>OX485804.1:8210093-13210093 GCA_950295325.1 Polytrichum commune
TAACTCTTTCTACCACTAATGCATTTCCTTACTGATTTACACAATGTCATTTTTGCATGATGAAGTTGTTTGTCCTCAAGTCTAACACAATATGTTGTATAGTATAGACTTGTTGTACCACAACTTATTTTGCTTTGCAAGAGTATATGCCATACTTAGGGTTTCTATCATCTGATTGTATCCATTACCAAACCATTGTTCTTGACTACCCCATACCTTGCAAGTTTAACCTACTATCCTCATGCTTTTACCCTAGGGTATGTATACCTCATTTGCTCTATATATGGAGTACTTACAAGGGAAACATTCCTAGTAACATCAACCACAAGATATGCATAAAATGTCATAATCCCAATACACCATTGTATTGTAAGTGTGAAGGGCCCAAACCATTGTTCTTGACTACCCCATACCTTGCAAGTTTAACCTACTATCCTCATGCTTTTACCCTAGGGTATGTATACCTCATTTGCTCTATATATGGAGTGCTTACAAGGGAAACATTCCTAGTAACATCAACCACAAGATATGCATAAAATGTCATAATCCCAATACACCATCGTATTGTAAGTGTGAAGGGCATGCCTCACCTGTGCCCATGCAACCAACCAACCAACAAACATTTGAGGATTAGTTACGTACACGAGGTAAATAACAGCAGGACCCAGTTGCTATCCATGTCACACACCTTTATGTTTCATCAAATGCATAGCAGCTTTTCAAAATGTAACACTCATTGCAAAATCACAAATGGGTGTTCAAACATGTTTCTTAGCCATGATTGAGTCACCCCAAGTAGAATACTCCTCTTGGTGATTAGCCCAAGTTTCCTTCACCTTCCTCACGTATCTACCCCTTTGGTGAGTACTCCAAGAGTCACCTCACCTTGCGCTTGTATGAATAATAGAAGAGAGGCTCATTTTAGGGTTAAGGGTTTATATTGGAGTTCTTACCTGCGGTAAGTTCTTCTAAACCCTATTTTAACCATGAGTTAAAGATGTGAGTTACATCAGTAATTGTGGTTACATTACCCTATTCCTTCATAACCTTATTACCTTTTTAGTATGGTAAGCATGATCACTTTCCATACATGTATATTAAGGATATCATGTGCTTATAGTCGTCTTTTTGTAAAGATGACTTTTGCTAAGTGAATATTTTGAAGGTTCACATTTATAAAACTTAAAATCATGGTATTGAACTATATATATATATATATATATATATATAGAGAGAGAGAGAGAGAGAGAGAGAGAGATCATATAACAAGAGCTTACCTCTCATTCATCCGACATAAAATCCTTGAAAGGTATGCAACATGGAGGTTACTTTTCAACGTTGATTCGACACCAAGATTAGCTTCAAAGATTCCAAAATTAGTTTCATGGAGTTCATTTGAGATGATCGGCAACAAACCTATGGGGGGGTCAAGTTTTTTTGTTGGGTGGATGAGTCTCTCTCTCTCACTCTCTCTCTCAAATGAACTTCATATTCTCCAGTTGGCAGTCGTAACTTCCTCTAGCGCTTGCTCCTCGTAGTGGGAGAGAGGGATTATTGAATATGAGCGTACAATCTGGAAAAGCAAACAGGTAACATACACCCAAATCACTCAAACACTAAAATTTAGATTTGCACAATACATAGGTAACCAGAGAAAGAATAAATTTTGGCCCCTCACACACCAAAATCCCAACTGTACGTTATGCCCACGTAATGAAAGGGATACATGGCCCCACATTCTATCAGCATGTGAACACCCATACCTAAAAGGCCTCAGAATAGTAAGACACAACAAAGCAGTACATCTTATCACCCAGACATTACAAGCCCATAAAAACACCCGATTCTTCACACTAACTAATGCGGGCCACATAAATAATAACTCACCCGAACAAACAATCCCAGACTGGCTCCTACCATGCACATGCACGCAAACAATATGCCAATGCCAAGCCAAACTAAGACCGGATATCCTATGCATTATAGGAGCCCCAAACCAAACACAAACACCTATTACACCCTCCCCCAAATTAAAAGTTCAATTCATCGAATTCACATATTGCCATGATAGATTCCCTAACCACGCCCTCACACATAAACACGACAAATATGACCCACTGATTAACACTATACACAATCAAGGATGGCAGACAAACCCACTTATCACCATCACGGCAGGAGTGAGAGGAGCTATCCACAAACACTCCATTAAGAAACTTGCCACATTGAAAATCCCGGAACCCACCATTAAAACCCTCGTGAAAAACATACACCAAAATGCCATCAAATATCTCACATACCTTGTCTTAAATAAAAGGAAACTTGAAAACAAACAAACCCCCGTGCCGCCCCCACCATAAAAGGGGACTTCTCAGGCACCTCACATTGAGCCCACCTCCCAAAAGAGGCATAACACCTAATACTACACCACGACAATCGTGATCCATATTAGGTCAACGGGCTCACATTCATGTTGGTACATATGTACGGGCGTTATCTTTTATTGAGCGTACCTCTCATTCATCCAATGTAAAGTCTCGGAGCCCTGTAGGTTTCTTGCCGATTCATCTCAAATGACCTCAAAGTTTGCAACTAAAAAAACCCCTCGGGGATGCATACTATTTTAGAGTTTTTTATGTTGGATGAATGAGAGGTACACTCATATACAATAATCCCCTCCCTCCATCATACTATTAGTTCACTTGCCAAAATAGTATGACAATAAGGTAGATGGGTCTTAAATGGTTACTTTTCTTCTTCATCTTCTTCTTTTCCTTTTTTTCCCCCTCTCCCGACTAGCCCACTTCACCTAGCATATGAAACACGCGATTAGTTTAGGATGGTTAGCATACCCGAATCGACGTTGTAGCTGTTTTCCTCATAATATTTGGAGTTCATACGACTATCGTATTCACTGTCAAATTGAAGATTATTATGTTCCTTAATTGGTTATATCGGTCTCTCAAGTTACTTTGACTATTGAACCTAGGATGATCACCATATGTTGAGCATGCACAATCCAATCTCTTTTAAACACGTGTCTTTTCGGTAGCCGTTCTTACAACCACATCTAACCACTTACGGCTTCAACATCGGTGTTCGATCATGATAAATAACCAAATTAGGCACGTCTACCGCCTTAGAGTTCATTTCCACCTACTACCCCGGAACTCATGCATTCTAGTACCTTTTTCAAAGCAAAATAAACCACAATGATATCAACGGGTCGCACAATACAAAACCAAAGTTGGCCATCGAGAGGGACCCAAAAAGGGGGGGGGGGGGAAAGCATTGTGAGCAAATTGTCTTTAAAAAGCATTGTTTCGAGATTTGGATTCACATATTGAACACTCAAGCCACGGCGCATGCTTTTCATGCACCACCCTAATTACGGGGACCAAATATTCACCGGACGCCACACGGGTATGTGATGATTGGAAGACTAAATAAGAACGTTGGGTGGTTGGATAACTTACTTAGCATAAGCACAAAGTCAAGTGTCCGAAGGTTCCATGACTCCCAACTTCAAGGTGTTATGAATAGCATTTACGCTTCGCAAGAAGTCCTCCCAAAGTCCAACGTGGACCCGACTTGTAAAGAGTATGGGAAGAGGTTCCTATACGATGCGGTGTCGTGGGAGTCCCTATCTCTAGAGAAAATATCCAAGGCACTCGACACCTGTGACAAATATTGAATTTGGAGTTTTATATATATATATACAAAGATCTTCAAGGGCCTCTTCGGAGAGGTACACATATCTTACAAGTGGGTGTACATTATTGAGGATTCAAACGTGAGACCAAGTGCGAATATGACCCAATTGTGCACCATGATGTCATCTTCAACTACATGACACCGCTTAAGGTGTTTAGTGTCACATGCACAATAGTGTCACTTGTCCTAGTGTTGAGGTTTATGCTAAAGGGCCGGTTCACATGGGGTCTCAAGTCCCACGTCCTAAATCACTTGAGGTCTTGAGATCCGTGCAATCGTAGCCGTTGAGAGGATGGAAGTCGGGACGTGTCACTTCACAAGTTGGGTTCCAAGTCCTAAGTCTCAAGTATGACATGGCTGCCTACATGGAAATGATTTTTGGAGGTGAGGCTTGGGACTTGTGATGAGAGTTGGATTGAGCAAAAAGCTAGACCCGACTCTCAATATAAGTCCTGCGAATGTATTTTGCATAAAATTATCAAGATACGACTTTAATGATGGTTAACCGTATTTTGATGGTTTCTTGAGGCTCATAAGTTGGGATTTTTGCCTCGATATTGGGACTTGGGACTCCATGTGAACCGGCCCTAAGTTATACTAGTGACCAACAACTTTGCCATTAGTGTCACTTGATGACACGTGGTGTTTAATTGCGCTTATTGATGTCTTGGTATGAGTACGTTCAATCATTTATGAGGTGTATGCCTATGTTACACAATGGTCTACAAGTGCACACAAATAACTCTCGACATTTAATATGTTGAAGAATGTCTTGCTCTTGCATGCTAAAATGTAAACATATGACACTCGCGATTAGTATGCTCAATAATGTCTTCTCCTTGCATACAAAAACGCAAAACTACATTAAATATTATATTTAGTGCCACTTACTATTTGGGATTACACGATGCTATATATGTTTATTATTAGTTTTAGAATACACCAAGTAAATATGTTAATGTTGTATAATGTCCAAACAACCAATTTAACCTTTGTTGGCAAAGTATAGGTATACAACTCATAGTTATAGCATTGCATAAATCCAGAGAGTAAGTGACACTAAATACAATATTTAGTGTAGCATCTCAAGTATCCCAATGTGCTATGCTATATGTCATAATGTAAATATTTTTTCATTCAAAATAGTTTCTTATGTTGACTAATGGTGTCATATTGGCCATTAATGAACATGACACTTTGAGACCTCTGGGCGTCTAGTTTAGGCCCTTTGCAAATAATGCACATGACATTGTATACCATACACAATGTACTCTTCATGCAACCCACACCAACGATAACAAATATATCTAAGGTAGATGGGTCTTAAATGGATATGTGCAATTAGATTGCCTCATGTTAATTCATTGACGCTTATTATCTACAATATTTTGAATAATTACTACAAAAATAACATAATACGATATTTTTTCGTCTACGGTGGCTATACGGATGAATAAACAAAGTCATAAGTTTTGTGATATGGTTTTGACCCAAGGTTATTTGTATGGGTAAAGAGGTAACACGGTTTTGGAAGGCAGCCTAATCGCACATATAAGTGTAGAACAACAACACCTGAAATCATCATGTTGACTCATTTGAGCACAATTTTACTACTTCTAGATCATCTCACTTTTTGTTGGAAATCAACATATCTTAGCATGTAGTTTTTGGATGCCATATGAATAAACTATGAAATTTCATAGGAGTTGATTATAGGTGTGGCAAAAACTGGCCACGTTCAAAAAGGGTTCCCTTTTTTCTTTTTTTCTTTTTTCTTTTCTTTTTGTTAAGAATGTATATGGTTCACTTTTGGGTAAGGGCTTCAATTAGGGTTGGTTACCATTTCTAATCATGTCAAGCCTAATCACATCTTGGGCAGATTGGGCCCAAAACGACATTGGAATTATGCCAAGATCATTCCAAGTGTAGTTACGATAGGCAAGAACACATATTCAACATTAAAATCTTCGGTTACTTCATTGCCCTAATGGACTGGCATGTGTATAATTTATACCCAAGAGTATGAATGATTAACATTCAACTTGTCATGGTGACATGCACCCAACATCCGGAATAAACCATATGAGCCACCCTCCCCTAATACTTTGTGCGTAGCACACCTAACCTATTCAACTAACAACCCCAAATCTATATTTTTATGGATTGATGTTCCCACCCAACTGATTCGATTGACGGCTTAAATTAGTCATAAGTGAAGGGAGGTTGTCATAACATTACTGAGTAAGCTTAGAGCTATCCTTTTTCAGAATTGAAGGTGAGGGACATGATGAATAACGGCCGACCCTTAGGCCAACCGGCAGTTAAGGGTAGCTTGTAAATTGACTAAGTAAGTAGCCAAGCCATGTGTTACCGTCAGTTTTGGCAGTAACAACGTGCTTGATGCTCACTTGTTAAGTTGTCAAGCCCACCTCCATATCACTGGCCACAACTAGGAGCATAGTTTGAGCCACCCTCGCCACAACATGCAATAGGCACGAGGTAGAGGTTACAACTGTCTATCAAACACAAGGATAGGAGACTATTGCCGAGATAGCAAGGAGACCATTTTTCAGCGAGGATCGCTTGGCAATAGGGTGCATAGAAAGAGGCTATAGGTCAAATGCTTCATTACATAATATTATTTTGTTTCCAAATGAGAGCCAATGACAATGTTAGCACTACCACCTGTGATAGGGATAGGAATGAGTTTTTGCAATGTGGGTAGAGTCAGACTCTTGCCCTTGATTTTGAAGTAGTTTTTATTGAATATAAGAAGTACGCAAAGTTTGAATGTGAATAAATGTGTGTGTGTGTGTGTGTGTGTATAAGAAAGAGAAAGAACATGAAGTATACTTGAGGGAGATCTAAGGAAAGAATGATCCATGCTTGGTAGAGAAGAAGTATGAATAGCAAGTGAATGATGCATGAAGGATGTGTGATGACATAAGCTCTATTCCAAAGTAGAACGGAGATAAGAAGTAAGACCCGTGAGCAAGTGATAAAGGAAACAAAATGCGAGACAAGAATTAGTCAAGAAGGTTATAATCATCCGTTGCACTGACAATCACCTAGACATAATTTAGAAAGAGAGAGGGGGATGAGTGAGTCATATGCTAAGAGGTGATAGCCTAAGTGTAATTAAGAGAGAAAGCGAGTTAAGAGCGAAAGAGACCAAACCTGCAAGGTTTTGGTAACACTCACAGTACATAAACGGTCACTTAAGCAATGAAAAAGAAGCCAAAGAGATGTGTTACAAGAGATGTCGTGCAAACAAAACATGGCCATAGCCAAAGAGAATGCCAATAGCCTGAGAGAGGCGAGGTCAAAGAAAAGGCGGTTAGCATGACTTTGAGTGGAATGGTAATGGAGGATGCACAAATGAACCCCAAGAGGGAAATTATTGAATGATCAACCTTATAAAATGAAAATTTGGAGGAAACAACGCTAGATTGTTGTAGACTTCCTTAACCAGTGCGACACATCCTTATAGACGTTATACCAATCTTCCTTGAGATTTAGTATCATGGGTTGTTTGTTGTTATCTTTTAGCCCGTAGCAAAAACCTAAACTACACCACTATACTATTTTTGCCGAGGAGGAGGCCTAGAGCCTCCTCCCGAAATGTTGGCCTCTCCTGCGGCCACATCACCTATTCGTTTTAGGGTTAGGGTTAGTTTGCTTTTAGCACCCCTGACTTTTGGACATACCAATGAAAAGTAATTTGGACAATCCAGGGAGTTTGACTGCTGCAATATTGGGACACTGCTCAAATCCCTGGATAGCAAAGTGGGAAATTATATACAATAACGAGGTAAAAAGGGAATCCGCCAAATATCAAACTTGAATTGTCCACAAAAGAATTGCACCGGCCGGGAATCGAACCCGGGTCTGTACCGTTCTGCTGACGTGGCAGGGTACTATTCTACCACTAGACCACCGGTGCCAGTCTTCTACTGACACGTGTTGCCTCATCAGCTCTCATGACCATCGGAAGCAACCATTTGGAAGATGTTCTGAACTGTGTTTCTTTTTGTTATAACTAGTGTAGTGTCTGACCCACAAGCCAACATCTTCGCGGTTGTGTAGGCTGATTTCGAAAGTCTCCATCTCAGACAGGAGCTATAATGGAGAAATTTTGAAAAACAAAAAAACAAATTTTTTGCAATACAACAATCACAAATCACGTTGCAAACATAAAATTAGGCTTACAATTAATCCCAAAGAAGACGACATCTCTGACATCATTATATCACATCACATGTGAACGCATTCTCAAAGGAGTCAGAACGAGGAAAAGAATAATGGGCATCTAGTATGAGGCTAACTGCTGTAAAAAGAACCGAAGAATTCAAGGTGAATGAATTTGCACAAGGTTTGCAAACCTAAAGTACTCATCATCATCCCCTTTCAAAGTGCATACAAAACTACTCATCCTCCATTGAGAAACGCACTGAAGGGCATTAGGCTGAGTTCTGATTCATTCAAGAACTGAAGAGGCTATGTCTACATAACTACAGCACAAGTGATGATGCAAGTAACTGATAGAATTTCAAGTTACTTTTTTTTTATGAAATTTCAGCAATCCTAGTTTCCAAAAATGATTGACCTCTGAGAGAGTTATGTCATTGCACCCAGATATTGAAGTTGAGGATTGGGAAATCTCTGTGAGGAAACATGAAATGCTGAAAAGACCAGTAAATTGATTTCAACTTTTTAAAAACACAACAATGCCTCAGACCTTTGCATCCAATTGAACAGAAAGAAATGGTATCCTGCTGCAATGTGTAAGAGTCTTCATTCATAGTCATGTGTAAGATGCCCAAAATTGCATCATTTTCTTCGGTATCCAACCCAATCGATTGCAAGGATAATCAAATCATATCAGATATTTGGTAGTATAATCATTTGATCAAGTTATCTGAATCAAGTTTAGGGTTTAGGTGCCTGAATCAAGTTTGGTAGTGCTAGAAAAGCAATCGATCTAGTCTGGTAATTAATTAATTACCACGTAGTCTCATCTTAGGGTTAAGTCAGGTGAGGTTTTAATCCCATCATGATGTACCAGGCTGTGCTACACCTTGGCTTATGTTTCCTAATGAATAGTTGATGGAAGCTTAGGATGTTATTGATGAACATTCAAAAGAACCACGGCTAATTATTAAAAAAAAAAAAAAAAAAAAACCATATTTTTGGGTTAGTGGAAAATTCACTATCATCATCAAACAACTTCACTCAAAACAATTTCAATTTCGACCAAACAAGAGGCACTTCATACCCAAAAAGCGGGGAGGTGAATGATGTGATAATAACATATTACTATTATACATAATAGATAAATAGATTTAGATGCACTCCTAATATCTAAAGTGGTGTGATCTACAAAGATGCGCATCCAACTATTTATAGTCGAGCGTTTCAATTTAAAGGACATGACAATTATGTACATCAAAATAGAACAGAGGAGTTGTTTTTGGGTTACTCAAGGTTCCTGCTTATACATTATTCCTACCTTAATAACTAGACATTAAGAGTAATTTTCAACTGCTCAATATAAAACAAAGTATCAAATGAATACACAAATGTAGATATCATGGACAAACCTAGTTGACATCATTGGCTTCACACTCCTTGGAGCCACCTCAAAATGTAAGCGGGATACAAGTCCTACCTCTTTAATATGACACGTTTGGGAAACGAGAAAAAGGTCGTATTATCGAGGTGTCACATATTCAATAATATGACAAATTGGACCTGGTTGTCACAATAACGAGGTACTTCATAAAAACACACTTGAGATATTTTTCCATATGTAAAAATGAGTATTCTTTCAAATGTATTACAAATATGCAAATTCTCCTCACTAAACCTATGTGGGCTTGAAGAAGGAATCAATAGTCCGCTGATGTTGCCACTTCAAGTTAGCAACATATATCTTATTGAGCTTCTCTATTATGCCCTGCAATTTCATCAGATTTGCGGGAGTGAAGTCTAATGAATTGTCCATAAAAAATGTAGCTAATAGCTGAGCATGTTGTTGAGCATCCGTCAGTTTCACAATAGGTGGAGGTCTCTCATCAACATCTAAAGGGTTTACAGTCTCAGCAGTAAGGTCCAAACTAACTGGCTCTATTCTCTGTCCTAAGGCCATATCAACCAGCTCTGACATGCAATATTCAGCCTCAATGATGTCTTCACCTTCCATTACCACATACTCTTCAAATGGCATCTCATCTGATCCAAGCTGCAGTTTTGATATAAGAAGGGCCAGGTCTTCGAACTCCTTGATCAATCTCGATTTTTCTCTTTGGTCCTCATGAGTAGGGTTTTAGAAAGAGAACCTATTTCCCATGGTTCTCATGTTTATTTCATCATTTTACATTTAAACTTCCTTAATCCAAACTTCATATGTATAAGATTTATGAATTTAAAATAAATTATGTATTTATATATATATAAGTGTGTGGGACCCACCATATAAATGCATTTATTACCTCTATAATATGACATTTGGGGGGTCTAGGAGTGTCGTATTAACATTGTCATAGTCGTAGTATAGAGGTAGATTTGAACTAGGAAGTTTGGTTTACGAAATTTGTGTCATAATATCGAGGTTGTCGTATTATCGAGTGTCGTATTAAAGAGGTAGGACTGTATCCCAAAGGAGTTTGATTAAGCTTATCATAAGTTAGTTTTAAATGGGTGCCCATTGTGAACAATCTAAATTGTGCTTTTTGGATGAGGATGCGTGAAGATCTACCTTGAGGATTTCAATCTAAGTCGTTTATTTATTTAATTGTTTTATCAAGTCGCTGATCATGACTTAGTTTGGTCATAAGCTCAATTCTGCATTTTCCAGGTTGCTTTTTAAACGAACTTGGTGTGAGCAAACTGCCAAAGGACTTTGGTTCCGGGCTCATAGCCCACGTGCCAAGTGGCCCACGGTATTGTCACACCGCCTCCTCCTCCCACCAACGGTGGGGCCTCGGCCCCGAGTGGCTCGTTGTATTATATGTTGTGGAGACATGGATTCAAGAATATCATGACATGTATTGTTCAAGAATAAAAATCTTAGTTATGAGGGAGGGGATTTGCAACATCCACATAAGTTCATCCAATTGAATATTTTAGATGAGTTAATCGGAAGTGAGGGATGGAGCTTTGTTCTAGAGGTGGAAAAGTTGTAAGGTAGGCTCTCCTTGTCCCCTCTTTATTGTATATGTATATTTATATTTAAAGATGAAAGTATGTGTCATGATGAGTTTGAATTGTCATGTTCCAAAATTATTGAGGGGAGTGAGTAAGAGGGTGTGCATGATGTGGCTTTTGATTCTTTTTGTTAAATTGGGCAATCAATTAAAATTGATTGCTGACTTACATTAACATTTTTCAAAATTCACAATCCACTTCAGTTAATAGATTGCTCATGTTTTTGGGATTCTATTTATTTTTATTTGAAAAAAAATTCAATCAAATATGGGGATATGTTTTATTGCAAAAAACATGAACTTTATTGTGATAATATTTTAAACCATAAACCATGAAACTCTATTGTGATAATCTAACCACTTAAATTGAAAACATTTCATACTAATAATCAACATTACATTCTCATAGAGTCATGTAGGATATTATTAATTTGAAGCTATTGATTCACATTCCACTAGTACAATAGGTTTAAAATGCCTTGGACAAAGGACCAACCAAGACCTTGTGATACAACCGATACCCTAACCACAAAACACAATGCTCTATATTTTAATAAAATCTCCGTAAACTGTAAAGTGTGATGTTGATACCCTAACATAGCACTCAACAATGCATATGCTCTTATGTGATATTATTTTCATGTGTTAATTATGTTTTTCTCACTAATAATAAACAATGAGCTTATATACATGTTTGTTGAAACTTTATGAAAAAAATGAAGATTTGTTTAAATCTTATCATCCACCTTGAATTATAATAATACAAACAAAACATTTCTAACTATTAACTATTACTAGTATGACTCATGTGATACATATCATAACGAGCAAGCAAAACTTATAGTTAGATATTGAGAGTTGTGGATATTACATTTATCAGTCACAAACATAAAGTTCATAAAACTTTATTCTCTCTATATATATTCTAGAATAATCTAAAGGTTAACTCCTTTAATTCTCGTGATGCCCGTTCTAGAATTATAAATAAACTCGAGCTTATTAAAAAAATGAGGCAACACCATAATATACAACGGTGACAACATCGGAGTCTATTTCATTTGTATCTGTATGTTGTTTCATCCTCTTAACATATTAGAACGACTCATGATTTTTAACATTTATTTAATTTTAATTTTAATTTTCTGTAATTTAGGAGTTGGGGGTAATATTTTTATTTAAATATTTGGAAATCAAAATTTACAAAGAATTATTCGATTTTAATGTAAGTGTTTTTATAGGTCATCATTCAACATGAATTACGCGTTTTTTTGGATTTTTGAGGCTTAAGATATAATTGCATATATCCCTACATCCCAAATATCACACATATCCTAATATTATGACCTATTGAACATCGTTAAATAAATTCGGATCTAAACCTTTATATATATATATATATATATCACTTATTTAATTTGAATATAGTTTGAAATAATTTCACACCTCATCTAAGAAATGTTTTTGGATACATATAATATTTGTTCTTGATCTTCATATTTTAATTTTATATACTACACAATCATAGTTATATGCCGATGATTATCATAGGAAATTCAGTCTTATTGATTCACATATTGCAATTCTAGTTTTAAGTCTTCAATATTCATCTACCATCTTTGTGAAGTATCATGAATTGTTATGGATGCATCCATTCAATATATTGTAACTATTTAGCGTTAGATCATTATCCAATGTTCATCCTTTCTCTGTCCTAAATCCCCACTATTTATTTTCTTAATCCACATTTTCAAGTATTTTTTCATAGTTTAATCCGATGAGGTATGTTTAGTACTTAAATTTTTCTTTCATTGAATCTATGATGTGTTGGTTAAAAAATGATACTAAAACTCAGGCCTTTCATGCACACTTCTTTCACCTCTATTACATAAGGTCATTACTAGGATATTTTCTTATGAAAAATTTAGCAATTTTGGAAAGGTGTGAGGAAAAACTTATTATTATTATTATTATGCAACATACTATGTAGGTAGGGTATCCAATGTGGCACATGCTCTTGGTTGATAATCTAACTTATAATGTATGTGATACTAAACACTAGGTTATGATGTTTAAGGACCAAAGGGTAGGGTATCAATTGAGAGTTTATTATAGGTTGATACCCTAACTTTTTGTGTTTTAAAGTTTTAACTACTATTATTAAATGTGATGGAAGTGCTATGGCCACCCCTATTAAGACCTAGGCATGTTAGGTGTGGGTATTCATATATACATAAAGTCCTTAAGGGTTGTTTACACCATGTACCATGAAGTCATCCCAAGGCTCTGTAAAATATGTGATTGGCTATTGAACTTGTCCCATGACCACTTTGGTATACATTGAGGAAAAAGATGTCAGAATGATCATGGAGTTTGAGGTCTCCAAAAGACATACTTTAAGGCTTACATTATCCACTGACATGATCTGATGGGTTTTGCGATGGCAGAGGCTAAAGAGGTGCTCTAGTAGAAAAAAAAAAGGCAAGGGCCCATGGTATAATGAATTCTTTTTGGGGGATGAGAAGATAAAGACAAGAGATGCTTAAACATGGGTTTCTTTTCTTTTCTTTTCAAAACTCCCTTTTTGGGCATATACTAAAAGAAAATAGCATGTTCACTTTTTGGTACATGGTCATTCCTCTCGGGCCACATTTAGTTTACACCTAGTGAGGGGCCCAAAGGCTTTGTGAATTTATTTATTAAGAAATTGGAGCATGAATGTCGGCCCATCAAGTCGGTTTGTGGAAAAGGCCATCTTCCATGGTTTGACTTCATGGTCCATGGTGTAAACTGACCCTTAGTCAACAACCTATTCATCTGGATTTTAATCATAGTATAATAAAAACCCTTAGACAAGGGGTTGTCTTACACGATGACCGGGAGAACAGGCTGCTAGTTACATATGAACCGGGTGCGGTTCAAGACTTTAGAATAGTTGCCGATCATCTTAGAGAAATCTTTTGAATATGCCTCAAATTAATAAAGAAAAAAAAGTGAAAGATGTCAACATGTAGCCAATTGGACTTGGAAACACTAGGATCTTGACTTATTATGCCCAGAAATCTCCTCAAAAAAATTGGTCTTATACAAAGTGGTATCCATAAAACCACACAAATAGACTTTGTTTCACAAAGATGAAAAGTTCGTTGCCTTGCGCTTCAAGATGAGATACATAGATGTTGCAAAACCTAATTCGGTTGGTGGTGGATTCTCTTACGGGTTTATGGACAAAGCCTAATTTTCTGGTGTTTGTCAATTCATCCATTGCACCGAGTCTACTTAAAATGGTTCATACAAATTTACAATTTGGGTCATTTGAATGTAGGTTTTTGATTGTGGATTAGTTGACTCAATCTATGTAACGAGATGAAGCTAAAATCAACATCTTAAAATCTTGCACAATAAGTACAATAATTTTCATCACCTCAACATCAAGTTTCTGGGTTAGTTTGGGTAATCTACCAATAAAGCCTCTATAATCTATGCATATTGAATATGAATATGGCACATGGTGCTTAAGCCCTAATGGACTATGCAACCATAATCTGGTCGTGAATAGTTCACAATGAGCCCTTGGGTTCGGATGGATTTTGGACTATTTCAACCACTCCTCTTGTTCATGTTCAAGTTTGCTATGTCACATGGATAATTTAGATTCAATAGAGGTAGTGATTTTTGAATTAATTTAAATATGGGAATGTATTGTCAACTGGTTTATAGTGGAACTAGTCTAGGAATGCATGCCTGAAATTTGTCACATCCACGGTTGAGGGGTAGCATATCCTAGGCATGTTTTTTTTTTGGTGATCCCTATGTGCAAATGATTCCCAATTGATGTGAAAATTTGCATGACACTCAAATACAACATATCCTGAACATCTACCATTGGAATGTTGAGTTGGACATGTGTTGGTGGGTGTCAATTCATGTGGAAGGTGCATAGTTGTGGTGTTGTTGCCTTATATTGCAAAGCTTCCCAAAATATCACAAATTACTAGTTTCAAGATTTGTGAGCCGATTTGAGTAGGTATATTGCCCCTCTTTTGAATTTGGGTAACATTCTGTCATTTGAGATGATTTGAGTGGAGGTTCGATCAAAAAACCAACCCCAATTTAATTTCTAAACTGCTACCCCTTAAGACCACTATTGACTTTCCCATTATGATATCTTACATAACAAAACTTCAACGTTTGAAACTTGGAGTGTGAGTAGTCACTTCTACCCTGCAAACATCATTACAATTGGATTTGTCAAAATAACTTTAGATGTTCACCTATAGTTGCTGAAATTGAAGTCACATATTCTAGGGAAATTTGAGGGAAATTGGGCGTGGGAAGTTAGAGGTTAAACTAACCCTTTGCGCATTTCAACCTATTTTGGGAGTCCACATGGATTAGTGGCTTGTAAATCAAACTTAGACATGGCTATTTTTTTTTAAAAAAAACCACACATTATCAATATATTACAATTGTTTTCGAGTAAACCCACCCTAGCTTTATAAACCCCAATCCATAGCCCCACATTTTTTCCACTACAACAACTCCCAAAACCAATCTCGATTTTTTAAAGAACTTTCTCCATTTTAAAACCAACATTCCAACCAATAAAAAAGCTTTAGCCCTTATAAGTTTTGCATACAATTTAGATGTATAAGTAACGTCCCAATGCTCACCCAAAACCACCCTTGTTTTCAACCCAAACCACCCCGTGCTTTGCACCATAGATGTTTGGAGGTTTTTAAGTGAGCTCCCATTACAGGCCTAGCAGGCATGTGTAGGTTGTGTGTTTTGTAATGGGGGTGGGATTAACACCCTCTACCTTGGTCCTTAGGACATACTTTAGTGCGTTGGAATTCTATGTATGTTGCCAACTAAAACCATATAAAAGTGTTGAAGTGTAGTCATATCAATGCTCAACTCTTAAAGTGACAATTAAAGCACATTTATCTTATGTATGATTATAAAATTGAGTTTAATGCAAATGTGCCTAATTTTGTGTTTAGTTCTAAACAAACACCTATATCTAGGTGGTGCATGGTTGGGTCTTTATCTGGGAATAAACACCAAAAAGACATGTGTTGAAAAGAGATCGGACTGCGTGCTCAAAATCTATCAATCGTTCTAGACACAATGGTCAACATAAGTTGGGTGACATATATGATTATTTATTAACCAAGGGAATTTTCACTTTGACAATAAATAGAACATTCATAGCAACTCTAAAAATCACGAGGAAAGCAACTACGAGATAACTTTATCCACATGCATGATTAGAGGACTACAAACACAACATGACCTACATAGCCTTTGGTCCAAATATGGGCACGATTTGGATTTGCTAATCATCTCGCAGTATTCACGTCTTGCTTATCTTACAAGAAGTAGATGCAAAGTGGAAAGTGCCCCTTTAGGACCCGGTTACCTTAGGTTGTGTTTTGGTTTGGGTATACATCAACGTGGGGCTACATGAATTCTCCAACCCACACTAAATTTAAAGTAGAAACTTAGCGTGGGCCACATTCACTCTTTTTCCTCACAAACGTCATGTGAATTATTCTCTTATTTTGTGCTACTTTTGTCCTATAACCAATATTCGATGTGTTGGCTGAAACTCTTCATGAAGACTTAGGGAAAGACCCGGGGGTCTTGGATCCATGTTACTTCCACCTTCACTAGACTAAGAAGTTAGCGTAGCCCGCGTTCATTATTTCCACACTAATTTTCCCACCCACACTAACATAACTATTTAGTGTAGGATGAGTGTTGTGGAGAGACACAATTGTTTGAGATAAGATATATGAGGGTGGGTCATGGTAAGATGGTTGATACGCTCTAAGATGTGTTGGCTGAAACTCTTCATGAAGACTTAGGGAAAGACCAGGGGGTCTGGGATCCATGTTACTTCCACCTTGAGTCCTTGACTAGACTAAGAAGTCAGCGTAGCCCGCGTTCATTATTTCCACACTAATTTTCCCACCCACACTAACATAACTATTTAGTGTAGGATGAGTGTTGTGGAGAGACACAATTGTTTGAGATAAGATATATGAGGGTGGGTCATGGCAAGATGGTTGATACGCTCTAAGATGTGTTGGCTGAAACTCTTCATGAAGACTTAGGGAAAGACCTGGGGGTCTTGGATCCATGTTACTTCCACCTTGACTAGACTAAGAAGTCAGCGTAGCCCGCGTTCATTATTTCCACACTAATTTTCCCACCCACACTAACATAACTATTTAGTGTAGGATGAGTGATGTGGAGAGACACAATTGTTTGAGATAAGATATATGAGGGTGGGTCATGGCAAGATGGTTGATACGCTCTAACTTGAGAAACAAAAGCCCTTGTCTGCTGATTCTCCATCACATCCAACCACCCTTTGAACCGGGTGACCCGCCCAATTAAAACATCACTTTCTAGTTATTGGACGTGTTTGGTAAGTCATCGTCATTTCGAGATGGAGCTTCCTTCTTCTTCTCGTGGAAAGGCCAAGTCTAGGCATTCGGCCTTACAATAATCTCTAAAGGTTGAGAATGACGTTTTGGTTCATGCAACCAACCACCGTTCCTCGACCATGTCATGGTACACATTTAGGTTACAATCTTTTAAATTGGCACACGTGGACGATTCAGATTTTATTTGAATAATCTTAACTTACAATTTTTTTTTATTAATGCAGTTGGATCCATCATCAGAGGCATGGTTTTAAAGCTCTACTGTGTCCTTCTGCCTAAACGAGTAGAAGAAGTAGGTTGCATCTTTTTAGTATCTGCCAAGGGTGAAACTACTTGCATGGCCTAAGTTGTCTAGCCCTTGTCTTAATTTGTTGGTTGCTATACACAAATCTATAACGGAAAATCTTAATTTGTTGGTTATCTTTGTTTTTGTGGGTTCATAACTTGTTGAATTGGGTTGAATTGCTTAAGATGATAAGGAACTTCATTTTCATTCATGTGAGGATGAAGACACCACCATTAGATGAGTACCATAGCACACATCATAAGCAACTGCAAAAATTGCAAATCTAATATGGTAATGTGCTCTAGGACTTTTATCCTCGTAGTGAAAATCATGCCATCTTCATTTTTAAAAGTTTGTTTGGGAGCTTTAGGACAACTTTGAAAGGTGCTTATTCAACATCAATAGATAAGAATTGCTTGAGATGAATTTGTAGAGTTGATTGACTTAACTTACCAACCATCATTGGCACTTCACAACAAATTAGGTAACAAGTTATACAATATATTTGAGCCTGTGCATTATGGGGATCACACGTCTCACTACCACACCCTTTTAGATATTTAGTGTCACTTATTATCCGGAGTTACACTATGCTATAACTTAGAATGTGCAATTCAAGTATGTTGTCACCAAATGTAACAAAGCTTGCATTTTACAATATACACCAAAAATTTAAGATGGACGTATTTGGGAGGGTTTGTATGATCACTCGAGGAGAAGAGAAATCTTCTTTTTGACCCCTTGTGAGTTTTGCGTTTAGCGTCCACTTCCAAATGTGGAATTGACAATCTTCATAGTTTGTGATTGTCAATTGGATGAGAATAAGTCCAATCCAATCCCAACAACCAAGATTGGTTGTGGAGTTGGAAGTGCCCACAATAAGACCTCAAACTTTAGTTAGAGAGAACCAATGATAAGATATTTTGGCCCATGACAACTATCATTGGGGGTGTGGTAAATCCTTGCCCCTCCCAAGCTCGTTGTTGATTCACACCAATTAGGTCCCTCTAGATTTTTAATTCAAGCTCTTTGACTCCAATCTAGGGGAATATTCAACTCAAAATTGAAATACATGAACTCTACCATCTTCTCTATGCTTGCACCCTCCCCAAGGTACACCAAATTATTATATTTAGCTTGGCATTAAATTTGATATGCCATGTTAATTAGATTGGTTTGTATAGCTTCACATGTAGCACCAAGTTTCATTTGACACCACCTCTTGTTGCCATCCAATGGTTGCAAGACAATTAGTGTGGGTCAATGTTGAATAGTGTAGGCTAAACTAAATCATAAGCTTAGCTTAGTTGCTACGAAACTCCACCCAATGGTGAGACCATGCAATCCATGTAATGAAGAGTTTCGCTTCATCCACACAATGATGTGGGGGTGAGATCGAGGGCTTGCAAACTCATTCATCACGGATGAAGGTCTTAAAGTAAATCCGAACCCTTTATGTGTACGGTAACTAGAAATTGATGGATGATTGAATATTCTTACCACATGTGCCAGTGTCTAAGCAGAGGATGATGGGTGCTAGACAACTCTCAGTTGAAGATGGATGGATTGGACTTAGACAAGTCCAAATTGACAACATCTGCACTGGAGTTAGACAACTCCGCATTTAGTGCATTGGAATTAGACCATTCCATATAGAGAACATGTGCACATGAGTTAGACAACTCTCGATGAGGTGCACTGGAGTTAGACCACTCCAAAGTTGGAATTAGACAGTTCCAACTAGAAGGATTGATAAATGAACAAAGTTGGAATTAGAAAGTTCCGACTAGAAGGAAGGATGGATGAATCCAGTTGGAATTAGATAGTCCCAACTAGAAAGAAGGATGGATGAATCTAGTTGGAATTAGACAGTTCCAACTGGAAGAATGAGATTGAGTTAAAAGATGGAAGAAGGTTATAGAAGAACCAAAGATAGAAGATTCATATTAGAACTAAGAGATAGAGCTATGAATAGAATACTTTTACTATATGTGAAAATAAAAAGTAAAAGTAATGCCTTTGGCATAAGAGGAAGCTCGGGGGAGAGGAACTTTTTGTCTCTTTCCTATGGTTGGGTGGTTGAGCTTAGACCAAGACCTACTTGGTCTATGATTGCAATCTGACATTACAAAGAAAATAAACTCAGTTCTTCAACTCATCGTTTTGATGGATAAGTGTAGTGTGAAAGTTGGTGACAAACCTATGAGAGGTTTGTTACATTAAGAAATTGAGGAATGATTCATTTCAACTAAGGTAGACAACCTTGAAATGGTTGCTTTTCCAACTAGCCCACTTCTCCTAGGATACACACGATTAGTACAAGATGGTTAGTAAATCCAAATTGAGACCATAGCCACTTTCCTCATAACTTTTATAAATATCTTATTTAGTATAGAAGTGAAGATTCTTGTGTTCATTAAATGGTCATACCCCCCCCCCCTTGTCCCCCAAACTATGTTGACTAGGGTAGAGGGTGCTAATTCCAACCTGCTTTCAAAAGCGTTCCATATGCATGCCTCCTAATCCGATAAGGAGAGCACACCTGAAGCCGTCTAAATATCTTTGGCACAAAAGCGCAAATGGATTTGGGTGGAAAAGTTGGGTGGTTTTAGGCAAGAGTGGGGTTGAATTTGGACAAGCCCTCGGGACGTAGCTAGGGGTGGGTCACTTACATGCTTTAATTAAGATCATGTATGCAATAGTGTGGGCCTAGGGGTGGATTTAGGAAACTAGGGGCAAGTGACTTCAATTTTCTTTTGGTAGAATATTCATATGCTGTGTGATTTTAATTATTTATGTTTTTACCATTTCTAAGTCAATTTGCTAGGCCAATCATGCATGCACACACTCATCTAAATAGACTCCAAAAACATGCTAAATCAGCCAAAGGGTTGGTTCAAGCACCCTCTAACTTATTAAAACCTATAATGGTTATCATATTTTCAACACGTAGTCCAATCTCTTTTAAACACGTGTCTTTTTGGCATCCATTCTCGAAGGCACACCTACCAACATATTACTCAAATATGGGTGCCCTAATAAGAACAAGAAAAAGAAATTAGAGTTGTCTACATGTAACCTTAGGTTGAATCTTACATGACTAATTCAAAGCCTTTAATCATATTATTTCCAAAGTTAAATAATGTAAAAAAATAAAGGCCCACTTTAGACACGCCTTGGGGCTGGCCCGTTTCATGTGCAATTAAGCCCTCAACCCAATCCAACTGTATCAACTTTTTGCAGACCCAACATGTAAAATGATGAGGCTTGATTTTAAGTCCTAACGTTCTTGAGGGGAAAAAATGCAGTGAAGAGAATTAACCTTTTTATGGATTGACGGTAGAGATGTTCATTATCCAACGGACGAGCCCAATCCGACCCACGTTGAGACTTCAAACCGAAGAAAAACCCATCCCGATTTCTTCAAGCCGGCCTGAAGAGTCAGAGCCAAAATTGTGCCACCTAGGACGCCACATGGGATGAGTGAGTGTTCGGACCCAACCCTAGTATAAAACCCTTGCACCGGATTCTACGAAACTGAGCAATTCTATTACGCCGAGTTTTTCACCCGGCCCCAAGTATAGAGCACGCCTTGACCATCCCCAACTTATAAAACAGGTCACCACGTTTTCCTTTCACCTTCATAATGGACAAGTTTACATAGACACACACACCACAAACCTTTAACCCCATACAAGAGCCCAACTTTCCCCAACCTTCCTTTCATTTTCTTGTGCAGTGGAGCCATGGGTGACAGGTTGCGCAATAGAGACACTGGTTCACGGCCTTTTGGCCTTTGAACTGGTGACAAGTGCGGCCACTCCATGAAGGCCATTTGTTGGCCCTCCCTTGTCGACTAATCGACCCATAGTATCATCATCATCATCCATCTCTCTCTCTCTCTCTCTCTCTCTGCCACTCGTCACCATCTTCCCTTTGCCAGTGTCTGGGGAGGATTTTGAGCACAACACGTTGAGATCCGAGTGTTTCCAAATCGAACTGGTTTTGCGTCGACATCTTTCGGTTTTCGACACCGATTTGAGGAGAATCTTCAACTGAAATCTTCCTCTCAAATGATGGGTGGTTTACCCTGAAGTCTTGATGAACGCCACCCAGTTCATGTCAGCGATCGGGGAGATTGTTGGGCATACTAATCGGTTGAGATCCGCCGAGTGTTTGCAAGTCCAACCGGTTCCGTGTTGACACCCTTCGGTTTTCCTTGATTAAATCGGGGTCTGTTTCAGAAACGCCTCTAAAACAAGTGGTAATTTTCCCTGCAGTCTTGCACTTCAACCGGTTTACTTCTCAAACTCAACCGGTTCATCTGTCACTAATTAACGGCCGGTTCTCCCTGATCATAGAACCGGTTAGTTCTCAAACTCAACCGGTTCATCTGTACCCGGCGGCCGCGTCTCCCCCTTCTTCATTGCCCTTCCCTTCACAGTCTTGACTGGGAAACAAAAAGAAAGAAAGAAAGAAAGAAAGAAAGACAGACAGACAGAAAGAAAGCAAAAGAAAGAAGCGCAATGAGTGAGCAAAGATCTTGTCAGCCGCAGCCGCAGCAGCAGCAGCAGGAGGAGGAGGAGGTTGATGGGAGTCAAGTGCTTTGCCTCTTTGGGGCCATTCATGTGAAAGGTTGAGTGTGCTTTGATAACCCCCTGTATCCCTTATACACGTGCTTCAATGTATATAACCACCCCAGCTAAAAGCCTGTAGTTTACCACCCCACTAACTTACTACGTAGCTAGGTAGTCCTCCAAAAGCCTGTCCCCGGCCCATCCCATCCCTCCTCTGCCCCCTCAGCACCATGCACAGGACACACGTTGTTTGGCTCGGCCTCACAACATACTTCAACTATACTCTTTGGAGTTCTTAAAGATCCTTAAATATGCAGAGAGCCCTTGGTTTTCCGACTACGGTAGAAATATCATAACCCGTGAAAATAAGGTGATTCGTTCACATTCAAGATCTGGTCTGACAATCATGAGATGATTTTCCAAGACAGATGAGAGGGATTCATGAAGAATGCAAGTTGTTTCAATATTTTTCTGCCCTATACAAAAAATGCTACAGTTTTTCAAAGTGGAAGGTTGTCTAAACCCCTACTCGTTCACTAGATTCTCCCTACACCAAACATGGTAATCCGCATTTCCATGCAAAACATCGCCTAAATCAGTTACCTCATGAGTACATTAACACTTGACACTAAGTGTGCACGCATTGAAGTTGCCGCCGAGCCATGATCCGTTTTAGAAATGGCACTTCACCATTATGGCAGCGGTCTAGTGCATGGCTAGAGGGTGGTTAATGGGTTTTGGTATTTCTACCTTGAGTGAGGGAGGGCCGCTCGATCGAGACCACAATGAAGAAGTGCACCGGTCGGTCAAGAATTTCTGTCCAAGACAGGGCGATTTGAGGCAACGGGTGGTGTGGTGTGGTGTGGTGGACAAAATGATGGGAAGGGAAAAAATAGACTCGAGTTACAATTCTCTAGAGTTCCAGTTTCCTTGTCGAGCGTACGAGGTTGCCCAAGAAACTTGACCTCCGGAGAACTCCCCTAGCAATAAGTGTTGCTATGTTGGCATCCATGTCAGTTTTTCATCCATGTTTGAAGTTCTTGTCTAAAGAAGTCTTGGTTGTAGTGTAAACCCCAGCCGGTGAAGAGCCCATTTCATAGTTAATCACGTTGCTCCATTCCCCTATAATTCTCGACCAGTGCACTTCTTCATCATAGTCTAAACCAACCTCAAGTAAGTAAGTAAGTAAATAAGTAAGTAGGTATCAATGTTAAAGCTAGGGGCTTTGTGATGTCCGAGTAAACTCATCCAGTAACAAGGTGAAAACGCAACAAAGAACTTTATCATATGAAAACATGTACTATTTGACCCCGGAAATGGCAAGTGAACCCAAATTGGTCTAGTGCACTCAAGTTGGAATGAATTGGCCCTCAATCTTGTAGGAGACTGAGAGCCCTTTCCTCCACGATGAATGCGTTTACGTAGACACCACGAATCCCGAGCCAAATACTAGATTGATGTATAAGTGAATGCATGGGACCAAATACACAATATCAATGGGGGTATCGAAGAAACCCGCTTATCTTGTATCGAAATTAAGAATGTTCATTGAATTTTGATATTTTGGTGGGTAAATTGGGAAAAGCAAGTAACTCTATTCATATCCCCCTGCCTAATCCCGTCGTCGTACAAAGCATGTCCCTAGGGCCATACCCGCCCCCTCCATGCATGCACGGGATACTTTTGGTTGCTTGTGGTTTCATATAGTTATGTAAAGTGTGTGTGTATGTAGGTACCAATGTCGGATTGATATCTAAGCGAATGCATGGTATCAAAGAATCCGCCCCACTAGTATCAAATTTGGAATACCAATCCCATATTGATACTTAAACGGTGGATAAATTGGAAAAGAAACATATGACACCCCCTCCCCCCCCCCCCCCAAAGCCCCTTTAGTCCTAAAACAACATCTCATGGGCCATACCCACCCTCACAATTGTGTGCATGGTATACTTGTGGTTGCTCATGGTTTCACATACTATGAAAACCATGTGAAATAACTACACTAAATGTTGTATTTGGTGTCACCAATTCTATTTGTCTTGCTCAATACTAATTATAAACCGCTCGTGTAGTGTCACTAACACTAAGTGTAAAACCTAACATCACTTGTTATTCCTTGTAAAAATTTCAAATTGGGCATTATAGATTTACGATGTTGCAGTTCTTGTCACTTACAAAGTGTTTCTTCATTACATGAATGTTAGAATGTAGAATATACCAAACTTTGTAACGATAGTTGACATGGATTTCATCCAAATTTCAATTCTTAATGACAACACTTGAAAACTTATTCATAAGAAGTGTCATTCGAAAAGTTAACACAATGACATGAGATACCATATGACACAAAATTTGTACTATAGTAATAAAATTAGATCATTATTGGAATATTGATACTTGGTGGGTAAATTGGAATCGCAGTTTTACCTCTCTCTCCTAGCCCCCTAGTCCTCCAAAGCATGTCCCAGGCAGTGCCCGGGAAGTTTTGTGGGCATAGATAGTCAGTCAAGATCCTAGTGATTTTGAATCCAGCCGGTTACATGTTGACATCTTCCGGTTTTGCTTTGTTCATTTGAGGTATATTCTTCTATAGATTCCTCTAGAATGATCGGTAATTCTCCTGAAGTCTTGAACTTCAACCGGTTGTTTTCCAAACTCAACCGGTTCATCTCAGTGATCAGGGAGATTTTTGGGCGTAATCGGTGGAGATCCTAGTGTTTGCAAGTCCAACCGGTTATATGTTGACATCCTTTGGTTTTCCTTTATTAAACTGGGGTATATTCTATAAATTCCTCTAAAATGATCGGTAATTTTCCTATAGTCTTGAACTTCAACCGGTTTTTTTTCAAACTCAACCGGTTCATCTCAATGATCAGGGAGATTTTTGGGCATAATCAATTGAGATCCTAGTGTTTGTAAGTCCAACCGGTTGCATGTTGACATCCTTCGGTTTTCCTTTATTAAATTGAAGTGTATTCTATAGATTCCTCTAAAATGATCGATAATTCTCCTGAAGTTTTGAACTTCAACCGGTTGTTTCCCAAACTCAACCGGTTCATCTCAGTGATCAGGGAGATTTTTGGGCATAATCGGTGGAGATCCATGTGTTTGCAAGTCCAACCGGTTACATGTTGACATCCTTCGGTTTTCCTTTATTAAAATGAAGTGTATTTTATAGATTCCTCTAAAATGATCGATAATTCTCCTGAAGTCTTGAACTTCAACCAGTTGTTTCCCAAACTCAACCGGTTCATCTCAGTGATCTGGGAGATTTTTGGGCATAATCATCGGTAGAGATCCTAGTGTTTGCAAGTCCAACCGGTTACATGTTGACATCCTTCGGTTTTCCTTTATTAAAATGAAGTGTATTTTATAGATTCCTCTAAAATGATCGGTAATTCTCCTGAAGTCTTGAACTTCAACCGGTTGATTCCCAAACTCAACCGGTTCATCTCAGTGATCGGGGAGATTTTTGGGCATAATCATCGGTTGAGATCCATGTGTTTGCAAGTCCAACCGGTTACATGTTGACATCCTTTGGTTTTCCTTTATTAAATTGAAGTATATTCTATAATTCCTCTCAAATGATCGGTAATTTTGCTGCAGTCTTGAACTTCAACCGGTTATTTCTCAAACTCAACCGGTTTATCTGTTACTAACTGCTGGTTCTCCCCAAGCCATAGTCCGAGGGTCCAAACCTACTATCCCCTCAATGCATGCACGGGATACTTTTAGTTGCTCATGATTTCACATAATATTAGAAAGCTGTAAGCACCAGTATTGGAATGGTGTGTACGATTCTACCTCTTTAATACGACAACCTCGATATGATGACATAAATTTTGTAAACCAAACTTTCTAGTTAAGATCTACCTCTCCAATATGATTGTGACATTGTTAATATGATATTCTTGGACCCCTGAAAGGTCATATTATAGAGGTAATAAATGCAGATGTGGCAAGTCCCACACATCTACAAGTACATAGTTAATATTAAAATTCACGTAACTGTCACATATGAAATGTGGATTAAAGAGGTTTCCATTTAAAAGAATGTTAATACATTGGTACTGAGGGAACTAAGTTTTCTATCTCAAAACCTAATCAAGAGACTCATTAGCTTCTTTTTATTTCACAGTAGTTTCTCACCTAAACCCTAAGCCAAAGTGCACACTGTGTTTTTGAGCATTTTGAACTCAATGTTTATCAAGTTGCTTTGATCTACGTATTGTTGGAAAGCTCTTGAAAAATCATGTTTTGGTGGCAGTGTTGTCCAATTCCAAGTTGTATTGATAGAGTTATGAGCATTTGAAGGCATGTTAAGTTTTTGTAGTTGATTTCTAGACAACAATCTATTTTTGTTGATTTTGAGTTTAGTTTTGATCCGATCTTGTTGCCTCCAAATTGCACAAGTGTGGGGCAACGACTTCACCAAGGTGTAATTGTTGCTTTCAAATTGCGATACAAGTTCAAGTTGCTAGAGTGGGTTTCATCGTAGTTTGATTCAAATAAGCAACATACTTTGAAAAAGATTGTACTCAATGTTAGACAAGCAATTCTCTAGACCTATAAGGTTTTGACATGTATGGCTACTCAGATTATCCAAACTATTGGAGAAAATTAAGAATTTTGCCACCTTATTGAAGTACAAACTTTATTAATGAGGATCAACGAGAAAAATCAAAACTGATCAAGGAGTACCAAGATTTGGCACTCCTCATATCAAAAGTGCAACTTGGACAAGATGAGATGCCATGCGAAGATTATCTAATAATGGAAGGTGAAGACATCATTGATGCTAAATATTGCATGTCAAAGTTAGTTGATATGGCCTTGGGACAAAAAATAAAGTCACCTAGTTTTGACCTTAATGCAAAGCCCTTGGACTCTTTACATGTTGATGCAAGACCTCCACCTAATATGAAATTGGCAGATGCTCAACATCATGCTCCATTGTTAGCTACATTTTTATGGATAACTCATTAGAGTTACTCCTTTTGACGTGGTGATATTTCATACCATATCGGAGGAGCTCAATAAGATATATTGTTGCTAATTTGAAGCGACAACATCAATGGATTATTGATTCTTCCTTCAAGTCCACATAGATTTCATGAGAAAAATTTGCATATTTGTAAGAACAATCGAAAGAATGTTTATTTTGTGTATGTGGCAAAATATCTAATATGTGTTTTCATGAATTACCTCTTTATTATGACAAAGAGGTCTAATTTGTCATATTATTGAATATATTACTCTAATGTCATACTATATGATGGTTTTCTCGTTTCCCAAACGTGTTATATTAAAGAGGTAGGACTATACATGAATGCATGATCAATACATAATAATAATAATAATAATAATAATAATAATAATAATAATTTCAAAGAACTGACCCAACTAAGATCAAAATTGTTTTAGCTATCAAATATTGACTCTTGTTGGGCAAATTGTGTTAAGGAACACAATAGGATATGTTTCGGAGAGTACAAGAATAATATCATAATGGTTATTAAGATAATAGAGTACACTATGACTGACATTCTCTCTTAAAAAAATCTTGATAGCGGTCAAGCAATGCCGGACTAGAAAAACAAAAGCATGCTTTCCAAGATACTAACATATGCACAAGAGCCTCATGAGATGAAGGATCCTTTCCATACTCTAATGACTATTTGGGTCATTACCATCCTAACACCATATTATTACTACACCCAAGTGTTCTAGAATAAAACAAAAATATACTACACAATTCATGGTACTTAGTGTCACATACATCATTTGTGAAAGGCCTAAACTAGATGACTAGAGGTCTCAAATACCCGGGAGGTGGACTCTTCATTGGAAACCTCAATGATGTACATGGGTCATTATGAAATTAAAACCCCTATATATGAGAAGTTTATGAAGAAAAACAAATGCATACATATTAACGGCATGCTAAAAAAAGGACTAATGTGTTTATATTGAGTTTTTTCAATTTACTAAGATAAATGCCTCCACTACATATACAAAATATATGCTATGCCTTTATTACATGTAAATTTCATGTTCACTTTCTAATGAGAAAGTCGTTGAACTTTTATTTCATTCATAGTATGTAACTTAATAATGGCATAAAAAAAACAAAGGTAAGAGCACAATAACTTAGCCACTATGGAGAGCAAAACTCAAGGGAGCCCATGAGCACTCCTAGAACCTTTAGGTGGTCCTAGAACCCAATGTGGTGAATGTGAACAAGATGAAACTAACCCATCTATTGTCATTCGTTTCTCTAAACCTTAAGACACATCTACCTTTACTTCAAATTTATTAATAGCCATTTTGAATATACACACTAGAGAAAATGAATACCTCTCCCTTTACGTATATTGTGTACGCTATCTAACCTCTTCTTACACTCACATTAGGTTTGAATGTGGTATGAGTCCACCCCCTGGGCTCAAAGTGTCACGTTCACTAATTGCAACATGATTCGTCAAGACAAGTAACTCTTCAAGGTGAAAATATATTCACATTGTGACATTTAGCGCAACACATTGGGATACTTGAGACGATAATTTTGCATTTTACTACCGTATGCAAGGGGCAGACATTCTTGAGCATCATACTAACGGCAAGTGTCATTTGTGCACACGTTCGTCAACTTGTAGATCATTGTGTAACATAGACACACACCTCATAACATCATTGAACATAGTCATGCCAAGATATCAGTAAACGCACTGGAACGCCAACTGTGATGGGTGACATTAATGGTAAAGTTTGCTAGTGATTAGTGTAACCCAGCATACACCTTAAAATAGGGTAAGTGACACCATTACACATGTGACAACTAAATACCCTAAAGGGGCAATTACCAACACTAGTAAGCGTACCTTTCCCGGATAGCTACCCCCGCGTCCTCTCTCACCTTCTCTCTCAAAGGAGTAAATGTTCCTTCAATGTCCTCTATTTTGCAGGTGACTAGACTAGAGAGAGAGAGTGGGTCAGAGATATCCTGGGTGACTGGACATAAGCTTAAGTTACTTCTCTTCTTCTAGTCCTAGAAAGAACCGAAAGCTTCGCATGCATTAGGTAAATTAGAGCAAAGAAATATCTCTACTTGAACTTTGAGCAACATAACTATCTAAGCCATCTCCGTGATACCCATAAAATATTTCACACTCTCTCTTGGGCAAGTTTTCAAGCATTGATGTGAATTTCTTAATTAGCATTGGTACAACGTTTGTGGTATTGAGTGTCACATACACTATTGGCAAACAATCTAAACTGAATGGCTAGTGATTTTGTAGTATCACGTCCATTAATTGCCAATGAAGTGCATAACTACTTATGGTATGATATTTACTGTAGCACATTGGAGTGCTTGAGATGATAGTTTTGACGTTTTAATATGCAAGAGGAAGACATTTATGAGCATATTACATGTGTTTACACTTATAGTCAACTCGGTGACCATTGCGTAACCTAGGAATAGACTTCATGATATCATTGAACGTACAATCTAAACTCCTTGATATCACACCTATGGCAACCAAATTGCACATGAAATTAAGGGCATTTGTAGTGTAAACATGGGTGTGTGATATTAGAAAATTGTTTTAGCATGTGACATCATGGAATAACACAAAGTCAACATTGCAATAATGACCATGGTGACAATATGATGTGTGCGAACGTGTGGTGTAATTTCTTTGGTGGATTATTTTCTATGTCAAAACCTATGATATATGAGAGGGAAATGCGACAAGAAGGGAGATTTACGTTGAGCACATTCGATCCCTAGGGTTTCAGGTTAGGGTGTACTTGTGCCAAGATATTAGTAAGCCTACTAGAACACTAAGTAGCATTAGGTTACACTAATGTCAATATCCCTCATAATAGGGTAAGTGGTGCTATTATGCATGTGACACTAAATTCCATAAATGCTATACTGCAATTAAAAATTTATTGCAGCAATAATCCAAACAGCGGTGCCCACTCACTACATTATTTTAAAAGTGTACAGAAGCCAACTTAACCCATACTTAAGAGTTCATTAAGCTAGTGTAGTTTGGAGGCCTTGGAGGACTAACTTACATTAACATAAACTTATGTTAGTATAAACATGAGTTACCATAGACTGATTTCTCATTGTTTCATTCTGCAAGTGACATAGACTATCTGACAGTGCTGTTACTTCTACATTAAGAATAATTGAGAGCATATAGATATCATTGAAACTTGCACCCTCACAGCGAGTATGATGCAAAATACAGAGCTGCAAGTTTACTTATGCCAGTTACACAGGCACTTACAGTAGCACTGGATTCCTTTCCCAAGGCAGATAAATCTTACAAATTACTTTTGATGTCCATGGCGAGTTCCAGAGCCCTCGATCTAGCTTATCTTGCCTTTGCCCTACAACCAAATCGATGAGATATCATAGATGGCATTACACCATATTACTTCCAATTGATGAGAGCGACATGTTACAAAGAATGTTACATGAAAATGATGAAACCAATATATGTTTTCATAGAATATAAGAAAACCTGTCACCTAACAGAATTTCAGAGATTCTCAACATCACCACTTCAGAATGAGAGCATGATGGAGATCTGGAATTACAATAACTAGATATTGATTCTGTGGGCAAATAATATACTTCATCCAAGCGGCTCCTTCATGGTGAAAACAACAAAACACAACACACACACCTGCAAAACATTGCCATTTCCCAGCATGGATACTGGTTGTCCCCTGGATTGGATATGCACTGGGCCCATCATGTGTTCACTATTTCTTTTGTGGTCCACTACATTTCCCCAATTTAGGTTACAACACTCCCCGGGCATCCATATTATTCTGATGGATTCTTCTGCATGTGGGGCACACACCACTTGTCCTTTGGAGTAATGAGTTACAGACACTTGTGACGAGGTATATAATTGAAAATCGTCAATCTATGTGTTACTTGGTGATCATGTTTAGTGAACCGCTTGCACATACCCAAGTAAATCGGCGTTCACATGCTGCACACCGCCGAGGTCCTGCCTTTCCCACGGTCTTTCAACTGCAAAGCATACAAGTACCCAGAGTGGAGCAACAACAGCCCTCCAGGACAAATGAATTTTCAAGTAAAACTTCAGGGATCTGGCGAATACACTCTTTTAAAGAATTAGGGTTTACAGGGAATAGGTGAAAAACTGTTCTACTTCGTTTCCTTCAAGATTTTGCATTGAAGTTGCAAAGGTCGCAAAGACCAAATTCGATCCTGCCGGTTGCTTGCTCTTTGATCGCCCTGAAAGTCTAATACAGTAGTACATAACATTTGAAGAGTTACAAACATTCTGTGAGATGTCTTCTGCATCTTCTATTGGACACCAGGTTAGCCACTGACAGCGTCAGTTCTAGAACTCTGTGCTTCAAGGAGCGAGCTTGTGTACATGTTGTAATTCCAGAAACCAGCGATAGTCAGGACCTGTACGTATGAACGTTACATCACTCTGACGTGCTGTAAACCACTCCCCACTTGCAAAATGGACCAGAGCACTGAATCCAAGAGCCTCATGCTTGAAGTGGCAGCATACACAGCACAAAAGGTTAGGCAGAAAAACCTATGGCTGTAGTAAGAGCTACCTGGCTCTCGAGAGTAAAGGTGGCATGCATGTTGATGTAGAAAAAGTACATTGTAGTTGACGAGGGGGGCCCTATGGACATTCCAGAAATTGAGACCAGAACTAAACACTGTTCATATAAAGACAAGCAAGGGCTATCACACGAGTTGTAGGAATTACTACAACCCAGCGCTCTAACCCTCAACAAGGAGCAGGTAATCGATACTTGGTCACAGGCACAAAAAAGAGGGAACTGCCTGCACGAGGATAATTTTGCCCGAGAGCATGACACACACTTCCTGATAGTACAGCTTGATGTTGAAATAGCAACCTACGGACCAAGCATAGCTCAGCCCAGTCCAGAGGAGAACATTTTGTGTAGATACGGCCATTTTTTGCATCTATCTTCCCAGGAGAATTCACCTCGCAAGAATTATAGTTATATTTTCAGCTATGAGATTGAAGAAAAAAGATCAGGTAAAGTCCAGGCGACTGCCACTACCCTACTTGGCCATCATCATCTTCACGAACTCCTCATAGTTCACCTGACCATCGCCATCTACATCGGCTTCACGGATCATCTCGTCGACTTCCTCATCTGTCAACTTCTCCCCAAGGTTGGTCATCACATGTCGCAGCTGCACTCAAAGGGTTTTCTTGGTTAAAAACATGCCGTCAGAGAGGTCCAACATTTATCAAAAGTCTCCATTCGTTACATGGTATCACGGTGTATTGAGTTCCAGAAGGAAGAGGTCCAACGATATTAACACCTTTTGCAATCTACCTCTATGCAAGGGTGTCATATATTTATCATTGCGTGGTATAGTGGTGGATAGCAGCATATTGATATTGCTAGATTAAGGAAGACCTTCCTCACCCTAATACCCTAGTCGTCTGCATAAACATATGACGCGAACAAAGCCAGTGGGTGCGACAATTACAGCTTGCTCCACATAGAAAACACATCTTCCGACAATGTAAGCTGAACCAAGTAGACAAATATTGTGGAGAAACAAATTTTGTAAAACTGGCGGGTAGCTATTTGTTTTGAGATACTTACCTCGGCAGCGGAGATGAAGCCGTTCTGATCCTTGTCGAACACCTTGAAGGCCTCCTTCAGCTCCTCCTCAGAGTCTGTGTCCTGTGGATATTCAAACAGTAGTTTAGAAATAACTATCAAACCTCCTATGGTATCCACATACAAGGATAGGAGAAACGCAAAACTCTTATGTATATGTTTATGTTTATATCGATCATGTTATATGTATGTACGTATGTACCCATCATAACGGGCCCTAGAAACAGTAACTCAAGAAACATAGAGGAGGGCAACATCACACGACAAAGTTGACACATCCAAAATAAATAAATAAACAGGACCACAAGATATATTTACCTTCATTTTGCGGGCCATGAGGTTAAGAAACTCGGGGAAGTCGATGGTTCCATTGCCGTCAGCATCGACTTCGTTGATCATGTCCTGGAGCTCCGCCTCGGTGGGGTTCTGACCCAAGGACCGCATGACTGTCCCGAGTTCCTTAGTGGTGATGCTACCTGTCCACTCACACACCAACCACAAATTTACATGTCAAAAAAAAACACCCAATAAGAAACAAAAATAAGAATCACCGAAAGGAAGGAAAAAAAAAAAAAAAAAAACCAAGGGCAGAAGAGGTTTCTTCTTACCATCACCATCCTTGTCGAACAAACTGAAGGCCTCCTTGAACTCGGCGATCTGCTCCTCGGTCAAATGCTCAGCCATTGCGGTTCGCTTCCTTTACACACACAGACACGTATAACCTACCCCGAACAACAAAAGTCCACTCACTCAAATTAGCCCTCTCCTCTCTTCACCTCCTCTCACCTCTACTCACCTCCCACACTCTTAAACCTCAAAACAAAACACAAAAATCTGTTACAAACCTTGGTTCTTCTAGCGAGAAATTCCGCAGCTACACACTGCTCCTAACCAGAACCACAGTTGGCCTTAATAGTACTCAAATCCTCTCTCTCTCCCTCTCTCACAGACTAAACGCGTAGTCACATAAGTTGCTCCGAACCAACAATCCCCCAACCCTACAGACAGACAGACTCAACTAGTACGCGCCAGCCGACAACCGAATGAGCATGGCAAGTGACTCGAAACACAGCAGATGCTGCGCCGAAATATGATGATGCAATGCTGCAAATACTAACTGCAAGATGCAATGTGATGTAAGGTAGTGCACTTGTTCTTACCGACTCCAAACCACCGAAACTAGAGACCCCCGCGAGATATTAATGGCGTCGATCGCAGTGTTTTTGGATCTATCTAGTGGGTGAAGGAGAGAAGGAGAGAAGGGAGGACCCGCAGCGTGTTGCGAGGTGGCTGGTGGGGAAAAAGAGGATTAGATCTAGACCGTTAAGTGAGATAGATCGACGGCCAGGAGGCCGTTTAGGGCGCTGCGGGCACGCGCAGACTGCCCGCTCGCTCTGCCCGAATGAAGAAAAACAGGGTTGCGTGCAGAATTCGAGTGGCAGGCTTGTACAGTAGCAGAGGACTAATTTAGTGACGAAGTGTTCATGATGGATATATATTGGCAGGTTTTGAAGGTACTTGGATGAACCTTAGGGCCGCTTTACACCTAGAGGCCGGGGCCGCCGGGCCAATTTCCCTTGAGGCCGATTGCACAAAATTTCAGCCTTTTTTGGGTTGGAGGCCGGCCTCTACTACACATTATAATAAGATTATACCGGGGGCCAATTTTCCCATATGTAAAGGCCCTCGGGCCAAGAAGCCAAGCTGATTCAAAAAAATTAGCCTAATCCAACGGATGTAGCATAATCTAAGATAGAGCCTTTAGATTCCACATAATCCAATGGATCTAGTTCACTTTGAAAAATTATACTTTATTTAAGAAGATTTTTTTAGTGGAATATGACATTGGCCTTCCATTTTGGGTGCACCCAATTCAACGAGCTCGGGCCATGTCATAACATACATTTTTTAATTTAAAAAATCATACCACCAAATCGGCCCGGCCTCTAGATGTAAAGGGGTTGGGGCCGATTTGAGCCTTTTGACCAATCACAAATGAGGATTTCAAGCCTCTTACACAACGAATTGGCCCGGCCTCTAAGTGTAAAGCGGCCCTTATTGTGGGCACTTCCAACTCCAAAGATAATGTTGGTCGTGGATCAAGAATTGTCTCATCTGGTTAGCAATTGCAATGAATCAAGAAGACTATCAATTCCAGTTTCATCATAATCCAAGTTCGTACACTAAAGTCATAAGAGGTCAAAGTGAAGAGTCTAATTATCTTTGAGTGATCACAATGCACATTCAAACCCCCTCCCCCGTCCTCCTCCCACCCAAATTGTTTTAATATCAAACCTAAAATGGTTACCATATTTTGGCACATCATCCAACTCTTCATAACACGTGTCTTTCCAGTGTCCATTCTTGACTATGAGCACTGCCAATTAAGCAGAGTGACCACATAAGGCCCACATACCTTAGCTGTATGTGGATTTGGTGTAGGGGAGGAATTGAGAGGTGGGGTGATCATCACAAGCTCTGAGCATTTGAGATAACATGGAGTAGTAAAGTGGGTTAAAGCAAGGGAGGGGCTTATGAGAGCTCATTGGCTTGGGGCCCACATAACTATAAAGCTCAGATTCTTGGCAAACTTAGGTCGCTTCCGTCACCGTGTGTAGCTCCGGGATTCGCCTGGGATTGCCACAATAGTGGCACAGAGGAGCCAACGAAGCATCATACTCTAGAGGTAACATTTGAAATTTTGATTAATCTCGAATAGAGAGCTCTCTTTGTGTAAAGTCAAAGCTTGAGACTAGAAACAAATGCAGCCAAACTCAAGTCGTCCTCCACAGATGTCCTTGCCAGCGCACCAGATAGAGCCCACCTGGGGACCATTTTTGAATATGGGGATACTGATAAGTTAAGTATTTATGTCTCTGTACAACTTGGCAGCATTTGTGATATGAGCATACTGGTAGTATTTATGTCTATGTACACAAGTCAGCATTTTGTACTACATTCTTAATACCTATTGTATCAAAATATGGAGATTACACTAGATAACCTAATGTTGTTGTGATTGCCTATTTGCCAGTAAAAATTACAGCAATGCTATTGTGCTAACCCAACTTAAGTAGTGTTAGCTGCCAAAATTGTTGCGCTTTGGGTTCAAACTTCAGATTTCAACTTCGGCTCAAATTAGGGGTTCTAGATGCCCAGAAATTGAGGTCATAAAGTGCTCACAAGATCCTGGAACTTCATTGCTGTTAGGGTAGGTTACTGATTGTACCGTTGGCTCTGCTTATCATTTCTTATGAGGTATACCGAATCGGAGGATAGTTGAATGCGAGAGTACAACACAGAGCTCGAAGAGAAGAACGAGAGTGTTTCAATCACAAAATAGTTCTGTAAATATTGCTCCCTAAAGTCCTAACGCTGAGCTGCTTGTTCAAAGTGGTGGGTTGACATATACATGGTATATAAATATATGTGTAGGCCGTATCAAATGTGCTTCTAGTTGGTAATTCTCTAGGCAAAGACGACCACCAACAAAGACACCAGAAGCAGGGCCACTCCAGAGTGTGCATGGCCCACACCAGACAGGCCACCCAAGTCAGCCTGTACGAGTGCCAAGGACAACAAGGCTTTTAGGTGAACAGGTTAGCCGTATCCAAATGCTCAAGTAATCACTTGGTCTTGATCCTTGAAGGAAAATCAAAATAACTTCATAGTGGCAGAGCTCCCGCATCGTGAACTCAATTCATCGAAGGAAATCTAGGGAAACAAGAAAGACGACATGTTCAGGGTAACCCTCAAGTGTACATCAACAAGACAACAAGCAGCAATGGTCTAACCACTAACAACTTGACAAACCACATCAAAGCCACTCTAGATTCGGAAACATGAACGAGATCTGTGGAAGTGGAGCATGATAATCAAGCTTCGATTGTTTTTCCAGGAGCAGGGTCCTTAGGCCCATGAACACAGACCCTTTGGGAGATAACTATTACAAATTCGTGGCCTTTGACCACGTCTGCAATGTGCAATTCCCAACTCCCCATTGCCTACAAATCAAAATTCAAGTGATGATCATTCCTATTACTCATGAAGAGGACCTAGAAGAAAATGGTTCGGGAGAACCCTTCCTCTACCTCGCACCCAAATCTGATGCACTGCATAAATCGATCCACGTACAAGCCCCGGAATAATTTGGTTTCACATATATTGATGAAGCCAATTGAATAGCAGGCAGCAGTTGATCTGCCATAATCTGACTAGCTCTTCGCCTACACATCCTCTACAAGTTGTATTCATCCTTGACCACCACTATCTAAGCATTGTCACGGCAGAAGGCAGCTGGCCTGCACAGGGGGGAGGAAAATCTCGTTGGGCAATTGTTTGCATGAACCAAGCTCGATCCTTCCTGGAGCCCAGACTTGATGCACTAGGACCACATTTCCGGACCTGCAGTCAACTTCTGAGTCCCATAACATGTTGTCGTACAATATCTTGAACATTCATAAGAGAATGTGATGTTAATAAACAAATCACCTTCCCTGAGGGTTGACAAGCTGGGAGAAAACTGCACTAGCTGAGGCATCCTCCAGATCGTCATCATCACTTCCCAAGATGTGTGCCTCACTCATCCCAGACACTTGTGATGAGTCATCAAGGGGATGAGAAGTCATGGCAGAGGGCATAAGTGACACCATTGGGGCACTGGCATCCATCAGATTTGGTTGCGTAGAACCAGAATTCTCTTGAAGCTGCAAAGCATACTCCAAATTCCAAAGCACATCACCCATGGCAGGTCGGTCCACGCCCTGTTCTTGCAAGCATTTCTCGGCTGTCTCACCGAACTTGCGTAGGGACTCAGGATTGCAAGCGCCCACAAGTTTCGGATCCATGATGGTCTCTAGCAGTCCTTGCTTTTGTTTTTGGAGTGCCCATTCCGCAATGTTGACTTGATCCCGAGGAAGAGCAGGGTTGATTGCTGGTCTTGCGCATAAAACTTCCATGAGCACCACACCAAATGAATACACATCAGACTTTTCAGTGAGCTGCTGCCTCCTGAAGTACTCTGGATCCAGATATCCAAAGCTGCCTTTCACTGCTGTACTAATGTGGGTTTGCTCTAGAGTTGGCCCAGTCTTAGAGAGCCCAAAATCTGCCACTTTAGCAACGAAGTTCTCATCCAGTAGAATGTTGGTGGTCTTCACATCACGATGGATGATACCCTGCGCTGCTCCTGTATGCAAATAGTGCAACCCTCGGGCGGCCCCGATACAGATCTCAAGCCGATTCTTCCACTCTAGTTGCGGCAAGTCGGTGCCATACAGGTGGCCGCGTAGAGGTCCATTTGCCATATAATCATATACAAGAATCATCTCACAATGCTCTTCGCAGTAGCCAATCAGAGAGACAAGATGCCGATGTCGCAGCTTGGAAAGGAGCTCTATCTCAGTTTGAAATTCAGTCAACCCTTGCTCAGAGCAAGGGTTACCCCTCTTAACTGCCACCTTGGTGCCATCATCAATCTCTCCCTTGTACACCTTACCAAAGCCTCCAACACCCAAGATCAATGACTCATCGAAGTTGTTGGTGGCATCCTGAAGCTCTGCAAATGTGAAGTACCTGCCCAGATTGGTTCCCGCAGTGGACACATAACTGCCTGTCCCGCTTTTATGCGACACAGTAGACATCTTGCTCGCAATGGTCTCCGAGTTGCTTCCTGGATGTGGCAACGGCAGCCAAGCAGGAGGTGCACGCTTGGTGGCCATCTTCGTCTGCTTGCAGCAACAAAACCATATCGCTGCCATGATGCACCCCACAGCCAATATGCCTGCCACGGAAGCACCCGCAATGGCACCAATGCGCGAACCTGACGACCCACTGCTTCCAGATGATCCATCATTCCCAGGTAAGAGAGATGGGTTCGCCCCCGCCAAACTCCCATCCGTGTTGTTCAGCTTGAAAATCTCCACACCATTCAAAATAGCATCCCTGTATGAGGAAGCTGAGCTCGGAGCAGGGCCGATCTGCAACCACAGCTTCGAGCTGCCAGACAGCATGGGCACAAGATAGTCTCGGTACATGGGCCAATCCTGATGCCCAGTGGATGCAATGACATCCAGATTGCTGTCCGCCGTTTGGTTGTTAATATAGACGTTGAACACACGCTGTCCGATGTTGGAGACGAAAAGCTCGCAGAAATGCAAGCGGACAAAGTACCTGTATCCAAGATCCACGGGGAAGATCCAAGTGAGGTTGATGTTGACATTGATGGTGTTCGACACCCCCATCGTGCGTGCAGACGAGTACACTGTTGGCGGGGCAATGTATTCAGGCAAGATAGATGTGTAGGAGATCACAGCCACAGGAACAGTTCCCACAGTTCCCGTAGCCACCCCAAAGAGATACGCATCATCCGTAACCCATGTCCGCCATATCCCACCCGAATCATTCTGCGGGCTAACAACACCACCTCCCACATTGACATGATACATCACCTGCACAGCCGTTTTCTCCAGACCAAATGGCTGCTGCACCGCGGCGGGGCCTACGACGTTCGCATCGTCTGCAAGTATGTCATCCGGAGCCGAAACAACCTCAATCGCGTTCACGAACGCGTAGTTGCTCCCGGTGGGATAGAAGTCCAGCACCAGCTTATTCGAAGTAATGTTCACCGAGTACTCGCGGAACACTGAAGGCTTGTCCGTCGACACCCACGACTGGGGCTTGAACTCGTACAGCAACACATACTGGTTGGCCACCACAGAGAACACGGATGCGTTAGGCGTGAACGTCGTGTATGTGAACGGGTAGAAATACATCCTCACCCAATGCCTCCCTGGTGTCACTGCAAATGTGTAGGACGCGTTCGCTGTGAAGATCCGCGCTTGCTGCAGCAGCTTCGGGTTCGCCAAGTTCGCATCTGGCACACTCGTCGATGCCACCACTCCCCCGGCCGCTGTTCCCAACGCATTCCCTGCCACATTGTCCCCCACGAACACCCGCCCATCGTTCGCCGTCACGTTCGCTGACCCCCCGCAGCTGACCAGAAAGTTGTCCGTGGGCGTGTAAGCAACCTGCGCCTCCACTCCCCACACAACCATCATCGCCACCAACATCCTAACCCACCCATTCCCCTTTCCCATCGCGAAACCCTGCACCCTCCTACCCTAACCCTTGGATCGATCGTTGGGGACGACCCGGGGGCCAAATGAGACCAGAGAAGGGCCACTGCGCAGAAGGCGTCCGTGGCTACCCCATGGGCGAAGCGGGCAGCGCCGTCGCTGCGGATTCACGCACCAAGCGGGCTGGGGGATGCCAAGACGTGAGAGGAGAGAGAAGGAGCGGGCAATGCGAGGATGCCGTAAGCTTCCGATGGAGGAGCAGCGAGGAGTGTGAGCTGCCCTGCCCGCCCGCGCTGTCCGTCCCTGCTCCTGCTGTTGCTTGCCAGAGAGTGGGTGCCAGCCAGAGCCAGAGAGAGAGGGAGAGAGAGGAGATCTGCTGCTGCTGCACTGGCTGCCAGCGGCGCTCGACTCCCCCTCCCTCTTCCCTCTTCCCGGGCCCAGTTCCCACCTCCCTCCTCAGCCTCCCCTGCTACCTACCTCCTTCCTTCTGCCGCTCTCCCTGCCACTGCACTCCCTGCTCTCCAAATGCACCCCTCTCAAAACCATCCATTCTACAACGGAGCACAACGTGATGTGCCGTCGCCCCACCGTCCCCCGTCCCCCATACCATTGGCCCGACGGAAACAGCAAGTGGCCAGCCCAATGTACATTTCCCTCCCTCAATCTCTGCTACCTACCGTTTTCCTTCCTTCCGCTTTCCTTGGCACTGCAGTCCCTGCTCTCCGAATGCACCCCTCTCAAAACCATCCATTTTACAACGGACAACGTGATGTGCCGTCGTCCCACCGTCCTCTGTCCCCCATAACACTGGCCCGACGGAAACAACAAGTGGTTGGCCCAATGTACATCTCCCTCCCTCAATCTCTACTACCTACCGTTTTCCTTCCTTCCGCTTTCCATGGCACTGCACTCCCTGCTCTCCGAATGCACCCCTCTCAAAACCATCCAAACTACAACGGAGCACAACATGATGTGTCGTCGCCCCACCGTCCCCCGTTCCCCATACCATTGGCCCAACGGAAACAGCAAGTGGCCGGCCCAATGTACATCTCCCTCCCTCAATCTCTGCTACCTACCGTTTTCCTTCCTTCCGCTTTCCCTAGCACTGCAGTCCCTACTCTCCGAATGCACCCCTTTCAAAACCGTCCATTCTACAATGGACAACGTGATGTGCCGTCGCCCCACCGTCCTCCGTCCCCCATAACATTGGCCCGACGGAAACAACAAGTGGTCGGCCCAATGTACATCTCCCTCCCTCAATCTCTACTACCTACCGTTTTCCTTCCTTCCGCTTTCCCCGGCACTGCAGTCCCTGCTCTCCAAATGCACCCCTCTCAAAACCATCCAAACTACAACGGAGGACAACGTGATGTGTCGTCGCCCCACTGTCCCCCATACCATTGGCCCGACGGAAACAGCAAGTGGCCGGCCCAATGTACATCTCTCTCCCTCAATCTCTGCTACCTACCGTTTTCCTTCCTTTCGCTTTCCCTGGCACTGCACTCCCTACTCTCCGAATGCACCCCTCTCAAAACCATCCAGACTACAACGGAGGACAACGTGATGTGTTGTCGCCCCACTGTCCCCCGTCCCCCATAACACTGGCCCGACGGAAACAGCAAGTGGTTGGCCCAATGTACATCTCCTTCCCTCGATCTCTGCTACCTACCGTTTTCCTTCCTTCCGCTTTCCATGGCATTGCAGTCCCTGCTCTCCGGATGCACCCCTCTCAAAACCATTCATTCTACAATGGACAACATGATGTGCCGTCGCCCCACTGTCCCCCATAACATTCGCCGGAAATGGCAAGTGGCCGGCCCAATGTACATCTCCCTCAACCTCTGCTACCTATTGTTTTCCTACCTTCTGTTTTCCCTGACACTACAGTCCCTGCTCTCCAAATGCACCCCTCTCAAAACCATCCATTCTACAATGGACAATGTGATGCCGTCGCCCCACCATCCCCCATAACATTGGCCGGAAACGGCAAGTGGCAAGCCCAATGTACATCTCCCTCAACCTCTGCTACCTAATGTTTTCCTTCCGCTTTCCTTGGCACTCCAGTCCCTACTCTCCGAATGCACCACCCTCAAAATCATCCATTCTACAACTGACAACGTGATGGTGCCGTCGCCCCACCATCCCCCATAACATTGGCCGGAAACGGCAAGTGGCAAGCCCAATGTACATCTCCCTCAACCTCTACTACCTATCGTTTTCCTTCCGCTTTCCCTGGCACTGCATTCCCTGCTCTCCGAATGCACCACTCTCAAAATCATCCATTCTATAATGGACAACGTGATGGTGTCGTCGCCCCACCGTTCCCATAATATTGGACAAAAACGGCAAGGTGCAAGTGGCATGCCCAATTTCCACCTCCCTCAGCCTCTACCACCAACCGCCTTCCTTCCGCTCTCCCTAGCATTGTAATCCTTGCTCTCCGAATGCACCACTCTCAAAACCATCCATTCTACAATGGACAATGTGATGGTGCCATCGCCCCACTGTTCCTAGAACATTGGACAAAAAATGCCGAGTTGCAACTGCCATGCCCAGTGTACCCCTCCCTCATCCTACCTCTGCTACCTACAGTTTTCCTTCCACTTTCCTTGGCATTGCAGTCCCTACTCTCCAAGTGCACCACTCTCAAAACCATCCATTCGACAACAGACAACATGATGGTGTCGTCAACCCACCATTCCCATAACATTGGACAAAAACAATGAGTGGCGAGTGGCAAGTGGCAAGCCCAGTTCCCACCTCCCTCCACCTACCTGTACTACCTACTGTTTTTTCTTCCGCTCTCCTGGCACTATAGTCCCTACTCTCCAAATGCACCACTCTCAAAACCATCCATTATACAACAAACAACATGATGATGTCGTTGCCCCACCATTCCCATAACATTGGACGGAATCGGCGAGTGGCGAGTGGCAAGTGGCAAGCCCAGTTCCCACCTCCCTCAACCTACCTATGCTACCTACCACCTCATTTCCGTCGCTCTCACCCACCCACCCCGCTCTCCAAATGCACCATACTCAAAACCATCCATTCTATAACAGACAACGTGATGGTGTCGTCGCCCCACCATCCCCAAAACATTGGATGGAAATGACGAGTGGCATGCCCAATTCCCACCTCCCTCAACCTCTACTACCTACCGCCTTCCTTCCGCTCTCCCTGGCACTGTAGTCCATGCTCTCCGAATGCACCACTCTCAATACCATCCATTCTACAACAGACAACGTGATGGTGCCGCCGCCCCCCACCGTTCATGAAACGTTGGATGGAAACAACGAGAGGCAAGTGGCAGGCCCAATTCCCACCTCCCTCAACATGCCTCAGCCACCTACCATCTTCCATCTTGACTTCTCTTTCACCCTTGCAACCCACCCCCTCGCTCCCCCTTGCACTAAGTGCCACTTCACACACGAGGCTCTTTGTCCCGTGACCATCGCATTCTAAGATCTCTCATTGGTCGAAAAGACCAAGACCGTCCAAGTTCACTTCACACTAGAAGGTAACGAACGGTCTAAGGGTCCAAAGATGTTATCATGGATGAAAAGTGTACATGGATTCTTACATGGCAAACTATAAATAATGTTTCATGGTTTGTCAGAGTTTGTGTCATACTTACCACCTAGAAGTAGGCCTAATGCAAATTTTGGCAAACCATGTCAGTTAAACAATTAGTATGGCCTTTGGATGAGAATTAAGGGCCCTCACAATTACATTGTCACAACCATTGGCTCATATGTGAAGTGGTCCTAAGGGCCGGTTCACATGGGGTCTCAAGTCCCAAGTCCCACTCATGTTAAGTTATGAAGTCCAAACATGGAGGCAAAGTCCCACATTTGAGCCTCAAGAGATCATTAAAATATGTTTTATATTCATTGAAGTTGGATCTTGATTATTTTTTGCAAAAAATCTCGAGGGTTGGGTCAAGTTTTTTGCCTGACCCAACCAAGGCTCTTTCTCGCACCCATTACAAGCGAAAAAAAAGGTTTATAAAGTTCGAATAACATAAAAATGAATAAACTCTCTCTCTCTCTCTCTCTCTCTCTCTCTCTCTCTCTCTCTCTGCAAAGACAAAAAAAAATGAATTGCACAAGTATATGTATGAGTTTGGAATGATGTTGGAGATACGTAGTTGGTGTATGAGTTTAGAGGTCCACATAAAGATACCAAGTTCTTATACATGGATACATCTTATTTGTTTGTTTGTTTTTTTTATCAAATCAAGATAGATAGAAACTCCGGTCCCTTTTAGGGGCCGGCGTGAATAGAGTGTCCGTTCGTAATGCCAACAACCCGATGCCCATTATCAAATCAACCTCAAGATGGCATCACGAAGTAATCAAAGGTTGGGCAACCCAAGGAAAGATCCTTACCAACTCTCCACACCATCTTTACTTGGTTCTCAAGGTTCATGGAGACATGAACCTTCTCAAGAGGTACACATTTTAAATCATTTCCTTTAGGTTATGTAAGTTTTGAAGTTTTTGACTATGTAGAGTTTTACATATGGAAAATGGAATTGTGAATGATATGCAAAAATGAGTATACTCTTTATTATATTACATAGGAAAATAATACTCTATAAGGTTTTTTTTGTAAGCTTAGTGCTCTTCACTTTGTGTTTTTTTTTTCATAGAGATCCTTTTGGTTTCATTTTCTTACACTTGAATCAATCAAGGATGGGTTTGCACAAATTGCATCCCAAACTCAAGCAAACAAACCGCTTTCAAGCAATGAACATTCACCTTTTGATGATGATTTATTGGAGTCCCAAAAAGATCAACAATTTACACCCACAAGAGCTCGGGCACAAACATATGAAGGGAAGTTTGGATCAATTTTGAAATCGGTAGAAAATGGCTCATGCATATGACACCACATGATGGGCCTACACATGGTTATATGAAACGCTTTGCATGTGAGGAATCTCATATTAAGTCACCACGGGGTTTGGGAGCAGGTTGCAAAGTATGCAAAAATTGTCCATACGTGACCACAAGAAAAACAATGATCACAAATCCGTGGTGGATAGATGAGAAGCTCTTCATTTTCCTCCAATTAATTTAGTTTCTATTACTCATTGTGTATGTGTAGGCAATATTGGATAGCTTGAATGAAAGGTTTCTTGATTAACTTGCTTTCAATGCATCAAAAAAATTCAATCCAAAGTAGAGCCCGAGTTGCTTGCGTTTGTAGAACCTTTGAGGCATAAATGTGAAAACAAATCATGGTATGAGGCATGGCAAATTTGTTGGGGCATCAACAAGGGGTATATACCACTTGGCCACATCTCATGAAACTTTGGCAAAAATATTTGTCATTCCCTCGAGTATTGCAATTTGTAAAGGGGGATCTTCACAACAAAATGCTATCGAGAGCCATTTGCAGCCTTCATAAAAGTTGGGACACTTTGGATGCTTTGACGTGAGTATCATTATGTGGGATAAAGTTGGAGAATACGAATTGGAGGGCAATTTATTGTGGTGCAACATGAAGAATCGGAGAATCCTTACTTTAGACTAAATATTGTAAGAAGTTCAAGCTTTTCTACATTTATTTTTGAAAGAATATGATTTCATCTCGAATTTTGTGTGAAAGATTAAGATTTTCTCAACCCATCATTTGAAAGGTACTTCTTTGACATTATCCGTTAAATTGAAGGGCAACATAATATATAATAACTTGTCACATGAAATGAAGGTGGACTAGTCAAAATGAACAACTAGACCCAACTCCCACACAAGTCCCAACTCCCACCTCCACAAAGTGTTGCCGTGGAGGCATCCATGTCATACTTGGGACTTGGGACTAGGGCCTTGTGTGAAGTGATAAGTCCCTACTTCCATGCTTTTAACAATTGAAATTGCACAAATTGACCTCGAGTGACTTAGGACTTAGGACTTGGGACCTCTTTGTGAACCAACTCTAAATCCCTTTCTTCAAAATCACCAATCTCAAAACCATTTATTATACAATGAAAAATGTGGTGGTGGTGAGGCCATTGCCCCACCATTTCCAACCATTATGAGAATAATGAACGGATCGACCAGGTGGCAAGTGGCACACTTGAATCACCGGGACCTATTAAAATGATTCATAATTTATATGCACAAATGCAAAGGGCCGGAATGGTCCATGTCCAAACTAGTTTATTATACAACATACAACACAATGGTGGTGAGGCTGTCACCCCACCATTCCAAGAATAATATACGGCAGTAGCAAGATGGCATGTGGCAAGCTTGAAATGCCTAGGACCATGTTGAGGTGATTCCTAATTCATATGCATGGGTGCAACGGGCCATAACATTGCAAGCTCAACTAGTAGAGTTACAAAATAAGCATGCCACATAGGTGTTCACTTGAGGTCATGGGTAACATGATCAATATCGGGTTAACGGGCTCTCGTTCATGCCGGTACATGGTATGGGCGTTATTTTTTCTTTTCTTTTTCTTCATTTGAGGTAGATGGGCCTTATTTGATAACTTGTTGTTCTTTGCTATCTTATACTAGGTACTCGGATTTGCGAGGTTGGAAAATTTATGCGTTCACAAATGTACCCATCTCAAGTAGTCGGGATCAGTTTTATGAAATCTTGAAACTAGTCTCACATTGTTATGAATTATCAAAGTCCATCAACCATGAGTCGCAAGAATGTCACAGAACCCCTCCCCCCAATTATGTTGAGTATTAACCCTAGAATGGTTAGCAAAAGTTGAACAAGTTGAACAATATATTATTGGTGTTTGTTTTTGGAAATGCATCTAACCACCCACCACCCAAATGTGAGTGTAATCGACCTAGGCCTGCTTATCTTACATAGCATTTATTCCATACATGCAACATTGATGTCACTTTGATACCACGTCCTCCAAGTATAAAATGTAATTTCAAAAAGGCTCACAGTTGAATCTTTAGCTTTCCTCTTTGGGTAAGCTAGAGGGGCACATTCCCGCTCGGGTCCTTAAACCGCTCACTAGACCTATCCAAACAAGAGGTACATTATAGCTTCGTACCTCAAATTTCTATGTAATCATGGTGTACATTTTTGGGGTGAGTGGTTTTGGGTACCCCTATGAGTTCTCCTTCCAAAATTCATAACTAATTCAATATTAATCCAAAATTAATTATTCCAATTGGTCCAATTTCCAATGTACTTTGCACATCTTCCAAGATTGATTCCCCCTTAATAACTCCCCAATGAACATGCCAATCTGAAATTCGAGAGGGAATGTGCCCCTCTACCTTAACAAACCTTATGCATTTTCGAAGTGGTGAGTAGCGGGGGTGCATGGGGACCTCACCTCCCTATGCTACTTACCATCTCTCACACACACCCAACCCTAGACGTGATAATGTGTAGAATGCACTTCCCATTCGACACTTGCAATCAACATTAAACGATCCGATTGAGAATAGTTGAGTCCAATCTACAAACTTCGTATATGTCACCCAATTGTTGTCAATCGAGATGTGTGCTAATAAATAGTTTGTGTCAACTAGGAAGTGCATTCTAAGGCCATGCTCCGCACTAAGGCCACATGGGTTCCATTTCCCTTCTCTTGAAATGCATCAATCTCTAAACCATAGACATGCAAACACCGGCATGCCAACACCTATTTACATGCATCACATATAATGTAGATGTGTCTTAAATGGACACTTTCTTTCAAATTACATCTTTTTGTGGGATAACTTTAACAATCATATTTAGGTACTTGCAAATGTGTGTAGATAAAATAGCATAAATTCAACACTAATTTGGAGTATATGGAAATTTACTATGAAATTCTAAACACAAGATTGTTTTGCCCATAAACTAGCCATGTAGCTCCCCCCCCCCCCTCTTCCCATTGCCCTCTACTACCTACAATTTTCTTTCCTTCCCACCCACTTGGGTCTCCCTTCCTCCCCACCTCAATTTCCAAAACACTAATTTTTTTCTCAAAATCATGGATCTAGAAACACCGGCACAACAAAACATGTTCACCTACATTAGACTACATACATATCAACCTACTAAGGGTGTTGTGTTGTCATCAAGAAACATAAACGGAACACATATATGTCACCTTGCTACCACCATTTATAAGTAGGTTGGGTGTACCAACTTTATCTTGGAGAGTCTAACTTTCATGTAAATTAAACCTACACTTGCCCCTACATATGTGTGATTTGTATATAAAAGTAATAAGATATGCAAAGTCAACCATGTTACTATGGTGCTAAGTGGCCATGGTTGCATAGTTCAATTTTGGTTTTGGAGAGTAGTCAAAAAGATTGGTCTCTCCAACAAAAAGATACAACATCATCTCAACAAGGTCCAAATAGTCCACTTTAAGGGCTTGGATCCTAATTCCGGAGTGGGGAAAATAAAATATCATAGCATTATTGATTGGGTTCATGCCATGATTGAACTAGTATCGTCTTTTTTTTTTATACCATTTAGGTATCTACATTGAGGAGTTCATACTTTTAGATGGGTTTGGGTATGGATATTTGATTTTTTTTGTATTCAATGCTATTTGGGTCTATATACCATGTAAGAATCGTGCCTTTAGTTACAATCTCCACGAATCTAAAAATCACATGCAATCTAAGAGGAGACTTAATGGACATCGACAGTTTGCAAACAAAAAACCAAGCAGTTAAATGCCCAGTAAATGAAAATATGTTATGCATGCAATAATTACTAAATGGCAACACTTACAACAATTAAATTAAATTTTTATAACACTTGACGCACTTACTAATGCAATAGCACTTAGCCACCTCCTGAACTGGTGTTTCGTCATCAACAAGGGAGTGTGAATGGGCCCCACTTGTACATTGAAGGGGAAGAGGAGGTGCATCACACAACATAATGGCATCATAAATGGCAAATTCTCCTTTGTGCACTGCAAGGTGATGATTGCTCCACCTACATGCGTGGATGGACACACACCTGGAAAGTTCAGTCAACATGACCATTAGACCCAAGTTAATTGAGAAATTAAATACATTAAAGGTACAATGTTTGCGAAGGAAAAAAAATGCATCACTTGTGGATGCATATGCATCTAGGACCACCCACGGGGGGATCACACCCTCTTACATTTTGTAACCACGTGCGATAATGGGGTATTTAATGGGGGGGGGGTATTTATGCACCTCTCGGTATTTTTTCCCTCCCTATTTGTAGATATAAAGTTGCTTTGACATATTTTTAAGCACCCTATGTTTATTTGTAATTTTTTGGAGAGACCAATTTTTAGCATCATATTTTTTTTATAAATTGTACATGTACCAAATAATGAACATAATACTACCGTACGTTAAGGGCAGGTTCGGCGCAAAATAATTCTAAAAATAGACGCCAAATTTTGGAATATTATTGGCATTTTTTGCCGAATATAAAATTAATTATTTTTCAAAATTGCCAAAAAGTAAGAAATTTTTACTTCTCACTAGAGTTTTGTAATCAAGCTCACTTACATTAGTCCACAAAGAATATGGATTAAGAAGTAGCAAGACTCTGGGTGAGGCTTTTCAAATGTGTTGTACACAAATTTTTGGAGTCCAATTGAGCATAGAAGATGAAGTTTTATAGAATTTTGTCCAACTAACAAAAGTTGAGAAATCAATCCTTCTTCCACCTCCAATAAGTTTTGTGTCAAAATAAGTCTTATGCAAAAGATATGGACAAAACATTGCAGCTGTGTAAAGATCAAAAAATTAAAATGCGTTCATAACAGTTTTTCGGAGCTCATTTGTGCATAGAAGATCAACTTTTTTGGAATTTTGTTGGTCTAAGAAAAGTTTACAAATCAAGTAATCTTTCACCTCCAACAAATTTTATGTCATTTGAAGACTCTATGCAAATGTTATGCGAGTTATAAAAATGAAGTCTAACTCGGTGCTTCACCTCAAAGTTTACATATCCCATATGCATTGTTGAACACAACTCCACTCTACTTGCATAAAGCACAGAGCATTCTCTACTCTTCACTCACATCTTACTTGTCATTCAATGCAAGAGAGATGTACAAGATATAAGCTTAAATAGAAAATTAAAAATGAATTTAAGTTGAATTTTTAAAATTAAAAGAGAAAATTGCTGAAAATATGAATATACTATTTCTAGGTGCCGAACATTGTTTTTTTACTTTTAATTATTATTCGGCAAGAGAGCGCCGAAGCTGTCCTTAACGTACGGTATAGCATTGCAAAATCAACTATGTGAGCAACAAACGTTCCATACCATCCATCTTGTCATTTAATCAGTTTCAATTAGTTATACCAATGCTAAAGCATTCAAAGTACCATTCAAAAAACAATCAATAACACTTGGAATTTAGTTAAAAGATTACCAATGAACATGGAGATGACAAAATGTACAAGCTAACATAGACAAGTTGTAAACACGGATAGAACAAAACAAGAAATATAGTCAATTATCATAAGACATGAAAATTTTGCATAATTATCTACTCCAAAACAAAAGATTGCATTCAATTAAACCCGCTCCAAGTTCATATACAAGTTCTCAGCTATGATCGAGGCGAAGCATCCCTCATTCACATCATCACAAATGGTTGGCATTGTTTGTTTGTTTGCCTTTCTCTCTCTCTGATATTGTCTGTGTGGATGCCTCCTCAAATGCATGTTGCGAGGCTAGTACATGTGCCATACTATACAACGCCTTTTAAAGTGTCCACCAATGTTTCATATTTGAGTGTTTGTTTCTAGGTTGGGTTGCAATGGTGGGGTCACGGTCTCGGTAAAAGGTACATTCAATGAATTGCATATGGAATTTTGAGCGGTACAATGTGTGATTTTCTCTTGGGAGGTTGTATGGTGATGATTAAGATGTTAGGTTTTAGTATGGTGAAGCATTGGCATGCTCTTGTGGTGCAATTGCATTGTAGGAATTACATTATGTAGGGGGGTTGCAAGGTGGGTGCATGTGTTCATTGGTAAGGTGCCACGTTTTGTGGAGTGAGAGAATAATAGCTTATGTATTTGTCATTCAACTTTGTTGTATCTGGTTGTTTGGATATTGTTAAAGGTGGATTGATGCAAAGGATACATGTGTCAGCCTGTTGTAGTGAACAAATGTTTTTTTTTAATTGCCCATGTTTTGTTTGTATCTCAATTTGTTGACTATTGTACAAGGTCGTGTTGTAAGGGTTGCTTATTACCTCTTGGGTGGGATTACCACAACATGGGCATTTGTGTGAATTGTGCATTTGTGCATTCGGGTGTTGAACAAAAGTAGTCAGAGACGGGGGAGTGGAGTAGTGGATTGTTCAACTATTTTGCTATGTATGGGTATTGGGGTAGTATCAAGGCTATGAGTTAGTGGACACATTCATTTTGTATGTAGGGTTTGAGGTGCATGATGGGTGTGGTATGGAGATGTTTTGTAAGTATTTTGAAATGCCAAAAGGGGCCGGTATGTGTTGTACGCATTAGGAGAGTGGTGCAAGGTGGGGGGTTGTTAGCAGTGAATATGGCGAGTTCATCAATGGCGTCATTACCAAGAATTCTAGAGTGTATGTAGATTTTGTGGAGGGTGAGAAGCAGTGTTTTTTTTTTTTCCAAAAGAAATGGGTCTCTACATTGGCTCTTGGCCCATCCATTGGCTAGCTTCTTTGGCAATTTGAGTTGGCTTGAAGGAGCCCTAGCTGGCCACGTGGGATGACTTAACATATGGCGAATGCGACTAGATGTCATAGAAGGTTTAAGTATGTGGCGATATATAATTTTTTTGGGGCGAGTGTATGTGGCTATGTTTTGCCAACGTAGAGTTGAAATATGGCCCCCATTTCCTACGTTGTTGATGTAAATGTGGCTAATACAACCCAAAGTACATCAAAATTTGGCTACATCTAAGATTCAATGTACAAAAAATATTTGTTCCACGGGGGAATTGAACCCCGGTTTTTCAACCCTGCACCCTCAACCATGCCACACATGCTTCAAAGCAATACCCATACACCACAATCTTGAGGTATAAATTCATGCCCTCCCTCGTCATGTTCCAAAAATTGAGTGTGGGTTTAGTACATTGTGTACCTCTCATAGAACTAGCACTGCACTAGTCCTTCATTTTCCAAGCCACTACTTTGTTGTTGCTAGCTGCCCCTAACCTTTGCATACATCAACTACCATTGCATTTAGAAACTACTTCCAGCAACATACATTAGAACTCATCTAAGTTTCTCCTCCATAGCGAACCTTCTGAGCTTTCCAATCTGTTATGGCCGTTTGGTAAGGGAAAGTGTTCAAGGTATAAAAGTCTTGCGCAAACATGCGGACCACCAAGTCTAGGTGGGTTGTAAGCCGGTTCCTCAACTTGCTCTTCAAGAAAGACAAGGAGCTAAATGTTCTCTCATCTTCCACACTACCCAACACTTGAACGTGAGCAATCTCAGCGACTTTCATGAACTCGGAGAGTTTAGCTGAAATGAGGGCATTGCTAGAAAGCTTGCGCCAAAGTCGGGACATCGGGTTTTCGGTCATGGGTAAGGCCATGGCAACTTGGGCATTTGATATCATGGTGATTTTGAAGAAGGAGCTTTGGAGCTCTAGGTTGCGGATGTCAAGGGGTGGAGGCACCCACTCCTCAGCATCCTCGGTCTCAACATCCACAAGTACCCACAACTTCTTCGCTGTCCCATAGAATGATTTCAGTGTTGCAATATGCCCATGATATGTAGCCTCGAATGTATCATTCAGCCAATATTGGGGGTAGCATATCCCCCAAACACACATCACCTCTTGGTGAAGGAACCTCTTCTCTAATTCCTCTATAAATTGTTTTGCTGCGCTGGTTAATTGCCGCTGCACCTCACCAAGAATGACCTCACGGTCAATCTTGTTCACCTTTTCCCACTGCCATGCGAAGGCTACTGATCTCATGGTTGCCATGTGGGGCACACCTACAACCCTGAAAACCAGGTGGTCTTCCTCACGATTGTAGCAGAACAACCAATCTTGTTCGATTACCATGGATGTGTCATCTACTAGTGACCGAAATGTGCTAAACTCTTCTCCGTGGAAAGCAAAGGTTGGATCTACATAAAGTCGATATAGATCATCCTGGCATATCTTGACCGCAGAAATGAAATCAATAATGTAACATGCTGGACTCTGTGCAAACTTGATGAGGGAATTCACAGAGTGCATCATGGGCATCAAGCAAGGTAGGGTGAGCATGTTCTGCCAATCTAGGAGCATGGAAAGGTTTTTCTTTGCTGCAAGCTCCTTGGGCGCATCCACTGCCATCTTCGTCACCAAGGATTTGTATTCCTCAAGCACCCTCATTGCAGGTCCAAGCATGGATATCCAACGAGTCTTGACATTCCTAAGTATCTTGTTGCCTTTGGATTCCAAGCAAGCTGCTAGCTTCTGGAACTCAAGACTGCGTTTGGAAGAGGAACTCAAGTAAGAGTACAACGCTGCCAAAAGATCTTCTACATATTTCACCACCTCAAACTCGGATAGGATTTGGACAGCAAGATTCGTGCGGTGTGTCATGCAATGGACACCCACCATGAAAGAAGCGTGTTTGTTGATAAGTTGTACAGTGACATCGGATTTAGCACCTTGAAATGTAGAAACCCCATCTGCCCCAAATGTGATCAACCTTTCCCTAATCTTCTGCTCGGTTAAACCTCCATAAGCGCGAGCAGCATTGACAATGACAGCAGTGAAATTATTTGTTGTCCCTCCTTCGATAACTCTCTCTAGGGTAAGGAGTACAGGGGTTCGCTTCCAATCTATCACAACGTAACAATGGACACTAATACATGACTGACAGTCCACAGAAGTAACACCATCACAAGACAAACTAAAGAAGTTAGCAACCTGCATAACTTCCTTTGTTCTCTTCAGCACAACACGCTCTATCGCCTCTGTCATTGCCCACCCACTATTGTCACTCCAGTGGTGGTGTGGATTGTTCTTTAATTTGAGGGTTTCAAACAAGACGTACATTTGTTCATAGTCTGTGATAGGTCTACCTCTTTGGAGCAAGTGTAAGAGGGTAGCAAACTGTATCCATTTCTTCTTCCTATCTCTAACCGTGTTCTCTACCACTTGGGCCGCAATACTATATGTGGGGATGGCTGCAAACAGTCTTTCATTTTTTAGATGGATAGAGTTAAAATCCACGTACTTCTCCCCTACAACAACCCCATGACCAGGGTCCTTAGCGGTTTTCCTCCCTTGATGCTTCCAAAGATTATCGCTCTTAGCACACAAAATTATAGACTTCTCTCGGATTTTAGAACAAACTTTGTAAATTACCTTTGTGACCTCATCACCTTTGTAAATGGGTTCCGCCCAAGGGAAAATTGGCAACCATAGGAGTTGGAATTGACGAGTCTTGTCATATGTCTTTTTCTTGACACTAGACTCTACCAACGGAGTTGCTAGTTGCACATTACCATCACCAAGGGTCAGGATATCAACATCAGAGGGGGGCACATGACTACTACTAACGCCATTGGGATCAGGCCTAGAGAAAAATCTTCTAAATTTGAAACCTTTTGGAGGGGCAAGAGGTGGAGCCATGGTTATGGTCACAACTATGGCCAAAACGAAGAAAATAACAAAAAGAAGGCACCCAACGACCTAACAACTTCAAATTACAAACAAGACTACCTAAAAAACCAACCAGCAAGGATTTAAAGCACTTAAGGTTGCAATCACAAATACATACGGCAAAGGGGAGCCGAAAACTAGCAAAGGATGCGTCCTAACAAGGATGAAACACCACTTCAGCAATGAGAGAACCCACAAAAACCTCACCAAAACATTGGAAAAGGGTGAGAGGTCCGAAGACCACAAAGAGGGCGGTTGCCTATGGGAAGAATGCTCAAAAATATGGCTACAGCCTATACATGTGAGGTATTCCTCCTCAAATACAAGGAGAGGGCCACAAGAACATGTCCCATAACCCTTGTCCAAACCCCAATGAGCAGAAATAAAGGGAAAAAAATACGGAGAAGGAGAAGGAGCTGGAGCGGCTTGGCTTGGCTTGGCTTGAGTCTAAACTTGCCGGGGCTTGCCTCGAAAACCTGGCACACCGTAGGACGGTGGGGACTTTTTGTTGGCCTGGGCCGCGCTGGGGACCATTGGTGCCCACGGTGGCGATGCCCTAAGCAATCTGCAACATCCTCCACCTAAGAACACATGAGAAGGGGCCAGAACTTGAAATGCAAGACACAAAGTCCAAGATAAAAAATGAGGAAAGGAAAAAAAAATTAAAATGGGGTGATGGTTGGGAGTTTGCCTTGCGGATTCGAAATGGCCATGGAGGTTTAAATTTGAACATTCATTCAAGCAATAAACTGTAGATTTTGTAAGTGCAGCCGCCGCCACACAATCACCAGCCAACCTACACACCCATAACTGCAAGAGATCTCAAGGGTTCAACTACCAAATACAAAGTGAAGATGACATGTGAGGCACTGAGGATAGAGCAGCAAGGACCGAGGATGGAGCAGCGGGGATGGAGCGCCAAGGAGCGGGGATGGAGCAGCGGGGATGAAGCAACAAGGAGCGGCCACATCAACAAACATGGCGCGGGGAAGGAACCAGGTGCAGTTGCCAGTCGGGTGCAGGTGCACAGAGCGGAGCATGTGCAGGGAGTGGGAGCGGCAACTACAAAGACTCAGGAGCGGAGCAGGTGCAAGGAACGGAGCACGTGCCGGGAGCGAGAGCGGAGCAAGAGCAGGAGCACATGTGGCTTCAGAGCGGCAGGAGAGGAGCAGAGCGGCGATGGAGAAGCACACAACGGGCTTGGGGTGGCGAATGTAGCAAAGGGAGGAGATGACGGAAGAGGCGAGGGGTTGGAGTGAGGGTTAGGGTTTGGGCCCCCTATCCCTCGGCCGTTAGATCGACGGCGATACGGGCAGCCGTGATTGAGCCGGGGGGTGGCCTCTAACACCGTGGTAACGGGGCCGGGTTGGCTACAATGCATGCCGCCCGACCCGGTTTGAGGCTAACCCAACGGGCATTTTCAAAATAAACCATGTGTAAACATAGCATGGCCCTAACTAATGTAGCAAAAAACATCTGTATAGCCAGATATAAAAATGCTAGTGAGAAGGATGGTGTGTTGCGATAATCCTTTGATTTTGGTATGTATGAATAGTTTGTCAAGATAATTATGTTGGGAGAAAAGTTGGTAGACGATGTTGTTGATAAAGTAGATGGGAGAGAGGTTGTTTATGAAGATATACGAGTGTCTTGTGTTGTCTTCGGTGAGCAAGTAACTACAATATTTTAGAGTGTTTTAGGTCACTAGTCCAATAGTCTCACTTACTGAATATATATATATATATATATATATATATATATACATATTTATACATTTAGATCAACATTAATAAGAAATACGGAGGTGTCTCTCGCATGTGGTGAATCAACCATGATTTGTCACCTTAGTCTTTGCATTAGTCCTCATTTCTTACACCTTATACATACCCAATATCAATATCAATTAATATTACTATTATTTAACATTGTTTGTTAAACTACATGACACTTTGACAAATAGTTCCATGCTAAAAATCGGCAAACATGACGTTCATATGTTTATAGATAGTTTAGTGTCACCCTTGCAAATAGTGTATGTGCCACTAAATATGATAGACAACATAGTTCAAACTCAAGCCCAACGGATATGTGGCCCTACCTTGGTGTCTTTATTGGTAAGGAGACTTACAATGAAGATTTTGACATAGAACATTCTTGTAGTTTCCATGTTTTCTTTATATGTTTTGCTTGACGACTACTCCAACCAACACACATGATGTAGTTGTTCTCAATGACAGTAATTTTGTTGGTAACGGATTGTGGGGTGCCCATCCACTCTCTTGCACATAATGCACAATCACCTTCATGCATTATGTGATGTAATGCACCTACTCTAGTGCATTTAACAGGTGAGAATTAATGTCAACTCCCATGTTCATATCACTTACTCACATGGGAAAAGCCATTCCAATGGTGCCTTACCCCATTCATCCAACAAAATCATGCCTCAAATGGTATCCAATTTCGGACATCTTCATCTACTTAAAATTCAAGGAATATAAATTATTTTTGAGGTTTTGAACCAAGACCCGGTTTACACCATGGACCATGAAATTGAACCATGGAAGATGGCTTTTTTCATGGTTCGACTTGATGGTCGAACTTTCACAATCCAAATTCTTAAAAATCAATTTACAAAGCCTTTGGGTCCCTCATTAGGTGTAAACCGAACGTGAACCAAGAGGAATGACCACACACCAAAAGTAAATGTGTTGATTTTTTCAAATATGCCCAAAATGCACAATAATGAATTTTTTTTTAAGTTGGACCATTATTTTGTCTTCTATTGTCTTTGTCTTCTCTTCCCCAAAGAAATATTTCATTAAAAATTTATCTTTACATAACTTCTTTGTCATGGGCCCCTGTTTTTTCTACTAGAGGACCTCTTTTGCTTCTCCCACCACATAACTTGTTGGATTATGTCAATGGACGGTATAGGCATTAAATTATGTCTTTTGGGGACCTCGAATTCCACGATCGCTCTGACACTTTTTCCTTGGTGTGAACCGAAGTGGTCCCAGTACGAGTTTAATAACCAATCACAATTTTTACGGGGCCTTGGGACGACTTTGTGGTCCATGGTGTAAACAACCTTTGAATGATAGAAGATGATATGATACATTTTTGAATACATGTATTGTTCCATTTTGTGTAGAGTTGAGAATTTAAGTATAAAAGATCATTGTGTGTGTGTGTATATATATATATATATATATTTGTGTGTGTGTGTGTGTGTGTGTGTGTGTGTGTGTGTGTGTGTCCCAATGATTTGTGGTGGGCTTGTGGTGAAAAGTAAATTTGTCCATAAGGAAGATGAAAACGCAACAAACCATTTATAATTAGCAAGTGGCTATTTAAAGACAGTTTGATATTTGGAAATGACATCATGAACCCCAAAATTTCATAGAAACATCCAATTGGAACAAATCGGCCCTCAGCATATAGGGAACTTGTTTTTATTACAACTCCTTCATCCATGACAAGTGGATGAATTTACACAAGCATCACAAACCCCAAGCCCATTGTATATTTGTGTATACAAATCTAATTACATATTGTTTGGCATGTTTATTGTCCATACAAACTCACAGTGACACACATATAACTTTGATAGATATGAAATAGTGCAATACTAGATGATTTTTGCAATTTCAAATAATATACTTTGAGCGAGCATTTGTTATTTTAGATGGTCAAACAATTCAAATAGGTAAATATGATGCAATTCACTTAGTGGCACTCCGGTGTGGTTTCCTAACACCTCATGGGGGGTTAATGGTAAACACATGCCATCCCATATTAGTTTGTTGTTGATTCATCCCAAATTTAACCTCACTATACTGCTTATGAGTCGTCGATCTCAATTCAAGGGTTATAAAAGTGTGAGGCCATACCACCCACCCTTAAGCGTCCTAGTCCGGGTGAGGGCATGGTGATCACATTCATATTCATCTTAGTTTAATCATTCCTCCGTCATTCATCCCCATTACATCACACATACCTTTGGTCACACCAATTTATTCCATATCATGAATACAAGCGTTAATAAACGCTTTTTCTATTAGTGCTCTCTTAACACCCTCTATCAACTCCCCACACAAATGCGTACCCGCTTACATGGATAGCTAATTATCTAGCCAACCCATCCTTCTCGACTTAGGGTAATAGACATAACTAACCACCATTCTAAGCTTCTCCAAACCCATCTGCAGTCGCTTGCCTCTACCCAGCTGCAGTCTAGCTTCTAACCAGCTGCAATCGCTTGCCTCTACCCAGCTGCAGTCCAACTTCTAACTAGCTGCAGTCGCTTGCCTATAACCCATTCTACTCTCTATGCTCCCTCTAACCAATTCTACTCTCTACAAAAATACACAACACACACACACCCACAAGAAGAGAGAGAGAGAGAGAGAGAGAGAGAAGTGAGAGAGGAGGAAGAAGGAAGGAGGGAGGGCACCCAAACCACAACCCCCTTAGCCTTCTCCTACTTAGTAGGACCTTATCCTATCCACTAAACCCTCACCCCCTAAACCAACAAGAACATGTTCTAATTCAAACATTTAAACCAAGGCCCTTCCCCTTGCTTCATCAAACACTACTCACTCAACCAAAACACTCCCTAATGTCACTAAGCTTCTAATTAACCACACAAAATAGGCTTAAGGCCTAAAACATAAACCACACCAAGCCTCACTCTTTTAATACTTTTGATTGTTTCAATAACACTCCAAATGCAATTCTAAATAAATTCTAAACATAAAACAAATATGAGCAACCATTTTGGGCTCATAAAAAATAACAACACATGCAGTCTACACTAGTAAATAACATTTTCACCCTTCTCGTCCATTAATTTGCCCTCTCCTTCAGTAGGTATTGTGAACATTCACATATTACAATCCAAAAGTCCAACTAGTTGAACTATGTCAGCTCAATTCACTACATTTATATTTCAAGAAAACCCCACGGAGATGTTTCATGACAAACTCATAGGGAAATAAAAGACACCATAGCCACAACTATTTTAGGTTACTCGATAGGTTGGATTTAGTTGCAGTGTGTTCTAGACATTTTGGATGGCGCCTTTACTGACTTCGTACTCCTGCCCTAGCACCTGCTTGCTCAACTTTGCAATGATGTCACATTGTTGGGCTTTGGTCAAGTAGGTTGCCTCAAGTTTCATTTGTTTCCCATTGCGATTCATCGAATCAAAAGGGTCTAGAAAGCGATGAGTAAAGTAGGCACTTACTAACTAAGTGCTCACCTACGGCTCCGTAACAAAGTGCAAACTTAAGTGGGAGATTACTGTATTTTGCATCCTCACAATTACATGATGAAATATTGTCATGGATGATCATAATTTGGATTAAAAATCACTTCATAAGTGACAGTAACTGCAACATTATAAAGCTACAGTGCCCAAATAAATTTACAAAGATTCGCAACTAAGCCTAGGTTTACATTTAGCGTTGGTGACACTACACATCCAAATCATAATTAGTGTTGAGGAAGACAAATAGAATCGGTGACACTAAAAAAAATATTTAGGGCCACTTCACACACGAGACTGAGAGCCTTGTGACCATCATACTCCAAGAGCTCTCATTGGTGGAAAGGCGGAGCCGGTCCAAGTTCGCTTCACACTACGCTCGAGGGACCAACGGAGTACGTGAATGCAAGATGGATGTAAAAGCCTACATGAATTCTTACATGGCATTGAATGGATCATATTTCATGGTCACTTGGCCTATTTCCAAAACCCACCTCTTGGAAGTAGGCCTATCACAAAATTGGGAGACCATGGCAATCCGAACGCTCACAACCGTTGATTTGTTCTATTTTATCACATGTGAGGACTCACATGAATAGAAACACATCGAAATAGCATTTGGCTGAGGGCCCGGTCACATACGACTTCGCACTACCCCTGAGGGTCCGTGACCACGCTACATGATTTTGGAGGTGTCTTGGGACGGCCTTGGGACACTTTTCTTCTGGGCTCTCACAATTCCATGGTCGCGGCTCTTGGCTCGTGTGTGAAGTGGCCCTAGGGCTTCGCCACTGAAAAAGGGAGCCCCTGGCCCCTGCCCTTTATGACTAAGTTCTAGCTACCTACCATCCTGTTTTGCGACCTTCTTGACATTAATGGTTTCGTACCTACTAAGCGACAACGAAGTTACGACGAGTTTAGCTACCGACCAAGTGGATCCGACCTTCCCGCTCCTGCGTGTCTAGATACCTACCAAGTGGATTGGCCGGCCCAAACTCCGGATAACCGCGTTCAAGTACTCCAAGCTTCCACAGGTCTTGGGTTCGATTCCTCCGGTGTGGCTAGTGCTCCTTTTGGGCCCTGCTTTTGGGGATTATCTATAACTTATTACCACCTAAATGGTGTAATCAAAGGTTTTAACCGAACGGCCGGATACACACTGTGGAGGGACTCTAAAAATGATGCAATGTGTCACTTGCTTTTTTCTTTTTTGGCACAAATTGAAAATACAATTGCAAGAAACGATTCAAAATACAACCAACTTGGGTGAACCTATGATCGGGAAGAACCGACAATCAGTAACAGATGAATTGGTTGAGTTTGAGGAAAAACCGGTTGAAAGTTCAAGAGTGCAGGAAAATTACCGATCATTTTAGAGGAATTTATACAATATACCCCAGTTTAATAAAGGGAAACCGAAGGATGTCAACATGTAATCGGTTGGACTTGCAAACACTAGGACCTCAATCGATTATGCCCAAAATAACTCCCTGGAAATCGAGAAATAATACCCATCTACGATCTAACTTTCCAAGTGACAACTAAGTTGCTCCGGGTCACAGTAAAGGCCTTTGACCCCCTTAAATTGAATCAAACTCATTCAAAATGTCTTGGTAAGCAACATCCGGGGCCTTCTTTGAGTCTGAGAGAGTTTGCTTCCACTTGATCCTACCATAATCTTGCAAGGCGTCCCAAATGGTTTGGCGAGATTTCTCAACATGCATGATGCAATGTGTTATGAGATGGTCGGCATGAAGGTAGATGGATCTTAAATGGTTACTTTTTCCAACCAACCCATTTCTCATGGGATATGAAATGCGTGATTAGTACAAGATGGTTAGCAAAATCCTGATCAAGGTTGTAGCTCCCTCCCATGTGGTTTTTAGAGCTCGTATGACTATCTTGTCCATTATCAAAGCGAAGATTCCCGTGCTCGTTAAATGGGTTGTATAGTCCCCCCCCCCCCCTAACCTCATTATGTTGACTATTGAGTTTAAAGTGGTTATCATGTTTTGAGCATGCAATGGCTTTTTGGTATCTAGTCTTGGAGCCACCCTGAATCCACATATTACTCGAATATACATTTCCCCATAAATAAAGCAATTGATCAAGGGTTGTCTACCTTACATTATACAATAGAGATGAGTCTACTACAACTAAGGTATGTATGCCTACAATGGACAATTCCAATTCCGCATACACTTTTGAATGTTGGGAGGGATCACAAGTTGCCTCCGATTAGCGGCTGTAAACCACAAATATTTTTTTGTTCCAAATGTCAATATCGTAGATGAGATGCCAAAACTATAATATGTCAATGTGAAGATTCAACTTCCACTCAGAGGGATTGCATAGGCCCTCCAAATTGTGTTTACTACTAAACCTACGGCGATATACCTATTTTGAGCGCACAATTTAATCTCGTTGTAAACATGTATATTTTTAGTGTGCATTTTGAACTACAACCCTTGTTCATGTACCACTCAAGTATATTGGATGTCAACATAAGACTAATGATTAAGGCCTGCATACCTTTGTCTCTTCCGACATGGAATACATGGTGGTGGTGTCGGTGGGGACCAATTGACTAAGGGTTCTTGCTTGATTTCATGGTGACAAATTTTCAATGAGCACGTATACAATCTTGTTGAGTGGTTATAGAGGTGTGGTCAAAAGTGTCAGTGTTGAGCAAGTGTTAGTGTTAGTGTTGAGCATTGAACCATTTTACACTCAAAAGTATGTGTTTCAACAAGGTTCATGTTTCAAAGAGACATTTACACTTGATGTGATTTCGTGTTGGCATCCTAAGTAATGTGCCACATATTTATCTTGGGAGACATTCATATCCAAACTCAATCAAATCAATGTGTTGTTTTATTACAAATTCTAGAGCCTTATGTCTAAATACCACCTGTCACAAGAACTTGGAACACATCAATATGTTTTATTGTAGAGCATGGGACCCATGATGATAAACAAGAGCAAGGAGAAAGATTACTAGAAAACAACTTGACCCATGTTGGTGGATGTGTTGCTCATTGTCATATTAGGTCTATGATGAATAGTGTGGCTCGCACTAAATGGGATGTATGGCTTACAATCAGCAGATTGATTGGGTTTTGACATGTTCAATTGTTATAGCACGTGCATATTTGTTATCTTCATGCTTTCTAGCTATATGTCCCTGTAATACCAATTTTCTGGCCATAGCCTGGTAGAAAGGAAGAAAAAACTTTTCTTTTGTGATAAAGTAACTAAAAAGATGGATGAAAGTTAGTCTAGGATGAAAGCGGCAGGCTATAGGCCGAGGGAAGAAGTTTCAGGAGTTGCAACCGTCAGGAGCTCCGATCTTGATAAGCGGGCTATCGCCAGAGAGAAGACACTTCTCGTTATATCTACTGAAGCCATAGCTGTAGAGAATCAGGCTATAGGCGATAGAGTTAGACTCAAGCATAGTTGTTTTTTTGAAGTAGGATCAGAGCTGGAACATCGCCGTCTGTGATAGAGGGATGTAGCTAAGTAAGATGTAATTAGTTTGAGGAAGTAAAGACAGTTGCATGGAAATGTTGAGTATGGCCATAATATGTATGTGATCATTATTGTTGAATCAGTGCACAAGTAGTTTGCACGAGTGAATGAAATTAGCACGACTTGAGTGGAAGGAGTTGAGTCAAGCATGAGGATCTGTGAGTGAAGAAGAGCGGCGACCAAAGAGTCTGTTGACCAATTAACGAAGTTGATATCGAAGTTGGAGACATATTGGAAAAAGGAGAGAGTGAAAGGTCGCAACCTGCATTGTGAAAGAAACCTGTTGGATTGAGATTGAGGAGTTATCTTAAGGTGGAAATCAGAGAGTGATTGGCAGTGAGAGAGAGGAACGAAGCATAAAGAGGGATGGACTATCGCCGAAGTAAAGATAAATGGAAATGGCCATAGTCTGTAGTTGGGATACAGCGAAGTGAGAGCATCTATAAGAACTTGAGCAAGAGTTGTCAGAACAGTAGGCATAGCCAAGGAGATCAGATTAAGGCTGAGATTACCGAGAAAGGAGAGCCGCAGTAGAAACAAGAGAGTTACAGAGCCAACCAAGTTACTGAGAGATACACAGGAGAGAGAGAGAGAGAGAGAGAGAGCCTGCTGAGAGTGGCACAAGAGGAAGAACCGAGAGCTGGTAGGCATGGGCACTGGGAGGTCTTATAACTGCCTATAGCCTGTGCGAGAGCGAGAGAGAGAATGAGGGAAAGAGAGTTGTCCGAGGTTATCACTAAGAGGGAAGCAATGAGGGCACCAGAAGGTCCACTTAAGTAACCGAGGTTGTCATGATGATAAAGTAGTTCTGAGTTGAGAAACATTACCTCGAGAGACAAGAAGTTTAGAGGGATTATCGAAACATGATGAGAATCGGAGTGTCATGATGATGTCGAGTCGATAAATAATCCAATCCACAAAGAACGTGCTTTGACATGATTAGGAATGAGAAAGATATGGTTTGATGTGAGAGGAATTAGGCTAGCCGTTGTAATAGGTTGTGTTGGAACCTAATGGCTATAGCCTATGTGTTATGTGATTATGGAAGAAGGATGCAGGAATTCAAGCATGTCTTGTGTGTTGTGTGGGACAATGAAGAGCATGAGATAAGTGAATTTTTCATTATGAGTAATAAATGATAAATGAGATAAAGTGAAGGAACAAATTCTTTGAGCAATACAATTTGAATTATGATTGATAGCATTAAATAATCAATTAACGAAGGAAGAAGATACTAACCCCAATAGGATGAAAATCCATTGGAAGACTATCGCCAAGATCCGAAAAGACTATTGCCAAAGCCATTGAGCTTCACAACTGCAATAGGTCAAAAACGTAGAGTGATAGAAAATTACCCCAAAGTTAGGACGGAATCACTCACGACTGAGGAAGCACAAAAGAACCATAAGAGGGGAGGAATGAAGAATTAAAGAAGGAATGGAATAAGAAAGAACCTAAGTTGTTATTATGAACCTTAATCCAAAGTGACATTAACCCTTATAGACACTATCTCAGTCTTCCTGGAGACATTGTTCCCTGGGTTTTGTTGTTTAGAGAGAAACCAAAAACTTACTACATTTTTGGCGCCGCTGCCGGGGAAGGCTGTGGTCGTCTTTTAAGGTTAAATTGGAAAGGGATAATTAACAAATGACCGGTGTCAATTACAATGAATACACAAAACAAATGGAGACTTAGAGGGCATAGGATTAGGGATAAGGTGGAAGAGATTAGGAGTCACAACCCACGTCATTCACCTGTCGCTAGTCCTACAAATTACCCTAAGTCTCATCATGTTTGTCCAATGTCCCAACCCATTATAAAAATTGATAACCGAATTTATGAACTTTTGAGTATCTTCACTGATAGACTCACTAGACTAGAACACTACGTGTATAACACGTCAGAGAGATTGAGGAGAAACCCGTATAGAGAGGATAATCTTCCCGGTGCTGAAACATTGTGGAGACATATTCAACAAGGGAAAGTACAAGAGTTTAGAGAAGGGGGTAGTGTGTCTACAAGCCAAACTAGGATCCTAACGAAGACTCGTAGAGGATATTATAGAGAAGATCAAATAGAGTTACCGAGACTGCCTAGGACAATCGACATAACCCAGTGTCGATATTGCTCTAGTTAGTCTTGAAGAATTAATGGAGTGGTGTTGGCAAATATCTGAGTCTAATGCATTTGAAGTATATTCGGGACCATATTTATTTTCGGCTTTATATAGATTTTTTCGCCTTGCTTACCACGGGGACGGAATCCGTATTAAGCATGAGAGAGTACCCTCACCCAAAGAATTCATAGAGCGATTTGTAGCTTTACCCTTAGATTTGCAGTGGAATATTACCAACAGAGTTTGGGACCAAGGAGAGGAATATAGAAGAGTGATTGTGAAGAATGATATCCCTGTATTACCCTTTTCCCTTTGGTTCTTATTCTGTATCTACGGAAGATTGAAGAGTGTAACGTCGAGAGTAGTACCTCCAGTGGACGGTACATGGCAAGGAATCAAGTTATCTAGGAAGAAGTACAAGTTTATATTCAGAAGCCCGAATTATCGAGCCACACCCTTTATACCCGACTTTATGCAGCGAGAACCTGTACAACTCTACCTTCACCCAATTAAGTTTAGTTTAATATGTAGGTAGAAGATGGTGTAGTTAGGGACAGATAGTCAAACTGGAATCCGCACATGAAAAATCTCATTCTCAATCTGCATCCGTAAGGAAGGCAGCTAGTGATAAAGCTAGAGAAGATAGAGCGGCAGCCAGAGAGTATAGGAAACAAACACAGGATAGAAGACGAAGTTGGGTTAAGCCATTTTTAGAGGAAGCAAGAGAGGGTTCTGGTAGTATCCCAGGAGATATTTTTAAGACACCAGTAAATAAACCTACAACAAATGTTGAGAGGGATTTCTTATCACCGAAAGTTTTATTTACTGATAATTCACCTCTCACCAGTTCACCTACTCCACCATTGTGGGCTACTGCCTATGAACGCACACCATCTCCTGAACTTGACCCAAAGGCTTACGCCAATGTACAAGGCAACCCATTGTTTACGCCTTATACACCGTCAGTACCCATAGCACAATTAGTACCTCCTCCCTTACAACCAGTAGTACAATTACAACCCGTAGTACAGCTACCACCGATAGTACCGCTACCCAATATGGCGGCTAATCCTCCTAGGATCAATAGTGTAGTAAACTTACCCTATTTTCAGGGTAGACCGGGAACAGATCCTGATGTCCATGTGAGGAAATTCGAGATTGCATGTGCTGCAAATAGCGTACCTCCGGACAAACAAATGGAAGTATTTGCAGCAACATTGCAAGAGAACGCATTCTTATGGTTTTCCCGTCAGCAACCATTTGCTAACTGGAACGACCTTAAGAATGCATTCCTGCAATATTTTAGGCCCTTGGGGTTTGAAAACAGTTTAATGGAGAAATTGAGAACCATTCGTATGAGTATAAATGAAACCATTGACAATTACTGGGGAAGAATGAGTGACATCCTACTGAGAATGCCCAACCATCAAATCCCGAATAATTTCTTACGGAATATATTCATAGGAGGTCTATATCCTTTTGAGTTAAAATTATATGTGAGAGAGAGAGCTCCAGCTACTGCTGAGGCAACTTTTGCTTTGGCAAAAGCTTGGGAAGAGTCCCGTATAGAGGATCGATACACTTTTGATACTTATAACTACGACCTCTATGACCTACATGGGAATGATCAGTCTTATCACCCAGTGTTGCCTGGTCAATCACTAACATATCCAGGTGCTAAGCCCATGATAGATGCCACACAGTTCAAACATCCTAGTGCAGATTTGTTTACACCCCCAAGGCTAATGATGAAGCCTACACCCGTGGTTCAAAACAATTCACAAGAACTAGCCCTTATGGATATCACAAAGAAGTTAGCAGATCTAGAGGTAAAGATCACAAAAGGGGCTAATAAAAGACCCCCACCAACTGAAGAGAGAACCAATGTATGGTGTAATAACTGTAAGGGTCATGGTCATCTGTCTAATGAATGTCCCACTCCCAAAGGTTTGAGAGTTAAGTGCACTTTCTGTGGAGGGAATCATTCAGTCAATGAGTGTTGGAATTTACCTAGAAATCGTGCGGTCAACCAGATAGATGCTAACCAATCCCGACCTTGGCAACAAGAGCGAATGGGTGATATGCCCAACATGGGATATAACCCCAAAAGAAATTTCAACCGTCGGCAAGTGCCTCTTAGTTTTGGGAATCAACCAACTTGGGGTGATACCAATCAACCACCAAATTGGAGGGGTCCTCCATATAACCCCCGAACCCAAAATTATAAGACACCGATGCCCAACCAGTATGTAGTGTGTTTCAGATGTGGAGAGATAGGTCATTATGCAGGAGACTGTCCTAATCCTAGAAAGGTTCAACAATATATACCTTTGTGTGGAAATTGTAAAGAGGCAGGACATCCTACAACCGAGTGTGATCAACCCCGTAAGGAGGGTCCACCATCTGATAGAGATTGGAAGAAAGGTAAACATGTGACTATACAAGAGGATGAGAGACAGGATCGTAATGTCCATAGAGTTCAACACTCTAAGAGATTAGACGAGGAAGTGAGTGTAGTGACCACTAGATCCCAAAAACAACCTTTAAAGCAACAAAATGGGTCTAGTACTGAGAGGTTTAATGAACAACACAGTGACTTGGAAACGAGTCTCTCTGAATATGCTCAAGCACCCTTGATCAGAGCTCCAAAGGATAAAATAATTGTGGAAGCTAACGTTGTACCAACAACGATTCTTGAGCAAGCTCAGATTCCATCGCCATCTGTTGTTACCAACCCTCCAGTTGTTGTCTCCAACCCTCATACACCTATTGTACCCACTAATGTTCTTCACCCCCGTCTAAAGACCTTAGCAAGGAGAGAAAGGCCTAAGGGTAAAATGACATCATCACGATCGTCTAGAACGATGATGTTATCTAAGGACCTTAAACCCTATGATATCATGGAAGATCTAGATAAAATACAACCAACTATCACAATGAAACAATTGTTGGCTGTTGCACCACAATGTCGCAGTTCCTTAAGTTCATCCATGATACGTAGACGGCCTAAACCGGCAACAGTCCATGACATTACTTTAAGTCGAGATCCGGGAGCCCCAACCGTTGATGTCATTATAGGAGGTGCTCTTATACCGGGATTCCAAATTGACACGGGATCAAGTGTCAATTTGATGAATGTGGAAACCATGAACGAATTAGGGATATCTAATGTAGTCTCTACCACCATTATTTTAAAAATGGCAGACAGCAGTCGAGTAAAACCCTTAGGAGTATTGGAACAAATTCCAACTCTCGTAGCCAATATTGAGTATAAGATTGATTATGTCGTCTTTAAGACAATGGACGGTGTACAGTCTTATCCAGGTCTTCTTGGACGCACATGGTTGCTAGATGCACAAGCCAAAGAAGATTGGAGGAAAGGTACACTGACCATTGGAAGTGGGTTAAAGAAAATAATTTTACCTTTATTTCCTACCCAATATCATGGTGAAACGCAAGATGAGGAAACTGAGTTCACCAGTGATGATGGCTATGAAACAGAAAGGGAGACTACGGTGAGTGAATCCATACACCGGATAAACGATAAACCATTCCAATATGGCCCCGTAGGAATGGGAGAGTACTTTTGTGCACTTGGTGATGGAGATTCTGATGATGCTATTCTAGCCTGGCAGAATACCTTACCGGTAAACATGGTCAACAATACGAAAATACATAGTTTTGACCAACTAAGACTAGTCCATATCGTACAAGAAGAAGAAGAACGACCCCAAACACTGGTTAAGGATGAATTAGCTAAGAAATGGGAGTCTACCATGTTTGAGTCTGACCAACCTGTCAAAAATTACGTGGTTAAGAATGTGTGTAAAGATATGAATTTGAGTGATGATAACACACCCCGCATTATCAAAGTCTATGAGAAAATAACGGATGATGAGTGGAAGTTTTGGAGAGATTTCTTTAAGAGGAATATTAAAGTCTTTGCATGGACGTACAAAGATTTGCGAGGAGTTCCCCCAGAGATCTGTGAGCATAAGATTATTTTAGAGGAAGGAACAACCCCCGTTCGACAAAGACAATATAGGATGAATCCAAAATATTCCCTATTAGTTAAGGAAGAAGTGGATAAATTGTTGGAAGTCGGCATTATCTATCCTATTCCATATAGTGATTGGGTGTCACCCATAGTCGTAGTACCAAAGAAAAACGGCAAACTACGAATATACGTGGATTATCGGAAGTTAAACAGTGTCACTAAGAAGGATTATTTTCCTCTACCATTCACAGACAGTATGTTGGACGGAGTAGCAGGATATGATTGTTATTCCTTTATGGATGGATTTTCTGGGTATAACCAAATTTCAATATATCCACCCCACCGTCCCTTAACTGCTTTCACGACACCATGGGGTGTCTTCGCACATGCCCGTATGCCGTTTGGTATGTGTAACTCCCCTGGAACCTTTTCTAGATTAGGGGTTAACACATTTCAGAAATATCTCCATCGTACAATGGAAGTCTTCCTGGATGATTTTGCAGTCTATAGCACCAAAGAGAAACATGCACAACATCTTCAAGAATGTTTTGATGAGTGTATGAAAGTTGGAATTTCTATTAATACAGCCAAGTCAGTGTTTCTGGTACCATTTGGTAAGTTGGTAGGTCACATAATATCAAAACAAGGGGTTGCGACTGACCCTGAGAAAATCGCAATCATCTCTTCATTACCTATACCAACCACCGTTTCAGAGGTCAAAGGATTTTTAGGACACACGGGCTACTATCGTCGTTTCATCTTTCGTTATTCGGTCATCGCTATGCCATTGACTGAATTGTTAAAGAGGACCGATACCCCACCCGTTTGGACTCAGGCATGTACGGAAGCCTTTAATAAACTTAAAAAGAAATTAGCCTCTGCACCAATATTAGTAGCTCCTAATTGGGAAAAAGACTTTGAAGTGTATGTGGATGCGTCAAATGTAGCAGTTGGGGCTGTGTTAAGCCAAAAAGATGAGAAAGGTCATGACCATCCTATATACTTTGCTAGTCGTCAATTAGTTCAGGCAGAGCGTAATTATACAGTCACGGAGAGGGAAGCCCTAGGAATGATCTTCTCAGTGCAAAAGTTTAGACATTACCTATTAGGGTATAAGTTTGTATTCCATGTCGATCACGATGCCCTAAAGTACATGATAAACAAACCCCAATTAAGTGGAAGAATAGCTAGATGGGTTTTATTATTACAAGAGTTCAATTTCACTATCCAAGTTCGACCTGGTAAGAGTCATGCTAACGCAGACCACTTATCACGGTTAAGTGATGCGTTAGGCACTGAACCCATCGATGACTCCTTCCCCGATGCTGATTTATTTTTCATAGAAAAGGTGTCTCCTGAATACGCTGAGATAATTAACTACTTACAAACCAATACATTCCCTAGGGATTTTTCTAAAAAACAACAACAGCGATTGGCTTTTAGAGCAGCTCCATACTCGATCATTGCCGACACGTTGTACAAAAAGGGCAAAGATGGTGTATTGAGACGTTGTATTCTGAGTTCAGAAATACCCTTGATTTTGCAAGGATGTCATAGTGACCCCGCAGGAGGTCATTTTGCGGGGAATGTCACTGCTAGAAAAGTCTTACAAGCAGGATATTGGTGGCCCACCCTATTTAATGATTGTGTCACTTACGCTAGACAGTGTGACGTTTGTCAAAGGGTGGGTAAACCTACAAACACATCAGCAATGCCATTACACCCTATCCTAGCATTGGCACCCTTTGAGAAATGGGGAATTGATTTTGTTGGTCCAATTAACCCTCCTAGTAAGAGTGGACGTCATCGTTATATTTTAGTTGCTACAGATTATGCCACTAAATGGGCTGAGGCTGAAGCCACTAAACGGGATGATAAAGAAACAGTTGCTAAATTCCTTAAAACTAATATCCTCTCACGCTTTGGTTGTCCACGAGAGTTGATTAGCGATAGAGGTACCCATTTTGTTAATGATGTCATTGAGTTATTAACTGATAAATACAAGATTAAACATCGCCTTACTACCCCATATCACCCGAGAGCCAATGGTCAAACAGAGAAGACTAATGGAATTCTGTGTAAAATCATTACCAAAACGGTCCAAGGTTCTATGGTTGACTGGGACATTAAGTTATTGGATGCCTTATGGGCATATCGTACAGCCTATAAAGTCACAACCAAATTTACCCCTTTTCAATTGGTTTATGGCCAAGAGGCTATTCTACCCATCGAATTGGAATTACCATCTTTACGTATAGCGTTGGAAGAGCGATTAGATGACTCAGAATCATTAGAGGAACGGATTGCAATGTTGGAAAAATTGGATGAAATCCGAGCACAAGCTTATCTCAATACAACCGCAATTCAAAAATGGCGGAAAACCTACTATGATAGTAAGATGAAGAATAAAGTCATCTCTGATAATGACTTAGTCTTACTTTATGATAGTCGTTTTCAAAAATTTCCTGGAAAATTTAAAATTCGTTGGCAAGGTCCTTATAAAGTGGTTAAAAGTTATGAAAATGGCTCTTGCGATCTAGAAGATTTTCAAGGTCGACCCTTAGCTACTCGCATTAATGGCAATCGTCTTAAGATTTATTGTACTAACTGAGGTCAGTTAGTATAATAAATAAGGGGGGAAGATAGTTTGAAAAGTAATAAAGAGCAAATTTTTCAAATTTTTCAAATTACTAGGTAGCACGCCGCGAATTATTAAATTGGGCAATAATCAAGTTAATCATAACAAAGGGAATTTAAGCATCAGCCTAAAATCAATCTATCAGAGAGAAAAGATAATGCAAAGAACATATTTCGATGAAGCGATAAAGACAGGTAGGTTGATTTTAAATTTTGAATTGAAATATTAAAACATCAGTGTAGACGTTTTTTTTAATTTGCCTAATTACTACTAAACTTTTAATAAAGATTAGATTTCAAAGCCAAAACTAAAACTAGAAATTAATGGTAATAGGCTATAATCTTGGAAATAACACATGATACTCATTTAATTATTTAGGTCTGATAAGATTGATTGAGCTTAATGGAGGAAGAAATGATTGGAAACAATCTCATGATGAAAATCTGAAGGGTTGTTAAATGATGAAAGCTGGCTATAATCATGCAAGGCCCATAATGGGGGCGGGTGAGCCTAACCACTCCCCTCTTAATCATGATTTGTCACACACCACACATGGCGGCGCGAATTCGAGCAAGCTCTTACCAAGTTCAGGCTATAATCAAAGGATCCCTCACAAATGCAACAGGTGCATTAGTGGTTACCAGCTGAGAGTGAATCAACGAATGTGTAGTGTGAGTTCGAGTGTGCATGCCGAGGGAGATTTCAGAGTTCAAATTGTGAGGACTGTGTGAAATTTTGAGTGTTCTCTGAGAATACTGAGCGAAACAAGCAGTAATCTTGACTACCATTGAGATTGAGGTTAATCAGGAGAGTGGTTGAGGAGTGGTTTGCAGGCTATAATCAAAAGATGGCAGAGTCGTCAAAGAGGCAGCGCAAGAGGGGTCGAGTAACAATTGAGCCCTTAGTGTTTCAGGAATTATCAGAGGTTGTGAGAGATCAGATTCGGAAGAGAGAGCCACAAGTGAGAGCTGCTGGGCTATGGGAGTTTTTGTGTAGGTTAGAAATCTCATGGCCATGGCAAGCAGATTTGTCTGAGTTTTTTGAATCTGCATTGGCGAGTGAGTTTCGAGAGATTAAAGTGCAGAATGAGAGTGTGCAATTTAACTCAGGGGCTATAGCCAGAGCGACTACCTTACCTGAAGAGGATGGCCAGCCGCTACTCAATGCTGAATTACCTATCAGTGCGAGGGAATGGGAAGTAGTTTTCAAAGGAGGAAGTTTAGCATTTGATTCAGAGGCTATGGGCTGGTGCATCGAACTAGCGAGCTCACCCTGGAAGGAATGGTTGGAAGTGTTTCATCAGAGAATCCAACTGGGTGAGGAGGGGAGCAAAATGGAACATTGCATGGTATGTGCAGCATTCACGGCGCTGATGAGAGGCACCAGATACAACTGGGCCGAGGAACTCAGACTCCGCATGCAAGAGGAGATCGAGAAGCAGAGGGAGAAGCGACCGGTACCATTGAGGTGTGCAGGCTATATGGGCATTTTGTGCCAGTTGTCGGTTGTGTCCAGTTCTCCAAGTTCCTTTAGATCAGTTCCACCTTTTTTGAGTCGTCCTAGGTATTTTGCTCCATCTCCGGAGCGTCGCATTGTTATGTCGCCTATAGCCAGTCCGGACCCACCCGAGATTGTAGAGGAAAGCATAGAGTTATGCGGGGATTTTGCAAGCATAGGAGGACCTAGGGAAAATTTTCAGGTTTTACCTAGGTTGGTAGTACCTTCACAAATTTTTGAGTTAGGGTCAGAATTGAGCCCCACACCAGAGTCACATGACAGAGAAGGGGTAATACACAAATTACAAGCAGAATTAACCCTAGCCAAAGAGAAAGAGAGTCAGTTGCAAGGTCTCAACATCAGCTTGCAAATCAGAGAGGCCCAACTGGAAGAGAAGCTCACAGAGAGTGTTAAAAGTCAAAAAGAGTGGCAGGATAAGTGTGGAATGGTGTTTACAGAGTTAACCCTAGCCACAAATGAGAAGAACCAGCTGGTGAAAGAGAAAGAGGCTTTAGAGAGAGAAAAAAATATCTGGGAAGGTCTTAGGGTAAGACAAGAGAAGGCTATAGCCAGTAAGTCCAAAGAAAATCAATCCCTTAAGGCTCAGATACAAGCTGTCTTTGTGAGTGAGCGGGAGATTTTGGAGAGTGGAGAGAAAATCAAAGAATTAGAAGAGAGGTTGGAGAGGCAGAACATTGAGCTAGAAGCAAAAAGGAGAAGGATTGAGAGAATGAAGTCAGGTGTGTGGGCCATTGAGAGTGTGTGTCCACCCTTTACCTCCTTGTTCAAAAACTTTGAGTTACAGCGGGATATCTTCTTTTTGGTCTATAGCCTGCAATCCAACCAAATTCTAAGCAATTCTGATTTTGAGAAGTTATGGGCAGAATCCCTAATGGATGGGTGTGAGAACCTTCTCACCGAGATTTTAGTGAGAGGAGGATTAAGAGTGACTGATCCCTTCAAGATGTTTCAGAGTATAGTTGAATTTGGGGTCAGAGTTTTTACCTACTACACTCAACTGGAGTTGTCACTACAACAAAGAAGACATCAGGTGGCAGCTTTGGAGTTAAACCCACCCCAGCGGGAGGTAGATCTCCAATTCTGGAATGTAGCGGTTGACACCGCATTGACAATTTGTCCTTTACCCTTGCTGAAGAATTGGGCAGCTGAGTTTGCTAGGGTGAGGTCGAGTTTAAGAGGGGACAACTTTTTGCAAGCTGCGATGGACGCTAGCTCGGAGAGGTTGGCAACCAGCAAACGACTTGACCTTGGCCCCGGACACTACCAATTCAAGTATGACCAGCTGAAGGAGAGAATGCACAGGATGGATCAGCAAATGGAACAGACAGGAGGAAGAGCACAAGTAAATTTGCAGAATCAAGTAACGTTCTTTTTACCTCCTCCTAACCAGGTCCATAGGATGCTCAATACTCCGAGCCGAGTAAGAAGCCCATTGGCACATAAGTTCTTGGGAGAGTACGAGGCCCTGTTCGACGAGGATGTGGAACAGCCAATTCCAACCTGGAAGGCTTTGGAATGGATTTTAGAGGATGTCGGCCAATCAAGACAAGTGAGTACTGATCCAAGTCAGTCTCATGACAAGGTCTATCGCCGTATCTGTGCTGGATGGAGCAGGGAACCCCCTTTGAATGTGAGGAATGACCTCAGGTTTTGCAACTGCCCGAGGCGGTACAAGTGGCCTACTAACGCCCTGGTGGATAGTTTGGAATACAATTGGCCACTGATTCCTGGTTCATTCATGACACCTCAGGATTGCAATGTGGCTTACATGCAATTTTCTTTTGACCATCGCCAGCACCGCGACCCAGTATGTTTTCGAGCCGCGATTTTTGCAGCTATTTTGGGAAGCTGGTGTTTGGAGTACAATTTCACTTACAACGTTAATTTGTTGAGCAAGACAAATCGAGAGGCGCTAATTTTGACGAAAATCAATTACCGATCGGCTCGCTGGTTGCGTTGTATGGAGGCCATGTGCTCTACCTATTTCATCATCGGACCACACCATAGCCTGATAAATGAGTTTGGAGCCACCAGGTACGGTGTGATTTCAAGAGCATTGCAGGTTCAGAGAGAGGTGGAGAACACGATCGTACCTGAAGAAGAGACAATGAGACCGGACTTTGTTGCAGAATATGGCCCTTCGTCTCAGCGACCGTTCCGGAACATGGGAGGACCCCACCGCGGAAGAAGACGATAGCTTTTACGGGAAGTAAAAGTATTAAGCAGGGGGCTATGTAATACCAATTTTCTGGCCATAGCCTGGTAGAAAGGAAGAAAAAACTTTTCTTTTGTGATAAAGTAACTAAAAAGATGGATGAAAGTTAGTCTAGGATGAAAGCGGCAGGCTATAGGCCGAGGGAAGAAGTTTCAGGAGTTGCAACCGTCAGGAGCTCCGATCTTGATAAGCGGGCTATCGCCAGAGAGAAGACACTTCTCGTTATATCTACTGAAGCCATAGCTGTAGAGAATCAGGCTATAGGCGATAGAGTTAGACTCAAGCATAGTTGTTTTTTTGAAGTAGGATCAGAGCTGGAACATCGCCGTCTGTGATAGAGGGATGTAGCTAAGTAAGATGTAATTAGTTTGAGGAAGTAAAGACAGTTGCATGGAAATGTTGAGTATGGCCATAATATGTATGTGATCATTATTGTTGAATCAGTGCACAAGTAGTTTGCACGAGTGAATGAAATTAGCACGACTTGAGTGGAAGGAGTTGAGTCAAGCATGAGGATCTGTGAGTGAAGAAGAGCGGCGACCAAAGAGTCTGTTGACCAATTAACGAAGTTGATATCGAAGTTGGAGACATATTGGAAAAAGGAGAGAGTGAAAGGTCGCAACCTGCATTGTGAAAGAAACCTGTTGGATTGAGATTGAGGAGTTATCTTAAGGTGGAAATCAGAGAGTGATTGGCAGTGAGAGAGAGGAACGAAGCATAAAGAGGGATGGACTATCGCCGAAGTAAAGATAAATGGAAATGGCCATAGTCTGTAGTTGGGATACAGCGAAGTGAGAGCATCTGTAAGAACTTGAGCAAGAGTTGTCAGAACAGTAGGCATAGCCAAGGAGATCAGATTAAGGCTGAGATTACCGAGAAAGGAGAGCCGCAGTAGAAACAAGAGAGTTACAGAGCCAACCAAGTTACTGAGAGATACACAGGAGAGAGAGAGAGAGAGAGAGAGAGAGAGAGCCTGCTGAGAGTGGCACAAGAGGAAGAACCGAGAGCTGGTAGGCATGGGCACTGGGAGGTCTTATAACTGCCTATAGCCTGTGCGAGAGCGAGAGAGAGAATGAGGGAAAGAGAGTTGTCCGAGGTTATCACTAAGAGGGAAGCAATGAGGGCACCAGAATGTCCACTTAAGTAACCGAGGTTGTCATGATGATAAAGTAGTTCTGAGTTGAGAGACATTACCTCGAGAGACAAGAAGTTTAGAGGGATTATCGAAACATGATGAGAATCGGAGTGTCATGATGATGTCGAGTCGATAAATAATCCAATCCACAAAGAACGTGCTTTGACATGATTAGGAATGAGAAAGATATGGTTTGATGTGAGAGGAATTAGGCTAGCCGTTGTAATAGGTTGTGTTGGAACCTAATGGCTATAGCCTATGTGTTATGTGATTATGGAAGAAGGATGCAGGAATTCAAGCATGTCTTGTGTGTTGTGTGGGACAATGAAGAGCATGAGATAAGTGAATTTTTCATTATGAGTAATAAATGATAAATGAGATAAAGTGAAGGAACAAATTCTTTGAGCAATACAATTTGAATTATGATTGATAGCATTAAATAATCAATTAACGAAGGAAGAAGATACTAACCCCAATAGGATGAAAATCCATTGGAAGACTATCGCCAAGATCCGAAAAGACTATTGCCAAAGCCATTGAGCTTCACAACTGCAATAGGTCAAAAACGTAGAGTGATAGAAAATTACCCCAAAGATAGGACGGAATCACTCACGACTGAGGAAGCACAAAAGAACCATAAGAGGGGAGGAATGAAGAATTGACGAAGGAATGGAATAAGAAAGAACCTAAGTTGTTATTATGAACCTTAATCCAAAGTGACATTAACCCTTATAGACACTATCTCAGTCTTCCTGGAGACATTGTTCCCTGGGTTTTGTTGTTTAGAGAGAAACCAAAAACTTACTACAGTCCCTCTAGAGCAATTGTGGTTTTATTAAGTTGTCGGGGTGAATGAAATCGGTTTCCCATATCTCATACTCATTTGTGCTTGTCTATTATGGCCACAAATGAGGTATGCAAGGCTCAAATGATGAAGGTTACCAAAATGCAATGCAAATTTGTTTTCTCATGAAACACGATTTGGACATTGACGTAATGATTTCAAATTCAACAATGCAATTCCTTCGGTTGCATGGAGTCAAGGGCATATATTTGGCGATGCGCACTTTTTTGCTCACCAACTTATGTAATGATGGAGATTCTTGAAGTCGAAAATTCATATAGGAATTATTTGATGCTAAAAATCCATGATCCTAGTTACATTCTCTCTTTGCAGATTTAACATACATGGATTGCACTATGCATAGGCCAAACCTTGGGAGATGATCTCATCAAAGTTCCTTGAGGGTTCACAACCTTCTTTATTTCATATTTGTAGAGTACTATATTTAACAAATAGCCCCTAGCGAGTTCATATACTAATAGGCATATTTAAGCATGTTGCACGAGATGTTAGTTTCTATGTTCTATTTTTTGCGACGAATCTCACTCGGTCATTGTGTACTTGTCTTTGAGATGTTGATGACAAATCACAATTAGAAATCCCTTGAGAAGCTAATCAAGGTAGCGTACTCACTTGCTTCATGCAAGGGCAATAGTCGTGCCTTCTATGGATATAAGAAGAACTTTGGTTCTAAAAGATTAATTTGCTCAAAAGGCAGGGCGAAATTGGGTGGGATTGACCTATTTCCCTACATAATCACTCAGACAAACTATTGATCACCGTCACACCTCTTAAAAAATGCACCTCATGAAATCCACGTATAAATAATCAAACCATGTGCAGACATCGTTGGTGATGAGATAGTGGACAACCTAGCCATGTTACATGTAACCATGTAACAATCAGGTTTTGATATATGGCTACCTTTCTAGGTGAACAAAACCCTCATGCTTACAAGTAAACATAACACCACCAATGAGACCATCCATGCGATACATGGATACTCTTTGGTGACAAATGAATTTTAAATCATGCAAGTGCCAAGAAACACTTGCGTTTCTATCTATCTATCTATCTATATATATATATATTCATACACATTGGATAGAGCTTGACAAGCTCTACTAAAACAACTCCTTACCCACTTCGTTTGATTTTGCATAACATTATTCGAATGTTATGGGTTGTGCATTACTATAATATGCAAATGATAGTGCTTCACCCAAATCGCACTTATTTTTCATGTTGAATCTACTTACTGACAAACACATGTAAGGTACATGTGTTTGTCATTTTACATCTTACATCTTACATGACATATTCCTAGGCCCACCCAACACGGTCACTTAGTTGAATACTGTTATGTGTAATGGATTTGAAATCACGCTTTAATCTAAATGATTTTGAGTAAGTTTCTTGAAACAATGCCATTCCTTTTAATACCAAATGACTATTCAAACTCTCGATTCCGGTATGATGGCAAGTTCCTATGGCCCTATGGGTTCCCCCCTTTTCCGATCCCTTACTTTTTTTATGTCTAAGTAGATTAAATAATAAAATAAAACTCCAATGCAATAAGCATGTTGTCAATGTCATCTTTGCCTCCTTTTAGAGACCATAGCTTTTTTCTTTTCTTTTTTGTTGATGTCACCGTTGGGTGGCAGATCGGATAAGCAAAGTTTAGGGTATAACGCTACATGATACACCTACTTTAGTGTGGTCAACCCTATTCATCATCGGGGTATCAATTTGGATATACTAACTAAGATATATAGTGTAGGGTAAAGGCTAGACACCCAATTCTTTGAGTTGGGCCCTCCAACAACATTACCAAAGTAAAGGGGTCTAGTAAAAACCCAACCACCATAGATTTGTGATTGATTTAGTTTAAATGTAGCCCTTTATATAATTCATGGTATTTGGTGCTAATTTCATAGTCAAATTGATTGCAACATGAAACTTACATGTTGTAGTATATTTGACATGTTTTCACCTTGAGTCATGTTGGTGGGGACCCAACTCAAAGAGGTGGGTGTCGAGCCTTGGCCTCAGTTTAGTGGCATGCCCGATAAGTTACAAGTAAATTTGTCGTCTTTTAATAATGTCATGCAATCTATAAATGCAATCATACATAGAGCCAATAAACCTAGCGCATAAAAATGCCAAGGTTCAAACTATGAAGAGGAGGAACGCAAATCCCTGGATTGAGTTGTGATTTGCACCACACAAGTGCTTCTAAAAGGGACTTGTGGTCTACACTATTTCCATTTGCATTGTTTGTCCCACCCACAAAGGTAAATGCACCAATTCCAACCATTTTGATGAGTTTGGGTACTTAGAGTGATGTGATTCGTACATTTGCAAGAAAGGGTTTCTTAATGTAGGATCACATGATCATGCTAGTTATATTCAACCATTATGGAACACTATATTGTTAGAATGTCATTTTATACACATTGATACTTGTTAGGTAGTCATTGGATTGCAATTGATTCCCGATTAGTATTATGAATACGTGTACCAAGTGGTGAGGTACTATTGTAGTTTGGTCCAAAACAAATTTTTGAATTTTTTTGGCAACCAAGTTCCCTTTACCTTGATAAGTGGTTTGAGACTTCCTAAAATAAAAGAAAAATACCATGTTGATGCCATATATGTTAGGACCTCCAGAGCATAGAACCTTTATTCCAACATTAGAGTCACTAAACTAAAAAGGATGGCGTGGTTTATATTGGCATTGGATTGGTGTTGTCTTTTGTTGATATCATTGTCATATCTATAATGAGGACTTCACATTTTTTTGATGCCAAAAGGGTGGAATAGGGCATGCATGCTCAAGGACATTTTTGTTTTCAACATCATAGGGTCTATATACAACAAATATTTAAGTAAAATTGGACTAAGTTAAAGTCCAAAGTTATAACATGTTGAATTCTATCATAAGACACTACAATGGGATTATATGGTCATATCCTCTAGTAGAATATACATAGTTGATTATGATTATATCACAGAAGTTGTTTTCATTGTAATTTCATTGTTTACCAATTATTTATGCATTTAACATCAAAAAAATGGATTTATGAATTCCTATATGATATTTTTACAACATAACATTCAAGTAATTATCAAGGATTCACATATGATCCACAAAGTTTACATACACTACGATTGCATCAACATATCTACTCATAGAATTGAAGCAACCAAAAAGTACAAATTTGAGAAATATGCCCATATTCACTTAAATATGAGTTATAATATGAAAGGACATGCATACTTGGGTAGAATCGTCTCACTATAAATATAATTTAGAATGGTGTTGACCCAAATTATATTTTAGGTGTGCAAATATCCTTTGAGCCACTTTGACTTATCCACCACATATCAAAATTTAAAGGGATTGTTAAATTAACCACACATTGGTTAAAATGACCATAATCAATATACAAGGTGTTGACTAGGCTCTCACTGGCCATCCAAATTGGCCAATTTTTATCAACTACAACATAAAGTCGATACCTCAACTACTGCACTTACATATCTCCAAGGCTATTTCCTTTTTTTATATGTACATATTATGAGCCGCATTAAGAAAGCAAAGTTAGGTTTATGCATATCAAACACTGTGTAGGATTATTTTGAACGCTAACAAATCAAGGATTGAGTAAAGATGGTAGATATTGCATACAAAAGGCTTTTGGGACCATAGCAATCGGATGGTTTCCTCTTACTTGCTACATGTGAATAGGTTTGAGCAAATTTTACCCCAGGCATGTTGTACAACCTATATATATATATATACACACACACTTTAAATATGAGTTTAAAATGTTAATAATGTGACCTATTTTAAAAGAGGAAGTGGACACGAGTTCATATGCGGCAACTTTGACCAATTATACTCACACCGTAATTGAACATGGCAATCTTGGAACTAGGATCTTAATTGACATTCATGTGTTGGTCCAATTGGAAGAGTGCACGGCTCTACTTCAAATTGTGAAAGGGTTGGTTTAGGCAAGCTTCACTTTTTATAGTGGACCGCATTGACTTCAACCTCCATTGATAGGTGCAACCTCTTTTGGTATAAGTTACCACAACAATCGTATTGTAATGTAACTAGTACACTTTGGTAGAAGACATGATGACTTGAGTAATATTCATTATGCTCCACTAAACCGGCACATAACATTATTCATATCCATAGCAATGTTTCATGGGACCGATAATATTCCAATAATATTCCCACATTTAGATTGAATGTGAAAAATATTTTGTGGAATATTGTAAGTCCCACAAAACATTGTTATGTATATGATTAACGTTATGCAAATTGCCATCATCCGAGCTTGGTTATATAAATACAAAATGATGATCAAAACCGACATGGTAGTGCCATGACCACACATGCAGCGGCCAACCAATAGAACAACTCTACTAATCACCAACTAATCGGTTAATCACCTAACCAATAGAATAGCAACCGTGATCCTAGCCAACAATTTCTTTGTTTGGCCCACCCCTCCCCATTTAGAAAGGGCGCGTAGGGAATGTTTAGACGGAGTAATGTTTTGAAGATGGAGAACAAGGAGAACCAACAAGAATGACACCCGCATACCTTGAGGTAGATGGGTCTTAAGTGGCTTGCGTTCTCAATCAAACCCCTATATTTGATTGTACGTGATTCAGTGAGGATCCAAGAGCAAATCATAAAGACACAAGTTTAAGAGATTTTGGATTAGGTCTTCCAACATTAATGACTACTCTACACTTGATAGTGAACACAATCAGGAGGATCTATGCACACATGCACTTCCGATAAGCATAACTGAACCAGGGGAAGTCCAATTCTCAATCCGTTTTTTGCAGATGTTTCATTGCATATTTGCTAATGCAACACGAGGAGGTTTTGTTGTGTAAATCTAAGCGGTAGGAGTTGGAGAACATGGAAACACAAACCAAATAACATCCGCACACCTTACACGCTTACGGAATCCTTGGCGGGAAGCCGACATCTATATTGTGCCCAAATCAAATGCCACCCCGACACTTTGTGCAGTGGAGGAGGACAATGGGATCCAGGTGGTCCGATTCTCAATCCGGTTTTTGCATATGCTTCATTATAGATTTGCTAATCCAACACGAGGAGGTTATGTTGTGTAAATCTAAGCGGTAGGAGTTGGAGAACATGGAAACACAAACCAAATAACACCCGCACACCTTACACACTTACGGAATCCTTGGCATGAAGCCGACATCTATATTGTGTTCGAATCAAATGCCACCCCGACACTTTGTGCAGTGGAGCAGGACAGTGGGATCCAGGTGGCCCAATTCTCAATCCGATTTTTGCAGATGTTTCATTGTAGATTTGCTAATGCAACACGAGGAGGTTTTGTTGTGTAAATCTAACCGGAAGGAGTTGGAGAACATGGAAACACAAACCAAATAACACCCGCACACCTTACACACTTACGGAATCCTTGACGGGAAGCCGTCATCTATATTGTACCCGAATCAAATGCCACCCCAACACTTTGTGTAGTGGAGCAGGACAGTGGGATCCAGGTGGCCCAATTCTCAATCCGGTTTTTGCAAATGTTTCATTATAGATTTGCTAATGCAACACGAGGAAGTTTTGTTGTGTAAATCTAAGCGGTAGGAGTTGGAGAACATGGAAACACAAACCAAATAACACCCGCACACCTTACACACTATCAGAATCCTTGGCGGGAAGCCGACATCTATATTGTGCCCGAATCAAATGCCACCCGACACTTTGTGCAGTGGAGCAGGACAGTGGGATCCAGGTGGCCCAATTCTCAATCCGGTTTTTGCATATGTTTCATTATAGATTTGCTAATGCAACACGAGGAGGTTTTGTTGTATAAATCTAACCAATAGGAGTTGGAGAACATGGAAACACAAACCAAATAGCACCCGCACACCTTACACGCTTACGGAATCCTTGGCGGGAAGCCGGCATCTATATTGTGCCCGAATCAAATGCCACCCAACACTTTATCCAGTGGAGCAAAACAGTGGGATCCAGGTGGCCCAATTCTCAATCCGGTTTTTGCAGATGTTTCATTATAGATTTGCTAATGCAACACGAGGAGGTTTTGTTGTGTAAATCTAAGCGGTAGGAGTTGGAGAACATGGAAACACAAACCAAATAACACCCGCACACCTTACACACTATCAGAATCCTTGGCGGGAAGCCGACATCTATATTGTGCCCAAATCAAATGCCACCCGACACTTTGTGTAGTGGAGCAGGACAATGGGATCCAAGTGGCCCAATTCTCAATCCGGTTTTTGCATATGTTTCATTATAGATTTGCTAATGCAACACGAGGAGGTTTTGTTGTATAAATCTAACTAGTAGGAGTTGGAGAACATGGAAACACAAACCAAATAGCACCCGCACACCTTACACACTTACGGAATCCTTGGCGGGAAGCCGGCATCTATATTGTGCCCGAATCAAATGCCACCCAACACTTTATCCAGTGGAGCAAAACAGTGGGATCCAAGTGGCCCAATTCTCAATCTGGTTTTTGCAGATGTTTCATTATAGATTTGCTAATGCAACACGAGGAGGTTTTGTTGTGTAAATCTAAGCAGTAGGAGTTGGAGAACATGGAAACACAAACCAAATAGCACCCGCACACCTTACACACTTACGGAATCCTTGGCGGGAAGCCGACATCTATATTGTACCCAAATCAAATGCCACCCCAACACTTTGTGCAGTGGAGCAGGACAGTGGGATCCGGGCAGGTCGTGGAAGTTAGGTGGCTGCAGTGTTGACTGTGCAAGCTTCCACTTGAGAATAAGAAACACCATTTCCTGCCCGACCAAAAAAAAAAAAAAACGAACGTTGACAACTGTGCCAGTGGTATCACCTTACCAGCTTTTGTTGAAGCTTTTGTTTCGTGGCCACATGTCTGGTACACTTACCTGGATTCCACTGGCACCCGGTCTTCCAATCCAGACACTCTCTATCTCGATCATTGTGTCGTGCTCATGTACTTTAAGTGTTCATATTTTGGGACCGCGACATGCAAGTTTTTCAACACTTTTGTAGTGAGCCTTTGTTGGTTATGTCTGTAGGACAGAGACTATGCATCAACTTCTTCGTTTCAAGAGCAAATTTCCTGACCACTTTGCGTTCACACTTGGACGTTACTTGTTCTTGTTATTTTTGGTCCATTTTATTTAATGTGGACTCTCTCTCTCTCTCTCTCTAATTGCTCCCTAAAATGCATTGAAAGAAGTCTAGTTAACTATAGTTATTTCGGCAGTTCTTGATTATTCATTTTAAAAAATTTGAGTAATAAATGAGTAGCTTCAATCCTTGACCCGCATTTGAGAAGAAGGTGCTCAAAATCCAAGAAAGGTTGGTATAGTGAATAATCATGAATTGGCATGAGCAAAGTGGACAACTACAATTGTAGTCTTTCATAGTAAAAGACAAAGCCTCACGGTTATACCGTTTTCTTGTTGAAACCCTGCCGGTATAATATGTTGTTTCACCAAAGAGTAAGGAAGGGCCACTTCACACACCAGCCAAGAGCCGTGACCATGGAATTGTAAGAGCCCAAAAGAAAAGTGTCCAAAGGCCGTCCCAACACTCCCAAGACACCTCCAAACTCATGTAGTGTGGTCACGGATCCTCAAGTGTAGTGTGAAATCGTATGTGACCGGGCCCTCAATCAAATGCTATTTCGATGAATTTTTATTCATGCAGGTCCTCACACATGATAAGATAGAATAAATCAACGGTTGTGAGCGTTTAGAGTGCCACAGTCTTTTGGTTTTGTGTTAGGCTTACCGCTTCCAAGAGGTGGTTTTTGAAAATAGTCTAAGGGCCACTTCACACACTAGACTAAGAGCCCGTGACTAGTACACTTTCAAGCACTCTCATTGGTGGAAAAGGCGGAGCCAGTCCAAGTTCGCTTCACACTACGCTTGAGGGACCAACAGAGTATGTGAATGCCAGATGGGTGCAAAGTCTTCATGGATTCCTACATGGCATCGAATGAATCATGTTTCATGGTCACATGGACTTGTTTCAAAAACCACCTCTTGGAGGTAGTAGGCCAAACACAAAATTGGGAGACCATGGCACTCTGAACACTCACAACCGTTGATTTGATCTATTTTATCATGTGCGAGGACCCGCATGGATCGATTGAAATAGTATTTGGTTGAGGGCCCGGTCACATATGACTTCACACTACACTTGAGGGTCCATGACCACACTACATGATTTTGGAGGTGTCTTGGGACGGCCTTTGGACACTTTCTCTCATGCTCTCACAATTTCATGGTCATGGCTTTTGGCTTGTGTGTGAAGTGGCCCTAAGTAGAAGTACCTCTCACAAACAGACACCCTTCCAAACATAGTCACTATCTAAAGTATGCGGGTGTTGTCTGGTTACTTTCCTTGATCGGACCCTTCTATAGTGTGTGGTTTGTTGAGGATCAAAGAACAAACATCATAAAGACGCATGTTTAAAAGATATTGGATTATGTTTTCCAACTATTATTCACTACCCTATGCTCAATTAGTGAGCACAATCGGGAGGGCCTACGTATTCAAGTAATGAATAGACAACACATGCACTTTTGATAACCATAACTAAATGAAGGGAATTTGAATTTCAATAGTAGACATGCTTATGCAACACATGTTTTGTTGTGTAGATCTTATGGGTAGAAGTTGGAGAACATGGAAAACGAACCCAATAACACCCACATACCTTAAGTTTATCTTCCGAAATATAGCATGCATGTTCTTTGTTTTAGAATGCAAACCTTGTGATGCTAACTTAGTAAACTATGTACACCAATATGTGCATTTAGGTTGTCCACATTATTTTGGATATTTACTACCACGATTACAAACTAAAATCAAGGTTATAATATTAATATTTTGGTTTCTTTGAGGATAAATAAATGAAGTTAAAAACTTTGTGATATGGTTTCGACCCAAGGCAATTTTGCATGGGTAAGAAGGCAACCTATAAATTGCACATGTTAATGGAATTGAGTTCCCGTTACTTCTTGGGACATGTCGGGGTGTTGTGAATAACTCCATTAAAAGATCATAAACCGTAGGCAAGTTATGTCACCATGTGCCAAAATTTGGCTCATCATATTGTGAGGCCAAACCCCCCACCCTTAAGCGTCCGTAGTCCGAGTAGTGGGTTTGGGCTCACATTCCTCCGCGGTATTGGATTTGGACTTGGATGAGTCCATAGTGTAAGGTTCACCCTTCAAGTGGTCTTGGATTTAACTTTGGTCTTTGCTTCCTTTGTCTTGCCATCGCGAGAGTGCTCCACATTCTCCATTAATTTGTGCACGTGGTTTATTTTTAAAGAGAGGATGCAAGTGTTAAAAAAAACACTATTCTCTATAGTCAATCTCAAATACATTTACTTGTGAAAGCCACCATAACACTAACTAGTATAATGTAACTAACTACTTGTCTATGAGCTAATTAGGTAGGCTATCTACTAAGCTCCTTCATGAACCCATCTCTTTACTTTCTAATTACATAAACCTAGCTCCTTCATAAACCCAGCTCTTTCATAAACCCAGCTCCTTCATGAACCCACAACTTTGTAGTTGTAATCCCCAACTACCTCACTAATTATTCAAGCCCTTAACTAATCTTCCTACCTAATTTCCCTAATTCTACTAACAACCCCTTTCTAATCACACAATTCTTCTCTAATCCTAAAATCCTAAAATCCTAGAGAGGAGAGGGGGAGAGAGAATTTCCTAACTTCACTAAGACTAACTAATCCACACAAGTATATTTTTGCACTCATCACAACATCAAGTGCTCAACTCTTAAACATGGAACTTGCAACCACGTATATTCAAAACATGAACTTTAAGTACCACAAATTGGAATCATGAATTAACTTTAAAATCCTTCACGTCAACACTAATTCTACCAAGAGGTCAAGCCCTCTTCAAGGCTAACAAGCTTTGGCTCTCAAACTAAAAACTAAGCACACACATGTGCTCCAATATGGCTTCCCACACCCACACTTATAACTCGTGGGGTGCCTTGGAGCACAAAGGAAAGAGATGATGAGTGAGGGAAGAATGAGGGATTATATAGTAAGCTTGAGGGGGTGAGCACCCTCAAGGCTCACGATAAGCCCTTGAGATTTCCTCCTACTTAGTAGGCGCCAATCCTATCTTCTAAGCCTTCCTCCCTCAAATGATCAACAAGGATCCTAATTCGAACATTTAACTAGCCTTGGCTTTCTACCTACCACACTTTACCAAACTTGGGATGCTTCAACCCAAACTTAGCCTCCTTCGCTTTCCGCCGCCATAACTTTCTCCCCTTACTTTCCCAAATCGTCGCTCACCACTTAATTCAAACCACGATGCTTAACTCGTGATTTGATTGGTGCTTTGAGAATTTGCTTATCCTCCACCTTGCATTCTTCCTTGGGCCTTCCCCATTAAGTGGCCATGATGAGGTGGTCCACTTGTGCGCTCCATGTGATCCTCCATTCATCCCAATTCGAATGCACTTGCCTCTTGAGTCACTTTGGTTGTCTCCATCCATTTGTACTAGCCTACTCACTAACTACTCAATCCAAGTTCTCCTTACCTATCCTCATTCACTCAAATCCTTCCGAAGGTAAAAACACAATAACAACTCACATCCTAGCCTCTTACAACATGGTACTTCTAAGACTAACATTTCACTCTTTTTATATTTTTGTGAAGTAACATGCTACTTCAAAGTGCATCAACTAACGTTTCAAGGGTCTAAGACTAAATGTGGGCACCCTTTTGGGCTCACACATATAGACTTTGCTTGACATAAAATTGATTTGAACATTATAATGGGTGGCTAATTGTCCTTCACCACTCCATCATATTCATACTATGAATTTGAAAATTGGACGGATCCATAGATGATTGATCGTACATTGGCAACCGCTTCAAGTTTGGTAACATTGTTGTAACATTGTCTCATCCAAAGCTCAAATTGTGTATTGAGAGCTTGATTACTAATTAAGCTCTCAAAGGGTTTCAACAAGTGTAAAGTGACCATGCTCAAAGTGAGGAGTCCATGTGGGAATGTATAAAACAAAGGGAAAATGTGACAAGTGAGCTCAAACTCTCAACAAAGTCTTAAGCAACGTCCATGAGGTGGCTTTAGATTTTGACGAAGAGCTTGTCAAAAACATTCCATATGGGATCCACCAAACCCCCCATCTAAGCGTCGTATGCCTGTTCAAATTCTAAGCTTTGAAGTTAAAAATTAAGCTCAAGTAAGAGGCTCCGCACCCAAACAAGAATGCTCTTTTCTTTGAGCTCTCAACCTCACTTACTAGGGAGGGGGCCACTATAATGTTGCTTGTTGCAGGTTGTTTTCAAGCAATTTTAACATACGATGTTGTCAAATCCATGAGATTGTATTTAAATCAAAGTCTTTTCAATATCATTAAATGATGTTCTTAATGTTAAAAAGGTCATGGGAATAGTGATTGAGTATGATGTTGATTCATGGTTGGGTTGAATTGTCGCAATGTTGATTCCAATGTCCTGTGAGATTTTTGGACATAATCGGTCAATATCCTAGTGTTTTCAAGTCCAACTGGTTATATGCTACCATAATTTTCTAGCAGCTTAGGTAGAAAATAATAAAATTTAAAGGTGCATAAATTTATGGGAAATTAGTTTCCTTGAGCATCCCCCATAAAAGAAATAACATTCAAAGTGTGTCCAAAATCACAATAATGCAAGTGACATTCAAGTGCAATTTAAAAGACTAACTTTAGGGTAAGAAATGTTGGTTAAGGGAAGTGTTTAGGTTAATTATAGATGCCATATATGAAATTAGGAAAAACATCCATGAATGATAGAAATGGCTTGGATGAATGTCTAACTTATTTTAAAATTCTTCTTGATCTGCCCGATTTAAGAATATTATTTTATGGGCTCCTTAAATTACTTTTGCACTTTAAATAATTATTAGGAAAAAAGGTGCCCAAGCTTATAGGGAGCTACAATACTATCATTTGGTTTTCCCTTTATTAACCAAATGTATATTCCATAAATTTCTCTAAAGTGGTTGTGACTTTCACGAAGTCTTGAAACTCAACCGGTTCATATTGTAATTAGCAGTCAGTTCTCCTTATCCATTGTTCCCATAAGACAACCCACATATATATATAACCAAAATCCAACACATAACCTAAAACCAACTCTATGTACCTTTCATACGATTGAATTCCATGTTGAATTTGGATATACATACCCTCAACATCTTTTGTATACACATACTTATTAAGTTGTATTCCTTTTTTGTGGCATGCATGCCTCGAAGTAGTTGGCCGTTGTCATCAAGATATTGTATTGTGCACACATGCTTGTTTATTGTAAAACCATTTGGTTCATCCCTAAATTATATAGTCATAAATATACATTATATTCTCGGACTCATTAGTCTTGATAGGGAAATGATAAGACTCTTCAAGTTGTTTGGGGCTTACCTTCAAGCCTATTATTTCTAAATTCTACCGTATGGAGGGAATTAAGCTTTTATTGCAAAATTGTGAAAGTGGCTAACATTGTAAGGGTTAGTTTCCACATAGGCGGCTCGCCAACTAGATTCTGGTGAAAATGTTGGTTCCACCTCGTGGCATCTACATTTCCATTAAAATTTGGTGGCTGAGCAACATACGTGGAAACTAACCCTAAGTTACTCTTAACTTGGCCAAGCCAAGCAAACATGCTTTTGAATGGAATCCACCCCTTGGGGAGGGTAAAACAAAACAAAATTAAGAAATTCAAAAACATAAGGTATCCATATGTGTCCTTGTTGTGGGCCCTTCCCATAGATATATTTCACTATCATATCAGTTTGCAAATTGTCTCACCCAATTCAACAAATCACAAAGATGATATTGACTCGCATTTGATATGGACATAGTCTCAAAATTTGAACATTTGGGCTGCATCATATTTTATGGCACATCCGTCGATACACTTCCAATACATATAATTTTTGTGGGAGAAGTGTGTCTCCTCATTGAAACCTTGAAACCTTGAATGTTATTATATTCAAGTATGACAAAAATATCAATTATATGTTTTCTTATCTTAAATTTGTATAACTAAATGATAACTAAATAATAGTAATAATAGTAATAATAGTAAACTTTGCATCATCTATTGTAATATCTTACCATACAATTGCATTCTAAGATCCTACAATAAAATTCAAAATGTTATAATTCTAGACTTGGACTTAGTCCAATTCTACTTCAATATCAATGCATTACAAGTTTCATGCTTGTAAATGGGATGCAAAGCCTACAAAGGACAAAGTGAAGATTATCTTTCTTTCTAAGTGATCCGAAAGCCCTTCAAATAATGTTATCCTTTGAACCTCAAATGATATATATAGTCAAACCTCATCCAACATGTGTCATTTTTTTCTTTTATTCATATCTTCATTAGAAATTGTGTCATATATGACTCAAATACTTGTGCACAAATAAACCTCTAAATGCATGAATGCCTAAGAAAGTTGTAAATTGGACAAGATAGGAGCCCTCTATAATTTTCAAAATGCAAACCCATTGGGGTTTAATGGGTTTCCCGACCCCATTTTGAAGTGTAAGTCCATGTTGGTGACCGCCTTTGTTGGTGTTTGGGGGCTATCCCTTAAATACACAATGTTTATGCCATTTCTACTATTGGGATTTGTAGTTTGAGGTCCACATGTACCTTCATCAAAAGATTGGGGTTTTGATCAAACAATACTCATTTCTATAAATAAATAAATAAACCCTCTAAATCTCAAAACATGGTGTTTGTGAAATTCCATGATTGCCTGTGGTTGTTATTTTTAGTAAGTTTTTAGTGGTGTAGCATTGAACTCAATGCACCTGAACAAAGTACGGATCTCGATAAGGAACGAAGATGGAAAAAATCATCCTTATTTTGATATATTGTCACATAAACTTTCAATTATCCCAATTTAAGATACTTGGACAGCTAAAAAATTATGAGATTCCTCTCACCTACATGGTCTAAACATCTATACGGTTGGATTTGAAATCTAGTTCTCACATGTGACAATAAAAGTCGTCAAAGTTTGTACATTCACAAATGAACTTCCATGATCATTTTGGAGTGGCCAACATGCAGACATTGAAGGATTAAGATGAGTGACTGCATAAAACCCCACATACCTTATTTGTTGATCAAATCCACGCACTTGCACCAAACTACAAACATGTATCAGTTAACTTTTGTGTTGTAAAACTATATGATGAGTTGTTATTAGGAGTTATTAATTTACTATTCTAGCATGTGGTCACCTTGAAATCCGAGCATTCACTTAGTTTGGTGTAAGAGGCCCCCTCATTATAAGCACATGCTTCAACATGAATAATGGCCCACCGATGGCACGAGATGACTTACTCTTAGAGGTCCTTTTGTGGAGGCCATCTTTGTGGTGAGTCCCAACATTGGCCCCACCTCCCTCACTTTTTGTTGTCCTCCTTGCGTTTGGACATGGGCAATTGTGTTCATTGAGAGATTGTCATAAGGGAAGTACGTTGGCCGTTTGATCAGGTTGGAAAGTGTCTCATCCGGTTAGCAATTGTAAATCACACAGATTGTCAATCTAAGTTATAGAAACATAATCAAGATGCAAAATTCATAAGAGATTTAATTGAAGGCTATCTTAAAAATAAAAACTCCAATATATCACATAGGTCTTCCTGGTGGTGTTGACCACCGAACTTGAAATATTTAACAAATCTCTAGCACATAGGCCAATTTCATTGTAACACATGTTTTGCAAGGCGAGTGAGTATAAATAGGACTAGATTAAGAATAATGATTACCTATTGTCAAAAGACAACTTCATCCAACCCAAAATCACGACTTAGAATTTGCTCTCATGAGATTTAAATATACTTCTAAATAGTAAACAATAGCTTAATTTGGGAAATGCTCTTGTGTGAGGCACAAAATGTGCCTCCTTCCAAGGGTCTTCCTCGACTTCCTATGTAATGTAAATATAAATACCTTAGGTTGCTAGCCAGTCTAACACACATAAATTCTAAAACATGATGATAGACTAATTTGGAAAATATAGACATATTTATTCAAAATTTCATTTAATTTCCTTACATACTATCACGTACCTCAATACAAGAACAATTACACCCCATAAAACGATTGTGAACCTTCAATACAATATATTATAAAAACATACTCTTAACAAATACAATGTGCTCTTGAACCATCTGACCATAGGAGGGAGACAAAAGAAAGATCCCCTCTCCTCCCCCGAGCTCTCTCTTGTATTCCCAAAGGGACTCCTAATCTTATACTTCTTTATCCATAGCATCTAAGAGATACTTATAGAAGTCTCAAGTTTTCACTCCTAGTCTTATCCATCTCCAATTATAATATCTAAGAGATACTTTTAGAAGTCTCGAGTCTTACTAAACTTAGACCCAAATTTCCTAATCTATATACATAGATCATTTAATTGTATGGTTTTATTTTTTATTTTTTTGCTTGATCACAATCTTCTACTTGGAATTGTCAAATTCCAATTCAATTCATCTATCCATCGAGAACCTCAATGAAAAAATCCATCCGCTAGGAGTTGTCTAACTCCAACACAAAGATCTTCTAGAGGGAGATGTCTAACTCCGAATTGGAGCTTTCTAACTCCAACGCAAAAATCTTTTATTAGGAGTTGTCTAAGTCCCGTGCACACTATGTCCATGGGTTGTCTAGCCCATTTCTTCCCCTAGAGTTGTCTAACTCTAGTCCCCATCTGCTCACATGCTAAATACATCAAAGCACGGTAAGTTATCGTTTTTTTCCAATCCATCAATCAACAAATCTCTTAATTAAAGTACCACTAGGGTTTATCAAACATACTTGCTGGAATATAATACAAGAAAAGAAAAGAAATCCCTAAAACCATACCTGACTATGTAGCGTTGGTAGCTCATTATAAAGACACATGTGGAGAAGGGGTTCACATTTATATCTTAGGTCATCCATAATCATCGTAAAGAATATGGTTAACATGACACTGTCATACTATGTACTTCAAACTTGGTCTATGTCCTTAACAAATTTTTGGATCTCAATTACATGTAGAACATGCATTAATTTGGAATCGCATCCAACTTAGAAGAGTCAGGATATCAAACAACAAACTAGCTCCAGAAGGAAATTTTTAATTTAAATGTTTTGTGCAAACAACATGAACAAAAATTCAACAAGCATTTTCAAGACGTGTAGGAGGTTTCAAGCTAAAATGTATTGGAATCAAATTTCTAGAGCTTGATTGTGCAAAGAATAAATTTGGTTTTGGAGTTGTGTGCAACTAAGAAAACTTTAAAAAATAAATAAAACTTAGTACAACTTCCAACAAGATTTTTTTCATTTGAAGTTATTATACAAAGATATAACTAAATACATACAAGAAGACTATTGGGACTTCTTCTCTCAAGTTTATATACCCCACATGGATCGTGGACACCTAATGGGGAGGAGTTATACACTAAATCTTATGATCAATCTAATGTGCATTGTGTATGTGCCTTCAATACACGTATACATACCATGCATTGAAAGCTTTAGATTTGTGACAATCATGTTGATGAGATCGATGTAAACTATCCCATTGAACTATGTAGATGACTCATCTCAACACAGTCTCAATGTTTAGACTAATTTGGATTCCTTGGTGCTAAGGGTGAGTTTCTACATATTTAAGTGGGAATAAGGACAAACTTGACCAAATGTAGATGGAAGTTGGTGCAGTAGGGTTCTTATGTGCCAATTGGCTACTCTCATTTTCTCAAATCTAGGCCCACCTACTAGCCTGCTCCTCCTCCCAAACCAGTCTTTAATCTTGCGGTCACCGACACTTAGAGTCAACCCACTTGTCCCCGACCCAGACCCCATCGGGAATCTACATGGTGCCATAATTTCAATCAAGCTAGGATTGATTCTGGTCAAATATTTTTGTGGGTGGTTAAAATAAAAGTATCACGTTTCACGGGTTAGTTTCAATGTAGGTTACTCACATGTTGGAATGTACATTTCCACTAGATTCTTGTGGGCAAGCATCCTACATGGAAATTGACCCTAAGTCTCCAACTTCAATTATGGTATCGCCAAGGAATTGATAGTGCCATGGCCCATGTCCTTGGTTTTGAGTGCTAAAGTTAGGAGGAATTTGTCTCAGAATGAGTGGTTTTGGTAGACTCTAGGCATTGGAAACGTGTATGGGCTAACTTTTGGCTTCAAAAATCTACATTAATATCAATGCAAGGAAGAAATTTATTGAAAAATTTGCACTGCTTTATACTTCTATGGATCTGACGCAACATCTCTCTAATAACTGGTTATGAGTGGCTTTGCCTTATAGGTTTAAAATGCTTTAGTAGACACACAGAAGTCTAGCGGCTCATGTCCATGGCCCTCCACATTCTAGTAAGCCACCCAAATTTGGTTGGTTGATAGCTTGTGCTTATCTACATGAGAAACACCTATTATCTAGGATCTAGCGAGGTACCTCACCCTAATTCCAAGATTAGAGTTGCAAAGAAAAGAAGTGGTTGAGCTATATGAGGTTCGCAAAGTCTTCATTATGTTACATTGAAACCTCTTTGGACCTTTTTTCCATAGTGTAATGCCTCCCGGGAAGTCCTATATACATACTATAAATAACCCATTTAACTTAAGGTCGGTTCACATGGGGTCCCCATGTCCTAAGTCCCAAGTCACTTGAGGTCAATCTGTGCAATCTTAGCCGTTGAGAGCATAGAGGTTGGAAATTCACACGGGGTCCCAAGTCCTAAGTCTCAACTATGATATGGATGCCTACATGGCAACACTTTTAGAGGTGAGGCTTAGGACTTGTGCTGAGAGTTGGATGAAGCAAAAACTAGACCCAATTTTCAACATAAGTCCCGCAATTTTTTTGCATAAAATAATCAAGAACATAATTTAACCATATTTTAATGGTTTATTAAGGTTCAAAAACTAAGACTTTGACTCCTTGTTGGGACTTGCTAAGGGCCACTTCACACACAAGCCAATGACCGTGACCATGTAATGGTGAGGGCACTTGGCTATCATCCAAAGGGCCATACCATGGGTGTTGGGATCATATGGTGTAGTCACGGGTCCTCAAGCATAGTGTGAAGTGAGAGTGGACCATGTTGAGGGAACCATTGCATATTTCATTGGTGGAAAAGAAGGGCAGCCTTATCCCACTCGTTATATATCTTCATTGTTTTTTGGAGTTCCACATTGATGAGGAAGGAAAGAAGAGCATGATGGATCATCTTGAGAGAAGAGGAACGACTCTTGTTGCATTGGCTTTATATTGGTGTTTGCACATGATTGTGCAACATGTGCATCATATGCAAGCATTGGCACTCAATGGAGAATACCTTGATTTTTAGCATGTGCTTTAAGAGCATGAAGATAAGCGATTGTGGTGTGTGGGCTACAAGAAAAATGTAGGATTCACCAATAGATTATCATTGGGTTCTTTCACGAAATAATTGTTCAAACAAGGAACTTATGTATCTCATAATACATTCAAGTTTCTTTGTGACATGTTAGGTTCATATTTCTAGAGGATCAATACACGTATGAGAGAGGCAAATTCAATTGAGAGTGGAGTTGCAATGTTGTTACAAAAGCTTAGGATTGGAGATATCTTGTGTACCGTAGAAGAGGTATATGGGGTGTCCAAAAATGTAATTTTAGAAATTGTGAGAAATTTTTGTAGCTTGGTAAGAATTCATTTGCAACGCATTTTTTTGTTTAATTCCCAAGTACAATTTGGTTTAGGAGTTTAGGATCTTTCGTAATACTTGGAAGTACACTCCCTTTATGTGAATTTCGTTGTGTGTTTTGACTACTTTGTTGCTCATTATCTTCTTGAGCACTTGTTGACAATTTATTGACCATACTGATAACCTAATTATTTCATATATATGTATGGTTGTAGTATTGACATTCATGTTTATTGTGACCTAAAATTTTATTTGAACATTTATTATTTTTGTACTTAACTAGAAGTACATTTTATTTGTTCTTACAAGCCAACTGTGCTTTTTCAAAATTATGCAAAATTGAAACTATACGAGTATGAAATTTAATCCAAGCATTCATTTTTGTCCATATGTAACCATTAAAAATCAGATTAAATTATTAATATAAACTAGAATATACTAGCATTCGTTCGTGTCCACTTATAACACTAAAAAAATGGAATAGATTAGTATTGAATCAAATATGACATGTTTGAAACTTTATCAATTTGCGAGAAATGTCTTGGTGGTTTAAGCTATCATATAGGCGTTGACCCTGAGCAATGAGGTCTAAAATTAGATTCACCACTCGTGCCTTAGATGCTAAATACATACATGGGGGAGCATAGGGGCCTAGGCAAATGCCAAGGCCTTTTAAAAGGTCCAATTGGCCCAATCTGAATATGTTTGTTTACATTTTTCACATTTTCATATCAAAAAAGCAATTGCATATTTTATTTTGTTGCCAAATATTCTTTTATGTCACTGTAGATCATAATGAGGATTTCAATCTCATAATCTTGCCATTTAATAGGAACCTTCTCTTCACCTTCCAAATCACCCAATTCAATTGCATCATACTTTGCCTTATTTTTAGGTGCTCAATTCAATTTCAAAGTTGATGTCCTACTTCTTTTATTTCTATCATGGTATTTTTTTCTTTATGCTAGTTTTGTTCACCTTTCCTCCCATGGTCGCATCTCTACTACCTTCGACATTTAATGGCATTTGATATATAATCACTTCTTATTCTACATCTACTGAAATAATTGAAGATTACTCAAATTTCTATTTGCCAATGATGGTCCATGCAATCCGCATCGTGGTTAATTCCATGTCATCCAAGAAAATTTCTAGCTCCATTGTTCGGTTTTAGATTCATTGTTATCTTGCGAGAAACTTGCCATCTAGGGGATACAATCATATACATAAATTCAATTAACAAAATATCTACTACAAACACATATACTAGCAATCTTTAAACATTTGAAATTGTGGACAACTAGAAGAGACAACCCTTTGACCTATTTTTAACAATCTGCCTTGGAAAAATTAATGTTGGACAATAATATTAAAATAACCATGACAAGCAACAATAGTTGTTTGATTCTCATGGTGTGCCATAATTTTGTTAGGTCTACCTCTTTGAGGTGGGTTTGATGTAAATTTCTGGCAAACCATAAAACCTTATTTATAGTCTGCTATGTAGGACTTCATACAGATTTTTCATTCATGAAATTTTTTTTGGACCTTTAGGGTTTCACCTTCTAGTGTGAAGTGAACTTGGACAATCTCAACCTTGTCAACCAACGAGAGCTCTTAGATTGCAATGGTCGCGGTCCTTCAATCTTGTGTGTGAAATGACCCTAACATGGAGGCTGTCCCAACATGTGAACCCTAAGAAATCACTAATATGTGGTTAATTATCATTATAATCGGATCTTGATTATTTTATGCAAAAATATTCACGGGACTTGGATTGAGACTTGGATCTTGATTTTTGCTCGACCCAACTCACAACATAAAGTTTCAAGCCTCACCTCCAAAAAATGTTGCCATCTAGGCATCCATGCCATAGTTGGGACTTAGGACTTGGGTCCATGTGTGAAGTGGTAATTCCCACTTCAATGCTCTCAGCGGTTGAGATTGTACAGATTGACCTCATGTGACCTGGGACCCGGTGTGAATTGGTAGACGTTAAACCTCCCCCTATGAATTTAAGTGTAAATTTGTGAATTGAAGCCTAAACAAGTGTATTTAAGCACATCATTCCGCATCCATGATTTAAATCATGATTAATTCCAGTAAGTACATATTATAATTAATTAGGCTTTCTTAATTTGGCAAGCATACTTTCTGATTTAAGCGGGCTTAATCAGAATTAATCAGACTTAATTACATTCAATCAGACTTAATTAGTTTAGATGTGTATGAATACTTTGTGAAAGTAGAAGGTATTAACTAAACTATAATATTTAACATACTAAAAAGAGTAACTGTAGTTGCATTCTAGAATGACAAAGACCCTTTCAATGGTAAGTCACAAAAATCATAACCTCAGTGTTAACGAGGGTTTTGTAATAATTTTGACTTCCAAGCTAATTGCATGCTTTATTGACGGTTTCATTATGAAACAAAATCCCAATCAATTGTTTATTTGCTTAAAGGAAGTGAACAAGGAAACGGTAGAACCGTGAGGCTATGTCCTTTCTTATGAAAGACTACAATTGTAATTGTCTAGTTTGCTCATTCCAGTCCATGGCTATTTTCTATATCTTTAACCAAAACTTTCTTGAATGTTGTGCATCATTTTCTCAAATGTAGGTCAACGATTGAAGCTACCAAAATAACTATACTTAACTAGGAGTTTTTCAATACATTTTAGGAGAAATTATAATTAACTATATCTATATATATAACACTATAGTTAACATCCACATTAAATAAAACGGACCAAAAATAGCAAGGACAAGAAACGTCCAAGTGTGAACGCAAAGTGGTTAGGAAATTTGCTCTTGAAACAGAAAAGTCGATGCATAGTCTCTATCCTATAGACAGAGCCAACAAAAATATTGAACTTTGGACCTTGAAGGTGAAGTGCATTCAATATGGGAGTTGTGGATAAGTGGCCTTCAAGAATGCAAGGGCAATGGTTTTTTCAAACTCAGGCGGGCGGGCAGAAGTTTTCGGTCAGGTCCAGAGAATCTGGATTTCTTTCTGGGGGCTGCCCCTGCACGAATATTCCTCCCCCGAAAAGTTCGTAAGGGGGGTTTAACGTTCACCGTGTGAACGGGCCCTCAGTAGCAATAAGCATGTGGAGCTCGTGCATGATAGGGCCTACCAAATGAATGTCACAGGAAGTGGTCTCCGGTTCGAATCCCAACTTTAACACCAAGACCGAAGGCCCACCGTCGTCGTCATGCCTCTGTTTGCAGTGGAAAGCGCGGCATACCCGCCATAGCCACATGAATATCCACATTCGCGCATGTACCAGGGTGGAGATTGAGTTCACGAGGCTATAGAATTTGGTGTCTTTTCTTTCTGATTCGAAGATTCGTTGTGGAAACAGTGAGTGGAATTTGAGGGATTAGGAATGCAGGTACCAACCAGGGTTAAGGGTGCTTACGCACTCAATTCCCAGGTAAATGTGATGAACGAAGAATTGTAATTCAGAATGATTCAATGTACTGGCATTGAAGCCCTTCCATTCGATTCATGGAATGGTTTTTACCTACAGCCCATTTTAGGCGCGGGTCCAGATGAACTTGAGTGCATCCAATTTTGACACCAACTGCATGATGAGGTGATGTAGTCTTTGTGAAACTTGCCATGGGTTTTCAACAGATGTTTAATATGGAGTGTGTAATTGTCTTCTTACAGGCCAGATGTATTGCTGGACAACAAGGGGATGTGGAGAGCAGCCGGTGGCTGGTGGGCACCTTGAGTGTGCGTGAGGAAAATGAGGTAGGAATTCCATTAACATGTGTTTGGCACGGTGGCAACATCCAAACCTCTAAAAATCACAGATCCATACTGAATTCACATTGATTCAATTACATCAAAGTACACCACTGAAATAACGCCTACCAAACACAGGGTTGCAGTTTTAATCTCTTCTTCTATGTTTTAGAATTGCAAGACCTAAAAGGATGAACTATGAGTTGAATCAATATTGAATATCTCATTAGCTAGATGTTGAGTTAGCACTGAAAAGTTATTAAACCCTAAAGGGTATGTATCGATACTGACTCAACATACTCTGGTCACTTGCATTTTGAGATGAAGACTATTTCGCATGCTTCTGTCATGCAACGTGTTTTATAAAGTCCACGGCCACACGGGCTATGGGGAAAGCGAGTGGAATTGGGTTATATTAAGGTCATGGAGGTAATGTAAGTCAATTTTTGCTGGCTAATGATCGAATTATTATTAGCTTGTTGAAATTGCACATTTTCAATCTGTGCTCGGGGCATGTGAGTTCTTTCAGGTTCATCTGGTTCAGCTTAACGAAAATAATGCCGAACTTATCTGTAAAGGCTTGTACCCGCACCAGAATGAGATATGGGACCTTGCCGCTTGTCCGTTCGAATCATCATTCTTCTCAACGGTTTACGCCAAGGGTACATTGCCGCCTGTCTGTTTGAATCATTATTCTTCTCAACTGCCAGAAACAATGCCCTTGTCACATACACTTTGGCAGTGGAAGTTTTAGGTCACTTAGTCTGTAGATAAATGTAGACTGCATAGTGTCAAAGCTGTACACAAAGTGGTACTAGTATATGCTGTAATGTTGAGATTCCTGTGTACTGATTGTAGTCTCAGTGGAGCATATTCGTCATGGACAGAGAGGCCAAGAGTTGCAGTAAAATAAAGGATATGTCCAAAGTAGGAGGGTTGCAATTTCAGAAAGTGCATGCTGATTTGAGGGGAGTATTTGATGGGTCATTAGGTATTGAGACAGGAACAACGGTGTGGAAAATACCTGAGCAACGAGGAGGAGGTCTAAACCCTGGATTGTCACTGCAGAACGTTTCCTCTTTACCAGGTCAATCGCAAAGATTAAAGTGGTGAGTCCTCTCTTTGACTAGGCCTGGATCTTTAAAATGCTAGTGAGGAATAATGAGTCGGGACTAAAGTTACTCTGGGTTCTTCAAAAATAAACTTTGCAAATTCCACGAGTCCAGGGACTTGCAGTGTATAAAGCAAGCCTGAAATGTCTGCCACTGAGAACTTGAGCGAGTATGCTGCACCATTCAGCTCCCTCTTTGAGAGCTGGATAGCTCCAAGCTCGTAGCCAACCTGAGTGAGTATATAGTCGGCAGTGGAGATTGAGTATACCTGTCCATTGATCCGGAATTGGTGTATGAGAGGATGTTTTGCCTTGGTGACATTGGGGACATTATTTGAGAATTCTAGAAGGGACTCTATTATACCAGGGTTGGAAAGGTTTGACGGTTTGTCCACAGTGTGTCTTGAATTCCTTACACTGCAGTTTGAGACCCTCATAGTTCCTGTTCTTAGAATTCATGCCATTTTCATGGCTTATTGTATGTAGAAAGCTCTCTGAGACTAGTAGGAAGGTTGATAAGGTGACCTTTGGTTAATTTCTTTGTAGAGGGATGCTATTGTTGCTATCATACTTTAATTGGTCAGCTTGGGATGCACGTTTGCAGTACACTCTGGTGGCCATCGGGAAAACACCGTCATCTTGTGAGTGTGGGGGGCGAGACTCTGATAATGTGGGATATAGGTGCTCCCCAGAAATTTTTTCAGGTTGTTTGCCCCTCAACTCATCTGGAACATGTACTTTGTATGAATTTTCTTTCATTTGTGGTGGAAGTTGTGCTTAGTCTCATCTGCTTACATCCTTTGTTCCTAGAAGTTATCATATGTTTTCTTTGTTAAAGTTATTCTCCTTTATGATGCTGTCTACAAACTCTACAAACTCTAGAAATTATCAGGAGTTATATTCAAAAATCTTACAAGTGGCTTCCTGTGGATAATGATCTCTTGGAGCAGGGTAGGCAGCATGGCAAGGCTCTGACAATTCGGGCATGATTTGTTAGTACTTTGCAGGCTTCACTACGAGAACCTACTCGCATGGAAGTGGGGTGCTGGGATCCTCATGACGTCACCAGGCTTGCAACAGCTACGGATGTATCGGTACATTGCTGGGACCTGCGTTCAATGAGGTACTTCTCCCTTTACCAATGGCAGAGTCACCTTGCAGCTTTCTATGGTGAATTCCATGACAGTTATAGTTGCTACTATTCCAGTTGTGTACCCATGATAAATGTGATTGAATTACCAACCCTCAAATGTGTGGGATTAAGGGTTTTAGATATAGGTGTTTCTTACTCAGTTCCTTTGCTTGATAACCTCAATGTCTTGAAGGTACAATGCACCTTGAGTTGAATATAATGATAGTAGTGTTTTGAACGTGGTGAACAGCACTTGAGGAATATTGCTGTCAGATGCCATTGATCACAGACATCACATATTCACCTGAAAGTAATCTATTTTGTAGAGCCAATAGATTGTTCATCAAGTGTCATAAAGAACAGTTTCAATCAGTATCAAATCACTTGATTAATGAGGTGGAATATTTTCATCGTGTGTCATGCTTCATTGTTGCATACAGCCCAACCATGAAGATTGAGCAAGCACATAGCATTCAACTGCACCACATGGATTTCAACCCAAAGAAGCAACACCTCATTGTATGGTTATCATCATACAGCTCATCTGTAGCCTATTCTACATGTTTTTGGAGGGCTTCAAAAGCTCTGCTGTTGGAATCTCGCCAGTCTATATATTGCAGTTTGCTTGCCTTATTTTGTATGTATATACATGAATATCTTGTCATTGTCTTATGATTCTGTGTGGTCATAGATTAGCCAAGTATGAATTCCATTGCTTTTCCACCATCAGGTTTTAAGGCATTTCTAAACAACAAAAGATTTTTATGTCCTTCTATCCAAGTTCTCTGATAATTGTATCACCTGAGGCAGGCTACCGCAGGGGATGATTCTAGAATCTGCATATGGGACCTTAAGATGCCAAATCATCCCCTGCAAGAATTGCGTGGGCATCATCACTGGTAAACCGGGACTGGAATTGTATTACCTGCTCTTGTTTGTATTGCCATAAATTGGATAAGTAAAACTGAAATTGGATAAGTAAGTACACAGTGTATTGCACTCCTATTGGATTGTTAGATTGCCTCTCATACCTCAAAATGGCAAATGTAATTTAGAGCATATAAATTTTCCTGAAGCAAATTATTCATAATGTTCCTTTGATATCCCTTCACAAATTACATCTTCGAGTGGGATATGCCTGTTATCAATTTGCTTGCAGCTTTCTTGATACCTCCAGTTACCTTGTTAAGAAAAGTTGAGGAAATGCATTATGATTGTAGGGCAGTGCAAGTCCGGTATAATTCAACGTATGATGAGCTGCTTCTGGTAAGGGTACCTTGTAACTCTTCCTCTTTTCTTTGGGTGGAGTAGCAGCTTAATGCTCTTTTTCAATATACAAGAGCAATGTCTTGTGGATGCAATTAGTGAGCTGATTGGTCAATTCCATGTTCCTCTCTGTAACACGACCTATTGTGTCATAGGCTCTAAATTGATGTCATTACTTAGTACTGCAAAATCCTTCATGCGGCCATAAAAATTAACATTAAGTTGTCTAATCCTTCAACAGTGGTTCTTGTCCGACCTGTCCCCACCCCATTTCTCACACTGCTCTTGAATTCCATGCTTTTCTCCTTCCCCTTGGTCTTGTTTTCACAAGAAACAATGACTGAGAAGCCAAGATGCACAGATGAACAACCATATAGTGAATGCTTTTTGTTGCTCATGTAAGGTGGAGCTAGCTAGTGCTAGAAGCATCTGACTTGAAGACTTGACAAGTATGAAACCCTTGAGATGTTCCAATTACCCACATCTATTGGCTCTCAATTTTATGAGTAGCTCTCTAACCTGCTACGCATTAGTCCTTGTGGGCTTAGTCAGGTTGCTAAATGGCAGCAATCATATGGTTAGTCGAAGGTCAATGTCACCTTTATTTTATATGGTTTTGTTGCATAGAGCTCAGGCACAGACAACATGGTGAATTTGTGGCGTGTCAGGAATGAATCGGAATCCAAAAGGTCTGCCGTCCCTTAAAGTTGTACTTAGTGAGCCTTTTAAAGTTGTAAATACAGTATCTGCTAAGGATAAGATAATCCAACCAAAGTCGCTGATGATGCTGGGCCTCCTCAACACTTTGGACCTCCATGTGCATTTGCAAAATTGTCTCCTGCAGTTGAATTTCTATGTTTTTCAGTGCAGTTGGTAATCTTTATCTTAAGCTCTCTCATTTGAGATCACCTACTTTCTCTTGCAGTGCACCTGCATCCCCAAGGCCCTTTCGAGATGGGTCCCTCTTGCGTTCGTACATTGAATATGAAGACAGTGTCTATGGTATGTGTTTGTAATGCATATTATCCATAGTTGTTATGGGTAGACCGCCTACTAGATGAAGACAAGATGACACCTGAATATTTCTAGAAGTGGACTAACTCATGTTCACCTCTCAAATAAAGTATTGCGCAGTTTAAAATAGGATTGTCATCTTTCAAGATTCTCAACCGAAATGTAGACAAGATGTTTGTCCAGCCAGGATGATATCCCAAAAGTCATGAAGTGTAAATTTTGGCTGTCTCTGTCATTTACCAACTTCTCAGGATTACACTGGATTGGGTGGACTTATTTTGTCTATGTCACATCTCAATTGCTGAATTCTTGAGTGTTTTCCACCTCTTTGTAGGAGTATGAACTGAAGGATGCTTATTCAAGAATTTAATATCCTCGAGTCCTAATGTGAATGTGAACTTTGATAAAAAAATGCGGTTTTTGTAACCAACTGAATTGCTAAGGTACTTGTAGCAGAAAATTGTCTGATTTGTTTGTTGGATTGTGGCGTCATAGATGTGCAGAACTTACCTTGCAAGTAGTCCATGACTTCCATGTGTGAGCTGCCTGGCTGAGGTTCTTGTGATAAGCAGGAATTGCATGGAGTACCCGAGACCCATGGATCTTTGCTAGCGTTTGCTACAATGGAAGAGTAAGTCCTATCTGTGGTTTAGGGTTTAGGGTTTAAGCCTCTTCTTAACTGGTTCCATTGTTGTTGGGTGCACTGCTAATTCAGTCATGATGTGCAGGTTCTGGTCGATTCTGTGCCTAAGGCAGTACGTACAAAAGTGCAAAAATGACCATTAGTTGCAGTTGCAACTCTTCTCGAGGTGAGATGCTTCTAGCCCACTGCATAAAGGCTTGCCAGCAATTTTGGTTACTATCCTCAAAGCTTGGCAGGTGTTGAAGGCGTTGGTAGGTATTCTTCAAGGATGCCATGTTTGCTGAATAGAACCGGAGTAGGAGTGCTTATACACATTGAATTAGCAACAATTGTAAAGTGATTTGCATTAACTCGGCTCTCAAGGACCATGTAAACAACAAGAGATCTGTAACCACCTCAAAACTTTCTAGCTAGCCCTGGGTGTTTTGCTGCAGATCCAAGCAGTATGTCAAGAATGAAGCTAGAATAACCTCTAGCTGAAGGATAAGTGACACCACCAAGTTTGTAATCAATTCATCCCAACTAGGTTGCACTTGGTTGAATCTGGGTCTCTGATGTTAGTTCTGGTGATCAATTGCGTTAAATTTCCAGCCTCTCAACAGTGCATTGCGTTTTCACCTTCTGGATAAATGTTAATCCGCAGCGACACCCAAACACTGGCCTCCTCCTTCATCATCACTACTCTTGTTTACAAAACCACCTGTAGCATTGAAGCCGTAAAATGTGAAGTCAATGTTGGCATTTGCAACCTCTGAACCCTGGACAACTATAATTGACTTTTATCAAGCGCACAAACATCACAATCCAAAGAGATTCTAATTTCTGGTCTTTCTCCATCTCAATTTGCACATATCTGTGAAAACATGAATAGAATAATGTCAATGAATTATTTAAGCTTTATATGTACTAAACACAAGAACAACCATAGGACTCACCCAAGGTAACGATCATTGTTGGGCTGCTCAACCCTAGTATTGTGAATGTGAAGTCGTAGTCACCTCTTGAGTATACATGAGGCATTATAGTTGTGGACAGTTGTCACGTTTAGGGTTTTAAAAGTTGGGGCTGGTAGTGAAAATCTTGTTTTCTTGGTAGTTTTAAATGACGGGATAGATGTGGACCCAGCAATCGAATAGAGACACATGTATTAATTTGGAATACAAACAATGCGAGAATTAAAATTTCAAATTTTGGAGTTCATGTCCCTTTTGCATAGGTGGTCAAAGTTCATTTCCTGGATGATGTCTTACATATTGGTCTTTGATAGCCATCTTTTAAGCATGTTTTGTCATCTTTGAAGCATCTTTGATAGCCATCTTTGGGGTGTTGCCCAAATTGCTAAATGTAATTGTTCCTTAGAACGGGTAACAAATATTGCCTCCTTGCCAAATCTTAGGTCAAGTTCCATGAAGTGAACTCGGCAACAAGGTCCAAAATGCTCTTTTAACTTTATGGGTGAGGACATGGTCATTAAGGTGCATTAAAGGGCTTTATTGAGGTCCATAACTTTGGCCACATTGTACATATTTTGAATCTTTCTCATGGAAACATCTTGAGAGCTTGTGAGATCATGGATAGGAAGGGAGGGGGGGGGAGAGGAGGGGGAGGATAATGGAAGGGAACATTTGTGAGCATACAAAAATGCTTGTCACCCTTCCGATGATCAAATTTACTTTGACCCAACATTGTATTTCTTCAAATAAAGTTGGACTCGAATGGGACTACATAACATTATTCAACCTCTTATTAGAATTTTGTGGGGCCATGGATTTGGATGAGTTATTCTTGAATAATTTTCACGGGATCCATTGTAGATGTAGTTTATGCCAATTTTGATATTGGGTTGGGTGTAAAATATTGCCAACTATGATGAGTTGGAGGTGGGGTAGTGGTGACATCGGGTATCCGTTAGTACATTGTGCCAAGAATGGCAAGGTGTGGCCAAGCCATTATATTAAAGACATGAAATTTTGGTGGGTGTAGTGTTGTCCACTTTGACAATTAAGGGAGTCACAAGTTTGTGTTGTAAGAAATGAGAACTCAAATATGCAAGTTGATTAATGTTATGTTGCACCTATCCATTCCTAATATATGTAAGAATCGCCATGCCAAGTGGAAGGTTTGGGTGGTGATGTGAGGTGGCAATCTTGAATACTCTTCCGGCAAAGGAAGACCCCTTGGGTCATTGGGGGCAAAGAAGGTTCAATTAGGTGAGAAATATTACTTTCCCTTAGCACCATAGTGCATACCTACACTTTATATTCGTTTCCAGAGTTTGCTTGGTGATGTTCATTTTGTGTGGATTGTAAACATGAAATTCATAGTCCAAGATTGCAAACAAAAAGCATACTTTGACACGTCAACCACATGAACACACAACCAATGAAAATAGATGTAAGAGTATATGGGTTTAAGAATCAACATCCTCTCTTTTAAGTTAATTCTACATTTACACCATGGAGTAAGTGCATACTCATGGTGGCCATCTTCTTGCTTGATAAAGTTATGTGGGGCCTTACATGGTCACTATCCTTGATTGGATACCTATATGTGAGTGGTATATTGCAAGTTTTGTAGTCTTATGATGAGATTGCATTATGTGCTAAAATTAAAACTCAAATTTTAAGTTATATTCATTATATCCATCATATTCATTATATTCAACAATGAATGTAATGGGAGGGTCATCCATGCAAATTGAAATAAAAATCATTGTTATTGGTACCACAATGGGTAAATTCTTGGGCCGATTCAACTATCTGGTGTTGGAATTGCCAACAACAGGGTTGCATGCCTTGTTGCATACCTTGTTACCTAAATGACCATTGTATTGATATTTAAAAAAATTATATTGATCAAAAAATAAAATGTATATGGCAATGTTTTAGAACTTCTTTCATGACAATAATTTATTTGAAAATGTTCCACCTCTATAATACATCCAAATTAAAGTAAATAAGTATGTAACATTATCTTCTTATTGATTTTTAAAGTAATTACATGTTGGTATAGTCGAACCTCGTTTATACAACACCCTCAATATTACGACACATTTTTATGAGACCAAACTTTTTAGTTCAAAACTCCCTCTTTTATACGACTACAACACTCGATAATGCAACATATAGAATCTCCGTGTTGTCATATTAAAGAGGTAGTTAATGCTAGAATCCCTTTCATCTATACAATGTACATCTAAACTACATCCATTTTCACTTGGGAACCATTTGGGAACTTCACTTATTGTTGGGAACTTAATGGTAATTAGGGTTACTAGTGTAGAATGGACATAGTTAGGGTGAGAGTGGGCTCCTGCCTAGTATGTTGCCTTGTACACGGGTGATATAACTTAGTATCACTAGTATCTTGATGCTAAACGTCATGCATCATTGTTATCTAGTTTCTTATTAGAGAACTCTTTATATTTTGGTGTTAATGAAATTATTAGTTTCCAAAAGTTAGATAGGAATTTAGATAAGATGACACTTGCTTACTTGGGTAGGCAAGTTGGCAACACCAAAGATCTTTGGACTCTTATTTTAAGAGTTTTTGGGAATATTTGTAATTGTTTGGAGTTATAAGTTATTATTTCATACCATCTATATTGTTTAAACTTGTTGTATATATTTTTAAGCTCATGTTACTTATGTTTTCATATTCCTCAATAATATGACAACTTTACGTAATTTTCCATATTAATGAGAAGACGACAACTCAATGATACGACTTTTTTGTATTTCCCAAAAATGTCATACTAAAGAGGGAGAAAAATAATGCAAAGATTTCTCTCGGGCCATCACACCCCCTTGCGTTTTATAACTACATGTGATAAAAGTTTGCTACCCTATATTATATGTCACATATAAATTTAAAATTTATGAAAGTTTTTCTACATATGCATAACCATTGATAATATATATTTTTTATATATTTTTGGAATTTTTAGGCATCTTAATTTTTGTAGTAATTGTTTCAATTCAATTTTGCGTCATTCTAGTTAGAAATGGTATGTTTATTTTAATTTTAAAAAAACATCAAATTTGGTTACCATTTTCTACTATGTAATAGACACCGTGCATATGTACTCATGAAAAACAATTGATAAAATTTGAACCCATTTTGTTGATGCTATATGTAAAAAGTAGATTTGTTTTATCGCACGTGGTGTTCAACTTGACAATGGTATGCTCCCCCCGAGAGACTTCTTTAAGGAAGAAATATTTTATTGAAGTTGGAGTTCTCCGGAGGCCAAGTTTCTTGTCCGAGGCTTTGAGGTTGCCCGAGAAACTTGACCTCTGGAGAACTCCCCTTGGAAAAAATGTCGCCATGTCATTATTTCATCCATGTACAAAGTTCTCCACCAAAGGACTCTTGGCCGTAGTGTAAACCACCACCGGACAAGAGTGTCACTCTTGGCCAATCAAATTTTAGATTTCCCCTAGAATTCTTGACCGGAGGACTTCTCCACCGTAGTGTTAAGCTAGCAGACCTCATATGAGAAACTTAGCCTCCGGAGAACTCCAGCTTAAATAAATTTTTTTTCCTTAGAGAAGTCTTTGCACTATTGTTCTCCCTCTTTTGTATGACACTTTTGGGAAATACAAAAAAAGTCGTATTATCAAGGTGTCATCCTCTTAGTAATATGACAAATGGCATAAAGTTGTAGTATTATTGAGAGAATACAAAAAACATAAGTATCATGAGCTTAAAAATATACACAACAAGTTTAAACAATATAGATGGTATGAAATAATAACTTATAACTCCAAACAATTACAAATATTCCCAAAAACTCTTAAAATAAGAGTCCAAAGATCTTTGGTGTTGCCAACTTGCCTACCCAAGTAAGCAAGTGTCATCTTATCTAAATTCCTATCTAACTTTTGGAAACTAATAATTTCATTAACACCAAAATATAAAGAGTCCTCTAATAAGAAACTAGATAACAATGATGCATGACGTTTAGCATCAAGATACTAGTGATACTATATCACCCGTGTACAAGGCAACATACTAGGTAGGAGGCCACTCTCACCCTAACTATGTCCATTCTACACTAGTAACCCTAATTACCATTAAGTTCCCAACAATAAGTGAAGTTCCCAAGTGGTTCCCAAATGAAAATGGATGTAGTTTAGATGTACATTGTATAGATGAAAGGGATTCTAGCATTAACTACCTCATTAATATGACAACACGGAGATTCTATATGTTGTATTATCGAGTGTTGTACGTAGTCGTATAAAAGAGGGAGTTTTGAACTAAAAAGTTTGGTCTCATAAAAATGTGTCGTAATATTGAGGGTGTCGTATAAACGAGTGTTGTATTAACGAGGTTGGACTATACCAACATGTAATTACTTAAAAAATCAAGAAGAAGATAATGTTACCTACTTATATACCTTAATTTGGATGTATTATAGAGGTGGAACATTTTCAAATAAATTATTGTCATGAAAGAAGTTCTAAAACATTGCCTTCTACATTTTATTTATGTATCAGTATAATTTCTTAAAATATCAATACAATGGTCATTTAGGGGGTAAGGTTTCTACTACGGCCGGCTTTGACCATTTCATGAAGTAGTCCGGTGGACTTCTCCTCTTGGTGAAGTTGTCCAATACACTTCTCCTTTAGGCGGTTACACTACAGCTGGTCAAGTCTTCGATCGTAAGGCATTATTTTATTGTCTTTTCATCTTCTCCGGCATACCATCCCTCGCCTCAAACATTCATGTCTTGGGCAAAAATTCTTGACCGACGGGTGCACTTCTCCACCCGTAGTGTAAAGCGGCCCTGAGGCTTTGAGGTTGCCCAAGAAACTTGATCTCCATAGAACTCCCCTTTGAAAAAGTGTTGCCATGTTGACATGCATGTCATTTTTTCATCCATGTACAAAGATCTCCACCAAAGGACTGTTGACCGTAGTGTAAACCACCACCAGACAAGAGTATCACTCTCGACCAAGCAAATTATAGAATTCCTCTAGAATTCATGACTGGAGGACTTCTCCACCGTAGTGTAAAGCGGCCCTGAGTCTTGTCGTGGGAAGCAAGAAAGGTATAGTTCGTGATCTGCTGCTTATATCCTTCAAGCATCCCCATTTCGTTCAAATTTCTGGGACAATCCCAGTACGATTCTCCCGGCACCATGTGCTTCAGGTTTGTAGGCGACGCATCGATTTGGCTCGGTGGGAGTTGCGAAACAACTTGATTGAGGATCCATCCAGGTATGACACAACTGACATGTTGGCAACATTGTGGTCCATTGGGGTCTCACTGGCTGGGAATGAATGTGCGGTAGACAGATCGAGCATCTGAATTTTCTTTGATTGATTTGAGTCTCCCAAGTGCAAATGAAACATTCGCAATTGTGAAGCCCATCCCTAATTGTCTTCTCTCGTATTCGTCATCTGCCTCGAAGATATATATTAGTGGAGAGTGTTTGCTCCCACGCCCATGAATTACAGTTTTATTGCTTTCGGGAAACAAGAAAAGAGATTCTCCATTAGGATTCTGAAGGTGACGGGCCACATCATTGTTAGGTTAATTTCACGAGCGTGTTCCAAGAGACCCAGAATCAGTAATCAGGTACGACAATTAATTTTGCAAACTTAAGGCTTCATCCGAGAATGTGTGAAGGAATTTTCCCTTTAAAGATAGGCTTAGAATGAGGTGAGGACTAGTAGAAGCTTACCACTTGACTAGGTATCCTCGGCATGCATTCAATCCTAGATCTGACTCGGACCCAATTCTTGAGATTAAGTAGAAAAGGGAAGGAGCTCACAAGTGTTATGGCAGGACCACAGTACGATGCTGCTTTTGTATTAAGTTGATTCCAAGCTTCTCAAAAATGTGGTGGGGTTTAAGCAGAGAATGCGCAATGGGATCCAAGGAGAAAGAGGGACTGGGTTTCTACAGCAGCAGCAGCAGCAGCAGCGAAGCAGCTACTTTTGTCGACACGGCAAGGGAATGGAGGAATGCGCAAGCCATTCCCCTCAGTGTCACACCGGACATGGTGAGTGCTGCCAAGCTGCACCTTCAATTCCTTGCCGACGTTCACAATGTGTCTTCCTCCGCCCTTCTGCAAGCAGGCGCTACCCTTGACCGCGCCATTGCAAGGTATGATGACAACCTCCACCTCATGAATATGGAAGACAACTAATCGTCTGGATGCGAGATGAGGGTTTTTGTTCATGAAAATGGGGCACCCGAAGCGGACAAGAGGCCAATCTCCGAATGTGGGATGAGGGGGTTTTGGAAGTGGAGAAGAAGAAATGAAAGACGACTCCGATGTGCCACCGGCATGAAACATGGTGTTGCTTCATTTTTAAGTTGGTTCAAATCTATATCGAATCTTGAATCGGGCATTATAAGAATGAGAGGGTCCTCCATGACTACTGCCTCCTTTCGAAGGTGAGCACCTTGAACGGTTGTGGACGAGTCATCCAACACCTATCTCCCCCACGGGCAAGCCCCTAGATTCCCACATGCTCGGTTGAAAATATCCAGTTCACTCGTATACCCCCACGATCATTGGATGGAAGAAAGGTCACCCATCCGAATACTACTCCAGCCTTAGGTGGCTTAACCTTGAAGTTCGCAAGGGATCCGAGTTGGGTTTAATCCACCCTTGGAAGCAAAGAAAACTAGATCTCTTATTGGTTGTTGGTTCATTAAATCATGTGAACCGTCACAAGGCAAGTGTCGCTTGCAGGTGAACTTGAATTACCAACATATGGACAATTGTTTGTAGCGAGTGGGGGAGATGACCCCGAAGTGAGTCATTGTAACACTCAGATGCTTGAGAATGGAAGGTGGTTATATGCACACTCATAACACAGCAACCTTCATCAAGAGGACTTCTTCATTGCAAGTCTAATGAAATCAGCACAAGGTTGCACTCAAGCCATGTGGCTGGGAATTTCTCTACTTGTCTCACGATGCGGATCCTTTCTAAGATTTCCTTTTTGCTAAATCTTTTTGGCATGGGAGAAGGGGTACTAGTACTAATGAGTCAAGTTTTGCCCAACAAACCAAAAACAAGGTTCCATGGTGATCCAAACGTTGTCCTTTTTGTCTTGATAACATGTTCTTTGTGGATCCAGTATGTAGGAATAAATGACTTGTTTTCTCATGTACCAGTTTCAATCAGCTGTGATTCTAGTTAATCAACATCACATGGAACTATGTGCTTAACACAATAAAATGACTTGATAACATGTTATGTCATTTAGTGCGAGTAAAGTTGCTTAAAGTGGGTCGTATTTTGATGCATAATAGGCATGAGAACTGTCTGCTACCATTGTTGGCAAGCAAACTAAAGGGAATCAAATCACTTGTTTTTGTAATGTATCAGTTTCAGTAGGATGCGAATTTAGTTCAACAACTTCACATGGATAACAACTTCACAGTAACCTACGTGCTCTGGACAGCAATTATGGCTTGATAATTAATAGGATGTCATGTCATTTTAATGCCCACCAAGTTCCTTAGAGTGGGTTTAATGGTTAACAGGTACCATAACTGTTGGCTTCCAATGCTGGCAAGCGAAGGGAATACAAATGCGTCTTTCCTAGTGCCTCCCTTGGACTGTGCCTGGGTGTGGCATTGCCACAGACTTAATCCTGTAAGGACCATAAAACCTCCCATCTATGACATGTAATGTTGCAACAATTTTGTACCAACTTCTCATTATGCTTGTGTGCATCATCTAGCATGAAGTGAACTAGTAAACTAGTACTACAATAAAACAATTTCTCTGATCTCAAATTATGTAACAATACTGCATTTCTAGAGGAGAATGTGTGGTTCGAACCAGTCTTGGTCTGGTATAGTCTCTTTTTCATAACATTCGGGTAGTTATAAAGGGGAATTCACATTTTCTTGAAACCGATAGGGAATGGGTATTTCACGGTATTTTTGTTTTCTATACCATTCAGGTCCATGTACCTGGCAAGAAGGCAAACTAAAAGGTTCTTTGCTAACAATGTTGATGCTGATTATGATACCATGCATTCACCTTTATGCTAGACCAACATTCGTATGAACTATTCAATTATGAGCTATAAACTAGGTAATGTATGGGAGGAGTTCTGCAATGGGCTGTAGTAGGCCTGCAACCTATCGAGCCTCGGTAGCGGCAAGGTGAGTGTTGGGTGTCTATTCAACAGCCAATGGCATGGCGACAAGTGTCCATTACTGTATGTAGTGGTCATGTCATGAAAATGTTGTGAACTGCCGGTGATATTGTGTTGCATATCCAATTGGAACTAATCACGCCAACAAAATTGCTTGGCCTGACCACTACAGAGAGGAGGCTTGTTAACAAGCATCATGGAGAATTGCTCCCCTCCTCTCCTCTTTTATGACTCCCCTCATGTCTGAAGTTTCTATTCCAGATTAGAGAGTTCCTCCATCCCATTCACATTGGACTACTCGTAGGTATTTTAGATCAACCCCAATCACATGGAAGCTGTGGACGTTTCTGAAAATCTCTTCATCCAGATGGACACAACATCACAATGTTTACGTCTTCATTCTGAGCCTTATATCCATTTCGAGCTTGTACTCAATTTGATGTTGTTTCCGGATTTCTCCCATGTACAGATACGGTATGCGGAAGACTGTAAGTGTCAATATGGCAGGTTGTTGGGTAGCCATTACATTGAACCAAGCAGACTTGCAGAGGCCACTAAGAAGACCAAGGATCTTTGGATGCAACGTTACCCCAATGAAGAGTATTGTTTGCAGCTCTCTTGGACACCACAACCTGGAGCTGAAGATGAGTTGGGAACAAAAGAAAGGTGTATGGAGTATGACCTCACAGGAGCTGTCATAAGGCAAAGCTCTTTCTATTATCAGGTGTGTTCATGACTCTTCTTCTCTGGTGCTAGAAGCTAGTTTTCATTTAATGGTCCATAGAATTCAAATTAGATCTAAGACAACCTCTACAAAGAGGAAGTGCAAATGCAGTTATGTGCAAACAACGGGGACCTATTATATCCAAATAACTTCACATTTCTCTTTGTGTTTCTTTTTCATACATGTAGTAGTCCAATTGGAGGAATGCAGCTGATAAACTACACCAAAGATTGTATTTAGTGTCACCAAATCTATTTGTCTTGGTCAGTACTGATTGTAAGCCGCCTGTGTAGTGTCACTAACATTAAATGTACACCTAACAGTATTTGTTATTCCTTGTGAGAACATTTTGGGCATTATAGATTTACAATGTTGTAGTTCTACCACTTACTAAGTGATCTTTCATCCGAATTTCAATCATCTATGACAATAGTTTATTACAGATTTGTTTTGATGCAGAATATACCATACTTGTGAAGCTGGGATGACAATACTTAAAAACTTATTCATAAGAAGTGCCATTAGAAAAGTTACCACAGTGACATAAAGTACCATATGACACTAAATGCAATACTTAGCGTAGTTAATTTATGATGGGTCAATTTTGACATCATCAGTGTTTTTATTTTTACGTGTTAGGTAGCCTCAAACATCTCCATATGATGCCTTCAGGCCCTAAATCAACTTGACAAAATCATGAGCATGACACACAACAGAGCATTTATTTGTCGCTCACTCGATGTATACTGAGTTGATGCCAATTTCTCTTCCAACAAGTGCCACAAGTCTAAAATAAGAATCCCCTATGAACACCCTGACCAGGCTATTAACCTCAACCTTTCTGCAACCCTCAGAGTACCCATCAGTCTGTCCAAAAATTGAGGTTAATGGATACCTAGCTGTCTTTCATGGAGATTCAATGGTTATTTTTTCAGGAAGAAAATATCGCAATACACAATGCAGGCATGTAAGGTACTTGGTTCGTAAGTGGCCTATTTTCTTAATTGGACCCCTATGTTTGATTAGTATGTGGTTCAGTGAGGATCGAAGAGCAAACATCATAAAGACACATGATTAAAAGAGATTGGACTATGTCATCAATTATTAACAACTACTTTACACTCAACAGTGAACACAATTGGGAGGACTTATGCATCCACTTAAGAAATCAACAAACATGCACTTCCAATAATCATAAATAAATTAGAGGAGGTCCAATTTTCGATCCGGTTTTTGCAAATGCTTTATCATAATTTGCTAGTGCAGCGTGAGCTTGTTGTGTATATCTAATCAGTCGAAGTTAGAGAGAACATGAAAAGAGGAAACAAATAAATCCCACATACCTTATACGATGACGATGTGGTTTCTCGTTTCCCTTGAAGGTTTCTGAACCCTACGTGACGGAAGACAGCTATTTGCACTCAGCCGAGCAAAGATACAAGGGCTTTCTATACCTCTTTGCGAAATTTGGAGGGCAAGGCATTTTCCTTGTGCCCACATATGACATCGACCTTATGTGGCACACTCACCAACTCGACCCCCTCGCGTACAATAGAGACCTCCTTACACTCACCGCCAAACTTTTACCCCACGACGACACAGATGATAACCGAGAAGAGGGGGCAAAGCTCACGACCGGGTTTCGAGACACCCGAAAGCTATGGGAGGAGACGTTTGGCAGCCCGTACGAGAAAGCCGGTGCAATGTATCGAGGTCCAACACCCTCCTCGGTTGCGGAATATAATAGGACGTCCCCATGCGTGCCTGAAAATGTGATGTTTGGGAGCACTTACTTGAAGCTCCGAGAAGACCAGCGACAATACTTGTTTGAGCGAGAATCTGTACAGGTAAAGTTATCAGTACCCCTCGTCTACCCAAAAGAAAAGTCTCGTTGAGACGCAGATTAAGGTGCATAGCTATGTCCGGGCAGAACTGGCGGTTAGTTACAGATGAACCGGTTGAGATTGAGAAATAACCGGTTGAAGTTGGAGACTTCAGGAGAATTACCGTTCATTTTAGAGAAACCTATAGGATATACCTCGAATGAATGAAAGCAAAACTGGAAGAAGATGTCAACATGTAACCGGCTGGATTTAGAATCACTCGGATCTTGACCGACTATGCCCAAAAACTTCCCGGGCACTGGTGCATAGCATTAGGTATTTGATCAACTATAATATCTAGTGCTCCATGCAAAGCTGATCTGGAATATTTTAGGGAACTAGGCAAACGAGATTACGTCAACAAATAGTAACCCACATCATCGGATACATTGGGGTGTTGTCTGGTTGGACACAGACACGTCTTAGTTTGGGGAGAAATTTGCCACATGTTGTATCCACATTGGTCAAGACCATGTTCAATCCAACGTGGAAATCAGTTAAGTTGGGCACTCAACATGTTGAACCAGACAACACTCTACAGTAACAACATTAAATAAACGTATGTCCGTGTTATTATTTACAAGCAGTGGTGAGTTCTTTCAACCCTGCAACCCTGTCTTGTTGATTACTGCAATGCGCAAGTATGTGTTGCTAAGATAGGTGGGCCTCAAAGTATAGTTCTCTTTTTATTTTAAACAGTCAATTTGTTCAAGATGGTTAGCAAATACAAATATAGGCCGTAACGATTTTCCTCGTGACATTTTGACATTTGTAGCGATATCTTATTCATCAACAAAGTGAAGAATCTTTTCTCTTCTTGAACAATCATATAGGTCAGTAAATTATGTTCACATGAACCCATAATAGTAAACAATTGTTGATCACGCAGTCCAATCTCTTCCGAACATGTGTCTTTTTTGGTGTCTGTTCTCAGATCCACCACCTAACCGCATACCACTCAAATGTAGATGTCCAAATAAGAGAAGTACCCGAACTAGACCCGCTCATCCCCGTCTCCATGTCTGATGCAAAGTGCCCGATATACATGCAGCTCTGTGTGAATGTGCTGGGCGTGAGGAATTTGCCGGCCAACAAATCAGGCTGCCATGTGTTTGTCTGCATGAAAGGAATGAGGAATTGTGGTGATTTCCAGTTGACCACCTCTGCATTCGACAGTGATGCAATTGCGAGCCATTGGATGATGCACTGTGAGAAGTCGACCGAGGGAGTGGTTTTCGAGCTCCGGTCTCATCCGACGGGCCTTCTCAAGAGCTTCACGGGAAGCAAGCTTCTCGGGGAAGTTCGCATCGCGTTTGCCACCCTTCTTGCGTCGCCAACCTTGGCAATCCAAGGATGGTATGCCGTGTCCAAGAAGGCGGGTGGGAATCCCATATTATACGATTTGGATAACAAACCCCCCGGGCTGTTGTTGGCGGCCTCAATCACGCCGCTGGTCTCGTCACCTTACCTCTTGAGGGCTGTGAATGGGAAGGTGCAAAGCGACATTTTCGACCGAGTGAAAGAATCGAAAAGGGCGTGGCATACAGGCCGGTGGATGACAAGGATCGTATTGGACCACCGTTCCGAAGAGAAGTACCTTGTGCGCGTGCGGTATGCTTCTTCTTCTTCTTCTTCTTCCTCCTCCAATTTAAGTATAAGGTACTGTAGCGTTCTAGCAGCTTGGGCAGAAAATAATTGATTTTAAAGGTGCCTGTATTTTTGGGAAATGAATTTCGTTGAGCGTCCCCCCCAAAAAGGAAATAACATTCAAAGAGTGTCTAAAATCATACTAACGGAACTGACATTTGTTGGAATTCAACAAAGTAGCATCAAATAACTTCAACAGTGTCTTCACACGGCATCAATCTCACTCATGGTCTAAAAACAATTCAAGCATGACTTTGCTCCACAAGCCATGCTAACACACTACCCTAAAAACGGGATCAAGACACGAAAACGAGAATGAATGTCTAATTTATTTTAAGTTACTTTTTTACTCTGCCTTTTTTTAGAGTATTATTTTCCGGGTTGCCTAACTTACTATCACACTTTGTTTAATTATTAGGCAGGATGGTGCCCGAGCTGCTAGAGAGCTATGGTAGACATGCTTTAGATGGATACTGGTCTCTTTGCACCCACTTCTCGTAAAACATGAACCATGCAATGAGTGGAAGATGATTAGGAAATACAAATCATGTGCATAACCATTTGCCTCATCATTTTCGGCACTCGTATGAATATCTTATTAATTATCAAAGTGGAAATTCTCTCAATCATTAAGTGGTCATATAGGTTCCCTCTAATCATGTGACCACTTATGATTGAGAGAAACTTCAATCATTGTGCCTAGAATGGTTAGCGTATTTGGAGCACATGGGCCAATTGACATCTAAACACATGTCCATTGGTGCTAGTTCTTAGATCCACACCTAACCACATACCACTCAAATACAGGTGTTCAGATTGCTATTGTGTTCAATTTAGGCTTGTCTACCTAATATCCACATAAGGCCGTATAAACATGTGTGCACAAGCTTTCGCCCTTGAAGTTTGTTGTCTATGTAGTGGTCATACCAAGCAATTTTTGTTGATGTGTCATATCCTAATTGAATACAAGGAGACACATAATTATAACCCATAATTAATGGCCCTACCATAGCATGATCACTACATCATGTATTGGACACGTGTCATCCCACCATTGGATGTGGTAGGCACCCAATACCAACCTCGTGACTTGTAGGGTGGGTGTCTACTACAACCCATAGCAGAGGACCTTGCATCTATTACCTAGTTCATATTCCCCCTCCTCCATATCACTCATCTATAACTATCTCTCTAACGCCTTGCAAAGGTGTGGCCTTTGCACAAGGATGACCCCCATCCCAAACATCTCAAACATAGGGTTGCAATTTTAATCTTATAGTGTTTCTACGGCATATAGTTCACTTCAAAGTTCAAGCATATGAGTCCGAGACCATTGACCTACGTCACTAGAAACTTGTCATATGTAACTGGAAATTTTGCAAATCTAGCACAATGATAGATTTGCATTGTTCTTTCATTGGCATGGGAAGATTGATTACGTAAGACTCATATGCTAGTAGTGGTTGCACAATTTAAGGTTGTAGTTGAACCAATGTTGAATGACTTGTCAGCTAGATCTCAAGTTAGCACTGACAAGATATTGAAATTCTGAAGGGTAGGTATTGTATCAACACCTACTCACATTAAAAAGCTAGTCACTTGCAATTTGAGGTGCCCTGCTTATCTCCTGCACTTGCGCGATTGCAGGAAAATGAAAGGACGAATGCGGGACTGTGTTCCTGTGGAGGAAAATGAAAAGGAGGTGCAAGTTTTCCAACTGGATCCCAATATGATGAAGTCGAAGCCTTGGACTTTTAAATCGGGTCAGCTACCATGTCTTTTTGTTACGTATGGTGTTTGTGTATGCTTTGTGAGTACCACCATCTCCGGATGTTGCTAAGTGTTCAAGTCGAGATAGCCATTAGTCACTTCACTAATCTCCACTAGAGAAGTGATATGGAAGAACTTCTCCAAGAATGTTAATGACTACTGGCCATTGGTAGAAGCCCAACAAGTAATGGGTCACACCTTCGAGTTCAATTGTGGACTCTTAACACCTGTAGGGATCGCTTTTCTTACTGCTATCGGAATGTACATTAAATAATCCTATTATTGTGGGCCACACTAGTTTTCTACAACCCATGCTACTTCCATTCAATGAGGATTACTGTTGGCCACATTGATTTGCAAACCACAGTAAATTTTTAGTAGAAAAAATAGCGTGAGTCACATCAGTATTGTTTTCGAGAAAATTAATGTGAGTGATCATTCGATTTTGTGCTACTTTTGTCTTAGAACTACTATTCAATGTGTTGGTGAGAAGTTTTCATGAAGACTTAGGAGAAGCCCCCTGGATCTTAGACCCATGTTAGTTCCACATTGACTAGACAATTAATGTAGCTCACGCTGATTTCTCGCTCACACTAGCAGGATTATTGAGTGTAGTGTCCATGGGGGATTCACATGAGTCTCAACCGATGTAGGAATGGCATGTGGCACGCGTTTTTTGGAGGATAAAAACAATCCTTTGAGTCATAGTGGAAGAGCCCTAGATGTGGATAGGCTTCAAATTTTCCAACACCCTGAAGCAAATCAAGTGCAAGCTATCACCATTCTGGTGCACGATTGACAGTTTTTCTTTGTTGCCTTTCTTGTTGGTGGAAATTTCCAGTGGTGTTTGCAGCATCCGCCCATCAGATTATGAACACAGAAACACAGAAGGATATTGCAAATGTTCAACGAGAGTGGTGTCTACTAGACAAAACAACGCACTTCACAGTGACGAAACCCCACGACCCCCAGTGGGATGGCCACCTCGAATTCGAGCTGACGGGAAGCATCGGATATCCTGTACGATTTCTGAACCGATCCTAAATTGTGATGATTCCAACGAGAGCTGTGGCAGTTTCTTTCACAAACAGAATCACAGTACCCAAAATCAACATAGTTATATTTTTGAATCTTCGAAATGATACTTGAAGGAGCTACAAATCCTTGAAATGTGTGAATCGGTGGAGTTTCCTACCAACTTCCTCCAAAACCAGTCAACTGAGTATTCAAAACACTCCAGTCTAACATGTGGTTAGCGTCAATTGGACAGAACACATGACTCCATATTTTGGTAATCGGTTACTAGGTCATCAGTGTTCTTCAGTTTAGCGTTCTTCAGATGCACAAATCATGAAGTTATTCCTCGTCTGAATTAGGAAGTAAGAGGTTGCTCCGCACTGGAGTTGCTTATCTAGTAAAACATGAGTAAAATAATGTTCAGACTTGAGACTCCACAAATTTTCATGTGGGAAATTTGGTTTTGACCATGATTTATCATTGTGGTCGTGTAGGCTAAGTTGCTCTCAGGCAGGTGGCTCCAATACCAAGTGCATAATGCCAAGCCGGAGGATGAAAGTGGATTTGTGACGCTTATTCGATACACTCCTGAATGCTCGACCGGCAAGGCAACTGCCCTTTTCAATTGGAAGGCCGCTATCATGCAGGTAAACTATCCATTTTGAATATATATATATGTGTTTTTTCCACTCAATAAATGCTCGTTTGTTTGTGCATGCCATTGTAAGGGTGGGTTTACACTAATGTTGGACTGGTATGTAGGTGCATGTATGTTATTCATCATCAACACTAATAGTGGTATTAAATAATTAACATGTGGGTATCATAATTACAATTACATCAGTCGTTGAATATTGATATTTGGTGGGTATCTTGTGGTGAGAGAATCTTCGTGTATCCGAGTCATTGTTTGGGTCGATACCATTGTAAACCATATTGATATTAGGGTGATGTTACTTGGGTATGAAGCTTCTTGCATGGTATATAGGCCCAAATGATATCGAAAAGAAAAATACACTAGAATACTAATATCATTCAGGTTTCAAAAAATGTGAAATCCTCATTTATGATACCCGAATGGTATTTTAAAATAATAAACAAATAAAATGTTACTAGTCCAACATTGGTTCACCCTAGGAAATCGAGCCCAAAGGAACTCTAAAACCAAGCAATTATGTTGGTCAAGAGCAAATATTTGGACCCGAGGAGTTTATTGGGTCCGAGTCATAAGTATGAGAAAAAAAAAGGAGAGTGACGCTAATGTTGCACCACTTTCCCACCAAATCTTGGTTGTCCCAACCCAAGAAAATACTCCACCCAAGCTTCAAGCTTCAAGTTGAGGCCCAAACTTCAAGCTTGGGTCCAACCTGAGTCCAAAAGTAAGGTCCATGAAAGGGTGTTTCAGAACCCAAGTTCCTTGGACCAGGATCCTAATGGAAACCAGCCCTAAGAATGCTCGTTTTTGCCATGTTTTTAACGAGTTTGGCATGTGTTGTACCCACACATGGCCCATGTGTATGATTTATGAAGTCGGTATGATTTGCTAGCTAACGTGTACACTAGAAGGTTGATTTAGTGTGGCCCATACTATTCCACTTCGAGTTCATGTTAATTATCTTGCACTCACTACATGGCAACTAGAGAAGGTGGTATGGGACACTTGGTGCTACATGACAAGTCATGAAGTCCACTCTAATGAACATGCCACACTAAATTAAATACATAGTGTAGTTGTTTTCAACAAATTTGTAGCTTGGCTTGTGCAGGTGGCATATGCATACCCATAATAAAATACATAAGTATGTACTTATGTGAGTGGATAGGTGGGATGGCTCAGTTCGTGGTAATATGCACATTGCCACAAGTTGTTTGTTGGGCTGCCACATATTGCTCACTTAGACAAACCCTACGCTCATCATATAAGAGATCCCTCTGACCCATGTTGTCCTAGTCCATTGCACCTTTCAGAACAATGGGAAGACAACCTCACCACCACCATGTTGTCCGTTGTATAATAGGTGTCCTTCAATGTGTGTCATGTTTTTGCCTGAAGATCTATAAAACCTAATGGCTTGCCAATATTGATTTGATGGCATTTGCAATATCTTGTAGGTGAGTGTGGAAGAGAATGTGATGTTGGTGATTCTACTATCCACCATTACAGCTTTGGTGGTTAACGATCTGCTAGGCACAACAAGGACAAAGATTGTCAAAGCAACAAAAAAGAAACATTTTCCTGGAGCTGCTCAATGGGGTACGCCACTTCTACATTTTCTTATGGAACCTCTAAGTGACCTCTATCTCTATTGAGAATCACCCTATGCTTAGGTCAAGTTAGGCATAAATCAAGGGAATTGTTAAATCGACCACACACCAGTTAAATGACCACAAAGGCGGTCACTTATAGGCCACATGCTTTGACTTGTCAATCAAGTTGGTCAAGTTTGTTAGTTTGAATACAAAGTTGAATCATATCTTGCTCTTTTCCATGTGTGCGATGAAAAATCAAATTTCTGACAGGTTTTGTGCCCGCAAAATGTGACTTTATGATTGTTTTAACAAACTATGTGGTCGATTTCATAATCCTCAAAATCAATTATGTTTCAGTTGTTGAGTTTTTCGGCATAATTTCACGAGTTCTTTGGAATTCTGGATGATGAGAGAACGATCTTGCCCAAACTTCATGATTCAAAGAATGCTTGAAGTGCTGAAATATACTGATTTTTATTTATTTTTTGAGGTTCACTTGTCCAAATTTTTGGGTATTCTAAACGAGACACCTAAATCACACAAGTTTCAAGAAACCGAATCGAAGGCCGAAACCTTCTCAATATGACCTAAATGTGCATTAATCGACTTGACCACATGATGAAATGTTGATTTTACTTGACAAATTGTTGCTTGAAGGTGCGGTGATCATGGATAGACGGTTTGGGACCAATGTCATGCCGGCCTCCACATTGATTTACAACAACTGGTGGGTGGATCCAAATGCATGGGCCAAAGAGGTATATGCATCCGAAGGAAGAGGTTATAGAGGTGGGAGTGGGTGTGGTGGTGGAGGATGCGGAGGAGCTGTTTGTGCAGGTGGATGTATGGGTGATAATGGTGGCGGTCCATACAAAGACATGCTTTCATTTTCGGCTGACCTAAAGGCCCCTAAAAAATAATGTCAACGGAAACTCAACAATGGTTTGTAGTCAAGCAATTGTTATTTAGCTGACCTAAAGAGCCTATAAAAAATAATGTTGACGGAAACCCAACAATGGTTTGTAATCAAGCAATTGTTGTTCAGCTAACCTCAAGGGTCTGTAAGAAATAATGTTGATGGAAACTCAACAATGGTTTGTAGTCAAGCAATTGTTATTCATCTAACCTAAAGGGTCTGTAAAAATTAATGTTGATGGAAACTCAACAATGGTTTGTAGTCAAGCAATTGTTAACGATTTTGTAGTCAACTAAGTTGGGTCATGCCACACTAGCACGTGTCCCCCATTCATCTGAATGAAAAATTGCTTAAAGATTTGAAGTCTAATGTGATATGTGTAGGAGTGTGACCTATGTCTAACCTCCCCCACTATAGCTGCTCCCCACCGTGTTTGGACCCATCATGCCTTAACCCAAACCTATTATTTGATCACGAGATGCCCACACGGCCGCTAAATCTCATATTCATTTTTATAGAACACATTAGAAACTTGGCTTCCATGCGCATTTTGTTAGTTTGATTTTGATTGGGTCATTGAGCACTTTTGGCACCATCTTCTACAAATGTTCATCAACTTGTGTTGAGGTTTGAACCACACTAAGTATATGGTATTTAGTGTCACCAATTCTAATTGTTTTGCTCAATACTAATTGTAAACCGTGGTATAGTGTCACCAATACTAAATGATAACCCAACATAATATGTCACTCCTTGTAATTTTGGGGGGGATTATATATTTATAGTGTTGCATTTACTATCACTTACCAAGTGATTTTTCAGCCAAATTTCAGTCATCCATGACAATATATTTCAGCACAAGTTGTTGACAAGAGAAGGGAGGGTTTTAGCCAATGGATGAAGTCATCCATCAACCATGACAATATTTGTTCACTTCTTCATAAGGAGTTTCACCCGAAATTTTTTTTAATTAGTATTGAGCAAACAATTAGAATTGGCAACACTAAATAACATATTTAGTGTAGCTACTCTCATCTTCTCAAATCCAGGCCCATCTACTAACCTCCTCCTCTAGATTACCAAAAGGACGGAATTCTCGAGCATCAGTCTTCAAATCCTTCGGTGACCTGCACTTGTAGGTTGGTGCTTTCTTATCTACATGAGAACATCTCCAACCCATGATTATCTAGAATCTAGTGGGTGAGCAACCTACATGGAAACTTACCCTTAACGAATGTGGATAATTTGGAATGCAACATGGCATACCTACAAGACCAAATCATACCCGTGTCAAGCTCACACCTAAACAAAAGTGATCCAAAAAGAAATTTGATTGAAAGTTCAAATGTTTGGGTGTAAAGAGGGCCCAAGTTGCAAGAGATCAATGCAAGACTTGTCTCACCTACTCTTACTCAAAACTATTACTGCAATTCTCTAGCAACTTGGGCACCTTTCTGCCTAATAATTAATCGAAGTGTGAAAGTAAGTTAGGCGACCTAGAAAATAATATTATAAAATTGGGCAGCTTCAAATACTAATTTAAAATAAGTTAGATGTTCATCCAAGTCATTTCTATAATTCATGAACAATTTTCCTAATTTCATCTATGATGGCTACAATTAACCTAAACACTTCCCTTAACCAACATTCCTTCCCCTAAAGTTTGTCTTTTACTTGTATCTTAGGGTTTGGCTTGGCAACATATTTTGCTTTGTGTGAGAGCTATACAGAGTGGTCTTTGTGAGAGACTATGTTGTTACGATGTTTGTGAGAGATCATTGTAACTTTAGGCACTCTTTGAATGTTATTTCTTTTTTTTGGATACTCAACAAATTTAATTTCCCATAAATTTAGGCACCTTTAAAATCAATTATTTTCTTCCCAAGTTGCTAGAGAGCTACGGTATTAAGTTATTTCCACAGCAACCAGTGTCGTGCTAGATTTGACGACCCAACCCATACACTCGTTCCTTGTTGGATGCCTAAACCCTTGCCTCCAAGGAACCAGGGTTGGTTCGCCCCAGCATGTAGTCCTACCACTGATGTGCCAAACTACTCCACCACCACTAACTTAGACATGGCATGAGCGTTGCAGGTGCGTGAAATCACCAAACAAATAATCGGATAAATAATTGAACAATGTAGTAGGTCACAAGGGCAATAAACTCTACTATTCATAAAGGATGCTTTACCCCAAAAATTATATAATAATGTTCATTTTTGGACCAGATGTTGATTTGCACACATCAAACGTTGTGGACTGAGGGACATAAACAACCCTCATTGTAAGGGCCAATTCCACATAAAGTCCCAAGTATCAAGTCCCAAGTCCCACTCATGTCAACAAGTCTCAGCTTTGAGCCTCATGAAACCATTAAAGTATAAATTCTTATCCATTAAAGTCAATTCTTGATTATTTTATGCCAAAAAGTTTTCATGATTTGTGGTGCGAGTTGGGTCTAACTTTTTGCTCGACCCAACTCTTAAGACAAGCTTACGCTTCACCTTCAAAAAATGTTGGCATGTAGGCATCCATGCCATACTTGGGACTTAGGACTTGGGTTGCATGTGAAGTGGTGAGCCCCAACTTCCACACTCTTAGCGGTTGAGAATATACGGATTGACTTGGAACCCTGTGTGAACCAACCCTACGGGCCACTTCAGTCACGAGCCAAGAGCCATGACAATGAAATTGTGAGAGCCCAAAAGAAGTGTCCAAAGGCTGTCCAAGACACTTTCCAAAATCATGTGGTGTGGTCACATGCCCTTAAGTGTAGCGTGAAGTCATATGTGACCGGACCCTCAACCTAATGCTATTCCAATAAATCTCTAGTCATGCAAGCTCCTCGCAAACGATGAATTATAATAAATTAACGGTTGTGAGATTTCGAAGTGCTATTGTCTCCCGGTTTTGTGTTAGGTCTACCGTCAAACCATGGTTTTTGAAAATAGTCCAAGTGACCATGAAATATGATCCATTTGACGCCAGGTAGGAGTTCGCGTAGACTCTACATCCTTCTTGCATTCACTTACTCCATTGGTCCCTCAAGTGTAGTGTGAAGTGAACGTGAACCAGCTCTGCCATTTCAACCAATGAGAGTGCTTGAAGCGCGATGGGTCACAAGTCCTCAAGGGTTGTTTATACCATGGACCATGAAGTCGTCCCAAGGCCCTATAAAGTATGTGATTGGATGTTGAACTCATCTTGAGACCACTTTGATTTACACTGAGGGAAAAGTGTCAGAGTGACCATGGAGTTCGACGTCCCAAAAGGACATATTTTAAGGCCTACGTTATCCACTGACATGGTCCAACGGGATTTGTGGTGGGAGAGGCAAAAAGGTGCTCTAGTAGGGGGGGTTACTATCACACCAAAACCCATGGCTGAGAAATGTTGTTATAATAGTTGTTTTGATGGTCCATGGTGTAAACCAACGCTTACTATCAAACGGATATCAAACCTAGGTTCACATCTAGGTAACCAATACACCATTCAAATGTAGTTGTCCATGTTATTGCTATGTTGATTTTGGGCATGTCTACCTTTACCACAACCTTAAGGTAGAAGGGTCTTAAACGGTTAACTTTTTTTTTTTTCCGACTGGCTCACTTCTTTTTGCGTGGCGAGCTGAAGTGGTGGCAGTAGTTTTAAATTGCACTTTCGTCAATCTGCACGACAACACCACCAGGCCCTGTAATAGAGAAAGTTACAGCTTGATTCCAGGGAAATTGTAGTAAATTGAGCTTATAAATGCTTCATATATTGGTCACATGGATTTCCTGAAAGGCCCGAGGGTCTCAAGTTATTAAGGCTTGTTTAGACTTGGGGCCAGGGCCAATATGAACGAAGGCCAATATGTCCCATGTGGCATGCAAATGGGCCCCCAAGGCCATTAATAAGAAAGTAACTTAACTCCATTCATTGCTTTCATGTGTAAACCTATTTAGGTGGGGTTGGGGCCATTTGGAGGCTGCAATTATGAGAGGGCTCCAACATACTCATGAACTATTCTATGGATAATGATTAAAGTATAATAAATTTAGAATTTCTCCCCTCCTATTCAATGCTCAAAGAATAAACTACTACAAGCAAATAAAAGCTCTGACAATGGCCTCAACTAGAGGGAAAGAGTCCACAAGGTTGGGAGCTCTCTTTTCCAAGGCTTGAGGCCATTGTCATGATGAATAAAATAATTTATTTGTTAATTGGCCCCAACTCATGATGTAAACTTGAAGAGGCGAGTCCCAACCTCTTTACCAATGAGAGGAGTGGATTTCTTGCACCCCAGCCCATTTTTGAGCCCTGACTCAAAGTCTAAACCCGCCCTTACACAATACCTACAAGTCCTCTACACATCTTCAAAGCCTGATTTAAAAATTTATTGGTTTAAACTTTATTTAGCACGTTATTTTATGTTCAAGGGAAAATTGTATATATGTGTACTCGGTTGTGTCAATGATGATCAATTGTTGAGTATGTTCTTTGCATCCACAGGCACTCATGTCGTGTATTTGAACCCAAACCTTTAATCACATCAAGGTATTTATTTTTATTCAATTTAGTGCATGTTTATTGATGAGTTGACTTTGGATAGAGATATTTTTGACACAATCAACTGATAATCAATTTAGTATGCATGGACACTTAGGATGCTTAGAGCATCTAACATGAAGGACCATCTCCAATAAAGAGATCAACAAAGCCTTTGATTTGAGAGCTCCTGGTAGAGTGGAAGTGGGTGATCAAATTTAGTGTTAGAAGCTCCTCCTTGCGAATGACGCTATGTGACGCATTGCTATAAGCAGTCAAATCGAAGGTTTTGTTGAGCTCTCAAATTGAAGTGCCCATAAGAAATGCATTGAGCAATCATTAGCCACACCTTTTCTTTCAAATTGTGTAGGATGCATAAAATGGTTGCCACTAACTTAAAAGCCTTTGAACCTTGAAATCAAATTGGAATGTACAAATATCTCTTTACAATTGAACTTTGATGATCACATGCCTTCAAGTGTATTGTAAAGACATACATGACCCAATTCTTCACCAAATGCTATTTTTTCAGCATCCGCTATATATTGTATGGACCCTTCCACAACATACATCATATAAAAAATCAAGGATTCAAACATTTTCAAATGTCATAGTTTCTTGGTTTGTGTTAAATCCACCACTTTGAGATGCACCATGAAACATTATCCATTATATGCCTTGTAGAATTTCATCTAAATTTTTAATCCATTGAAAATTCCTTGGTCCCTTACAGCCGCAAGCTGTGGAACAAATCGAAGTGGACGGTCCAGGCCTTTTCCACCAATGAGAGATTTTGGATTTATATAGTCACGGGCTCTCAAGCTCTAGTGGAAAGTGTCCCTAAACCCTGAGATCCCAAAGATGTTCCCACAATTGGGAACACGAGAATAACATCCTCGTCCCTTAAACCCTAAACCCCTCATCCTCTCCTACACTTCTACAGAGGACGTCGCCTGTATTGTATTGTTTCTGCAATTAGAGAATATTCAACGTGTTCCATCGAACACAAGCAATGGAGGCAACTCCTTTCTCATCTCTGCTTCACTCTCACAACCCACAAACTCAAATTATCACACTCTCATTCTCACATTCCAAACGCCAATCCTATCTGCCATCATCTCCACGTAGAATTTCAGGCGCCATATGCCATATGCGCAAATTGGTAAGTAAGGGGGATAGCAAAGTGTCAGAATTGCAGTGGGGTTGGCAGAGAGGGAATTGGAGGGAAGGAGGGAAGAAAAGAACACAGCGTCGAGCGCAGGCTGGGAAAGAGGATGAGGCGGGTGAGAAGATGGATTACAAGTCATACGAGGCGTTGATGCGGGGCGGTGAAGAAGTAATTTCGATGATGAAGGAAATGTTGGAGCTTGTAAGATTGCAATTCTCTACTACTTGCATGTCTTTGAATTGACTTCCACTTTTAAAGTTAACCATGCCATGTTTGCTTTTTTATCATCAGAACTTGTCTATGTGTGTTTCTCCTTGGGTTGGTCACGGAGGATGTAAGGATTGTTTTAAAGTGTAAACTAGTCATCCAAGTATTGTAGTCCGTTACAATTTCACATTTAATTGTAGAAACCACGTTGAAGTGATTTCGATGATGAAGGAAATGTTGGAGCTTGTAAACTTGCACATCTACTACCTGCATGTGATTTTCCCTGTCAAAGTAAACCACGTTGTGATGGCCTTTTTAATGTCAAATCCTATTTGTGTGTAGTTCCCCTTGGCTTGGTCACTGAGCATGTAAGGATCAAGGGTCCCATTTTCTAAGAGTATATCTATCCTGCAATTACTCTATATTAATTTACATATATTTTAGAAACTGAATATTCTCCAATGGCATCACCAAGCATTCAGGTTTCAGATGGAGATTGAGTAAGTTTACCTTGCGATGCAGAAACTTCAGTCTTAGGTGGTTGATGATGCATGGAGAGATAGTGAAAGAAAAGCTGCCTAAAATTCATGTTGTCTGATGCCAACTGCGTGCTATCAAGAAAGTAGGATATGGAAATTCAATGTCCAAAGTCAATGTGGATTTTCAGCCTAAGGTATATGAGCCTTATGGGGTCACTCCTTTTCAGCAGACACCTATGTTTGATTAGTAAATGGCATGGCTCGGAGTTAAGAACGGACACCAAAATGACATGTGGGACAGTGAGATTGGACTATGTGCTCAAAATATAGACCTCGTTCTAGGTTCGATAATGAACACAATTGGAGGGTCTGTGTAATTGTTTCAAGAGAATGAGAAACTTCACTTTGGACTCTTATAACTTTTGCATCTGAACCCAATTCTGCAACTTGAAATGACAATTTTTGGTGTATGCAATTACTAACCGAATAAGGCAATTTTGATTCGATCCAACAGCCAATTCTGTTTGTGGAGGTGTGACTAAGTGGAGCAATATCTAGTCACTTCCAATGTATGTTCCATGCACCCAGTCTGTTGTGAACAGGATAATGTTATGGTGAAATCTGAAACCTTGTATTGGTTTAACAGCTGGAAGACATAACAGGATTGGGATCAGAGGCAGAGGAAGTTGCAGTGGAGATGGCAGCCACAGGAGCAGTTGGTCAGCGGCTCGATAAACTTGATGAAAGCTTTCTCCTGGCCCTGGACTTCATGATCAAGCAGGCGGATCGGGATGATAAGGTACTTGTCTGTGTCTTGCTTCAACACTTTGAGTGCCAAAAGCTAATTTTCACGTTGGATTGAACATGGTCTTGACGGATGTGGATACAGCACGTGGCAAATTTCTTCCAATTTTTATCTATTTTGGGTTGAACCGGACAGCACTCTAGAGTAGTTAAATTAGCACAACATATTTCTGATGCTTTCTTATTCAGACCCTTAGATTCATAGCCAGTACATCTCTGGGAAATTACATGGATCCTCCGAACTGCAGGAATTTTATAGTTACAACACATCTGCATGCTATATCATACTATCACAAAATATCTATGTATAGACTAACTACACCATTTACGGGTAGTTATGTGGCCATTACTTTTTGAAATTACACAGTGCTATAACTATTATGCAATGTAGTTGTGTAGTATTTTCTTTTTTGAATGTGAATGCCATCAATTTTATCTGGAATGTGGTTACAATCATATTGGTGAGATCTCTGGACATGTAATGTTGACAGAAACTGATCTTGAGCACCTGGTAGTGTGTCCTTGTTACAGCAACGATGGCTGCTTGGGGTAATTAAGGATACTGTTCTTGCACAACTGGCACAGAAATTTCCATCTCAGGTGAGACAACACTGGTTCCCACTATTTGATTTCAAGACTTATCAAGATGTCATTCCATATCTACCATGTCCACTACGCCCTTTCGTTTGACTTATGAATTGAGGCAATACTGTCTAATGTAGGAGGGTATCAAATGTCTTTGTTGTCATTTTGTTTACTGAATAAGGCTTGTAGTTGATAGCTTATGCAAACTAATATCTATTTAATGTGGTTGAATAGGTGCAAATAGTAGGCATATTGTGTCGTACCCCAGACAAAGATGCTCGCCAAGAAGTTTTAAGGCGATGTGCTGGAGGGGGTGGTACATTTGATAAAACTGGAGGGGGCAAGATTGAACTTCCTGCAGTCAACCTCCAAGATGTTGCAAATCAAGCAGAAGAAGTGATTATGGTTGAACCTCCAGACTTCTCAGACTTGTCATTTTATATTGTTTTACAATGTAGTTTTATTCCTGGACTGTCTTTGTGAACTGTGAGATGGGTTTATAGTAGGGTCCAAGGAAAATCTAAAATTGAGTGATCCTTTTGGTTGAGAGAAAGATTTTGGACCCAAGGAGTTTACATTAGGGTCTGGGTCCAAGATATGAAAAAACCAGGTAGAAGTTGGTCATTCTTTCCTGCCATAGTAGAGTTATTATAACTCAATGGGACGTTTGTTGGGAGTTGGCCATTATGAGTTTCCATTGGTTGTTTTGCATGCAATATCAGTAACTTCTTTCCAACCGTGGTGCATGCACGGAGGTAGTGTTTGAATTTGAATGAAGAGCAATCTATTTCGGTTCGTTAAGGGCCAAACTCATACTAGCACCTCTTGCCATGCCAAAATGAGTTTGACCCTCAATTAACCAATATAGAATGTTCTTCATTCCAACCTCCACAATACCTCCAACTATGTGTTTCCATGTCTGCAAAACATTGCATCATCTTCAGTTTTTGTGTATTCACTCTGATTTGTGATCGCTTGGAGGACTTCTGTCCAATTCAGTTTTCTTTCAAAACTTGTAGTAAATACCATGTATCTTAACCATTTGTTTCCGTGCTGGTGATGTTTAACAAGATGGACCACATCAATTTCTTAGCCCAGATTCTCGGTTATTTTGTTGACAGAATATGGAGGAGAAAGCTAAAGTGGTGGATAGGCGGCTTCTTGCAAGGCTTGTGCTAGTAAGGGAGGAGGCTTATGGTCTCCTGAGTGGTGGCCTTCAAGATGAACGCAATGAAAGGATAAAACTTAAAAATCTACCTGAACCAGAGGTGAGCATTCAATTTCTAAACAAACCAAAAGATCTGCAATACTGAGTCATGGATTGCTAGAATGTGCACTTTTCTGCATATTTTGTTTGTTATCACGAAGAAGATGCTTAAAGATACCAATCTAGCTGGAAGGCACTTGGACGTGTGCATGTGTAATTTGAGCACATTGTTCCGCATTAGCTCACCATGCAATTGAAAGATCTGGTAAACAAGCATTCACATGGTTGTTGATTCAGAAGTTCTCACTTGTAAGTTTGGTTTGCAGGTGAATTTCTTGACTTCAATTGTTGGGTTGAAACCAGGTGCCCAGTTGCACAAAAAGCTGGCCAATGTTATGGGAGGACTAGAAGAGGGTGCCGATCTTGAAATTGATGAGAAGGCCACAGGTCACTCTCATGGTGTTGCCAGAGCCAAGGTAAGAACCCTGGTTGTTTTGTAAACAAAATCATTAATTTTTTTTCCATTTGTGGTGCATGCTTGGAGGAGGTAGTGTGTGAATCTGAATGAAGCACAACCTATTTTGGTTTACTGAGGGCCAAACTCATTTTAGCACCTTGTAGCAGGCCAAATTGAGTTTGACCCTCAATGAACCATTCTAATATGTTCTTCATTGAAACCTCCACATTGTCTCTGAGCATCCATTGAACATTTACCGAACATGGAAGGTGTTGTATGCAAAACAACCAACTCCCAACCAAAAGCCACTTGAGTTAAATAATTACTCTATGGTATGGATTGAGTCAGGTGTCTTTTGTCGCTTACTTGGACTCCTTGTCCTGCAAAATAGGGAAGCAAAAAGGAGCGGCCTACAGCGGTTCTTCCAGTTCGCCCAGGCATGTTCTTAGAGACAATTAATAAAGTATGTATCACAACCCCTTAACTCCTAACATTTCCTACAAAAGCTTGACCATTGTTGAGCACTAGTAACTGTATGTGGGAAAATCCTGCACTGAATCAGTTGTGAAATTTGGTTTGGAAGTTGTTGGACTTGAGTGGAACAAATTTAACGTCTAGTTATTGCATCAGGTTCTTGGAGGAATGTACGAAACAAATGCAGCCGGTGGTGTCACCGTTCAACAAATAGAATGGGTGAGTCCATGCTTTTTATTGCTCCGACATGCAATTTCATAGATCTGGTGGCAAGTGTGATGGGTGGACTAATAATGTATCTCAGATACGCAACTAGTTTTGATGTCAAGTACATGTTCTTTGTCACTTGTTGGAATTGACTTACTTTTTTATGTTTTCAATCAACAGATATACAAGGAGACCATGAGGATCCTACAGGAAATGGCGTATTCTAACTAGACCTTTTGTGAGTGCAATTTACTTGTTGGAGGTCAATTTAGAGTGGCCACTTCAAAGCCTTCCAATGAAGGATAGTAGCAATACTACTGTTGTAAAATTTCCATTGGATTATTGAACTTCCCCTTGATGTCTTTGGGAGTCCCTCTCCACAATAGATGCATAACGTGTGGGCTATTTTAGTCAAGTTGGATCAGGTGCATTGTCCATTGCTTGTTTTTAAGTGTTAGAATTGTGTTTGTTGCTACGGTACTTGCAATCGAGGAATAGCCAGTTGTGATAACTGGAATTTTTTGTTCCTCTTTGACATTGTTGAACAGTCTTTGTGATATTTTTGTTGGTGATTGCAGAAGATTTTGGCTTCATCAAGTTTCAAATCTATGAACTAAAGAAACTTATTCTAAGAGCTCATCACCTTTCCCTTTTGCTCTACTGATGCTGAAGGTAAGTGGGTTGTAAATGGACACTTTTCTCACTACACCCACTTCTTGGAGGATAATAAACATGCAATTCGTGGGAGATGAAGAGCAAATCCAAAATCATGCCCGTAGCTGCTTCCTTCGTAATTTTGGGAGCTTGTATAAAGAATCTCCATGCTATTAAGTGATGATAGAGGTCCTCCAATTTTTATTGAATATTGCATCTGGAATGGCAATAAAATTTTGAGCACATAATCCAATCTTAATAACATAAAGCTGTTGTATAACCATAAACAGCAGGTACACAATTATGAAAGTTAGGCCAATTGTTAGGATCTACAATCTTTCAAACATAAAGTTGTTCACCACTGCACACCTTATTCTTTGATAATTAATATTTGCAAAAAGGATGTGACAATATATGAACAAGGTTTGAATCGCAAATCTTATGGTGTCCAGGAACCAACCCCTAACTTTTTGCACCAAAAAACGTAGCACATTCTGGCCTTGTGTGATGCATGCACAAGCTCATCAAGAAAAACTACAAATATAGACTTCATTTTCCTGAAATGTGAGTGACGTGAGACAATTGTCTTCATTGGTTATACAACACCTCCAGCTAGTAGTTTGCAAGAATCTTCATGAGGAAAGTGATATGTCTCTGCACTAGATAATTTGCACAAGTCTGCACAACATTATTCAAATCATTTTTAGTTTAATATTTTAATGCTTGATGACAATTTGTGACTTATTTCAGCCCCTAGAAAATTGGGAAACCAAAACATGTTTTCAATTATTTTTATAAACTTGCATAGAGATTAGATTGATTTTATTTTTATTTCTTCCTCTCATAACATGCCCTCATTCATATTAATGTTTAAGCGCCAATTTATTTCTTTATTTCTTATGGAAAAAACCCCCCAAAAAAGGAACAGAGTTGCTAAAGGGCAAGAAAATATCCATGTAGATAGCAAAACTTTCAAATGAAACAAGGTATGGCCCAAGTCATATGCTTCCAATCAACTTATGACTTAGCCCATAAGCTTCCACAAGGCTCTATTTGACACGTGCTTGAGCCATACACTTCCATTTTTGGTTGATTGTGTCAAAAGTAACCTTATCTAAATATAATTCATACATTAAGTACGTTAGTTGAATTGGTTAACACTTCCGTGTTATTGGAGATTTGGATTCAAATGCACAACCATGGTGTCTTTTGATGAAATTGCAAGTATTTAGGGTTAGTTTCCATGTAGGTCCCTTACCCACCAGATTCTAGTGGAAATGTAAATTCTATCAAGTGGAATCTACATTTTCGCTAGAATTAGGTGTGCAAGCATCCTACATGGAAATTAACCCTTACTACACTCATCATCAACATCACAAAGTCATATGCCTATATATTATTTCATCCTTCACATAAGATAATATACTAAAAATAACTTCGAACCCATCAATCTTACTTTCAAAATACTTTCAAAACTCGATGAGACGTCACAAAACTTGTGGATAAGAATAGACATCCCCCATTTAGCGACCTGTCTTATTAGAACACTTATATTTCAGTGGTATGTGGTTTGGTGTGGCTCCAAGGAAAAATACCAAAAAAACACGTGCTCAATAGGAGGTTACACTGCGTGGGCAATATATGACAACCATTCTTAACACATGCAATTGAGGAAGCGTATATAACTATTTAATAAACACAAGAATCTTCACTTTGATAATGAAAGAGATATTCATACGAGCGAGTCAACAAAAGTAACCATTTCATACCCAACAGTCCTCCAAATAACTCGATCCAATTGGAAGCAAATCTTGTGTCACTTCACACACAACCAAGATTCATGTCAACGTATCTAGTATCCCACATCTTAGCTTCCACAAAGCGCGACAAAACGCACATGCTCTGAGGAAGAACTTTGAATGCATCATTTACTAGGTCGAATGCCGATCGCTTGGAGGATGCCTGTCCTTTCAATCGGTTGAAAGTATGCCCTCAAATTTACCCGACAAAACTGAAATCTGTCAATTCAACGTCACATTCATAAGATTGGCAGTTATAAGATTGATGGAATTTCACTGGCCTCCACAAAGTGCGCATCTACGATGATCGTTTGTGGATGATGCAACTGCTTGTAACTAACGGCGGCGGTCTTTGATACAGACAATGACCTTCAACGGATTCTAATGTATAACGTATCTAATCCCAGTGCCGGCATTTGCAGATAATTTTGGCCTTTGTGTCGAATCGTGATTGTCTCATCCGGGTCGGCATTGCGAATCACGCATATTGTGTTTTTCAAGTTTTTAAATTGGAGTTCAGATGCAAAAGTTATGGAAGGTCAAACTAAGTTTTTTTTTTGTTTTTTTTTCCCATCATGAGTCCACATGTTGACATGAAGATGGCCCATTAACCATTTTCGTTTCATTTCTATGAGGAAATGAGAAGAAGTGGATGGTGTGATGTTTATAGATTTGGCAGTGTGAATCAAGCATATTATGCTTTTTAAGTTTCTTTGATTGGAGTTGAGATGCAAAAGTTATGGAAGGTCAAACCGAGTGTTTTTTCTTTTTCTTTTTCTTTGTCACGAGTCCACATGTTGACATACCTATAAGCATTACACCATCCTCTCTTTTTTAATTTCCTTATAGAAATGTAACGAAGATACTGAATGGGGCCATCTTTATGTCAAGTACACCAACATTTCTTTTTTCTTTTTTTTCTACTTTTAAGTTAGCATATGGGTCCTTCTAATTGTAAAATGAATTGAGCATGTAATGGTTGGTATATTTGGAGCACATATTCCAATCACATAGCACACTATCTCTTTCTGGTGTCCATTCTTGATTATACACTTGCATTAATTTTATTTCTTTGCCATTTGTTGTTTGCTACCTTATACTACTTGGTTTCACAAGGTTCAAATCTAGGTATGTCCACAAATGTATATGCAGAACTAGGATCAATACCATATAAAGGTTTGAAGCTAATATCAAGTTTCATGCAATATCAAAGTCCAATGGCAATGAGCCATAAGAAGACCACATAGTCCCCCCCCAAGCAAATGTTGACTATTGAACATGAATTGGTTCAGAAATTTTAGACACGTAGTCCAATCTTTTTTAAACACATTTTTTCGGGCACATGTTTCTAAAAGGGCGTAGACCTTTTAGTGGCATAAACCAACTAAGTTAGACCCAAAACTAGGTGTCACAATCACTTGCAATAATTAAATTAGGTCCATCTACCAAACAATTTGCATTCAAATGGAGGTGTCTAATATAATGGAGAATGACCACATAAAGCCCACATGAATTACATACATATTTAAGTTTGACATGTACGTACTTGGATGAAAACCATTTTGAGACATCTATGAGCAACACTTCAACAATTCAGGAGTGAAAGTAAGCCAACCAATTGGTATGAATGTTGATTCGACCTCATGACATGTTGGTGAGATAATGTGTAAAACCTTAAGAAGAAAAAATTGTCACATATTGTTGCTTAGGTAATTGTTCCATATGCAATCAAAATATTGTTGTTGCATAGTGAAACACCCAGTTGAGACAACACCACATGCTGTAGAGGGCGCTCTATTTCATCTTTAACAAAGCTGAAATGTAGTTTCCACGTGGGATTCAAATGGTCTCAACCAATGTGGATTGACATGCGGCAACATTTGAGGGAGGCATGATCGATTTTAGTTGGAATAAACCTCAGTTAGTGTGGGCCGCACTAGTCAATGAGGTCTTAAGTGTCATATTAAATTGTAAAGGGAACTCTATTTTATCTTTACATTAATTTTGTATTTAGCGTCTCTTAACCATACAAAATTATGCAATGATATAACTATTTACTATATATCAATGTTTTTGCCAACAAAGGTCATGTTGATTGTTTGGATATTATATAACATTAACATCTTTACTTGGTATAACATTACATTAATAGCAAAAAGATGTAGCATTGTGTAACTCAAAATAGTAAGTGACACAAAATACAATATTTAATGTAGTGTTGAAATGTAGTACCACACTAACATGTGTGTTTGGTATCATTGGATCATTGATGAAAATTAAAGAGGACTCACTTGAGATATTATGCATAGATGTCACTTGGTATCTTCACTATTCATTCTCTCATTCATATCTCGATAAGTAGATGAACTTTGGATTCTAGTTTCTTATTAAGACGCCATTTGTTTCAATTAGTGTGGAATACCATTCGGAAACACACATAGTCAAAACTTCTTAGAAAGAATGCACGTTTTGAATAACACTAACATGTATTCTATATAATGGAGCCTCATAAAAAGAGTTATGAGCTTTGAGATTGGAATGGACATGTCCAATACCAGAACTTAGACTTGCACCAATTTGATGCAAAAGATTAGATGAATTATCAAAAAAGTTCACATGAAGTGCTCAAAATGCTAGTTGTGCCTTTGTTCTATGATTTTTACCCCACCATAGCATCAAAGTTTCCAATGTCCGCTCCGCAAACCATAGACTTGCAATTGAAACTGGACAGTGGTCAATTATCCCTATCTCTAGAGATAAAAGACTATGCCACTTTTGACATTTACAATGCAATTAAAAACGAGGCACACTTTGTGTTGGAGTGTCCCCTACATAACCCCAAATAGAGATAAATTCCAGTCAATATTTGAGAATGTAGTATCAGGGAGCCTCAAACTTGTCTTTCAATTGGAACATCGAGTTGACGTCAATCTCTACCTCATCAAGGCTACCAACATTCCACCAATCTAGAGAATTAGCCAGTGTGAAACCATCGTGATGTACTTTTAGTCCCAGTAACGTTGTGACCTTCGGGAATCTAAAATCAATTTCATTTCATTGTTGGTAGTTAGATCAAATTGTTTTGTTGCGTTGATAATGTGTCTATACAATTATCCTAACTATAAACTATACATTTTGCATCTTTTATTTTCTCGTTGGTGTTAGACATATTTCTACATAAGTGTTGGATTCTAGAAACGGAATCTCAGGGGGTGCACTCCATTGTCAAGTTGAACACAATGTGCGATTAAAAATAAAAATAAAAATTACATAAAGCATCACCAAAATGAGTCAAAATTTGATTTGACCCCACCAGATTTGATTTTTTTTAAAACATATTGTTTCTAACTAGAAAGACGTAGAATTGAACTAAAAACATTACTACAAAAATGAAGATGACTAAAAATTTCAAAAAATTATACAAAAAATATTATCAATGATTATGTATATGCAAAAAAATATATCATGATTTTTAAAATTGTCTATGGCATATAACATAGGATAGCAAAATTCTATCGCACATGGTTATGAAACGTAAGGGGGTGTGATCGCCCTGAGAACGGAATGCTTATATAACTCCATGACCAAGAAAATCACTTGAAATTCATGTGAATATCTATTTATTTATCTATTCATTCAAACATAAATCCAACCAATAAGGATCTTTCTTGAATAGGTCCAAAAGTAAATGCATTTCAACCTATAAGACAATGCCAATTTGTAATGTACATATTTATATATTTTTTATAATTACACAATTGCTTATAAGTTTACTAAACATAGTCAATCACCGAACTATAAAGCTGGTTGTGGAAGTCTTATTGTAAAATTTCATCATATCACCATCTTATTGATTGTTGTTAACAACATGTGTGTATTACAGATTGTTTACACCATGGACCATGAAGTCGTCCCAAGGCCATGTAAGAGCGTTGATTGGTTGTTGAACTTGTCCCCGGGTCACTTCGGTTTACACCAAGGAAAAAATGTCACAGTGACCATGGAGTTTGAGGTCCCCTAAAGACATATTTTAAGGCCTACAATATCCACTGACATGGTCCAACATGTTTTGCGGTGGGACAGGCAAAGAGGTGCTCTGGTAGAAAAAGGCAAGGGCCCATGGCAAAGAAATATTGGGGGGGGGGAGAGAGAAGATGAAGACAAGAGAATGATCAAACTTTATTTTTATTTTTATTTTTTTCAACATTGCCATTTTTGGTGCATGATCATTCCTCTTGTCCACATTTTGGTTTACACCTAGTGAGGGGCCTAAAGGCTTTATAAAATGATTTTTTAATAAATCGGACCATCAAGTCGGACCATGGAAAAATACCATCTTCGATAGTCAGACTTCATGGTCCTTGGTGTAAACCGGCCCCTAGTTATATGATTCAAGAAACACCATAATTGCCAGAGTACATGTATAGTCTAATCCGAATCGATACAATGACCAAGAATTATGAATATTTTTGGTTATCTTCTCTAGTTTCTAGATTATGCATATATCTAAAAGGTATAAAGGAGGTTTTCAAAAAACAAGTAGATATTTGGTAGGAAGAAGCATAAAAAAAAGTCGTAAATGTTTCTATAAATATTTGTTCATCGTTAAATTGGATGATAATACAATAATTCAAATAAAATTTATTTTTTACAACACTCGAGATAAATCTAAAGAACATACAAAAATGTCTACATTATTTATATATTTATATGCAATATACTTGATCATTATAGTCACATATGCATGTGTTTATGTTCATTATTTGTGACACATTGTGTTGAATATAGGTTGAAAATCATCTATAGAAAATACACATTTTTTGAGTCACATGTCAATAAGTTATAGCTTGTTTGCAGAATATGTTGACGACATACACACAAACTTGATGTTCTTCCTATAACACTTTAGATGAATTCAGAGACAATATGTATGTGTTGATGTTAATTTATTTCCATGAATAATATATTTTGAAGTTGTTGTCATGAGCATGTTTTTTAATTTGTTTTATGTTCATCTACTAAGAAACTAGAAAGTTTCCTAGTACTTGAACATAGTTTCTTTGCATCACATACATGTCTACAATTATTTAGTGCATGGATGTTGATTTTATGTGAGTTCAAATAATGCATTTTTGGGAATAAGAACAAATTGGGTTAAGAAAAAATTTGAGCATTTCATCTTACACCATGAGATTTAAAAACAACTCAACCATGAAGGAGCAAAGCTGACTTTTACGCCTCTCAACCAATGAGCTTAATTTCATGACCTTCAAATACTTTAATCATAGGAATACACAGTTGCTTACTTTGGGCCACAAAATAAGCATCAAAATTGGATCACTACCGGAATTAAGCACTTCTATTTTACCATTCCTCAACCTACAAAGAACTTAGCCCAATTCCGCCTCTCATCATTTAAGCTTATAGGGTGTCTCAACTCTCAATCGTCAATCAATGTTATAAATTACGTGTTCTTATTGTTAGTTCAAATATTAAAATTCTCAATTGAATATCAATTCATCTTTCATTTGCATTCTTTCGATCGAGACACAATAAATATGAGAAAATATAATAAAATAGTGTGTGTCTATATATATATATATATATATATATATACTTGCAGAGGACTTGCATCAAGTATCACATAGGGATAAGAAATTATACCAACACCTTTAAGGGTTCAATTTTATTTTTATTTTTTTTAAAAAAAAATCGATGTTTTTTGTTGGAGGAAGATGCGGACTGACCACTTAAAATTCAACTATGTTTCAAAGTGCCATGACAACCCTTGAAGATATATGAAAACTCACTAAATCGCAAACATGTGAATGATCTAAGTTAAGGTAGAGGACCTTTGATTCGGTTACTTTTCTTATTAGGACACCAAATTTGAGTGGTATGTGGTTAGATGTGCCACCAGGAACGGATACCAAAAAAACATGTGTTTAAAAGATAATGAATTGTGTACTCAAACTATAATAGTTATTCTAGAATCTATAGCCAACCCAATTTGGGGGACCTTATAAGCACTTAATAAACACAAAAATCTTCACTTTGACAATGTTTAAGACATTCATTTGAATTCCAAAATGTACAAGGAAAGTGGTTTTGAAATTTGAATCCAAGTTTTGGAGATGTTTCATAATACTCTATGGGAAATTGCATGAAATGCCATTGTTTGGGAATACAATTGAATTCGAAAGCCCAATCAAAGTCTTGTATCATAACATCTAACATGCAAATTGTCAAATAAGTGTGGGTTACTAGTTGGAGTTACGTATTGCTATAACATCTTTTACCAAGGGTATGAATTTTTACTTAAACTTCATAAATAGTTTGTATGCACAAAAATGAACATGATACAACTCACTTGGTTAAAAAAAAGGATATCATCATAAAAAAAAACTTATAGTAACACGTAACTCCAACTGATAACCCACACTAATAATACAATTGCAGTGTACACCTTCTATACCTACTATTGTGGTCCACAATAATTTTCTCATACTGCAATAATTATGGTCAATGTATCTTTTTCGGACCCCCATCATTTGTCCACAATATCATATGTTGAAAACTAATAATATAGAATTATGTTATTTACATAAATAATAATTAATATGGGTGGAACATATATATATATATATATATATAACCATTGTTATACCAATAATATCATTACCTTGTTAATATTATGTCATTTATATTGGAATAGTTATACATTTTATTATGTATAAGCCACCACACTTAAAATATAATGGGCCACAATTTTTTCTATTCACGCTAACTTTCACCTCGTAATTTTAAGGTACAAGTGCCCACGGGTAGATCACTCCATTGTCAAGTTGAACACCACGTGCGACCAAAAAAAATCTTCTTTTGGTAAGTTGCACCACCAAGATGGGTCAAATTTTTATCAATCTTTTTTCATGAGTAGATATACACAGTACCTATGACATAGTCAAAAGTGGTAACTAAATTTGATGATTTGTTTTTTTCATAAAACATACCATTTCTAACTAGAATGACACAGAATTGAACTAAAACAATTACTAAAAAAAATAAAGATGACTAAAAATTTCAAAATAGTATTCAAAAGATACTATCAATGGTTATGTATATGTAGAAATAATATCATAAATTTTTAAACTATATATGGCATGTAATATAGGGGTAGCAAACTTTGTCCGCACGTGGTGTCAACTTGACAATGAAGTGACCTCCCCGTGCAAGTGCCTTAAAGTAACATCTTCCTTTTGGCAACACCTATTTTTCATCCTTTTGTTTGGGGGGGGAACACTAGAGCCGTGTGGCCACCTAGCTAGTTTTATTGTGTCAAGTAGAGAGAAGATTTCATAGCTAGGAATCAAACCATCAACCACTCCAGTCAGTTTTGAGTACCTCTCCACTATCGTCTAGTAGTTTAGGGTCATCTTGGACCTACCTAGTTTTCATCCTTAAGCCATCAACGAGTGAGTGCAACGGTGCCAATGAGTAATTGGTTATTAAACCGATTAATCATATGCGGCATCATGTATAATATGAACCCCTTTGACCATTCATGGTAGTGGTGTAAGAAGTATGCAAGAACGCTTTAAGAAGAGCACCACCTTTGATAAATCACAATGACTAAAATCCACAAAAGGGGGAACAACACTGTCATTTAATAGAAGACTCACCTGCAATCAAGTTGATTTTGTGATGATTCTCACCCTGTTATCCAATATCAATGGAGCCCCCCCCCCCCCCAGAGGGAGGAAAAGGATCATTTCTTAAATCAAGTTTGCCAATTCATCTAGGTTTCATATGAGTTTATTATTTTTTAGTTTTGTTTTTGTAAATGAACTTGTAGGAAATAGATTTTTTTTTTCCTCAAAGTGTTGCTTTTGGGCTCAACTACCTTAGGTGCAAATGGTATACTACCAAAAATTCACCTTTTACATTCAATATTGTAGTTCTCTAACAATTTGGGCACCTTTCTGCCTAAATAATTATTTTTGTGTGAAAGTAAGTTAGGCAACCCATAAATTCATATTCTAAGATTGGGCAAATTCAAAAAGCAGTTTAAAAAAAGTTAGATATTCATCTAAATCATTTCTATAATTCATGGATGATTTTCCTAATTTCATCCATGGCGGCTACAATTAACCTAAACACTTTCCTTAACCAACATTCCTTACCCTAAAGTTTGTCTTTTACTTGTATGTCATGGTTTTGCTTGGTAACATATTTTGATTTTAGGCACTCTTTTACTTGTATGTCAGGGTTTTGCTTGCCAACAAATTTTATTGTGATTTTAGGCTCTTTTTTTAATGTTATTTCTTTTTTGGGGACACTCAATGAAATTAATTTTCCATAAATTTAGGCACCTTTAAAATTAATTACTTTCTACCCAAGTTGCTAGAGAGCTATGGTAGTAAATCTAGTGGGCATGATTCTTAATTCATGCACTTTCAATGCAGTTTGTGGATCATTCGGAATAAGTCTTACACACCGATGGCATGCTTGGGGAGGGTTTTGCTTAGGTTTAGGATTCATGACACCCATGTTGGGAGTCCAGTAAAAACCCAATCTCTATATCATTCATTCATTCCAACTTAATCTCGATAAAAAAAAGTTAGGCTCTTGTGTTTATTCAAGGGTCAAGCTTAGAATTCTATACTATAAGGGATTTTCAAAAAAATTGGCCTTCAACTTACATGATTGTCACAATCTTCGTGATTTGACTTGGGGGGTCAAAGGTCTTATTGTGACCTGTAAGAACTTAGTCGTTGCTTGGAAGGATAGGCCTCATATGAGCATTATTTTTTATTTCTACTCGGGTTGTGTTGTTTCAACCGGGTTAATTGTATTTTAAGTTCTCTCTGCAATTGAATTTTCAATTTGTGAAAAAAAAAAAAAAAATTGTCACAATCTTCAACCATTTATTTAAAGAGTTTATGAAGAATAGGAAAATTATTTTATCATCATTTATCTTTAGGAGTTCACACTATCTATGGGGGTTCACTAATAGTTTACATTTGAGAGTGTTTTATGGGGGTTTGTAACATAACATATTACATAAATATTGCATTTGATTAGATGTTATAACTAGAATAATCTAATGATGTTATTTAAGTCATCTTCGAGACACCTAGTGTAATTTGTAACCTCCTTCATCACAATGTTGGCGTGAGTAAGTCATTCTACATTTTTTTTTTTGAGCACCATGTGCGGCTAAGGGCTATTTGTGTGAGGACTATACACCTCCATGACATGATCTAAAAGCACCCTTTACTCAATTCTCTAAAATGGCCTTTATATTCCATCCTACCATGAGTTGTATTGCCAATGCTCAACTAGTGTGTGTGTCTAGGTGAAGATCAAATAACAAACACCTTGAAATGTTTAAAAGATATTAGACTATGGCTACAATAAGTATTAACTATTCCACACTCAGTAGATAACACACTTGGAAGGATCACTTGTATTCAATTAAGGAATCAACGAACTTGCAATTCTCATAATCATAAATACACCAAGAAAAGTTTGATTTTCAATCCAATTTTTGATGATGGTTCCTCATAGATTTGCCATTACAACACAAGTTTCCTCACATAAATATGATTGATGGAAGTTGGAGAACATAAAAAAAAAAAACCAAATAACACCCACATACGTTACTCGATCACCAAAGTTGGTCATCTTTGATGGAATGTGGAAAGGAAAGCTCAAATAAGAGTGCATATCATACACGGAAAGCATAGTTGTTTGTGTCACGTACCTAAAGTTGGTGTAAGTAGGTAAGAGAGTGACCCCCGAGCTTTGGCTTGTTGCACCTTACTACTACCTTTTCTAAAGCTCTTTACTCTTTGTTGAGACCCTTTTATGCAACCCATTGAGTCACTAAGGTAGACGTGTCTTGAATGGATACTTTCCTATGCGCACTACCTCTCATAGGATATGACTAGTGTTGCCTTTTTTTATTCTAGAGGTTGGAAGCGGCATTATAGATTTTTTTTAATATTTTTAATATTTTTAAATTGAAAAACATTGAAGACATCAATCCATGAGGTCCTTTATGATAAATCATTGTCGAAAACATTTCCCTCTTTTAAGATCACTTCTTCGAGCTCTTCTCCGTCCAAGTATTGATCCAAGAATGAAGACATTTGCAAATGCAACCAATCATTCAATACTTGTCTAGTGTGCTTGTAGTGCGTTATGTATTCCAATATTTGTTTGTTCGTGTGGCAACACTCAAGGCTCAAACACTGCCAGTGAGTTTGAATGTATTAATGCTATATGGTAATATGGAACAATTGGCAAAGTTGAGTGTGTCTATATTTGCCCTACTGGCCTAGACTTATTGTAGTCGTGAATTTATAATAAAAACCATAAAAAAATGCCTCAAAATTTGCCGAGTGTTTTTAAATGTTTATTCTAAACTAAATTAAAAAGAAATGCACCACTAGATATGACACTCGAAATTAGTGTAAGGGATTAGCGAATCCAAATCATGCCCAAAGCCGTTCACATCGTAGTTTGTAGAGGTTATACCAAATATCTTGTTCACTGTCAAAGTGAAGCTTATTGTGCTCATCAAGTGGTTAGATTCGTCCCCCCAAGCATGTTGAGTATTGCGTCCAGCATATATTTTGAGCACATAGTCATGTCTCTTTGAAACACATGCTTTTCAATGCCAATTCTTAGGTCCACGATTCCACACTTCACCACATATCACTCAAATGTAGGTGTCCATATTATTGTTGTGTTCGATTTAGACATGTCTATCTCATGTACCACAACATTAGATCCAGAAAAAAAATCCCAAATCTAGGGACCACCAACATTTTCAATCTACCAAAATGTTGGATTTCCATTCATTTTTTCAGTGATACAAGACGTGTTGTGTGGGACTTGTACAGTGGTAGTGTTTCATTGATGGGTCAGACTGAAGATGATGGTTGAATCAAGTTCATCCTTGTAACCATACTTTAAAGATGAAGCAATGCACTTATCATCAACAATATTAATTATCTCCAACCGAATTTTTTGCACGAGGCATGCATTTACAAGTGAAGAATGCAACGTTGTCTCTTGAGAAAATGGAAGCCTCTTTTCAAAGGAACACATTAAGTTCACTTCACCAAACTTTCAAAAGCAAAACATTGTTTTAAACATCAATAGAAAACTATGTCCAAAAATACTGCAGTCAACATCGGCTACGGTTCTTTTGACCAGCCTTATCTATAATTGCTAAACGACTACGGATTTTTTTTTCTAATTAAACATGCATAGTTTTCTACTGGTGAAAACAATAAAATGTTGAAATACTTTTAATATCAAAGTTTTAGTTAACTTGTAAAATTGTATTATTTTCTTATTTTGTTCTTCTATGTGTTGTGTTGTGTGAGTTCACGTATTCTATAAATATTTACATTGTACACTACCCATTGAGAAATTGCAATGCATAAGCATATGCAAGGCAACCAAAGCTTTGCAATGAGTTTGTCATAAAGGACACATGCAAAAGGGAATCGTCGCATGTGAGGGTACCTCTCATCCATCCAAAATAGAAACTTGATCTCCTATATGTTTGTGGTTGATTCATCTCGAGTGACTTGAAGTAGACTAATTCAAGGTTTTGGAAGCTCATTCCAGTGTGTTATCAACTAAACAAGAAGTGATCTACGGACTCTATACTATTTCAAGGCTTTTATGTTTGAATGAATCATGAGAGGTATGTTCATATGCGATAATTTTCTCTTGCCAATAACATATGATGATCTAAGGATGATTTAGCCGCAATCAAACCAATTTAAGTTATATAGTTAGAATTATGAATGTCTAGAAATGGCTCAAGGTTAACAATGACATGGTCAAATTTTTGCATTGGCAACAACATGCTTGTAACTAGGATATGATTGTTTTTGGATAATTTCAACTACCAATATGACGTACACTACAATCCCAAAACTACACGAATATGGGGGTTGGCGAACATGAAATACAAAACATTCAAAAGTTGTGGTTGCTATGTTGTTGCTTTTGTTGTTGTCATTGATGTTTTTGTCCCCACAAGTGCACGTCCCCTATTACTTTTGAACAAGTGGTTTGACCAAATATACTTAATTGTCAATTTTGTGATGTGCAAGAAAATGACATTCAAAGAACTTTGTTGGTTAAAGCCAAGTCTTCCCGAGGTCCAAGATAACTTGAATCATCAATAAACTTTTGTGGTCACTTTATAGAGCATGAGTTGGGCCCTCGTCCCCTGATATACACATTATGTGATTGGTCTAGTTGTTGAAGATGGTCCAAGTTTTGTCTACACTAGATCTTGAGGGCCTAAGGGACCAAGAAAAATCGAATAGATAAAGCATCTACAAGTAAGTTAGCGTGGTAGAAAGTGAATAATGTTTCATGGTCCACTGGATATTACATTGAGCCCATCAAGAAGAGGTGGGTCTGACATCAAACTAAAACCCCTCGAATTCACTAAGGTTGCCATTGGCTTCTAGTTATATATTTTATTGTGTTGGTGGGAACCCACACTCAAGACCTCATAATATCATCGAACACCTCTAAAGAGTAAGCCTTAGGCTAGACCACCAAGCCACTTTCTTGCATGTTGACAAGGACCTTGATGAAACTATCCTTACCCCTAAAGTAGCTTGCCTTCTTATGTCCAATATGTTATCCTTTTGTATTTAGTGCATACTCGAAGGTTTATAGAGTTTGTTGGGGTAAAAAGCAAAAGAAAAGAAAGGTTCTCAAAGGTAATCTATATTGTCATTTTAAGATCTTCGTTACGAATTTATCATGTTTGAGCTGCTATTTTTATGTAGGAATGAACATGGATTAACTCACAATGTCCCTTATCAAAGTAGCAATTTTGGAGGGGTGGGTGGGGATACGATTGAAACCACTATATTCAAAATAAAATTGTGGAAATGCATGGTATATGTATCTACTTGTGAGAAGAAGAAAAAAAAAAGCATTGAGAATCCCATCAAGAGCAATTATTTGTATTCAATCAAAAGTCATAAATATACTCAAAACTTATGTATAACAAATGCAATGCAAACACAAAAACTTTGAGAAGAAAATCCTTAGATGGATATACTAGCAAGCATTTCTCACAATATTTTTAAACTCTAAGTAGCCTTGCAACCTTCTTCTTATAGCAAATGAACGACATCTGTTACTATGTGAATAAAGCTTGGGGCCTTTAGAGGTTAAACTCCATGACCAAATGTTTTAAATTCTTCTTAGTGTTTGCATATTGCATGTCGCACAAGCATCTGCAAACACCGAGACAAACCATAAGATAAATAAATAAACAAAACCTTTCCCTTCTCCCATGTCGATCTATTATGGTTTCTTTGCTCGCAATGAAGAATACAAAGAGGAAGATAGAAGCTAGAAAACACTCAAATATATGAAAAAAATCTTATATTATGCGTAAAAGGCAAGAAGTTACAGAGATACAAGGACTGCCATTTTGGAGTGTGCATGCAATATGTTGCGGACCCTCAACATGGTGTGTTCTCACTTTCTGCTAAGCTTGAGGGCCCATCAATTGCAAACTTGGATATTTATTTCCTAGGGTACGACTTTTGGATGAGTTTCAAGAACCCTTAGAATTTCATGGTCACATCTTTTGGTACATCTGTACATCGTCCCTTATATAGTCCCATTAAAATAAATCATGATCTATGAAGTTGATCCCGATCTTCAATTAATTTAATTTAAGTGTTCAATTTTAGGAGTTCCAACTTACATAACATTACTCAACTTAGCCATGGTCCACACGACACCATGGATAAGTTGAGTAATGTTATGTAAACAATGCTCACTACATTCTTGTTCTTCAATAATGGACTTACATAAGTCACTACTACACGCCGTAGTTTGATGGCCTTTTTCAAACATCATTGTGTCCATAACACAATTCAACCCAATACTTGTTCTAAATACCTACACAAACACAAGCACTCATACACCTACATCCTTTGTATACACAACCAATGCACTCTCCCAATCACACCCGAAGCAATAAACGCACGAACAAATGATATCCTAGCCCTATATGACATAGACATAAAAGTTAACACCATAGGTGGCACACCTCTTAACCACAAAGTCGAACTCTCCAAGGCCAACATGTTACCCCAACAAACACCTACATAACAAGTGACCACCCCTTCCCCCCCCCCTCCACTACCGACCAACTTATACAACGTAAACCTCCTCAAATACAACTCACGACGTGTCTACATGGATGACTCATTCAACCCCCCCCTCCAAATGAACATGGAACATGCAATACAACTGGATCTGGAAAATACATCCCAGCCAACAACCTTTGTAGTGAAGATGGCCTCCCTGGCCTCCAAAATATGCTCCAAGCATGACTATATGCCTTATTACTCGTAGTAACCACAACAAGCTACCACCCACATGATTTTCATATATTCTCATCAACATCTACTTATTGAATACCACATCCAACACCCATTATCGCAACATAATCACCCAAACAAACTACTCATCTTTGTCATAACTACCGGTAGTCAAATCAAGTGGTCTTCACACAAAATAACTATTCAAAAAGTTAGAGCCCACACCACCATAACATGCAATAAAATAGCCAACAAACTAGCAACTTACAGGACCACCCTTACCAAATTGACACCAACACCCCACATCATGTCACACACACATTACCATATTGGCTAAATGGAGGACCGACTAGTGAATGCTAAGGTGAAATTCAAAAGTTGTTTTCCTACATAAGCATGGAACACAACGAAACCGGACTCATGATTGATACAACCAAAATCCCCTCTGTCAAAAAGATGGCTTTTCACTGACCGATTTTACCACACAATCTCAAATTGTTTATGGAATACACCAGGCGTCTTGGATGCACAAATATCGCAAACATTCAGAAAATTGTTGCACCCAATACATGGGCAACCACATGAAAAATGTTGTTATGGCCCACCACATATCCAAACCCAAAGTGCACCCTATGCCCACTGAACACACTTGATACCTAGCCACACCTACTCTCCACATGAACTAACAAGCACATAAACGGATTATGCATTGTGTGCCACAACCACACCATCCACCAAATTCCACATACATACTCCAATCCCATAAACACACCATATTCTTTACCCTTTTAACGCTAGTAACTGAACATCTAGACCCTGAGACATCACAGTCCCAAATTGGTTATTCCAATGTACATGCACCACTAGCCCATGCTCATGCCAAGCCCGCCTAAGACCATGTATATTGTGTATCCTATGTGCCCACAATAATTGCCAACCACCCATCCACGCATCTTTGTCCCATGCCCTACAATTCATATAATTTACCTATTGCCATAACATATTTCCCACCAATGCCACCCAAGAAAAACTAGATAAATACAACCCACTAATATACACACTCAGTGACACGGGCTAGAAAGTCAACTCCCTTGTAACCATTACAGCATGCGTAAGAGGGGCCCTACATGAACAATCGATTAAGGCCTTACAACACCTTAAAATCCCACTACCAACCATTTAAAAACTCGTGACACAAATATGCCAAATATCCGCCATATACCTTAATTGTCTCATACTCAACAAGAGAGAGCTAAGTAACAAATAAGCCCCAATTGACTACCCTAAGGGATGCCTACCTCACACTAATATTAAATATGCTACCAAAAAGAGCCCCCCCCCGAAAGAATGGAACTAACCTTATCTCGACGCCTGGTAAAACACGATCAAGATACAAAAAACATACTCACATTCACGTCAAGATTCAAACACACCAATGTTATTTTTATTTTTACATTGATTCTTAAACGAACATTGACCTTTTAGTGGCATAAACCAACTAACAATCAAATCCAAAAGCATGTGTCCAAATAATCGTAGTAACTTGAATTATGCCTATCTGTCTTAGTGTTTCACAAGCTACGTCAATGCATCGCATGCAGTCTGCCCTTTATATGTGTTAACGATGGGGAGTGAAGATTTTCTTAACACATATAGAATGTTTACATTTCAACAAATAGGGAGTTTAACAAACAAGAAGATAACACCTATAATGTAATGCAAGTAAAATATTGTTGTAACATTATATGAAGTTTCACTTCTCCATTTGCATTCCTCTAGGATGGAGGAAGGCATCTATGGAGTAAGGTATGTTAGAGTTCATTCACATGGGAGAGATCAATCTCATTCTTAACAAAATATCTTTCTTCTAAGCCAAACTAAACTTTGAAGTCTTTCCCATCTCTACTGCCCCTAATTTCAATTGGAAAGATATTTGTCTAATTGACCCTCAACCACATAGATGCAAAGTCTATTTGCTAAACTTAAAACATCACCTCAAAATTCCAAAGACAAAACTTGCGGCTACCGCAAAAGACTTGGAAGGCAAATTTCAAACAAGCATAACTCACTCGTGAGATGTCGGAATTCAACATAAATTACCACCGCTAGAATTGTCTTTTCAAATAGCTTTCTAATGGTATGCAACTTGACCTACAAACCTAAAAGTCAAAAGCAACATTCTCAAGATTTCAAGCATTGGTATACTATGGTTCAAGTAACTAGGGTTGACTTCGCCATTTCTAATTGAGTGCTTATTTGAAGTTCCATGTGATAAGTTATCTTGTATGATAGAATGTAATATAATAAGAAGTTAACATATATAGAGAAAAAATATACAAAGAGGGAAGTAGACATTCAAGTAACACTTAACACTTATCGTCTTTGTAGTCTCCCAAGTAAGGAATAGGAAAAAAATGTTAACACTTATAGAGGTAACAAATATAAAAAAACAAACTACTATTTTTTTTTCAAATCCTAAATTATCCTCAGATCTTGATGGGGTTTGACACTTTTTCAGCTCAACCTTATGTAAATATGACAGTGGCCATACATGCCCTTGTTACCATGTCCGGGAAGAACCGGTTGAGTTTGAGAAATAACTGGTTGAAGTTGGAGACTTGAGGAGAATTACCGATCATTTTAGAGGAATCTATCGAAGAATATACCTCAAATGAATGAAAGCAAAACCGGAAGATGTCAACATGTAACCGGCTGGATTTAGAATCACTAGGATCTTGACCAACTATGCCCAAAAACTTCCCAGCCACTGCATTGTTACTTTTGAGAAGGCCAATTAATTTCATGTCAATATCATAACTGCGAATGTTGTCGGGTAATTATTTTCCTAGATAGATAGAAACTCCGGTCCCTTTTTAGCAAGGGCCTGGCGTGAATAAAGTGTCCGTTCGTAATGTCAATGACCCGATGCCCACCGGACAAGGGGACATTGGGACAATACTACTCTCCCCTTTCGAGGATGGACACTATAGTGACACACTATACTAGTTCCTAGCTAGCCACTAGTGCCTTGAAGATACCGGACATGGTATCCCCCCAAAGGGCTTTGAGGTACCCATACAACAAGGTCCAAGGACCCCCCACCATAGTTGGGTGGACCAAGGTGGTGAGCACCACGCCGGCATGGGGAATAGAACCCACAACCTCCTCGTTGGGGGCCATGAGCCCTAACCACCAAGCCAAGGCCCGTGGTGCCTAAATTGGAGACTTCAGGAGAATTACCGATCATTTTAGAGGAATCTATCGAAGAATATACCTCAAATGAATGAAAGCAAAACCGGAAGATGTCAACATGTAACCGGCTAGATTTAGAATCACTAGGATTTTGACCAACTATGCTCAAAAACTTCCCAGCCACTGCATTGTTACTTTTGAGAAGGCCAATTAATTTCATGTCAATATCATAAATGTGAATGTTGTCGGGTAATTATTTTCCTATAAAGAGCGGGCATGTTTCAAAGAGACAGGCACCCAATGGCATTTGAGCTTCAACCTTAGTACACCCTAAACTCTGTAATATCAATTTCCATAATGTCACTCACTCTCTAATATCCCAAAATCCTAGGGAACGGATGCTCATAGTTCAGATCTCACTCCTTATTGTCACATTTCTCTCCCTTATATCATGAATTTTGTCATTAATGCAAACCACCAATGAAATCAACCCACACCTCGCATTGCGCCATGTGTCAATATGTGGAGTGTCACCTTCTTATTCTTCTTCTTCTTCTTCTTCTTATGCCACTTGTTGAATGTTGATGCATGCATATGCCACATCGTCTGTGAAGGCCAAGTGGAGTGGACCACACCACAACATTAGATGTTTCACTTTGTGTTATTCCATAGTGTCACATGCTAAACTAATTCTATGGTATCACACATCCATGTTAACACTACAAAACTCTGTAATATCATGTGCACTTTGATTGCCATGGGTGTGATACTATGGAATTTAGAGTGTACTATTGTAGTGGACCAAAATGGACCCACAAGCACAAAACAAAACAAAATTGCAAAATACATTTTGACAAGATGTGCAGGTGAAGTGAAGATGACATATCACTTCAAAACATCATCGGATGTGAAATGAATGAGGGCGAGGAGGAGTTCTTGCATAAGGGGCACTTTACACTACGGTATGCGGGTGTTATTTGGTTAGTTTTTTCTTGATATCCGGCTTCTACCGATCATACTTACATCTTCAATCACGTGTTGCATTAGAACATCTATGATATAACATTGACAAAAAAAAAAAATTAAAAATCACATTGAAATTTGGATCTTTCCAATATAGTTGTATGTATTGGAAGTGATTGTTTGTAACTTTTTTGAAAGAACACACAAGTTCTTCTTAATTAAGTTCACTTTTGAGTGTGAAATAGTGTGGCTTAATCTGAAGACATTGTCTAATGTTATTTGATTTACGTCATTGTAGTGTTTGTTCTTTGATCCTCACCTAATGCAAGAGCAATTGTATCTAGGTGTTCAATTAAGAAAAAATAACCGAATAACATCCGCATACCTTATGGCTTGAGGGCATGTGACTGTTGAAATCTTGAACCTCTCATTGGTTGGGAAGGCCAAGACTCTCCTAATTCACTTTACATTGAAGCTCGAGGGCCTAAGAGACCAAGGGAGTTTGAATGGAAGAAAAACCTACGTGAGTGAAGCCTACCTCAAAGAGGACATAGCGTGTGATGAATATTCTTTCATGGTTTGTTGGATTTTGTGTGAAGCCTACCTCAAAGAGTTGGGTCTAACACAAAACCAGGAGTACATGCTACCTCAAAATCTCACAACCCTTTATTTGCTACATTGATTATTCCAATCAATGTGTGTTATTATTTGGAGGTATGCAATGCAATGACATCTTACTCAGGGGTTCGAACATTATAAGACACAAATGACTTTGCTTGGTAGAGTTTTACATTCTCATAAAACAATTATAGCAATGTGACACTTTGAATAGTGACACACGCCAATTGGGATAATCAATGTAGTTACCGTGTAGAAAAGTCCACACAAGTAGGATGGTAACAAAATAGCATTTGGTTGAGAACCAAATATGCGCATGTCTTTACACTACAACTCATAGCATGTGATTAAGCAAAATTCAATGCCAATTTTCTGTTGGTACAACCTTCATATGAATTTCAAGGACCCTCATAATCTTGTGGTCATGGCCCTTGGCCATTGTGTAGAGTAACCCTAAGAGTGTGCCTCCAAATTAACCGACAAGTGCATCCTAAAATATTTTTATTTTATTTTTAAATGCTTATCTAGTTAGCTTCAAAGACCCCAAATTAGCCTAGTATTTAAGGCTCAAGTTGAGACATATCAACCACAAACCTATAGGGGTAGGATTCTATATATGGATGGTTGGAAATGAATTTGATGATGAGCAAATATGGTGCTTACTTTGTGACAACAATACTATATGTTTGACCAATGAACAAAACCTTTACCTCTTTGTCTAACTTTTTACTAGGAGAGGTTTGGTTGATGGCCTTGCCAAAAATGTATGATTTCGTAGTCAAATCATACTAGGAAAAACATGTTGGACACTCTATTATATGGGTCTCATGCCCCTATACTAAAATAAGACAAGATAAAATACCATCAGTGTTTTCTATTTGCACTGGCATGAATAGGAGCATGTTTTTCCTTATCTTGATCATGGTTTACGAGGTGACATGGTAGGCATACTTCCTAGCTTCCAAGAGGTGGGCTTCTTCAAATAATAATTTCAAAGAGGGGGGAGGGATGTGTCATTTGTGAGTCTTTGATTAATTAGGTGTGGGGTGTTTGGGCTCATGGGGGCAAAATCAACTGGGGCTTGGTTGTTATGGAGTTTATTTCTATTTAGGACAAGGTCTGTGAGGTATTTTGTGGCTATTTGATGTATGTGTTTCATGATTTTTTTGACTTCTCAAAGGGGTATTTTGAGTTTTTTTCTAGGGCTTTGAGTGATTGTTTGTGGATGGCTCCTCGTACCTTTGTTGTGATGGTAATAAGGGGGTTAACACTCCATCCTACAATTTTTAACATTTGAATGAGAGGATCGTATTTGGTTTTTTGTTTTGTCCCTCCTATGTCAGTAATTGGGAATCTATCATGGTAGTAGGTGAATTCTATGAATTGTATGGTGTTTGATGATTGGGGCGATGTGTGTATGGCTATATATGGGCCCCCCCTAGTATATGTAATATGTCGGGTCTTAGCATGGCCATGCATGTGCATGTGTTGGGGAGGCATGTGCATTGTATTAACCATTCCAGGATTGTGATGTCTTAGGGGTGGTTGTGTTGGTTGTTGGCATTTACTAGGGTATAGCACTGTGTGTGTTTGTTGGATTGGAGTGTGTGAGCTATTTGGCATATTGCTTAGTTGTGTTGGGCTATGCAGATGCCTTTTATGTGTAGGTGGGTGCAAGTGGAGAGTAGGTGTGGCCATGTGTCAATTTCGTGGTTTGGGCAAAGTGTGCAGTTGGGGTTGGGATATGTTAGCGGTCCGAAGTTGTTCTTTTGGTGGTTCCCCATGTATTGGGCGTATCATAATTTGAAGGTTTGTGTAATTTATGCATCAAATTTGCCTTAGGCTTTCCAAAAGTGGTTTGGGAGTTTTTGATTGATTTTCTCGTTAGACACCCATTTGTCAACGTATGTGAATCTGGATCTTGCAATTCATAGTTTTTGTTTGCAGTGATATTTTTTTATGTATGTTTGGAGGTTGCGGATTTCTTTGTGATGTCCGCTTGTTGGGATTCCGTTGAGCCAATAAGGTATGGTGTGTGTGTTGTGTATGTAAGGTTGATGGATGGCTTTTGGGGTTGCTCGCCATAGTTTTGTGAATTTGACTATGTAATCTACGGGTGAGGGTTGTTTGGGGTTGGTTTTCACATGTGTGTTGTAAAGTTCCAAAATTTTGGCTATGAGGTTTTGAATTGGTTGTTGGTTTCCTTAAGGGGTGCTTTAGTTGTGGATGCAAGTTATTGATATGTATTGGTTTTTGTGTTGGTGTAGGTATTGGGGCCATTTGGGTGTGGGGTTGTATTCTAAAGTGTTTTTTTTTTGGGGGGGGGGGGGGGTTTAGGGGGGATAGTGAGGACTGAGTGCATATCTTTGTGTGTTTCTAGGATTTTTGGGGTGTGGTGTGGTGGAGGGGTCTTCTCTTGTTGCCATTTTTACCCAAATGGATAGTTTCTAGGTTGGATTTATGGTTTGGTGGGTGTGCTATTCAAACACCCATCCATTTTGAGGATTTTGCTAGTCCATGTGCACTCAAGATTATGTCGCAATTGTGTGGCGAGTTGTGTTGGGCACGCGAGTGGTGAGGACTTGTACGATTGTGTGATTTGGTATGCCTTTATTAGTATGTTTAATATAGATGGGATGGAGTGTTTAGTTGTTGTTATTGGGGTTGCGCTTTTTTGATTTCTTCTTTGGTAAGATTGTGACATATCTTTGAATTAGCTAAAGTATTTCGGTGGCAAAGTCTTGTGAGGGTGATTGGAGGAAGCTAGCCATATGACGTGTTTTGATTTGTGTGAATCTCTCCCACAATCACTAGAGTCTTGTGAGTGGGATGGGAACACATGCTCATATGCGATATGATAATTCCCTCTCACCACATCACCACATCACCACATCACCACATTCTAAGGGCCAATTCACATGGGGGTCTCAAGGCCCAAGTCCCACTCATATTAGCAAGTCCCAACTTTTGAGCCTCAAGAAACTATTAAAACATGGTCTATTATCATTAAAACTGGATCTTGATTATTTTATGCAAAAATATTTGTGGGACTTGTGTTGCGGGGTGGGTCTAGCTTTTTTCTCGACCCAACTCTCAGCACAAGTCCTGAGGCCTCACTTCCAAAAGGTGCTACCATGTAGGCATCCATGTCATACTTGGGACTTGGGACTCCATGTGAAGTGATAATTCCCAACTTCCATGCTCTCAACAATTGAGATCGCACGGATTGACCTCAAGTGACTTGGGAACTGTGTGAATTGGCCTTAGCTTAAGTAGCAACAAGTCAAGTAAGGGCCAATTCATATGGGGTCCCAAGTCTCAACTTTTGAGCCACAAGAAAGCATTACAATATGGTTCATTATCAATAATTTTACCACTAGTCCCGAATATATTTTTGCATTAAATAATCAAGATCCGAGTTATTTGCAGGGTCAAACCCTCAACACAAGTCCCAAGTCTCATCTCCAAAAAATGTTGTCATGTAGGCATCCAAATCACACTTGGGACTTAGGACTTGGGATCATGTGTGAAGTGGTAATTCCCAACTGCCATGCGCTCTCAACACCAGAGATCACACGGATTGACCTCAAGTGACTTGGGATCCCGTGTGAACTGGCCCTAACTTAAGTAGGCAACATGTTAGGTAAGGGTTGGTTCACGTGGGGTCCCAAGTCCCACTCATGTTAGCAAGTCCCAACTTTTGAGCTCCAAGAAACCATTAAAACCGGATCTAAATTACTTTATGCAAACAAAAAAATGTGCAGACTAGTATTGAGAGTTGGTTCTAGCTTTTTGCTGAACCCAATCCTCAACACAAGTCCCAAGTCCCACCTCCACTAAATGTTACCATGTAGGCATCCATATCATACTTGGGACTTAGGACATGGGATCCCGTGTGAAGTGATAATTCCCAACTGCCATGCTCTCAATAGTCGAGGTTGCATGGATTGACCTCAAGTGACTTGGAACCCCGTGTGAAGCGGCCCTAACGTAAGTATCAACAGGTCATACAAGCGCTGGTTCACATGGGATCCCAAGTCCCAACTTTTGAGCCGCATTACAATATGGTTAATCATCATTGAAATCGGATGTGGTGTTGAAAGTTGGGTCCAACTTTTTGCTGGACCCAACCATGAACACAAGTCCCAAGTCTCACCTCCACTAACTGTTGCCATGTAGGCGTCCATGTCATACTTGGGACTTAGGACATGGGATCCCGTGTGCAACTTCCATGCACTCTCGACGGCGGAGATTGCACGGATCGACCTCAAGTGACATGACATGGGAGCCCATGTGAAGTGGCCCTACGTCATGTACCATGGGAAGCCTCACCTCACCTCACCTCACCTCACCACCAGCGTCGCGTGACGACTCTCAAGAACAACAAACAAAGGAGCCAGCCATTCCCTCTACTTACAGTGCCCTACTGTAACAAGAGTACCGGAGCACCCAAGGTTACGTATTCTGCACCGGTTTCCGTTTCCTCCCCGTTCCGCTCCGCTTTCATCCTCTGCTCCCTTCGCACTTCCTAGGGTTTTGCGGACTTACCTCCCTCAGTCGCTTTCTGTTTCCACCGGTGGGAACACGCACACTTTAACAGTCTCCACTCTCTCTCCCGTGGCCGCGGAGGTGGGATCGGGTCCCGCTTGTTGGGTGCTGCTTTTGGTTGTTGGTTTTTGGTTCTGGAGCTCCGCAGCAAGTGTGGGAGGAGATCTAGAGGGAGGGTTTTGGAGGTTCGATTCTACTCGGGACCGGGAGAAGGTAATTTTGCAGAGCGGATCTGGTATGCTGGTTGTGGCAACAGGGGTTTTTGGTTTGAGTCGGGCAGCGGAGGAGGGTTTGGCTCTGGCAGGGCAGAGCAGGGCAGAGCAGGCGGTTCGTAGAGGATAGAGGTGTTGGAGCAGCATTTTGCGGTGCCTGTGGGAGGCAGCAGCAGCAGCTGAGAGGGAGAGAATAGAGAGAGGATGATGAACGGGGAGGTGGAATCGTCCAATGGCACGGTGACGGATCTGCCCTCGGAAGTAGTGGAGAAGAGCAACAAGGAGGGTTTGGTGTCCGCCACCCAGGAAGAAGAGTCCTCGCATGAGGAGGCCTTGGCGACTCCGGATGATCAAATGCTGGTAAGTTGATGAGGCGCTGGTTCGGGTTCTTCTGGATGTCAGTGTAAATTGTTCGCCCTCGTGTGCTAATGTGTGTGTGTGAGAGAGAGAAAGAGAGAGAGAGAGAGGGGGCTCTTCGGTGTTATCATTCGCTTTGTCTGGGATGCAAATGTCCGATTTGTAGCCTCCGACAGTGTCGTCCTACCTCATTTGGATAATGCCTGCGAAGAGGATTTTGACCGTGACGCACCGGTCCACACTTGCGATTGAGAAGGTGAAGTGGTTGCGACGATTATGACAATGCTCGCGTTTGATCTGTTTGTTCAGTTGCGCTCGCGCCCTCCTTGGTTAAAACAGGCCTGAATTCTGGATACGGGACTTGCTCCAAAGATAATACGCGGCGAGTCAACCTTTGGGTAAACTTGGCGTCAACTTCACCATTCTTGCATTGACCTGGGATTAACCACATTTATCCCAGTTTAATAAAAGGGTATCTTGCTTTATCCGCTCGTGTATAGTGGTGCATCTATAGATGCTTACCCTCGAAACATATTCCTCTGTAGCTTTTTGGATGGACGCATTTTCTGCAGCCGTGGGTATCGATGTGAAGGAGCCACGGTTAGGCCGAATGTGTGGGTTTGAAAGTTTCTGTTGCCTCTGCATTCTACTGCTGTGGGGTGCGAAGGGTCCCAGGTTTGCGAAGAGAGGTGACTGGGGAACCTTAGTGTGAGATTGTGGATGCTCAAGATGCTATCATCATCCAGCGCTAAAGGAAAATGTTACATCATCTAGCCACAATGTATGTTGCAGGAGGAAGTTGTGATCATTTGGGCAGAAGTTACTGGAGTTTTGAGGAATGTTGGGTTCTAGATTTGCGGGATAAACAACATTTGTGAATGTGATAATATCAGACTTGTATCAAAGTGTTCCTGGTAGTCGTTGGGGCTTGCTGTACATTTTTTGTTCTGATTTAAGCAACATCCGTAGTTGCCCCAGTTGCCTGAAAATACCGGAAATGTTGGGTTTTGGATTAAAACAGGCATATGGTGGTCTGAAGGAGCCAATTGGAGATGCCGACGCCATGTTTGGAAGTAAGTTTGTTGTGACTTTTACTAAAGTATTGAATTTTATTTCTGGTATATCCTTACCACATTCAGTTGCTTGTAGGGGTTAATGTGGATATTCACATATTGCACTTATTTAGAAACTGAGGATGTGAGGTCTATTCATGTTTATTACCAGGGGTATCCTGAGCTCTATAGACTTGGATGAGTCATCCACCTTTTAACTATAGGTATGGTTCCTGCTGTTGTCATATAATGCGAGTTTCAAATAGAATTGGATATATTGTTGTTTGGGAGTCTTCCGCTTTCAAATACCACCCAGATAAAGTGGTCTTTTGGGAAACAGTTATTTATTCTAGCAGCCTTCATAAGCTCTTCACACGGGTGGCATTCATCTTAGAATTTTTCTTGTGTTGTCCAAGAAATTTGTTATAGTCTCCTGTAACGTCCGAAAAGTTTTTGAAGTTATTAAGGTTAATTGCCTACCTCTTTAAAAGGGCATAGGCTATTTCCCTCATGGCATAGGTTGCATCCTACAATATCAAATTTTTGGAAGTTGAAAACCTTTTGAGTTTTTAAGTTACCCGCCAATTGCCTTCAAAACTAATTTTTAGTAGGTTAAAAATCCTTCATATCTTTTAATGTTGTAGGCTTTAAATTCAAAATTTGAGTACTAAGTGGTATCCTTGGCAGGAATTGAACCTGGCTAAGCCCTCACCACGTTTGAAGGCCAAGGATTAGCCAACTCTTTTTTAAAGAGTTAATTATAAGTTATGAAAGGTTGCTAAAATTCAAATGAGTTTAAGGGTGAAAGTCCTCACCATCTTCTGATTCAACCTCTACTCTTCCTGCAAGATATAGCCTAAAGATATGTACTTAGGCCAACTAATTTCCCAATTTGAAGAAGGATGAATGACTAAAATCCTCTCTTTTAAAAAATTTGTAGGCAAAATTTCCCACATGTTTTTAATCACATAGGTTGATATCCTATGTTTTTAAATTGTCCATAGGCTCTTTGTCCTACACTTTCAAAATTTTATAGGCTAAGTCACAAATTTTGTAGGCTGCATTTGTATTAGCCTTAGGCTCTTGCCGGGGGCTGGTCTCCTGAGCTCCAGAAGAGCCTGAATATATCTCAAGCGACTGAGATCATATTTTCTTTATTTGTTTGTTGCTTTCTCTTTATTTTGTTCTCATGAATGACATTTATTCCTGCCTGCTCATGCTGGATTCTGATCTTAAATTACAAAATTCTTCTATTGCAGCAGGTCCACCTCCTATTGAGGAGTCAACAGGAGGTTCAGAAGTCCTTGAAATTCCTGACAAGGATATGCTCCCAGAAGATATCTTCCCACAGCCGGTGGCACCAGAAGTGGATGAGGAACTGCCAAGTGACCTTGAAGAAGGTGAAATCAAGGAATCTGAGAGTGCTGATACTTCCAATAGTGGTCTGCAAAATGGACCTACATGTAGTTGGCCACATGAAGCAGAAAAGGATCAGATTGATGGTGTTGACTCTCCCTGCATTAGTAAGTTCTATGCAATTTTGTTATTTTTGAAACATTACTTGTCATCCGTATTACAGTTGATGTACATCATTCTGTAAAGTCTCTTCTTTGATCTCAATCCTCTCCAAGAAATTTTCCCAACCTAGCTACATACACTGTGTTAAGGCAATATAAGGTGGAAGGATTGTGGAAGGATTGACATTAAAATTAAATTCATATCTCAAGCATCTGAGGATAATGTTTTTTATGTTTCTCTTACATACAAACACGACCTAGGATCTGTTAGAGTACAAATTGCACTAGGAAATACAGGCTATCCTTTGTTCCATGTGGGGAGGTTGTTCTTTAAATTCTAGCTGACTTGGAAGGAGTGCAACTTTCTTTGTATATGATTTCTAACAAGGTTTGAACTTCTTCAGATGAGTCAGCAGCAGGTTTGGAACTCCCTCTTCGCCCTGAAGTTGAAAGTAGGAAACCAGATATTTCTGATGGGTGGAACAGGCCACATGGGAGCACATCTGGCTGGGCAAGTGCAGACCCTCCAGGTGAGGAAATTACCAGCGCTTCTGTGGCTCCAGAGGTTCCTGTGTCAGAATCTGGCGTTCTTGGGACAGCTCCCGCTCCAGTAGCTCCAGGGACGGAGCAGCCAACACTGCAGCGTTATACATATTACATGATAAAAATTCCGAGGCCTGTTGATGACAAAGGTAAAGCTGATATCAGCAATGCAGAATCCAAGTTACAAGAGAAGGCAGATGAACGTGATCAGCACAATGTGCATGTTCAGGCAGCTAAGAAAAAGAGGAATGAAGCATTTGAGAAGCGGAAAGCTGCTGGAATGTTTGAGCGGGAGTGCTTGCAAAAGCTGCGTGCAAAGTATGATGAGGTGAAGCCCTTGAGGGATAGTATAAAGACGATAAAAGGAGATGAGCGAAATATGAGAGAGAGGAACCAAGGTATGCCTCGGTCTGAAGAGGACCTAGACTACAGAATTGCAACCTTGGAAAGGAGAATCCAGCATGAGACCATTCCCTTGAAGGAGGAGAAACAGTTGATGCGGGACATTAAGGCCCTTGAATCATGTCGGGAAAGTGTAAGGCAGAATGCGGCCCTGAGACAGCAAGTCCAGGAATCTATGGGCAATCGGGAAGAGATGGAGGAAGCCCTGAAGCCATTGAATGCAGAGTATAAACAACTGGAAGTGGAGTACAAAGCAGCAATATTGAACCGAGAAGCTGCTGAGAGAGAATATGATATGCAGAATGAAGCCTTGAGCAGCGTGATGGGGCAATTGCACAAAGCAAATGACTCCAGGCAAGAGGCTTATGAAGTTCGAAGGGCTCTGAAGCAACAAGAGTATGCACGACTGAAGGAATTCTATGACAACAAGAGGGAAATACAAACAGCAAAAGATATGGCCAGCCAACCCAAGAGCAGGCAGGCAGTTGAGGAACTCTGTAATGCTCAGGTGGAGCGGATTATGGAGCTTTGGAACAGCAACGAGGAATTTAGGAAGAATTACGTGAAAGACAATGAAAGGAGTACAATCAGACGGTTGGAAACATTGGATGGGCGGGCTCTTGGGCCAGGTGAAAAAGCACCCACTATGTCCAGTTTTGTACCTCCAGTTGCTTCTCAAGTGGCAGAACAGAAGAGCAATCCATCAGCCACGGAGAGTGGGCGACAAGGTGGAAACACTGGTGGAGAAGCTACTGAAGAGGCAGGGGTAAAGAAGGTGAAAGCCCCAGTAAAGAAAGAGTCTGAGGCAGTTGCGGCAACAAAAGAGGCCGACAAAACAGTCTCAAAAGAGGAGAGAAGGAAACAGAGCTCTGTAGTTCCTGAGGTGGCAGAACCTATTGTGGTGGAGAAGTCACAAGAGGAGATTGAGCGAGAGGCAGCAGAGCTGAAGGAGAAGAGACGGGCTGCAGAGATGGCGAAAGCTAAAGAGGCAGAAGAACGAAAGAAGCGCACAGCAGAAAGGTCCCAGTTAAAGGCACAGGCATGGGCTCAGAAAGAGGCAGAGAGAAAGGAGAAGGAGAAGGAGAAGAAGAACCGCAAGAAGTCTGCAACAGTGAACTCTGTAGAAGCTGTCAATCTATCAGAGTCTGCCCCTGACGCAGAGGGCAACAAAAGTGGTCCCGAAGTTGACGAACCTGTGGTAGAGCCAACAACAAAGGTAACTGCAAGGCGGAAACATGGGGTCACAAACACCCAGAAGGTGGTTGCTAGAGAAGGCCCTGCAGTTGTACGTGTGCGGAGGAAGAGTCAACAGCAGAAGATGTTAGGTCTGCCTCTGCAGGCTGTGGTGATCATTGCCTCTGTATCAGTTATTTTAGTTGCAATTGCAATTTTCATGTTCTTTAGGGGCAATTCTGGGCAAACAGCTTAGAGTTGAGAACAGGATAGTAGAGATATAAGTAGTTATGAAGAAGAGTATGAAGGTTCACAAAGCAGTTTTATTTTTTCATCTCTCTGAGTACTGCAGGATTATTGAGCTCCAATGAGGACAGAACAGGATTGTAGGGTGGTTCGTATTCCTTATTTTAATTGCAAATAAGGCTTCAAGGCATTCCTTATTTGACTTGGCAATATGTGAGTAGGTAGTAGTGTGCTTTATTGGAAAATCTGTAAAGCTCTACACTAAGTGATTTAGATGTGGAAATTTTGCAAGGGGTTGTAAATGGTACATGTAGTCCAGTGGACCAAAGTATGTTGTAGAACACTATTATCCTTGTCAATGAGAGTACCAAAATTGCATATTGTCAAGTCTCCACTGGCTACTTGATTTCGTTGAGATCCTTGCACACACTCCCAAAGTAATAAACCATTATCCTGCTTTTTGTCCTCGTAAATGTTGATGTCCAAAATCAATTAGGTTATCAAAGAAACTCAACGTTAGACAACATTTTCATTCTGTACTGAAAACAATCTTAGTTTCCTCACCATGTAGAAGCAAAGTTGGCTTGTGTAAGTTAGGTTTCATGGCCACGAATTAGCTGTCGCTTAGCTTTTGAAGAGTTTGACTTTGTTGATAAGCATACGTCGAGCAAGTCTTTGAGGTGGCCATGGTGTGCGAATTGTTTGAGAACGAGGTCTAACTTATTGATTACCCAGCAAGGAAGCTCTGAGGATGCCAGGATATTCTTTTGGTGACGGCTGTGGTTTTAGCTGGCAGATGCCCAACCTGATTCAAACAGCACAAGTTCCTCTCATCTTCCTCAACAACCCTGCATCTAAATTGGGATGCTATGCTTTGTTGACCATGTCATCGCTGCAAGTTGAGGGCAAGTCAACTATCTTAGTGTGGCACATCAATGAGTGCTGCCCACATGATAATTTCACAAGCTTTCTGGAAACATTAACCTTCAAATTAGATTACCTCCTCTGCGTAGGAAGGAATCTCTGTTTTCAAACGATTTAATGCTTAAGAGTGGGAATTGTTAGAAGTTATGCGATCGTAGTGAGAATCAAGCTTGAGACATCCTCATCTTACTCGTCTTATATTATATGCGTCAAAGGAGGTAAGCGAGGCGGGGTAAAGCAGTTGCTGTCACATGTGGTGTCATCATCTTGACTCATGCACATGAACAATAAACTCCTAGACCGGGCTTATCTTAGCCATATCATGGAGCTCAATTTGGACTTGGATCATTTTCACGTGTATGTAATCTGCTAGAGAAGAATGCAACTAATGACACGCATGTATCCAAACATGACCATCTTCAATACATCAAGGATGTAACATCTGAACATCAATACAATGGTCTTAGTTACATACATATTGATTAGGGTAGGAGCACTTTGTTATCCTATCAGTGACCCAATCCACTGACTATTTTAAGATTTAAATAACACTACATTGTTTATGGTATTTAGTGTCACGTACAGTAATCTCCCGCTGAAGTGCGCACCCGTTTAAGTACGCACTCTAGTTAAGTGCGCAAATTTCTTGACAAAAATCAAGGTTCATACTTTATTGTTTGAACATATCATGCAAAGTCATTTGCCGCGAATGCATGCAATTTTTTCACTGGACATTCAATGTCAGTTTGTTAACGTTTAACTAAAACGTCTCAAATGATCGTCACAATTCATCATACATCTGTCTAGCTTCCGTTTGAACATCGGAGCAAAGCAATTGGTCGTAGATGTCAAGGACAATGTTGTGTAGAGATTCACAGCCTTTGAAGTCGGTAGCACTTTCAAATTCAACCAAGGTCTTGATAGGTTGGATTTTGGTCAATGGTTTTCATGTTGCAATTCATCGAATCAGAGGGTCTAGAAGCAATATGAGTAAAGTATGCACCTACCAACTGAGTGCGCACCAATGGTTCCAATTCAAAATGTGTACTTAAGCGGGAGATTACTATACACTATTTGCAAAGGACCTAAACTAGATGCCTAGAGGTCTCAAAGTGTCACACCCATTGATTGTCAATATAATTCCATTCATTAACATAAATAACTTCTTTAAGTGAAAAAACATCTACATTATGACATTCTAGTATACAAGGGGAAGATATTTTAAAGTGCACTAATGGCAACTGTCATCTGTTTACATTTTAGTATGCAAGACGAAATTTTTTCTTGAGCATACTAATGACAAGCACTTTGGTGCATACTTTATCACCTTGTAGATCATTGTGCAACAAACACATGCACCTCATAACATTATTGAACATACACGTGCCAAAGATATTAGTAAGTGCACTTGAACACCAAGTGTCATGAGGCAACAATTATATTGAAGTTGTTAATCATCAGTGTAACCTAGCATATGCCTCAAACTAGGGTAAGTGACACTATTAAGAATGTGACGCTAAATATCATAATCGGCGTACATGTCTTGCAAAATTGTTTGTGTTTAAAGCATGCATGTCTATTCATTGTCAAGATCGACGGATTATGAACTCAACTATATATTGAGCATACCAGATTTTTGTTTCCCTGGTGAACTTTGAGTACTATGTACATTAGGATAAATTTATTTTTCTAATATTTTAGCTTCCTAGGAGACTCCCATAGTTGTAGAAAGGTTTGTTCACCACTTTCGGTGGTGAACACAAATGTCTTATGAAACCCTAATGTTAAAACGAATAAATTCGTCTCCAAATCCGGCAACAATGTTGAAAAGTGTCCTAGTTAGTGAAGGTTAAGTTTTTGCATCCAAGGTACATATTTGTCTATATATCATCCTTGTGCTAGGACTTAGGGCCACTTCACACAATGATGAGCCAAGAGCCATGACCATGGAATTGTGAGAGCCCAAAAGAAGTGTCCGAAGGCCATCCCAAGACACTTCCAAATTCATGTTGTAGTGTGGTCACGGGCCCTCAAGTGTCGTGTGAAGGCATATGTGACCGGACCCTTAACCAAATGGTGTTTCAATGAATATCTATCTATGGGGGGTCCTCACACTTGATAAATATATAAAGGTCTCCCGGTTTTGTGTTAAGCTTTCCTCCAAGAGGTGGTTCTTGAATATAGCCCAAGAGACATGAAACATGATCCATCCGTGTAGACTTTATACGTCCATCTTGCAATTCATTGGTCCCGTGAGCGTAGTGTGAAGCGAACTTGGAGCGGCTCTGCCTTTTCCATGGTCACGGGCCCTCAGTCTCATGTGTGAAGTGGCCCTTAGATGTCCCAACCATGGTTTATGACCCATACACATTGATTGCGTGAGCATGGAAGGTGAAATCGTATCCAAGGAGCTTTTGTTGAGAAGCAACTTGAGTGGAGTGGAGAGTGACTTTTAAGTAAACCAAGCGGCGGCATGCAAAGAAGATTCATACATAACTTTATAAAAAGGAAAACATATGCTTCACACAATTTTATGATTTCTTAGATGAAAAATAGATCATAGATTACCAAGAGTGTGGAGATAAGTGCCTTGAAGGCCTTGTATGAAGTTATACAAGAGATGTCGACATGAAGTTGACTATATAATTTATGATTCTTTGTGTCAAAAAACTTGATTTGTTAAAGGCAGTCACGGGCTCTCATCCTCATAACATTGTTAAGAGCCTCCTTGATGCCCAGTGGTGATTTTTCACAAGGTCCCCAACATGTCTAGGGACATGTTCAAAAAACAAAAAAAAACATTTCTAGAGGACGGGTTCTTAGAAAATGATCCGGGTTTTGGACGTGTCAAATTCACTTTGGACGGGTTCTAATAATAATATTTTTTTGATATTTTTTTCCAAAAAAAATGAATGGTACAAATAACATTTACATTATGTCATATATGACATGTGAATATGAGCATAATGCAATCAAACCACTAATAGCCAATCAAAATATCCATCTTGAAGTGCTTGATTCACTTGCATAGATTAATTCATCGACCACAAAATTTAGGGCCTTTTTAACATAATGTCAAAGATTGTAATTGAAGGTAAACTTAGCAATTGAATAAGAATTAGTATATATAAACATGCTCAATTTTTTTAAAATAAAGAGTTATTTACCCTTCAAAGAAGTGGATGAATTCTCCTATCCTTCATGTTTCTCCAAACAAGCATCACTGCATTCCAATTGATGTTTTCAACTGGAATATTTGCACATGAAATGCGCATCAAAGCATCTAAAGTCTCTAACTTCAAACTAGTATGTAGATGACTTTTTATTAGGTTTTGTCTAGAAAAACCCCTCTTGTGGAGGGAATGCGGGTGGTGAGTACGGGTGATGGAAACACCTTGAGGATAGAGTGTGGGGAAAAAAATGGGAGATTGAAGGACAAGAAATGATGGTGGCAGAGGAAATTAGAATGGGGTGTACTAGAAAGATGAGAATCGACAACAAAAGACAGATAACTAACGAGCATTGGAGGCATAATTTGTCAAGATCCTATTGTTTCCAAGTGCAACCAGTCACATGTCAACATTTTTTTTTTAATTTGTTTTTTACCAACATTGTAAGAGACTTATGTATACCTCTTGCGGGACGGGTAGTCAAACTGGTTTTGGGACGGGTTGTTTTTTGTTTGACCTTTCCATGGACATGTTGGTTTAGAAATAACTAGTTTTGGGACGGGTTGCAATTTTTTTTGCCTTTCAATTCAAGGTTTTTGGACGTGGACGGGCAAAAACTTTGTGGAAAAATCAGCCATGTTGATGCCCCTCTATATGATTCAATCTAGGCATTTGGAGCATTGCATGCATCATGTTTATTGCAATAGATCTATAATAGGTACTACATTTTATGCTAAGTAGCCAGATTTTGAATAGGACCAAACGATTATAGGTTATTTTGGGGCGATTTGGCTACGGCCATTGGAAATTAAGGAAGCCGCTTTTGGGAAGCTTTTCATATATGTTATGGCGGACGTTGACCATGTGGAGAGTCTTGTATTGAACACTTAAGAATGACATGATGTGAGTGAATTTGTTCTAATGTTATTCTCTTTTTTCTTTGTGCATGTCCAACTATTATTTGGAAGTTTGTGTCAATCATTGACGTGCCAATGCATTTTTTCCTCTCACATATGATTATCGTACGCTATGAGATGATGTTTTATAGTTTTTGCTTGCACATGTTTTTTTTTGTCAATGCTCAACTAAGACCCCCTTTGCACTAGAGCTCTGGACCCGAGGGGTGCACCCTTTGTATCATATGAAAACATACGTGAGTGCACAAAAAGGGGATTTAATGTGAAGTTAGCCGCACAGACTGTATATAAACTACACATATGAAAAAGCTTGGAGAAATAGATATGTTTGCATAACTTTTTACAACCAAGTGTACTTGTTCGGTTGGGCCCCTGACATGAAGCATGTGATTCTTGAATCAATGAAGCCTTGTTCCTAACACCAAGCAGATTCGATTTGAATATGAAGTTTATGAACCAGGCCTTGGACAAGTGCTATGCTCTACGTGAATGAAGGCATGATCAATGACCATGATTCCACTGACATTGTTCATGTACACTATTTTGCACAGGTGTATGGTGTTAAGCACATGGGTGTTGGTGTTAATGGGTTAGGGTATGAGATGGATGAATTTTAAATGGAAAAGCATGGATGAGAGTTGGTGGGTGTTTGGTGTTGGGGGTGGACATGGGTTGAGGATTCCAAGGAGGGGGTGGGGGTCCTTCCCGAGTATCCAACAAGTTTTGAAGTTGGCTTATGTTATTATCATACGGGTGTTGAACAAAAATGGACAACTTATGATGTAATTGATTACTTGATGATAGACGTAGACATTCTCATTGCAGCGATGTATAGCTTGGATAGAAATCCCTACAAACTTCAACTTTATAACCAAAAAGTCTCTAATTTTTTTAATAAGTGAAAATAAGATTTCATACATCATAGATATGCAAAGGGGCTAATTTTGCCTTAAACAAAATCACCAGTCTTTATCTTCCTTATCCTATGACCTTTATGTCTTTGACTCGGTTTTTGTGTGTACATATATTGGGCTTGTTTCTTCCATACTAAAATGCGGGTTTATATTTTTACCACCGTAAAAATTTGCATACGGGGAGCTTGTGATTCCCTAAATCAAAGAAAGGTGAATCCCCCATGGAACTTGAATTAACAACTTGGAACGTGTGACAATTTTAATGTGAAGCTTGCAAAGTGTTGGCAAGGGTTTTGATCAATGTTGCATCCTTCCAAGGATCTTCCATCAAAGGAGACGTTGGAGCTTAAAGAAAGGAGCCTCCCCAATGCCCAGGCGAGCCCTTTATTCGTGTTTGATAACGCAAGTCTACATTACCTTTGAGCTTTCAATTTAAGAGCTTTGATGCTTTCTCGGGCTTACATAAGACTCTTTCTCACATTGATGTAATGGATGAATGTTCACAACACTTACCAAGAGGGGATGAGAACGGTGGAAGGGAGGGCGAAGACATTAGTTGTTAGTGTCTAGTCTAAGTGATGCCATTTTAACCAAATTTGGCACCTAATTTCATGCTCAAAACCCCCAAATTAGTCATATGCGCTTAAATTGGATGAATCAACAACAAAACTTATAGGAGACGTGTTTTTATGATTCCCCCTCAATAGGTGTTATGAACCATTTTCCATATAATACACTCAAAAATTCACTTAAACGTTGAGAACGTTATTGTCTAAATATTTCGAACAAGTTTCAATACATGGTAAAACTCGCAGGGTACCAATACTACATTGTTTATGGTATTTAGTGTCACTTAGCCTATTTTGAGATGTGTGCTAGGGTTGAACTAATGATCAATTTTTTATTTTATTTTTTTGCCATTAGTGTCACCTCGTGACACTTGGTGTTCAAATGTGCTTGCTTATATATTTGGCATGAGTGTGTTCAATAGTGTTATGAGGTGCATGCCTATGTTCTACAAATGGTCTACAAGTTGATTAAACGTTTACATAAATGGCACTTAGCATTGTATGCTTAAGAATATCTTCCTCTTGCATTCGTAAACACATGACACTTGCCATTAGTATGCTCAATCATATCTTCCCGTTACATACTAAAACGGAAAACTATCATCTCAAGTATCCCAATGTGCTAGACTAAATTTTATGAGGTAAATAAGTTTTCACTTCAATAATTGACTTGTGTCGACGAATAGTATCATGTTGGCATTTAGTGGACATGGCACTTTGAGACCTCTAGGTATGTAGTTAAGATTGTTGTTGGACGATAGTGTGCATGACACTTAATACCACAAACAGTGCACTAATGCCCAGAAGTCTCAAAGTATCATGTCCGCTAATTGCCAACATGATACTATTTGTCAACACACATAACATTTTTTTTAATCACAAATTATTTGCATGAGGACTATAGTGCAACACATTAGAACACTTGAGGTGATACCTCAAACGGTGTAATACTTGACGTGATGGAGAGACAAATGCAACAACATCTCATCCATAACTCAATACAAATCGAGGATGTAAGAATGAGCAGTGGCATGATTGCCAATCTAGAAAAAAGACATAAGGAGGGTGACTTTATACACGGCATGGGGTTGACCCAAGCACCGCCCCGATTGTCAAGCATTAAGTCCTCAATCCATCCCAACTTTCCCAACTTTTTTTCAGCACCAACCTTGTCACATATAAAGTGACGAGACCCAATTTTAAGTTCCTCTGCTCTTGAGGGAAAAGTTTAGCGAAGATGATCAACCTTCCATGAATCAACGGTAGAGATGTTCATAATCCGACGGATGAGTCCAATCCAATCCATGTTGAGAGTTTGGACCGAGGAAAACCTCGTCCCAGTCCTTCAAACCGGACTGGACCCAACCAGTGATCCCAAAATCTTGCCACCTAGACTGCCACATAGATGAGTGACTGTTCGAGACCAACCCTAATATAAAACCCTTGGGACCGGATTTGATGAAACCGAACACAATCCTATTGGTTGACCTTCCTAGAACTCGGGCCCGGCCCTCACTCCGGCCCCGAGTATAAAGTAGGCCTTATTAAAATAAAGTTCCAAAATACGTGAGTGAATGAATGACTATGAGGGCACATTGGCACTCCCACATGAAGAGTATGCTTGTAAGCAAGTTAATGGTCCTGGCTGTCTCAGGTCCCGTCCTCTCATTCGGGACCTCCTTTCCGGTCCCAGTCCCTGTCCTGCCCATGACATGCCATGACATGTCAGGCCCTTCCTTTCCCATCCATCCATCCATCCATATATACACACAAACATTCATCCATCCTTCAACTTTACGTTTCCCCTTCAACTCGGCATCGAGCTTGCAGGCCTTGTCGTGTGTGGTTGCTTCTCCACTCATCTTCTCGGGATGTGCCATGGGACCTCCTTTTTTGCTATCACATACCATTCATCACCATCACCACTATGTAGTGTATTTGGCATCACACGGTGTTTTTAAGTCACCGTGGTAGCTTTTCTAATGACACCTCTCTTGGAGGTAGTTTACGAGTGAGTATTGTCATCCCAATTTACTTTTACTTTGAATGCATTTTGGTTCGTATATTTTATGCATCCAAACATTTATGATGTGATTAAGTGTCGTCATGGATGATCAAAATTTGGGATGAGAAAACACTTCGTAAGCGACTGTAATTGTAACATTGCACATTCACTCTAATGTCCAAAAAAAGAAAAAGAAAAGTCCATAAGGAATGAAAAATAATGTTAGGTTTACAGTTAGTGTCAGTGAGACTACACGGGCAACTTACAATAAGTATTGAGCAAGACAAATAGAACTAGTGACACTAAATACAATGTTTAGTGAAGTTATGTATCCCGAACTTGAAATTTAGAGATGAACCAAAATTTTGTGAACATGACTAGACGAGTTTTGGGCAGTCTATGCCAAGAAAAGTAGAACTTCATGACTAACTATGTGATATATAACTATATAACTATATATAGTCATATATACATAGAGTTATATCAACAAAGAACTCTCAACAAAACAATACTCAATTTATTTCCTTTGTATTTTTTTTAAAGTGAGGGGAAGGTGAGAGAATGGAGTTATGTTGAATATGCACACTAATATACGTAGCTAGCATACTAGTGACTATACCTAGCTAGCAAGTTGGTGACTTATTTAGACAAGTTTAATTATGATTGCAGCCAACCAGTTGTCGAGGAGGAGGCCTAGCGCCTCCTGCCGAAATGTTGCCCTATGAGGCAGCCACGTCGCCTCAGAGGGTAGGGTTAGGGTTAGGGTTGGTTGAGTGTGCTTGAGATTACGATGGCAAAGCATTCCGCATAAGTTTTCAAGGCATTTTCAACGGAGGGGCGGGAATATTGTGAGGCGTTTGATGCGGAGCTGGATGAGGTTTCGGGATGAGTTAGCGATTGCGGTGATTTAGTGTTGCATGCCTTGTTTCTCAAATTATCGCTACTATTTTCATCTTTAGATGTTAAATTATGAACACTACTCATGCTGAGCATTACTTAGTTTGTAAGGAAAACCCATAATAAATATACCCAACATATTGTTGTCCACATGATGTATCGGCCTACAACTGAATAATGTTATGGATGGTTGTGGTTTTATACTGAAAGGAATTAGAATAACTTTCTCCTCACAAACAATCAAGAGCTCTTTGTTGGCTCTGTCTATAGGACAAAGACTATGCATCAACTTCTTCGTTTCAAGAGCAAATTTCCTAACCACTTTGTGTTCACACTTGGACGTTACTTGTTCTTGTTATTTTTGGTCCACTTTATGTAACGTGGATGTTAACTATAGTTTATATATATATATATAAGTGCTCCCTAAAATGCATTGAAAGAAATCTAGTTAACTATAGTTATTTCGGTAGTTCTTGATTATTTATTTTTAAAAAATTTGGGTGATAAATGAGTAGCTTCGATCCTCGACCTGTATTTGAGAAGAAGGTGCACAAAATCCAAGAAAGGTTTGGTATAGTGAATAGCTATGAATTGGCATGAGCAAAGTGGACAACTACAATTGTAGCCTTTCATAATAAAGGACAAAGACTCACAATTCTACCGTTTTCTTGTTGACAAATCATTTAATCAACTCATCATAGAATTAGCTCAGTACTAAAAGGTATATATATGTATATATATGTTTGTTCCTTCAAGTAATCATGTTGCTATTGTGGTGAAGGGTTGTATACCTCATTGTAAGTGCCTTGGTCAACAATGTGATCCTTGCTAATTTGTAGGTCGTCTTGCCATATTTGACATATTCGGCTTCTTGGTGAATGCAAGTGTTGTTGTGGTAGGCATATAAATCAAATAATCAATGTTGGGCAATCCGACGTGAATCTGAGCTTGTTGGTCTTACCTTGTTCAAGAACCCTCTTGGTGTTGGGTGTGCTTTTTACACTTTGGGTTTAAAACCCGATTCTCAACCAATGGGAAAGTTCTTCAATCTTGGACCCTGGTGTAAATCCACCATAAAGTTAGCGATGCCAACTTTCATGTGAACAAAAGAGACGTCGTCTTTGCATTAGAACATGGCCCCATATGTTGTTTTGATCGAGGTTGAGGCATCCATAGTCGACTAGGTTCATTTCACCACTCACGAGGGTCATGTAATACTAACATGAATAAGGTCTATATTTTTCACGCGAACAGAGATAAAGTTCATGTGGTGGCAGATTATGACCGATCACCCTCATAAGAGTTTTGACAACTCTCGTAGTCAAAAGAAACGTGTTTAGATGAGTGCTTATGCGTTGACACATAAATCGATTGTGTGTTACCTTAAACTTTACTACTTCAAAATTTGTAACAATTTCCATATTCACGATTTATATTGTTATTCTTAATTTTGCAACCTCCTTAAGATATGTTTCTCTTCACACACACAAAAGAAATAAGCCCCCGTCATAACTCCTCCTAAATAGATGCAAACTCTCTTATTTTATCGATTATAGATGCCTCACCATTACATGTCACCCTCATATCTCTTGCCTTGTGAGCCCGAACCCACTAGACATGCACTTGGGAGGCGATGGAAACCGTTGAGGGTACTTGTTAGTGGGCGCACTAGTAGTTCTTGGACCCTTGAGTGTATTTCAAGCCCTAGAATATTGAGACTAAATAGAGAAATTGACTCATACATTGTTGGAAGGACCCGGATGATTCGATAGATATGTGGTCAATTATGGTGCCGTAGGTGCGCCAATGACACGTACACATTTAGTTTTATATTTGGGAAGGCTCAACACTTTGCATGCGGGGCCGTACTTTAAGTTTGCACCACATCAACCTTTATCATGCGTTTTCGTCGACCATTTTGTGATGCAATGTCCGGGGCATAATCGGTTTTTTTAAAAATAAAAATAAAAATAAAAATAGTGTATCCAAGTCCAACCTCTTAAATGTTGTGACCTTTTGGTTTCCTTTACTAATGTGGGGTGTATTTCATGGATTTTTATAACATAATAGGTCAATTTCCTAAAGTTTTGAACTTCAACTGGTTATTTCTCAAACTCAACCAGTTCATGTGTAACTACATTAGAAATGATATTTAGTGTTTGATACACTAGATACGAACGCATATACTAAATGTCAATAACCCTATGAATGTAAGTAACATTAATTGTAAACTTAAACACTGAGTATCAACTATGGTAATACGTGGAAGTTACATGTTTGAATTTAGTTTTAGTAAGGATATGAAAAATAAATAACAATGATAAAAGGAGAAATCCAACATATCTTCTAGGATATCTTCTGACACTAATTATCAAGGAATTGAAAATTAATGTTGAGTAGAGTAGGGTGGGTAACAACATTAAGTATAATCAAACACTAAATATCATGTCTAGTGTAGTGATCGGTTCCCCATATTCATTGTTGTGATGCATTGCATATTCATGACATTGCAAATTAGGGTTGTTTTACACACGTGACTGAGGGCCGTGAGATGAAGAAAATTGATTGAGGATTTCTTGTGGTCATGGTGGGCGGTCCGAAGACCATGACCAAAAGAAACTCACGTCACTTTTGAAAAGCCTTGGCCATGGGACATCGTGTACAACGGACTTGGACTGAATTTGTAGTGTTCTTAATGGAAATCATAATTTTATGAGTTTACAAGTTACAAAGAAGTATCTTCTCTTACATGGCCGCCCTCGTAGTCCGTTGAGACAACATGATTTGATTCTCTCACCACAAAACGCATGTGACACCAAACATTATCCATCTTTTGAACGGTTAGGATTCCGCATCACTTTCTCATTCATTCTTTCTGACATGCTCACCCATGATCACTTTTATTTTAGGTGGCCTTGTGTAAAAATGATGTGAGGCTACCATTCGTTTCTCAACCACTGAGAAAAATTAAAAAGCGTTGGTCATGGTCATTGATCACTAGTGTAATCGATGTGCCCTCAATTTTGAGCTGCTATGGTATCACGGTTTACCTAGTTAAGATATCAATGTGTTGGACTCGTATATCCCATTTTTTGATGATAAAAGCATTGGTATATATAACGAGCATACTAGTTTTGAGTGTAAATGATTTGTTCTCGATGTCACTTGGGTTTATATGCCATGCAAAAGCCTTCATACCTAAGAAAAGTATGGTCTCACAACTCGGTTATACAAAGAGTCCTTTCACCTTGGCATGCCCACCACATATTGATGTTACAATTGATGCCCACATGTAAGTTATGACTTTAATACCATTATTAATGTGGATAATTGATACCATGGATTCACATGTAAACCATGTTAGCATCACACTAAATACAATATTCAATGTCCCTTATTATTTGGAGTTACACAATGCTATATCTTTTGACTATCAATGTAATGTTTTTACCAAGTAAAGATGTTGTTGTTCTGTAATGTCCAAACAACCACCAATTTGAGCTTTGTTGGCAAAACACGAGATATGCAGTAAATAGTTATAGCATTGCATGATTCCAGGTACTAATTGACACGAAATACAATATTCATTGTAGTTCACACAACCTGGTAATATACAATTTTCAATGTTATGTTACTAACATTATTGTCGATAATTGCATTCGTTTATGGTAAGTTATCAAGTGGCCATCTACCCTAGAAAATGCTCTATTTCATCTTCAGGAATGCCAAAATGTAGTTTCCACATGGAATACAATTGAGGGTAGCCAACGTGAGCATGACAAGTGGCAAAATTCAAAGGAATTATTATTGTTCCGGAGTAGAGAGCCCTCTACGGTGCTTCTCATCACCTAGTAAATAAAAAAACGTTACCGATTTCACTAAGCTTTATGATATATGTACTGGTAAGTGGCTTGCCCACATTTGCATTGATAACATTGTTAAAGTTGCACGCATGGACACCTCACGCCACGTGTCGTAACATGAGTGGCCCCTTGCATCTTCCATGTTCTTTTATTGCGGTGTTGACACATCACACACACACACCCCCTCCATGTCACGATGCCCTAACTTACCGGAGCGAAAGGCCGGATTTCAATTATAAAGACAAGCATATAAAAGAGATTGGACTACGTGTTCAAAAAAGAATAAGCGTTATAGCTTCAATGTGACGTATATGATCATGTATGTAATGAGCACAAAAGTCTTCACTTTAATTATGAATGAGATGTCATACAAGCTCCAAATATAGTGAGGAATGTGGCTATGGCCTCTCTTAGGATTTGCTACTCATCTCGTACTAAGGGCATGTTCACACTACAACAATGACCACATGTAGTGACCACTGCTTACTGAATTATGTTGTTGGTTGAGATATGAGTGGCAGTCCCGTTCATTTCACACAAAGGTCATCCAGAATATAAGCAACCGTGTCAGAGAGTGGATGAAAAAATGACATGGAATCCTACATGTGTTGTAATGCATATTGCTTGGTGGTCACACGGGTTTTGCAGTAGAAAACCCAAATAGACTGTCCCAATAAAATAAATGAAGGCGACTTGGTCTAAGTCCGCTTTACACTATGTCTTGTGACCAAGGCTTCTTAAACAAGACGTGGAATTGGTCATGGTCTTTGGACCGCCATCCATGACCACGAGATATCCTTAAATCGTTTTTTTCTTATAGCCCTTAGGTGACGTGTGTAAAATAAGCCCTTAGTGTAAGATGATTAGCAAATGCAAATTACACATGCAACCATTTTTCCTCGTGATTATCGAGGTGTATATGAATATCTGATTTATTGATAAAGTTAAGATGTTTCTTCTTCTCGTTAAATGATCATTCGGGCTTCTGCCCCCCCCCCCAGTCCCAATCATGTCATAACAATTAACAAGATGGTCATGATAGGTTTTTCCCAACTTATTTATTTAATTTAATAGATTTGGCATAATGGTGATACAATATGATGGCGGTATAAATTGGCAATTGTAGTATCAATGCAAAATTGATATCATATCATACTTTAAGAGTCAATTTAGCACCTTTCTACCAAGTAATTATAAAAAACAAATGAATCGATTTGAAATTTTAAATATATATGAAATTTCAACTCTAACAATATAAAAAGTGCCAGTTGTGATGCTATGAGGGCTTGAATCAAAATCACGCAGGTTCCAAACATGCAACTAGTAAAGTCTCTTTGGTCATATAACTATAGCTTAAACAAACCTCATCCTCACCATCTCAACATCCTACATACTTCATACTAACTCTCCTTAGGTATTGAATAAAATTTCATATTTTTAGCAATTTTAACAAATTTCAAAAGAATTTGACATACTTTTTAATATTAATGACTACTATAAACTAAAATACCATGATATCAACATACGAACCTAGAATGAACGTTTCATGAAATTATGATAAATGTTAAATGAAGTCTTGAAATTCTAAGGAATTTGGAGGAAATTCTGAGATATTGGGAAATTCCTAAGAGAATTTTGGGATTTTTTTAGAGGATTTTGGAAAAATGCCAAAATTTGAGATTTTTTTTAAAATTAAATTTTTTTTTTGAGAGAGATTGGGGATTGCAAACTTAGAATGAAAAAGATTGGAAATTAGATGATACTAGAAACTAGATGAAATTGGAGATAAACCTAAAACTAAGGATGAAACTAGAAAGTAGGAATGAACTAGAAAATCAGATGAAATCAAATGTTGATTGAAAGTGGGTGAAAATGAAAGACATGGAAAAAGCTTATAGAGTTCTAAGAAATGTAAAAAAGAAGAAGCTTATATAGAGTTACAAGCAATCTCGAAGAGTTTCTACTCTCCAAGCCATGAGAATTTTCTAGAGTCTATATTTGATGTCGTTTCTAGAATCTACTCCATAAAAAGTTTCTCAAATTTATTTACATAGAGAAGAAGAGTATAGTGTCAACTTCTCCAAAGATTATGAAATCTACATTTTACAAGATTCTAATATCTACTTTTCTGAAGATTTTGAAACTTGCATCACATCACTACATGATTTTGAAATAAAATTCTTAGAAGACTTCAAAGTCTGCAATACGAAGATTATGAAATCTACTTGTTTCATAATATTTCAATATCTCTTTTTCCGGAACACTCTAGAATCTAAACTTTGTTAATGTTCTAGAATCTATTTGTCCACAATGTTCGAATATCTTCTCGCACACATAGTTTCTAGAATCTACGGTGGAAGAAGTCCTAAAATTGAAGTGCTTAAAAACTTCTAGAACATACATATTAAATGGGTTTTGAATTTATGTATCATGAAATTTCTAGAATTGATGAGTACCAAATACTTATATAATTGAGAGTTCAACCATAAACACTTCATAAATTGCGAGTCCCCTCTTTACCTTGTTTACTTTCTACTAAGTATGTTTTAAAAACTTTTTTTTTTAATAGGCTCATGACTTCTTGTCATGTTAGAAAGCCTTCACATAGGCTTTGGACCCCAAGGGGACAAAAGCCAACAAACTTTGAACACATAGTCCAATCTCATGTAAACACACATTGTCTCTTTGGTGTCCATTCTTAGATCCACGCTAACCTACCCCCACACATACAGGTGTCCATTTAAGACGAGCGACTGAATTAGGCCCGCTAAATTTACGTTATATACCGGGCCCTTGAAAATTGGGATCTCCCTTAGGACCTGGAAAGGGATGTGAACACGAACTCACCTACCTACCACCTCAGTCTTTCTGGACGAGAATTGGCCCGTTCACACCGCACTCCCCAAAACGAACTGACTCCCCCTTCGCTTTTCTCTCTTCTCTCCTCTCTGTCCCTTCTCGTCGCGTCTCGTGTCTCGTGTGTTTCGCTCTTGTCATCGCCAACACTTACACACAGACACAGACATTGCTTCTCCTCCGCATCTCGCATCCTTGACACTCTACCAAACACATTCAGATTGCTGCACTGCCAATCGCTAAGTTGGGTCAAGAAGATCATCATCATCATCGCCACCGGCCACGTTGTGTCCGCCCGGCGCACGCTTAGATCACATCGAACCACCTGCGAACACTCACTTAAGCGGCGACATCTTCCGCTCTCACGTTTCCATCCCGACTTTTTCCCCGCCCTGTAAGCTTAGGGTTTTGCGGAGGCAGCGCGGGGGTGGAGTGGAGTGTTCTTTTTTTTGATTTATTTTGTTTTATGTATTTGGGATTTGGTGTTTGGCAAGCGTGGGAGTGGAGGTGGTGGGATCATCGACGGTGGTGTGGTGGACGGAGCTGGGTTTGGTTTGGCGGAGAGAGAAGAGCAGATCCGGGGGGCTTTGGTGGTCGCCAGGGGTTTTGGGGATTTGGAGGGTGAGGGTGAGGGGAGGTTTGAGGTTTTGGAGCTGGCAATGCGGGCGGTTCATAGAGGAGAGAGGTTTTAGAGCAGCATTTTGCGGTGGCTGTGGGAGGCAGCAGTAGCTGTGAGAAGGTGAGAGATAGAGAGAGAGAAAAGTGAGGATGATGAACGGGGAGGTGGAATCGTCCCATGGGACGGTGACGGATCTGCCCTCGGAAGTGGTGGAGAGCAGCAACAAGGAGGAGTTGGTGTCCGCCACGCATGAAGAAGAGGAAGAGTCCTCGCAAGAGGCTCCGGATGATCAAATGCTGGTAAGTTGATGAGGCACTCTTTTGGGCTTCTTTTGGATGTGAGCGTAAATTGTTTTCCTTCATCTTGTAATAAGAGAGGGAGAAAGAGACAGGGGCCCTTTTGTATCATTGTCATCCTCAGTCTGTCGCCCGCTGGGCTGAAAATATTCGATCTGTAGCCTCCAACAGTGTTGTCCTTCCTTATTTGGTAAGTGCCTGCGAAGAGGGCTTTGACCGCGACGTACCAGTTCCACACTTGCGATTGAGAAGGTGAAGGGGTTGCGATGACGATGGCAATGCTCTCTGCTGATCTGTTTGTTGAGTCGCGCTCGTGCCCTCCTTAGTAGGTAATCAGAGACCTGAACTCTGGATATGGGGCGCGGCGAGTCGAAAGTGACTCCGACCCCGGTTTAAGGAGCCCATGGGAACCTTGGAATTTACGAAACGTAGCGTAGACCTCAACTACCTTAGATTGCCCTCATCGTGCTACCACAACGATTCCGGCTTCTTGGTTTCTCTTTTTCGTTACACAATGAAAGAGAACATCTGTAGATGCCCCGTTGGAGACATTTTTCTCTGTAACTTTTCTGCTTTACGCATGCTTTCATGAAGGCCGTAAGGCTATGCCGAATGTGTGGGTCTAGGAGTCAGTTGCCTTTGTATTCTGCAACCTACTGTTGTGGGTCGGGAAAGGTCCTAGATTTGCAGAGGGAGGAGACTGTGGAACCTTAGTGTCTGGTTATTGGTGCCTAGGATGCTCCCATCATGCAACTTCACTGGAATTGTGAGGAATCCTGGGTTCTAGATTTGCGAGATGGTTCAATATGTTGACTGAATATGTGTGACTTGATAATGTGAGAAGTGCAGCAAAGTGTTTCTTGCAGTCGTTTGGACTTGCTGTACATGTTTTGTGCTAGGTTTTGTTTTCAATTTAAGCTACATCTGCAGTTGCTCCAATACCTGAAAGACTGGAAATGGTGGCTCTTGATCTGAACAGGAAAATGGAAGTGTAAAGGAGGAAATTGCAGATCTTGACGCCATGAGTGCCGGTAAGTTTTCTGCTAGTACCATAAAGGTATTGAATTTTAATTCTGGTATACTCGCACCATACTCAGTTGCTTGTAGGTGTTGTTTTGGACTTTCATGTTTATTGCAGTAGCTTATCTAGAAACTGAGGGTTTGGGGTTTTATTCGTGGTGATTACTAGAGTTTTTCCCGAGTTGGATGGCTGTCAAAGGTGTGTTTCTTGCTGTTGTCATATAACGTTAGTTGTAAGCAGAATTGGGTTCATTGTTGTCATGTTCGGGATTTTGCACTCTAAAATACCACCTGGATAAAGGTAATACCCCCTGTTTCATCTTCGAGGCTGTTATTCATTGTGGGCAAGTTTTGTCAGCTCTTCATAATTTCTGGTCTTCCTTTTATGTAGGAGGTGGACCTCAAGATGAGGCATCAGCACGAGGTTCAGAAATTCCATTGAATTCTGAAGAAGACAGGCTCCCTGAAGATGTTTTCCGGAAGTCTGTTGAATTGGATGTACTTGAGGAGCTGAGGAATGGTCATCCTGAAGCCCGATGTGAGGAAGTGGAGATTCTTGATAGCTGCAGTAGTGTATTGCCAAATGGGACACATGAAGTGTTGGAGGAGGAGAGTGGAGATGTAGATCCTGTGCCTTTTAGTAAGTTTTGTGTATATTTTGGAGTGTTCTTGGAGTTAGTTCTGGCTGTTTCTTCCTTTCATTATATGTGAGACAGTTGATGTTTACACTAATGTAGTGCAGTCACACAGACCTTTAAACTAAAGGTATTGGGTTTTCCTGAGCTCTATTGTTTCTGATATAGCAGGTACGTCTCAAACTGAGGAGGTAACAGGAGGTTCAGAAGTCCCACTCGAAATTGAAAATGACGGGCTCCAGGAAGATACCTCACTTCAATCAGTGGCTTCAGATGTGACTGAGAAATTGCCAAATGGACATCCTGAAGTTGAGATAGGGGACTCAGAGAGCCGTTCAACTGAAAGTGGCGATGGCAATGCTGTGGCTGCTAGTAAGTTTTTTGTGTTTTGGTTTTCTACAGAAGTTGATATTGACATCTTCTCATCACTTTTATGTTACCACGTTCTTGTCGTAGGTGTCACGTTTGTTGCGTAGCTTGAGTGTTGTCTTGATTGGTATGCAAATTAATGAGAGGAAACCAGACAGGAGTTGTTCAAGGTACTCATTGGACCACGAGCATCTGAGTATAGAGTCCTTTGATGTCATGTTTGACATATTAAACACAGGACAGTTCCTAATATTTAACTGCTCTTTGCATTCAGAAAGTTTTCTAGAACATGTCTGCATTCAATGTGGAGGGCCTCTAATGTTTCTAAGTGGCTTCCACAAGCCTAATATAGGCTTGTCTGTTTCCTTATATTGTAGGTACATGTGCAGATGAGGAATCAGCAGGTGGTTCAGAAATTCCTTTAGATGCTGCAACAGAGGAAGTCTCTTTGCCATCAGCTCCATTGGACGTAGCTGAGGACCTGCCTAATGGACATTCTCAAGTTGAGGATGAGAAAGTGGACATTCATGATAGCCCAAAGACTGCAGTGCCCATCTTATCTGGTTGGGCTCAAGCAGTCATGAAGGGGCGTGTGCAAAATGTAGAAACTGTGCCAACTGGTAAGTTTTGTGTTTGTTCTTTTTTTGTGTCTCTATAATTTTTTCTTGCATTCTTTTTGTTCATTGCTCATCACTATCATTGCATATACATTTTTGTGTTGTAGTTTCTGGTAATCCGAGTTAGGTTCCTGGATTTTCTAAGAAAATGGCCATAGGTCTCCTGAGCTCCACAAGATCCTGAGGCCCTGAATATACACCTTCAGGAACTGGGCTTAGAATATGATTATTTATTTCCATTTTGTCCTGATTTTGTTTCATGTATGACATTTATTCCTTCATGGAGTGTATATCCTCATTCTGATTTAAAATTGTTTATTTCTTTCCATATTACAGCAGTTACTCCTCAAATTGAGGAGTCAGTACGGGGTCCAGAAGTCCTTGAAATCCCTGAAAAGGATTTGCTCCTGGAAGATGCCTGCCCACAGTCCGTGTCATCAGAAGTGACCGAGGAACGGCCGAGTGGAATTGAAGAAGTTGAAAACAAGGAAGTTGAGTGTCCTGAAGACACCTGCAATACTGAACCACAAAATGGACCTACATGTAGTTCATCACCTGAAACAGCAAAGGAGCAGATTGACATTGGTGACTCTCCTTGCTCTAGTAAGTTGCATGGAATTCTGTTTTAGTTCATGCTGGCAACAACCGTTCAAATCCTTTGAATGGTATTAAAGTTGATGCGAATCATCATATATCAAGTCTCCTCTTCGGTCCTCATCTTGTCCAAGAATTCATACGAGGATAGAATTAAACTGAGAATGGTATTTTTAGTTTCTTTTGTATGACATGCACATGTGATCTAGAGTTATAATATCAATTGCAAGTGGAATTATGAATTGTCCTTCGTTCCATGTGGGAGTAAGTATGGCTGACTTGGAGTCAAACTTCCCTCGTACATGTTTACTAACTTAGTTTGTAATTCTCTAGATGAATCAGCAGGAGGTTTGGAACACCCTCTTCATCCTGAAGATCAGAAGCTCCCTGAGGATGTCTCTCCGCAGTCAGTGGCAGCAGAGAAGACTGAAGAGCTACCAAATGGCCATATTGGAGCTGAAAGTAGAAAACCAGATATTTCTGATGGGTGGAACAGTGGGAGCACATCTGGTTGGGCAAGTGCAGACCCTCCAGGTGAAGAAAGTAGCAGCATCCCTGCAGAGGTTGGTTTGTCAACCTCTGGTGTTCTTGGGTCAGCTCCTACTCCAGTAGATGCAGGGACAGAGCAGCCAACACTGCAGCGTTATACATATTACATGATAAAAATTCCCAGACCTGTTGATGACAAAGGTAAAGCTGATATCAGCAATGCAGAGTCCAAATTACAAGAGAAGGCAGATGAACGGGATCAGCACAATGTGCATGTTCAAGCAGCTAAGAAAAAGAGGAATGAAGCCTTTGAAAAGATGAAAGCTGCTGGAGCATTTGAGCGGGAGTGCTTGCAAAAGCTGCGTGCAAAGTATGATGAGGTGAAGCCCTTGAGGGATAGTATAAAGACGATAAAAGGAGATGAGCGAAATATGAGAGAGAGGAACCAAGGTATGCCTCGGTCTGAAGAGGATCTCAACTACAGAATTGCAACCTTGGGAAAGCGAATTCAGCATGAGACCATTTCCTTGCAGGAGGAGAAACAGTTGATGCGGGACATTAAGGCCCTTGAATCATGTCGGGAAAGTGTAAGGCAGAATGCGGCCATGAAACAGCAAGTTCAGGAATCTATGGGCAACCTGGAGGAGATTGAGGAAGCCCTGAAGCCATTGAATGTACAGTATAGGCAACTGGAAGTGGAGTACAAAGCAGCAGTTGCGAACAAAGTAGCTGCCGAAAAGGAATATGATACGCTGAATGAAGCCTATAGCAGTGTGATGGGTCAAATGCACAAAGCAAATGACTCCAGGCAAGAGGCTTATGAAGCTCGAAGGGCTCTGAAGCAACAAGAGTATGCGCGACTGAAGGAATTCTATGACAACAAGAGGGAAATACAAACAGCAAAAGATATGGCCAGCCAACCCAAGAGCAGGCAGGCAGTTGAGGAACTCTGTAATGCTCAGGTGGAGCGGATTATGGAGCTTTGGAACAGCAACGAGGAATTTAGGAAGAATTATGTGAAGGACAATGAAAGGAGTACAATCAGACGGTTGGAAACATTGGACGGGCGGGCTCTAGGACCAGGTGAAAAAGCACCCACACTATCTGTCCCTTCACGAGTGGCAGAACAGAAGAGCAATCCATCAGCCACGGAGAGTGGGCGACAAGGTGGAAACACTGGTGGAGAAGCTACTGAAGAGGCAGGGGTAAAGAAGGTAAAAGCTCCAGTGAAGAAGGGCTCTAAGGCAGTTGTGGCAACAAGCACTGAGAAAACAGTCTCAAAAGAGGAGAGAAGGAAACAGAGCTCTGCAGTTCCTGAGGTTGCAGAACCTATTGTGGTGGAGAAGTCACAAGAGGAGATTGAGCGAGAGGCAGCAGAGCTGAAAGAGAAGAGACGGGCTGCAGAGATGGCGAAAGCCAAGGAGGCAGAAGAACGAAAGAAGCGCACAGCAGAAAGGTCCCAGTTAAAGGCACAGGCATGGGCTCAGAAAGAGGCAGAGAGGAAGGAGAAGGAGAAGGAGAAGAAGAACCGCAAGAAGTCTGCAACAGTGAACTCTGTAGAAGCTGTCAATCTATCAGAGTCTGCCCCTGATGCAGAGGGCAACAAAAGTGGTCCCGAAGTCAGAGAAGCTGTGGTTGAACAGACGAATGTAAATGTGAGGCGGAAACGTGGGGTAACAGTCTCCCAGAAAACGGTCACTAAAGCAGTTGTGGAAAGCCCTTCACTTGCACGTGTGCGGAGGAAGAGTCAACACCAGAAGGTGTTTGGCCTGCCTCTGCAGACTGTGGTGGTGATGAGCTCTGCAGCAGTAGCTGTTTTAGTTCCAATTTCAATTTTTTTGTTGCGGTAAATCTGGGTTGATTCTCCCAGAGGTGCACGTAATAGTAGAGACAATAGTTTTGAAGGAATATGGGAGCAGTTTCTAGGTCTCTTGCTTTTTAGGTAAATGAGGCTAGTCACTTGAAATGATACACAACAGGAACACAAGCCTGCTCTAGATCCTGTGTTATTATCAATAAGGTTTGAAAGCATGCCTGCAATTTTTTGTCCTGAACAGGATTGTTGCCAAATAGAATACATATGTTAGTGAGATTTGTGTATTCCTGGAAATTTAGTTAAGGTATTCTTTGCATTTGGAATGTTGTAGATCAGAGTTTTTGATCCCAACTATGGAGAAACTTTTGGGTGTTGATGCACCCAGTTTTTAAAAGAGGGTGCTCCTGAGTACGATTATCTTTTGTGTGGAGAACAGTCATGGTGATTCTAAAAGTCTTGATTCTAAGACTTCATGTTTTGAGGAAGAGAATCTTCTTTCTGAAATAGACACGCTGAATGATAGATTACTCTGCTTCAACTCATCACCTAGGAAAAGACGAAGTCACATCTATTTCCGGTTCCACTTGTTTAAACTTTTAAATCTTGTTAAGGATGTGCTGAAGTCATTTGAACTGCCTTTGCAACAATTCTGCACAAAGGAATTAAAACTTTCTTTGTTGAATTTCAAGGTATGAAGGATAGCATTGCAATCAATGCATGGATTCTTAGTAGTTTCATTATAATTTGCTTGTCATAGGTGAGATTGTGGTTGATGTCCATGATCTCCCAGTTGTCTTCCTCATTAAGCTGGACATGTCTCAGTCAAACACCAGCCTTATTCAAACATGTACTTTGGGTGCAACATGGTTCAGTATTCTCCTTAAACAACGGTTCATTGGTTGGGATAGGAAAAACATCAATGGCCCACACCCACTCAATGCGAACTGCTTTAGGCACACTTATACAACCATTTCAAAAGATCTCAAATTTGTTCTTTGAAAGATTGTTGCAAATTGAGGGGAAGTCACCTTAATCTCATTCTTATGGCATTGAATTCGTAAAAGATTTGCTAATTCATTGGAATTTCTCTTGAATATATCAAAGGAGGCCAAATCTCTTGGGAGTAAGGCGCATCTACCTTAGTTGCATGGGATACTTTAGTTTGGTAATTTGCTGTTCCCCTAAGAGCATGCCCAACAACAATGCCAAGTTGATGGGTAATGATGTCCCGCAGATAAGGTTTCAACTCCATAGCCCAAGAGACCTTGCCATTGTCACAAGGGTTGGGTGGGTGGGCATTTGGGAGGACTAAAGCTGCCATAATTGTCTTAGTTGGGGTGGAGGGATCTTCCAACAACACCAAAGTTTTATCCCATTCGGAAAGACTAGTTGAAGAAGGGAAATAGGCCCGAAAATGCCGTTGGGTGGGGGGGAGTATCGTTGCCTTTATTGGTAAATTTTGCAAAGTGCATGATGTTGTCCTTGCTCTTGATTAGTCCATGATTATGGAGGATGACAATTTTTATTTCTAATTAATTAATAAATTATTCTTATCAAATCTTGCAAGGTCTCCAATCCTTGTTGGCGCAATAACTTTGCATGCAACTACAAACTTGTTGACCACATTTGTTGGACTTTTTAAAATTAATGTCCAACACCCAAATACATGCCCAAGGGAAAAATTGGAGAATGCTAATATGGTATCCACAATTCTTGTGGTTGATCACCTTGTGGTAGCATGTCTTGAGAGACAAGGCTATCTTCGATATTAATAATGCATTGAAATTGATGGGGTCATCTTGGTATGTGGGCTAAGGTTCCCTTGACATCATGAGGTTGTCTTGCACAATTTTTACATTGTTGTGGCATTTGAGATCGCAATTGGCAGCTCTTGGGTGGGGTTGCTTTAACAACAATATTGCGACCCCATGCATATGTCACAATGGTTGGCAACTGCCATGAGATTTGGCCCCTCTTTAGTTATGGCACTTGGGTGCTCATGACCCCTGCCCCCATGACGCTAAATAGGACACCCCATTGGTATGCTCCACATGCTATTGGGGCTGGTTGTGATAGTGTTTGGGCGTTGAGTGGGCATGGAAATGCACGGATGGCTACACAATTGTCTTAGAAACCCAGTGGATGAAGGTAGGGTCATACTTATTCCTTGGAGCTAATTTTGTACTAATTTTTGTGCTAAGAATTGATACTATATATATATATGAAATTTGTGGATGTAATTAAGATGGGACGGGTGACAAGAGGAAGTAGTAGGAACATTGATAAATCTAAGTTATTGTTGGATTATGCCTAAAACAAGATGCATAACACATTTTGGATGCAATATCCTATTTGGTGGGTGAGAGATTGAGAAGTAATAACAGCGTGCTCATGGAACTATCATGTTGGGTTTGATTTGCACCATGAGATGTTTGTGTAGGGTCAAGGTCTGATCTTAACTAGGTAAGTTGTCTTCTTGATTGTTATAATCTTATAGTCTTTTTTATGCATTTGTAAATGTTAGAAAATACCATTATGATTACCTGTGCCAGTCTCATAACCAAAAACATATATCTTTTTAACATTTCAATAGGATGCCCAAAAATAGAAGAAAATAAATACCTTGCTTACAGCAACCAACAAGCATCGTGAAAATTGAAGTTTTTCATAACACGGGCTATGTTCAGGGAGAACCGGCAGTGAGTTACAGATGAACCGGTTGAGTTTGAGAAATAACCGGTTGAAGTTCAAGACTGCAGGAAACTTACCGATCATTTTAGAGGAATTTATAGAATATACCCCAATTTAATAAAGGAAAACCGGAGGATGTCAACATGTAACCGGTTGGACTTGCAAACACTAGCTAGGATCTCAACCGATTAGTATGCCCAAAATCCTCCCCGATCACTGCACAGGGGTGCCAAAGCATAAAACACAAACACTCATAGCGCACCTGCAAATATCCAGTTTTTGCATGTGATTTGATAATTTTAAAAGCATTGACCCCACCAGCACCCAGGAAGTTTTCGGGCATATATAGTCGGCCAAGATCCTAGTGATTGTAAATCCAGCCGGTTACAGGTTGACATCTTCCAGTGTTGTTTTAATTCATTTGAGGTTTATTCTTCTATAGATTCCTCTAAAATGATCGGTAATTCTCCTCAAGTCTCCAACTTCAACTGGTTGTTTCTCAAACTCAACCACTTATTTCTCAAACTCAACCGGATCATCTGTAACGAACTGCCGGTTATTCCCGGACATACAGTAGGACCCCACCCAAGCATTTTCCAGTGCATATAACGTAACTGTCTGACATGAATGCGAAGATTTTGCTATCTTGTGGCTCACTTCACAATGTTCACTCTTTAGTGGCATATAGAATATGACGTAATCTATTCAAGATAACATAAAGAAAATCTTCAAAAGCCCCCAAAGCTGAGTGTATCGAGGTTCCAGTTTTTAGCGTCGTGTTTTAAATAGATGTTTACAGCCACACAGTTGTTTTCGTCATTTGTCTTGCATGTCCAGAGGTGGGAAGGAAGGTGGCCAAACAATTGGAGAGATTCAATATCCAACAGTGTCTTTGTGATTTGATGCTTTGAATCGGCAGTTTGGATCACACTATGAATCTTGATGAGCAGCCCAGAGGTACAAATAATTCCTGTCTATCCAACATGAGTTTCATAGGGTGTAGTATAGGTTGTCTAATCTAGTGTCTTTGTAAATTTATGCTTTTCGTCTTAGGGCCGGTTCACAGGGGATCCCAAGTCCCAAGTCACTTGAGGTCAATTCGTGCAACCTCAGTTGTTAAGAGCATGGAAGTTGGGATTTGTCACTTCATACGAGGTCCCAAGTCCCAAGTCCCAAGTCACTTGAGGTCAATTCGTGCAACCTCAGCTCTTAAGAGCATGGAAGTTGGGATTTGTCACTTCATACGAGGTCCCAAGTCCCAAGTATGACATGGATGCCTACATGGCAACACTTTTTGGAGGTGAGGCTCGGGACTTGTGTTGAGAGTTGGGTCAAGCAAAAAGTCATTGGTGAAACTCATTATGTTGACAAAACAATCTACAGTACATATCTAATGATGTTGGGAATTTTCTTTGGATGTGATGACCTACCATAAAAAATTCAACCACATGAACCTCCTCTCTGAGCTCTCAAACCCCGGGTATGCAATTCCCATATTATACGCGGGGGGCATAGGCATTAAAAAGGCTTAGAGGATGGCTCTTGTAAAAATTATATCAAATTATACGAAAATTAAAGGACCAAAAATTTGGGTGAAAGACCAAATTACATAAAAATGAGATGTAGAGAAAGTTGGGTTGCATATTTATTTAAACATAAACTCCACAACATATGTAAAGATTTTAACCTTTTTAACCTTGTTGAGTGTCTAATTTAAAAAACATCCACACAAGTCTATCTATATGTATCTATATGTATCTATCTATATGTATCTATCTCTCTCTCTCTCTCTCTCTCTCTATATATATATATATATATCTATAGCTATATAGCTATATATCTATATCTATAGCTATATAGCTATATCTATCTATCTATCTATCTATCTATCTATCTATCTATATCTATATATCTATCTATACCTTGTCTTTGCAAAATGGGAAGTAAGTAAAGATAATACAAAAAAATAATTATAAGACCAATAAAAAGAACTAAGGCTCCCTATAATAAGAAAATACCTCAAGTTAACTTAAGACACTTAATCGTATATTGAGAAATATAATATAGCCCAATCTATATCATGAAAGTGCTTGACATACTATATGTTTGTGTTTACATGTGTATAACATGTATTGTATGTTTTTATGTTGAATATTACTATTGTTTTGAATTGATGATCACATGTTCTTCTCTATATGAATTATGATGTGTTAGTTATAGGTGAATCTTGAATTAGATTACATAAGTTGTAGGCATATTACATGCCTATATGAGTTATAGTTTACATCACATTGACATATTGCATGTGCATGTCTATAAGGGGTATAATATGACGAATATAACATATGTGCATAATGCAAAGTTACATGTGTGTGGTTTAAAAAGGCAAGTGGATAGAACATGCAAGTTGTAGGCGTGGTACATGCTTGTATGAGATATAAAACTTATGAGCATTTTTTGTGTTGTTACATGTATGGGTTAAAAAGGACATATACACTATTCCACATGTTCTTTTTAGACCGTGCATTTATGAATATGCTCGTGAGTTATATATTATAACTATTTCAGACACAAACATGCAATATGTTTGTGTGTGATGAAGTATAGGTCATGTAGGCATGTCATATGCCTACAACTTACATATTCTAAAGCGTACGCAAGTTTTCAAACATACACATACAATTATGCAATAAACAATAATTATATACACACATTATGTATTTATAGTTCCTACAAACACAAACATGCAACATGTCCATGTGGTACATTGTACAACTCATATATGCATGTAATATGTCTACAACTTACGTACTCTAAGTCCACATGCCTTTTGTAAACCCTTACACATGAATATGCATTATACGGACAAGTTATCTCATGAGATGGTTGAACCTACTATCATAAAGATAGTTTTCATAAGGTTGAAGTATCATGTTATGTGAAAATGTTGCAATGTTGTCTGAGGGGAATCAATCTCTAACAATTTCATTGCAAGGGCTAAGATGAATCCACCTATCATGAATGATGATCTATAATGGATCAACATGCAAGTACATATTTAAGCCTATGAGATGGAAATCCGAAAGAAGACCATCATAAGTCATCTACCAATTTCACTTAAAGAATTCATGAATTATCACCTTGACTCTAAAATTTTCTAACTCTCATATTCCTCATTTGGGTTTACTTATATACACATATTAGTTCTATTTTATTATCAAATCTCTACATATATATGCTGAAATCCAAAAAGTGTCCATAATAGGTGCACCCATTTTCATAGTCTTTTGTTGGGTTAGTTTCAGGCTGCATGATTCCTATTCATATTCGAATGGTAGAATTTGGCTACAAGAGACAAGCAAATAATGATGGGCTAAGTTTTTCCAACCATATTATGGGCTCTAGATCAACATCGTACTAAGGTAGGGGTGGCAATTTCTGTGCGGGTCCTAAAGTCGACCCCTATGTCGGAAGCACCTTTTTAGGTGCTTTTACCTGGGTTTACAAAAACACCTATCAAGGTGCTTTTACCGTTCACAGCGCTGCCAACATTTCATCGGTTTAATGCTGCTAGCGATCGGTTTTAGAAATCCACCCAGTGGATATACCACGTACCCTATGTGCGAGTGTTGGTCACTCTACAAGGTTTCCTTTAAAAATTTGTAGGAAATCATAAACATGCTGGAAATTTTTGATTTTTTCATAGTTGCTCTTGCACCAGCTTTGCGGAGCGCTCAAAATTTATAAAAAAATTAGTTTCAACATCCCAACTAGGCACATCTAAAATTTGGACGGAAATAGCCACCCCTACCTTAGGTAGCACAGCAAGAGAAGCTTAAGATGGTATTGATGACCTGTGTGACCTAAACCGATTGTGCTTTCAAGCCCATTTCTAAGCCCACTATCACTGCTTGCAGAAAAATTAGAGAATGGAGTGCCCATGTTTGTTCACCTTCGCAAAGCACACAAGTTTGTGGTTTGAGTTTCACATTTCCGACGACGCTTATTTATGGACTACATAACCAACGAGAGGAGAGTGGATGATGAGTTCTGGCAGTATCGAGACATCACATACTCAAGCTGTCCGTGGGGGATGACTGAACATTTCATAGACTTTGACTTCCTTCTAAAGGTGAGGTCCTATCTAGGCCACGCGCCCACCAAATTGTAGTGTGAATAAGGACAAACCCGCCCAAATGTAGAGGGAGTTTGGTGGGGTAGGGTTTGTGTGTGTCAACTAGCTACTCCCATCTTCTCAAATCTAGGTTCACCTACTAACCTCCTCCTCTAGTTTATCAAGGATGGACTTCTAGACCAGCATTGGTTCCCTTCAGTTGGCAAGTAGTCTCAATCTTTCGGAGACTGATTTGTAGGTTAAAGATTCTTTATTGGGCCCATGTGAATAGCAGCCTATGTCCATGGCCTTGCACATTATAGCGGACTGCTATAATGTGGTTGGATGGCGGCTTGTGCTTAACTACATGTGAACACTTATGACCCAATATTATCTAGAATCTAGTGGGCAAGCAACCTACATGAAAACTCACCCTAAGTTTCCTCTAAACCATATTTGAAAGTCATACTTTATCATATATCTTTAATTTGAGGTCAACCCCTTAAGTCTTTGGAGGGTTAAAAGCATGACCACACATTGTACACCAAAAACTACCATCAAGGGTGCTAAATCAAACTTTAGTTTAAAGAAGAGTACCTCGTCTATATGCTCCACACCTTCACTCTATATAAGCATTTCAAGTTGTGCTTCTTGTGATCAAAACTAAAGTCTTACAATGCACAAGACCCTATATAGGAATTATTGAGCATGTAGAAATCTAGTAAAAGATTTCATGATAAATCAGATAAATTGTTGTCAGTGAATAGAAAAGCACATGAGCGTTGCTGGAAGTGCGCCTTTCTCTCAACTTAGTCGAGTGACTGGTTATGGTTAAGATGAGTTTGGGACATGAAACTTTGAGCAAGCATCAAAGTATACATGAATAATGTGCGCCTCACTAAACTTGATGCTGAAATTGGTGTGGGCCAAGTGATCTAAACCTGCTCCAGTGAACACCACATCATTCGTCCACAAATTCTGATACAAAGATTAAATTTACTGTGAAGTCTACTGAGTTTGTGAACTTCTCAGAAGCATAATCATGATAGTAGAATGCATTGGGGCAATGGCCTCTGGAAACCTGCTTGAGGGGACTTGAGTCTCAAATGCTTGTAAGCAGCTGATCACAGCAAGCCTCCAAACAATCCAAACTGCAATTGATTTCTGAAGAAATGGAGTCACCTGAGACGAAAGTGTCAGCCTTTCTTTGTTCTGGCATCTCAAAAAGACATTCTGCCAAAAGTAGCAATGTGGGTGAGCAATCTGTGAGCCGACAGAGGAATATGTGTGTGTGTGTGTGTGTGTGTGTGTAGTTTGTTGACCTTGGTGAGATTGTCAAAGATGACGCAAGTCTGTTAATTCAATCACAGTTTTGGTTGGGAGTTGGTTATTTTGCATTCGAAACTTTCTACGTGTTGTAAGTTTTCAGTGCATGCTTGGAGTTGGTGTGGAGGTTTAAAGCAAGAACATTTATATCGGCTCATTGGGGCCATATGCATTTTAGCACCTCTTGGTATTATAGCACCCCAAGCATGCACTGAAACCTTGCCAAACATGGAAAGTTTTGTATGCAAAACAACCAACTCCCGACCAAATCTCGGTTGCATTAAAGGATAACTCTAATTTGTGACCATGATTGCACAGAACAGTGGCACACAGATGTGTGCGTGTGTGTAGTTTGTTCAACGTGGTGAGATTGTCAAAGCAGATCAAAAGAGTCTGTTACCATGTTTGCGCAGAAGAAGAGATTTACTGACCTTTTGGTAGGTCAGGTAGACAGCACACGCATGATGAGCAGATCCTCCAGCAGGGTAGGTCGAAGGCACCAGAGGCGTTGTAAGGCAATTGGCACCCAATGTACACACAATGGTGGGCTGCCGTCTTTGTCAGATGTTGAAGTCTTCTATGAATGGTGCAGATCCATGCAGTCACTGTCTCGGACGTTGGGGCAACTGGTATGGGCACTGATCATGGTAAATTTGACCTGAAAGAGACACAAAACTTGCACTAGGTTTGTGTAACTGGTTACTGAGCCTGGAAGAAGAAGATGAGGTGCAAGCTTCTTCAAATGCCACTTACAGAATGTTGCAGCTCCAAATGTTGAGCAGAATGTTACAAATTAGCCTATTGCAGGATTCTCTTAGTAAATTGTGACTCCAACTGAGCAATGGATCAGTACCATGTGTTCCAAGATTTGAAAAGCCTAGTCGTCAAGATGATGAGCGCCTGGAAGAACAAAATAAGGTGCAAGCTTTCTTAGAATGTCTATTACAGAATATTTCAGTTCAAATGTTGCAGGATGTTACTCAAAAGCCCATTGCAGAAATCTCATAGTAAATTGTGACTACACTGGGCCAAGGATGAGCATCATGTGTTCGCCACTTTAAAATCCTGGCCGTCAAGATGATGGGCGATTTGAACAAGAAGATGAGGTGCAGGCTTCTTCTTTAGATGTCACACAGAATGTTGCAGTTCTAAATGTTGCAAATTGTTACAAAGCCAATGTATTACAAAATTCTCATTGTAAATTCCGTGTGTATATCAACTCCTGGGCCTGTACTCTGGGATTTATGTATTTTTGCCTACTAGATTGCTGTCTTCTACTAGAAAACCTTCAATCTGCATACTAAGGACGTCTGAGACTGGTGGAGAATCGCCTCCTACTTCTGTCCTGCCTCAGAGAATCAGTTGTTGTCTTGTGCAATGGGAAGCTCCATTTCGGAATCAAAAGACTGCTTTGCAAACGAAGTGCATCCACCATCTCCACCTGAAATCATCAGCATTGAGGGAACTGGCCACGACGTAGACGATGAGAGAACCTTCTACTTTCTCTCCAATGCAGGTTCCAGTTTGCATATTCCAGAGTCTGCCACATTCCCCCAACTCAGATTCAACCCGGGTAAGAGGATCAAGAATATGATCATGTGACTTGTCACACATACCATACCTTCATCAAAGAACAATGTTGACTTCATTTCTCAGACTTGGTCTAAAAACCTTAGTTTGGGAAGCAATGTCTTTGCGCTTGACATACATCTAATTATCTGTATTCGAATAGTGTTTTTGAGCATGACTGGTTTTCATTGCTGTTTAGTGCAACATGAGGCTCCCGAACATAGGCAGTCGACGTATTTTGGGAGTGGGAACTCTACTGCCACCGATCTCACAGATATTGAGCAGTTTCAAATCAATCCAATCGACATCCCTCCTGTCGGCTTGCAGGCAACCGCACCTTTTCCTATCATCTTGAAGGCGAGTTTACAAAGCCTTCATCCCTGGCACTTGTTTGCGTGCACAAAAACTCTTAAATGTACTGGTTAAACTTATCTACTGTCTCTCAGGGAGAGACACAGAAATCTCATTTTAAAGTGGTTTGTGCTCTGTCTGTAAGCTTCAGGAAGCCATAGGAATAGCTCGCTCTCGAGCACCAGAGTTCAGAAATGAAGGAATCCTTTGATCTGGCTGCAACACCCAGTTTCATTAGAAACAAATCAGTTAGACATTAATTTTCTCTTTTCGTACAAGTTTACCAATGCAATTTAAGCTCCAAAGCAGAAGATGGCCGAATCCATCTCAAACCTGTTAAGGGTATGTCAGGACTTGAGGACGTGGAATCTAGAAGGTTGTATATTGGTTGGTCTGTTATGAGCTGAACACAAGTTTGTGCTTTGCACAACATGCTTGGGTGTGTGTTATCTGCAGTTTGAGGATGTGAAATACAAAGTGGACATACCACCAGCCAGACAATCGTTGATTGCTCGATTCCGTTCAGTTGCCAAGGTACGCCATAGCCCAACTGAGAAATACATTCTCAACGGAGTGACAGCGTCGGTTGCACCAGGGGAGATTCTGGCCCTCATGGGTCCATCCGGCAGTGGGAAGACAACCCTGTTGAATATACTGGGTGGGCGTTTCCAAAAGAAAGTCACAGGCAACATCACTTACAATGGGGAACCATACAGTACTGTACTCAAGAGAAGGTCAGGTTATGTATATTTTCATCAATCACTACTATAGTAATTAGCTATACCTGGCAAACATTTCACCGATGTTGCCTTTTTTCAGAGGTTATTGATTTGAAGTAAAGTCAAGTGACCACTGTTTCTTCTCAAGATTGGAGCGTCATGATGCTTCGTACATGATAAATCCCACAGTAAGCTTCGAACTTATGGGTTTTCCTTACTTGCTACGATGTGTTATCCACAGGATAGGATTTGTGCCCCAAGATGATGTGCTGTATCCTATGCTGACGGTCAGGGAATCACTGGTTTTTGCTGCTCTTTTGAGACTGCCAAAAGACATGAGCCACCTTCAAAAGATTCAGCGAGCTGACACAGTGTTGACAGACCTTGGACTCGATAGGTCCGCTCAATACTTACTCTACACTCAAGATGGATGCAATTTGATAACAGAAAGATTAGGTACAAAAACTATGGGATGGTTGCAGTAGTAGACAAGGAGAGACTGGTTATCACCACAGAAGTTAATGCCAATTTCACAAAAAATGCAGAGTTGGGTATACAGCCTTGCCTGTCTATCTTTCCTGTTCCTCAAGGTCTGTCAAAAAAGGAATGAATAGAAAGCTAAGTATGAGTAGATGCGGCTCATCATACTTACAAATTTTGTAAAATTCGGTTTTGGTCTTTCCCTCTCCAATTTGCTCCTCAGATGTAGAAATACGAGGATTGGAGGGCCTTTCATACGGGGTGTGTCAGGGGGTGAGCGCAAACGTACCAGTATTGGATATGAGATACTGGTGGACCCTTCCATTCTCTTCCTGGATGAGCCTACCTCAGGCCTCGACTCCACTACGGCTCTCAAGATTCTCAAAGTTCTTCAAAAGAATTCTCAGGTACGATCGGTACATAGTCCATCGACATCCCTTCTGTTCTGTCCAGTTCAGAACGAACCAACCAATACAGTAAACCCTCTGACTCAACATGACTTTTAGTCAGGAGTTCGTTATTTTGCATACAACACCTTCCATGTTGGGTAAGTTTTCCGGTACATGCTTGGAGGTAGTGCGTAGGTGTTATAATGAGTCTGGTCCTTAATGAACCGAGGTAAGTTGCCCTTTATCCAAATCCAATCACTACCTCCGAGGATGGGCCCGAAGTGGAAAAATATCATCAATATTGTAAACCTTATGTATTGCACATCTCACTGTTGTGTTTGTTTAGTTAATAACATAGCATGAACAAGGTTAAGAGGGAATTCTGCCATATTGGAATTGGTAAACTTGTTGTATGGAAGCTAACCTGTACGCTAATGTGGCCATTGGATTGTTATTGGAGTCCAGGTTGGCAGGGTGATTGTAACCACGATACACCAGCCATCGAGTCGGATGTTCCACATTTTTGACAAACTCATACTACTCTCTGAAGGCAACGCCCTGTATTCTGGACACGCTAACGAGGCGATAGAGTACTTCCAATCGTTACACTTCACCCCACAGATTGCAATGAACCCTGCTGACTTTCTACTGGACTTGGCCACTGGGATGACAGAAGACATTACAGTGCCGGAAGAGCTTGAGAGATTGGTACATGGGATGATGAACATGTCTTCCACCAATGTGGACAATGAACAACAACAACAACAACAACAACATAGCAGGATAGGTGGAAATCATAACGACATGATTTGGAGCTACAACAACAGCAATCTGGGACAAATTTCTGAAGAGTTTCAACGGGACTTGGTCGTCAAGGTATGATCACTAAACTGCCACAAGCAGTGTGATTTGATAGAATTTCACAATCATGTTTTTGGTTGTAAGGGTTTTCTAAAGAGGAGATGATTAATTAACACATGGATGACTGTGCTCTGCAACGGCTTATGAAGGCAGTAAGTAGCAAGGAACTGAAGAATGTGCTCCAGATTTATGGGTACTACATTAGAGTTATCCTATGACTCAAATGGAACTGTTCGTTGGTAGTTGGCCCCCTACAATTTTGCATTGATCGTTTTGCATGCAATATTACTAATTTCTTTCCACTTACAGTGGTGTTTGCTTGGAGGAGATGTTTGGATTTGAATAAAGAGCAACCTACTTCGGTTCATTAAAGGCCAAACTCATTTTAGCACCTCTTGGCATGCCAGACATGAGTTTAACCCTTAGTGGATCGATATAGAACGTTCTTCATTCAAACCTCCACACTGCCTCCAAGCACACACAAAAATCTTACGGAACATGGAAGGTGTTGTATGCAAAACCCGACCAAAAGCCATGTCGAGTTAGAGCATAACTCTTTTACTATGATTGCAACGAATAGTATTTAACAAGGGATCAAAATCCATAGAAAAGATCCAGGCTAGAAGATAGTAAGCAAAAGCTTGCTGAAGAAAATACCAGAATGACAACGTCCTCATTAAGTTGACAAGGGGAAAGAAGTTTCCCAACTTCTCTTAGGCAGGACTAACAGTTGCTTGTTCTCCACAGTATTTGAGAAGAAAATACAAAAGCAAGGTCGAACCTGCTGAGAAGACATCCATTCATGACAGGCAGAAGGTGCCGCAGGAGTTGCAGAAAGCGGTACAGTCAAAAAAACAATGGACTTCATCGTGGGGCCAACAGTTCATTATACTCTTAAAACGGACTACGAAGGAGCGCCGGAGAGGCTACTTTAGTAGCTTAAAACTTTTGCAGGTCAGATTTTCTTACGACCTGGAATCAAAAATAGGTGGCTGGAGAAACTGAAATTCCTCCCTCTTTAATTTCATTTGCAGATCCTCGGGGTTACAGGGGTGAACAAATTTTCCCAATTCACAATTTCAATTTGATATTCTTTGGGATTGCCTTTGTTCTTAGCACATATAATAATTTATATACCTAAGCGTGTACCCATGCAGCACCTTGTTCCCTTACTGTTTAATGAGAATGGTCAGTAGGTGAGCCGGGAAAAGCCCAAACTTGTGTGACTACTTGAAACACTTACCAAATTAAGATCGAAGGATTAATTTGCTTTACCAGTAACCTTGCATTAGTTTCACACCTTGAAAGGCAGTACCAAAATGTGCAGGCTGTAGGGGTGGCAATGCTTCTTGGTCTTCTCTGGTGGAAGCAAAAACTTGACACCAATGAAGACATCCAAGACCAGGTATCGATCCCCGTTATGCCAAAGAAAGGTTCTCAGAAAATTGATTTCAGGCTTACTTGACACCAACGTAAAAGTATAACAATTTCCAAGTCTTCAGAACTGAAAAATGTCTGATTCACCTACATTCAACTACTCTAGCAAAAAGCTGACAAGATAAGTGGTGCAAAAAGGCTTCAATAGGTACTATGCTTGAGAACTTAATGTAATATGAACGTCTCATCATATCCAGCCTTCTGTTTGGAAAATTTGAGAAATTGAGATCAAGAATTGAGTTCTGTTCTATTTCACTCTGACTTTTGGTCAGGAGTTGGTTGTTTTGCATACAACATATTCCAAAATTGCCAAGTTTTTGGTGGATGCTTGGAGGTTTGAGCAATGAACATTCTAGATCGGTTCATTTAGGGTCAAATTCTATTTGGCATACCAAGAGTTGGTCAAATGAGTTTGGCCCTCAATGAACCGAAATAGGTTGCTCTTCATTCAAATTCATGCATTACCTCCAAGCATGCACCACAAGTGGAAAGATATGATTGATATTGTCAGCAAAATAACCAATGGAAAATGACAAGGGACTATCTCCCAACGAAAAGTCCCATTAAATTAAAGGATATCTATAATTTGTCATAGAAATATGACATTGCCATCTAAAGCAAATATGGTAAAGAACACTGACCCTTTGTTCTTGCTTCCTTACAGCTTGGACTACTTTTCTACATTTGCATCTTTTGGGCAACTTCCGCAATGTGGACAACGCTCATGACATTCCCAATGGAAAAACAGAATTTAGCCAAGGAGAGAGCAGCTGATATGTATCGGTTGAGTGCATACTACTTGAGCAGCACAATATGTGACTGCCTGGCTGAGCTTATCTATCCGACAATTTTCACAACCATACTTTATTTAATGGTTGGTCTAAGGAAGAGCATCACAGCGTTTCTATTCACGCTCCTTGCTACACTCCTAATCGGCATCACTGGTCAGGCATGTAACAAAACTCATCCTTCTTTGATCAACGATCCTTGATCACCTATTCGAGCTACCCTTTAATTCAATGGGACTTTTCATCAGGAGTCATCCCCCATGATTTTTCATGGATTGTTTTGCAAAATGAACGATTTCTTTCCACTTGGGATGGTGCATGCTCGGAGGTAGCGTTTACATGAATGAAGAGAAACCCATTTTGCTTCATGGGAGGCCAAACTCATTTTAGCACCTCTTGGCATGCCAAAATGAGTTTGACCCTCAATGAACCAATATACAAAATGTTCTTTGTTCAAACCTCCACATGGCTCCAAGCATGCACCAAAACCTTCCCAAACATGGAAGGTGTTGTATGCAAAATAACCAATTCCCGACCAAAACTCGTGTTGAGTTAAAGGATAACTCTATTTGCTACCCAAATTGGGTCAAATCGACAGATACAAACGCGTAGTCCTTATAACACAAAATAACAGATACCCATGACCCATACACAGGTCTCACATCAACAGGAAACTTGAATTCACTCTTCAGTGTTTTCTCAGTTAACCATTCTGTAAGAATCTGAATTACAAAATGCACTCAATCAGTTGTACCTGACAGGGGTTTGGAGAGATGTTTGGGGCAGCAACACTGAGCCTGAAAAATGCTGGAGTGCTGGCATCACTCTTCCTTCTAATTTTCCTCCTCGCAGGCGGATACTATGTCCAGGTAACACAATTTCATGACGAAATAGAAAAATCCATCCCAAGAATGAATATTCAATGAGGATTTTATCCATGGCAGCCATAGAGTTAGTTACTCTTCACAAGATTCAAATCAGCATCTAAGTAGTTGTTGTTTCCAAAAATTGATGAAAATAACAGCACTGAAAAATTAATGAAATTGAAATGATATAGGTATACTAAGCTCAGCATTTTGTCAATGCAGAGAATGCCAAAATTCATGAGGTGGGTGAAGTACCTTTCGTTTGTTTTCCATGGATTTCGTCTTCTTCAGAAGACACAATATTCACCAGACCAAATCTATGGATGCTCAACAAAGTGTACAAGAATTGCAACAGCTCCAGCACTGCATGGGGTGGACCTCAACTCTGGAGTTAAAGAAGCTGGGGTGCTTCTTCTAATGGCCTTTGCATACCGTCTTGTGTCCTACATGTGCTTGCGTAGAATATAACTCCATCAAATTCAATAAGATTATAGGAACATACGTTAGTACTTTATTGAGTTCCATAACTCCTGTCTTTGTTTGCAAGTAGAAAACAGCTTATATTTCATCAACTTTCAAAAAGATGTTATTTGACCAGTGTTGTTGCCGTCCCAATTTCTTAGGGAAAAATAAAGAGATTCCAGTCCACTGGCAGCCGACAGTGTTTCCAGAATGAAATAAACAAAGAGCAGCGCTTTCCCTCCATGATAACCCTTTTCAATACAGAAAACCAAGATTTTGAGTTGATTCTGTGACTTTAATCCATCAAAGTCCCACGAAGGTTTTGACCAATGTATTCCTGAGGACTGCTAGTTTGGCAAAAAATCACTCAGCAAGCATAATGACTTCACAAGAGAAATGTTTTTGATTCTGAGTCAATAAGACCCATTTGACTATTCACTAAAATACAATCAAGACCTCGGCCATTTACCAAGTCTGAAAAATAGATTGTCCAATAATATTTCAACGTCATGAATAATCATCACAAACGTCGAGAGTAACCTGATCCTTTACAGGTCTTGCATAGGATTAGTCCTGCCACACCACACAACCAGACCCTCAAATCAGCCATTATCTGTGTTCTACATAGTTTTCCAATCGTCAAATAAATTTATTGCAAGCTGATCAATCCATATGTAAACAAAATGTTGCTGAGAATGAAGTATACCTGCCCCTTTGCAGACACGACAGTCTCCCATTCCAGTATCAGTCTTCATCTTCCCGTCTATGCAAAATACACACTTCACACCTCCTGTGCAAGGAAAATATTCCAATAGAAATCAGCTTATTTCCCTTGAGTTGAAGGCCACAAAGGCCAGGTTCAAAAAAACAAGAAAGAAATCATTCTTAAACAATTACGCACCTCATATCTGACAAGTATGGTGCACATCTGGTCGAGTGTTACAAATTCTTTGCCTAATACTGCTATACATCTTAGGTTTAAAAGAAGCTTGTCGGTGTAACATCGGTGTTTCCAAATCTTCGTCTAACACCGGTATACTGCTTATACTATCCGTATACATCTTGGGTTTAAAAGAAGCTTGTCAAAACACCGATGTACATGGGGTTTAAAATAGGCTTGTCGGTGTTACAATTAAAAGAAGCTACATAGGTGTTACAAATTCTATGTCTACCACGGGTTAACTATCCATACTATCAGTAGGTATACATCTTGCGTTAAAAAGGAGCTTGTAGCTTACCATTTCCTCCACACCTTGCACATGACACTGGGTCCCCCTGCATTAACAACCCATCACCTTCGCCCATGAGATCTTTGAATCTGGCTGATAGAAAAAGCTCTCGGAGTTATTGCCTCAACTGTTTCCCTACCGGCATAAGACTTTAAAGACCTAAACCACGTGAATGGTATGCAATGAAAGTGCGATTGTCCCACTTCTCCCATCAATCATTCGAAACACCTAACGGTTCATTCATACTGTCATGTACCAAGTTCAACCACATCCAGGAGTGTTGTTGTTGTATTGTTGCTCTCTACTTTCCATCATTCTCCTTTGCCATGGCACAGAGCGAAGCTTGTGTGACATTCTATGTACCAGACGATGCTCTACAGTCCCGTATATTGTAACTGCTATCAATCCTGTATGAATTTGGAAATGAAGACCAAAAAAGGAACAAAAACAAAGTAGCGAAACTCAGTCGCAAAAGTCACCATCACCAAGATTTTGACACAAGGAGCTTGAAGATCACTGACCTCTCAACTCAACGGAGATAGAGGTTCTTGATAGACCACTAGAATTCCAAACTATTCGACTCAATTCTAACATAGTACATCGATAATACTGAAATTGCAAGGTAAGGCGGAGGCTTTATGGTGGATTATCATCTGACATTCTCATTTACTAGATTCAATAGAAAGGATTGATGCATTTCTCGAAATTACCTTGAGACCATAGTAAAGAGAGGCCGAAGTCGCAACTAACACACTTGCGCCGATGATGAGAGTTTGTAGGTTTTCCGGATCCATTTCGGCCAGCACTAATCTCACCGCTGGCTCCAACATTGCCGCCCTACACTGCTGCAACTCCAACCCTCTCCCAATTCTTCGCCTCCGTAGTACCCCATGCCAATTCAACCTGGCAACAGACACACATGACCTCCAATGAATGCACTCCACCCTTCCGACTATTGTGCTACCAATCCCAGACCTAACCTGCAAGAATTGACACAGCAATGGTGCAATCTCGCTCCGCCTTCGAAGCTGTGCAGGTAAACTACTGAACCAAATTCGGTGTTCCGGATGTGATTGGGATGAGCAGGATGTGGCCGAAGTGGAGGGCATCGAAGGTAATGAAAATGAGATGGACTGCAATGTGAGGCATGCCATGGCTGATTCTTCTTCTTCTTCTTCTTTCTTCTTCCTTCCTCCCCCTTCAGGGATGGATTTCGCAAGCTCAGACGAGTGTTTGAACTTTACGAACAATATCCAAACGTCCCTGCAGACCAGGAGCGCAATTGGGGCCTCAATTCTGCTGATGTCATTATTTTCTTTAAATTATTTTATGGTTTTTAATTTTTTTTGGATTTTCGGAAGCCATGTCACAGTGCCACCATTTTTCACTGCCAAAAGAAAAAGTTAGCGGTTCGATGTTGTAAGCTTAGTCACGTTTACCTTTTCATTTTCTATTCTCAGAATAAATTGACTACGTGGATGTCGAATGGGATGTGCACAGATGGACCCCGCAAGGCAGCCACAAGGGAGCATGAGCCGTGGACGGCGCTGGGTCACTCTAGAGAGTTCTCGGGTCTTCTACGAAGTTCTCACACTCTTCTTCTCTTCTCTTCTCTTCTCTTCTCTTCAGTTCTCTTCCCCCTTCCTTTTCTTGAATCTTCTTGAATGTCCGACCTCGGTGGCCTAAAAGCATCATCAGGTCATCACCGCAGTTAAAATCAACTTCTCAGGTAGAGCGATATGATGATGATGAACATTACTTTTGAGTGTCTCGCTTCTCCCAGGAATTTCATGTGAAGGAACCTACCTTCAAGGAATGTTGATGTTATGTTGTAAGGGACTCCTTCCCGTATCTTCCATATTCTCTTCTGCCGCTCCCACCTCCCTCATTCACAGGGTAGTATCCACAAGTCGTAGGCGCAAGCTTATCCGGTGCATCGTTTCCTCCTCTAATTCTCCTACTGGTTTCCAATCTTGCAAGATGGCAATTGCCAACCCTAACCTCCTCACAACGGCACCATCCCTTCCATCCTTCGCATCTCCACGATCATCATCATCTTCTTCTACTTCTTCTTCTTCTTCTGTCACAGTTAGGTCTGCTTTTGGGAAATCATCGCAGCCATGGCCTTCGATGTCATCCACCTCTTCTTCTTCACGCAGGAGCATTGTGCCTGCCTCACTTGCTTTGCTCAATCGGGGTCCTGGGGTTAGTTTTGTGGGTCTTCGAGCACAAAGGTCAGGGGGGAAGAAGGAAGGAGTTGTGAAATCGGAACGTAGCAAGAGAGCATATCGAACGGTACCATCTGCGGAAGCTCGAGATGGGAGGATCAACCAAGGGGAGTTTACAGAGATGGCATGGCAGGCCATAGTGGCATCCCCGGATGTGGCCAAGGAGAGCAAGCAACAGATAGTGGAAACCGAGCATTTGATGAAGGCGTTGTTGGAGCAGAGGAATGGGTTAGCTCGAAGGATTTTCGCAAAAGCGGGTGTGGACAACACATCTTTGTTGGAAGCCACCGAGAGGTTTATTCAGCGCCAACCGAAGGTAATGGGTGACACAAGTGGGTCTATGCTTGGCAGGGAATTGGAGGGGTTAATAGAGAAGGCAAGAGGCAAAAAGAAGGAGCTCGGGGATTCTTTTGTCTCCGTGGAGCATTTGGTGCTTGCATACGCTACAGACAAGAGGTTTGGGCAACAACTTTTCAAAGATTTTCAGTTGAGCCCCAAGAATTTGGAGGCTGCGGTTCAGTCCATCAGGGGTTCCCAGAAAGTCACCGACCAAGATCCGGAGGGGAGGTACGAGGCTTTGGAAAAGTATGGGAAGGACTTGACGGAGATGGCAAGGCAAGGGAAATTGGACCCTGTCATTGGACGTGACGATGAAATTCGGCGGTGCATTCAAATTTTGTCACGAAGAACCAAGAACAATCCAGTGTTGATCGGTGAGCCTGGTGTGGGGAAGACAGCCATTTCGGAGGGTTTGGCACAACGGATTGTGCAGGGTGATGTTCCACAAGCACTTCTTAACCGTAAGTTGATTTCTTTGGACATGGGGTCTTTGATAGCAGGGGCTAAGTACCGAGGTGAGTTTGAGGACCGTCTCAAAGCTGTACTTAAGGAAGTCACAGAGTCCGACGGCCAAATTATCCTTTTCATCGATGAGATACATACAGTTGTAGGTGCCGGTGCCACAAGTGGGGCCATGGATGCGGGTAACCTTCTGAAACCTATGTTAGGTCGTGGAGAGCTTCGTTGCATAGGGGCAACCACATTGGACGAGTATCGAAAATACATTGAGAAAGATCCGGCTCTGGAACGTCGGTTCCAGCAAGTTTATGTCGACCAACCATCCGTGGAAGACACCGTTTCCATTCTACGAGGTCTTCGAGAGCGGTACGAATTGCATCATGGGGTAAGGATCTCAGATAGTGCTTTAGTGGAGGCGGCTATGTTGGCAGATCGATACATAGCAGACCGGTTTCTTCCAGACAAAGCTATCGATCTTGTGGACGAAGCTGCTGCCAAACTGAAGATGGAGATCACTTCCAAGCCCACAGCTCTGGATGAAATCGATAGGTCTGTGTTGAAACTTGAAATGGAGAGATTGTCTTTGAAAAGTGACACAGACAAGGCATCACGAGACCGTCTGGACCGGCTTGTCACTGAGCTGGAGTGGTTGAAGGGCAAGCAAAAGGAGTTGACAGATCAATGGGAACATGAGAAGTCGGTGATGACTCGCATCCAGTCCATCAAAGAAGAGGTGGACAGAGTTAACCTGGAAATTCAGCAAGCAGAACGAGATTATGACCTAAACCGAGCTGCGGAGCTGAAGTATGGAAGCTTAATGACCTTGCAACGCCAATTGGAAGCTGCTGAGAAGGCTTTGGATGAGTATCAAAACAGCGGCAATTCCATGCTCCGGGAGGAGGTCACAGGAAATGACATTGCAGAGATTGTGAGCAAGTGGACTGGAATTCCTATCTCAAAGCTACAGCAATCGGAGAGAGAGAAACTTCTTCATCTTGATGATGAGCTCCACAAGCGTGTTGTTGGCCAGGATCCAGCAGTGAAGTCTGTTGCAGAGGCTATCCAGCGCTCAAGAGCCGGCTTGTCTGACCCTAACAAACCTATTGCCAGCTTCATGTTCATGGGACCAACTGGTGTTGGTAAAACTGAGTTAGCCAAAGCGTTGGCGTCCTATCTGTTCAACACAGAGGAGGCTATGGTGAGGATTGACATGAGCGAGTACATGGAGAAGCATGCGGTGTCTCGGTTGCTTGGAGCACCTCCAGGTTATGTTGGCTATGAAGAAGGTGGTCAGCTCACAGAGTCGGTTCGGCGGAGACCGTATGCTGTCATCTTGTTCGACGAGATCGAGAAAGCGCATTCAGATGTGTTCAACATCTTCCTCCAGATTTTGGATGACGGTCGTGTTACCGATTCTCAAGGCAGGACAGTGAGCTTCACCAACACAGTCATCATCATGACGTCAAATGTGGGGTCGCAGTATGTGCTTGGAAATGCTGACAACATGGCTGGGAGTAGTAAAGAAGTCATTTACGAGGCAATGAGGGCTCGTGTCATGGAAGCTGCAAGAATGACATTCCGACCTGAATTCATGAACCGTATTGACGAGTACATCGTGTTCCAACAGCTTGACCGCGACCAGATCAGCCGAATCGTCAAAATCCAGCTTGAGCGTGTGCAGACGAGGTTGAAGGACCGCAAAATCAAGTTGCAGGTCACTGAAAGTGCTGTGCAACTGCTTGCAAGCATGGGTTACGACCCCAACTATGGAGCTCGGCCGGTGAAGAGAGTCATTCAACAAAGCATGGAGAATGAGCTTGCAAGGTCGATTTTGAAGGGAGAGATCAAAGAAGAGGACACTGTTATGGTTGACACAGAACTCACATCTGTTGCTGGTGGTGGCCTGCCGCAACAGAAACTCACCTTTAAGAAACTGGAGGTCACAGATGCATCAAATCCAAGCGTGGATGCCGATTCACCCGTTTTTGTACCAGGACTTCAGAATTGAGTTTGTTGTTCTGAGGATTTTTCCACACACATCGCAAGAGGGACGAGATTGCTTCTACATGACTTGAACTGTGCAGATGATGTAACCCACTGAACACATTATGAGCAATCTTTTGAGTAGACTGACTTCAGTGGACTCAGTAGAGTTTCTGAGGATGAGCAGAGTAGATTGTAAAGGATCTTCTTACTTTAGGAGGGGATTTTGTGATATATTGTAATTCATCGCTAGTTTCATGTGGACTGTCTTGAAAGTTGGCCAGTAAACACAGAATCGTACGGACATGGGTGGGTCGTCGATATGGAGATTTCCCCAATCACCTTTGACTCAAACTACTTGAGAGGAAGGCAGAATAGTTGAGAGCAAAAAATCTTTGTAATTCTACAGAAACCGCGAATCAATTTAACAACCGATTCTCCTTCCAAATCTTTGCCTACAACTCGAAATGCATGAGGTTATCTATTTTTGGTCAGAGCAAGGGATCTGCACTTCCACTCAGGACCAGTTGTGGGGCATCTCAAATTACTTGAGACTATATTCTAAAATTTGTTTTAAGAAATTTTCATACATATTGTAGAGAATGTTTTGTATGCTCACAACATGATAAATCACTGAACATTTTGTGAGGAAACAAAGTAGATTAGTGGATTTAAAGAGTTTCTGGTGGTGAGCAAGCTGTATTGTGAAGGATCTTCTTAATTTAGGAGGGTTTTTGTGATATGATGTCGTTCATCTTCATATCCACATGGATTGTTTTGAAATTTTGGCCAGAACACCTAAAATTGTACAGGTCATTGTTATGGAGATTTCCCTAATCACCAGTAATTATGCTTGAGAAGAAGGCAGAATAGTTGAGAGCAGGAAAAATTGTAGTTTTATAGAAACTTTGATCAACAACTGTATCTTCTCTAGTTTCTACCTGTAACTCAAATTGCATGAGGTCACCAATTTTTCACCAGAGCAAGGAATCTGCATCCGGAATTAGGGTCATTGGTAGGGCATCTTCAAATCATCCATACATCATGTATTGATGAAATATACAAATTTGATCCTCAGACCCTTTCTTGTGATTAGAAGTTAGAACCATAAAAAAAACATGCAACATATAGTTTAAGAAGCTTGTTTCTCTTATTTTCTTTGCTTCTTGCATGCCTTGGCTTTTTCCTTTGAGAACTTATTCATAATCTTGGAACTCACTGTATAGCGTACTTGAACACAATGTAATTGTGCATGGGAAGATAATGCATTAGATTTGAGGTTTAGGGTATAGTGTTTAGACTACTATATATATATGTACACTGATATGTGCAATTAGGTTGCCTCTTTGCCCAATGCAAAATACCTTGGTTCAAAATCAGATCACCAAAAGAAAAAAAAGAAATATCCTATATTTTGTTACTGATGTACAAATATTCAAAATAGTGTGAACTGTCGATAAAAAAAATTTAGCATGGGCCAACCTAATCGCACATATCAGTGTAATCAACTTTCCATTGATGTGGCAACTCTACAGAATTCCCTTTCTGTAGAATTTTATAGGATATTGTAAAGTGGGGTCCAGTACTGAAGCAGAGAGAGGTGCCGAAAATATGCGTTGGCAATACCACAACCATCTGGGTGTCGAATTCTAAGCTTTCATTCAATACCCTTACCCATTGATACATATGAGGTTCTTGTTTGTTTCGTGGAAAGTGGTTGGCCACTTCAAGCACTAAACTGATCTAACTTGTTGCCTGCACATCAACCTACAGCTGCGACCTTGCTATGACCATGGGTATCAATTTTGTGAAGTTGGAAATGCACACATATCGCTAATTTCTGTCTATTCTCTATGAAATGATGTGATGAAATTTACGTGTGTAAGCTTAAGTTGCATTGACTAAATAAATTGTCATGGAAGAGCAAGTAGTATTTAATTCTTCTGTACAAGTCAGATTTGTCTATTCTGTGCGGATTTCAGTTCAACACTTAAAGAGAGTAATGCTCAAAAACTAAACCATGATTTTTTGTTGTTCCTTTTCTATATAATATGGGTATTCAGATGTAGGTCCGATAGGAGCCAGTTATGTACCAAAACAGTATTTGCATCACATAACTCAGAGAATTCTTTCAAAAAAATTCTGATAAATTTCTGTGAAGACACTTAAGTTGTGAGTGGAACTACAAACCTTGAAGATTTGAATCTTGAGTCTTTGGTTAAATCATTACATAGAATATTCCTCATGTGGATGATACAGCATCGAAATAGATGGAATAGTATATTTCTCTTGGGCAAAGTGTAGATACTTGCCTCAGTCAAATGACATTCGGAATGCAAGGGAATGTGAGCCTCACAGCAATGGAATGTGCCCCTGGTTCTAAGTTCCTTGCCTTGGATTGGTCACTATACTTTTTACATCTATTATTGTGGGATGAAAGTTAGTATGGGTTGAAATTATGATGGTTCATTGTATCTTATGTGTGGGTTGAATATGAAGGTGTTTATGAACTAAAAAACTACTAGTATTCAAATATAATTGATTGATTTTTTAGAATAATTTTTATTAATAATATTGATATTACATTGATATTGCATTTTCCAACCTACTGTTATCCGTGTTGGTGTAAAAAACATTGAATTTCATGTTTCTAGTTTTTAAACATATAGCATGGTGGGTTTGAAAAATGGTGTGGATCAAGAAAAGTTACATGAACCAAAATCATCGCGTTATGACAAAATTATCAGGGACCATATGAATAGGTGTAGAAGATGTACCAATCTCAAAACTTGAAATCATGGGGCTTGATCCTCTCACTTTAATGTAACCTAGCCTCTATACAAGTGCAATAGCCATGTTGTGCCACATGGATTCCTCATCTATCCAAAAACATGCCAAGGAGGTCATATGTAGAAATTGATATACACTCTAAGCTCCGTAATATCATACTTTTGGCAACAAAGGTGCACGTGATAGTGAGTTATGTAGTGTTGACATGGATGCGTGATAAAAAAGAGAATTAGTGTAGCATGTGACATTATGAAATAACACAAAGTCAACATTACAATAATGACAATAATTATAATGATGACAATGTGATGTATGCAAGCATGTGGTTTGAATTCTTTGGTGGTTTATTTTAATGTCAAAACCCATAATGTATGAGAGGTAAATGTAACAACAAGGAGTAAACTAAGAACATTCGTTCCCTAGGGTTTCAACATATAAGAGAAGGAGTGAGAGTAAGGAGGTTGATATTACAAAGTTTAGAGTGTATTATTAAGTAGATAGGCCTACTAACGTGAGGCCATGCCCTATTACCGAACACCTCACAGTTGGGGCATGATTGTTGAATGCTCTGAGTCCACAAATTGTTGGTGAAGCCCACACTACTTAAGACCACTTCACATACAAGCCAAGAGTTGTGACCATGAAATTGTGAGAGCTCAAGATAAGTGACCAAAGGCCACCCAAGACACTTCCAAATTCATGTAGTGTGGTCACAGGCCCTCAAGTGTAGTGTGAAGTCATATGTGACCGGGCCCTCAACCAAATGCTATTTCAATGATTTTTTTTATTCATGTGGAGTCCTTGCACATGATGAAATATAATAAATCAATGGTTGTGAGATTTCGGAGTGCCAATTTTGTGCTAGGCCTACCTCCAAGAGGTGGTTTTGGAAAATAGCCCAAGCGGCCATGAAACATACTCCATTTGATGCTATATGCAAATCCATGTAGAATTGACATCCATCTTGCATTCACTTACTCCATTGGTCCCTCAAGCATAGCGTGGAGTGAACTTGGACCGGCTCCGCTTTTTCCATCAATGAGAGTGCTTGAAGTGCCGATGTGGAATGCGGTCGTGGGGCCTCAATCTTATGTGTGAACTAGCCCTTAGATGAGTTCTTAGTTGTTTGTATACGAGATTAGTGAAGGGTAAACCGTCAAGGAAAGGGCAATGGTTTTTACTTAGAGTAGCTACACACCTACTACGTGATCGAAGTCGAGCCTATCATATTTTGAATGATCATAGTTTGAACATGCAATCTTTTTTGAACATATGTCTTTTTTTTGTATGCATTCTTGAAGTCACACCTGTTAACTTCCACATACCACTCAAATATAAGTGTCGCTTAAGATAAGTAGTTGAATCAGGCATGTCTACCTTAATACGATGTGTTTTAATATTATGTCCGCACTAGGACCATCAACCGGCCTACAACAATGAGGGAGTGTTTCATTTTGATAGGATTTTTTTATGGTCTTGTATGTAGTGAAGTGAACGGGCAAAACTACACTACATTACATCCACCGAGGTCACTATGAGTAAGACGAACAATCCTTGTTGATAACACTAAATTTCGAAAAGAGTTCTAGAAAAAAAAAAAACTTAATCTTGCCTATAGACCACGCCTCTTTTTGAAATGCCACGCAATACATCTATATTGAACAACCATGCCCACACTACGGCCAAGTGTTGCCCCTTGGCAACAACAGGAGTCCTTGTTGATAGGGGAGGTTCGTCTCTTTCCAAAACTCATTGCTATCAATAAGGATTTTTTTTTGTCTTACTCATAATAACTTGACTGGGTGTAATGATATACTGCAATTTCCAATTCCGCTCATTCACTTCACTGCACACAAGACAAAACTCCTATCAAGATGGAAACTCTCCCACTATTGTGCATCAACCGTTGGTCCTAGTGTGAGCATGTGGAAGCTTCCCTTGTCAAGAAGGACTCTTGTTGTTGCCAAGGAGCAGCGACTTGGCTCTAGTGCAGGCGTGACATTCATCTCTTTCCGAAATCTACTGCTATGAGTGAGGATTTTCCATCCTGCTGCTCACCACAACCACTGGACTTATTAGTTGTGATGATACACAGTAGATACATTCACTTCAACACATACAAGACAAGGACTCTCTATCAACATGGAAACCCTCCCACTGCTGTGGGCCAGCCAGTCGGCGGTGCTCCCTAGTGTGGCCATGTTCCCATAACCCAGCCTGGAGAAAGTGGGCGCGGTGATGCAGATGCAGATGCCTTTTAGCCACTTTTAGCGCACTCTCCAGAGTGCGCTAAAAGTGGCTGTTTTAGGCGCCTCGCATCCTACCTTACCATATTTAGAGGTGTCGGAGGCGAATCTGTGGCCTGTCCACAACGTGCTTACATCTGGGAGCCGGTGACTGGGAACTTTTCCAATGTCAAATGGACACCTGCCTGCATGCAATGGTTTCCCCCGCCATCCACCCTCATCACGGCCTCGTCGTGGAAGCTCGTCCTTTCCATGCCGACGATGCTTTCTCAATTTCCTCTACTCAGCTCATCAGTAGTTCTCGGGCCAATTCCGATGGATCACTCCTACAGTTGTAAGATCTTGAGTACTCATGAGGATTGACTCGTTTTGATGATCGAGACTAAGAGGAGGAAGGAGGAGGAGGAGGAGGAGGGATGGAGTGCGTGAGAGAGTGCATAAGCAACTTGTGGGCTCTTCAGGAGCGTCGCTACGCCATCGTGTATGTATCGGTCACCAGATTTGTGCGAACCATGCTGCGGGTACTGCTTCTCAGCCTTCCGAGATACTATTCCTAGTCGAACGTCGTCGCTAATTCAGGTTCGTTCATCATCTCTACCCTCTCAATCTCAACATTCGTCACTTTTTTTATCGACTTCAGGGACCCTAAAGCCCTAATTCATTCACAATGTGTCCTGGATGAGTTGACAGTGATGTGTGTACCATGCCAGTTCTGGTCCACGGAATGTGTTGGCACCGGTGCGTTATGCAGCAAAATAAGGCCCCTCGGATTCCAACCCTAAGTGTAATCACTCAACTAATTAAGTGGTTCCCATGCCGGATTATGGTAAGTTAATTTGGCGGAGGCATCACACTTCTTGGCATCAACTCAGCCAGCTGCAAGGTGGTTATCTTTCTCAGTCTAAAGAGCTGTTGCATGCTGGAGCTTTGGTTGATTCCTACATGAATGTGTGTGTGTGTGTATATATATATATATATATCGGTCGTCAATTTTTTAGTTCATTGATCAGTTGTGAAGAACCCCGGTTCGAGAGACTTAGTGTAAAGAGGATTTGTAAATTCCGATATTCCTGTAATGTATTTAAAGGTCAGTCTTGATGATCGATCTGGAAGCATCCATCCCCAGAGGGAGATTTAAGAATGCAGAATTCTGTTGGAAGGAATAGTTGTAAGTTAGTTCCCATGGCAGCTGCAAGGTGGTTATCTTCCTCATTCCAAAGAGCATGCTGGGGTGTTGGTCGATTCCTTTTTATATATATATGTATATATATTGGTCGTCAGCATGTCATTAATCAGTTGTGAAGATAGACTTGTTTCATCATGATGCAATCCTGGTTCACGAGATTCAGTGCAAAGAGGTTTTGTGCATTTCAAAACCCCTTTGATATTAATATTGCATGGTCAGTCCTGATGATCGATCTGGAATCCATCTCCAAAGGGAATTTCAAGAATTCAGGATTTTGTTGGAAGGAATAGGTGTAAGTTAGGTACTTCTAATTGCAGCTCCAGGGTGGTTACCTTTCTCAGTCTAATGAGCTATTGCATGCTGGGGTGTGGGTTTATTCCTTCATGTATATATTAGTCGTCAATTTCTCTCGCGGCATTTCATTGATCAGTTGTGAAGATAGGCTTGTTTCATGATGCAATCTTGGTTCAAGAGACCTAATGCAAACAGGTTTTGTGAATTCCAAAATCCCTGCAATGTATTGCAAGGTCAGTCCTGATGTTTAATTTGGAAGTGTCCATCCCCATTAGTAGTGTTAAGTACCCAGGATTCTGTTGGAAGGATTAATTTCTTAAGATTGGCATGTGGGAATGACACGGTAGCATAAAACAAGTAGCCATATTTGTCAGGTAATTACTGTGAATGTAAAGCTTTATTTAATTCATGGATGCAGGTGCCCAGAATTCTCATCAGCTGGACTGCAAGGACATGGTGAAATGTAGTGCAAAATGTAGTAAGGATAGTGCTGGACCAGCCCCTCATTGGTCTCTCTTCAGTTGCTGCTCAGAAATGCGGGTGCACTAATTCAAAAGATGAAGGTAAACATCACACAAATCCACATCCACTACTTCTCAACAATTATCGGTTGAGTAGAGGGCAGGTGTGGTACTGTTCCAAGCTTCATTTTTCCAGAGTCAAAACAAACGACAGAGAAAATATGCGAGGCAGATGGACATTGGCAACTCTGATAAAAAAATGAAAAGTGATACTTAAGAGTTCAAAGTCACTTCACAATTATTTTGCAACTGCTCTGGCACTATCTTCATTTAGGAATGTGGATCGGCCACAATTGTGTTCGTTTTGGTCAAATTGGACAAACATTTCATCTTCTCCTGCTCTTTAAGTGAGGTATGATTGTGCTGATTGTTTGGACATCAAAAACAATCACAAGGATGCTGGAGTTCAGGTGCTGTCAAATGTATTGATTTGTGCATTCATGCAACAGCAGTACATCAGATCCCAGTGAGAAATCCAATTGTAGGCCAATGTACTCATAATCTCTTCAGTTTTGTGAATTTTTACATATTTGTAAAACCTGGGGCTTTGCACACATGACTGAGACTGACAGAGGCCAGCCATGACAAGCAATAAAACCTCCTTCATCCATCCTTCCCCCAAAAACCCACAGTGAATATCTGGAAGAAGGTGACTTCTCTATTTCCTTTACCCTAGTGAGGACCCTTCCACTAATTTTCTGACCTGACCTTCTTCCTACTAGGTCTCTACTGTAAGGAAGAAGGTTGCCAGGTTGATAGCGAAAGTAACTGGAGATAAGGAACAGGACATCAGGTATTACAATGAAAAGCATTCCAGTCGAATCCGGGGCAGTCGTGTTTCTGAGTACCAGAAAGCCTCAGGCAAGTGCACTTTAAGAGGTCCAACAGGTTCTTCTCTGTCACAAGTAGAATGAGGGAGCACAGTGTATGTTTGACAGAAACCTGGAAAGAGATGGTTTTTGAACTCCATATTCTGTTGCTATTTTTGTTAGTTTTAAAGGGAGGCCACCACATAGCTGCAAAATTATGCTGTTGGAAGGAATATTTTGGGCGCAGACATCTCTTATATGGGCGCTCACAAGAGCAGCTTTCAAAGGCATTCCACCCAAACATCAATGAAACAATATCACTTAATACACTTATATCACCTGAAGTAGGTATTTAAGTACCTCCAAAAATCCAACTCTTTAATGTGACTCTTGCCAGATGCACAGGAGGTTGTCATTTTGAATTGACTACCTGGTGAATTCTTCAACCAAACATTACTCAAGTACACGGAGGCTGTGCCATGTGAAGAATCTCAGGTTGTGGTTGATAGGATGTGTCTCATCCAAATCCACTCTGTGTAATGCAGGTCAAAAAACGGAGTTGAGTCGCAGCAGCAACAGTTCACATAGTGCTGCATTAGGAAGAACTCAACTTGATCCAGACAAGTCTGAGAAGGTTCATATTCTTGCTCAAATTTGTTGTTTGCACAATGTGGTCTTTTGTAAGCGTGCATATTGGGTGAATATTCTCGTTTTATGCTTCAAGCTAATGTACACTCTGCGCATATGTATCTGGAAGCCATTTGGATCCTTATTACTTAACCACATCTGCAACATGAATTTGCCTTGTTACCTATTCAAAGTGAAGAATCACTGGTTGAATGTGCATCAAGCTGTGCACTTACCCAAGTCTGCGTACAACATAATGGTGCAGGTGGTGCTTCTGAGCGACATACAACATGCTCCCATTGCCAGATCACGTTTCTACTCGAGCAAAGCAAAAGAACTAATTCAACAAGTTTTGAAACAGAAGCTGACAGGTGTGGTGTATGATCCCGAACTGGCTCCCCTGTTGGTTAAGGAAATCACAGAGGAAGTCAAGATGGGCCTCAAAGGTGCGGTCTTCTGTACTGCTATCTTCTCTACTAACAACTGATGTTCCTGGGATTCACATTACAAAAAAAATCACATGGTAATATAAGAATATGACAAGCTTAATCACACATTTAATTTGCCTCTGATAGGAAACTGAAGAAGCTTGTCAGCACAGTGGATTGTAGGTGTGCAGTTGTGATGATGTAACTAATTGTTCCTTGTTATCAACCAACTGTAAGGCCAAAGGGAGTAAGGGAAGTCAAGGAAGCAGTAAAGACATGTTTTCTTTTATGAAGTAAGGTAGGCATAAGGTAGATGGGTCTTAAATGGTTACTTTCTCCAACTAGCCCACTTCTCTTAGGATATAAATCACACGATGAGTATGAGATGGTTTTTTGTAGATGAGCTCATAATTTTTGGAGCTCATATGAATATCTAATTCATTATTACAGTGAAGATTCTTGTGTTTTTTTTTGGGGGGGGGGGGGGCGTTCATACAAGTCCCTCCCCTCAAAAAATTATGTTGACCATTGAGCTTAGGATAGTTATCAATTTTTGAGCACGCAGTCCAATCTTTTTTAAAGACCTGTCTTGGAGTCACACCAAACCACATACCACTCATATATAGGTGTCGTTCCAAGATAAGTAACCTAATTAGGCAAAACTGCCTTACCCAAAACCAACACTATGCACCACTTTCTTACATTTGAAGCATCCATGTATAATTGTTGTACATAGTGTTGGTTTTCTGTATACATACCTTAGATTTTCTTGAAGGTTTGGGTGGGGTATGAGCTATTTTGAAGAGCAACATGGATAAACTGCTAATGTCTGTGTCTGTGTGTGTGTGTATTTGAAACAGAGATGGAGCTGGACAAATACAAAATTGTGGTGCAAGCCATAATTGGGGAGCAGCATGGCCAAGGCTTTCAGATGTCTTGCCGCTGCTTCTGGGACCCTGACACAGACGACTACGCCCACGATTCCTTTGTCAATGAGAGCATTTTTTGTGTCGCCGGTGCTTTTGCTTTGTGTTTGTATTAGTGTTCCTGATTCATAGGCCAAGCAGTCCAGGCTTTTCCCAGCTTGATTTTTGCATCCCTGAACTGAAACCAAATGCCCAGAAGTGCAAGCATAATTTCAGATGTTCAAGCATTGAATTTACAACCATAATTGCACACATGTTGCACATCCAGACACTTCAAAACTAGCAACATCAAACTCTGCAAGGTGTAGAACTTTCTTCAAGTTATTATGGCGGTAGGTGTAGGTCTCACTCATAAGTTACCATTGGTGGGGGACAAGCAGCTTGTGGACCTTACGGATGATGACATTTTCAGTTTTGAGCTAGTGTCAATTGCCATCAAATTATCCAAAAGAAAGTCATCATAGAATATAATATCTATTATAAGTCATGGCAGATGTTGTGCAGATGAATTTTTTTGGCATCACATGTATGGGTGCATAAGTGTGAGCATGACAAATGATCAAGCTTTAATTTACGATAATTAATGTACATTTGTTGTAATTGAGAAGTTTCAAAGCTTGCAACGTCAAACTCTGCATGGGGTAGACCTTCCTTGACACTCTTCTGACAGTAGGTACAGGTCGCACTCGTAAGTACCATTGGGTGGGGGATAAAGAGCAACATACCAATGAAAGCAAAAATTAGGGCCTGTTTAGACTTGGGGCCAAGGCCATTGTGAACAAAGGCCAATATGTCCCATGTGGCATGCAAATCGGCCCCCAAGGCCATTAATAAGAAAGTAACCTAACTACATTTATTGCTTTCATGTGTAAACCTATTTAGGTGGTGTTGGGGCCATTTGGAGGTTGCAATTATGAGAGGGTTATGAGAGAGGTTCCAACGTACTCATGAACTATTCTATGGATAATGATTAAAGTATAATAAATTTAGAATTTCTCCCCTCCTATTCAATGCTCAAAGAATAAACTACTACAAGCAAATAAAAGCTCTGACAATGGCCTCAACTAGAGGGAAAGAGTCCACAAGGTTGGGAGCTCTCCTTTCCGAGGCTTGACACCATTGTCATGATGAATAAAATAATTTATTTGTTAATTGGCCCCAACTCATGGTGTAAACTTGAAGAGGCGAGTCCCAGCCTCTCTACCAATGAGAGGAGTGGATTTCTTTCACCCCAACCCATTTTTGAGCCTTGACTCCAAGTCTAAACCCGCCCTTAGTACATAGTGATACCCATGTCATAACATCTACTCTCCTTTCTGTAGGGCTCTTAATCACATACTTTCTAGGTTTGAACATGGCAACCTAGATTATTGAAGCAGCGACCCTTGTTCGCCAAAACTTAACTATAAAATAAAATGAAAATGAAAACTTACAAAACCTTGGAGTCATGAGGATGAAATCTTGGACCACTAAGATTTTGATGCAAGAACGCCAAATCAAATGCAATGTCGTGTTATTTCTCATTTATACGACAATGACTGTTTCAATTCACTTCTGAGCTTGTGATCAAAATTTGAAAATATTTTAATATGGTCTTATGAAATGTTTGTCATTCACACCAAGTTTATAGTTAGTTAATTCAAAAACAACAACAAATAAAGTTTTCTCTTCAATGGTTAACTAGCCTCACTCTATGATACGCCATCTAAGGATAAATAATTACAATCATTGATGTAAACTTTTGCAACTTTGGTTCATTGATTTGGTGAAGTTGCAAAATAGGTGTGTTGGAGAATGTTCGAAAGGGAGTCCACCTTTTGAAGCTCAACCATGCAGTAAAGGTACAATTAAAGTTAAAATGTCCAAGTCGTGGAATTGGTATTATGTAAGGAAAAGACTCAGCCCGAGGACTTTTCAACTTTCAGATTTTTCGATGAGGGTGGAAGTACTCATTCTTCAAGTGCACTTTTTGAAATGGGTGAGTTCCTCAATGTTACTAAAGGTTTGGATTTATAAACACAATCTGGGTGCCCTTTGGAGCAAATACATGTATAGTACTTTGATCATCAAAGTCACAAATATATAATGATCTTCTCCTTGACATAAGACAATGTACTAAATAAAAATTTCCAAACCATACACATCAAAAATAAATTATTTTAAGATTTGATGAGGTTCATAAAAATTGCGTACATAAGTCATCCTTGGCGTAGCTTTGAGGATTTATGGATATTCTGGACCTCAATTTTCTTGGACCTAAACCATGATGTAAGGTACATGTGTGTTATTCAAGTTTTTTCCCCCTTTTGTGCATCCCCTTCATGTAGGATATGACATGCATACATTGTGAGATTAACAGATCCAAGTTGTGCCCAATGCAATTTGCCTCGTAATTTTTGGAACTCACATGAATATCTTATACATCAACAAATCGAAGATTCCCATTCTCATTAAGTGGTCCTCTAGATCTTCCCAATCATGTTTACTATCAAATGGGTATCAAACCTAGAATGCTTAGCATTAATTAAGCACGCCGTCCAATCTCTTTGAAACACATGTCTTTTTGGTGTCCGTATTTAGATTCACACCTATTTAACCAATACACCATATAAATATAGTTGTCCATGTTATTGCTATGTTGGTTTTAGGCACGTCTACCTTAAACACAACCTTAAGATAGAAGGGTCTTCAACGGTTACTTTTCCGACTAGCTCACTTCTCCTAGAATATGAAACACACAATTGGTTTGCTTTGATTAGCAAATCCAAATCGAGGCCGTAGTCCCTTCTCTCATAATGTCTGGAGCTCATGAAAACATCTTACACATTATCAACTATGATGATTCTTGTGCTCATTAAATGGTAATATAGATCTCCTCAATCATGTTGACTACTGAACCTAGAATGGTAACCATGTTTTAAACATGCAACCTAATATCTTTCAAACACATGTCTTTTTTTTATATCCGTTCTTGGACCGCATACCACTCAAATATAGGTGTCCGATTAAGATAAGCAATGGGCTTAGGCGCCTCTACTTGAACTTACATCTAATCAATTTCTCAACCATTTGAGTAAGCTTGCACTGCGTCAATGTTTATTGGGTGGTTGGGATGTGACATCCATCATTCTCTAGCACAGTTGCATGCATTGTTGTCCACATCCATAGTAGAAGCCCAAAGAAGCCACCCTTTAGTGTCTTTGTAGAGAATACTTTATGTAAGATAAGGTGGCCAAAGGAGGTATAACAGAGAGAGAAGAAACGTTGACCATGTGATCAGCGTGATTGGAATGCCCGTTTGACCCACCCTTGGCATTAAACCCTCAAGGAGGTATAACACCTTAGGTTGCATCACAGTCACCGTGATCAACATAAAGCTAACGGGCTCATATTTATGTCAATACCTAGATACATGCGTTTCTTCTTTCTCTTTTTCTTTTTCTTTTTCTTTTTTCTTTTTTTTCTTTTCTAAGAGAAGGTGACCTTTGATTACACCCCGAATTATATAAGGTAGACAAACCCATTTCCGTTAAATATAAGCGATTTCACATAAGTGTAGTACAAGTTTGATACTAGAGTGGTTTTTTCACACGTTTGGAAATTGGTATCACATCGTTTAATCCCAAAAGAAATCAAAATTTATTTTCAAGTCTTGAAATTACTATAAATTTCCAAAAGCAAGAGACTCTCTCCCATGTTCACATCATAGGTCAAACTATTTCCGATATTTGGGAGACGCAATCAGTGCCTTTTTCAAGGAACCCAAATCCGTGCCCTCGTCCCCTTTTCCATCACGTTGAATGTGAAGGTGACCTGTGTGGAACTTCAAGGCTTTATCCATCACATTAGAAAATCACGGCTACATGTCTGGAACTTTACGGCTTCATGAGACTTTATGCATTGAGATTACAGGGGTTTATTGGAAATGGGTATGTCTACCATATGTAACCTCGGGAACTAAACAAAATTGCGTGATGGGTGAAGCACACAATGGTGAGCCCAAACCGGGTCTAAACAAAGGTAAGTGGGCCTAATTCAGTTACTTGTCTTAAAAGGACACCAATATTCGAGTCGCATGTTGTTAGGTGGGGATTTAAGAAGAAACACCAAAAAGACATGTGTTTACATGAGATTGGATTACGTGTTCGAATCTTCTTTAACCATGCTAAGTTCAATAGCCAACAAATTGGGGGGGATCTACATGACCATTTAGTGAGAAAAGGAGTGTTCACTTTGATATTGAATAAGATATTCATATGACCATTATAATTTGTGAGAATAGTTTACTACGGGCACAATTTAGATTTACTTATCATCTTGCACTAATTGCATGTTTCATGTCCTATGAGAAGTGAGCACAAAGCTAAAAGTGCCCATTTTAGGCATGCTTACCATATAGGATTTGATTATATAAAATTCACAAAAATGAATGATTGGGGTTGGTGAAATTGAATGTTTGGACCTTCATGCTATGTAGTGGGGTTTGAGGTGTGTAGGGGTGTTATTTGGTCACTTTTCTTTGTCGGGGTGTGGACCTACATTTGATTGGTGTGTGGCTCGATGAGGATCAAACAACAAACACCATACAAACACATGTTTAGAGGAGATTAAACTCCATCATCAAATTGTATGAACAATTCCACCTTTGATAGCGAACACAATTGAAGGAACCTACGTATTCATTTAAGAAATCAACAAACATGTACTTTTGATAACTGCAACTTAAGCAAGGGAGGCCTAATTAACAATCCATTTTTTGTTGATGCTTCATCGTAGATTTTGCTAATGTAGCACAACTTTTGTTGTGTATATCTAATCGGTAGAAGTAGGAGAACATGAAAAACGAATTGAATAACATTGTCCACAAACCTTATATGGTACACCTCAAGAACCCTCCATGAGGAGAGGCTACTCTTAACCCTTAACATGTGGAAAGACCACATGGTGGTTGATGCATGTTGAAGTTAGGATAAATAGGACTTCCGTTCAACAAACATTCTTACAATTGTTGTCCCCCAAGAGAAGAGCTAGAGACCTCTTGGTGGTCCACATAACATTACTCAACACTTATTGTAATATTTTGAGGGCACACTAAACAAACAGTGGGTGTTGAGTAATGTTATGCACGCGGAAGCCCCACTCCCTTATATGATAAGGTAGATGGCCCTAAAACCGACACGCCCAAGAACTGTCGCTACATAACAATATTTGATTGTATAATTATGTTCCATTGTATATTTAGCATCTAACATGGGCCTCCACTATCTTACCTTCATGGGAAATTTGAAGCCGATATGAATAATAAGAATATTGTGCATAGTGTTGGTATTTTTAATTATAGTATTGCTATGAATACTATTTTCAATGAATAATGTCAGGATAAACAATGATTCATGTGAATAGTGCCAAGATTATAACTAATCCCAAATTTCCAAGTGTCATCTTGAATGTATGAATAGTATACGAATATTCTTACCTTTTTTGGGGGAGGGCACATAATATAGTTGACATATTCTAGGGTCAAGGAATTGACCCACATGGTTGTATAATGTTATGTCTTTTAGAGCTGTTACATAGGTTATGAATAACCAAGGAAAGCCTTGGACTTGCATAAGAATATTGGAGCTTCACAAAAAAAAGTTCATGAAAAAAATTTAAATTTAAAATTAAAAAATAAACACACACACACACACACGCCATGTAGAAATTCCCGAAGTTGTTTAAGTGAACAAGTGTTTCATTGTACACTCCACCCTCGACATTTGTTAGCACTTCAAAGCAAAGGAAATTGTAACACTTATGTAGTGTTAACACTTTACACTTATTACTAGTACTCACATGAACAACACTTATGTGATTTTGGATTTAAAACAAATAACACTTATATAAATAAAGGATGAAAACACATAAGATATGAATGTCATCATACATCTAAGTGTAATGAAAGAACAAATCTAAAGTAATTCAATGAGTTTCTTGTGCATGCCAAGTTCTTATTTCCTTTTGAAGTGTTCGATGCTCTAGATGAGAGGTGTAACATCATTAGGTCTTTGTTCCAAAATTTGTTTCAAGGTCACTAATGAACTTTTAGCATCCTTGAATCCTACTTTATCTACCACATCACCAATTTGCACATTGTCAATTGCATCATCTCTTTCATCAAGCATACTTACTCTTTCCTCCTCAGTAGGTATGTAGGGATTGTTTAGATCAGATTCCAGTTCATAATTAATGTACTCATGTGCATTTATAGTGGGTCCAATTTCACTCTTTGTGGATACCAATGCCAATTGTTCTATTAAGGCAATAAGGTTTAGGGTTAGGGATTTTGCCAATTTCATCCAAGTAATAAATCTTAATAGTTGACAATTAACACTTACTAGTGTATGTTTTGGATTTTGATAATGTTTTTCTTTTCTTTTCTTTTCTTTTGGGGGAGGGGAATGCAATTTTCCTTAACACGTATGCAATTTTAACACTTATCATGGTAACACATATCAAGGGTGGATTGTAAGTGAGTGTTGGTTTTGACATTCGCCCTCCTTGTGCTTGAACACATTTGACAAAATGTAGGAGCCATTGAAAATATCTCATTGTCAATAGGCCGTAGCTACGTTCATCACAATTCTTGGCAGATATTTTCATTCATTACCAAAGTGAAGATTCTTGTGATCATTAAACGGTCATATAAGTACCCTAGATATTATGTCGAATGTTGAGCCTAGAATGCTTAACATATCTTGAGCATGTAGTCCAATATCTTTTGAGCACATGTATTCTTGGAATCACACCTAACCGCATACCACTAAAATTTGGGTGTTTGATCAAGATACCTAACCGAATTAGGCACACATAGGGGAAAACTATGTTGTAAGGATATGAAGCATGTGCTATAAAGGGGTAATTTCAAGGAGCTCATGAAGTAATACGCATATTCATGGGATACTCCAAATACATAATGATATTTTTGAGAATATACATAACATCTTCTAACAATACATAGTACCCAAAATTTATGGTAGTTGTTTTCTAGACTTCATTCCTTTTCATTTTACTCCAACCTTTTTTTTTGCACATGTCTCTTAATATCTTATGAAGGGTGAACTCCCTTGGTTAGCACATCTATCTCATTCATTCTTGAAACATATAAGAATCTCCATCACAAATGAATGGGGGTGACATGAGGTGGTATGCCAAGGTCTTTTTTTTTCATCCAATTTTGCCAAGGCAATAAAGGGTTAAGTATGGCAAATAACGACCAATGCGTCGTTCTTTATATGAAGATAGATTCATCCATAGTTCATTGGACATTTGCACTCAAGGTCTTCACAATCAATGTTATGGCCACTTGATGGACCCCAACTTCTCCATCAAGTTGTTAGCACGTTCAAACAAAATATTAGACCTTGTGACATTTTCCAAGTTTGGCGCATATGCATGAATGTAAAAAACTTTGGGTGGAGGACACAACGTAATGTGGATGTGATTTTGTTTTTTTTTCATGTCCTACAACTTCTACCAATTAGAATTACACAACAAAAATCATGTTGCATTAGCAAATCTACGATGAAACATCTATAAAAAAACCATATTGAAATTTAGACCTCCCCTGATTTAGTTATGATTATCGGAAGTATAAGTTTTTGGTAATTACTTAACTGGATACATAGGTCAGTCCTCCCAATTGTGTTCATTATTTTGAGTGTAGAATAGTTGTTAATATTTGAAGACGTAGTCCAATCTCTTTTAAACATGTGTGTCTTTATAGTGTCTGCTCTTTGTTCCTCACCGAACCACATACCGATGAAGTATAGGGGTCCGGTTGAGAAAACGAGCCACTTAAGACCCATCTTCTACCTTAATCTCTTCCCCTATTGGAAAGTTAGAGGCAAAGTTAGAGCGCCCTCCAAGTGAAGGGCAAGAGGAAAAGCAACGGCCATGGGGGTACGAATCGGAATCTATGGGGGGTGACCGTGGGGGTGGCAGCCAACGACCGCTTTCCACGTGGCCATCGACGAAGTTAGGAGCAAGGAAAGCGAACATCGGAGCCTAGGCCGCTCTTCCAAGCGAACTCATGATGGAAGCGAACTCATGACGGAAGCAACAACAAGCACCGAAGCCAAGGACACACCACCAGACAGACGACGACGAAGAAGAAGAAGAAGAAGAAAGGGCTCGAGAGAAAGAAAGAGATTAGAGAGAGACAGACAGACAGACAGAGACCGAGATTAGAGACAGAGGGAGCGAACGTAGACAGGGCAGACTCGGACGAAGAGAGAGCGAGAAACTTGGAGCAGCGTGGTTTGGTGACCGCAGGGAAGGCGGAGTGGAGGCGCACGAGAGGTAGGTAGCTTATTAGTTTAGGAACAGGAGAAGATGAAAGGCGCTCCACCGTCACCGACCGGCAGCATGACGGCGGGAGGCGCCCGCCCTCGCCGCAAACGCGGCAGCGAGGATGCTAGGGTAAAACTTCTCCCATCCCGTCTATCAATCATTCTTTTAAGCAATCTCCCCCGCTTGTCACAAGATTTTCGTCATGGTTATGATGGAAATCACTGGAGTTCCTGGAGAGGGAAGAGACTTTTGTACGATTTTCTATGCCTTCGTCGGTCGGGTTAGAGAGCTCGTTCGGGCAGTGCATGGATCCGTCAATTTTCGCTAGGGTGTGTTATTGGCAACATTTCGGAATGGGAGAGAGATGCTCGTTTAAAGTGAGGGAATAGGCGGGGAATTTTTTGACGATCTCAGGAGAAGTAGTATTGCATTTCTTCTGGTTTGTAAGAAAAATTAGGGTGTACATTTTCTAACTTCTCTCCTCCCTCTTGTCTCATGAAGACACATGGCTGGTTCCGCATTGCAAGACCAACACTCTCCATTCCCCTCATGATGAAGAAGGTATCATTCGTCTATTTATCTAGTTTTTAAAATTTATCAGGAAGATGTTTGAAATATTCTTTCTGATGAGTAGTATCCAAATCATTCGTTGCACCCCATTTAAGCCTCTTCTCTTCCCTTCCCCCCGATGATTTAAGTACGCAATTCCTCTTTCGTAGAGGCTCTATTCGAACTGGCTGATCCAACTCAGCAATGCATTTATTGATCATGGTTTGGTTGCCATTTGTCATCCAGGCATCATCTTATGCAAGCAAGGCCGCCACAAATGGGGAAAAGAAAGAAGAGGATGAAGTTGCAAAGAAATATAGCAGCATGTGGATACGGACACTCTCATCGGTGTGGATGATAGGGGGATTTGTGCTTATAGTGTACATGGGCCATCTATACATTTGGGCCATGATTGTAGTTATTCAGCTATATATGGCGCAGGAATTATTTACTCTGGCTAGGGCAGCGCAACGGGAGAAGCAGCTTCCTGGATTTCGATTACTTAACTGGTATGTATGCTTGTTTTGATGGCAGGGGTGTCTGCATTGTATGTGCTCTTTACATCTGTCAATATCTGTCCTCTCAGAATCCTCCATTCCATTCTATCTCTGCCCGTCTCACTCTCGTGCACACGTTCTCCTTGGTTAGAAGCAGCGTGTTCAATCACACGTCTTTCTGATTCATGTCCAGGTTAAGAAGCCTTATGCTTAACCCCTGGTCACTTTCCCCACTTAGGCTGTGGAATGTATGATATATACAGACTTGCAGTCTGAGAATTCCAGTCTGACAGAAAACACAAACTGGTAACATATTATCACACCCCTAATGTGATAGTATCTGCTAGAGTGGCAACCTTATATATAAGACAGGCTTTCATATGTTGAGTTAGAGGCAGATCTTGAGGGATTACTAAGTTGGCTGTTTGTCAGGCATTTCTTCATCACAGCAATGTTATATGTGTATGGACGCTTCCTAAGTAAGCAATTGGTGAAGACTATCAATACAGACCAGATGATGTCACATCTTTTTAAGTATGGCCTCATCAAGTACCACATGATTATCTGCTACTCTCTCTACATTGCAGGTAACCACGCTGATGTTCTGTACTCCTCCCATCCTCGCTTTTCCCAGACTTGTGTGTGCAGTGTTTTTTTTTTTTTAATGTCACGAAAATATTTTCTTTAAATGAAAATGCAGTTGCTTACAGTGAATAACTTCACAAAAAAATCACATTAGGGTTTGATTTTGTGTTCTGCAAAGCAAGTGACTTAACAGCTGACCTATGACTCCCAACAGGTTTTGTGTGGTTCATTTTGACACTGAAAAGGGGACTTTATCAATATCAGTTTGGCCAGTATGCATGGACGCACATGATTCTGTTTGTGGTGTTTGCCCAGTCTTCTTTCACTGTCGCCAATATTTTTGAAGGCATCATCTGGTATGTGCTGAGAACTTGTCAAGAGTAGTTCCTTGCAGTTTCATGTGGATTACTATATGAGTTCTAAGTTTGGTTCTGGATTTTAATCTTGAGGGTTTCTAGCGTGACCAATTCCCTTGTTAGCTTGTGGATCCCTCTATTCATCCGAAATGATCAAGTATTAGTTTCTTGTGTCCTAGGAATCTGTTCTTGATGAGACTGGTCAATTTATCAACAATCAGTGTTCAGTTGAAACAGTTCTATAACGATGACTCTAACCTAGATAGGTAAACTCATGCAGGTTTCTGTTGCCTGCTTCGTTGATCGTCATCAATGACATCATGGCATATTTCTTTGGGGTTTTCTTTGGAAGAACACCTTTGATCAAGCTTTCTCCAAAGAAGACTTGGGAAGGCTTTATTGGAGCATCCGTGACAACAGTTCTCTCAGCCTTTCTTGTGAGATTCTTTTAACGTTTTGGCACATATGAGTGGGCTTATGGATAATTTTTAATGTTTCAATCCTACAAACGTGGAGCATTATAAACTTTGAGATTACAGGTTTGGTCAAAGCAGATCAAGTCATTTTACAATGTATTTGATTTGAGTGGGACCTGTTGCTTGCAGCTTGCATATGTTATGGGACAATCAGAATGGTTAACCTGTCCTCGCAAGGTAATATTCTCCCTATCAAAGTGGAACACACTTGGCAGAGTCTGTCACCTAGCCTGTACTTTCATCCTGGAATTTTGCACATGTCAGATTTTCAAAATATTGTAGTATTGTCATTGTAACTGATGAGAAAATCTGAACATATAGTTACCAAGGCCATCTTGAAGTACAAAGCAACTGGAAGAATCAGGACCTGCTTTTTGAGACCTATGTAACCTGATTTACCAACCATATTGTTTTTCCAGGATCTATCTACTGGTTGGCTTCATTGTGACCCAGGCCCTCTTTTCAAGCCAAAGTACTATCCCTTTCCAACATGGACACCAACCTGGGTGAGTCTCACTTACTGTTATTTTTTTTTACCTCGGCATGGCAATGAGTCCTGTGATCTTACACTCCTATTTACCATGGCAGCTCTTTTCAAACACTAATATTTAGGGTGCATCCAAGTACCTTGCAAGTGATATAGGAGTTTTGAAAAGTTCCTAGAATTCATGAATGGGGATTGTAGTAAAGATTTTCCTAAGTGCTGTTGTTGTCACAAATTATTCTGGAGGTGGCTCCATGTATTGGTGAGACAGCCAAATGATCAACTGACTATCAACGCATGAAGTCTTACATACTCTGGATGAGATCGTGTCATTCTATCCCAGTCATTGGCACCTGATCATAAGAATCACTACATGTGGTTACATTACATTCTTAATTTTTTAATACTTTGCATGATGTGGGCTATTCTCAGTTCCCATGGAAGGAGTTCGGGGTCATGCCAGTGCAAACACATGCAATGGCCTTTGGACTGTTTGCTTCAATAGTGGCACCATTTGGGGGTTTCTTTGCTAGTGGGTTCAAGCGCGCGTTCAAGATCAAGGTACTCTTGTTGGTGAACTGTTGCATAGTATGTAGGACATGCTATGACCTCCTCACATTCTAGTATTGTATTTTTGTACTTCTAGATCGTTAGCCCACTATGTCTCACAATCCAAATGTTGTGGAGTGCAGGACTTTGGAGACAGTATTCCAGGTCATGGTGGTATTACTGATCGCATGGACTGTCAGGTACAAATTCCTCTTGTCTTAGCACCTAAGGGTATCAGACCTTTATATGCCAATTTTGCGAGCATTTGAAGTGCACTTGCATTCATTCGATTAGAGATGATTTATCCAAGCATGCTCTGACTTCCTCCTTGGGATCTGAAACTCATATGCAATGTGATACAGATGGTCATGGCAGTTTTCTCCTACATCTATTACCAGTCCTTCATTGCCCCCCACCACTACTCTGTGGAGTCTTTTCTTGATCAGGTCAGTACCCTCCTCGATCTCTCTAGTCACATGTTATGGTTCTTCTGTCTTTGCTTTTATTGATTACATATAGGCTTCAATAATCACTTCTAAACAATGTTATCATGGCAGATCTTGGTTAACTTGACTGTGGAGGAGCAAATGAATCTTTACAAGCAGCTAGGCGACGCTTTGACTACAAGGCAGCTCTTCATTCAATAGGTAGGAAACGTGTGAAAGATAAGGTTGTATCCCTCCTCAAGTTTGAGCTTCGGTAGATATCCATTCCCATTACCTTCAGATCTAGGCCGAATTGTATTGATGATGTTGTCAGCTAGACTTGGCTGAAGCCCAGCCCCACAATACTGGGAGCTTTGTATTATACTAGGTGAGGCAGCCTGAGAAATTGCCAAATGAGGGGGTCCAGGGCATTCTCTCTACGAACAAACTTATCCAGTTTAGGATGGTATGTTGTAAGCTTGGCACCAAAGCACACCAGTGAAGAAGGATTTGTGCTTGTAATTTTGGGCCGTTAAGGTGTTCTGTTGGAGTTGAGTACATTTCAACTTCACTGTATTTTTTGTGGGGCAGCTCTGGCAGCACTGACAAATGCACGTATGAAGCAATATGTATAGTTCAATTTTTTTATACAGCCACCTGTAATCTCATTTCATAATATTGTCTGTTACAAATATGTGATATCAAGAAGCACCGTCATTACATTGTAAGCTATGGAAAGGCACAAACTTGTATTTCCTTACCTACATCAATCAGGTCCTCCCAGCACCTTTGATCCCTGTTTAAGGTGTCCTGCAACAGACAAACATTGTACTTGTTGAGGCTCTTGAACCCGTAAGGTGCAAATTGCAACCTGTACATCAATGGAGATTCTTTATTTAGTGAATTGCACCAGCAGAATTTACGGGGCATTGGGAATTTGGGTTTTGCCGCAGAGATGATATGGATGTACTTCCTGACTGTGCTACCCTTTCAGTTATACTACATTATTGACATGTAAGAATGCAAGAATTACTTGTAGCACCTAAGCCTGAAAGTAATTTGAACTCTCGAGGGCACTTGATAAGTAGCAATTTCTCATCAGATTTGTCATCAAAGACAGCTTCTGGACTTACATGGAGCTGATCCACTTTCAGATACAAAAATAATTAATTACTGTCTAGTCACGCATTTTGAAGTGCCTATTTAGATTGCTCATTAAACAACTTAGACCTGAAACATCCAAAGTTCACCAATTCAATGCCTCTTTGTGGTTCTGTGATGTGCACTCATTTAATCTTTCAAAGATTTTATAATCTTTCAAAGGATTTAATCCAAGTGTAAAAATGCGTGGATCAAATTTTTACACTTGGATTCAAAGGATTTAATCCAAGAAGTCCACCCAAGGCCTCTATAAAACTTAAGTTTGTTCTTAAAAAATGCCACAAAGATCTATAGCATTTTGTCAAAAGGGATCCCATGATATCTTCTGCATAATGTTAAAATGCACATGTGTGTTGATACATAAATACAATAAAGGATATTTATAGATATGTGGATGTATCCGGAGTAAGGTATGTAAGCTGATGAAGGAGTCATGGCAGCCCGTGTAAGTTGAATGAGAAAATGTTCGAAAACCCTTTAAGGCGGTGAATCTGTTATAAATTATGACCTATAATAGATTCTAACGTATAGGTACATATGCAAGTTTGTAATGTATGTATCTAGAATACACATATTTTGGGTTATTTATATCTTTCACTTTTAGAGCTAAAAAAATTATTCACTTTGCTTCCAAATACGACAAGTTTAGCTCTCATGTTTCTCATTTGGTTTTGCTCATGTACTCAAGCCATTTTGTTATCTATCTTGTACATATGCTCATACACATGAAATTAAAAAAGAAAAATGTCTATAAATAGGTGCACTCACATTATAGCTTGGAAACATTATAGCTTGGAAACAAAATTTGATCATGAGATTAACATCAAAGACCTTGAATTATTCTAGTGAGATGGAGTTGGGATGAACTGGTTGTAAACCTATAGTGGGTAGGTGTTTACTGGACCTCCTAATATGGTTTGTCACAAATCCTAAGCTATATAAGCCTTATTTTAAAGGGGGGGGGAATCTATCATAGGTGGAGATATAAGTCTAGTGGCGAACATACAACCACTGTTTATAAGTAGCATCATGTAAGGACTACAACACAACTCATTTGCTTGAATAAATGAATACAAACAAACCACGTGTGCTTACTCATAATTCATTCCTTCATTTAATTTATCTAATTGTTCATAACATTACTGTAACATGTGAGGGTCCATGTGGAATAAGACTAAGCTAACTAGAGATCTCATAAACCTAAATCCAATTACCCCCCCCCCCCTCTCCAAGGCCTCACCACAAACAAAGTAATAATCGCCAAAGGTTGGTGCAATCATACTGATGCGATTGTACGTGAAGGGTGGGGCCACATTGCACATGCCACATAACATTAGCCAACAACCTTGGAGACTTTCATACCCGACCACGAGTTCAACATCACATTGTAACATGACATGTAAAAAGCATTTAAAACAAACATGTAATCACATAATCTCATGGTCCATGAAACTCAAGGCAGATGCTGACTAATGTTATGCATGTTGCGCATCCACCTTGCATATTGTTTATAGACCATAAATGTAGAAGTCAATTTGCTTTCGTGGAAACCTGCCATAGTGGTGATGTGGAGTCTCATAGGGACGGTTCCCTTACTTGTAATTGAATATCCTCACAAAGATTCCGTTTATGGCGAATATTATGCTCAAAACCAAAGAACATCTCACATTCATATAAATTATATTCATTGAAAATGAAATTGGGCCATTTAATCAATTTAGGATTTTAAATTGCATCTTTCTCAAAGCAAAGCAGCACACCATGAGTTAAGAACAGGTGGATCCACGAGAACGCTCCAAATAATGACGTCTAATAATAAGAGCGGTAGACAGTTCCCGTTCGACGGCCACCACCGTCGATCTCTATCAATTGACGGCGAGGATGTGGCGTTTGTGTTCGACGGCGTCTGACCAGGCCCGACTATTCGCTCGCTCGCCCTTCCGAGATTTGGCTGGCGCTCGCTCGATTGCTCGCCCCTCGCCTCTCCGCTCGCATTTCGGGGAGAGCATTTCGCTCCGATCTTCCTCCTGAGGTCAGACTTCTCCTCCCTCGCACTTCCTGCACCCTGTCAACCGTTTCCTCTCTGAATTTGGTGCACTATTGACTCCTAATGCTGCTTTGTTTGACGGAAGGAAGACCGTGAGGTGTGCATTCCAGAGAATGTTTTGTTTCGAGAATAAGATTCACAAGCTGAGATGCCTACCACATCTTAGCGTTTCTGATTTTCGTAAGAATTGATGGAAGCGGTAGGATTTTCAGTCCTTTCCTTTTAGCGGTTAGTTTCGTAGCGATTTTTTGTTGCAAGGTTGCAATCCTTGAGGTTAACCTCAAAGTGTCCACATTTTTGATACCTTGACAATATCTCTTCTAATCGAGGTATCGTTTAGGTCTGAGTTTTAATGGAGGAACAGATTTATTATTTTAACCTTGTTGACCGTATTTCTTGATCCACCTTAAATTCATCCGTTAAGCCAGACAACACCGTCACAAGAGATTAGTCACATTTCGTCCTCGGGACGTTGCCTTCATGAACCATTGAATTTCATAGGGACTAGAGAAAGAAACCAGCAAGAATTTTCTTTCCAAGTTCGGAGCTTTTGGTCATGTTTGGGAACCCTCTCCACGTGGTGTTTCATAAATTCTGTAGGCACTCCATCAAATTCTGTCAGATTTCATTGTCTTTGGTAAAGTTGCTCACAATGAATTATGGATCACATTTCCTAACTCCTTTTCTTGTCGTCGGTCCTCTTTCGAAATGCCAAGAAAACTACCAGCGTTAGAATTTGAGGGATGAGGTTCATTAGGATTTTAGGTTTTGGCATGTGTTGTTTCATCAAGAGATTCTTGAACTTGTCAGCAAATTGTAGATGTTAGGGTCTCTCATGCCCATCAGAGGATCATGCATGTGTGTTGACACATGTGAATGTCGTGGTCTCTCACATCTTATACACCTATGAAATTGTTTGATAGTTTTTATCACGTTCACGGGTATCATCGAATACATTTGTATATATAGATATGGATTTATTATTGATAGCATCCATACTTTGAGATGCTGCAGAATTCCAGAGGCGTATGCTTCGAGTCAAGATCCTGAAGGCTTTCATGTTTGACTTGGGGTTAGCTTGGTCTCTTCATGGCGAACCCAACTTTCCAGCAGGTGAGCTGTTTCCTCCTCCTCAAGCGTGGCTAATGAGATATGACAAGTTAAAGAAGGTAGTGTAGGAGGTGAATTGCAAGTAAAAGGGGAGGGACACATAGAGAGGCTTTAATGACCTGTTCATTCTCAGGAGGTCATTCAGGGAGAGGAGGATTGGCATCGATCCTATACTTCTGAACCTCCACCAGACACTGAAGCTGATTTTCTCACTGAAACACTTCCAGGTAAAACCCTTGCTCTGGAACCTCATTATCCACATTGTTAAAAGCCATCTTGTTGTTGCGTCCTCCTACTCACATTGGAGATTTATCCTGAAGAACACGGAAATCTCGTGTTGACTGTTTTAAATTTTTTATGGGACAGCTTCACTGGAGGAGACTATCGCAGTCGTGAAGGACAAGGTGTGGAAGTTCAGCGATGGTAATCCAAACCTGCAAACTGTATATTCTTTTTCCTCTTTCTTTAGTAATTTTTGAACAGATTCCTATAATGTGATGAGGGCAAGGGTCGTCCTGTCACAGGTTTTTTGGGAACTTCTTCACACTTGTCTTCATGTGTATCTTAAGTCTTGTCACAAAAACGCGGGTGTGATGGCTGGCAGTGGCATGGAAAGGAATGGCAGAGGTGCTTTTTGGATTCGGGATCAGCCCCTCCATACTTGGATATACGTATCCTCAATCAATTCTCCCTTTCTTGTAATGGTGGAACATTTCATGAATATGTAGAACCACTTCGTGGTGTCAAATTTGTCGAATATAATTGCAAATGTATTTGTCTGTGGTTTTACCTGTACTTGGACTACATAGCGCTATTGCTTTGTGTTACACCAATATATATTACTCATATAGGCGTAACCTGGAGGGGCTTAGTATACATGTCCAATATTCTTGGAACCAGACAGTTGTCCTTAAGATGAATCAGGTCAGTGCCAGGACAAGAGGGTTCAGAACTTGCACCTCAGCGAGATGAGGCTGAGTCGGCCCTTGAGAGGGTGACAAGAGATGGAAGCCTCATAGGAAGCTCATCTTCTCGCCGTTTGTCAGACTCTTCCCACCTTCGACATTCAGGTGAAGAAGGTAGTCTGTTGAATCAAGATGAGGAGGACGATGATGATGACAATCATGCATTCGCAGAGTCCATTCGAAGGGATACAGGTGAGCTTCTGATTTTGAAAGATGGGTTCAGTACATTTGATTCAGTACACATCCTTTGTGATTCCTCATTTATGGGATCTACTGTTGCTTTTACATATGGTACTGAAATACAGCACTTTGATTTCATCAATTTATTCTTCATGTTACTAATTACTGTGATTCCGACCGAGTCCCCTGTTGAATTTCAAAATTAGCAACAGGTCAAGTGTAAGCACAAATTGTCAGATGTGCTTAACCTCAATTACTTCCACAAATTGTCTATTTGATTTCAGTCTGGAAGAACTTGACTTTGCTTCTGGTCAATTGTGGGTAAACTCTGCTAAATTTGTGTCATGAATTCTAGATGAGCGCAAATCCCTGACGAGATTGGGAAGCTGGGAGCATGTTGGGTCCAGTGGTGATGGAGAGGAAGACAAAAAGGACAAATGATTGATCTCAGGCTTGTCAACGCTCAGATTCTTCCCTGTATCTGACTATTACTACTTTCTTGTGAATATGGTTTCTGGTGTCTGGTCACTAATGAGAGTCTGTTAATATAGGTACATATAGGTACTAGAAAGATGGTTACCTTTGCACCTCCTCTTGCCTCCCACGGCTTTTGGGGTGTCCACCATGGTGATGCACATGCTTACTCTTTTGTACGCCTCAACTGAAGACCTAATTTCTGGTTCTATGCTGGCTGTAGGTACTTTGTGAGATTACTTTTTCGTACTAAAGCAGTGTCTGTACCCGTAAAACACACAAAAGTTTGTGCCCATTGCCAACTACAGGCAATCTTTTTCAATAGCAGGAAAAAATTTACCTTGTGTTACAGCCTCATCAACTCTATGAGTGCACAATTTTATTGTGCATTGAAATAGTCTACCAGTTGCAGTGGATGATTGCATGTCTTTATGGCTTGTGCATCAGATACTCTGCATGTCTACTGTGTCTGGCCCTTCTTACAAGGTATCTAGATCATTGGATCAGTGGGATTTTGTATTCAACCTCCAGCTCTTAGAGATACTCAAATGTTCCAATGTGACTTAGTTTTGTCATCCACTTTGAGGATGCCTTCAGACTTATAATAAATAAAGAATGGATGCACATGCTTACCCTTTTGTACGTCTCTAGAGTGAATATGAAAACGGCATGGTTACATAATCTTCATTCTTACAAGCAAAGTATTCTGACAGAGTGTACATATATAAGTGAGTAACCAGAGTGCAATGTATTCTTACAAACTGTACACTAATAAGGGAATAACCACAGTAGAAAGTAATCTGACGGTATTCAGTATATTCATATACTCTTGAAGAGTTTGGAGTTTGGACCCGTCTGTCCCTGCCCACCTTAACTAATAAAATAAATGGAAGAGCCATAAAACAGAACTGGAATCCATTGTATTTCATTTCATTCGTATTTATGTGATAATGACAAAGCCACAAAAAGGTCTCCAAATGCTAAAAGATTTGGGTATAAGCTGGAGTTGGTTTCAGGAATGTATTTAACTCATAAGGTTCAACATAGTGGTATGTGGATCTAAGAACGGATGACAAAAAGACATGTTTAAAAGAGATTGGACTACATGCTTAAGATATGCTAATTGTTCTAAGGTCAATAGTCAACATGATGGGGGGGACCAATATTTCCACTTAAATGAGCAATACCTTGAAATTGAATAAGATATTCATATGAACTTTGAAAATCACAATGCATGTGGTTATGAGCGCGATTTGGATTTGTTGATCATCTCGCACTAAGGTCGAGGCATCCATAGTCGACAAGGTCCGTTTAACCACTTACTAGTGTACATGTAATGCCAACATGGATGAGATCTATAATTTTTAGGCGAATGGAGTTAACATTTTATGTGGTAGTGGCTTCTAATCAATTACCCTCATATGAGTTTTGATAATTTTGTAGCCGAGATAGCATTTAGATGAGTGGTTATGGGATAACCTATAAATGGATTGTGTGTTCAAATAAACTTTACCGCTTCAAAAATTCTTACACTTTCCATATTCATGAAAAAATTGCATTCTCCTTAGAATATAATTCTCTTCACAAGAAAAATAATCCCCTATTATTACTCTTCCTAAACAGATGCAAACTCGCTTCTTTTATCAATTATAGAGGCCTCAACATTACTTGTGTGTCTCCTATATTACTAGAAATGGGTGCAGAGAAAAAAGAAAAACCATCCGAAATAGGCACATCTACCTTACCGGAATTGGGGGATGAGGGAGTATTGAGCTCATGCAACTCTTGAGTGAGCAGGAGAGGCAACTACACTCTTGTCCATAGAGGGACTGACACCTACATTGTTGTCCAAACTGCTTGCAGTGGCTACCATGTTTCCCAAAAAACTTGCCTGACTCAGCACTGGCACAAATAGGTTATCCTTTAACTCAACCAAAGTTTTGACCAAGAGTTGGTTTTTGGAATACAAATCTTTTCAAATTCTTCAGTGCATATTTGGGGTCAGTGTGGAGGCTTGACTGAGGATCTTTCCATATTAGCACATCAAGGGTCAACCTCGTTTTGGCATGCCGAGAGTTGCTAAAATTCGTTTGGCCCCCAATGAATCAATGTAGAATTGCTGAACATGCGAAGTTTTATATGCAAAACAACCAACTCCCGCACGAAATTCCGGCTGAATTGAAGTGTAAATCTAACAGTTTAGATTCTTTCAGAGGCGGATGCCATCTCGAACCAAGCTATACAAGGGAAACTAAGTCACAAACCAGGACTTTTTTCACTTGCCTACAAACAGAATAAAATATAGCATCTTCTGCTGCTCATTCCAAGTAGCGACATTCTTCACGGTGTGCAAGTTTCTGGCACATGTATTGTATTTCAATCCAGTGGCAGGATCCCAGCTTCCACGACCAACTATTACATCTTCCAGAGTCCAGCACCTTTAAAGCCAATTCAACAAGGAATTGGTAATAGCTGAAGGCGTCAGATTACATGATAAATGCAGAAAGACATTGTAGGCATAGCAGACATTTATTATTCCCTAACCTTAAAGAGATTTTACTGAAGATCGAATCTACATTCACCGTCTGATTCACAGAGGGCCCAATAGTATCCTGATCCATGAGAAGCTACAGGGTGGTCCAAGGTACACTCATAAAATCATTTTCGGTTAACTCTAAAATTTGTGCATTAACTGCAGCTCCCTTATTGAAGTAAGGAAAGAGGTTCAATGTAGGATCACAGCTGCTGCATTCCAAGCATTCCTACTCTGATTAATTCGACATCACAGTCCAGTATCATTTGACAGCATCACGGTTCTACCATTCATGCTTAAAATATATCAGTACCAGCCATTTAACACAAACGGTGATTTAGATCTAGTCCACTTGACCTAGAAGATGTATGAGACTTTCGCCTTCAAATTCGGCAGTGAAATACATAGAAGAGGATATCCGGGCTAAAATCCAGCATGGATTACCAGACCATGCAGAAAAATCCCTCTTTCAACCGCATTAAGAGTTATTTACCAAAGCCATGAGAAATCTCAAGTATCACCTACACTGGTAATTCAACAGAGACATCTCACTGTAAATAATACAATGTGCTTCTTCCATGGACAAGAACTGCGAGATCAGACTTAATTTTGCATGGCTTAGCCTACAATCTACAAAGAGATTCACACAAGACACAGAGAGGCATAAAATTTTGTATTCAGCATTCCCTAGCTTCTGTAAAATTGAGAGAAATGATGTTGACTCTAATCAACCTCTCCCTCTGTCTCCTGCAGGGCTGCCTATATTTGACTGAGCCTTCACATACAAAATGCTCGGGCATCCCTCAAGCGCGTCCAACGGCCCACACTCTAATGTGACCATCAGTGTAGCCGCTGTAAAGTGTGCTTCCGTCTGCGCTCCAGCTCAAGCTGATACAGTATGGGATCTGCAGTTCCAAAGGGAAATCATCAAAAATGAGCCTTTACAAAATAGACAAACCTAACAATTGACCTAAAATCCAACGTCACCACGGTATGAATTCGGTGGACTGGGCCAAATTCAACGATATAGAATTTCACCTTCAATAAGCGAGGAATATGTACATGCCATATCCTAAATAATGTACTATCGAATTGAGTAACAAAACGCCCAAATTTTCAACACTCGATTATTAGTAGCATGAAGTGCACAAATAAAGAATTCGACATAATGCTTCTCAATGGGACCATGACATAATGCCTCTTTACCCCTACCAGATGATAATTATCACCATAAAAGCTTACGAAGATATTAGTATACTGTACCTGGGCCTTCTTGCTGACAAACTGGAACTCGGGTCGCAAGTCATCGACAATGCTCTTGCTCTCCAAGTCCCAAATCTTAATGCAAGATTGTGTGGCAGCGCACAGCCAATATCTGTTAGGGCTGAAGCACAGGGCGTGGATAATGTCGCCAGCATCCAAAGAGTACAACCTCTTTCCCTCAGCAAGGTCCCACAACATTGCCACACCGTCCTTTCCTCCACTGGCACACAAGGAACCATCAGGAGAGACGGTGACGGTGTTAATGTATCCGGTGTGACCGACCAAGCTGGTGCGGATCTTGCAGTTGGTCAGGTTCCACACCTTCACGACCTTGTCCCACCCTCCGGACACAATAATAGGGTTAGCGGTGACAGGGGAGAATCTGACACAGCTCACCCACCCGGTATGTGCATCCACATCCTGGATGGTATACTTGCACTCTCCAAGAGTGTTCCACAGCTTGATAGTCTTGTCACGGGACCCGGACACAATCTGCCTGTTGTCCACAGAGAATGCCACGCTCAACACATCCTTGGTGTGACCAATGAACCGCCGGGTGGTGGTTCCGGTGTTCAAGTCCCACAGACGTAGGGTTCCGTCCCATGAGCCGGAGAGAGCGAACTGTCCGTCGGAGGAAATCACCACATCCTGTACAAAATGCGCGTGACCCGTCAACCTGCGGCGGGCGCAGCCGTAGTTGCCCTCCTCGCGTGTCAAGGTCCACACGATAATGCTCTTGTCGCGAGACGATGAGAGAATTAGGTCAGGGTTGTCGAGCGGGCAGGCGATGGCCGTCACCCAGTTGGCGTGACCCTTGAGTGTGCCCCGCAGCACCAGAGTTTCTGCCATTGCTACTTACAACGCTGCCGATTGTTTATGATGCGAAGCAACAGACAAGCGTAATGGAGGACCTGTGAGTAGCCCGAAGCTCTCGCAAGGCAAGGAGCTGCTGCGGAAGGAAAGAACGCGCATCGCCAGCCTCCTCCGTCTTCCCTCCGACCCCTCCAGCTTCCGAACCTGTCCCAGACCTAGATTCCGAATCTGAGGCCTAGCCTCGTCCCTGGCCTCGCTCTCCCAGACCTAACCCACCCGGCGTCATTGTCAGCGTTGAACGAGCAAACATGTGTCCACAAAAGTAGTATAATAATAAGATTGGGTTTACTACACTAGAGTCCAAGACCAAATAAACTATAAAATCGATCGATCTTGTTGGTCGAGAGCAAAATCTTGGTCCCAATCAGTTTACACTAGGGTTTGTGTTCAAGATATAAAGAAAATGAAGAGGTACTGAATAATACTGCGATATAATTTTCTTGTCCAATCTCAATTGCCATGAATGAAGAAAACCCACCTTCTAGTTTCAGAAACCAGTCTTCAAGCTTGGGTCCAATCTTGAGTCCGGAAATAAGGTTCATTACTCAAGGGGTGTTTTGGACCTCGAGTTTCTTGGACCCACACCCTAATGTAAACCCAAAAGACCAAGAAAACTCTATAAATGAGCACTTCTATTGGTTGAACAAAACATTTTGGTGGGGTTCATAGTGGGTTCAAACTCAAGTGCCAACACCAAAGAAACTCTGAAACCCAACATTTACATCTATTGACATCAAATGTTTAGGGTGGGTTTACATCAAGTTCCAAGACCAAAGACACCCCAAAATCGAGCTGATATTGATTGAGAGCAAAAGTTTGTAGTAGTTTAGGGTGGGTTTATATTAGGCACCAAGATCAAAAACACTGTAAAATCAAGGAAATGTTATTGACCGTGAGCATATATTGGACCCACGGAGTATCTATTGAGGCTTGAATCCACAATATGAGAAAATGAAGTGGCATTGGTGTGGCACCTCGTTCCCGCCAAAATTTGTTGGCCTCGACTCAAGAAATTGTGCCACCCACTGATAAACAAGCTTCAAGCTTGGGTCCAATCCTGAGTCCAAAAGTAAGATCCGTAAAAGGGATATTTAGGACCCCAAGTTTCTTGGACCCAAACCCTAATGTAAACCCGCCCTTAAGATGCATTTGCAACAGGGTCCAAGACCAAAGAAACTCTTAAACCGAATAATTCTATTGATGAGAAACAGAAGGAGGTCTCTCGAAGAATAGCAAGAAAGGCTAGGAGAGCCGAAAACATAAAAAATTGCTTTCATTGTAATTCTTTGATATATATATATATATATATATATATACTGTAAATGCAATTGTTGGAATTGTGAAGTGATTTGGAATAACTCCAAGGTGAATGAACTAGAGTATAGTTTAGTAGGATTTGCTCTTCTGTATCATTTTTTATTAGGAATAGTTGCGTGAGGCAAAGTGAGTCGAAATTGGAGGTCGTAGTAATAAGAAGATAAACCATGGTCCATTTCTCAAGTCTATAGCCTCGTGGTTGCACATTGTTGGAGTTAGCAAGGTTTGTAGAAATCAGATTATGAATTTACTTGAGCCCTAAGAGAATTGTGATGACACTCAATGGGTTGGGTGACTCATGTTGGAGTGTTCAAAGTTTGTTGGAGAAATCAGGTTGTCAACCCATGGGACGCATGTTTGTTACGAGACTATGGTCTTGACTAAATCTAGATTCCCAAATGTAAATTGAGTTATTTTCCAAAGAAGGAACAAGTAAAGACTCTTGAATGATTAAATTTGCAGGGTAACCTGAATGACAAAACCTCAACCTTAGATATGTCACGGTATTACAAAGGGTGATGGTTGCAACCTAGTGCAAATGCTTAGGCATAGCTCGCAAGCCAAAGTTGGTATGATTTAACCCCAACTAGGACTTGAATAATTACGAAGTGAAGACTTTCTTCAAAAATCATAACGCATCTTAAATATGATTCACACTTTGAGAAGCAATGCGGTCAAATAATTGTTATAGATGTGTGTTTTTCACTAACAAAACAACGTGCATGCAACTCAAAATGTGTCCACGACAAGAGATGCAATCCACATTAAGATCAGTTTAGGTCGTTTCTATGATAATGTCCGCCAATAAAAGTGCATGCATACAATTTTAGTATGCCCATAATTTTGTGTATTTGTCTAGAATTACATAAGTCTCAACGGTGCTTTAAAACTCCTCTTATGTAATACTTCTCCAAAAGCCACTGTGTGTGTTTGTAATACTTTGTTTTTTATAACATGTCTCAAAGATTACTTACCTCTTAGGGTCTTCATAAGCATTTAGGGGTTCATTATTTTGATACCCCATCAAGGCCATGGAGTGCATTTATTAGATAAAATATATACAATGAATCACGTATTACTGGGATAGTTGTACTCATAGCATATATATACCGAACTCAACTTGAAATCCTAGGGTTTGAACCAATTTACATTGGAGCCTAATTGCGATCATCCCACTTGAAATCCATGACCGTAATGGAAAGGACCTTTTGATAAGCCCCCTTTACAACCTTGCATCCGGTTGAAAAGGGCCCGCAAACCCTTTGACACACTTGTGAGGAGTGGATAGTAGAGGGGACATGTGCCACAAATGTTAGCCCAAAATTGGAGATTAACCAACAATCTTGCATTGTAGCTTGCAAATATGGCAAAACCCTCAAACGGACATCATGGAATTTTCCTTAGATGAAGCTTGAAAATAGCCATTTTGGGGGGAGTAAATAGCATCCATAACCAATCTTTGGACTAGATGTACATGGTTAGCATTCCAAATCAAATTGCTTCTACACCTAAAGTGGATATGATTATTATGACTCTAATTCAATATTCAACAAAAGGGAACAATTGATTTGGTCCTCGTGTTCATCCACCTCCACCCCATGTCACTAAAGCCACACCAAAATAGGGATCCATGTTGTTTTAGGATGGCAACAATTTAGCAAAGCTTATAGCACGTGTCCAAATCTTGTGGAAAAACCGCCAAGCCTTGGAATCTCCTTGGAATTCGTGATGCTCGAGCTTGAGGACTTTGTTGTCTCCAAAGTTCCAAATATGAGAAGTATACAAACTTCCACGGTCAACGTTAGGAGTTTGGCAAGGGTGTGAGGGTGAAGCTTGATGTCATGTCTAATGAACGGTGGCTTACTACCTTAGACCACAAGAATAGATCACTTGTTTCTTTTGAATCGTGTTTGACCAAGATAAAGTCTATGGTCTAAGCCGGTTTACAATTCGGGCAAAGGTCATGATACTCTACATGGATGATTAATCACTCGGAATCTTTCCAAGAGTATGTCTCTTGACTACTCTCACTCACCATCATAAGCTAGGCCTTACAAAATAACATAATATTATGACGTCTTAAATTTCTCATTACCCACCGACCCCCCCCCCCCACACACACACATAGTGTGTGAACATAAGTATTTATTTCAACTTAGTTCAATTATTTGAAAATGTAGTTTATAGTGTCGGATGTGAAAACAACTACTATGGGCCCCCAACATTTTTGCTTGACTTACACCGACATGATGCAAAGTACCACTTCATGCTTGTCTTGGGTCCCCCACTTCCCATTGTCACATCTAACAAAGTAGGGTACCGTTGAAACTTATAGACACTTGGCCTAGTCATAATGTAAACCACCCCCAACTTGTGAGCAAAACATGAGGGGTGACTTGTAAGCTAACTTATGTGCCAAGTGCAATGTTTTAGAGTTTCAAGTCCACATAAGCCATCCAAAAATTGCACTACTTAGTGTAACTACATAGGCAAATTTATTGCTAGTCCCAAGCACGCGTGTGGGAATGTTTGTTGCATGTGCTCAATGTGCCAACCAAGTTCCACTTAATAAGTGTGAGGATTCAAAAAACAATTGTTCAAATCAATACACTATGCATTTGATTTACCGTGGCCCATACTATCCATCAAACAACTTATGTCAGTTGGTCTGCGATAGCTCTAAAGTTGCGACAGCTTCAGTGCTGCATTCGAAGTCTTGAAAAGTTATTACAAATCAAATAATACGCCACTTTATGTTCCAAACCAAATCATGTGTAGAGTGTGGGCATTATTTGTGTGCTTCAATGTTCATACTCTATTAAATCGATAGTGAGAATGAATAGCATCATGGCTAGTCTTAAACATCGTGATTGGAATTTTGTGGGTTGGTTTCCATGTTATGCATTTCAATGAATAAATTGCAATCAATGGACTTGGTTTTGTGTGCACAGTTATCCTTCCCTATAATCGTTTCATTAGACATATTACTCAAGTTCATTTCATAATTTCCATGCATGATCTCATTTCCTAGGTTTATATGTGTTGGCAAGTGTTATTTAATCTTATTGTGTAATTTACTCAATGGTCGTAGTGATACAATTAAAGTACATATGAATCCAAGTGGTCACTAGAATAACCACATAAATTATACATACATGTGTACATGGTCCATCTTCTCATAGCAAATAATCCACGGTTATAAGAAACGTGTGACCGTGATACCGTTTGAATTTTGTTTGTTAGCACTCATACGAGAGCATTCCCATCACCAATAAAAACTTTCACATAAAGAACATCAAAATTGGTATTTTGCCTCGCACGACTCTTGTCATTGCAATCTAACTCCTTCCCTTCCTTGTAGAGAATGGGTGGACATTTGTAAGGAGAGGTTACCCAAAAACATACCCTAGAGGGGTATATGGTTTAACACTTTGAGTGGTGAAATGTAAATTCCAAGTGGGAGTATGTAGGGTCCCAACCAATGCACCAACAACACGTGGCAAGACTCTTTATGGAAGGAATTGGTCTATGTTGAGCCATATAGACATCTATAGTATTTGTAGTTTAGCTAACATGTTGCATGATAAAAATTCATACTAAATTGCTACTTTGACATGCAATGTATTGTCTAGTTTTCTTTTGTGTATTTATACTTGATTTCGTAGAATTTAGACATTAATACTAATCTTTTACGAGTCACCCAACCTATACCAACAATTCTTGCAATGTTTCTTGGTCATTCGTGTAGGTTTAGGGAGAAAGACTTAACTTATGGGATGGTTAAACCCTAAAGATTGGTTGTGTTGAATATAGATTTTCACTATTATAATACTAAATTATTTGAAAAGGAATTTAGTTGCATTCCAAATTTCATATGGATATTATCTTCAAACATCACTTGACTACATTGAATATATGCTTTAGTGTGGCCCACATCACGCATTCATCTAATATTCAAATGTTTACTACACATTCTTCATGTGTACATATTGTAACCCAAGGTTGTGGTTGTAAGATGGACCTCGTGATGAAAGTTGTTATTTGCTTGCATACTTTATTTTGTTAAAGATTCAATGGAGAAAGATGTTAAGTAGTCCAATCTTGGGGTATTGGGCAATTTTATTTGTAGGTTTGAAATTCTATTTTGTTGTGTTGGAAATCCTAATTGTAGTGATAGATGTTGTAGATTGTGCCTATATTATGCTATATACATAGACATGTTTTGAAAACACTGAGAGATATTTGAGACTTACAAAGGTTTAAGATCAAAAGATATATGTGTGAATAAGTTGATATGAAAGTGACAGTTGAGAGTCACGAGATATCCAATATTGATTCAAAGTTAGGAAACTAAAAGAGATCTCATAATACTTCAAAACAAGGAAACTAAGAGAGATTCAATAATGGTTCAAAGTGAAGAAACTAAGAATGAGGTCTAATATTTGAAAGAGATGCGATAGAGAGATCGAAGACTTTGAGAGATCAAATGATGCCTCAAAGTCAGTATGCCCTGGGGGGTTGACTCTTCATTGCAAAATAAAATGACTTGTGTGGGTCGCTATGAAATTAAACCCATAAATAGGAGAATTTGATGGAGAAAAACAAATGCATACATGTTAACGGTAAGTTTGAAAGTGGAGTAAGCCTTTTTTCAATTTAATGTGATAAATGCCTCTACTACATATACAAAATATAAATCGTTGATGAAACGGGCCTTTATTACACATAAAATATACGTTCACTTTCCGATAAGTAAGTCATTGAACGTTTTTTCATCCATAGCATGTAACAAGATGATTGCATTAAGCAAGCAAATACATGAGCACAATAACTTAGCCACAATTTAAAGAGAAAAACTAAAGAGTTGCAAGAGCTCCAAGAGCCTTCAATTTGGAAAAACCCATAACCCAAATGCAAAATCTCAACAAGAATGGACAAGGTAATTATTGATAATCATTATCAAATGACAACAATGACTGAGACGTGAATTGGATGAAACTAACACATATATTGTCAAATTTTCCTCTAAACCCCAGGGCTCCCTTTGTAAATCTATCTTTACTTCAACATTCTTAATAGCATTTTCAAAGATACACATTATAGAAAATAATAGTTATCCCTTGTGTTTATTATGTAAACTTGTGCCTCAAATAATACCCCTTCTCAAACTTAAGTTAGTTCATATGCGGTGTACAAAGTCCACCCCCTGGGTAGGAGAGTAAGAGAGATCCAATAATGATTCAAATTCAAAAAACAAAAAAAGCTAAGACTAAGAACCAAACTTGAGAGTGATTTGATAGAGATGAAAGACTAAGAGAGGTCGATAGTGTTTCAAAACTAGGAGACTATGAGAGAAGATCCAAGCTAATAATAATTCCAAGCTAATAGACTAAGAGAGATCACTAAAGCACTAAAACTAAAGCTCCGAGAGTACAAATGAAGGATCGAAGCCAAAAAAGCTCATGTAAGCATAATCAAATAGCCACAAACAACTCTTGCATAAACCGCAAGTTCCAAACAAAGTCACTACTAGCATTTGAAGTTCTACACAATTGACTCACATCACTAAAAGACATATCCAAATCTACCACTATGGTAAATTTTCAAATTTTCAAGTAACATGTGATGAATTTATAGTGACATGTGTCAATTGCATAAGACCCAAATGCTCACACTAGATCCACGGGAAACTTACACAAGAAACTATGATTGGAATGTGCATACATTGACTTGTTTGCAGAATAATTGCACTTGAATGTTGAAACATTGATTCCTCACACAAATGTTGGTGATATTGTAGAGTATGTGCCAGGCACATATGATAATGATTACACCCCATTGGCAATTCCATAAGTTGTTGATCTTGTTTCCAAGTTCTTCGTCCTTTTAAATTTGATAATAATTTACTCCCATGTTGACAACTGAGATCATGACAAAACACAATGTGACAAAATTCCAACTTACTCTACAAGTGGATTTGTTTCCACTACATTCTACATGTGTATTTGCCATGCACAACAATTGTATTTAGACGTGGGAAGCATCAAACTCGAGAACACTACGCACATAAGTTCCTACCTAAAGTTGTGAATGCATTTACATGATTTTTTTTGTTTTCTTTTGTTTTCTTTTCCCCACATACACTATTGCACATCTTAACACTCTTTAGCTCTTTAACACTCTTTGCTTTTATATCCTAATGGATAGATTTAGGGTATATGGGTTTAGGGTGGGTGTGTAGGGCCAATTAAGAGTATGCCATTGGTCATTGCTATTGCCACCTGATGTATGAAGTCCCACCTAGTTGGCATACTGCATGTATAAATAACTTGGGGATGACTTACATCCTTGTACTCTTGTAGGCATTAGAAATCACGAGCCAAGAATATATTTTAATATACGCACTCCTCTTGGTTCATGTGGGCAACCTAACTCAATTACAATACAAGTCTAGGGATAAGTGGCATTAATCATGAACTAATCACTACTTAGTTATGGGCACAAATAACACTCTCATGTTGTTGAATAATGCTATGAAGGGTATACAAGAGTAACATGTGGTTTGATACAAATATGTCATTAAATCGAGATTGTTTTTTGAATGTTTATGGATACGAGACTATACAACCAAGCAATTGTACAAGGGCATTAGTGCAATTACAAAGTGGAAACCTATCAATGCCAATATGGAAAGTTGTTCACCAATTGGAAGGGGGATCTTTTATCCCTATGCATACCTTAATGGAAACCCGATTGAACATAGGTACTTGCACGATGCTAATTAGCACTTTGGAGGGGTTTGTGGGAGTGATTTAGCTACCATATGAACAAAAAAAAACTAAATATAAGTCACCCATCTAATTAGATAGAGAAAGAAAGTTGATACACCAACTACATGGTGGCATGAACAAGAAGTGCTTCACCTTTTACCAGGTCCGCAAACTTGAATGTAAACTTGAGGAGGGTGTACAAAGCATGATTGAGGGGGGCCAGGCACATTGCCTTTGTCGGAGATGGTCTCTTTTCCACCAATTACAATCATATTCATCGAGTATGTACTCCTTGGTAAGAAGTTGTGTTTTAAATTCAAGGCAATTTGATGTTTGTGTATATACCCCACTCAGTGTGTACTAACATGTAAAGAATGACGCAGACTGTCAACATCGGCATAGTATGCCTCCCACCATCTAAATGTCATATCACGACCAATTACTTTCACTCCTATCTAACTTTACTTATCCCAAGTTCATAGGAGATCGAAACACTTACTTTTGAATGGCAATGGCATTGGATCAAGAGTTAGAGCTTGGTAACATTGCAAAGGAGAACGTAGAAGCTCTTTACTCTATGTTTTGAAATTTAAGATTTGTGGAATTTGCGTGTTTGTTATTCACGGGGTTGTCCACAATTGGAGAGCTTGAAGTCAATATTGTCATTACTAAGCCATTTGCGCACATGATTAAATTTGGCTTTTGGATTGTTGGTTAGTTGCGCTATCTCATCTTTCTATATTTTTCGTAATAGGTTGCTTATTGATCCACCATGCGTCGCTTGCAAGCCAATATGGTGAGGTATGTCCAAATTGGATAAATGGGATTACTTTATTGTCTAGGTTTGGGCTTGCTCTAAACCCTTAGATGGGTTGTCCATTGTCTTGTAATCGGAGATGGCCACATATGCTTTGGTTTTTTGCATTTGAGTTTCATGAGGTGCAATATTTTGATCATGTTTATAGATGAAGTGCCACGAATTATTATCATTCTCCGAGTCAATCTAGTTGAGGCTCGAGGCATGACGTAAAGATTTACAAATATATTGGGGTGTAGTAAGCTTCTCAACATATACCTAGGCACTATAATGTGCTTCAAGGTTTGACTTTTGGAAGAAGAAGAAAACTAGGATGTTGGAGTGTAATTCATTACAATACATTGTAGGGCCAAAATTTGTCTTGGTTTGAATATCGTGCATATATAAAAGAAAGCTTGAAAATGCAAGAGTGGGTTTACATTAGGGTCGAGGTCTCAACAACCTAAAGTTCAAAACACACTTTATTGCATGAAAACGTTGCACTCAAGATTGGACTCTAATTAACTTGTACAGTGGTTTGTCGAACTAAGAGAAAGTTATGTTTAGGTTGAGACCAACATGATTTGGCAAGAAAGTAGTGTCAAATCAACACGTTTTCATTGTCTCGTGGCTTTGGACTTGGACCCTAGTGTTATCTCAATGAGTGCATGTTATGCTCTCGATTAATAAGATTGGTGAACATTAGGGTTTCTTTGATCTTGGACCCTAATGTAAACCCACCATGACATATCAGTTGGGTCTACCTTTAAAGAGAGCCATGTGACACTACGATTAATAATTGGTGGGTGAGTCCTACGGAATGGGATACTATAAATGTACCTTCAAGTGGTGGGATTTTTTTCTTTGGTCCAAAAATTACTATTTAAGGAAGTGAAAAAATTTAGTGATGTGAATGGAGTGTGAAGATTGTCCTTTCTAGACGGTTTTTGATCCATGTTTCATGAATTCAATTAATTCAATTAATTCAAGGAACTAGACTTGGACAAAAGTTGTAAATCATTGGTTTCTCAAACACACTATTGCAAACACTGAAGGTTCTAAGAGAATGAGATTTATACAATGTTTGGTATTTTATGAGATGATATTTTCAGCAAAGCTGCCTAAGTAGGACCTAAACTCTCATTTTTCCATCAAGTTACAAAATCTATTTTTTAAGGCGGTCAAATAATGCATACTATGAGTTTTATCTATATATTAAATAATAAATTCTATTGACACAATATTACTAAGCAATCATGGGCCCTATGAATATAACTATGGGATGTTAGGACCTCAGTCTAAATATGAGGGCCACTTCACACACGAGCCAAGAGCTGTGACCATGAAATTGTGAGAGCCCAAAGAAAGTGTCCAAAAGTTGTCCCAAGACACCACTAAAATCATGTAGTGTGGTCACGGATCCTCGAGTTTAGTGTGAAGTCACGTGTGACCGGGCCCTCAACCAAATGTTGTTTAAATGAATTTCTATTCATGCAGATCCTCACACTTGATAAAATAAAATAAATCAACGGTTGTGAGTGTCTGGAGTGCCATGGTCTCCCAACTTTGTGTTAGGCCTACTTCCAAGAGGTGGTTTTTGAAAATAGTCCAAGTGACCATGAAACATGATCCATTCAATGCCGTGTAGGAATCCATGTAGACTTTACATCCATCTTGCATTCACGTACTCCCTGTTGGTCCCTCAAGCATAGTGTGAAGCGAACTTGGACCGGGTCCGCCTCTTCCACCAATGAGAGTGCTTGAAGCGTAATGGTCATGGGCTCTCAATCTCGTGTGTGAAGTGGCCCTAAGTCTCCTTGCGCAAGGGTTGTGCATCCCATAGTTATATTCCCAGACCCACAAAATGAATGCAAACTACTTAATAATAATATGAATATTGTCTCGGACCATTAAGATATTAAAAAAACCTTCACCATGGCCAAAAAAAAAATCCTTGGTTGTCCTAAACTTGTAGTCTACCATGTTTAATCTTGTATTATCAAGACCTATGTCGAGTTTTAGGTATGATAATCTAATAAGATGAGTACTGATTTGATTTCAAAAATATGAGACTAATTAATAGAGTAGTTTTAGAACTATTATAACACTAACCAAATATAACAATGATACATGGTGGCAATGAAGCATCAAACTCTTGATTGATAAATCCTCTAATGTATGTGGGTATTATTTGGTTCCTTTTTCATGTTCTCTAGCTTCTTCCAATTAAATTGCACAACAAAAATCGTGTTGCATTAACAAATCTAGGATGAAACATTTGCAAAAAAACGGATTGATAATTGAACCTCCGTTGTTTAGTTATAGGTTATTGGAAGTGCATGTTTGTTGATTTCGTAATTGGATACACATGTCTTCCCGATTGCGTTCGTTATTAAGTGTAGAGTAGTTGTTAATATTTGAAGATGCAACCCGATCATTTTTAAGCACGTGTCTTTATAATGTTTGCTCATTGATCGTCACCGAACCACGTACCAATCAAGTAGGGGTCCAATTAAGAAAACCAACCACCTGAGACCCATTTACCTTATGTAACAATCCAACTATCACATATATGTTCAAATCTAAAATTTAAAAATTTAAAAACTTAAGATGCTTAGAGGTGAATTGATTGTGCATATAAGGTACAAAACCTTACATCATAAATTTTTGTTTGGTTCAACACTTTGAGTGTCCTTAAGTTCGTTTCCATGTTGGATTCAGCATGTGACTTGACCATTGTCAATGTGACACATGGCAAAATTATTTCAAATAATAATTATTTTGTGCCAAACCACACAACACCTTATGGTAATGAAGATTCAAGGTGTTGAAAGGTTAAGATGTCGCATTACCCTTCATCCCCATGGTGCTCATCGATGAAACTTCAAAATTTAGACCGCCTCCAATGTTTATGGAAATTAACCTTTTTCACTACAACTTTTTTGATCGTTGGGCATTTGCTTAGGTTGACTAATTTGGAAAACATCCAATGTTTGTGAAAACAAACTCAAAATTCACTAAAATCCGAGATGATCCAATGGTGCCAAAGGTCAATGAGGCAAGGACATCTCTCAAAAAACGTTACTTTGCTTTATTTATGGGTGGTGGATTGGGCATAGAGCCTCGTTGTTCTCACATACTCACACTCACCTTGGAAAATGGTGCATGAGGGGATTTTACGAATCTTCACTTTAACTCTTCACGAGCAAATTATACTTGGTCAAACTTGCTTGCAGTTATATTTGGAGCTCAAGCATATGTTGAGGAAATTTGGGGACCTTCGTATCCATGGAATTTTTGGAACATGGATTTAAGGATTGCCGACAAAATGGGAGGAGCTTAATATGTGTTGTGAGCAAGAGCTCATGAAGTAGAGGAACCCGACTCTAACACATGGGGAGGAGGACCAAAAACCTCAAAAACCTCATTGCTCTTGGGGATGGAATCCAACTTCAATTGGATTGTGGGGGAATTTATGAGTATTGCACCGTGTTGACACTACAAAGAATCAAAGAATTTGATTGTTGTCGTGATGCACACCTTGAAGCGGTTTTTTCTTCTTCCATGAAATCAGCCGTGAGATCCTTGGGGCCAACGAAGGGTTAATATGTTTGTAGTGAATGTGTATTAAAACACTAAACCAACACAAAGAAATGATGATTTAAAAAAAAAGCTGCAATTCAATTTACAAATATAGCAATTTCTAGCATATGAAACTAGAAGCAAATACGAATGTTCACATTATGAGCTAGACAGAGGAAACATGTAACTCGATACATGTATTAGTGCATGACGAGGGCTTCTTGGTAGACTTTGAGAGTTGAACTTATTGTGCATATAAAGTACTAAACCACATGAAATGAGGTTTTAGATGCCACAAGACTAAGAGACTGGATAAGGGTGTATTTTTTTGGGTGGGTATCCATGTCGTGTATTTGAACCCAAATCTTCCATAACAATAATATTTAATTATAGAAAAATTAGTTGATGAACAAACTACAAACGATTACATTACAAAATTACAATAAACTGTACTCAAATACCTACATTATAAAGGCACCACGGGCCTTGGCTTGGTGGTTAGGGCTCATGACCCCCAATGAGGAGGTTGTGGGTTCTATTCCCCATGCCGGCGTGGTGCTCACCACCTTAGTCCACCCAACTATGGTGGGGGGTCCTTGGACCTTGTTGTATGGGTACCTCAAAGCGCTTTGGGGGGATACCATGTCCGGTATCTTCAAGGCACTAGTGGCTAGCTAGGAACTAGTATAGTGTGTCACTATAGTGTCCATCCTCGAAAGGGGAGAGTAGTATTGTCCCAATGTCCCCTTGTCTAGTGGGCATTGGGTCATTGGCATTACGAACGGACACTTTATTCACGCCGGCCCCTTGCTTGAAAGGGGTTGGAGTTTCTATTTACCTACATTATATAGACATGTGTGCATGTTTGAGGCCTTGGTAGGACATCTTAGACGCTTGGATGAGAGGTGAACTTATTACGTATATAAGGTACAAAACCATATCATGACGCACGGTTCTGGGTGCCACAATGCTAGAAGATTGCATATGTATGTATTTGCATCAAAGGACAATGTATAGTATAGTTGAACTTCGATCTTCAACTACCGTAAGATCCAATTACAAGAGCACGTTTTAGGAATGAACTACAAGTGGCATCACTTTGACAAAACAAGGTATACTACTAAAGGAATAAACTACCAATATAATGAAAGCTACGTTGAAACATAAACCATGTGATTCAAATATTGCACCACAAGGGCAAGTTTGGCGATTTTTTTGCAAAATATATATTTTGGTTTGAAATAGGTTCAACAAATTAGAAAAAAAAATTACTTTCATACAAGAACATTTTTTCCCTTAAATACACTAAAAATGCAAATTTAATATAGTATAATCATTGACAAGCTTGCCCTTCTATTGAACACACAAGTGTTTGTGCATGACAAAAGCCTAGAGAGGACTTCTTAGACCCTTGAAGAAGTACACTTAAAAGGATATTTAGTGGTTGATACAATAAATATGAACTCATACACTAAATGTCAATAATCTTATGGAAGCAAGTAACATTGAATGTAAATTCAAACACTAAGTATCAACTATGACAATATGTGGAAGTTAAATGTTTGAATTTAGTGTTAGTAAGATATGAAAAAAACCCAATGGCTACCTTCCCTACTCCACCTCTATGTCTAAGACATTTATGTTTAACACTAATTATCAAGAAATTGAAAATTAGTGTTGAGCATGGTAGGGTTGTAATAACATTAGATATAATCAAACATTGAATATCATTTGTAGTGTAGTGAACTTTTTATGTAAGTATAGAAAGTAAGAAATCACATGATGCAAAGTTTTAGATGTTGCAAGATTAGGAAGGCTCCCTTGCCAATGTAGTGGTGGCGATGTAATGTTTGTGTTCCCCAAGTGATTTTCCCTTTGGATTTTAACACAACATGTCATTGACATCTTGATAGAAATAGGACAACGGTAGAACCTCGGGGGGTTCACTGGCGAAAATCGTAGAACAACGTGCGATAAAAAATAGGGTCCAATATATTCATTGTAGACAAATTTTGTAAAAAATGTACATGTAAAATAGGGGATTTTAAAATAGTGAAACATGTTTACATGTAGAATACCATCACCTTATAATCTTTTATGCAAGGTAAATAACCCCCCCAATAAATAGGTCCCGAACGCACGTTTATGCAAAATATAAGAGGGATTGAGCCCCCCGAGGGTAGAACAATGAGGCTTTGTCCTCTCTTATGAAAGAGTATAATTATAGATGTATAATTTGCTCATGCCAATCCATGGCAATTTACTATACCTATAACAAACTATAGTCAATTATATTTTTTCAAGACATTTTAGGGCATAACTATAGTTAACTATATAACTACATAAACTACATAAACTATAGTTAACTAGATATATAGCTATAGTTAACTACATTTTTTGGCAAACAATTATAATCACAAAAGATAACTACTTGACTAATAATTGAACTAGTTGGTTAATTGTCCAAGGTATGCAAGCTTTCATCATCTATGTTAAACAAGAAAATGATAGATCCGTGAGGCTTTGTCCTTTCTTATGAAAGACTACAAGTGTAGTTGTATACTTTGCTCATGCCAGTCCATGGCTATTTACTATACCTATAACAAACTATAACCAATCGTTTTTTTTTCAATACATTTTAGGGAACAACTATAGTAAACTAGATGTATATAACTATAGTTAACTACATTTTTTGACAGTTCAAATCATGAACAACTATAGTAAACTAGATGTATATAACTATAGTTAACTACATTTTTTGGCAGTTCAAATCGTGAACAACTATAGTTATGAAAGGCAACTAGTTAACTAATAGATAAAGTAGTTGGTTAGTTGTCCAAGGTATGCAAACTTTCATCATCCCCCTTAAATAGATTGGACCAAAAATAATAGGAACATGTAACGTCCAAGTGTGAACGCAAAGTGGTTAGGAAATTTGCTCTTGAAACATAAAACTTGATGCATAGTCTCTGTCCTACAAATATAGCCAATAAATCAAACCAAAAGTAGCATAAACAAGTAATGTTCAAGTGTGAACGCAAAATGATTAGGAATTTTGCTCTTGAAACATTGAAATCGATGTATAGTCTTTGTCCTACAAACAAGGCCAATAAAATAAAAATGTAACTCAAATACCTCCACATAGATATTTGTGGACGTCGAAGAACACATAGACGGTTAGATTGGAGGGGAACTTATTGTGTATGTAATCATATGATGCGAGGTTCCGGGTGCCACGAGACTAAGAAAACTTGCTCATCGGTGCAATGGTGGCACGGCTAGCCTATTTATGTCCCCCAAGTGGTGTTCCCTTATGTTTCAAATCGAGGGAAAAAACTAAAGAAATATGAATAAACAAACACGTGGTGCAATACATGTAGATCTATGTGAATGCCGGGGTCCATATAGGACCATGTAGATGCTTAGAGCGGATGTGAACTTAATATGTATAGAAGGTACGAAACCATACTAGGTGAGGCTGTGGGTGTTGCGAGACTAGGAAAGCTTCCTTGCCAAGATAGTGGTAACAAGACCAAATTGTTTACATGCCCTCAAATTGACGTTCTCTTAGGGTTCCAAACCTAAACAAAAAATAAAAAAATGTAAAAAAACACATAACTCAAATACGCATAGATCTTTGTGAACGTCGAAGTTCATATAGGACCATGGAGACGATGCTTAGATTAGAAGTGAACTCATCATGTACATAAGGTACGAAACCATATGATGTGATGTTTTGGGTGCCACAATACTAGGAAGGTTGCCTCATTGAGATAGTGGTGACAAGACTAGACTGCTTATGTTCCCCCAAGTGATGTTCCCTTAGGATTTCAAACCCAAGAAAAACTAGAGAAAGTTAAAGACCATGTAACTCATCACACACGTAGATATTTGTGAATGTCAAAGTCCATGTATATAAAGGACTGCATAGACGCTTAGATGAGAGGTGAACTCATTATGTATATAAGGTATGAAACCATATGATGTGATATTCCAGGTGCTACAAGACTAGGAAGGCTCACTCGTTGAGATAGGGTGACAAGACTAGACTGCTTATGTTCCTCCAAGTGATGTTCCCCTAGGATTTTACACCCAAAAATAAAATACAGAAAGTTAAAGACCATGTAACTCCAAACGAAACCATATGATGTTCGGGGTGTTGCAAGACTAGAAAGGCTCCTGTGTTGAGATAGTGGTGACAAGACCGGACTGCTTATGTTATGTTCCCCCGAGTGATGTTCCCTTAAGATTTCAGATCGAAGGAAAAGTAGAGAAAGTCAAGGACCATGTAAGCTGGAAAGACACGTAGATCTTTGTGAACGTCGAGGTCCATGTATGTATACATAGGACCACATAGACGCTTAGAGGAGAGGTGACCTTGTTACGTAAGTATATAAGGTACGAAACCATATGATGTGAGGTTCCGGGTGCCGCAAGGCTAGGAAGGCTCCCCTCTCTCCCCTCCCCTCCCCTCGCCAGTGCAGCGGTGGCAAGGCTAGGCTGCTTGTGTTCCCCAAGTGGCGTTCCCTTAGGGTTTCGACCCCCCACACTAACACTGCCACCCCAGGCCACCAACAAATCACACCACAGACACGGCCTGAGAGAGAAAGAGGGAGAGAAAAGGGCAGAAGAGAAAGCCACGGGGAGAGAGAGAGAGAGAGAGAGAGAGAGAGAGGGAGAGGGAGAGGGAGAGGGAAGGCAAAAGGGCCTATCGGAGGGCAGCGAAGACAGGAATTCCTCCTGGCTCAGGGTTTCGGCCTCATCGCTCTTCGCGGGGAAGCACTCGCAGCAGCGAGGGAGGAGGAAGTCACCGGGCCAATCTGTTTGTGAGTGGTCATGCTGCTTGTTGCAGGGGAAGAATTGTGTGTATGTGCGGCGTTGGCGCCGATGATTCTTGATTGAAGAGAGAGAGGGAGAGGGAGAGAGGGAGGGAGGGAGTCGGACTAGGGTTTGGTGGTGGAGGGGGTGGTGGGGGTGTTGTGGCGCACCGTTGCAGCGTGGATCGCGCATCTGTTCGTCGGAGCGTTCAGGAAGTGGAGGGAGAGAGGAATTATTAGGGTGCCTGCCAGGATGACTGTGATTGCGGCCCCTCCGGAAGTACGAACAACCAACGATTGATTCTCCTCAAGATTGAGGATTATTGCCTGCTTCGTCGTCTTCATCGTGATGATGTTGATGCCCTTGTTGTTCGTTCGTTCGTTCGTTGCGGGGGTTAGGGTAGTGTCCGATGTATGTGTCTGTGTGTCGAGTCGAGGTATGTTAGGGTGGATAATGACGTGGTTGTGGGTTTGATGGATATTGCTTGCAGGAGGACGATGATATGCTGGTCCCTCCTCAAGATTACAACGACGGCATAGAACCCATGGAAGGTGTGTAGCAGGATGACGATGCACAGAGAGAGAGAGAGAGAGAGAGGATTATGGATTTGGGTGGAGAGTTTAGACCTAGCACTTGGAAGTTAGGCGCTGGATCACGAGTATGCCGTTGTTTTGTGTGTCAATTGATCAGGTGTGCGTCGATATTACAGATTGGCATATGATACGATGGCTGGCAATTGAGAATTCAAAGGTTTTTTAGGAGGACCCTTGGATTGTCACGATTCTTTTGGTTGTTGTGATGAAAATTAACTAGATCAAGTATTGGGCGTTCTTTGAAACCTTCGTTTAGGAGGAAGCAGTTTGGACCATATAGGAAGTGTCGGTGAAGAATTGGGAGACTATCCTAGTGTCGTGATTTGCGTTCTCTGTTCCCCTTCGCTATACGTGTGGCACCCACATCGCACATTGCGTGTTCTATTAGGTGAGAGGATCATGGATGGGATTACTCATGGTGAGAGGTTTCTGTGCAGTTGTAGGTCAAGGGGAGGGCGTTCCCACAGTGGAAAATCAGCTAGTGGACGATCCACAAACAGGGAAATTCACATGGACAATAGAGAACTTCTCCAAGATAAATATGAGGAAACATTATTCAGAAACATTTACTGTTGGTGGATACAAGTGGTGAGTTACTTCTTCAACTGTTGCTGCTTCATTTTGCGACCAAGTGCAGGGTTGCCTCTTCCCTTCTCTTCTCTTCTCTGTACGTAGCAAGTTGGAGGATATTAAGTGGGAACAATTTGCCGTTCTTGCAGGCGGGTGCTGTTGTTTCCAAAAGGCAATAATGTGGATCATCTCTCAGTATACTTAGATGTTGCGGATTCTGTGCAACTTCCATATGGGTGGAGCAGATTTGCCCACTTCAACCTGGCTGTCGTTAATCAGTATGATCCAAAGTCAACTGTTAAGAAAGGTTTGTGTCTGTCTGTCAATTTTCACACAAATGACACTGCATTGCTTTTAGGCTTCTGCTTCACATCTTCACACAATGGCAATTGAGTATGCTCCTTAATTTTACACTCGTTTCTGGCTTGAATTGGGTTTTGATCCAGAAGTGCCAGCGGACCTCATATTTCTGGAAATTTATGCATTAAGACATGACTAAACACTCTGAATACATAAAATTCACCACTGCTATTGCTCGTCCCCCCTGTTATCTCTGTTACCTCGAGTAGGAAGCTCAAGTCTTCTGCCGTGCATGTAGGCTGGACCTACTGCTTGAATGACTGTACGTATATGGCTTCCAATTGTGTTACTGCTGCAAATAAATGACGTCATAGCACTGGTTGGGTCATGGCATTCTGCAGATACACAGCATCAGTTTAATGCACGAGAGAGTGACTGGGGATTTACATCATTTATGCCACTACAAGACCTATATGATCCATCCCGAGCTTTTTTGGTGAACGACACTCTTGTTGTAGAGGCTGATGTTAATGTGCGCAAGGTGGTTGATTACTGGGCCTATGATTCAAAGAAGGAGACAGGTTTTGTGGGATTAAAGAATCAAGGAGCTACATGCTACATGAACTCTCTTCTTCAAACACTGTACCATCTTCCTTATTTTCGAAAGGTTCTTACTGTTATATCCCTCTTGTTCTGGGAATAGGAGGATAATTTGGATGAGGTCTTTTGCGTTCTACTTCCATTTATTTGTTTATTTATTTTTTTCTGATAGAACTTGGGAACATTCTTGTATGATTGAGGTGGAGCACTAGGGAAGTGTACCCTTGTGGGACGTCAATAGATCAGCTTCCCCTCCTGGTAGTTGAGCTCAATGAATCGGCCTTAGATCACCTTAGCTTTTCTTGCCAGCTTTTGAAGTGCCTTTCCTGTAATATGATTTTTTCCTTATTCTCTGGGAGGAAACTACTCTTCTTTATTGTCTATGTTGTGCTGTCAATTTGTGAAAGAGATTATTATTGCAGAGTTGTGGGTAACTCTTGTCTGTGAGAGTTTGTAGATTGCTTGAGCCTCTGAACAAGCAGTTGTGTTTGGAAGGGTGGTCTAATCTTAACACATCCAAGCAGGCTGGATGGTAGTTGTCTCTTTTTTTATACTGGTATTGGTAGAAAGTCTTTTGTTGCAACCGTTCTGGTTATGTAGAGTGCAATTTATACCCTTGATTTTCTGGCATTTGTGTCTTAATCTTGGATATGCATATGTGCAGGCTGTATACCATATGCCAACTACAGAAAATGATGTTCCATCCAACAGCATTCCCTTAGCTCTTCAGAGCTTGTTCTACAAAATCCAGTACAGTGATACAAGTGTTGCTACAAAAGATTTAACCAAATCATTTGGATGGGACACCTATGACTCTTTCATGCAACATGATGTTCAGGAGCTGAATCGGGTGCTTTGTGAGAAGCTGGAAGATAAAATGAAGGTAGGACATTCTGCTACATATTCACTTTCTCTCTCCTATCCTTGGAAAGGCAGGCAGTGAAGGTTGCTAACATTGGAAGCATTGATGGATGTCTGCATTCTCCCAGGGTACTGCTGTTGAGGGAACTATTCAGCAACTCTTTGAAGGACATCATATGAACTACATTGAATGCATCAACGTGGACTACAAATCGACACGGAAGGAGTCATTTTATGGTAGGGGTTTTGGGGTTGCATATGATCTGATGGAATTTTATGTAGATGTGTAATTTGGTGTTTTGAGTTTTAGGTATCTTGGAGCAGCTGTAGCATCCCCCCTGGAAGTTGACTCAGATTGGGCATTGTTAAGGCGAGAACTTCAGCAAAGTCTGTGGGTTCAGCATTATAACATCTATAAAGTATTCATTCTGATCTGTAATTTATGAAGACTTGCTCAGTTCCTTTTTGGAATTGACACATATTCTTATGTAGTCGTGTTTCATCTTTTGTTCCAGATTTGCAGCTGGACGTAAAAGGCTGCAAGGATGTCTATGAGTCTTTTGACAAGTATGTCGAAGTAGAACGGCTGGAGGGTGAGAACAAATACCATGCTGAGCAATTTGGCCTGCAGGTATATATGTCATTCCAGCCTTTGTTTTCTGTTTAAACTGTATTGCTGTTAGGTATCACACAATTAGTGCAGCACTGTGGGTGATAGAGTAGAAATGGATAAGTCTAGCATTTGATTCTCCACATAATGGTCCTCACCTTTTTAGCAATATTTAATTGCACCATGTCTCCATTCCACTGCATTCCTACCTACAGTTGAAATTTATTGTGACGTGCTGGAGATGAGCTTTATAGGCATTAATATTTTACAAGATCTGTGCACCCTTTTTCTATACAAATTTGTTGTTATCTGCAAACAGCAAAATATTCAAATTTTATTTTGGTCATATGCAGGATGCAAAGAAGGGAGTCTTGTTCATAGACTTCCCCCCTGTCCTTCAACTACAGCTGAAACGGTTTGAGTATGATTTTATGCGGGATACAATGGTCAAGGTGTGAAGGCTCTCTAGTTACCCATTGCCTCTTGCAGAATATTGATTAACCAAAGCTCTCAACTCAATTCTGGCTTTTCCTGAACACTAGTATACGGTTGTGAGCAGGCAGGGTCCAGTGCTTTTATGTATTTCTGTCTTCTGGTTATGACAATAGGTGTTTACCTAACTACAGGGTTATTACCATAATACTTGTTTTGGTAGTGTATTTGGTTAGAAGTCCAGCCCACGTTGCTTATGCTCAAGCTTTCAAAGATAGCTTGAATTGTAATGTTCAGTATATCCATTATGCAAGTCTAAACCATAGCAATGTTTCTGCACCTTTGGTGTTGCAGATCAATGACCGGTACGAGTTCCCATTGCAATTGGATTTGGATAGGGAGAATGGAAAGTATCTTTCTCCAGATGCGGATCGAAGTGTGCGAAATTTGTACACTTTACACAGGTATGGGACTGAAGTAATGAAAGGAATCTTACATTTGATCTTATACTACTTTGAAGACTTCTTTGTAGGTACATTTTGTGGAGGGTACTGTACTCATCCATTTTTTTCTTCTTATAATGTTCCATTGGAGTTACTCCACCCATGAATGTTGACATCCTACCTGTTTGGTTTTAATACTTGTCTGTTGTTTTTTTGTCAGTGTCCTTGTTCATAGTGGTGGAGTGCATGGTGGACATTACTATGCATTTATCAGGCCAACATTGTCTGACCAGTGGTACGTGGAGCTCTGTTGACATTATGTAGGTTAAATATATATTAAGAATGGGTGCTTTTCTTCAAACTCTGATAGTACAATGGGCTATGTGATGTAACTCCGTGATTTATGAAATTGGAGGTGTGAAGGTAGAAGCTTAGGTCTCAACATCTTGGTATGATTTTATTGCAGGTTTAAGTTCGATGATGAACGTGTAACTAAGGAAGAGCTTAAGCGAGCCCTTGAGGAGCAGTATGGAGGGGAGGAAGAGGTATTGACTGTTCAGTGAGCATTAGTACTTTTGTTGGATATTCTCCATATTTGAGGTCCATGTCAAACTGGGAGTAGAATATTATGCTTGGTATATTTAAATATTGTGTTGGCAATGATCAAAGGCATATGTGTTAGTGTTACCGGCATATTTTAGATGGGTTGTTACTGATCTACTCTAAACCAAATGTGTTTGTTTTCCCCTTGTGCAATCAGCTCATCAATATTGAATGTGTATGCAGCTTCCGCAGACCAATCCAGGCTTCAACAATACACCCTTTAAGTTTACTAAGTATTCGAATGCATACATGTTGGTTTACATAAGAGAAGCTGACAAAGACAAGATTGTTTGCAACGTTGATGAGAAGGACATTGCAGAGCATCTACAGGTGATTTATCTGATTGTCAAGTTGCTGCCTTCATTGTTGCTTGTTTATGTAAGCAGGGGTGGTGTTTGTACTTCTGCCGACTGCCGAAAACAGGAATTCTTAGCCAATCTGGTTGGTGATCGCTTCTGAGGAGATAAACGCTGTGCAATTGTCATGCATCTAGGACACTTGATTTGCAATGATTACTTTTTATCCCTTATAATCTGGCTATATTGGTGAACCTCACAGATAAGGTTGAAGAAGGAGCAGGAAGAGAAGGAAAGGAAACGAAAGGAGAAGGCAGAAGCACACTTGTACACCATCATAAAGGTAGTAATCTATGACTGTAGATTATATTTGTGTTCATGCTTTCTGCTGGTAGATTTTTGTGTGCTGATTTCTGTTTCTTGATACTCACAGGTTGGTCGGGATGAAGACCTTCAGACTCAAATTGGAAAGGACATACATTTTGATCTTGTTGATCATGACAAAGTTCGAAGTTTCCGCATTCAGAAGCAAACACCCTTCACATTGTTTAAGGTGGGAAAATTATTTCTATCTCATGTTTTAGTCCAGTAGAGTTTCATGTCTTCCACATGTCTATGCCATAATTAATAAAACACCTCAAATTCTCAATTTGTTTCACGAACCAACTTCTGAATAAATGAGGTTGTTTGTATCCTACTGCAGGAAGATGTGGCAAAAGAGCTTGGTATTCCTGTTGAATGTCAAAGGTTCTGGCTTTGGGCAAAACGACAAAACCACACTTATCGTCCCAACAGGCCTTTAACTGAACAAGAAGAGGGTCAAACGGTATGCTATCTATTAAATTAAAACAGTGATGTTACAGATCAGTTTCTGAGTTCTTGATTGACTACTGGCATGGATGTTATATTCATCATAAAGTTTTTCTTTTCCTTTCTTATGTTTCCAGGAGAGCCTATACAGTTTGTTATGGAGTATATATTTTTGAATACATATGTTGTTTCTTGCATAAGAGAGTCTACTGATTCTGTTTCTCCTTGGATATTGAGGATTTCTCTGATCTTAATTCTGATACATTGAGTTCAGGTTGGTCATTTGAAAGAGGCTTCCAACAAGGCCCACAATGCTGAACTGAAGCTCTTCCTGGAAGTTCAGCGCAGTGGAACGGTATTTCTGTCTCTACCGTTAGGCAACTCAGTGCAGCCTATGTTCATATTGTGCTGATGAGTTCCTTCTGTGTTCAAAAATGCTAATCATTCCTTTTTCCATGGCAGGATCCAGTTCCAGTACCTCCTGCAGTCAAGACCAAAGAGGATGTTCTGCTTTTCTTTAAGTTGTACAACCCTGAAAAGGAGGAGTTGCGGTAAATTCTTGTCCTCCTCTGTGTCATGTTTGCTAAACTGATACATTGTTTAAGAGACATGGAGTTGGGTTAAGAGCCTTGAAAAATGACTGGAAGTTGGGAATGTTGAACATGTTTGCGGCTACATGCCTGAAATGTCCCATGTACATGTTTGCAGTTATGTTGGTAGATCTTTTGTGAAGGCAAGCGGCAGACCGATGGAGATTCTGGAAAGGCTGAATGAAATGGCTGGTTTTGCCCCTAATGAGGAGATCCAGCTGTATGAGGTATAGTTGGTTGAACTGTATCTGTTGACTTAGTTTTCTGTTTGTTTTCTGTTTGTTTTCTGAGGCAGATGTGTTATTGAAGTTGAGATGGTTTTTAATCATTTTACTAAATTGATGATGTTGGCACAATTTTACAGTGGAGTCTGATTTGTATTCACTTACATGTGTGTACAGGAGATCAAGTTTGAGCCAAATGTTATGTGTGAGCATATTGATAAGAAATCTACCTTCAAAGCTAGTCAGGTGAGTACAGTTATTATTTAAATTCTCTGGTGAAGAGATTGTTATTGGAGAAGGATGTTCTAGATCTGGAGGTAATACTGTTCTGTTCCATGCACATTGTATGTAATCTATTGGTCCTGGAGTTTTGTTTACAGTTGGAGGATGGTGATATCATTTGCTACCAAAGAACCCTCACAAGGGAGGAAGAGGAGTCATACCGGTACCCTGATGTTCCTTCTTTTCTGGAGTATGTCCGCAATCGACAGGTAAGAACATAGTAACTAGAGCTGTCAAGAGGAACTTTGAATCAATATATTAAGTTGAAGTTAGTAATTAATATAATTTGTCTGCAGCTAATTTGATAGCTTGTGAGGGAAGTTTTGGATGTGGATTTGAGGTCAACTGACTTTGGAGATTTGAGGGATTGTTTCTGTCCTGTAATTGCAAAGTGCAGCAGCTGACAGTGACCTCAAAATAATTGTTGTGATGGGTGAAGGTTGTGCATTTTCGGAGACTGGAGAAAGCTAAGGAAGATGAGTTTTGTTTGGAATTGTAAGTGCCAAATTGGCTGGCTTCATATTTTTACAGTTTTTAGTGTATTTACTTTTTTGAAGAGAACATATTGGCAAAGTGTGTGAACATGTAAGTAGTCTTTCCATCACTTTGCAACACTTTGTGACTTCTTATTGTATACTTTCTAATTTGAATCTCTTAACGTCATTGAAGACAAGAAACAGTATGCAGGTACACAAATTTGAAACTGTGTCTATCTTTACTTTTGTAGGTCAAAGCAACATACCTATGATGATGTGGTGGAGAGAGTAGCGGTGCAGCTTGGTTTGGAGGATGCTTCCAAGATCAGGCTTACATCCCACAATTGCTACTCACAACAACCTAAGCCCCAGCCTATAAAGTACCGTGGAGTTGAGCGTTTGAGTGACATGCTCATCCATTACAATCAGGTAAATTCTATTTTGTCCATGCTACCTTTTCTGTACAGACAGGTGTATGTATCTTCTTATTGATGCATTTTTGACTGACGTGGTGATTTTTTGTGCGAGGCAGACATCGGACATTCTCTACTTTGAAACATTGGATCTGCCTCTTCCTGAACTTCAGGGCTTGAAGACACTCAAGGTTGCATTCCATAATGCGAAAACAGAGGAGGTGCGAAACCTTCATGTGTTATATAATAGAATCCCTTGAGTTGCTGAATGTTCTGTGAATGCATGATAAACTTCCTCTTTTCAAAAGTGTCTTCTTTTTCATCATGCTCTGTGAGCAAAGATGCCACACTTAGGAACCTCAGCTTCTTGGCAACTTCAAATCCTAATGCTTGTTCTGTGTTTTACAGTTATCTGTGCATAATATTAGACTTCCCAAGCAGAGCACTGTCGGAGATGTTATCAATGAACTCAAGGGCAAGGTAATGTAGCTCTAATTAGTCATACATAGTGGATACTGTGACATTGAGATACACTTGTATGTGTGCAAAATATCTTAGATGTTTGTTACAATGCTTCTTTCAGTTATCCTTTTAATATCCTTAACATGAAAGACTCACATTTTCTGGTTGTTTTGGTCTGGGAAGGTGGAGCTGTCTAATCCAAAGGCAGAACTGAGAATCTTGGAAGTATTTTATCATAAAATATACAAGGTGAAGCATTGAGATTATTCAATCTTCAGTCTTTATCGATTACCTGCATTAGGGGATCAATATAGATTTGATGTCCTAACCTCTTATCATTTACTATGTTGCAAGTAGTTCAGTAATGCATCTAATCCTCTGCTTCTGCTTCTATGGAATGATTATTGAGTCAAGAAATTTATATTTGCTTGGCAGATCTTTCCATCAAATGAGAAAATCGAGAATATCAATGATCAATACTGGACTCTGCGAGCAGAAGAGGTTGGAGACATTCTGTTCATTTTGCATCATTTTTACATAAATGTTTTGTGAAGCAGTGAAAATGTTTTGCAAGCTTTTTAACTGTTGGAGTTTATTTCTTGACGCCAATATGAAATCTGCTCCTAGTCTGGTATTGCTGTTCTTCAATGAAGAAAATAAGTGGTGCTTTACAGGTCTGGTATAAACTGACAAATGCTTTGAAAGTGCAGATTCCTGATGAGGAGAAGGATCTTGGTCCCCAGGATCGTCTTATTCATGTGTATCATTTCTCACGAGATGCTTCACAGAATCATATGGTAAGATGCAGTTTGTTTTTGTCTTTGTGGTGGCCAATGTAACTGATGTCTAGCTTGTAAGTTTACATTTAGTATTTGTATAAATATTAGTTTAAATTTTATTTCTAACAAGAAGTGTTGTTATCAGGTACAAAATTTTGGAGAACCATTTTTCCTAGTGGTCAGGGAAAATGAGACCTTGATAGAGGTGAAACAGCGAATTCAGAAGAAATTAATGATTTCTGATGATGAGTTTTTGAAGGTTAGTTCTCATTGCTACTTTGTCCAGAGCATATTATTTTTCTACTTTTGAGGTTGGGAAGCATGTTTCATGTAGCAGATAAAGAGATTTGGTTTGTGAAAATTTGTGTATTTTCCTGTCTTGTTGCATATTATTGTTTTTGGCATGTGAACATGGAAAGCCTTGAATGTGTCTTTTATCTGATGCAACATTGCACTTACTCTCTTAGTATGTTAGAATAGTTTTTGCAAAAGACTGGATGGTATTGACCTCTCATCTTGTATCTTCTGCTGGAATACTAATAAGCATTGCCCCAAATGTGCAGTGGAAGTTTGCGTTTCTTTCCTTGGGTCGCCCTGAATATCTGCAAGATGGCGATGTCGTTGCAAGCCGCTTCCAGGTGGGCTGGATTCATATGATGGTGTTCCAATGAGAATAGTCAGCTTTTGTAAAGTATCACACCATGAGAGGGGGTGCAAAACACACAATGTTTATAGGTTCATAAGACTTCAATAGAGATAACCATGTGGTAGTTAAATATGAAACAAGCCGCTTCCAGGCAAGCTGGATTCACATGTGGGTATTCCAATGAGTACAGGCAGCCCTCCTCAAGTTTCATGCACCGAGAGGGAACAAAATGTACAATGTGCATAGTCTTAAAAAGACAACCTTGTGGAAGTTAAATATATAATCAGACATTGAATCCGGATCTTACACAAATGTGGTGGTTTCATCCTGTAGAGTTGTCCAGAATGTAAAGCAATTAGAAAATATGTGAAGCATTCTATCATATCTGTATATTTTCTAATGCAGAAGTAGCTTTGTGACTGCCCCGGTCTTCTGAGGACTGTAGCTTATGTAGTAATGTCGTGAAGCTAATGTTGAGACCAGTAGGGGTCCATGTGAACGATAACTGAGTATGGCTAGTTGAACTCGAAATTGATTGCTGGTTTTGGTCAGTCTTCACTGTTGAAATCTCTCTGGAATTTTTTTGCTAGAAAGGTTATATCATGTTGTCATGTTGTCATGTTGAAATTACTGAAGTTCATGTTGAAGACAACCTTACTATCTTCTTAACTGCTTGTTATAAATCTCTTAACGTTGTGTCATCTTCTGATTTGATATAGAAACGTGACACATATGGTGCCTGGGAACATTACCTTGGTTTGGAGCATACTGATAGTGCTCCCAAGCGATCACATATAGCAAACCAGGTATGATATCAATTTATAAATTTTGTGCTTGATTCAATAATGGAATACTCCTCTTCATCAAGGTTTGGCTCTTTCTTTCTGCAATCCGATTTTGTTATATTGTGTATGGAATTGTAAGGTATTTTCTGATTCTGTGTTCTTGACAAAAATTCTTGAATGCATTGGAAGTAAACTCACCATCAGTGTCTGTTCTCAATGCCTTGATCTTCAATTGGGTGTCATTATTCATTCTTGCCTCATCGATCTTGTAAAACTTGCAGAGAGTTTTAAATATGTTGTTGACCTTTGTTTACAATCAATACGCAGAGTTTTAAATGGCTGTGCTCCATTTCACACTTTTTGGTTTGGAATTCCTGCGCAGAATCGGCATAATTTTGAAAAGCCTGTAAAAATCTACAATTGAGAAGCTGCTTGCCGGAGTCTGCAGCAGGATGGCTGAGATGAAGGAAGAGAGTTTGACATGCGTTTAGGTCCCCACGAATTTCAGGTTCTCCTGTGTAAGGCAATCATGCTGTGGGCGGATCAGTATTGTAACTGGCGAGAGATAAAGAGGATATCCAGGAGGACGAGGGCGTTCTGTGCAAGGGGGTGGGGGGCATATATTTTTCTCGCGATTTTTAGAGTCATTCACGTTCTCTACTTGGCATTGCTCATGCGTACGCCTTGTTGCTTGGGTGCCTAGTTGTTGTACAGGGAATTTGCGGCTGTCTCCTCACATATAACGCAATCTGTAGACCTCATTTAGCTCTAGAGAGAAGAAAACAAAACACCCCTAAAAAGTCCATTCGTTGTTTGCACTTGAGGGCAATCCTACTCTTGTCTACCTCAAAACCATCGTTGGTAAAGAGTTGCACAGTTTATAAACGTACAGTTTTCATTCTAGTCAACTTAGACTACTCTTGTGCACTGCAGATTAGCTTGATTAGACCGCAGCCATTCATTCTACCTCTTCCCTATATTTGCCGACTGTATCTTTCTCTTCGTCTACCCTCCACTTTTGTCTAAACTGGTCCCTATAGAAAAGAACTATTGAGAGCGCCTGTACATGATCTCGGTGTTAGCTGCTTGGTGTTGGTAATCAGATGCGGGCCTGTATTCTCTCTGCACCCTAGGTGGCAGCAAGTGATGTGGCGTATACAAAGTTAATGCTTAAGTGTTTCTTTCATTCTTCTGGTTGTGTTCATATGTCCCTCACAACCTTAGGATAACATGCATCAGTGCTTTACTTCCTGGTTATCTTTCAACTAGCACCAAGATTTCGGTAATTCCTCAATTCTATGTGTTATTGCCTCGCTTGCTGCAAATGACTTGGGAATACTTTGGACTCCAATTTGCACGACTTGATCTTTGAATGTAGTATGCATAGTCTGATGGATATCTTTGTAGTTTGCGCTGTTGAAAACGTACTTAGTGGAAGTTCGGGGTTGTCAGTTTACTGAGTATGTGTTTGTTTTTTTTTGTTTGCTTTTGTGTGCTATGTGTGGTTAACTTGGTGCATTCATAGCCACAAAAGCTACTGAATGGAACATAAATCTGGACAATGAGTGGCTCAATCAGACTAGGATTTATGCTTAGTGGTAAAGTGAATCTAGGAGTTATATTATATTGTAGACGTCCAAATTCCTGATTGTGAGGAAGCTTTTATACGATGTTAATACGTATGTTGGCATTGTCTCTGGCATTAAACAAATTTCTAAACCGTGCAACATCCAGTATACCCTTAATTTGCTGTGTCTGAATAGATCAAAGCCAGCAATGTGTGCCTACCTTACCATTTAAAAGACGTATGGTCTCAAATGTAAACACAATTTGTATGCATCTCAACAAGTTTAACAATCATCTTTTCTATATTCGGAGCCTTGTTTGATACATTATCTCATGTCAAGGAGAGAAAAGAAATAATCATACTTGCCATTTATGATGAAAACACAACATTTGCATGTGGCTTTAAATTGAAGTCTTCAAGAATGTTAAGGTATTCAATCGATTCGAAAGGAGCACTTCAGGATTATGTTACTTTTGAACGAATTACCTTAAAATGGATGCATGTAGCTCAAATACATATTTTCGTGCATGGAGAGGCATTGAAGTCATACCCCTGTACACCACACCACACCACAATACTGCCCTGACCAATCCCCAAAACTTCGTACAGATCTGTGGGCAGCAGTTCACAGCAATTTGCAGCAGACTCTCAGATTGAATGTCAGTAAATTGTGTTCTTGTCTTTGTAACCTTCACACTGATTTCACTGATGACCAGAGTTAAGTATCAACATAAAGCCATCAAACATTTCAACAATCACATTCCTATTCTCGTAACAGTAAGGCTTGTTCAAATTTACATTCAAGGACTGCATTGATGATTACCCATCAAGACTAATTGCATCAGCATGTAGGGAGCTGACATTTTTCATTCCTACATGTAAAGTGATGATGTCTCTTGAGGGCAGAATACCAAATCATAGTGGAGCTTAACCCATGAAGAGATAAAGAAAATTAAAAACTTCCTGGAAAATCAAAATCGTTGAAACCCTTCAGTGTTTCAGCCTGCAGGTAATTTCACTGGACTTCTCTGCCACATCACCGCATGTTGGAGATTGCTGCTTCAATGTCTTTGGAACTCTTTGCCAGCTTCTCAAATTGCTCTTGCGTTAAGCTTATGCCTGAGATCACCCCAACCCAATCAAAGGTGTCAGATCATTGGGGTTCATGACCATCAGTTTCATGGTCAATTTCAACAACATCATAACAAACCTTGAAAATTAAGGAGGGTGAAAATAGGATGCACTAAGAAGACAGGATTGAAAAAAAATTGCATGTACCTTTGGAGGATGGAAGCATTTTCCCATCCTTCTCATAATACTCTCTTAATGAAATAAGTGTCCTGCCTTTAAATTGACTGACGACAACCTTCCGCTTCGCAGATAGCTGCACATATACTTTCATAATCAATAAAGGCCTGATATACAAGATGTTCTTCAAGAATAAGATTCTTTGAATCCAGATACATCTCAAATATGCAAGTGACCAGTGTTTAATGTTGAGTTAGTGTGGATACATGCCCTTCAGGGTTTAATAGCTTCTCAGTGCGAACTCTACATCTAGGTAATGATTCATTCAACATTGATTCAATCCACAGGTCAACCTTTTAGGTTTTGCAGCTATAGAACATAGAACAAAAGCTTAAAACTGCAAGTAAGCAGTGATATAATATTAAAGTTTGAGATCTGTTGCAAACCTCGCAGATTATGATATTCCCTTGCTCATCTTTCTCATATTTTGATTTCTTTTCCTGTTTCCCATGCTCCTCTTCCTCCTCTTCCTCATCGTCTAGGAAATCATTGTCATCTTCAACTTCTCTCCTCTAGTAGCAAAAACAAGAAAAAAACACAACAAATCATTGTCAGATAAGTGTAGACCTTCTTTCTAACATAAAACTACAGTGTATGTCTCTGACTATATTCATGTGTGGAACTTGGGAAACCCACCCATTCTGGTTCATTTCAGTCACGTCTCTGGAAAGGTCAAGGACAAAGAACATGTAGACACAAATAAGCTGCCTTCTTCGTGTAAAGAATGCAATTGATCTACTGGATTTGACAGCGCACCACCTCAACAGCAGCATTATGGCAGGTAATTATTGAAAATTTATACTTCAGGATATGCTACGAGAATCTGGCCAGACCTAATCCCCATACGTGCCTACATAACTAAAAGCTCAAAGCTGACTCTTGAAGAACATGACATTCCACATGGCTTGTGATATCTGAATTCAGAGGGAGGAATTTACCATCATGTACATGGATTGTAGACAATTGCACATAAGGGAATGGAAGAAACATGGAAGTAAAATTGTCATCAATTACATGATGATTTGTAGAATGTAAGGAACTGAAGAAAGTTAGTGATTAATTTGAAGAGTGTGAGAAGTGGTACCTTGGCCTGCTTTGCTCGCTTCACCAGCAGCCCCTTTTCTGAGCGGTTGTCTCGAAGTGCATTTCCCTGCGTACACAACAATGTTCAGGAGATTGCACTGGAGTTGACAAAGGAAGAGATTCCATTGACCTTTGTCGCACAATTCCTTCAACAAAACCCTCATTCAAGTGCAAATTTCATACAACATCTTCCAGGGCGCATGATTGTCCATGTGAAGATTTACAAATTTCATAAAGAATTGCATTCCATGAGTGGACTGCCTGACATGCATGAACATATCTCCTCTTGTTCCGCTTTACTCTTCTGTTATATACCTACCAGATGTGGTTCTCACTGATGTAAGTGCCTGATTGTAAACTGAGTTACTAATTTCGTGCAGTGATCCAATCTGTATTGAAGATATTCCGTCTTGTTCATTAGATTGCACAAGAAGCAGACTAGCCAATCCTTGACCTACTCTGCAAATTGGTCTTTTTGAAAGATTATAACAGAAATCACTTGCTAATCCCTTTCAACCAAGTGAAACAATAGATGACCATAGTTGCAAAGGCAAAAACATAAAGAGATGTCCTATAGAAATTCTAACAAAATGCACTACAAAATGGCAGACATGGACAAACAAATTGCAGACAGGGTTTGGGAAAATTACCGAGAGATTCTCAAGGTTAAACAAGGTTTTTCAAGAAATAGTGAAAATTAGGTCATTGACAAAATGTGGAGCACATTTTAGAAATTACAAATGTTCTTCACCGCAAGTGGACAAGTACTGCATGTATTGGCTGTGGAGATTGAAAATTCGCCCTCGATGTGATGAGGAGGTGAACTCAAGGTAGGTCACATCATTCAAGGGCAGGACTAATCTAAGAATGCAGCGTAGTGTCTCGAGTGATGGTACAGTCCGAGCTCTGTCACAAATTGACCTAAACCCTAACTTCTGCACAAGTTTCTGACATCAGTGTCTCTTCGATTCCCTCTATTCTTTTTCCGATTCCCAAGTACTCGTACAGTCTAAGCTCTGTCATGGTTTGGCCTAAACCCTCACTTCTGCACAACTTCCAACTTCCGTATCTCTTCGACTCTCCAGCCTTGATTTCTATTCTACCTCAAAGGAAAGAACACCAAATAGAAAAGCGCCAAATTACGACCTCTAGAAACTTAACTCTCCTGTAAGAGTGGAGTCATAATATCAATGCTAATAACATGAACGCCGGCCACTCGATGAAATCAAATCATAGCGTATTACCTTTTGATGTTTCGCGCGGTCTCTTGGCACCTCTTCTTCCTCATTGATTTCAGGTGGCGTTGCCGCGACCTCTACCGCTGCTGCTGCTGCTGGTGATGCTTGTGCTTCATCTTGTGCAGCCAAAAAGCTCTTGATCACACTCAACACAAGTTTCTTGCCCTGAGGTTTGGACAGGTCCAGCCCTGTCTTCTCGGCAGCTAATTTGCGCACTTGCTTCTCAGAGATGGTGTCCATGTCCGCATTGGCCAGAATCTCCTCCACCACATCACGCACTGTCTGCTCATCCTCTTCGTCCATCTCTCAATTCGCAATGCAACGCAATACAATTTTCTCTGTCTCTGTCTCTGTCTCTGTCTCCACCTCCAATCCTCTGTCTTGACTTAAGCCCTTTTGTTGTTGTGTTTACAGATAGCCATAGTCATTAACAATGGACTCTGTCTGTCTCCGTCACTTTCCCCATAGATGGCTTACACAGAAACTCTTACTCTAATTTCTCAACACATACGCGAGCTTCCCCAACACTTGACTATTTCCCCGAGATACCAAAACCTCAACTCTCCCTCAACACTGAGTTCAGTTGCTTTCAATCTCCCCCTCCCTCCAACAACTGCAAAAATTGGCGATGACCTAATGTGGATCTCATTCTCCACACTGCAATTCTCCACTTCCAACTTGGACAGCCCTTGAAACCTAAATCCCTTGAATTCAGCTGCAAACAGCCTCCTATGACATTTCTTCTTCTTCTTCTCAAAAAATCATGAGTATTCTTAGTGAGTTGCTTATATTTAGAGATGAAATTCTTAAATAAGTATACAAATAGTTGAGGCTTAAAGGCCTCAACATGGAACTCTATTCTTTTCTAAGTAAAATTGATCCAACTATTTGCTTGGTACAATGAAATGAAATGAAATGTAATGACATTCATTTTAAAGTTGGGAACTTGGGAAGACAAAAGGCTTATGGGACTAAAAGTACATCATGATGGCGTTTAATTAACGAACTACTTTCTACAGTGGTAGAGTGCAGTAGCATTCGTGAGATAGAGGTTGATGTCGAGTTGTTGGTTCAATTGAAAGAAAGACTTGAGATTCCCTAACAAGAAAACAGTAGAACCGTGAGGCTCTGTCCTTTACTATGAAAGACTACAATTGTAGTTGTCCAGTTTGCTCATGCCAATCCATGGCTATTTACTATATCAAACCTTTCTTGGATTTTTTGCACCTTCTTCTCAAATACGGGTCGAGGATTGAAGCTACTCATTTATCATCCGAAATTTTTAAAATAAATAATCAAGAACTGCCGAAATAAGCTATAGTTAAGTAGAATTCTTTCAATGCATTTTAGGGAGCAACTGTAGTTTATATATATATATATATATATATATATATAGTTAACATCCACATTAAAAAAGTGGATAAAAAATAACAAGAAAAAGTAAGGTCCAAGTGTGAACGCAAAGTGGTTAAGGAAATTTGCTCTTGAAACGAAGAAGTTGATGCATACTTTCTATCCTACAGACAGAGCCAATAAAGCATTCTCAAATAGCGATACATTGAAAACTTACTTCTAATGAAGCTATACAGGGGACACTCCAACACAAAGTATGCCTCATTTTCAACTACATTATAAGAGAAAAAGTGGCATAATCTATTATCTTTAGAGAATAGGAATAGTTGACCACCGTTCAATTTTAATGTCAAGTCTATGATTAGAAATATGATAATCAACAATGGTCTTGCATTATGGTGGTGTTAAGTCTATTGCCGTATGGCAAGCATGGTAGCCCTTAATGCGGCGACTTTGCTCCAACTTAAGTGTACGCGGAGCACTTTGTCATTTGGGGTTAGGCCCCTTGGAGCCACATGTTGGCAACCTTGTCTTCTTCCCTCTTGCTAGTCTCGCCATTAGTTTGCAGAAACGTACCATAATCTGACACCACTTCAATTGTCATTTAGCATTGATCACAACAAATTTGCACAAGTTTTTGGAAAGTAGTGTTCGATGCACACTTGAGACCATGGAAGTCAAGTGAAAATTTTCACTCATAAATGTAAAAAAATGTGGGATGTCTAACGTTTCCCCTTGTGAGGTGAACCATCACGTTCAAATATAATGCTACATTCTCGCTCGATTGCACCTCAAATATGCAAACTAACATGATTCAAGACCTTGTTACACTACTATGATTTGCTTGATTATCTGCCATGGCCATGGCTTATCAACTGATTGATGTGGAACAATTGACGAAGTTACAAAGTGTCTATATTCGTCCTACTGACCTAGACCGACTGTAGTAGTAAATCTATAATACAAAAGAACATATAAAACGCCTCAAATTTGGCCAAGTATTTTGAAATGCATTTTAAGATAAATTAAAAATTAGATGCACTGCTAGGTATATCGGTGTCTCCCTACAGAAGCCGTGAGCAACTCAATGACCTCTTTGGAGACTCTCAGGTTGAGGTTGGTAAGAAGAAGTCAATTGTGCATATAAGTCAGGAGCTCTACAAAATCATTGTTAAATCTCGAGGTCCCAACATATGCATGTTCTAGAACCAGCTTCTCTAAGAATTTGAGGGTAAAACCATTGGTCGCATCACCTACAATGCGGACCCATGTTCATATCTAACAAACTTTTTCTTTTTCTTTTTGGTTTGTTTGTGTGTGTCTATGGGATCAATGTCTCCACAATGAATACCGTAACACCATAGCAGGTTCATCACCTAGCAAACGAATATTTATTTATTTTGAAAAAATAAGGTTCGTTTGCTTAAAATAGATTTTTTTGAAATTCGTTCTTCTATTTTGAGGAAAAAAAAATAATTCGTCCTGGAACATAGTAGATGTACCGGGATGACAACTTAAATTGATTTTTTCAACAGAGTCTGCTTCACCCAACTTTCTGGATTTTCGTTCTTTTCATAATATAATTTTCCATAATTTCGTTCTTCATGGCCTGGAATTTCTGATTTTTTTCGTTTTTTTTTTGGAATTATTTAAGAACGAACCTGCTATGGTGTTACGGTAGTGGCTAAGAAACTATGGTCACACTTATTCACCTATGCTTTCACTACACTGATTATCCCATTTAGCTCGTGTTACTATTTAAAGTTATGCAGTGCTATAACTGTTGAATAAGAATGTATTATGTTACCAAGCAAAGTTATCTATGTTCTATAATGTCCAAATAGCCTATTGATATTTTGTTAGTAAAAAGTTGAACTCCAGAGTAAGACGTTATTGCATTACATGATTTCCGATAGTAACACACACTGAACATGATCATCAATGTAGTGGACCCCCTTCACCCCCTTCACACCCCCCCCCCCCCCCCCCGCTAAAAAGAAGAAGAAGAAGAAGAAATGGTGATATCAATATATCTGAAAATGTAAATATCAGAATTTGAAATTCTATCCAATTTCGAAGGCTTTGCATACTTGATTTTATTTATTTGATTGAATATCATGTATTTTCAAATTCATTTGAAGTTAAAAGATTGGACCTTGAGTTTATCTATTTCATATGCCATTCATATTATTCACTTGTCATAGCTTGAATCCAAGAATATTAGGTTCAATGCTCCTTCAAATAACCTTTATTTGCTATATTGAAAACATTATCTCAGTTTTTATAACTTCCACCACTGTAGATAGATAAATAAGTTTAGATAATCATAAGCATTGGCTCTAGTTGGAGCAAGCATGAATCAAAAACCTCTTTGATAAATGGAAACTGCTTTGTTGAGGGTGAGCTTTGCCCTAAGTAACCAACTTTAAGTCCCGGGGATGGCAATGTGTAAAAAAGTTAAGGATATAGGTGCGAACAACCACTATTTTATAGGGGGGGTATTACTTTCAATTTTTTTTTTTTCACATGCTATCATTATATAAATTTCTACTTTGGGTTAATAGAAAAATGGCTTGCATTACTTATAATTCCAAATTACTTATTATTCCATACCCTATAGTACTTTAAAGTTGTCTAGTGTCATTTTTGATACCCTATATTACTCTTAAGTCCATTTATAATTTTTTGCCCCCATGTTTTTAAAATACCCTATCATTTGTTCGCACGTATATTACTACTCCAACCAATGACTCCCCTCCCCGGGCTTTAAGTTGATTATGGCAGCCAAGGGTTGGTGGAGGGATGTCACCTTGAAGTTGAGTAGGATGGTTGGTGAATACCTTGGCTTGTTGACGTACATATTTAGGTTCAAAACCCCAAGAGGCCTCAAAGAAAGTCGTTGTCATATGAAACATTGCCCCACTATAAAAAAAACTTGCCCAATATAGCCATTCGTTGTGATTTGGCCATTGTGACTCATGGTGAGAAAATGCATAACTATATCATTTTGGTTATCAATAGCAAATTTAATTTTTGGGGTTATGAATTTTTGGACATGGTCCACAAGAAATGGCCTCATTCTTAACCTAACGACCCCTTTCAAAATCCTAATGTTGCCTCTTCCATACATGCACATGTAGGGTAAAGAATTTGGCTCAGGGGGGTCACTCCCTCTTGTGTTATGTAACCATGTGCGTACAAAGGGTATTATCATGGGGGCTATTTACCTCCTCATTTGGATTTTAGAAAACCCTTTAAGTAGAAAAAAGAAAACATCACCAAATATTATACACCCTACAGGTAATTATAGAAGAAAACCTAGACTATTTCAAATGATGCTAAATTACTTATAGAATTATGACTTACTTGTTCCGTACGAAGGCAAACTTAAGACTCCAATATGGCATGGCGCATATCCATGTTGCTATATATTGGTGAAAGAAGAGTGTACACATCATACTCCATCATTTAATTTTCATTTATTTTGCATGTATTATATGTGAATATACTCATTCTATTTTTTTAAATCCTTTATTATTTTTGTCATACTAAATTCTTTCTACCTCAAACCTAAAGTGGGGATTTTCCCCTTATGCTAAAATATATATAAACACATGTTTTGCAATTGAAGTAGGCTATGGTAAATCCAAAGTTTCTAATTTTTTTGACTTGCCAATGAATAAAAAACACCCTATAGTTGTTCTCACGTGGTTTCTACTTTTCAGCCGGTCACCCCCCCCCCTGAAGGAATTTGGTCATCCTAGTTTCATCCAATATTAAATTCTTGTCCCATAAAGTCTAGTCACACTACCATACAAGTACAAATGTCGTATATCTTCTAGAAGTCCTTCATATATGTACATAACTATGAGCTACAATTTGCGTAGCATATGTATGCGTAGTACAACAAAGATCAAATTAATACCCCTTTTGTGCACTCATGTGTACTCATACGTATTATGAAAGGTAGTTATTCCACTTGTTAGTTAGTCTTTGCCACCATCATTGCACGACCACTCATCACTTAGCCGCCCCCCTTTGGCAATTGTCTTCCTAATTTTTCTTGAATGTAGAAATCGACATCCACACAATGTAAATGCAATGTTCCCCCCCCAAACCCCTTTCCTCCAAAGTTGATCCAATCGTATGATGTAATCCTCTATTGCCTCTTGTACCTCAGGCAACATTAGTGGAGCTATTATTGCTCCATTTAACAACCCAATATTGTCTATTTTGATAGGTTTTGCCATGCCCGACATATCATTCATGGGTTTGAGGTCCAAATCTGCATCAATAGGTGCAATATTTATGGTGCAATATTTGTAGAGTATTACCGTTTCTCAGTCACACCTTACAAATATTCTAGGATCACTAATGCCCCCTCCCCACTTGACATTAGCAAATAACCAAAGACTTCCCAAAAACCCGGGTAAAGCACCCTTGGTCATAGCAGACACGTCCGGCTATCCCAATGCACCTACAAGAACTTGCTCCGGAGATTTTCAAGTAGGTTTTAGTTAAGTAGCTTTCACACATGTTCATTGTTTTATCTACCAACCAATGAATGTTGGATAGTTTTTGTCCCATCCCCAAATGCCTTAATACTTACCATCGGTTTTTGTAAATGGAGCTCCTCGTGCCCTCATAGCTAATACTAAAAGCAACCAATCACAAGAGCGGGAGGCAACACTTTTGGAGGTCCTACATTCTTGCCTCATGTCTAGGTACCGATGGGAGGATCGGTAGTTTTAGCTTAAAACCTCCACTTTTAAGCCATGCCACATCATTTGCCAACTAGGCTTGGCACTAGATAATGTCGATGGTGTGGGGGCTCATTTTTAAGAACCCACTTTTAGGCTTAGCTAATGTCAAGTGGGGAGGGGGCATAAGTAGTCAATGCAAATGATCACTCAGGGCCCACAGAACAAATACACACCGCTTAGGGCCACTTCAAACATGACACTAAGAGCTTGTGACCATGTCACTTCAAGCACTCTCATGGGTGGAAAAGGTGGAGCCAGTCCAAGTTTGCTTTACACTACGCTCGAGGGACCAACGATGTAAGTGAATGCAAGATGGATGTAAAGTCTACATGGATTCCTACATGGCATCAAATGGATCATGTTTCGTGGCCACTTGGATTATTATTAAAAACCATCTCTTCAGGGTAGGCATACCACAAAACCAGGAGACCATGACACTCCGAACCCTCACAACCATTGATTTATTCTATTTTATCATGTGTGAAGACCCACATGAGTAGAAGTTCATTGAAATAGCATTTGGTCCAGGGCCCGGTCACACCCTAACATTACCCAACCCAATACTCTTAACTCCGGCGCGGAGTTCGATGCGGCTCCGGGGAGGTTCGGATGCCAGCTCCGGTGGGTCCATTTTTCTGGCCCTCCCCGTTTTGGCCCCTTGATGACTTTTTTTGGTATTTTTTTTGCTAAATTTGGGTTCTACGGCCCCAAATTACTCTAGGAGGCCCCTTATGAGATCAAGTAAGGCCCCACCCAATCAAAAAAATAGGGGGCAATTTTTGTCCCAACCCACCCGAACCCACCGAAGCTGGCATCCGAACCTCCCCGGAGCCGCATCGGAGCCGCATCGAACTCCGCGCCGGAGTTAAGAGTATTGGGTTGGGTAATGTTATCCCCGGTCACATATGACTTTACACTATAATTGAGGGTTTGTGACCACACTAGATGATTTCGGAGGTGTCTTGGGACGGCCTTTGGACACTTTCTTTTGGGCTCCCACAACTTCATGGTCACGGCTCTTGGCTTGTCTGCAAAGTGGCCCTTAATAATGTTATGAGGCTTGTACCCTTATAAATTACACATTATTCTATCAAACATGTTTTTGTAACTCAACCGTGCTGACTGTGTCAAAATGGAGACCGTATCATTCTATTCTTACAGGCTATGGCCACCATCACTATGACATCATGTTGACATCTGAGACTTGTCACCACCATTTGGCGTTTCTTACGAAACTGCTCCGAGAATTTTAAAGTGGGAGATTATGGCAACTTCGCTGCCAAGTTCGTATGCATTGATGGAATCCTGATTCTTCTGTACGTACTGTGGTCAGATTTATGAATTGACTGGACTGCAGTAATCTACCCTATTGTGGGTCTCTAGCTTCAACTCCACAGACAAGCTCCACCAATGGATCCAAGATCTCGTCCGATTAGCAAAACGCGAACCACAAAAATTGTCAATCCACATTTCAGAATCGGAGTTGAGATGCAAAATTAAAAACAATAAGAGGTCAAAGCTGTGAAGATGTTCTTGCTCTCTTGAAACAATCACATGTATATATATATTATATACGTCCCACCTCTGTTGAACGCTACTTATTGGACCTAGAACGGTGTCTGTAGTCTAATCTCATCGTAACACACGTCTTGTTAGTGCCCGTTCCTAGCTACAGGCCTTGCGATAGACCACTCACACAAAGGTGTGCAATTGAGTAGAGTAACCATAGAAAGGCCCACTTATGATCTCTCGGTTGTAATGTGATTCGAGTATACATCAAACTACGATGAAATCCTCATAGTGACTGTGATATGCAGATGCGCTTGAAGTCCTCCGCTTGGTTCAAACACTTACGTAAACTAGAGCTGCAAGGGAACTTTCAGTATTTGCATCACAATGACTCCGTTATCGGTTTTGGGCATTGTGTTGGTGGCTACCATTGCATTCTACTTGCGCACAGACCCTTTGAAAATTTCCATGGCACATGGTGTTAGAAATTTTCAAGCCAAGTATGTGGCGCACCCTTCGGTGGATGAGTTCAAGAATTTCCCGCGTGACCTAGACAGCAAGCTTCAGAACGCGGAGGTCAAGTGGGAGGGTGAGATATTCGGCCCAGAGAGTGTGGCGTTTGACCTGGACGGGCGTGGCCCGTACACGGGTGTGGGCGATGGCCGAATTTTACGATATGATGGGCCAGAGCTCGGGTGGACCACTTTTGCATATACTTCAAACAACAGGTAGTTAAATATTGCTCAATGTCGTGTCTTGAAATGGCTCAATTTTAGGACATTAGAAGTTAGACCCAAAGTTGTTGCATGGATGTTGCAAAACATTCGCGTGAATTGAGTTGCCGAAGCTTCCTAGGAATTCTTGGTGATTGGTGCGATGAAGGAGGGGGTATCTGCAAGTTTACATTCAGAACGATATATGGGCGGGTGTTTAGCTAGTGCTGTCCTGATGGGTTTGCAACACCTTTTTTTGATGGGGAGGACAAGATGTTTTTTGTAAATATGTTTTTCGAACCTGTTGTGATAAAAATCGAAAACTAGAATTACTGCAAAAATGGTCACAAACGTGTTCACGTTCTGTTGCTAGAAGCCCATAGTGTAGTAGCTCGATTGAAGCATCTCCGTACAGTCACAACCTTATCTTTGCTCGCACCTCCGGGCAGCAAACCCTCCCTTTTAGAACAGTTGTAAAAAAAGTGACCCTTGCGAGTGCTCCAGATAGTTGCCATCTTGGATGCCATCTCAACATCGTGAATTCTATGCTCGATATCGTACACATGTTGTCTTGCTACACTTTGTAGCAGGATTCCTTGTGTACCTACATGTACCATGAGGACACGCACAACATTTAGTACGTAAACTCCCTTGGCTCGATATTACGGGGTCTTTTTGGGGGGACAATTACAGGCTGGAATAGTATCTCTAAACATCTTGTTCCCTATAGTAAGATGAAACCCGATAGTAGAATGTGGAGGACATCTTGCAAAAGGAAAACCACATACGTGAATGGTCCTCCTATATGTTGTCACCATTCCCCTATATGTTGTCACCACTCTACGTAGTTTAACGCACCTGATTTTCTAGAGGAAGGCTGGTGACCTCCATTGTCTGTAGTACTTCACAATTCATATAAAAGTGCTTTCCAGGAGATACACCCTGCTAATTTGGAGTTTACAGTATCTGAGTCTCATCCCTCACTTATGAACTACAACATCTGTACATGACAATGACTTATTAGTTAGAAGAGTCATGCATCGTTCTAGAAGAAGATTCTTTTGCAGCATTCGTGTGCTTTTCGATAGCCACGCTAACTTGTAGAACTCAAAGAACAGGTTGCTGCTCTATCTCATGCCTGCCTTACTAACCATCAATCCAACTCTCGTAGTGTCTACATGACAAAACCAGCTCTTTTGTAGACCGGGAGGTCGCTATAGGTCTTTTGGTTCCTCTACCACAGCTTCAAAATATCTGGGTGGACGATCCAAGTGGAATATATAAGACCCCTGTCGACCATTTCAATTCTTCCCTGATACATAACGTTGATTGTTGCTGTGAGAATTACTACTTTTAGAGCCCCCTTGGGCAATATTAACACTAGTTGATGAAGATGATTAACTCTTTGTAAACAATAACTAAGAGCTGTAATTTGTAGACCATGGCTTGCGGCAGGAAGATGATTATTTAAGTCTGTTGGTCCACTGACTACATGAGCAGTATTACTAGCTTAAGTTATTCCCCCCCCTCATAGTTGCACCCTTGTTTATGTAATTAATACAGTACTGAATCGTCCTGATGTATATCTTTCGTGAAGACCTCACTATGTAGGTTTGTGCCGAAAACAATCCATACATTGCATCTGAGAGAAAGAATGATGGTTTGTATCATAATGCAGTTCTCAAGCGTGTTAATCCTGCTTCCGATTGAATGAGGTTTGAACCAATGTTGGACCAGTATCGTCATTTGTTTTAATGCCATTCAGGTACCTATAATGAGGATTTCATATTTTTTTAGATACCAGTAGGGTTTAGGTATTTGACGGAAATTTTATTTTCGATACCATTTGAGTCTTATATACCATGCAAGAACCTTCACACCTAGACAAAATCGCCGTAGTATCCATATGATTTGGAATGTTGTTGACCCAAATAATAACTGGGGTATCCAAGGATTCTCTCACCTTGTCATACTCACCGAATATCAACATTAGACTGGTATTACAGTTTTGATACCGACAGATAGGTTCTTCGATACCATTACGAAGTGTTGATTATTTAGACCCACGCATTCACCTATATACCGGTCCAACATGGGTTCGAACCTGCATGGAAGCGCAAGAGCTTCTTCACCTAGCAACATCGTCATGGCGTGGTTCTAGTTCACCGTCAGTAGCGTATAACTAATCCATTGTCAAATAACTTGCATGGTAGTAGATTGAAATTTGGTGCAGGAGAGTGATCATGAATTGCTCAACATTTTTGTGGCCCTAATTTGCAGGTCGGAAGTACGCGGCCGCCCCTTGGGGCTGCACTTTAACAAGAGAACAGGGGAGCTATGGATTGCCGATGCACCCCTTGGCATTATGAAAGTCGGGCCCGAAGGCGGCCAGGCAGAAGTTGTGCTTAATGAAATTGATGGTGTGCCCATGTTGTTCACCAACGATTTCGACTTCGACGACGAGGGTGTTGTGTATTTTGTTCAAAGCAGCCTGAAGTGGCCACACAAGTGAGTCATTTTTAATAAGATCTTTTCTTCCTTCCTTACATAACATAGCACTATTTAGTCCGTCTCATGTCTTCTCTTTCCCACAAATAAAGAAGAAAAAAACCTGCACACCACATTCAATGCAGCTGACGGATTTGGGGTTCCGAAAGCATCTTGCAGGAAATCTAGTATCCAGGCATAACTTCCTAAAAATTCCCGGGTCCGTACATAGATAGGGTTGAATAATGTTTGGAAGCCCCGACTGCAATTTTGTACATAGTATTTTCATGTGAGCAAGAGTCAGTTTTTAGTATGACCGCATCAGCATCAGCATCGGCACTTAACATTTGAGAAGACAAATTCGCTTTCAATTTTTCAAAGACACAGTTCTGTGACAAAACCGATACCAAGTGCCGCCAAATCTGCAGAGAATTCAACCATTCATCACATGGTCTCTCACTTTCACATTGTCTGAGTTCAAGTTTCAATGGAAGGGGCTGGCTATGGTACTACACTACATAGGATATTTAGTGTTTGATTATATTTAATGTTGTTACCACCCTATCTTGTTCAACACTAATTTCATTTTTTTGACAATCAGTGTTAGAAGATATGCTAGAAGATATGTTGGAATTCTCCTTTTATCAATTTTTAATTTATTTTTAATGAATCAATTAAAAAAATTCCCCCCATATCTTTACTAACACTAAATCCAAACATTTAACCTCCACATATTACCATAGTTAGTATTTAGTGTTTGAGTACATTTAGTGTTACTTCCTTTCATAGGGTTATTGATATTTAGTGTATGCATTCGTATTTAATGTATCAAACACTAAACATCCTATTTAGTGGAGTGATATAGGCACCTTCGGAGTAGGAGGCTATGAACAAGGAGAACCGACCACTAGTTACAGATGAACTAGTTGAGTTTGAGAAGTAACCAGTTCAAGTTTCAAGACTTCAGGAAAAACTATGGATCACTTCACAAGAGTTTTGAGAATATACCTCAAATCCATAACGGAAAACTGAAAGATGTCAACATGTAACTGGTTAGACTTGGAAACAGTAGGGATCTCAACCGATTATGCCCAAAAATTCTCCCCGGACATTGGTAGGAGGGATCACAGCAAAACTTGTTGAACTGGCTGAATCGATTGTATGAGTGACAGAAGTAAGGGCCAACAAAATGAAACGTGGACTTGTGGAAGTAATCGGTACATCTGACGTATCTATATATAAAAGTATGCCAATCTTTTTGTTTGTGATTGTGGTGGCAGTCAAGTAGAGTTGCTTATCATGGAAGGCGATAAGAGCGGCCAGTTTGTGAAGTATGATCCTGCTACCAAGGAGACCACTGTACTCATCGACAACTTAGCGTTTGGGAATGGCGTGGCCACAAGCAAAGATAGCACCTTTGTTGTCGTTGCGGAGACCCTTAGTGGCAGGTAAAATAAACTCACTCATCACTTTTGATTAGGGTGGGTTTACATCATAAGGTATGTGGGTGTTATTTTGTTTGTGTAACATGTTCTCCAACTCCTACAAGCCTCGTGTTTCATTTTGTTGCACTAGCAAATCTACGATGAAACATCTGCGAAAACTAGATTGAAAAATGGACCTCCCTTTATTTAGTTAAGATTATTAGAAGTGCATATTTGTTGATTTTGTAAACAAATACATAGGTCCTCCCAATTGTGTTTAGTATTATTGAATGTATGGTGGTTATTAATATTTGAAGACGTAGTCCAATCTCTTCTAAACATGTGTCTTTATGATGTTTTCTCTTTGATCTTCAGAAAACCTTTGGTTCTCCTGCAAAGATATGTCTATGTACACACAGATAAAAGCTACCGAGTCTGTGAAACAACCTGTTCAAATTCAAGACTTCAGAAAAAGTTACTGATTGATTTAGAGAAATTTGTAGAAGATTGATCTGAATCCCAGGGCAAGGCTGGGTAAGCAAGGCACGTGAAAGTTGAAGTACTTTCACAAAAAAAAGTTGTTGTCACATCTGTTATATGCATCCCTGCCAGTGCCCAGGAAGTTTTTGGGCATAGTCGGTCAAGATCCTAGTGATTCTAAATCCAACCGGTTACATGTTGACATCTTCCGGTTCTGCTTTATGCATTTGAGGTATATTCTTCTATAGATTCTTCTAAAATGATCGGTAATTCTCCTGAAGTCTCGAACTTCAACCAGTTTTTTTCTCAAACTCAACTGGTTCATCTGTAACTAATCATTGGTTCTCCCCGAGCCCTGATCCCTGCATATTGAGCCCGTATGCAAGGTGGGGACTAACATCTGCAAAATATTTCATTTGGCTACGTGGGATGGACGTTTGATTAACTCACTCTCCTGCACTTGCATCTATGAATGTAAAGGGCAAATGCAGATGCAGATGCAAGATCAGTGGGGCTTGCCCTAAGTTAAGAATATTGGATGGGGTCAGAATTCCAATTGATTGAGTTGCAATAGGGAATTTAAACCAAGTGCCAAGTGCTTTGACTAGTGACCAATATATGATTGATTGATAGATATTATAATAGAGTTCTGTTGTAAAGTCTTGGCATCAAACTCCCATTGAGTTGGTTAAAACGTGAGTTTGAGAGCTTATACCGCATAAAGTCAACCAAGTTTCTGTCAATGCTTAAAGTACAATACCCAAAGAGTTGTGCCATGCTATTAAAAGTTGGCTTTCTAGTTTGTTCTTTTGAGATGGGTGGGCCAAGTTAGCCTTGCACATGTTGATCCAAGGTTTAGGACGGCGTGAGTGCCATGACCATATCCTATTCTAAATGATAAAATTCTCTCGAAGATTTTGGGATGACAAGAGAAGATCCAAAAGTTCACCCAACTTTCAAACTAGGCTCCGACACACGATGAGCTAACGGGCTCTGAATAGAAGGATTTCCTCAAAGAACGATCAAGCCCACAGTTTATGGATAACTCTAACCCATTGGACATATTGATCCACCTATTAGGTTGAGAAATAATAATAATAATGCATCTATAAGAAGCTAATAATGTTCTTCATGACTTTTCGTGTTGTCTTGGTTGTAGGTTGTTGCGTTATTGGTTGAAGGGGGAGAAGGCAGGAACATACGATACGTTTGCCGAGTTGCCTGGATGGTGCGATAACGTGAGGCTCAATGAAGCAGGTGACTTTTGGGTGGCCCTGTTTGGCATGAGACCTAGATCTCAAGAGTTCATCAATCAACAACCATGGCTTCGCTCTCTCTTGGTGCACCTCCCCATCCCACAACACCTTGTTTTGGCGGCTATGACCGGGTTTAAGCGCCAAGCGATGGCCCTACGATATGGTCCAGATGGACAATTGAAGGAGGTGTTGGAGGATCAAACCGGCAAAGTCAGTTTTCCGAGCGAAGTGCTGGAGCATGATGGAAAACTTTACCTTGGTTCCTTTTACTTCTCTCATATTGTCATCTACACGATGCCATAATTGTTTTCAATATCGACACTCTACATACATAACTATCATAGTCTTCGCAACTGTGGGTTTATTGTAAGCTCTAGGCGGCGGTCCTACGATATGGTCCAGATGGCCGATTCAAGGCTTTTTTGCAGGATCCAACTAGCAAAGCCACAATAGTCTGCAAAGTGCTAAAGGATGATGGAATACTTGTACCTGGGTTCCATTTTCTTGTCCCATAGTGCCGTCTACGCGATACCATAATTGTCTAATTACCAACACTCTACGTAATCATCATAGTCTTCAAAACTGTGGGTTTATTGTAAGCCCTAGGCAATGATCCTACCATATCCATGGTTTGGATGGCCAATCGAAGGAGGTTCTAGAGGATCAAATTGGTAAAGTAGCATTTGTAAGTGAAGTAAAATAAAAATGAAAAGAATAAAAAGAACTGATGGAACTCTTTATATTAGTTATGTGATCTTGCCCCATGGCCCAGGGGTCCACTCTTCATACCACATACAAACTAGTGCGAGTGTAAAAAGGTTTTTTTTAAGGCATAAGTGTACATAGTATGCATAAGGGGGAGGTATTGACTTACTCTAGTGTGTACATATGAAAAGGCTACTAGGAATCTTGAAGTAGAGGTAGATGTACAAAAGGCCCTAAAATCTAGAGAATAAACCAACAATGAATGTATGTGGTGGGATCATATTATTATGAGTCACATGATACATCCTATGGGTGAAAATATCTTCATTAACTTTCTCAATGGAAGGTGAACGTGGAATACATACATGATGAAGACCTAATTGTGTTGCATCTATATTTCATATATATATTGTAGAGGCATTTATCACATGATATCAAAAACCTTAATATAAATGCATGAGTTTATTATCCAACACATCATTTCTTCTTCTTCTTTCTCATGTGTAGGAGGTTTTCTTTCATAATTGTGCATCACTTCATCTATCTTCCTGCAATGAGAAGGGTGATATCCCAAATTTTGATATTGGAATATGGTTCCATTGTCCCTCCGTTGAAGCAGGTGTTTTGGAGTGCTATCAATGTCTTTTGATATCTTTTACGTAAGAAAAATAAGGATTTCACATTTCCGATGCCAATAAGGTGTGGAAATTGAGGATATTTTTTCCATTTTTGATACCGTAACCCTCATCCCCTAGGTGAAATCATCCTAGTAACAACATGTGATTTAGAATGGTGAACTTGAATCTACTAAGATTTTTCCACTTTTAGCATACCCATCATTCATCGATATTTGATTGGAATTGCGATTTTGAGACTCATGGGTAGGTTTCCTAACATCATATTTGATGGTGTTTAATGATACCATGCATTCAACTATATAACAATCCCACATTGGTTCAAATATTAGAGCTCTTCTTAACTGACATCCATTAAGTTATTCGCTACTTCGTAGGAACATCTCTTTGAATTTTGAAAAATTATTGAAGGTTTGGTTTTTGATTGACTGGACCAGTTCTTAACCCTTCACCTTGTTCATGTCCATGCAATGATCTTGTGGCGCACCAAACATCATCTTCCAGTATTTTGTTATATGTACTCGTTTACTTAATCGCACTAAGGGTGGTGTAGTTCAAATTTTTGGTCAAATTAGTTTAATTTTAAAGTTATTTGGGTGAGTTTTAGAGCTTCCTTCGGATGCCTAATTTAGTGACGAAACACTGACATTAGCAACTCTTAACACAAAAGAGGGTTGATTTGGTTAAAGATGACTATGTTGACCATTGGCAAGAGATGTGAAGGGTGAAGAGATCATAGTCATGTGTAAAATGGGTGATGAATATACGGATCTAGCTCAGGGTTGTCTATTGTGTCGTGACAGAGGCTAATCCCGACATAATGTCGTGGCGTCACGACACGTATTTGTCACGACATTATGCCGGATGCCGTCTTTATCCTGACGAACTTGAATTTTACCGTATTTTTTTGTGTAATTACATTACCCCAATCAGGACACGTAGGATTTACGATGTCCACGTATGGTGCCATGTCAGCAAAGTAGAGGTAAAGTGGGAAAAAATTACTAGCGCCTGTCCCCCCCCCCCCCGTTCCCCCCGCTCCCTACGTTCCCCTCCCCCATCCGGCACCCCATCCGGCCCTCATCCGGCCTCCATCCGCCCCCCCCCCCCCCTAATCCGAACCCGGCCCCCCCCCACCCATCCGAACCCCCTCCCCCCCCTATCCGACCCGGCCCCCCCTAATCCGAACCCCCTCCCCCCATCCGAACCCAGCCCCCCCCCCCCCATCCGAACTCGGTCCCCCCTAATCCGAACCCCCTCCCCCCCCAATCCGAACCCCAATCCGGCCCCCATCTGTACCCCATCCGGCCTCCATCCGGTACCCCATCCGGCCCCCATCCGGCCCTCCATCCGGCGTTCCCCCCGTCCGCATCCGTTCCCGCCCCCGTTCCCGTCCCCATCCGCTCCGTTCCCCTCCCCCCCACACCCTCATTTGTCATATTTTACTACTTTGATTTTAACAGAATGATAAACACAAAGGCAAAATGATTTACCTGGCAAGGGAAATATGCACATCCACGTCGGATTTTTCTGCCACATTGGATGCCACCTTGGCAAGAAGGTAAGTATTTTACCCACCCTACTAGCTTCCCCCTAGTATGACCCTACGTGGACCCTATTATGTCGTGACGGAAGGGTCCGCCCCGACACGACACGTCATGACGTCAGGACTGTGGCAGGACGTCGCGATAGACAACCCTGATCTAGCTATATGCAAGTGCAACCCTTGGAGTTCGTGGTTCGACTATAGACTCTGCTAGGTGATAGTGAGAGTCAGTCGAGAGAGGCAGTTCGAATCCCGGCTGTGAAATCTCCTCTCTACTTGACGGAAAACTTGCCAGGTGGTCAACTGCCTCCTGTGCTTTGGCGTTGGCCTGTCGGCCTTCTGTCTCAAAAAAAAAGAAAAAAAAGTCAGTCGAGAGAGATACCGGAAGCTTAGATTGGAAAAGGAGTTCACTCGAGAAGACAGAGGTGGTTTTGAGAATAGATCTTTGTAAATGACCATTGTCTGTGATTAAATGTTTTGGGTGTGAAGCCCTTGTCTTATTGTACCATTTCTTTTTCCCTCTTCTTATTAATCGATAACGTTGAATTTTGTATACCGTACGTGGAAGGCATGGTCGGCACTCCCATGTCGAATAATTATTAAAAGTTAAAACAGTGAAGGTCGGCACTTTCAAAAGTAATTATTTTTTAAATGGCTATTAATAGCTAACATTAATTTTTTTTCCCGGCGGCTAACTGTTTTTTTTTGTTTTTGGTCTACGATTTTCATTGAATGTTATGTTTTCATCCAATTTTGGCAAAAATGGTCCAATTTGGAATGATGAATTTAATGAGCACTCTCTTTTCACTTGTGTTTCGTTCAATGCGTAAGAAGAAGTTTTTTATTTTTTTGTGAGTTTGGTACTCTGATTGTGGTTTAGAGTGCTCTTGGTACTTGTTTTGTTGTGGCTATGGCTCCTACTAAAAAACGATTAGATTTGGGGTTTTTTGCCCCCATCAGTAAGGAAGAAATGGAGAGGAGATCGGAGTTGGAGTTTGCCGTTTTGAATAACAAGTTGGAGAAAGAACGATCAATGATCAAGCATACACTTCCAAAGCGACCGGTGGGGAGGCCAAGGAAGGACGGAATGGCGCCATTTCTTAAGCCAAAGGTCGAGCAAATGAAGCCTCTCGTTTCAAGACCAAGGGGCAGCTATAAAAATTGGTTTACTCCTTCTCTTTGGCCTCCTATTTTCAAAGCAATGCAACAAGCTAGGAATATTATGAATGCATTGATGTACTTGAGGGCAGTTTATAGACAACCAGGATCCTTACATAGCTCCTATGATTATCTTGCAAGCAGTACAATGTATGAGTGGTTCCGTCCCAATGGCGATCTCAAAGAAAATTACAAATGTTGTGTGAAACTTGACACGTATTTTGACAAGGCCTCACAATATTGCCCTATACTCGGTGATTATCCCGCCCTTAGAGATGAGATTTGCAATGTACTTAGAAAGCAACGCATTGGCGGCCAACCACTATCCGTTGTTATCATCCAACCCTTCATAAAAGCCCTTATCCAAAAGCGCGAGCCTCAATTACTTGAGGATGAGAAGTTAAAGGTTTCCACAAAGTGGACAAGGGTTTTTATCAAATCTTGAACTAAATTGGAGTTATCGTGCTGCAACAACGGCTGCGGGGAAACTTCCAGACGACTTTGAATTGCAAGGATTGACAATGACACAAAGGTGTGTTTATTTTATTAAGGTTCACAACATTCTTTAATGTATTGTTGTTAACAATGATGAGACTAGTATTCATCTGGTACCTACAGGAGGAGCAAGAACATGTGATACTAAGGGAATTAAACAAGTAAGTGTGCATGGGCTAGAGGACAAACGACAAGTCACTGTAGTTGTTTCATCTGCCGCTACAAGTGAAGTTTTACCTTTTTAAGTTGTATTTCAAGTACTTACTTCTCAAGCTTTACCACCACTAAACGATGGCAGACGAGAATGTGTTGATTGTAGATGGGACCTAACATTTAGTCACAATCATTGGTCTACTATGGAGACGTGCAAGAATTTTGTCAAAACAATTTTATCAAACTATCTTCGGTTATAAATCACTCTCTTGGGTTTACCCAAAATCCAAGAGATAATTTGGTTGATTGATTGCTGGAGCATACACATTTCCAAAGAATTCAAGGAGTGGATGAAGGACAATTACCCCCATATTCATGTCTTATATATCCCGGCAAATTGTACTAGCATCCACCAACCTGCAGATGTGATCCTACAATGTCCGTTCAAGCATGTTTTTCGTCAAGAATTTAACAAATACACAATGAGCATGATTATAAATGAGATTGAAACAAATTCTAGCATCAATGTTGGTTTTAAAATGTCTACCTTGAAACCTCTACTTTGTTCTTGGTTGTTTACTTCATGATTATCTGTTTGCAATAAGCAAGAGATGGTAAAGGTGGGATGAAGCAAGTGCGGACTACTTCGTTCGTTCGACCCTGAATTTCAAAAAGATGTCATGATATAAAACATAAAGTCACATTTGTTCAAGGAAGATATAAGCATTTAAGTGGACACAAACAAAAATATAGAAGATGAAGACATAGATGTCGAAGAGAGTTTGGAAACAATAATAGAAGACACACTTTCAAGAATTCAAAAACTCTCCACTTCTCATGGTACAGCTTCCATGGCTTCAATCCGTGGAATGACAAAGAAAAAATAAGTCTGCATGCAACAACATTTCGGTAAATATTTTATATCAACTCAAATTTAGTTTTGCTACATTCCATTCAATTTAGAAGCCAAATTTCAAATCTGCTATGATTTTGATTTAATTTCTTATGTATTAAAGTAACATTTAGAAAACTTACCAACCCTAATAATTTTTTGGAACGTCTTTGAAGCCCATGGATCATATGTACCTGCAACAAAGAGCCAAAACATCAAAGGGGTTTTGAGAAAAGAAAAAGAAAAAGTGAATAACATCACATCAAAGAGTGGGAGCAACAACAACACAATGACGAACACAATACAACTTGACATGACAAAAAAAACCAATATCATCTAAGAGTCAATGTAGGAAGCTCGGTATATTGCTTCTTCTCTATACATACATTAACTTTATGTTTGTTTTAGCATTTTTGAGTAGCACTTTCTTTTAGCATTTTGACCTATAAACAAAAGCGATGTTTTGTAAAAACAGAGGCAAATATTTCAATTAGAACTCTCTTGGTAAATACCACGTTATGTCAACTTTTATGATCAAGTTCATACATACAGTGTATGAACATACTTTTTTGAACATACAGTGTATGCAGTTATGACCTGGTGTGAGACAAAAGGAAAAGTGTAAAAACATTAAAACCCCTCTATAGTTCTGCCACCAAAAGAAATCGGACATAGTGTGGTGCACACTGGTTCCTGGCAATTATTGAAAAGCTAGCAAATGTGCAAAACTACTCCGCTTTCAACATGGCAACAGGAGAAACACAGAAAAATGCAACGAAAAGGATTTAGACCTGAATTACTTATGGGAGCAAATATTGACCTTGTGCAATATGAGAGAATCGTCTTCAAAAATTCCCAAAGCAATTGCACTACTGGAGACCAGTGCCAGGAGCAATTTACTCTGGTCTCCTACATGCTAGCTCTGCCGCAATGAATTTAGGTACGTGCACTATCTAGGCTCACAATCACTGCATGTCCTCTCATCCAAGTAATGATAAATAAGATATTCATTTGAGCTTTGGACATTATGAGGAAAATAGCTACAGCCTCGATTTGGAATAGCTAATCATTTTTACTAATCGCATGTATTTTCTTGGAGAGGTGGGTGCACAATTAATAGTGTCCATTTTTAGGCCCACTCACCTTAGTGACTAAAGCAACAATATATATCTCTTAACCATCATATATCATCTAATAATGTATGACCCTGCAATGTGTTGATGCATCCACTTGAAACTAAATAAGAGAAACACTTACCCAGTTGTAGTTTACGAAATACTGAAAATTGGCAATTATTGCATCTGATGTGTCCACACCAACAATTGTAGTTGCCATGTCATACTTCACAGTGTGATTGGAAATACAGGCTGCGTTTCCAAGATTTAGCACAATACCAACGATGGGAGCCAGAATCATGGCTATGTTGACCTTCTTTTGATGCTTGACAGTGCTGAAAACAAAACCAAAAATGATAAGACACCTCTACTTATGAATGTGAAGCATAAGCAATTTCCAGATTACATGAAAGTTCAAACATAATTGTGCACTTCCGCTGCTGCAAATCTGGCACTTGAAGTCTTAAGCAATTCGACTGTATCATTTCTCTAGCTCATAGCTCTTCGAGTGGCACATGCATGAAAGACAGATGTAGAAAAACTACACATTTTTTATGGCTTCAACATGATCTTAAGCTATTCTGTGAATGAGAGTTGTCACTACACAAAGCTCCAAATTGTTTTGCAAAAACACACAATAGACACAGCCACAGGCACTAAGCATTTTGCATTTTCAGATCTCCCAAGACTCACCTCCCAGAAGTAGATACGACTAGATACTCCACCACCGGCAAGGTAAGCCCCATCGCTGGTGCAGGCCAGAGGGCCGATAGGTTCCACAGGGTAACTCTTGAATGCTACTTGGTTCTGTTGCATTCCCACCAACAAAGAATCAAATTCCACGAGAATTCTCTCTTTCTCTATTCCATGCAAATTGTGCTACTCGTTGACCAAGCTTCCACATCCAAACTGAAAGATAAACCCTAAAGATCCTAAAAATGAACTTCTCTAATCCTTGCTAATCCTGAATGACCGACCTTTTTTTTTTCTCAAAGTTCATTGACCAACAAATCCCCTTCAGCCCCCAATAGGTTCTGCTGTCGGAATCTGAACACCGGATTACATGCCGACCAAATGACAACTTCCTCAATCCCTACCAGGAGCATGCCAAATGACCTAATTTTTTCTTCGAAACTCTAATCTATGCACGTTGAACTGCAAATTATGAGACATCTTACATGCACAAATGCAGGCTGATAATCCCAGGTGCTTTCAAATCACTCACACCGAAAGAATTTGGAAACACGGGACATAACCCCGTCCTGAACGAATGCGCATCAAACAAGAGCTCACAAAACGAGATCCACTTTCATGCGACTCCAGCCCCTGACATGTGTTGCTGTCGAAATCTAAACACCAAACTACATGCTGACCAAATGACAACCTCCTAAAGCCAGACGCCAATTGACATGTCTTTTTATAAACTCATCGTCTTAGCTTCCAGACTTGATATGAAAGACAAAATCCTAAAAGCTCCGGAAAGCACTAATACCGCACAACCAAGCTCTAAACCTCGCCCTCACAAAAGCAAGCAAGGAAGCAAACTGAAAGAAAAAACCATCCGCACCTGGGCCTAAGTTGTGTCAATCCAACGACGCGCAAGAGGCAGGATTCGCTGCAAGAGAGCATCCACGATCTTGCTCGGTCTTGCTTCCTTGCTTCAGAGACATGCGAAAGAGAGTGCGGACGGAAAAACGCGGACGGAAAAGCACAAGCGGAGCATGAGAAGTGAAGTGTGATGAGGACTCATGGGAAGGAGAACTTATCCCCAAGAGAAAGGGACGTTGGCAAGGAATCGGTTGGTTGTGGTCAGCTGATTTTGGGGTAGGCATGGAGCATGTGGATGTGCTTTGTTAGTTTTGTCTTTTGATAAGAGGATATTTTATAGCTGTGATATTGAAGATTTCGGCATGATGTAGACTTTGTTTTATTTTTTTTCGTCTTTTTGTTGACTTCATTTTTGTTGAGTTCGACAAAATACTTAATAAATTTATTTACTTTTTCGGCATTTTTTTGGGGAATTATTTTCTACCGACCCTGCCTTCCACGTATGGTATTGAAGATTTCGGCATGATGTAGACTTTGTTTTATTTTTTTTCAGCTTTTTGTTGACTTCATTTTTGTTGACTTCGACAAAATACTTAATAGATTTATTTACTTTTTCGACATTTTTCTGGGGAATTATTTTCTGCCGACCTTGCCTTCCACGTACGGTATAGGAGAACGAGTGGCATTAAGAAGGTTGATATTACGGAGTTTAGAGTGTTATTGCCTTCACGAAGGCTCTGTTTCTGGCATCAGTCAGAAGATTCACAAATGCCAACTTATCAATGATCGTCAATCTAGTGCCTGTAAGGATGAGAATCTAGACTCAAACATTTTGAGAATTATAAGCATGAGGGTGTTCAGCCAGTGTAGGTAGCATATTAGATGTGGCTCATGATACAGGTCACCAAATTCTTTTCTTCCAGGAATTGTGTAATCTATATCCTCTAATTTACTTGTCAATCGGACAGATAGGATTGGTTTCGTTGAGGACTAAGTCTCTTACTCCTCGCAAATATTTGAGAATCCATATGGCCCATATACACCTACTTGGCACCTCTTATCGTGTGCCTCAAATTTTGGAGTATCACCAACGGACGCTTGCAAATTGGAGAAGTCATAATCTAGTCTGCGAATGTTGACGTGATAGCTCATAGCTCATTCCAATCAAGAAAACAGATAGAATTGATTGGTTTCCTATAGCAAACCTAGTACAAATTTCAAGTGATTATATTGAACCCCTAGACCAAGGATGTTCAAATAGAACATCACCGAAAGGTCCCTACATTCTACGTAAACTCTCCAATATTTTCATTTGAAACCTCTCAGGGTTTCGAATAGTCTAGAAGGAACAACCATAAAACTTGCATTGCTCAATATTCACAACCATGCATTTGCGTTTGGGTGGGATTGGATTCCAACATACAACATAATACAAACAACATCAAGGAACACATGCCCAACACATAACATTTGAAAGCCTCCACGTGTGTGACGTATTTATTCTTATAGAAGAAGGATGTACGACAACATCACAATCCCATTGTCATACAACATTGCCAACTTTGCACCTCAAATTGACAATTGCAACACTAAAACCTCGTACCTTATTGTTTCTATGCATCCCATGTGCATGACCAACTAGGAGTGTCGTAAGTTCTTTCTTCTACTCTTCAGGTTGGAAGTCACATGGCATTTGGAGTGTACCTCTAGATGGCTTTGCAATTCTAAAGATGTAACTAATACGATTACATCACATTAGGAATATATATTTGCGACGCAATATATAAGTGGTAGCATATCGCCGAACATGTCCAAGTCGTCATGACTCAACCCTTGATAGCACGTGTAGAAGTCCTTGTGGGCATTCATGGGTCCACGATTTGGAGTCACCGATGCCTGTGAATAAAACACAACAAACTTACAAAATGTCAATTGACAAACATTGAAATTTGGGATAATGTCCTTGCATGGACATCGCATCCCACAATGAATTAGCAGGTGTCATGTGAATTTGATTGAATATCTAAATTAAATTGAAGTCATGAAGTTCACTGGAAGAGCGTAAATTAGCATATATCACAACTACACTTAAACAAATTCTAATAGGCACGTTAGCTAGAAAATATCCAAATGTGAAAATAATCAACGGAAGTGAAAATAAGCAAGGAAAATGAAAATAACCAATAACTAAGTATCTAGTTAGGGTGGCAAAATTATGAGCCAAAGACTCCCTTTCTTCCCCTGATTTCTCCTACAACCAACATGTTGCATATTTGTTCAAGCATAACATAAAGCATAAATAATGTAGCCACATGCATCAATTTTCCAAACGACTAATCAATGTGACCCACATTCATTTTAGACCATAAGATTTGGTGGGGATTGGTAATCAACATGTGGATTTGGAACCGTGGTTGTGGCCCAAGCTAGTGGGACGATTCAGTGTACCTACGAAGAGTTGTTGAGGACATACCCTCCCTAGACTTTTCCATCTAGGATAGATTGTTTTAAATTTGTGTAGACATATACATTAGTTGTTCACAAAGATGTAGGGTTTCTCCAAACAAACCTATCATCATCGCAATTCATTCAAACCGAAACAGTGAGTATTCCAAGGACGAGGCCCAAAATCTGCTCCAACAACCCCGCCACCGTACCCAACAACCCTGAGAGAAGGGTAGTGACTCCTGTGACCACCACTTCAATGCCCACTTCAACTTCCACAAGCGCCAACGCTGTCACCTCCGATGGGCAATAGTAGGAGCCGGTAACCAATTTCCCGGTTACGTCCAACACTTCTATGACGAGGTTGAGGGCAACGTCCAAAAGGAGTTCGATCTCCACCTCAACGCCCGCGGTGATGTTAATGCCATTCACAATGATAGGCACCGGGCATTCGTTCTTACACAACACCCCGGCGTGGGCCACCATCGCAGTGGCCAACATGAGCATGAACACAAGAGCGGGCTTCGCAACAGACACCATTGTGACTAAAACAAGAAACTTGTCGTTCTACAGGTGGAGCTAGCCAAGGTCTAGAAAGCTCAAAGTAGGGAGGCGGATATGAGCTCGATCAAGTAGACCTTGGTGCTAGCCACAAATGGATCGTGATATTAAAGGATTAGAAGGCTTCTTTATATACACTTGGGAAGCCGTGAGAAGGATGTCCATGTGGCCATTCACGTTGCGGTACAAGAAAAATCCACTTGAGGTTTGAGGTCTTGCAGACGTGCCAACTTCTTTAGGTTTAGGTTGGCGGTGTTTTGGCTCATATCATGACACTTTTGGATGAACACTAAATCGGTCACCACCATGATCCGTTTCCCCTTTACATTACGTGAGCGGTGCTTCGATGGACAAGCAAGATGGGTGCCACGGCGATGCATGATATGTACTCCTCGGGCACAAGGGGATGACATCGTTGTAGGCAAGACTTGGAGCCTAGTGAACTTGTCCACGGCCTTCATCCGGGGTACCACGTAAAGGAGACGGCTTTAAAAGGTGTGCATGCTTGGAAGTCATTCGGGGAAGTACGTGCATATGGCTTACTACTTACCTCCTTCGATCATTCCATGAATGTGGGATAGGTGTATACCTAGGGAGTGCATTTGGCGCTTTTGGAAATACAAATAGTTCACCATGTGAGATCATGTAGTTTGTTGCAGATGTACAAACTTGTGTTGTAGGTGGCATAGTGGAACTAAGTTCATCATGGCGATGTGAATGTTGTGGACAATTCAAAGTTGTTGAGTTGGTGGGAGACCTAGACTTCTAATTCATGTAAATAAAGATGTGGATTTGAGTGTTGTCCTTGGACTAATATAACAGGGTAGTGTTAGTCTTTTTAGCTTGGTGTGAAGGTTGTAAGTTCCCTAGAATTCCTTTGGGTATATATACACATGGTTATAATAGTTGGTGACATGTAGATGACACGTAAGCCTTTAATTGACTTATTCATGTCCATAAGAACCATGGTGAATGACCCTCTATCAACAAGCTTCAATTCACTTAAGAACACACATGTTATGTAGTGTCACCCTTGCAATAATATGTCAAGAAAATGTCAACCCTTGTTGCAACATGTTGTGCATATTGTTTGTGGGAAAAAAATTCCAAATACAAATTGCCTCTGAAATCCAGTGATAAAATATATTATATCACAAATATATTATTATAGTTTAATAAATAATTTATACAAGCATTCATTCTGATTTCAATATGATAAAGAGCATGATGATAAAGCAAAATTTGAGATAAAATTATTGTGTAAAATATATCAATAAACACTAATATATATATATGAAAAATCATGAACATGTGGAAAATAAATACATAGTACAAAGTATTAAAAGTAAAAAATTTACTCACACTTTTTAAATGAAAATTTCAATATGATAAAAATTTGATGATTTAGAAATGTCTGAAATGAAAGAGATTGTGGTAAAGAAATTCTGCAAATAAAAGAAATTGAACCTCAGTAGTTTCTAAGTGGAATAAATATTGCAAAGCTTGTATACGACATCGTTTATTGAATCAGTATAATAATATTCAAACCAATTTCAGTATGGTAAGGAAAAATGGTACAAGGAATTTTGAAATAAATAATAATAATAAATTTCAGAATAATTGATCACATAGGAACATATACATTTTTTAAGTGAAGGAAATCAGCAAAATGTCAAGCACCGTCTCATTTTGCATTGTAAATAATTTACAATTGTGCTGATTTGAGATAACACATTCTATTGAGTACAATGAAGGTAGACGGGTATTAAGTGGCCCATTCTATTCCTTGGACCCCTAGATTTGATTGGTATGTGGTCCAGTGAGGATCGAAGAGCTAACATCATAAAGACACATGTATAAAGCAAATTGGACTGTGTCTTCATATATTGACAATTGCTCCACACTCAATAATGAATACAATTGGGAGGACTTATGTATCCAGTTAAGAAATCAACAAACATGCACTTCCGATAGCTGTAACTAAATTAGGGGAGGTCTGATTTTCAATAAGATTTTCATAGATGTTTCATCGTAGATAATCTAATGTAATACGAGTTTTGTTATGTAAATTTAATTGGTAGAAGTTGGAGAACATGAAAAACGTACCAAATAACAACCCCACATACCTTATTTCATGATCGTAGGAAGCAGGAAAGTGCATCATTCTTAGGGGCACTTTATATTAGGGCCCATTTCTAGGGCCCATTTCCAAACCCTAGGCATCAACCAATGAGAGTGCTTAGATTGCCCAAATGGGCCCTAATATGGGCCCAAGGGCTTTATATTGAGAGTCAGCCCACTTCTCCTAAAGCTTACGTGGCGGGTGACATGGCGACATTTTGGAGGGAAAGAAATGGGCCGATGCCAAAAAATTGGGTCGAGGGTTTATGGAGACCCACTTCGCACGTTCGGCCCACTTCACCCAACTTCCGTCATATAGTCATTTATGACTTTATGACTTTAGTTCAAGCAAGGGCATAATTCATGTAAGCCCAAGTGGGCCGTGGATTGGGCCTTGCAATATAAAGTCCCTAGGCCCATTTGGAAGGCCCACTTTAAAGTAGAATTTCCAATTTGGACCCTACAAGTGGGCCTATGGACTTTATATTGCAAGGCCCACTCTACGGCCCACTTTGTAAAGTAGGGCTAAAGTTAAGGCCCACTTCAACTCCAAATGGGCCCTAATATAAAGTGCCCCTTAACCTCGCACTCTGCATGAGATCCAAATCACACCTTGTGTTCAAACTGCCCCTCATATAAACAATGTGGAAAATGTTGTCTCTCTTGTTAAAAATTTAATTGCGGTGTCATGGGGAATGCACAACTTAGTAGGGCCTTAAGAAAATTGAATCATTTGGGTTCCAGTAATGGGTGATTATGTACCTAACACATGACATTTTAAGATACGACCACATCCATAACAGCCAAGTTGAATGGCCCTCTCTTAGGGGCGCTTCACACTATGCCCGAAGGTCGAGAGGCCGTCGATTTCCACCAATCAAATTGCAAGAAACCAAGAGTTCAGCTTCTCGACCCTTCACACTATGGTCAAACTCCAAAGGTCGTTGCAATTTAAAATGATTACTTTTAAGAAGGCGATGGACTCTTGAAGGAAGTTTGGGTCGGACGGGAATGGAAACCCAAACTATGGTCAAGAGACCGTCAATTCTTTTTCATGAAAAAATCAATCATTGACAAGATCTTGGCTGTTAGATTGAAGGGGTTAATTTGAGCAAGGAATAAAGTGGGATGCTCCTTTGGGTTTGGACTTTGGGCTTGGCCTTTGGAGGCTTCACACTATGCCCAGCCGAAGGCTCCACTTACTATATTTTATTGGCTATTTTCAGCTCAATTCTTTGGAATCTCAACAAAGTTTGGCCACTCAATCCCACGGCCTCTCGACTTGGACGGCCATAGTGTGAAGCGGCCCTTATATCAATTAATTTCGGATGCATGTAGAAAACCATAGGCTATTTGGATGTCACCTTTGGAACACTAAGTCATTGTAGGGCCCACTTCACCCACAAGCCAAGAGCTGTGACCATGAAATTGTGAGAGCCCCAAATAGAGTGTCCAAAGGTTGTCCCAAGACACCTCCAAAATCATGTAGTGTGGTCACAGACCGTCGAGTTTATTGTGAAGTAATATGTGACCAGGGCCTCAACCAAATGCTATTTTAGTAAATTTTTATTCATGGGGGTCGTCACACATGATAAAATAAACTAAATCAGCCGTTGTAAGCGTTTGGAGTGCCATGGTCTCCTGGTTTTGTGTTAGGCCTACCTCCAAGAAGTGGTTTTTGAAAATAGTCCAAGTGACCATGGAATATGATCCATTCGATGCCATGTAGGAATCCATGTAGACTTTACATCTATCTTGCATTCACATACTCCGTTGGTCACTCAAGTGTTCATCACAATGTAACGTTGAGTCGATTTTCTCATACTTGCGGACACTTAAATAGAAAGGGAGCACCCCATTTGCAAGTTGAATAACATTATGGGATGGCCATTTGTTTATTTTGATGTTGTATGTCTATTTTTTTTTAAAAAAACAGCAAGAAGCAGATTTACGGAGTGAGTTAGTTGGAGTTTCTATACATGGCTAGGATTAGGGTTTAGGGTTTAAGGGGCTTTGTCTCCTCCTCGCCCTCGAGGAACTGTAAAACCACTCCACCGGATGCACACGAATCCCTATTTGTTTGTTCCTTCTCACCTCCCGAAGATTCCCTGCCCCTCTGCAGAGCTTATCTGCTGCTCCCACCACCACCTCCCTACTTCTTAATTACAACACACGCCTTGACTGTTCTTCACTTCCTCTAAGCCTTAAACCTTGCAATCCTCTTGCGGTTTGCGTTCCTATTGCATTTATCCGCACCGCGAAAATGGCAGCAATGACGCTCGCTGCGTCCTCTTGCATAGTAACGGCAAAGTCTACCCATGCTTTTCCAGTAGAAGCATCATCATCATCAGCCAGCAAAGCAAGCACAGGAAGCTTGTGGTTGCGTTCCGGATTGCGATTCGGGGAGGATGCGAAAGGCAAGGGTTTTGCGATGAAGCATGAGCAGGGTGGAGTTAGGGTCATGGCTTCAACTTCAGCTTCAGCGGGGAATTCTGCCCCGGGGTTGACATACAAAGACGCAGGGGTGGATATCGATGCAGGAAGCGAGCTTGTAAGGAGGATCGCAGCTATGACTCCTGGCATTGGAGGATTCGGGGGATTGTTCCCATTTGGTGATTCATACTTGGTGGCAGGCACAGACGGCGTGGGGACGAAGCTAAAGCTGGCATTTGAAATGAACAAGCACGACACGATTGGAATCGATTTGGTGGCCATGAGTGTGAACGATATTATCACATCCGGCGCTAAGCCTATGTTCTTTTTGGATTACTTTGCCACCAGCCAGTTGGATGTGGACTTGGCGGAGCAGGTGATTAAGGGAATTGTGGATGGGTGTAGACAGTCGGATTGTGCTCTTTTAGGTGGAGAGACTGCTGAGATGCCTGACTTTTATGCCCAAGGGGAGTATGACTTGAGCGGGTTTGCGGTGGGGAGCGTGAAGAAAGATGCCCTAATCGATGGAAGTAAGATTGCACCAGGGGATATTCTTCTTGGGTTGCCATCCAGTGGTGTGCATTCCAATGGATTCTCGCTTGTGCGTAAAGTATTGGCGAAGTCTGGGGCATCTTTGAAGGAGAGTTTGCCTGGGACTGGGGTTACAATTGGAGAGGCTTTGCTTGCACCTACTACCATTTATGTGAAGCAGGTATGGTATTTTCAGGCTTTTCTGGCCAATGCCTTGATGCTTCCCACTGTATGTTTGTAGTCTGTTGAACTTAGAGAAACCTTACTACACTACAGCATACTACCATTTATGTGAAAAAAACTGTGTCAACCAACTGCAGTTCTTTCCCATCAATTGTCGAAGTGGCTTTTTGCTCCTGAATTTAAGTGCCTCCAACACACTCAGTCTTTTTTCTTTTATTTGCGGCTTTCGAATTTTCACGGCTTAACCTTCCAGCTCAATTTCTCCCTCCTTCCTGTAGTATGTTATAGTCTGTTAAGGTTCCCTTAATTTCAATTCTCTTACAACTAGTGCATTCTATGTTGCAATAATCTGTTGTTGAAGTGGCTTGAACTCCCGAATGCAGTTACCTCTAAAATAATCAGAAGTTTCTTTACTTGCGACTTTCGAATTACTGAATATGGCCTATTTAGTTCCTCACTTTTCAGGTCAACCACCCTGCTTCCAGTGGCATGTGGTAGTCTGGTGGGGTTTCTCTAGTTTCATTTCTCTTGGATAGGAGTTCTGCAACTGAGTGAGTTTCTATAAGCAGTGTCATCCTGATTTTCAGAGACTGCCTATAATGCTTCGTTTTGTTCGGTAGCAAGAAGAATATTCTTGGGATAGAACGAGAGTAGGTACACCAAGTTGCAATAGAAGTAAGATCATTTAATACATCTCCTAATTATTTCCTGGATACATACTATCAGAATTCATTTTATCTTAGAGAAGAGGTGGCAGGGCAATGTACTGTTACTTTTTGTTTATTGAAATTGTGGACATTCAGGGTTGTTGTCTTATTGGATACCTATATATGTGGGTGCAGGTTTGATCACAAAGTAGTCCTAATCCTGTGCTTGCTTGCAGGTTTTAGAGCTTGTAGGGAAAGGAGGCATCAAGGGTATTGCTCACATCACTGGAGGAGGTTTCACTGATAACATTCCTCGTGTCTTTCCTAAAGGCCTTGGTGTGGAGGTGAATGTAGGTGAGTCGGTGAATCCCTGTCACTTTTGGTGAGCAAGTTTAGGAAAATTTGTTTCCACAACTAATCCAGATCATAGTTGCGCTTAAGCTTGAAGATGTTTTACATTTCTCTTCATGCATGGCATGGGGAATCCTATCTCTGTATGTGTGGACTTGCTAGGGTGTTGATGTTTCATATTTTATCTTTCATGAAAAGGTAAGATTCAGCTCTTTCTGAATCTGGCAGGGGTATAAAATCACTCGTGAATATCTACATATGTACCCATATTTGAATGGAGAGGCAAGAGCATTGCTGATTTGGCCACAACTGCTTGTTAATTGACCCTTTTCTCTGAATTTTTTGCAGGCTCCTGGGATGTGCCTCCAATTTTCAAGTGGTTGCAAGAAAAGGGTGGTGTAGAGGATGCAGAAATGCGACGGACATTCAATATGGGTATTGGGATGGTGTTGATAGTTGACAAGAATGTGGCTGAGACCATTTTATCCGAGGAGAGTTCTTATGGCAAAGTCTACCGCTTGGGCGATATCATCGAGGGCGAAGGCGTCACTTATCAGTAGCAAGAGTATCGCCACTTACCAAGTGGTATTAATCTACCCCATAAATCATTCATAACTCAATTCTCAGTACATTGCTAAGCAGATAATTCAGATCAGTTAGTCAGTGTCTTGTAAATCTTGAGAAACATGATTGAGAAACTATTGAGCCTAGGATGGCTAGCATATTTTGAGCATATAGTCCAATCCTTTTTAAACAAATGGCTTTTGGGGGCAGTTCTTAGACCCACACCTAACCACATACCGCTCAAATATAGGTGCCCAGATTATTGTTGTGTTTGATGTAGGCACGTCTACCTTAGGTGTTAAACTGCTGTGTCTTGGTGCTATTGATACAGGATTTTGAGCGAAATATCATTGGACCTTTACTGTGTTGTAAACTACCACTGCTCCGCTACAAATCAGTGTCCATTTTGAAAGTGCACATCAACATCTTGCAGCCAACTGCCAATTCTTGTACTGGCAAAGCTGGTGCCAGTCAGATGAGAGCTTGTGATCGACTCCAGAGCAATTTTTGAGTGCCCTGGTGGTGCAGAAGCAGTGGAGATAAATAGAAGGCACAACTGTTTTGGCTGCAAAGAGTCCTGAAGTTTTCTGCTGCAAGAATTTGGCATGTGAAGCAACATATTTGCTCAAAGTGGCAATTGTTTAGCGAGGAGGCTCTGGTGAATGCAGATTAGATGGGTAGGTTTGATTGAGCTCTTATCACTCAAATGGAACATGACAAGTTGACATGGTCTGCTTTATATCCAAAGTGTGCAGGCAATACCTATTTGTCTGCAACTTGAATGGGAAAGCTTGGTTTTCTAGATGATACAGATGCAAACACTTAGGAGGTCTTGTGTGGCCCAAGAAGCTGTGATTTTGTAAATCACAAATAAAGGGAATGTGTGAACTTTACCTTTGTTGACCGAGTGGTGTGAATAAGCTGTCCTAACATACATCGCCCTCGAGTAACTTATAACATGGATAAACCTGTCCAATGCATCCATGCTTGGTGTCTCCCATGTTGTTGGATGTATCTGTGGAGTAAGGTACTGAGGCCTTGAAGTAATATCTTCCTTTCGGTGACATTGATTAATCCTTAAGCCGTCAACAAGTGAGTGGAACGGTGCCATCGAGTAAGTCATTGTTAAAGGCGATAAATCATATACAACATTAAGTATAAAATAGCACCACTTCGACCATTCATAATAGCAGTGTAAGAAGAATGCAAGAACATTTTTAGAAGAGTAGCAACTTTGGCCAATCACAATGGCTAATTGGGGATCTACTTGCTCAAGGAGGTGGTATAAGAAATGATCCACAAAAGGGGGACAACACTGTCATTTTATAGAAGATCCTCACCTAAAATGGGGTTGATTTTTTGGTGGTTCTCATTTAGCAATCTAACATCAATAGACCCCTGGTGGAGACTAGAAGGCTCTTTTCTTAAGATGACTTGTGAATTTCTATAGTTTGCTTGTGATTTTTTTTTAAATTTTTTTTAAAAAATTTAATAATTTTTTTTGGTAATCTGTAGACTTTGTATAGATTTGCTAATCTATGATAAAAATTTGAAAAAGTCCCAAGCTACTTAACATCATTGTAATAGCAAAAGTTTCTTAAAGTGTCGTTTTAAGGCCTTAGTACTTTAATGAGTGCATGTTTTGGATGTAGTAATTGAAGTGGGATAGGGCTAGCTTCCAACTACAAAGTATTTTTGATGTAGTGTAGCATTAGAATTGATGTCCCATGTTAATTAGAGTGACCTACACAATTTATCATATAAGGTGTTTGGATGTTAATTGGTTACTTCCCTTGATTGGACCCCTATATATATATATTCTTGTGTGTAATTAGGTGAGGATCAAAGAGCAAACACCATAGAGACTCATGATTTATAGAAATTGGACTACATTTACAAATTTTATTATTTACTCCACACTCAATAGTGGACACGATTGGGAGGATCTATCTATCTATCTATCTCTTTAGGTAACGGATCAACAAACATGCACTTTGGAAAACCATAACCAAATCATGGGAGATATGATTTTCATTCCAATATTTGTTGATGCTTCATCGTAGATTAGTCAATGCAAACACAAGTTTTATTGTATAAATCCAGAATGCAAGTTGAAGAACATAAAACGAGCCAAATTACACCCACATACTTAGGAGCAAGTGTGTCATGCCACCTATGATTGCCACCCAATGGTTGCAAGATCATTTCTATGGGTTGATGGTAAATAGTGTGGGTTGCACTAAATCAAATGTATATTGGAACTTGTATAGCCTACAGCTTAAAGCCTTAACCCTTACCCTTGTTCATGTCCATGATTCCATCTCCCATTGACCCTAGCTACAAATGATTACAATCTGATTGAAAGTGATGAAATATAATTGTTGAATAGAATGGCCATTATGTTTCCATCACCCATGGGGGGTGCACTCATTGTTAGAACTGGTGGAACCATGTGCATGCATGACTCTGAAATTAATATACCTATTTACAAGATTTTCCCCCTCTTAAAAATGATATACATATAATATGTACCTAGGAAATCCCCTCAAATACATACACATGTCATAATTAAATAAATCGTACAAACCCCAATCATCTGTATACGCCAGAAAAATCATATGGAGAATACGGCTAAAATACTCTTAGCGAGATATATTTATTTGTCATTGATGAAATCATTGAAAACTCGTTCAACCATTGGATGTAACTCATACAAATTTTTTTCTACAATATAAATAATTGTAGCCAATGCAATGATGGTTTCTAACGTTACCATTGATTGATTTGTCAAATTATAAGTCCACATTGACCCATTCTTATGATGATATCAACATAACCCTATATCCAGATTAGAAGGCTACTCCCAAAGGTCAATTAGTGTAGATACTCAATCCACATGTTACCAATTTTGCAGCGCATCTTATAGACGGTTCCCAAACACCAAGTCTTGGTGGTCAATGTTTTAGCCGACTTGCTTTTTTAACCCCTTTTTTCTTCACTCCAACTACTGCTTGGGAGACAAACCATATCGCACAATCACATCTTAATTTCAATGAGTAATCGTTATTCCTGGCTCTAGATAGTCGAGCGTCAGGTTTGACATACAACATATCATATTTGATTCTAGTGAACCTATCCTTGAACAATGTGGGATTACCATTCAACTCACATATTGGATGAAATATCCCCGATGCCCACTAGACAAGGGGACATTGGGACAAATACTACTCTCCCCTTTCGAGGATGGACACTATAGTGACACACTATACAAAGTTCCTAGCTAGGAAACATAGTGAGCCTTCAAAGTTCCAATTCTTGGCCAAGGACCGGACGAAACGATGAGGAGCGACACAGACAGACTCAAGAAGGAGGCAATCAGGAGGGACACAAGTCGGAACCTAACTCCGAACCAGCAAGACCAACAACAAACGAAGCTCGGCACTACCGGCCGCACCCGGCAGCAGATCTGCACAGCCCGGATAAACAACGGAGAGATCGCAGCACTAGGAGCCCCTGCAACAGCAGAAGGTCGGCAACCACAGGCCGCAACCAAAACGAGCCACCACCGATGCAAGAGGAGGAGCAGAATTTCAGATCTAGATCTAGGAAAGCAAGAAGACGGGAGAGCACCAACATTCACCAACAACAAAAGGGTTACACCCTTCATTACATTATGGGTGCTTATAAGCACCTTATTCATGTGTATATACACACCTCACAAAGCTCACTCACAAAAGCTCCCCTCACCACTCTTTCCATCAAGATGCTACTACCATCCAATGCTGCCACCCAATATCTACTCACCAAAACGCCACAACTCCACAAATACACCAAAAGAAAACCCACCAGAGGGCCCCCCATCAAACTACTACACCCCACTACCAATCCCCATAAACCTAACCCTACACCATCAACAAGAGCCATCTTCAAGCTCGGAACGCACTCCACATACACCAACACCGCCGCCGCCGCCCACACCACACAAGCCCACACACCCAATGGTTAGCAACACCACTTGCACCTATCAAACACTTACCAACACCACAAACCACCCAAATACCCAAAACACACTAGATCCAAACTTACCTTCAAGAAAAGCACATCGCCGCTCCAAGATCCTCCCCACAAAGCAAGTCCAGCCACCTCATTGTCAGAAAATCACCAAAAAACACATAAGACATAAGCAAAACGCTGTCACACACACGGCTTCACCACCCACAACCCCAAAAACGGCCCACCCACCAAACAATCCCACCCACACAAAGCATGCAACACCCCGCACTCAACCAGAATACACCTCACTCCCCCACATTAGATCTGACAATACAACCCGCCACCCTAAGAATGCAGAAACTCTCAAAAACAACCTCACAGACCCACTCACAGACCCAAAAACAACAGTGCGCCACCCACCTCCCTCGCTATACACACACACTCAAATAGCCTCACACCCCACACACTCTCACACTCTTCTCCCTCTCACTTCACACACCTCTATCCCACACCCCTCACACACATCTCTCCCTCTCACCCCTCACACACCCTTCCCCCCCTCTCACACATCTCTCACCACCCTCCCAGCCACAATGTCGCACACTAACGACGCCCACAACCTAGCGGCCACAGATCCAGAAGCAGCGCCCAGAACGCGAGGAGGCTCAAATATTCAGGCGGTCCTTGCTCGCAGGCACCCCGGGTCAAGCAGCCGACTAAGCAGCAGCAGTTTCAGAAGCAGTGGCAACGGCAGAACTGTGGCGAAAAAGAGTGGAGGTCAGCTCAGCATAGGAGTGGGAGCGGGAGGCGCCAGCAAGCTCTACACTGGAGCGGGAGGGGACAGCGAAGCGAACGGAGCAGCCAACGGCAGGGAAGGAGGAGGGCCCCGAACCGAGGACGGGACCAGCCAGAGAATCAGCAACTCCAACAGTAAACCACAACACACCAGCACACGAAGTGCAGGCAGACGGAGAGCACTCATTCAAACTTACAGCGATGATGAGGAAGAGATTGCCATACCGCCCAGCCAACCAACATCTTTTAAGGAGAAGACCACACCCTACCATGATGACGACATCGACATGCAGTTCGACAATGTCACACCCGAGCATGGGGGAAGCTCTCTTTACATCTCAACCTCAAATGACGAGTACTTGGCCGCCCACCGCCAAGCCGCCATGTCGCTCGACCAAATGGACATCATCAACCTTGACGAAGCGACACCACCAAACAACCCGCACAAAAGCCCTAGGCAAGAGTCCGTGAAAGACACACAAAGCGCCAAACGTAGGAGGAGCGAAGTAGGGGGCCATACACTCAACTCCGAGGCAAGCAAACTTTCGAACATGCGCACCAAAGAGGCAATTCCAAGCATTGACATTGTGTCACACATGTGGTTAGGCTTTTCCATACACGAGGCCATCGCTACACAAAGGGGTAAGGAAATCATCCATGAAACCCGTACCCATGCGGAATTTGAAAATCTAGGGACCCCCACAAATGAAGTCATAGAGTTCAAAACCATTAGACGTGCATTTCCGAGAGTACCACAAATATGTTATCCAAATGAGAGGCCGGATGCGGTACCCGGCAACCACCTCCACTTCACACAACTCCCAAGGCAAGAACGAGTGGACCCCACCACCGGACTTTCCGAGGGCTTCCACATCACCATCCGCTTCGACTACGGCTTCAAAAGCATGAGCAAACACGAAGCACGAGGAGCATGCGTGGAACGACTACGATAAATGGACATCCCACTTGGCTCGACTTACTCCAACCCAATCGACATTGGGACCAACGCCGTCACCAAGCATTGGGCGGGTTTTATTAAGGTACATCTAAAAAACCCACAACAAGATGGCATAGCATTACTTAGAGGCCATAGAGCATTTGTTATGACAATGGAGGATGGTGAAAGGGTTATAGGTAAGGTAGAAAAAGGATATGAATTAGTTACTAAAGCCCGTAACCTAAGGTTACACCTCAAAGGTGAAACCCTCCGCCATGAGCATGCATCTACCATCTTTGAGTCACTAGTGCAAGAGAGTTACTACAATGGTCACCAACACGAGTTTATGGGCTTTGCCAAACCGGAACTAGATAAAAATTTTGCTTTTCTTACTCTCACCATGGAAGAGGCTAGGGACCTAGTACTAAAGGAAGGAATTGTCTACAACAACGAGAGGTTACAAGTGAGCATCACCCGCGATAGGAATGGCGGTAACCCATCCGAACTCCGTATTAGCACAACTTTAGTGGCTAATAACCTCCCACAACGCGAGACACCAACCGCCATCATCAAGGCCATCAAGCAAATTTTTGGAGAAGACAACGTCGTCGGCATCACTTTTGGCAACACCAACCAAGGTACCACCAACAAGCAAGCGGGATGGTGCCACATCCAGTGCCTTAATACCGCGGTCTACACGGCATGGATACATAAGTCCACCTACATTCTAGGACGTCACATCGACTTCATTCCACACCATGGGAGCATTGATGGAACGGCCCCCAACAAGACGGCAATCCGACTAGCCCAAGCCCCCGTAAGAGAAGTCATCGCGGACAAAATTCAAGCTATGGGTAACGCCACTAACCCCAACCCACTCATCACCGAGAAGCATCTTACAAAAACCATGAAGGAATTCGAGGAAAAACTAGATGAGAAGTTTAGCTCTCTCACTACCACCATAAATAACCACACGGACCGGAGACACGATGCAACCACAACGACCATCACCAACCACTCCACCGACCTCCATGCGCTCCTTGGTACGATAGCACACGAATTTCAACAATCCAACATCCGCATGCAAGGCATCATCACCGGTCTCTCCACCGCCGCCCCGGAGCTTTTGCATAGGTCCGCCCCATCACCAACAACACACGGCCTCAACACAACCGCCCCACCTCTACCACTCCAAGCCCCCCCGGGATTCCCAAACAACCAACAAATGTACCATCAAGGACCCCATGCATTTAATGGATAGTGCCCCCTTAGCATATCACAAATGGCCACTCTACCTTATATGTTATAGTTTGATGTTATTTTATAATAAAGAGCCCACACTCTTGCTCCTACTCCAAGTACTCGCTTACTTCATGTATCTCTATACATATTCCCCCTATAGTAAAAAATACACAAACACACTAGAACCATTATATTGTCACCACAAAAACACCCACACCAAGCATCATCAACTACAAACTAGAAAACCCATAAGAAAGCTACCCCCACACACATCACCAACTCCCCATACACACCCACACTACCGCATGAGAAAAATAATAACACTAAGTCTCACCCTCCTAATATGGATAAGCCACTTCCCCGTCACCAACCAAAACAATCTTACATATCATAATAAATATGACCCCCATACTACCCCACCAAGAAAATTCCCATTTAAAATGTCCCATACAACCTTCACACATAACAAGACCCACAACACAACCCCCCCTCATAATCCAATACAACATACACCCACAACACAACCCTTCATTAACACCCAAATCCCCTTCACACACCCCCTCAACAACCATATATACAATAAACCACATTCATGCACGTCCCATAACCACCTCACACAACAACCACACCCAGTAACCACATACCATCCCAACCCCAATAAAGGTAACATCCACACTTACAATACACACAAACACTCCCACAACAATTATGACACTCAACATAACACCCAAAATAAAATAACCTCACCAATGGCCCCCATTAATATAATGACACATATAGGCACCATTTACTACATAACACACACATACCATAAAAAACCAAAAACTAAAACCATAAAATACTACACTTGGAACAACTCTACACTCATACTCCTACATGGAGATATTGAACTAAACCCGGGGCCGTTCTCAACCATCCTCAAAAACCTCCCCAAAGAATACACACAAAGACAAAAACAATATTTTATTCCAAATACCCTAGCACTCAAACCTCAATACGCCCACCTTGAAAAGCTATTTGAACCCCACTTAAACAAAAACACCCCCAACTCCCAAAACACCCCCGACTCCCAAGAATTAACACACCTAAAAAACCACACATCACTACTCTCAAACTACCCCACTCACCACCAATTATATGCCCTCATCATAACATATAGCCCACTACCACAAATATGTAACCAAAAAATGACTAACAAACTTGACCCAAGATACCTAACCATCCTCCGAAGAATACAAAAAATGTCAATGAATACGCACCCACACACATCATACGAACATAACATACATACCCCAACAATAATCACCATACCACAAGCTTACTCCATCATCAACGACAAAATCGCTAAGGGAGTACCCATAACCGCAGAAACCCTACAAAATGAAATACACCACCTCCCAAATAAAATAGTACAAGAACTAACTAAATGCACCCACAAAATATCAGGATACCAACCCAACACATTCATACCTAACTATGACATTCCACACATAAACACCAGGCCAAATAACCCCACAACTCAAACCCTGAAAATAATCACTTGGAACACCGGATGTATCAACTCCAGCCTACCCGGTATCCAAGAACTCACTCAAACACTACACGATAACCCTCACATTATACTCATCCAGGAAACCAAAATCCCAAAAACAAAATCCACATCATACATAGACCGCCAACTAAAAGAATATAAAATCATATACAACAACTCAAACACTACATCCCAAAGACACAATAAATATGCAGGCCCCACGCAAGCTAGAGGTGGCATCCTAGCCATGATACCAATTTCAATATATACAAACGAAAACATCATCAAAATACCAACCCCAAGCTTAATCTCACCCTACCTACAAGCCATAATAATCAATAATAAACCACTAACACCGCTAATCATTCTAAACATGTACATGCCATCACACTTAGAAGACGAGTACCTAATACCCGAAATCCAAAACCAAATTCAAAACATCATACTACAACACCCCCAACATACCATCATACTAGCCGGAGACTTTAACCGCGATATATTACTACAAGGAAGAACCAATAATAGCTCCTCCACCCCGCCTAATATGGATGATCAAGAATGGGCATGCTTCATACAAAACAATGGACTTAAGTGGTCCATAACCCAGTAAAATTCACAAGACAAGGAGGCCACAACTACACATCAACTAGTCATATAGATGGCTTTTACACCAATGACCCCAATATCACCAACCTTCATAGCCACACGTTAACCAACCTAAATCAAAACTCGGATCACTACCCGGTCCAACTATAATTAGCCCCCAATACTATAGTCATCAAAGAAACCACCACTTCCATAAACGCCCCACGAATCATCTACCCCATACCCCTTAACAACCTCCAAAACTTACAAACAACCTTTATAGGAAAACAAAATATAGCAATAGAAAACCTCACACAAATACTCCAACAAGATAATCTCACCTCCACACAATAGAAAGACGCACAACTCAAACTTCAAGAAATTACCAACTCTCTCAGTCAATACATAGAACAGACATGCATGACTCAACCCACCCCACCACTACCAAATAGAATAAAACCTCAAGGAGGATTCCTTCCCAGGACCCAACAAAATCAATGGAAACATCAATTGAAAATATACCACAACATCCGGAAAGCCATAAGAGCCGCATGTCACTACCCACACACACAACTACTAAACCACTCAGACATAAAAAACCTCCAACTACTAAGAAACCCTAATATTCCACCACCACCACCCCACCCCACAGAAATATACACATGGATTGCACAGCTAGCCACCATCGGAAAAAACGCGAAGATAGCAGCCCAAAAAATCATAACCAAACAAACTTCACTTAATTGCAAAGCAGCCATTAACAAATATAGAACCCTACTAAATACTAAACCCAAAATAATCCATAAAAAAATATTTTACCAAACAACTACTAACACACTTGATTGTATACAAAACCCCCAAGGTCAAATCCTTACCAAACCCGCAGAAATAGCAAGGGGATATACCATACTCAACAAACCTCATTCCAAAGACAAGCCCCTCTATGTGATGACACCACGGACCACCCTAATACGTGCATATGTGCCGTACGAAAATACCCGTGGCATTCACATCAAGGAATCATCATAGAAAAACGAGGCAACCCAAACACACAAATAAGTAACCAATTCACTAGAGAAGTATACGATTGTTGCGTCAAAAGCCTAACAAAAGGGAAAGCCCCGGGCCCAGATAATATCCCAAATGATATCATTAAAATACTACCAACACAATGGCAAGACCTCCTATACTTATTTTTTAAACATTGTTACAAACAAAAAATGATCCCGCAATATTGGAAACATAGTAAGACCATCTTACTACACAAAAATGACGACCCCACCCACATATCCAACTATAGACCAGTCTCATTAGCCAATACAATCTATAAACTATACACTAGCACATTAACATCACTCTTAACAAGCTACGGAGAAAAACATAGATTACTACACTTTAGCCAAGAAGGCTTTCGACCACAACGAAACACCTCGAGACAAATTCAAACGATTATAGCTACCTTAGAAGATGCAAGACTAACCACAAAAGACATATGCTCAACTTATATAGACTTTAGAAATGCCTTCGGCTCTATAGACCACGCAAGACTCCTAGCCATAATGGAGGACCTAGGCTACCCATTAGACGCGGTAGAAATCGTAGGCAATATCTACACTAACTCCACCACATCCTTCACCGGGAGTCATTTCGGCACGACTCCCCCAATAGAAATAAGCCGCGGGACCATACAAGGGGACACCCTTAGCCCGTATCTTTTTATCATTTTTCTCGAACCACTACTAAGATGGCTCGAGAAAGATAACATAGGTTATCATTTCAACACGTCCCCCGCGACATGTACCACAACCGCATATGCGGATGACCTCGCTATTATAACGGACAACATATTACACATTCAACCACAAGTGAAAAAAACTCCAAAAATTCGCGAAATGGTCCCACATGGACCTCAACCTATCAAAATGTGCCATTACCGGATGCCCTAATAAATCTAAACTAAAACCCTCTACCTTCAAAGCATACATCCAATTACAACATATCACATACAACTCAAAAAATTTCCCCATCCTCGCCCAAAACGAACCATATACATATTTAGGAATAAACCTCACACCATCACTCAAATGGAACTTACAAAAAGAAATAACGATGAAAAAAATCAAACAACAAAGCCAACTCCTAACTACCTCACCGGCTAGCCTCACACAAAAAATCAAAATCTTGAATACAGTCATTAAACCGAGAATAGCATACGCCTACTACGCCGTCCCATTTTCCAAACCGGATATTAAAAAATTAGATAAAATCATTAGCAAATTAACCAAAGAAATTTGCAACATCCCTAAAAGCTCGGCCAACATTCTCACCCACCTCCCACAAGAGAGCTTCGGCATCAATGTAACCTCCTTACTACCCGACTACATCCGATGCATAGGACAACAACTAATCCAAGCACTTAACGACCCGGGTCAATTAGGCATTATATACCAAGGGCTAACTAAACATATAGCGGCCAAGTATGGTGGGGCCCGACATCTTCCCAAACTAAAACAACAAGCATGTGTCCGTTCCCCTATAGCCCGAACACTCTTTCTCCTTGAAAGAGAGTACGAAATCCACGTCCACTCTACAAGCCAAACATTCCCCATCAAAGAAACATCACTAGAAAGAATTTGGAAAACCAACCCAAATTATAACACCCTAACGGATATATCCAAAACCAAGACCCAAAAATATCTAGACAAACTATACATATATGGCATTACCACACTAACACAAATCCAAAACCCCACTACCAAAGCCATACTAACCCCGAAAGAATTTCAATCCACATACAAACACATACCCAAAACCATCAAAGAGGCTCTCCAACAAGCAACAATAATGTTCCCCCACCCACCCACAAATTCTACAAACCCAATACAACAAACACCACCACAAAGCGAGGTCATGATAAACATCCCCCCCCTAGGACAAGCAATCCAAACAATAATAAAAGAAAAGACCTCCACCAAAAAAGACAAATGGGGTGCACAAGCAATAAGGACGAACTACCTTTGCCAATGGCAAGCCCCACAAGGCATCACACAACAATGGAGAAGTGAGTTAGAACTACTACACCCGGATAATCTATTTCTAGAACATAACATACTATGTATTGCACATTACCACACAAAACAAGCCGAACTATTAGCCACCCACACATACGCCAATTGCCTTAATCACATACAATCAAGAGACAACAAATTCATACACCCCCCTCTTCACATCACCAACCTAAAATTATCTATACAAGAATGCAACCCGGATAAAGACATTCAAGTAAACCAACCAACCATCCAAATACAAAACTCCGAAGCCAACATATATGACCAAAAAGGAAACTACATGGCCACCATCACCACAGAAAGGCTACAATGGCTATGGAACCAATTCTCTTACCACCATTTCTCACAAACCACAAAAGCCCTCCAACCCCCACCACAGAACTTTGAAACTGAAATACTTTGGCTAATACAAAGATACATAACCATACTCCCCAAAAGAAAGCCAAAAAGTATACAACCCCAAAACATGCACCATACAATACACCCGACAATTATCAAAACATTAATAAACTCCCTCAAAATCTCGCACTCCTACTATTCATCCCCACTCACATGCCCCACACAACTCACACAATATCACTCACCCCACAACTGCGACATAATATTTGGTTCCATAGGACACGCACAAATATCTAGATGGAAAGGCATTGGCCTAGCCTACCCCACAAACCATAAAACAACCATTGAAGCCATCCACTGGGCTAGAATGGCGGCCAAAGAAGATTCAAACACGATCACCATACTCATAATCAACCATAAACGATTGGACCACACAACAAATCCCACTTACCACAAGTGGTGACATACACACCCTCGCAACCATCCCTCCGCATACCATACTATATAACCCTACGCCGGAATGGCCAAAATATTACCAATACGTAGAACCCTCGCTCACAACAATACTATGTATACATAACCTCGCCAACCTCACACCAAACCTAAAAACCCCACAAGACCTCACACAAGTACTAGAACACACCATCAATGCACCCATAGACACATTCCCAATCAAACCCACAACGCCAAATTACCACATTAAATTCTCAAACATATGGAAAAACGCCCCCATAAAAAACATCCCCCCCCACCAACAATCCCCCAATTAAACCTCCCCATTAAATACTACCACCAACACCCCCCCAAATTCCACCCACAACAATGCATGTACACAGATGGCTCATTCATTCCACCAACTAAGAACTCCGAAGGTCAAATAGAGGGTGACATCGCAGGTTCAGGAGTATACAGCCCCAACACAAACATCCGTATAGCAGAACGACTACCAGGATATCAAAACATACTTAGAGCAGAATTAAATGCTATACTCATAGCAGTCAAAACCATTCAAGTCACAAAAATCGAAACACACATCTTCACAGATAGCCTTAACAACATATATCTACTTAGTAACCATATACAACACCCAACCTCACAACACCACCACCCGGACAAAATTCTCATAGCCGCCATCATACACCAAATTTACCTAACACCACACTTAGTACATATACATAAAGTACGTGCCCACACGGGCATCAAAGGAAATGAAATAGCCGATGCGCTAGCCAACGAAGGCACAACTATAGAAAAACCCACTCCCACACCCCATATACACATCGCACACGCTACACCATATTGGCTAACAAGTTGTCCCACAGCCACACGCAATGGGGCAATCCGAAACTTGCACACATTCATCACAAAAACACATGAAAAACAAGAAATTAGGTTGGCCCAACATAAACACCCATATGTAGACAAATGGCTCTCCAACGACCAAATAAACCACAAACTCTCCAACCACTTTTGGAAAAACAACAAAATAACGGACGCCCAAATCACCCAAACTTTAAAATTTCGATATGCCCAATACATGGGTAACCATAGAAAGAATATTTTTTGGCCCCTCAAATTTCAAAACCCAAACTGTACACTATGCCGTAAAAATGAAAGAGACACATGGCCACACCTACTCTCAACGTGCGAACACCCATACTTAAAGGGCCTAAGAATAGCACGCCACAACAAGGCAGTACATCTCATCACCCAAACACTCCAAGCCAACAAACACACCAGATATTACACACTAACAAATGCAGGTAATATCAACAACCACAAGCAAGAACAAACAGTCCCCGAATGGCTCATCGAATGTCTATGCCCTCAAACCGGCTGTCAATGTCACGCTAGACTAAGACCCAACATCCTATGTATTATAGGAGCCCCTAACCACACCCCAACACCCATGCTACCATCACACGCACGAACCATCCAATTCATTGAATTCACGTATTGTCACGACAGATTCCCAGAACAAGCCATCACACACAAACATGCCAAATACAACCCATTAATCAGCACTATACAAAGCAAGGGATGGAAAACAAACCCTCTTATAACCATCACAGCGGGAGTTAGAGGTGCCATACACGAACAATCCATCAAAAAATTAGAAGACCTCAAAATCCCAAAATCTAATATCAAAATCCTCATGAAAAACATACATCAAAATGCCATCAAATATCTCACATACCTCGTATTAAATAAAAGAAAACTCGATAACAAACAAAACCCCGTTGCACCCCCCTAAGAAATTCCCCCCCCCCTCCTTACACTACCCCCCTTACACTATACTTTCTCTTTCTTGTTACTAACAGAGCCCACCTCCTAACGGAGGCATAACTCCCCATGCTACAACACGGCCCGCCGTGTTTAGCATTCGGACAACGGGCTCGCATTCACGCTGGCACAATGTGCGGGCGTTACTTTTTCTTTTCTTTTCTTGGATGAAATATCCATTTGGACCTCTTGTAAATTACCCACTTCATTATAATTGATTATGGGCCTAATGATAGAAATACAACTAACAATATATGAATAATACACTTAGTATATTTATAAAGCTAGAACTAATAATACCCATACCTTATGTATATTCTGTAACCCCTAGTCACAAATAATACCCCTTTTGTGCATCAACGTGGGTCTGTATAGGCCATATTGAATGCACCCCCGTGCCATCACCACATACTTTCACAGGCTCTTGATAGTGAATTAAAAGGTGACATCTACTTCGGTTCTCTTGGATTCTCCCATAGAGTGCTCACTCTACCGGTCACATATGCATTGCATGCACTTCTCTTCTTCCCAAGCTATGCATGAAAAAATCTCTCAACACTAAACCTTCAACTTTGCTTAACCTTCACTTCCTCGTTTCCATCTTCCATTGACCTACGTTGAGTACACCCACTCAAAACAAATTACATTACAGTGGAAAGTGATGAAACATCACTGTTGAATACAATGCCCACATTTTGCTTCTCAAAAACCTTTTGATAGTGGATTGAGTGGTGACATACAAGTTGTTCAATTAGACTACATTATCTCTGACATTTAATGTTAACTATTATTTGGAATAATTTGATACCATATGCTTTTATTATGAATATCATTTCTTACAAAGTACACAAAGCTAGATTGGACACTATAGAGCAGAATAAGTTTTCCTTGAGAAAATTCTACATTCTTTGAAGTCATAATGGCACCGCATAACTGCAAGTAGGAACAAACAAACGCTAAATACCATGAACAATATAGGTCAAGCTCATGATTCTAGTCACTTCCATTTGGATCTAAGGCTGAGGCATCTTAAATCAATAAAATAAGAGAGTTTGCATCTGTTTAGGACGAGTGATAGCGGGGAATTCTTTGTCTTGCCAAGAGAAACAAAATCTAAGGAGAATGCAATTATATATAAAACAAATTTAGGACTGTAGAATTTCCTACAAATGTTGAAAGTGTAAACTCTATGCTTAAACATAGTCAATCTACGGATTAACTCATAGCTGTTCATTTCAATGCCGATCCTTGATTATGATAGTTGTCAAAACTCTTTTGATGGTACTCAATCACAAGAGGCCACCACATAAACCTTAACATGTTTGCTTACAAAACATAGATCTTATCTATGTCGGCACTATATAACCCTAATGAGCAGTTACATGGACATGGACAACTATGGACGCCTCGATCTTAATCATTCCTACCGGGCATACTCACTAGGCAAACATGTAAACATCTATCCCACATTCATGGAATGATCGAAGGAGGTAAGTAGTAAGCCATGTGCACGTACTTCTCCGAATGACTTCCAAGCATGCACACCTTTTAAAGCCGTCTCCTTTACGTGGTACCCCGGATGAAGGCCGTGGACAAGTTCACTAGGCTCCAAGTCTTGCCTACAACGATGTCATCCCCTTGTGCCCAAGGAGTACATATCATGCATCGCCGTGGCACCCATCTTGCTTGTCCATCGAAGCACCGCTCACGTAATGTAAAGGGGAAACGGATCATGGTGGTGACCGATTTAGTGTTCATCCAAAAGTGTCATGATATGAGCCAAAACACCGCCAACCTAAACCTAAAGAAGTTGGCACGTCCGCAAGACCTCAAACCTCAAGTGGATTTTTCTTGTACCGCAACGTGAATGGCCACATGGTGTCGCGCACCTCTCCATGAGGAGTGCCCGAAACACCATGGGCACAAGGGGGACCCCGGAGTGACACCCGGGACTTGTGGCGCCGTTGGTGAGAGGGCCCAAGTGATCCTAGTGTGGGTGAGGGGCCCGGGCGTTGGGAACGCCTCCCACCCACGGAGACTAGGAGGCACAAGGGTAAGGCCATGAGCTATGCGGAGCTCATGGCGTGGTGATTCTAGAATGCTCAAGAACACCTCAATCGGAGGTGTGAGCTAGGAGTTATGGCCATTTGAGTGGGGCGCTGTCCCGGGACAGCGCCCTGCTACAGCAGTGCCTGGGAGTGATTCCCGGGACTGCCAAGGTTCAAACAGGCATAACTTCCTCACCACTTGCCCGAATGGGGCAAGTGAGGAGTCCATCGGCATCTACGTGAAGCGTAGATGAAGATGGAGTGGTCAAGTGTTAGCATTCGACATCATACAAGGAAGTTATGATGGTCTGAAGCTGCTGGGGGCTTCTAGGCCCAGCGGCTAAGGGAAAATGTCCACTTGGCCTCAACTCTTGGTAGAGAGACAAGAGGTTGGTTGACGGTGGGGTAGGGGCCCCGCGTAGAGTCCTAGAGGCTTATATGGGTGAGGTGGTGTGGCCTCACCCACCCGAGGCCGAACGGCACGGCCTCCATGGGCTTTGGCCCATTGCGAGGCCATAGTTGCGTAGAATGGTTCGGGTTGTTGTAGTGTTGCTCCGGCAATGCGATGATCAACATAAGATGGGACTTCCATGGATGGAAGTCCACATCGAAGAAATAGGTTACCGATTAAGGGGTGAGTCCCGAAAGCAAAGTAGGAGGGTTGGTTCCCCTCCTTTGAATTATATGGTCCGGGGTAAGAGGAGCTAACCATTAGCATGGCGGTATGCGAAGGGTTAGCGCTCGTAACCTTTGCTAGAAAGGAAAATTGGCAAGATTGCTAAGGGGGCTAGCAAGGGTTGCGACACATGGACATCCTTCTCACGGCTTCCCAAGTGTATATAAAGAAGCCTTCTAATCCTTTAATATCACGATCCATTTGTGGCTAGCACCAAGGTCTCCTTGATCGAGCTCATATCCGCCTCCATACTTTGAGCTTTCTAGACCTTGGCTAGCTCCACCTGTAGAACGACAAGTTTCTTGTTTTAGTCACAATGGTGTCTGTTGCGAAGCCCGCTCTTGTGTTCATGCTCATGTTGGCCACTGCGATGGTGGCCCACGCCGGGGTGTTGTGTAAGAACGAATGCCCGGTGCCTATCATTGTGAATGGCATTAACATCACCGCGGGCGTTGAGGTGGAGATCGAACTCCTTTTGGACGTTGCCCTCAACCTCGTCATAGAAGTGTTGGATGTAACCGGGAAATTGGTTACCGGCTCCTACTATTGCCCATCGGAGGTGACAGCGTTGGCGCTTGTGGAAGTTGAAGTGGGCATTCAAGTGGTGGTCACAGGAGTCACTACCCTTCTCTCGGGGTTGTTGGGTACGGTGGCGGGGTTGTTGGAGCAGATTTTGGGCCTCGTCCTTGGAATACTCACTGTTTCGGTTTGAATGAATTGCGATGATGATAGTGTCACGTGAGGTGACATCGGGGGCTAAGTCACGTCAATTTAGGAGTAAATGGACTCCACTAGGAGTCCATGTGTGTTGGGATGAGTAACAGACTCCATTGGGAGTCCTAGTTAGTTGTTCATCCACTTCATGGATGAACTCCACATAGGATTGGGGTTGTATGGAGAGGAAGGCCTCTTGACTTGCCATTGTTGTCAAGTCAAGTCTTGTGAGTGTGTTTTGAGAGAGAGAGAGCTTGTTGTTGCTTTCTCATGGCTATGGTGTAGTAGATTATGAGTAAAGTCTTTGCATTCTTTCTCCACCACTTGCACTCTTGGATTCTCCCTTCGTGGAGTGAGAGATAGCTTGACTCTTGTGTGTGAATTTTAGAGTTTCTTAAGCTTGTAAGGAGACATTTTAGTTTCTTAAGCTTGGAGAGAGAAACCCTCATCTTGAAGAGGTGGTTGTTTAGCATTTTAGTTTGCTATTTTATTTTGCTAATTGATGTTGACAACGACACTCGATCTGTTGTGTTTAACGATCTTAGTTTACACGACAATAGGTTTGTTTGGAGAAACCCTACATCTTTGTGAACAACTAATGTATATGTCTACACAAATTCAAAACAATCTATCCTAGATGGAAAAGTCTAGGGAGGGTATGTCCTCAACAACTCTTCGTAGGTACATTGAATCGTCCCACTAGCTTGGGCCACAACCACGGTTCCAAATCCACATGTTGATTACCAATCCCCACCAAATCTTATGGTCTAAAATGAATGTGGGTCACATTGATTAGTCATTTGGAAAATTGATGCATGTGGCTACATTATTTATGCTTTATGTTATGCTTGAACAAATATGCAACATGCTGGTTGTAGGAGAAATCAGGGGAAGAAAGGGAGTCTTTGGCTCATAATTTTGCCACCCTAACTAGATACTTAGTTATTGGTTATTTTCATTTTCCTTGCTTATTTTCACTTCCGTTGATTATTTTCACATTTGGATATTTTCTAGCTAACATGCCTATTAGAATTTGTTTAAGTGTAGTTGTGATATATGCTAATTTACGCTCTTCCAGTGAACTTCATGACTTCAATTTAATTTAGATATTCAATCAAATTCACATGACACCTGCTAATTCATTGTGGGATGTGATGTCCATGCAAGGACATTATCCCAAATTTCAATGTTTGTCAATTGACATTTTGTAAGTTTGTTGTGTTTTATTCACAGGCATCGGTGACTCCAAATCGTGGACCCATGAATGCCCACAAGGACTTCTACACATGCTATCAAGGGTTGAGTCATGACGACTTGGACATGTTCAGCGATATGCTACCACTTATATATTGCGTCGCAAATATATATTCCTAATGTGATGTAATCGTATTAGTTACATCTTTAGAATTGCAAAGCCATCCATAGGTACACTCCAAATGCCATGTGACTTCCAACCTGAAGAGTAGAAGAAAAAACTTACAATACTCGTAATCGGTCATGCACATGGGATGCATAGAAACAATAAGGTATGAGGTTTTAGTGTTGCAATTGTCAATTTGAGGTGCAAAGTTGGCAATGTTGTATGACAATGGGATTGTGATGTTGTCGTAGATCCTTTTTCTATAAGAATAATCACGTCACACATGTGGAGGCTTTCAAGTGTTATGTGTTGGGCATGTGTTCCTTGATGTTGTTTGTATTATGTTGTACGTTGGAATGGAATCCCACCCAAATGCAAAAGCATGGTTGTGAATATTGAGCAATGCAAGTTTTATGGTTGTTCCTTGTAGACTATTCAAAACCCTGAGAGTTTACGTAGAATGTAGGGCCCTTTTGGTGATGTTCTATTTGAACATCCTTGGTCTAGGGGTTCAATATAATCACTTGAAATTTGTACTACGTTTACTATAGGAAACCAATCTCAAGGAAGAAACAATGGAGGAATTTAGTAACAAATATATGAAGGAGAAACAAGGAGTATGTGCCTTCATGCATTGTGCATTGGTAATAGAAACACTAGACAATAAATTGGAAGGCACATGTTCCTTGTAACTTGAGAAGTGGCCTTCTTGGTTTGGATGTTTGGTTCCTTCCTTAGATTGGAGGGGAACAAACACTACCAATGTAAGAACTCTCAAAAATGTAATGGCCTTGACCATGACTTGTTTACACTTGCTCAAGAGAGCTTGAAGATTAGTCAAGGTGTCATGAGTTGGAACATTGGAGTAAATCTCGTGGAATCCAAGCATCACAATCCCAAGAAAGACAAGTTCGAGCTCTCTCATTCAAACTCTTGTGTTAAGGAGATCTAAAAGTTTGATGAAATATAAAGCGCAACAAGGAGAAAATGACACAAGGTATGCTCCCCTTGGGTTAACTCTTAAAAGTTTTGGGAGCCCGATCTAGACCTCTCCTGCATACATTAATTTGGAATTTTGGAACATGACAGTACATTGTGGTGTGACTTTTTGGTAGAGAGTGATAGCTTGTTATCATGGAAGGTTACAACTCTTGCCACCCACACAAAGTGATTCAAAAAGAATTTGATGGAGTTTTCATATCTATGATATAAAGAAAGAATAGACAATCAATATGAAATTGTTAAAAACGTTTATGGGTTATGTTACTGACTCGTTTTTATAGCACTTCACTCCAACTTGCTTTTGCCATTGCACCATCCTATGAAGAGTATGAACTGACCGCTATTTACATATGAATAGCTTGAGTTTGATAAATAACCAGTTACAGTACAAGATTGTAGAACATTACGGATTATTTAAACGAATTTAGAGGATAGGCCTCAAATTGATGTACGAAAACCCACAGATATCAACATCTAACCGATGGGACTCGGAGACACTAACATCTTGACCGATTATACCAAAGAATCGCCGGGACCCTGACAGCAACACCCAACACTTTCTAACTACAAGTTTGCATCTAATACATAAGAAGTTCAGTGCATTTCTATCACAATCACAACACAAGTATTGGGATTTCCAGCCTCTGCCTTGATTGATGCATTTGCACATCGATTGCGGTTCTAGGCCTCTGGAAGCAGCCGGGGCCCTTTCTATGCTAGGGTTTAGGGATTCCTTCAAAAGTACGAAAATCATTTTTAGTACTACACAGGTCAGTGATTTCAGCAAATATATCAGTGAAATCACTGAGAGGTGGTTCTGAGAATGGATGTTTGTAAACGACCATTGTGTGTGATTAAAAGTTTTGGGTGTGAAGCCCTTGTCTTGTTCTACCATTTTTTCTTTCCTTCTAATTAATCCACAACATTGGATTTTGAGAGTGTACCACTGATTGTCTGGGCTCCGTGAACAAAGTGGATGCAGTAGAATCAGTGTTTGTTAAGAACCATTCTCTGTGTTATGGCCAAGCAGTGCAGTATTTGATTAATGAGGCAAAGTTCCTGTGATATCTTTGTTGAATAGTCTTGGCATTTTGCATGGAAATATATCTCAATGGGATTCACCGAATGTGAATCTCTTTGCCGAGTCCAAGCAATGCATGTGCTTATTAGTTGTTAAGAGTCATAAACTTAGTGAAGAATTCAGTGTGTGAATCCCTATATCACGACCATAGTCTGGGTGGAGCAAATCCCTTTGGTTAAGCTAACTGATGGATGTGGAAACGGGCTGTAAATGAACCAATACACTTTGGGTTGCGCAGACGAAAACCTCACTCCCCCTCACATGGGATCATAGTGTATATTGTGGAAAGATTTTTATCTTCTCTCTTCATTGTTCATAATCAATTGTTTACAACCATATCCTGTAAGAAGTTGAGGACATGAAGTCTTGTTGTTTGTAAGTACATGTTTGAACCATTGTACAAAAGTGGCATAACAATATTTGTGAGTGATCAACTAGTTCTCTGTCAATGGTACCCCAAATGCAAGTATAAGGTGAGGTAACTGTAGACCTATAATCAAAAGTCAGGATATGGATACTAGACAACTATTGGACTCACAAGACTATGGCCTATTGGACACGACTATGGATTTGCATTGAGATTTAGGTGACCTAGCTGATGATCGCTAAAACCTGATACATAAGACACTTAGAACCCTGTAACTAGACTACAACCTTTTGTGAATTTATATCTCTAGGGAGAGACTCCGCAATTGAGTGACCCTGGTAATCCCCAGTTTCATCTTTTAATACCTTTTAATTCATATCAACCAAGGTCTTACCTAAGTTTAGTGCTTCAATTTCATTCCCAAGTAATTATGACCTACCAATTAACCTACTAATGACACTTAGAGTTTCATGTGACACTTATTTAGTTTTCCTTGTGCAGTGTTGTTAATTGGAACACAATCCAAAAACCTATCTACAGGTTCGTTTACACGATTACTTTAGGGTCCTTGACGAAAGAACTTCAAAATGATGTGACTTGATTGGCCAAAAGAATTATTTTAGATCCAACGATTGAAAGTGTGAAACATCGAAGTGGTTTGGAGCCCAAATGTGTTGGAATTGCACCCTAACCCTAAGACTCTGGAATTTCTGGTCACGTTCAAGGACTTGGATACAATTGTAGTGCAAAATCGTACAAACATAATGGACTGGAGCTTGAGCGATGTGTAGGAGGAAGGGCGAGTGGAGAATTGGAGTGGGCCATTTGAATGGCAAGTACTAAGGGAGGGGAGCATTGCAAATTTAAGAGCTTTCATTGTGAAGCCGGGCACTCCTTGGGTCAACACAAGCAACGCCGCTTCACGAGGAATCTTGAGAGGTTGCAGCTCATGAACAAGAAGACCATGTTATCGTTTCAAACAACGTCTGTGATTGTTATGAGTGGAAGGATTGTATAGATCAACATATAGCTCACAACTCGTTCGACTTATAGACTATATTGTTTCTTGCATTTAGTGCCCGTTACTAATGGGACTCACTTGATGCAATCACTTGTTGATATGGATGTCTTCTAAGGGGTGGACTCTTCATTGGAAACCTAAATGATGTGTTTGGGTGATTATGAAATAAAACCCCTTATATACGGGATATTTATGGAGAAAAATAAATGTATATGTAATGACAATAGGCTAGAAAATGGAGTCATGTCTTTACCCCCAATCTTTTCATTTTAATGTGATAAATGCCTACACTATGTACGCAAAATAAAAACCATGAAACAAATGGGCCTTTATTACATATATAATTTTCTTTCACTATCCAACCAGAAAGACACTGAACATTTTTTTAACCTATATTATGTCACTTATAATAATAAGACCCTAAAATACATGTCATTTGATGAAATAAGGTAAATTGGATGAAACTACCACTTTTAATGTCTAGTTCCCTCTAAACCACAAGGGCCCCTTTTGTGCATCTACCTTTAGTCTCAAATTCTTAATAGCCTTCTTAAATGTACACACTAGAGTGAAGCAATAACTCTCCCTTATATTTATATATATATATATATATATACACACTATGTATGCTAATGCCTCAAATAATCCCCCTTTCCGCAAAAACATTAGTTTCCACATAGTATCAAGAATCCACCCCCGGGGGGATTTCTTTTTGTACAAGATGAGGCTAAATGCGTAGCTTGAAAACAACTGAAGATGATAAGTATCTCTTGAGAAACGTCTACATATCCAAAAAGCATTATGACACCGTGCAACTTCAAATACAAATTATAAATAAAGAAATAAAACCGATACAAGTGGATGTTCACATGATGCTCATAAATCTAATTACTTCAATCGCACACAACAATCATTCATACTTGTATGATATTGAACATAATCAACTTTTGGTCTTCACACTTCTCAAGTTATGTCCACAACATTCACATTGCCATGATGACCATAGTTCCACCATGCCACCTACAACACAAGCTTGTACATCTGCAACAAATTAACTACATGATCTCACATGGTGGACCATTTGTATTTCCAAAAGCGCCAAATGCACTCCCTAGGTATACACCTATCCCACATTCATGGAATGATCGAAGGAGGTAAGTAGTAAGCCATATGCACGTACTTCTCTGAATGACTTCCAAGCATGCACACCTTTTGAAGCCGTCTCCTTTACGTGGTACCCCGGATGAAGGCCGTGGACAAGTTCACTAGGCTCCAAGTCTTGCCCACAACGATGCCATCCCCTTGTGCCCTAGGAGTACATATCATGCATCGCCGTGGCACTCATCTTGCTTGTCCATCGAAGCACCGCTCACGTAATGTAAAGGGGAAACGGATCATGGTGGTGACCAATTTAGTGTTCATCCAAAAGTGTCATGATATGAGCCAAAACACCGCCAACCTACACCTAAAGAAGTTGGCACGTCCGCAAGACCTCAAACCTCAAGTGGATTCTTCTTCTACCGCAACGTGAATGGCCACATGGACATCCTTCTCACGGCTTCCCAAGTGTATATAAAGAAGCCTTCTAATCCTTTAATATCACGATCCATTTGTGGCTAGCACCAAGGTCTCCTTGATCGAGCTCATATCCGCCTCCATACTTTGAGCTTTCTAGACCTTGGCTAGCTCCACCTGTAGAACGACAAGTTTCTTGTTTTAGTCACAATGGTGTCTGTTGCGAAGCCCGCTCTTGTGTTCATGCTCATGTTGGCCACTGCGATGGTGGCCCACGCCGGGGTGTTGTGTAAGAACGAATGCCCGGTGCCTATCATTGTGAATGGCATTAACATCACCGCGGGCGTTGAGGTGGAGATCGAACTCCTTTTGGACGTTGCCCTCAACCTCGTCATAGAAGTGTTGGATGTAACCGGGAAATTGGTTACCGGCTCCTACTATTGCCCATCGGAGGTGACAGCGTTGGCGCTTGTGGAAGTTGAAGTGGGCATTCAAGTGGTGGTCACAGGAGTCACTACCCTTCTCTCGGGGTTGTTGGGTACGGTGGTGGGGTTGTTGGACCAGATTTTGGGCCTCGCCCTTGGAACACTCTTGGTTGCGCTTTGAATGAATTGCGATGATGATAGGTTTGTTTGGAGATACCCTACATCTTTGTGAACAACTAATGTATATGTCTACACAAATTCAAAACAATCTATCCTAGATGGAAAAGTCTAGGGAGGGTATGTCCCCAACAACACTTCGTAAGTACAATGAATTGTCCCACTAGCTAGGGCCACAATCACGTTCCCAAATTGATCCGCACCAAATCTTATGGTCTAAAATGAATGTGAGTCACATTGATTAGTTGTTTGGAAAATTGATGCATGTGGCTACATTACTTATGCTTTATGTTCTGCTTGAACAAATATGCAACGTGATGGTTGTAAGGCTCTAGGAGAAATCAGGGGAAGAAAGGGAGTCTTTGCCCCATAATTGTGCCACCCTAACTAGATACTTAGTTATTGGTTATTTTCACTTCCGTTGATTATTTTCAAATTTGGATATTTTCAATGTGGGATGCGGTGTCCATGCAAGGACATTATCCCAAATTTCAATGTTTGTCAATTGACATTTTGTAAGTTTGTTGTGTTTTATTCACAGGCATCGGTGACTCCAAATCATGGACCCATGAATGCCCACAAGGAGTTCTACACGTGCTATCAAGGGTTGAGTCATGACGACTTGGACATGTTCAGCGATATGCTACCACTTATATATTGCATAGCAATTATATATTCCTAATGTGATGTAATCGTATTAGTTACATCTTTAGAACTGCAAAGCTATCCATAAGTACACTCCAAATGCCATGTGACTTCCAACTTGAAGAGGAGAAGAGAAAACTTACGATACTCCTAGTGAGTCGTGCACATGATGGGATGCATAGAAACAATAGGGTACGAGGTTTTAGTGTTGCAATTGTCAATTTGAGGTGCAAAGTTGGCAATGTTGTATGACAATGGGATTGTGATGTTGTCGTAGATCCTTTTTCTATAAGAATAATCACATCACACACGTGGAGGCTTTCAAATGTTATGTGTTGGGCATATGTTCCTTGATGTTGTTTGTATTATGTTGCACGTTGGAATGGAATCCCACCCGAACGCAAATGCATGGTTGGGAATATTGAGCAATGCAAGATTTTTGTTGATTCGTTATAGATTATTCAAATACCATTCAATATAAAAAGCCTAGGTGGTGGACTCTTCTTTGAAAACCTAAATGACGTGCGCTAGTGAGTACAAAATAAAATCACCTATATACGAGAAATTTATAGAGAAAAGTATATGTACATGTACTTATGGTAGGGTAGATGATGGTCTCATGTATTTTTGTGAAGCTTTCTAGTTAGTGTGAAGATTGCCTCTAGTACGCACACAAAATATAAGTTAGTACTAGTCTTTTACATATACAATCCACCTACACCTCCAATGAGATCCATTGGAGCATTCGTCATCCATAGGATGTAACTCATAATTCTTTGACCCTAGAACACACCTCATTTAAATAAAGGAAACATGAATTGGATGAATCTAGTACCTCCATTGTCAAAACCAATTCTACCCCTAGGGTGCTCATTTGTACATCCACCTTCACTTGTACATAATTAAAAAAAATTAAATGTACACACTATTGTAAAACAATACCTCTTCCTTATGTATACTATGTATGCTAGTGCCTCAAGCAGTACCCCTTTTGACACTCAAGTTAGTTTGTAAGTGGTTTGAAGAGTCCACCCCTTGGGATGAGAGGCTTACAATGGAAATATAGGAATTTAGGTAGAACATGGGGCCCTTTTGGTGTGTGGGTGTTTGGTGACGTTGTTCTATTTGAACATCCTTGGTCTAGGGAGTCATGCAATTCATTCAATTCAATTTTATTTATATTAGGTTGGCTATAGGAAGCCAATCACGAAGAAGAATTAAAGGAAAAAAGAAGAAGCAAATATGTGGAGGACTAGCAAGGATTTCATATGTCTTACAATATTGTGCATTGAAAATAAATGACTGGACAATAAATTGGAAGGCACATACTCCTTGTAGCTTGAAGAGTGGCATACCTAATTTGCAATGTTTCTAACTATATATCTTTCTATTTGCCCCCCTTGGGTGCACCCTTAAACTCTTATGGAGCCTAGTTTGAGCCTCTCGTACATATATTATTTTGAAAATTGAAATATGATTATGCATGGTGATGTTAGTATTGGGTAGAGATTGATAACTTATTGTTGAAAAAGGTTACACTTGACACCCACACAATGTGTTTTGATGAAGATTTCATACGGATCTTCTAGTATAAAGAGAGAATACACAAATTGTTCAAAATGTTTAGGGGTTAAATTACTCTTTTTCATGCCTTAACTCGAGCTTGCATTGACCACCGTACCATCGCTCAACACTTTCTAAGTTTGCATATGATAAGCAAGCCTAACTTTGTATTTATATTTATCATACACTTAGATTTGAGTGGTGGGTGAATAGGTGCATTTTTAAGAGCAGACACCATAAAGACTCAAGTTTTGAAGAGATCAGATTATGTGTTCAAGTTTTTAGACAAATTTTACCCATTATAGACTCTATAGTCAACACAGTTGGTGGGGGTGGGGGTAGTGACCTTCTTATAGCTTACTGTCTGTAGACTCTAATAATCCATACCAATTTGAGATTATCTTCAAACACATTTACAAACGCGTGCGCACACACACACAAATATAGATAGATAGATAGATAGATAGATAGATAGATAGATATAAACCTCGCATATCCCATAGGTATATGGTAGCCATGGACCATTGAATTCTGCAAGTCCACAGGCTCGGGGATTTGCAGCATCTACATAAGTTCATATTGTAATGAATTTTGGGTGAGTATTGGGTGGGTGGGATGGTGTTTGTTTTAGAGGATAGTTTGCAAGTTGGCAAGCAAGCCCTCTTGTCCCCTCTTCACTAATTTCAAGAAGAAGAAAAAGAAGCATGTGCACATGATGAGCTCGAATTGCTATTTCTCATAATTATTGAGGTGTAATGGAAGAGTGGTGTATATGATGTGGCTTTGGATCCTTGATCATAAATTTGACAATAAATTAAAATTTCTTTTTAACTTATATTATTGATTTTTATTGACAATCCACCCAGCTTGTCATATTGTCCATATCTTCGGATTTCTATTGAATTTCTAATTTTTATCTTTTTTTTGTGCATATATTTTCTTCCACAAAATCAAGATCTTTATTGTGGCAATCTAAACATTTAAATTAAGATCATTTCATTATAATAACAAACTTGAATTTTTAATAATATCATGTGAAGTATTATTTTATGAAATTGTAGAATCACAATCCACTCGGTTGATACATTAACTATAGGTCTACATTGAGAGCATGTGTTAGAATCAATACCCTAACCATAAGCCCACCGTTTCATACCCTAACCTAATTTTCATAATACAGTTGCTTTCTACTCTAGTATAAAGTGTAACATTGATACCTCAACCTCTCGGGGCAATCACAACCCCTTACGTTCATAACCATGTGCGATAATGAGGTATTTAATGGGGGGATATTTATGCACCTCTCAATTATTTTTCCCTCCCTATTTGTAGATTGAAGGCTAATTTTTGGGAATTTGTTTTTTATAGATTGTACAAGTACCAAATAGTGGATGGAATACTCTAGCATTGCGAAACCGACTATGTGAGCAACAAACATTCCATATCATTCAAATTGTCATTCATTTGGTTTCAATTAGTCATACCAATGCTAAACCATACAAAGTACCATTCAAAACATAACCAATAACACTTGGATATTAGTTAAAGGGTTACCAATAAACATGAAGATAACAAAATATACAAGCTGAAATAGACAAGTGTAAACACACATAGAACAAAACAAAAAATACAATCAATTATGACAAGACATAAAATGTTGCACAACTACCTACTTCAAAAAAACCAAGGTTGCATTCAATACAAGAAAGCTAAATACGAAACATTACAAACAATTACTTTAATTGTGTTCACAAACACATTCAACTATAATCCCATTCTAACCTTGTAACAAACATTTATAATGTGAAGGGTTAGAATGCAACTATATATGCACCCTCCAATACTATTAAGATACATGTTCAACATCCTCTACAAAGTCATGATAAGACTAATAAATTATGAGAGGTTTAGCACCAATGACGACGAATATCTCAAACTAGCTAATGACATGAGGGGGGCAACCTTTGAAGTCTCCAACCACTCCACCTTGTCTTCCTCTAAGGCAAAGCACAATCCTCTAAGTCTATCACGGTGAGGTTGCCAAATGTTGGACTGAGTACATGCAAAGCAAAATTGCATTCTCTGTTGGATTATGAGAGGGAGTCCAAGGTCCCTAGTTCAACCAAGATAATCGAAAAAATAATCTATTGATCGATGGATTGACATGAAATGCTTCAAGCAAGGCATGTATTGTTTATTCTCACTTGATGATCATTTGCTCCGGATACGATTAACAACAAGGTGGGATAGAACGATGCCCAGTTGACACCCATGTCGTGGTCTTGAAGCACGTACTTCACAACGTACAAAATCCTCTCCTCCAGAAAGATCGGTGTTCATCTACATGAGGCAAAACAAATCTTCAGTTGTTTCCAATAAATCATTACTTCTATTGTGAATGAAGAATGCGAAGCTTAACATGGAACTATAGACATTTGTGAAATCGTTGAGGTCAAATATGAAAAACCTTTGACATCTATGAAAACACCAAGGTCAAATATGAAAATGTGGTGACAACTGCAGTGATTACACCAAAAATTGAAGCATTCCCAAATGTCGATAGGTAGCAAACGCTTGCCCTAAAGCACTACATAACAATACCAAATACCAAAACTTAAACTTCAGAAACAAACAAGGGCTACCATTACTGACGAGAAATTTCAAAAATTCACACTATCGTTGGGATCTTGTCCCCGATGGAAAACCTTCAAAATCTATGAAAATGCCGAGATCAAATATGAGAATGTGGTGACAACTAACATGACTACACCAAAACCTAATGCATTGCACATGCACTCGGGGGGGGGGGGGGGTCACTGGCAATAATCGTAGAAACAACGTGCAATAAAAAAGAACGTCTAATATATCCATTGTAGATCAATTTTGCAAAAAATATAAATATAATATAGGGGGTCTTAAAATAGTGAAACATGTTTACATGTAAAATACCATCACATATAATGGCCTCTTTTATATAGTCAATACATGTAAAATAGCGTGAAAACAAAGACTAGGGGTAGCGGGATAAAAATAGGTGGCTTTTTGTTGAAAAAGCTTGACTGAATGACTTCACAGGCTGGTTGGCTTGAATGTTAAAGTCAAAATAATTGGTTACTCGGGGTATAAGGAAAAAAATGCAGTATAAGTAAAATAGGGTATTTTTAAATGATTCCCCCATAAATTATAATTAGTGATAGGGTGTATAAAAATACAAGCATTTACCTTTATTTTGAAAAATACCATACCTTATTATCTTTTCTGCAAGGTAAATAGCCCCCCGATAAATAAGTCCTAAGCCGGAAACCTCACCTCCAAAGTCAAGCAAAGACTACGATTTGCGAAGGGACGCCCCAAACAGGTCCATCGTGTTGATCGAATTGGTTGACAAGTGTGCCACAATTGAATGATGTTGTTGTGCATGTTGGCTAGGATCACCAATTTGCCCAATAACTCTTCGTCTCGAACTTGGTCAATATTGTGCCATCGATGTGTTCGTGCGTGCCTATACCCTAAACGACTATTGAGGACTGCTATCACATTCCTTCCCCAAAAAAACCCCACAACATTTCCCTCCATATGAACCCACTTGAATTTTTTTTTAATCCTACTACACACCTTTAGGGGGATCCTATGTCTATGACCCTAATTTTTTGTATTGATTACTAAACTGGAGGAATTATCCATCACCATATTTTATATATTATAATCATGTAGGAACATATTTCCAATGCTATGGTAGATCTAATGAAATTATAAATTTTATCCTCAACAAATTAAATTGACCCTATTTTTTTTATCTCACGTGGTTTTCCAAAATTCCGATAGTCACCTCCCCGAGCCCAACCTAGTACTATTATGTGTTCATATCCTAACCTGACATTGTTTTCCACATTATTTATGCTTCACTCATAACCACCAGATGAGCTATTAGGTTATATGTCCTTTGTGAAGAAGAAATCATCTATTTATCATCCACCTTGATTTATGATAATAATAATAATAAGTTCTTTTAAACAACCAATTATTACATACATCATACGCATTTCACACATCATAATGAACAAACAAAACTTGAGGTTGGAGGGTTTAGGGTCACATTGATAGGTCACAAATATAAATTCAAATAGTTTTTTATTTATGATCTACGATATGCTAAATACTAAACCCTCCAATTTTAATAATATTTTTTAAGAGTATAAATACACTTAGACCAACTTGAAAATAAAACAACCCCATAATTTACACCAGTATCAACATCATAATCCTCTTTCATTTGTCCTTTCATGTTGTCTCATCCTACAAATATTTTAAAATGATGTGTAATATTGTGGGTTTAGGGTTCACTCAGGGTTTTAAATTCTAGAGGAAGTGTTGTTATCTAAATTCCATTCACAATAATTAATTTTTGTATATAGATTGGTTTAAATTAGGTGTTTTGTAGTGCATTAATCAAATGTAAAATATGTGTTTAGGGGAATTCTTTTAATTCTTCATATGGTATCATTGATACTCCAACATACTAGACATATTAGATATCACTAATTTTGGTTTGACTCTAAGCCCTACATATATTACTCTTGTTTGTCAATTATTTTACGCAATACAATTTGAACAAATTTCATGGTAGAGAGTTTAGGGTTTAAAACTCCTCATTGTTATATAACTTCAACAGATGTCATGTTTTTCATTGCTCTTCATATTTATTATGTATTCTAGGTGTTTTGATTTCTTATTTATTTGTTATTATCTTATTAATCATTGATTGACATTAACCTTAATTTTCAGTTAAAGTGTTAAAGGGCCTACGATTAAAGTATCAACCAAGGGGTGTGTAAATAGTTGATATCCTTACCTATGGTGAATATTAAGGTAAACTTAAGATGAAGGTGTTAAAGGACGTACAATTCACCAGTAGAAAACCATGCCAAAAAGAATCGCAACCAAAATCGGCTACAGTTCTTTTGACCAGCTTAATCTGCAATCGCTACACTTATGCATATTATTTTTTGGTTTAATAACTAAAATTTGAAGGGTTTTTAGTATACCGTTGGCAAGGTCTTGAAAATACCTTTTCAACGGTGTATTACATGCTCCAAAAAAATTTAAATTGTAGTTGCAAAACAAAAAAAGAAAATTTGTAGTCATTTAGTGACTGTAGATCAGGTTGGTCAAAAGAACCACAGCCGATTTCGGCTGCGGTTTTTTTGGGCATAGTTTTCTAGTAGTGATTAGGATATCAACCCAAAGTGTGTATCACAATCAATACCCTAACATTTGGTAAATTTTACCTTTGATTATAGATCAAGGTGTTGAAGGACCTAAGCTTAGGATATCAACTAAGAGTGGTTGTACAGTCAATACCCTTAACCTATGGTTATAAATAAATACACATATTATTGGGGGGGTTATTAATAATATGAGCCCATGTTAGGATATCAAAAGGAAACAAACGACCAAAATTTTCAATCAACATTACTTTGAGTAGTGTTGATGGAAAGATTCACTCACACGTGATGGATTTGTCAATAATTAGTTCATGCTTTATTTTGTTTATTGTTGTGTTTGTTTTTTGTAGTATGTCATTTAATAGGTTTCTTGTGTTTTTTTTTTGTGTGTGTGTGTGTGTGTGTGTGTTTTTTTGGGGTTCATTTTTGAGACTAAGAGAAGTTCAAGATCAAAAGAGATATTTATGGGTAAATTATATCAAAGAGAAAGTTGAGAAAGTAAGAGAAATCCGATTTTGATTCAAAGTGAAGAAACTAAGAGAGAGATACAATACTTAAAAGAGATCCGAGTGAGATAAAAAAAGTTAAGAGATATCCAATGATGATTCAAAGCTAGGAGATTGTAAGAAATCCAAGAATGCTTCAAAATTAGGTGAGTAATAGAGATGCAATAAGGAGTCTAAGCGTAGAAACTAAGAGTTCGATCTAAAATTTAAGAGAGATCCAAGAGAGATGGAAGATCTAGAGAGATCTCATAATGATCCAAAACAGGGAGACTGAGAGATTCAAGAACGGTTCTAAGCTAATAAATGAAGAGAGATCACTTACGTACTAGAGCTAAATACAAAAGCTCCGAGAATGCAAATGAAGGACCACAACTACTAAGAACACAAACCAAAAACTTCTCAAAGCATAATCCAATAGGCACAAACAACTCTCACACAAACCAAGAGTCATTAACACACATTCTACAAGCCGAGAGCCACAACCACCACGAGCCTCAAGAAGATAGGCAAAATTGGAAGAGGAGAGTGTCACAAGGGACTTTGTAAGAGGCCTCTTACAAAGTCCCTTGTGTTGGTGGGTGGGACCAAAAGTGCTCATGGCCTTATCAAGGCTTGAGGCATGTTAGTTGTGGGTAGCTAAACATATACATACAAAACTAACAACTTATTAGTCCATATTTCAATCATGATAATCATAAGATTCCAACAAAAATCTTGAAGGTTGTTGGGCACTCGTGGATTGAGACTGCATCGCATCAACAGGGTGTTCCTTGAGTATAGACATGTTGACATGGTGGAAAACCCTAGGTCTGAACAATGCACTGGACAAACCTCGGGCTTCAGCCAATGACATCGTAGGGAGCTTTTGTCTGGGTGGTTGTTTGAACCAGCGCTTAGACATGAAATTTGGACATGACAAAATCGTATGTGTAGTTCTATACTAGCCTTGTATGTGCACTAAATCTCTTGTTATAAACACTTCTTTGTTGCATGCAAACTGTTGTTTGTGATCTTTATACGTCTAGAGTGGATTATCGACCCCATTGCTTCTTAAAGTACATATGCCTATAGTTTTCTTCCCCCAACATGCAAGTTTGTTTTGCAATAAACTTGTATTGATGGCACAAACGATAATCTCATGTGCATTATTATTTCTGGACAGAACAATTCTTCGTATATACTTGAAACATAATAACTCATGTAACAACACTCCTTTCTTATAAATACCTCCAGACTTGAGCTTGTCATGGTTAACCCTTATGATTTTGGCGAAGGAAACAGCTTCTTGATCTACAAGGAAAACCAAAAGAAGCTCCTCGCAATATCATAATGCCCAACCATATCCAGTCCCCTATTACTGACTGAGACTGGAGAATCTGACCAAAATAGAGGCAAATAATTGTGCCAAGAATTGACCAAGAATGTGAAATGGTCTGAGAGAAAGTTGAAGCATTACTCCACGGCTTGCAAACTGGGTATAGTACAAAGAGTCCGTCCTCTAATGAGTAAGATGTTGTCTTCACTTTGTACCCAACAGGCTCACGGAGTTCCAGTTTCCCAAATGGGTTCCTGTTCTGTCATAACTAATCTACCAAGTAAAAAAAACACTGATATGTGAGAATGACACATGTGCTGTAATTTGGGCTGACTGTTCAAGGATCCTTGTAAAAATGACTCCCACCAACACTGGGTATACTGTATATTACTGGGAGAGAGTGGAAACCCCTATGAACTCAAGGGGCTTTTTCCAGGGCGACTGCTTTTTGATACATGTAAAAGCTCTGGTTGGGCTAATCCCATGTTCACCATTTGATCAACCTCTTCATCATTATCATCCAGGCCAACTTCTTGTCCATCCGCGCTCATCTCTTCCTCATTGAACTCAATCTGGTGATACTCCACCACCTCATGCAACATCTGGTTTTCTCGTGCGTAATTTGCATTTTCTTGTTGCAAGCGTTGTTTCTCAGCTAGCAATGTCTCAAGCTGAAGCCTCACCTGTAGGATCATTCAAATGAAGGGTGTGAAATTTCTACGGTATCTTGACTTACATTAACTTACATAAGCCAAACAAGCAACCACCTTTGTGCAAGATCCCTGCTATGACAATAAAATGAAAACATCACTACCAGAAGAATTGCCCAGTGTTGGTCTGGTATCAATAAATTGATACCATTCAGGTATATATAATGAGGATTTCACATTTTTTTTATAACAGTAATGTATGGGTAGTTGATGGCATTTTTTGTTTTCGATACCAGTATGGTCTATATACCATTCAAGAACCTTCATACCTGGGCCAATTCACCCTAGTATCAATATGGTCTAGAATGATATTGACTTGGATAGTAACTCAGGTATACAAAGACTCTCACACCTTGACATACCCACCAAATATCAATATCTGGCTGGTATTACAATTTTGATACCCATGGGTAGGTTCTTTGATAGCAATATTAATGCTGATTATTGACTATGCATTCACCTATATACAAGATCAAAACTCAAATTGACCCCTTGTCAGCACTTTGCAAATGCAGACCAATCTACTCTTTTGCTAACAAATTTTTGAGAAAGACATAGCAGTCACTCGACTATAATTTACCAGGTCGTCTTCATCTGGCCTTGTTCCTTTCACCACACTTTCACGCAGCCTTCTGTTTTCTTCCTCCAACTGTGAACAGCGGTCCCGTAGAAATGTCAGGTCACCCCTTACAGTTTTCAGTTCTCGCAGTAGCATCTTTGCTTTTGATGCCATAGCCATGGCCACCTGTACACCACCACCAGTACCAGATAGGTACAATCTCTACATTCAATAAATTTGATGATTGCATGAAAACTATACTATTTTGACCCTGAAGACAAGCATTGAGAGTTACTGACAGAGATCAGAAAGCCTAAGTGCGTGCAACATAAAAATCACACTTGAGCCAGTAATTTAAATCTCATCTTGTAGTGAAACATCACCACAATCAATATTGAGACATCACCCCACCATCAAAATATAACACGAGGATGATAATAATCAGAAGGAAATATTTGTGACTTACATCACGAGAGGCCTTCAGCTGTATATCTCCTGATAAGCCTGTCCCTTCTGGTGTGGCTGTTCCATTTGCCTTGTCCACTGAGTTGCGTATGGACACGCGTGGACTAATAGAGGGGGACTTCTTCCAAAGAGGATTACTTCTACGCAGAGCAGCAATTCTTGGCTCTGGAGTCAAGATTTCAGTTGCTTTACTTTCCACCAAAGTCAACCCTTCCTGCATAAGGATAATCCCTCAAATTAGTTAATTGGGTCATTTGAACTGTCCACAATGGCTTGCACAAATTCCCCACTTTTCTTCCTTGGCTCTGAAGGGTTATGAGACCTCATTCTAGCTCAACTGAGGAAGTAAAGCCAGCTATCAAAATTTCCTTAATTGCATTTATGACATTTCACAGGTACTAACCTCTAATTTCTAAGAGTTACCAATATTGTGTGCACCATTTGCTACACTCTCCCAACTTGATGGACATACTAAGTCTTGCATATTCATAGGCGTATGATGTCTAATAAGGGCACAAAAAATTCTTACATTGCTGATTATGGATGGGCTGATTAAGCTTGGGTTTAACATGGCCATAGAAACTAAATGGCAAATACAGGATGTAAGCACAACTGTAGTCAGAAGAGATGAGGGAATCACCAAAAATTATGAGAAAAAAGGAAGTGGCAAAATTCTCAGACTTACCTCAATAGCAGTTCCAAGAGTATCACCTAGAAGCGAAAGAGAAGAAGCAATAGCATCTAAGCCCTTCTGCAATGTGGGGCCATCTGTTCCCTTTCTCGGAGAGCTTTCTGTACTTTGTTTCGCATTTGAAGACTGCACAATACAGAAACCCTTTTGAGTACAAGTCAAATGGGATTTAAGATGCAAAATTCAGGGTATACCCAGGTCTATGCATAAACTGTTCTATGTAGCCAGTTAGCCTACTGCTAATGGTACACTTTTCATTTAGTGCCTGCTCACTAATCAATTAAATGAGCCCACTAAAAATATCTCTATGGGAGCTGTTTACTTTACTGACTTATGTTGTCAAAGTTGAAATCTGCAGATGGTCAACAGCTACATTCTTGAAACTACTAACAGCTCTATAAATAGGGACACATCACCGCACTTTATGTGCTCTTTGATCAGATGGGAGAGAGATATCATCACAAGAAATTCACAATAATTAGTATAATTAGTTTTTCTGGGCGTGATATGTGTTTGTTCCACACACATGTGGGCCCAATCAAAAGTGCCTAAGACATGCTTAATGACAAGGGTATGCTGGTTTGATAAGGAGTGTTTTTTTAACTTCTATTCCCAAACACGTCTATAAATGTGTCTATAAAGTTGGCCACGTTGAGATTCCACAACTGAAGCTCTTGAAAGAATTTTGTTAAGGCACAACAGCTACAAATTCTTGGTAGACCTCATCATCCAGTATAGGTGGATCCAATCTAGAGCCTGAGATTTCTTAGGCATGTGTAGATGTTATCCTAAATGCTTGCAAAGTGGTACTTGCCAGCATTCTCTTTTCAAACAGCATCTCTAGTGATGGTTTGAGAGGTAGGGAGATTTTAGTCTTTACAAGACCGTTTTTTTGCTAAAAATTACCAATACATTTATAGAATTCATGGTGCTCATGGATTTGAAGCTTGCTTGCAGGAGTACTGAGAATAGAGGTGAAGTGGTTAATAGTTAAGAACCTGATTGGTTGGTGAAGAACTTTGCGAAGCTGCTATAGACGCTTGGGCACTCTCAGTTCCATCGTCCTGATTTGAAGGGTCAATCCCATCTTCCAACAAGACCGCCTTCGCCCGCTTGGTGAAGGTGCTCCAGCTCCAGAATTTTCCATCCCCTGGTGGCTTTACAGCATCCAGAGGACTTTGGGGTGAATTCCCAGCCACTGGTGACTCAGATTTATGCCCAACCTTGCACAAATAAAAGCACACTCCCAGTCAACACATTGCAAACAGCTTATATGTCTACCTTTGGAGGTCCACCATTAACAACTCCAAAATCCATCTGTGTAGGTTAAGGTATGCTTTGTCAGGTTCGGGTGTGTCATAGCTGAGAATCTACACATTTCGGAATTCTCACTCCCGGAACATAGGCCCCTTTACATTGGAACTCGAACTTGCAATTTTCGAATTGGATTTGCCAAGCTTTCATCCAAAGCTCAACCAATCCTCAAGCTCTCAATAGTTTAAGCAAGTGTGAAGTAAGTATGCTCAAAGTGATATTTGAAGAGGGGAATGTATATAACAAAGAAGAATACATGACAAGCCAAAGAATGCTCGAAAGCCCATTGGACTTGCGGGCACACAAAACAAGAGCTCTAACTCTCGACATTCCCAAGCGACCTCCTGGGGTAGCTTAGGAATATGACCAAGGACTTGTCGATCCACATGGGACACTCATCAAGGCACCATCCTAAGTGTTGTGAGCCCGGCAAAAAGTTTGAGCTCTCAAATTGAAAGCTCAAGTGTATCTTAAGTTACAAGCAAGCACAAGCCACTGAGAAGGCTCCTTTCTTCGAGCTCTCAACCCTCTAGTGTAAAGAGAGCCTTACTAAACAAGACCGTGCAGAAGACTGCATCACCAATCAAGTGATTTAAGGAAGATTGAGAATTCGCCAAGACCCATTTTCAATATCACTATGAAGGCTCCCACTCACATGGATGGTGAATTAGGTTTTCCAAAACCCCAGTGAATGCTTTCGAAGCTGAATTGATGTGCAACATGTGCCCTGAGGACCTACAATTCGAAATTCCTTGCCAAGAAGGCACAGAAACATCTTTACTCAATCTACTTATACTCGCCTGTAGGCAGCCGTGTGTTTGTTTGCAGGACTTGCGAGCTCGAGAAGATGCCACTCCCATTCTTAAGTCTTTCACAGATGTAAGGAGACCACATGGCCATCTGGATCTTGACCCATTTCCAGTAAAACTCTCTAACTCCTCTGGTGAACCTCATCACAAGTGTGCATGGAGCATGCAAGCCATTGAAAGGCATGTGAGTCAAGCATTTTGCACTCTTTGGCCCTCTTAGTGCACTAAAACAAAAATTCCCCCATCTTGTGTCCAGCAGCTACGAGGAAGAACGCTGCAGCGCTCTATGCCTATGTTTACCCATAACTATCTACACAAGAATGTTATAATTCGATTGGAGCCAGTCGCACGACGAAAACGAAAACCATCCATAACACTCAGCTCTCTTTCTCTTGTAGCTCTGAGAAGAAATTTCCAAGAACCAAGCTCCTTGATCCTTGATTGCATGCATAGTCAAATGGCATCAAGCTCTGCCAAGTCTCGACCCACACGTCATTGTTGGCAATCTTCGGACACAAACGAAGCCATCTCCCATCTACCACCAACATTCAATTGAAGAGAAGAGAAGAGAAGAGATGCGCCTCAAGTGGACTCAATCATTCTTAGGTTATCCGGATTGCCTAAGAATTGCGCCGGAACCTAAGCACGCTACTTCAAGATGTGAAGCCAATCTCAACAAGGAAACACCGCACTAACTTAGACAAAGTGGAGAGATGCCACTTCCGAAGCCGACGATCCATCCAACGAAACGGAGGCACGAGTCTCGGCAAACTGCATCCCACTATAAATGATGTATTCCCAAAGCATCCTCCCCTATCCAAACTCAGATTCCGAAACCTCACTCACCTCTGCTTGCCGCAGCTGCTTCTGCGACGACGGCGAGAAAGCTTCCACTTCCATTTTCCACACAAGAAGTGCCTCCACCCTCCACCACCGATCGCAAATCACAAAAACTCCCACCACCACCAACAACAACAACTATCCCCACAATCCCAACAACTTACGTAACTTTCTTGCCTGGAAAAGCTCCTGAAAACTCTCTACCTCAAATCACCGACCAAAGCTACTAAAAGCTACCTCAAATCTACCTCAAAGCTTATCAATCCTGTACCGCTACTTTCAAGCGTGGGGCTGGCACAACAGCCAGGATTGGCAAGCAACTGAGTATCCTCCGAACTTATGAAGTTGGGTTGAGCTCGGGAACAGACTTGAGGATTGTGGGTACTAAAATTGCGGAGTTGTGCGAAGGAGAGCAATGAAGGACGGCTGATGGCATGACCAAATTGTCGTTCTCCTTCCTGCTTCCTGATTTCGTTGCGTCCTGTGCGTCTTCGTCCCTGTCGTTCGGACTAAGCTCCTTGGTTAGTATGTTTCTTGCTGCGCAGTCTGGTCCATTTTGGTTTCCTTGGTTTCTGGCAGATTTGGAGCCCCGAGTTCCGGGGAGACCAGCCCCACTGTTCGGGGAGGGCCGGTATATTTGGGTCAGTGAGCCATTGAAGGGCTCCTTTTTGACGGGTCCACCTTCGCTTCAATTGACGGGTGGGTTACTTTCAATGTGACGGACAACATCACACACTACTGTTCTCCCTCTTTAGTATGACACGTTTGGGATCCACAAAAATTGTCGTATTATCGAGGTGTCGTCTTCTCATTAATATGACAATTGGCGTAAAATTATCGTACTATGGAGGGAATACAAAAACATAAGCAAGATGAGCTTAAAAATATATACAACGAGTTTGAGCAATATAGATTGTATGAAATAATAACTTATAACTTCAAACAAATACAAATACTCTCAAGAACTCTTGAAATACGAGTTCAAAGATCTTTGGTGTTGCCCACCCAAGGTAGCAATTGTCATCGTATCTAAATTCTCTACTAACTTTCGAACACTAATAATTTCATTAACGCCAAAATATAAAGAGTTGTCTATCAAGAAATTAGACGATAATGATGCATGACATTTAGCATCACTAAGCTTTACTGTAGGTGGAGCAACATCATCCACGTCTACTGAATGTAGATCAACGTTAAGATCAAAGCCTTGTGCATAATTGATTCCCAAAGCAGCATCCACCAACTCATCAGTACTCAATTCTAGCTCAGTAATCTCCTTCAATTTGATTGAATGTAAAGTCTTGATTGACATTTCATCATCCCCCAATCGCAACTTTGAAATCAAAGCACCAAGTTCATCTAATTTTTCTTGCATTTTATTCTTCTCCCTTTCATCAACTAGGGCAAAATCAACATTCCATATTGCATGTAATATACACGCCATCCTCCAACAATTCTTGACTATTTATGCATCCAACTCACTCCATACTTCATAACTCCACATAATAGTATGCTTGATGTTGGGCACCACCTTCCTTGAGTCCTTCAATGTAGCATCATCATACCGTGATAAAACCCACTGCAAAAGTTTCTTCTTGTACTAAATTTTGAAAGATGCTATTATACCTTGATCCAAAGGTGGAACTATGTTGTAACATTGGGAGGAAGGAATACCAAAAGTCATGTTGCTCAATTCCAAGGTTGAAAAACCACGAGACTTACCAACTTTGGCAGAGCTAATAACATGTGAAGATGCATCATCCAAAATCATAACCACCTTTCGATTTTGGCCTTTGAAATGATTGTTAAGCTGCAAAACCCAAGCTTCAAATATATCCGCCGTCATCCAAGTTGCTTTAGTGTCACTGAACATACTCATGAGGCTGCCACTTCCAAAACATCATGGTTGCTTAGATGTATAAATTACAAACAACTTCAACTCATCAGTCCTAGTTAAATTAACAGCAAGAGCAATTTTTATACTTTCATTCTTTAACTTCTGACCCTTCACCTTCCCTTGTGCTAATGTTTTATTAGGATGTGCTCTAAAATACAATACAATATCATCCATGTTGTTAACATCTTTATGCTCATAATCTAACAAAAGAATAGGAAGGAAGCCACTCTAACCCTAACCAGCTCCATTCTACAGTACTAACCCTAATTATCATTAAGTTCCCAATGATAAGTGAAGTTCCCAAGTAGTTCCCAAATGAAAATGGATGTATTTTAAATGTACATATCATAGATGAAAATAATTTTAGCATTAATTACCTCTTTAATATGACAAAACAAAGATTCTAAATGTCGCATTTTCGAGTGTCGTAGTCGTATAAAAGAGGGAGTTTTGAACTAAAAAGTTTGGTCGCACAAAAATGTGTTGTAATATCGAGGGTGTTGTATAAATGAGTGTCGTACTAACAAGGTTAGACTGTACACTAAAATAGGATACTTAGTGTCATATGGTGTTTTATGTCACTATGGTGCTTTTTTGGATGACACTTATTACGAATAAGTGAACAAATAGTGTCATGGAGGATGGATGAGTTCATCCATTGGCCAAAACCCTACCTTCTCTTGCCAACAACTTGTGATGAAATATTGTCATAGATGATTAAAATTTGGAGGAGAAATCACTTGGTAAGTGACAGTAATTGCAACACTGTAAATCTATAGTCCCCCTAAAAATTTACAAAGGATGACAAATAGTGTTGGGTTTACATTTAGTGTTGGTGACCCTACACCACGGTTTACAATTAGTATTGAGCAAGACAATTAGAATTGGTGACACTACATACCAAGATTAGTGTACCTTTCAAATGACGGGTTAAGAAAATCTTAATCTTTCACACAAAACTGAAAATCAAATTATATTCTTTTAAAAATGAATGTAGAGGAGTTTGAACTTCTTACAATATTTAGCCCAAACTAGAACTCTATGGTTCCTCATGTTGCACCATAACTCAAATAATGCCCTCCAATCCGTATTCTCCACCTCTATCCCACATAATGATACTCATATCGAAGCATCCAAAGTGTCCACCTTCAATGAAGCTTTGCCCCTGCTAGTAAGTGTTTCTAAACACCCATCCCACACCAATTTATTGGCTCTGTCTGTAGGATAGAGACTATGCATCAAGTTTTATGTTTCAAGAGCAAATTTTCTAACCACTTTGCGTTCACACTTGGACGTTACATGTTCCTATTATTTCTGGTCGAGTCTATTTAAGGTGGATGATGAAAGTTTGCATACCTTGGACAACTAACCAACTACTTCATCTATTAGTTAACTAGTTGCCTTTCGTAACTATAGTTGTTCACGATTTGAACTACCAAAAACTGTAGTTAACTATAGTTATATACATCTAGTTTACTATAGTTGTTCCCTAAAATGTATTGAAAAAAATATGATTGGTTATTGTTTGTTATAGGTATAGTAAATAGCCATGGACTGGCATGAGCAAAGTATACAACTACACCTGTAGTCTTTCATAAGAAAGGACAGAGCCTCACGGTTCTACCGTTTTCTTGTTATAATTGTGACTTGGACGTGATTCATAATTGCTCCTTGAAGGATCATGTAAATCACTTTTCTACATACATATTATCTCTCACTATTATGGTTTATGTTGGTGGCAATTAATGGTAGTCCACATGTAATTTGATTGTAGGGTGCAGATGCAAAAGTCACTAACCTTTTTAGCCAATCTTTTTAGGAGTCCCCATGCTAGTTGCTTCCAAACACTCAAACTTACACCAAACTATAACCAACCTCACAAGTTGTTGATCTATAACATTATTTAGCACTTGTTTATATAACGTAGGTTGTATTGGCATTGAGACTTGCTATTGCTTTTGGAAACATGAGTGGATCTTAGTTTATGGGAATAGTTGCAATTTTCTGTTACCTCAAGTCTTCTCTCAAACTCTTGAGTGAAACCCTCGACCTCCAACCCTAGATATTATTACTAGCTACTTCCTCCCTGGACATTATTCAAGCTCCCTTGCACACATCATCACATTCTGCAAAATTTATGTTCAACACAAAGTTTAGTCTAAGGTGTCATTTACAAGTGTAAAAGTTAACCAATATCTTCTAAGTCACTATGAAATCGAAGTGTGACTTATATATTACGGAATACAACATTGTTTGCCCATATTTATGGGATATGGTTGACGGGCAATGATTTAGGGGACCTTTCTTTTGATAGGTTAAATTTTTTTTGGCCTTTCCATGTCATGGGTTTTTTTGCCGTTTTTTCTTTTCTTTCAACATGCAAGATTAAATTCCAAATTTTATATGCTTTTCTCTTGGCTTGTGACAGGTGCAAAACGAAACTTAGTCATGGTATCAATACACACCTACACATACACAAAATATCAATAATTAGTGGTATCCAAATGGCTAATTGTATATGGGGCTAGGGATCCATGGTGTCCACGTAAGCGCATCTATTAGCAAGATGAAAATGTAACGAACTATTTTAAAGGTTGAAACAACTATTTGTAGACTATTTGACTTTAGAAATGATATCAAAGGCCCTGAATTCCTCTAAAGGACTTTAGTTGGAATGAATTGGGCCCTCGACTTTGTAGGGGAGTACGTTTTACTAGAGCCCTTTCATTCATGATAGATGAGTGACTTTACATAAATGCCACGAACCCCAAGCTAGAAATACATGCTTGCTTTGGTTTGGTAACACTTACCAAAGGATGACAGAAAAAATCGACCACCTATAGGGGTTGCTAATTCATCCCATTTTAAGCTCACTAATTGTTGCGGGGTGCCTAAACCCCAAATTCAAGGGGATTTTAGCTTGAAAAAGTAATATCCAAGGCTCTATAATAATAAACATTTCCACCCTCCAATCTCATGATTCGCCTTCCCCCCTCAGTAGGTGGTGTTGTTGTGACCGTTCACTCTGGCCCAGTGTTGTGAAAATGCTTGGGTTTGGGGTTTATGGTGGCATCTACATAAACTCGTCCATCGTGGATAAAGGGTTGTAGTAAGAATGAGTCCCTTGCATGTTTAGGGTTGATTTGGTTCAACTGGATTGATTAAGGGTCTATTATGCCATTTTCAGAGTTCAACATTCTTGAAATCGTAATTTGGGGGGTAAAGAATAGTCCCTTGCGATTTCATATTCTCCAATGGATGAGTGTATGTGAACGCCACAAATCCTAACCGGCCAAGAATTTGTGGTGTCTATGTAAACTCATCCATTCATTAGGTGAATACACAATGAACTAAATTTATATATTATTTTAAAGGTTAATATTTTAAGATGGCTTAAATTGTTGTCAATACAACGAGGGCCACATCACACATGAGACTGAGAGCCCGTGACACTTCAAGCACTCTCATTGGTGGAAAAGGCGGAGCCGGTCCAAGTTCGCTTCACATTACGCTTGAGGGTCCAACAAAGTATGGGAATGCAAGATGATGGATGTAAAGTCTACATGGATTTCTACGTGGCATCGAATGGATCATGTTTCATGGTCACTCGGACTATTTTCAAAAACCACCTCTTGGAAGTAGTCTTGGCACAAAACCGGGAGACCATGGCACTTCGAATGCTCACAACCATTGATTTATTTGATTTTATCATGTGTGATGACTTGCATAATAAAAATTCATTAAAATAGCGTTTGGTTGAGGACCTGGTCACATATGAGTTCACACTACACTTGAGAGTCCGTGACCACACGACATGATTTTGGAGGTGTGGTAGGACGGCCTTTGGACACTTTCTTTTGGGCTCTCACAATTTCATGGTCACGGCTCTTGGCTCGTGTGTGAAGTGGCCCTGATCTGTGCCTTAAGGAGGGATTTTGTTGTGGTTGTCCTCATTTTTCTTCTGGCAAATGCTTAATTTCTAATTTCTTCAAAGGGAAGGGAAGAGAGAGAGAGAAAAAAAGGACTTCGTAGTACACATCAAGAAACAAATGGAAGTATTATAATGAATGATTTAATTAACTAAAAATATTTAAAAAAACTTAAAGTGGGAAATATAGCAATGAAGCTCGTGGACTTTGGAATAAGTCATACAATGATCATGGCTGCCACCGCCCGCACCCTTTCTTGGAGTTTGTAACACAAGGCTACGGCATGTGCGAGTCTAGAGGAAATGATTGCATACATTCATTCATACCTCTCATTCATCCAACACAAACGCCCTAAAACAATATGTGAGTTGGATGTTATTATTTTTAAGATAAGTTGACACCAACTTTTAATCTCAATGACTCTAAATCACTTTAGTAGATCGCAATTTCAATGGCTTAGGATGGGTTTACATTAAGGTATGAGTCCAAGAAACTTGGGGTCCAAAATACCTTTAGATGGGACCTCACTTGCAGACTCAAGGTTGGACCAAGCTTGAAGATTAGATTCTCAAGTCAGGATGAGTGTTTTTCTTGAGGTGGGATCTGCATTGAGATTTGGCGGGGAAGTGCTGCCACATTAGTGCCACCTCATATTCTCATGCCTTGGACCCCAACCATATTGTAAACACCTTGGGTCCAAAGTTTTGCTCTTCACCAATTAGGATCGCTCAATTGGCCATGAACTTTAAATTGGTGACTTGGACCCTAGTGTAAATCCACCCTTTATAGAGGGCATGTATTTTAACACGGATGGATGCAAAATACACTCATGTGCAAGGAGAGAGGCAACTATGGTATACGAGTGTAGTACCTCTCATCCATCCAACATGAAAGTTGTGGAATAGTATGCAGCCCATACGTTGCATTTTTTTAGTTGATTGGTATTGGAATTAGCTTTAAGGACCCCGAATTTGTGTACTAGAGGTCATTTGACATGAATCAACAACAATTCTTTAGGGGGTCAAGTTTTTATGTTGGATGGATGAGAAGTACTACACTCGTATATGATAATTCCCTCTCTCCCACATGCAATAATCAATTCCCTCGGGCATGTGTACGAATGGCGGTGTCACTATACTACAAGTTCCCGTGCAAATAGTGTGGGTAAGCATTGCACTAAATGTCGTATTTAGTGTTGCCAATTCTATTTGTCTTGCTCAATACTAATTGTAAACCGTATGTGTAGTGTCACCAACACTAAATGTAAACCTAACATTATTTGTCACCCCTTGTGAAAACAATTGGGCATTATAGATTTACAAGGTTGTAATGACCGTCACTTACTAAGTGATTTTTCATGCAAAATTTCAATCATCCATAAACATGTTACATTGAAACATACATGCTAGAATGCAAAATTTACAAAACTTCATTCCAATAAAGTAAGTTGGGATGATAGTACTTCTAAACTACTTATTCATAAGAAGTGTCATTAGAAACGCTACCACAGTGACATAAAATACCATATGATACTAAACACACTATTTAGTGTACTCTTTAGAAGCATGTCATGCTAGGATATGTTTGAACCATGTTCAATTTCTACAAGTGGAGCACAAATAAGGTCTATGCACACTTATGAACATGACGGAGACTTTTTTTTTTGAAGAGTGTAATAGTCTCAACAAGAAGTTACTATAGTGCCATGAAACCCGAAATTGTTACCCATGTTATTCAAAGGGGAAAGGCCCTACCTATCATGGCACACCTACATGTTGATTTTGCATTCACGTCATAAAAGGCCTCAAAAGCGAATAGTTCACGATGGTGAGAACATAGCAAGATAAGTTGTTGACAAAAGTTTTGACCATTTTGGATGATATGAATTTTGTTTTTATGTAGGATTCATTGTTCAAGAGCCTCGTATGAACACTTCTCTCCATACTTTGGATGTGAAGGACCGACTCGGATGAATAGTATGTCGGTGCAAAAGCACCCAACGTGAACGAGGGGGAAAGGCCCTCTGCGATAACGTGAATGATGATGTTGAGGGCCTCGAAGGAATATTTACGGTATTAGAGTCAACCCCAAAGTGCCACTAGAGTTTGGTCCCTCTTTGCGAGAAGTTTTTGATATAGGTATAGAGTCTTGTGTGGGAGCTTAAACTTGAAAGTTGGGTGAAATTCTTGGACTCCTTTTTTCAATCAATTTCCTTAGAGAACTTTAACATTTACAATGTGGTTTGACTTGTGGGACCCATCATCCAAAAGTATGGCTCAAACTTATGCAAGGTTAGCTGGTCTTGCCACTTTCTCCATATGGATCTCGGGAACACCAACAATTTCAATGGCAGCTTGACAATGGCTCTCCTAGAGATCCACTGGACTCTAGAATGGTAGCCTCCTCACCATAGGTCCTTGTCTCGGGAGGATGTTGAGGAACCTTGAGAGTCTCTAATGCTATGACGTCAGAATATCCACATCTATGATAACGGAACATGTTTTATTTTTAGTAATTCGAGACATATTAGTTCCAAGCAATTGTCTCCAAAGTAGTGTTCAAGATTGAAGCCCTCATATGAGTTTCATTTTGAAGGGCTCTAAAATTTGAGCCCTTCGGTTGAAGGGCTAGTTCAAATTCAAGACGTCAATTCAGTAATATAGAAATAAAATATAAAAAACTCATATTAAACTTATGCATGATTTATATGGTGCATGCTTCCAATACAATGTGAAGAATTAAGAATCAACCATCTAACTCCACCTCTTCTAGTGATAATGCCCTACGCTTGTTGGTTCTTGTGCCAATTTTCCAAGATTCAAAAATACTATCCCAATCCATGAATTCAACTCCTAACCCATTTAGACTAACCCTCATTAAAGCATCTAGTGTGTCAAGGTTGAGTCTAGTTCTCCTTTCACTCTTAACCCAATTTTGCTTTGAAAAACCACGCTCACAAACAGCAGTGCTAGTTGGGATCACAAGTATGGCTTGCCATAGCGACATCCTAGTTGGCCAATTAATCATGAACTCCCGGTCATTGCCACAAAAAACCCAAGCTTCTTGCATACTTCGGCGTTCACAAACGGAACATAACATCTCCACGAATTCTAGCAATTCCGCGTTGCATTGATTAACAAGGTCATCGCTCCAACGGAAATGTGTCACCAACCGGTTCAACCATTGTTCCGTTAATGTCCCTCTGTCCAATTCATCTACGGGATAGTGCTTCGGGCTAAAAAGCCGGGCGGCATTGAAAATGGACAAGTCAGGGAATCGATCATTGAGTTGCATCAATTTGATCAACCTAATTCATCAATTTGATCGGTTGCATTCACAATAAGATGACGAAACCGGTCTCTGGCACAAGAATGCAACAGACTTTACTCTCACCCTTAGAAGTGGTGTTTAACCTAAGAAGCTCATGCTTAAAAGATGCAACAGATTTCACTCTCACCCTTAAAAGTAGTGTATAACCTAAGAAGCTCATCCTCAAAAGTGGTGTAAATCCTTAAGGAGCCAGAGCTATAATTGTAAACAACAACATTTCAAAGCCTGAATCAATACCTTATCAATAGCTGGATGGAGCTTGGACTGTGCTTCCTTCCCCTAATGCACTCACAGCTGCAATTGCACTAATTGATGATCCTTTCAGAACCCCACCATCATGCTCCACCACTACCAGTGTGCTGGCCTTCACCCCACAAAAAACATTCATTCGTGATTAGCCTGTGAATTACATCACAAACCTTTAAATTTGTAGACCCAAATCAACATTGATTTCACATTGATTGAATCACATCACACTACAACACTGACTCAATGCTTACCAAAGAAAGGGTTGGATTCCAATCTTTTGCAAGACCTAAAAAGTTGAATTCCAAGTTAGATCGATGTTGAATGAATCATTTGCTAGGTGTTGAGGTTGTCACTGTAGCGACCTCCTCGTTGATGTAGCGACCTCCTCGTCACTGTAGCGCTACAGTGTTGACGGGTGTAAAATTTTTGAGGACATCAAGTGAAGTTTTCATTTTGAGTTTGGGGTTGCATTTTGAAGGGCTATTTTGAGAGAGGTATATTTTGAAGGGCCAAATCGCGTTTGAAGGGCATTGAAGACTTCAATCTTGAACACTGCTCCAAAGCAAAAGTTTCCCTCCAAAACAATATGCAGTGACATCATCGTGACATCAATGGCATGGCATGTCATATGACCATGGGCCTACCAACCATGACAACTAGACAACCTGCAACTGCTCTCCCCAAACCTCAAGCTAAGAGTTGCGACATCGTGACGTTGTCTAGTGCCAACGGAGTTTTTCTTAGTATGACAAGCTAGAAAATTAATTTTTCATAGTCGGACCCCACTCTTTTAGCTTGTTGATTTACTCCTCAACAAGAGTAAACTCTTCAACTCACCTAGATTTTGATCTAGAGACGTTGTGGATGATGGATGCATATGCTACGGCTAACAAGCCTCCTAATCAATATGGAGTTGTTTAATTCTATTTCTGAAGGGCTTGGAGGAAGGTAGAGGCTTCTTGGTGGTTTTAAGTGCGATATTAGATTATGTATTTTAATGAGTAAATGCCTAAGATCATATTTATGTAATCTGAATGCATTTCCTCATTATATTAGTATGGATCTCATCTAAGAAATCATCCCAAACTCATAGATTACATCATTGCTTGTGAACAATGGTCACATAACATTATTGAGCAGTGTGCGTTCGTTCATGTGGGCCCCAAGAATATAACCATGAAATGCCACAACTAGTTAAAATTAGTGGTATTGATAAGTTAGGCATTATGTGGTGGATGTTTTCCATTGTCCCTCTGATGAGTTTAAGAGGGATGTGCAAGGTTTTCAATAGTTTCATGCTTTGTGTATAGATGAACCCACGAACTCATGCAATAATGATTATGAGTGGGTTTACAATCCATCCTTGTTCTTCAATTGCATATATAAAGGGGTTTGTATTTGTCTTGTTTGGTTTAATGGCTTGGTCTGTGAATCTATCTAGTGTAAATTAGAATTCTATTATTTGCACTTCTAAGTTAGGTGTTTGTAAAAACATGTTGGTTTTTTCTTGTGTAGCTCCTTGTATATACATTATGTCTAGGAATAGTCTTGCTAGGTATGTGCATCTTGTTGTTTGGCATGTGCGTGGTAGGAGCCATGTTGGTAAGTGTGCTCTTGCGGTGTTTTTCTTTGGTATTGGCATTTGGTGAGTGTATAGTGTCTCATGTGTGTGTTTGACTTGAGTAGGTTTGTGATTTGTTGAGTGGCAACATTATGTCTTCTTATTCTATTTGATCTTTGAGGAACCTGTGGTTGCATGGTGATAGTAAGTGTGGCCACATGTCTATTTCATTTGGGGCCAAATAGGTGTTTTTTGGTGGTTGCCCATGTATTGGGCCAATCTAAACTTCAGTATTTGGGTGATTTGGGCATTAGTGGTTTGATGTGATTTCCAAAATGATTTGGATAGTTTATGGTGTATTTGGTTATTGGATTTATTTATTTATTTTTGGCAAAGCTATATTGTTTAGTTTTTACTGCTATTTTATTATGCTCATTTTTAATGAATGTTTTAGGTTCCTTATTATTGATATGAGATTGGTTGTGGAGGGTGGCTTAGTTAGTATGTATGGCATGGTGTGGGCTATCTGTATGTGTGGAACTAGTGTGATGTCTACTTGGTCGTTGCCGTAAATGCCAGTGCGTGCTCTGACTCTTTGGATTGTGACTTTGTGTGGGAACCAAGTGATGAGGTGGATTATTGAGGCTATAAGAAGTTTGCCGAACTAATCGTGTTGGGAGGTCGGGCGCCTTACGTGGTTGTTCGTGAATATGTGTATGTCATGGTGTAGGTTTTTTCTATGCGTTAGAGCTAGCCATATGGCGTATAGCTTTGCTTGTAGTACATTTTAGAGGCTTGACAATCTTTTTGCTATTTGCATATTGTTGATTAAATTGTACACACATGAACATGCTATGTTTCTTATGCCTTTATCTTCTGACGGTACAATTGAGTTGTTTGTGTATATGCTTGTGCAAGGGTCGTATTTGAGTGAGGTTTACGAAATAGTACTATGGGGGGATGGCCGGTGTTTGGTTGTGGGTGCAGGAGTGGCGTGTTGTTTTTGGTGTGGTTGTTCATTTGTTTGATACTTTTACATTGTATGGTTATACAGTGATCGTGGGGTTGTGTGTGATGATGTCAAAGTTTTGTGTGGTTTGAATGAGTTGTTAAAGTTGGAGGACAAATGTGTGGTCGGCTAGGGGATTGTTTGAACTGTATACACATATAATTGTTGTGAGAATTGGTTGTAGTATGGTGACCATTGTGATTCTGACATGTATTGAAATGCTATTGGTGAGACGGTTGCGTTTGATGGAGGCTCCATAACTGTAAGTTGGCTGGACAGTTAAGTCCAAAACCAAGGCCTCATGATTCGGTTGGATTGCATTTTTGCCAACAACAAATTGCCTTGTCCACAAGTAGATGATGGTGCTGGGTGGCAGAATTTGCAAAGGAGCAAGGTGTGTTCAAACACATTTCTGGAAATACCGAAATCATTGCCAATTTCTTTTTGCCTACCTAGCTATGAAGTTCCACGCAAAAGAAAGTATTTGAATTGTACTTCATGTACATCCACTACTGTACTGTGTCAACACTTGAAAATCCTGAAATCGATTTTCAAAGCTTATTAATACATCAAGTTGTGTTTGATGAACAACTCTGCTTCGCTACATAACCACCAGCTTTTGAAAAAGTGTTCTGGTCATGAGCCCCCCCAAAAAAATCCTCTTATAGACACTCTGTTGAAGCATCCTGCCATGCAAGAAGTGGGAATGGTATTGCATTACATCAGAGGAATTTGAAAAAGATCGGACAAACATCAACAAAAGGTAATACATTCAAAAAAATGTACACATCCTACCCTAGTTGGGAAGGGCCAAGACCTAGACTTATAATGAAAGCCGTTCGTATTAACTCTCCTTCCTCCTAAAACTAATAAAGACTGAAGTAAACAACTGTATCCAATTTGAAGACGAGCACCAGCAAAATAATGACACAACCCAGTGATGAAAGTTTCAGTTGGTGCATCCTTCTCCAACAAGCCTTAAACCCTAGTGGAGTTTCAGGTAGATAACCTACCTCCAAGAATATCTAAACCCTAGTGGAGTTTCAGTTAGACAACCTACCTCCAAGAATCCTTAAACCCTAGTGGAGTTTCAGATGGACGACCTTTCTCCAAGAATCTCAAACAGTGGTAGATTTCAGTTGACAAACCTATTACCCAGAATCCTTAAACCCTGGTGGAGCTTCATTTAGAGAATCTATGCCCCAGAATCCTTAAGTAATCACTGGTGAATACGACTCTGCATTCAAGTCCATTTACAAAATAACTCTGCAATTGAGAGTTATCCATAAAGTCTCTCCAAGAGGAACAAAACCATGGATTTGATCCTTCTGAGAAAACTTTTCATTAAGAGCTTGTTAGCTCATCATACATCGGAGCCCATTTTGAAAGTTGGGTGAAATTTTTGGAACCACCTCTTTCTACGTCTCAAATTTTGAGAAATTTTTTAAGATCTAAAAATAGTGTATGCACATGAGATCATCTGCCCTAAATCCTGGATTGGCCTATGCAAGGCTAGTTTGGCCCACCCATCCTAGTCAGACAAGCTTATAACAACCTTACACCACTCTTTGTGTTCGGTAATTTAAGCATTAAGAAACTTAGGTGACTTTAGTGTTAATTCTCATAAGCTCAAGGTTTGGGCCTAAACACATGGTTTCATCTCCTTAAGTTTACAAATAACTCTTTATGTCCTTGTAATCTGTCATTTATGTGCAAGAGCCATCGTGGGGATCCATGTTGCATGTGTGGACCCATCAAAATATTTTTTTTTGTCTTCCTGTCATCAAATTAGAACAGGACAAGTCTTCAAGGATTGTCATGCCCTATGTGGTCTGCAAAACATCGTAGTCTTCGTAAACATTCATGAAGCTTATTTCATTTCATGAAGCTCAGTTCAGTTCATGAAATAAATAAAATATTGAAGTCAAAATTGACCCAAATGTAGGTTAGCATAGATAGTGAAAGTATGGAAAAAAATTAGGCATCCATGACCAAAAATACTATATACTGGAAAAAACTTTAATTTGGAGACATGCTGTACAATTCCTTATCAGAACTATATTCAGTTCACAAATGAAGAACTCCCTTAGATGGATTGGACAAATTGAATTCAGGGTTATGCTCACAATCTTGGCTAAGAACACCCAGTTCTAGCACTAGATTTGTAACTGGAGAGGCCCAGACTCGACCTCTTGAAAACTTGGGGGTTAAGGGTGTAATGTACAAAGGGAGTAAACATTGAGAAACTTGTGACTGAACCAAATCGAAGGGCATGCTTGTTAGTACTCAACCATAGGAATTCCCGATTACATTTCAAGATTAGCTGCAACTCACTTTGAGGCGCTTTTCAATATAATTGCTCACAAGTTCACTCAGTCCGTGGTTTTTTCAAAGAGGATGCATTTACACTGCTCTGCTCCAAAGTAACTGCCACTTCTGGGTTCACAAATGCCACAGCTTGAGGGAGGTCAAAACTAACACACAACATTATCTGCAAGCAACCAGGTCAAGGGTCATTCCTATATTTTGATAATCACCAAATTCAACTGATAAGGGATTCTGTTGGCATTAAATTTCATTGACGCACGGTCCATACAGTTTTAGTAGATGCAATTTAAGGTTCTCCAATTACCACTTGGAGAAAAGGGAGCCCTAATGTAGGGCAAATACTCCATAGAACATAGTACTCTAGGTATAGACAAATGCTAGAATCCTTTCACAAGTTATGTCCAGAAAAATAAAAGCACATAAGACAAAGCCAACAACTTGAAGTTTGATGGAGCTCCTGAAAGGTTTGATCAATACCTTATTTGGGGCAACATCTCGAACAATGTACACTTCTGGCTCATTGATAGACCCACCCAAGTACCGCTCGGCTTTCTGCTTATGAGAATGATATATCATGTCAGAGGAACCATAAAAAAGAAAAAATGATTCTCGAGGAGACTATTCATCTAATTTGGCAGGACTAACTATTTCCAGTATAGAGGATTGGGAGAAATAGAGATGTAATATAGAGGATTGGGCAACCTTATGTAAAACATTTTGCCCAATTGGCTGGAGGGTAGTGACTGCGAGTAAGATGGGGACGTTATAGAATTACATATTCCATAAAGGTCTAGTTGTCACACCTTTATGATATCTGCTTGAGTCTCATTGGACCGCATGAAGCAGTAACAATGAACACGTGGCATATTGCCCTTCCATCTCTCCTTGCACAGAAGTCCATTTAGAACATCTGCAAATAAACAAACCAAGCACCTATAGTGAGAAGAGAGTTTGCAAAAGATGAGACTATGCATCCACTGCTCAAAAGGACGTAACAATATAATATCAGAACAAGCTGTGAATGGGTTAAATAAAATGAACATTTTGAGCATTATCAACTATCTTAAGTCAACAAACAGCAATGAAACTTGTACCAAATTATGACGACCAAAAGGCCCCTAGTGAGCACAATTGGTGATAAGTAATGTAATAACTGTATTGAAATAAGATACAATGAACCTCAAAAGAGCTGGACAGACAGTAACAAAACAGATCACTCACCTAAAAACTCCAGGGCTGATGCCGGTAAATTCATTACAATGTGATCAAAGTGCTCCCAAGGTTTGGGTTCAGCAAGAACTTTCATTCTGGGTTCTGCTTTTTTTGCAGTCCTACCTTTTCCTCCTCTCCCTTGCTTAGCTTTCAGCTGATTGCTCCCTATGTCGGCTATGAAGATAGTAACAATCCACTAGGTGAGATTCTTGAGACAACCCTCCTAACATACACAATTTTGCCACATAGACAAATTCACATAAACTACGTTAAGTAGCACATCGAAATGAAGACAACGGGACCACATACAGAACAAGACAACCTCCAAAACTTTTATCAACATGGTATCATGAACTGATCAAATACAATGTAGTACAGAAGAGGCCAGATTCTGCAAACAAAAACTATGTACAGAAAACTCATGATAGAAAATATATGTAAAGCTTACATGGTTCAATATCTCCTCTCGATTCACCCACTGCACAAGCACCTTGTGAACTTTCATTTCCAGCTTTTGATTCGCTCCCTTCAATATTCATGATATCCTCAACCCCACTTGTACTTCTTTTCTCAGTAGCTATTGCAGACAGTATATTTTCTTCTTCGCAAATGGCAGGTACTGTTTTTTCAATGATGAGTTCACGCATAAACTCTCGTGCATCCATATTGAAGACCTTTACTCTATCTCCAACTTTATTGATTTCTGAGTTGATCTTCATATACTTCGTACTCATTGGATTCAAATCATTTGCGTACACAACACAATCTTGTAGAGCTGCTGGAATTGCAAAGGGGCCAATTCCCGCAAACATATCAACAATGACTTGTCCTGGTGTAAACCGAGCAAACAATCGTTTATGTTCACCCTCCAGCCGAGAATTCCAGTAGACCATACCATAATCAAGGCGGAAAATAGCTCCATGTTGTTTGATTTCAGTAACCAGGTTTGGGTCTCCAGCCAAAACTTCAAATTGTGGTACTCTGAATTCATTTGAAATTGTCCCAACTTTGTTCACCACTGTCTTCAGTTTTGGATTCTTCTGCAAACATTGGCATTGATACAAACCATGAACACCATTGGCTTCGAAGAAAATGAACAATAATAGTGCTGCTCATTCAAAAAGGGGAGGCATGCAGAAAATTGCATGTTCCAAACATCCTTTAGTTGTCCTCTTCGAGTGATACAAGAGAATGCCTGTTACTACTACAAAATTGAGAGTCCTGAGGTCATTTTGGCCTACAGGATTGATCCTCAATCTTTTCAATATAAAGAGAGATATCTCCAATTGAGCATTTCTATATTCGAGAACACCAAAATATTGATTCAAAATGGTAGGGGGTGATACTCACATCCAGTATGACTGTAGCAATGATCTTCTTGTACCGCAAAAGATCATCCCGCAAATTGAGATGTGCAATATGCCCTGAAAGACCAGTCCAAACACACTGAACAGCCTAACAAAAAACAAGAGTGCGGATTGGTACAAGTGTGCAAAAACATCCAAGGATCTCTTTCTTTTTGTAACCATAACCTCAAGTCTCATGTACTATGGATCTCTAAGAGGAAATATGTGACCACATCCTACAGTAAACAACCTTTGTGCAATAAACATGTAATCTCAGATACATATCCAAGAGTGGACTCAAAGTAAATAATGTATTCACTCCACATGACTTACCAATCGTCTCAAATGAAGATGGCACCTCGCAGCCGCAAGGTAAAATCTCTTTCAAAATGTGCTCTGCACCCCCCATGCCAACGTGTACCTGATAAGAACTGTGTGTTTTTCATCAGAAGCACTGATGCTGATTGGCAAGTTACAATTGTAATTGCTTCTGATGTAAGCCACTCCCTCACTCTGCAAAGTTGCCCTTAAAAATCCAAACACATGCTGCAGAACGGTTATTTTTTAGGTTTAGGGTTTAGGTTCATCCATTCTCCATAATTTTCCTTGGCTGACCCTGGACCTATGGTAAGAGCAACTCCTGTGGTCACTGTATATGATTCTATTAATAATCTGCAGTCTCATCTCACACAAAAAGTATCTATATATATCATAATTTTTCATTTGCCCACCGATAATTGAGAGCGGTGAGGGTTGGTGGCTCTCTCTCAAAAATAGGTGGGCAAAAAGGATTTGGAAAACATATAGGCTTTGTGGGTGGAATGAGCATACCTTCTCCCCCCCCCTCCAAAAAATCTAGAAAGCCAATTATAGAGAGAATTGTTTTCCAGTGACCATAGGAATTGTTCCCATTACAACTGGTATAGGCACCTGCTCAAAAATGAAGCTCTTTCAGAGCATATGTATAAGTTCCAGACTTACCAACAGGCCAGTAGGCGTAGTCTAGGACAACCTCGTGGGGAACAACATCCAGGGGTACAACCTCTTTGATTGCCTGTTTCTTCTCCTCTGGAAGCCCTTCCAAACCTGGCAGCAGCAAAAAAATTATAAGTCTATACTATAATTTGAGAAAGCATTTTGGATTGACATCTGATGGAATAACACCTGATAGTCAATTGACGTTATAATCAAAAGTGATAAATCTCATCTATGTACAATAAAGTAATCCTCTAGCTCAGCACGACTTTTGGTCAGGAATCGGTGTTTTGCATTATACACCTTCCATGTTTGGTAAGTTTTCAGTGCATCCTTGGAGGTAGTGTGGAGGTCTGAACAAAAAACATTCTGTATCGGAGTTCACTGAGGGTAAAACTCATTTTGGCATTTTGGCATGCATGTGAGTTTTGCCCTCAATAAACCAAAATAGGTTGCTCTTCGTTCGAATTCAAACACTAATACCTCCAAGAATGCGCCACAAGTGGAAAGAAACTATTGATATCATATGCAAAACAACCAATGAAACATAATAGGAGACTGACTCCTGACGAAAAGTCCCATTGAGTTACAGCCTAACTCTAATGCGTCATCACAATTTCCAGTGCAACTTCACAGAACTTGGGGCCATGTCAACATATATAATAAACCACATGTATCCATAATTGCTTACTTGCTCCAGTTATGTCCTCTGCCAATACAACAAGCCTCATGTCTGCATCAGATGGATCTAGAACAATGTGCTTCACTCTTGGCATGTCTAGCACATACCTGAAAGGGCCCAACAAATTTGTCTAAATAAATGTCACACAGCAGTCGACATTCATTGCAAATAATTTGACATGAAAGATGTGAGAATTTCTGCATTATAAACACTGACGATGAAGAATAGTACACCCAGAGTAGAGATTGCCAGCAAGACACTGCAAACTTGTAACTGTAATTCTGAGATGACCTGAATGACCAACATAATTAAATAGAATGCTGGTCTCAGGGCTTACTTTGCAAGAAGTTTCGCAACAACATGCGACTGCTGCTTTGGAATGCGCAATGCCATACGAGACAGTCGGACAAGAAACTTGCTCTTGTCAAGTGTTGATGATGCCTGCTCCAAATTCTCTTCAACAATTAAGCTTTCCTCCATCTGTGACCATTTAACACACATCACCATACCAATTTTTTAGTGTCTCCTTAATGAATTGCCCAAGAGACTCAAATGTCGAATTTAGGGTTTTGGGGTTTAGGGTTTAAGCCCCTGAATTGCAACTAAATACACCCATCGCAAAACCACAAAATCTCTCCATAGCAATAAGGGGGTCCCCAATGGTGAGATGCGGTTCTTAAGGTGGGGGCGCTAGAAGGGAGAAAAAAACAATCCCCAATTGGTCGTAGGTTCAAATAACCATGTGAACCCATGAGGAATCGTCACGTACAGGTGAACTTGAATGAACATGTGGATACTTGCAAGTAATGAGTAGACAAAATAACTCCCAAGTAGGTTAATCACCGCAACAACTAGATGCTTATGATGGAAGGTAACCGCCAATTAGGTCAACCACCACAAGACATAGATGCTTAAGGCTTGAGAAATTGAAGGCGGTTGTGTGCACGCATACAAGAGAGCAACCTCCTTCAAGAAGATTTCCCCTTTCACAGCACTTGAGACATGTGGAAGGAGAGCGTTCTAATTTTATCATGACGTGGATCCCTTGTGTTTTCCCCCTTCTCTGAATTTTTTTGGCATGAAAGAGGGGTAGTACTAGCCTGGTGCTCATTTCTAATGAATAAATCAAATTTCTCTAGGGGACTCAACCAATAAAATATCCCGAAACTGCATTTGAGAGGCCATTACATACCATTGCTGCATCCGAATAATTGCACGGTCAGATACCTTGAACACGCACCTCTACAAATTCACCGAGGTTTTTAGAGAGCTCCAACAGGGATCAGGAGTTGAGTTTCACGAGGAAATCGACCTGCAATCTAATGCCTCACTTATTAATCATATCTTCGAAAATTACATTCAGTAGTGTAATTTGTTAAGCAACATACCTTGGAGAGTTTGTTTGCAATTCCCCGAACCACGAAGTCGCGACCGAAAACAGGTTTGACGAAGTTAGCCTTCCTTTCTCGCGTGCTTAGGGGCACTGTTACTCGAGAGCTTGAGGGCCCGTGACCATTGAAATCCAAAATCTCTCATTGGTGGAAATTGCCGAGGCCGTCTCACTTTACTTTACACTAGAGCTTGAGGGCCCGAGGAACCAAGGATGTTTGAATGGATAAGAAAAATCTAGTATCTTCATTTTTTATACCATTTGGATATCTATAATGGGGATTTTCCATCTTTTATATCAATAGGGTATGTGTATTTAATATCGTTTGTGTTTTCGATATCATTCACAATATCATATCAATATAGCATAACATTGACCCAAATAATAACTATAGGTACACAGAGATTCTCACACTTTGACAACCCACCCAATACCACTGCTTGACTGGTATTACAATCTTGATACTTACGGGTAGGTTCTTTGATACCATTACTGATGTTGATTATCGATACCCATGCATTCACTTATATATTGGCTCGACATTGGAACAAACCTACATGCAATCCTACATGGCATGCAATGGAAAATGTTTCATGGTCTATCATAATTTATATCAATTTTATTTCAAAGAGTGGTTCTAACAAAAAACCAGGAGACTAAGATGACATTTCAAATTTCCACAACTCTTGGCTTTAATATGATTTACTATATTGAATGACATGCATGAATAGGATGGGAATGAAATAACATATAGTTGAGAGCCCAGTCACATATGTCTTTACACTACACTTGCAAGTCTTTGACCATACAAATTTCAACTTTGTATATTTATAATACAACCTTTGGATGGGATTCTAGGGCCTCACAATGTCATGGCACAACCCTTGGCCATATTGTAAAGTGGCCTTAGTTGAGTGCATGAGGTTTCCATGCTTCTCCTAGTGAATTGAATGAAGATGCTTGGCCTACGATTACACCAATTTCTCCTATTATTGTGGGTTATCATTTCGAGTCATGTGTTCTTTTGGCTTTTTTTAATATCAATTCTTGCTAAGTAAAGTATTTTTGATTTCTTGATGTGCATACTAACCATTTGTGTTATTTGGGTTTAGATTGATGTTTTAAAATTATGGTACGTACAAACTAACGTGAATGTAAAAAGGGGCTTTAATTGAGGCATCCGTATACATACTATACATAAGGAGGAGGTATTGTGTTTCTCTACTATTTACATACGAAAAGGTTACAAATTATTCCAAAGTTTAGAGAGTTTAGATGGATGTACAAAAGGAGATTCTAATGTTCACTAAAGATTTGACAATAGATGTATATTCTAGGGTTGAATTATTATGAGTTACATCTTGTGGATGAAAATTTCTCCAATAACTTTCTTAATGAAAATCAAAATGAATTGTATACATATTAAGGCCTACATTTTCATGATTTATATTTTGTATATGTAGTGGAGGTATTTATCACAGTAGATTCAAAACCTTAGTATGAATAAACGAGTCCATTTTCTAGGAGACTATTAGTATATGTACCTTTGTTTTTCTCTTGGGCATTCATTCCAAAACTTGTAAGGGTTCCATGTAAATGGTCTAAGATTTGAAATTGATACGTTTTTTCTTCTAGGTTTCTTCCATTGTGTCATCCCAAACTTTATCAAAAGACGTGAATCTTCATTACACTATGACATCTAATTTCATGTGGCCTGCGATGTTCATCCTTGACACACATACTTAAATGGTCTTGCAAATCACTGGGGTGTCAACCATAAAAGTTGGCATGAGACACTTGTTGCTAATGTACGTAAGTGGGCCTTTCATGGTTATGTTTCTCAATTGGACACCTATATTTGAATGGTTTGTGGTCAGGTCTAGATGTAAGAACACACACCAAAAAGATGTGTGTTTAAAAGAGATTGGACTATATGTGCACGATATGGTAAGCGTTCTAGCCTCAATAGTCAACATAATTGGAGGGGCATATGTGACAATTTTGATCACATTGAGAATCTTCACTTTGACATTGAATAAGATATTCATATGAGCTCCCAAAATCATGAGACACATTGTTATGAACATGTCTTGGAATTGGAGACCATCGCACACTAATTATGTGTTTCAAAACCTACACTACAAGAAGTGGGTGCAAAGTTTAAAGTGGTCATTTTACACCCGGTTACATTATATGACAAGTCATGGAGGCCAATCTAATCCACACTCCACATCAAATTAATGCCACACTAAATCATATACATACATGTGTGGTTCACCCAATTCAAAAACACTAAGGGCCTCTTTACACACATATCAATAGCCATGACCATGAAAATCTAAGAGCCCTGGAAAATCATCAAAAGGTCACGCTATGGGAAATAGAAACCCAAATTTGCAATTGACAGGCCCTCAAACTTAGAGTAAACTGAAGGGGAACCATGTTGAGGAACCGCAACATATGTTTAGATCATGTCCTCACCATGCCAATATAATATAAATCTAGAAGTCAATGACAACTTAAATGATTGGCACATCCCTTGGGTCTTGCATTAGACCCACTTCTTTTTTATGGGCTTAGCACAACATCCGGTAGACCATGAGACATTATCCACTTGCTGCCATGTAGGACACCATGTACATTATTCATCCACTCGAAGTTCTCTAGTTCCTCGTCAGGCCTCGAAGGTCTAATTTCAAATGAACTTGGACCGTTTCCAACTTCTTTGATCAAATGACACGAGTTCCATATCACAGCTCAAGAGCCCTCAAGCTCCAAGCATAAAGTGGCCCTTACATTGCAATCATCGAGTTTCCTTCCAACTACCATAGATGGCTCCATATTTCGACAAAAAGTGATTCTTTCCCCTCAAAAATTTGCCACGCGTCATGCTCACATTCGTCACGACCCGCTTGTATCCCACATGGAAACTACATTACAACACTTTTAAAAGATTGAAATAGGGAGCCCTCTACGGTATTATCGAATTTGTGAAACACTTCACTCCTAAAAGTTTGCATGTTGAAAAAGTCTTTTAAGAAGCCCTTCGTGACTCGCCACGTGGCATGCTCGCATTCGTCACGACCCGCTTGTATCCCATGTGGAAACTACATTACAACACTTTTTAAAGATTGAGATAAGGAGCCCTCTACGGTATTATCGAATTGGTGAAACACTTCTCTCCTAAAACTTTGCATATTGAGAAGTCTTTTGGGAAGCCCTTGGTGACTCCTCATCACCGACACTTCTCAAAGTCTGTAAGTTAAGTGCTAACATACCCTCGTGCCCAGAGCGTAATTTAGAAGCAGTGGCAGAGTAACTTAAGCATGGGGGCCAGCCTGCACAGAGACGCACAGGCCTTCAAATATATATATATATATATATAATGGGGACGGTGTCCAGGGAGGTGTTTGGGTTTAAATAAGCTTAATTTATGTGGGTGTTATTTGGTTTGTTTTTCATTGTCCTCCAACTTCTACTACTGATAAGATTTACACAACGAAACTTGTGTTGCATCAGCAAATCTACGATGAAACATCTAGAAAATCGGATTGGAAATCGAACCTCTCTTGATTCAGTTATGGTTATCAGGAGTGGGTGTTTGTTGATTCTTTAACATACATGGGTCCTCTCAATTATGTCCATTGTAAAGGGCCGCTTTACACAAGGAGTCGAGGCCATCAAAAGTTGGGGCCGTTTCAACCAAAATTTCAGCCCTAATGGCCCCAAGTTCGGCCTCAAGTGGTCATTTTAATAAGAGTATAACCGGGGCCAAGACTCTTGTGTGTAAAGGCCTTGGGGCCAAAGAGTCAAGACTATTGTATAAAGCCTTGAAAATTCCAGCCCATCTCCCTCTTTCTTCTTTGTCATTTGCTCTTCTTGTTATTTTCAAGATGGATGAGCATAGGCACAAGGTACTTGTGGCTCTTGTATTCTTCATGGCCATACGGCATGTTATGGCCGTTGTTGCAATATTGCAGCAACTAGCTTTGCACCAACATTATGGTGCTATGACAATGATGTTTGCGGTTATGGTGGGGGGGGAGTGGAGCTCGAAGGGGGGCACGGAGTGTTTGGATGGTTGATCGGAGGACCAATTTTATGGAGAGGCAATTATTGGGGAGCTATTCGACATATGCATTTAAGCAACATACAAGGTTACTTCCAGAGATTTTTGAATATTTGTGTGGTGTATTAGCTCCTTCATTAGTTCGATCAGATTCACACATGCGATTGGCCATTCCTATTCGAACTCGAGCTGCACTTTCACTCAATAGGCTTTGTAGTGGAAATTCAATTAGCGGGTGTGCTGAAACGTATGGTATTCATGAAAGTACTGCTTCTATCATTGTTAGAGAATTTTGTACAACAATTGACAAACATTTGAAACCATTAGTGATTGAAAAGCAATCAGCATCTATTTTGAGGAGAATGACAGCAGAGTTTGAGGCATTAAAGGGTATACCATATGTGATTGGGCCAATAGATGGAAGTCACATACCCATCATGGCACCTCCTATAGATCCCACCTCATATTATTGTAGGAAAGGCTATTATTCAGTTTTACTTCAAGGTATAGTTGATAGCAAATGTCGATTTTGGGACTATGACTTTGGATGGGCTGGCCGTTGTCACGATTGGACATTATTTCAAAATTCAGACATTGGTAAAAGGATAATGAGAGGCGAGTTATTACCCTATAAACTAATCGGTGATGCTGCTTATCCAATGAGACCATGGTTCTATTCACCTTTCAAAGGTGAAAATGAAGGGTTGCCTAGAGCAAAGTGTCACTGGAATTTCATTCAATCTTCTATAATAATGGTTGTGAAGAGGGCTTTTGGTATATTAAAAGGACGGTGGAGAATTATTTGAAGAGAGTCGATATGCCTTTACGACATGTACCAAATCTAGTCACAACTTGTATATGCCTACATAATCTTTGTATCATTCACAAAAATAAATTTTATTTGGATTGGGCAAAGGAGGGTGAGACACTGATGCAAAGAGAGAGTTTGGAGCGAATTGGACAGTTTGAGAAACCATACATTTTCATGGCAGCAGTGGAGGTTACCAAAGAAATGCGTCATTTATTGGGATTGGAAGAATACATTATACCTATAGAAACACTCGATGAACCTGATGACATCAATGACAAAGACACTCAAGAAACTGGAGACAAAGAAAAAGAGAGAAACAAGAGTGAAGAATATGTTGGTACAAGCTACCAAAACTCATGAATTGATGGCAAATGCATTCTGGAAAGCACATTTAAGGGGAGAAGGAAAAATATTCTTCCCCAAGCCATTATCTGATTCTTAAAAATACTAGAATATAAATCGTAGAACCTAGAGCCTAGAGCCTAGAGCCTAGAATTTGTCAATGAGTCTATTCATTTGCCGGTCTATCCTCTCCAATAAAGTACTGGTTTTCTCAAAATTCTTCACCATGATAGTGTTGTTCTCAACCATTTGAGTAAAAAGACCAAAAGTTTGTTCCTAAAAACTCTACTTACCGCTCTTTAGTGATGAAGTTGGAGTTGGCTCTGAAATTTGGTCTTTCTCTGGTTTTTTGGTACTGTCTTCGATACAAGTAGAACCATTGGCAGATGCGGTGACATGCTTCATCACGGTACCTGTTTGATGCCACCATTGATCAAATACATCGTAAAATTTACATTCATGACGATCTGACCCGGAGACCCCATTCGCCATCTTATCAAGCCGGTATTGTTTATAAATGACATTGAATTTCTTTTTGCATGCCTTGGCAGTTCGGTTTAATCCAAGAATTACAACTACCATTCGTGCATGTAACTTCAACCAAACATCCACACCTGCACAATACATTAGGAACCCAAAAACATGTTAATGAAGTACATTTAGGCTTGAATTGACCTCTAAACTATGTTTTGTTTAGAAATTTCAGTAGTGATTTGTGTACAAAAACATAGTCATTGTGACTTTATACATCCAAAGTGAGGAAAGAATGATGGTGGCCCGTTGTATCCATAGTGCCTTGGCCTCGTGCATACGAGGTGCAAGGGTCAAATCCTCCCACCGCCACACGGATTGATTTCCCCTCCCCTGGGGGAAAGGGGGGCTCGGAGGTGAGATTCCAAGGCCAAGGCTTTTGAAAGGCCCAATTGGCCTAATATAAAATCTGAATTTTTTTTTTAAATTTTTTTTGAAAAATTTAGCACAACAAACAAATTCAACACACCTTGTTTTTTTGCATTATTGAGAAACTCGGGCTCCATCTCTCCACGCAATGCGATCATCACCTCAATATCGGCATCTTTCCAATGCTTCTTCTCTTCTTCAGTTTCTCCCTCCTTCTCCTTATTCATAATTTTCTTTGTCACCTTCTTTGTTGTTGTTTTCCTCTTCGGAGCATTAGGGGTGACAATCTGGACATCATCGTCTTCGTCATCTTGGACAACCTTCCTCTTCGAATGAGTCAACACCATCTTTGAGATTGATGGCAGTGGGGGTGGAATAACATTTCCTACACTTGGCTGAAAAAATTGAGGCATTCCTACATGTTGCTGAAAAGAATGATTGTAGGCCTGAAATGCTTGTACTTCGGCACTATAATACATGTGCATCGCCTCACACTCCGATTCATTCCAACCACGAACTTCTGAGGAACCCTCCTCTTAAAGCAAAAAAAAAAACAAAAAAAAAACAACAACAACAATAACAACAACAATCGCATACGAGAACAACAATCAAACAAGCCAAAGAATGTGCTATGAGTGAAGTGAGAGAGATAGAGAATGATGAGAAGAGAAGAAGATAAAAGAAAGAATAGACCAAGAAGAGCCGTTCAGATTTCTAATCCATCCTCCGGTGCTGATCTCTTGTCAAAATAATATTTTAATGAAAAAATCATTTTTAATGAAATTTGACAACAGCCCCAAGACAACGAATTGGCCTTCCATTCTCGGCGGACCCAATTCTTGGAGTTGGGGCCATGTCAGATCTTGTCGTTTAAACATTAAAATAATTTTCCTACTTTCGGTTTTGACTCCTTGTGTAAAGGCCTTCGGGCTGATTTCATAAATTCAACCAATGGGCAACAAGGATTTGGCTTCAAAACGGCCTTGACTCCTTGTATAAAGCGGCCCTAAGTGTAGAGCATTGTATCATCTCTATCACATTGGCTATTTATGGGTAAGTAAGTATTATGTATATTTTTTATTCGACAATCTTGGATCTAAAGGAAAAATAAACAATCTTGTATTATTTTCTATATTTTAAATATATAATTTCTGAATATTTTTTATTTTCCTACGAATAATAATTAGTATTGAGGTGATAAAGGCACTACTGTAGTTATTAACATTTGAAGATGTAGCCTAATCTCTTTTAAACATGTGTTTTCGTGATGTTTGGTCTTTAATCCTTACTAAACCACATATATACCAATCAAATGTAGGGGTCCGATTAAGAAATTGAGCCATTTTAGAACCATCTACCTTAATCGGTCAAAACCCCAGTGTTTCCAAGTCCAACTGGTTACATGTGGTGATCTTCTTGTTTTTCCTTTTTCGATGTGAGGTATATTCCATAGATTCCTTCAAAATGATAAGGTATTTTCTCGAAGTTTTGAACTTCAACCAGTTATTTCTCAAAATCAACCGGTTGATCTATAACTAGCAGTCGGTTGCCCCGTTCATTGGATGGGGAGGACTTGGGTCTTGCAAAGGGCTCACAAAGAGAAGGCTTTGCATATGCTTTGAAGTAAATTCTGATTAATGTATGTGGGTGGCCTTATTCGGTTACTTACCTTATCCTAATTGGACACCTATATATTTAAGTCGTGTCGATTATCATAAATAAATCAAGGGGGTCCGATTTTCAATCCAATTTTTTGTTGATGTTTCAACCAGGGTTGGATTCTTCATACCACATATGAACTAACATGAGTGTAAGAAGGGGTATTATGTGAGGAAATAGTGTACATAGTATATACAAGCGAGTTTTTCTTTTACTCTAATGTATATATGTGTAAGAAGGCTATTAAATTTTGTTCAAAGTGAAGGTAGATGTAGAAAAGGGGGGCCCTAAGGTTTAGAGAAAAGATCGACAATAGATATGTTAGTTTCATCCACTTTACGTTTTCATTTATTGTTGTCATATGGTGATAGTCCCCAATGACTATCATGCTTGTTCTTGTTGGCGTTTACATTTGGTTCTAGGTTTCTATAAATTGGAGGCACTTGGAGCTCATGGGCTCCCATTAGTTTTGCTCTCCACATTGTGGCTAAGACATTGCATATTTGTTTGTTTGATACAATTGGTGAATTACATGCAATGGATGAAAAAAAAACACTCAATGACTTTCTCATTGGAAAGTGAAAGTGGATTTTATATGTAATATTACCAATGCATTTGTAATACTACTAATATACAGGAGTCTTAATTTGATAGTGAACATACGCATGTCATTTAGATTTCCAATGAAGATTCCACCCCTTGGGATGTTTCATCGTAGATTTACTAATGCAGCACAAATTTCATTGCGTAAATATGAGTGGTATAAGTTGGAGAACACAAAAAAACAAGCCACTTAACACCCACATACCTTAATTCTCAAATGCCTAAGAGGTCAAAAAGTAATTGTGGGTGATTTTCAAGGGATTTCCTAAGGGCCAAGTTCTTAATTGTTTACTTTGTTTCCTTGCACATGAAGCTACACTAAATGTACCAATTAGTGAGTGTGTGTTAATAGTGAGGGTGCGAAATTAGTGAAGGTGATACTAAATTTCGTTACCCATTGAAGTAGTGTCACCAAAAGATATAGGAAGAATAGTCCATCTCAACATTTGGCATTATTCACTGACAAGCATGTGGCACACATTGTCGCGGCCCGCATTTTCTTAAAATCTTAAGAAACCTTGTTTTAAGTTTAAAGAATAGGTTTGACCAAGGAAAACATAATAAGTAGAGTACTTTATAGGTAGATTGTTAGGTAGGTTATTTAGAATTGAGAAGAAAAAATTAAAATCCTTAAAGTAGTTAAAAATATCGAATTGAATTAGTGTTAGAGATTCCGTTTCGACTCGGAAACCTTAGAGCGGAGCGGACCGCACAGACGACGGCCGGCCGCAACCACCATGGCGACCCAAACACGGAAGAGGATCGCGGACAAGCCGCTAGCCCTCTGCAAGGTGCACGTGGTCACCCCCACTGGTCGAGAGGAGAGCAATGAATTGAAGGCAGACTTGAGGCGCATGGGCTGCCTCGGGTTATGGAAAAAAATTGGAGAGTACGCTGTGAGGAGATGGTGAGGGAGTTGGTCACTGGGGAGATGGACCAAATTTATGCTTTCACCATCCGGGGCCGACCGGATAGGTAGAATGCGGAATTGTGGAGTAGGGTTTACGGGTTCAAACAGAGAGGGGAAGGTATGGCCACTAAGGGAGAGGATTGTACCAAAAACAAATTCTTCCAAAGGTTGGATCCCAAGTATGGCTACTTTGTGAAGGATTGTAAATACAAGAGGGAAAAGAGGATGTTAGCTTTTCTAGTGCCTATCTTTAGCCCGGAGAAGCCCTATAACATCACTCTTACGCTTGCCACCACCTTACTTTTTGCATACTCCAAGAAGAAGGTGGTGGATTGGGGAAGCATCATTGGGGAGTTGGTGCACAAGTTAGCAACCAACACTAAGGCGGCCAACCTTCCTACATTAGGCCTATCCTCTTCCACCTTTACGCATACGAAAACCTACTCACGGACGAAGATGACACCCAATGGACATCGCATCAGTTCATACGGGAGCTCCAAACTACCGACTCGGAGCCGGAGATGGATCATGAGGGTTCGAAGGAGGAAGATATGGTGGAGTTGAATAACGAAGAGCGACATGTGACCAAGAAACGGAAACTAATGTTGGGGAATCGTACGACGTGAACCAGGTCTGCCACCATGCCAGTAGGAGGTGGAACCTCCACCTTCCCCTTGGAGGACAATCCGGTGGACTCCATTATCCGCGACTTGGAGGGAGTACGGTCCTGGATTGTGGAATATGAGCTGCAAATGCAACAAGTAGGGAAATTGGTAGGCAACCCTCCGCGGGAGAGTTTGGTTGCCGCAATACAGGAGGTCATCCAGGATCCGTGCCAGTTGCGGGAGCTGGAGCGTAAGGTGGACCACCTTACTGCGAAAAAACGGAAGACCGCAGAGCGAGTGCGGAAGTTGGAGGCGGAGCGAGAGAAGCTCCTTAAGCATGTAAAGGATACCACCCTCACGGTACAAAAAGTGAGTGATATGGTGGAAATCCCGGGAAATGTGTGGTGGAAAGCCAAGATGTTCGACGCGGAATTGAAGAATGCGGGCCACGTTTCCGGGTCGAAGATGGTTACTGTAGATAGGCTTTTAGATTGGGTTCCAATTAAGAAAACCACACATGGAAGGCCAAATGAGTGTCAGGGGTTGCATCTAGGGATCACCATTGAGTTAATTGATAGATTACAAGAGAATTAAGATGTATTTAGGACAACAAACACAGGGAGAAAGACTTCTAGAGTGAGTTTTAGGATTGATTTAATTAAGGTTGAGGGTCACTCACAGCAGTACATGCAATTGATCAGTCACTCCCTCACAACCCACTCTCATCAGTAACATCACTCTTATAATGTGTTTTGCAATTCAGGGAGTCACAGCTCAGCCATAGACATTTAAGTACGCCATAGTCTCAGAAACCCAAGGCAAAAACTCCTTGAGGTGAACCATAGTCTCTTCAGTAAAGTAGCCAAGTATCAAAAGGCCACACCACAGTTAGTAAGGATATCATGTTCCCAATTGACTCCTCCTATGGTTAAGTGATGGATTTAATTAAATTAGATATAGACCACAGTAATGAATTATTTCCTTAGTCAGTTTTAGACTTAACACTATCTCAGTGGAATTGAATGCATTAAAATAAATTAACAAAATTAACAAAAGTCTAACGTGTGACAGTAACCTAGTGACCGAGGCTAGAACCGAACCGAACAGAGCCAGGACCGTAAGAGTCTAATCGCAGGACCATAGTCTACACAGCACGGCCATAGTCTAGTCACCAGAATCAGTCACAAGTAACCAGTGTCAAGTCACGTCTGAAAGGTAGGGCCATAGTCTGAGTAACCAGTAACCAGTAACCAGTAGCCAATCACCAGTAACCAGTCAGCGTCTTGTTCTCGGACTTGGAGGTGGCTGCTTTTCCTTATATGCTTGCCTTCCTCTTCTCACCCAAACGATATGGGTTAAAGGGCAGCTTAGTTCCCTCTCGCGCGACTCCTTCTTCGTCTACACCCGGCTTCTTCTTTTTCTCCGCCAGGCTCCTTCCTTCACAGACTCCTCGCGATTGCTTCGACGTTCCTCAGCTTGGTTGGCTTCCCGAGCTCTCGGACACTCCTCGGATTGAACTCTTATAGGTGGAATTATTCGCCGGGGGGATTTCACATGTCATTTCCCCTTACACCTCACTATCAGAAAGCGACGGGTGAAATTTCATCTTCTTTCCCTGATGTCAGTTTCGACTCCTAATCGTATCAATCTCAAAACATAGGAGAATTCAAACCTGTACTAATTCATACAAGGACGTATCAGCCCAAAAATCCTTACATAACTCCTCTCATATGGATATACACTATTCTCGCTCTCTCTTTTATCCACAGAGTTGTGCCACCGGATGCTTACTCAGATTGAATTTGGTAGAACTGGGACATAAAATTATCCTCGTGGAATTTCACATTCCTCATTCCTCACGAACATAAGTAATCTCAGGGAAATTGTGAGGTTTAAACTATTTCCCACAGTATTGCCTCAGACAATCCTCAGATAAGGATACAAGGAATTAGCTCCTGTCACAAATGTTCAATTTCAACTTGCACCTTTATACAAATTTTCAAAGAGATGACAAAGTGTCTCTCCATCGTCCATCATGAAGTCACATTAGATAGATTAAAACTAATCCAACCATTTCACATGGTCGAATCCACACTGAAGAGATGAATTTCACATTCACCCGATTTTGACTTAATAAGTTTCCACTTTGGACTTACATTCCAATTACAGGTTTCACACCCCCAAATTTACTTGTCCCTCATCCAGGGTAAATGCACATCAATTCACAAGAGAGATTAATACTTCGATGTTCCGATATTAATTAATAAAACATGATGTGCACAATTCAAAGGCTTCACGCCAAAGGTGATTATCTCAGAGAGACTTTTAGCCACTGTAAATTATTTGTCGCTCCCTTTCTCGAGAGGACTCCTGTACTTTAGTCACGGTAGAACTTCACATTCAAACTCGGTGACTTATAAACTTTCACGATTAAGTTCGCACAACGAACAACTTACTTCTTTCACAGAAGGAAGATGACACAAATTTCCTGGACTTTTCTCAAGCCAGAAAGAGACACTTTGAATCAACAAATTCTCAACGAACACAAGTACAATCGGATTCACTCTTCACACATAGAATTGGTAAAATAGCTTCACGCTGATATATTATGTAAAGTGAGATATACACACAAAAGGGCTTCACACCCAAGCTTAGGAGCGCTGAAAAGTATGCACCCACATAAGACTCTCTTCTCGAGAAGACTCCTCTTTCCCCTCTCCTTTTTCTTCTCTATACCCCCTGAGCTAACTTCCTTGTCTCTTGGGGCCAGATTTCATGAGGCTCTTCGACTTGGTCACATGTCTATTGCCCTGCCCAAAAGACTCTTCCTCTTGGGATCTGTTTCATATGAACTAAATGTTTCACCCTTAGCTCATTTCGGATAATTGGTCACTAATGACTTACTTTAACGTCCATTTCACATTCTGAGTGCCAATATGAATTCACATCCTATCAAAATTCTAAAATGACTATTCTGAGACCAAAAATTGTACCACAGTTACCTTCATCATGGATCAAAGGAGTAAGATGGACGCATCTTTGAAAGCAATGAAAACCCTCATTGCTAGCTACACGGAGTTGTTTCCCGTCGTAGTTGAGTCATCGGAGGAAGAGGAATCCTCATCGGGCTACTCTGAGTTGACCTCTCATGATATGGTGGAAATTCAGGGTGCCGCAGTAGAAGGTGAAAACCAACATGCGAAAGAGGTGGACCAGGTAGAGGACATCACGGTGATCACGGCCCTGCCGGTTTCCACCACTGAGGTGTTAGTTCCCAATGCCACCCCAGTTTCCGCTGCGGTTGGAGAGGAAACCTTAGGTGATTGCCACATGGCCGAGGTCTCACCACCGAGCCTTGCCACGGACTTCCAAGTGGTTGCCCGGGATCCGCCGCGACTTGCAATTCTTGCTCCGGGATTTCCACCGGACAACCAACTGTCCGCACCACTGGCACCGGACGTTGCAGAGACGGTGGACCACATGGGAGTGATTTCCGGACCCGATGGATACGAGATGTCAGTGCCACCACCACGTGCTCCATCTTTGGCAGCGGACAGAGTGAACCGCCGCGAGGAGCGGAAGGAGAATAAGAAGGAAGCCAGGTTGAAGAAGCGGAAGGATAAGGAGTAGATTTTAGTTATGATTCCATTTTGGGTTGTTTTGGGCAAGTAGTTAGTTGGCCCTGAGTTGTATGCCTTGTCATTTTCTTTGTTTAGGTTTTGACCTCTCAATGAGGTGGATTGTCATGACTGCCACGTGGCCCGCGATTTCCAGCATGGAAACCATGGCGCGTGGATGTTAGTTGATTAAAGAGGGAGCACTTCGGTGTTTTCCTTATCATTTTGCAATGCAAGTGTTCTTTTGTTCAATTCAGACCTTATGCTTTACTCCACCTTCGGTTTGAGTTGAGTCTTAAGTCCATGTGTAATGCAAGTGGTCCCTCCTTTCTATACTTGAGGTTTCCGAGTTTTCCGCCATTCCCTATCATTGTGTAGGTTAGTTAGGTTAGTATTCCGTGATAGGACAGGGGGTCAGTAATACCCCGAGGTGCGTGTGGTTAAAACGCCCCTATGTGAACATGTAATGGGCAGAGGAATCTTAAGCACGGAAAGGCGGAGAGGATTGGACGAGCAAAGGGAAAGAACCCCACCGTGGGGTTTTTGGGCAAGGGGAGTTCCACGCACATGGTAGGTTCTTCCCCACTTACTCCGTCCAACTAGGGACTGACAATGAGCAGCAGTGGATAGACCTGTCCAATAGTAGGGGGAGAGTTCTGGTTTACGCCTTCCGCTTGTCGTGACCTGGAGGTGGATCATACCAATCAACAGTAACGGACTGGTCTAGAACACTCATGCACCTGCCGCGACTGGCGCTTGGTTCCCACCGCGGATGGTAGGCGTGGTAGCCCCATCCCTATGTTAGCCCCGCCGTCACGGAAAACAGCAGACCTTAGGTCCTATCCTGTGTGACCTGTGGAACAGCACAAGCTATCCATTGTGAGGATAGGAGCGAAGATGTTGTGTTTCCACCTTTCTCGAGGGAGGATTCGGTTTCCGCGTGTGGTATAGTGGAAACTGTGTCATCACGGAAACCGGATCAAGCTAGTTTTGTAGACCCAAAACTTCCCCCACATTTCCCCCCGTCAAAGGGGGTGGCACGCGTCGGATACTTGAGCGGGACACCTTCCCGAGGGAGGGCTGCCCCCATCGTAACACTAGTCTAAGGGAGTAGTAGTTAGAAAGAGGAAGTGGAGATAGGGAGACAACCCTAAGAAATCAACTCAAAGGGTGAAATCCTGATGAACAACTACCAAGTCTCTTTGAGCATTCTAGCCTAAAACACTAGAATTATGGTCCTTGTGACGCGGTCAAAAATCTAGCGGATAGTGGAAATACATGTCCGATCCGCCACCTCTATTGTGAAAACCTTATCCCGAAAGTCATGATCCGTAATAAGGAATCTTAGAATGGAGTGTATATAGTTGTTATACTATGGATTCGGGATGCTGAGTCTATTGTTGTTACTACTCTAAGGTGGGAGCTTGTCCATATTTTGTGTTGTGTTCCCTACCTCGGTCCGCTACCGGAAATACGGAAATATCCGTGTCATACTTTCCGTAATATCCCGAATTTCTTAATCCAATCTGTGTTGTCTTAGTTTCTGGTGTTTCTTGTGTGTGTGTTAGTGAAAGCTTTCCCCCCTCTGTGTTGTGAACGACCGCATGTTCTTCGTGGGAACAAACTTGGCGCGGCTGTGACGTTTTACGCGTTTATCAGGTTAATTTAATGAATACGCCACCACCGTGCTACGACACGCATTAATTTTCTTGAAATCTATTGTAAATGAGCATAGAATTTATCGTCATCCTGAATTTAATGTCACTTAGCAACAACTTTAGCCCTTGGTTACTTTGAGATCTGGCTAAATTGTGTTGTGCGACATGAATTAGTATCACCCTCACTAATTAGTTTATTTAGTTAAGAAGTTTTATACCATCTCATACATTGACAACTCTTTTTAATCCTCAAATGTCAAGAAAGTCCTTTTGGGGTAGACAAGAAATTTGAGATTGTTGTTGTTGTTAACTTGTAACTTTTAGTCATTTCTTTGAGGAGTAGTTCTTATTGAAATCAATGTATCCTTCTAATGAGCTTCATAACATTGTTTTGTGGGACTAACAATATTCCATGAAATATTCGCATATTGAATGTGGGAAGTATCAATGCATATTTTGTGGAATATTATCAATCCCACAAAACACTATTATAAATTTGAATAATGTTATTTTTTTCTAATATTAAAAAAAGAAGTTGAAAGAAGGGCACATATATGGTCAAGTACACAAAGGAATCCAACATACTACTCTATGCCATATCTTGTATTTTGAACCATGATTTTAACGTGATTTGTACATGAATTCTATATTTCAACATATGATTGTATTGTATTTTTATTTTATTTTTCATTCAAGCTATGTCGGACATAAGTTGGTTCTATCATTTCGAAAAGAAAAGAAAAAAAGACTCTTCTTTTAATGTAGTTACTTTTAACATTAATCATCCTTCATTATAAGTCATTTCAGTTTCCAAAAATGCCCTTTGACCTCAATTGGACCTTGAAGTGATTGGACAAAGGTTGTGGCCTAATTTGAATGCTCAATTGCATGGATGTGATTTATAGCTTTGTGTCAATGACTTTGCTTCGTGTATAGACTATACAAAACAAGCTTGCCATCTCGCTTCATAAATGATCTTCAAAATGCATAATAACCAAGATAATAAATAGGTTTTAACCCTTGTACATGTCAACCCCTCCACTTTTGTGTGTAAAACAAGGAAGAGGTTGGATGTGTTGGGCGACCCTTTTAGGCCCTCACATAATTAGGGACCAAGAAATGAGTGGAAACCGGTTAGGGTTGGTCCAAAGCTCCAACGGTATTATTACCCGCTACTCTAGGTTGCGTTATTGTCTTCACCAATAAATGCATCCATGATGACCTCCGCAAAGTGGTTGTTTTGGTGCCACATGTCATCTCATCAAAACCCTATTAAAGTAAATATTACGTTGGTTACACTTGGATCTTCAACTACTTGCAATGGTCTCATTCTTTCACTTCTAGTCGTGGGTGAGGTATCAAATGCAACAATTGACAAAGCGCATTCAAAGAGCATGTACTCACTTTCTATGTCTAATCATCGAGGGAGGAAATATCAAAATCCATGTTTCTTGAAGGTATCTACAATTATGCATTGAATGCTCATTGTGGTCAATTGGTAGTTAGGGGGTGGGCTTCGTGTCTGTGGAAAGAGCACAAGAAGAGAAGATAGTCAATAGTTTTGAAAATTGAGCAAGATTTGAGGGAGATATCATCATTTTTTCCTTGGATCTCTAAGTCATATAATATGGGTTGGTAGATAATGTGAACCCACAATAGTATCCTTAATACTTTAGTGTGGCCCACAATATTTATCATAATCAACGTACTTTGCAACTTATTTGTAATATACTTAATCATTTAAAAAGAAAGAAAACAATTACCTCATCTTTGTTTTGTTAAGTTGAATGAACAACCATATATCCATGTGTAGGTGTGAAGGGCCAATCTATAAGATTTCAAAACACGGATGCACATCATTAAAATATGCTTGATTTTTCATGTTTCGGGCCATTACGAGAGCAACATGGGTGGGGAATCATGTTTGCCCCATGGAATGGCATTGCCAAGTTCTTGGTTGAGGCATAAAGTGAGGCCGGGGAGGTGGGACCCTCAAATCTAAATGTTGATGGTGGATCCAACACCCTTGAGGGGGGATGACTATTCAAGGAGGGCAACCCAAAAGATTATTAGGGTTAGGTAGGATGAAAGATGGATCCCCACTCCCCATGAATGTTCCCCAAGTGCACATGGGTGTTTTACAAAGCCAGACATTTGTGCACACGTGGGGAACCATAACCCACCCTCTGACTTTCACTTCATATGTTGTGTTTCGTTTTTGCAGGTTATTAGCATGTTGATGGGGTTTGGGGGCTTTGGTTAGTATACCGATATGTGGTGCCTTACAAGTTTCAGTTTCAAATGAGGTTCAAAACGCTCTCATTGTCAAATCCATAAAACTAGAAATGCACACAAAATTTTGAATCTAAGGATTTTTATTTTGAAAATGAGAATATGTGGAGGATTTCATAATTTTCAATTCATACCTCAAAGGTTTTTGTTGCCTGGCAATATCTACACCATTGATATGAACGGTGGGATATGAGGCTCTTCCTTCCAACCCCTACTTAATTGTCTACCGGACACTAGGGTGACCTTGCTCTAAATTTCATAAATGATGTAGCAAGTACTCCTAGTAGGGTCAAGTCAACTAGGACAACATATTATGAGACCAATTTAGTTGGGTGAAAGGATGGTAAGAATTCACATGGCAATTTCCTTCTAAGAAAAAAAAAGAGCACTCTAGAATTATTCTTTCGACTAGGCATTGATGTCAAATGACTCAAGTCATATAGAGATGACATTAACCTTAGAATGGCATGAATGAGAGATACTTCACCCTTGATCTAGGCTCATCATAAGCTTACCTCATATCAAGGCATAAAATTAATCCATGCACTTTACTAAATGTTTTGAATAGGGAAAAAAAGGCACTCTTCATTTGGGTTCTTCTTCTTCTCGTTTTTATCACTGATGATGTTGTTGCGGTCTGGTGGCGTCATTGGAGGAAAGTTAGAGATATCCTACCAAAAAACGGGACTTCGAAATCTCTTTGTACGTAGTTGGTAGCTTGAACCACGACTTACAACTGGTGCAAAAGGCTAGTCCACCCTTAAACTGAAATTCGTGATTTTTTTTTCCACAACATTGGAACATGGTTTCATATCTTTCTTTGCATGTTAAAACATGTTGTTCGATCTTTGCAACCGGATATTGGTGAATGGAGAGCCCACTGATGATGATGTGGACAATTAAGAATTGGACAAATGATGTCAACAAATGACGAAAGATGACAAAAGATGTTGTTGTCGAAACTTTTTCAACTTTGAAAAAGTATCGCTCACTTTTGGATGAAAGCACCTCAATTTGGACGCACAAACATACTTTGTCCTTTTCCATCCTTCATCAAACATCATGGATGTAAATGTCTACTTCTCTCTCAAGTCGATCGCATACTTCACTCCCAATGAAACATGAGATATGAACCCCTACCCCTCTTTGCTTGGGATTCTTTACATGTGGCTCACTGCAACTATTATTTGTGAAATCTGGTCATTGAAACATCGGAGGAAATAGTAGAGAGACGTAAGTTCAAGAAATGCATTACAATCGTTCACATGGACGCTAAACACATTGAACTTGGATCAGTTACTTGTAACTGATTTGTGAGCATTTTGGCTGCTAAATCGATGTCACTTTTAAAGCCAAATCATTGCCCTGGCACCTGAGTTGTGGCAGCCTCTGTGTAATCAATGAACCATGCACTCACAAGACATACTTCTGTGCTTGTAAGCTGGTGCAGTAAGTAAGTAAGTTAGAGCAGTGCCAGAAGTTGAACAGAGGGTCCAGTTTGTGAAAGGGAACCTGATCTGCTCCAAGTCTGCAAGCAAGCCTGGCAGTAGTAAGCTTCACTATGTTCAGTAATTGGAGACCTTTTTTTCATGATTTTGAGACTATTTAAGGACGGAGGTTTCAAATAAAGAACAAGAAATACACAAAAAATGCATTCAATGTGACTTAATAAAGTGATTTGCATGGGCGGCACTAACCAACTTGGCACAAATACATGTCACCACAATAAGGAATTGAATTAGATATTGAACCATTTGCATTGATTTTGAGACTTTCCAAAGTCTCTAATTAACAAATATAATGATATTAGCTTACCATGTTAATGACACGTTTCCTCGGAGAGTGTGGTTTAGGATCAAAATCGGAGTACGTCTACGTAAGTTTTTAATCGGTTTGATGCAGGAAACGGGTGAGAAGAGACCCACTTATCAATCCATTGGGATTTAGTTCTAAGGGCCGCTTCACACGATGGCCGGAGGTCGAGAGGGCGTCGATTTCCACCAATGTTCAAATGGAAAGAATTCAAGAATTTGGCCTCTGGACCCTTTCACACTAGAGGCCAAAGTTCAAATGATGTCGCTCTCCAAAATGCCTACATGACAAGACTTTTTGACCAAGGCGACGGACTCTCGAAGGAAGTTCGGGTCGGACATGGATGGAAACCCAAACTATGGTCGAGAGGCCGTCGATTTTTTGCATGAAAAGAGTAAAAAAATTTACAATATCTTGGCCGTTAGGTTGGAGGGGTTGTTTTGGGCAGGGAATAAAGTGGGATGCTCCTTCTTCCTCTAGACTTTGGGCTTGGCCTTTGGAGGCTTCACACTATGGCCGTCCAAGTCGAGAGGCCGTGGGAGTTCATGGCCAAAGGTTTGGACTTTGGAAGCTTCACACTATGCCTGGCCGAAGGCTCCAATTCATGTATTTTCAGCCCATTTCTTTGGACTCTCAACAAAATTTGGCCATTCAATCCCACGGCCTCTTGACTTGGATGGCCATAGGGTGAAGCGGCCCTAAGAACGAACTAACCTTAAACTTAAAGGACACTTGTTTTTACTACCTATTTATTGAGGAAAGTGGCATCTTTGAGGCAATGAGAGTTTACTCAAACTGTTCTGACATTGTCAAAATAAAAATTAATGCAATTGTGGTGGTGAATGAAACTAAGGTTGGAAATTGACACTTTGATTGTGTCTTGTTCCTGGCTTGTTTAGCCACTAATTTTTTTTAAATAAAACAGAATTGGAAACTTAGTTCCAATCACCACATGCAACGATTTTTTAGCAAGAGCGAACAATGGCTTGCTCGAGGGTATCAACTGGGTGACCGTCGAGAGCACCCTCCCCTCCGATGCTCACTTCCACATATTTAAATTGTGTATGTCACCTATTCTCATTTTTAAGGGGAGGATTATGCAAAACTTCATGTAGAGGGGACCCCATCATAAACCTCACATCCCAGGGTGGCAATAGCTGGGATATATTGCAGGAGTCCTTGGATAATAAGACCATTTGAGAGCTGATAATAACTTTATAAAATTTTAAAACATGTTTAACCCAAAGGTTAATATGAACATATATATATATATATATATATCAACCACATAGCCATGTGTATGTACGATAGCTTAAAGTGTTGGTTTGAGCACCCTCTACCTTAGCCTCATCTAGCATAGCATCCAACATCCTCAATCTCTAGTGTCCTTGTGCACCTACAGAGCGCCTGCCGGGAAGACTTTTGAGCTGTGGCGTAAAGCAAGTTAGTAATGATCAGAGTGTCCAGGCCCAAGGGAAACACACAGGAGCTGCCCAGCTTATAACATGATAGCTTCCGGTTTTAGCCTTTTCCTTGGCCTCTTTCTCTCTCCACCACCACCACCACCAACTTAGGGCCACTTCACACACGAGACTGAGAGCCCGTGACTATTACACTTCAAGCACTCTCGTTGGTGGGAAAAGGTGGAGCCGGTCCAAGTTCGCTACTTCACACTCCGCTTGAGGGACCAACGGAGTATACAAGTGAATGCAAGATGGATGTGAAGCCTGCATGGATTCCTACGTGGCATCGAATGGATCGTGGTTCACGGTCACTTGGACTATTCTCAAAAACCACCTATTGCAGGTAGGTTCAACGCAAAACCAGAAGACCATGCCACTCCGAACGCTCACCACCGTTGATTTATTCTATTTTTTTTTAATCATGTGTGAAGACCTGTATGAATAGAAATTCATTGAGATAGCATTTGGTTGAGGACCCGGTCACATATGACTTCAGAATTCACTTAAGAGTCCGTGACCACACTACATCACATGATGTTGGAGGTGTGTTGGGATGGCCTTTGGACACTTTCTTTTGGGCTCTCACAATATATCGTGGTCATGGCTCTTGGCTCGTGTGTGAAGAAGTGGCCCTAATTAAGAGGCTTTGAGTAGGTAACCCTCGAGCTTGACCCTGACTAGGAACTGTCAACAAAATGATGACGACAAGGGTGCATATATATATATACTTATACTACGGACACAACTGCAGCAATCTGGCGCAACAATTACACTGTTTGAGTTATCACCCACACCCACAGTTGTAAATGCACAGTTATGGCAGTTAACAAAGATGTGCATCCCTTAACTTATTATTGTGGCATGAAGATCTCCAGGACTCCGAATTCCACTCATCAGCATTCAATCGCTCACTGCAATAGTAAGTAAGTAAGCTTAATTAACTCGCGACTCGATCGGCAGCAAGGAAGGGGTCCGGTAATTAATCGTGTGTAGGTGATTTGAAAAAACCGATCATTATTGAGATCTCGAGGAAATATATATGATGTACTTAACTTAGTAGCTAGACTGTGTAGTTGCACTTGCATGGGGTCACAGTGATGAGGATGAGGTCAGGGTCCTGGCTGGCGGGGTGGGTTCTTGACTTTGGTTACCATTACTTAACTTCCTACATTTGACTTCTGTAAGTAAGCTCTGTACTCTCTTGCCTCGTGCAAGCTTGCTTCGATCGACTCCCTTGTCGCATTGACACAATCTTTCTCGACCGAGGGCACATGGTAAGCACATGCTCGTCACATGCTCGTTGCCATCCAACTTGACTTGTGGCATCTATACAATGAGCATGTATATGTTCGACACATGTGTTTCATTTCATTCTTATTTATTTCAATCATCCAATGAGCACGATATAATGGTTGCTTCAGCAAGTGACACCTGGCGCCTGAATAGGCGGTGACCTACCGGGTTATCCACTTGTTGACATGTTTACATGTTTACATACATGTTCATCTATCTATGCACCGTGTAGTATTTATACAATGAGTGTATATGTTCGACACATATGTTTCATTTCATTTTTATTCTTTTTATTATCCAATGAGCATGATGTAATGGTTGCCTAAGCAAGTGACACCTTGCGCCCAAATAGGCGGTGATCTACTGGGCTTTCCACTTGTTGACTTGTCTACATGTTTACATACATGTCCATCTATCTATGCACCACTGGTAGGGTACATGTTCACAACACCTATCACCGGGGAGGGTACAATGGTTAATAATTGCGTAAAGCCCAAAGGTTACTTTGCAAAGATAATTTAATATCTAAAACATGATCAAAGATCATGAATTTAGTCTACAACGGTCATACAAAGTATGAATCAACAATGAACTTATAGGGACAAATATTTATTGCACCCCTAGTGGTGGGTGTTAGGAAGTGTAATTCTCATGGGTGAATGGGTGTCATGTGCACAAATAAGGCTAAAGTTGAGTACAATCAAGTTACTTGGTGTGATTCACTAATTGAGTATATATATATATATATAGCTGATTTTTCAAAACTTGTAGAAAGTTTGAACTTACTCTTTTCAGAGGCCAAATCCTTCAATTTCTTCCTCTTTGCAATACAAGGGTGGGTGGGTGGGAACATCCTCAAGACTCTCTCTATATACATTTCTTGCCTTTTCCTATTTGATAGTATAGTACCACATTGCATAACATAGTCATTTGCCTAATGTCTCATAGGATGTGTTGTCTCATAGCATGTGTTGTCTCATAGTATGTGTTGTACTACACATATACACTTTGCATACCTAGTTTGCCTTGCAAGAATAGAGACCTTATTTGGATTTTTTGCTATCATATGGTACTCATCTCCCCATGTATAATTTTAACTATCCCATGCTTTGGAAGCTAATTGCCAACCTTCTTGCCTCCTTATCAAGTACATCTATCTATAACACCACATGTATGTTGTACTTACTAAGGAGAAGTACCTAGTAACCTCAACCAATGTTTGTGCATAAAATGTCATAATCACAATACATCACTGCATTGACTGTGTGAAGGGCTTGCCTCACCTGTGCCCATGCAACCAACCAGCAAACAATTGAGGATTAGTTACGTACATGAGGTAAATAACAGCAGGACCCAGTTGTTATCCATGTCACACACACTTAGTTCATTTCAAATGCACCAAATATTTCAACCTCCAACATTCATTGTAAAACAACATATGGGTGTTCAAACCTGTTCTTTTGTCATGATTGGGTTACTCCAAGTAGAAAACTCCTCTTGGTGATGAACTCCAAATACTCTTACTTCAAGCACGTATCTATTACCCTAATGTGTATACCCAGAGCTCACCGCACCTCTCACTTGCGTGAATGGTAAAAAAGAGGTCCTTTTTTAGGGTTAAGGGCTTATATTGTAGTACTTACGTATGGTAAGTTCTCGTAACCCTATTTTGACTTCATTCGTCTATATCTCTGTTACATCCATTCCATGGTAAGTATGACTTCTTTCCATGTGTGTAGATATAGTATTATCAGAGTTTGTATCATTTGTTTTACATAAGAGACCTTTGCTAGGTCTATTAATGTAAAAGTTTAAACTTGAATTTTTATGTAACATGGCATTAGTCAAGAACTAGAACTAGAAAGGGAGGGAGGGAGGGAGGGAGGGAGAGAGAGAGAGAGAGAGAGAGAGAGAGAGAGAGAGAGAGAGAGAGAGAGAGAGAGAGAGAGAGAGATTTCTTGCTTAATGCTATGCTTACTGTCAAGCTTAGTCTTTGTGCAATACATCCTCTTAACAAGAGGCCATACCATTCTTTTGCATATCCATGTACCTTTCAAAACCTGGGAGGGTGGGTGGGATCATTTCTCATGGCTATGCCCTTGCATATCAAACAACTTACCATGGTCATTGTCATCTCTTGGTATGTCTTTAAGAAAGTAAACAACCATAAGTAAACTATTTTACTAAGGTTTTACCCTTGCACCCTTAACATAAAGTAATGTATTTCATATCCAAAGTGTGCCATCCTCTAGTATAAACCTTGTCCACTACTACTTCAAAGTCCTATCATTACTTAATACATCGCCTAACATTCCTCACCATTAAAGAATGTCTAAGCCCTATTTACACACTATTTTTTTGACAAAAGTTGGTGTGTAAAACCTAAAGATGTTGTCAAATTTGTGAAGGGTTTGCCTCACCTGTGCCCATGCCACCAACCAAGTCCAAAGAGAGGATTAGTAACGTACACGAGGTGAATAACAACATAACCCAATTGTTATATATGTCACACAATAATGTATAGCATGAACATACATTTTGCAAAAAAGAATACACATACTTTCATGGAGTACTCTACATGTTCCTTAGCCATTTGAACCTTGTGCATTTGAGGTTAGAGTCGAGTTACATACACCTCCCAACACACCAAAATTGCACCACTTACACTAAGCTCAAATGTTACTTAGGGTAAACAACCACCACGGTTCAGCCAGCGAAAGGAGGTCCTTGTGACCTCACTCTCTTAATATAGAGTTAGGTAATCCTTTGTGGCCATAGATGCAAATGCCCTAATCTATGATGGATATCCATTAGTTGAGACTAACCTAACCCTAAAGTAACTTTACTTTGGGTTTAGCATAAGTTACTGGTTTGGTTCGTTTATGATTAAGGCAATACATAGTAGAGAGAGAGAGAGAGAGAGAGAGAGAGAGAGAGAGAGAGAGAGAGAGAGAGAGAGTATTTATAGGGAACAAGAAATGATGGTTGATGCAATTCTAAGGGGATGTTGAAGTTCGAGGAAGGGACGTTCAAAATTGAAAATTGACTTAAATCAAAGACATTGTGGAGGCCACCTTCAACCTTCTAGCCTTAGACGGTGTAACCCGCTGCTGAACCGGTTTACATGGAAGTTACTCCCACCAAAATTAGATCTTCTCTCTAAGTCTCTTGAAGGTGTTTGCATTCTTATGTGTCTCAATCCTGTAACGTATAGTTCCAATGTTCTTATAAATTCTCCAGGAGTAGTAGATCTAAGATCACAAGTTTATGTTCCCCGAAATGTCTTTATCAAGAAAATACTTGAACGCATATTCAATATTTCTCGATAACTCTCTAATGAATTCTTAATGAGTTAGTGCCTTAGAACTTAAGTTAATATTTCTCAAACGTGTAATGTCAAGGTTAAGTGTTACGAGGGAAAACGCTCTTATACAATATCTTTCATGGTTGAAAACATTCACAATCCTATTAACTATTCAAGTTCCTATCTCTCATTTCCATTCAAGTCTTCAAGCATCTTGCCCAATTTGTCTATAAGGCAAGCATACTCCCTCGCTAAGTCAAAACAACCTAGTTCATAGAAGGTTCTACATTTATTCTCTTCGAATATTCAACATTCCCATAAGCCTAATACTTCTAGGATGACCATCCACTCACTCCAAATCCAAGTCACCCTAGCTAATTCACGCAAGCATATTCCCTTGCTAAATTAGATTCCTCGGGGTATGAAAATATCCTTAGTTCATTGACCTCGAGTTTATTTTCTCCTTCGGTATTAATCACAATTTCTAAGGGGTGAAATAACTATCAAAGTCCCTCAAAGGCATCTATGAATGTTACGAATTTAGTCCTCTTATTTATTTCTCAATTCCCTACTCATGACCCCCTTAGGCCACCTTGGATTGTCATGAGGTAAAGGTCGACGTGATATCTTAGCATACGGGTAAAATGATGAGATCTTGATTTGCCTCTTTGACGGATCCTCTTTTGGTTGTGATTATGTTCTTATGTCATTGTAGTGATGTGAGTTGAATGATAGCTAAAGTATGTAGGCATGTAATTTCATATCCTTTTTAAGCTCAAGTGTTACTACATTCATCTTCAATCATCTCCAATCATGTTTCATATAAGATATTTTCTTAATCGTTTTCTTAGGTGAATTTTGTGTCCACTTTCCTAAGGTCTTTTGAAGATCCCGCATACTCCAAATTTCTCCGTTATGCGACCTCCTCCATAATTTTGATTTGTTTACTAAGTCTTCAACTTCTTGCACGGATTTCTCAATCTCGCCCGTTGCGGGATAATACTTTGCGAGATCGCTCCGCTAGCCGCGGGTGATTGTCTTGCTTCCACGAATGCTCTTAAGTTCGCATGCGCCGCGAGTACTTAAAAATCTTCTAACGCACCGAGATTGCCCCGCTAGTCCAATTGGAATTGCTAAGGCACCGCGGGTGCCTATATGTAATTCCAATGCACCGTGGGTGCCTATGGAATTCCTAATGCACCTCGGGTGCCTATGAATTTCCTAACGCACCTCGGGTGCCTAAAAGTCCAATTGGAATTGCCAAAGCACCTCGGGTGCCTATAGGTAATTCCAATGCACCGTGGGTGCCTTTGGATTTCCTCACGTCTCAACAAAGTCCGAGGTCCGGACACTCATGTGAAATATTTGGGATAAAATGAAGTGTATTAGGGCCCTCAAGTGGCCTCCTTATATAGTCTCACAAATCTACGTTTTCCTAGGATTTTTGTAAATGTTAGCTCGGCTAAATTTAGCACAGTATCTAATAATAGCCTGATTAAAAGTCTTTAATTCGTAGAGTTTAAATCTATAAAGTCCAACATGTAATTCCTAATTACATATCTCTTCATATCACCTAGCTACTTAATTAACATGTGTTCTAAAACGGGAATAGGACCGTGCCTCCTCGGTTCTCCAAAATGGTCCCATTCTCATTTACCTAACTATTTCTGCCCTATATTTACTGGCCCTAAGCCCGGCCCTTAATCAGATTGTCCGTTGGCCCTCACTAGTAACCTGGTTCGCCTGCCAACTCGGCCTAGACCTGCCCGGTTTGTTCGCCAGCTCGTCCTCCTCTTGCTGGTTACGTGGCTCCCGTGGCCAGTCCGCCAGCTCGCCTTCCCGTGACTGGGACGGCCCCATTTCCACTTGCTCTTCGAGGCTCCAGAACAGCCTCGCTCTCACCTGTTTCACCCGGTGTCGCTCCGCTTGCTCGCTCCCTCTCTGTTTCGACCTTCTCGCCTTCGCTGTTTCGGCGATCACTGGTTACTTTTCCTACAGTACAGTGAGGGTGTCTCTACAAACATACAAAAAACTTGTAATCTTTGTAGTGTGGACCCAACATTGTTATACTTTGCATTGTTAAGATAATCATGTGGCATATTCTTATCACATTTTGAAGATTTTTTCTCCTAATATCTCAAGATGTGAAGTTCGATTTTTCTTGTCATGCAACATTTATATTGGATAAATGGGGATAATGGTTACATTCCAACTTACATGGTTTGACAACATGGAGACAAATACACTCTTTCATATTGACCTCCTACTCCAGATGGAATCACTAATCAGTGAAATGCAAAGAGATCCAAAGATTCATCCACATTGGCAAAACATGATTCTCTCCACCAAAATGGCTAGCATGTAGAAGTTTTCTCCAAGGTACATTTCAAAACCCAATGTGATCACATAGGACCATCCATTTGTGCTCCCATGTTCTAGGTCAAGTCATGGCCCAACTTTTGCACATGATAAGGTGCCCATTGGAGTAACCTTTTATGGTTTTGCCAAAACCGCATTCAAATGTGAGGGTGTGGAACCAAAAGAGATATGCCACACTTGCTTATAATGTCCTATGTGGTTCATCAAAAGTGGAAGATTGGAAAGTCCATGGTCCTAGTTACGCGAGAACCTCCACTCATTTGTCTCTGACACAATGTGCAACATAATGGACGAGCCGCATGTGCACAAAGATTATTCTTTGTATCCATTTGATTTGATTTTTGTTTTGTTTGGAAAGAATCTAACATATGCTATGTGTTCACAACATCCCCAAAAGCATATATCTATAAGAGGTCACAAACTGAAATAAATCCTTTACTCAACATGGAAGTGCTCAACCAACAAAATGTTGGAAAATCCCGTCCAAGACTCCAAATCTCCAACAATCCCTTTTGTTCAAACATCCGGCGCCATCACATTAGTCAACTTTGTTGTGGACTTCTTTCTATAGATAGAGAAGAGAAGTTATCATGTTGAGGGGTGCAAGCATGGTAAAGTGGGCAACTATTGACCCTTGCCTAGGTTTAAGTTATGGTGATTCAAAACTATACACTAACTTTGAGTTTTGTGAAGAAAATAATTCATAGACACCTAGAAAACATATTGATCTACAAAGCCAACCAATTTATGATGACAAAAACAATTCCAAGAAAAGTCTACATATTTTAAAAGATGGTGCAAGTGGTGTCCAAGTAGGTGATATTGAACAAGTAATTGTTTGAAATTTGTTTAAATATGATATTTTTACATTACATTGATGGTTTTTGACAAAGCTTTGTGATGGAGCCCTCAAGCATATAATGAATTCAAGGGATTTAAAGAAAAAAAATTTCCAACTTCAAAATATTTAAGGTCATGAATTTATATTCAAAACCAAATTCAATCATTTGCTTTTGAGCATCACTCTTAATGATAAGTTTTGAAGATCTAAACTTGATATTCTACATTTGAGCATTAAACACTACAATAAAGGCCATCATGAAAAAAATTCCCAATTCAAACAACACTTTGCTACTACTTTTAGGCCTTTGATCAAAACTATTACAATTTTAGTATACCAGAGCATTTTTTTGGTCCATTTTACCATACCTGCACCTTAAGACAAGTTATGAAATTCAAGTCGAATTTGGTCTTCTTGGTGGATCTTGAAGGAATTATCCTATCAAGATTCTTAAATTAGAGAGGGCCATAGAAGCATGCTTGAAGACTAAACATTTGTTATGACATGAAAGCTCACCATTAGATCAAGTCATCCTTCATTTATCGCATGAACATCGATAAGCTTGAGACAAATCTCACTTGAAAAATGACAACATGTTGATGTTCCCTAACTGCATTAGTACAAACACGATGAGTTTTGAGCAATTGACTTGCATTAGCAAGAACTTCACCTACGTCATTGAAAAACCCGTGAATCTACCATACTAATATATTTGCATATTTCTCTCACCAGCGCATGACAAATGCCCTAAACCCATGTGGTGATAGTGCATATTGTTTTCCTCTCATATGCGGTTTGGCACATCCGGCGGGAGCCTCTTATCATTCAAGGATGCAAAAGTGCAATGAAAGGGGCTCACAAACTGCAACGGTGAGTACATGCTGTGATAACTTCTGCCCTGTTGTTGCATTCATGAATTGATGAAGTTACGTTTTTTTCCCATCAAATTAATTAAGTCATTCGATCTCTCATTGTGTGACTCAGGTCATATGATAAGGCTCCACTATGCAATTCATAATGTCAGGCTCATGCCATGTTCGTCTCATGTCATAACTTAACTTCACTTGTTAAACCTCCTCATTTGCTGGCGTTGTACTTATAACACTAAAATATCGTACTCAGGGCCACTTCACACACGAGCCAAGTCCCGTGACCATGAAATTGTGAGAGACCAAAAGAAAGTGTCCAAAGGCCGTCCCAACATGCCTCCAAAATCATGTAGTGTGGTCACGGACCCTCAAGTGTGCCTTGAAGTCATATGTGATTGGGCCCTCAACCAAATGCTATTTCAATGAGTTTCAATTCATGTGAGGTCCTCATGTATGATCAAACAAAACAAATCAATAGTTCTGAGGTTTCGGAGTGCCATGATCTCCCGGTTTCGTGTAAGGTCTACCTTCAAGACGTGGTTTTTGAGAATAGTCCAAGTGACCGTGAAACATGATCCATTCGATGCCATGTAGGAATCCATGTAGACTTCACATCCATCTTGCATTCACATACTCTATTGGTCCCTCAAGTGTAGTACGAAGCGAACTTGGACCAGCTCCGCCTTCTCCACCAATGAGAGTGTTGGAAGTGTAATGATCACGGGCTCTTAGTCTTGTGTGTGAAGTGGCCCTCAATCTTCATTTGAGTCTCCTTGCGCAAGGTTTGAGCATCCCATGGTTATATTCTCAAGACCCGTAGAACAAACACACATTGCTTAATAATCTTATGTAACTTCCCCTTGGGATTTGAGTGAGATGCATGGCTCGAGCACTGTAAGAGTTCCATGTGGCATAATTTCGAGAAAAATAATTTTATTAAAAGTTGAAGCATGAAGCACTCTATGGTAAATAGGCAACATTTATGCAATCAAGACTTGCGATATTGTTGTCACAATGTCCACCAAGGGGACAATATAACTTAGTAAGAACTAAGGGGTGCCCCACATGTGGACCAAGAACTATGACCATGGAAAACTTAAAGGCCCTTGAAAATGATCCAAAGGCAGGAAATCAAAAATCCAATTTTCTAATTGATGGACCTGCAAGCTCAATGTAAAGTGAAAGTGGAACATGTCAAGGGACCGCAAGCTATGTTCAAGTTCAGGTCCCCATCATGCTAATATACTATTCCTAGGAGCCAATAACAATTATATTGATTACCACACCCCCTAGTTTTTGCGTTAGACCACCGTTTTAACAGGCCTAACATAGTACCCGATAGAGCACGAAACATTATCCACTTGTTGCCATGTAGAACGCCATATAAATTTTTCATCCATTTGAATTTCTTTGGTCCTTCGGGCCTTCAAAGCCTAGTTTAAAGTGAACTTGGACCGTCTCTAGCTTCTCGACCAATCATATAACTTGAATATCACGGGTCAAGGGCTCTCGAGCTCTTCCTAGTGTAAACTTTTAAAGTGGCCCTAAAGTGAGCAGTTAGTGGTAAGTTAGAGAGCTCAACTAGCACACAACCGTACACCATTGTCAGAACTGTCCACTTAAGGAATTGGATTAGGCGGGAACTGTCATTACAACTTGCACCAAATGTTGTAAGTTAGTGTTGTGGGAACATCAATGGGGTTGGTGAAGGGACTTGGGAGAGCCAAGACTTGGAAAGAGCAAGCGGGTAGTTGAGTTGCATGCCCCGATCACACCAAACTTTCCATTCAGTTCCGGCTGTGAAATTGTTGGGGATTATGTTGAGAAATAGATGTTGGTCCATCGCTTTTCACATTATTACAGCCGGAGATGCTGATGGATGGTGTCAGAATTAGTTGGTGGAATAAGATCACAAGGGGTGAGCTATAATGGTTGATTTGTTGGCGAAAACATAGGTTGCGTTTGTTACATTTGATATGGAGTTGGCACTAACTTGCCAAACCATGTTGCTTCATTAGGTTTCTTTCTCCATGTTTTTAGCTTAAACGGGAAAAATCCTTTTATTGTTGGTGTAACTTTGGCATCACGAAGCAAGATACAGTATAATAATAGAAAACAAACAAACATTGTTTGAAAGTAAGTGATGATGCCTAGTGACATAGCATTAATCAATGAGGAGGAGCTTGCACACTTGGAGGATAATAAAGTGTGTTTGGTAGCTTGTTGAGGTTGGTGACGAGCTCATGTAGGTAATCCCAAGTAGGCAACTAGTGGAGTTTATGGCATAGAATTCAAGAGTACCGTACATGGCTCTCTATTTCATCTTATACGTGCGAGAATGTGGTTTCCATGTGCGATACAAGTGGTCTTGGCAAATTTGAATAGGACACGTGGCAAATTATTTTGTGTCGGAATAGAGAGCTCTCTACAGTAATGGGATATAACTTACTTGGTAAAAAAACAATAACATTGGTAAAAAGTTATAGCCACATGTAACTCTAAATGGTAACCCACGCTACTTAGACAAACACAATGTAGGAGGTAAGTATATAAGCTACCCTCCGGATGCCTTTCGATCGCATGGAGTGATTTTACTTTTTTGGCAAGCTTTGCCTTCAATTCCATCCACTTCAAAGCATCTCAAGAACCTTTGGCTTTCCATCATACCCAATTTGCTAGTAGGTGAGTATACACGATCTCATTGGATCCTCCCAATGTCTTTCTATTCTTTTTCTTTTTTCTTTTTTCTTTTCCTTTCCCCCCCTGCGACCTTTGCATTCAATGCCATCGACACTTCATAGCATCCTACGAACATGTAATACCACATACGCTCATTCCCTCATGCACCCTTTGCATTATGAGCTCTGAAGGTGTGTGGGCTTTATTCGGATATTGTTTATTCACGTTTTCCATCTTCTAATAATCATGAGCAGATTTGTGTTACAAACCTTGTGTTGCATTAGCGGATCTAACTTATGTTGGAGCATCAACAAGATTCGCATTGAATGTTGGCCTTTTTCTCGATTTAGTTATGGATATAAGAAGTGCTTGTGTGTCGTTCCTTTGAACGGACACTTATCTATAGTCCCCTCCAATTGTGCGATTGACTTCTGAGTCTAAAGTGGTTAAAAATCTCATGGAAGGGATCCAATCTCTTATAATTACGTGCCATCTTTCATGTTCGTTCTTAGATCCACACCCGATCGCAAATTACTCAAAGATGAGTGTATCATTTGAAAGAAGGTAATTGAATAAAGCCCGCATATCTTATTGTGTGAGACTTAATAAGACTTAATAAGATGAAGTGAAGTGCTTTCATAGCATCATATTGTAACGACACAATCAAATGCTCTAATTATGTTTTCATGATAACTTTTCGGATGACACTCCTTATGAATAAGTGAAGAAATATTGCCACGGATGATGGACGAGTTCATCCATTGGCCAAAACCCTACCTTCTCTCGCCAACAACTTGTGATGAAATACTGTCATGGATGATTGAAACCTGGATGACAAACCACTTGGTAAGTGATAGTTTTTATTTTATTTTTATTTTTATTATTTTTATTTTTTACAATGAGTGACAAACAACATTGGGTTAACAGTTAGGGCTGCTTCACACTATGGCCGAAGGTCGAGAGACTGTTGATTTCCACCAATTAGGTTGCAAGAAACCAAGAATTCAGCCTCTCGACCCTTCACACTAAGGCGAAAGTTCAAAGGTTGTTGCAATTTAATCTGCTTACTTTTTTACGAAGGCGACGGACTCTCAAAGGAAGTTTGGGTTAGACGGGAATGAAAACCCAAACTATTGTTGAGAGGCCATCGGTTTTATTTCATTAAAAAAATCAATCATTGACAAGATCTTGGCCGTTAGATTCGAGGGGTTGTTTTGGGCAAGGAATAAAGCAAGATGCTCCTTCTTCGTTTGAACTATGGGTTTGGCCTTTGAAGGCTTCACACCATGTCCGACCAAAGGCTCCAATTCCTATATATGTTGTTGGTCGACTAATTTCAGCCCAATTCTTTGGACTCTCCACAAAGTTGGGCCATTCAATCCCACGGCCTCTCGACTTGGACGGCCATAGTGTGAAGCGGCCCTTAGTGATGGTGACACTACATCACAGATTACGATTCGTATTGAGCCTGACAAGGGGGATTGGTGACACTGAATACCATAACTAGTGTAGTCTCCCGGTGTTGGATTTGTGAGGATGCTATGGGACTGAGGACCGCCACCTATGATCGGGGAGAACCGGCAGTTAGTTACAGGTGAACCGGTTGAGTTTGAGAAACAACCGGTCGAAGTTCAAGACTGCATGAAAACTACCGATCATTTAGAGGAATTCATGGACGAATATACCCCAATTTAGTGAAGGAAAACCGGAGGATGTGAACATGTAACCGGTTGGACTTGCAAACACTAGGATCTCAACCGGTAATGCCCAAAAACCTCCCCGATCACTGGCCACCACAATTAAGGAGCCTTGATGGCCCCCTTCAATGCTCCCTCCAGGCCACTCCAGCCCCAGCTTAGCTTCTTTACTGCTGCCCCCTGCCTGGTGAAGTTATTACAGCAGCCCCAGAGCCCACAGGCTGCCTGCAGTGGCCTCAAGTAGAGAGAGGAGAGAGGAGAGAGAGAGAAGGAAGGAAGGAAGGTAGGTGTGTGTGTGAGCGTGTGTTTGTTATTCGGTTCATTTTGCATGCCCTCCAACTTCTACCAATCACGTTTACACAAAGGAGCTTGAGTTGCGATAGCAAATCTACAATGAAACATTTGCAGGAAAAAAAATGGTTGAAAAATTGAACCTCCCCTCATTTTGGGCTAGTTTACATCATGGACCATGAAGTCGGACCATGGAAGATGGCCTTTTCCCATGGCCTGACCATGTGGTCCAACTTCCATGGTTTAAAAATCAGATTACAAAGCCTTTGGGTCCCTCACTAGGTGTAAACCGAATGTGGACCAAGAGGAACAAAAAAAAAATCAAGTTTGACTATTCTCTTGTCTTGTATTTTCTTCATCTTCTCTTCCCCAAAAAACATTTCATCAAAAAATGTATTATAACAACAATTCTCTACCATGGGTCCTTGCCTTTTTTTCACTAGAGCACCTCGTTTGCCTCTCCCGCTGCAAAACCCGTTGGACCATGTCAGTGGATAATGTAGGCCTTCAAATTTGTCTTTTGGGGACCTCAAAATTCATGGTCACTCTAACATTTTTTCCTTAGTGTAAACCAAAGTGGTCCCATGACGAGTTCAACATCCAATCACGTGTTTTATAGGGCCTTGGGACGACTTCATGGTCCATGGTGTAAACAACCCCTTAGGTATGGTTATTGGACGTGCACGTTTGTCAATTTCTTAACTAGATGCACGGAAAGAGATACACCGCTTATGAGGTCCTCCTTATTGTATTCGGCATTGAGTGTAGAGTAGTTTTAAATGTAGTCCAACCTCTTTTCAACATGTGTCTTTTTTGATGTTTCTCTATCGATCCTCATCAAATCATGTACCAGCCAAATACAGGGGTCCAATTAAGAAACCAAGTCACTTAAGACACATCTACCTTATGTAGTTATGGTTATTGGGAGGTGCATGTTTGTTCATTCCCCGATTGAGTACGCATGTATGTCCAATTGTGTTCATTATTGAATGTGGAGTAGTTACTAAATCTCAAAGACATAATTCAATCTCTTTTAAACACGTGCCTTCACGATGTTTCTCCTTTGATCATCACCGAACCACAATAGGTTGGCTTTAGCATAAACGAAGGTGACCATCTTAAAATATAAAATTTATTTTGATAAATTATATTCTAGAAGAATCTTTTTTTGAAAAAATATTTATTTAAACACCCTTTTTAAAAACTTGCTAATTGTCATTGAAAATACTACAACCTAGTCTAAGTCCGGGGTAAAAACATGTTTATAATAAGCATGGTTTCATCGCCAAAATAAGCTTATGGCTTATAATAAGCTCATAACATACATAAAAAACCTCCATTCCCTTTGTCATTTATTGTCCAACATATTATGGAATAAGCTAAATTTTGTACAAAGGGCATTCATGCAACATGTAATGCCCCCACCAAACATATATCCCAAATTCTTGGTAGGATGCCCTTGTCCATGTGAAAAACCACATAATTTCTTTATGCATGGGAATGCCACGAGGGGAATGCATTCCAAGCTTTTTGGGCAACACCCTCAAATCCTAGAATGCACTCCCCTTAGGGCATCCCCCTTAGGGGATTCTTCTTATACATGAAAGTAGTATAATAAGAGCACTATAAAATTTAGAATTAGAAATTCATAAGACATAATAAGGCATGTTCTTATTTAATAAGTTTTTGAAAAATATTATTATATCCTAAGAACTAAGCATTAGAATCTCTTTTTTTTGCTAATTTATTGTTCGTGGGAAATACATAGGTCATGATCAAGTATGTCAAATAGGATGCCATTGAATTCATCTTATTGCGTTTCTTTGCAACAACTTCAAATTCATTGAGAGATGTATTTTTGAAAGAGAACTAAGCATAATTGCTCGTATTATATGCATGTTGCGCCTTGAAGGTCTATGTCTGCATTACACTATGCCCCATGGCAAAGTATTTTAGAATGTGATGTGGATTTCTCTTGATCATGGTCTTTGGATTGCCAACCACGACCACAAGAAACCCTTTCTCATATTTTCTCACTCTTGAACATGTGTGTAAAACAACCCTTAGAGGCTTGAATCTAGAGAGATGACAACAAGGAAGGAAGGACTCGTCTTGTGTTTACATTGGTGGCCCATGACCATGACCATTAGTTTCTAAATTATCTGGTTGGTTGAGAAACTATTGGCGGTACCACTTTGTGGTACAAAAGGCCACCAAGAATAGGAGTGACCTTGTAAAAAATCGACATTGATAAATTACCATGGAGTCATATTGTCTAGATATCCATAAATGATTAATGATTGGTGATCACCCAAACTTTACTTTGGAAGAACCTAAATAGGTTGTCTCAACTGGAAATAAATTATCACTATAAAATTATATTTTAATAATATCTATATGGTAAAATATTTTTAAAAAAGTATTCATTCTATTTTGGGAAATTTTAATTTCCCCCCTCACAACTCTTAATCACCGTGTGTAAAACGACCCTTAAAAGCTTGGACGCACAAAAATGATGGCAAGGAAGGAAAGACTCTTATCATGTTCACATCGGTGACCAATGACCACGACCAATACTGTATCATAAATTCTTTCATTGGTAGAGAATCATATGGTTGGACCACAACCGCGTTTTTCAAAAGGCCACCAAAAATAAGAGTCACCATGCCAAAAAAGTTGATGAGCTAATCGCGATTGACACGAAACTCGCATGGAGAATCCTACTAGTTACATGTCCATGAACACACTATGTTTGGTGGCCACTTGAAGATTGCCCCCCCCAAAAAACCCAAAATACTTAAGCAGTCTCAACAAAACACGAACTTGAGACAAGCATATTAAACTAAATCCTATTTTCACAAAACATATAGTCTCAGTTTGAATTACACAATTTTTACATAAAATTCAATTCTATTTTAATAATGTCTTTTTTCTTTTTCTTCTTCTTCTTCTCACAACCCTTGGTCACCTGTGTAAAGAGCCCTCCTCAAGGGGAGATGGGGATTTCTGCCTTGATAAAACAAGGGGTTTCAGGTGGCGTCCAACTTCCGTTGGCAAAAACATTTCTAGCAGCCCTCTCTTAGACCTCACACAAGAAAATGCACGCCCTTCACTTTCACCCTCTCACCGCGGAGTCGGGAACTGGTGAAGCCAATGAAAGTGGCGAAACGTAAGAACCAAAATTTGCTCTTCGCCACCACCACCACCATATCATATGTTCTTCGCCTGCCCGGATCAAACTGCCCTTTTCCGAGAACGCCCTCTCTCCGTGCATCGATTGGTTCACTGTTGAATTTGTAGAGCCAGCTGTTGAGCGGGCAGGTAGTGAGAGAAAAACCGCAGTAGCTGAGCTGAGCAGCGCTGCGCCTTCATGTGCGTCGTCGCCTTCGCAACGCCGTCCAGATCAGCAGCCTAGCTTAGCGAAGTGCCGCGCGCTCTCTTCTGTCGCTGGCTCCGTTTCTGGGTCTATTTACCATGCAATGCTGTTGCAATGGAATGACACGCACCATCGGGGAGATGATTGCGATGAGAGCCAAGCAAGTTGGGTAAAGGGTGCGTAAGCCAGCTGCTTGGATCCCCCCCCGGCCCCCCCCCTCCACTGCACTCCACTCCACTCCAATTCTCATCTGCTGCGCCTGCTCGCTACTGCCAGCTTTTAACTTACATGCAGCGAGGTGAGGGGAGCTCTGGATCAATTTGTCACACTCGCCACGTCGCTTGCTAGCTGTGCTCTCAGAAGCACCTTCACATCACATTCTTGTTGGAACTAGGTTTCACCAGCGGATTCTCAACCAGCAGCATTATCCCCGCCCCTTAGTATCTGCTGTATGTAAGTCTGTGTGTGTGTGTGTTGTGGACAAGGGTTTTGGAGGTTTTGGGTTCTGAGGGATGAGCTGGATCTGCTTGCAAGCAGGCATGTTTCGTGGCCAACAATCAATCTTTTGGTTGCTAAGAAGTTTCTGTCAGTAGAGTCGGAGGGATTGAAGAAGAAGTAGGAGGAAGAAGAAGCATCAGAAGAATGATGCACTGTAGTGCAATGTGGCTCCAGCTTCTGCAGCAGCCGAGTTGGTGATCTGTAGCTCGACTCTGCGTGGGCGACTCCGGCGCGAGCTTGTTTTGGTATTGGTCGGAAGACTTACAGGGGTTAAGTGAAGTGTAGCTTGGTTGGGGAGTGTTGGTGTGTGCACGTCGGCACTGCACGGCCTGCAGGAGTCACGCTCATCACAGCTCATGCTCCAGCTGCGACGCTGCTGACTCAGATTTTTGGAGAGGGCGGAAGGACATCCGTGGCAATGGCTTGTCACCGTTTAAGGCAGTCCTGATCCAGCTAGCTAGCTAGGTTGGGACACCACCGGCCGCCTTTAGTTGGATAGCTCGATCGCAGGTTGTGTCGATCCCAGGGTGACGACAGTTGGTTCTGGATCGCTTCTTAATGCTTGGAATGAATCGATGATGTGTGAGCTCACAAAGAGGCGCAGCACTCCATTGATACTATTAGAAGAAATTACTACATACTTTCGGATGTCGATGGGTTCTTGGAACTAATCAGGAGCAATTTGTTCTGAGGCAGGGGTAGGGCATTCGGTCGGAGGAGGAGCTATGGAATCAGCTGCGGCGAAGCAAGGAAAGGTGTCCGGGAAGACAGTTATCTCTGCTGTGAGATGGACAGTGGCGCTGAGTCTACTTGTGTACGCAAGCCTCACGGCTATGGAGGAGTACCGCATCTCCACAACCTCCGCGGGTCATGCTCCTGACGTCGTTGGATGGAAACCTCCAGGAGCAGCTGCATCAAGTTTCCTTCAAGCTGCGGCTCGACGTGTGAATTGGAGAGCGAACTCCAAGAGTGATGATAAAAACCTTCTTCAGCAACCTGTGCAGCAGGGAGCAATGAAAACTTCGAGGAGGAGCAGAAGCAGGAGTCTTGCTGCAACGAACGTCGAGAAGTTGTCCGGGTTTAAGGTGCACATGGTGCACCGAAACTCACCAATCTCACCTTACCGAAGAGAGTATAACAGCCGATTGGAAGCACTAAAAGAAGACCTCGCAATCGATGAGATGCGTCAACACGCATTTCGAAGACAAAGGTATATGCGGTCAGAAGCATCATCATCATCACCATCAGCAGCACGAACAACAAGTCCGAGCTCGAAATCAAGCTCTGGATCCTCCCCCGTGAGCTCACCTACACTCACAGCAGTGATTGAAGGGCCTGGGGCTTCACCACAACACGAGTACAACTTTGAGTCACCACTTGTCTCGGGTGCAACCTTAGGGTCAGGACAGTACTTCGTGGAGTTTTACCTTGGAACACCTCCTCAGAAATTTGCACTCATCGTAGACTCTGGCTCAGACTTGATCTGGGTGCAGTGCACACCATGCAAGCAATGCTTCGACCAACAAGGCCCTCTATACGACCCTGGAAACTCCACAACCTTTCGTCCTGTCCCATGTCTGTCGTCAGAGTGTCTCCTTATCCCCGCAGTGCAAGGTTTTCCATGTGACTTTCGGTACCCTGGAGCTTGTGCATACGAGTATCAATATGCGGACACATCATACACACGTGGAGTGTTTGCTTACGAAACTGCAACTCTTGGTGCTACAAGTGCAACTGGGGATGTCCGCATTGACAGAGTTGCGTTTGGATGTGGGAATGAGAATAGCGGAGCAAGCTTTGCTGCTGCCGGGGGGATCATTGGCCTTGGCCAAGGGCCTCTTTCCTTCACCTCGCAGATTGGATATGCTTATGGAAACAAATTCTCCTATTGTCTTGTGAACTACCTTGACCCTACGTCTGTTAGGTCGTCTTTGGTGTTTGGGGATATTGAGAGCAGTTTGCTTGCTTCCACGAAACGGGAGCTTATGTATACGCCGATCGTTGCGAATCCCAGGAGCCCGACGTTGTATTATGTCCAGATTTACCAGGTTACAGGTAAGTTCAGAACATCGTCATTATCAGAATTCAAAAGCCAACCAGGTTGAGAGAATAGGTTAGGTCATTCATGTATGTCACAGCTTCAAATGCATAGGATCTTAAGCATGTTTGAGGGTATTCGAATTACCTAAGAATTATTCCACTCGCATTGGAAGTGACTAAGTAGGCTACTTAAGAATGTTATTGTAGATGATACTGCATGACGAGTGTGGGAAAGAGATTTTAATCGCCAGTTGATCATCCCATCGATTATTGCAGTCGATGGGGCCGACTTGCAGATTCCCGCGTCAGCCTGGACCGTTGACGACGCTGGCGATGGCGGCTCGGTGTTCGATTCCGGCACCACGATAACTTACTTCGTGCCTGCGGCTTTTCCCGCGATTTTTTATGCGTTCGATCAGGCGATCAAATACCCGCGGGTGAACTCGGTGCAGAACCTTGACCTGTGTTTTAACATCTCTGGGATTAATGAGCCCAAGTACCCATCGTTCGGAATCAAGCTTGCGGGTGGCACGTACTTCCAGCCACCGAGCGACAATTACCTCGTGGACGTGGCGCCCGACATCAAGTGCCTCGCCATGCAATCGCTACAATCGACGTACTCTCCAAACACCATTGGTAACTTGATGCAACAAAACTTCCTCATCGTCTACGATCGGGATGAGTCTCGCATCGGCCTCACGCGCACCAATTGCTCCTTGCACTGAAGAGGAGGGAGAGATTGCGCGGGTCGCTGACCGTGCGGCACGTGGCGAATTTTGGTTGTTTCTTAAGGTCGGCCGCCGAGCCTTGCTTCCTCATTGCAAAATGTAAGTCTCTCATCCCTCCTATCCCCTGAGCACTTCATAAATGAATGCCGATTCTTAAGTGTTAAAATCGCCTGAAGTGTAATGAACGTTGCTTCCTCATTGCTGCCGAACCTTGCTTTCCTTATTACAGAGTGCAAGTCTCTCCCTTCTTATCCCCTGAGCAATTCATGAGTGGATGTTGATTCTCAAGTGTAAAGTGTTTTCCAAGTGTTGTGAACATTGCTTCCAATCCTTGCTTCTTCCTCATTGCAAAATGTGAGTCATGTTCAGAACATGAATGGAGTGCTCATGCTGAAAGTCTTAAAATTACCCTTAAGTGTTGTGAACATTACTTCGGGATCTTGCTGTCCTCATTGCAAAATGTGAGTCTCTCTCTTCATATCCCCTGAGCACTTCACGAATGTTAAATCTTGTCTGTTAAATTTGCCTATGTGTTGAAAGAAATAAAGGGTTCTTTATTCATCTTATGTAAACCAGGAAACTTGATGAAAAAATCAGAAGGGTGCAAGTCTCCTCAATAAATGCTAGTTCTTCCTGTCTATCATATATATAAAAAAATTCCCCGAGTATCGAGTGAGTATTCTACTCATCTGAGGATTCCAAGCCCAGTTGGATAGATTTGTGTGATAAAAATAACTGGTTGACTTCACAGGTTCCATAGAATACTGATAGGTGTTAGCATCTCACCACCAAAATCGCTGTTCCTCCTTGGATTTGAGTTTTCATCTGTGAACAGATGTTGCTTGAAATTTTTTGTATGAGCTGATGTGGTTTGCAACTGACTTTGTTGGTGACAGGTTTTGGAGGTTTAGAAGCATTTTTACTCCCCTGTTCTACATTGTATGAATACTGCAAGACGAAAAAGGCGTCGAGGAAGAAAACGAAGAGGAGGATGGGGAGTACAATAAAAAAATCAAAAAACTGCATGATGTCGGTGTCTTTTTTTTTCCTTTTTTTTAATCGTTTTTCTTTTTTGGGTTTGTTTACTGAGAGCCTCACGGTCTCTTGTCCAACCGGTGAACGCACGGAGGACAGACGCCGGGGGATGCATTCTTAAGGCCGCATTTCATGTAGGAGAGTAAGGGACTAATTCCACAGAGGGCAAATTGCTCTGCACTGTTACACGATGAAGATGATGTTCTTGTCCCCACAATATATCAAGGTTTCTCAAATTTCCAATGAGTGTCCGTTCTCAGTGAATTTTCTGCACTTGTCTTTGCTTTAATGTGAAGTAGGTACGTAGATTTGAGGTTTGCAGCCCTATTGCGAGAGCTTCTGACTCAACATAGACGATTTTGGGTGTTGAATTGGGTCTGGAATTGTGTCATCCACTTAGCATTTGCAAATCAAAGAGATTGGGTCATATCAAGTTTCAGAAGATTCAGAATTCAGATGCAAATGTTACAAGAGGGGTAAGTGAAGATTCCTGATTATGTTATGATTTGAATCTAGAATGGTTAACATATCCAAATTGACCACATTGGCTAATCTTGGTGTAGCCTGTGTCTTTCTAATATCCATTCTTAAGTAAAAGCCTCATGATATACTGATCTCCCTCTTCATCAGGACACATTTGGTTGTGCAAGAAAGTGTCGTATTATCTGAATGTTGTATTCTTGAAAATGTGACAATTTGGCCTCAAATGTTGTACTATCAAGGTTTTCAAGAAAAATGACCTATTTTTAATGTGAGATATCATGTCGTAAGCATAATGGAGACACATAAGTGAGAGAATATTTGCATTGAAGAAATATTTTCACAATGTTCCTCCCCCTTTGCCCCAACATTCCCCAATACTACATGTTCCAAAGTACTAATCACATATGAACCTTCAAATATATATGGGTCCCATCACTTTTGCACACTAGTGATCTCTATTACAATATATGACACATTGGGCCTAAAATATGTCATATAAAAGCGTCATAATTGTAGATAAAGAGCACCCCTCTATTGATTCATCTTTACTAGTGCAGGAATGTAGATTTCACATGGGATTTAATGGGTCTCAACAAATGTAGGAATAACATGTGGCAAAATTGAGGTGAAAACAACTATTCTATATCGGAATAGAGAGTTGTTAGCAATATTCAACAACAAGCTTTCAAATTCAAGAGGTTCATAACATCACTAAGTCTCATGCTCTGTCATGTAAATAAAAGTGATGCCATGTTCCATGGGGACTGTGTGGTGAAACTAAGGCTGAAGCCATGATGGCTTGAATATCAAATCCATGTTTAATCCTAGTCCTTGACCGAATTGCTCTCTTCCCTAAGGTAAGTGCAACCACTAGTTATAGATGAAGGCTGGGTGAACCAACCCATACACGGGTTCCTTGGAGGCAAGGGTTTAGGCATCCAACAAGGAACGAGCACATCTACATATGAATTGGTTGAGTTTGGAGAAAATAACTTGTTGAAGCTCAAAACCTTAGGAAAATTACCGATCATTTAACATAGAATCTATTGAACATACCTCAAATCAATGAAGAAAAACCAAACGATCAAAATCATGTGACCGGTCGCACTTGGAAACACTCGGCTTTGGACCAATTGCACCCCGAAAATCTCCCTGGCGACTGGGTAAGTAGCGGGTGGAGCTTAGCGACGTCATGAGGCTACTCTTTCAATGACACATTGAAGCATTGACGATCATGAACATCGTTGACTTCCAATCTCCTCGTCAGCATGGTCACCTCCGAAAGTGTGTACTTAACTTTGATGCCATTTGTAAGCTACTCTAATGCCGCCTGATGAAAGAGTGCGATGAAGAGGAAGAATGAGAGCATCGCCAATGGGCGCCCATTAAAGGCCATGTGAAGGGTCCCCAGGGCATTGCGGGCGAGTGGCGTGGGGAGGTGCTGGGCAGTAGCCTCAATGCGGCACCTACCATGCAGTCCGGGTGCCCATTCCCGTGGCCATGGTGGCATGAGCGGGGTAGCCACGGAGGCATAGGCCGGCTCTCATAGAGTAGTCGCACTAATGTAGACCTTGGATAACTCACCAACTAATTCAACTATTCGTTGACTAATCGCCTTTCATAACTATAGTTGTTCATGATTTGACCTGCCAAAATATGTAGTTAACTATAGTTGTTTAAATTTAGTCTACCAAAAACTCTAGTTAACATATAGTCATATTTAGTTAACTAAATATCTTGTTAGCTAAAGTTGAGCACAACATGTTCATGGAATTCTATTGTAATGTTGTAGTGTCACTAGTGTGTCATTTGTGTTGGTGGTGTGAATGAAGATTGTTCTAGAGCCCAACATAATGACGTATAACATTAAGCCCAATCTATTATAATGATCATATAAAGACGTTTCTTGATGATCCTCAATGGCCTGAGCATATTAAAGACCCTTAATTGAAGCAAATCAAGAGGCAAAGTTCTTCGAATATATAATAATATTTGGATTTTTTCTAGTTATCTATAGTTATTCTTCAAATCAATTTGAATTTTTTCTAGTTAACTATAGTTGTCCCCTAAAATGTATAGAAAAAGTCTAGTTAACTATAGTTTTTTGGGCACTTCTCCAAGGTGTGCACTAATGTGACTAATGCGACTAATGCCTTGTGAGGGCATTAGTCACATTAGTCACATTAGTCGCATGGCACTCATGTGACTTATGTGATTGTGATTAAGAGTGAAGATGGAAAAAAAAACTAGCATAAAGATACAAAACGAAAAGAAAAAACTCACGCTAGCATGAAGACACAAAACAAAGACAAAAAAATCAGGCCAACATCAAGACACGAAACAAACACCAAAAAGCATCCTTGCCCTTCCCGCCTCTACGACTGCCATCCTGGACGTGGACTACGTCTAGCGGGAGGAACAAAGCTCACGGCAAAGGGACAAAACTTAGACCATGAGGTATTTGGTGAGATGCAGGAGACTAACATGAGTCTTCCTAAGCCCGTTGAGGCGCGCTGAAATTGCCACGCCCGCCAAGCGCCATTGACGGGTGCATTACGGATGCTCTTAGGTGGAGATAAACTGGACGCATAAGTTATGCAGACTTGTTGGACGCATAAGTTATGCATAAGGATTTGTTGGGCAGTAAAGCAGTGACGCAAGTAGAGTAGCAGCAGCAGCAGCAGCAACTGCTGTGGATGATCCAAAAAGCTAAGCTCGTTCAGTAAGCTAGCCCCTCACGCATGTTCTCAACTACTGCTTGCCAGTCGACACGCATGATGCTGGCCAGTGAACAGCTGCACATTTGTGTCAGTTTTATTACCTGCAGTGAGCGATTGGGTGGGTGCCTCTTGAAGTCAGCCGAGGATTTCTTACAGCAGTAGGTTAGTATGTAAGCTATTTTCTGCCCCTCATCCCCTGTTTCTCTGGCCTTACTCCTCTGAAGCCGTATACGATCATTCTTTCTACATATTTTTTGTTTCTTTCAAGGCATCCTAGTGTTCTTTAGGGAGGGAAGAACTGTCCGCATATGATCATTTCTTTCTACATATTTTTGTTTCTTTCAAGGCATCCTAGCATTCTTCAGGGAGGGAAGAACTGTTCGCATACGATCATTTCTTTCTACATATTTTTGTTTCTTTCAAGGCCTCCTAACGTTCTTCAGGGAGGGAAGAACTGTTCGCATACGATCATTCTTTCTACATATTTTTGTTTCTTTCAAGGCATCCTAACGTTCTTCAGGGAGGGAAGAATTGATTGCATTTCCTTTCCCGGATCAAGTATACGTGTGGCAATCCAACCTAGCAAAAACCTGGACACCTATATTTGGGGTATGTACCAAGAGATTGGACTCTGAGCTTGATAGTCGACATGTTTATATGGAAGAGATTTATATGACCACTTACAAGAATCTTCACTTGGATAATGAACAAGATGTTTACACGAGTTTTAGAAAGTACGAGCCAAATGACTATGGGCATGATTTGGATTTGCAAACCACTAATTGTGTGTTTCATATCCTACAAGAAGTGGGTGTAGAGAGAAAAGTGTTTGGATAACACCCCGGGGGGGGGGGGGGGGTGCACCTTTCATTAAAAGCCCATAACCACGTACGTTCGTAACATATACAAGTTTTGTTTTGTAGAATCAAGGAGTACACGTACAATTTCAATGATATAAATATAAATGACAATACATATATATATTACATTCATATATAGTCATATACATAGGTATACAAATATAGTTTTGAATAACAATTAACCCCTATCATATGTATAATGTAAAACCCTAGAATTCATTAATAAAGTTGTTGAAGGCTTTTTCATCCCTCGGATGTAATTCATAAGCATCTTAGTCTATAATTTTATATGTCATAAGAGTTAATGCAAAATTTGATTATTTCTAAACCTATCATCAAATGATCTGTGAGATCATAAATCCACTTATTGTTGATTCCTTTTTGATACCAACATAAACCAATCTCCATGTTTGATGAACAGTTCATCAAGTCAATTGGATCCCTCTACTCTACCCAACGATTACCAAAAATTTTACACATCCTATAAACCCTCCCAACAAACCAAACCTTCATTGGAGCTAACATGTTTTGTCTATTATGTTTTTATTTACAATTTTAGCTTCATGTGTGTTCAAAACACATACTCCACAATCACAATCAAGATCGATACATGTACCAAACACCATATAGAAAACATACAAGACAACCAAGACCCAAAATTTATAGTGGGGACCCATGGTGGAACCAAACAACTCCAAGAAGGATGAGAATCTTAAACATGATCAACTAAACCCACATTAAACACCTTGAAATCCCATTGGAAAAATAAAAAATAAAAACTCTTGATTCAATCTATGCTAAAAGAAATGACTCCATGCCCAAAGCATGTCGAAGTCATCACGGACTTTGTTGCAGATGTTTACGTATTCAACTTCCTTCATTTAAGACTTTCTCCCAAGTTGATGCAGGCGAAGTCAAGAAGCGAGCAAGAAGCATGTGCAAGACTACACTACAAGCATATGAGTCATGAGCTCACTAGAAACTTGTCATTCATAACCAGAAAATCTACAAATCTAGCATAGTGGTAGATTCGTTGCGTTCCTTCATCGACATGAGACGATTGCCTAGAACTCGTATGCTAGTAGTGTTGCTTGACATACCTCCTTCCTTCTCATCCCCTCCTAAATCGATATTGAAGATGCACACAACATTGGGCTTACGGGATTGCAACACACTAGAAGAAAATGGGATTACTTTGAAAGCCCAAAAATTGCCCCCTTCCGCACCAAATACCTAAGAAAATTGTACATCACTACCATGATTGTTTTGGAGAATGAGAGTCAAGTCCCAATGGTAATCGGTGCTTGCTTCGTGTATTGTTGAGCTATCATCTTCACTCTAGCGGGGTTAAGATTATCTAACTGCAGTGAATGGAAGAACACGCTACACTTATCTTGTGTCCGGGGTTACACTGCCTTGTTCATTGTAGAGTCGTGCAATTTTCTTGGAGACAGCCATAAGGTTTGTGGGCACTCTTCTTTTTATTAGAAGCGTATCGTAGCTTTCTAGCGGCTTGGGTACCTTTCTGCCTAATGATTAATTGAAGTGTGAAAGTAAGTTAAGCAACTCAAAAAATAATACTTTAAAATTGGGCAGATTCAAAACCTAATTTAAAATAAGTTAGACATTCATCTAAGTCATATTTCATGAAAGGTTTCTCTAATGTCATCTATGGCGGCTACGATTAACCTAAACACTTTCCTTAACCAACTTTCCTTACCCTATAGTTTGTTTTTTACTTGTATGTCGGGGTTTTGCTTGGCAACATGTACTTTTAAAAAAAAATTGATGTTACTTTGTTGGATTCTAGTGAATGTCACTTGCATAATTGTGATTCTAGGCACTTTTTGAATTTTGTTTTGTTTTTGGGTTTTTTTGGTCACTCAATGAAATTGATTTCCTAGAAATTTAGGCACCTTTAGAATTAATTACTTTCTGTCCAAATTGCTAGAGAGCTACGGTATGCGGGTGTTATTCGGTTGGTTTTCCCCTTCTCCGTCTTTCATTGATGAGATTTCCATCTTTAATTTTGTGTTGTATTTCAAACCTATGATGGAACATCAACAAAAATTGGATTCTTCTTCTTTAGTTGTGGTTGTGGGAAGTGCATTTGTGTTGATTTTTTAAAATGCCTAGATAGGTTCCCCTAATTGTGGTTGGCTATTTGAGTGGAGAGTAGTTAACTCCAATATTTTTGAAACATGAAATGACAAGCTTCATGAGACAAATTTAAATCCCATTCTACACCCAAAAGTGCTTGAACTTTGCCAAGTGCACCCAAACAATCCAATGATATAAAATATTTACTTCAACCTAATTGTCTTTGGAGCCCATAACATCACGAAGCAACCACATGTTAGTCTCTTTCCAAGATAAGAGGTTGCGATCAAAAAACTTTGCTTATTTACAACTGCTTGTCGAAAAGTTCACAATAAATAGCCCGAGTGATCCCCATAAACAAGAACTACTGAAATGAAAGGAGAATGATGCTTGTGTGATACTTGGTCCGACAAAACGCAACCAAGTTGTGTAATGTTATGCCTTATACTTCATATTGCAATGCAGAGTGATTGAATTTTCCAAGGTTCACCAAAGTCTTTTAACCTAAAAAAATGGTTTTGCTAGAAGATGCATTTGCAAGTTGAAATTTGTTAACCCAATGATGAAATTGTAAACCTGAAGAAATACATGGAAATGAAAGGCTCCTTATTTCTTGGTCATAGGGAAGATGTTAGGGATGCCTCTATGATATGTTTGTCTACCTTATTACTTGCTATTTATTACCCATTTCCACATTCAATTCCTTGACTTCTCCATTAAGATTGTCCCACGCGAATTTGTAAACATGGTGTTTATTGCTCTCCTTTCCACTCAGATGTTTGCAAATGAATTATGGAAAAAATGACAATGCACATATAGCAAATCTGTGTTATATATTTAAGTTGCTCATGGAGTTGGTGGAGTTTATGTAATTACACTTCATTTCCTAGAGATGTGGTTTGGTTATAGATTTTTTTTAAATATTTTTTTTAATACTTATCAAGTTGTCTATGATTGCAAAACAAAAACCAAAAATGTTGTCCCTCTACAAGCAAGAAAGTGTGTAATTTCTTGAAGATCCATGGCAAGATTTGTGAGCTTTAATGATTTTAATATCTTTCCCCGCCTATTTTTGGCATGTTGTTTTTAACACTACAAGGACCATGTGGTCATCTCCCTAGACCTTGTTTGTGAATTCGATAATTTCACACAAAAGTGGGAGAAAGTGGACGAAGTCATTGTTATGCTAATGTGACTTCTCACACAATTGGACAACTTCACTATACATGAAATACTTGGGGGGGTCTCTAATGAGGTGAACCATGTCAATACATGCATAAAAATAGTATGAAACAAAGTCACACTATGACCTAGATAATATAAGTTAAATGTAAAAAACAAATGTTCCAACTTTTGAGGAGCTCAAGTGAGCTCATAGATGATTCCTATGATGGGGAACCAATTTTGAGCTCATTTGAAGAGTTCAAAGATGGTTTCTGAGGCAAGGAACCACATTTGAGCTCCTCAAATGAGCTCAAAGATGGTTGTGGAGGTAAGGATCACTAATATTGCCTACAATATTAGGAGAATTAGAAACAAAAATTGAAACAACTTTTATGACATATATTGTAGGCTTAGATGTTCATGAGCTAAATCCAGAGATGAAAATGCATTTTACCTATGACAGGGCTTGATGCTACTTAAAATTTATTTTGTATACTTATGTTCATGGCTACATATGAATGTAATTATTTTACGTATACATATTGCCACTTGTATTTTGTCATTGAAATTGCATGTGTGTTGCATTATTTTACAATGAAACAAAAGTTGTATATGGGGGGTTTTTAGAGTATGTTGTGAGCGCACTTGATTCTTGGTTTAATGAAAGGTATACCCCATGGGTTCATTTTGTGGCCCCTTGATATCTAATTGTAAGGATGGCTACTTCAAAGCAATCATTAAATTGGCCAACAACCTCAACGTGTGCGTGTGTCATGAAAGGACTTGGTGGCTAGGCCAGCTGCTTGGGAGTGGTGAGGTTTTGGGTTAGAACCATTGGCTAGCCTCTTTAACATTGTCATACATATCTAGGTAAGCCACACAATGTACGGTGATAAGGCATGACGTAAGCTTAATAATTGGGGGTTATTTGGTTGGGATGACTTAATGATTGCAATTATGTGGTTGTGTGCAGACTTTCCCAAGTCAATGTTGCATTGTGGGTGGGCACCACCACCCCAGGGGTGCTCTACACTCAATACATATGACTATTCATGAGTGCACAAAAGGGGCCTTAATTTGAACTTTGTTGTAGTATGTATACATATGATACACAAATTAAAACTTATAGTTATGTACACGGGTATGTACGTGTATCAAGGACCTTTAAAACATGTACAACATTTGTACTTGTATGGTAGTGTCACTAGATTTTTAAGCATGCGTATTTTTTAATGTGAAGTTCATTGTGGCTTATATAGGGGTAGGGGGTCTAGTATTTTCGAGAGTACATTTGGCAGTCAAATGATTGACAATCCAACTTCACCTAATGATCGACAAAATCGGATTAAGGTTGGATATATATATATATGATATCTAAACTCCTTACCATTGCAAACCATTATATTGTATTGAATCTTGGTTATGATTATGGTGTATATTGTTTTTGGAACACACCTGAAGCTGCTATTAAAAATAAATAAGTGAGGTAGAGCAAGAAATTGAGCACGATTTTTTTTTTCAACTTTCTAGAGATGGCTTACGATTCCCCAAAAGGAGGCACCGGTAATCAACCCTACTACTAATCATTTAGCATTTTAATCCCTAAACGGCCAACTTGGTGTTGGTGAAATATGAGATGACTTAGGAAATGAACGATTTCTCAATGGCCAATGTTGTTTTGCACGAAAAGAGAAGTTGTTCGTCCTCCCCCATGGCACGATCTCACGACACTTCACCCGTTAATAATGTTGTTGAGAAGTCAACATAGTCAATACATTTTTTGCGTACTATGTAATGTTATGTTGTCTGCCACATGGGTCTTTCAAATAAGTGGGCCACTCCAATCCAAGGGCGACACCGTAGTGTTAGAAATAATGCACTAATTATGGAGTTGGCGAGGTTGCAAAGAGCCGTATGCTAGCACACTAAATGTACTCCTTACTACTCTAGGCCACACTAATTTTTCTAGAGCCCATGCTACTTCTCAAAAGGAGAGTCAATGTGGGTCACATTCATTTTTAACTCACACTTAAATTTTGGTAAAAAATAGTGTGGGTAAATATTTATACTTTGTGCAACTTTTGTCATGTAACTAACGTTCAATATGTTGGTCAGAATACTTCATGAAGACTAAGGGGAAGACATGAGGTCTTGGACCCATGCTATTTGTTTGCGCGCTAGTTTTCTACTCACACTATAAGATTATTTAGTGTAGCTAGCTAGGCATGCCCTAATGTGCTGGAAGTTTGGTCAAGAGCCAATGACAACGTATGTGGGCTTATGAAATTAAATGAATTGGAAGTTCGGGAAGCCAAAAGGCTTATGGTACATCATGGTGGAGTTAAATATGTAAACATCTTAGACTCAAGGAGTGCAATGACTTCCAAGAAATAACTGGAAGTATCAGCATGATGATCAATTTGGTAGGAAGACTTGAGATTACTTACTTCTACATTTTGAAAATAAGAAAGTAAACATATTTCTAATGGAGTTATAAAAAGGGCATCCCAACACATAGTATATCTCATTCTAGGTTGGCAACCAACATTCCACCAAAAACTAAAGTGTGGTAAAACATAGGGTCCCATCTAATGTGTTGAAGTAAAAATCTATTAAGGTATTAAAATCTAAAGCCATTGAAAATTCATATTGAGAATGTAATAGATATATGCCAGGAATATCCATCAAATATGCACATTACTTCTTCTCCCTTTTGAAAATACCCTATTCAACATTCATGCAATCTTCATGAAGACTTGGGGGAAGACCCAGGATCTTGGACCCATGTTAATTTCACCTTGACTAGAAAGCCAGTGCAGCCTACACTACTTATTTCCACGCTAATAGAACTATTTAGTGTAGTGACAAATGAACCAATTGAGTTTGAGAAATAACCAGCTGAAGTTCAAGACTTCAAGAAGATTACCGATAATTTTAGAAAAATCTATGAAATCTACCTTGAATTCTTAATAGAAAAGCAGTTGGACTTGGAGACACTAGGATTTTCGACCGATTCCGTCCAAAAATCTCCCCGGACACTGATTGCAACCCTAAACGCTTTCAGCAGCAACAAGTACTGTAAAGTGCATCAATCTTCCACTGCCGTAAGGAAAGGAAGAAGAATTTTAATTGAAGTACGAGAGTGGCCACTAACTTCGAGCGAGGAGATGGTGGTTCCCTTGCCAGGCATGTTGTCAGAGAGGCCGGAGCATGTGAGGTTGAGGCATCTACAAGTGATGAAAATAAGGGAGTTGAGGAGGAGTAAGAGCTAGTGGGGAGTTATTTTGGTTGCGAAGCAAAACAAAATTCTAAGGAGAATGCAATCAAGAAACAAGAAAGAAGAGAATAATCATGGATATGGAAATTGTTATAAATTTTGAAGCAGTGGAGTCAGGGTAACACGTATAGGTTAACCTAAAATCGTTCATCTAAATGTTAGTGCTACGCTACAATAGTTGTCAAAATTCTTAAGAGGGTAATCAATCACAAGATGCCAGGCCAAAGCATGGTAAAGTGAACAAAACTTGTACCTTGCCAATTTAGAGGGGCAAGTAGTCACATTTCCTAGTTTTGTAACTCAAAGCAGTAATAATGATTCATATTAAGGTTTACTAGTAAGGTGGATCAGGATGTTTTCGTAATTATTTTTGCAAAAATAGATTATGTACATCCATAGAAATAGGTTTTAAAGTTTGTAGGAGCTACTTCCATAATTGTCAGTTCTCGGAAAGTGAAAGTGAGTAGACCTTAGGAAAATGTATTTTACTTCAAAATTTGTGATGTGGTAACAAAAAATATGATCTTGCCAAATATTTCAATAATACACACAAATCATAACAAATTTTGAAACGAAGTAGGTTTCAGCTCAAATCCACCACTCAGTTTAGGATCTACTTTATATTACGCATCTCCACGATACTAATAAGGCACAAATTTTGTATTATATTTGGTTCAAACCAAATGGGCTCCCTGGTCTCAAAATGACATTTTATATAGAATTGAGCCTACTTCCCTTCCTATGTATGAAATATGTATCATAATTGAAGGGCATACCACTTTTCTTGTTCATTTTATCATGCTTTACCCCCGCCACCACATAAATCTGAACTTCGTTAGCTATGGATGCCTCAACCTTAAGGGAAGTGGGCCAATCGTGGGCACTTCCAACTCAATGTTTAGGGAGATTTTTGGGCATAATCGGTCAAGATCCTAGCATTCCAAGTCCAACGGGTTACATATTGACATATTTAATTTTTCTTTATGAATTTGAGGTATATTCTATAGATTCTTCTTAAACGATCAATCATTTTCCTAAAGTATTGAATTTCAAACTCAACCAGTTCATCTTTGACTAGTGGTTGGTTCTCACCATTTGTTGTTCCAACTCCACACACAGTTTTGGCCGTTGGATCAAATCAGGGGTCGTATCATTCAATTTGCAATTACAAAACGTGTAGCTTGTCATTTCATGTTGAGGAGGATGGGAGTATGGATACAAATGTTATAGAAGGTGAAACTTGTGAAGACTTCACATGCATGTTATGTGAGAGGCATGAAGATGTAAGGTGTATGGCCTCATTGCGGCCACTTTGGACTCCACAAACAATTTCGATCGTTGGACCAACTTGGAGATCGTCTCATCTAGTCAGCAAAATTATCACGTATGCAGTTTGTTTGTTCCAACTCTGGAATCAAATGCAAGATTCAAAAGTTTTAGGACATGAAAGTGAAGAAAAGAAAAGAAAAACTGGAAAAGATTGTAATAAATAATAAGACTCAAGTCGTCTGTGAGTGAATGCCTCCCGAAATTGTGTTAGCAATTGAACCTATACTGGTCAAACTCTCTCTAGCTCAAAGTCCAATCTCATCATAACACCTTTCCTTTTTCTGTATCCATTCTTAACTCTCTCTCTTTTTAAAAAAGAATCCCATGCAAACATACAACTCAAATATAGGTGATCAGTTGATTAGAGTGACCATATATATACGAACCCCAGTTGGAGAAGAACACGACAAGCTCTTTACATTGAGGGGAGGATTTACATGCGATAAACAACCCTTGGTCCTCTCCTCAAGTCCCTAGTGCGTGTTTAAACAGCTTGACATGGCTGTAAATGAAGGTGACATGAAACGTATGGGAGTCAAATTTGACATTCATTACAGAAGCCAAAATCCATATGCACAATCACCGATTTGTGACAACACTGAAGTGTGGCGTGTTCGTTGAAGAACTAATGTATAATAAACTTTGATATTTTGTGCACCGACAAGAATGAAAGACCAGTCTCCTTTACACTACTCCTCAGGGGTAAAAGATAGAGTCTTCCATTTGGAAAGTGGTCTCCATGGCCTAGTTGTCGTCGTCATCATCATCATCATCATCATCATCTTCTACAACAACAACAACAACAGAAAACTTACCGATCATCGTCATGATTCGAGTTATCCATGGACAGTCAGTGGTTTTTGTACCCAGATTTTTCCCAGCCAAAGCTGTACGCGACAGGACAGAGTTTTGCTTGAATCAGCCAGTGGGTTGATTCAAGTACACTCATTTGCAGCAAACGATTCACCAAATGAACATCAGACACTCTCCGTACCTGTCTGTGTGTGTGTGTGTGTGTGGGTATGGAAGTACTGGTGTGGGTGTTCGAAGGAGCTCCAACTATTGACATCTTTCTCACATAATTCCATGTGGGAGTGTCCCTCGCTAGATCGCATACTCAGGAGGGGCACGTGAGGAGGAAGCTGGACTCCACTTCTCACGTCAGTGGGCTCTGCTTCTTTGGAGCCCACTGATTAGCTTGGCGGTGGTGGTCTACCCGCAAATTCCCTGCCATATCTCGAACCTACTGCAAACAGGTGTATGTATGACTATCTTTCTCGATGGTTGCATAAGCAATAAGGTAGATGTACGAACAATGGTGGAAGTGGGCTGATTCGAGCAGAAAGAGTCGCTTGAAATCTCGTGCAATGTTTTCCGGAAATGGAGTAGAGGAAACGATGAGGAATGCAAGTTGTTTTGTGACTTTATTCGTTGGAAATAGTTAGTTACATTTTCTCAAAGAGGCAAGTAAGTCAAACCCCTCATTTGTGCACTAGTGTCTCGTTAATCTAAGCATCAAAATATCCTACTCTACGTACTAATGCACACAAAACGGTTAACTCAATAATGACACTCAAAAGTGATTGCAAGCGGTGTGAAACAACACTTATCTGGCCAAACAATGCATCCCGCATGTCACTGCACACTTTTAGAATTAGCCATTGTGGGTCCACACAAGAATCATTGTACCACTAGTCTAGTGCACCATAGTTGTCATTCACCGTTTTCGGTTTTTCCTATCTTCTTCAGCCACCGGTTATTTGTTCTCTTTTCTAATACCAGTTCGTAGAGCCAAGCAGACTTATCTTGGTCCATGGGTTTGTAAGCTATATAGGTTTGTTGTTGGGTTTTTGTGGGGGTCTAAAGGCCATCGCACACATGAGCCAAGAATCATGACGATGAAATTGTGTGAGCCCAAAGAAGTGTCCAAAGACTGTCCCAACCCACTTCCCAAATTATGTCAGGCCTACCTCCAAGAAGTGGTTTTTGAAAATAGTCCAAGTGACTACGAAGAAACAACATCCATTGGATGCCATCTAGGAATCCATGTAGACATTACATCCATCTAGCATTCACTTACTCCGTTGCTCCCTCAAGTGTAGTGTGAAGCGAACTTGGACCCGCTCCGCCTTTTCCACCAATGAGAGTGCTTGAAGTGTAATGGTCATGGGCCCTTAGGGTGGGTTCGAAAGCCCTTTGCAATTATTCATATTCAATTCCGGACATGAGTTTTTTATAGGCAAATACTCCCGCATTTATCTTGGGAGTATTTCAAGTCCACATTACGCCGTCCTTGGGCTAAGTAATGTTATGTGGCGTGATCCTAGGCACACACACATCCAACGCACTTGACTACGTGGATTAGGTAGTGACAAGTTCCACAATGGACCGTACTAAGAGAATGACATGATGGATTTTGCAAAATGATCTCTTCAAGCCCTCCAAAACATTTTGGCCCGAAGAACACCTCCCAAAAGCGGATCCTCATAGAAAACCAAGTTAGTTTGAAAACATGAGTTGAAATCGACTTTATAACCTCCTTCCTTCCATGTTATTTGGATCCAATAATAAGTATGTTGATCAATATGGAAGTTCAATAACTGATCTAATCCCCGATAAGCTTGAACTCCTTGTGTACATGATTGAATTGGGGTTAAGCATAGATACTTTCTCGATGTTTTTTTAGTTGTGTGATAGCAACAAATTATTTTGAAAGTAGTGTGAAAGTAGTTGAAAATCAAATCGAACACCATTGGAAACATTTAATTGAACATAGATCTGTCAACAACTTGGTGCTATAAATGAGGCTCAAACTCATCTATGAATAATACTACTTTCCTGATATTGGATGTGTCCACAATTTTCACTACATTGTGACTATTTGGGCGTCTACTTTAGTGTGCTTGGACCCTCCATTATAATCAGACCATGGATATTGTAACGAGAACACTAAAACTAGTTTTTGCTTTCTAATCAATTTTCATTTTAGTTCCTATGTAAGATTATCTTAAAGTTTTGCATTAGTTCTCTTAAATGTGCATAAATATTATATACACAACCTAACATTTTCTAGTGCATCTCCTCCTTGCTTTGAATTGGTGTTTTTGAACAGCCTTCTTCTTGTTTGTATCTCTCTATTTTTTCTCATACTTGACAAGTGGTACGAGTGCACCATATTTGCGTTTACTACAGATTTCGTGTTCTTTTGGGTTTTGCACAAAGACTATATCTATGGTTTTCATACATAAATAGATTGCATAGCAGTTGTGTAACGATAATTGGACCAAAAGAGAGCAAAAGATTGGCGCAAAATGGATGAGCACAAGGTTTTGGAATAAATAGTATCCATGACTTTATTCCACCAAACCTCTCATGCTGCAAGCAATCTAAACATTTGCAAAAAAAAAGGTATAGAAAATGCTTCCCTTACCATCTGTTCCCATGCATGTGGCAATTACACATCTACAGCCACCAAATTCAATGTGAGTGAGGACATCCACAACAAGACATATTTAGAAATCAAAATATTTTCATTTTTCTTCAAATGCTCAGACACAGCAGACCCCCAATTAAACCAATTTCCCTATTCAACCACACAGGCAGTCATTCACCAAACAGTTGTCAAACCAAGCGTCACCAACTTCAATGACAGGTTTTCAACACATTAGCGCAGTTCTCCTAATGTGGGCCCATTGTGTTATCAATTTAAGATAGACAACCTGACAAAAGTGAACTCTTCTGCTGCAACTCAGAGATAAGGGCCACTTGCTCATTAACAGTCTAAAACTTTTAAGGACACCAAAGGACAATTCCACCATACAACGGCTGATGGTACACGGCAACAGTTTGCAGGACAAAGAAATCATGAATCATGTATATTTCTAGGAGAAAGATGCTCTTTCCAACAACTGTAAATGTCTCTTCCCCCCACCAATTGACTACTGTGGATCAAGTGTTGTGAAGAATCTCTTCTATCAAGAACTCAGATAACAGCGAGATCAGTAGTTAAATTGATTTCTCATGCTGTTTTGGTACTCCTAACTAGGCTTGGAGATCTCCAGCACTCATTGCATCCTGCAGATTCAGAGAAATAAATCCAATGTGAGCAAATTGTAAGGAAACTGCTTGCTGTTCAAAGTCTAGGTTTTACAACCTGTTTGGGGAAGTTACCCTTGAAAGATGGCCTAATTCATCTCGAAGGAAATTGCCAGTCTCCTTGTAAATACATAAACCCATCATGAGTGACTTCTAGAGGAAGTTGTGACAGGAATCATTGTTTCTGCATTTTTCAGAACATAGGAAATTACTCAATTACCTGCAGCGAATCTTGCGATGGCAATGCTATTGGAGGGGTTGACTTGCGCTCGGCTTGTAGAGACCGACAAAGAGCCTCCAACTTTTCCTTCTGATTTTTAAAGGTCTCCACCTGCTTCTTCAAAGACACTCTCTGCAGTATAAACCATGCAGAAACTTAGCTGCTAAGAGCAGTAAGGAGACAACACTACCCCTGAAATGTTATTCAAATAACCACATAGGAGGACTGCAATGCAAGAAGGGCGAGTGATTCAAATTCACTAATAAGGACAAGAGATGAAATCTGCTAGAAATAGATAGTCGTTTCATGTATAACATATATCGGGAGTGTAAAACTTACTCTTGCTATACTTTATACATGAAAAGCTATCTTTTTGGGGAAAGTTATTCTTTCAGTCAGGTTTGACGTAATCTCTGGCGAACATAGGTTCTCCACTGCATGAGTTAGTTTACTTATAGCAACATTGCAACAGGAATTGGTCTAACCTCATCTAGAAGGTCAATAATGGTAACATCTGACTTCTCTGACTTCTTCTTGAGAGTGAGATTCTCCTTCTCCAATCTCTTGATAGTTTTGGTCATCTGCAGAAGTGAAAGTGTTATTGTCAATCAAAACACTCATGGAAAGGACTGTCACTCATGACTTCATTCTGGACACAGCAAAAGGTGGATATTTGAGAACTTGTCACAGCATTTTGCTGAAAATAAGACTGAAGCAAAGACTCCAACTCAAACTCCAGAACTCATGGTTGCAATAAAGACTAAAATACAAGCAGCCAATAATTTCATCAGAACAAATATCATTTAAGTGAACCAGAATACACCTTTTCCATTTCTTTCTTGAAAGTTGCAAACACTTCATTGCTCTTTGTCAGTGTTTCCTGCAACAACAACTTGTGAACAATTAATTGAGTGGATTTAAAGACGCCAGGGCTTAGGATGTGACAACTACAAACACATCTAACCCACCCCACTGAAAAGTTAGCACTGATCCAAAAAGTAATCCTAGCGTCCCATCTGAATAGCACCAAGTTCATGCAGAGATTATTTTAGCAGCACAACTGGAGATAATCAAAACTAAGCAAATCACATAGTCCAAGCTAAGCAAATATCATAACAAAGGAGCCTTGCATTTAAGAACTCCCAACAACGCATTACAAATTCCCTACCTTCATACAGCATAGTAATGGCGTTGCCTCCAAGAAGGAATTTAATCCCATAAACAATTAGATCACTCTGGAAATTGAGAAACTTAATTTGTTTATTAAAAGATTTTGGTGACACCCTGCAAAGAAGCAAAATCCAAAAGATGAAAGGAGCGATGAGATGCCTGAAATTGCTCAAATTTGTCACCATAGTGAGCTAGTTGAGCTCTTAGATCTTGTTCGATTTTCAACTTCAAAGTAAGTTTCTCATTATAGAGACTTGACTTGGTTTGTTCCTGCACAGTCAGCTCTTGCTGCTGCTTCAGCTTCATCTCAGCAAGCTGCTGTTCCAGTTCCTTCGTCTTCAACTGAAGGACCCCCACCAGAGAACCAATATAAGCTCTTCTGTCAAGGTTAACATTCTAATAAAGGACAGCTAAGGTGGATGCTGCTAAAACTGTCACAATACAAGCAATGTAACAAAGATACTATTCTTATATTTTTATAAGGTTTAAATGATTCTCATTAGCATTGACAGGATATTCCAACGCCACCAAAGTATTTCTTATTTGAATTCAGTATGCAAAAGTTATAAGAGTTTAAAGTTTTATTGATAGATGACCAAACACCAACACGGGAGCCTGATGATAGGGACGTGGACATTCTCAGAATCAAAATGTACTTCTTATGCAGGATTTTAGGATGTTGGTTTTGGGTTGGATGCCCCATCTACCTTACAGTGGACTTTTTCCTACACAAGATCATACCTGATGATTAAGGTGCTGGTCCCTCTTCTCATATTGCTGGGTCAAAAGCTTCAATTTATCTCGTAATCTATCAACCACAGTTTGATGGCCAGCAAAATTATTAGTGTGATTATACAACATGCTTTCATTATATTCTTACGAGTCTTCTAGAAACACCACACCAATGAATCAAAGAATGTAACAACAATGCAAAAGAAAAGACACAACTTACTTTCTGGACACACAATATGTCCCTACCACATTGTTGAATGAATATTCTACTTGCATTAAGAATCACATTTATCCTCACACATCTGCATTTCAAATCAAATGCAGAGTTAAGCATACATCTCATTCTCCCTTATCTGCTGCAACCTCTCATCACCTTGCTCCTCCAATTTGCTTGTGATATCCTGGCAGTTGGTGCTTTAAAATGTTAGTTGAACTCCTCCATAACTAGCCTATAATTACAGCATATGATCCCGTGAAAAGTGGGAGTACACATCTCATAGATCAGAGGATGTAAAGTGAGATATGTCATGAGTTGTACCACAAAATCAAGCTACTAGGTTCTGATTTGAGGTTCAATTTAGAAGAAAACTTCATAATCAGTGACATACATTCAAAAACGTACAAACTACTGTCCAGCTAATGTACATGAATAATAATCACACCAGACATTCTTGTACATCCCATGCCACTCAGGAAAAGACCTCAAATATATTGAAATACTGAACTCTTTATGTTGTGGAAAGAGTCTACTGGGAGCTGCACACAACAAGACTTTTGGGCAATCAAGGATAAGCATCAAGAAGTGGCAGCTAGACAACCTTAATAGTATTATGAAACTTTGTGGAAAGTTCTTGGCGCTTATTTTGCTCTTCTGCTGACATCCTTTTGCTGTCATCCTGTAGATACAACACCAAAACGACTAAGTATCCATATACATACACATAGATATTCAAAGACTCTCTTAATCAGGACCTAGGTATTACTTAAGACCTATACCCATCAGCAAGAAACCTTTGTGAAATACCTCCAATCTGGTATGCTTTTATGATATCCCTTGACTATCTGTACTGCCAGGGGATGTGTATCCTCTAATTTTACCAAGGTAATACACCAATGTACTAGTAACACAGAAGGTATCAACTTTACAATTAAGACTGCAACACTGTCATTACTATCAATGTACAACAAAAGAAGTGTCCATGAATGTGCTCAAGTTTCTTACCAGAAGCATCTTATTTTGCCTTTGAAGCTCTCTACACAATGACTCCAGCTTCTGTCGAAGTGCACTAACTTTTGTATATTCCCCATAAACTGCAACAAAACAAAACCAAATTCCTCAGATTACAACATAATTTTTAGGATGGGCAACAAGAACTCACAGAATAGGGAAAACTGACTTATCCTCCAGAGAGAGGAAAGTACATGACAAGGGGCAACACAAACTTCACCCACATCTACAGCATCTCCATCAACAATGGATGAGAACATAAATGCATTCGCCAAAGAATAAACAACACAGAAACATATAGCACTACATATGTTGAACATTGGTGTTGTTCAGAAACTTCAGGAAACTGTAGTCCTTTGTCATAATAGGGCTTGTCCATGCAAACTTGCAGAGCAACCTACTTGTATCCTTTTCTTTGTTGACCTGATCACACTTTCGTCGCAGAGTTAATAACTCCTTCTCCAACTGCTTTGTCTCTGATACCTGCATTCAATCCCAACTTCCTGGCTTATATAAGTTTTCAAAGTGGGCAGCTTTAAAAAAATACCTCAGAAAGCAGAATTTAATGGAGTAATGGGCTGATTTTGAGTTAGCATGAAGAGAGTGAGATGGAAAGTGCAAATAAACCTGCTGCAAGTACTTTGAATTCAAGAGGCGCAGCTTCTCATCGAAGCTTTTCTCTGTCCCATCAAGCATTGCCCTGACCTCCTTCATTTGCCTCTTTCTAGCTCTAGCTGTCAACCCCATACATCCATATCAAATCGTAGGTCAACAACAAGATTCAGATTCTGTGCGCCTTTGTTTGCAAACTCAGATCCCTTGGTAACACACCTCTAAGAATCCATTCAAAACAATTAATTTACAAAGTTGTGCATCTGAGGATACACTGCCAGCTCAAAAAAAAATGGGAAGTTAAAAGCTAGAGGAAAGAAACTCTGAACCCACCTCGTTTAGATTCCTCATCGTCTGTCTTAGAGGATCCTGTCACTGCTACCTCTAATTCAGCAATCTTTGACTCCAAGATGTCTTGCAATGGCTCATCAGCATTTGCATTCCTCTGCAGAGAAGCTGTTGTGGGATGCTTGTTGGTCTGTGAGCTTGAGGGCCTATCACTATCATCTCCATCGCTATCGGTGCCACTTTCAGCATCCATTTCAGTAGCCTTTCCATTCCCATTGTTCTCATTCTTACTAGCCTCAAACCCAGAGAACAAAGGGCCTCTTAACCTGTCCTTCTGAGATTCAGATTGAATGTCACCTGAAGAGCTTGAATCCCCATCTGACAAGAGCACTGGAAACCTTCGAGGTTTCTCAGCTGACTTGACCACGGTTGTTGGTAAATTTGCAGTTAAATCTACAGAAAAATCAGTCAGATCTGGGAGAAGGCTGCTCTTGTCTTCAATTTGTTCAGGAGAATGGCCTACACCTATCTCAGGCATATCCGAGGCAAACTTCAATCCTTTGTCTGTTGCAGGCATTGGAGACCTGAATCCTAATTCAGGCTGGCCTGCGAAGAAGGAAGAACCTGATATTTGCTGAAGTCCATTTATGCTCACTATGAGAGGATCTCTACTTCTCTCCACAGAAGATTCTGTTGCTGTTGATGTATGGACATCAGGAAAACTTTCTGAAACCGAGAAACCATCTGGTAGAGACTGTGCCGATGGGAGGTGGCTCACTATTTCCTCTACTGACTCAGATTCTGCTTCAACAGTGGAATCCACAGGCGATTCCATTGTACCTTCGAATCTGAAGACAACAAAGTAGTTTGTTGAAGACAACTCGTTGAATTTCATAACCATGGTTAGAACTACAGAGCCTGTGACAAAACCCTAGCAAAACCTTCATCAATTTTGATTCATAATACATATCATAGACATAATCCTGAATCAAAGAAAGAGACCTCACAATCACAACATTAACGCCCAAGGATAGTGAATGAGAAAGACTGCAGTGTCTGCCATTTATACACAGGAATGCCAAGCAAAACAAAGGCGATACATAGAGTACAACTAGCTTCAATGTGGTGTTGAATGATACAACAGAAAAACCTGAGGTTGCATCTATTGAATAATGCGACAAGTTGAGAGGATAGATAATGTGCACACAAACACCAAAATTAACACATAAAAGTCATAATTAAATTAGCCATGAATTGCAAACTACCTTACTCATACCCATTTGGACTGAACTTCAAAATCATGTACATGGCACATGCTGAATAGAAAGAAGCTACATGGTTTCAACAGAAACTAGCATCAAAAGCGGCGGTACAGGCTAGTAAATGCTACTTTACATCCTCAGACGTGATTAAAAAATCATAATAACGAACCCAAAAACAATCATGACCTAAAAATACGCACTAGTTGCGAATAACTGGATAGAACACAACGATGACAACATTTTGAGAGCGGTCACCACGTGGGACTCGCGTCCCACTACATCCTCGCAATTAACCTATACAAGATCCACTCGCTGCACTCAGATTCCATCTCTGCAACCACACTACAGTGTGAGAGCTCCAGAAGCAGCTGAACTATTTGCCCCAATGCCATTCAATTTTGTTCAGCTCGATGGATCAACATCACCACCTTCTAGACCTGATCTTTCATTTCACTACCAATAACATATGTCAGTTAACATTAACATCTGCTTGTGGTAACTGAATTCCATTCCATGACTACACAATGCTGATTGCTTACAAAGCTTTCTTTTCTCATACACATTTCTTCTGGTATTACACAAGGAGAATAACAATCTCCTATGCACACCTTAGCCCTACTTCATCAGACCGCGTATTCATCTGTACTTCACGAATCGAATCGGAGAAGATGGGTATTCCCACCAATTTGCACCAATTAATGCAGAATTGACCTTCAAATCAGCCTGTCCACTAAGCTCCAGAAGCCCATTGAGAACCCCTTTCACCAAAACTGTTTACTGACAATGTAGGGATTGAAAGTGGGCCAAAAATGTGATCAGCTCAGAATGACCTAATGAGGGTTAACAAGCAGGTGCACACATCATCGTAGGTGTAAAATGATACCTCAAGAAACAGGGGAGATAACCATGTCCAAAACATGTACTAAAGGCAAATCATCCAACTCCATCCAAGATCATACTGTTTTCCTAATCCATTCAAGATCATTCGAGATTTGTAGCTTCAAACAAACACCCATTTCCCGGCAATTTGAGATAAGGAAGTACAATGTGGCAACAACAGACTTAACCCCAAAACCCCTCCAAAAAACACCAAACCCTACCGCAAATGTAAGAAATTTGAGGGGAAAATGAGTGATGCACCTCCTGTACAGTTGTTGAAGCTAACGGTATCCCTCCACTGTGCAAAATGAGCGAAAAATAAACTTTCGCAATGTGGCTGCGGCAGCAACTTCGGGGGCTTGAAGGGGCGGTGTTCTTGTAAGGGAAGGCCTGGAGCTTGGCGCCTCGACGGGGCAGCCATCGGTACATCGTTGCGTCCGGTGAGTATTTCACCCGTCTGGCGGTCCGGTGTTAAATCCTCCGGTCCTAGACCCTGCAACCCCTGGTGGGTGGGTGCGGCAGGCGCGGCGACCGGAGGTAGGTAGGTGCGGGTAGGTGCGGCTTGGTGGACGGTGGCTGATCTCTCTTGTCGCATGGCACAGAGCGACCAACGGTAGGGAGATCCGTCCGATTGGTAAGGAGTTTGTCCAATGGATCTGCTACTTAATCACATGCGACCCCCCCAATGCGGCGGAGATCCAACACTTGAGCACTTTAATTTACATTTGGCTTGGCAAAGGTTCACGTGTCTAATTCGGTTACTTATCTTAATTGGACACCTATATGTTTGCATGGTATATGGCATGTGGCTTGGTGTGGTTTCAAGAGTTGATACCAAAAACGACACATGTTTACATGAGATTGGACTGCGTGCTCAAAATATGATAACCATTCTAGGTTCAATGGTCAACGTAATTGATAGCATATGTAAGATCATTTAATAAGCACTTCGATATTGAATAAGATGTTCATATGAGCCTTCAAAATTACGAGGAAAAATGACTACAACCTCAATTTGGATTTGCTAGCCATCTCTTACTAGCCTTGATGAGGCAGCCATCATATTGCTATTAGGGTGATTTTACCTAGGTATGAAGGTTATGCATGATATATAGACCCGCATAGTGTCAAAAACATAAATATCCTCAAATATCCATAACCCTGTTGATGTCCAATAATGTGAAGTCATGGTTATGGATACCCAAATGGTGTCAAAAAGAAGACGATATTAATCCAACATTGGTCACTATACATGTTTATTATACAAGCCTTTTGTATTATTTAGGAATTATTTGACAAGTCCATCATGCACTTGGAAAGGTCGATTATGAAATTCAGTTCACAACACCTACCATGCAAAATGTTGTATTTGTTTTCCCCTTCTAAGTTTGTTGTTGATTCATTTCAAATGGGTCCCATCATGCTCCATTGGGGTCTTTGACCTTGATTTTAGGGCCATTTTGACTTACAATACAAACCATTTAGGGTTTGTGATGTTACTTTGTGTTTTCACCCTCCCCCATGGTCAATGTCATGCAACTTAAACTAATGATTATGGCTTAAGATTTGGGTAAATAGTCATGATGTCCACCCATGGAGGTTGAGAATGCATAGAAGCACCATGTGGCCATGTCACACTGAGTGATTATGTTGACGAGTCTATTCAATTTTGGATAGAAGGAGGCACATTGTCACATGTACCCACGTGCATTGGATGAACTTGTCATGGCATGAACGTTATGTTTGGTAAAAAGAATATGTCGACATACCATGGGTTGTAGTAGGCACCCAATATCCACCTCACCAATGCCACTACGAGGTACATCGGACACCTACTACAACCGATGGCAAGGCTCCTCGCATCCATAACCTAATTCAAAATGTTTCCAAGTTAGACATGAAAATATAAGTTGCTCACAATAGGTATTGATTCATTGTTTACATTCAATCTTACTAAAGTCTATCTCATAACAATGTAACCAATGAAAGTTGTAGCTTTGGTGACCAACTTCCACTTATCGGTTGCCTCGTCATAAAAGTATTGGTATTCAATTTAGGTCTATAGCCATAGCAATTGTCTTTTGAGTTGGCTTCTCACATTTTTACTTACAACTCACAAAGAAATGTAGGCACAATATGCACAATTTTGGTGCTCATCATCTATGTCCACAATCACAATACAATTGCAAACTATGAGACAACCTAAGTATAGATGAGATGCTCGAGTCACGATGTTCATGTATGCCCGCCATCTTTTGTAATTGGCACTCTGATTAATGTATTCTTACATGCGGATCACAAATGTAGTTATCAAGGTACAAAGAAAACGAGCTTATGACTTGACACAAAGGTTGAAAGCGGAGGGAATTTGGTGCTCTCGAAAATAACCTACATTTTGCAATACGCAACACTCAACAATGGAAGAGACCAGGCCTTATACTTACAAGACTATGCTTGATCCACATTGGGGTGCTCAAAGGGGTTGTAATACCGGAACAACATGTCCAATGAGAGTTGTCATTGGAGACCTTAGTACGTCTCCATGTTTTCCATGCAAACTATATGACATTCGAAAGTTCAACATAATAACATTATCCCAAATGTTGACCTTGGTTAGCTTTTTACTTAATACACACAACTCATTCAATCAAGAAACCTATTTCAAGTAGCTCTAATTTTGGTACGAATGCAACTTGGTTTTAATATAGGGTTATTGTAAAATATCGGTGTGCACACCAGATCACCCAAATGTTGAGATTCGAGTAAAGGCTTTGAAGCATTTGCAAAGTGACATGGACACCAATATGCTTGATTTGACGACATCTTCAACAAACACGAAATTATTGTTGCGCAATTTATTGGAATGGTTCAATCTTCCAGTTGTTTCTCATGAAAGTTTGGTGATCAATTTCTTGATCAAACTTGCACAAGTACGAATATGGCTCATACATTTTACACTTCTTCTATACAAAACTTGTTCCAATCAAGAGAAAATTTAAGATATGCAATTAGTGTGTGTGTGAGAGAGAGAGCAATACTTTTTTTGATGTGATTGTTCCATGTTTTTTGTTGTTGTTGTTGATTGAGAACTTGTGCAGTTTAAACAACTTGTGTGATCTATATTACATTTTTGCACTTTGTCTTGAAGTGGTTGCTTATTGTATTGAACGCTATTTATATTTATAGGCAATATTGTTATTGATATTCATGTTCCATATTTTTATGCCATGGATTTGAGAATTTGTGCACTTTGAAACCACACATAAACAACTTTAGGTGGGCTATGTTATATTTTGAAACATCGTATGGATCATGTGGTTGCTTATTGTAGAAAGCAAGGATACGAGAAAAACTTGTGAATCTTGGTGCCGTTGAGTTCATGGTTGAATTACGAAACCAAAGTGCCACCTCACTTATGCCGATGATCAATGCTTTGATCTATTTTCTTGCACAACCCACGCCCTCAAAGTTGGATCCACAGAATGGCCCACCCTCGAGCTCGGACAACACTTCTAGGAGTTGGGATGGCTCAAAGGTACTCACAAATTCGTCACCAATACCATAACCGACCAAAATCACATGCTTGTTTAATTATGTGTATCATTTATTCAAATTTTCAAGGTATTTTTTGTGGATTTAAAAATAAAGTGAATGTGAACTTAGTCGTATTTGAGCTCATTGAAAGTTGTGTGCAATCACTTGGTGTTTGAGCTTTATCCTTTGAACATGCACTAATTGAATGCCGATGGATTGTAAAAAGGAAGGGAAATGTCATGAACACCAAACTTCCGGGGCACCTCTTGGCCATACTTATTTCAATGCTGAGCCAGGTTCAGCGTGCTCCACATGTTCCGCACAAAGACATTCCACTCATAAGACACAATACAAGGAATTAGGTATATATTGGGTGTCAACTTGCAATGAATGAGCAAAATTTATTTTTGAGTAAGTAATACACATTTTGTTGTTAATACGATGACGAGAGCTCTATTGCATGATTAACTTGATGAGAAGTAAATCTTATAACAAGTGATAATGTGGTTGATGCCTCTCAAAATGTGTGTAGTTTCAACAAAAATGTAATACATTGGAAGTCTATCACTAGTATGTATGATTTTTCACACTCTATTGTTTGTAGTTGTACTAGCAGAAGAGGGACTTGGACCAAATTTGCCATGTGTTGACTTGGACCCTTGCGATGACAAATACTTATTTGACTTGAATAGTAAGATATACTACTTATTAAAATCATTGGGTAATAATATAAAATAATATGTGTTTCATACTTATACTTTAATTCTCTACTGAAAAATGATATGTTATCTTGACAAAACCCATTTCTTGAACGCAAATAAAGGATTAAGAGTTTGAGATTCGTTACTCTCAATTGCAATTTTTTTGCAACAAACTAATTAACATATATAGCAATCATTTGGCATTGTCCATATATAGTCCATGATGCACACATATTCCATTGTACTTATTGCGGTGGAAACGCCTTCAAATAACATGAATAATATCCCTTGTTACCTTGTTTGTTAGCCTTACTTTTGAAGCACATTACTCTTGGTTGGGGCCTTTTTAGTGACAATACAATATTCTGAGGAGCTTGACAATGTGAAACATGCCATGACCGAGCTACGCGAAATTACAGTCATTGATTTCTACCCAGAAGCCGTTTTACAAAAATACAATATTTTACAGGTGGTGCAATCTTTTCTTCAAAGTTCTTTAAATTTATTTTTCATTCTTCTTTTTTATATCTATTACTAGCCCTTAAATGTTCAAGTGGCCCATTGTAGACCTAAATGTGTCATACAATTGGTTTAAAAAATATTTATTGATTCTTATTGCTCAAAATGCCAGTTATAATCATGTCCAAAATCAACTCATTTATCACAACCATTACAATCAGTGGGCTACAAAAAGGTATTTGTGATATCCTGGGAAAAGTTGTGTTGTCATGACATTATTCATGTGCACTTATTATTATTTAATTCTATTATCATTAGCACAACACACAAAAAGCATTTTATTTATATATCTAATTTGTGAGGGTGTTTAATGAACTTGAACATTATACAATACGTACCTCTTAAACCCAATATTAAGATGCTATGATTGTGTATTTGCCACACCATTTGTTGCACATTGTGTGGACATTGCATTATTCAACAAAGCACTTGTATTCTCTTGCGAGGGAATATAAGTGGGAATAATCCTCTTGTGAAGCTCAAATTCCTACATATTTTATGTTGATTTAAAACTTATTATTCACTTGCTAGAGTGTTAAGTAGATCAACGATGTGGATCCCCCACTCCTAACTTTGCACTAAGAAATATATTCCGACATGGGTTAGGTAACCTGATAATCTTGGCTAATAAGATTCTTTCTAGGTTTTCAAACTTACAAAGAAAACACAATATAATGTTACGGATTGTGTAGTAGTCTCAATAATAAATAAAGTGGACCACATCAAGCTTCAAATGCTTTTGATTTTTGGTGGAATACTTACGATAGTGTTGTAATAACGATTTCATCGTTGTAGTGGCATAATTTGTGATGTATTGTTGAATGTGTGACCACAACAAGTAACAAACAACGGTGATGCTACATCACATTAAAAAAAAAAAACATAATATTACTAAATTCATAATTCACATTGATTTTTAACACAAGATGTCTCATACCAAATGATTGAATGATGTATTTTGCACCGATAACATTGAAAGGTGCCACATGCTAAACACACAAGATTCTTTGCAACGATGGACTTCACATGGTACATGTTTTAAGCGTCAAAATGTTATTTTGTTTATAACATAGAATTATGACATGCTTTGAATTAGTAAGCCCATGACATCTTACATAAGTGGTGTAGCTATGTATACTTTTACATGCTTTATTATATGTAGCTGAAATACATATATGTTTGTTGTGACATGTAGAGCGCATTGACTTTGATTCAAAGGATGCCGGATCATGGACTAGGTGCTATTGTGTTTGAATTTGTCCACATCCTCGTGCGTCGTCTCAAGGTATACATTTCCATTTACTTCTCGCATGAGACGTTGGGAGGTGATTCTTAATTTATATTTTTTGTTATTCTAATCAATAATACCATGTGGAGTTTGGACGGATCTTAAGTAATGTACAAGTGCCATGTGGCAACATTTCAAGAGTATCCATTTACTAAAAGCTTGAACATGAAGCAATCTAAAATATGACCTCATTCAAAAGTTGACATGAATGAGAGATGCTTCACCCTTGGGCATAGACTTAGGCTCATGTATGAATCCAAAATAGGTTTAGAAAGCTAAGCTATGCACCAATATCACAATAATTTATGTTGTTATGGTTGAGTTTTAGTCTTCTTCTTCTTCTTCTTTTCCCGTCCAAATTTCAACTACAAATTCATGCAAGGTGCATCACTGTGAGTTATTCAATAGACATGGATGTCATGATTTGATCGATTGCACAATTCAATGGTTTGAAGCTCATGTTTTTAAGTGAAGATAGTAATGACACACTGTAGAGGGCTCCCTGTTCTAACATATAATAATAAAATTTCCCTTGCATTCACCACAACCCACTTGTATCTCATGTGGAAACTACAATTTGGCACATGCAAAGATGAAATAATTAAGGAGCCCTCTACGGTATCACTGATAGACTACTTACTCATGTCTAGCAATTGCTAACAAAATGATAGATGAGGTTCCAAGCACATTATCAATTATTTATTCATTTATCCATGCTATTGATCGCTTGAACTTAAAACATCTTATGTTACATATAAGGCAACTAACCAATTCCCGACCACCACTCCATTAAGGCACCTCATGCCATCTTGTTTTTGTGTCGCTTTATGTCATTCCTTGAACAATGTTGAAATGTCATGGTTGAAACCCAACTTAGCCAAATTGCACTAGCTAAGTTGACAACTAGGTGTAGATTGCAAGTATCAAGGGTATTGTTGACGAGCATCAAGGGTACTCGGTTGTGTAACCGATCGGTGATTGGAAAGAGGGTAACCTGCATCACATGTAAAGGTTGAAGAGAATGTCCACTTGGAAAATTCATAGTAAATTGGTTATAATTGGATTTAAAGAATAACATGCATGAATTTTTATTTTATTTCTGTTACACAAGGATTTTTTCCTTTGATTATACCTTAACCACATATATGCTCACTTGGGGGTTGGACTCTTAATTGGAAACCTAAATGACATCCGTGAGTGATTATGAAATAATACCCCTCATCTATGAAAAAGATTAAAAAAATGCATACATACTAACGGTACGCTAGAAAATGGCTTAAGTAGAATGTATTTATACTAAGCATTTCAATTGAATGTGATAAATGCCTCCAATTCATATACAAAATACAAATCATTAATTTAATAGCCATTTGTTACATGCACATTCTACTTTAACTTTCTAATAAAAAGTCATTGAACATTTTTTTATCCTTAAGATTTAACTCAAAATAATATGACCCTGAAATACACATCATTTAAGCTAAGGTAATAAATAACAATGGGTGAAAATGTAAATTGGATGAAACTACACTAGTAGAAAACTCTGCCAAAAAGAACCGCACTCAAAATAAGTTTTGAATCTTTTCGGCTGTGGTTCTTTTGACCAGCTTGATATGTAGGCGCTAAACAATTGATTGTTTTTATTATTTTTATTATTTTTTTAGCGACCAAAATGTTACAAAATTTTGGAGCGTGTAATATACCATTGAAAAGGTCTTAAAAATACTTGAAAAATACTTGAAAAATTTGAACATGTAATCATAAAACAAAAGAAAAACATGTAGTTGTTTAGCGACGAGTTGTAGAGTTTTTTTTTGTTTTTGTTTTTCTTCCCTCTAGTATGTACATTTAAAAATGCTATTAATAAATTTTGAGGTAAAGGTAGATGTACAAAAGGGGGCCTAAAGATCAAAGAATTTCTTGATCAAGGATGTGCTAGCACTAGTAGAAAACTATTCCCAAAAAAATTGCAGTCGTAATCGGTTGTGATTCTTTTGACCAGCATGAGAAAACGCACACATCTTGTAATCTACAAATAATAATAATATATGCACTACACGGAATGTCGTATTTAGTGTCACCGATTCTAATTGTCTTGCTCAATACTATTTATAAACCTTGGTGTAGTGTCACCAACACCAAATGTTAACCTAACATTATTTGTCATCCTTGTAAATGTTTTGGGGGATTATGGATTTACACTGTTGCAACTATTGTCACTTGCTAAGTGATTTTCCATCCAAATTTGAATCATCCGTGACAATATATCATCATGTACTTGTTAGGATGCAAAACATACTAGACTTTATTTCAAGGACTGGCTTTGGATGAACTGAAAGTAAGTTGGGACAACAGTACTTGTAAATATAATCCATAGAACATATCACATAATTTTTTTTACCAAGGTGACATAAAATACCATAAGACACTAAATACAATACTTAGTATAGTAGAAAATCTAAGAGGGATACAACTTGAAGAAAAGAAAAGAAAAGAAAAGACAAAATAATGCCCATAACTCGGTACCGGCATGAATCTAAGAGGGATACAACTCGAACTTAAAGTTGTGGGTCGAAATTGGCAGGCATCTCTCACTCTTGCATCTGAAGCAGCTTTCCAAGTTCATCTGGACATTGCAAGGGTGCACAAAGTCAAGCAAAATGTCCAAGATGATACATGTACCTTATATACAAGTAAGATGAATTTGAGCATCTTAAATGCAAGCAACCATCAATCAATGTTGAGTGATTAGGGTTGGTTGACAGGGGGTTCCAAGTCCTAAGTCTCAAGTCACTTGAGGTCAATCCGTGCAACCTCAACCGTTGAGATCACATGGAAGTTGGGACTTACGACTTCACACAGAGTCCCGAGTCCCAAGTATGACATGGATGTCTACATGGCAACACTTGCTGGAGGGATGCTTGGGTCTTGTGTTGCGAGTTGGGTCAAGCGAAAAGTTAGACCCAACTCTCAACACAAGTCCCGCAAATATGTTTACATGAAACAATCAAGATCTGACTTAAGGGTTGCTAACCATGTTTTAATAGTCTCATGAGGCTCCAAAGTTGGGACTTTGCCTTCATGTCAAGACTTGACACTTGGAACCCCATGTGAACCGGCCCTTAGTGTCACTATATATCCCTTCATGGTTTGACATATTTGACTATGCTAATTCGTGTAACTACTTGATGATTCATTCCACGTGGATTCAAATCACATCTCATCCTTTTATAGCTTCCAACTATGAAAGGAGGAGTGAAACGAAAGATCGAAATTGCATCCACGTATGATTCAATGTCGGTCCATGGTTTGATGTGTTGTGATCGATATGATATGGTTGTTGGTGTATTATGGATCTAGATGTTTGAGACGAGGTTGACAAATTTGTGGAACATTGTGTGGTGTGTTGTAGCTATAAAAGAAAGTTACCCGGTGTTCACACAAGGACAAGTTTATTTACGTTTTGCGTCAACGGAGTGGAGGCCTGAAGACGGAGAAGCCAAACAAAGCGGTGTCCGCCATGTGCTCTCCGTGGGCCAAACCGTGCACCTAATAATGCTCCAACTCCTCGTGGGCTTAACAAACACTTGTCACCACCAAGCCTCGCTTTCATTGTTTAGGGAGATATTACCGTTGCTTCAACCACCCAAAGATGAATGTTTGAGCGAGGAGGTTAGTAATGACTTCCATTCTTATCATGCCTTGGAATGTTGTCAATTGAAAGCAAATTCCAAAGTATCTTCGCAGGATAAATATATAGATAAAGTGCGAATATTTTGTGAGTTTGAAACATTACATGTGGGTGTAATCTTATTTCTTTGATAGTTTGAGTATTATATGAAAATTTCATAAATTGAATTGTCATAAGCATCCCAAGAAAAATCCTTAAAGTTGGATGAAAATATCAATAGTTGGATGAAAATGTGTAATGTCATCCATATGTGGCATCATTACTCTAATGGTTGTCACCATTTTGGCTTTCCAAATACACATAAAAATATTGGGTGTAACCCACAGTTGACATTAAGTTCACATGTTTTGATCGTGTACAATTTTGCAACAAGTATGTATGTTGATTTTAGGGTCACTTGTTTGTCCAAATGTCGGGTAACTTTCGAATGACAATTGCTTTTGGATATTTACACTTGAAGTGTTGGTCAGGTTCATAACCGAGTCGCGAATTAGATCAATTGTGATCTAACATTATCACCAAACCCAAATTAGTGTTCAAAACACTTCAAACACGATATTCAATATTTTGAGAGAGTGGGATCCTCTCAAAATAATATTGGCCATTTGGACACCTAAAAGTCATGTTAGGTTGATAAATACTAGATTATACTTTAGACGTGTAGTTTCCATTAAAATGAGAGTATGTTAAGCTGGGAAATCGACTCATTTAGGTTGAGTCGACCTAAATGAGGACATTATGTTGTCAATTTAGGTTGAGTCGACCCAAATGAGGACAATTATGTTAGTCAATTTAGGTTCAGTCGACCTAAATGAGGACAATATGTTAGTCAATTTAAGTTGAGTCGACCTAAATGATGACAATGTGTTGTCAATTTAGGTTGAGTCGACTTGAATGAGTCGATTCCCTAGCTTAACATACTCTCATTTTAATGGAAACTACGGCAAAATTTACGGCGGAAAATAAATGTTATTTTTTTACTTGTACTCTACAACTTTCCAGTGGTTTTCATTTCATTCTTGGATTAATAGTTTGCTTTATGTACTCTCAATTCACTAGAAAACTCTTATTTTAATGAATATTGTGTTTTCAATGTTGCTTGGATGTTGAGTGATTCGTGCCTTTGACACATGGGAACGAATTAGCTCATGAACATAGTGGTTCAAGTGACCAAACCATCACCACAATTCTCTAGATTCAAATATCAACTTTTGTTTCACCCTAATTAAATCACATCAAACCACAACCATCAATTCATTACAATTGCAATATATAACATTTTGTTTCTACAACACACGATTGCAAGACCTAAAAAATTGGTTAATGAGTAGAATTGATGTTAAATGAATCATTTCCTAATGATTGAGTTCTCACTAAAAAAAGAATCATGAAAGATCCCTATATATATAAATATATAAATATATATAATCAACTTGCATTTTGAGATGACATAACATCTATAACATTAGTGCAAGTTTTTGAACTCGAACTATGATATTGTTTGTGATTTGTAAGCATAGGTGCAAATACACTTTACTCAATACTTTCAAGTCATTTGTGAATCGATGCAATACTTGAATGCGGCAAGTGGCGGTGGCCTAAGCATGCTTTGCTTGGAGAATCGAGGAAGTCAACGTGCTATGAAGAAGAGGGCCATTCAATGCCTTCCCATACTCATTGTGCTTAGCTTTGCGGTTGATTTGGTCGCCTTGATCCCACCAACCCAAGTTTCCGGTCTTGTTCCAAGGACCCTCATCGAGGCACTCACTTTGCTAGCCGGGGATGTGGTGCTTGCCGCTTGCAACTTCAACATGCACAAGAATGTAAGTCATTCTAAACGTTGGTTATGCGATGGTTTTCTACAGCTTAGGGTGGGTTTACACTAGGGTCCATGACCAAATTAAGAAACTCCATAACAAGTGATCATATTGTTTGAGAGCAAAGTTTGGATCCCAAGGAGTTTACACTAGGGTCTAGGAGCAAGGTGTGTGAAATGAAGTGACACCCAAGTTTCAACAATATCCATTGAGAATAAGAAGAAAGAAAGAAGATGCGTTTAATGTTGCTACGGGCATGAATCGTGGTGTTGCTTCATGTTTTAGTTGCTTCAAAGATATATGTAATCCAAAATGGGCATTGTGAGATTTAGGGGGCCTCTGATGGGTATTGCTCAAAATCAAAGGTGAACACCTTGAATGGTCACAGACAAGTCGGCCAACACCTATCTTCCCCAAGGGCATGCTCCCTATTTTCCCACATGGTTGGTTGGAAAGATTCAATGCACCGTGATATCCCCACTATGATTGAGTGGACCATAGGTGGTAGGGTGCACCTAAAAAACGAGTTTTAGGAAGGTCATCTATCTAAATATTATGTCGGCCTTAGGCAACTTAACCTTGAAGTTCCCATGGGATCTAGTGTAAGACCTTGGGTTAAGCCACCCCTCCCTCAAGAATGTACCTTTCCTAGTTTGACAAACCAATCTTAGAGCTTGGGTTCCATCTTGAGTCTGAATGTAAGGTCCAATAAGGGGTCCAAAACCAAATACAATTGCCATATAAAAGTCATAGAATTATAACGGTTCAAATATTTGTTTTGGATGCAAAAATGGTATGTGAGGGTGCCTTAAACCCAAGGCCTTCACTCGGAGCCCATGGTTAGGTTGCCTAAAGTTGGAATAATGCTTGGACGGAGGACCTTCCTAGCACTTGTTTTTTGGTGCATCTTACCATTATGATCCACCCAATCACAACAAGAGTAACCAAGTGAATCGGATACCTCGAACCAACTATGTGGGGACCTAGTGGGTTTGCCTCTAGGCTAGATTGGGTGCATGCTAGCTTGCCAACAAGGCACTCACCTTTCAAAGGAGGCAATAATATTCAATTTGCAAGTTGTATATTTTGAAATTTCATATAAAACTATCTTCAACATGAAGCAACATTACAATTCACACTGATGACCAACATCAAAATCATCTATTCATCAAGTTTGAGATTAGAATATGGAACATAAATAACAACACCACCAATGCAACACCACCTTCATCACCATAACACTTTGAATGGTCACATATAAGCTTGTCCGCACATGTTTCCCTAAAGAATAAAATCATTGGGTTTGTACATGGTTGGTTTACAACAATGAATTCATTATAGATAACCCTCAATATGATTGGGTGAACTATAATGGTAAGGTGCATAACAATCAGGTGCCAGGATGGTCACCCATCCAAACACTATTTTGACATTAGGCGGTTCAACCTCATAATTCCCATGGGATGTGGGTTAAGGCATGGGGTTTAAGGTACTCTAAAAATGTGTGCATTTCATCTAGCTTCCATGATCATATCATATCATCTTCAAACCCCAATTTTTCGATCAAATGATTTTAAGGTAGAAGTGTGTGCGTGTGTATCAATTATGCAAATCACTACTAATGACAAGTCCAAAAGCTGAATTTGTGCCAAAAAGATAAAGAAAAAACAAAAAAGACAATTCCAAAAGCAAATATGTGTAGTTTCAATTGAGAAGTGGTAACTACGTTTGCTATCGGTTTACAATTAGATGGGATGTGCCTATTTGAATAAGAGATGCTTCACATGTGGGCTATGCTACCTATTTGGTTTGGAATGAAAGACTCAGATTCAAAAACTCATAGCAAATAGCACTTGATGACCAATGCACCATACTATTATATTATGATGATTATAGTGGGATAATGTATACAATTGGACCAACGCAAAGATAAATAACAATTTGCATTAGTGGCACATTGGAGTCATTTCTTTCTCTCTTTCTTCTCTAGTGGTTAGTCGTCATTTGCAATGAAGTGGTGCATAAATGAATAGTTTCCATTTCTATAAGCTCACATTGTTTTTATAGGAAACCTTACTATTTGCATCGATATCCTTGCACTAGTAGAAAACATGGTAAAAAAGAACCGCAGTCGTTTTCCCATTGCGGTTCTTTTGACCACCCTGATCTGCAGTCACCAAACAACTGCAGATTTGTTTTTTTGGTTTTACGACTGTAATTTTGAAAAATTGGGGGCTTATAATATACCACTAGATAGGTCTTGAAAATACCTTTCCAACGGTGTATGACATGCCCCCATAATTTCAACATTGCAGTCATAAAACCAAAAAAACAAACATGCAGTCGTTTGGTGACTGCAGATCAGGGTGGTCAAAAAAACCGCAATGGGAAAACGACTACGGTTCTTTTTTACCATGTTTTCTACTAGTGTTGAGACCTACTACATTTAGAACAATTTTTTTTCTTCCTATTACAACCATCTGTTGTAACTTGTCCATTGCAAGTCATGGCAAGAAAATGTATACATAAATCATTTTGGTTGTCCACCGGGGATTATCCAAACACTGCAACCAAAAACCTTTGGTTGACACTCATATTTATGTGTTTATGCATCATCTCATCACGAGTTATTGTAACAATGAACAAGTTGCAACAAATAATTGAAATGAACAAATTTGTGCTAATCGATAATGGGGGTACTTTTGCGTCCACGTGACAGATCATCAAGCACATCGAATTTCTAGATCCCGACTTCTTCCGGACATATGGCACGGCCGAGGAGGCTTATAGAACACTATGTGATGCCATGAAAGCTTTGAATGCCGCAAAATCCGCCACCGCCAAATGGAAATGCCCCGGCCCTAATATCGCAAGCTATAGTATTGCCATCGAGGCCCACGGTTGGCTCGAGGCCATGGCCACCGTGGTCCCCTACTTGATTTACGTGCCCGAGGAAAGGCCTTTCATTCTCGACATTTTGTTCACGACCTTGGATTTGCTCGAGATGGACAATGAACACCTCGAGCTTCAAATCAAGGAGCTCAACATCAATGCAAAGGACAACCCCCCTCTTACCATGGACTTCCTAAGTCCCGGAAGTCCATCTAGTCACAACTCTTGCAAGAAGCCCAATCTTAAAAGCGAGCCACATAAAAAGGACATCCAAATTCCAACGGAAACCCAAGTCTCCAACTTGCGCAAGTCATTCAACAAGATGGTTCATCAGGTTCGAGACATATCAATTTTCACATAAGCAATTGAAGTATGCATTCATTAAAGTTCACAAAAACACATGGACCACCTTTGACAAGAGGCAATAACACTTGTTCCATAGCCATGCTCCGTTAACCCGTCTTGGGTTCATGGATGAGCTCAAGGTTGTGATCTCTCTCTCTCTCTCTCTCTCTCTCTACAAAAATAAAAAGAACACTATGTTGATAGTAGAGTTTATTTTTTACTTCAATAGGACTTTTCATTAGGAGTTGTTCCCTATACTTTTCATTGGTTGTTTTGCATACTATATTGATACTAGTCTTTGCGTGTGGTGGATGCTCAAAGGTTGTGTGTTTAAGTTTAATGAGGACCAACGTATTATGGTTTGTTGAAGGCCAAACTTATTTTTAGCACCACTTGAGGATGCAAAAATGATTTTAGCCCTCAATAAAACTGGCATAGAATGCTCTTCCTTCAATCCTCCACACGAAGTCAAGCTTGCACTAAAACCTTATTGAACATGGAATGTGTTGTATGCAAAAAAACCAACTCCCAACCCTAAGTAATGTTGAATTAGAAGACACCTCCAGTATCATAAGATAACTCAAGGTGCAGTATTAATGTCATGTTAGCTTGGGATAATTTGCCAAGCATAATGGCTTGAAATGGTTGTGATGTTAGAAATTGTGAAATTTCAAGCTAAATTTAAGAGTTGTGATCAAATATCTCCACCAAATTGGGAGAATGTGTAAAACAAATGGGAAGATCAAATAGTTCATTATCATCCACTTGACATGTGACAACTAGCAAGTGCATTGTGAACCAAACATTGAGAATAGAACAGAGAGATGGTGACCTTGGGGTTGCATTTTGCAATGTTCACATACATATTCCCATGTATCATGATCTGTCTACTCATTTCTAAAATTTGTGACCAAGTTGCATAGTCAATCCAATTGACCACCTCAGTTGATTGCTTTTCAAAACCCTCAAACATCATTTGTCGTGCAACAAACCAATAGCTCGTGTAATTAAGACTCATCTCCACCTTGCAAGTGGTGTGGGTTTCATCATTCATTGCACGTTGCTTATGACATTCAGTTTCACTAGTAGAAAATTATGCCAAAAATAATCGCAATCGAATTTTGTTTGTTTTTTTGTTTTTTTGGTGACTAGGATGAACTGCAATCGCTAAACGACTGCAATTTTGTTTTTGTTTTTGTAAAAAAATTTAATGACTGAAGTGTTAGGAATGTGGGGACATGTAGTATGCCGTTGGAAAGGTCTTGAAAATACATTTCAAACGGTATATTACACGTCCCACAACAATTTAAATTGAAGTTGCAAAACGAAGAAGAAAATTATGTAGTTGTTTAGCAACTCCATATCAAGCTGGTTAAAAGAACCGCAACCGCTATTGGTGTGTATTTTTTAGCATAGTTTTCTACTAGCGTTTATTTATTATTGTTGGGATCGTTAGGTCAACTAATTATCTTAGAAATCGTGGGTACCAACAATAACATTACCAAGCAACTACACGATGGTCTCTCTCCAAAGAAAGTAGTTGCGATTCAAAAAACTGTGATAATTTACAGTTGCTTCTCAAAAAGTTCAAAATACACATCCTAATATTAGTGCTCCCTTAAACATGGAGTCCCAAAATTGAAAAAGAATTATGCACATGTGATACACGATCCCACGGACCACATCCAAGGAGTTGTGCAATGTTACGATGGGCTTCAAATTCCCAATAGGGGAAGAACAATGGGTGATCAAGTTGCCATAAGAAAGAGTACACCTCTTAATCAAGACAATAGCTTCTAGGTGTAGAGACCTTGTCACTTGATGACATGCTAGTGTTAGTGGGATAACATTACCCAACCCAATACTCTTAACTCGGGCGCGGAGTTCGATGCGGCTCCGATGCGGCTCCGGGGAGGTTCGGATGCCAGCTCCGGTGGGTTCGGGTGGGTTGGGGCAAAAATTGCCCCCTATTTTTTTGATTGGGTGGGGCCTTACTTGATCTCATAAGGGGCCTCCTAGAGTAATTTGGGGCCGTAGAACCCAAATTTAGCAAAAAAAAACCAAAAAAAGTCATCAAGGGGCCAAAACGGGGAGGGCCAGAAAAATGGACCCACCGGAGCTGGCATCCGAACCTCCCCAGAGCCGCATCGAACTCCGCGCCCGAGTTATGAGTATTGGGTTGGGTAATGTTAGGGGTGTTAGTGAACTTCCCCCCTCCAAAACCCTTGACGATCTTATTGATGTTGTGCAGGCACAATCCTTGTGGTTCGATCTCATGACTCATCAAGTGGCCGACATTCGTGGTGTTGCCTATGATGGCTTGTTGGAAGCATGCTATGTGAATTCCGTGAAATCCCACCGGTGGATGCCGGGCGTGAAGTTGAACCCACCCACACAAAATCGAGCATTCTCCGAGACCGGCGAGCGGTGCATGATAGGTGACATAGGATGCGTGGAAGAGCTCTTTGGCACAAACGTTAGTTGCGACATAATGTCCAAGATACCTTTCGGCTTGACAACTTTCCATCACCTCATTCTCAAAGAAAGCACCATATTGGAGGACATCTTGGTGTCCGGGCTTCATGACCCGGCTACTTGCAAGGTTTGATGTTCGGGCCACCTATATATATGTAGTGATTCGTTAGCCTCTTTGATAGTTCTCATTCTCAAAGAAGGCACCATTGTGTGCCCACTTCTCATACACTCCACACTACACTCACTTCTTGTAGGATATTATGAACACACACAATTAGTGGGAGATGATTAACAAATCCAAATCGTGTTTGTAGTCATTTTCAATCAAAATCTTGGAGCGTTTGATAATATTTCTCTTTCTTATCAAGTGTGTGTGCCTCCCCCCCCCCCCCCCGTTATGGTGATTGTCAAGCTAAGAATGGTTAAAGAATTTTTGAGCATGTAGTCCAATCTTTTTAAGACACATGTATTTTGTGTCTGTTTCTAGACACGCAACTAACCACACACTACTCAAACATAGGTGTCCAAGTAAGATATAAGTAATCAAATTAGGCATGCTCAACTTAAAGTATGCAGCTACAATTCGGTTTCTTTTTCTTCATTAGACACTCATATCTTACCAGTGTCTCGTTAGGTGGGCGATCAAAGAACAAACATCACAAAGACATGCTTAAAAGAGATCGGATCGTATCTTCAAATTTTATAAACTTCTTCACACTCAATAGTGATGACAATTGGGGAGAACCTATATATCCACTTAAAAATCAACAAACATACACTTCAGATAGCCATAACTAAGTGAGGGGAAGTCTTATTTTCAATCCCGGTTCTTGGTTCAATACTTCATTGTAGATTTGCTAATAATGCAACAACACAAGTTTCGTTGTGTAAACATACTTGGAAAACATGCAAAATGAACCCAACAACACCCACATACCTTACACCTTACATATATAATGTCACGAACATGAAAGATTGAGGCTCCTTTGGTGCAGCAATCTGCAGAGTTTTTGCTCATTTACGTGATGGCCTTGACCCCGGAAGAACGGCGTGCCCTTCTCCCGGGTCTCCCTTGGCTTTCATGTTACACTCTCTCGCCCGATTTCGGAGGCCTTGTGAGCCGGACCTCCTTGCTTGTAATGCAATCTTTTGCCGGCATCCGGGAGGAGTGCAAGGTCCACACCCACAACTTCATGCCAACACCATGGACGGAGTTCTTGTTTGCGCTTCGGCCCATCTTTGCGGCCAAAATGGTGTTTCGGGAACGCGGAGCAAAGGAGCTCCTCGACCTTCTTCCAAGGGTGTGTGCCCGGCTTGACCATGTCCCGTGGTGGTTCGAGAAAACAAGGTTACCGGAACTTGTGCCGATTGTGGACACGGCAAAGGACCCTTTCAAACATTGCTTACACATGAAGCAAAAAATTCTCTACGATGCGGCGGTGGCTCCCAATCAGGTATACTTTACACTGCACATAACGACTCCATCGACTTCTTATGATTGTTATTGTTGTTATATTGGTTTTGTGATCGTCAAGGGTACAATTCCTTACACTACATTGCGAGTGTGATTCGGTGTGGCATTTTAGCTAATGTGATGGTCATTGTGACTTGTCATGGATACTCAAGCGTCATGTGCCACCGTCTTTGGTTATCACTTGGTGATTGCAAAACGGTTCATGTGGATCCGCGATGAATTATGTCAGCCATATTAAATCGCAGGTTAATATGGCTATCATTCTTTTTGAATGTAATCTTTATTCTTGGATTTCAACCCTATTTTTACAAAATTAATTTTCATGATGCACATGTTGTGAAAATAAATGATAGTTTTTTCGGAATCCTATACAAGTTTCTTTGCAACTCATAATCAACTCTAATAGCAGTCCCATGAAGATTCATAAACATTCAAGAAGATGTCCTAAATAATAACAAAATATCTTATTGATGAAATCAATCAATAGAGTTGCTAGAATTTTGGATATTTCATGTGGGGTTTAACTTTGCTAGAATAAAGTGAAGCTTGACCATGGTAATGTTTAAAGGTTGAGCTCTTTAGAGAATAACGACTGAATCATCTAGATTAATACTCAACATGCCAAAAAAATTGACTTCGTATATACATCAACACACATAACCAATATTATAACAAATAATATTGTTGTAGAATGATACGGCATGATGTAGGAAAAACTTCATTGAGTCTTCTTGTGTTGAGACTCTAGTGGATCAAACACATCTTGGTTTCAATGTGACCTAAAGGGATGTGATGAGCCCCAAAGCAAGCAACCGATTCTCCCATGATAAATAAATAAATAATAAACACCGGTTGATACAAGATAGGAATTAGCAATTCCAAAACACACGGTTGCAAGGGATTTTGAAGCAAGGGATTTTGTAGGGCGAGTATGCAAATTACGATAGTCCCAAGGCCATGCGGTGCCGCTTGCGAGAGTTGTGGTGTTTACTTGACACCTTCAAGTCGGCCTCCACATGCAATGACACCCGAAAGGAGACGCTCGAGCAACTCTTGGACTTGTTACAAGACCAATCACTACTAATGGTGTTGGAAGGGGATGTGGACTTAGCCGTGGAGTTGGTGAAGGAGATTACATTATGTGTGACGGCGGACCCTCACGAGAATCACTACACGGTGCAAGAAGATTGTGGTACGGTTTTCTTACTCCCAATGTTGGACCGGTATATATATAGAGAGAGATGCATGAGAATCAATAATCAACGTCATTGATGATATCAAAGAACCTATTCATGGGTTACGAATTTGTAATACCAGTCAACTTATTAATGTTTGGTGAGTATCTTAAGGTGATTTTTTTTTTGTATTTGCGTTATTATATCTGAGTCAATTCCATTCTAAATCGTATTGGTAATGGGGAGGTTTATACCTAGGTATGAAGGTTCTTGCATGATATATGGATTTGAATATCGAAAACAAACTAGTCTCAAATGTTCACAAGTATCCTATTAGTATCAAAAAAATTGAAACCCTTACTATAGATACCCAAATCACAAAAAGAAGAAGAGAGAATATGATACCATGCCAACACCGGTGGCTTCCTTCTTATCATTACAAGAGATTGGAGCTCACAAATTCAGGTCGAGTATAGATACCAATCGAGCTTAAACTGCATCAAAACTCACCAACATTGTTTTCCTCACATAGGGGATACTTTTTCTTGTCACCGTGCACTAACTATGATATGTATTGTGGGCCACACTAATAACAATCTACAAACATTGGGGCGTAGTATTTTTGAATACATGCTACACACCAACCCACACTATATAACATCGGAGATTCAAGATACAAATGATGATATCTTCTTCAATCTTGCTCAATCCTGTCAATAAATAATCCATCTTGTACATTTTCTTGTGCTTTTTTTTTAGAAACTAAATTTCGTCTCCCAACTCTCAATCATTTCAAAGATGAACCACATCTACTTTCATAAAACACCTTCATTGTAATTCTTGATGTTCTCCCCCATGGTTCATGAACTCATGAAGTGAGTCTATGCTCTTTGGATTTACATTCTAGGTTGCTTTTGGCTAATACCCTACCCAAAACTGAAAGTGAAAATTTGAGAAAATAGTGAGTGGTTGGAGATCAAGGTGTAACTAAATATTGCATGCTACTTTCAAGCACGATGATGTAAAAGTTGGGCTAAATATAGAGAACTAAATAGTAATTCATACTATATATATATCCCCACATTTACCCATCACAAGTGTTGCACAAGTTAATTCATTGAACTTAATATCTTAAGTTCAATGAATGATTTAAACTATTAAAATGAAACCCATTCATCAAACTATTCAAGAAATGTCTAAATGATTATGATAGATGATATTTTAAAGTAGTAACAACTCAAGGTTTTGGCGTCGCTTGCTATTTTGATAATTTTATCAAGACTTCAATACGCTTAAGCTTGTTATAAATTTTGTTGGTGCATGATTGCAAGCGTCACGTTTGTAACTTTCTTGTTCCATTGAATAGATGTGAATGCTATTTGTGAGGTATGCTCGACAACACGACAACCGCCGTTAGGGGAGTTGTGCTTGACCTTGTTGACGAGGCTGATAAGTATTCCCGCCGTCAAAGGGCCCTCCAAGGTGCAAATGTGGTTGGCCGGGGAAGGGCCATCCTTAGAGACGTTGCTATTACTCGTCTTTCATCCATGCCCCAACATGCGAAGGGAGGTCTCGAGGCTCTTGGCATTTATGTTGTTCAATGTGGACACTCTCCTTTTTAGCTTAGAGAAGGTATGTGTCAAGTCTTCGTACTTTAAAATTCTTCCATACATTATTAGTTTTGGTTAGCTTCTTCTCCCTCCGGGACTTCAAAGTGCATGGAATTTTGTGTTTTGAATTGATGTCAATCCAACTCACCATGTTTGATGGAGATCCAAATAAGGCTTTGAAAATTCTCCCCTTCAAAAAATCACAAAATCCAAATGCTCCACAGATGTTGAAATTTGATGAGTAATTGTTATCGTTGTTGTTGTTGTTGAGTTGATTTTCTCATTACAAATTGTCACCACATTCTACATAATCTCTATGATTGTTGATTTGGTAAAAAATTCATTTCAAGCAAAGTTGCCAAGGTACAATAATAATTGGTTTATGGTGTTGGAATCGCAAGGGACAGATAAGAGGCCCTGATAAAGATTCATCCATCAACTTCTCCATGTCACTCTTTAGAGTCAAGCAACTCTCAACAACTATGAAGGCCGACTCCACCTCGAGATGCTTTGAGCTTTTCGTGCCTTCCCCATTTTTGCGGTGGCATAGATTTCCTTGCAAAGTGGTTGGGGTCGCACTCCAACGGCCAAGTGAGAAGGGCTCCGAGGCACTAGTAGATGACACACTCGTCCAACGCATGGTATCCCAAAAGCGACTTCTCGAAGGTTAGAGCCAAATGATGTTGTTGTGTTGAATACATGCACAATTTTACTCAACATGAGGGTGTTGCACCCCTAGTGTTGGTAATTTTGTAAGGAACATTTCTTTCTTATGTTGGGCCACTCTTGCAAGTCGATAAGGGTGAACTCTGCAAGGGATAAACAACCAGTGGGTCCGACCCGAGGTTTGATTACCTGAGCGCAACTTGTTTCTTATCTATAAAAAAGGCAATGTTAGTCAACCAATATCGATTGACCGCATGTTTCATCGTTGAGAACATGTTAGTTGCGCAAACGATATGTGAGCATATTCACGAAACCCTATTAGCCCTTTCCATTTAGAAAAGGGACCATGCCCTATGGCATGAGTAATTTTTTTGCATGTACATTTTTATACCTCCTATATTCAGATTGCTTATGTAAGATTATTCAACCTTTGTGCAAATTTTGTAGAATTGGAACTAATCTTATAAATACTTACGTATCATTCATGTAAAATCTGTCAAATTATCATTGACTCTAATAACTCCCTCACAACATGGGATAACCAATAACAATGACATGTTTGAATCCCATGTGACCATTCATTTGGAAAATGAATAGAGCCAAAACATTGGGTGAAAATTTTGTAGGTTTATGTATAATTTGGGGAACATATTCTAGGGATATCAGAGGTGGTAATTCACATAAGTTTTGACGCATTTGATGCAAGGATACAATTAGGACATTTCATGTGGTAATGATAGATAAATACCGATACAAGTCATGATCGTGTTGGTCACAAAAGAGGATTGGCTTTTGTGAAACATACAAAAGTTTTCAGGTATGTTCGTAATAATTATTGCTATCGGGTTTCTTCATGTTGTTTGATTAGGAGGAGCTGAAAACCTGTTGAAAGAGTTGGAGGAGGGTTTGCAAAGCAATTTTGGACAAGGCGATGGTGCCGGTATGCTCGAGTTACGTGCATTGGCATGCCTCTTTGTACTAGATACTAAGATAGTGATCAAAAGGGTGCTTGCTCTTTTGCTCATTGAGAAGGTGAGTCTTTTTCTTATGAGCATTAATTATTGTAGCGAGTGATTTTATGCACAATACTATTAAAAAATGATTTTTTTAGTTTTTGGAAGTGTCCCCTCTCATGGGTTCTCTTCCACTACAATTCTTACCAAATGCAAGTCAATAGCATGCATCATTTCAACCCCGAGATGCATTGAACATGTTAGTGGAATGATCATGCAAGTGTTGTGATGAGTGTTTGTTATAAATGTGTGGCTGATATTGCACAAGTAGGCAATGATATTGGTTGACAAATGAACTGTGAGCTAACATTATTTTGATGATATTGGTGGGCAAATGTGTGGCTCACATTGGTTCTAGATCCCTTATCCAATCCATATCACCAACGTGTAGTTCTATGGCCATTTTGGCATTTCCTATATATTATTTTGAGTTTTTGTTGATGCTTTTGATTGTCTATAAATGTGAGGATCTATTGAAACATTTGATATATCAAAACAAGATCTTGAAAATAAATGAATAGTTTGACAACGGGTTTTTGAAGTTGCCCTTAAAATATGGTATTTGTCATAGAGTCACGAGGTGGAGATGCAATGCTTGCAAGATCTTGAAACTCAATGCTCACGACATCCAGAGGTACACCTTTACATTATAAACTAAATGTACACCAAATGCCTTCAAATCTTACAACTAAGTTGCATACCTTGTCAAAGTCCTTGTTCCTCCCCTTGTTGCTACAATATGACCAATCATAAGGTAGAACCATATAAACAAACATTTTGAGCACTTGAAAACGTTATTATGCTTGAAATTTTTAAATGAATTATTGAGATTCATTAGTAGGACCATAAAACAATCAAGACATCATATAACTTGGGATGTAATTATTAAAACTCGCAAGTTTTTTTTTTGTCAAATATAATTGACATCAAATTTTTTTCTTTCCTGCATGCCCAACCATCCACCAATGTTGGGCATTGGAGTTTTGTTACCTTCAACAATTTTTTATTTTTTATTTTTCTGTTTTTTAATCAATTTAGAGTAATGTTTATAGTGTTTCTCTCAAAGTGCATGATTGTCCACTTCGGGACGATAAACATGTGTTGGAATTGATCATAATTGATCGGATTTGGGTCACCCATTTTTATCTTAGCATGTTACACCAATGAAGTTTCTAATCACACTACCTCATAGTAACTTTAGCTCAAATTTTTTTGTTTGCAGAGTAAATTTGAGAAATCATGGGATTGTCATGTGACGGTTGGGTACTTTGTTTACGTTATTTTGATACATTGACATTTGTGTATAGATGGAGTTGGAGGTTCATAGGGACAAGATACAAGTTGTTGTTTTCCATATTGGATACTTCCATGTGTTTGATGTATTCATAAGTTTGCATTTTGTGGTGCATGGCATAATTGTTATCGTTTGCACTTCATAGGCATCACAAATTCTTCTGGATTGTTGTTGGATGCCCCCCTTCAACCGCCTGCTTATGAGACCGGCAACAAATATCACCGAAACCATCCGCACTTTGAAGGTGAGTTGCTCCTCCTCGACACATAGAGAGATGGAGAGACAAATAGCCATAGACACTTCAACTTGATCATAGTTGCAAGCTCCCTCAGGGGGTGCACCTTTCATTAAAACCTAGAATCACGTGCGTTCACTGCATACTCTAAAAACCCCCTATATACAAGTTATTTTTTGTGAAATGAAGTAATACACATACAATTGCAACAATAAATATACAAGTGACAATATGTATACACAAAAAACATCCATTCATATATAGTCATTAACATAAGTATACAAATATACTTTTGAACAATAATCAACCCCTATAATATGTATAACAAAGTATCCTAGCTTTCATCAGTAAAGTCGTTGAAATTTTTTTCATCTCCCGGATGTAAATCATAAACATTTGATTCACCAATATATGTCATTGTAGCCAATGTAATTATTGTCTCTAAGTCTACCATCAAATGATCAGTAAGATCATATGTCCACTTGTTGTTAGCCCCTTTTTGATACCAACATAAACCAATCTCCACATTTGATGGACGGTCCATCAAGTCAATTGGACCCCTATACTCCACCCAACGATTACCAAACAATTTCATCGAATATTAAAACTTATGATATGTAGTATAGTAACAGTACCATACAAGTACAATTATTGTATATTTTTAAAGGCCTTCCATATATGTACGTAACTATAAATTATAACATGTATACGATATGTATACATAATACGGCAAGGTCCAAATCAATACCCCTCTTGTGCACTCACGTATACTCGTACATGTTTAGTACAGTACACCCCCCGAGCAAGCTCCTCCTCAACACTCACTATAAGAAACACGAGTTCTTGCCATTGCAAGGTAGATTCCAAGTATCCAAAATGATGACATTAATAGACATGGATATTCTAAACCCTACATTGAGTCACAAATGACCAATGACACCAACATGTGATCCTTGTATAGATTGATTCATATGTCATACATCACAGATGCACTAACTATTATAGCCAAAACCCATAGCATTTTATATCACTGTTAAGACACATTAGATCCGCATTAGGACAATCTCCAAAGCACGTAATGTTAACCCCATCCCCTCCCCAAAATTGCATCCTATGCATGCTTCCTCGACCCCAAAACAGAGAAAACCTAAATTTAGCTTTTATGTTTAAAGAGAAGCGGGGACGATTTTGGGTAGAGTTTAGGGTTTAGGTAGCCAAGGGTGATTTTACTTAAGTATTGTAGTATAATAATAGAATGTGCATTTTTTTTTGTTTCTACTTTGTCTAAGCCAACCATACATAGCATTAATCCATGTGGAGTCCAAAATAGGTTGAACAAAGAGATTGTTTTAGGTGCCCTCTACCTTTCGTAGATGTTAGGATCATAAGCAACATATTTCCCAACTACAACTAAGGGAGATGTGCCTAATTTGGCTACTTCTCTTAATTAGACACCTATATTTGAGCAGTATGTGATTAGATGTGGCTCCAATCCAACAACAAATACCAAAAGGACATGTGTTTTAGAAAAAGATTGAAATATATGTTTAAGATACGCTAACCGTTTTAGGCTCAACAATCAACATACTTGGGAGGACCTATGTGACCACTTAATGAACATGAGAATCTTCACTTTGATAATGAATAAGATATTCATATGAGCTCCGAAAATCACGAGGAAAATGGCTGCATCCTCGGTTTGAAGTTAATAACCATCTCGTGCTAATCGTGTGTTTCATATCCTAGAAGAAGTGGGCTAGTTGGACAAAGTAACCAGTTAAGACCCATCTACCTTATACATGTATGGGGATTTTGAGTGTTTTTTTTTTTGTTTTTGTTTTTGTTATGGTTGTCCAAACAGGCGCTCAAAGTGGTGCAGTTGATGTTGAAAGCAAGAAACGTGTTGGAGTCTGCAGTTTGTTTTATATCCATGGCATACACGGAGTCCTTGCTTCCTTTGCTTGCTGATGGCGTACCCACATCTGGTCTCTTTTCCACTTCAATATACCAACTTCATGTGATAATATTATTCTCTACTATGTTGTCGAATGTCATGATGTAACCACATGCCAAGATTCCTAGACTTTGATTTCTCACATACTTCTCCACATTTGAGGTTTAAACGTTGAATTAAAATAGGCCAAGTATAGACAACTCAATCAACAACTTAATCAAAATGAGAATCACGGTGGTAGTTGCCACACATGTGAAAACCTTTCTAAGCACTAGTAGAAATTAATGCTCAAAAGAACCGCACCTGAAATTGGCTGCGATTCTTTTGACCAACCTGATCTGCAGTTGCTAAACGATTACATATTTTCCTTTTTTGTTTTACGACTGCATTTTTTAAGAATTTTAGAGCATGTAATATACTGTTGGAAAGGTATTTTCAAGACCTTTTCAATAATATATTACACGCTCTCATATTATTGAAATTTCAGTCGTTAAACCAAACAACCAAATTTGCAGTTGTTTAGCGATTGCATATTAGGCTAGTCATAAAAATTGAACTAATTTCGGTTGTGAGTGTTTTGAATGGATACAAAAAATAATCTAATTAAAATACACATTCATTAGAAAATTTCAAATTCACTAAGATTAGATGATTATAGGATGTAATATGATGAATATGTAATTTTTTTTTATGACATTGTCACTTTATTTTTCACTAAGATGACCTATTTGGGTTGTCTGGCTATAAAGTTTGGGTAACCATCATACATTATTCATTTCTTGACATGTAGGATTTAATGTCATTTCTATGTCACTTTCTCATTTGTTTCTGACATGCTCACCGTTAGCCACTTTTATTTTTGGTGACCTTTGTGTAAAACAAAGTGGGACTACCACTCCTTTCTCAACCAATGAGAGATTTACACAACGGTGGTCATGGTCGTTGGTCACAAGTGTGAACATGCCCTCAACTATAGCTCCGGTATTTTTGCAGGACCATGACCACTTTGTGAATATGTTGATATGTAGAATCCCACATTGATCGTGAGAGGATGTTGAAATGTTCATACTTATTGTAGGCAAAAGAGGCTCTTCGTTTATGATGGCTTTCTTTAGAAGCATGCATACTACTACTAATTCTATTACTACTACTTGAATTCAATGTTACATGATAATTTATCTCATCGTGGTAACTTTCTAGTGAGACTTCTCATCAATAAGTTTTACAAGTATTGTCATCCTAACTCACTTTGAGTTCATCTAGATGCCAAATTTTGAAATAAACTTTGGTATACTCTACATCTTAACATTTTGTGATGAAATGTCATCAAGAAATGATTGAAATTTAGTTAAAAATCACGTAGTATGTGACAATATTTACAACACTATCAAATTATAATGTCCAAGTTTCTCTTACAAGGAGTGACAAAGAATGTGAGGTTTACATTGAGTGTTAATAACATTACATGATTAGTATTGAGCAAGACAAGATAAATGAAACAAGTGACATTAAATAACACGCCATTTAGTGTACTATTTAGTAAAGATTGTGAATTGGAAGGATGAAATCAGGTGTGCTTGATATGAGCCCTCATTGTGCCGAGCTCCCCTCTGAAGAGCAACTGCACCTCATCATCTTGCGTTCGATTCTCGACATACTTATTTTCTCCAAAAAACACGATGAAAATAATCTCCTGCATAGAACCACTACTACATTGGTCAAGGTACTTGAACTTACTCCAAGTTTGTTTACTTCGTGTTTTAGTTCCTAAGTTAAGTAAATATGGACATATTTTTAGAACATGGAGGCTTTTTGGTTGCTTCAGTTCCATTGGCGGATCCGTTTATACAATTATGTTGTATTTATTTTACAGGGAGATATGTGAATCCTTAACGGTTACTTGAATTTTATGATTTATAAATATGATGAGAATTGCATGTCTAATTTGAGTGAAAGTACAATCAAAAGAACTGCTATAATGCTTTATCGTAATCAATTTGTATGTTCTATCAAAAAATCCTACCATAAAATTTATGATAGAATTTAACATGTTGCAATTACGGACTTGGACTTGGTTCAAGTTTACTTAAATATCAATGCTCCACAATCGACATTCGTGTACTCCCCCACAAAAAAAACAAGCTAACACCAATTTTAAAAAGGAAAATTGTTATCACTTCATTGGAGATTTTTTATTTTTATTTTTTTTCTTTCCAAGAATGTCTTGGAACTTGTAAAAAATTCCAAATCGAGTTTTTAGTGAAGAATTGCTTCTAACTCTAAAGGAATTTGCCACACGTATTTCTTGATCCCTTAAATGAATGTCTTGTTGAAGAGTATATGTGTAGTTCCTTGGTCTTGTCTCATTTAACTTCTATTCATTTGTAGGGATTGTAAGTATCACATTTCATTCTTTCATTATGATCGAGAACCACAACAAGCACATGTGCATCTCATGGACCTTAAGCATATAGTTGATTACTTTCACCATCATGTAATTGGAGTTTCATGCAAAAATACATGTAGAGATGCACAATTAGGCTCATTCATGTGGTTAGTCATGTTTCCATTTGGATCTTGTTGTATTCCATCATTTGATTGTTTGCTAAAAACATTATAGTTAGTAAAGTTGAGAAGACCAAATTTTCAATAGGAGTTTAGCAAGACAATTGTGTGTACATAAGTGGGACATAAGTATGAGGGGTTACAAAAGGAATAAGGACCATCGACATGTTGACCTACATACTTGCACATTCTAATCCATGTTGTTACTTTGCATGATATGGCACAGGGGACCAATTTGCTCTCTATCCTTCTCCAAAAATTTGTCAAATCCTCGGAAGCCACATACGCATGTTGTGTGGCAGCTGTCCAATGTTTGACATTTATTGCAAAAGGCCTCGCTATCAAGGTTGATGCGAGCAAGCCTTTGAAGATTTGTGCCTCTTACAATGCAAGTGAAGTAATGCCAAAAAAATCATGCGATGCAAAGTCCCTTTCATCACTAGGGTCTCCACCACAATCCCCATTAGCAAGGGATGAATTTTCCTCCTCCAAGTTAACCATTGAGCTAAATGGCGTAACTATTGAGTTTGGCGAATCAGAAGCTTCAGATTCCCCTATATGTAGCACAAAATCTGACTACTCTTTTCCACTTGAAAGAAAACCAAAATGTCAAAGTGACATTGCCTCCGAGGTTGGCAGGTATTTTTATATTCATACTAATGTTTTTGAAACTTTATTTAAAATATCCCTAAATTTTGTGACATTGTATCGATATATATAGCTTTTAGATCTAGTTTTTTTGGGAAATATAATAGCATTGCACATGATTTATGGGGGTTAATGTCACAGACTGAAATGTTTTATTAAATTCTACTTTTGTGTTTGAAAAATTGACCTTGTTTCTATGTTCCAGTCCAATGGTAAGAGAGGTTTCACGAGCTCTAGAATAGAATGGTGGAATGAGAGTAACAAATAAAAGGGTATAATCCAAAGGGATAATGTACATAATTGTTATCCAATGGATAGAAGGTGGAACTCCATACTGTGGTGCCCTTCAAAATTTATAGCAATGTATCATTCTTTTGAGCATTTTGACTTGAGAATAGAATTCTAACAACTTGATTTACCTAAGTTCTAAGACATTGGAAGCATTGTTGCTCAACTTGAAGTGAATTTCTCACTTTCCTAAGATGACTAAGGCCATACTAGAATCTAACCATAATTTAATGGCATTAAAGCAATGCATTGAGCATCGTGTATCATTTGTCATACGCAATTAGGTAGACATATATTAAATAATTACTTCTACTATATGAAGCGTCACACGATGTTGCAGTGAACACAAGGTGTCGAGTGTTGAGGCTGAACTAGCGAGGGTTGTTTCCCCCTTGATCAAGCACATGGCCCACCTCCAAGGTTATAATGCTTCATCCTTACAACAAAAGCAACTTGCAAGAGATATCCTTTATTGTTTGTGGGCAATATCTTCATCACTTCAACCAAATTTGTGGGAAGACATATGGGCTTCCACAACAATCACATATTGGTTGTCCAATCTTATACGAGATCGAGAAGCCGCAATTCGTGCAGTATCATTTGGAATAATGACGTTATTAACATCTCCAAGTAATCTACAATAAACAATCAACTTCTAGCAATATTGTTTTATTGATATTTGATTGCACATGTATGACAAAGTGAGAGAGCATGGTCTAAACATGTTTTTACTTACACAAGTTGCATCAAAAGATGTGATAATTCCATTTCATCAAGTACATAAATCCTTGTTACTTGAATATTAAATGATACGTGAAACTTCCAAATGATTATTTGACCTTCACAGTGATGCACTCATATAGAATGTAAATTTGTGTGTGTGCATATGGGCATGATTTACATTGATTGTATAATGGAATATGTCTATATTCCATTTTATTTTTCTGTTACCAGCTACTCCCAAAACACGTGAGATGTTAATTGCAACATGGCCTGCGGTTGGAGACGTGGCTATCAAGACCCTTTTATGTGAGCAAGAATGTTATGCAGTTCGTCAACAAGCACTTAAATTTGTCATGGTGGCAGTAGTATGTACGGGGACAACAACTATTCAACCCATCAACCAAAGAGGATTTGAGACAAGTGAAGGGTGTGCTCTACATTGTGACCCCCAAATGGGCACACGTAACACATTCTCCATTGAGGATTCACTACGTCGATTTGGCTTTTGGGAGGCTTTGCCTTCATTTCTTATGGATGGTGGTGCAACCCCCGGATTTTATAGGGTGATTTTGGAACTATTATTATGGATGGCTCGGGCTAATGCGAAATTTTTCAAAGAGATTTTTTTATTAGTTCCTGAAAACTTCCATAATCTTGCACGGCACCTCAACTATCTAAGCTACAAACTTAAGGGCACGAGAGACATTGGAAGTGACATCATTATGCAAAATATTAGCAAAGAAAATTGGCTTGCCCACTTGCCTGATGTGTATGCAATGACCTCCCATATTGCAAAAATATTTTATGTTGTGGGAAATTTGAAAGACTCGCAAGTCCGTAATTTGGTTCGAGATTCTAGTATAGTTGGTGGTCTATTCAAAATCTTTTGTCTTTGTGCTGGACATGAAGAAGAGGTGAAAACTTTAGTTTATGGACATTGTTCTTCAATGATTGAATGCATATTTGAAATTGGGTAATTATATTCATGCATGTTGAGCCTCATGTATCATATCAACCTCTAAAGAGATTGGAATTGTTTCATAAAATTAACATAAATGCAAATATGTTCTCAATAATTTTACTTGTTTGGGTTTCGATTTCAATTTTTAACTCAACAAATGTATTGCAGGTATGCATTGGACATGATCAACCAAACCACTGCGAGAAAAGTTCAATGGAAACCAAAGAAATTTTCCTTTCTATAAACGTCTTAATGCCAGGACTTCAACAAGAAGCTCAAATATTTGGCTATGACCGCATTGAGGCACTTTTTCAAGTTGCAAAAACTTTGGATTCCCTACTCTCTAGCCGTGGAGAAGAACATCCTTGGGGCCAAAAGCCTCGGTTTCGTATTCAAAACCCAGATTGCAAATTGGCCCAATCTAAAATGCAACCCAACACACTAAAGGATTGTAACCAATCACTTTATGCCCTTGGTTCATTGCATGTGGTAGACAAAGATGCATCTCGGGGCCCAGTAAGTGCTGCCAATCCAGTGACGATCCAAGTTCATAATTCACGACCTCCTCTTCCCAAGCTTCCCAAAGAAATTTTGAAAATGGCCACAAGTGTGTGCATGGGAGTTGCCTACGTTCTTCGCCTACTTCCCTCTCTACATAATGCACATGCCAATCAACGGCATGAAAAACTAAAAAATGGGCGTTGTTCATCTATGACACCAACTCGAGGATTATTGCTTTCACATTTTTCTCTTAATTGGAAAATGAGGTTAGCAGTTTGTGCACTTTTAGGAACTCTACTTTCCAAGGAAGAATACGTTGAGCCCATCCTTCAAGAAAAACTCATGGGGCCCAAGCACCTTGCAGCTGATGTACAAAATTTTCTTCATTACAACTTGCTTATTCTATTCCTTTGCACTATTGAAATTTATATTGATCACCCAAATTGAAATAATGCTATACTAAGTCATATGATTTGTACCAATTCCTTGCATTGATGGGTATAGATAAGCTCAATTTGTTTTAATATTTAAGAATGGAGATTTTATATAAATTGCTGCATGTGCCCATATTGAACATCATAAATGGTTATTGTAATAGCTTACAAATTGTTGCATTTGGTTGCAACATTCATTCAAAAATTCCTTTTTCATTTAATTTTGCAATCCGAATGGATAATAAGACAACAACCTTGCTTTAATATTTCTATAAGCTTGTTACTTGACCGAATATATTATATGGCAACACGTTGGTTGTACACTAATACATGACTTTTGTGGTTCCCCTTGGGTAGCTTTGCGGAGGATTGGCCACGGTACTTGAGGATGTCCACAACCAAAGTCATAAGGCACGGTCACTACAAGATGGTCAATTCCTATGCTATTTGCTTTCCATTTTGTCTACTGTTGGCATGGCATTTCAAAACCTTCTACGCTACAGGTCCTACTTCAATTGTACCTATATTTAGGATCCAATTTTACTAAGAAAAATATGTTAAACTTCTCGATATAACACAATCTATGGGTAAGCAAAAGAAGGGATGGAGTTTTAGCGATGCATGATCTTTGTAAAGCATGCAATACGTATTTAAGGATGCATGATATAGTTTTAGTTGATCAATGTGATTGGGGAGCATTTGTTATGCTTTCTTTTTGCAAAATTTTCAAAAAAATATTTATCAATTTCTTGAACATTAATGCAATCATTCACACATATCTTTCACAAGATCACATTAACGAGTAAACCTTTTGTGATTAATCTTTGATAATTCCAACCTAGTTCAAGAATAGTGGGTGGACTTTAATGATGGTATTTGGTGGATTGGAAGTGGGTATTTAAATTGCAATACTACACATTTCAAGTTGAAAGTTATTGGGAGAGTGTTAGTTTAAATGCTACAGTAAATTATCATGTGAATGTCAAATTAGTACATCATATGTTTTGTTTCTTATCAAATATTTATCATCATTGTAACGCACCAACATGTTATGGATGCTACAGTGAAAAAGCCAAGGAATTTGCTTTGTTATCAGGCCTCCCTGGCTTATTTTTAAAATTGGCATATGAAGCATACACAATTCTATGTTATGATGAAGTTTTCCCATTGCAATTTAAAGTCTATAAAATTACTGATCCACCAACAGAAAAGGAAAAATCACTCAACGGGATTAAGGTGATATCCAAATTGAAAAAATCGCCAATTGCGATTTTGAAGCCAATCAAACCATCACTTGATTGTGATTCGGTGGCTTCAAGTGTTATAGATGGATTCATTGATGACACCCCTATCCCAGGTGGATGTGAATTATTTGACGAGGACCATGCTGAGGTGCCTGATGGTTTACATCATAAATGTCGTTATAATCCAATAATGAGTTATGAAGAGCCTGGGAGAATAAAACCATGCAAACACCCATCCGGACCCGCATCGCGTGAATACAAAAAATTGCTTTGGGGTGAACTCAAAATCTTTATAAGGTTGCTAAAGCATTTGGTTTACAAATGCCCAAAAACTATCAACTCATCATTTCCCCCCGGGGTCTTTGATTTCATGCGGTCTTTGTGGGTCCTTTGTCTCAATGAGGTGTTGTTGCTTCAAGAAGTTTTGGGCTTATTAGCAAACATGGCAGCAAAATGTGATATGGCCAAGCATGCCATTGCATGTGAGGATTCATCATGCAGTAAAGGTGGACCCTTGATGGACCGCATTGTCAACCTTGTGTTGAGAACCCCTATCGATGAGGTAATACCCCTTTGCTTTCATTAAAAAAAAAAAAACATCTTTATGACTCATATGTTTGAAAAGATATCTTGACGTATTTGCTTTAAAGTGATATACGAAGGCAAGGTTGTAATATGTGGTTGCTACATCCTTTTATTACTCCATTGAAATCATAGCATCATGAATTGTACTTTTTCTTCTACTTCCAAATATTGTCTCAAAAAAACAAATATTAACTTGTGATATGCTCATCACATTCAAAAATTTGTGTTAACATGCCTTGTGTTTTTAAGTTGATGCTCTCAATATGAAGTTGTGTTGTTTCCATTTAAATAGCTAAAATTTGACATGACAAGATTTGTTATGTGTCAAGTAGCATGATTTGGCAACTTTGTGAACTTGAAAAATATGATTTAAAGGCAATACCAAAGTGATGAGAATATCAACAAGATGAAATCATAAACACTTGAATTATTGTTTGCTAACAGGTATCATATGGATTGGCAATGAGCACAATACAATCTGTAATAACACTTGCTGAGTCACGGGCAATTTTCTTGCGGAAACAATTTCTCTACGAATGCATACCGTTTTTTATTTTGTGTGCACGTGATCATGATTATTTTCGTCAACACCTTATGCTCCAATTATGGGTAAATTTGACCGCCTTCCCAAATGGCCAGATCATGGTCATTAAGTGCATTACCAATGAAAATATTTTTGACTTGGTAAGTCATTACATTACTCCTACAATAAAAAATAAACACAATTGCAAATTAATAAAGGAGAAGAAGAATCTAACAACAAATATTCTCAAAACTCTAGATTTTCATTCCTTGCAAAAGAAACATATGTGACACCAACTAGGGGTTGGCGTGATTGCAAGATGTTCCACTTTGGAGCATGATCTAAGCTCATATATAACCCAAAAGAATTCAAACTGATGTGTTTTTCCAAAATCTTGAGTAAAGGCCAAGAAAACGGGTTACCATCAACCCATTAGGATACCACCAACAAGCAATTGACAAGAGGCTTTTGGTGGATAACATGAAAAGATTGAGGATTTCTTACATCAATTTGAATTATAACTTGTGGAGTTGTTGGAAACATGTATATGTGTATATGTCTGGGTGTGCATGAACATACTTATATTTAGATGAGTGATTCATGACGAATAATTCTAAGTAACTAATCCAAGCTAGGAACAAAATTGTGATTCAATAGGTTTTAGATTGTGCGGAGCAACACACTCATATGGCGGCCTCAACGTCTGCAATATTTCTGATTAGAAATTTGGCCTTCAATCGCACAAGTAGGGCATTCTTCAACAACAACAAACGCACTATACCCCTTTTGCTAAAGGCTTTGAATAGCCCAAGCTTGGAAGCACGTGCGTATGCATCTTCGGCCATATGGACAATTACATATCATGAACGGAGGGTTGCATCGTTGCTCAAGAAAGCTGGAGGTTTGCCTGTCATTCAAGCGGCCGAAGCATCAACGAGGGAGAAATTGAGGACAACGGAGGAGGCATTGCAAGGGTGTAGAGTCTTAAGCAAAGGAGAGTCACTTACGGGCCAAGCATATATTCAAAACATGTTGAAGCACATTGAGCAAGTATGATATTTCATATGACCTTGTTGCAATGTATTTCTTCCCTCTTTACTTTGACTATTCTTTTACATAGTCATGTTTTTGTCACAGTGTGAGGATTTGTAACATTTTAAAATTGAATTCCACCAACTAATGAATGGAATGTAACACAAATTTAACATCAAATCCTTTAGATTATCGAGGTTATGAGTCACTAGATGCAAGAATAGAGGAATGACATCTTTTGGGGATGGACATGAGTGAGAGACATTTCACCCTTGATCATAAAAGCTAGTGTGTGAACATGAGGCGAGCCAATTGGTGTAATGTTAATGGTCAAAATTCCAACATGTTTAAAAAGTCAACAAGGAAGTATCCTTGTAGAAAGAATCACAATATTTCTTATAAAATATAAGAATTTGCATCAATGTTATGCCATGTTTATGACATGATCCATATTTGATGTACAGAGTTTGGCAGAAGTGACGCGAATTACCGGCCCATCTTGGGAACCAAAATCTCAGGCTGGTTTCTAATCCAATTCATTTTGCAGTTTTATGTTATTTTACCAATTCCAGCATGGAGATGATCATAAGCTGGGAGCATCATGCAACATTTATGATTCCAATTTTGAGACTCAAAGGAAGACTTGAATCAATTGTCAATACTATGATGTTACATTGGGAATAAGAAGGTTCATCAACATGTGGTGACCACATGGCGGAAAGGTTGTAACTATACTTGAGATATCAAGATGAATATGGAAGTTTTTTAAGGGTTTGATGGTTGTGCACGTGATTGGTATTGCACAAAGTATGATTGTCTAATGTTTGCATAGATTGGGTGGATACATTACTTGATTTTTATTATGATGGTCATTTGGCATGTGCATTTCATGACATCAATGACAACAAAATGATATTGTGTTAGTTTGTATATTAAATTCATGAAATGAAGGTTGAACTTAACTCGAAGTAGAACTGATGATTAGCTTGTATGTGGTCATGTGCATGTTTTGAAAACCACAAAGTCCTATGCTAGAGTTTTGTGTGATATACTAGCTGCGAGGCTTACTTGAGGTTAATGTTATTGTGAGATTTTAGGAAACTAAGATTGAGTTTTGAAGATACAAGAATGACCATCTATCTTTACATCCTTAAAACTCTTGCAAATATGAAATGCAACAAGATACATAGATACAAAAATCTAGTAGACGTGACCACCTGCTATAACATATTCAAGTTTTCAACTTTATCCATTACCACTTTGACTATGTCTAGCAGTTTACACAATCCAATCAGCTATCCTTTGTAACCGGCATCGTCAATTTCAGTCCGTAACTTAGTCGTTGGAATCATCGTTCTCCCCCTTCAATATGACATGTTTGGTCGCGTAAGAAAGTGCCATATTATCCAAATGTGGTATTCTCCATAATATGACATTTTGGCCTCAAATGTTGTATTTTCAAGGTTTTTCAAGAAAACGACCTACTTCAATGTAAAATATCATCTTGCACACCCAATGAACACATGTAAGTATGAGAGAACATTCTTATTAGAGAAACTATGCTCACAATGTCACACCATATGGAGTTAAAAAATATATAGAGTCCCATGATAATGCTTGTACCATATCACATACTACGAAAGCAAGAATCTGTTATCTTCTGGTGATGTTTGTTGATGTTGGAAATTGACATCTTGTTCAATTTATCCATAAAAGTTTGCATGTTTATCACAACTATGACTGAAAACTCCGAAGGATGCTTGGATTTGGTAATTGGGCATATTCATGGGTTTGAGCAAGCTTGACTATTAGTATTGGCTAGTAATCCACATCATTCCCTTCCATTGGCTCTTCGTTCAAATTTAAACCCAAATGAGTTTCTATGCTCCATGCCACATCCACCAACTCAACTATGTTGTACTTTGCATCAACAATTTATTTTCTTGTCACGTGTTCTTCAATAAGCATTTCTTCACTTCCAATTCATGTATCGCTTCTTTCATTCTTAATTTTTCACGTTTATTATCCATGGAAAAATTGGCACTCCATTTTGCAAGTAAAATCTTGGACGACCTCCAGTTGTTTAGTATGATTTGGGAATTCATCTCTCTCCACACATGAAGCACCACGTAATAACATGCCTTACATTAGGCATTGTATTCCTCAAGCCCACGGGGGGTGCACTTCATTGTCAAGTTGAACACCACGTGCGATAAAACAAAATCTACTTTTTACATAAAGCATCACCAAAATGGTTCAAAAGTTTATGATTTTTTTTTCATGAGTAGATATACATAGTATCTATTACATAGTAAAAATTGGTAACCAAATTTGATGATTTGTTTTTTTTTTATAAAACATACCGTTTCTAACTAGAATGACGCAACATTGAACTAAACAAATTACTACAAAAATGAAGATGACTAAAAATTTCAAAAAAATATACAAAAGATATTATCAATGGTTATGTGTATGTAGAAAAAATATCATAATTTTAAAAATTATCTATGGCATGTAATATAGGGTAGCAAACTTTTATCGCACGTGGTTATGAAATGTAAGGGGGTGTGATCCCCCCGTGCTCAAGCCGTGGAGAGAAGTAGTAGAATCAAATTGAGAGAGAACCCATTCCAAAAGATTATCCTTAAACTGTACTTTGAATGAAGCAATTATTCCCTGGTCCAAGGGTTGTACCACACTTCTAGCATTAGGTGGTAAGAAAACAATAATAATATTGCTCAATTACAAGGTTGAAAACCAAATGGTTCACCCCTACCAACATGCTCAAGGGAATGAGTAGCATAGTTGCCCATAATTAAAGGTACCTTCTGCTTTTGAGATTTTAAATGTACATTGAGGCTCATCATCCAACTCTCAAATACATATGATGTCATCCATGCCATTTGGTTTGCAAACCATCACACATAATTTGTTGGCAACCACCTTTCAAAGCATCTTGGGTGTAGAGATTTCTAGATAATCACAAGTTTGAACTTGTTAGTGCATGTCATGTTTAGAGCAAGAGCAAGAGTGAGACGGTCCCTCTAAATTTGCTCCCACAAACTTTTCCTTGTGCTAATGTATGATTTGGTTGGGCACGATAAAATAAAGCAAACTCATCCATATTTTAAACATCTTCCGGTGCTATAACCAATGTGGAGGAGGTCAATGCTTATCAAATTATGTGCAAGTTGTTTTGTGTGCAAACGTGGTCATCAATACCAAAATTGTTAAAATCATAACTGAAATGAAAAGCATATGCCTCTCAAGAATGTCGTCACCTCCAGAGCCAAGAAATTGAAGAGTGGCATGGGAAAATCTAGAAGTATAAGTCAACAAGGACTAAGTTTTCCAACTTAAAGAGATGTGAGATTCATGCGAGGAAAAATCTCAAATGAAGAAGAGAGATCAACAACTTCATTTTTTTTGTCACAAATTGAAAATTTAATTACAAGAAAGGAACAAAAAACAACCACCTCAGGAGGAGAAATCAACAACTTCATAATTCTAGTTTGCAGATCCAACAATCCCTAAATCCTTAAACCTCCATCCAAACCCAAAGACTCAAAAGTGTAATGTATGTTTTGAAACCAAGGCTTAAAAACAATTAACTTGGGTTAACTTAAATTAACTCATCGATGAATTCATCATGTACTTCCCGATGCCAAGACAAACCCTAGTGTGGATCCCGCCATATGCACACATTAATACCCTCTATTCTATGACAAATCGGGCCTTAAAAGTGCCATGTTATGAGCATCATAGTTGTATTACCGGCGCAAATTAACACTAGAAAGTTAGGTCAACGGAAAATACATCTAATAATCGAGGTGTCATATTTTCATGGTTAGACTTTAATGCATTTGGGACATTTGACGTATGTCTCAAAAATGGCACATAATGTGAATTGGACAATTTAGTGCATGCCTAGAGGCTCTAGACCAAATTGGTGCAAGGTCATTGAATGGGGAGAAGTGACCGCGAGTTACAGATGAACCGATTGAAACTTGAGTTTAAGAAATACACTAACTATTGTATTTTGTGTCACCAATTCTAATTGTCTTGCTCAATATTAATTGTAAACCGCGGTATAGTGTCACCAACACTAAATGTTAACCCAACATTATTTGTCATTTCTTGGAATTTTTTTGGGGGGGATTATAGATTTATAGTGTTGCAATTACTATCACTTACCAAGTAATTTTTCATCCAAATTTTAATCATTCCAATATACGTAGGTGTAGGGGACCAACATGGATTCAAGATAAGGTAGAAGGTGCTTAAAACCAACACTTTAAGCAATTTAGGCTATTTTTGGAGTTTGTTTTAGTGGTATGCATGATTGGCTTTAGCAAATTGGCTTAGACATAGTAGAACAAGAATAAAAGAAATTATACATCATATGAATATTCTACAAGTTTTTGAAGTCACTTACCCCTAGCTTGCTAAACCTGTCCCTAGACTCTCACTTTTCCCACTACAAACAACTTCCAGAACTGTCTTGGCACTCTTCCAAAACTCTCCCATTTTTCACCCAAAACCGTTCCCACCTTTTGCCCAAACTAGCCCCGCACTAAAACCAACTTTCCACACAAGAAAATTGGGCTCTTATAACTTTTGCATATGGGATCTTAATTAATACATATAAGTTAGCTACATTCCAATGCTTGCTCAAATCCAATGCCACTTTCGCCCAAACCCAAACTTGTATTTTCCCGCAACCACCCCGCTTTTCACCCAAATCCACCTCCGTTTGTGTTGGAGACATTCGGATGATTTAAGGTGTATTATGGGCATGGGATTACGAGGCGTTTATAGGTGTTACTTTTGGGTGAGGCTTTGGATATAGTACCTCTGCCTTACATGCCATGACAATTTGTAACATATTATGATTTTCCAAAGCGGTGGACTCTTCATTGGGAACCTAAATGATGTGCGTGGGTCATTAAGAAATAAAACCCCCATTACACTAGTAGATAACTATGCCCAAAAAAACCACAGCCAAAATCTTTAGCAAGATGGTAACTCTTTGGTGACTTCTCTAAGCTATGAGTAGATTCAAATCTACATTGCTAGGCAACTTCTTTGTGGGTTCATTTCATTCCTAATACGAGTAGAAAATTATTCCAAAAAGAACCGCAGCCGACATCGGTTGCGGTTCTTTTGACCAGCCTGATCTGCAGTTGCTAACTACTGCAAATTTTTCTTTCTTGTTTTGCGACTGAAATTTTAGATTTTTGGGGTGTGTAATATACCGTTTTCCAACGATATATTACACGCCCCAAATTCCTAAAATGTTAGTCGTTAAACCAAAAACACAAATATGCAATCGTTTAACGACTACAGATAAGGCTGGTCAAAAATACCGCAACCGATTCCGGCTTCGGTTCTTTTTGGAATAGTTTTCTACTAGTGTTAGGAGTGACATGAACCCACACAGAAGCTGCCTAGCAAAAAATGTAGATTTGAACGTACTCACAGCCTAGAGAAGCCACCAAAGAGTTACCATCTTGCCTCGAGCAACCTCCTAATCTTACAGATCGACGGTCCAAAACACTCATTCATTTGGGCAGTATGATATGATCGAATGGTGAAGTTGTTGGGATGTCCTTGTGAAGCAAATTAAAGTTGGCTCCTACCTCGATCACGTGTGCACCTGATTAGCATGAATTTCCCGCCCACAAATGTAAGCAATTGATGGCTATTGTGGGCCCATAGCACTAAATGGCTTTGAGCGTATTCGTTTGGTATGAGCTGAGCTTCAGTGATACTCGCTGCAGTTCTTGTTACGTTGCAATGTCTATAGAAATGTTGTGGGGGTCTACTACTGTATTACTGTGGAGACATGGCGGTTAGAGATGCAAATCTTCCAACATGTGTACAAAGCACAAGTAGTGTCAATTGCTGCAAAGTATATATGCACCACTTATCGCAAAGAGGCAAACAGTTCCTTCGTAAACAGGTCTTGGAGTCTACGTTCCCTGAGAAGCGCAAAGCAGGTCACATGTACAGATATAGACCTTTGGTATGATGCATCGATCCATCTATCCAGTAGATCCACGGACAGGGAAACGCCCACAATCTCCATGTTTGAAGTCGCTTGTCGAATTTGTTGGAGATGGTGAGGACGGTCTGTTTGGCTACGTCAAAGGTGTAGAGTAGCAAGGAGGTCAAAGTCATGAAAGTCGGTTTCTCGTGGAGTCTGCATTGCTGAAAGAGCGAGTGCTTAACTTGCAAAGACAAATCAGTGACCAACAATTACACGTGGAAACAATTCCAAGATTAGTAGAGAAATAAGCTATTCTTGAGGCTGAGCGACGACTCTTAGTTGAGGAGCAACTGCATGCTGTACAACCATAGGTTGATGTTGAGGGGAAGGCAAGGGTAGATTGTGAAGAGGGCCTTCATTGAAAGTTGATAGAAAACCACAATTTTGCATTACAACACTAGTAGAAAACTATGCCCCAAAAAACCGCAACCGGAATCGGATGTGATTCTTTTGACCAGCTTGATTTGTAGTCGTTAAACAACTACAAAAAGTTTCTTTTCCGTTTTGCGACTATAATTTTAAAACTTTAACGGTACATTACATGCCCCCAAATTCCTAAATTTTCAGTTGCTAAATCACAAATATGCAGTCTTTAAGCAACTGCAGATCAGGCTGGTCAAAAGAACCACATTTGATTTCGGCTATGGTTCTTTCTAGCATAGTTTCCTACTAGTGCAATCCATCCGACAAAAGCTTGTACAAACAAAAGTAGCTTTGAAACATTTAATTGAAAAATTCAAGGGCATGTGGAAAACACCCTTTGGGTATTGATGTCAGGTTAGGCAATGGAGAGATTTCTCTAGTTTGTCACAAAAAGGAGGCCATCCTAAAGCTCCACAAAGCTCAGTGTGTAGGGAGCAAGCGCAATCAAGTATATGGAAAAAAATGCTCTGGTATACTAAAAGTAGAATTTTTGGTCAAACGCCTCAAAGTAGTAGCAAAGTGTTGTTGAAATTGGATTTCTTTTATTGTTATGTTAGGTACTCAAAGATGAAAAAGCACAATGAGACTTTCAAAACTTATCGTTAAAAATACTGCTCAAAAGGTATTGACTAAATCTGGTTTTGGACGTAGATTTCATGACCTTATATATTTTGAAATTTGATATTCTTTTCATATTTCTTGAAATCATTATAGTCTTAAAGACACCACCGCAAAAATGTGTAGAAAAACATCAATTTAACATAATTTTATCATGTTTTAAAGAAATTTTAGACAATTCATGTTCAATATATCTACTTGCACACTACTTGCACCGTTTTCTAAAATATGGAGACTTTCCTTAAATTTTTTTTAGTTAGCATACATTGCTTGACTTTGTAGATCAATGTGTTTTCCAATTGTTTATGATAATTTTCTTCACAAAATTCAAACTTAATATATAGTTTTGAATCACTTTCACTTAAACCTATGCAGGGTAATCGAGCTGTGTACTTGACTTGACCGTGCTTGCGCCCTGTACAATTGTTGGACCGCACACAATGAGGAATGTCCAAGAGGAAATTGCATCATAGGGAAGATCACAACGACTACATGGAGGAAATGCTTCACAAGTGGAATTTGGGCGGGTTTTTGCTAGTCAAAAGCTGAGGCCAGTTCTTTACTGGACTCATCGAAGTTGTCCCATGTTGACACAAGGACGCTAAACCATTATTTGGAGAAGATTGGGAAGTCAATGAGACCCGAAATCATCCTTGAAACATGTAACAGGAATGGCATCATCCACTCTGGGTCTGGTGCAATTTACAAAAGCTTTAAAAGTGCTGTGATGAGCGTAGGAAAAGGGTTCCGAGTGGGAGGAATGGCTGCCGAATCCCTATCAAGTATCGAAGCTCCGACAAGAAATGAACTTTAAGCTGGAGGACATGATCGGAGAGCACTGCAATATTCAGAACAAGCTTGTCATTCCCCCCCCCCTGCAACATCCAAATCTAAAGAGCCTGTGAAGATTGTTTAACTCGCTTGAAATTCCTTCTTTGTCGATGTTGAAACTGTACAGAGGACGATGGTCAAGCTCTATATATGGAATCACAATTTTGGGTATGTCAAACTTTTATGCTAACATTGCTTTTCTTTTTCCAAATTTTGCTGCCGTTTCTTTCGCTGCAGCTTTTGTTCTTGGTGCAGGACTATCAGCAATAGTGAATGGGGAGAGCCGATTGCTAGTTACAGATGAAGCGGTTGAGTTTGAGAAAAGATGAGTTGAAGTTCAAGACTGCAGGAAAATTACAGACCATTTTAGAGGAATCTATGGAATATATCTCCATCAATGAAGAAAAACTGAAAGGTCACAACATGTAAGCGGTTGGACTTGGATTCGCTACGATCTTGACCAATTGTGCCCAAAAATCTCCCCGGACACTGATCAGCAACCTTCTTCATCAGGATTGACAAAATTAAACGTCTGGGAGCCCTTGCCATATGATGCCTTTCAGTGATGATGTTTTTGGTTTGTACTATATCTACTGGATATTGACTTGTATTGTTAAGCAGTTTGCAAGGAGATTTTTGGGCATAACCAGTAGCACAAGGAGCCCCAGAGGCCTTCCCCACTTGGGAAAGTGGCATGGTTTCCCATGTGAAAAGGGGGCCAGAAGACTAGAGATCCTTCCCATGTGGGGAACGGCAAAAATGGGGAATTTTGAGCATTCCCCACATGGTTAGAAGGGGAAGTTTCCCACATGGTAATAATTGCAGGAAAAAAAAATTCCAACATTCTACGGACGACTTTCATCCACCATACCGAGGATGATGTTACCAAATTTTCGTCCAAGAATGCAGATGATTTTCATCCATACAACGTTGCAGTGTGCAACACTTTTCATCTATAGGGATGTGTGTAAACATAAGCCGTTGCAAAGTAAAATAAACATTTTTTTCTTTATTTTTGCTTACATAATAAAATATGTACATTCAGGATGCACTTGCCATGCATTTGACTTGGCCACTCCCAACCGGCTGCAACAATTTCGGAGGCCACTTCTAACCGCCTCGGACAATTTCAGAGGCCATTTCTAACAAGGTCCGACAGTTTTAGAGGCCACTATTAACAACCTCCGCCAATTACGGACGCCACCTCTAACATGCTCCGACAATTTTGATAGCCACTCTATCCATGCTTCACAACGTAACAAAACACCAACCGCACTCGCTTCATTTCAACACAGTCCACAGCAACTGGTTCTCAAGCATTTCCTTCCACTGGCACTGCTGCTGCAACAACTTGTGCACCCATGTCATCATGGGCCTGGGGGAGGTTCTTCACATTGGGTTTACAGTATGTGAGCAGCCAATCACCTGAACAACAAGGAGTTGAGCAATTCTTGAGCTGTAGGGAAGGCAATGATCAATTTGTGGTGCCATCCTGTGGGAATGTGGTCAACTTCCAATCTAGCTATTATTGCTCTTCTTGCTGAAAGTTGCACTGTGTAAGAGGCACTAAACATGTACAGAGTCGGGGAGTAGAGTAATGTTCAGCGAAAAACCTGCATCGGCAATATGTGAAGAATCAGATCCAGTTCAAACAAGCACACGTTCAACTTTTTAAATTCCATCCCGATTACGAGCCACAACAACGACATCTTCTGCAGGTTTCACCTCTGACATCATGCAGTTGCCATTGAATGGTTCCCTAAAACAAAACCTGCAATAAAACAACACTGTTGACAAGTGTAGGAGCTTCCACCCTTGAGGAGATATTCTACATGAAATTTGTATATGTTGAAAGCATTTTCTGGTAGGGGTAGCTTAGTGTCTGAATACTGCAGAAATTGGACTGCATCATGCACATCAAAAAGGATACACTTACCAGACACCTAAGACAAGGTTTGCATTCCAATCCATGCACTTGTTGCACTGCATCCATTGGTCATCCATATGGAGTTGTTCCTCCTTTAGCAAATCTTCCGACTTCATCACTCCATACTGGTCAAATTTTTTATCCCAATGGTAGTCAAACGTCTCACCCAACCACTTTTCCAACTTCGAGAACCGGTCACTGTCTGTGAAGCCTTCTTTGTTATTTAGAACCCCTACTTTTCCATTGCCAAAGTCCTGCACTCCACACATCGTCATCACACAAATTTTGAAAACCCCTGCTTGCAAGAAATGGGGCATTGGAATCTTTGGTCATGTTGATGCACAGGCAATGCACCCAGAAGAACTAATGATTGAGGTGTGGTCAGAAGGAATAATTACCATGACATCTGTAACATCAATAACACCAATAATGCCACGGCCAATGTCCACACTGTGCACCATTGCGCCCACCCTCCGATATGCCTACAATTTCCAACTCAACGCTTAGCCAAGGTGAAAGCCCCAAAAATGAACTCCTGCATAACTATCTGCAAAGAAGAATAGTCATCCTCAACACCGTGTACTTGAAACGAATTGGGAGCTCTTCTCAAAGGACCTAGCTTTCAAGATGTTCATCTGATCGTGGTCAACACACACTTGCATTGCATTGGGAAAAAAAATAGGTTACTGTGTAGTCCCCCATGCAGAGCCTTTGACTGTAGCCCCCTGTAATAACATTCATCCTATTTCTTATCAACCATGCCCTATTTGACCAATTGTACTGGATTGAATAGGTCCCATCCTTACACTCAACACATTCCCCCTTGAAGACTGCAGTGAAGGGGAGGAGGAATTCTAGCAAGCATGTGACACATTTGATCGGAGGAAAGGAGAAAAATAGGTTTTTCCATCCATTCAAAGTCTTCTACGTCTTCAATTGCACTTAAATGCATGTCTGGTAATGGCCTCCGATACAAATCACCAGTCTGAGGCTTTTCAAAAGGTTCCTTCCAAAGTGTTGGTACAACAATGTCAAGAAATTCCAGTGTCTGACAACAAAACAAACAAAAAGCATACTTGACCATTCACTCTTGGAAAACCCATGTACAGCCCTTGACAACTGTGACCATAGGGCTGCATCACCTTTCACCTCCTCTTGGTCCTAATAATAACTTCAGGGGCACTGAGGTATTTTCAACCGAAACGAATATATAAATCAATAAGTCCATATCCGGTGCACTGCGGAAACACTTGTGAGTTGATATATGTCACTCCCATTTCCCCTTCAGTAAACAATTTGGAACCCTCCACTCGTCGGCACAACTGGGACATGCACGAGAATACTAGCAAAATCCTCACGCACATAAAAATACAGTTAAGTTTGAAGCCATGTGTTTTTGAATCAACCTCTCAAAGACAATCGAAACCCTTCTGACAACGAGAAACAAAGGTGAATATTTTCAGCAAATTAGGAAATCATAACCGCGGCCCCCAATTGTACGCCATTCATATAGACTGCCGGAAATTATACAGCTGGAAAAACTACAAAAATGACCAGTAGTAAGGATGCACGTGCGCACTGCGGGCAGGTGGATCCAAGCCTACTCGACATAATCATATACCTCTACACTTACTTCATGCTTGCTCACTTATCGCCCACCATTGCCGAATGCATGTTGATCATGTCCGCGCCTTCAGAAAGATCAACACCTCTAAGAACCACCATTTTCTCCAACGCCCATTTCAAAACAATGTCCAGCTCTAATAACCTGCGTTCTTTGAAACTTATTTTCGCGAAATTTTCTTTCTTGTATCCAAGAATCTACTTTGCAAATAAAGATATCCATTTCATCAATTCTACCAAATTATCGCAACCCATGGCATGCTTCACAATGATTTTCTTTGAAACTTATTAGATTCTGCCAATATCAATACTTGAAATTTCGGATTCGGGGTTGATGTCCTTCATTATTGCATTCTAGACACAACATGCACGTCCTCCTCTCTCGTTTTCCGTCTAGTTCTTGGCGTTTCTTTTGCATTGCACTTCTCCTTGTTCCTCCTCTTCCGCCTCCCTTCTTGCATGCTCTCTTCACATACCTCGTTCGTATACGCACACTGCTCCTCTTTCATACTACATTATGGTTGCATCTCCCTGTTACGTTGTCCTTCCACCGAATGTTCTGCACTTAATTCATGGCATATCCCTCCCGCATTCAAGGAGTTTGTAAGTCCTCTATTTCCTTCTACAATTCTATTCTCTTCCTCACGAAAACTGTTATTACGTTCAAGAAGAATCACATCGTCATCAACAACAAAAGGTGCTTCATTCGTTCTTGGACCCTCCAAATTTACAAGCGCACCTTGTTTTCGCTCTTTCTTCAAGTAATCTTCTTTCATCTGTTTAAAGTATTCATAGATGTCTTCGATTTCCCATGACATCGTCATAACACTGTGATTGCAATGTAGGTTATAACGATACAATGTTGACGGTTCAGCGTCTAATTTTTTTTAATGTAGTCTTTTACATCTGCCTGTTGTTTTTAAAATTGCCGTATAAAGATCTATGTGCTTCTGTTCTGGCAGGATTGAACCATGACTCTCTTACAATTTTCATGTTCTCCAAGTGAGCACGTCAGGCAACGCTTTGCTTGTATTCTTATAGATACGACTTCCCATATTTTCCATTCTAATATTTCGTTTTGATCAATTTTAATTTGAATATGCGATCGTATGTAGATGGTGGCATCGCGCCTTCCTGAGACTATAATTGTCAAAGCTCATCATATTCATATACATTCACCCATTTCATGATATCGTACAATGTAAAATCTTTCATAAATATGTTCATTCACATTCAAATCATAGCTTCAGGCAATGTAATGCGAACCATAACATTCCGAGGATTTTGGTGCACATGATGTAAGATCTTCACCTGCTTTTGTGTACATACACTACAAGAGTTTATATGACCTATTTGACAAAAATGTGACGAAATTCTGTTAATTTGGGTGTCATATAGGGCACCTTGATTCGGTCATACAATTAACAGAGTTCTGTCAATTTTTTTGTCATCTGGGACAATTATACACGTAGGATTCCATTTACTCCGGCCCCCTTGCCATGTTGGATTCTCTTTACCTCGTCATTTATCCATGGTGATGTGGTTTAATGTCCAAGTTATACTAGTAAAAAATCCTAAATTAGTAATCCACCCTTGCATTCGGGGCCTACTCACATAGGTCTAAGGGCCAAAGGCCACCTCACCTAACCTAGGCTAATGGACAAAGCAACCTACCTACCCTAGGCGAAGCCAAGGGTGAGGGGTCAAGGGGATCGAACCTTGAACCTCTTGGCTGTAGTGTGAAGGCCTTAGCCACTAAGCCACCGCTCATTACATGATATAGGCCAAGTATGTAAGAGTTTTGTATGAAGAAGCCATAAGACTTATAAACTTATGTATATATATTTTTTAATTAGTGAAAGTAAAAACAAGCATAGAATTAATGTATTTACTGTTTTTAATTAGTACGTATTGTATTTGTATTAAAAACAATTTACAAAATACTCCTAAACATTATTACAGTAATTATTGTAATTATTTTAACTACATTAATTACAATAATTTCAGTATTTTACTGAAAATAGCAAATTTCAGTATTTACCTAAATAGCAAATTTCAATATTTACTTAAATTAGCAAATTTCAGTATTTACCTAAATTAGCAAATTTCAATATTTACTTAAATTAGCAAATTTCAGTATTTAGTTAAATTAACAAATTTCAGTATTTACTTAAATTGGTAATTTCAGTATTTACTTAAATTGGTAATTTCAGTATTTACTTAAATTGGTAATTTCAGTATTTACTTAAATTGGTAATTTCTCCATTTACTTAAATTGGTAATTTCAGTATTTACTCAAAAGGGTAATTTCAGTATTTACTTAAATTGGTAATTTCAGTATTTACATTAATTAATTAAATTAGTTATTACATTAATTATAGTAAATACATTATTTATATTAATTACTTATACTAGTAATTACAATAATTAAAAACCTTTTGTAACACCTTTTGTAACACCTTTTGTTGTTAATAAATATGAGACACATGCTCAGGTGAAGGGAATAAGTTAAACGTGAAATATATAAATCTGATGACAGAAAATTGACACAAATTTTGAATAATGTCCGAATTGACAAAAATTCATAGCTTTGAGCTGATTTTGTCACTTCGGACATTTTAATGTCACATTTTTATCAATTATACACCCATTTCCTTGTAGTGATAGCCTGCGTTGTCAGTCTGCTACAACTCCTATTGTGTCTTCCATACTAACCCGGGATGCGTATGTATGGTCTGCCCTCTATTACTTGCAGACAAAGATTCTGGGTGCTCCCATGTGACGTCACATGTTGTTTCATTGTAATAGTATACCTTGTCTGCGCACATGATTTCAGTCCAATTTGTGACAAGAAGCACATGCACAAAATTTTCTACCTACTTCTATTGCAATCATATTGTTTTCTGCGTTTGACAATTGACAGGATCACTAAAATATTTTTCTCATATTTCTTAACCTGATTGTGCATCCATTATGCATTTCCATTCCTCTGCTAGACCTCCACTTAACGTCACTGTGGGAGGATCCCACTGCACTTCTCCACTTTCCATGTTATAAAAATATGTGGTCCCAGTGGAGGAGTCTGTTGCCATCCTCCACAACGTAATTTTCTCCACTCCTAACATGCTTCACTTCGCCCTCAATACAGTGTTGCCTCCCAAACTGTGTGTTGTTTCCTTCACCCACTTCAATTCGAAATGACCAACATTTTCTTGAATTTCTAGCAATTGGTATAAGTACCATGAACCTGTAATAATGACAGCCTGTTCATAAATACGAAACCTGCGAACATGGAATCTCTCAATTGTATATTAAACCAAAAAGAAATAGTAGTATGCTCCAAAATGGAACCCTTGCAGCAACTTTATATGTGCTCATTTACTTGAGAAATGTTAAGACAATTTTGCTCACCCTGTATTTCGAGAACTTCACAGTCCCCGTTGCCTTCCGTTTGTCGCCAGTCACAAGGTGCACTATGTGAATAACCCATTTGCGAACTGTGCTAAGCGTATCCAACTTCTTTTGAGGCTCAACATTCCGTATTGTAGCCTCTTGATAATCCAATTTCAGATCATGCAGTTGTACTTGCACCTGCAAATGAAAGATAGAATACGCACCACTTAATTGGACTGTTATACCCTAAATTGTAGAATAAACTTAGTTTCAATTGCTGGAACTTTGTGAACTCTTGTTCTACTGCCATGTCCCCAAACATGTCCATTCCTTTTCAAATGGAGTAAAAAGGGATAATCTACGTGCACAATTATGTGTATTGTTGTAATTTCTCTTCAGTAAGCAATCACACATTGGAAAGCCTCTGCTTATACTTCATCTTAATTGTCTCTATTCTCAAAATCAAAAGAACAACCTTGTCCACAATTTTCGGAATGCAAAAATACAATCGTGTGTACATAGAGTGAAAAATACAGTTTTTTGAGCCCCCTTCATGTAATGTAAAAGACATTGGATGATAGAGAACTGCAGACACAGGTTACAAATAACATCCAAATAAAAACTCGTAGCAATATTTGAAAGACTTTTCATTATCAACTGCTTCCCGAATACATATGACTGACATAAGATTGCCACTACCAACAATGCAACACATGAATGCGCAAGAGTGAATTATTCCATGCAGGTAAGATCACAACTATGAAACAAACACATAGTGCGAGCAAAGAAGCAGGAATGGAGCAGATCGGTCCCTCGAAGAAGGAACATGCATAATAGTTGGATGTCACAGTTAGACAACATCATAATCAACTGACCCTTTCAACCCAATTGTCAAGAAATGAAGGAATGAGCACGTCTTTCTCACGGCGAAATGCTGTGACTATTCGAAGGGTTCGTGTAGCTACCTCTGTGAACCAATTAACACAACACTCCATACTGGGATATACAAGTGCAATGCAAGCCAAAATAACTTATTCACATCTTGCTTCCCATCTTGCTTCGCATTTTCTCTCTTTGTTATGAAACACATCCTATGGGTGACACACCAACGCGTAAAAACAAACAGCCCGACACTAGTTGAGATCCTAGTGTTTCCAAGTCCCACTGATTACATGTTGATATCTTTCGGTTTTTCTTTACTAATCCAAAGTGTATTCCATACATTCTTCTAAAATCTTGCACTCCACTCGGTTATTTTTCAAACTCAACATGTTCATATGTAATTAGCGGTCGATTCTCCACGTTCGTTGGTTAAGCAAATGAAGCTTTTGTCAAGGAAATAACAAGGAAATTGTATCCAATTCTAGATCCTCTTATTCACTATTGCATTCTTGCAGTTTCAACCCTAAACCTTAGAGGGCAAACAAAAAAAATATTGATAGTTTTAGATTTTCAGCTGGTGAAATTTTTGAAGCATTTTGTTCACGTGTGAAGACACTTGTGTGTCGTAATTTTAGGGGTGTATAAATAAAATGATTTTTTAATAAAAAAATTCAACTTGTTCTAGTGCCATGGGATAAATAAAAAAATATTCTTTAGGACAATACAATGACTCCTATATATATGCTATTATAAGCAGCATGCTTAAACAAAAAGTTTGCAAGTTGAGAAATTTATTCACTACTAGAGAAAATAATCTATAACATATAATTGTCACAATTGAAATTTATGTTTCATATAATTATAGAGAAATATGATGTGGTACTGATATAATTTTTTATATAGGTGAAATGCCGCCAAATTGTACAACGGCAAGTTGGACACACTTTATTTGAGAGACAATTTAGAAAAATATAAATGAAAAACTTCTTAAAGTCCTTCCAGTCCTTGATCTACATTTGAAAGTAGTGATGCAAGGTATTTTGCCCCAAAATTTGTAAGCTCATTAGTTCTTTAGATCATGTTTTTACATTATTATGAATAATATGGTAGTTATCTTGATTGATTTGTGAAGTTTTGTTTTTCATTATGGAAGATAAATATTGTGAGTACGATCAACCACGAAGCAAATTAATAAAGCCAAATTGGTTGGCTTCAAGGACTTTTTCAATATATTTGATATAAATAAATTAGTATTTGAAGATACAAATGAAAATTATATGAATAAATTTTGTAATTAGAAAAGTTGGTAGTGACTTTTTGTTTAACCCTATATCAATTGCGTGTAGAATAAATATCCAATATACAAAAATCCAAGGATTCCACATAAGAGGGGCATATTGAATTATTTGGCTATGAGATGGTTCTTCAACTTACTTTCCTCTTAAAACCTAAATATTTTTGCACTGAAACTCCTTAAGTCTTGGAATTTTATAATATATTCAAGTTTTTAGATTCTTGTTATAAGAAATTATAGGTGAATATTGTCTATTTGTTTTTATCCCATTTGCTTATAAAGTCATTTTTACATACATATGTAGTTAGACCCAAGTAAATTTTAGCGAATTCATTTTTTTGGCTCTCCGATTTTCTTGAAAATAAGAGGTTGTATTCTAGAAATGATATATTACACTATTATGGAATTACAAAAATAGTTGTGTGACATAAAATTCACAGTATTTAACGGTGGTTGTTGTTGTTGTGTTAAGGTTCAAGATTTTGTGAGGACATTCAAAAACCAAAATAATATACTACCAATTATCATTGAAAAAATATGCAATATCGTGCAACATTTTATATTTAACTTTTCATATGTAAATCTTACAGTTAAGATTAATATGTGATAATTGTACTTGCATGTTGTATTGTAGTCATCCAATCAATAATCATGATCTAGAGAATGAATTTTTTCTCCAAAAGAATTGATATTGTTTATGAGGTATTCAGGGAACTATTTAAATACTTATGAACTAGTTAACCTAAATTTTACACATACCATTTGAATCCAATTGCATAATGATTGCCTAATATTACAAGAATATCAATGAAAAACGTGGATTGCACATAACCAATATTATCATTATGGATGTAATGTTGTGAAAGTATGAGAAACAAACATGTCCAATTAATGAAAAAATTGATACTAAACAAGTCACAATCAACATTGAATTTATTTAATGTCCGAAATGCAAATGAGTAACCTTTATAAAAATAAAAAATTGATATATGAATATTATATTGTTCCCTTGATATAGAGGTATTTTTTACCATTTATAAAGTCCTACAAACGCATTTCAAACATATTGCATACTCATTGCAAAACCAATATGAAGGTGGGTACGATATATGAATGTCTTCTCTATTAGCAATGGTTTTAAACAAAGGCACAACACATTTAAACGCCACTTTTGGTCATGGTATATAAACAAACTAATAATGTATTTGCACTATACTTGTAAGAGTTTTGCAATGCTTTTGAGAACTTAAGACCAATATAAGGATTTCCAACGCCCACAAAACCATTGCAAAAATGTTACAAGCTTGTTATAATTATGATGTAATCTATAATCCTAGGTATTAGTGAAAGTAGCCTAGTTTAGTAGGCCTAATCCACTGTAATTACCTTCAAAGGTCTCATCATTGAAATTTATGTGGAAATGGTTTTTGCTGTTCTTGATGTTGTGGCATTCACACTACCCAGAACATCATATCTACAAACAATATGCTATTTAGACAACAAGTTTAATGCAGACTTCTCTGTATTAAATAATTACATTGAGTGGTGCCAAATTTTTCTTGTGCATTCTGTAATATTAAGATAATGTTGTTATACACTGTGTTGTAACTTTCTTTTCAGAAGTGGAAGGTGATCCACTCATCTTCTGTTTGAAGCTAGACGAGGCGGAAATCATACATGGACACAAACTAGAGCGAGTTTCAATTACACTAATGAACCATGCGCTCAATCCAACCATCAAGCTAGGTTCAAAAGATAATGGAGCTCGCCTATTTCCCAAACACTTTATGATATCATCCCCAATTGTCACTTTTGTGTCGCAACCACAATCCATGAGAGACGACAACAACTTTTCCGAAACATCTTTGAACACAAAGAGTGTCGTTGTTCTGTGAATGTTGGAGGCATCTGAAACGAAATGAACAAGCACGTGAATTGGCATCCACCATTGCAGATGCGTCTGCTTGCTACCTGTACTGGGTCTCATCGACTGGAGAAATGCAGTGCGCATACGAGCCCGAAATTACTCTGTGGTATCCATACCCGGCAGAGCCCACGAAGGATCATGGAAGGAAGGTAGAGGAATAGATTCCAAACTACCATATCGTTCTTGCCCTACTCGTGCGTTATAAAAGAACAAACTACCCTCCAAGAGTTCCTTGTGTGTGTGCGGGCACGTCGACCTGCCTCACCAATATCCGCATGGACAACGTTGATTGGACCAGTTATGCTCTTAGCATCAACCTAGACCTCATAACATGAAGGATACAAATATGTCAAACAAAACAAATAAACGAAAATGAAAGATTGAAGAGTCTAAGAACAAACTAACATCGAATCGCACATAGAACAGGGATCAAAGAGTACTTACAATTGCAATCACATTGTGCTATACGAAGAGTTGAGTTCAAATCCAATTGCCTCATCAAATATGCATGTTGAACTCGCACTTCAATGACGACCGATAAGCCTGGTTTCACAAGAAACTGCAAGATTCGCGCGTTGTAGTCACCGTCATAACTACTATTTTTGTACTTCTTAGCATCCCGTGCATGGTCGCCATATTTTCCAGGCATTAAAATCGGCCATGAGCGTACATCATACTTGTGCGGTATTCACTCTCCATCATTGTCTCTCACAGTGTATAGCACAACAGCCTGAATAGATGATCTTGGTCTCATCTTTCAAGGTTTTGTGTACAAAAAAAGAATCGCTTGCAAACAGATCGCTTGCAGAACTCTCACAGAGCTCACAGAGACAATAATCAAGGCATTGATGACAAATTCCAAATTCGAGTATCATGAAACCTCAATATCGCCTTGTTTACGTCAACTACTTCATAGTTGACAATGGAATCTGTCTACAAGCAGCTCAGACGGCAAGCTTCACCAGCTCCATTTGAACTTCCACCTACGTGGAAACCTTGCCAGATCTTTGAATAAGAATCAGGTTTGTCAACAGAGTCTCAAATGACAAATATTACAGGAGCCACATGACTGATCCAAAAAGACTACAACAAAACGAAACCTCCAAGAAGCAAATACCGGAGTTCCTCCAAAACTTCAAATCAACATGGGGAGAACCGGCTGCTAGTCCCAGATGAACAGGTTGAGTTTGAGAAAATAACCGGTTGAAGTTCAAGACTTCAGGAAAATTTACTGATCATTTTAGAGGAATTTATTGAATATACCCCAATTCAATAAAGAAAAACCGAAAGATGTCAACATGTAACCGGTTGGACTTGGAAACACTGAGATGTCGACCAATTATGTCCTGAAATTTCCCCGGACACTGCTGCATGCACTCTCCAACCAAGACAACAAACTCTCATCATAAGACACATTTACTTATAGATAAGCATAAAACCCGGTGAAAGAAAACAATAGATTCAAGCGCACATTCAATTGGCAATATCTACCGGAGTTCGGAGGCGATATATAGCTGAATTACTACGTTCCTTCCAGCTCTGAAGCCAAATGAAACACAGAGCTTCTTGCCTTCCACTAATTTTTCCAGGAAGCTGAAAGTTGTTCCGTCAGCATTTTGATGACAAGACATGTGCTAATTTTCCATTCACTCTCTGCAGCGGGAAATCTCTCTGTAACGATGCGGCCTTGTGTGTGACCAAAGTTGTAATTCTCAAACACATGCACATGACAATTATCATTAGCTAGACACCTCATTGGTTCTTTGTTGTCAATCTTAGTGGCCTCAATGCTAGGCTCTACAATAATCATTATGGGTTGGGCAGGTGAAAATTAGTGAAGACACGTGCATCCCTCTTTTGGGTCCATTCCACTCTTCATGTTGTATATGAGAAGTTTATAGATAAAAACAAATGTATATGTACTAATGACATGCTAGTAAATGGATTCGTGTATTTACATTCATCTTTTCAATTTAAAGTGATAAAGACCTCTACGAAATATACAAAATACAATTCGTGAAATTAATAGGCCTTTATTAGACATAAGTTCATTTTTATTTTCCAATGAGAACGTCATTTGATGTTTTTTCATCCATAGCAACAATTGTATCAAACAAACAAAGACAAGAGCACAATCAATTAGCCACCATCTGGAGGAAAAACGTTAAGGAGGTCCATTAGCGTTCCAAGAGCCTCTAGTTTGTAAAAATTTAGAACCCAAATGCAAACCATGACGAGAGCATACATGGTAGTCTTTAAGGACTATGACCATTTAAGTTTTGAAACAAGACTAAGACATTTGAACAAGCTGTAGATCTCCTTCAATCATTGATCAATCTGAGGTTCACAATCTAGACCCTAACCCTTTATTCAATAATGCACTTCACACTCAAAGCTTCCCAATCTAGTTCTCCTTGCTCAGTCATGTTGCAACGATCCTACAGATCACCCCCATGTGCCAAAACTACCCCTAGTACAACCCACATAAGCAAAGTAAGAATCCATAGTCTAATGTGAAGAGGGTCTCAACAAATTGTTTAGTGATTCAATTGATCAAGGAAAACTAGATTGGGAAGCTTTGGGTCATGTTGGGGGATATAACAATGTAAAAAACCTCCCAAAAAACAAAGCAAACAACTTATGACATCACCAACCATCATCAAACAAAAAATCCACGTCCTTAATACCATTATTGAACTAGGCATAGCTTATGCCTATTGTGCAGTCCCTTCTCCAAACCCAATATCCGGAAGCTAGACAAAGTCCTTAGCAAACTCACCAAAGATATATGCAACATCCCCAAAAACACAACCAACTTTCTTACCCACCTCTCCATTGATGACTTTGGCATTAACACAACATCCCTATTACCATATTACATACAATGCATAGGCAAAACAATTAGTATTTGCACTCAATGACTTAGGACAATTAGAGCTAATATACCAAGGATTAGCCAAGCTTCTAAATATGAAGGATCGCAACGCCTCCCCAAACTATGCTACCAAGCATGCTCAAGATCACCCGCACCATGTTCTTGCTAGAAAGAGAATGAGAAATATTTGTAGATAACATTGCATTTGACCATAATCTATTCCTACTCCACAAATTTACACAAGATACCTACAATTTTTCCCAGTCCAAAGACCGGCGATTCATCAGACCCCCCCCCCCCCCTTAACCCTAAATATTATAGAATGCAACTCATACAAAGACATTCATGCCACTCAACCCACTATCCAAATCCAAAGTTACGACGTGTACATATTTAACTACACATGGACATACATTACATCCATCCTACTCACCATACTCCGGTGGATGTGGGAGAGGTTCAAACAAAACATAACTCACCATATGACCAACTTCCTCCAACCAACCAACCTAAACACAACTCACAAAATACAACTCGCCACAAAACCGCGGCCTAATTTTTGGCTCATCTGGATTAACAAAATCCTCTCAATGGATGGGTGTTGGCATAGCCCATCTAACATACTTAAAATCCACCAAAAAAATTGTCCATAGGGCAAGAATGTTCGCCAAAGAAGACCCATAATCATATGTAAGCACAAAGTCCATGATAGCCTAGAAACAGACAAAGATGTGCATGAAATCCTAACCATCCCTCCAAATACCATAGAATACAACCTTGCAACCGAATGGCCCACTTACCTAGATAGATAGATAGAAACTCCAACCCCTTCCAAGCAAGGGGCCGGCGTGAATAAAGTGTCCGTTCGTAATGCCAATGACCCGATGCCAAGGACCCCCCACCATAGTTGGGTGGACTAAGGTGGTGAGCACCATGCCGGCATGGGGAATAGAACCCACAACCTCCTCATTGGGGGCCATGAGCCCTAACCACCAAGCCAAGGCCCGTGGTGCCTCCCACATATGTACATCACACACGAAACTTGATACACATCAATAATATGCCTCCACAATCGAATACCAACAAATAACGTAAAACACCCCCGTAGACAACCACACCCTTGTCCCCCAAACCCATCAAACACAATATGACTTGTAGAATTCACCTACTGCCACTACATATTCCCCAATATTGTCATTAGAGAAAAATCCAACAAACACGACCCCTCCATCCATATACGGTGGATTGGAAAGTTAACCCCCTTTATCACCATCACAACACGGGTGCGCAAAATCGTTCATTAACAATCACCACATGTTTTAGATAAAGTCCAAATACCTCCCCCCCACACACACACAAATTTTTATTTTATTTTTTAAAATTAGAAAAAATAGAAACTCGCAAAAGACATCCACCAAAGCGCCGTCAAAATTACACCTCACACACCTACCTCGTCCTAAACAAACAAAAACTCGACAACAACCAACCCACCTCCCTCCACGAACTCAAACACGAACACCAATCGCACCCAACGATCGCAACGCTCCCGTTCCCCTTGAAAATTGTAAGCTGCCCGATCCAACATGACAAGGCAAAGGAAGGAAGGAAGGAACGGGCTCCCATTCATGTCGGCACATACACATAGGCACCCATGTGTGTGTTATATATTCATTGATTGTGCATGTTCATCATGATCGACCCCATTAATTGCCTTTGGCGACGCGAGGACGGTGGCAGCTAGGGAGGGTGTCATATGACACTTGATGCACTCTCTAGCAAGGGACATGGCAGCCTTGCTCGCTTGCACGGCTGCTAAATAACATGGCACAACACCACCGATTGATTTTCAATGCGGCCCAACTAGGTTAAATCCGAGAGATGCCATGGGTTTAATTAGTGCACACACATGACCCATTACCTGGGTAAGATTGGTGGGGGCCAGCCAGATCTTGCCCAATATGGGTAGGCGTCCAGACAGGCAGGCGGCTCCCCTAGCCGCCCGGAAACATGTGACTGGAGCAAGGCGCACTAGTGTAGTGTAGTGTAGTCTAGCTAGCTAGACTAGTGCGGCGGAGTCTGGATCTGGAGGTCCTTTCGCCTCCCTGCACCAGTTGACCATCTGTTGCGGCGGTGACGAGGAGAGGGGAGGGGAGGGGAGGAGGTTCAAAAGGTTCACGCCCGGACAGATTGAGGAATGAATGAACCTGTGCACAGCGGTAACGATCAAGTTTTCACTATGGAGTTATCCAACCGCATAGCTTGTGGGGGTGTCTGACATGCGGCGTAATTTGATCAGGGTGCTCTCGTTGGAGCATTTCTTCCGTCCCCATGTCGACACACTTGATCACTTGTAATTCCCGGGCGTGCGAACACTGAGGTGCTTGAGAAGCGGAAGGCCATTGTGATGATTGCGCTAATTTGCGGGTGATCAGCCATGGTACCGGGGAATGCTTCACTTGTGTCATGACGTTGATCGATCCCTTCGTTTTGCTTCCTTTCCAGTGAATCTTATTGACATGGGACTAGCGGGGTACTAAGTGGTAAGGATAAATTTTTGAGTTGGGAATAATTGAACAACATATCTGCTGATAGTGCCTGACATGTGGTGTAGTCTGATCAGGATACTGTTGGGAGAGTATATATATATGTGTATGTTTCATAATCACGTCGACGCACTCGATCACTAATTCTGGAACGGGCCTGCGAAGAGTTGAATGGCTGAGGAGACACCGACGCTCCTGGCGGCTCACACTGTGCGCATAGTGGGCACGGGGCAGGAGCTGGTGGTCCTGCGTCATGGGTTCGGCACGGACCAGTCGGTGTGGAAACATGTGCTTCCATAGTGAAACTTGATCGTTAACCATGCGGTTCAAGTGAGCCGCATTGGGGAATTGCCAATTGTCGGTGAACTTGAATCGACATGTGTATAGTTGTCCTCAACAACGAATAGGGAAAATGACTGTCTAGTAGGTTAGTCATGGCAACACTTCCATGTCCGAAAATGCAAGGCGACGGTCAAGTAGGGTAGTCACCACAACACTGAGATGCTTGAGAAATGAAAGACGATTGATTGTGTGCACACACATGATAAGAGAGCTCAAGCTTCTTCAAGAGGATTTCTTCTAATTGTGCACTCATCGTAAGTTGGCATTTTAGGCCGTGTATACCTTCACATTTGTTGTGATGTGCAACCCTTGTTTGTTTCCCTTCTTTTAACTCTTCTCGGCATGGGACTAGTGGGATACTAGTGCAAATGAATCAAGTTTGACAGGAGGAGACCCAATAGGAGAAATCACGATAGTGGCTGACTTGTGGTGTAATCTGATCAGGATGATATTGGAGTATTTTAATTCCATTAGAATTAAGGCACGACGCCCTTCACCTCCAGGGCGTGCGAACATTTAGATGGTTGAGAAATGGAAGGCCATTATGGTAATTTCATTTGTGCCATGACATAGATCGATCCCTTGTTTTGCGTGCCTTCCACTTGATCTTTTTGGCATGGGACTAGAGGGCTACTACTGCTAATGTGACCAAGTTTCGATAAGAAGGGACCCAACGACAGTATAGGTGCTGCTGATAGTGGTTCACACTTGATGTAATATGATGAGGACACTCTCGGAGTAAAATTTCATAAGGACGACGGCTATTGTATGCACGCATATATAAGAGAGTTCTGCTTTGCACTAGGGCAATCATCATAAGTATGCATTTTCATGAGCCATGTGACCCCGGAACACTTTGCTTGTCTCATGATGTCGGACCACTTGTTTATTTTCCCTTGCACTAAATCTGTTTGGCATGTGACTAGAAGGGTATTGGTGTTTAGGGTTTAGGGAACCCAAACAACATAGCTGCTGATAGAGTTTGACATGTTGTGTAAATTGGTCAGGATGCTCTTGGAGTAGTTCTTTCATAACCACGCCGACGCTAGTACTGTCATTTTTTGAAATTTGATCAGTATAATTTCAAAAGCGCTACGGTCATTGTGTGCACAAATATAAGAGAGGACTTCTCCTCTGCACTAGGGCATTCATCGCAAGTTTGCATGTGAGCAATGTGATCACCCTGGAACACTTTACTTGTGTCATGACGTGTGTCATGACGTGGATCCCTGATTTGTCTCCCTCTCCACTAAATATGTAGGGGTACTAGTGCATGAATCAAGGTTCAAGTTTCAACAAGGAACCCAACAACAGAGGTGATAGTGCTTGCCATTTTGTGTAGATTGGCCGGGATGCTGTTGGAGCATATCCTTCGCAACCACGTCGACCCTTTTTATCACTAAATCCCGGGCGGGGGAACACCCAGATCCTTAAAGAAATGGAAGGCCATCGTGATGATTGCACTAACTAGTTGCATTTGAGCCATGTAACCTGGGAGTGCTTCACTTGTGTCCTGACGTGGATCGATCCCTTTGTTTTGTTTCCCTTCCACTAAATCTTTTTGGCTTGGGACTAGAGGGTCACTAGCGGTGACGATCAAGTTTCACACTGGAATTATCCAACCGCATAGCTTGTGATGGTGTTTGACATGTGGCGTTTGATCAGGATGCTCTCGGAGCATTTCTTCCATAACCACGTCGACACACTTGATCACTTATAATTCCCGGGCGTGCGAACACTGAGGTGCTTGAGAAGCGGAAGGCCATTGTGATGATTGCGCTAGTTCGCGCGTGATCAGCCATGGTACCGGGGAATGCTTCACTTGTGTCATGACGTTGATCGATCCCTTCGTTTTGCTTCCTTTCCAGTACATCTTATTGACATGGGACTAGGGGGGTTACTAAGTGGTAACGATCAAATTTCAGTTGGGAATTAACGAACAACATAGCTGCTGATAGTGCTTGACATGTGGTGTAATCTGATCAGGATACTGTTGGGAGAGTATATATGTGAATGTTTCATAATCACGTCGACGCACTCGATCACTACTTCTGGAACGGGCCTGCGAAGAGTTGAATGGCTGAGGAGACACCGACGCTCCTGGCGGCTCACAATGTGCGCATAGTGGGCACGGGGCAGGAGCTGGTGGTCCTGAGTCATGGGTTCGGCACGGACCAGTCGGTGTGGAAACATGTGCTTCCCCACCTGGTCGACCGCTACCGCATCATCCTGTTCGACACCATGGGCGCCGGCACCACCGACCCCGACCGCTTCGACTTCGACAGATACTCCACCTTGCACGGATATGCGGACGACCTCCTGCTCATCCTGGAGGAGCTTCATGTCTCCTCCTGCATCTTCGTCGGCCACTCGGTGTCAGGCATGATCGGCTGCCTCGCCTCGATCAAGCGGCCCACCATCTTCTCCAAAATCGTCATGATCTCGGCTTCTCCCAGGTACCTCCTCTTGTTCATCTTTGTCCGGATATCTTTGTCCAAAATTCTTATGTCATCGACATGGCATTTGCGTTCTTGTTGATTCAGTGATCACATTGAAGTACCACATTTAATCAACGCCTTCCACAAACAATTTAGGGTTTTAGTTGTAATCTCTGGCTCTATGTTTCATAATTGCAAAACACAATATTAGGTTTATACGGTTATGAAAGTTGAACGAAACGTGAGCTATATGTTAGAGAAATCCACAAAGCAGCCAATAATTTTCTTGGCTTCTCCCAGGTACCTGACCTTGTTCATCTTTGTCCATCGCTAAAAAAAAAACTCTTCCATCATCAGCATTGCTTTCTCATTGATTCAATCACATCGAACCCCAACATTGATTCAATGCTTACCACAAACATTTACTTGTGATTGTAATCTTCTGGTTCTTGTCCGTCGTTGCGAGACAAAATGGGTTCGATTGTAAATGTTTAACGAATCGTTAGCTAGATCTTGAGCAAGAGGCATCCACAAAGCGGCAGACCAACTTGATGAAAATTAGCGTGATCTAGGCTTCTCCCAGGTACCTCTTGTTCACCTTTGTCCACTTTACATAATAAGCACGGACTCATCACAAACCTCTATCTTCATAAATCATCAACATTGACTCGACCACATCAAAACTGCCACCTTGAATCAATGGCCCCCATCACAAAACATGAGGTTGTAGTCGTATCTTCTGGTTCTATATTTTGTAGTTGCAAAACACGATAGACGGTTCGATTGTGAATGTTGAACGAATCGTCAGCTAAGCAACTATATATTGAGTTTCGAGGCATCCAGCAATCTTCTCGAAACAACAACTAAGAAGATGATGTGAGTGGTTAGGGCTGTTACGACAGAGTGTTTTGAGCCTGTCATTACTTGAATCCGTAATGGAGGCAGGATTCGGAACATGACATGGGGATGAGAGCAGGTTTCCTCCCATTGTGAGGTCTTGGTTGTGATGATCTATGATCTTGGTTGAGATTGAGAGGCTGATCACTAAGTTGTATATTGATGAAGTACTCCGTCAATCCAGGTATCTGAACGACTACAACTACTTCGGAGGCTTTGATGAGGAGGACCTCAACCAGTTATTCGAGGCCATGCAGTCCAATTATGAGGCGTGGGTGTCTGGGTTTGCGCCTTTGGCTGTGGGAGCGGACGTGGACTGCGTGGCGGTGCAGGAGTTTGGGAGGACGCTCTTCAACATCCGGCCGGACATAGCCTTCAGTGTCGCTAAAACTATTTTCCAGAGCGACTTGCGCAACATGATACCTCACGTACACGCAATCAAAACTCTTTTCCATCAAGATTGTCTTATTTTATTCACCCATGCCAGTCGAATTCCGGTAGTTCTTTCATGCATTGTAGCATACAATTCTTATTTTCTTCTTCAGCTCGTGAAAGGAGGAGGAGTTCACCCTCTAAGACCTGGTTGAGTGACATTTTTGATCACTCTGAAGTGTAGCACTATTTCCCAAAACAGGTAGATCTCTATTTGTCAAGTTGTTTCTTAAAGCAATTCTTATCAGATAAGGGTCTCAATGTTGTGCTGACTGACCTACTCTTGGGATTCATTTTGGGTACTCGCTACAGGCAACTGTCCACATGTTGGTTGAGGTTTGACTACACATGGCATTCCAATGGTGAATCACATGGTTAAATGAACCGACAAACAATCGATGTGGGTCTGCTTTTTCCTCGACGTCTATTTACCAGAAAAATTCCCATCTTGTATGGGGATCCCTTCTATGAGATGGGGATTTTGTTAGTTGAAATGTGGGCATTTGAAGCGTGCAGACGGGGGACAAAGGAGTCTTGTATGGGTTGTCAGTTCATTTAACCATGTGAAACCATGCATGAGGAGGAGGCGCCACTTTCGAGTGAACATGAACTGAAATCTCAATAGTTTCCTCTAGTGAGTTGGGAAAACGACTCCCAAGTCTCTGCAATGCGTCCACGTTTGAGAAAATTGATCGTCACACATAAAAGAGCATATGCAACCTTCTTCAAAAGGACATCTAGCTCAATCACAAGTTTGCACTTCAGAGCCATGTGATTGGGGAACACTTCGGTTTGCGTCATGACGTGGAAACCTTTTGTTTCTATCACTTCCTTTTGTGGAATGGAAGATGGGAGATGGGTTCTCGTGTTAACGTAACCGAGCTTCGATAACATTTATGTTGGCATGTCATCATGTTTGTGGTGCATGGTTCGTATCTCTGAGGTGGTGCATCCTAGATTCATGTTTCACAGACTTCTATAGGAACCGACTTTTGACACAGTTATATATATATATATATATTGAAGCACTTGCCAATCTAATTGCAGGTCACTGTGCCTTGCCATATCTTGCAAAGCAACAAGGACTTAGCGGTGCCTGTGGTGGTTTCGGGATACCTCCAGAGCAAACTCGGAGGCCCGACAGTGGTGGAGGTGATGCAAACCGAAGGCCACTTGCCCCAACTGAGCTCACCCGAGCAGGTGACGGGTGTGCTGATACGACACATTGTAGGCGAGAATTGATGAGTTCAGAAGGCCGATTATTCTCATGCCATTCAATTAACTATTTGCGAATTAGCACTATTCTACTCCGAAGCAGTTGAAGGCTGTATGGCTCAAATCAATGTTCTTCACCCATCACATGCAGTGGTTTTACATGTGCGGCTAATCATGTGAGAATTTGACTTGCAAGGTGTCATTTAACTGCTTGGTTAATAGGTCTGTTAAGCCAACCACTAGATTTGCAGGTAGAGATTCAAATTTCAGACATCACTGTAAGCAGACTTGGGTTGTCTGTGAAATCATATCTTCAGATCTAGTTTGCTATATATACTACACTGAATATGATATTTAGTGTCGTATGGTATTTGATGTCACTATGGTAATTTTTTGGATGACGCTTCTTATGAATAAGTTTACAGTGACTGTCATGGATGATGGATGAGTTCATCCATTGGCCAAAACCATACCTTCTTTTGTCAGCAACTTGTGATGAAATATTGTCATGGATGATTGGATGAAAAATCACTTGGTAGGTGACAGTAATTTCAACACTGTAAATCTATAATCCCCCAGAAAAATTAAATTACAAGAAATGACAAATAATATCGGGGTAACATTTAGTTTAACTAACACTACTGAGGGCCACTTCACACATGAGCCAAGAGCCATGACCTTGTTATGGTGATGACTCTCATCCAAAGGCTATACCATGGGTGTTGGGAAAGCCGTTTTCTGTAGTCAGGTCCTCAAGCATGTGAAGTGAGAATGGACCATGTTGCAAGACCATTGCACATTTTGTTGGCAGGAAAAGGGGGGGGGGTTGGTTTAATATAATATGTCTCAAAATCAATTTGAGAGAATTACTTGGTGATGTTTGTCTGTCCTAGAATCTATCTTGGAGTCCGTTTCGAAATAAGCTTTGCAATCTGTCTTGAAATCTCTCCTGTTAGAAAAATATTAAAAAAAAGTCATGGTCTGCATGAATTTATGTCAGGCTCACCTCCAAGAGGTGGGCTTAAAGTTAACGAAAATTCCGGAAGACCATGAAACTTAATCCAAAGTCCGCCATGTAGACTTTCATCCATGAAGTCTTCTTTGGGCCTTAAGGCCTTCACCTTCATGTGTGAAGTGAACTTGGATGGTCTCCACCCTTTCAACCAATGAGAGCTCTTAGATTGTAATGGGCACGGGCCTTCATACTTGTGTGTGAAGTGGCCATGAGTAAGGTAGAAATACCATAACTTGTGAAAATAAGGTGATTCGCATTAAAGATATGGTCTGACAATCGTGAGATAATTTTCCAAGATAGACGAGAAGGATTCATGAAGAATGCAAGTTGTTTAATATATATACAAAAATTGCTACAATTTTTCAAAGTGGAAAGTTGTCCAAACCCCTACTCATTCACTAGATTTTCCCTACACCAAACACAATAATCCGCATTTCCATACAAAACATTGCCTAAATCAGTTATCTCATGAGTACATTAACACTTGACTCCCATTAGCTACACTAAGTGTACATGCATTGAAGTTGCTGCCGAGCCATGATCAGTTTTAGAAATGGTACTTCACCATTATGACGACGGTCTAGTGCACGACTAGAGGGTGGTTAACGGGTTATGGTATTTATACCTTATGGCAATCATGTGTCTATTGAGCCTGTGTCATCTGCCACTTTGAAAGGACATGTGAATCAGTACCAAAGAATTTTCTTTTTGGATCTCAATAGAGTACGTGTGGCCGGTTATCATTTGGCGGAGGGTGGAGGCACAATTGGAGTGATTAATTACTCTTAGATTTCTTGCAGCTCTCCACCAGATGATCTAAATATGTGTGAGGCCTAATGCGGTCACTTTCCTTAATGGGGGACATATAAGTTATTTGATTGTTATAAGAGAAGGCTTATTGTTAAGAACGGACACCAAATAGACATGTGTTGTGGTGAGATTGGAGAAAATGTTCAAATTATGAAAACTATTCTAGAATCAATAATGACCATAATTGGGAGGGCTTTTTGAGAGAATCTTCACTTTGACTTTGTACAAATTTTGCATCTCAACTTCATCATTGAAACTTGGAATGAAATGTTCAAGATTTGCACTTGTTAAACCCATGACACATTTCCTGATCCAATCCAATGGTTGATATTGTCCGTGGAGTTCAAAGTGCCCACAATAGGTTGCATGCCTCATAAGAAGGATCACATGCAAGGCTTCTTTTTGCACCCATCTTAAGCCAATAGAAAGGCCTATAAAAGTTTAAAATTAGTCTTGCATTTTGAAAGAACAAAAATGAAAAATTGCCCATCACATGGAAAGGCCAAAATAGAAATAAACTTGTCAAAAAAAAGGTCTCCTCAACCATTACCTGTCAACCGCATCCCATATAAATATGGGCAAACAAAGTTGTATCCGGTAATATGTAAGCCACGCTTTGATTTCATAGTGACTAAGGAGATAAGTGTCAATTTCTACACTTGTAAGCGACACCTAACTAAACCTAGTTTGAATTTGTGTTGAGATTTCAAGGTGAAAGTGATCTTAAACATGAGTTGAACATAATTTTGCAAAATGCTATGATGTGTGCAAGGGAGCTGGAGGTCGAGGGTTTCATTAAAGAGTCCGAGAGTAGACTTGGGCTAACTAAACATTACAACTATTTTTCATAAACCAAGATCCACTAATGTTTCTAGAAGCAATAGCAAGTCTTGTTGACAGTACAACCTACATTATATAAACAAGTGCTACATAATGCTAAGATCAACAACTTGTGAGGTCAATTATAGTTTGTTGTAAGTTTGAGTGTTTGGAAGCAACTAGCAGGGGACTTCCTAAAGTGGATGGCTAAAGAGAGCAATGAGTTTTGCACTTGCACCTATAATAAAATTAGATGCACACTACCACCAACTGCCACCAACAAAAAAACATAATGATGAGAGATATTATATATGTAGAAAAGCAATTTACATGGTCCTTAAAAGGAACAACTGTGAATTACGTAGTCACAATTATAGTTTGGGGTGAGATGGGTGTTTAGGAACAACCATCAAGGGCGAAGCTTTGTTGAAGTTAGACAATTCGGATGCTTTGATTCAAGTATCATTATATGGGATAGAGTTCATTGGAGGGCAATATTTGATTTATGACGCAACATGAAGAATTGGAGAGTTCTTGAGTTGGTTTAAAGATTTTAAAAAGTTCAAACTTCTCTGCATTTATTTTTGAAAGAACATGATATGATGTTCAATTTTGTGTGAAAGATTAAGAGTTTCTTAACTCGTCAAAGGAAATGACCATGGACCTGTCAACAAAGAGCACTAGTCTAATCATATGACACAAACATGAGATTTTTGGACACGATTGATTAAGTCTTTATTTATTTCTATTTTGTCGTTATTTCATGAAGTATATGCATTACTTAGAGCATCTCCACTAGGACTCTCGACCATGCACTATAAAAGGAGTTGACACGAGTTGTGTGCAAGGCCACATGCAGGGCCCGTGTTTGTGAGGTATTTGTAGCCCCAACATGCACACGGAAACTGGTTTTTCACCCGGATGGACCCACTCTACGATTTTGGTGGTTCCCGTTTTCAACGCAAGGGTCGGGCATGTCCTCCCGCCATGGACCATCAGGGCACCCCAACTCAAACAAGGGGCTTTCTCTCGTTGTGAACTTCACAACTATTTTTTTTTTCTCTCTCCTTGAAGCTATGGCAGGTTCTTCCTCACACTCCGAAAAGCTTTGTAGGCAACTTCAGGAATGGTACAATGATGACGAAGAAGAAGAGTGCTTCTTTGGGCTGTTGCTTTAGCGTTTGCAAGAGAGCACTAATGAAGAATATCCTATGTCGTTAGTGAGTGGGGGCTCGAGGCCAGGGAGGGCTTTGAACTTGGATAGGGAGAGGGGTGTAGGACATGATAGACTATGGAAGGATTATTTTGCTCCCAACCCTGTTTACAGTGAATTTATTTTTAGGCAAAGGTTCCAAATGAGAAGACGATTGTTTCTTTGCATTGTGGATGCAATTTGCGAATATGATGGTTATTTTGTTCAAAAACCTAATTGTGCAGGAATTCTTGGATTGTCACCTTTACAGTGTTGCACAACGGCCTTGAGGATGTTGGCATATAGGGTATGTGTTGATGCTATTGATGAATATTATAGGTTTACAGAGAGCACATGTCTGGAGTTCCTCAAGAGATTTTTCTTGGCCATTCGAGCATGTTTTGAGAGGATTTATTTACGGCAATCCACAGGGGATGACTTTCAAAAACAACTTCGCATTAACTCTAACCATGGATTCCCCAACATGTTTGGCAGCTTGGATTGCATGCACTAGGAGTGGAAGAATTGCCCAATGGGATCGCAAGGGTGGTATACATACAAGGATAGGAAGAAGTTTATTATTTTGGAGGCAATAACTTATCAAAGTCTATGGATTTGGCATGCATTTTTCAATTTACCGTGAGGAAACAATGACCTCAACATTTTGGATAGGTCCCCCTTGGTGGCAAATCTGTTCAGGCGAGAGGCATCATGTCTCTCATTCCAGGTCAATGGGAAAACCTATCCAAGGTACTATTTGCTAGCGGATGGGATTTATCCCCGATGGAGTTGTTTTGTGCAAACAATCCACAAGCCACATGGTAAGAAACGCTCATACTTTGCACAAATGCAAGAAGGAGCAAGGAACGATGTGGAGAGGTGTTTTGGAGTGTTGCAAGCCCGGTGGGCCATTATTTGCAACCCCATGCAGTAGTGGGATCCCGAGATGATAGCAAACACCATGTTTGCGTGCATTGTCATAGACAATATGATCATAGAGGATGAACTCAACACTAACTTGGAACCTTTATATGACCCTGATGCACCTAACAACCTGCGAAGGGGTGTGACATTTGAGCAATATGGAGACTTTGTGGGTGAAGTAGAAGACAACAATTCTCATTACAATACGAGGAATGACCTCATTGGACATTTGTGGGCCTTCAAAGACTCGTAGTCATTACATATCTATGAATAAAATCTATTTTGGCTATTCAACTACAAATTAGTGTCCTCTTGACTATCTTCTTGTTGGATCCTTCTAACTTCTGAGCTAATTTGTTCTACTCCATTGCAAGCATGTTCTCCTAACCCAAAAAATGATTATAAGGAAACACAAATGCAAATTGTGGGTCCTGGCTAGTGATTGGGAGGCATCATGGGAGTGGAATGTGCTAGTGCATACGTTTGGTGATGCCGCACTTACGTTGCTACAATGCACTCCTCCGTATAGGCCTCATCCTCCGAATTATCCACCCTAGCACCCCTTCCATCCACACTCCATAAATAAGGGGTTGGAATCCCATCCCGCAAGGCCCCACCTCTTGAAAATTCCGCTCACCGGCCGTGCACCTCCGAATTCCCCACCCGCACACCCTTGCCACGAGCATTTCCTCCCCACCTACCCCTGCCTCACACGTTTCCTTAGCACCCCGCCCTACCACGCATTGTGCCAACCTCACCTCACCCCATCACTGAATTATCCACCACATGTTGACCAACACCTGAGTTTGGGGCATCCCGACCCCATGCAACCTCCCACACACCATGTCCAACCAAATTGGCCACTCCAACATCCCCACAAGCCACCCCAACATCCCCCGAACCGAATCCAACATCCTCACAGCCCATCCCAACACCCTCATTCCCCAACTCAACACATTCATCACCTTGACTTGCATCCATTGTCCTCGTTTTGTATTACTGTCAGTCAGGCCAATGCTAGTTCTTGGGTCATACTCTTTCATTGAGCTTCAGCACCTCCTCCTTCCTCCTCAATTCCACGTATTTTTTGCATCCTCTCCATGCAAATCAAAGGGTTTCATGGAAAACAAAGCCAATGCACCAGTTTCGCGCATAGTTTCAGCCTTTGAAGTTGTTGCAGTAGCCATTTCGGTGGAAGCCTCGGCCTACGCTCTGAGGAAGATGTCATTCAATTTTGATTTTTTGTGGTCAAAATTGTTTCCCTAAGGCATGCTCGCCATCAAATTCAGTGGTTCCACCCTGACTTCAACCTCGGATCCATCTTTAGCTGATAACCCCCTAGCCCGCATCCTCTTCAGTGGTGTGGTTTTTTTGGCTACTTCCACATACGATTCTATCCAACAAGGGACATCTTTGACGAGGAACCAACAGTGCATGTAAATAAACGTTGTATCTTTCACATTTCAACGTTGGAATAAGTCCAAGGCTTGGGCAATGACATTCGCATCAGACGTCCCATACTCCCTCAAATCTTTGCATTGTGCATGATGGCCGGCAAATTTGGCCACATCAAGCTTAGTAACATACCACTTCGTTTCCAAAATACAATAACTCTTTTCCTTTCTCCCCCTAGGCCGCCTAATATTGTAATCTTCACATATTCGTGTCCAAAATGCAGCTGATTTTTTTGGTCGTTTCCTACAATAGGGTCTTGGCATATACTCAAATAACTCCTACAAAGTTGGTGCTCTTCATCTTGGCTAAAATTCCTACCCCTCCTCACTTGTGGTTGGGATCCATTACACAAACCCAAAAACTAAATACGGGTGCTCATCGGACCTTGCTCAACTGCAAGTCCTTGTCCTTTGTCAACAACTTGCTCTGCAATGCAACCTCACCTGAAAACCCTAGCTACTGTAGCAACATAATTTGAGATTGGGATGTTGTCGAGTTGCTCCTCCTCTACCATAAATCTTTGGTCAAAATTCACAACATCGTCCTCGTCTGCAGCGACAACAACGCCCTTTGCCACATGCTCAGTGGCACGCCCGGCCCGCTCCGCAGTGTTTCCCCCTGGCTCCGCAGCTCTTCTTCCCTACCCGCTCTCAGGAACCCTCTATGAACCCATTCTCCCACCCGGCACCATATTCGCGGGTCAACTATTCACGTACCCACCCACCCAGTCTTCCGTGCATGGTCGAACTTCTAAAAAACGTAAAAGCGTGAGAAATGCAGTGCCCCGGAGAATTGCGGAATTTGTAGAGTGGAGGCCATATAAACTAGAGGGAGAAGGTTGTTTGACCACATATACAACTGTTGCTAGGGCCATTTGTGACCACACCTAGCCCACTCCCGCCAATTTTCCATATGCAGAGCCTGGTCAAGAGTCCTAGTGGAGATGCTCTTATGCACCTTTACTTCTGACAATACCCTTACATATGTAGGAATTAAACAAAGAAAAAAAAAAGACTTTGCAAGTACCAACTACCACAATAAACACTACATTAATGGCCATGATTGTCTAATGATTCTGCAAAACGTACGTCTAAAGTGCACGTGTCGCAAATGGTTAGCTTTTGTTGTTTGGCACAAGTTAAACTTGCATTTCAAAGCTGTAATTTTTCAAGATCCGAGAATGTGGCAAGAGACTTTAGCAACAATCAGAAGAATATCAACAGCATCCATGTGTTTGCTATGAATCTTAACTCCTAATATCTTATGTGACCATAATATGGTTGTGACTAGTTCCCTTTGACACCAGTTCGGATGGTTCTTGGATTGTTTCGACTAAGGTAGAGGGTGCTTAAACCAACACTTTAAGCTATTGCACATACATATGGCTATGTGGTTGATATATAAAATATATATTCATATTAGCCTTTGGGCTAAACATAGGTATCAAGAAAGAAAAAAAAAATTTAGTCTCAATTGAATATTTGATGAATATTCAAAGTCAAAACTACTAGCTTCCTTATACCAATCCATAGGCCCCGTGTATGCCAACCTCGCATATGATGAGGACCCCCACCTTCATTGCCTAGAACCAACACAACATAGTTGGGTACTAGACCCAAACTACATCAAAGCCCAAGTAGTAATGGTATGCAAAGCCACACGGCTACCTCCATGATCCCTCCCGGTTCGCTTGCAAAACCATCACCTTGCATCCCGGGAACCGACCCCCTTTGCATCCCGGGAAATGACCCTTTTGTGCTTTGTGGGCCTACCTCCTTGGGGTTGTGAATAGAATGACTAGAATAGGCATTGACAAGCCACCCTAATCCCACCTTGAACCAACCCGAGATAGAGTGGAGCCCGTTACATACCCTACATGAAGGTCATGGAAGCCGCTATGAGGTGGCACCACTAATGGCACCTAAAACCGTCACTTCGTGGGCCCAAACACTCCTACACCGCCGGGTACGGTTCAAGGTTGTAGAGTGTTGGCAATTGGGAGGCATTTATAGGTGTTGGTTTTGGATGGGGTGTTGGATTTAGCACCCTCTACCTTACTTTTCTTGTTCGTCTTTAAGTTTGTTATGGGAGTGTGCTCTCAACTGGTTTATAATGGAACCACTCCACGAATGTTTGCTTAACATTTGTCACCTCCATGGTTTAGGGCAACACATCCCAAACATGTTCATTATCGATCCATATGTGCAAATGATTCCCAACTAATCTAAAAATCTGCATGACACTCAAATGCAACATACCCTAAACATCTACCGTTGGAATTCTTAGTTGGACATGTGTTGGTGGGTGTAAATCCATGTGGAAGGTCCATAGTTGTGACATCATTGCCTCAAATTGCAAAGCTTCCCAAAAATTCACAAAATAATGGTTTTAAGATTTGTGAGTTGATATGAGTATATGTATTGCCCTCTTTTGAACGAGGGCAACGTTTTTTCATTTGGAGATGATTTGAGTGGAGGTTTGATTATAATAACCAACCCCAATTCAAGCTCTAGATTCTTGTCCCTCAAGACCACTATTCACATTCCTATTATAATCTCTTACATACCATAACTTCAACGTTAAAAGTTGGATTGTGAGTAGTCACTGCTAACTTGAAAACATCTATATAATTGGATTTGTCCAAAAAACTTTAGATCTTCACCTACTGTTACTGAAATTGAGGACACATTTTTTGGACAACTTTGAAGGAAATTGGACAAGGAAAGTTTGGAGTTAAAAGCCAAAAATGTTAGAGCCATAATGCACTTATGTAGGGGGCCCCAATATGTTGACTACTAAACTCAAGATAGTTAACATTTTTTCCTAAACACATAATTTAATCTCTTTTCAACACGTGCAATTTGGTGCTTGTTCTTTGATCCACCCCTATCACACACCACTCAAATATAGGTGGTTGGTCAATATGAGTGATCGAATAAGGTGTGTTTTCCTTATGGCTCCAAGAAATCCCCACCTCAATACTCCTAATCATATCCCTTGCTGAAAAACCCCTCATTGCCTGTTGCTCTCATTATTTTCTGTTATTTAGTTTCTAAATATCTATGTAGCTCCTCAAACTAATGACCACAAATGGCACAAAATCAACACATTAATTGTTGGATAACATGTGCAAAACATGTGACTCTAAAAAATTGACAAAATAAGAGTTTTGAACATGTTAAAATTATGGCGATTGGTAACCATATCATGTCTTGCCTGGGTTGTACATTGTTCATGGTATTTAGTGTCACATACACTATTTACGGAGGGCCTAAACTAGATGTTTGGAGGTTTCAAAGTGTCACATCCACTAATTGTCAACATGATACTCTTCATCAACTTAAGTAGATAATTTAAATGCAAAGTTATTTACATTTTGACATTAAGCGTAGCACATTGAGATACTCAAGATGAAAGATATACAGTTTAGTATGCAAGGGGACGATATTGTTGAACAAACTAATGGCAAGTGTCATTTGTGTACACTTTAGTCAACTTGTAGACCATTGTGCAACTAGGCATACACCTCATAACGCTACTGAACACACTCGTGCCAAAGATATTCATAAGCGCACTTCAACGCCAAGTGTTATGAGGTGACACTAATGATGACATTGTTGGTCATCAGTGTAACCTAGCATACACCTCAAAATTGGGTAAGTGACATTATTATGCATGTGACCCTAAATACCATAAACGGTGTAGTAATATGATGCAAGGGCAAATAAAACATTGATTTGCCTACAGTTTCATCCATTGTATGAAATTTGAAAAACTACAAGAAAAACTTGGCTGATAATCACACCACAAGCAAATTTGACATGCCACTGGGAAGGTCAATAGATGGGGAAAGAAGATGTTGAGAGCCATTGATGGTCAAATAGTATGGATTGTGCATGCAAACAAGAGCCCACCCACTGCAAGGAAGGCAGTTTACCCCACCTTGCACCAAGGGGATTCTTTAGCAGGGTAGGGCTAATGGGCTCAAATTTACATTGGATTGCTCGACATTTGGTTTGGTTTCTTTTCTTTTCTTTTCTTGGATTGTGCATGTATGTTAGGTAGAAGTACCCAATTTTGTTGACAACTCACGTCCGGCACCTATTATCACAATAAGAAAACTTTGTCTATTGCAACCATTCGTTGTGACTTGGCCAGTGCAACTAATGACGAGAAAATGCATAAATAAATTATTTTGGTTGTGAGCTAGAGGTCTTTGGTTGTTAGTTGTCCAAAATCTACAACCAACTACAACAATTTATTTATGCATTTTCTCATCATTAGGTTCAACGACCAAGTCACAATGGATGGTTGTAATGGACAAATCTTCTTCTACACTAATTATACCATTTTAGTGGGCGTGGTGCCAATTCCCGATTTACACATTATTTTGCCAAATCTCATAATCAGTGAGGGCTGAAATTTATTGTAATACTAAATGCATGCTTATGCACCATACATTTCAAAAATTAGTGCGTGCTCTAAGGTATTTGTAGAGTACGTAAATTTATTTGGTGAGATTGAAGAGGTTTTTTCTTTTTCTTTTCAATTGGTGGCACTTATTCTTGAGGCATCTCCTAACATTAAGAAAATGAATGAAATGAAATATATTTTAAAATCCGGGAAGCCGAAAAGGCTAATGGGATTGAAAATACATCAAGATGGTTTTATACCAACTAATTCTCTAGAGTGACAGAGTGCAAATGTATTCACCAACAACCTCACCTCACTTTATTTCCTTCACAATCGCCTACACTCTCATGGTCAATATGATCCACATGTTTTGAATGGAATTCAAACTGCCCATGTGTTATTTAACAAAAATAAAAATCTATGTGTAATATGCCGGGTCATCAATGTCACATGTTATCATATCATGCTCAATTCATGCAACGTATTGTACTTGAGAAAGGTTCAAAGCTACACATCACTTCAATGACATGGGAGTTGTTATATAACCTTTTGAACTCAACGTGAACTATGATTCTCATGCCCCCGTTCCCACATGACTTTACCAAATAACCAAAGTGTTTCCTAAAAATTGGGTAAAGCTCTCTCGGTTACAGTGGACGCATCTGGCTATCCCAATGCACCTACAAGAACTTGCACCGGAGATTGTCGAATAGGTTTTAGTTAAGTAGCTTTCACACATGTTCCTTATTTTATCTGCCAAGCAATGAGAATGTTGGATAATTTTTGTCCCATCCCCAAATGCCTTCCCACTCATCTATCTTACCATCAATTTCTGTTAACGAAGCTCCTCGTGCCCTCATAGCTAAGACTCCAAGCAACCAATCACAAGGGCGGGAGGCGACACTTTCAAAGGTCCTACACTCTTGCCTCATGCCTAGGTGCCGATGGAAGGGAAAAGGTTAGTGCTTGAGGCTTACAACCTCCACTTCTAAACCATGCCACATCATTTGCCAACTAGGCTCGGGACCGGAGAGTGTCAATGGTGGGAAGGCCATGTTTTGAGAACCAACTTTTAGGCTCCGCTAAAGTCAAGTGGGAAGGGGGGGGGGCATTATAGTGAGGATAATATACACCTTTCTTTTCTATTCTTTTTTGAGACAGAAGGCCAAACATGCCAACGCCATGAATTAAAAGGAACCAAGAAAATGTGCCCACTTCGAGGGGAGGCAGGAACCCCTCAGACACGAAACACCGCCACGTAATAAGGAACACAGAACCCACTCACCCAAAGACCACCCCCCAGGTCCACCCAACCAAGGACCACCCCCAAACCACCAAGAGACCCTACCTGCCCGCCAAAGAAGCCTACCTACGCTGTTGTTTCCAATTCCACTCAATATGAAGATTGTGCCTCCTATAGAGGACACGATAACATACACTATGCAAGCAACATCCTAGTGACATTGTGCCTCCCAGTGCATCGTGGCCAGGGAATCATCCCGGATTTGTGACGATTAAAGAAACTCATCCAGTGAACTATTCTATACAAGTATACGTTTTTTTAATGTAATATATCATGCCAAAAGTGACTGCAGATAGATATCCCAAAGTATCGGGGTTCAAGTGGAATGAAGTGCATAAAATCGCCGAGGAGATATAACATGTGGCCCCCTTTATCGGTCCCGGGAAGGCTCCACGAATCTGACCAGCTCTTGACTGTGTAAGTTGGCAACATAAACCCCAGATCCGACATGCAGGTATACTGTATTCCAACATGGTTATGAGGGCAGTTATTCCAATGCGCCATCAAAATTGGGTCCCATCTGGCTTTACGTTTTATTTATATGAGATGTATAACTGTAGCTCTCTAGCAGCTTGGGCACCTTTCCGCCTAAAAATGTATGAAAGTTCAAAAGTAAGTTAGGCAGTCCAAAAAAGAATGTTGTAAAATTGGGTAGATTCAGAAAGTGATTCAAAATAAGTTAGGCATTCGTTCAAGTAATTTTTGTGATTCCTGGATGGTTTTTCTAATTTCATCTATGGTGGCTACGATTAACCTAAACACTTCTCTTAACCAACATTCCTTACCCTAACGTTTGTCTTGTACTTGTATGTCACTTGTTGAAGTTATTTCATCCTACTTTGTTGGATTCCAGTGAATGTCACTTGCATTATTATGATTTTTGACACTCTTTGAATGTTCATTCTTTTTTTTTGGACATTCAATGAAATTAATTTCCCAAAAAGTTAGGCATTTTCAAACTTAATTAGTTTATGCCCAAGCTGCTAGAGAGGTAAGGTATTTTCAGTAGCCGAATGAGGATTTGGGCGAACCGACCCATACACTCGTGTTGGATGCCTAAACCCTTGCCTCCAAGGAACCAATGTATGGGTTGGCTTGCCCAAGCCCCGAATGAGGGGAGTGGTCCAACTAGAGGTTATGAAGTGAAGAATAAGGGCCGCTTCACATCATGGCCATCCAAAGTTGAGAGACCATGGGATTGGATGGCCAAACTTTGTTGAGAGTCCAAATAAATGGGCTGAAAATAGTTAGCCAATAAATTATATAGGAATTGCAACCCTTGGCCAAGCATATTGTGAACCCTCCAGAGGCCAAGCCCAAAGTCCAAATCTTTGGCCATGAAATCCCACAGTCTCTTGACTTGGACAACCATAGTGTGAAGCCTCCAAAAGCCAAGCTCAAAGTCCAAACAAAGAAGGAGCATCCCACTTTATTCCCTACCCCATAACAACCCCTCCAATCTAGCGGTCAAGATCTTGTCAGTTTTGGATTTTTCTTATGAAAAAAAATCGACAATCTCTCGACCATAGTTCGGGTTTCCATTCCTGCCTGACCCAGTTTTCCTTTTAGAGTTTGTCGCCTAGGTCAAAAAATATTGCCATGTAAGCATTTTGGAAAGTGACGGCCTTCGGACTTTGGCCTCTAGTGTGAAGGGTTGAGAGGCCAAATTCTTGGTTTCTTGCAATCTGATTGGTGGAAATTGACGGCCTCTCGACCTTCGGCCATAGTGTGAAGCAACCCTAATATGTAGGTTGAGCCTATTCACTATGCATGCTAACATAACAAGAGAATAATTCTCTCACGTTTCTCAAGATTGTCAACACTACGGATGGAACACCTAAATGCTAAGTAATGTTATATGACCCCCAACTTTTAAGAGACATGGTTTTTATTGGAACCATTTCATCCACGATGGCTGAATTTACATAGACGCCACGGACCCTTAGTCATGTATTGGTCCGACGTGCAACATCTGCAAAATCAAAATCAAAATCAATTTCAAGGCAAACATTAGAATAAGTACCATATCCTCATGCAAGGTAATAAGATCCCCTAGTCCCTATTATACTACAAAACCCACCAGTGTGTGCATAGTATTCTATATACATTGGAAGACGTGATGGTGGTGATGGTGGTGACATCACCCTTCTCCTCCATTTCTACATAAACAACAAATGAATTTCCATGTAATTAAGGACCACGTGCCAAGAATTCCCTCCCAAAACAATCATGCGATAAAAGAAGAGGAACAAACGTGGAAAGTTGGGTGGTGTGACAAGTGCAAAAGGTAGGTATGGTGGGGGAAAACCCATGGGAGGTGGCGGGCATAGCATGGGTAGTATAGTGGCAAGCCATTTGGGGGGGGGGGGGGGTTGTTTATGAGCATGGGCATGGGGCATACATGCAAATAGTGGATACATACATGCATGCATGGGGCATGTGAATATTGATACATGAGCACAAGAGGCTATGGTCACATAGGCATATGGAATTGGGTTGACCTAGGATATTTTTCATATGCAAGAATATGTGCAGTTGGCAAGGAAGGAAGTTGTTGATGTAGAGTACAACATCACCGAGTTGGTGGATTTGGCATGAGATAGAGTAGTTCATTTGGGTTGAGATATTTGAATGAAGAATCAATGAAGGGAATGATGTGGATGACCAACCAACACCAATAGTCAAGCTTCCTTAAACTGTGAGTATGCCAATTTACCTGTTATTTTTTCTAGTGGAGCATTCTTTAGACTTTTCAATTGTAAATGTGATAAACATGCAATCTTTTATGGATAAATTGAACAAAATGTCAATTTCCAACATCACCAAGCATCATCAAAACATAATGGATTATTACTTTTGTAATGTGTAATATGATGAAGACATCATAATGGGACTATATACACCTTTTAACTTCACATAATGTGACATTGTGAGCATATTTCTTCAATAAAAATGTTCTTTCATTCTTACGTATCTTCATTGTGTATACAAAATGACATTTTTACATTGAAATAGGCCATTTTCTTGAAAACCCTCCGTAGTACAACATTTGTGACCAACATGTCATGTTCTTGAGAATATGACATTCTAATAATACGACACTTTCATGAGATTATTCAAATAGTGCAAGGTCGTTACGTGGGGCCCTTTTTTGAGTGGGTATGTTTTTTGTATATTGTTTAGGATTTGCATATGAGGAGAGGGGGGGGGGGCAGACAATATGGTACCCCCTACGAGCTTTTGTAGGGGGACCCTGACAGGTCAGAAGCTGCCCGGCGCCCCTGCCCGTTCAGTGACGTCAGCCATTTACATCCAGTGTCTTTTCATCCATGCGATAGACGGAAAGACGGCAACACGATTGACATACAGATGGGCAGTTCATGTCATTCAGATGATGTCATTCCAGTCATGTCATTCCGGATCATGTCATTACTTCAGATCATGTCCTTCCGGGTTTTCCGGATCTGAGATCTGGATCATATGGAGCCAGTGTGCTCTTTCGTGTCTTTTTGGGTTACTACGTTGTGATGTCTATGATGTCTGTGATGTGCTATGTGGATTGATAGGGTGGTTTGTTAGAACCCACCACATTCACTTTCATTATGATGCTTGATCCTCTAACTCCTCATGCATGTTTAGCATTCTGATGCTTGCTGAACTTTCTGAATCACACCCAACTCTCAACCAGCATAAACATGTTGAGTTTAGGTTTTGCTCATACACACATAGAGTGGCAGCAATACAAGTGATGCAGATATTCATGTCTACATAGTTTAGGGTTCAGCCTTTATTAGCAGGTTCATTTATCATCTGCACACCTCATCTGCACATATGATTTGTAAGTGATCAACCTTCTCCAATGGCAAATGGAGGACTTGACTCATTATGGAATGTGGACAATGATCTGCACCAAACAGACCTTGTTGCAGATCAGGCCAAGCAGCTTGACCTCATCATGGAGATGAGAGACCAAGTCCAAAACCCCCCTATTGGTGAATTTTGCTTCCAAGACTTGGTATGGACAAAGCATGTGACGCATGGGAAGGGGAAATACAAGACATCGATGTTGGCAGTCATTTTATGGGATAGGCTCCCTGATTTCATTCAAGGAGAGCAACACCACCCTCTCTATCCCTGCAAGTTCACCAAAGAAATCATTAGGGTTACTGCAGCCAATTCATTGAGGTCCCCTCGTGCAAATAGTGCAGCTATGGTTGTGAGGTTTGTCCTTTTCAAAATTGATTTGCTATGATCATCCATGTCCTTCAGGGTTTTAGGGTGTCATTACTGCACAGGAAGTAGGTCTTCCCAGCTTTTAGGGTTCACATCTGTAAACACAGGTACTCAATGCAGAATATCTATTTCTTTTCACAATGTCCTTCCCTATAATGCTTTGTTATTCTGAATTGATATTCAAATGTCACCCAAATTTCATTCAACACCATCTCTACTACATACATGATTAACAATCACCTTCGATATGTAAGCAATTCATAATATGTCAATCATTCCACAATGTCCTTCCTTAGACTGTTTTGTGATTCTTAATTGATTTTCAAATATCACCCAGATTTCATTGAACACCATCTATACTACAGATATGATTAATACTCACCCAGGATTGTACAAAGTATACACCACTCATGCATTGCATCATCCTCTTCATGCGGCCTAGCAGGTACAGATGTAACTTTGGTCCTGAAGACAAGACAGGAATTGTCCCGCAGGACATGCAAATGCTGCTGAAATACACACAGACAAAAAGGAAGAAGAACATCCATACACAGAAGAAAAAACGAGGAAAGAAGGTTGTACCTGAGTATGATTCATTTCCTGTGAACAAAACATCTGTAGCAATGGTGAAGCGTATTGGGACAACCATGGCTGGAAACTCCATCAAGCGAGGGTGTCAACGGGCCTTTGTGGCAAAACAGCCGTACCTCGATGGTGCTTTATGTGTGTTGATATATGAGAACACCGAACATTTGAATCTCCACGGAGAGCTCTGCCATGGCACAATGGTTAGTGGGACTAGGTATGCACTAGGCGCTGGACTTTCAGAAGAATTGAAGCAGAAAATAACTCAAATGCATGCGTTAGGACTTTCTCCTGCTCAGATCATGCAACAACACACAAAGGAAGTACGAGAGTTGGCCCTTTCTAATGGTGTTGTCACCCGCGATACATTCTTGTTGCCGGTTGATGTGAGAAACATTTGTCGAAAGCGAGCGGAGGAGCTTTGGGAGAAACACCCGTCCGACCCTATAAGCGTGCGAATGTGGGTTATGGAAAACCCTGAAAATGTGTTCTATTATCAAGAGCATTCCTTGTTGGACATTAATTCACAAGTGCAAAACGACTCCCCTTTCACTCTTGCTGTCCAATCTGGGTGGCAGTTGGAGATGATGGTGAAATTTGGACACAATAGTGCCTTCTCTATTGATTCTACATTTGGGACAAGCCAAACTAGGGTAAGCCATATCTCAGTGTCCTTTGAATTTTCATGTCATTCAGTGTTCTTCATGGTTCTTATACTTCCAATTCCGTGTCCTTCAAGGTTATTCATTCAGTGTTTTGTCTATTCAAAATTCGCAGTAGTCATTACAAACCTTCTAGTTTATATAATCCACACATTGTCGTATTCCAGTATCCGCTGTACACAATCATGGTATTTGATGAGTGGAGAAATGGCATACCTGTGGCATTCTTTGTCATATCCCGCACTCGCGAACAAGATTTGCACCCTGTTCTTGAAGCACTTCAAAATAGAGTTCACACACTCAAGCGAGATTGGACACCTTCTTCGATCGTTGTCGACAATGCCCAGGCAGAAATCAATACTTTGAGGTATTCATGGTCTTGCCTCACTTTCTTTGATATTCATTGTCCCATATATGTCTTTCATGCACAATTATACGAACCTGCTGTTTTAAACTACTGTTGTTCTTGTACAGCATCATATGGCCGGAGGCCAAAATATTTCTGTGTCTATGGCACGTCCGCAAGTCTTGGGCTGAGAATGCAGTGAAGAAGATTTCTGCAGTTGCTGAGAGGGCCACTGTTCTTCAGATGCTTGGAGACATAATGTATGGTAGGGGGTGCAAGGTTGATGAAGACCCAGTCGATTGGGCTGTTCGACAACTTGATACAATAACGAACACCAAACCGCGGGCTGTAGCATTCATGAAGTACATGAATGACACTTGGAGATCCAAAACAACAATGTGGTGTGCTGCAGCACGACGCATTCCACATGCTGGCCAAAACACAAACGCTGCCATTGAATCATACCACTCCAATTTGAAAAATATTCTCAATTCTTCAAAGGAGAGGTTTGTGGGAAGGCGCATGGATTGGCTAATCTATCACCTAATGGGAGATGTTCTTACACACTACTGGTATGGTGTGCAGTGCAAGGCGTTTGGATTCATACGCAACACAAAGCAAGAAGGTATTGTCGTAACATCAATAATCAGGGCCAATGCCATACCTGATACAAACGTCCTCATTTGCCCGGATGAAGATGTTGCTTATGTTGGATCCATTAACAACCGACCCAAAGTTTGGACCATTCATTCTCCGGACTCCGAGTGGGCCCAATGTGATTGTCCCATCGCAAAAGAGGGCATGATATGCAAACATACTGTGAAGGTCTTCAAAATGCTGCACCCGGATGTTGAGGATGGCGTCATTTTTCGTGAAGCAGGCACCAAACATGGCATTGACCGTGCAACTCCCTTGTCGCAGTGCTTCGCAAGGCCAACTCAGAAGCCAATTCCTCTCGACGCAGACCTACATGACAATATATTACATATTCGCGACGATGAAGGACACATCTCAGGTGGGCCTGCAGACCCAATTGTCATTGACTCTCACAATTCTAATGACATGATCACCAATATACCATTGGGAGAGGCCAAAAATCCAATCGACCTATCACAAGAGCGGCTATCACAGCCTGGGCCTAAAACCAAGGCGCATGATATATACATTGACTTGACGAGGACAGTCGACGAGTATCCAACGCTCCAAGATTACTTACTTGCAGACTTGAGGCATATACGAGGTAAGCAAACCCAGCTGATTGCGAGGGGGGTCGCCAAAATGGAATTTTCTCCCATGACGAGTTCTTTTCCTGAAAGGATGGGCGACAATTCTCTCAAACGGCATCAAAGTTTCTTGGAGATGTCGTCGCGAAGGCGTAAAAAATCAGTGCATATTACATAGTACTAATGTGCTTCTATTACTAGCCGTGTCTCTTGGTTGTCATGTTAGCGAAGTCGTTAATGATATCCATGTTTTTCACAGTGCTTATGTGTTCCTCGATGTCCAAAGCCGTGTACTACACCCTATACAGTGTCCTTCTGTGTTTCAAGGATCTTAATACACTATCCTTCAGTGTTCTGCAAGGCCTATTGATATGTCCTACACATTTCTGCAAGGACCTCTGATTTTACTTATATATGTGTGCACTTGTCTGCATGAACATGGTGCACATTGTCATATTACTGTCCTTCAGTGTTCTTCAGTGTCCTCAAGACATAAAAACCATATGTAATAAAATCCTCGCGCCTCACATTGGGTACATCCTATCCACATGTAGCCCAATGGTGTTCCTGCAGACTTAATGCAATGTCATTCAGTGTCCTTCCATACCTTGGGCATTGTCCTTCATGTTTGTTTTTGGTATGAAAGCCCATACTACTTCATAATGTGAAATGCGTGTTGCTCTGATGGTCATTCATGTATAATGGGCACTAGTGTGTGATAGAAAGCCAGTTCATTAAAATTGATGCACATAAATGCATATCGGTACAAACATACTTTGACATATGGAATGTCATCCTATTAACTGCCTTCATATCTACAAGTGCTAGAACTTCTTCTTCATTCTACAGCTTCGTCTACTCTGTTGTTTTCCACTCGTAGACGGGTCATCTTCTTGGGCCATTATAACCTTCATGTTCCATGCAGTCTCCTCTCTAAAACCAGCCTGAATGACAGCCACCAGCGCTTCCGAAACGATGTTCCTTGTCTGTATTGCATAGCTTCTAGTGTAATTCAGCTTAAATTCCTGCATCAAAACCACCCCTCATCAATCTTGGCCGTGAAGAACATCAACTTAAAATTAAAATTGATGTCATTCAGTGTCATCTAAACACCTAATTGTGCAGTGTCATCACTAACCTCACCCAATGAACGTGGTCTATGTCTCAGAGCTTCGATAAACTCCATGATGTTCCTCAAGACATAAAAACCACATGCCCAACCCGAGTTTTGCTTGGGAACAGATGGTTCTATCCATCTATGGACATGTGAAGACTGTGCCTGCACACTGCCACTCCTTACGGTCCACATCTTGGCAAGCGATGTCCGAATAGACACATCGGAGTGGAGACCACACCCTGGCATGGAGTCAATATGAAAAAAAACCCCTATCCCCTAGCACATATACACTCCAGTGCTTACCACATGTATAGGGCACTATCAGTGTTCTTACGTCCGAACCTGGAAGTGCGGTGTACTTGACATGCAAAAAGTCTATATAGACCTCTACACTATCTTTCTTGTTACGGACATGCGATTTAAGCAGACTAACCAAATAAGGACTGCATACATAGGTTTTTACGTCCTCAATCTGTGGATTAAGCCATGCTCTTATCCAATCCATCATATGGTTGGGTAATTCTCCATATGTTTTTGTTAAGGGCAACACATCGCCCACCCAGCTTAAACTCAAATAGTCACCGCGGTACAAAAAGTCGAAACTGTTCACCATGGTCCCACCTGCTTCTGTGCAGATCGTATTCATAAGTTGTTCCAACCTGCATTACAGAAGTGAATGGATCAACCCCTAAACATAAATGGCAGCGAATGACACAAGTGGCAGCGAATGACATAAGTGCACAACGAATGACAACAATGAAAACACTTACCGTCCATCAGGCTTGAGAGTTGTTGTTGCCAATACATCATCCAGAGACACGTCCAAAGCAGTTGGACGCACATTTGCGATGTCATGCGTTCCAACTTCATGTTGTACAGCCTCCAAAGCAACTTCAGTATTGGTGGCTGCCCCCTCGTCACCCTTGGACTCTACACCATCTCTGTTGTTGTCGACTGACAAAGCTCTCGAGAACCACGGACCTGGTCCTTCGGAAAGTGTCCTTAGCGAGCGTGGATTCTTAGAATGCATGTTGCAAAGACTCTCGTGCTGGGACAATTCAGGTGGCGGCAAAACAATCCTGTTTGGTGAGCATTGAGTACTGTTGAATTGAGACAAAGTCAAGTCCTGAGTGCTGATTCCTTCAAGTCCTTCAAGCGACCGTTGCGATGGCATAGGGATACTATCCAGACTATCCAAACTTATGGCGGCTTGTACTTCAGCCACGAGTCCAAATCCACTTGAAGGTAATGCAGGTAGCTCGCCTATCAAGGACCGAACATAAGCTACATCTGGTGCAATGTCATCAGTCGGCTCCTCTAGACCCAACCCACAAAACAAAAGCTGCAGTTGCATCCTTCTCAAACTGATGAGTCCTTCTTGCTCCTCCTGAACGCGCAGCTCTAAGCACCTGCTCTTTTTGTAGAGGTCGCCAACTATAGCTGAACCAATATCTACATCTTCACGGAAAATGAACGAAGAACATAGAACCTGCATGACAAGGACTTACTATTAGGGCGCAGAACATGAATTTATAAGCATTGGTTGAAGGACGCGAATGACATAGTTGAAGGACATCCAAATCAGAGTTTAAGCTGAAGTTACTAACACCAATTGCATAATATTACTTCAAAAAAACCAAGATCAAGCCATGGTTACAGAACTTAGTTGCAGAATAGAAAATATTGGCATTCAAATAGCATACATATTGCAAATGACAAGAACCTACCTCTTCGCATTTTTCCCTTTCCTGCTCGGTTGTGTCGGCCTTGTACCACATTTGTGCAAGTTGCTCCTCACGATGCATTCGCACCATATCGGCAACTGACCTGTGTGCCATCCTCCCTACGAACGCTTCAATTTTCTCCACCACAGCGACTTGATTGGAATGGTCATAGCCAAGAAGAGCAACAGTGTCCGCATGTAGTTCGCTAAAAGTATCCACTGCACCATAGATACCAGGGAATGCAAGCCAGCCCGTATGCGGTAGACCCTGCACAATCATAGATAAAGCAACAGAGTAGTCCTTCCTACGCGCAATATCAAGTTTATACTGCAAGTGCAATCCCTTGCTGGGATGAGCAAGTGGACGTTTGTAGCCTTCAAGTGTCCTAACCAAAGACAGTAAAGCTCTCAAGATATGAGGACACTCCGTCTCAAGGGACAACGGGTCAGATTTTGTATTCTCCAAGAGAACCGCAGACATCTCAACCCATTCAACCTCTGTATGCTCCCAAGGAGCGGCAGGAAAATTTGGAAGCGGCCACTTCTTAAAAATCTGAAAAAGAGGGGACCAATGCCACTTCTCTGCCTCGCGTCGCTGTCTCTCAGCCATATCAAATTTCAATAGCTCGGCATCGACGTGCTTCTTGCGCAGTTCGTCCACGGTAAGAACAGCGGATGCAATTTGGCCCTCGTACGCTGTGTACGCAATGCGGTAATGCAAGTAGTCCTTAAGGTTTTTTAGTTCCTCGTACCTTTGGACATCGGAATTACACTTGAAACAACGGACCTGCGATTTGATGGTGTCCCGAAGAGCATTGTGTTCTTCAGCCGTGCGCGTAATCTGCCGAGAAGACATTAGCACCATATGTCAATGATAATAGCTAAAATGTACTTCAATGAAATATGAATTCACTTGAGTTCCAAGGCATGTTATGCATAAAGTCCACTCTGAAGTACATAAAAACAAATGAAGAACAACGAATAAGGAGGTGAAGGACATACTGTTGAGTTGCCATAAAGGTACCATTGGCCAAAGGCATTTCCAATATGCTGGCCAATCGTACCGTCCTCCAATTGCGCATGCAAGTATTGCATGCATGCATCAGGGTCCTTTAGAAGCTCCTTAGGTGCCCACTGATCATCTGTCTCTGCAATTAGGATGTATAATCCATTGTCCTCCACATGAGGTGGAGGACATGGAATTACATCGGCTGGACGAAAAAGGTGAGCGGCCTCGGCCCATGCCAAGCGTTCAATATCCTGCCTGGTAATCGGCGGTGCCCGAAGAACTTCAACATCAGCAGAATGTCTTACAATCCTAAATTCGACATCGGATGAATCTGGAGCAGTGTTTGCAGTGGGGGAGAGTGACTCGCTAGGAGAACTCACCCGGGGATGGTGTTCTTCAAATGACACTCGCGAGTTGCTACCGTTCTTACATTTCTTGGGTGCAGGGACTTCATGTTTGTCGAGTGGAAGGGCGGTGTGCGTACGTGGAGGCGGAGGACGTTGATCAACGGTCGGGGATGCAAGGTTGCGCTTCTTCGAAGGCCGCACCGGTTGGAGGCGCGATTTGTGTGGCGGTGAAGTCTCAGCTGCTGAAACTGCATCACCACACTCCGTTGAGGCTGCCTCTCCATCGAGGTTGAAAGGATGCGGCCGCCTGGATGGAGGTGGAGCGGTGGACACCCGAGGTGAGCCGCGTTTTCCATATTTGGTACCAATCCTCTGTTTCTCGCCTTGTTCTCTCTTGTCCCAAGTCGGATACATCTTCAATGCCGTCGTGCCTTTGTACACGTTACAAAGCTTGAACATCCTGTGGTAAGAAGTAGTATTCTTATCTTTGTGAGACTCTTTACAATGGATGCAGGAGAATCTATACCTGTTGTTTGGCATCTTCTCCTTTGAACGGGCTGTCCAATAACATTCAAGTACGAGTTGCTCATACTCTTCCTCCAAATAAAGAGCGACGCATTGTTTCCGGTTATGCGTCATAGTGCTTCGGAAGATGCGCGACTTCCTATCCTCTCCACCACGCAGCTGCAAAAAACATGACTCCTGTCATTATTTGGAGCTGTAGGACATGGAAATACACATGTATGCATTGCAGGACATGAAATTAACCCTAAACCCAAAAGCAGGACACCACTATTTGAAGGACATGGTTGGTAATCAAGAAGCAATTGAAGGACTTGGAAATCAACAGGAAAACATTGAAGGACATGAAATGAATCATCATCTTAAACCCTAAACAACTATACAATGAAGGACATGGGCCCTAAACCAAGAAACACTTCTATAACTAAATAACATGATTATAAACTTGAACACAATGCCTTACCTTGTCTTGCCACCCTGGAGTACCATTGATGCAGGTGTCCACAAAAGTGTCTCTTCCCAGCCACTTGATCATGTCATCGTCCTCCAAGGCATGAAAGCCTAAACCCAGCGCTTCAGGAACAAGTGTTGCAGTCGTCCATGAAACCTCAGCAACGCCTTTGGATGTCATATTGCAAGGAATCTGCACCAAAACCGGAAGGCTGAAGGACACAAGTCAGGGGACAGAAGTCAATACTTGAGAATGGCATCAGACTATGGACTGCAAGTCTTCTACAAGCACATGATCACAATCACCTAGTTCACAATCAGCACATTCAAAGGTACACAAAAGAAGAGTAATTGGAGCTTGCCTGTGTATTTGTAGCCTCTGGACTTTGAATGGTCTCAAGAGGCTGGAAGGTCGATGTAACAAGGAAAAGGAACGGCAAATCTATGATTGAGCGGTCACAACACAGAGAATGCAGCTGGAGGATGAGGAAGGAAGAAGAAGATCCAACAATTCGGTTCGGACAGTCTTGCCTATATATCTATTTCATATTCCACAGACCATCTGCACAACCGTACACCACTATCTGCACATCAACAAACTTGCACTATTGTTTCACGGGTTTGGGATAACTCATGATGAACTTGAAAATCTTTCCTCAGTAGCCACCTGGCGATGACACTCTCACAAACTTGGCCACATGAAACAGGCGGACAATTCAATTCATGCTCTGGCAATGACACTTGTTCAAACTTAGCCACGGGAAGCTCCCAGACATTTCGAATCATACTTTAACCCCAACCGAAACAGACAATCAAACACATTAGCTCACACAACCCCTGAACATTTTTATTCTTCTCTCAAATACCTGGAACATGGAAGAATGATGATGATGATGATGATGTTCCAGACTCTCGCAGAAAGCATGTGCACAAGCTTCTAACTTCCGTGTTGAGTGTGCCCAACCCCCAAGACGCTCTGAAGTTACCTACAAAATTCTCTCAACCTACCTACCTACCTACACCCTTTTTACTCGTCTGATGGAACAATCCGTCAATCTGATGGAGTCAGTCAGACCTGCAGAAGGCTTGGCATGAACAAACGTGTAACCCAGTGCATTAAATACCTCAACCAAAGTGTCTTTAGATTAAGCTACTACTCCCACACATGGTAAAACGACAGAAGATTAAGCAGGGAAGACAGGGAAAGAGGTAGGTCTAGTGCATTCTCATGTTTCCAATGCAAATGCTCCAGTTCGTTTCATTCCTCAAACTACGTGAGGTTGATAAATCAAGCAATTCAATCAATCTGACAGCACTCGAGCGAGGATTCCACTTGTGATCCTATGACATCTCGAAGACTCTCGAACGTCCCTTGACAATTCTCGTCGCCTGCCTACCTGCCTTCATTTGGGGTTGAGGGGCACGCACACAAACAAACAATCTCTCTATACATGATGCCCACAGGAACTCCACTCACTAGACTCCCCACTCGGTGATCAAAGAGCTCTTAAAATCTTCCGATTCAGGGTTCATCAGCTCTCTTCGCTCTTCACTCACCTTTGTGCTCATTCACTTATCTAAAGTTCCTTCCTGCTATCAAATGATAAGTCCCTGCTCTGGAGCCTCCCTTGAGTAACATGTCTTCCTTGACACATTCAGCTCACCCACCACCTCGGTTAGCTTCAAGCGGTGGCATTAAAATCTCTCCGGAACCTACCTGCCGCTGAACCTGATTCAAGCGGTGGGGATGCAAACCCACCGAATGGAACTGAAGCGGTTGGAAACCACGGATTCCCTAGGGTTACTGTAACTTTCGGCAACAACAGGCTGCAATTCAGGCAAAATCACATAATTTACAACCTCTCAACCAATCTCCAGCAACACCGGAATAATATTAAGCTCTTCATGCAAGTCTACCACTCTAGAAACATAGATTGCCACATGCTGCCAGAAAAGGAGTACCCGCAGATGTTCCTCAAACATCCATATGCACGTCCTCTAATGAACTCTCCCATGGTTACTGCAACTTTCAGCTACAAGAGGGGGACTAACAGGCTGCAATGGTGCTTACAATCCAATGGAAGACACCCAAACCAGAACTCAAGGAACTTGCGGCCATCACATAGAGGTTCACCTGACTCCACTGACTCCCTCCCTCGTCCTCTCGTGCGCCGCGTCAACCGAGAGAGTGCTTAGAAGCTGCGGCCGAATCCCTGCCTCCCAACACGAAAGCACCCAAACCCTGGAAAAAAAAAACAATACAGATCTCAGGCAGGCCGCTCCTCTCCTCCCCCCTCGACTCTCCCTCTTCCCGCTGTCTCTCCGCCCTCCGAAGGAACACCTGGAAGCCGGACAAAGCCTCGAGCAAGTCTGTAGTAGGTCCCTGTCTCGGCAGAAACTCAAACAGCGAAACTCAAACAGCGAAACAGAGTAAAAGCAAATTAGGGTAAACGCACACAAACACTCTCAACTGCCCAAAATGTGTAGGAAATCCAAGATGCGACTCCACATCACAGAGTATTAGCAAGACGATTGTGCACTGAAGCATCAAAGTTGTTTCATTGAACCTGAACCGCATTCATTGAAGTCGAAATCCAAGCATAATCATACCCTAGCTGTTGATGTGTGACTGCTCAATGAAATCCTTCGCCGCGAAGTCCAATCGCAATGACAACACCAAATCTGTCCTCATCGCCGTCATCACCACAAGGATCTGCACAATCATTTCGATTCGTGCAGTACACTCAAGAGAACAGACAACCCTGAAAGACGTGACAGTACATGAGCTTGAGTGTACACCTGAAAAGAAAACCCTCGAAGAACCTCCTGAACGAGGGTCGGAGCCCCAGGTTCTTCATCCACGATCCACCTGCCGAACCGGTCACTTTACCGGTCGCGCCGGTTATCTCGGGCAGCTCCATCCGGGCTGACCCTGACATGTCAGGTACCCCCTACAAAAGCTCGTAGGGGGTACCATATCGTCTGCCGGGGGGGGGGTTCAAAAAATGCATGTGAACTCCTCCCGGGTAGGCATGTTTGCGATAGCCACTTAAAGCTCTGGCATCTGAGCTCCAATGCGGCGACACCTGGCCACCGGCTTATTTTGATACTATGTTCGGGGAAAACCGACGGCTAGTTCATTATCAGCCGATGGATTTCCCCTCATGGCCGGTCCAAATTTCCAACCATCGGATGGCAATCCGACTGTAATTTCAATCCTCTGGCAGTTAGCCAATGGACCAGAAAATGTCATGGAAATGTAGCCGATTCTTCTTGTGAGTAACTGGATTTCAGCCGGAAGCATCCAGAGCACTATTTGTCTGGGGCATCTGATGATGCACTTGAGGAAGTACCCTAAGGGGTGGTTTACACTATGGACCATGAAGTCGTCCCACGTAAGAGGCCTATTTTGCGTGGGATGACTTCATGGGATGACTTCCATGGTCCGAGTTACTAAAATATTAGTTTTCATGGTTCAAGGGCCCTTCACTAGGTGTAAACCGAATGTGGACCATGAAGAATGACCATGCGGCAAGAAGTGGATGTGCTGAGTTTTTTAATATAAGCCCAAAAAGGGCAGTTTTGGGGAAAAATGAAGTTTGACCATTTTGTTGACTTCAATTTGCCTTCACTTGCCTACACATGCCTTCACTTATCTTGTCAATTAGTTTTTTCTTCTTTTTGCCTTAAAGTTTGATCATTCTCTTGTCATCTCTTAGGCTTCAACTATCTTCACTTCTTGTTAAATGTGTCGAAGATGTGGCTTGCAAATCTTCTCACAACAATTTTTACAAAAAGAAAATGAGCGATTCAATTGTACATGTGACATGTACCTTGTGTTTCACTACACTAAATAGGATATTTAGTGTTTGATTATATCTAATGTTGTTACCACCCAACCTTGCTCAACACTAAATTTCAATTCTTTGATAATTAATGTTAGAAGATTTCCCATTGCGCTTCTTTTGACCACCCTGATCTACAATCACTAAACGACTATGTATTTTTCTTTATTCTTTTGCAACTGTAGTTTTTAAACATTTTGGGGCGTGTAATATACCGTTGGAAAGGTATTTTCAAGACCTTTCCAACGGTATATTACACGCCTCCAAATTCCAAACATTGCAGCTGGTAGAACAAAAAAACAAATCTGCACTTGAATTCTTGAGTTCTAGATGTCCCGCGTTGTTTGATGAAACACGTGTAAGCGGGTTTAAAGGGTAGGGCAAGATAGTGTTGGTATGTCTCATGGGCTATAATATAATTAAGGCACATAAAAGGTAGATTCATTAAAACATTCTTGAAATGGCTTTTCTCTGACATGGGCCCTTGCCTTTTCCTACCAGACCACCTCTCTTGCCGCTCTCAACGCAAAACCCGTTGGACCATGTCAGTGCATTTATTTGGCCTTAAAATTTATATTTTGGGGACCTCAACCTCCATGGTCCCCCTGCCATTTTTTCCTTAGTGTAAACCGAAGTTGTCCCGGGACAACTTCAAGAGCCAATCAGCTGCCTTGCAGAGCCCTGGTCCAACTTCATGGTCCATAGTGTAAACCGCCCCTAAACCTTAAACTTTTTGAATTGTGCAACCTTTCCATGACCAAATCCAATTGCTTCTATGAAGAATTGAGGGACCCTTGGCCTTCAAGCGGTGAAGGCATTGCTAGGTTCATTTCCTGCCAAGGATATTAACTCTTCAAATTTAAAGTTTTGAACATGCCTTTCTTTTCACTTATTCAAGATTTTGTACTAAGAAATGATTTCTAATAACTTTTCATACATTTTTTGAACAATTAGTGCCGATATGAATTCCATTTAATCGGATATTGGCCAATGAAAATATGAAAATATAGGCAATTGGCCGATCAATTTTACAGAAGACCGGCTCTTGCCGATGTAAATTGGAAAAAATCCGACCCTTCGTAGCAACTACCGGCAATTAGCCACTAAGGCTTCAAAAACTTCCCGAACTCTATTTTGATACACCACGAAGTCTATTGATGGTCCATTGATTCCACCCAAGTCTCCTTACCCTTATGATCACGTGTTTAAACAATAACCATCATTTGATTAGTGTTATGTTTTTGCGAGATCAAATGTGTCATATTAAAGAGGGAGAACAACATTTTAGATAAGTTTTTTTGAAAAAGAAGATAGACCTAGTATGTCATATATTCCGTACTGAGTTATTAGATGCTTTGAGTTTACTTAGTCCACGAAATCGTGTGTAGCTGTAGAGCAATTCATGTGGGACATCTCCAACAATTCTCCTTGCTTGCCATCTAAGCTTACTACATTGACCTTCTATAAATAGACCCAACATAGCCCCACATGCTTCTACAAAGTTCCCACCTTTCTTTATGGAAATTGAGGTGGAGGAAATAATATGGTGTTCATGGTATTTAGTGTCACATGCTTAATAGTGTCATTTATCCTATTTTTTAGATGTATGCTAGGTTACACTAATGACCAACAACTTCACCATTGGTGTCACCATATCACACTTGGTGTTCAAGAGCACTTGCTAATATCTTGGCACGAGTATGCTCAATAATGATTTAAGGTGCATGTGTATGTTACACAATGGTCTACAAGTTAACTAAAGTGTACACAAATGACACTTGGCATTAGTATGCTCAATGCTATTCTCCACTTGCATACTCAAATCCAAAACTATCATCTCAAGTATCCCAACGTGTTACGCTAAATATCATAATGTGGGAAACAAATCATTTTAAAATTTCACTTACAATACGTTAATGAATAGAATTGTATTGACAATCTACAGACATGATACTTTGAAACCTCTAGGCATCCAGTTTAGGCCCTTTGCAAACAATGTACGCATCACTAAATACCATAAACGGTGTAGTCTTTTCTAGTCGGGAATGAGGTCAAAATATGGTCCCAACCAGTGAGCATTTGTGCCTAGTTCAATGCAACAAAATTGTAACATCTTTGAGAAAATTAAGGTTTCACAATCCAATACACCTTTTCAAAAGATGAAAGTTGTAGGTAAATTTTCATGCGAGATCTTTAGACACTCAAAATTCCTTGAGTGTCATAATTCATGTTAAATGATGAAAACCAAAAACCTCACTAGAAATGCATATAAAAACATAATAGTTTGAATTTTTTATATATAACATCCCAATCATCATTATGTATGCCACATAAATTAATTATTCACTCATTTTACACATTAATGCTTTTGTCCGCAAAATACCAATTTCTTCATGTAGCATCCATTAAGGTAGAGGGTGCTAAAACCAACACCCCACCTAGAGTCAACATCTATAAACACTTCCTAATTGCGAACATTATATTACCTTCAACCGTTCCATGTGGTGCAGGAGTGCCCATGCTCATGTAGTGACAGTTTTAGGTGCCATTAGTGGTGCCACCCCACACCGCCCTCCAATACCTTCATGTAGGGTAGGTAACGGGCTCCACTCTAACTCGGGTTGGTTCAAGGTGGTGGGTTTGGGGTGGCTTGTCAATGCTTATTCTAGCTATTCTATTCACAAAGCCAAGGAGCTAGGCCCACAAAGCACAAAGGGGGTCAATACCTGGGATGCAAGCTGACGCTTTTGTAACCGAACTAGGTGGGATCATGAAGGATGCAAGAAGATCCTATGTGCACCTTTACTAGTTGGGCTTTGGTCTAGCTTGAGTCTAGTACCCAACTATGTTGTGATGATTCAAGGCAATGATGGAGGGGGTCCTCATCATATGCAAGGTCGTCATACATAAGGTCTAGTGATTAGTTTAAGGAAGCTAGTGATTTTGACTTTGAACATTCATCAAATATTCAATCAAGACTAAAATCGTATTACTTTCTTTATGCCTATGTTTAGCCCAAAGGCTAATATACATATATAAACGTGCAATAGTTTAAAGAGTTGGTTAAAGCATCCTCCACCTTAGTCATCGATGACTAACATGCCTTAGCACTACATAGCGAGTCTACATATTTAACAATTAAGTCACAAGTGACCAAGAAAAACCTCATTTCCTTTTGTAATTTTGGGTCAAATCTTAGGTACCTACTAAACCCCGATGAATCTAAAATCATAATGATGTGTTGTGACATACCCATATTAAAAAATGCAATATTTGATTATGCAAGAACGAAAGACTACCCATATTTTGTTGTACTTAGCATGTGAGCAAACGATGTTTGGAGTCAAACAACTCCAAGGAAAGGATTGAGTTAGACAACCCAAGAGAGAATGGTGCACAAGCACTAGACAACTCACAAAGGAATTGTGCATGGGAGTTAGACAGATCCTTATCGAAGGTTTTTGCATTGGAGTTAGACAACTCCAATTAGGAGTTAGTCACCTCCCTCTGGAATAAACTTGTGTTGGAGTTAGACAACTCCAACTAGAATATATGAATAAGAGCTAGACAACACCCAATGGGTGAATATTATTCATTAGAGCTAGACAACTCTCAATGACAATGAAGATAGTTGGAGTTAGACGGTTCCAACTAGAGGAATGGATGAATCCATCAAGTTGGAACTAGATAGTGCCAACTAGAAGAATGGATGATTGGAAGAAGTTGGAATTAGACAACCCCAATTAGAATAATGGATGAATGCATAAAGTTGGAATTAGACAATTCCAACTAGAGGATTGTGATTGAGCTAAAAAGATAAGAAAAAATCATATGGTGAAATGATTTATACATGTAGAGAAGAAAGTTATGGTCTAAATTTAGTAAAACGTATAAAGTATCTCTTAGATACTATGGATAAAGATAGACAAGACTAGGGATGCTTTGGGGTATAAGAGAGAGTTCAAGGGAGGAGAGAGAGGATCATCTTTTTGTCTCTCCTGTGGTTGGGTGGTTTGAGCTCACAACAATCACAATATTGTGATTAAGTTGTAAAGATGTTGTAATGTACAAAGTTTGAAAGTTCTCAAAATCGGTGTCTCATGTGATACCATGTTTGTATTATTCTTATGTAAAAGAGGAATGTGACATACATCCTAAATTTTTTTTGTCTATCTATTGCAACAAAAACCATTTGATTTGGAGTTAATGAGATATTCATGTTTTTGTTTTCATTTTATTTTACTTTATTTCTATGAATAGCCAATGAGAGAAATTTGGGGGATGATTATGATTTGAACATGTATAGCTTTTGGATGCAATTGTCAATTATGGTTTGAGACCCAACAAGAAAACGGTAGAACCGTGAAGCTCCGTTCTTTATTATGAAAGACTACAATTGTAGTTGTCCACTTTGCTCATGCCAATTCATGGCTATTCACTATACCAAACCTTTCTTGGATTTTGTGCACCTTCTTCTCAAATACGGGTCAAGGATTAAAGCTACTCATTTATCACCCAAAATTTTTAAAATAAATAATCAAGAACTACCGAAATAACTATAGTTAACTAAATTTCTTTCAATGCATTTTAGGGAGCACTTACATATAAACTATAGTTAACATCCACATTAAATAAAGTGGACCAAAAATAACAAGAACAAGTAACGTCCAAGTGTGAACACAAAGTGGTTAGGAAATTTGCTCTTGAAAAGAAGAAGTTGATGCATAGTCTTTGTCCTACAGACATAGCCAATAAATTGACTTGATGCATTTTTGCTAACTTAATATGTTTGAAACAATTGTTGTTGGAATGAATGAATCAAGACGATTGACAAGGTTATCCCATGTGTGCAATGCCCTTAAATTTTTCACTTTCACTGAGAATGGCTCAATTCAAAACAAAGGCACTAGCTAGACACAAAGGATTTCATTTGGAAACAAAGTTGACTATGTCATCCACTTGTTATTCCAAAGTGACATCTAGAGTTTCCCATAGGGTTGTACGAAATGCCCATCTTCCACATTTTCAATCTATGATCCAACTTGTTGACTTGTGTATGGTGAACTTTTATGAGGGTGGTCATGGTTACTATGGGACCACCCATTCATGCATTTGAGTGTCAAATGTCATTCTAGGATTGCATGTAAATATATTCCAATGTCAATCTTCATTTTTAAGGGCATTTGAGAACAATTTGGACTCGGATATTTGAGGGTTAGATTTACCCTTTCAAGATATGATAAAGTTTAGGGAGATCTAAATCATATATACATTAACCTTCAATACTAAACAATTAAGCTTGCATTTTTAACTTCTTCTTCTTCATTTCCTCCACCTCATGTTTTCTTTTTCCTAAAAAAGTTTTAAAAAGGGAGGGGGGGGGGGGATTGATTTGGTAGTTTGTTGGTTGAGAAGTTGAAGCGCAGTGGGCCAAATTACCTTAAAAACCATATGGACATGATCATTTGATGATGGTTCATTGTGGCTTTTCCTATGCTAACATGGCCAAATTCAACAACACACAAACTCCAAGAATTCATGTGATTCGGTTCTTGCCATCTTTCTCCACATAGCATTTAAAAAATATATATCATGGAGTTCTCATTCACATGTAAAGGCACATGTTCCCCAGGAGGGCCCCATTGGTATTCTATAGGGTATCAACTTTTCAATTAAGATGGGATTAAACTCAATCAGGTTGGGACTAAATCTTGATCAAGTCAAAACCAATAATGCCATGACCCATGTCATGGTTTTGAGTCCTAAAGTGAGGAGAAACAAATGGTTATGTAGACTCTAGGCATTGGTAATATGTATGGGTCAACTTTTGACTTCAAACATTCACTAATTTCAATTGAAGGGACCAAAAAAACGGTAGAACCGTGAGGCTATGTTCTTTACTATGAAAGACTGGAACTGTAGCTGTCCACTTTGCTCATGCTAGTCCATGGCTATTTACTATACCAATACAATATATGGATTTTGTGCACCTTCTTCTCAAATGCGGGTCAAGGACTAAAGCTACCCATTTATCACCCGAACATTTAAAAAAAATAAAATTAAGAACTACCAAAATAACTATAGTTAACTAAATTTCTTTCAATGCATTTTAGGGAGCAACTATAGTTTTATATATATACACACACATATAACACATCCACATTAAATAAATTGAACTAAAAATAGCATAAACAAGTAACATCCAAGTGTGAAGGCAAAGTGGTTAGGAAATTTGCTCTTGAAACAAAGAAGTTCATGCATAGTCTTTGTCCTACAGACATAGCCAATAAAAATCACCCAATTTTTTTTGGGCACCGCCTTATACTTCTCCTTGCACGGAATCTCTTAAGTGATTGGTTATAGGTGCATGTACTCTATATAGAGAAGACATTCTTCTATACTGAGAGGAGTTACCATAATCTGGTCCATGTGATCAATCTTTATGAAGCCATTCAATGTATCACAATTCTCAAGCCATTACATGGCCCACCAAAGCCGCACATGAGAGACGAACAATGTTATGCAACTTGCAAAGAGGCCTCGATAAGGTACATGGTCACTTCCTAATTTAGAAACTTCACATAGGTACATGAACATGCAACAATTCTTGGCCCAATGCTAGACACACACTTGTCATTAAAGCATGGTTAGGGTTTGTGGTGTATATGTAAACCTATCCATTGTTTATTAAGTGAAAACATGAGCGATCTTATAGCACGCTTCTACAGCCCAAGAAGACCTAAACCGACTCTACACGAATATTAAAATAATATCGTACACCCCGATATGATCTACTAGGATGGTTTGGCCCCCAAGTCGAGGCTAGACACCGACCTCTTTGGGTTGCCCCCCACCATTAAAACCTACTCAAAAGATTATAGTAAAAAATACCGACCCCACAAATTTACATCTTATTTCATTTCAAATGGATCTTTCTACACACATGCGGAGCCTCTGACGCTAATTCCAAAGTCGAGTCATCCAAGAACATCCGAAATTATGTGGAGATTGTCCTTGGATGTCACGGTGTCTACGTAAATTTGTCTATTTGCAGAGGTGAAAAGGCAATGAATCACATTATAACATGTAAAACGACTGTTTTTAAGATGGTTAGGATCCGCAAACAATATCAAAAACCTGGATTAGTCTAAACGAACGAGGTTGAAATATATCAATCCCTAACCTTGTAAAGGACTTGTTTTCACTATAGCCCCTTCTTCCACAATGAATGAGTTTACACAAATGCCACAAACCCCAAGTTGTCTAGTCCTGGTCCCAAACAAAGGACTTAGGAACGTTTTCCACATAGGCCACTCTCGCCCACCAGATTCTAATAAAAACTTAGACGACATCTACATTTCCACTAGAGTCTGGTGGACGAGTGACCTACATGGAAACTAACCCTTAATGTTGAATTGAGCCCCTTCATCCACAACGGATGATTTTACATACATACTCGCATCTCTAGCTCATAGATATCACGAACCTCAAAGCCTTCGGGATTCCAAGTACAATTCCAGGTACAGGTGAAGTACACATCTTCTTCATCCATCCAAGGCAGCTGACTCGTCATGTCGTGCAGCACAAAGCTCATCCTTCGCACACTCGGTATGGATGGAATCCGTCAACGGAGTTGTTTAATTTCATTACACGGCCAGGTAGAACCCCCCCTAGTTGAAAACTCGGCAGCAATGTATAGAGAAAAAGGCTGGGATTCTAACCCCATAAGTTGCAAAGTCAGCAATGTAGTATTTCTGTGAAACATGGACCTAGTGGCTGGGAATCAATGAGTGCTTGGCAATGTGAGGTAGGTATATGTGTAAGGTAGACAAAACACTCAAGCCATTTCACATGAGTGTGGCATAAATTGGAGTGGATTTTTCACAACCCTAAAAATTGATGTCACAATTGTTTAAACAAAACAACAAAACCACAATTTATTCTGAAGTATTGAAATAATGACTGTACGTTTCCAAAGGCAACATCCCTTTCTTGACCCATATCCATAGCATAAGTTGACCTATTCTCGATACCTAGTAGGCGAAAACTTGAGTGCAATGTGGTTGGAAATCATGAACAAGTACTACCTTCCAAGGAACCCAAATCCATCCCCTTTCAACTTGGGGTTTTTTTTTTTTAATCCCATTACATTGAACTCCTTGATGTCTCTCTCTCTCGCTTAGTCACTACTTATTTTGAGAATTCAAAATTACACATTGACAGCTACATGTGTGGAACTCCACGGTTTTAGGGGAGTTGTATGTGTGTTATGATCGGGGCGGTTAAAAATTGGGTAAAGCTCTCTCGGTTATAGCGGAGGCATCTGGCTATCCTAATGCACCTACAAGAACATGCTCCGGAGATTGTCAAGTAGGTTTTAGTTAAGTAGTTTTCACGCAAGTTCATTGTTGTTTTCTCTACCAGGCAATAAGAATGTTGGATAGTTTTTGTCCCATCTCCAAATGCCTTACCACTCATTTATCTTATCATTGGTTTTTATTAATGGAACTCCTTGTGCCCTCATAGCTAATGCCCCCTCCCCACCTGACTTAGCCAAAGAACCAAAGTCGTTACTAAAAACCAAGTAAAGCTCCCTCGGTTATAGGGGAGGCATCCGGCTATTCCAATGCACGTACAAGAACTTGCTCCAGAGATTGTCGAGTAGGTTCTAGTTAAGTAGCTTTCACACATGTTCATGGTTTTATCTACCAAGCAATGAATGTTGGACAATTTTTGTCCCATCCCCAAATCCCTTACTACTCATCTATCTTACCATCGGTTTTTGTAAATGGAGCTCCTCGTGCTCTCATAGCTAAGACTGAAAAGCAACCAATCACAAGGGTGGGAGGCGACACTTTTAAAGATCCTATATTCTTGCCTCATCTCTAGGTACTGATGGGAGGGTCGGTGCTTGATGCTTAAAACCTCCACTTTTAAACCATGCCACATCATTTGCCAACTAGGCTCGGCACTAGATAATGTTAATGGTGTGAAGGCCGTGTTTTTAGAACCAACTTTTAGGCTTAGCCAAAGTTAGGTGGGGAGGGGACATAATAGCCTGCCCACACTTGCTGGTGGGAGGGCCAGTCGCAGGCCTCCACCAGAAGGCAACCATTTTTCTTCCGAAATTATGCAGGAGCAGCGATTGGGCGCAAGGTTCGCGTTGCTCGCCCGTTCGCAGGCAATTTAGTAACTTTTCGGAAAAAACAATTCGTACTATTAGCACCAATTTACCGTGAAGTCACGAACTTCAACCGGGTTAGGCCTCAAACTCACTGGCTCATCTTGGTAACATTGGGCACCAAATTACTGTGAAGTTGCGAACCTCAACCGGGTTAGGCCTCGTACTCACTTTCTCATTTGGGTAATTTTGGGCACCGAATTACCGTGAAGTCGCGAACCTCAACCGGGTTAGGCCTCGTACTCACTTTCTCATTTGGGTAATTTTGGGCACCGAATTACCGTGAAGTCGCGACCTTCAACCGGGTTAGGCCTCAAACTCACTGGCTCATCTTGGTAACATTGGGCACCAAATTACTGTGAAGTTGCGAACCTCAACCGGGTTAGGCCTCGTACTCACTTTCTCATTTGGGTAATTTTGGGCACCGAATTACCGTGAAGTCGCGAACCTCAACCGGGTTAGGCCTCGTACTCACTTTCTCATTTGGGTAATTTTGGGCACCGAATTACCGTGAAGTCGCGACCTTCAACCGGGTTAGGCCTCAAACTCACCGGCTCACCGGTATTGGGCTAAAAAAATACCAATTTTCTAGCTTGTTCTAGCAAGATGGGTTGTAAAAACTAATGGACATTGTAGATTTTCAATGTTGCAAATATTGTCACTAACTAATTGATCTTTCATGCAAATTTCAACTATCCATGACTATATTTTCTTACAAAAATGTGAGAACGTAGAATATGCCATTTGTACTTATAAAGTTGGATGACACTCCTTGTGAATATATTCCTAAGAAATGTCATTACATAAGTGACATAAACTACCATGTGACTCTAAATACTATTTTAAAAGTAGTTATCAATCTTATTGTATAGTTATTGATGGGTCAACAAATGGATGTGGGAAGGGCTGGTTGAAGCATCAAAGAAGCCTATTACCACGCTAGTCAGGTCAGCCTCACTAACTTATTGGCTAAAGTGGTATAATATTCCTCCATACAAACATGAGTATAAGGTGGCTTACATACCAACTATTAGGTTGCCTTTGCAAATATGTTGACTCTTAACCCATGCAACTTAACTTTAGAGGATTTTATAGAACTAACCGCTCGCCTTCGCCTTTTATCATTGTTAATTTTATTTTCATATCCTTACTAAAACTAAATTTGTGCATGTGATTTCCACATATTACCATAGTTGAAATTTAGTGTTTGGGTTCATAGTAAATTTTACTTACTTTCATAGGGTTAGTGATATTTAGTGTATGCATTCGTATTTAGTGTATCTAACACTAAATATCATATTTAGTGTAGTTAACTAATAGTTGAATTAGTTGGTTAGTTGTCCAAGGTCTGAACTATGATCGGGGAGAACCGGCAGTTAGTTACAGATGAACCGGTTGAGTTTGAGAAATAACCAGTTGAAGTTCAAGACTGCAGGAAAATTACCAATCATTTTAGAGGAATTTATAGAATATACCCGATTTATCCCAGGAAAACCGGAGGATGTCAACTTGTAACCGATTGGACTTGCAAACAATAGGGTCTCAATTGATTATGCCCAACAATCTCCCCGATCACTGGGTCCGAAGGATTTCACGTTTTTCTCAAGTTTTACTAGTCATAGTGGGTAAAGAAATTTTCGCGAAGGTTCCTGGGGCAAAAAAATTTACATACTTGCTGGTGGGAGGGCCGCGAGAGAGCGTAGACGCCCACACCTACTGGTGGCAATGAATGGGCGAACTCCGTTCACTGCTGCCCACCACTAGCAGGTGTGGGCAGGGTATAAGACTAAAAGCAATTAATCACAAAGGTAGGAGGCGACACTTTTAAAGGTCCTACATTCTTGCCTCATGCCTAGGTACCGATGGGAGGGGAGGGAGGGTCGGTGTTTGAGGCTTATTAGAACCTCCACTTTTAAACCATGCCACATCATTTGCCAACTAGGCTCGGGACCAAATAGTGTCGATGGTGTGAAGGTCATGTTTGGAGAACCAACTTTTAGGCTTCGCTAAAGTCAAGTGGGAAGGGGGCATTATTAACACACAATCCACATGGACATGGCCCCTTCTTGTTGCTAAAATTCTCCAACATACCTCATCACAACATTATGCTAGGTGCGCTCAAGGAACAACTTAATTGGATCGAGCAAATATTAAAAAGGTAGAAGCACTCTTAACTAACACTTTGAGCACTTGACGTTGAGATTCAAAAGATGTCCACACAATATTTTCCAAAAATCATGTAATTCCATGAGGTGATTAAGGAAATCTGTTCATTGAATTTTAACATCATATGATTTAGGGCCGGTATACACCATGGATCAGGAAGTCGTCCCAGGGCGTTGTAAGAGCTTTGATTGGCTATTGAACTCGTCGCGGGACCACTTTAGTTTACATCAAGGAAAAAATGGCAAAGTGACCATGAAGTTTGAGGTCCCTAAAAGACATGATTTGAGGCCTAATTAATACACATACATGGTCCAATGGGTTTTGTGGTGAGAGAGGCAAGAGAGGTGGTTTGGTAGGAAAAGGCAGGGCCCATGGCAAAGAAATGTTGTTATAATATTTTTTTAATGAATTATGATTTGGGGGCTTTATATACAACTCTTCCCACCCCGTAAGGCTCACAAGACACACTTTTTAGCATCTATATGATGTAATGAATCTTGAGAAGCACATATGCCCTCTATGTGCCGAGATCATATCATAGCCCATGAGACATACCATTTCTTCCATGCAATGCCCCTTAAACTTGCTCCCACACATCTCATCAAACAATGTGGGACATCTAGAACTCGAGAATTTGAGTACACATGGTGAAGCGGGTTGCAAATAATGCTCAATGTACAACACAAGGTACATGTCACATGTAAATTACCTTGAACATGTGCAAATTAAACCGCTCATTTTTTTTGTAAAAATTATTGTGAGAAGATTTGCAAGCCACACCTTCGACACATTTAACAAGAAGTGAAGACAAGTAAAGCCCAAGAGAAGACAAGAGAATGAGCAAAAAAAAAATTCCTTTCCAAAATGCCCTTTTTGACCATATTTTTTTAAAAATCAGCACATTCATTTTTTGATGCATGCTTATTCTTCTTGGTCCACATTCGGTTTACACCTAGTGAGGGACCCAAGGCTTTCAAAACTAATATTTTAAGAAGTTGAACCATGAACTCGGATCATTAAAAAAGGTCCGACTTCATGGTCCATGGTGTAAATTGGCCCTTAGGTATAGTTAATGAAAGTCAAAGATTTTGGCAAGCTGAAGTGGGTACACACCCCCCCCCCCCACCTCTTTCTAAAATTAAAAATAAATTAGCCAATAATGTTGAAAGTTCAATCAACCAATAAACTATAATGTGCACATCTCTCTCTCTCTCTCTCTCTCTCTCTCTCTCTCTCTCTCTCTTTATGTATGTATGTATGTATGTTTTAGTGTAACATTGGAATTGATGTGCCATCTTAATTGATTTTCATGGATTGCCTCTATAGCAAGTGGTAAGTGCCCTATGTGGGTTGATAGCAAGATCATTTACGTGGGTCAAAGATGAATAAATACGTGGGTCATAATAAATTGAATTCAGCGTGGAAAGGTTGAACACTGTAACATTGAGGCACCTATAACCGATCAAATAAGAGAGTCTACATGTATGTAGGAGGAGTAATAGTAGTGGATTATATTTATGCGAAGAGGAACAAATTCTAAGGAGGATGCAAATGTTTTAAATTATTTTCACGAATATGGAAATTGCTATAGCTTTTGAAGCGGTCAAGTTCACTAAGACGCACAATCCATCGATAGGTTAACCCATAACCACTCATTTAAATGTTAATTTTTGCTACGACAATTATTGAAACTCTCATGAGGGTAATCAATCACAAGCCGCCACCACATAAGGTTGAGACGTTCATATAAGATCTCATCCATGTCGGCATTACAAGTACCCTAGTGAGTGGCTGAATGGAATTGGTCGACTATGGATGCCTCAACCTTCCAAAAATGTGGGCCACCATGAATCAAATTCATTTTGGAAAGTGTACTATACGTTTTAGCTTTTCTACGTGGCTGCGCACATTGAAAGGGGAAACAAGGGTGCAAATTCGGGATTGAGTCACCAATGGAAACAGTCGCTTCAACTTACCCTAGTCGATTACATTAGATATTGTATTTATTGTCACTAACCAAAACTTGGACTTATGCAATGCTATAACTATTTATTGTATATCTCATTTATTCTTAACAAAATAAGATGAAACTGGTTTTTTGGACATTATAAAACACTAACATCTTTACTTGGTTAAAAGTTACATCAATAGTAAAAAGATAGAGCATCGTGTAACTCCACATAGTAAGTGACACTACATAAAGTCACTTGGAATGGCTGGGGGGTTGCCACGAAGGAACGAGAAGAGTGCCCAAGTATGAGCTTTCATCTATTATTGACTTTCGATCACTTCCATACATCCATGCCCACATTCATCCAACACCATTCTCATCCAAACCGGACGTGCATCCTCGCAGAGAATGGCAGCGGAGGCACGCCGAAGGTGGTCTTACCGCACCGAGCAATTCACTGCCATTACTTTTATAATTTGAGTTGTTCGTGGTTTTTCCTCTCGAATGATTAACGTTGACAAATGCGGTGCCACATAGCTCGCCTCGCGTTGCAGGTTTATAATAAATTCCAGTGACCTTCTCATCGACTCCCTGCTCTCGGAGGAGAAAAGTGCCAAGCTCAGTCGGCCAGTTGGGATTCGAGTTCTTGGAGCCCATTATTAGTTGCGTCGATCATGATGATGTGAATGTCCACGATGGTGGACCCGAGCCTTACCTCCACTGTTTGTTGACTTCTCTTTGACACTCAGGGCTCCGTTGGCCGATTATTGTGGATCTTCGCGGATTTAGGAGGTCCGATGAACCTCTTCTCCTCTGTAAACCGGGCTCTGTCAGGGTTATCTCGCGCTATTTTGATTTGATTCGTAGTAAGTAGGCTATCGAGGAAACTGAATGCGAAATTGAGACGAAATTCTGCAGCCTCGCATCTGCCAAAGTATCCTTCAACGCCGACTGGTCTGTCTTTAAGTTCATCTTTTGATAAAGGATTTCTCAGGGTGGAGAGGCCGAAGCAAAAGTTCTCGGTGGTTTTCAGTTTGATTTGGAGTAGGTAGGTTTTCGAGGCACTTATTATATGCCAACTGGAGAGAAATGTCTATAGCCTCGTATCTGCCAAAGCAACCTTCGACACCGACTGGTCAGTCTTAAAAGTTCACGGGTTTTGGAGGTCTCATGAAACTGTTGTCCACTGTGAAACGCATTCTGTGGAGGTTATCTTGCGACCTCACGCTTAATCTGGCGCTATTTTGATTTTGATTTGATTTGGAGTAGGCTACAGAGGAACTTGAATGTGAATCTGAGAGGAAATTCTGTAAACTCGCATCTGCCAAAGCTTCCTGGGACACCGAATGTTCATCGGTTTACATAGGATTTCTCGTGGTGGAGAGTGGAAGGAGAAGTTTTTAAGTTGTCGATTGTGTGAATTGGCCGTTCTTGAACTCGGTTTGTGTCATGTAGGTTAACCGCTTCATCCTGCTTTGGTTGAGGGAGAAAAATGGCGGGAGATGAGACTACTGCGATGAGGACGAAGGACGATGGTCACGGATTGAGGACGGGGCGGGGGAGGTTCAGCCAACAATGCAAGGCTCTGCTGACGAAGAACTACCTTCTCTCGCGACGCAATTTGCGTGCTACAGGTATTCATTGATTGATCGATCAATCTCACGACGAAAACAAACGTATCTTATTTGTTTCATGAAATATCTGTGTCGACCGGCGGTGCGGTTCCGGACATCGTTACTATGGTGTCTGTTGTGACCAGTTGCTTTGGACCATTGTAAATTTAAAGAGCTCAAAGAGTTCACAGAAATGACACAAGCTAAACTGTTAAGGATCTAGACGAGGCAGTGGGTAGCTAGTCTTGAAAATGGATAAAGAGTTGTTTTGATCATATGGAGTAGCCAATTGTTTCTGAGAATTTCTATCTACCTACACCATTCAGTTCTGGTATTGAATCGATTTCTGTCGAGATTAAAGGCTTGTTGATTCAGCGTGAGAATTCAAAATTTTGATGCAAATTTTTAAGGAAATTAATTAAAAAATGGGAGGCGATGACGATTCCCTCGTGTGTTGCAAGTTTTTATAACTCAGAGTCTGATCTAAGCTAAGGCAACCTAATGATGAGCGGATTTAAAGCAGAAAGCAAACTAGGATTCAATGTGCCCTTCCTGACTTCATTTTTGTGTCATTGTGATATAATAGTCAGACCATGGCCCGATTTTAGGAAAATTCACGAGAAGCTAACGACAATGTTTGAACTCTCTCTATGTGACAGTGCTTCAACTGGCGTCATCTTTGTTTTTCATCTTTCTCATCTTTTGTGTCGAAAAATCTGTGAATGCACTCCAAAGTAGCACAACAAACTTCAAGAATTTATTTCAGCCAACGCCAACTCGTATACTTGGAATTCCTGATTGTACGAAAGGCTACTACATCAAATCAAATTGTTATGACTTCATCTGGATTGGGAATTCAACCATTCGACTTCCAACTCTGGTGGATAATATACGGCTGAATAACCCTGGTCGTCCAATTCCACCTGAGAAGGTAAGAATGCTTGTCCCATTAGAATAAGTAATTACAAACTTTATTGCGATGTCCTGAGGACCTAGGTAATGAAAATTCGTGAAATATGGTATCATGGCAAAATGACCTTTCTGATTTGTGTGTGCGGGTACACAGGTTTTGCACTTTGAGAATACCTCGGATGCAGATGCGTGGTTGCTGGCCAATCCCATGAGAGTCACGGGCAGTTTATATCTTGAAGATAGAGCACCATCTGTGATCGCTTACGGGATACAAACAAATTCTACCACAACAGCAGATCATGGAAGATACGAAGACCCGAATTTCACGTATCAAATCCCGTTGCAAGTAGCTGCAGAGCGTGAAATAGCACGAATGGTGACAGGAGGTATTGGAATGTTGAACTCCTCACTCATTTTTGAGATCCCGTCGTGGTATGACATCTAAGGTTGTGGGTTGCACGATTTTATATTTTCTAAAAATAATCCCCAGAGGCAAGCATGACCCTAAACCCTTCGCCATATTTGATCGAGACAGAGTTGTCTCTTGGATCACCAGAGACGCCAGATATTATCAGGACTTGTGCTTGTTGGACAGGGCTCATAGATATGTTTGGAAAGCTTCTGCTAATATTGAAGGTTTTTTTTTATATCTGCAGACTCAAGTCTGGGATGGAATATTGCCTTCACTCAATTTGCACATCCAGCAATCACGGCAGTTTCAATAGTGGGAAGAGTAGGGCCTGCGTTTCTGCTAGCAGCAACTATGTTTGGTTTTGTCATCCAAATGACCAATCTGGTGGCGGAGAAAGAACTACGATTGAGACAGGTGTAGTCATCGGTCTTACCAGCCTGTGTTCTGTATAAATGAATCTCTCCTGACCATTAGGGTGGTGTTTTGCATGTAAATATTCGTTCTTTCTAGTGATTGCACTCTGTTTTGTCAAAGTGTTCCCATATGAACAAGGCTTACTGAACAAAGTTCTAATTGTCTATCGCAGATGATGTCGACCATGGGACTTATCGATTCTGTGTACTGGATAACTTGGCTCGTGTGGGAGATTATGTTGGTGCTGGTGTCGTCCCTTCTTCTTGTTCTCTTTGGCATGATATTTCAATTCGACTTCTTCCTTCATAACAACTTCGGCATCCTATTCTTTGTATTCTTTTTGTTCCAGCTCAACATGGTACTCATCACTCCATTGTGACAGTGCCAAAATTTGTCCCTTGGTTGAATTTCAGTCAATCAAACCCTCTGACCCATATTGTTAATCCTCTATAAACATTATTGCATCTTAGGTCACATTACTGCTTCACTTGATCTTCTTTGCGACTCTGAATTAGAAGACTGGAAAGTGTGGCTGTGTTAGTGGCCCGACCATTATTGTGGAAACTGCTCATTTGTTGTCCTTTCTGAATGCAGATTACTCTCGCTTTCATGGTTTCGACATTTGTAAAGAAGTCTACTTCGGCCACAAATGTTGGGTTCTTCATCTTTATTATTGGATTTCTAACACAGGTGAATTTGCAGACATTCTGGCGTTGCCCTCCATTTCATACTTATCGAGGGGGTAGTCTTTTAACATATTTTGTTGTGCTTTGCGCTTGTTTGTCTACAATCATGAAAGAAGAACTTTCGCAAACATCATGAAAACATTGGATAATCAAGAGAGGGCCACCATATCAAATGGGGAAATTCTGAAGTTTTCTCTTGTGTGGCAGCTTGTTACTCTCTTTGGCTTCCCCTACGATAAGCAGTTTTCAAAGCCCCTCCGCAGTTTGTGGTCCTTGTTTCCACCAAATTTGTTTGCAGCTGCCATCAGTTATTTGGGGGAAGCCACATCAACCAAACAAGACCCAGGTATCCAGTGGAAGGATCGCTCGAGTTGTTCTTATCGGAATGACAACTGTGTATTGACAATGGTAATCACATTTATCCCAGGTCTTTGCATCATGAATTAATCTTCCATAAGATGTGCTACCTTCTACATATATTTCAGTATTTCATACTTTATGAGAAGTTGAATTACGCAACTCTGATATTATACTGAGATCGAGTTTCTATATGGATAAAAGGTTGTAAGAAGTTGATGGACTCTTTGGTTGCATGTAGAACGACATTTACTTTTGGTTCATCGCCCTCTTCTTTATCTGGTTTATACTGGCAATCTACTTCGACAACATATTCCCAGACGTCAATGGTGTGCGCAAGCCCTGCTTCTATTTCCTATACCCATCGTATTGGCTTGGAAGAGGGGTGGAAACTTTTGAAGGTAAGCTCAACCTCAGGCGATTGGTATGTGCTGATTCTTTTTCGTCGTCTCAGCTTCTATAGTGTGGTGGTTCAAACCATGTCGTTTGGATATTATGTGTAAGATCCTATAGGGACATTTTATATCGATCTGATGACGTTTTTGTAAGCATCATGAGCAAGTTCTATACGGTAGAACTCGAAATTCACTGGTTTACATGCTTATTCCTTCCCAGGTGGCCGTTGCTTCAGCTGCTCCGGCTCTTTGCCCCCTCCTCCTGAGGCTGGAGAATCTGATGACCCAGACGTGTTGACTGAAGCAGCTCTTGTGAAAGAGCAGAAGGACAATGCGTACAAGGTATAACTTGGCATTTTTACAGCTTAGAGTTCATTCATCTATCCCCTTTAGCAATCACAGGTCGATATTGAGAATTTCTATCGATATCGACCGGCTGGAAGAATTTCTGTATGCAGAATGAAAAGTGGGGATTAGTTTGCGTTGCACTTCCATGTTTGAAAATAAGATACTGACGTAGAGGTTTTGGTTGCAGGACCCAAATATTGCGGTGCATGTGCAAGGATTGGTGAAGACCTATCCTGGCTCGAGTAAATGTGTCGGGTGCAAGATAAAGTCTTTGAAGCCGTTTCACGCTATACAGGTTTGTCTTTATTGTCATTGCAAGCTTTCTTAGAAGCTCTGATAAGTGGGAATGTCACGAACACCAATTATAGAACATGGGACGTAGCTAATATCTGAATCCACAAAGAATTCTTACTATGCGTTTTGTTGTTTTATATGTTCGGTCATCTAAATCCACAAGTCTGTTGACGTCACTAGTGATTTATCGCAGGGCTCATGGTTCAACATAGAGAAGGACAAGCTCTTCTGCTTGTTGGGGCCCAATGGTGCAGGAAAAACGACAACAATCAATTGTCTCACTGGCATCATCCCAACAACTTCTGGTGATGGTATGTATATCCTTATATCCTACTTCTATATCCTTTGTTTTTTATGAGAAATAGAAGTCACAATAAACTTCATGAGTTTATATTCTTATTGATTCTCTCAAATTGCAAATAGGTCTCTCAAATCATGCAACTGGATGGATTAGGTGCTTTAAAACTCATACAAGTAGTTAGATGTTGTCAAATTCAAGGTTAATCCTTTCCAACTGTTCGACTGGAGCACCGTCAGTGATGTGGACATTGTGTGCAGCACTGGTGTATGGAAATTCAATAAGAAGCACTGCAGGTATTGAAAACATCCGAAGGCAGATGGGTGTTTGCCCTCAGGTGCGTGCTATTCCAAAGTACTGAGCTCATGCCTCACTTTCTGGATAATCAAGCTTACCACAATGGGAGCGTCAGTCAAGAAGCAAATTCTGTTGATTCTAGCTGCTCCATCCTCTAACAAGTTTTGTGTCTCACAGTTTGATGTGCTTTGGGAACCATTGACGGCTCGTGAACACCTCCATCTATTCGGGGCCTTAAAAGGCTTGCACCCCACAGTTCTTAAAGCAGTAAGTTCCAGATTGCAAGCATCCTTTTAAAGCCTGTACTAATAATGTGGATTTTTTTTACATCACCACTGTGGGTAGCTGTGAGGAGAATATCTGCTCTTGAATAAAAGAAGTATCTTTTACATGAATTTCTGGACTTTGTAGAGGTTGTTGAGAAGTAGCACTTTGCAAGCCTGGTTTACACGTGTTTATATCTATGGTCAATGAATTATGTTTATTCAATTTGGGATATTTTGAAATCGATCTATACGGCTCATGGAATCTTATTAACAGGAGACCGAGGCCCTTTTAGAACAAGTGAAATTGGCGGACTCTGGGAATGTGAGAGCCGGAAGCTACAGTGGAGGCATGAAGCGTCGTCTCAGTGTTGCAATGGCTCTTATTGGAGACCCCAAAATCGTCTACCTTGATGAGCCGGTAAGTGTCCAAATTATTAAGGGAGGAAAAGCACATTGTTTACCTTTCATTACGTCACAACCTCCTATCACAGAAATCAAAGCAAACCCACATGCATTGGCGAATTCATAATCCACAATGGAATATCAGGGATATTCTTCCTTTTTTTTTTGCATGTTCCGAGACAAGAACATTATAATGTTCTCTTCCTTGCTACATTTTTCTCCGTCAAATGTTCTTGAATCCTTCTACTAACTTAGAGCAATATTGCATTTCTGTTGAAGTGCCTGCTATGCAATTGTTTTATGGCAACTCATGTATGCAAGTTGTGATGCAGACAACTGGAATGGATCCAGTCACTCGGAGGCATGTGTGGGATATCATTGAAGCATCCAAGAGGGGGCGTGCAATAGTCCTGACCACTCATTCTATGGAAGAGGCTGATATTCTGGGTGACCGTGTTGCAATTATGGCTCGAGGTAAGCTCCGTTGTATCGGGACACCAATTCACTTGAAAACTCGGTTTGGTGCTGGTTACCTTGTAAACGTCAGCGTACGGGCGGAAGATGGTGTCCTTCAAGCTGGAGAAGAGGCTAGGGAAGAATTACGAAGACAGAAAGTGAAGCATTTTTTCGCTGAGGTATGCAGCTTCGTGAATTTGCTAGGGTCGTTACAGTTACGAGCTTCAAACATGCAACGTAATCATTTGTATCATTTGTATCCCATTAATATCTGACACAAAATGTATAGGCAGCCCTCTCCTGCAGGTCCTCAGATACAGGTCTCCATTTTGTGGCTTGTTAGTGGCAAACCTCCCCTTTCCTGCATCACGTGCATTTCTTGCTAGAAGCAGGAAGAACACCTGTATTGTTTACTGGCCAATAATGGCAATTTATGTTTTAATTGTGCTTTTTGCAGCAATTGGAGATAATTCCAACTGATGAGAACAAGGCATACATCACATTCGTCGTTCCGAGGGATAAAGAACCACAGCTGCCGGTATTTCTTTGCCCTTAGATCTCCTTAAGAATATTATTGCAGCACCTCGCGTTGTGCAGGGGTTGTTAATCATATCTGATGCTCTGTTGCAGGTTATTGTTAAGGTTTTTGATTTTCATTTACCCATTGCATCCTAACTTTTCTAGGCAACTTAAAAACCGTTGCTCTTGACAAATTAGCTGGATCGATGTTTTTCCCAGTTTACAATGTCAAGCTATCTAGGCAGCTTCTGTTTCAGGCCTGCCTGAAGGATGTTTTGGACTTTTAGAACCTGAGGTATGAAGGAATAAGAATGAGCCCTGGAGGTGGAGGATTCTCAATTTTGAATTGGTTGAAATGCAGGGCTTCTTCAAGCTGTTGGAAGAAAGGAAAGCTGAACTTGGAGTATCGGACTTGCAACTGGGACTAACGACTTTGGAGGAGGTCTTCTTGACCATTTCAAGGCAGGCGGATCTTGAAAATGCCGCTGCCGAAGGTCGCTTTGAGAAATTGACCGTGAATGGTGTAACCTTGGAAGTAAGAAGTTCACCCTTTTGGAATCTGCCTCACCATGCTTGATCACTTGCTGTCTATCACACTCATTCAGTATATATCAAAATCTACCCTAGCATAATCTGTCATTCTTGAGACTTATCCTAGAGCATAATTTAGTCGTTTCCCCCAAAGGCAGATTCGGCAATGCCAGAATCCACCTTGCACATACCCGAAATCCGATACTCGCCTGCTCTCTAGTACAGAACATGGTTTCTTCATGATGTCGTTAACCAAGATTTTGTGTGTGCCTTGACAGGTGCCAATTGGAGCCCAGCAAGTAAGGATTCCCAACACAATATCGCCTGAGAATCCCCATGGTTTGATGGTGGAAGTGTTTTGGCAACAAGACGATGTGGGTGCCTTGCGCATAGCAAGACATACGGATCCAATGCCTGCACCAGAAACTCTGGATTCTGACCCCGGTCAAGCATGGAGGTCAACTTCCTTGAATCAGAGAAGCCAGAGAAACTCCTCCGATGTGCTTCCTGGGAGGTCAGTCATAACTGTGTGATAGTGTCTCTACATATTGCAAACTTGGGTTCCATTGAGGTGTGTTGCTGCATTTTACCGCCCTTCAAATCCTGGCCTTGTTCTACCTGTGTTAATTCCTGGGCTTTACATAGATGATTTTTTTCTTCCTTTGCACGGAGCAGGATATTCCAGGTACGCCCTGGGGCATTCTGAGGACATCCGGTGCATGCACCGTGAGCTTTGCATCTAGTGTACCAAGTACACTAAATATGATATTTAGTGTTTGATACACTAAATACAAACCCATACACTAAATATCACTAGCCCTATGAAAGTAAGTAACATCAAATGTAAACTCAAACACTAAATATCAACTATGGTAATATGTGGAAGTTACATGCACGAATTTGGTGTTAGTAAGGATATGAAAAAAAAAAATGATAAAAGGAGAAGGGAGGTGGCAATAAGGAAGGTGGCGGCGCATTTATGTGTAACACTAATTATCAAAGAATTGAGAATTCATGTTGAGCAGGAAAGGGTGGTAACAACACTAATATCATATTTAGTGTAGTGGTAGCCTGTTGATAGGCGGGAGCTTGATAGGGGAAACGAGCCTGGTTTATAAGAGGGGGAAAGCCCTTTAGGTCGGCCTTTACAAAATCTTCATAGCTGCCCCTTGGGTTCCGCCCTTCGGAAAGAGCTACAATTTCTTGTAAAGCCCTCCCCTCAGGGCTCTCTATGGAGAGTGCATCATGCAATGTACTGCACCGTCTTGAGTAATTTCCCCATGTAAGAATCGTCTTAGGAGTTACATATATGATAAGACATTCAAGCTGGTGCATAATCCTTTAGGATAGAGCATGCTAGAAGCAACACCCATCCAAACCAACATCCTAAAATCTTGCACAACCACGTACATGTTCATTTTGAGAATGTACACCACCTTAACATCAGATTCTCATGTTATTTTTTGGTCAAATCGTAACAAAACTTGAAACCCCTATATCTTTTGCATATTTGAAGTTCAACGAGGCATGATTTGGTGGGTTGGAATCCCCTTCCAATTGCTAATGTGAAACATCTAATTCTTTCTCATTTTGATAATAGTAGACACACTTAGTGCTTAGTTTGATAGGTTTATCCCCATATTCCTTGCATTTGATTTGTGAGTCCTTTTGTAATCTCGACTTCCCCTTGCAACATGCTTCCAACGTATTGTGGTAGGACCTTGTTTTTGATTTAGAAACTTCAGAGTATGACACAAACTTTCTTACACTCACCTACTTCAATGTGCAGCTGACCAGATGAAGATCAGATTTTTGCTACTCCTCTTCAACATCCATTAGGATAAATTCTAGAATCGAGTTTGTATCAACCCCTTCTTAAAATAGGTTTATGAAGGTGTCCTCCCCTTGAAAAAATTGTGTTGACTATTAATGGCCATTGAGTTCTATGAATTAGACAGATGGTTCTCACCCACTTTTAGAATCTTGAACGTGAGATTAGTTAACTTATTCATACCTCAGTATACATCATATGAGTCATGTTGGCCCTGGCTTGAGAGGTAAAATCACCTTCATGTAGAATGTTTTGTGGCACCCACGTAAGTTGAATATGAAATATGTTGGGAACCAAGCCTTATGCTTGGATCTTTATGTTCTTAGCTAATTTGACCTAGAATTAGCGTGAGAACTTGGTGAGATCAAGTTGGCATGGAACAACCACAAACCTATAAGCACCAAGTGCACGTTCCTCTTTTCCAAAAAAAAATTACAATCATGAATACATATGAGACACTAGGATTGTGAACTTTCAAACTTTGTACATTACAAAAGCTTTACAATTTCAATACAATATTGTGACCACTACAAGCTTGAATTACCCAACCATTGGAGAGAGACCAAAAAGATCCTCCTCCTTGGAGCTTTATCTTTCTTTAATTGTAGTATCTAAGAGATACTTTTAGAAGCTTCAAGTCTTATTATATGTAGATTAAAGATTTTTTTTATCTGCATACATAGATTATTTCACCATATGAACATTTCTATTATAAATCTTCTATCTTTTGGCTCAATCACAATCTTTTAGTTGGAATTGTCTCATCCTAACTTGATGTGTTTATTTATTCTTTTAGTTGGAATCATCTAATTCCAACTAGATTCATTTATTCATTGAGAATTGTCTATTTTCAACTAGGAGTTGCCGGCTATTACTTATTGATAATTTCATAATGTTAGTTAATTTTATACATATTAATTGGATAATCATATTAATTAATTATATAACCAGAGAATTGGATAATTAAATGCATGTGATTTTAGGTAGGTGGTATTTTGTAGATTAATATATAATTATATAATTTTAAGATAATCATATAGTGATTATATTATTATAATATATTCAAACATAGTATAAGTTTAGTTAGGATTTATTTTGAAAAATTAGAATTTTCTATATAATCCATTTCATCTACAAATTTATAAGTATAAGCCTAAGTATTTGTAATAAGAGCATTGATCGTTAATGTCACTAATTTTATTTGTTTTGCGCAAGAGTTAATACTAATTGTAAACAACCCATGCGGTGTCACTAACACTAAATGTCAAACCAACATTTTTGGGCATTATACTCACAATGTTGCAATTACTGGCACTTGCTAAAATGATTTTCAATCCAAATTTCTATCATCCATGACAACATTTCATTACTTAACCATATACCACTCAACTATAGGTGTATAGTATGTAACTTTTTTTATCAGATGCTCAATTAATCATATTTTTGTACATATTAATTATTTTATAATCATAATAGGTTATAATCATAAATAGGTTATTCATTAGGTTATAATCAAAATTAGTAATTATGTACATATTAATTAAATAATCAGATAATATGGAAATCAGATAATTAATAGTTAGTACAACGGAGAACTACTAAATAGCAAATCAACAAATACCTAAAACATGCCGGGAATTTTCTTGAAAGAGAAGAGTGACTTGGGGAACACGGGCACAAGTGGTGCATGGTTGTTGTCAACTCGATGTGATTTATTTATCTCCAACTTACTAGCTACCAATTCAAGTTGTCTTTAGTGAGTACATTGCATAAAGAGCTTTGTCTTACTTGGATAGCAGACTCCCTACATATTTTAACGAAATGCAAGGAGTTTTGCTCTCCCTGAAGAAAAAAAATCATCCGACAAATGCAGGTAGCAACTTGAATGGGCCACTTCCCTACATCTGCATCGCAGATGTACAAGTGCAGATGCAGGGTGAATGACCTTGCCCTAAGTATGGTTAGCCTTTCTATCTTGTATAACCAAACATTAAATCTCTTAAGCTAGGTATATCACAATCTCCCCCTTTTAAAATATGTCATCGTCCTCAATGACAAAGGTTGGAAAGTATCCTCTAAAGTCAACCTCTCACTCCCAAGAGGCTTCAACTTGCAGGTAGTCTCTCCATTCCACCAAGAATCTCTGAAGTGATCAATTTTGTAGACGTTGTGTATACACAATATGTTTGATTTTTTTCAAGTTTTCTTAACATTAATCCGTGGGGAGCTACTTAAGGAAGCTCATGCAACACATGATTAAGATCCGATACATATTTTCTCAATAAGCTCACATGAAATACATTATGCATCTTCCAGTCGTCTGGCAATCTCAACTCATAAGCAATTGGTCCAATCTCTTAACATTGGGAGACAATATCTTTGACTTCTCCATATTCAATCTAGACCTTTGAGGTGTGGCCTTCGAAAAAACTTTATCACCTAATGTAGACATGCCAATGACCACACATGCATGATTCAAAATCTTCCCAACAAAAATCTAGAAACTTTCAATCTCTCAAATTTTGTGAGACTATAATATGTGAGATTGGGATTTACCTCGAAAAAACCACATTCAAAACTTTTTGACACAAAACTTTTTATCGCATGTTAAAGAGAGAGGGTTATAATTTTATGTGATAACTAGTCTCAGCCCTTCACCGCACAGTGTGCGGTATCTGTCTGGTATCTGTTCGGTAGCGTTCCCGGCACGTTCCCAATGCAAATTCTCGTTGTTCCCACGACGACAACGTTGGATGATACCCGTTCAAAGAGGATGTTTTCCGTTAGGTCGTCTCTCCAAGTGTGTCCGTTAGATCGTCTCTCCCAGTGTAGGTTTGAGTCTGTGTGTGCTTGGGGCCACGGCGACACTCGCTTCTCCCACACCTTCGCAACCTCTGCATGCTTTGTCTGAGTGCAGCCATAGCCATGGAGCAAACCGACAAGGCCGTCGAGAGCCTGTGCAAGATTGGCGCGCAGATGAAGGAGCGCGACGTTGTGGAATGGTTCATTCCGCTTGTCAAGGTCCGTCGGCAGGGGTTTTTGCTCGTCTTTCTGTGGCTTATTTGTTTCGGCATTTTGATTAGGGTTTCCGTTCTTGAGAGATGAGTGCGGAAGGTTCGGTTCGGAGGAGAAAGTCGTGGTTTTTAGGGAGTTTTTAGGTTTTAGGTTGTTGATATGTGTTCAAGGGTTTTGATGTGATCTTAATTTTGGATCCATGGATGGTGATCCTACTGCAGCAATGCGCTATACAGAGTGTCGCCTTCAAGTAAGACATAGCGTCTCATTTCACATGGTGTTAATATTGTTTTTTGGTCTTTAGAAACTCCTCAAATATTAAAGGAGTGTGTTTGTGTGCATGAAGTTGGTGTCTGGAATCAAATTGTGACCATTTTTAGACTAGTGTAACTACTTCACTGTTTTTAAGGATATTTGTTATTGAGGATATCGCTCAAGTTTTTTTCTTTGGTTTAGAGGTGCTGACACTACCGTTGGCAATAATCTCCTTCAGGCACTCTCTGAAGCCATGCTGCTAGCAAACCTAGAACTTGACACGGTATGTGATGAGTCACTTCCAATGGTTTTTGAGAGTAGTCTTCTGCTTTTGTAGATCTGCTTGAACTGGAAATATTTACAAGATGTGTTGTTTGGTAGGCTGAAATTTTCTTGTCCTTCATAGCGTTTTGGTAATTTTTGCATAATTTTGTCAAGAGTCTAGTGTTCTTTTGGGGTTATAACACCCCTGAGCTGTAGTTTTTGATTTATATATTACATGACTTATATGTATCTACTATGTATAACAGGGTTCTGGTTTCTTAATAGCTCTTAGTCTGTGTTAAGACATTGTAGTGTCATGTAGTTTAAACAAATTTATTTATGACTTGAAAGAGGTCCTTTTAGGTGTCCTTTGTGAGTCTGGAGGAGCCTGGCCTGATGTCTTCCTGACATCCAAGTTGATATGTTGTGAGCAGGTGGACTTCAGTCCTAATTTTGATGGTTCACAAGATGAACATGTAGTCTTACCAGCCCGTCTACCAAATGTTCTTCTCAACGGTGCTTCTGGAATTGCGGTCATCACTTCTATCTCAACTCCAATCTACATCTTGAAGTGACAATCTGTGTGATTTGTAATTGCTAATTCTCTGATTATGAGTGTAGGCTTGGGTGAAGCCTTTTTCAACTCTGTTTATCCCTGTTGTATCTCTTGTGTTTATGTTTGCATGTTGTTTCTGCAGAGATCGTAGATAAGTACCCCTCTACTGGTTCATGTGTATGTGCTTCATTTAGGCTCTGTATGGATGGGGAAAACTTGTAGGTTGAGTTAGTGGAGAGTTCTTTCCTAGTTATTGCTAAAGCTTCAAAGTGGAGGTGAATCTATCATTATGACACTATATATGCCCACTTAGCACATCCAGGTCAGATTGTGTTTTTTATTACCCAGACCCGAAAAAAATAGTGTGGTGCAAAATTTTATGAGATGGAACAATCTGGATATGTCTTATGCGTGGCAGGATTCTAGAGGCATATCGGACTGGGCATGGACAATTGACAGTCAAAGGCAAAGTCTCTATTGAGCAGTTGGATAAAAGAAGTGCTCGTTCATCTCTAATAATATTTGGACATACACATGTTATTCTCTAACAGGTCAGAGGCAAAAGATCTACTCGGAGATGACTAGGTTCAATGACAACGACGTATTGTCCAGCAACATGCAAATACGTATCAGCGTGCCGCATGGGGCAAGGTGACCAGTTTGAAGCCTGAAGCAGCAGCCTAAAGGTATGTCAGTCAACTTTCTCCTCCATCTCCTTGATCCACCTCTTCACCATAGCATCAACTCTAATGTTCTCTTTCTCTTTTTTGTTTTCTGCCCTTACTTTCCTCTTTTCCTCAAGTGTTGCATCCTTTGCATTCTTAGCATCTTCTTTTTCTTTGTTCTCAGTTAGAAATCCTATACTTGTTATAAGCCTGCCATGACAATGAAGGGCGTTGGTTCTCTTCCTAGATGTAGAAGTATGGAATTTAGGGATTGCTAGAATTTGTGATAGTGTATGACCTTTGTTCCTCTCTGTGCTCTTTGATCTATGTGTAGGAGCAGGAACATGAGGCTGATGGATTGGTGTAGAGATTGGAGCAATACCATGGGGGGAAGGAGCTACTAGTGGGACACTAGGCTGTTCATGTGGGATACTAGGTTGCACAGATGGAAGAAGACTAGGCTCTCTTGAGATTAGGTTTTTTTCTTCCATGTAGTCACAATACCATCCTTGGTAGTGGACAGAGATATCCTTGGTAAGATCAATTGCTGCCACATCTCCTTGAGCTTCATCATTGTTGAAGCTACACACATAATATGATCACAATGAGATGACAATAAAAATCAGTTGCATGTCTCAATAATACTTTTCACATCCCAAAATTAACATAGAAAGGATTTGGTGTTATTAGTTGACCTTGAGGTTTTGTACACCAGACTTGTTGGTGAAATTCCTTGAGTCTCTAGGATGACAAGTTCTTCCTCAACCAGTGATAACTATGACAATGATTGTGTTATATCTTGAGGATCCTCCTCAATAGGGACAGTTGTTATCAGCTCTACTGCAAAGGACCCAAGTCCTACATCAATCAATGGTGATTGAATCTGTAATAGTCCAGGCTGAAGTAGCAGGCTAGGTGGGGGGGGATCAACTTGAGGAAGCTGAGGAAAGAGGCTGGGGTATAGGTGACATAATGGGGGGGTTTCCAAGATGGGAGAAAAAGTTGGGCATGGGTGATTGCAGGTCTGGAGATGCCACTTCATCTTCAACTTCAGGTACCTTATTCCTCACATATACCTGATCTGCACCTAGCTTTAAGTCCATTGCTCTTTTGTCAATAGGGTATAAACCTGTTGTAGAGAAACCAACCTTAATACTTTCTGGTTTTAGTGCCTTTGCAAGTGCTCTTGATGCCATTTCAGCTAAGGTAGTCTTCATAGTTGATCCCTTTGCCCAATTGGGATCCTTCCTCATCTTCTCCATTTTCTCATGTGCTAGGTTCAGTTTGAAGGGATGGAAGATGGCTACATCAAGAGGTTGCAATTCATGAGTTGAATGGGCTGGAAGGGTAAGAATCTCTAAGCCAATTTCTAGCCCAAATAAGACAACCTCTCTTGTCACATGGCTACAATGTCCGTCTAAAATTAGTAGGTGTTTGTTCTCTCTAGAGATTCCCCTTAGAACATTGTTTTTAAAATGTTGCAGCTAATCCAAGAAAATTCCAGATGTCATGTACCCATTCTCTTGCCATGACATTGCAGCATTGGGTTCACAATTCCTTATGTAATCAATGATGGGCCTTGTTTTCTTCTTGAATATATAGAGGTTGGGGATGGAGGACCCTGCTGCATTTACACAAGTCATAATGCTCATCCACTCTCTGTCATCAACTATGGTATGTCTCATTGACTTGCTGCCTTTTTTGGCTACCACTTTGATTGAAGAGTTGCCCCCTCCTGCACTCACTCCAGTCTCATCTGAGTTCCAGATGTGGCTGGGCTGAAAGTCATGTGCAGAGTATACTTGCTCAAGTAGGTTGTAGAAAAAGGTAGTTGATTCCCTATTTAGCCCTAGTGCTCTCTTCATTTCTAGACCATCTGCACACCTTAACGTAATACTTGGATGTCTCTTCTTAAATCCATCCCACCATTTCTGACCTGGAATACCATCTCTGAATGGATGTTGCCTTGGTGCATTCTTTAGAATGGTTTGAATGGTGCATTTGAGCATGTTTAATGTCACACACAAGGCCACCTTCTGCATAGAGAAGCACCATTCTACTAGTGCCAGTTCTTCAACTTCAATAAGATATGTTTGATGTCCAATCTTCTTTGTAGATGTCTTGCCATTCTTCCAATCATGTATGCTTAATGGGGGGATTCCATACAGCTCTACAGCTTGTCTAATTGAGAGCCTTTTAGACCTCACTGCATCTAAAGCAAACCTCATGGGCTCTTCTGACCAGGTGCCCCTTGTGCCATATGTCCTCTTTCTTACAGGTTTGCAAGGAGTAGGGTTCTCTCTAGGGTTTGGTGGAGCTAAGTTTCCCTGAGGGCCACTTCTAACCTTCTTTGGGACTTGCACATTCGTCCTCAGCTGCTGCTAGGGGTGTTGAATGGGATGCCTAGCCATCTAATAGTAGAAAAATTACATTAGTTCAAGATTAAGGGTTTGAGTGTGAAGTTCTTAAGGTTTTAGGAGTAGAATGAAAGAATGTGTGCAAACAATGGCAATGTTAAGGTTAGGATCACACCTTGCAGTTGAAGCATTGATGAAAATGCATTTTTTCCCTCAAGCTTGTGAAATCATGCACTGCTCCACATGTTCAGTTGTGTAGCAGCGCTCCCCGTGCCGCCCCCGCAACTCCTCGCAACTCAAGAGAAAAGACATTCTCCTCCCGCAGTTGCGGTTTCACTATGAAGTTCATCCGTTTAAATTTTTCATCCGATCAATTAAGCATTTGTTGTTCATTCAACATCGTAACGTTTAATGGATGTTATTCTTGATGTGCTGCAAATTCTCATCCAGTCTATCGAACGTGTTCCCAAAGAAATTTTCATGCGAGCATTTTGTCCGGTTGTTGTCCGGTCTGTGGGCCGTGACTGGTCATTGGCGTGCTTACCTTACCTCAAATTCTCAAAAACTCCGTTTTTTCTCCGCATAGTGTTTGGCTCTATCTTGAGCGAATCGTTGACACAAACGTGACCGTGTTCCAAAGAGGTCAGGGTCCGTTCTTGGCTCCAAGTGCGCTTAAAATGAGTTTCCATCTCTCTTTTGGCTTTGGGTGCCTTTTTGGCCTACTTTACTTTAGACCAAGTTTCCAAACGAACATGAATGGCATGTTTGCAAGCCCTTTAATAACACCGCACCTTTGTAAAAGGTGTTCTTCATGGAGGTTAGATCCTACTATTTTGACACATGTGTTAATTAAATATATTTCTTAGGGTGAGTTTCCATGGAGGTCATTCTCCCACTAAATTCTTGATAATAGTGATTGGACTTGTTTTCTATAGATTAGCATAGGCCGCCAACCAACCACATTTTGGTGGCCTACTAGAATGTGGAGGGCCATGGACATGGGCCGTTAGGCTCCATGCGTCCACAAAAGCAACAATTTTATTTTAACCTGCAAGTGCATGTCACCAAAGGATTGAAGAAGGAGGTACATCCTTGCTAACCCGGAGGAGGAGGTTCGTAGGTGGCCTGGATTTGAGAAGATGACAGTAGCTACTTGGCACATACAAACCCTACCCCATCATGTTCCATCTACATTTGGGAGAGTTCGTCCTTATTCCCACTAGAATTTGGTAGGCAAACGGCTTATTTGGAAACTCACCCTTAGCATGCCCCAAGTGGTATTATTGTCTATTGTGCAAGGGAAGGATGTGTTTCACTTGTCTCTAGATTAAATAGGTCGTCCAAATTGGGGTAGTTGGGTTTGGATTAGCATCACGTAGCAATTCACGCTAGTGTAACTTAAGGATCAATTTACAAGGCTCCTTAGATCAAGATTGTAAGGAAGGCTATAGACTGTAAGATGGACAAAGAGTCTCTTGTTGTCTCATGTTTACGAACCTCGAAGATTGAATAACATAGATTGTCACCGAAAAATTAACGGAATTTGGACAAGCTTTAGTCAATGGCTATGGACTCTTCTCCGTTAAGTCCCATTAGGATTTTTTGGAAGATGGAAAATAATGCACTTTGGGGGTATTTTTTTTCCTCCATCAAGATAGGAACATTGCAAAAGACATCATTTGGGGATATAGACCCAAAAATATGCCAAATTTTAATAGCACATGCTTCGAGAAGCAATGTGACCAAATAATCATTCGAGATGTGTAATTTTTCACAAATAATACAAGATGCATGCGACTAATGTGCTATAATAAGAGATGCAATCCATATCTAAGACAAATATTTGTCATTTCTACCATAGGGTCCTCTAATAGAATACCACTCATACATTTTCAAATTGTCTTGAATTCATGCATAAGTCTATAATTACTTAAATAAGCCTAGTTTGATATGTGCAATTAGGTTGTCTTTTTACCCATGCAAATTACCTAGGGTCAAAATATAATTACAAAAACTTATAACTTCGTTAACCCATCTATACGGCAACCATAGTAAATTAAATGATGTATATTCATATTGTGATAACAAATATCCAAAAGAGTGTGGAATGTTGATAAATTACCATGGGGCAACTTAATTGCACATACCACTATACATAGCTAAACTACGGACTCAAGAGCAAACCCAAGTGCATAGGATGCTACATAGCTTTTATAGATGCTTAACTTTATCGGGCTTATTGATGCAATTGAACTTCAACATTTGCTTTACATACCATAAAGAAAGGAAAAGAAAAGAAAAGAAAAACATTAACATCATGGCACATTATAAGGGTTGGTTCACATGGGGTCCGAAGTCCCAAGCCCCACTCATGTTTGCAAATCCCAACATGGAGGCAAAGTCTCAACTTTTGAGCCTCAAGAAACCATTCAAATATGGTTAATTATCGTAAGAGTTGGATCTTGTGTGATTTATGCCAAATTTTCTACAAGACTTGTGTTGAAAGTTAAGTTTAACTTTTTGCTCGACTCAACTCTCAACACAAGTCTTACGTCTCACCTCCAAAAAGTGTTGCCATGTAGGCATCCATGTCATACTTGGGACTTGCGTGAAGTGGTAAGTCCCAACTTCCATGCTCTCAACGGTTGAGATTGCACGGATTGACCTCAAGTGACTTGAGACTCATGATTTGGGACCCTATGTGAAACAACATGAAGTACCTATCTTAGGACCTTCCTTACATGTGCCCTCTCACTCTTAAAACCTTAATTTGATTAAAAAATAAAAAAATAAAAAATAAAGCATGTTCACATGTTAACAATACATGGCCCCGCAATGGAAAAGTCTCGGGTTTAGCCTAGGAGTTGGACTCACGTATCAAGCCCAACCGCTATTGTACCATTGGCATGGGTTGGAAAGCTTCCCGGGTTGGAATAGCTTGGATCTATTGCGGCCCAACTTCAACTCCTCTATAAGATTATCAACTATCAACACTTCACAATCTTTGACCAAATAGAATATTAACTTCAACTATTTCTATGTAAAGCCTTGTGTATTGTAAGATATTAGTTTTGATCACGGGACCCACATTTTATGAAGCTCATATAGAGTGAACGTATAACGAGACATATAATAACGAGACTACTCCCCTTTAAAGCAATGTTACCTAATTTAGCACCCCTTTATGGTAGCGTTTGGTGTACAATGTGTGAACATGCTCTTGGATTTTCTTAAAAACTCTTTAATTTTCCCCGGTTTATTTTCAAAGGCTTTACCAACCATAATTTAATTGGAGAAGTATGGCAAGTCCGTTGCAATGAGGAACGTGTGTGTTACAAGATTTTAAAAAGAGCACGGCAAGATGAGCGCCCTCAAAAGAGTGGAAAATTTAAACCATTTTTTCAACACTCGGTACAAAATGGAGCGCGGGATTGCACTAGTTTGCGGGTCCCGGTGTAGACTTGGGCTCCACCTTTGTCTATATTACGAACCTTATAAAACTTTCCACATGACTTTACCAAATAACCAAAGTATCTCCTAAAAATCGGGTAAAGCTCCCTCGGTTATAGGGGAGGCATCCAGCTATCCCAATGCACCTACAAGAACTTGCTCCGGATATTTTTCAAGTAGGTTTTAGTCAAGTAGCTTTCACACATGTTCATTGTTTTATCTACCAAGCAATGAATGTTGGGTAGTTTTTGTCCCATCCCCAAATGCCTTAATACTCACCTATCTTACCATCGGTTTTTGTTAATGAAGCTCCTCGTGCCCTTATAGCTAAGACCAAAAAGCAACCAATCACAAGGGCGGGAGCCTGGAGGCGACACTTTTAAAGGTCCTATATTCTTGCCTCATGTTTGGGTACCAATGGGAGGGTCAGTGCTTGAGGCTTAAAACCTCCACTTGTAAGCCATGCCACATCATTTGCCAACTAGGCTCGGCACTCGATAATGTGGATGATGTGGAGGCCGTGTTTTTGGAACCAACTTTTATTATTAGTCTTATTAGCTAAAGTGAGGTGGGAAGGGGGCATTATTAAACTAGTGAACCCCTTTGCCCCTCCATATAAAATGCTAATTATGGTGCAGACACACTCTTCAGGATCTAGCTCCTTTCCTAGAATCTTCAAACCCTAGGACAGGACCTTCGATTCTCAACCCCTTCCTTTATGCCTCTTAATTCGCTCTCAAAGTTCCCAAGTTTGAGCTCGCCGATCGAAGTGTATTGATAGCTATGATGAGGAATTCACGGCTGTGGCATCTATTTTTCCTCCTGCAATTGTGTTTGGAGGTTGCAATCGGTGCTGCGACAGCGCCCGTCGACACAATTGGCTTCGAAGCGGTGGATTTGTATCCCCATGGATTTGAATGGGATCCTAAGAACAACCGGTTTCTCGTGGGATCCAGTGGCTCCGGAGCGATAATTAGTGTGTCGGGCGACGATGGCGAAGTGGAGGAGTTTGTGACGGATGACGGGTACGCTGCCAAGGCCGGCGTCATGGGAATCGTCGTCGATCGGAATCTCAATAGAGTTCTTGTCGCCGTTCAAGATGTGGAGGCGTGGGGGTTTAGTGGAGTTGCGGCTTATGATCTTGATACGAAGGAGAGGATTTATTTTACTCGGCTGGACCAACTGGGTGTCGGTGAAGGTACTCTGGGCTCCGTCTGTTCGTCTCTGTCTTAGGTGTTTGATTCCCTAGTGTGTTTGTTTGGTGGTTTTTTTGTGTAGCATCTGGTGTGTTATCTTTCTTAGGAATCAAACAATACACAACAATTTGAGTTGTATGGGATTCAAGTGACTGTGAATGGCAGACTTATTAGTTCGATTTCGATACGATCATTGGGAAATCGACGTTGTTGAAGGGGCGTTTACACACAACCACCGCGGTGGTTGAGTTGGGGTTTGGGTCCGCCTTCAACCACACTACCATTTTGTTTTTTTCGTTTACGGACTACTACGTACTCTTGTAGCTAGAGAGTGGATTTGATCTCAATGATCGTTTCTTCTATTGGTGCAAATCATGGAGTGGAGACGAGCAGTTTATAGAGTCGAGTGGCGAGGTTGTCTAAGAGTAATTTCCTCCTGCAAATTCTCTCCCATGCTTATGCCTTGAAGTTCTCTCCGGTGGCACGTAACTACAATCAGAATAGAGCAAAGAAAGTAAACTACAACCATGGCAAATACACCTTGTATTGTAGTTGGGCAAGTAAGAGTGGTTGTGGTTGTGGTTATCATTCATACACCTTATCTCTCCTTATCCCTGGAACATAGAAGCAAAAGAAAGTGAACTCCAACCGTCAACCACCTTGAGATTCCCAAGTGTGTTCGTATTATATTTGTTGTGTAGCATCTCCATGTTCTCTCTTTCTTAGCAACGGGACTTGGGACATTGCATGGGGCTATAATTCACTGTAAATGAAGGGCTTAATATTTCCATTTCGATATGATCTTTGGGGAGAGTGACGCTGTTGAATTTGGATTTCTTCAGCATAGATCGGAGGTTCATTAGTTGGAGCTCAAATTGCCTAACCTGCGATGTGATCTCCATGGATTATATTTGCAGAGGACAAGTCTTGTGCTCACGACGTTGCTGTTGACCACATGGGAAATGCTTATGTCACCAACTGCAGAAGCAATTTCATATGGAAGGTGACCAAGGATGGAATACCTTCAGTGTTTCTGCAACATGCCAATTTCACATCCCAGCCAACCCTTGTGGACAGCTCCATGTCATGGTGTGGTCTTACTGGAATAGTTTACCATAAACAAGGATACCTCCTGGCCTCTCATGCAAGTTCAGGTGCTCTCTTTCGAATTACTCTGGACAAGGAAGATGATAAAAACCTCCATGTGGTGTGGATGAGGGAGAAACTGCCAGGGGCAATTTCCATAGGCCTGCGGGAAGACGGAACCCTAGTTGTGGTTGCAAGGGAGAAAGTTTGGTTGGTTGGAAGTGCAAGCAACTGGATGGCTGCCAATGCTGTTGACATGGTCCCCCTAAATTCCGCGGACCATGTCACGGCCGTTGCGTCGACAAAGAGCACAACATTCATCTTGCCTTCTTACATTTCAGAGAAGCTGCAAGGGTTGTCAAGACAGAATTTTGAGGTGCGCAAACTTGTGTTTCCTGCCGAGATTCAAAGCAAGGATCCGGTGTGGCTCATTATTACAATTGTAGTTATTGTGGTGGTTGTTACATTATGGAGATTCCAGGTGGTTTACTTGTACAAGCAGTATAGGAAGAAGAGAACTTGATTAAATCAGGGCAGCAGGCCAACCAAATGCTGTGTAGATAGATACCACCAAGGGTTTGTAAATACCTGTGATTTTTCTCAACAATCTGTGCAGGGCGTTGTGGTGATGACAACAACTTGTATGTGGCAAATTCCTTCACTTTGTTAAAAGCCTTGAGAATGATAATTGTGTCCTCCAGGAAGTAGTATTCTGGTTTTGGCTTCAAGTTCTGCATTGCTTTCCAAGGGTATATGGGACTCACACAGGAGAGCTTGCTAACTCAAAATGATGACCTGCAAATAGGTAATATGTGACCTGAGTCGTCTTGTTTCTGGCTGATGATGAACGTTTCAAGTCGGTCACCATCAAATGAGCTTTTCAGAATTCCAAAACAAGATGAGACAAATTAGTAATTATCCATTGGTCACCATTTCGAGTTGGCAAGCTCTCATGTGTTAGTCTTGCAGTAGTTAGCTTAGATCTCAGAAAGCCACCTACTCCAGGGACATCATGGATAATAAGCCCATTCGTCACGAGTGCGGAGTGTGGAGCATCCATGAAGCCCCAAGGGTAGCCAGGCTAGCACGTGCATTATCCTCTGGAATGCATGCAATGTTCGATTCAATGATCTAAGGCCATACAAATAACAAATTCCCTTACATTTTTGTGCAAGAGGTTTACATAACCAGCAAGAGGAAGTGGATGACAAGCTTCTTTGGCAGCAAGTTATCCACATACCTGAGTTGAGCCATTTATGGGGCATAACCAGCTTGCTCATAAACATAATGTGGAGTTTCTGAATGAAATGCGCTCTATGTGGATCTAAAAACAAAACACATGACTGATCTCTCATCCAGGAGCCAAAAGGTTATTAGAACTTGTCGTAATTTTACTTCCATGGAGACATGGTATCATTCATAACTCATAATATATCCATGAGTAGAATGGTTATGACTGATAACTAGATTGAGTAGGTGGATGGCTTGCAGATCCTGTGGCTTGTCTTCCACCCTCCTCTCGTTGGTTATCTAGTCCATATGAAAGCACATGAAGTTGTTGGAAGTGCGTGTCCACTTCAATGACTGGCCGGCTATGGCAATGCACCACATTCAACTACCTTTCTGATGCAGGCTCTAGAGAACATGAGTATGCAGAATGCACCCAGATTAAAGAAAGTAAATTGCACATAATCAGCACTTTCACAATGTGTGACGAACTTCTACACTAATATGTGCAATTATGATTGCCCCACAAATTTTAATATATTACATCACAGTAACAAAATACCAAACAGTAAAAATATATTGTGGTTGCTATAGGAATGTATAAATAAAGGCCTAAGTTTGTGTAATCTAATTTGACCCAAGGTGATTTTCATGGGTAAAGAGACAACCTATTTGTAAGGGCAACTTAATTGCACATATCAATGCAGTTTACATATGGTACATATTCATTAAGTAGTGCATGATTGAAGCAGCTTTCGGGTTTCCTTGGCATGAGCTCCCACGTTGTAAAATGTTGCCCATCTTATCGTCATGGCTATAACAAACAAGTCATAAGTTGTTCCTAGGCAAATAGGAAGAAAACCGGGTAAAGTTTTGTGACGACTACCATGGGGGAGGGTGAATATGCAAAGGAGCATTATATACAACATTGGTTCTTGTTTTTAAAGACAAATTGACCCCTAATTTGGTGTTAGAGACCCTAATGTATTTTTAATGGGAACCAATTGAAATGACTAAACAATAAACTTGAGAGGCCATGTCTTTACTGCACCCCCTTCATGGTAGGTGTTGTGGACTAAAACCCAAGAGACCCTTGAGATAATCAACCATTTCACTTTAGGATAGTAGGTATACATTTGATTTAGTGTGATCAATATTATTCATCATGAACTCACGTAAGTTGGCAATCAAAGAAGTTGGCATGGGACACTAGTTGCGACATGGCAAGTTGTGAAGGCCACTCAAATCAACTTATTGCAAATTAATTATAATGCAACACTACATCATATATATATATATATATTGTACTAAACATCTCTTCTACCATAGGATTGTTTTGGAGTTAGATTGACTCAACAATTTAACAACACTTATAGCTCTTGCTAAGACAACAATTGAGGTGCAACATTGCTAAATGTTTATACAACCAAGCCTGATGACATTGTTGTTGGTGAAGTCATGCCTCATTCATGCGCATATGTATTCATTTGTATGATGCCCTAGTGTACATGCAAGGATTTGTGGTGTCTACATGAGCTCATCCATCATGAAGGTGAAAACACAACAAACTACTCTATAGCCTAAAATTGTTTATTTTAAGATAATTTGACTCCGAAATTGGAATGATTGATATTGTTTTAATCGAGTGGTTTGGAATGTATCTCGTAGGTGAGTTGTTTGTTCCAGAGCCCCTTCATCCAAGATGAATGAGTTTACATAGATGTCATCAACTACAAGCCCTAGTGCACATGTTGATGGCCTACTAAGCTCTCCATACATGATGAACATGACATTTGTCTTGCTCATTTTGCAAAGTCGTGTAACTTTTGCACTTTAAGTTCTTTTATTTGACTCAAAACTTTTCATTATACGAGGCGCCTTGACCACACTATCTTTTATACAAACCATTAGATAGCCAACACACATACTTGACCAACCTAACCTAGGCAAGTGACGCACATGGCAAGCCAACAACCCGGCACAAGCAGCCAACCCCTACTGTCCTTGCATAGGAGTAGTGGAGACTATACCAAATTGCATGGATGAGCAAACTATGATTTTAAGTAAATCTAGAAAACATATTCATTCATGATCATGAACACAAACACAAATGAGAACATTAGTTGCACAAATCATACATGCTCATTGCAAAACAAGCTATGTAAGGGAACAAACTAGAAGCATATAATGACAATCCCGATTATATACATACTTTGAGTAGCAATGTACTAATATAAACATCATTGTGGATGTGAATTTGTCACAAACAACACTTTATACATGATATATACATGCAACAAAAACATGCCTACGACAAGAAATGCAATCCGCATTAGAAGTTGGATTTTGCCACTTCTATCATAGGACCAACCGATAAAGCCCCGTGTATATATAATGTCATCGCGTCCAAAATTCACGCATAAGACATACTTACTTGAAACCCGATTACATATTATCAGTTTATGGTTGTGGCATGTAGAAAACCTCTATGGTGTCATTGGGTTGGGACGGCAAAGTCCAAGCTAAGGGCCACTCCACACACGAGACTGAGAGCCCGTGACCAGTACACTTCGAGCACTCTCATTGGTGGGAAAAGGGGGAGCCGGTCCAACTTCGCTTCACACTACGCTTGAGGGACCAACTGAGCATGTCAATGCAAGTCTACATGGATTCCTACATGGCATTAAATGGATCATGTTTCATGGTCACTTGCACTGTTTTCAAAAACCACCTCGTGGAGGTAAACCTAACACAAAACCAAGAGACCATGGCATTCCGAACGCTTACAACCGTTGATTTATTCTATTGTATCATGCATAAAGACCTGCATGAATAGAAACTCATTGAAATAGCATTTGGTCAAGGGCCCAGTCACATATGACTTCACACTACAGTTGAGGACCCGTGACCAGAGTTCGGGAAGTTTTTGAAGCCTTAGTGGCTAATTGCTAGTAGTTGCTACGAAGGGTCGGATTTTTTTCAATTTACATCGGCAAGAGCCGGTCTTTTGTAAAATCAATCGGCCAATTGCCTATATTTTCATATTTTCATTGGCCAATATCCGATTAAATGGAATTCATATCGGCACTAATTGTTTAAAAAATGTATGGAAAGTTATTAGAAATCATTTCTTAGTACAAAATCTTGAATAAGTGAAAAGAAAAGGCATGTTCAAAACTTTGAATTTGAAGAGTTAATATCCTTGGCAGGAATTGAACCTAGCAATGCCTTCACCGCTTGAAGGCCAAGGGTCCCCCAATTCTTCATAGAAGCAATTGGATTTGGTCATGGAAAGGTTGCATAATTCAAAAAGTGTAAGGTTTAGGGTACTTTCTCAAGTGCATCATCAGATGCCCCAGACAAATAGTGTTGTGGATGCTTCCGGCTGAAATTCAGTAACTCACAAGAAGAATCGGCTACATTTCCGGGACATTTTCTGGTCCATCGACTAATTGCCGGAGGATTGAAATTACAGTCGGATTGCCATCCGATGGTTGGAAATTTGGACCGGCCATGAGGGGAAATCCATCGGCTGATAATGAACTAGCCATCGGTTTTCCCCGAACATAGCCCGTGACCGCACTTCATGATTTTGGAGGTGCCTTGAGACGGCCTTTGGACGCTTTCTTTTGGGCCGTCACAGTCTCATGGTCACGGCTCTTGGCTCGTGTGTGAAGAAGTGGCCCTAAGATAGTACCACCATTCAAGCAACAAATTATTGAATATGTCTTGTATAAATTAGGATTTTTCAACAGTGAGGTCAGAAATTTCAGCTTTCCATTGCGCACTGTGTGGATGTTGACCGGCCATATTGCAAATTGCTGGCGATGTGTTTCTTGATCATCACATCACGGCCTCTAAATTAAGAGGTGCTCTCTGTCTTGTAGTTCCACACGAGTGATGAAGTCGCTGGGCGAGGATGGAGCGATCTGCTTACTGAAAATCTGTGTGTTCCAAATTTTGTTTGTAGTCTTGACAGTAGATTCTTTCCTAAAGTTATGGTGGTGCCATGTTTAGTCGAGCTACTGTTGGCTCTTTCGTTCCAAGCACATAAGGTACGTGGCACTTCGGAGTGTGATCGTTGGATCACATCGTGTAGGGGGTTGAGGCATCTATAACTCATAAATAAAAATAAGCAAGTTTGCATCTGTGTAGGAGGAGCAATAGCGGGAAACTTTTCCTTGCAAAGAGAAACCAATTCTTAGGGGAATGCAAGAAAGAAAGAAAAAAATCAAAAAAAAATCATGAATATGGAAATTGTTTCACAATTTTCAATGTAGTAGAGTTAGGGTACCACCTATGAGTTGATCTCTAGGTTTACCCATAACCACTCAGCTAAATGCTAATGCTTGGCTACGATAATTGTCAAAATTCTCATCACATGCAAGCCACCACCACATAACTTCAACTTCGATGGCCTAACAAGTATGGATCTCATCCATGCCTCATCCATGTCTCATCCAGTTGACAATTGCAAATCACAAAGATTGTCGTTTCAAATTTCAAAATTGGAGTGGAAATGCAAAAGTCATAGGAGGCCAAAGATACTTTTTCTTTGTAAAAGATCACATAGACCTTCTTATCGTACTAATAATTTAATCTAGATCAATGATTAATATGGTTTGAACATAGTCCAACCTCGTTGTAGCATGTGTGTTTTTGGTTTTCATTCTTAATTACAAGCTTTTGCCATATACTACTCAAATGTAGGTGTCCAACCAGAGAGAGAAAAAGCGATCATGGAAGGCCCCACATACCTTACTAGGTAGTAGCACCATATTCCTTGTTGAAGGCAAGACAATACCCATCCACGTTTGTTTTGGAACTTGTCTTTGAAAGAGTCATTGACATTGCATTGCGACCCACGAGAGACATTAAGATGGAAGAGCCAAGAAACTCCAAATCAAGTTGGTTGAGAGCAAACTTTTGTATCCAAAGAATTTACAGCAGGGTTTGAATCTTAATAGCCTTGAAAAATGGAAGTGGCACTCATGTGGCATCACTTTCCCATCAAATTTCAACAGTCCTCACCCCAAAAAACAAATAGTCTTGTTCCACTAGTTCAAGAAATTAATCTTCAAGTTGTGGTCCAATCTTGAGTCCACAAGTAAGGTTCGTTTAACCCCCTAAGCGTCTAAGAGGCCCAAACTAGGCCTCTTCAAGCATGTAAAAAAAGTATGTTTGAGTTGCATACTGTTATTCTTAGCTAATCACATGAAAAGCAATCCTCTTTAAAAATATATATATTTTTCAAGTGCATTATTTAAGTAAGTTAAACTCTTTGATGTTATTAAAGAATCCAGTTGAAATATGCAACATGGGTAGATCATGCATATACATATGTTGTATTTTGATCATCAATGTCTAGTATGAGTATAATTTTTATTTTCTCCTTGGCATAAAAATATATATGTATATATGTGTGTGTGTGTGTGTGTGTGTGTGTGTGTAAAAATATTGTATATGTGTGTATGTGTGTATGTATGTATATATGTAAGCAAGTTTTCAAACACATAAATAAATAGATCAAATATGAATTCTAAATTTTGTGAAATTTTGTGTATGGCTTTATATTGAGACTCCACGTCCTTTAAGGTTTAATAAGTGTTTTGGATCCCAAGTTTCTTGAACCAAGACACTAATGTAAACCCACCCTAAATTAGTGGCAGTGACCTAAAGAAGGTGATACACTAACAACTACATGTGTTCTATCTTGAGGGGGGGGGGGTATAAGCATGAACCATTTTCGACTGATGCTTAAGATTCTACATAGTTTAGCTATTTCCGAACTAATGGATCATTTGCTAGACTTTGTATAGGATTTGAGAACGTGGATATTTGTTGACTAATGTTATGTGACTTATCCCATCAAGGGAAATTTGTAACTCAAATATTGACTCTATATCACCAACCGAAGAGTTCTTGTGAACAAGTGACATGGAGCAACTATGTGGACATATCAGTTTATTGTGACTTTGACCCAATTTAATGATCCTTATATATCAATGCTTGAAAATGAACATGATTTGACCATGAGAGCCAATGGTTAAAGTTTCACACACTTATAATTAACACCTTGAACATTCATGACTTTTCCATGCGGTGTCCAAAACGTAGATGCTAATAAGATGTGTTGAACACTCTTTCACCTCACTAAGAAGACCTAACCCAAAAAATTACATGGTCTAATAACGTTAAATATGCTAAGTTTTTTAGAAAAACAATCTTACATGTTTCATGTATATGTTGTTGAAGAGCTTCAGCTAAGGAAACTTGCTAAGGAAACTTCAGTTTATGTACACTCCGAATGAGGTCTACATGCAACTTTGGTCTATGTGGTCCACAATGTGGTTGAGGGTGCTTTTGTTTTGGCGTTCTAACTTACTCGCTTGATAAGGCACTAAAACTTTGGCCATCTCACAAATTTGTGTGTAAAGACCAATGTTGGGATGGTATGTGACTTTTTTTTATACCATTTGGGCATATATAATGAGGATTTTACAAATTTTTATTTTGATAAGGTATGGATATTTGAGGGTTATTTTCTATTTTGAAATCAGCCAGGTCTATACACCACGCAAGAACCTTCAAGGCTAGGTAATGATACCCTAATATTAGCATGGTATCAGGATAATACAGAGCCAAATAGGAACTCATGTACTAAAGGATTCTCTTATCTTGTGATACCCATCAAGTATCAATACGTGGCTAGTATTACAATTATGATATTTCTCTAGCAGGTTATTCCATGCCATTATTTGGTATTGTTTATTGATACCATGCATTTACTTATGTGCTATCATGACCCTCGTAAAGACGTAAAGACTATTGTTGTATTGGTACCATCTTCCCTTTTTATATACCATTCGGGGATCTATAACAAGGGTTCCACCCTTTTTGATACCAATAGAGTATATGTATTTGACTATGTTTTGTCTTTTATATCATTCAGGTCTATGTCCATGCACAATCCCTTCATACCTAGGTAAGATCACTCTAGTATCACTATGGTTTAGAAATAGTATTGACCCCAAATAAATACTCATGTATACAAAGATTCTCTCACCTTGAAATATCCACCAAATATCAATGTGACTAGTATCATAATATTGATAACCACTCGTAGGTTCTTCGATAGCGTTATTGATGTTGATTATTGATACCATGGGGTCACCTAAACTTATACCATACATGGCTCTTTTTTGACTTTTTTTTCTTCTTTTCAAGTTTCTCCATGTGTCAATCCTACAATGGCTGAGATTCTCTTGACTCCCGCATGCAAACCACATATCGGCATTAATAAAGATGAAATAGAGCACCCTCTACGCTATATTGGTAAAGACCAGCATTAGTAAAGACCACATGTAGAGAAGAAACTTCGATCCCCAGTAGGGACCGACGTGAATGAAGTGTATGTTCGTTCCACCCCTAGACCTATGGACCACATGTAGTTACACATGAGAACTCCAATAAGTTCAAGAATCACAACTTGAGTAAGGAATAAGGTTGGAAGATTTGTACCCCTCATTCATCCAACATAAAAACCTTGAGATAATATGCAGCCTGGAGGGGGTTTTTTTGTTGATTTGACACCAAATTTAGCTTTAAAGATATAAGAACAATCTACCCAAGGTGATTTTGAACAAACCTACAAGGGATCAAGTTTTGCATGTTGGATGGATGAGAGGTACACTTATATGCGATAATTTCCTCTCTTTGTATGACTTGATATTCATATAAAACGAACTTATGTTATTTCTAAATTAGGTATCACAAAATACATAAACATTTGATTTAGTGTGGTCCATAGTGATTGTCTTGCAATCACTGGGATACAACCAAAGAATGTGTCACATGACACTTGATGTTAATGTATGACAAGTCATGAAGAGCACTATATATCTAACATGGCACGCCAATTGGGATGTCACTGCCCTAAATCGGATGTTTAGTGTATTCAATATGAAAATATATATACAGCAACACCCATGCAACAACCACATACTTTGTGTGTTGATATTTGAATCATGGAGTTCGGTAATGCCCAATCATCTCAAGGCCGTTTCGTTACTTATTTAGCAACTCTCATCTCTCAAATACATGAGAATCTCCCATGGGGATTCTTTGATGCCCCTTTTTATGTTTCCTTTAAAAGGAAAATATATACCTACGTGTATTGTTAGCCAATATTGTCACCTAAATCCTTGTGTTTTTAAATTAGACATCTCACCTATTACACACCTTCAATTGGTGTACTTAAGGGTGAGTCTCCATGTGGGATGCTCACCCACTATATTCCAATGGGAATAAGGACAAACTCGTCTAAATGTAGATGGAAGCTGGTGGGGATAAGGTTTTTATGTGTCAACTAGCTACTTTCATCTTCTCAAATCCAAGCCCACCTACTGACCTCCTCCTCCTCCATGTTACCAAGGATGGGCCTCCTTCTTCAATCCTTCGGTAATTGGCATGTAAAAAAGTGCTTTAGTGGGCACATGGAAGTCTAATTGCCCATGTTCATAACCCTCCACATTCTAGTATGTCACCAAAATGTGGTTGGTTGACGGCTTATGCTTATGTTCATGAGAACACCTCCAACCCGTTATTATCTAGAATCTAGTGGATGAACGACCTACATGAAAACTCACCCTTAGAGTGGGACTCAAGAGATTGAATAGACACGAATAGGCTAAGTGCTAACTCTCCTTCGATATGTATATTGTATACATGAACACTATTTTCATACTTTTTTTTGTTATCATGTAATTCACTTTATATTTCGCTAAAATTTTCATCTTAGGCCGTCTCAACAAGAAACACTTGAATTCTTTAATGTTAGTCTAGATGAGAACAATCCAAACCACATTCGAAAATGTTCATGGGATGCGGATCCCATCATTGTTTGTAGGGCATATGTAAGAAACGTAGCTCATGACACCCATGCTTGGCTCCCAAAGCACCTCAACACATGCCCTTAAAAGATGCTTCCCTAGCCATTGAGGTGCCTATCCTTCTCTCTTTTTCATCACTACAATGCATGCAAGCTTGGCTGATTAGTCAACAAACTTGACCTATTTTGAGGTGTTTGCATTGGATGAATATCCATGAAGGGTTCACCTAGCTTTATGTATAGTAGAACCACCTATTCCCGATCAAGAGCCCATCGGGAATCTATAGGGTGTCATAATTTTGATAAGGTTGGGATTGATTTCGGTAGTTTTTTTTGTGGGTGGTTAAAATAAGGTTCTAGACTTCATGTTTCATGGTTTCTAAGGACAAGGTTTCATGTAGGTTGCTTTGTTCATCATATTCTAGTGGATATACAGATGCCACCATGTGGAATATACATTTCCACTAGAATCTCGTGGGCGAAGTGGCCTACATGGAAACAAACTCCAACTTTCCAACTTCGATTATGGTATCACTAGGGTATAAATAGTGTCATGACACATGTCCCCAATTTTGATTGCTAAAGTGAGGAGGAATTAGTCTTGAAACGAGTGGTTATGCCAGAGTCTAGACATTGGTAATGTGTTTGGACCAACTCTTGGCTTCAAAATTCACAATAATTTCAATTAAAGGATTAAAATTACCAAAAAAAAATTTAGGCCTCTTAATTTCTATCTTCCTACGTAGGAAAAATTTGCATTGGCTTATACTTCTCCAAATTTGGCATAGAATCTCTTAAGTGATCAATTATAGGTGCCTTTACTCTACGACAACATGAAATTGTAATGTCTCTTGGTGTATCGAACATAGAGTTATTCGTAAAGTAAAGTAGACGAAACAATGAGTTTAGTCCCAAACCCTAAGTTTATGAGAATTAACACAAATGCATCCAAGTTTTCTTAGTGCTTATTTTACCATACACAAAGAGTGGTGTCGGGCTATTAAAAAATAGATTTCTAGCTTGTCCTACTAGGATGCGTGGGCCAAGCTAACCTTGCATAGGTCAATCCCGGATTTAAGAGGACGGGCCCCATGAGCACACCCTATTTTAGATCCTAAAATTATCTCAAAGCTTGAGAGGTGGGAAGGAAGAAGTCCCAAAATTTACACCCATCTTTTGAAACAGGCTCCAATGTACGATGAACTTGTGATCTAATAATAGAAGGGAATTTTTTTTCAAGGAAGGATCAAACCCTCGGTTTCATCCCTCTTTGAGGAATTTTACAGATGACTCCAGTGTCCGGGGAGATTTTTGGACATAATTTGTTGAGATCCTAGTGTTTCCAAGTCCAACCAGTCTTTTGATTCTTCATGATAAAATTGAGTGTGTTCCTTAGATTCCTCTTAAACGATCGGCAATCTTCCAAAAGTCTTGAACTTCAACCGTTTATTCCTCAAACTCAACCCAGTTCATCTTTAAATAGCAGCCAGCTCTCCTTGTTCATTGCATGACAAGCACCTTGCACTTTTGGGGTCAAGATTGCGACGTTGGGACCGACCTAAGCGTAAATGGAAAGGACAAGATTCTATGGGCTCTGAAGCCCAAGAATCATAAGCACCCCACCCCCCAAAAAAAAACGCAATAAGTCCTATAATTAAAAATTGCGGCACTTGAATGTGTTATTCTACGCAATCGCCCATGAACCCCAAGGCTACTTATCACTTTATTCCTCTCATCCATCCACTTTGTGGGTCAACTTGATATTTAGTTACAAACACAAAGAAAGAAAAGAAAGAAACACGACTCCAACATTGCTATCGTAATGAACCATGATGTTGCGTTGTTTCAAGTAGGTCTAAATGTAAACGTAATCCCGAAACATGAAGTACAAAAAAATCAGAGGGCCTCTGACAACTAATGCCTTCTTTCAAAGATGAATACCTTGAATGGGCACGAACAAGGTAGCCAACACACCTGTCTCCCCCAAGGAAAAGCCCCTGGGCTCCCACGTGGTTGGTTGAAATGTTTGATTCACCCATACAACTCCATTTGTGATTGGGTGGGATCATGGGTGGTAGGGTGCACCAAAAATCAGGTGTTAGGCAATTCATCCCATCCAAGTAACTATCCGACCTTAGGTAGCTTAATCTCATATTTCCCACGGGTTCTAGCTCAAGACCTTGGATTTGAGTCACCTTCTTACAACATACATGTGAATAGAAAACCGCAAAAAATTACAAAATCCCATGGTCATCCTTGAGAATGCACATCGATTCCACAAACGAGATCGAAACACACATGTTGTTGTTCTATTGTCAATGACGGAACACATGGGACTTAGACAACCTCTCGGGGGTTGTTGCCCATTTTAGCCGACCCAAGAATTTGCCTAAGTCCCAAGAGCTAGGCGACAAAACCAAGGCATGTGTAGACATTATCCATGCCATTTCATCCTACTTGGGACCTTATATGAGCCACCCCCTAAGTTATGAGTTTTATGGCGCCGGCTTTGAGGGATACTAGGACCGGACTACACTTGGAGCGTGCACTTTGACCATGAAAATTCAACGGTAGCTTGTTTTGTCGGATGTGACAACATGGAAAAAAAAATGGAAACAAAGGGTCCAAAACCAAGCACGAGGTGGTTTTGGGTTTTTTTTGTTCCTCTTCTTGAGTGTAAACCCAAGAGAATTCATAGTGTGGACTAAATCTATTTGTGTCTCACCATCTAACAATGTAGGACTTTAAACCAATGTTGGTTGGTTACTCAAGGTTTTTTTTAATACTAATTATTGGGTTTAGATTATGGAAGTTGTGGAGAAGCTAATAATTTCACATTATGAAATTTGTTAAACAAACATGTGCTCCATATCCGTATTATGTGAGTAGATTGTTGAATCAGTAGGGATAAGGGGAGATAATTGCATACAAGGGCATTTCTCATTCATCTGATGTGAAATTTTTGAATTAAAAAAGAAAAAGAAAAAGAAAAGCTTTATACATAACATTTGAGATGAATCAACCACAAACATGCATGGGCATAGATTTTTTTGACATGGACAAATGAGAGCTACGCATGTCTGCCATAACTCCCTCTTGTTGATCAATAATTGGCGATTCTACATCTCGGATATCAACATCAAATTGTAGTAGTGGTGGTGGTAGTAGTAGTAGTAGTAGTAGTTGTTGTTGTTGTTGTTGTCGAGGAGAAGGCTTATAGCCTCTTCCCGAAATGACGCCCTCTGGGGCGGCCACGTCACCCCAAATTTTTTGTTGTATTCAACTTCTAGTCATTAACTTGGAGGGGAGGGAGACCTCCTCAAATAGTGTATATGTATATAACATAACATAACTGATAATATCATGTTAGAATAATTTGACTCTCAAGATTCCATGTCATATGTTTTCATTATAATTCTTATCTTCACAACCATAGTTGTCAACAACGACGTTCTATTAGCAATTTTGACCACAACGACATTAGAGTGGTCCCCACTAATTTTCCACCCACACTGGTATGACTATTTGGTGTGGTGGCCTAAACTTGAAACCTTTGATTGTACGATTGTTACATCTTCTTAAAACCAAAATTGTAAGAGAGAGAGTGTTCCCTTCATGTATACATGTGACTTGTGAATTGAAGTTAGTTACAAAAAAACATCCAATCCACAAAAATATTGGGTCGAAGTGGGCTCAAAGTCCCTCAACATCATGATAGCATGACCTTGTCAAATCCATTGGCATGCGTCCAATGATCACTTGGGAGTAGGTAAGGTGTCATTTCACTTAATGATGTTCAAATTGTGTACATAAGATTCTATTTGTTTTGTGGCATGTGTACAAGAAATCCAAAATGAAGATATGGGGGGATTATGGATACCTTATTTTATATTCATCAGTCGGCCACTAAATCGGTTTAGTCACATATGGTCTTTCTTAAGAAGTGGTCTTCTGTGGATTATTTGGCGTCAAAGGAACAATTTGGTCTTCAATGCTTTATAACAACCCATTGAGAAAACGCACCAAGTCATTTGAGACGCCTTGCGAGATTACGGTAGGATCAAGTGAAAACGTATTCTCTCGGACTTGGAAAAGGCCCCGGACATCACATGCCATGATGTCCTTAAAGAAGTTGACTTGTTTTGGGGTGTCAAAGGTCTTATTACGACCTGTAGCAACTTAGCGGTCACTTGAAAGGTTAGACCTCAGATGGGCATTATTTCTTTATTTCCCCTTGGGTTGCCTTGGTTCTCCCATGGTGGTTGTATTTTGGGTCCCTTTCTTGCAATTCACTTTTCAATTTGTGCCCCCAAAAAAAACAAATTTCATCTCACAATCAACTTCAAATCCAAAGTGTTACATGACGTTTTCGAGAAACAAAAATGAATGTCAATTGATATATGCATTTTATTTTGAAATGTCACCTTAACATCATGGCTATTAGTAGTACGTGTCATTTCAATTTCCAACATGTCAATTGATACGAGATTTTTGTTTTGTCACAAGTCACAACACATGTCAAATTCTAACTTATGCATGTCAATTGAAATGCATTTAAAAAAAAAAAAGTAAAGTGTAAGCTTTTGCGTGTCAAATGTCACAAACTTGGGAAAACTTTTGTCAAAAATACATGCAAGCCCACATGGGTTTGAGACGTCATTGTAGCCTTCCTACAATCAAGGTGTGCAAATATTTACCAATCTTAAGTGACTTAGCATAATTTTGGAGCTTTTTCAACCTGCACCGTACTCTTTGATATTCTCAACTGTAGTCGTCATTCATGGCACTGAAGCATGCATGACTTGTGGGCCATTCCAAATTTGGTTACGTTTCTTCAACCTCTTAGTAACAGTTCTTCACTCCCAACTTCAAACTTCAAATGGACAACTACATCCACTTATTGTGTGCAATTATGTTGCCTCTTTACCCATGCAAATTATTTTGGGTCAAAACCAATTATAAAAAGAAAAGAAAAAATAAGAAAAAATAACGCCCGTACCTTGGTACTGGCATGAATGTGAGTCCGTTAACCTTATATTGATCACGGTGTTCCGAGATGCAATATAGGGTGAATTATCTCCATGGGAGGTGGGCTCTGATATTATATTAGCATATCCAACTTTACTATGGCGGGGAGATAGGTGTTTGTTTATTGTCTAATTGTCTTCTATTTAGGACTAAGTATGTGAGGTATTTGATGGTGTTTTGGTGTATATGTTTCATGAGGAGTTTGATGTTGGGTTTTGGGATTTTTAGTTGGGTTAATTTATCGATGGAGTATTCGTGTATGGCTCCTCTAACTCCAGCTGTGATAGTAATGATGGGGTTAGCTTGCCAACCATTGTTTTGTAGGGTGTTGATTAGTGGGTCATATTTCGTGTGTTCTCGGGTGAGTGCTTGATCTGGGAATCTATCGTGGCAGTATGTAAATTCTATAAATTGGATTGTGTGTGGGGGGGAGGGTGATATGGGTGTTTGTGTATGGTTAGGGGCACCAATTATGCATAGAATGTCTGGTCTTAGTTTAGCTTGGCATCTGCATGGTCCTTGTTGGCATGAGCATTTAATAAGCCAATCGGGAATTGTTTGTTATGGTGTTGTATTGTTAAGTGTCCCTGCATTGGTTAGTGTGAAGAGCCGGGTGTTTTTGTTGGCTTGGAGCATTTGAGTAATAAGGTGTACTGCTTTGTTGTGCCTTGCAATTCTTAGTCCTTTTAGGTATGGGTGTTCACATGTTGACAGAAGATGGGGCCATGTGTCTCTATCGTTTTTATGGCATAAGGTGCAGTTGGGGTTTTGGTGTGTGAGAGGCCAAAAAATGTTTTTCTTGTGATTGCCCATATATTGAGCGTATCTAAATTTTAGCGTTTGGGTGATTTGTGCGTCGGTTACTTTGTCGCTTTTCCAAAAGTGGTTAGAGAGTTTTTGATTTATTTGGTCATTTGATAGCCATTTGTCAACATATGGGAATTTGTGTTTGGCTAGTATCGTTTCTCGGGTTTCGTGTTCTTTTGTTATGAATGTGCTAAGGTTGCGGATGGCCCCGTCATGTGTGGCTGTTGGGCAGCTTGCCAACCAATACGGGGTTGGGTGTGCTATGTGTATGTGGGGTGTAGGGGATGGTTTTTCTTTGAGGGTTCCTTCATTGGCTAGTGCGTCAGCTATTTCGTTCCCAATGATGCATGAGTGTGCACGTACCTTGTGTATGTGTATTGTGTATGGGGTCCAATGTATTTGTCGTATGATGGCTGCTATGAGTAGTTTGTCAGGGTGATGGTGTTGTGATGTGGGGTGTTGTATGTGATTGTTGATTAGGAATATGATGTTAAGGCTATATGTAAATACGTATGTTTCTATTTGGGTGTTTTGTATAGTTTTGATAGCTATGAGTATTGCATTGAGTTCTGCTCTTAAGATGTTTTGGTACCCTGGTAGTCGCTCCGATATGTGGGTATTGTTGTTGGGGCTATATACTCCTGATCCTGCCGTATTGCCCTCTATTTGACCTTCGGAGTTTTTGGAGGGCGGAATAAATGATCCATCCGTGTATGTACATTTTTGTGGATGAAACTTAAGTGGGTGGATGTAGTTGTATTTAGTGGGGAGGGGTGTTGTATTGTGGTTTGTAGGGGGTGGTGGGGGGGTTGCTTTGGGGGCATTGTTCCATGAGTTGGAGAATTTGACCTTATATTGTTTTGTGGTGGGATTTATGGGGTGGGTATCTATGTGTGTGTTCAATGTTTTCTTTAGGACTTTTTGTAGTTCATGTGGGAGTTGTATCTTCATTGGTATGTGTGTTGGGTTGTGTATGCACAATATTGATGTGAATGTTGGTTCTACGTATTGGTAGTATCTTGGCCATTACGGTGTGGGAGCATAGTGTATGGTGTGTGGGGGTATGGTTGCGATTGTGTGTATGTCAGCATGTTTATTGAGTGGTAGTGATTGTGTTGTCCAATCCTTGTGATTAATTATAAAAATGTGATACGTTTGTTTATTCATCTGTATAGAAATCACAGTAAAAAAAAATGATAATTGTATTTTGGTCACGCGCTAATAACTACTCAAAATAGTGTGGGATGTCGATAAATTAGCGTGGGGATACGGATTTTGTTTTTGATAACCTTGTGTTAAACCCCTAAACCCTAAACATCAATATTATTAACTGGGAGTTTCACGTCGGTGTATTTCAAACACCAATGTTTTGTTTTGTTTTGTTTTGTTTTATTGAATAGGAACTTAAATAGGCATGAGAAGTGCTAGGAAAGATAACATTTGGAGAGGGGAATAGTCGCATACGAGGGTACCTCTCATTCATCAAACATAGAAGCTTTGAAATACTATGCAATCCAGAGATCACTATTCTCATAACACCATAATGTTTGACACCACAATGTAGTTGTAAAGTCCATGAATTACTCCGATCAAAGTCATTTGAGATGAATTGGTCACAAACCTAAAGGAGTCAAGTTTTCTATATTGGTTGGATGAGAGGCACACTCGTCTGCGTGTTAATCCCCTCTCTTTGTGACATTCTGACCAACTATATGAAAAAACAAAGGGCTTTCCCTTGGGGGAGACATATGCATGTCAGCTTGTTTGTGTTTGTTCAAGGTGTTCACCTTTGGGAAGGAGACAACAGTCTTTAAAGACCCTCTAATTTATTGTGATGCATGATTCAAGCTTCCATGTAGTGTTATAAAAATTTGGCGATGAAGCAATAGAATAACTCACTCTTATAGCGGCAACATATGAGTCATTGCATCTAGGAAATAGAAGGAACATTTGTAATAGGCTTAAGAATAAGGTGGAGGAGAATGTTTGCAAGCAATGGGAAGGAAGTGATAAGGGAAGATAAACTAGAAGTCCAACACACACTTTCATGAAGGGTTATCTTACTCGTAGGGAACATGAAAAGATGAGAACTATGAGAGTGAAAGGTCTAAAGTTCCACCTTTCCAAAAAGTAACATTGCTCAAAGTCAAGTTATCTGAGAAAGTTGGATTTAGTCATCCATCCCCTACTGCCCCCACTAATGAAAGAAGTATGCAATTTACAACTACACTTTGGAGATATTAAAGCTCATTTTGTTATTTTTAATGTGAACAAAGAAATTTATTTTTTGATAAATACAAAGAGAAATAGCTTCATTCACTTGCAAGTTTCTTTGTTTTCTTTTTTTTCTTCTTCTTCTTTCAATGTAAAGTTTGCGGTTCCCACACATAAGGTAGATGGGTCTCAAGTGGCTCATTTTCTTAATCGGACCCTCTAGAAATAATTGGTACGTGGTTCGGTGAGGATCAAAGAGCAAGTATTATAAAGACACATGTGCCAAACGAGATTGGATTACCTCTACAAACATCAATAATCACCCTACACTCAACAATGAACACAATGGGGGGGGGGGGGGGACCCATGTATTCAGTTAAGAAATCAGCAAACATGCACTTTCGGTAACCGTGACTAAATTATGGGAGGTATGATTTTCAATCCGATTTTTGCAAATGTTTCATTGTAGATTTGCTAATGTAGCACAAGTTTTGTTATGTAAATCTAATCGATAAAAGTTGAGGAACATGAAAACATACCAAATAACACCCATGTACCTTAAGGTGCATTTTTTATGAAACAAGGTTCTCTGCCAAACTAGGGTCAAGTAACAATTTTTGGGAAGACTTGAGTCAATAATTAAAGATGAGCAAACTTGATTACCCTAGGCACTTGTAGTTTAGCACTCATGGTTATCTCATTGTCGAAGCACGCCCAATTATGATGCATTTGTGTATGTAGCCGCAAAACACCAAGAAAGACATAGGCTCAAGATGCGGCCCATGATCAACCCTAAACGATGAATAATAACCCTTTTGGCTTAATATTAAGTTTAGTGGGTCATATGTCTCCTCAAATGTGGGCGTGTCTTCCGACTTTCTAATTCATTCTTTCTTAGGGCCACTTCACACTATGGTTGAAGGTCGAGAGGATGTCGATTTCCACCAATCAGATCACAAGAAACCAAGAATCTGGCCTCTTGACCCTTCATACTAGAGGCCAAAGTCCAAAGGCCGTCGTTGTTCAGAAAGCCTACATGGCATTACTTTTTGACCAAGGCGACGGACTCTTGAAGGAACTTTGGGTCGGACATGAATGGAAAACCCAAACTATGGTTGAAAGGTTGTTAATTTTTTTTCCTAAAAAATCAAAAATTGACAAGATCTTTGGCCGTTAGATTGGAGGGGTTGTTTTGGGAAGGGAATAAAGTGGGATGTTCCTTCTTCCTTTGGACTTGGCCTTTGGAGGCTTCACACTATGCCCGCCCAAAGGCTCCATTTCCCATATTTTGTTGGTTGGATGTTTTCAGCCCATTTCTTTGGACTCTCCACAAAGTTTGGCCATTCAATCCCACGGCCTCTTGACTTGGATGGCCATAGTGTGAAGTGGCCCTTAGTGTTGGCTTATTGGCCTTCTTTCTCCAAAACTAAGAGAGAATTTTGATTGTTCGATCAGTAGCAATGTGTGTAATTTAAGATAAGTGATGCTATCGTGGGCTTGCACAATAGTATTTCCAGCTCTCCGAACAATTTCGACCATTGGATCATAATGGAAATTGTCTCATACGGTTTAGCAATATTACGAATCATTGTAAAGATTGTCATTTCAAGTTTTAGGGTTCGGAATTAGGATGGAAACACTTGCAAGAAATTTGGTGTTTCTCTTTCCTCTTCAGGTGATCAACATGACCCCCCCCCCCCCCAATTGCATTAACGATCGAACTCATAAATAGTGTCAATACTTTGAGATGCCCCTTCTAAATAGATGCTCAATTAATAAGAGTGACCATGCGAGGCCCACACACCGGATATGGTGTCTTGAGAAGCCAAATGATTTCTTACAATTATGGCTTTTACACAATCGCTACACCAGTTATGGTTTTTAGTGTCATGTCACTATTTGTGAAGGGTCTAAAACCATTTGCCTAGAGGCCGCAAAGTGTAAGATTGTTGATTGCAATATGCTACTATTCGTTAACATAAGTAGAAAAATTAAGTGAAAAGAAAAAATTACATTTTTGACATTCAGCGTAGCACATTGGGATATTTGAGATGTTAGTTTTGAATTTTAATACGGAAGGGGAATATAGTAATGAGCATACTACTGGCAAGTGTCATTTGCGCACACTTTTAGTCAACTTATAGGCCAATGTGCAACAAAGGCATACACCTCATAACGCCATTGGACATACGCATGCCAAAATAGTAGTAAGCACACTTGAACACTAAGTGTCACGACATGACAGTAATGATGGAGTTGTCGATCACTGATGTAACTTAGCATACTCCTCAAAATAGGGTAAATGACACTCTTACGCATGTGACACTAAATTCCATAAACGGCGTTAGTCCTCCATCTACATGCCATCAACGATCTTAAATGTTATTGGGTTCTCTTTGTGGATTGGTAAAATGTTGCTTACTCTTCCTCTTACTTATGATACCAATAAGAAGCAAGTGCGATGCCTACATTAAGTACTTGTTTTATTGAATGATCACCTTTCGAGTCCGATGTAGTCGTGCAATTATTGAACTACCACAAAGTTATATCCAAAACTTGGTAAAATATAAATGAAGATTTATGCCCATTTTGGACACAAAGATTTCATAGCTGTGTGTGGCTTTATCGGTAGCTCCTTTGATAGAAGTGGACAAATTATTATGTTTCGTATTGTGCACATTGTGTTGTTCATGAAAGATAGACATCCACAATGATGTTTGGGTCGTGTATTGTTTCTTAAAATATGCCTATGAGTGGAGTCACCATCACGTGTATCCAATTTATTACCCAAAAGAACTTGTTTTGCAATGTGAACATACGAAACAATGCAAACTCTTGATTGTGTTATTGAACGTGGACAAATCATAGTGTGTGACTTGACTTGAATCTTAGATCATACACTAGAATTATCCAAAAATATTTGGGATCAACTACTATGGGTTTGAACGACGCTCCCATATGTTTTCACCACAACCATGCACAAATTGGTGCACATGGTTCTCAATCCCTATACCAATGTTTGAGGTGACGATACTCGTTCCCACACGTTCCCAATAGCAAACATGGGCGCAAACTCTAAAGTGCTAAAGAATAAACCTCCCCGACGTCGATCCCATGTCTATTCTATTATTATGACGAGGGAAAAAACGGATGCTACCAAAACAAAACTTCAATGCAAACCCAATAAGTCAACTAGGGTTTGACCCAAAGTCTCACCGGTTACAAAATAACTTTGTTCACTCATTTAAGTCGAGGGTTAGGGTTATGTTTTGGATTTGGACTTGTGTGATAAGTTCAAGTTTCGGAATGATTGAACTTGGCAATCTCCGTTTCCTCATAATAACTTAGTTTAATCAATAGCAGCACGATGAAATGATGACACACCTTCATGATGTAACATACACTCAAAATGGACACATTGCACATACCATAGAGGACACTCTACTTCCTCTTTACTACACTAACTATTGTATTTAGTATTCTATTTGTCTTGCTCAATGGTTATTTGTAAACCGCCCATGTACTAGTGTCACCAACACTACCGTAAACCTAACATTATTTGCCATTCCTTGTAAAATAAAATAAAATCGGGCATTCTAGATTTACAATGTTGTAAAGATTGTGACTTACTAAATTGTTTTCCATCTAAATTGAAATCATCCATGACAACATTTCATTATGAAATACTTTAGGATGCATGATTTACCAAACTTTGTTTCAATAATTGGCGTTTGGATGAACTAAAAGTAAGTCGGGATGACAATATTTGTAAACTTATTCTTTGGAAGTGTGCTTCGAAAAGTCACCACGGTTATATAAACTCCCATATGACACTAGATGCAATATTTAGTGTAGTACCGGAATGTACAATGTTTCCACGTTGGATACAAGTGGGTCTCAGCCAACGTGAGCATAACATGTGGCAAAATTTGAAGGAGGAATAATCGACTTTGTCATAATAGAGAGCCCTCTACAATAGGTAGTAGTTTAGTAGGTGGTGTGGCCCACACTAACTTCCACCCACACGGAGTTTTCACCATGCCCCAACCTACCTACTAGGTATAAAATAAGGTGGGATTCGCATGTGGATCTTAGGGTTGGTTCACATAGACTCCCAAATCCCACGTCCAATCTTGTTAGCAAGTCCCGCCATGGAGGCAGAGTCCCAACTTTTGAACCTCAAGAGTCCATTGAAACATTGTTAATAATCATCAAAGTTGGTCTCTGATTATTTTATGCAAAAAAAGAGATTGGACTTGGGCTGAGAATTGGACTTAGCTTTTGGCTTGACCCAACTCTCAACATAGGTCCCAAGCTTTACCTCCAAAATGTGTTGCCATGTAGGCATCCATGTCATACTTGGGACTTAGGACTTGGGACCTGCATGAAATGGTGAGTCCCAACTTGCATGCACTCAACGGTTGAGATTGCACGGCTTGACCTCACATGGCTTGGGACCCGTGTAAACCGGCCCTTACCGTGATACTTAGGATAAGAAAAGTAGTAACAATAACAAGGAGAAAATTCCAACTTCCTATGCCATTGAAGGGGGGCATGCTAGGTCACTCATGATGTATCCTATCATCGATCACACTTGAAAAAATCACGCCGGGTTACGTCCATGGATTGTGTGTTCATCAAGTAATTTAATGTGTACTTAGATGTGCCTTGACGACCAAGTACGCACGAGGAGTTCTACTTCCCGTGGACATAACTTTCCTACATAGGTCTTCAACTCTTTATCCATGTAGGGTAGGATGGGTCTTAAATGGTTACTTTTCCCAACTAGGCCACTTCTCCTAGGATACGAAACACATGATTAGGTACAATAGAGGCGCCCATAACCAATCACTCAAGAGATTCCATGCCACGTCTAGAGAAGTATAAGGCGGTGCAATTTCTTTTCCCATGTGTAGGAAGATAGAAATAAGGAGGACTACAATTTTCTTGGTAATTTTATTCTTGAAATTGAAACTATTATGAATTTTTGAAGCCAAAAGTTGGTCTTTAACGTATTACCAATGTCTAGAGTCTATCATAACCGCTAATTTAAACCACTCACTCCTCCTTATATTAGCACTCAAAACCATGACATGTCACATGGCACTCTTGGTTTTTTACCTAATTGGAATTGAGTCCCAACCCAATTGAGATGGAATCCCAGCTTGATCAAAATCATCGTACCTATAGAGTGGTGATGTGGTCATGATCGGGAATAGGTGCCTCTGCTACAGTACTATATGGGTGGCAAATCCAATTCAAGGCCGTCGTAGCCACTTTCCCCTTGATTTTTGGAGCTCATATGAATATCACATTCATTGTCATTGTCATAAATTCTTGTGCTCGTTTTCAACGTATAATGGTCATATAACTCCCCCCCCCCTCCTCCCTCGATTATGTTGACTATCAAGTCTAGAATGTTTATTATATTTTGAGCACATAGTCCAATCTATTTAAAACACATATTTTTTTGGTATCCATTCTTAGAGCCACACCAAACCACACACCACTTAAATATAGGTGTTTAATTGAGATAAGTAATTGATTTAGGCACATCTACCTTATCGCAACCACATATGTACAATCACCCCCCTGCCAACAAAAAAAAAGGAGAAAAGACTAGCGCCATAACATTACTCAACACTCACTTCTTGTTCAGTGGGCCCCCATAATATAATAGTCAGATGCTTGGAAAGCATAGCAATGAGACTCAATTTTCCAAGCATCCGACTATTATATTCCAAGGGTCCACTTAACGAGAAGTGAGTGTTGAGTAATGTTATGGCAAGCATGTTATGCCTTATAACATATTCAAGCCATAACATTACTGAACTTCTTGGTTGCGTTTTGTGAGACCATGTTTTGGACAAGCATAATAACATTTTAATTTCGGGATTCCCCATTTATGGGGAGCACTTACAGTAGGACGTGCAATGTGTGTGTTGCAGAGTTTACGACAAGCAACTACAATTTACCATAATTTTTCTTTAAATCACAACCGTTTTCTTTGGGAAGAGACCATCATCTACCTACTTTGTAATGCTATGGGAGGATGAATGACCCACCCACAAATAAAAGTGCCCTTTTACAAATATGGACCTCCCAAAGGGTGAGAGTCCAATTGGACTAGAGCTTTATGGTGTCTTGGGAAGGTGTGAATACAACGAGCTATTTTTTGACATATAATTTTATATGTATAATTAATCTCACTCTATAAAAGGCACAAGAAACCGTGAATTGATATAACAGAGTCCAAGTGAAATGAATAGAATTTTAAGTTACAAGAGGTTTGTTTCTACAAAAGAACCTTACCTTCACGCTGGATGATTTTACCTAGACGCCATAAACCCGAGCTACATTAAATAGTCTTGATACTATGAGCCACAATAATTTTCTAGAGTCCATGCCAATTTTCAACCCATGATGAATTAATAATAAACATTTATCATGGGCCATAGTAATTGTTTTCCTACAAAATCAATGCAGGTGATTATTGTTTTTATATTATTTTCTATAAAAGGTGACCATAATAAGGTGTTGGTCAAAAATCTTCATGAAGACTTAGGAGATGCCCAGGGTCCTGGACATGTGATAAATCCGCCTTATATAAAGAATCAGTTTGGCCCACACTAATTATCTCCACGCTAATTTCCACCCCACACTAATAAAACCATTTAGTGTAGTTCTCAAAGAATTCTTCGTGGACATGAGGATGCACTAGGAGCAATGCAATTTGTTGCTTCACGCACGATACCAAAGCGGTACATTGCATTCAACTCCTTACATTGCCTTCATTGGTACATCGTTGAATTCAAAGTGCAAAATGTGTAAGGTAATGTCATAGGGATGGAGAGTTGTCCCCGCAATAAATGGTCCTCCTCCTCCTTAGATGGCATCTCGAGGGGTGACATGTCAAAATGTCCCAAGCTTTAGTTCACCATTCATTGCACGAGGGGTAAATAATAATAATAATAATAATAACTTAAGACCACCTTTGATGTTGAAGGGGTTTTAGGGTCACTTCTACACATAGCTTGTTTTTGATTGATCATTTCATGTCAAAGCTAAGTTCGTAACACATACACAATAAAGTTCATAACTACATTCCCTCCAAATTTGACAAGACCCAATGGTTGCAAAGTCAAAATTTCCAAGTTGGGGCAACTACACTTTTTGTCTAATTAGCACGGGTTACCATTTGGAGTTATGCGTTGCTATAACATTTTATCGAGAGTGTCATTTTTTACCCGAACAACATAAGTAGTTAGTGTGCACACCGAAGCATGTGTTTTAACTTAGTTGGTAAAAAAATGAGAATGTCGGTAGAAAGTTATAGGAACATGTAACTCTCAATGATAGCCCACAGTCATTAGACAATTTAGTGTAGGTCCCAACCAATGTTCAATATTGAAGTCTTCAACACTTGTCAAATGCCATTTTGGCCATCAATTTTTATATTATTTAAAAAAAGAATTGGGCACTTCACAAAAATGTGCTTTGTAATGTTTCCACCCTTCTCAGTGAAGGCCTCTCCAAAAATTGCATGTCACAAAATACAATGGTTGCAATTTGCAAATAATAAAATTAGTTGAACTCCAATCTTGGCACTCTAGCAGACACTTCGAAATTCCAATAACTCTTGCGATTTCGACTTGGCAAGCACAACTACATGTGAACGTGGATTTCCAAACAAATTTGGGTGAGGAGTGATTGCAGAAGTTGATTGAAACTTTATACATTGGATGCATTGATGCGAGTGTCAGAATGCGGTCTTTCGATGGAAAATATGGATTGGGCTAGAATTTTTGACACTTGGAAATCAACCAAAAACCGGAGGGCATTGCCTTTGGAGTTGGATGATGATTAAGTGCATTATGTAGGGAATCTAAATAATTTTAGTGCATCATTTTATTGCATGTGCTTCTTCGATATAGTGAGACGTCATATTATTCTCATATTCAATACAAAATGCCCAATATCAAGTTTTTTTTTGTGAAGTGTTGCAAAAAGTTTGAAAGTTTTGAGTGAAGTGTGATTATTTTGAAGCCCATCACATTGAAATGCATGTGCACACTTCAAACTTGAAAATTGGGGAGAACCGACCGCTAGTTATAGATGAACTGGTTGAAATCAAGAATAATTGGTTGAAGTTCAAGACTCCATGAAACTACCGGTCACTTAAGAGGAATTTGTGAAATATATACTATAGAGTTTGTAATATCAACCTTCTTACTATCACTCCTTCTCTAATATCCCCAAACCCTAGGGACCAGATGTTCTCAGTTGAAACCTCACTCCTTGTTGTCACGTTTCCCTCGCATATAATATGGGTGTTGACATTAAAATAAACCACCAAAGAACTCAAACCACACACTCACACACATCATGGTGTCATCATTTTTATAATGTCAACTTTGTAATATTCCATAATATTACATGCTACACTAATTCTCTTTTATCATGCATCCATATCAACACTACACAACTCCCTAATATCATGCACACTTTGGTGGGTACAAACATCATATTATGGAGTTTACCGTGTACTTTGGATGATTAAATAAAAACCCGAAAGATCACAATGTGTAACTTGGTTAAACTTGGAGATTTTGACTCAAAATCTCCCCCAACATTGGGTGGGGGGGGGGGTGGGCTAGGTGCCAGGCTAAGGCTAGATGATGTGGCAATCTGGGCTTAGAGGGCGGGGCATGACTTGGCTAGGGCTAGGGGGCATAGTTGGGTTTAGGTATACATACATACATACAAATTTGTCCCTTTTCATTTTTTTTATATGATAAATTGTACTCGACATGATGTGGGCCCGGGCTAAATCACATCTTCATTCGGCTGGGCCCCGCCCCTCCCATGCCTCTTTCACTGCTTGGTATTCTTGCCCGCACCTGCGTGGGAACTCTTCCTTGTTGGGAACCAATGTGACAATACCTAGTCACTTAAGCCATTAATCTCCTTTGGCATGTGAAGGAATTCCATCAATGAGCTTGGGAATAATGAAAGTGTTGTCAACTTGAATATTTGTAATTTTGATTGGGTATTGTCACATTGGTTCCCAATGAGGAGGAGTTCCCACGCATGTACGGGCAAGAAGACCGGGCAGTGAAGGAGGCGTGGGAGGGGCAGGGCCCAGCTGAATGAAGATGTGATCTAGCCCGGGGCCATGATGTGGGCATATGTCTACACGCACTTTTGAGTGGAGCCTTCTTTAAGTACTATGTGGCCTTCCAACTGAGCTACCCGCCTACGTAGTACCAACCATGCTAAAAATACAAGTAAGAGGTGGTGGAGAGGTTAAACAAGGGTCGCATTACAAACTAGCATAGTTGAATCCAAATACACATCATATTGCACCATTTATGGTATTTAGTGTCACGTGTGTATTAATGTTATTTACTCTATTTTGAGGCGTATGCTAGGTTACATTGATGATCAACAACTTCAATGTTATTTGTCACTTGGCACTTACTAAGATCTTGGCATGAGTATGTTCAATAATGTTGTGAGGTGTATGCCTATGTTACATAACAATCTATGGTTTGACTACAATGTACACAAAATGACAAGTCTCGACATTAGTATGTTCAAGAATATCTTCCTCTTGCGTACTAGATTATAAACACATGACACTTGCCATTAGTGTGCTCAATAATATCTTCCCCTTGCATACTAAAATGCAAAACTATCATCTCAAGTATCCCAACGTGCTACGCTAAATGTCTTGATGTAAATCAAATTTTCACGTTAAAAAACTGCTTATATTGGCGAATAGTATCATATTTGGCAATAAGTAGACATGACATTGTGAGACCTCTAAGCATCTAGTTTAGGTCCATTGCAAATAGTGTACGTGATACTGACAGATTGTAGTCATCAAATTCTACCAATTCATGATTCATATGCACAGGTACAATATGTTGGTGTAACATGAGCCCAAGCTAGCTATTATGTGTCAAAAACATTTATCCACATTTTACATTTAGGAACAAAGTTATGGACCAAATATGCAAATTAAACCAAAACATGTCCTCAAAGGCTAAGCCATCCATCGGCAAGTTATCGAATGATACATATGCCAAAAATAGGCATGATCATATCTCCTAAACATGGCATAAGACAAATCGCTCTTAAATGTAGTCTGCCCTAAGTTACGTAAATATTGTGACAACACATGTGATTCATTGTAGTTTACACAATTTTCAACCCTTCCACTTTGCAATGCACCATAAGTAACATTCATACATAAATACTGTATATGGACTTTGGTTCACAACACCTACACATAAATGAAGGGGGGGGGGGGGGGTAAAAACATGCCTCCTATAAGTTTGCGGTTTATTCATCCCAATTTGAACTTTGAAGACTAATATGAGGTCCTTGACCCCAATTGAGGGGTAAGCTCGGCTAACATTGACAATCCATAGCCTCTACAATAGTAATCAACGTTTTCACTCTCCCCTTTGGTAGATGTCATAAAACTTTACTCCATAGATATATAATCTTTTCCATATGGATACAACCAATAAAAATCAGTTGTATAGTTGTAATCAATGTTTCACCCTCCCCATCGGTAAGTGTCACAAAACTTTACCCCATGGATACATAATTGATCACTTGACCAAGAACATAATGATTAATTGGAACTCGTGACAAATTCCGTGGATGAATGCACCATATCATCCATAATTCTCATATTATGTCCTTGAGCCGGCCGATTACAATTGATACTATGGCCCTATAATGGGGCAGAGCCAATTAAAGTTGTAATGTAATTATGTCTTGTAATGAAAGGAGAGGGGGGAGGGGGTTGGAAACCCTAGAGAGAGAGAGAGATCATATACGAGCGTATCTCTCATCCATCCAACATAAAAAACCTTGAAATAATATGCAACCTATAGATTATTTGTATAGTTGATTTGACACCAAATTTTAGCTTTAAAGACCCTTGATTGGTGTAGTCAAGGTCATTTGAGATGAATACGATAACAAACCTATAGAGGGTCTGAATTTGTATGTCGGATGGATGAGAGGCGCACTCATATGCAATAATTATGGGAGACAAGGAACTCTCATATACAAGTGTACTTCTCATTCATCCAACATAAAAATCATGAAATAATACGCACCCCATATATTACTTTGTTTAGTTGATTTGACACCAAATTTTAGCTTTAAAAGACCCTGAACTAGTGTACTCGAGATCGTGTGAGATAAATCGGCAACAAACCTAGAGGGGGTCAAGTGTTTATGTTGGATGGATGAGAGATGCAGCGTTCTCATGTATACGAGAATTCCCTCTCTCCCCCCCTAGCAAGTAGGAAGGGAGTGGGAGGCAAACTCTAAGTAGGTACGGTAATCTCCCGCTTAAGTATGCACTTTGAACCAGAGTCGTTGGTGTGCACTTAGTTGGTAGGTGCGTACTTTACTCATATCGCTTTCTAGACCCTATGGTTCAATGAATTGCAATGGGAAACGTATGAAACTCAAGGCAACCCACTTGACCAAAGCCCAATGATGTGAAATCATTGCAAAGTTAAGCAAGCCGAACATGGTGAGCAAGCATGCGTTGGGGCGGGAGTATGAAGTCAGTGAAGGCACCATCTGGAAAGTTTGGGACAATTGGGAGAACATACTGCAACGAAATCCAACCTATCGAGACATTTGCTGAGTCTGAAAGTGCTACCGACTTCAAAGGCTTTGAAGCTTTACACACCATTGTCCTCAACATCGACGACCAATTGCTTTGCTCTAATGTTCAAACGGAAGCTGGACATATGTATGATGAATTGTGACGATCGTTTTAGACGTTTCAGCGAAACTTTAACAAACTGACATGTAATGTCAAGCATTGAAAATTCATGCATTCGTGACAAATGACTTTGCATGACATGTTCAAACAATAAAGTATGAACCCTACTTTTTGTCAAAACAATTGCGCACTTAATTGGGATGCGTACTTAAACGGGTGCGTACTTAAGCGGGAGAATACTGTAGGAGAAATCGAAGCTTGACCCCCTATAGGGTTGTCGCCGCATTTATCTCCAATGACCTCGACTACACTAATTTGGAGTGTTTGAAGCTACACTAATTTGGGTATCCAATGAACTAAACAAAGTAATCTCCGGGCTGCACATATATTAGTGCATGGCCTTGATGTTGGATGGATGAGAGAGAGCATGCAAGCAAGAAGAAGGGGGGGGGGGCTAGGGGGGGCTATGGATGAAATAATACGAACCCTGAAGATTACTTTGTTTAGTTGACTTGACACTGGAACTTAGCTTTAAAGACATTGAACTAGTGTACTTGAGATCATGTGAGATAAATCGTCAACAAACCTAGAGGGGGTCAAGTGTTTATGTTGGATGGATGAGAGATACAACATTATCGTGTATACGAGAATCCCCTCTCTCCCTCCTAACAAGCAAGAAGGAAGTAGGAGGCAAACTCTAAGTAGGTAAAGGAAATCAAAGCTTGACCCCCTATAGGTTTGTCGCCGCACTCATCTCCAACGACCTCGACTACACTAATTCGGGTGTCCAATGAAGTAAACAAAGCAATCTCCGGGCTGAACATCATATATTAGTGTGGGGCTTTGATGGTGGATGGATGAGAGAGAGAGAGAGAAAGCAAGCAGGAAGGGAGAAGGGAGGGGGGGCTAGGGAGGGGGGCCTAGGCTAGGGAGTGTAGGGGAGTTAAGTGCAGTAGGAAGGAAGGAAGGCTTGATGGCTCGGACACAAACAAACACAAACACAACGCTGGGCAGCCATGTCCATGCATGGTGAAGCCAAGCTCTCATCTCTCTTCTCTCCTCTCTCCTCTCTCTCCCCTCTCTCTCCCTCTCTCTCTCTCTCTCTCTCCCAGCCTCCGAAGCCCTTCCCTTGCCTTGCCTCTCTTCTCAAATCTCTCTTGCTCTCTCGGGGGCTCCCATACAAGCCCATACGCCCTAACACCGGCCTTCCTTCTGCACATCGTGAACATTAAAGAGAGGTCCATCCCGGACCATTTCTTTGCTCTGTTTTTGGTGTTGCGAGGGTGCTGCTGCTGTCTGTGGAGGTCTGGCGCTTCTTTGTGGTGCCCTGGGGTGCGCGATGAGTAGGAGGAGTGGAGGAGAGGGCAATTTCGAGGGCAATTGGCGAGGAATTGGAGGTGGAGGGAGGTTTGGGAGCGGTTGCGGAGGGAATTGTTGTTGTTGTTGGTGCGTGGGGCGTCGGAGAGGGATTGTGATGTGCAATTGTTGTGTGTGAGTGAGGAGAAACGAAGGAAGGAAAGAAAGAGAGAGAGAGAGAGAGGGGGGGGGGGGGGGAGGAGGAGGAAAGCGGGGGGCTAGGGGGGAGGGGGAGGGGATTTTATGGAAACGCGCAGTCGCAAGCGGGTGGAGGCCACGGCACATCGGCCATCCCCTGCTTCCAAGAGAGCACGTCATTCAGGTTCCGGGGCTTCTTCTTCATCTGCTACTGCTGCTGCCGGGGCTGCTGTTTCTTCCAATCCGCCTCCCCCCCGTGCCCGCCCTTCCACGCGAACATCTACCGCTGCCGCAGCCGCGGCGTCGGTGTCCTCCTCGGCCATACCGACAGCGCAATCGGGCGAGAGTGGGATGGATACGGTGCCGAGTTCGAGTTCGAGGAGGGATCAGGGGACATCGGGGAGGGGGGAGAGTGAGAGAGCCTGTAAACGGCCTATGGAGGAAGAAGAGGAGGACCAGCGGGCAATTGAGGGAAAAGAGATTGAGAAAGGGAAAGAGAAGGAAGCGGAAAAGGAAAGGGAAGCGGAAAAGGAGATAGAGAAAGAGAGGATTAGAGGAGATGTATGCGATAGGGATAGGACAGACGCAGCAGCAGCAGCAACGGCAGCATGCAGTACTGATGATGATGAGAACGATGGTGAAGGTGATGGTGGCAGCAGTTTGCACCAGAATCTGGCATCGGCGAGTAGTGCACTCCATGGGCTGCTGAGAAAGCTGGGTGCAGGACTTGACGATCTGCTGCCGCCGTCTTCAGTTGCCCCGTCATCGCATCAAAGCAGCAGGTTGAAGCGAATTCTTTCAGGTTTACGGGCAGAGGGAGAAGAGGGGAGACAATTGGAAGCTCTGTCTCAATTATGCGAGCTCCTGTCAATTGGCACTGAAGACTCCCTCAGCAGCTTCTCTGTAGATTCGTTTGTGCCACTTCTGGTAGGCCTGCTCAATCATGAGTACAGTCCAGATATGATGTTGCTGGCGGCCAGGGCTTTGACGCATTTGTGTGACGTCCTTCCATCTTCTTGTGCGGCAGTGGTACATTATGGTGCTGTCCCTTGCTTTTGTGCCCGCCTGCTCACCATTGAGTATATCGACCTTGCAGAACAGGTAACTCATGGTGTTGACTGACGGGCCTGGTGCATTGCCAAGTTTTTCGTGTGATGGAAAGCTGCATCGTATCTCTTGGTCTGTGTGTGTTGTCGGTGGATTGCCTGCTATTTGGAACATGTGTTAGGTGCTTAATAAGATGCGCGGCATAAGAAACTTCAATGAAAAGTTGTAGTTATCTCCAGCTTTCCCTCTTTTCAGGGCAATGCCGCAGCAGGCTCTCTCTGATTCTTCTCTTGGTGAATGGCATTCGCTAGTTGCGCCACAATGTGAGTTGTATTCTTTCTCTTGAGAAGTATTGGGTATCAGCTAGAAGGTCGTGGGATGCCACCTTTATGTCTGCGATGCCTGGACAAATCTCATATACAAATTGTTTATGTCATGTGCCCTTTGTTTGACTTCTGGGTCGTTTGGATTTGTTGCAGTCTTTGCAGGCTCTGGAGAAGATCTCTCATGAGCATCCAACTGCTTGCCTTCGTGCAGGAGCACTAATGGCAGTCTTGTCCTATCTGGATTTCTTTTCCACGGGTGTCCAGGTGAGGATGGACCTTTTAGTTTGTATCTATTTGCTGTAGGTCGGAAACAATAATGTTTTCTTCGTGCTACATTCCTACCTGCAGCCTGAAAGTCCTGACTGAAGTCGAAGCTTATTATTTGTGTGTGGTCTCGCACTTTGCTGGCACTGTTCTGTGCGATGACTATATTTGTCATGAATAGGGTTCGTCAAATCAACAAGTGGAAAGTAGGTGAGTTCTGCGCTTAAAAGCTCCACCTGCTTTTGACAGTTTTTGTGATTCTTCCCTATTTCTGCAGAGAGTAGCTGTTTCCACTGCTGCAAATATATGTCGGCAGCTTCCTTCAGATGCGGCAGACTTTGTTACGGACGCTGTTCCCTTGCTTACTAACCTATTACAGTATCAAGATTCAAAGGTAGAGTTCTTAATTATGACGCTGTTCCTTTTCAGGTCCTGATTTGCCAACAAGCTCACTTTGGTACTCAATACATCCTGTGTCATTTTTCAATTAATTCGATTTCTTGAAATGTATACAGTTGGTGGAGCATGCCTCAGTATGTCTCACACGCATTGCAGAGGCATTTGCAAGTTCACCTGAAAAACTTGACATGCTCTGTTCTCATGGCTTAATTGAACAAGCTGCCCGCCTTATTACTGTCAGTAACTTGACTGGTACTTCAGTCCCACAGGCATCCCTCAGCAATTCAACATATACGGTATGTGGCAGCCTTGGTGGTTTCTTGTAAAATGTAAGCAAATTATCTAAATACTATATAGCTCTTTCCCAAGTCTCATATGGTTTGTGCTCTTATGTAGGGCTTGATCCGGCTGCTTTCCACCTGTGCCAGTGGATCAGCAGCCGCAGCAGAGAGCTTGTTATTGCTCCGGATAAGCAAAATTCTTAAGGATGTCTTGGCAGGATCTGGACTCATCTCAAGTACCTCTGTATCTCCTTCATCTGTCAACAGGCCTCAAGACCAGGTTCATCTCGACACTCCCTTAGCCTTTGTTGTGTAGAGGATTACTTAAATGAGCATTTGCAACAGTTGAGAGGAGCAAAATTAGAGACATTAGAAGATGAAGTTTATTGGATGAGAATGTATAGGAACTTTGTATTGCAGAAGACTGAATTTTATGTGCTTATGTTTGCAATGCACCAGTATGGTTTACTAGGAAATATCATACTAGGAAATGATTTTGATGGATAGAAGTCAGTACTTAGTCTCTACCTTTTATATTCACCTTGGAAGTTCTCAAGGACCTCATCAATATTAGGTGTATGGTATACTAGTCATTGAACTATCCTTGAGGAACACGAGGTCATCTTATTCGCAGTGTCTTCTAAAGAACCGTTTTTGTAAGTTGAATCATCCCTGGAAGCATAAATGACAAATTTCCTTTGTGGAGGACTTTGCATCTTTAGTTTTTGAAAATTTGGGGTGGTTGGAGTTACTCAATTCTCGATCTGCTCAAGGAACAAATTCCCGAATTCCTCCTAATGTAGTTGGTGTCTCAAGTATTGATTCCCATATTTGTCTTCTTGAGATGAATATAAATTGATGTCAAGGGACTTGATATCAAATATCTGAAGGTTTTAGATAATGTGGTTCTGATTGTTGCTTGTTGAGTTATCCATTTTCCCGGGTACCCTTGTTGACAAAGAGAGGCTTCTGGAATATTTTTGAGGACAATGTGAATGTTGCCCTGGATCCTTGTTGAGGCCCTGGATTTCTCGATTGGCTAGATTTCTTTGCTGAGGAGATCACTGGTATTTGATTAGAATTTTGCAACTTCATTCTTTTGATTTTACTTTTTGTGAAAAGCATATGAAGCTCATGCATGCCATGAATTATAATTGTGCTCATGGAGTGATTTTCAGTCATACTGCTCCTGTTTTGTATTCTTATCCACTTTTAATGGTCCACTTGAATGGTTCACTCGTCTATTTTTATCTTGTTGCTAGCCTTTGGTGTCACTACTACCTTGATTGTGAAGCGTGCAGAAGTATATGCGCTCTAGTTGGTTGCTCTGCACTTGTACTACACCGTTTATGAGTAGGGAAGACACCTGTGAATGTATACATGTGGCCCAATTTGCAGAAGAGGTGGTGATATTATTGGCTTTGAGGTGTTCTTTAATTGTTGATACCTGTTGAATCTGTGCAGTTGTATGAGATAGTGAACTTGGTGAATGAGCTTCTACCACCAATGCCAGATACTCAGGGTGTCCATGCGGCCTCATCATCGAATGGTGCATTATCATCAAGAGGTTCAGCGCGGAAGCATCCTGGGATCACAATTGCAAGCAAGGTGGAGGATGGACAAGGGGTGGTTGCTGAAGAGTCACCTCGTGAAATATTGCTGCGTCATCAACCTGAGCTTCTTGTCCAGTTTGGAAGTGATCTTTTTCCAGTACTTGTCCAGGTGAGGTTCTCAGTTGCAAATCAGCTTTTCAGTGTTGAAAACTAGAGTCTGTTAGCCATATTTTGTATATTTGGCTTTTAAGTACTTGGGTGGAAGGTCTGAAGTCTTTATGGATTGTGCATGGAATCAGGTTCATGGATCAAGCGTGAATCCTCCAGTGCGCCACAAGTGTTTGGCTGCTATCAACAAACTCATACACTTCAGTACAGCAGACATTTTGCGGTCCTTGCTTAATGAGTCTAATATATCCAGGTAAAGTCTTGTCATTGACATTAGAATCATCATTGAGATACATTTTAAATAATGTGATGCTGATTGGAACCCATTTTGTGGTTGCAGCTTCTTGGCAGGTGTGCTGGCATCCAAGGACACATCCATGTTGATTATGGCCTTGCAAATCTCAGAAATGCTCATGCAGAAGTTGCCTGATATTTTTGCCAAGATGTTTATAAAAGAGGGAGTTGTACATGCCCTTGATACACTAATTGCCTCAGACCAAGTCGGGCCTGCATCTCCTCCACAGCCGTCAAGGTCAGCAGATGCAGCGCCTAGTGCTGCTGGGGGAATGCTCCCTCCGCCAAGGCCTCGAAGAGGAGGAGGGGGTAGACGAAAGTTGACTGGGAACTACGATGAAGAGTTGGGGCTGATTAGTAGTACTCTGCCACCTATGGGAGTGTCACCTCCTTCTGCGGTAGCAGCAGTTCGTCCAATTCGCTCTTCATTGCGCGCAAGTGCTATTGCACAAGCCAAGAGGGTTAGGGAGACATATTTTCCTGGTGATGCGGGTGCTTCTGGTGAGGGTATAACTGAGAGCCTGCGTAGGTTGAAAAGTTTGTGTGCACGACTGAATGGTGATAATGCAGCTGAGGTGAAGGGCAAAGGCAAGGGCAAGGCCAAAGGCAAGGTTGCAGGGACAGAGGGACTAAGTGAGGAGCAGCTAGTGTCTCTGATGGTAGACTTGCTCGCGGAACTCAGTGGTGGAGAGGGGGTGTCCACTTTTGAGTTCATTGGGAGTGGAGTGGTGGGGACATTACTAAATTTTTTCTCTTGTGGAAACACTGGTAAGGAGAGCATAGGTGATACAATTCTGAGGCAGCAAACACTGAAGAGATTGAAGAAATTTAGTGAAGTGGCACTGCCTGCAAATTCTGGTATCAGTGGTGAATTAACACCTCTGACTCTACTTGTACGGAAGTTGCAGGATGCACTTGCATCATTGGAAGGCTTCCCAGTGCGATTTAGCCATGCTCCTCGCGCCTCCAGCAGTTCTGCTAGCATTAGCAATGGCATGAACGCACTTACACAGCCTTTTAAGCTGCGACTCTGTAGATCTTCTGGAGAGAAAATGCTGCGGGATTACTCCACCAACATTGTGCTGATTGAGCCACTAGCAAATCTGATTGCTGTGGAAGACTTCTTGTGGCCTCGAGTGAAGCGCCATGAAGCATCAACTGCAGTTGCAGCAAGTACATCTGAGGCAAGTCCACCAATTGCAGCTCCGACATCTGAGGTTCGACAATCAACACGATCTAGATCAGCAGCTGTCGCAGTTGAAGGTGGCAGGAACTGTCAATCATCCTTGAATGCAAATGCCTCTAAAGGAAAGGGAAAAGCTGTTGGCCGCTCATTTGGCAGTTCTAGCAGTGGGGATGAAGGATGGGGTCCTGAAACTCGTCATACTGCTGCTTGTAGACGAGCAGCAGCTTGGAGTGCATCAGCTCCCAAGGCCAGTCCTGAAGGTGAAAGCGAGGTTAGTGATGAGGTACAAATGAAATGCAAGAATTTGATATTTATTAAAGCATTGGATGTAGTGTTGTGAGACCAGAATGGTGTTTTATCTGTTTACGTGGAATTGATCAGTTGCTGTTAATCTGGTCATTGCCAGTTGCATCAAGTTACTTCTGTATGCTGTTGTGGGCTTTGTCTCTATGCTAATCTGAATCTTTCCAACTCCTTTTTGCATTGGAAGAAGGTAAACTTCAATCATTGAACTGGAAGTTAATCCTTATTGTGTGACTAATTAGGAAGAACGTCCAGTTCTGCAAGTTAATCCTGCAGTTTGAAGTCTCTGATTAGTTGAAGCAGATTACTTGTAAGGGATTGTAGATTGAGGGGTTAATCCCTATGTGGAACATAATTATGAAAAGTCTATCATGTGCCCTGTACAGGATGAGGATGTGGATGCATCACCTGTTGAGCTTGAGGAGGCTGTTACCATGGATGAAGATGACCTTTCAGAGGATGAAGAGGAAGAGGATGACGATGAACATGACGTAAGTGATGTCAGGCACCTTTTGTGTCTTCACCACTCGCTGTTTTGTTCGTCATTTGTTACGTTTATCCTATATTGTATCTCTTGTTACTAAACACTTCATACTTGCAAGATTCTTAGGATGTTCCTTTATCAAAGTGTTCTTTCCATACAATATGACACCAATGAAAACTGCACAGGTTTTTGGGGAGGATCCGGCACCTGTCTGCAAAGACCATGTTCATGATGTCCAGCTGGGTGATGGGGGAGAGGGTGGGGCCCTTCCTTCCACAAGTGAGATGGTGGTGCAACCTGCTGGAGCTATCAATTTTCTGAGCCGGTCTGCTATTTTGACACTGGGACCTGATTCTACTGGAATAAGGGCTATTGGAGCCAGAGGTTCATTGTCATTTGCTGCAGCAGCCATGGCTGGAGCCAGTCTGAGTGGAATAAGGTCTAGTTCTCGCGATCGAAGATCTTCAACAAGTGCTAATGTTCCTGCCAAATTGATATTTTCTCTAGGTGGAAAACCTTTAAATAGATCACTAACTATACTTCAAGCTATTCAACGCCACTCTGCTGCTGATGAGGAAGACGAAGAGCGGTATGGTGTGCCAGACCATCCATCAGGGAGCAACCGCAGATTGTGGGATGAAGTTCACACAATCACTTATCAAAGGGCAGATGAAAATGGTGACCCTGCGACACCCATGTCCACCAAGGCTGGTGCTGCAAGCTCAAGCAGTAATGTTGGCAGTGGCCCTGGTGTGGAGGGTTCTTGGCAGCAGGCATCCCTCCTGGACAGCATGCTACGAAAAGAACTTCCCTGTGATCTAGACAAAACAAACAACACATATGACATTCTCTTGCTGCTTAGAATGTTGGAGGGCTTGAATAGGTTAGCACCACGACTTCGTGTTCAATGTGCATCTGATGCTATGGCTCAGGGGGATGTAATTGATCTAAATAAAATCCAAGTGACAGAACCATTAGTACCAAAGGAGGAATTTCTGAGTAGCAAGTTGACTCCAAAACTAGCTCGACAAATGCAAGATGCATTAGCCCTATGTAGTGGCAGTTTACCTTCTTGGTGTCATCAGCTCACTCGAGCTTGCCCGTTTCTGTTTCCTTTTGAGACGAGGAGGCAATATTTTCATTCAACAGCATTTGGGTTACCTCGAGCATTACGAAAACTGCAACAACAGCAAAGTGCTGATGGTTCAGCTGCTTTTAATGACCGTGAGCTGCGGATGGCAAGGCTACAGCGTCAGAAGGTTCGAGTCTCTAGAAACCGTATTTTGGACTCAGCTACAAGGGTTATGGAGCTTTATTCTGCCCATAAAGCAGTTCTTGAAGTTGAGTACTTTGGGGAGGTTGGCACTGGTCTAGGTCCTACTCTTGAGTTCTATACCTTGGTCAGCCATGAATTACAAAAACAAACCTTAGATTTGTGGAGAACGGAGTCAAATGCAGGTATCGAGGTGGATGCTCAATCACTGGATGTGGAGATGATGGAGGTGACTGCTGACGAAACACTATCTACTGTTGACTCCCACAGCAGAGAACCATCAAACAGCGAAGCCTATGTAAATGCACCTTATGGTCTGTTCCCACGTCCTTGGCATCCTGGTACACAAGTAGCTAGCAATAAGAAATATGCAAAAGTTTTGGAGCACTTCTGCTTACTTGGGCGTGTTATGGCGAAAGCCCTTCAAGATGGACGTCTGCTGGACCTGCCACTGTCCACAGCATTCTACAAGATTGTTCTTGGTCAGGTTAGTTGTACGTCTGAGCACTTGAAATGTGTTCATATGTCGTCATCCTTTGTGATGCATTACTTCCTCTTACATATGATGTTTATTTTCAGGGGTTCTGAGTTGTACAATGATTTGGGTGTCTGGTTTGCGCAGGAGCTGGATGTGTATGATATTCAGTCTGTAGAGCCAGATCTGGGGGCAACACTGCTTGAACTGCAAGTCCTGGTGTGCAGGAAGCAGCATTTAGAGAGAAATCACAGAAATCACAAAGATATTGCTGCACTGAACTTCAGGGGCTCCAAGCTTGAGGATCTTTCCTTGGACTTCACACTTCCTGGATATCCTGATTATGAGTTGAAGACAAATGGAGGGGAAATTGTGGTAAGTGCTTCACGCATAGATGGTTGGGCTGTTTACATTATGGTTGGCTGTTATAAATACCATTGCTCTTGATCTCTGGGCTGACATCACAATTTCTTTTCAGGTGGGATTGGACAACCTAGAAGAGTATATCTCCCTTGTTGTTGATTCAACAGTAAAGACTGGAATTAGACCACAAATTGAGTCATTTCGGGCTGGCTTCAACCAGGTGCTATTGCTAGTGATTTCTTTTTGGGATGGAATTGCAGGAGTTTAAGAAGTTCCTTTCCAATGCATTTGGTACTCTACATGTTTTTAATACTAGAGTACAGTGGGGGGTCTCTAAGGTCATTGAATTGCTCAATGTATGGATCACCAGGGTCGTGAAACCAGGAGTTCAGCAAATGCTTAAAATTTCTTTTTTTGGGGTTCACTTTCTCAAATGCAGAGCATGAATCTCACACATAGAAATCGAATGTGCAGGTTTTCCAGCTGTCTGCTTTACAGATTTTTAGTGAGAATGAACTTGAATATCTGCTCTGCGGTCGGCGAGAATTATGGCTGGTAAGTTGACACTGATGTTACACTAAGACAACCTGTTTACTGGACTTTGTACTCATATATCCTGTTTCTCAGTGTCAACAAATGTTTTGTAGTTCTTACATCCTATCACCTATTGAAATTGTTGTAACTGGCTGCTTTTCTCATGCAGCCGGAGTCACTACCAGACCTCCTGAAATTTGATCATGGTTATACTGCGATGAGTCCTCCTATACGGAATGTAAGTTATTGCTCCTTTCTTGATTTGTGGATTTGGTTTTTTATGCTTGTACTTAAGAGGACAGGAATCTTAGAGGTTTCTCATGACAAGTGGTTTACTTTCAGATGTTGGATATCATGAGTGAATTCACACCTGATGAACAACGAGCATTTCTGCGGTTTGTTACTGGAGCACCACACCTTCCACCTGGTGGACTTGCAGCGCTGACTCCAAAGCTTACAATAGTGCGGAAGGTACTTTTTGTTCTGATAGGTTCATGGCATTTCATTAATCTTTGAATGCCTTAGCTGGAGGTTTTGATATGGCAATTGATGTAACAAGATGGACCTTGAATTTGATGAGTTAATCTGGTGGATAATGTCAAACAGCATCCTACAGGTGGGGCTGGGACAACGCTTGGGACAACCCTTCCAGGAGCTGCAATAGGCATGGGCACCACATTAGCTGACAGGGACCTGCCAAGTGTGATGACCTGTGCCAATTATCTAAAGCTTCCTCCCTACTCCTGCAAGGTATTTTAAAGTAGACATTATTGGGTGGAAGGTGTACCTTGTGCTGGCCGATGTAAAAATCGTTCCCTGGACTGTCACCTTTCCAAGGCAGACATCCTCAAGGTGTGGAGTTTTTAATATGAAGTTGAATTCTTGCTTGAGAATAGTCATCTTAAAGCGTGTCTGGGGGGATTTCTGGACATAATCAATTAAAATCCTAGTGTTTCCAAGTCCAACCAGTTACTTGTTGTGATCTTGCTTGAGAATAGTCATCCTTAAACAATGTCTGGGGAGATTTCTGGACATAATCAATAAAAATACTAGTGTTTCCAAGTCCAACCGGTTACTTGTTGTGATCTTTTGGTTCTTCTTTATTAATTTGAGGTGTATTATATAGATTCTTGTAAAATAAGTTGTAGTTTTCCTGAAGTTTTGAGCTTCAACTGGTTATTTCTTAAATACAACCAGTTCATCTGTAACTAGCGGTCGGTTCTACCTGTTCATTGATCTCAAAATCCTACCTTTCAGAACTATTTAAGCAAGCAATGGAGTCTTACATATTTTCTTTGCTTTCATATGTGCAGGAAGTCATGAAGGAAAGATTGCTATATGCAATTCATGAGGGCCAAGGGTCATTTGATCTATCTTAGATCTTTCGTCAAAGTTTGACAGCAAATAATCTGCTTTTCCCTGACATTAAAGTGGTGGAAGAGCTGGTGAGGTGAAGCTGCTAAACGTGGAATTATCCAGGAAATCTCTCAATACAAATAGAATTGATATCATAGAGCATATTTTTCAACTCGATTCATATTATTTACGGCCATGTTCCATTTTTTGTAAATTCACAAGTATAGCCGAGCTAGCTTAGAGGAAAGTAAGATGCAATGCGAGAATCTAACACCTTCAACTTTGTAGTCGTCGGTTACTTAGTCATGGGTACGACATCGGCTTGCCGCATGTTGAAGCAGTCGGGCAGATTCCTGGTTGTAGGTGGCACCCATTCCAGTGTTCAGCAGGTAAACTGAGCAACCATGTGCCACTGGAAGAAGCAATCTTGGTTTCTCAGTGCAGGGAGGCATTGCCACGTGAGCTCAGAGCTCAGCTTAGCTTCCCATTATATAGTCAAATCAGACAGGAAAGTCAGGTGACAGAGTCAATTGTAGCTAAAAGGACATGATTGTTTCCTGCTGTACAGTACAAACTCCAACCTCATTCATTGAGGATCATTTTGGTTTTCCCACTGTTGGATGATTGCCTTGCCTTCTGTTGTATGAAGTTTATCCTAAATTACTTTCATCTGACCTTTGAGTTGAGAAAGTCATTTCTGTATGTGTTACTGTAATTGGTCATAATCTGAACCTTCTAAATAAGGGAATTGATATATTTGCTAGAGTTCATTATCGACAATTCTGTGGTGTGACTCTCAAGTGTTAGCACAAATTTGTTGGAACTTAGTCCTCAGCCTTTGTGAGTTCCATTGCATAAGGTGAATGGGCTAATTTGGTTAGCTTTCTTAATCAGACACTTCTTTTTGGCTCCTGATCTGCAGTACACTTGCTTTAATTCAGTGGGCAAGTAATATTTGGTGATTTAGCTGCCGCCTTGATGATATTTTGGGTCAGTCATCTTTGCAAAAGTCAAACTACACCCACCATCCTTCATAATGAAGTGTACTATCCACTGAGCTATGACATGCTTGAATTTTGTGCTTGAGCTAGGTAAATTAGGAGGCAACAACTTGGGCAAATTAGGAAGCAACATGTGGTTGTGAGGTGCCAACCAACTTGTATTGTGGGTATTCTATAATAAAAAAATAATTTGGCAACATTTCATCTTACACTTTAGAGACACGACAACCAATATTGACATTAGACTTGGTTTTCCATTGGCAAATGACCCATGCAGAATTTGTTAACAATGTTGTCCAGTTACACAACATTGAATGATAAAAGAGTTCCCCCCCTATAACACCACATTGGGAAGTGGCCAATCTTTAATTATGGTGTCTATATCAACACTTCCTCAACTCCCATTTCAATGATTTCAAACTCTTTGGACTTGATTCACAATTGTTAACATGCTCAAACTTCTAATGCTCGAATCCATCGGCTGGATGATTCCACATAGCTGGAGGTGTCTACATTAGCTTCATCTACCTTAATAAAATTACTACACTAATGATGGGACGGGTTAGAAGGTGATCTTGGTGTCTTCACAAAGAGTATGAGAAGCTCTACATGATAAATTGCTTGTTTGTGGAAAACAAGCAAGATTTGATAGAGATATTATCATTGGTTTCTTGGACCTATGATGTTGTGTAGTGTTAGTAAATAATATGCACCCATAGTAATATCCCGTATGTTTTTTGTGTGGATATTTCGCCAATAGTGTGGTCCATAATTGGTGTATTTGTTTGTACCTAGAGCAAGGCTATTATCAGCCATAACATAGCGATTTCCATTTCATATTCAACTTACTACTTGCTCCTACCTTCAACCATAGGCTACATTGATTATCCCAATAAGTGAGGAAGGGCTAAAAACGAGAGGGAAATTCGTGAAGATAATACTACATTTCTTTATGCTTTAAGGTATGAAAAATGAACATGTATTCATGCGTTTAGTATCACTTAGTAGGAATGTCAACCCTCACTAATTTTCAGACGTGGCAAAATAGTGTGTGTTTCGGCAATTAGTACCACACACACTAATTGGGATAATTAGTGTAGTCAATTTCTTAGACCTAAGCAACTTCTTGGCTATCTCAAACTATTACATAGTGACCATCCTACTTAGTATAGTTGCTCATACCTTAAGACATACTCTTGTCATTTGTCTAGAATTACGTAATTTTCTCTTTGATTATTTATTTATTTCAATCTTATTTATTTAAAATTTTCTCATGAAGGAAGTGCTAACATCTTCCAAAATTTGTAAGAGTGATATCTTGTAGACAAATACATTCTAGACAAATGTAAGATACACATATGTTCATCACATTGTTGGGGGATAGTTCTCTTGGCCCTCCCAAAACATTCGGGCCAAAGCACTTGGACTCTTGCCCTCGTGCTTTGACCCTAAAATTTTGGAAGGACCTTTGAGAGTAACCTTCATATTATATACTACAGTTGACATGAGGTTTTTTGTTTTCTTTCTTGGAGTTCGTTATTACCAATTTTGAGGCATGGCTCTTGTGTGCTCACACCCTTCTGTTGACATCAGGTAGTTGCACCTATTCTTGACGTTTTGGTGAATTTGGTATTGAGAATCTCTTGTAACATTGTGCCGATTATTTTGTTGGATGAGCCTTTGAAAATAATTTTGAAAGCCATGCAATTCATAATGTTTAAATCAATTTCCTATAGAAATTCTCAATCAAAATATTCAAAATTCATTGTAATCAAACATAGGCATCATGTTGTGCTAGCAGTCTTCTTGGTCATGCCCCACCTTTTGCATGGGATAAAGTGCTTCTTGACTAAGTTACTATGAGCTTGTCTAAAACCACATGATTTTGAGAATATGGGACCACAAGTGACATACTTGCTTATAATGTCATACATAGATTCCATTGAAGCATAAAAGTGATTAATATGTGGGCTTATTTAAGTTGGAGCATCTACTCACTGCTTATGTCAGTGTACTACATAGTGGACTTGTGTGTGCACATAGATTTAGGCTTCATTTTTTCAAAAACCAGAATAAGGCACATCTTCTTGGTCAACATAATTGATATTGTGCAAGTTACTTTCACCAAAGTGAAATTCCTTACGACATAACATTACTAAGCCTCATGCACCCTCACCCTCTCTAAACAAAGGGGATGTCATGTTCCATGGAGACCTTGCCGCCATTATTTTTTGATTGAAGCCATCATTTTTTCAAAATCACAATATGTTTATTCCCAACCTTTGGCTGAATGATTCTCCTACATAAGGGTAAGTGGCAGGTAGAGCTTCGCAATGTTATGGAACTACAGATGCCAGGTAGTATATCCATATGGAACCTATTATCAGCTGATTAAATAACAGCAAATATGCTCTCAGCTGCCCCTCGCGACTTTATCATGTGCAAATTCGTCAGCCATTGCTTCAACATTTGTTGCAATCTTGTCACCAGTAGACTCTCTCCCAAGATGGATCGACGGAATCCATAGATGTATAAATAGCTTGTACAACCTTGGCCTCCATTGCAAATCCTTGCATAGATCCCATCACCACCTCCATATACTAAACCCAACTGTTTCGAATCTAACTACTCAACCCTGTTGTAATTTCGTTTCACAAACAACTCCTGATCCAGCTTCGACATTACGTCAAAGGCTCAATCCTTGAATGAATTCTATCACTACTAACACTCCATTTACTTCGAGAACGATCTAAATAATTACCCATGGAGACACATCATACCTGGCTCCAGAAAATGGTTGCCTAAAATCAGCTAATTCCATCACTTGTGATGCACTAAAAAGAGAAAGCAATTGCTATCAAAATAGTAGTGGTACATCCTCAGTGCTCAGAGAGCTTTTCCAACTCTATGAAATATGTGGGGAATGTCTTCCTTGTACAACCTGGATCTAAGATTGTCACTGGGGTGTCTCCACAAGCCGCGAGTGAGAAGGCCATGGCCATTCGATGGTCATCATAAGTTTCAATCTTTGCGTGAGTAATCGTCTTTGGGGGCGTCACTATACAATAGTCTTGTCCCTCTTCTACATGTGCTCCAAGCTGCACATGCACGACAGAACAGCTATTTTAGTACACATGGCTTACCATATTTGATCAGAATCAAGGGTGGCTTAAACCCACCAAGGCCTTAACCCCTGAATGCTTTTGGAGCTCGATCTGCACATCTCATACCACCGGAATTTTGAAATTTGTACAAATGAATAAAGAGTGCAATGTGACTTATTGGTAGATAGTGAGAGCTTGTTGTCTTGCAAGGCTCTTCTTGACATGCGGGCAGGGCACAAAGTAACTTGGAAAGAGTTTGATAAAGATTTCATATCATTCAATATAAAGAGAGAATACACATGCTAGTATGAACATCATGCTCAAATATCACAGGAACTCTGAGGTTAAGCTGCCTCAGACTGGACCGGTGCTAGGATAGGTGACCTTCCTAAAACTTGATTTTCCGGTGCACCCTACCACTATGGCCTACTATAGTGGGGGTATCTGAGTGAATTAAATGTTTTCAACCAACCATGTGGGAACCTAGGGGTTGCCCTTGGGAGGAATAGGTGCAGGTTGGCTTGTCCGCGCCCATTCAAGGTGTTCACCTTTAAAAGGAAGCAATCAACTTTGATACCCATGATGCCTTTAAACTATCGTGATGCCCGTTTCGAGATTAGATTTAGAGTTAGACCAACTAGAGGATATAGCAACACCATATTTCATGCTAGTGGCAACATCAAAGTCAAATCTCTCTCTATCACAAGCATAAGCACATCTCAAAATGCAAGTGTCCACCGTTATTTGTTCAGGTAGTGACGTTGCATACCCTCTTCAGGGTCAAATATCTTTACAGTGCTAATTCAACATTTAGCTAATCATTCATTCAACTCACATTTCATCCTTTTGGATCTTGCAACTATAAAAGATTGCAATGGCACCCTATGTTTGAATAAGCACTGAGAAGATATTTTATCCCTAAAGAGGGTTTGCAACATCACTATCTGAACATTGAGCTCTATAGCTTTGGGGGAAAAATGAATAGTTAAAATGAAGTAACTCTAGAACCAACAGACATCTTACATAGTTGAGACGAACACTCCAGTATGTATGACAAGCTTTGTCCAACAGCAATTGGTCAGCATCAGACTTCATCGGAATAATGTACAACACAATGGTAGCTTTAAAAATGGTTGAAGGAGGCTAAACTAACTCAAATCCTACAAAGGCACCCATCTGAGCCTACAAAGTAAAGGCGAAAATAGGAAATAGAAGTACCTTAGTTAGCTCAGTAACAATGGCCTTCATACGCTCAGTCTCCTTCACCCTCCAGTTCTCAACTGTCAAATGTTGGAACATCTCTAAGGCTTAGATTTTGGCAAGAAATACTAAGTGTAGAAACCTTCATTTCACCAGGTGCATATTCAAAAAGTGAGCATCACATACTTCATGAACCCTATTCCCTAAATTCTATAAATCAAGATGTATACACGACCAACTCTTGAAACATGGTACATTGTGGTATTGCAGATTTTCTCTATTCTCAAAACATAGACAACACAGAGCAGGAATCTGATAATAGTGGTGCTCATACACAAGGTTATTGAAGTTTCTGAAAAACACATCTCATAAATACAACTTCAATCAATATCAACACCATAAAAAAACCTGCAATAAAATTCTCCAGGAATCACGAATCAAATAAACAATGAAAACGTAAATAGTAGGGTCTCAGAAAGTTTTACCATCGCGAATTGCAACAGGCCCATCGGCGAAAAGGCCCAACACAGCAAGTGTCATTGCAACATCAGGCATAGAATTCATGTCCACATCAATGCTTTTCAACCTTTTGCCTGTTGAAGGGTCCACAGGTGCTCCTGTAACTGTGACAGTGTGCTCGGTCCACTCAACTTTGGCTCCCATTTTTTCAAGCACTTCAGCAAATTTGACATCACCCTAGAATCAAGAATTCACACATTAGACATCAGACATTGGAGCTAGCCTTCAAGTCTCCAGATCAAAACTCCCGGTGAGTTGGCTAAAGGGCAAGTCAAGAGCTTATGTGCAAAGGCCCAAGTTTTTCTAAGGCTTAAATTAACATGCTAATAGAATGGGTGCGAGGTATAAAAATAAAACCCAACTTTGAGCTTGTCATAGTAGGATCGGTGGGCCAAGCTCGCCTTGCATAGGCAGAGCTGGAATTTAGGGTAGCTGGTTCCATGGGTCAAACCCTATTAGGATCATATAGTTCTCAAAGTTTTTTGGATTGAGGGAAGAGTTTCACCTAACTTTCAACATTGGGTTCCAACACAACAAGCTCTCAAGAGCTCTTAATAGAAAAGTTCCTCACAGAGCGACCAAACTCCTAGTTTGGTCCCTCTTTGAGAAATTTTGCAGATAAATTCTATTACAGGAGGAAGTAATCTCTCTAGCAAATTGGCTGCAGAAATTGTTGTTCCATTCAATGTAATGTAGAATGTTTGTGCCTGAATTGCTTATGCATGCAGCCAATAACTACAAACTAGGTAACGGATGTGAGGAGCCCTCCCTACCACAGGTTCTAGTAGGCGGCCAGCGTACCAAGCCACAATAGTGGTGGTGGCAAGGTAGGCACTGTGTTCCTACTACAGCCAATGTTAGGATTATACATGTCCATTATTGGACTTAGTCGCCAGGCCATGGCATGGTCATCAACTATGATTATAATGTGCCTCCTCATATCCAATCAAGAATAGACACATCGGCAAAACCCCTTGGCCTGACCACTATGATAACTAGATAGGCGAACCACAAACTTAGTCAATAGCAGGTAGTCAGGAACCAATTGGTTACATACAGGTCAGAAGAAATCAATCATCTAGGTGGAGGCAATCCCTCGATGCAATTCCTGAAATTTCAAATGCAAAAATTAAACTAATATTAATTGATAAGTCAGAAATTATTATACCCACCTGAAGACTGGTGGTTCCACAGCCCTCAACAGTGACTTTACCACCAGTAACAGCGGCACCAGCCAGAAAATAACTAGCACTTGAAGCATCCCCTTCAACATATGCATGTCCTGGTGACCTGACGGGTTATAAAGAGAAATTATAAATAAGAATCTTCAAAATGTGTAATACCGGGTGCCATGAACACACAATACTAAAGTCAGCCCTTAACTCAGCGAGACCTTTTTATCAGGAGTTGGTCCTGTATGATTTTTCGTTGGATGTTTGAATAAAATATCAATAATTTCTTTCCTTTCACTTGTGGTGCATGCTCGGAGATTGTGTCGAATTTGAATGAAGAGCAACCTATTTTGGGTCATTGAGGGTCAAACTCATTTTAGCACCTCTTGGCATGCCAAAATGAGTTTGATGCTCAATGAACAGATATAGATTATTCTTTGTTCAAACCTCCACACTACCTCCAAGCATGCACCAAAAACTTACCGAACATGGAAGATATTCATGCAAACCAACCGCTTCCTGATCAAAAGTCATATTGATTTAGAGGCTAACTCTACTGTACATAGATGAGAACTATCACATTTGATTACCATGTTGATTGAATATAATCAGATGCCAATTGAATAATGTTCCCTCAAAATCAATGTATTCAACCCCCTCGATTCAAGACACAAAAAAGGATCACAGTGTGTACTTGTAAGTTTGCCCCCCCTTGATAGAGAACCGCTCCCAGCCACCATGCCTGTCAACGGTAACACCAAATCTTGCCATCAGCTGCAAAGTCATGTCGACGTAAGGAACAGAAACAAGCTTATCGATCATGACAATTTCGACATCTCCCAGTGCAAGTGGTGATGCCATCAAAAGTGCTGACAGATACTGGCTGCTCACTTTCCCTGAAAGTCTCACCTGCGAAATAGGCCATGTTTATCATCAACACCCGTTACTTTTGTTTCTGCAGCAGAAAAGATCTGAATAGAAAGGTTGAATCTGATCAATTGCACGAACTAACTGAATCTAAAATCAACCTTTCATGAATAAGGTAGCCAGGCCCAATCCAGTTACTTATCCTAATTGGACATCTACAATTGAGTGGTCTATAGTATGGATCTAAGAAGGGCACCAAAAAGAAATATGCTTAAAAGAGATTTTAGACTACATGTTCAAAATTTGTAAAGTATTCTAGGTTCAGTAGTCAATATAATTGGGTGGACCTATATGATCATTAAAGAAGAGAATCTTCACATTGAATTAGATCTTCATATAACCTCCAAAAATAATGAGAAAATTAGCTATAACGTCGCTTTGGATTTGCTAAATCATCGCGTACTACTTGTGTGTTGAATATCCAAAAGAAGTGGGTACAGAGCTAAACGTTTCCATTTTAGGGTCACTTATCTTATGAAGTACAGTGATAAGGTTACAAAGACCTTTAACTTAAGAAGACTACTAGTGAAGAGCTTGAGCAGGAATTTGCTATACCGTTCCTCCAGGAAGGCCTCCCTTGGCATTAATCAGGACAGGGGGACAGTCTGTGTTGGCACTGCATTCCACATCAGCACCAAGCTGCTTAAGGCCCTTTACCAGATCGACAATAGGCCTTTCCCTCATACGTGGCACTCCGTCCAACTCATAACTGCGCATTACATGCCATGTACACATTAGGTGACTAACCTTCAAAAGACTGTAACTTGAAGGTTCTTACACACAGTTGAGTTGGGGTCTGGGCCCACCTTCAACCACAACTACAATTTTTTTGTTTCGTTAACACACAACTACTCTTGTAGTTGAAGACTAGATTTTGACCTCAATGATCATCCCTCCTATTGCTGCAATCCATCAAGTGGTTGGGTTGAGGTTTGAAGCAAAGCTACAACCAAACTACTTTTTTTAAAATTAAATATTGTTTACACAAAACCACTCTTTTAGTTGAAGAGTGGAGTTGACCTCAACTATTGCCCCTCCTATCGGTGCAATCCGTGGAATGGAGACCAACAATTTATGCATGCTAGTGGAAAGTTTAGAAGGCAAACTACAACCCATTGCAACTTCTACTCCCAACTACACCTTGTATTGTATCTAGTTGGGCACAGTAGAGTAGTTGCGGTTATCCCTCCTTATCCCTCAAGAATAGAGCCAAAGTAAGTATAGCACAACCACCAAGAACCAAAATGGTGGTTGCTTTGGTAGTGAGTTAAGGTAAAAGCACCTTGAGATCTATTGTTAAGATCTATTAGCCCTTGAGGGTTGTTTACACTAGGGTGGATGTGGTTGTGGTTGCAGTTTACTTTCTTTGGTTCTACTTCCTTTGGAAAAGGCATCATAAATGCTATTCACAACCACAACCACAACCACCCTCTGACTCCACATGGTTAACCACCCAAAAGGTGGTTGTTCAACACAACAAACAAAGTCCAACAAGGATAATAAACACTTCAATTTCTTCTTGTGTCCAAGACCTAAACAACTGGTAGAGTGTGATTCAGAAGACCAACCCCACCATCAACCACAACCACCAGGATTGGCAGAAGATGAGTGTGTAAGAAAAATAAATAATAAAAAGTCGTGGTTGTGGTTGATAATTGTGGTTAACCACAACCACATCCACCTTTGTAATGTAAACAACCCTTTCAGTTTACACTACTCTTAAGGGGCAATACAAGAAGTGGCACTACTGCTCTAAACACCCAAGATTATTAGTTCCACTGATTGTTCAACTACATTTGATTGTCACCATACAAAGTGAATAACGTAGACGTGCTTAATTTGATTACTTATCGTACTTGTACACCTATATTTGAGTGGTATGTGGTTAGATGTGGCTCCAAGAATAAATACCAGGAAAAACATGTGTATAAAAGAAATTGGACTGCGTGCTCAACATATGATAACCATTCTAGGTTCAATGGTCAACATAATTTGGGAGGCACATATGACCATCTAATGAGCATGGGAATCTTCATTTTCATAATGAATAAGAATTTCATATGAGCTCTGAAAATTATGAGGAAAGTGGCTCCGAGTTCGATTTGGATTTGCTAACCATCTTGTACTAATTGCATGTTTCATATCCTAGGATAAGTGAGCTAGTTGGAAAAAGTAACCATTTAAGACCCATCTACCTAGTTGGGAAAAAAAAGGAAATTTTACCTAGCATTGCCACCTGCTGCTGCCACAACAGCTGTCAATGGGCGCATTGCTGTTCCCGCATTTCCTAAAAACAACTTCACAAGTTTGTTGCTCTCCTCTGCTGTTTTTGCAACAGGGAAAATGCCACTGCTGTTCTTGATTACACACCGGTTCTCTGCACGGTTTTCCTCAACTTCATAGCCCAAGGTTTGGAGAGCTTCCACCATATAACGCACATCCTCACTATCGAGCAGGTTCTCCACCACAGTCTCTCCCTGATGGTATTTCCAAACCACCCACCCTTCCAGATCAGGAACCTTGCTACTACACAAAAGTACACAAACCTCCAATAGTAGCGCAAAAAAAAAAAAACTAAGCTCACACTAAGAACAATTTACTATAGATTTTGGAACTTTGGAACAGCGAGGGCACATGGGTGTTGACATAGTCGCCATTCCAAGACTCCAGAATAGTCAATCATCAGCAGCACCATATTGAGCAGATGGTGCAGGATGGCATGGAATATTTATTTCATATGCACGTGTGCAATGGACCAGGACGGCACAAGTCTATACTAGTTTACTCCACATTTTGAAACTTTGGAACAGCCAGGGCAGTCGCCATTCCAAAGTTCCAAAACAGTCAGCCATCAACGGTGGCGTGTTGAGCAGATGGTGCAGGATGGCCTGGAACATTAATTCACCTGCACAGGTGCAATGGGCGGGCACCGTACGGGGATGGCCCGGACCATTAATTCACATGCATGGATGCAATGGGCTGGAACGGCCCAATGGCCAAACAGCCTTGGGCATGAAAAAATTTCAAGTGTAAGTGCTTAGTGTGTTCCCACCAAGGGCATTTCAACAGATGAATGACATGACATGGCTTGAAAATGTGCATAGGAACGTTGATTCAATGGGCAAAACATTTGCAGTGAGTCCTACATCAAAGAAGAAGTGCACCGGGCTCAGTCACCCACACAATATATACTTGTGAGTATCGATGCTCAGATGACACCTATGGATAAAGGTGACCAGTAAACCATAAAATAAGAATCAAGAGAGACAGCTAATCCGAAGCATTTAGAGTTACATACGCAATACAAAGCAATCTAAAACTAAAATGAAATAGAAAACATTTGACCCAACGATGGAATGATCCTTGTCTTGATGAGTTTCTGCTACTGATCTCCAGAGGTAACAACAGGAAGACTTGAACAAATTGTTGTATGAAATTCTGTGTACTACTAACCCCCACAAAAACCCATTCACTTCAAGCAGCTGAAAACGAAACTTTTGTCGAGGAGGAGGCATTCATTACCTCTGCAAGTGCTGCCAAGAGAAGCGTGCGGTTTGAGAGGGACTTGGACCCTGGAAGCTTAATTTTCCCACTGATGGTTTTGATCGGCTCCAGAGTGATCTCTTCCACACTAGCAACTTTCTCCGCAACCGCAGCTCGTGCAAATCTAGCCTTACCATAATTCTTTCCGGCGCAATGATTCCCCACTCCCACCACCGCCTTTAGTAGGCTACGAGACCCAAATTTTGACACATTTGGCGAGATCTTCACAAGGCACACTGCATTATCCAGCTTATTCTTGCCCAGAGCATCAGATTTATTCACATGCGTCCTGTTCCATGTGGCAGAAGAAGATGATGAAATGCGAAGTAACTCCATCCTTCTTGCTGGAGATTGAAAGCTCCTCAATCAATCAATTATGGTGGTGTAGGTAACCTGTGGGGCAAAGCAGGTGGACAAATTATTAATTACAAATATTTTCTTCAACATATCTCTCACTGTTTAGAATGTTACGAAGCAACAGCACCACATTCAATTCAATTGCATTGCACTCTAGCCTTAACCCTACGAACTCTAAAACTGAATGCAACGAACAGGGGTATATTAGAATCTCTAGTAAACTCAGTGGACCGCAAAGATACAGCTCCCAATTGCCAAGTTTTGCACCCAACCTTCAGATTACATACATAGAATTGTCAGAACTCGAATTCCCAAAAAGAGCTTCTTACGGATACATTCGCAATCACAACAATGCCCGAAATAGAGCCAAATAGGCCAAGCTAGACATTCGTCACACATGCTTCCTTCTTCGCGTCGACATTCTCAAGCCCAGATTCTTGCAACAAGAATACTGTGAGCTTGTACACCTACTCAGACCTTCATTTTGTCTGACTTCTTACAGAGGAAGACCAACCGACTGACCGGACAACAATTCCTCAGGTTCTTCAACCCTGCAAAAAACACAGCAATGCTGGAAAAAGAAGCAAACACAATTCCTCTGCTCACCAAAAACTCCTCCGCTACTCACCTCTAAACAAGATTGGCACCTCCTCCAAACTCTTATTTCGTTTTCTCTTCAGTCCAAGCTTCTACTTGCTGCAAAAGAAGCACGCCAAGACACCAACTACGGTTTTAAGAGGCTCAAAGTTGCACATAAGCAAAAACCCACAAAAATGGGTCAACCGAGCAGCCCCCACAACATAACCTACCAACCGAAAACTCACAAAAGTAGACTGCTCCCTTTGATCACTCAACTCCTCTAGTCAAACCAAAAGGAAACCCAAAAAGAGGGGAAAAACCAAAAAAAAAAGAAACGCCGCACTTCAAGTTTCCCATGTGCTTCTATCATCCCTACCTTCACCTTTTCCAGGCTCTCATCACATTCTTTATCAATAAGATCATTGCCAACCACAATGATGAGGAAACCCAACACCCTAATCTCAATTACCGAGTAACTTAGATGATGATGTTTCTGGTCATCTGAGGACCCCTTCTGCTTTTGTCTAATTCTGGTGATAATGATGATGATGATGATGATGATGAAATGAGACGAGACTCCTTGCAATTGATGTAGCTTACTTAAAGTTTAGTGCAACAAACAAATTGTCTTTGCTAATTTATTACAAGAACAGTAAGTATGTGTTACAAGGGTCCAAAAATTTGAGACTGATTTCTGTGCGGGCTGATTTGGGATAAGTCAGTGGATGTAAATTGGAATTTTGGATTAGTTTCTATTTGAGAAAGGTAAAAGGGTAAGTAGCCCTGAGGGGAGGGAGTCGCTTGTTGGGGTCAGAAAGTGGACAGTGCTTGTCAAGTAGTCAAGTCAAGTAGCCTTGGCACCATTTTTGCCTTTCAGACCTGGGTCTTCTTCTTCCCATGTCAACGCCCATTTTAGTAGACCACAAAAAAACTGGTACACTGGGACCTTAGTAAAGCAAAATGCACTCGAAATAATGTGCAGAAAACTAGATAGTCATTTGTGAAAATATTTCGTGAAATGCATAACATTTGAATCAACTTGAATGATATGGTTTCTATTTGAGAATGTCAAATGTCATATTAATACATAAGAGCATAAGGCAGAGGAGCCCACTAAGGTAGAAATATCATAACCCGTGAAAATAAGGTGATTCGCATTGAAGATTTGGTCTGACAATCATGAGATAATTTTCCAAGATAGACGAGAAGGATTCATGAAGAATGCAAGTCGTTTCATGTTTTTCTGTCCTATACAAAAAATGCTACAATTTTTCAAAGTGGAAAGTTGTCCAAACCCCTACTCGTTCACTAGATTCTCCCTACACTGAACACGGTAATCCGCATCTCCATACAGAATGTCGCTTAAATCGGTTACCTCATGAGTACATTAACACTTGACTCCCATTGGCTACACTAAGTGTACACGCATTGAAGTTGCCGCCAAGCCATGATCAGTTTTAGAAATGGCACTTCACCATTATGACGGCGGTCTAGTGCACGACTAGAGGGTGGTTAACAGGTTATGGTGTTTCCACCTTATGGTTCCAAGAAATTTGGCCTCTTGTGATGTGTAACAATTGTAGGCAAAAGAATCTAATTGATTTCATTTAGTATGAATCCAACACCATAGGAATGAGATCAAGCTGACTAAACCTCAACTAATATTGAATTTTCAAACAACATACATGTGACCTTCTTAAGTGCACAAAGTGGTTCAATGTTGAGCTTGTGTTGGACATTGGCTTTTTTTGGCTATTCCAACCCAATGATACATCGCATAGTCCTTAAAATAATACTAGAAGTAGTTTTTTTTTAAGGAGATTATTGAACTGTTTTACACCAATAAAGTAGGTGTTTGAATATGACATGAAGAGTTAGTAGGAGTTGGAGGATAAATGTCGTTACAATAAATAGTAGAAGATGTAATAAATGCATGATATCTCACATACAAGAGATGTTATGTATGTCTTGGTTTGGTTGAAGGTGGTACTCTTGTAACCCAATTAAAAACTTTTGGGAAAGCTACATCTAGAATTAAAACCCCTAAATTTATGTTTAGAATTAACTTATTTCCCCTTTTTGTGTGTTCGTGATAGCTTAGTTTTACATGCCTCTATCCTACATGTGGGGGCAAGCATGGTAAAGTGGACCAAAAAAGTGCTTCGGAATACTAAAACCATCATTTTTTTGGTCAAAGGCCTAAAAGTAGGAGCAAAGTGTTATTTAAATTGGATTTTTTTTTTAATGATGACCTCTAGTGTTGTGTTAAATACTCAAATATAGAATATGAAGTTGAGATCTTCAATACTTAGCATCAAATGTGATGCTTAAAAGCAAATGGTTGAGTCTAGTTTTGGACGTAGATTTCATGACCTTAACTATTTTGAAGTTAGAATTTTTTTGAATATATTCCTTGAATTCATTATCTACTTGAGGGCATCGTCACAAAACTTTGTAGAAAACCAAATAATTTAATGTTATTTTATTTTATTTCAAAAAAAATTTAGACAATCACTTGTTCAATATGACTACTTGCACACTACTTGCACTGTCTTCTTTAATATGTAGACTTTTCTTGGATTTTTTTTGGTCATCATAAATTGTTTGGCTTTGTAGATTAATGTGTTTTTAAGTGTCTATGTTTTTTCTCTTCAAAAAATTCAAAGTTAGTACATAAAATTGAATCACTTTCATTTAACACTAGGCAAGGATCAAGAGTTGTCCACTTTACCGTATGTGCACCCAAATACTAGTCATGCATAGGATTGTAATGAATCATGGATTAAAATAGGTGGATTGACAACTTTGTATGATGAGGGTTAGTTGTTGCTCTGTATACATAAATGGTTTCCTTTGTTAAAAGCCTCTTATCAAATTAAAATTTTTGTCCATTGATTTATTGATTCATCCTCAGCTGTTCCACCATATTTAGATATAGTTTGATCATAAGACAACTCATGAAAGGATTCTCATTGCATCGTAAAGCATTCATATAGTAATGGTGGTGAGATTGAACAAATGACTGTTTATTCTATTTTTAAACATGATAAAATTACATTAAATTAATTGGTTTTCTACAAAGTTTTGTGATGATGCCCTCAAGTAGATAATAAATTCAAGGAATATATTCAAAATTTCTAACTTCAAAAAACTTAAGGTCGTGAAATCTACGTCCAAAACCAGACTCAACCATTTGTTTTTGAGCATCATGTTTGATGCTAAGTATTGAAGATCTCAACTTCATATTCTAAATTTGAGTATTTAACACAACAATAGAGGTCATCATTAAAAAAATTCCACTTTAAATAACGCTTTGCTACTACTTTTAAGCCTTTGACCAAAAAAATGATGGTTTTAGTATACCGGAGCAATTTTTTGGTCCACTTTACCATGCTTGCCCCCATCTGAGTTCTTGGTTCATTTATCAACAGCTTGAGGGCATTGCCCAATGCTTTGGGGACGTGCTTGGTTATGCGTCAATGCTGGCATTGAAAACCACATCTTCCACATTTTGCCTGGATTGAGGCCTACCTGTATGCCTACCTGTCTCCCAAGGCTTCTGATGATCATTGTTTGGAATTTCAACTGACAAATATCCTTGAAAGGACTACATACAGTGGCACCGTTCTTTCATTTGAGCTAGATATAGTCTCCCAAGTTTGACAAGTACAATGCCAAAGGAGAGCCATAGGGTGCTATCTGTCAGTTCGCCACAAAACAAGCATTTTGGAAGGAAGTTGACAAATGTCATTCACATTGATCAAGACCCATTAAATCCTACATGGAAATCACATTTAAGTACACAAAGTGTTCAACCAGACATCAACCTACACTAACAAATTCCTCAACCAAGAGAAGCCTATTTGAGCTATCAGCCAAGCGATGAAGCTGATATTGTAGTCCTTAAGATGGTCAAGGCCTGATTAGTTGAGCTTCAATTCCACCTGGACAAAGTTTATCATTATTGTCACCCTGTCATCTCTTGCCAGCTGGAAGTTTGTCATCCTGCATGTGAACATGTTTGGAGTAAAAATAGATATCATGCTGACATAGTGGAGGGCATTCAATGCATCTCCAATACAGTTTTAACTTGACTATAACATCGAACAAAGATGTGGATGTCCACATCCAGACATCACCTTAATAGAACTGCCTTCCACACCACATTACAATCATAATATCACTAAGGAAATAAAGTAACAACAACAATTAGAGACATCAATATGCTAACACTTAAGTTATCCTTGGACTCAGCAGGACTATTCATCAAGAATCGGTCCCTTCTGATTTTCCATTGGTTGTTTTGCATACAATATCAATCATTTCTTTCCACTTGTGGTGCATGCTCGGAGGCAGTCTTTAAATCTGAATGAAGAGCAGACTATTTTGGTTCATTGAGGGCCAAAACACATTTTAACACCTCTTTAGCATGCCAAAATAAGAGTTTAGCCCTCAATGACCCAATTAGACTGTTCTTTGTTTCACCTGCCACACTACCTCCAAGCATGCACCAAAAACTTACTAAACATGGAAGGTGTTGTATGCACAACAACCCACTCCCAACCAGAAGTCATAGTGACTTAGAGGATAAACTCTACTATTTCAAAACATTAACTCATAAGACGTTTTGTTTCCAAGCCCTTGCAGTTCAACTACTAAATGCTCCTGGGAGAAGAATATGTATTCCCAAAAGATGTTCATTAGATGCAATGAGGAAACTGTTCATACCTCCAAAATAGACTTGGCATCAGCATCAAATGTTTTGCAAAGGATCTCATAGGTCATATCGGCTCCAACCTGGTTAGAGCAAGCAACACATTCACTATGAGACATTTGAAAGATGTTCTTGCAAGTTCAATACATATGAAATGTGATCCTATCATCTAGTTACTTTGCAATAATTAAGTAGCTTGCAAGTTGCAAAGGCAAGGATTAGACCAAGATTTGTACCAGAGTGTTGTCCCATCTTGAAGGTGAAATGGTTGCAATCTTGTACCTGCCAAAATATAATCAAGGAGACTTCAAAACATGAAAAGACCCACTCTAAAGCATCAGAAAGTCATGTTTTGCAAGACTTGGGGTGAGATAACAACTAACATGATAGAGTTATCCATAAAGCAAAGCAGATGATACAATGGATTTAGTCCAAACCCCGAGTTTATGAAAATCAACACAAAGTCACCCAAGTTTCTTAATGCTTCAATTATCATACATAAAGAATGGTGTTGGGCTATGCTTTCTAGGTTGTCCTACTAGAATGGGTGGGCCAAGCTAGCCTTGCATAGGCAGATCCAGGATTTAGGACAGTGGATCGCATGCACATGCCCTAGTTTAGATCTTAAATCCTCTCAAAGTTTGAGAGGTGGAAAGAGGAGGTCCCAAAAGATTCACCCAACTTTCAAAATAGGCTCCGATACACAACACGCTAACAAGCCCTTATAGAAAGTCCTCTCAAAAAAAGATCAAATCCACGGTTTCATCCCTCTTTTGAGAGACTTTATGGATTACTCTGATGGCCCTGTAAACACACTTGCAAGACAGAGACGAGCCTCAACCACTTGGCTTAGTGATAAGAGTTCACAACTTCAAAATTTACAGAAATCGGAACCCAAACTGTCAAAATATTAGGATGACAGAAAGGCATGGCAGTGGGTAGAAGATGGACATGTGTTTGAGAATATGTACATCTGCCCTTGTCCTTCACATGTATATATAGTTGCCCCTTATAGATTGATGATAGAAAATAAGGAATTTATTAAAATAGGCTCCTTACCTTAGTTTGCTAGTGTAGAAAGCCAAAGCCCTGGTATTCCTCTTCTGCACAGTTAGAATGACAGCTTTCATGTCGTTCTGCGAGTCAGCCAACAAGGTCCACCTTAGAGATTGCAATCTCCCTCCTATACTACTTTCATCCCCTCAATCCCCCACCAAGGCAGCAAAAACAATTCTTTACAATATTGTAATAATAGAGTTATCATATCACTTAATGGAACTTTCCGTTGAGACTTGATCCCCTAGGGTTTCCATTGGTTGTGTTACGTAAAAGATCAGTAATTATTTTCCACTTGTGGTGCATACTTGGAGATAGTTTTTGATTTAAAATGAAGAGTAACTTATTTTGGTTCATTGAGAGCCAAACTCATTTAAGCACCTCTTTGCATGCCAATATATTGCCCCTCAATGAATCAATATAAAATGTTCTTCGTTCAAACCTCCACACTACCTTCAAGCATGCACCGAAAACTTACAGAACATGGAAGATGATATGGGCAAAACAACCAGCACCCGACCAAAAGTCATGTTGAGTAAGAAGATAACTCAAATATTGACCAAATCAATTGCCTTGCTGTATGCGCTATCACATCTGTCAAGGCCTCACATGGATGCAATAACACACCTTGCGGGCAACCAACTCAAGCATTTGCATCAAAAACTTGCCAAGCCCCTTCCCTTGCAGAGGGCCTTCGAGCTGAATTTCGTAGACATATAATGCAGGCACGTCGTGCTCCACTACAAATCTGTAGTGAACAAATGCGACCATTGGATCACCTTCACTTCTCCACAGCCCTTTATTGTTGCTTGCGCCCACATCAGCGTTGTTAGTGGAACTAAGTTTATTTCTGACAAAAATGTACCTTGCATCAGGAGAGACCATTTCACGGCGCTTCAGCTTCTCTTCAGCTGGCCACTTGTCAGGCCCGTATGGCACTTCCATGTTTACCTGCTCTGCACAAAAAGAGCTCCAAAGATAGCTTTAGCATGTCTGGCAAATAGAAACTTGCGGTGGCAAGAATATTAATGTAACTCCATCCATCAGAACTTGAAAAGAAGTATGACCTTTAGCAGCTCTTGAAGATATTGTTTCACGGGAGCGGACAAAGTATCACCACTCCCTGCTTCCAGTGTCAGGTTCAAACCTGCCGCACAACAAATGAGTGGAAGTTGTACAAAACAGGGATTGTGATTGCCAAAAAGAGAGTTTACAGGGCATAAAGTGGTACAAACCGGTGTTGCTCTGGTATCGTCTTTTTTTTAAAACCATTCGGTTATCTATAATGAGGATTTCACAATTTTTGTTACCAGTAGGTAAGGGTATTTGACAGTACTTTTGTTTTCCATACCATTTGGATCTATGTAAGAACTTTCGTACCTAGGCAAAATTGCCCTAGTATCAATATGGTTTAGAATGGTATTGATCTAAATGATAACTCGAGTATACAAAGATTCTTTCGCCTTGACATACTCACCAAATATCAATATTTGACTAGTATTACAATTTTGATACCCATGGGTAGGTTCTTTGATACCATTATTAATGATGATTATTGATAGCATGCATTACCAATACACCAGATCAACACAGGTACAAACCAACATTGGATTAGTAAAAGGTGCATGCATGGTATCAATACACAATATCAATGATGGTAACAAATAACCTACCCAACTGGTATCAGAATTGTTATACCAGTCAGGTATTCATTTTTGGTGGATATTATAAGACGACAGAATCTTTGTATACCTGAGTTTCTATTTAGATCAATAACATCCTAATACCATATTGATACTAGGGTAATTTTACCTAGGTATAAGGTTCTTGCATGGAACATAGACCCCAATAGTATCAAAATAAAAAATATCCTCAAATATCCATACCCTACCAATATCAAAAATTGTGAATTCCACATAATATATACTCAAGTGGTAACAAAGAAAAATGATGCCAGTCCAACAACCATGCTTAAGGGGTGCTCAGTAATTGTCCTATACAAGGATGGGCTTTAGCAGAAGTCCCACATCTATCACAAGTTGTTTCAACCTCACACAGTTCGGCTGTAACATTGCAGTTTTGCACACCCAGGTTATCATTAGTGTTGCCCGGTTATACAAATTGTGGCTGGTTATCAGTCCGGTTATGGTATCTATGGATTCCAAAAAATTAAATGACCTAATTGCGGATATCTGTCACATAGAAAATTTGAAACAAAATGTGTTATTGATAAGCTTTTAGTTGTGGAGATGCAGGATTCCATAGTAAATACCTATGTTGTTAAAAGTCAAAATAGTGTTAAATATGATACTATAAGTTGCATTCTTTTGAGATATCATTTTAGAAAGATGTTTTAAAATACAATGGCTTAAATTAAATTAAAACAACAATAGACCATGGTTATAAATTAAATATTTTTCTGACAAAATCCAGAACCTAGAAGTATTGACTTCTCCTTATTTTTCACAATGTATAACCATGATTGATATAGAAACTTGATAATTGCCCAACACTGTTTATCACTCTAGGTTGGAAACTTCTCCACAGTCAGCAAGTAGGAACAAGCAACTGAGATATTCACTCACCATTTCGATCATACTTGAGGAAAGAGGGAAACTCCTCAATTGGGGCTACCTTAGCAGCTGCAGCCTTGACAGAATCATCGATACTTTGCTTCTTCGCCAGCTCCTACAGGGAACACAAAATACACACAACCACATGCTATCAGAACTCCACTGCACTCTGAAGAACACAAATGTGCAATCAGATCTGAAAACGTACACCATATTTTATATTTGCTTCAAAAAGCCCTTAATCACATGAAAGGGGTCATATTGACAGGACCCAAAATCTCTCACAGGCCAACGGTAGTCTAACCGAACCACTGATATGTTACAGACAAGTAACCACGAGAATAAAGAAAATGCATAAACCCTGATGCCAAAGGAGGATTGAAAAATCACAACTTGCTCCAAAAAGTCCATGATCACATGAAAGGGGTCATATTGGTTGAACCCAAAATCTCTCAGAGGCCAAGGATAGTCATAAGCAAGCACGGATTTCTTCCAAGCAAGCAACCACAAGAATCAAGGAAACGCATAACCCTGGTGCCAAATAAGTATTGAATTACAGCAATTTGCTCCAAATAGCCCTTGATCAAATGCAAGGGGTCATACTGATTGAACCCAAAATCTCCCACAGGCCAAGGGTACTTGATCGACCACTAATTTCTTACAAACAAGCAACCACAAGAATTAAGAAAATGCATAAACCCTTGTGCCAAAGGAGTATTGGAAAACCACCATTTGCTCCATAAGTTCCATACTCACTTAAAAGGGGCCATGTTGACTGGACCCAAAATCTGTCACAGGCCAAGGATAGTGATACGCAAGTAATAATTCGCAGCAACTCCAAAACTACTGAAAACCCCTAAATCCTGGTGTGAAAAGAGAAATGGATTGCAACAGACTCACCTCCTTGCGTTTTGTTTTTTTTTCTTTGCTGTTGGTCGGCTTCTTGCGATCCATGGCTCCTTCCTCCACGATCCCGGATCCGTAATGAAGACTCTATATCGGAAAGGAATGGGAAGGGAGCGGAAGGGAAGGGAAAGGGAAAGCACGGAAGAGGGATCAAAAATTTGGAGATTCTGTTTGCAGACCTATCCGAAAACCATATTGCCACCTCAGCTTTAATGTTTAGTTCCACTGTCCTACTTGGCATACCACGTGTCAAGCTCTGGGGATTATCGGCTCTTGTGTAGAGGTGTTGCCACCATAAGATATCATAAGATTTGTGCTTGTTATTTGGTTCTTTTTCATGTTCTCCAACTTCTACCAATTAGACTTACACAACAAAACTCGTGTTCCATTAGCAATCTACAATGAAATATTTGTAAAAACCAGAGTGAAAATTGAATCTCCCCTAATTAGTTATGTTTATCATAAGTGTGATCAAGGGCTACTTGGAGTATGTGTTAACTAGATACATAAGTCCTCCAAATTGTGTTCATTATTGAATGTAGAGTAGTTATTAATATTTGAAGACGCGATCTAGTCTCTTTTAAACATGTGTCGTTAAGAGGTTTGCTCTTTGATCCTCACTTAACCACATACAAATGAAAACTAGAGGTTCATTTAACAAAACAAGCCACTTAAGACCCATCTACCTTAATTTTGAGGGTTCTAGGTTTTGTTCATCCGGGTGTTATTCTTTTGCTATATGGTTGCTAAAGGCCCGACCCCACTTGACTTTAGACATCATTGTTTTAAATTGCTAAAACTAGTTGGGTTTGTAGGACTAAGCACGTTCGCACATTTTGTGCCTTTGTTTCAAGCTTTTTAGGTAGTTGAGGATTATGGTAGGTTTTATTTTAATCTCCTTTCCTACTTGTGTGCAGTGTTTTAGGAAGATCATGCCACATCCCGCGTGAAATGGACCAACTCCACCCAACCCTCTTAATAGGCAGTGGATGATGCCCAAGGGAGTGGCCATTATGTGTGTACGGGCCTGGATAAAGTCACTGCAATTTTTTCTCGCCATTGGATCTCCATAAGATCATGCCCACCTATAATATTTCGTTGGAAATCATGGTGGAAATTTCCATTTGTAATTGGTCCACCCATATAGAAAGAAAAAAGTTGCAAGGGTTTTACAATCAACTTTTATCGAAACTGACAGTGTCTTTGTGAAGATTGTTCGCTCTATCCACCTCAACTTCTTTGACATGGGATACAAACCTTGTGAATTGAAGCTTGAGATTTATGATCCGGCTTGACATTCTCCAGCACTTGCGGCTAATGTCAAGTATAGGGGAAACCCATGAAGGGAGGGCTTTTTGAAAATGAAGAATCGTCCCCCATGGACAAGGGCCCAAAAAAAGTGTTGATATTTTTGGAAAGCCCTAACACGAAGGACTTTCCCCTACTTGAATTGTGAAGAAATTTTGGATTCTATGTGGACTAATACATTTCACATCATTGAAATGCCCCCCCCCCTCTTTTGTCTTAACAATGTCATGCCCTAAGTATGACGAGCATTATAGCAAACTTATAAGCGTCTTGAGTTATAGTAATAACTCGGTCCAAGTGTTCTCATATGGGATCCTACATTTCAAATTCACTAGGATGAGTGTATACACTACACTAGAGTATCCTTATGATGCATATGTAAGGGTCTTGTATTGTGCATTCGTGCATGTAAACAACTTGGATGATTTATTTACTTTCAATCATTGGATTCATTCTACATATGGACACATCCAAAATTTGGATGAACCCAAGTCATTGGCCACATGATGCGTGTCCATCTCAACAAAAGGTGCATTATGAACGTGCATAATGCAACTATGTTGTTTTATGTCTCGAGATGGATTCAAAATGGGATGAGGACTATAAGAAAATATTCAAGTGATAAGCTTCATTAGTCCTTAGTACATTATGAATCTATCTTAAACTTAACTAATTGCTCGTCCAAGAGCATAAAGGTTATGTACTAGATAATGTCCAAGAGGGTAGTTGCTGCAGTCAATAGTCGGAGCGAGCTACTTGCTACTTACAATAGCCATTATATATCCTCCTCCACGCTACCAAGCATACCATTCAAGACATGTGATGAGCCCAGGTTTATATGGCGTTGAATACCATATTCTTGGTACGTAGATAGGATAGGAACAAGGACATGTGTTATGGCTCCTAGCCGAGTTGTCATGTAAATAGCGATTGTGTGTCACTGCAGCTCGAGTATCAACCACCACTAACAAATACAACTAAAACATGGCAAAAGCACACATAAACAACACACCTAAATGCCAATCATGTTTTGGCTATCTCGCAAGCAACCTTGTCTTGATTGCTATAAGAACCTATCACAATGTTTAATCCATTTAGGCACGAATCCATTTAGGCACGATATCATCCATAATTCCTAGATTATGTCCATGAGTTGATCAATTATGTGTGATAAACAACTTGAAGAGGTGGATGGTTGTCATCCACTCTCCTCCTAATGATTGTCTAGATTATAAAACATTCATACATTCTTCAATTGTAATTTGAAATTGCCTAATATTCTCTTACATTAGTAGCTTTTGATGCTTGCATCAAAGTGCCTTTATCATCCCCCTCTCGCACAATGCATTCTACCCTTATTTGTTAGAACGTGATTAGAATGTGAATGTAATTTGCCCTTAAACAATCACACGGGTTCACGAAGTGAACTATTACGGTACATTCCACCCTCGATATATGTTAACACTTCGGAGCAAGGAAACTTGTAACACTTATGTGGTGTTAACACTTTAACAATTATAAATTGTAGCATAGAACACTAAATTCGGTAATTGGAGACTTTTTGTTGATCATGAGACTATTTAAGGATGCACTTTTCAAAATTGGACCAGTAATGACGACCAAAAATCCCATATGTATAATTTGGACACTATTATTAGACATAAAGGCATGAAAGTGAACAAAAATGTGAGGCATACATGAAAATAGTTGCGTATGAAATGAGAGATCGTTATGAATGGATGGGAAGATGCAGAGAATGATTGGAAGTTGAATGAATTCAATCAGATTGAAATACAATTATAATGGAAATACCATCAATGTCTTGAGTAACTTGAAATAGAATAGAAAGTAAGCACTAATATGTTCTACACCTAAGCGCATTTAGGGAGTCCGTCCCACTAGTACGTTTCTAGTCCCACTAGTTCGTCCCACTATTTTTTTTCACGGCCTTGGCCTTGTTTTTGGCAGCCTCCATGGCTCTGAAAATCTCCGGCCCACGGCTATAACCATTTTTGTTGACGGACCCGGAATACGTGTCATTCTTCCAAATTTCCGGACGCGCTCCCGAATTGTACGGAGTGGTATTGTGAGTGGAATACGAGTGCGTTTGCGAGAGGGAGTGTCTTGCGCTACGGCAGAGGGCCAAACAACGATTGGACTCGGATGTTGCGGCCTTGAGGGCGTGCCTATCCAAGGAAGACGTGGAGGAGGGCCGGGCACCAAGCGAGTGGGTAGCCACCTGCGAAACAACGTCATAGGAAGATAAGAATAAGAATGGAGTGGGGAAAATAATGAGGGCGGTTGGGGGGGGGGGGGGGGCTCCTAAAGATAACGGCACGCTTACGCAATACAAGGAAAGCAAATGCGGGAAAGGGGTTCGGGGTTGAAGAGGGCACCTTGGCTTTGGGGACGTCCATGCGGGGGACGGTGGGCACGAGGGGGGCGTCGACGGGAGCATCTGGAGCCGATTGAACTATTGCATTGTTGAATGGCGGGGGGGGGGGGGGGAGTCAAGGCGTGGAGGGCCCACGATTGCGGAGGACGTTGCGGGGGGAGGAACGGAGTCCACGGGGGAGGTGTGACACGGGGGGGCTTCCATGCGTAGGTGCGGGCGACAAGTGCAGGGGGCGGGCTGTTGACGACGCCGTCGTCGATTCCGACGTCCCGGGAGTAATCCACGGCCGAAGCCGCGTCCACCGCTGAGAACTGGTAGAGGGATGGCATTTGGAAGTACGTCACGTCGCGGGAAGGGGAGCCACGGGCCGAGTCGGGACGGGAAGGGCCGTCCATGATAGGGGCGTCGCATATAGGGGCAGACTAAGGGGGCAACAACCACAACCACAACCACAACAAAAACAACAACAAAAATACATCCAAAAACGGAGCAAGCATTAGTAAATGTGAACCACATGATAACAAGCACAGACATGGAGGCATTTCAAATCAATTTATTGAGTTTGGCGAGCCTCATGATGTTCTTAAATACATTATCACGGGGGCTTAGCCCCACATTGCCGATGGGGTTGGACCTAACAAAAAATGGTATGCTACTGACGTGGAGAACAAGCCTTCTAAGGTAAGGCGCTAGCGTATCAACCAAAAACGTGTCGTTCCTATCGCCAGTCCAAGTGGCGGGGAAGATGATGTTGCCCCGGGGGTTCAAGACGCTCTTGGCGGGGCTGTCGTCGATGAGGACGGTGTTCTCAGGAGTCGGCCACCACCCGTGGGGTACCCCCTGCAGCGGGGGGATGCCCCGCCACAATCTTGACCTCAGGACCTTGAGGAATTGTTGTCCTCCGTCACGACCGCCGAAATTTGGAACCGGCAGATCCTTTTCGTCGAGCAATTCATCGCAATCCTCTTGGCCGAGGACGAGGCAAGGGCTCGGAAGATCGCGGAAGAGGAAGTCGACGATTGGCTCGGTGTTCTCCATGACCATGAAGCTCCACACAATGACGTGAGCTAAGTCGAGCACCTCTCGAAGGAAGTCATGCACACCGGGACGGGCGCGGACATCCTTGCGGTTAATGAGGGTGTCGAGCTCTTCGTCGTAGTCCCTTTCGTCGGGGTGACGGAAGGGACGCGTGGGGACCCTGGGGATGTGTTGGGTGTGGCACAACACCCCGTTCAGGTCAAACACGACGAACGGTTTGTTTCGGGTCTGACGTCCACTGGTCGAGAGGTTGCGACCTATCTCCGGGGTGTCCTGTGATTAACAACTCGACTAGTTTAATTCTATGATCCAATAAATAAGATTACATTAAGGGAAATGACGATGCATTATGGAAAAAGACGGGGATGCGAGGAAAATAGTGCAAGGAGAATGTGGTCAAGTGCATTTGCGAACGAGCGTTCGTGAATGCAGGCTACGGGTGGCGCATCATTTACGAACGTTTGTTCGTGAGCGCGGATACAAGCACATGTACGAACGCTCGTTCGTGAAGGAGGTGGACAGAGGGTCGCACCCTTTTACGAACAAGCGCTCGTCAATGAGGTGGGTGTAAAAGTGTAATGATGCGCATGAACATACATAATACAAGATGCGATACGATACAACAAGTTGGGGGGATGCGACGCAGAGATCATCTACTCATATATTAATTCGATGAATATTTACAATTGTCTCACGTGATAATCTATCACAATTTCCTAAGGCAACTACATGTCGTATATGAGCCCAAAATGGTTGCTCATATTTGTTTTATGCTTAGAATTTATTTAGAATTGCATTTGGAGTGTGTTGAAACAATCAAAAGTATAAAAAGAGTGAGGCTTGGTGTGGTTTATGTTTTAGGCCTTAAGCCTATTTTGTGTGGTTAATTAGAAGCTTAGTGGCATTAGGGGGTGTGTTGGTTAAGTGAGTAGTGTTTGATGAAGCAAGGGGAAGGGCCTTGGGTTTAAACGTTTGATTTAGAACATGTTCTTGTTGGTTTAGGGGGTGAGGATTTAGTGGATAGGATAAGGTCCTACTAAGTAGGAGAAGGTTAAGGGGTTGTGGTCTTGGGTGCCCTCTCCTCCTCTTCCTTTCTCTCATCTCCTCTTCTCTCTCTCTCTCTCTCCCTCTTCTCTAGGAATTTGAGCTCGTAGAGCTAGGAAAAAATGTGGGAATTAGGTAGGGGCTTAGTGGAAATAGTGGGCTTAGGTGGGGTAATTAGGTAGGGGTCTTGGTAGAATCAGGTAGATAGTTAAGCTGTTGGTTTGGAGACTGGGCAGTTTAAGCCTGCTGGTTTGGAGACTGGGCAACTAAGCCTGTTGTTTGGAGACTGGGCAGTTTAAGCCTGTTGTTTGGAGACTGGGCAGCTAAACCCGTTGTTCGGAGACTGGGCAGTTTAAGCCTGCTGGTGTGGAGACTGTGCAGCAAGCCTGCTGGTTTGGAGACTGGGCAGTTTAAGCCTGTTGGTTTGGAGACTGGGCAGTTTAAGCCTATTGGTTTGGAGACTGGGCAGCTAAGCCTGCTGTTCGGAGACTGGGCAGTTTAAGCATGTTGGTTTGGAGAATGGGTAGCTAAGCTTGTTGTTCGGAGACTGGGCAGTTTAAGCCTGCTGGTTTGGAGACTGGGCAGCTAAGCCTGATGTTCGGAGACTGGGCAGTTTAAGCCTGTTGGTTTGGAGAATGGGTAGCTAAGCCTGATGTTCGGAGACTGGGCAGTTTAAGCCTGCTGGTTTGGAGACTGGGCAACAAGCCTGCTGGTGTGGAGACTGGGCAGTTTAAACCTGCTGTAATTGGTGGCCGGGTAGGAGGCCGGGTATGGACCCTTGATGGGCCCAGTCGCGAGCTCGATTGGATGTGGCAAGGTCCAAGGGCCACGGGCCTAAGACACTAGGGGAATTTAGCTTCACATGAATAAGAAAGGGCATGAGGGAATAAGTCTTAGTAAGGATTTGATTGTGGGGATGTGAATTAGTGTAGGAGGAAGGGGATAAACAAAAAAGAGCATTTTTCAATGCTTGTATTCTTATTATGGAATAAATTGGTTTGCAAGAATTGGTGGGAATTGAAATGGAGTTTTATGAAGTTGGTAAGAGGGAGCTATGTGAACTTGAATGTGATACCCATTCCCTCACCCGGACTAGGACGCTTAAGGGTGGGTGGTTTGGCCTCACACCGTGTCCTACAAAATTTATCGGCCTAAGGGTCCACGTAGAAAAGGGACCTCGCAGGCCTCGTGATGCCGATGGAGAGGAACCACTAAGAACACAACGCGGCATGGGTTAGTGGTTACGAACGCGCGTCCGTCAAATGAGTGGTATTCTCAGAGGAGAGTTACCTCGTCATCGGGGGGAGGGGCAGCGGCGCTGGACCGAGCATTTCCCTCCTCTTCGATCAACGAACGCGCGTTCGTAATCCCCATTGGGCCAGCCGCCTCTGTCTCCATGGCCTCTGTAGCACGCTCCTCCTGAGACGCCTGGGTTTGACGTATGAGCTCCGCGTTGTCGCTCTCTCCGCCCAGATCGAGAGCCTCCATTCGGACATCCTCCATCTGCACGGAGGTATGCCGTCCCTGCTCAAGGCTCTCCATGTCCATTCCTTGGGCACCTGTCGCGTCATTGGGGCTCCCTTGCGTTTCCTCCACAATGACCATGTCAGTGTGTTGCGCAGAGTCATCGCCCTGCCTATCCAGTACCCTCGGGACGACTGTGAAAGAGATGGTGTCAGTGACTGAGGCCAGTCCTACCCTTGGAAGGGGAGGGGTGAGGACTGCCGGACCTGAAGATTCACGAACGTGCATTCGTAAATCTTCGTCCTCGCGTATTGCCGCCCTTATCGCATCGTGGGAGGTGGCGGCGGTGGCAGTCACTTGAGGGGGCGAAGGACTTCCCGCTGGCGTCGGGTGTGGAGCTGCTGGGTGGGAAGGTCCTCCGGGGAACATGCCTGGCGGGGGGGACTAGGAGGGGTATCCTCCGGGGAAGGGGTAAGGTTGCTATGCGGGTGCCGACAAGCTTTGCATATTTCTCAGCATCTCAAAAATGGCGTCGGTCTTTGCTGCTGAGGCCCGCACCGCCTCCTGCATGCGGGCCATATTTCTCGCACTCTCCTCTGCGGCAACCGCCATTTCCTCTTTCATCTTCTGCTCTAGCTTGGCATTCAGCTCGGCAACGGTCAGCGCCTCCTCCTTCACCGGCTTGTTCTTGTCGTAATCCACCCCAAGCTCTGCCATGATGTCCATGTCTGTCGCAACCCTTGCTAGGTCCCTTAATAATCTTGCCAATTTTCGTTTCTAGCAAAGGTTACGAGCGCTAACCCTTCGCATTCCGCCATGCTAATGGATAGCTCCTCTTACCCCGGACCAATAGTTCATAGGAGGGAACCAACCCTCCTACTTTGCTTTCGGGACTCACCCCTTAATCGGTAACCCATTTCCCCAATGTGGACTTCCATCCATGGAAGTCCAATCCTATGTTGATCATCGCGTTGCCGGAGCAACACTACAACAACCCGAAGCATACTAGGCAACTATGGCCTCACAATAGGCCAAAGCCCATGGAGGCCTTGCCGTTCGGCCTCGGGTGGGTGAGGCCACACCACCTCACCCATATAAGCCTCTAGGACTTCACGCGGGGCCCCTACCCCACCGTCAACCAACCTCTTGTCTCTCTACCAAGAGTTGGGGCCAAGTGGACATTTTCCTTTAGCTGCTGGGCCTAGAACCCCCCAGCAGCTTCAGACCATCATAACTTCCTTGTATGATGTCTGATCATAACAACCAACCACTCCATCTTCATCTACGCTTCACGTAGATGCCGATGGACTCCTCACTTGCCCCATTCGGGCAAGTATTGAGGAAGTTATGCCTGTTTGAACCTTGGCAGTCCCGGGAATCACTCCCAGGCACTGCTGTAGCAGGGCGCTGTCCTGGGACAGCGCCCCACTCAAATGGCCATAACTCCTAGCTCACACCTCCGATTGAGGTGTTCTTGGGCTTTCTAGAATCACCACGCCGTGAGCTACGCATAACTCATGGCCTTACCCTTGTGCCTCCTAGTCTTTGTGGATGGGAGGCGTTCCCAACGCCCGGGGCCCTCACCCACACTAGGATCACTTGGGCCCTCTCACCAACGGCGCCACAAGTCCCGGGTGTCACTCCGGGGTCCCCCTTGTGCCCATGGTGTTTCGGGCACTCCTCATGGAGAGGTGCGCGACAATGTCCCCCTCGTCCTCGTCGGACACCTCGATGATTGCTCCCTCCGGCAACTCCACGTACGGCATCTTCTTCATCCTCCTCCTCGTGTTCCGGAAGAGGTCCAAGGATGGACGCGAGCGTTGGTCGAGAAGGTCGAGGGTCTCCATCCTCAGAACCACAACGGGCCTGGGAGACACTGACGTCGAACAGCCGCCAGGCGTGCCGAAGGGTTCCGCACCAGACATTCTAGCGGGGAGGACATCCTAGGTTGTCCCAACCGACGATCCTGTATAGCCTCCCGGTGTCCCTTGGGGGTCAGAAGGATGCCCCGTTGGCGCCAACATCCGTAAAGGAGCGATGTTAAACGACTGCAGAATGGCGTCCACGTTCACGGAGGGGGCGGGCTTGTCATCGTCTGTCTCCAAGCCCGGCATGCCCTCGTCGACGGGCATGCTGAAGTCCTCCCTAGGGACACACATGTCATCCAGGTCCATTGTGGACGTCTTCGTCCTGTGGACCAGGTATTCCTCCTCGTCTTGGGCGTCAACGTAGCTATTGACCCACAACCCTAGCATCCTGTAGCAACGATTGCAAACATGTCAGAATATACAAACGTGCGTTCGTAAACATCAACATTGAAACAAGACCAGATGAACCCATTGAGAAAAATAGTGCCAAAACTATAAAACAGCTGAATCATTGAACATTACGAACGAGCGTTCGCAAATCAAAGAATGAGAGCTTACCATGGCCGCGTACATGAACTTGCTACCTCCAAAGACGTTGTACAGCGTCTCTCCACTGATTGCCAAACTCTGCAACACGGACACGTAGAACTCCAACCTGAGCTCCAACGCGGGGAAAACCGTGTACAATGTCTCCTGCAACAGTTCCTTGGGAGGGGGGTACGGTGAAGGATGCCGTATATCTTCTTGAAAGTATTGTTTGCCTTCACAGGCGCTCTCCCTTGCCTGAGTGCATTGTATGTCAAGAAGATTAGGCTGACAACTCCCACCTGCTTGTTGCCCCTGGCCTCGTTGATGGCCACGATCCCTTCTGTTTTTGCGGGCACGTAGGTGTTGTGGTAAATGTTGTATTCAAACTTGATTGTCTGTTCGTACAACTCCGTGACAATGGATAGTTTATCTTGTTCCACTATGCAAAGCCATACGTGAGGCTCCCTCATGGTAGGCGATTTGTATTCCATGAACTTTGCCATGAAAGGGTTGTAAAAGGGCAAATCCTTTGCCCCATGCCTCGCACCTCCCGGGATCCCCCTGAAATCAATCAGGGCAAATGGGCAACCCCTTCGGTCCTCCCTCACCTCGGCCCTGCTGATGGTGCCGTCCCACTTAGAAAATGTGGTCCTCTCCAGCCCGGTTGTGACCAAACAAAATCTCGCCACTCCCTCGAACGTGGCCCTCCTCTTCCTCTCCAAAAACTTTATATACAACTCCACCTCCTGGGGATCCGTCTCTGTTTTCTCGGTCCTTTTGTTCCCCTTCAGTTTCAAAATGGAGGCGTGTTCCTTTACTAGACTACGCATCAAGGAGCCGTTGATGTTGTACCCGACCTTGAACTCCTTCCATCCAGCCCAATTGACGTCTCCGTCGGCCTGAAAGAGTTTGTACTCTGGGACGAGTGCGCCCAACTCCCTCATTGCGTTAGTCTTCAACTTTCGATGGTCGCACCACTCCTTGATGGAGTACGTTCTGGGCCTGTGCTTTGGTCTTTTCAAAAATATCTTCGGGTAAGGGATTGTTCTCCCGACGGTGTTCCCAAGAGCATGCACTGCACACCGCTGCAACTCCAACTCCGTCAACCCCTGAAGGGGCCTAAAAAATTCCCTCAACAGCGGAGGGGCCTCTCTAGTCTTCTCCTGGTTATATTTTTCTTCAATGTCGGGGTTGATGAGATCCCCCAAATTGTGAGCATCAAAAAACTGGGTCCACAAATCCCACGTGTCTTTGTTGCAACAGATAAGACGGAGCTCACCCTTCAGCTCCAGCACCGACTTCATTGATGTGGACTTCATGTCGATGGAAGAGAATTTGTCTACCATCGCATCGCAAAATGCCTGCATTACAAAAGAAATATCAATGATGAATCAAATACGAACGCACGTTCGTAAATGAAATGTTCAAGAATATTAATAAGGAACCTGAGAATTACGAACGCTCGTTCGTAAACTCACCTTCCATTGTGGAGACTGGTTTTTGGCGTTCTCTCTCTCCTTCGGTGGGCAACCGTGTGCCACCCACACGTCTCTCGCAGCCACTATGTTAGCTGCCCACGACGCCTCAAACGCCTTTATTTTATTCCCGGAATTTAGAAATGTCAAAATTTTCCAGAGCTTGTCCCAGTCGTCCGACCACACCAAGAACGCTTTCCAGTAGCGCAGGTCCCCCTTGAGCTCGTGCTGGAAGTTGTCGTCCTTGAGGATGATTTGCGACGCCTCCAAGCTGTGTTGTCCATCAATAATCCATAACTCTCCGTTCTGGATTCGTGCCCAATCCTTTTCCGTGGGACGGGAAGTGAAACCCTTTGGCATAACACACACAGTTTGCCTATCCCACTTCCCGTTGTTCATCAAGTTGTTTATTTGCCACTTCACACCTCCGCTTTCACGTGACCTCACCACCCACTTGTTGGGGGATTTCTTGCATTTGAAGCAATCCACGTTGAATGTGAAATGCCGTCCCATGGGCCTGCAATCCTTTGAATAATTGTTGAAGTCTCGAAGGATACGCGTCGCCTTTGCAGCATCAGGGTTTTCTCCCTTTTTCAACGGAGTCGGCATGAGAGATGGCGAGTTGACCTTTGCGGTCTCGGTTACACCAGACTTCTCCATGTCATCCCTTGTTCTTTTTGATGGCGTGGAGTGTCTACTTGGCCCTTCTGTCAATCTGCTAGCTGAAGGGACTGGCCACGGTGCACACTTGGAACCGCCTGCTCCCGATGCAGTAGGTTTTTTTAAACTTTTTTTCTTCTTGTTGGCTTCGGCGACGGCACTGTTGTACTTGGACATGTTTAGGGCCAGTGCAGTCAGCTTCCTGGCTGTCCAATGTTGGCTGAGGCTGTACTTCGAAAAAAGATTTACCAGGTCGAAATGCTTTGCATCCTCTGCAACATTTATCTGTGCGTATGTATGGGAGAAAGCGTGCCTCCTGTAGTCTAGCAGGAGGTTGATATGGTCTTTCTTGTTTTTCATGTCTAAAATAACAAAATCTCCATGCATGTGCCTCTATGGACTCTATCTCCCATGTCTTCATCTGCACCCACTGCTCCGGTTGGTCCGGCCGTGTCTCCAACTCGTATGTGAACCTCAGGATGAACAATCCGCCATCGGTTTTGTCCGGCAACGCCGTCCACTCCCCCATGAAGTCCTCTTTAGGGACGTAGTTGTAGTTCCCATTGTCATCTGTCACCGACTCCGGAAGGCGATCCAACTGAACCGCGAACATCTCTATTGCACTCCTCCCTGGTCTAGCCATCTGCAATATAATAGACACATTCATAATTGCATTTACGAACGAGCGTTCGTTACTGACGTTTACTGGCCGTCATGAAATCATTTATTATTGGCAAAACAGTTGTTGTTTCTTATTTATGAACGATCGTTCGCAAATTTGGTATGATTTCCATGGTGATTTTCATTTCAATGTCTACAAACGCACGTTCGTAATTGTGTGATATGAGGTTCATTTTGCGTAATCAAAAGGTTTAAGGTTCATTTTTTAGGTTCATTTTTTGAGGTTCGTTCTTTGTGGTTCGTTCTTTGAGGTTCGTTCTTTGAGGTTCATTTTTGTTTGGTTTTGGGGTATACATATTTATGTCGTTGCCTTAGTTAGATTTACAAACGCGCGTTTGTAAATCTAGGATATGTACTGTATATTCACGAACGTGCGTTCGCAAATATATGGTGTTCCTTATTTAGTCAATTACGAACGCACGTTCTTAAAAGTAGAGGGTGTGGTATACAGGAATGCTACGATGAGAGCGGTGAGCGATGAGCAGATCTCGTGAGCAAAAAATGTTAATTTAAAACTCAATTTAACGAAAGTTGGGACCCTTATGACCATGGATTTAGCACATATTTGAAATTTAATTTGTAATTATAAGGCCCATTTTTTTGGAGTGCCCATTTTCCATAACTAAAAAGTTTCTTAAATGTACCAACGACGCCCTATGACCGTGGGAAAATTCTCTATGGTTGAGAAGATGGTGGACTAAATTCTCTTTGGAGTATGACGACCACCAAGTGTAGTGTGATTTGAGAACAACGAAAAGTTGCATTCAATGAGATAATTGGAATATTGATAACCACGCCACACTTTATAAATCCAAATACCGATCAATCAAACCAAAAACCAATCAAACCAAAATTCAATCAACCATGAGGTTGTCACTACTAGATTCCCTACTTCCAAAGATACTACCCTCATGGCCGCCCTCATCTGAAGTGGAATCTAAGCTATGGCACTCATTATCCACCTCCGCAGAATGCTTGAAGAAGTCTAAGGCACGGGGGTCATAACGTGGAGACGGGGTACTAGCTTCGGTAGGAGAAGGTTGTGCCGCTAATACCATCGCCATATCATGGGCATAGATAGGAAAAGTTAAACCCATGGTGGGAGTACCAAACACATCCGCTCCAAGGCCAAGTCTGAAAAAAACCACAAGAATTGTAAGAAAGAGTATGGAAAGTGTAAAATTTGAATGGACAAGGAAAATAAGCGAAGAAGGTCATCATACTCACTTACTGCGAGGGCTCTGGCCTCGATCGCTTCAAGGCCGGCGGCCTCTTCTGCGTGCCTTGTGAAGCCTGCGTGGAAGCAACAACTATGGATGAAGCCTTCACCACAGGCTTAACACTCTTAAGAGGCTTAAGGACTCGGTTGAAGGTGTCCTCGTCCTCCTCAAGAGCAACGATATGGCGCCCAAGCTGCCTGCATGCATGGATAGAAGTCCCTGTTGCGGAGGAAATATTAGCAAACGGAAAAAAAAAAAAACTTAGAAATTGAAAACTAGGATATGTTGGCAAGTGAATTAGGACATACCAACGCCTGCATTAACGTCCACCACAACCTCTCCAATGTCCGTAGTGGCCATGATCAAGGAGGACATGAAAAAAATATCTTTCTCCCGGGGACCACGCCAAGCTTTGGAGCCGTCCATGAGAGGAGTTGCGGTATAATTCATAATGGCACCCTCCATGTCGAGCTCAATGCCAAGAGCCTTGAGCTCATTGGCATCGCGAAGGCGAAATGACGAGTGTCGGGGCCGCTTATCAAGGTCGGATCCAATTGTTTTCGTGGCACGAACAAGTAGTACAACTTGGAAGAGGTTGGTGGTCTTGTCCTTATGCTTAGCTGAATGTAGGCGAAGGCGGTTGACTCCCAACCACTCCTTGAAGATGGTGAACCCAAAAGCAGCGAAATGTCCTCAATGCTCTCCCTGAAGTCACCATTGTCATCTGGATGAAAGAGGAGGAGAGCTCCATCGTCATGCAGGATCTCGTCCGCGAAATCGAAGAGTTCACCAATAAAATCGGGATCTAATGCATTCCAGGAAGGTACACTATAGGAAGGATCGGAGACATTGGGCACGGGCAGGTTCTCAGGGATGTCAGCAATGACAAGATCAGCCATGCCCACATCTGACCTCGTGACGCCTAGAGCTCTCTTAGGATGGGAGGGTGGAAGAGAAAGAATGAACTCCGAAACCTCCTGAAAATGACGACGTTGATGGACAATGGAGGCATTCAAGATGCATTCTAAAACAATAGGAGGACGCCTAGTAGATGAAAGAACGGGCAGTGGAGGCGGCCTGGACAGAGTAGGTACTTGACTAAGAGTTGCAGTGGATGCAACAACCGCCTCAGGTGAAGCAGGAGGATCATCCTCCACAGTCTTGAGCTTCCTCGCGCGCTTCTTCAGTGAAGACTCGTCTTGAGTCGCACGCTTCCTCCTCTTGGACTTCTGAGTGTTGGCCTCATCGACAGTCGCAACAACCTCATCCGCCTCCGGAAGCTGACTGACGAGGAGAACAACCTCATCGCTTTGACAAGGAGGCTCTCCACCGGAGAGCCGAATCTTCAAGGCCGCCTCCTCATCCGGTTGCCACGTCCTCTTACATTCCAAGAACCAGCAACACTCGCGGAGATGCGGGAGGGAGAAGTAGCGCTTTTGAAGCGGGGAAAAAACGAAGGTGGGCGAAGAGGAATCTGACCATGCGTCTAGAAATGGAGGGAGCTTCTTCAAAGCCTTCTTCTTGAATAGCTCGTGCTTGATGTACCTTCACAACCAAGTAAGGCCAATTAGCAACTTAGAAAACATATGGGTTGATATGAATGAAGAAAACAATAGATGTGTTAACTAACGTACCAAAAAATTAAGCGTTTGACAATGTTGTCACCGCCTTTGACATCCTTCCACCACGTCCCTTTGCCGTATATATCTGACCCTGAAAAGTGACCAAAGAACGCCTTATCCCATAGACAGATTCGCCACTTCTCCAAGTAGTCCGGTGTCGTGATGTGGACGGTCTATTAGTTAGAATTTAGATATTTTATTTGTTTTCGTTATTTTTAAGTTGATCTTAGTTAGGTAAAAACCGGTCTTAAGTTGAAGATCGAATGAATTGGTAGATGGATGTGGTAGGTAGAATTGGATTTACCGGCGGGCCAATAGCTAACCACCTAGGAGTTCTAGAAGGTTTTTACTTTAAATTCCTATTGGCTTGCCGAATTAGCCTTTAGTCCCAAACTTCCTATTTCTAGCGAGATAAAGGTTCTAGAAACCTTTAACCCCATATCTTTTCTATTTCTAGTAGGATAAGGATTCTAAAAACCTTTAACCCCAAAGGTCACCCATTAGCAAGCCACTTGGAGGGGTTCTAGAGGACCTTACCTCGATGGTTTCCTATTGGCCGAAGGGGGGCAAGGTGGAAAACTATTTAAGGGGTGTTAGAAGAGTGGTTAAGGGGGGACCATTAGTATTTTGAAGTTGATACTTGTGTAGGATCGAGGGAGCTTAGAGCATTTTGAGAGGAATAAATGCTTAGAAGGCTCATCTACACAAAAGGGTGTGGAGGTGTAGCATTTAGAGTGACTAGATTGCACTAGGTGCACTACTTGTTGAGTTTTATTGGTTATGAACTTGAGCAGAACTTTATAGTAAAAGATTTGTCAATTATGGATGATCGGAGTGTTCAATGGATATGAAAATTTGAGGGATTGTTTATTATGAGTTATGGAAGATATGGTAAAAATTTGAGAGCTTCAGTCATTGGCATAAAAAAGTTATTAAGAGTTGAAGGGAAGGGTGTCTAGGAACAAAGCCAACTAAACTAGCAAGGTTTGAAAATATGTATCTTTTAGAGGGTTATAGATATGGATACCAAAATTTGAGACCACCTTTTGAACTTACACATCTATCTTGTGTATAAATCTGAGATTTATTAGACATAAGAGTAGGAAGTTATTAAAGTTTTAGTGACCGGGTGTTTTATCACAGGATTCATGCTAGGTAGTTAGATATAGAATATAATGCATAACTTTTGTATATGAACTCTGATTGTGCTCAAATTTGATGGGAATGTTTTTGATAAGGTACTTAATAAGTGTACCAAATTTCACTTGAAGAAGATGAGTTGGTTTTGAGTTATACTATTATGAAGTTTAGAGGGATCACATTGAGAGAGATTTACATCAAGAGTATAGGAGAAGGAAAACTACTATATTTTTTTTAAATACTACCATAAAATAGAAGCCCGGCGCTTACCGGATAGTGCACATTTTCCTTGACACCGGCAATGAATCAACTTCCACGTCTCCGTCAAGCCCACCCAATGCATTTAGTATATCGGATAACTCCTTGACCGCGGCCTCTTCTAGCTGTGGATAAATTCAATGCTAAGATAAGAATTGGCACAAAATGAAGAGTTGAAAGGTAAAGAATGATAAGGAATATACATGTACTCCCGCCCAGAACGCTGTTTTATTGAGCCAAGGTTTCAAGGTGTCCTCGCTTGCTGGACTTTTGGGAAACCGGATAGCTTCACGATTGAAACTTCCACTATTCCACCACTTTAGCCAACGGACTTTATAATCTGGCTCCACAGCAGTTGTGGCAATGAGTTGCAATTTCTCCAATGTCATCTCAATCTTCTGAGAATGGTGGGCGCTATAATGCCTAGTAATCTGAAACAAATGCAATCAAAATAGAAGGCGGATTAAATTTAAGAATATATACCGAGAAAATGCTGAAAAGTATGCGAGCAATACGGAAGGTATAATTCCAAGGGTGAAGACACAGAAATTACCTCATCTTGGAACATCAGACCTTTCAATCAACGCCGTCCACCTAGAAATCCAGCAATTGAAACCTTTCATCCTCCTCTCATCAGACCATAAACCACCACTAACTAACCTAGGTAGACCTCAGGGCCTCTCTCCCTACTACCTATAGAGCATACAACCACATATTACACATTCAAGCCTTCACATCAGACCTCTATTCAGACCTCCCTAGCCAAGCCGAACAGCCATAAACCACCACTAACTATCCTAGTTGGCCCTCAATTACTCGATTCCCTGAGCACCAAAAAAATAAAAATAAAAATAAAAATAAAAAAATCTGAAGGAGGCACCCAAAGGGTCTGTCGGATCCGACAGACCATTTAGGCCCCCCCACCAGACCTCGCAAGCATCCACCTATGGATTTTATATCCACCAATCTAACCTTACCCCCCTCTATTCAGACCTATGACGATCCTACCTCTAGAGCATACAATCAAATATTAATCATTCAGACCCTCACATCAGACCCCTCAAGCTACTACATTTCCAGCATACTAGCAAAAATTAAACCGTACAGCCCTCATTTCAGACCACTCAAGCTACTACCATTCCAGCATATTAGCAAAAATTAAACCTCACAGCCTTCATTTCAGACCACTCAAGCTACTACCATTCCAGCATATTAGCAAAAATTAAACCTCTCAGCCCTCATTTCAGACCACTCAAGCTACTACCATTCCAGCATATTAGCAAAAATTAAACCTCACAACCCTCATTTCAGACCATTAGGGCCCTCACATCAGACCTCTATTCAGACCTCACTAGCCAAGCTGAAAAACCATAAACCACCACTAACTAGCCTAGTTGGCCCTAGTTTACTCAATTCCATGTGCACCTAGAAATCCAGCAATTGAAACGTTTCACCCCCCTCTCATCAGACCCTCAAACAAAACATTTCAACCATAAAACACCACTAACTAACCTAGTTGGACCTTAGTTTACACGATTCCCTGAGCACCCAGACCTCAGAAATTAAAAAAAAACATATGTGAGCTTCTGTGGGAGGCACCCAATGGTCTATCGGATACGGCAGACCAAGAGAAATTACCTCCTCTAGGAACTGTTTTCCGAGGGCCGGGTTTGCTGTAGTTAGTTTTTTGGTTACAAACAAAACCCAGGGAAACACTCAGGGAAGACTTAAAAGGTGATTTCTATATCATCTAGGTGTCTTAGATAAGGTTCATTAGAGAAAACATAAGGTTATATCACCTCTTTTCAGATTAAAATAGACAATTAGTTTAGGGGTAAGGGATAAAAAACATTTAAAAGATCACTCCGTTTCAGTACATGCAAAGGTGACAGTCCCTCACCTCACTCTACTTTCCCAGTCAATTGTCTGGCAGTGAGTTCATTTTAATTGGACCAAGTGCGGTGCAAAATCATAGGCATAGCCATAGTCAATAGTCTTGCGATAGTATCCCATTTATGTCTCTTTACCAAAGCCAAGGGCACTCTGGTGTAGACCATAGTCTTTCATTGATTAAACCCTTTTAATGTAACTTGGAAAAAGACAGTGCCGTAATCCCTTCGGGATAGTCAGTATCCTTTAATTAGATTCCATTTTAATTAAACAGTCCGACAATCGTCTTTTACCTGGTATCGGCCAAAGCAATCAACATCTCTTTCCTCAAGGCCATAAGTCCAAAACCACGTAGGCGCGTTAACATATTCTCACATCACTCCTGAACTGATTTTAGTTATTTAAAATTCCAATTCAATATTCTTAAATCACCAGACAATTGATTCAACAACTCATCTCATTATTATAAACAAGGTTAAGCAATTCAATTATTAGAGATGGTAAAAGTTCAATTTAACCTTAGTTCCTTCAAGATTTTAGTAAGCAATCAATTCTTACCGATATAGTAAGCAGCACGTCCTGTTGTTCTCACCGCATCGAGCTAATCCTTCGCAGACCATAGTCTCAACATATTATCCGTTCAACTTCCACCATAGACTTGAACAGTTTCTCCATTTACACGAAGAAGACGATAGTCTGACTCTTCGCTCAATTGGATTGTACACTAGAATCCGGGCTACAACCTCCCAACATTTTCACATATTACCATGACATTACTCCCTTCACCCAAATTACTTTGGAGAATGAAATCACATCAATGACAATTGACTTGGTGTGTACTCCACTTTAGAGGCACTTTAAGAATCAGTAAGAACAAAGGTGGAAAGTCTATGGCCTCTTAACTATTTCATACACACGAGCAAAAGAGTGATACATTAAAATACTTATGCTTTGTCATTCAACCTTAAACTGAGGATTATTCATAAATTAACTGTAAGATCTCTCTTGAAGCAACATACTTCATACACTTTTAAGGTATTGGAGAATATTAAAACATAGACATGTCCTCATAACTTAACTCATTATGACCATTGTCATCACAGAACTTAAGTATCAGGGATTATATTCCAAATTAATATCACAGTAATGGTCCCCTAATCAACCAAGTTATATTCATGCACCAATCTTTTGTGCAGTCTCGATGATATATTATCGGTCAACTGTATAGTCGGATCTATCTATGATGAGGGAGAACTAACAGTGAGTCACAGATGAACCGGATAAGTTGGAGAATTAACCGGTTGAAGTTCAATACTACGAGAGAATTACCGATCACTTTTAAAGGAATTTATAGAATATACTTCAAATTAATATAGAGAAACCGAAGGATGTCCACATGTAACCGGTTCAACCTGCAAACACTGGGAACTCAACCGAGGATGCCCAAAAATTCTCTCCGATCACTCGAGTCCCGAAGCAAATCGGTTGAATTAACAGTAGGTAGGGAACGAAAGTAAGACTATAGCCTGGTTTCAATCCGCAACCACAGATAACCAAGACAATGGACTGTTTACATGCATTGGCTAATAACTACATTTTCGAGTGCAATCAGAATGTTAATTAACTGCAGAGATTCCCAGATTACTTATTACTGCATCCGTATCCCTGAACTGTAATTCCATAATCCCACTCACTGATAATCACAAGTATTCCCAAATTTGACACTGATGGGCGAAAGTTGTTTGCAGCATTAATTTGACATATCAACGATCATCACAAACTTCACATTCACCGAACGGTTATCCTTGCATGAGGTATTAATCCAAATTATATTACTAAACTCATTTTGATACATCCTAATCGGACACAGACCATAGACTGAATCTGATTTATTTCACGCTTACAGAACACGAAATAATTGAGTTACTGACCCCTCAGCCTCTACGAATTAACTGAAATCACGGTGTTCTATCAACCTTCTAATTTAAGCGCAAGATAAACAAGGATAATGCCAACATAAACAGACTATTGACATTGCCTAACTCAATATCTGAAGTTCGCATTAACACAATATTGAAATTAGACAATGGCCTGAAATAAAATCACTGCAGAACTCCGTACACCGTCTGCTCATAATTCACAAAGACAGGAAATGCGTATATAATTTCTTACTCCATTGAAAACAACCGGTAATTGCAATACAGATTGCAAGTACACAATCAATGCAGTTCAACAACTTTATAATAATTCTCAAAATTAAGATAGTTCAACTCTGCTCAAAAGTCAAAGGTAAACAGGCTATGGTCCGGCCCTAGAGGAATCACTCCCCTCGGCCAAAGCGAATCTTCACACCATTTGTTTTAAACTCTTTTGGCTCAAAAAAAGAGCTTCATTCCCTTTTAGTTTCAAATTGCACTAACTAGGCTCAAAAATAGCTACCACATTTGCGATCGATTGTTGCTTATTAAACTTGTGTCCAAGTTCCTCAATCGTCTTCTTTATCACAACGTCCAATACTTCATCCAACCCATTTCATGACTGCTCCTCAAGAGGCACTTCCTCTTTGTAGATTTGGGCTGCCTCATCTACCGCATCGGCTATCTCTTGCTGAACATGTATGCTCAATTGTTAGATCATGACTAAGAGTAATGAATGCGAATTAGAAGGTTGAGGAATTTGGAGTGACTTACATTGAATATGAAGGATACCATAAGATCATGGGTCAGCAAGTACTAAGGGCTCTTAGGGCCTCTGCTCTTGCACGCTTGGAATTGCGACTCGGTCAATAATGGTTGGTAGTAGCTAAGATCATACGAACCGTATTTTTGAATGCAGTGTAGAGTGTGTACGAGGCTAGTTTTAACGTGCGCGGTTTGGTTAGCCCTGTTGCGGTTGAGAAAAATGCCATTAGATGCCAATCATAAAATGAAAGAAACTAAAATTTGAAAAAATATAATACTTACTTATTGATGTCATACATTGCGTTAAGAACATCCCCACGTCCACCCGTTATGTCAAGGACGACACATTCTGGGCAACCATGCTTCTCGTACCATACAACATCGTCCTTGTGCTCTGATTCGATACACTCCTTTCATGCAAGTAAGCGATGATTACCATCATAGACAAATAATATACATCCACTGAGGCTCATCAAGTCTTTATCCGCGTGCAAAAAAAATTCAAACTTATCATTTTTTGCACCCCATAGCTCTCCCCATTCACGCCTGTCTTTCGCCGAAATGAATCGATTATTTCCAGACTCATTTGTAGTAGACACATACAAAGTGGAAGACCCAGCTCGGTATCCAAATTGAAATGCCGCCATGAGCTTTGTAACGTCGCTGCGGAGGGTTAGGCGAACCAATGGCATGTGAACCAACCTGCAAAGGGGGATTCTCATGGAGGATTTTTCCACCGGTTGTATCCTCATGCCCTCAACAACTGAGAAGCTATCTTTCTTTAAATTGTGGCGAATCCGATACTCCATTGCACGAACACCCACATCCGACTCTGCAGGAAATTTGCAAAGGGGCTTCCCAGGTGTCTGGGGTTCGCTATTACCGGGTGTAAGCCTAGTAGTTTCAGCACATGACAACGGAGACACTTGTTCTTTATGCTCCTCAATACTAAGGGATGACCCACCGCCAATGCGAACTCCAACATCCAATGACTCTCCATCCTCAACCATCTCGACGATCTGCTGACAAGAAATTTCTTGCACACATGAAAAACAATCAAGTGAACAAAGGCTGCATCAGACCTCGCAAACATCCACCTATGGATTTTATATCCAGAAATCTAACCTTACCCCCCTCTACCTATAGAGCTAACAACCTTCTCCTTCTCCTTCTGGTGGGTTTGAAGCAAGGGTTATGGGTTCACCGCTCACATACTTCGCCGCTCCGCTCACACAAACTTCGCCGCCTACAGACGTCGCCGCTCACCCTCTGAGACTAGGAGGCACAAGGATAAGGCCATGAGCTATGCGTAGCTCATGGCGTGGTGATTCTAGAAAGCTCAAGAATACCTCAATCGGAGGTGTGAGCTAGGAGTTATGGCCATTTGAGTGGGGCGCTGTCGCGGGACAGCGCCCTGGTCCAGCAGTGCCTGGGAGTGATTCCCAGGACTGCCAAGGTTCAAACAGGCATAACGTTGTCAATACTTGCCTGAATGGGTCAAGTGAGGGGTCCATCGGCATCTACGTGAAGCGTAGATGAAGATGGAGTGGTTGGTTGTTGGAATCAAACATCATACAAGAAAATTATGATGGTCTGAAGCTGCCTATGAACTATGAACTATATGGTCCGGGGTAGGAGGAGCTAACCATTAGCATGGCGGTATGCGAAGGGTTAGTACTCGTAACTTTTGCTAGAAATGGAAATTGGCAAGATTTTTAAGGGAATTAGCAAGGGTTGCGACAATCCAGCCACACTAGGAAGCCACCAAAAATCAGATAATAACCCCACATTTCTGCCCCCAGTTCTCACCTTGAACCTCCCGGAAATCAAAAGCAAGGTGCTCATATCTGCTCCTAGCTCTAACCTCTAATCTCACTAAGGACCATCCAACCACCCTAGGAAGCCACCAAAAATCAAATAATAACCTCACATTTCTACCCCTAGCTCTCACCTTGAACCTCCCGGAAATCAAAAGCGAGGTGCCCATATCTGCCCCTAGCTCTAACCTCTAACCTCACTAAGGACCATCCAACCACCCTAGGAAGCCACCAAAAATCAAATAATAACCTCACATTTCTACCCCCAGCTCTCACCTTAAACCTCCCGGAAATCAAAAGCGAGGTGCCCATATCTGCCCCTAGCTCTAACCTCTAACCTCACTAAGGACCATCCAACCACCCTAGGAAGCCACCAAAAATCAAATAATAACCTCACATTTCTGCCCCCAGCTCTCACCTTGAACCTCCCGAAAATAAAAAACGATGTGCACATATATGCCCCTAGGGGTCTGTCGGATCCGACAGTGCCTCTAACTCTAAATTCAAAGAAAAAGAAAGCTGAAGAAAGAAAGAAACGAAACGAACGAACGAACCGAACCGCACCGCACCGCACCGCACGGCCTGGCCCGCGCCCGCTCTAGCTCCTTCTCCTTCTCCGTCTTTTTCTTTATTTAAGGATGCCTAGTGGGTTTGAAGCAAGGGTTATGGATTCGCCGCTCCACTCACACAGACTTCGCCGCCTATAGATGTCGCCGCTCACACAAGTTTCTCCGCTCACAAGTATCACAACTCACAGATTTCACAACTCAGAGAGGCCGGCTCCCTCACAAATCGCACAGGTACTACGACGACACAACAATTCTCTCACAGAAGTAACAACAAATTTAGGGTCCAAGTGTTTGTTTGTAAAACCAACAACGAAAATGGAACCTCCACTACTACGGAGTCAAAGCTGGTTTAGGGAAGTAATGGGAGCCCTAAACCACAAGCCACTCTAAGTGAGCATTTATCCACCCTAAGAGGCCATCAAAAATCAATTAGCGAGGTGCACATATCTGCCCCCAGGGGTCTGTCGGATCCGACAGTGCCCCTAGGCTCCCACTTCGAACCTCACTATGACCATCCAGCCACCGAAATTCATATGATCACCTCTCATCTCTGGCCCCCAAGCTATCACATCGAACCACACTAAGAGCATCCAGCCACCCTACAAAGCCACCAAAATTTTTGCCCCCCCCCCCCAGCTTTCACCTTGAACCTCACTAAGGATCATCCAGCTCTCACCTCAAACCTCACTAAGGAGCCCTTTGCCAACCCTAAACCAGCCATCTAAAGTCATTTGCGAGGTTCAAATTTCATCCCCCAGGGCTCTCACCTCAAACCTCTCCACGGGGTGACCACTGCCCTTCCCTCGAGCCACTCCCCCGCTCCAAATCGTGGCTGCAACCCTGCAAGCCTAGTTCAGAGGTCTGTTGTAATGCGGGGAACAATGGTAGGCTACTGCCGCGGCAGTCTTGTTCCCTTCCACTTGTGACGGTCTCATTGTGATGTCGAGTGCTTCGACAGGCCCACACTTGTTGCCTTCTCTAGCTCACGAATACAACCCCTAATTTCTAGTGCATATATGTTAACATCGACTTGAGGTTCATACCTGGGTCTCGCAAATTCTCGATAGATCATGTGATATCTCCACTTGTCTGGTCGTACCCACTCCAGCTTCCTTGCTAGCAATGTCTTCACCACTGTGAGTCTGGCTTCTCCGTATACGAGACCTTGACCGTATACGGTCTGGGGAGAATTCCAATGCCTTGACTGTGCTGTTTAAGCTATCATATCGTTGTTTCGGTGGTCTCATCCTAGATGCCCTTAATTGCTTCCTGCTTGAGAAAAGTGCCTTCCTCCTCCTCTTCGCCTTTGGTTTCACTAACTCTATCGGCGAGGACCTTGTCATGTAACTAAACCGGCTTCACAAATTCTACACTTCCCCCCTCTGTGAACATCACTCTATCAATGTATGTGTCTCGCCTATATTACATCCACACTAATATTCCATCCCATAATCTCGTTCACATAATGTCGATATGTTTTGATTACAGTCAAGTTGCTATAAACATATAAGGAATCATAGAAAGGAACATTAAAAGAATGAACACGGATGTCTAATAACATTTATAGAAATAATCCAGAAGTAATCTAAAAATGAAGAATATCATGTTTTATAAAAATAAAATTGATAGTACAAATGATAATACATAATTCAAACTAAACTAATTGAAAGAAATATTCTGTATAGCCATACCTTGACGATACTCTTCCAACTAAACTAACCTATTCTAGCTTCTCCTTAAAGGTTAATGCTCTTCCCTTGCCCATTTCAATCCTCCACTCCAAAAGAAACACTTTACTTTAGGGTGTCCCTTATATCCACTAAATGGTTCACGTGGTCTCTGGTGTATTTATAAGTACGTCACTCGGCATCCAGCCTCATGTTTGTTATTAATATATCTATTTTGGATTGGCATATGATCATGACTAACTTAAGTAATTGCTCCACTGCATTTTCAATTTTAATTCAAATTGCTCAATAAACATGACGGTGACAAATATGGCAAAGGGCCCCAGAAGCGTATTCGTTGTTAATACCAATGTTGCATTCTAATGTTTGGCATTTTCTATTCCTGAGCTACTATCATGTTTAGTATGTATGCCTGTTATTGGATTCTATTATTTTTAAACAAATACTATTTTGTCTAGTAGAATGTCTACCATGACTTGGCTGATATAATTTGGAGTATCGTGACCTACTTACCGCTCTCTTTCAGACTCCTTGGTTTAGGGTGTTACACATTTAGAAGTATCATTCATGCTTTCCTTCATGGATCATCCGTCATTTGGATCATGTCCATCATCGTTGTCTTTGGCAATGCATTTCTAATAAATAGGTATCCCACAATGTTGAGAAACCTCTTCCATATTTCCGTCATCGCGCAAGTCCTCATTCCCCTCATCATGGCTCATGTGCCTGCTAACGGAGAAGTGGGGATGGCAATCCTTTATGCTGATGGACAGAGAGTCCCACTTACCTTTCGGATGGAGGACAGCGGACTAGCTTACGTGACGTCCCAACGTTTGAGTAGTCGGTTCGGTTTCAGAGAGGACACTATTGTTGTTGACGAGGATATATTCGATGTTGTCACGTCAGAACTTATACACACCCTTGGTCGCATTTCGCATCGAGATGAGAACAATAACATGTTTTGGACTCTTCATCCAGGTAGTTACCGAGTCTATGGCCTCACTGAATCTCAGATGGCTGCTTCTACTGAGATCCTCACTCCTCGCTCTTCCTCTACCTGCACCATTCAAACTCCTCTGCCACGTGATGTGAAGGTCAAGCTCGAGCCCGGTCTCGAGACGCCTATTGTAGAGAACTCTAGAGTAGAATCTGTAATTACACTTTCTTCAGATGATGAGGTCAGTCCCACCAAGCCCCCGCCTCAGGTTATAGTTGGTGGGGACGCTCCTAAAGTATATCCTTTGTCGCAAGAAATTGTTAGCATAGTACCATTATTAAAACAACTTGCAACAATGCCGGGAAAAAAAAATATTCTTAAAAAAATAGACTACTCGGTGATTAGACACGACATGGTAGAGTACCTTCCTGCTCTGTTCGATGGTGTTGTCATCTTCGAGTTGCCACCTGCTAGTCACACGGCCGCACGGTCACAGGCCAAGTCTATGCAGGGAATGGACAAGCGTTACGACGGCCATGTGTGGACGAAGACCATCACCACCAACATCACAAACGACTTTGGTTTGTCCTTCCGTTCTTCCGCCTGCGTTGGACACATGCGTTGCAACAACAAGGAGTGCGAATATCTGATCCGCCGACCTCGTATTTTCCAAGTCAACGAGACAGAGTTTGAAGGTTGTTCCCTACAAGCCTTTGTAGTGGATCAAACACCACCAACAGAGTCCACTCTTGTTTGCAAGGTATGTAAAGAACCCCCGGCATGTATTGCTACATGTGGAGCAAAGATTTATTATGTGGCTGGCAAAATCAACCATACAAGAGCGTGTATCCACCTAGGAACTCACGATCACCCAGTCAAGGTGGGCGACTACAGAGACACTAAGGCTGAGATCAATGGCTTAATTGAAGAACAAATCGAGAAGACTCCCCAGGCTACCAAGAGTGCAGTGGTGCTGGAGGCTAGCAAAGTTCTAATTGGCAACTATCTTCTTCAATTCGATGGCGTGCCGCCAAAGAAGCTCACTCTAGAGGAACTTGTTCATGTCTTTGACCAATGCAAGGACATGGCTTCCCCAAACATCCGCAACAAGGTTATGAACTTCCGTTTCCTCAGAAGGTATGGTGTCATGGACTCTATCACCAAACTCCGTGGAATCAATTTATGGGCCTTTGTTCAGGAGAACAAATTTCCAGGTCAAGGGGCTGATCTTGACAAGGTTTTTGTCTTCAAGATGTCGGAAGTCGGTCCTGGTAGTGGTGTGGACTTGGTGAAGCGTATGCAGCCCGGCGAAGATCTGGAGAATGCCTGGATGATGTTCAACCATGTCAAACGTGTAAGACAATGGACCACAATGGCATGCCACGTGTATGACTCCACATATTGTCGTGTCATGACCATTGCAAGTTGTGACATGCAATCTGAGGGCTCTGATGCCCAGATCGTTTTCTGGAAAAATCTCAATGCTATCATAGAAAGAAATGGCGTTGTCAAGCCCAACTTCAAGGGTTTCATGGCCGACAGCGCCCAGGCCAACTGGAATGCAGTTCGGATCATATATGGCAACGGGAAGAAGGAGGACTGCATGGACGACCGGGAGAGAACCTGTCAGTTTCACTGGACCCAGTCTATGGTCAAATATACTGAGAAGTACATTCCCGAAGAACTCTGGGAGCAACACAAGAAGATGTGCCACCAATATAGGACGGCGAGGACCATGGACGAAGCTGAGAGTCTATACCATGGGCTACGTGCATGGTGGGTGTCCGCTGGGGCAGTGACAGAGAAGGCCCTAAACAAACTAGAGCTCTGGATTACATTCTGGCACTACCGTTATCGCCAATGGGGAGGGGGAAACTCAAGTATGTGAGCGTAGAGCGGAGAGCGGAGAATGGAGATCGGAAATTTTAAAATTTGTTGGGTTATTTAAGGAGAAACAATGCCTAATTCCGTGGATTTTATAGATAGTATGTCTTCAATTTGGGGGAAATGCACCCCATTCCCGTGGAGATAATAATCGAACATTGTGAGAAGAACAAACGAAACCTATAGGCGTGGAAGATTGTAGATGTTATCAAACATTTTATAGTCTAGATTTCAAATAGTTTCATATCAAATTAGGGTTGACGTCATCAATTGAAAACAAATCAACATATGATGAACATATGAGGTAAACCTTAACACAAAGCATTCAAACCTCAACACAAAAAATTCAACCTTATCACAAACCATTCAAAAACACTCACAACCTTAGGTTATCTCAAGTACAACTAAACTAGGCAACCTCCAAAGAATATTCAACCCGCACACCCGAACATATCAAAAGAATTGAAACCAAATACAAACCTAAACTGAATTAGGAATTACACAAGGTTTGGAAAAGGAACATGGAAATCCAACAAACAAACTTATAAATATTTATAGCAAAAACAAAACATATGGTAGGGAGGTCCGATACACACGAGGAGTAGTCAACAACTAGGACTACCATGTCTATCACTATCCTCGCCCTCCTCGGCCTCTATGTCTAGATAATCTAATACTAGGTTATTGAAAGGGCGGATGCGAAGAGGAGGTGGGGACGGTGCTTCCGCCAAGAGATTGGCAAGCCCAGCCACATAGGAAGGGAGCTCGAACGTCGTCGAAGGCGAGGAAAACATGTCGGCGGTAAGGACACGAATTGGGCTAAGAAATGGAGCTCTGAACAAACATGACAAGAAAAAAATTACATTAGACAATGACAACAACTTCAAAGCGAGAAGGAAAGAAATGAAAAGAAGAAGTTCGAAGCCAACAACGAACTTACGCACACAACAAATCAAAGTTGCGCTTCGCCATCTTGCGGGGGGGAGGAACAAAAACCGATCCCCGTTGTGGGGCCACGTATTGTGAGGTGTGTTCTTGCTCTGCCTCACGCATGGGGAGGAGGAGTGACTTGAAGATGTCGATGTCCGACTCTAAAGCCACAATATGGCGTTGAATGGAGCGGCATGCAAGGACGGAACCTCCTAATACAACCAATTGCGGAAATGTAAGGAGACGGGAATGAAAGGAAAATTAAACAAGTAAAAAAAAATTAAAAAAAATTAAAAAATGAAAATGAAAAACAAGGAGATTAAGGACATACCAACGCCACATTGCCAATCTAATATAATGTCGTCCTTGTCCGTGAGTGCGGAAAAAAGAATAGAAAAAAAATCGGCTCGTTTTTCACGAGCATCTTTCCATGGCACTCCGCCTTCCCTCATAGATTGGTTATTAGCATCAACGAAGCTGTTGAGCCATCCATCTCTCTTAAGATTGTACCCCTTATCATCAACCTCCGAAGTGCGGACTCTCAAAACTGACTCATTACGAACGAGGACCTTGATGAAAAACTTGCGAGTCTGGAAGAAATCCGAACCTTGGAATTAGGAATTCTGAAAAACAAGGAAAAAACAAAAAAAAACCCAAATGTGAGGAAAGAAAGGAATTACCAATTCGGATGAAGAAGTGGGCGACTGAAGATCGAGGTCATTCATTCCGAACCAGTCTTCGGCGACGTAGAACTCCTCTGTGTATGCCTAGTTATGAATCGACCTAGATACTTCAGGATCTGCGGCGTGTGCAAAGACTAGGACGCCGTCGTCATGCATGTTAGCACTAGCAAAGGCAAACAAAACCTCGAAGTAAGAAGGAGATCGAGTGTTCCACTTAGGAACCTCTAAAGGAGAGGCATATATGTTAGGGACACGGAGGTTCTCGGGGACATCTGCAAAGAGAAGATCAATCCCTGTGTGAACCTTAGGCTTCGTATTAGGACGAATACGGCCCCCTCCAACTTGCGAGGCAAAAATTGAAAGAAATTAAAAAAAAACATAGATCAAGAATGTGGATTAAACGAAAAAAACATTGAATGTTACACTGACCTTTGTAATGAATTCTTGGATGCGACGGCAGGCCGGAGGTTGAACCTTAGTTCGCATGAGGTCCTCTATCATCTCCCCCATGTCGACATTCTCAATCAAAAGGAGAGAAGACGACTTCTCTGAAGAAGTTGCGGAGGTATCAGGCGCGACGGCCTTCCTCTTGCGAGGAACGGAGGCTAGGGGAGGGTCACACCGCTATGGGAAGGCGCAGGAACAAGGTCTGGAGCTATGGCAGAAGGAGTTGCAGATGGACTACCGACAACAGTTGTGGTTGGAGCAGCCGTACGCTGAACGGAGGCCTTAATGTAAGAACGAGTGGACACCTGACTGGAGGCCACCCTCTTACCTTTCCCCTTACCCTTTGCAGACCCAACCTCTTTCACAATGGGGGGAGGAGGAGGAATGGGGTCTTCTTCCGGCTCCTCCTCCAGTTCAATTACCTCCGGGGAAGAGGACACCAAGCTGCTGTAAAGGGATTCCTTTGGTTCGGGAACGAAACCACGTGAACAATCCAAGTACTAGCCACCTGCGACCAAGTGCGGGTGGGGGAATTTGGTAATCTGCATGAGAGTGTATACACACTGACTGTACCTCGTATCGAACCATTCTTGGAGGAATGACGGCAAAGAAGAAGAAGGAAAAGCATTCTTGACGACAAGCTCACGATGAATGTACTTGCATAATATAGGGTATGAGAATACGAAAAATGAAGCAAAAAAAAGAATGGAATGAAATAAGGTAAAACAAATCAATATCAAAAAAGGGATTACCGATAAGCAACGCGCTTGATAGCAATGGGGCCTTCTTCAAATTCCAAGAGATCAAGGCCTTTGACAAATTTTAAATCTCCCTTGTCGTCAAAATAAACCAAAAATGCCTTGTCCCACAAAATCAGCCTCCAATGCTCAACGTAATTGGCAGGTTGGAGAATATCCTCCGAGGAACCCCAGTCAATGTCAACATCCGCCTCATTCTCAAATGAAGCAATCTCAGCCTCAACCCCCTTCTCCAACTATGAAAAGAATGAAAAATAGTTTAGAAACCAGATTCCAAAAGTCATTAAAGAAATCTAAAACTAGGCATTGAAAATACACATATACCAAGCACATTGAGGTTATTGATTTCCACATATCAGTTCTAGTAAGCTTGAAAACAGATTCTAGGATTGACTTCATAATTCATTAACCAGCCCCCTGAGGTTCCTGATTTGCACATAGTAGTTCTAGGAAGCCCGAACCTAGACTCTAGGATTGACTTCATAATTAATGAAACAACCATTGAGGTTCCCGATTTCCACATATTAGTTGTAGTAAGCCTGAAACTAGACTCTAGGATTGACTACATAATCAAATATCAAGCCCCTTGAGGTCCCTGATTTCCACATATTAGTTCTAGTAAGCCTGAAAACAGACTATAGGATTGACTTCATAATTCATTAACCAGCCCCTTGAGGTTCTTGATTTCCACATATTTGTTCTAGTAAGCCCGAAACTAGAGTCTAGGATTGACTTAATTATTCATTAACCAACCACTTGAGTAGCATGATTTCCACATATTAGTTCTAATAAGCATGAAACATGACACAAGGCATGACTTCAAAATTCATTAACGAGCCCCTAGGGGTTCCTGATTTCCCCACCATAGTCCAATATTGGGCCTAGACACCACACATTCTAACACCCTCTCAGAACCGAGAGGGTGGCCAACTATGTATAAACCAGAATCCATATTCTAAAACTCATTCTAAAAATCTAAGACGAGTCCTTCAAAGTCCACATTAACAAGCACATGGAGGTTCCTGATTTACACATATTAGTTATAGTAAGCATGAAACTAGACTCTAGGAGTGACTTTATAATCAAATATCAAGCCCCTTGAGGTCCCTGATTTCCACATTATTAGCTCTTATAGGCCAGAAACTTTACTCAAGGCTTGAATTCAAAACTCCTAGACCAGCCCCTTGGGGTTCCTCATTTCCAAATACTAGTTCTAATTGGCCAGAAACTTGACTCAATGCTTGACTTCATAATCAAATATCAAGCCCCTTAAGGTCCTTGATTTCCATATATTAGCTCTTATAGGCCAGAAACTTTACTCAAGGCTTGAATTAAAAACTCCTAGACCAACCCCTTGGGTTCCTGATTTCCCCACCATTTTCCTATATTGGGCCTAGGCACTCCACTTTCTGACACCCTCTCGGAACTGAGAGGGTGCCGAGCTATGTATAAACCTGATACACTTTTCTAAATCTCATTCCAGCATTCTTATACTAGTCCTACAAAGTCCACATTTTGACACCCTCTCGAAACCGAGAGGGTGCCCAACTATGGATAATCCTTATACCATATTCTAAATCTCAATCCACAAATTCAATACTAGTCTTTCAAAGTCCACATTTTGACAAGCTCTCGGAACCGAGAGGGTGCCCAACTATGTGTAAACCTGAAACCATATTCTAAAACTCCTTACAGAAATCTAAAATTTGAAATAAAAAACAAAGAACAAACATCATTTCGGAAACCTCGAAAAGAGAAAGGATCAAAGAGAGGAAAAAAAATTGTAGATGCACCTGAGCCCAGAATGAAGCTTTGTTGAGCCAGTTTTCGAGGACTTTCTCCCTAAGAGGGAGAGACGATGGAAATCTATTCTTATTTTTGACATCGGCAGGGGAGTTCCACCAACGAAGCCACTTGGCCTTGAAGTGGGCATCGACATGTGCAGTGGCCACCTTTTGAAGTTTTTCGATTGTCATATCAGTGACGAGGAAGGTGGAGAAATGACGGTCAATCTGCCACATACAAGAGTGAAAAGGAAGAAAGAGATATGAAGCACGACAAGATTAATAGGAGAATGAAAGACTAAATGAAAAAACAAAGATAGGAGAGGCACCTCGTTGAAGAAATCATCACCGTTGTCCTTGTGGGCAACGGAAATGAACTTCTCAAAGTTCCGAGAACGAATGCTTTTGATCAACCTATCCTGGGCTTTTGTCATAGCCTCCCAAATTTCAGTCGAAGATCTCTGAGCCTCGGGAGTGGCCTCACGGTATAACCTTGCGGCCGTATCAGCCGCGTTTGATATCTCCCTCTGAAACAAAAAGAAAAGCATAAGGAACGCACATAAACATGGGAGAAGCAAAGTCAAGGAAAAATCACCCAATATTTACCTTGTATAAAAATTTGACGAAGACGTCTAATGTCAAGGGATACCAAGTAGGATTCTTCTCCATCTTGGACTCACACATCTTGTAGTCTGCAACGGAAAGGAGGTCTTTAAACTCCTCTAGCCTCATCTTCCCAAATGTCCGAATACGAAGTAACTTGGCGGGTAGGTTGTCCTTAACATGGTCATGTTCCGTGGACCTAAACAAATAAAATGTTAGAGGATAAAATGCGAAAAAAAAAAGATAAGCTCAAGAACATCAAATATTGAACTCACCAGTTGATGTCATTCATAGCATTAAGGAAGATGGCTGTGCAATTTCTTGGATCCACCAGAATACAATCAGCAGAGATATGCCAATCTTTGTCCAACGGGTGATGATTGTTGATGTGCCTCCACCAAGCTGTCAACCGATGGTTCCCCTCCCACACGTAGAACATTTTGCCAACAAAGCCAGCAAGGTCGGAGTCTCCTTGGAGAATGGCATTAAACTCTGCATTGGCCTCCTGCCATAATGGACTCCAAGAGGCCTTGATGTCATCGGATACATCAAGGCCCTCATTGAGGTTGTTGTATGGAGAGACGTACATAGCTCGGTCACCATCACGATAACCCATCACAAACTCATTCTCCAAACGAGCAACATCAACGCCGTTGATAGGACGAACAAGAGGAAGACAACGCAAACGACACAATGGAATAGGGAAACGAGATTTCCCAAGAGGTTTGAATCGAACCCGTTGAATCACGGTGTTGGAATCTTGTTTTTGTGATCTCCGTACCAAAAGCTCCGTCTCATCCGGGTTCGACTCATCTAGAGGTTTTAGGCAGTCGGATACAACCGGAGCATCAATCTAAAAGGAAAGAGAAGCACAACATAAGAAGACAACACAAAAACCAAACATACAAGAAGCCGAATAAAACATTGACACACAAAAGAAAACCTCCAAAAGTTCAACGAATCAAACACCTCTCCCTGTGAGACGTCATCAAGAGCCGCAACGAGAGCCTCAGGAGGCAAAAAATGAACATTGACATCCTCCATTAAATGCACCCGTGATACAGTAAGAGCCAAAGCCTGCGATGCCTACATGCACAATATACATACCATGAAAATGTGACTAGATCCTAACCTGGAGTACAGATATTAATCAATAGCCCATTGGAAGTTGTGATTATCCCACATTAACTCCAAAAACGAGAGGGTGCCAATGTCCCATGGAACTGAATCTAGGACTAGTACTTGAAAGTCCACATTCTGTCACCCTCTCGGAACCGAGAGGGTGCCCAACTATGTATAAACCAGAATCCATATAATAGAACTCAATCCAGAAATTCAAGACTAGTCCTCCATAGTGGGTGCCCAACTATGTATAAACCTGATACCAGATTATTAATGTCTTTCCAGAAATTCAATACTAGTCCTTCAAAGTCCACATTAGCAAGCACATGGAGGTTCCTGATTTCCACATATTAGTTCAAATAGGCCAGAAACTTGACTCAAGGCTTGACTTCATAATCAAATATCATGCCCTTGAGGTCCCTGATTTCCACATATTACCTCTTATAGGCCAGAAACTTGACTCAAGGCTTGACTTCAAAACTCATAGACCAGCCCCTTGGGGTTCGTGATTTCCCCACCATATTCCTATATTGTGACTACACACTCCACTTTCTGTCACCCTCTCGGAACCGAGAGGGTGCGGAATATGTCTAAACCTGATACCATATTCTAATTCTCATTCCAGAATTCTTATACTAGTCCTTCAAAGTCCACATTTGGACACCCTCTCGGAACCGAGAGGGTGCCCAACTATGTCTTAACCTGATACCATATTCTAAATCTCATTCCAAAATTCTTATACTAGTTCTTCAATGTCCACATTTGGACACCCTCTCGGAACCGAGAGGGTGCCCAACTATGTATAACCCTGATACCATATTCTAAATTTCAATCCAGAAATTCAAGACTAGTCTTTCAAAGTCCACATTTGGACACCCTCTCGGAACCGAGAGGGTGCACAACTATGTGTAAACCCGAAACCATATTCTAAAACTCAATCAAGAAATTCAAGACTAGTCCTCCAAAGTTCACATTTGGACACCCTCTCGGTTCCGAGAGGGTGCCCAACTATGGATAATCCTGATACCAGATTCTAAATGTCATTCCAGAAATTCAAGACTAGTCCTTCAAAGTCCACATTAGCAAGCACGTGGAGGTTCCTGATTTCCACATATTAGTTCTAGTAAGCCTGAAACTATACTCTAGGCTTGACTTCATAATCAAATATCATGCCCCTTGAGGTCCCTGGTTTCCACATATTACCTCTTATAGGCCAGAAACTTGTCTCAATGCATGACTTCAAAATTCATAGACCAGCCCCTTGGGGTTCGTGATTTCCCCACCATATTCCTATATTGTGCCTAGACACTCCACTTTATGTCACTCTCTCGGTTCCGAGAGGGTGGTGAACTATGTCTAAACCTGATACCATATTCTAATTCTCATTCCAGAATTCTTATACTAGTCCTTCAAAGTCCATATTTTGACACCCTCTCGGTTCCGAGAGGGTGCCCAACTATGTATTAACCTGAAACTATATTCTAAAACTCAATCCACAAATTGAAGACTATTCATCCAATGTCCACATTTGGACACCCTCTCGGAACCGAGAGGGTGCCCAACTATGTCTTAACCTGATACCATATTCTAAATCTCATTCCATAATTCTTATACTAGTCCTTCAATGTCCACATTTGGACACCCTCTCGGAACCGAGAGGGTGCCCAAGTTTACCCTCATGACTCTTAGTCCCCGTGGGTGAGAGGCGTTCTCAACGCCCGGGGCCCTCACCCATGCTAAGAGTACTTGGGCCCTCTCACCAATGGCGCCACAAGTCCCGGGTGTCACTCCGGGGTCCCCCTTGTGCCCATGGTGTTGCGGGCACTCCTCATGGAGAGGTGCGCGACAAGCTGGGACTAAGTTCAGGTTTGGAGCTGCCAACGGCAGCTGGGACTAAGTTCAGGTTGGAGCTGCCCAACAGCTGGGACTAAGTTCAGGTTGGAGCTGCCCAACAGCTGGGACTAAGTTCAGGTTTGGAGCTGCCAGCGGCAGCTGAGACTAAGTTTAGTTTGGAGCTGCCAACGGCTGCTGAGACTAAGGCCATAATTGGAGCTGCCAGCAGCTGGGACTAAGGTCAGCTTTGGAGTTAGTGGTTTAGGAGAAGGGGGTTGAGATTACCATATTCTAAAGGAAAGGGGAACTTACTAGGTTGACAATAGATTATATTATAGCTAGTTAGTAGAGTTAGCACGTAATGTTAGTTAGATGCTTAGTCATTAGCATGTTGGTTGACCACTATACATTATAAGGTGGCAATAGGAGATGGACTTGGGATTGAGTTGTGTGGGATTGCACTCGAGTACGCTAATAGTGCCATGATAGAGAAGAGTGTTTTTTAACACTTGTGTCTTTATTATGGAATAAATTGAAGTGCTAAGCTTGATGTGAAGTACTAGGGTGGGTTGTGTGGTTCCACACAAAGAGAATGGCCTTGGGTTGACAATGGGGGATTAATACATTAGAAATTTAATTGCCACATGGAGTCTACAAGCCATAGCCTCACGGAGGCTAAGATCACTAATGAGAAAGCCTTGGCCAAAGCTAAGGTTTCAAGAAGAATATCCTTAAGGGCATGTGTAGCGAAGGCCGAAGGTTGGACCCTTGAGAAGGCCAACGCTCCACCCATTCATGAGGCTAGCATTAATAAAATGACATGACTTTAAGTAAGGTGGGTGCCTAATGAGATGGAAGTTACATTTCACGCTACCACAAGTTTCTATGGAGTGCATGTGATTCTCAAAACTATCACCCGGACTAGGACGCTTAAGGGTGGTGGGTTTGGCCTCACAATACCACTTATATGTTGTAATCTTGGACTTTTCCTTCACTAATTTGAGGCATATTCCATACATTTCTCTAAAATGATGGCTAATTTTCCGAAAGCCTTCAACTTCAAACATTTATTTCTCTAATTAAGCAATTCATTTGTAGCTACACTATTTTGACTAATTGGTGTGGGATACGATTTGGAGTTACACATTGCTACAAAATTTTGCTTAGAGTATCATTTCCGACCTATCAATAACATAAGTAGTTACTATATACACTGACAAATATGATATAACTTAGTTGGTGAAAAATGAAAATATACATTAAAACGTTACAGCGACACATGTCTCCAAATGGTAACCCACACTAATTGGAGAGAATAATGTAGTTGTCTGTTCTCCCCGTCCGTTGTGATCCCTTTCTTGCAACATGGAGAGAGGTGAAATTATCTCATCACATTTGGCAGTGATCACTATGATGGGAGGGCAAAAATAATGCGTACTATTTCTAAGCCTACATGATTCTATTTTAATATTTTCAGTTTCGTCAAGTTTACAAAACTTTACGCGATCGTTTTCAATGCCTTGACATGTCCCAAAATCGAGCTCCTCCAACGCTACGAGGTTGCTTATAGCAACATCGAACTCCTCCAAAGCCTCACATTCAAACATGTACAACATTTTCAATTTCGTGAAGTTCCCAAAGCTTTCCGGAATCCTTTTCAATGCCCGACATGCTCGGAAATGGAGCTATCAAGTTGCTTATTCCAACAGGAAACTCTTCCAAAGCCTTGCATTCTTACATGCAGAGTATTTTCAGTTTCGTCAAGTTCCCAAAGCTTTCCGGAATATTTTTTAATGTCGGACATCTCCCAAAATTGAGCTCCTCCAACGCTATCAGGTTGTTTACTCCAACAGGGAACTCCTCCAAATCCTCGCATTCATACAGGTGCAGTATTTTCAGTTTCGTCAAGTTCCCAAAGCTTTCCGGAATCCTTTTCAATGCCCAACATCTTGCAAAATCGAGTTCCTCCAAGGCTACGAGGTTGCCTACTCCAACAGGGAACTCCTCCAAAACCTCACATTCAGACATGTACAATGTTTTCAATTTCGTCAAGTTCCCAAAGCTTTCCGGAATCCTTTTCAATGCCCGGCATCTTGCAAAATCGAGTTCCTCCAAGGCTACGAGGTTGCCTACTCCAACAGGGAACTCCTCCAAAACCTCACATTCAGACATGTACAATGTTTTCAGTTTCGTCAAGTTCCCAAAGCTTTCCGGAATCCTTTTCAATGCCCGACATCTTGCAAAATCAAGTTCCTCCAAGGCTACGAGGTTGCACACTCCCACAGGGAACTCCTCCAAAACCTCACATTCAGACATGTACAATGTTTTCAGTTTCGTCAAGCTCCCAAAGTTTTCCGGAATCCTTTTCAATGCCCGGTATCTTGCAAAATCGAGTTCCTCCAAGGCTATGAGGTTGCACATTCCCACAGGGAACTCCTCCAAAACCTCACATTCAGACATGTACAATGTTTTCAATTTTGTCAAGTTCCCAAAGCTTTCCGGAATCCTTTTCAATGCCCGGCATCTTGCAAAATCGAGTTCCTCCAAGGCTATGAGGTTGCCTACTCCAACAGGAAACTCCTCCAAAACCTCACATTCAGACATGTACAATGTTTTCAGTTTCGTCAAGTTCCCAAAGCTTTCCGGAATCCTTTTCAATGCCCGGCATCTTGCAAAATCAAGTTCCTCTAAGGCTACGAGGTTGCACACTCCCACAGGGAACTCCTCCAAAACCTCACATTCAGACATGTACAATGTTTTCAGTTTTGTCAAGTTGCCAAAGCTTTCCGGAATCATTTTCAATGCCCGGCATCTCCAAAAATTGAGCTCCTCCAACGCTATCAGGTTGCTTACTCCAATAGGGAACTCCTCCAAATCCTCGCATTCATACAGTTGCAGTACTTTCAGTTTCGTCAAGTTCCCAAAGCTTTCCGGAATCCTTTTCAATGCCCGACATCTCCAAAAATTGAGCTCCTCCAACGCTATGAGGTTGCTTACTCCAACAGGGAACTCCTCCAAAGCCTCGCATTCATACATGCGTAGTGTTTTCAGTTTCGTCAAGTTTCCAAAGCTTTCCGGGATTGTTTTCAATGCCCGACATCCCCCGAAATGCAGCTCCTCCAAGGCTACGAGGTTGCACACTCCAACAGGGAACTCCTCCAAAGCGTCACATCCAAACATGCGCAATATTTTCAGTTTTGTCAAGTTGCCAAAGCTTTCCGGAATCCTTTTCAATGCCCGGCATCTCCAAAAATTGAGCTCCTCGAGGGCTACAAGGCTGCACACTCCAACAGGGAACTCCTCCAAAGCCTCGCATTGATACAGTTGCAGTATTTTCAGTTTCGTCAAGTTCCCAAAGCTTTCCGGAGTCCTTGTCAATGCCTGACATCCCCTGAAATGCAGCTCCTCCAGGGCTACGAGGTTGCACACTCCAACAGGGAACTCCTCCAAAACGTCACATCCAAACATGCGCAGTATTTTCAGTTTCATCAAGTTCGCAAAGCTTTCCGGAATCCTTTTCAATGCCCGACATCTCCCAAAATTGAGCTCCTCCAACGCTATCAGGTTACTTACTCCAACAGGGAACTCCTCCAAATCCTCGCATTCATACATGTGGAGTATTTTCAGTTTCGTCAAGTTCCCAAAGCTTTCCGGAATCCTTTTCAATGCTCGGCATCTTGCAAAATCAAGTTCTTCCAAGGCTACGAGGTTGCCTACTCCAACAGGGAACTCCTCCAAAACCTCACATTCAGACATGTACAATGTTTTCAGTTTCGTCAAGTTCTCAAAGCTTTCCGGAATCCTTTTCAATGCCTGACATCTTCCAAAATTGAGCTCCTCCAGGGCTACGAGGTTGCACACTCCAACAGGGAACTCCTCCAAAGCGTCACATCCAAACATGCGCAGTATTTTCAGTTTTGTCAAGTTGCCAAAGCTTTCCGGAATCCTTTTCAATGCCCGGCATCTCCTAAAATTGAGCTCTTCGAGGGCTACAAGGTTGCACACTCCAACAAGGAACTCCTCCAAAGCCTCGCATTCATACATGCACAGTGTTTTCAGTTTCATCAAGTTTCCAAAGCTTTCTGGGATTGTTTTCAATGCCCGACATCCCCCGAAATGCAGCTCCTCCAGGGCTACGAGGTTGCACACTCCAACAAGGAACTCCTCCAAAACCTCACATTCATACATGTACAATGTTTTTAGTTTCGTCAAGTTCCCAAAGCTTTCCGGAATCCTTTTCAATGCCCGGCATCTCCCAAAATTGAGCTCCTCCAAGGCTACGAGGTTGCCTACTCCAACAGGGAACTCCTCCAAAACCTCACATTCAGACATGTACAATGTTTTCAATTTCGTCAAGTTCCCAAAGCTTTCCGGAATCCTTTTCAATGCCCGGCATCTTGCAAAATTGAGTTCCTCCAAGCCTACGAGGTTGCCTACTCCAACAGGGAACTCCTCCAAAACCTCACATTCAGACATGTACAATGTTTTCAATTTCGTCAAGTTCCCAAAGCTTTCCGGAATCCTTTTCAATGCCCGGCATCTTGCAAAATCAAGTTCCTCCAAGGCTACGAGGTTGCACACTCCCACAGGGAACTCCTCCAAAACCTCACATTCAGACATGTACAATGTTTTCAGTTTCGTCAAGCTCCCAAAGCTTTCCGGAATCCTTTTCAATGCCCGGCATCTTGCAAAATCGAGTTCCTCCAAGGCTACGAGGTTGCACACTCCGACAGGGAACTCCTCCAAAACCTCACATTCATACATGTACAATGTTTTCAGTTTCGTCAAGTTCCCAAAGCTTTCCGGAATCCTTTTCAATGCCCGGCATCTCCAAAAATTGAGCTCCTCCAACGCTATCAGGTTGCTTACTCCAACAGGGAACCCGTCCAAAGAGTCACATTCATGCATGCGTAGTATTTTTAATTTTGTCAAGTTGCCAAAGCCTTCTGGTATTGTTTTTAAATATCGACATGTGGTGAACTGTAATTTTTCCAAGGCTGATAGGTTCCCTATCTGAATAGAGGTGCCCTTGAGGTCTTCGCAATTATAGAAGCATAACTCTTCTAAGGTGACGAGTTTATCAACTCCAATGACAAATTCATCCAATTGTTCGCAATTTGAGAATGTTAATTCCTGGATCTGCATCATATTCAAGTATTCGCAAGAAATTGATCCCAAAAAATTGCAGTTGGACATCGCAAGGTACCGCAGATTTTGGAGATTTTCTAGGGTATCAATGAAAAATTTCCCAATGAATTGGTTTGTCAACCTTGTAGAGTCAATATGTTTGGGTGAGAAATGGATGTCCAACCATTTAAGATTGGGTGATTTTTTCACAATAGCAAGAAGTGGGTTAATGTTCTCACAAAATCGGACTTGGAGTAGAGAAAGCTTTTCCATCGATTTTATTTCCACATCTCCTTCGTACATTGATTTGTTTTCCAAATTTGTAATTGATAGGCCTTGGACAAGTTCTATGCCCTACATACACAACAAAACACATGAGTTGATTTGTTTTCATCTAGAATACATTGGATTTAGAGCTATTGACAAATTATATAACTTGTGCAATTTTAGTAGAACTTGTCAAGAAGTTAATAAGGAACATCAACCTATACAAAACACAAACTATGTACCTTTTGTTTACAACGATTGACGAATGCAGGGTAACTTATATTAAAAATTCGAGTCCCCATAAAATCCTTTTCCGTAATCATACGACCCATCTCACGTAATTGATCATGAATGTAAAAACCTTCCCAATCGTTCACCTTCAACAATGATTTTTCTTGAAGTCTTTTCAAGACATTTTTGGCAACCTCGATATCACCATCCCACATCCTAAGATTTGATTCTTTTGTTGGATAAACATCATCAAGATATGCATCTTTACAAAAGAAACATGCTATGTCTAGAAACATGTTTCTTTCTAGATCATTTAGCTCATCAAAGCTTATCCTCAATGTCTTCCAAATCTTCTCATCTGAACCTCCATCATGTCTTGCCCTCAACACCCTATACAATGTTCGCTCCCATATTCTCAATCGTGCTTCCCCTTGCATGCATTTGCCCATCACCTCCAAACTCAAAGGAAGTCCACAACATGCATCCACAATCTTTTCAACCACATGTTTTAAATGAGGTGAACATGATTGGTTGGTCCCAAAAGCATACATTGAAAATAGTTCCATAGCTTGGTTCCCATCGAGGGTTTGCATCTCTACTTTACCACCCATGGGTACATGTTGTTCCAAGGAGTTCCAATCACGAGAACTTGCAATCAACCTACTGCCATTGATATCTTTGAATGGACCATCATCCAATAGTTGTTGTAGTTGTCTTTGTTTGCCCACATTGTCCACCACAATGAGAATTTTTTTTGTTCGTTGAATATCTTTTAAAATCTTCTGTGTCGTTATCAATGTTTTGGCTTGGGGATGTGAGTCTTGCATGCCTTTGGAGTTGTGTTGTACTTGCAATGTACAAGTTTCATCCTTCAAGTCGTATACAAAACATGTTGCATCAAAACTCTTGGAGATGTGGTCACTCAAAGCCTTAGCCAACGTTGACTTGCCACTTCCGCCCATGCCAACAAGTCCTAGACAATCAACACTTCGAAGTTGCCTTTCCAATTGGAAAACTTTGTCTTGGACTCCAATTAATTTGGACCATTCTTTCATGTTGTCATCATTGTTGACCTACAAAATTTCCAACTTCTAAAATTTAGTAAGTGTTATTAACATGATAGAGTTGGTGAGGCCTCTTCAATTATCCCAAATAAAATTGAAATCTAGTAACTTCCATTTATAAACTCAACCACATGCTTACCTTCATGGAAAATGGATTTGATGATGATCCATTCGAGACCTTTTGGGCACTTTGAAATAAGGTTGGACGATTAACATGTTTAAATTTGAATATGAACCATAAGTATCGGATCCAAGAGACCAAAACAAAGCATAAGTATGATAAAACTTTCCATAAGGAGCCACGTGTATCATTTGTAGCTCCTCCAATCGTCACCACACCCTTGAGGATTGTAGGTCTTTTCAAACTTGTAAGTTTGTTGTGAATATCAAGAAATGTTGGTCTTTCCAAAGGATCGGACGACCAACAATCATGCACCATTGATCTTAATCCTTCAGAATAGGATTCTGGCAGCTTTGGTCTACTAGAATCTTCTAATATATACTTTCGATATTCACGAAATGAATCAAAAGGATGTTTCTTTGCCGAAAGAATATCAGAACACAACATGCCAAAACTAAACACATCAGCTTTCAAAGCATCCACCTCTGATAATTCCTTCGCCATGATCTCTGGCGCCATGTATCCATGAGTTCCTATGTATCGACCTGTGGGCACCTCCTTATAATCCTTCACTTCAACCTTTGAAATACCAAAATCAAGTAATTTCACTTGTATGCACCCGAGATTAATCAACGTCGAATCATTTGGTAGACTCACAACAACATTACCAGGCTTTAGGTCACGATGTGCCACCTTCATATCATGAAGGTAGCACATTCCATTTGCAATTTGTAACATAATTTCCATTGCATTTGTCTCTTTAAGAGGACCTTCTTCATTTAGATGATCATATAAGGTTTTCTTTCCATATTCCATAACAAGCTCAAATTGGTTTTCCACCTCAAGGAAACCACAACAATAAAATTTGATGATGTTTGGATGATTCAACCCTCCCAAAATACTTGCTTCTTTCCAAAGTCGTTTTATGTCCTTGGGATCACGGATGTCAAACACCTTTGTTGCAGACTTCAAACCCAACCAATTTGTCAAGAACACACACATGTTGTTTGACCTTCCCAAAACCTTAGGTGGATTTCCTTTATATTTGGGGCGAGGATAATTGTAAGGAAAATCAATTTTGTCCAATCCACCGCCTTCAACATGTTGTAGACTCCTTAGGTACTCCTTAAGGTACTGCGCAAGTTTGCAATCATCGCAATCCATGGTTGTGCATGAATCCAAATGCTTAGAAAACCTTCCACATATTGAAGTTTGATCCTCTTTAACTGCATCGATGGATATTGGGTAGAATGTCATATCATTCCTCATCGCAAGAATCTTTGATTCTTGAACCGGATGGTAAAGGCAAGATATGTCACAAATTGTATGGAAACAATTTTCAAAGTCCAAAAGGAGTTCTCTGAAGCCCTCTTTGTTGGTCAATTGTGTCACTACAACACGACACCAATCTTCTTTGCAACAATCTTCAATTAGCACTTTTGCTTTGTATACAATTTGATATAGATCTTCTTCTGCTTTGCGGAACACCTCGTTATGACCACTTGTGATGCTTTGCAATGCTTGCACACCATTTTGAAAGTTGAAGAACAAATTCTCGCATTGCCTTCTATTCAATACTTCGTCCAACAATGATATTGCAGGAAATTTCACAATCCGCATTGCTAGTCGCATAACATTTGCCATTTTTAGAGATATAATGAATGTTCACAAAGCTTGATTATGTTGTATTGTATGCTTGAAGTATATATAGTAACCAATCAACTCCACTAGAACCTGAACCTATAAAAACCACCAAAACCATCAAATATTGATGAAAATTTTAAATTAAAAAAATCAAGTTCTCATAAAATTTTAATAAAAGCAAACACGTAATTGATCTTTAATTATGATAAGTTATTGTTTGAGATGAAGGTTGTCAACTAGATTTAAACAAAACCTTTTAAAGTTGAAATCAACTATGTATTTCATGTGGTTTATATAGTGATAACTTCTTAATTAACAAAACAACAACTTTGCTTTAGCCAATGCTCATGTTACAAACATTAGGCCATGAAAATAATATAGGAACGTGATCCAACATTGAATTGGCACATGGGGACAATAGAATGATGTTTGAACATATCCTAAAGAGTATTTTGATTATTTTCATAATATGTAGGAACATCTACCTATAGATTTAAATGAATAACACACAAAAGATGTGATAATTTCTAATTTTGAAATATGTACGTTAACAATAGGATGGGAAAGCCTTGCTAACATGTGAAAAGATAAGGGCCTCAAGAATTTAGAGTTTGATCCCAAGTTTAAAATATTGTGAGTGACAAGAAATTCTAACAAACCTATTAGATGTAGCCCCAATTTAAATATTTGAACCATATTCTATATTTTCATAACAAATTCTAATATCTTACCATATACAAAAAGGATTATAAAATTCATTAGAAACCATGTGTCACAAAGGTCACCCATTTAGTTCACTTTTTTTACCTTCTTAACACATGCTTTCCTGACACTCAGAACTGGCAGGGAATTCATATTTTACCCCTAAAGGCCAAAGTAAAACTGTCCAATTCAATTCAATAGCTTATTGAAGAAAATATGTACATCTTAATGTAGATCTGATCATGCCAATGGCATCTTTGTAATGTTAGGATTGTTTAGCTGACCATATGTCCAAAATCAAAATATTATAATGTAAGTATTTTCACTAGAACGGTCAACGGTGACTTCTTAGAGAAAATTGCCTCAACCTTTAGGGCTTTAAGGCCCTAAGTTTGGGCTCTCTATGATGTTACCACAAGATATTATGTGAGTTTTCTTATCAACTAAGTTGCAATTGAGTCTAGACAATAATCATGGATAGAAGTCTACATTGACCCCAATATGTTACTTCCAAGTTTGTTTATGATAACAATTCTAGAAGCAGACAATACATGTGCAATGGAAGCGCATTGGCTCCTTCTGATTCATCAAAATTGATTTGATAGCAAGAACCCGAATTCATATGTTTTAGGTTTCTGAATTGCAATGAGCATAGTCAACAAACCAATATCTTAACAAGTCAAAAGATGTAAATCTTCAAAGTGTTGCCAAGAATGTTGACAACATGCCATGACATTATTCAAGTAGCATACTAGATTCCCCAACTCTCAAACGGAGATGACATACCTATGCATCAACGTCACCTCCTTATAACGGGGTCACCCCTTCAATGCACATCCAAATTTTTAGAGGACATCTTGAATCGATTTGAAAGAAATTGCAACATGTTTCACAATATTGCAATTGAGTGAATAGAGACCATGGTGCTCTTTGCTCTCTGCATTCACAATAGGAGTTACAATTTGAGAGACATATGCAACACAATCCAACGCATGTGCATGATGTCTACTCCTGGGTAGGGCACTCATACATGTATTTAATAACCCATCTGCGACGGAATGGTATTTATCATGGGGCTATTTATCTAAGAAATTGGAATTCTTTACACCTTATTAGTACATATAAATCTAAATTTTGTCATTTTAGATGACCCTATTTGTATTTATAAAGTTGCAAGTGAACTAGTTTCTAGTACCCTATGTTCCTTATAATTTTTATATTTGACCCCATGAATGACGAATCATAGGACTCTTGTCATCCAAAACCCTCGTCATCCAAATTTTTCATTCGGGAATTTGGATTGAAAATGGATAGTTTCTCATCCATTGACCACCATAAAATGCATTGTATACCTCTGCCTCAATATTTTTTTCTCTCCCTACTATTCCCAACCCTATTTTAGATTGAAAGAATTAGATAAATTGATGCATTATATGGTACCCTTATTTTTTTATACACACAACTTTGTAATTAAAGAGGTGCCTCATTATATCGAAGAATTGTATAAATTTTCTCACAAATGAATAAAAAATACCCTACATTCTTTCTCACATGGTTTAATAAATTTTCGCGAGTGCCCTACCCGGGTGTCTACTTAAAGTGGTTGAGCATGTAGCTACATACTCTTTCCATCATGCAAAAAGTAAGTCCCAAGTCTCTAGACCAGCTTGGCTTGATGGATTAGCAATTTAGACCTACTCACTACCTCAAAAGGGATTCAATTCCTAAATGACACAATTCTTCTCACATGACCATGTCATTAAATTGCAAGACTAGACTTCCTAGCACTCATAACCCTAGTTGAGTTAAGTCATGTATCCATTACACTAAATAGTTGAAGTAGTGTCGTCAAAAAATTAAAGTAACCGTCATTAACGTGGCCATTATAATTCTCTAGTTGGTTTAAAATAATGTGGGTGAGGACATGGTCTTGCCCTAAGTTGATCTTCCTTGAGACTTCCAACGAACACCTTAGGTATTTAAAAACGTGAACCCCTTCAACATCCTAGAAAAACAATTAATGTGCCTCACATTAATTTTAATCTAGAAACTAGGCATGGATTAAGAATGAACACTACCTCGTTGCTTCTTCAAATATGAATTGGTGTGAGCTCAAGGCAATTCCTACAGCCCACAACAATAGAACTATTTAGCATAGCAAATGAGTCAATTTCCTTTAACCAACTGAACTACATTATCATTTACAAAGTTTGAACTACCTTATTGTAATGGGTCGAGACATGAATCACCTCAACCTTGGTAAGCATCACATCATCATTCATCCGCAATTTATTCAAATTTGTCAAACTTGATTCCCAAAAGCAATTGTAAGCTCATGCTAACATTGCAACCCATAATTTTGGTTCACATATGACTGTGACGGCTTGTAAGGCAGATGCACTCTGCTCAAGAAGTGTTTTATACTTGATTACAATTTACTTTATAAAGGATTCTTAGAACCCAACAAATTGAAGTTCTCTAGTGTAGTATGTCAGGCTTCAACCGAATTGAGCATGTCTCCTCCGTACCAAAAAAATGGCATGGCAAGAAAAATATAGTAATTTTTTTATTACAATAGAGGCAGATAGTTCATGTTTAACCTAGGGCCACTTCACACACGAGACTCAGGGCCTGTTTCCATTGCACTTCAAGCAAATCTCACTGGTGGAAAAGGTGGAGTCGGTGTAAGTTCGCTTCATACTAAGCTTCAAGGACCCACTGAGTAAGTTGATGCAAGATGGATGTAAAGTCTACATGGATTCCTACATGGCATCAAGTGGATCATGTTTCATGGTCACTTGGACTTTTCTCAAAACCACCTCTCGGAGGTAGGCCTAACACATAACCAAGTGACCATGGCACTTCGAAACCTCACAAATGTTGATTTATTACATTTCATCATGTGTGAGGACCCCGATGAATAGAACTCGTTGGAAAAGCATTTGGTTGAGGACACAATCACATATGACTTCACACTACACTTGAGGGCCCGTGACCACACTACATGACTTTGGGAAGTGTCTCAGGACAGCCTTAAAACACTTCTTTTGGGCTCTTAAAATTCATGGTCATGGCTCTTGGCTCATGTGTGAAGTGGCCCTTAGACACCTACATGCATAAGCTTGCCAGAGTCCATATCAACATATTTGAAACCACCAAATCCGAAAATATATTTGAACTTGCCTCTCATGAAATTTAAGATCCTCCAACTCTAGAATTGATTCAAAATAAAATCTCTCACATGAAAACGGACAACAGATTGGTACAGGACACTACAGGATGTGTGGAGCCAACAGACTTGAACCAAGAAATTAATGGAGTCGGAACTCAATGTACACTATTCTGCACTAACTTATCAATTTCTTCACCACAACTTGCATCACTCGTCATGTGCTTCCTGTCCAGCATCACAAAGTGGTGCTAAGTTAATTGGTTGATCGCGAGAGCAAGGTATGTCAGACGACAAGAGCCAGTGGCAGGAGTAGCAAAGGATGGCTATGGTAGGGAAGGAGGGGGCTACAACTAAGTGGGTTACTTTCGTTGGTGATTATATATCGTCATGACCAGGGCTAGATGCCCACCTCTTTGAGTTGGGCCCCTACCTGAAACTCCAGTGTGCACTTGTGATGCGCTTCAAAACTAACTCCCCAAATCATTCTACTAGCATGCAAAAGGATCTGAACAAACTAATCTGGAGAGAAAGTCGTGCAGTTTTCGAATTGGAAGGGGTAACGCATACCTATGTAAGAAGCCGGATATGTGTGTCTTGAGATCGATCGCCCTCCAAATTTCCCCTCGTCATCCTCACGAACCGTCGTCTTTCAACACCCAGCACAGAGATTCCGAAGAACAAACACTCATTTCAAAAGACTCACCAACCCAATTCCGTTGCGTGGTCACGACTGGCAATGGAGATGTTGTTTCGTCCTGTGTATTCGGGGTGTTGGATCTGTATGGAGAAATTCAATAGTGAGAATTCTAGCAGGACGTACAGACGCGAGCTGAACGCACCCATATTAACAAACTCAATGGATTGTGAAACAATAACAGACGCTTGACAACCTTCTGTTCGTCAATCGGGCAGAAGAGAACATGAATTCCTCCCACTTGGAGTGCAGGGAAGCACAAGGAGAGGGAGCTCAGAGAGTAGTAGAATGAGAGACGGCAGCGCAAGAGGAAGGTGGCTATGGCGGGGAAGAAGCTGGGTGCAGAGTGCATTTCCTTGCCAGGATCATGGCCAGATTTTCGTAAGACACAGTCACCCGCACTCGGTGATAGCTTAATTGGGCCCAAATGCTTGATATCTTGGGAATAATCTCCATATTTACTACATATAATATCCATATAATATCCTACATATAATATCCTACATATAATATCCATATTTACTCGAGCTCTGCGTTAGAAGTACGCAAGCGTTGGGCATCAAGCCCTGGCCCTACCTTCATGGGTTCCAAAGTCCAGGTCCCTACATACCAACCTCGCAACTTGGACTGAATTTCAGCGGACCTTCAACCTCCCCTTACGAGCTTTTCGGGGGAGGTAGATACGGGCAGGGAAGCCCCCCAAAAGACATCAAGACTTTTTTGACCCGACCGAAAATTCTTGCCCGACTTCCAAAAACCCATTGCCCTTGCATTCTTGAAGGTCACTTGTTCACAAATCTTATGTTGATTGCACTTCACCTTCAAGGTTCATAATCCAATATATGTGTGTGTGTGTGTGTGTGTGTGTGTGTACTTCCACTTAATAAAGAAACAATTGACTGGGATTTCATTCGAGGAGTGAAATCATCAATGAAGCATGTAATTAACTTGGAAGTCGGAAATATTACAAAACCCTCATTAGCATTGGGATCATAATTTTTGTGAGTCACCATTGAAAGGGTCTTTGTCATTCTAAAATGGAACTAAAAGTAATGTTCTGATTTCTTTTTAGTATGTTTATTTTATAATGGTTTAAGGTAATACCTTCTACTTTCACAAAGTATTCATACACATTTAAAGATAAGGATCCTCATGCTTCCTAGTCTCCATGGGTGGGAGGCGTTCCCAACGCCCGGGGCCCTCACCCACTCTAGGATCACTTGGGCCCTCTCACCAACGGCGCCACAAGTCCCGGGTGTCACTCCGGGGTCCCCCTTGTGCCCATGGTGTTTCGGGCACTCCTCATGGAGAGGTGCGCGACATGTATGTATTTGAGGGGGAAATGCTCCCACAACAACCACCGTAATGAGAACCAAGTCACAAGTGCAACAAGATCGAAAAGATGGATCAATTTCATGTGACGAGGAGAGGTCGACAACCGTGACACCCCAGCAGGAGACGTAGCAGCAAACAACGAAAGGAGACATACACCCTAATCGATGCTCCAGCAACCGGACCAGCACCCAAGCAGCGAGAAGTTCCGAGAATGGCACCAGAGCAGCAACGGCGAGAAACCCTAGCAATTGCATGTATTGCCTTGAGTGACCTTCAATCTTAATTAAATAAGTTCTAAAACCCACTCTAGAAGTTATTTTCCTGGGGTCTGTTGTCCTAAGTTCATTTGTTTCCCTTGTGATCTATCAGTTAACTTAATGTTGATCCCTGGATGTGAAACTTGACACTCATTTAGCCTTCCCTGTGTGGTTTTCTTAATTGGAACCCAACCTCAAAAACTATCTACAATAGCGATTAAAGGAGAGATGGAAGAAGAATTTTAAAGATGTTCTAAAAAACAATGCTTGTGTGTTATAAATTTTTGTGTCATTTCATATCCATTTTGTACATTTTTTTTTTTTTCAAAAAGTAGTTGTAAATTTTATAAAAGCTATAGCCAGGTTTCAATTAGGGACCTTTATAAGGCCTTTGCCTTAGCTATTGGCCGCTTACCCCCCCCAAACCCCCCCAAACCCGCCCATGAAGTCTCGTTAAACTATGCAAACATCAAGGTTTGAACCTTGGACCAATTCCCAAGGGGAATATCTCGAGATGTGTGCCACCAATCTTTTCTCCCCCCCCCCCCTTGTGTAACAATTTGATTTTTCTACCTTTTTACTATGATGTTCTCAAACTTTACGTCACTAAATGAGGCCTTTTCTTATTGTTTTTTTGATATTTTGAAAATAATTTTACTTCTATATGCTTGTATATACATATACTAATATGTATTACTATGACGATTCAAGAATTAATACATGATTGAAATTATAAGCACGAATGGTGGCATCAATTTGAGGCTTCTACCATTCATGAGAATCATGCAAGAAGAAATATAAGGTAATTTATACCAAATACAAGAATGATAAGATAGCTAATGAAATTTAAAGTTCGGATAGATATCAAGAATACAAATGTTTTGAGCAACTTGATGTTATGAATTCTACTCGTATATCACTAGAGCAAAAGCTGTCCAAATGAACCCTGCAGGGTTGCACAAATAACAGTGGATGCGGTCACCGGTGGCTGGTGGTTGCCAATACTGGGTGCAGTCCCCATGGCCAGGTCAAAGGCCGGGTGCTGGCTCCAATGTCGTTGTTGGGTGCCACATGAGTAATGTATGGGTGGGGGTTGCCCACTTGGGGTGATGCACACCCAATGGGTGTTATAGGGTTTAGGGTGCCGAGTATGGGTGTCGGCTTTAGTCGCCTTGGAACCCTCCTTGGTGATGTGGTTTAGGGAATGGGTTTTAGGGTGTGTGCATGTGTCACCCTATTGGGTGTAGTCGTTTGCCGGTGACCTCGCACGGTGATGACGAATCGGATGAGGCCACGTTGTTGCGATTATGGGTGGGGTGGGTTGGGTCACCCGTTTGGCGGTGACCTCGCACGGTGGCGACGAATCGGTTGAGGCCACGTTTGGCAATTCTGGGTGGGGTGGGGTGGGTCACCCTCGTAGGGTGGGACCGCGGTGTCTGGGGTGACCTCGCACGGTGGCGACGAATCGGTTGAGGCCACGTTTGCCAATTCTGGGTGGGGTGGGGTGGGTCACCCTCGTAGGGTGGGACCGCGGTGTCCGAGGGTTTGGGGACAGTATCGGTGGCCCCGGTGTACAGCAGGTGTGTAGCCGAGTGTATGTGCGGTGCGGCTGTACCGAAGATCGGGTCGAGGTTGGGTAGCTTGGGTGGGGTTTGGGTCGGGTGTGTGTTACTGGGTTGGGTGGCGATTGGGTTGAGGGGTCTGTTTGGGATCTGGGTGAGTTTCGGGTGCACCTGCATTGGGTTTGGGGTGAACCTGCGGTGGGTTCAGGTGTCGTGAGGATGTCATTAGGGTGGAACTTTATTATTGTTTAGTACCATTCAGTATTTTATGTTGGATTTGAGTTCTGTTGTGTATGTTTATGCATTTAAGGGTGCACTTCGGAGCCTTTTGGGTGCGATTCGAATAACATCTGGCAGTTTAGAGTGTTCACGCTATGTTTGAACGTTTTTGTTTAATTTTTTTTGGGAGTTTGACTCAATGAAAGCAACAATAAACCTTTATGGGCACATACAACAACTATTAACAAGCCGATTGACTATAAGGTATTTAGAAGTTGCTTAACTATAAGATATTTACAAGCCTTGTCAGATGACCGAAGATGCGAAGAAAAAATGTTCAAAAGATGCGAAGAAATGTGAGTTCCAACGCCAAGTCCGTGTATGTGGAGTCAATTACATTTCCAACTACCCCCTATCGGCCGGGCATGTCCAATATGGCGCTGTTGGATGAAAACTCATGCCGTAAAACTCCACCGCATAGAATGACATCTCCAATACTTCCCTCAGCCCATCCAGCTCCGGCAATGTCAAATCCTCCAGCCTTGCTCGAAGAATCCTCCGGGAAACTCGTGTAGTCAGATGCCGGCTCTTAGAAAACCACATCATATTCTCCCGAAATTGTGTCACAATGTTGTATTCACGTGACATATACCTCCTTCCCCAGTCATTGGGCCACATTGCACAATCGTATTCAGCTAGGCGTAGTGCATTGTACTCGGTGCTTTTGTCAACCACTGCTTTCCATGTTTTACATGAAAGCCTCATCTTGTGCATTGCCTGCAAACGAAGTAGCGTTTCTGCTGCTGTTTCTGCACCCAAATTCACTTTTGAGGCACCCACCAGCAGGTTCGGAACTAGCACCTCCAATTGCGCATTTTCATCAAGATCCAATACAATTGCCTCCATTGTATATGCTTGGCCTGGGCATTCCCCACCCTGGTTAGCCACACCCAGCCACAAACAATGGTTCCTACAATTTAAATGCGCATGGAGGTTAGCACAAACAAAACTTCACCAATCATTTGGGTAGGATGCATGTCTTTTACTTCAACACATGTTTTAAGGCAATGTGCACAACCATCCTCCTGCCAATATAGTCTACAGTCAATATCATATAAGATTCAAATGCCCACATAAAACACCTATTCAACATTTGTGTGATCCCATCTTCCGTGTGTGGCAATCCCTCCATAATTGCAATACACCCATGAAGACAACTAGAACCCCTGTTATGTGCAACCCACACGTCAGAACGAACTTCCAGCAATCTGTGTCTGGAAAAGCAGAGAAAAACAAGGTGTGGGTTTCAGGACGTACCAGCTCGGGGCACCAGAATGCATCCACCAATTGCACATATGCCTTGCATATGTGCTTGGAAGGCTTCCTATCAAAGGAGGTTCCGGACATTGCCGCCTCATCATTTGGCGACCACCCCTCTGATGTTGCATATAATGCCCATGCGCAACTATTTTCCAATAAGTACCTTCTGTTATATCTGTGTGCAATGTAGATCGGACCTTGCCATCATCGGCATAGATTTTATTGTAATAGCATATGTGAATCGATTGCATATAACATGATGTGCAATATTGCAATCCAAAACCCCGTCCATTCCCATTTGCGCAACATACATTATGGCTGCCATAATTTGATTTGGGGAACCTGCATGCCATTATGGTGGGAAACTCACCATAATACGGTTGTGATGGGCGACATCGTCCATAATGACATTAAGATAGCGATCCTTCGAGTACGATCCTGTCCTCGATGGTTGGTGCTCGTAGCCATCTGCAAGTACATGGAGTGAACCACTACTAAGAATGGCAACTTCTGCAGCAAGCAATGCCCATAGTTGCTAGTTACTAAACGGTCATGTGATTAATGCGAAAGTTCTCCCTCGGATATTATTGTCCACTTGTTATATCAGACCACATTGTCTGTGGATGATAGATTAAACATTGTTTTACTTCAAAAGTCTTCCTTGCAAGACGAATCAACATATGTTGGCTCTCCTTTTCGGAGTCTCGATGTAAAAAACTTGTCATGGAGCATTTGTCTGCTGAATGGCATCAATGCCTCATGGGCCTCCTGAATTCCATGTGTATGATCTACACACCACACACAATCTTCTCAGTTGGCCCAGCATACTCACAACACCTCGCACATTGATAGAATCCAACAATTTTGATGTACATGTACATCACTCGGCTAAAAATCACACCAAATGAGGTGGCTACTAAACTAACTGTATGCATTGGAAGAGGATACTCACTTGTGCAATACATTAGCCCACTAACACATGTGCATAATCCGTCTGAGTCTCACCGATTCAGAAGGCAAATGGACCCACAATAGGCATCAGAAGAGGATACCGATTGATGCAATAAAACAACCTGCACATACACTAACATAACTCGGTTAAAACTCACACCAAATAAGGTGGCAACCAAACTCACTGTATGCAACAAAGCAACCCGCTTTCACATGCGCAGAACGTGACATTTCTTTTCTAGCAGGCGAGGTTAGCATCCTTGTTCTCCACCAGAAACAAAGTGATCCTTTCTGCATCGGGCTTGTGGCCTTGATGTGGGCACTTCCAACTCCACGTGCACTCTCACTGTTGGAACAGTGTGGGAATTAGTCTCATCCAGGTAGCACTTGCGAATCTCGCAGGCTATCACTTCGAGTTTCAACAATCACAGTACCGATGCAAAAGGGGAGAGTAAAAAAAGCAGGTATTCTTTCTCTCTAAATATTATAGTGTTTTGAGATTGTGTACCTTGTCATGTAGGAGTTGCCTCATAGGCCTCCTCAGTTCCGTGTGGAGGGTCACCGCCCCTCATTCAATGTTCTAAGTGGGCCCAACATACGCACAACACCTCATACCTTAATGAAATACAACAATCTTGATTTGCATGTGCATAAATCGGCTAGAACTCACACCAAAACAGGTGGCAACTATAAGCACTATGTGCACCGCAAGAGGACACTGCCCTATGGAACAAACCAACCCGCCAACACATGCGCATAACCCGCATCAAAATCACACCAAATCAGGTGGCAACTAAACTGACTGCATGCAACACAAGAGGACACTAGCCTAAGCAATAACCCAGCCCGATAGAAAATGTGCATAACTCGGCCAAAACTCACACCACATCAGGTGGCAACTAAACTCCCTGTACGCATTTGAATATGACACTAACCTATGCAATAAGCCAGCCCGGTGACACGTGCGCATAACCCAACTCTAACACACACGAAATCAGGTGTCAACTAATCCCACTGTATGCATCATACTAGGATACTAACCTATGCAATAAACCAGGCCAGCCAACACATTTGCACATCCCAAACAAAACAAATGCCTCATTTGCATGCCATGTGATTGTTCCCGCAACACCGCGTAACAAAGGACATATCCCTATATTGTCGAATTCAGCATCCAAAAATGGTGCAGTGCCCAGGTGTGCTACATGTACGGATTGACAGCAAATACCCTTGCACAAAAACCATGTAATCTTGCTATATAATACTCCTGAATACCTTCCGCAACAACAATGTGCACTGTCAAAATTGCCCCTCTGTTGTAACTACTCCTCAAAGCCTAGAGGGAGCGCTCTTTCCCTTCCATATACGAGAGTTATTTGAAATTATTCTTGTTTCAAAGCTCACTTGGAGCTTTCATCGTATGCACGTAGATAGGATCCCGGCCACACAGTCACCCCGCGTTTAACATTATGAAGGGTGAGCTGGGGGGGCATGTCGTCCTCGACTGTGACAAATAGCGGGCATGTATCGTCGAATACACGCCCGACGTTCACTTTGATCATGCCCTCAGCAATATTCAACCCGTGGAATGGCTCCCCAGGGAACCCAGATACCGTGCAGCATTCGGCAACTTTGGAATCAGGGTCATCGGGGTGGTACAGATCTACTAGCTCCCCTTTCGTCCATGTCCCCTGCGTGCATAAGCAACCCAAACATAGTCAATGTTGGATTCAACTTGGATTGCTATTTGGACATATCCAATAGGTGGAGGAATGTAGTTGTAATTCTTACATAAATAGCTTTCTTTGGGGGGAGATTTGCCATGTTTGAGGCTACCTTTGCTGTTGGCTTGCATGCGCGGCCAGAAGACCTGACGGCGCCCCTTCCTCTCCCTCCTGCAATGTTCTGCGCACAAAAATAAATGTGTCATCTCGAGTAGTTGCCAATTAAGAGTGCACACCAGTATCATAAACACCACATGTGCAACCCTCCCAGAATGTGTTGCACCAATTCAACAGTCTGGAAATTGGGTCGGCCCTGACCTTCATGAACATGCTTGCCCCCACTCCAGCTACGGACATCCGCGGGACTCTCACCTGCAAGTGTTTTCAGTGCTCAACCGTATTACTAGTGTTCTATGTACCGCTCAATGGTTTTATGGACTATGGGGATGGGTTGGTCACGGTGACAATTTGTGGACGACCCATGCTACCCATCTCGACATACCTTTTTTGATGGAGCTGTGGTCATGCCCAATGCGGCTTCCCTGCCAGCTATTTTTCCTGCGTTCAATGCTGCCTCCTTTGCTATAGCTTTCCCTTGGGCGTTTGAGGGTGCTCTTTTCCTTGGTTTCTGTGTTGGCTTCAGCTTCGCGTGTGTTGGTGCAAAAACACCATCTGAACCGGGTGACTTAGAGCCGTGCCTCCTTTCCTCCAGCGTAGTTGCATCCTCGTCGTCCTCAGTGGATGAAGATGGCACATTGATGGGCACCATTGCTTGCACATGAATGATGCCACGCGGAGGGCTCCGTGGCCTAACTATCTCTTTGCTGCGGGTTTGAGATTGGTGCCGGGAGTTCGACCGTGTGCGCTCTGATACTTGCGGTCCAGCCTCGCAGCTCCCATTTCCCTTGTGCGATCCATGTTTTTTTGTGCATGGACTGAGTGAGCCACCTGGAACTTCCTTGCTTGTCTTCCCATTTGGTGTACTGGATGCGAGAGTCTTCTCTCCATCTTGCTTTGATTTCTGTTGGATTGCATCTTGAGTTTGTTTCCAGTTGATTATCAATGCGTCTGTCAGAGCTTTAACATTTGAGTTCAACACAGACATTTCTTGCAACAGAGCAGCAAAATCCACCCCCAACGACCCCTTGTCGAGCTTGTTCTCTTCAAGTGCTTCTAGGCGTGTCGCCACGCTTGCAGACATATTCTGCACAAAGTGGTTCCACATTCAGGGACAAATACCTCCCTTTGCACATGTCCACACATGAATCTACCACATGCATTCACATACATAAACATGTCATTCCAGCAATGCACAACAACAATGACAATCCAACGCATGTTTTGTCCCCGTTTGTCTACGGGGAATTGAATGCCCCAAACAATCTGTCCACATCGCCACATGGGAAGGTATGGATTGATTCACATAACAACATGTTGCATAGGCTACTGACCCAACTTCAACCTGCCCATTCATGTCCACACTTATGCTCTAACCCCACCCTACTCAGAATTCACCTATACGAATTGGTTGCCTAAGAACACTACACTAACATATCTAAGAAGCCAACCTGCCCATACACATACACAGTTCTGCTCTACACCCACACAATTCAGAATTCAACTAAACTAACAAGCTGCCCAAGAAGCCTACACTAACGTATCTAAGAAGCCAACCTGCCCATACACATACACAGTTATGCTCTAAACCTACACACTTCAGAATTCACCTAAACTAACAAGCTGCCCAAGAAGCCTACGCTAACATATCCAAGAAGCCAACCTGCCCATTCATGTCCACAGTTATGCTCTAAGCCCACCCAATTCAAAATTCACCTTAACTAACAACCTGCCCAAGAAGCCTATACTCACATATCCAAGGACCCCGTCTGCCCATTCATGTCCATATTTATGCTCTAAGCCCACCCAAGTCAGAACTCAACTAAACTAACAAGTTGCCTAAGAAGCCCACACTCACATGTCCAAGGACCCAACCTGCCCATTCATGTCCACATTCATGCTCTAAGCCCACCCAAGTCAGAATTCACCTATACTAACAAGCTGCCTAAGAAGCCTACACTAACATATCTAAGAAGCCAACCTTCCCATTCACATACACAGTTCTCCTCTCAACCCACCCACTTCAAAATTCACCAAAACTAACAAGCTGCCTAATAACACTACTGTAACATATCTAAGAAGCCAACCTGCCCATACACATACACAGTTCTGCTCTACACCCACACAATTCAGAATTCAACTAAACTAACAAGCTGCCCAAGAAGCCTACACTAACGTATCTAAGAAGCCAACCTGCCCATACACATACACAGTTAGGCTCTAAACCTACACACTTCAGAATTCACCTAAACTAACAAGCTACCTAATAACACTACACTAACATATCCAAGAAGGAAACCTGCCCATACACATACACAGTTAGGCTCTAAACCCACCCACTCCAGAATTCACCTTAACTAACAACCTGCCCAAGAAGCCTATACTCACATATCCAAGGACCCCGCCTGCCCATTCATGTCCACATTTATGCTCTAAGCCCACCCAAGTCAGAATTCACCTATACTAACAAGTTGCCTAAAAAGCCTACACTAACATATCTAAGAAGCCAACCTGCCCATTCATGCCCACACTTATGCTCTAAGCCCACCCTATTCAGAATTCACCTTTACGAATTGGTACCATGTGCATAACTAGGCCACGCACAACTCCCCATACTCGCACCAAATCGGGTGCCAACTAAACTGACTGCATACATCAGTTAAGGATACTAACCTATCAGATCAAGCAAACCGTTCACTCGGGCTGCACAACCTGGCCACAACTCACACCAACACAGGTGGCAACTAAACTAACTGTACGCAACAGAATTGGACACTAACCTTTGCAATTAATAAGTCAGCCCGCTCACACATGTGCATACCCAGGCCAGAACCCAGAAAACTCACACGACACCAGGTGGGAACTAAACGACTTGTCTGCATGAGAAAAAGGACACTAATTAACCTATGCAATAAACCAACCCGCCAACAAATATGGAAATTTAAGTGACTAGCAAATTCTCCAAATTGGTGTCCTTTAGTTTGATTGAGGGCATTGCAATTGTTTCCTTCAGTATATATCACCCAACCAACGAACCAATACACAGTTCTGCCAATACACATGTTTTCTATATTGTTCCTGTCGATCCTGGCCTTGGGTTGTCTCTTTATGTGGCTGTTCATTCTGCAACGTTGGACATGCAGGTAGAAGACATATATTTTTGTAATCTGTTGTGTCAAAGCATTTGGAGCAAACTGGGATGACATAACAAGGAGTGGGTGTAAAGAACATGCCGATTTGTCCTCGACCATTGATGCATTGTGTGTGCCGATCTCTGCCAATGTGGGGTCTCGCATCAAGTTTTTCCTCTGCGATTGCAATAATTGTACAACATGTTATAATATTTCTGCCAAATCACAAACCAGACACATGCAAAAAAAATTGTGTTCATGGGATATGCAACATTGTTGAGGCATTGCAATACCAAGGAAGCTGTTGTACCAGCCTTCCCATATCTTCCGTGGTGGGAGAGTGTTTTAACGCACCCCCTTGCAATTGTCATCTCCTGGATTCACCCACCTCCCCTCAGTGCAATGTGTCACATTGGGTGTGGAACACCATCCTAACCCTCATGTCATTTGTTGTTGTTCCTGCAAATAATGGAATTGCATAATAAAAAATGTAGCCCAAAATAAAATCGGATGTGCCTACCTTTGAGACCTTCTCAAATTCAGGTGACTGCCAATATGTCTTCAACCTCTCCCATACACGGGGCTCTTCTCTAGGGGGGCACTCGCGGTCTGGGTTCGTGATGTACAATTTATGTAAGCGTGACCTTTCAGCTTTCATGCATTTGGAGACAGCCTTCTTAAACCCGTAATCTGATATGGGGTGACCGGTGAACTCAAATTCAGAATTGACTTCTTCACGCAAACTGGCATAGTCAATGGGATCCTGTGCCATAACCTTGATGATGGAAACATCAAGATATATTGTGCAGAGGGCCTTCAGCACCTCTAAAAACCTTGATCCATGTCTACCAGTTTCATCTGGTTCCCCTACACTATTGCACTCAATCACATGAGGCTTGAGCCCCCTAGCCTTTCTGTCCACCTCCTCGGCCTCGTACACATGTTGTGCATCTCGTCGTTGCTTTCTGGCGGATGAATTGCTCTTTGCAGCCTCGAAGGTGTGTGAGCTCTCTTCTGGACGTGCGGAATCGCGCATTGTGGCCTTCTCCTGGTTGAGAGACTCGCTCCTGGGAGCATTTTGGGGAGAAGTGGCTGCAAGGGGGGTTGGGACCTGCACACTAGCGGCAGCCACCAACATTTGTCCTGGAGCAGCCGTGGGGTATGACCCCACCAGATTGGGCGCCACAACCTGCAAGGGAGCAATGCCACCGCCACTGGGTTGGGAATTGGTATACCCATGATTCGGTCTTTCGTAACCACAATGTTCACCTTCGTCGTAGAAACCCCTCCGTTGCAATGGCTGCACTTGATATCCATCGCGATCCATGTACACATTTTCTCTCATATTGTCAAAATCCATAGGGTGCCGTCTTCGCGGAGGACCGGGCCTCCCAGCAGGTGGCCTTGTGGGGTGCGATGGGTACCCACTTGATGGAATGCGCGCAGAGGACTGCCCACCTCTCCAGCCCCCACCACGATGAGCTGGATACCCAATACTATCATGCTCCCAATGTGCCGTATTCCAAGCCCCTTCTTGCCAATTTTGCGAGCGGGCACCTACAACATACCCACCTTCGTCATACTCTTGACTCTCATCTTGGCTCCAAGGCACATGTGGTTGACTCGCTGGATAGGGTTGTGCCCGGGTTTGTTGATGCACATTGGGGATATATGATTGATCCCCAATATTTGCATATGCCGGGTCCCCAATTGTCGCATCTGGTATGGACTCCCTGTAAGCAATTTGCCCCGTCGCTTGCCAGGGTGGACGCGAAGGTGGTCCCTGTGAGAGGTGGGGGTCTGGAGTCCATGTTTCCATACCACCTCCTTGTGCCTCGTGGGGCTGAGGCACTCTCTCAGCCCGTGCATGTTCTCGGTGCACAATTTGAGCACCTGCCCTTGCCCCGGTCTCGTGTGCATGCAAAACTTCCCCCCGTGAGCGTTTCTCCGGCGGTCCCTGCAAAAATGTTCAGGGCCAACAATGTGCAAATTACATCGGAAGAGGATATTATCTCCTCCAATAAAACAACCCGCTAACACATGTGCACAACTCAACCCATAATCACACCAATCCATCAGCCACATAAACTAACTGTATGCATCAAAAGATGACACTAACTTGTGCAACATGTGCATGTACACAATTATGCTCGAACCCACACCAATTCAGAAGGCATCTATACTAACTGTTTACATCAGAAAAACTATACCAACATATGCCCTAAACCACCTCTGCCCATACACGTACACCCAAACTAATTGGTTGCCTAAGAAGCCTACACTCACATATCCAAGGACCCAGCCTGCCCATTCATGTCCACAGTTATGCTCTAAGCCCACCCAATTCAGAATTCACCTATACGAATTGGCTGCCTATTCACCCCACACTAACATATCTAAGAAGCCAACCTGCCAGTTATGCTCTAAACCTACATAATTCAGAATTCAACTAAACTAACAAGCTGCCTAAGAAGCCTACACTAACATATCCAAGGACCCAACCTGCCCATACACATACACATCTATGCTCTAAACCTACACAATTCAGAATTCAGCCAAACTAACAAGCTGCCTAAGAAGACTGCACTCACATATACAAGGACCCAACCTGCCCATACACATACACATTTATGCTCTAAACCTACACAATTCAGAATTCAGCCAAACTAACAAGCTGCCTAAGAAGACTGCACTCACGTATACAAGGACCCAACCTACCCAGACACATACACAGTTAACCCTAAAACCTACACAATTCAGAATTCACCTATACGAATTGGCGGCCTAAGAAGCCCACACTAACATATCTAAGAAGCCAATTTGCCCATACACATACACAGTTCTCCTCTAAACCTACACAATTCAGATTTAAGCCAAGCTAAGTGGCTGCATAAGAAGACTAGACTAACATATCTAAGCAGCCAACCTGCCCATTCATGCACACAATTATGCTCTAAACTTGCCCTATTCAGAATTCAACTAAACTAACTGTATGCAACACAAGACTACACTAACATATCTAAGAAGCCAACCTGCCCATACACATACACAGTTATGCTCTACACCCACCCAATTCAGAATTCACCTATACTAACAAGCTGCCTAAGGAGAGTAAACTGACATATCCAAGGACCCAGCCTGCCCAAACACATACACAGTTATGCTCTAAGCCCACCCAAGTCAGACTTCACCTATACTAACAAGCTGCCTAAGAAGCCTACACTAACATATCCAAGAAGCCAACCTCCCCATGCACATACACAGTTATGCTCTAAACTTGCCCAATTCAGAATTCACCTATACTAACAAGCTGCCTAATAACACTACACTAACATATCCAAGAAGCCAACCTGCCCATACACATACACAGTTATGCTCTACACCCACCCAATTCAGAATTCAACTAAACTAACAAGCTGCCTAATAACACTACACTAACATATCTAAGAAGCCAACCTGCCCATACACATACACCATTATGCTCTACACCTACACAATTCAGAATTCAACTAAACTAACAAGCTGCCTAATAACACTACACTAACATATCTAAGAAGCCAACCTGCCCATGCACATACACATTTATGCGAAAAAACCTAGACAATTCAGAATTCACCCAACCTGCCCATACACATACACCATTATGCTCTACGCCTACACAATTCAGAATTCAACTAAACTAACAAGCTGCCTATGAAGCTTACACTCACATATCCAAGGACCCAGCCTGCCCATACACATACACATTTATGCGAAAAAACCTACACAATTCAGAATTCACCCAACCTGCCCATACACATACACCATTATGCTCTACGCCTACACAATTCAGAATTCAACTAAACTAACAAGCTGCCTATGAAGCTTACACTCACATATCCAAGGACCCAGCCTGCCCATACACATACACATTTATGTGAAAAACCTACACAATTCAGAATTCACCCAACCTGCCCATACACATACACCATTATGCTCTACACCTACACAATTCAGAATTCAACTAAACTAACAAGCTGCCTAATAACACTACACTAACATATCTAAGAAGCCAACCTGCCCATACACATACACCATTATGCTCTACACCTACACAATTCAGATTTAAGCCAAGCTAAGTGGCTGCATAAGAAGACTAGACTAACATATCTAAGCAGCCAACCTGCCCATTCATGCACACAATTATGCTCTAAACTTGCCCTATTCAGAATTCAACTAAACTAACTGTATGCAACACAAGACTACACTAACATATCTAAGAAGCCAACCTGCCCATACACATACACAGTTATGCTCTACACCCACCCAATTCAGAATTCAACTAAACTAACAAGCTACCTAATAACACTACACTAACATATCTAAGAAGTCAACCTGCCCTTACACATACACCATTATGCTCTAAACTTGCCCAATTCAGAATTCACCTATACTAACAAGCTGCCTAAGGAGAGTAAACTAACATATCCAAGGACCCAACCTGCCCAAACACATACACAGTTATGCTCTAAGCCCACCCAAGTCAGAATTCACCTATACTAACAAGCTGCCTAAGAAGCCTACACTAACATATCCAAGAAGCCAACCTCCCCATGCACATACACAGTTATGCTCTAAACCTACACAATTCAGAATTCAACTAAACTAACAAGCTGCCTAATAACACTACACTAACATATCCAAGAAGCCAACCTGCCCATACACATACACAGTTATGCTCTACACCTACACAATTCAGAATTCAACTAAACTAACAAGCTGCCTAATAACACTACACTAACATATCTAAGAAGCCAACCTGCCCATGCACATACACATTTATGTGAAAAAACCTACACAATTCAGAATTCACCCAACCTGCCCATACACATACACCATTATGCTCTACGCCTACACAATTCAGAATTCAACTAAACTAACAAGTTGCCTATGAAGCTTACACTCACATATCCAAGGACCCAGCCTGCCCATACACATACACATTTATGCGAAAAAACCTACACAATTCAGAATTCACCCAACCTGCCCATACACATACACCATTATGCTCTACGCCTACACAATTCAGAATTCAACTAAACTAACAAGCTGCCTATGAAGCTTACACTCACATATCCAAGGACCCAGCTTGCCCATACACATACACATTTATGCGAAAAAACCTACACAATTCAGAATTCACCCAACCTGCCCATACACATACACCATTATGCTCTACGCCTACACAATTCAGAATTCAACTAAACTAACAAGCTGCCTATGAAGCTTACACTCACATATCCAAGGACCCAGCCTGCCCATACACATACACATTTATGTGAAAAAACCTACACAATTCAGAATTCACCCAAATTAATTGTATGCATCACAAGACTACACTAACATATCCAGGAAGCCAACCTGCCCATACACATACACAGTTAACCCTAAAACCTACACAATTCAGAATTCACCCAAACTAACTGTATGCATCACAAGACTACACTAACATATCCAGGAAGCCAACCTGCCCATTCATGCACACAATTATGCTCTAAGCCTACACAATTCAGAATTCACCCAAACTAACCGTATGCATCACAAGACTAGACTAACATATCCAGGAAGCCAACCTGCCCATTCATGCACACAATTATGCTCAAAACTTGCCCAATTCAGAATTCACCTAACTAACCGTATGCATCAGAAGACTAGACTCACATAACCCTTAACCCAACCTGCCCATTCATGTACACAGTTATGCCCTAAACTTGCCCAATTCAGAATTCAGCCAAACTAACTGTATGCATCAGAAGACTAGACTCACATAACCCTAAACCCAGCCTGCCCATGCATGTACACAGTTATGCTCTAAGCCCACCCAATTCAGAATTCACCTATACTAATTGGTTGCCCAAGAACACTACACTAACATATCTTAGAAGCCAATCTGCACATACACATACACAGTTCTCCTCTAAACTTGCACAATTCGGAATTCACCCAAACTAAGTGGCTGCATAAGAAGCCTAGACTCACATATCCAAGGACCCAGCATGCCCATACACATACACATTTATGCGAAAAACCTACACAATTCAGAATTCATCCTAACTAACAAGCTGCCTAAGAAGACTACACTCACATACACAAGGACCCTAAACCTGTCCATACACATACACAGTAAACCCTAAAACCCACACAATTCAGAATTCACCTAAACTAACTGTATGCATCACAAGACTACACTAACATATATTAGAAGCCAACCTGCCCATTCATGTACATAGTTATGCTCTAAGCCCACCCGATTCAGAATTCACCTATACTAATTGTATGCATCAGAAGACTAGACTCACATAACCCTAAACCCAACCTGCCCATTCATGTACACAATTATGCTCTAAACTTGCCCAATCAGAATTCAGCCAAACTAATGTATTCATCAGAAGACTAGACACACATAACCCTAAACCCAACCTGCCCATTCATGTACACAATTATGCTCTAAACTTGCCCAATCAGAATTCAGCCAAACTAATGTATTCATCAGAAGACTAGACACACATAACCCTAAACCCAACCTGCCCATTCATGTACACAGTTATGCTCTAAACTTGCCCAATTCAGAATTCACCTATACTAATTGGTTGCCCAAGAACACTACACTAACATATCTTAGAAGCCAATCTGCACATACACATACACAGTTCTCCTCCAAACTTGCACAATTCCGAATGTGATCGATTTAAAATCTGGATTCAACATAACACCCTGCCAATACATGTAGAAATTTCCACACAGAGTCCACACCGAATCAGAATGCAACTACACCCACTATAGGTATTGGAAGTGGATGTTGACTTATGCCCTAAACCCTACAGAAACATGTACAAAACCCTTCTCAAAATCCACACCAAATCATAGCGCAAGTATGCAACCCTACAACCAGAATATGGGAGTCCACACCGAATCACAATGCAACTACACCCACTATAGGTATTAGAAAAGGATGTTGCCTTATGCCCTAAACCCTACAGATACATGTACATAACCTTGCTCAACATCCACACCAAACCATAGCGCAAGTATGCAACCCTAAAATCAGACTATAGAAGAACGCAACAAATTCCCACAAAGCATACTCACTGGCCCATCCACCAACACCCCAAACCTGAACGTAACCAACAATGACAGGTGGCCCATTTCCAAGTATTTGAAAGAGATGCACATCCAGGTTGGTACCTTTGTTGGCGATGTTGCATTTGGGCGTTTGCGAGTATCCGTGGTTGTGTCCCCAGCAGGATTTGTGGCGGAGTTTCCAACCCCACCATGCAATTGGTCATCCCCTGCACCGTATTGCGACGATGCACATGCGCTTTTTTGTGTGTTGTCCACCACATTATCTGTGGCATCTGCCATTTTTGTGTTTTCTGGTCGAGCAAGTCTCAAACTTCGCCGCAGGGGTGAATGGGAAGTGCGCAGGGATTTAGTATTCGGCTTCTTCTTTGTCAGGCCAACCGGCACACCAAATCTGCAATTCCACCAGTCATGTGCATATCAGAACATTGAGGATGAACTAGCAATTTGAGTAAACCCCACTCTACAAAGTGGCGGACATTGTCGACCACAATGTCCTCATGTCCTCATGGACAATGTTTGATTAGGCATAGCCACCTCCAAACCTGTGCAGAATTTTTTGCCAAACTGGAACCCCAATCTGTCTCCGAACTCTGCGTGTGTGGAATGGCCGGCCATACCACGTTCCAGACAGACCAGAAACCCTTAACTTGGCACTACGAGTTGTTGACCACACTGCAACTCCAATCAATTGAAACAGAACTACCCCCACGACACGGCCCACATACGACTAATATGTAATGGTTACATATTGTTCTAACAACCAGTGTAGAGGCCAAGGAGGAAGGCACATGTGCAGGAGTAAGGTGGTATTAGGTAGAGAGCAATATTCAACAGGGACCAGGGTGGTAAATGTGTTTGGTATTGTGCAACATTCGGGATATCAAGAGCAAAACACTGTGATCCAATAGCAAACATCCAAGGATGGCCACATAATAGCTTGTATAAACCTGCACCCAAAATTTAAATATGACCAATATTGTGCCGTGTGGAAATGTGGAAGTAAATTTTGATGTTTTCTACGAGTTCCCTTGGGATGCCACCTACATCAACCCAATAGATGTTAGGTGACAAGATTTTCACAACATTTGGCCTTGCCCGGACGGTCAATAGTTTGGTACAAAGGACGGTAAGGCATAGCTTACTTTTGGTATTACCTGAAAGTTCAAAACCTTTGTTGCTATAAAGGGTTCTATGGAAGGCAATGCACGTCTGCAGCTACCTTTGCAAGGATGAAGTTTAGTAACAAATGAAGACAACATATGCATTATGTATGGTGCCTTACAAGGCAGGGGCCAGGATGCGGTTCTTGGATGAACGACGACATGCTCCATCCGCAGCACGTGGACAATAAGATGAAGGAAAAAAACCACTTTCCAAGGTTTGTATTGCAATACGAAGGAAAAAAAAAACAAGCGGAGGCTCCAACGCCCAAGCCGCGTCCCCCTTCAGAAGGGTTGGGGACAGGAGCGATGCTACAATTCACATTGGAACCACCTAAAGCTCAAGCAGTAGTATGAAAGGTCCATTGAAGATATCAAAATATCACAACCATTCGCTAGCCGCTGAATGTGCACTACTCCGTGCAGGCAAGCAAGGCAGTTCATGGCCGGAGTGCATTAAATTAACAATATGTGCGCCGAGACACTGAAAGATGGAAGCCTCATGCGATGCATTATTCTGGAAACTTGGGAACAGGTGGGGTCATGTGTGTCACTTCTGGGCAGCATTTGGTGACTGCACAAAGTTGGGCTTGCATTGATCTGTAGAAGGTATGCAACATTGGGTGTTTGGTCTTCAAACAACATTCTCTTCCTGTGCGCACAATAACTCGATGCAAGTTTTCCCACAAAACATAGGGCATGTCTACCTCCTTTCCTGCTAGTACAGCGACTGGCACGTGATGGAACCCTCTTTGTTTGTAAAGGAGGTTGGCATGAGTGTAGGCATGTCTGGGTTTTTTGCCAAAATCTGGGTGAATTTCGTGGTTTCTCCAAGAAAATTTATCGTAGACCAACAAAGGGGCTATGGCAGACTGAAGGCTTGGCATTACAGCGGGAACAACAACTAGTGCCCCAGAGGAGGAAGGGCCAATCCTTGGCTAAGTAGGGCGAAGAGTTTTCACTGGGTCCATCCTGGAAGACCCCAATGAAAATGGGTAGCCAATGCAATCCAACATCTCTTCAACCACCATAGAAGCTTCATACTCATGCAACAGTGCCTGCATGGCTTTCAATTGGGTGTGGAGCTTTTTGTTAACATGCGCCAGCTCACGCCCAACCGCGACCAACTCACGCTCAAGCTCATCACCCTCCAATGTTGACATTCCAATGTCAACAAGTAACTACAAAACAGACTTAGGAAGTGTGCAATGAATCTCATCCATAAACCCAAAAGCCAAAATGTGTTGCTTCCAAATGAGACCCTAAACCTCGACCTCACTCACAAACAATCCAACCTTTTGGGTGTTGAGCACCAGGATGGGCGGCTCCAACATTGCTTCTCTCTTTAAACTTGGCGAACTTAGGTTTTCAAAATGAATAGGTTAGAAGATTTAGGGTTTGGATGGGCACAATGGCAGGTGTGACTGTGTGGGCAACCACCAACTCCAGACCACTCCCACAGTTGAAGGCAACGGACCCAAATATGCCCCAACTAAAAAATGGAATTATAACCCAACTTACATGACAGATTTTTGTTGCAATAGGAGCTGAAATCGTTTGTGGACCTTCGCTACTTGACGATCACGCTGGGCCTCGTAGCTTTCCTCCCCTCCCACAATCCCCCCCTTCTCCCTACTACTAGCCCCTTCCTGCATGTCCCAGCTCCTTCCTCCCTCTCCGTAGTTCCCGCTCTGTGTTGCCTCCTCCTCGTACTTGCTCCCCTCAGGTGATGAGGACCTCGTGCCTGCCGCGGCAACCAAGCTGTCTGCACATGGCGACCTTCGATCAGTGTTGATGTCCAGCAACAGACGCTTATGTCGGCCTGCTGCTCCCTGCTCCACGCCGCCTGCGCTCTCCCTTACTCCGACCTTTTTCCTATTTCCGCCGTGTTGGCTACCACTTCCACCCGCCTTCTCCCTACCTCTCCCTTCAGCCTCCTCTCTCCCGACCCCCCTACTCTTGCATTGCACTGCCGACTCTAGAGTCCATCGAACTATGCTGAAGCCAGATCCCCCTTTCAAAATGGGTTGACAGTCCATTAGCAAACCAGCGAGCGTAGCCAAACTAGCCATACCCAACACACCCACTCCTAACGCAGGAGACCTAAACCAACAACGCGGCCCAGCACATGGTTGAGGTGGGTAACACTCTCACTGTGCACTGGTGACTGTTACTAGCATGTGCAACCCTATGGGTAGACGTCCGCTACCCATGGGTTCCAGCACGACAGGCCTCCTGCAATGCGAGAAAAAAGTGGGGAGACGGCATGTCAAATAGCAATCATTGTCCAAATATAAATACACCCTAATGAATGTGAGAACATGAAAATGAGCTCAGATTTGTGACAAACCATTGTCACGACCATACTTGGACTACCTGGCCTATTTGCATAAGATGTGGACTTCATCATTGATTGCATAAGTGTGTCTGAAGTGGTTAGTGTTGACGACCATGTGCATATTTAGATGTTTTGGGTGTAGGCTCTCCCAACCAAACTGCCCATCAATTAACTTGCCACAATCCCCATATGGGCAATAATTCAAGAACATTGGAGCCACCAACAGCCTTCATGCAATTGCTATACATGCAGAATGAGGTTGAAATCTGTTTTGGAAATCTTCTGTGAAGTTTATGATGTTCGATGACAGGACTCATCATGTACATGGAGTTGCCACAATTGGTGTTAATGTGTTCACGTTCGGAGCTTAACAGTGAGGCCCAACAACCAAATACAAGCATATTGAAACCTATATAAAATGCATGATTTCATTTGAAAATGCCAAAGTCCATAGATGTTGTGAACAAGGATATTCGCGCCACATGCCCCTACCACTTCACACATGCCAAAGGATGAGGCTAGTGTAAACTGCATTTGGCACGCATCTGGATTCACATCTAGCAACACGCAACCAGAAGGCATTATTTGCAGATACCGCGTGTATAGCAATGCAAGAACTCAATAGATGTCCAGAGGTGAATTGCAATTGGGCTATACTGTCTAATACAACATGCATCAGATTGCAGAGACATCCAGTAGACACGTACCACAACCCTCTGCACGGAGCTGGAGACCAATATGGGGGACCCAACGCCCCGACCACACCTAAGGGATCCCATACGGATAGCAATGCGGGATGAAAAGTTGTGGCGACGAGAGTCGGCAATGTATGCAGCCCACCGCATAAAATTGGTGCCTTGCCCTTGCAAAGTTTGCAAAGGGAGCAAGAAACACATGGCAACAAACAAAGTTGAAAGCCACCTCATGACAAATGGGAGACACCACTCATTTAGAAAATGGAGAGGCCCTGGTCCACGGGACGACTCCGACAATGAATGGGATAACCATATTCGCGGACGCGGAGCTCTGCTTCCACCACTCCCAATAGATGAAAATGTTGGATTGCAAAGGCTGTTTCATAATGTGAATGCTGTCCATGCAAATGTTGTTCCCCCACCCCAAGAACCTAATGTTCCACCTCCAGTAGAACAAGATAACCTCCCAGATATGATGGCAAACTGTGAAGACCCTGGGTTCGCTAACCATGTAATGGATGCTGTGCAGCAAGCTCAGACTATGGTAGAGGATGTGCAGGCACAACCAGACTCCATAGCAGAGCACGACAATGTGGTTGCAGATAATGATGGAAATGAACCCCTCTCTGCACCTGGCACACCCGAAATGGCGGACGAAGGGACGGGCCCAGGAGACATACCAATGGATGCAGTGGAGGATTTAAATCTAACAGAGGTGTTGTTGTCGTGCCACCCTTTGTTTCCGGGTGCATCTGTAACGAAGCTTGCTGCCACCATGCTCATCATGACAATATGCACAATTCATGGTGTAAACAACAAATTTGTGGATGAATTACTATATCTTTTGAGCAAGTACATTCTGCCCCAACCGAATTCGTTGCCTTCGAACATGTACCATGCCAGAGTGCTTGTGGAGAAGGTCAGTCATAGCTATGAGAGCATACACGCATGCAAAAATGGATGTGTGTTGTTCCAAGGGGATGCATACAATGATTTAACAGAATGTCCAGTGTGTAATGCAAATCGATTCAAAGCATGTGGAAGGTCACAAGTGCCGGTGAGCGTTCTGAGACACTTCCCTCTGATACCCCGACTAGCCAGATGGTACAAGTCACCGAGAATAGCAAAAATGTTGAGGTGGGCTCACCTGAACAAATCCAGCGATGGCAAAATGCACGGTGTCCACGACTCCCCAGCGTGGCGTGCAATCGATACAAAGTTTCCTTCCTTTGCCAGAGGTTTCCGGAACATCCGCATGGCATTGTCAGCAGATGGTTTCAACCCATTTTCATCCCTTCTATGCCAATGGTCCACTTGGCCTGTATTTGTATTCATATACAATTTGCCTCCTTGGATGACCACAAAACGTTTTTTTGTCATCCCTGTCTTACTCATTCCAGGAAAACATTCACCCAATGGAGGTAACATCGATGTGTACATGAAGCCTGTTATAGATCAATTGAAAAAACTTTGGTGGCCTGGTGTGTGGGCAGACGACCACAGCATATCCCCAGAACTCACGCGCAGGTTTAGACTCCGAGGATGCTTGATGTGGACAATCAATGATTGGCCAGGCTATGGCCTCCTATCTGGTATGGCGCATGCCGACTACGCTGGCTGCCCCCCCTGCGGGCCAGAGGTGACCTCAAGATACTCCAGGGAGTTGCATAAGTGTTTGTACACTGGCTCACGACGCTGGCTGCGATCAAGGCAACACCCTTACAGAAGACCAAACTACAGTGCAACGTTTGGAAACGAAACAGAATCGCGGGCGCAGCCCAAAAGGCCAACAACGACAGAGATACTGGAAAGGGCAGAAGAGTATAAGAAATGGCTAGAGTCTGGCAATGTGGCGGGAGGAGAGCTTGATCCCTCAAGGTGGCACGGTGTGAAGAGAAGATCGTGTTTCTTTGACTTACCCTATTTCAAGGTAGGTCCACTGCACACTACGTATGCATCAGATTCCAGGGTGAACTAACAGGGGCCGCACATTAAGAGAGGTTGCGAAAAAACAACATAGAGTTCATATTAACTTGCGACAGGATGTATGTGCAGCATTTTCTTGTGCGGCATTGCACAGACGTTATGCACGTCGAGAAGAATGTTTGCGAAAATGTGGTGAAGACAATCCTCGGAGAGAAAGACACAATTGCATCCAGACGAGATATGGAAGCAACAGGAGTCCGCGAAGAACTATGGCTGGTTAAGATGACCAATGCCCGAGGGAAGACGAAGGTTATAAAGCCTGCCGCACCGTACGTACTGAATGATGTGGACCTCCCCATCTTCATGTCCAGACTAGCAGCCCTTCAGGTGCCTTCAGGATATTGCGGTGCCGTTGCAAAGCATATAACACTCAGAAAGCTGAGCGGGATGAAGGCGCATGACTGGCACGTTGTCATGCAACAGTTACTGCCATTGTGCACAAGGGGTCTCCTGGACCGCGGGCCTCGCACAGCAATCATGAGACTGTCGCGCGTTTTTAGAAGAATTTGCGCTAAAGTCATAGACCCCACCGACATGGTCAACCTCAAAGAGGACGTTGCAGTTACAATGTCAATGCTCGAGATTCACATGCCTCCGAGTTTTTTCGACGTGATGTCACACCTGGTGATACACCTCGTGGAGGAGCTGGAGCTGTGTGGGCCCGTACACACACGCTGGATGTACAGTGTTGAGCGAATGAACAAGGTTTTAAAAGGGTACGTCAACAATATGGCCAGGCCAGAGGCATGCATGGCAAGATCGCATGTGCTGGAAGAGGCAATTGGACTGGTGGCCGAGTTTATGACTGACTATGAGCCAGTACATCGCAATGTGTGGACAGAGGAGGCTAGCGCAGGGATTACTGGGGAGGTTCTGGAAGGAGCTGGAACCACATCTGTTATCACACCCTATATGAGAGACATTGCACACGAGTACCTGCTTCTAAATCGCACATCATTCCAGCCACTGTGCAGGTATGAGAGAAACATAATCCTAAACTCTATTACCGGTTCATCTAAAAGAATGCACTAGAAGTGGTAATGTCAGACAGGAACGAAGGCAACATTGATGGCAGACTTTTTGTCCACTGCCAGTATGTCTTGCACATATTTTTGTTGTGATGTAAGCTTCAGTTGCCATATTTTGGTCCTGGAACAGAGAATATGCTGTAGCACGGGCAGAGTTCGAGGGTGCAGTTCCCCTGGACACACCCCTTGGTGCGTTTCCTAGTCTGGCCGTGTGGATAAGAGAGGCTGTGCGGAAGCTAGCAGGTCGGGAAGAAGGCATGGGAGATGCAGACATGAGAAAACTATCAGTGCCCCCTAAGCTGGTGTCAAAATTGTACTCAAGGATGCAGGGGTACGGTAACCATTACCGCTGCGATGATGGATCATCAGCTGGAATGGTAAGCTATGACTGTGGTGTGGCGTCAATCTTGAAAACGCAAGGTTCTACAATAGGAGGTGTGATGGGCCAAATACACTACGTAGGTGTTTTGAAACACATTCGAGTTATGGACTATGGGAAAGTTATCACACCCATTACCTTAATGGAATGCGATTGGGTTCGCCAAGGTGTGGACGAAATGGGAGAGCCCACGTACAAAAGAGATGAATTTGGTTTCCTATTGGCCAACTTTTCATGCGTGTTGGAGCATCCAGATGACCCATTTGTATTGCCGTCCCAGGTCCAGCAGGTTTTCTACGCCGATGCAGAGAGCAGTGGACCCTGGCGTGTTGTACTAAACAGCGAGGCAAGGTCCAGGAGGTCTCTAGCGTCCGACTACGAGGAGTTCATAAATACTCGAGTGTGTGTTCCAACACTAGAGGCCGAAACCTTGTTGGCCCCCACATCCCACATTCCGAACATGGTGGGTGGTATAACATTGTGTGAAAGAGACACAGAGCTCGCATTAGCACCTTTGCTGAGGGGAGAATTTGGCAACATATCCGATGAGGACTGAAGGTTTCCATGCGTCGTGGAATGGAGGACTTGTGACAATGTATGTTGTATATCCGACAGAGGGTGAGTGCCAAAAATTGCAAACACACGCTGTGTGGATTGACTCTTGACCCTGGAATCCCTTCAGGCTGGACCGTTGGCAACTGGAAGCAGAATGTGAAGAGGAAGATATCATGGGCAGGAGGCTCCTACACACAAACAACACTGCATGCACACATTGATGTGCACACTAACTCCAACCCTCCTGTGGGCAGTAGAAGTTGCAAAATCTAGGACAAATAGGGTTGTAAGGCCCAATTCTGGGAGTTTTGACAGAACACATATTAAGCATGGCCCCCTACATGAATACATATTCAAATTTCCAGAAACATGTACATAACCCGCCTCAAAATTGCACCAATTCAGAAGGCAACTAAACTCGTTGTATGCATGAGAAGATTATACTAACTTGTACAATAAACTACCCTGCCCATACATGTACATAAGCTGGCCCTAAACCATACAAATTCACAAGGCAAACAAACCCGATGTATGCATCAGAGGAGGATACTTTCACATCCAATAAGAGGGCGTGTGAATACATGATAGAACCTGGTCCAAAATCACACCAATTCAGAAGGCAGAATAAACCCACAGTATGCAACAAAAGATGAGACTGTTGTGTGCTGAACAATAGCCCGCTCACATGGCACACAACCGGACTCAAAATCACACCAATAAAGCAAGCCCATAAACCCACAGTAGGCATCAGAAGAAGATACCAACTTATGTAACAAGCCACCTTGCCGATACATGCACATGATTCGCCTCAACACCACGCCAATTTAGAAGGCAACTAAAACCGCTGTGCGCATTAGAAGAGGACACTAACATATCCAAACAAACCACCCTGCCAATACATGTACATTACTCGGGCCAAAACCACACCAATTCATAAGGCATGCAAACCCACCGTATGCATCAGAAGAACATACTTTCATATCCAATAAGACAATGTGCCGATACACGTACACAACTCGGCTCCAAACCACACTATTTCATCAGGCACCCAACCCCACTGTGTGCATGAGAAGAGGATACTCACCTATCCAGTAAAACAACTTGCGATCACATGTACATAACCCGACCCAAATTTGTGCCAATTCAGAAGGCAACTCCATAAACCCACTATAGGCATCAGAGGAGGCAACTAAACCCACCATGCGCATAAGAAGAGGACACCAACTTCTGCAATAAAACAACCCCCTAACACATGTACATAACTAGACTTGAAATCCGCACCAATCCAGAAGGCGATCACAAGTTCCAAAATTGCAGAATTCTACAAAAAAACCAGCAACGACTGTCTACTAACCAAGCTAAGCGAACTGGAGGCTACATGACTAAGCGAACAAACAAGTCACCAGATCCTAAGTATGAGAGCCAGTAGTATGCAGCAATGACCACTCCCAAGTGTCCGTAATAATGTTGGCCATAGTCTGCGCATCAAGTAGCAATCCGAGCGTCTTCGAGAGGAAAGGTGTAAGACTCTGACTATATACGTGCTTGTAAGCCCCGACCCAAACGATATGGGTTAAAGCCGCCAGTCACTGCCACATTATTCACGTACGAGTGCTCATTCATTTCGCCCATCCCTTCCATTTCATACTCAGAAGGTCTCAGCAAGTTATGCACTATAACAGATCACACAGGACTATTGTGTTGACATAGAGGAATTTTCTATGTAAGAAGTTCCAACCTCGCCCAACTAACTGGAAGGGGGGCGGTTATAACATGAAGTTTGAGGCACATCCTCAGCTATTGGCCCCAACTTCTATGAGAGAGCCGCTCTCCCTCACGCAGAGGAACACCCAATAATTTGCCCACACCCCCCTCAATTAGGCTGCACTACAAGAATACAGGGCATGCAACAGCATGCGACTGAACCATGTTTTTGCGCATGTTCCACCTAGTGCACCACAGTGGAACACGTGTAACGCGAGGTTGTTGGCGACCACTTGACAATAACCAGAAACATAATTGCAGTTGCCGTGCACACGTGTTTGTATGTATGTTCAGCGCACAATCAGAAACAAAGATCTGTGGCTGCGTTTCAGGATGTTGTACATGCATGCAGCCCGTAACAACAGAGCTTATGTGACAGCATTTGTGCAGTGCAACCCAAAATGCGCATACACCGTTAATGCGCAATCGTTGGAACTGCGTGTGCATGACTTGTGCGTACAGACCTCATTTCAACAACACTGGTGCGCCGACTCGGCCACATGCAACAATTCTGCACACAATTTGCTGCGTTCATTCCATCATACATAAGTGATCAAAAGACGTCTATGAATTCACGGATCGCAGTTGCCAATGCTTTTAGCACTGTAGATTGCCACCATGTGCAGAAGGTGTTTCGAGCGCGATCACATACACGGCCATTGCGCGTACAACGTGAATGCCGATCACACATCAATGCAACCATAACCAGCAACGCCCACATACACACATATAGGACATGTGTTCACACAATTCCCGCACAATTTACTGGCACCATTCCTTACGAACATTGGGAGACATGCACAAAGCGCGGCTTAAAGCTCCTACTTGATGTCATCCATCCTCAACAATGGCAGAACACACAGGTTTTGTATGCCCTTCTTAGTGCACAAAGCCGCAATGTGCACAATGATGCAATGTGCAGAATTCGCTCCATACACGATCGTATCCACGACTATTGTGCACGGAAAGCTTATGCCACACACTGAACCGGAGATTAAGGACATGGAATGTTTTACATCACTATTGCAAACTATCAGTGGAATGTGGACAAAATTCTGCAGTGACGCAGACCTTGTATTGTAGCAATGCTGACAACTCAAATGGGCAAGAAAACAAAGCATATAGATAGACGCCATCATGGAACCCCATATTGGACAACCAATCAGAAACCTCCCGTCGAATGTAAAAGACTGTCCCCCCAATAAAAACCTTTTGGTCTAAAAGTATCTAGGCGAAAAACCTCGAGGGCGAGAAGCAGAGGCATGGAAATCCCGAGACACTGCAAGCATACATGTGGACAGCAACATTAGTGCAAATCTTGACAATTACCATATAGAATACATGCACTTCCTAGAGGTGGATGCCATGCCAAACAATATAAATGGGAGAGTGCACACACAAAAGCACAACGCAGAGAAAACCAGGAGTGTGATACACACCGCACAATCCATGTCCATCGGCGAGTGGTGGTGTGCTGTGGCTTGCAGAAACCAATTTAGGGAAGGTAATGTCATCACCCTCAAGGGCACCTTGCACAAAGGGTTGCAAAACAGTGTCAGAGCAATGGAGGTGTTCTTCCCCATCGCACACTAGTTCGCAATCGCAAACAAGAACGGTTTGGTTACCATACAGAACCCCAAACTCCACATCATAGAGGTCTATCCCGGACGACAAACAAGTGTAGTTTTCCAAAACAAACCCAAGTGCCCAAGTCTCCACAAATGTGCCCATAACAAGTTCATCCACACACACAAGTTTCATGGACGGTATCCTGATAGCCTTGAAGCCACCTAGCCAAGGCTGGCGAAATCTTACACACACGGGGTCTGCCCCATCATTGTCATCAGCAAGCATGTGAGCATGTTTGTGGTGGATGAACTACCACAGGTGCACAACAACCATGAAATGCAACAAATCCAAGGGACGGGCAGAGACTGGCATGCCCTCCTGGAGATGCCAAATTAGCAACAAGTTGAGTTTTTGGGTGGTCACCAGGTATTTGCGACCCAAAGCATTGCAAGGACGCAAAGCAATCTTCTGCACCGCTATCATCATTGCCCCCTCCTGCATGCAACAGAGGGTACTGAGCAACAGGCCGCACCACTGGAATTGTTGCAGATGAAACCTGTACCAAATGACCAGCAAGTGGTTGCACACGCGACCCTACACCATGTGCCAAGGAACCGTGGGTGGGCTGGTCGTCATCGTGGAGACACTTGCTCCCTTCGCCCACCAACAAAGGTCGTCCTTGTCGAGGGAGCTCCACGAATTTAGACTTGGCATCCGCATACACCACTGCAAGGATGCGTCCAAGTTGTCCTTTCAATAATTGCCCACCGCATTGCATTGGCCGCGGACCAGAAACCGAAAAATTCGCACCTTCTCCACAATTATTGGCGTTTGTGGTTTCATTCCCAAGGAAACCTTCATAGAGAAAGTGGGCAACGTGCTTCGATATTGTTGTGCGAGCACGACGACCTGGACTGGCCGCAATAATTGCATATGCTGGCTTGGAGGACACACTGCCCCAGTTGAAACGCCGTTTACTATGGGAAATTATTCGTGGCAGGGGCACATTGGGTGGCGACACTGTGGGCCATCCATGGCGATGTGAGGAGGCTACAGGATGTGCGTGGCACATGAGTGAAGCCAAGTCACAAACCCAACAAAATTCCGCGAACTCATTTGCAGGGCTAAAATGATTGACAATTAAAAACCCTAAACCCGAAATGGCCACAATTCAAAATTAATCTGTTAATTCCGGACAATTGAATGTAGCTGGTGGTACATGCAAAAATTACCAGACTCCTACACAATCGCAGAAGATGAATGCAAGTAACCCACAATTGGAGGACAATGCAAGCTGCACAGCCAATCAGGAAGTTTTTGTGGGTCAAATATGGATGCCACATTGGAGTGTGCCGAAATGAATGATAAACAACCACGGAAAATCCCACCTGCCACAGCCAAACCCGGAGGGGGGGCATTCCCATATGCCACGATTTTACATGTCCCACTCAAGAGAGGAACTGTTCGAACGGCCGTTTTCTGTACTGGGAGCGCCTTGGTTCCACTTCCATGCGCAGACAGGCTGGTCCTCAAAGTCGCCGACGACAACTGTGCATCTGAATCCCCCACATGTTTATGGCGGTAGCAGTTACCATCAGGCCCATGGTCGCCATTTCCCATCGCGGCCTAAACCCACAAATCAGAGGGCAACGGAGGCCACAAACAAAGCTATTGCGGCTGAAGGCGATGTTGACTCTTGGCACACAGAGGGTTTTGCAGAAAGCAACACTTACTCTGCACTCATAATATCAGGGTTGCATGAAAAACAGTTCATATCTGGGGCAACAACAAGTACTAGAACCGTAAACAAACTCAAGGATGCAACTTCGCTCCTCGTATCCTCATGTGCACCAAACCCCACATCGTCTACAGACGGAGTGCATTGTGTCGGAGAACAGGACGAGCAGGAATCGCACCGCTGAGGTCTCGGTAAGGGTCCCCACCCCGTGCCACCCGTGGGTAGCTCAAAACCATACACGCAAAAGGCCCGAAGTGTCCCTAACACGTAGTGCCAAGGGGTGCAAACGACACCGGCTTTGGTGCCAGTGGACCCATGCATGGTAGCCACCAACGTGGGTACCTTATGCAACCCACTTTCAGCAACCCGGAAGCGACCCGCAAGCAACCCTTTGCACAAAATCTATACCCAAGACACCAAAAGTGCAACCCACAGGCTACCAAAATGGTGTCAGTCAGCCAGAAGGGTTGGCATCGCAACCGTCACCCACCCAACCCAGGTCAACCCTGGCAGGTGCCGACATATACCAAAAATGCAGTCGCAGCGGCAGTGAAATTCTGGGTTTTAGTCAGAATGGCAGTGGACACAGAGGCTGCCATCACCGATGGCCAGGGTTCATTTGGACACGTTTTCCTCTAGTGTATGTGTACAAAAATCAAATTCTAGCACGTGTCACAAAAGGTGAAGATAAAAACGATAAAGACAAAACATCATCAAGATTGCAAGACCGTAATGTTAGTCTAAAGCAATAGGATTTAAAAATAAAAATAAAAATTGAAAGTGATCTTGGAGAAATTTGTTTCAAATTCTACTAGTTTTCTCGTAACCTTCCAAGAAAACACAAGTTTATTGAAAAACATGGATAGATATATGTCAATCATTCTAGAGAAAATGCAGCTATTCTTTCATAGCTTCATAATTACTATTTGATTCCAAAAATTAAACAGTGCAAACCTTTGACAATTTATATTTTCACAATGTCTTGGTAATAGATTCATGAGCCATAGTGATTTTTCTCAATAAACTAACATCTTTCTGATTTTTTCTTATACAAAAAACCTTCTCTACTATCTACTTCTTTAATTTCAAAATTTTGAATTATTTTTTCTATTAGATTTTAAAATCTGAGATTTTATTTATTCAATAGAAATTCGTTGCCTTTGTAGGACTTGTAATTTTTTCATCGTGTCATCTTCAACATGTTTCTTTAATTCAATATCGGCTTCTTCAATCCTTATTGCATCAAATTTGTCATTCATGATGTTGCCTAAATTATATAAAATAATACAAGTTAACATGATATCCAACATTTATCGTAATTTTTTAAAATTATTTTTCATTTATCTTTTAAAATTTCGAATGCACGCTTCATACACGTTCGGATTGAAGATTGGATAAAATTCCAATATGCCTAATAAGGTCTAATATATCATCACTGCCTTTGAATAGACAATACATCCAAGGTCGCATTGGGTACGTTGCATATCTAATCAATTTGTATGGTAGGAATTTTCCTTTCATACAAGGCCGGGCGGGGGTGCACTTCATTGTCAAGTTGAACACCACGTGCGATGAAACAAAATCTATTTTTTACATAAAGCATCACCAAAATGGTTCAAAAGTTTATGATTTTTTTTCATGAGTAGATATACATAGTATCTATTACATAGTAAAAATTGGTAACCAAATTTGATGATTTGTTTTTTTTTTATAAAACATATTGTTTCTAACTAGAATGACGCAACATTGAACTAAACAAATTACTAAAAAAATGAAGATGACTAAAATTTTCAAAAAAATATAAAAAAGATATTATCAATGGTTATGTGTATGTAGAAAAAATATTATAATTAAAAAATATATCTATGGCATGTAATATAGAGTAGCAAATTTTTATCGCACGTGGCTATGAAATGTAAGGGGGTGTGATCGCCCCGTGCATACAAGCTCTTCTAACCTTGATTTGTTGAAATACAATTCAATTATGCAAACTTTCCGCCCATCCAAATTCGTAATCTCATTAAATGCAATTTGTATTAACAATTCCTTGCAACAAAATTTAATAAAAACACTTGTGGTAGTAGTATTCATCTCCATCAATGACTAGAGCTAGCATATGAATGTGTGAATCGTCTATAACTCTTATAATGTAAGGTACATTAAACAACATCTCAAATCTTTTTGCTAAAAGTCTAAATCTGATTTTGTTTGGAATTTGAATAAAAATCATTTGCAAATGTAGTCTCACCATTTTGCAAAATTTCCTAACAATTCCCGAAATTATACACTCCGCAACTCCATATACTTCTGCAATCATATACAACCCATCTCGTGTACTAAGTCTAGCTAAAGACATTGCAATCATTTCTTCTACAGAATTGGTCTTCTCAAACGAGTATGTTGTTTTTTAAAACATGAACCTAATTTCTCACATAAAAATATGAATGTAGAATGCAAGACACGAATCCTTTCCTTGAACATTTTCTCTGTAAATGAATCCAACGAATACCGATCCACAAAGCCGGATTGCCTCTCAAAACTCCAAATGGTTCGATCTCTAAACCCTAAACTTTGAAGGCAAATGCTAAAAATTACAACATTTATTCACTCACCTTATAAAATCAAAGCTCAGATATTAAAAATATGTTGCGTGATCTTATAGAAACACCAATACAAGACCATCATCACCACAAGCTTCTTCCTCCTCTCCTCCATAGGGGTGAAGTTTTAGAAAACAAAACAAAAACGCGAAAGAAATAGGCAAAAAAAGCCGCCAACAAGTAGAAAAACAAGACCGTTCTTGAGGTGGAAATGAGAGATAATGTAGTGGAAGTTACGACCAACCTTATCTTAAAAAATATATTAAAAAATCCACACTTTATTCTTGTGGCCCCTTCTCACTTTACACTATATCCAAAGGCCATCAAGTCCAAAGATTGGCTTCTCAAGTCCAAAGGTTGGTTCCCTTGTGAGGTTTTCTCCACGGCTTGTCGCCTCTAGTGTAAAGAGGACCTAGAGAGTCCAGTTTACAAAATTTGTGTCATTATATCAAGGAGGTTGGTGGGACTCTACTAAAAAACGACAAAGCATGCAAAGAAAAGCCACGAATAAGTTAGCAGGAGAAGCGGCAGCAGCAGCAGCGATGGCTGGGATGTGGGCAGGAACTTAGCGGCGAGGCGGCCATCCTCACCTCCAGATTCCCCTCTAAGAACCTTCAACGCCTTGCTGGCATTTTGTGAGCAGTGCTTCTGTCTCACTTGCAATCGACGCATTGCATGCCTCTATATTTTGGCCTATGGCTGCCACCGGAGCTGTCGATTTCCTGTCATCGAACCTCGAATCTGCGCTGGTCCAGAGCTCCACCTTATCACTTACAACTCTTTTGCACATGCACACACACACACACACACACGGTTTGAGCACCAAACGGAAGCTCAATATTGCGGTTGCAACGACTAATTCGGAATGGAGAAGGGTTCCAGAAGTGAGAACTAAGCGGATGTCTGGACGAAGTTGTGTTTACGAGGTTGGAGGCTTCGGGCAAAGCAAATGGAAAGGGGATCACGATATACGGGTCTTTCGAATTCGGGATCTCGCGCAACCACGAAGAGCACCTCAAGGTGGAGAGGGGTGTCACTGGGGTCGTGCGGAGTTCGTTGCTCTCGCACTCCGTGTCTTTTCGCTTAACGCAGCCCCGGCGTGCTCCTGAAGGTAAATCTTGGGCTATTTCTCGATTTTTTTTTCTTTTCTTGTCAGAATCCTCGAGCTGTTCTCTGGCTCCAGACGCTTGTCAATGCATACTTTATCCACTTTTAGAAGAATCGCGTAACTATACACTGCAAGCAGACAATTGCGAGTCATCAGGCTTACAGATTGTTCATATCCAAAGGGCAAATTTCTCTAAATCCTCAGAGTTGGACATGAATGAGCACTGGTGCGAAGACTTAAGTCACTCATACCGAGTCCGCTTGAGGACGATAGACTCTAGCCTAGCAAGAGCAAAGTGCAACGAAAAACCACGGAATTTCTCTGCACTTTCAGAACGGATATGGCTTGAGATTGGTGCATTGGGAAGAATAGGATGGAGCACGTGTCATACAGATGGCTTGGAAGACAGGAATATGTCGAGGACCTTTTATTTAAAAAACAGTTGTCTTTTATTTTGTGGAGCTTTGGTATCTGGAGAGTGGACATTCGATCGATCAAAATTCACCTCGACAATTGAATTTAGTCACAAGGACTTAGTGTAGCTCGGTTGGCACTTACCGCGATGGCAATTGTGAAATCACATGAGAATGAAGACGATACAGCATGTGCTCTGAATGTGGGAATGAGTCTGGTAGATTTCCTTCCAGATGGACTATTTGCAGTAATATAACGATAAGTCGTTGGCATGAGCTGTACCTGTCTTTTCCTCTGTCCTATCCGAGGAACCAAACAGTCAGGCATTTCGTACATTGCTTAGAAGAGCCTCGCAAGCATTTAATCAGTAATTTCTGTCAATATTTGTCAATTCCTCATGAACGCTCTGTTTTCCTGAATGGCAGCTGCGGAAAACACTCTGCTCTGTGAGTTGTAGCTCAAGATTGGCTGCCTGCTCGAATCCTCCGAACTCCAAGGGACAACAGGCAAGTCCTCTGGTTTGAAAATGTCGCAATCAAATCGATTGTTCTGACTGCAATTTTGTAGCGAAACCATAATAGGTATCGAAAACTTTGTATCTTCCTGTCCGGTCAAGGACGCTTGTGTGTATTCGTCTCTTTCCTCATCGTGTGTCCTGAGGAAAGGTGATCTGGTTCACGACATATCTATGGATGTGGTTAGGGGAATCAGGTACCTTGATTTCCAGATAAGCTGACACTTAAGACTCTGCAGGACATCCTTCGAGTATGTTGGAAATTCTGTTAGCATCGATTGGAGCATTCCTATTTCTCAAACTCATTATCGGGGTGGTCCTTATCTGGTATTGCTTACGAAGTGACAGGAATTGCGAGATTAAACTCGGAAAAGGTCCTATTCTCTCTGCAGCTTTACTTTGAGCCGTTTCACGTTCTGGATGAATTTACATGAATGCATTAGTGATGGACATAAGAACGAGACTGACATATACACAACCTGTTATGTTTGAGAACAGGTGGAAAGCTAGTAATGTTCAAAGGGGGTCCAACGGTGCCAACCTCTAAAGAGATGCTTGAAGGACTTCGTAGAATCAGGAAGCGGGACATTGTTGGAGAAGGCGGATATGGAGTCGTGTACAAGATGGTTCTTAAGGACCAGAGGACTTTTGCCGTAAAGCGATTGAAGCAGTGCCTGGAGGCTACTCGAGGATTTGATAGTGAGGTAGAAACGCTTGGGGAAATCAACCATTGCAACTTGGTGAAGCTTAGAGGATACTGCACTGCGTCGGCTGCTAACGTCTTGTTTTACGACTTCATTCCGAACGGCAATTTGAGTCAACTCTTGCATTGTAAGTGACGTCGTTTGAGCACCTTCCTTGCTTCTTCGCAACCTGAGAGAGACATTCTATTTTTCATATTCGGACTCGCTTTATGTGGCTTCCTGATACTGCAAGTGTACTGCAGCTATCGCAGAGGAAGGGAAAGTGATCCCCGTGGACTGGGCAATCAGGGTGAAAATAGCACGCGGCGTAGCTCGAGCACTAGCCTATCTCCATTTCGGCTGCTCTCCTCGAATCATTCATCGGGATGTGAGCTCTTCAAATGTGTTACTCGGCGATAACTATGATCCTTATCTGTCCGACTTCGGCTTGGCTAAGTTGATGAGTAACAACGAAACGCACGTCACAGTAACAGTTGGTGGAACGTTTGGCTACATGGCACCAGGTACAGATGAGACTCTGACGGGGATTTCATAGGTTGTACCTTAAAGTTATATACGTAACATGATTAGCGTCCGGAGCTACCGTAATCACTGTCAAAGAGGAGTGTGTCCTGACCACTCACATACATGCATACATACATACATACATACACACACACACACACACACATACATACATGCAGGTATAGGCTTTCTTGGAGAACTGTCAAAAAAAATCATTATCGATAAACATGCCTACCAAAAGATGAAGATAGATAAGTTTGACATGCCTGAGTTTTCATGTGATTAACATGCCGTGATGTAGAGTATGCAAGAAGTGGCCATGCGACAGAAAAATCAGATGTGTATAGCTATGGAGTACTTCTGCTAGAGCTTCTCAGCAGACTCAAGCCGACAGACTCTTCGATTTCTGAAGAACACCTTAACCTCTCCACCTGGGTACGTACTGTAGTGGTTGTATTCGTTGAATTTTGAGATAATTATTTCGTTGAGCACAGCTTAGGAAGACTCAGTACTGTTACATGCAGACTCCTTGTTTGACACCAAGACCTTCCCAATGCTTGCAGGTGCGGAAGTTGCACGAGAATAATATGGAATTCGAGGTTGTGGATAAGAGTATAAGAAATACAGCCGATCATCAGGAGCTCGCCGTCATGATGGAGATTGCATGTAGCTGTATCTCACAGGCACCGGAGGAGCGACCTGACATGTATAAAGTGGTGCAAGTGTTGGACAGCCTCGTAGATCCTGACTCGACGGCTTCCCTCTTCACTTTGTCCACCACTCCCTCCGACAGCATCCGATGGAGCGTGAATGTAGATTGAAATTTAAGCACTATGGCAGACAATTTTGTCCTACACGTGTTCCTCCTCAGGCTCGACGGACTCATCTACAGACACGTGTATCTTTCGCAGTCATTACTGATGATTATTGCAATCACAAGGTATAAACAGAACGGGTGACTCCGAAATATGAAGCCGTCTCTTGTCTCTTCCGACACAGTTGCAACAGATGGGGAAAGGAACCCCTTGCAATGTATGCTAACCTAGAACGAAGCTAGAGAAACAGTCTCATCGATTGTATTGTATAAATCTAGTGGAGAAAATTGTTGCTCGTGACGCAGACACCTCCACAGAGTTTTTGCATCACAGTGTAATCACCAAGTGATGCACATCCTCACACATAATTACCGAAACTAGAATTGAAGAAGCTAGTCATACTTATTAAGTTAGTTTTCGAGCAAGTAGCAAAGTTCCTTGAGGCCTTGTTTTTCCGTTGCTACTTACAATGTATAGTACAGGTAGTTAATCAACCTTCATACATCATACTAGAACTTGTTTTCTACACGTTGAGGAAGATGTGACCCCTAAATGCCTGGGGTCCAGCTCACGTCAAAGATGTACTATAAAATATGAGTTGGACACCTTATTGTGAGTTGACATACAAGACAAAGTTGGAAAGAGTGAAATCTAGACCAAGGAAAGTGGGTCTTAACTGGACACTTTTAGTTCTGCACCCACTTCTTGTAGGGATATGAAACACTCAATTAGTGCGAGATGATTAGCAAATCCAAAATATGTCCCTAATTGTAATTTTGGAGTTCGTATGTATATCTTAGTCATTGTTAAAGTGAAGGGCCTTCTTATTGGATGGTCATATTGGTCCCCCAATTATGTTGACTATTGAGTCTAGAATGGTTCACTGGTTTTTGAGCATGCAATCCAACCATTTGTAAATACATGTGTTTTTTGGTGTTCGTGTAAAGATCCACACCTATACACGCATCACTAATGTTTGTTTAAGATGAGTAACTGAATTAGCTATGCTTACTTTAAATTTATATGGTTGGTGTAAGGATCATTGCCATTGATCTCAACCAAATCGTTTTGAAAGGAATAAACAGTTTAGCGTGGGCCACAACGGAGGAGAGATGGACATTCCGAGGCGAGTGCGATGACTCACCACGGTAAGTGCGGTGAGTCTCTGTTTCTACACATTGATTCAAATTTGTACATGGTGAATGAGTACTCATGAGCGACGGTGAAGTCAACAAGTGCAGATGATTGTGATGCCATTGTGGGTACTCTTGTTGTTGCTTCAACATGGGATAACGTCGTTGATGAACTGGTTGGAAGAAAGAATTTCCGGGATGATGTTGAGGAGCGCGAGGGAGAACTGCCATTGCTGGAGGAGGTAGCAGTGAGCGATCGCTAGGATGAAACTCCTCCCAATCTTGTCGTTTCGGTGGGATCAGAGAGGCGTTGTTCGTCCAGAGACGTCATTAGAACAATTAGGCTTTTTAATGCAGTGCGAGTCAGGAAGCGGAGAGGAATCTACTCGTCGTGGGCAGAGTGCGAGCCAGAGGCAACTGGCTATGGTGGAGCGCAATGCAAGAGTTTTAGAACCTTGGCTGAGGTAGAGGTTTACCTACAAGGTTAGATTCTAGTTTCGAATGCCCCCTCCCCACCGAACTTTACCAAATAACCAAAGTCTTTCCTAAAAACCGGGTAAAGCTCCCTCGGTTATAGGGGAATCATCCGGCTGTCCCAATGCACTTACAAGAACTTGCTCCGGAGAGTTTTGAGTAGGTTTTAGTTAAGTAGCTTTCACACATTTTCATGGTTTTATCTACCAAGCGATGAATGTTGGACAGTTTTTGTCCCATCCCCAAATGCCTTACTACTCATCTATCTTACCATCGGTTTTTGTTAATGGAACTCCTCGTGCCCTCGCAGCTAATTAAGACTAAAAGCAACCAATGACAAGGGCATGAGACAACACTTTTAAAGGTCCTACATTCATGCCTCCTGCCTAGGTACTGATGGGAGGGTCGGTGCTTGAGGCTTAAAATCTCCACTTTTAAACCATGCCACATCATTTGCCAACTAGGCTCTACACTAGATAACGTCGATGGTGTGAAGGCCGTGTTTTTAGAACCAACTTTTAGGCTTCGCTAAAGTCAAGTGGGGAGGGGGCAGAATAAGTTCAAGATTATGGGAGGCTTCTAAATATTGTGCTAATGCCAAGCTTCATATTTGATTCTACTAAGAGCCTTGGTTATAATATATCAGCTAGTTGCATCGTTTGATCCTTTAAATTTAACTCTAACAGTGCCATCTTCACTTTTGTCTCTGTTGAAGTGTAGGTCAACTTCAAAGTGTTTGGTTTTGTCATGGAATACTAGAGTCTTCGAAACCTTGATGGAACTCTGATTATCGCACCAGAGGGTAGTGGGTTTCCCATCACCAAACCCTAGTTCAAATACTAGTCTTCTTATCCATATGGCTTCCTTGATGGGTGGACTCTTCATTGGAAACCTAAATGATGTGTGTGGGTCACTATAAAATGAAACCCCCTATAAACAACAAGTTTATAACGAAAAACAAATAAATATGTACTAACGGTAGCCTAGAAAATGGATTCATGGATTTTTACTAAGCTTCTTAATTCAATATGATAAATGCCTTCACTATACATGAAAAATACATCAGAGGTTAAAGAAGCCCTTATTACATATAAAATCCATTGTCACTTTTCTATGAGAAAATCATGGAATATTTTTTCATCCATTGCATGCAACCCAACGATTGCATCACACAAACAAAGACAAGAGCACTATAACTTAGTCACGACCTAGAGAGCAAAACTCAAAGGAACCCACGAATGCTCCAAGAGCCTCTAGTTGTAAAAACCTAGAACTTAAATGCAAACCCTAACAAGGATGGATATGGTAATCATTACTTAATGACAAATACGGATGAAAAGGTGATATGGATGAAACTCATACATATAGTATTGTCAAATTATTCTGTAAACCTTAGGGCCCCCATTTGTACATCTACCTTTCCTTCAAGATTCTTAATAGCCTTTCTTAAATGTACACACTAGTAAAAAAAAATAGTACCTTTCCCTTGTGTATACTATGTACACTAACACATCAAATAATACCTCTTCTTACACTTAAGTTTGTTCATACGTGGTATGAAGAGTCCACTCCTTGGGATGGTTACACATGTAGCTGGTGCAAAAGCACGGTACTCGGATTCACAATAAGAGCAGGAGACAAAGTTTTGGTTCTTGTTACACCAAGAAATGGGGTAACTCCCCATTACAAAGTGGTAGGCTTAAGTTGACGTGCGATCGTCGAAGTTGCCATCATATTCCATCTTGGAGTATCTAGCCGGTGTAGTATCCTTCCCCTTTGAGAATTAAAGACCAATGGATGGATGTTTCCACAAGCAATGAAGCACAAAGAGGGCGGCATCAAAATGAAGTTGTTGAAGGTGATGCATAAATCGGCTGAGAATAGAAATGGCATAGCCAATTTCCTAATGGGATTTGGTAAGATAGTTATGCTCCCTAACTAAGTGTTGTTATTTCTAGGGGTCAAAGAGAGGCGTGCCGGTACCCTTGCTAAGTTTGATAGGGTCAAAAAGGGGTTCATGGGCAAGTTTAACGTCAAGCAACTGATATTCAATTAGAAGAGAGAGAGAGGACGTATGCATTTTGATGGACGAGAATGCATGAAGTTGTCTAAAGAAATTGGACACCCAAGAATTTTTGGAGTGGATCAAAGTCCATCATTTTAATATCGAATATGAAGTTGGGTCTTGAGGTTGCAAAAACCGTGAATAAAATACCTTGTGATATAGAGGTCACCAACATACAAAATTAAGATAATGATTTGTCCATGTTGTGTGTGAAAGTAGATGATGGAATCAACGGCTTTCTTTTTAGGCCCCATCGTAGTAAGTCCAAGCTAATGCGCTCATACTAGGTGCAGGGGCTCTGCCTAAGCCGTAGAGCGAATGGTTGAGCTTGTAGACAAGATGTTCAATGCTCATGTGAACACAACTAGGGGGTCGAAGCATGAAAAATGGCTTTGTGTACAAGCATCCATACAAGAAAGCAGTGGCGACATCCATGTGATGTATTGGCCAACCGTGAAAAGCCGCAAGGGCAGTAATAATTTGAATGGATTCCCACCGGACAGTGGGAGCAAAAGTTTCTTGGAAGTCCACCATGTAGACATGCTAGAACCTTCTAGCAACTATTTGGGCTTTGTACCTAGGGGGCTCACCATTGAGCCCTAGCTTGATTTTGTATACTCAATGAGCTATTTTAAGAACAATACCAAGAGGTTTGGGGACAAAAGTCCAAGTGTCATTGGCAAGAATAACATTGTATTCTATGGCCATGGTTGATATGTTGTATTTTCCCATTGAGAAATTTAATGGCAATGTTCTCAATGTGGTTATAGAATGACAGACTGGTGATTTTTGTGTCATTACTTGGTTGTATTGAAGAAGAACTAAAGGGTTTCTAGAGACATGATATAGGCACCTGAATCTAAGTACGAAGAAGGCGAAGACTTTGATTCTACTGCATTTACTTTAGCAAAGCATGCTTCAAGAACCTAGGAGGCTAAATTATGTTAATATGGAATTTCCCCATCATGGTAGCGGCCAAGGTATTTTTTGACACTGTTGACATGGCCATCGAGTTGGGGTCTTGTATGACAACAAGGCTTCGCTATCCTTCTTGACCTCGCCGTTTTGAACTCTCAGTGACATTTCCTCATTGAGAGAATGCATCTCAACCTCATGATAGCTTGGAAGTTTCTCATTCAAAATCATAGATTTTATGACATCATATTCTTTGGGGAGGTTTCTAACTATAACCCATACTACTATGTCTTCTAGCAAGTAGACATTGACATCCTCTAAGACATTGGCGGTTTCCTTCATATTAATCAAGTAATCATCCATACTAACTAAAGGTAGTTTCTTATTGCCAAAGAACTTGTCAATCAAGTGTACCTTATGGGGATTGTTGTCAGCTTCATATCATGCCTTTAGGTGGGACCAACATGCATGTGGGCCATGACATTGTTTCATGATGTGGAGTGCATTGTGCTTGGAGTTGTTGTTTAGGACACTCATAACAAAAATTTGTGTCTTCTGATCAACTTCCAACTGTGGCACTTCTGAGAGTGGTGTAAAACACCACTTGAATAAACCATTTATTTTGAGAATGTTTTGCATACAAAAAGACCATACTCCGTAGTTTGCTATGCCTACAAGGTGGTATGACCCAGGAAATTGTAGATATGTTGTTCTAGAAGGGTGTATAATACATGCAAGATCTGGAAAATGCACATGGTTTGTGAGGCACTCATTGTAAAGTTAGGTGGTGTTGGTGTTATTGGTGCATTAGGCACTGTGGGGGTCCTATCTTGACTTAAGAGAGTGTTGCTGCTAGTAGTTTCATAATTTGAGCATGTCATGATAGGCTAAGAAGAGATTTACCTACGAGGCTTACAGTCCGTGAGGACGACCTATGATACCATGTAAAACTTCAAAAAAATTGAGAATATTGGTGGAATGAATGGGTTCAATGAGCTCTTAAGCGAGCAAGTATAAATACATTGGTGATAACCAAGAACGTGCACTGCACCAAGGAGCAAATGTGTGATGTATCCGGATTAAAAGTTTTAATGTTAGATTATGCAAGAAAGAAAGATTAACCATATCCTTGTTGTACTTAGCATGTGAGCAAATGGTGATTGGAGTCAAACAACTCCAAAGTAAGAATTGGGTTAGACAACCCAAGAGAGAATGGTGCACAAGGGCTAGACCACCCATGAAAGAATCGTGCGGTAGAGTTAGGCAAATCCCGATCAAAGATCTTTGTGTTGGAGTTAGACACCTCGCTTTGGAAGATCTTTGTGTTGGAGTTATACAATTCCAACTAGAAGATTTGAATTGGGGTTAGACAACTCCCAGCGGATGGATGTTATTCATTAGAGTTAGACAACTTTCAATGAATAAACATAGTTGGAATTAACACAATTCGGACTAGAATAGTGGATGAATGAATTTTGTTGGAATTTGACAGTTCCAACTAGAAAAAATAAATGAATGAAATAAAAGATTTTTAATATATGAGAAATAAACAGTAAAAATCATGTTTTGACATAAAATGAAGCTCAGGGGAAGAGAGATGATCTCTTGTCTCTCTTATCGTCAGGTGGTTTGAGCTCACAACAATCACAATATTGTGATCCAGTTGTAAAATCTTTTTATAATGTACAAAGTTTGAAAGCTCTCAACATTAGCATTTCATGTACATTTATGCTCATGCTATTCTTACGTAGAAGAAGGACGTGACATAATGTAAAGTTAAGCCCTAATTAGAAAGCAACGTCTACTAGTTTCTATCCTCAAGAAAACAAATTGTATGTAATCATACTGGCAACAATGGACTCATTGCAATCAAAAAACACATTGGTAGGTCATTTCAATCAATTTGCTCAGTGGGATGGAGAAGTTTGCTACTTAGTACTTCCAAGTGCAAGTATGAACAAGTGCGCATTGACAAAAATGTCGTTGAAAAATACTCGCAACCGCTTTTTGGCTTCTTGAGCATTTAGAGCAGTGAACGGGTAGAACCGACCGGTAGTTATAAATGAACCAGTTGAGTTTGAGAAATAATCGGTTGAAGTTGAAGATTGCAGGAAAATTACATATCATTTTAGAGGATTCTATGGAATATGCCTCAAATTATTGAAGGAAACATGAAAGATCACAACATGTAACCGGTTGGACTTGGAAACACTAGGATTTTGACTTATTATGTCTAAAACACGGTCTAAAATCTCCCCGGACACTGATTTAGAGGCATTGACATGGAATCTGCTCTTGAGTGTTCATGTCACACAACCTTGATTTATCACACAAAGAGAATTCTTGCTCGGCACGAATAGGTATATCAATGGTGTGCATGTATCGATTTTAAATATAAAATGATTATCTCATTTAGTGCATGTGGTACTAATTTTTGAAACACACACTATTTTTATCAAATCTCAAAATTAGTGAGGGTTGGAATTTTTACCGAGCGATATTAAATTCACAAATACATGCTCATTTACCATAGATTTCAAAAAAATTACTGTGTGTTCTAAGGTGTTTGTAGATTGCATGATTTGTTTTGGTGAGCTCGAAGAGACTTCTTCTTCTTCTTCTTTTTAATCAACGCCATTCAATCCTAAGCCATATCCTAACTTTAAGAAACTAAAGAGAGCTTGCACTGAGAGTTTCCAGAACTTTGACACTTTGAGCTCCCAAAACCCTAGACTTTCTCGTAGCACTCATTTCAAATTGTAAAGAAATTTATTATCACCTTCACTAATTTACCACACGCACTATTAGCCCATCCTCACTAAATGGGATAATCATTGTACACAAAACATACAGTTATATACCCTAAAAAGTAGTTTAAATCTACATTACTACTTAGGTTCAAGAAACTTGGGGTACAAACTACCATTCATGGACCTTGCCTAGTGGACTAAGGATTGGACCGAAACTCAAAGTTTGATATCTAAATTTGGGAGGAGTGTTTTCTTCAGTCAAGGTTGACAACAATTTGGCAAGCAAGTGGTGCCACATTAGTGCCATTACATTTTTCATACTTTGGACTCACCATAATTATGGTGTAAAATCATTGGATCCCAAATTTTGCTCTTGTTCAATTTGAGTGTTTGGTTAGAGTTTATTTGGTCTTAGATCTAAGGTAAGTGTTGTTGTTGTTGTTGTTGTTGTTGTTGTTGTTGTTGTTGTTGTTGTGTGCACTTCCAATTCCCATCCCATTCCCATGAACTATAATGGGCATTGGGTCGAATTGAACATAATCTTTGAGGTAGCACTCTTATGAATGACAAATTGTCATGTGGAGTTTCATTATTGAAGTTGAAATGCAAAAGTCACAAGAGGTCAAATTAATGATCCTCTTTCTTGTTTAGTGATCACACATATCCTCCCAATTGGGTTAATTGTTGGTCCTAGATACTAGAACAATGTTCATATTTTAAGCTTATAGACCTTTAGTCTCATCTTAATGCACTAGTATGGGCTTGTACAGTCCCAACCCTTTATGCCCATGCATATGACCTTTAATGTGGTCCCTTGGGGGCCTTGGGGTGCCCCCCACCTTTCTAAAATGGTAGGGGAATAGTGGGACAACGGCCTCACCATCCACCACATTGTTTGTTATATAATAAATGTCTTTTGTGATATATTTAAAATTACTACAAACCTTGGCATTGATAAGTAAGGACCCTCATAGTTGGAATAAATCATTGGAGCAAATACAACCACTGAAATTTAGGTGTTAAATTAAGAAGAGTGACCACATAGGCCCACAAACCCTTAGGGCCACTTCACACACGAGACTGAAGTCTCTTGACCATTGCACTTCAAGCACTCTCATTGGTGGAAAAGGTGGAGCCCATTCCAAGTTCGATTCGCACTATGCTTGAGGGACCAATGGAGCAAGTGAATGCAAAATGGATGTAAATTCTACATGGATTCTTACATGGCATCAAACATATCATGTTTCATAGTCACTTGGATTATTTTCAAAAACCACGTCTTGGAGGTAGACTTAACACAAAACCGGGAGACCATATATGGCACACCGAAATCCCACAATTGTCGAATTATTATATTTTATCATGTTTGAAGACCCTGCATGAGTAGAAATTCATTTAAATAGCATTTAGTTGAGGGCCCAGTCACATGTGACTTCACACTACACTTGAGGGGCCGTAACCACACTACATGATTTTGGAAGTGTGTTGGGACGGCCTTTGGACACTTCTTTTGGGCTCTCACAACTTCATGGTCACGGCCTCTTGGCTCGTGCGTGTAGTGGCCGTGGACTTATTATTAAATGTAAATTCACCCTAAATGTCCCCTCAGAAGCTTGAGTCAGGTGTGAACGGAGGTGCCACTGTGGACAGCAGAACTTTATCTTCTTCTTCTTCACCACCTCCTTCTTTTCGGACTTCAAGGGCCCTCGGATTGCCTCTCGTAGGCGTCCTTGCACTGAATGTGCATCCCGTAATGGACAACAAGAAGATTGGAGTCACCATGTTGTGAAGATTGAAAATTGAAGGCGCATTTAATTGGATTGGAGAGAGAGTTCGAAGAGGAGGTTGGAGGAGAGTGTGCAAATCTCGTTGGGAGGTGAGTAACAAAGGAGCTCTCGGTGGGTGAGAGAGAGTGAGAGAGAGAAAGAGAGAGAGAGAGAGAGTAGGGCGCCAGTGTACAAGCTCACACTATGCTTTTTACAAGAATAAGGGCATGAGAATGTGGTTCCGAAGGAGGGATTGTGGCGAATGTGTAGCTTGACCTGGCACTATTTGGTGCGTTGTTGTTATTGCAAATGTATATGTAAGGAGGTCTGTTTAGGGGTTTGAGTTTTGACAATTCTATTCATCCCGTCTGGAGATTGTAGTAACCTGAAGGTAGTGTGGGAAGCATGGCAATTGGGAGCTGTATCTTTGCGGTCTGCATTGATTTATAGAGATTCTGATAACCTCCTCTTTCCGTTGCGTTTGATTTTTAGAGTTCGTTGGTTTGAGATTACAGTGCAATTCAATGCGGTGGTGTTGCTTCATAGCATTCAAAATATTAATAGACATGTTGAAGGGCAAATTTGTATTCACATGGTAACATAGTTATATTTTCTGGAGGATGGGACCTTTCGACATCTGGTTAGGGTTTCCTGTTTGAATTGCCAAGATTCGGTGAAGAGGGAGCTGAGTGTGTGATATTTGTTGGAGTAATGACTTATCATCAAGACTGTTGTGCCTCTGAAGATTGAAGGGGGATTGAAGAGAGATTTAATTGGACGGAGGAGGGGTTTAGGGGTTTAAGGTTGGAGAAGATGAACAAGGTGGACATAGGCAGGGTGCTGGCGGTGGCGAAGCAGAGGGCAGGGGATTTTGTAGGGGCGGTGAAGGAGACAGCTCAAGAATTCACGTGGGACCTCCAAGATGCTGCTCAAGCGGGCTTCGGAGTACCAAAGCTCATTTCTTCCGCGGCTTCCCTCTCGGTTGCGGTATGGCAATGCAACCGTATTTATATTGTCGAAAATTCACATATCATCATAAGTACTACATATTAGAGTTATCCTTCAACTCAGTGGGACTTTTTGTCCGGAGGTGGTCCCTTATGATTTTCCATTGGTTGTTTTGCACACAATAGCAATAATTTCTTTTCACTTGTGTTGCATCCTTGGAGGTAGTGTCTGAACTTGAATGAAGAGCAATCTATTTCGGTTCATTGAGGACCGAACTCATTTTAGCACCCCTTGACATGCCAAAATGAATTTGACCCTCAATGAATCAACATAGATTGTTCTCTGTTCAATCCTCCAAACGACCCCCGAGCATGTACCAAAAATTTAACGGATATAGAAGGTGGTGTATGCAAAACAACCTAACTCCTGAGCAGAAGTCATGTTGAGTTAGAGGATTACTCTATTAGTTCCACAAGAATGAGTGAGCACTCGGAATGGGGACTAGGGCTAATGGAATGTGGGGTATTTCTTGCTAGGTAGTGGCAGCCGCAGGAACTACATCCATAATGCTAGATGGAGCTGGAAAGGTTTTCGGCAAAAGGTTGGTCCATTCTCATTATTGAGCTGGGACTACATGAATTTTCCTTTTTAACAAGTGGAAATGTTAGAATCTAGGGAGCGGGAGTGTGCAATTCTTGATTCTGCAAAATAGTGATGTTAGTCTTGTTGGAAGAAAATGGGTGTAATTGCAATATGGTCAATGTTGATGGCTCTATCAATCCTATGAGTTGAGCACAACTGTAAAGGCATGTAGATGTTCATGAAGGAATGAAGGCATGAAGGTGTTTTCTGAGGACTGGCTTTCTTTACTGAGTTGTCAATTATTTTTTGTCTTCGGACACAGTGGAGTGTTGATGAAGTTTGACATTGGTGCAGGGAATGCAAAGATTGCAATGGATGGGAAGGGTTGCGCTGCACCATGTGTTCAGGCAAAGGAACGGTTAAATACCTAGTGTCTGACTTTGGACTGGCAGAGTATTATTCTGTTCTGAACCTTGAGTGACATTGAAATTGTTACTAACTAGCTGGGTGATGACCTTGTAATTGTAGCATGTTAATGTGTGCAAGGGAATTTGCAGGGGCAGGAATGATTGTTATGGGTGGTTAAGATAGTGGGGTAATGTAACTGCAACTTCGAGTTTGCAACTCACCAAACTGCCCTGTGTTATTAGAATGATCTGGTGACATTTTGAATAATGATTTTTTCCTGTGCAGGGGAGAGAATGAGACAGTTGAGAACATAGCAGCAGCAGTAGTGGCAGGAAGGGCAAAAGTTGATTATGTTCCTGCATCTGCAGGTGCTGGGATTCCTTTGCCTGCTCGGGAGTGTCCAACTTGTGAAGGCACGGTATGGTTGATAAAATTGGGCAAACCTTTTACTTCTTACTATCTACTTGTTCCAAATACATAAGAAGTCTTGAAGTTTAGGGATCATTTTCTTGTGGTCCTAATTTTGAAGGCAACGTGTTTTAGTTCTGGAGTGTATGCTCTCACAATATTGGTAAACTGGCAGGGGGTCATGAAATGCTCAAGTTGCAAAGGGGAAGCATGGAAACCCAAAATCAGTTTCGATGATGTAAACCTCTGTCCTTCATATTACCCCTTTATTTGCATGATAATGCCATAATAATGGACTGAATCTTTGAGTATGAAATTTGCGTCTATCTTTTATGCTCATCATAGGTTGGTTTGGATAGCAGGTAAAGGTATCCTTAATTCACACCGTTTTAAATGGATAAAGTATTTTGTGATTTGTATGCTGACTCCCTTTAATTACATCAAAAATACTCTTGCATCCAAATGCTGTATCTTGTATACTCATGCTTAGGTTGGTGTGGAGAGCAGGTAATGGATGTACCTTGGAAAGGATGGCATGTGTACAGGAAAGTTAAACCACCAACTGAGGTACGAGCTCATATACACCTTTTGTGAGTTTGGATAGTTCTCCTGTAACTCTGTTCTTATTGACAAATTCTGCTTGTCAGGTACTATTAATGGGTTGTTTTCCAGCGTTTTGTTGCTCAAGTATCCTCCAGAAACTGGCTGACACCTACACTTAAATCAAGCAACACTGTAGAACAGTTTGCAGATACCTTGTCATTGCCATGTGTGTTAATCTTGATAGTCCATGTACAGATGGGAACTGTTCTTTGGTATAGAGGCTAATTCATATGTTTGTTATGTATTTATATGTTCTAATTTACATTCCAGTTGGGCTCTTGACTGCTCAACTTCTCAATTTTAAACTATTACTTTTTTTTTCTGTAATAATGGTTACTAGAGTACAGGTTCAAGCTTAGATTGGATACCATTGGTGCTGTTTTCCTCCTTTCCATGCATGTCAAGAGTGTAAATCTAAGGCAAGTGTAAAAAGCTTGGTTTAAGAGGGTCAAGCGTGGGCATCTTTTGTTGAGATAAGGTGGACACATATTTTGCAGACTCGTGATCGGATGATGGCAGATCCACAGACGGCTAAGTGGGAGATGTTTGAACGGCCAGCACTTGAGAGTGGGATAGAGTATGATGAGGATGTGAAAGCAAAGATGTGGTGGAAATATAAGGTGTACAATTTACCCTATCTCTCCCCTTCCTGCCCAAGCTACAGTTACAGCTTAGTTCTAGATTATTTGTAGTCTCACAAAAAACCATCTGTATGAAATCTGGCAGATTTTTATTGTGCATCGTGGATTTTATGGATTCTGGCCTGTTGACTGACATATTTCATCTTTTAATGCAACCGTTTCCTGAGGTCAATTGTCTACTCATTATGTCATTGAAAAATGTCCTAGGAGAACCATAAAAGACTTCAAGAATTTCTGCTCGAGCCATTATTTAACCAGAAGTGTGGAATTAAAACCAGCAATGGCCGTTTTTGAGTGACAGTGGCTTGAATACCTTGCTTTGGTAACTATTGCACTTGAGACATACTTCAATTTGTCTGACCATAATTTGTTTTAATTGAGGTTTTGTTATTGCTCTAATTTGATAGGATGACAGGCGCTATGATGAAGTGCGGGAGAAAGTAGAGAGGAGGCAGCCTGGTTGGGAGACCTTGCAAGAGGTATTTGTCTTTTGGATGATTAGAGATTTGGGTGCGTACTTCTTCAGTTAGGTTCGAACATCTACTTGAGGTTTGCACAAAGACACAAGTGAGAGAGGAGATGATTTCTCGACTTGAATTGAATAGCTCTTTCATTGTTTGGATGAATGGTGTGCAGGCTCTATTCAACATAGATCCAGAACGCGCAAAATACGATCCCATCATTGTGCACAATGTGCCATTTTACAAAGCCACCTTACAATTGGAAGCTGAAGTAAATCAGATGCAACCACCTCCAAGACCTGCAAATTGGGGGGTGTGTAGCCTACACACATTTGATTCTTTTCAGAAATGTGACTGCTTACCACCTACATGTATTTGATTCCGTACTTATTGAACACATGTACTTGCTAAATATATATGTTCTTTTCCATTATAGTTATTTCAGAAGTCGTGTGAATTTATGACCACAGAATAGCGAAATATATCACATTCTATGTGAGCCCTCAAATTACCCAGTAATGCAAGTTTTAAGAGTGACCTACTCCTTTTCACTCGTATCTAGTAAAGGTGGTCCAATCCAATATCCAGACATGGGAGTAGAGGAAAGTAGTGATGAAAATTGGTGGTACCTGTGCTCAATTGTGAAGGGCATGAAACGTCCATTATCGGAAACTGACTGGAGCAATGACGACCTCAAAAATCCGCAAAAGAAGGAAGAGATGACAGCATTATTGAGTGCTCAAGAAGAGTTTTTTGGAGCTTTGCTAGACCAAGCCTGGGAGAGGGAGTGGCGGGAGCAGCAGGTAGTGGCCAGAGACCACCTATCTCTAATGTGAAAAACATGGTCAATTTGTGCTCTAAATTCTGAGAGTTGTGGCTTGTGATTGATCTCATTCTAACCTCAGATCTGTGAGCAGCTTTTGTTTGAAAGAATTGGAGCTTGTAAAAAGTGCCATAGCATTCTTAGGCATGTGTATGGATGCTCTGTTTGCTTCTAGCTTCAAGATATATTTTCAAAAATCAAGGTCCTTGAGTACATGCATGAATGCCAAGCAAAGTCAAGCTGCGAGCTCTCATTAGTCGACGCCTCATTGTTGCCTATCTTCAGACACAAAGGCTTCTTCCATCTACCAAGATTCTCAAATGGAATCATTCCTAGGATTACCTAAGAACTATACCATATGCATTGGTACCTAAATAGGCTACTTAAGAATGTTATGACAAGCTACACAGTCATCAGGCAAACTGGCAGGTCTTGTGACAGTTTGACACATTCAAGCATGAAGTCTTAGGTAATGAGCAATGTAATAATGCCAAATACTGTGTCAACTCTCATAAACCTGACAATTTGATGAGTGCAGATGAAAGCTATAAGCCAGGCCAAAATAGAAACATACTTGAGAGTTAAGGAGGAGGAATTTAAAAATCCAAGACCTTCTGCAGATGCTACTCAGGAAGAAGCAAAGGGGAAATCTGCTCCTACATATGAAAGAGACAATAGAGCTGCTGCAAAGGTGTGTGCCTTTTCCCTTGCTTTTGTTGATGCAGTAGATTTATCCTCTTACTCCACATGACTTTTGGTTGTTTGTCAGGAGTTGGTTGTTATGCATACAACACATTCCATGTTTGGTAAGTTTTCGGTCCATGCTCGGTAGTATGGAGGTTTGAACAAAGAACATTTTATATTGGTTCATTGAAGGCAAACTCAATATGGCATGTGAAGTGGTGCTGAAATGAGTTTGGCCCTCAATGAATCCAAAGAGGTTCTCTTTATTCAAATTCAAACACCACCTCTGAGCATGCACCACAAATGGAGATATATTCTTGATTTTGTATGCAACACAAGCAATGAAAAATCATACGGCACCACCTCTGAGCATGCACCACAAATGGAGATATATTCTTGATTTTGTATGCAACACAAGCAATGAAAATCATACGGCACCACCTCTGAGCATGCACCACAAATGGAGATATATTCTTGATTTTGTATGCAACACAAGCAATGAAAAATCATACGGGACCAACTCCCGACTAGAAGTCCCATTGATAATTTTATTAATTTATAGTTCCAACACTGGATTGCATCCAGCAATTAGGTGCTTGCACTAATGTTTCTACACATGTATGATAACTTGTAGACGGGTGGCAACAAGAAGCAGACAGCTGATGACAAGAAAAAGAGGGAACGACAAGAGAGGTCTGAGAGGCTGCAAAGGCAGGCCGCAGAACGTGAAGCAGCTCTTGCAAAGGCTAAAGCCGCACGGGAACGGAGAAGTTGAAATTTTTGTTAATCATATAGGAGTAGTGTTATGCTTCAGACATGTTGAATCACAGATAGTCGTAAAGTAGTGAAACGTTTGTGACCACCTTGAGATTAACACCTTTTGCTTAGCAGATGTGTAATTCCTCACTGATCAGTAAATTGGATTATGTCCAGAGTAGTCACATTTCTTTTGTTCTAGTGAGGATGTTTTCTTAGTCTATGAAAGAGATTTAACAATTTACATAAGATTATGAATAGTGTGGGAACGCAATAGAGCAACTGGTAGACTGATTTTTCCAAGGAAGTCACATCGTTCAAGACATCATGGCATAAAATTGCCATTACAATATTTTTTCAATGAAATATACTGCTTTGGGGGCTTTATATACACAACTCTTCCCACTAGGTAAGGCTCATAAGGCACACTTTTCAGCATCTATATGATGTATTGATTCTTGAGAAGCAAGTCTGCCCTCTATGTGCCTAGATCATATCATAGCCCATGAGACATACCATATCTTCCAAGCCCTATCTCTTAAACTTGCTCCCACATGTTTCATCAAATAATGTGGGACATCTAGAACTCAAGAATTTGAGTGCCATTTTTTTTGGGGGGGGTCTACCAACTGAAATGTTTGGAATATGGGGGCTTGTAATATACTGGTGGAAAGGTCTTGAAAATACCTTTCCAACAATATATCAAACGTCCCAAAAATTTTAAAAATTATTGTTACAAAAATGAAAAAGAAAAATCTATAGTCGTTTAGTGGCTGTAGATCAGGATGGTCAAAAGAACCGCAATGGGAAAACGATTGTGGTTCTTTTCACATAGTTTTCTACTACACTAAATAAGATATTTAGTGTTTGATACACTAAATGCGAATGCATACACTAAATATCAATAACCCTATGAAAGTAAGTAACATTAAATGTAAATTGAAACACTAAATATCAACAAGAAGTTGACAAGTTCGGAGAAGTTATAATTGTGTGTGTTTCTTTTGGATTTTATGGATTCACTTCCATCCTTTCCAAACCCCAACTTACTTAAGTTAGCAATCGTCGCCACCTTCCAACATAAGTGTTCGTCCACATTATTATTGTGATCATTGGCCATGACATTTGACAAACCTCAAGATCGAGACAAAATACTCCTCACTTTAGCCTTTGGAAATTTGAGGTGTCCCCACTCATAACTTACTTATTATATGTATGTAAGCTCCCACTGTCCCACAACCAACGCCAGTCAACACAAAGTCCACCAAAGTGCCTTTACAAATGCGGGCCACCACACTCGGACTCCCTCCACAAACAATTCAACATAATCTAAAAATATATATGCTGCCAAAGTGTTGAAATCTGCATAGGCCGGATTTCCAATACATATTCTCTGTACGGCCATTTTTGTGATTTCTTAGATAGGCCTCACATGTCCGAAAATGCTACACAAAATATGATATTTAGTGTGACTTGTTATTTGGAATTACGCAATGCTATAACTGTCTACTGTGGATCTCATTTTGACCAACCATAGTCGAATTGGTTGTTTGGACACTCTAGAACATTAACACATTTACTTGGTAAAAAAAACATTAATAGTAGAAATATATAAGAACATGTAACTCCAAACAGTTTGTCACACTAAATATCGTATTTTGTGTAGTTTCCAAAACGGAGTAAATTGGTAAGGGAAGGTAAAAGAATTTTGGCCTTGACATGTGCCTCGCTATGAGGAGGTTGGTTTCAAGGTTTGTGCCTCTTTTTCTATTTAAAAGCTTCCATCCTTAACTTCAATTGGAAACATAGGTTTTTAGCCTTGCAAAACCACTGTCTTAGATCGGAGTGGAAAAGGGACGTTTAAGGTCGAGGCATCCATTGTCGACCATGTCCATGTAACGGCTCACTAGTGTCATGTAATGCCAACATGGATGAAGGGGGGGGGGGGGGGGGGCCACACACATTCGAAAATGCCGGTTTCGAAACGGAGGTTGGTAGGCCAAGGTGAAAGAAGGTCAAGCCTTGATATGTGCATAGCTTCGAGGAGCTGGGTTTCAAGGTTGGTCTCTCTTTTATTGGTTCAAAGCATCTAATTTCAACTCCGATAAAAAATGGACGATTTAAGGGCCACTTCATATATGAGCCAAGGGCCATGACCATGAAATGGTGAGGGCCCTTGATTATCATCCAAAGGCTGTACCATGGATGTTGGGAAAGCCATTTTGTGTAGTGATGGGACCTCAAACATAGTGTGAAGTGAGGATGGACTATCTTGAGGGACCATTGCATATTTTATTGGTGGGAAAGAGGGAGCAACCCGACCTCACTAGTTACATATCTTCATTCTCACTTTAAAAAAAAATTAGGCATAATAAAATTTTATTATTTTAATTTTAGTTTTTGATTTTTTGATTTTTTAGTTTTACATTGGTGAGGAAGGAAATGAGAGCATGATAGATCATCTTGAGAAAAGAGGTAGGATTCTTGTTGCATTGGCTTTATATAGGTGTTTGCACATGATTGTGCAACATGTGCTTGATAAGCAAACATTGGCACTCAATGGAGCTTTGATTTTGATTTTGAGCACTATCATTGAAAATACTGACACTATTCATACCAACACTATTCATTATTCATTATATGTACTAGAGTGAATTTCTTCTTATTTTCTAAGTTTCTTCCCATGGAGGTAAGATAGCGGAGTCCCATGTCAAATGCTAAATATAGAATGGAACACAACCATGCAGCTCAAGAATGTTATGTAACCACTTGGACTTGGAAACACTAGGATATTGCTCAATTATGCCCAAAATCCTCCTTGGACACTAATCATATGGCCACATATATACCCCGGGGGGTGCACCTTTCATCAAAAACCAAGAATCACGTGTGTTCACAACATACTCTAAAAACCCCTATATACAATTTGATTTTTTTAATCATATCAAGCAATACATGTGCAATTTCAATGATAAAAATACAAGTGACAATATTTGTACCTAAAATACTTTATAACATATATAGTCATTAACATAAGCATACAAATATGCTTTTGAATAACAATGAACTCTATCATATGTATAACATAGAACCATAGCATTCATTAATAAAGATGTTGAAGACTTTTTCATTCCCCAGATGTAACTCATGAGCATCTAAGTCTACAATATATGTCACAGAAGCTAATGCCACTATTGTTTCTAAATGTACTATCAAATGTTCCGTAAAATTGTAAGTTCACTTATTGTTTGTCCCTTTTTGATACCAACATAAATCAGTCTCCATGTATCTAATGGACGGTTCATCAAGTCAAATTGGATCCCTAATATACTCCACCAAACGACTTCCAAATTTTCTACGCATCCTATAAACCCTCCCAACAAACCAAACTATAATTGAAGCAATTTTTTTGGTCTACCACACTTTTTTTTTTTCTTCTTTTATATATATATATATATATATTTTGACACTTCTAGCTTCATGTGTGTTCAAAATACACACTCCACAATCACAACCAAGATTTAACATAGTATCATGATTTGCGTCGGTTTAGGGTTTAGATTGAGAGGGCATTTCAACATTTTCATGTGCATCAATTAGAATATCCAAGGCATGTCAAAGCTCATTTTACAACTCCACACATTCATGTAAATCGTTTTCAACCTGTGATTGCATCAATTCCGTCTCTATGACAAACATCCTTGCACATGTTTGAATTATCTCTCCAACACTATAATTTTCCTTGTCACCACCTTGTGCACTAGAATCATCTATCAATTTGTGATCGTAATCACACTCCTCATCATCCTCCATACTTCCAAATAATTGAGCCTCAATAAGTGACCCTACTATACAAGTACAAATGTTATATATTTTCTAGATGTCCTCCATACATGTACATAACTATGAGTTATAATTTGTGTAGCATATGTATATGTAATATGGAAAACTTCAAATTACATATACTAATACGTATTATAAAAAGTGCAACCCACTGGATATATACCTTATTACATCTCATGAAATGCATTTGGCTTGTAGTTAAGAATGGACAGTTGAAAAAAAAGAAATAAAAGAAGAAGAAGAAAGTTGCAATGAGAATCAAGATTGGGCGTCCACACAAAAATCTAAGCACCATTCCAGGTTTAATAATGAATAGGACGGTCAGGAGATGAGCCAATGTGACTGTATAAAGAGAACAAAGAGAATCTTCACATTTGGAATCTCATGTCCTGCAATCTTATCTTTCAATTTCACCTTTGGAACTTGAAATCACCATTTGCATGATTCATCATTACCTGAAGCCCTGTCGGTTCCTGTTTTGGGTTTTCATTGTGGTGGTGAATCTGGTGATATTTTGTTTTGAATTTGTTCAATTTCTACCCAAAAGGACAGAGAGGAACGTGCCTTGACCCAATGAGGCAAATCTCGTGACGATCGCCAATAACTTGGAGCCACATACATACACGTTAATCGACATCCTGAAATAGATCACCTCAACTCCTTGGAAACTAGAGGCTTGGGAGTAATGTTGAGTGATGAAAGAGGCTCATGAAACGCTCCTGAATTTGGGTCTCGGGGAAAACGAATACAAATGTAGACATGTGGTATTGGCAGTGACGACATGTGGTGTTGTTAGTTGACCTTTGACCTGTGATACTACTAATAAGTTAGGCTGATGACTAGATAGAAGTCCCTTTATTTATTGACACAGGTTTCAAGACAACAGAGCCTAAAAACGGCAACTTTCGGAAGGAAGGAGGGAGGAAAGAAAGGAAACTCAAGTTAGTCAGTGCTTAGAGCTAGAGTTAAGCAGGGTGGCATATGATCCACCGAGAGAGTTTTAGGCCGCGCATCGCTGAAGCACTTTGGTTGGGAGGTTTCGGGCGTCTTTGTCGTGCTTCTAAATTATACATAATTGCTTGGAGGAGGCGCCTCAGCTTCTCGAAGCCGGAAGTATGAATTATCTAACTTAAGTTGAGTTCGATCAGTCACAGACCCGTTTTCTTAATTTCGAGGAGCGCTAAAATTCCCACCTTGCTGGTGAAATCTGTGTTGAGCTGCATCTTGTCCGAGGGCGAAGAAACTCTTCCTTCATGCTTGCTCCAATAGAAACTAACCCGACGTTTCTAAGTATCTATCTATCTATCCATCCATCTATTTGTCTATTTGCTGATTCAAGGCGTGTGTGCACTCCTCTGACCTACGGACACCTTGAGTTTGTGACTTGCAATTGGAAGGTTTCACAAAGCTAGTCTAGTTAATGATAGCTGGGGTGAGAGGGTGGTGGGCACGTCGACGTCAAGCCCAGTGTTCATATATCCACTACACTTGATGAGTACCAATTTGCCCACCTTGCTTGCTGCTCAAATCAGTGTTGCTCCAGCTTGCCTGAGGGCGATGAGCGCCTTCTCATTCGTGCTTGCTTCAATAGGACCCGGCGTTTGTATCTATCTATCTAGTCTGAGGGACAAAGATGCTTTTCTATCATGCTTGCTTCAGTAGGAACTAATCTATCTATCTAGTCTAGTATGAGGGATATATAAGAATCTGTTCATTAATACAAGCTTGCTTGCATAGGATCGATCTATCTATCTAGTCTGATCAGAGATAAAGAAGCTTTTCATTCATGCTTGCTTCAACAGTATCTATCTAGCCAGCCTAGTCTAGTCTTAGGAATAAGAAGCTATTCCATCATGCTTGCTTCAATAGGAACTAGTGTATCTATCTATCAATCTATCCTGTTTGCGGGATAAGGAGCTTATCATTCATGCTTGTTTCATTAGGAACTAGCGTATCTGTCTGTATATCTATCTAGTTGTCCAGCTGCTGCAGCTTGTGCGTAATTCTGCGGCCTACGTACAAATTTAGTTGTGGCTTGGAGATGGCAACGATGGAGATGATGGGCGTGCCAATATCATCAACTCTCGCATTGTTCATCATGTGTGTGCTCCTTTGGAGAAGCCCGCATGCGTTGGGGCAAACTATTATATGGCCTTCAAATGACTGTATGTTTCTCTCCCCCCCAACACACACACACACACACAAGGGCCCTAAAGCACATAAACTGGTTGCTAATCCAAGCTGATCACAACACTAATTTCTCTAAGAAATTGGTCCCTGGTGTTTGTTAGTCCACACACAAATTAGAGAATGTCAAACTCTAGGTTCATAACATATGGAGTTTGGTCTCCTCTGGTTTCCGTTGTGTATGAGCATACCCGTTATGTCCCATGAATGGCTTGAGTATGTGGATGCAGCTAGCACTACAAGCACATGAGTCGTGGGCGATTAACCTGAGTCAGTGATAAGTCATGTTATTTCAGGGCCATGCGAATTTAGTGCTGAGCAATGTCAATGCCAAAAGATGGTTGCTGAATAATTGAGCGATTGTTTTGGCAGTACAGGTGTAAATAAAGCTGACAAAGTCGGCGAAGTTTTTGTGTAACCTTGAAGAATTTGATTTTTTTCCTCTCAAATATTCTAATTAACTCACGAGGTGTGAGTTAGAGCTGCTATTAAATATCATTGGACAGGTTCACGTTGCTGGTTTTAGGGTTACATGAATCCAACACTAATGCCCTGAATATAAAATTTTCACCCCATTGTTAATGAAAGAGAAGTGGTACCATTGCTGGATGTGTAGTTCAATTTGTTTTGCAAGTCTGGTGTGTTGAATGACGTTAGTGATGCAGCTAGCGTGTAACCTCGAAGAAATTTTATTCCGTTTCAAAGAGGATGTTATGATTAAGTCACGAGGCAGTCTTTATAGATTCCCCTGGTAGCTATATATGAATTATATTGATTAGGCAGCTGTTAATGTTGGGGTTATTGTGGTTGGGTGTGAAATATTCAGTTCAAGCATTACAAAGCCTGTGGAAGGCGTGGAGTGCCACCCCCGATCTTGCTGTGAATTTGGCTGGGTGGCATTCGAGTTATAACAACAACTCCGATTTCCCTTGCTACAACCCGGAGGGGGATTGGCAAGGAGTCGCATGCATCCGATTTGCAGCAAATACAACTGGAACTGAATTACAAGCTTACGTTATTAATTTGTAAGTTCACTTTTCTCTCAACCTCATTATTCAAAATGTTTTTTCAGATCTAGAGTTGCATGACAGAAGGCAACCAAGTTTGTTGTATAAGCAAATATGTGCTTTAAATGAGAGCCACTAGATGTTATCAATTCCATCGATTATCCTTGTGGCCCCACACATACATAACAAGTTCCTAAATCTAGTTGTAGAAAAAAAATAAAGAAACTGCAAATTTGAAAAACATGTAATATCATTTTGTCCAAACTTTTCAAAAAACTACAATTTCACTTGAATTGTAGTTCACCATTGATATTGTTCAATGCCGAAGTTTGAGGATTCCTCATGCTTTGAACCACCTGATTGGGTGCAAATATGAGTTACAAGCAAATTTCAATTTCTAGCAAAGCTACATATATATGCTACTTCCAAACTCAATGTGAGCTGCAAAGCTTATTCATGTTTTGAAAAAAATCAAAATTTTTTTGCCAGTATAATATAATGACTGTGTCAAAGACTTCAAGTACGTCAAGCTTGCATTTTCATGATACAAACTCTAACTAAGAATACATGAGGGACATGATTTCTAGATAATAACGAGAATTTTGATTAAGAATTTAATGGCCACAAATATTCTTGTACAAAAACAATGACATGATACATAATGCATGAAGATTGTGTCACATACATGAGGGTCAAGTTCGTTTTTGTGTCATTTTTGAACATGTGGATTGAGAAGTGGAGAGGGACTGTGGTGAATGCACAGGGTGCTCAACAACAATTCTCTTGTAGGCACCTTGCCCCCAGACATAGGGAACTTCACGTACTTTGTCTCATTGTGAGTATCTTGGGCCTTATTCTTTCATTTGAGTCGAGCTTGTATTTACATGAAAGCATCTCTTACTCGCACCGGTCTAGTTGGTATTATCTTTCTCTATGAGTGAAGTGTGTAATGATGGAGTCGATGTTTATGTCTATCTAGTACCTTTGTGAGTCTAGATAATATAGCTACCGTATTTGAACTCTTGCAATCCAATGATTGTTGTCATAACACAATTGTGCTGTGGTCCAAAATTGGCTTGTGTGGTCATTACATCTCAAACCAAATTACATTATTATGTTTTCCGTATATGTTGTATATAAAACTTCATTGTTAATAGTTGAAACAAAAAAAATTCAACACTCAATGGAACATCATAATGGAGGATGGTCCAAAAATATTCTAAGATGTTCTAACCCCTCTTATTGTGCAAGTCATTCTAAGTTTTGATTGAACACAATATTCAATATTTTGAGAGAGTGGGATCCTCTCAAAATAATATTGGCCATTTATCAACCTAAAAGTCATGTTAGGTTGATAAATACTGAATTATACTTCAGACGTGTAGTTTCCATTAAAATGAGAGTATGTTAAGCTGGGAAATCGACTCATTTAGGTTGAGTCGACCTAAATGAGGACAATATTTTGTCAATTTAGGTTGAGTCGACCTAAATGAGGACAATATTTTGTCAATTTAGGTTGAGTCGACCTAAATGAGGACATTATGTTGTCAATTTAGGTTGAGTCGACCTAAATGAGGACAATTATGTTGGTCAATTTAGGTTGAGTCGACCTAAATGAGGACATTATGTTAGGCAATTTAGGTTCAGTCGACCTAAATGAGGACAATTATGTTAGTCAATTTAGGTTGAGTCAACCTAAATGAGTCGATTTCTCAGCTTAACATACTCTCATTTTAATGAAAACTACGGCGGAAAATCAAATGTAATTTTTTTACTTGTACTCTACAACTTTCCACTGGTTTTCATTTCGTTCTTGGATAAATAATTTGCTTTATGAACTCTCAATTCACTGGAAAACTCTCATTTTAATGAATATTGTGTTATTGGATTTATTATGAATTTTTTGTTTGTTTTGACTATACTTTGTTGGTTTTAAAGACAATTGACAGGCAATCCAGGTCTAGGGGGTCCCATTCCCAAGGAGCTCAGTAATCTGCCCTTAGATTGGTTGTAAGTATTCTAAATCCTTTGCTTGGTTACTGTAGCCATCTTTTAACCATTGGGGTTCAACCCAAGGCTAATATTGAGACAACCAAATTGAGTAGCTGGACACTACTAGGATGTGAATCTTGGAAGCACACATCCTTCGTACAATTGAGAAGTGTGCAAATCCATCATGATTGTGATAGTGTGGAACTCGTATGCTAGTAATGAGAGTTTCCATGCATGCAAATTCTAGATTATCGTTTATTTTAGCCATCATGTCAATCTCATCAAAGTTGGATCTCTATTACTTCAAGTCAAGTTCAAGAATGAGCACAAAGTGGCACTTATAATAATGCGATGCTTGTGTCTTTTATGTCCACTCAAAAGTTGTGAACCTTCCCGTGCTGCAAGTACAAGGAATTCCCAACTTCGATGTTCTCCTCACCTCTTTTTGTTGCAGGTACCTCTATGACAACAACTTCAATGGAACCATTCCCGAAGGTCTTACGTTACCTAGTCTTCTACATCTGTAAGCAAATTGATTGATATGATGAAGTGAAGGGTTGAATTCTCATGACTAGGCAACTCATTTTGATGAGGTTCCTTGAGGGTTTTTGTGATGATAGTAGAGGTGTAGGCCATACTATTTTGTCTTCTTCTTTATTTTCTTTGTTTTCATAGCTTTCACTTAGAACATAACATTACTAAGCACTCAATGTTCGTTTTGTGGGTCCTCAAAATATAACAGTGGAATACTCGAAAATTTGTGTAGAGAGGCTCAGATGAAGACTGAGTTTCTAGCATCCCACCATTATTTTCGAGAGCCCATATTGCTAAGTATTGTTATGAAGTATTGTTATGTGTTTTTTGTGTACATATTTTTATTTTTATTTTGTGGGTTTTCTAAAATAAAATTTATGATAGATGGCATGAAAAATGTGAATCTGATCACTAGATCCATACCTGATTGCGTGCATATGTAGAAGTAGGTGGAAATATGCCCCACATTCTTCAGCCCATAGATATCCCACCCATGACTGAATAATGCTATGTAAATGCATGATTTCAATCAAAATCAATAATTACAACACTACAAGTTATTACTATGTTAAATACTAAGCTTATAATAAATAGGTGACATACCGTAACACAATAGCTGGTTCGTCCCCTGGCGAACGAATATTTATTTATTTTGAAAAAATAAGGTTCGCCTCTCAAAAAACTGAATTTCTCAATTTTCATTTTTAGCAAAAAAATCAGTAAAAATGACCTTAAATGGCTTAGAAACACCAAAAGATTGCAAAAATTAATTAATTTTATTTTCGTTTTTCTGTCTTCGTAATTTCATAATTTTTACGTTTTTTATTTTTAGAATTATTTTTGAACGAACCAGCTATGGTACTACGGTAGTCCGCACTTGACTTTATATAAACCATATAGTTGCAACTGGAAGCAGATTAATGTGGACTTGTACGTACTTGTTGGCTATCTTCAGAAACTTGAGCGGCAACCAACTTAGCGGAGCATATCCAATGCAATTCAGCAGCATAAATTCATTACAAGATCTTGTAATCTCTCGGAACAAATTCGCAGGAGAAATACCTCAAGACGCTTTTGTAAATTTGACCCAACTACAAAATATGTAAGTGACACGACGTCTGCATTTCATGAGTTACAAAGTTTTCTTTGAAATTTTGTACACTAAGTGCAAGTTGTCTGAGGAAGGAAGGAAACTAGATTTTGGAGCACAGTACATCAATGTTCAAAATTCTCCTCATGATATGTGTTTGTAACTTAGATTTTTTTTGTTTCTGGAACTATGCAGGGATATTTCGAGCAACAATTTCCAAGGCCCGTTGCCGAATGTGTCCATGATGAAATCCTTAACCAGTTTGTGAGTTTTACTACCACCTTCGTGTTGAAAAATACAGTTTTTTGGATGTATACTTCTTATATTATATAACTGTTATGGAAATGGTATCTCCCTCAAGTCCATGATTTTGATGAATGTCAGTTGTTTTGTGAAGATATATGTATATATACAATCGGGGTTCAGAGCATCTCCAACAATCACTTTGAAATTATTCTCTCCATTAATTTGCTTCCTTGTGTGTTCATTTTGGGTGGAAAAGCAGCCTCCTGGGTTGGAAGTGTGTTGAAACATATTATAAGCAAGCGAGCCTCTTAAAAAGATTTGTTGGAGCACTTCATAATTGTAATGAATTGAATTTGGCATGTAGGAACCTTAGCAACACCGGGCTCAGGGGGTCAGATCTATTCAACGGCATCCTTCTTCCAAAGGCTTTGACAACATTGGATCTCTCAAACACGTCGATAGTTGGTTCTTCGTTCAATTGGAGTTTCTTGCAAAATCAATCTCAATTGGAAAACCTGTGAGTTTTCATGCACTTATTATAATAATAATAATTATTATTATTTTGATTCAGTACAAGCATACGAGTCTTTTGCATTTCTCCTACGTCAATGGAAACTTGTACTACGTTACTTAAAAATATGAAAAATTACCACAATTGTATATTTGCATTCTTCTTTCACGAACGTAGGACGATTGCCTAGTCTCATATCTTGGTAGTGTTTGAATCTAGTTTGCACTCACAAATTAGGTGGTATTCAAAAAGCATTATTGATATCTACAATTGGCGTCAATTTTCTTGATTGCATGTGATGACTTATGGCTCTTTGCTAAATTGGAATACTTAGGGTGTGTTTACATGCCAGTCCAATTACAAAAGAAACTCCAAAGCTGAGCAGAAGAGAGCAAAATTTTGAACCAAAGGAGTTTACAGTAGGGTTCAACTTCAAAGTATGAATAATAATGAAGTGACACTTACGTGGCACCACTCTCTAGGCCAATCTTGTTGGTCCTAAGTCAAGAATATGCTCCTCCTAGTTTGAGAAACTAATTTCCAAGCTTAGTCCATATTTGAGTCTCAAAGTAAACTCTAGTTGAATTATTGCATGTTATCGGCAAAATTCCTCCAAGTTAGGTGTCAAAGAAAAGTCTTGTGTCAAATTCTAATCCCAAAACTCAGGTGAGAGATGAAACTCCTTGGACCTCTTCTTTTAATCCCTGAAATTTTGAGAGAGAACTTTAGGTTCCAAATCATGGCCTACTCATGGACCCCACCAACCTAAATCCCAAATTGGCCTCTACAAGGCTAGCTTGGAAGCTCACTGATCGTAATATAACATGCTAGAAAAGTGTTTTTTCATAGCCTAGCACCACTCTCTAACATGTAATCCTAAACCTGAAGAAAGCTTGGGTGAGTTCATGGATAAGCTCTAGAATTCATCTTTTTAGCTCTAGCTCACCCAAAGTTTGATCCAGAGACTTTAATATATAAAGAACACTATTAACTTAACTTGGAGTGCTTTGAACACAAAGTTTTTTGACCCACACCCTAATGTAAAGTGAATCTTATGTTTGGATACCAAAATTGCAGGTATCTTGATAACAATTACATCAATGGGACTTTGGACCTCAACAACTTGTGGACTTTGCAATTGTTTCCACGGAAAAATTACGTGGGTGGCCCGAACTTAAAAGTCTTGAGCTTGAGAAACAACAACATCACTGGAGTTGTGGCTGATTCTAATGTGATTACAGATGTCACAACACTATTCTAGTAAGTCCTTTTGTAAACCCGCCAAAGTATGGTTCAATCTACCAATGTTATCTACACTAAACATCGGATTTAGTGTGGCCCACACTAATAGTCATAATCAACCCGTAGTAATTGTTTTGCAAATCACTTAGTGGTGACTAGAGAGGGTGTCACATGACACTTGGTGCTACATGACAAGTCATGAAGACCACTCTAATCACTATAGCACATCCATTCTAATCCTATGCTAAATTTTATGTTTAGGTAGAAGTAGTTGTGATAAATAAGGGCAACTTGAATGAATATGACAGAAAATGAATATGACCGAACACAAAAATACAGAGCCAACTATGAGGAAAACAAGTGTGATGAAATTGAAAAATCTCTTACATTGATTGTCCGCCATTAAGATAATTTGGGAAGTGCATCCCTTCCCCCCAGTCGAAGTCCTTCTCAAATTACGCACATGAATGACCCAATAGAAGTTGAGGTGATATAATAACTTCAAGTATTATGCTCATTTGCCTAAAAAGGACAATCACAAACTTATTTACCATAAATCGTGGGCAGCTTTGTTACTTGGGTGTCTGAATGCTGATTCTCGAACCACTAAAAATGTGACACTTTGAGGTCATTTTGGGGAGTCTCATGTGTTGAAACTTCTTGCAATGATCCAGCCTACAAGGAAACCCATATTGTAATACAAACTCCAACGATGATTCTTGGAGATGCTACTGCAAGCAAATATGCGAAATTACACAAACGAATCATGGTGAGCAAATGCCAAAGCTCATTTATGTGCATAATTAGAATGTGGAATTTGTCCATATGAACAATACAAACTGAGTCTCTCTGCACAATTTTTTGAGCTTCCGGCTATAATATTCCGAGGGCTCACTGAACAAGCACTGAGTGTTGAGAAATGTTATGTTCATGATCTTTGCGTTTGATTAGAAGGTCATTCAATATTGAAAGACATCAAATTGATCATGAGTATACTTGCTCTTCATTCAATCAAGTTCATTTTTCCAAGGAGCAACTTGTTAGTCCAATCTTGTTCTCCTTAACACCGAGCATAACATTATGATATTGCAGAGAACGAACTGAAAATAATTGCAAGCACATCATGTATCACCGCCCTCATTTTTAGCGTCGGAATCTTCACGTTGGTTTTCTTACTTCAACGGAGCAAAAAAGATTTGCGCAACATCATCAAAAGTAAGTGTCAACTTGCCACAAATAAAGTAGTCCATCAAAAGAAATATCAAAATGCAGTGAATTTTAGAGTGTTAGGATTTTGTGATTCTTGCATTTTATTATCAAGCAATCGCAAGTTGTAAGTTCTTTAGCACGCATTGATCGTTTTTGCGAAACGTATGATTTGGTGCAGAATTCGATGAAGCGGAGGTGAATCCAAGAAGGTTCGACTATAATGAACTTCGTATCGCCACAAAAAATTTCAATGAAGATTTGAAGTTGGGTGCAGGAGCATATGGTGCTGTCTATAAGGTGCTCATTCCCTCTATAATACACCTTGAATAAATGCAAACAAATTGTAATTTTCAACGTGGGCAATTATGGAAGAAGAGTGAACTTTGCGGGAGCTAATAAATTGAACCGAATGTTTGCATCTTCCAATCTAGTTTAAGTATGAATTAGCATGGTACACCACGTGTAGGAATAAAAGGCACATGTAAATTTGTTCATGTGGATTGCATGTTATCTTTTTCTGTCACGGGCATGTATGAAATTCAATGATGGGAATCCCAAACTCTTTTTTATATAGAATCTTTACATGACAATATTAAATTGCCTAATTGAATGATTTAATTTTTGTCGTGCACCTTGCTCATGAGTCATATGTTGAGCGTTTGTGCAGGGTATACTATCCAATAATACTATCGTTGCTGTGAAGCGTTTGCTCATGAAAACCCAACAAGCATCAAGTGATTTTACCAACGAAGTTGTATTGATCACCAACCTCCGACACCAAAACTTGGTTAATCTAAAGGGATTTTGTCTAAAAGGGAAGGAAATGCTTTTGGTATATGAGTATGTTGACAATTATGACCTAGACAAGATTCTATTTGGTAAGTTCACCCAAACCTTTTGGCTTGGCAAAACATGAGAACAATCTTGGAGAATCAAAATCACATACTAGTACTGTAGTTCGAGTAGTATTCTTTTGCTAAGGATCATTCTATTTATTATTATGGAGCAAGAATATTTCAATCTCACATGTGATGATATGCATGATTCCAACAAGTCTAACAAATAAGGTAATTACTTATAGGTTCAAAAACACAAAAGGGAGGCCAAGTATTGGATTGGCCAATGCGGTATAAGATATGTTTAGGGGTGGCCCATGGCTTATACTACTTACATGCATCAACACGACCCAAAATCATCCATCGAGATATCAAGGCAAGTAATATTCTATTGGACAAGGAATTCAACCCGAAGATTGCAGATTTTGGTTTAGCTCGACCAACTCATGGTGAGGATAGCGAAATTTTGACCGAGCAGATTGCTGGTACCAAGTGAGTGTCTTATAAACTTGATTAAAATTTTGGATGACCTTTATGAAGCGCGAGGTAATTATATATATTGAAGTGGTGAAAGAATGCATTTGACATTGGTTTCTTGATGTTAAAGAGAACGATTGGATGTTGTTGTGCAGAGGTTATTTGGCACCTGAATATGCATATTATGGACAATTAAGTGACAAAACGGATGTGTATAGTTTTGGTGTTTTACTTATGGAAGTTATAAGCGGAAGACGGAACCTCGATAATAGTTTGCCTGAAGAGGAATTTTATCTTCCCAATCAGGTTAGTTTTGCTAACTTCATCCTTTCATATTGGTGCAACTTAATGTATTTCTCTTCCATCCGTATTTTATTTCACACCTAATTTAAAGTTCAATATTTAAAGTTTGAAACAAGTATAAACTCAATTCGGCCTAAGCCTTGAGAAATTTGGTATTCTAGAACACCGACTTGAATAGTTTGTGAGCCAAAATTATACTTATTGTATAACAACATCATTTAATATATGCCCTTCACATGTAAAAACTCTCAAAAATTGAGGTAGGTCCCTACATTGTGGAATGCACGAAACCTAGAGTATTATACCGCATGAAGCATTGACATCCCAGTGCATTGCATGTGAGAATTTGCTGTGACAAATCTTTGGCCCTACCAACCAACAAGTTCCAAAGCACATGCCATGCACAACTAAAATTGTTGCAAATCTACCATCGTGATAGACTTGCAAAGAAATTCAAGTACACAAGATGTGTGCTATAATGAGACTCATGCTAGTATTGTGTGAAACCTTAGAATCCATGGTCATGTTGGATAATCTACATCTTATGACATCGATTGATAATTTGCAAATCTAAATGGTTTATGTACAACAGGCTTGGAAACTTCATAGTCAAGATAAACTCATGGATCTTCTTGACCCGAATCTTCGTCCACTCAAGGAGGCCGATGAGATTGAAGTGTTACGAGTGATCAAAACCGCCCTCTCATGCATCCAATCAAAGGTGGCAAGGCGGCCCACAATGTTCACGGTGGTCTCCATGTTGGTGGGCGATATGGAGATTCCAACCTTAACTAACAAAGGACATGATTACCCATCAAATCTCACAATTAGAGTGGATGAATTGAGCAAGAGTAGCTATCCATCATCTAGTTCCCTTCTTCAGTCGAAAGGGGGTACAAATGAATCGCCAATGGTAGAGCTTGCTTACCTCAACTCCAATTGGCCAAATACGAGGTGATTTGAGTGAGATCATAATGGGAAGGTGCAATCTTCTTGTCTCTCGAGGTGTATAAAAGGGTGTTTAATGAGATTTTAATTCACAAAATATACAAATGTGATGGATAGTGTTCCACTTATTTTTGTAAAAATAATTAAGTGTCCCTTAAGTTCTCTCACAAGAGGAGTTTGTTTCATCCAATTAGGACAGTCAAGAAGGCACGCCGTGATTTTGTAAAGCCTCTAACCACAAAGAAATGGTACACATGGAGGGTCTAGGGGATGCCAAGTGGTTACATTGTAAGGACCCAATCAATATTATGGACCGACCTTCTCATATGGAGATAGGTCTTTGTTGGTATCAAAAATCCAAGGGCTCGATGGGGACATATGATTGTATACACCATGTGACCATGTGATGGTAGAGTTCAATATCATCATTGCCTTGGCATTCAATAAGGTATATAACAGAGACAAATGTGTATGAGCTTAATCCAATGGATGAAACTATCTTCAACAACTTTTTCAAAAGTGATTTATGAGCACTGCCATGATCACAAAGGAAGTCCTATATTTTCACCAAACACATATATTTTGTATGTACATAATTGAGGAGAGAAGGAAAAGTTCTAAGAGATTGCATTAAATTTTCTCCTCTTTGTGTTAATATAATTTGAGCTCACAGTCCAATCTCATCATTATACACTTCTTTTGGTGTCTCATCTTAACTACAAACCTTGCCATATACCACTCAAATACAGGTGTCCAATTGCAAAGAATGACCACATAAGGCTCACATAAGGCTCACATAAGTGCCTTAAGCCAGAAAATTATCCATCCAAGGATGCACACAATTCTCGGGTGACACTGGGAGGTCTCACTCTTTTCAGTGATGCTTCCCTCCAAAACAGCGACGTGGCCGCCTCAGAGGGCGGCATTTCGGGAAAGGCCTATAGGCCCTCCTCCTCAACTATGGTAAAATGTGGAAGTAACATGTTTTGATTTAGTGTTAGTAAGGATATGAAAAGAAAACAACAATGATAAAAGGAGAATTCCAACATATCTTCTAGCATATTTTCTAACACTAATTATCAAAGAATTGAAAATTCATGTTGAGCAAGGGTACAGTGGTAACAACATTAAGTTATAATCAAACACTAAATATCCTATTTAGTGTAGTGACAACACAAGGTACATGTCACATGTAAATTACATTGAACATGTACAAATTAAATTGCTCAATTTTTTTTTGTAAACATTGTTGTGAGAAGATTTGCAAGCCACATCTTCGACACATTTAACAAAGAAGTGAAGACAAGTGAAGAAGCCCAAGAGAAAAACAAGAGAATGGTCAAACTTGAATTTTTTTCAAAACTGCCCTTTTTGGGCATGTATTTAAAAAAATCAGCACATCCACTTTTTGGTGCATGGTCATTCTTCTTGATTCACATTTGGTTTACACCTAGTGAGGGGCCCAAGGCTCTCAAAACTAATATTTAAGAAGTCGGACCATGGAAGTTGGACCATGAACTTGGACCATTGAAAAAGGCCCTCTTCCATGGTCCGACTTCATGGTCCACATTGTAAACCGGGCCTTAGTTGTGACTTGCCCAACTCGGGGTTCTTGAAAGCCGGTCCAGTTACCTCCTGCTTTCAAGTAATCCAAGTTGTGACTCTTTAAGAGTGGGATTTTAAGGTTTAAGAGTGGGATTATCTTTTTGTTTGTTTGTTTCATGAAGGTTTCACTCTAGCTACCGTTGGTGTCTTACATGCATGAAGTTCTCTTAACTTAACTGGGCCTCTTGTGAACATGAACACAGAAGCTGAAGTTGAAGCCCTTGCAAAAGTGAGAAACATGAATCTCAGTCAAGTTGCAGGCGAAGCAAAAGTGGGTCGAAGCCAAAGTATTATTCAGAGGATAATGCCCCCTTCCCACCTCACTTTAGCTAAGACTAAAAGTTGGTTCTAACAACATGGTCTTCACACCATCGACATTATCTAGTGCTGAGCCTAGTTGGCAAATGATGTGGCATGGCTTAAAAGCGGAGGATTTAAACCTCAAGCACCGACCCTCCCATTGGTACCTAAACATGAGGCAAGAATATAGGACCTTTAAAAGTGTCGCCTCCTGCCCTTGTGATTGGTTGCTTTTTAGTCTTAGCTATGAGGGCACGAGGAGCTTCATTTACAAATACTGATGGTAAGAGAAGTTAGGTGAGTAGTAAGACATTTGGGGATGGGACAAAAACTACCCAACATTCATTGCTTGGTAGATAAAACAATGAACATGTGTGAAAGCTACTTAACTAAAACCTACTTGAAAATCTCCGGAGCAAGTTCTTGTAAGTTCATTGGGATAGCCGGATACCTCCGCTATAACCGAGGGAGCTTTACCTGGTTTTTAGGAAATACTTATAGTCGTAGCTAAAGTCAGGTGGGAAGGGGGCATAAGAAGAGGCGGTGGATTTAGCCAACAATACTCATATGCCAAATGATATCAAATGTTGCAAACATCTGAGAGGAACTTTTGAATTTTTCATGCGTTGCAGGTCTAGGATTATGAAGGTGCTTGAAGTTAGAACATGTCATCAAGTACAAAGATCTACCATGCAGTAAGATCATTAAGAACCAAACTATGATATGTTGAGCTTGTTTGGGGGTGAACTAGAAGGTAGAAATTCGCCCCTTTTGTACGTCTATGTATAAAGATTTTTTTTATTGTACATCTTTGAGTTTCCCAATAGTCATTTTATTTGTACATGCTAGAGAAAAAGAATGCCTCCTATATGTATATTATGTACACTAATGCTTCAAATAATAGCCCCTTTTACACTTACATTAATCTGTACGTGATATGGAGAGTGCAACCCCATGGCTATTTCCATGTCATCTCTTGCTTGTTCATTCATTTTTAATTATGATTTATCTACATCTCTATACCTAAACAATGTAATTCTTATGTCACTCCAAACCACATTGAAGGACTCCTCAAAATGGTCGCCAACTGGTAGTGTCGCGCACCTCTCCATGAGGAGTGCCCAAAACATCATGGGCACAAGGGGAACCCCAGAGTGACACCCGGGACTTGTGGCACCGTTGGTGAGAGGGCCCAAGTGATTCTAGTGTGGGTGAGGGCCCCGGGCGTTGGGAACGCTACCCACCCATAGAGAGTATACGCGGAGGTCACTCCATTGTCAAGTTGAAAACCACGTGCGAACAAAGTTTGCTACCCCTATATTATATGCCATAGATAATTTTTAAAATTATGATATTTTTCTATATATAAATATCCATTGATAATATCTTTTGGAAATTTTATTGGAAATTTTATTGGAAATTTTATTCATCTCCATTTTTCTAGTAATTTTTTTAGTTCAATTCTGCATCATTCTAGTTAGAAAAGGTATTTTTCTAGAAAAAACAAATTATCAAATTTGGTTATCATTTTTTACTATGTAATAGATACCATGTATATGTACTCATAAATTTTTTTTGATAAAAGTTTGACCCATTTTGTTGATGCAACTTAGAAAAAGTAGATTTTTTTTGTTCGCACGTGGTTTTCAACTTGACAATGGAGTGACCTCCCTGTGGGGAGTAGGAGGCATAAGGGTAAGGCCATCAGCTGTGAGTAGCTCATGGTGTGTGGATTCTAGATTGCTCTAGAACACCTCAATTGGAGGTTTGAGCTAGGAGATATGGCAATTTGAGTGGGGCCCTGTCCCGGGACAGCGCCTTGGTACAGCAGTGGCCTCGGAGTGGCTCCCGAGACTGCCAAGGTTTGAACATGCATAACTTCCTCAATACCTGCCCAAATGAGGCAAGTGTGGAGTCCATCGGCATCTACGTGAAGCGTAGATGAAGATGGGGTGGTTGTTTGTTAACATTAGATATCAAATAAGGAAGTTACGATGGTCTGAAGCTGGTGGGGGCTTCTAGGCCCAACGGCTAATGGATAATGTCTACTTGGCCTCAACTCGTGATAGAGAGACAAAAGGTTTCTTGACGGTGGTGTAGGGGCCCTGCCAAAAGTCCTAGAGGCTTATATGGGTGAGGTGGTGTGGCCTCACCCACCTGAGGCCGAACATCACGGCCTCCATGGGCATTGGCCCAATGTGAGGGCATAGTTGCCTAGTATGGTTCAGGTTGTTGTAGTGTTGCTCCGGCAACGCGATGATCAACATAAGTTTGGACTTCCATGAATGGAAGTCCACATCTAAGAATTGATTGCCGATTAAGGGGTGAGTCCTAAAAGCAAAGTAGGAGGGTTAGTTCCCCTCCTATGAACTATAAGGTCCGGGGTAGGAGGAGCTAACCATTAGCATGGCGGAATGCGAAGGGTTAGCGCTCGTGACCCTTGTTAGAAATGAAAATGGTAAATATAGTTAAGGAAAACTAGCAAGGGTTGCGACAGGTAGAGCGCGCCTAGGGGAGGTCACTGTGATTGCAAATTACATACCCATCAATGCTAGAACATAGGGTCCTTGAATTTGTTGGGATAAGTAACATATGATAATAGCTATCATTTTAGCACTCCCTTCTTGTAGTGAATGAGCAATTATGAGATTTCATATCAACTTTTAGTTTACTATGCTAAGTCTACACATCTAAGCATGTGGGTTGTTGGATTTTGTAAAAACACCTTTGCAAAACAACTACACTAATGGTATTTAGTGTCACTTACTGTTTGGAATTATGCAATGCTACAATTATTTATTGTGCATCTCACTTTTTTATCAAAAAAAATATCAAATTGGTTGTTTGGACACTATAGAATATCAACATCTCTACTTGATTAAAAAAAATACATTGATAGTATAAAGATATAGTAATGTGTAACTCCATAGAGTAAGTGATACTAAATATCATATTTAATGTACTTTCATGCTCAATCCATGAATATTGACATTGAATCCACAAAGTACATTCATGTAAATAGGTTAACTCCTTAAGGGTGCCCACAAAATCACAATCCAAATTGAACATCATGTACACTTTCAAGGCCACTCACCTTCAAGAATAAAAATTGAACACCAATATCATTCATTGACCTCAAAATGGCATCCAAAAGACAACATCAACTTGCTCTCTCAATCTAAAAGGAACCTCTATTATGTTCAAAAGTCCACTCACCTTCAAAAATTAAATACACCAAGCAATGATATCACCTATTGACCTCAAAATGGCATCTAAATGACAAGATCCATGTGCTCTCAAGCCTAAAACACCCATCTTACACTCATACAAGCCCTCAAAGCTACAAGATTCTAAACCCAACACCAAAAGCACTTATACATTCTAACACCCAACATTGAAAGCCCCAAAACATACATGCAGTGAAGAGGGTGTACCTATTGGGGGCAACAACGCTCTTGGAGTCACAAAGGAGAAGCATTAAAGTGGAAGAGAGAACATGTCATAAAGGTAGGAAATGAGGACCCCATGAGTCACCGCTTCCACCTAGTTTTCCTCCCCATACCCTTTCAATACCTAATCCATATTCGCCCCCAACACTAAACACCCACCAACCCTCATCCACAAATATCATCTACAAATATCATCTACCTCATACCATTATTAACACCCATGTTGGCAATCCCCCCCCCCCCCTCCCCAAATCTCCCACCCCACCACCCCACCACCACATATAGTGTATTTATATGTTGCACAAGTCTTCGTTATCTTCACAATTTGGTACTTGATGCATGATCAAAGTGATCATGCTTTCATATTGAAAGATATGTGTGTGTGTGTGTGTGTTCATCATTTGATATTGTATTGCATTGTATTATATCTATCAACCCACAATTATTCATGTTATGTACATGTACGAACAAAATTGAGTATACTTTGAACAAACTCATCTTCAACAGACAATCGCGAACAATTTACATGTGTTTTTTAGATTTGAAAATTGGATATGATACTGCACAGGCTTGTGCACATGTATGTAAAATTTCACATTACATTGATAGTAAGAAAGGATGATGCAAAGCCAAATGAGGAATTATATTTATGTACCCAATTTGTTCAAGTTGCCTACAAAATCCTTAGTAATTGGTCCTACTCTTCAACACAACGTCAATTCTTTGTGGTATGCTTTCATAAAGCACCATGCAAACTTGTTCACTAAAAATGGGATACATTGAACACACACGCTCCCACAATTTTTGGATATCTCTTGGAGGTGTTGTAAAATCGTTCAAGTGTCGTTTGAGAAGTGCCCAGAAGAGTTCAACGGGATTCAAATCCGGAGATTGTGCAGGTCATTGAAGGAGTTGAAATGGTTATGATGCCAACCATTTTCATACTATCTTGCTCGTGTGCTTGGGATCATTATCATGTTGAAAGACCAACATACTTAGATCCAAATTATAATTTTGTAGAGTGGACCAAAAGAAAATTTCTATAATAATTTTTAAACAAATGCTTATCCATCTTACCTTCAATTTGTGCCATCCTCCTGGCCCAAACACCATCATGCATCCCTAAATCATCACCGACCCACCACCATGCTTCACAGTTTGATGGACATGTTGAGGTCCAACACGTACTCCATCTCCAGTCCAACATCATGACCTACCATTTGAGTTAAACCTATTTATTTTTGTCTTATCACTTAAAATCACGCATTTTCAATCATCAATGGTCCAATTCTCATACCTTTGAGTAAACCCTAAACCCTAGACCCTAAATCCTAAACCTTAAGCGTGCGAGAACATGTTTACAACTCAGAATTGACATCTTTTGTTGCACTTGTGCACCCAATCCAACCTCTCTCAAAGCACGCCTCATAGTGATGTCAAACAACAATTTACATGTTTCAGTTCAAAATTGTTTTGTGGTCATAGATGCAGTTCCAAGTCGATCTTTAGTAGCAAGAGTAACACAATGCCTCTTCTCTTGATCTGCAAAAAGCTTTAGATGGGCTCCTCTTTGTCTCTCAATCTCGCCCCCCCCCCCCCCCCCCCTACATCTTTTCTCAGATGCGCTACAACATATTAGCTCATGCCCACTAAAGCGGCAACTTTGCAAGTAGAAACACCGCTTCTAAGTTGCACCAAAGTTTGGTGCTTTTGTTCTTGAGACGATGGAGGCATATGACTTCAAACGATTCTCAAAATTTGCACCTCATGTATTTTGGAACCAAGGCTACACAATGCACAAAAAATCTCTCAACATTCTCAACTACACAATGCACACAAAGATGTCGATGTTGGATGAGTGGCGGCAAACAAAATCAAGTATTGTAACCCTAACCACTTCAACATTTTCTATTTATAAAACCCTAAACCCTTTTCACACTTTGGCTTTTCATTTATATAATCGATTACTTGGACTCTTGCTTTGACCACTTTATCACTTTGTTTTTTGATTTGAATCGGCTAACAATAGGAGCTGAAGTTCAGTTTGTGTACAGCGCACTCAGTTTTGTTCGTAACTGTAAAAGTCATTAAATCCGTATTCTTACTTTTGAACATATCCTATTGTGGCTTTAAAATGGCATGGGTCCCAATAAGTTAATGATGTGGTTAGTGAAATTATAGTGGGCCACAATAGTACGTGTGGGTTTACATATTTTGTCTAATTAGTGTAGATTACTAGTTGGAGTTACACACTACTATAACATTTTACTGAGTATCATCTTTTACTGAAATAACCTAAGCACACTAAATATGATATTTAGTGTCAATACTAAATGTTAATCCAACAATATTTTGTCACTCATTGTAATTTGATGTGGGATTATAGGTTTACAGTGTTGCAATTACTGTCACTTACCAAGTGTTTTTTCATCCAAATTTCAATCGTCCATAACAATACATCACAAGTTGCTGACGAGAGAAGGTAGGGTTTCGTCCATCATCTACGACAATATTTGTGTACTCATTCATAAGTGTCATCCGAAAAGTAGCCATGGTAACATAAAATACCACATGACATTAAATACTATATTTAGTTTAGTTAGTATGCACACTGAAGAATCTGATATAACTTGGTTGGGAAAAATGTTAGAGGAATGGTAGACTCCAAATGGTAACCTTCACTGACTACACAAAAAAGTGTAGTGAAGCCCAAATGCTTGTGTGGATTGTGGCAAATTTTATCTCTAGGATCTTATGTGAAAACCTTAATGTAAGTTCCACAGATGCAACTAACCTTTGAAATTAGTTCCATTTATATTCGTCACAAGAAATGGTCCAACATAGGGTGCACTTTCCATATCAGAATCTTGATGCATTTTGTTGGTTGACAATAGAGTTTTACATTCGATCATTGTTAAAAGAACTATTACAAGAGTGAAGTTACTTCTAAAGTTGCAACCAATTAAAAACACAATGGTGCCTGGTGATGCAACTTGTAAATTGAACTAAAAATGTTCCACAGTGAAAATTGCAGTCGTCGTTCAGGACCTGCGATTCCCACGATCCACTTATGAAACTGGAGATAATCTGCATAGAGTTGAGATTATGCCTGGCCCTCTCAGGAGATACAACCAAGTCTGATGCACATATAACTATCATGCACAGATGAATATCATGCCCACCTGTATTGATATGTTTTCAGTGCACAGATACAGAAGTACCAACAAAAAAGTACTACGATGCAAAGTGATCGAGCAACAAGCAACATTTGCTAGCCATCATAACCAGCAGCTTGCAATGAAGATGTTCATTCAATATGTCTCGGATTTAAATCTGTGCAAATATCTATCTAGTGTTGATTATCAGCCTACTCAAGACATTCTGTAGACAGTTTCTATAAAAACAACTTACTTCCTACAAAACTTTGTGGGATCACAAAATTTTCTACATCCGACCATTTAAATCGAAGGACATCATTGGCCATACTACACTTACATCGTGTCTTCAAAGGCCGTCTTCAGGGATGTTAACACTTTGTTTAAAGCTTGATGATCATTGTCATGATTTCCCACTCAACAACGGCTCCGAGAGATTGTTGCTTGTTCCATAGGTACCTAAATGATCAAGTCTGGCCTCCTTTTCAGCTTGCCGGTATCTATGGACTGCATGTTGTCCTTGTTTTGATAATTGCTGCAAGGTTGTGAACAAACAGTTAACACAGATGCAATAAACTAATTCATAACCCCACCTAATTAAACATTGGATGTTCAGTATTTAGCCCAGTTCAGTGGACATGGTTAGACAGGAAGCCCAACAGTATACTTACAAAGCTTAATGATTCCAAGCTATTTAATAATACTTTTTGATTATGTAAAATTTCTGTTCAACTACGCAACTAACTATTTTCTGTTGGTTCTCACATTGACGTCTTTGTCAGCACTGGTTTCATCTTTGTTCTCAAAGAGAAATTCCTGGCCATAACAAGCCCCCAAAAACCAGACACAAGGAGTATTCATTCTGCTACTCCTAAACGGATGAACATCTGACACCCTGTCATATCAAAATTTCTGATCCTTAATGTACAACAATCTGAAGTACAAAGCTAGTCATCTTTAGCCTCAAGAAGACACCTTTTTCCATCACATCAATACCTCGTGGCAAAGTGGGACAAATAATGAGAATCTGCTAGATGATGAAATTATATATTCATCAAAGTATCAAATCTAAAGATAGATAGATATTTTTGCATGTATACAGGAATTTAGAAAATTTGGTATTTACAGTTTCCATTCTCCATAAGTTACTGTGCTAATATATAGGTGGCCCAATAAGTGTGTTAAAACCAAGAATAATATTCTTGAAGTACATTACCTGATTCCGTAGAGAGCCAACCCGACGAACCAGTGAACCACCTCTCATCATTTGTGCTGCTGCAGCTGCCACTCGTACCCTGAACTCAAACGAAACAATCAGCTTACATGATCAACCAATACATGGAGGTGACTTCAAGCCATAAAAAATTAATTGCTGAATAGGAAGAGAGATCTACACTATTACACGTGTAACATATAGTTGGTCAGTGTCCAGGGAGGTTTTTGGGCATAATTGGTCAAGATCCTAGTGTTTCCAAGACCAACTGATGGCATACTGACATCTTTCGGGTTTTCTTTATTGAATTGAGGAATATTCTGTCCATTCCTCTAAATAGAACAGTAATTTTCCTGAACTCCTGGATTTGACCAGTTATTTTACAATCTCAACCGGTTCATCTGTAACTAGCAGTCGGTCTCCCTGTTCATTGTAATTGGTGCATTTCCCATCAGGAATTCCACCAGTGCATGAAGATTTTTGATACAGCAGATTAAATATATTTGATGCACTTAGGAATTCCGGATATTGCATCTATGACTTTTTTTTCTCTTTTAGACATTAACATGTCTAAGATGTATAAGCATCCATATAGGGAAAGTCCAAAAATTGCAAGAGTACTCTGAACTTACTTGTTATGTACATCAATGTATTCATCTGTCTCATCCACGATCTCCTCCTGTAAAAAAGATAAAAGAGGAACACATCAATTGGCAGCGAGTTCACAAACCAAATAACACAAAATCCTGGTCACCACCAATGTTGGTCTGGTATATAGGTGAATGCATGGTATTGATAATGAATACCAATAATGATATTAAAACACCTACCCAAGGGTATCAAATTGTAATACTAGCCAAATATTAGTATTTGGTGAGTATGTCAAGATGAAAAAATCTTTGTATACCCAAGTTATTATTTGGGTCAATAACATTCTAAATCATGTTGATACTAGGGTGCTTTTGCCTAGGTATCAAGATTCTTGCATGGTATATAGACCTGAATGGTATCAAAAACAAAATTACCATCAAATACCCATACCTTACTGGTATCAAAAAATGTAAAAAATCCTCATTGTAGATACCCGAATGGTATTGGACAAAGATGATACCAGACCAACATTGATCAGCACCATACCCCTATATCATTTGCATCATTGCAATGCAAATAAGCCCCAATATTGCCTACATTCTACAAGTTGCCTTCAAGATGCTATCGAATGAGGTAAGAAAAGAATGTGCCAACAACATACACACCATCTCACAAGTATTAGAAAACCAAAATACAATAAAAGACTTGAGAAAACTCTTTTTAGCTCACTTGCAGAAGCTCCTCCATTACATCTTCCAAAGTAATAATCCCAATAACTTCTCCTTCTTCAAGATCATTTTCTTCCACCAATTCCTCCTTTTTGATCCTCATCTCTGCTTGTTCATCACCATTTTCGTCGCCATTGGATTCACCCCTCTCCAAATCCGCTTCATCGTGAACCTCCGATACTTCAGGCAAGCCATTTGAGTTTTCAGATTGAGGAGGATCACTTTGTTTCTTTGCATTCTTTACTTTTGTAACTGCTGCCATGTGACTCCCACCCTTCTGGAACTCATTCAGTATGTCATATAATGGCATGTCACTAGGCACTCTGAATCACCAGAAACACCAAACCATTGATATAATCAGAAATTTTGTATCTTTCAGCCTTTACCATAACCTTCATCGATCCACCATCATAACTATAACCCAACTTTGGAACAAAACCATCGAAACAGGGAAATACTAGATAGGGTAATGAAGTTCTCCTTTAACTCAACATGACTTTTGGTCAGGAGTTGGTTGACCTGCATACATACCTTCCATTTCAGGTAAGTTTGTGGTGCACGCTTGGAGATAGTGTGGAGGTTTGAGCAAAGACCATTCAATATCAGTTCAGTGAGGATCAAACTCATTTGGCATGCCAAGAGGTGCTAAAAGGAGTTTGGCCTTTGATGAACCAAAATAGGTGGCTCTTCATTCAAATTCAAACACTACCTACACGCATGCACCACAAAAGACAAGAAACTATTGATATTTTATGCAAAATACCAATGAACATCATAGGGGATCAACTCCTGACGAAGAGTTCCATTGAATTGAAGGATAACTCCATGGGATGCTTCAAATTTCTCAGTATCCACATGACATGTATAAGTGGATGGAATCCCCTCTCCTGAAAACCTCATTTACAATGTACCCAAATTGATTAGCAAGCCTATGAAATGCTCTACACACTGGTAAGATATAGCAGCAGGTACTAACTAACCTTGGTATTCTTCTTATAGAAACAGCACTAACAGGGGTCTCAGCCTCAGCACGGACTGTGAGCAAACTTTTCACCTGCATATAATTGTAAAATACTAGTGAGACGAAGTATCCATGTTGTAACTGACTATCACAAATAGCCAAGATAGAAGATATAAATGTGTATGAATCTATAAACAATACATATGTAACCTATCATTCCAACTCCTAAATAATCATAAATTACCAGTAAGACGCCAATGAGGTTGCGGGGGTTTCCGTCATAAACAGGAACGCGACTATGTCCACGGGCCATTATTTTCCCCAATGCCTCCCTGCACAAACACAAGAAATACTTAATACATATATAAAATAATGCAGTGCAAAAATTCATGAACATAAAAGGTGGAGTAAAGATATAAAAAGGTTATTATTCATGATTAGCATTTAAGCATGACAAAACGTCCTCCCATCCTTGTGAATGAGAAGGAGACTGCCCAATGTACTTGCAAGGTACAGCAAAAAGGTAAAACTGCAAAGGCTTTTAAATAATGAGCAAAATACCAGTCCAGCTTGGAATTGACATCCAGTGAAAAAGTTGACTCAATTGGTGTCATGGAATCCAACGCAGTCTGAAATAGTTAATAGTAACAAGAGCATCAGTAAGGATTGTTTGTTGTTTTCACCTTGGACGCCCATATCAATGTAGTTTAATATGTAGCATTACCACATGTCCTAATTTTGATATTGATGAATATGAGAAATACAAAGAGGACCAATTTTACCTTCTCAGTGAGGTCTAATGCCCCTTGAATAATTGTTGTCTCGTCATGTGTTAGTTCCCCACCCTTGCCGGCCTACGATGAACACAACACAAAGATTACCACTGATTTAAGCATGAAATTTGACAACAAGTAAACACAAAACTGCTAATTTTTTTTAAATTCTTTCACAATTTTCATGAGGTCTATCTTCCTGTGATACCTCTTTCCCATGAATTGAAACTAGCGCCTTTAGTTGTGCCCGCCTGAACAGTGCCGAGTCGTTGTGCCCCAATAAATGGTCCAGTATCTGCAATTTACAAAAATGATGATACAAAGTTCAAACATATAGACTCAAAGTTCTCACTTCTTTCTTCAAGAACATTTGCTGCAAAATTTTCATTGAACTGTTTGACATGTAACAACTGCCTTCAAAGGGTAAAGGTAAAAGAAGAGCACCTTTCCAACAGGATAGGAGACTGGCCAGCATATCACCATAAGGATTTTTACCAACCATATCAAATTAGCACCAATAGCCAACCCATGTCTTGAGCAAACAGCTTGAGGAATAACCTGCATTCAAAGGAGCTGCACCTGCTCAAACTTCACCATGCCCACAAAAATCTGATGCTAAAGCTGGTTGAGAACTCAAAAAAGATCTAATGACATTTTTCTCATCTACTCACATTACTGTTCTTAACATCTATGTAAGCATATGCAATAAAGAAGTAGAACCATACCTCCCCGAAAGCGAGTACGAAAGTGACTGATAAAAGCACAGCCACTACTTCATTGAACATGTCATCTAAAAATATTGGCAGGGCCTGCAAAAATGACAAATTCACAGAATACAGTAATTTGGAATAGGCTCATAAAAGACATGCTTACTGAAATCGGAAATCCCGTAGACCCTAAAAGACATCATAGGCAGGACCAGAAATCAAAAGGCCTACTTACACTGAATTCATTAGGCACTGTGAAGCTAACCATTTCAGCATTCTAGGTAATCAGAGCAATATTTGCCACATATGTTCATTTCATCTGTTATTATTTTTCCAACTGACACCGGATGGTTATATTAAGCACTTTCTCCTTCCCAGTTTTCTGGGTATTGGCACAAGGATTTCCTTAAGGGCAGAAAATTTGAGGACTCTTAAGTTAGAAGTGATGCCTACTTACCTCCATTGCCGCTGCATTGCAAAGAAGCAATGTGACAAGGAGCTGATGTTGTTTTTGTACAACGGGTAAAATCTTACCTGCAAAAGAAATGCACAAAGGAATCAAGACACCTAAAATAAGAATTCTCTTTTGCAGACTCCCAGTGGTAGAATTCATCCATAACGTACTAAGCTTCACATCCACATGTAATAATCCTCTTTTACAGTATAATTTGAATCATGATAACAATATGGGCCACTTCATGCCAAATACCTTCGACTAAAGTTGTCGTTTAGCGTAGTGTCTTAGAAGAAATATCAGATATTGTGACATAAGATAGCCACGGTAGTTTTCAAAGACGACATATATACTGTCAGCATAGCTGCAAAATTGTTGGAACAACTTATGTACGTTACTTGGTCGATATTGTGTCAATATTCTACAACTCTTTTGTAGTTTCAGTTAATTCAATCCCATGCTCGCTTACAAAACTAGAGATCAGGGAGCCTCCTTAATAACCAACCTTACAAGCTCACATGAACGCATTCAATGTAAGTCGACAAGCTACAAGATCAAGAGCAAGGAGAGACGGAGAGACAGAAAGACAGATCAATGGAATTAAAAAATTAAAAAATTAAAAAACACATACTGGCTTGTTTCTTTTCCTCTTCGGAGCCACTTTGCTGAAGGACATCCAAATCCACCAATCCCAGCGACATGAGACCCAGGGTAAGGCCCGACATGATCCCCGCGAACAGAACCAAAAAGACAGAAATTCCAGCCGATATCCACCACCATGGCTGCCTGTAGTCGCTGGGATCGCCTACTACAACATTCGATCGGACGGAGACCAGACCAATTCCCATAAGACTCCGAAGAAGCATTTCCAACTATTTTTCGGTGTAGGCAATTTGTTGCAAGGTTTCTTCCCAAAACCCTGGCGAAGAATTCCCGAGTCCGAACCTGGAATTTCAAAATTCTTCAAATTTTGGCAGAGGCTACGATTAGTTCGTCGAAACCACAAGATCAGAAGATTCGTCTCAATTCCTGTCTGTGTCGAAGTAGGAGATTACTCGATTCTTCAAAACACTCATCACCAGAGCGATGCCATCATCATCTCACCTCAATGTTTCGCCCACATCCTCTAGTCTGCGATGGATGACATAGAAATACGAAGAGATTGTGGAATCCTTGTTTTTGCAACTCGAATTCTAGAAACAGAGTTGCTATCCCCATGTCAACATATCAAACGCAAATTCCTCAAATTCGAGCAACCCAAGGCAGAAGACCTCTTCCCTAAGTTCACGACGGAATGGCCGTCCCATGCTCTTCAAGATTCGGGTTCAATCATTAAACAGAAGTCCCAGAGGTGACAAATGCTTCTCCGACGTGAGGAGGAATCGAAATGGGTCCCGAAACTTTGTTCCTCAAAAAATATGTTAGTGAACTCGATCGAGCCAAGTCTAAAGACAACCTGCGATGAGAAAGACGCCAAAGGCCCTCCCTCCCGCACTGACCGGAGGATGGTGTCGTCGTTCCTCCCGCGACCGGTGGTCGCCAAACCACGTGGCTCTCATGCGCACTCAGCAGTAGAATTGCATCCCACCTGTACATGCCACCTACTTAACCCTCGCCTTGATTAGTTCTTTTCATCTAAACTACTCTCCTTGAGCAATGAATAAAGAAATTCATTAGCTTTGGTGCATGAATTGTACAAAGACTAAGTTAATCTTAGGGTAGATGGCTCTTAAGTGGCTCGTTTTCTTATTCGGACCCTTAGATTTGATTGCTTCGTTGAGGATCAAAGTGCAGGCATCATAAAGACACATGTTTAAAAGAGATTGGATTATGATAATTACTCTACACTTGATAGTGTATACAACTGGGAGGACCTATGTATGCAGTTGAGATATCACCAAATATGTAATTTCAATAATCATAACTTAATCAAGGAAGGTTCAATTTTCAATCTAACTTTTGCAAATGATGCATTGTACATTTGCTAATGCAACATGAGTTTTGTTGTGTAAATCTAATTGGTACAAGTTGGAAAAATGAAAAACAAACCGAATAACACCTACATACTTGAGGTTGGACCCAACATTCTGTCCCGGCTTGTTGCACCCATGGATATGAATAAATGTGTTGTGTTGTTTGTTGGATTTGGCATTATTAAACCAGGTATGCCATCCAACCCATTGTAACTACTGAATTGCATCAATGTGCATGCGTCCTTGCCATTCCCAAGTTTCAAAATGTATCTCTAGTAGATATTAAGCCCAAAGGATGTAACTCACAAAGAAAGAAAGGAAAGGTGACTCCAATGTTGCCACAAGCGTAAAACATGGTGTTGCTTTGTTTTCGAGTTGGTCTAGATCTATATGTACTCCTGGAATGAGCAATATGAGAAATAGAGGGGCTCCAACAAGTACGCTAGACATGATATTCAATGTCATATGGTATTCTATGTCACTATAGTAACTTTTCGGATGACACTTCTTATGAATAAGTGAACAAACGATGTCATGGATGATTGAAATTAGGATGAAAAATCACTTGGTAAGTGACAGTAATGGCGGCACTGTAAATCTATAATCCCCAAAAACTTTTACAAGGATGACAAATAACGTTGGGTTAACATTTAGTGTTGGTGACACTACACCGTAGTTTACAATTAGTATTGAGCAAGACAATTAGAATTGGTGACACTAGATATCAAATTTAGTACACTACCTCCAAGGTGGCATAGTGTGGACAAGCCGGCGCCACCTATCTCCCCCAAGGGCAAGCCCCTGGGTTTCGCACAAGGCTGGTTGAAAATTTTTGGTTCATCCAAATACCCCCTTTGATTGGTTGGACCGTAGGTGGTAGGGTACACCCAAAATCAAGTGTTAGGAAGGTCACCTATCTAAGTACTATTCCGAACTTAAGTGGATTATCCTCAAAGTTTACATAGGATCCAAGTTAAGGCCTTGGATATAACTCATAATAACGTGGCCCTAAACCATGCCATTGAAGTGAAGGCAATAAATAACAATAGATGAAAACATGAATTGGATGAAACTAGCACATTTTGTTCACAAGTTTTTCTCTAAATCCTAGGCGCTCTTCAATACATCTACCATTTACTTTGGAATTCTACACAACCTTTTTAAATGTACACAGTAGAGAAGGAAAAAAGGAAAAAGAAAACATCTCTACCTTATGTATACTATGTATGTTAATGCCACAAATTGTCCCCCCCCCCTACCTACGCTAACCTAATGCCTCCAAGAAATGACCTTTTATATCTTATAATCATCCAAATACATCACATTCATCCAAAATTCTTCATCCATATAACCCACGCTAAGTTCATCCTAAGTCCATCATTTCATTCATCATAAAGTCGATTTTTGTCCAACCTTATTCATCTTAACTTCGTCTTAAGTTCATCATCATACCTAGTACATTCATGCAATACACCATCTAAGAATAACTAAACTTTACACCTCATCATCGTTCAATTATCAACTAATGGGGTTAAATTCAAGGAATTTACTACGACCTCCAATCTTTTCAATTATAAATTCATATCTCCCTTGTTATTAATCCAAGTTGGACGTGTGATATGTCATTGGATAGCTATTAACAAATGCTACTCAAAAAGATTACAAAAGAAGTAATTCCAAAATCTTGGAAAAATCATATCAAGGTTGGACTACGGTTAAACATTGTTACAATGACAATTTTTAAGCAAACCTTAAGAAATTCCTAACTAATGTATTCTAGCTTGAAATTAGGCATGTAAGGTGTCGTTAGTAAGCTATTGAAGTGGGTTACCTAATTAAATTACCAACACTAGTAAAACCATTAAAAAATATGTGGCAAACTTGCTACTGCAAAGGGGGGTTAGGCTCTAAGAACCTAACTTCTACCAATCTCTACACTGGCCACCCTCGAATGGGTGGCCAAGTGGTGAAATAATTGGAATTTAAGCCTCACTCAAAGAATAGTACTTGGATGGGTGATCTTTACCCACCCTCCAAACCAACATTCCAACTTTCCAATCAAGGCTAAAACTGACTAGCAACTTACAACTAACTTTATCTCTACTTCATGCCTCTAAGCCTCAACCACAACCATCAAACAACCATCAAAACCTAAAAATGAGCAAACGACCGTGACCTTCGATTCCAATAGCCCAGACCCACGCAATAGATTTCCAACAAGATTTTTAAAATATTTTAATCAACATTAACAATGTTTATAAATCCTTTTAATTAACAATAACTTCAATCATTTCAATCTACAAAGGCAAGAAAGCGCCTGCAAGGAATGATGCCACTTGCATCGTGGGTAGGAAAGAGATAGAGATTCATAACTGAGAGACAGAGACATGAGAATAAGCTAGGGCTAATCTTCGTGGACCACCCCCTTCCAACCACAAGGCCTACCAGCCGTAAATTTGGCCAAACCTAGATATGATAGACAACATCTAAAGTTGACTCCACACTACATATTCTTCTTCTACACCCTTAAATTATAAGGTTTTCATTCGCCACCACCTTGATATAACGGCCCTCGCCTTCGTCCGCACAATGCCTTCATCTGCGCGACGCTTTCATTATACCATCTCTATAAGCAATATTTTTTAATATACTTTCCATTTGTCCTTCAACATGCTGTATCGGGTTTTTGAAAATTATCTAATCATGCAACAATGCTAACTAATTGATATTAATTTAAGTACTCCTAACATTCAACTCCCTTTCCTTACTAGGAAGTGAGCCTTAACTCAAACCGTGAGCGGTTTGGGTGGCTCACAACTCCCGTATGCGAGCCACGTAATATACTTGTTGTATTGTATGCTTTGGCTATATGCCCTAAGTATTGACCACCTATACCATATGCATGTTGCATAACATCCAACCTAGGTATACCCATATGTAGACATGTCCTACAATCCAACTTCACATGATTATGAATTTGGCTTTAAAGCTTCAATGAGAAGTAGAGGGTGTCATTCACTGATGGAGTGGGTGATTTTTTGCACATGGAGTGTACACAAATTGCAATAAATATGTCTATGTTAGGATTTAGGTTATTGTAGTCTAAAATGAGTGTTCTAAATGTGTATAGAGTGCATAATTAGTGAAGCAATTGACTGTAATACCAATTACATGTATGATTTAATGCCATACTCATTTAATTAATAGTATTGGAACGAGAATGAGTGATTTTATTTATTTATTTTTGCGTCGGTGATAATAACAAATGATATGGCACCATATATGCAATCAAATTGAGGTGGGAAGGGATCAAGTATTCCATCGGTTGAAGAGTTAGTTGCGAAATCCCTTGTAGAGGATACCTCAAAGCTAGAGGCCACATCAAACAAGAAGGTTTTCTCACCATTGCCTTTGGCGAGCATGACAATGGATGGAGAAGATGTCATTGGTTTAGTGAGCGGTCCCGAATGTGCCAAGGAGGAATTGCCCGAAAAACTTCCAAAGTTTTGTTGTGCAAATACAATGTTGGGTGCATTCACCATTTGATGGGATGATGGATACGTGCTATGGGAAGAAGGGAGTGATTTTATGCCTTAGTAGTGCATGCCATTCTACGTCTAAGAGGAAAAGGCCATGATCGATCAGCTAGACAAGGTCGTTGTTGTGAAACTTTGTAGAATCATGGTAGTGAGGGGTATGTATATCATTTCAATCTTTGTGTTTTCCACAATTGCATGTGTGTCCGGTGTAATCAATTTGTGTGTGATGTTATTAAGACTTGGGTTTTATAAAATTACACAACCTTTCCTATATATGATGTTCTTATTTTCCAACATTGTTTTGCACAATGCACATAGTAAATTTTAGGCTTTGTGTAATGGAGTCGTTTCTCGCAAGGTGCAAGGAGGGCCGAATGGGGATGAACCCATATATAAATTCAATATGATGCAAAACATAGATATACGTCTGAGTTTTTTGTTTTTTTTTTGTTGAAAATGAGTAAGAGGCGCTAGCAATTGAGGCATATTATAGTGCACAATTTGCCAAAAATGTTCGAGCATGGGAAGGATCCATTCTAATGTGTGTATTGCAAAATGCAATTCAAGGACAAAAACAACCTTAGGTATCATTGCCTACAAAACGAATGAACACGTGTTGTGGGTATCGTTACCTACACTTGATTTATGTATACACGTGCAAGAATCCCCTGTTTTAATTGGGGGGGGGGGTATTTACCTTCCTTCGTTGAATATTTTCCAGCCCATAAGTAGCTAAATTTCTACTAGATGGTATTTTCTAACACCCTATCATAATATATAAATTTGAAAGTGACATAATTATAATCACCCTATATTATCTATAAGTAATAGAAAATTTGTGTGAACAATATGTACATGCATTACGCATATAATAACTATGCATGCATTACACTGCGCAAAAATTACTCTACACATTACACGCATTCAACCATCATGCTATAAATTTTAGCATATTGCATATGGTTCTTGAACCCCCCCCCCCAAAAAAAAACCCTAAATAAGCCAACCAACCCTTCTATTGTTGGATGACGGTATTTTTCATCCAAAGGCGACTGTTTTAACAAATCCATCCACATATCCACATACGTTTTGCTCATTTTTCATCCAATGTCACTAATGGCATATGATTTATGTTGAACCCATTAATAAAAAAAATCTAAACTTAATTATATTTATGCTACTTTATATCTAAATAAAAAGTACTACAACTTAAACCACGCTATACATTATATATAATTCCAAAATTCACATTTAGAGGACGTTATTGTATATCTAAGAAAAATATAAAAATTATGTGTCTTGAATAAAATCCACCCTACATTTTCTCGCACGTGGTTTACTACATTTTTGCCAATGCCCCCCCCCCCCCCCACCGTGGCCTTGGACTCCTCAAGATGTACCTAGTGCGATAGCCCAATGATAACTCCAAATTAAAGCAAATTGCAGCCAAACATGGTAAGGAGCTGCCTAACAAAAAACCCTTGATGCAAAAACCAACAACATTGAAAGTGGGTTGCATTTTGAGGCCTACATATGATGAAAGGAAAGTAAAAATAACCATTCTAAGTATGGATGTTGAGTGTGATAGTTTAAAGTATGAGAGTTTGTCCAAAATGTCCAAGGGTGCAAAAATAACAAGGCAAACGTAAAATAAACCATACTTGTCACTAAAGCGCGGTCACCACTTACAAGAAGCAAAGCTATGAAAACTACTCCCCCAAGAACTCCAATATCTAAGATAGTACATGAAATGGAGTATGTCCCTCTACCCTACTTCAAAGCATCCACTACGCAACATCAAGTGTTGGTCATAGTGTAAGTCTTGTCAAGGAGGGGGCAAAATCTATGGACCAACACATTAAAATCATGTAGAGTGTACACACATGAAAGGTGTAGAGGGCACAAAGAATACATGTGCAAATTGAACATAATGGTAGAGCAGACGCAAAACCAAGCAAAGAACAAACAAGAAAGGAATGATAAGTTATGGCAATCCGGGACTCCTTAAAACTTTCATTGCCTGATGATGAAAAATTGGGTGCCCCCCCCCCCTTTATCATGTTTTGTTCCAAGGTTTCTTTGTGTTGGTAATAGATGTTGTCACTTGGTTACCACATGGGATTCTCGATGACCCCAACTCATGCATAAGGCACCTATCCAAGCTCCAAGAGGACGGTGAGTTTTTTGCACAACTTTGCAATACATTGTTGATTGTGCTCTTCGATCCCCCCAAGTGAGTACTCTTAACCTTGACCTCAATTACATATTAAAGTAAATGCATTATTGTGCAAGTTGGTAGGTGGTAAATATCTTAAGCTTAATGCATTCCATTTGCAATATGTTATGCACTAGACAATCAACTCTGCATTGAAGCTATGAATTTGTATCCACAAATCAAAAGCCATGTAGATCACTTCAAGCTCAATGGTAACATAGTGAAAATTTACAAAGTTCTAAAAGCTTGAAGGAATACCTTGTGTACACATTACATGAAAGAAAATCTGAAGAGAAGAAGTCTTTTATGTAGTCAAGATTACAGTGCATTTGGGATTTGGCCATTCAAGAAGTAGCAACAAGAAGCCATTGAGAGAGAGGCTTGGGGATGGTTACATGTTTTCAACATTCTTTGTTTGAACCAATTCCAGGCACCTTTGCAAGACCATGGGAACACAACTAGATTGGGCAACTATGCAAAATACTCTATTGGAATGGTTTGCAATAGAGCCTCTAAAAATGTATGGAGAGTGTCCTCATATCATAAGTGCCTTCAAGATGTTTTTCAAATTAACTCATGGATTCAAAACGAATTGATTTTCTAATAAAGATATGTTTGAGTTTCTCCCTTGTTGCTATGCTACATATCATCTCAATGCTACAATCTCACTATTAGAAGTATGCCAATAACATATTGACTTGTGTGGGGTCCTTGCAAGGAGTTGGGATGATTCACTCGTACGATTTCTCTATTGAAATGGCAAGGGAAAAAATTGTTGTTTTCCTTGCCTGCAACAAACTCCTCCAATCTATCCCACATTATGACAATAACTAGATGCTCTTTATACCTCCCTTTGCCACATGTTGTGTAATCATGCCGCTTGAGATCCCCAAACCTTATTAATGATGGTGGTGGAAACTGGCAACTCTCCTTCAACTAACTACCATGTATTTCTACTTCAGATTGTCAGTTACTCCTTACCATAATTGTATCTCTAGATCCTCTTGCGTTTGGGCGACTTGTTGAGCAATGTAGTGCAAAATAATCCTTGCCATAATGAAGAAAACCTAAACATCCAAAGAGGTTCCAACTATTGCAATACACTATATGTAACTACAATGAATAACACCAATTTGTCATTAATGATTTGAATCTTCTTGAAAACTTGATATTTTCCTTCTGCACATCTGTGCATTTATCACCTCAAGCAATATCTACACTTATCATTCATTGTTTTCATAGATCATGCATGCATATAAATCTCTCAACCATTCTTTGTAGAGCACGCACTTGTGGGTAACACAATGTTGGACCGTTTGTCTTTCCCTGTCATCTTGAAGCTTCAAAGCCAAATCCAATAGTCGGATTGTAGAACACGTCCGCATATGAGTATACCTAGGTTGGATATGAGCTCCTTGCATACAATGCAGGTGGTTGATACTTCAGGCATATGATACAACAAATATGTTAACGTGGTTTATGTACATGAATATGGGTGAACATAGTGGGTGATGGGATAGTAGACAAGCGTTGACCCAAGATGTGAGTGATGTCAGACAATGATTGACATGTGGGGTCTTAGCGGCCAACTTTAGCTTCTAGATTGAGCTCATAAGGGGATAGTTGACATCCCCTGGCCACAAGCACTACTAGGCCTAGAGCATAAGCTTACCCCTCATTTACAAATGTCGAGTCCAAACCATGTGTCCTAGTAGTGAAATACGCAACATCAACTCAAGTTCCAAGAAGAATCTCCCTTCGACTTGCATAAATATCAGTATATGGTCCAATGGTTAATCTAGAGATAGAGCCGACATTACAAAGAACCTTGGAGGCTATATAGAAGTAGATCATATTGAGGAGGTTGGTTGAAGAAGGTCCACTCTAGAAGGATATGGTAGCACCTTAAGTTAACCCTTAACTTCCCAAGCCCTTGAAAAGGTTGTTTTGAGTGCATTTCACTTTATGTTGGTTGTGGAATTTTCCTGGACAAGTTTTGAGGTTAAAATGGGATTTCTCCAAAGGATCTTGAAAAATGGGTGATGAGCTATAATTAGGGGGAAAATGGGCACAAATAACCCTTGGGGTTTTAGATTATAATAATTGAAGGAAGCGATGCACAATAATTGTCATAATTTTATCCTTGAAAAAGACCTTTGATCAATCAAATTCACTTGGAAAACAAGTGGAAGGCTTGTGTGATCCACTAGATGGGAACATCTCAATAGTTGAGCATCTCCACAAATTCTCATGCTGAAATGTGCAAATCACAATACGCTAGCCACCTTGCATTTGGAGTATGTAATTTATCCCATATTTCTAACCACATATATATGCAAAGAACCCCTAATAATTTTTAGAGAGTTGAAATGTTAAACTCAACGGTCCATGTGAGCACAAAAGCCATTTCTACATGAACATTAAAAAAAATCACATTTACCAAAATAAATATCTTTGATGTTCATGCAAAGTTTGCATTGAAGTGGCAATTATTGATTGGAGTCAACACCCTCACATGAGCTCCCAACACAACAACAACATGACCACTTCCCACTCTGACATTTTTTACACATTCTAAACATCATCAAGTTGCATGGTTCATGAGTTTATGGGTAGATATCTATGTTGGCTTGATTTTTGTAGTTCTTGTGATTGCAAATGAATGAGTTGGTATTGTAGGGAAGAAATCATGCATCAACCATGATTATATTGCTTGGGAAGTAAAGGGTTAATCACTAGCCAAATAAAAAATGACGCTAAAATAAAAGTTGACTTAAATTACAATGCATGTATTTATTTATTAGTTACCTTTCTATCTCTAATTACAACTAGATCTACTATATGTAAGACTAGAGGACTCCACCTTGGGAGATCTAATATTCCTAAAAGGTAAAGGAGAATTACCCACTAGTCGGGACTATGGTGTTACACAATCTTCTTACCTTGTAAGTAACAACCATTAGTTAAGAGCACTTAATTCACCCCAAAAGCATGGAAGGAGAGCCGGTTAACTATATGCTCGAGGACTAGTTGAGGGGAGCTTCAACTCTTACTTTGTACAAGTATATCTGGCTCAAGGTTGGGTGGATCGATCATGCTTGTTATTTTATTTTTATTTTTAGGAGAGACTTCACATTGGTAGCAAAGCTCCAAAATTATGTACCTTGGGTTTAGATATTGTTACTCTTTCGATGCGTAACATTTGTGTAACAAGTTGGAGCTACCAATTATAGTTATTTTATGAAGGAAGGAAATGAGCTTGTTGCATTCTAAAGTATATGGAGTAGAGTATTATTTTATTTTATTTCAAGAGAGACTAGAGGAGCACTTAAGGTAGGCTTGGTAGAACTTTTGCTACAAATTTTGGTGGTCGGACTAGAAGGACATCTACAAGTTTTGGTTTTCTGCAAATATTTGTCAAGGTTTTCTAGGAGATTCAAGTGCTTCATTTTGAGATTTTTCTTTTTTCTTGAATATATAGGACTTGTTGAGCTTTTGAATTAAGTCCTAAAACTCTTTGGTTTTAGAGTATTGTTGCCATACGTGGTGTGGGACACCATGGCAATGGAAATGGAAATGGATATCTTTGCCCTAACAATGAGGCCTCTCCTTCCACGCTTAACCCCGTTCCTACCTTTCCAACAACTAAGACAACTAAGGAAATTGTGGACATATTGCTCACCCAAAAGATACGGGGATACTATGAAGGTGAGTTGATCAATGCCCACGATTAATTTGCAAGTTCAAAATTAAATTATGAGAAGCTCAAACTTTCACAAAAAAACTTGGGGATGGCTAGATTTCCAAAGGCTCAAAATCATTTCTTGAAAACAATGCAAGAAGCTGAGAATGATAAATTTGTTAACACCTCGGTGAGAAAAATTCAAAGAGTGCTCTAAAATGACAATTTTGGTTTGGGTGATCCACATATCAAAAGTTCCTTGTAGTTTATGTTTTTTCTATCACTTAAATCAACCCAAAGGAAACAATCGAGGGACTTATGTCTCAAGGACAACTGAGCTAGTGTTTATAAGGATTTATTACGTTGGATTAAGGATTCTAATAACAATCTAAGTTCTTTCACTCCTTCATCCCTTCTTAAGCTTAATCTCCACTCTTAGAAAGCTTTCTCAATCACGTGTGATTTTATCCTATGTGGGGGGATTCCTGTCACTCTAAATTCCATCATTTTAATCAATCATGAAGCTCAAGAGCTTGGCAAATTGTAAATGGCCAATAATCATGACAAAGTATGGGGTAATGTCTTTTGAGTTACCGCATGATCTTGAATTGTCATGCATCATGCTTGCGATAATCTCAAATTATGTTCACTTAATCAATTTACAATCATCACGCAACTCTTCAAAACTTTATCACCACCTTCATTATTGGTGGACTTGGCAACTTATCTCAAGATTCAATCACATAGGTTCATTTAACATCAACACATCATGAATATAGGCCACATCCTTTGTTTGTACACTCTTAGTCTATCTCATGTACACAAATAATCTTTATCATTTGACCACTAACTTTGGTAAGGTAAAGTATTTTTCCTTGAAGGTAATGTCTTTGGCAACTTATTGCCTGCCCAAAGTAACCTCATGCTTTGTCATCATTGCATGTAGCATTTGGCTTAACCCAACAAGGTGCAGTAGACTCAACTCGGCTATACTCTCTCATTACATGGTAATGTCTTTTCTCTATGTTGAATCGCAAACCCTAACATGACTATGGCCTTTCAATTATGATGATAACTTTGCCCATCACATGCCTCTCTTGGCTGCTACCTTCTTTCTTTGGAGATACTTGCCTAAATCTTAGCCTAGGGCTTGACTATGACCTTCATCTTTCACTCATGTTAATTGCCTCATTTGAACTTTGTCAACTCGTATACTTCGGCTACTCAACCTATTCGCTTCTAGTCATACAAACTATTGCCCTTCTTAAGGTTTTCAATCATCTTCTTCTTCTTCTTCTTCTTCTTTTTTTTTTTTTTTTTGCTTCACTTAGCCATTTGTCTTTTACCCCCATGTGGGTATCACTTGTTTCTTGACCTCTTACTGGTCATGTCCTTATTCAAATTTCATAAAGTTATTGCCTTTATTTTGGCAATTAGTCTTCACCTCCTCTCACATGCTGGGTAAATTAACTTACATGCTTATGGCCGATTGACTCTCTCATGTCATGCATCCAAACTCTCATTCTCTCTCTACTTCAACGATATATGGCTCTTTAATTTGTCAGGGGACACTCTCTCATCCTTTTTTTAGATTATTGCTCGTCACTCTAGCAAATCGCCCTTACTTCTTCTCACACGTCAAGTGATTAGCTTTATATTTATTGCCTCTTACATTCTTCTACATTAGGCCTCAACATACATTGCTTCTTCTACCTCATCTTCAATCTTTCTCTTGTTAAGCCTATCGCAAATAACTTGTTCACTTAGGCTCAACTATGATTCTAACAATCTTTCTTCGATTCATTATTTAATGTATCTCTGCCATCACTCACAAATTAATTGCTCTTAGGCCATAGTTTTCATGACCTTTCTCTCGGTCATAATCTCATCAAATTTACCCTCTCCCTCGGCGATCATCTTCTCACAAGGATATTACCATAATTTACTTAATCACATTCACTCCAACTTTAACTGCTTACAAATGTTTCACTTGCTCACTCTAGCAATTTACTTGCTTGAGTCCATACTCTTCTTATTGCCCTCTCTCACCTACACTTCAGATTAGGAATAGATAGATAGAAAATCTAAACGACCGTAGAGTTATTTATTTTATTATTATTACTTATTTGGTTTAGTGATTCAAATTTTAGGAAAGATCTTGAAAATCAAATTTCAATGGTATATTACACACCCTTAAATTTAAAAATTGAAGTTGCAAAGTGAAAATGAAAAAATTGTAGTTGTTTAGCAATTGGAGATCATGTTGGTCAAAAGAACCGCAACCGATCATGCTAGTGAGAAGATGGTTACATGCCATAACCGAATTGATGTGGCAATAGCCTTCTTATCCCACCGAGGATGAGATTTTAAATACCATTTGTTGGTTGAGAAAGCATATAAACTTGAAAATTGTCCTTGTAGCTAGGCTATGGCCAAAAAACTTAGTCTACATTCCTTATTGCAAGTCACATTTTGTGGGATAATTGATTCAACACAAACTTTGTTTATTTCAAGACTTATGTGGGCCAACATTGAGACATGTTGGCAAAAGAGCTATAATCTGATGGGAAGGACCCAAACTGGATTGACAACATTTCAATAAAGCTCTTATATGTTCTTATAGGAGTGTTTATCAGAGATGGTTGCATGTAACAAACTCCGCCTTCTTTCTTGGAAAGGGTTTGTGAAAGAGTTTGCCAATGAGTATCAACATTTGTGCTCTTGCAATAGTAAATTTCCTATCTCCACTAGTGATAAGGTGGAAAGGTTTCTTGTGGGGCCCAAAAAAGGTGCTAGAAACAAAGTCATGGTGGATTTGAAAGGAGAATGTGGTCCTTGGGAGGACATCAAGTGTCTCGAGTGATGTTTTGGATTAAGAAATCATTTTGCCGACTCCATTACTCTCACTAAAGGCTATTTCCAATGAAAGGTCTAACGTATTTAGGACTTGCTCTTTAATTATTCCCTCATGTGAGGATTTGCAAAGCTTATTAAGGGCCTATTTGCATGGTAAAAGGAAGGTACCCTATGATACCCATGCATGTCTTCTTGTTGAAAAGCGTTAGGCAAAGTATCTTAAAAGAACTTTGACAAGGTTTAAAATGCTACATCAATTTGTATTTAATTCAAAACTATGGCAAGTATATATGGATGAGGCCAGGCCACATGTATTCAAGAAGCTCACTTTGTCATCTCAAGTAATGATGAACTTCTCAGGGCAAGTAGCAAGAAGAAGAAAAACTTCGGTCTCCGGAGGAGACCGACGTGAATGAAGTGTCTGTTCGATCCTCCTCCAATCTGATGCCCACAGGACAAAGGTATGGAGGTAAAGATCTACTCCTCCCTTTCGAGAGTAGACACTATAGTCACCAGTTACTAGTAACAAGAACCAAATGGTTAGTTTTTAGGGGGGGATTGTTAGTATGGTTTGGGTCCCCAAGTCTCTAGTGCATTTGTTGGTGGATGGAGTAGAGTGGCTTAGTTACCAAAGTTTTATGGCTTTGTCTATGGGGGGTCTAGTGTTTGGGGCAAGGGTTGGTGGTTTTCTATTCTTCTTTTGTGTAGGAGGATAGACATAGCATATTTAATAGCGATAGTATTGATGTTTTTAAAAGTATTTTTAATGATAGGCATAGGTATTTTAAATTTATTTTCAAGTGATTTCATTGAAGGGATGTGTGTAGTGGCTCTAGCGCCTGCGGTGATTATAATAAGGGGGTCAACTTTCCATCCTTTAGCAGCAATACTATCGATTAATGGTTTATATTTGTTATTTTTTGCTTCGAGTGTTTCTGGAGAGAATCTATCATTACAGTATGTGAATTCGATGAATTGTATGGTGAGGTTGGGGTCCATGGTTGTGGGGGGGTCATTTTGGTACGGTAATCCTCTAACACAGAGGATGTTAGGTCTAAATCTGGAGTTACAATGGCATCTTTGTGTACCGCATGTGCAAGGGAGTAGCCAATTGGGAACGGTGTTTTCCTGGGATGTATTATTGAAGGTGCCTGCGTTCATGAGAATATAACATCTAGATTTTTCAGATGAGATGAGTAATTTCCTAATTTCCCATACAACTTTGTTGTGTCTTTTGACGTGAAGTGAATGTATATGTTGTTGTTTACACGTAAGTAGTACATGAAACCACGTGTCCGGTTCGTATGAATTGCAAATGGGGCATGTGATAGAGGGATATGATTGTCTACCGAAGAACAATTGTTTTCGAGCATTGTCCATGTAGGTTCCTGTTCGGAATTTGATGAGGCATGATTTTTGTTTATCCGTGATTTCCGGGCTTTCCCATAATTCATTAGAAAGTTCTTTGTCTATATCTGCATTTCCTGTCCATTTGTAAGTGTTGGGGGTTTGTGTGGCCATGTTTTCGAAGTTGTTTTCCCTGTCGTATTTACTAATTTGTTTTTCTAGGGATCTAACAGGGCCTTTATCAGGAACGTCCATCATTGAGGCCCAGACGTTCTTTTGGTAGTAGTATGGGGTGACATGGGCATGTTCATATGGGTGAATAGCAATTCTGTGCTCTAGTTCTAGCCCTTCTTTTGCCAATTTGTCTGCTTGTTCGTTGCCGTTAATGTTGACGTGTGCTCTGACTTTGTATAGTGTGGTTGGTTGTGTACGGTTTTGAAGTAGTTGTGCCATGGTGGCGAGGGTGACTATTGTGAAGTGTGGGGTGTTTAATTTGTGTGTTGAGTAGGTATAATACATTGAGACTGTCGGTAAATATGTAGGCGGGTTCATTAGGATATAGTGTATTAATGATTGTTAGTGTTTCATGTATGGCTATCATTTCTGCTCGTAGTATGTTTTGGAGTCCATGTAGTCTTTTGGAGATGTTAAGGCCTTTTGGGCTATAGATTCCATAGCCAGCCCTTTCTCTTCTCCATACTCCAGGGTTAATTTATTTGGGTTTCATAAAAGAACTGTCTGTATAGTAGCTGAATTGTGGATGGAATTTTAATGGTAAGTTGGTTTGGTAATTAGGGAATTGTGGAATAAGTATGTTATTATTATTGGGGGTGTTTGGATAGTTAGATTTAGCCCATTTTTTGCTAGGGTTAACGGCGGTATTTAAGGGGGTGGGTGGTGCAATTTGTGTGTGAATTTGTAATATTTGGAGATTATTTGCTATGTTGACGAGTTGATTCATTTGTTCGTAGGTACCGATGTGATTGTTTTGGTGGTGGATACAGAATATTCGCAGTGTTGATAATTATTTTCTCGTGGTATTGAGTTCGGGGGGAATTATCGGTTCTTCGTATATGATGGTGTCTGCTGCAAAGTGGGCAATGATGTGTGTATCCAAGAATGGGCCAGTGTATGGGTTAAAGTTATGGTACCAATCCATATCTTTTGAGATAAGTATAGTGATTGTATTTGGGTCATTTTTGGCCGCAATGCGAGCCCAATGGATGGCTTGTTGTACGTCTGTTGCGTTATGGGGGTGGGCGTAACCAATTCCCTTCCATTTTTGGTCAAATGTTTTTCCTAGGGATCCAAATATTCTATCCCTAGAGAATGGTGAGTGGAATTGGGTGAATTGTGTGGGGCAAGTAACTGGAACACCATATTCGTTATTTTGGGAGATTTCCAGTCTCCCAATTTGATGACAGTTTAGGTGGAGTTGACCTAAACTGTATTTTCCCAAAATCATGGAATTTTCCCATTATGATGAATATGGTGTTCTGGGGATGAGAAGTATGAATGGTTGATATTAAATGACTTTATTAGGAAATCTAGTATTGGAGTTGGTATAGTATATTGGGCGCGTTTAAGTGGGTCATTTTTTGGAATACGGTATTTATACCTTTGGTATAGCCACACGATTTCAGTTTCAAATGATTGGGTAGGTGGTTCTAGACTATGTGGGGTATCTTTAGCTTGATGGTATTGTTTCCATAGCCACAATAATCTAGTTTTTGGGATGGTAATGAGGTGCCGGCCGTTGTCTTCATATATGTGAGCGACGTCAAATTGTGTTTGGATAGTGTTAGTATTTGTTTCGATGTCACTCTTTGGGTTGCATTCATTTATGGAGATATGTGCCAATGGGATTATTGTGGCAGGGGTAACGTATCTGGTATCTCTTAGTTGTTCCGTGGAGAAGTATGCGTTGACGATATTTGTGAAGTATTTGTGTTGCCTTTTCGTATAATATTGGATAAGTAGTTCGGTGTTGTGGCAACTAGTATAGGCATCACAGTAGGGAAATAACTCTCTTTGGGTGCGCCATTTGTTGTATCTAGTATTATTTGTTGTAGTCCATTGGCAAAGGTATGATGTGTCATTTCTTTTAATCCCGTTAGAATCTATGAGTTGTCTTTGTTTGTGGTCTAGTATTGTGTGTATAGGAAATTGACGGGGGTTGTTAAGCATATTGTTGGGAGGCGGGGGTAGGTGGGGGATAAGGGGGTTTGGGGGGTATATAGGGGGGGGGGTTGGGTGTTGAGGGAGGATGGTATGATTTATTATTGTGTAATCATTCTTTAAGGTTCGTGGGGGGTAATGGTGTGGGCATGGTAGGTAGCATTCTTGGTGGCAGGAAGGGTGGCAAAATAATTGATTCGCGATGTTTAATGCATTTTTGATGAGTTTTGTAGGATTGGAGTGGTATATTTTAAAGTCGTCTGGGTTCATTAAGGTTATGCCATTGGGCATGATTATTTGTTCTAATTTTATTATATTGTGCGATAGAAGTTTTTGTAATAATTTAAGTGAAGTGTTGGGGTTTAGGCCTTGTAGGTTTTGAGCTTCTTTCAACCATGCAGTTTCAAGTGTGGATGGGTTTAATAAGAAACAATTTATTGTACTTTTTAGGTGAACTCCTGCTTCATATTTAAGTAGGAATAGCGTTCTAGTGATAGGTGATCTAACACAATGATGGTATTTAATGCGGGTTATTTCTCTGGAACCTCCAAATTTTGCAAGTATAAATTATGTTAAGCCATGATAAATTTTTCCAAGTCTACCTTTGTCATTGAGGGAATTTTGTAGTTGTTCTCCGATACACCGCAAGTAGGCATTCTGTAGAGAGAATGCTTCAATTCCGAATAGATCATGTGGGAGTTGTGTAGCGATATTAGATGTGTTTTTTGGTAATCCGCATATTGTTTTATGAAGTGCTATAATCTTCTTATCGAGTTTTTTGATAGCCGGAATAGAGTATGGTACTGCGTAAAAGCTGTGTGCTATATCAGCACGTATGACTGTGTCTGCCATGTTGATTTTTTGTTTCATGTTGGCTGGGCATGCTACAAGGGCTTGGCATTGTTTAATAACTTTAGCTGTAGTGGTATTAATTTGTACTTTCCATTTAAGAGATGGTGCGAGATTGATTCCCAAGTATGTGTATGGTTCGTGTTGATCTAAGACTGGTAATGGTTGGTTTCTATAGTTTATATTAGTGGATTGAATCAGGGCTTTGAATGTAATGGGGTTCATTTTGGATTTATTAGGGCATCCAGTCACTGTACACTTGGGTATTCCAAGGTCCATTCCCGCCCATTCGCAGAATTTGCCTAATTTATTTAGTTGTGTTTGTAATGATTTTAATTTATTGGCAATCGCTGCTAGATCATCGGCATATGCTGCGGATGTGATTTTAATTTTGGAGGTTCCAAAGGTATATCTGTTGTCACCTTGTTGTAACCATCTAAAGAGGGGTTCTAAGAATATTAAGAATAAGTAAGGGCTGAGAGTGTCTCCTTGTATTGTACCTCTTTGAATGAGGATGGGTAGGGTTTTGCCGAAGTATTCTCCAAGATATATAGTAGTGGATTGTGAGTATATATTACCGATGAGGTTTATTGCATCTATTGGGTATCCAAGGTCTTTCATTATGGCTAAGAGTCTTGCATGATCAATGGAACCGAAAGCGTTCTTGAAATCAATGTAGAGGATATATATATCTTGGTTCGTAAATCTTGCGTCTTCTAATACTGCAATGAGGAGTTGAAGTTGTCTAGATGTTCCTCTTTCTGCTCTGAATCCTTCTTGGCTATCATATAGTACTTGGTATCTTTCACCATAAGCTGAGAGAATAGATGTTAATGTGCTTGTGTATAGTTTGTATATGGTATTAGCTAGTGCAATGGGTCTATAGTTAGTAAGTAGTGATGGATCACATTTTTGTATAGTAAAACCGTTAGACTAGTTTTCCAAGATGCAGGGATTTGTTTTTGTTTGTAGCAGTGTTTAAAGAATAGAAAGAATAGCTTGTGAAAACGTGGAGGCATATTCTTTAGGATTGAATTAGGAATTTTGTCTGGTCCTGGGGCTTTATTATTTCCTAGGTTTTTGAGGCAGAGGTCGTATGTTTCTTGGTCAAAGTATGTGTGGAGGGGGGTTTGGGGTTCTCCCCGCTGTTCAATCGTGAATCCTTCTAAGTCGTGCCATGAATATTACCTAACGCCACATGTGTAGTGTGGTGGGTGAATGTTATGATAGTAGCATGTGGGTATTGTTGGACGATTACTGATGGATTGTTGAATGTGTATTTCTTTTGCTATATCTTCAGGATTGGTTAGTATGTTATTTTGTCTATCCGTGATGGAGTCGAGGGGTGAGGTTTCGGAGTGCTTAAAGACTTTCCTATTTATATTTTTGGGACTTTTTTCATACATTTGGCGGTATTTTGATACGGCTTTAAGAATACAGTGTTTGGTGTATTTTGTGGTGATTACTCTGGCTTCTTTATTGGAGGTTTTCGCGATAGCGGCTATGGTGTCAATCCATTCATTTGGGGAAGTGCTTGTTGTAGGTGGATGTGGAATTTGCACATGTTGGTGGTTACGGATTTCATTTAAAATGGGATGAGTTTGCCAGTGTGGGTTGTTTCTTGCGATATATATCATTTTTCTAATAAGATGGTATGTGTCTAGGTGTCGTTTCCATTCTTTGGATAGTTTCCGTGGTAGGAAACCACCTTGCTGAGCTGTTCTGTTTGTAAGGGTTGGTATTGGGGTAGCTTTGCAGGTTTTTTCAATGGTTACTGAAATTTTTTCTACAATGTCGTCTAATGCTGTACAAGCTTCTTGCCATTGGTCCGGGGTGAGGTTGTTATGGTTTTCTAGTAGGATGGTTAGTTCGTTGACTTGCGTGGTATTTGTCTCAAAAAATTCTATATTAAATTTTTCTAAGTTTTCCGGCGGGATTGGATTTAGTATTCTAGTTGTAATATTTGCGGGGGAGGTGGTCTAGCTATAAGTAGGTTTTAAGGTATGTGTAAGGTGACTGGATAGTGGTCTGAGTTTAGGTTTATGTTTGTATTAGTTGTAGAGGCGAATCTGTCGTTATCTGGTGAGTTGATATAGAAACCGTCTATAAGGCTGGTTGACGTGTAATTATAACCTCCTTATCTTGAAAAATTAGTGTTTGTTGGAATATATTCTAGGTTTAGGGTTGTAGTGAAGTTTTTCCATTGGATGTCGTCCTCTTGTGGTGGCGTGTGATTGTTGTTATTTTGTCTTCCGGTGAGTGCAATATCTTTATTAAAATCTCCACATAAAATGTGCGTGTGGTTAGGGTGCGCAGTTATTTGGTTGGTAATTGTGGTTTTGAGGTAGGGAATGAGGTGGGTGTCATCTACGTGTGTGGGCATATACATATGTATGATTAGCCATGGCAGGAGTGGATGGTTGTGTATTTTTATTATTTGTAGATAAGGGGAGATATTTGTTGGTGTGGGTATCTTGGTAACATTTCCAGGAAATGCGTATTTGTTATGAATAAGTGTAAGAAGACCACCTCTACCGGGGGTGTAAGGCATTCTTTGTTGTATGCATCTTGTGAGGGCGTGTGTGTTGTTAAAAATGAGCTTGTATTCAGGGAATTGGTTCTGAATGTATTTTGTGGATTTAGTTGCTGTGAGCTTGGTTTCTTGGATATGTATAATCGCTATGTTGTTAAAGGAATGGTTTATTAAGCTTTGTAGGTTTGGTAAGGTTGTGTTAAGTGATGAGGCATTCCATGTTATTATATTTGTTTCGTGGTTAGTGTTTGTAATTGTTCTTGGGGCTGGTGTGGGGATGTTTGGGAGTGAAGGTGGGTGTGAGTATTCATCTATGTTTTCTAAGCACCGGAGTGACTCGGTAATCAATTTTACAAGGAGAAAGGGGAATTTCCTTTGGAGTGTGGTTAGTGTAGGTGGAGTCTCTTGGTTGTGGATAAATTTATATAACTCGGTATGTATAGAGTTTTTGGGGTGTATTATATCTTGGTTATTTTCGACAAATATTGTGTATGGGTGTTGTATAAGAATGTGTCGCTCGGGAGGGTTGTTAAGGTTGGCTAGTCTAATGATTAGGGTATTGGTCCATATGTCGTTAAAGTGGTAAATGCGGGGTTGGGCTAATATGTTGTTGCATGTGTCTATTGAGGGGTTTATCGTAATGACTAAAGCATATAATATATGAGTTGATTAGGAATGACTTTGTGTTAGAATGTATTGATGTAGGTATGGATACATGATGGTTGTTTGGTGATGTAGTGGGTGATTCCGTTTTAGTATGGGAGCGAACGTGTTTGCTATTTGTTGGTACTCAGGTTGTAGTTTTATCGTGTTTGGGATAAAATATGTTTTGGCTCTCTTTTTATGTGTGGTGGGGTGTGTGCGTAGGATATCAGGCATTGGGCCGGGGTTAAGTTCTATATCTCCACATTGTAATAATGTTAATTTATTGATGAAGAAGTATCCGTGGACTTTAAGTAATTTTGGTTTTTTCTTATGTGTTTTTTGATATTTATTGAGTATGAACTTAGTTGTAGTGAATATGTTAGGTAAGGCGGGTATTGTGCTTTCTAGTTGTTTAGTTGAAAAGTATGTACTTGTGTTGTTTTTAGGTTCGTGATTTGTTATTGTGTTGGGTGTCCAGATGTTTGTGAATTGGTATTTTTTTTTTAGTTTTGTGGCGAGGCCGGGAGGCCGAGGCCGTTTTATTCTGTGTAAGAGTGGGCAATCTGCTTTTCCCAGGTGTATAGGGCACTTGTTGGTGGTATTTTGTAGGTTTATTACTGGTTGTTTGGTTATTACTTTTGACGTGTTTGGTAAGTGATTTTGTTTTGGTTTTTGTTTTAGTTGGAGTATTATTGAATGTTGTGTTTATATGTATCTTTTGTATGGTATTTAGTATTAGTTTGTAATATTTTATTATAGCTTTGTTGTTGATGAAGTAGTGTTCGTGATTTGTTTAACTTTTAAGTCGGTCGTTTGGTGATTTTGTATGAGTGTGCATTTGCTTGTGAAAAGTGAGTTAGGTGATATTGGATGGTAGTTGTGTGGCACATGGAGTTTTGTTGTTAGTTTTGGGTTTTGGGTTTGGTGTTGTTTTTTATATTGGTTTTGGTGTTGGTGGTGGTTTTGATGTTGGTATAGTTGTGGGTGATGGTGGTTGTATTGATATCTGGTTGGGTATTGGTTTAGATGTTGGTATTGGATTTGGTATTTAGTTTGGTATATGTTTTGGTTTTTGTTTTGGTGTAGGTACTTGTTTTTGTATTTGATTTGGAGTAGGTATTTGATTTGGTATTGGTATTTGGTTTGGTATTTGGTTTGGTTTTGGTGTTTGATTTGGTATTTTATTTGGTATTGGTCTTTGAAAAGATGTAGGTATTTGGGTTGGTATTTGATTTGGTGTTGTTATTTGGTTGGATTTTGGTATTTGATTTGGTATTCGGTTTGGTATATAGTTGTTTTGGTATATAGTATTAAGGGGTTTTGTTCAAGGGTTGAGATAAATAGTTTAATAAGGTTAGGGGTAAGAATTTTATGCGTTGTGATATGTATTGGTTTTATATATTTATGTGTGTGATTAGTTTTCTTTCTATTTTTGGATTTATTGATAAGTGTTTCTTGTTTGAGGGGGGTATTTATAAATACATTTTTATTTTGTTTTTGTTGGTATCTTTTTGGTATTGAAGTGTTGAGCTTATTTAGTTTATCGTCATTAGGTCTTCCTTGTCGCTTGATGAATCTTCTTTGTCGAGCATTTCCAAGGAGTCTAAGGCTGCCATGGTTTTGGTGAGGGCTTGTCGGAGTGTAGCCATCTATATTTTGAGTCCCCTAGCTGCCTTTTCTGCTGCGTACGTTGCAAAGTTTTTCGCTTGGCTTGTTAAGCGAGTCTCCATGGTTTGCATTTGATCTCGCACAATAGCGGTTTCTTTGGCCACAGCTTCCTCACTCATTTGGTGTATATCTTTCTTTCTTAGTCCATTGGATGGGGCATTTTCCATGGCTTCTACGGTGTTTGCTAACACGGTGTTCATATCATTAAAGCCTAGTCGTGTAAGCTCCTATCCCGAAGGTTTAGATATTCCATTTAAGCTTTTTGGATGAGGAACAAATTCGACGTATTTATTACATATTTTGTGATTATTTTTTACAATTTTTTTATAGACAGCTGCACTTAAGCATTGCACATTGCATACACCAGTGAGTTTGCCTTTGTCATCCGTTTTAAAGAAGATGTTTAAGATGTTTTTCTCACCCATGCATGCCCTTATTTCGGTTTCAAGGGCCTCTTTAGACTTTAATCTATTTAAATTTTTGGAATGAGGATGAGTGCATTCTTTTTAGCTAAGTCATCGCCCAAAGATTTTCCTATCGTAACATCAATGCTTTCATGCCCGAATGTTATTTTGTTCTTTCTTATATTTTCTACTTGTTCCGGGCTAGTTGCAACGATCCAAGCAAAGTTGTGACTTTCCCCTTTTCGCACATGGGTAATTTCAAAATTGTGCCCTCTATGAAATCCTTCTTTTACCACTTCATCAAATACTTTGTACCATGTCTCATCTTTGATGCTATCAGTGATAATTTTGACTGATAACATCTCGCTTGAGGCAATGGTGTCGTAGGACTTACAAATTTTACCTCTGTGCAATTTATTATCCGGGAGCCGGATAATAAATGGCCTAAGTCCTTGAAGCATGGGAATACCGTCTTCTTGTATATTTTTTAAGTGTATTTTAGCGTGTCCCGACCATTGCTTGCCTCCATGTGTGCACATTATAGCGATTGGGTCACTTATATCATTACCTAGAGGAATTCTCATTTCATTCAACCTCTTTGTGATGCTTATAAGTGCTTCCTCTTTGGGAATAATCATCTCATCTAACTCAAAGAATAAAGCTACGTGGTAGTCCATTGCAAAGCCATCACAAGTTTCTATCTCTGAAGGAATTTGTGTGTGGTGATAGTTTTGTTTACCTAGGTTATTCATACTAGGCCATAATTCTTGAGGTACATACGGATATGAGACAGCACTATCCTGGCATTCTAATGCTTCTCCTTCATACATGCCCATTTTGACTAGCTCACTAACACTCTTATGCTTTTCTTTTGCTAGTTTGTTGCTTGCATTCAAAGCATTCATTGCTTTGAATCCAAGCCACAACGGGAGGGATTTTTCTTGTGTGCTAGACCGATTTTTAGTTTTATCCACAATAGTTAGGCATGCATTACTTGATGTCCTTTTTTTTGTTTGAGTTACTTCCATATCTTTTACCCCATCCAATGACTTTTCAAGACTACGAGCATATGCCATTCTGCAAAAGTAAAGTATGTTGTTATTGCATATTTTCGATGTTTTTTCTTTGCTCCACAACCCATTCCCTTTCCACTTATAAATAAGTGGGCTTTGTAGGGGGGGTATTAGGAAGATGTTATTATTTATGTGTGTGTGTTGCTTACTATCATTTACAAAATACCATGCAATTTGGTTAGATGTTCCTTTAAATGTAGCTATAGCAGTAAAACATGTTTGTGCATAACATTTCCATAGAGTGTGAGAGAGGACGATGTGAGAGTTGTTCCAATATAGTGTGGTAATGAGCAACCACATGAGAACAAGGCATGATGCGGTTGCACCCTTCATTTTTTAATCTAATCTAACAAACTAACAGTTCTAAGTGCCTATTACTAACAGTCTATCTCCTATCTTTGACAAAGAGTTATTATGTGACTGATTCTACTTCTAGGAAACACAAGTGATATGTGCCCAGCTAGTTTATTAGGTATGTATCTAAAAGGAATTTTAGCATAGTTTATGTGTGTGTATTGTATGTGTCTAAGTGTGTGTGAAATCTAATGATTAGGTGTGTGCCTATGTGTGTGGAATCTAGTGTTTAATTGAGTGTGTGCATCTAAGTGTCTATCTGTGTGTGATTTGGGGGTGAGATTCTTACCTGGTAGGCAGCGGTGGTAGCAGACTCGGCAGGTATCAGCAGCTCTCCTTCACAGAATTCTCCTTAATTCTTCTGGCAGCAGGTTTCCTCGGTTTCCGGGGCAGCACTCTCCTCGGTTGTCTGGGCAACAACTGTCCCTGCTTTCACTGGGCAGCACACTCCACGGTTTGCTGGACAACACTCTACACTGCAGTACTCTTCTCGGTCTCCTGGGCAACACTCTTCAAGCCTTCTAGGATTTGTTGGCACCAACTCTCCTTAGCTCGTCGGGCAGCTATCTCCTCGATTTCCAGACGGCTCTCTTCCTCGAATCTCCGGTTGCGAATCACCTCGGCCTTCCTTGTGATGGCTTTTGTTGTCTGTAAGCGGGCAGGGGTATTGGGTCACAATTCTTCCTCGTAGTGGGTGTGATCTGTTAATTAGATCAGGGATTTCGGCAGTGCTTGCAAACGTTTGGCAGCAGCGTGGTGCTCTGAGTATCTGATGGCAGCAACTAATCTGCAATGTTTAATCTAAGAGGGTCGTCTAATGTCGGCAGGAGCTTCCGGCAGAGTTTCGAGGTCTAAATCTCTATCTCCGCGATGTACATACTATCAGTACGGAGGTCTGTATACTTCGGGGATCTGTTATTTTGACCAGGGATTTCGGCAGTGCTTCTTCTAATGTATGGCAGCAGCGTGGTGCTCTGAGTATCTGTTGGCAGCAGCTAATTTGCAGTGCTTAATCTAAGGGGACCGTCTAGTGTTGGCAGTAGCTTCCAGCAGGATTTCGAAGTCTAGATATATATCTCCGCCAAGTACTCACTATCAGTAGGGGGGTCTGTATACTTCGAGGGTCTGTGTTTGTCGGCGGCAGAGATCACAGCGATGTATTCGCTGTTGGTACTGTAAGGGAGGTCCTAGATCTACTAGAGACTATATGTTTGCACTTTCTAAGATCTGAGATGACTACCGCATCAAAATCTTCGAGGTACAGCAGCGGCAATCTTCGCAGCAACAACGATCTTCGTAGCAGCAATCTTCGCGGGAGCAGCAATCTTCTCAGCATCAGCAGTCTTCGCCGCAGCAACAGATGGCGTTGTTGCTAGCGTGTTCAGAGTAGAGACGTTTTCGGAGTAGAGACCGTGAGATTTGGATGCAACAATGACGCTTTCCAGCAGCAGCAACACTATATGATAGTTTTTTTCGGAGTAGAGACGACGAGATCTGGTAGTAGCAGCGGCGTAGCTCTTCCTTGGTAATGTTGCTAGAGGCTTATGGGGAGAGAAGATGAGGTGGTTGCGGGAGCGGGGGGGGGGCTATATATTATGTGGCGAGTTAGGGTAAGCCGCTACCGGCGCCCTTTCGGGACCTGAGAGGTGGGTGGCCAGGAGAGGAGTTTCGAGGAGCAACGGATAGCTGCCGCTTCGACTCTAGTTCCCGGGCAAGTAGCACATCATAATGCACATCTTTAATGGTTAGGGCTATATCACATCACCTTGTGAGGTTTGTTGGTGCTAATATTTTCCGATTAAAAGTAAAGAAAGGCAACAACACTTTGATATTAGGCAATGGTGATCAAGTTCCTACATACAAACATATTAAAGTCCATGTTAAGATACAACAATATCTTAGTCAAATTAATTGCCTTGTCTCTAAGTTGAGTGATGGTATTGACCTAATATCGGGTAACCATTGGCTAATCCAATGAATAGAGGGATCTGACAACTACACTGATTATCCCAATTAGTGTGTGTTACTATTCGAAGTAGTGTAGTGCTTTTATTATTTATTGAGAAAGTATTATTTTACCGAGAAAAGTCGTTTAGGTCCTAAAATGCTCAACAACCCAGTAACCCCTAAATGTTGAAGCCTTCACATCCCATTTTCGGGCATTTCCAACATCAGTGATGGGCATTTTTGTTATGTACCAAAACAAACTTTGTTTTCCTAAAATCCAATCGTATGGATGTGGATTAGATTACCATAAATTCCTACTATGAAAATTTCAAGTTAGTTGAACCATGTTTTCTAAGTTAGTAGCACACGATCCATTGACAAATGTCAAGTCTGATCTACATTTGTCATAGATTGCATTCAATTCGGATCAAGCATTACGATTCTCAACAATTATCACAGTTGTTTAACAAGCAATCCCAAATTGACTTTGTTGAAAGCCTCTAAACCAAGCTCATCCAACCAAATGACAATGACTACATGTCTGCATCATTGTTCATGTTCAAAGTCTATATTTTCACAAAGTCCATTCTTGGTACAGTCAAGACTCTATAAGTGTTACCCCTATATGCGTTATAATTTCATATATGTTAAGAAAATTTAACTCTCCTACAAAAACACAATTGGTAAGACTAGTGAGCGTTATGTGTTAAGTGTTATAACATGCTCTACTCCCTCCTTTGTTAATTGCATCTTTATAAGTGTTAATTTTGAGAAAATCAAGGTAATAATATATGAGAGCATACATTTTGAGCATGTAATCACATTTATCCCATATTCTTTGTGAACAATTCAAAATTGTTGGAGGCACACGGGTGTTCTTTCGATCTTTATTGAGAGGGAGATAGAGGAAGCTAGGCACTTGGTAAAGGTTGATAAAGTTGCTACTCTACTTCATCAACTGACATTGTTGTCATCTGATAGTGAGGTGGGTGACGTGATGAATACTCATGAATACCTCAACTATGAGATGGAGTTTGATTTAAACAACCCTGACGAGGAGTTTTTGGATATGTATTCCTTAGAACATCAAGAAATTGATGTTGATGAGGTTATGGCTGATGTGGTAGAAGAAGTTGTAGGATTTAGTATTGTTAAACATTCTCTAGAGAATTTGAAGAAATACTTTGACCAAAGACCAAATGATGCACTATCACACATCATGAGCATTCAAGGACTCTAGAAGGAAGTTTCATCTCATCATTTGGAAGCTTCTCGTCATTCTATTATAGACTCTTTCTTTCGGTTAGTTTAGTTGGAAGAATCTTGTCAAGTTACTACTCTATAGATTATTTCTTTCAATTAGTTTAGTTGAGTTATGTATTATCATTTGTACTTTCATTTCTTACTTTTTATAAAACGTTATGTAACTTCGAATTCAAAAACATCAAGTTTTATTTCTATAAATGATATTAATCATCGGTATGGATTCTATAAGTGTTACTTGTTATAATTCTATATATGTTATTTTTTCGCTACTCCTAGCATGTAACATTTATAGAGTCTTGATTGTATGCAGATTGAAATAATTTTGAATAGAATGTTCATGTCAAATATATTTCCAATCTATAATTGTGCATTGAGTTAGGACATTTTATTATATGTAGCCCTAGAGTGGGCACATCCATCCAGCCTGGTAGATATTTGTGACTGTTGGATTGGCTCCGAAAATGTCTCATCTACATTGTAGTTGCAAATCACGAGGATTTCACATTTTGTATTCATGAATATATATGCAAAACTTAAAAATTCAGTCCAAAGTGAAGAGTTTTCCACCCTCTTTGACGATCACATAAAACAATCTAGTTGCATTAAGGCTATAATTTACACTCAGACCTTTGAGAGAGGCCCTCTATGACATGATTGGTTGATGTCATAGAAGGCCCTCTATTCCAACAACAATGATCATCTTCTCCTTGACATATGGGCATGTTTCAGATTTCAAAGAGAAGATAACATTTTTTTCCTTTTTTTTTTTCTCTCTCTCAAAAAAAAGATTATCTTCTCCTTGAATCTGACACATACCCACATGTCATTTTTGCATTGGAGGGGACCACCTGAATCACACATAGATTCAACTATATTCCGACACTAGTAAAGAGTGCCCACTACGATAATAACAATTGTAATTATATATGGACTTTGAAGGTGGGACATTGCATAATGCGGTCCTGCCTTGAAAGACCTGAAATGTTCATGGTAGACACCAATACACGGCTCCACGAGTGGACATACCCTTTTGTGACGATACCTATACGTTAGAGCTCGCCAAGATGGTCTTCTACCATCACGATCCTAGCCCTCCCCTTATGCTAGGGATTTGTGCGTTCTAAATACGAAGGTCAAAACTTGGCATTAATTTTAGTCTAAATGCCTACTTATAGGCCAGTTGACTCTCGCAATCGCATCAAAAACCCCAAAGTAGTCAAGTGGGTCATGTTGGAATGAATTGATCCTCAACCTTGTACATGACTTGTTATTATTAGAATCCCTTCATCCATTATGGATGCGCGTATATAGACGTCACGAACCGCAAAGCCCTCCCCCTGATCATGAAGACTTTGTCTTTCAAGCCCATGTTTGAGGGTGCCATTTGTATGAGCCCCAGCAGTGGTGACGCCCTCAGGGCTGCTAATTCGTCACACCAGCATCAGCTTCTAAGTTGAAGGAGTCAGTGTTTATTGCTAAAGATGGGCGATTAATCTTGTGGCCTCAAAAAACTACAGCCCAAAAATATGATTCTTATCAAAACCGAAACGAAGCCCTTGGGAAAACGGTAATTATAGTGGATGCCTTGGAGCTTCAAGTTGAGTGGCATATTGGGTTCTGATCTGAAGCAGGGGATCCAAGAGCCAAGTGACAATCCGATCAGCTGTCAAATGTTCACTGACACGTTCAATTAGGCTGCTCCACGTACTTTATCGACATTGTACACTATTTCGATTATTACTATTATTACAGTAAGAAAACACAAGGTTTTTGTTACTGTGGTTGCCATACGGATTGATATACAAAGTTAAAAGTTTTTGGTGAAGTGATTTTGACCAAGGTAATTTGCATGGGTAAAAAGGCAATGCATTCACAAAGGCAACCTAGCTAATTGCACATCTCATGCCCCCTCCCCACCTGACTTTATCAAATAACCAAAGTCTTTCCTAAAACCCGGGTAAAGCTCCCTTGGTTATAGGGGAGGCATCCGGCTATCCCAAAGCACTTACAAGAACTTGCTCTGGAGATTTTTGAGTAAGTTTTAGTTAAGTAGCTTTCACACATGTTCATGGTTTTATCTACCAAGCAATGAATGTTGGGTAGTTTTTGTCCCATCCCCAAGTCCCTTACTACTCATCTATCTTACCATCGGTTTTTGTTAATGGAGCTCCTCGTGCCCTCATAGCTAAGACTAAAAAGCAACCAATCACAAGGGCGGGAGGCGACACTTTTAAAAGTTCTATACTCTTGCCTCATGTCTAGGTACTGATGGGAGGGTCGGTGCTTGGGGCTTAAACCCTCCACTTTTAAGCCATGCCACATCATTTGCCAACTAGGCTCGGCACTTGATAATGTTGATGGTGTGGAGGCTGTGTTTTTAGAACCAACTTTTAGGCTTCCCTAAAGTCAGGTGGGGAGGGGGCATCAGTGTAGATAATAGAATGTTGGAATATGGCCAGGGCCACTTATGAAAAATCTCAAGAGATCAAGTCCAGACTTCACGTCGATCGATAGACTTATGGTGATGAAGACCAACTTGGAATTGCACATGAGAACTTAAATGGAAGGGGAATTACACATGTATGTGGTCAGAGCGAGCATGTAATCACAACTGTAACCGGAGAGTCCACTGCGAATTAGTGCATCAAGTTACAAAATCTCAGCACTGAGTCGAAAGATGTGTTGGGCGCGCACTTGTGGCCGGTAAGTGCCTCACACTCTCTGTGGATGCAGGCAGGGGCAGTGGTGTGTGAATTCTTGGGCTTCTAAGCTGTGGAGTTCTACTGGAAACCTCTGCTGATCCACCGTGACGCCTTGCAGCCGGCATAGAATGTTGGCTGCCCATGGCCACTCATGGAGATTCCCAAGAGAAGGCGAGTACATCCATCGACAGACACCGACATCAAGTCTAGGAGAATTATTTATGGTGATGATCAGGAGTAACTTCATCGGTATTGCACGTAAGAAAGTTAAATGGGAGTGTAATACTGAACACATGTTGTCATACAGTCAGAGCGTCTTGCAACTGCAACTGGAGAATCATCAGCACACTCATAGCATTATCCCCACTATGAAGTGCAGGTTATAATATTTCGGTCCCTGAGAGAGAGTTTAAGAGGGGGAAGAGATGAGCATCTTGGGAAGCCAAGAGACATGTGCACTAGAATTGTCAGGTTTTCTGCTAGACTCATCTCCGCTGTCACGAGCTGTATTGTGGACTGGAGATGAGGGTCGCTGCTGCTGCGAGGTCTCCGGTTCTGGTTCTAAGTCGTAAGATGTGTTGGGGGGTGCGATGGGCTCTTTTTGGAATTGCCTCACACTTTCCGGGGATGGGAGGGGCAGTGGATGTCTTGGGCTACTAAGGTCTGGGGTTCTAGTGGGCGTCCGCATGGGTTGCCTTCGAGGGGATCTCATGGTACCGATCCCGGAGGCACTATTGGAATCCAGATCTGGAGCTGATCCACCACCATGACCAGGACCAGTAGTACTAGTACTAGCACGCTTTGTGACAGCTGCTGCAACATTAATATTATCCGTGGCCTGGAATCTTGTTCCCGGGTTTTCCCAGGTGAACGTCATCTCAAGCACCTTTCGCAACCCCTCCACGACATCGCTCATCTTGGGACGCCCCTTGGGCTGCTTCACCAGGCAACTGGTGGCGATGTTGGCGAACTTGACGGCTGCCTTGATGGGGTAGCGCCCTTGCAGTTGGGGGTCGATCACGTTGTGGAGCTTTCGCTGGTCGGAGATGTAGGGCTTCACCCACTCCAGGAGCTTCTGTTCCGACTTGGGGCGGTTCCTGTCCATCACCTTCCTGCCGGTCAGCATCTCCAGCATCACCACCCCAAAACTCCAAACATCGCTCTTGAATGTCAGGTGGCCAGTTTGTATGTACTCTGGAGCCGCGTACCCATACGTGCCTTTCACCTGCGTTCGAGAGTTAAAGTGAATTAGGAGCCTGCACTGTTACCATGTTTGTAGCCCATCACCTGTGAGAAAGAAAGAAAAGGAAAGAAAGACGACTCCGATGGTGGCACCGGCATGAACTATGGTGTTGCTCCATTTTTGAGTTGGTGTAAGTTTATATGTAATGCCAACAGGCATTGCAAGAATTAAAGGCCCCTAAAGACTACTGCCTCCTTTCAAAGGTGAACACCTTTAACGGTCACGGACAAGCCGGCCAGCCCGCACCTATGAAGCCCCTAAGTTTCCACCTGGTTAGTTGAATATATCCAGTTCACCTAAATACCCACTATGATGGGTTTGGGAAATCAAAGTTCTTGGGAGGTACTATTCCGGCCTTAGGCGGCTTAACCTGGGGGTTCCCATGAGATCCGGAAGAAGGCCTTGGGTTTAAGCCATCCATCCATCACCTGCATTGGTGGATTTGCACGACAAAGACAGAGGTTCAAAGGGTGTTGTGAATCTGCAGTTCATTGCCAGCCATTAATATTGGTGCCCCTGCAGTGAGTGCTCACTAACATTTTCGAGTAGGTGCTCGAGTGTGAAGTGCAAGCCCTTCATCCTCAATCTGGTTTGCAATGTCCTAGACATGTGTCTGATGATTATCCGTCCGCATTATGTGGAATTTTTGCCATGGCTCAGACTGCAACCGCACACAGACATCACGGGGAGAGTATCGTAGCTAAGCAACTACCAGTATCAGGCATTTGTTTTTCTGAATCAACTCTTTAGGGAGATTACATGAACACCAGAACCAAGTCCTCCTATAACTGTTGCCCCTCTAATTCGAGTCTCCAAATATTCATACCTAGAGAGGAAACTACAATATTTGTGTCAAGGCTAATGCTGCTTAGCGTCATTTGCTTCCAGTGCTAGGCCAAATAGGTCGGTTTCAAAAGAGCGGGACAAATTCCTTTCCTTTCTTTCCAGAGGAACAGAAGAGTACCAAATTCTTGGAGAAATTTTGTCAGCTGTGCCATTTCCATCCTATAAGGTAGACTCCGAATGAATATTCCCTGTAGGAATTGAAAGAAGACCTGGCCGTTCCATTTGAAAATTAAGAAGCTCACTCAGTGCACTGGTGTGGCTCACCCCTCTGCAGTTTTCTGATATGTGATTCGCTCTCTCAACACTCAAATTAGAAGGGTCAAAAGCTGAGAGGAGCACCACAAAGAACTTACGAGGGATTGGTGAGGTGTGCACATGGTTTGGTACAACACCCTTACAGAGGAAATGAGACGAAATTATGGATTTATGAGACCTTTTAGAGATGAAGGGGCAGCTATGGTGTAAAGAACCACATATGAAGGAAATGAAATTCCAAGGAGCAATCTCCAGAGTTCGTGAAAAACGTACCCCAGTGGTGACGTGACTTTTACCAATGTCAGGCCCCTGTCTTGCGAGCCCGAAGTCGGAAAGCTTTGGATTGAAATCCTCATCAAGTAACACATTGGCTGTTTTGAAGTCTCGGAAAATCACCTGCAGAACAGACCGAGATTACATTGAGTTATAAATTGAGTCCCTCTTCAATTTGAGTTTCTCAGCATGAATCTTGCAGGGAGTACTTACACCGACTAACTGAGCTTTCAAGAATTTGACTGTAACTACATGGACGTCCACCTTTGAACTACTGAACCGCTTTAATAAGTGTACGAAGTAATTTCCAAGTAAAGGTGAAACCTTTGACTAATCTGTCAAAGTTGTACCACTCAATCAGGCGCACCCCACTCAGTGCATGCCAAAAGTGACGGTCCCAAGTCTAATCAACAGCACATGATTAATAATTTAGAGAAATCTTGTGGTCGTTTAGCTTTTAGTTTAGAATGCAGACTCATTCCACTAAGATTAATCATGTGTGTGTGTGTGTGTGTGTGAGAGAGAGAGAGAGAGACTCCTCACATGAACATCCATCTCTTCATGCAAGTAGGCAAGCCCTCTTGCTGCCCCAAGTGCGATTGACACCCTCGTCTGCCATGAAAGAGTAGGAGGGTGGGTGCGGAAGATATGGTCATCCAGACCCCTGTTCGGCATATACTCGTACACAAGCAGCCTTTGTATCCCTCGCTCATCGTCATCCGCACAGTACCCAATCAGCTTTACCAAATAGGGATTATCCACCACCCCTAAGAAGTGAACCTCCGTCATCCACTCCTTGTGCCCCTGCAAGCATCAGAAGCAACGCAGGAGTGAATTCACAACAGATTTTTTTAAAAGAAAAAGAAAAGATGTCATCAAGACTCCTCAAGGGGGAGGGAGGCAGGAATGCCATCAGAAATAGAAACTTGTTCTTCTTCGATTCGTATGCACAGAAACCCCTTGGAATCACTTTGGCCCCGAAATTACACAATAGGTAAGGCAGGTTAGAATCCAGGTGGGTTGCTTACCTGGGCGCCATTTTTGTTGAGCTGCTTCACCGCCACGTCCACTTTCTGTTCCTCTCCATTGTGAAACTTGGACTTCTGCTTTATAACCCCTTTATAAACCTGGCCGAAGCCCCCCTCGCCAATTAGATTCTGCTGGGCGAAATTCCTTGTGGCGGCTTTGAGCTCCGCGTGTGTGAACTCATACAAATCGTCTGACTTCTTCTTTTGCAGGTAGGAGAAATCGGTTCGCGAAGATTGGCCTGCGTGGAATCCAGGGTCAGAGATGGAGATGTGAGTGGCAGGTCGGGGCCCCGCCTCCGGTGCACTGGTTCGCCTCACCACTTCAGGATTTGAATCTATGCCAGACTTCCTCCACAAGTGGCGGTGAACATCGCTACTGCTGGTCGAATGCCTCCTGCCGCGCCCGAAACAATTCATGCTTAATCATGCGACTCCCCACACAGACAACCACACACCCGGGTCGTCTACGCTCCAATCTGCGGGGGCCCTAGATAGCCCTCGGGCTTGGCCTTCCGCACCACCACTGCTGCTAAGCTACTACCACTACTAAGTCCTCCGCACCAAATTAGTGTCAGTTATTGCCTTGCCAGCGGCCTCTATCACGCACGAGGTTACCAAAGTAAGGAGCTGACGAATCGTCTGACGCAGTCCAACGTATTCACATAATCCAACCCTAATTCCTGAATGAACAGTAGAAACTCCGCGTCTTCTTCGCCCTGCACCCTTGAACGAAGTTTTGTAGCTTCGTACTGATGATCATGAGTGAAAATGAATTAAGTCGAACTTGACCCCGGTCGGCTCCGAATCATGCCTTGCTCGCCGGGCCTCACATGAAATGGGAAACTCCTTCACTGAAAATGGTGACCGCGAGAAAATTATTGCAGACACTCCCAGCTCCTCAGATACCTCCTCACAATTCGCCCACCTAAGAATGGTCATTCCCAACCAACTCTAAGTTCTCAGTAGCCACCTAGATCGCCGAATTTGCAACAACATCCACCAAGCATACTCTAAGCCTCTCTGATATATAAATCTCGACCAGCTGTTGGGCCGGTCGGAATGTCTGTCTGTCTGTCTGTGCAGCAACAAACACACAAAACCGCTAGTCTACTTCTAACATTGGGAACGGAGCCGCTACAGTAGGACTAGCTAGTACACGAAAATCCGCGGCCCATAAACCTTTCACCAATCCACCTGCCCTCGTCAGCTTCCTGCCCATTTGCAATGAATCCCGCCACCAAGAATTTCCTTGGTTCGTACGCCACACCCCACCGAACGCCCCAGCTACCCAGAAATTCCTACCTTCTAAACCCCTCCTCGGTCGCTGCCTCGTCAAGTGTTCTTCGTCTTAGTCTTAGTCTTCTTCCTCTTCCCGACACCACTAGAGCTGCCCAGCCATTAGCACACGCTTGCTGCAGGTTATATTGGCCTTGCCCACCCCCCTCGCCTGGTCCTACCGACAACTACAATTCCCGGCACCACGGACGTTATATAATCCAGCTGATCTGACAAATTGCACCATATTCCAAGTGGCTCTTTATAACTTCAATCGATAAAACATCATCGTATTTACCTGCTCAGGCTCAATCATCGACTCTCCAGCCTGACAATAACAAGCATGGGACAACAACAAGACAAGGATTTAGCTCTTTGTGGTCTACTAACCTCCGCAGCCGCTGTAAATCAGTTTATATGTGCGGGGCTCCGTGGATCTGGGAAGCGCTTCAGACGAAATTTGGGCAGGACGCGTGGACTGGCTTGCAGTTTGAGCGTGGGTGGGCTGACTGGTGATCGCGTGAGGTTCGAACCCACGCGGACTGGCCTAGTCCCGCACACATCGGACGGTCGAGATCTCATCGGAGCCCAAAGCCGGGATCCATCGGACGGTTCAGAGGCGATATCCTTTCATCGGACGCCTCACGTGCCCCAGGCTGGTCTCGCTCTTTTGGGAGGGAGCCATCGGACGGTTTAGAGTCCTGCTCTAAAGACAAGGCCGGCGCCATCGGACGGTGTGGATCTGGGCCTCAGCGTAGTTGGACGCCAAGTGCGCGGTGTGTATTTACGCCAGGCCAGCCGGGAGCCATCGGACGGTTTCAATTCGATCTTGATCCTCAGGCGGGCACCATCGGACGGCTAGCGTGTGTGGTGCGTAGTTGGGCCGGTCTTTCTTTGGACTGGAGGAATCGACGGCCGAGATACGGTCTGAGTGGGAAGGCGGGGGGGAGGGTGGGCGTAGGCAAAGAACGGGGGGCTACGTGAGATCGGACGGCGGGAATGACAGATCGTAGTTAGTTGGGCTGTATTTCCGCGGGAGGGACGGTCGGGATGAGACCAGGGCCCACGCGGTAGACGGCATGACGTCACCGGTCCTCGAGGGTCGCATGAGTCCTCATGCTCTCTGGAAAGAAAGCGACCAGGTCTAGGTGGTATCTAGGGCAGTAAACTTGAGCAGGAGAGGACCTCTCTCTCTCTCTCTCTCTCTAGTGGCGGGTCTGGCCTGGTGATTCTCAAACCGCGTGATTCCCACCATCGATAACGTGGACCATGGAGGGTGAGGATTGCGTAGACGAAATGCATTGAAAATTAAATGAATTCCAAGCATGGAGAGGGAGGGGAGTCTTGTGACGAAGTCCATCCCATGGCCGCGTGAGTGTGTCCCCCGTCGGGAATGGTAACGGAAACCGTGTTGTTTTCCCTTTCTATTTTCTATACTGTATGCAACGGTGGCTGTCATGTGATGTAAGAGCACGATTACCCCAAACACTAAAACACAAAGGTGTGTTAGTCAGGGAACACTACACTAAATAGGATATTTAGTGTTGGATACACTAAATATCAATAACCCTACGAAAGTAAGTAACTTTAAATGTAAAGTGAAACACTGGATGTTAACTATGGTAATATGTGGAAGTTGCATGTTTGAATTTAGTGTATTTAACTTGGACCACGGAGGTTGAGGATTGCGTAGACGAAATATATTGAAAATCAAATGAATTCCAACCATGGAGAGGGAGGACATTAAGTTCCCCCCCCCCCCCCACACAAACTTTTCAGGGAGGAATATTCGGGCAGGGGCAACTGTCCATACAGAAAATCAAGATTTTCTAGACCCAACTGAAAACTACTACACCCCCCCCCCTTGCATTCTTGAAGGCCACTTATTTACAAATCCCATATTGAGTGCACGTCATCTTCAAGGTCCCAAATCCAATATATATGTTCACTTCCATTGAGTAAGTAAGCAATTGACCAGGATTTCATTTTCAAAGTGAAACTGCCAATAAAGCATGAAATTAACTTGGAAGTCAAAAATATTACAAAATCCTCATTAGCACTGAGGTTATAATTTTTATGACTTACCATTGAAAGGGTCTTTGTCATTCTAAAATGGAACTAAAAATGAGTGAATTATTTTTAATGGTTTTAGTGTTATAATATTATAACATTATTATAATAATTTTGTTGATACCTTCTACGATCACAAAGTTTTCATACGCATTTAAATTAATTAGGTATGATTGAATGTAACTAAGCATAATAAAGTCTAGTTAATCTTGATTAGTTCTAACTAAGCCCAATAAAACCAGAAAGCATGCTTACCAAATTAATTCAGACTAATTAATTTTAAAATGTACTTACTGGAAGTAATCATTATTTACTGGAATTAACTCCAGAAAATACAATTTATAATAAATGATTAGACTTAGTTATATTCAATCATACCTAATTAGTTTAAATGCATGTGAAAAATTTGTGAAAGTAGAAGGTATCAACTAGACTATAATATTAAAACTATTAAAAATAAATCACAAATTTTAGTTCCATTTTAGAATGACAAAGACCCTTTCAATGGTAAGTCATAAAAATTATAACCTCACTGCTAATGAGGATTTTATAATATTTTTGACTTCCAAGTTAATTACATGCTTTATTGGCGGTTTCACTTCGAAAATGAAATCCTAGTCAATTGCTTACTTACTAAATGGAAGTGAACATATATATTGGATTTGGGACCTTGAAGATGAAGTGCACTCAATATGGAATTTGTGGGTAAATGGCCTTCAAGAATGCAAGGGCAATGGTTTTTTCGAAGTCGGGCAAGCGGGCAAAAGTTTTCGGTCGGGTCCACAAAATCTTGATTTTCTTTACAGACAGCTGCCCTTGCCCGAATATTCCTCCCCTAAAAAGTTTGTGGGGGGAACTTAACGTCCTCCCATGAAGAGTGAGAGGAGTCTTGTGACTAAGTTCGTCCCATTGCCGTGTGAGTGTGTCGCCTGGCATGAATGGTAATGGAAACCATGTGTTTTTTTGTTTATTTGTTTATTTATTTATTTTTATTATCATATGCAATGGTGGTTGTCATGTGATGTAAGAGCATGATTACTCCAAACACTAAAACACAAAGGGGTGTTAGTCGGGGAACACTACACTAAATGGGATATTTAGTGTTGGATACGCCAAATACGAACACATACACTAAACATCAATAACACTATGAAAGTAAGTAATATTAAATGTAAACTCAAACATTAAATATCAACTATGGCAATATCTGGAAGTTACATGTTTGAGTTTAGTGTTAGTAAGGATATGAGAAAAGGGGATATAATAAGGGAGGTGGCAATAGGGAAGATAGCGGCACATTTATTTATGTCTAATATTAATTGTCAGGGAATTGTCAGGGGCCAGAGCCACAACTCACATACCCTCGATGAATGAACTTGAAACAAAGCTTAAACTCCCTACATCACAAATTAGGAGCACATTCAAACAAATTAATATAATCGCCATACAATACACACACTCGATATTAATCCATAAAAGACGGATAGAAAATAGACAACCCATCACAGACTTACAAAATCATAATTAAAAACAACAATAAAAATAAAAATCTATGAACCCAACACACTTCCCCCCCCCCCCCCTAACCGGTTAACCGGCAAAATCACTAGTTACTAACATAGTGCCTACTCCCTGCAAAGGGTGAAGTAGTATTACATCCAACGCCACTACCTTGGGGTATGGCCACGGATGTCCTACGAACAGGCACTTTATTCACTCCGGCCCCCTAGGCGGGACCGGATTTCTTCTTCTTCTGTCAGGGAATTGAAAATTAATGTTGAGCAGGGTAGGGTGGTAACAACACTAGATATCTTATTTAGTGTATTGTATAGAGGGATAGTCTCGTTATATGTCCCAACACGCATTCATTCTAAGTCATACAAGTTGTGAATTTTGGGTTCCATGATAAAAACTAGTAGTCGATCTTACAATACACGAGGCTTTTAACATAGAATAGTTGCAGCTAAGATTCTATTTAGTCACAATTTATGAGGGATGGATAGTTGAAATTCTTATAAAGGAGTTCAAAGTTGGGTTGCAATATACCCAAGTTATTTTAAAGGGGAGTTTTTCTTGCGCTCCGCCAATGGAATCATCCTGGATCAAGCCAACTACTGGGAGTTTGTTTTGGACCCAATCTAGGACTATATTGTTGTGACCATGTATATTGATGACATTTGTACAATGCTCTAAAACCCCAAATTGTAGAAATCTTGTCATCTTACTCAAGCAACTCAAACACATAGATGAATGATGTGGGTTGAATCTCTCTCTCTCTCTCTCTCTCTCTCTATTCACACACATATACTCCTTGTCATTATGCTTACCTTAATTAATATGCTTTTTTTTCAATCTAATGTAGGGTGTTGTCTAGTTCAACACAAAATAATAATTTTGATCTTCTTCTTTTTTACCACGTGTTTATCCACATTGGTTAAGCCATGCCAATTCCATTTGCAAGTTAGCTTAAGGCACTCAAAGTGTTTAACCAAACATTATTATACATTTTCCAAATGATACTCACTTGCATATAATTTCTCCACGATTCCCACAAGATTGTGACTAATGAGGTTATCTCGAGATTTTAGTGTACACTAGACCTGCCAAGGGCGGGATTGCGGTGGAAAACCCTCCCCTCCCAAGTTAAACCTGATTGAGTTACTAGACTTAATCTTATTTAAGGCCCGGTCATTCAACACACAAAATCAAAATCAAAATCAAGGTATATGATGTTTGTATAGGGTTTCCACTCTTCCTCTTGGTAGGCATCAAGAAACTTTATGAGTGAAACACATCATTTGATGCAAAAAGTATGTCCCAAATGAGTGAGCAATATAGGTCTAGGGGTGGAACGAACAGACACTTCATTCACGTCGGTCCCCTACCGGAGACCGAAGTTTCTCCTCCTCCTCCCAAATGAGTGACCAATATTGTCCCATGTGGTGATTTCCTAGGGGTGCACTCTATGTTGCAATATCCACCCACATGGGTGCACAGAAAGGTATTAAAAGAACATGCTCCATAAGTCTACATACACGTGAAAACTTGATTGTTGAAGGTGAAGCTTGGATGTATGTTTTGGGTTATTATGTGATATGTCTAATATGGAAAAATACAATAGGCCATCATCGTGACGGAAATACTTCTAAACACGAGTGGGTGCACATATGTAGAACTAATACATATGTTCGAGGCTATGTGTAATCTCTATATTCGTGTGTCTATTATTTACTTATTTTGCAAAACAAATTGTGTGTAGGGTTATTGATTAAAACGTGATGCACACACGGTAATTATGATCATAATGAGTATGTTTCAACATAATAGAATATGAAAAATGTAATTCCCAACCTTTGTCACTACGTCATCTATTTTGTCACAAGCATAACACACTAACGATTTTTCCCACTCTAATTTTGTCAAGATGGTTTTCAATTTTACAAAGGGGTAACTCATCCTTTGTGTATCATGCCATCGTGAAGTACATACGAGGTGTTATTGGAATTGAGTATTTTTTTTTTGTAGAGGGTAGAGCATTAGATTGCTCGTAGTCAATAAAAATATAAAGGAAGAGGCATGAGAAAGCATAAGGTTAGAATAAGGCTACCATGCTAGTCTGAAGAGGGATAAGAGTCATCCCATATTGTTTGTGTGAACCAATGAAGAGAAGGAAAGCAATAAAAGGCAGAGCAAGGAGAGCATAAGACCATCTCACTCCAAGCATTGTTCGCATGCCTTTGTACAGGTGTCTATGCTGGTGCAATCTTATCTCGTATTGATTCCAATAATGTTCACGTGCAGACGAAAGTAATACGATATCCTCAAAAGTGTAAGTGAAGTTTAAGTCAATATCTTTGATGACTACATCCATGAGTGTTTCTTTTGTTAACTAGTACTGGTAACATGAGGTCTATATTCCTCAGTTATATCATCACGTCTTGAACACAATGTTTGAGAGGGTAAAGAGAGCCCAAGGAAAGCATAAGGTGGGAAGGAAAGGGAGAGAGAGGAGAATAAATCAACAAAAGGAGAGGGAGGGAGGGAAGATTGATTGACTTTGATTTTGTTCCATTTACTTGGTTGTAATGGGGTTGCCAATTTTGTGTAAGCTCACAATCAATGGGAAAATAAATAAATAATAAATAATAATAAACATTGGCTAGAGTTGAGAGATGAGTAAGAATCTCTTGCCTTCCTCTAGATTTTTCTCGCCAATCAATCTATATACTTTTTAAAAAAAAGCATATTTTATAGATATTTTGGTTGCCACCTAAGCTCGTTTTCACCTAGGAATATGTAAGGAATGGAATATTTATGGTATATTCATATGAGGGGTCCACAATACGATTATTGCTTGAAAACATACATGTTGATAGAAATGTCACATCCATCAATTATCTACACGATACGACACTATTTTAACACAAGTTGAAATGAATTGCCTTGCTACACTTTGACTTTGGGGAGCCATGAGAAATAAAGTGCAAAGCTCATGGGGAGCTCATGAGAAACCATGGTTGCTCCACCACATGTGGGAGACCACTCTATGTTTTTATTTGATTTGAAAGTACCATAATTATCAAAATTTTATATAAATTTCTTCAAAATTGTACAAAATTTTGGTTTTTAGTATATTTCTTGAATTTTAGAAAACACCATATTATGAATGTTATCATAAAAAAAAGATAGAGTTTTTTTTTAAAATAATTTAATGGTTCCAATGGTGTAAACATGTATGACATGACTTTTAATCTCAGTACAATAAATAGGATAATTAGTGTTTGATACATAATATATGAACGCATACACTATATATCAATAACCCTATGAAAGTAAGTAACATTAAATGTAATTTCAAATACTAAATATCAACTATGGTAATATGTGGAAGTTAAATGTTTGAATTTAGTGTTAGTAAAGATATGAAAAAAGGATATTATAAGGGAGGTGATAGTAGGGAAGGTAACTGTAACATAATTGAAAATGAATGTTGAGCACGGTAAGGTGGTCACAACACTGAATGTAATCAAACACTAAATAACCTTTCTAGTGTAGTAGGTTGGAGTAAATAACCCATCTTTCAAATTAGGTACTAAAATGGGAACTTCTCGGCAATTTATGGAACCTCTAGGCGCAATGTTGATAATTGACAATATTGGATCATTGCCACTAACAATGCAATGTGATTTTGTTGAATAATGTGGACACACTTACAGTGTGACTTGCCCTTTGCATCTTTATAGTGTGGCCCACAATATACACCATCACACATGAAAATAGCATGCAACGTTAGTTACTCTTAAATTCTGAACCATTATTTCACTATGTTCTCATCCCTTCACTTCTACTTGTGAGCAAGGTATCAAATGAAAGCAATCAAGAATGCAAATCCAAAGAGCATAAACTCACTTTCTAAGTCTAAGTACATAGTATACACAAGGGCGAGGTATTGTTTTTCTCTAGTATGTACATTTAAAAAGGCTATTAAGAATTTTGAAGTAAAGGTAGATGTACATTGGGGGTGGGAACATGGTGTCTAGGGCTTACAGTGAGGGAGCCTCAAATGGCACCAAGGTTACTAGCAATCCCAAAAAAGGGCCTAAAATTTAGAGATACAAATGACAATAGATGTGCTAGTTTCATCCCATTTATAGTCTTTACCCAATGACATGTGTTTTAAGATCCGATTTATAAGAACCCTAAAACCTAAACCCTTATTGGCTCAATACATCAGTAACCACAGGGAACATATCTTCTGGCCCCTCACACACCAAAATCCCAACTGCACACTATCCCATGAAAATGATAGAGACACATGGCCACACCTCCTTTCAACATGTGAAAACCCATATCTAAAAGTATTAAGAATTGCACGACACAATAAAGTGGTACACCTTATCACTTAAACACTCCAAGCCAATAGAACCACCAGGTTCTTTACACAAGCCAATACATGAATAATTAACAATAAATCACCCAACCAAACAATCCCAGATTGGTGACTTAAATGCACGTGCCCACAAACACAATGCAGATGTCATGCCAAACTTAGACTAAACATCCTATGCATAATCGGAGCCCCAAACCAAACACAAACACCTATGACACCCTCCCCCACACGCACAATCCAACTCATAGAATTCACGTACTGCCATGACAGATTCCCTGAACAGACCCTCATGCACAAACATACCAAATATGATCCATTTATTAACACCGTACAAAACCAATGGGTGGAAGACCAAACCCATCATTACCATCATAGCATGAGTTAGAGGAGCCATACATGAACACTCTATAGATAAGGTGACCAAACTAAAAATCCCTAAAACCAACATCAAAACCCTAATGAAAACCCTACACCAAAACGCCATCAAGTATCTCACATACCTAGTCCTCAACAAAAGAAAACTAGACAACAAACAAACACATGTCCCCCCCCCCACCCTAAAGAAAAAGGGAAAACTATTAAACCATTAGAGCCCACCTCCTAAAGGAGGCAAAACTCCTTATGTTGCATCACGGAACATTGTAATTAGCACAAGGCCGACGGGCTCACATTCATGCATGTACCTTGATATAGGTGTATTATTTTATTTTATTTTATTTTTGTGGACTATAAGCTAATTAAATTGTCCAATTAGTGTGGGTTATGATTTGGAGTTAAGTGTTGCTATAAATTTTTGATTGACATTATTGTTTGTTTCCAACTAAGTTATATCATATTACTTGGTTTGCACACTACTTACACTAAACAATCCTATTAGTATGTGTGGAGAATTAACATGGAATTAATGAATGTGGCCGCACTAATTTTCTAGTCAAGTGGAATTAATGGTGGTCCAAGACCCTGGGTCTTTCTCCAAGTCTTCCATGAAGACTTCCAACCGACACATTGAATATCAGTTATAGAACAAAAGTGGTAAACAATAAAATAATCACCCAAATTAATTTTTTAGAAAAATAATGAATGTGGTCCATGGCGATTTATTACTAAAAATTTAGGGCTGCTTTACACCTAGAGGCCAGGCCAATTCGTTGTGTACGAGGCTTGAAATCCTCACTTGTGAATGGCTAAAAGGTTGAATTTGGCCCCAACCCCTTTACACCTAGAGGCCGGACCGATTTGGTGGTATGCTTTTTTTAATCAAAAAATGCATGGTCTGACACGGCCCGAGCTCGTTGAATTGGGTGCACCCAAAATGGAGGGCCAATCTCACATTTCAATAAAAATAAAAATACTTTTTTAAAAATAAAATAAAATAATTTCAACAAACTATATCCATTGGATTATGTAGAAATATGAACGGCTCTATGCTAGATTATGCTAGATCCATTGGATTATGCTAGATTTATTGAATCGGCCTAGCTTCTTGACCCTAAGGCCTTTGCATATGGAAAAATTGGCCCCCATTATAATCGTATATATTATAATGTGTAGTTGAGGCCGGCCTCCAACCCAAATGGGGCTAGAATTTCATGCAATAGGCCTCAAGCGGAATTGGCCCTTAGTGTGGGCTGACCCATATTAATTCTCATTATGCAAACTACATGCGCTCTAGAAGATTATTGTGGCCCACAGTAATAGGACTATTTAGAGTATTTATGTCATTTGCGTACATTTTTTGATACTCTTTACAACAAGGTGTAACTCCAAGTGGCAACCCACACTAATTAGACAAAAAGGTGTAGAGGGCTCATCGACAACCTGCTAACTCCTCCTAAACCGATTCTAATATTTAGCCACTAACCAATGCAATTGTGGGCTATGGTTGGAGCCACTTGACCTTTGCTAGAAGTCATGCTCCTACGTTTGAAGTCTTTGTGAGATCCTTGCCGACGTTGTTTGCGTCCCTTCTTAGGTAGTTACTTGCACTTAAATGTAAGGTTGTTCCTGTGATTGTTGCATGCAAGGGGCCCATAGAAGGACTCACTTGTCGAGTACGTTTTACTATGATAATTGTTGTATTCATAGCCACACCTCATGGTACTCAAAGAGGGAACCTAGTCTTCTATGAGTGTGTGTGTGAGAGAGAGAGAAATCAAGGGCGGGTGGCTGGGGACATCCCTTTACACATGGCTCATTCTATATAAAAGTCCTAGTTATAGCTTGTTTCTACATAAGCAGTTTTCCAAGGATAAATGTGGAGAAATCAAGTTATTTCAAGTTTGTAAAGCAATTCATGCAAGCATAAGAGGAATGGATTATATATATATTAATTGAGTTTTCATTGGCCATGGCTGAGAACAGTAAAGATTGAAGTAGGTCAATCACTCAAGTAATCATTGTTGCGGTAAAATATGCTCAGTGTTCAAGTTAGGTCGCCAATACTCAACATGTGCAAAGTATCACTCTTACATCCATGCATTTAAAACATCAAAACATTCAACCCCAAAGAGTGAAAATCCTCCAGTCTTTGCTATACATTAAAAATATCAAGTGTTCAACTTGAAGGTTTAACCTCACATGTGCTAGTCCCAATAACACCCACAAGCATACATTGTGAGGTTAGTGAGGATACAACATATGTTTGCAACTAGAGTGCATGTGCTATAGTTGTCACAAGCATACAAACGTTAAATATAAAAAAATGAAAAAGAAATTATGTAAGAAGACTACAAGGTATCTCTACTATACTTAATTTGCCATGTGTCCTTGTACACTATTCTTCTCTCCAACAATAGTATTGTTCCAAGAAAGATTCAAGTGCAGCATGGAGGAGCTTGAGAGCATCCTCAGTCGGTCTAGGTAAAGCTCACTGCAAACCAAGACCTATCTTGCTTAAAATGCTCAAAATTTAGAGGGAGTGCACCAAATCTTGCTTAAAAATGGAAAGATCCTCCCACACTCCCTCTAAATGTCAAAAATTTGGAGGGAGTGTGGGAGGATCTTTCCATTTTTAAGCAAGATTTGGTGCACTCCCTCTAAATTTTGAAAATGTGGTGTTTTCAATGAGGGATTTCACCTACGTCAAATTTTTACAATTCTTTTTTCTTGAGAAATATCTCACGTTTATTTAGGTGTGCTTCTAATGATGGTAATTTCAGTTTCTAATTTTAGGTCAGTCAAAAGATAGGTTTTGGTTTGCAGTGAGCTTTACCTAGACCGACTGAGGATGCTCTGAGAAGAGCATTGTATTAGGACAAGGGTTAGGGTTAGAGGATGCTTAAATATCAATACCCTTCCCCCCCCCCCCTTTTTTCAAATTAAGATATTTTCTATGTGTCCATCTTATTTACCCTAAGTACTTGATGTTAATCCCATGAAGGGTAACTTGTACAACGTAGGGGTATTTTGACATATATCATGCTCTTGATATATAGTTCAAGTTCTTACACGAACAAGAGATATAATCTTTTATCTAAAAAGATGAGAAATACAAAATCAATAATTAAGCATGAGGAATTAAGCAGAATTCATGACATGTCTCCAAGTTTTGGCACAAATGTTTTTATTCTAAATTCATGTTAAGGAGGAATTTTTGGGAAGAGAAAAATATTTTGCATCGAAGTAATACAATAAACATCAGAAGAGAGATTACATGGAGTGTTGGCATGAATTGGGGGGTGCTTCACCTTAATCACAGCCACGAGCTCATATGTAAACCTGGGACGGGTTTACCGAGCAAGATTTACTATCTCTATTACGAGCAATCCCCAAATTCTTCATGTACTTGGCAAGTTCCAAGGGGTTTGCTCTTGAAGGGAAAGTACTATAGCCCACCATGTCATGTTATAGCTGGAGCCTCGTACATGGCATGGAGGTTTTATATATTCAATGAATAAATAGATGCAAGTGTCCAATGGGTGGCTCAAACCCAAGGCCTTACTTAACTTGAATCCCATGACAACTCCAAAGTTAAGCCACCTAAGGCCATAATAGTACTCGGATGGGTGACCTTCCTAGCACTTGATTCCTCATGCACCTATGATTTACACAATCATAGTGGGCATATCTAGGGGCACCAAATATTTCCAACCAACCAGGTGGGAACCTCGGTGCTTGCCCTTGGGGGAGATAGGTGACGGCCAACTTGTTTGTGCCTATTCAAGGTGTTCACCTTTGATAGGAGGCAGTAGTCATCATGGTTTCTCTAATTGTCATAACGCCCATTTCGGCATTACATATATACTTAGACCAACTTGAAAATGAAGCAACATCTTAATTCACACCGGTGGCAACATCAATGTCGTCTTTCTTGCTTTTCTTGCAAGTCTCATAAGATTTTACTTTGATTTCAATAAGAATGATGGCTTGAAGTGTTGTTAAAGTTTGTAGAGGGCCACTCAGCCTCAAAAATGAGGAGACATACTTTCTTGTCCATGAAATTTGGTTGTTGTAAGTTTAGACCATCTTAAGTAGTTTGGACAATGCTCACAATCAAACATGCACCAACGATGGCCTTGAAGTTAATATGAGAAACATAGTCTCATTTCTAGTCCAATTTGAACAGTTTCGGTGCCCTCTACAACAAGCACATTAACTCCAAAATAAAAGCCTCCATTTCATATTGTAATTTTCTACATATACGCCTATATTATTCTAACTTATCGTTATTCTCTCACATTTGCTGGAATAAAGAGATCTTTCTTCACACATCTACATCACCAAGTTTGTTTTCACACATGATTGACTTGTAGAAGCTCGAAATGGTGGTGGTAGTGGGCTGAAATGCCCTCAACGTCAAGGGAGGTGAGTGGCAATTAAGATCCTTCACACCAAAATTAGGCCGGTTGAGAACTTGAACTTGGAATTTTCGGGACTTTGCTACTTGAATTTGACAAGCATTCATCCAAAACACAAAAGCCTACTAAGAGCTTGAGTAATCCTTAGCTCTCAACAATTTGAGCAAGTGTAAAGTGGCCATGCTCAAAGTGAGATACAGAAGGGGGAATGATACTAAAAAAAAGGAGCGTTCATGTCAAGTTAAAGAACGCTTCAAGCCCATTAGCCCGGGATCCACAAAACAAGAGCTCGAACTCCCAACCTAAAGATGGAGAGGTTGAGTTCAAGGAATGGTTAGGTCAAGTTCAATTAGCAACCGGTTTAGATGAGTCTACAAAATTGATCTTACGGTAATACAAGGAAACCAAAATATATCAACATGTAACCGGTTAGACTTGGAAACACTTGGATCTCAACCAATTTATGTCCAAAATCTCTCCAGGCACCGCTCTCTCAACATATCTAAGTGACCTCCATGAGATGGCTTCGGATGATTGACCAAGAGCTTGTCAACAGTTGTTCCACGTGGGATCCATGAAGACATCGATCATTCAAGTGTTGTAAACCAAAGGTAATAAAAAACCAAGCTCACAAATTGAAAGCTCAAAGTGTGAAGTGGACTATCCATATTTAAATTAAGAGGCTCTCCACCACCAGTGACAAGCTCCCTTTCTGCAACAAGCTCTCGATCTTTGAAATTTCAACCTCTCTAGTGTACAAGGGAACGTCAGAACTCATCGATTTACCTGAAATCTGGAACTTAAAATTATATTTGAGCTTAATTCTCAAACTCAACCGACGGCTCATCTGTAACTGGTAGAGCGGTTGCATTCGAGGTGCCATGTAAGGTCGTGACATTCAGAGTCGACCATGTCCATTTAATCTCTCACTAGGGTCATGCAATGCTCACATAGATGAGATCTATGTTTTTTAGGTGAACAAAGTTAAAGTTTATGTGGCGGCAACTTGTGATTGATTACCTTCATAAGAGTTTTGACAATTGTCGTAGCCAATGAGTAGCATTGAGATGAGCGGTTTCAGGTTTAACCTATAGATTAATTATATATAACCCTAAAATCTACACTTCAAAATTTTGTAACAATTTTCATATTCATGATTTTATTTATTTTGAATGCATTATCCTTGAAATTTGTTTCAATGAATGGGGAGAACCGGCTGCTAGTCACAGATGAACCGGTCACGTGTGAGGAATAACCAGTCGAAGTTCATGGCTTCAGGAAAAGTACCGATCATTTCGGAGGAATCTGTAGAATATGCCTCCATTTCATCAAGAAAACTCCAAAGATTTCCAACATGTAATGGGATGGACTTGGAAACACAAGGATCTTGACCAATTATGCCCTAAAATAATCCCCGGACACTGACACCGATTTTCTTCGCGAGGAAGATGAACCCACTATTCCTCCTCCTTGACAGGTGCAAACTCTCTTATTTTTTTATCAGTTATATTCGCCTCAACCTTAGACAAGGACCATGTGAGTTCACGAGGAGTATTTGAAGAACTTCACTTCTTAATAACAGGTCAAAGTTTGCGAGAGTCGTCCATGGCAAGCTGAGGCAGGTCGCAATTGAGGTATAATAAAGACACGGAAGTGATTGCTTGAGAAGAGAATTAATGGGCCAGCCACCGGATCCATCTAGATAAAGTAGAGTGAGTACCAAAAGGACCCAATTAAAGCATCCTGTACGGCTTGGAATCGTAGGAGAGCGCCATTTACTAACTTAAGGAGTCAATGTGAACTTTACGCATGATCACCGGAGCTGCAGTTGTGCTTTTCGGCTCAAACACCTTCGACCAGTGTTCAAGATTGAAGTCTTCAATGCCCTTCAAACGCGATTTGGCTCTTCAAAATATATCTCTCTCAAAACGACCCTTCAAAACGTAACTCCAAATCGAAAATGAAGACGTCACTTGAAGGTTTCAATATACTTTGCCTCTCACAAGAACCAACAAGCGTAGGGCACCGTCACTATAAGAAGTGAAGTTAGAAGGTTGATTCTTAACTCTTCACATTGTACTGGAAACATGTATTATATAATTCATGCACAAGTTGAATATGAGTCTTGTGTTTCATTTCTATGTTTTTGAATTGACGTCTTGGATTTGCACCAACTCTTCAACTGAAGGACTGAAATTTGATAGCCCTTCAAAATGAAACTCATATGAGGGTTTTAATCTTGAACACTGCCTTCAACCACGATGTTCTGTGTTTTGTTTTCCCTTTCACACATCATGAGGTGGGCACTCAAATGTGTGGTAGTGGGACCCTGTTGAATTCAAAGAAATCAGAATACCTCCCACTTTGCAAATATACTTTCGATCGCATCAAGTATTCCATCATTAGGATTATTAGAAGTGGTATTATTTCAGGACTTAATGTGGTTTGAAATCATGCTTTCTTACTTCTGAAATCAATGTGAATGATCTAGCCGTTAAAGACAGTGGAAATGAAGCATACCGTGATATTGAATTGGGATGTTTCACCACAATGAGGTCTCGAAGAAGAGTGGATGCATGCCCTGTGGTTTTCTTCCTCTAATTTTAAAAAGGAATATCTCATTCACTGTAACTTTTATTTGAAAAATAGTAATATGGCCTGGATAGTACTTTCCATCCACATTGCATTCTTATCTTTGTGATCAATTACACATATAATTGTATTGATTTGGATTTGTGTCGTTTTGATCCCTTGCACCTGTGCATATGACTCAATGAAGTGAGACTCTTAACCCAACTCCCCAACCCCATGTTTCCCTCACTAGAATCATATTTTGTACCAAGGTGTCTTCCCCCCCTCCCCCCCCCCCCTTCTCTGGAATAGTGGGCAAAGGTGGGGAATGGTAGGGTGATTGCCATACCACCACTACCAATCCCTCCTTATATATAATACTTGTAGGAGAGGACCTCAATTTATAACCATACTATTGGTGTAATTTGTGGAGTAGTTTCGAAACAATTTGAAGAAATTATGAACAAATATTTGTCTAATTATAACTACACTCAAGTACCCTGGATCTTGATCCCTAGAGCTCTCTCTTGATACCAAATTACAACTACATGGAATTGTCCTATTAGTGTGGGTGACCATTTGGAGTTTCACATTGCTACAACATTTTACTAAGTGTATGAGTTACCAGCCTCACCAATTTTGTATGTCTGCCTATAGTTTCTACTAAACAACAATTCATAGGCATGGATCATATTTTTGGTTTAAGGTATTATCAATAAGTGCTTTTATTTCATGTAAAAATGGATACATCACAACGAAAATCACTAGTGAGAGGAATTAAACCTCTTCAATCCCCATACAGGCACTAAACTACATACTCTTAACATTGTGGGCCACAATAATTTTCTAAAACCGATGTTGATTCTCATTATGAGAATCAATGTGGGCCACATTAATTCTCAACCCACTCTGATAGTAGAAAATTAGCATGGGCCACATTAGTTGTTTTAATAGATAATCAATGTGGGTGATTATTATTATTTTAATTGTTAATTCATTTGTACTACTTTTGATGTAAAGTGACTATATGATTTTATGTCAGGTTTTCATCGAAAGTCTTGAGAAACATTGAGGAGAAGACATGGGACCTTGAACCCACATTATTTCCACCCTGACCACAAAATTAGAATGGCCCATGCTAATCTTCCACCCACCGTGATAGGATTATTTATTGAGGTACCCCTCACCCCTCTCCTCATATAGCTTATTTATTTAGTGTGCACATAATCAATAACTATTTTGCATGTCATGTCACAAAATATTGACCTAGACAAAATGCTTGATTGTCACATTTAGATCAATAATATTAATATTTTTTCTACTGCACAAACCACAAGTTTTTACTGTTCTTCATGGCCGCTCCACATCATACTTTGATTAAGCATATGTGGAATTCTAACTCCACTCTCCTTAGTGCAGGTAGTTGTAAGATCCCTATGGAATAAACTTTTTTTTTCTCACCTTTCTTTTGCATTTTACTTCTATACATGAACCATGAATTTCCTAATTACATATCCATGGTGTGCATAGAGAGACAATGTCATCACTTGTGGTCTTTATTTTGAACCGTGTGGTAATCTTGAAGTTGGCCCGCCACGTCAACACCTCTCATATGAGCTTGGTATTGAAATGAGAAACGGAGAAGAAGTAATTGGCTTCTTCACGATCTTATGCCATTTTTCCACAAACACAACATCATTCATGTAAATAGGTGAGATGACCATCCCCAAGAAATTGACTGGTTTTTTGTCATACTAAGTTATTATAGCTAGTAAATTAGATGCATGCATTCCCCATAATATGTCTCCCCTCTCTAGACCCCCTTTAGCCAAAGTAATAGCTTGTGGCTATCTCTTCATGTTCTTCTCAGTGGTACCCGTTGCACCTATTCCTTTAACACCAAATCCAAAAACAATTTGGGTGAAGAAAAAATATTGTCACATTTCACAATGTGACCTTTATCTTCTATCCTTTGTAAAAGACGCATTACAACTTTGTAGCCAACAATTAGTGTTTATTCCTTAAGACTGAAAGACTCCTCCTTTTCACAATAAACCTCTAATGTTTTTACAAACCTAGATTTGGCATGGGCCAATGCAATTTCAACGAACCAACTCATACACTTGTTCCTTGTTGGATGCCTAAACCCTTGCCTTCAAGGAACCAATGTATGGGTTAATTCGCCCCAACCGGCCAACGCCCAATGCTTGAGCCTATAATGGTAAGGTTTATTTTTCATATATTACCTTATTTGATATCTTACTCATGTACCAAATCATCATCTCATCGACAGTTAGGTGTCATTCTAGATGTCAATGTTTTGCCTATAAAGAGTGGTGCTCATTCATTGACCATTCTATCTTGGCGATTGGACTATAGCTAGATTGGGTTTTTTCAATCACAACCAAATCATTGTTAGTCAAATGGAAGCATCTAAATATTGCTTTGTCGTTTTTATCTTGTCATTGCCTTAGTGGTTTTCGGTGTTTCCCATAACAATTTTTTTGACCAATGCAACGAGTATGAGGATAGTTTCTTCAATTCCATCACGACACAAACACTTAGAAATACTCTCATCTCATCCACACAAACATGTGCTCATTTCCTAATTACTCGATACTTGGATGCATAGATGTTAGTGTACTTACACAACCTCGCCTATAACATATTATTCGTGAAAACATCACATTCACATGTGATGTTTTTTTTTCCAAGGCCAACTCAACTTTTAGTCTTGTGGATTGCACTTCAACTTTGGGAAACATTCATTTTAAAACTAATTTTGTATGAGCACCTATGGTACAAGTTCATAAAGTCTATTTATGTCATGAATGTTCATGAATGTTATGTTTTGATTGCCATTGAGAGTGTTTGAAGTAACAATAAAGAACATAACATTCATGGTAGATAACTATCTTATCCCTTGTAACTTATCACTTGCACATGCTACTAGCATTTTAAAACTACATCTAAATGTAGTTGGCAAAATTGCCTCCAAAGACCAATTTAAGTGGGCTTCCTTGTATTTGAGAAAAAAACATTTGTGACATTTTCACGACTATCATGTTCTATATGTCATGTGACCCAAAAAAATTACAAAATTACAATATATATATAGCTGGATGAACCTCTTCATGCTATCCACTAACATGTTACACTGCCTTTTCCATTCAAATCCAATGGTTGGCTCAAAGGAGAATTCCTCTTGAATTCTACATGCAACTTGCAAACCTGCCATCTTCTTTCATAGCACACAACTTTGTCAAGGTTATCATATCCTAGCTCAACCTCATTTCTTGTTTATTTCTTTCAAGGAACCATGTCCTTGATGTAGGGTAAGTTTCTCTCTTTCTAAATGGTCACCTTCATACATAATTATACTTGACACATATGACATGTTTTGATTGAACTACAATAATCTTAAGATGAAGATGAAGATGAAGATGAACCTCTACAAGGATCAGGGATCGTTGCCACCGGTTCTTTAGCACTACCAGGTAGAGGCAAAGAACTAGTGGCAACGATCCGTGACCCTTGTAATGAACTCACAATAGGTTCATCCAATTCATACATATGTTGTTTATGTGCTTAAAAATGCTAGGGTCTCTGTCATTTACCATTTGACCTCAACCTTTGCAATATAGTGGCTAACCCTGTACCAAATAACTAAACAATTAACATACGCGCGCACTTTGTCTTCAACATTTAAAATATAGAAACCATGACACCATACACACGGAACAACTTATAGATTGTTGAATTCATGTTCTCAATTCAAGGAGATCTCTTGTGAGAATTTTGACAATCTTTCTTAGTGTGCCCAATTCATATTTGTCTAAATGTTGAGCATATAACCCTACACCATTTAGCCTATTGCTTATTCTCCTAAGCATTGCAAGTGATGACTTGGACACATCAAATTGATGGGGAGCTTTATGATTAAGACTTGCAATCACATTAGGCATGTAATCATACACATGAATAATAGGACAATTCACCATAGAGGTAGATGACATCATCCTCATAGCCTTGATTTATGCTACAAGGAACCTATAGTATGTACAAAGTTTGGAGCAACATCAAAACGATGAACATGAATATTCGGCACATAAGAGGAGTTGGGCTAGAATCCATGGACTTGTGACATTTCAATCAAAATAAAAGCATTTAAGACATGTGCAACAATATAACCAACTGGAACAAAATATGAGCCAAAATCAACATCCACAACCCCTAGCTAATCCAATTATATTTTGTAATTGTTATAGAATATTCATGAAAACATCATATTCACATGTGACTTTTTTTTTCAAGGCCAATTCAGTTTCTAGTCTTGTGGTATGCACTTGAACTTTGGAAAAAGTTGTAGTTGGCAAAAATTGCTTCCAAAGATCAATTCAAGCCACCTTCCTTATATTCAAGAAAATGACATATGTGACATTTTTATGTGCCATATGACATTTTCATGAACACCATGTTAACAAACCCAAATTGAATTCTTGATTCAATGCATGTAATTCAATACAATAAATTGTGAAAGGGCAATTTACTAACTTGTAATCTTTTCACTTGTCTTTTTACAGAGCATGTTGCAAAAATCACTCATGCACATCAACAACATTTGCTCAAAACCTTGGAAGCTTACTCCACCTTCATTGCATGAGCGAGTTCAATCCATGCTCAACAATCTAGTAGATTTTGAGGGGTCGGGGACGAAGGGACTTGGAGATGAGGAGAGAGCTCTGAGAGCCGCTCGAAGGGCTGGAGGAAGCAACGGTAACGTACAATCTGTAAGCATGCTGTGAGCAAAATCTTCTGCGCTCCGGGTGAACCCAATGCCGCAAGTTTAGATCCACACACACGCTCACAGATCACAAACACTCGAAGAAACAGCTTGGGGAAATTACAACAGGGGAACGCTGGAGAAGTAGATCGGTATCATCGGAGTAGGGATCGCCGAAGAGGCAGATCCCCGGAGACCGCCTTCGGAGTACTGGAGTACTGGGGGACGATGCCCGCTACCGATCCCGGAAGACAGCAGGAAGCACCGAGAGAGCCGACAGGTTGGAGGTCAACTCAAATCGAGGACGTCATCAGGGGACCGTCGCCGAATGCTGGAGGACATCGCAGATCTGAGAGAACCCTATAGACCAAGATTAGTTGTGATAAAGTGCCGATTGCTAACGAAGTGGAGTGTTGTGTGAACTTGCAGGGAGGATCGCGCAGTCAGCGTGGTGACCCAGTAAGACTCATCGCTTCCCCCCCACTCCGATATCACACTCAATTGATCGCTATAGTGCTCCCCCGCAGATCCCAGATTCCCCCCACATTGCTCGGTCCGTTGGATAGCGCCCGAAGCCGTCCCCTCATATACAGACCTGATCTGCTGGAGAGGCTTCCGAAGTCATCTCCTCCATCGTCGACTCTGTCTGCTAGGAGGCCTCCGAAGATTGACTGCCATCGATTTGGCCTGGTGATCAGCTCTCGAAACTACCTGAAGCGTCGAAGGCCTTCAGAGTTGTTCCTCCACCATCGAAGCTGTCTACTCGGAGGCACCCGCAATCCTGCTGTCTACCAACTTGAGCTCTGGTAAGCATTCACAATCGTTTTCACCGTGACTCTGTCTACTGGGAGGTCTTTGAAGTCTTGTTGCGAAGCTTGCATTGCCACAGACCTTCAAAGATATGCTACCCGTCGATTGGGTTTACTGGAAACCTTCGTAGCTGCTCCCTCTACCATTGACTCTGTCGGTTGTAAGGCCGCCGAAATCCTGTTGTGCAAACGTATACTGCCCTAGGCAGTAGTTACAGAGCGGAAAGGGATTCCAGTACGCTCCATAGAGCGTTGCTTATCTCTTTGGAACGACTACCGTTCGCGAAGCCTACATCAACACTCCGCACACTGCACTGATGACCCCATGACTGCTTGGGCCACATCCAAGCATGAAGGGTGATTCCGATATGCCAAGATAAACCCCAGCAGAGGTACGCAAGCCAACCCAGCTCTCTTGTTGTAAGGTGGTAATGCAGATTCAAGCTAACGGATCTAAAGTCCAAACTGAGCATGCTGGGGGACTTGTGGTGTGGTAGTGAAACACAACCTCAGATCCGTAACTTGGAAATGCATGAACACCTAACAAACAAGATATGCTAAGCTTGCACACACCCCGCCCAAGCAAGGAAGTGTACCAAACATCGACTTAGACAGGTGTGTTGATCCCGGAGTTGCAATCCAAGTAGCCCATAACTAAGCGAGCTGAAGGGACTTGGACTGAGTGGTTGGCAGTCCAAGAGGATATGCAATAGCCGGGCTTCACACTAATCAAGGTTGGCTTTGAGTACACTAACTTTGCTTCTTCGAGTGACATACGGCCAGAGCTCAGCCGCCCATCATAGCGCCTCACTAATCAAACACCGTCAACAACTTTACAGTAGCAGCGCAGCACCAACTTCAAAATTCGCACCAACAACAGCCTAAAGGTAACTCACCTAACAAAGGTACGCTACTCCCCTCTCCAAAAAATGTTTATCCATTTTGTTTTGCTTTCAATAGATAGGAAAACAAATGTTATAACAAAAACAAACCATGCAACTACTCACATAACTCACAAACTCCTCTACTACAAAGCCCCACTACACGCGTCAGTGGGAGGTAGAGGAACAAAACCAAAACAAACAAATAGCATCACTAAACTAAACAAGGCATTATGTTCAAACCTCTACACTAAACCAATCAACCCCAAACTAGTAACCAAAACTAATACCATAACCTGCATAAATAAAATGACAAAACAAGGCAACCAAACAAATAAAAGCTTTAATCTCCTCTACAAAGCCCAATTGCACGCGCAAAAAGGAGGAGGAGACAAAAGCACTAACCTAAAAACCCACCAAAACACTAACAATTATTGTGTTCAACAGATGGCAAACAGAGGCAAAGCAGTACATGACGCCATCATGAGAAGCCCCACTGATACCAACATGGAAGACACAGAAGACACAATGATGATAGAGACTACTCAAACCAAGAGGACACAAGAAGCAAAGAAAGGAAGCAGCTCAAGCAAACGGAAGAAGAATACAGAGCTTACAACCGGATTGAAAGACACACCGAAAGACTTCTGGCTTGGGATCGTGGCTATGGAGAAGCTCGCTATTGATGAAGGGGTAAAACCCAAAGATTGTAGGCCATCAATGAAGAAAGAAGACCTCATCGAAATGGGCATATCTGAAGGAGAAGCTGAGGAGATGAGCCAAACCTTCAAAATCGCATTTCCACATGTGAAGCAACTACTCTACCCACTAGAGAGGCCGGATGGGAAAGGTGGGCAACATTTCAACTTAACCCAATTACCCATTGAAACAGAAGTCGATCCAGGCACTGGACTTTCCTTCGATTACCACATAGCTGTTTATTTTGAAAGACCATCAACAGACTATACTCATAATGAGATACTCACCATGACAACAGCTAGACTAGCATGTATGAGCATAGAAATGGGGATAGGACTTGCGGAACCCATTTACATTCCATGCAAAGAGAAAGAGAAAAACAACAAAATCAAGTTCTGGATGGGGACCATTAAGATTCATCTCAAACATCCTAAAGTTGATGGAGTTGGCATGCTTAAGGGGCTACGCCCTTTTATCTTGACACTAGACAAAACCCAAACGCTAGGAAAAATTTGCAAATGCTATGATTCAATAGCCAGAAACACTTTGCTTTCTACAAAAATCGAGAACCCCAAGCTACACCTCATCTCCTCTAGTGAGCTACAGAGAGATGTTCTAATTGAGAGTTTCAGACGTGGATATGACTATGAGATTGCTAGCGTGCAAAAGGTCAAAGAAGAAACATGGGGATGGCTCATCTCAACCACGCCAACACAAGCAAACATAATCATTCAATACCTTGTTCCATACAAACAAGAACTCATGCATGTAATCACACCACAAGCAGCCAAAGCAGAGAGAAGGAGCCGCGGAGAAGGACTCACAGAAGACGAAATCAAGAAGAAGAATGCCACCATGTTGTGCCTCTATGGTCTTCACAAAATGAAGAAAATAGAAGATACAAAGGACTCCATCAAAGCAGTTCTAGGAGGGTTAAATGTAGCATCTTTTTACTTTCCAGGGCAAGTAGGTGACCTTCACAAAGGCACGGCCAATGTACAATGCCTCAACGCCATTGTCTATAGACAATGGGTAGGCAAGACAGTAGAAATCTTTGGCAAACATGTGAGCTTTACGCCCCACCCAAAAAGCTTACAAGGAGCAATACCACCCACCAAGGAGGAACAAGAAAAACTTGGTTTTTGTGACATATCCACAGCAATTGCGGATACACTTGAGGCAACTCGCAATGCACCACAAAACAAAGGGAAAAGTACGATGATCACACATGACGACCTTGATGCATTAGTTGAAACCGCCATGGACAAAAGGAATGGACAACTCATAATCGAGCTCAAAACAGAACTCACAGCAGAATTACACAAGGAAATGGGAGACTTCAAAAAAGAGGTGTCCTTAGAAGCAGACGTACGAGAAGAAAGAATCACTCGAAACCTGACAACACATGTCAAACTACAACTGGCGGAAATCAGAAAACAACTAGCACTCACATCACAAGCGGTTAACATGACAACAAAAGCGCTAGACTCCATCCTAGCCCCAACACAACCACAATTGGAAAACTAGATTGGAAAAACAACCACATAGCTTACCCACAAAAAATGTGTACCTACACAAAAAAACAAGAAAAGAAAAGAAGGAGAGGAAAAAGACAAGAAGACAATCCAATAGCATATGGAAATGCTATCAATAAAGAAACAAACCAAATAAAAACAAATAAAACCAAAGCATTCATAAATGCTTTCACACAAATACATAAACCGAAACAACAACAAAAACAAAAACAAAACATACCAAACCAACCAAAAACAACAAATAAAACCAAAGTATTCCTAAATGCTCTCACACAAATACATAAACTAAAACAACAACAAAAACATCAACATCAACTTAAACAAAACACACCAAATCAACCAAAAACAACAAATAAAACCAAACCATTCCTAAATGCATTCATACACAAATTAAAACATAAACAAAAACATAAACATCAACAAAAACAAAGCATACCAAATCAACCAAAAAAAAAAGAACCAACCAAAAAAAATACACCCTAATATATACAAAACCAAAGCAACAAACCAACCCAATTCAATAAAACCCACTCTACATACAAAAATATACAAAATGATAACTACCAAACACCAAAACATACAACAAAAGAAAATTAGGAAGAACTTACACAAAACAAAACGGGCTCGGCCAACCGGCCTTGCCAAAGAACAAAGTAAATATAAACATAAAAACTCAAAAACCACAAATACACAAAACACAAACCTAAGCAAAACAATACCCAAACAAAGAAGTACCAAAAGTATAATAAAAAATCATAATAATCATAATAAAAAAGATATAGCATGCATACTTAAAACATATGCAATCAACACAACCATAAAAACAAAACACACAACTAAACACAAAAGGACAAACACCTCAACTCCCTATAACACACACCAAACAAAGAAACAAAGAAACCTCAAAAATATAATAAAAAACAAAAACCTAAAACGAGCCCGACCCACTGACCTCACCCACAACCAAAACAAACACAAGAATAGGCTCAAACAATGCACAAACTCAAACAAACTCAAACCCAAAAATAATAAAGAACACACACAACATAAGCGAAAAAAACCCCACCCCAAAACATACCCACCACACCTACTAATTATACTATATGGAAACACTGTTGTTCAAACATTAACACAACAAAAAAGCAAAATAGACATACCAAAAACAAGCCTAATAAACCTAAAGCAAACCCCAAATAACAATAAAAAGGAAACACTTTTTAATATCTTCACACAAACAAAACAAAAAATGAATCAATACAAAATGTATAACCCAAAGCATCAAAACAACAAAAAAAACCCCAAAACATCTAAACAAACACAAACACACAAAACCATAAAAGACAATAAAGAAAAAACCCCTCATAATGCCCTCACACAAATGAAAATCAAAACAACACACAAAACCACAAAGTTAAACAAACACAAACCCAAAAAACTCCGTAAAAAAGAAAAAAACATAACAAAAAAATACCCTCTCAAAACTACAAATGCACACAAAGAAGTGAAACCATACATAACACGAAGAAAAAAACAACAAACAAGCACACCTAACACAACCTATACTACTTTAATAAACCATACAAACAAACATACAAACCCTAGCACCATCACACTACCTTCAAAAATTACCTCACAACATCATAACAAAAACACACAAAAATATCAAACACAAAAAACAAACAAAAACCACCTAAAACGGGCTCGGCCTACCGGCCTCGCCCAAAACAAAGTAACCAAAATAAAAAAATAAAAAAATAGAAAACACCAATACATAAACACACATATCAACAAACAAATACATCAAAGAAACACAAAATACCCAAGTCATATAACAAACCTAAACTCTACAAAAAATCATAACAACAACAAACAACGAAACCCAAACCAAAAGAAACAAGAAAATCCTCCAATAAACCAAACACCCTCCCTACACCTACTACCAACACTTAATGGAGACACTAAAACCTCACAAAAAGAAACAAACCTAAACCTTACAAACAAATACAAGGAAAAGATAAACATAAAGAAACCACGCCCCGGAGAGCTAAAAGCACACACAAAAAACCAAAATCATACAAAATACAAAAGATAATAAGAAAAAAAAAAAAAACTTACCTAAATACACCACCCTCATCAAACAACCAACCAAACATGTGCAGAAAAACAACCCTATAAAAACACCAAAACTTCCTACTCTAACCTTATACCTCATAATATTACTCAGTGCTAAAATAAACACACAACAAAAAAACAACAAAGATAGGCCAAAAGAAAGCTCACCCAAACCCAAACAACAAAAAATTACAAATACAACATCCCACAATACTTCCACACAAACGAAGCCAACAACAAAACAAAATAAGAGCGACAACCCAAAACAAAACAACAACGGCTCAAAAAACCCTAAAAATACACAAACGCCCAACATCAAAAACAATAATAATAATAAAGACAAAACATTTCTTAATACCTTGGACCAAACAAAACAAAAAACAAAAAACAAAAAACAAAACAAAATGTAAAACCTCAACAAGCATAAACCTTACAAACAAACACAAGAAAAAAATAAACATAACCAAAAAACGCCTCCGGAAAGCTAAAAACACATACGAAAGACCAAAAACATACAAAACAAAAAAGACAATAATGAAACAAACAAACACACCCTGCACCACTCCAAAAACAACAAAACACAACATCACCACACTCCTCTCAAAGAAGTCTCCAAAACACCAAAACAAAAAAATACAACATACAATCCATAAAAACCACTCAAAACGGGCTCAGCCTACCGGCCTCGCCCAAAACCAAATAAACAAAATCAGAAAAAGAAACCAATACAAAACCAAACATACAAAACAAACACAAACAAGAACCACTAAACATCCAAGTCACATAACAAATATAGACCCTAAAATAATAAATAAAAACAAACAACGGTACACAACCTACAAAAAATGAAAAAATCCTCTCTTAACCCAAGAATCCTTCTTACACCTACTATTATTACTTAGCGGAGACATTGAAACCAATCCGGGACCCATGCCTAATATCCTAAAGACACACCCACCCACACATAGAAATAGATGCAAAAGGTACTTTATAGAATGCACAATCAAATTACAACCCGAATACCAACACTTAGCAACACAATTCTCTCCTATCATAAATTTAACACATCCAAAACACCAAGACACAATTGTAGCTTATCCATACCTATCAAGATACATCTATAAAAATCAACACCACGCACCCCCACGCATATTATACGCACTTATTACCAAAATTAGCCCAATAATAGAAACATGCAATCATATACTAATACAAACCCCAGAACCAGACTGGACAACAACAGTTCTAGAACGTATGACCACACTCCAAAATCCACCTGAAAGACACATCATAACCACGCACCCATACACACAATTCCTACAAACAAATAAAGACATTATCAACCCACCCAACACCATTCACAAAGAACTATATAACTTCATCAAACAAAGTAATGAACCACTAACCATACAGATAATGACAGACAAATTCCCTTTTTTATCAGAAAAATTACTTACAGAATCATTAAAATGCAAAGAGCCACTGCATGAATACTCCCACCCCCCACCACTACCCATCATACCCACAATACACCCACAAGAAAACCAAACAACAAACCACAACACACACATAATCACATGGAACGCTTCATCACTAAGCACAGCCCTATCAAACCTCCACAAACTTATATCAAATACAACAAACAACCCTGCAATTATCACTATACAAGAAACCAAATTAACCGCAACAAAATCCACAAAGTACATACAAAATCTATTTCCACAATATAAACTAATATTTAACAATACGCATACATTGACAAGATGTATACAACAAAGAATGCCATATACACCTGCAAGAGGCGGACTCCTTACACTCATAAATAAAATATACGCATACCCCGGCAACATTAACAAAATCCCCACCCCAGCTGCAATATCACCATACCTACAAATAATAGAAATCAACAACCAACCTCTACAACCATGGTTAATAATACACATATATATGCCATCACACGAAGAAGATATACGATTTATACCAATAATACAACAAAATATAACACAACAAACCACTAATCACCCAAACCATATACACATTCTATGCGGAGACTTTAACAGAGACATAGCCCTAATTGGACGTCAAAACGAATATAGTACAACACCACCACAAGTAGAAGATATAGAATGGAATACATTCATGAACAACCTTCAACTCACATACATCTCCACGAACAGCTCATACTCTAGATAGGGTGGTCAGAATTATAACCAAACCAGCTTAATAGATGGATACTACATCCGAACACCCAACAATGCCCTATACACATCAACCATAAATAATGACCACAATCTCAACTCAGACCACTCCCCAGTAACACTGCATATACCATCAAATACACTACTAGCACGTTGTATGCCGTCAATAATAGATAAACCCATAAGGATATTAAACCCTATCCCACAGGTAAACATTGAAAAATTCAAAACAGAATTTTTGGAAGAAAATGCACTCCAGATAAATGAACTTACAAACACACTAAGAAATGACCAAATAACAAACGATCAATGACAATCATCTTGCACAACACTAGACCACCTAATACAACAGATTTCTGACAAAATCCAAAACACGTGCAGTGCACAACCTCTCCCAGATCTCACAAATCGTACATCACAACAAGGAGGCTTTCTACCAAGAAAACTCCAAAAAAAATGGAAAAATTATCTCTCCACCTATCACCTAATCAGGAAAGCAATTTACCTTATAAAGAACTCACCAAACTGGCCAACACAACCAATAATAGAAGAGCTAAAAAATCACACCCAAATGGTCATCCCCACCCCCCCCCCCCCCAAATCAAGAACCCAATCAACAAGAATGGATCAAAATAGTAGTCCAAATAGCCAAAACCGCAAATATACATGCTCGAAAAATTACCACAAAATACACCCAAGAATGTGTCAAAAAAACAATATCCAAATATAGGCAATTATATGAAAAAAATCCAAAGAAAATTAACAAAAGAGTCTTCAAAAACCAAGAAACACCCCCACTTGACTGCATTACAGACGAATACAACAATATACTTACAAACCCAGTAGATATAGCCAATGAAATTCACAAACAACAATCAATCAGTAATAGACCCATAGTACCAACATGTTATCACCAACCAGAACACACACCACACTGTACTTGCGGAGTAAGACAATACCCATGGCATGACCTTGACGGATTCGTCCTCGACAAAAGAGGGAACCCACAAATTCCACTACATGAATACTTTGACAAAGAAACATATGACATTTGCCTTAAAAACCTAGCAAACAACAAAACACCTGGCCCTGATAAAATTCCTAATATAATTCTAAAAAATATGCCCGAAAGCTTCCATACACTACTTTTTCTATTCTTCTCTCACTGTTACAAACAAAAACAAATTCCTACATCATGGAAAATAAGTTTAACCATACTTTTATATAAAAAAGGAGACCCCTCAAAATTAGCAAACCATAGACCAATAGCACTCGCAAACATAATATACAAATTTTTTACGAGTACTCTAACATTCATACTGTTAGCATACGGGGAAAAACACCAAATCTTACACGACAGTCAAGAAGGATTCAGAGCAGAAAGAAACACGTCCAGACAACTTCAACTCCTCATAGCAGCACTAGAAGACGCAAGATTTACAAACCAAGACATATATCTACTATATATAGACTTCAAGAACGCCTTCGGCTCTCTTGATCATGCAAGGTTATTAGCAATAACGAAAGACTTAGGGTACCCAGAAGACGCTGTGAATCTAATAGGAAACATTTATTCAAACTCCAATACCATATTCACCGGCGAACACTTCGGAAAGACAAAACCTATACCAATACAACGAGGTACAATACAAGGCGACACACTCAGCCCATACCTCTTTCTGATATTCCTAGAACCCCTACTAAGATGGCTACAAAAAGGGAAAAATGGATACACATTTGGTACATCCAAACTAACAATTAGCTCGGCAGCATACGTAGATGATCTAGCAGCTATCACAAACAACCTCCAATCAATACAAACTCAACTAAACAAATTGGACAAATACTGTGATTGGGCCGGAATGGACTTGGGAGTGCCAAAATGTGCCATCACAGGATGCCCAAATAAATCAAAAACAAAACATGAAACATTCAAAGCCAAAATCCAAGCCCAAAGCATCACCTACAGAAATCAACCACTACCTATCTTACACCAAAACGAACCCTACGTATATTTAGGCATACAGCTAGTACCTTCACTAAAATGGAAGCTCCAAACACACATCACTTTAGCCAAATTAATAGACCAATGCAAACAATTAACAAACTGTCCAGCTACACTCAAACAGAAAATAAGCATGGTGGATACCGTCATCAGAGCCGGTATAGCCTATAGCTTCTACGCAGTCCCATATTCATTACCAACCATCAAGAAACTAGACAAAAAAATCATTGAAATCCAAAAAGTAATCTGCGGTTTTCCCAAATGCACAGCAAACATAATAACCCAACTACCACACGACCTATTTGGACTAGAAGCCTTCTCACTAAAAAATGCCTACCTAAGATGTATTAGTGAACAACTTAGAAACGCATTAAATGATCCAGGAAGATTAGGAATAATTTATAAAGGACTCATACAACATATACTAGCCAAACACGGAGGGGCAGAGGACATACAAAGAATCAAATACCAAGATTGCATCAGATCCCCTACGACACGGACACTATTTCTGATGAAAAAGGAAGGCGGGGCTCACCTCAAAAGCATAGAAGCAAACTTCCAGCTACATATGACAGAACTAAAACAAGAATGGAGAACACAAGCCACAGCTGTACTACCCCAGCTAAACACCGAATTATCCAGGAAATTACTCCACAAACTCTTAACTCACAACATACAAAAGGTACAACACATCTCTCTCCCCAATGGCACACACTTAATGTCACCAAAAGACTTTCAAAATTATTATAAAACACCAACAAAATTAGAAAAAAACGCACTACATATAGCGGAACAACTTTTCTGTCACCAAAGTTGTAACCAAAACTGCCCAAACCCATGTAATAGACACCCACAAGCCCGCACACTCAAAGCAAAATATATATCAGACAACAGAGAACTAACATCCAGAATACAAGAATATCCCTTACACCCACCACTACCACAACAACCCCAACAACCCAATCCACCCCCTAACATAAAAAACAACCCACTTAGATTCCCCATACACATTATACGAAACCACAAATCAAACGAAACAAAAGATAAGTATAAAATAACAAAAAAATACAACACATACCTATGCCAATGGTCACTCCAAAACAACACAATATACAACAAATGGCTACCACAATGTGAACTCTTCCCATTGAACCAACCCCTAGTAATTAAACACAACATTAAATTACTAAAAGAATATTATACTAGACAGCAATACAATTACTATAATAACATCGTAAATACACATCTAGCCCCCACACAAGCCAAAGACCCAAGATTCATACCACCACCTACGATAATACCACACACCCAAATATCAGTAATAGAATGCAACCCAGAAAAAGACATTGTCACCTTAGAAAATACTATACATATACAAAACGAACTAACACATATATATGAAGACACCGGGAGACACCTCATCACCATCCCAACCACCAGACTAAAATGGCTATGGCAACAATACAACAAAGACAGAAACAACACACACGATCTAGTGCCTCCCCCACAATCATTTGAAACAGAAATAGTATGGCTCTACCAAAGATATCACTCTAAAAAACCGAAAAAATACCCACTAAACACATCATAATACACTCTCCCACAAAATCTCCTTGATTCCATCACAGAAACATTCAACATCTCACATTCATACTTCTCCTCACCAGTAACATGTTCTACACATATCACAAAATTCTACTCCCCATTTGCAAGAGACAAAGTGTTTGGATCACTAGGCACCGCCTTCCAATACAAATGGAACGGAATTGGGTATGCCCATCCACATAATGAAGAAATGACCCAACAAGTAATACACTGGGCAAGATTAGCAGCTAAACATGACCCAAACACCATCACACTACTAGTCACACCGGACGTTAATTGGTACGAAAACTACTCACCACACACCGGACCATTTCCCGACACACATGTTCTAACCCATTTCACTGCAGATACCATCACATACGATGAACCAACAAACCCCCAAAACATAAACAAACCTCGGATAGAACCATTAGCAATACACATCTTTTGCATCCACCACCAAAACCACAACATAGGCACACATAACCAAATAGCTACAATTAAAACAACAATAGAAAATCTACAAATAGCACAATACCACATACAAAAGGCTCCACCCACACCCCACAACACACCGGTAAACAAAAACGCTAAATGGAATAAAGTACTCTACCCACCTCATATCAACCTGTCAACCACAAACACACCACCGTTACCAAACTACGAAATAAACGCTACATTAAAATTCCCACCACAATACAGCTACTACACAGATGGTTCGTTTATCCCACCCATAAAAGATAACGACGGACATTGGAAAAAAAAAAAAACTGGCTACGGAATTTACAACCCAACAAAAGCAGAAATACGTATATCAAAAAGACTGCCTGGCCTACAAACCAGCTTTAGGGCCGAACTAATGGCCATACATAAAACACTCAGATTAATTACTACCAAATACACAAATGAACCAGCACACATATTCACAGACTGCCTCAATTGTCTATATGTACTTAACACACAAATAAAACACCCTACCCACCATAACAACCATGCTGACAAAACCATATTAACATCTATGGTAGAAATGCTAAAAATCCGAACACAACCTACTACAATATATAAGGTAAAAGCACACACAAACATTGACGGGAATGAACAAGCAGACCAGTTAGCAAAACAAGGCACTAAAAAAAGATATAGATTCGCTGCCAAAGCATACGAATTCGCACACACTACACCATACTACTTCCAAAAAGACACATGGCCTGGACCAAATAAACGACCTGACAAGGGCCCTGTCAGATGCCTTGAAACATATATCACTAAACATGACAGAGATAACAACCTAAAAACCATGGCTGAACAATTCCCCAACATTAGCAAATGGACAATGAACCCTGATATAGATAATGAAATATCCAACAATTTTTGGTCTAACCTTGCAATATCAGATTCACAAAAAACATGCATACTAAAATTCCGAACCGGACAATACATGGGCAATGCTAGAAAACAACTATTTTTTGGCATAGAAAGATTCCCATCTATCACATGCCCAATCTGCAACTCCTCAGATGCAGATACATGGCTACACGTATTGTTAAAATGCAACCAACACCACATACACGCCCTAAGAACCAAAAGACATAACAAAGCAGTATGGGAACTAAGAAAACTAATTCTATCATCACAAAAATCAATATGTTACATCCTCATGAATGCAGGGACATTCAACAACAATCCACAAGAGAATACAATCCCCGCATGGCTCCTACCATGTACATGTGAACAACAAAGATGCCACTGCAATGCACGATTCAAACCCGACCTCCTGTGTATTAAAGAACTCCCACATCAAAGTACCCCACCGCCACACCCAACAGACAACCTCACGGTACAATTTATTGAATTCACATACACAAATGACAGATTCCCACACGATACAATTAACAATAAAATTCAAAAATATCAACCACTAATTAATGACATCAGTCAGCATGGATGGAAAATAGATCCACTTATAATCATTACGGCTGGAGCTAGAGGAACCACGCACACCCCGTCAATGAACCAACTTGAACAAACATTTAAACTACCTGAAAATTTTGTAAAACATACATTTAAAGAAATAAACACTATTGCCATACAATATGCTAGTTCAATCCTTCTACATAAAAGACGTATTGAAAACAACCAAGCAATACCAATAGAATAAGAGAAGGGGTCATAATGATGACCATTATTTATTGAACAATATATACACCGATAGCTCAGGAAGATGGGTAGGAGCCGGTTGGTTGATACAATTTTCCTGCCTATAAATCACTAGCAGCACCAAGTCATGTATAAACACACTAAACGATCAGACAGATCCAACGGGAATCGAACCCGGACCGGCTAAAGTGTAGTACAAACATCCTCCCTCGACCAACCGAGGAAACATGACTTGGCGACCTCCAACAAAATAAATCACAACTTATACTATACACAAACGCACCTACTTGCTAACAACTACAATGGGTTACTCTTATTTATCTTTTGGTCACTATAGTGCCCATCCTCGAAAGGGGAGAGTAGTACTGTCCAAATTTCCCCCTGTCTGGCGGGCATCGGGTCATTTGACAGAACGAACAGACACTTCATTCACGCCGGCCCCTAATTGGGACCGGAGTTTCTATCTATCTATCTAGATTTTGAGGCACCTATCCCCAGATGTAGCACCCACTGAACGCCTATGATATTGAAGCCTCCATGTTTGGCATTGGGTGCAATTCCAATGAGTGCTCAATTTTACTCAGTTCCACCAACCACATTGGAGCAAGTCAAGAAGACAATTGACGGGCTCAAACAGATGGTTGAGCAAGGCAAAGAAAAATTTCACATATGGCAATCAAGTTGTAGCAAGCTAGAGGTTGTGTTGTGAAAGAAGAAGAAGAAGAATTGGATGAAAATTACAATGATTTGTGTGCTTGGAGCAAGGAGGTAGGCAAAATTGGTATGATATAGGAATGAGCTAGGATGGATGTTGATGCCACAAAATTGCAACTATCTTTTCTAACAACATGATATATGTCGAGGAAGATCCAAATGCAATTGCTTCCTTTCAATTGAAGATTGCAGAAGTTGAGGAGCAATTGTGGATTTGTGAGGCAAATTTAGCAGACTCTTTGGGAGAATAAAAGAGGGTTGCCTTGGAGAATTTAAATTAATTCCAAGATATGTATATTTCAAATATCATAGATCCAATAGTATTCCTTCCTTACCTTTTTGTATCATTTATTGTCTTGCTTGTGACAGATTATGTGTAGGACATACTCCTATAATATTTGCATGATTGCATGTGGTTGTTTGTTCCACCTTTGATGGATGTGGCAAGTGCTTGGTGGGCCTAGGAAGGGGCACATGACCTATCCAAGATGCGGAACTAAAATTGTAGGTTCATGGGTGGCCCAATGGGATTTACCTTTTGCAAGATCTAAGGAAGAAAAGGACATACAAACATTTTTTTTTTTTTCTATGGCAACAAATGCAACAATGTGGAGGCAACAAAAAGGTCCATTTGTTTGAAATGCATCTGCTGGTGGCATAACTTCTTTGCAACCCTGAGGTGCTAGTTCCTCTCCTAGAACAATTAGGATTGTGCATCCTTGTAGTTTTGTGGATTCTTCAATGCATACTGCAATGAAGCAACTTGCAACAATTGAAGTTGGAAAGCCATTTGGTCGTACAAAACCTTCACTATCGGAACTCTATATGTTAGAGGCAACAACTAGCACAATGCAAAGTATTGATACTATGTTGCAAGTTGAGGTTGTGATACGCAAAGGTCTTGATCTAATGATTGATTCTCATGTCAAGAGCTTTGAAACATAATAGGAAAGTACATATAGGTTTATTTGTTGTAAGAGTAACACTGAATTGTTTCCAAAGTTCTTTAGTTGGATGGTCCATTTCACTTTGGACAATTAATACTTAGGTGTGTTTTATTTAGTATTGTGACTTTTGCAAGCTTGTTGCCTCCAATAAGAGAAGGAATGTAGTATTTTGAATCCAAAGGAGTAGGACCATTGTATTTAGAAAAAAATCGTAGCAACTTTGCAATGGCAAAGCACAATATGTGAGGTGCCAAATATGATGGATGAACAAATACCATCACAAAAGAATGGCATTTTTCTTGGATGAAAACATGACCATTCGTGTGACAATGTGTAATTAATAGTATAGATACCCAACCATATATAAACCGCGTCACTGAGGCGCGGATTAGGGAGCCGGGCCTGTGGGCGGCTCCCACAATCTGAGCCGCTCACTTGCTAACATTCATCCAACGGTTGAAAAAATCCTAGGTGGCGACTCATGGTCGGGCACGGGTCCCAAACGCGGGCGGGCATGCAAGGTCTGGCACGGGTCCCGGAACGCAACTCCCCATTAACTGTGGTCCAAATTAATTGATGTCAATTAATTCTAATGCCTCTCCTCACTTGACATCAATTAATTTGGACATCAATTAATTTGGACCGCAGTTAATGGGGAGCTGCGTTCCGGGACCCGTGCCGGACCTTGCATGCCTGCCCGCGTTTGGGACCCGTGCCCGACCATGAGTGCCCGCCACCTAGGATTTTTTCAACCGTTGGATGAATGTTAGCAAGTGAGCGGCTCAGATTGTGGGAGCCGCCCACAGGCCCGGCTCCCTAATCCGCGCCTCAGTGACGCGGATATATAAATGAACTTTTGAGCATTTGTGGCCGTCCACATCAAGATCACCACCCTATCACCACTGCACATGTGAAATGCATGCAAGACCTATTATAACGCTTCAAGAAATGTTAAAGCCTCTCAAGCATTTATTCACGCAAAGGATTCAATTACAAGTTCAAGAATTTGACATTCTATATATAGGGCCGTTGTTCACCTTCTTGAGTATACAAGATGGATGCCCTAAACTATAAGTTGAATTGATGCTGTCACAGCTCAAGTGCAGAATTCCATGTTGAATAAATGTCACCGAAGCTCAAGGGTTGAAGATGTTCATCTGAGGTGAATTAACTTATTAACACTGCCTCAAATTTGGTACACACGACACCCTACACTTTCATCTTCTGTGAGATTTTTGAACATGCAGACTCGTCAAATATGATACTTCAGTGCTAATAAATTGTCTTTTAGCTCCATCAAACCTAGCTAGTAATTAAGAATCTCCAGCTCATTTGGCCACTCAATTGTCCTAAAATCAGCATCAAATAATCTAGTCGTCACTGGAAGAATGCAGGATGCTTGGACATGATACGCAACGCAGTCTTTTTCATCTTCGGTGAGATCTATGAACTTGGGCAGCCCCATGTCGAAAATACATCGCCACTTAGATGCCAGATGCTTAACTACCACACGCTCAGGCCTCCAGATTGTCATCAGACCGGTGACAAAGCTGATGGCCTACAACACTTGTCCCAGGTGATCCCTGCAGAACAATTCATGATTCACGGGTTCTGGTAATAGGGTTGCAGATTGTAGAACTGAGTACTTGATTCATGGGGGCTTCAATTTGTCGACATGTACGTAGAGACTTGGAGAAATAGATACTACTTCATGTGGTGCATGAAGAAGGTAAGCTTGAGATGAACGAACCTGCAAACCTCACACATTAAATTCAGTTGTTTGAACTTAGCCCCCGCGAACCATTCCACGATGCACGAGCGATGAGCCCATGCGAGGTCGCCTTTGCAAGAGCAGCCCCGTTCCATTAGTGGGTTGGTTTGCACACAATGTTGCACGTCGTAGCAGATTCTGTAGCAAATTAAAGGAGTGGTGGAATTATTGAAAGATCATTAAGTGTCAGGATCACAACACAGCAAGACATGAACTTGATAAACCTAAGAAATATTGGAATCGACTAATAAGTATAATTAGATGTATATGGTTCAACCTGCAGAAGAGATTATCGATTGGCTGGGCAGATCCATTCATGTCTTTAGAGCTAAAGCCCTGGACTTCACATCCAATTGATTGTAATGCCCGGACGAGAATCAATCTTCACCAAACATAAATTAGTCAACAATCTCTACAGCGCCTCTCAGATTCACATGTCAAGTGAGGAAGAAGTCGCACGAGCTTTCAATATATGTATATACTTGATGTCGTCTATTAATGCTTATTTAGTGAGAGAAACAATTCATCACTAATCTTTACCCCCAGTATAAGGGGCGATAATTGAGGTAGAGTTTACTGATCTTCACCTACAACTACACCTTGTGTGTGAAAGCTGATATTTGTAGTTGTGGTTGAAGGTGAGCCCGAACTACAACTACAATCCCACTAGTTGAGAGCAATGTAAGTCTCTCCCCAATGCACACTAAAAATTATACTTCCCTCTGAAAACAGACAACATGAAGATGAGGTACAATGCTCCTTTCCTCTCTCTTTCTATATCTCCCCCCATGTCCAAAGAATTGAACTAAAGTTCTCTATATTTTAGCTTAGTTACATTGCATTTACGCAAAACATGTATGTGCACTATCTTACAAGTTCTAGTCCAGTTGCTAAATTAAGTTAACTGGACTAGAATTGGACAACTTACTAAATTTAGTTCTTAATTTAGTCCCGGAACCTTACATGCAACAAAGAGTGGTTGTCACTAAATTAGGTTGCCAATGAAAAAGACAATCCCATCTTGTAGAAGGCAACAACCTTGTAAGTAGTTGGACCATTTATTCCCTGATACCTGTATGCTTCATCATTCCCCATAGTTCCAGAAAGGTAGGGGGACCACATGGCCTCACCGGGGGGGGGGGGGGGGGGATGAAAATCATGTGTTATTATGCATGGATGCAAAGGGCCGGAATGAATGGGCCATAGTAGTGGTATACAGCTCATCCAAGTTGTCCATGCATGTGACAAGGAGGTTACAATTGTATACAAGAGTAACTGCCACAAGGGAACTTGACAATTACGTTAGTTTTAGTGATGATTAACCATAACCAATGCTCAGATTTCTACTCAATATTGAATGTCATATCAAACATCAGGATAACAATGGAGTGACTCTCAACAATCGAACCCATTCCAAACATCTCCCAACTAGCATTTAGTACATTGCACAGGTGTAGCAGATCACATACTGCCTAAATATGCACATTGTCAAGCCAACTCATTAACAAGGATCAATCATATCACTCATCTCAAACTTGCATAAAATCAAGGACTGTTAGCTGTAACTTGAGATGAGTATTGCTTGATATGCTCCAATAACAGGAGACGGGAATGATGTCCTGAAAATAATATACAATGTTTCATTTTCATACTGAGCTCTATTGTGCCAAGTGCACTCAAAGAGGATGTTGGATGATTCGTTGCACGGTGTCAAGTGTAAAGTTCGCTCTGCTGAACTGCTGACTGTTGTAAAAGGGCTCCAGATCAATGATGCCATATTCACGTGCCTGCACTCAACAACCAGACCAATCAATTTACATCGACCAGGATGCGTTACCTGCATTACCCAGGTTGTAGTAAAACTAACGTTCATATAAATTAAATTATGATACATATCAAATCTCATAGGTAGACAATGGGAGTGCTGAATCAATAATATTGAAAGATAAAATCACAAGAGTCAGATAAAAAACTCCAACCTTTGTCTCTAAATCATCCATTTTGACATCCACATGTGTCAAACGTATGCGGGACCGGGAAACTATCTCCTCAAAGCGGATAGCATCCGCAACCAATCCCCTAAGCAAGTGCAGAAGCAGCTCATTGAAGTCACGCTTGTAGGTGATGTACTTTCTAAAGCTCTGCAGAGTGCCAAAATAGGTGCCACATTAGTCACGCATCAAACCAACCCCACAATTCTCAGAAACTTCTAAGGTATATATGGAGATCCTGACAACATAAAAGCACTTCAGTGCAGCAAGATCTGGAAAGTTGTTGTGAAGCAGTTCAGGCCTACATAGTACAGATGTAGAAATGCTTTCTCAAGGAATTTGGAGATACTTCACCTTCTGTAGAGCTTTTTGTACACCAAACTTTTGAGTTGAGATAAATGAGTCTAGCATCACTCGAATTGCCATATCCACATCATCTTCTGTGACATAGCTTCTTAAATGCATGCGTGCATGCGACTCTGCCATTCGAATCATTGACTCGATATGCCTTACTGCAATAGGTACTCCTTGGCCAAGCTGGAATGCACATAGCCAATTTAGCTTCCCATAGCACAGTATCAATTGTGAATGAGAAATATGATCTGATCTAGTGTATGGCAAGAACAGATTGCAGTTATATAATGACATCCTCGAATACTACCAACTTCTAACAGCATTCAGCCTATAAGAAACTCAGGATTGATCACATACATTGGATTCACGGCGAAGATCAGCATACACTAGAGCTATCTTCTCCAGGTCTGTATCATGCAGCTTCGGATGAACAGTTAACTTGGCATATGTGATGTACTTCCGCAGCATATTCTGATCAAGGATCTGGAAAAAACATTACTCAGAAGCCAGAAGTTTAAAGAAGGATTTTTGCCAACCAACCAGTACAAGAACCTCATCAAGATGTCTTCAAATCAAAAACTTAGAAGTGCCTAGACTGTTCTCCTTCAACTGCGGCCCTTCAAAAATAGACAAAAATATAAGAGCAAGTCCAAGATCTTAACAATCACCTCTGGGTCAGTTAACTCCTCTTTTTGTTCAGGATCATCATCGGACTTATTGTGCTTTGGATGTGACTTGAAATGACTCTCCACCACAAAGTTTGCCAGCATTTCATCTTGTACTGGATCCACGACATCCTGAAGTGAAAGAAGTTTGGTGACATGGAATAACACTCATAGGCACACAAAAGCACATACACAACCTACTTTGCATCCCTCATTCCAATCATGTAGTGGTGACATAAAATGGACAGCAGTTGCAAGCACACAGTTTTGCAAAGGAGTCTACCTTGACAACACGGAGCACATCAAATCGTGAGAGAATAGGATCTGTAAGCTCCACATTTTGTGCAAACGTCTTTGACGAGTCATATCTGTTGGAATTGACACCAAAGCAATGTAATAAGGAGTTGGCTGCAGTATTGATCTAATGCAAGCTCTATCAACCATTGACCTTACCACTGCCAAAAGTATTGTGCCAGAAATGCAAATGGACCGAATGACAAGTAATTGCTGTAATATGCAGTAGGATCACCCTTGACAGACTTCCATAGACAAACTGGCATACAGCCCAATAGGACCACACAATGATGATGGCAAAGATGAAATCAGTTTCACTCACCGGCCTCCAACTGGATTAGCTGCAGCAATTACAGAGCACCGGGCTTGCAGTGATGTCACAATGCCTGCCTTTGATATACTGATACTCTGCTGTTCCATAGCTTCATGAATACTCACCCTGCATAATATAATTGTCAAACATGTTCCCATTTCTACAAGTCATATATCATCTTCAATATTAATTCATCCAGATGACTCTAAATACTCTATCTCCTTTCAAACAAGGACGCCAACTCTGAAATGTCCTCAAATGAAACAGAAACTTCTTTGCGATAATATATGTTGACCCTTCTGATTGTAATTGATTGCTATAACAAAGATTTGACATTCTCAAATTCCTTTCCACCATCATTTTCATTACGTCCTTATGGTAAGAGAAACTAACAAAGTACTTGCAATGTACAGGCAGACTCCACAGCTAAACATGAACAGTTGGTGCAAGAAAATCAGGGGACAAGTTTGATGGTTGCACCTGTCTTGGTCGTTCATTTTGTCAAATTCGTCAATTAGACAGATACCACGGTCTGCCAACACAAGGGCACCTCCTTCTAGAGTCCACTCCCTTGTTACAGGGTCCTTGTGCACGGCTGCAGTAAGACCAACTGCTGAAGCACCCTTTCCTGTAGTGTAGACAGCTCGTTGTGCTGTCTTTTCAACATATCTGCCAGAGCATTTGTCAGAATGTGTATGAAACGAGAACTTCTAATTGCATTATTTGACCTTATATTGCAATAATATCAAGCCAAACCACCATTCAATGACAAAATGAATATGACCCAGAACCTTTTGATTCATGACACTCTGGCTTCCTAATGACACATTGTGCTAATCAAAGTCACTCTTAACATAACTTATGTTCCTTCCAAATTGACAGCCAACCAAGCTGGTTCAACACCTCTTGACAAACTCTTCAAATGTACGAAGGATATTTAGTGCAACTTACTTCAGAAATTGCGACTTTGCAGTTCCTGGATCACCCAGCAGCAACACATTGATATCACCACGCAGTCGATGCTTTCCTTGCACATTCTTCTCCTGACCTCCAAACATAGCAAGAGCTAGAGCAGTTTTGATATCCTCGTGTCCATAAATTGACGGTGCAATTGACTTTATAATCTGTAGCAATGCCAGATAATTAGATGATATCTTGATCATAAACATAGTTGTTACAGCAATCTGCACTCTTCATATAATCAAATGAAGGAATTCAAGTACACCTCTGTGGTCAAGGTAGTCTGCCTGTGTGTACTAAGCACGATTTGAAAGTTCAACAGAGATCTAAGCTACTGGAGCTCATTAGGTATAATACACACATCAACTAAAGAGGCGGCTTCAAGCAAGATGAGAAGGTTCAATTTGGTAGAATCCTCTTTCCAATGATATGTTCCTATGCTTGGTTTTCAAAGTTTTATTCTTCGATTTCAGCAGGTCACGTAGCATCTTTAACCAGTGTGCTGCATTTGTGTCTAGCCACATTGAAACTTCCTATCAGATTATAAAAGATGATATTGTCAACACCCCTTGTGTCTACTGAAGATCACAATATTGACACATTCAGAGTCCATACCCTCTGGCCGATTCGAGGGTCTTTCGAAAGCTTCTCAATATCACTCTTGTCCTCATCTGTCAATCTGAGGGCGGAAAAAAGGTCTTGTTTCTTGGTCACATAGTTTGCCTCAACAACAGTGGCAAATACTGGAAAACCATTTTTGGTGTTCAGGGCGGAGTCAAAATTGTTCACATAGATGCCAGTAACTTCCTGCATGAACAACAGAGTAAAAAATTTCAAAGGCTGGCCTTCGCATACCCAATCAAGATTACCACTTACATGCCTTACCACAATGTCTCATTGACTAGTGCTAGCAAGTAGTGTGCATATAATGACATCAATTAGGACAAGACCTATAAATTTTACTTGAAAGGCACCAGTTGCAAGCCTCAATATAATGATCTCCTAACAAGGACCAGGAGGAAATGTTTTAAAAGACATACAATTTCCTCTCCTGGACGGGCACAATCGATAAGATCATGCAGGAGGATAATCTCTTTGTACCGAGGAAGCCTTCCGGCCTGCACTGTATTGGGGCTTTCTTGTAATGTGAGCTTCTGATAGTTCCTGTAGATAGTCTGAAAGTCCCAAAATGAAGTACCAAGTAAGGAAAGGGAACAGAATACATGACAAGATCATCTCAACTTTCATGTTAGAAATTGCATACAACAAGAGGGAAAATCTGTGGGAATGCCCTTAGTCAATCATATTCTACATTGATAGATAAGTAATCTTGTAAGGTGATGGCATACCTGTTCGACATTCACAGTGAAGGGACCTCGTGACTGGCACTCGGGACACGACCCAACCTTGATTTCATTATGTGTATTTTGAAAGAAAGGACCAAGTACACTTCCACACTTGCTGCAATCGTATTTAACTTGCTGCAATTGTGGAAACACTCCAGACCGTCTGGTGACCACACCTGAAATCTTGATGAAAGTGTCCAGATGTACATGCCTGCACCAATGGGCAGTAGAATGTAATGAGTCTAGAGTCTAGGATAATTGAGCAAGTCAACCATTTTTTCATGATACAGGGTCACATTCAAACTCTCTGTAAAAGTATAGCAGAGCTTTTACCAATCTAAGAGTATGGCAAGATAAGTGGACTATCAGCATAATTATGCAGGATAGCGGTGCATCATAGCTAGTACCAACACAAAAGTGATAAGTTGCTTTAGGTGAAGCAATGATCTATTAACAGTCCTGAATAAATTAAAGCAACCTGCAATTGACAAATTCATATCCTGCTGAACTTGAATGTGTAGGCAACTGCAGAGTGTTAAGTAGGTTTAGTGTCAAACAAAAACTGTATGCTCATGCACCTTCTGTCTTGATAGAGTATTCCACCTTTCCTGATAAACTACAATGCAGAAGAAGCATCATTACCTGATGTTACGGATCTTGTCCTCAAGTGGAAGATTAGTGATACGCAGGTGAATCTTGTCATAAATCTTTGAGTAGTTTGGGTGGTGTCTAAGCACAAACGATTGAGCTTCATCCTCCATAATTTCCAGAACAGGTTGTGGAGCATCAGCAAGCCAAACTGCCAGTACTGGCTGAACATCCAACCAATGACTGTAGTTCATTTCCAAGCTTCGTTTGTTTTCTGTGTGCGCAAGTAAACAATTGTCAGGAAAAACATTTGTATTATGATTTAAGGTAGGGCCGTCAATAGAAGGTCAGTAAAAGGGGAGCAAACCAGACTTCATGCAAAACCCTTCAGGATAAGAATCTGGATGAAAGACTGAAATCATAAAACCAGATTGACATAACGGAAGGAAAAGGGGCAGGGTACAGTAGGAGGATATCCATAGCATCTTTGAATTACATCAATGATTGATGGAATCTACCTGCAACCATGGTGTCCACTTTATCTCTGTAGTCTTTCTTATATTCATCTTGCTTTGAGCTGAATGTCTCCAAGAACCGGCGGACTCTTCGCTGGATGAATCGCCGCACTTCATCTCTTGCTACCCACTGCTCAATTTCCCCTTGCACATTTAAGAAATCTCCAGTATCTTCTTCTTCCTCATCATCGTCCTCTTCCTGCACAATGATCATCACCCATTAAGTTGAGACGGATGCAGCTTTTAAGGCACTTGAAACTATGTAGCTTGACATGATAAGCCTAAAACCTTGATTATCCAGGGCTAGACTTCACATTCAAAAGAGGATCAAATAGGTAGCATTCTCAGGGACAGAATTTATTTCCTCGGCCACTCAACAGAAGATAAAGCCATCCTCTGCCTTCAATAGGCTTATGAGTACCATGAGAGCGGCCTCAGATTTATCACAGCAGTGAAAGATCAGCTGTATTATACTTTCCCATCAAACAGAGAAAATTTATTGCTGTGATAACACAGCATCAGCTAATCCCTTGTGAAATATAGATCTCATCACAAACATATGATGCCACTCAGTTCAACCTCAGCATCAATATCAAAACCCGAGAAAAACTTCCATTGAGTCAAACATGTCGAAGGAATTACTGTTTCATGCTCGCTCATACTAAAAGGGGATGCAACAGGTTCTGCAACCCGCATCCGGCGTCTTGCAGGCTGATACTCCTCATTCTCATCTTCATCTGAAACCAAATTTGACAATAATCCTCGTTATCATAAACCCCAAATCATAATCTTTCACATGGATAAATTGACAGTAAGAGACAATGAAACAAAATCTTCAAGATAAAATGGATGTTCCAGGTGCCAATCAATTTCTGCGAAGTTAAGGAGTTTCACAAGACAAATGAGCTAGATAATTGCCATTTTTTTATTAAAGAGAACTACCCTGCAGCATGGTAGGCAACTTGCGAGCCCTTGTTTCGAGTACCCCATCCCGTTCATCCATCCTCTCCTCAGCAGCACGGCGATCAGCCATGATGGTTGCCAGATCTCGATTGTCATCAACCTCATCATCCAGCCCATCAGCTTCGTACTGATCCTGTTCATCCAAACGCTGATAATCCCTGTTCAAGTAGGACCACATGTTATACTGATGCTGTGAAACTTGATACATCACCTGCTCCTGAGGGTGATCTAGGTCGCAATGGACTCAAGAAACCAATCACACGTTTCAGTGTCCATGAATGCAAATGTGTGTGCATAATTGATCACTATATAGAAGCATTTCCCCCGGATGTGGACAAGCTCCTATGAATGCTAGATACAGGTATAGGATATCTAGCAAATATGCATAGACTGCAATCAGAGTGCCACAAGGATAAGGTTAACCTCTGTAATGTATAGAGGTGAAAGACTTACTGTTCCATGAAGTTGTCTGGATACAAATCTTCCCCTTCCTCCTCCTCTTCATTAGGAAGGTCATCGTCAAGCAACAGGTTACGATCTTCTTCTGCTTCAGCTTCGGAATCCGAAGCGAAACTTCGCCTTCGATTGCCGACACTTGGTGTCGGCCCTTCTCCTGATGTCGTTGGCCCATCATCGGATTCCTACGACCAGTTAAAGGAGATACACGCCATTATGTCCAAGTCCCAACCCAAGTAAAAGAGACCTACTCTGTGGTGCTGAAATCCAAATGTAAAAACGAAAGGAAACATATTCACCATGCGATGCATTTTCACAAGCGCCAAAACCCATAGAACATCGTCCACTTCACCCATGTCTCACCCTTACTAGAATGCCATCATGCCATACTGTTCCCAAATGATGCTAACTTAACATTATCTATGCACACTACCTACTAACATGGATGTCGTTAGCCTCGTCGGATTCCTACAAGCATTTCGCTAGCTGAAGAAGGAGATACACGCCATTATGTCCAAGTTCCAACCCAAGTAGGAAATAAGTATTCTCTGGTACCGAAATCCAAATTTTAAAAGGACAATAAGAGACACGTTCACCATGTGATGCATTTTCACAAGCTCCAAGTCGCATAAACCCTCGTCCACTTCACTACTATCTCAAGCTTACCAAAATGTCATACTATCTTTCCGAATGATGCGACCTTAACATCTTCTATACACACTGCCAACTAACTCATCGGATTCCTACAAGCATTCCACCAGCTAAAGAAGGGGATACACGCCATAATGCCCAGTTCCCATCCAAGTAGGAAAGAACTACTCTATGGTACCGAAATCCAAATTTTAAAAGAACGAAACGAGAACTATTCGCCATGTGATGCATTTTCACAAGCGCATAGACCATCGTCCACTTCACTCATGTCTCAACCTTATCAAAGATTCATTTCTGCCATGCTATCTTCATGATGCTAACTAAACATCAGTTATACTATCTTCCCTGGTGATGTTAACATCAACATATGCTTACAGTGGCTATGGGGGCTACAAAAATCAAACCCACATCCTCCATAGCACGGGTCCGCATCTCTCTCTCTCTCTCTCTCTCTCTCTCTCAACTGCCCGTTGTGCAAGATTCTTTACCATGCCCCCATCTTTCGACACACATTTTCCTTACTCTCACTCTCTCAAAGAACAGACCCCTTTGATTCCTTCCTCTTAGATAAGCTACCAAAATGTCGGCTACAGAGGTGTTGTGCCTTGCGTACCATGTTTAGTGCCTTTGGCTGATAGCCGGAAAGCAAGTTCCTTCACCGCAAATGGCAATGTCAGGCCCTGCGGAGACGTCTTGCGAGACCCACCAAAACACCACGAAATCCTTGTAGTACCGGAGGTCTGAAACACAGTGGAAAATCGAATGGGAGAAGAGGCGCAATGTGAGCATCTGCAAGAGGGCCCTCACCGGAAAGGCCGGGAGCTCGGGAGAGGACAGAGAAATGGCGGGAAGGATTTGGTGGGAAGACGACGTGGCTGCCACTTCGGCGTCTCGCGCGTCGTTTATTCTGCGTACGTGGTTTTTTTTGTCCACGTTGGCGTGTAGCTCCGCCAAAGCTCAACACAATAGGGGGAAGGGCCAAAGCTCTATACTGTTTATGGCATTTATTAGTTTTATGTACTGTTTGGGATTACACAATGTTAGAACGTTTCAATGTAGAATTTAATTTTTTAGTGACAAAGGCCAAATAGGCTTTTCGGGTATTATAGAACATTGACGATTTTAGTTGATGAAAACTCACACTCTCAATCAAAGATACAGCATAGTTTGAGTTTGAATAGTAAGTGACATTGAATATCGTACATATTGTAGAGTTTGCAAGTCTCAAGAGTCCTATTGAGAGGAGTTCTACTACATTGATTGAGAATTATTGGGAGTGTCAAGTGAGTTGAAGTTCTTCCCAAAGACATGCAAATCCACTCACATTTCTTAAAACAATTCACATTCCATGTTCACATTATACCTAAGTTCAATATGCCATGTTGTGGGTAAAGTTTCCTGACACCTATCATAAACGCCACGGTAACAAACTGGATGAAGGTTGCCTCAAGGGAATTAAATGATTCTTAATTGATAGAAAAATACACTACCCCTCACATTACATCTCATTAACTCGGAGTTGGGCTTTGGAGAGGAGCAAGGAGAAAGAACCCGCACAAAGCTAGGATTCTACCATTACGAGCATCTAATACCTAACCACAAATCAAAGGCAATCGACTCAAAGATGATGAACCAAAAACATGCAAAGACATGCAAATCCACTCACATTTCTTAAAACAATTCACATTCCATGTTCACATTATACCTAAGTTCAGTATGCCATGTTGTGGGTAAAGTTTCCTGACACCTATCATAAACGCCACGGTAACAAACTGGATGAAGGTTGCCTCAAGGGAATTAAATTATTCTTAATTGATAGAAAAATACACTACCCCTCACATTACATCTCATTAACTCGGAGTTGGGCTTTGGAGAGGAGCAAGGAGAAAGAACCCGCACAAAGCTAGGATTCTACCATTACGAGCATCTAATACCTAACCACAAATCAAAGGCAATCGACTCAAAGATGATGAACCAAAAACTCCCCCACAACACATTTGCAAGGAACAAAATGAGCATAATTGGGATACCTACACAACCGCACATTCTAGAATCTCAAATCTTACACCTTCAACAATGGGGGGAAGAGGGGGGGGGGGGGCACAGAGATAATGTGTGGCCAAATCATATGTCATTTTTCACACACACACCATTGCTTGCCACAAGAATATGAACTCATGTATTTGTACCAATTTTTTCAATTTTATGTGATAATTGTTGCCAATACATGCAAAAACATAAAGTACGAAATGAATAAACCTTTATTACATATACAATCCACTTTCACTTTCCAAAGAGAAAGTCCTTGATCATTTTCCATCTATAAACTATAATTCATTATGACATAACCCAAAAACACACATCATTGAAGCTAAGACAATAACATGCCATCTTATGATCAGATTAACCATAACTCGTCTTCAGTCCATTTGACTTTTGATACCAAAATAACCCTCTGTCCACGTGCAAAGGAAGCTCTATTAGGTCAATTAGTTCCCTATATTCTACCCAAATAAGACCAAAATTTTGACAGTTTCTATAAACCTCGCCAATGTACCAAGTCATAGTACTAAGTCAAGTCAAGTCGCTACTTAGTCAAAAACTTTGTAGTCATAGATGGTCTTCCTCTTTTCTTAACCATCTCGATTAGTGTCCGAGGAATTATTTGGGCATAATCAATCAAGATCCTAGTGTTTCCAAGTCCAACTGGTTACATGTTGTGGTCTATCAGTTTTTCTTTATTAAGTTAAGGTATATTCCGTAGATTCCTCTAAAATGATCGATAATTTTCTTCAAGTCTTGAACTTCAACTGGTTAATTCTCAAACACAACCGGTTCATTTGTAAGTAGTGGTCGGTTCTCCCCATTCATCGATCTTGATAATCGTTGTGTCTGCAAAAGACACTGCACAATCAAACCCCAACTTCAATCAAAATCTCCAATTCTCCCACGGGGGTCGACTCTTCATTGGAATAAATAACAAGTGTGGGTCATTGTGAAATTAAACCCCATATGTACGAGAAGTTTATTAAAGAAAAACAAATGTATAGATATTAATTATGACACGATTAGCTAAAAATGAATGTATGTAGCTCAAGTACGTTATTTTTTGCTTGGAGATTTGGCACTCTTAGACGCCTAGGGGTTAGTAACTCCTTGTTTCGTTTTATCATGATTAACCCACCACATCTCCTGGGCTTAAATCATTAACCGGCGGCCTTTGAAGATGGTGATCAGTTACAGACTGGTATGCCATCGCCAAAGCTAAAACCTGCAATACAAGATTTTACAAAAATTAATTGTACCACAATTTGAGGCAACATCGGCATATGCTCTTCCAACAATAGCAATTTTGCAACACCAAATGTCATTGGAATCCATTCATTTCTGTGCAGTGATAAATAATAACTAAAACGGGCTTGTTTGGCATAACATTTCACAACAATTCAAAAGGTCGAGGGATTTATATACAATAGAGGACGTGTTGGTTGGTGGTGAGGCTATCGCCCCATCATTCCTCACATGTTCTTGCCTAAGAAACCAAAAAAATTCAAAGAAAAAGAGCAACATGCCGAAGATTCTTCCCCAAATCAAACATGTAACATGAGAAATAGGAAACAAATGTGGAAAGATAAGGGGATTATAAGTGAAAAAGGTGGTGGGCTTATGAGCATGGGCATACATGCATGTGGCAGGTGCACATGGGCATGGTGCCAAAGTGGCAGGCATGGCATGGTGACAGGTCATGGGGAGTTTATGAGCATGGGCATGGACATGGGGGACATGGACATGAGCATGAGCATAGGCATGGGGGGGGCTACCTGGAAAGGTCGAGAGCTTAGAAGAGGGAAGAGAACTGACAGGGAGATAGACGGGGTTGCTACCTCGTTATTTTTAAATCTGCATTTATTCATGTTCAAGCACCCCATGTCCATGGGCATATGACAAGCGCACACGGGCATGAGAATATGGGCATGGGGGTATATGATTGCATGCACATATGGGGTTGGGTTGACCTGGGAAATTAATTCATATGCACAGGTGCAACGGGCCAAGACAGCACAGGTCCAAGCTAGTAACCTTCCTATGTAGGAATTTTATAAGTACATACCGTTGCATCTTGATATGGAGCCGCATAAATGCCAGTTGTTATAGTTGTCCGACGCCGAGTACCCCCAGGGGGAGGGTTTTCAATTTCCTTTAGACCTGTTGGGATCACCATGACTGGCATGCCTACGATATTACCCAAGCACACTTTCTCCCAATCTGTTGCATTTCCAATGAAAGCATCCACTTTCTGGCTCTCAAATATATCTGAAATTTCACGAACTACTTTTCCACGTGCTCTTTGCGCCTGCACAAGCGAGAAAATTACAAAGGATATGTTAGTCTAGGATGTAATGGGTTCTGCATATGCTTCCCAGGTGTTAAATTGTCGAGATCAGAATGCCAATACCCAAACATGACCATGTTGAAATTTTGTCTATGAGGTGAGAAATCACTGATAATTTTAATTCACGGTACTCTTACCACCTAATGGCTGGAATGTAGGCACATACTACACATCTCATGTTGAGTTCAAAATTGTGTAGAAATTACTTGCATACTAAACTTCATATACGAGACTATCTTGGATACACTACAGCAGTATTTGTCTATGCTAGAGACACTCTAGGTAATAAGTAGGTTCAGCGAAGAGTGATTCAAATTTTCAGTGCCATGTGTCATCATTTTTCTCACTCTCTACATGTGTCACTATAAAACATTAGCATTGCGGCGCCAAAATGCTGAACTATCCTGCTTATCACTTATAGGTAGACAATCCCACTTGCTACCAGAAATTACACACCCTAAGTAGGAGCTGTTTAAGGCTGACGGTCCATGACCTCCAATTTACAAACTCAGATAGCTCTCTATCTGTGAAGTCCTCACAGCACATCATGCGTTTAATGGCTCCTGGCAAACTAAAGGAAGGCCCAGACATATTTTCATCTTGGATCTAGTACATGCCACCTTCTGTATGGTGCAGAACTTTTATACCAATGACTAATATAATTTTGATCTTACCTGCACATAATCCACAGCTGGAATGAGTCGAGCGCGCCGAAGTTCAATTGGCCATGCAGTTTGATCTTCGTATACATGATCTAAACGTGCTCTTTGCCAGTGATCAAAGTGTGCAAGTGTGTCCACGTCCATTGTGACATTCAGGATGAATTGTACTGAAGTCACAGAGTACTTCAATTCCATGGGTACCATCTTCACCCCTTTTTCAGAGAGCACCTTGACCATCTTCACATGTCCACACATAAGTTGCTTAGAATGAAGCTTTCTCAAATCTGCCAAAAAGGAATCAACGTATATAACAACTTTGGTGACTGGAATGCAGAGCTACGTATACCCAAAATCAACAGCGAGTCTAAAACCAACACTATGTACAGTGGTTATAGATCTGTGGTACATAGTGTTGGCTTTAGGTTGTGTGTTGGTTTAAGTATGCCTACCTTAGGAGATGGTAGCTTTTCAGAACATAATCAGCAGTAGAACTCACCCCCATATCTGCATCTGATAGGTAGCCCACAGTGAGCTTTGTGACATCTATTGAAAATGGATTTGGCAGATGGACATCTTTTGATGACCAGTCATTTGAATCCTTGCCCCTGATAGTATCCAATATGATGGCACAGTCTGCTGCGGAACGACAGAACGTACCAAGTTTATCCTGCCATTTAAATACCATCCCCTTGTCATGCATAAGAAACATACCACACAAAATCTCCATTAGACTGCATCTCAGTTTTAAACCCCTAAACACTCTTGTAGCATGATTTGGGCCTCTCATTCATACGGTATTTTGAAATTGCACAACATGAATTACGTTGAGAGGTGATTGTCTGCTAGATAGTGTCTTGGAAGGTTACACTTCTCCACACCCACCCAATGTAACTTGGAAGGAATTTGATGATGACGATTTCATATCATCCAGTACAAATAGTGTGAAAATGCTAGAAGCGTTTAAGGGTTGACCTCAAACAGGTCCATATCTCTTGAATTGATGGTTCGGTTGGATTGTGTATTTTTGAGAGGCACAGGAACACTTACTATGCTCTCAGACCAACTCATAACCCAAGATCTTCCCACAATTCCAAAAGAAGGACGCAATGCAGTTACACCACACCGAGCAGCTGGATATGTAATAGACCCTGCTGTCTCTGACCCTAATGCAAATGGAACATTGCCTGCAGGAGAAAAATCAGTTTAATTGGGGTTTTTAAGTTGCTGATGTGCTGTGCTGTGCTGTGCTGTGCTGATGACCTCATGCCAAAACAATGATCACATACTCAGCCTACATTATTGTCACTGATAATCTAACATATGGCCAACACCTCTTTTGCAACGTGAATGGAAGGTCACCCTAATCCAAGCTCCTTTTATCTTTTTATTTACTTAACTAAATATTATACTCTAGACACCTTTTCTGCAACACGCCACCTACCCTAAATTTTCAAAACAATTGCAAACAGTCACAAACAATCTCTAGCCTATGCAGTTTACGACTCCCAAAGACCTTAAATCACTATTAAAATGGAGTTATCAAGTACCTGCAGATGTACTAGCACCTGACCCAGCAGATGACCCAGTAGAACCTTCTGCAATGTTCCATGGATTCTTTGTTCGGCCTCCAAACCAGATATCATCCCAAGCCAATGCTCCTGCTGAAAGCTTAGCTATCAAGACAGCCCCTGCTGCTTTCAATCTGATACATTTACATAGACATTAACAGAATTTTAGATGGGAGGATGTATGCAAATTTATATATAGATATATTCAAACAACCCACGCCAAATTTCCAGATCAGTTGTATATGTACAATGAACTGGGACCATTATAGACAGTCCTATATGGTAGACATGTCTTATTCAAACACCTCCTTTTTGGTGCAAAACGGTTTAACATTCTCCTAAAAGGAACACCTTTAATATTATTCTGATAATTAATACAACAGCTCATTGGTTGCAAGAGCCAAAAAGTCAATGCTCAACACCTGCTCAACACTAACCACTTTACACACCTATATAACCACTTAAAAAGAACACATTTACGCTCTTTGAAAATTTGTCACAAATTGAGGTTTAGTCAACTTCATCAATCTCATTTTTATTGGCAATGATCAACTAGATTTTTGTCTTGGATTTATTGCACAACAGAAAAGGCCAAGCCTCCTGGAAGTGACCATAATAGGCTTGTCTACCTTAAACAACCAGAGCATGATTAGTTGCCAATATGTGTATCAATCATTTCCAAATTGGTATGATCCCAATATAGGTCATTGTAGTAGTATAGTGCTAAGGTCCAGCCATAAGAGCAGCAAGAAATTTCAAACACTCTTCAGCAATGAAGAGGAGGCTTGCATTGACATTTTTGTACAACAATCAAGAAACTGCAAAATTACGAGAAATGGGACTTTGTATTTTTAACAAGAACTCTCTTACTTTTGATACACCCCAGCTTCCTCGTCAATGACTTGGTCCTTGAAGGATTTTGAACCCCAGGTAGTTTTGTATCCAGGGACCGCAATGATGTCCTTTAATCCATATGGTATACCATGCAATGGTCCTGCAGCAACAGTTTAGAATTATGACAAGGTAGCCTTTCCATGTATATAATTAGAAAACTCAAGAAATGTAATTTCTTAGTTAAATAAGTTTGTAGTTGACAAAATACTTAGTAAAATAAAATAAAACCAAAGGGTATTGGGACTTTATTTGAAAGAATGGACTGCTTGTTTTCAACCATCTTCGTCCATTAAAACCATAGAGTTCATGAGATAATGATCCACAATTATGACTCTGTTTCTCCAGGCTATGATCTGAAACCATCACTGTAAAGAATGTACTTTATAGGTAGATGAAGTGAATCAATTTTGTTGTTTACCTACTAAATCCTCAAGTGCTAAATTGTGCTGGCCAGTTTAGATACTGGATCCCATGTGGTAAAGGTAAAAAAAAATACCTAAGTACTTTCCTTTTGCAAGTAATGCATCAGCAGCAAGGGCCTGCTCATGGGCCAATTCCTCAGTGTAAGTCACCACTGCTTGCAACACGTTATCAACCCTAAAAAATGAAGTTGATAAGAAACTTAGAACCGATTAAAGTGGATCAGACCTCCTCCAAAGCAAACTATGTCCTTTCAGTAACAAAATTGGACCTACATTGATTCAAAGCGGCACACTGGTAAAATGAAAATCTTTGAACACCAAATAAGGGTATTTCTTTGCTTAGCCTCATAAGTTCTTTGGGAGCCTCAATTACATGCAAAGCAAGACAATAAGTGCATTATGCATTGTAGATATATAATTAGAAAACAACAAATAAGGAATATAATCCACCCAAAGCTGCATTTTTTTTTCCAAAAGCTTGTACTTTCCCTTCTTCCATTCCCCTCGCGAGATGTTTGCACAAGTAAATTCCAAATGTGTGCTCAAGTGAAGGAAGTATAATCTGTACCTCTTCAGCCGTTCAGTGTACAGCTTCACAAGCTCTAAGGAGGTTACTTGCTTGGACCTTATCAATGCACCAAGTTGCAAAACCTGTATAGAGAAAACCTGACTATCAGACAAACTCTCCAAGAGAGAGCGATTCCTGTAATCAGATTTTTTTCAAATTACCTGATGGTGCCTGTCACAACAGGCAACTTTGTTCTCCATCTTCCAGAAGTCAAGTAGGTTGTACTAATTTCTACCAGAATCTTTTCGAATTAGAAAATATTGACAAATCTTTTTTAACTAGAACAAATTGACAAATTAACAAATAAGTGGGATTGACACATATTTTAGAAGTAGAAAATGTATCTTACAGTCATAAATGCAAGATCTTCATCACTCTGTGGACGCATCACATTCTCAAGAACTGGGTACTGAAATTGCTCATCAGGTTTGCAGAAATGCTTGGTGTTGAGACTTGGATCAAATGTGAGCACCATGTGATTGTATAACCCTCCATCAGGGTAGGCAACCAAGTCCCTGTTTGCTTGAAACCCTGGGATATTGATGTTTACTACCCCGTTTGCCATTTCTTCTCGCTGCAGTGAAGGGAGATAATGCATCATTCTCAGGTGATCAAATATCAAAATTAAACATCACATTTACGCTCTGACTGGAAGCCAACAGAATCCCAAACAATGACCTCACAGCTGTGATATGGATCCAGTTAGAGTGACCTTGTATTTCTTGGGAGGAGCCCATGTAGTTGCAAACCTAAAATTCTCAGAAGAACTGCTCCTAAACTCTCCAACCAAAATACCCCTAACCATTGCAAGAGCTCAATTGATAAAATGGTCTGATTGTTGGTTACCTCTGTCGCATTAAATATATCAGCATCAGTAAGTTTGGTTGCTGAAAGAACTGCGGATGCATTGTTTGAGACATCAGATGGACGCATGGTTAAAGGATCTATACTGCCCAGCACGTTGTTTACAATGTGCACGACACCATTTCCAGCTTTGAGGTCTGCACTCACAACTCTTGCATTCCCAATATACACATGACCATTCTTCTTGCGCACCTGCAATGCAAGAAGCACTTGATGCTTTAATGGCATGAAAGTACATACTGTGCAAAACATTGAAACATTTAAATTGTATTAGAGTTATCCTTTAATTCAAACAGAGTTTTGGTCCAGAGTTGGTGTTTTGCATACAATACTTTTCATGTTCAGTAAGTTTTGGTGCATGCTTGGAGTCGGTGTGGAGGTCTGAACGAGGAACATTCTATAGGATAACTCTATTGCGCTGTCTTTCAGCCATCAATTCAGGAGCATTTTGTAACTAAATGAGGTAATACAAGGAAAGAAAACCTGCTGAACAGAGTCGCCAGCAAATTGGAGCAGCTCTCCATCAAAGAAGTCTTTGGCTTGAATCACTCCCTCCACCACTGCACCAAAAAAAAACCCTAAGATAAAGCAAACAAATATATGTCACAAGTAATTTTGTGACATCTGACTACTACCGTTAACCCCAGAATAATGTAGTGGTCAAGGCAAGCTTTTGCTGACATGTCCATTCCTGATTGGATTCAAAGATGCATATTATTAACCATAAGTTGATGACCATGCCATAGCATAACTATTACTACGTCCGATAACGAACACGTGTCCTGCCATCGGTTGTATCAGGGCACCCAACACCTATTTCCATTGCGGCGAGCAAGAGAAGGATGTGCTTGTGACACAAACGCACACCAAAGCACATAAATCATACCTACGATTGGCAGCATTATGATTCGACCTCTAAACTTTTATCTAAAACATTGCAAGAAACGTTTACCAAAGTTTAGGAGGAGTTTCTGCAAGTTCGTAGAGGAGTAAAGATCTGCGAGGGAGGAGCACGGATAAGCGCTGTAAAATTTATGCACACATGTCAACTGAAGATTAACCAGAACATCCTGGACAGCCTTGTCACTCGGTGCGAAGATTGTATACTTTTTCTGCTTATTTCCAAGTAACGCATCCAGGTCTGCCTTCTTCATTCCTGCACTCACATTAGACTGGCCCACACCAGGCTTCCAATCAGCTCATCCGCATACATATACTCTTCAACCCCTAATTTGCCATACTCTTCATCTTTGTAAGCATAATTACTCCGCAACACAGGAAGGTGCCCTACTTGAATCAATTTAGAGCAACTCAGGACCACGAGGATTTCAAAGCAGGATCGATGTGTCCTCTAAATCCACATGCCCCGTTAACACGTCTCTAGTTTAGATTCGAGTTTGCGGCTTTGATCCAGGCTGAAGTGTCTCTCATTTACGCCAACCTCGATCCCCAGTTGCGTCATCAATTCCTGCCATCTTTTGCATGCAACTCCTCCCATGTTTGGTAAGTTTTTGGTGCATTTTTGGAGGTAGGAATGTGCAGGTTTGAATGAAGAACATTCTTCTATATCAGTTCATCAGTTCATGGAGAGTCAAGCTCATTTTGGCATGCCAATAGGTTGCTCTCCGTTCAGATGCAAGCACTAGCTTTGAGCAGGCACCACAAGTGGACAGAAATTATTAATTTTGCATGCAAAACACCTGGCGATAAATTATTATATGGGAACATCGTTTCATCATATTCTGAAATACCCTGGAATCGTCTGCATGAGAGATCGGTGGGAGGCAAAGGTACCAAATCTTGGGTATGGAGCAGAATGTCGACCACTGTTGTTGTGGTTTGCTGGAAGCTCCATTTCTGCTGCTCCACCTCCACCTTGCCTGGAATCCACCCACCTCTTTCCGACGCAACAACTAGACCCAAGGAAACAACAAGGACGAGCACAGTGATGCTCATCGTCTCCAACTTTGAACTTCAATCTCTGCTTCGCGATTTGCGACGACCCAAACTGTCAAATCAAAGTATAAGGGACTACAAAACCACCCGAACTTCTTAAGATGCCATACGTGGGTTTTGTGGGTCGTGGACAAGTTGTCGGTTTTGGTTTCACTCGACAAAATCACACAAGGAAGAGTAAATAGGGAGAGTAAATAAGTGTCAGATTGAAATTTACGTGTCATAATTAGGTTCATTGATAGGTCATAATGATTTAGGAATGAGATTGGGACATCAAACATAGGTTAGGTTTTTTTACATGTGTCTTTTTGAAACTTATGAGATTAAGGAGTGGATTATGAGGGTCACTCAATATAGTATATATAATTGCGCATCTTTTCCTTACAGCCAACCATAGTACGTTCAGTACTCACAACTCAGGGCCACTTTATACACGGCCTGGGGCCGGCCGGAGCACCGGCCCGATTGAGGCCTCAATCGGGACGCACTTTATGAACTTATTTCCGGCCCAACCTTGTCGCATGTAAAGTGGTGAGGCCCGATTCTAGGGCCCGATGGTCTTGAGGGTTAAGTTTCATGGAACTTACTGTGGTCAATGCCCGGTGCTCTTGAGCATTAGTTACACGGCTTTTACTATGGGGGATGATCTCTATAGGCTTATGGTTAGGGGGTCAACCTTGGGTCCCATTAGACTATATTGAGCCCTTTGAATCTAATTCCGGTGTGAAAATGCTCATATAAATTCACCTACCATGTACAATGGAATAACCGATGTACCCGGTAACAAAAAAAAACCAGAGTTGCAATGATACAATATTCATTATAGAGTAATCTATGTTTGTAGATATTAATTGGCTTTGTTCCGTTCGGGAACATGACAACATTGAGCATATATTTTCGTGTGGGTTACTGATTGTAAGTAGGCATTGCGCCAACATTGTTGTCGTGCTTTTTATTTTTCAAGCTACATAAATTTATAAAACCATATCAACCTTTCTAAAGCCTCAATTAACTTTCTCTTTATAGATAAGAGATTTTATTTAAAAAATAATAATTCTAACCATAGTATAAGTTTACATTATTGTTGGATCTAAGTGCGTGTAAACTTTTGAGCATGGCTCCACTTGGAAACCATCTTTGGCTTATTTTTGGAATGTGTTTGTTATGGTTAAAATTGTGGAGTCACTACACTAAACATGATATTTAGTGTGAGATACTATAAATACGATCACTAGACTAAATATCACTAACCCTATGAAAGTAAGTAACATTAAATGTAAAATCAAACACTAAATATCATCCATGGTAATATGTGAAAGTTACATGCACAAATTTAGTGTTAGGAAGGATATGAAAAAAAATTAACAATGAGAAAAAGAGAAGGGACATGCCCGGGTACGCAATCCCATATTATACGTAGGGGGGCATCGTACTTAAAACGGCTTAGAGGACGGCTTTTGTAAAAATTATATCAAATTATATCAAATTAAAATGATCAAAAAGTTGGGTGAAGACCAAATTAAATAAAATGAGATGAAAAAAAAGTTGGGTAAAGACCAAATTAAATAAAATGAGATGAAAAAAAAATTGGGTTGCATATTTATTAAGCCTCCCATTAAAATTATAAGCCACGAATAGTTGCCTCCCATTAAAATTATAATTCATTCACAATGTTAAAATTTTATTCAAAAGTCCAAAAAGTTGGGTAGTTTGACCTATGGTACCTATATTAAAAAAATAATATAATTAGGTTTTTAATGCAATTATATGCTTCAAAATATATTCATTTCCTATATATAATTACATTTTTGGATTCCTTGTTAGAAGGGCTACAAGGGTTTCCTACATTAAAACAAATTGTATCACTCAATATTGGACTAAAACGCATTATAAGTGATTATAATCATGACCATATAATACGGGAGTTGCGTACCCGGGGGGACATGGTAGTAGGGAAGGTGGTGGCGCATTTAGGGGAAGAGAAGAGAAGAGAAGAGAAGAGAAGGGGAAGGTGGAGGGGAGAGTAGTAAGGAGGAGAGGAAATGCTTTTACCCCTCCTATTGATTGACGGACAAGATTGGAACAATCCAACGGAGGAGCCCCATCCGGCCCTAGATGGGAGTTCGGGACGAGGAAAAGCTCGTCCCGAAATCTCATCTAGGGCCCGATGGTTTGGCGCCAAAATTGTGCCACCTAAGACGCCACATGGGATAGGTGAGTGTTCGGGCCGGCCCCAAGTATAAAGCCCTTGGGCCCGATTTGATGAAATCGAGCGATCCTATTGGTTCAAATTTTGAGAGTTCCGGCCGGCCCTCAATCCGGCCCCAAGTATAAAGTGGCCCTCACTATATCATGGATTTCAATGCAGGGAGTCACAGTTCATCAATAGTGTTTTTTTTAGTAACCGTAATCATATGTAACCAGGGCTAAGGGCATCCTGATATGAACCATGATCTCTCCTTGATTGTTTGATAATTCAATGAATCGTGAATTACATTAATAACAGCCCTATGGGTTATAGCGTTTATTGATTTATCACAAATATAATGAGGCATTGTGACCATCGTCCTTACATGGACCGACTTAAGGACAATAACATATAAGTTTCCAAAATCCTCGGCCAAGGCAAATTAGATAGTAGCCAAGACCGTAGTCTTCAACATACACCTTGTTGGATTAGTTTCGTTGTGCAATTTAATCCAAAGTTGATTCCCATTTTGATTCAATGATATGATGATTTTTTTCATTCATTATTTTATCTCCTCTTAAATCTTAATAACTTAAATTCGTTGGTTCGTGAAATATATTTAATATTTAGTTATTTTAATTAATTAAGAAACACAAAGGACTATGGTTAGTTTTTATCTGGAACTTGCCTTCATCAACCATTGGTCAACAATTCACTTTCTTTAGTCCCTTGCTCAAACAATTAACTCTTCAGTTTACATGTTGCCATTGACCATGGCCTCACCACGCGTCCTGGTCCCTGCCTCTTTGACTCCAACGGACAATGAACCTATGTCGATCATGGCCAATACCTTGCTCCGTGAGTTTCATGCATTGATGGTTCCTCTCAAACTTTGACCACCCGCAATTGTTAGATGATCTACTTGACTGCACTTTCACATAGAATTCAACCGAGTGATTATATTCTTGAGAAAATGGATTTCTCTCTCGACAACAACGTCACTTAGAGCTCACACCTTGGTCCCACAAACTAGTGTTTTCGTCAATTCATCGCTTAATACCTCAATCTCGCAAGACCATTTACCACACTCAATCTTGGTTTTGCACACATAAAATAATCACATGCAACAAGATAATAGTTTATTTGATTATTATCAGAAGTTTCACACTCTAGACAAAGGTAATTCACTTCGACCATAACCCATAGTTTCACACTCTAGACAGTAGGTGATTCACTCAACCATAGCCCATAGCTTCACACCCCAACTCTTCTCTCTACTTAGACTATTGCTTGAACAATTTCAGTATGTACTAATTCAACTAGATCATTCACTTTCCCAAGAATATTTGTCCAATCCAATTGTAACTCATAAGTTTCAATTTATTTGGAATAGGCTTCACACCTCATTGCTCTCACATACAATGGTACTAATCAACTTCCTCATTTAGTTCATCAACCCTCTTCTCGAGAAACATGTCAATATTTCACATCAATTTACTGGGCTCTCTAGTGCAACTTGCTCTTATTCATAAGAACAATTTCACAAAATAGAAAGGGTCCACTCTATCTTTCTTTCTCTCTTGACTAGATTGTGACCAACATGCAAAACCATGAAATAAAGTCAAGGTTTATCCAAGAGCTTTCAGTTTTAGCAAAAGGCTTCTTACCTTGGACCTTAATCACAAACAATGGTGTCACTCAAAATATTCACTCAATGAGTCCACTCCCTTCCCAAGAGTGCAAACAATTTGCTTTCCGCCAAGATATTTATGAAGATGGTCATTTTCAATCGATAAACATACAAGGGTTCAGGGTGATGAGGGTTTTACACCCCAAACACTCCACTCACACTTACACACAAAGATAATTGCCACACTCATCTCAAATTATGAAGTGAATCGATAGAGAAAGGGCTTCACACCCTATGCTTGATTTCAGAGAATAACATTCAAACAAAAGTTTACTATAATGGGCATCCACTGTCTTCCCGATTGAGATTCCTACTTTTTGATACAACCACTTGAGTATATAAAATAATTGCTACCTTTGACTATGGCCTACATGGTTAAGTGGGAGAGGGGAGCAAGGTGCTCGACCCTCAAAAGTTATGATTGTCCATAGCTAGAAACTCAAGAGGTTTTGCTAATTTACGACATGTTTATAGCCTCTTCACTTAAACACCTCCTAACCCTTGCCAACGGTCAAAATGTCCACTTTAGCATTTCTAACCCTTTGTTGGCTTAGTATTCATGAATATCGTTGTTTCTTCACTAATACAAGAACCAAAAATGGAGATTTGAGATCAAAAATCATCAAAGTTAAACTTTAAGCTAATCTAACCAACAAGTTGGATTACATGGCTTAATTTATTTGGACTTTCATGAGCAGCAAGTTGCACTAGGTGTATGTATGTAAGTTACATGCAACAAGCCACTTTGAGGACCTGCTCATATTCCTCTCAAGTACTATAATTAGAATTCCCTAACATTTCTACACTAAATATGATAATTAGTGTCACTTACTATTTGGAATTATACATTGCTATACCTATTTATTGTATACCTCATATTTTACCAACAACTATCAGATTGGTTGTTTAGACATAATAGAACATCGACAACTTTACTTGGTTAAAACTACATCAATAGTGAAAACATATGCATTGTGTAATTCCAAATAATAAGTTACACTAATTATCATTATTTAGTGTAATCATTTTAAGAAGTAGGGTCTTGTTCTCTACAGTGGCAAATGAGTGACTACATAGGGCCAAAGGCCCACGTTGTTGGGAGGAGAAGGCTCACATAAACTAATTAATTTTAACAAAAACATCTCTATGAATACTTCCGACTAAGGTAGGGAAACTGAAAATGGTGAATGACCACTACTGGTGCACTAAAATGTTTTGTCTAATTAGTGTGGGTAATCATTTGGGGTAACACATTGGCAATGATGAGGAACGCAAGTTGTTCTTAATTCTATTCCATGGAAGTAATTAGTTTTATTTTTCCAAAGAGGCAAGTAACTCAAACCTCCCTACTTGTATAGTAGAGTCCCTAATTTGAGCACCAAAATATCCTACTTTGTAAAAGAATGCACATAAAATGGTTAAATCATTGACACCCAAAAGTGATCACAAGTGGCATGAAACAACACCTATATTGCCAATCATTGCATCCCACCTATCATTGCATCCTTTTTGAGCCACTACTTTTATAATTAGCCATTTTGAGGTCCACAAAATAATTGTTCTACCCCTAGTAGTGGTCATTCACATTTTCAAATTGTCTACCTTACTCCATCTCTAAAAATTATTGCACAAATTTCAAGCCATTCTTTTTGGATGAATCAAATTATTTTCACCATTTTCCGTATATCTACCTTAACACAATGAATTATTATTAGGTCTTGTTTTCATGAAAGCCATTAGGCCATGGATCTAGAGAATCCTTGAATGCTCATTAGTTGGGAGTGTCACGTACCCTTGCTTTAGATTGACATGAGGACAGTTGTGGACTACAACCCATAACATTTTGAGTGAATGAAAAATCTACGTGGAATCCCACATGGCAAGTATGCATAATGTTGACTGGGATTGTAAGGGGGGATTTTTGGGACAACTCTTGAGGGTAGGCATGGCAAAATGTGCGCCGGGGGGGGGGGGGGGGTGGGTTTACACCAAGGGTTCAAAACCTCCAAAAGACTTTGGGTTGTAGTCCGTGGACTTCTCTATGTTCTCATCCAAAAAGCCGGGTACTATGAATATTTAAGAGCTATGGCTTAATGCCTTTAGTGTAAACAAACCCTTAGTTATAGGACAAAAAAGTAGCACAAAGGAAAACAATCGCCCACGTTATTTTTCTAGAAAGAAAAAATAGTGGCCCAATTCTACTAGACATTTGGTGTGGGTAGTAATGGATGTAGCCCACACTAATTCTCATTATGGGAATTAAACTTGGGCTATAGAAAATTATTGTGGCATGTATTAATGTAGTGTGGGCAACATGATCAAGAAGTTTTTATAAGAAATTGATGTGGGTGACTAATTTACTTTGTGCTCCTCAAGTACTAATCTATGATACTAGTTTGTTTTATGCTACTATTCTACTTCATGCTACCTTGTCTCCAATAAGACGGGGTCTTGGATCCACATTATTTCCACCTTGACTAGATAACTACAATGTTCATCTAGATTTGCCCCAAAAAAGTTTCTTAAAATAATCATGTAATGACGGTTCATCAAATAGCTCATTGGAATCACCCATTGGAGTTTTTCGAACGCATAAATGCACCTTGTCTAAAGACAATATAGTGAGTTGTATCAAATTAAAACAAATTCTCCACAACTTTTGCAGGCTTTGTCAATTCCTTTGAGTTTCAACCTCATTGGCAAACTCCCTTTAGGCCACATGTCAATTGCGTAACGAGTGTATGTGCCATCCCCATGACCATGATTGACCATTCCAATGAGGTTTACATGTAGCTGGAACAATCTTGCAAAGGATTTTGTTGTCATTTGTAGACAATATATTTGTTTGTCTTGTTGACGTCCATTCCATTATGGATGATAGTTAGAATTTCACGTGGATCCATTTTGGACTCGTGCATGCACCTTGGCGATTGTTGTGTTTCACAAATTCCTTCTTAAGATGTTCCTTTTTTTTCACTTCTTATGATGCTCATATCAATCAAGTCTCTGTATTGTTTGCATTCACACTTTGAAAAAAATCTGAAACCTCCTTTACATACATCAACATTTGGGAAGACATTCTGTGAAGGCAAGTCACATTTGATCGAGGTACACTCTAAATCCCAAATGATTTTAGAATTTGGAAAAGACCATCAATGTCATTGTATCAATCTTTACGTTTTCATAGAAATTATGTAAGGATCGTGAGTGATCCATATTCACGTAACAATTTAAATAGTTTGTGAACCACTAGATATTTGCAAAGAATCTTGCATTTATTATGAACAAGTTATTTGAAACCAATTAATAATAGCACATTTACAAGCCACAATAACATGGGGAGACATGCCCATGGAGAACATATGATTGGAATTTCAAAATGATTACTTTTAAAATAGTATTTTGGTACTAGATGCACCAACAACATATGAGATTCACATACACCAAAAAACCCATTAATCACTTCCCAATCATCTTGATATTGGTTCTCGAAGGTCTCCCGATGCATATTCTCAACATGATTTTGAGGATTCTATCACCCTTGTGCGGCCTAGTGCCAACCCAAAACCAAACCCTTCAAGTTCATCATTCTTTCCATCAATGATCTACTTTGTAGTCACGCTTTGCCGAGTGTGAGACATAATACCATTATATGTTTCTTTCCGGGCGTGATGATCTTGGAAGGGACAAACTATGGGATATCAAAGTTCGTGCATGATCGGGAGAAATTATGTCTCTACTACTGCACAATTTCCATGTCGTTGTGTGGTCAAAACATTGATTGGGGAAAGGGCAATATTTTGTTTGTGGATGACCAAACTAGCAAGCACATTAGGAACAATGCCTTGGAGTGATGCTACTTCCCCCATACTTGGCATGGTCATAGAGTAATAGATACTATTACTACCGCATGTTACGAGAAACTCATACACACACCAAATGTTCTTTTGTATTTGGGAAATCACATTACATATAGACAACTCCCAATTCCACATTATCATATTTGGTTTGTGCCATTTATGACCAACAATTGCATGCCAAACTCAACATAAATCTTGCAACACATCAAGTATGTACTTCTCACTTGTTCTCTATTCATGTTTGAATATGTTTTGTAGTTGCTACCATGAATCAGGATACCTCCTGATGCATCCATTCTACAATGTATTTTTTTCTTTGTTTAATTGGATTGGCTCTCTCTAAACTTTGCCTTTTGTTTGTATCAAATGTTTGTGAGTGTGAGTAGTACTATTAGGTACTACATTTTGAAATCCAAGAAATCTCCAAAGAGGCAAATGGACTTGCGACCCTCAAAGCTATCGAAGTGTAGTTTCTATGTTGCTTACTATTCAAGGCAAATCATTGCAATTGATTTTTCTTTACCACAATGCAAGATGTCGTGCGTTAGACAATGTCTACAACTTTCGAGAAGTAATATGACTTTTTGATTTGGTAAATTTCACTTCGAACAATTTTGTATACTACATCAATTGATTAATACAAGCTCACATTTCTTGTTTTCCTTATTTGCATTTCAACAAACTCGTCTGCTTTGAGTTCTCATATGCTTCCTACACTTCTAGGTTTTACCTAAACATGAGGCAACCGACTCTATGTAAGAGTCACTAAGGACTACGTGAACACCACGAGCTATCATGATCCGCTACTCATTTCAAATAGAAGGCAAGAAATTCTATAAAATAGGAACTAGGGACTACATGGCCATCTTGTGTCTTCATAATAGAGAATGCATACATCACTACTAGGATTCTTGAACCATCCTTGCTTTGGTTTAGAGAATCATCTAAACAATCATGGGGACCCGTTACAAAAATGAAGGAGCTATTAGAGGGGTTAAGCGACTAGTCCTACGAACAGAAGGATTCAACCACTACACTAAATACAAACGCATACACTAAATATCACTAACCCTATGAAAGTAAGTAACATTAAATGTAAACTCAAACCCTAAATATCAACTATGGTAATATGTGGAAGTTATGAATTTAGTGTTAGTGAGGATATGAAAAAAAGATTAACAATGATAAAAGGAGAAGGAAGGTGGCAGTAGGGAAGGTGGTGGCGCATTTATGTCTAACACTAAATTAGTGTTGAGCAAGATAGGGTGGTAACAACACTAAATATAATCAAACACTAAATATCATATTTAGTGTAGTTACAATTGAGCCGGTTGGGTTTGAAATATAGGCAGTTCCAATTCAAGACTTCAGGTCCACTTCACACACAAGCCAAGAGCCGTGACCATGAGATTGCATGTGAGAGCGTAAAAGAAAGTGTCCAAAGGCCGTCCCAGGACACCTCCAAAATCATGGAGTGTAATCACGCACCCTCAAGTGTCGTGTGAAGTCACATGTGACTAGGCCCTCAACCAAATGCTATTTCAATGAATATCTATTCATGCGGATCCTCACACATGATAAAATACAATAAATCAACGGTTATGAGTGTTCTGAGTGCCATGGTCTCCCGGTTTTGTGTTGGGCCTACCTTCGAGAGGTGGTTTTTCAAAATAGTCCAAGTGACCATGAAACATGATCCATTCGATGCCATGTACGAACGAATCCATGTAGACTTTACATCCATCTTGTATTCACATGCTCCGTTGGTCCCTCAAGCATAGTGTGAAGTGAACTTGGACCAGCTCCGCCTTTCCCACCAATGAGAGTGCTTGAAGTGTAATGGTCACGGGCTCTCAGTCTTGTGTGTGAAGTGGCCCTTAGATTCATATACATTGTGATTTGATAAAGAGAAAAGAAAACCCATAACCCCTTTACTGTTGAACAACATAATTCAAAGCAAGTTTGCCACTTGCGTATTCCGCTGGAATGTTTTTGTTTAACAATATTGCTACAAATTTCTTGTGGAGAGTTTTAAAATGGATACACCCCAGTTTAATAAATAAAAACTGGAAGCTGTCAACTTGGAAACACTAGGATGTTGACCGGTTGTGCCCAAAAAACCCCTATGGACATGGTTACCTACTTATCTTAGGGCTACTTCACACACAAGATTGAAGGCCCGTGACCATTGCAATCTAAGAGCTCTCATTGGTCGAAAGGGTGGAGACCGTTCAAGTTCACTTCACACACGAAGGTGAAGGCCTAAAGGTCCAAAGAAGACTTCACAAATGAAAAGTCTACATGGAGTCCTACATGGCGGACTATGGATAAGGTTTCATGGCTTCCTCTACATTTGCGGTCTCCTCTTGGAGATGGGCCTGACACAAATTCCGGGAGACCATGATTTTTTAAATATTTTTTCTAGCATGACAAATCACAGATAAATCGTAGGTCAAATTCCAGAACATACTCTAGGTAATCACAAACAAACACCACCGAGTGAATTCTCTCGAATTGATAGAGTTTGAGACAAATTAGATTGAACCGAATCCTCCCCTCTTTTTCCGCCAACAACATATGCAATGGTCCCACAACATGGTCCATTCTCACTTCACACTATGCTTGAGGGCCCGTGACTACATAAAACGGCTTTCCCAGCACCCATGGTACAACCTTTGGATGAGAGTCAAGGGTCCTCACCATTACGAGGTCACGGCTCTTGGCTCATGTGTGAAGTGGCCCTTACATGTAAAAAGAAAGGAGACGTCATCGCCATTCATGAGCCTGATGGTGTCCAGGGTCGCCTCAGTCTGCATGTTCCGCATGCCCCTGCTTTCAAGAGCCCAAGCTCAGGGGTTGTCGTTTTGCACTTGGCCTTTACTAGAGGAGGCTGGCAACTAGCATGGCAGGGTGATCTGGGAGATATTTGGGCATAATCGGTTGAGATCCCAGTGTTTGCAAGTCCAACCGGTTACATGTTGACATCCTTTAGTTTTTTCTTTATTAAATTGGGGTATATTCTATAAATTCTTCTAAAATGAACAGTAATTTTTCCTGCAGTCTTGAACGTCAACTGGTTATTTCTCAAACTCAACCGGTTCTCCCCGATCATAGGTGCCCACTTGTTATTGTATCCCTGAGGCACCACGGGCCTTGGCTTGGTGGTTAGGGCTCATGGCCCTCAATGAGGAGGTTGTGGGTTCTATTCCCCATGCCGGCGTGGTGCTCACCACCTTAGTCCACCCAACTATGGTGGGGGGTCCTTGGACCTTGTTGTATGGGTACCTCAAAGCCCTTTGGGGGGATACCATGTCCGGTATCTTCAAGGCACTAGTGGCTAGCTAGGAACTAGTATAGTGTGTCACTATAGTGTCCATCCTCGAAAGGGGAGAGTAGTATTTGTCCCAATGTCCTCTTGTCCAGTGGGCATCGGGTCATTGGCATTACGAACGGACACTTTATTCACGCCGGCCCCTTGCTAAAAAGGGACCGGAGTTTCTATCTATCTGTATCCCTGAGAAGACCGGATTATGTTGAAGCTGGATTAGCGCCATGTAAGTTAGGGCCACTTCACACACGAGCCAAGAGCCGTGACCTTTGTAATGGTGAGGACCCAAAAGAAAGTGTCCAAAGGCCGTCCCAACACACCTCCAAAGTCATGTAGTGTGGTCACGGACCCTCAAGTGTAGTGTGAAGTCATATGTGACCGGGCTCTCGACCAAATGCTATTTCAAGGAATTTCTATTCATGTGGGTTCTCATACATGATGAAATAGAATAAACCAACGGTTGTGAGCGTTTGGAGTGTCATGGTCTCCTGGTTTTGTGTTAGGCCTACCTCCAAGAGGTGGTTTTGGAAAATAGTCCAAGTGACCATGAAACATGATCTATTTGATGCCACGTAGGAATTCATGTAGGCTTTTACATCCATCTTGCATTCACATACTCCGTTGGTCCCTCAAGTGTAGTGTGAAGCGAACTTGGACCGGCTGCTCCTTTTTCACCAATGAGAGTGCTTGAAGTGTAATGGTCACATGCTCTCGGTCTTGTGTGTGAAGGTGTGTGCATACAACACTGTACTTGGTGATGAACCTTGCTTGTTCTGTTGCCTCAGAGTTCCTGTCACAATCTGGATTACAACCAGCTTTCGATCTTTATCCGGCCTTCTTCTCCTCTTCCTTTGATCTCCAAGGTTGGTTACGGTTGGATCTAGATTTTGACAGCTTGCAGAACAACTTCGGCCTGGATTTCAAGAGCTTGCATTTCAACTTTGACCATCCAGCCTTCTTCTCATCTTCTTTCGATTTTAAGGTCAGGTAGGGTTCGTTGTAGACATTGAGAGCTTGTAGATCAACTGTGGCCTGGGTTTGAGAGCTTGCACATCAACTTCAACCTGGATTTCGAGAGCTTGCAGATCCGTGTCCTTACGAGAAGCCCAACACCTTGTGGCACCGAGAGTCAGGTTGAGTTCTGATCTTCTTCGACCTTCTTCTTATCCCCTGGAGCCGAGTTTGACGTTCGACCTAGGTTTCGAAAGTCAGCTTGCGAAAGAGAATCAGGCGGAGTTGGAATCTTCCGATCCTCTTCGACCTTCTTCCGATCTCCTTGAGCCGTGTTTGACGTACTTCCAATCTCAAAGGTCGGGTTGAGTTCGACCTAGATTTCGAAAGCTTGCAAATCTCTTCCCCCATGAAAAGCCTGCTTGTTGGGAAGATCGGAGTTAGCTACTGTCAATTATGTGTGACCCGATTACAGACGCTTGAGGGCGTGCGCAACGATTTGTGTGAAGGATGCTTGGAGAAGGCTTGGGAGTTTTCGTGTGGCTTTCCAGTTTAGATGGAGCTCACATCACTCCGGAAGCCTCTCCTTGTTCATTCAAAAGGAACCCCAAACAAGCTCCTCAAGTATAAATGGAGGGTTATTTCAGGGCTATAGAAACTTCTCAAGATAACTTGTTCTACAACGTCTTCGTTTCAAGTTGGCCCAATTAGACTAATTTTTGTTTTCAAGTGCTATTTGCAGAGTCAAGTTGATTGAAATAAAGAAGACAATTTGGCTACAATAGTTTGTTACGTTACATACCATTACTCATCATTGTGTGTTCATAACATTACTCAGTTGATGAGTTGTGTTCATGGGCCTTGCAATAAATTCAAAAATAAAGCCTCCGAATGTTGGAATTTTAATGCTTCAAATAGAATGTGAAGGGGGGACGCTAAAGTACCCCATCGAACTTTTAGGGGGTAGGTCAAACCAAAAAACAGGTTGCCCGCCCCCCCACTCCGCTGACCAACCACGGAAGGATGAAATAGATGGAATGACGTGCCATGGTTTGGGTCACGTCATTCGAGGGTTTGGGACTTGTCGTTCGATGGTGTGGGTCTCATCATTGGAGGGTGTGGATCCTGCCATGGTTTAGGGTTGGTGTCATTCATGGCGATCCTTCACTCTCAAGTGGAAATCTTTCTCATCATTGTGTTTTTTTGGTGAAGGACGTCAATGATTTGAGAGTGATTGTTGTAGGATCCGTGAGAGATTAGACATGTTAGGTGATGGTTTGGACAGTAGGGGTGAAATTGAGTGACAAATTAGATGTGCTTAGCTATTGAGTGTACCCGTATCCTTGCCATCTAGGGTTTCGAAACCAGATTTGCGAGCAGTGTGGTGTGTACCATACACAAGCACATAGGTGCGGTGGAGGCTCCGAGGTACTGGCGGTTGCTTGCCGTAGTTTCATTGTGTAAGCCCGGTCCAATTTGAAGGAGGTCCTTGAAGTCATCAGCAGGTGGCTCAATTTGAAGGGCTTCTCGAGGCGGATCTTGAGATTGCGTTGCTGCCGCTAATGTTGAGGAAGTTGCTGAGGCGTACTTTAGTTAACTACCTCGCGTACGTCCTACTACAGAGAGCATACTTTAGCAGCCTGCAGCAACATTCTACTCAGAAGCAACAAAGCATTTGTTGTCATTTGTCCATGTGCTGGACCTTCACAAACCTTTCAAATTACGAAGCAGGTTGTAACTTTTATGTTTCCTCTGCAATTTCTGCAGGATCCGGTAGTTCAGGCGCAAGAGAGAAAACCCTCATATGGTGGCGGCTTCTTTGACAAGGTATGTCATTCGCCTTGGGCAACTCAAGATGGCACTGCCTCCAAATATATGAATACCAACGATAAGGTCAGAGTCCTATGGACAGAGGACAGGAGGATCCTTCAAAATCTCCCCGAAGGTGAGAGCAGATGTAATCGACATAGTACCCCGAACTTTGGTTGTCGCTTTGTCTCTTGTTGTCTGGAAGTCGCTTGCTAGTCAAACTGAGTGATTAGTTTTCCTTCATTGCTGTTGTGGAAGTGCTTCTCAGAATTTCTTTGTTCAGCTACCCTCAGCATGAAGTTCTTCACAAAGTGTCTGATGTTTTGCTGATGGAAGAGTGCACTCCTCTCCAGTTTTCTCAATCTCCATCTAAGTCTTGCAAAAAACTTAGTGAGGGAATTATATGTAGTCATTTTGATGACTTTTTTGAGAGCCTGGCGATGGTTGCAGGCATTTACTCCCAGGTTTGCTACTTGTCATAATCGGTAAAACCTACTACATTAACTAAGTATCATTGCTTTCCCGTCTGTGAGCCTTAGGAGCAATCCATGTCAGGTGGGAAAAGTATCTGTGGGATGGGTTTTGGGCACCTTTTGGGTTGGTGGAGTTTTCAAGGAAGTTTCGGGAGTTTCTAAGCTGCCAGTTTTCCTGGCTGTGTTGTTTTGCCTAGGTTTTTTCCAGCTTGACACCATGATTCCAATAGTAGGGGTTGTCACACCTTCTCGGAGAATGTAGAATGGGAGGATGGAGAATGGAGAATGAGGAAAAAGAGGAGCCAATAGGATAGCTTCTCCATGGAGAAAGGTGTGACACCCCTTTGTGGTCCGTGGAGAATGGAGAATGGGAATTACCATTTTGCCGTTCGCATGTGGTAAGAATTTGTGCTTTATTCACACGCTCGGATCATGCACTTTTTGTAGTGTGGATTTTTTATCAAAACTTTTACGGGAAGTTAGCTTCGTGCATGTGTGATCCGATTAGAAAGGGGATGATTTGTGAAAATTTTATCCATCATTTCATGTTGTAGTGTTCCACCCAAAATTTTGAAAATTTTAGTCTTAAAGTGCTCTTAAAAAAGTGAAGTACTAAAATTAAGCAATCAAAAAATCTCCAAAAATCACTACACTTAGAGTATTACATTCCAACCAAACACAACAAAATTTATTATTAGATTGTCAATATCTCATTCGTAATCATATTACAAAAAATTGTGTAATTTTAAGTTTAGGGTGTAATACAGAAATATTGGTAATAGCAATTGCAAATCTAACCATATGGATAGAATCTAAAATGCATATTGTACAACTTTTATTCATTTATCAAGTTGATCTTATCCCTCTTAGTTGCATTTTATAATGCATCTTTGAAAAACTGCCAAATCTGAAAAGGATGAGAACGTTTAGGAATTAAGGAAGGATTAAGGAAGGATGTTTGTTATGTTTTGTATGTTTTGTATGTAACATTGAGATCTTTTGGATCATGCAATGATGTGCTAATAATAATGTAGTGCAAAAGTATAGTAAAATACATGTGTTTTTGAAATAGGATTATAATCTACATTTAAATTTTTCAAAAGTAAAAGTACTGAAATGCATGTTTGATACTTCATTAAAAAATATTATTGAAAATAGAGAAATATTAATATCAAAAATTGAATGCATATTTTAATAACATAAAAGAATAATTTTGCAAAGTAAAAGAATAATTTCTGAAAGTAAAAATATTAAATTTTACTTAATCACTATATTCGTTAATTAGAGACTTTGGAAAGTCTCAAAATCGATGCAAATGGTTGAATATCTAGTTCAATTTTTTATTGTGATGACATGTATTTGTGCCAAATTGGTTAGTGCGGCCCATGCAAATCACTTTATTAAGTTACATTGAATATATTTCTTGTACTTTTCTTGTTTTTTATTTGAAACACTATGTTCTTAAATAGTCTCAAAATCATGAAAAAATCTTCGATTACCGAATATAGTGATACTTTGTAAAACAATTGGAGATACACTGTATATATTTCCCTTAAATATGTATTTTGGATCATTGTACATCATCGTTGGTTTCACTTGAAATACATATAATATATTAGATCCTTCATATTATTTGTCTTTGTTTTTTACAGTTGTAAATATGCCTTGTCGTAGTGAACGAGCTAAGGCTACTGAAGAACTTGAAAATACTCTTGTAGCACGTATAGTGTTTAATTCTATGGGAATGATAGCTTCATGTACTGATTCGTCAAGTAGTGCTAGCAGTTCCTCTACTTTTGATAGTAGTGATGAGGGCCTCGACAATGTCTCTACATTATACAACTGCATCTTATCACAACGTTACTTTGCAGAGAAACATCATGAAATGGTAGATTCATCATGCATGCCTAATGATATACTTCGTATAAACCCTAATAGGTTTAGAGCAAGATTCAAGATATCATCCACAATATTCGACAAAATTTGGAATATGATCAATGACCATAACATCTTCACTAATGTTAGCACTTCCACTCAATTCGATCCTAGGTTGCAGTTCCTAATTGTTTTATTTAGGTTTGGAGCCTATGGAACCGGCGCCTCCAGGGCAAATATTGCGGCATCATTTCATATATCCACTAGCGTTCTATTGAAGTTCACAAAACGCGTTATAGTTGCTCTTTTATCACTTGAAAAGAATGTCGTATGTTGGCCCAATGCAGTGGAAAAAAAATCCATCAAACTCTCTATTCAAGAATCCCATGGATTTCCCAACGTCATCGGCATGATGGATGGTACTCATGTTATATTTGCTGCAAAACCAAGCTATCAAGGAGAACAATATTTCAACAGAAAAAAATGATACTCCATTTCATGTATGATCGTCAACGACCACAATTATAAAATAACGCACCTACATGTAGGCTTCCCTGGCTCAGCTCATAATAGTCGTGTGTTTGTCAACTCACATATGGCTTCACCATGCTGATTTTTTCAAATCTCCTGAGTATATTCTAACAGAGACTGGCTATTCTCTCACTGCTATTACTCTACCACCATACAAGGTCCCTGCATCAAAGAAAAAAGAGAATCAACGTTTCAATAAATATCTCTCTTCTATTCGTGTGCGGTCCGAACATATCATTGGGCAACTGAAGGGGAGGTTTCAAAGCCTTCGTGGCAATCCTACAGTCATTTCAGGAAAGGGAATGCACACCCTTGTTATGCTTTGGATTCGGAGTTGTGCCGTTCTACACTTCCTACTCCTCGTGGATGGGTATGATTATTCAAATTGGGAAGGTGGAATCGAAGACCCAGACATGATTGTTTCCAATGAAACTCCAGAGGGAAATAACATAATACTTGGATATAACAATAGTTATGCGAGAAGCAAAAGAAAAATGATTAAAACATAGGTCTTGAAATATCATGGATATGGAATATGATGTACAAGTCTGTCACAAATATAGAGCTATATCATGTTCTAATATCAGCATAGTACACAAGTTCAACACAATACATGATGAAGGGTTCATGACTATCAACCTTTATGTAATAAACTCAAAGTTAATATTCTAGATAATTAAATGAATATTCAAAAGATGCTCATATGACAAGTAGGAGAATCTATATGCTCATATCACCGCAGATTGTTTAAAAGTATCTCTCATGTTTTGATTGCATTTTTCCACCATGGGAGGATCAATTCGGGAATCAATTGGTAGTCATTGTCAGACTTACTGTTCAAAATTCATTACGCATTTGGATGAAAAATCGCTTAGTAAGTGACTGTAAATGCGATATTATAAATCTATAATGTACAAAAAAATTTCATGACGTCTTAGCACGCAGTTTTTCAAGCTCAAACTGTAAAGCTAGTTTACTAATATGTGATTTCTCACGTTGCTTGTCTCTCCACATTAATTCCAAATCCAAACAGTGGTGTTCAAGAGCAAGCTGCTTATCTGATTGCTCTCGCAGGAATTGAAGTTTCTTTTGTTGATGTGCAGAATGCTTCTCTAACTTCTTCTCCATCAACACTCGGTTTTGCTCTTGCATATCTGCTATTGTTTCTTCTATTGATTTAAGTTTTTTCTTCTGCTCTTTCTGATGGCGACTGGGAGACAGTCTAGGCTACGTTCTCTCAGGTACAAAAGGTGCACCTGCACATCCAACAACCCAAAACTAAAAACATAAAAGAAAGTGAAAATATATGTTAAAATGTTGAAAGTCAATGTTCTACTTGTGACACATAGGAACTGATCGCACTGATTGGACAGAACAAGTGACTCCCTTAATGACCAAGTTCTAAAAAAACCAATTTGACTAATCATAAGAGGTGATACCTTAAAAATAAGCATATGGGATTGGCTCTGAACCCGGAACACTATCTTCTTCGAAATCTGTCTCTTCATCATCACTAAACTCATCTTCTTCATAATTACCATTGTCACCCTCCTTAATCATCGATTCATGAAATCCTTGCCCAATAGAGGTTCCAAATAATAATTCCTCTGTGTTCTTAGTCATGCCGGTCTCACCAATGTATGGTGGATTAACAACAACACTCTCAGACATGATTGGTTTGACCCGAAAGTAAAATGGACAAATGAAGATAACCTTATCTCTAATTCTAGCAATCCCCAACTTTTCATTAGTAGTGGTTAATCCTTCACATGTGTTACACAAGTAATCTTCCGCCTCTTTGAATTTCTTCTCCACATACCTCATCTTGGATATTACATGTTCAGATGTTTTTTTTTGTATTCAAAGTGTCGAGGAAATTAGAAATGGTAACAATTATTGTTTTCTTGGTGAGCCCTGAGGTCCGCGTTCCTCCGCTTGCATTTCTGATACATGCCCCCTTCCACATCTCGTAGTTGCCTGACAACTCCAACCACTCAAACAGCTGTGCTTCCATATTTTCGGTCCATGTCTCGTACAATGTCTTCTGAGCTGACTCTTGTGATGCACTACCAACCTCGATGGAACGGGAGGTGGCAATGTCAGATGCTTGGGATGCCATCATAAGACTTTGCGTTTGGTTACATTGCTTCTTTCGTTGTGTGCATTGGGGGGATTGGGGTTGCGTTTCCAGAGGTCCCAAGTAATTTGCGGGATTCATCTGTATGACTGCAATGAACAATAATCTTACCTTCACAAACAGTAATCTCAATATCGAAAACAGTAATCTAATTTGCACCATTGAACCAAGAAAATCCATGCTACCTTCTATATAGTGTTGATATTTTAACGTGCAAAGGATAAGAGGTTAGAGTTGGTTATAATCAGAAAAATTAATGGTTCATCTGGCCTTGACAGGAGTGCAGCAAGAGGAGAATGTTATGGTGGTTCATGGATTGGAGGTGCTTCAAAGTGAGCTGAAAATTTCTAAGAATGAGCTTCTTGAGACCACTGCACACTTGAAGCAGGCACAAGAAGGTATGAAAAACATGTCAACTTATTTGGCAGCAGTTTTGAAGATGGATTTTACAAAGCCCATGAGAGGAGATATTCATAAGTAGCTGAAGTTCATATTGTTTGTGGATTACTTTTAATTGATTATTACAATTTTATGCTTGAATTTTAAGTTTGTGGACTTCTTTAAAGTTCTGTCCAGAATTATGAAAGTTATGGTCGGAGTTTGTGATGTATTTTGACTGTCATCATCCACTTACAAATGTTTGTAGCTCTGGAAATCATGTCTGAAATTGGTAGTCTTGATCTTAATGCTCGAATTTGAAGCAAGAGGTTAGGACTGAGGTTTTCCATGTTATCCTGTGATGAGCTTTTTAAATTCAATGATTTCATACCCAAGTCCCAAGAACTTGCTTAAGTCGTACCGTATAGCTGAGGTCCTCAAACACTCCTGCACATTCTCAGACAAATGTATTCAACAAGAATTACAACGTATTTCCAATTCTTGCAAACTATGGAAACTACGACACAGATGCTCTGTTTCATGGCATAATGAATTTGATATTCATATGAGCTCCAGAAATTGTGAGGCAAATGTCTATGGGCACAAGGATTTGGAATTGGTAAACGTGTCAAACTAAGTTAATTGAGTGTTTCATATCCTACGAGAAGTGGGCGCTGAGACAAAACTATCCAAATAACACATGTCTACCTTATCCAACTCACAATTCAACCTTTTAGGTGTTGCAACTACACAATACAGAAACAAAGAGCATGAAAATTGCAAACCCTATGTATGGTAAGCTCTGGAAATCAAGCGACTGCAACACTACACATTATGGTCCCACCTGAATACTCTGAATCCCTCATTCATGCTTGTTCAAAACAAATAGCTGCAATAGAAATCATGTTTGAAATTGGTAGTCTTGATCTTAAAGCTCGAATTTGAAGCAAAAGGTTAGGACTGAGGTTTTCCATGTTTTTCTGTGATGAGCTTTTTAAATTCAATGATTGCATACCCAAGTCCCAGGAACTTGCTTAAGTCGTTCCGTATAGTTGAGGTCCTCAAACACTCCTGAACAATCTCAGACAAATGTATTCAGCAAGAATAACAACGTATTTCCAGTTCTTGCAAACTATGGAAACCACGACACAGATGCTCTGTTTCATGGCATAATGAATCTGATATCCATAAGAGCTCCAGAAATTGTGAGGTAAATGTCTGTGGGCACAAGGATTTGGAATTGCTAAACGTGTCGAACTAAGTTAATTGAGTGTTTCATAACCTACGAGAAGTGGGCGCTGAGATAAAACTATCCAAATAACATATGTCTACCTTATCCAACTCACAATTCAACCTTTTAGGTGTTGCAACTACACAATACAGAAACAAAGAGCATGAAAATTGCAAACCCTATGTATGGTAAGCACTGATTCAATATTGCAGCTTGAAATCAATGTGAGGTCAGTGTTGATGATATATGAATCTACATGTTTGTGATGTCAAATAATGCCGGATCGGCAATGCTGCAATATTTTTAGGGTTAGGCGCCCAATTCTCGAAATTTCAACCACCTTGTACCACCGTAATTTAGAGGATAACAGGAATTTCTTCAATCCCGAAATTTGGAATCCACACAGATGAACTACTACTACCCACAACACCACGAAGCAAGGATGACATTCACAAGCAACTAAGCTAGTCCTCCGTGAAGCAGATATGAAGTTTTGAAGTTATGATGTCTTCAGAAGTCCAGTGAGCGACTGCTCCAAAACTGCAACTCCTTAAACTGGAACCCATATATTTTGCATGAGGACAAAAAGCAAGAAATCTAAGTTATAGCTCCTCCTTCATGGTCAACCCTCACAAAATGAAAAACCCACCACTGGATTGCAACCAAACATGAGAACTCCACTTACAAATAGATGCGAAAAGGATATGACAAACCTCCAAGAAGGAAAACACTTGAAGTTGAGGGAAGACCACTTGCACAGAAATCACAGAAATGAACTAAAGCCCCGCCGCCAGGTGAAAGAAGTGGGAGAATGGTGAAAAACAGTAAAACTTCAAAGAAAGAGGTAGGAGCTCTTCTTCTTCTTTTTCTTCTTCTTCTTCTTTTGTTTTTTTTCCCCTCTTTCACTCTCTCACCTCTCATCACCTTCAACAAAGCCAAGCCAAAGCCAAGCGAGCCCCATGCACTCAAAACCCGCCTCAGGCCATTGCCTGGAGATTGGAGTGGAACTAATTAACTTATGCAAGCTTCTTGAGGTCTTTTGGAAGACCGACATTCATACATGTTTACACACAAATATGCGTGCTCGATTTGTGACTCGACTTCAGAGTTGTTTAATTTCCTATTTGGGAAACTGCTAATCAGGTGCATGATCTATCGAGGATTTTGGTACACACAATGATTACATAAGCAAGTTTGAGGAATCCAAAATGCACGAGGTTCTGATGAGTTTAGTGTTATGATAATTGCAGGCTTCATAGTTGATTCAACGTTTGAGAGTGTTGTGTTGCTCGAGGTAAGTGTGGGGACAATCAAACCACATAACAGGTGCCTGCAATTTGAGTTCATGTTATTGATGTTGATAATTGAGATGATTGTAATCTTGTATAACTGGAACTTGTGGTGCTGGTGAGTTCATGCAGTATTTTGCTGGATATGGCGCCAACTGTTGGAGCAAAGGTGTCTTTGACACCTGCAAGGCTTGTTGTAGAGGCTTTAGATCATGGTTTGCACGTGGTCGAGGATCCTCCAATGATTAAGCTCCTTGGTCGTACAAAGTTTGTGGAGCTTGTCGTTTTTGGTGTTCTTGGTTGGCAGGAAAGGGTGAGAACTTTGAACTTTTCCTTCACATTCAATCTTGCATCATTTCCAACGTTCCCGACTTGTTTAGTCTGCAAGGTTTAGGGTCTATGTCTTTCTCTCCTCCTCTCATTCGGGCAAGGCAAGTATGAGCAAGTTTGTACATTCTCCTCACATATAGGCTTCAAATGTTTACCGTGGGAATAAATGGCATGTGTCTAGAATATCCAAACAAATCCTTTAATGTTTGAATGACAGTCCCTGAATGACAATACTTGAATGACATGATGATAGTCTATGTCATTCAATTTAAATTATTATCTTCTTATATGATTTTGTTATTATGACAGTTGTTCGCAGGACAACGTGTTTTTAGGTCCACTATGATACACAATAGAAAACCTTCTATAGCATTATTCTTGGAAGCAGAGTACGAGGCGCTCACGCTTGAGGCTTATTGGGAGTCTAGAGTGATTACCACGAGGTTGGTTAATGGCAGACATCCATTCTCTTGTGTACACTGTAAAGAAACACACATATCGAAGAACACGACATCTTATCATAGAATGCTCAACATGTGTAAGGTATACAAGGGTCTTGGAGTGTTGAAGATGTATCCATCGTGGGAGAAAAGCAACCACGGAGAGGTTTATAGGATTGCTAAGAAATATGGGAAGATGTATCAGTCTAGCGTAGTGTGCAAGCCACCTACACTGCTGAAGAGGAAGGCAACAAATATCATTGACATTCCCCCTTGAAACACCGCAATATAGCTGTGAAGGCAGCCCCCAAACCTCCAAAGTCACCGTCCCACAACAAACCAAAGCGGAAGGTGAAGTGTATCCCTCAATGTGTGAGGTTTGAAAAACATAAAAAATGACATGACTCTGAAGGACATGGCGATAGTGAAGAATTTGCGGATGTGAGCTCCGAAGACTATTCTAATTCGCATTCACCAAGAGAAGCCAATAATGAGGCTATGTCCGCGGTTGCACCTCTAATTTCTAAATAATTGGAGTACATTAGTCTGGGCACATTGTCCAATGAAGAGGTTTTCCATGTGGTCAGACATCCCAAACATTCAAAGCGTGTCATTCAGCATGACACCACATGCAATCTCACTCGTAAAGAGGTTGAGAAACAGACGTGGCGGAAGGCCAAACTTATGTTTCCTGATGGCTACTTTAGAAACATTCATTTCCCACACCATTGTTGAAATCAACGGAATATACATCCTCATTACTGAGGCGTTGTCCAATAGATGCCTAAAGAACTCGTTGAAGACCCTCAATATTGCATAGATCACTTGTATAAGATGTTAGAAGACGGGATCATTGGCTCAGGGGGGGGGGGTAGTCATTGGTTGGAGTAGCAATATACGTGCGAACAAATGATAAGGTATTTTAAAAACATGGGAGCAAAAAATATAATTGGGCGTAAGAGTAATATAGGGTATCAAAAATGGCACTGGACATCTTTAAAGTACTATAGGGTATGGAATAATAGGTAATTTGAAATTATAAGTAATGCAAGCCATTTTTCTATTAATCCAAAGTAGAAATTTACATAATGATAGCATGTGAAAAAAAAAATTGAAAGTAATACCCCCTTATAAAATAGTGGTTGTTCGCACCTATATCCTTAACTTTTTAACACACTGCCCCCTCCCCGAGATCATTGGGAAAAAAATTAGCAACGCATTTGGCCAATGGTATCTATACGGAAATCTAGTAAGATCAACATATGTCAATACATGTTACTTGTTTTTATGTTTCATTCTTGTAATACGTGGTTTGTATTGAGGATTACATGGATTTGACTTGTGAATATCATTGTTTTACATTAAATAATATATCAATTTGAACTTTGAATGACAAGGTTTTGTGTTGAGGATGACAAAACTTTGATACGATAATCAAATATTTTGCATCAAGGTTGATATAGCTTTGAATTCCTAATGACATGGTTATAGTTGGGATTTGTAGGGTCCTCGCACTCCAAAAGAGCACAAGACGCTCATTAAAAGAATAAATGAGTAGATGCGATGCTTCAATAGTAACTTTGATATACAGAGGTTTGATGAGCTCATGCATTTGAAGGATTACCACAACCTCAGAATCACGTTCAGGGCGTACGAAGCTAAGCTAGCTGCCGCAAACAAAGATGTAGAAGAACTACGCAAAAAATTTGTCCATGATAAACTCAACAAGCTCAATGTTGCTGAAAAAATACGTACAGAACATAAAAGGTGGGCGTGGTCCCCGGTGTTTTGCATACTTAAGGAATGGTCTCTCTCTGATTTCCACGGCTATCCATGGGAACACACGGAACATGAGTGGTTAGAAATAGAGAGAATTTTATTGTCACAAGTATACTCTAAACCATGTTTAATTGAGGTTGAATGTCCCCATATTCTCAAAGTTTTGTTGATCTTAAATCGGATATTGGATGGTCACAACAGTTCTCTTGTCCATCCTTAGAGAGGTTTGACATTGACAAATATTCTTCACATTGCTCGGGATAAAATAAAATCTGTAATTTTGACTAATATTATGCACAATTTATCAACTATGGGTTGGACATTGTTTCCGCGTATTCATACAACATGTGGCACCTTTAGCAATTTGTATTCAGAGATATTTGCTCTGCTTGGTTACGATGTGGATAAATATGCCGGAGTCGTGGAGAAAGTCAGGGCCTTCATTGGTAGGATTGCACATCGAGCACTCGCCGATATGGTGAAAATGCATCGATCTTCCGAGGTCGTTGATATGTGGCATTCGGCGGACGTCCCGAACCAACGAAAACCTAGATGTGAAGAAGTATGTAGTTATTCTATACATTTGATTGTAAAAATATACTCATATATTGTTTGATTGGAATGGTATTAAAGTTTATTTATTTGACTTGCATGTATTATTTTTTGTCCTCGTCATGCGTGAAGACATGGACATTGGATAATTGATCATGAACGACCTCTAAAGAAAAAAAACATTGTATACAGATCAGATTAGGTAAAACAGTCAATATCATGTTTGCCTTAAGACAAACAAAATTCAGTCTTATTTAATGTGAGTTTGGCTTGGAGGAGCCCACTGGTGACATCGCACTGGATGTGCCAAACACATTGTCATTAATGGATAATTCCCAAAAATGCGTCAATTCCTTTATGTGACGAAGCCACAAGATTATGTAGAATGAGTGCAAGAGGCAATGAGCTTAGACGATCTTAAGAATATCCCGTTATTTTCCTAAAAATATATGGATTGTTTCGACATTCATGATTTATGCCTCACGCAGCTCCAGAATGATCTCCAAAAAAATTCTTTGAAGTTTTTTACGTCTTCGACGCCCTTATTTCTTGATGACATACTATGTACGATGCAGTCTACGAAGTCATGGACTCCCACAAAACTATACAATGAGTCAAGCAAAGGATCTTGGTTTGCAAGAATTTTGGCCCTGACTCTTGCCATTGGGCATCCCGAGTCCAGAACAACAACTTCACCACCACGTAAATTAGAGTTGGGCAGCATGACGAATATTGGTTATGCACAAGAAAACTCTTTGATGTTCGACAACAACGTGAGTGTGAAGAAGACTGAAGACATGAAGAACAACACTTCAAGAGACGCCACATTCGAATCGTTTTCAGTCATGCCCCCGTGTTCGATCATTTCTGAGGTGATCGAAGGACATAGGAAAAAAAACCAAGAAAAAAAAAAACCTCGTCGTACTTGATGTGGAAGGACAAGACTGTAGATGATATCATATCTTGAACAACTCACAAGTGTGATAGAAGATAAATTATCTAGCACATTAATTTTGTAATAATTCACATTTTGTTCATGACTACTTGTATAAATCATTCACCTATATGTCATGTCATTCAATGTTGATAGTCATCTCGAGTTATTCAAGGATTCACAATATGATTCACTTGGTATATCAATTAATCAATCATATAATATATGTAATTCGTACTTGTAGTCATGTGGTAATCATTACATATTGTCATTAAACCGGTGTGACATTCAAATGTTCCATTACTTGTGATTGTGATGTTATTTATGATTGTGAAGATACTAATTCCAAGTCCTCTTGTGATTCATACAATAGTCATATGGTTATTAAATGATTTGGATATTTTGTCATTCAATATTGTACTTTAGTTATCAACTATGTAGTTATGTACAACATGATGTTGTACATCATGGTCAATGAAGTGTTATGTGATTTTTTACTGGATTTAGACCATTTAGATAATAACAAAGGCATTAATGTGAAGAACATGACTAACAATGTAAAGGACATTGTACTCAATACATATATATAGTATGTTGAAGGACTCTATGATTTAATATGAAACGTGTTGCTAATTTGAATAAATAGGTGGATTCAATGTAGATATTCCATACAAGTTACAATATAATAATATATCTATAAAAATGACGTACATATCAAAACATACATCTGTTAATGACATTAATGCTTAAGTGTGGGTTTTTTTTTCTTCTTAGGAAAAACTGTCTCCAGGAAGCCTCGATGGCGCTTGAGAGAGTTGTCATCGTCTCTCTATTTGGGAACGATGATGTGGTGGATGTAGTATGGAACATTGCGACGCCACGTGCAATCAATTATTTATGTTTGCCTCTAATGTGCTTCAAATCAGCAAGCAAGTAAGGATGAAGTGACAGAAAAATTTATTCGTTATTTGTCAATGATGTGTATATACTATGAATCGTTGCTTGCGATGCAATCTGGGAGCTTGTGGGTCGTCTTGTAACAATTCATCTAGGTTGGAAACATCGTTCAGAGATATATGAGATCCTATATCATTATAATCTATAGAATTGAGATGGCCATATCCACCCACATCACCAATGGTTTGAACGTGTAGTTCCAAAATTTTATGTGATTCATTGTCATTCATTGCATAGATATGTTGTCCGAGATGTTCGTCGCATCGTCGTACATGTGCGCGCGTGGAATAATATTGGGACATGATAGTATCACGATCAACACCGTGTAGTGTACTAGCCTCCCTAACTATGACATTGTCTTCGATGTCGGGGTGGAGCATCTTGAACACCTTCACCGTATGCTTGCATATCATGTCTTCACGTGCGACGGGACAGTCGCATTGTGGCCACTCAAAGTTAGGTGAGTGTATCGTCCACATTTTAGGATTGTTATTCACTGAGCTAACATATGTTTTGTCCTCATCCATACAAATCAAAACATTTGTATCATGGATTGTTGATGGACGTATAATTGCAGAACAAACAATGCCCTCATATTTTTTTGTTCTTCACAAACCCAAAAGCCTTGCATTGGACTTCGTACCAATAATGTGTGTGTACATCACCAGTGAGATAATAGATAAGTCAATCCATGCGCCTTCCAACGAACCACTCTTCTGTAGAATTGAGGATGCTTTTGACGTTTGAGTGGTACGATTCAATGACAGCGTTTGTGTTTTGTCCAGCATGAGCTATCCTCTTCGCCCCCACGTACCACATTGATGCCTTAGCTCTCCATGTGTCATTCATGTACTTCATGAATGAAGCTAAACGTGGCCTTGTGTTCGCAATCACGTCTTGTTGCTGAAGAACCCAATCAACTGGATCATCATCGATGTCACAACATTTTCCATACATGTTATCCCCGACCATGTGCCAGAATAATGCTGACTTGTTGTCCACAGAATGTCATTGGGTCAGTGAATTCCAAGGCATCCAGTGGTACATGCAGTCCTCCATTGGGAAAAGGTTGCGAGCTTGAAGCCATTGCAATTTCTAAACTAAATGATGTGCAACCCTAAAACCCTAAAACCCTAAACCACACACTTCAACAACATATGTGTATGTCCAATCTGTCATCAACCAGATGCGCCTATCACTATTGTATGTTTTGATAGATGGTGTTGCAACATTAACTATGGTGTCATTCGCCCAACAAGAGTGTGTGCACAAACCAGGAGGATCACAACATGGAACTATGGAGCCTTAAACACAAAATTGACAAATGAGCACCTAGTGTAACCTAACTCTCAGATCTTAGATCCCATATCCGATTATTGCGGCATGACGAATTACATGTCCTGAATGACGCGAATGTGAATGACATCCGCCTGTGTTATACGTCGTTCACGATGGATGGAATAGTGACATCCATGTCCGTTGATGACGTCAGCGGCGTTGGGGGGCAGGCAACCTGTTTTTTGGTTTGACCTGCCCCCTAAAAGTTCGATGGGGGTACTTTAACGTCCCCCAATGTGAAGTCATGACAACTAAACACAACTCATCAGCTAAATAATGTTGTGTTCGTTATGTGGACCCTGGGAATATAATCAAGAGATGACTCACATTCGGATTGAGCTTCCAACATCCCATGGTTATATTCTCACACCCCACATAACAAATGCACGACGTTGATTAATGTTATGTACTTTCACCTTCTCAATAGATGAGTATTTAATCTACGTGGACCTCTAGCTTTGCTTCAAGGTCAAAAACTTGAAAGCGGTGCACTACATTAAACAAAATGTGTCATGCCCCAAAGCTTACTCCACAACCTTGTCTTGCTGGCCATTCGTCGCCCACGAGGGGCTGTAGATAATGGTTACATAGAAAGCACTTCTCATTTACCTTGACTACACCTCTATCTTTCAAATTCTCAACTAATTGAATTGCCATTAAGTCTTACTAGAGCAACGTCCTACTAAAACTGAAGGTTTTGATGCGATGTTAAATATTGTGATATCAATTTTTAGACCTATGAAAAATCATCCCAATACAACACCTATATTATTATAATTATGCAAAATTGCTTAAGTTAATAAAAATAAGTCTCTCTACTCTAGTCTTTTCTTCACTCTAGATGTGATGGCTATATGTGTGAAATTTCATGGCTTTAGGGGACTTTATGTACTCTAAGCGTTTTTTTTGAAAAAAATTAATATATATTTTTTGTTTGTTTGGGGGGGGGTTATCGGAAATGAGTCTATCTATCATACCCCTATTGAATATACTCATGCCAAAATATTAATAAGTGCAATCGAATGCCAAGGATCATGAGGTGACACTAATGATGAAGTTGTTGATCATTGGTGTAACCTATCATACACCTCAAAATAGGGTTCGTGACTCTAGACCCACATGACACTAAGGTCGAGGCATCCATAGTTGACCATGTTCATCTAACCGCTCACCAAGGAAATGTAATGCTGACATGGATGAGATCTATACTTTTTAGGCGAAGGGAGTCGAGGTTTGTGATCGATCACCCTCATAAGAGTTTTGACAATTGTTGTACCAAGAATTAGCATTTAGATGAGCAATTATGGATTAACCTATAAATCGACTTTGTGTTACCCTAAACTTGACCGCTTCGAATTTGTAGCAATTTCTATATTCATGGATTTAAATAAATAAGATTGCATTCTCCTTTGAATATGTTTCTCTTCACAAGAAAAATAATTCCATGCTATTACTCCTCCTTAACATATGCAAACTATCTTAATTTATTGGTTACAAATGCCTCAACCTTACATATCATACTGTAAATATTGCATGTAACTTAGCTTAAGCCCCCGCTCCACATGACCCTAACTTCTGCAGGCTTAGCTATGACACGAAGTTTACTTACTGGCTCTTCACACCGGGGTTTGTAACCACTACACTAAATAGGATATTTAGTGTTTGATACACTAAATACGAACACATACACTAAATATCAATCACCCTATGAAAGTAAGTAGCATTAAATGTAAACTCAAACACTGAATATCAACTACAATAATATTTGGAAGTTACATGTTTGTATTTAGTGTTAGTAAGGATATGAAAAAAATATATAATAAGGGAGGTGGCAATAGGGAAGGTAGCGGCACATTTATGTCTAACACTAATTGTCAAAGAATTGAAAATTAGTGTTCAGCATGGTAGGGTGGTAACAACACTAATTATAATCAAACACTAAATATCATATTTTGTGTATTAATCTTAGTTGGTGTATTATATGGCACAAACAAAAACCAGGTTTTAAAATTCCAAACCATAGATAAAACTTAAGAACCCACCTTCGTTAGCTAAAATTTTGGGCCAGTGATAATGCAACGTCCCTACGCTCCCATTGGTAGTTCTTTGTCCTTAGCTAACCGTGACCAATGTGTATGTTTGACAAATTTCATTTGACATTCAACTTCAAATCTAAAGTGTCATGTGACGTTTTCAAAAACAAAAGTGAATGTCAATTGACATTTACAATTTTTTTTCTAAAATGTCACCTCAATGTCCTATGCCTAGTAGTATGTGTCAATTCAATTTGTAAAGTATCAGTTGACGCGTGGTTTTTTTCTTCACAAGTCACACTACATGTCAAAATCTAAATTGTGCGTGTCAATTGACGTGCATTCTATTTGTGTGCGAGTTTTTGTGTGTCAAATATCAAAAAACTTGCAACAACTTTGTCTAAAATACACAGTGACCGTGACTTCCTGCCTACACTAAACTTGACAGCAATGGCAGTTGTGAAGTTTTAGTTGCAGCCTGCCTTCAATCTCCAGCATCGAGGTGAGGTTGTGAATCCCCTCCCCGAACTCTACAGAGCACGATGGGTCGCTTAAACCAGTTAGAGCTGAAATTTCTTTCTTAGCGTTGGTGGGTTCTGAGCTTTGCAATGAACGGAGAACCGGCTGCTAGTTAGAGACGAACCGGTTGAGTTTGAGAAATAACCGTCTGAAGTTCAAGAATCCAGGAAAATAACTGATCATTTGAATGCAATCTGTGGATACACCTCAACTTATTATTAAAGGAAAACTGGACGATCACAACATGTAACTGGCTGGACTTGGAAACACTAGGATTTTGACCGATTATGCCCAAAAATCTCCTGGACACTGGAGCTCTAGCTAGCTTTTGTCACCTTCATTCGGCTGGCCGTTGCCCGAACAAGCATCTCTGCATTCATAGAAACGGTTTCAGTCACCTGGATTCGGTGGAGCCAAGTCGAATTGCAATCCGCTAGGGCTAGGGCAATCAATGTGACACCTGGACACAGTTCCGAAGAGCTCTACAACACAAATTCATTCTCGAAGGTGGTGTTTTTTTGGTTTACATACTGGGTGAAGAACTGGCTTTTGCAAACAGATTTCGAAAATATGGCACCTTCAGTTGAATACCGGGGCCACAGATTCGCAGAAATCGGTCACCTCGCAACATATAACATGGTTTTCGAGATAGCATGCTTGAAGGTGAGTGAATGAGCATGTATGAGGGAGGAGAAAGAAAAAAAAGTGCCGAAGTCTGAGCGTTCGAATCGTGTGTTAGTTCTTTCACTTGTGCAGTGTTCAGAGAATGGAAGGGAGCAATATCCAATGTTCACCGCAAAGATGTTGTGTGGAAGAATGATGCGTCCGAGAGAGCGAGAAGGCTCACCAACGAAGGAGTCAGATAAAAACTCAGCATATGGAGAAGGTAGGCTGAGTGCGGTCCCAGAGGAGGGGACTTGGCACAAACAACAAGCACTAATTTAAATGCCATGGAGGTAGGAAAAGAAAGAAAGAAAGGGGGGAAAGAAAAGAAAAGAAAGTGGTCTTAAATCCCACTGCTATAGGAAACCTGGAATTGAGCCATCCATGTGAACGGGTCCAACCCTAGAAACAAGGGCGGTTTTTGAGTTTAAGGCTCATGCCCCCATCACACCAACATTTCCATCCGGTTCCAAATGTGAGATTGATGGGAATTATGCAAAGAAATAGATGTTGGCCCATCACTTTTCACACTATTATAATTGGAGATGTCAACGAACAATGTTTGACCTGGTCAGTGGGGTAAGCCTCTCATGTCCCGATCACACCAACTGTTCGTCAACTTTTGGATGTGAAATAGTTGGGGATGCCACCATGGCCGGACGCCAAGTTGTTCACACCAACATCTTGGCTTGCTCAACGTTTTTGTTGTGATGTAAATAACTACTTGCATGGCTTCCCTGCCTCCCCGGTGGCAATAAAAACGACTGCGGGGCAACATAACTCGCCCGTGTGGACAAACCACAAGTTTTGGGTGGTGGGCCCACGTGGACGTCAAAGTGCAGGTGGTGTCGTATATGGTAGGTTGGATGGTGATGGCCTACCATGAAAATCATTGTTGGGAGTCTATTCACCTACATAAAGTGCACTTTCAATTTGGGTGTGATGATGACATCATGCAGGCTAAAGTCATGTGGGATGAGGCGTCAAGGAGATGGGGTGGAGGAATTGGGCCCCCTTTCTAGAAGGAAAAGGTGGACGCACATGGGTGGCAAGTGAGTTAGCTGGCGGCAAGCGACGTCCATCGCCAGGAAGGTACGCGGAGACGTGCGTTCGGCAGCCTTCATCGCAACTCACTAACTTACTACGAAGCTTACGACTGTCATAACTACTTCTTATACACTACGAAGAATAATGGGAACAAAGTTGCTGACTCATCACCGACCGTACAGGCAGGCAGGCAGGCCGGACAAAGGAAGGAATGGAAAGGAAAGGGAAAGGGAGAATGTCTACCACCCTTTGCTCTTTCTCCTCTTGCTCCATCCGAACCTCACTCCGCAGCATCGGTCACACAAACGCGGATTCTTCCCGCAGGGAGAGAGACGGCCTAAATAGCCTCCTGCTTTGACCGCCCCTCTCTTCCACCCGACGCAATTTTCCCCCATCCCATTCTTCTTTGCTCCCTTGGCGCCGAACTTCTGATGTTTTTTGTTTTGCGGTTTTTCTCGCATTTCACATCTTGGAAGCCGTTTATCCGGTAACCGCAGCAGCGGCTGCCGCGAGCATGCGGTGGTGAGGCGGAGCTAGGGTTTGGAGGGATGTGTTCGGATCGGGAGGGAGGAGCGCGCTTCCGGGGAGGAGGGGCGAGGCAGTGCGTCTGGGAGCGCGGCTTCCGTGGGAGTGAGTGGTGTGGATTCCGAGTGTAGATCGAGGGAAGAGGGGGCGGGAGGTGCAGGGGTAGTGGGTTTTTGTGGGGCGCAATGACGATGGCGGAGGCGATGGAGAATGAGGAGGGCTTCAAGGTGCCGTATTACGTGGCGCTGACGACGTACCTGTCGTATGCAATTCTTTTCACCGTGGGTCACCTGCGTGATGCGTACCGGACCATTCTGCGGACCGGCAAGAAGGTTGTGGAGGTAAGGGTTTCTGAGAAAGATTTGTGTCGGAGGGGTCTGTGTGTTTCTTCATCTGCATAGTCTAAAAGCTAGTCGGTGGTTTGCCACAGGCTTTAGAATGTTCTGAGCCATAGTTCTTCCTAAGCTGCACTGTAGCGGCATTGTCTTGTCTGGGGGTCCTTGTCCCATTGAAGAAGAGATTTAGCACTTGGGAGTATGTCGCGTGTAGCTGTGAGGAACCGCGTCTGAGAAAGAATTCATTTTCGGAAGATTAGGTTCTTGGCTCAGTGTACAATCACCGCTTTCCCCCTTCCTCACCAAATTAATGAAAAAGAAAACGAAGCAATTTATGGATGTAGTAGCACATTCAAGCTGCATATGAGCTCGCTAGTGGATTTAGTAAAAAATGTTTGCATCTTTCTGCTACTTGAGATCTCATAGTACTGTGTGGGCAGTGCTATAATAACTCATTATGGCAGAGGGTGCTGGATGCACGTCACCAGAGTAATTTATGGATGTAGTATCATTTACCCGTTACCTTTGAGGAGTTCATGCGGAGTTAGAGAGTCTTGGAGAAATGGCTCATTACATTTAAAAATCTGCACACAACGAATCTGGAGCTTGCCTGATGTTTTGGCATTGTTTGAGCTGGATGAAAATCCTATCCATGTTTCTGAATTTGTGTACACAATTTTGCAGCATGGGTATGCTCCTCTTTGTCGAGATTTTGAAGATTTTTATACCAGAAGGCTTTACCACCGAATTCAGGTTATTTAATCCCTGCACCTTCTTACTATAATCGGTGGGTGATTCGCTCTTATCATTGTACAGCAATTGTTTTGAGGAATATGAATAGGAGAAGGAAAGGTAGCGTTTCAGTCTTGAATCTAATGTTGTGAATTTTTCTTTCAGGACTGTTTTAACCGACCAATTGCCAGTGCACCCAACAGTTGGATTGACGTGGTTGAAAGAGTTTCACCTGATAGCAACAAAACATTATAGTAGGTGACATCTTCAATATTACTTTGCTAAGACTTATATGTGTTCAGTTGTCTCAGCCTCTTGAGATCAGAGTTATCATTGGCCGAAAGCACCAAAAGTATAAAGGTGCTGGATTGAATTCCTCGTGGTATTGGTAGTGCTGGGGTCTCCTGCATATTGTTCCTAAACTGACATTGCTTATTTCCTTTTGGCAGTCGAACAGAAAACACACGCAGATGTCTGAATCTGGGGTCATATAATTACTTAGGTTTTGCATCTCATGATGAGTATTGCACACCACGGGTGATTGAGTCGATGGGGAAATTTTCTGCGAGCACCTGCTCAAGTCGCATTAGCGGTGGTGAGTGATTTATAGTTCCCTGTGAGTTCTTGCATAAATTGACATCACTGTGCTATCATTCTTTGTTGCCCTGAGTGAAGAAGTGGCATGGCCTGGATACTCTGAGCCAAGGAGTGAGAAGAGAGCTTTGGTTGGTGTTCTTACCTGTATTCTTTCCTGGAACTACATGTTCTGGTCACTGAATGAATCAACGTCATAATATTCTTTCTGTTCTCATTGCATGGAGCCCTTAAATCTGTTTCCTTACAAGAATATCAATCATATGTGCAGGAACGACTTCGCTGCACAAAGAATTAGAAACATTAGTTGCAAGGTATGTGGGAAAGCCTGCAGCCATGGTTTATGGGATGGGTTTTGCAACAAATTCAACAACATTGCCTGCACTTATTGGCCAGGTCAGTTTAAATCGTATGTCTCCATGCAATTATGCATTGACACAAATGTGGTATAATTTTTTAATATGGAACAATTAGGCATTTTGTGTCAGAACAGTGCCATGGATTAGATCAACATATTTGTGCTGCTTGTATGATTGTTCTGTCATTTGAAATACTCACAGTAGTATTACTATTTCTGTTATAATTGGATTTCATTCTTGTAACTGTTCCTGGTGAAATTAACCTAGTAATAGATAGATCACGTTTGGCAGTTCTCCCACTTTGCATGTCTTTGAAGATGTTAAGCTTCTGCTTCTCTGGTCAAATATTTCCAATTTTTTTGTAATTATACTTCTTCCTCCAACTTGCAGGGTGGGCTTATTGTGAGTGATTCTCTCAACCACTCTTCAATAGTATCAGGTGCCCGCGGCTCAGGAGCTAAAGTGAGAGTGTTCCAGCATAATAGTATGTCATTCCATACTACCAAGGGGTTTCAATATTTGGTCTAGGTTCTCTGAGTGTAGATTCCGATCTTCTGGTATAAATTAGACTTGACAATTTTTAGCTTTTGTTCATTTATAACCTCAAATTGAATGAGGCTTATTGAATCATTTAGTGCCTTTGCTTTTGGCTGCCTAGAATGATGTAGAATATTGATGTACTTCAGATTGCCTTGTCTTAATCACAACAATTTTAATGAGTAGGCAATAGTTTCCAGCTCATTAGATGTGAGGGATGATGATAATAACCTGCTTGACACATGGGGAACCCTGCAGTCCCATCTCACCTTGAGCAAGTATTGCGAGAAGCCATTGCTGAAGGACAGGCTCGAACTCACAGGCCCTGGAAGAAAATCATTGTTATTGTGGAGGGTATCTATAGTATGGAGGGCGAATTGTGCCGCCTTAAAGAGATCGTTGCTGTAGCAAAGAAATATAAGGTTAGCTGGACATTCTAAAGTCTTCTCATCTGCACCCTCATAAATGATTTCTATAATTTCCACATTGACTTCCCTTTCAAATATTTCTCATATTTGGTCCTCTGCTCACTAGTCCCTACTTGGCATTCTTATATCTTCTAATGAGGTCATTCCTCTGAGTTACTTGGTTATGCTTTCTGTCTCATAATATCACCTACAGCACTGCCCTCTTGTGCATGAGTCTGTCTCTTACCTTGCGAAGCCTTCATAAGGCAGTTGAATTTAGGATTGTGATTTCCATTGTCATAGATGCTTGAAAATTGCGAATCATGTACTCTATGTAACATACAGTTGGCAGAGAGGGTTTGTTAGGCTTTCTAGTATTATAATGGAAGCCCACATTGTATACATCTCTTACTGTGCAGATGGCAGTTAGGTGTGCAGATCAGAAGTGTAGTATTTTAACACGATTTGGAATAGCCTGGTTTTGTACATGTAGATTTAATATGTCAAGTGGCACAACTTAGTTGTGAGTAGGCGGAGCATTAGTTTTCGCTACTCATTGGTTCTGAGTCCTTGATTACACATTCCTGATATTTGTACATACTTATTCTGCAAGTGTTGTGATAGCTTCGTTTGTATTCTATTGTTGCAGGCTTATATTTACTTGGATGAAGCACATAGTATTGGAGCAATTGGGAAAACTGGTCGGGGTATATGTGAACTCCAAGGTGTAGACCCTGCTGAAATTGATGTTATGATGGGTACCTTCACAAAGTCCTTTGGCTCTTGTGGTGGCTACATTGCAGGCTCTCAGGTACATTTCTACTTAAACAAGGAAGGCCAGTAAAAGTGGGACTTTTGGATGTTTTGGTAGGAGAAGATACAAAATACATAGAAAATGGCTGACATTGTGCGGGAGAGTTAGTGCAGTTTACTTTATCAAGTGGGCACTCCATTTTGAATATATCCAAGGATTTTCTGGACCTTACATATCTTAACTCATTTTCATCACAAATTGTTTTAGGTTATTGCTCAAGTCTGGAATTATTTATGTACTCATGCATTCCTGTGTGCAGAAATTAATCCAAATATTGTCGTGTTTTAGAAGTTAGTGGTACCCACATTATTTTTGTGTGTTCTATTGAGACTCACATCTGCAAAACAATAGTGTCGTCCACACTTGTGACCATAATTGGTTTAGTGGGAAGTATCTGTTATTCTATGACTAAGCGAGGCACCTGTTTGCTGGTGGTTCAGGAATTGATAAAGTATCTGGGTTCTATTAGTCCTGCTCATATATATGCCACTGCAATGTCACCACCAGCAGTCCAACAAGTTATTTCTGCATTTAAAGTCATCCTTGGAGAGGATGGCACTGACCGTGGTAAGTTTTTATCTTGGACTATGGTGACAGTCACTCAGTTATGGTGAATCTTAGTGTGCTTGTTCCTGATTGTTCTAACCTCTGACCTATTTTTACAGGGGCCCGGAAGCTTGCACAGATACGGGAGAATAGCAATTTCATCAGAACTGAGTTGCGGAGGAAGGGGTTTGAAGTCCTTGGTGATATGGATTCCCCTGTAATGGCTCTAATGCTCTATAATCCTGGAAAAATTCCAGCCTTTTCTCGCGAGTGCCTCAAACGCAATGTAAGATTTGATGTCCCAACATATTGATGAATATGAAAGGATGATGCAATTTTTTGCCTCAATTTTTTGCTCTCTTATTGTATCAAGTCTTTTTCCCAGAGGAGTGGAACATCTTTCTGACATTCAGTCACAATTATTTTAAAAACGGATGTATAGTGACATTATATTATGTCTTTGCATCCAGGTGGCTGTGGTTGTGGTGGCATTCCCAGCCACTCCCTTACTACTAGCAAGAGCTCGTGTTTGTATATCAGCAGCACATACACATGAAGATCTTGAACAAGCTCTGAAGGTATAGACATATCCATCTCATATTATATTCTTCATTGTTTGCACTCAATTTCTGTCACATTATTTGGTTTTCCCCATCAGCCTAACATGGGGTGCTGGATGTAACAGGTGATGTGTGAGGTTGGTCAGATGTGCAACATGAAGTACTTTCCAAGTGAAGAACAACTGAATGAGAAGATGTTTTGGAGTGATCAGAAAAAGTTGCAGTAAGCAATACCTTCAGTCATGATTGCCACATGCAGTGTACTGTACTTCATATATGCATATGCAGTAGTCTTACATGAGATAGTGAACAATTTGATTCTGGATTCCAGCAGGATTAATTGAAGATAAGTACAAAGTAGGAGTTGCTTAGTCTTCTGGGAGTAGAACATGAGAGACATCTCTCAAATTTTGTGACAATGCATTGATGGGTCATGGCCCGAGAACATTTTTAGAGGTTTAGAGGTCTTTGGGAGCTCCAAACTTTGTGATGCCTAATACTTTTAAAAGGCACAGCTCTTAGAAACGTAGGAGTGCAAGCATAGCTTCTCTTGGGCGGATCGTCCAACATCAACAAGTCCCTTTTAAAGTTTCTGCGCTATTCAATCCTTGTGCCTTGTATGTGTTGTGCGAAATCCAACATTATAAAAGCCTTCGCTTATCAAAATTATTTACAGTAGGAGTGTAGTCAGCAAGTCACATGGTGAACAACTGGAGAGGGTACTGAAGTGTTTATCTTAACACTCCATCCTTGCAAAGTGCATGGTATCTTGATGTGATTTTCTTCAAAAGAGATTTGTCCTTGTATCTATCTGTGACATCTGTAACATAATTTGGGATGTTCATACTCAATCAGAATAACCTCATGTGGTTGGTTCTTTGAACATCATCACTTACATATGAGGAAAATATTAAGAACCTCGATGTGAATCTATTGATTCGTACTACACTCTTTCTTCTATGTACACCGTTTATGGAATGTACTGTGGGCATACTTATGGTGATTTTTTCTTCAATACACTACAGTGTGGGCGACTGGATGGGAAATGCACACTATTTTTCATGCAATTGAAATACTGTGACCTACAACGTAGGTTGTTGATGTTATACACTGTGGGTTGAAATACAATGGGCATTCACATCATTATCCCTGATGTTTTAGTGTTGGTTTTTTCACATATATTGTGACCCACACTATAATAATGCGTCATCATGTTAGGGTGGCCCACTTTAATTGCAGTTTCTTCAATGAAATAAAACAACTGTTATCTGGATGAGTAATTGCGTGGGCTTTTTTGCCGCCATTGTTGGGCCGCCACTTCTTGCAAACAGTCACCACTGGTCTCAAAGTTGAAAATATTTTTGAAGATTTTAAGACAACCTGTCGTGCCTTGAGGCCACCACTGCTTGATGTAAATAGTACATTTTAAACTTTTTGGATGGTTAAGTATGCAGTTGTGAGATCCATCACACATTAATGTTTGAAATGCAATGTCTTGCACACTAATTTAATTTCTCTAAGTTGTATGATTATGTGGTGTTCTACTATATCATGTACGGTATCCAATCAAGATAGGTAACTCAATGCAAAAGAGTGTAGTCATGTGTCAAACATTCTAGGAGAAGTGGGGCTATTTGGGAGAAAGTAACTACAAAATCCATCTACTTTAAAAGCAAGTGGTTTAAAAATAATTGATACTAGTGTGTATCACTTGCACCAATGCTCTACACGTGCACTTAGCATTTTGCAGATGCACGATTGACTTAAGCTTGTTTGCTAGCTCAAACATACCATAGTGTCCACTAGCCTTGAGGAGCACTTGCCCTTATACATCCAGAGGTCCAAATTGGGCCACTTGAAGCACAAAAACATGCATTTAGACTACATACTTCCATTTTAAACCATGTAAGAAGTGTCCTCATCTAAAATCAACTTACTCTTCACGTGCACTTTTTGAGTCCAATGAATACCTTGATGCTATTGAATTTAAGTTCAAATATGTAGCATGGGTGCCCTCCAATGGGGCTAGGAATTCGTGGTGTCCACATAAACTCATCTGTTAGCAAGGTGAAAGATGCAACAAACTATATTATAGTCTAAAAGCAACTATTTAAAAACTTGACTATGAAAATGGCATCAGAAACCCCAAATTAGTCTAGTGAACTCCAGTTGGAATGAATTGGTCCTCAACCTTGTAGGGGACTGGTTTTTTACTAGAACCCCTTCATCCATGATCAGAATGCCATGGAATTACATTAAATCATGAATGCATTCCATGGCAATCCATACATAATCAAAATTAATTAGACTTAATTACATTAAATCACACTTGATTGGTTTGAATGTGTATGAATACTTGTGAAAGTAGATGGCATTACTAAATTAATTGTAAAAAATACATACTAAATCAACACACTAAATTTAGGTTTCACTTTAGAATGACAAAGACAATTTCAAATGGTAAGTCATAAAAATTATAACCTCAATGTTGATGAGGATTTTGTAATTTTATTTGACCTCCAAGTTAATTACATGCTTCATTGATGGTTTCACTTCCGGAATGATATCCCAATGAATTGTTATTTACTAGTGGGAAGTGCACATATATATTGGATTTTAGACCTTGAAGGTGAAGTACACTCAATATGGGATTTGTAGTCAAGCAGCCTTCAAAAATGCAAGAGCAATATTTTTTTCGAAGTTGGGCGGGGCGGGCAGCAGTTTTCGGTCGGGTTCAGAAATTTCCGAGGAGGCTGCCCCCGCCCGGATCTGACACCCCCCATAGTTCGTATGGGGGGACTTAATGTCTGCCCACGCAAAGTAGTTCCCTTGCCTTGCAAAACCAAACTACCTCACATGGCCATGGCAGGCTTTCTCCAATAGCCAACTATCTAGTGGACCCACAAGCAACTTGCAACAGAAGGAAGCCAGGCTAGTGAGTTGTCGCCATTCCCCCCTCGGCAAATCACAACCAATATACTTTTGGCTCAACCTTTTATACGGGACAAGTGACAACCTCTACAAAAATCTTAAGTGTTGAATTGATATTTTATTTGGTGTGAGGCATTACATGCATATATATTAGTAGTCTACTATTAAAAGGAAATAGACAAGAAAGTCATTTCATAACAACATTCAGATCCATAACATTGTTATGTGGGACTGACAATATTTCATGTAGTATTCTTGGATATTCCCCACGTTCAGATTGAATGTGGGGGAATATCCGGGAATATTATGTGGAATACTGTCAGTCCCACAAAACAATGTTATGATATGATAACAATGATTATATATATATATATATATATATATGCTATGTAGTTGAGTCTAGGTCATATACACTAGGTCAAATCTTCCTAGAATTCATTGTATGTAAATTTATGTTACAATGGGGATACTACATATGATGAATATGCTAATTTTGATAGGGTCATTTTTACACTTTGACATAAGAATATCAAGATATATATCAAGCCCTCCATATGACATCCTAAGGCCCGGATAAGATCTTTCAGAATTTTAGGGGTTAAGGTACGTGCCTTATGTGGTCACTTTTCATAACGATACACTTATGTTTGAGTGGTTTAGGGTTTCTCTTGTAAGTGTTGCATCTCTTAAAATGACAATCACGATTCATAATTGCTAATTGGATGAGACATGCCTAGAGTGGATCCGATGGTCATAAATGTCTATAGAAGTGGGAAGTGCCAACAATAGGATTGCATTCATTACCACCTCTCTTGATAGGGTCAGGTTAACGTTAACGCTAACGTTGTAGTCCGTCATAACTGCTGAGTGAAAATTTCAGTATCTACAAAAGTAACTATGGCAATACTATACCGACTTATAAAACCTCGGCAATCATCTTACATTGGTGAGAGAACAATGCAAATCTGCCAGTGGTATAGGTTTACAAGTTTCTAATGACGTGGAATGAGTTTCCAGTAACGCAAGTCAATTGCCCAAGACTCGTATGCTTGTTGTGGTTGTGTATATATGTAATACTCCAATAATGATTTTCTCAATAATTTGTGGATGATCTTCTAGGAAATTGCATGTAGAAAGTTGGCACCTGAGGGATCGGCCTTTGCACTTTCATGTTGGCATAAGTTAGCCTTTCGGTTTGAAGAGCTACGTTCTTGGACCATCCATATGAAGAATGACTCAGCCTACTCTTTCATAGCTTAACTTACTGGTTCTCAAGCGTGCTCATCCTTAAGTCTGACTCATGAGGTTTCACCTTGTGACAATTTTAGTAACAATAAATATTTCTGTAAATAAATATTGAAGCAGGTAGATTCCATTGCATTACAACATTACTAAAGCAGCTACACTAAATATGATGTTTAGTGTCATATGGTTTTTTTTATGTCACTCTATGGTGACGTTCCGAATAACACTTCTTATGGATAAGTGAAGAAATTTTGTCATGAATGATGGATGAGTTCATCCATTGGCCAAAACCCTACCTTCTCTTGTTAGCAACTTGTGATGAAATGTTGTCATGGATGATTGAAATTTGGATGAAAAATCACTTGGTAAGTAGCAATAATTGCAATTGTTGTTACTATATTGTTAATAATTGCAAACACTGTAAACCTATAATTGCCCAAAAAGTTTACAAGGAATGACTAATAATGTCGGGTTAACATTTAGTGTTTGGTGACACTACACTGCGGTTTACGATTAGTATTGAGCAACGCAATGAGATTTGGTGACACTAAATATCATATTTAGTGTAGATGATGGTCTCTTTCCACAAATGTTGGTTGTGATTGGAAAACTCTGATAAATTACAGCTACTTGTTGAAAACTCTACAATTTATAGCTTGAGTGTTCCCCATAAATGGGGAATACTGGAATTAAAGGAAAAGTATGCTAGTCTGCAACCTAGTCCTGTGGAATGCAACTAAGGAGTTGAGTAATGTTATGGTTGAGGAACACAATTACATCCCGGACACCACCGTACCCCCATTTAAGGTCACCATTACCAAGTAACATGCTCCCCTTCTGGAATGAAAGGGATGTGCCTATAGCAAGGAGCCGTGCTTGAAGGGGAATGGGTTGGAGACTACTTCACCTTTCACCTTTTTCCTTCTATGTAACATACAGTGTCGTGTAGAGAGGGGTCCGCTTTGGGAAAGGATTGGGCTTTTGGCTGCAACTAGATTTGCTAGCCGGACCGTCGGATCTTCTTGTCTTCAAAAGTCTCGGTCTTCAATTTCTTCAAAACTTCAACCTCTTTCCCGTTGGCCTATCCTGTTGCGGTTCTAAACGGGTTAAGGGTAAGGGTAGGGTAATAAGAAAACACATGCCTCGGACGGGTAAAACGGGACGTCAAAACATGAGCTGACGTCCGACAGATTGGCTCCTAAACTTTCAAACCCACGGTGACCAGCAATCGCGCCTCACCAGTGGGAACAAAGTACAACCTTGTGGGTCACCAATCCCACTTCGTTGTCACAAACACAAAATGAGGTTTTAATGGTTTCCCACAAAAAAACCCGCAACAATTTTACGATGCAAAGAAATTCAAGTACCACTAGCCTCCAAACCCGGCTGGGAATCACAAAAAAATGACAACGGACCACAAACCACAACACACTTGAATTTTCAAAATTCTTCAATCTTCAAATCTTCACGCCAAATTGATCGATTCAAATCTTTACAAAAAAAATCTATCGATAAGTGCTACTCCCTCAAAGGATTGTTGCCAACAAAAGACTTGTCCGTCTTTTTGTGGTCGGTTGAAGTCTCAACCCTTCTATGCAAGAGCTAACAGACTTCCCTCCACTCAAACTAGCACAACTTTTGTTTTTGCTAACTCTCATTCAAGCAAGTGATCACTCCAGAAAAAATAGTCCCATGAAACACAACTCTTTCATATTTAATTTTCCGATTCTCATCAAATCCACACAAAACACAACAATGAGCTTTCCACAACAAAAAAACTCTTGTCTCCCCAACCTCTCTTCTCTTCAACCACACATGTGAGATAAGGCCAAAAATCCTCCTCTTATCCTCATCACATGGCTTCTAATTATTCATTGGTCTAAAAATAAACTAAGGATAAAACTAGAAGTAAGGCTAAAAGGGTAATAAGAATAAACTAAGAAAGAAAAAAAGATAAGATTAAAAAGGGTAAACTAAAAGTCACTAAGAATAAACAAAAAGGTAATCTATTTCTACTCCCTTTAACTTTCCTCCAAATCAAAGAATCGTAATGCAACACAAAATAAGTTCACATGTAAATAGTGTACGCATTTACACTACGACAACGGGTGTCTAAGGCATGCTTCCAAGAATTTGAGGTAGATGAGGCTACTTCGGTTAGCCTCCTTAATTGGACACCTTTTTTGGCTCCTAATCACAGTACAATCTCTTTAATTATGTGCATGAGTAACACATGGTGATTTAGCTGCTGGCTTGATGATATTTGGGTTAGTCACCTTGGCAAAAGTCAAACTACACCCACCATCCTCCATAATGAGGAGTATTATTCACTAAGCTCTGACATGCTTGATTTTTTTGCGTGAGGTGGGAAAATTAGGATGTGGCATGTGGCTGTGAGGTATTGACCAACTTGTATTGTGGGTATTCTATAATGAAAAAAAGAAGTTCAACAACATTTTATCTTACATGTGACCACTTTAGAGACATGACACAGTCAATATTGACATTAATCATGGGTTTCATTGGTAAACGACCCATGTGGCATCTGCAAATGATGTTGTCCACTTAAGCAACATTGAATGCTAAGGGAGTTGCCCCTATAGCACCACATTGGAAAGTAGAAAATCTTTGATTCCATAGCCTATATCAACACCGATTCAACACCGATTCAATAATTTCAAATTCTTTGGTCCTAATTCGCAACTGCTAACATGCTCAAGCTTCAAATGCTCAAATCCATTGACTGGAAGATTCCAAAGAGCTGGAGGTTGTCCACATTAGCCTCATCTACCTTACATGGTTGTGACATACTAGGAAAAAATGACCCAAGATCCGGTCCATAATTACAACAAGCTAGATAACTTGTACAATAGGATCTTGTGTTGACAATATGCAAAGATGGTTATGATCATATTTACATAATTGTTTGAATTAGATTTTTAGTATGTGTAAATTGACATTATAGGTCAAACCTTAAAATTTGAGTACATTGAAGGTTTTCATCACATTACCAATATCATAATATTCAAGTTATCATTGAGGATACATAAATATGTCTTCCATGCATGAAGTTCAAATGATACATTGAAAGTGTACTGATGAGTCCTTCCATAGAATTCGTGCAACCAGGAAGTCAATATTCTAAAAACGAGTCTGGTTTTACGTAAATGTGACGTCAAGGTCAACGTCTATGAATTCATGAATATACAACATTACTTAAAAAATGTACTTGTGACAAATGCACGTTCTAGTGTATGCCATGAATATGCCACCCACATGTTGGTCCATGTGAGAAATGCTCATGCTACACATCTTTGATTGGTTGGGAGGGGTTTGAGGGGGGGAGGGTGGAAGGGGTTATTCATTGAGTTAGGTAGAACATTATTCAATTGCATGGTTGTGTTCCATTCTATATAGAGCACTTGACATGGTCCTTCCCTATCTTACTTTAATGGGAAGAAACTTAAAAAATAAGAAGAAACTAACGTCGGTATGAATAATGAATAATGCCGATTTGAATAGTAAGAATATTATGAATAGTGTCGGTATTTTCCATGATAGTTCTACTAGTAATAACAATGTTAAGGAGTGATACTGGGATGAATACTCTTGGGATGAACAGTAATTCCAGCAACTCCATTCAAATTTTCAAGTTCAACTTGTATACATGTGTGAATATGGATATTCCTAATTTGTTCGAAGGGACACAAAATATAGCACATGGTTGAATAATATCATGCCCCTCAAATGCATGTTCATGTAGGGATGTGTAATCCTCATCTAATATCTAATAAACATGGGGGGGGGGGGGCATAAGATAGGGGCAGTGGATGGCCATAATGTGGTGGATGGTTAACAAAAGTATATGTTACGAAAATTAATATGGGTGTGAAGAGCATACCGTAGCTCTCGAGCAATTTGGGCATAAAAGTAATCAATTTCAAAGGTGCCTACATGTTTGGGAAATTAATTTCATTGAGTGTCCAAAAAAAAAAGGAAATAACATTTAAAGGGTGTCCAAAATCATAATAATGTGAGTGGCATTCATTGGAATCCAACAATGTAGCATCAAATCAAAGCAAAATATGTTGCCAAGCAAAACCCTGACATACAAGTCAAAGACATACTTTAGGGTAAGGAGTGTTGGTTAAGGGAAGTGTTTCGGTTAATCGTAGCTGCCATAGATGACATTAGGAAAACCATCCATGAATCATAGAAACGACTTGGATGAATGTTTAACTTATCTTAAATTAGTTCTTAAATCTGCCCAATTTTAGAATATGATTTTTAGGGCTTGCCTAACTTACTTTTGCACTTTAATGTGTTTAACGTATGAGCCATTATCGTGAGATTGTTTTTTGTTCGTTTCATGTCCTCCGATGAGTGACAATGCCGTGACTCGGACCCAATAAGAGCTTGTCACAAACTTAGTGAGCAGTCTATGTTCGGCTTTGAAATTTATGCATTGAAACGAGGGCCCCAAGTCTTGGAGATTTGCTCCTTTGAGTTAGCGTGGCAAATAGAGGTTTAAGGGTGTGAGTTCACGAAGCTTCATAATGTTAAGCTTATGACCATCTCAAAGCCTGCTTGATGTTTGCAAGATAAACAACTCCATTGTTCATGTGTATAGAGTAGAGGCACCTATAGCCGATCACTTAAGAGATTCTACGCCACATCTGGAGAAGTATATGGGCGGTGCAATTTTTTCCCTGTGTAAAGGAAGATAGAAATCAAGCAGATTCCAATTTTTTCGGTAATTTTATTCCTTAGATTGGAATTGTTGTGAATTTTTGAAGTCAAAAGTTGGTCTGAACATATCACCAACATCTAGAGTTTGCCATAACCGCTCATTCCTCCTCACCTTAGCACTCAAAACCAAGACATGTCTCATGGCATCATTGATTCTGGCTTGATCGAATTTCAGTCTTTGCCTAATCGAAATTTAGTCCCAATCTAAATGAAATTCTTGTACCCTATAGGTTGCCGATGGGGTCCTCATCAGGAATAGGCGCCTCTACTATTATGTCACTTATTATTTGAAATAAGCAAGGTTATGATGTTTTGCATAACAATATTAACCAGTGTGTGTGTCATTCATGTGAACCCTAAGAATATAACCATGGGATGCCCCAACCTAGTGCAAATTTAAACTTAATTTGAGTCTTCTTACACTAGGTCAGGACATCCCATAGTTATAGTCTGAAGGCCCACATGAACAAACATGCCTTGCTTAATAATGTTATGAAATAGCAACAAATTATCTAGAATGTCATCCTCTCTCGAGCATTTACATAAGACGTTGCCTAGTATTTGGACACACACATATCTTGATACTATACCTTTTATACCTATCATGACACCTATCAACGAATGTCTTTTTTGGGAAATGATGAATACTGAACCCACCGAGATGAAAGCCACATGTTGTGCTGCAATCCACTATAACTTCCACACACAACAATAATTTGGTCAATGTATCTTTTTTTGACCATGTCGTTTTGGAGTCCAACATATCAAATGTTAGAAAACTAAAAATACAAAATCAAAGTTTTCTACACTAACATGAATTATTGTGGTTTGAAAAATACAATGTCAATTCAAAAACATTTTTATCACTATTATTTGAACATTCATACATAATCCATGTTTGAATATCACCAATTTATTGATTTATGAACCACTCTAATTGTTAGCCCAAACATAAAATATAGTGGACTATGATATTTGCTACCTATGCTCACTTGCAACCCACAATGTTGGGTGTAAGGTCGAGGCATCCATAGTTGACCAAGTCCATTTAACTCCTCATTAGGGTCATGTAGTGCTGACATAGATGAGAACTATGCTTTTTTGGTGAACAAAGTTAAAGTTTATGTGGTGGTGGTTTGTGATTTGATTACCCTCATAGAATATTTGACAATTGTCGTAGCCAAGGAGCAACATTGGGATGAACAGTTATGGGTTGACCTATAGATTGACTATGTGTAAGCCTAAAATTTATGCTTCAAAATTTGTAATAGTTTTCATATTCATGATTTTTTAAAATAAAAACAATTCCATTTTCTTTAAAAATTTGTTTCTCTTTGCAAGAAAAACAATTCCTTGCTATTACTCCTCCTAAACATATGCAAACTCTCTTATTTTATCGGTTATAAATGCCTCAACCATAAACGGTAGAACCAGTGTTCAAGATTGAAGCCCTCATATGACTTTCATTTTGAAAGGCTCTCAAATTTCAACCCTTCCGTTGAAGAGCTAGTTCAAATCCAAGGCGTCAATCCAAGAATATAGAAATAAAATACAAAACTCATATTGAACTTGCGCATATATTATATGGTACATGCTTTCAGTACGATGTGAAGAATTAAGAATCAACCATCTAACTCCACTCTTGTAGTGACAATGCCCTACACTTGCTCGATCTTGGTAGTTTTCCAAGATTCAAAATTTCCAATCCATGAATTCAACTCCAAACCCATTTAGACTAACCCTCATCAAAGCATCTAGTGTGTCAAGGTTGAGTCTTGTTTTCCTTTTGCTCTTAACCCAATTCTGCTTCAAAAATTCATGCTCACAAACAACAATGCTAGTTAAGATCACACGTATGGCTTGCCATAGCAACATTAGAGTTGGCCAATTAATCATGAATTCCCGGTCATTGCCACAAAAAAACCCAATCTTTGTGCATACCTCGGTGTTCATAAACAAAAGATACCATCTCCACGAATTCTAGCAATTCCGCATTCCATTGATTAACAAGGTCATCGCTCCAACGGAAATTTGTCACCAACCGGTTCAACCATTGCTCAGTTAATGTCCCTCTGTCCAATTCATCTACGGGATAGTATTTTGGACTAAAAAGCTTGGCCGCATTGAATAACGTCTCGTAGTAAGTTCTATCTTTGCATGGTCAACATTCTCTTGAGCTTTGATACTACAAAATCCTTTAACATGGGTACCTAAATGAACCGAGACCCCATAACCCCAATAACCATCATTGATGGATGTTTACAATAACCCTGCAACACTCTTGTGCGTCACTTCTTGTCATTGGGGGCCTAACATTAGAACTCAACAAAAACATAGAAATTTCCTACAATTGAGATCATTATCATCATCATCACAAGTGCCCATGAAGGATGATCCACAACATAGGAGTAGTGTTTGATCAAATCACACGGTGAAGAAATCGTTCTTACAAGGATCCTTGCAACCGTTGATCCTCCCCTCCTGTTGCTACTACTACTATTCCACCACATTCCTCCTCACCCCAAATAATTCTAGGCTAATCTCCGAACCTCCATCCCAAAACTAACAGAGCACACTCAATAGCTAGTCATACAACTACCCATCTGAACCTAGTTCTAGATTCCACCCCAAACAGGGGAGCCTTGCATTCGGAAACTCTTGGATCGAATTCCTGATTTCAATCCTTGCATTAGCTTCTGAGCATTTAGGCTCGTGGTAATCCGACCCCCCCTTGCCTGCTTGCTTGCATGCCCGTTCGTCCCCTACTAGGGTGAAGTAGATCGGATCGGAAGCTACTGATTTGGCGTGTCTGAATGGCAACCAAAACAAATCGATCTAACGTACTTCTCAGTGTTGAGGTGTGTGGTGATGAAGATGAAGCAAATGGCGGATTTGGAGGAGAGGGGCATCCGAGGGGAGTCTAAGAAATTACAAGTTCAGGGACGAAGGTGGTAGCGAGGAAGCAAAGGGAGGGACTCTCGACTCTCGAGTCTCCGCTCTCCAGAGACGAATGAAATTTGACTACTCAATTATCGTATGAACAGTGCTTGACGGGCATATTATATTGAGGACTTCAAGTGACATCTTCATTGTCAATTTGGGGTTGTGTTTTGAAAGGCTGTTTTGAAGGGCCACATCGTGTTTGAAGGGCATTGAAGGCTTCAATCTGGAACACTGGGTGGAACTTACGTGATGAACTAGGCTTGTCACTCGTACGGAAATGTCTGTGTTAACGAACAATAGGATGAGCCGGGCTTTTATGGAAATGTCTGTGTTAATGAACAATAGGATGAGCCGGGCTTTCACCTAGTAAGGCAAGAGTGTGGGGGCCCAATATAAAGTGCTTGATAGATATATATACATATCTATGTAGCATTGGCCAACTTCTAGGAGAGTGCATGCATTGTCGAACTTTTGGTAACTTCAGAAATACTACCTCTAAGAGTTTGACAACTGGATGCTCTCGCGGGCTGCCCATAAAATAAATTATGTGCAAAAGAGGTCAGAAAACTGTCACTAGATTGTGTTCCTGGACTCTGAGTCAGTTCCAGGCATTCGTATGTGGCAAGGGATTAGTGGCGTCTATATAACTCATCTATAGTGTGCGACAATACTAGGTGTGTAAAGTGCAAGGTAGATGTGCCAAATTCATCATACACCTATATTTGAGTGGTATAGGGTTAGGTGTGGCTCCAATATTAAATATTAAAAAGACACATTTTTAAAAGAGATTGGACTACGTGCTCAAAATATGATAGTCAATTTAAGTTTAATTGGCAACGTATTGGGGGGAGCATAGTATGACCATTTAATGTCTTAGAAAATTTTCCTACTTTGACAATGAATAAGGTATTCATATGAGCTCCGAAAATTATGAGGAAAGTGGCTACAACCTTGGTTTGGATTTGCTAACCATCTTGTACTAATTGCGTGTTTCATATCCTAGTAGGAGAAGTGGGCTAGTTGCAAAAAGTAACCATTCAAGGCCCATCTGCCTTGGGGGGTTTTTTGGGACCGTGTCACTACACCATGAATCTTTCATTTGCACCCCAAGATAAAAAAACCACCCTAAAACCAACCTTTTGGGTACTTGAAACCTCATAATTGATGAGCAAAGATTTGCTCAGCGGTAAAGATAAGGCGGAGTCCTCATGAATGGAAAAGTGGTTGATGTGGCGGTGTGCTGGCATAGAGTCACTTGAATGATCTAAGCTAAATTTCCAGTCGCGTTTGAATTCGTAGGGCTCGATCACTTGTGCACATCCTACGAAGAACCAAGGTACATCTGGTGAGAGTTAAGTAGCTAACTGAGCGATTAGGTGGTGAATTTAATTCACAGGAAGAAGCAACATCAATTCATCAAGTCTACCCCGCGGGTCGACAGTTGCAGGAAATCACTGCGGTCGATGGTTACTTTTGTACCAGTTGAAGTTAAATGGGAATATTAGCACATGCTGATACTGTGCTCATCGACATATCAGCTCCATATGAGGCTAATTTTGGTTGTCGATATCTCTGATTTGGGTTGATGACAGGGTCAATATAAGAGTTATATGACAATATATGATCAGTGCGGGAAGAAGGGTTAGACGGTGGTAGAATTTTCTTGTGTCGTGGCGCAATCGATCGAGATACAAAATTTACAGGAGGTACATGAAGTAGCTGATTTGTGGAGCTCCTCCGATCCAGGTATGGTGGAGTCAAACAAGGTGGATTTGTCAGAAATCGCTCAAGGGGGAGAGACGAATGGATCAGTTGCAGGGTTGAAGGTTTTGGAGGACTTTGGACCCGTGGGGCATCCATTGTTGAAGTCATGGAATCCGCCCACACGACACAGTTTCACCAAATCTCAGATGCAGACGTTGTCCTCCATTTGTGACACTTTCTCGCCATCCATCGATCCGCCAAGTTCAAATTTGACTCTAAATTTAACATCTGCATCTGCAGGGAGTTTTTCAGATGGTGTGAATAATAATGATGTCTCTGCAACCACGAAGCATGTGTTTGGGAGATTATCTGGTGCAGGGGATTCTAGTAGTATTGCTGGAGCGGTGGATTTCTACAGGTGCTCGGCGTCGGACCTTGGAGTGCCTGCGGATGTAAGTTGATACACACGATTCTACATTCTTCTCTGTGGTTTGTGTTTCTAGTTGAAATTACATCACTGGACGAATGAGATGAAATCTGTACTATCATATGAAAGTTGGGTGCACTATTATATTACAATCGAGGAGTTTTCCAATGTTTGAGAGTTTATCGGATTAGTCGAAATTGGATGAATTACCACAAGCGCTCACAAGTCTCGAAAGCCTACCACAACGGTACCCATGAAGCAGCCGCAATATACGTAGTAAATGTTCAGTGGTAGTTGAATCTTGGATATATTCGAGATTTTTTCACAATTTGATGCGCATCAAGCTGGATTTGTACACAAAAGATAATGAGTGTGGGTTAAGGGTTTGAGTCAAGGATCAACCTGCCTTGATGAATTTGCGAACTGATGAGGGGCGGAATGAATCCGAGGTTGCTTTGAATTTGCGGAACCGATTTGCGGAACTGATGAGGAGCGGGGAATCCTCTTAGCACGCACAGATACTATTTTTTTTTTGACAGCGGAAATTAGAGAATTGCCAGTCTGATATTGCTCTTCAAGCCAGAATCTGTAGACAAAGAGAGACTCATTTTAGGTTGAAAGTTTGAGTCAAGGATCGACCTGCCTTGTTGAGTTTGCGAACTGATGAGGGGCGGGATGATGAGCTTGCCTTGAATTTAGGGGAAATGTTGAGGAGACGGAAGTAATCCTCCCAGCGTGCATACATAGTAAATTGTTGACATGTGGTTGAATCTTGGCTGAATTTAAGAATCGTCACAATTTGATGCACTTCAAGCTGAATCTACAGAAGATAGAAAGATGATGAGTGTGGTTGAGGGTTAAGTCAAGGAATATCATGCCTTGATGAATGAAGAGCCTGCCTGGAAATTGCAGAACTGATCTGACGGAGCTGATGAGGAGCCGGAAATATTCCGCCCAGCGCACATACATAATAAATTGTTGACAGGGCCGAATCTTCAGGCTACATTAGAGAATTGCCGCAATTTGATATAGTTGCGCTTTAAGCTGAATCTAAAAACAAAGAGAGACTGATAGATCAGGTTGAGGGATGAGTCCAAAATCAACATGTCTTGATGAATTTGCGAACTGATGATGGGCGGACTGAAGAGCTTCCTAAAATTGCGGAACTGATGAGGAGCCGGAATCTTCCCAGTGCACATGTATACTAGATTTTTGACATGGGCCAAATCGTGCGTGTATTAGATAATTGACACAGGAAGAGACCGATAGATCGGGTTGAGGGATGAGTCAAGGATCACCCTGCTGTGATGAATTTTGCGGAACTGATGCGGAGTCGAAAATAATCCTCCCAGCGCGCATACATAGTGAAATTGTCGACATTAGAGAATTCTGCGTTAATTAGCCAGGAATGACCACGATCTGATATTTCGTTTCAAGCTAAATGTGTAGCCAAGAAGAGCCCGAATCTGGGTTTAGGGTTTGAGTCAAGGATCAGTCTACCTTGATGATGAATTTTGGATGTTAACTGAGGGGCAGGCACTGGTTGTTTCAGATCGCAGGATTGCTAGGAGTGCTGTTGAAGCCGAAGTTCCTGTCGGCGGTCCGCTTGTTTCTATGGCTCCTGTCCACTCGGATTGGAACAGTAATGCTGGGAGGAAGGGCCAGCATGAGCTCGCAGTTCCCATACTTTCAAACCTTCTCCTGCCTACCCCGCTGCCAACAAGAGAGAGTGCTTCGGCAGTGGTCGCTCAGCGCCTTCTCCAGCTTGCGAGGTGTGTACAAGCTCTTCAAGATGATCACCATGTGGGCTGTCTACACCAAGGTATGCACGAATTCAGTGTTGCTCAAAGGAGATAATTAATTACACATAAAATTATTGAATTAGTTGCCTGTGTTGTCTACCATCGCAACTGGAATCATTCTAAACAAATTCCGGATAATTTAAGAATAATTGCATTTGGGGCGCACCCCTTCAATTGAATCTTGGTAGATGAGAGACGAGGGCTTCACGTGCGAATTATATAGGCAACAATGGGGCACCAATGAGGTCGGTGACGAGCAGTGATAGCATGCTTGCCATTCGACTATTAAGGATCTCGATTCTTGAAAATTTTCTTCATCAAGCTGGAATGGAAAAGAAAAGGGGCACCCTTTCAAGGCTTAAGAATATTTTGTCTGCTGTTGTACGAATAGTGTACGGAGAATTAATGCACTGTTGATGATGCACAATAAGAATATTCGAAAATTCCTATCCCCGGATTGAACGAATCGTGGATTGAAGGACACAAGGGAATTGACAAAACGGAAATTAGGGATTTCTTCTTGAAGCTAGAATAGAAGAGAGTGTCTTTACAAGGGTTAAGAATGTTATTATGTCTGCTGTTACACATGATTTGATGTCAATTACAGATTCAAGATAATTCGGCATATTCTACAATAGCGGTGCTGTACCACATTTCTAAATGATGTTGGCGATGAATAGCGTACGAAGAAGTAATGCACAGTTGATGATGCAGAGTAGGTAAGAAGATTTGGAATTCCTATAATCCTAAATTGAATGAATCTATGTAGATTGACAGACACGGTCACAACCGAAATTGGGGTGCAATTGGATACTACGGCCCTGATCCGAAGGTTTTCAACCGCAGCAGAAATTCGACATCCACCGAAAGCATCGTGATAAGACCTGCAGACGACCGTCTGAAAGAGAGAGTGGTTGAGGGAAGAGTGGCAGGGAGCAACCTAATCGTAGCTCTTAAAAATGTTGGTATGGAAATCCTGGACGACGTTAGTCACCTCAAGGGCCTTGTGCGAAGAAGGGTCGACATTGAAAAGAATGCATCATCATCGGCCAGCTTGAATTCCTTGAGAAATTCTGGAGACGAGGAGGAAGTTGGGGTAAGCTGTGATGTAGTGGTGGTGGGATCCGGTTGCGGAGGCGGGGTGGCAGCCTCCGCTATTGCCAAGGGCGGTTACAAAGTGGTGGTTCTTGAAAAGGGGAAATACTTCGGTACAAAGGACTTCTCCGGTTTCGAAGGTCCCTCGCAAATGGCGATGTACGAGAAGCTGGGATCTCTCGCCACCGAAGACGGAGGGGTTAACCTCGTCGCAGGTATCAGACCTGACGGTTCACTTATCACTTCCTATATGTTGTCTACACATCAGAGGAGAATGTCTTCGCTAGCTCGTTACGTACTTTATAAGTTGATTATACATCAGTGGAGAATGTGCTTGTAATCTAGGTAAATGCTCTATGAGTTGTCTATATATCAGAGGAGAATGTGATGGCAAGCTAGCTAAGTACAGGTGCTAGATGTTCACCAAAATAACTCGGGTCCTGTGCCCTTCTGGAAGGTCTTGTGTGGCAGTCGGGCCTTGTACCTCTCTGGCAGTGGGTCTTGTGATCCCTTCTCCTAAGGTTCTCACAATTCTCTCTCTATTTCTAACAGGTGCAACAGTGGGCGGGGGTAGTGTGATAAATTGGGGTGTCTGCTTCGAGACCCCCTCCCATGTGCTGCAAGAATGGACAGAATCCAGCGGTGCGGAGATTTTCACCTCAGACCGGTACAGGCAGGCTATGGCGGAGGTGTGGGGCCGCATTGGAGCGCAACGCGTGGTTGCGCATGAGAATTTTCCCAATGCAGTGCTGCGGGCTGGATGCGAGAAGATGTGCAGCGAGGTGGGCACACTTGCAAGGAATTGCGACCCGGGTCACTCCTGCGGCTGGTGCTCCTATGGGTGCCCACGTGGCGAGAAGCGAACCTCCGCGGCCACCTGGCTGCAAGATGCTGCCGAAACAGGCAACGCCATCGTGCTCTCCGAGTGCGAGGCGCATTCTGTTCTGTACCGCGCAAACAGCACAGGTATCGGTGCAATCCGTTTTTTTGTTTCATATGGCTTTTGAAGCTTTTCTTGTTTAAGATGTTCCATCGATAACCTCTTGATTTGCTAGAAAAGTTTGCTGAGAATCCCATATGAATGTAGTCGAATCTCTGTACATAAAATCAAATAGCGTTTTCTGAGTCAGAACCCATGTGGGCAAACAGCAAAGAGATATACATGCAATCCTTTTTTTTGGAAATTGTGTGGCTTTTGAAGCTGTCTTGTTTGAGATTTTCCATCAATAACCCCTTGAAATGAAAGAAAATCTGCTGAGAATCCCATATGAACGTAGTCGAATCTGTGTACATAATATCAAAGAACGTTTTCTTCGTCAAAACCCATGTGCACAAACAGCAAAGGTATACATGCAATCCGTTTTATTTTTGGAAATGTGGCTTTTGAAGCTTTCTTGTTTGAGATGTTCCATCGATGACCCCTTGAATTGTTAGAGAATTTGCTGAGGATCCCTTATAAATGTAGTCGAATCTCTGTAAGTGAGAAGTCAACCCATGTCAAAACTTCTCCGAGTTCAACGCTCAATCTGTTCTGTACCGCGGCAAACATCAAAGGTTGGTACAACTGCAATCAATCCTCGTGACTCTTCTTTGAGATCTCACCAGTGGTCTGGGCGGCTTTTGAAGACTTCTTGTTTGAGATAGTCCACTGATAGATAACCCCTTGAATCGCCAGAAAGTTTGCTGAGAAATGCTTCACAGGTAGGCAAGGTTCCCATATCATTTGATCAAATCACTGTACATAAAATTGCTGCATGGGTAGTTGTTCTCCGATTGCTGATGAATTCTGATCACTTCGATCGATTGAGCTATGTTGTTCCAAACAGCAAAGGTTCTTACAATTGTAATCAGTTCATGTAACTTGTCTTTGAGATTCCCCAATGTGGGCGGCTTTTGAAGGTTTCTTTTTTTAGATGTTCCACTGGCAACCCCTTGAATTAATTGCCAGAGGATTTGCTGAGAAGTCTACACAGAGAGGCAAGAATCTCACATAAATGGAATCGAATCTCTCTGTACATGAAATTTCAGCATGGGTAGATGTAATCCGGCTGCTGCTTCTGAGATTTTGCTCACTTGGGTCAAATTGGGCCATTTTGTATCGATTCTCTCACCGAAAGACGGCATTGAAGGTGTGGCATTGATTGTCGATCATGGTGGCAGGGAAGAAACAGAATGAAGCACGGGGAGTGGTGGCGAAGATTGCAAACAGTAACAGAAAGGTTTTCATTCAAGCGCGGGTGGTCGTGGTGGCAGCAGGATCCCTCTTCACCCCTCCGCTGCTTCTCAACAGCGGTCTGCTCAACCCCAACATCGGAAGAGGCTTACACTTGCATCCGGTGACATTCATGTGGGGTTACTTCCCTCAAGGGTGCGGACCCAGCAGTGGCAGTTGCTACGAGGGCGCAATTATGACAGCGTACTCTCCATTGTACAAAGCGGGCGCCAAGTTCCCGAGTGGTCTTTTGGAAACTCCTTCCACCCACCCGGGGTGTTTTGCAACTTTCCAGCCATGGGTTTCTGGTAAGGATCACGTCCCTCGCCATGGAATCAATTTCTAGTGAAAAGAATTCTCTTATTGTGAATCAGGCTAGCTCTATGCATTGATGGTATTACCTCTTTTGTTGATGAGTTTTTCTCGACATTCATGATAAATCTCCTTCCACTCACCCGGGAAATTTGCAACTTTCCAGCCATGGGTCTCTGGTAAGGATCACATCCCTGAGTCGCCTTGGCATGATTTTTCTGGCGAAAATAATTCTCTCATGACGGGAGGGAATATTAGGCTAGATCTTATGAATTGATGGTATTAGCTCTTCGTTGATAAATCTCCCTGACATTCTTGATGAATATCCTTGCACCCACCCGGGGAGTTTTGTAACTTTCCAGCCATGGATCTCTGGTAAGGACATTGGTAGCCATGGAAGTTTGGCAACTAAGTTTTCAGCAAGGAAATTTTAGTGGAGAAATTTCTCTTCTGGCGGGAGGGAGTATTCTAGCTCTATGGATTGATGGTATGAGCCCTTCGTTGATAAATCTTGAGATTCTTGATGAAACTCCTTCCACCCACCCGGGGAGTTTTGCACCTTTCAGCCATTGATCTCTGGTGAGGACATTGTCAGCAATCCTCATCACGGAACTTTAACTTAGTTTTGCAACTAAGTTTCCAGAAACGAATTTCTAGCCGAAAAGAATTCTCTAATGGCATCCGGGAGTGTTATGCTAGCTCTATACATTGATGGTATTACCTCTTTGTTGAAGACTTTTTTTCAAAATTCTTGATGAATTTCCTTCCAACCGCCCTGGGAGTTTTGCAACTTCCAAAGCTATGGATCTCTGGTATGGACATTGGTAGTATCGCTCACCATGGACATAGTTTTACAACCAAGTTTCTAGCAACGAATTTCTCTAACGGCATGCGGGAGTACTAGGCTACTACATAGCTCTATGGATTGATGGTACTACCTCGTTCTTGACATTCTGATGAAACTCCTTCCACCCACCTTGGGAGATTTGCAAACTATCCAGCCATGGATACAATCTCTGGTAAGGAGATTGTTAGCATCCCTCGCCACAATTTCTTTGCAACTAAGTTTCTATAATTGATGGTATCACCTCTTTGTCAATGAACATTTCTTGACATTCTTGGTGTGGGGAATGATCAGGGGCCGATTTCAAGGAGAGGATGGCCCGCTTTTCTCGCACCGCAACACTGTGCGTCGTCACTCGAGACGAAGGGAGCGGTCAAGTGGGAGTGGAGATAGATGGCACACCGGTGATAACATACAAATTAAGCTCCGCGGACGAGGAAACGGCAGTTTTAGGGTTACAGAAAGGTTTGCGAGTGCTAATTGCCGCGGGTGCCGAGGAAGTGGGCACACATCAGCAAGATGGGGAGCGGTTTGTGGTTGCGGGATCTTCCGAGTCCGACATTGAAGCTTACTTGAACAGAGTGCGGTCACGAGGGGTGAAGAATTTGGAAATCTCCATGGGATCTGGTCACCAGATGGGTAGCTGCAAAATGGGCACGGATCCGGACCGCTCCGTTGTGGATCCGACTGGCGAGTGTTGGGAAGTTGAGGGATTGTTCGTTGCGGATGCTAGCATCTTCCCCAGCGCAGTAGGTGTCAACCCTATGGTCACCATCCAATCCCTCGCACTTTGCACTGCCCATTCCATTCTTCAGTACCTTGAAACTCACTGACCTCATCTTATTACTTCATTGATCCATGCATTCACATGCCCGAACTTCACAGTACCCTCCCATTCTTGAAAGCATTCAACCCGATTCGCATCCTTACAGAAATTTATGAACATTGAAAACACAAGTGCAACGATCGATGGAGTTGACACCAGGTTTCCATTCCATTTGCAGAACTATTTTCTGTGAGGAATCAAGACTGATGTGTACATTTCGCTCAATGATAGTAATTAGTTGCCGATGAGCATTTTGTTGACCGTTATTATGTAGATGGTACAGAACTTTTGAAACTGCATCTTGAAGGTCATAGGCCACAAGCATCAGTTTGTACCTCCTTAGCCTCCTTACAGAAACTTATGACCATTGAGGACTCAAGCCCATCGATCAATGGATTCGACAACATCGAAGTTCTGCATCCTGATTGACACCAGGTTTGCACCCCCTTTGCAGAATGCCTTGAGTCAAGAGTGATGTTTACATTGAGCTCAAAGATAGTAGGTACAACCGATGAGGATTTTGTTGACCAAAATCAAGTAGTTAGTACAGAAGATTTGGAACTGCATCGTAAAGGTCATAGGCCAGAAACAGCATCGAACCCGGATTCAGATTTTTCTCGCACTCTGGATTGCCCTCTTCATTGTTCAACGCATTGCAGCTCATCAGCTACTTCGTCTCCTCCGCACATCATCAACGTAGTTGGAGTGGTCTCAAAGGTTGAACCATGTTGCAAGCAAACCTTTATGAGATTGAGTCAGATTATTACTCTTCTTGCAGGAACTTTCTGAATGAAGATTCATGTCCACATTGAGCTCAGTATTATTAGCAATGCAAGTGACCTCTCAAAGTATTGGCTCCTGATCATTGAAGGTTAGAGGTTTGTGTCCAATATAATTGTGCAAGAAGCTTCTGTATTTCATTAGCTAGTGAAGTGTCAAGTAATCAGAACTGATGAGACGATCTTCGCACTCTGCAGTATCCCATTACCGATCACTTTCAACTCCTTGGAGATCATCTACCCCATCTATTTCTTTGCACATCATCATCAATGGAGTTGGTATGCTCAAGGTTGATCCGTAGTACAAATCAGACTTATACATCCTCGCAAGGATTTTGAAATTCGAGCAACCACAACATCATGGATGCAACTGACCACTTGGATTGATTCCTGGTTGAAATTCAATTTGTACTCACTTGAAGAGGTTTCTGTGGGACAAAACTACTGTATACATCTAACTCAAAGTCAGTGATCACCACTGATGAGAATCTGCTAATCTCACCTACAGTAGTATGGCTCCAGTCGGTCACTATTAACTACTCTTACCGGCTGTATCCGGTATGGAGCACGCCTGACCCGGTGGTAGCAGTTGCCAGTGTTGGCGTCATACTGATCATGCGATTGCAGAAGCTTCTCAAAGTTCAGTGATTTTATGTGCGAGCATGGCGTCGTGTTCTCGTCCCTCCAGCTCCTCGTAAGCAATTTTCAAATCGCCAAATAATCATGTATTAAGAGAAGAGACAGATTGTTACAGGACTTAAAATTTGACAATTTAGTGACTGGGTGAATGATGAAAAGACTACACGTACAGATGATACTGTAGAATGATACTGATATAACTGCAAAGTTACGTCATTGTGGGTGAAGAATGTCACCATAGTTATGTAATTTATGGAGAAATCTGGAGGAAGATTTGTTGTTGAACAAAATATGAATTTGTTGGCAATTATGGCGAGGTAGTGACCTGGATATTGGTAGCTTGAGCTGCAAATTCTCAACCACGGGTGTGTGTGTGGGAACTGGCAAAGGAGGGCTTCCTATAGTAGTGCTGTCAACTCCAAATGGAAGGTTTCTTTTCTTCAATCCTTGAACAATTTCTAAAGCTAAGATAATTGAATTTCCAGTTGTTAAATGTATAATCCAGTTAATTCAACACATATCCTTCTGCAACCTAACCACACTCGACACTGTATGGACGTATGAATCAACCACATTAATGAGTTCCAGAATCCTTCTCCTTAATTTCTCACGAAGTTAGGATTTCCAAAGTTTAATTCTGGGTTGCAGCCCTATCCGTCGCAGCTTTGCTTCTAGATGTGGATTTCATCAAACACTTTCTAGGGGATTTCAGCTGGCCCGAAAACCTAAACTCAATATGGTGCCGAGGTTGGATAAAAAATGATGGTGATGTGTCTGTCAATGGAATAGATTTACCGACTTTTCTGGTTTACGAAGAGAAAATTGGTTTCAATACAATGCAAGTTTCTTGTTTCTGTTTCCTCTTAAACGACAATCTGTTTTGCAGTAGGGCGGAGGTCTACCTACATGGGGGTGTAATCACCTCATGGAAGCCAGCAGATGCCATCACTGACCTCCTTTTTGTTAGGCCAGACAATGATTTCTCTGGCCACCCTAAACCTATCAGGTTTTTATAGAATTCTACCTTCCTCTGATGTAATTTATGCTAATAGATATGCACAAATTCGTATCAAATTCCAGCCATTCTAATAGTTACTCTCTACTTGTAAGTGGGGTATTCAACCATAACTAAATTGTACTCTGTTAAATTGATCAAGTCTGAGAATTAGATTTAGGGCTTATATATTCTGCTTCATGATTATCACCTGCCATCTGTTGGATGCATCAGTGGAGGCATACCACATTGTTTTCCGCAATTTGGACCAGGCGATATCCAACAGGTTACACCAGTTACTTTATTCAAACAATAATATCCAAGCTTTTACAGACAAAGTACTATCCTCCATATAAATCCGTATAAAACCATGTTACAGTAATTTTGGGTGCAGCATGGGTTTGCTCGAAATGTCTCATGGGAAATTGCAAGCACATGTGGCAATTGCGAGAGTGCACAACTTGTACTCTTGCTCAGACCCAATGAATACACTCTCAAGATGTGGAATTACAAGTTCATCATCAACTATAAGGTGGTTTACCTTGATCTCTTGCAATTTCACAATTTTTTGTTCATTATAACTTTATCCTACCTCCATACGAAACCTGGATACACATGCCTTTTGAAAGCTGCTTGGAGTCATTATGCCTAAAAAAAATCGCAGACTTCAAGCAAGATCAAAAACAGAGGGACAACGACTCTTCTGTATGCAGATTGTCTTGTTGCCCAACGAGCTACACACAGAATTTGTAGTGCAAAATGCGGATTGCAGGCCTTTTTGTTTCACCACAGCGCTCCATGCCTATTACCGGGTACAATAACCTCTTTCAGCAGTTTCTGTAGAGAAATTTCAGATATTAAATTTCAGTAAGTAGCGTATTGCTTTGAAGACCCTGAAAGAGGCTCTTTAAGAAAAGTACTCTTACTTTCCTCCTGAGATCATGTCATTGTTTGACATCTACAATTTTAGGCAGCCATATCTGGAGTTACAGTTCGAGGGTTGAAAGGGGTCCCATTCCTTACTAAAGATAAGGTCCCCATTAAGGGCATTGAGAAAAGGTTAGACCCTGATCGTCTCCTGATTGCACTCACTGCCCTTTGATGTATATTCGTTCTTTCTTCTGTCAGAGATTACATTAATTTCTACTGTTTTCGATTTAAAATAGATAAGCATTTCATGCATAATACAGAGTAATGTCTTGACATTCTGGAGACTTGGTGTCCAGGGAAGCCATCCACTTTTCAGGATTTTATGACTGCTTGTACTTCAAAGCTCCAAATCAACTCTACTTGGACAATGGGGTTGGCAGTTATATCTCCATTTCCAATTGCGGGTAGAACTTCCTCTGCTAAATAAAATTTAGTCTTTGCTTCGATGTTTTCATTTCAATGGCATGTTGTTTTTGGCGTACATCTCGAAAGGAGTGTAAGTCAGCACTTTGTAGACAAGAAGTTTTCAGTTTCTTTTGATGTTGCAGGTGGACAGACACTGTGCTTTGGAACCCACATGAGGCAATATCATCGTGGAGAGACTTTGTTTGCGTTGAGAATGCCAAGGTATGATTGAACATGCTTATTTGAGGTGGTGACCTCATGGATGATGTTGTTTATTCTTCCATTATTTATTTCATATTTGTAATCTATTACTTAGAGGCACTGAAGGCAACACATATTGGAGTCCCTCAGTTTCTGTCCTGCACTTTCCTTGAGGTTCTCCAAGTTTGAATGCTGTTCAAAGGAAACACTTTCTGCACGGTCAGCACTTTTCAGAACCTTCACAGCTTTTGACCTTCAAGTGTTCAAGGCTAGTAAAAACGATGATTGTATGTATGGTGCTGCAGTTGGATCCAGTGACATTGCAACCAGGCGAGACTTGGTCAGCACAACAATTTCTTGCATTGGCTCCATTTCCTTGTGACCGCATCTCTTTGCGTGGGTAAGATTGTAAGTACTTAGAAACTGATTCAAAAGACTGATGGTTATACGCAAGGTTGAGCAAAGACTACTTTCTTCACCATGAAAAGGTTGTCCAATCTGATCGATCTCTATTCAGCAGTCAAGAATATGTGCTGGGACTATCAAGACTTTCTCATACCAGCATCAAAGTACAAATCTCTTGGTTTAACTTGTAGTCTTGAGAAGCCAGTCAAGGGCAAAAATCAAGAGAAGATTCATGATAAGCATGTCATTTGAGTATTCATGATAAGCATTTGAAGCCACTCAGCGAGGCCATCTTCAAGATGAACTTGATTGATTTCCAACAAAGTAATGTGACCATGGTGGTCCATCCTGAAGGGTTACTTACAGTAGGGGGTCGTTGTAGTCGTGGTTGCAGTCATGGTTTACTTTCTTTGTTTCTATTTCCATGGAAAAGACATAATAATTGCTAACCACGACCACCCTCTACCCCATTGCTCCACGTGGGTAGCCACCCTTAAGAGAGCTTCAAAGCCAAGGTTCAGGGAGGCAACCACTTCAATACTGCAAACTAATGCCAATAAAGATAATAATGCTTTATTTTCTTCTCAAGTCCAATACCTAAACCAATGATATATAATGATTTAGAAGACTGACCCCACCATCAACCCAACCACAAGCATTTGTACATAACAAATGTGAATAAGTAAGTTGTAGTTGTGTTTGATTGTGGTGGTTAAACAAGACCACAACCACCTTCGTAGTGAACACAATCCTTGAGTGGCCATCCAAATCTAAAAATAGTACGGGTTATGGTAGCACAACATTTATGCTAGTAGAAGCAATGACAAATCCTTTGACACAATATGATTCTCATTATGATCTTGAAGGTGGTGTCCATGTGTCCAATGTTGGGTTGTTCACATAGCGCGCCAACTTCTCTTCATTAGTTGTTCCATAAAGCATTCCCTAGCAACTTGGTCCACTAGCATTGTTGCTTCAATCTCATCCTAGTCCTCCTTTGAGAGTGACATAGCCAGTGCCTTCCTGTTTGAATCGAAGTTGATCATCTTTGTTGTTCCTAAAATGCGTAACAATAGTTGGTTAGGTCAAGCGATTTTTGCTAAAATGTCTACTTCTCATTAAATACGAGGAGGCTTATTATCATCTGTAATTCGTGATCCTACCATGGCCTAACCACTACATTGGTCTCACTCTTTATTGAGTATCAACCTGTATCAAGTGCATACTAGCTATTCATGTTATGTGGGTAAAACAATGATATTGTCATTGTCGTGTAAATAGCCAGCGGATCTGTCGGAGCCGACCAAGGGCTTCAGCTCCCGGAGTTGGTTCCTCCTCCTTTCTTCCTCCTTTTAATTTAATTTAATTTTTTGAATGAATGAATTGCTCTTTGAATTAGAATCAATAGTGCTATTTCAAAGCTCAATGGCGTGAATTCAAGCTCACAAGCGACCAAATGACAAGAAATTCCATGGACGATTCAATAATTCATCACCATAATTCACCTTCATGTGACATTCACAAGCAAGCATTCTTCTTCTTGTTGCTCCGCAAATCCAAAGTGTTTTTTGCTCTGACACTCCACAATTCCGTCACTCCTTGACATGTTTTTCCACAATATCCTCATGCTTTTTCTTGTGTGTTATATCTCAATAATGAAGAAGAAAAGAAGAAAAATGATTAATTTTTATCAAATGAGAAGGAAGAGAGTCAAACCCTAATAAGAGCTCTAATTCTTTCTTCAAATGCATACAATGAGTCAAGTTATCTCTCACTCCACCATGGGAAAATCCAAGAGTGTAAGGAGAAAAAAATTCAAAATTTTATTACAAAAACATGTAATTTTCACCTCACACAAGCTCTCTCCACACACTCACTCACAAGGCTTGACTTGGCAAGAATGTCAAGTCAAGGAAGAGACTCCTCACTTAGGAGCATCTCTTCAACTCCTAGGATTCATCCATCCAAATCTAAACGGATGAAACCCCACAGATAAGGTACGTGTGGCTACTGACACCACATACCATGACATCATTGTAACGCTATAGCAATGTAACTCCAAATGAAACCTTGCCACTACTATTGCTCAGGAGATTGGGCGCATACTACAGCCCGTGCAGGCTCTTTGCATCCGTTACTTAATTCAAAATCTGGAAAAAAAAAACTAGGTGAAAAGATGCGCACATAAAATTGAGGTGCACTTTTAGGTGGAGCAATATCATCAACTTTGACTGATGATGAGGAGACATGTTACATTAATTTTTACTAGTTTGTATACCTAGAATTGGTACAATATCTTTGCTTTTATGAAGAACCCAAGCAAGTGCCAGTTAATTCAAAAAGTACTTCTTCAAGTCGGTAATTTCTTGAACTCGATCCCGAATTGGTTGGTTCTTCACCAAATTTCTGCTTGAAACCTTGGTTGCCACTGCACAACAAATGTTACAAGATCAAAAGTCAAGAACCTCTTAGGAAGAGAACCCAAAGCTCATACAACAGATTCGATCAATCTTTGCTAAACCAACATATGCAGTTTAAACCTGATCATTATTATCTTTATCTTAGAGCCTACTCATGGGTGCAATAGAGAACACTGCACTCTATGCTGCAAGCACTGCATTGGCAAGGCAACAAGTAATGGATACTTATGGTTAATTGCATTTAATCACGCTTAATTTGTTTGAATGTGTATGAATACTTGTGAAAGTGAAAGGCATCACCTAAACTATTATAAAATATACATACTAACGTCATCATTTTGATTTAAGTTTCATTTTAGAATAGCAATGACCCCTTCAAATGGTAAGTCACAAAGCTGATAACCTTAATGTTAATGAGGATTTTGTATTGTTTTTCACTTCCAAGTTAATTCCATGCTTTATTTACGGTTTCACTTCAAGAATGAAATTCCAATCAATTTTTTATTTTCTGAGTGGAAATGCACGTATATATTGAATTTTAAACCTTGCAAAAGAAATCCACTAATATGAGATTTGTAGACAAGCTACCTTCAAGAATGCAAGGCCAACGTTTTTTCGAAGTCAAGCGGGGAGGGCAGCAGTTTTCGGTCGGCTTCCGAAAATCTCGAATAATATTTGGGTGGCTGCCCCTGCCCCAATCCACCTCCACTAAAAGGTCGTAGGGGGAGGCTTCACGTCCCCAGTTGATATCATGGAGTTTAGAGTGTAGCTTTCTTTCTAATATTGTTCCCCGACCTTTCTAAGATTCCAAACATAACCTATCTCTTGTTCTATTAAGGTTCTAAAAATTGGTTTAAGTGATTCTAATCATGTAGCCTTTATTACCTCTTGCATTTGTTCCGAGTCCACATTGCAATTGTTGTAGCGAAGAAAGTGGTGTCAAGGTAACAGCCATGGCGCAGTCCGGGAAGCTTAAGTTGTATGGAGATCTCATGTCCCAGCCCACCCGAGCTGTCTTGCTCTTCTGCAGGTGTGATTTCTCGCAATCCACTTTATAGTCTAGAGGAAAACAAAACCATCAAACCCTCGTGATGCCTGTCTTGTCATGCGACGTTGTTTGAAGTTGTGGTTGCGGACTTTGTTGTTGTCAACGGAGTTTCCATGGTTAGATGATTTGATGACTCCTCAATTGGGGTTTTCGTCGGTTCTGCAAATTCTCTCACCACTTGGCATTTCTAGGGGTTTATCTTGTGTGGGGGATGATGGCAGGTTGAATAACATCGCCGTGGAATTTCACCTTGTCAATGTGGCGAAGGGGGAGCACAGAGGGCCAGAGTTTAAAGGTAGGTGTAGCTTCAAATCACGTGAATTTCAAGCTGGTGCAGTCATTTGGTGCCAAAATGTTGGTGAAATGTGCAATTCTTTGTAGGTTTGAAAGCAATTAGGTGTTTGCGCTCATGGTTGAGACTGTCCGTGTGTTGCAGCCATCAACCCATTAGGAAAAATCCCCTGTATTGTTGATGGGTGCTACAGGCTGGCTGAAAGGTCCGGAGAATTTCAACCTTGCTTTTCCACACGAGAGCCATTCTAAGATTTGAATTCTGCATTCCTTTGTGGTTGTTCTTTGGGTTATCATTGTGCATCAGTCTAGAATCGAAGGAAATTGAGTACCATGTTCCTCAAGAGATGTCTTGGGTGACAAGGCCCCCTTTTAGCATTTTGGATATCACTCTCATTGATTTTGGCCTGTGGGTAGATGCTCTAAATTCATATAATTTTATGTTTGCTGCAGTCATGCTATTATGGAGTATTTGGCCTGCACACGCCCAGGAGTAGCAGATCACTGGTAAACCTGAGCTTGGACTCCACCCTCATCTTGTTCTTGTAATAGGAATGCTAAGGTTTAGAAATGGTACACATTGTAAGTCTAAACTCATGTTGTGACATGTTCAGCTACAGGTCACAACATAAGAAAGTCAACCTAGTTCATTGTTGGTTGTAATCACAAAATGTGGTTGATCAACTTGACAGGGTTAAGCATTTGAACATATGATGGTTTTTTCCTGTATAATAAAGTGGAGTTGATTGTGAAGGTACCCAAGTGATGCTCAGAAGAGATCAAAGATTCAGTCTGTTCTTGATTGGCACCACTTAAACCTTCGCCGTGGTTCCAGTATGTATCTCTCTGGATACACCAATTTTGTTTTTGGTAGTAATTCTATGTAGGTTCACATACTAAGATGTGGTTTAGTATCACAGGAGTGCTGTATTGTTAAATCTTTCCCATAAATTTCTGGATCTAATCTCGAATTGTTATGAATTATCAAAGCCCACTGGCAATGAGCCATAAGAAGGCCACATAGGTCACGCAATTATGTTACTATTCAGCCTAGAATGGTTAAACAATTTGAGCATGTAGTCCAATCTCTTTTAAACAAGTCTTTCCAGTGTTCGTTCTTTGATCTTCACCTAAGCACCCACCACTCAATTATAGGTGACCAATTAAGAAAAGCAACCAAAATAGGCCCACTTACCTTATATGGTAATTAATTGTTATGCAAATAAATATACTTTCTGACCAATTACTTTTCATTCTGTGTTATGGCAGTGACATTAGTGTTCAACCGTGTTCTAGCGCCAAGGTTGGGTGGCAAAGGAGACCCTAGGGCAGCAGCTGAAGGGTTGTCTATATTGAAGCAGTCACTCGAAGTTATGGAAACAGTTTGGTTGCAAGAGGGATATCCTTTTCTGGCAGGATGTCGGCAGCCATCCATTGCAGATTTGAGCCTTATTTGTGAAATCATGCAATTACAGGTCCGTTGTATTGCATGTTGTTGCTATTTCTATATTCTAATTCCATGCGCTTATGCTTGTCGTACATCCATGTCATCAATTTTTTCTCGAAGGCCATGAGATGTCATGTATGCCCCGGGACAAGTCAGGTCTAAGAGCAACTCTTATGGTCACTGGAAAATGATTCTCTCAATAAATGGCTTTCCAGGTATTTCAAGGGCAAGATTGCATCCTCACTCCACACAGAAAGCCCATACGTCCTCCAAATCTTTATCGGCCTCTGATTATTGAGAGGGGCAATCTCTTCCCACCCTTGAGAATTGAGGGTCAGAGGACTCAAAAGGGTTGTCTCTCACTTAATTGGTGGGTAATGAAGATTTATGATGAATATGGACTTTGTTGTGAGATGAGCATGTAGCACTGGCCCAGAAAGCTTCGTACGCTGATTATTGAGATAATCATTCTGCTCTAAAACCCTCGGTCTATCACTGAAGTCGCAAATTCTGAGAGATACTCTGTTTTTGCAGCTCTTGGATGAGGAGGAAGTGGCTGCACTTCTGGGCGCAAAAGCAGGAGTTACAGCATGGATAGCTGCTGTAAAGAGAGCCACAGGCCCACATTTTGATGAGGTTCACAAAATGGTCTATCGATCTATTTCAAGGATGAATCAGAAGAGGACAAATCAGAACTTGGATGACTCGAACGTTGCCAACAGCAAAAAAACCGTAACTATTGTCTCCAAGTTATGACTTAATCTTGCGGCTATGAAACATCCATATCCATCACAGATGTTTCTCCTGTAGAATGTCCTTGCCAACCCTGCAGTCTCATGTCGGTATTGTTTACCTTTTTAAATAACTTTGGAAGTTTGGAGTTCGTGTCTGGAAGTGGTGATTTTCAATCACTGTGTAGTTTCATGCCTTGTATGAGTATATTAGCATTATTTTTCCTACTTATCTTTGACTCTTCATTTATTGTCACTTGGTCCTACTGCTCATACTGGGATGCTACAAAACTGTTGATTCCTACCCAAATCCTTGGACTAGTATCTGCGTAACTGCTGGTTGCAAATGACACTGAATAATATGATGTCGGTTGACTCTGCCTGCATAGTCATCTAACAATCTTGTCAGCAAGTTAACGAGTCATGAATACCAGAAATGTTATAGCAAACTTTAAGAAATTACATCCATTACAAAAGCTTCTGCAACCAATTTTGTTCTGTCCTCAAGATTGAAATGCCTTCACTTTGTCAAGGGTCCTGACTTGGAAATGAGATGAGAAGGGCTCAGTACTGGAATTACAATCTATGATAAATTTCAGTCCTGACATGTTATAGTAATGTGATATGCGTATAAATATTGCAAATTTTGAAAGTTTACATTAATGATTGTACTATGATAATGCATGTATGGATATTGTGAAGTCCTTGAATTATAGCACCTGCCACTTGTTTATATTTAAGATGACCCCCTCTGTCCAAAGTGCTCATGTAATGCTCCCGTATCTCTTGTGCTCTTGCAAAAGAGCCATTTGAAATTAAAAATCACCATCAGAACATCCCAAGATTGTCTTTTCAAGTTTCAGAAATTGGAGTTGAAATTAAAGGTTATGACAGGTCAAAGCAAAGAGTCTCTCCTACTTTCAAGTGATCACGTAGGCTTATGTAATATGAAATCGGTGAGTACTCAATGCTATGTTATTACTCTTACTTACCTTGTCAGATACGAACAGAGAAAAAAATTGTGTAAGATGAGATGTAGCTTAAAGGCCCTCAGATCTAGGATTGATATCAGCTTCAAGAACTTTCTTGTGTTTGTCATCCAAAGCCGCTTGACTTGCTAGTCGAATGTGGATCATCAAAACGTGACCACCACTTTGATCACCAATAAATAGTTGAACCATTGTGGATATTTTAATTTAAAACCTTGAATCCCATGAATACAATGAAAATACTCAACATCAGTTTAAACTTATCAATAAAGCAAGGCCAACCCCACTAAAACCCTCACATCAATTGCTTTCTCCAATTGCATCCACATCCAAATCTACACCAATTGGGTACATTGCAAACCATGGGCACATAATTGAAGTGTGCCTTGCAAGGTCTCGCAATGGAATATACATGAGTGTGTCAAAATGTCCAAGTCTCAACAAAGCTATATCCATCAATCATGTCTGCACATAATAAACATAATGAGTAAAGTCGCACTCTGGACAGTCGCTCTATAAACTCAGACAATGTGCCTCAGAAATATTGTGAATATCATAATATTGTATCACATTTCATGAAATCTACACTAAATATGATATTTAGTGTCACCAATTTTAATTGTCTTGCTCAATACTAATTGTAAAATGTGGTGTAGTGTCATCGACATTAATTGTTATTCCAACGTTATTTGTCATTCCTTGTAATTATTTTTGGGGATTACAGATTTACAGTGTCACAATCACTTATCATTGAGTTTTCATCTAATTTTCAATCATCCATGACAATATTTCATCACAAATTGCTGCCAAGAGAAGGTAGGGCTTCAGCCAAGGAATGAACCCATCCATCATCATTGACAATATTTGTTCGCTTCTTCATACAAAGTGTCATCCAAAAGGTTAGCATAGTGACATAAAATACCATATGATTTAATATCATATTTAGTGTAGTGTTGGTGAAAACCACATTAAGGGCCAGTTTACACTATGGACCATGAAGTTGGACCAGGCCTCTGTAAGGCAGTTGATTGGCTGTTGAAGTTGTCCCAGGACAACTTCGGTTTACACTAAGGGCATCACCACCCATGGGTCAGTCTGAACTGCAAAACAGTTCACTGAAAACAGAGATTCATCAGAGTTTAGGGCAGGTTAGGGACAAATGCCCCACCCATAAACGAGCATTTGAGTTCCGGTTCGTTCGAGCGCCCTGAGAAACCATGTGAAAAGTCAACACGTAAATGTCGACTTACGTACAGTTAACAACTCCCAAGCATTGTGCAGGAAGAATTTAGGGCATAATCGAACGAGACACTACAGTTTCCAAGTCCAGCCAGTGACATGTTCACATATTTCGATTGAACTTATGTAATTTAAAGTATATCTTCTAAATTCCTCTATAATGTTCCCTAATTTTCATGAAATCGGGTGCTTCTAAAATTCAACCGGTTCATTTGTAACTAGCTGTCAGTTTTCCTATTAAATGGAGCAATTTTTGCAAGACAATTGTATTGTTTTATTCACTTACATGTACTATTGCTCACTTGCTATTTACAACCTCTCTAAAAAAATAACATCAAAATGTCATAAGCATGATTAAGCTCTAGAACTTTCGTCTAATTGACATTGTTTCTCATACCTCGCATGAGGTCTTAATAAGGTAAGTGGGTCTAAGTCAAACATTCTATCATTGGTAAGTGGGTGAGATGATCTACAAGTCTACATCAAGGCCTTGGCCATTTTTTTCAAGCAATTCCAGTTGGTTAAATATAATAATTTAATAACTTATCATCAAATTAATATGTTCAACCCCATAGATAGGCAAATAAATATACAGGATAACTTATTTTTGTTGTTCATTCAAAAATTCAATAAGTTCTTATAAACATAAATAAATGGACTTACAATGTCGGTATCCTATGAAATATAAAACATTTTCATAAGGATATACTATCAACATATTACACTATTGTGTCTAATCACACACATGCGTGAGTAACTATAAGTTCCCCTTTAATGCCCAGAAATGTTCCATGAGGTCATTTCTAAGCATGTAGTGTGACCTTTCATGTCCACGTACATAATCTTCAAAGTTTAATCCACGTCTCATAGGTCCACGTCTCCACGGTACATGAATGGGTTCTGCATTTATGGGCTTCATTTCCTGATCCCTTTCCTCTTCAATGATCATGTTATGCATGATTACACATGCCATAAGAATGTCCTTGATGGTATTCAAGTCCCATTGACGACTTGGATTTTGAATAATTCCCCATCTTGATTGCAAAACACCAAAGCATCTCTCCACATCTGTACGTGCAGCCTTTTGCATCTTCGCATAGTACTGTCGTTTCTCTCTTTGAGGATCATGAATTGTTTGTACAAATATAGTCCATTTGGAATTAATCCCATCCGCTAACAAATAGTAATGTGGATACCTATGACCATTTACTTCAAAACTCATATCTTGGCCATGACCCTTCAAAAAGTTAGCCACCAAGGGACTACGATCAAGTACATTAATGTCATTGTTTCCCCTAGGCAAACCAAAGAAGGCATGTCATATCCACAAGCTCTGATCTGCAATAACTTCCAATATTATTAAGTTTTTGCCCTCCCTATTTTGAAAAGTTACTTGCCATGCAATAGGACAATTCTTCCATTCATAATGCATACAATCCAATGATGCAAACATACCAGGCCATCCACATTCTGTATTAATTGCTACTTGTTTTTCTAGATCCTCTCAAGTGGATTGTCTAAGGTATGTGCTCTCGTATATAGCCCTAATAGCCCGGACAAATCATTTTAATGCTAACATTGATGTGTTCGATGCTAATCGCACATATTCATCAGTTGCATCAGATGTGATGTCATAAGCTAAAGTACGCAATGTTGTTGTACATTTTTGCAACCCACTCAACCCCAATTGGCCAGTGGCGTCTAGTTTTTGCACAAAATGGGAGTCATAGTTTTGCACACTTTCTAATATTCTTAAAAACAAACGCTTGGACATTCTAAACCTTTGATGAAACATCCTTGCATCATACATTGGATTTTCAACAAAATAATCCTTCATCAAACTTTCATGCCCCTCAATTCTACCCTGTGCAATATTTGGTCTTTTGCCACGTCTTGAACCCCCACGCCTAGGAGGATCAATAGGGCCAAGTTCCAATACTTGATTATGGAGATTGCCAACTAAACCTAAAACTACATCACAAATATGTTGATCTTCTTCGCGGAGTGTTGTAATCACTTCATGTTGTTCCCTCCTCATTGTCCAATAATCATGATCCATCTTATACTTAGAATAATATACTATACAATAATGTGGCTTTAAGTGTAATTGTTTTATTATTTATTCATTCATTTATTTGTATCCATATTTAGTTGTTTTTTCATTTTTACTTTTTCAGCTTAAGTTTCACATATATTTACTTTTATTTTTTCAAAGTAAAGTTCATGACTATTTGCTTTTGCATTTTTTTAATAAATAGGTTTGACATCTCTGACAGTTATATCAATTTATTTTGTCGCATATAACATTCTCAACCTTCGTACCCAATGACCTACCTTGATTGCATTGATTTTTTATTTCAAAGGTGTAAGAGAGGTTTTGGCGTCAACATGTCAAACGAGGAAGAAGGTGGATCTCAGAGGGCTGAAAATTACTCTCAAAATGAAGAGATCCAAGTTTGTCGAAGTTGGATGCACATCAACCAGGATCCGATTATGGGAGCCCAACAAAAGAAATCAAAATTTTGGGACAAGATTGAGGATCACTTCAAAGCCACCATGTTTCAAAATTTTGGAGTGCCAATTCAACCCCGTGGAAAAGGTAAATCCATTTATCTAGTTAATTAGAGAGAGAGAGAGAGAGAGAGAGAGAGAGATCATACTTACATAATTAATGATTTATAATAGTTTGTCATGTGTGACTAATTGAACCTTCACTTATATACAACCATAATGTCTCTCATTTTGTTTGCAGGAAGAAGTAGTCGTTCGTTGGAGGCCAAATTTCGTTCAATAAGAAGGAACACCATGAAGTTTTAAGCGTACATTATCAATATAAGAAAATTAAACGAATCAGGTTCAAATGAAACTGATGTAATAACTAAGGCCTTAGATTCTTACAGAAGGACGCATGAAAAAAAAAAAAAAAAAAAAAAAAAAAAAAGTTTCTTGCATTGTTGGCCTATAGTGAAAGATCACCCGAAGTTCTTTGACATGGATAAGACTTCAACTCCCAAACTAGGAAAAAAAAATCCAGACTTGAAGATATTCCTTCAACTAGTTCAGGATTACTTGAAGGTAGGCTTGATTCCACATCATTGAGCAATAAATCCCCACTTCCTTCGGCTCATACACATGGAGGTTTTCCGGAAAGGCCAATGGGTTCAAAACAAGCAAAAAAAACAAAGACTGATGAAAACCTAAGGGAATATACTCTAAGACAAACTGTTGCGGCTGCCACCAACTTGTCCACCGATTTGCCTTATCAAAACAAAATTGCCAATGAGCAAAATGATAGAACAACCGCTCAAACAACTCTCAACATATTTGAATTTGCTCAAAAAACAAATCCATCTTTGGCAAGTAGGTATCGTGATACATATGTTGGGTTACATATGCAAAAAGAGCTACTACGAGTACAACAAAGGATGGCAAACCAAATTCACGAACAATGACGGACTCCACAACAACCTTTAGTTGCACCACCTCCTCAAGGGACACAAGTAGATTCATTAACTCAAGAAGGTGACGAGGAGGAAGGAGAAGATGATGAAGAAGCTGAAGGAGGGGATGATGAAGAAGATGAATATGCTATAGAAAATTTGTTGTATCATGGGATGCATGATGAAGGGGTAAACTTGGACTTAACAAGTGATATATATGAGTAGCTCGTCATGAAATTAAAATAATTGAGATATTTGTAGTGGTTAGATTCTATTTAGTGTGTAACCTTTAGAATTCTAAATTGAACTCTATGTTGAAGAAGATAATTTAAAGTAAGGTATAAAATTAATTTTTTGTGGTCGGATCATTAGTAGTCTATACGGTGCTTGTATTTTTTTGTCAATTTTGGGGAAATCATAGATATACAGTGTTGCAACTCCAATCACCCTGGTCTCCAATTACCTATGCTAACTGCAATTTTTATGTTAATGCATTTTGAAATGATTCGTAAACAAGGTATTTTAGGTCTTTTATAGATTATTAAAATATACAGAATAATATTATAGTATTTACTATTAGATAAATTTATTGCCATAAATGTTTTAATTGTTTTAAAAATTAAACAATATAAAAATCTTATATGGATTGTCTTTATTTTGAAAAAAAATTATTTATAAAAATACTTATTTATATTGAATATATTTATAATTTCTTAGAGAAAACAGATTATGGGAGTGTGTGATTTGAATTAATTCTTCGGCTATATAGATATTTCAATGAATCTGTCACTTTTTTTTTTTTTTAAATACCCTACATACCCTGTTCTCCCAAGCGTTGCCGATATACTATCAACCCTAAAAGCTCGGATTCTTTACTTGCCTGCCCGAATCCTTAGAGTGGGGCAAATCTTCGAGTAAATTGGATCGCCTGTCCTATTCCCCCAACACTTCGTCTTATTCTCTCATCGCGTCGAGTTCAGTGCAACTCATGCACTGCAAATCAGCGCAGCACACCAATCTGTGAAAATTGGATGTAGAGTAGTTCAGCTCATCCGATTTGCAGATGGGTGGGGTAATCGCGCACTGAACTGAACTACTCTACATCCGATTTTCAGTTCAGTTTGTGATGGGTGGCAATGCTCTAAGGAAAAAATGTCAAAGGGACCATGAAGTTCAAGGTTCCCAAATATAAATTTTCAAGCCTAATAAATGCACTGACATGGTCCAATGGGTTTTGCAGTGAGAGAGGTAAGAGAGTTGGTCTGATAGGAAAAGGGAAGGGCCCATGGCAAAAGATGTTGTTTTAACAAAATTTTAATGAAGCTACCCTCTATGAGCTTTAATTATATCATAGCCCATGAGATATACCATTACTACCTTGCCCTACCCCTTGAACCGGCTCCCACGTGTTTCACCAAACAACGTGGCACATCTAAAAATCAAGAATTTGAGTGCAGGTTTGTTTTTTTGCTCTACAAACTGCAATGTTTGGAATTTGGGGGCTTGTAATATACCGTTGGAAAGGTCTTGCAAAATACCTTTCCAACGGTATATTACATGTTGCAAAATTTCTAAAATTATAGTTTCAAAACGAAAACAAAAATTTGTAGTCGATTAGTGAGGCCCTGAATTTATGATGAGGCCCTGAATTTTGTAATGAATTCAAAGAATAAAAAAATACAAGTTCAAATATTAAGGTCAAAAAAGATTTGTCAATAAAGATCTCTTCTTATTATTTTATATATGAGTTCTCAACAAAACAATAAAGACATCTTGGGGACGACCAATAAAAAAACCCTAAAATTTTAAATAAATAAATAAACAAACAAACAAACAAACAAACAAATAATTTGCTACTACTTTTAGGCATTTTTTTGGGTCCACTTTGCCATGCTTACACCTCATGATTATAAATCAAATAAAAATTAAAGACATTAATTTCAATATATATATATATATATATACATTTATCAAATAAATCAATTTTTAATCACATTGTTTTGTACTCTCAGATGACATTGTTGTTCAAGATAATGACTTCAATTTGCAAATATTTAAATTCGTCATATATGTTAATATTTAATTTATGCATAAATTTTATTGTCTTCTTTTCACGCTTGATAAGCTCAAGATACGAAGCAAGGCACAAAACCATCACTACTCTACACATTAATCCACTTACATTAGATCATTAGATTGCATAAGATTGTAGTACAAATTTATTGTTTAGCATACATGCAAAAGTTATAACTACAAACAAAACAAGGATGCTTAATTCATGCATCAAAAAGGCAATTAAAACTAGAAATATTCTCCCTTGTGAATGCTTTCATTCATCATACAAATCTTCTTACGACACCGAAAGGGATTGCATCAATGAAAGCATGAATCAACGACAACAAGAAACAATAATAAAAACCTATGACTAAACACAAAAATTTGAACATCTAGAATACAACAAACTTGTAACATTATAAGCTTCATCTGCAAGATCACTAATAATGCCAAAATGTGGTTGAGTGGACCAACATAAGATGCAGTTGCAAGCACACTTGCGACCATAAATATTGCATTTTGAGCAGTATCGAGATTTTTTTAAGTTGTAATGATTAAATTTTTTTCCATCATATCGCCATAGATAATCTTCATCAACTTTTTCATAATCCTTTAGAAAAAATAGCATTTTTATTTTTTTTCCACATGTCCATACCAACCTTTATTAACATTGTCATACATCATATTTTTTTGTAGGATTTTTTCATGATTATTTTCGATGAATATGTATGTGAAGAGTGCACACATTTGTAAAATAAATCTCTTTGTATAGGGTTTAGGGCCACAATAAAGACTATACTTACAAATTTATAAGTAAGAAGTAGCTTTAACTATGATTTACAAAACATGATATAAAATAAAATACATATCATACAAATTTTTCAAGAACATGAAGCTTCTAATGCATAATGTAGCTTCTATTGCATCAAAATTTTCCTAGTTTATGTATAATATTAATAAAATTGACATCTTATAGCTAGATGTATATTGTATCCCCTATTCTTTAACTAAAAATCTAGTGTGCACCCACGAGGGTAAGTAACAACAAATAGTGTGCAACTCCAAGCGTCGATGAGATAATTATTGCAACACTTTGCATCAAAAAATATTTTTAATTTCTTGAGCCAAAAATGTGATACTTTTTAATGTAATAAAAATTTGACAATTATTTCTTTATAAAAAATCCATATTTTATATGCATGTTTTTTCTAGACTTTGTTTAATTTTTATGTATTTTTTGAACTACAATGTACTTTTTTAAATGATTTTTTATTACTATGTGAATTGGTTGATTTCTAATTTAATGGCATTGAAATAAAAATTGCACTTCTAATTTTATATTAATTCTCAAGCAACATCAATTGTTTTGAAAGAAAATGGTATTCTTATTCATCCTGAGGAAAACATATGCACATTTTTAATAAAAAAATTGATTTTATCTTGAATATTTATTTAATTCTTTTTCATAAATATTGGGAGACAATTATTTTATGTTGAAATTTAGTTATGTTTAACTTGCCACCCAACCCCGTCATTGGGTTATCTTATGTTCGACCCATAAAATCATCTTAAGAATGCAAATGACTATTCAATTAACTTGTTTTAATAAGTTGACTAGTGGGAGATCTCTAATTTCTTTATTCAGTTGGCATCATACATCATATTTTTTTGTAAGATTTTTTAATGATTATTTTCAATGAATTTGTATGTGAAGAGTGCACACATTTGTGAAATAAGTCTCTTTGTATAAAGTTAAGGGCCACAATAAAGAGTATACTTATAGCCTTATAAGTAAGAAGTAGCTTTAAACATTCACAAAACATGATATAAAATAAAATACATATCACACAAATTTTTCAAGATTTTGAAGCTTATAACGCATAATGTAGCTCCTATTGCATCAAAATTTTCCTAGTTTATGTATAATATTAATAAAATAAAAATCTTATAACTAGATGTATGTTGTATGCCCAATTGCTTAACTAAAGCTCTAGTGTGCACGAGGGTAAGTAATAACAAATAATGTGCATTTCCAAACCTCCATGAGATAATTATTGCAACACTATACTTAAAGAAACTATTTTGATTTCATGAGAAAAAATGTGATAGTTTTTTATGTAATAAAAAATTAACATTTATTTATTTATTAAAAAATCATATTTTTATGCATGTGTTTTTCAGAATTTTTTAATTTGAATATAATTTTTGAACTAAAATATTTTTGATTAATATGTGACTTATTTGATTTTTTAATTTAGTAGCATTGAAATAAAAATATCAATTGTAATTTTATATTAATTCTCAAGCAACATAAGTTTTTTTGAAAAAAAAGGTATTCTTATACCACCATGAAGAAAAACATATGTACATTATATATATATATATATATATATATATATATATATATATTAAATTCTTTAAACAAATATTGAGAGACAATTATTTTATGTTGAAATTTAGTTATGTTTAACTTATCACCCGGACCCGTCATTGGGTTATCGTATGTTCGACCCATAAAATCATCTTAAGAATGCAAATAACTATTCAATGACCTTGTTTTTAATGAGTTGACTAGTGGGGGATCCCTAATTTCTTGTGTCATTCAGCATTCTAATATTTAACAAAGATTACAACTGTACATGGAAAAAATCTTTTGACACAATATTCTCTACGTAGTATGGAGTTTGATACATAATATATCCCCACGATGTGTTACCTAGATCATGACTGATATCATTCGTATACGTATTTTTCATATATTTATATTTTGCTTTCGGGCTTCTCAATTTTGAATTTCTTAAAAAAACCTCCACAAGTATGGAATCCATTAAAAAACAAGAAGGGATCATTTGGAAAATAAAATCATGCATTCATTTATGTATTTCAAGCACGATCATATGGTTAATATCGTTGAAATTGTCCAATCAAATAATACCAATTTTAATCTATTCTACCTCCATCAAATTTATTGTCCATTAATTTTTGATGCAAAATAATAATAATAATAAATAATAAATATAATATGATGCTGAAATATTATATGATTTATTTCATAATACTTGAGACACATGTTGGAATAGACATGAGCAATTTGGGCATGTTTTTTTCGTGGATTTCATGAGCATCCTAGTGTGTGCTTCTACAATCCACTTTTTTCAAATTGGAAATCTTTGCTCTATGCTTCTTGAATGCCTTGTCACGTGGCATGGTATCAATCACCAAGTCACGTCTTGGTTAGTCAATTTTTAGACTAATTAATTTTGTTGCTTAGTTTATAGACCAAACATTATGTTCATACAACTCTCGGGCTAGTTATCCGGGTTTAAAAAGTTGTTTAGGAGTTATTTTTGTCTAGTGTGACCTTGTCACCTTTTTGAAGAATTCCACCTCCTTGCCATGGGACTCATTTAATGTTGGGCTTACAGGATTCAAGGCACGGCAACTCCCTTGGCTTGGTATTCTTGCCAAGTCAAGTCTTGTAGTTGTGAGATAGAGCTTATGGTGTAGGGTTTGCTTCAAGGATGGCGGATTGCCATTGAATAAAGCTTATGATTGCCATTCTTGGATTCTCCCCGTGTGGAGTGGGAGATAGTTCGCCTTATATCAAGTGAGTCTTGAGGGATGTTATGTTTCTTAAGAGTATGTAATCCCTTTGTTACTTAGTTTTAAACATATATCTCAATTACTTGGCAAAAAAATTAAATTTTCTAGATTGAGGTACATTTTAAAGGAGTTTTTGAAGTATATCACGAGTGGGAAAGTGCTCAGAATATGTTTGGGAGGCAAATGTAACTTTCAAGTGGATTGAAGTAACATACATGTATGAGAAATCCACCTCATTTTCGAGTTGTAAGCTTTTTATGTTCTTTTATTGCATGTTTTTTTGGTTATGTTTTTCGCATAATGTATTATGTGTAATGATGTGTATTTATACGAGAATCCCCTAAACCATAACCAATCCAACGCCTCAATCATAAAGGTAAATAGATGAGAGAAAATAATAACATTTGATAAAGGTAAATGAGCCGAGGTAATTCTACTAGTGCTTCATTTATTTAATATGACAGAGAATGGTGACAACAAGGAGGCAACATTGAATTGAACATATTTGTACTCTAAGGTTTCATGATGAGAGAGAGAGAGAGAGAGAGGTGATATTATGGAATTTAAGGTGTAGTTCCTAAATAAGATAATTAATAATAATTGGTGGTTTTCATATAAGACAATTCTGATTTTTTTTAAAATCATTCCAATTATTTTAATTGAGATTGAAATTAATGATTTTGATTATTAAATCATTAACATCATACTTTTGAAGGTTTATTCTTTTGTGGTTTTGGCCAATTTTATGAATGTGGGCTAATTGGATATGAATTGATATGTGATTTTAATAAATTAATGGCATATAAAAAATTCTTGAGACTGGATGAAGGGCTAATGCTTTGAGAAACAAATGTCCATTTTTTGTCGCAAACACGTTGGCCAACATTGTGGATCACGACAATTATGGCATCCGTGGAGGCAAACCCCCTAAGGGAGCTCAACTCCTAGAGAATTCAATTGGCGACACCATGATTTTGTGAGATCTTTGCACGAAACGGCTAAAGAGAGAAAATAATAATAATCTTCGACTCGTTCCAATACGAGCACTTTAATTCCCACCTTTCATACGACAAGCATGCTTTTAATTTTTGGTATCAAAACATGTTAAAATGTCAATCTTTGAATTATGTGTTTGATTTTTTTGTAAATGTTTTTGATTGTGGAGTTGGGAAGACCATACTTATCCAACTTCCCTTCAAAATCTCCTTAGTTGGCATGATTCCGCAAGTGCAAGATACGAGCGCCCATCATTCAATAATTACTTAACAATCACTACTAGCTAGCAAACACATATTGTTCATGGGTATTTTAATGTAATGCATACACCATTCCAACCTCAAGAATAGGAGGTATAAAACAAAGCAAAGAAAAAAAAAACTGGACAACAGGATGTCGTGGTATGTTCTTCCAACATATTTTGAGATTGCTAAGGTGTTCAAGGTCAGGTTGAGGACTCATATTTGTGTTTATATTACGTGAGAGACCTCATTACTATTGAAAAGCGAGTTGGGCATATCTTTTTCTTTTTTTCTTTTTTGAAAAAACACGATAGGAATCCTAATTGGAATAGTCATTGGGAACATGTAGTTGTGACAAAAAAAACTTTGGAGGACAAACTTAGGTTGTGGTGAAGATACATTGTTCATTAAAAAATTTGTTAGTATGTTCATATTTTTATGAATGTTTTGCAATTCAGTAAGGTATTTTGTATACATTTCCGATTATTAACTTTGTATTTGCTTCTTGGTACAAAAGTTTGCCATGTAACCTACACGGCATCATATTTCTAAAACAAGAGTTATTGGAGTATCATATTGTATACACAAAATTAAAATTACCAAAATAAAGGTGGCAAGTCCACTCTCTAGTTTGTAATCTTGGAAGAGGGAAAACAGTACACAAGTCCAATTAAAATTGAGAAAGAGGTGGCAGCTTGTGAGAGGTTCATGGAGAAGAAAGGTTTGCATCCTCCCCAAATCCATTGTGACACAGACAAAAACACCGAAAACAATCTCCAAGACAAAATGACTACTAAACTTTGCCAATTTCATCCTCCTAGCTCCATTGAAGTGTCTTTGCTAAACCAATAGGTTAGTGAATAACATTAATTTCATGCCCTCGTGCGAGGGAACTACCGCTCCTATACACTCTAACCTCCCTAATATCACGCCTATGGTAACCAAAGTGCACGTGATATTAAGGAGGTCATGACATGGATGCATGATGATAGAGAATTAGTGTAGCATGGGACATTATAAAATACCATAAAGTCAACATTGCAATAACGACAATGATGACAATGATGAGATTGTGATGTGTGCAAACGTGTGGATTGAATTCTTTGGTGGATTATTTTAATTTCAAAACCCATGATATTTGAGAGGGAAATGTGACAACAAGGAGGGAGATTTAAACTGAGCACATCCGTTCCCTAGGGTTTCAGGATATAAGAGAGGGGGTGACATTGCGGAGGTTAGAGTGTATATTGAATCCGTCATCGTTGGTCCTTACCCTTTCCCTTAACATTTTTATAGACGAATATCAAGCGGGCTGTGGCCAAACCAGTATAATGTAGCAAAGGAGCAAGAAGTTCTCAGGATCCATGTCAAAGAGAAAATTACCTTTTCTGATTGATTATGATTCCTGATCTTGTCATTGGTGTCTTTGAAAGGATGAGCTGCTGCAGTCCACTTGGATTTGTTGACGAGGAAGAAGACATGGTGGTGGTTCCAATAGTTACCAAGGTACAGATACTTCTGAAATTCCTCCCTCTGGATGCCATTCTGAATGCTTACGAGAATACTTCGAGACAAAAAGCGTGGAGGTAAAATCTGCTTGAACCAATCTGGCATCGATGTAATTGTCATCCCAGTGCAAAGATGGCTGTGAAGAAGCTGGCACCTCTTTCTGGAAGCTATGACTCTCAATGGCTCTTTGTAGAAATTTCAGCCTTGACATGTTGGAGGTCGTCATGGGTTTTAGATTCACACTCATCATGTCTACTTATATTTCTCGAGGAAGCAGAGAGTGCTGTTGCATTGCATGGACCATGACGACAAGCCTCTTAATTAGCACACTTGCAAGGGTTATATAATGCTTCCAAGATGGAAGCCAAAAATGCAAGCTACTTTGCAGCTGTGCATAAGATTAATTGACTCTGTCCCTGTACATGCGTCTGATCTATACATATTTCTGATCTATACCATTGGAGTCTGCACATTTGATGATCCTTCAAAGACATCTCCAATGCTCTCGAAGACATCCTTAAAGCCCACCTTATCAAATGGTGCTTTGACTCTAATTAATTACACCCACCGTCTTCGCTTTGTTGCAGAATTCTCTTTGGATCCGGGATCTCCTCCACCAAGGCAAGTCATGCCCCCTTTGAGATCCATTGAGGATGCATTACGGTTTTTAATAGGTGTGTTTGGTGCCACGGAGCCCAAGACCTTCACGCCCTCACTCCCTGGACTGGTCCGTGAATTCTTCTTACTGTCCATCCTCTTAGCATTGTTCGTGCTTTTATTGCTTGCGCGGGAATCTTTTGCTCTGGATGTTTCCATGGTTCTTGTTGAAGATGTGAAGGTCACACTAGCCCGCACTCGATTTAAGTTCGACGTCAAGTTCAGTGAGGACGTTGACACTCTACAAACGTCTGTAAAAGTTACACAAATGTGAACATTAGCAGAGGGCACTGAAATTAAACATCAAAAGTGAAAAACCACTCAACTGTGGACTCCTGCCCCTAACCTTCTAGATTTCTCCAGTCTTCACCTAGCTGTGAGAGAGAAACAACTGATGTATCACGAAGGCTGAAAACACAGGTTCGTCCCACTGTCGTAAGTGTCCTTAAGCATGTGTAAAGGACATTCTCTTTCTACTCTAGGTTCAAAAATAAAACCAAGAATCAAGGTCCTTGATTACATACATGAATGTCAAGGATAGTCAGGTGGCAAGCTCACATTAGTCGACACCTCATTGTTACCCATTTTTCGGACCAAGCCTTCTCCCATCTACCAAGATTGAACTTAAAATTACACCAAAAGATTCTCAGAGAGTGTATACTCTCCAAGATGCTTATCTAGAACAATTAAGCATGCTATGGTCAACTAGATGTTGTATCTGATATGGTGACATAGATGCTTTCGTGTTACCTATAGGGGCTTTGGGCTGCTTGCTGAGCACGTGGTTGAATGCACTTGGTTTCATGGAGTTCTCGGGTACACGATGTCCACACTCTGATGAACTTTCCTTGTCTTTTAGAACAGCCTGACGTGACTGCTCAAGTTTTGAGAAGCCATTTCTGCTGGATGACAACAGCTGCAATGAGCTCCAGTTATCCCTCGTGCTCTTCAGCTTGAACTCTTCAAAAGACTTGGAACTCATATCCTTGAATTGTTGTTTTTTGCCAGCCTCATAACTGTTGTATTGGTTTTTGTTGGTCAAAGCCTCCTTCTTTGGACCTCCAAAACGTCGATGAACCGAGTGGACAGCTTCAGTTGAGTGCTCCGGCAATGATAACTTAAGTCCTGAGAATTCATCTTTCCTGGATGACACCTGCGATAAGTCTGTCCTGTTTAAAATACCCCTCATGCTATTCGGCTCAAAATCTGCAACCGAGTCATGATCCATAACCTTGGATTGCTGTGTATTCCTCACAGAATAATTACTGTATTGATTCTTTTTGGTCAGGGGCTCCCTCTTCGGACATTCAAGATGTTGCACTGAAACAGCTTCAAGTGGTGATAACCTTGAAACATCATGGCACGAATGCTCACATCCTGAAAAGTCATTCCTGGATCTCTTTGGTTTACACTCTTGACTGGACCTGTCATCATCCACAGCCTTGGATTGTTGGGTGTTACAATACTCGCTGTTTTGATAAATCTTGGTGGTGGACTCCTGTGGATAAACTGAAATATCTTCAAGAGAGTGCTTCAGTGCAGATAACTCAACTGAAACAGGCCGAGATGACTGCTCAAGTCCTGAAAAGCCCTGTCTACTCGCCGACTCCTGCAATGAGCTCAAGTTATTTCTGGTGCTCTTTGCTTTAAACTCCTGATTGGACCTACCATCATCCATAGCCTTGGATTGGTGTGTGTCACTTGAGGAATAGTTGCAGGATTGAGTGTTGTCCATCAAAGGCTCCTTGTGCGGACCTTCCAAAAATTGATAGTGTGGATCAACTGAAACAGCTTGGAGTGACTGTTTCAGTGCTGAAAACTCAATCTCACTACCTTCGCCTACATTCTCAATTCCAGAGGAGCCATCTCTGCTGGGTGACGTTGCCTGCATTGAGCTCAAGGCATTCCTTGCGCTCTTTGGGTTCCACTGGTCATTGTACTTGTCATCATCATCCATAGCCTTGGCTAGTTGTGTGTTACTAATAGAATGATTGCTATGTTCGTTCTTGTTGACATAATCCTCCTTTGGACCTTCAGGACACTGATGGAGTGGATCAACTGAAACAGCTTGGAGCTTCAGTGCTGAAAACTCAATCTCACCACCTTCTTCGCCTGACTGCTGAATTCCTGAGGAGCCATCTCTGCTGGGTGATGTTGCCTGCATTGAGCGCAAGGCAATCCTTGTGCTCTTAGGATTCCACTGGTCATCGTGCTTCTTATCATCCATCGCCTTGGCTTGTTGTGTGTTAATAAAGGAATGATGTCTACCTTCGTTCTTGTTGACATAATCCTCCTTTTCTGGACCTTCGAGACATTGATGGAGTGGATCGACGGACACAACTTCAAGTAACTGCTTCAGTGCTGAAAATTCAATCTCACCACCTTCTTCGCCTGACTCCTCAATTCCTGAGAAGCCATCTTTGCTGGGTGATGATGCCCGGATTGAGCGCAAGGCAGTCCTTATGCTCTCTGGATTCCACTGGTCATTGTGCTTGTCATCATCCATAGCCTTGACCTGTTGTGTGTTACTAACAGCATGATTGCTATACTCGTTCATGTTGGCATCACGCTCTTCCTTTGGACCTTCAAGACACTGGTGGAATGAATCAACTGAAACATCTTCGAGTGACTGCTTCCGTGCTGAGTATTCAATCACAACATCTTCACCATCTTCAAGTCCCGAGGAGCCATCTCTGCTGGGTGAGCTCAAGGTATTCCTTGTGCTCTTTGTTTTGCACTGATCATTGCGCTTATCATCATTATCATCCATAGCCTTGGCTTGTTGTGTGTTGACAACAGAATGACAGCTACATTCGTTCTTGTCAGCATAAAGCTCCTTCTTTGGACCTTTTTGAAGACATTGATGATGGACTGGGTCAACCGAAACAGCTTCGACTAAATGCTTCAGTCCTGATGATAACTCATCTGTGCCGCTTGACACCAGCTGCGAGTAATTGTCTCTCGGGCTGCCATGCCTGAACTCATAGATAGCCTGCTCAATATTTTGTACCTGAAAAGAATGACTATCCCTGTCCTGGTTGCTTGTTGTAGAAGGCCTGGTTTGTAAATCTTCAAAAACTTGGTGAACTGGATTACTTGGAGCTAGGAACGGTGGAGCAGGTATCTCCTTAAAGGGCTCTTGTTTGTGCAACCTCTTTATGGCTGTTGTATACTCATTACCAGGAGGAGACGCAAATGGAATGAAACTTCGCCGTCCTCGTAGCATGGCTGGAGATTGAAAAGTTCGAAATGCGTGTAACTGCAATCCACATACAAAGTCATCCATGAGATTGAATGTCAACAAATCCCTCATTTCTCGTTAGCTGATGAACCTGATGGACTTCCTTTGGAACGAGCTCAACTAATGTATAGGCATTGCTCTTTAAGTTGATTTGAGGACGAAGAATGAGACATCAACACTAATCATGGCATTTAATGTTTGGCACGTTCATGCACTACTTATATCATATTGTATTTTCCAGAAGTGAGATTTATTGATCATATTTCCTTGTGTTTGCATCACAGGGTTGTGGCATCTTGGTGAAATACCTTAGTTTCGAGAGCTAGAATCTCTTGTTTTAGCTCATTTATCGTGGAGTCCTTTCCCCTGCAAACATCCTCGAGCACTGCTATTCTCTGTCCATCAGCCAAACCCACACCTTTCTCCATTAATTATGCACGTACAAAGTACCTACATAACAAAGGGCTGCATTGAATGTTGTATACTTCGAGAAAGATATCGAATTCAACTAATGGGCGATTCATACTCCATATGACTTTGAGTATTGCCTTCTTTTAATCTGATAAACTCTAAAGAACGTCAAGTAGACCACAGAATTGTAGCCTTACCTCTGCGTTTGCAGTACTAGTAGGTTGAACAACAGCTTCACTTTCATGAAGAAGTGCGTCACGCTGATTGTAATCTCCAGACAAGGTCACTATTCCATCGTTCTTGGCCACAAGCATAATCTGCCATAATCAGAACATCAGACACCGCAGTCAATCTCTTAATTCTTGTTTTGAACCACACCTCCCTTCCTGAAGTGTGTCCGAGGTCATCATCTCCTGCAATTATAAATTGTCCCTCTTGGCCTTGATATAAAGACAAGAGGCTGTCGTGAAGGTGGAAAAACGACATTGGAAATCCATTCAACACTTATAACCACATAGTAATCGTTGGAATGAAAGATATAAATCGTTTCTCCCTTTGTAAAACCAATTACGGTTTGAAGATAAACCCCACAGTATTGAACAGAACTTAAAACAGAAAGTTATTATACCTTGTGACTACTCTCCAACTCTGCAATTTCCACCTCTCTCAATTGAAGCTCTCTCGTCTTGTCATCATTTGCATGGAGCAGTTTGGCCTGAACATTGAATTCAGTAATTATGTCATGTTGATGCTTGGCAAGTTGACCATCCACTATTTCCACCAGTGTGAACAGTCTTCCACTATATTGATTATATGCGATATATCATGAGTCCCTAATGGTGGTAAAATCAGCAGGCCTATTTGAGCAACTGGGAACTTCCTGAAACAGTCAATAACTCTGAACAACTGAAGAAGATTTATTCAAGTCAGCTATAAAGTGACTGTAGGCTTCATATGTGCTCCAAGTACATGTGGTTACTGATCTTTAGATTGAGTTGTGCGTGTACTGACAGAAAAATTAATGGTATCCTTCGAGCACGATTGTGCTCGCACTTCATTCCTCAGGCATATGCCCAGTAATCAACCTGATTCTCCAAGTCTCGTGCCGTGCTTGCAATAAGCTTCTCCTCTACCTCCAGTCGCTTGGCATCAGCTTCTGCAGCAGTCTGTTCTAAGCTCTTCATCTGGATCTCCATTTCAGCTACCTGCAACCCGCATGGTACATACCAATTGACAATGTGGAAGAGGTCGGTCCTGTACATCTAATTCCATACTCTATGTCGAACATGTACAAGAGAATTCTGAGGCAAAAACTAATATAAGTAGCTAGTTATTCTTCAACGCTGTAGGCTATGGAACCTCCTGTTGAACCTGAAGAATACGAGAGCTAAGTATGGTTAAAGGAAATTACTTGAGCTGCTGCCTTGTCCAATTCTCCCAGCAACTGCTCAGCTACATACTCAGCGGAGTTCTTAGGAGATCCAAATCCCTGGTGACCACTCTTAGCACTAAATGTGATGCTTTTCCTTAGCCTGCCGCGGTCAGGCGAGGCTATACAAGCAGTGATTTTCACTTCAGCTCCAGATGCAGAGAGCACTGTCGCCCTGAGCTTCTGGAAATCCTCCCGAACAGCGTCTTGTGAAGGGGAGGATACATCAATGCTGTGCCTGCGTAATTTGGTACCAGTTTCTCCTCTTGTTGGCTGTTTGATTGACACATCAGTTGCGCAGTGCGCCTTCATATATTCTCTCCATGCCTGAATGCCTTCTTCGAGTTCTATAATGTTGTTAAGATTCCTACTCCCCTGCACAGATTGAATAAAGGGTTTCGTTTAAGTATAACCACGTTAAATCACAAGGAGAGAAAAAATTCCTGGTGCTCAATCTTCAACTGATGAGGACACCGAATTTCTGCCATTATGTATATGAAAACAGGATGCAATCGACGTTTTTATAACAGTACTATGTGGCTTCAACAGCTGATCTCTGAGGCTCACCACGCCTAAACCTAAGATGGAATCGCCGCGCACCAACCTTGATTGATTCACAGGTGGATTTGAACAAATACATCAGGTGATTGTGTTTTGAGGGAGACAAGTTTGTCAATCTTGAAGAGGATTGATAGGATACAGTGGACCAAATTAGAGAAACCATCAAATTAGAAAAGTGGGAGCACTTTCTCCTAACCTTTAACTTATGGTGGACCTGGTAGCTTTCGAATTCGGAGGGAGACAGGCCGAGATCTGACAATGCCTTCGGGGTAATGTCTTCCCAACATCTGGCCAAAGCTAAGTGCATAGCTTCCACTGGATCCGTCCCCTCCTCCAGACCTGCGAGCATTGCCGCTCTGAATCTGGAAACCTCCGTATCCAGGGCTGCCACTAATTCATTCTGCAGATTAGGGGTCAGTGCAGGTGTCAATCGGAAGCTCAATGCTATCTTTGAAATTACATCCATTTCTTGGAATGACATTCTTTTATGTGAACTGGCAGACGCTTACTTTGCAAGGAAACACACAGCAAGATGCAAGCTGAAATTAGTGCAGAGGATTTCATCCGAAATTACATCTACTTTGTGCAATGATGTTCTTTGTGTGTACTAGCAGACACTTACTTTGCAAGCTGAAAGTAGTACAAGAACAGGATTTGATTTGTGCAGGTGTCTAATCGGAAGCTCAATGGCTTCTTCGAAATTACATCTATTTTGTGGAAGGCAAGTCTTGGAGTTAACTAGGAGACATTTAATTTGCATTCTAAGAGTAGTGCAAAGCAGAAGATTTGATTTGTGTCGAAACTTAGCCAGACCAGAGTAAATGCAATAACGCTTCGGATTTTTTAGGATCTTGGTCCATGGTTTCCATAAGACGGGACCTACCAAAAACAGCTGATGTACCTTTAAATCAAGGATGACACTGGCGCAGAGCACTCGTGATGCTGTCAAATCCTGGTAAAGCTTAGCTACATCCTCTTCTACCTTTGGTGATAGGCATCGGTCTTTTGTATCACATGTGGCAGTCATCTGCAGCCCACGTCCAGACAGTTGTGCTTAGTACAACATCAAACGAATCAGCTGGAGACCTTCACAATCGACCAAACGAGGAGATTGGAAACACCATGTTGGATTTGGGTACCTGGGCAGGAGAGACAAAGGGGAATTCTGCAAATGGTAGTAACTGGGGCACAGGGGTACTGGTAATCGAGTCCCGATTTTTAAAGGACGACCTTAATGCCATCCACTCAAGCGATCCTCGAACCGCGGGTGTGCATGCTGCAAACAGGGGAGCTCCTCTCTCCGGTGTGCACATGTCGAAGTATTGGTCCTCAGCTTCCAAGACCATCGGGTTCACATACCATTTGGCCGCCTCTTCAGCTTCATTAGATTCCTGTTCATGCTGCAGAGATGACCCAATCCCACCAACATCGCCTCTAGATGGCGTCTCCACGAGCACCACGCCCTTGTTGATCACAGAGGCATCTAGCAACTCCTCAGAATTGAGATTCTGTGCTTCCGTAATCACTGTAAAATCCAACAATTTACTGTCCATGTCATCCATCTCGGAGCATGACCGCACGCTGCCAACGGGGCTAAAGAATCTTGATTCTATCGTCGCTGCTAATGGTGTCAATTTGGTTTGCTCTTCCCTCAATGTGAGGACACTGGGGCTTGTGATGGATTGCTTACAGGTAAGACTCAGTTGCTGTCTCATGGACAGTATCTCATTGTCCTGTACAACATAGGACCACAACATTCTGTCAATCGCCTGCTGCATTTGCAACTATTGTAAATTGCTTGACACAAGTTCTGGCACATGAACAGGGTGAAGCACTCAACTACACATTAAGCTCATAGCAAATGAACACGAACAAAATCTGGAGGTTTTTGCAACTATTTGAGGGATTTTTGGTTTCCTCAATACAGGTCCAATCACAGAAAACGTCGCTGCAAACCCATCACAAAGGCATCAGATAAACAAACGCTCATATGTCGTTCTAAATGTTTTGCAAATACCCATTGTAACGCCAATTACCGTCCAACGGTGTTTGCAAGTTTTTGCAGTGGAATCTGCAGATATATTTTACACACATTTATGCGACAGTTTCTCACCGACCTTCCAATGTCCAAGACATGATTTTATGGTAGATGATGGGTGAAAGGGATTCGTATGCACCTTCTCAGGAACGATCTTCAGCAGTCTCTCAGTTTCTTTGGTGTTCCTAAACTCGGCGGCGACCATGGGGCTCGTAGATCTTGATACTGTCGTCGCTACTAATGGTGTCAATTTGGTTTGGTCTTTCTTCAATGCGAGGCAACTGGGGCTTGTGGCGAATTGTGTGCAGGTAAGACTCAATTGCTGTCTCATGGACAGTATCTCATTGTCCTGTACAACATAGCACCAGGAATTCTGTCAATCGCCACTGCATTCACTATTGACACATTTGCAAATACTTGTTTTACAGTAGTGACACAAATTCTGGCACAAACACGGTACATTATTCAATGTGGACTCACTATTCTCTTTCTAATTGAAGAATTTGGACAGGTGGCAGCGACACATAATGTATGGGAGATGGTGGACCGGAGAGAGGGATAGACATGGTTTAAGTCAGGTAGATGGTGAGGGGACGGGATTGATGTGGAGTACCTTCTCCTGGACTCTCTTTAACAGTCTGTCTATTTCTTTGCTATTCTTATGCTTGGTGGCAGCTGCAACCGCTGCCGCAACAGCGACCACAAGCACTCTCTGCATGGGTGCAAAACCCTCCCACACTAGCGCCTCCTGTTGCCCCAGGCCACCCCCAATGTTCTTCGTACTAGTAGCCAGCTCCCCATTGATGAGGCGTCCATCCAAAGATATGTAGGCAAATTTTCCCGTGGTGTCATCCGCCATCAGCTTCTCAGGTACTGTAATGACCCGCCGATCGTCTCGGAAGGACAAGATCGTCGAAGAGCAAATTGCCGGCTTCCTAAACATTCTCTCCGAATTCTTCACCTCACTTTTGCGGTCCAAGGAAGCTCGCCGGGCTACTCTCACATCCGCCACTTTCCTGTATGGAGAATGTCTCTTTTTGTTCCCCAGCTGGCTGCCCTTCTGCAACAATGCCCCCGTTCTAAAAGGGCTCCCTACATTACGATTCCATCTGCTTGCTCCATTCTCAATCTTCTCTGTAGCTGTGCAGTTTACGAGAGGAGCATGATCCTTGCCGAAGGTTACGTCGGATGAATCTTCTGGACTGACCCAAATTCTTTGGTTGGGATGCTTCTTTGGACTTTGCAGCTGATCGGCGGGGATGAGAGTCGCCAGTCCTGAAAGTAAGGACTCTTGAATTAAACCTGCCTTCTTCTGGCCTACCATTTGCCGGCAATTTACCATGCAATGCATCATCTTGATCACTAGAGGAAGTCTACCCACCCAGTACCCAAGCCTCCAGTATTTTTCATCGAGGTTGATGAAACCTGTCATAATTGGACAAGCATGGTAGACGTGTCCTGTTAGGATCTTGACAGAATCAAAAAAAAGCTAGGTAGCATGGGCTGCTGCACCTTACTAGTCATCACAAGCTGATAAAAATGTGCAAAGAGAATGTTCAAACACGACGACTGAGTTCTGCTTCGAATTCAACAAATCAACGTTGGCTGTGGTCATCTGAGACATGATGACCAGAATTGCCCCGCAAACTCAAATGGCACCCAAGAAACTCACCGACGTGAAGAGCTTGAGCCTGCTGCGACCGATGCATATGTAGGTGAAAAGAAAGAAATGATAAACGAAAACAAAACAAAAGCCTGTATTACCTCGGAGAACCTCGTACTTGGAGGAGACCTTCCTCCAGCTCTGGATCTTCCCCTGCACAGACAGGCAGACAGACAGAACCCGGTGTCAATCTCTCCGTTATCAATGGAAATCTTTCCTTCCACGCCACTCTTTTACTACATTGGAGGATCACCCAAGTGCTCAAGAAAGAATGTCACTCGACAAGACCTCATTCGTTGCTCAAAGAAATTGAAAAATATTTCTTAAATGCAGGGCCTCACCACTTTGTCTGACAGTTATTCAATGGAATGAAGTAGAATGAGTCACTACGGACTTGAGTCGCAGCGTCTCGACACCCCCGGTCTCACATCACGCATCCCTGATCAAACAATGTCACACAATCAGACTCCAAGAATGATTCATACATAATCGCCCATCCACTATACATCCTCATTACTGCACCGAAATTTATAGCCCCACTCCCGGCTGTGACCCCTTCAAAAAAGCAGAAAACCAAACAGGACACCTCGAAGCTGACGAGAGATACATGACAAATAGCAGCTTACGGCATATGGAAGACCTCACCATGGAGAGTCCCTCCATCTGCATTCTTGCAGTTCCACTCAGAAAAGAAATGTTCTCGTATCCCACTACTCAGTTCCCTCAGTGCCCCTTCATTACAAAAAGAACAAAATAGAAAACCACACAAACACAGTTTCTAGCACATAAAACTCTCACCTCAGACTCTACATCTACATTTTCACAACCAGATTCCCCCTCAAAAGAAAATGCCACACTTGAGCAACAATCACTACACTATGCGAAACACTTGAGCAGGCTCAATTACTAGCACTCCTATATGTGAATCCAGTGGAAAGAAAAAGAAAAAGAATTCCCAACACCACATCAGCAGCACAGCATCCTCTCAGAAAGGCCCCTAAATCTCCATTCACACAACATGAACCCAAAATTCTTGGAACCTCCACCCACCATACAACCATACCACTGCAATGCAAAAAAATCACTGCAATTCGAAACACTTGAGGCTCACTTGGTAGCACTCCTAAATTATCGTGAACCCATAGGAAGTGTACATATATATATTCCCAGCACCGCATCAGCAGCACAGCGTCACCTTAGAACAAGGCCCCTAAAGTTCCATTCTCACAATATGAATTCAACATTCTTGAAACCTCCACCCACCGTATATACAACCCCACTGCAATGCCAAACACGTCATGATGCTCACATAATCCTAGCACTCCTAAGTTACTGTGAACCCAAAAGATAGAAATAAATATCCCCAAGACCACATCAACACAGCGTCCCCTCAGGAAAAGGCCCCCAAAGTTTCACTATTACAACATGGACCCAAAATTCGAGAAACCTCCACCCACCATTCAAACCCCACTGCAATGCGAGACACTTGAGGCTCGATTAATGCTAGCACTCCTAAAGTGGTGTGAATCCAAAGATAGAAACAAAGATCCCCAAGAACACTTCAACACAGCTTCCCCTCAGAAACCTCAACCTTGGTGCACTCACTTCACCCCTGATGGTTGTAAACCGCAAAACACAAAACCAGCAAAGAACCTCTTTCTCACCTAACCCCATGAAGCTGGGCCACTCCTTCTCCGAACCGCCGTCACAGGACAGCATGATCACATCCCAGCAGCACCATACAGCTCCTGCCCCAATGATCATCACGCTATATACGTCCCCTTAATCCTTCAGAGCTGAAAGTCCAAGCCCTGCAGCGGCGCAAGAGCAGTGTACAACAAACAGTAGGCACTACAGGGGTTGACAGACCTTACAACCAAGCTGGAATCACAACTGCAAAAACAATGGAGTACACACCATCGATTGTCGACAGGTTCTCAGTGTGTGTGTGTTTGTCTCCAAGCGAGCGACGCCAGCAGCCGCTGCAACGGCCAGGGGAGAGAGAGAAGACAGACGTGGGGGGGCCCACCGGGGTTCAAATTTGGGAGCTGGGGAAGCCCGATATCGACGGCGCAGGGGGCGCCCCTGGGAAGATGCTGGGATCCTGGCCGTCCGTCAGGGCGATCTAACCGTTACAGGGGTCGTGCTGGGGGCCGGCCCGGTGTTTCGACGGGTCACCCACCGTGGACATTAACTACCTGAGGCTATTGTGGGCTCTCGACGGTTCCCCGAGCGTGGCGGCGCGGACGGAGTGTGGACGGAAGGATGCTTTCGTCCAGGTTAGTGGTCAACTATGTTTGTCGTTTTGCTGGAATTTTCGGTTGACTTTGCGAAGCGTAGAATTTTACCTTTTATTTATTTAACATGTGTGGTCCTGTTGTCGGCTCAATTTTTATTTTACCCGTGCTAGCTTTCAGCCCATATTAATATGAGTACCTCTTCAAATAAATTATGTTTCCATGCATGAATATATTCTAGTCGACATTTCAATTGGACGTGAAGTATCCAAGAATAAGATCGTCAAAAATTTGGGCATTGGGTTGTGTGACTTCATGATGATGGAAACAATGAAACAATTCTAACATTCATGTACAAAAGTCTGATGCGTTTCTAAACAGTCGTTGTTGATTATCCTTCATGTAGAGATGAGCTACTGGTGCTAGATAGAAGGTCTTCACTTTGAGCATTGTATTTGTGGACTAGTTTGAGATGAGCCCATGAAGGGGACCGTGTTTGTGTTTTCTTTGGTAGTGTGGTAGAAATTGATTATGTTAAGGTGAAACTTTGAAGGAGGTCATCGGAACCCATACATGTCCGATTGTTGTTCACATGGAACCTTTCTCCATTTTAGTCTTCAAAGTTCTCATTTGGATGTATGCACTACCACCGAGATCTCTACTAGAGGCCATTACACTAGGATTGGAATCTTTTAATTATTTATTTTAAATATATTTTAGGTGTGGTTAGGTAGACCTCATGATTTCAACAATGTTTATTGTGTGCACTTTTCCAAGTTGAACAATTGCACTCCGGGGTGATGTCACCACTGGCTTTGTCCCAATGCAATATATTGAATGGATGTACTAGTGAATTGCACCAATCCCACCTCCTAAAGCAATTGGTTTGCCAGTGACTTGACCATGTCATCCTTGTATTGCTACTTCAAATTCTCAATTTTAATTTACTACTCTAGACTCAATACTTAACACAATTGGGGAGACTTGTCACACGTGCATTTTAATAAACATATCTAAATGAAGGAAGGTCTCAGTTTTTCCCACTTTTTTTACGTGGATTTTGATCTCTCCAAGGCGTGCCACCAAAGCTAGGATGTTGAAACAAATCAAAAGCAAGGCCTTAATCTAAGATCTTGAATGCTAGCTTTGCCAAAGCTATTAGGCTTTCATCATTGCATGGTTGTTGCATGTAGAAAAATTTTGGAGACAAATTTAATATACAATGCACAACATGGTGGACATGGTGATAGTGGCAAGGTTGTCGCCCTATTGTTCTCCACTGGTTTAAGAATGATGAATGGAAACAACAAGATGGCAAGCATGGAGGTTGGATTGGACCATTTTTTTTGGGGGGGGGGGCTATTTTTTTAATGCTTCACAAATGGCACATTTATAAGAAATATTATCCTATACCATTATCTACCTATATATAGGTGGTCTAGTGCTTATTGTTATTTTTTCATTAGGCACCTATATGTGTAGGTCTCCTAGTCCATTGCATTCTATTACTAAAAGCTCGCAATTGGGGAGAGGAAAGAAGCTAGGACATACGCACATGGGGAAGATAAGGGGGGGGGGAGGGGAGATGTATGTAAAGTCATTGAAGGGTTTAGGCCTTTCATTGTTGTAGTAGAGGGGATATGAACCTACTTCTACATCCATTGTGAACTTGCATCTATAAGGATTAAATATAACCAATCCACATTAGATGGGATCCATTCAAAATGGTAGTGCACATGGTTTAACACCCAAAACTAATTGATGGTAAATTAAGGTTGCCAATGCTTTTTATGCACAACTTGGTATCTTGCATAACTCCTCTTTACACAAATAACTCCTTTCCTTTTTGAAGAATGATGACTCACTAGTCTCCCTGCCCTCATTACACTAGTGGGAAACTTAAAGCCGAGTGTGTTAGATATTTAAACACTTGTCTAGAAGTCCGTTAAACCTGACACGAAACTAAACTTTTCAGGTAAGATGTGTACATGTCAAAGTCATGTCCCAGCTCTATCTCTCACGGAGCTAATATAATTAGGATTTGATCTCAAATCCCCAATCCATTTATGTATGCATGTGTTATAAGTATAGGTTAAGGAATTGGCCAATCAATGTCTAGGATATTGTTGGGTTGCTTTGACAAGATCCTAGTGTATCCAAGACTCATCGGTTACATGTTGACATCTATTGGGATTTCTTTACTAAAATGAGGAATATTGTATAAATTCCTTTAAATGGCAAAGTAATTTTATTGAAGCCCTGAATTGGAACCAACTTATTGACATACATAACGTTATGTGTTTGAATAGTTGTTAGTTTCAGTGCAGCAACTTTAATTATGTATTGCTACCATCATTTAAGTTATGTATTATATTTTGTACCACTACTGTTTTTTACGTTTGTATTGTATTCTGCAGCACTAACGTCAAATTTTTGTACTATATTTTTTACCGTTTATTTGGTATATTGTAATTTATGTAACTACCATTATTTATTTGGTGTATTGTATTTTGTGCTAATACCGAATATTTTGTTTTGCATGTTGGTACATTTTAGGAGCGCAATGTTTATTTGAGAATACTCTATCATTATAATAATATGAGGATACATGTGGACAAAATTTATTATAGAATTTTTCGCAGCTTGATTTCAAGTAGACTTGTTGGACACTTGCCATTGTTTTATAGTTACAAGAATCTTGCATATCATTGTTTTTTTGGCAGAATTAATATTAGTTACTCATCCTACCATTCCTTTCCTCATGTATCACCTCAATATCCAAATACTATTCTCTTGGATCTCTCATATTTGTCTCTATTTATGAGAACACCTCTCGATCGCCACTTGACTCCTCTTGCCCAAGATTGTGTTTCATTTCCCCGAGCCTCTTTTTTTAGCACAACACACCATCCAAGCATACCCTTTTCTTCCACGAAGAAAACCTGCACATGTTAAGTAAGGATATTCAATAAGATTAAAAAGACAAACCTTTTATGATTACTTTTCCAATCAACCCACTAGTACCCAAAAGGATGCGAAACACACACTTCTTGTGATGTAGTTATTAGATCCATATTGAAGCCGTACAACTCATGTCATGATTTTGGAGCTCATATGATATTCTTATTCATTATCAAAATGAGGTTTCTCATGCTCGTTAACTTCTTATATGGATCACACTAAGCTTGATTTCGAAGCCTAGGATGTTCATCATATTTTGGCCCAATCTCTTCTAAACACATATCTATATTTTACCCGGATGAGAAGCCATGGCAAACTTATGTGCCACTCCAATATATTCCACCTGATACGAAAAAAAATCATTGTTATTCCAAGTGTTGTGAGCCTTTGTTGGTTTGAAATTTTTAGCTAGTCAACCCTTACTGTAATACATTGGAAAACATGAAGAATAAATTAGGTGTCTACATGCGAAGCTGAGGCAACAAGCAAATATGGAATCATTGTGTTGGTGGTTGGACAACCATGTTGGCCAACCAGAAACAGTGTACATCTTGTTGCAACATAGGTCGCAGATCATTGTCTTTAACCACCCATGACACAACCATTAACACAATGTTCAAGCCTCAAGGTTCCGTATGTTATCACTACAATATTTTTAGTATGCCAATTCCTTGATAATTGCACAATTGGACCAATATCTAAAGATTCCACACCATCTCCTTGAACATCAAACTCTGCTATTCTAGAGTCCAATCACTAGTAGAAAACATGGTAAAAAAGAACTGCATTGGTTTTCCCATTGCAGTTCTTTTGACCACCCTGATCTGCAGTCACTAAACAACTGCGGCTTTTTTTTTGGTTTTACGATTGTAATTTTGAAATTTTGGGGGCTTATAATATACTGCTGGATAGGTCTTGAAAATACCTTTCCAACGGTGTATTACATGCCCCCACAATTTCAAAATTGCAGTCATACAACCAAAAAAAACAAATGTGCAGTCATCTGGTGACTGCAGATCAGGGTGGTCAAAAGAACCGCAATGGGAAAACCACTGCGGTTCTTTTTTACCATGTTTTCTACTAGTGAATGAAACATGTTGCACCATCATTTTTTCTAAATCAACTTTATAGTGTGATCCAAATGATGTCATGTTTATGAATGAACACGTCTTCTTTGATAATGTTAATGACAACGCCTTAAGTTCTCCCCCTCCGTTTTCGGTTGTGTCAACCAATAAAGTACACCTCAAACACAACCACATGGAGAAATGTAGAACGAAAGGCCCTAATGAAGCCTCCTTGTCAAACTCCTTGTCCAGTCAATTGTTATGAAAATATTTATTTAATTATAAGACATCAATTAATTGGGCATCATTATTATTTTTTATACAAAAGATAGAATTTCTCACCGTCGCATGTTTCCCATGCACCTATGGTGTAAAATGACATAATCATACACCTTAGGGGGGGTAGTCATTGGTTGGAGTAGCAATATACGTGTGAACAAATGATAGGGTATTTTTAAAACATGGGGGCAAAAATTTATAAATGAACTTAAGAGTAATATAGGGTATCAAAAATGGCACCAGACATCTTTAAAGTACTATAGGGTATGGAATAATAGGTAATTTGGAATTATAAGTAATGCAAGTCATTTTTCTATTAACCCAAAGTAGAGATTTGCATAATGATAGCATGTGAAAAAAAAAAAAAATTGAAAGTAATACCCCCCCTATAAAATAGTGGTTGTTCGCACCTATATCCTTAACTTTTTTACACACTGCCCCCCCCCCTCGTCATACACTCTCTCCAACTCCACTTCAGAAACTATGAATACGTTTCCACGTCCTTCCACAACCGACGCCCTCATAGACTTATTTTCGTCGGACTCTTGTATATAACAATGCGTACATTCAAGCAAGTTCAAGTACTTTGTGCAAAATCCAAGTGTTTCATTTGCCACATATTTATTGGCTATTGATGCCTCCGGATACGCTTGTGTTTCTAACCCAAAAAAATTAAGTTCATATGTACCTTTCACAATGATACATTGATATATCACCTATCAAACTACATAATTATGGTTCATCAACTGAGTAAATTAACATGTGTTCTATAATATCGAAGAACGATGGAAGAAAATACACCTCTAAATAACATAATGTCTCGACCATATATGATCTCGGTGTAACGATCTAATCTTAGTCTATTACCATTGCACAAATACAGATCAAGTTTTCATCCAATCTCATCAAAATTGTTAGTTTAATATGATATAACAATATCCTACAAACAACATGTATTATTTGTTTAATTAGACAATGGTAGTCATGTGTTTTTAAACCCATGAACTTGGATTTTCTAAGATGTTTTCTCTATGAACTTTCATACCCGGTAAATCTACGAATGCCACTGACCCCATCAAGAAATACCTTCTTCTCGTCTCCTATGAAAACATAGGGAGCATTTGGTTTGGAAAATATTTGTCGGTTTGATTTTTCTCATAACCATAGTTCGCGGCTGACCCTCATGCATTCCATGTCCTTCCAATATTCAAGGTGCCATTTTCTCTAAGCATGAATTTCACATTGATTCCGCATTGTTTTTTCAATGTGCATGACGTCCAGAGAGAGAAGAAACGCTGGTCCTTATGGGATCAGCGTGATTGAAATGCCCGTTTGACCCACCCTTGGTATTATGCCCACTGGGCATAATAATAGTGGTGCATGACTATTATATAACCCCTCTCGGGGTGGGCACTATAGTAACCAGGGTAACCAAAGTAACCATGGAAACTTAGTGATCGGATGGTTTTTGTATTGGTGATGTTAATGTGGTTGTGATGTTTATAAGGGTATGTGTTTTGTGTTTCTTCGTGTGGTGGTCTCTGAGTAGGCTACTTAGTGGTTCTTTAAATGTAGGGGTTATTAGCACCGGTTTAGTGGTCCGGGTTCAATTCTTGATGGCCTCTTACGAGCATTGTATTGTGATGTAAGTGACTTGGCGTATACAATGTGAGTTTACTTGGTGGAACATATGCCCATTAGCCCTTGCCGTGGGTTGTAATAATTCTTTGGCTCTTGTTGGCACTTTATTATTTTCTTTTAATCTTGATTATTTATTTTTTGGTGGGTATTTGGGGTTGTTATGTAGGTTGTGTGTCTGTTGGTAGTGGTTCGTTGTTTTCTATTCTCCTTTTGTGTAGGATTATGGACATGGCATGTTGTATGGCAATGACGTTGATTTCCTCAAATGTGTGTTTGATGCTTATTTTGGGGATTTTAAATATTATCTAAATATTTTGCATAGAAGGGGTGTGTGTGGCTGCCCTAGCACCAGCCGTGATGATTATTAGTGGGTCTACCTTCCATCCTCTATTGATAATATTGTCTATTAGTGGTTTATATTTTTTGGTTTTTTGATTTATAGTATCATCTGGTATTCTATCATTACAATATGTGAATTCCATGAATTGTATTGTTAGGTTCTCATTCGGTTCTGTTGGTGGTGGGGATTGGTATGGTAGTCCTTTCACACATAAGATGTCCAATTTGAATATGGCATTGCAATGACATCTTTGTTGACCACACGTGCAAAGTAAGAGCCATGGGGGGACTGTGTTTTCTCGTGGGTTATTATTGAATGTGCCTGCATTCATGAGAATATAACATCTTGACTTTTTTGATGCCACTATAAGTTTTTTTTAATTCCCATACTGCCTTATTATGCCTTTTGGTTCGGAGGACATGTATGTGGTGTTGTTTGCACTTTAGAAGTACGTGTAGCCATGTGTCAGGGTCTAGAGAGTTACATATGGGGCATGTGATTGACGAAAAGGCTTCCCTACCGAAGAACAGTTGTTTCTTGGCGTTCCCCATATATTGGTCATGTCTAAGTTTTAGAAGGCATGTTTTTTGAGAGTCCGATATGTTTTTGTTTGTCCAAAATTTATTTGATAATTCATTATCTATTTTCTCATTCTCTATTCACTTATCTATGTTGGGATATAGTATGGGGATTAATTCTAGATTTATATTCTTATCATGTTTCGTAAGATGTTTTTCAAGGAATCTAATAGGTCATTTGTCCAAGGTTGTTTCCATTGACAGCCAATCGTCTCTTTGGTAGTAGTATGAAGTTGAGTGGGCAAATTCATGTGATTGTGAGGCGTTGAGGTGTTCTTTAGACGTGCCTTCTTTAGCAAGTGTGTCAGCTTCCTCGTTCCCCATGATGTTTGCATGTGCTCTTACTTTATATAGTGTTGTGGGTTGGGTTCTTTGTATAAGGAAGTTAATTATTTCTTCTAAAATGGTTTTATCTGGGTGGTTGTTATGTAGTGTGGGGTGTTTTATTTGATTTCGTATCACATATAGGCCATTGAGGCAGTCGGTGAAGATATGTGCGGGTTCATTTGGGAAGTCTATATTTATTATTGTAAGGGCGTGGTGTATGGCCATTAATTCTGCTCTGAAAATGTTTTGTAGGCTTGGTAGTCGTATTGCAAGTTTGATATTCTTTTCTTGGTGATATATGTCGTACCCAGCTTCTTCCCGTAGCCAAGTATCTCTCATTTGTTTTGGAGGGTTGAAGGATCCATCCGTGCAGAAGCAGTATTGGGGAAAGAACTTGAGGGGTGTTTTGTTCTCGTATTTTGGGATTGGTGGGATTGTGTTATGATTGTGTGTGTTTGGACTTGAGTAAGTGAGGGCATTCCATGTTTTTCTTTTGTTAACTTCTATATTTTGCGGGCTAGGAGGAGCAATTTGTGTGATTGTACGGTTCATGTTTAGGTTATCACATATATTTTTGATTGTGTCCATTTGTTCTATGGTACCGATGTTGTTATTTTGGTGGTGTATGCAAAGGATTCTAATAGCAAGTGGTTCTATACGTGGCTCGTTGAGTTCTGGAGGTTTAGTTGGTTCCTCGTATTTAGTGGTATCTGTCGGTATATGGGTGATTACATGTGTGTATGGGAAGGGGCCTATATATGGGGTGAGATTTTGATACCATATTGTATCTGTGATGGTGAGTATTGTGATGGAGTTTGGGTCGTGTTTAGCTACTAACCTAGCCCAATGAATGGTTGTTTGGACTTTGTTTTCATTGTGGGGGTGAGGATAACCTATTCCTTGCCATTTGTGTGAAAACGCAGTACCAAGAAATCCGAAAATTTGATCTTTGGGAAATGGCGAACATAATTTTGTTAGTTGAGTGAAGCATGTAATTGGTGAGGAGAAGTAGGAATGGGTAATATTAAAGGATGTTGTGATGTAGTCTAATAGTACTTTGGGTAGGGCGTGGTGTGAGTTTTTGAGTGAGTCATTTTTTGGGATTCTATGTTCATATCTTTGATATAGCCAAGTTATTTCTATTTTGAATGTTTGGGTGGGGGGTATTAGGTCATGTGGTTGGTGTAGCATTTGGTTGTATTGGGTCCAAAGCCATGCAAGTCTATTATAAGGAATGGTTATAAGATGTTTGCTTGTTTCGTCATATATGTGGGCGATGTCATCTTGTACTTGAATTTTGTTTGTGTTAGTATTGATATCTTTTTCAGGGTTGCATTCGTGTGTTGAAATTTTTATGAGGGGGATGTTTAGGGGCAAGGATATGTGCCTTGGGTCTTTGTTTTGGGCACGGGGAGGTCACTTAGTGCATTTTAAAAACGACGTGCGGCATAATATAGGGAGGATTAAAATCATTTGACATAAAAATTATAAAAGAATTCCAAATAATGAAGGGTCCATTAAAAGTACATAAGCCCATTACAAGTAAAATAGATAGGTATAAAATATGGGCCATTCCTTTTTAGTAAAAATAATATAGGGGCTGAAAATAAGGATCTTAGGATGTATGTTTAGTAGAATCAATTTCGTATGCATGCCTCACGAGGGATGGATGAAAAATTATTCATCATTCACCCAAAAATGGATGAAATTGGAAGCCTCAGTACAGAGAACCGGAAATTTTTTGCCAACCGTAGAAGTTGATGGGCATTCCATTTACAAATCAACGTTTGTCTCGCAACTCAATGGTAATGTTTCTCTATCCAAAGATAGATTAGCAAGAATTAAACATAGTATTCATTTCAACAACCATGATAATTGTCTCCAAGCAAGATCTTCATGTGGATCAAGTTTGTTATCTATAGGATCTGATTGTGGGGTGCATTTTGTCCAACGGAGCACAACAATGCTATTGTCAACTGTAAAATCCGTTGCCAAATAAAAAAGGGGACGTTCAATGATTGATGTTAAAGCTGGAAATGCTACTAACATATTGAACGGAGTAGATTCCAGTTCATGGTGGGTGGGTAGGGTGCAGGCTATGCGGCGGCGCAATGGAAAACAATTTGGAGTACTTAGGCAAGCGGTTGACCTCCTTGCTCGAACGGAGGAATCAGGGAGGAGAAATCCTAATAATCCCCACATCGAAGTAATGTTGCAATATTATAGAAAATATCCAGGCCGTAACAAATTTAAGTATGATCACACGGATAGCAAATGGATTGATGTAGATTGCATTATATCTACGGTAAACATGAGCTACAATTCTACAAATGAGGTGTACACTCTTGATAGGAATGATTCAGAGCAACTGTCCAAGTTTGTGACAACGAACTATATAAGATTCATGACCAAGCTTAAAGTGTTTCACACTATATGGTTTTGGTCTTTACTATCATGTAAAGTGATTTTGAATAAAGGATTTTTATGGAGCGGGTGTTGTGTTTGTGAACACACACACAATCTTGTTGTGTTTGTAAACACACACTCAATCACATTGTGTTCCATCCTAAGTCTTCTTTTTGTATTTTCACTTTAAGTTTTTGTACTTGGTTTTTGCAATGGTACGTAATTTTTATATTTTTTTGTTGCCATGATTTTCCCATCACTTTTGCATTGCATACATTCTTAAATTCAGTTTTTTTAATTAAAAGGAATATAGACTACAACAAATTTCAATGACATGGGCATTATAAGTAATGGTAGGGTACAAAAAAATAGGCCATTTTAGAATATTATGTAATTATAGGGAGCTTTTAATTCGTGCCTTGGAGGTAAATAGCCCCTAAACAAATACCCCTCCGCCGCACGTGGTACACAAAAATCCTACTGAGTGACCTCCCCGTGGTTTTGGGTAGAAAAATCATTTTCTCGTATGATATTTTCATATAGTGTATGTTGTTTCTTGGTAAAGTATGCAAGTATTATATTTGTATTATGTTGTATGACTCTTGGGATGTTATAGGGGAACAATTCTCTTTGTGGGAGTTTTTTGTTATAAGTTGTGCCATCGGGTAGTATCCATTGGCATAGGTATGTCAACTATTTTTTTATAATTTTATGTTTGTCTTTGATTGGTATCGTATAATGGTCTATTATTGAGTGTATAGGATATTTTATTGGGTTGTTTATTATGTGTGTTGGTGTGGGCGGGTGTATTAGATGTGTTAGGGTTGGTGGTTGTGTGTGGGTTTCATTATTTAGAGGTTTTATATTATGTCTTGTTATAATGTATTATTTTTTTAAGTGTGTGTGATGGGTAATGATTTTGACATGGCTCTTGACAGTTTTCATTGCATCCTGGGTGGCAAAATAATTGTTTTGTTATTCTTAGTGCTTGTTTTTATCATGCGTGTTGGTTTTCTGTAGAAGTTTATATATTCAGTATAGGACATCAAGTGTGTGCCATTCCTTAAAGTGAGTTGTTTTATGTCATATATGTTTTCTAAGAGTAGTTTGTGTATGTGTTTTAGGTTTTGAATAGAGATTTTTTGGGGTGGTGGTGTTGTGGGTAGTTTATGCCATTCTTTTTCAAGTGGTGTTGCTTCCAAAGGGAATTTTTTTATTTGACTTCTAAGATGGGCGCCACCTGCTGCTTTTATAAGATATATTGTTCTAGTGGTGGGTGATCGGTTACAATCGTGGTGTTTGATTCTAGGTATGTTTTTTGCACCTCCATGTTTAGCAAGTATATAGTGTGTAAGACCCTTGTAGATTATTCCAAGTTTGCCTTTATCATTTAGTGCATTTATGAGTTGTTCCCCAATACATCTAAGGTAGGCATTTTTTAGTGAAAATGCTTCTATCCCAAACAACTCTTGAGGTAGTCGAGTGACCATGTTTGGTGTGCAGTTGGGGAGTCCACATATTTTCTTTTGAATTGCTATAATTTTTTTTTAATCTAGTTTAATGATTCCGGACAGTGAGTATGAAACTACATAGAAGCTATATGTTATTCGTGCTCTAATTATTGTATCTACCATACTAATTTTTTGTTTGATTGTGGCTGGACAGTTTGCTAATTGACTACATTGGTTGATTACCTTAGTGGTAGTGGTATGTATTTGTATTTTCCATTTGAGGGAGGGAACGAGTTGGATACCTAGGTATACGTATGGTTCGTTTTGGTGTAGTATTGGGATGATTTGGTTTCTATATGTAACATTGGCGGTTTGTAATTCTCTTTTGAATGTTATTTGGTTCATTTTGGATTTATTAGGGCACCCTATGACTGCACATTTTGATATTCTAAGGTCCATACCTACCCATTCACAATATTTATTTATTTTGTTTAGTTGTGATTGTATTGATGTGAGTTTGTTGGTGATGATGGCTAGATCGTTTGCGTATGCTACAGAGCTCACTGTGGATTTAGACGTGCCGAAGGTGTATCCATAGTTTCCTTTTTGAAGCCAGCTTAATAGTGGTTCTAGGAATATGATAGCTAATAAACGTGCATGGTCAATTGATCCAAATGCGTTTTTGAAGTCAATATAAAGGAGATAGATGTCTTGGTTGGTGAATTGGGCGTTTTCTAATGTTGCTATTAGTGTTTGTATTTGTCTTGAAGTGCACATTTTTGCTCTAAATCCTTCTTGGCTATCTTCTAGTATTTGGTATTTTTCTCCATATGATGAGAGTATTGATGTTAGAGTGCTAGTGAAAAATTTGTATAGAGTATTTGCAAATGCTATAGGTCTGTGGTTGGATAGTAAGGATGGATCGTCTTTTTTATAGAATAGTATTGTAAGGTTGGTTTTCTATGAGGCGCATGATGTCCAATACATATCTCATTGGCAAGTCATGTATACGCACGTTCTTAGATAGCATTAATAAAATTTCTTCAACAATATCAATCAATGATCTATTAATTTATTTGATTACCTTCTAACAAGGCAAAGTAAACAAGGTTGGTAGTCGCTTTACACCACTACTAAGCATTGGGCCGCCTTCCATGGCTAGCCTTCCACCAAAACGTGCGTACTTTACTCGTATGAAAGCCCATTGTATGTGGCTCATTGCACCTATTGTGGATGGTTCTCCCTTCAATTCTCGTGTTAAAAACACAATATCATCAAAGCAAGATGAATGGTCGTGAAGTATCACCTCCGGTGGCTTCCTCCGTAAACCACCTTGAATAAATGGTTTGAGTATCATGAAGGAGTGTTTGAACCGTATACATGACATGTGCAATATCTCTTGTTGGTATTATCAGTCTTCATGACAAAGGCTAGGAAGTCATGGATTCAACACAACAACATTACTCTTAGTGTGAATATGCCCTCCTCTCGCCAACATATTGCATCATGATATAAGGTATCTACTGTCCATAAATCCTTAAGCTCTATTATCAACAGACAAAAAAACACATCAATGTGGTCAACGGTTATCGCATCAAATCTCGGAATCAAGAAACTTAACATGATGAAGAATCTTTTAATGGTTAACCACGGAGGTATTTTATAATTGAATAATAATATTGGACACAAAGAATGTGTAGATCATTTTTATGAGTGCGGATTCAAGCCGACCGCGCACATTCCAAAATGAATATCTTGAAAGTTAGACTCAAACTCTACATAACTCTCCCTAACATGCTCCCATTGTGGGTATTAAATGGTCCCCGCATCTTCCTATTGTTGGAAATGTTCTCTCCGTGTCACGTCATTAAAGATTTTTAGTTTTGAGGTTGAGAACATTCTCCTAATGTGTGAGACTAAAGGGAAGTGTCTCAATATTTTATTAGGAACTATAGCTAATCCAACTAATTTGAATCTACTGTCATGACAAATAAGATATAGTTTTATTTCATTAGGAACTATGGCTAGTCCAACTAATTAGAATCTACTGGCATGACAAATAAGATATAGTTTTATGACCGCATATTCATGCTTAAACAAGACGCACCATTTTTCACAATCATCTATAGTGTCATACTTTAATCCAAGGTTGAGCATTGTTGTGGCTATTTCTCTGCTAGTGGGTAACAAGTTAGGGGATGGTAAAATAATCTTAGAGAATAAGTGAAAGAATATTCACTTAGGTATGCATTAGTTATTTTGTACGTGTGACATACATGTAAAAACATTAGAGTGGTGTCTAGTTTAGATCATTTTGATCCAAAAAATATAGGAATTTCGGACTCATCTTTCAAATATGTAGCATTGTTGAATCTCATGTGGTCATAGTCCCCTTCACTTTCTAGATGCTCCTCCTCATCCTCCAATATCATCGCACTCACTATTATGCATGTCACTGTCACTTGCAAAAACAAGGAAGATCCCAAAGTTGGAAACATTTTCACCAACATTCCAGTCACAAAGACATGCAAATCAATAATGAACTTGTTTGACTTCAGCTTGATGTACTTCTAATTTCATAAGCTGGAGCTATAAATATTCCAACCTACTAGCACAGACAACAATACAAATCCATGATGTTAAATCTAATTGATGTCAAAGGCATCAATTGGTTATGGAACACGTGACATATTTTTAACACCATGCACTAGTGTATACCATGACAAGGTTTTGACATCATGTTTATTAAAAAAAGAAGACAGATCCAAGGTGACACAATCTCCATAGTGGTTATGACCTCCTAGTCACCATGCGACATGTATGGTGGTCGGTCAAATTTGTTAGTTCACTATTCCTTTTAGTGTGAGAAAACACCATGCATCTTACTTGTATTATGACCTTTTTTTCTTCTCACAAACATTTATAGAACAAAAACATTAGATTTCCAAGCAACCATTTGTTTAAAAATGAACCGAAAATGAAACACTTGACAACATCATTCCAAATGCTTTAAGGGAGCAGTTTCTAAACTTTCCTTGGACATTGGAACATTTGTGACCTAAAAATATTGATTACTCTATTGGTTTATGAAATGTAGTCATACTTAGTATACAAATTGGTAACCGAACAATACTACTTGAACCTTTTAAAAGGTATTATGAAAATCAAATGTAGACAAACAAGTGCCTCACTGACAGTATCTGATTAGTACGAGAAGGTTTGCAAATCCAAATTGAGGCCATAGTCGTTTTTTTGTTGATTTTCTGAGCTCATATGAGCATCTTATTTATTGTCATAGCGAGGATTTTGTGCTCGTTGAATGGTCATATAAGTTAATGTTGTTGATCATTGATTTTAGAATGTTTTTCATATTTTGAGCACTTAGTCCAATCTCTTCTTAACACTTGTCTTTTTGATGTCTGTTCTTGAAATCACACCTAATCGCATACCACCCAAATATAGATGCCCAATCAAGTTAAGTAGCCATATTAGGCACGGCTACCTTATTTTCAAAAAAATAGTTGTATAATATTATAAAGATGGGGAATGCCCGGGGATGCACCTTTCATTACATACCACAAAATACATGCATTTGTGAAACACCCTACATACAAGTTTCTTTAATTAATGTAAAATCTAAAAACACACATACAATTTCAATGATAAAAATACAAGTGACAATATGTATAGGTGAAAAAAATTGCATTCATATATAGTCATTAACACAAGTATACAAATATACTTTTGAATAATACTGAATTCCTATCATGTGTACAATATAATGTAAAACCCTAGCATTCGTTAATCAAGTTGTTGAAGACATTTTCATCTCCTAGATGTAATTCATAAGCATCTAAGTAAGTTTACAGTATATGTCATAAAAGCTAATGCAATGATTGTTTCTAAATCTCTCATCAACTGATTTGTTAGAACGTAAGTTCAAGATTGTTGGCTCCTTTTTGATACCAACATAGACCAATCTCCGTGTTTAATGAACAGTTCATCAAGTCAATTGGATCCATGTACTCCATCCAATGACTAAATACTTATCTCATATAAGTCTAGTGACCCTACCATACAAATACAAATGTTGTATATTTTCTAGAGGTCCTCCGTACATGTACATGACTACAAGTTACAATTTTTGTAACATATGTATATGTATCACAAAATAGTTCAAATTAATACCCCTTTTGTGCACTATACGTGTTATGGAAAATGCACCACCTGGGAGGGAATGCAAATGAGTAAATTTCAATTAAAGTGGGGGGTTTGAATTTGTGGCAATAGACCGTGACATGTCAACATGCATAAATACTTTTAAAACCCCAATGAAACAATTTTTTTATAGGAACCATCTATTTTAATCACATATAAATGCTTAAGACATGTCGTAATACTATGTGAAAAAGGGCTTGAGTCTCTATGGGTTAAGGTGAACGGCCTTAATACAGTTACTCACGTTAGCCGGGCACCTATATTGAGTGGTGTGTGATTAGGTAAGGACCTAAGAACATTGGGCACCAAAAAGACACGCGCTTATAAGAGGTTGGACTACTATGTGTTCAAAATTTGCTAACCATAACTCTAAGTTCAATACCATAGTACATTCTAACCTCATTAGTACGACACTCGTTTATACGACACCCTTGATACTATGAGACATTTTTGCGTGATCAATTTTTTTAGTTCAGAACTCCCTCTTTTATGTGATTACGACACTCAATAATACGACATTTAGAATCTTTGTTTTGTCATATTAATTAAAGAGGTAATTGATGCTAGAATTCTTTTCATCTATGTTATGTATATCTTCAATACATCCATTTTCACTTGGGAGCTACGTGGGAACTTCACTTATCATTGGGAACTTAATGATAATTAGGGTTATTAGTGTAGAATGAACATCGTTAGGGTTAGAGTGGCCTCCTTCTTATTCTTTTATCAAATTATGAGCCTGGAGATGCTTAAAACATGGATGAGACTGGATTGTATTTTAGAGCACATCTGATGCAACATTAGCACAAGGGAAGTGAAGGGTCCAAAGTTACGGAAATAGCGTGTAACGCTTGCTCTTGTTGTTAATTCAATGGGAACTGGTAAGTTGCTTGTGATTTATATGTCTAATGGGGCATTCCCACCTGACATTAGTTAGAAGTAGTTTTAGTCTAAAAGCGGTTTTAGTTATCTAGGGTTCACACATACGGCTCTTTTTAGTGCCGAGCCTAGGTGGCAAATGATGTGGCATGGCTTAAAAGTGGAGGTTTTAAGCCTCAACCACCGACCCTCCCATCGGTACCTAAACATGAGGCAAGAATATAGGAACTTTAAAAGTGTCGCCTCCCACCCTTGTGATTGGTTGCTTTTTAGTCTTAGCTATGAGGGCACAAGGAGCCCCATCAACAAAAACCGATGGTAAGATTGGTGAGTAGTAAGGCATTTGGGGATGGGACAAAAACTACCCAACATTTCATTGCTTGGTAGATAAAACAATGAACATGTGTGAAAGCTACTTAACTATAACCTACTTGAAAATCTCCGGAGCAAGTTCTTGTAGGTGCATTGGGATAGTCGGATGCCTCCGCTATAACCGAGGGAGCTTTACCCGGTTTTTAGGAAATACTTTGGGTCTTAACTAAAGTCAGGTGGGAATGCCCCATAAGCAATCACAATGTTTTGGAAGGTGGCGACCTCATTAGTATGTTCGGTGGCACTCTAATAAAAATAGCTTGGATGAAGGGGGATATATTTGAAGCTTGGATTTTGCAGCTCAACAATCAGTTCAAAGGCCAAAATTGAAAGGTGATTACGATTTTGGATATTGCATCTTCACATGTTGTTAGCTTTGCCAAAGTTGGTAAGTCTCGTGGTTTTTCAGCCTTGGAATTGAGCAATATGACTTTGGTATTCCTTCCTCCCAATGTTAATAACATAGTTCAACCTTTGGATCAAGGTATAATAGCATCTTTCAAAATTCAATACATTGTCAAGAAGAAACTTTTGTAGTGGGTTTTATCACAATATGATGATGTTACATTGAAGGACTTAAGGAAGGTGGTGCCCAACATCAGACATGCTATCATGTGGAGTTATGAAGTATGGAGTGCGTTGGATGTACAAATAATTAGGAATTGTTGGAGGATGGCGCATATATCACCTACAATATGAAATGTTGATTTTGCCATAGTTGATGAAAAGCAGAAGAATAGAATGCAAGAAGAATTAGATGAACTTGGTGCTCTGATTTCAAAGTTGCGATTGGGTGATGATGAGATGTCAATCGAGACTTACATTCAGATTGAAAGGGAAGAGATTACTGAGCTAGAAATGAGTATGCTTTGACAATCAATTATGCACAAGGCTTTGATCTTAATGTTGATCCAGATTTTGTAGATGTGAATGATGTTGCTACACCTACAATAAAGCTCAGTGATGCTAAACGTCATGCATCATTATAATCTAATTTCTTATTAAACAACTCTTTAAATTTTGGCGTTAATGAAATTATTAGTTTTCAAAAGCTAGTAGGGAATTTAGATAAAATGACAATTGCTAACTTGGACAGGCAACACGAAAAAACTCTGAAATCTGATTTCAAGAGTTCTTGAAAATATTTGTATTTATCTGGAGTTATAATTTATTATTTCATACAATCTATATTGCTTAAACTCATTGTATATATTTTTAATCTCATATTTCTTATGTTTTTGTATTCCCTCGATAGTACGACAAGTTTACACCATTTGTCATATTAATGAGAAGACGACACCTCGATAATATGACATTTTTTGTGTTTCCCAAATGTGTCATACTAAAGAGGGAAACAATACCACAAATTCTCTTATATAGTCATTATTGGCTATAGTAGTGGCTAATTAAGGGGGGACCATTATGATAAAAGAAAGAGAATATATATATATATATATATATATATATATATATTCTAAGTAGGAAATTTCTAGGTTTAGAGCTAAAAGTCTTTATTTTAGGGCCCACTCACCTTGTAGCTATTGGAACCTCTCATTATTGGTACACTAAATAAATAACATGGGCCACAAATAACGTGGGCCACTCTAATTGTCTACACTAAATGTCACTTACTACGTGGATTTACACAATGTTATACCTTTTCACTATTAATGTAATTTTTTACCAAGTAAAGTTGTTAACATTTTATAAGGTCCAAATTATCAATTTCACATTTGTTGGTAAAAGATGAGATATAAAATAAATTGATATAGCATTGCATAATTATAAAGAGCAAGTGACATTAAATATCATATTTAGTGTAGTAGTTGGGTTGGCAATAACTTTGGTCCAAGACCCTAGATAATCCTCTCAATCTTTCTTTGAGATTTGTGACCAACATCTTATTCAAAATAAAGGAGTCACTTTGCATCAAAAGTAGCATAATTTTTTTAACCCTCGTCAATTTCCTAAAAAACAATCAATGTGCCCCCACACTAGTTTTAGCCTAGAGATTTTGTATAGGTTGAAAATGAACGTGGCCCACAATAATCTTAGCCAAGAGATTTTGTGTGAGTTGGAAATCAATGTGGCCCACACTAATTTAATGGTGAGAAATAGTGTGGGTGTTAGAGAATTACTGTGGCCCACACTAAGTTAATAAGACTACAACATTTTTTATATTTAGTGTCACATGCATAATAATGTCACTTACCCTATTGTGAGGTGTATGCTAGGTTACATTGATGATTGACAACTTCATCATAAGTGTCACCTCATGACACTTGGCCTTCAATTGTGCTCATTAATATCTTGGGCGTGAGCATGTTCAATAGTGCTACGAGGTGTATGTCTATGTTACGCAATCATGGTCTACAAGTTGATTAAAGTGTACACAAATGACACTTCACATTATTATGCTTAAAAATATCTTCCTCTTACATACTAAAATGTAAGGTATGTGAGTGTTATTTGTGTAGTATTGTGCCCTCATGTATCATTTTAAACCTAAGTCGGTTTGTTTTTTTGCGTTCTCCAACTTCTACCACTTATATTTACACTACAAAACTCGTGTTGCATTAGCAAATCTACAATGAGACATTTGTGAAAACCAAATTGAAAATTGGACCTCCCTTTATTTAGTTATGGTATTTGAAGTCCATTGGAAGTGCATGTTTGTTGACTCCTTAATTGGATACATAGGTCCTCCCAATTGTGTTCATTACTGAGTTTAGAGGGAGTGCAAAGTAGTTAACAATATTCAAAGACATGGTTCAATCTCTTTTAAACACGTGTTTTTATGATGTTTGCTCTTTGATCCTCAACAAACCTCATACCAATCAAATCTAGGGTCTAATTAAGAAAACGAGCCAGTTAAGACCCATCTACCTTAAACATGTGACACTTGCCTTGGATACTAAAACGCAAAACTATCATCTCAAGTATCCCAATTTACTACACTAAATATCATAATGTAAATAACTCATCACTTAATATTTTTTTACTTATGGTGATGAATAGTATATTGTTGACAATTAGCGGACGTGACATTTTGAAACCTCTATGCATCTACACTAAATATTGTGTTTAGTGTCATCTAGTATTTTATGTCACTGTGGTAACTTTCCTAGTGACACTATTTAAGACTAAATCTACAAAAACTGTCATGCCAACTTACTTTTCGTTCATCCAAATGCCAATTATTGAAACAAGGCTTGGTATAATTTGCATCCTAACAAATCTGTGATGAAATATTGTCATGGATGATTGAAATTTGGATGAAAAAATCACTTAGTAAACAATAGCAATTGCAACACTGTAAATCTATATTCCCCAAAATTTATAACAAGGAATGGAAAATAATGTTAGGCTACAATTAGTATTGAGCAAGACACGAAAGACAACATTTAGTGCAGTTTAGGCCTTCGCAAATAGTGTATGTGACACTAAATACCATAAACGGTGTAGTTGATGGGGGCAGGGCCACAGCCTACAGGCAAGAAATTCATGTCTTGCGGAAACTTCTTATTGATTATGAGCATCTCTCTCTCTCTCTCTCTCTCTCTCTCTCTCTCTCCTTGCAACGAACCAATCATAACTGACTAACTAACACCTGTGCCTGCACTCTCCATGCTTCTCTCTCCAATCTCCATCCCACCATCGCTGCCCCATCTTCTAGGGTTCGCATTCCTGCAGATAGCAGGTATGTGCCTCATCTCATCATCATCGTCAGCACATTCTCTCTCAATTTACACATGCTTCAACTCTTCTTCTGCTCTCATCCCATTATCATGTTGCACGGCTAAGGTATTGTTGCTTCACTTTGGCCATGCAATTTGGATGGAGGAATTGTGTCTGCTTCCTCCGCCATTCATCTCACACATGCATGGCAATTGCCACTTGCTTTTGCCGTTTGATCACATGGAGGTCTTCATCTAAATTGGGTCATGTGTTCTTCCTTCTCCTGTGGATGGCATTTGCTGTCAGAAATGAGGGCTAAGGTAGTTTCGACTAGCTGGGGGTTTCAGGAATTTCGAGCTTGGGTGCTTTGTTTTCAGCTAGTTTGCAGGACATTCTTAACCCTTGCGAAGGAACAGATATTCAATAACCGGGGGTCCTGATTTCTCGGAATGAAAGCTTCTATTAGCCCTCGGCCCACTAAGGCTACGATTGCACTTTTCTGATTGATTTGGTTGCCTATTTTTAAGACATAGAGCTTTCACACATTTCTCAGATTAAGGCTTAAAATTGCACAATATTTTCTTATACTTCGATACCTGGTCCCGAGGAACACTCTTATGAAGCTTGATGATGTTATGTGAAGAGTAAATTTTCTTCTCTCAATCCTCTCAATCTGCACATGCTGGCCTTCTTCCTCAACCCATCATCATGTTGCATGGCTACTGCATTGCTGCTGCAGTTTTGCCATGCCATTCTAATGGAGAGATAATTTTGTCTATTTCCTCCGCCATGGCAATTGCTACTTAATTTTTGCACTTTGATTATATGGGGTGTCTGTGGGTCGCACAAGGTAATAGCGATTAACTGTGGGTTTCAGAAAATTTCAAGCCTGGGTGCCTTCTTTTCAGCTCATCTGAAAAATGCATACTTTCTGGGGAATTGGATTGGCTTCTTTTGTAGGAGGCATCTGATGGCATTCGTCCTTCGTTGCACATTTTTGTTGCAATTTGTTTCTCTTTACTTACCTGTGGGTTTGAAGCAAATTGGGGTGTTGTGGGTTGCAATTTTTGTTGTAATTTGTTTCTCGTTCCTTACCCTTGTAGGCTTGAACCAATTGGGGTGTTGTGATTGCAACTTTTGTTGCAATATGTTTCTCCTTGCTTGCCTGGTGGGCTTGCACCAAAAGGGTGTTGTGGGTTGCAAATATTTGTTGCAATTTGTTACTCCTTGCTTACCTTGTGGGCTAGCACCAATTGGGGTGTTGCGGGTTGCAATTTTTGGCTGCAATATGTTTCTCCTTGCTTACCTTGAACCAATTGAGGTGTTTTAGGTTGCAAGGTTTTGCCGCAATTTCTCCTTGCTTATCTTATGGGCTTGATCCAATTCGGGTGTTGTGGGTTGCAATTTTTGGCTGCAATATGTTTCTCCTTGCTTACCTTGAACCAATTGAGATGTTGTAGGTTGCAAAGTTTTGTCGCAATTTCTCCTTGCTTACCTTACGGGCTTGATCCAATTCGGGTGTTGTGGGTTTCAAATCTGTTCGCAATTTGTGTCTCCACGCTTAACATGTGGGCTTGAACCAATTGGGCCATTGTAAGTTGCAAATTTGTGTTGCAGTTTGCATCTCCTTGGTTACCTGGTGGGCCAGCACCAACTGAGGAATGGGGTGTTTTGGGTACAGGTGCTTCGTGACCCCCACGGTGCATTTTCAGAGAGATTTGTTGCCTGTAAGAAAGACACAGAATTTGTTGGAACAATGGACGGAGGGCATAAACGGCCGCACGCGCCGGACTTTGCCGAGCGGAACGGAAGGCAGAAGCGCCGCAACCAAGGAGGAGGGTACAATGGTATCCGCGACCTCCCAATGGCTGCGGGTGGCGGCGGCGGCGTGCCCATTCCCGAGGACGCCGTGTACCGCATCCTGTGCCCCGCGCAGAAGATAGGCAGCGTCATTGGCAAGGGTGGCAGCATCATCAAGACGCTGCGGCAGGATTCGGGCGCCAAAATCAAGATCGCGGATGCCATCCCCGGAGTGGAGGAGCGAGTGATCATCATTTCGGGGCCCGAGCGAGCGGGCGGGGAGAAAGGAAACCGTGGTGGAGGAGGGAAAGCTGGCCGAGATGGACATAGAGGTCGCGAAGGTCGAGACCGAGAAAGAGATAAGGAAGGAAAGGAAGAGACGGAGAACAACAACAACAAGGTAAGTGGACCTTAAACGGACACTTTTATCTCTGCACCCACTTCTTGTAAGATATGAAACACATCGCAATTAGGGAGTGTTGATTAAGGTAGACAGGCCTTATTTGGTGACTTTTTGTTGTTTGCTACCTCATACCACTTGGATTCGAGAGGGTGAAATTTCTGTGCGTACGCAAGTGTATCATCCTATAAATATTTGGAGCTAATCTCGAATTGTTGTGAATTATCGAAGTCCATAAGAACGAGCAGATAGGTACCAATTTATGAGCAGTGAGCCATAAGAATGCCAGATAGGTACCCCGATTATGTTGTTAGCAAATCCAAATCATGCCCGTAGCCATTTTCTTATAAGTATCTTATTCATTATCAAAGTGAAGTCTCATTCTCATTCTTATGAAATGGTCATATAGGTAACCCAAGAATGTTGATGTTGAGTATTGAGCATTCTAGAATGGTGAACAAATCCTGAGCACGTAGTTCAATCTCTTCAAAACACATGATATCTGTCTTTCGATGTCTGTATTTTTTGTGTCCTTACTTAGATCCACACCCAACCACACACCACTCAAATGTAAGCTAGGTGTCCAGATTGTTGCTTTGTTACATTGGATTAACGCGGGTGTACGTTAATAAGGAGAGAGAGGGTGCTGCTGCGGAGAGAGAAGGTGGCGGGGAGAAGAAGTTGTCCCCGGCGCAAGAAGCATTGTTTAAGGTGCACGCGCGCATCATTGCGGATGTGGAAACATCACGGGCGGCGGGGGGAGAGGGCGGGTCGGATCAGGAGGAAGAGACTGCCCAGCAGCAGCAGCAGCAAGTTATCACTCGACTCCTTGTGCCCAACAACCAAATTGGCTGTCTTCTGGGTAAAGGAGGCAAGATCATCGAGCAAATGCGGCAGTCATCGGGAGCGCAGATCCGCGTGCTTCCGAAGGAACAGCTCCCGGGCTGTGCGCTGCCGACAGACGAAATTGTTCAGGTACATTTCATTCCCATCATCGTTGTTTCACAATGTGCAATAAAAAACAATTAGAGGAAGAAGGTGTGTGGGCCCTCTTATGTGGTCACTCTTATTAATCGGACACCTACATTTAAGTGTCTATATGTGAAGAATGGGCACCAAAAAGGATCACGTGGTATGGTGAGGTTGGACTGTTAAACGTATTAGCTCATTCTAGGTTCATTTAGGTTGGAGAGATCTATGTGAGAGAATATCTTCACTGTGGACTTTCAATAAATTTTGCATCCTTACTCTCATTTTAGAAACGTCGTAACTCACAGTATGCAACAAAAATAAGAGGAAGGTGTGGTCTTTCTTCATAGTTGGACACCTACATTTGAGTAGTATATGGCAAGGCCTGTAGCTCAGAATGAATACTGAGATGACACGTGGCATGATGAGATTGGATTATGTGCGCAAAATGTAATAACCATTATAGGTTCAATAGGGGAACGCAATTGGGAGGGTGTATGTGAACGGTTATAGAGAGCGGGAATCTTCACATTCGGACTTTTGTAACTTTTGCATCCTTACTCCAATTCTGAAACGTCAAATGACAACTTTCGTGATTCACGATTCCTAACCAGATGAGTCAATTCCCAGCCAATTCAACAGCCAGAAATATGTGGTATTGGAAGTGCTCACAGTAGGGCCACAGACCTTAATGCAGAGCAAATTATTATTTTTCTGTAAACTATGTGAATACCAATCTTTCGCACCGCAAGTCTAAGAACGTGGTAATTTGAAATCAAGTAATGAAAGCGCGTGGATGGTACAACAGATATCTGGAGATGGTTCGCTGTTGAAGAAAGCGCTGCTTGCCATCTCATCCCGGCTGCAAGAAAACCCTCCAAGAGATCGACCACAAGCTTTTGCTCCTCCTGGGCCAGCTTTTGTGCCTGTGGGAGATTACCTTCCGAAAGACGCCTTCCACAATGGCGGTGGTGGCCCCTTGTTTGGATTGGGACCAGGAGGGCCTCTGGATGGGGGTGGTGGATGGCCTTTCGACGGCCGAAATCTACCCCTAGATCGCCCAGACAACAACAATAACAACAATAGAAGACGGAATAATAATAAGGATGGACGTGATGCCGCGGAGAATGAGCTCGTCTTTCGACTCCTGTGTCCCACTGACAAGATTGGGAGTGTCATTGGGAAAGGTGGAAGCATCATCCACAACCTGCGGAAAGAAACAGGAGCTCGCATCAAAATTGCGGACGCCGTCCCTGGTTCGGATGAACGTGTCATCATCGTGTCCGCTGTGGAGGTGCGTGCATGCAAAAATTATCACATTTGCAACAAGTTGAAATTTCTGGTGGTGTTGACTTTTGGATGGCCGTCAGTCCAAGAAAATCCCATATCTATGAGTTAACAGTTAATATACCATTTATTAGACAGTCGCCATTGTAATGTATGGGTAAGGCAGTTGGGGGCAAGATCAGTCTTGCAATGGAATAAGGTTTGTGGATGTTGTGCTTTAAGTGAGTAGTGTTATGTGTTGTAGCTGCCTGGCGACACTTTCTCGCCTGCACTGGAGGCAATGATCCAGGTTCAAGGGAGGACTACCACGGAGATGGGCGGTGACAAGGATGGAATTGTCACAACAAGACTACTGGTACCCACCAATCAGATTGGGTGTTTGCTAGGAAAGGGAGGGAGCATCATTGCAGATATGCGGAAAGCCTCTCGTGCCAACATTCGCATTCTTCCCAAGGACACCTTGCCTCGCTGTGCTCTTGAATCAGATGAGCTTGTGCAGGTATTGCATGGTCCGTTTTCACCTTCAAGAAACATGAGATAATTTATGCCAAAATGATCAAATGTGGCCAGCATTATCAATACTAATTTGCACTTGATTCTATCTTGTTACTGTAGGTCAGACAAGCGCTAAAATCAAAGATGGTTCTGTGGCCCGGCTTCTGTAACCACAGCTGTTGTTGTTTGTTTGCTATGACATGGGATTAAATTCCTTTGGTTCATCCTTGATTGTCACTGTCATAGCTGAGGCATCAACAAATAAACAAACAAAAGTTGTATTGATGTCTAGGAGATGCAGATTGTGGGTGACGCAAATGTCGCTCGGGAGGCCCTTTTCCAAGTCATAAGCAGGTTGCGCAACAATGCCTTTCGCGAAGGTGGGAGTGACATGGGCCGAGTTGGTGGTGGCATTCGTGATTTTGCATCCTCATTGCCACCTATTACCTTGCCAGGCAATGACTATAGCAACTCTTATGACTACAGCACAAGGATGGAGCCTGGCTCGCCTGGGGGTGGGATGTTTACATTACCTGGTATGAGCATGCCAGGCGCAATACATTCATCGTCTGGATTTGGAAGTCTCGCTTCTACTCCTGAAACATGGAGCATAACGGTATGTAAGAATCTTCTTGCTATGTGTATCTGAACTTAATTTGCATCTAATCCTGAGCCATGGTATGCAATGGTAAGTACTATCTGTATTTGCACTGATTGTATGTTGGGAACTGAAGAAGAAAAAGCTAAGTAATCACCTCTGGCTTGGTTTTAGTTGAATTAAGATGGTTGGAGCTACAATCTTTCTGCTTGGCCTGGAGCAGTTAGCATAGTGGCATTTATTACACTGTATGTTCTGCAAACAGTAGAGCATCATGCTTGAAGTTTCATTTTTTAGTCACTACTTAGTGACAAAGTTGCGAGAGCAACAATCGTATGCTTTCTGCAGTTTCCTCAGGTCATCTTTGACTGCTGTAATTAGGCCATTATTGCCGACAACCACAGAAGAGTACTTTATATCTGACCCCTGAAGCATTCCAGGGTGGTGGTGGATTGGGTAGCCTCTCTGGCTTTGGTGGTGGCTCTTCACACTTGATCCAACCACTTGCAGGAGGTTTTGGCGGGTAGGTATGCTTGAGTAATAACCCAAGTTCAATATATCTTTATTCCCTTGACTTCCGGCAGATGTAAGGTCCCCCAAGTGTTGTGCAGGTATTGTCTTTCTCATCTACCAGTGGGATAAGGATATTGAAAATAACCTTAAAAATCAATACCGAGCAGGTCATGGTGTTAAGATTATCCCTAAATTGTTCAAGGGTATATAGGTGATACCATGGAATTTTGCAATGTTATATGTACATATATCAAGTGGATATCAACACTGGTAGTAAAAGATATGATACCATCTGGGTCTTATTGATCCCTGTGTTGAACCTAGGTACCCGCACGACATTGGTTCCCTTCCCACCAGTTTCCATTTTACCCCTTGCAGATGAGGGATCATATTCTGAAATACATGCATGTAGGGTACTCAGCTGATGATGCTTGAATGAATTCCTTAACTTGCCTCACAGAAAACATGTACTCTATGATGCGCAGAGGGAGCAGGCCCACAGGCAGCATAGGTGCAACATCAACCGTGGAAGTTCACATTCCTAACACCTCTGTTGGTTCAGTCATTGGCAAGGGAGGCAGCAACATTGCACATATCCGACAGGTCTGCACTTTTCACTTCTTGAGGGATAAATGAGGGTAACTTGTCTACCAAATGTAATAGAAGGGGTCCTCAGCTTTAATGCTGTTGTTGACTCAAATTGAGCTAAATTGTTCACCTGAAGGCCTTGGTGCATATGTGATGTATGTCTCAGATATCAGGGGCAAAGGTGAAACTGCATAACAGTGAACAAGGCACAACAGAGCGAGTGTTGGAACTGTCTGGAACAGTAGAACAAACTCATGCCGCCAAGAGTTTGGTACATTCTTACATGCAGAGTGGTGGTGGACTGCTACGCCCTTCTGCATTTGCAGTCTGACTTTGTCTGTTGAAGGTTTGTAAGTTTTCTCATCAGATCTATTTGTCTTGCTTAATCTTTCTTTCTTGCATGAAGACCACCATGGCAACATTCCTGGGTTGCAACCTTAACATTTTTACTGCTTTTAAGTGTGCTCATGGGCAATTAATGTGTAGTATTATTGCTCTCAAGATGTGTAGTGGCTTGTGAGTTGTCCTTGAGGTCATATATTCTAGACCACCCAGAGTACCTAGTTAGTCATATGCTGATACAAGCCGTGGTGCCTTCTTTTTTTCCCGGTCCTATAACAGTCATGCTACTATAGCAGCCTGGAGGATGATTTTGGAGCCAGAAAGACCATCACCACCACCCACATGAAGCCTGCCATCCAAGCCAACCAAGCCTGCCTCCACCTATACCAGTGAGAGAAAAAAAAAAGGAGCTGAGCTGTGCCCACTCTCTAAATTGTTACTCAGTCCCTTTCCCTTGTTTTAGCCTGCTTAGGAGAACTGGCGCCCCTGGTATACTATATGGGAATTTTCATATCTATATTATATATAGAGCAGCTGAGGAGCCTCTAGCTTGGCTCAGCTCATGTACCCTATCTGTTCACGATGACCATGCCCCAAGCATGGGCAACGTGAACAACCCACAAATTTCTTATATATTTTTGTAGGACAGACATAAGTGATTATTCCACACAGCTAGTTAGAGCATACCTAGTTGGGAAGCATCTTGTCTACCTAGTGTGTCATGCAGACTTTGCTTTCGTTGACATCATCCTTCTATAGCTATTAAACCAGTCCTGATGAGAAACACTGATTTTGTGACTGTATGTTTGGTCTGAGTCCACTTTTGTGAACGTTTTGGCCATTTATATACTTATCTGCAACCTTCCTTACTATGTAGAGAACTAATGATTAATGACAAACAAACTAGACTCTTTTCTACCAATCCTTTTTTTACGTAGTTGTAAGAACAGCACAAAGCTGTTTCCCTTGTCACTAGACTAATCTCTGAGAACCTCCTGCCTTGACCTCCTCTGAAGGCACCAAATGAAATTCTACTTACATGGTCTTATGTTCGGAGGGCATTGAAAACATCATCTTTTCTAATGCACAACATATCACAAAACCTTGAGCTTTCTTCATTGAAAAAGGTCACCTTTATCACTATACAAGCTCCCTGGACACATACATACCTGCAACAGGATCTGGTAGGAGTTCCAAATGAGGCTTTTGAGGGTCAAATTTCCGAGTGTGTATCTTATTCGAATTTTTACAGAGCGGACTTGTGAATATAACAAGTACACATACCAGACGTCTATGGCCACATTTGCAGAAAGACTATCCTTGTAGAAGAGTTTAGGATAACTGTCCTATTCAACAGCTTTGGCTTACATGCATTTGCACCTAAAGCTCATATTTGAGAAACATAGGGCACGTGAGGGCTCACTGTGACCTTGGCTGCTAGTGAGCGTAGTGCTTCCAAACCAACAGTTGTGATCCTCCATGTCAAAATTGACAATTGGCAGTTCATTTGGAAGATTTCAAACCTTGCAGATTTTCTCAAGGTTGGCCCTTATTGGCACTGGTCACTTCTTTTGTAACTTTGTGCAGTATGTGCAAGCAGGTATTGACCTTTGATGCAGAGAAATGTAGTGGAAAAAGCTGCTGGCGTGGTGAGTCTACTCAAATAAACTGGCCCTGGTAAGTTCAGGTATGTCTGACTTCAAATGTGGTGTTTTCTTATGGGTTCTTTGTTCAATGACAACTTCAAGAGTTTGGGTTGAGGAAGTTTTAACCTTGTGTCCACGCTTATTTTCCATTTCTTGATTTATTTTTCAATGTATTCTTACACCTTGCAGTCAAAAGGAAGAGGGGCTCAAGCTGCAAATGAAATTCTCAGCCCAGTTGTGAGAATTGTAGAATTAATCAAATGACATGTGCATTGTTTGGGTTCTCTTGCTACAGCTACAGATTATGTACAGGCTGGACTAAAATTTCAGTAGATCTAGAAACAATCTTGTTGTGTGTCAATAAAAGAGTGCATGAAGAATTTATGAAACGAATACCACGAGTAGACAAAAGAAAAGCATATAAATGGTCGGCTGTAGTGCGCAGTTGAATTTGCATGGTTGCATCTGTCAGGTCTCTTGCAATTATCATCTTACAAGCTATGTCAAGATAACAGTATACACCATCCTGGCCTAGAGTAGTTGAGTTACTGCCACCTAGATTATACTTTTTGTCAGAGGTATGTGGCTGTAATGGATGCAGGCACCTTAGAAAACAGTCCACCTTTTTCTCCGCAAACCTTGGAACATTTCAGCTCAAATTTATTCTTTGCAACCCCCACATGAACACGTACACCAGCAAGATATAATTTGAAATGTCCCCTTTTGATTCCTGAGGAGGTTGTGAATGAACCACTCACACGCTGTCAGATTGAACCGGTCTAAAGCATAGCAACTTACTAGATTAAGTGCAGTTATGACCCTTTAATGGTGAGGCCCGGGATGGTGGTGAATATCAAGAACACAGTCCATGCAAGGATCATAAGGACATACAAGGTGAGGAGGAGGTTGGATTATGATACTATGGTAATTACACTTATAATCGTCCTTATAAGCATTTGAGCCCATTTTTTATGAATAAAATCCGTTAGATTTTGTTTGGTGTTGTTGGTAATGGCAAGAGGATTTCAGCACATCTTTATGTGTAGTTTCTGGACACCATCAGAATAATCTATGAATTTTCATTAGTGTTCAATACAGGCACGGTCAAAATCAAACCTAGGCTCTCGTGTTCAAACCATATTCATTTTCGGCAAGAATTTATAGGGATCGCTTTTTGGGTGAGGGTAACAATGAGGTGTAGTTATCATACCCTAAGTGCCTATGAGGTGAGGCAACTCTTCCTGAAACAACTAAATGTTTGTGTGATACCTAGGAAGATCCAGAGGTATCCACTATCAGTGGTGCCCATTGAGTTCACATGTAATGGATACTGTGGGTATTTCGCAAATGGTGTGGTCCGTACTGATAACCTTAAGTAGTGCAGTCTAATAGTCGGAGAAAAATCTACTGTTTTGGGTGACCGTTGCAGAGGCTTCTACTTGCAATGTGTCTCTGTACCCTTGATTGATATTATAACATTGTCAAGCTTCCAAAAACCCGAGAGATTTAAAGCTTTGAAGAGTAGCAAGATCTGCTTTTCTACCAACTGTGGAGGAATCACAAGAAAGTGTCAAAATCTGGATACTTTGCATATTTATGGAGATGGCTGCTATGTGTGTTAACCTTAAAGCTGGCCTAGGCTAGAGGATGGCTGAGGGGACAGCATATACAGAAACTAAAATCAAGGGACACCTACAAGCAAGCATCTCTATTGTTACACAATAAGCTGTTTTGTTGTTGTTTTTTGTTGGAATCAAATCGAATTTAACATTGAAAGGAGGTAAAGTACACCCCAGAGGGTAAGCCATGAGCAGGTGCCAAGCACCTGAGGTCAACCTGGGGAGAGACACAAATCGAGGAATATCAGTTGTGCCAACTCAAGCAACGCTCATTCTAAGAATCAACAAGCACAACCAAAGTAGTCAACACAATTCAGCAACTGCCACCCAAAGAGTGGATGGAAGAGGACAGCGGGACAACTAAATCTATAGGTGTTCAGGCCTCAACCAGTGGACCGACAACCCTGGAACCCCTGGCATAAAAACAAAAACAGAAACCAAACCTTTAGAGGCGAATGGCAAAAGTTAAGAGTGGAGGGGGGATGTGCATGCTCCATGAGATGTGCACACAGTGCCACTGACATATGATCCCATAAAAATCCTTTACAATTGTAAAGGATACATCTTCCACGCAATTTGGATTATTTCCACATGAAGTTGTTCATTTGCATTGTGTGACAATCCTTTATGTCGTTGATTCCACTCAATGTCCATAATGCTAGTTGATTGTCCTTTAAAGTGGCATGTGGTGGTGTAGACCAATCACCACAACTAATCACACTAAGAGTGCAAATGGCTTCCTGGATTTAGCCACATTTTGTGGTGGCCGTGACAGACGACTCCAATCCAAAAACCAACCCCTCCAGTTAGTGACTTGATTCAGCCCAATTGTTTCCAAGAGTGATTCAAAGACTATGATGCTACTTCGTTCTATAAAATCAAAAGTACAAGTATAATTCTTTTCACATGCAGGATGGATGGCCCTCATTAATATGAACTCGGTGTTGAAATATGTGTACTCTGAGACCAAATCTTGGAATTTGAGATTCTTTACATCGAAATAGCAACTGCAAGATTCAATTCTATGAATGTCATCTCTTACCTATTTGACTTGTCACACATTGGGTTTGAGATAACATCCTCTGAAATTGGGATTCCCCTACTCTTCCCTTATTTCGCTTCCCCAACCAAATTGAAATATATCTCTCCAGAACAAGATGAGATACAACAGAATGGCCGAACCATGACAATCATTACTTTTGGATTTTAAAGAGTTAGATGACAGGTTGAATAAAATACACTTTGCATGTCCAACACCATTGATCTTCAAATTTTGGCCTACTAGCTTATTGATAAAATAACACCCCCCACATCATACCATTACTCAACGTTCAACTCTCCTCCCGTGGACCTTCATAATATGACAGTGGGATGCTCAAAAAGCTAAGAAAAATAGACTCCAATTCAAATTGATCTCCCAGCATCCAACTATTATATTCTATGGGTCCACATCGTTGAGTAATATTATGATTAGGATTGCAATTTGGGAGCCACAGCTTAAAAGTAGATGACCCACCTGGGTTAGGAATGTGCATTGTGCACTTAGACCCTCACATCACCTCAAACACCAGAGTTGAAGTTCAATGAAACATCAAAGAGTGAACCATATAGGTTTCTAAAGTGGTAGGTATTTAACTACCATAACATTCTTCAGCCTCAATAGATTGTTCTCTTTCTAAAGTTAGATCTGGCCTACATGGATACTCAGTCATAAGTACTAAAGGCTAGCTTGGGATGTAAATCTATCCATAGATTCTAGAATAAACTTCTTGAGTTCTATGCCCACCAAACGGGCCACATGCCCCAGTGAAACCTTAATGTACATATCTTACAAAAGACCACTACAAGATTAATACTCGGGGAGGTGACTATTGGAACTTTAGAAACCACGTGAGATTAAAATTTTAAAAAAAAATAAAAAAAAATAGGATCAATTTAATTCGTTGATGGTAAAATTTATAAATTCGTTAGATCTACCATAGCATTCAAAATATGTTCCCTACATGATTATATGTAAAATAAGGTGGTGAATAATTCCAATAGAAAACAAAAAAAAGGTTATAGATATTGGATCCTCCTAAAAGTGTGTAGTAGGATCAATACAATAATTATGGCTTTTGTATTTAGCTTTCTTGTATTTGAATGCATTTTTTTCTTTTTGGAGTAGATAGTTGTGCAAAATTCTATGTCTTGTCACAACTTATTGTAATTCTTATTTTATTCTATCCGTGTTTACAACTTGTCTGTAACGCTTGTATATTTTGTTACCTCCATGTTTATTGGCAATCCTTTAACTAGTACCCAAGTGCTATTGGTTGTGTTTAGAATGGTACTTTGAATGGTTTAGGATTGGTATAACTAATAAAAACCAATTGAATAACAAGATGGATGGTATGGAATGTTCGTTGCTCACATAAAGCATGCCCACACCTACTGGTGGGAGGGCCAATCGCAGGCCCCCACCAGCAGGGAGCCACTTTTCTTCCGAAATTTGGCAACGACAACGACTGGGCGCAAGGTTCACGCCGCTCGCCCGTTCGCAAGCAATTTAGTAACTTTTCGGAAAAAAAAAAATAGTATTATTAGCACCAATTTACCGTGAAGTCACAAACTTCCGTTGAGTTGACAATTAGTTACAGATGAACCTAGTAATGAGTTTGAGAAATAACCGGTTGAAGTTCAAGACTGCAAGAAAATTACCAATCATTTTAGAGGAATTTATAGAATATGCTCTAATTTATCCCAAGAAAACCAGAGGATGTCAATGTGTAACCAATTGGACTTGCAAACGATAGGGTCTCAATCGATTATGCCCAAAAATCTCCCCAATCACTGGGTCCGAAGGATTTCACGTTTTTCTCAAGTTCTACTAGTCAGAGTGGGTAAAGAAATTTCCGTGAAGGTTCTCGGGGCAAAAAAATTTACATACTTGCTGGTGGGAGGGCCGCGAGAGAGCGTAGACGCCCACACCTACTAGTGGCAGTGAACAGGCGAACTCCGTTCACTGCTGCCCACCACCAGCATGTGTGGGCAGGGTAATAGTCAATTTTGCAATGCTATTGTAATCCATCCACTATTTGGTACTTATACAATTTATAAAAAAATTATGGTGCCAAAAATTAGCCTCTCTAAATAATTACATATAAATATAAGGTGCTAAAAAAATATGTCAAAATAACTTTATATCTACAAATAGGCCAGGAAAATTTATTGAGAGGTGCATAAATATCCCCCCATTAAATACCCCATTATCGCACGTGATTACAAAGCGTAAGAGGGTGTGATCACCCCGAGGATTAATATTGGACCTAAAACGAACACAATTTAGAAGCACATACAAGAAAGTGGGTCTAAAACAAAGACGTTTAGCTCTTAACCCACTTCTCCTAGGATATTAAACATGCCATTAGCATGAGATTAGCATACCCAACTTGAAGGCATAACCATCCTTTTGATATTTTCTAAAGCTCATATGAATATCCTCTTCTGTATCAAATTGAAGATACATTTTCTTCTCAAATACTCATGTAAGTCCCCATATTAACGCTAAGATTTGGACTTTTGAGTAGTTAACAAAGTTTGAGCATGTAGTCCAGTCTCTTTTAAAAACGTGTTCTTTTGTGTCCATTATTGGATCCACACCTAGCCATACAACAACACTCATGCTCCCCAGAAAAACAGAATTAGGCCAGATTTGGCTTAACATATTCTGAGAGCCCATCCAAGGGTCAAACTGAACAACTTCTTGTAGGAAGTGCAGAGCTCTGGTTCCTTTACATTTGGAGATTCCTGATGTTCCTTACTCTTGCATATCACTACCTAGAACACCATAACCAGCAGTTCTCAAGTATTCGCCATGTATTCAATCCAACCTCTGAGAACATACTCTTTGGTAATGTTTCTCTATTTTTGCAGCCTTTAGTAACACTACATAATGTAAGCTGGAGAGGCCAATCACAGACACCCTTTTTGAAGCAATGAACAATATACAACAATCCCAATATCTGAATCCTAAAGAACTAGATATGCCACATTGGAAAGCATGTCTGTGATAGGCACTTCCACCTTACATTAATTCGTCCCTTCCAGATCTCACTAACCTTGCAATCATGCTTTTGACAGATGATAACCCCCAAAAATACAGCTCCTGCAAATGTCTCTTCATCTTGAGACTTTTGGCCTAAGGATAGTTAATCGGGTTTAGGGTTTAGGGTTTAGAGTTAACTGGTGGCTAAACATATTTTTTGGCAGGTTAACTGCTGTGGAGAAGAGTTAATCTCCTGCATGTATTTTTCCATGTAGCATTCACGGTTTCCTTCAATTCCAGTATGCCATGGTAAGCAAGTCCTTGATATTTTCGACTACAGCAGATGACTTTCCCTCCACTTATATATGATGCCCATCTTAACTTCAAATACTTATGACACTCTGCTTTGAAGGCTATGCCAAATTGAATCCTACAATTCACATCTGCTAATTATCTATACAACAGTCCAATACTTACCTGCACCCAAAATTGAAAACATCAATGCCCCCATCCTGCACTGAACCATATTTTGAAGAGCAAGTGAAAGCTTGAAAGTCTGGCACGCCAACAAGGGTCTCATAGAGTTGATATAGATGTAACGGTGAAGGTTTCATCTATGAGAGGACTTTTCTTGAAAACAAAGTCATTGTCAAAAAAAAAAATTCCAGCAAGTGAGCTGAAAACTGCTGCTGGAGATAATGGTATATAATGTGCATATGATAAATCAGTTCATAGTAGGCAGCAGGTTATTCTCAATTGATAGAATATCCTAAACAATCTTCTGGTCATTCTGCAAAGATTAGTTTTCATAAGACCCAGGTCATTCACTTGTAGCCACAAAAGATGCATGCAATACAGATTTCACTGATCTTTGTGCCCCCAAAGGACCAATATATACTCCCACTTTTTAGAATGTACATACTTATATGGTTCTAAAGGTTATATTACCTCTCGCAAACCTTTTTTCAACAGTTTCACTACCCCAAATAGAAAGAATGAAGATTAGAAGGCCATCTGGCGGCACAAATATCAGTGAAACTGTTTAATAAGAGCCATGGTAAGTAGCCAACACCTGCTGTAGTCATTTCACATCTCCTGTTTCACCAACTACAACTAAGCCTCCCATACTATGCAGTAGAGAGTCAATTCATCAACTTGCAATTTGAATGATAATAAAAAAACAGGTTATGTCAACAAATGCTTTCAAGACATGAATGCAATACTCTTGCCAGAATTACCTGAACTTACCAGATCCAAAACATTTGAGTAGTACCACCATTAGCAGCTTGTCCATAACACTCTCTGCACCAAAGACCAAGACCTGCTTGCACATATTGCACAAAGTTACAAAGGAAATACCCTCTACCAATAATTGCCAACTTTGTAGATTTTGGGAGGTTAGCACTTAAAGATTTGAAACTGATATGATCTAGGATGTTAGAAGCCAAAAACATCCACACTTTCAGCAATTTTTCCGGTCGTATTGTGATAATCGCTTGTACTGTATTCAAGCCTATTCATGTAGCAGGAGAAGAGGTTCATGTTAGTAGAGGATTTGCACAATGATCTGTCTTTTAGACAAAACCATGCAGTTAAAAGTATAACTTGAACCGGGTTTCCACCCATCAAAGACATGGATGCATCTTTTCTGTGAAAGTTCGAGCATCTGCATATTGTTCTCTGTGGGAAGTTTTGGGACAAGGTCAGAACTGTTGGATATGGAACTGAAGTCTTTACTGACAATCAGATGGCAAGGGAAAACAACTACAAGCTCATAAAAATTCTTTTGTCCCCTTACAATCAGATGGAGGATTTGTAGAAATTAATCTAGTCTATTGTAAATAGATATGAGCTCTCTACATAAAAGTGGGATATTACAAGTACATAAATGGCCAGACCTTTCATTAAAAAAGGGCACCACACATGCAGCCAGTACGATAAAAATCCAAGTGTGTTAGGAGTGGTTCAATAAAATTTTAAAAAAAGATGTCAACGACCAGAAGTGAACACTGATACACACTAACCGAACAAGGGCACTGCTTAAACTACTTCTGGTCTAACTAGCTTGTGGTTCTGACTACCAGCTACCCTACACACAAAAAAGAGGAAAACTGTGACTTGACCACGTGAACTGGTAGGGTACAGGAGAGGTACTGAAACTCCCTCGGTTGCTGATACTTAAATAGTCCCATACACTGTTCCAGGTATGCCAATTCCTCCTAAGCAGACTGAAATAAGGGAAGGGACAGAGTAACACTTCATAAAGTGTGGGCACAGCTCGGCTCCTTTTTACTCTCACTGGTATAGGTGGAGGCAGGCTGGATGGCATGAATGGCAGGCTTCGGCAAGCATGTAGTGGTGTGGGTGGTGGTGGTGTTGGTCTTTCTGGCTCCAGGATCATCCGCCAGGCTGCTATTATAGGACCGGGAAAAAAGAAGGCACCACGGGTTGTATCAGCATTTAACTAACTAAACAGGGTAGTTCAATTATGACTTCGAGACATCTCAGAAGCAAAAGTAGACTGAACTGACACACATGTCACATTCTACAAGCATTTGTGAATGCCATGACTTGCTCTAAACATACCCTAAACCCTAAATCCTAAACTTCTAAAACATCACTTGCCATCTAATGATCCTGCACAAACCCCAGACTTTTCTGCAGGTCAAGGGATGCAAGGTCAACCTAAGCTAAACAATATAAGCAGCATGATAGGACGAAAGACTTCACAAACCTTTCAGTAAACAAGTCTGGCGGCAAATCCCGAAACCTGCAGTAATTCCTCCACCACCAATCCATGACTGCATGTTGACCTGTACCTTACTCTGGACTACACAACTGTCCGGGGAGATTCGATACCTGCCCTCTTGTGATTTGTTCACTAATGTGTGGATTCACTGTTGCTCTGAAATCTGAGGACCATCCACTGAAAGACGTAAGGCAGTTTAACCAGCCCAATGGCGCCAGTGGAAGACACCAAATTATTACATATGTAGGAACGAGCTCCATCACAAAAATCACAATTCCGATGCATTTTGCAGACCCCCACCCCCAAACATATTGGCAGGCTTCTGCTAATAAAACACCATATATTGACTAAGAGGAAATGGAGAATGCAAACCTCTTTAAGATGAACGATGTTGCTGCAGCTCTCCCCAACAATTGGCAAGAGTCAATTGCTAGGAATATGAACTTCCACGGTGGACATCATATCGAGGCTTTTCCCGATGCTGCCTGTAGCCCTGCTCCCTCCTCTGGAGTTCACAGATCCAAATCACTTACATTAGAATATCTGACTGATATTCAGTCACCACTTTGCCAAAGGAAGAGTTACCTCATACTATCACTGCATTCTTAAGGCTATCCTGACAAACTACCCTCACCAAGTTCAAAGAGCCACCACCACCGTCAGGAAGCTGACCAGCCCTTTTCTACCTGACTTAAGAGCAGATGAAAGTGAAGTGAAAGTGAAAACTGATTGCTAAGAACCTATTTAAGCCAGAGGATAACCGATAGAAACACCAAGATTGCTATGGAAACAAAAGATGATCATATAGAGCCAGATAAGCAAGTTAAATTACTAGTGCTTACAGAATCTAGATGCCTTCAGGAACCCAGGACCTCACTGTTATGATCATTAGAGATTTGTATTATCTTCTTTCCACTCACTGCCAAACTGTTTGCAAAGGCAATTAAGAGTTTGAAGCTCAGATTCTTAGTGGTTGGTTGCATTCCAACTTACCGTCATGTTCCAGTCAGGAGGAGAACCAAGACTTCCAAAGCCAGAAGACGAATGAATTGAACCACCCATGCTCATCCTAGGTAATGGAAAGATTCCACCCCCAGGTGAACCAGGGTCCATCCTTCCACCATACTCATACGAGCTGCTATAATCATTGCTTGGCATGCTCAGGGGTGGCAATGAGGGTGCAAAATCTCGGCCACCACTACCACCTCTCCCTGTTTCGCTGCCACCTTCACGAAAAGCATTGTTGCGCAACCGGCTTATGACTTGAAACAGTGCCTCTCGAGCCACATTTGTGTCGCCCACAATCTGCATGTCCTAAGTATGAATTTCAAAGTTGATAGACCTCAATACAACCCAGATGACCCCTCCTAGTGCAACAAGAGGGTCATTAAACCTCCCCTAGTTAAGGCCTCACTATAACTTTCCAGCTATAAAAGGCATTGAATATATGAGCTGTGCAATTAAAAGGGTGTAAGAAGTCTGAGTTTGTCCAGTCTACAGCTTTTCACAAATTTGACCTTCAATTATGGTCCAAAATCACATATTTTGAATTGACCAATTTCTGAATTCTCAACTCATACAAACATAATACCTTTCTGCTGTCGTATATCTCCAAGCAACCACATAAAAATTGAAGTGATAAGCCATGACATACCTGTACAAGTTCATCAGATTCAAGAGCACATCGAGGCAAGGTATCCTTGGGTAAAATACGAATGTTGGCACGTGTGGCTCTCCGCATATCCTCTATGATGCTGCCACCCTTGCCTAATAAACAGCCTATCTGATTGGTAGGAACCAGGAGCCTGGTTGTCACAATTCCATCCTTGTCTCCACCCATCTCTGCAGTGGTTCTTCCTTGGACTTGAATCATTGCCTCCAGTGAAGGTGAATACGAGTCACCTGGAAGCTGTACAGTGAAAAATATGAAAATTAGACGGAAAGAGGAACAAATGTTAAAAGTTGTGTGGTTTATGTTCTGGGCAGTTCATGCATTAATGAATCATACCCACCATATCTTGTGATCTGAGGAAATACATTTGCACCCATCAATGTTGGTGATCATTTACATAGGTTACAGTGTATTTCTTCAAGTACTTGAGCACAATGAAGTTGCAACAATGTGCAGGAAACACTCAATACATAGATTTCTCAGTGAGGCTTGTTTATCCAGTTCTACATAGACCAAAATAAAACAAAACAAAAGGAATGCCAACACTTTAGAATGCGATGATTCACCTCCAGGGCTGACACAATGATGACACGTTCATCAGAACCAGGAACAGCATCAGCGATCTTTATTCGAGCCCCTGTTTCTTTGCGCAGGCTGTGGATGATGCTACCACCCTTCCCAATGACACTCCCAATCTTATCACTCGGACAAAGCAAACGAAAGACAAGCTCATTCTCCACAGAATCCCGTGCATCCTTGCTGCGCCTGTTATCTGGGCGATCAACTGACAAGTTCCCACTGCCAAAGGGCCATCCACCTCCATCCAGATGACCAGGTCCCAAACCAAACAAAGATCCATTTCCCCCACTGTGATAGCTTTCTTTGGGCATATAATCACCCACTGGCACATAAGCTGGCCCAGGAGGAGCAAAACTTTGAGGTCGATCTCTAGGTGGATTTTCTTGCAAGCGGGACGAGATAGCAAGTAGTGCTTTCTTCAACACTGAAACCTCACCAGACACCTGCAACCAGATTAAATCCTTCTGCAATTTAGTCTAGTCCATCACATTCTGTACCTCTCAGTGGACAAATTGCATCCACTCAAATCATCTGGAACACATGAAGACTCACCACCAAGACATCAAACTCTCAACCACCTCAAACCATGAAATTCAGATTCATTACAAGTGAATGAATCGGATGGCATTTGAAGAGGCATAACCTGAACAAGTTCATCAGTAGGCAGAGCACAACCAGAAAGCTGTTCTTTGGGAAGAACCCGAATCTGGGCTCCAGTCGACTGTCGCATTTGCTCTATGATCTTGCCTCCTTTACCCAGAAGACATCCAATTTGATTATTTGGTACAAGGAGTCGAGTTACCACCTGCTGGCTAGGCTCTTCTTCGTGATCAGACCCATCCCCACCCCGTGTCTCCGCATCTGCAATGATGCGTGCATGCACCCTAAACAGGGCTTCCTGCGCCGGGGACAATTTCTCACCATCCCTATCAGAATCCTCCCTCTCTTTCCTAACATCCTCTTCCTTACCCCCATCTCTCTCTCTCTCTCGCCCCTCACGGCCTCTCTCACCAGAGCGCCCCTCCCGACTACTTCCATCTCTCCCTCCTCTCCCTCTGTCCACTCTTTCTGCAGAGGAGATGATGATCACTCTCTCATCCACTCCAGGGATGGCATCTGCTATCTTGATTTTCGCACCCGACTCCTGCCTCAACGTCTTTATGATGCTTCCACCTTTGCCTATCACACTTCCAATCTTCGGCGCCGGACAAAGGATGCGGTACACCATGTCCTCAGGTAAAGGAGTGCTGACCAGGGGCAATGGCAGATCCCGAGGCGCAAACCCTCCTCCTCCACCTCCTCCACCACCTCCTCCTCCTCCTATTTCTCGACTACTATAACCGCCTTGGTTTCGTCGCTTCTGCCTCCCATTTCTCTCTGAAAAGTCTCCATCGTATGGGGCGTGCGGCCGTTTCCCCCCATTATAACCCCCATCCATCGCGCCTGCAGCTTCAGCCAAACTAGCACACCAAATTCAGTTACAAATCCCCTGCAAGAGTAGGAACAAAACAACCACATACTCAGCCACGTACACACAAACATATCCCCAAGGAACATACTTTAAACAAGGCTTACATACTTAAGACCATATCACACAAGGTTGAGAGCATCAAACTTGGTGGCATTAGTCTAGTCAACTGCCAGTACCACTCAAGAGCATTTCTTAACCCAGCTTAACCTTTCCATCCTCATCATGACAACCGACTCATCAAAACACCTAAAAAAATCGGCCCCGGAAGAACTAAGAGGGAATCTAAGTAATCAATCACAGCTAAAAAAACAAAAGAAACAAGAAAAAAGGCAGCTACCTACTAGACTGCATAATTGCATATATGAAAATTCAAACATGGAGATGAGAGACACCGACATGGGATTCAACCCCGACATCCAGAAACCAAAAATATATATACAGGCTCGCGAAAGAGGTAGGCGAAACCACAAAGTCGGAGGTGCAGAAATTTAAAACTAGAGACCCTAAGGGGGCACAAAACATGAAGTCGGTAGGAAAAACAAGAGGTGCGAGTAGAGTAGAAGATGAGAGTGTAACTTACGAGGTGCGTGAGCTTGCGAGAGAGCGGAAGAAACAGTAAGTCGAGGCCTCTAGGGTTTCAAGGTGCACATGATGCGCAGCAAAAACAGCAGCAACAACAACGACAAGAGGAAGACGGTGGAGGCTGTTGTCTCGGTGAAAGACTAGCGGAGAGAGAGAGAGGGAGGGCGAGGGAGAGAGAGAGAGAGAGAATCTTGCATTTGGCAGGTGGAAGAGAGAATACCTAGTTCCTCTTCCTATTTTTATCAACGCCTAGGTAATAGGTCTTTTTCTATTCTAAGCTTTTCTGCCCAAGTGAGTATGTTAGTTCTTTTGGCATGCATCAGTGTCACTTTTGTAGTCATTTTGAAGTAACTCAGCATGAGTCATGTGGAGGCCCCATGGATGTTCGAAAACAACACTGGTTTCGAAACAGAGACCGATGGACCATGGCAAAAGAATTTTTGGCCTTGACGAGCTTGATTTCCATTTCGGCCCCTCTTTAAATTGGGTATGAATGTCCATTTTCAACTCCGATCCAAGACAATGTGGTCTTGTAAGGTTTAAAACTTCCATTTTTCACTGGAGTTGAAAACAAATAGTTTTAACCCAAAAAAAAGTGGGGGGGGGCAACTTTGAAACTAAGCTCCTCACAATTAGGCACGTGTCAAGCTCAAAAGAACTTGGCAAACTAAACTCTCTTTCAAAACCAACATCTTTGAATGTGTGTGGCCCTTCCCTTCACCAAAAGGCCTAGCCCCACCTAACTTTAGGGCATTGTGATTTTTAATGCTTATACATGTCCACTTGTAGGGTTGGGCCCATTCACACAACATGTAGTTCAGTTTGGGTTATTTTGCGGCCCCAACACTTAATGGTTGGTTTTATTTTTATTTGTAGTCTTACTTGTGGATTATTTCAGCAGAGGAATTGTCACATCACCCCTAACACTGACCAATGCTCAAAGGAGCATATTTTCTCGATTTTGTCTCGCAATGTACATCACTTAATAAGTTCGGTATACCACATAATTTCTTGACCCCTTGTACATGAAATCTTGGAGGCCATGGGCACATGCACTAGGCCCTTGGGACCAATTGCGGTCTCGATTATATCTTGAAAACCTCCCCTATTACCATCTAAGCAAGCATATGTTTTGTGAATCACATGGGAACATCTTGGCATTTGAATGGTTCAAAGTTTGAGCATCTAAAGAGCTTTTGAGTTTAACCTTCAAGAAAGGCAGTAGTGACAAAACTAAGCTAAAGCAAAGTGAGCAAAAACAGGATGTGAGTTTAATGAGTTCAAAGATAAATGGCAGGCATATGACTTGCATTGTGAAATGGGGCAAAACAAGAGGAGCGCCACCAACTCCCAAAGAGCTTGTTGGATTTGCCATTGTTGGAATCCGATGTGCAGGTTCTAGCGCAAGCAATGTGGATTGAGTTCCAAATTTTATAGTCTATACCATCCCTCCCGTTAAGAGGCTCTCTTGAGGATGTCATAGGCAGCAGTTGGTTATTATTTTCTCACAACAACCAACTTGTATGAGTTTTAACCTAAATAATCCATGGAGGAATTCACCGTTAACTAACAATGATACACGTCCAATGAAATCGCAACATGATCACAAGTTTAGTATAGTGCTAGAAGTGGGGAAGGAAAGTTGGGTCTTGCCCACCGAAGCTACGGTTCGAGATTAACGTTGGGTTTTAATCCGCACATGTGGCATGCCAGGTAGGCTTGTTATTTGTTGACGTTGGAGGTGGGAAACGTGGGTAAATAAAAACAATATCACAACTAAAAGCCCCTTGGATGAAGTTAGGTTGTAGGGGGGGCATAAGATGTGTACTATTAGTGGCGTCCCATTTTATTCCAAGACATGGTTGGCAAACATAGCCTTCTCTTTGAGAGGGAATTGTTGTTTACCAGCGTACCTCTCATCCATCCAACATAAAAACTTGAACTTTTATTACCAAAGTTTGATAGCAGGTTGGGGGCATATTTTGCCCAATAATTAATTAATTTAAAGATTCTTAGGCAATTTGTAGAAGCATTTATGAAAAATGAGGCAAATACCTATATGTATATTTATTTATTTATTTAAGCACATAGCATATCCCACATACAAATCCATGTACTATAACTTATTTTTCATCCATTCATGATGGTTAAGTACATGATGTTAGCCTTGAGGATTTAGGTTAAGTTGTTTCAGTGTGCTAATTAGGGTTATTCATCTATATGTATGCCTTGATATGGTATTTTTTAGTGATTTCATATGTTTTTTATTTAAGTCAATGAAGAAACTTGGCAAGCTTATCCAAGACTTGTCAAAAACCTTTAGGAGTTGAAATGGCTAAACCTAGTTTTTTGAAGAGCATATAATAGGTGTGCCTAAAGTAGTCAGTGTTGATTGTGTGTTGAGCATTGGATTATTTGAATATTCCAACCATTGAGCCATGATATTAATCCTTAGAATAATACTATAAACATTTGTATTATGTGGTAATGGGTAGTGTATAAGATTGTATTTGCATACACATAAGGTTCGACACATCTATAGGGGATACACTCTTTGTAAATCATTCATAGCACATGTGATCATAAGGTAAAAAACAAACCCATTGTACACATGTCACGATCAATTCTTGATTCGTATATACATACATATTAAGCTTTTGAAAGACGACATGTAAAAATACATCACTCATGATCATTCAAATATAAATAAGTCAAATTGCGTGTACTATTAGGTTTTCTATTGCTTTAATTCATTTTCTTAGCATATCTATTAAAACATGTGAAATAGGACTTAACCCTTGGGAGGAATGTCTCAATCTTGTTCTTGCTCGTTTGTTACCGTTTATTAACCCAATATAGTCCATTTCCATGCCCTTCTCTCAAACCCCTCAAAACCAAGGCAACAAACTTGGGGGGCTTCGTGCGTAATCAATCCTTTGATTTAAGATGTGTCTTTTATAACCTATAAGCGCATTTGTAAAGATTTTCCACTAGTATATTATATGTTTTGTTTGATGAAAAAATGAGCCCACTATGGCTAATCGAGGTTTTGGGGTCCTTGAAGCTAACAAACTAGACAGCATTTCAACTAGCTTTGAAAGAGGGGGGGGGGGGTCTTGCATGGAAACCCAAGGCCTTCCCATGACTTGAAAATGGCTCACCAACCTAACAAAACACTTTAGACCCCGGACAAATAACCAACTTAATCAACTAATTCAACTATTAGTTAAGTAGTTGCCTTTCGTAACTATAGTTGTTCGCGATTTAACTTGTCAGAAAATGTAGTTAATTATAGTTTTTTTTTTAAAATTGGTATTCCAAAAAGTCTAATTAACTTTAGTTATACTAGTGAATTAAAGTTGAGCGCAACATGCTCATGGAATTCTTTTATAGTGTTGTAGTGTCACTAGTGTGTTATTGGGTCAACATGTTTCTGAAGATGAACAAGCATGTACTCAATTCTGACGTATTCAAGGTAGTCGAGCTTAACTCGCAACGGAAGTCTTCTATTCCCAAGCGACAAGCTAGCTATGTTGGAATACAACACCAATGATGAAGATAACAACAACATTGAGGTAGATGATGAGTATGAGGCTTAACATTCATATTTAATAACTACAATTGACTATAGTTTTTCTAGAAACTTTTTTTTACTTAACTATAGTTAGTTACATAATTATAGTTGTTTGAAAATTTTATAGTTAATTATAGTTGTTCTTGAAACTAGTCTTAATTTTTTTTAGTTATCCATAGTTGTTCCCTAAAACATATTGAACAAAATATAGTTAACTATAATTATTTTGGCAATTTTCCAAGGTTTGAAACACTTATCCCCTCTATATATATACATCTAAGGGATGTTTTCTTGAACCCTTGTATGTATATAATTAATAACTAGTTCCATGAATAACAACCCGCTCAATTGAATGTACATGCAATGGTATATTAAAGCATGAGCATCGCATGAGGACACATTTGTACGGGATTGTTTGGTGTTCTTTTTTAAAAGATTTTTTCTGAATGTCAAATGATTAGCATATGCACATTATGAGTTGCATCTTGGTATGTCTTTTTGGATGCAAAATAGAATTTTCATGTTGAATCTAGGGGGTTTCCACCAATATAAGACTGCCACATGGAAAAATGTAGAGAATAATCATACTTAAGAGATGAAGCAAGGAACTCTACACTGACAAACAATATTGTGTACACTTTGAACATACTCATCTTAACAAACAACCACAAACAATTCAAAAGCTTTTTTCAAATTTGAAAATTGGATATGATATTGCACAAAAGTATGCACATGTATGTAAAATTTCACATTACATTGATAGTAAGAAATTATATTGCAAAGCCAAATGAGAAACTACATACATATACTCAGTTTTGTTCAAGTTGCCTACAAAATCTTTAGTAATTGGTCCAATAACCCTACTCTTCAACACATCGTCAATTCTTCTCTCATAAAGCGCCATGCAATTTTGTTCATTGAAATTGGGACACACTAAACACACACACTCCCACAAGTTTTGGAGGTGTCATAAATTCGTTCAAGCACTATTTGAGAAGTGCCCATAAATGTTCAATGGGATTCAAATCTAGAGATTTTGCATACCATTGAAGGAGTTAAAACGGTTGTAATGCCAACCATTTTTGCACACTCTTGCTTGTGTGTTTGGAATCATTGTCATGTTGAAAGACCAACCTTCTTGGATCCAAATTATAATTTTGTATAGTGGACCACAAGAATTTTTCCAAAATAAATTTGTATAGGTGTCTCTCCATCCTACCTTCAATTATGTATCATGCTCCCAACCAAAAGCCGTCATGCATTCCCAAATCATCACTGACCCACCACCATGCTTCATGGTATGATGGACATGTTGAGGTCCAACACGTTCTCCATCTCCAATCCAACACCATGACCTAGCATCTGAGTTAAACCTATTTATCTTTGTGTCGTCATTAAAAATCACGTGTTTCTAATCATCGATGGTCCAATTCTCATACCTTTGAGCAAACCTCAGGCGTGTGAGAACATGTTTACGACTCATAAATGGCTTCCTTTGCTTACACTTGTGCACCCAATCCAACCTCTCTCAAAGCACGCCTCACAGTGATGTCAAACAACAATTTACATGTTACATATCAAAGTTGTTTTGGTGTCGCAAATGTAGTTCTAGGTCAACCTTCAGTAACGAGAGTGACATAGTACCTCTTCTCTCAATTTACAATAAGCTTTGGACGTCCTCCTTTTTTGTCTTTCAATCTCACCCCCTACATCTTTCCTTAGATGTGCTACAAAAGATTGGCTCATGCCCACTAAAGCGGCAACTTTGCAAGTAGAAATACCACTTCTAAGTTGCACCAAAGCTTGGTGTTCTTGTTCTTGAGACAATGAAGGCATACGGCTATAAACGATTCTACAAATTGCACCTCACATATAATGGAACCAAGGCTACACAATGCACAAGAAATCTCACAACGTTCTCAACTACACAATGCACATAGAGATGTTGATGTTGGAAGAGTGGCAGCAGACAACAACGAGTATTGTAACCCTAACCACTTCATCATTTCTTAATGTAGACACCCTAAACCCTTTTCACTTTTTGGTTTCACATTTATGCAATTGATTACTTGGACTCTTGCTTTGATCACTTAATCATTTTGTTTATGATTTGAATTGGTTGACATTGGGAGCCGAAGTTGAGTTTGCATACAATGTACTCAAGTTCGTTTGTAATTGTACATTATCATAAACATAGGAATTGTCAACCCCAAATATGTGGAACTATAAGTGGGTCATTACATGGTTTTAAGCTCGTCATTGTTTCTACCCCCTATGAGGCTCATATGCAAAGGGCTATAAGATGTTGTACAATATTGATGTTGACATGTAGGTGCAAATATTAGGGACATGAAACATGTATAAAATTTATGCCCCAAGTGGCTAGGTTGCATATCACATGCTAGTGTGGGATGGGAACATCACCCAATCGCGAGGTGATTGGCTAGGGCAATGGATACAAATTCTCATGTGCAAGAGACCACCTTCTGCCCATCATTTGTCTATGCACTACAAGAATACTTGAGTTGTATTATGGCCATCATATGTACAATTTCACTTTCTAGAAGGCCTCATGGTTTGTGAATAAAAAAATTATCTCATAAATAAAAATTGGGATGACAAGTGACACTTATGCCAACATTTTCCTAGAAATTCAAATATGGGTGTTCGATTAAGAATGATGGGTGGTTGGGTGTATATCTAAGATTGGATACCAAAAAATCATGTCTTAGAATGAGATTGGACTTCATTCTCAAAGTTTGTTAACTACAATAGGCTCAATATTTGGCATAATTGGGGGGGGGGGGGTTATGACCTTCTTATGACTCATTGTCAATGAATTTGATAATTCATAGCAATTTAAAATCAAACTGTAGTTTTTTGGATTGACCCTAACTTTCTTCACATACTTTTGCAAACACCCTAAAAGTTTAACCTCGAATTCGAGTAATTGTGTAATCTAACAAACAAGGAGAAAACAACAACAAAGCAACCAAATAAGGCTCATCTACCGCACAAGATTTGCTAATCGACCTGGTAATTTGTCTTGGATTATATTGCACATCATAAGAGGTCAAACCTCTTGAAGTAACCATACCCGATGGCTCATCCAACAACGAAAGGGTTGGAAGAACTCACCACACATTTTCATCCATGAAGATGAAGTATCATAACCATGAGTAGATCGGTTACAAACTAGATAAGTTAACCATCGAGAGGAGAGTGGATGACAAATTGGTTATCGAACACAACCGGCTAGTTCAAGACAAAATAAAAATAAAAATGTGGATCGCATCACGCTTGCATAGATGAAACATCGAGACAAGTTCTCATAACCCTTATCCTCTTGGATGTGCAATCTGTTATGACTCATAAACATCTCGTTCGAGTAGGTGGGCAAGAGCGGAAGCCCTAAGGGTTAGTTCCATGTAGGCCAGTTGCTTACCAGATTCTAGTAGAAATGTAGATTTCATCAGGTGGAATCTGCATTTCCTTTAGAATATGGTGGGCAAGCCGCCTACATTGAAACTAAGGGCCGCTTTACACCTAGAGGCCGGGCCAATTCCCCTTGAGGCCGATTGCATGAAATTTAAGGCCTTTTTTGGGTTGGAGGCCGGCCTCAACTACACATTATAATAAGATTATAATGGGGGCCAATTTTCCCATATGTAGAGGCCTTAGGGCCAGGAAGCTAAGCCGATTCAATAAATTTAGCATAATCCAACGGATCTAGCATAATCCAACGGATCTAGCATAATCTAGCATAGAGCCATTCACATTTCAACGTAATCCAATGAATATGGTTCGCTAAAAAATCATATCTTTTATATATATATATACCGGAAATTGACATTGGCCTTTCATTTTGGGTGCACCCAATTCAATGAACTCGGCCCGTGTCATACCATGCATTTTTTGATTAAAATTTTTATACCAACAAATCGGGCCTGACCTCTAGGTGTAAAAGGATTGGGCCGATTTCAGTCTTTTGACCAATCACAAGTGAGGATTTCAAGCCATTTACACAACGAATTGGCCCGGCCTCTAGTGTAAAGTGGCCCTAACCCTAATCTGCCTGTCAATGGCGCGGGGCTTTTCTTCGCGTAATGGAATGCGCCGGGCGTGAGGCTTTCCTCTTTATACATGCGATCGAGATCGTGGCTGCCAACAGGATCCTGCGTTATCCGCAGGCAGGCAGTGAATCACTCTGTACACTTGTTAGTATTCGCAACACACTCGAACTCACTTCGGAGCCTTAGCATTTACTGGAGTGTAGCAGCTCTTTCGTCAATCCTCAGAAGCCATAGCCATGGCCATGGCCACCACCACCACCGCCCTTCTGCTATTGCCTTCTTCAGCATCCCTCCATTCTCGTAATTCTCTCACTATCTTTGGAAAATCATTGGCCGTGCTCAAATCAGTCTGCAGCTCAGACTTGCTTGCTTGTTGTTGCCGTTGTTGTCCTTTTACGATGAGTGATTGCACTCTTTGTGTGGTTGTGGTATCATGCGGGAGATTGCTGCAATGCTGGCAGGCTGCTTGCTCGGGAGAGAGGAGTTTAGGGGCAAATTTTCAAAGCTTGAGAGTTTTGTAAGGAGGGTCCTCGATTTTCAGCCTTCTCCGCTGTATGCCAACTGTGGATGATGGTTGTGAACTTATGTCCTAGATGCATCTGTTAAGTTGAGTATTCGAGTAATGTTAAGTTGCTACTGTGTGTGGAGGAGAAATTTGGCATATCCGTAACAGGTCCCTTGCTTGGTCATCTGAAATTTGAATTTCACGTGATTTACCACTATTTGTACAAACATCGGTGCTAAAATGCACATCTAGAATTCAAGCGCTATGAAATTTTTATGTATAGTGCTTGCTTCTTTGGCTCAGCTTTTCGAGCATCAGACCGTTATGTTCCGAGGGCCCTGGCTGCTGAGTAATGTAATGCAAGGTCATCTTCCTCATTACAAGATTTTTAGAGGTGGAAAGAGCCTATCTATATCTGGGAAGGCAAATATCAGAGGTCTATACACAGGTTACCTAGAAACTTAAGACAAGGATTTACTGTAGGGAATTGATGAAGTCATGCGGATTGTTGTGGATGGACCCTGGTCGAGTGGCTAGCCACCATTGAGCTATTGCTGCATTTGTGTTTTGTTTTCTATTTCAATCGAGATTTTGATTGCTTGCTTCTGATTTTATTATATCGAGTACATCTCTGTTGATTCTTATTAATTGGTTTACTGGTTACCTTCATCTGTAAGTATTGTTTTAATATCGATACATACAAGGATATGTCCATATTCATCTTCCTATTCATAAGACTATCACAGGTGGAAAGAGCCTAATTGCTATCGAGAAGGCAAATGTCAGAGGCAGCTGGAGGGCATTGGGACCGCGTGCTGTGGCAAATGAGGCCAATGATTGTGCTTCTCGGAGGGAAGTCACCTTCGCCACTCTGCTTGCAGGCCTTTCCCTAGGTAGGTCTCCGCACGAGTTTGACGAAAATGAATTTTCTCCAGGAATTTCGTGTGCATCTAGTTCCGTGTGTAGACTATTCTCTTTTGGAACAAGGATCGGTCGCAATGGTCAACTTTAACTGGTCGAAGTTAGGTAATTTGTTGATTTTGTGTTTTAGCGTCTCAAGTAGAGAGAAATCTTCTGTTCTCTGCAGTTCTGGCATCTCTAAGAAATCGAAGGGATCGTGTATGCAGCATCAACAGTGGGCCTGAGTGAAGCAGGAGCTGTGTCAACAAGCAGGCGAGCGGTATTACCCTAACTTGTACTATTCTAACTTGTACACGTAATAATGTAAAACATGGATGTTGTTTCAGAACGTTCGAAACACCTACATGCAGTGAATGCACGCTTACATGTGGTTACACAAGTATTTTCCTTTGGGAAGAGATTATGCCCTTAACCCCAAGTTTCTAAGGATGAATCACACGTTCAAACACATACACCTCATTCAGAAAACGCCATATGGTTGAACAAATTGTTTGCGAAGTTCTTCAACAATGTGCATAATCTCTCCCCCCTGAAATGCAGTGAATGCACGCTTACTTGTTTTTATCCATGTATACTCCATTGGGAAGAGATTATGCCCTAAAGCCCAAGTTTCTTAAGGCGAACCATGCGTTCCAACACGTACACCTCATTCAGAAAATGTCATATTGTCCAATAAATTGTTTGCAAAGTTCTCCAATGATGTGCATAATCTCTTCCCCATGGAAATGCTCACTGTCACCTGCCCCACGACTGGGTCCTCCCAACGGCCAATATCTAATACAGTTTCCCAAGATGGTGATGAATTATCAAGTTTTTTGAGTGTACACGAGAGAGAGATGATACCAACTGTAGATTAGCGTTAATGAATGAATCACCCTTGATCATAGCTGCAAACGCATGCGTAAACCCGAGCCTGGTTCGCGGAGCATGGCTATGGGGCAAGCATTACTGCCTCCTGTCAGAGTATACACGATTCCTCAACACTGGTTCACTATGTTCACTCTGGCATGGGCAAAACTATCTATTCTATCATTGAATCCTTCTCTGATGAGATGTTCAAGCGAGTCTGTCACACAAGGAGATTAGAACTTTGCCTGACCTTCACTCTTGTTTCTGTCAGTTGCGCAGTGATTCAGTTCCTGAGAGTGAGTACAAGACACTTCCTAATGGCCTCAAGTAAGTGATGGGTTACCTTCTTGTACAATCGTAAGGGTTGCATTTATTACATTGTGTCATGCTTCTTGGCATTACTTTATTACCTGACGAGGCAACCAAGCTCTTGAGGTGGATGGTCCTATGATGATCAATGGGGTTACTTTGGGGAAATTGTAGATATTATGATCTGAAAGTGGGAGGAGGGAAGGCGGCTGAGAAGGGCTCGCGTGTTGCGGTCTGTCTCTTGGCACTTCATTAAATGTACATAGCTTATTACTTTTGTAAAATGAATTGGATGGAGATCTTTGTTTTTCTACGTGCTTTCAAATATTTATAAATGAAATTCCCTAAGATATAGTACTTCTTCTTTTGCTGTAAAGTCATTAGCAGACCTGCTTGGAAGTGTGCGTAAAGAAACTGGAAGAGGGAACCAATTGCAAACACGGTTCTGGGTGTTGGTCAATCATATTGCTAGTATCAATCAATGTGTGGGAATACAAAATGCATCGATAAATACTCAAATTGTAGTATTGAGTTCTTCATTATGTTCATAGTAGTCTGATGATTTGGCTTGGATATCTTTCTCAGGTCTGCACTCATTTTCTAATTTTATATCTAGGGCAGAAGTGCTACCTTAATTGAGGGATGAAACGGAGAGATCAATTTTTGCACAGTAGATTATGTTCAATGTAGTTATGCCAAGTCATAATTCTCATCAACGTAAGACAGTTAGGTGTTACTGAGTTACTTTTGCCCAACTGTTATTGCATGTAGGGAATGATTTCAAGGCCTTGGCTGTCATATATATAGTTTGATCGAAATTGTTTTGTTTCAGATACACTACGTTGCCAGGTGGAAAGGATTAACCTTCATGACAAGCCGACAGGGCATGGGCGTCACTGGGGGCTCTGTAAGTCGTGCTTTCCTTTCCTCAAACATTACGCTTCACCTAGATTTGGTGAAACCAATTATGTTGGCTCAATTTCTACTCTCTTTGTCAATGGCAGTGTTTTCTTATCCCACCAGACATAATGGATTTCTGTTTCTGAAATTGTTGGAGTGGGAGTGCAGCCATATGGGTTTGACATTGGAGCTTCAGAGTCTGGAATTGTTCTGAAAGGCTTGGATTATGGTGTGGAAGGAATGAGAGTCGGTGGTCAGGTATCATTATGATCACTTTCTTGCCCTGAGTTACATGAGAATTTCCATAGACTCTGCCGAATAATATTTTAATCAGGATGTGAAAAGGGGAACCTAAATCTGTGTCACTTTTGGTGCTTTTCTGCAGCGTCTTCTGATTGTGCCACCTGAACTAGCATATGGCAAGAGGGGCATCCAAGAGATCCCTCCAAACGCAACAATTCAGGTTTCCTCTCTTCTCACACTCTGAAAGCAATGCATACGGTTTCCAAGCAAGCACATTAAAAGTGATTGAAGGGCCTTCATGTGAGAATTAGGCTTCAATTATCTGGCTCTTTGTTTGGACATGTTAATGGTGAGAATGTTCAGTTGAGTGTATGTAAGGACTCTCAGAAAGCTTAGCACAGAACAGAGAAAAGCTCAGGAAGGGGGTGTGATATAGATTGCTCTACTTAATCCAGCACTTCAAAAGAATAGACTCTTTGTAAGAGTTCGGTTTATGTGGTATTGCTGCTCAAAATTTGTATCAGTTTTTAATAACTATCGGATGACAAATTGAAATGAATCACTTTGGATTTGAGACTCCCGTTTTGATATTACTTCCATCGATCCTTGTATCACTGTGTGGACCAAGCTTTTGAGACTAGAGGTTGAATCAGGTTGTTGTTGTCTGTTAATGTCTAGATGGATGAGAGGATTTGCTACTAACTGTTTGCAAATGTACGTGCAGTTTGATGTGGAGCTTTTAAGCATCAAGCAGAACTCTTACGGGTATGGCAGAAACCCTTGACTTGGCACTTTTTTCTGGTGTGTTTTGCTCGGTTTACCCTCGCACTGTTCCAGTGGAAATTGGTTTGATTTCTTATGTGATTCATCGTGGTGCCTGCAGGTCTCCCGTGAAAATTGTGGAGGGCTGATTTCCAAAAGTGATTCTGTACCATTTGTATTTTGAGTCTAGTTACAATTTGCAATCGGAAGAATGTCCATTTCTTCTACTATCACTCGGAAAACATTGATGAGATCGGTAGATGTCTACTAGGACAGATCTCTTCAATTTGCTGAAGAGTCTCAGTCTGGAAAGCGTGTGCAATTTCTTTCTGGGAAAATCATGTCTTTCTTGTTGTAAAATTTGGAAACATCTCCATCTTATGATGGTGGTTTGTAGTATGGATTTGAGATGTAATAATGTATGTAAGAGGCACAGCTGCACTTTTCCTCAGTACGTAGGTGATTGCTCATATTCTGGTGATCTCTGTATCTAGTATGGTATTCAGTTCACCTTAGTTCCTGTCTCCCTTTGCCTCACCTAATCTCAACAATTGTTTTGAGTCCAACACCACAAATGAAAAGCCTCTATTTGAAAGTGACTCTGTTTTGTCCTCCTAGATGCTGGAGTGGAGGGTGAGAAATTCCATCATACATGGCAACATCTATATACAAATGGAAGATGTGATGGTGGTGGTGAGGCCATTGCCCCACCATTCCCAACTATTATGAGTATGGGGGACTGAAACGGCAATGTGGTTACTTAGGGTGAATTTCGATGTATGCCGCTTGCCCACCAAATGCTGGTAGGATTAAGGACAAATGTGGATGGAAGTATGGTGAGGTAGTGTTTGTATGTGCCAACCATCTGTTTCTATTTTAAGCATTTTGTGGGTGCCTAGAAGTCTAGTGGCCCATGGTCATAGGCCCTCCACGTTCTAGTAGGCAATTGAATTGTGGGTGGTTGGTTGTTTTTAATATTTAGAATCTATTGGGCGGGCAACATACATGGAAACTCACTCTTATGCCCCCTTCCCACTTGACTTTAGTTCAGACCCAAAGTATTTCCTAAAAACCGGGTAAAGCTCCCTCGGTTATAGCAGAGGCATCCGACTATCCCAATGCACCTACAAGAACTTGCTCCGGAGAGTTTTGAGTAGGTTTTAGTTAAGTAGCTTTCACACATGTTCATGGTTTTATCTACCAAGCAATGACTGTTGGGTAGTCGAGAAGAAGTCTATGGGCAATGAAAGCAGCTTATGGCTTCTGGTGAGGCCACGTCGCCTGTGCTTTCTCGTTTTTGTCCCATCCCCAAATGCCTTACTACTCACCTATCTTACCATCGATTTTTGTTAATGAAGCTCCTCGTGCCCTCATAGCTAAGACTAAAAAGCAACCAATCACAAGGGTGGGAGGCGACACTTTTAAAGTTCCTATATTCTTGCCTCATGTTTAGGTACCGATGGGAGGGTCGGTGGTTGAGGCTTAAAACCTCCACTTTTAAGCCATGCCACATCATTTGCCACCTAGGCTCGGCACTAAAAAGAGCCGTATGTGTGAACCCTAGATAACTAAAACCGCTTTTAGACTAAAACTACTTCTAACTAATGTCAGGTGGGAATGCCCCATTAGATCGTTGTGGATCATGTTAAAGTGATTCATAATTTATATGCACAGGTGTAATGGGCCAGAATAGTATGGGTTTAAACAAGTTTGATACATAATGGAACATGATGTTGATGGAAACATTGGAGGTTTTTATTTTTTCTTGTTTTCTTTTTCCTTTCTTAAAATGGAGTATATGCTTGGTGGTGAGGCCATCACCCTCTCACCGCTGCCATAAAAAACGGTTGGTTGTCAGTAGGGGCATGTTGAGCACCGTCTCACAATGGCCAGGGATTTGTGGCACTCAAGTAAAGTCATCGGGTAACAAAAATCGGATGAGTCCATCAAGAAGCTCGGATGGAGCTTACTTTAGTGAAACATCTCCGAGTTGGCATGTAAGACCTATTTTCTCCCTCATAACTCTTGTGCATTACTAGCTATTTTGTAAATATCAATTAGTTGGCGAGAGGAAACAATGTGGCATTGGATGCTCTAAGCCTATTTTCTAACCTCCCATAAGTTGTTTCCAAGGCCATGATGTGGCTTTGAATTCCACATGGTTATTTTGATAAATGTCGCAAGATATCAATGTGTGCAATATATAATAATGATGTGTTGTCATAGACATTTTTTTGTTCATTATTCATTTATTTTGTGCAGGTGTGATTGCTCAAACATTTGTAATATGTCAAAATAATATATATCAACTTATGGTAAATTGGTGAACTCAAAAATAAATTCAAAAATAATAATAATAATTTTATTTGGAAATAATTAATATATATCATGTGATTTTAAAGATAATAAAATATTTGATGAGTATAAAATATTACAATAATTCAAATAGGCTATAGTCAGAAACTTCTGATTTTCTGAGTATACCCCATCCATAATGTTGTCCCACAAGTCTAATTCCAAATAACATGCCATTTATTTATAGCTTATATTATATTACCTAAAAAATAAGTTTTATTTTTTATTTTTTTTGTTGTATGTTTTATATTCTATGTTCATTGTTTAATTTTGGTCATTTTATGAACACTTGCACTAATCTATCATTAGGATGACAAAGATAGTTTTAAGTCACAAAATTATAACCTCAATGTTAATGAGGATTTTGTAATGTTTTTGACCTCCAAGCTAATTACGTGCTTCATTGATGGTTTCACTTGTGGAATGAAATCCCAATCAATTGCTTATTTATTAATTGGAAGTGCACATATATATTGGATTTTAGACCTTGGAGTGAAGTGCACTCAATATGGGATTTGTAGTCAAGCGGCCTTCAAGAATGCAAGGGCAATGTTTTTTTCGAAGTTGGGCAGGATGGGCAACAATTTTCGATTGGGTTCAGAAAATTTCTTTAGAGGGTTGCCTTAGCCTGGATTTGACACCCCCGAAAGTTCGTGAGGGGATATTTAATGCCCACCCATATTAATTTCTTAAAAATAACCAGATTGGTAATCATAGGTTGGCAACGCATGATGCACCCACTTGTTTCTATATGAGGCATTTTTATTTTGTCTAACCCCCTTTGTATTATTGCCTTAAGTATTAGATTAGACTAGGATCATTTAGAACTACTAAAACTTGGTATTTTTGAAACCCTTGAGACAAGGAGCTGACAACGTGAGGTAGTGTCTAAAGTGATTCATCTCATCCACAAAGATGAATGAACTCTCACTAATGAAAATACATGAGTGCCACGAATCCCTAGCCTCTCACAATGGGCCAAGACGACCCACACTACTGATTTAAAAATAGATCTTGGAGAGTTTACATTAGGGTCTATGCCCAAAGAAGCTCCAAAACCAAGCAATCCAAGTGGGCAACAATTAAAATTGAACCCGAGGTGTTCGCATTGGCGATCAAGGTCAAGGTATGTTCAAAGGGCACCTATGAACAACCATTTTGATAGGAAATATCCATGGTCTCAACTCAAGGTATGAGCCACTAGGTCTGGGATAGTGTGAATGTTGGGTTGGAACCAAATTTCAAAGTTGGGAACAATGCTAGTGTTAAAGTTTTAATATCACTTATATTAGGGCTGTCAACTTCATAACTATTCTCAATCTCCTTTGACCGACATTTTCAATCAATGCACATCTTCTAAATGCACATTGCTTGATAAGCTTTACATTTTGTACACAATGTAAATATAATATTATGTTATAAAGATTATAGATGGTTGAGTAATATCATGTGGCATGGGATCATAGGTAAGGTGCTTGATTTTGGACCCAAAGCATCTACACTAGGGTCTAACACCCAACATTTGTAGTGGCTTTTCAAGTTCAAAAGTTGGGTCCAATCGGACCCCAAGTTTCTTGCACTTGGACCCTATTGTAAAGCCCTTGGTATGAACCCAAACGCAAAATGAATCATTTTTTAGTCAAATTATAAGAAATTTGAACATGTACAAGGTCATGAGGGTCATTAGGGAGGTGTTGAAAAATAAAAATCATGTGGCACCAACATAATCCTTAGGCCTAAGAAAAAAAATCATGAATATATAAAATTATGAATAAATGAATAAATGAATAAATATATACACTTTAAGTAAATAGGGTCCAACAATGTCATTTAGAGGATATTTGTAGATACATCATAAGAATATTAGTTATTTGTGGAATATTATAAGAACATGCGTATTACATATAGCCCTCCCCCTCCCCCCTGGTTTGAGAATACACATTTATTGCATGTGGTATGAAAAAATAAACAATATGTACCCTCTCAATGGGAATCCCAATGTGGAATGAAGGCAATGGAACCATAACATTATTCATATCCATATTCATATGTGGGAACGACTATATTCTATAGAATATTCTCCACATACAGTTTGATATATGGAGAATATTTCATGGAGTATTGTTAGTCCCACAGAACACTGTCATGGATCTGAATAATGTTATGATCACATTATTTATTTTAAAATATTACAATTTACAATTTATAATTATTATTTATGTTGGGTGCCAGTTTGTTTAACCATGCAAACCATGGGGGTACACACTGTTTGCTGCACTAAATATTATATTCAGTGTCACCAATTCTATTCATCTTGCTCAATACTAATTATAAATCGCCCGAGTAGTGTCACCAACACTAGATGTCAACCTAACATTAATTGTCACCCCCTTGTTAAAAATTATGAACATTATAGATTTACAACATTGCAATTATTGTCATTGACTAAGTGATTTTTCATCCAACTTTCAATCATTCATGACAATATATTCATTATAGATAGGTTAGGATGCATAATATATCAAAAGTGGATGAACTTATAAAAGAAAAAATGAACGTGAGTGTTTGATACTTTGACATGCAATGTCCATTCACCGTTTCCCTCTCATGTCCGTATAAGCATGGGAGTGGGGGGGGGGGGGGTGTTAGTGCCTATTTTCATAGTGTGGTTAGTGATAGGGCCATGTGTTCTATGTTAGTTATGGGTTTTAGTGTTAGTAAGTGTGTTAGTAAGGTATCTTATAGCAATTTGGGAGAGGGATTCCATTAATTTATAGATTTTGGAGTTGGGGATTTGTAGGTCTTGGAGGGGTTTAATAGTCGTTGTATGTATAGTGCCCGTTATTATAATGTGATTAGAATGGGTGGTAATACTATCCACCCTAGTTGGTATAGGAGTGGGTGGAGAATGGTATATTTATCAAGTTTTTGGTTGGTGGCTTCTATAGGGAATCTATCATTGCAATAGGTGAAATCAAATATGTGTACTTTGAAGTGTGGGCTGGGTGTGAAGGGAGATCTATTTGTAGACGGAGCTCTTAAAATGCATAATTGTCTAAGTCAAGTTGGACATTTACATCTTGGTAGATAGCATAATGCATTACCTATTACGTTAATACCCAGTTGATACCCGTGCTCATACCAAGGTGTACACCGAAGCTTAGTATGAACAGGGTATGAAGGAGCCCAGGAGCCGAGAAAAGAAAAGAAACAAAAGAAAGGAAAGGAAGCACAGGGGTTTGGGGACCATATTAGGGTTTGCTTCGTCTCTCCCTTCCTTTTCCACCTGCGCTTGCCTTGGCTTGACCTCACTGCTTTCCGGCGCTCTTCTTTCAACCCCCTGCTCCGCCATGGTACGCAATGCACCCTCACATTACGCAATGCATCCTGTCTAATGCATGAAACTAAGGCCATCGCCCACCTGTAAAGATAAAATCTCATTTCGTATCGAAAATTTTCGGCCCTAGGGTTTGCAATTCTGTGTTTGCTGACATTGCAATTTGTTAATCCAGGCTCCCAAGAAGAAGGAGACGCCTGCTGCCACCAAGCCTGCCAAGAGCACCGGCGGAGGCAAGCAGAAGAAGAAGGTGAGATGTCGTGTTGTGTCTGACTTCCTGCAATTTTTATGTGCTTGTGGTCTGTACCTATTGAGTGTCGTGAGTTATGCTTGTTGTGTGCATTGTGGTGATCGTGTGTGAGGTTTTGTGAGCGCAGAAATGGAGCAAGGGAAAGCAAAAGGAGAAGGTCAACAACATGGTTTTGTTCGACCAGGGAACTTATGATAAGTTGCTGGTGGAGGTGCCCAAGTATAAGCTAATCACCCCATCCGTGTTGTCCGACCGTCTGCGCGTGAGTACCCATCCATCTTCTACATCCCCTATGGTTTGTGGAATGGCTATGCATCTCCATCTCGTGTTTGCTGTTTTTGGCAACAGCGACTTATTTAGGGTAATTGTCCAGTTTAGGTGAGGGTTTTAGGTTTTTCTAGGGTTTTTGTACTTTCCTTTGACCTCATATTTATCCATTTTCTTTGTTCTTTATGATTTGCTGAAATGGATATGCATTTTCACCTCATGTTTGTTGTTTTTGTAATGGCGACTTTGTTAGGGTAATTTTCTCGTTGGGGTGAGGGTTTTAGTTTTTAGGTTTTTCTATATTTCTTTGACCTCATATTTATCCACCTTCTCTGCCCTTCTAGTCTGCCGATAAGACTGTGGATCATCACCTCCTGTGGTATTTTTGCAATAGCGACTTGGTTAGGGTAATTTGTTTTTTGGTTTTTGTATGTTTTTTTGGTCTCGTATATATCCACCCTCCATATCCCTCGTGGTTTGCTGGTAAGGCTGTGCATCTTCACCTCGTATTTGTAGTTTTTGCAACAGATACTTGGTTACGGTAATTGTCTTGTTTGAGGTTTTTGATGTTTTATATTCTTGCATAAAGTTGCCGATTAGAGTTGGATTTTCTGACGTGTTGTACTGGCGCTCCACGGTTTATGAAAGCATGGCTAACTTCGTAGCATCTGGAATACAGATCACCGGTTCTTTGGCTAGGAGGGCTATCAAGGAGTTGATGGCAAAGGGCACCATCAGGCTGGTTGCTGCTCATGCCAACCAGCAGATTTACACCAGGGCCACCAACACCTAGAATCGAAGTGTGGATAATAGTTCAACTTCGTGGCCTGCACAAAATATTTTACGCCATTACTGGTTTTGTATTTTGTGCTAGAGGGTGCCTTGAAGTAATTGATGGAACTGTTCAAACACCTACTTTACACCTTGAAGTAATTGATGGATTGGTCCTTAAGTAGGTCCTTAATTGCGCATTGCAGATGTCTCTTTACTATTTAGGGTCGATTTGTGCCCTGCAATCTGTATAATGCCAGTTACCAATATGTGATTTATCAATGAAAGCTAATATCCTGTTATGATGCCAGATTCTATGAATTCAGTAAGGAAGTTCATAAGACTTTATGCTGTGTAAAAGTCCCCCTAGTTTTTACCAATTAGTCCTATTAGTGTGGATTACCATTTGGGGTTACACGTTGATACGTCCTATAGGACTAATCTGTGTAATTCAGTTACAAAGCCCAAACTAGTAAATCTGTAGATGCCCTATTTTGGAAGCTTTTAGTGTAACCAGCCCATGTGTAAGATCTATCAACCCTAAATAGTCACTTTTTACTGACCTGCTTGTTCTTGACTCGAGTGTTCCATCTGGAAAATATGAAGACGTGAGCAGATTTTAGTCTTGTGAATGCAATAGAGATGTTATGTCTAGTGTAGTATAGCATCCCCCCTGCCCCTTGTGTACAATAAAATGTTAGGTCATGTTAAGCTTTGAAGATTAAAGTCTTGAAATAGTTATGAACTTTGTGAAGGTTAGTATTTTCTGTAATAAGTGCACTTGAATCAAGTGGTCAAAGATATCATAACTTTTTTTAGATGTGTTGTAGACTTGTGTAATTGTTACATTAAGGTTAGTACCCATTTGAGGTTGATACACCGGAGTTTTCTGATGTAATTTGGGTGTATTGGTGTTCTGTGAATTGGTGAAATCCTGACTTCTTACTGGACATGTACTGTACATGCCTTGGGTACCTTTTGACAGTTGACATGTGAATGAATCATAACACCCTTGCTTTACGTGAGTCAAAGGTTATATCCGAATGTCTAGGACCCCAATTTTTAATGTCTTCGTGAAACCTTATGAGCACAACACCTCGACAACGAACTTTGTACTGCTCGGGTGATACCAAAGCACCAATTTTGTGTACCTAGTGTGCAGTTCGAGCTCATTTCTTCTGAGCTGTGAATGAATCCATAGGGATGAGTTGCACTCAGAAAGTGGTGTAGAGTTCACATGCACTTCCTCAGGTGAATGCTGCGCACAACAATAAATGTTTTTTGCAGAACTAATAAGATACCAAGAGAATCTCCACATGGATTAACATGTAGCCAAAACATTTGGCGGAGCAAGATGGATTTGTTTCATATAAGTCTGCCTCTCATCAGTCCCTGTAAGAGACCGATTTAATTTAGATGTATTATATCAGAGTATTTGAAGCCAATTCTGGTGTCACATTATCTAAACAAAGTAACCTCCGACCTATATACTTCCTAATAGCGTTCTGTTGGATAACAAAAGAAACTTAATAGTTTGCATGTGAATGTTGGTGTGCAGCACATCGCCCGATGGGGTCCTCAAGGTGAAAGAAATTGTGGTGGTTGGTGCAGTTGGCATGGTGAAATCTTGGACCTTGACATGAGTTACCTGTGATTTAGTGGGGTGTTGAAGTTAATGTGCAATATTGATTAGAGAAACCTCCCTGCGACCTCTTTTTGCCATGCAATAGGTGCATGTGGCCAATGATGAATAGTGTGGGTCACACTAAATAAGGTCATTTGCATGCACTTGAGGAAACTGCAGCAATATCCTCCATTCTGTAAGCTCTCAAGGTCGGCTACAAGGAGCTAACCTATTTTTGCAAATGCACCAGTTTGTTGAAGTGATTTCTCTCTTTCTTAAGAGCAAGCCCACCAATTCCACATCTATAATGTGGATTAAAAACTTATTAGGTCTCTTGGAAACGACACTAAGATTTTTTTTAACCCATTGTCATGTCAATGTCTATCAAATCCATGAAGTAGATGTGATCATCCAACTTTTCAACAAGTGGAGCTCACTTGTTGTCACCAACATACTCTCAAGAAACATATTGAGACAAGCAACTAATGACATTGTCCAGGTGAGAGCGAATTATTGCATATGAGTGCCATCCAACATAAAACTTGACCTCTTATAAGTTTGTGGCCGATTCATTGCAAATGACTTGGACTACACAAATTTGGGATCTTCAAACCTGATGTTGGTGTCAAAAATTAAATTATGGGATGCATACTATTTCAAGTCTTTCTTTTGTTGGATGGATGGATGGATGAGAGGGAATCTCGTATGTGATAATCCCTCTCGCACCTTGTCTCCATCCAAAACTTTTCTTGAAGTTAATCGATTCACCTACTTCATGACATGTCACCAAACCACATGTACTTACTAAACACACCAAGGGTTGTCTTTTGAATAAGATTGACATGAAATTCCTTGGAATGATAGGATAACATTATTCTTATATTGTATTGACCTAAACATATCAAGTATTCAAAGTGATATTTATTCAATAAGATTCACTAAATTGGTTTTTGTTTTTGTGCGACTACGGGACAATAATACATATTACTGATGTTATTTCTTATCACATGGTACATGTCAAAAATGAAAAGTGTTTGGGCAAACAATTCAAGATCCACAAGGATTCTAAAGATTATATACAACAAGATGTAGGAGATCACACTAAAAGATGTTGAAAGACGTTTTGGTGTATTTGTTTTCAAATTGGTATATATTTCGGTATCTTAATCATTTATGAAGAATAATGAATATGCATAAGGTCATTAGAGCATGTCTTAGTTATATCCATTGGCTACATCACACAATATGATGATCAACATATGAAAATATAAAGAGATCTTGATAAAAAAAAATACCACGAAATCTTTTTCCAAAAGTTAAGAAAAAGAAAAACTTAAACCAGTTTAAGTCAACCTAAATCATATTTGGCCTTACCTGCATCGTTGATCAGGTTTAACCTTGATGTTAAGGTGTCCTAGGAAGTTATTTACTACAACTTGTAAATAAGTATCATGGTATTTATATGTATATAACAAGTATGAACTTGTCAGGCACATCAGAGAGTGGCATGCAATAAAGCGCTTTGAATATATACCTTGACATACAAAAACTACAACTTATAGGAAACAACAATGGGCATTCGTTGATGTAATCAATATTTGAAGATATAATGGGGATATAACTGTGGTAAAACTGCTTCATCTCCCAAGTTAATTACATCAGTGACGCTCAGTTTCAACTTTCACTCTTAGGGGTTGATTTGGATTGGCCTTCAGGAATCTTACATCACTAAGAAAATTATTGGATTTTTGAGCGTCAAAAATTGCTACATTTTCAAAACGTTGTCTTGGATATCACTCTCTGGTGTGCATGACACTTTCGAATCTTTTATGTAGGTGTAATGACTATGGTACTTATTTACCATCAAGTGGAATTGAAGGCCCACATGTTCGAGATCATATTCCAAGTGTGTTCTACTCCATTCAGTTTTTGATGTCACTCTACCAAGCCTTGTCCACCCTCGAATTAAGTGACTGGTAAAAATCAATTTAGAGGGGGAGTGTCCAGAGCACAATTTCAATGGTGTTTCATCTACCGGGCACAAGGTAAGATGAAGAGACAATGATTTTAAAAACTTTCCGTTCCCTTCAAAACTTCTCGCTTGGATTGATACCACAATACACTCTTGCAACAAGTGACAAGAACATAGAAAGAATTGCAATGCGCAGGTAGGTATACAGAAAATTGCAATCCTGGACAAAATGTGGTAATATTCAGCCGCATGGGCTGATTAATCAACAATCCTGTTGCACCAAAAATGAAACTAAGTAGCACACATTTACACTCTTTTTCTCTAGTATAGCTCAGTCTGGGCTTGTCATCTGTGGTGCTGCAATCTGAATCGCGGCATCTTATTGCCTCTGGGGGTAATAAAAAAATGGTAAAATGTATCCTCCAACACGAGAAAACCTTACATGTGGCCCTTTTCTATATTATGACATATGGAAATACTCACTGGTAAACTACATTCCTAGCCCTCACCTTCTCGCTCTCACCTTTTATATCTGCTTGCAATTCTACGTCTTTTGTTCTCTGCCCACTCGGCAATCAACTTTGGTATCTGAATTGCTATGTTGATTGGTCAACCAGCGCAAGTGTAAGCAACCAGAATACATCTCCTTGCCTCTGTCAGAAGCTCCTGCACATTCCCACAAGCAACAGCAGTATACCATCAGTATTCTCCTCTGTGACTCAACTTATGGTAAACCCTAAGTTCTGAAACTCAATCACCAATTGAACCCATAATAAGTGATCAGTAGTCAACACCTGCGTCAAAAGCGGACATTGACAAACCAGTTCCTTATTGTGTGGTATTAAGGATTTTATTTTAATGGTTTAATGACCTAAATGTATCTTCGGTGCAATAGAATTTGACAATCACCATCACCATCACCATCAGGCAATAAAGAGCCCAATAATATAATGCATGAAATGCGCACTATTTTTGGATCAGGGTAGTCAAAACAGGAACGTCTTCCATCCCGAGTCGCTTTGGCCGAGTGGTTAAGGCGTGTGCCTGCTAAGTACATGGGGTTTCCCCGCAAGAGTTCGAATCTCTTAGGCGACGAATGCATAAATATATAATCATAGTGACTCATCTCAATTTTTGTTTGTTTCCAAATGATAGAATTATATGAATCAGTAATATTTGAACCTCAAGGCCCTGTAATGTGTTTCACTATTGATAATTTGACATGGTTTTGTGTTTTGCCACACTAGTGTACGTATGCTCCACGTAGTAACTTACAAGACACATAGGAAACATGAGCTGGAAGTACTATTCATCTATTCCGTAATTCATCCAAAGTACAGCAACATTTCGCACCGAAATGAGCAGTTTTCTCTACAGGAAGACCGAATAGTACCTATATGAGTAGGAATCACCGTTTCCAGTACAAAGTGAAATAGACGATTATCACCGTCACAATCAGGCAATAAAAGATGCCCTAGATGAAATGTTGATATTCTTCCAGCTAATCTCCGATTCAAATCATCGAACTTCATCAAGGTTCTTCAATTTGTTTCACTATCGATAATTTGACGTCCTCGTGTGTTTGCCACATTATGTAGTTGTGCACAGCATAGTATCTCACAGTCTACACAGAAGTAACATGAGAATAGGAAGACAACAAATTGTGTGAGAATCATCACACTGATAGGTTCATCTGTTCTGTTCGAAGCATGCACAAAGTACAGCACCGATATTTCGCACCGGAATGCGCAGTTTTGGTCACTACAGGAAGGCCGAATGGTGTATGAGTAGGAATCATACGATCGACAGCAAGTGAATTAGGAAGAGATGATAGTACCTCCAATACCGCTGCTGTAGATTACTGGTAGCCGGCCTTGGCGCCCCAATAGCGGCAGCAGAAGTAGATGACAGCCGCAAGGCCGACAAGGGCACCGAGAGTGGCAAAAACAATGACCACCACCTTGGGTTTCTTTTTGGTAGATGGCGAAGCACCAGCCAATGGCGCTGCAGCGGGCGCCATAATGGGATAGTATGCCGGCCCAGGGGTGGGGGCGAGGGAGGCACCGCAAAGGGGCAATCCCACGGCAGCAGCAGCTTTGGCCGACGTGATGGTGCTGTTGTAGCAAAGATCCGCATTGCCACCAAAGTTGGCAACCTTGAGCTTGCTGAGGAACAAGTCGGTGAAGGGGACGGCGCCGGTCAAGGTGTTGTTGGAGAGGTCGAGGTATGTGAGGGGCAGGTAGCTGAGCTCCTCGGGGATGGTTCCGTTCAGCTGGTTGAAGCTCAGATCTAGTTTTGTCAAGTAATGCAGGTTTTGGAGTTTCTTCGGGATGCCCATGCGGAGGGAGTTGTGGCTGAGATCGAGGCTGGTGAGTGATGCCATGTCACCAATAGCGGTCACGATGTGGTCGTTGAAGCTGTTTCCGCTCAGGTCGAGGGTTGTCAGCTTCGTCATCTTCGCAATCGACGCGGGGATAGGTCCGTAGAGCTGGTTGTTGGAGAGGTCCAGAGCTGTGAGCTTCGTTGGCGCGGGCCAGGTGGCGGGGAAGATGCCACCTAGGCTGGCATTGCTGATTGTGAGCGTAGCTAAGTTCACCAAGTTGCTTGTGATTACGTCCAAGCTGGAAGCGTTTACCAGCGTGTCCCGCACCTGCAATGTGGTGAGAGCAGTTAGCCTTCCCATCCACCAGCCGTACACCTCCGGGGGACCGGTGACCGTGAACGAGGCCAGGTTGGTGACCATGGCGGCGCTCGGGTCGGGCAGGGGATCGGCCAGCGGGCAGTTCAGGAAGCTGAGCTCCGTCAAGTCGGTTGACAGGGCCGTCAACGACGCGGCTGAGAGTGTCGCCGTCGCTGGGCAGTCTTGCACGTTGAGCGTCACCAGGTGCTGCGACTTGGCATTTGCGTCGCACGACAGGACTGTCGGGGGGAGCGTCGTGCAGGCGCTGGAGGTGGCCGTGATTCCTAGAGCGTTCAGCGCCTTCACTTGAGTTGGGTCCAATGCTGCGGCAGAGGATGGAGCCAGCGCCGTGGTTGGCCCGGCCGCGGGTGCGGGACCCGTTGCGGCAGGAGCCGTGGCAGGGGCCGTAGTTGGCACTGCCGCGGTAGGCGCTTTCGTGGGGGCAACGACGGCGGGTTTTGGCGCCAGAGTGGGCGCCTTAGTGGGCGCCTTGGCAACCACTGGCGCTGAAACTGGTGCGACCACGGGCGCCTTTGCCGCGACAGGCGGGGTTGCGACAGTGGGAGCCTTCGCCGCGACAGGGGGCGTTGCGACAGTGGGAGCCTTTGCGACCACCGGGGGCGTCGCGACAGTGGGCGCCTTTGCAACCACCGGGGGGGTTGCGGCCACAGCGGGGGGTTTAGCTGCTACCACCGGGGCGGGTGCGGCTTTCGGCGTCACGGGTGCCGTTGTCTTGGGAGGCGCTGCGGTGACGACCGGTGCAGGCGCTGCTTTGGGTGGTGTGACGACGGTAGGTGCGGCGGCGGCTGGGACGGCTGGCGCCTTCGGTGCCACAGCAACTCTGGAAAAAATACTGGCCTCTGCTTGTGCTCCACATAACACGATCACCACGAATAGCACACTCCACGCGGATAGCCCGACCCGTCGATGAGTCGATGACTTCGGCTCCATCTTGATGAGTCGTTGAAGGTCTTGCTCAAGAGCTTCAATTCTGAAGCAAAAGGTCATAGCGAGACACGAGTCAGTGCAGGAAGGGAAATCCACGTATGGGCAGGTGAAGTGATCAACGAGTGGAGCAATGCAAAACCCCCAGGGCACTCACCAGACGTTCCAAGATGGATAGAGGGTCATATATAGTTCAACCAATCGAATAAGACTGCATGTATGAAGGCGGCATTCTCTGGTGACTGAATGGAGAAATTGACCTTTTCCACGAGGATAACGACATAATTAGAATACACATTCTCCCCCAAAAAAGAGCAGTTCGGGCGATGGACACATCGAAAGAGGTATATTGTAAGTGAACATCAGTGCCTCAACTGCACTGTAGTGTATTTGAAATCATGTCCAGAGGTACACATCAGATCGTGATCAGATCACCCTGTGTATGTATGCAAGCCCAACGATCGCGAACTGGCTGCATCCAATTATTGTTTTGTCCCGGTTTAGGGAGCACTAGAATTTAAAGGCCTTTCTCCGGCATTTTCCGGATTTAAACATATCTAGCTACGATACGGTACTTATCCTGCTAACATCATTCCTGGCAATAGTAGAATTGGTTCCCCAACCTGCATTCGTGAACGGCATGGAACTAGCTTTTCTTTACGTCACACCAAGGTGTTCCCGAACCTCATAAGTTCAAGTATCTACGTCTGTGAAATACAGTAATGTCCAACAACTCTCTGGACACCTAAGAGGCACTTGCGAATTTGTAAGTGTTTCTCACACTACATGATGCACATGTTTATTAATATAACCCACATGGAATGAAAAGCCATGCTACATTACAATGGTCGAAGCTCTAGCCAAGGGTGGATTGAACATCTAATTCGCAGCATCATCAGTTTTACCGCGACACATAAGGCAGCTGACCCATTTACTGAGTCAATTAGTGATCCAGGTACTAATTTATTATCGTGCAGAAAGTACAGATCTTAACCACCGAACAGAAAATAATATAAACAACTCAATGTCGAAACTAAACTCAGCAAGAAACAGCATCAATCGAATACTACTCCCCTTGACCGTACTATTCAACGTAAAACTGCAGAGTTCCTCAATCTACGCTCGATGGACCGCCCTCACCTTATTAACATACAGCGGACTTTGAGCGCCGAACTGTCATTGTTCATTCATGGCGAACAAGCACAAGGGCCAATGGAGATAGAAGCTACTAAAGCAATGGTGACCCTGTTATTGTGTCAGATCACCATCAAGGCTATTTATTAGTTGGTGAGTAAACGCTTAAGAGATTCCTCAGAGGGTTCCTCAGAGGGCTCCACCAGCTGTCGAAGGCAACATGAACGTGCACCTGAACTACTACATTACCTTCACAATTAGTCGACAAATCTTACTTCCAAGGCGACCTTCGATTTCCGAACACCGGGGCTACCCAACGGGAGGCGCCATGGCTTCCACATATGGCTATCTCGTGCACGCACTAAGCACTAACAAGAAAAAGGCCACTCTCATTTCTCGATGCTGTAGGTTAGGCCATAACCTACAGAGTTCTCTCATACAAGTCAAGAAATCTTGCAGGTCATTCGGTGCATCCCTGAGTCCTAAATGCATTTCCCTAGGCACTTGGTGATGAAAACTCCATAGCCATCAAATAGGGGAGGCGGTGGATAAAAGTGAGCAACATACATACCTCAAGCCGATGTCGCCAGTACGGGCACCTTAAAGCCTTACTGCATGTTCAGCAGCACTGCCGCCCACACCGTCGCATCTCGCGTTCACCAAGGATTTGCAGGACACAAGTCACACATAAAAGCGCGCCTCCTCCGAAACAGAGCACTCTCAAATGCAATGTTGCAAACCTGAGGTATTAGACACTAGTCGCACACTCTCCCTTGTACCTATTGCTCAGAAAACCTTGAGGTGTCAGCACTGTCTCTTCCGAACTCTTCCGGTGAGTGTGTGAGGAGGTGTTGGAGCTAAGGTGCTGGAAAGAACTGCATACAGCAGCTCACAACTAAGTTGGAGGAGATGTACAGTACTAGGCTACCTACAGACGCTGTTGAGCTGGGCATACAGGAAGGAGAGCAATAATGGGGGGACGAGGCAGGGCTGCAACGGCAGCTGCGGCTCTCATCAGTGCGAGGGCCCCTAGGCTAGTTCGCGAATATGAAGGGGGGGGTGGCTATGGGTGGGGCGCAGGGGCAATCAGTGCGAGGAGAGAGGAAGAGAGAGAGAGACTGAGAGAGAGGGGCCGGGCTGGCTCCCAACCAGCATAGTGTTGGCTGCTGACACTGGTCAGGGAGAGTGACGACTGGCATGAACTCTCTGACACTTCATCTTCACTGATTATAGTAAATAGTGTGGGCCAAATGTTTAGTCTGACTTACCCTGGGCATCTTTATAGTGTGGTCCACAGTAAATAGTGTGTTGCGCTTGCCATGTCCATGCGGTATATTGGTCCCCCCATGATATGCCATATGGTGTGTTCATGGGTTGCAACCAATATTGTTATGCTTGTTGATAGTCAGTCATCGACAATGGTAATTGGCATGAACACTTTGGCACTTTTCATTTCATCTCCCACTAGTTATGTAAGTTGTGTGCGGTGGTATATGTATACTTATCTTTGATTATACACCATCACGCAGAAAAAAGTGTGCAATCCTAGTTACGCTTGTCATGCCCTTGTGGTATATCAATCCCCACCTCTGGTGATATGGTATGTTGGTTGGTTGCCAACTAGGATAGTGTTGGTTGCTCAAAATCACGAATCGACAATGATAAGTGGCATGACCTCTTTGACACTTCTCACTTAATCTACATTGGTCATGGCAAATAATGTGGGGGCACATGTATTGTATGACTTATGATAGGCAACTTTGTAGTGTGGTCCACAGTATGCGCCATCAGGGCATTGTCATGCAAGATAATAGCGTGTAATCTTCGTTAGACTCATCATGCCTCCGTGGTATACGAGTCCCCCCCCCCCCCCCCCCCCCCATGATATAGTGTTGGTTGTTGATAGCCAACACGACTAATGATCGGCATGAACTCTCTAACATTTTTCATTTCATTTGCATTGCTTATGGTCAACGGTGTGGGGCAGAGATGTAGTGTGGTCCACAATATTCACCATCACGTAAGAAATTAGTGTAACACTCTAGTTGCACTTGTCATACCTCTAGATATCGTATGTAGATCGGCTACCTAGTACCAACTAGTATAGTGTCGTTTGTTGACAGTCAATTAGGGTTATTAGGGAGGACTAACATGAAGTCTCTAACACTTCTCATTTTATCTACACTGATTCTAATAAACAACATTCGATCTTTTTTTGTGTCACTTACCTAGAGCAAGTTTATAGTGTAGTCTACAATATACCCTAACATTATAAGCCCCTAAGGAAGTTTACCCTTAAAAGATCAAGAGGGTCTGTTTAAACAGACATGTGACAATTTGTGTGAACATTTAACAAGTATTGAATTGATGTTTTATCGAGTATAAGTTATTGAATGTGTGTTTAGCACAACCCATCATATAAAGGAAGTGAAAAAAAGGCATTTGTGACAACAATGACTACATATACATGGTATGTATTTAAATCTAGGTCATTTATACGAATTGAATTTCCTATACTTCATTCCACATATATGTAGCTCCAATTGGAACAATAGATATGATGAATGGGCTTAATTTATATAGGGTCACTTTTGATACGTTAAGCAAAAACTATATAAAAAAAAAATCCTAAACCCTTTGTATGACATGCATCTACAAGTTTGGATAGGGCCTCTTGGACCTTTAAGGGTTGATGTTGTTGTGTTTCTTGATGCATGGCCGAGGCATGAGGGTTGCAAACATTAGTGAAAGAATCTTCCCATGATACAAACATACAATTAGTGTGTGTGGTACTAATTCCCAAAACACACACTATTTTGCCAAGTCTCAAAATAGTGCATGGGGGTTGATATTTTACTAAGTGACACTAAATTCATGAATACATGATCATTTACCATAGAATGCAAGATAACTAATGTGTGCTTGACGGTGCTTGTAGAGTGATAATTTCCTTCCATTTCATTCAACCCCTCAAGGCCATGAATGGCATAGCATTGACTGCAATTTTTGTGATTTGTCGATCCCTTGAATTCAATCATAGCATTGTTCAGTTGTACACATGCGTTCCATTCTAAACATACATGCACGAGTCATGTGTTAAAAAAAATTTAATGTTAAAAAAATTGGGGGGGGGGAATTTGAGGATAAAATAGGCTTTTGAGGGGGACCTAATAATAAAAGGAAAGGTGGTCTTAGTTGGCACACCTCACTTAGGGTGAGTTTCCACGTAGGTTGCTCGCCCACCAAATTCTAGTGTGCATAAGGACAAAGGGTGAGTTTTCATGTTGGCCGTTTGTCCACTAGATTCTAGATAGTAGTGGGTTGGAGGTGTTCACATGTAGTTAAGCATAAGCTATCATCCAGCCACATTCTGGTGGTATTCTAGGATATGGAGGGCCGTGGATATGGGCTGCTAGATTTCCATTCTTTCACTAAAGAATCTTTGACCTACAAGTTCCGGTCACCAAAGGAATAAGGTCGGTTAAAGACTCAAGAGAACCAATGTTTGTGTAGAACTCCATCCTTGGTAACCAGGAGGAAGAGGTTAGTAAGTGGGTCCAGATTTGAGAATATGGGAGTAGCTAATCAGGGCATATGAACCCTACCCCACCAAATAAACCATTTGGGTGGCTTTGTCCTTATTCACACTAGAATATGGTGGGTGAACAACCTACATGGAAACTCACCCAAAGCCGCCCAAATGTAGAAGAAATCTAGTGGGGTAGGGTTCATATGTGCCAACTAGCTACTCTCATCTTCTCAAATCCGGGCCCACTTACTATCCTCTTTCTCCCGATTACCAAGGATGAAATTCTACACCAACATTAGTTCTCTTAAGTCTTCAACTGATCTTAATCCTTTGATGACCGGCACTCGTAAGTCAAAGATTCTTAATGAACACATGAAAATCTAGTAGCCCATATCCATGGCCCTCCACATTCTAACAGACCCCAGAATATGGTTGGATGGCAGCTTCTGCTTACCTACATGCGAACACCTCCGACCCACTACTATCTAGAATCTAGTGGGCACCTCCCCACCTCCGGTTGCAGGGGCCCTCTTCCTACTGCCACGTTGCACGAATATGTAGGTCGCAAACCAGTTTGAAGCTTCTTCGGCCAGCAACTTCAAACGATGCACTGAATCAACTGCAATCAAGCGCAAATTTACGAGATTTTCATATTTGAACATATTATCCGTGAAAATACTCGGGTTTATACTGGAAATTATAAAGGTGGATGCTTGCAGACGTGCTTGGTTGCCAAATTCCAGGGTTTGAGCTAAGACTGCACTTGTTGCAAGGTGGGTGAGAACTTCTTGCTTTGAATCTCATTCATTGCCGTCATGAATGAAACATGATTTTTGTAGTGTCGGTGATGCGTTTCCCAATTTTGGGTTTCGAATTCAACTGACGATCGCTTACTTTGCTGGACTGGATTTGCATGTTGTTGGCTTCGGTTCAGTGGTTTCCGTTTAATATTTTCTTCGAATTTGTGCTTGCAAATTGAGGTTGTCCAAGTGTGGTTGATAGATTCGGCTGTCGCGTTGCCGTTTGCATTCGCATTGCGAGCCCAACTTCTAGCTCGGTGCTCTGTGACATGGAGCGATTGGATGCTCAGGGAGCTCCTTGCTCGATCGTGCGCATTGCATTTCTGGATTCCTCCTCCTCGCATCGCTTTTGCAATCTGAATTTGTTTCGATCGTTGCGGCTGACCTCCTCTGCCTCAATGCAGAATTTCACCTAACCCAACATTTGATGTGGAGGTGCAAGGTCTTCCAAGTCAATCGCACATGGAGATCATTCGCCACAAAGTCTTTTGGGCGCAAGGGGGGCAGCACACAAAATCAAATATGAACATTCATATGAAACTTTCGCATTTGATCCACACTCGTCCCACATTTATGTTCTTTGTATCAAAAGAATGGTTCGTGCTTGATTCATGAAGGACTCTTGGGTCCTACAACATGAGTACGTATGAGACGGGCTTCGTCCCAATGAGCCACCCCTCCAACGAAACCCTCCCACAAATCGACGGCCAAGGCGGCGAGGATGTTTCGAGAGGTGACACCAAGCCACTGCAGCGAAGCATTACCCAACTACTTGAGCATGCCAAACCCCATGTGCAGACCCCACCTCGAATCGTCTACCTCTCTTCCTCTACCCAATCCCAACAACCCCCCTCCGCCCCGGCTATTTCCATGCCCGTTCTGCACCGAAAAACTCTGCCTTCAACTACACTAAATAGGTAGATTAGTGTTAGATGAAGATTAGTGTTGAATGCAATAGTTACCTAAAACGCTAATTTTCAACTGATATTACAATTAGTGTTTGAATAGGGTTTGAACAAATTATACCTTTTACGAGGTTCTCATATTCTTCTTCCTTCAATTCTTCATTCCAAGATTTACAAAATATCATCTAACACTAAATGCGCTCATGTAAATATTTAAAGTTACTACATGGTACAAATAGTGTTAGAGTTGACATTTAGTGTTCTAACACTATAGAGACAATTTACATTTAGCGTTTTCGTTGACTACTAGTGTTTCTAACATTAATCTACCTATTTAGTGTAGCTAGAGGTGGGTTTAGGGGGGAGTGGGATCACACCATAAGAAAAGAAAAGAAAAAATAACGCCCGTATTGGCATATCGGCGTGACTTCGAGCCCGTTGGCCTTATACTGATCATGGTATTTCGTGATGCAGTTGATGGTTTTATGCCTCCTTTGGGGAGGTGGGCTCTGATGGGTCACTAGTAGTCCGTTGTTGTTATGGTGGGGGGACTGGTGTTTGTTTGTTGTGTAGTTTTCGTTTGTTTAATACTAAATAGGTGAGGTATTTAATGGCGTTTTGGTGTATGTCTTTCATGAGTTTTTTTATGTTTGATTTTGGGATTTTTAATTCTGTGAGTTTTTGAATGGAGTGTTCATGTACGTATGGCTCCTCTTACTCCTGCCGTGATTGTTATGATGGGGTTGGTTTTCCAGCCATTATTCTGGATGGTGTTATTTAGAGGGTCATATTTGGCATGGATCACACCATAATCTTTGTAGAATGGAGGTGATTAAAGTTGATCAACTGTTGTCACGTCCATCACCTAAGCCATTGGCCCACTGTGCATGGCTTGGGGGCAAGACTTACCTTGTTTGGATAGATGCCCGCATAACGATCACCTCCATCATTTCGAGCTCAATAGAATATTCGTTGGGGATGGCCATTGTCATGGGTTCAATTTCCCCCATGGATAGTACATTGGAAAACATGCCCCCCCTCGGCCTTCAAGTCCACATTGGAGAGAATCGTACTATTTGACAATGAGGAACCCCCCCCCCCCCTTGGTGCACGGTGTTGGGCTAGTTGAAGGTGATGAAGAGTGTGTAAAACGTCTTAGGTATTGGGGATTGACAATATGTACCACCTTGTGTCCCCAATTTTAGGGCATTGATTTGTGTAATTGTTTTTAAGATTTATTATCATTATTATCAGTAGTATTATTGTACGCCGTGTTGTTCCGAACATTGCTTGATGATGTTTTTTCTAAAAGTTTGGTTTTCTTAGAGCATGCTGGGTGATTTTTTTCATGGAAGATTGTTTCATATGCCATTTGGTTTCGTGTGATTTTGGTAATGGGCCCCAATGAGACGTGTGTTTAAAACATATTCGATCATTTTTATTGATATTTCCAATGATCTCTATGATAGGAAACAAGGGTCTCCAATGGTTCCTTTTCCCAACTACCTCACTTCTCCAATGGCATCAAATGTTAGATTTCTATAAATGGTCACAAGTCCACATTGATGCATTTGAGCCCTACATACCTCTTTTTTATTATCCAACATAACCACTACAATCAATAAATTTGACACCAGAAGTAGCTTTGAAGACCCCTAAGATTAGACCAAGCCAAGTCATCGGAGATGGAATGATCACAAAGTCACAAGATAACAGGGGTTCAAGATTCACGTTGAATGGATGAAAGGTATGCTCATATGCAATAACTTTATCTCTGTTGTGGCATTTGCTCACAACCCAACATACCTTTCCCACACATCACACATCACAAAAGCATTAACTTCCTCCAAGGCGTATAATGTTAGGCCACAACATACACCATTAGGCAACATGTCGGGGACTTGTTTTTACTAGAGACTCTTCATCCACGACAACGAATGAGTTCCCTGAGTCCTCGTACCATTACATTGTTTATAGCATTCAATGGCATTTACTATTTGGAATTATGCAATGCTATAGCTTTTTGCCAAGAATGTAACTTTTTACCAAATAAAATAATAGAAATCGTATATCGTATGTATAACCTTTTTAATCTTTGTTGGCAAGGAATGAAAACCTAAGGCGAGAAATTATAGCCTTGCGTCACTCCAAATACTGAGTGGCACTAAATACCATGCACGGGGGAGTGTGTACTTGGCATGACACGAGTGCGTACACTCAAGCATGATTTTGGACCGTTCATAAATGTGACAGAGTTCATCCATCCCCATCCCCATGTAATAATAATAAACTCAGCTCATCACCGACGCCGTCCGAGAAGCCAAGCTGTTCTCCGCACTCGAGAAAAGGGAGAATCATCCATCCATCCCCTACGCACTGTCAGAGTGGACATGTCAGCTTTGGCCTACAAAGTGTCGCGACGTGATTAGTTGGGACCTGTTAAAGATGACGTGGAACCAGAATTTAGGTGGAGATGTGCCCAATCATACCTGAAATGCAAGGCAGCAACCATGAGAATGGAAGTACATGCAGTCTGCCCTTGATAAATGTTACACTTATAAACGTTAACTCATTATATTTGTTAACAAAATCGTACTCCCCTCATATTGCTAACTAGAATGTTAACTATGTTAAATGTTAACAATAATTTACTCCCCTCTTTGTTTATTTTGCCACTTATAAATGTTAACCTACGAAATACATCCAATATTGTGTGATGACATCCATTACATTGACTCACAACCTTTCAAAGTGGCAAAAGCCACCAAATTTGACTTTTGTGATCAAATTATTCATCTGGACTATATTGATTCTTATTTTGTTTCATAAAAATAAAAGATTGATTTGATACACATATTTTATATATGATAATTTTGCAAAACTCTCCCTCCATAATTGTAATGAATTTATACTTGTTAAGCATTCAAAAAGCTCCCTTTATAACTGTTACAATGTTAACTCACTATAAATGTTAGGAAAATTTTACTTCAGAGCCTAACATTTATAGAGGGTGGATTGTATAAACAACGGGCTTCATTGGGGTCTGTAGTGGTAGTGGTTCCCAATCGTCCACTAAGTTGATGGCCAAACCACACTATATTGTGCAACTACTTGGGACCATATTAACACCAAAGACTCTGATGCCCCCTTCCCACCTGACTTTAGCTAAGACTAAAAGTTGGTTCTAACAACCCAACCTTCACACCATCGACATTATCTATTGCCGAGCCTAGTTGGCAAATGACGTGGCATGGCTTAAAAGTGGAGGTGCTAAGTTTCAAGCACTGACCCTCTAATCGGTACTTAAACATGAGGCAAGAATATAGGACCTTTAAAAGTGTCGCCTCCCGCCCTTGTGATTGGTGCTTTGTAGTCGACTTAGCTATGAGGGCACGAGGAGCTTCATTAACAAAAAACTGATGGTAAGATAGGTGAGTAGTAAGGCATTTGGGGCTGGGACAAAAACTACCCAACATTCATTGCTTGGTAGATAAAACAATGAACATGTGTGAAAGCTACTCAACTATAACCTACTTGAAAATCTCTGGAGCAAGTTCTTGTAGGTGCATTGGGATAGCCGGATGCCTCCGCTATAACTGAGGGAACTTTACACCGATTTTTAAGAAATACTTTGGGTCTTAGCTAAAGTCGGGTGGGAAGGGGGCATAACTTCGTTTTTATAAATGTTTAACCATCAGAATTGGTGTGAATGATAGCCATTTGAAAGAGAGCTTTAAATCTCCTTTTTAAAGTACGATGTGTTCAGTGTATTGGTGTTCTGTCATGCTCATATAATTCGGTCAACTTCAAAGGCACATCTCAAAGGCATAATATATGATAGTGGATGTCTTGAAATATGCTACACCATTACTAATATTGGAGGGGGAGCACTTAGCGTAAATCTTGTCAATCACGCGAGGGTAATCAAAGGGTCCTATATACATATATACATATATGTATATATATACACACACTATATGTCCTTGTTATAATTTCCACAAAAATCTAATGTTGCATAATATATTATACATTCATAATATATTTGCATCGACAAGATATAAAATACCCTAATCTTATGTATGTTTTTGTAGACTATGGTCATGATTGATACTTCTACTGTGCACCCATATGTTACAAGTATGAACATTCAATGCACCTCTGAAGAAAATAATGGTTGGTATGAACCTTTGTGTTCTTTATCACGCCCCAAATGCCAATCAATGACCACCTCAAGGAGTAAACATGGTAAGGTATGTGAAAGAATTCCTCCGGTATACTAAAACCATAATTTTCTAGGGTGAAATGCCTAGATGTAGTAGCAAAGTGTTGTTTAGATTTAGGTTTTTTTTTTCATGGTGTTAGGTACTCAATTATAGAATATAAAGATGAGATCTTCAAAACTTATCATTAAAAATATTGCTTAAAAAGTAATGGTTAATTCTGGTTCTTGACAGTCTAAATTTCATGACTTTGAATAGTTTGCTGTTGGATTTTTTTCATATTCCTTGAATTCATTATAAAATTGAGAGCATCATTACAATTTTGTTCATAGAAAACATTGAATTAATGTAATTTTATCATGTTTTAAACAAATTCTAGACTTTTACGTGTTCAATATATCTACTTGCACTGTCTTCTAAAATATGTAGACTTTTATTGAAAAACTTTTGACAACATAAACTGCTTGGCTTTGTAGATCAATGTGCTTTTCAAATGTTTGTGATTTTTTCCTTCACCAAATTCAAAGTAAGTATATAATGTTGAATCACTTCTACTTAAACTTATGCAGGGTACTGGAGTTGGGTACTTGATCGTGCATGCGCCCCTCACTACCTAATAAGTTAGGCTACATGAGAGTTGAAATACCACAAAATTTTACCGGTTCGTGATGGTGAGATTCATAAGTCCAACACAATTTACATTGAATTGACCAACCTTGGATGCTTCTACTTTAGTACGGAGACATAAAGCGGAGATTGGGCCTCATATCATACTTGCATCCAAGCCTCTTTTAAGCCAATGATATGCCCATTATTGTTCAAGGCCCAAACCCTCAAGAGTTCCTCGGCATAACTTATGCTGCGGATGCACACTATGACTCTACGATAACTTGTAAGTAATTAGTGTGGGTTGCCATTTAGAGTTTATGCGGTGCTATAACATTCTACTGTCAATGTACTCTCTTAATAACATTTGTTTTGATGTTCTACACATGGCAATGCACCACACCAAGTTATTTAGTGGTATTTAGTGCCTCTTATGATTCATAGTTATGCAATGCTCTATTTAGAGATAGAGAGAGAGAACCAGCAAGGTAGGCATGAATGAGGGATGTTTCACCTTGATCATAAGCCTCATGTATTTTCCACATAGAAAACATGTTCTTACGAAGTTGAGTCCTTTGTGTTCTAAGATGTCCAAGCAACGCATTTAGCCTTTGTTGGTAAATCATAAAATTAATAGCAAATAGTTTTAGGGTATTGTAACTCCAAATAGCAAATGACACTAAATATCACAAACAATGTGCTTGTTTGTGTGGCACTTAGAAATAAATCACATCATCGATCGAGCAAAAATGAAGAAAGAAGAAGATTATGACTCTTAGCAATTATAATTGGTAATTCTCACTTATTGCACATGTTAGCAAAGAACAAGATTGAGAAGCGGTGGGGGGGGGGGTTGGGTGAGAGTTGAACAAACCAAATATGTCTCTTTACTATCCATCTTAATTAACAAGGTTGTCATTGCATTAGAATACCCTACGTCTACTATGGTGAACATGCCTTATTCAACTACACTAAATATGATATTTAGTGTCACCAATTCTAATCGTCTTTCTCTATACTAATTGTAAACCGCGGTGTAGTGTCACCCACACTAAATATTAACCCAACATTATTTGTCACCCCTTGTAAATTTTGGGGGGAGATTATAGATCTACAGTGTTGCAAATACTGTCACTTACCAAGTCATTTTTCATCCAAAATTTCAATCACCTATGAAAATATTTCATCACAAGTTGTTGACAAGAGAAGGTAAGGTTTTGGCTGATGGATGAACTCATCCATCGTCCAAGACAATATTTGTTCACTTATTCATAAGAAGTGTCATCCAAAAAATTACCATAGTGACATAACATACCATATGACACTAAATTTCATATTTAGTGTACTTATCTTAAATGCACACCTATATTTGGACCTAACTTCTTCATCCATATTCTCGGGTCAACCGAAAGTTTAAGTCCACAAATTGGAGTTGTATTTCATAGCGAACATGGAAAAAATAATCATTTTATACCTATCTAACTTAGGTTTTGTTGGAAGATGTCAACATGGACTCATGGCACAACCGTGACCTCTATATATGTTACTAAGGCTCGTTCAACGTGACATGAATTCAAACTAGTTCCATGTTATATCATAGTAGGTGGAGCATTTAACTCTAAGGTAAGTAGAGATTGAGGTTGGCACTAGATTCGTGCACGTAATGAATGCTCGTGATTGAAATGCAACATGTTAGAAGAATGCCGCTTTTCAAGGGAGAGATTGAATCATTTAGGCTGCTTCAATAACACAACTAACTTAAAGGTATGTTTCCACTACAATGTGAATCTTGGTTTTCCTTTGGGATATTGTGGGTGATGGCTCTTAAGACAATTGCTTCATTATCTCACAACCCTCGATTTTATTATAAAATTATTGTGTAAGAGAGACCACATGGAATGATGGTAATAAATAGTAGTTGCAAAGAGTTTGGTTGTATGTGTGTATGTGAATTTCACTACCAACAAAATGAGTCCTAGACAATCGTCATGAATAACAATGCAGAGCTATCATTGTCGTAGGTTTTACGAATTTTAAATGAAGTAGGACAAATTTCACGTGATGCAGGATGATTGATGATAACTCATATGCTTGTAGTGTTTACAAGTATAGTAACGTGGACAACTCTTGATCCATGGATAGGTTTTAAGTAGAAGGGATTCAAAACTATACACTAACATTGAACATTTTGTGAAAAAATCATAAATGTTTTAAACACATTTTGATTTACAAGCCCGTGCAAGTTGTGTTGACAAAATAATTTTTAAAATAAGTTTGCATAATTTAAAAGATGGTGCAAGTGATGTGCAAGTGGTGACATTGAACAAGTAATTGTCTCGATATCTTTTAAATACAAAAAAACCTTAAAATTACGATTTTCTACCATTTTTGGTGGGGATGATGACCTTAACTTTAGAATGAATTAAAGGAATACGCAAACAAATTTGATGTTCAAAATATTTAAGGTCATGAAATTCATGTCCAAAACCATATTTGACCATTTTCTTTTTTGGAGCATCACTCTTAATGACAAGTTTTAAACATTTGGGCACTCGACACATCGATAGAGGGCATCATATATATATATAAAGATTCATTTCAAACGACAACTTTCTACCACTTTTAGATATTTGACCAGAGTAAACTATGGTTTTCTCATACCAGAGCACTTTTTGGATCCACTTCACCATGTTTGCATAGACACTACAGCCTTACATAAACAATGGCACTTGGAAGCCCACGAGTGCACAAATTCCACTCTTGCGTTCCCATGGTACGGACTTTTGGATGAGTTTCAAGGGTCATCACAATTCCATGGTCATGGCCCCCAAGCCATAGTGTAAAGTGGCCCTCAATCATACATTATTGAGTCTCTCATTTGATGTGATCATCTCCATGGGCAAACTGCCAACGGTGGCCGTTCCGGCCTCTCCCCAATAGCTTTCCGGGATTCACTAGTCTTTTATTTGGGCCCTTGGCATCTTGAGCTCCTAAGTGTGGGACCCGGGAAGAAAGGGGAAGGGGTGGGCCCCACCCTTGCCAACGGTGATAGATAACCTCGTTGATAAGCCACCGGGGCTTTACAGGCAAGAGGGGAATTCCTTTTGGATACGAGGGTACATGCCATTCATAATGCTAAATTCTTGGACTTTATGGGATGCCTAGGCGTAACATTACTCACTTGTAGGCCAATGCACCGTGGGCCCGGAAATTTGTCAAGTGTTGTGTCTTATTTGTTATTATAGATTTCTTCTGCAGGAATCAAGAGTTTTCAACATGAGTATTGGTGCACAACCTCACATTCCAGTAGATCCTTGATGGAGTTTTTCAAAGTTGTTGCACTCTTTGGTACATGGTATTCATCGGTTCAGACCAATGTTGAACGGGTATCTGTCCCGCACACGGGTCTGTAAAAGGGTATGTACACTGGTTTGTAATACCAGCTTGAACTACCAAGCAGTGCGCAAATACCAGGTTCATACCCGGGCCCTGGACTCACTGCCAACCCTAAACCTGGTCACTAACCCGTACCTTGCTCAACGATGAGCTTGGAAACCCTTAAACATGCACGTCTTTGTTCATTATGCTTGCTTCCGGCGATGTACTGGTTTGTTGTGTGCACAACGTACTACAAGTAGTGGAGCTTTGTTGCTAGGGTTAAGCTAGCAACGTTGATTAATGTGGGAGAGAGGGAGTTTGCTCAAGTTCATGCTTCATCTGTTTTGGATTTTTTTTAAATTTTAAATTAAATTATTAAATAAATAAATTCTCTCTTAAAAACCCTAAAATGACATACCATACCCTTGCACTGGGCACCCTGGTATATGAAAAAAAATCACACCATAACACGTACCCTAAAATTCAAGAAATTTTACAAGACCACATACACATACCCTACCTTGAAAATACAAAACCTTTGTAATATCAATACCTCGATGTTCTACATTTCCAAGAAATTTTCAAAAACCAGGCCTCCCCTATATGCACTTTACAACATATCCGTTCAACACTGGTTCAGACCAGTGACATGGCTACATGTATTGGAAACAACAACATGTTTACTTGCCTCACGTGATCTGCTTCTTACCTCGGGAACCTGCTCGTTGCCGTGTCTAGGTGGTGTTTTTTATAATAAAAAAGTAGCATGCTTCTGACTAACAACCTCTCACTTTGCGTACCCCATTTAGAAAGGGAGCAACAGTGAGAGGCTCGGTAATGTTATGAGGGTTGCATGGTGTTCACGTAAACTCGTTTGCCTAGGAAGGTGAATATGCACAAGTCTGTTCTATAACATGATAAGGGTTATAAACTCCAAAAATGGTACCAAAGATCTTGAATTTAGTCTAGTGGGTCAAAAAGGGGTTAGCTTGGAATGAATTGGCCAATTTAATTCACTCCAAGAAGGGGTTAACTTGAGCCGTAGCATTGCTTAGGGATTTCTTTATATTGTTGAAATCCCCTTCATTGATGATGGATGAGCTTACATAGTTGCCACAAAACCTAAACCGGTGCTACTTGTTATTTCAAGGGTCACACGAGAATGTAGGTGTGCAATTATACGTGCTACACTCTACAAATTTAGTGTGACCCATATATTCATCATTAACCAACGTAAAGGACCTTGCCATGACACCCTACTTTGCAACCAAGGAGTGTGGCATGAGACCCTTGTTGCTACATGATGAGTTGTGAAAGCTACTCTAAAGGATATTACATATTGATTTTAATGCCACGCTAAATTCGATATAAAATGTGCTTCTCTTTAAGCCTTCAATGTGGCATAAATCCATCGGTTATTGCATTGAGGCCACTTTGCCCAACATGTTTGTATCCTAAAGATGAACGTTGCTAACTAAGGATGGCTAGGATCATTCATGAATCTACTGTTGGGCCCATGAACACAACTCAACATCTAAGTAATGTTATGGCTCAAGTGAAACAAATGTCATATAATTATAGTTTATATTTTAATTAATTCTAAATGGGCCCTACTTGACTAGTTCATAAGTATATGATGCCATTTTTGAAATCATATTAGTTGTGTTTTTTTAAAAGGTAAATGGGTCCTAAATGGTTACTTTTAATGTAACACGCAATTAGTACGAGGTGGCTAGCAAATTCAAATTGAGGTTGTAACCACTTCCTATGAACCGCGAAAATTGTGAATAATGGTGGCTACGGGGTCGATTTAATATTTGCTAATCACTTTGTATTAATTGCCTCTTTCATATCCTAGAAGAAGTGGGCTAGTAGGAAAAAGTGACTTGATATGACCTATCTACCTTTATCTTATGTAATTTACGTAAGAATACCACAAACTACACTCAGTAGTCCTTTTATTGTGGGCCACAATAATTTTTTAGAGTCACGCTAATTCTCATGATGAGAATCAAGGCATGCCACATATATTCTCAAGCCACACTAAATTTACAGTAGAAAATTAGCCTAGGCCAGTATTTTTTTCCTCTAAAAAGTCAATGTGGGCAATTGGTTTATTTTGTGCTAGTTTTGTCTCATAAATAATATTCAATGTGTTGGATGGAACTCTTCATGAAGGCTTAGGGGAAGACCCGAGCTCTTAAACCCACATTATTTCTGCCTTGAGTAGAAAATTTGTGTGGGGAACCTGTAAATGCACGGAAATCCTGATTAACAGCCAAACCGGACTTTAGAGGGGAAATAGCTTGTTTGTTTTGATTAGGTAAGAGGAATTTAGGGTAACTTGGCCGTTTTAAGAAATAAATCTTTGTACATCTGTCCAGCGAAATAAAATGGTTAAAACGGTCTTTTTAGCCGAGCCGGAACTGTACCAAAAATATTGTTAAACAACTGCCAGTTCCGGAGCGGCCGGAATGATGACAGTTGTACGGGACTAAAACAATTTCCACAAATGGTTATGAAGCCGAACTTAGGGAGAACGAAGGCACTTAAGGAAATCAACCGTCCCCTTGAGCCATTTGCGCTGTGCGGCATTGCCGAGAGAAAGAATGGTGAGGAATTTTTGTCGAATCATCAGTAGTTGGATTGCTAAGATTCTGTTTCAAGCCGGATAGGGGTTGTCGCAATGCCGGAGGTTAGGGAGGACGATGATCTAAGGTAAGTGCGCCAATGACCGCACGATCAATCTTCAAATCCTTGTAAGTACAAATTTACAAGCTTAAATTGTTTCAAATTTTGAAGGATTGTTAATTGTGAAGTGAGGATTCTCTTACAAAAAATTAAAAATGAAAGATATTCTGATTTGTGAAAGCTATCACAAATTGAATCCAAACATACACAGGTGGATCTCAAGAGCTTAGTGAGCCCTTCACCGCACAGTGTGCGGTACCTATACATTCACATTCTCTCCAAAATTCCCTGAACATTCCCGAAGTTCCCGCGAGAGTTCTCAGGATTGAAAACTGTGCGGTGGATGTGCGGTCCGTGGGCCACGTTCGGTCAATGGCGCACTTACCCTAGTCCCCGTCCCACTTAGGAATGTAGTGCCCGCCATTTTGAAGCAGGAATCGGAGACGAAGGAATTAATCAAAGACCTCACCCGGATGGGATGCGAGGGTCTTCTTGCGAAACCTTGGAACTTGCGGAACGAGGCGACGCTAAGGGAATTCCTGTCCGAGAGAGAGAATCAGTGGCAGAGGACGATGAGGCGTGTTCCATAACAGTGGACCGCAGAAGTATGGGCGGATGTTTATGGGTTCGCGCCAAGGAAGGGAGAAGGGTGGGCAAGCCGGAAAGACACTTATTTCGTAGGAAAATTCAAAACGGAGCACGATCCGAAGGATGGGTTCCATCCGGCACATTGCAGAAACCCTAGGGAGCGTAGGGTAATAGAATTCCTCCTGCCTATTCTCTACCCGGAGAAACCCAAGAGATTGAGCATTACCTATGGCCAACACTATCTTCGGAGCACTGTCCGGAACACGGCCGGTCAATTGGGGGCGGCTCATCCAGGAATTGGTGGAGAAATCGATCCCCCACATCGGCAAGGAACTCTCTCCTCTCTCCCCGTACATCCTCCACCTCTACCAGCGGAATGAGTGCATGAACGAGGCGGAGGAGGATGCCTTAACAATTGCGGAGGACGAGGTCATTTACAAGCTGGGACCGGAAGTCGAGCTAACAGAGGCCGGAACAGAGGAGTCATTGAGCGATTGCGCTGTCCTTGAGCCGCCTCCGGCCGCACCCCCCCCCCCCCCGACCCAAGGAGAACGGCTACTCCTTAGCCCCGAGACGAAGCCGGCCCAAGTAGGGAACCGCACCGGAGGGACATCGATCTGTCCTCCTTTGAATATCCAGAAGCCCCTTTCAAGCGAGTCTGGGAAGAGCTGACCCACCTCCTGAATCATTATTTCAGGCTAGAGCACATCACCCAGGGCATAAGCAGGGCGCTGGACAACTGCGGGCCCGGAAACAGTCTCCGGGAACTGGCTAAGAAGACGGACCGATCAAAAGTGGACGCACTAGAGACTAAGAAGGCATAGTTGGCCGCGCATGTGGTAGCAATGATTCAAGAGCTTGCGCAGAAGAGCGAGGAGATCCACCGCTATCAAGCAGAACAGACGGTGGTCCTAAATCGAGTCTGAGAACTGGTCGGACATCCCGGGGAGATCGTCAACAAGGCTCACCTGTACGACAAACTCACGGAGAAAACGGATCCCTCCTCGGCCCGGCAGACCCTGCAGATCTTGGTGTAGTACTTGAGGTCAATGAAGGACCTGCTAAAGGAGATATAGAAACTCGTACCCCTACACGGAACCCCGAGGTGGATGCTAGATCTATGCCTGCTTGGATCGCCCACGGCCACACTTTACGAAGTGATAGGTGAGGTAAAGCTCGTCCCAACCTCCCAGGCCCTCGCCGGGCCCAGCCAAGCCGCAGGGGCCTCGAAGCAGGAGGAATCCGGCAGAGTTCCGGATCGTGAGAAGACTCCAGAGCCGGAAAGGGTCTGGTCGCCTCCGATTCGTAGGAAGAGTACAGAGCGCTCGGCGAGGTCAGGACGGGTCCAATCCCCAATGCAAGAAAGGGCCAAGACGCCAGAGAGGGCTAAGACTCCTGAAAGGGCTAGGACTCCAGAGCGAGCCAAGACCCCGGATCGTGGGAAGGCCCCTATGGTACAGGTTTCGGCAAGGTTTCCGGAAGAAGAAGAAGGTTCCGACCCCGGAGCGTTCCGTCTCGGAAGACGGATCGTGGGAGCAGATAGGGCCTTTAGCAGCTGAAGAGTCCGATGACGAGGTCACCCCCTCTCCTAGCATGCGCAAGATCTTCACCTGACTCCAAGAGAGGAGGCTCCTGACCCCAGGTGGAGGGGCGTCCGGAATCAGTGGGCCAGCTGGCCCGTCCAAGGCAGGGACGATGACAAAGAAACATTGAACCACTTAAGTTAGGAAATCAGGAATAGGAGATCATGCAGGGACGTGGTAGTTCAAATTTTGTGTCAGCGTAAAAGTAGGATTTGAGATCCGGAATTTCCGCAAATGCATCTTCCGGGACTTTGCTTCAGTTAGGTTTTGTTAGAACGGCCAACGGCGCTGTCCCTTCAGTTTTAGAATTGAGACCATTATTTAGGATGCTTTGGAGTTGGAGAAGGTGTTTTCTTCTCTCATTGTTGTTGTTTGGTGCTTTCTAACTCAATAAAACTCTGATTCTCTATAACCCTGGCGTGTTTGTGCATGAACAGTCCGGAGAGTGTCAAAGTATCAGAGAGAATAGGAGGCTTAGAAAGCCAGGATAGCACAAGAGGGAAAGGCATGGATCAGTTCCGACTACCGGATTGGGTTGATCACTTCTGTAGTGTAGTGGGAGTGAAGCCTCGCTATTCCGTTTGCATGTATAACTTTTATGTGGGAAAACCACTGTTAGGACTGGGTAAGGTTTCGAGGGGTACTCGAACTTACGCCATCCGACCTTCTGATGAGGTCCCATAATACCTGGAAGGGGTAGTACGGAAAGCGGTACGGGTCGCCCAGTTATCCTAGATTTATCGGACCCCAGTCACATGTAGCCGGAACGGTCTGTCGGAAGAGGGAGAGAAACTGGATAGGTTAGGATGCCGGATCGGGTTGATCACTTCTGAGGTGTAGTGGGAGTGAAACCTCGTTGGTTCGTTTGCTTGTATAACTTCTATGTGGGAAAAACGTTGTTAGGACTGGGTAAGGTTGTGAGGGGTACTCGAACTTACGCCATCCGACCTTCTGATGAGGTCCCACGGTATCTGGGAGGGGTAGTTCGAAGAGCGGTACAGGTCGCCCAGTTATCCCGGATTTATAGACCCCGGGCGGATCCAGATCAATATGCCATTGTAGATCCGGGTATACGTTACGGATTCTCTGTGTGACCTGCCAGGCCGGATTAAGCTGATCCGGACTGGTTGTGAGGGAATACCGGAACGTGGCCACAACGGGGCATCTTTCTCGGATGAGCCAAATCACCATTGGAGGTAGGAGTAGGAGTAAGTCTTAGACTTAGTGGTTCATCCGGAAGGTAAGTCCCGGAAGTGAGGATTTCCAAGTAACCATCCGGAAACGGAAAGGCCATTCCGCCCGGTGGTTGATTTTCAAACAGGGAAGGAGAGGAGCTACCATCTTACACTTCATAGGGTCCCTGGAACGATACTCGGATCATCCGGACACCCAGATTGAGCACTAAAAATGCTTAACCGGACCCTTTTGTCGATCCCGTGTTCCGACAAATTGTGTGGTCCATATAAAAATTTCCACATCAATTGTCCGCCCACACTAATAGGACTACGTAGTGTACTTAGGGTTGGTTTACACAAGTGACCAATGACCATGACCACCACCTTCTAAAATCTCTCTTTTGTCAAAGAAATGAGTGGCGGTCCCACTTTGTCTTACATAAGGTCACTTGAAATAGAAATGACCTTCTATGAATATGTCAAAAAATGGATGAGAAAGTAACATGAAAGCGACATAAAATACTATATGTACAGAAGTGGATATTGTTTGGTAGTCACAAAGAACCCAAACATGTTGTCCTAGTGAGAATATAGGTGGCCATGTCCAAGAAAAATCATACTTTTAGCCAATGCTATTTTAGAAGCATCTACTTTCAATGAAGCATTTAAAAAAAAATCATCAAGAAAATTATGTCGAGGTCTAAGTCCACTTTACACTACGACACGTGATCAAGACTTTTAAAATGTGACATGGATTTCTCTTGGTCATGGTCTTTGGACCGCCAACCGTGACCACAATAAATCATAGTTCATTTCTCCCCACGGTCATCAGTCACTTGTGTCCAATGGTCCTTAAAGTTGTGGCGGTGGTGGCCCTTTTGGGAAATGGTCATCCAAAGCTCACCAAAAAGAGGAGATCCGGTGTCCTTTTGCAACCTTGGTAACAATAATCACTATGGCTACCCCAAGGCGTGAAGGTACAATTATATGAACAATGCTTGTTGCCGAAGGGTGGATTCACCATGGCTAGAGGAGCCATGCGACTCAAAGGACGATCGGGTGGATAACTTTAGTTATACAATCATAGTGTGGTGAGATTCCTCTTCCCTCCCTTCTTCCCTCCCACATGCAAAATACGTGCCCACATCAAATGCCGGGGCCACATATGTTTGATAATGCCACTCTCGAAATGGAGTTTGATGACCTTAGCTTAGACAAAAGGGTTTTGGGTGTGAGGGAAAATGGTCTCGACCTTGGTCTGGATTTCCTAATCGTTTTGTGTTGATGGTGTGTACCATATTTGAGGAGAGGTGGGTGCAAAGTGTGGAAGTTTCAGTTTCGACACACTTATCTTAAATGATTGAATGTTTCTTTTTGGTGTTTTCCCCCTCTTTTCATTTTGATAACTTGTAGGTGCATGTCGTCACATCTTCTTGTATGGTGTCAAGACATTGAATATCTCATCAAAAGTGGCATTAACATTGTGCCGTGTTAATTGAAGTGATCCTTTGTTTCTATTAGTCATGCAATATCAAGTGTAATCTGCTCCCATGTGACAACCTTTCTAGTTGCCACCCAAAGATTCACTACCAACATGAGTCCTAGGCAATCGTCATACATTGGTGAGAGAAAATTGCAAAATCTACCATCACGATAGATTTGCAGGATTCTAATGATGTAAGACAATTTCTAAGTGACACGTGTCACTTGCTTAGGATTGGTATGCCCATAGTTGTGATTGCAAGATAGTTGATGTTGATCAATGATGAATAGCAGGGGCCACACTAATTCGGATGTTTAGGGTAGCATGTAGCATGTAACTTATTGCAAGGCTTGCGGCAGGCTGAAACATCTCATGCAAATCAGATAATTAATTAATTAGAGTGGACTGCAAAGTTGTGCTCCTTGATCCTGATGCCACGTCAGCCCTATTATAGGGACATTGAAGGGCTAGATTGCGGGTATTGGACATTACATTTTTAAATCTGACATGGCGGCTTGAGCACACGGTGGTTGAACCTTTCACTGCAATCCATGTCCACAACTAAGCTTGACGTGTGTTATTTGGATACTTTTTTTTGGGGTCTCTGCACCCACTTCTCTTAGGATATGAAACACGCAATTACTGCGAGATGATTATCAAATCCATATCATGTCCGCAATCATTTGTCTTATTATTTTTGGAGTCTGATTCGTATCGAAGCGAAGATTCTTGTGCTCATTAAGTGGTCATATAGGCTCCCCCAATCATGTTGACCATTAAGCTTAAAATGGTTAGCACATTTTGAGCATGTAGTCCAATCTTATTCAAACACGTGTCATTTTGGTATTTGTTCTCGGATTCACACCTAATCACACATCACTTAAATATAGGTGTCTAGATTATTTTTGTGTTGGAATTAGGCATGTCTACCTGAGTGCATGGTTTGTGAATTTGAAAATGTTCATGGTTGAAGGCAAAACTTAGGGTGGCTTTACACTAGGGTCCAAGACCAAAGAATCTCCACACTCAAACAATCCTATTAGTCTAGAGCAAATTTTGGACCCAAAGAGTCTAACACGAGGGTTTGGGTATAAAATTTAAAACAATGAAGTGGCATTGTTAAGGCATCACTTTCCCGTCGGATTGGTGGTCCTCACCCAAGAAAATATGACTCCTGGATCAAGGCCAATCTTCAGGCTTTTGGTTTAATCTAGAGTCCAAATATAGGGTCCACTAAAGGGTGTTTTGGACTCCAAGTTTTTAAAACCTGGATGCTAATGTGCACCCACCCTTAATTCTCATATCACATGTTCCAACATGGAAACCTTACAACTCATGCCAAATTGTCAAAGACATGAAGTGGTTCAAGTTGAGAGGATTAAAAAATAGTAGCATGGCAATAAATTTTGATGTGTCATAATCTTGAATTTGGAGAAATAGGCAATTCTGATAAATACAAGAGGAGGATGGCAAGTAGGTACTTAAAATTAGGGCATATATTCATGTGTTGGCCGTAACTATGGCAAAGACATTAGATGTCGGGGAAGCTTTGGATGGTATCTCTTAACAATTTGTTGGCCGAATAATTTCATGCGGAGTAGGGGGTTCAACATACGAGTGAGTACAATTTGCTTATTATTGAACATCCAGGTTGGAATATGTTTCTCATGCTACGTTTGTCTATTTGAAAAGATGGAGGAGTGGATTTATACTAAATCCTTACATCTTGAAGAATATTAAAATCAATAAATTTTTTTAACAACCTAGAAACTTTGGAGAATGCTTGGATAATAAGCACCTACCATCGCAACAAAAAAATAGTGTTGTTATGATCTTTTCAAGCCCTCACCAATTCTTTTTACCAAATAAACAAACAAATAACCAAATAACCAATGTAGGGCAATCTGACGTGAATTTGATTGGCTTCACCTTGCTCAAGAATCCTCTTGATGCAGGGTGGGGTTTACTGCCTACCTTGCAGTGGGTGGGCTCTTGGCTTCCTACCTACCAAACTAGTTCTCCCCCCCCCCCCCCCCTCGTCAAGTAGAGAGGAGATTTCATAGCATGAATCAAACCACCAACCACTCCATTCGGAAATAGGTACCTCTCCACTATCACCCGATAGTTTAGGGTCATCTCAAACCATTATCAAAGAAACAATTATTTCAACTACGATCATTTGTGACCATTGTCATTTTGACATTGCAACTGGATGTGGATGTCACTAGGAAGGAGTGTCACACTAGTGAATGAGTGCATTGGTAGTGATAGTGGTCATGGCTAACCACCATAATTGAAGATTATGAGGATCATTACTAACATTTGGGTTCAAAAGAGTTTAAATACAATACAAGAGTTCACGATCTACTAAACTTCTGCACAATACGGCATTGCCTTGCAAAAATGGCATTCACAGTAATTTTAACCATGTTTTCATGAACAAAAGCACTCCCCCTCCTCAAACTTCACCATCTCCCCGACATTGTTTTGGCCGGATTCTTGTTCTCTGGGGAAAATTTAGGAACACTTCCATATGGATGGGGGATCGATTTCTTGCGCTTTCGCCAACTTGGCTAGCAAATGTTAACGTGCTATTATGCCATTACTCCTTGGCTACATTGTGTGGGACCAAGTACCACATGAGCATAATTATTCTTTGATTTTAAGATTCTCGATTTACGAAATGAAATGAAATTGATTTTAGAGTCCGGAAAAGTTGAAAGGCTTATGAAACTTAAAGTACATCAAGATGATGTCAAACTGGCTAATTCCTTAGAGTGGTAGTAGCCTCTATGAGGTAGATGCTAATTTCAACTTGATGGTCCAATTGAAAGAAAGACTTGAGACTTCCTAATACTACTCTCTCAAATAACGATTGAAACATAGCTCTTATGGAGTATTCACATTGTGTACTCTAATTTTTTTGACAAGCAACTGTAAATTATCAAAGTATTTCTATCAGAATGTCTTTCTTTGGAAGGAGACTATCATGTAGTTGCTTAGTTGTTCTCTATTGCACGCCTCGGGCTAGATTACATCTTCATTTGGTTGGGCCCTGCCCCTCCCATGCCTCCTTCACTGCTTGGTTTTCCTTTCCATGAGGAGTGCCCGCAACATCATGGGCACAAGGGGGTCTGCAGAGTGTCATTTGGGACTTGTGGCGCCATAGGTGAGAGGGCCCAAACGATCCTAGTGTGGATGAGGTCCCCTGGTGTTGAGAATGCCTCCCACCCACAGAGACTAGAAGTCACAAGGGTAAGCCATGAGCATTGGGTAGCTTGTAGTGTCCAAATTCTAGAATGCTCAAGAACTCCCCAATCGAAGGTGGGAGCTAGGAGATATGGCAATTTGAGTGGGGCGTTGCCTAGGGACAACGCCCCAGACTCAAGAGGGCGTTGTGGTGGGACAACAGTGACCTGGGAGTGGCGCCCAAGACTGCCAAGGTTGGGACAACCATAAATTCCGCAATACTTGCATGAATGGGGCAAGTGAGGAGTTTATCGACATTTACGCAAAGAGTAGGTGTCGATGAACATGTCGCTTGATAGAATGGAAGATTGGACAATGAAGTTATAGTGGTTTGAAGCTGCTAAGGGGCTCTAGCCCCAGTAGCTAGGGGAAAACGTCTACCTAGCCCCAACTCTTAGAAGAGAGGCAATAGGTTACTTGACGGTGGGGTAGGGACTCTACATGGAGTCCTAGAGGCTTATATGGGGAGGCAACTCTGCCGACCGACCCTTCCCGTTGAAGAACAATGTGGCCTTCACGGGTGTTGGCCCAACGTGGGGGCGGAGTTGCCAAGTATGTTTTGGGTTGTTGTAGTGTTGCTCCGGCAACGCGATGATCAACTCAAGATTGGATGGACTTGAATGAAAGTCTCTGCACCTAACCATTGGCTACTTACTAAGGGGAGTCCCGAATGCATGTGTAGGAGGGTTTGATAATTAAACTATGAGCTTGGAGGTGCTATGGGAAGCTAACCATGTGCGTGTGTGGGATGTGCAGAGTTAGCTTGCTAGAGTTGCGAAACAATGAAGATAAGTTAAGGCGAACTAGCAAGAGTCGCGACACCGCACTTGCATGGGAACTCTTCCTGATTGGGAACCAATGTAACAATACCTAGTCAAAATTACAAGTATTCAAGTTGACATTACTTTCGTTATTCCCAAGTTAATGGATGGAGTTCCTTCATATGCCAAAGGAGCTTAATGGCATAAGTAACCATGCACTTATTGGCTTAAGTGACCCAATATTAAACTTTTTAACAAACAACTGCAAATTATCAAAGTTTTTCAATCACAATGTCTTTATTTGGAAGGAGACTATCATGCAGCTACTTAGTTGTTCTCTACTGCACCTACGTACTCCATGTGGTTATTCTCTTGACCCTTCTACGGTGGATTCAGCTCATTTCGGTTTAAGATTCAACTAGTATATTTTAATAGAAGAATATTCTCATAAAGTTATCCCTTTCTCATAAAATCAATGTGGCCCATGCTAATTATTCTTGCGCTACTTTCTCACTCACATTAACATGACTATTTAGTGTAGTTTCCGTGTGAGATCCAAGAAGGTCTCAACCAATGTAGGAGTGACACATGGCAAAACTTGAGGGGGGGGGAAAAGTTCTTGCTTTGTCGGAATAGAGAACCCTCTACGATAACAACGTTCACTATAAGAATTTGGGGTCATTGAAACTATTTCTTGTGTTAAATTATTTATCTTTTGAAATGAAAAAAAAAAAAAAAAACACCTCCGGACTGCATGCTATTTGAGAGCTTTGACTAATCTTATTATGTGAAGGTCGTGCTGCCATTATTTTTGTGGGACACCACTTCTACTTTAACTTATACTGCCCAGGCTCTCGCATGTTGTGAGATCTGCTGCCAAGTCACTTATCATAGCCATTTGCTTGTAGTACAGGCTGGCATCGCAAATAGTGTAGACTTGGTCCTTGTCATACAAAAAGCACAAGCAAATATGAGGAATAGTTTTGATAGCCGTAGAGGGTACTCTCAGGTAGATAGATAGTGGTATTACCGTTACTTTAAATCTGAGAATGTGTACTATGATTCGACTAAGGATGGAAAAATAAAAAAAATAAAAAAATCCTCTTGTTAGCAATTGATATGGGATTATAACACACCAAATTGTGTCATATTTGAGTTTCATATGCAAAAGGTATAAAAGTTTAAAGTTTTATTGGTAGATGATCGGAACTCAAAATGGGAGCATGATGTGGGCTTGATGTGAACCTTAATTTTCCAAGCCCATGAAGGGGTTGTTTTGAATGCATTTTGTGCAATGCCGGTTGTGGAATTTCATGGACATATTTTGAGGTTGAAGTGGGATACATCCATAGGATCTTGGAAGATGGGAGATTATCTATTTTTAGATATAAAATGGGCATGAAACCTTATGGATTTTTAGATTATAACATTTGAAAGGAAGGGATGCACATGAAATTGGCATTTTTTACCCCCCAAAAAAGACATTTGAATAACTGAATTCATTTGGAAAATGAGTGGAATCCTTGTGTGGTCTTAGTTATTGTGCTCTTGAGGCACCACGGGCCTTGGCTTGGTGGTTAGGGCTCATGGCCCCCAATGAGGAGGTTGTGGGTTCTATTCCCCATGCCGGCGTGGTGCTCACCACCTTAGTCCACCCAACTATGGCGGGGGGTCCTTGGACCTTGTTGTATGGGTACCTCAAAGCCCTTTGGGGGGATATCATGTCCGGTATCTTCAAGGCACTAGTGGCTAGCTAGGACCTAGTATAGTGTGTCACTACAGTGTCCATCCTCGAAAGGGGAGAGTAGTATTGTCCCAATGTCCCTTTGTCCAGTGGGCATCGGGTCATTGGCATTACGAACGGACACTTTATTCACGCCCGCCCCTTGCTAAAAAGGGACCGGAGTTTCTATCTATCTATCTATTGTGCTCTTGTCTTTGTTTGTTTGAAGCAATTGTTGAGTTACGTGCTATGGATGACAAAATGTTCAATGACTTTCTCACTGGAAAGTGAAAGTAAATTTTATATGTAATAAAGGCCTATTTAGTTCTTGATTTATATTGTCTATACTTAGTGAAGGCATTTATCACATTGAATTGAAAAGCTTACACATGTCCATTTTCTAGCATGCCATTAGTACGTATACATTTGTTTTTCTCTTCAAACCTCTTGTATATAGGGTATTTAATTTTATAGTGTCCCATCATTTAGGTTTCCGATGAAGAGTTTCATTGGGGGAATGAACCCTATAACCATGGAATACATGTTCTACAACTTGTCAAGAGGGTCTAATTCTATTTTTAGGCTTTCGTACATCTAGAATTAAGCCTTATATTACCATGGGTTGAATGTTAGTATGTGGACCTTGATAATAGCTACATGAAGTTGTTTGCCATGTAGTCAACCTTGCATGAATACATGAATACATGAATACATGATACATGCGTTTGTAGTATAACCATAAAAAAGAATCAAAGTCTTTGCAATTCCTAAGAGAGGTGACGACCAAACCCAGATCAATTATTGATGCTTATGCATTTACATGTGTAATGTTATTTTTTTAATGTAAACCATTGCCACTCCAATGTATGGTGTGCCCTCTATGACCATTTATTGGGGATTTCAAACATAGAATACATTCTCTATGTCTACATGGATTGCAAGTGCATATATACACACACACACACACACATATACGCTTGTTGGTGTTGTAGCACTACATCATCGCTTTCAAGGTAGAGAGTTTGCCATACTTGATGCTCGGGGGGTTCACTCCCTCTTATATTTTGCATACACGTGCGTTCGGGACCTATTTATTGGGGGGGGGGGGTTATTTACCTTGCAGAAAAGATTATAAGGTGATGGTATTTTACATGTAAAAAGCCTGAAAATATTATATGTGATGGTATTTTACATGTAAACATGTTTCACTGTTCTAAAATCCCCTATTTTACATGTACATTTTTTACAAAATTTATCTACAATGAATATATTGGACCCTATTTTTTATCGCACGTTGTTCTACGATTTTCGCCAGTGAACCCCCCGAGACTCGATGTCATTTTGGCATCTATTGCTCGATCCTACACCCTCACCTCAAGGTGGTGGCTCAGTGGCAAAGATGATCTACCTCAATGATGATGATGAGGAACTTATTTGGAAAGTTCCTAGAAAATTCCGATGGAGTACATAAGTTTTTCCATTTGTTCCATGTATGTTTGATTTTGAAGTCATTCAACATGTTATTCTCCAACAATTAATACTAATTATTTTTAGTTTTGTTTGAAAGAAAATGGAAGACGTGATGCCCCCTCCCACATGCATGATTCTCTGTGTAAATTTAAGACAATTGCAAAGCTTGTGGCTACAACCTCAAGACTACCACATTGTAATAGGTCATCGGGTTATGATCGTTGCATCGTGTCATTCGTAGATGCCAAGGTGGAGGTCCGGTGCATTGAACATGTTAGTGGTATTGAGTGGCGCCTCGCAAGAGGACCGGAGTTTCTATCTATCTATCTATCTAAGTTATCGACATGGGTAGGTCACTCTAAGGCATTTTTGTGCACCACGTGCGGCTAGGGGTTTTTTTGTTTTGGGGCTATTTACCTTCAAGGGCTGAATTAAAGCCTCCCTATAATTACTTAAATTTCAAAAATAGCCCATTTGTTTGCACCCTTCCATTACTTATATTGTCCAAGTCACTGCAATTTTTTGTACTCTACATTCCTTTTAAGTAATAAAAGCTAATCTACTTCCTAACGCATTGACGAGTGTTAAGAACAACCATGAAAACAAAGAAGGGTGCAAATAGTAATATCATTGCAAACAAAGTTATGAAGAAAACACATAGGAGACCATAGCAAACATACTAAACATACCTTCTAGGATCCTTATCTTCAGCCCTATATTAATTTTACAAAAAAATAATGGCCCACATTTTATGTCCATCTAACTTACTTATAATGGGATTGTCTACATTTAATGGCCCCTTCATTATTTGGAATTCCTTTATAATTTTTATTTCAAATGATTTTAATCCTCTCTATATTATGCCGCACGTTGTTTTTAAAATGCACTAAGTGACCTACCCGTGGTTATTGAGTGGCATGGAAGAGGATAGGGGTAGTTACAAAGCTTCTATGCATGATTCTACATAGACCGGATTGGATGTGCAATGTGTCCATTACTTGGATTTGTGTGACAACGTTTGGATTTTTGGTTTTCTTTTAAATTACCACAATCAATAGACATTGATTTGTGTGGACAATTTTCTAATTATACTCCCATCGATGCTCAAAACTTAAGCTTTATTCTCCCACAATGCCTTTGTCAATTTATTTCTCAAACTTACATGAATTCTAAAAATAATTAGCACATGCTCGATACTTGAGATGTGCTTGCCTTTTTCTTTGGGAGTTGGATGTTGAATCCAACAACAATATTAATATTCATATCTAAACCATCATGCCAAGCTTGCGATTGTTGATTTTTAAGAGTAGAGGAAGGCATTTCATTAGGTTGATTGCACTTGCTTGAAATACCCACTCATATTATTTTAAACGTAGATGTTATTTATGCCAAAACACCACGGGTATAAAATTTCCAGATAATTTTCCTCCCTCACCACTCATAAGTTATTGCTTACTACTCACATGATAGGATTCCCCACTCTCAACCCAACCTAAACTTGACTATTTCCCATTTCAACATTTTTTTTGCACATTTCTAATTGTCTCTAATTACACAAGTTCAATGACTATGGGTAGATATCCATATTGGCTTGATGTTTATAGTATTTTTGCTTTTGGATGAACGAGGTTAATGTAAGGGCATAAATCATCCATCAACCAAAAATGGTTGCTTGGGAAGTTAGGGGTGGAAATGATGGACATTCTCATCATCAATATGCACTTATTGTGCAAGATTTTAGACTCTTGGGTTTGGATTTTAGCATCGTCTACTTTATTTCATTGTTTAGAATCTTGGAACACAATTTCCATGCAGGGATTCAAGTGGATATCAACCAAAGTAGAAATGACATGTAGTGAAATTTGAGAAAATAATGAAAACATTTGTGCCGTTATAAAGCACCCTTTACAATATGCATAAATGAGAATGAATGTTGAGGCTTGTTACAAATACATGAAACATGGATAATTGGTCTGTTTTATTGAAAAATTTTCAAACCTATCACAACGGTAGAGGTTTTGCATCTTTCGTCATATGTAACATTTGACCAAAATTTATGCCATCTGAGATGTATTAACTACACAAACCATAAACTTCTGTGAAACTTGGGGTCATATGTCACCCCAAATGCATTTAGGGGTTAACACAAAGTGTCTTTTTGATTTTCATTTTTGGATCCACACCTGATCACACAATACTCAAATATAGGTGTCCCACTGAAATAAGTGACCGAATTAAACATGTTGACTGTAGTCATGATTTTTGGAGTTTGCCAAAAGCATGGGCCTGCAAATGTAGACATGGCATTGGATGGTTGTGAGTGTTATAAATGAGTAACACTCACAACCATCCACCAAATAGCCATCAAATACCTCACATACCTAGCACTTAATAAGAGAAAACTCGACAACAAACAAGAACCAATACTCCCCCCACATAGTAAATGGATATCAAAATAATGTATTTTATTTCACTTTTCACATGTATATATATATATATATATATATTTCTCACAACACAAGAGTCCACCCACCGTCAGGTAAACAATAAACCCCACTTGGGATTTATTACCTACCTGACACCTGGGATTCTTGAGAAGGGTAGGGCCAACGGGCTCAAATTCACATCGGATTACCCGACGTTTCTTTTTCTTTTTCTTTTTCTTCAAACAAATATGTGTAACCTGAAGTGAACCCTAATGGCAGAGAAGTCGTAGGGGAAGGTGGCACCTTTATTGATTGACAAAATAGGAAACAGGGGAACTGTTTCCTTGTTGAAGTGATTGTTTGGGACTTTGGACAACATAATTGCACCTCTTTTGGACTTGTCTCCAACATCCAACGAAAATAACATAGACTAAGGTAGGATTCGGGCACTAGGTTTGAAGCACGACGGTCTCTTGGTGAGTTGAAGTCGAAAAACACAATGAACTTGGTAGCATGACATCACATACTACATAGCTCTTGCATAGACCTAAGGATCGTGAGCTTTCCGACCCAATGCATAGACACAACGTCACAACTTATTAACAACCATAGTGAATTGTCATATGCTCAAACCAGCTGACCATAGGAAAGAGACAAAATAAAACACAAAAAAAATCCTTTGAGCTTATTTGTAGACAAAGTTCAATTTTCCATCAAATTTAATGTCTAGTCTTGTTTTGATTAATACAATTCTAATATTAGTTCTTATGGGTCTTATCCCTTTTTATTTTCATTTTTTTATGATAAACATTTTATCTAATCATGTGTGTCATTGGATATAGAACACCCAAATTCGAACATTCCAATGTTCAACAACGTATGCTTGCGGATGGGCAGGTGGACGAGTAGGTCTATATCTCGTTTATACAAGCATTTTAAATTGCAAAGGAACCTTAACTTTCATGAATCACATGTAAATCACACAATGTCATTTCCTTTAACCTCCTTATAGATATTTTTAAATATTAAAAAATTCCATGAAATATGCGGGCACAACAAGCGCCTCAAGTGCTCAATGTGTCTAGTAAGTTGTAATGTCGGTGCTTCCACCTTGGGTAGATGGGCCCATTCGAGTCATGGTCCACGGAGTGGAGCCAAGGAAGGCCACATCTGCACCGTGATGTAATCCAACAAAATGACATTCAAATTTATATTTTGTGAACTATGGACTCTTTGATTTTGCAATGACTTTGCATTGGCATGTATCAACACTATACATATGTTTTGGGTCTAACTTATAATGCATGCATAATTAATAACCCGAATCTTTCATGCAAAACCCTGTGAATATCATCCAAATTTGTGCATGAGTGGATGATAAGGTTGCCAGAACTACACGATAAAACGACCATCACTAGTGCTGGTGTGTCTCATGGGCTATAATATAATTAAGGCACATAAAAGGTAGATTCATTAAAACATTCGTGAAATGGCATTTCTCTGACATGGGCCCTTGCCTTTTCCTACCAGACCACCTCTCTTGCCTCTCTCAACGAAAAACCCGTTGGACCATGTCAGTGCATTTATTAGGCCTTAAAAATTATATTTTGGGGACCTCAACCTTCGTGGTCCCTCTGCCATTTTTTCCTTAGTGTAAACCGAAGTTGTCCCGGGACAACTTCAAGAACCAATCAGCTGCCTTGCAGAGCCCTGGTCCAACTTCATGGTCCATAGTGTAAACCGCCCCTTAGTGTATCACGATATGGTTATGGACCTTAGATAAAAGGAAATGACTGGTTACAAATAATGTGCATGACAACTTGCCACTGATGCTCTAGTGGGTTGAATAGATTCGGTCTGCATGCATTCCTACCGTTGGGGTCGTTGATATATTGTTTACCCTTTAATCCTATTAACAATGGGGAGTGGAAATTTTCTTAACACATATAGAATGTTAACACTTTAATTAATACATGTTTAGCGAACAAGAAGATCTTTGAGCTTGCTCACTACGTCACTCCAAAAATGTGGTGATTTCTTGCACTTCTTTTTGGTGAGCCTCATGTAATGCTTGATTGGTAGTTAGATTGGATGATATTCTAGTGCGACTCCAACAATTGTCCTTCGGTAACACCATCCACTTGCTTTTCTTTATGTGTTTGTGAGTATTTAAAGTTGCCCACAAACACTAATAGTTGCTTATGAACATGATTTTTCATGCAAACATCGAGATTTGAGCTGAAAATCCAAGCTCTCGGGTGCAACAACTTACATATATGAGCGAGATAGAATTGAACTCCACTCCATTAAAACATCACATTCAAGGACTTTATATTTTATTTTATTTGCATATGTACTTCCATACCTCTTCACCACAACTTCAAATGCTCAAATCAAATCTCTTGTGAATTGGATATGAATTTTTGAAGTGAGGAAAGTTTTGAGGCGATTTGCAAGAAGCCGCTAGAATTAGAGGCAATTCTTCATCCTATCACATGCGACCTTTGTCCATCCGTGGCCCATGTTTTCATCTGTATTGTAGTATGTGATATTCATCCGCACTCTGTGTGCACAACGTGTGACTTTCTGTCCATTCGCAGCTTCTGAATTCATCTATATTTTCATCCATTTGATGTTCTACCATATCGTGTTTTTCTGTCCAAGTTAGAGATTTTTGGAAAAAATCCTCCCAAGTTTAATTACTAAAGCTTGAGGGTTAGTTGTAAGAGCTTGGCAACTTCATTTTAGGTGCCTTTAGGTCAATTTACATTTGATGTTTCATTAAGACTTTGATTGGCCTTTTTTCTGAGTGGGACTTCATTTTTCTTACGGTTTTTGTCATTGTGCCATTTCTATATGCTTTAGAGGCTAAACTTCAACATAGAAGGTCATTCTTAATGTCTCAAATATGGTCGAGGGACTCTGAGGCTGCATGGTTTCTTCCTTGTGGTCCTATCCATAGTGACCTACGGGACATCGTGGACATGCATCTTATATGTGCTTTATTGGTTTTAGTCAACCAATTGATTTTAGTAGTTTAATTAGGGCAATTGTTTGGATTTTTGACTTTTTGCTTGGGAGACCTAGCCTGAGAGATGCAATAAGCAATAGGGCATAAGTACTACCTCTCTGGGGTTGTTTTGCATTTTTCATAAATCAAGGTCAAGGTATGTGTGACATGTTCATGGGAGGTGGTTTATTTATTCAGTGGTTTTTGTATGGTACCCTCTCACAACTTCGTGCAAACTTCCAAGTCCCATTTTATGTTGTGGGCTAGGCGTTATTTGAAAATTGTAGCTATATTGTGGTTATGAGCTCATGGAATGCATTTAATGCTAGAATCATGAATCACATGTGTGCATGACCATGAAATGATACCTTTAATATACAATATTTTTTCCCCTTCTAGAATGATATACAGACAAATGTGTAGCTAGAATACATATACAAGTAAAAATATAAATACATCATATCGAATCCAATCATATGTATATGCCAAAATGATAAGGGAAAAAATATGGCTAAAATATTATTAGCAAGATATATTTATTTACCATTGATAAAATCATCTACAATATAGGTGATTGCAGCCAATGCAATAATGCTATCTAATTTTATATCAAATGATCTATCAAATCATATATACATATACATTATTATTTCATACGAACATAATCCTATTTTCATATTGGAAACTTAGTTTAAGAGGTCAACTTGTTATTGATGCTCACTCCACCTATTGCCGATTTTGTAGCTCATCCTTCAAACCCAAAACTAACGACACTCCAAAAATCCTAAACACAACCTCATTTAAACATCATTGCTATTGCTATATACCTCACAAGGCAAAAATATGCATTTTCCAACTAAACCTGAATTTCAAAAGCTAAAGAAGCAACCACCTACGAGGTCTGGCCTCGCTTCACTGGTGAACTCCACAATGAATAACCTTTAGAATTTTCAAAGGTTGGTATTTTTCATCTTGTCCTGAATTCTAGAATTTATAGAAGCATATGGTTCACATATGGGGTGATATATTCGTTTGGACCTCTTGTGGATTACCACTTCATTATGATTGACCATGAACTAAAAGTAGAATTACTATGATTATATGAAGCATGCACCTAGTATGTTTATAAAGCTAGAATAAAAAATATCCATACATTCTATATATGTTGTAACTCCTACGCACAATTAATATCTTTTTGTGCACTCGTGCGGTTCCGTATGCGCCACATTGAGTGCACCCCCGAAGTAATGAGGTCATGTCAATCACCGGTGAATGCATTATTTGTAACATCATGTGGTCAACATAAAGTCGGACATGTCAGAAAATTTACTAATGAGTAAAGCTAGCTATCCATCAACACTGCTTTATTTAATGTTGATGATTTTTTATTTGATTTCTTACTTTTGGTAATACCTTAGCATAATCTAGGAATTTTATTTTAATTTTATAATATATTCTTAATCAATATTTTTTTTAATTTGCAAAAATATAATTGTGAAGGAGGCAAGTGTACCATTTTAAAACTTCCACTTCGAGCTACAAGTATTGGTCTTTATAATGTATATTTCACATTCATTTTGTAACTTATTAAAAATCTAAAAATCCATCATTACCCGAATTACATTACTAAAGCCGACATGCATTGGTGTTTTGTCAAGAATTAAAGATGAATGTGAGCTCATTGTGTGGGTGATTACATTTTGAAACAACGTTGATCATACAACATAAATTTTTAATTAAAGAAATAAGGTTAAAGGAATGTTTGTGTGTGCATTGTGTTACAATTAACATAAAACCATGTGTTCCCAAATACAAGTGTCAAAACGTTTGTGTTGGGATAAACTTGGTTGCGAGAGTACACGAAAAAAATAAGAAAATGGACTTTCAATATCAAACAATGGCATGGAAGGAATGTTTCATAGCTTGGACCACGAACTAACTGATTTATTTATTAGTTAATTATTTTTCTTTCGTAACTATAGTTGTTCACGATTTGACTTGCCAAAAAATATAGTTAACTATAGTTGTTCTTATTTTGGTCTATTACAAAATCTAGTTAACTATAGTTATATTTAGTTGATTAAAGTTGAGCACAGACTACAGTTTAACACCATGATAGATCAAAGATTATTTATTTTATCTTTTCTTTTTATTCAAAATTTTAAATTTGGGACTTGTTTCTATTTGTGACTCGGATTCAATCAACACTCAATGAGCACGGCCTTATTATTTGTAAGTAACGTAGAGTACAATGGGTTCAATTGTTGCAAGGAACGGTGGAGACTATTTATTTGTTGGGATGGGCCGGCATAGGTGGCAAACATTGATTCTTACATAATATCTCTTAAACAAATTATTGTAATATTTTTAATTTATTTGTTAGAATACATAAAAGAACTTGCTTGCTAGCTCCTTATGAATATTGGGACTCTCAAGTTATAATTGGTCCTAAATCTGGTCTTAAATTTTTATAGTTAACTAAATTTGTTCGTCAAATTAGTTAATTTTTTTTTCTAGTGACCTATTATTGTTCTTTAAATTATATTGAAAATAATTAACTATAATTATTTTTGCAATTGTCCAAGGTCTAGAATGTTTGCTGCTCAAATTAAATTTTCGTTACACTACCATTTTTTTTTTGATCAATTTTTTTTGGTACAAATGTTTAAGAGGGGATGTGTGCAATTTGGCTTTTGAAGGTGGAATGATGAATTTTGCGAGCTAAAAACATGGTCATAGTTTAAATCGGATAAAAAACCAATGTTGTGTAGAGAAGTATGCTAAGAAAAAACATAGAGTTTCTAGCTGCAACTAGCATAAGCCAATGATGGGAGTAATCAAAACTTTGGAAGAAAACATGGGCAAGAGAAAATGAGAGACAAAATACATTGGGAGAGGAAGACATTCCCCTCCCTTTTATATATTCACTCACACTTTATACAAGCATATAGCTAAATTTAGACAAGTCATTATCTTTACACAATTTTCTAACTTTGAACAATTAACTCTAGACAACTAGGTGATCACTCCTAACTTTCCCTATTACATTCATTTTTATGAAAACAAACCAAAATAATTTTTATTTTTATTTTTATATTATGTAAAAATTTGCCTCATGACACTGATGAACAAAAATTGCATTTCAAAGGCTAAAAGTATTCCCCCCAAAAAATTAAAGGTGTGATAGAAGAAAAACTTATGAATTACAAGTTCCATGAGATGAATCTCTGGGCAATTGTATTTATACTATATAATTAGGATAACAAAATTATTTACTAAAAGTATAGCTAGAAGACTTATAGCTAGATTACTTTAAAATAAAATTTTACAAACCCAAAAAATCCTTCAAATGCAAATATACAAATTTTACAATTCTAAATATATTTGATATCATTCATAGAATACGCAACAAATAACTAGTTTATGAAAAATATCACTATTTATTTGGATGTTCAATGCAATTCAATAAATAATTTAGTTAAAAATTACATATTTAGTGTAATAATCTAATACTTATATTAATTAAATAATTAAACAATTAAACTATAATGTATAATATAATATATATAATAATTTTATATCTTATATATAACTTAGGTATTTGATATATATATATATATATATAAAAAGAAGATAAAGAAGATGCAGAAGATAAAGAAGAGTGGCAAGCTCGGGAATATTCCGCTTTCACCCTTCTCTGTAATTCTGTTGAGAGACGTGTCCTCACTCCACTTCTTCAGTGTACCACATCCCATGAGATATGGACCACTCTCTTGTCTTTCTACGAGCACAAATCTAGTGCTGACATTCACGAACTCCAGAGACGATTCTTTACTGCTAAGATACAACCGGAACAGTCACTGGCTGACTACATCGGTGACCTTCAGCTAATTCTCAGTGAGCTCACAGACATTAGGGATGAAACCTTCAATGAAGATTCTCTTATCTCCAAGTTAACAAGTACTCTTCCAGAAGGCTATGACGCTTTTCTCACTGCTTGGGATAGTACACCGATTGATGATCGCACATTCGCGAATCTGCAGCTTCGTCTCTACAAAGAAGAAGCCCGGCTGAAACGCCGCATTCATGCTGAAGTCACTTCTGAAACTACAGCCTATTACTCTCAAAAGTCCTTCTCTGGCGTCAATACAACTCATCCCAATCACACTGCTCCTCATATGCGTCTTCATAGCAGTGGGAGCTCTAGCCAACACGGCAGCTCCCGAAATGTTGGCCGTGGATATCAACCCATAGGCTCGCAGTACAATTCCCGATTCTCCCATCCTATTGCCAGAACATCTTACGGCGATAGACAGACTCCCTACAATCCTTCTGTCAATTCTACACTCAATTCTCATCGAGCAATGAAAATTAAGGCTCTTAAAGCCAGAACTCACTGTAATTGCTGTGGACGCCTAGGCCATTGGTGGCAAGAATGCCCGGATAGAGAACAACGTCCTCTACGAGTTAGTCTTGCTGAGGCTTTACCGCAATAACCGTCTACTTCCCCCGATGATCTTACCTCTCATCAGTCTACACTAGACATTGACGACGGTTCATATGAACCAAATTTCACCGACTCTCAATTCTCTGTTGACCCCCAGTTCTATTCTGAGTTGTCTTCCACTCCAGAAACTATCACAAAAGCATATATAACTTCAGACAGTCTTCCTTCTTTTGATATTCAGAACTCCTGGATAGCAGATAGTGGTGCCAACAAACACATGTCTCACAATTTCCAATGGTTTTCATCATACAAATTACTTCCCTCTACAACCTCTTGGCCTATTAATTACTGGCATAGCTAGTCATCAATGTTATGTAGCTGGGACTGGCACTATCAAAGTCCTTGTCCAACTACCCCATAAGGTAGAAATTGTTCTTCTTTAAAATGTCTTATATGTTTCTGGCCTACAGTGCAATCTGTTTTCAACTACTCTCATGGCCACTAAACACTCTATTCATTTTATAGGAACACAGACACACTGTCACTTTTATATATATATATATAAGGTAGAATTTTGGCTTAGGGATTTGTAGTTCGTTAATGTAGTGTTGGATTATTTTTAGCCGTTACATCAGCTAGGTGAATTGATTATGATTCTTGTCGATGTCATTAATCTAGGATTACTTGATGTATATAATTGGATTTAATTTGAGTTTAGAGTATCTTGAATCAAGTGGCTTATTCTGGAATAAAAACTATGTATTTGTGTAATCCCCCTTGTAGGAACTATGAATAACGCTATACACTATGATGTTATTTTTTATTTAAGAAACGTTTATGACATGTATCAAAATTTTAGGTTTTGATAGTTGACTTTATGACAAAATTATGTTAAAAAATTTAATAATTATTTTGAAGCAACCTCAACAATATGATTATAAAACATCAAGTTTTTATGCAATAATTCAAAGTTATAACAATATCATATTTATTAATAGTATATGAATACTTTTAAATGGGTTTTAATACATAGAATTAAACGTCTAGTGCTAGTAACTTTATCACTATTATCTCTTTAGGTGCTAAAGAAACCTTGACTTTCAATAATCATATTTTAAAATCACACAAAGTTGAGATTCCATGAATTCAAGTGCATTAAGCTTGTTGAAAATTTTAATTGAGCTTGTTTAAATTGTTGGTAATTATTAACTTAGTGGTAAAGTTTAATGCACAATTTAAAAATTGTTAGTTTACAATGAATGTTTTTATGTATGATTGCACTATATCTTTTATACACAGTTTTTTCTTGTGTCAAATTTGTCTCATGTGAATGTAATATTTTTGCAATTTAAAAAATGTATACTAAGAACATTTGGACATTGAAGTTTTCATTTCAATTATCTACTAACTCCTTTTGACCTTTGAGAAGTGAGAAGATTACAAGCATGGTCACAAAATTTGAAATAAGTCATTGTGTATATATTTATGATGTGCTCAATTCCATAAGTCTCAGTGGGGTAATGAGTAAAGCATAGGCAAGAGGAATAAAACCTATTTTAGATTTCAAAATAAAAAGCTTAAAAACACATCATAATCACACATTATTTGGACAATAAGCTTGACAAAATTAATTGACACTTGTAGATACTTTAGATTGGTTGGACATTCTAGGCATAATTGAGAGTCCCATTTTGGAACGTTAGATCATTAAGGATTAACTTAGTTGTCAACCTCCTACGCATAATGTTCTACCCTAGGCGGCTTTGATAAAAATTAGATTACTTCAAAATCTACACATAAGCATTTAAATCTAGATCAAGTCAATTTGTGGAAATGAATTAAATATTCAGATCTTAGATTCAATACCACCTAGGTGGGAGAGTAGTTGACATGTGTAATTTACTAAGAATGAGCAAGTCAAGTTATTTACGAGATATTGATCATTGGGTGGACTCGGTTAGGTAGCATTAAGTTGCGCAACATGGAATGGGTGTCCAATGGCTATTATCTAATATTTGTTAAAAAAAAAGACTATGCTCATCATTTTATCTTTTAAATTATAGATAATCTTGTTGAACCATATGACAATCTATGAGTGAGGATGAACAGGTGGCTTGACGCAACTTTGAAAACATTGTTGACAATATGTTGGACCATATGACATTTTCTGAGTGAGGTCAATGAATCAGATGTTCACCTTAAGAAAGTGGGTGCAGGGCATAATCTCTTCCTGATGGAAATTAGAAGAGTGTGATCTCCGAGGTACTGGTGATGGCTACCAAAAAGTGCCAATGCACAAGCAGAGCGTGGTTGGCTAGCATGGATGCAGCAAGTGTCTTCCTGCATGCGCTTTTTTTGGAAGGGTGCTTTAGGGGGTCATGAATTTCAAGGGAGTACTTGTTTGCTTGCTTGACTCTATTGGTGGTCTACTTGGCGGGGAAGTAAGTTCGGTAGATTGGGGGAAGAATTTGCACCTGGAGATTTGGGGAAGATGGCGCTGCCGCTGAATTTGGAGCTGGTGAGCACGCTGGGCTCGCATTGCGTGCGGCGGTCGGTGGAGCAGCTGCAGCAAGCGGGAGCGGCATGGCAGCAAGCCGTGCAGCCGCTGCCTCTCGGCTTCCCCCCAGGACCGGAGGGGGACGTGGCTTTCGAGCTCGCACTGGAGCCTCTCGAATGCCTGGAGTCACTCCAATCTCGCTACGGCGGCCTGGTGGGTTTCAAGCTCGCGTCTCGGTCTATCGTCCTCGTCAGCTCTCCGTCAGTACTCCTCCATACCCCAATCTGCTTTCTGCATCGCCTTTTGCAAACTCCGGTCGGTGCTGTGAGATTGCAGCTTCTTGGAAATGGAATTTGGATGCATTTCCTGCTAACAGGAAGTTGGGAACACAAAGTCATCATCTTGGAACTTACTAAAGCGATGTTGAACACAATGTATATGAGGTTAAGGAAAAACCCAAGGAATGCATAATATGGGAAAGGTGGGAAAGAGAAGAGAATTACAAGGAAGGAATATGAGAGTAGAAGTGGGAACTTTCTAGAGCTCATTTGAACATAATGTATATGAGGGCAATGTAAGACCCAAGGAATGCATAAAGTAGGAAGGGTGAGCGAGAGATGAAGAGAGAATTACAATGAAGGAGTGGAAGGACGTAAGGTTGGGAGGGAGCAATGATGTGTTACCTACTTGTGGTGTTGTTTAAATGAGCAGGGCCTTCGCCAGGGATGTATTTGTCACGCAAAGTAGCACCTTCATCAAGGTTAGTCAATCCTGTATTCAACCATTGTCCTTATCTGTTAATCTTCGGATGGTGAGTCCTCCAGGGTAGATGATGGCGAAGCTCTTTCGCAATCTGGTCATGAGAGTTTCCAATCCATGGGTAGAGTGGGCTTCAATGTGCAGGGTTTTGGGTTTTGAATGTAGTCGCACTGAAACAAGAGATGATGATTAATTGTTGGCAGAAAGGCACGGCATTCTTCCCAGGCAGCAGTCTTGCCGGAAATGGCCTGTTGGTCAGCGATGGTGACATTTGGAAACGGCAGCGCCGGCTGTCGAATCCTGCCTTCAGGAAGGCTGCTATCAACACTTATGCAGAGGTGTGTTCCAATTCTAGGGTGTGAAGGTTTCTTGCATGGAATACAGAGCCGAATTGTATTAAAACACAAATATTCTCAAATATCCATGTGAGAAAAGGTAAATTCCTTATTATATATATCCTAGTGGTATAAAAGAAGGTAATACGTGTCCCAACACTGGTGCGTTCCTTCTATCACACCATGCAGGAAATTCTTCGGAACTTGAAGGCTTGCAATTGTTGGAGAATTAAGTGTCGGGATTTGTTGGATGGTGCAAGAGCAGGCAATGGTGGACATCACGAGGAGAATGGTGGGTGAGGATTGGCGAAGAGACGGCGTGCGTGACGTATACGCGGATTTCAATGAGCTGACAATGGAGATTGTTGCAGCGGCACTTTTCGGGGCATCGGAGGACTCCGAAGACATGATTCGGGTCGGTCCAGCTATTACTCAAGCATTTCAGTTCTTCACGCGGCGCGCTACCTCCATGTTCATTGGTGTGTGATTCTCACAAGTATGAGCTCACCTTTTTCCTGCTTCAATCCTGGGTCCAGTCAAAAGCGATTTGCATTGCTCCCTGCACACCGGTAATCTTAAATTCAGATGACACTCTTAAAACATCCAGCATAACATTCTTAAGCCTTATGAGCTCGTACTCTTCTATTTAGATTCAAGATTCAAGCAATAAATCTCCAAGAATCAGGTCCTCATTCTAAGAATGAATGTATGCCGAGCATACTCAAGTGGCAAGCTCCTATTAGTCCTCACTCTATTATGAGCCTGTCTTAAGACTAAATGACCATTGGGAAGAGATTATGCGCTCCAACCAAAGTTTCTTATGGTGAACGACACAAATAAACACAACCACTTCATTCCTCAAGGAATTGTTAGTATAGTCCAACATATTGTTTACGAAGTTCTTTAGCGTTGGAACCGATCTCTTCCCCATGAAATAATGACGGTTGGGTGGACCTGGATCGCAGCCACCTGCCACTCGGCCCGGGTCCACCCAATGGCCATCATCTAATACGTAGAGCTTCATATATAGAGTTTACATGTGAGAGTAAGCCCTAAAAATGCACAATCTTCTCTTCCACGGCATTGATGCTTGCATCAAAAGCTCCTTTCGATTCTTGGCCCCACGTAACACTCTTATGAAGCTTAAAACAGTCATCTGAGATCGTTGTTGACATCTTTTGCTTTTTTACCTGCAGTGCCCGAATGGGTGCCAACCTTCGATAACCTTCAGTATAATGCAGCCGTTACAAGCTTGGACAAAGTTGTCTACAGCCTGATTGGCAACAGACGAAATCAACTGGCTGCCTCATCAGGTCCTAGAAGGAAAGATCTTCTCACAAGGCTCTTACAGGTATGCCATTGCTGTCATCAATACAAGTAATGGATCCGTTCCTGTGAGTGCTCACACAGGGATGAATTCTTGGCGGCTGGACTTCTTTTGAGCAAGAGTACCCCTGCGTTGAGCAGTATTATTTTCATACTTATTTATAAATACTGGTGCTCAATTTATATAGGTACATAAGCCTTCTGAATGTAAAACAGCTCTATTTTATTTTATTTAAAAAAAAATTAACCATCTCATTGAGTACTTTCAAACGTCCTTCTTTGCATTTTGATTAGGATATCTTGCTTGGTAACATATAGAGAAAAGTAATTTAGTGAATGAGAATACCTCCTTACTTTGTTTGCATGTGATTTAGAGATTTTGGAAGTGCACTTCTCGAGGATGGATTGTGAGAACACAAAATTCTAAGGTACCTCTGTCACTGGCGTTTTCAGGCAACAGATGAAGATGGATCAGGAATGGACGATCAATCCTTACGCGATGAGCTAATGACTCTCCTTGTTGCGGTGCATATTCTTCTTCACCTCTTTTCTTGCCTGATGACTCAATCACGTCAAATCACAAATCAGACTGCTCAATCTTTCATACTCTCAAATCTCTCGGATGTTGAGGGGAAGGCAAAATTCTTGCTACGTATGGGTCACTGATTATGTTAATAATATGACCTCAGGCCTCGCAACCCATGTACACTTATGTTGGTAATTTGTTGACAAGGACATACTAAGTTTCATGAATTTAACAAAATAAGTTGAAATTGGCAGGGGCAAGAGACATCAGCCATCCTATTAACATGGGCTCTTCTCATGTTAGCTTGTCACCCGCACACACAGGAGATACTCTTGCAAGAGGTTAACGAAGTGCTCGGTGGCCGACAGCCAACACAGTCAGATGTTCCCAAGCTCAGGTTAGCATGTTTGCTATGCACATTACAAGATTGCAATTAAAATGTTGTAATTGGTGCATGCTCAAGACTAGATTAGGTCTTACGGAGCTGGGTTTGATTTTGCCACAGGTACTTGGAAGCGGTGATTTGGGAGACGCTGAGGTTGATGCCTCCAGCGTACATTGTGGGCCGATGCGCTTGCCAAAATACACAATTAGGACAATACAATATTCCTGAGGGCACAACTGTGTTGGTGAGCCCGTATCTACTTCATCGAGATCCAGCCCACTGGCCTAGGTACACATGCACATAAAAAACTTAGAATTAGCATCACTAACAAGTGTGATTACTTCTTTCTTGTTTTTCACAAGCTTCAAGAGGAGGCTACGAGTGATCCTTCCAGCTTTGAAAGGCTTCCTTGCATCACCTGTGTCATAGGCTAGTTAGTAACAAAATCTTTCAGCGTTGGCATACCTTGTTGGCAGAGCGTCAGAGTTTGATCCATCAAGATGGCTCCCTGGCGGGGATGCAAAGGAGCACATGGAGAATGACAGCTTCTGGCCATTTGGGGGTGGCCCCCGAAACTGCATCGGCATGGGATTTGCAATGCTAGAAGTCTCATTGGTGCGTTAAGTCACCTAACTATTGTTGGACCTCCATGAGACTAATGTTGTGGTAAATTAGTCAGTACATTTTGCATCAAATAGAACTTGCTTCTTCAGTGCAGTGCACATTGCTGATCTTAGTTGGGAATTTGTACAAGTTCGACAGTAATATTGGGGAGTTAGTTTTCTTTGAGCCTCAAATTATGACCTCACGCTCTGTACCTGCAAGGCCTTACAGGTTCTAGCTACAATCATGCAACAATTCCGAGTTTCATTACCTGTGGGTGGAGCTATGCCATCGCCAAAGGCCATGATCACACTGCGACCTGAAAATAGAGTCAACTTGAGGCTGACTTCGAGAAAGCAATACAGGACCTCCAAGACGCTCACTGAATCGCATCTACATCTTACCCAGATTAGTTAATGCTCTGGTCCATCTAGATGTCATCTTGTATAGGTTATAAAATTCAAAGAGCCATAGTTCAGTATTTCAATCCCGCAGATGGGTGCTCTTGCAAAGAAATGTTGTTAGGATGCATGGAACAATATGTTCCAAGAGAAGGTTCCAATCTAAGAATCCAAGAAAAGGTAGTCACTATATTTATTAGACACAAGCAAACAAATTTCTCATGGCAAATTCAGATAGTCCTAATTGAGGAGATGATGAAAATGCCGGAGCTTGTTCCTTAACCTCTAATGGCTTAAGCATTTTTCACATAACAATACATATTGTTCGTTTTCTATAAATAGAAGGTTGCAAGGTTAGAAAGCAAAAACATTGGGTCACAAAATTGCTGATACTGATTCATGGATTGCATTGATACGGTGGTTATTTAGAACACCCTCTTGAAGGAGAAACTAAGGACCAAGTCAAAAATCACCTGCCCAATATTTTGAAATGTGACACCTACTTCTGCTGCTTACTATCATGACTTATGGATGGCAAACTGGTGTCAGCACATTCCATTTTTAACAATGGGTCAAAAATGTCCTACTGAATAAGGAAGAATTTCCAGGTTTGGAGAATAACCAGTAAGAGCTGATGATGAGGCTTCCACTTCAAGCACTACTGCATCCATTTTCTCTGGAATTATAGAAATGGAGAAGACTTTTCATGAGCCGTAGGAACAAATTCCATAGGTTTTGCACCCATTGGGGTATGATTGATTACAACAGATTACAACAGCTAGAATTCTAGGATTGGGAACAGAGCATGTAGATGATGCAAAGTGCATCTTACCAGAATACAGAATCGAGTCGTCCTCATCTTATTGGCTTCAATTTGATGAAGGTTTTATCATCTATATTGTTGGAAGCATCAAATTTGTGCTTTATATAAGTTGTATGTAGGATGAAGCGTTGGGCATGTACCCTGAATGGTATCTGCACACTACTCCAGGGCACTTGGACTTGGTCATCTATTTCTCACAGATCACAAACCACCCAGCAGTCCAACACTTCACCTTCTCGCATACAGCTGATGACAGACATTGGCTGAAAATCTCTTCCATGTGATGAGATGAAGACATGTAACCTTCAATTCAACTTGGCCAAAGTTTCATCCTTCTAGACACGGCCGATCAATGCTTACACACAGATTGTCAAATTAGAATAACGAAGCAGAGGACCTCTACAATATGTAGTGCATATAGGCAATAAAGGGGCACAACAAAATGATCTGAAGCCAGCAAGGATGCCTTCATCATGCTTATGACCTTAGACACAAAGTGTATTTCTGCCTTTCATATGTCACTTCAAGTATTTCAAGAGAAGTTGACACAACAACAAGCACATTCAACACACACAAGATGCAAAAAGTTATGGTGGGGGCAACAATGAACCGATTGCTTCAACCTAGAAGGAGGAAGTGTAAAGTTACAAAAGTTAATGTATGGCTCACCATGAGTTCAATTGTGATCACATTCCAAGACGTTGCTGCAGCCGCCTTCTTAGCTCCACCCTGATCATCATGACCATCACATAATCACAAATTAAAGTTCCCAAATGATACCCGTAAACATAAACAGCTGCAAACAGTCTTTGCACTGACCGAACAAGACAAACGAAATGATGTCCCAGGGTTGCTTTATGTGAAGAAACGTATCCCACCTCCAATATTTGTACTTTAAGCATGAACAAATCAAACGGGGAAACAGGTTGTTGTTGCTATGAAATCCATCTGAAGTTGCAATTAATCTTCTATTCAAATCATGAAAACTGATTGATTTTATTGGGTGCTTTTTATGAGAATAATGTAGGGTCTGATCAAAATTTGTATAATCGTTTCAACTGTACATTCATGCACTTTCACCTCCTACCAATTTCAATGTGATAGTAACTATCAGAGAATGATACAGGGATGTATTGCAAACCACGGCAAATTATGAAAGCCTAAGCTAACCTCTCCAAGAATATCATTTTAGATTCCATTCCACCCAACTGGATCTGCTTTCATCCGAAAGTTTAATAAACCAACTTTCTGAGCACAGATGTTTTTCAAGAAACTTATCATTTCTTTTTACGCACAAGCCCACAACCATCATTATCATGTACATAATTTCTCCTCCACAACCTTTAACAATTGGCTCTAAACAATTGGCTTGTAGAGAAGCATGCAAATAATACAGTTGGGACCTGCAGAAATTGTAAAACAAAGCTTTTCCTAGAAAATAAGGGCTGTGAGAATTCAATGTACTTGATACTCTGACGATCGATCAAAGTGTTGCCAAGAAGACCACGATTTTCCACTGCACGTCTCACAATGTAGGGAATGAATTCCGGAACAGTTCCAAAGGGCAGCATCTTATTCACTTGGAATCCAGCATGTGTCAACGACATAGACAGGACATCAGCCATCCCTTTCAGCTGCGCAAATTGCAACCGTGGGTTACCTGGTGACAACCCTAATTCTTGCGATTTTGATGCTGCTGCCCGGCCTGCAAATCAACAGTCACGGCTTGTCATGAAACATCTCTCAAAACTTCCAAACAACCTTCACACTGATCTCTCAGTGAATAACGGCAAACTCCTGTACATAAAATGGCAAGCCAATTATCGCTTATGGCAATGCCACCTAGAAGAATGAGTTTCACTGTAAGCAGTCAGTGTTCACACAAAAGTTCCCAGCGTGGAGTGGTGAATTCTGTAAGCCCATGTAACTTGTGTGAATGAGTGTATGCTTTCTTGTTTTGAAAGGAAAATATAGGTTTCATACCTGAGGCCATGTTGTGAGTGGCTACCACCACAGACGCATTCCCTGAGGATACTTGCTCTAACATGAATGCCGTACATGAGTTGTAGCATCGGTGTGTTTCCTCAATATTTGAGTGTATAGGAGAAGGTACTTGCAAAGAGGCTGCTAGTGCTTTTTCTCGAAGAATGTACGCTCCTCGAACAATTTTCACTCCGTAGGAGAGTCCTCGCTCATGTGACCCTTGCACGGCCAGATTGAGTCGTTGAAAGGAATCTTTCAAGTATGTTTGCAAGGTGCTGTATACTAGAGGATGATCTCTTTTATTGAATTTACAAGCAGCAACATTAATTATGTAATCAATCGCTGGTTGAATTGAAGAGTATTCGGCATCTACCAATAGACAAATACCTTCACTTTCACATTCCTGGCAGAGCTTCGATAAACGGTCATGGGCAAGAACTAGCATATCCTGTTCCTCTTTTGTCAGAGTCTCTGGCTGTGAGATTGTCTGGTGCGTGGGGCTCCCTTCTGCTAGGATTGGAATAACATCCTGTTTCCATGGAAGCTTAAAGTCCCTATTCACATGTTGCCATCTTAATAGGTCGCTCACACGCTCCAAAACTTGGATGGGGCAAATCGCAGAGATCTTCACACAAGCCATGCTTACCTGAAGAAAATCAATACTATTTAGAAGAGCACATTGGCTTGACCAACTTCCAAACCAACAGACATCCATTAAACACAAGTACCTTGACAAAACAAAAGAATCAGAAAAATTCCAAAGAGAGTAAGAAGGGGGGTTTGTAGGTCCTAGTGCACAGAATAACAAGATCCTTCACAAGAATAACAAATGTTGACAAGCACAAGTAGGCTTATTATCTAGGTAGAGCACCCACTACACCACTTAAGAATGTTACGGGGACTAGTCCTCATTGGTTTTTTTAGTTTTTGTTTATCAAGCTACTCTGCATCTTTGTGTGGATTGCTTAGGGCTATAAGTATTGGACCATTCAACTTATCCTTGAATGCCTACCCAAAACAACAACGCAGCGCGAGAAAGAATAAATAAGCAAACGAAGATATAAGACTAGAGCTGAAACATATATTTATACTGCAATATCTGTTTCTTGCCCATCGTGCGAGAGCTCAATCGAGAGAAGAGACTACTCCAACATAAGATTGAGATTAAAATCACAAAAATCTCCAATCCATCTTTCTCAAGTATGTGAAACTCTTTTGGGAGAGCAAGGGATTGTGACTTACTGATCCTTGAGGGAGATGGCTAGTCTGCTGAACGACTTTCATGAAGCTCTCAAGGTTCTTGTCACAAGAGTCGTTATCGGTTGCATCTTCAAGACCGTAGGTAATTATACCACGCATCCCCCGCTCCCACATCCTTCGTAATGTTTTGGAAGCTTCCTCGACATCTTCTCCGGCACAGAAATGGGAGTATGCAGTATTCTTAAGCACTTCTAGAACTGGAATTTGGAACAGCACGGAATCCATCAAGCGAGATGTGAGGACCTTGACCGTCAAGTCTACTACAGGCTCATATGCGACCAATTGAAGATTGAATAATGTCTTGAGAAGTTCCCTGGACGTCAATCCCGCATACAGAACTTCCCCGCCCCGTGTCTGTAGAATGTCGTCAGATGTCTTGTAAGTGTTACATAAATCAGCGTTTGTCATCACCCCTCTTGCGGCACATGGAATTCCAGTTAAGGACTTGGATGAGAAGATGCACTTAACCAGAGCCCGGATGTTGTGTGGACGTTGCGCCATGCCTTACGACTTGTATGGACTTGATTGAAGCTCCTCTTGAGGATTATGTCTGCATATTTTCTTGGAGTATTCAGGTCGATTTCACCGGCTAAAGAGTAGAGCTTGCGTGCAGTAATAGAACCTTCGCTACTAAGACCTGATTGTGCAGACAAAAAAGGAAGATTCGTCAACGAGTAGGATCGTGTACTCGGAACAATGTACAGGAATGGCTCCTAACAAATTCATGCTTGCACGCTGAGAGCTTGAGAACTGCAAATTGGTTACAAAAGTATGACATCACGCAAGCGACTATTAGGAAAGAATCAAGAAAGCCTTCGTGAATACAGAAAATAGTTAACAGTCGGAAGCCGAAGCCGTACGTCCCTTGCGGCAAATCGACAACCTCCTCTAGCTGCAGACTAGTGTACAGAAACTGACATTATCTAGTTTAGCAGAAAACATGGAAGTCGATCTTCCCTAAGCTCCGGAGACAGAAACTAGGAATGCAGGGGATGAATTGAGACACTCAACACAGCATTCGAAATAATCAGAGAGAACTCGAACAGCTCTTCATAGGAGAATAATTCGGTGCGAATTTGCAGATAGAATGCGGTGAATACATTCGAGAAGCAGGTGAAGTGCAACTGATCTTTGATTGCTCACGTGCCCAAAAATTTCTGAGAGGAACACACGAAATGCAAGAAATAGTCCCCAATAGCTGATGAGACTTAGGTACTCTGCCGGAAATAACTTTTCTACTGGTAAGTAGAACCTCCATTCAAGTATGTCCATCCACAACTATACATCAAGGTTTCTGGAAGTCGGCGCAAAAGAACAAGCTCTGAGATGAGAGACGGATCGGAAACCAATAAGCATGGGCAAGGGGCAGAGGGGCAGAGGGGCCTGAAAAACAAATAAAAATCTATTCACCGAGCATCCACGCAAATTTCTGCAAGCGATGTTTGTTATAACATGCATCTCCTTGAAATTATAACGCCCCGGACTCTGAGGAATGCTAACAAGAAAGAACAGCATGGAGAACAAATCGGAAATCACCTAAGCTGATGTAGATCTACAGCTGCAGGAGATCACCAATAATGATGTGACACACCTGCAAACTGCTCCAGAAATAGAAGGTAGTAAGAGCAGAACAGAACCGGTGTATGCAGCTCTTGGTGACCAATTACACAGCGAAACGCCTACAGGAAGAGCTCCAAATAGTACAGGAGTGTCAACGGGGCGAGAAATGATGGAAAACAGCTTCCCCCTGTGCTCGTGCACCACTTCTTGGATTCTCCAAAAACAAGAAAATTGAAGGAAAACAGTGCAAATCCAGCGAGTCGAATTCCTCAGCCGAAGCTCCTTCCCAGGTGCTTCCTTCACAAGCCAGAGTGTAGCTTCCCAGAGCTAAGAAATGTGCGATCGCTGTATAAACAAAGAATATAAGATGACCGTCCGTACAGCCAGAGAGATTAAAAGAAAGGAGCAGCAACAGAGTCGGACACAGGACGAAGTGACCAAAGGGCGCGAGCGCGAGCACCTGAGATGGAGGACAACTTGATGGAGCTTTTCTTTTCTGAGGAGCGTGAGGACAAACTTTGGCTGAGGTGAGATAGGAAAGTGAGTTAAGTCGGTGTCAGGTCGACGCTAGAGTCCGTGAGCGAAGCGAAAGCGCCATAGCTGGCACACAAGGACGGAAACAGGAGCTTCTTGGATGCCTCCGTTCACACTGTAGCCTGCCTCTATCAGATTCCAAGCTGTTCGTGACTTCCCCAGGCGGTCATTCCTTTAAAGTGATTCTCATCTAAGTAAGTTACCGTCAACATTCATTCGATATGTTAGTGCTATCCTTTAACCCCTAAATGATCAAGCCTGCACATTCTATTTTCGGGCATTTCCAGCACAGGGGCTGAAAATCCTTGTTATGTAGCAAACTAGACTCTGCTTTCTTAAAATCTAATCGTACAAATGTGAACTAGCCTATCATATATTGTTTTTGAGAAAATTTGAAGTCAATTGGACTACATTTTATAGGTCAGATAGACATGTAAACATGGTCTTCATCCAAGGGGCAGCTGGAGAATTTTTTGGATTTTTCTTGTTTCATGATCGTTTCGATCATGACATTTTTTTTAGAAAGTTGGCACCTTTGCAATAATATGTTATGTGGATGACAAATGAGCTACTCCCAAAAGTTTGGGATTTTTGGAGCAAATTTAGATGAAGTTTGTCACTCTCAAGGGGAGGTCACACACGTTCGAAAACCAATGTTTTCAAAATGGAGTTTAGTAAGCCAAAGTAAAAACAAGATCGGCCTTGACATTCAACACAATCACCACAACTTCAAATGTTTGTATTCCATTTTTTCCAACCACAATATTTGTGTACTTTTGCAATCTAATGTACATCATATTGGCACTTGGAATTGTCTATAATTCTTGTATAAATCCAATTAAACTTTTTAATATTCCATTTTTGCCAACCACCACATTTGTGTACTTTTGCAATCTAATGTACATCATATTGGCGCTTGGAATTGTCCAAAATTCTTGTATAAATCCAAATAAACTTAAATCCTAGTTTAATGGCAACATGTTGAGCGAACTGTGCAGGGATAAAATGGGGCATTAATTCATATCTTCTAGATCATCTAGAGTGTTCTCAAAGAAAACTCTCCATGTCATGCATGCACAATACAGTGATTCCATACATAATTTGATTTACTTTTATTTTCTTATAAAAATAACTGAAAGGAAGGCATCTATGCATGGGATTTGTGCATGAAAACAAACTTTTATTATTTTATATAACGCAATTGATGAAAGGACAATATTTTTTAAGGAAATTCTGGATGAAAAAATCACATTAACAAATAAACTAAACTAAAATAATCTCTAGGTTTATTCTCTAAATTTAAATAGAATGTTGTCAAAGAAAAATCTCATGCCATGCATGCACGATATAGTGTGATTTCATACAAATTTAATCTGCTTCTAATTTTAAAATAATTGATGAAAGGAGGGCATTTTTGCATGAAATTTGTGGATGAAAAAACAATCATACAAGTAAAAATAAAAAGAGAAGACATGCAGGCTTGACATGTGTGGATAAAAATAAAAATAAAAATAGAGAGGAAGACATGGTATTCAACATCATTCTAGATGAATCAAGAGCTCCCTTCCCCGACCACAAGGTTCTAGTACACAAATGCAGAGGCCCAAGATCTCGGGGGGGAGGGCAGTGTGTTAAAAAGTTAAGGATATAGGTGCGAACAACCACTATTTTATAGGGGGGTATTAATTTCAATTCTCTTTTTTTTTCACATGCTATCATTATGCAAATTTCTACATTGGGTTAATAGAAAAATGGCTTGCAGTACTTATAATTCCAAATTACTTATTATTCCATACCCTATAGTACTTTAAAGATGTCCAATGTCATTTTTGATACCCTATATTACTCTGAAGTCCAATTATAAATTTTTGCCCCCATGTTTTTAAAATACCCTATCATTTGTTTGCACGTATATTGCTACTCCAACCAATGACTACCCCCCCCCCCCCGAGCCCAAGATGGCATGGTCCTATACTAGACTGAATACTCCTATGAGTTTAGTGGGTGAAATTTTTGCATGGAAATAAATAGCGTTGTTCCTCACTAATTTCAAGTCAAGGAGGAATTAACATGGGTCCAAAACCCTAAGTCTTCCTCTAAGTTCTTAATGAAGACTTCCAACCAAGACAATATAATTAGTTATGAGAAAAAGTAGCAAAATTTAAAATAATCACCCACATTGATTTTTCTTAAAAAACAATTAATATGACCCACACTAGTTTTCTAGAAAACATTCAGTGTACGTTGAGATTAATGTGGCCTACATTAATTCTCATTATGAAAAGTAACATGGGCTCTAGAAATTACCATGGCCCACAATAATAAGACCATTTAGTGTAGTTGTCTACATGTCATCCCTATTTGAAATCGTCATAAGGTACATCACACACTCCCATGGTCCAATCTTCATAAACACCATCAACATAGATGAACATAGTTCATCTTCATGAACTCAAGTATGACACATGCAAATTGGAATTCTAGATGCTTTCGCAAGTTTATGGCTTGATTTTTAAATGCATGTTAGTATACAAATAGTTTGGGCCATAAATCATTTCGTCCTGACCAATGTGGCATGATAGAATTATCTTGGCTTGTTCTAAAGATCGTGTATGTTACAGGATTGGAATATGTACATAATGTATAACGATGTGACTACTTATTCTCTTTAAAATGCATTGGCTAGAACATCAATAATTCTAAAATACTTCACATAATTACAAAATATATATAATACTAATGCATTTAGTATTGACAAAATTTCTGAAATTTATGATATATTAAGTACATTTTTTGGCCGATAATGCAAGATGCTTTTGATTAGTCCAGCATTGATCTTAATTTAAGAACATTATGGTTTTCTATGTCCACCTCTGGGTTTAATCTTTAATTATAAAAGAAATAAATATGTTCTATATATCAAAATGGAGATGTCATTTCGTTCAATAAATGTTCAATCAGACAATCAATGTGTTCTATGATTATGTGAAAACCACAAAAACATACAATCTTTATCATATTTCACAACACTAGAAGTACTCCCACTCCCTATTCAATCAACCAAGATGATGCTCATCCCTCCATAGATTGAATTTTTTGAGGACCTACCTACTGTGATAGTACAAATGCACGAGTATGTGTATGTGTTGAAGTCTTGAAATAAGCAAAATTGAGTTGAAGTTTGAGATATTGAAGTAGAGATTATAGACATGAATGAAATATAGTCTGTACAATGTCGTGAAGAGGTAGACATATCAGACCAGCATAGGTAGAGCTTTCAAATCACCCAAACACAATGCTTTGATAACACAATCCATTTGTCAACTATCAAAGGATTCTGGCATTCATACCAGACATGTATGTAAATACGGAGATAAAGAAAACATAAATCAATGCCACCTACAAATTTTTTATCAATTAGTGTAGACATCTAGTACTTAATTTTGCATGATTATTAAAGTGGGTTGCATCAATTTGAGAGTTGCTTGGAACTGAGGTGGACCAAATAATCTAGCCATTTGTGACCATAAATGATAATCATCAACGACTCACCACTCCCACGTTGCTCATGCAACCAACCCACTTAAAACAAAGTGCTTGTCTATTGTAGAAAAATATTAATATGAAATGTGCACTCAAAAATCAACAAACTTGGAACACCACCTTACTCCATGACACACATTATTTTGAATACAAGTAAACAGCTTCAATGTAAATCCTTACACATTGATCGACCTTATTCTTAAAAGGTTGGGTGACATACAAAAAAATAAACCAAGTTTCATAGAATTTATGTTCTTGTATGGTTTGTTTCTACCATGTTAGGACATATTAATGGACAAAGAGTGAAAGATTTGTTCCTTCTATTCTTGGCTTCACCAAAGTTTAGTCTCAAATTTGATTTTTTTTTCTTCTTTTGGGAACATGTAAATTGAGCTTACAAATTTGTTGGTGGACCTAGCATGTCTATATTCAAAATATTTGTTAAAAATATGCAAATTTCAAGCTCACACCCAAGACAAGATGCACCTCCAAACACCGTATGGTTGCCCCCAACCTTCTAAGAATAACTTTATTATTTTATTATCAGAATTCATATTCAACTCAAATTGGTGCGGATGCTCCATAGTTTTAGCATGGTAAACACTAATTGAAATACACAGTGTGGCGTCTCAATTTTGAGATACCAATCAACTCTTATTATCACCATGGTTGCTCAAAGAATTCCCCAAAAAATCACAACCGTACGTACATGAGTATTGACGAGGACATTGCACACTCTTCTCTGTCTACATATCCTTCCAGAGGAAGTCATAACTTACCTGATAAGACCGTCTTCAGCTGCTCTCCTCAGAATTTAACACGTGTACCCATCTTCCAATTTCCAAGAGTATACAAATTATAACTGCAAGGCTTTCCAGACATGCAACATATTAGCATGTAACATTCGTGGAATGCAATCAGCTGTAGTCTAGCAGAAAGGACACTCGAACTGGCTTCACGGTTCTAACACACTGCACCCAGAGCATACACAATTGGGATTAGAATTAGTAGAAGTACACTACTCACCCAGTCTCCTACTGAAGCAAATGTTACTGGAATTGCTTTACCTAGCAAATACAAGATTACTAGGGATTTATTGCAATAAATACTACCTGACAAGTTGGAAGGCAAGAATGGTTGGCACGCCCCTGAGTTCATTTACGTCAGTGACATGCATGACGTAAGAGAGAAAAATGATTGACATCAAATAGCCACCTTGTGATGAGTTCAGCATTCAGAACCGAGGGCGTGTTACAATAGTTATGTCATAACAAGCCTGCTTCAGCCTTCAGACACTAGATCAAACGCACTCATTGGTCACCGGCACACGAAGTCTACAGTGTCGATACAGACAACTCGTAGTATTGTACCAATATCTATCGACTGTGAGGCAGAACCTCAACAAACGTTACAGTAGCACCAAATCGCAGAAGTAACTCAATCGGTTGAACGCCTTACTCAAAATATTTACCAAACAAGGAAGAAAGCTGGGGGGGCGGGCAAAAAGATCGTCGGTTCCAGCTTTAGCATGACCTGGGCATGGTACTCAAATACCGATATTGAAAACAGCAACTAATATACATACATAATGTAACATCTGCTACAGTAAGAGAGTGGGTGATGCGACACTTGAGTATCGTAATCGAATAAGTCTCATGAGATTGAGAGTTTCACGTACAAAAATTTCGCCTTGTACTGTTGATTTGGAGTTACAATATACAGACCATTTAAAGTAATCGGACACAAAGACCGCTAAATGGGACTTAATGGACACTCTTCTTGACCCGCCATGTTGTGCACGAGACATGTAGGTTCTAAACAATTGATAGACCTAGTGTATGCCCATCGACTACATAAGTGCAGGAAGAAAGAGAAGAACCACAATAAACATATCAACAACATACCAAATGAGCCGTGAATGTGATCATCTTATCCTTTCAAAGCAAGTGACATCGAAAACATAACACAAGGCCCATACTGTTGATTTGAAGTTACAAAATGTAACCATGGAAAATAATCGGAGACGAAGACCGTTAAATGGGACTTAGATGACACTCTTCTCACCCGCCATGCTGTCCACCAGACATTTAGGTTCTAGACGATTGTTAGACTTAGAATTTCCACATCGACTACTTAATGTGGGAAGAAGGAATCGAACTACAGTAAATATGTCAACCACAAATCAAATGAATCGTGCTCGTGATCATTTCATTCTTTCATAGCAAGTCATACCAGTAAAAGCATAACACAAAGCATGTGCAACATACAAACCATTGAAAGTATTCGGAGACAAACAACGCTTAATGGGACTTTTATGAAACTCTTCTTGACCGGCCATACTGTCCAGAAGACATGTAGGTTTTGACGATTGATAGACCTAGTGTGTGCACATTGACTACATAAATGTCGAAAGAAACAGACAAACCATACTAAACATGTCAACGATATACCAAATGAGTAGTGCATGTGATCATTCTTTTAGAAGCAAGTAAAACATAATACAAGGCCCTTGTAGAAGAGGTTGACATACCGTGTTCATTCTGTGACGACATTGATGCGTCGACAAGAACTGCAGCACGATCTCTCCGAGATAGTCACATAATGCACAACATCATTGTGTTTTACATGAAATATTAGCTGATGTGTTGAAATTCTCTTGAAACTAAGATTATCGTAAGTCACGCATCTGTTATTTGTTTCCACATTCCAGTTAAAGAGAGCGGTGACATGGACAGTAAATAGCAAACCGCCTGCATAAAACACCAAAACTGCCTGGGTGCACACCAAAATACAGTGAAGCGCGAAGGCTGTAATGTAGCAGTAAGTCCAGTTAGGGTTGTAAAAACCGTAGTAAAAGGTTCTGCACAAAAGATCGTTTCCTAATTTGTTCTGCAAACAAATAAAGATTAATATTATCCTCAATCAGGTCACCTGGTCGTTTAATATATATATTTCTCCATGAGCTGTAACCGTATTCTTAGGTTCCAGGCAGAGTCAAACAACTATCAGAAGCCTGACGTTTTACTAAGATGCAGGCTGAAGACGGATACGATGGAGTGCTCTCGATTTCGAAGTCAAATTGAACAAATGCTGATAATCTTCTGATGAAGTTCAACCTCAAACACGGCATCTTCAACCAGACACAGCTTCCAATTCATAGCCAGGGCCAAGAAGAGTCAATGACCTGCCTTTTCAATAGTAAGCCAACGCTAGATCACCCGCAAATGCAACTTCTGACATTACAAGACAGTGAAAACCCATGACAAGGTCAAGCCCATACTTCAATCAATCAAAGAGATTATACCTAGTCATTCAATCGCTAAGCTCGGTGTTGAACTGTGATACATTTGTATCCAGAAAGACAGATGATATTCGAGATCAAATATAGGTTTCTTAGAGGACTCTAAATACAGCTTATACGTGATCAGAAAGCACTTAAATCGAAATCTGGCGAAAAGCATCAGATGAAAGATAGTACGGGCAATTATAATTACATCAAAACAAGATACTCAAGCGTTCATTACCGAAGTTGCTTCTCATGTGAATATGAGCAAGAAACCCGTTCCTTCTGTATTCTGGTTTCAATTTTATAATACTTACAGTTGAATATGCGCAAGGCTTCGGCTCCTTGCTCATATAACACAGGAGTACAAGGACAGCTTCCACAATCGCTGAGTCAGGAACCGGCTGCACCTAACCAATTAGACAAAAGCAGCAATAATCTTACTGTGGCAGCACTTTCAATACAGCCCCGAACATCAGATGCCGAATTCTGATTGTGTTCTTACTATGAAGACCTTCCACTGTATTTCAAAAAGCTAAGTCAGACAGCGAGAATTGAGAGTTTGTGAACACACGTGTGCAGCCAGATGGTCACATGCAATTGTTTCACTTAATGGCTGTGTTTCGTGCTCTCCAACGCAATCTTTAGAGCCAACCACTGGCTTGAATCACGACAACTGCGAAACGGGAGAGACGAATATTTATCTGCATTGACTCTGAGAACTCTCACTCCACAGGTCCTAGTATTGCCAAGTTGATTAGGAATGCGGTCTAGTCTTCGCAGGTGCAACATTCAATTAGAGCACACAGCGACGTGGAAGCTTCAGAAGTGTAATACTTAATTTGGGATGTGATTGTTCCCGCTATGTCTATACTTAAAAGAATACCACTTGAATTGAGCCGTGTGTGTCTAACCACGTTCACTTCCAACTCACAGTGCTCAGACTTGAAGCGGCAGCAGTTTGGACCTGGGTGCCCTTATTGACCACCAAGTTTTCCTAGCACGAGCCTGTGGACCAATGGTTTCATAACTTAAGAATTGGCGCAGTTTCCAGGAGATGAACAATCGTTCCACCATGAACAAGAGGAATCAGGTTCAAGTAGTTATAAGTGATCAATAACTGAAAACGAGGTTTCAGAAAGACAAAGCGACATAGATAATCAACAGGTATATTAGGTGTCTTCTATACAATAGACTTCTTAGACATTCTAATCTTAGTATCAATGGTGTTATGCAATATTAATAGTCTTCTAAGACATTACAAGTATCACAATATTGCTCCGACATCTGCCTAAGATTGCTAGCTCCCCGTCCAAAACACAAACTAAAATTCATCACCTGACACAGCATGTAAGAGCCAATTTTCTGCAGGAGTACACCATCTCGGGCACATCACACCTCTTTAGGCAGTCCAAGAATCTCGATCAACACAGATGAGCTGATTTTTCATACACGAATTGATTTTAAGCAGTATTGCGCTGTAAACCTCGAGGGTCTTCATAGACAACATGCAAAAAGTGAAGCAGATGTGCAAGGCCACAGCATTGATTGAATTACCGATCAGGACCTCTGAGCACTTCCTAATAATCTACTTGGAATGGCAATACTCTACACAAGAGCTTTGCAAGCACATATGGGAGTGCAGAAAACGCCTACCATAGTTCCGTGTTTTGTGACGATGCTTAGCGTTCCTCTTTCCAATAATGTAAGGTGAATATCGATCCAACTCACGATTGCAAGCGAAACGATTATTCCGTTGATCAATATCCTCTCCTTCTGAAGACCCTAGCAGCCGCCTCACTCGAACTTTTGACAAAATGGACAAGCTACAGTAACTGTTCTCCGGCATCAGAAACAGGCTGCACTACGAAACTGACAGTGGAAGAAATCAAGGTCTACAGACATAAGACAGAGTCTTCTAAAAAACAGTCATACTACCAGCAACATAGACGATAAACATATGAGTGCCACGAGTCTGAAAAGCATACAGTCCAATAAGAACGACCAAAACAGCGCCCATAATAACGGTTCCAGAGACAGTTAAACTGTAAAGCAAGTATTAATAGGTCTGGCAGAAACACAGGAGTTGATGAGCATTACCAAATCTCAGTAGATTCTTGTTATGTTGATGAGCATTGAAATCTACTGGTAGCAACATAACGCGTTCCTAGAACAACTTCGCCATTGACGGACGGTTTTGGAAATCGACTCCCACGTGTTAATCGTACTTTCAAGACATCACAATTATCTCGGTACTATTTCAATGTGGTCGGAACAGAAAACCTGGTCAGGAGACCTTTTCTTAGATATGATGATACTTGACAACGTGTAATACAACAAAATTAAACGGAATGCCAAGATACAAGCCAGCCTCAATCCAATAAGCTCAGCAGGACTTGAATTGCGAGCCGTATTCAAGAAAGAGATTCACGCTAGATCTTTTCCAGCATGTATCACGATCCACCGGACCGTGATGAGCAGATAGACATCTCTCGCTTACATTCAGAGCTTTTCTTCGAACAATTATACAACTCACATTAAGGACATAAACCTAAACTTCCCTATACAGAAACCTAGAATCCAGACGGTCACAACGCAAATCCACAGCAACAAATGATTCAAGAGACGGTTCTAGACCCCAACATTTACGACTCGGATTTAAGCGTGTGGAAGCTACTTTATCGTCTATTCATGCCTTCATTAACAATGGACACCTCACTTGATGAAGAGTGCCTGATTCCACAAGGATCGTTCACAAGACAATGCATATGCTGGCGGCGCAAAGAAATCACATGCAAGGCATAATCATGGCACAAATACATTGGAAAATCGAGGGTAAATTAACATCAAGCTTCATTTGTTTGCTAGAAAAAGCAACAACGCCTCAACGTGCTAGTAAAAGGAAACTTCATACCATAATTGCACAAGTATTAACACATTAAGATTGTTTAAACCCGGGCAACCAGATCGGCAGAGAGGTTACAGGTACAAACCATGAAAAAAATTCATGACCTAGATGAGTCTAAAAACACTAAGGTATATTAAAGACGACTTTCACGATCAAGTAATGGCAATAGAGACTAAAGCAGACTAAACAAACTAGAAAACTTTCGGTAACCTCCATATGCACAACCCTTGTATTCCAGTTAAACCGAGTTTGCAACTTGCTAAAGTCATCCTTTAACCTCATAGGACCAAAGTATCCATTATCAATGTCTTTCGCTGGAATCTGAGAAAGCCATTTCAAACTTCAGAAGTTGCAGATGTATGTCTGTCAAATGGTTTCAATGACGAAACCAAGCCTTCTCCGCAAACAAATTCTCTGTTCCTTTAGATGGCATGGGCTTCATTATGCAACTCAAAGAACCACAAGAGTACCATGACATGCTCAAGAGAATAGGCTATATCAAAATCTCACAAACTAACAATAACAAGATTCATACATAACACGTTCTAATGCTCACCACAGTGCTAATATCTCCTATCATGCGGAAAGACAACGTGGCTATCTACAACACCGCGAAGGCCTCCATTACAGAAGAGATTTCGGTGACGTTCTCACCAAGTCACACTTTAGAACAATATTTCCTTACCCTTCGCTACAATCGGCAACCAATCCAGTCACCTTGAATATCAAGGAGATCTAATAAAAGATCCTCAAACAGGCTGAAACTGACCAGTATCGTCGATGATGTGGAGACAGCAAAACTTGGCAAACCCTTCGAAGCACCAAAATGTAACTGAGCTGAGGGGAATGAAGCCTGGTCCGAGGCTTCTTCATGTTCAACCCGTTGCAGGGAGGCAAACACTCTAGCTTCGGGCCATGCGGCATTCCTCACAGCCGAGTTCCACCAAACTTCCTCACACAGCTAGAAAAGACACACAGCAGGCTTCAGAAACCTTTCGGGCACAGCCCTCTATACTTCATTGCTGCTGCCATACCCCAAAATGATGGTTAGCCCACCTACTTCCTTCCTTCCTCGAAAAGCTACCATCCGTTGCGCGAGCCAATGAGGGCACTCTACCTGAGATATTGCAGGAAACTTGTACAGGAAACGAACAAGACCTAACATGTAATTCGAAAGCAAGATACGTATCGAGAACTGAAAAGTTACCAAATACTGTATCATGTCAATCGACCACATCTCAAGGATCTAATACTAAGTAGTGAGATACACCCTGCAGAGGCAGGACGTAAGATATCAAGATTTGTGCAAGTAGATAGGAGTGAATGAACACGGACATTCTCTAAATACTGATCTCGGGAAGGGGAACGCAACGAAGTCCATGTACACACTATTGTGTAAAGTTGTCAGATAGACATGTGCAGCAGAAGACTGCAAAAATTTACCACCCCCTTCATCTGCACGGAATTTACCCTACAGCTAGGGTGATCGGTTGCAATATGAAGAGAGTTGCAGGTCCTACGGATTAGTCAGGTGCTAGTCATTCAGTCTGGTAGTGCCAGGAGTATGTTCTATTTTACATGTAGAGGGGTCGAAGCAACAGTGTCCGTGAGGAAATTACTACACAATTCTCGACGATGACCAAGTTACTTACACCTACCTCCAGTTTGGACAGCAATGGATGTTCATGAGGCCCCCTGCCTCACTTTTAAGCGATTGCTGGAGAGGGATCTCAAAAGCTTCTCATCTATGGATGCGAGTACAACCGGTAGATAAAAAGGGACTTCAGGCACATCACGAACATCAATAACCTTTTACGTCATTACAAGAAGCGGCCAAAAGGAGGGAACGAGGAGCTCATAAACTAATGTCAGGCACAACCCCGCAGTTTGTATGTAGGTACTAGAGCCTAAAATTCCCAAGAAGCTGACGGCGTAAGTACTTACATGCGGGACCTTAACTTAACTTCACACTTCACATAATACAACTAACTACCCACTCTCCTCTCTACCTCTCTACCCACACCATGCTTACTGACTCCAGGAAAGCCCTCGCTAGCTAGCTGGCCGCAACGAAATCGTATGAAGCACCCCATGCCAGCGCCCGGTCTCATTCCATGCATTCTGGATTGCCCAGGGCTTGCGAGAGGCACAAGGCACACGTCTTACTAGGAGTGGAATACAGCTACCGGTGCAGGCGCCGCAGGCAATCTGAAGCGGATCACAGGCGCGCTACGGTGGCAGAGGAGGAGATCTGCGGCGTAAGGGGAAGGGAGGAAGGGCGGGTGGGCCGCAGGGAACACCGTCGCAAAGCAAAGGCAGAGCGAGGGAGAGATGGTGCACGGCGACTATATAGCGAAGGAGAGGCGGGGCCAGAGCACGTAAATAGTAACGAAGGAAGCAAGGAAGGCAGAAGCGCCAGCCAGCACAGTGAAGCCAGCCCAGCGACTCCACCGATGCCGCGCGCTAACGGGGGCGGGGGAGGAAGGGAAGGGAAAGGAAGGGAAGGGAAGGGCAGGGAAGGGAAGGGAATGGAGCTCGGGGCGGGCGCGGCCACCGAAAGCGCAAGCGCGACGTCGAGCGAGTCCCAGTCCCGGCTAGCTCCTCCTCCTTGTTCCTCCATCCGGCCCACGTCAAATCCACTGCTTCTATATTGTTTTCACACCCCCCCCCCTCCCCTTCTTCACCCATTTTCACACACACACACAAACTTTGTAACCTAATGTCCCATATGTAGAATGTGGTTCTCTCCACATGCAACATCACCATAAGCATATGTGCAACTTCCCATCGTACAGATGTTATCGTTCGGGTGCTTCCAACAATTCATGTATATTAGACAAACAACTCCATAATTCATCAAGCCCTCCGTGTAATGGCATCGCATTATTCTTGATAACCTTGGTAACCCTTAGACAATCAAGGTGTGTGGTTTTCCCCCTAGAAATGAAATGCCTTTGATTGGGAAGGCTTAAAAAATTATGGAGTCATTTCTCCAAGTATATTGATAGTTGGAAAACGACCAAAAGATGAAACCCATGCCAAAATGGCCGAAAGATCACATACACACTAGTTATCTAAACCGGTTGGACCAAGGCTTTAAGAATAGAGAGGTGACTTAACATGGAGGGATCGATGAATTATGTAGTTGCTTGTCTAATCTACATGAAGTCTTGGAAGCATCCAAAAGATACACACATCCATACCGTGGGAAGTCTCAGGGCCACTTCACACATGAGACTGAGAGCCCGTGACCATTACACTTCAAGCACTCTCATTGGTGGAAAAGGCGGAGCTGGTCCAAGTTCGCTTCACACTATGCTTGAGGGACCAACGGAGTATGTGAATGCAAGACGGATGGAAAGCCTACATGGATTCTTACATGGCATCGAATGGATCATGCTTCATGGTCATTTGGACTATTTTCAAAAACCATCTTTTGGAGGCAGGCCTAACACAAAACCGGGAGACCATGGCACTCCAAATGTTCACAACCGTTGATTTATTTTATTTTATCATGTGTGAGGACCCGCTCAAATAAAAATTTCATTGAAATAGCATTTGGTTAAGGGACCCGATCACTTATGACTTCACGCTACACTTGAGGGTGCGTGACCACACTATGAGATTTTGGAGGTGGGTTGGGACGGCCTTTGGACACTTTCATTCGGGTTCTCACAATTTCATGGTCATTGCTCCTGGCTCACGTGTGAAGAGGCCCTCGTATATCCATGTGTTATGAAGAAAACCACATTCCATGTTGGGACATTAATAAACTATTTTAGAAGATATACTAATAAAATTACAAAATGAAATATATATTAGCACACATATTATTAAAATAACTAAATTCAAAAAGAACAACAACAACAACAACAACAATTTGATGATATGTGGAAACGGTGTCCAAGTATATGACATATTGAGGGGGGGGCTAACACCAATGTATTCATATATAGATAAGTACCCAAATCATTCCCACCTACCTCAATTAATCATCATGTGCATCCATAAGTGATTGACATCCCCATTGAGAAGGAGTTCTTACCTACAAACATAATCTTGTGTATTGATGCTTTATGAAGTATTCTATTTCTAAAGATTGACACCAAAATTAGCTTCACATTTATTGATTCAAGTTATTGGTACTCAATAGACCATAGTAGATTGATTGTGCAAATGGCTATGGATATTCTTTTTGTATGATTTGACACCAAATTTAGCATCAAAGACCTCATATCAAATCAATGCAAATCCCTGAGATCATTACATCGAATATGCCAATTGGGTGCACTAATGGGGGCGAAGTGGAGGAAGACTAGGAATGCACATGAGAACATCAAACAAGGCTCAGCTAACTCATGTCGCTCCATATGTCCCATGTCAAGTCTTGTCTTCCATCTTTATTTTTATTCCCCCCCCCCACCCCCCCAAAGACCATCACATTGACTATGGTGATGACCACCATACACCCATCCCGCGTCAAAATCGTTGTTCTTTTTGGGTTGTGCTCTAGAGCATAGCTCTTTAATTAATTTTTTTCTCGCTCTTAAGTTTATCCCTAAACAAGTGTATGTGGATGAATGTGGAAATTGTATAACTAGTGTGGATGAAACTAATTACATATAAGTAGAAATTTATGTTTAAAAAAAACTAGATAGAACTATCGAGAACATAAGTAAACTCCCGCTCTTAAGATAACACATGGAGGGAGCTATAGATGAGAAGAACTATACACATCCAATTTATCCTTAACATACTACAACACATCAACTCTTTCATTAAGTCATCAACAAAATTATTTAGTGGGCATAGCCTTACGTGCGTAGCAACTCGTTTCTTTGGCAAACACCGTTCCATCAATATCAATCGTGAAGCGCATTTGTAATTGATCGAAAAGACCACCACAAGAGGATTGTTGCATACAAGTGTGCTTCTCATTCTCATTCATTTATACTCCAAATTTGTTGGTTTGATGTCATGCCAAAAATAGCTTGAACCGTATTATTGGGACTTGGTATGATCATAGGGGACTCCACCAATATCGCTCACTAATAGAGATAAGGGAGGGGGTGATAGACAACCTCCGAAAGCGTGCTCAATAATGTGGAGCAAGTCCCAGCTAGCTCATGTTCCCTACTCATCCCACATCAAACCCATCAACCCTAATTTCTACCAAACCCCCTTCCACCGTTATTTATTCACCAAGTGCATTTCATGTGGAGAGGCAAATGAGAGGAAATCATTGTTGCATATAATCATACTACTTATCCATCTACAGGTATGCTCAAAAAACAACCGTTCATAACTAATTTGACGCAAAAACTAGCTTAAAAATCACCATTCGCATTCTTGGGACTCAAGAATTGTATAATGGAATTCATGCGCACAATACTTGATGCTGAGATTTGTGAGATGCCTCTTATGTCCGTCATATCTTCCAATCTTGTTAAATGTTATGGTCCATCCCAATTTCATCCATTTCAATTTGCCAATGCATCTAAATCGTTCTTCATCCACATGTCTAACCCACGTGATATCCACTTTTCAAAACATACCGGAATGACATGGTGGGTCCAGTGTGTTTTGTTACAAAACAATGGCCAAACACTACGTGTTTGTTTTGTCTAATAGCCCGCCCACACTTACATGTGCAGGCCACCAGTGAACGGTGAGTACCATCACTAGTTGCAATCAGCTTTAAAAGTGGCCCCTGCTAATAGGCACCGTTCACTGGTGACCCGCAACAATAAGTGTGGGGGGGCTATAAGTGGATGAGAGGCTTGCACTAAGGGCCACTTCACACACGAGCCAAGGGCCGTGGCCATGAATTGTGAGAGCCCAAAAGAAAGTGTCCAAAGGCCATCCCAAGACACCTCCAAAATCATGTAGTGTGGTCACGGATCCTCAAGTGTAGTTTGAAGTCATATGTGACCGGGCTCAGCCAAATATTATTTCAATAAATTTCTATTCATGCGGCTTCTCACACATAATGAAATAGAATAAACCAACGGTTTTGACCATTCAGAGTGGCATATTCTCCCGGTTTTGTGTTAGGCTCACCTCCAAGAGATGGGTTTTGAAAATAGTCCAAGTAACCATGAAACATGATCCACTCGATGCCATGTAGGAACCCATGTATACTCTACATCCATCTTGCATTCAAATACTTTGTTGGTCCCTCAAGCGTAGTGTGAAGCGAACTTGGACCGGCTCCTCCTTTTCCACCAACGAGTGCTTGAAGTGTAATGGTCATGGGCTCTCAGTCTTGTGTGTGAAGTGGCCCTCGTACACACCAATTGGCTGTGATAAATGTTAAAGAATATCACATGAATATTTTTTTTCCTTGAATCAAGAATACACACTGGGTAATGGACGGTATGAAAATACCCTCATATGTTTAAATATAGGGTTTTGGACCATGTATACAAAATCCAAACCATAGTGCCCCACAGGAAAACAAAGCCCTTGTCACATATACAGATCATCATCATTTGTCAATTCCAAATTCGTTCAAAAGTGTTTTCACCTAGACGATTGAAAGTCTCGTGAAAATTGTCCGACAACATATATCATGGAAGCTAGGGTTTGATTAGCATTGGGCCTAAACTCATAACTTCAAGTTGGAAGTTCGAGAATAAAATCCTCTCCATCTTCAAGAAGCTGCAACCTTCAATGTCAAATCCTAATAAGAAGACCAATAAAATGGATTGGCCAAGCCAAAAAGGAATACTCAAAGCTTTAACCCCACCAAACCCTAGGAAACCCAAGGTTCAAGGGAAGTTTGGGAGGCTCTTAAACCCCAACACGAAATGAATTGCACATGCGTCAAGGTGGTGAGTAGACAACGACGAGATGGATAATGAAGGAGGAGAACATGCATTCGATGAATTCAATGTATCAATCGTCGTATTTTCTATACACCTAATAGTCCTATTTGTAAACCCACATTTACATACCCTTTTATTTGTATGTATTAAGTGAAGAAACATGACTCTTACCATATGCATATAATGCACGCCATTGTCCCAAATAATTCCCCAATTTGCACCCACATTGGGTCATACATGTTATGAAGATTCGACCCCATGAGGTTCTACTTGTTCATTGTTATCTACGTCTCCTATTTCCAACATGTTTTCCAATCATTGTTAAAACCGCATTTTGTGGGCTTAGATTTTGTGGTTTCTAGGTAACCTCGTCCATCATGGATGGAGGGACTCTAATAAAACCAAGTCACTACTAAGTTGAAGGATGATTGATTCCGATTGGAGAATTTTAAATTTAATTTGCTATCTTTAATGTCTTTATACATTAAGTTTGCTTGAACACCACGAAGCTCTAACTCACTTTTTATATGGAAGGTAAATAATAACGGTTAAAGCGGCATAGCATATTCACTTATCATATTGTGATAAGTTCTTAACCAAATTTGCTTATGTACCTATCAAGTTACCTTCATAAGGTAAATCTATGCAAGTGGGGGACCGCCACGAGGTGTACACACTTCATTGTCATTGGGGTATGTCATGTTGTATCTTAGTTAGCATGTTCACTTAGTTTCTTAGAGAATCGTAGGCGATGAGCATGTTTGGCACAAATTAACTTGACTTTTGAGCAAAGCAACACAAGCCATTTTTTTGATAATCGGAACATGTGAAAAATCAATGTGTCACCTTGAAAATTTAGCATTTCGACATCAAAATGTCAAAATTGCTTATCATCTATGATCTTGAGAAAACATCACGAACTTATCATGTTTATAGCTTGATATATTGGATACCCTATTGCAACTTCATTCAATAGCACTAGTATCCATTTCTCATGCCATAAATGTGCAATATGAAGGACAAAGAATATAACATGAGAAAAGGGAAGAATTCCCTTGCTATATAATGTAAGTGTAGACTTGCAATTACACTAGTGCAAAGTAGAAGTCCCCTTTATGAAAGTTGCTCTTTCATATGTGTGCAAGAGATTGTCTTTTGTTCCTCAAGCAATTAAGTGTTGCAACAATTCATTAAAGCCATTTTGGATTCTAGTTGATATGGACAACCATCCACATGTCGGTTCAAATGTACATGCAAAGTGGAACTTCCTTCTCACGGCTCACATGGTTAATTGAAGTGAGGAACAATAGGGTAATGTGTTTTTCTATGTTTCTAGTGTCCACATTGTAAATGATATTTTAAGTTAAGGCATGCTAAAACCAATACCCAACCCAAAAATGACACATGGGATCCTACAATTTTAGATCGAGGATATTTACCACCTTAACACCATGCTTCAACAAACCTTGGTTTTTGGATCATCTACCAACAAACCTTTATACTTTTTGCACACATGATTCAAACAAGGCTTACTAAGGTGCCTTGGAATCCCCTTTGAGTTGCTAACATCAAAACATATAGAAATTTAATTAATCTATGAATAAAAAAGTATACTCAATACTTAAGGTGAAAATTTTAGTAACATCTACTTCGGTGTTCCACAAGCATTTGAAAAGAAGGTGCACTGAGGTCACCAAGCCTAACTCATATACTTATATGAAATGGACACCTATGTTTGAATGTTGTGTGGTTCGGTGTGGACCAAAGAAAAGACACTAAAAACACTTAAAAGTCAACATAGTTGAGGAGGGGTGGAGGAGGACTATGTGACTAAATTATGGCTTGTAGACCGTCATCTTTACCCTCTCGAGCTCATAGAATAATCTTCCCAAAATTGCCTTAAACATTTCACTTCGATTCAACGACTTATTTAAGTATGTCGACACCTCTAACCATGTGGATGACATATTTTTAAAGTTACAAATGTTCACACATAATTTGAACCCTTTACTTATCCGAAATCATATGATTACTATGTAAGCATATACATAAATATGGTCATGCAACAGTGGCCGCCCAAACAAGATTTTCAGCCGCCTTTAAGATTATAAAAAACACATATCAATTTAAGGTGGGCTCCAAATTTCTCTACAGTTCCATCCACATTTGCAACTCAGCTCAACTTGAACTTAGAGTTTGTGAGTCAGAGTTGTCTTTGACAGCGAACCGGGGAAAAAGTATCCATTTAAGACCTGTCTACCTCCTTCCCTCGAACCCTAAACCATCTCGTTTGTCCTAATTAAGTCATAACTTAATAGACCTGTCTCCTTGGTTTCACGTGACACCGAGGTGGGCAAGCGGCTTAGGGCCACTTCACACACGAGCCAAGAGCCGTGACCATGAAATTGTGAGAGCACGAAAGAAAGTGTCCAAAGGCCGTCACGAACCCTCAAGTGTAGTGTAAAATCATATGTGATCGGGCCCCCAAACCAAATACTATTCCAACGAACTTCTATTCAGGCGGGTCCTCACGCTTGATAAAATCGAATAAACCAACGGTTGTGAGCGTTCGGAGTGCCATGGTCTCCCGGTTTTGTATTAGGCCTACCTCCAAGAGACGGTTTTCGAAACTAGTCTCCAAGCGACCACGAAACACGATCCATTCGGTACCATGTAAGAATCCATGTAGACTTCAACACCCATCTTGCGTGCACTCACGAACTAAACTCCGGCCGGTCCCTCAAGGGTAGTGTGAAGCGGCGAAGTGGGACCGGCTCCACCTTTTCCACCAATGAGAGTGCTTGTTGAAGGGCAACGGTCCCGGGCTCTCAGCCTCGTGTGTGAAGGTGGGCCTTAACAACAAGGGGGAGGGGAAGACATGAATCGACAAGCAGAGGGTAAATTTGTCAATCACAATCAATCCACTCAGAATCAACAATCATGTTGGAAGTCATGGCCACAAAGTCAGGTACTTGGCGCGAATCTTCTGACCAAGCGAATGATGAAACTTACTTACAGACTTTCCCATATTGCCCTCCCTCTGGCTGCCACTGCGGAACACCCATTTGCGCATATTTCCAATTATGCGGCAATGAGAGCCTTCGTGTGTTTACGACGATGCCCTAATGATTTTTCGAGCACACTCCACTCCACGAGTGTCCGGGGAGGTTTCCAGACGTAACCGGTTGGCCGCTTTGTTTCGCCGAGGTGGCACTACACGATTGGCTCTGAGCACACAGGTTTGAAGACGATAACCTCGACATCCCAGCCGGTTATGATCTAAATCGGATATAGACAGATTACATAATCACTTAAAGCCGGTTATAAGCAATTTGAAACGAATATGAGAACTATTCCGACACGTGGCATTTTAAGGATGCTCAAATTTCAACAGGTGACCCACTGTTTAGGTCACCTGCGCGGCTCAACAAAGCGGCCAACCGGTTACGTCCGGTAATCGTTTTATTGGAACCGGTCATTAGTGCAGAACAGGTTCTGTCTAGTTGGCTCGCCACCTTGCCAGAACCGGTTCTGCACCGATAACCTTTCCAATAAAACGATTACCTAATACATAATCGGTCGACGTCGCAGTGTTCCCGAGTCCCACCGGCGCTCCGTATTCACATCGTCTCGGTTTTCCCTTACAAAATCCGAGGTGTGTTCCATGGATTCATCTCGGTCGTTTTTCGTGAAGTCGTGAACTTCACCCCGGTTATTTCTCAAGGTCAATCGATTCACCCGTAACTAGTTTTCTTTTCTTTTTTGGGTAGATGGAAGGCCAACATGTCAACGTCAGAACACAGGAGGTAGTTGACCACCTAACAAGTTTTTCATCAAGTAGAGAGGAGATTTCACAGCCGGGAGTCAAATTGTTGACCGCTTCCTTGAGATTTGGGTATCTTTCCACCATCATCCATGGTGTGTTCCATGGATTGATCTCGGTCGTTTTCGTGAAGTCGTGAACTTCACCCCGGTTATTTCTCAAGGTCGACTGATTCACCCGTAACTAGTTTTTTTTTTTTTTTTTTTTTTTTTTTTTTTTTTTGGACAGAAGGCCAACATGTCAACGCCAGAGCATAGGAGGTAGTTGTTGACCACCTAGCAAGTTTTCCATCAAGTAGAGAGGAGATTTCACAACCGGAAGTCAAACCGTTGATCGCTTCCTTGAGATTTGGGTATCTCTCCACCATCATCCGGTAGTTTAAGGTCGTCTCTGAGCCTTCACCCGTAAGTAGTAGCCAGCTCTCCCCGTTCATTGAACGACACGTACGGTATGTGTGTACTCGACAAACTGAGTGTTGAGCTTTGTTTCTATTGTTGGAATGGTTGAAAGCATGCGAATCCTTGTTCACGAGATCAACGAGGATTCCAATGCACTTACAAAGCACGTCGTTTGGATATCGTGTGGAAGAGTTATGGGGGTTTGAAATTGCGGTTGTAAGAGATCTAAGACCGACACTTATACCAGATAGTCAGAGGGTTTTGTAGTCTTGTCACCAATGTATACATGATATGTGAGGTTTCTAGGTGTTGGTTTTAGGTTAGGTGTTAGTTTTGGGTATACATACCCAAACGTTTGATAGAGTGTGGTTCACATTATTCATCATCTTTTTCCTTCTTTTTTTGGTAGAAATTGATACATTCTTCAATATCATCAACCGACACAATCACTTGGATGCAATGAATGTTAGAATTGTATCATTTTTTTAATGGTCCTTTTTTGTTTTTGGATAGCATTTGGGAAAATATATGTATCTTGCAAGAACTTTCATGCCATACATAAAACTATCCTATTATCAACATGGTTCATACTTGTATAGATCCAATAATAAATTGGGTAAACAAAGATTCTATGATCTCGACATATCCACAAAATATCAAAATTTGACTAGTATTACAGTTTTGATACCCATGAGTAGGATCCTTGATATTGTTATTGATGTTGATTATAGATACCCATCCACCCACCTACATACCAGTCCAATATTAGTGGCAACTACGTGACACTTGATGCTACACGACAAGTCACAAAGACCGTTTTAATTAACATGTCGCACCAATTTTTTATGCCACGCTAAATCAAATGTTTAGTGCACTTCTCAAGAGGTTCAAAGCTAGAAGTAAGCTCAAAGAAATCTCAAGTAGTGGAGTCTTCTCATTTATGGGAGCTTCTTCCACACAATTGCTCACAATTCACTAGCTTCACACTTGAACTTTCAACTTGATAGCTTCAACTATGCATGAGTTTACAAGGTTTAGAGGGTGTTTTAATGCATCTCATAAAACAAACAACATCGACAACAACAAACTTCTCAATAAATTTTCACAAACCCTCGGTTGAAATCCTAGGCTACCTCATGGAGGTCACTTAGGGAATACCACCATCTGTTGACCATTCCAACAAAGCAAAATGGAGTTGGATGACCTTGCCAATATCTTCAAGCAACTTGTTCGACAAGTGCTACCAAGTGGACCATGGGGACCAACATACAAATGAGAAGATTCCCCTTGCTATCCAACATGCAAGTTGGAATGTGGCCGTCCTTGCATTTACCCATTTCAAATGTTGCATGAGTGACTTAGTGAACTTTATATCTTGAGTTTCTTGAGATCTTTGGGCAAACTTTGACTGATATGAATATGTTGCTATGAAAAACTTGTGCAAAATAAAACAATCTTGGGTCCACAACAAACCCCAACATGTTTGTGAAAATAATCATGAAATTGCTCAAATGAAAGCCAATTTTTGGTTATAAAATGAAGAGATGGTCAAGCCCTTCTCTTGAATTGTGGCAACCACCAATTGTTAATTTATGGAAAAATTTAGTGCAAGTTTCCATGAAGAAGAAGGACCATTTTTTTTGGGGGGGGGGGGGGTCATTTAGTTGTTTTTGCCAACTTTGCCAGCACATGGAAGTGTGCCCTTAGGAATGTCGAGGGTTCAAACTATCAGTTTGTGGGTCCCAAGTCAAGGGGTTTTCAAGCATTCTTTGGCTTGTTGTGATTAATTCACATCTATTTAATAACATCCCCAACCCCAACCCCAACCCCAACCTCAACCCCCCCCCTCCCATTTTACTTATTGTTGGTAACCCTCTTTTGATGTGTGTATATGTTGGGAGGGGGGTTATGGTCATCACGACGGTTACGGGGGCCCATGATGCAAGTGTCTCATGCACAACACACAATGGCATGGATTTCTTTTATGGTGGCAAAGGTGTTATATGGAGTGTAGCCTTTCAGGTGCTAGATTTCAACGGTGATTCAGATGGCGCACATCCTAATCGTCTTGAGCATGTCGGCATAATTGTGTGTAATTTGACATGCATGGTTGATAGTGGATTTATCTAAATGTGGTTGTTCATTAGGTGGATTCCTTTGACATTGCTATGGTCTTACCAGCTCAACCTCGTAGTTCACGTGATATCTGGGCTAAGGCCTTGAGTTTAGGCCACAACTCTTTGTACTAAAATGGGCCTCCCACCAAGGGTTGTCTAGCCATGCATGAACAACGTGTTAATAATTTGCAATGTTAATGCTCAATAGTAATGATGCTTAGAATACAACCAAAATCCCATCCTTCCCTCTACTAACCACTAAGATAGCCGACCCATTCCCAACCACCACCCCATTTTTTGTAGCTTAGGTTAACCTATTTTTATGCATGTCAATATCAATCTAAGATCAACATTGACATGTCATGATCAAAATTTGAACTTAGCCAAATGTTAGTGGCTAAGTTGACAACTAGGTCTAGGTTGCAAGCACGTTTAGGTGCCATAATTATGGATTACATGAATCAAGCACTCTAACCAATTGGTGATCAAACAAAGGGTACCTACATCACAAGGATAAGTCAAAGAGAATATCTACTTAGAAAATTCAAAGTAATTTGGTTATTGAGAAAAAATATTATGAAAAGAAAATGAAATGCTTCTCACATCTAATACTCTACACATGGATTTTGTTTTCTCTTGGATCATACTTAAATTTCATATATGGTAAAATGTTCTAACTGGTTACGAACGGGTCAGCTACAATAGATGCCATTACCCAAATAACAATATCAAACCAAGTCCATGTTAACATACTCTAGGACATCAAACCAATCCTTGCATGTATACATCCGATCGAGCCCTATGTAAAAACCTCACGAACATTCAATAAATCCTCAAGGCTACATGAACCAAGAGGGAGGAGGGTCTACATAACCTACGCTCGAGGGGACTAACGGAGTATGTGAATGCAAGATGAATGTAAAGTCTACATGGCATCAAATGGATCATGTTTCATGGTCACTTGGATTATTTTCAAAAACCACCTCTTGGAGGTAGGCCTAACACAAAATTGAGAGACCATGGCACTCCGCACACTCAAAACTGTTGATTTGTTCTATTTGTATCATGTCTAAGAACCCGCATGAATAGAAACTCATTGAAATAACGTTTGGTTGAGGGCCCAATCACATGTGACTTCACACTACACTTGAGGGTCTGTGACCACATGACATGATTTTGGAGGTGTGTCGGGACGGCCTTTGGACACTTACTCAGGGCTCTCACAATTTAATGATCACGGCTCTTGGCTTGTGTGTGAAGTGGCCCTAAGCTCGTGCAATTCCCTACAGAGTTTAGGTTGTTTTGGGTCTACCCTACAAATTTCTCGTGCAACTGGGTAAAGTATTTGGGCAGCCCAGAGAAAAAAAGTAAAAGTCAATGATTATTTTTGGGGTTCACTAATCAAGTACAACTTTGACCATCTCAAAATGACCATCTATATATATATATGTATATGTTTTTTCCATTGTGTACCTATGATTTCGAAGAGTATGTATTTCTAAAATTATCAAAATCCCCACTTGGACACTCAAAATACATTTTCTAATACCCCAAAGAAAAACATTAACAATAAAAAAATAAAATTGACAAATGCTTGTCTTATAAGAGTTATAGGACAATGAACATTCTTATTTATTTTATGATAGGAGGGGTGGGGGGGGGGTTCTTGCTGTAGTTGGTTGAGATTTTAGTGTTTCCAATATCAATTGGTTACACGTTGACATCTTTTGGTATTTATGTATTAAAATATGGCATATTCTATAAATAGATATAAATTGATCGGTAATTTCCCCAAAGTCTTGATTTTGACCCTCCTACTAGAATGTGGAGAGCCGTGGACATAGGTTATTAGACTTCCATGTATTTGCTAAAGCAATTTTATTGAATATTGGTTTTAAGAGGAGGAAGGTTTAAGCTCGAGGATGAAATTAGTAGGTGGACCCAAATTTGAGAAGATGAGAGTAGCTAGTTGGCACATACAAACCCTACCCCATCAAATTTTGTCTACATTTGGGCGGGTTTGTCCTTATTCCCATTAGAATTTGGTGGGCACGCGGCCTACATGGAATCTCACCCTAAGGCTTTACCCCCTCCCCCCAAAAAAAAATTAAAATTAAAAGAATGTGGAAAATTTAGTCTAGAATGGTTATTAGGACTTGAACACACAGTCTTATACACATGTCTTTTGGTGTTTGTTCTCAAAGCCATACCAAAACCACCTATCACTCAAATACACGTGTCCGATTATGGCAAGTAACTAAATTAGGCATGTCTACCTTACTACTAACAAAATACAAATACTGTTGTTTTTTTTGAGAGCAAGGCAAAAGAAAGGAACATGCTAAGGTGGATGTGCCTAATTCGGTTACTTATGTAAATTGGACACTCCTATTTGAGTGGTGTATGCTTAGGTGTTCATCTAGGCATGGACACCAAAAAGAAGTGTGTCCAAAAGAGATTGGAGTAATGTGCTAAAAAATCATTAACCATTGTAGGTTGAATAGTCAACATAAATGGAGGGTTCTATGTGACCATTTAATTAATGAGCACGGTAATATTCACTTTGACGATTAATAAGATACTCACATGAGCTTTGAAGATTGTGAGGAAAGTGGCTACGGCCTCAAACTATATTTGTTAACCGTTCATCCTGATTGTGTGTTTTATATCCTTGAAGAAGTAGGGTAGTCGGAAAAAAAAACAACCATTTAAAACCCAACTTGCACATGTAAATCTATAATCCAAAAAAAAAAATCTACAAGGAATGACACTTAATTTTGGGTTAACATTTAGTGTTGATGACACTATACCTTACTTTACAATTAGTATTGACCAAGACAATTAGAATTGGTGATACGAAATACCATATTTAGTGCAATTTTTAAAGAAAAAAAAAGGTTATGGAAATTGATAAATTTTTGAAATGGTAATGTTAATTGCAACATACAATCAATCTATAGGTTAACTCATAACCGCTCGTCTAAATGCTACTTCTTGGCTATGACAATTGCCAATACTCTTATGAGGATAATTAATCACAAGCCGCCGCCACATAAACCTTAACTCTGTTTGCCTAAAAAAATGCAAATCTCATTTATGTTGGCATTACATGTACCCTAGTGAGTGGTTAAATGGACGTGGTCGACTATGGATGCCTCGACCTGAAGGTTGAAATGGCGAGATGGAACTGTGACTCAACCAAAACAAAAAAAATTGGTTATATAGAATAGAGTTATCCATAAGAGGATGTGACACATACATTACTCATCACTAGGGTGGTGCTTCCCTAGCGTTGAGAATTTTGGGAACTTGTAAAGAATAATATCATACTTGTGATGTTGGGTCATCCTTGCAAATTAATAGTACTCAATCTAAGTATTGTTCATTCCACATGGGCAAACCAACATACAAGGCTCAATTATTGGCTAGTCTATAGGGTCCACGTGAATTATTTATATTCCTAGGCCAACCACAATTGACCAACATCCGAGTCAATATTTAAGTACTGTGTTTGACATGCATAATCGCGACACATACATTCGTAGACTCCCACTAGCTTGCTCCATATAGCAAAGGGAGCAACTACGGTAGTACGTGTGATCTTATGTAGAGGTGACACACAAGGACAAAATCACAAGTTTACACACGGACCAAAAGCTGTGACCATGAAAATTTATGGACCCTTGAAAATCATGCAAAGGCCATGTTGTGGGAAATAAATTCCATTTCGCAATTGATGGGCCCTCAAGCTTAGTATATTTTGAAAGTAGACCATGTTGAGGGACCGTGACATACACTATAGACACTCCAAAATTGTAGGTAAGGTAAGCCGTGTATTTATGTAACTTCTTATATTTCACCTCATGGACTGTCACCACTAAAGGTCCAACCCTTTCTCATAGGGTAACACATATGGATCATATTTTTTTAAGATAATCTCGCGAGGGTAAAAAGAACTTTGTGAGAGAAAACTTGTTGATTTCATTTTATAGTAATTTTCTCAAAATTTGTGATCTTAAATCAATAATGAAATAGTCCCTTACAGTATTTTCGATACATTTTTTGATCTCACAAGTAGTTCCATTTGTCGTTTATTCCTTTGGTAAGATGACTCCATAGAAGTGCAAACTGAATTTCATGAAGATTCCAAGTTAGTTCACGATTTTTTAACCAATATTACTAGATTTTCTACCGATTTCGTAAACCTTCTCAATTAGTTGATGTTTTTGCTAAACCGACTTGACATGTGGCACACCTAAATTCATGATAGTGGACCTTTACCTCTAGCAACTTCTTGAATCTCCCAAACCAATTTCTTAAATCTTTTCACACTATATGGTTTTCGTATTTTCAACTTTCTCGTCTCGTTTCATATTCTTTGCCTTCTCGTAGTTGAATGAATCCTCTTCATTTTGTGTTTACATGGAACATTAATGATGATGTACAAGCAATCATTGTAGATACGGTCCACGGTTGGATAAGAGAGGTCAATCAAAATTCTAGTAGAGTTAGTCATGGGGAGCGATTGTGAGAATCTTATACATGATGTAGCGTTCTTTTTGAAATAAAGTTATAATCGATTTTGTGAAGTTGTGAATATGGGTGCCAACTCATGAAATTCTTCACAACATGTAGTGGAATTGGTTAAAAGTTGAAATTAATACAGTTGTCTATATAGTGAACGCGGTTCACGATTCCAATGAACTATATATATATATACACCTACATATATAGGAAGTTAAGATCATACATTGGATAACTAAGAGGTATGCTCATGAAGTGATAACTCCCTCTCTCTCTCCATGAACAAGAAGGTTGCTCACTTGAAACCAGATTGATTTTAAATTCCAAGAAGCCAAAAAGCTACACCGTTTAAAGTATTTAGTGTCACTTCCTATCCAGTGTTGCGTCGTCCTCTAACTTTGTACTATATCTCTCGTTTTTCCTTTACCAACAAAGGCCAAATCGGTGGTTTGGACACTATAGAGCCATCGACATTCTGTATACTCGGTAGAAATCAATGCTAACAGTAAAATGTTATATGCATAACTAATAAATCCCATAAACAAGATCGAAAGTGCATATGCGATAATTCCATCAACTGCACCCCCCCCTCCTTTCCTCTCCCTCCTCTCCTAAAGTTACTGCATGCATGGCGATTGCACGATACATCATGTGCCCAAGTCACTGCGTCCCATGCTAATACTTAAACAAAGTCAAATGGGCCTATTGATCGGGGCGTGTTATGTATCTATATATAGAGAGGGCCTTCAACTGTTTCAACACCATCCCCGGCCCGAAATGCTGAGGAATCGGGCTAAATCACGGCACGATCCGGGTGGCCATGCACCGTGGTCAAGGCCCCCGTGGCGGCCCCAAAACCTCCCTGCCAACAAATGGAAAGCTGTCCATGTTCGAGCTAAATTATAGTCGGAGGCGAGGGGAGGGGGGAGGCGAGGTTCAACTTGTCGGGGGCTCCATCATTCTAGGGCCCCCAATTATCCTGGGGCTGGGGCGAACCAACCCGTACACTGGTTCCTTGAAGGCAAGTGTTTAGGCATCTAGCAAGGAACGAGTGTATGGGTGGGTGGGTGGGTTCGCCCAAATCTTATCCCGGAGGAGGGTGACTCACGAGATTTTCGACTACGGGCCAGTTTCCGCCAACGATTGGCATTATGGCCACGGCTCTTCAGTGGGCATGATATCCATGCTTCTATTTCGATGGGACCGTGGAGAAGTCCATGGGACTGTAGCCCGAAGTCTTTCGGAGGGCACGAGTCTTGAGTGTATACTCGAGATTCCGTCAAGCTTACTTTCAGGAGTTGTCCCCAGGGAAAAAATCCTTCACAGTCCCGGCCAACATTAAAGATGTTATGGGTTGTGGTCCAAAACTACTACCCTCAAGTAAACATGAAGCGGGGGTGGTGGTGGTGGTGGTGGTGGTGGGGGGGCGCTGTGACATTCTCAACCAATGAGAATGCATATTAATTTTCAAGAATTGTGGTCTAACGGCTTTCATATAGCATGCCCTAACTTACATACGATGGTAAGTGTATGGGAAGGAGTTTTTGGGCATAATTGGTCGAGACCCTAGTGTTTCTAAAACCAACCGGTGGTTAAATGTTGACATCTTTCGAGTTTTCTTTTATCAAATTGAGGAAGATTATGTTGATGACAACTCGCAACGGAACGGTAGCCTTCAATTTGAACCGGTCATTTCTCGAACTCAACCATGTCATCCATAACTAACTAGCGGTTGGTTCTCCATGTTCATCAACGGGAGAGTTCATAAAGCCAGCCTCCACCGACGCGAGACATCCAATTAAGCCCTCTCTGACGAGAGACTGATCACACCAGCCACTTCAGACACCATTCGTCGACACCTCCTCCTACTAGAATCATGTGAGAAGTGGTGGACCAACATGTAGACCTAAATCTTAACATAATCCCCAGCAATTTCACGGTGGGAGTGAAACCGGGGCATGGGGGAGGCTCTTCTGACAAGGCCAAGAGCCAGCCCCATCCTTTTGGGTGTTGAGGCGTAGGGGGGGGTAGGGACGGCTAAGGTTAGCCATGGGTAGTTAAATATTGAATAATTCGGGTGGCTAATTAATTAAGGGGCTGGTGGTCTGTAGTATGAATATTGTACACTAGGGGGCAGCGGCTGGCTAGCTGGCTAGCTAGGTCTCCTCCATCTATCTATATATCTATCTATGTATCAGCAGTCAGCTAGCTGAAATGTAGGCTACTTAGCTGGAGTAGGGTGCCTTTATTGAGTAATGGTGGAGGGGAGGAATGTTTTTGGCCCTCCTTTATAGGACAAGGAATCAAAGGGCCTATGCCCTTCCTCTTTTCGAGGTCTACATGACCCAATGACTTATACCTGCCTGCCTTGCCTGCCTGCCTCCCTTTTGGCCTCAAAGCATGGCCCAACGGCCACCACCTCCCCCCTTAATCACCTCCCTACAAACAACCACTAAAAGCTACTCCCCCCCCCCCTCCTTACTTAACCTTCTTCTTACCCTCTTCCTCCCCCCCCACCTCAAAATGTGGGTAACCACTTGTTGATTGGGGCGAACCAACCCATTCACTCGTTCCTTGTTGCATGCCTAAACCCGGCTAGGGCGAACCGACCTTTACATTGGTTCCTTGGAGGCAAGGGTTTAGGCATCCAACAAGGAACGAGTGTGTCGTTGGTTTGCCTAAATCCCTAAATCCTTGCCTTCAAGGAACCATTGTACAGGTGGGTTCGCCCCATTCTTCTTCTTCTTCTTCTTCTTTGCCACCCCATATTGTCGCATGTTCGAGGGGAGGGAGGGAGGGGAGGAGCGGGGCGGAGCAGCGGACCCTATGAACGAGGATATATGATTGCTTAGGGGTTGCTTACACCATGGTCCATGAAGTGGTCCTAAGGCCCTATAAAATTTGTGATTGGTTGTTGAACTTGTCCCAAGATCACTTCGGTTTACACCAAGGAAAAAATGTCAAGGTGACCATGGAGTTTGAGGTCCCCAAAAGACATAGTTTAAGGCCTACATAATACAAGTTTTGTGGTGGGAGAGGCAAAAATTGTGCTCTAGTACAAAAAAGGCAAGGGCCCATGGCAAATAAATAATATTATAATAATTTTTTTGGGGGGGGGGGGCAAGAGAAGGCGAAAACAAGAGAAGACAAGAGGATGGTCAAACTTGAACTATCTTTCAAAAATGCCCTTTTTGGACTTTTAAAAAAAAAAATTGCACATTCATTTTTTGGTGCATGGTCATTCCTCTTGGTCCACATTCAATTTACACCTAGTGAGGGGCCCAAAGGCTTTGCAAATTGATTTTTTTTAAAGAAATCATATTATGAAAGTTGGACCATGAAGTCGGACCATGGGAAAAGGCCATTTTCCATGGTCTGACTTCATGGTCCATGGTGTAAACTGGCCTTTAGTTACACATGAAGGGGAGGAGGCCACACGTGTTCAAAAACGTCGGTTTCGAAACATAATCTAATAAGCCAAGGTAAAAGTAATTTTAGCCTTGACATATGCCTAACTTTGAGGAGCTTTTGTTTCAAAGTTGGTGCCTCTCTTTTTTGGTAAAAACCGTCCGTTTTCAAGTGGAGGTCACACACGCCCAAAACCAGAGGTTTTCACAAAAAGTTGTCTCAGACCATAGAGGTGAAACAATATGTTTTGAAGCTTTAGACCACACTACTACATGTGCAAGTGAGCCGCCGTTTTTGTTAGTTTAGTGGCACCCTGCCTCAAAGATGACTACTTTACAAAAAGATCACAATACTAATTTAAAACATCTATGTCTTCTTGTTAGCTCCCAAAATGATGGGCCGTGCTTTTCCCCCATTATTTTTCAAGAGCTAGTAATCTAGTGGGAAGGCAAACCCATGTTCCAACTGCCTGTTCAATAAATAATCAACTTTTTATTAGCTCCCGGATGCTAGAAAGGTGGCATTGGTGGGTGAAACCAATAATTTCATACCTTGTGTGCCTCCCCTTCATTGCCGATCGTAAACGGAGGTTTTAAGCCTTGTGACAAAAACCATTGTCTTGGATTAGAGTTGAAAATGAACGTTTACACTCAATACAAGAGGGATTGACATTGAATCCAAGCTCCTTAAAACTAGGTAGATGTCAAGGCTGAAATTCTTGTACCTTAGCTTACCAAAGTCCATTTCAAAATTGAGTTAAAAAATAACTTGTTCAAGTTCAAGACTTTAGGCAAATCACCGATTGTTTTAGAAGAATCTTTGGAATGTACCTTACATTGATGAAAGGAAACCAAAAGATGTCAACATGGAACCGGTCGGACTTGGAAACATTTGGATCTCGATTGATTTTGTCTAAAATCTTCCCAAACACTGGGCCACAGCCTCGGGTGGATTTTGTTGCCTAAAGGTTTTAGAATGCCAGTAGAGCATTGAAGGACTTGCCACATGAACTAACTCGTTCACATGGGTATAGAAATAAAGCAAGAGTAGAGGAAAAAAAACAAAAAACATGGTCCTAAAATAGAATGCTTTTCAAAAGAATTGCTTCATTAAAATGACACGTGCAATCTAGACCCCTCGTAGATTGGGTTGTGGCAAAACACACACACACACTCTCATGGTGCTGCATTGTTGTCGAAATGTTCTGTTGTAGATCATGTTTCATGTATGTTGTGAGAATATTTTACACTTGCATAGTTAACAAGAGCTTTCGGAAAAGGTCCTTGTTAGTATAATCACTAAGGTTGAGGCACCTATAACCTATAAAAGAAGAGGGTGTGCATCCATTTAGGAGGAGCAATAGTGGAGAATTATTTTTCTTGTGAAGAGAAATAAATTCTAAGGAGAATGAAAAAGAAAATATTGAATATGGAAATTGTTGCAAATTTGAACGAGGCAAAGTTCGGGTGACACATAGTTGATCTATAGGTTGACCCATAACCACTCATCCAAATGCTAGTGCTTGGCTATGGCAGTTGTCGAAACTCTTGTGAGGTAATCAATCACAAGTTGTCATCGCATAAACTTTAATTCCGTTTCACCTAAAAACCTATAGATCTCATTCATGTCGGCATTACAAGACCCTAGTGAGCGGTGAAATGGACTTTGGTCAATTATGGATGCCTCGATCTTACAATGATATGTGCGATTAGGTTGCCTCCTTACCTATGCATATTACATCGGGTCAAAAACCATATCATCAAATTTACGAATATGTAAATTGGTCCGTATAGAACCACAATAGAAAAAATAGTTATTATGTTTTGTTCTTGTTGTGAGGCTCTTTGTGATTGACACATGAAACAACAATCTTCAAGATTTAGTACATTCCTAACCAAATGAGACAATACGTAATCCCATCCTAGAGTCAATAAGTGTATGTGGAGTTGGTAGTGTTTGTTATAAGCCCACACACATAAAGCATATGGGGTTTTTTTGGCCATTTTTTGTTGTTTGCTACCTTATGGTACTTTGATTCACAAGGTCAAAATTTATGTGCACCCGCAAATGTATTTGAATAAGCCACTGTTGATCTTTTAAAATATGGATCCAACCTCAACAAGTTATGAATCATCAAAGTCCATCAACATTGAGCCATAAGAAGACACAACCCTCCTCCCCCCATCATCTTCATGACTAAACCTAGAATGATTAAAAGAATTTGAGTACATAGTCCAATCTCTCTACACACATGCATTACTAGTGTCCATGCTTATGCATGCACGACACCCACCTCTCAAATACAAGTGTTCAGTTAAGATTAGTAACACAAATTAGACCCAATTATGTCAAATGCGAATCTATAGAAAAATGGCGATCTTCCTCTCTACATAGAAGTGTTTTGAAACACTAGAATGCCCAATGTGAGTTTAGTTTAGTTTTGCTCTCTTTGTCGGGTTGTTTGGTACCATCGGCCGCATCCTAAAGAGTTGCCAAGCTCTCCTCTTCTTCTTCTTCCTCTTCTTGTGGTCCCGTTGACCTTTTACGTTTTTTCGCAATGAAATAAATGTTTGTTTCATTCGGAGTGCAAAAGAGAGACGATTGTGAGAATCTAGACATGTCATCATTATACATGTTATATCTTGAAATGGGTCGAGTCTTTGACAATATGGGTATCGTGTTGGTGCCATGCAAGCTTCACGTCGTTTTGAAGATGCTTGTCGCTTGGTGATGTGGAGTCGTGACTCGTGACTATGAAGCCGGCAAGTTATAATGATGCCGGGGGATCACTTCAGGTTGTTGTGGGACAAAAGAGAGGAAAAAGTACCCACGTTCTAACTTACCATATGGGGAAATGTCAATCGAACCCGTTTTTTATTGTAATTTGCCTCTAACTTTTCTCTTTACGTGAGATGAATAATAGCTCAAACACAACACTTTCCAACGTGAAGATGGGAAATAGTATCACAATTTCACACGATGGCTTGTTTCGATGTTAAATACTAACAATGCCAAATAGTATTTACTAAAGTCCTATGACGTGCATACAATTGACATTTAAGTATATTTGGACACATCATTTGGTTAAGGATAACAGGGGTTGTGCACTTGTGGAGACAAAAATATCATATAACAAAAACAACATAGCAACCACAACTTTGAATGTTTGTATTCCATGTTCGCCAACCACCATATTTGTGTAGTTTTGCAATCTAGTGTACATCATATTGACGGTTGGAGTTGTCGAAAAGTCACGCATAAATTCAAATATATTGAACTCCTAGTTATTCTATTTACCATTGTTTTGTTGCATTATTTCTTCTAAGATTTTAATTATTAAAATAGTCATAGTAGCACACAACTGTATGAAATTTTGTATATAATGTCATATGGTATTTTATGGCACTTTGATAACTTTTCTAGTGACATTTCTTATGGATAAGTTTACAAGTAGTGTCATCCCAACTTACATTCGTGTACACAAATGCCAATTATGGAGACAAGGTTTGGTGTATTTATCATCCTAACAATTTCGTAATGAATTATTTTCATGCATGATTTAATTTTGGATGAAAAATCACCAAGTAGTGACAAAATTTATAACACTGTGATTTTATGATGTCCAATTTTTCTTACAAGAAATGATAAATAATGTTAGGTTCACATTCAATGTTGGTGACACTACATGGGCGGTTCACAATTCATATTGAGAAATACAACAAGAATTGGTGACACTAAATAAAATATTTAGTATAGCTATGTATCCGATAAATAATTTGCTTGAAGGTAAAATCCTCCAAATGAGTATGTGCCAAAGTACATCTTGGGTAATCCACAATGCCTTCAAATTTGGAAGGCTAGGCATTTGTGGTGTCTACGTCAACTCGTCCATTACAAAAGTGAAAATATAGGGAAGTACTTAATAGCATGTAAATAATTGTTTTTATAATGTTTGACTCCGGAAATAGCATCAATGATCTTGAAGTAATGTAGTGGAGACAAGCTCGAATGAATTGACTCTCAGCATTGTTGAGGACTTGTTTGTACTAGAGCCCCTTCATCCACAATGGATGAATTTACATAGACATCACGAATCCCAAGCCAAAGTGGAAGTTGCGTGGCTGGATAGGTAGATAATAGGACCCAACATTGACTCTCTCTCTCTCTCTCTCTCATGTGTGGCCTTTGGGGGGCGGGGGATGAGCATTTCTTTATTTTTGCCTACTAATTATCTCCTTCGTGGACCCCTCCCATCCCATGCTCTTGGTGTACTTCCATGTGGAGTGGTGGATACAAGCACCGACATTTCTACGATTCCTCAATTCAATTCAATTCCATACGATCGTGGTTCTTATATAAGTCACTCAACTCCGTGTTAACATCTTCAACTTCAAAATTAAGCCAATGTTTTTTACATAGTTGCTAGTGATTGTTTATGGCTAGCTTTCGGGAATTGTAGTTTGTGTGAATACTAATACCTACAAATTCCATAGTGAATGTTTTATGTGACATACATACCAATTGTTAGGGTCTATTGTTAAATTATATATAAATTATACATAATTAACTTCTGGCCAACTTAATTATGCTTAAAGGCCAACTCTACACTAGCTAGTGACAAAAGACAAGTGAGCACATACTATACAAATGTCTTACTGACATGAGGCGTAGTCATGGACAAACCATGTGCATCTTCCACTACTCACCAAAAACTCACCCTTACTTCACTTATGATCAAGGGGTGTGGACCTTATGTGATCACTCTATTAATTGGACACATGTATTTGAGTGATATATGGTATGTCTTTGTTAAGAATTGACAGTACAAAGACATGTGTTACATCGAGATTGAAATGTGTGCTCATAATATAAACAACTTTCTAGGCTCTACAATATACACAATTGGGAGAACTTGTGTGGCCACTTGATAAAAAGGAAAAAATGTTCATTTTGTTCACTTGAATGTTTGATATCTCAACTATGATTTGACGCTTGATGCAATGCCTCTTTGATTGACCTTTGTGCAAGACACTTAAACGGTCCAATCGCTTCTGGTTCTCCTTGAGGGGAGTGGTCTTCCGTGGATTATTTGGTGCCGGTGGAATGATTCGGTGTTTAATGATCTGCAATGGCCCATTGAGAAAACACGTCAAGCCATTTGGGACACCTTGCAAGATTACGGTAGGAGCGAGTGGAAACGGACTTGGAAAAGGCTCTGGACGTTGCCTACCAAGATGTTCTTAACGAATTCAATTCGACTTGGGAGGTCAAAGATCTTATTATAACCCATGGTAACTTAGTGGTCATGTGGAAGGTTCGACCCCAGATGGAAATCATTTCTAGAATTATCCCTTGGTCTACGCTGGTTCTCCCGAGGTGGTGATGTTTTGGTTCCATTCTTACCGTTGATTTTTCAATTTGTGCCAAACAGGAGAAAAAAGATTGGCGCTTGAAACCATCATCTTCACGACTCACAATTGCTAACCACATGAGACGACTCGTGATCCCGTCAACAACCAACAAATTTGGAAGTGTCCGTTATAGGCCTGCGCACCTTAAGATAGACGCTTGGGGGGGGGGGTTAGTGGTGGGGCTTAGTGGGCGGTTAAGTGGTTAAAAAGTTGGTAACCGACCCTAATGCAATATCTTCCAACAGGGGACAGATCTATGAAGAAGCTGGCAAGGCGGAGCAGCCGCCAAAGGGTTTCTTAGAAGTAGGCTATGTTGGCAGCTTCAAGTGAGGAAATCAAAAGCCCACGCCAGCTTCCTTCTTCACACTCTCTCTGTTGTTGCTATGCCAAAGTACACCAAGGACCAGCCTAGGGTTTCTAAGAAGTAGACTCTTTTACGAAGAGCATCTGAGGCTCATGTTCCAAATGCGTCCCCGAGATCACTTTCCTTTCTTTTCCTGTCAGATGTGAACTCCCGGATCGATCCAAAACCCATACACCAACAAGGTAGACATTGAAGTATATGGGCCTTCAATGCTTGAATGGGCCTTTCTGACTAGCCCAATTCTCCTAGGCTACGAAACACACAATTAGTACATGATGGTTGGTTAATACATCCAAATGAAGATCTCACTCACTTTTCTCATGATGTTTGGGGCTCGTATGAATATTCTATTCATTATCAAAGTGAAGATTCTTGTGCTTACTAGATGGTCATATATGAGTATGTCTGTTCGTTTTGTCATCTTTTGAGCACGTTGTCTAATCTCTTTCTTTCAAACACGTGTGTTTTTGGTGTCCATTCTTGGAGCCACACCACATCACATACCATGCACATTCGTGTGTCCTAGTAAGAAAAGTAATTGAACGAGGGTTGTCTACCTTAGAGGTCGAGCTAGGGTCGAAATCCCTTTACGATCCTTTGTTTGAGTGTGACTAGAAAGTCTTGGAAGGCCCCTTTGAGTTCTAGACACCGACATGTTTTATTTGTAAATAGTCACAAATGTCCTTGTGTTTCTTTGCCATCTATGCTCACATGCATCCCTTCGCTCCCCTACCACTTATGCACTCTTTGAATATATCAAATGCAAGAAGGAAAAAAAAAAACCTTAATTTTTTCTCAAAAATTTGTTATCCAAGAAGAAAACAAAATGACTATTTGTATGTCACTAACACAATTGTTGGAAGTGGCAAATATGGGAGATTCTTTCAAAACCTTATGTTGGTCCCCACTTTTGGTTGCTTTACAATTAACTCTTCTAGAACTAGGTGTTTGTTCCATGGCTAAAATGTCTTGTTCTTTAAGCTTGGCCCCACCAACTTTTGCTTGAAGGCAATCAATTCTATTGTACTAACCAAATAGGTCCATTGAGTTTACTCACATCCGAAACATGCATCAAAGACCTTGAATTCATGTACAAGTGCTCCATTAATTACAAGCCTACGGGAGGTAAGTTCTCACTAGACCCCCTTTGCCTCACTAGAATAGTTGGGGCCCAACTCATGTGTTTGACTCGATTATAGCTATTTGGACTGTATGCTAAGGACCACCCATGTCAAATATAAAAGGTGGTCTAGGCCGATCTTTCATGCTAAAAAAAGTTGATTTTTTTTATAAGGGTTATTAATAGCACAATAGCACTACATAATTCAATAAAGACTGGGGGAGAGGGGGCACCGTTCACTAGTAGAAATGTGGCAATTTCATGACAAGACAATCTAAAACGAAATGACCATAATCACACTGGCCCGTGTCATTGTGGTCACTTCATGTTAGATTGGTGTGTCATGAAACTACCATATTTCTAGTAGTGATTGGTAAAGAAAAGTGTCCAAAACATTATTCAAATGAGTGACCAAGTCGGGTGGGGCCAAGAATATGTCATGTAAGGTGCTAGAATTACACCTTACGGACGTTTGTCAATAAGTAGAGTCAACGTGAACAAATGAATGAGATTCAGGTGAAGCACCCGTCACTAAATATCATTAGAACGGAACCAACTAAAAACAGCTTAATAATGGTATGTTGATTGTATTTGAAATTGTTTGCGTTGCACGAGCCTTGTCTCTTGTGGAATTAGTGCAATGCAAAGCATTATCACAAGAAAAAGGGTGGCTAGATGACACCTCCCAAATGACAAAAGTCGTAGAAGACAATCGCTAAATACCATATTATGTGTTATCTACATCAAAAGTGGTCTTATCAATACAAAACATATATGACTATTGATGAGCCTCCCGTGACTCTCATCATTTGGGAGGTGTCAACTAACCGCCATTTCCTTGCCCCCCCCCTTGCTAGAACTTGAAAATAGGCAACACTGCAAGAAGCGATGTTGATTGTCATTTGTCAACTACATTGGAGGATGTGTGTCGGATGCAAAATGAATGTACACCCTAAACTTTGTAATATCAACCCTCATAATGTCACACATTTTGTAATATCCCAAAATCTTAGTTCAAATCTCTTATATCATAAAATTTGTCATTAATGCAAATCATCCAAGAAGTCAACCCACACCCTTGCATTGTGTCATGTGTCAACATGTGGAGTGTCACCTTCTTATTCTTATTCTTATTCTTATTCTTCTTCTTCTTCTTCTTCTTCTTCTTCTGCCACTTCTTGAATGTTGGTGCATGTGTCCGCTACATCGCCCGGGAAGGCCAAGTGGAGTGGACCACACTAGCATAGGTAACGGGAGAACGAATTCAAATTGTCCTCACATCTCCTTTGTGCTATTTCATAATGTCACATGCTACACTAATTTTATAATATCACGCATCCATCATGACACTACAAAACTCCGTAATATCACGTGCACTTTGGTTGCCACAGGTGTGATACTATGGAGTTTAGAGTGTATAAACTTCTTGTTTACTAAATTTAGTTTCCCTCTCTATGTTATCTGGAATAAAGTACGGACTGTAGTTGACATGTCAATCTCTGAGAGTTTCTTTGGTGCAAACGTTTTATAAAGGGGTTGACTAATTCGACATTTAGTGCATCACTAGGTATCATGAATTGCATACATCGTGGAAGGGCACACATGAAGTTATATGCACATACATAAATTAAACATCATGGTCATGCTTTATTTCTTTTTGTCCTCTGATGTTGCATAAATGAAATCCATAGTTTTATTAAACCTTCGTCACAAGGGTTTGCCATTCCAATGAGCTTGAAACTTTCATACCACCCTCGATGTTGAGGGCAATTCAATATGCCATCACCAACATATTTTTATGACCAACCACTTGTATGTGGAAATCAACTCCACTATGAAAGTCTTGGAAGAAATTGTTTTTTTGTTTCAACATAATTTGAGAAGATCCAACAGTCACAAGGTTGAAAATTTTCAAGTGGGGCCGACTAATGAAATCATGTGTTTTTCAAATTTTGGATGACACGCTGGATAAGAATGTTAAGCAAAATTGAACACAACTATGAATATATTTAGAATACCCATATGTGAGAACTTGAAATTTCAAACTTGGATTTTCATATGCTTGTTTAAAAGATGGTCAATGTTCATTGATTGGATGATGAGTGTCTCTCACAATGAGCTTGAATGCCAATATTGAAACATTCTTGGTTTAGGTGTTGCCCACACAACTCAATATGGTTGACCTTGCAATGGGCAACACCCTGGGTATGAAAGTTTGCTTCCTCCTTCAAGTCTTAGTGAGATTCCGCTTGGCACAAGTTCAAGTTCTAGAGGGAGACGGCCTTGCATTGGTGCTTCCTACATTGTGCCACAACAATGAATGAAATATGCAACATCTTCTATATAAAACACTCCTAGTTTTTCTTTTCATTTCATTTTTTTCTTTTTTCTTTTCTCCTTCATTCTCTACTATTGCCTCCTCCCATAGTGGAATGCCCCGTAACAATGCATTCCACTTGTACCAATGCAATTATGACCGGTAGAGTGCACGCACGTTTGTGCAATGGGAGGCCTTTCATGTCGGGCAACCATATAGGTGCACCCACTAGCCTTGGACTAGCACCCTCACCTAGTGCGCCCACCTATGAACGCCCAACATGAAAGGCCTCCCGCTAAAATTTGTGATTGACACGAAATTCCATTGTGTAACACACAATCTTCCATAACTTTTTTTTCTATACATATCGATGAAAAGAAAGTCATCAATTTGTTATTTGCTTTTGACCCAAGGTAATTTGCATGGGTATAGAGGTAACCTATTCGCGATGGCAACCTAAGTGCGCATATCAATGTAGACATTAAAGCAATACACAAAATACTTGAATTTGTGCGGTCCACACTATTTATAATCGACCCACATTAAGGGTTGCTTTACACATGATTCAAAAGTTGTAACCACGAAAATCCAAAGCCCCTTGAAAATCATCCAACGGCCATACCATGGGAAAAACAAAAACTTAAGTTTGCAACCAATGGGCCCTCCAAGCTTAGTGTGAAGTGAAAGTAGACCATGTTGAGGGACAACAACATGACTACTAACAATCCAAAACAGCAGGTAGTCCATGACCCCACCATGACGATATAATACTTTAGGATCCAATAGCAATTGAATTGCTTGCCACGACCCCTACTTTTGTATTAAACCCGTCTCTTTTGGTGGGCCTAATGCAATATCCGGTAAACCACATAATACTATCCACTTGATGCCATGTAGGACGCCATCTAATTCTTTCATCCATTTGAGTTTCTTTGGGTCCCCATGCCCTCAAAATCTAGTGTAAAGTGAACTTGTACCATCTCTAGCTTCTCGACTCATCGTATCATTTGTATGTTGCAGGTCAAGGGCCCTCAAGCTCTAACTCGGTGTAAAACATAGTCAAAAGCCCACTAAGTTTTCATCTTAATTCCAACGACATGAAATGAAATCAGACGAGGTTACCTAGCTAGACACTTACCGTGAAGCCCTAGCCAAAAGTAAACGGTATATACATATATACATATATAGTTAGTTAGTTAGTTAGTTAGTATACATAATAGATGCATATATAATGGCACCATGTCTGTTCCTGTTCTTCACATGGACGACTGTATATTGAACATATATACTACTACTACAACTATATATACTACGATGTACTGATTTTGTGTCGTGGAGTTTTTATAGACTCTCTATTTATGTCTGTGGGAGGGAGTGTCTTTGTCCCCTCACAGCATGGCTGTAGTAGACAAGCCTACTGAACGTTGTTTGAGATGCTGTAATTAGAAAGAGCCCTGGACAAGGGAAAGGGTTCATGCATGTCGGCCATTGCTCGCTAGGCTAGACGCCCACCTCTTTGAGCCGGGCCCCTACCACTATTACCAACGTAAGGAAGGTTTAGGTGAAAATTACTTGAGCCCCCATCGGTTCGTGGTATACAATGATCGGGGAGAACCGGCAGTTAGTTATAAATGAACCGGTTGAGATTGAGAAATAACCGGTTGAAGTTCCAGATTGCAAGAAAATTATTGATCATTTCAGAGGAATTTGGTGAGTACATCCCAATTTAATGAAGGAAAACCGGAGGGTGTTAGCATGTGACCGGTTGGACTTTCAAACACGAGGATCTCAACCGATTATGCCCCAAAATATCCACGATCACTGGTGGTATATTCAGCTCAATCGGGCCCATCTAGACTAATTCAACTTTTTTGATGTTAATTCAACATCAAATTATTCGGAACTAGTAAAAACGTATGTGTTGATGTTTTCACCTCGGGCAATAGTGGTGAGGACCCAACTCAAAGAGGTGGGCGTCTAGCCATGGCCTTGCATGTCTTGCCTAAATAAATTATAACAAAATGATAAGAATTGAATTTTTTTTATTTAAAAAAATGGCGTAGGGTCAACCAATGTTTTCATACTTGATTTTTTTATACTACTACTACTACTACTACTTTTGGAGTCGAATGGTGTCACTCGACTCCCAAGCTTAGTTGACCATGCGCATCTTAAAGGAGGGGTGGGGTTTCAAGGCGTTGACAACGGGACCAACCATGCCAATGGGAAAACATGTAGTGAAACATGAGAAATTAACCTCAGGTTAATTTCCATGCCACATAAGCAACCCAATACTGAGGCAATGTATGATCTCCAAACTATGTTGTAATTTTTTTTGTGGACAAATGGCACGGGTAGATCACTTAGTGCATTTTAAAAACGACGTGTGGCATAATATAGAGAGGATTAAAATCATTTGAAATAAAAATTATAAAGGAATTCCAAATAATGAAGGGGCCATTAAATGAAGACAATCCCATTATAAGTAAGTTAGATGGACATAAAATGTGGGCCATTATTTTGTAAAATTAATATAGGGGTTGAAGATAAGGATCCTAGAAGGTATGTTTAGTATGGTAATGACTGCTATGGTATTTGTGTTGGCATCTCCTACGTGTTTTCATCATAACAGTGTTTGCAATGATATTACTTTGTTATGGTCTCCTATGTGTTTTTTCATAACTCTGTTTGCAATGGTATTATTGTTTGCACCCTTCTTTGTTTCCATGCTTTCCCTCAACACTCGTCAATTGCGTTAGGAAGTAGATTAGCTTTTATTACTTAAAAGGAATATAGAGTACAAAAAATTGCAATGACTTGGACAGTATAAGTAATGGAAGGGTGCAAACAAATGAACCATTTTTGAAATTTAAGTAATTATAGGGAGGCTTTAATTCAACCCTTGAAGGTAAATAGCCTAAAACAAAAATCCCCCAGCCGCACGTGGTGCACAAAAATGCCTTAGAGTGATCTACCTGTGACAAATGGCATCATGGATGTTGTGGTGCACATCGGTATGAATAACATTGTGTATAAGATGGGATGCCACATTGCATCAATGTTGCCATCCATCATATCGTGTGGGGGTTGGCATGCATGGAACATTGGATGCATGTGAAATATTCCAATTGATATGCCACTAGAGTGTGTTGTGGGCAAAGCAATTTATTGAGGGGTGGCTTTATGGTTTAGGGTACTTGGAGGCTCTTCAGCAAACTAGTGTTACACTTGAGTGTCATGGAAGTGACAAATTCCTCCGCAATTGCCATTCATTTTATGCACACTCAACATTGTAGGGTGCCCGAGTCTTGACTTGTGTTGCAATTTTTGAATCAACAAATTTTGCAATCTACAAAAGTGCCTTGTGATCCACCACAAATACTCTTGCATTGGTACCTATGTGAGTGATGGGTTTAGGAGTTGGAGAACTTTGGGACGATGCAATTACATTCTCAATGTGCATAAAGACAATTGCATCTTGACCACTCGGTTGATAGATTGCAGATAGTGTATGCCACGTGCAGTTTCTTGGTAGAACGCACAAATTCAAGGCCTCTAGCAATCCCATGCAAACTGGCATTTTTTATAGAATAATTATGAGAGCCAACAATGTACCCACCACAAACAACTGGTGTTTTTTTTTTGGGGGTGGTGAAACCATGTTGTTTCTTAAGTTTTGATACCAATAGTTCGTTGGCACCTCATCTACGAGTTTGTATATTAACCAATCCACTCTCGCCCAACCATTCAACTTTGCCAGATTTCATCACATATGTAAGAGTGCTATGGTAACTTTTCATTGCCGAATTGGTGTCTTGGTTAACATAAGGAATATTTTGGTATCCAACTACCTACATGTGAGCCCTAAACAACCACTGATCCTTGACATAATTCTAGATTTATTTTGCTCGGGGGTAAGGATAAAGACAATGCTATTAGTGGAGCCATTGCCTAGGGCTCCATCCTTGCATAGACCAATGCATGATTTAACCCATGTTCGTACGCTCTTTTAGATCCTAAAATTCTCTCATAGTTTAAGATGAAAAAAAAACCCAAAATTTTCATCCAAAATTTTAAATAGACTCCGATACATGATAAGCTAACGAGCTCTTGGTAGAAAGTTAAGTTTTCTCAAAGAAGGATCAAGCTCATGGTTTTCATCCCTCTTTGAGGGACGTTACAGATAACTTTATTGCCATATTCATTTGGCACTAAGCAGTTTGCCATTTGTCTCAAGAGAGAGAAAAGAAAGCGCATTGAGTGATGGGTATTGAGTTACACTTGTATATTTGCAATTCTTTCAGCCTGCCTTTACATGAAGTACGGACTGTAGATGCAACGCGTTGAAAGGTTTATAGGACCTAATATTATTGGGTTGCCCCACAATGCTTTGCATTACTAATAAATAAGTAGATGGATTAGTTAATTATCATGTCTTGGAGAACCTCACCCGAGTGTAATTTGGAGAACCCTCTCTTGTTTGTTGAGCTTTGATACTTTAATCACTAAACAACATATCATTACTCAACTAATGAGTTGTGTTTGTGGGTTTGGCAAAAGATTTGAGAATAAAGAATCCAGATCTCGAAATTTCTTTGTCATCAGACTAAATTTGAAATCAAGGCATCTAAACACACCAATTGAGAATGTTATGAAAGTATGTGAGAACCGGAGTTGAAAAAATTAAGGTGGGTGGGCAGTTCCAACTCCATGGAAAGTGGAGTGTGCAAGCCATCGTAAATGTTCAACAAATATAAATCACAAAGATTATCAATTAAAGTTTCAATGTTAAAGATGAGATGCAGAAGTTATGAATAACTAAAATTAGCTTCCCTTCAATAATCATGTAGACCCGCCCGATCAACTATTTTTGGTGACTTGTCATCAAACTTGAACACTCAATTTTTTTAATCGGAACATTCCATCATTTCTTCATTGATGATGGTCGCCATAAAATCCCCAAAAAACACAAACGGAACAATTGCAACAAGTGGACTGTATACAATAGCCCCTACAACCCTCACTAATACTCCACATTATATTAACAACTGCAAGCAAAATGCTCTTTGTAGGGCCAAAGGGAATATAGATGAGATCATAATATCTACATTGATATGTTCACCTTTAGATAACAAATTGTAATATGAACCAAACTTGGCTTTATTATTCAAATAATTGTTGCAAGGTGCAAGCATGGTAAAGTGGACCAAAATAGTGCTATGGTATACTAGAACCATCAATTTTTTGGTCAAAGACCTAAAAGTAGTAGCAAAGTGCTGTTTAAATTGGAATTTTTTTCATGATGACCACTATTGTTGTGTTAAGTACTCAAATATAGAATATCAAGTTGAGATCTTTAATATTTAACATTAAAAGTGATGCTCAAAAGCAAATGATTGAGTGTGGTGTTGAACGTAGATTTCATGACCTTAACTATTTTAAAGTTGGATTTTTTTCATATTCCTTGAATTCATTATCTACTTGAGGGCATCATTAGAAAATTTTATAAAAAACCATTAGTCTAATGTAATTTTATCTTATTTTAAACAAATTTTAGAAAATCACTTATTCAATATCACCTACTGGCACACCACTTGCAGCATCTTCTAATATGTACACTTTTCTTGGAATTTGTAGGGTCATCATAATTTGCTTGGCTTTGTAGATCAATATGTTCTTAAAATGTTTATGATGTTTTTCTTCACAAAATTCAAAGTTAGTATATAAAATTAAATCACTTTCACTTAACAGTAGGCATGCATCAAGAGATGTCCACTTTACCGTGTTTGCACCTTGCAGGTGAGGCTATTTTGGAATTTTGAAACCCAAAGCATTGTTCATGACTATGTTAGCCATTAAATCTAGAATGATATCTATATTTTGAGCACAAGGTCAAATGCATTTCATTATGTGTGTTTTTGGTGTTTGATATCAACTCAATATCAACCACAAGCCTTGCCATAAGGTAGAGGCAACTAATTCCAACCCTTAGGTCAGTCCATCCCCTAGGTCACCCTCCCATTCTAGTACCTTTATGCAACCTAAATCCGTCCCATTGTAAGTACATAGCTCAAGGGTCCGTATTGAGTGTATTGACTACACTAAATATTGTACTTAGTGTCATATGGTGTTTTATGTCATCTATGGTAACTTTTCTAAGGACACTTCTTATGAATAAGTTTATAAGTAATGTCATCCCAAGTCACTTTAAGTTCATCCAAATGCCAATAATTGACACAAAGCTTGGTATATTCTACATCCTAGGTAATGAAATATTGTCATACATGATTGAATTTTGGATGAAAACTTGCTTACTAAGTGACAATAATTGCAACATTGTAAGTCTATGATGCCTAAATTCTTTTTACAAGGAATGACAAATAATGTCAAGTTTATATTTAGTGTTGGTGACACTACATGGGCAGTTTACAATTAGTCTCGAGCAAGACAAATAGACTTGGTGACATTAAATACAATATCAAATGTATTGAGGTTGGGGATTGATTGAACATGTTAGTGGCTAGTTGGGGTCAACAAAGGCTAACTAGAAAATGTAGTGAGCTAGGTTAAGCGATGGATGACGCATTAGGTGGCAAATAGTGCTGAAGTTTGTAAGTAGTGTGTTCACTTGTGGACGGATAATGCCTTACGGAGTCCGATTCATAGGGTTACCGGGGATGGTTTTGAGGCCAGAATCCACAAACATGGACGGGACGGATTAAGGTTGTGGCAAGCCATCTCAAGGGTACAACAGGTTGGGGAAAACTACGTGTGGACAAATTAAGGCTATTAAGGACTTGCTTTGCAGTTACGGAGAGGCCTAGTCAAGAACCCCCTATATGACAACATCAAGAAGCTACTACATGTGATGAAAATAATTGCTTACCATATTCAAGTTGTAGTCTAAGAGGATTCTTTCTATGACAATGCGGTTGCGTTTCCTAAGGCATGCATGCCACCTCTCATACAATTTGGATGCAATATATAGGTTAATTTACCCAAAAGGTTGGTTCAAGCACTCTCTACCTTATACCACTCAAATTTCGAATTACAAGGATTGACGAAATAGGGTCTACTTACATTGAATATCATGAGAACACCATATTGCAAAACATGCGTTTGGTTTGGTTGCTTTGACCCCTCAAGTTATTAGAGCCAAGCCAAGCCAAGCATTCCTAGACCCGCACACACACACATAAATATGTGTAATTGTGCTATCCCTAGAAATGGTACCATCCTCAATAGCTTCAATTTGGTAACCCTTATGTGCGCCATGGCCCTAAGTCAACCTATCCCAAGCACTGGAATTTTACTTTAGCCAAAAAAAAATTATCATGAAATACTATGACCCTTTAAGGTTGGGTTTACATACCATAGATTCCTCTAGATTGATGGTCTTGAGGTGCTAGTAGTTTGATTTGTGGGCATTGGGTGTTGTAGATGGATAGATGTACAAAAATGGAATTGAAGAAATAAGGCTTTGGTTATCATGCAAACATTATTTGCAAGATTAGTAAGAACAACATCAATTGTAGATGTGACCAATTATTTCGGTTATTATCTATGCATTTGTTTAAATTCTTCGCACTTTGACAAACAAGGTCAAACTGAGTATCTCAACACTTTGGTCACTCTTGATATGCAGTTGATCTCGTACTAGGTAAATGAATAATTTAGGGGAATTGTCTATAGTATGTATATCAAATGGATGTTGTATTAGGCTTTTGAGTTTGTTTAGTTTTAATATGAAGTTTGAAAGTTGATGTCGTTCTTGTTTATGTGTAGTTTGCATTGTTGGTAGCTACATTTGTGGGTGCTCGACAACCAAGTCGCTTATTTTTAAGTTGCAACACCAATAAGTGGAGGACTTGCAAGATCTGTTGGATTGCTTTGGACGCCTTGGTGGGTATTTTGTGCAGTTCTGCAAATGCATAGTATATAGACTATTTTATGTAAGGCATGCGAAACCTTGTAATTGTAACTTTGAGACACATGTGGTTCGCCCTTGAAGCATGAGATCAAGGTCTTTGGTAACACCATAATTTTGAAACCCCATAAATTATGTCAATGAATCATTTTTTTTTCATTTTTTGTTTTTGTTTTTGTTTTGTTTATGAATGCACATTCGATTCATTAATGTTTTTATTAATATACTATTTTTTTTCTTTGCAATAAGCTTGATTGTAATTTCAGTCCATAAACCTTGAACCCTATAGTTTGCTTGTTTTACATTGTTTTGTATGTGTGCTTCTTGTGAGGCTTATAGTTAATCATACAATTCACGGACTTTGGAGGATTGGGGATTTTCTCACATATAAGAAACACAGGGTAGGATCCCTATTTGTGTTCCTTGATCTCCAACCAACTGAGATGGACCCCAATCACATGAGGTTCAAATTTGAGCAAGATTTTGGGAGGACATGGTCGCTCTAAATTTCATTGTGTCCTGCCTCCCTAACTCCCAAGGTTCCCAAATTTATCAATGACTTTATCAACATGCTAGTTTCATCATTTTCATCAACAAACGATACGGATGAACCAGAATGTCAAGACATGCCTAAACATATTAAACATGAACATCAAATTTAATCATACATATGATTGTTAAAAAACAATGTGTTTCTTGAGATTCCTAATCGTGCTCCTTAAGCTCCAGCTAAACAAGAGAAATCCTAATACATATATTGGTGTTAACGTCTTAGCAAAGTTTTGGCCATGGAGGAGGGGGACAAGGGAGTCGCACTAAGTTTCATACCCCGGCCCCCTCAACCCCCAATCAATGAATAACTCTACCGCAAGTATACATTTCTTGACCGCATATGGGAGATCCTTGTCCTTGTCCACATTTTCATCTAGTGAAGTACTTGGTATTAGGTTAAAGTACGAGCGTATGACCTAGTCTGCATCGTGCATTTGGTTATAATTGTGATGTGATTGATTTAGTTAATTAGAGTATGTGAGCAGGGGAAAAGGTGGTATGGGCAGGGATATGTATGGGCTTGGACAAACCACTTATGATCCTCAAAGTCCCGAACCCTAACGTACTGTAGGATGGGCGGTCCTTGGAAGATAAATTTATTGCTGATCCTACTTCTACTTCCAATGTGGTACTGCTAGTATGAAGCAAACTAAATAGCTGGTAAGGCACTCCCTTCACCCTTTTGTCCTCCGTTTCCCCGACCCACATTGACGGAACCGCAACAATGGTGACATGAATGCACATGCCACCGGCCACTCAACTCTTTTTATGCACAATGGGGCACCTCTTATGGAGGAGAGGAATAATATACTCAGGGCAAGGCCACTCACCCTGCATCTACATCTACATCTGCATTTTTACATCCGTGATGCAAATGCAAATGCAGTGACGTGGCCCATTCATCCTTTGATTCAACATGACTTTTGATTCGGAGTTGGTTGTTATGTATACAACACCTTTCATTGTGGGTGAGTTTGCGGGGCATGTGTTTAACTCTTTGTGGAGGTTTGAACCGATGATATTTTGTATCGCTTCATTGAGGATCAAACTCATTTTGGCATGTGAAGGGGGTGTTAAAATAGGTATGGTTTTTGATGACCCAAAATGGGTTGCTTTGTTCATTCAAATTCAAACACTACCTTTGAGCATGCACCACCAAAGGTCATTTCTCTTATGACTACAAATGTTGTAAGAACGCATGAAACTTGTGGACTTTGTGGCTACGTCTAGAAAAATGTTGAAACCAACAATCTTTGTAACAGAATGTACTAAGAAGCGTTTGGCATCGAAGCATTCTCTCTACTCCCAAGATATGCCACTACACTTAGCAAACCCATGCATGCACTCAATGACCCAGGCCAATTAGGCCAGATGTACCAAGGCATAGTAAAATTTATAGCCAACAAATATGGTGGAGTTGAACACCTCCCACAATAACAATATCAAAGGTGCTTTGGATCACCAACCACTAGATCCCTGTACATACTAAAAAAACACTTCAATGTCCATCTCCATAGACAACACCTTTCCTCTCAACAACTCCCGCTATCAGAAGACTAGTACAAAAGCCCATTTACCCCACTCTCACCCCGCAACAAAGATCCAATACAACGAAATTCCTTAAAAAAACTCTCCTCCAACATTAATGCCCTACCCCAAATCCAAGATTGCACCAACACACACATACTCACCACAAAAGAACTCACCATAAAAGAACTCCAAGATGAATACCGTACCAAATTTATAATATTGAAAAGTGCACTTTTGCAAGCCTAAGCAAGATTGTAATAATTTTAGGGTCCTAGATAATTAAAAAATAGGATAAACAACCCCTAAACAAATACTTGGTTCTCACACATGTATGCAAATTTTACATATTTATTTATTTTGTAGAGGCACCTTCTTTAGGGACTATTAAGTGCACCAAAATATGATCCAACCCCATGTGCCCCACCCCCTTCTTCCCCCCAAAACAAATGCACTTGTACTTAGTAGTTAGTGACATGCCATTAACTGCAGAGAAAATGTAGAATCTATGAAGTCCACATAAAATCAAGGCATCTTCATCCTTGGGTAGGTCTCTCTATAAGATTTTTGTGCATCATGTGAGGTTGAGGGCTATTTGTGTGAGGGCTATTTACCTTCATGGCATGATTTCAAAGCTCCTTTAATTACTGAATTCTCTAAAATGACCTTCTAATTCCACCCTACCATTAGTTATATTGCCAATGTTATTGCATTTTTTGGTAGTCTATATTCCTTATAATTTGAAAAATAATTAAGAAGTGTACAAATTGGAAAGTAGTGCAAAAAGACATGGCACTTAGCCTACATAGCAATGGCATGGCAATGGCATGGCAATTTCAAATACTAAAGTTAAATCTTAGGCATGATAATGGTGAGAATTGATATATTCACCTTAGGGTAAGAAACTCAAAGAGCACATGAGGAGTTTGCCAACACACAAGGGAAACACCTATTTGAGAACTTTGCCTCCCTTACTCCGCTCTCAGCCCTTTGCTTCCCTTGTTTTGTAAACTCTAAACAGAAAACCAAAAACCACTAGTCTCGACAAAATGAAAGTGAAGCCCTAGTTGTTGGCAAACAAAAGTGTGGGAGTGGAGGACGAGGAATACCATCAATAACGAATGTTGGGAATTTCCATTTGTTTGGGGCATATGATGCTACAATTTTCATCCAAATATTGTGAAGCAAGCTTGCAAAACTAAGGCTACTTGACATAAATCCTAAGGTCTTTAGCTTGAACCCTTTATTATATCAATATTTTTGTTGCATTTGAAGTCTACCTACCTTACTTGTAATTAGATTATACACTTTTTATGGTCCTTAAATTATGTGGAAGTCTTTTAGAAAATTTGTGTCAAATGAAATCAATCCTCCCTATATTAGGTCACACATCATTTTCAAAACACACTGAGCGACCTACCCAGGTCTTCATCTCAACAAATATCCAATGTGAAGATTGTATCCTCATTGTGACCAAAAAAATCTTGGATCTTAAATGTCAATTTAACTTGATTCCATGCTAAACTTCCATGGTTGCTCTTTCGCTAAATATCCGATTGTTAATGTTGGACCTACCACGTGCATGTTGAACTATATTCCAATCACCACCCACAACCCACCTATAATCCTTAGGTAGAGCTTGAATCGTGGCCTCCCACATCCCAATGCGCCCATGCATCTTATTAGATATCTATGCTCGTGGATAGATGTTGGCAAAACAAATATCACCCCCTTGAGTGCTTGAAAGTTGAAGCCCATGCACACTATTCTCACTCGTGCTTCCCTCTTCCACTAAGAATTTGGCAATAGAAGACCGAATAAGAGTGCATCCACCCCTTTTCCGGCCTTAGTTCTACTTCAAATTTTGCCACAACATCAAGGAGTTTGGCACACATAATTTTTATTCTATGTTTGGTTTCCCTAGGTTCAATCTACGCTCTTGAATAAAGAATATATCAATGTTGGATTTGAAACCCCAAAGGTTCCTTCCAAGTGACAAGGTGGTCATTAAGGCACGGTACATTGATTGAGAGGAGGGTTACTTCCATGTTTTAAGATTTGATATTGCATGTGCTTTGGCAATCCTCTCGTTAGTCATCTCCATTTGGGCCTTGTGTGTTCTCTTATTCCAAGTGTGCAGAGTGGTGAATAGCGCCACATTCCTCTTCGTCTTACCCTTAAATTTTGTTGAGGCCAAGGGTCTCTCATTGGGAGAGCGAGGGCTCTTCCGCCATTTCCCATGAAGTGGGACCGACGTTCCCTCATGTTCCGATCGGCGTCTACCATCAACTTGCATGCCATCACGATCGTCGCCCATGACTCCATGAGTGACTCGTTTTCCTCGGAATCTTCACTTTGGTCTTGTGCAACGGTGGTGAAGATAAGAGTCTTGTGAATAGCATTTGCCAATCCAAAAGGCTAGTCCAAGAGCCCCCCCCCCCCCTCCCCCCTCATGCCTTATTTCAAGAGTGGGAGTTAACTTGGTTCTATTTAGTTGTGACCACTATGGCATGCACCCTAACATAGAATTTGAGTTATCATAGGCTCATTCACATGAAGGTTTATTCATGGAATCCAATTATTTGGCTGATGACAACATGAACTTAGTAATATTCAAGTTCATCCACTTATCCAAAGTTTTCAAAACAAACAAGATACTCATGGTGATTGAATAGGATTAGGGTTAGCTTGGACTAAGCCATTTCAATGCTTGCACATATGTACAATCACCTTGAAGAAATGAGCCTTCTCATTGGCAAGGAGCCTTGTACTCACGCATTTGACTTGTTTGCTTAAGTCTATTTTGCCTTTGAGCTTTCAACTTGAGAGCTTGAACTTTTTCGTGCTCTTACAACACTTTGATGGCACCTTGAAAGGTCCATTGTGTAATGAATACGACAATTTCCTGGTCAAAATCCTAAGCTATCTGTTGGATGCCCAATTAGGAATGTGGAGAATTTGAGGTGACCTTTTTGTGACCCTCAAGCCAATGACTTTTCCAAGCATTCTTTAGTTGCCCATGAGTTCTTTTTCTAAAGTACCCTTCCCTCCTTAATATTTCACTTTGAAAATGGCCACTTGACACTTGCTCCCAGGGGTTTGCACCTTTCATAAGTATGAGTATATGTGTATATGTGAGTGCACAAAAAGGGTATTAATTTGTACATTGTACTACGTATACATATGCTACACAAATTGTAGCTCGTAGTTATGTATATGAATGAAGGACCTCTAGAAAATATACAACATCTTACTTGTGTGGTACTCACTAGACTTTATGAGATAAGTATTTGATATTAGACGGAACCAAGATGAATAAATTTCTCAGTTCCTTATCTCATCCATGCATGTATAGAAGTGACAATATTAGGGTTTTAGAAGGGGTTGTTGAGTTGAGAACGAGATGCATAGAAAATTTGGTAGTCATTGGGTGGAGTATAGAGATTTAATTCACTTGATGGACCATCCATCAAACATGGACATTGGCTTATGTTAATATCAAAAAGGCCAACAACAAGTGGACTTACAACCTTACTAATCATTTGATGAAAAACTTCATATGATCTTACTGATTTTTTGAAACAATAATTGCATTAGCTTCTATGACATATCTTGTAAACTTAGATGCTTATAAGTTACATTCGGAGGACGAAAATTTCTTCAACGACTGATGATGAATGCTAAGGTTTTTCATTTTTCATTTTACATATGATAGGGGATGATTTTTATTCAAAATTATTCTTTGAAATTATATATGTATTGCTTGATATTACCCAATGCAAAAAAAATTGTATATAGGAGGGATTGGTTTAGAGTATCTTACGAACACACATGATTCTTGGTTTTTAATGAAAGGTGCACCCCCCTGGGCACTTGCTCAAGCTATTGAGAGCTTGAGGATTTGGTCAAGCCCTCAATTAATTTGCACTTTGAATGAAAGCTTGGTAGTTACAAGTATCAAACACCCAAAGCCTGCAGATTCAAGCTCTCAATGCAAGCTCTGGTGTAAAGAGGTCTTAAAACCATTTTCCAAATTTCCTCAATAAAAGTGAATGGTTTGGAGGCATCCTTGCCAAAACCCTTTAAAACCTGTGCCAACACTTGACCTGCATTTTTGGAGAGGGTGCTCTAATACAACTTTACCAGTGCCAGAGTATAGTTTCCGTGTGGCGTCCAAGTGGTCTACGCCAATATTAGAGTGGGAGTGTGACCAAGGTTTGCGGGAAAAGCCAATATTTGTTTGTCAGAATAGAAGTCCTTTATGGTACACTGAACATTTGATTTATCCACACTATTCATCATCAATCCACATAAAATCACTAGGTGGAGATTAGAAAGGGTGTTGTATGATTATATGACATTTGGTACTATGTCTCAAGTCATGCGAAACACTTCTATCAACATGACACACAAATCTTAGGGCCACTTTACACATGAGATTGAAGGCTTGTGACCATTGCATTCCAAGATCTCTCATTGGTCGAAAAGGCCGAGATTGTCCAAGTTCACTTTGCACTAGAAGGTGAAGGCATAAGGGTCCGATGGAATCATCACGGAGGAGAAGTCTACATGGATTCCTACATGGCAGACTATACATCATGTTTCATCGTTTATTGGAATTCGCATCATGCCCATCTCCAAGAGGTAGGTGTGACGCAACTTCCGATAGATCATGTTAGTTAACAACTAGTTAGATGAGAATCAAGGGCCCTCACAATTACATGGTCACAGTCCTTGGCTCATGTGTGAAGTGGCCCTCAGTGCCACACTAAATCAGATGGATTTAAAGGATTGTTAAATCGACCAAGTAGTTTGTCAAAACCACCACAAAGACGTGTCGTGTGGTCACATGACTTGTCAAATTTTGATTTTTCATTGCACACACATGAAGAACGAAGTATCAACTTTGCATTAGAGTCAATAAACTTGGCCAATGCTTTTATATGCATCTATGTGGTTGTTTTAACTAGTTTGTGATCGATTTAACAATCCCCTATACATATGGATGATGGAAGTAGACACCCAACGAGGTGGCAAACCTAGGCTGTTGTTGTGTAGGCCCGAGCGCTCCTGATTGGATTACGAAAGCTTGGAGTGAACTCGAGAGACTGAGACGTAGGACACAGTGCGTCTCAGGACACTGCTTGTCACTGGTTGAACATGATCATTATGTCGAGACATCCACAATGACCAATTACTCCGTTGCCATTGATTTGCTCACTTTTTGTACCCATTCAGAAACCCAAAAAATCAAGAAACACAATGATCAGTTTACTTGCAACATGCCCAAGGCCCTATCCTCTCCTCTATCTCCAAGGGTCAAGTGGGACTTGTGATTATCGACTCATGGAATGCCAAGAGTGTCGGTAGGGGACACAGATTGTGACAAGGTGAAACCCTCGTCTGGGTTTAAGAACAACCTTACAACCCCACTCACATACTATACTCCTCTTCACTCGAGGTCTAAGGAATGGGTGACTTTCTTGTACTTATGTCGGTTTCATTGACCCAACTTCATAATTATACATGTCATTTTCTAGTTGTAGGATGGTAAAATCGTCATCTAGCTTGTTTTCTTTTTTGAATATCACATTGATATTTTATCCCGAGGGCCACTTCACACACGAGTCAAGAGCCGTGACCATGAATTTGTGAGAGCCCAAAAGAAAGTGTGCAAAGGTTGTCTCAACACACCTCCGAAATCATGTAGTGTGGTCACGGACCCTCAAGTGTAGTGTGAATCCACATGTGACCATGCCCTCAACCAAATGCCATTTCAATGAATTTCTATTCACGTGGGTCCTTGCACATGATAAAAAAATAAATAGAATAAATCAATGGGTGTGAGCATTTGGAGTGCCACGGTCTCCCGGTTTTATGTTAGGCCTACCTCCAAGAGGTGGTTTTTGAAAATAATCCAAGTGATCATGAAACATGGTCCATTTGATGCCATGTAGATGGGCTCTCAGTCTCGCATGTGAAGTGGCCCGGAGTCCCAGGTCTTGTATGGCCATTTGGGCTGCCAGTAATATCCTTCGGGCCCCAAGGTAACATGCATGTAACTGGGGCATATGTAGTTACGTGAAACAAAAATGACTCACTCCCACACTATTCACGTGCTCATCTAGGAAGTTATTGTGTACTATCATCATTAAGATAGTTGTGCCTAAAAGTAACACAAACCTTTTGGCCACATCTATTTTCATCTTTAGACCATCAACAAGTTAGTGCAATGGTGCAATTCAGTAAGCCCAATTAAAAATGACCAAACATATCAAATTTAAGGTAGCACCACTTTGGCCAATCATAGTGGTGATGTAAAATAAAATAAAATGTGAGAATGCCTTAACAAGAGCACCAACTTTGTTCAATCACAATGGACTGCACCATTTATGGTATTTAGTGTCACATGCACCATAGTCTCACTTACTCTATTTACAAGCATATGCTAGCTTAATTTTATGATTAACAACTTCACCATGAGTGTAACCTCATGACACTTGGTGTTCAAGTGTGCTTACTGATATCTTGGCATGAGTATGTTCAATAATGTTATGAGGTGCATTTTTGTGTTACACGATGGATTGCAAGTTGGCTAAAGGGTACACAAATGATACTTGCCAGTAAATACTTGCTTAGGAATATTTTCCTCTTGCATACCAAAATGTAAACACATGACACTTGCCATTGGTATGCTAAAAAATATCTTCCCTTGGATACGCAAAATGCAAGACTATAATCTAAAGTATCCCAATGAGATACTCTAAACGTCATAGTGTAGATATTTTTCAATTTACTTTTATTAACCAATGGAATCATGCTAGCAATTAGCAGGTATGACTCTATGAGACCACTAGGCATCTAGGTTAGGCCCTTCGCAAATAATGTACTTGACACTAAATACCATAAACGGTGTGAATCTAGGATCTACTTGCTCCACGAAGTTGTGTAAGAAGTGTTCCATAAAAGGTGAGAAACACCTCATAACAGAAGATAAACCTGCCGCACCGGCCGGGCTGGTTGGGCCTCGGCCGGACCCCCCAGTGTGGCTGACCTAAGAGTCTCATGTGCAATAAGGCTCACCTAACAATCCAACATCAATGGACCCCCCCCCTTTTAGCGGTAGAAATATAATTTTACCATAGTAAGACATTGACACTAACTACGAGTCACTTTGAAGTGAACCTTCTAAAGTGATAAGGATAAGGAGTTGAGTATGAATCTCAACAAAGAACCACATACAACTATGGTTAAGGTAGTGATAGGATTTGTTAGGACTAAAAACCTGCTGAAGTTTGTATACACGCATGTGAAGAGTGGTTTTAGGTGTGGCAGGTTACCCTTTTGGCTGTTTTGACATATGTATATGATTAGGAAATCTTCCGGTTTGTGGAACTTCAATGGGTATCAACACGAAGAGTTGGTTTGTGAATGCTTGAGGTTGATATGGTGTAGGAGGTCATCACACTCAGGATAAAGAGTTTTCGCAACTGCACTTATTCTAGCAGTGGTTTGTATGTTTGTATGAATCAACTTCTCATGGACTCGAACAATTTATATATTTTAAAGGACTTGGTCCGAGATGGCCCTAAACTACTGGATGACTGTGGAGAGGCACCCAAATCTGAATGGACGGGTCGGTGGTTCGATTCCCGACTATGAAATCTTCTCTCTACTTGACGCGAAAACTAAGAGCCCACCCACCACAAGGTAGGCAGTATACCCCACCCTACACCAAGGGAATCCTTGAGTAAGATCATGGTAAGACCAATGGGCTCAAATTCACATTGTATATTATTATTATTATTATTATTATGTCCCCTCCCCACTTGACTTTACCAAATAACCAAAGTCTTTCCTAAAAACCGGGTAAAGCTCCCTCGGTTATAGGGGAGGCATCCGGCTATCCCAATGCACCTACAAGAACTTGCTCCAGAGATTTCTGAGTAGGTTTTAGTTAAGTAGCTTTCACACATGTCCATGGTTTTATCTACCAAGCAATGAATGTTGCATAGTTTTTGTCCCATCCCCAAATCCCTTACTACTCACCTATCTTACCATCCGTATTTGTTAATGGAGCCCCTCGTGCCCTCATAGCTAAGACTTAAAAGCAACCAATCACAAGGGCATGAGGCGACACTTTTAAAAGTCCTACATTCTTGCCTCATGTCTACGTACCGATGGGAGGGTCGGTGCTTGAGGCTTAAAACCTCCACTTTTAAACCATGCCATATCATTTGCCAACTAGACTCAACACTAGATAATGTCGATGGTGTGAAGGCTGGGTTTTTAAAACCAACTTTTAGTCTTAGCTAAAGTCAAGTGGGAAGGGGGCATTATTTGCTAAAGTCAGGTGGGGAGGGGGCATTAGGCTAGTGGATTGGGAGGCACCCCCTTTAGAATAGGAAAGAATGATCCCGGGTTATAAGCCGTTACTAAAGTGTCAAAAGAGTCTTGGTTTAGGGTCACTAGGTCTGTAGTTGATGCAGGCAAGAACAAGGGGGTCACTGGTAACCGCTTTTGAAGAGACAGAGCCTGGATGGATTGGTAACCGCCCTTGGGGATGCGGTAGTCAGCTCAAAAGCACCAGATTATGTCTGGTAGACCAGACAAACATTGAGGAGAAGGTAGTTAAAGGAGAGTAACTGGGATGAAGGCACATAACATAAGCCTGCTTCCGTCACTCCAGGGGGTTAGCTAACCGGCAGTTGGTTAGTCGAAGCACTTACCCGTATACGAATTTAGAGATCTAGTCCTAACTATCGGAAGGCGGTAGTAAACCAGCAATCCTTAGGGATACACAGTCTGGTAAGAACAGCCAGTTCTGGTAAGCAGAAGAAAGAAAAGTTCTTCAATATCCCCCCCAAACTCAATGAAAAGAAAAGAAAAAGAAAAGTGGATAGTGTAAGGCTCACTTCTTGAAACAACTTCGAGAATTTATGTATGATGCATATGTATTTCTTAATTTTTTAGAAATAACTTCATAGATTCCATATTTTGAAGAGTCATGATTTGTTTTTGTGGAGATTTTCAATCTTTTGAATCTACCTAAAATTGCAATTTTTTTGGAAGTGTTGCTTTCAAGCTTAAGCTCTTTGATTGGTAGGCACAACAGAGGAGTGGTTTGAGCCGTAGTCCACATGGTGTGAGGCAGTCCTTGAACCACTGTGCCATTGGTTGACCTCTAAGTTGTTGATTCCCTCGTGTGGCATCGTCATATCGTCATTCTTGTGAGTAGGTTTGGCCGCCACCCTAATGTTGCCACACTGAAGACTTGGGGTGTGCAGTCCATGTGCATTCTATAAACCATGTGCAACAGACCACTCAATGTCGGGGTGGGGGGTATTAGTTAACGTTAAAAGAAATTTAAGGTAGTTTAGATTTTCGATGAGTCAAAAACCCTGGAAAACACCCAAGAAAAACTTAAAGGCGATTCTTATATCTTGTAGGTGTCTCAACTAAGTTTAATTAGGACAATTATAGGTCTATTTTGGATGGTTTGGGATTTGGGCTAACAATTCATTCATTTGTATAGACAAAGGGTGTGGAAAATTGCTTGAATTTAGTACATGCATTTGTGATTGTCATACACCTCACTCTATTTACTTATTCAACAATATGGCAGTGACTTCATTTTGATTGGTACACCTTGTGTAGTGCTCAATCATAGGCACAACCATCGATAATTGTCTTGGATAAAGTATCCCATTTTATTCTACTTACCAAAATCAAGGGCACTTTGGTATAGTCAATTGTCTCGTATTAATATTTTTTTAATGCAACTTGAAAAGCCTATACTATCACATGTTAAGCATGTCTACGATATTTGCTCCCAATTGAGTCAGAACCTTGACTAGATTTTGCAAGGATTATGGGCATAATTTATCTTCTCCACCTCAACATGACATCTAGTACATGTTCACCAACAATACTACATTGCCAAGGAGTTGCTAGGGCCTTGACGAGCCATTTTGTCTTTTGTAAATTGAGTTTTTCCTATTAAAAACAATGTTTGACCCGCTTGTGGACGAGATCTCCATTCACAAACCAAATTGGACCCCCCCAAGAGTCACTAGCAAAACGTACACTACCAAGGCCCTCATGAATCATTTTGTCCTTTTAAAGTGGAGTTTTCTCATTGAAAAAATGAGTTGGGATTCTACTTTGAATTGGAAATGACCCTCTTGTTGATGAGATACCCATCTAAAAAACAAATTGAACCCCCAAGAGTCAACAACAAAACATTGCCAAGGATTGTGTGGGGGTTGCACAAAATGTAAGGATTTGCAAAAATGCCATTGCACACAAATAACAATAATGAATTTACAAGAATATCCAAGGATCGAATTTCAACGGATTGTAAATTATGACAACCTTTGTTACATTAATTATAAGAATCCATGAACGGTCATTTCCAATCTAGACTAAAATCCTCACACATTTGATAAACGAGGAAAATCATTTCTAAAGGCCAAAATGGCTTGTCAAGGCCTTGGCGATTTTTGTTGTTGTTGACCTTTGTGGCTTTAATTTTTTTTGGAACCATTTTGTCCTTTCAAAATGGTAAAATTCCCCATCAATTGTTTTGAGGGTGTTACAATTTGTACTGGCAATAACTATCTTGTTGACATGACACTCATTTAGAAAAGAAAATAAAACTTGGACTCCAAGAGTCATCAACAAAATACTACCATGAGAATTGCAAGCCATTTTATCCTTAGGAAATGAGATTATTGGCCATTCAAGAAAGTGTTAAAGTTTCAATTTTGGATTGGAAAAGACTATTATATTGACAATATACCCAAATGCAAAAACAATTGGATCCCCAAGATTTAGTAGCAAAACATTTGCCATGGCTTTATGAATCATTTTGTGCTTTCGAAGTGAAGTTTTCTCTATTAAAAAATGCACAAGGTTCCACTTTGGATTGAAATTTCCATTTTTTTGACAAGTCAATTGGATGCAAAATCAATTGGATGCCCAAGAGTTAGTGCTAAGCAATAGAATGTCGCAAGGTCCTAATGAGTCATTTTGTCTTTTCATAATGGAGTTTTTCACATTTGAAAGATGTTCGTGTAGTTCCATTTTAGATTGCAAATGAACTCTTTTCAGGAAGGTACCTAATTACAAAATGAATTGGATCCCCAAATAGTTGGCAGCAAAACATTGCCATGCCCTGCTTAGCATAGACAATGTGGGGCACTTCGTCAAAATGTTGGACATCATCTTCATCAACAATATAATAAAATAATAAACAAAATAAACAAAATAATGAATAAATAGTGGATATGAACAACTCGTCATAAGTTCCTTTGTAAATGTTTATTGCTTTACCATTGTTGGACCCTGCACAACTTCCTTTCCATCCAATTTGATTGACATGCGAATCTCCCTATTGTGGTTTTTATTTGAAGATCTTTGAATGTTGGAAACATTCAACCAAATTTGATATTTGTAGACTTTATCGAATGGATTTCACAATGTCAAATACTTTCATTACAAGTGATTTCATTGACAGTCAATAGATAAGGTGTTCGTGCTCAAGATGTTTGTGGGTATCCTAGAAAATGTCTGTGGACCTTGATTGATATGTGAAGCACCTTTGAGAATGGACTACATTGGTATGGCACATTTACAATAACAAACATTGCAAGCTAGTACTCACAATAACATGTTGTGATATGTAATACGAGAATGCACATGTGTAATGTAACTAGAAATATTGATCGATGATTGAATTTCTATCCACATGTGCCCATGTGTAAGCAGAGGATGATGGGAGTTAGACAACTCCACATTTAGTGCACTGGAATTAGACCATTCCAAAATCGAGAACATGCGCACGAGAGTTAGATAACTTTGGATGAGGTGCATTGGAGTTAGACCACTGCACATTTAGAAAGTGAAAGTTGGATGCTATTCATTGGAGCAAGACAACTCTCAATGGATAGATGAATGAAGTTGGAATTAGACAGTTCCAACTAGAAGAAAGGATGGATGAATTGAATATGGAAAGAGACAGTTCCAACTAGAAGAATGTGGTTGAGTTAAAAGATGGAAGAAGGTTCTAGAAGAACAAATGATAGAAGATTCATAGTAGAATTAAAAGACAGTTATGAATAGACTACTTTACTGTATTTGGAAATAGAAAGGAAAAGTAGCGCCTTTGGCATAAGAGTAAGCTTGGGGGAGGAGAGAAAATCTTTTTGTCTCTCTCCTATGGTTGGGTGGTTGAGCTTAGACCGATATTTAATTGGTCTATGGTTGAAATTAAACATGACAAAGAAAATAAATTGAGTTTTTCAACCCATCAATTTGATCGATAGTTGTTGTTATGAAAGTTGATGGTAAACCTGTGGGAGGTTTGTTACAACACGCTCATACTATTTGCGGGGGAAACTCTTCATATTGCTATGTTGGAGACTCATTATCCCTACTCTAAACGTTGAGGGGTTTCATGGCATATATTGTGCAAGCAAAATGGACTACTTCAAGCAAGCTCTATAGTAATGTAGAACCTACTCCCTATGGAGGGTTGTGAAAGTATTTGTCTTTTCCAATGCAAACCTTGGTAAGTTTATCCAAAGCACATGAGATGTTCATTGCAATAAAAACACATGCACTGTTTAAAAAACAAAACATATGGCAAGATTTCATAATCAATTGTTGCATGAAGAGGAGAAAAAATCATGATGATATTTGATTAGTCAATCTTTATGAGCATGTGGCAAGTGAAAATTGGAAGCAATAGTTTCTATGAGGAGGTGTTCACCTTAGAAAATGTTTGATTTTAGGCTCAGGGGGCGGGGGGGGGGGGGGGGCAGTGTGTTAAAAAGTTAAGGATATAGGTGCGAACAACCACTATTTTATAGGGGGGTATTACTTTCAATTTTTTTTTTTCACATGCTATCATTATGTAAATTTCTACTTTGGGTTAATATAAAAATGGCTTGCATTACTTATAATTCCAAATTACCTATTATTCCATACCCTATAGTACTTTAAAGATGTCCAGTGCCATTTTTGATACCCTATATTACTCTTAAGTCCAATTATAATTTTTTGCCCCCATGTTTTTTAAATACCCTATCATTTGTTCGCACGTATATTGCTACTCCAACCAATGACTACCCCCCCCCCCGAGATTTTAGGTTTACCAACAAAGATCACTATTGCTATTCATTAGGTTGTTTGTTGAAATCTATCCCGAACTTCCCATCCCTCGATCACATTTCCGTGTTCCACCAAATCCGGATGAGTATCCAAACACAAGATTTTCAAAGACAATCCAACGTAATCAATTTGTCCCTTTACCGGTGCACCTAAATAAATGGGAGAGCACCTCACATATGACCAAAGTGTTATTGTAATCACAGCTATCTCATATTTTGGATTGGAAGTCATTATCACCATTGTTTCCAATAAGGAGAAGATATGCAAGTCTATGTTATTGATATCCCGCAATGCAATTGCCCCAACTTCACAATGAATTTCATCCTTAGTAGTGGAGAAGAGGGTCAAATGAATGTCATGCTTACAAGTGCATTATGTGTTCAAATTTCTATGCACAGTTAACAAACTCATTCATGCCCCAACCTTCAGCTACGAAAAGGTAATGTGTCATCCCAAGATTGCCATTGTCATTCAAAAATTCTTTTTGGTATAATGATTTGGCATATTGCCATCGTTGGAGAATATTATGGCTATTGTAATTCCTAGAAAATATCCCTATATCCTTTGCAAATATTGCATGCCAAAATACAAAAAGTAAGATATTGACTACCTTCACACTTGTTTTTGCTATGTATTAATTCACAACTCAATGAATTGCCTATGACCATGATTAGTCGTAGAGCATGAATTCCACGGTAATAGGTCTCATTTCCCAATTGTGCAACGTCACAATCCATTCCATTTATATAATTTTTTTTTTAACGAATTACCCAAAAAATACAAAATGAACCCTTATGTTATGCTAATAGTCTCCGAATCCATCACAATGAACATGTAATCATTTCTTTGATTCACATTGCTCATCACATAATGAAACAATGATTGGTTTATCATAAGCCCCCAAATGTTGGCATTTTTTTTTTGTGGCTTTTTGGGATCCATATTGAATCATATAACTTTAATTTAGAGGAGAGTACACTAAATATTGTATTTAGCATCATATGGTATTTTATGTCATTATGATAACTTTTCTAATGACACTTTTTGTTAAGAAGTTTACAGGTACTGTCATCCCAACTTACTTTTAGTTCATCCAAATGCCAATTATTGAAACAAAGTCTAGTATAGTCTACATCTCAACATTTATTTAATGAAATATTATATTATGCCATTATAACATGGATGATTGAATTTTGGATGAAAATCATTTAGTAAGTGACAATAATTGACGTTGTAAATTTACATGCCCAAATTTTTCAACAATGAATGACAAATACTGTTAAGTTTCCTTGATACTACATGGACGCTTTACAATTAGTACTGAGCAAGACAAATAGAATTGGTGACCCAAATACATTATTTAGTGTACTTCCTCTAATTATTCCCCACATTCACACTATATGAGCAATCTAAGTTGTGAGTCCATGATCAAAACTAATGTCATAGAACACACAAGACTATGAATAAGAGAGTTGAAGCTAAGGTTCTATTTTGTAAATGTTTGTGATATATTAAGAGTTGATTCCTTATAAAATTCTTGGCTCCTGAGGCGAGTCAATGAGTTGGCCCCATGTTGTGCTGGCACAGGTTTAGCGCAAGGACAAAATCAGACAAGCTTGCATTGTCTAGCCCTTACTAATTTTCATTAAATTCTTGGTTTATCATCCTTATACCGGTCTCAGAGGGTGGACTCTTCATAACGTGTACAAACTAACGTGAGTGTAAGAAGGGATATTTTTTTAGGCATTAATGTACAAAGTATACATAAGTGAAAGATATTATTTTTCACTAGTGTGTACATTTAAAAAAGTTATTAAGAGTTTTGAAGTAAATGAGATGTACGAAAAGGAGACCATGAGGTTTTGAAAATCAAATTGACAATAGATGTGTTAGTTTGTACCATTTCATGTTTTCATCTAATGTTATCATATGGCGATATTCCTCCATGACTATCTTGTGCACTTTTGTTAGGATTTGCATTTGGATTCCAGATTTTAATCAATTGGAGACGCTTAGACAGCTCATGGGCTCCCCTTAGTTTTGCTCCTCAAATTGTGCTAAGATATTATCTTTGTTTGTTTGATGCAATCGTTGAGCTAAATGTTATGCATGAAAAATGTTTAATGACTTTCTCATATGAAAGCAAAAGTGGATTTTATGTGTACTAAATGCTTATATAATTTGTAATTTATATTTTATATATGTAACAGAGTGTTGTGTAAATAGCGATCGTGTGTCACTGCAGCTCGAATATCAACCACTACTAACAAATACAACTAAAACATGACAAAAACATATATAAACAACACACCTCCACAAGTGAGAAGGAAGAGAGTCAAACCCTTGTAAGAGCTCTAATTCTCTTTTCAAATTACACAATGAATCAAATTATCTCTCACTCCACCACGGGAGAATCCAAGAGTGTAAGTATGGGCAGAAGAACTCAAGATTTATTGCAAAAACATGCAATCTTCACGTTACACAAGCTCTCTCCACACACTTACTCACAAGGCTTGACTTAACAAGAATGCTAAACCAAGGAAGAGGCTCCTCACTTAGGAGCATCTCTCCAACTTCTAAGATTCATCCATCCAAATCTAAGTGAATGATTATCCATGGATAAGGTGTGGCTGCCGACGCCACATACTATGACAACTGTCGTGTAAATAACAATCGTGTGTCACTGCAGCTCGGGTACCAACCACCATTAACAAATACAATTAACACATGACAAAAAACATACATAAACAAAACACCTCCACATGTCCCCCTTACCCGACTATGGAGTCCCGCCAAACAACTAGGACAATGCCAATCCAAAGGGCATGGATAATAAAGAATCGTTCCGCAACCAATGAGTGTGGTGAATGTCATTCCAAGGAATTGTAGGTTGGATGCAATGTGAGCCCCATATTTAATCGCCTCTGATGTTTGGTTATCAAAATTCAAAGAATCAAATCCCCCGTCTTACGTTTGATCACATCTCTAAACTATAACTCATCATTTTCCATTTGGACATGCAGAACACGGTGAAAGCCATACATGATCATTGAGTACAACTAGTGGAAACACCACGTACTGAAGATCTTTGACAATGATGACAACTCCATTATCCAAATGCTAGAGAAGTCAAGGGTGGTCTCAAGCATGTTATGTACCAACCACGTTGATATTGATCACACAAGAGCATAGTAGCTGCTTCTTTCTTCTCCCCATATACAAAATACGAAAGATCCTTTGGTACAACGGCTAGTTCAAGATGAATTGTACCTCAATGGGTAGATTACATGTGGTACAATTTTTGAAATGCTCGATACATTCCTTGCCATCCTTGCCTTCCCACAATAACAAACCACTCGGCAACACCTCCTTCACCCGAAGGATGGTTGGCCCTGCCATGACATGCAATGTCATGAGTGCCTCACGTTGGAGATAAACATAATCCCCCTGCCGGAATCTTCGCAACTGAGGTCGGTAAGCACCACTGCGAATGCATGCATAACGCAATATGTCACGGTGTTGAGCAATGGACAAATTTTCCATGGCCATAGGCATGGCCCTCTGGAAGAATTGAACCCACTCTTGCAAACACTCTATCCCAATGTTTGGGTCATCCAAGTCTACAACATGAACTAGATTTTCCCGAATAGAACTTAAGAATATAGGCTCACTTCCATACAACAACTGATACGGGCTGTAGGATGCCAAAGAGGCCTATCTACTAAAATCGGTAGCCCATAGCAATCCAAGGCTATATAAGGCCCCAATTCCGTTGGCTCCCCCAAAATAATCCATACTTCCTCAAGCCACGCTTGGTTGTCTAAACAACCCGTTTAGCCAAGCCATCCACCTCCGGATGATCACACAAGGTGGTATGGTGATCTACAAGGGCCTTAGTGCACAATTCCTCAAAAGCACCGAAGAACTCCCTCCCCTAGTCCATCAAGACCTCAGTCTATGGTCCAAAACGCCTTGTCCCATCCGACCACAACCGAAATAACAAATTGTCCTTCTAACAAAATCTTGTTATTCGATGTCCAATCTGATCCCTTTCCATCGCCGATATAGACAAGGGAAATGTTCCCTGCTAAAGCTCAAGCAATATGGAAATATCCTCCCATATATCTACAATAGCTTGAGGTTGATTCGTCTCATCATTCGAGCCTTGTATCAGAACCTCAACCGTAGTGCTAGAAAACAAAGTGAGGTAAGTAGCCGCATGCCAACCTAGAACCGCCTCTCGATCACAATCCCCATGCCACCTGGTCCAGGTCAAGTCCTCATCTGACGGACTTGGATTACGTCAGAGTCCATCTACATCCAAGTTGGTAATTACGACATGATGTATCACCTCAAAATCATACTCTTGAAGCAATAAAGCCCGCATGGCGAGCTTGCCAGTACGCTTATCCAATTCCGTGAGCCACCGTAAAGGCTGATGGTTAGTCACCAAAATAAAGCGCTGATCATAGAGATATGGCTGGAAATGGGCAATAGCCCATACCGCCGCCAAAGCTTCTCCCTTGTAAGACGTATAATTGGCCTCTGCAGTGTTGTTGCTTCGCAAAGCATAAGCAACAACATACTCCTGGCCAAAGTCATCATCTGAGTGAGAACTGCTCTCAAACCCAATGAGCTCCAATCTGTATGCAACTGGAAGGATTTGAAGACATCTAGATGTCGAAACACTGGAGCCGTCAATTCGTCAAGTATTTTAGCTTAATCGCCAAGCCCAAGAAAGCATGAAGTCTCAGCACATTGACTAGTGTCGGGATCTTCTGCAAAGCGTCCACCTTAGCTTACTGTACTCCAATACCTCTTGGAGTAATCATATGACCTAGATATGCTAGGCGGTCATGGAAAAACTTGCACTTCCCATGGTGCAAGCGCAATCCCCACCACCGCAACCGTTCAAAAACAGCTTACAGATGCCTCACATGCTCCTGTGGTGTCTTGCTAAAGATGATTACGTTATCAATATAACGTTTAACAAAGGGCAAGCTAGAGAGGACTTGGTCCATCATTCTTTGAAACTCAGCAGGTGTATTCTTGAGGCCAAATGGAAGAAATTTCTAATGGTATAGTTGATCCTTCCCATCCTGATCAACTCCCTAGAATGCGGTTTTACTCTATCGGACGACATTCCTATGTGAGCGGTGAGCGGAGAGCGGAATGATGTAAAAATAACAAATATATCTAACTAAATTTAGACATATTAAAAAAATTGAATATATTCAAAATATTCCAAATTCTACCAAGAATAGTAAAAATGTATGACCTATTTCCGTGGAATGCATAGGTCCAAAAATAGATAAAAGGGCCTTGAATTTGAAATGGTCTCATTAAATTTGGAAACTGGGAAGTGCTAAAATGATAGAAAAATTGTGATATAATAGATAATTAAATGATTAAAACCAAGGATGATCCCAAGAAATAATAAATGAAAATGATTTTTTTGAAATTGGTATAATTGAAGAATGAGTCAATCAAAATACTAAGGGCGACCAATTTGCTTCGTTTTTATTCCATCATTTTTGTCTTTGTTCTATGTGTGAATCAACTCTAGAGCTTGGACTCCAACAATTATTGTTTGTGGTCGAAGAGATTATCTTGAGCTGAATATATATGAAGACATAATTTAGACTCATACCCAATATGAATGTAGAGACACATGCACACAATAGGAGAGGAGAGAGACATGTTTGCTAGCCTAGGATGGAAGAAGGAAATTAAAAGTTTAGGAGATCCGCATGTTTCTTTTAATCCATCACCGGAACATGACATAGGTGCTGAAAATCGATATAGTGATGACTATGAGATGATTCCATTTTTGTAGTCCACACAAGCATGGAGGTGGAGGGTGGAGGAGTAGAAACGATATGCAAAAAATGATAAGAGGCGAGCGGATGTGCCGGAGAAGGACGCAAATTTGAATGAAGACGCTTGTTTGAATGAAGACAAGTAGATCAACATGGAGAAGAAGGTGAAGATAGTAGGCGAATCTTCAAGGTCCTTGTCGTTTCGCGAGAGGATGAAAAGATTATTGCCGCATTGTCGTTCATTGAAGGATCGAATGAGGGATAAAACGGTTTCATACGTTGATATGCTTCGACTAGGGCCACCTCCATTAAGAAAGGACGATGAAATGAAGTCCGAATCATCTAGGAGGTTGACAATACGGAAGTAGAGTTGATAGACATAGGAAGCACTTCTAAATTGAATATATAGTGCTTAACCGGGAGAGATATACATGGCACAATTGAATATTGTAATACAACATTTTGAAGGGAATAAAAATAATTCATGAAATTATATTTATTATAGCAAACAATTATAAGTTCACATGAGATTCACAAATGGCCACATCTATTAGGGCACAATATATTGGTAGGTTGAGAGGAATTCTAGGAAGTAGATTGTGTCAAGAAGCTCCCTTCGAGGTTAAGTTTGACCTCATTGAAGCTAAATGTCGGGGCGTAAATGAACAAGTCAACGTCGGGGTCTACATTAGAGACCTTGACAAAGATGAAGTAGAGGTGCTTACAATGCAGGAACGAATTTCATTTGCAGCCAAACTTTGATATCATATCTTTGAAGGCCGGGCAATTATTCTCGGGCATAGAACTTACTGTGAGTTAGTAAATTGATTGTGTAGGTGCAGGTTTGGAATGCAACATGATCACGCAGCCAAATCCAGGGCGTGGAATCATGGTGACCTTCAAGATGACCTATCCATAGCTCGTGTAATTGTCACCATCTACATTTGTTTTGTTGATGATGCGGTGGCAGACCGTCTTGTAGACTTGGACTGCCTAGAAGAAAAATAATAGTTTGGGTTGGCTGGAACGTCCGCTCCAGAGAGGTCGAGGGGAGGAGCGGATGTACTAAAGAGGTGAGTGGACGTGATGCGTTCTTTCTGCGGGAGCTGAAAGCTGGCATTTTCAAGCTTAAAGATCTTCGGACGAATGAGGTTGGTACCAAGCTTGATTGGCCACACGGGCGGGATTGGAGGTCGTTCTTGGTCAACAAAGAATTTATCGACCCACTTGCGACGCGAACCTTTGACACAACGTTCAATGTTGTCCAGGCAAAAAAAAATTCTCAACTTTAGGTGTTGTGAATTTGTAATAGTTCCAAACTCCAAGGTATGTTGGGGCAGGGGTGCTCTTGGAGTTGGAGACGATTTTGGTTGTGCATTTCTTTTTGGTGATCGCATGCATGCCCAACATGCCCTGGAGGAATTGTAAGGAATGCGAGCAATATGCTAGAGGTTCTCGTCTACTTTGGATTCTTGTACGGCAGAGACCAGTAGAAGGGGGTAGTAGACCATCTAGCACAAACGGAGAGGACTCCTCGACGATGGTAGGCAAAGGTGAAGTATGAGATCTTGCGGTTCTCTCAGAGACACGAGGGCGAGAGAAGCTGATGGTGTCGGGGCGGTGGGTTTCATTGTTGTCTCCAATGGGAGTGTCGGGCTTGCGTTTTCGCGATCTGAATACCTCGGCACCCTCGAGGTGGGGACTACGGGTGTAGAATTCATCCCCGCCGGGCATGTCGAGGAGAACCTTCTGTAGAACAACGGGGTCACCAATACGTTAAGTACGACGTTCAGCACATCGAAGCTTAAGTTCTTCTTTGCTAAGGCCATCACCCCCAACGCCACCCTTTAGAAATTGATGGTACGCCACAACTTGGAGGAATGCTCGAATATAGTCATCCACAGTGGCCACGTATAGATTGCCACCCTTGTTGCCAGACACTTGAAGCCATTTGTTGTAAATGAATTCGGCAAGGTTGCAATTGGGCATTTGTGCAAATTCCTCGGCGGCCATGATTTTCTCCTGCCCAATGGAATGACAGTGTAAGAAATAAGCAAAGCTTGGGAAAAGAAAAGATAAAACAAAAAAAAAATAGCATTAAAAACACACCATTTCCATGAAGCCACCCCATTGTTGATATCAGAAGTGCCAGAAGGCAAGCCAAAGTTGAAGGTGTTTCAGTCCATCCTCGGAGGTGTAGTTAGACGAAGCCCACCAGGCCTTGATGGCGGGGTACCTCGTCTCAGCCTGTCGCGGAGACAGAAACACTTGTGTTGGTCTTGCAAGTCGTGTTTGATATAGAGTTTGGTGTGTTTCTCCAAAGACTGGGTCCAATGGAAGTAGCAGGTTCTCTCACGCCCATTGATGGGAACCTTTGGAACTCCGGACATGTAGACAATTCTGACGGCATTCCAATTGGCTTGCGCACTGTCCGCCATGAAGCCTTTGAAGCGAGGCTTGGGGATTCCATGGCGAGCCATGACGTGGTTGAAGTTATGCCAGAAAAGCACTTGAGCATCCTTGTCCTCGGATTGGAAGTCGCAGCAAGCAATGGTCATGATGCGCTAGTAGGTTCCGTCGTATACGTGGCAAGCCATGGTGGTCCATTTGGCGACGCGTTTGACATGGTCAGACTTGATCCAAGCATGCTTGAGATCCCCACCAGGTTGCATGCGCTTAACCAAGTCAACCCTACTCCGGGGCCAACCTCGGACATCTTGAAGACGAAAACTTTGTTCGTCTCGTTACCCTGGCCTGGGAAATGATTCCGCTGGACATAGGCCTAGGTGCTGACACCTCTAAGCTTGGCTATGCCATCCATAACTCCCAGCCTACTTAACTATTTGAAGGTGGTAACCTTGGTTTGGAGGTGGGGGGAATTCAACTCTTCACAACGATAAAAAACGGGCTCAAGTTCTTCCAATGAAAGATGTTGATGAGGATCACTATCATTGCAGAGGAGGAACTCACCCACAAGGTCCTTGTTGGCCTCAAGAACGATTTTGCTATGAGTGGCTTGGGGCGTTCGCTCGATGTGCTCCTCGATTAGGGCATCAATGTGCTGGCGGCTATCCTTGCAATTGCCGACCTTGACAGGGTGACGATGATTGCCAAGATGAATGCACGCCCGCTGAGTGGTATTGTTGCTGTGGACGTAGAAGATTTTGGCAATGCATGGTGCAATGCATTTGGGTGGCTCCTTGCAAATCTTGCACACTAGAATGGAGAAGGTAGGCACGGGATCACCAACGGGAAGGGGCATCTTGGTAAATCCATCGAATTCAATATCATTGACTGAGGAGGTACAATGAACACGTTGGAGGTAGTCGCAATGAGGATTGTGGCACTCGAGATGACCAACGCAGGTGGACGAGCAAAAAGCAAAGCCTAAGTCATTGCCAATGTTGGTGGTTTGGGTTTTGGTCTAGACATGGCCGTTGTAGCATTTGTCCACGCCGTCCATGGATTTGGCCTTTGTATGAGAGGATGAGACACCAAGAGGGGGGGATGACAAACATCTGATTCCCATCAAAGCGAGGCGGGAGGAAATTCACCTCTTCAATTTGCAAGGTGTCATAATCTAGCTTCTTGAGGATGTTTTTCCTACCAAGCATGGAAGCAAGAGTATATAGACATTGAAGAATGGAAATGGATGGTTTGGCAGGGGATGGAGGAAGAGGACATAAAAGTTCAAGGCGTACAAAGGGGGGGGTCACAAAAGGGGAATTGAGGGACGAAGGGGATGCTTGAGAATGGGAGTGGATAGAGGGGGTTCATCACCATCAGAGGAATTAGAAAGATATATGACAGTGTGTATACTAGGTTCAATCTTAACTTTGACCATGGGAGGAGTGTTTAAAGTGAAAGAGGAGGAATGGGGAGGGGTATGAATTTCCGTGGATACATTTGTGTAAGAATCTAGGAGTCTGTACACTTTGTATTTACCAGCGCAAAGTTCCCACAGTGATGATCAGTTTTCACGCATGGTCAATGACAACAGAGAAATAACGTTGTCATAAATCTCGCGTTCGACCCATATTATACTATCTTGCAACGAAAACCTGATACTAAAGTGAAGGGAAGAGACAGATGCAAATCCGTTCGCATCTATGGGGAAAAGAAGGGGGATCCCGACACCATTGGCACGGAGCTCAACCATTTCTGACACAGAGGGCATAGTGGATGAGGAAGCCATGGACAAATAGAGTGACAAATAAGAAAAAAATCCAAAAAAAAAAAACGAAGCACGGCTACCAGACAATTGTAAACCTTAAACTTTCAACACTGGTATTATATAGGTAAGAGAAGGTTGGTAAAGGGTCATTTTGTGAGTGAAGTAGAGGGATGCCTAAAGAGTAGAGAGCACGAAAGAGAGCAAGAAAGGGGAACTGGAACGCACACATGAAGGAACCAGACCAAAATACAGTCTCCACAATTGATCCAGGAAAGAAGTGGAAAAAGAGAAAGGGAGGCACGAGTTTCAGCAATTTGAAACAGAGGAGACAGAGAAAACTTAAGAAGAATGAGGAAACGTGCATAGAAGGGAGAGGTACCCCTTCAGACTGGCATAATACGTGTGCAGCGGACAAGAGGGTTGAATTTGCAGCCGATAGACGAAGAAGGGGAGGACTATGGTTCACAAGCACCATCTATGGCAAAGAGCGAGCATCGCAACAATTCTAATCAGAGCGGGTCTCACAAGGAAACAAGAGAGAATTCGATTATTACAGTAAGTTTGTCGTAGAGGTTATATGCACAAGGGATACTTCAAGATTTAGGTTTATGGGAATATGACACTGGAAATTCTTTTATCTAAATATGGAAGAGAACTTGCAAACAATAGGACAATCAACATATGGATAGGGCTCTCGAAATCAAAAAAGAACCTTGAGTCGGTGACTTGCGCCTCGATGGGTTTGACACCCACATGCCCACATTATTGTAAAAAACCTTGGTTCTTGTATACTAATTGGCCTCAGCCCTTGCATGTACCCACCAACAAAAACCCACTGAGAATTCAAAATTAAAAAGGATATGCACACCATATTCTGCAATCTTGATGAGGTAGCTAATATGTGCAATATCGGGGGTCGGGTAGGATCCAAACATCAGATTTTGCTTGGGACACATAGGTTGACAGGATGAATGTTTGTGTTTTGGTTGAGTGTCTCGGTTCCGAGAGGGTAGAGGGCTAGGCCAGATTCTTAAGATTTTGAGTTGAGGTTCTTATGCTTGTATGTGTAGATAGGTTTAACTTGTGTGAAGTACTTTTTTTAATATATTCAAATAGTTGGGTATGGACTGAAATTCGACCCTCTCGGATCCGAGAGGGTCTTGGGGTAGGACATTAGGACCAGATTTTGACTTCAAGGTTGTGAAGCTTATATGTGTAGATAGGTTCAACTTGTGTGGACTAACTTGGTTGCTAGTGTTAGGGTAGGACATTAGGACCAGATTTTGACTTCAAGATTGTGAAGCTTGTATGTGTAGATAGGTTCAACTTGTGTGGACTAACTTGGTTGCTAGTGTTAGGGTAGGACATTAGGACCAGATTTTGACTTCAAGATTGTGAAGCTTGTATGTGTAGATAGGTTCAACTTGTGTGGACTAGCTTGGTTGACAGTGTTAGGGTAGGACATTAGGACCAAATTTTGACTTCAAGATTGTGAAGCTTGTATGTGTAGATAGGTTCAACTTGTGTGGACTAACTTGGTTGCTAGTGTTAGGGTAGGACATTAGGACCAGATTTTGACTTCAAGGTTGTGAAGCTTGTATGTGTAGATAGGTTCAACTTGTGTGGACTAACTTGGTTGCTAGTGTTAGGGTAGGACATTAGGACCAGATTTTGACTTCAAGGTTGTGAAGCTTGTATGTGTAGATAGGTTCAACTTGTGTGGACTAACTTGGTTGCTAGTGTTAGGGTAGGACATTAGGACCAGATTTTGACTTCAAAGTTGTGAAGCTTGTATGTGTAGATAGGTTCAACTTGTGTGGACTAGCTGGGTTGATAGTGTTAGGGTAGGACATTAGGACCAGATTTTGACTTCAAGGTTGTGAATCTTGTATGTGTAGATAGGTTCAACTTGTGTGAAGTAGTTTTTTTGATATGTTCAAATAGTTGTGTGTGGACTAGAATTCGACCCTCTCGGATCCGAGAGGGTCTTGGGGTAGGACATTAGGACCAGATTTTGACTTCAAAGTTGTGAAGCTTGTATGTGTAGATATGTTCAACTTGTGTGGACTAGTTTGGTTGATAGTGTCAAGGTAGGACATTAGGACCAGATTTTGACTTGAGTTTCTAAAGCTTGTATGTGTTGAATTTGTGCAAGGATTACAATCCATGGATCTTATTCTATCGGAGGAGCCCTCAATGGAGGACCATACTGTTCAATTGGAGGTTCCCGTGGTATGAATTGGGGCATTACTTCATCTCTGTTGTCAATAGATGTTTCATTTATTGGACTTATTTTTTCTTTGTTTTTCAAACATCGCCTTGGGTTCTTTGTGTTTTCAATTATTTTGGCCACTACCTAATGTTTTTGTGGTTATCCTTGTAGAATGATGCACATGTTGCAACCGACTCTTTGCGTCCTCTTGATGAGTCCAACCCGGAGGAGACTGAGCTCTTGATTCGGAGATCGCAAAAAGAAGACTCTAATGCTGTGATTCACCGGGTTTGAATCAAACTTCTTCTTAAGTCGCGTTTCTCTATCCCATTGTGTTGTTTGCGATGTCTTCCACTTGTTCGTCCCATCAACGAGGTTGATATCGCTTGGTTGGAAAATGAGTTCGTTATAGGTTACCGTGACGGTGACCTAGCCTTGTATGTCTCTCCCTAGAACAACCTCAATGAGGTACTCCATGTCTCCGATGACATCTACGGTTCTTGGAGTTCATTATGGCAACATGCCAATGAGGAATTCGACGCCATGCTCTAAAATGACTCTGACCTTGCTCACCTTTCGGGCAAGATGTTCTACGTGTGGGAGGGTAACCATCGTTTGAGGGCTTGGTGGAGTCACATTAATATGCATCACTTGCTAGATAAAGATTGGCATATCTCTGTTGAGTGTATTGTCATGGATCCAAGAAGTTCCACCGCGGTCTTCTTGAATGCCATGAATGACATCAATTGGTAAGTTCAGGTTTCTTTTTCTTGTTTCATGTTTCGTTGTTTCTTTGATTTTCATTACTTTGTTTTTTAGGTCCACGGAGCACGATTATGTTAAGGACAACCTCCCTACCAAATTGCTTCGCATTCGGCCATTTGAAAAAATGAAGCTTGAGGATTTCAAGGACTTCATTTCTGTTGACGACTACAAGATGTGCGAGTCTAAGATGGAGAAGACTCCTACTTGATATCCCCTCACATTGGACGTCTTCGTCAAGTTCTTGTACAAGGTAATTTTTCTCTTCGTTCTTGTTTGTTTATTTCCTCACGTTTTATGCATTTATCCTTACACACGTTTCTGTTTGCTTTAGAGAGAGATATCAAATTAGGCGGATACAGTTGCACGGTTATACTGCGAGGCCACTCCCGAGGTTTTTATATATGCTCCTGGGATTTGGGATACTATGACAAAAGCCCAAGATAGGTTGATCGAAAGTATTCGATCTCGGAACTTTGAAAAGTTCATATCCGTCACCCACAAAAACAACGGAAATGTCACGGACAATGACAACATTATCATGGATTGACAATGTGACATTGGTTGGTTTTTTATCTTATTTTTCACGTCTTTGTTTTTTAATGTTTTACTTTCTTTATACTTGTTCTATTTCCCATTCATTTCCTTATGCTCACATTTTCGCATTTTGTTGTTCTAGGAGGTACCATCATTGCATGCCGCTTCATTCAACACCATATTGTGGTGCTTGAGTCGGATGTCAACATCTTCAAGTCCATCTTCCTCTCCATGCGTGAGCCTGAGCAAGAACACACTTCTCAATATGTTGTCCCACAACGAGGGTCGGTTTTTGTTCCTCCTTCCCGGAAGATGGCGAAGCGCAATTTCAATGTGTTGTGTGTGTAAGTTCGTTCTTGGCTTCTAACTTGCTTGCTTGCATTTCTATCTTCTCGGATCGGAATTTTTGACATTTTCTCATTTTTTTGTTTTCTCGTCCTATATATTCAGAGTTCAAATTGAGAGCCCGATTCGTGTCCTTAATGCGGACATGTTTGCAACCCCTTCGACGACGTTCGACCTCCCTTCGTATGCTGCTGACCTTGCCTATTTTTTGGCGGAAGCACCGTTCCCACCTCCTGGTCGCACCCGTCCTTTCAACAGACTAGTATTGGATTTCTTAGACATAAAGGCCGAGCAGGGCGAGGATAGTGATAGACATGGTAGTCCAAGTTGTTGACTACGCCTCGTGCGTTTGAAACCTCCATCTCATATGTATCGTTTATATTTTTTATAAGTTTATTTGTTGAATTTCTATGTACCTTTTGCAAACCCCATTCAACTCCTTCTTCATCTTATGTTGTTGTTTGATTTCAATTGTTGACGTCAGCCCTAATTTAACCCTTAACCTTTTGAAAACTACACTACAAGATCCTTGATAACAAATACATTCTTCCACTCCTTCACGTTCTATTTATTTCTCAAACTAGGTTGTGTTATAAAATCCACGGTCATAGGCACTCCTTCTATGAAAATCGCCCACCATCATTCAAATTTTCCGCTCTCTGCTCTTTGCTCTACGCTCATACTACTAAGTTTCCCTTATTTTATCTCACGCAAATAATGAGAGCTGGTGATAGTTGGAGCTCAAGTCCAGGGTGCTAAAGACTCAAGAAAATCCGATGGCATCGAACAACTCCTCCGGGATTGGCATGAGATACTGATCCGACATGGTCTTGCGGTTAACTGGACGGTAATCCCCGCACATCCACTTCTCCGTCCAATTACCAAATATATCCTTTTTCGATGGCATAACCATAGCACCAACATATTTCCCGTTGGAGAATTCGATAAGCCTTGCTGCCAAAAGCTCTCAGCAACGAGCTTGGACTCCAATCCTCTCGAGAACACTAAGCCTGTAAGGTTTCCAAAAAATAAGATGGTCGTCCTTTAGCTGAATGTGGATGGGTTTTTCTTTATAGCCTTCAAGATCTTGAAGGTTAAAAACAAAACACCTACAGTACGAGCAAATGAACACTCGTACCTTCCGTGCCTCAACACCAGTGAGATGAAGGCCTAATTCTAATGGCCAATCATCAAACTTTGTGATCTCCCTCTCCACCAAAAGGGAACCACCTGATGCTGGCACCATCTCTAACTACTAATGAGAGGAGGGGCATTAACCATGCCCCCAACCTCAGTGCCACCAATAGAATCTGGCCTCTCTTCATCACCACCAATATGTGATGATGAAGCCACCACTAGAAGTGAAGAAGCCAAAGCAATATAAACTCGTTTAGCTCAAAGTTCTTCCATTTTCTACTGCTCGAATCGAGATATTTGTTTGGCTTCTCCAACCATGGCCTCAATTTCCTCCTCCATGGATGTGAACCGTTGTGCCCCCTGACCAGAGTCTTTTGACCCATAAACAAAAACTGGTCATCATGATGTCGTTGCAATGCAAGGCATAAACCAACAATCCACACCATGGTATTAAGATCCATGGCTTGGCCCAACACAAAGTGTCGTTGGCCCTCAGAAAGGCCAGGAGCTGATGTGGTGCCCGTGCGGAATCCCATAGCACGTTCCCATTCGTCAACCAATGGTTTGGTATGGATTTTGGTGTGATCATCCCACACCATGCCAAACCCTTGATCGCGGAATGCGAATGATTGTGAGAAAGTCATAAAGATGGGGAAGGCCCTCCGTGGTGCCCCCACTTTGTTGACCAATGTCAACGGGGGTAAATCATCTCGAACAACCGACAAAGATGTCCGATGTGGATCCAAGATGTCTTCCATCTTTTGATCAAAAGGTGGAGGCATTGCAGAAGATGCCGTAGCTAAAGTGAATGGAGGTGTGAGGTTGGTCCAAAGCCACCGAGGCCGGTGGAAATAAGAACCAAGGTCTGTGGCATCCACAAAAATGGGATCATCAAGGTGTTGACAAACCTAATGCATGTTTCCATCACCTTGTCCTAAGAATTTCCCAACACAGGTACATTCTCGAATATGTACCCTGGGGGGGAGGTTGGTAGGCATACCATCAGTTGATGAGCCGGATGAAGTCCCAAAAAAGACTAGATCTGGGATCCTCCAACCCTTGGCCTACTCCAGCATGTGAGTGGCCCTATCAAGGCCATCCCGCTAACTTCATCACTAGATCCATGGGACACAACGTTCATAAGTCAGCCTTGCTGATAAATATATCATCAGGAGGGAGACGTGCAAAACACCCATGAATGGCAATTGGATCCAATTTTTGTGGGAATAATACAATCAACTAGTGGATATGGTGAAGAGACACACGGGTGAACACCTGACTGTCATCCACATAGACACATTGGCGAACTGTGAGACCAACCTCCAACACGGCTGCCAGTCATGTTCCGATGCCTCCAAATAATTCCACCAAAGTGATCCATCGTTTGGCAGACGCCATGAAATGGTATGTGCCAACGCCGATGAGGTATCACGTATGACTGATGTTGTAGAACCGAGAGAGAGGACAATGTCCTCACACCTTCGGACTAGGTCGGTGGAATCGCGCCAAGAAATAAGAGGATCCTTGGGATGGCGCACCAATGCACCCTAGGTGCCATCTCCCGTTGATCCTCAATTTTTCCCCATGAATGCCAACAACTCCTCTAATAATGTAGAAACATATGGCAATGTATCCACTATAGCACCACATCCAAAAACCATGGATAATGGTGCTATGGTCGCGGCCGCCGCAAATGCCACAGGAATAAGTTCCTTACAGTTGTTTCCAGGCGACCAACATGGTCGAATCCAAGCCTCCTCAGTCCAGTTATCCAACCAAAAACCGAGGGGGTAGAGTGCTTATTGACCAACTAGAATATCGTAGTTGGTCGCATTTGTCACCGCACACCAGAGAAGAAGAGGTGCGGGTGGATCTCCAGGCTTCAAGCAGAAGCTAAGCTAAAGTGGCTTCCGAGTGTAACCAGTGACCCGCTCCACGTGGCCAATAGAGGTGACAATGGTAAATGGGCAAGGAGCCAAGTTGTCGGCTGTCAACCGTAATTCTTGCGATAACATTTTGTTGATCATAACTAATTGTGCCCCCAATCCATCTATGAGGCCAAACCCACCACCCTTAAGCGTCCTAGTCCGGGTGATGGTTTTGAGAATCACATGTGTCATACCAAAGCTCGTGGTAACATTGAATGTACTTCCATCTCAACAAGCTCCCAACTCACTTGAAATCATGATGCTTTATTAATGCTAGTCTCTTGAATAGGTAGAGCATTGGCCTTCTCAAGGGTCGACCAACTACTACACTTAACCTTACTAAGTCCCCTATAAGTCTCTATGAATTCTACTAATTTCACTAATCCTTCTACTAATTCCCATACAACTCTAATTCTAAACTCAATTTTATGAGAGGAACAACAAGAGGGAGAGAGAGAGAGAAGGAGAGGGGAAGGGAGAGGATAAGGGGGCCTTGTATGAACCTCTCCCCTTTACCCACACTCCCCTCTCAATACAACATGCTCATGTGTCCACACACACGTGTACACCCATACGTGCAAGATGGAAGAGCGCGAAGGAAGAGAGAGTGAATAGGAACACAAGTGAATGAAGAATGTGAGAGAAAGAAATATATAGGGAAAGGGAAGGGGTGAGCACCCCTCAAAGCTCAAGATAAGCCCCTCGATCCTCTTCTACTTCGTAGGCTCTTATCCTATCCGCTAAGCCTTCAACTTCTAAACCAACAAGATGGATCCCAATTCAAATATACAAATTTAAGGAGCTCCTCTTGGTCCACCACATGCTACACTCACCTAACCAAAGAACTTCCTTCATGCCGCTAAGCTTCTAATTAACTACACCACATAAGCCTAAGGCCTAAACATAACTTCACACCAAACCTCATTTTTTTAATATTTTTGAGAATAATTATAAAACATCAAAATGTAACTCCTAATGGTTTCAAAGGGTTAATAACACATGTGGGCACCATTTTGGGCTCACACCATCATTACACACTGGGATGCAACCCGAATAGGATTGCCTCTAGCCTGACTGACCACCAAACTGCCGGTATCATTCACCATACGCACGACACCGGGTCGAATGTCATGGTGCTCGCAAGTGGGCCATGCAGCTACATCAAACAAATAAGTTGCTCCCGCAAATTCTAGTGAGTCATAAGATGTGGTCGAGCCCTAATTATTTGAGGTGTGTACGTTAAAAGATGCAATGGCCTCCGCCGCAAGCCTCGCTAGCTGTTTGGTTGTTTCCTTGGGGGGTCTTAGTGGCAAGGAGGTCTGCGGTGGCTTGAGCCATAGTCAGAAAAGACAAGAATGCCTTGCCTTCCAAAATCCTACTTGCTAGGTGGAAAACCTTAGCCGGTTGGATGTCTGGTGATGACCATTTTATGGTTGTAAACAAAGTTGTATGCAACACCTTAGATGCCAATGTGTGCACCATGTCGGTCGCTAGATTCGAAGCCTCTAAGCTTGAATTTCGACCACTGATAGATTGGATAGCATATGTCAATCCAAAAGACAATGGCATACGTGCTTAATCAATCAGATTCGCGGGAGCATTGTCCTGCGTCCGTAAGGTCTCCATAGGCTCCCCTATGGTCGAAGGTGTGGCTCGTAACACAGATTGACCACGTGTCACAGTTGCCGAATTCACCACCTCCCCAAAAGCCCCGAACATATAGTAATTGGGAGTCGACGACTTAGCCTTATGACTTATCCTAGTGGAGCTGGTGATTCCAAAATTTGGCCAGATGGCGCCTAATTCTTGAACCTCTCCTCCTAGGCACCAAACTTTGACTCCAATTCTTTTTCCTGTTCGAAAAAAAGACATTTTCATGGATGGAGAATGAAGCAATTTTCCACCGCGTGATTGTTTCACCCACAGTGGAAACACTTCAACTCACGTGCTTCAACTACTTCGGTAAATGTATACCGGCCTCCTTTGTTGAATTATTAGTGGGAACAACTAATTTGTGCTTTGGATTACGGTATGAGCTTGTCTTTGCTTTGAAAGACAATCATTCTTAGCGTAGCCCGACTGCCCACAAGACCAACAATATAAGTTTTTGTCCCCCTTTGCCAATCCTGCAGTTGCGATTGGAGTCTTTCGGGATTTGCTAGAATTCACTAGGAAGGACACCAAGTGAGTAGTATCATGGTGACATAAGACATGATTACACTGCTCCACAACGGCGAATGCCTCTGTAAGTGTCATTCGCCCATCCTAATCTAAAATGATCATATGCAGCGCTAAATCAATGAGGCGTTTATCAATCTTTGACAAAACGACCTTCACTAGATAGATCTCGGCGAAAACACCTTCAGATTCCTTGGCAAATCTCGCTAATATCGTGTATATAATACGAGATGTCTTGTCATTTTCCTGCCGGAGGTCCTAAACTTGTTGCATTTGATCTAGATGGAAACCTTCATATTCTTCCTCCAAATGAAACTGAAGTTATTGTAGAAGATCAAAATCTTGGAGAACCCTTAAAGAAGCTAATGCCGTCTTAGTAGCTTGGGCATAACTGGAGAGTGGGAAGATCATGCTTGATGTACTTGCGGATGCAGAAGTAAGAACTTTCTCTTTAGGTTCACCAGAGAAGGTCCCTTCTAAATCCACTACAAAGACGCCCTCCGCTTTGTCCGTCTTCACCACATGAACGGCTAATGAATTGGAAATTGCGCAATCCTTGTATGCGGAAACCAATTCCACTCGAGTCTCCTAGTATTGCTCCACATGACGCAACTCCATCTCTCCAATGCTCATAAGTCTAGAGCACTTCGTACTCCAAATATTGGAGCAGAAGCTCAAACGCATACCAGCTATTAAAATTGATATTGCATTGACGTTTCTCTTGCATCCACGTCCTAAATCGAATATTCCAGTCTTGCAGGGGAATGGTCCATAGTCGACCATAATACTGATATCGGATTTTTTCTCGTGTTTTCTTCCCCATATCGTTTAAGGCTCTTATCCAAAGAACGTAAGACCGAATGATAGTTCCTCACGCCGATGTAGGCTAGAAAACCTCGTAGGGTGCTACCACTAGTTCAATGTCTGAGAAGGCAAATGATCGACCTTTCGATGTCCTTAGAGATGAAAAACAAGGGTTTCGTTGGTCATTATTTTGATCTTACCCCTACGATACCCTATCACAAACTAATACAAAATAAAATGGGCAATGCTGGCAATGTCTAGCAATATAGCCCGCCACGAAGAAATGTACCACAACAAAATACGGAAAACAATGTAATGCCAATATTGGATCCTCTTCCCCAAACAATAATTAAGGAAAAATCCAAGTTGACCACACACAACCGGTATTCACTTGCGGCTGGTGGTCAAACATGAGATACACCTATTGTTGTGGAAAAGAAATGGCATATATGCACATCTCTTATCTCCCACTACAACAAAAAAATTCCCACCTCACATGATGATCTGGAATTTATGTTTCTAAATACAATTTGACCTTAATAATTATATTATTAAATCGAATGGTAATTCCATGTGCCAACGATGACAATTCCTCGGCAATCCCATACACATACCCCTAGGTGAATGTCAATGCTCGCCAACTTGACTCTAAAAAATTCAAGTATATGGTTGTTTAAATGCCTTCTCCTTATTTTTCTCTTATGCAAACAAAAATGAAAACCCCCTTGTATGTCAAGTACCTTTCCCAAGTCGATGTAGAGGAAAAATAAGCCAATCGCAAATTCGCCGCAATTCCACGCCCTCCACATGTTCCTAGATGATTCCACAAATTATCTTTGTGGTGGCCCACGTCTTCCGGACCCCAAAACCTTAATATCTCATAAGTTGTTTGTGAAGGCCGGTATCGGATCGTGTTCAAGCCCTTATTTTATTTTTGATTAATGAAAACAACCTTGGCAAAAATGCTCTTGCAAAAATGTATCTTTCATTAACCAAGAATGTGACCTCCAGCCCGTGAGATTTTTGAATGCCTCCCCCTAATATATGAGTTTATTTTATTTCATTTTCAATCATTTTTTTGTAATCATGAAACTCACATATTTGTTTTTTTTAAATAAAAAATAAAAAATGTTGGTGTTTCCCACAGCTGCTGCCTGCTAGGCAGCCATGGGGGGGGGGTAAGGCTGGGACCTAGGCCTAGGGGGCTGGGGGTAGGTTAAGGGCCTAGGGGGTAGCTAGGCCTAAGGGGGGTAGGAGGGAGGAAAGGGTGCCCGGGCATCCTGCTTGCCGCCGGCCGCCGCAACCCAGAGTTACAGAACAATTGCTCCCGGAGGGCTCCTCCGTATTTTTTTATTTTATTTTATTTTATTTAAAATTTCTAATGAATATCTTTCTAAATTGGAATAAAAAAATTTCTTCACAAGCTCAATGATATAAATTTAAGCTTGCAAGTGAACAAATGCCAAGAAATTCGGTGAACAGTTCAATAATTAATCATCACAATTCACCTTGATGTGTCGTTCACAAGCAAGAATTCTTCTTCTTCTTGCTCCGCAAATCCGTGGTGTTCTTCACTCTGACACTCCACAACTTCATCACTGTCAGCCATAAACCCCCACCCTTGTGCGTCGTAGTCCGGGAGGGGGCCCATGACTCACATGTACTTGCTTGATGTCACTCAGCCCTTAGGATTGAGCTTCCGTTACTCCAATGACATGAACATTAAGCACACAACTCTTATTCAAGAAAAATGAAGTGTCAAGCATTTCAAAATACTTCACTTCATTTAGTAGTTGCCACACCAATCCATAAGCCTCTATCCCACAAGAATGAGATTACTAACTAATCAAAACCCTGTCCTAATGGTAGCAAGGCGACACCCTAACATGCAGTTGGTGGCCTCTGCTTGTTCCTTCAATTCACTAATCTCCTAATCTTCACCCTACCAAATCCCTAATTAGCACTACACACTTAACCCAATACTCCATAGACTAATAGGGCTCGACTTCAATTTTGCATTGATCTGACTCGCCCTCCGCTGACCAAGCTCCCTCCCCTGCCTTCAACAATAACCATAGCTGCACATCTTTGGCAGCTAACGACTCGACTTCAATTTCCTCCAGTACCAATGTGGGTTTGTAGTTGCCTACACTCAATGAGGAAGCTTCTGTGCCACCCCAGATTCCCACTTCGGAGCTGCAGCCAAGGCCAATGTTAAAACCTCGCTGCATTAGTCCTTGTGGTTCCGATTCTGAGAAGTCTCTCAGCTGCTTCGAAATCCTAGGAACCGACACCTTGTCAGCATTGACCTCAGGCCTTGTGAGCCCCAATCAATCTCATAACTCAAGCCAGTTGTTTCCACTTTGACCCTGTTGATGCCAGCTCCAAGGTTGTTGTCTCCCTGTGAGCTGAACCTCCACCCCCTCTCCTCAATTGTGAATTAGCCATGTCTGACACCTCACCTGAACTCAAACTGCCACTCTTCCAACACTTCGCAGGGGAAAGCTTAAGGATCTGTTCAATCAACACAACACCAAAATTCTCGCACAGCCGTTCAATTCGATTATGGCTCCCAGTCAATTGCTCACACCGGCAGGCTTTCCAATTCGAGCAGGGAAATCTACTTGCAAGTGCCCAAGTGACGAAGTTGCCTCACCGACTTTTACTGATGACAACATTGCCTAGCTACATTAAGTGATATCACTCTGATGCAATTAGCGCTTCTCTGTGCGGTCACAACCATAGCTGCAGCCTCCTCTGCAATTCACACCCTAGTCGCATTCTGCAACCAACTGGCAGTCGACTCTGTGACCGCCCCTTGTGTGTAGATAGAGTTATGTGCAATTCCCTCGCCGCACACCAAAATTCCTGCTCCTCTGCAATCTGGAGCAAATGCTCCGCCTTCCGAACCCCTCCAGAGGTTGCTTGTTTGAGTAGCTTCTCCGGTTCCTCCGACTGTTACCCCTCGCAGGACTTTGAACTTTTATGAATCATGTGCATTCAAAGCTGCAAACTTGCAGCTGCAACGACTTAACTCCCACCATTCCCACTCGCACCAACGCAACCTTTCACCTCACCTCCCTGTGACATCGCCAGTCACCCTCTATCCAGCACACACATCCCAGCGCTCTCCCAACATAAAAAACATCAAATAGGAGCCCATCTTCTCCACCGCAACAAGGCTCTGCCCCTGTTTTTTCCTCCGCGCTCTCAAGGTGAGAGAGAGTTTGTTTTTTTGAAGACAGTTACCTCAACCGCCCCCGTCCGAGTCCCTGGATCCAAAATTAATGCAATGGTCCCTTGCCTAATTCGAACAATCTCCAAGCCCATTCTAGTTGAATAAAAACCCAGATTCAGAAGGCCTAAGCTCTAAGGCCTAAGGACCCCCCTAACTAACTCCTAAGAAAATCCCTTACTCATCCTTCTACCCTACAAACACTAAAGCACTAACATCCTATCTTTAATTCTAATTCTAATACAACTCAAAGCCTCCACACTTTTTATGTTTTGAATAATTGATGAAAAATCAAAGCCTAAGTTTTAATGGACTTTTTAGCTTAAGAACACATGTGGGCACAGAATTTGGGCTCACAATCACTCTTTGTCCTCATGCCCCTCCTTACGTGTCATATATCAAGAATGAAGAAGAAAAAAAATAAAAATGAAGGATTCTTGCCAAGTGAGAAGGAAGAGAATCAAACCCATGTAAGAGTTATAATTCTCTCTTCAAATGCACACAATAAGTCAAGTTATCTCTCATTCCACCACGGGAGAATCCAAGAGTGTAAGTAGGGGAAAAAAAAAGCTCAAAATTTATTGCAAAAACATATAATCTTCACCTCATACAAACTCTCTCCACACACTGTGAGCCCAAAAGCATGTGCCCACAGGTGTTTTAAGTTAGAATTGATTAAGGTTTGAGTTAGGATTTATTATTACTTTATCAAAACATTAAAAAAATGAAAATTTGGATTGGATTAGATTAAGGTTGAACAAAAGGGCTAGGCTTTGATAATGGTAGGAGTTGTGTAATCAATGGGGAAGTTAATAAAGAGGGGGAGGGCTAAGGTGTTGAGGTCCCCACCCGCACTCCGGGTTGTATTTGGCTTAAGTAGGATGGGTAGGTGACCATTCAAGGACGGGGGCACTGTCGGCCCTAGAAAAATCCAGTTCCAGGGACCTTGAGACGGTTAGGAGGGTGCGGCCAGAAAAATGCTCTCTCTCTCGGAAAAACAAGGTTGTTGAGCTCCAGGGGTGAAGCCTCTGCCGAAACGGGGAAAACGATTGCTGGTCAAGGCCAAGGGAGGCGCGGCCAAATTGACTGACCTCGGAGCTGGGTAAGGAGGGAGATCAGGCTCCCTCTCGGGAAGAAAGCAGGCCGCACAACATTCGGCCAGGGCAGAGTCCTGGTGTATTTTCGCACCTTGTGACCTGAAGCTCCGAAGGCCCTGAAGATACAAGGAAAAATCCAGCCAGGAGCGGGTACTGGGGTTAGAGTGGTAAGGAGGCAGCCACATTGCGGTGGCAGGGGAGGAATCGGATTAAGTCTGCAGCCGCAGCACCAATATTACACATGAGAAGCGACATTGATCAAGAATCTAGAGGAGGGAACGGATGCACTCCCTGGGAAAGATTTAAGGCAGTGTATCTAGACTGAAAAATTGGTTTGGAGGGATGAGGGTGGCAGTCAATCCAACTAGTTCGAAGGTTTCGGGACCAGGGGGGAATGTTCAGGCAAGCCAGAGAAGGTGATGGTCGGGATGCAAAGTGTGGGAGTCCACCAGAGTGCCAAGTGCAACAGGCTTGATGAGGGAAGGTCACGAGGACAGGCAGGTGGAGTTCTTGGTGCGGAGGACTTACTGTGACGGGCATTGATGGGCGTGCCTTGAGGAGAACAACGCAAATTACCGGGACCGGGGCAGCTACTGAGAGCCTGGAAGGGAGGTCTATCAGAAGAACCATTGATTATGTAACCGGGGGTGGAAGGAGTTTGGGTAGAAAGAAAGGTATTAGGGGGTTGGGGATAGAAATTAGGTTAGTAAGTCTTAGTTAGTGTAGGTGTGGTGTGGTGATCCGAGGGTGGGGATATCCACATTACATGTCTTAGGGAAACATTGTGCTGAGGAGGTGCAAGGTGCAATGTATTACATCAATACTATTGGCCTTGTACTACTTGAATAAAGATTGTGTATTGGATTTCACACGCATTGGAGTTTCATAGGCTGAGCCATTGGCCAAATGGGATGGGAAGTACATGTGAGCTACAGGCCTCCCCCCAGGACTATGACGCAAAGGGGTGGGGGTTAGAGTCTCACACACACTCACTCAAAAGGCTTGACTTGGCAAGAATGCCAAGCCAAGAAGGAGGCTCCTCACTTAAAAGCATCTCTCCAACTTCTAAGATTCATTCATCCAAATCTAAGTGGATGAAACCTCACGGATAAGGTGTGGCCGCCAACGCCACATACCGTGACAGGAGGCATTTATCACATTAAATTGAAAAACTTAGTATAAATACCTAAGTTCATTTTCTAGGATGTCATTAATACGTATGCATTTGTTTTTCTTTACAAACCTCTTGTATATAGGAGGTTTAATTCATAGTGACCCATGCAAGTCATTTAGGTTTCCAATAAAAAGTCCACCACATGAGCTGCTAGAATAACAACTACGTAAGATTTATGGACAACATAGGGTTATATGAGTTGAGATTGATGGTGGCACATATTGACAAAATGGCCAAACCAAAGCAAAACCTATTGAGTTAAAATCAGCCTTAAGGTCCTTCCACACCTGCGGTGGTAGGCCATGTTAGCATGCCAAAATTTATAGTAAATTTATTCTGTATTCACATTACAAGTGGTATGAAACACTATGCAGACATGGAATCCGAGTTGGACAAGCGATGGTTGCAATATAAAATGTGTAACTCCGCAGTTAACGCAATTTCAGAGATTTTTATTAAATCTTCAAAATTCCTAGATTTAAGAGAAATCAGCGAGGTGTTACGTAAAGCACCTCCTTCCCCCCCCCGTTACATCATTTGGGCGCAAAAGTGACCTCGCACTTGCTTCTGTTTTTGGACTGCTCTATTGTTTCTTGTTCTTGCTTAAAAAAAAGTAGCTCCAGTGTTCTTGAACCTTTGCAAATTGAATCTTTCTACTCACTAGTATGTGATTTTTCTGTTGCTACTCCTGTGAATCTTTGTTTCTTGCGGCTTTATTGCTACAACAAAAAAATCATTACAACAAATTTTCTATCCTAAAAGAGAGTTTGCTTTGCACAAATCTCAATGGACTATGATAGTGATTCATTGACGGATTCCAACGCTCGCCGATACGATGACAATCCTTCCGTTGCTGAATCTCTTGCTCGTGAAGCCAGTGCCGCACTTTTTGGAGCATATGCTGCAAACACCAATGACGGTACGATTGCAAGTCCATTTCCATTGTTGTTTCAAGTTTCATGACGAATATAAATAAATTGATCAAAGAAATTAAACAAGTTCTTGAATTAATACTTTTTGGTTTAAGTAATATCTCTTGTTGTCAATTCTTTGCTTCAGTTTTGGAAGACTCTTCTCTAAAGAAATAGTTCTTGAAATCTTGACACTATGCAGACCTTGCTAGACAATCCATCACAACACACCAAAGAGTAAGACCTGAAAAAGTTTGCCTGGAAACAAGAATACATGTTCCATAAAGCAGGAAAAGAATGAATAGAGCTAGCATGAATAGGATGAATAATAACTGATCATACAGCAGCTACAGTACACAATCTCCAGCCACATGTATTTTAAGTGAGCCTATGAAGTTAGGAGAGGCACCCCCAAACTCGAAGGTAACCTCAAGAGACTGCAATAAGCAAAATAGCTCAGCCTTTCCACTCAGTTTAAGGATTTACCCCATCCATATGCTGCAAGGCCTTCTCAGCATCTGTCCTTGTCTTGAACTCCACATAGCCGAATCCCTTGGGCAGATTAACCTGTAAGGTGAAGCATTGAGTTCATTCCCGTTCCATATATATTTTATGATGCCATAAAGTAACAAACAAAATTACAGACAGCAGGACTCCATGGAAGAAGGTTAAATACATACAGTGCGATCCATAGCTAGCTCCACATTTACAAACTTCACCATAGTTGCCTGAATCATAGCAAACAGACAAAGTTCAGTACATTCACATAAAAGATTAATATCATGAACCTAAGCTATTTTCAAATTGTAATTACATAGAAGTTCTGCACTATGAAAACACTAAAAACCATGAACTACTCAGTATTATTTGGTGCAGTCAATGAGAAAATTCCAAAGTGCAAGCATACCAAAGATCTCTTTCAGGTGTGCCTCGTTTACATTGCGAGTGAGGCACCCAACATGCAACACAGTGGATTCTGGGGTTGGAGTTCGCAATTTTTTGTAGTTGAATAATGATAAAGCACAAAACAAAGAGTCAGAATATCCTGATTGATCCTATTTAAGCAATTCTGTAGAAAATGTTTTGCTAATACTGGTAGTGCATCTAACTAGGCTCCTATTTCTCATCCTAAATTTCAAAAAGAGCACATGTAAGCATATTCACATTTATCAACACACAACAATGCTTTCAGACAGTGGCTGGCCAAACACTTACTTGACAGGTGAAAATTTCTTAGGTGGGGGTGATGAAGATATGGGTTTCTTTGCACCTGACGCATCACTGCACGCCACAACAAGGAGAGGTGAACGATTTTCCCAATAATACACTGAGTTCAAATTGTGTATCCTCTAAAGAAAACCAATCTAATATATCCTGAGTACCAATCTTTCTCTCTTCAATTCAACAGCAATCATGCTCGAGCTGAAATAAAAAAACAACATTTCAGGGATATGTAAAACAAAATACCTTATTTTGGCAGGAGGACTGCAACTTCTAGAAGTCTCACTCCCAGAAGATGAGGATGATCGTGACCTTGATCTTGAGCGTGATGCTGAAGATGAGCCTGTTTACGAAGATGAGCCAGTAGTGAAACCCTTATTGAAACGCCAGAGAAGGACAATAACACCAGGTAACATCATTCATCAACGATAATAATGCAAGAAACCCAAATGCAAGTCTCTTAATCTTCTTGTACTGTCCGTCACAAACTGCTCACATCATTTTGGTCGATGAACACCTTCATACCGGAAAGGCTGGGCGCCATTCTCGCAAGGTCCTCTGCAACTACCTTACATTTAGGTCACAAGACAGGAATTGACAGAAAAGGAAAAGGAAACACACACACTCAACATTGTGCATGACGTATGGGTAGAAGTGGAGACGATGGCATCAAATCGTCATCACATTTGACACATTCAAACCCAGGATGCAAACCCGATAAAATCTATCCCTAGAGAACTTGCACTCTGAAGGCAAGAACGGGAGAAGTTCATAATTTTTTCAACCGAAGGGTGCGTAAATCTTCCCTACACAAGTCAACACCTTGGGTGGGTTGTCTGCTGAAAGTTTCACAAGTGCACCAATTGCTGCACGCTGCTCCTTCTCCACTCCAGCCCTGATTGCTCCCTTTTTCCCTGAAATAGAAGAACCATAGATCTGGTTATAGATCGTATTGCACGCGAAAGAGACAAAAGACGACGGGAACATGGCAGATCTACTTGCAGCACAGCACCTTCGGATCTTTCCGGGGAACGCAGCTTCCTCCTCGATTCATCCTTGAATTGGAGCGCAACTTCCTCTTCGATTCATCCTTGGAGCGACGTGCAGTGTTGCGGCGGTGAATGAAATCAATGTGGGCTTCTGTAACGTGAAGTGGATGAGTGTTTAGGGTTTGGAGAGATCTGTGTTTCCTTCTCATAAACTCATCAGAGAGGAAAAGAAACCTTAAAGGACCGCGAAGGCACGATATTCAAACATCGGTGTGGTGCAAGACATCGCTTTTCTGATGTGAAAGGCCGTTACGCGATCATGAGGTGTTACACAGATATAGGGCAGATACGGCCATAGGTGTGTACAGACAATATATATCATCGGTGTTTCGTATCATACAAAATCCGTAATATCTCGTATTCTTGTCCACCGTGTGAACGAATATGGTTTTTTAGTCAACAGCAAATGTTTGAAGATAACATTTGTCTGCTACCTTCGTTAGGTGTGGAAGGACCTTTATGGATAGAATTAATGTTAGATCCCAGAAGAACATCACATTAGAGCATGCTACAATCTTCCATACATCAACATTGTTGCATGGTCAAATCTTCTGATGCATTGAAGTGAAAGTCTAGGCCCATTGTTCATCACTGAAAAGCATCTGAATACAAAATTACAGTTGCCATTAAGCAATTATAGCCTATGTACTCGTCCACTTCACACACGAGCCAAGAGCCATGACCATGAAATTGTGAGAGCCCAAAAGAAAGTGCCCCAAGGCCGTCCCAACACACCTCCAAAATCATGTAGTGTGAAGTCATATGTGAGCAAGCCCTCAACCGAATGCTCTTTCAATGAGTTTTTATTCATGCAGACCCTCACACATGATAAGAGTAGAATAAATCAATGGTTATGAATGTTCGGAATGCCATGGCCTCCCGGTTTTGTGTTAGGCTTACCTTCAAGAGGTGGTTTTTGAAAATAGTCCAAGTGACCATGAAGCACGATCCATTCGATGCCATGTAGGAATCCATGTAGACTTTACATCCATCTTGCATTCACATACTTCGTTGGTCCCTCAAGCGTAGTGTGAAGCGAACTTGGACCGGCTCCGCCTTTTCCACCAATGAGAGTGCTTGAAGTGTAATAGTCACGGGCTCTCAGTCTAGTGTGTGAAGTGGCCCTAAGCAGGGCTGATTTTTCACAAAGTTTTTGCCCGTCCACATCCAAAAACCTTGAATTGAAAGGCAAAATAAATTGCAATCCGTCCCAAAACCGGTAGTTTCTAAACCAACCCGTTCATGGAAAGGTTAAAGAAAAAACAACCCATCCCAAAACCGGTTTGGAAATGAACATACCCATCCCGCAATACGTATAAATAAGTCTCTTACAATGTTGGTAAAAATATTTAAAAACAAAAAAACAAAAAGATATTGACATGTGACTGTTTGCACTTGGAAACAATAGGATCTTCACAAATTATGCCTTCAATGCCCGTCAGTTATCTGTCTTTTGCTGTCGATTCTCATCTTTCTAGTACACCCCATTCTAATTTCCTCTGCCACCATCATTTCTTTTTATTTCTTGTCCTTCAATCTCCCATTTCTTTCCCCACACTCTATCCTCGAGGTGTTTCCATCACCCGTTACCGCCCGTCCGTCACCACCCGCATTCCCTCCACAAGAGAGGTTATTCTAGACAAAACCTAATCAAAAGTCATCTACATGCTAGTTTGAAGTTAGAGACTTTAGATGCTTTGATGCGCATTTCATGTGCAAATATTCTAGTTGAAAACATCAATTGGAATGCAGTGATGCTTGTTTGGAGAAACATAAAGGATAGGAGAATTCATCCACTTCTTTGAAGGGTGAGTAGCTTTTTATTTTTAAACTTTTGAACATGTTTATATATATTAATTCTTATTCAATTGCTAAGTTTACCTTCAATTATAATCTTTGACATTATGTTAAAAAGGTTTTAAATTTTGTGGTTGATGAATTAATGTATGCAGGTGAATTAAGCACTTCAAGATGGATATTTTGATTGGGTATTAGTGGTTTGATTGCATTATGCTTATATTCACATGTCATATATGACATAATGTAACTGATATTTGTACCATTTATTTTTTGGAAAAAAAATCAAAAAATTGTTATTTTTAAAACCCGTCCAAAGTGAATTTGACACGTCCAAAAACCGGTTCATTTTCTAAGAACCTGTCCACTGGAAAGGTTTTTTTTTTAAAACATGTCCTTGGACATGTTAGGGACCTTGTGAAAAATCACCACTGGCCCTAAGCAACCTTCTTACATGTCCATGCAACATTTATGTATGTGCTGCAATTTGCAAAAGATCAATGCCTCTACCATGCCTCGCTACTCTTGGCAATTCTCAGCACATCAATTGCTCTACCCTGCTTTAACCTGGTCTATAATGTAAAATGCATCGTTTCGGTTGAATCGTCGCCTTGAAATCTTTGCAGGTTGGATGTTGAGGTAGCTCGCGAATTGCTCCTCCTTGTCATACAACCATCTGCTCCCTTGCCCCGTCCCAACATACCCACTGGGAATTGTTGATGTCGAAGATAAATTGGTGTTGGCATTGTCAACGAGACCTTCCATGTTCATCTTCCAGACCCTTGCCATCTCCGACCTGTATGGGGATGGATTTGTGAACTGGGTTGGGCTTGTGTAGCCTCCCTCAGCTCAAGTAAAGTCTCCTGACTCAAATTTGGATGGAATTTTGTTGGGAGCAAGTTGGGTTCAAGTTCAGTCATTCCTCTTCTGGAGCCTCACAAGCATTTCCCTCTTGCCGCAAAGTTTAGTATTCCTGGCTTGTGGATCAGCCAAGGATACGAAGTGGATCCTAAAAGTGGCATTGCAGCTCAGTCATGGAGGACTTGGGCCTTCAATCTTGTGGCCTTCACCATCTCCATGGACGCCACAACGTGTGCCCTGACTGCTTTCTCTCTCGTCTTCTGCTTAAGGAAATCTTCCCTGGCACGCTTGCCTCATGCAGGCCTCCTACCGTGACCCTGTGACGTCGGTGCACTACTCGCAAGATCGCACTAGCTATGGCGGAATTGGTTGCTAGTGTCAGGGCCCATGGCGGAATTTGCCCCCGAAGGTGATCGAGTTGATAAAGCTCATGCCTCCTGCGAATCAAGTCCTCATCACTTGAGTCCCCGTCTCTTTCAACTCCTTCTCACTTGAATGCATATATCCTCGAATTTGCTCACATCATGTTTGCTCCCCCTCAATTTCGTTCCGAGACTTGTCGTTGTCTTCTCAGCAAGGCCTCTTGGCTGCTTCGCATTGGAATGACCCCTCACCCAAAACTTGTCCTTTCGGTGTGTTGTTGTGATAGGATCCTGAGAGATGATGAGGTAAGAGTGGTAGAGACACAATTCCTTACATGCCACAGATTTTTTTTCTTTTTCTCTTGGTTGAACGGCTTGTTGCTTGAGCTTCAGAGGCGATGGAGTATGAGGGACTGATCACACGGACTAGTTCAAACACCATCCGTCCGCATCTCCGGCTGCAATAATGTGAAAACTGGTGGGCTAGCATATGTTTTCACAACATAATTTCAACAATTTCACGGCTGGAATCGGATGAAAATTTTGGCATGATCGGGCCATGAGAGGTAGTAAACCAAATAGCTGCTTGCCATAGGAGAGGACTCCGGGAAGACTTTCTTGGGTTCTAGAGTGGGAGAGCTTGATGCACCGTTTTTCCTCCCAAGCCAAGATAGTTCCATTGCATGCATGTGTGAGCATGCCCTTAGCGGTCGGCGTACAACATGTGGTCATGCCCTTGCTCTCAACATACAAATCTAGTTCTCATGGGGATGCTTTTAGCAAAGCACTTTGTGGCCTTTCAAAATTGTGAGATTCTAAGAATTTATTTTCTTATAAAGAAGACAAATGTCCCCCTCTGTAAGTTCCATATTCAAAGGACTGGAATAATTAAGAATGGGAGAGAGCACTTCTACATTGGTGACAATGAGAACCACTTGAGCTGCTTACTTTATTGCAATTCACCTCCAAAATTGGCGGTATGAGTTAAGATGTGTCCATAATGGGTCTTGTCCATAATGGGTCTTGTCCATAATAGTGCTTGGCGTACATCAACTGGTCATACCCTTTACCCTCAGAGCATGTTTACACGTTGTCCATCAAACACAAAAACAAAGGGGTGAAAAATCGGATATAGCATTATTTTAGAGTGGAGTAGTCTTGTTATGTGTCCCACACGCTCACTCTATACGAGCTTTATAAATTGAGGGTTCCATTGTCGAAACTAATATCTTACAACACATAAGGCTTTACATAGAAATAGGTGAAGCTAAGATTCTATTTGGTCAAAGATTTTGAAGTACTAATAGTTGATTCCCATGTAGAGGAATTGAAACGTTCACTGTCTAAAAGGTGAATATTTGAAGGGACAGAAGGCTTTAGAGGGGAGAGAGCACTCTAAACTAGTGAGGTTGAGAATGTGTGGAATCCTTCTTTTTATTTTATTTTTTAGTTTTCTTTAAATCCCTCTAATTTGGCAGAAAGTGTTTAGAGGGGTATGTATTGATAACATGTGAACATGCTCTCAACATGCAAATGTGGTTCTAGTGGGGGATGCTTTTGACGGAGCACTTTGAAACCTTTAAAAAAATCTAAAAATTAAAAATTAAAAATCTAACAGTTGATTCCCTTATAAAAACCTAAAATCTTGCCTCTATAAGTACCATATTCAAAGGAGCAGAATAATGTAGAATGGAGGAAACACCTCTATATTGGCGACAATAAGAATGCATGCATTGCTTACTTTATAATATTCACCACCAAAATTGGCAGTACGGATTCACATGTGTTTGTAATGTGCCTTGCACATAGTGCTCGGCGTACAACGTGCGGTCATACCCTTACCCTTAATATGCAGGTTTGGTGCTTGTGGATATGCTTTTCGTGGAGCACTTTGTCACCTTTCAAAAATCGTGAGATTTTCACAATTGTTTTCTTTGTAACGACCTCAAAAAACTTCCCCTTTATAAGTTACAAAGCCTCCATATTGACAACAAGGAAAACACGTGCGGTGCCTACTCTTCATTAAAATTGACCACCATAATCAACAGTATGGGTTTAGAGGTGTCTGTAATGGGGTCTTGCTCTTAGTACGTGGCGTACAACATGTGGTCATATCCTTTACCCTCAACATGCAAAATTTGGTTCTCGTGGGGATGTTTTTTATATATAGAGAACCTTGTGGCATTTGACTTGTATACGGCAAATGAAGGGCCCGGGCGGGCACGCATGCATGAGGTACTTACCAACCCACTACCGCCATTCTAACACACTCGAATTACTTCGTTTGATTTCGGGCTCTTCAGAAAAAAATCGAAGGGGCGTGAAAGTAGTACAAATCATGAATCGATCGTAATCAACGTGGGCCTCAAGTAGTAGTAGTCCCATGGCCACATCAATTGACTCGGTCAGAGCAAGGCTTAGTTATAGGACCACCACGGCGACGTAGGAAGGGGCTAGTTCACTTACTGAGTCACGGGTCCTGCAAGGCTCTTTCTTAGTTTCCTTTTCTATCAACTTCTCATTAGTCTTGTGTACTCTTGTTAGAATCCCGGGGCCTATGAGTCTTCTGCTGCAACTTCACCCACATTAGATAGATCAGTCAGAAGGAAAACGATTTTCAGGTGTTCCGTGAAACATGGCAAGCAGACAGCCCTGGAGAAGTTGAAAGACCCAACATGACCAAGTTCTTTGGTCAACCTTTCGTAGGTATTGTTGAATTACTAAACGTTGTATTTAATGTCACTTGCTATTTGGAATTGCGGATTGGTAAAACTATACACTGTGTATCTCTATTTTATTTTTTTTGCCAACAAAGGTCAAATCAGTTGTGGAATTGGTTGTTTATTCCCCAGGGGTCTTGTCAAATCAAACAATGGTCAAGGACGAAGTTGAATGTCCAGTCCACTGGGACAACCTTGAGGTTGGGAAGGATTCGATGCTTATTGATCTAATGAAATCTCGATACACTCTAGTAATGAAGGATTATGTCAAGTCAAATAGAAGTCCGTTGTCTGTAAGAAGAGTATTAAAACTTTTTGCGTGCTACACCTAAGGATGTTCATGGTCGAACAAGGTCTATAAACAAGCACTTGGAGGTTCTAGCATGGACCTTTGGACAAACAAGCTCTAATTCACGTCATGGTGGGAAATTTTTATTTGGTGTGGAAGCATTTTTTTTATTTGTTGTTTTGGTTTGCTTGTTTGTTGACTTTATTTCTATGTTTGATGTTTTATGTTGTTTTCAACTTTTCTTCTTGCATAATATTACCAAGGAGCTTCAAGCCACTCCTTCCATAGGATCTCATTAGCCTAAACAAGTGACCGAGTACATTCTTATTCGTCTCCAAAGAAAAAGAGACCTCGCTCACCACTCAATGTGATGTAGTAAGAAAATGGATCATTTAGAATAATAATTAGTGGGCATTCTACGGGCTTTTCCCCCACCTTAGATACGTCCCGACATCGACACCATACTTGACACTCAAACTTCACTTGAGAATAAGAAACATGTAAGGAAGTTTTGCAAGGCGTCAGGGGGGTTTTAGATTGTAGGGTCCTTAGACCTAAAAGTAGATTATTGACTCTCCAAACACATGGGCCCAAAATAATGTGTTTGGTGGGAGGAAAGCGTACGTGGGCTCCATAAGAAAGGAAATAAAGTATTTCCTCCAACCATGAGTATGTATGTCATCCATTTGTGCAATTCAACATAATGGCTTGTATTATGAACTAGCACCAACCCCGAGCAACTCACCTTGCTAAGCTCCATATAACTTACTCAATACTCATAGCAAAGGTAAGGAGAGAGCCCACCTTGAGAATCCTTAATATCCTCTTATGTCCGTGGAGCAATGAACGGGGAGTACCGAACTTTAGTTACGAGCTAGCCGAAATTTTTTGGAGATTTCCGAATGAGTTCACAATGATTCGGACGAGGTACCGACTTAAAATTGTTAAAGTCGGAAATTGACCGGTTCAAATGAGAAAAGATCGACAATATAGCCGGTTGAGGCATCATATTTTAGGATATTTACCGAGCCAATTTTTAAATTTTAGGCAAGTAGCCCAAGGAACTAGGGATAGGGCGGAAATTTCTACTAGGGTAATACTAGAGTCATGACTCATAAGGTCAAGAACCATGGAGGCTAATTAATTTAGGATTGGTTCCGTTCACTGGGCTGATTAGGATTTTGAGGCTCTAAGCACCCAAGGACCCTCTCTCACGAGTATAAGGAGTTTGAGTCCCTTGTGCAAAGTATCTCACTCCTCTCACTCCTCTATTGGGATTTCTCTTTGTGCTCTTTCGCTACTGCTCTTCCGCTTCTGTTTGTTTCTGCATCCACCTGCGGCGATCCACCTGCAATCTAGTTGGAGACATCTGTTTCGAAGGTCCAGTTCGGTAAGGTGATCCACCTGCGATCCAGTTGGTGACATTTGTTTCGGAGGTCCAGGGTGAAGGTCCACTTCGGAGGTCCAGTTCGGTGCGGCGATCCACTGCGATCCAGTTGGAGACATTTGTTTCGGAGGTCCAGGGTGAATTTCTAGCGTGAATTTCTAGCTTTCAAACTACAAGCCACCACTGAATGGGGAGATAAGACTTGTGGAGATTTATGGGGCATGATCACATGGAATCATTCTTTGCAAACCCGATATCCTAATTTGCTTGTCCTTGCTGATTTGGCTAGAGTACAATGTGTATCAACATCCACTTGTGAAAGGGCGTTTAGTGTTCAAAATTTGATAAAAACACGAGTGAGAAACAGACTTGGAAGTAAAAATTTGGAAGCTATGCTTAGAATTGCTTTAGAGGGACCAGATGAAAACTTTGATAATATTATTGAAGAGGCAATTCCTTTGTGGAAAACTGGAACCAAATACCGGTTTTTATATGCTAATCCTTCACGTTATGTGTCTTCTGCAAGTGATGCATCTTGTTCAGTAAGTTCAACTATGTTTTCTAATTCTGAGGATACGGATGTTTAAAAGTTGCATGTAGCGTTGTACTAACTAGCCTCTAAATAATGTATGAACCCTTTTTGGATTTTTTTTTTTTAAAGGCTAAATCCTTGGCCCCAAGTTGGTGGGGGCTTGGCAAGGTTCAAATCATTCCAAGGATACTTGGATTTTCTATCAACACAAATTCACCCCTTTAAAAACATAACACCAATTTTTTTTTACAATATTTAAAAGAAATCCGACATACAATACAAATCTTCGGAAACATACCGAAATGAAATTCAGAAAGTCGGAAAATTACCGAATGGTAAAGTTAAATATCGGTTTTTTACCGAGAATAAAAATTGGATTTAGGTAGCTTCCGAGCAAAAAAATAAAAATCCGAATGTCTTTATAAAAGATCGGAAATGTACCGATTTTTGTATAAAACTCCCCGGACTGTGCCATGGAGACTACATCGATTTTCCCAATTAGCGAGGGAGGGCTACTAGAGTGCGTGTGGGAAATTAGTGAAAGGTGATATTAAATTACTATACACTATGTAATTAGTGCCAACCAAATGTCTAAGAAGCATTGTTCATCTCGACATTATTCACCAAGAATACTATTCATTGACAAGCAATGTGTTGGCATATAATTATTTGTATCACTCTACAAGCACCTTAGAGCACATACTAATTTTCTTGAGTAGTATGTACTATGAAATAAGTATCACTCAATAGAAAAAAAATCAGCCCTCATTGATTTTGAGATTTTGGAACAGTCGTGCATGGTTCGGAATTTAGTACCATATGCATTAATTGGGATAATCAATAAACCATTGTTGGTTTAACCCCTAAAGGTTTGCAAACACCAATCTAGGTGTAACTTTTTGTATATTGAGACATAACATAGCTAGATGATGTCCTCTTTCCAAAGAAAGATGTTGTGTTTAAAAAAAGTGATAAGATAGAGTTTCTTGTTGAAACTCTACAGTACATAGCTTGAGTGCTCTCCATAAAGAGGGAAACATGTAATGAAAAGGGAATTATGCTCATCATATGCATGGTTTCACAAAACACAGCCAAGGAGATGAATATTGTTATGAATTGTTCAACAATGGCATTTGTGATTGGAGTAACTCAAAATTATGAATATATAAGTACAAATGTCATACGTTCCCATCTTGTTTAAGATTTTTTTTTGAGAATAACCATTTTTTCAATGTCTAATCCTTGGGCTTTTGAGTTCACGTATTGAATGTGTGAAATAATTAGCCTAGTTCAATTTTTATTACATGGTATGGACATATGGTTGAATCTTGCATATGTTCATTGCATGTAGAACAACTAGCCACTCTAGTCATATTGTGGTTATGTGACATATACCAGTCTTCTTTCCTAGGGGACACACTTACAAAATATTAGTACGGGACTATGTGGAATGAAAGATAGGGTGGATATACATGGCACCGTTGTAGAATCAACACACGTGATAAAACGTAACAATATGTGTATTCTTAATTATTATCTTAAGTTACAAATGTGTTGAAGATTTGTATACATTCAAATGTCGATAAATTAGTGTGGGGCAACAGATTTGCACATATCAGTGTAGAAGTGAAGTAGGGTGAAATCAAAGACCCAATGTTTTAAAGATAACATGATATACCGTACGTTAAGGGCAGCTTCGGCGCTCTCTTGCCGAATAATTATTAAAAGTTAAAAAACAGTGTCCGGCGGCAAAAAAAAAATTACTAAAAATTTCGGCATTCTAAATAGTTTAATAATGCAATTTCGGCATACATCCAAGAAGTTATTATCTAACAGTAAACAAGGATGTTCATTCACGATTTCACAATTTGTGTGAAGAGTTTTACAAAAGATATAAATCTTTCACAATTTTGTGAAGAGTTGAGAATGCTCTGTGCTTTATACAAGTAGAGTGGAGTTGTGTTCAACAATGCATATGGGATATGTAAAGTTTGAGGTGAAGAGTCTTCAAATGACATAAAATTTGTTGGAGGTGAAAGATTACTTGATTTCTAAACTTTTCTTAGAGCAACAAAATTCCAAAAAGTTGATCTTCTATGCACAAATGAGCTCCGAAAAACTGTTATGAACGCATTTTAATTTTTTGATCTTTACACAGCTGCAATGTTTTGTCCATATCTTTTGCATAAAGACTTATTTTGACACAAAACTTGTTGGAGGTGGAAGATTACTTGATTTCTAAACTTTTCTTAGAGCAACAAAATTCCAAAAATGTTGATCTTCTATGCACAAATGAGCTCCGAAAAACTGTTATGAACGCATTTTAATTTTTTGATCTTTACACGGCTGCAATGTTTTCTCCATATCTTTTGCATAAAGACTTATTTTGACACAAAACTTGTTGGGGGTGGAAGATTACTTGATTTCTCAACTTTTGTTAGTTGGACAAAATTCTATAAAACTTCATCTTCTATGCACAAATGAGCTCCGAAAAACTGTTATGAACGCATTTTAATTTTTTGATCTTTACACGGCTGCAATGTTTTCTCCATATCTTTCGCATAAAGACTTATTTTGACACAAAACTTGTTGGAGGTGGAAGATTACTTGATTTCTAAACTTTTCTTAGAGCAATAAATTTCCAAAAAAGTTGATCTTCTATGCACAAATGAGCTCCGAAAAACTGTTATGAACGCATTTTAATTTTTTGATCTTTACACAGCTGCAATGTTTTGTCCATATCTTTTGCATAAAGACTTATTTTGACACAAAACTTGTTGGGGGTGGAAGATTACTTGATTTCTCAACTTTTGTTAGTTGGACAAAATTCTATAAAACTTCATCTTCTATGCTCAATTGGACTCCAAAAAATTGTGTACAACACATTTGAAAAGCCTCACTTAGAGTCTTGCTACTTCTTAACCCATATTCTTTGTGGACTAATGTAAGTGAGCTTGATTACAAAAGGAGCACCTTCTCTCCTTCAGAGTTCATATATGCTTCCAGTGTAAGTAAAATTCTAGTGAGAAGTAAAAATTTCTTACTTTTCGGCAATTTTGAAAATTAATTAATTTTATATTCGGCAAAAAATGTCAATAATTTTCTAAAATTTTCGGCGTCTATTTTTAGAATTATTTTGTGCCGAAGCTGCCCTTAACGTACGGTATGCAACACATAATATCCTGTTCAGAGCTCATGTCTGGAAGTTGCATGTTGTTCTTCAACGCAACCCTGCATGATTGGAAATTAATGTGTGTGTGTGTGTTCTTCAAACCGAAGGTAAGTACTATGTCTTTGGGTCCATATATCAATCACTCGGGCACTTTAGCTACAATTGTTCACAAATCTCCTAACATGCAGGAGAGGGGGAATTGTCGCATACGAGTGTACGTCTCCTTCATCCAATGTATAAACCTTAAAATAGAATGTAGCCCAGATGTTACTATTGTTGGTTGATTTGACACCGGAATTAGTCTCAAAGACCTCAAAGTAGTCTAGTTCAAGTCATTTGAGATGAATTGGTCACAAACCTATCATTACAAGGATTATGGGGGTCCTGAACACACAACCCGTTTGACACGGGCGGTCATCAATACCTTGTCCACAGTAGGCGCAACCACTAGCGCACACCGGTGGGAAATTTTCCATCTTGATAAGAGTTTTTGTCTTGTATGCATTGGTGAAACTGCAGTATGTTACATTTAGTGAGATTACTGTGAGTAAGACAAATAACTCTTAGCGGTGGCAGTAGATTACAAGAAGAAGAAAAAATGCACTTTCCCTATGAAGAGGACTCCTCCTACTGCCCAAGTTCAGTGACCGGCCCTAGTGTGGGCATGGTAGAAGAGATGATACCATTGCACAAGTGTCGAGTCCAATCTACGACAAAATTAACAAGGGGTCATTAATTACAACATGACCCCGTTTACAAGTCTGTAAGCCCAATCTATGGCGATCATAGATTGAACTCGCACACTTGTAATTGAGGTCTTGTCTTAATGACCCAATGTCAAATGAGAAGTGTGTTCTAGGCCCATGTTTCCAGGTAGCATATAAGGGATCACGTGTCGATGTCGGATGGATACGAGAGGTACGCTTTGTATGCGATTGTTAATTCCCTCTCTTCCAAAATGCTGAGGTGTGTCTTTTTGCCAGTGCGTCACGAAGCAGGTGTGTTAAACATTAACATATATGCTTGGCCTGTGGCTAGCTAGGGCGGCCCGGTTTGGTGAAGAGGGGGACCACAGAAACCGACCAGAAGGCCAAGGGTCCTTAATTTAATACCCACAAACACTTGGGGAGCATTGAGGTTCAGGCATTGTCTGCCTGCTTCTTGCATAGCCCCAACAGACCAGCGAGCGAGGCCTCACAGAATCCGCTTGCTGGGAGTGGCGATGTGTCTGTCGGAGGTCGTGTGTGTGTGGCAAAATCATGCCCCGATCACACCAACCTCTCCATGCGCTTCCCACCGTGTAATTGCGGGGGATTATGTTGAGAAGTAGATGTTGTTGGCCCACCATTTTTCGCACTACTACAGCCGTAGATGCCGAAGGGTGGTGTCTGGACTAGCCGGTGTGATCAGCCCCCTCAACTGTAGGCGGACGCAGGGTGAGGAAAAACTCCTCCGATAGATTGTAAGATGAGCATGTTTGATTTGGGTTCTTGGGGGGGGGGGGGGGGGAGGGGGGTGCCTCAAGCACCACATACACCGTTTATGGTATTGGTGTCACGTGAGTAGTAGCGTCACTTGCCCTCATTGGAGGTGTGTGTTAGGTTACACTGATGATCGACAACTTCATCATTAGTGTCACTGCATGATATTGGCGTTCAAGTGCACTTATTGATATCTTGGCACGAGTATGTTCAACAGTGTTATGAGGTGAAACTGTGTATGCATATGTTACACAATGGTCTACAAGTTGACTAAAGTGTACACACATGACACTTGGCATTAGTAAAGTCGAGAATGTCTTCCCCTTGCATACTAAAACGCAAAACTATCATCTCAAATAGCCTAGTGTGTTACACTAAATATCATCGTGCTAATAATGTTTCGCTTAAAACAATTACTTATGTTGACGAATAGTCCCATGTTGACGATTAGAGGACGTGACACGCTAGATTGTCATGTCATGAAACTACCACATTTATGTTAGTGAAGTTGGCAACAAAAGGGAATTATCACTTACGAGCATATCTCTCACTCATCCAAGCAAACAAAAAAAATCATGAAGGAGAATGCAATCCAAGGGTTATTATTTGGGGGTTAATTTGACACCGGACATAACATTATAAAGTCTACATGCTCAACTCCCTTTGTAAAGGAGGAAGGACCGTGAAGTGTTGTAGCAATAGCTCTATTTCTTGGCGTAGATTCTAACCTACATTACATTATGTTAAATACAACCAACAAAGTAAGTTTGGAAGACAAGAAGGCAAACATGTTTAGAGGTAAACCCTTGGATAATCATCTTGTAATAGTTGACTGTTGAATGTCATAGGAGAAGTGGTCTAGTGGGAAAAATAACCATGTCATACATGTCTACCTTATATATTTAGTATGTAAGAGCTGGAAGATTTGTGAACGACATAAGCCTCACTAACACTCACTACTATGTTCATAAATATGACAATATGTTGTAAATGGCAAGCACTAACATCAAGGGTTGTAAAATTGGGTAACTTTTATTGCCATTACGGACACCTTGTACCTTATGCCTCAACTTCAAAGTTGAAGTTCAATGTAATAGTCGCCCATGAGTTTTCTTTATCATGCAATTAGAGGTGCTCTCTCCCATGTACCATTTCCGCCCCATCAAACATGCAATGTCTAGACAAAGAGACTTTCAAACCTTCAATCAAGATCAAACTCTAAATATCTACCAATATTTGGTTGAAGATACTCTTACATTCAACATTTTCTATGTAGAATATCATGTATTTCAAGAAACTAGAACCTACTATAGTACACACACCTCGTAGTGCTCCTGTAGAGTGATCATGTCAAAGTATACGCCAAATATATTAGAACCATTGTCCTCTTCACCAAACTTACCTAATTCAACATCCCTTTATGTTAGTATTATATGGTCTTGCCCTTAAAGAAATTTTCCCCTCTATATGCTTCATATGTTCACTCCATATGAGTTTTCCAAGTTGTGGGCCTCATGATCTAAACTTATTTATTACAATACACATGATTGGAACACAATTCTACATACAAGTACAACAAGTGAAAATCAACAATCTATTTAGTGAAAAATAATCATGTATTGATAATTGATTCCCTTATGAAGAAGTTGTATCTTTCTCATATATGTGTTTGATATGTAAAGGTGAAAGAGTTGGAAGGGTAGAGTATAACCCTAATTAGTGATTATTGAGATTTTATGGGCAAATACTTTGATGAACTCACCCTTAAATTGGTAGATGAGTTTAGAGGTTTTCATAATGATAACATGCAGGGCTACTCTTTTAGAGCACATATCACCTAAGTTAGTTGGTGCTAAAATTAATGGTCCACCCAAAATCAACAACCTAAAATATTGCACAATTAATACATATTGATTATGATAATGTGCACCACCTTAATATTAGGATACCGTATTGATTTTGGATCATCTACCCATAAAACTTTGAAACCCAATAAATTTTGCATATGGAAGTCACATAAAACATACCTCGGTGCATTGGAATCCCTTGTCAATTTTTCATTGTAATCATTTAACGAATTGCAATATAATAGTATTCAATATACTTGCTCAACAATCAAAGTGGTTGCTTATCTCCAAAAAGAAAAGAAAAAATAACGCCCGTATTTTCACACGAGCATGACTGCGAGCCCGTTGGCCTCATACTAATCACGGGGTTCCACTTGCTTATCTCCACATATCTTCGTTGCAAAGGCTACACATTATTTTGATACTTTGGTGACATTTGATGCACTCCAATACCGTAGAAGCCCTCTACTTCATCTTTACTAGTGCCACATTGTAATTTTCACATAGGGTTTAAGAGGTTTGTTCACATAATTGAGAGCCCTTCAAAACACTCTTTTTCATTGTTGACACGCAAAGAGGTGGGTATTAATTTGTGCTCCACACTTGAAACATTCTAGTTACTACATCTACCATAACATCACTCAGTCGATGACTTGTGTTTGTAGGCCTGGTATGTAGTAGACTCAAGAAAAGAAAATATGGATGCCGAAATCTCACTACAACCAGACTGAATATGAAGCAAGGGCAACTGAATACAAATTATCAATGGAGTAATGTTATGACACTTGTTAGTGCCTTCTTCATCATGTTATAAAAAACTTACTTCTAATTAGTGTCGGGTCATTATTGTAAAACCATGGTCTATAAGATCTACAAATCTTACATTTACAATGTAAGTTCTTTCTACCACCATGAGATTGGATTCCACTAAATGCCTCGTCTACCAAAATTGCATGGAATGATGCACCCAGCACTAAGGGCCACTTCACACACGAGGCTGAGCGCCCGTGACCATTGCACTTCAAAGCACTCTACAAGGTGGAAAAGGTGGAGCCGGTCCAAGTTTGCTTCACACCACGCTTGAGGGACCAATGAAGTATGTGAATGCAAGATGAATGTAAAGTCCACAAGGATTCCTACATGGCATCCAGTGGATCATGTTACATGGTCACTTGCGTCAAAAATCATCTCTTGAAGGAAAGCCTAACACAAAACCAGGAGAACATGGCATTCCGAATGCTCACAACCGTTGGTTTATTCTAGTTTATCATGCACGAGGACCCGCGTGAATATAAAATCATTGAAATAGCATTTGGTTGAGGGCCCGGTCACAAATGACTTCACACTACACTCGAGAGTCCGTGACCACACTATATGATTTTGAAGGTGTGTTGGGACGGCCTTTGGACGCTTACTTTTGGGCGCTCACAAGTAGTTGGCCTTTGGACGTGTGTGAAGTGGCCCCAAGATCACTTTTAAGCACTTGTCACTCCCTATCTCTATGGACAGAACAGTTGGAAGGATAGAGTTTAACACTTGGCGCACGCTAATAGGAATAAAGTGCTAGTCATTGCTTTAATGCTTGAGCAAACTTGATGATGCAGTAGAGGATATATATATTCAAAACATCTACTTGATTCACATTGACTTGTTTTTCTTGAGCTATGAGCAAAGGAATATGTGTTAGACTAAGTGACTCCAATTCCCCATTGTGTTGATTATTGACCTTAATATGGTTGTAACCATATTAAGCCTTAATGTATATATGACTCACATATAGGTGTTTGATAAGAAGAGTGAAAAAAAGAGTCTCAAGTACATTAACACAATGATATGTGGAATATAGATATATAATACTTGCATCGATATCTGCATGATTTGCAAATCACTATCTAGACAAAATCAAGTCTCAATTTGATCCATGACACAAAAATGTTTGTGGAGTTGGAAGTTTCAAGTGCGCACAATAGGACCACATAACTTAAGGTATGCATGTGTTATTTGATTACCTTTATTTATTGAACACATGTATGGTGTATGGTGTATGGTGGGTGTGGATCTTAGGACAACCACCATAAGCTGAAAGGTGCATGTTTTTAAGAGATGAACAACATTTTCATCACTTATTAAGTACACTACGCTCAATAGTCACTGCAATTAGATGCTAAGGGGGAGAGGGGTATGTATTCATCAAGGAATTTATAAAACAAGCACTTCCAACAACCATAGCTAAATAAGGGGGTGGGTCCAATTTTTATTCCAATTTTCGGAGATGTTTCATAATAAATTTTCGAACGCAACTTAGTTCTCCACTTGTAAATTTGATCATGACAAGATGGAGAACAAGAAGCCACCCGCATAAGGTATGCATGTGTATTTAATTATGTTCCTTGATCGGACACATATATTTGATTGGTGTGTAGTTTAGTGAGGATCAAAGAGCGAACACCATAAAGACACGTGTTTAAAAGAGACTGGACTACATTTTCAAGTTTTAGTACACATTCTGCAATCAATAGTGAACACGGTTGGGAGGACCCATGTACTTTATTCAAGCATCAACAAACACCCCCTTCCGATAACCATAACTAATGCATGGGAGATCATGTTTCCAATACGATTTTTGTTGATTTCTCTCATCTTAGATTTGCTGATAGAGTTATGCAAATAGTCCCGGGATTACGCTCCCGTTCAATACTCCACAATGGATTCTTCACAGTACAAAAGCTTGTGTAGAGTGAGAACTTACCACATTCTTGCAAAAACATGTGAAACGAATCAAAAATTATTGCAGCAAATTGTGTCTATCATTTGCGAAACAATCTCACATTTCTTTTTTACAATTATTTTGTGCCGGACCGGCTATCAAGCTACGGTATACCTTATGTTACCACCCGAGCGTGAGACCAAGTGGCCATTTGATGCCTCCAATGGTCTGCAAGTTGGTGGTGATTTGAGAGGGAGGGGCCCTTGTCTCATGGGCGGCCGTGTCAGTGCTCCACCTGCCGCTTTGTCATTGGATGTGACCCCGACATCACGAGCTTTGCCGTGGACATTGAAATTATTAGGCTTGGGACTGTGTGGTACTACACTGTTGTTCCCATCTTGGCAGGAGCAAATTGTGACACTTGCAAGGAAAGCCTTACATATGTTTAGGAAACTAAGAAGTTGTTTATAAAGTTACCTTACTTTAGAGCACCGCCCATGGTAAGTTAATGGCAAATTCCACACTGCACCGCCCCGCCCCGCCCTCCTCCGTGACTTGAGGGTCTCCAATCACATGTGACGGCCGCCGGTACACTAAACATCTTATTTAGTGTGGCCCACATTATTGATTAACAATCCACATTAATCGTCTTGGAACAAGAGAGGGTGTCGTATGACACTTGTTGCTACGTGACAAATCCCAAACAAAATTCTATTCTCGACAGGGAACACCAATGTCAATGCCACACTGACTAAGATGTTTCGTGTAGACCGCTTACGCGTTGCTACAAACGTTCACGTGTTTGTTTGAGGCACTGAAATGAACACCGATTGTAAAGTTGTGGTGATGTTTTAAAAACTGTAGCATGTCTCTTCATTCCGCAACTAAAAGTAATAATAGAATTGTACACTAGTAGCCAATTTTGTTAATTGTCCGTTTGAGGCTCACATATCTTATGTATAGTGAAGCTAAAGATTGGTTTTTTTTGGATTGCGCGTGCCTTTCATCCACTCACTCACCTTTTCATCACCTCTTACATACCCAACCCTGCCCAATAACCTTACAACTTATCACACTCAAGAGATATCGTCTTTGGATCCCAAGGAAAGCCCCCATCAACAATATGGAACGATGCAAGATATGCACACCTCCGCTGACCACCAAACCGTAACCAAATTCATACGAGGCCATATTGGCAACCAAGGAAGACCCTCGTAGCACCACCACAATGCCTTAAAGCACAAAATAAATTGGACACCTTAAAAACTAGAAACAATAACACAACATGACATACACATCTCAGCAACCATCCCAACATATGCCATTAGATACCCACCCGCACCATCATGGCCCTCATACTACAACTGACTAGAAACCTCACCCGCAACATATCTATAGTCAAGAAATCATGCCCACACAAAAGATAAGAAAAACAAAATTAACTTTGATGTTAATATTGATGTGACTTTCATGCCATTGGCCCTATTATGTTTGAGAGGAAGCTCATAGTATATTCATGCCAACATGAACCCCAATAAACATCATAAAACCTTTTCAATGAGAACCTCAAATAAATGGATAAACTTTCCAAGAATATCATACCCCCTCCACATGTTGCGCTTCAATAACCCCTCACCCCCACTACCAGAAAAATTCTACACCCTAAACCCTCCCAGATATTACCCATTCAAGATTATGTATATACATATAGATGTGTGTGTGTGTGTGTGTGTGTGTGTGTGTGTGTGTGTGTGTGTGGCTATTTCATCCCCCAAATGGAGAAGGAAACGAAATTTTTCTTGGATCTAGAGTATACACCCAAATCAACAAGACGCAAATAACCACAACATTCCTTGGGTTTCAAAACATTCTAAGTGCAAAACTCTACGCCATATGATCAACACTTCCCATGACGTCCACATATTTACCGATAGCTTAAATATCACCTACCTAATAAACAACCATATAAGACGCCTATCCTCTTAGCATAACCACCCCAATTAACTCACCATGACATCCATTGTCCACTATGAAAACTTGGTTTTGACACAAAATCACAATCCCAAAAGTTGGAGCTCACACGTATATCTAAGGAAATGACCTCGTAGACAAACTTGTAAATGGAGTCAACATACAAGTGATAATTATCTATAAGGTTGTAGAAATTTGAGCATGTTAAAAAGTAGGCAATTACATGGTTTAAATAATTCAGAACATAAAGTCATACACTTAAGTACCTCAGGTTTAAAAAGTTCATAAAGTTAAGGTATGTGGGTGACATTCGGTTAGTGTCTTGTTCTCCACCTTCTATTGACAAGTCTCCATAAATCAGAGGGCCTAAGGTATGTGGCTGTTATTCGGTTCGTTTTTCTGTGCTCTCCAATTCTACCGATTAGATTTACGCAACAATACTTGTTTTATAATAGCAAATCTACAATGAAGCATCAACAAAAATTGGATTGAAACCCAGTCCTCTCCTGATTTGGTTGTAAATAATGAAAGTACATGTTTGTTGATTTTTTGATTGATTACATAGGTCCTTCCAATTGATTATGCTCACTATTGAATGTGGAAGCATTTATCATAATCGAAGACATAGTTGAACATGTGTCTTTCATGGTGTTTGTTTCTTGATCCTCACTTAACTCCCAAATCTCTGAGAGACCCAAAATGTCCAATTTTTTTGTGGTTTTTGTTTCAAATGAGACCTTTGACTTTTTTTGATGGAGATGAAACTTTTTGTCTAAATTAATGAATTTCATTTTGCATCCAATGAAATGTGTTAGATGAGAAATCGATACTCATATGTACTTGGAAAGCTATAAAAATTTGCAAGGATTTAGTTTATTTTATGTTTCAGATATCCATTGTTGGGATTGGTAATTGGAGTTCTTGTAGTTACTTTCAAAAAGAATGTAAGATTGGATGTAAAACGAAGTGCTACACATTACAAGGGCTCTCAAAAAAATCGCATAAGTTGCAAACATAAAAAGGCTCATAATGTATTCAAAAATCTTATGCAAAAAATTTCATCCCAATTGGGTCTCATTCTGTAATCCAGGTGATGATGTTAGTAGGGTTAAAGTTTGTTTTCAATCATCTACCCCACCCATTATACCTTCACAGGTGTACAAGTTTCTCATTCACATTGCCACAAGAACGGTTGATATTTTTTTGGATAGCTCATAGAAAGGCTGATATCACATCCGTATAATTGGATGCTCAAAAGCACCTACAAATTGAAACCTAAATTATCTCTCTTAGAAATAATGAGACTGACTTTGAGAAGAGTGGTGCTTAGGGATAAAGGGGTTAACTACACACCAATCAACTGTAGGTGTCCGTTTAAAAAAAATTAAAAAAATGAACAACACCCACATACCTTAGAGGAGATTGAGTCCAAAAGGTTGTGCCCAATAACCATACTTGGCCCTCCCGGACCGTGGGAGTTACCTTGTCCATAACGGACACTTCAAATCTCAAAGTAAGAATTACTCACTCAATGAGACTAACCCTCAACGTAAGATTTTAAATGAAATATCAAGTAGCCATGGTAATTAAGGTAGAAGTAGCTCCTTGTTGATCTTTGTATGTTAAATGATTTTCCTTGTTAGATATGATCTCCATTCAACTTAACATAGAAGCCTACCCAAAGAAGAACCCAAAATAGGTGTTCAAATTAGCCTTCTCTACTTATGCCATGCCCACACTAGGGCCAGTCGTTGGTCATGGGCAAAAGAAGGAATCCCTCTTGATAAAGAAAGTGCATCTCATTCCCTAATCTATTGCTATCAGTAAATAACTTTCATCATACTCACAATTAACCTCATTGAATGTAACATGTTGCAGGTTTGCCAATACATACAAGACAAGAACTTCTTTCAAGATGGGAACCCTCCCACTAGTGCATGCCAATTGTTAGTCCTAGTGTGGACATGATATTACTCTAAAATATCACAAACTTTCAAGAATCCATGACACACACACAAGATGAGTTTATGTTCAAATCCTCTGTGAAGATAATGCCACTCTAGGTTGATAAGAACAAAATGCCATTATATGTCTTTTTGGTACATGTTTGGTACATAAATGATAAACAATGTCTCGAAGCTGCAGAGAAACCAACCGTAACATGTGGGAGGCAGCCTTCATTGCAGTGTATCAATGCTGCTAAAACTTTATGCCTCACCGCCTTGGAGGAATTTAGGGCATTTCACACGTTGTAAAGGGATGCTAAATTATTATTTAGAGGGAGTAGTCTCAATATATGCCCCACTCTATATGAGTTTCATCAAATGTGGGTCAAGTGATCAAAACTAATATCTTACAATACACAAGGCTTTACATAGAAATAATTGAAGCTAAGATTTTGATAGTTGGTCAAAGATATTGATAGTTGATTCTCTTATGAAGGAGTTGAAAGTTGGGCCGCAATAGAGGCAAGATATTCCAGTCTAGGACAACGTTTTGGGTCCCGCCATCATTACAACAGCAATTGGGCCTAGTGCATGGTCTAACTCCCAGACTAAACTTGGCAGTGTCCCGTTGTTGGGCCATGTATCGATAACAAGTGAACATGCAATGAACATAAGGTAATGTGACCTTAAAGTAACACCTTCGTTTTGGTGACATCTATTTTTAATCCTTAAGCCCTCAACAAGTGAGTGCAATGGTGTCATCGAGGAAGTCATTGTTAAAGCAGTTAATCATAAGTTTGCATTAAGTATAAAATAGCACCGTTTCAACCATTCATAATAGCGGTGTATGAAGGATGCAAGAACATTTTTAGAAGAACACCAACTTTGAGCAATCACAATGGTTGATTAGGGATCTATCCACTCAACGAGGCAATGTAAGAAGTGATTCACAAAAGGGGGACAACATCTTAAATTTAATAGAAGATCCTAATCTGCAATAAGGTTGATTTTGTGATTATTGTCAGTTAGCAGATCCCCTAGTAGAGAGTGTAGGGCTCTTTCCTTTAGATGATTTTGCAAATTTATGTAGGTTGCATACGAATTTGTTAATATTTGATTCCCCCCCTCTATAGACTATGTATAGATTCACTAATCTATGGATTTTTTCTTGAAAATTTTCAGAGCTACTTAACCTTCTTGAAATAGCAATTTTTCTTCTCAAAGTATCGTTTTAAAACCTCAATACCTTAACACAATGAGTCTCAAGAGGTACTCAGTGGCCAATACAGGACTAAAGGTGAGCATGCCTAATTCAGTTACATATCTCAATTGGACACTTATATTTAAGTGATGTGTGATTAGGTGTGCATTTAAGAACACACACCAAAAATACATGTGCGTGAATGATTGAACTACATAGATTGTGGTACACCCTTACCTCCGTAATGTCACTCCCTCTCTTATATCTCAAAACCTTAGGGATGTGCTCATTTTAAATCACCTTCCTTGTTGTCACATTTCCCTTCCATATATCACAATTTTTTACATTAAAATAATCCACCAAAGAAAACAGATCATGTGCTTGCACACATCACATTGTCATCATTGTCATTATTGCAATGTTGACTTTGTATTGTTCCATATTGTCACACAATACACTAATTCTTTATTAACACGCATCCATGTTAACACAACAACCCTCCTATAATAACACGTGCACTTTTGGTTGCCACATGCATGATATTAGGGAGGTTAGAGTGTATTTAGTGTCACTTACTATGTTGTACCATGTTGTACCATGTTGTACCTTTGTACTTATAATGAACTTTTATATCAAGTGAAGATGCTTGTCATAGCATTATGAAGCAATGTGCATTCATTCATATGGGCCCCGAGATTATAATTATGGGATGCTGCAACTAATGTAGATTTAGTCTAAATCTGCACTAGCTATGGCATCCCATATTCTCGGGGCCCACATGAACGAATGCACAGTGGCTAATGATGCTATAGTGTTTTACAATGTCTAAACAATTTATTCGACCTTTGTTGGTAACACATGATATCCATACTAAAAAAAAGCTATAGCATTGTGAAATACCAAATAGTAGGTGACACTATATACCACAAATGGTGTACCTCATTTCGATAAGAATTCAAAAATCAATAGTTCATATAGCCTTGGAGACCTATATGATTGTTTCAGAAGAAAAATAGTCCTCACTTTGATTATGAATAAGTCATTCATATGAGCTTCGATATTATGAGGAAAATTGCTACACCCTCGTCTTCACTACAACAATTACGTGGACAAAAGCATGGGTCCCCAACCACTAGATGGTAATGTAGATGTGTCCAATTCATGTACTAATCTTAATTGGACACCTACATTTGAGTGGTATGTGGTTTGATGTGGCTCTAAGAACAGACACCCAAAAGTTGTGTGTTCAAAAGTTGTTGGATTAAGTGCTCAAATATGACAAGCATTCTCGGAAAAATAATTAGTATATTGGTGGGGGGGGACCTACATGACCATTTAATGAGAAAGAGAATGTTCACCTTAATAATGATTAAAATGTTCATATGAGCTCCAAATATTATGAGGAGAGTGACTATGGCCTTGATTTGGATTTGCTAATCATCTTATACTAATTGCAAGTTTTATTAAATCTTAGGAGAAGTGGAAAAGATAACTATTAAAAACCTATCTTAGTCTTAGTTGGAAAATACAACTATCTAAAACCTATATGCCTTATCTAAATCTACTACACCGTTTGTGATATTTAGCATCACATGCATAATAAATTCACTTACCCTATTTTGAGGTGTATGCTAGGTCACACTAATGATCAACAACTTCACCATTAGTGTCAACTCATGACACTTGGCGATCATGAATATCTTGACATGAGTATGTTCAATAATGTTATGATTAAAGTTTTATCTCACAATGGTCTACAAAGTTGACTAAAGTAAGCACAAATGGCACATGGCATCAATGTGCTCAAAAGTATCTTCCTCTTGCATACTAAATGTAAGCACATGCACACTTGCCATTAGTATGCTCAATAACATTTGCCCATTGCATACTACAACGCAAATCTAACATCTCAAGTATCCCAATGTGCTACTCTAAATTGGAGGGAATTATTGTATATGAATGTACCTCTCATCCATCAACATAAAAACTTGACCCTAAAGGTTTGTTGCCAATTCTTCTTAATGACCTCAAGAAGAGTATCTCGGGGTCTTTATAGCCAATTCCGCTGTAAAATCAACCTAAAAAATAAGCTCTACACAACATACTTGTTTTACAACTTTTATATTAGATGATTGAGAGGTACACTCATATACAATAATTCCCTCTCTCCATCTAAGTGTCATAATGTAAGTACATTTTCACTTGAAAAAGTTACTTGTGTTGACAATTAGTAGCATTGAAACCTCTAGGCATCTAGTTTAGGCTAATTGCAAATAGTATATGTGACATCAAATACCATGAACGTTGTAGTATGGTAAATTAAGCACCATTTAGTGGCCATGGATCTGTGTTTCACCTACGTGATCCTTCTAGTGTTTGGATTTGCTAATCATCATCTTGCATTAATCACGTGTTTCATATACTAAGAGAACTGGACTAATCAGAAAGAGGATAAAACACAATGTGAGACCCATGTACGTTATTGTGAGTCATGTGTAGTGGACGCCCGGGGACTCGGCATTACTTATTTACTTATCCACTTTGATCTCACAGACAAGGAGCCAACCAAGGGGTTGATCACACCAGCCACTTCTAGCCCCATTTGTAAGCATCTCCGACTGTAATAGTGTGAAAAGTGGTGGGCAAACACCTATTTCTCAACATAATCCTCCAACAATTTCATAATTAAAATTGGATGGAAAGTTTGGTGTGATTGGGGCATGAAGGCTTTGATGTGTATGTAATAAGTTATGTGGAGATGCCCTTCCCCCAGCCAACTTGAGTCTCGCAGAGGTTCATGCCCCAATCACACCAAACTTTCTATCCAGATCTAGCCGTGAAATTGTTGGGGATCATGTTGAGAAATTGATGTTGACGCACCACTTTTCACATTATTACAACCGGAGATGTTGACAGATGATGCCATAAGTGGCCGATGTGATCAACCCCTCAGGCCCCAATCACACCAAACTTTATGTCTGGATCTGGCCATGAAATTGTTGGGGATTATGTTGAGGAATAGATGTTGGCCCACCACTTTTCACACTAATATAGTCGGAGATGTTGTCGGATGGTGCCATAAGTGGCCAGTGTGATCAGCCCCTCATGCCCTGATCACACCAAACTTTCCGTTTGGTTCCAATTGTGAAATTGTTGGGGATTGTGTTGAGGAAAGGATGTTGGCCCACCACTTTTCACACTATTACAGTCGGAGATGTTGTCGGATGGTGCCACAAGTGGCTACTGTGATCAACCCCTCAGGCCCCGATCACACCAAACTTTCCGTCTGGTGTTGACCGTGAAATGGTTGGGGATTATGTTGAGGAATAGATGTTGGCCCACCGTTTTTCACATTATTACAACCGGAGATGCTGACAGACGGTGCCACAAGTGACCGGTGTGATCAACCCCTCAGGCCCCAATCACACCAAACTTTCCGTCTGGATCTTACCGTGAAATTGTTGGGGATTATGTTGAGGAATAGATGTTGGCCCACCGTTTTTCACATTATTACAACCGGAGATGCTGATAGACGGTGCCACAAGTGACCGGTGTGATCAACCCCTCAGGCCCCGATCACACCAAACTTTCCATCTGGTGTTGACCGTGAAATGGTTGAGGATTATGTTGAGGAATAGATGTTGGCCCACCAGTTCCCACCCTACTGCAGCCGAAAATGTTGTCGGATGGTGCCATAAGTGGCCAGTGTGATCAGCCCCTCAGCCAGACGTACCAAATCAAACCTGGCCTTGCTTTGCGATGTCACCTTGGTGGGTGGCAGATGGAACGCATGTAACTTTAATATTTTCCTCGACTTGCAAGGCTATTAGACTCGGTTATTATTGCATGGATCCGACTGTCAGGCATGCAGCCTCAGCTAGTCTAATTGCTGCCCCTTTTCTGACTGAACTCTCTGTCATACTCATTCACAGCTACAAGGGATCACGGGTTCTTTGCCATGGCACGGTAGATTTTAGAAACTGAGATCTACGGCACTGGAGGATTTTGGGTATCCGTAATCTACCTCATACTGAGTGGCAAAAGAATCAACGACAACGACCTGCGATTCTTGTAGAGATTGTCTCCCGATCTTGCACAACATGTTTCGGCCAGGGATTCGTGGCAATCAAGTAAAGTCATCCAGTAACAAAAACCATGTGAGTCCATGAACATGCCTGGATGGAGCTCGGTCTCGGTAAGCACCTTCGAGTTGGTATGTAAGACGCCTTTGTCCCCTCTTAGTTGGTGTTATGCATTTGCTATTTTGTGAATAGCAAGTAAATGGGAAGGGGACATGATGGCTGGGGTGAACCAACCCGCACACTGGTTCCTTGGAGGCAAGGGTTTAGGCACCCAACAAGGAACGAGTATATGGGTTGGTTCGCCCAAATCGGGCCATGATGTGGATGTGGATGTGGATACTTTACGTATATATTCTAACCTTCCACGAGTTGTCGCCAAGGCCAAATGTGGCATTGGATTTCACGTGGCTATTTTGATCAATAATGTAGTTGTCCATCTGTGTAACATGTCACTATGACATATCATCACATCATCTGTGTAACATGTTTGATTATTCAATTATTTAATTTGCATGGAATTTTTAAAATATTATGATATATCTAATAAAACATTAGAATGTGATCAACATAAACTATTATACACATACCATAATGTATTTTTATGTTTACACTATCAAAGCATGTTGATATCGGATAAAATATAAATGATTCTATATATAGATATATCATATCTCTTGACATGTATCACAATCATTCAATCAAATATTTGTATTATGTCAACACAACAGATCATGTCCACAGAGAGGATATCTTTCAAATTTGATTTTTTGACAATACCTTATCCTTATGAATATCTTAAGGATATGGATACTAGTATGCTCATAATAGGCTATAGGCTAAAAAATTCCATCTTGGTTGAATACATTAATTTAATTAACTTGAAGTAATTCATGATTATTTCAAAACATTATTGCATAGATAAAGATGTCAATGTGATCATGATAGGTCATAGTCATAGAATGATTAAAAAAAACCATCTTTGCTACTCGTGAGAGGAGCAAAAACGATTGATTAGGTTGAATGAATTTAAATGAAAGAAATATCATGATTATTTTCAATGATAAAATGTGATTGTTAAGAAGAAGGGAAATCAATCGTTGAATTATTTATATTGTTATATCAAGAAGGAACATAAATAAATGATTTTAAGAAATAAGAAAACATTAAATATTTAGGAATAAGATGATAAATGTGACCTTAACAATAAATACACTACCAAAATAATTGAAGAAAGCTTATCTCTAAATCCAAGAGGACAAAAAAATCAAATCAAATAAAAAATCATCTTAATTACAAAATCATCGTTGAGATGCAAAAGTCAAAAATACCATATTTAAGATTACTTTCCTCTTCATACCATGACTCACATGAGAACTTTCAATTATGTTACGGTATCTATATTTTGCACACATACTGTAAGGTGCTTTGTATTTCGCATAATTTTTAATGTTGAAAAATAGCAATACATGAGATGTGGATGGGTTCACAAGCACTACAAGACTCCATTTCACAACATCTCATGTGCGATTATTTATTCAAAGTCTGAGTAGGAATCACCCTACGGTAGTCTAATCTCATCATAAGGTGTATCTTTTTGATGTCCATTCTTAATCGCAAGCTTTATCATATACCACTCAAACATAGACGTTTGATTAAGAAGTTTGACCACATAAGGTCCACATAGGTGCCTCAGGGTGGCTCCCAAGTGTGTCTACATTAGGGTTTAAATCCAAGAAAATCTTCCAGCTTGGGTCTCAAGATTGGTGTAACTCTTGGACTCAAGATTGGACCCAAGCTGGAAGATTTGTTTCTCAAAGTAGGAGGAGCGGGGACCAAACACTTCCTTGAGTTGAGTGGGGGGCTGACAAATTTAACAGGACAACGATGCCACATTAACACCATGACTTCAATGTTTCATACTTTGGACCCGGTCCATAGTGTGCACATGCCTTGGATCCAAAATCCCATCTCTATTGGCACCAACTATGGCAATTTGACCGGTGCTTTGCATAGGTTTATGGACTCGTGTGATTGTTCCACGATTGACATCACAAAAGTGTATGCGGAGGAGGCACCAAAGCACAACGTGAACTTGAAAAGTTGTGAAAGCTGACATCTAGAAGATCTCATGACAAAGCCGAGCAAGTGAAGGGAGCCCCATTCGGAATCGGGGCTGCTTAGGGCCAAGGTATGCAAGACTAATAAGTGAAGTTCAAACTCTCACGAAATCGTCTCAAAGTCGGCGGAAAAAGTATACCAAACTTAGTCTTGGTGCCTCACCCCATCCAATCTGACTTCACACATGAAGTCCTCACGATTCACTTCAGACAACTAAAGCTTGTCCCCAGCGATCTCGCTTTGCAAGTGTTCTTCCTTGCGTGGGTCTATTTTCTTAAGCAACTTAATCTTTCAATTTGTTATTCAGTTTATTAAAAAAAAAAAAAAAACATTGGGTTTCGTGCACCATTGTGAATACCATCATGGGCTAGATCACATCTTCATTTGGCTAGGTCCTTCCCATGTCTTTTTCACTGCCCGGTCTTCCTGCCTGCACTTGCGTGGGAACTCTTCTCTGTTGGGAATCAATGTGACAAAACCCGGTCAAAAGTACAAATGTTCAAGTTTAACATCACTTTCATTATTCCCAAGTTAATTGGTGGAGTTCCTTCACATGCCAGAGGAGCTTAATGGCTTAAGTGACTAGGTATTGTCACATTGCTTTTCGACAAGGAGAAATTCCCACTCAGGTGCGAATAGGAAGACCGGGCAGTGAAGGAGGCGTGGGAGGGGCAAGGCCCAGCTGAATGAAATTGTGATCTAGCCTGGGGTGTGAATACCAATCCGTTCTCCTTATATCGATCATGATTGTAGATCTAGTGCATGGTGTAGTGCCTTCCTTTCAAAAGATGGGCTCTGTACAAAATTCACATGTATAACAAAAAAAGAAGTTTTGAATGGAGATTTAGTGTCTTTATTGTTGGGCTTTTATAATATAGTTTGTGACAATCTAAGGCACTTTGAAATTAAACCTCTGAGCTTCCGCTAAGCTGCTACATGGAGGTGGCTTAGGAATATCTAAGATGGAGGTCAGTCTTGGAAAATGAGCCTAAATTCATCTCATAGTATGATAGTTGGTGGAAGTATTAGTCGAGGCCACCCCATCTAATCAAACTTTCTACATGAACCCACAATCCAAACACTAAATTTTCATGTGGGGATTTGGTGCGTTAGTGGCTCCTATAAGACATTTTGATGACAATCCAAGGGTAGCTCAAAGCTTGAACCTCTTATAAGCTTCTTCACAGAGGTTACTTAGGGTAACCTTATGATGGGCACAAAGCATACATGAGCCAATTTGTGTAAGTGAATCATTTGATATGTCCATCCAAGCTGAACTTACTTTGGTTTGAAAATCTATAGTATCTATATCTAGATTTGTATATACAACCTCTTATATGATTATTTCACTTGCATATAAGGAGTTAATTCAAAATCCACATTTTTAGGATGCAATTAAAGTCCTTGGTCAGAACCACACATGCAAGTTTCCTTGCATGTGGCTCATTCGTGATAACTTCTTCAGGTTTGCATCCTATTCAATTTGTGGGAATGTGAGTACAAAAATCCCTGCCATAGTTTGTCAAGTCCATGATACCCCTCGGGATAGGAGCCCAACAATCAAATTGGGTATATTAACCTGGTAACCACCCACATTCAATGTTTGAGGTTTCGATGATCTAGTGTTCTAGATTTGAGCACAAACCTTTGTGAAGAAGTCTGTAAGAGAATTTTATATTATAGTGATGACAATGATTGGAAGAATTTGACCAAACCATCTCTTACCAAGAAAAATGACAAAACCCTTCATTATGAATTTCGATAATAAAAGCAAGGTGGGAGCCCAGTAAGAGTGGAATTTGATGTCCACCACCAAATAACATTTATGGTCATTTGACAATGATTTTGATCTACATGATCTATGAATAACAAAGCTCACATTAGCATGTTCATGCACATTCAATTTTAGGAACCAAATTTCTTAAGAAAAGAATGATGCATTATAGTGATGACAATGATGGGAGGAATTTGACAAATAGAATGTATGTTGGGGAATACATTGTGGATCAGTTTTAAGCACCAAAGGTACCTTAAAAAACCCATGAAATTTTCACATGCATTGCCTTGTGGTAAGGTAGATGGGTCTTAACATGCTCAATTTCTTTAATCAAAGCCCTAAATTTGATTGGTATACGGTTCAGTGAGGATCAAATAGTAAATATCATATAGACACATGTTTAAAAGAGATTGGCCTATGTCTTCAAATGTTAATAACTACTCTACACTCAATAATGAACACAAGTGGGAGGACCTATGTATCCAATTAAGAAATCGACAATCATACACTTCCAACAACCATGACTAAATCAAGGGAAGTCCGAATTTCAATCTAATCTTTGCATATGTTTCATTGTAGATTTGCTGATGCGATACGAGGTTATGCAAATCTAATTGGTAGAAGTTAGAGGACATGAAAAACGAACCAAATGACACCCACATACGCTACATGAGACCCATTATAGGTGGCGTTGAGCCGACTGGTGCTGATATATTCTTATCAAAGGGGAAGGAATTCGTTGAATACACTACCAACATTGGATACATCAACTGGACAAAGAAAGGAAGTTTAACATTGGGTGGGGGGAGATTGGATCAATCTTCTTTGGCACAAGGCCAATACCAAGAGATTTCACATTTTATCTTCACAAAATAATTGGAGGGCTCCCAAATGATATTTGAAGCAAGTGCATGAGCCATGTTGTGAAATGCTTGCATTGTGACCATCTACAAGAAAAAGATAAATGCCTTAAAAAATACTTCATAAAATGCACCCATATTGTAATTTCCCAAGGAATCATTGGAGGACTTTCAAAGGAACAAGGAGGAGTTTTGGCAAGTTTCATGTTATCCCTTCAAAGGTAGATGCTACATTAGGGATTATCATAGGCAAGTGACATGCCAATAGGCAAAGACTTAAGGTATAGGTATAGGGGACTAGCAACCTGGCTTTGCTTAGGATATGCTTAGTGCCTCCTCAGTGGATATAGTATCTACACCGTTCATGGTATTTAGTGTCAGATACACTATTTGCAAAGGGCCTAAATTAGATGCCTAAAGGTTTCAAAGTGTCGCATCCGCTAGTTTTTGATGTGATACTATTCGTCAACATAAGTAGCTTTTTTAAGTCAAACATTATTTACATTATGACATATAGTTGATATTAGCACATTGGGTACTTGAGATGATGGTTCTTCTTTTGATATCCAAGGGAAAGATATTATCGAGCATATGAATGGCAAGTCTCAAGGTACTTATATTTTAACAAGTAAGAGGAAGATGTTGTTGAACACACTAATGACAAGTGGTCATTTGTGTACACTTGAGTAAACGTGTGAACCCGTTCTGTAACATAGACACACACCTCATCACATTATTGAACATACTCATGCCAAGATATTAGTAAGTGCACTTGAATGCCAAGTGTCATGAGGTGACACTGATAACGAAGTTGTTGATCATTAGTGTAACCTTGGATACACCTCAATTCATTAGGTTACGGGTCACGGGGAAATCATCAAGTTGTGTGTGGATGACCTTTCTTACCTTCAATGGAAGTTCATCCTACCTCTTGTCACCACTTATGGTTGTTCTCACCCCCGGAAACTAAATTCTTGTGGTTGGCTCACTTTTGGGTGCATGGTTGCGATTCAATAATTTTTGAAGAATAAAAGAACGGGTGTGAAGCCATCCAAAGTGGAACGAGACATTGAGGCCTATGCATCCATCCCAAAATTGTTCCTCCATGTCCTGACTGATTGGTCTATTATTGGATTAACACTACACTGACTATCCCATTTAGTGCGTGTGGTACTAATTCCCGAAACACACTCTTTTGCCCAAATTTCATAATTACTGAGGGCTGAATTTTTATTGAGTGATACTAAATTCATGAATACATGCTCATTTATCATACATTTCAAGAAAATTGGTGAGTGTTTTAAGGTGTTCGTAGAGTGCATAATTTGATTTGGTGAGTTCGAAGAGTTTTTTTTTGTTTCTATTTTTGTAGGTCAACATCATTCACTCATGAGGTATCTCCTAACACTAGAAATCAAAGAGAGCTTGCATTGGGAGCTTCAAACACTTTGACATGTAAGGCTTCCGAAACCCTGAATCCTCTTGTGGCACTAACTTCATAGCGTAAAGAAAATTTGATATCACCTTCACTAATTCCCCACACACACTATTAGGGTGAGTTTCCATATGAGCCATTTGTCCACTAGATTATAGTGTGAATAAGGACACACCCACCCAAATGTAGAGGGAATCTGGTGGGGGAGGGTTCACATGTGCTAACTAACTCCTCCCATCCTCTCAAATATGGACCCACCTACTAACCTCCTCCTCCATGCTAAAACCCCCTCTTCCTTTTCAACCCCGTCTTTCAAAACTTTCGGTGACCAACACTCATAGGTTAAAAATTCTTTAACGGACCATGCCCATGTCCCTCCACATTCTCACCCACTAGATGACGGCTTGCGCCGAAGTACATGCGAACACCTCCCACCCACTATTTTCTAGCATCTAGCAGGCGAGCGACGCGAGTACATGGGGAACTCGCCCCTCGCCCACTGCACGCTCACTGAATGAGACGATCGATCGGTGTACCTAGCTACCCTACATAAAACCCACCCCGAGGTCCCAAAGTTAATACCAATGTCAAATCCAACCCCAAAAAGGTGAGTTATGGGCTCATCTCATGTCACTCCTGCTTTTGAACACGTGTGTAAGAAGTACTTATTAAACATTCTTACCACCACCTCCTCCTCCTCCTCCTCCTCCTTGATCTCCTCGGGCGAAGAAGAAGAAGCACGCGCACACACAGTGGGCCTCAGAATAAGTTAATAGTATATAAGTTAAGCCAACCCCCCACCCCAAATCGCATGTCTAGAGAGAGAGAGAGCCACTTCAGACGATTTGTAGGAATGGGGAGGAACATGTTGTTGACGGTGTCAGAGTGTGGCTGCGGCGCAGGGCTAGTTTCTGAATGCATTGTCTGGGGGTTGTCTAAATTTGGCTAAGTTACGAAGCCTCATCTCCCTCCCTCCCTCCTACCTAGCTTCCACCTGCTCCAGTTGCTCATCTCTAGCTCCTCCTTCTTCTTCTTCTTCTTCTTATTAATCTAATACCATCACAGCTCACATGTTTGTTTACTATATAGGCCAACTTCATCGATCGACAAGCCTATATAGCAGCAGCCTAGCTACTCCACCTGCAGTGCGTTCCCATAAAATTAGATTAGATGACAACAATCGGATTACGTCTGGTGCCATGATCTCATGATCCGAGAGATCGATTGAGCAGCTCTTCTAGCTATATAGTTCTGGCCCTTTGCATTCTACTAATAATATAACTTAAAGGTTTTATAATCCACACTACGGACACCTCCAAGTTCCGTCTCCCATGTACTCATTCGTTTGACCATTGAATGGGGAAGTGAATTGTCTCGTCTGATTCGCAATCGTGAAGGATGGGTGGGTGGGGAGCTAGCTAGGCCACACACATTCGAAAACGCCGGTTTCGAAATGGCGTTGGTTCAACCAAGGTGAAAGGAATTTCAGCCTTGACATGTGCCTAACTTCGAGGAGTTTGGTTTGAAGGTTGTTGCTCCCTTTTTTTTAATATATAATATAAGTCATTGTAGCCATGTTTTCTGTATGACCTTTCCGGCGTATACACGTGATCGGAGTTTATATGATTTGTTTATTTCTCACTGGTGTATGTAGTTGAGGGAGTTTTTTGGCGGGGGATTCGTGGCACTCAAGTAAAGTCATCTGGTAACAAAAATCGGATGAGTCCATCAAGAAGCTCGGATGGAGCTTACTTTAGTGAAACATCTCCGAGTTGGCATGTAAGACCTATTTTCTCCCTCATAGCTATTGTGAACTACTAGCTATTTTGTAAATATCAATTTGTTGGCAAGGGGCAATGATGCGCCTTGGATGCTCTAAGCCTATTTTCTAACCTTCCATGAGTTGTTTCCAAGGCCATGATGTGGCTTTGACTTCCACATGGTCATTTTGATAAATATCACAAGATATCAACGTGTGCAACATATAATTATGATGTGTTGTCATAGACATTTTTTTGTTCATAATTCATTTATTTTGCACAGGTGTGATTGCTCAAACATTTATGATATGTCAAAATAATATATAACAACTTATGGTAAATTAGTGAATTAAAAAATAGATTAAAAAATAATATTATTAACATATAATATAATTTACTTGAAAATAATTAATATACACTATGTGATTTTAAAAATAATACAATATGTGATGAGGATAAAATATTACAATATTTCAGATAGGCTATAGTCAAAAACTTATGATTTTCTGAGTATACTCCATCCATAATGTTGTCCCACAAGTCTAATTCCAAATAACATACTATTTATTTATAATTCATATTATATTACCTAAAAATAAATTTAATTTTTATTTAATTTTTGTTGTATGTTTTATATTCTATGTTCATTGTTTCCTTTTGGGCATCTTATGAACATTTGCATTTATCTATCATTAGGATGACAAAGATAATTTTAAATGGTAAGTCACAAAACTATAACCTCAATATTAATGAGGATTTTGTAATGTTTTTGACCTCCAAGTTAATTACGTGCTTCATTGATGGTTTCACTTCCGGAATGAAATCCCAATCAATTGCTTATTCACTAATTGGAAGTGCACATATATTTTGGATTTTAGACCTTGAAGGTGAAGTGCACTCAATATGGGATTTGTAGTCAAGTGGCCTTCAAGAATGCAAGGGCAATGTTTTTTTTCGAAGTTGGGCGGGATGGGCAACAATTTTCGATCGGGTTCAGAAATTTCTTTAGAGGGTTGCCCTAGCCCAAATTTTAGACCCTCAAAAGTTCGTGAGGGGGTATTCAATGTCCGCCCATATTAATTTCTTAATAATAACCTGACTAGTAATTATAGGTTGGCAATGCATGATGCACCCACTTGTTTCTATATAAGGCATTTTTATTTTATCTAACCCCCTTTGTATTATTGCCTTAAGTATTAGATTAGACTAGAATTATTTAGAACTACTAAAACTTGGTATTTTTTAAACCCTTGAGACAAGGAGCCGACGACTTGAGGTAGTGTCTAAAGTGGTTCATCTCATCCGCAAAGATGAATGAACTCTCACTAATGAAAATACATGAGTGCCACGAATCCCCGGCCAAGTTTTCTAGCTACGTATTATACATATAGCATTTTAAGAGGGAGGAGATCTTGTATACTATGGTTATTAGTTTCAGGGTCATGCATGTAGGTGGTTCCTGGTTGCAACAATGGGTGCACCCCCCATGGGTCTTTTATGAGCTTCAAAAAAACGTTGGAACATTGTTCTCGTTCAAATTAAAAAATAATAGGAGAATCGAATGAGACTCGCACCTATCTAAGTCTTAAAACATTAAAGAATCTCCTTGGCAAGTGAGGAATCTGGAGGAAGACATGAAGTGACTCCACAATGACTTCTCTTTTAGAGAGCATGTGGGGTTTCTCTCTAGAATGAAAGGCTTAGGCGATCACATAGGCCCACATAGGCCTTCCCGATTGTATTTGACTATTCAGAGCCTATTTTGAATACATAGTTGAAACTCATCATAACATGTGTATTTATGGTGCTTGTTCTTAAACACAAGCTTTGCCATAGACCCCTCATACATAGATGTCCGCATAAGAGTGGTGTTGGGTTAGGGCATGTGTGCCTTAATAGCATAATTTCCTTCTACACTAGAGTTTTAAGTCAAAAGCTTGAACTTGCAATTTCCAAGGTTATGATATTTGGAACCAACAAGCTTTTAACCTAGCCTCAAAGTATTGAGTTTGATCAACCCTCAAAACTCTTATTAGTTTCAACAAGTGTAAACATGAAACTTGGACCCTTATGAATATTGAATATGGAATTCAAATAAGCCAATCCATAATGGGTTAACAAAAAATTATCAGATTAAACAAATAACAATACCCATGTTCTGTGCTAAAGTTAAAAGTGATGGTCTTAGGTCCATCTACCATAGGGTTGCTTTACACATGAATAAAGAGTTGTCACAGTGAATTTCTAAGGGCCCTTGAAACTCATCAAATTCTATACCGTGTGCAATTGATGGACCCTCAAGCTGAGTGTAAATTGGAATTGGACATGTTTAATGGACATCAACATATTGTATGCACACTTCAATATGGTAGACCCTATTATTATCTATGTAACTTACATTTTACTCATCATTTAAACATTTTTGTATTTTTACCTCTTTTATGGCTTCTATTTACCTTTGCATTCTTCACCAAGCCTTTCCACATAGTTACACACATTCTTCAATTCAAATAGAAAGAAGGTTTTAGAGCTAGAAGGTACCAATTTTCTAAAAAGAAAACTTGTTGATATCAAATTTTGTCTTCAAGGTATTTGTCCCGGGGTGGAAACTCTCCGATTTAGAACAACCAATCCTAAATCACCTCTAATACTTCTAATGAATTTGATGATTTGTTGTTTGAGAAAGAGGAGTTGAACATGCTTGGAAAGAGGGCATTGAGAGGAATCCATTGAACAATTTGTGTCTAATTTGGAAAGGACCTTGCATTTTAAAATGTTAATTTTAATAAATGTATCTATTTAAAGGAGAAATTACTATAAACATGGGTCACTATCCAGACCCCCTAGATATTGAAATTCACTTCTAAGAGAATCTATAAAATTTCCTAGAATTTAAAGTTAATTCACTTTTAAAGTTTAAAGTGCTTAAGATGCAGAAAAAATTCAAAAATAATAGAGTTATCTTAAAGTCTTCAAAGAATGATGAAGCCGTGGTTTTGATCTTCATTGAGGAAAATTTCTATTAAGAGCTCTATAGGTTGTGATATATCAAAGCTTGTTTTGAAAGTTGGGTGAAACTTTGGGACCTCCTTTGTCCACCTCTCTAACTTTGAGAGCATTTTAGGATCTAAAATATGGTATGTGCATGGGACTTGCTATCCTAAATCCCATATTAGCTCATGCAAGGCTAGCTTGACCCACCCATCCCAGTAGGATAAGCCAAAAAACTAGTTTTTTATAGGATGGCACCACTCTTTATGTATGCCAGTTCAAGCATCAAGAAAACTTAGGTGACTTTGTGTTAATTCTCATAGACCCTGGGTTTGGTATTAAAACTAGTTTTGCCAGCTTTTCTATACAAATTACTCTAATGCTTCTTAGAAATGAATTAAGAGCTCCAAACCAAATGCTACAAACACGGGGAGGTCACTCCATTGTAAAGTTGAACAACCACGTGTGAACACTTTACATGTAAAAAAATCCTACTTTTTAACATAAAGCATCACCAAAGTGAGTCAAACTTTTATCAATTTTTTTCATGAGTAGATATACGCGGTACCTATTACATAGTAAAAAATGGTAACTAAATTTGATGATTTGTTTTTTTTTCAATAAAACATACCGTTTCTAACTATAATGATGCAGAATTGAACTAAAACAATTACTACAAAAATGAGGATGATTATTTAAAAAAAATTCAAAATATACTATCAATGGTTATGTACATGTAGAGAAAATATCATAAATTTTAAAATTATATATAGCATGTAATATAGGGGTAGCAAACCTTGTTCACACGTGGTGTTCAACTTGACAATGGAGTGACCTCCCCGTGGCTACAAACATGACCCTTGTAAGTGCTACAAATAGTTCCCACCTGAGACTTATGTGATTCCTTGCATTTTTGTTGCATTTATATTTTACCACATATATATAAACCTAAGGCTTGACAAATTATCTTAAGGCTTGGAAAACGTACACTTTTGACCCAAAGAAACCCCAGAAAGGTTAAAATATGCATTGAAAGTAAGAGGGACAACAAAGTGGACATGATGAAATTGGCTAACTTTGGGTTACGTACAACTTCGGCAAGTTCCTTTTCAACATGTGAGAAAGTGACGTGGTGGTCTATCCTAAGCTCCCTCTTTAGAGTGTTTGGTAAGACGGTTATCAAGTTCCATAACATTACTTACTTTAGCCATGGCATTGTGTGGGTCATGGCTAAGATTCTCGAATATTTGGTGGCTTGAGTCTAAACTCACCAAATAATCAAGAATCTCGGCCATGGCCCACATAACGATATGTTATGTTATGTCGGGACCTCATCAAGGCAATGAAATATATATAGTTGCCTATGATACTTACTTAATTGTTTGCCAAGGTCTAACGAATATTGTGTTAGACTCACCTCTTTTATGTGGCCAGGCACAAATTCTTTTAAAAGTAGACCATAAAACATTATCATGTTGTTGTCATGTAGGACTCCATATAAGGTAGATGGATCTCAAGTGGCTTGTATTCTTAATCGGGATTTGGACCCCTAGATTTGATTGGTATGTGGTTCGGTGAGGATCGAAGAGCAAACATCATGAAGACACATGTTTAAAAGAGATTGGACTATGTCTTCAATATATATATATATATATATATATATAAATAACACTACATTACACTCAATAATGAACACAAGTGGGAGGACCTATGTATCAAGTTAAAAAATCAACAAACTTGCACTTTTGATAATCATAACTAAATTAAATGAGGTTGATTTTCAATCCGATTTTTGCAAATGGTTCATCGTAGATTTGCTAATGCAACACAAGCTTTGTTGTACAAATTGATTTAGTAGAAGTTGGAGAACATGAAAAATGAACCAAATAACACCCGCATACCTTAGATATTTCATCCATTCAAATTTCCTCAATCCCTTAGGCTCTCAAGGTCTACATCGTTCATGGTATCTGGTGTCACATGTGTAATAGTCATTGTCACGTACTCTACATTGAGGCAATGTATGCTAGCACATGATCAACAACTTCACCATTAGTGTCACTTCATGACACTTGGTGTTCAAGTCTGCAACATAAAATCTTGGCATGAGTATGTTCAATATTGCTATGAGGTATATGCCAATGTTACACAATGGTTCACAAGTTGACTACAAGTAAATACAAATGGCAAAATTTAACATTAGCATGCTCAAGAATTTCTTCTTCTTGCATACTATTATGTAAACACATGACACTTGCCATTAGTGTGCTCAATAATACCTTCCCTTACATGCTAAAATGTCAAACTATCATTTCAAGTATCCCAATGTGTTATGCTAAATGTCACAATATAAGAAAATTCACTCCAAATTTTCACTTATTTTAACAAATAATGTCATGTTTATAATTAGCAAACATGGCAATTTGAGACCTCTAGACATGATCTTGTTTAGGTGCTTCGCCAATAGCATGCGTGACACTAAATACCACACACAATGTAGTGTAAAGCGAACTTAGACCATCTCCAACTTCCCCACTAGTGAGAGAAATTGTATATTATGGGTCAAGAGCCCTCATGCTCTAGTGCATAGTGGCCCTTAGTGTAGAAGGGCCTAAGATTTGCCCCTTGTGAACTACACTAATTATCCCATTTAGTGCGTGTTACTATTGAGAGTTACGTAGTGCTCTGACTACTGAACGAGAGTGTAATATTATTGTACCAAGCAAAGTCATTCAAGTTCTATGATGTCCGCAAATCCTGTCGAACTCTTGTTAGTAAAAAGTAGAACTCCTGAGTTTAAAGACATTATTGCATTGTGTAATTCCAAATAGTAACATGGGATAATCAGTGTACTTGTGTCAACTTCTAGCCTTAGAGAACACATGAAACTTGTTGCTACGGTCCACTCACTCTAACTTAAAAAATTTCCACCTCGATTTGTTTTATTTAATTCTGAGACAACCGACAGAAAGTTTCTCACCTCATTGAAACCCTACTAGACTGTGAGAAGGTGTGGCCATGTTACAGGTAGGCTGCCAACACACTTGACATTCTTCTTGATGGTGTGAAGATACTACTTGTATGTGACCAGGATTGCAGCATGCTTCGAATTCAAGTTGTGTATTGAGTCGGTTTACCTGCCTATTTGCACAATCCATAGTAGTAAATAACTGCACTGGTTGTTAGAGAGGATGGGCACGAGTTCCGAGGCCGCCTCGATCCGCTTGCAACACACCACGCATTGTTATGATGGCTTTCTCATCAATCTGGACAAAAGCTTCCACCAAATTTCGAATGATTTCTTCCACCATGGAAGGGAGGGAGGGACTTTTGCTGCCAATTCGACGACTACAGGATCATTATCGAGCGCTCACAATTCGAGCCGTGAGAACCACTGTAACGTAGCCAGTCGAAGGCAATCTTCTCCAATCTGCGAGTTTGGTAGACATTCAAAATACGTATCTTACACCACAGGAAATCTGGTTAAGGAGCTGATGTGTGGAGAAAAACTAGTATCATCATGTCAAGGTCGCACCGAATTTGCCGAATGATCTGTTCCACCATGGGAGTAACTTGGTTTTGCTGCTGTGGTGACTCTAGGACCATTATTGAGGGCTCGCAGTTTCAGCTGTGAGATCACCGACTGTAACCCGCAAAAGATAATCTTCTCCAACCCTTGTAGACATTCAAAATACATATCTTACCCAACAGGATTCCCAGTTAAGCAAGTGTGCAAAGAAACTAGTATCAGGTCCAGAGTACACCAAAATTGCAAATGATTTCGTCCAACATGGAAGTGACCTACTTCTGCTGCTTCAGCCACTCTACAAGTCTAGTAGCAAAGGCTCACTCTTGTCAAAGACGTGTCAAATGTGTCTCGGGATGCACATTTTCAATCTTCTCCAATCTTCAAGCACTAGTAGGAAGCATTGGCCCTAGAATACTCTTTCCATTTGACACATGCGGTCATATGAACACGATCCAATTGACAAGTGTTCATCAAATGTCATAGAATTCACTTGATTGTTGTAGATTGGTTGTGTGCTAATGTCCTCATGTGTCAAATGGGAAGTGCATTCTAGGAGAACATTTTCCTACTCCTACTAGCACTAAGTAGGAGAAGTGGTTCTAACACATACTTCCCATTTGATTTGACACGGGCGATCATTAACGCACGATCTAGTCAAGTGAAATCTATAACTATTCTAGATTGGACTCGACTCTCATCAACCGGGTCATGGTCGAATGACCACATGTGTCGAATGGGAAGTGTGTTCTAGGAACATGTATCCTACTAGTTTAGTGAAGTTTGACGGAAATTCAAAAAACGTGTTATGGAATACAATGGAAGCGGAATTCTAGTTGAGTGTGAAAGAAGTCTAATATAAATCAGGATGTTTTAAACTTACATCAACATGTCATTCATGATTCAACGACACCGTTTATGGTATTTAGTGTCACATACACTATTTGTAAAGGGCCTAAACTAGATGCTTAGAGGTCTCAAAGTGTCACGCCCACTAATTACCAATACGATTCCATTCGTCAACATAAGTAACTTCTTCAATTGAAATAAAATAAATTAAAATAAATCTACATTATGACATTTAGAGTAACACATTTGGATACATTAGATGATAATCTGGAGCTCTAATATGCAAGGGGAAGATATTTTCGAGAGTGCTAAATGACAAGTGTCATGTGTTAACCTTAGTGCTTACATTTTAGTATGCCAGAGGAAGATATACTTTGAGCATACTAACAACAAGTGTCATTTGTCTACACTTCAGTTAACTTGTAAACCATTGTGTAACATACACATACACCTCATAACCCTACTAAACCTACAAATGATTAGTCAGCGCACTTGAACGCCAAGTGTCATGAAATGACACTTACGTTGAAGTTGTTAAAACGCCTCGGAGTAGGGTGAGTGCGTGACACTATTACAGACGTGACACTGAACACCATGACCGGTGTAGCCCTCCCCAAGTAACTTAACTTACTTCGTGGGAAGCAGTGACAATGATAAGTTAGTGTAGTGACTAGTCTAGTCCTGGCAGGCAGCAGCAGCTGACACATGGCTCAACATAATTTAATGTGGTACCCAAAAGTATGAAAGGAGCACAATGGCCTCGAAGCCCGAGATCATCATCCTTGGCACCAGTTCCTCGATCCGCGAGCAGACTGATCAAGGCCGGCGATCGAGCTAGCTAGCTAGGCGAGCGCGATCGAGCTCTGAATGAGCATATGTGTTAATTTACAGTCATGAGTGGGGTGGGGGGGGGGGGGGGGGGCATGCGGTGCGTTTGTTTGTCTGGTTTAACTTATTTAGTTCTCAGACACTTCTACTGACCAACCTCCGCACTGATGCAGACCCAGTCCTTCCCTTGACATCATCCATCTGGCCGCCTCTCATTCCTCGCGCATGGGCCCATATGAATGTCCCATCACGAAATTTTCTCCTCGTGTCTGGGCATAAGGTAGATGGGTCGTCGCTCGAAGCGCTGAGCATAGGTACTATTATACGATTACGAAGTCCTTGTTGGGATTTGAGAAGGGATTCCAACGCACCCAAACATGCTTTCTTTGAATTCCGTATGCAAAAGTTATAAGGGTTTAGATTATTATCGGTACATGAACCAAAACCAACACATGAGTTGGTGTTAAGGTGGTGGACATTCTTATCATTCCTCATGCGCGACAACCATCCCAATTTCAACCATATGAATGTCCCATCACGGAATTTTCTGCTCATGTCTGGGCACATTCTGTAAGGTAGATGGCGTGTCACTTGAAGCGCTGAACATAGGTACTATTATACGATTAGAAAGTCCTTGTTGGGATTTGACAAGGGATTCCAACGCACCCAAACATGCTTTCTTTGAATTCCGTATGCAAAAGTTATAAGGGTTTAGATTATTATCGGTACATGAACCAAAACCAACACATTAGTTGGTGTTAAGGTGGTGGGCATTCTTATCATTCCTCATGCGCGACCACCATCCCAGTTTCAACCATATGAATGTCCCATCACGGAATTTTCTGCTCATGTCTGGGCACACTCTGTAAGGTAGATGGCGTGTCACTTGAAGCGCTGAGCATAGGTACTATTATACGATTAGAAAGTCCTTGTTGGGATTTGACAAGGGATTTCAACGCACCCAAACATGCTTTCTTTGAATTTCGTATGCAAAAGTTATAAGGGTTTAGATTATTATCGATACATGAACCAAAACCAACACATGAGTTGGTGTTAAGGTGGTGGGCATTTTTGTCATTCCTCATGCGCAATCACCATCCCAGTTTCAACCATATGAATGTCCCATCACGGAATTTTCTGCTCACGTCTGGGCACACTCTGTAAGGTAGATGGTGTGTCACTTGAAGCGGTGAGCATAGGTACTATTATACGATTAGAAAGTCCTTGTTGGGATTTGACAAGGGATTTCAACGCACCCATACATGCTTTTTTTGAATTCCGTATGCAAAAGTTATAAGGGTTTAGATTATTATCGATACATGAACCAAAACCAACACATGAGTTGGTGTTAAGGTGGTGGACATTCTTATCATTCCTCATGCGTGACAACCATCCCAGTTTCAACCATATGAATGTCCCGTCACAAAATTTTCTGCTCGGGTCTGGGCACACTCTATAAGGTAGATGGTGTGTCACTTGAAGCGGTGAGCATAGGTACTATTATACAATTACAAAGTCCTTGTTGGGATTTGACAAGAGGTTTCAACGCACCCAAACATGCTTTCTTTGAATTCCATATGCAAAAGTTATAGGGGTTTAGATTATTATTGGTACATGAACCAAAACCAACACCTCGGGGGGGGGGGGGGGCAGTGTGTTAAAAAGTTAAGGATATAGGTGCGAACAACCACTATTTTATAGGGGGGTATTACTTTCAATTCTTTTTTTTTTTTCACATGCTATCATTATGTAAATTTCTACTTTGGGTTAATAGAAAAATGGCTTGCATTACTTATAATTCCAAATTACCTATTATTCCATACCCTATAGTACTTTAAAGATGTCCAGTGCCATTTTTGATACCCTATATTACTCTTAAGTCCATTTATAATTTTTAGCCCCCATGTTTTTAAAATACCCTATCATTTGTTCGCACGTATATTGCTACTCCAACCAATGACTACCCCCCCCCCCGAGACCAACACATGAGTTGGTGTTAAGGTGGTGGGCATTCTTATCATTCCTCATGCGCGACCACCATCCCAGTTACAACCATATGAATGTCCCATCACGGAATTTTCTGCTCATGTCTGGGCACACTCTGTAAGGTAGATGGTGTGTCACTTGAAGCGCTGAGCATAGGTACTATTATATGATTACAAAGTCCTTGTTGGGATTTGACAAGGGATTTCAACGCACCCAAACATGCTTTCTTTTAATTATTATATGCAAAAGTTATAGGGGTTTAGATTATTATCGGTACATGAACCAAAACCAACACATGAGTTGGTGTTAAGGTGGTGGACATTCTTATCAGTCCTCATGCGCAACAACCATCCCAGTTACAACCATATGAATGTCCCATCACGGAATTCTTTGCTCATGTTTGGGCACACTCTGTAAGGTAGATGGTGTGTCACTTGAAGCGCTGAGCATAGGTACTATTATATGATTACAAAGTCCTTGTTGGGATTTGACAAGGGATTTCAACGCACCCAAACATGCTTTCTTTTAATTATTATATGCAAAAGTTATAGGGGTTTAGATTATTATCGGTACATGAACCAAAACCAACATAGGAATTGGTGTTAAGGTGGTAGACATTCTTAGCATTGCTCATGCGCGACCACCATCCCAGTTACAACTTGATGCATGGGCCCATATGAATGTCCCATCACAAATTTTTTTGCTCATGTTTGGGCACACTCCATAAGGTAGATGGTGCGTCACTTGAAATGCTAAGCACATGTACTTTTCTTACGATTAGAAAGTTCTTGTTAGGATTTGACAAGGTATTCCAACACGCCAAAATATGTCTTCTTTGATTTCCGTATGCAAAAGCTATGAGGGTTTAAATTTTCATTGGTACGTGAACCAAAACGAACACGTGAGTTGGTGTTAAGGTGGCGGACATTCTTAGTATCAATGTGTACTTATTATGTAAGATTTTAGGGTGGTGGAGTAGTGCCCTCGACCATAGATTTTTGTACGTCCTACATGTGTAGGCAAAAAATAATAATTCTTAGGCATATATGTGGTCTTATTGTAGGCACTTCCAACTCCATAGACAGTTTTGGCAGTTGGATTGGATCATGAGTTGTTTCGTCCAATCAGCAGTTGCGAGTCCCAACAATTGTTGTTTCAAGTTTTAGAATTAGAGTTGTGATACAAAAATTGTAAGAGGTCAAAATGAAGACTTTGTTTTTCTCTTCTTCTAAAAATGTTGAAATGGTCCAATATGCCCTACTGCTTATGCCCTACTGCTTTTGTTAATAATTGAACCTATAGTGGTTAATGTGTTTTGAATCTTGAGCACATAGGCCTACCTCAAGGCAACGCATGAGAATGAACCCCATCGTGAACCGTTTGCGAACCTTCACAAACCATTGTTGCCATGAACAGTCGTGACCCATCTCAAACGCTACTTTGAACGGTTGATACATCCTACCAAAAAGTAGTATCGTGACAACAAAAAGAGATCTTGATGAGGAACGAAAGGAGATGATACTTGCAAATGAAACTACAAATCTTGGTTAATTGAAATGTTCTGAACTAGGTTTTGAGTAGATCTAGAATTTTGCATAACTCGTGGACATAACTAGTTGTGTGTGCACACTTTCGTTGGTCAACCTTATTATAGATATGGCAAAAAATTAAGTTAGTCTTAGATGTGGATGCCATATCTTGTCGTAGACACGTTTTAGTTGCATACACATTGTGTTTTCTCTCTCCAAAAGGCACATCTAGAGTGATTATTTGATCAATTTACTTCTCTTGTTGTACAAGTCTTTTGTCCATATATACTAAAATTCTAGTTCTTGAAACTACTGAGCATCATTGTAGAATCTAACAACATAGAAAAAACCGATCTTGCATTTTAATTCAAACTCCTTTCAAGGACCTCAATTTTGTCAACCCTAGAAAGGATTACCAATTGCTTATGATATAGAGCCATAGGACTCTTCTCAACAAACGGAGTGCACTCAAAGTGAGATAGAGGTAGACCATGAAATATAAAATGATGAAAACATGGTCCCATCCATCATATATTTTTAACAAGACTTAGAAGCCCTACAAACATGTAATATGGTTGGTGAGCATGTGTCAGCATAATTGAGTATATTTCTTTTGATGCTATTGGACCACAATTGGATGTGTTTAAGGCTAAATAAGGGGGCAACAATTAGACAAACATTTTGAAATTATTGGAGAATGTGTTATCATGGTAGCTTGGGGGGTGGACTCTTCATTATGTACCAATGACATGCTAGAAAATGGACTCATGTAATTATACTAGGCTTTTCAATTTAGTGTGACAAATGCCTCCACTACATATACAAACTATACATCATGAATTACATAGGCCTTTATTACACATGAAATTCATTATCACTTACAAATGAGAAAGTCATTGAATGTATTCTCATCCATAGCATGCAACTCAACGCTTGTATCAAACAAAGACAAGAGCACATGAACTTAGCCACACTCCGGAGAGCAAATCTCAAGGACACCCATGAGTGTTCCAAGGGCCTTGAGTTTGTAAGAACCTAAAATCCAAATCCAAATCCAAAACAAAAACATACATGGTAGTCATTAAGGACTATGACCATATGACAACAATGGATGAAAACATGAACTGGATGAGACTAACACATGTATTGTCAATTTCTCTCTAAGCTTGAGGGCCCCCTTTTGTACATCCACCTATACTTCAAAGAAATTGATAGCCTTTTCAAATGTACACACTAAAGTAACATAATACCTCTCCCTGATGTATACTATGTACGCTAATGCCTCAAATAGTACCCTTTCTTACACTCACGTTAGTTCGTGCGTGGTATGAAGAATCCACCCCCGGGCATGGTAGTGGCACAATAGTGGTCTTCTAGACAATGGAAAATTGATCCAATTTTTACAATAAAAACGGTGCTTCCAAAGTGGAGCATGTACAATAAGATCTTCATAGCACACCCTAATTTATATTCATTCACCATAAATGTGGATGCTTAGAAATAGTGTGCTTAACATTCTTTGAAACGAGTGGTGTATTAGAATGAAATCAAAAGATCAATGAATTATTCTTTGTTACAAAACACAAATACCAACATTATAAACGTAAAATTCTACATAAGATGAAATTTCACATGATAAATTTTCATATGTTATAAAGACATGTCTTTTCAAATGTGAGAATTGCATATGGATGCATTAGTTTAAATTTAAAATATCTATCATCAAGAAACAATCATCACTAGTTTGTGGTAGGAACGTGAAACACCTTCCAAACCATGAAGAAACATATTGCCCGATTTTCCACTAAAAGTATAAAATAAATAGTTCAAATATTATACACTTGCAAAGTTGCAAGTGGAAATAGGTGAGATATGAGGGGACAAAGAGAGATCATGTCTACTTTGTATTCATATAGCATCTACTTCTTTATTTGAACCCCCCGTTTTTCTAGGTATCCATGTGTCACACGAAGTGCTCGAGGTAGTGATGGACTCCCCATATTGAACCATCAACTTTGGTGCCATATATGACAGTTGGTCTTTAAGATTCTCTTCAGATTTAAGATCAATAAGACTTGAAAGGACTAATAAATACTTATAGAATCTACATGCCCTCATACGGTATATGGTTACAACGATACTCAAAATTTAGTCCTCTCGAGTCTAATTAACATTGGCCAAAATACTAAATAGCATACTTGATTATGAGATAAGCTTGAGTAGGATTGAAGTAAATCTAGACTTACACATGAATTTTGGACAAAATTGCATTGTATGCGTGTATATCTACAAACGGATTTTATAATAGAAATAACATGTAGTAATATATGTATCGATCTTATGTAATAATTTACTACATAATTTGGTATAATTGAAACTTACGATGTAACTTCAACATTCAATTGTTTTGACATAATAAATTAGCCTATGAAAGTTTGTGATGTATGCAACGATAGCTCACCTCTTGGGTCACCTTGGACGATTAGACTGGTTAAAGTAAAGCTATGCTTTACAAATTGATGGGCTTTGATTGATATGTAGCTTGGTTCCATGAGAGCCTGACTAAGGGTCCAACCGCACCACTTAGTTAAGAGAATTAGCTAACTCACAAGTTAGCCAACCAAGATTCTAGCAAATTAAAATCATGGTTGCACCAACACATGGAGGTGTGCAATTAAATTGGTTCACAATCCTAAATTGAACATGATTTAGAGGTGGTTTGCACCAAGACCATAAGAACACGGGGACACTTGAATTCTTAAAGTTGCGATGTCCATAACATTTGTTGTTGTTCAAGTCATATTTACACTTAGTTTTTTAAGCCAATTTTAGGCCCATGTAATTCTTCGAAGGTGGGAAGTCCACTTCGTATCTCCATGATGAAGCGAATTTCAATTTGAGGTGAACATTTCTTGAACGCCTCTTTGAGTAGGCGTAACCAAAATTCGGGAGACCAATGACGCCTTAAGTTTCAAAATTATAGCTTTTTAGCCCATAACATTGTTTGTGTGATTCACTATATTGGATTTGTTGTTTTAAAATTGAATAGTCATACCCCCTCGTGTTATCAAGTGAACAAGCACACCCCTTCATATTTTTCAGTCGAACAATCATACCCTTTCATAATATGTTAAATAGGTCTAGGTTGGGCATCTCAATATAACAAAGCCATATTAAGATATATATATTTGGAACCATGTTGTTTGAGACAATAATTTCTATTAGGGTTTCCCTTGTCACAACGAATAAGGTGGGCTACCATTGAATTTTAACACTACTAGAAGGTGGTAGTCAAATACCTTCATTATTAAACTAGACTGACAAATCTACGGGGGATCAAGATTCATTGTGCCAATTTAACAAACCAGTTGTTTGGAATGGCAAACATATTGTTTGATTGCCACTTTTCTACTCGTGTATAGTGGAGACCACCTTTATATCATTTGTAATGTAAGGTACGCAAGCTTGATTTGGTCACTTATCTTAATCGGACACCTATATTTGAGTGGTGCCAAGTGATTATTTTCAAGTGGTGGGTGATTAGGTGCAAATGTAAGGAGTCCAAGAACATATACCATGTAGGTATGTGTTTAAATTTAGATTCATAGGAGATTGGACTACGTGCTCAAAATTATGATTCATTATCAAGAGGAGGCCACACATGCCCAAAACTAGAGATTTTCACAAAAGCCATCTCGGACGAGAGAGGTGAAACCGGATGTTTTGAAACTTTGGGCCACACTACATGTGCAAATGAGCCATCATTTTTTGTTAGTTCTGTGACACCCCACCTCAAAGATGACTACTTCACGGAAAGATCAAAATATAAAATATAAAAACTAAGACTCGATGTTGTGTTCTTATTGGCTTCCAACACGATGGGCCATATTTTTCCCACCATTTTGCAAGAGCTGACAATCTTGTGGGAAAGCAAACCCTTATTCCTAGTTGCCAATTTAATGAAGAATCAACTTTCTATTTAGCTCTTGGAATTTTAGAAAGGTGGCATTAGTTGGGGGGAGAACCGATAGTTTCACAGTTTTGTGAACTTCCCTTTAGTGGACTTTGATAATTCATAACACCTCAAAATCAACTCCAAAACTTTGAGAAATTGGTGTTGGCTTCTCAAAATATATTTGTAGACACGCATAATTTTCAACCTCGTTAATCTGAGTAGTGGAAGATAGCAAAACGGCAAGAAGTAGCCAAATAAGGCCCATCTACCTCATTGGAGAATTTAGTCATGTGTTGTAGGCAAACTGCAAAAGGCTTAATGCTGGTCCAAGAATTTGGCGAGGGGATCATAAGCTGTGGATCCCAAGACTGATCCAAAAGTGTTACTGGGGATCTAATATGACGCACTAAACAAGGGAACATATTAAAAGGATTCTTTCATGCTTTTATAGCTTTGGCGAATCTCTACATTCATGTAACTTATCCAAGTTGCAATTTAACTTTACTTGATGATTTGGGGGTTCGCAGAATCTACTATACTTATTTTGTAATCTCTAGTTCCAATCTCCATCAAGCCACACATGTTTGACAACGTTGGTTTTAAAAAGGAGTTTGGTAAACTAAGGTTAAAATTTTTTGGCCTTCACACGTATCTAACTTCGGGGAGCTGGGTTTTGAGGTTGGCCCTTTTTAGTTTGGTTAAAACCGTCTGTTTTCAACACCGTTCCAAGACAACGTTTTTGTAAAGTTTGAAACATTCATTTATGAAGGGAGGCCACACAAGATATGAAACTATCGGTTTCTCCCACTAACGGCACCTTACTAGCATTATGGGAGCTAAATAAAAAAGTTAATTCTTCATTGAATTGGTAGCTAGGAACACGGGTTTGCCTTCCCACTAGACTGCCAACTCTTGACAGATGGTGGGGGAAAACACAACTCATCATTTTGGGAGCCAACAGGAACGCAACATCAGGTCTTAGATGTTTAGAATTAATATTTTGATATTTTTTTAAAGTAGTCATCTTTGAGGTGGGGTGTCACTAAACTAACAAAAATGGTGGCTCATTTGCACATGTTGCGTGGTCCCAAGTTTCAAACCATCCAATTTCGGGTGTGTGTGGCTTCCACTTGATAAGAGTTGCAAAAGGATGGTTTTAACCAAAAAGAAAGAGGGACTAACCTTGAAATCCAGCTCCTCGAAGTTAGGCACATGTCAAGGCCAAAATTCGCTTACCTTGGCTTAGCAAATGCCGTTTTGAAACCGACGTTTTTGAACGTATGTGGCCTCCCCTTTAATGTGTATGTTTGACAAATTTCATTTGGCGTCCAACTTCAAACCCAAAGTCTCATGTGATGTTTTCGAAAACAAAAATGAATCTTAATCGACATCTACATTTCCTTCTAAAACATCACTTCAATGTCAGATGCCTAGTAGTACATGCCATTTCAATTTCCAACATGTCAATCGACGTGTGGTTTTTCTCTTACAAGTCACACTACACGTCCGATTCCATTCCAAATCGTGTGTGTCAATTGACGTGCATTTTGTGTGTGTGCGCTCGCAACTTTTGCATGTCAAATGTCGAAAAGTTGCAAAAACTTTGTCAAGAAAACACACTGCTTCCGCTTTTTCTTCAACTTACGACGATGTGATCACCCAGCAGGCATCATTAATCCTACTTATTTGCGTACATGGACGCCTGCATAATTATGACCGTGGTACTGAATGAAGAAATCCTAACCTTCAAATCATCAATATTCTGATCATCCTGACACCACTGAGGCATTGAAGAATAACCATCTTCACCTGCTCAAACTTGATTATTTATAATGGAGGGAAGTTATAGCTTCAGAAGAAAGTCGGATATACAACAACTTAGTAAGCACATGCACCAGCCGCATGCAGCTACCGTATAGATAAGCACATTTACTTTGGAGACTCGAGGCTGTGCCTAGCTAGCTACAGCACACTCACTTACTTCTAGCTAGGATGCCTTGCTTTTACCCCACTTTACCCCAGATTTGTGGCGGCGTAGTTATAGTCTGTACAGATTCGATTCCTCAATTAGCGATCTTACTTAACTTACATGCGGCAAAATTTGCACCCTAATCGCAGTTATGTATCTTGTAGACTTACTGCAGCCTAATTAAGCGCATCTCCACATGCATGCAGTACGGTGAGGTTTTGTGTGAGTGTGCGAGAGTGGACATGTCAAGATCTCCTGATCATTCCTGAATTGCCATCCTTGGGATCTTCACTCTCGACACCAGCAATGCCACGGCTCGATCTCGTTTGCTCAGTGCCTCCAGAGACTGTGAGTTTCATCTTTCGGAAACGACACATTGGAGACGCAGATTTGTACAGGTAGCTAGATGGGCTTTATTTGGTTGCTGTGAAAAGAAAAGAAAAGAAAAGAAAAGAAAAGAACAACGTTTGCTTCTGCTCGTATCAGGAGGATAAAATTTCTGTGTGCCTGCAAATGTATCTGAAGAAATCAAGATTACCACCTGGATCGATTTGGAGACTGAGTTGTTACGAATTACCGACTCAGTCCATCGATGATGAGTCATAAGAAGGTCACATAAAAGTTTGCTTGATTCTGTTGACTGTTGAGTCGAGAATGGTTAACCAATTTTGAGCACGTAGTCCGGTCTCTTTCAAACACCTGTCGTTTTGGTGTTTGTCCTTGGGTTTGCACTTAATTACCCACCACTCAAATATCCGGTGAAATGAAGTAACCAAATTAGGCATGCTTACCTTTTAGAAAGAGGGCATGAAATTGGTTTTTTTTTTAAAAGGTTTGCACCTACTTCTCCGAGGCGATAAACACATGACTAGTAAGATAGACGTGTCTTAAACAACATGTTTTTGAGATTGGCGTTGTCTTGTGGAAGATCTTCGATACTCAGATTTTTAAGTACTTGCAAATTTGTGTGTGAGCACTTCAAAGACTGTTATAAGTTGTTCCACTTGCAAAGACCTCTCGTAAATGTGTTCTTTGTGAATTTATTTAGGAGTTGAAGTTATAATTATATAGAGGCCATGTGTTTGGAATAAAAAGAAAAGACTTGCATTCTACTTCGTCATTCATCACAAACTTCCAAACAATGGTGTATAATGTAGTGTTTTATATTGTTATCTCTATATACACTTAATCATCAAGCAATATATGTGTTGATTATTGTATAAACTTCTTTGTAACGTTTTAGATCAATGACCTTCATAAGGTATGTGTGCCTTATGTGGTCACTTGTCTTATGTGGCTACCTAGAATGGGGTGTTAATAAGTACAATTAAGTTGGTCAAATTTGCTTTTGCGCATACTGTATGTGATGTGAACGTGGCCATTCTAGGCACATAACCTACAAAAGCCTCTCCACATATAATCACTTACATTTGCGAAGTTTGAATGAGGCAGTTGAAAAATCATGGGTCTTTATGACTGAAATCACACTGCTCTGATTTTGTACCAACTTCATGCATATTAAAAGTGTTTTAGAGGTGAACCTTCAAAGGGCCTTCAAATACAATGCCTACTTGTTTGAGTGTGGCAAGGTTTTTCTCAGTAAAGAAAACTTTACCACGTGACACTTGACTAGGCACACATAAATGCCGTTTCAAGCACAAGTAAAGAAACTTTCATCGTGTGGCATAACATTACTAAAGCGTTAAGCTCTTGTTCCGTGGGCCCTCATGATATAACAATGAGATGCTTGAAAAGCTACACAAGGAGACTTATATTCATACTAAATTCCCAGCATCTCACTGTTATATTTTGAGGGTTCATATATGAGTAATGTTATGGGACACTCTATGTAGCCCATAAAATATAATGTGTGTGTACAAAAGGGTATTAGTTGAAAATTTGGCTTACAAAGCATACATATGGGATGGGTATTATTCCACCTAATTTTGTGGACATAAATCAGGGGGGGTTGGACTCTTCATACCACATAAGAACTAATGTGAGTGTGGAAAGGGAGAGGTATTGTTTTCTCTAGTGTGTACGTTGAAAAGGCTATTAGGAATTTTGAAGTAAAGGTATATGTAGAAAAGGGGGCCTAAGGTTTTGAAAAATGTGCTAGTTTCATCCAATTTACGTTTTCATATACTGTTATTTATTGCCTTAGCTTCAATGATGTGTGTTTCAGGGCTACATTATTACGAGTTAAATCCTATAGATGAAAGTATATTGTATATGTAACAAATGCCTATTTATTTCATGATTTATATATTATATATGTAGTAGAGGCAATTATCACATTAAATTGAAAAGCTTAGTATGAATACACAAGTCCATTTTCTAGCATATCCGTAGTACGTATACATTTGTTGTTATTTATAAATTTCTTCATAGTCACCCACACATGTCATTTAGGTTTCCAATTAAGAGTCCTTCCTTGAGATATAAATAACTTGGTAGTATAGATGTACAACACCCTAAAACCTTGCATAATAAGTACATATTGATTGTAAGAATCGTGTCCATCACCTTAACATGTGGTTCATGTGTTGGTTTTTAGGCTATCCACCAATAGAGCTTTAAACCCCTATAACTTTTGCCAATGGAGATCAAATAAGGGACGTTTTACACCTAGAGGCCATGCCAATTCCCCTTGAGGCCGGTTGCATGAAATTTCAGCCCCTTTTGGGTTGCAGACTGGCCTTAACTACACATTATAATAAGACTATAATGGGGGCCAATTTTCCCATATGTAAAGGCCTTAGGGCCAAGAATCTAGGCTGTATCAATAAATCTAGCATAATCCAACGGATCTAGCATAATCTAGCATAGAGCCGTTTAGATTTCCACATAATCCAATGGATATGGTTCGCTAAAAAATCATATTTTATTAATTATTAATTATTATTATATATATATATATATTTGAAATCTAACTTTGGCCCTCCATTTTGGGTGCACCCAATTCAACAAGCTCGGGCCGTGTCAGACCATGCATTTTTTGATAAAAAAAAATTTATACCACCAAATTGGCCCGGGCGGTAGGTGTAAAGGGGTTGGGGCCGATTTTAGCCTTTTGGCCAATCACAAGTGAGGATTTTAAGCCTCTTACACAATGAATTGGCCTGGCCTCTAGGTGTAAAGCGGCCCTAAGACACATTTTGATGTGTTGGATCCCCATGTCAAGAACCATATTAAGCTTTCTAGACCTAATAACAACATGTATGCTCAACGGGAGCAAGTATATAAAAAAAGTGCTCTTGTATACTAAAACCATAATCATTTTGGTCAAACGCCTAAAAGTGGTAGCAAAGTGCTGTTTAAATTGGATTTTCTTCCATGGCGCCCTCTATTGTTGTGTTAGGTACTCAAATACAAAATATCAAGATGAGATCTCCAAAACTTATCATTTAAAGTACCGCTCAAAAGGTAATGGCTAAATATGGTTTTGGACGTAGATTTCACGACCTTTAGTATTTTGAAGTTGGATTCTTTTCTCTGAGTCTTCATATTCCTTGTATTCATCATAAACTTGAGGGCACCATTCCAAATTTTAATTATAAAAAAACATCAATTTAATGTAATTTTGATCATAATATTTCAAATAAATTTCAAACAATTACGTGTTCAGTATACCTACTTGCACCGTCTTCTCAAATTTGTAAACTTTTTCTCGAAATCGTTTTTATCAACACAAATTCCTTGATGGTGTAGATCAATGTGCTTTTCAAATATGTACGATTTTTTCCTTCACAATCCTCAAAGTTAATACATAGTTTTGAATCGCCTTTCCCTCAAACCTATGCATCATGGTAATGGGACTCGTGTGCTTGACTGTGCTTGCGCAGCAACACGTGATCTCAAAACGAAGAACGATTTCTTCTAGATCCAAGCAACCATCCCTCCCCAAGCATCACAACATCATACATGTTTTACATCACAACCTTTTGGTTACGGACGAGTGAACATCTGAAACTCATGTGAACGATCCCACCTTCACAAACACACAACCGGATCCACGACAAGAAACACACGATTCCTCCCAATTACACGCTGCCGAATCACACCGGAACTTTTCGAGGCGGTGATTTTTGGGGGTAAAAGGTGACAGTTTAAGCAGCATCCTCCACATTACCACCTTAATCACAGCCAGCGGCACCGTTGAGGGCGGTTAAAGATCCGTTTGAAGGGGTCAGGCTCGAGGAACTAGCCTGGCTCACTATTGTGGCAGCGGAGTCCACATCAGCTGGGCCGATTCAATCAATTAGTGTGGCATGGTGGAAGGCGGGTGGGCTTGGCACATTGGAAGTGACATGAAGGGGCCAGAGACAGAGAGAGAGAGAGATGGAGAGAGAGAGAGAGAGGGCTTGGTCTTGGTCTTGGAGGTGACATTTCTGCAGATAGAGTATAAGGCCAGTAGTGGGCCACTTATTGAGTGTGTTTTTTTATATTCCCTTTGTCACCTCCGACCTGACCCTGACCCCCGCCCAAGTACCCAAACCAATTTTTCTGATTAGACTCTAGTGTCACACAGCATGGGGGTTAGCTGTATTCTCAAGTCTCAGGTCATCATTGAGAGCTCCACTAGACTGGCTGATGTAACACCATGCGCGAGGTCTCCCGTACGAGAGGGGTTTCACTCTTAGAGGAAAGGAAAGGGAAGGAGGTGGGGGGCCGAAAGGGGATCAAATGTACGATCGAGATGTGTGAAAATCTGGCGGGGTTTTTCTCCGTTGGTTATTGGGGGAGCTTTCGGGAACTTTGGGGTGGAGGGGACGGTCCGTAGGCATGAGAAGAAGCGTCTACGGAGGAGCAAGCAAAAGGTTTTGGGAATGTTTGGTTTTTACGCCAAAGAAAAGGAGGTAGGCCGTAGTCGTCTCAAGCGATTTAGATTCTCCAGTCGGAAACGCGGGCACCTGTCTTTGTTCTTGGACTTTTGAGGTCTGCAAACGTCCTCCACGACGATCTTTCGTCAGATTTCTATACACAATTCGTAGGAGTCTTCATAAACAGTGAAAGTCTTTTGGAATGAAAGGTCATACATTGAAAACAAGTTTATATTTTGTACATTGTCTTTTGTTAGGGAGGGAGAAGAAGAGCACCATCATGTGTAACATTGATGATCAATAAACTAAGTATATAGTTGCATGGACACGGGCGTCAGAGGGATGGTAACTTCAAATAAAATTAAGGGAATTGAACCAATGCATAGTTTTGGTTCAACACGAGCTTGGTACAACTTTAATCTCTTCTGTTTAAGTCATGTGGATTGGTAAAAAGTGTGCCCTATAGTGTGCACCCACAGAATTCTCCCTAACGATTTTTGTGCGAAAAAACCTCAACAGTGTGGCCCACAGTATTTACCATAATCACCGTAGTCTTGCGATCCTTGACAGATCCGTGTCTTCGTGGACCGATAGGTGGAAGGCATACATGAAAGGAATTTGCTAGCTCAGCTGATAACTTACCTTCCAAGGAGCAGTTGAAAGTCTACCATACTTGATTCATGATGCTTGCAATTTAATTCCTCGGAGCTTTCAAACTCATACCAGAGGTTAACTTCTGTGACAAGAGGTTCAACTGTGTATTCACAGGACACTCACACAATCCATAGTAATAACAGTAAGGGGTACCACAGCAGCCTGGGCCTCGGGCGGGGTTCCCAAGACCACCTCGATCTCCTCCAAGGCCACGAGTTGTTATGATGACTTCCTTCTCAAGGGCTTCTTAACAATCTGGAAAAGCTTACATGTACCTACATATAAGTTATACACCGCATTGCAAATCATCCTGTCGACGTAGACTAGGGGAAGTAGTGCACAACGGTCCAAGGCTTAAGTTACCTGTACTACTGTGTTTATCTAAGTTATAAAGGCCAGCTGCTTAACAGATCCAGGATGACCAGTGCTTCATGTCTGCATACCTGCTATCCTCAATATTGTCACTTCTTTACAGTATTGATACATCTGATCATTTTACGATCATCCACAAAGGTCCACATCAGATAAATATGACCACTTAGTGGAGGCGAACCGTTGGGTAAAAGCACGCAGTTCTTAGAGGGAGTGAATGGTCAGGAAGCCTCTCACTACAAGCACATGAGACTTGGGTAATTGACTTGAGTCACTGAAAAATCGTCATACGTCACTTGAAAATCTGCGAATTTATCACAATGATAGATTTGTGCATTTTTTTTTAAAGTGAGTAGGATGATTGCCGATGACTCATGTCTGTGTTGGTAGTATCTTAATCCAAGTCTATTTCATTGTTCTCTCTAACATGATCTATAACGTATGAAGATGGTAGGTTCTAACTCCACAATTATAAATTCTATAACCCATGTAGTGAAAGAGAACCAAGGGCAAAACCACACACTTTCTTTTAGTGAGTATACTGTTTATGAAGGTCAAGTCTTTGTCATATTACAGCCAGTGGTCCTCTTTCCTGTTTTATCACATAACTTAGGTATATTAAGAAAAATGTACCAATATTGTCTTTAAAATGTGTGGAATACCATGCAGAGGCGGTCCCTGAGTTTCTTGTGAATTCCCTCCCTCACTCATGTCTGGAGACTAGGCACATTAAGCTTATAACCGTGATCGATCGAATCAATACTCTTGTATTGATTCAATATATTTTGGAAAGAATTTGAGTAGATTTCTACGAAGTAGAGCGACATGAGTCGTAGGCTGTCCTGGAGTGGAAAGGCTGACATATTGCTTGACATACTTCCAACTTCCCATGACTCAAAGGTATAAAAAGGAGGCAACGCACAAACTTCAAGATTGTCATCATCATCATCATCTCAGTTTCTTGTTGTTTGAGCCACCAATTCGCAGTCGAGCAGTGCAAAATGCTAACCTATAATATATTTATATATGTAACTTGTACGCTGCATCTGTCATCCGTCTTAAGATCTCTCTACTCAGAACGCACAAGGGCCCTTGTTACCAACCTCTCTGTAGACCTGGTCGGGACCTGACCCTTGTGATCACAGAGTAAGGAACTCATCATTTCATCATTTGCGACCTCACATCCCCTTGGGTCCACTAAATTTTTGTTTAAGTTTCCTGTCTGCTTGATTCATGTGCTCTATCAAGGGGTAACTTAACTATATTCAATGAAGACCTAATAGTATGCTAAGTCCTCCAAAACCTTCAACATAATATTACTTAGCCCACTTCATTTGCTCCCCTCCCCCCCGCATGTGCGCGGAAAGAAAGAAAGAAAGAAAGAAAGAAAAGATAAACCTTGCATAATGTATGCGGGTGTTACATATTTGGTTACTTTTGTTGAGGATTAAAGAACAAACACTGTATACACACATGTTTAAATTAGATCACGTCTTCAGTTTTTATTAATTGTTCTAATTGGGAGGACTTATATATTTAGTTAAGGAATCAACGAACATGCATTTTCAATAACAATAAGTAAATAAAAGGAGGTCCGATTTTCAATTTGACTTTTGCTGATGCTTCATCGTAGATTTGTTAATGCAACACAAGTCTCATTGTGTAAATCCAATTGGTAGAAGTTTGAGAACATGAAAAAAAGAAACAAACAACACCCACATACCTTACTGTACAACATACCAGATGCAGTGTTGAAGCTGGTGCTCTCGTAGCATCTTGAGGGTATTAACTTCACAAACCTCTCTAGATAATTCTAATCTCATGCCCTTTTGCTTGATTTAAGTGCTCCATCAATGAGTATCTCTATTCAATCAAAAAATGCTTAAGCTCCATCAACACCTTCAGCATAAGAATTTTTTGAGCCCAACCTCATCTGGTCTTTTTGTTTTGTTTTGGTTGCATAATCTGCAACATACCAGATGCAATGTTGAACTCAATGCTCCCATAGCATCTTTCATATCAATTATGTGGGCATGGGTTCCTAGATATTCCCGGGCCCATGGAAGTCCTTGTTACGGGTGAATTGTGTTATTAAACTTATGTGAATTATTTTTCCATATCCGATCCCCTATCTGACCATCGATTTGCACAACTCATAGTACATGAATAGCATGGCAAGTAGGGCCATGCCGCACATAAGCATTACCAATCCACAGCTACATTAAAACATGTATTTAGGGTCAATTACGTGGGAAAACCATCGGGATTACTTGGTGTTAAAATAGTACTTTATTGATAACATGCTGTCTTACAAGTATCACATAACTAGGTATATTGGAGAGTGTTAGTTTGAGTAGAATGTTTAAACAACTGTGTCTTCAATAGCATTGTATGCCAGATAACCATTTTAGTGTAACTTTGCTAGGGTAACAAGATAAAGGAACACAATGTAAACATGTATAACCTCTCAAGCTATTTCTATAAGGACTATTTTGTGAAACTTTAGCTAACCGGACATCACTCTCAAACTTTTGGTTAAGTATAGGAGAATAAGTTAAATGAATGGTGAGAAGGGGGGGAGATAAGAATAAGGAGGGGCAGACAAGGGGGGGGGGGGGGGGGCAAAGGTGGGACCATGTACGCCTTAAAATCTTATTGCTTAACCCTTCACGTGCGGCCATGGAAAAACATGAACTTTAAGGGAGGATAATGTTGTCATAGGGTTAACCAACACAACTTTAATGTTAGACTTGGCATCAACAAATTCTCATATGTGGCTTGGTCTTACATTGCTAAAGGAGGTGGTCACCACCAAAACCTATCTTCAAAAAACACCTTTAACTACTTCAAACAATGATATCTCCTTCAAATCTTATATCTCTCCAACAAAACAAGAGTCCATTTTGTAGAGCTTTCTTATCCTCTTTCCATAGACAACAAGATTGCCTCCTAGCTCTTAACCGTTTGGGTGTAGTGAACATTTAAAGTCCAACTCCTCTCCATGCCATTAACTGATGTTTTCCTCCCTCATTTCGTGGTCTTAACATGTGAGATCAAGCTCTTTAGATTTGCCTTCTCAAGCTCTCTTCACAAACTCCAATCTCACCTTCTAACTATTAGTCATTTGGGTGCAATGACCATTCAAAGAGGATTGTCATTTTCATGCTAATTTTTGATGTTTTCTCCGCAAAACTTGGATATAGGAAATGAGATTAGACACTTGGGATTCTCAATATCAAGAGGTTTGTTTTGATAACTCAGTGCTCACATGAATCTAGAATTGAAAGACTTAGAACATAATGAATGATTGACATGTCATGTCCTAATTGGACATAAGCAACTAGAATATAGATTGTAATACTCGGCCTTTGTGACATGGTCAATGCTATGCTTGATACATGTGTCACCTTGCTATGGGTTGTAACAAAGCATTCTCGTATATCTATCTAATCGTTCCTACGACATGTAGCAAGAGGATACCTTACTATAACATGTAGCAGAGTGACACATGTATAATACATAGTACGTAAATGGTGACCACTGAAGGTCCCTGTGATCATGCTCTTTCCTCAAAAAAAAATTAAAGTTCTCTCCATCACACACAATGTCACACATCTTTACAATGACAATCAATTAATTGCATCCAGAAAAGAGAATGTCAAACATTTGGGTGCATGTAGTTTGAGACATGACATTTCTTTTGACAGAAACTTTTCGGATGATCCAGAGCCCTTTAGGTTGACTGTTCATACTCATTGGTTGTAAAAGATAAAACCAGGGGTAAGTTAGCTCAGAAGTGTCACTGCATGAGCCAGATTGATGAGTTTAAAAGAAACCAGTGCAATTCGAACCTCTCGCTCTCTAAATATCCATAACTGAGAGTTATGGGCCATGGCTGTTCAAAACTATATTCTCTTATTCATTTTAGAAAATGTAACTGAATGGACAGAACAAGATAAAGAGGATCCCAAAATTCTCAAAAAAAAAGAAACTGAAAGATGTCAAGTGCAAAGAAGTATATATAGTCAATCATGTGGTCATATTATGTCCTGGAAGATGAGATTGTCATATGTGCATACGCAATAAAGTGATATCCATGGCATGTTTCGATTGTGCTATAATGAACTTGAAACTGATGTCATGTCAAAGGTTGCTGCTACTAAGGTGTGTGGACCTTACATGGTCACTCTTCTTAATTGGAAACTCTCCTTAATATGGTGCTAGTGTGCCTTAGATGACTATACTAGGTTACATGATCTAATAGGCTCCCTTGCAACGTATACCTTCCAAGCAGTTTGAAAGTCCAGCCACACCAATTAGGGGCTAATTATGTTACATGGAGCACAAATTTTAAGTCACCGGATTTGGTTACAGTTAGATGAGCAGAGAGAGAAACGATGCCAACCACATGTTGGCATGAATGAGAATTGATTCATCTTGATCAAATCTGCAAACTCAACTGCAAAGCCGAGGTGGGCTTACAGAGCATGGCTGAGGGAACAAGGTCTAGTATCTCCTGTCGGAGGTTTAGCTAAGCAGAACATAATCTACCTTGTTTTCTAGTTCTCTAGCTTATAATCCATGTGAGGAGTAGTTAAAGCCAGCTAGGTTGATTAACTTCAAGACATGAGTTAACTATTAGTGTGGCCTCAATAGATGACCTGCACAACCATATTGGAAGTAAGTGAGAATAAATCACTTCTCAGATTTACTCATGCATCTTGGGTTTCTTCAAAACCAAATTTGACATCATATTGCCGCCCATTTGGCTAGTCAGATTAGAATCCGCCCTTTGCAACTCAGTATCAAGTCATCTCGCAAGGAATTCTTTGCATTCTAAGTTTAAATTACCTGTAGTAGGAGGCTTGCCAATCTCTGGAAAATGATGAGAAAATCTACTTGGGAAAAATGCACACAGAGCGAAGTGTATTTTATTTACCCAAAATGTGATATTTTATCTTCAAGCTGGTCTAAGTCTATGTAATCTTGAAATGGGCATCACAAGAATTAGAGGGCCCTGATGACTAGTGTTGCCTCGTTTCAAAGGTGAAAATCATGAACAGACGCAAATGCATCTCTCCCCCAAGGCAACCCCCCCCCCCCCCCAAATGATTGGGTACACCATAGGTGGTAGGGTGCACCAGATATCAAAGTGCTAGGAAGGTCACCCATCCGGGTTCTGTTCTAGACTTATGCAACTTAAGCTCCGAGTTCCCACGGGATTCCCTGGTTAAGATCTCATGAATAAGCAAGTCTTTACATATACAAACTACATTACAAACTTCCCAAAGGGACCTGGTGCTACCTTGACAAACCTTGAAGGATCAAAAGGTTTAAGAGTGCAGGTTGTGGCAGCACCATCCACAATGAGCTCAGCTAAAGCAGCCCCAGTGGCTGGGGCATTAAGGATGCCCCAACAACTGTGGCCAGTTGCGACATATGCACCGTCCAGGTGGGGCAATTTCCCAATCACAGGGACATTATCTTCTGAACACGGCAAGAAACATGCCTGTGCAACAGTGAGCTCTGCATCCACTAAATGGCTCGAAACAGTTGCTGCTACTCTCTGGAGCATGGCAGTTGCTTCACTTCGTGGTAGAACGTCAAGTGCATTTTCGGGGACCTCAACCTCCTCTGACATGCCACATACATACACTTCTCCTGTGGCTCGTGGGTAGATTTCTGGGTCCATTGACTCACCCTCTCGTGTTTTATATCTGAGAAAAAAAAAATCCAACAGAAGTTCAGTACACCATCTCAAAAAGCAAGTGACCACCATCTAATATTGAGCCAGGGCTTAAAGTTTAGTATCATTTTGATGTTACCTCAACATTAGCTACTGATTCATTCAAAATCGTAACAACTTATAGTTCAAACCATTTAGGGCCTCCAAACGTTAAAATATAGAAAATTGCAATTTTAATTGCAACACTGTGTTTGGTAGGCATTGTTTCAATGTACAAAACAGACAAAGGAACCCCTGTGATCCTTTTATAAGCACCTTTTGTGTGTAGGAATATGCCTGCATTTAGAGTGCACCATCTCAAGTGAGCACCATTTATTATTGAGTCAGTGTTGATACACACCATTCAGAGTTAATAATATTATCAGTACTAACTCACTGAACAACATCGAATCAAGTCATAGTTCAAACTTTGGGGTCATTCAATGACAGAATGAAGCAGCAAAGGATTAAAATTGAATACCTATGATTGGTAGGCAATTATTCGAACCCTACCAATCAAATTCTTGCACCAATCATAGGTCAATTCTTGACTGATGACCAATCACAGGTCAATTCTTGACTATTCTTGACCTTCTCAAAATTGACTGAGAATTTGAAACCCTATAATCCATTTGAGACCACTATGGATCCGTGTACACATTTAACACCCTAGAATCCGTTTAAGACCACCTTTATGTACACATTTGTAAGTTTTCAGGCTGAGAAATGGATGCACACATTTGCATATTTTGATGACTATTATCATGTTGCACTTACTTGAGAAAAAGAGTGTGAGCTGAGATTGCATCAGCATGCGTTGGCTTGAGCACAATGCTATGGGCTTTCAAACCACTGATTGTTGTGAGAGAGGAGATAAGTGGGTTGCGGTTTGACCATGGCCCCATAGCCAAGACAACAACATCCCCTTCAACTAGCTTCCCATCAACTACCACCCCAACCACTTGCTTCTCCTTCAATTTCACTTCTTGCACTTCACCTATTAGCAACGAAGCGCCATAACGCAGTTGTGCTTCTGAGAAGATCCTGCGGGTGAAGAGCTGTGGATGAACTTGAGCATTCGTGGACGTGGAGCCGATAGAAGATGGGGTTCCTGCAATTTATACAAAAAGGAAATGACCCCCTTTACACTACAGAAATTGAGAGCTCCAAGATCAAGAGATTAAAAAAGTTAGGGGCATTCTCATTGGTGGAAGGGAGCCTCTTCCGTGTGCTTGTTCACTCAAGTCCACGTTACACTTGAGCTTCCAACTAGAGAAGGTTGAAATTATTACCAGGCTCACAACACTTGATTTCCTAAACCTTGATGGACCCAATGTGAAACATTGATGACAAATTCTCAGTCAATTTTGAGAAGCACTCGCTCCAATTTCTAAACTACCTCATGGAGGTCATTTAGGAATGTCAAGAGTCCGAGCTCTCATTTTGTGGGTCCCAAGCCAATGGGTTTCCAAGCAATCTTTGGGGTTTCATCGAATGCTCCTTTGTGTAGGATCATTCCCCCTTGATATCTCACTTTGAGCATGGCCACTGTACACTTGCTCAACTTAACGAGATCTTTGAGATTGCTCAAGCTCTCAGTAGTTTGAGCTTTGGATGAAAGCTTGTCGAATCCAAGTATCAAACTCCCAAAAATCATTGCAAATTTCAAGCTCTCCAACTTGAGCTCGAGTGTCAAGGGGACCTAAGCATCTATTTCCAAATAAAACTGCATCCAGATGATGCACAAATTAGGGTTTTCTGTGCCAATTTACACTTGCTCAAACTAATGAGATCTTGAAGAATTCTCAGACTCTCAATAGTTTGAGCTTTGGATGAAAGCTTGTCAACATCAAGTAATTGAACTCCTGAAAATGATTGCAATTTCAGGCTGTCAACTTGAGCACTACTTAGTGTAATGGGAGCCTACTTAAGCATCCTTTTCCAAAACATTTGTGCATCCAGGTGATGTGCAAATTAAAGTTTCCTGTGAAAGTAAATTGTACCTTTAATAGATCCATCAATCCATGCAGGTGTCCTGGGCTTTGCATTATATTTCACAACATGTTTTGGATCTCGAGGCTCCTCGACGGTCACGCTAAGAGAGTCCAAATGCCGGTACCCATAAGTTTCACCATTGAGCTCGTTCGCCAACTGCCCATGTAGAGCGTAACTTGCTCGGGCAAGACCTCCAACAGCACTTCCATCACACCAATCCAAGGCCAAAAAACCACCTGCCTTGCCCGACGCCGCGCATGCAATTTCTGTTTTCTCCACGACAGTGACCTTCACTCCTTTTTTCCCTAAAAAATACGCGGTGCAGCATCCAATCACACCACCTCCACAAACAATTACATGTAGCTGGTCTTGTTGTGCAGATGTTGAGACATTGGAATCTGATGATGCTTTTGAAGCACCCACTTCTGCCATTGTTCCCTGCAAACAGGGATCCAAATTGTGGTGAGACCTAAAGTGGACAGAGTAGGAAAGACAAGGTGGACAAGGTGGTCATGGCAACATGTGTGGAAAGGCAAACGATCAAAAGCAGCCATATGTAAAAAGAAAAAGGACGATGCTTATCTAGCATAAATTAGAGAGTCTCCTCGCCTGCAGGCTACTGCCTCAAATAAGAGGTTGACTCTTTCTAATGGACAAAATCAGGGCAACTTGATCGGCCATTGTTCCTCCTCTACAAGGAGGTCACGGCACATGTATGCAAAGGCAAACAATTAAAAGCAGGCGTATGTAAAAAGAAAAGAAAAAGGACAATGCCTATGTTTGCCAACACTAGTATGAATCATAGAGTCTCTTTGCAGCAAGCTACTGCCTCAATTAAGAGATGAACTCTTTCTGACAACCGTAACTGGGACAACTTGATCGCCCAGTGTTCCTCCCCTACAAAGCTCGCTGAGCCCCTCAGTACCCATAACTTTAAGATGACCGGCTGACTTGGTGACCCCCCACAACAGTTAGATGGACCATAGTGGGTAACACTATTTGCAAGCTGGACATGAGCCCCAACCATTAAGGCTATTGGCTTGATTAGTCAGGCGTATGTATATGAGACATGGAATGTGTTGCAAGAAGGCTGATAGGATAGGTACCATAATCCACGTCAAAGTAGGAAGTTGTTCTGTGGGAAATTAATGTGATCGAGGTGGACAACACTGTAGATATATTCATGCACAATATTTTCGTACAAAATTACACAATGATACAGCATGTACAAGAAGACCTTGCAATGTGAAGAGGTTAAACAGTCAACTTATTTCATAATTTGCAACCATTTAGGTCGCACTCTTCACATCCCGTTAATTATTATTAACCAGTGAAACAGTTTGTCTTGGGAAGTTAACGTAGCTGTGACACAGAATCCTGTTATGTAGTAAGTTAGAAGTCATTACTAATCAAGATACAACATGTACAAAAACATTTGTGCAATGCGGAGAAGTACAACCAATTGACTAGTTTCATACTCTGCAACCATTGGGTCACACTTTTGAATTCCTGTCGATTGCTAAAAACTTGCAGACACAGATTCTAACCATTGAAACAGGTTGTCTTGAAAACTTAACTTAGCTGCGATGCAGAATCCTGTTATAAGGAAAGTCAGAGATCATTATTCACTATCGTGATACAGCATGTACAAGTAAACATGTGCAATGTGAAGAAGTGAAACCAATTCACTTGTTTCATGCTTTCAACCATTTGGGTCACATTTTTGACCTCCTGTTTGTTTATTAAAAACTTGCAGACACAGATTCTAACCGTTGGAACAGTTTGTCTTGGAAAGTTAACCTAGCTGCAACACAGAATCCTGTTATGAGGAAAGTTAGAGGTCATTAATTATCAAGATACAGCCGTACAAAGAGACCAGTGCAATATGAAGAAGTAAAACCAACTGACTTGCTACATAACTTGCAACCATTTGGGTCACATTCCTCACCTCCTATTATGACCTAACAGCAAAAGAGACATGCAAGTAACAGAATATGAGAGGAACAGAGTGCTCCCCACTTGCAATTAATCCTTCCATTCGAGGACTCCAGAGGCAACGAAGACATTCAAGTCAAGGTGACAATGACCTTCTTTTTTGCTCCGAAAATGATAAGAAAACCTAAATCGATACTTGCACAAATCAATCCTCAGGAGCAAGCAAAATTGTCTTACCGTTGTACTCCGTGGCGACCCAAAGCCTTGAGGACACCTCCCAAAGCTGGAGCTCGAAACTATGGAATTCTTGGAGATAGCACAACAATCATACAAGTCAGAGCGGCAATCTGCATTCACAAAAGAAAACAAACTATGGGTTATGTCCGACCACCCTGTTCAGCAGGCCTTTCTAACTAAAGCGTGGAACTCATTCCTCCTCAAGGGAAAGAAACTAGACTACCTTCACCTCAAGGACTTCCTCAACTTTGAATGTGAATGTGAGGCTTACTTGAGGAAAACCTGATTCAACATTGACACCATCCCAACGCAAAAAATAGTGGTTGCTTACCGCAGCTCAAATCACAGACTCGCCATTGAAATTGGCCATGGCTGACTACTATCCCACATTCCCTAGAGATAACAGATTATGCCATTGTTGCTCTTCAATGAATACGAGGCACACTTTGTGTTGGAGTGACCCATCTTTTCCAACTCCATTAAAGATAGGTTTCCTCCCCTATTTCAGAATGTAGCACATGGCAGTCTCCAGTCTTTTTTCCAATTGGACCATAAGGTTGATATTAGCCGCTAGAGAATTAGCCTTTTTGATTTTGACACGATTTTGATGTACTTCTATTCCCATATATGCCGCTGTCGCTTCCCGACTTTAAATCAATTTTATTTCATTCAAGATGGTACCTCAGTAAGCCACAAAAAAACATAGACCTAGGGATCCCAATGAAAGCTTTTGCAACTACACACACATAAGCACGCAATCGAGAAGGGCACCTCCAAGCCTGGACTGCAAAAAAAATAAGGATCTATTCTTCAGGTAATGTTGCTGCCTTCTTCCACCTTCACGCCAATTCAGCTTGGAGTTTCGGGTCTTAATGGATACTGGAAAGAAACCCAATTGCTGTAGAGAATTTGGATGGCCAAAGAGCGGTAGAACGAGAGAGGGGGAGGGACACTTTAAGAATCGGTACGCCTGGATTGATTCCATTGTGTCTCTTCCGCACTTCGCCAAGACAACAAAGTCCTCGTCATCTTGGGCATATGCCAACCAAAAAGGGAAAATATCTGAGAAGGATGGGTAAGTCGGTTCCTTTAAAGTTGCCTAAGAAGTTCGTAAGCGGTGCAATGTTTTAAGCTCAAGAAACCCTTGAGAATTTCAGAAGAATTTCAAGAGAATTCACTATTTTGATGAAATCGTTGTTAGCATCGGCTTTTACAGATACTGTAGTGCCGACAACTAATATTCTTTTGGAGTTCTGGGCATTTGAACATGATTTGTCATCTTTGGCATCTCTATCAGTCATCACCGTGGATTGAGTTATATGATGTACTTGTCCTTCAACATGTTCAGATTCGTCTTTTATCCTAAAATTGCAACACTTGACACATCTAATGTCATAATTGTTAACCAGGAATGGATTTCAAGAGCTTAGTTAGTGAGGTCAATGTTCCCGGTTGTAATAAGCTGGCAAATTGCAGCCTTCAACCATTTTACACACGTGAAATGAAATGTTCAGTATTTTGATGAACTTGTTAAAATCTGCTTTACAGATGCTGTAGTGTTGAAAACTAACTAATTTTCTTTTGGAGTTTTGGGCATTTGATATATGATTTCAGGCTTGGGCATCGCTGTTATCACTGCAGACTGAGTTCCTAATGTGCTTGTTCTTCACCATGTTAAGATTCGTCTTTTATCCTAAAAGTGCAACACTAACTTGCAACACATTTGACACATCCAATGTCATCATGGTTGATAACCAGAATGGATTTCGAGACTGGGTTCAGTGAGCTCAATGTTCCAAGTTGTGATGAGCTGGCAAACTGCAGCCTTCAACCATTTTACACATGATGAAATGAAACAGGTCACATTTTAAATAGAACTAGACAAAGGATAGGTTACAACAATAGGAACATGCACAAGATCTCCATGTAAACATACCTCACATGTTATAATCAGTCAACACATACCCCTTCTGATAACTTACCTTGCAAATTGTATAATCATGCCCAATATAATTGTTTGGTGATACATAGTATACATAATACACACTAGTAGACATTGCGTAATGACATATATACAGCCTTTATTACACAACTATTTGTACCACCTGCTCCAATCAAGATATGTTTGACGTAAATGTACTCTCTTTCTAATTCAGCAGCCTCCTCATACCACAGCACAAAAACTGGAGATGAATCTTACCAACTCCAACTAACTTATGTGCAACTACGTACAGTACAGTATCTGGAGAGAAAAATAACCTTATTAAACAAGCTATATCTACTAAGCTATATTGAACAAGCTACCCCACTAGGCACTAAAACCTTCTGTCACAGGGTGCCATGTCCTTGACCCAAAGGCACTGACAGCACAGGCTTCGGCTGTCAGAGTGGCCATTTTTGAGGCTTCAATTCCAGCATTGCAAATGTTAGCAAAAGCTCTCATATGCTTCAAGCCATACTGCGTTAACTCTCCACAACTTGCCTCAAATGCACGCACCTACATCCACATTGAGGTTAAAACTATTAACAGCCTGAGACAGCAGGAAGTGTTGTTAAGTACACTTGCGTATGTAGGCATGCATGAAGTTTGGAGAACCTCAAAAATCACTACAACATCATAAGTAAGGTGATCTTTCAAGACAACATTTATATAGAGGAACTTCAAAACTTCACATCTCTTTAAAAAATTCTGTAATCATGACATGGAGAAACCTTAGAAATCAAAATAGCATCTTAAGTGGGGCTATTTTGACACCCTTGAAGAGCTCTCTAATCATAAAGAATTCATTGGAGATTTTCAAAATTTGTTACCATATTCTTGAGGCAAGCCCAGTCATCAACAAGAGCTTGTCCTTCGCGTACAGCCGTCAGCATAGTGGGGCCAGCCTCAACTCCAAAAATCAGCTTGCCCACCAACTCAACACTCTTATCAATGTGCATGCGATGGCTTACAGTTCTCATCAGATCCAACCCCGCTTCTGCTTTTCGGGTAGAACCTTCTTTGGCTCTGTGATACTGAAACCCACCCAATTCAAGGCATCAGATTGTGTAGGATTTTTTACAAAAAGCTTGACCTCAAAACATCCAATAAGGTGAGTGGATCTTTAATGGACACTTTTCTCTCTACACCCACTTCTAAGATACGAAACACAAAATTAGTACAAGATGATTAGCAAATGCAAACCATGCCCGTAGCCTTTTTCCAAATAATGTTTGGAGTAGATGTGAATATCTTATACATCGCCAAAGTGAAGGTTCTTTTTCTCATTGAATGATCATATAGGTGCCCCCAATTATGTTGATAGTTGAACCTAGAATAGTTAAAAAAATTTTGAGCAGAGAGTCAAATCTCTTAAATGAATGATGTCTTTCTGGTGTTGGTTCTTAGATCCACACCTAACCACACATCACTCAAATGTAGGTGTCCAATCAAACACATGTGACGGACTTAGGCCTGCTTACCTTATGTCTAGTATCTAAAAAGTAGTGTAGATAAGTTCATCTCGTCATCATCTATCATAATTCTACAGAAACCTTGCTGACAATTTCAGAAGTACTTTGGTATATAAGAAGGACATTCCTGAAGATGAGAATGGAACAAGCACGATGATTTGCAAATATACCTTGTGCCAGAAGTGGAGCAGGTCTGCATCACGTTGATTAACACCATTATCTCTAGGTCCTTCCAAACTATTAGCCAATTCGAGTCTTGGCAACATTGGTGAAGACACATTTTCATTTTTAGGATCATAGCCAATATACATCTCCAGCTCCTCAATGTTAATGCCAAAATCACCAAACTGTAAGACATGTGACCCTGTCTTGTATGTATTGTGGTTGGATGCCCTGGACTTAACCTGCACATAAGTTGGACAATTCATATGAGAACTCTTCATAATAATGATTCCTTGCACTCCTCAAACTAGTGTTTTTCTGCAAAAATAAAGCCCTTCAGATTCAAATGTACTCCATGTGTGAGTTTTAAGACTAAATAGCCGCTTCAGTATGATACCTATATATTCTGTTGGCAACCTTATTGTGAACAGCAAAACTTGAAGTTAAAATAAAGGTGTCATCAGGAGCTCACAATAAGGTACTGATCCTGAAGTGTTTCCTTCTTCAGATTTTCCACTTCACTGCCAACCACAACCCACATAGTCAGTCTTCTCAAAGAAATTGATGCCATGTTTCGGTGGTTACAACATTGATCACAAAAGTCCTGCAACACAAGTGAGATTCTTCCTGCACCGTTCCTTGAATTGAAAAAACTGAAAACACATTACACTCTCTCCACAATGTAGCTCTACGTCAATTCAGAAGGAAACTATCGAAAACTAACCATTGGACATCTTGTTCTAGGTGTAACCTATGTCCTTGAACTATTGTATACACAAGTTCTAAGTTATTTCAAGATGAATGAAGAAAAAAGGTTTTGCAATTAAGCATTTAAAGATTTAGTTGATCTTCTATGAAACCAGTTGAGACTTACGCATCTTCCATCCACGCAACACTGTAAAGGTCACCAAGGCAGGTGTCATATTCTACAGGCGGTGGAGGAAACATTCCTGGGCAGTAAGTGCCCCAACTACTCTCCACTGCATTCGCTGCAGTAGTAGCATAAATGTTCAGTTCCTGAGGCAGAAGACCCTGAAAAATACTTCCACTTTCACAAGCCTCTAGGTATATCACCTGTATTCAGAGGAGCTAATTCAGTAAATGTTCTAAGACTTTGAATAGTCATACAGATGTATATTATTGCAGATATGAATGAATGAAGACAGTTTGAATTAGACTTCATCACAGAGATGTAACAGACAAACTTGTTTCACACAATTGGCAGTGTATTTACAACTCTACTTGAATAGCCCTACAGATGTATATTGTTACAGGCATGAACAAAGACACTTTTGAAACTTACACACATGTAATGGGCACAAAAACTGGTTTTTCCAGAATTTGCGGTGTATTTACAATTCTACAAAAACATGGACAAAGAGGTACAAAAGAATATCAAGAAGTAAAGGTAGTCTAACCATTTCTTTGTATGTCCCGGCTTCATGCTTCTTTTTCAGATGCTTCATAAGATCATCAGCAAACAGATTTGGTGTAGTGGGCATACCTGAATTGACAAATATTTGAAAATAAAATTTGAGATGAAAAACTCAAAACGAAATGCAGGCCTAACAGAATCATATGTGTACCAGAACAACCCAAAAGAAGATGTGTGCATTGAAGAAGAGCATTCCTAGAAGATGAAACAGGCCCATGGAAATTCAAAATCGGAATGTCTGAATCACTGAATCAATTGGTGCCACAAGGATTTTGTGCACACAATCTGTGCTCCATGTCAATGAAACCAAAACAGTATAAATTTGTGACTATTCATAAACATGAACTCATACCGACCCTCATCAACGTACAAGTATATCTGTTCAACTTAACAATGTGAACACACTTTGCATATCTTTTTGGAAAAGGGAAAACACACCTAAAACTCCAGGGCCTCCATGGTCGCTGTAATAGATGAAAATATGATCCTCTGGACCACTGTTGACGACCTTCCCACTGCCACCCTTGATAGCATCCTTATCTCCCAAGAGTACCGCAAAGAAGTTGTCCACAGTCACGTTTTTACCAGTGTAGTCCTACAGTCAACAAACACTTGTAAGCACACAAGAATAAGGTCATAAATGTGATAGGATTGCAATTTTCGCTACATGGCCAAAATGTGATAAAATATGATAAAAAATGGGCAAGAGAGAAGGCCGGAGACAAGACCCACCTTAGGGACGCCCTTGTAGACGTCACCGCCTTGAGGGTGGTTGATAATAGTGCCTGGCCTAGGATTTTCACGGTGATGTGCAATGTCATCAAACATAAAAACGACTATGTTTTCGTCTTTCAGTCCTCCTTTCTTCAAAACTTGGTAAGCATGGCACACATCAGCCTGCACACAATAAATATGCAAAGTCACAGGTTGAGAAACCCATCAATCATGCAGCTTGTGCCCCAAAACCCAAACATCAATGGTGGTATTAGACATTCTGCAAAACTCTCCAACGAAAGCCTAAGATGGTCACTGCAAACTTCATACTAAACAAAACCAAGTCACCTGCATAAAAATGAGCAGTCCTGAAAAGTTGAATTGACCAACAGAAAAGACAGAAAAGACGAAAAGACCAATACAACGACAGATAGAGCTTGGGATATTCAAAAGAAATTCAGACATTCTAGACAAAAACCTAAACCTCACCAAACACACTGAAAGTAAGAGCAAAGTTCTGTAAAAGTCCTGTTGATAATTATTGAAGGTGACCAATGTTCCTCCAGTGTCAAATCGCATACAAAAACCTAAACCTAAATACCAAGAGCAACAATCTCTCTGATAAAGAAATTCGCATTCTTGTGGCATAGAGTGTTTGGACCGACCTGATGACGATAATTGCCATAGCCAGATGACCCTGCTACAAGAATCGCCCATCTTTGTCCTTGTTCCTTCACAGCCTCTTTTTCAGCTCCGGCCTGCTCCGTAGGCATCACAATCTTGCCATCCCAACTCTCATCTGCAATCGAAGCCGAAGTCGTCGTACACAACAACAATGACGACGCCAGCATGATTCCTGCAACAAGAACAATAAATCCACTCCATCTCGCCATCTCGCCTTGTTTTGTCCAGAATCAGCCACAAACCCTAAAAGCTGTCGACAAACCCCTCGCTCCAGCAAACCAATCGCTCAGGTGTGTCCAAATAATGTTAAAATTGGAAACCTTGGTGAACAATTCAAGAGATTGCAGACCCTTTATATCCTCCGAGCCTGTATCCTTCAGTGAACAGCACCATATCCTCATGAACCAGCAGAAACATCACCTAGTTCAAGCCTGCTGACACCAATTCACCACATGTCACGCATTATCGGAAAATATGCATGAAAAGCCTCGACACAGACAGATGAAGAGATGCATCTGGAGATGATAAACAAGGAGCCTGTGAATGAATTACAGGATAAGCCCGATGTCCTCCTACTAAATGTACCCGAAATCCTTGTATGTGTGTGACAATGTTTTCATAGTTGAAATTGAATTGTGCAACCGACACACGACGAGGGGCACCTGCGTATGATGATCAAGGAGCCTGTGAATAAATTTCAGGGAGAACCTGATGACCATCTCCTAATTGTACTATCACTTACTATTTAAACACTCGAAAAAAAGCAAAAATTCGACAAAAGTAAAAGCAGCGTAACACTTGAGGGCGACCCCCTAACTCAAATTCGAGAAAACCCGGAATCTTAAACATGTCAGTTATGCACTTCCCTAACTTAGTTGCTTGAAATTGAAATGTGCAACCGACAGGTGAAGAGGGGCATCCGGGAACGATCATCAAGGAGCTTGTGCATAAATTGCAGGGAAAACCTGATGACTATCTCCTAAGTGTACCCGGAATCCTTGCATGCAAGTTACACACTACTTACCTAGTTGCTTGAAATTGAATGTGCAATCGACAGATGAAGGGGGGCATCAAGGAGCCTGTCGATAAATTTCAGGAAGAACCTGACCATCTCCAAATTACACTAGCACCTACTATGTGAACACTCCAAATAAAAGCTTCAATTCACAAAAGCAGTGTGACACAGAAAGAAGCCCACCCACTTACCCTAAATTCGAGTAAAGCCGGATTCCTTGGATATGAGTTACGCACTCTTTAGCAACTACAGTAGTTGCTTGAAATTGAAATATGCAAATTGAAGAAGGGCATCCGGAGATGATCATGGAGCCTGTGAATGAATTGCATGGAAAACCTGATGACCATCTCCTACTTAATTGTACTAGGTGCTTACCACCTAACTTATGTGAACACTCCAAAGAAAAGTTCAGCCCACATAAGAAGGCCACCCACGAACCCTAAATTCAAGGACACCCGGATTCCTTTCATGTAAGTTAAGTTACGCCGCATTCACCTAGTTGCTTGAGATTGAAATTTGCAACCGCCACCGCCGTGAGCAGCACGAAAAGCCATTACAGGACGTAAGGGACGTCCCGTAGGGCGGGCTCCGGGACGCAAGACCTTGTCCTGGCTGGGTATGTCACGTGGCATGTGTCACCATAGGGATCGTTCCGACTGGTAAGTTTGTTGCCAGTTGAAAGTTCGCGCAAAAGACGATCAAAAGACTGTCAAGGGTAAAGACTGGTGGCAATTGACACCGCCAAATTTTACAGCAATTTCTCCAAAATTTCTTCAAAGGCAGGAACGCAACTCTACTTACACTTTTCATAGAAGAATCATCATCATCATCTTTCAAGTTAAGTTACGGTTGTTGCTCAAGTTTGTTGCAGGCTGTGAAGGTAAGTTACTGTAGAGTTAACTTCTCTGGGGTTTCATGTGAATCATTGGACATGTTGCAATCAATTCTTTAACGGATTTGAATTTCATTCAAGAAACCTCAGAAGCTTCTGTTCTGTTCTGTTTGTTTTGTTGAGCCTCTTGACTGCTATACATAACCAGGGAGTAAATTTAGAACATCCCCATTTTTCTGGCATCCATAGTGTTTGTGCTTAATGAAAGGTTTTTGTGTCCGAGTAGTTGTGAGTTGCTTCAGAACTATGATTTATTTTTATCAGGATTTTCTCCAATTTTCTAGGAACATTCAACCAGATGTATATCACGTCCATGCATCAGTGACTTTGGGAACCAAAAATTTGAAAGCCTAGTGCTAATATTTGGCAATCTCTGAACCCTTTTCTTATTATTGAAGTGTTCTCTGAAAGCAGATATGATTAAGTTTGGGCGATCGAGCACCATGATGGTAATTATTTTTGTCGAAGCAGATAATCACTCAAAGTCCACAGCAACGAGAATTACGCATCAATTTTGCATGTTTGATCCTCAACAAACAAGGTGACGGACATGATTTGGCACCAAGTTCCGTGTGAAAAATATCAAAATTTTCAGTTATGATGATGAATAATATTGAGGAGGATAACAGGACATTACAAAACTGCAGGTCATAAACAGTGGCAACTATGATCCTTAATGACAAAAAGGAGATTATCGCAAAACCGTCGCTTGTGTCCTGGCACTTGTGTTAGGAGTATATTATTAAATTAATCTTTAAGAACAATACTTCCTGGTGCTGGAGGGAGATTCTGTCGGTGATGAAGACAACACTTGGCAGTTTTGATATTAATATGCGATGATGATGTTATGTGTTTATATGTGATGGAACATGGTAATTCTGAGAAAAGCTGTGAATTTGTGGATGCAAAGTTTTCTTTGGCAACATGATGTTATTCAGATTATGAGTAATTGAGGTCTATTCCATCACATTGGCGATGTTGTTAGAAAGTGGAAATGGTGTTTTCTTTCCCCAAGGGATCCTGGAAATGGGAATTTGAAAGATATATGAGGGCCCTCACCATTCTCCAGATAGTGCAAATTATGGTTGACAAGGCCTACAACAATTATGTTATTGTTAGCAAATTAGGGTTTACCAAGTTCTGAGCAACTCTTCGGTCTCTTCAACGAGGAAGAGGCCAAGGCCAAACATGAACAAGTTTTACCATCGACTCCTACAATCTTCAAAACATAGGCGAAGCTCCCGGGCCACCAGGCAGATTCCAACCTCACATGTAATAGTCATCACCAAAATTTGCAATAATTTTATTAGGCTTAACAACTTTGTGGGTCTTAGTCATAACAATATTGTATTCATGTGGAGGCCACGCGCACTTGAAAATGCTTGTTTTGAATTGGAGTATGGTAAGTGAAGGTAAACAAATTTTGGCCTTGACATGTGCCTAACTTCAAGGAGCTTGGTTTCAAGGTTGGTCCCTCTTTTATTGAGTAAAATTGTTCGTTTTCAACTCCGATTCAAGACAGTGCTTTTGCAAGGTTTAAAACCTCCATTTCCGATTGAAGTTGGAAATGAACAATTCTACCCAATAAAGGAGGGATAACCTTGAAACCAAACTCCTCAAAGTTAGACACATGTCAAGGCTGAAATTCGTTAACCTTGGCTTACCAAACTATGTTTCGAAATATGCGTTTTCAAGCGTGTGTGGCCTCCCCTTTAGCCTTGGCCGGGAGCGTTCCTTTTCCAAATATGGTAGTCAATTTGACTTGGAACGGAGGCTAGCTAACTAGCGGTTGTTATTTGCATCTACCTCACAAGATTCTATTTGAATATGTTGGGAAGCAAGGAATTTTGCACCGTATATTCTTGGGCCCAAAGAGGAGTCCTTGTGGGCAGATAAATGTCATGTTATTATCTTTCATACTATCCTTGTAAACACATATATTCTGAAAAAGCAATAAGTGTTCCATTTTCTTTTGTATGTTTTGATGATGGTGGTCTAGGAGCTACCGACAATTGTATACTTCAATTCTCAGTTCTCCAATATGAAGCATGGAGCGTGATTCAGACGTTTCCCAACGTGACATAAACTCTAGTGTGATTGCATTTTGAAACCGGCAAGATTTAGTTCCTTGATTCTCTTTGTGGCTTGGGGCACTATAATAATTGTTTCATTTAGTCTTTACATACTCTACATGTTTGCCTCATTCCTTTGTGATAGAGGTTATTCTCTTCATTCATAAATGTCACCACCTAAATCTTGGAAATTAAGAGAGGGTTCTTCTACTCAAATATGGTATAATGTAGTATTAAGAAGGATTTTACCTCAAATCAATAATTATGCTTGTAGTGCAATGATATAATTCACGTGTATATACATTTACATGCATCAAATGGTTTGATTGATTTATAGTATTGAATCTCATAATTATAATGTTTGTTTCAGGGACAAAATTTTACATTGACAATTTCTTCCAAAAGTATCAATCATGGCTTATGTAAGGCATATTTTTACAGTGAATACTTATTGTAATTATAGGTGTTTTTCATCGTGATTGCATGCATAAGGCAAGATTTTGCATGGTTGTATCAAAGAGAAAAAGAAAAACTAGTACCATGGCATATTTGAGTAGTGCACTTTATTTTTAGTTTTTATTTTTAAACTTGCTTATTGCATTTCATTGGGATTGTACAATGTTTCTCAAAATTATGCTACTATCTTATGCTTCAAGACGTGTATTATTTGTTTGTTCTTGTAGACAACAAGATGCAGCCAACGGGCAAGAGACTCAGAAGTGATGCACAGGGCATTGGTACATGAGAATGATATTCTTCGTTTCCAGCTCAATGATCTCATAAGTCGAGAAAAAAATCAGGTCACAAAAAGAAAACCTTTGCTGCATTTTCCATTGTTGAGTAACACTTTATAATGCATGAAGGTCACTCCATGCTAACTTTTATAGAAGAATTAAAGGTTTATCCAATATTTGTGGAATATGATCTAGGCTATTGTCTTTATCACTAACATTTACATTTCATTCAAATATTGTAGAGGTTGGAACTCCAAAGGATGCGGGCACATCGTGATGTGGAGGTGTCAACACTGGTGCAAGCTTCTACACAAAAGTTGAAAGGAGAGGTTGACCACCTCCAAGGATTGTTGCAACCCACAACCTCACAACTACTTCAAGCAGTGATGGAGAAGACGCAAGCGATCGCTGAAAGAGATCAAGCAGTATTAGAAATGGAAAACATGAGGAATATTTTGAATCAAGATAATGAAGAAACCAAGAGACTACATACAGTTCAAGATTTGTTAGACAAAAGCACTTCCATGGTTACGACGATTATTGATTCAGTGGAAGCGTTCCAAAAGCACGTGCTTCCCACTTTTAGGCCTACCCCGTATGAGATCAACAAATTCCGCCAAATGGCTTCTAAGGCAGGGTCGCAAGAGAAAATTGTGAATGAGGTGTGGATATTGTACCTTTTTTAAAAAACATTTATTAAGATGTTTCAATGACAATGATACTACCTTCATACCGAATAAGGTCATAACATTATTAAGCAGTGTGCGTTTGTTCATGTGGCGCGTGAGCACAATATAACCATGAGATGTCCCAAACCAGTGCAAGGAGACTCAGATTAAGTCTAACTATGCACGAGGTTGGGGCATCCCATGGTGACATTCTCAAGGCCCACATGTAAGAACAACACACTTGATAATACTGTTGTGGTCATATGATTGTGCATGTAATATGGAAGAAATACCACGTGTTTTCCTTTATTTCAACTGTTCTTGCCACGAAGATAACCATTGTGCATATTGCACTTCACGCTCATGTATTTTGGATGCACACATGTGATGATCATGTAGACTTGTTTAGGATGTTGTTCTGACCTTGATGTAGGAATTACATGGAGCAGTTACAAAGATTGGAAGCTGGGATTTCATTACTACGCGTGATTGTTGATGCCAAAAACGATACTCTTGTCTTGATTCGTGGAAAGGTTGTTGATTTCCCCATAACAACCATTCGTGATGGCATTGACAACAATTGTTTCCCAAGTCATGAGAATTTTGACATACTTGCATGAAGTCCTGCCACTTTACTTAGACATACAAGCAAGCACTTCAAACGACACTGTGCACATTCTAACTACATGTTTATTGTAAGTGATTATGATTGAGTGAACTTGATACTAGGAATTGAAATGCTCTGAAATTGATGCTTGATTGTGTTCTGATTGAGTGGACATTAGTTGAAGCAAGAAAACGAAGACCTGAAAGCAGAGTTGGCTACTGTAAAAGAACAAAGTACAAACATCAATACCAGGAAAGACTCTGTCGATGGACCAACCGACCCTACAACAACCACCCCAAAAGTTGAAACCGAATCGAGTATAGAAAAGAACCTCTTGAGACAAGAATTCCAAGCATTGCAGGTACACAAAACGCTCAGCATGCATTTTGAATTGTATGATCGTAGAATAAAGATTGGAAGCTAAGTTTCCAGCTAGTATGTGCTCTCTATGCATTGCATTGCTATAATAAATGTCATCATCATGCAGAAGAAACTACATAAAATGTAAATTGAATGATTCATGCAGACTATGTGCATACAATTTGTTTTGTGTACAATTCGAGTACTAACATGGCAATTGACGTTCGTGGAGCGTTCTGTAGGATATGTATCAAGCGAAATTGAAACAAATGATGGCAAAAATGAAGGAGTATGAACAAGAGGGGACAATTCATGAGGCTCAATTTGGTGAGGTCCAGAAAGAGTGTCAAGCTCTACGAGCCAAGGTCATCGCTATGGATGCCTCTCGTCAACAACTTGAAACTTGCCTCAAAGATGAAACCGTTGCTCGCTCGCAACTTGTGTCACAAGTGTTTCACTTGCGCAAGGTGAACAATCGTCATTATACAATTCGAAATGTCAGGTCTCCATACTAAATATGTACAATCCTACCAAATATACAAAGAGGGTAATAAGAGGATCGATGGCGTCTGTACTTTGGTCTTGCTTATGCGGTCTAAACCTTGTGATGTGAGGACCCTTAACCCATTATAATTATGTGCACCATGTATATGTACAAACAAGATGGTTGTTTTGATGTCTACTTTCAAGGTCCAACACATATTGTTCAAGTTTGACGGCGAGAGGGAGTTGTTGCATACAAGCGCATCTCTCATCCATTTAACAGAAAAACTTGACACCCTACTTAGATTTAACTCAAATAATCCATCTCAAATAACTTGGCTAGACTAATTTTGGATTTGTAAAGTTAATTTAAGCATCAAATTGATGTCAAGAAGCAACCCTTGGGTGCCATGCTATATCAGGGTTTTTTATGTTAAATGAATGAAAGATATTTTGCTAGCGTTCAGCATATGAGTTCCTCAAAAATTCACCCTGTATCGGTGAAAGAAAAATTTGAATCTACCTCTATAATAGATTTTGCAAATTTTCCAATGATGTAAGACAAATTTTCAATGGCACATGACAATCGCCCTAAACTCATATGCTTGTAGTGGCTCATGAGTTGTATGTGATAACTCTCTCTTGCCACCATTGACCAACATCCTTTCACTCTCAAATAGATGACATTCATATCATGGGAAAATAAAAAATAAAAAAAATAAAAATCTGAGAAATAGATATTTCTTTTGTTAGTAGCTACGTGTAGTTATCTCACTAACAAATTTTGTTATTACATTTTTTACTTTTAGTTACACATCTTCCACTAACCACATTTCGTTGAATTGAGTGCAGGATAACGAAAAATTGAAGGTTGAATTGGACACATTGAAAATGAGTCAAAAGGTGACCACTTGAGAACTCGCTTGCATTCAATATACTACTTGAAATATGACCCACTAAATGCATAATAGAATCACAGCACTAGAGAGTCCAACAAGAACCCACATTCACATTACACAAACAACCATTTTGCTTATAGAAATCACAAGTCATTGTAGAATGCATTACGATTTTCTAAACATCATGTTTAGTGTCACCGATTCTAATTGTCGTGCTCAATACTAATTGTAAACCGCAGTGTAGTGTCACCAACACTACATGTCAACCTACCAATATTTTTCATTTCTTGTAAATATTTTGGGAGATTATAGATTTCCAGTGGTGCAATTATTGTCACTTACCAAGCAATTTTTCATCTAAATTTTGATCATCCATGAAAATATTTCATCACAAGTTGCTGACAAGAGAATGTAGGGTTTTGGCCAATCGATGAACTCGTCCATCATCCATGACAATATTTGTTCATTTATTCATAAGAAGTGTCATCCAAAAAGTCACCATACTGACGTAAAATACCATATGACACTAAATAGCAAGAGGTCGTTAACTTCACCTTTGTAAGTTACTCCAAGGCAAATGGAGTCCCGATGTGGCTCATTGAAACCATTGAAACTATTGAAACTCATGTAACATTGACTGACATAGAACAACTATGTGATCAGTTTTTGGTAAGGCCACCAAGGAAAGGCGGCCTCCCAATCGAGAAAATGGACTTAATGAACACGGTGAACCAACTATTATTGGAGAACGGCAAATTGAAAGATGAGAAGGTAACCTTGGAAGAAGAGGTGAAACTTCAAAGGCGCACAAACGCAAAGGAGCGTGTCAAGGGAACTGTTACATCCCGTGATGTAGCCTTATGTGCGAATAACAAGGTGAGTTTTATATGTACTTCTTGTTACATGGGTAGGAGATGGTAAATGGACATCGCACGCCAGTGTATAAACATAAATGTTCCTTTTCTTTTCTTTTCTTTTCTTTTCTTTAATTCTTGTTTTATCTTTTTGGCTTCTTTCTCTTCCTTTCTTTTTATTCATCTTTTCGGTCAAAGAGAGGCGAGATTTTATATTTCGTGGTAATATGGATTTGCATTTGAAAATCGTGCATTTTGTAAAGTGCAACTTAAGAACAATCATCACACATAAGAGGTTTATAGAACACAAGGCTCTTGGAGGCCTTCACTCAACAAAGTAGTGAACAATGATATTAAGGTAGACATACACAAAACCAATACATGGTTTAATATCAACAATATGTGTTGAAATACATGAACAAGTATAACACTCAAATTTATAAGTATGGTCTATTGTGTTTCCAAAATGTTGGTTTTGGTATATGTACCTTGTAGCTCACCTTTGTACAAGTGTCCACCACCCGCCTCTACCATCGCGTTGCTAAGCTCCACTTGCCACTTACCCTGGGCAAGAGAATAAACTGGCCAAGGGTCGGGATTACACACGTTGTGATTCTCAAAAAATGAGTGACATAGTTTGAGTGCCACGGCGAGGTCCCCATGGAAGAGGAGATTTCTTCAATTTGGAAAGCATGAGAAAGAATGAGGCTTGGTTATGTTATGGCCTCTCAAATCATGATTGTTATGCTTCTAATGTTTTAAAAGTAGCTCTACCATTACCTTTTACATAGGTATGTCTTATTTTTGTGCCGATAACTTATGTCAATACTTTTGCAGGTGGGTGATGTTGAATTGGCATCAAAGTTGGCAAGGGTTCGGCTACAGAATCTGGGACCAAATCCCACACAATTTGGCAGCCCCACCTTGTCAAACATTGGTGATGCTAACAACCCAAGAATAACCTTGGAGAATTCCCTTTTGGATGCTTCGAGAGGAGAAAATGCTTCAAGGTAATTTGTGCCATTAATTTCACTCTCTGGCTTTGAAGGAATCCACACTTCCACCCTTTAAACCCTTACAGACCGCTTCAAACTTTCCTCTAGGCACATCAAAACAATGCAAAATCCAACTAAACACTACCACCATCTGCTTCCTCTCTACCATCATCCTTAACAAATACATACTTAGGACCCAACCTTGCAATTATACTCGTTAGAGGTGTTCCACCCAATACAACAACCCCCCCCCCACCACCACCACCAAACCATTTTTTTCAAAAATAAAAAAATAAAAAAAATCCTATCATCCCCATTTGCGAAACTAACTGGTTACGTTTGATCTGATCAATTACATAGAGTCCACCAAAAGGTGGAATTAGCCCACGGGGGAAGTGACTTCATTCACGCTTGCTGGGCTGACATTTCTATCTATCCATCTGGCTTCGAGTATTTCAAATGATTACATGCCTATCATATGTGAAATGTGTTATGATTTCCTATTCACACATGATAATTTTGACAAAAGTATGTTGTACTCCAACAATTTGAGAGCACACGTTTATTATTTTGCAGGCCTCAAAGTGGAGAAAGTTCACATATAATGAAGATGATGGGTTTAGAAACAGGAGAGATGGGTTTAGCGCAGCTTGCAGGTCTCCGAGAACGCGGTATCATGAGAAGGTCAACCTTGAGTTGACCACTTTTAAGTAACTGCAATGGCAGTTGAGGTTTGTCTCCATGCATGCACCACAAGTGGAAAGAAATGATTGATTTTGTATAAAATAAAAGCAACAGGAAATCATAGGGGACCAACTCCCAACCAAAAGTTCCGTTGAATTAAAGGATAACTCTATTTGGTCTTGTTGAGTTAAAATAATTGAGTTATCCTTTAATTCAATGGGATTTTTGGTCGGGAGTTGGTTGTTTTGCCTACAACAATTTCTATGTTCAGTAAGTTTTTTTGGTGCATGCTGGAGTTAGTACGGAGGTTTGAACTGAGAACATTCTATAGCATTGAGAGCCAAACTCCTTTTGACAAGCAAAGAGATGCTAAAAGGACTTTGGCCCTCAATGAACCAATATACAATGTTTTTTGTTCAGACCACCACACTGACTCCAAGAATGTACTGGAAACTTCACCAAACATGAAATTTGTTGTATGCAAAATAACCAACTCCCGACCAGAAGTCCTGAGAGATTCAAAGGATAACTTTGATATCACTTATATTCGCTTATCCACAACGAAACTGCACTCCACAAGGATTGGACCATATCTTCAGTATATGTAAAAAACATTGGCTCCACCCTTCAGGCCACATCGAATAAATCCAATGAATTGCATTCCAAATCTCTTGTCCATGAACAAACTCTCAAATTGAGTCATTACTGCTCCATAGGTGTCAAAAACATAATATTTAAGGTTTCATGAGATTCTCAACTCATTCTAATAAAACTGTAAGAAATGAGATATCTCAACAAAAGTAAATATTTTCTAAATTTATCCACCCCATGAGAAGATGATAGTGTGTAAAGGGAATCACTGCTTAAGAAGCACACACGTGACAGTATGATCTCAAATTTCTTGTCAATGAACAAACTCTCAAATCGAGTCATTACTGCTCCCATGGGTGTCAAAATTATAATCTTTAAGGCTTCATGAGATTCTTGACTCATTCTAAAAACACTTTGTGACAAATGAGGTATCTCAATAAAATTAAATGTTCTGCAAAATTTATCCACCCCATGAGAAAGTGATACTGTGTAATGGGAACCATTGCTTAAGAAGCGCACAAGTGACAGTATGATCTGCAGGACCATATGCTTGCGAGATGCTGAAGACATGGAGCTTCCGCTGCTCAGCATCATGTTTGATTCTTCCTCCACCTAGTTGGCATACCTGCACTCGGAACAAGTAAAATTTAAGACCACCATGAAGAACTCCGAAGCAGGTATAGCCCAACTCTACACTTTCACTTTTGACCCTTACAGGACGCAGGGCCACTCAAACTGTGACTTCGAACCCAAATTTTCAATAAGGATTAAGGTATTCAACTGACTTGAAAAGTGCGTTAGAAGAATGAGTTGATTTCAGAAAGGATCATTTTTGACAAAAGTGGCAAAAAATGGACATATGTAGCTGAAATATATGCTTTTGTGCATGGAGAAGACCAAATTGGGCCTCTCAGATGCTTAGGAGTTAACATATATTTGAGCTACATAATTCCATTTTGTGCTAATTGTGTCAGAAGTGACCCTAAGTAAAATCACCTCACTCTTCAAGTGCTTTTTTCAAAAAGGTTGAATACCTTAATGTAATCAATGATTTGGGTCAAAATACATATCATGGGTGCCCTTAGATGCACCTTTGAAAGGTACAGATCATCATTGTCACATCTGACTATATTTTTATTTCCTCCTTGACATAAGAAAATTTACTAAATAAAGTTTCTTGTAGAATCATTGATAAGGTCGTACAATAAGCCCTCTGGTCCTTCGGGTTGAAAATAGGGATTTTGAAAAGCAGAAGTACCTTAAACCCTGCCTCACAGACTTCCTTTTGGGCCGCCTCTAATATGTCAGAATGATATGCATGCTTCTCATTGCCCCTTACAATCTGTCCACCAAAGCAACCAGATAAATTAGCCCAAATTTGGTGAACATAAACTCAAGCTTATGAAATATTAGCAATCAGCATGAATAGGAAATTTGAAGCAGTAAAAGTGCAATCCACTTTCACTGAAGAGATAGTGGGCTTCATTATGCATTCTTACAAATTTCCTAGTGAGATGTGCATACCAGCTTTTCATGGCCATCGTTATCGCTTATACACATCAACACATATTTGAAAACACCTGCACTCATCAGATCTGTAATTTAGCAGTTACTTGGTGGCAATAAGTGATTGTTTTGTATCAAAGGGGACACCTACATTTCACGTCAATTTTTGATTTTAGAAGTCAACTTTTTGCTAGCTTTCAAGAGGTATTTCCAGATTGAATTGAATATTAAAACAAAAAGGGAATGACATGTGTATCTTGTTTATCAAAGAAATGGTTGTGTACTAGGACTTGGCCTTTTGTAAGGAAGAGGAATCCCAATCAGGCTGCAAGAATGAAGACAATGATGGAAATCGAACAGGAGGAACACTTATTGTAAGTGCAATTCCAGAGAGAGAAAAATAATACTCGAGAAATGCGAGGAAAGATTGGCCACAACATGCTCGTGAATTAACTTGAGTCGGAGTTACCTTGGCTAATCTCAACAGATTTGATGTTGTCTCCAGCCCATGGACAACTCGAACTTCTGGCTGCCCACCGGCTCAAAAGAACGTTGGCAATGGCATACTTTCCAGGAACACTAAACTCAACACCTTGGGGCAGAGGATTTTCATGCAAAACCCACCTCAAAATTTCCTTATGTACCCATCGTGCATCCTGCGAATCATCGAACTCAAATCTCACTGATAAGAAAGAACATACATAGAAAAGCCATGTTCAAAGAAACCAGCCAGCCCTTTTGTTGATGAGTAGTGAATCTGCTCCCTAAATTAAAACCTAGATATGCATTGCCAGTGGAGCTCAGGCATTTCAATGTCTATATGATGAAATAAATATATTGGATTGGAGGATGTCAAAACACATCCAATCTCATTGTAACATGTGTCTTTTGGTGTCCATTCTTACCTACAAGCCTTACCATAAGGTATGTATACCCAAAACCAACACCTGACTTGAAACCAACACCTAGAAATCTTGTGCAATAGGTACATGTTCATTACATGGATGTACACCTCTGAACATCTAATATAGGTGTTGGTTTTAGTTCACCTACAAATGCAAATTTAAACCCTTATAACTTTTTGCATAATGTATCCAAACTGGTATGTTCTTTAGTGCATTGGAATCCTGTTGATTTTGCAACAAAAAAAAGAGAATTAAGTTTGACCATTCTGATGATAGAAATGTGATTGGTGATTGTTCTGTCGGTTTTAGGTGTGCTTACCTTAGACCACTCAAGTATAAGGTGTCCAATTAAGAAAAATGGCCACATAACGCCCTCATACCTCAATTAAAGCTGAATAAAGTGAATAAATCATACAAAAAGCATAGGTACGTAGGTATGTATGTGTGTCAAATACCTCGAGCTCATTATTGTCGGCCACCGTCCGGGGCAAAGCATTCACTTCATCAACAACAGCACATACTTGAGGGGTGACAGGTGTGGTATTGTTGTTCCCTGAATAAGGCTCACACCGGTTCTTGACTGCTGAGGCATAGAAGCCAACCATGAGTGACGATGGAAACGGCCATGGCTGGCTAGCTGCATAACTATAAAACAACTACCCCACATGACCCAAAATGAGAATATAACTCATTCCATATAATGGAGGAGGCCTATCAAAACTACACTTATAAAATACATATGAAGTAGAGAGAAAGAAAGATGAGTCCCATGTTGGCCCAGGCGAAAATTATGGTATGCTTCATCTTCGAGTTAGTTGGTCTAATGGTCAAAATCCATGGGAGAGGGTGGCAAGCATCTACTTTCTGTCTACAAATGCTCCCCTCCATGGTAACCCCCCCCCCCCCTCCCCCCAACGGGAAAAATCCATGTGAAGGGTGGGCATTTGTACAATGTGCACTTTCTTGTCATTTACCCATTCACATGGTAGAATCCATCACCTTTTCATTTAACCTCTAAGCTATCCTCCAGTTGAGACTTTTCATTTCATGGATAAGTTAGACCAGGCAAAGGACCTCACATTTTGAGAGTTTCATATCGAGAGGGGGGGGGGGGGGTCAAGAAATTTATAAGGCTTTGATCGTTCAATGAGCTTTTATGAGCACGTCCTCAACCATGGAGCCAAATGAATATTTTGGACCATGGTGCCCAGTTCGTTCCATGAAACTTGACCCTAAGCCTACATGTAATCCTGAAATGGGCTCCCGAGAATTAGAGGGTCCGCAAAGACTACTGCCTCCTCTCAAAGGTGAACACTTTGAACAGCCGTGGACATGCTGGCCTGCACCTATCCGTTTCACCCAGATACCCCCAGAAAATACAGATCATAGTTCCCCTCTATTCTCAACCCCAGCTAATGTGCACATGAAAAATGTTGTCTTTCAGTAATTCATAACAAAAAAATTTAAAGTTCAAAGAGATTACAGGATGTGAAACAAGACGCACCTCACACTAGCCACATCAACAGTGATTCCTGCCTCCTCTTTCACTTCCCTTGCCACTGCCATTTCAAAGGTTTCACCAATCTCTACAAAGCCTGCCAACAGTGAGTATCGGCCAGCATTCCACCTACTCTGCACACATCAATTTCCTTTCATCAAGAATGCTTTTGCTGTCACAAATTCAGGGCTTTTATCCCTTCAAGTACAGGTGTGTGTTTATACAGGATACATGACAATTTGTACGAACCCCAACAAGTATTGAAATAATATTATATTTGGTCTATGGTATAAAAAGGAATTCAAAATAAAGTCATATGTGATGATTAGACATAAGTGGTATGTATTTGAGTCTGGGTCATTTATACGAGCTCGAATCTCTTTATGTTTCATGTAACTGACATGTATGCTCCAATTTGAAGATTGCATATTAAAAATGGGTCAATTATGATATGGTCGTTGTTTGATCTTAAACCCTTTCTTTGTATGACACTTTGAGACTCTGAACAGGCTCTCTGACGTTTAAGGGTTGAAGGTTCTACTGGATTGATTACACAACTTACAAGAGACCTATCTAGGTCCTGTTATCTGCATTTAAAACTGCCGTTGGTTTAATATTTTGATCTTCTAATGAGAAGCATAGAAAAGTACTTGTCGCCCAAGGAGTACATAATCGCCGCAGGTAATGAGCATGATAACAGCTGGGTCCTGGAAGCAAAAGCCAATAAACCAATGAGAAAAATTTATTGGTAACCAGAGAACCTTACTAAAAACCTCTAACTGGAATTTCCTTTGACAGAGAAAATGCCCAAATCTTCAACTACTAAGCCAGCTATAATACCTAGAAAACAAAGACAGAAATAACCATAAAATGGTAGAGGGTATATCCTTGGTCGCACACACAAGGAATGTAGACACAGAATCCTGTGCTTCCTATCTTGCAGAGAAAAGAAATGTTACCAGTCTTGGGTACGCAGAGTTTTTGCACGAGTCTGAGGAGCAATGCAGAGAATGCCCCCCATCTTTTGCAACCATCCGTGCCCCACAACGCCCACAATGCATCTGCGCATTTCCGCACACGCCAACAAAGCCTATATGAATATCACAAAGCATACCATGTATAGTTCTCGGGAGGTGCACTATATGTAAATTGTTTATACAACGTGTGGCAAATGGGTAATTGCAGGGGGACTATAAGTAATATGTATATTCCTAGAATACTCCACAAAAATTGATTAATATTCTCAGGATATTTTAGAGATGTTCTCTGAATGAATTTATTAGACCCTACTTATTGTATAGGTGGATACTCCCAAAAAATTGAGTGGACCATAGGAGGTAACATGCACTGCGAAACAAGTTCTAGAAAGGTCACTAGTCTGTTCCGGCCTTAGGCAGCTTAACCTTGGAGTTCCCATGGAATCCAGGTTAAGGCCTTGGGTTTAAGCAGAATGGTAGGGTAGTGGGGAACAGCAGAGTGACGGCCACTACCACCACCACCACCATGTGTTCCGTTGTAGAGAAAATACTTACAGTAGCCAATTTCAAAAAAAAGTAGAGAGTAATAAGAAGGAAAACAAAGAGACATACGTTACGAGATTGCCATTCCACCATGCCTCTTGCATATGCAAGTAGGCCAGCATCCGAAGCTTGGAGCTGAGGGCCAAACCGACGCACATCAACCCATTCACTACCGCCTTCCCATACTGGCCTTTCTCCACCTGCACTGCTACATCAGGCTTCCATTAATTAATAGATTTCTCTCCCTTCAATCTAAAGATAACCACAATAAACAAATGTTAGGGTTTAGGGTTTATCCAAATTGATCATCATTTGACAACACATTCCACACTGAAAGCAAATCTGGAGAAGGAAATAAAAAAGTGCACCTAAATGTGCTTGGACCTTGTAGTTTGCACAAGAACAAAACACATCCCTACCATGAGTACTGTGTCTAGAAAATCATTAAAGAATACCTGGAAAGCTCCGCCACATTAACAGCAAAAACGGGTGCTTTTGTAGAATTGGAAAGGCCTAGAAACACCGGAGCACCTGCACTTGCAGGATCTGCATCTTTCATTTGCAACGCAGAGGCTGCGATAAGAACAGGCTTTCCTCCCTTCACTAAATTCTGAGATCCCATAAGTGGCACCACCTGTCTTAAACAACACCAGTGTAAAAATTCATATAATATGTATATATATATATATGCATTTAAGACAAAACAAGCACATAAGCATTTCATTTAGGAGCTCTCAGCATCCTATACCACAATATAGAAAGCAATGGAAATTACTTAACCATTTATGACCGATACGCTTCTGAACACAGGATGTGCAAACTATATAGTTGAATGCAATTGAAGTGTAAAGATCAACCAAAAGTTCTTGTTGACATAAATTTTGCAAAGGTTGTTATATATTTATCATCCCACAGGCTGTTGAGAAAAGTAAAATTACCAGAGCCTCAGGGCTGTTGAATGCACAAGACAGCTTGGATGCGTCAACCCGCATTTCTGCGGCACGATTAATACCAGCATCTGCATAAAAAATGCCCTGCTGCATCCAAGAGAATTTTCAAACAAATCACCAAGTGCCCTTGTGAGAAAAGACCATAGCCATATGATATTCTATTTGCTTGCTCTTTTCGTTGCATACAAAGTGTGACTATCTAAAGCCAGCTTTTGAATACAGTGATATTTTGAGTCATCCAAAAGGTTGTTGCCAGTCTCATAAAATAATTTGCATCACTTACAGCAGACTCCAATTCCTGACCGGTTGTCATTGTGGCTAATGTCGCCATAGGTCCATTCCACCTCTTGACAGCCCAGCAATTGCCTGGTGTCACATAATTTTGCACAAGCCAAACATGTGATTAAAATAGTTACAAGTTGACCTATATTATGTGGATCATTTCTATCAGTAAAACCTAGTCAGAAATGAAGTGACAAGCTGAACTTTAAAATGAAAAAGTGAGTAGGTGTCAGGTGACCCTCAACCTAGAATTATTCTGTCCATAAAAGAATTGTAATGCTCCCAGTGTGAAAGCCCTTAGTGAAACACTTTTTCTCATTCTCTTTACACAGTTCACTCTTTGAATGCCCAACAATGTGATACAGGCCTTGCAGTTCAGTTTGCTCAAGTACTGGCCAGGACATTCTCAGTAGGAAGATCCAAGTGATCATCAAATACCAAAAGGATGGGGATGCGCACGAGATTTTACCAATTGTTGGCTGAATTTGCACGAATTGCGTTGCATGTCCAACCTTGGATAACCTAGAGAGCAGGGGCACATGATGCAAATTGCGAACCAACGCCACAGATCTCACACACATTGCCATTTCCCCACTTCAATTTCTGCTCTCTTCTTACCTCCAATCAACACACTCACAGCAGTACCCACATCTGCACAAAAACTCACAACCCCACTTCTTTCAATAGCCACAAAAAGTATCCAGCTACTCAGCTTGTCCAATTCAAAGGTATTTACAATCAGACCACTTTTCGGCATTTTGACAAGAAGATTGCAAAATCGGCTAACCTACATATTTAAAACATCAGTTCAACTCAGAAATTATACCTCCAAGTCTTATGAACCCTAATGAGTGAGAAGCAATAGAAAGATGGAGACATTGTGGTCTTATAAGCAAATACTCGACTTCCGGCCACCTAAGCCCGTGAACATTCTACAACTGACAAGAATTGTAACCCACTGAAACCATAATTTGCCCATAAGCAGCAAAATCTTTGAGATGACAATCACCCCACATTGGTCTTTTGCACCATCCTTACCCCATCACTACAGAAACAAGTAGAACTCCAACCATAATTGGTCTACAACCCTCGAGCTTAAATTAAGCTAAGTTGGAGGCGAGCTACAATCTTCTCTAATGTAATTTCCACGTTTCAATGCACCATCAGAAGACCCTCTCCAAATTTAGCTTCAAGTTCAAATTCACCTCACCTTAGCACAGTTCTTCACTGAGGAGCAGCAAAGTGCAAAATTGAAGCCAACCCATTACCGTTTTGGTACGACAGAGAACGGAATCAACAACAACACCAATTTTTATGCAGATTCTTGTCCATGAATTACTAACACTGTAAGTAGGTAGGTCACCAGAGTGTCAAAGCTTACTCCAAACTTTTGAAGGAGCCACTCCGGCATGTATAATCAGAGGTAAGGTATTCATGCGTGCCCTGCGGTTCACTTTAATAGCATGTCCACACATCATACATTCATAACATTACTCAGCCGAGTCTCTACGCTGGGTGGCCTAGGAATAAGCCAGATTCTATTTGGAATTATATTTGTTTATTCTCACAAGATGGTAGTGCATTAGCAAGTTCAGGTTGAAAAACTCGGGTGAAACAATGTATTCATATTATTAAAATGAAATGATTGATAGGTAGCAGCTGAATGATGTTAAGTTCTACCCCTCTTTCTATTTAGTATGTAATATTTTAAAGATACTTAACTTGAAGTAGGCATACTAGGTAATACCCAAAACCAACACTATATAACACAATTGTATTTTTCAAGTCCCAAATATATGACAATAGTGATGATTTTAGGTTCAACGTTGGTTCTAGATATACGTATCTTAGGGTGTTTACTCTAAAAACAAGCCTATTCATCTTCATTACATCATATGTAGAGATTGAAGTGACATGAAAAAAGTAGAAAGTATCAATAACTTGGTGTCAATCGGCCATGGATGGGTAATCCTAATAAGTAGTGCGTTATCATGCACATTAGCCAAGGGCGCCAAGGTGAAATTTCCTTGTAAAGGCATGGCCTCATTGGCACTCAACTAGGTTGATTTAGTTTAGATCATGCCTAGTTGGCAAGGTGGGGGGGGGGACTAGAATTACATTGATGTGGAATAACAAAATTGGTCAGGGGTGGGGAGTTTGAGCTATCTAGAGTTTCTAGGGTGGCTCTCGGCCACGTGAGTGGCAAGATTGTTAATGAGAAAGGAAGGCAACACTCTAGTGTCTATAGAAGGCGGTAGTGCTACCACTATAGTTTTGAGGTTGCAACAATGGTGATGTCTAGCGCTTCTACAACATAGTTTTTCTTCTATGACGTCTCGGATCTCTCAACGATACGATATTTGTTTTGGTCATTGGTTTTGAATATTTGCTCTTCACCCATAGCGCCAAGGATGCGTGCTCTCACTTGCTTGCAAGCAAAAGAGTGACCACGTGCATGTCTTAAGTACTTTGAAGCTCCGGTTACAATTGCCATTGACAATGTGGATATAGACATTAGGCTTCTTGTCAAATTGAGGAAATTCATTGAAGATGATTGTATTGTTGGATTTTGTTGAGTGGAGAGGGTGGTGGATTAATCCACAACCGATTTCAAATGATGGCGAAGGGCAATTTTAATAGTCTACCAATGTTGAACAAGAAAATTAAGGTATGTTTGGGATGGGATGTGAGTCCTCCAATGGGTCATGTTGTGTCATGCAAAAAGTTGAAGGACGAGGGTTTGCACACCTTCAAGGGCATGATTGGATATTCTATGAAGAACAATGAGGAGATGCATTTTGAGGTTGTGCATCACAACGTGTCAGCCAATGAAATGAACAATGGCAAAATGGATTATACAAAGTTCAGGAAGGTTGGATTGAATAATCATGTGAATTTACCTCATAGCATTGTGTTGCAAAAGGCCCATCAATGGGCTCGTTTCCGTATGAAGAAGCATTTTGGTATTACACTTGATTGAACTTTGCATCACATGAATAAGAGTGGTCCGACATGGGTTAGTGAATCCAACATGGGTCATTTTTTTGTTTAGCATGGATGTTCAGCATGCAACTTCCATATGGAAAACCATGATGAATCCTCATGACATAGTCATGGAAGACATCTCGAATGTTTTCTTTTTGATACAATTTCGGGGGTTACAAACATGAGGTATTTTGATGCACAATAAATTATGGTCGAACATGAAGTGGATAAGAGACCATCAATCACGTTCTTCATGATAATCTTGGGATGCATGGCAAAACAAGGGATGACACACTCAAACATTTGCAAGAATCTTGGCTTGAAAACAATGCTTGTGATGGCATTGCTAATAGGATGAGTGGGTCTACCATTACTACATGTGTTACAATTGTGGTATCTTCCATTGTTGTTCAACACATGTACTCGCACTGCACAATGTTGCCATAGGCATCGACTAAGTGTCGCAGCCTGCCGTGCGGCCATTGTCTCTTCAGATTCGCTTTCCAGCGCTATCGTCAAGAGCAACTCTTGTTCAACCACAATTTGAGGTCTACTAGTACAGAGGAGGCTTAATGAAGCCAATTTTGTACCACTTGTGTATATAAATAAAGTGCATGTTTCCATATAAGAAGTTGATGTGTTTTTTGTGTGTATTTTATTCCCAATGTTTTTACAAGGGGGGTCCGCAATATTGATAGAAATCCCAATAAGTCCCAATAAGTTTCTCTTGTACTGGCAGTGGTGCTTTGTGAGCATAACCAAATTTATAAGTACTTCATTATGGGCCTCCACAGTAGTGTTGTATGTAGCTTGTTGTTCTCTATAGTCTCTCTTTGTATGCCCGTCTCTCTTTGTATGTTTGTCTCGACTAATGCTCATGGTAACACACTACTATTTTTTGCTTGTGTTTCTGAATGTGTTTGTATCTTTTCCGGTTGGCCAATGTTGGCCTACCTTTGTACACCTTTTATTCTTGTAAATGAATGTAGTTTGTATATACCTCATGACATATTTTGTGGTAGTTGGATTTCTATACTTTTTGGGCAAGCAGGTGCATGATTAATGAAACACCCATATATTAGATTAGGGGTGAGTGCACCCCTCATTTTTGGGCAGCTTATGAGTGATGTTGATAAGGGTATCTTACCAAAAACAAAACCAAAAAGAAATATGGAGGTTGGAGCTTAAAATAGTGAGCCAATCAATAAGTGACATGTATAGAGCATGCATGATGGAATTGGGCAAGGTGCAGTGTGTATCATTTTAGGAGAAGGCGCCAAGTCTACAAGTTTGTCACATGTCAAGCACTGACCTCGCTTGATGTAGTTGCTCAGGAGAGTAGCTCTATGAGTTTGTAGTTTGTTTTCAATTTGCAAATTTCTTAGGTTTCAGATGCCACTAGGTTGTTTCAGTTGCCATTAGAATTTTAATAGCCAAAGTTAATATATGCTATATCAGAATACAAAGGTTAATGTTTAGGCAAATATTCGTCCTATTCACTCTAACCCAGTAGGAGTTGCCACGTTCATAAGAACAAATCAAACATTGGCTATGTATATGGTGGTGCACCCAATGAATCACTTCACTTCACTTTGCATACCACTCCATGTATTCATCTCCTAGCCATAGAGACTAGAAATCCCACATCAATTTGTCAGTAGGTACATGCTTATTGGAGCAAGTTTGCCCATTGATAATATGTACCATGATTGGTGAAACTTCTAGTGACTCTTAATAATGTGGACCGGCCACACTATACAAAGCAAGTCTTGCCTCTTTAAGTGATCGACCTTGTCCAATCATTGGGTGACCTAATATGCGCTCAGTCCAAGTCTACAAGTTTTGTCAGGAACCAAATTGTGTAAGTCTAAATTAGTGCAAAGTTATACAATTAGAATTTATCATTGAAATGGAGAGTTGGGGAGCGTTTGGCCACGGACGAAGCCACGAAGCAATTGGAGGAACCGAGCAGGTTGCAATCGCGGCACTTGGTGACCAGCACCTCTGATTGTCACAAATGTCAAGCCTGTGTATACAACTATTCGGCCGCCCACCTGCATTATGCCATCCAAAAAACTTTAATTACACATCAAGAATATCATGTTTTCTACTTCTCTTGTCCCTTCATTAAATTGCTAACTCCGAATTGGATTCATTATCTATGTTGCATTACGTAGTTAATTTGGACTACATAATGGGCGGTATGAGAGTGGATGATGTTGAGTTGATAGGCAACAAGTTGTCCATCTACTCAAGCTATTTAAGAGACATAACCGGTCTAATTTACTCATGGACGAAATCTGAAGGTTAAAGCATATGTCCAAAGTTGCTAGAAGTATACTACGGTTGGATGAGCAACCAGTAACAGTAAGATAAAATAATAGACAAGTTGACTACTATCATGTCTTTTTGATGGGTTTGATGGGCAGTGGTAAATTCTTGTCCCCCTATAAGTTCGTTTAACGTCACTAACCCAATTTGAGGCCTAAGTTGACCCCAATGAATGACTTCAATTGACTTTAAAATAATAATAAGTAATACCTAGCTCTACATAGTAATGATTCAACATTAAGACCCTCCCCCTGCAGTAGATGCTACACGACATTACCCTAGCCTCTTCTGATAAATTGGATTGCAACGGCAACAATTATGTTATTTAATTACCTGTTGGTGATCGTACCAAGGTTGCCATGCCTCCACAACAGGCAGCTTCATGGCCTCTATGGAGTATCTTGTGGATGTCACAGACACCACACTGTCCAAGTCTCCACTGAAACCATAGCCAATCTATTAGGAATATTTCAAATCTCCTCATATATTCGCTACTACTACACAAATTATTGTATTTTGTGTCACCATTTTTTTTAATTTGTCTTGCTCGAAAACTAATTGGAAATCGCTCGTGTAATGTCACCAACACTAAATGTAAACCTAACTTTACTGTTATTCCTTGTAAAACATTTTGAGCAATACAGATCTTACAATGTTCCAATTACTATCACTTACTACATGATTTTCATCCACGTTTCAATCATTCATGACAACGTTCCATTACAAAATCGTTAGGATGCAGAATACACCAGACTTTATTTCAAAAATTGGCATTTGGATAAACTAGAAGGAATTAAGCTGGGATGACAGTACTTGTAAAGTTGTTCATAAGAAGCATCATCAGAAAAGTTGCCACGGTGACATAATACGTCATATGACACTGAACACAACATCTAGTGTAGCTTAGGTACTGAGAAACTAAGTTGTTTCATTTCCAGCTACAAAGACTTTCAATGGAAATCTGCATGGACTGGAATGCAAATCAGAGATAATTAAGCACCTGTATACCCAGATCTTGAGACCCACAGCTATGAGCTCATGGTAAATTGGAATCATACTGGAGGGCGCATCCATCCAATTCCGGGAGAGCGTAGAACTGTATCAACACAAGAGCTCAGGACTGCTGTTTAGGTAATCAATGAGCAGGGAGAACCGATCGCTATACTGATTATCCCAATGAGTGAGGGAGGGCTAACAGTGAGTGTAGGAAATTAGTGAAGCTGATACTAAATTTCTTTACGTCTTGAAATTAGTGCCACCAAAAGATCTAGGAAGCATTGTTCATCCTAGTACTATTCACTGGAAATGTCATTCACAATAACATTTCTCATTGAAAGTACCAACACTTACTCATCCTAGCACTACTCATTGACAAGCATGTATTTGCATTTATTTATTGATCTATTTTATCACTCTACAAGCACCTTAGAGCACGCACTGATTTTCTTGAAATGTATGTTGCATGAGCATGTTTTTATGAATTTAATATCACTCAGTAAAGATTTCAACCCTCACTAATTCTGAGACTTGACAAAATAGTGCGTGTCTCGGGAAATTAGTACCACGCATATTAATTGGGTTAATCAGTGCAGTTACGAAGAACCGGTTGAGTTTGAGAAGTAACCGGTTGAAGTTCAAGACTTCAGGAAACTCACCGATCGGTTAAGACCTTAAATTAGTACAGTAAAACCGAAAGATCACAACATGTGACCGGTTGGACTTGGAAACACTAGGATTTTGACCCATCATGCCCAAAAATCTCCCCAGACACTTTAGGTAATGACTGATTCAACTCAAACGCAGTTGCCAATAAATAAGATAAAGTAGAATGACAAAGATCAAGTGATGTGAAACGCACTTTGTCAGATTGAGACTTCCCTGAAGGAGAGCCTTGGCACAGTGATGAAGAATCTGTTACCTGCATTCTGCCCACTTGTAAGGGATGATGCCGCTGACGTTTGCATGCAAAGCTTGCTGAACATCAGGGCGGTTGAAGTAGATATCCCCATAGTTGTCTGTGCATGGATCATATCCTCCTCTCAACTTCTGCAATATCTGGAAATCCATATTTCATTTCATTACTTTGTAAAGTAAAGAGGAAAACTAGCGTAGTGCTCAGACATGTACTTAGTAGGGGATTTACATGCTCACAACACCTATCATTGGGGAGGGTAAATACATTGATTCCTACTATGTAGAGTCCGGAGGTTACTATCTTTTAAGCCAAGTTAACACCTGAATCAGAGCCAGGGACTTTGCATTAATGCATAAAGATAAATAGAGAGTTTATCAACATAAAATATATAGTGGCAAATGTTCACTACACCCCAAAGGTAGGTGTTAGGAAAACGTAATCCTTTAGTAGGCAATGGACAAGGAGGTGGGTGCTCGTATCATATGTATAAGATAACCTATTCATTGCACCTCACGTTGGAAGGTAGATGTTGAAAGTAAACAAGAAATACTTGGATATTTCTTGTTTCCAGAGTCAATGGAGATTTTACACGTCAAATTATTCCCTCCCCATTGAACTATGGATGGATTTTACAAATAAAATATAAATAAATAAATAAGAAGAAGAAGAAATCTTTTGTGGAAAAATGGCATTAGATGTGGTAAATCTTTTTTTAAGTGGAGACCCTACACATCATTTAATTCCCTTCCCATGAAACTTATGCATTGGAAGGCACCCGATGCCAAAAATAGGCAAGAAAATATCAAGAAGATCTCTTGTGTACAAAGTACGTGGAAATCCTCTAAGTCAACTTATTCCTTCCACATGGATACCATTCAAGGCTACACTAAACATCTAATTTAGTGTGGCCCTTACTATTTATCATAGACCCACATTATAATATGTCTTGCAATCATTGGGCGTTGACCAAAGAAGGTGACATGGGACACTTGCTGCTACAAGACAAGTCATGAAGGCCACTCTAATTAACATAGCACATCCACTTCAATGCCACACTCTAATTAGATTCATAGTGGAAAGGAAACAATCTTTTGTGCTCAAAGCCAATGGAGATCCTACACGTCAGTTGACACCCCCCCCCCCCCCCCCCAAACCCCAATGAACACTATGCACATGAAATATCAAGAGACCTTAGGAATGTGAGTTTGATCCGTGTTTCATTGTTCTCCAACTTCAACTGATTGGATTTAGATATTGAGGAACCTTGTGTTGCATTAGCAAAGCTATGATGAAACCTCGATTAAAATCGGATGATCGGATCTCCCATGATTTGAGTTATGGATGTTTGTTGATTCCTTGACTGAACACATAGGTCCTCCTATTTGTGCGTACTATAATTGAATGTGGAAGAGTTAACAAAATTTGAAGATGTAGTGCAATCTCTTCTAAACATATGCCTTTATGGTGTTCAATGTTCTTTGATTATCACTTGACCACACGCCCATCAACTAAAGCGTATGCGGGTGTCCTTCAGATACTTTCCTTAATCAAAGACCAATACTTGCTTGATGTGTGGTTAGGTGAGGAGCACAACACAAACATCATAAAGACACACGCTTAAAAAAGATTGGACTAAGTCTTCAAATTTTACTGCACACTCAACAATGAACACAATTGGGAGCACCTATAATATCTAGTAGTTAGTTAAGGAACCAACAAACATGCACTTGTCGTCATAACTGAATCAGGGAAGGTCCGATTGTCAATCCAATTTTTGTTAAGACTTCATCGTAAATTTGATAATGCACCACAAGTTTCATTTTGTAAATGTAATTGGTAGAAATGGGAGAACATGAGCACCCATGTACTACTCAGTTAAGGAATCAACAAACATGCACTTGTCACAATCCTAAATCAGGGTAGGTCCGATTGTCAATCCAATTTTTGTTGACGCTTCACCATAGATTTGCTAATGCAACACAAGTTTCGTTTTGTAAATTCAATCCGTGGACGCTGGAGAACATGAAAGAAAACCGATTAACACTCATATACCTTAGGTGTCCGACTAAGGAAAGCAAGCGAAGAACACCTGAAGTGTGAGGAGATTAATTGTGTGTGCAAGTAACTCACCGGATTCCAGCTTCGAGTGTGGCTGCCGAGAGTTTGAAGCCTCCGACGATTCCCAGCAGACGAGGGAGCAGTGCACACATCGGTAGTGACGCTGTAGTAATCGATGTTGCCAATCTCTATGGAAGCTGCGGTGAAGAAGGCATTGCAGGGGCTGGAGCAGCACTGGGGATCATCGAAGTGGCAATTTTCTTTCAAGCCATTGTAAGTCTCCGAGGAGATCATGGCGTGCGAGTAGTAGTAATCGATGGTGCCCATGCTGTCCCAGGTGTCGTCGATATCGGGGTTGCCCACCATGAAGCCTTTCAGATTGATTCTCATCCAGACGGGGTTGCGTTCCACGATCATTTTCGCCAGCTCAGGAACATAATGGCCTGGAAAGAAAGAAAAGAAAGAAATTATCACTCAATCACGCTCCTAAACCCTTTCTATAACCCTAATTAAAACTAAATTGTCACACAACAATTACATTCCAAGGGCCACCGTAACTTATTAATCAAAAAATTCATGAGTTGTTTCTAAACTACTTCGAATGAATGGATGATTTGTTAGGCTTTCACGAAGCGTCAGAGCATGATTAACATGCTTTCAAGAGATGAAACTCTATTGATACCATCGGTGCCACCAGTAGAGAAGATTTGCAGTAACTTCAGAAATGCTTCTGAAGAATGGATGATTTGTTCTTTCACAAATTAAAGGAGAGGAGTAACATGCTTGACTGGAGCCTGGCATTGAGAGGAACCCATCCATTGAAACCCTTTGTGTCTGAATTTGATAAGATTTAAACTTGAATCAGAGATGTCGATGTTTTGAGTACGAATTAAAAGCAGTTAACTTAAAGCATGAGTCACCATCCAGACACCCTAGGCATGTATCTTCGCTCCAAAGAAGCGGAGTTGCAACATGCTGTGCAAAGGGCGCGGTGAGAGGAATCCATTCGTAAATACCATATTGTGTCTGAACTCGAAAATTTACACTTTCAGAATGCCGCTTCTGATCATAAAAAAAATTATCTGAATGTGCTCTTTCACAAAGAAGAAGATGATCAACATGCGTGAAAAGAACCTGCCATTGACAGAAACCATTTATAGATATTATTTGTGTCTGTATTTACACTAAGTTCAGCTGTCAATGTTTTCAGAACCTAGTAGTAATAACTCTAAAGCAGGATTCAATCGCCCTCCAAACGTACCTTCCCTCCGAGGAAACTTGATAAATTTCTTAGAATTAAGTGTAGACCTTTAAATCACTTATTATGCAAAACCGACCAAAGCTCCAAAATAGTGCTTATAATTCTTGACATGTTCTAGTTTTTCTTCGAAACTCCGCAATCCAACCAACGCAAAGAGATTAATTCACAAGCTCTCGAGTGCCTGATCCAGGAATGGATGTGCAACGTACTACCTACCTGCATAACTTTCGCCTGTGAGGTAAAAGTCACGCCCTTGGTATTGTGGGAAGCGGGCCAGCCAGCCCACCAAAAAGTTGTAAGCATCTTCAGCTGCACGCAAACCATCGCCACCATGCCAACAAAATCTCAGGTTCATCTGTAAAGTCACTTTTCGATCCAAAGTCTTCAGTAGTACAGAAAATACAAACTTGTTGTCACTGAAAAAACTATAAAGGTTGGATTAATAAATAAGGTTACCAGTGCGAGTGTCACCGCCAGCTACATTGGCGGTGACATTGCGCCTCGCGTAAGAGAATCCCACTCCTGTTGGCGACTCCAGCCAGATCATATTCACCTCTGCAACAATTTAATTAACCACAATAAACACATTTAAGTTCATCATAATTTAATTAGTGGCAGGAGGAATAAAACCACAAATTGAGCTTCGAATTGACCATTGCATCTACACACACCTAATCATGCATCTTGTTGACCAAATTACGCTATCCTGGCATTAAGTTGCTTAGTAATTAAATATTGACACCTGTGTTCCAAGCAAAGTCGTTCACGAGAAGACCAGTGCCGCCGGGGGAGATTCGAAACGGTCCATTCTCCTGTGCAAATCCCGAGGCCAGAGACGAACATCCTGGACCTGAAATAATTTTCACCACAAATTAGTGACCGAAATGATCTTTAGGGAAAAACTTCAACACTGAAAACTGCTCCAAAATCAATCAATCAATCTATCTATCTATCTATCTATCTCCCCATTCACCTATGAAAACTTTGCAATAAGTTAGGGTAGGTTAACTTCGACGGGCAAACAAAATTCTTTCATGAGCACATGAATCGTCATCAAGCATCATCAATATCAGATCAATTCCATGAGCACATGAATCATTTTCATAATCTGTCTCCCTCCATTCACCTGTGAACAAGGTAAGTAGATACGTTCACTTCGACAGGATTGCATCATCTACACATGAGCATCTCTCTCTCTCTCTCTCTCTCTCTCTCTCTCTCTCAGCTCTATAATGCTAGAGGACAGATTACTGAAACGTAATTCTTCCCATGAACACACGATTCATCGTCGTCATCACAATCTCTCGCTCTCCGTTCACCTTTGAGACTTCGAAGCAAGATAGTTTAGGATTACTTCGACAGGTTTGTAGTAATACCCAAGGATGACAGACTACTGAAATACAATTATTCCTTCATCAGGAGCACATGGTTCATCATCCTCATCAAGCACCATTATGTGTTATGAAAATCAAGATGATATTGCAGTGACTTGATCAAATGTCGACATACCTCCATTCAGCCACAGGACCAACGGTTTGTTCCCTGCTGTATCGTTGGAGCACTCCGCGAACACATAGAAGAGGTCACGCCCTTCCACTACATCCACCGTCACATTCCCAGCGTACAGGTTGAATGCTCCTGCAGCAGCAATTTGAGGTTGGCCGGGTAATGCCTCTACTCTGTCGGCCTCTTGGGAACCCGGGAGGCTTCCACCAACTTCGAACACACGAGTATTTAGTGAAGCCAGCAGAAACAGCGCAAACAGGCATCGGTTATTCATCAACATCTTGACAGTGGCAGGATTGGAGAGCTGGATTCTACAACTAGGGATTAATGATGAGACAAACTGAACTATGTGAAAAGCTGAAAGTAGAATCAACAAGACACGCGGGTGCTCCTTTTATGTTCTTCGGTGATTGCTAAGACTTAACCTCGATTGCTGGAAATCTGAACCTTCGCGATACACTTTCACAAATCTCGATTAGTGGACTTAAGCTAAATAAACCTCGAGGGCTGGAAAGAAACCCTCCACAATACACATGATTCACAAATCTGACAGGAATAATGAATTGGCGACTGGCACGGTACTGCTGCTCCTTTTATATTGTTGGTGATCAAGGGACGCTGGAGATTAAGGCAAAGTCAACTTAGCCTCAATTTCTGGTAAGCTAAACCCTCGACACACTTTCACAAATCTCGATAGGTGGAACTAAGCTAAAACCTCGACGGCTGGAAAGGTACAGCCCTCGACATAACCACTTCACAAACCTTGGTAGGTTTTCTAGCTAAACCCTCGATCGCCGGAAAGCTAAAACCTCGACACGCATTCACGAATCTCGATGTGTGAGGGATTAGGCACGCAGGGTAGCGAATGTCAGATACATGTAGTTATTACTTAGCGAGCCCATGCAATATTCTTGCTGGAGCATCAGTCGTTTCAGCACATTTCTTAACCGGGATAATCGAGAGTTGCAGATTGTAACTCCACATTTGTGTCATCATCATTTCCTCTTTTTCCAGAGTTCTGATCTTTAATCCTCCAAAACAGGAAAGTGGAGCGATGATCTCGTGACCAGCAATCTTTAATCGTCCAGATATGTAATTCTGCATGTAATGATGATCATTACCTCAGAAATTCTCTTGAGTAGGAAGTCTCCGCGTAAACTGGCTTCACAGGTATCTTGTGGAGATTCTCGAATGCAGGTAGTCAGATTCTCTCTGTGGACAGCAGCATTTAAGATTGTTTCTGCTTTGCTGTCCTCCGAATTCAAGAATAGTTGCCACGACAACAACTTGAGGATGGTGATCATGGCTATAAGAAGGAAGCAACTTAAGTCATGGCATGCATTTCATTAAACATGTTGTTAACAACAAGTTAGGACATCTGAGTGCAAGGAACTCATGCAAGCGTATCTACCTATCCTCCATATTGGCCTGCCGCATGTGGCACACGAGACGGCGTCATGAGTGTCTGCAGTGTGAACAAGAAGCTGGTGTAAGTTACAGTAAACAAGAAGCTGGTGTAAGTCACAGTGAACATTGTGGTGTAAGTTTAATGAGCACCCACTTAACTTAGAACATGCATTAAGTCTCTTGGAGTTGAAGTTAGTTTGTCGGTTGTACTTACAAATTTTAGTGATTGTCTGTAATTTGAGCCAGCCACACGCTAGCTATATATATGCATGTCATGCAGACTTCCAGCCATAACATTCTTAAATCCTCACAGCCTGTTGCAACTTTTATTTATTTTCTGAATGGAACAAATGGTAAATGTAGTTAGGTATAGGTTGGGTTCGAGGGGAGGCACTTGGCACACAGTACCCATATCAACCCATGTGGGTATCATTCCGGGATCGTAGTTGTACATGAAGTACATAAACTATGGGTATTGTTTTTATAAACAATGTAAGAATGCATAGACAATTGGAAGTCTCAAATGAGTTGGAAGTTTACATGTAGTCTCCAAGATTCAACACTGCAGAATATTAGTTTGAACACCATTCATCTCATCATTCTCCAGAGTCTACATGCCATCCAGGATGTGGATCAACATCACATCCTGGTTGGGAACCCAAATATTTACAAAAGAAAATACAGACATGGCATCCTTTGGACTTATTTGTGTAGGAAAGCTTTCAAGCAGTTCCCTATCGGCGGAACTTCTGAACCCAAAGACCGCAAAATAATCTGCACTCCCGAGAAGGAACAACTCGCACAAAATTTGCAGAGGTTTGGAACACAGTGAAAAGGTTATCTCCTGGTCAGCTCCAAGATTTTGGACTTGCTGTTCCCATCTACAACAACGAACGAGAAAAGCCCCCTTCCTGACAATGTTGTACTTAGGTTCCTTGGGCATGTCGTAATGACAAAATGACAATAACAAAATCTGAAACTTGTATTGTCACATAGGACACCTGACAAACCAAGTACACCCGTACAGTCCTTTTCCTTATGAGTACTAGAAGAAACCTCAAACTGAAAAGGCCAAAAGAACAAGGAATGCATCAGAGCATGTCAGCAGTACTTCATTCCAGCATACACTATTTGCCGAATTTGGTGCACGGTAAGAGGCGTTCAATTGATGGTCTGTTTACAGAAGTGTTATCAGGACTGTTTCCCAAGTTCATGCAAGTCCAGACTCGGAATAAGAACTCAAAGATGTACAAAGCACCTCATTTCATTTCAATGACACCTTCTGAAGGCCTTCATTTCAAGTTTGAAGTGGAACTCTTCAGCCTGCTCTGAACACAGCTCTCTGCTTACATTCAATTTTATCTAAATATGGAACACTAGAAGTTCACTTCAAAAGAATTTATAGAACATTTTGTCGGACTGCTTACAAAAACTGGCAGAATCAACAACGCAAGTAGCAGGCACCAGACCAGCTCGTTTGCCTCTTGTGGAAGCCCTCTACATTGACGCCTTGCATCCATCTTGAAAGCGCCTATGACCAGCCTCCAAATCAGCTCCCCTCCAGATGAACCAACCCACAATCTCATTCCAGATCAAAACGGCTGTCAGTTGAGGTTGCAGATGGAGAATGAAGCAACACCAAGGAGGCTGGAGGGAACAGCTCACATGGGGATCATTCCTTGAATCAGGATCATCGCAGTTAGGGTTCCAGAGCAAGTGGAAAGGCACATACTCAAACCATGTAGACCCAACAAATGTACAGAATCAGACAACAACAATCACAGGTAAAATATTTCCCACTACAAAGTTTCCTAAAACCGTAGGAATTGACAAGGTGCAGATGAGAGGCCCGCCACACAATTGTGGTTGCCCATTCTCCACTACTTGCTGCTACTTTGAACCCCTCTCACGACCCCCCAGGTTGTTGGTTTTCATCTGATGGTAACAAATCACTAGGTGGGTTTACTATAGGAATAATTGGAGGTGTCTCAAACTCCGGAACAACAACAAAATAGTTGGACATAGCCTTTCGAAACCGCTTCTTGTATTCTTTAGGGGAGATGACTGTTGGCATCGCATTCTTAGGTCCTCCTAGAATTCCTGATGCTTTCACCCATGTCTCCAGATGCTTATCCCAAGTGTATTGCCGAAGAAAATCTATTATCCCTACCACTAGCTCCTGTCGCTCTTCATCAATCCCAACCAGCAGAGAGTAGTCCATGACATTCACTTTTGCAAGGAAACTTGTGTCATTATACACAGCTCGCTCAAGCAAGAGCTTGGCCTTGTTGCTTACGAAAATAGGTGAAGTAGGCATAGCCTCCAACAAATTCTGGTCCAGCAACACCTTGTTGATTCCTGAAGCATCAGCATTGTACCGTGATCTACTTGAGCCTTTCAAATCATAGAGACGGGTTGTACGCCTTCCATAGAGCAGATTCTCCATCACCAGGAGATCCACCTCCTTCTCCTTTGCTCCCCTGGCCTGCTTCACAGTAACTGTGTAGAAACCCAGGATTTTCGCTAGGCAGGTAGGACTCCCTGAATTCAAAGAGTCACACAGGTGGCTAAAATAATGAGGAGCGAATTCTAGAAAGGAGTACTTCTCTGAACTCGATACTTGCTTCACAATAAAGCGATCGTCCATTGTCTTGGCAAAAAACGCATTGCTCTTTCCCCCCTGGGCGCCCCACTTCTTGCATCTGCTCAAGGAACGAACATACTCCAATTCTCCCCCACAACACTTTGCTCGAAGTGCAATAAATTGCTTGGCATAGTAGCATATGACCCGGAACTCTGCTTTCCCTTGCTGGCCAGTATCTGTAAAACGCACTTTCACAGTGATGGGAATTGGAGAAACTAAAGAATCATCCATCGATGTCTCCCTCCATCCCTTGGGAGTAGATGGTCGTTCAAGAGGAGGAGTTGCACTTCTGAATCCTTCATCATCTACATCCACAGAAGACACACCCTCCCCCAGACCAGAAACACCTTCTCTGTCTTCAACTTTCTCTCTGGACCTCTCCCGCTCAGGATCATGAAGTTGGGCCTGGTATTCAGTAGATGTGATAGCATAAGCAATCACACTTGTGGGCTCATCATCATACACTGCTACAACAATGTCATTGACACCTGTAGGCAAGCGTACTCGTGCTGTTGCTTGATCCACTATCTGTCCAATTGTGATTATCGATGATGCACTGTGTTTGTATTGAAAGCTCAAACTGCTAATACTACTCGGAATTGAGCTCGATCGACTATACCCTTTATACAAAGTTGCAAAAGAACTCCCTGCTGGGACACCAGATTCCTCAGCACCCTCTTTATCTTTCAATGGAGAGGTGGGCACACTTGTCTCTGTGTCAACCTCCCCGGGAACTCCAGCTACTTCACCTTGGTCTCCCTCGGGTGAACTTGACGCTGTGGTCATAGATGCAAGATCACTAGTACCTGTTTCCTTTCCACTGGACCCTGAGACTGCCTCTGTGCCTGCCAGGCCCTCAACAAGCTCTTGCTTTGTCGATTCAACAGCAGTTGCATCAATGGACCCACCCTCACCTCTCCAGTGAGCCTCAAGAGTATCTGGAAGGTCAACCAAGATGGGAAAATGTCCCTCTGAAAGACTTCGAGTTGCACTCAAATCCCCTACTACTGGTGATGCTGAACTAACAGTGGCCAATATTTTCATCGGCTCACTTTCCAGTGACTCTTCCCCAATTTTGAAGCAGCTTTCATCTATGCCAGAAGTATTCAAGGGGAGAGGGCTTGAGGTTTGCTTCTCCAACGCCAGAGCATGTACCAATTTTTGATCTTGACCTTCAATTTCTTCAACAAGATGAACATCATCTTCCACTCCAGAATCATTCACTGTCTGACCTGAAGGATCTGCCTCCAAACTTTGACCATCCCCAGGTGTGCCTTCTGTGTCTAGCACAGCTGTGCTTGATTCCTTCAAGCCAGACGAGTCCTCCAATCCAGTCTCTGCCGATTCAAGAGATTCTGGCTCCACCAGAGGCACCTCTGGTACCTCTGGCTTTGAGGCACCTCCACCATCAGCTTCCTTCATAGAGATCCCAGTGTCTACATCATCAAAGTCAAAGCCTGCTGATCTTCCTACATTTTGCGATTGTAGATATGATACAAGGCTCTGCACACGGGAATCCCAGACACCTGAAACAGACGCCAAATACCGCCGCAGCTTATTCAGAGCCAGGATATCAGCTACTGCCTGATATGGTGAGACCTTAATTGGAGCTGCTTTCTCCAGTTGTGCAGTAAACTCAGCTCTCTCCTTCTCTAGCAAAGCTTCAAGCTCTGCAAGTTGAGAGCGTGCTTTAGGAGCTTTGCTGGTGTAGATTGCACTTAAGCTGGTAATCTGGCATCCAAGTTTACGCAATGTTGCTATTGCTTCTGCAAACACTACATCCCCTAGCTCAGCAATCTCACTTACTTCTACTCTTAGCCAATCCTGCTCATTGGGATGATTAAATTCCAACTGTGGTGGAGGAACATGAACAGTATGCAATTTGATAGGGCTGTAATGGAAACATGCCACCGCACTCCCCAACCCAAAGAATCTCAAACAATCTTTGTGTACTGAATGGCCACATGAGGCAATGCGACTGGCAGCTGCATGGTTTGAGAAGCTGAGCTCTAGAAATTTGCCGAAGGAAAGGTCCAGAGCAGAATCAGACATAGGTATCCTTCTTGTGGGTGGAGGTGATTTATCAAGCCGTGGACAACGAAGACAACGATGCCACATCCATATCTTTCCTTCTTTCCCACCTGCCAATGCAAAGTTCTTCAAGATCTTTGAAGATATAGTGAGACTGCCATGAGGATGTGTATATCGATGCTCATGTGCCTCCATTGGCTCGTCACAGGAGCCACATCGGGTGCTCGTGTTGATTAGGAAATCCTTAAGAAACTTCCCAAGCGGCTTATCAGAAGCACCATAGTACTTGATTCGCTTAAGCTGAGGCTTCTCACAGACAGTTCCCTTTGAAAATATGCGACTAGACAGCAGTACAAGGATACTTTGGTAATCAGGTGATGACGGAGGAAATTCATCCAGAACTGACTGTTGATGTGAGTCCAAGCTTTCACCAGAATCTTGTTGAAGATTCCCACTCACTTTCTCCATCTGCAAACTGTTTCCATGTGCTGCCATATTAGATGTACTGTCATTCCTGCCCAATTGTGCCCGTGAAGCAGTTGGAATGGTGAACCCAGATATGCTAGAGATGGAGCTGTCAATAGTGGATAGTTTAGAAGGCGCCACAGTCTGAGTGGGAAAATAGGGAAGGGTAGCACCCTCATCAACTAGAAAGGATGTCTCCAGTGCAAGGTGGTAGGCAGCAAACACAGCAAATTGAACCACCTTCTTCACTTTCTTCAACTCATCAGTGCTTGCTCCCCGCAACAAGATCGTGCATCCCAAAGGCCTTGGACACCCTTCAAAGAACATGAGGTACTTTGAAGTCTTCTTGCTCCCTGGACCTACTGCATTATGCTCCTCATCAAACTTCTCGATATGAAACTGCTCACATTGTCCAGCTTTGGCAGTAACAAGGTTGTCAAGGGATGAAACCACCTGTGCACCTGTACAACGTGCAATACGTTCCAACAGAGGCCTCTTCATCTTCAGCACAACAGAAACCTCTTTCTTCAGCAGGGCATCCTGTGCAAATCCTGCAACTGTTTTCTCCACAAGAAGGACATCAGGGTGGTGGGCATCAATTCGTGCCACTATCTCCTTTAGGTAATCTATTTCTTGCTGAAGAACTGAATCTAATGAGGACAGTTGATTGGCAGTGCGCTGATACTCCAGTGCCCCACCCAAAAGCAGCAACCGTGGATTTTTGAATCGAGAGATCATCCGCCTGTTCTGCACATTCTTATGACATACAACGCCCTTGACCACTGTACTGTCCCCACACCTACCAGATGCTATGCACTTCACTTTCACATACCCTCCTGGATCCATTCCCCCTCCTAAACTTGTATTCGGCTTCACTAAGTTGGCAGACTGCAAAGCTAATGTACTCACAATCTGCAGCCAACTGTTAGGATCGCCTTCTTCTCCTGGGGGGATCTCATGCTCTTGAAGCAGGTGTGCAACTAGTGCTCGAAAATGACCATCGACTATAGCTCTCAAATTTGCTTTGCTCTGGGCGTAGTCACTGCTGCTGCGAATACTCCCAGAAGATGAATGCTGTCCCCAACCCCCTTCATCATCATCTTCATCTTCATCAATCAAAATTCCCACTTCATCCTCAGCCTCTGGGGAAGGTGGGGTCCAGATAGCATCATTACTCCACACACGCTCTACTGCCAAATGCTCCACTTCATCTTCGGGTGCTTGTGATTTGAAGGTCCCTTCAGGTTCACTATATTCCCCATTGACACTATCACCATCATCATAGGACTGGGTGTTACTTCTCCCTGATAAAGATGGCTCTTCGATCAGCTTATTATCACTACCCACTCTGTCCAAGGACTCAGGTCCCTGACTATCATGCTGCATGCCAAGTCTAAGGTCTGCCAGGTCCAGGTCTCTACCACCATCATGTTCAAAATCTGGATCTTGCCGACTTGGGTCAAATTCATCCCCATCATCACTCATGTTGCTCACACTGTCACTGGGACTTGGTGACTGGTCCCTTTGGCTTGCCTGAGAGGACAAGGAATTGTTCAACGAAGCATCCCTGCGAAACCCCATCCTCTGCAATCTCTCTTTGTGATTCTCCATCCCTGTTCCAAACAACTTCAATCAGCATTCCAGATGACGTTAACCACCCAACATTCTGTTGGCTTCTCAAAACCTAGTCTCCTCTCACAGGGATGGTATTCTGCAAGAGGAAGGGCTAGGGAACCTAGAATCATGTAATAATGTCCAGAATGTCTAAGACCGTATGTATGCAAAGGCAAATGCATGTGATTTGAGATAGCCTGTGAAACCAGCTCATGAGCAATATGCATTCATATGTGACAGCAGCAGTATTGCTGAATCTTGATACATAACTCAGCTACTCAAGGGCTTCCTTACTCAGATAAATGTGCATTTGCAACCCATATCAAAAGTTTAAGAATGACACTATAAGAGCTTGAATGTGTTCATGGTTGCTCGGTCAGAAGTGATTATAGGAACTTCACATGGAGTATAAATGGCCTTAACAAACAAATCCAAAACAGATACAGAACATTGTAATGGTAGTTTCGCTGAGCTGAACTCTAAACGATTGACTCAATAGTGCACCAACAAATCTGATTTAAAAATTTATCAGGTGAGGTTGTTCCTTACAGTTTCCATCACAATAAAATATGTATGCCAAAAATCGCAAACATTTGCACAGTAGCACAAAACTCCAGTTCACAAAAGTGCTTTTGATGAGATACTGGCTGTAACCACATATCATTGATGCGAACTTCATATTGTGTCTTCCATCAGCATATAATACAATCTAGATTGTATGATGAACTACAAACCTGATTCAAGACAAAGCATAGCATGTTGAAGTACATGTTCTCTGAAATGAGTTGCATTATCTATAGATATAATGAAATAATTGAAATGACACCATTTTCCACCACAAGAACCAAACCTCCACCTCTTTACCTCCCTGCCTTGAAAATTGAAATATACGTATGATTCAGAAGGGATGTCCACATAAGCAGACAATACGCAGAAGTGCATGCAATCCTCAGATGAGCATCTCTCCAGATATTCTTTCAATCAGCTAAGTTCCAAAATTGGCACCAAAGGATGTCCTTACAGATACATTAATATAACCTCCATGTTTTGTCAATTCCCCAATTCTTCAACCTGGCAATTTTTTAAATGGTCCAGAGACTGTGCACCCAAGCCATTCCAACCCTTCAATCTCGCTAACATGAAAATGTCCACAATAGTGTGCGCTTCAAGAAACTGCTATTTAAGAGACCGGTCATACCTTTGACTTGGTAAACTGATAGAGTTAGGTACTGCAATAATCTTGCCCAGCACTGTCATTCCCCTTCCAGCTGAGCTACTCCTGCAAAAGGAAATGATACATGTGATGTTAAGGAACACCTTGGAGTTCACAAGCATTTCATCAGCAATTACAATTACGTTTCCACAAACATTGCTGCAAAACAAACTATTGAATCAGTACTCCCTTGTATTGTGTAAGTATTAGACTTGCAGCCCTCAAGTACAATCTAAGAGTATATCTATCTGAAAGTTATGAGCTCTATGACGACCTCGTCTCACTCTGTTCCTTTAGTTGAAAAGGTGGGGTGGGACTTCAAAACACATGAAAGGTAACAAAAGGTAACTGAAAGGGTTTGATGGTGCAACAAAAGGTTTGGATCCCTCTTATGCAACAATTGACACAAGATTGGAATGTCCTCTCAAATCAAGAAGCAAAGGCAAGGCAAGATTGAACTGGAACTACAACTCTAGTGGATGTGCATGAAGGATCTACAGGAAGTTCAGAATACTGTCATAACATTGACCACAGAAGAGCCAGAAAACAAAGAGGCAGGGCTTTCACATGGCAGCCACCACGGAGAACCACATGTCACATGGGCCATGGTTGCATACAGTTTGGTATTCCACCTTGGCTCTTGTACTTTCACTGCTCCCTTCCTCAACCTCTAATGAGAGAAGAACAGGATCTCCATGTTCTGGTTATAAATAGTTAAGTAAAATCAAAGTCAAAACAGAGGAGAAATAGATCCTAGGCCATACCTCCACCCCGTCAACATGACTCACACTTGTGTAGCATGCAGCAATAAGTGTCAACTACCTCCTGCTATATCTCCTGAGATGCTTCCTGTAGCAGCAAGAATATATCAGGTAAGGCACAGTAATAGGTATGCTCACACCATCCTCCATGTATGCCCCCATACACTAGAAGATGCTCTGAAACACTACGACAAACTTCCTACAGACATTCCTGAGGAGACTAGCTGCAATTGACACTTAGAATACAACCTTAGCTGCAAATAAGTAGGTCAAGATCCAAAAGAGCTATATCTCTGTTCACGAAGAAGCTATACAAGTGTACGTCCTTGACAAAGGTGAAATATGATTGATGCTACTTAACATGTAATTCATGTGTCTTCAGTCAAGCAGTAAACTGATCTTTAGATTTTTAACGTGTCAAAGCTCAACTATACGGCCTTATTGTATTCAGGTAACCTATTCAGGAGCCATTGAAGTTTCCACCAATTCCAGCACTAATTACAACTAATCCAGAGCAAGAACCAGCACAGATAGGTTCCAATTTGTAAGCTATAGATCGCTTCACTAATTACAAGCTCATATGGAAGAGTTTAAGGGTCAACTTTATATCCCAGAAAATTACGCTATGCAGTTCCAGGAACAACTGCGTAAACCTCAGATAAGTGATCACCGGAGCTTATAAGCACTGATCTACCTCTGCGAAAACCATAGCAATGCTTGCGAAGCAATGACTACCGCAATCGCGAAATCCTTGAAAATTGATTCTAGCAATCATCCCTGGAAGTCAACAGTAGTTGAAAATTGATGATCATCCAGGAACAAAGGAAGAGGCCCTTCCGTGTAAGGAGGACTTGAAAGATCATATATAGACTGAACTAGAAAAGACTACAACTCTGCCACAAACTCCGAATACACACAAATCCCTAACACCCAATGAAATCCGTCTACCTAATCTAACCTACCATATGGTCATTGTGATACAGATGATGTCGCACACCAGGCTGTTCTTCAAGGCAGGGACATTGCTCCAATCCCTCGGAAATTACGCCAGAGATTTCTTGGAAGTCAATTTCGTCAAAGTAGGATGGATCCCTTAACCAAATTGTTCCACCTACATACATACATATCCCACTTATATGAGTTGCAAGAATTCGTGTGAGATCATCGCCCCTGCTCCTCGTCAGCGTATGACAGATTCTTGACCGACACAACTAAAATCTTATTTTCAGCCTCATTTTCTGGCGTTACTTTCTTCCCGCAGTAATTGTGGACCCCACGCGAGACTGAACGACTGACTACAGGAAGATTGGTGCAAATGACAACAAATGAAATACCCTAACTAACACAAAAGATGCGTGTAGATGATGATAACACATGTAAAACCGAGAAAGGATTTAAATATACATGACAATGACCTCTCGCGACTGGAGACCTAACACTCGATATGCGTCGTGGAAAACAAGGAAGGTCGCCATTCGTTCTCCACAAGAGATATCATACACTTGCTCCCTCTCTCCGCCTAAATCCTTGCAATTCAATTCTAAAGAGCCTCAATCGAGTCCACTTTCATTTCAAACTTGATCCTCTCAAGGCACAGAGATATGACTTAGGACACCAGAAACACCAAAACCAAGAGCGATGAGTACAACTTATGCGCGTATTCGAGTTGCGATGATGCTGACAACGATGATCATCTTGAACAGGTGGATACAGAGTCGGAAAGATGTAATCGGTAAGTGTAAGTCGCGAGATGATGAACGTAGCAATGGGTCATGTGTGGGGCAGATGAGATCTCGCGCGGGAAGGTGGTGTGGGAGGCAGAGAAGAAACGAACAGCAAGTGGAGTAGAGTGGAGTGGCAGTAGTTGGGGGCTGGCGATGGCGATGGCGAGTGGATGGCGAGTGTCAACATTCAGGAATGGAATGGCAAAGAGAGAGACAGAGAGAGTGAGTTAGGGTTTCGCAGAAGCCCACGGCTTCACCTCGAGACGAGACTGGAGATACAGCAACGTTCTCAACGTTCTCGAAGGTTCGTTTGTTGAGAACCTAGGGAACGCCGCTGCTCCTGGAACTAACATAACGTGAACCTCAAGAATTACTGTCGGATGAGAAACGTTCATCCGCCCTTGGGGAGCTAATCTGGCTCACCACTTTCAAATGTAATTTACATTGCGAGCTTACCGTAGAGGGCTCTCTAATCCGACAATTATTATTTATCTTCTTGCATGTCGTGCCACGTGTCGTTTTTACATTGGAGGAGTCTTTGAATCCCAAGTGGAAACTGTATTGTGGAACTACGCTAGATATTGTAATTAGTGTCATGCAGTAATTTTTGTCATTGTGGTAACTTTTCAAGCGAGACTTCTTGTGATTAAGATTACAAATATCGTCCTCCCAACTTATTTTTAGTTCATCCAAAATGCCAATTATTGAAACATATATAGTTTGGTATGTTTTGCATCCTTACGATTCTGTAAAGATGTATAATCATGGGATGATTGAAATTTGGATGAAAACCACTTAGTAAGTGACAGTTCCACCAACATTTTAATCATATATTGTCCAAATATTTTTACAAGGAATGACAAATAATGTTAGGTCTACGTTTAGTGTTGGTGACACTACATGGGTGGTTTACAATTAGTATCGAGCTAGACAAATTGATGACACTGAATATAATATTTAGTGTAGTAAGAATTGGATGAAGAATTCGAAGTTTCAAAGGGTGAAGCATACATTTGAATACATCGTTCAAAAAGTGTCATATGATTTATTGGATCTTAGTTCATTATGTGTAGGGTAATGCACTGGCTTGAGTGCCCTTTCATGTGTGTGTAATCTATATAGGCGAGAGCCCAAAGGATGTTTCTACAAGTGGGATTTGTTAAATCTAGTGCATATCATAACATAATACATGTTCATACCATGACATTCCATGCACAAGAATGCACCAACACATAACATTATTAAGATCCATAACAATGTTTTGTGGGATTGACAATATTCCATGGAATATTGTCCACATTCAGACATTGTTATGGATCTTAATAATGTTATGCATGCCTTGATGGATCCCAAAAGTATAATGTTAGCTTATTATTCTGAATAGTCCCCCCCCTGCCTCCTCATCCACACAACATAAATTAGGATGAGTTTGGCATGGACTCCATATTACCATTCAACATAAACATAGGATGCACAATTTGGGTAGCTTGCTAGAGATGTATAGGAATGTTGAACACACACATGTTGCTTTTTATTTGTAGTTGGGATTCATGTGTTTCTAGCATCAGTTCTTGTTTTCTTTATTGGAAAGGCGATTAGGAGAAGGGAGGGGGGGGGGGCTTGTAAAGTAAAGACACCAATAAGAATGTAACTATCCGTTGCTCTCTTGATTACAAAGTAAATCATCAAAAGTTTCTCCCGCTTCTATTTTTTCCCCTCACATTAAGTTCATCACATGATGAGATTAACCTACTATTGTATGAAGATTTGTAGTATATTACCGTTGTGATTTCTATTTTGTCCAAACTGAAGCCTAGATTGGGATCAAAGACCCCACATTTAGTCTAGTGGATATCACTTGAAAACAACAATCAACAAGCATGAGATGGGCATGTTTTTGACGCTCCCGATGAATTAGGAATTGAAATCCCCTCCTACAAAATTATTATGAGAAGAAAACACACACACACACATATAGAATATGCATGCAATTTACTATGAATTCATAATACAATATCAAACAAATTGCTCATCGACTAGGCCTTCATGGAGAGTACAATTGATATGTTGACTATTATTTCAAAATTTTAAGAACCATTATTCATGTAACTTTAATAAACATGTTTGAGAATTCTTCTCTTTCAAGAATATATTGAAACACAATTTTTGTACTCGTTGCCATGTAGAATGGTTGGGTTGGGAATGAGCCACCTAGGCAAATGGGGGTGACTAACACAATGGATTTGTCTTACTCTATCTTGAAAAATACATAATTATCTAGTGTTAAAGCTCAAATTAAGAAGGGGAAAAAAAATGTTGTCCAATGGGTGGACTATCTATGTTGACTACTACATTCATTTGCTATAGGAATATTCTCAACATTATTCGGACATTGGTATGTGTTCTCTTTCCCTTCTTCTACATCCACATCATTGTGCATGCTTGTCACCATTCATCTTGTCCCTTAATGCAAGGGGATTGTAACACAAAGGGAGAGTTCACATATCATACAAGGTTCAACTTGGGCTAGTCCTAGCCTTATGTTTGAATATACAAGCATCGTTCCCTTGGCTCACATGATGAATTGTTGTGGCTTCAAAAAGGTTATGCTAAAATTATAAGTTCACAAATTCTTCATACTTAATTTGTTTACATGTTTTCTTATGTACTCCCTCCGTCTCAAAATGATTGTTCTACTTCCTGGATTTGTTTGTCCCAAAATGGTTGTCTAGTTTTAACTGCCCGGCTAGAAATTTGAGGTCCAAAGTCAAATATTTTCGCACCAAATTTTCTATACCAAGAAGCCTTTCGATACCGCACACTTCAGGGGGGCGTTTCGGAGTAGTTGTTGTTTATTTATTTATTTTAAGAGTCATACAACTACTTACAACTACTTGGTCAATGGTCAACATGCCTTAATCTTGCCAAAGTTAGAAACACAGACAATCGTTTTGGGACGGAGGGAGCACCTATGTGTTGTCAACAAGATAGTTGAACCTAAAACATATACGTAGTCTCCATTACATACATCTAGTATTTTGCACATAGAACTATATTTAATCATTTTAAAGAACAACATAAGTTCTAGGTGGAGGTATACTAGCAAAATTTATGGCCAGAAACGTCAACACCATGACACACCATGTCAAAGACAAGTGAATGCAGCCTCCAATGTACATAGGGCCATAGATTGAGTAAATTTTGCACTTCACTGAATTAATCAACATGGGCATAAGTTTACCAATTGTGACATCTCACTTGTGGTCCTACATTCTCACAGTCTCATGGTCTACACAAGGCCATGTCATGCTACATGATAAAAACATTTTAACATGAAAGTTGGGGAAGCCTGGAAGGGTAGCACATATGGATGGCGAAACTAACTTAGCACAATGATTTTTGAAACATTTTAACTAGAAAAATAAACAAACAAAATCCAGTTGTAATCTTCTTATTGTTAGTCACGTGGCATCCAAATTCACTTCAGCATGTCAATTTAACAATACAATTGGCATAAACATCTAATTAGTCAAAGTAACCAAACTCGTAATTGATTGTTGTAAAAAAATAAATGTGACTACTTTACTGACAAGCTATTGATTTGAGATGGAGGATGGTATGATTTTGAATACCCCTATGCCACCTTCACAATTTGGATTTGACCCATATTTGGTTAATTTGAGGAGTTGAGTAATTTGACCTAGCACATGTTCAATCAATTACATGTTGCATGACGGCAATGGTAACATAATGGGCTCTAATGTCTTTAATGCACATTATATCATCAATTCCACCAAACTTTGTGGATTTACCAACATTCCACATGGTGATTTTTATGCCTACTATTGGTTGTGAAACGCACTTGATCCATCATGCATACAATGCATATTTCTTTGGATAGCTTAAATAATCTTTATCTTCTTTACAATCATTTTTTACGTCCTTCCTCCCAAATGAATCAGCCATGTCAATCTCCATTGCTCTTGATGTGCTCCAATTTGTTTTACACAAACTGAGGGAACACATAGATTTCTACAAAGCTCGTTTTGCTCTCTCTTTTAGTATTTTTTGAGTTCATGGAAGGAAAAGGCGCTCAAACAACAAACCATGATGATCAAACCAACAACTTGACTTAAACAATTATGCTAAATAAATGGAGAGCAAATCCTCACCCATTCCATTTCATAGACCACTACACCCCATATTAGTATGATGGTCCTTATGCCTCTAGAAAACATGCTAGCTCCACATATAGAATTGATACCAAACACTCCATCTTCATAGGGGCCTCAAAGCCAATACAAATTATACTATATATGTAGATAAATGATTGTAACCATTCGACATTGTGAAAGGTTAGATTTATGGGATGCACAAAGGATAAATGATGCTCAAAATTCTCAACTCCTCAAATTTTGATATGGAAGATGCACGGGGATCACATGTCAAATAAACTCTACACTAATTCCATGTTTTAACATGCATTAGGAATTTCAAGTGCTCATGCTAATTGACACACCTAAATTGTGGAGATTAGATCAAAGGGGTTGAACCTACCAAAGAATGTTGTTCCCCTCCCCCCTCCCCTTCCCCCTTTCCCAATCAACCCTTCTAATTTTTGGCAATAATGCAACATCCTCCCAACAAGGGCAATGAAATTGTCACTTGGATAGAAAACAACTACATAACATCACTCAACAACATATCAATGTTGTTGTTCTAGAGAATGTATTTATGATGGTAATTTATCACTATGTTTGAATAGAACCACCTACTTAACATCTCAACCTCTCCACTTGTCTTAACTGTCAACTTCAAGTCCTTGTGAATGAATGAGATATGCCAAAAAACATGTCCTTTATAAGTTTGCGGTTACGGAATCTATTGTGATTTGATCTTACCATGTATATTAATTCGGGTTTCTCTCATGTTGTTGCTCATCCTAAGGTCATAACAACTCTAAAGTAATTCTTGAACTATAAAGTAGTTCATTATGGTTCACCTTGTTTTCACTTTCTAAAAAAACGAGTTGACATAGCCAAATAGGAAGCTTTGACCATTCCCTAACCACCTCCATTGGACGGATATAATTCACAAAACACATCATTGGTATTCATTGATTGTCAACTGAAGAGAGGGAATTATTGCATACAAGCATGCCTCTCATTCATCCAACATAACAACCTGGAAACAATATGCATGTCGGATGTTATTATTTTCAGTGCATTTGACGCCGGAGTTAACTTTGAAGACCCCAAATCAGTCTAGGCCAAGTCATTTGATTTGAGGTGAATCGACCACAAACTTATACAAGGTAAAGTTTTTACTTTGGATGGATGACAGGTGCGCTCGTATACACGGATAATTCCCTCTCTCCATGGTTAGTCCATTAGTCACCACTGAAGTGATCCTTGGTTATTACAACTGCCTATCACGCATACATGAACTCCTTACAAAATATCCACACCCACAATGTTCCATATCATTGGCATTGTTTGGTTGCGGAAATTTACTAGCACTGGTGTAGGATGCCATTTTGAAAGCTTAGAAACTTTTGGTCCAAGATGACCCTGAACTACCAGAGGATAGTGGAGAGGTACCCAAAACCGAATGAAGTGGTTGGCAATTCGATTACCGACCATGAAAGCTTCTCTCTACTTGACGGAAAAACTAGCTAGGTGGCGTCTCCTGTGTTCCAATAAAATTATGAACATTGTTTTAAAAAAAAAAATAAAGCCCTTAGAAACTTTAAGAAAACTTAATCGGAAACATCTACCGATTAGGACATCTCAGAAAGTCTAACCTTCATTCATTGCAATGAGAGTTTGCTGCGATGTCTGATCCAAGCTCCAGTGACATCGTCAAGAAATGATGCAAATGAATCTGCCAAGAAGAAACAACTATGTGGGATCATCTCAAAAGCTCCAATTCATGTCGGCGAGTCCAATACATATAAATTTCAAAAGCTGTACACACATCATTTCAAGTTACCGCTTCACAGGAAGCAAGATTTTGCTTGCTTCTACATTCACAATGTAAAGAACACTTGCATCAAACACACACACTAAAAGACTGAAGCACTTCAGAAGATCAGAGAAAATGAAGAAACATTCAAGCGCATTTGATACCTCACATTTATTCACACGACCTCCGCTGGCAAAGATTAGCCAGGGCTCTCCGCGCAATAATTAATGCAGTCAGGCGCCCCTACGCTTTAATTTCCTCATCGACTCAAAATGGAGTCATGGACAAGTGTACCTTGCATTGCTTGAACTCCAAACGCGACAATCCAAAGTAAGCAAGAAGCGCACAAGATCTACCAGAAGTACACGAGAAGTACACAAGAACCAGACAAGTGCTTAGCATCTCACAAATTTATTCACACTCTCGGAAGTCAGAGTGCAACTCCGTTCCCAGAAGCTTCAAATCGGCTAGCTCTTCGCAGAAAAATTCAATTGTATCCTCGGGGGGCTAATTTGTCTGATTCCTCCACCCCGAGAATTTTCCTGACATCAACTTCCCTCCTCTGGCTCCACCATTTGCAGCAGCGCAGGGAGTAACGTTTGTGTTGACAGTAAACTCATTTACTTTCTTAGGGTTTCATCCATGGACGAGGAAGACTGTTACTTCCAGCTTCCACTCAAATCTCATCTTTCTCTCTTAGGCATTCAATCTCAAGAACCCTTAGGGTTAGAAACTTGTTTCAATGTACTTTGCTTTGATGAGAGACCACTGCCTCTCATTCTATTAATCAAGTGCCATGGAGCACTACATAGTTCACATGAAAGCTTACAATTTGTTGGCCGGCATCATTCCATGGGTGTGCGGTGTAGCCCACAGACTTGGAGATATAGGTGGCTGATCCTCCTTCCTCTGCATCATGAATTTGCAGACTTTAAAGCCACCGCCACCCTCACTGTAGTTCCCCCTTTACAATCATGTACAGACCATCATAATGTGTAACCGAGTACTTTCCGGCTGGACAGATTTACATGGCCATGAATCATCAGAACAGGTTCCTGTCGCTTCAAATTGGAATGTAATGCTACATTGTCCCTTTCCAGCTTCTGATGCTCCACAAAGGCTGCATCATCATAAGACCGTTCTGACCACCCTCCTTGACCTGTTGCTAATCCCAATTAACAAAGTACGACAAGAACAACTGCAAACAAGTGTAACTATTGTAACTCGGTCACTCTTACTACTGGAGAAATGATCCCTCCTCTTCAGACCAAACAAGAGAGAACAACTACGGGCCTTAAAATGCTAATAACATTGCCTTAACTTGCTTAGTTAGTGGCCAACACTTGACTAACTATGTGTTTAACTCCTACCACCTACTTTGCAGCTCCAAGGTCTCACTTATTCAGTAGCCCTTCTCAACTTTGTGATTAAAATGATACAAACAGATTTCTCTCGGTTATCAGTATGTAAAGGTACTGATGGGATACTTGGATCTTTCATTTGATGCAGTGCTCTTCTTCTTCTTCTTCTTCTTCTCCTGGTCCCAATAATCACTCGCAGCCTGCCAACTCCAGGAGGATCTCATGAACGCCCACCACAGCCATTTGGTGGCGAAAATTGAAAACATCACCAACTTCGATCTCTGGGACATCACCTACATTCAGGTTCCCGTTCACGTCCTTGTTCTCATTCTTCACTTTTTTTTTTGAAGGCCTGGATGTGTACTCTGACGTTGGGAACCGATCCTGACGGCTGCTCTTCAACGTAGAGATTAAACATAGATCCATTGTTCGTATAAATGCTTCTCTCGCATTAGTGAGAGAAATGCCTGCGAGGGTGAAACATGCTGAGATTAGAATTTTGATTTGCACTACATGAACGCATGCAACATTTTGATGTAAGTCAGGACATCATCGATCGAGTCATGAGATCTTCAAAATAGAACTGCAAGCTGACAAGTGGGTGAGTGTACCATGATCTGGCTGCACAACCACAAGCTGCAGACTATTCTCAGTCATTTGGGGCTCATCAGAATTTCTGACGTGAGATTTAAAAGGGAGATTTAGCTTGATCATCACCTAAAGAAAACCAACCACCAACACATGTTTTTTTTTGTCATGATGAACCCTCTTCTGGTTTTATTTTTTATTTCATCAATAAAAGAAAACCCGTGATAAGGCGATTGGACTAGGAAACGAAGTTGTTCCATTCATAGCCTGAAAGGCTGAACCCAATCACAGAATCAAAGGATGAGCTCATCACACGTGAACTAGCTTCCAGCATTGTCCCTATCGGTGATTTTCTCAAATCCCTTGATATCCTCTTCAAAACATTTCCATGTTGGCCAAACGCCGACAGAACGTTATGAAGAACCGTGGAGAGTAGAGAGAGAGGGAGACAGAGAGAAGGGTTTTGGAGAAGCCCACGGCTTCACCTCGAGACGAGAACCCTGGAGATAACAGCAGCAGACTTCTCGACGTTCTCGAAGGCTCGTTTGCTGGGAACCTAGGGAACGCCGCTAACCAGAACTAACGTGAGCCTCAAGAATGAATGTCGGATGAGAAACGTTCATCTGTCGTTTGATCCCCGTAGAGCTCATCACAAATCTTCATCCATTGAGGGCCTGAGATCATCCATGATTCCCATATTTTGTCGATAATTCGGATCATGGGCTCCCATGTCTTCAATGCACACACCCTAACGTCACCATTGCCACCAACGCTCTTTGATTATCCCAACGATTCTGAATTGTTGAGTTTTATGCCTACTCTTGGTTGCGGAACAAACTTGGTCCATCATGCCATGACATGCACCCTCTCTCGGATAGGTTGAATAGTCTATACCTTATTTACAATCATTTTTAACACCTTCCTTGCGAATGAATTCATCAAATGAATCTTCACTGTTCCTAATGTGCTCCAATTTTCTTTTTCCCCTATATTAAAGAACCCATCACAACACATTACATAAACCGAAACAACATGTAAATTTCTTCTAAGATGATCAAACTGATAATTTGACTTAAGTGTGCTAAACAACTAGAGATACATCTTTGCCTGCTCCATTTCATTGACCACTCTATGTCGTATTGATACGATGGTCCTTGTACCTCTAGAAAACATGCTAGCTTAATATGCACATTAAATATAGCATTAAAACCAAACACTCCATCTTCACGAGGGGCCTCAAAGCCATTACAAAAGTATACTATGTAGATAAATGGTTGCAACCAACCCTGAACCCTAATCAGCTAGGATGGGATGCAGCATTGAGGAATGATGCCCACATGAGTCCACTCCTTAACTTTTGATGTCATGGAACATGTATGAAGATCACACAAATGAAATCCACCCAATATATTGTGTTGACTTTCAACAGGACTTTCAAGTGCACACGATTATTGACACACTTGTGTTGTGGAGACTAAATTAGATTAAAAGGGATTGACCCCTCTGGGGTGCACCTTTCATCAAAAACCAAGAACCACATGCATTTACAACATACTCTTAAACATTCCTATGTACAATTTTTTTGTTGTAAAATCAAGTAATACAAGTTATATTTTAATGATAATAACAAAAGTGAGAATATGTATTCGCCATAATAAACTACATACATATATAGTCATTAACATAAGTATACAAATATATTCTTGTATGATAATGAACCCCTATCATATGTATAATGTAAAACCCTAGCATTTATTAAGAAAGTCGTTGAAGACTTTTTCGACCCCTGCTATAACTCATAAGCATCTAAGTTTATGATATGTGGCATTAAAGCTAATGCACTTATTATGTCCAAATCTATCATCAAATGATCTGTAAGATCGTGAGTCCACTTATTGTTGGTTTCTTTTTTATACCAACATAAACGAATCTCCATGTTCAATGTGCAGTCCATCAAGTCAATTGTATCCCTATACTCCACCCAACAATTACCAAAATTTCTATTCATTTTATAAACCCTCCCAACAAACCAAACCTTAATTGGAGGTTTTTTTCTTTTTTTTCTTTTCCATCTTTTCAATACTTATCCCATATAGTCTAGTGACCATACAAGTTCAAATGTTGTATATATTCTAGCGGTCCTCCATATATGTACATAATTACAAATTATAATATGTGTAGCACATGCACACATAAGTATGGAAAAGTTCAAATTCATACCCCTTTTGTGCACTCACATATACTCATACGTGTTATGAAAGGTACAACCCCCCCCCAAGGATTGACCTTACCAGACATGGTCTCCCCTCCTCCCCAATCAACACTGTTAATTTTAGGTGATGATGTAGCATCCTCCCAACAAGGGCAACAAAAAGTGTAACTTGTATAAAACAACATCAACTATATAACAATACTCAACAACATAACAATGCTATCTTTCTAAAGCTTGTGTTTTTTATGTTAATTTATCACCATGTATAAATAATACTAATGAACACGTCGCAGTCTCCAACCTGTTTTAGTTGTCTATTTCGAGGCCTTGCAAATGAATGACATACGCCAAAATATGTCCTCTATAAGTTTGTGGACACCTAATTTATTGTAATTTGTTCTCTCTTAGGTAAACTAGTTTGGTGTTTCCCATGTTGATGCTAAACCTAAGATCATGTCAACATTAAAGTAATCTTTGAAGTATAAAATAGTTCATTGTGGCTCACCCTATGCTTACTCTATGAATGGAAGCGTTGACATAGCCACATGGGAAGCTTTGACCATTTCCTAGCCACCTCGATTGGACACATGTATTTCACGGAATACAACATCAGTAATCGTAAATTGTCATTGAAGCAATCGATTGAAGAGGGGGATTATTGCATATGAGCATACCTCTCATTCATCCAATATAGCAAACTAATAGTAATATGCATGTTGGATGTTATTATTTTCAGTTAATTTGACACTGGAAGAACACTAAATATGATTTGAGATGAATCAACCACAAACTTACAAGGGGGTGAAGTTTGTATGTTGGATGTATGAGAGATGTGCTCGTATGATAATTCCCTCTCAATGACACCAAAGTAGTCCTCGATAATTACAAATGCCTATGCCCATACCCATCATGTTCCATATCATTGAAATTGTTGGGTGGTGAAATCTAGCACTGTTGCTAAACATGAATTATATCTATATACAATGAACAACGTGGTGGTGATGGTAGTGCTAGTGACATTTCCCACTATCTCCGAAAGGTGGGGAGACCACATTGAAGTAATGTGGTATATACACAAGTAAAGGGTCAGGACAACACAAGTCCATATTAGGATGTCATGTTGAAAACCTTTATTTTTTGCATGTAGGAAATCCTAAGAAAATGTGATGCATGCTTCACAAATATTTTGTCATGGGAATCAAGGTGTGGCTCTTATGTGGTCACTCTTGATCATATACCTATATTTGAGTGGTAGATATTATACCAATTAAGTCATTTTACAGATGGACAATTGCAAAGGGAGTGCTGGAGAAAATTCTACAAGAGCATGGTCTGATCCACAAGCTCTAGTGAGAATGTCAAAAAATAATGCAAATAAGTTTTGCAAGAAGAAACAAATATATGAGATCACCTTAAAAGCTCCAAATCATGTCAACAAGTACAATACTTCCAGAATTCCAAAAGTTGTGCAGACATCACTTCAAGTTACCACTGCACAGGAAGGAAGATATTCCTTGCTTCTACATTCATAATGTAGAGGAAAACTTGCCTCAAACACACACCAAAAACTGAAGCACTGTAGCACTGAAGCACTGAAACTCATGGACAAAGAAGAAGCATTCAAGCAGATTGATACATACCCCCACTTGCAAAGCATAGCCAGGGCTCTCCAAGCGAGAGCACCCCCTAGGCTACTCCTTATTGACTTAAAATGGAGTCATGCACTACTTACCTTTAGTACTCAAAAAGGTGACAATCCAGTATAAGCCAGAACTGCACAAGATCTACCAGAACTGAACAAGAAGTACTCTCGAAGTCAGAATGCAACTCCATTCCTAGGAGCTTGTGTAGCTCGCCTCAAGCACCAGAACATGGCTCCACAAAGAGCGACCGCAAACAGGCGTGTCACAAGACAGCCAGATGCCAAATGCCACCATCTATGTAGCTGCTAAATGGCAACCTGCCCAATCAACTTTGCCCTACACCAAAATTTCTAAACTAATCCACTGATTGCTTTTTCCAGAATGCAATGACAGTATGAGTTTCAGTATCAAGCATAAAAACATAATACTTATTTACGGATAACCTGGTTCATTTTCCTTTATTGCCGAATCAAAATCAAAACTTGAGGCAACTTGTTGAACCATATTACTTATATGTTTTCTATTTCAAGTAAAATACAAGGAATAGGTAACCAAAACATTTCAATGAATAGCCGATTGATAATGAACAAGGAGAGTAGTTGCCGAGTTGGCTCAAATTTCCCCCTTGTTCGCTGCTATGTGATCGCTTACAGAGAAAGATAATCTTCAATTTGGCCTCTCAATTTTGCATCTGATTTCTGAATCTAAAACTTCAATTGTATCCTCAGGGGTTGATTTGTCTGCTTCCTCCACCCCGAGGATTTGCCTGACATCAGTTTCCTCCTCTGGCTCCACCATTTGCAGAGGAGCAGGGACTGCCATTTGTTGGCTGGCATCGTTCCATGGGTGTGCGGTGCAGCCCACCAGACATGGTGATATAGGTGGCTGGCCCTCCATCCTCTCCATCTTGAACTTGAAGACCTTGAAGCCACCAACACCCAAACTGTAGTCCATAGCTACAATCATGTACAGGCCATCATATGTGTAACCAAGTACTTTCCGGTTACTGGGACTAGACAGATTTGCATGGCCTCGAATCATCCGAACAGGCACCTGTCGCTGAAAATTCGACCATAATGCTTTGTTACCCTTTTCCAGCTTCTGATGCTCCACAAAAGGTGCAGCATGAGACCGTTCTGACCGGCCTCCTTGACCTGTTGCAAATTACAATTAGTAAGTACAACAAGAACAACCGCTAAGAAGTATTAACAGTTATGACTTGGTCACTCTTACCATAAGGAAATCCCTCCTCTTCAGACTAAACAAGAAAGAAAACAACAGGCCTTAAAATGCTAATAACATCGCTTTAACTTGCTTAATTAGTGGCCAACACCTGACTAATTGTGTGTTTAAGCATCACCACCTAGTTTGCAGCTGCAAACTCTCACTTATTCAATTGCCCTTCTCAACTTTGTGACTAAAATGAAAGCATAAGGGAACTCCATAAAAGAAGCTGATTCATCTGCAAAGACTTCATATTGACTCTCCAGATGTGGTACAACCAGAATTCTCTCGGTTATCAGTATGTGAAGGTACTAAAGAGATACTCGGATCTTTCATTTGATGTAGTATTGTTGTCCTGGTCCCAATAATCACTTGCCTGCAAACTTGAAATAGCTGCAGGAGGATCTCATGAACCTTCAGACTTGAATCAATGTGAGGAAGACAGGGTAGGGTGAGAAGATCTAACCTGTATAAAGAACACTATGGCCATCATCGATATTATCATTATAGCCCCCTTTAGGAACACATGCTACTGCAGTGGCAGTTATGTCTTTATCTGGATCTGGATAGCCATAGGCGATTCCAACATTAGGTAAGTGGTGCAACCCCACCACAGCCATTTGGTGGCGAAAATTGAAAACATCACCAACTTCGATCCCTGGAACATCACCTACAATCAGGTTCCTGTTCACATCCATGTTCTCTTTCTTCACTTCTCTGTAGGCCTGGATGTCTACTCTGACGTTGGGAACTGATGGTGATGGCTGATCAGTTTGAAATGAGCTGTGAGCCGAAATGAGACGCTGCTCTTCGATTTTCAGTTGAGCTTCTTGAACACAGAAGTTATACATATCCATTGTTCGTCTAACTGCTTCCCTTGGAGTAGTGAGAGTAGTATCTGCAGGGGTGAAACATGCAGGGATTAGAATTTTCATTTGCACTATATAAACGCACGCAACATTTAAGTCAGGGAATCATCGATCAACTCATGAGATCTTCGAAAAAGATATGCAAGCTGATAAGTGGATGAGTGTACCATGATTAGGCTGCACAACCACAAGCTGCAGATTACTCTCAGTCACTTGAGGCTCAGAATTTCTGCCGTGAGGTAAGGGAGATTGAGCTTGACCATCACCTAAAGAAAACCAATCACCCACACACGTTTTTTTGTCATAATACTCCCTGATCTGAAATGAAAATTCATCAGTAAAAAGGAAACCCATGACAGGATGATTGGACTAGGGAACGAACTTGCTCCATTTATAACCTGAAGCCAATCACAGAATCAAAGGATGAATTGGTGGACTAGTTTCCAGCATTGTTCCTATCGGTAAGTTTCTAAAATTACCTTCTCCCCTTAGAAATATTTTCATGCTAGCCAAACGCAAACAGAATGCTACGAAGAACAGTGTAGGGTATAGAACCAGTCTGGTAATAATAAGCATCCACATTATTCTCAGCATGATACACTGCTTACTACTGTTACTTTGTCCAAGAACCACCTATAATGTATCTTAAAGTCAAAAGGCATACTGTTCTGGCGAACTTCCTGCTGCCATTGAGCATGGTTTTTCAGTGATGAACTCCTCTCTTTCGAAGGTGCCTTTGAGGTACTGGGTCCTGGATACATTGCAAGAAGGTCAATATGCATAGACTTTACTTCAGAAAGGACAGACAGTGCATTACACATAAATGAAGTCCTGCTTCTGAGGTCATCAACTGAAGAAATCGAGTACAAAACTTCCTCTAAGCTCTGTTCAAGCATAGAGAACAAATCTGCAGTGAACACATTTGATGCTGATTTTCTGGCAAGATTCAACAAATATCTATTCACCCATTTGCCTACTGCAGACCCTGAGGTCAGCTTCTGAAAGAAATTTGCAGAGCAAAATGACTTCCTTACTCTGCCAAAAAAATTTGCTTTCTACATTACACTGACTGTTTCCCAAGAACCAAGAATGAATTCATGAATAAGCTTGGTAGCTCCTATCCATTACGTGAGGTATTCCAAAAGTCCATTGTAGTACAGAGCAGACCCGTGATCACATTTTCTACTACAGATGCAGACAGAATATAGCAGTCTTCATTCTACACAAATTCCAATGTGCTTCAAAATCATCAATGAGATCCTCTCTTGCGAAGGTGTCTTTGAGGTACTGGGTCAAGGGTACATTGCAAGAGAAGTCAAAACACGTAGACTTTACTTCCATAGGACAGATGGTGCATGACACATAATTGAAGTCCCGGTTCTGAGGTTATCAACTGAAAATATGGAGTAGGTAGTCCCTCTATTCTCTGATCAAGTGCAGAGAACAAATTGTGAAGACAATTGACACTGAATTCTATGGCGAGAATTAGACATATGTTTTCACCCATTTGCATACTGCAAATCCTGAGGTCAGCTTCTGGAAGAATTTGAGGAGCACGATGGCTGCCCAACCCTCACCCAGATTTTGCTTTCTACATTACACTAACTCTTCTCCAAGAACCAGAGATGAAGTCATCAATAAGCTTGGTAGCACTTATCCATTAAAATGACATACTTCAAAAGGACATTATAATGAAGTGCAGACCCATGAGCACATTTTCGACTGCAGATGCTGTATTCCATTTGCATGTGCAGTAGAAAATAGTCTTCACAAAGCACATTGGAATGTGTGAAAGTTCTAGAATATCGTCTTCACAAAGGTTATGAAGCAGATGGGAATTTGTGTAGAGTGAAGACTATAGTCTGCTGCATCTAGAATATCTCTGCAGTCTTCACTCTACACAAATTCAAATGTGCTTCATAACCATGAAGAATGATTTCTGCATTACTAAAAGCTGCAAACAAGCATGAACAACTCACACAAGGTGGTAAGCCTTTCTTACGATTTTGGATGACAGAACTCTTAGGATGACAAAACTTGTCATCTGGTCGCCTCTGTGGAAAGTTTGCATTCAATGGGCTAACCCTCTCCTTGTCTGCAACATCTTGGGATAAAATGCACAATAAAGTCAGGCTCTGACACCGCATCCATCTCAAGTGCTGAGAATTCAAGAGCTCTATCTCCACTTTGGAAAATATTGGAAGTGTAGATTGCAGAAACAAGTATTTCAGGTTGGGCAAGAGAGTAACCACATGACCATAATGAAACCAGATAGAGGCAGTCAAGGAGAACCAGAATCTTACTAGCACTGGACCAAGCCTGGCTCTTGCCTGGACCTTGCTCTCTTGAAAGAGCACCTGTGTGTATAGAACCTGACCACAGGGCAAAACAAGTGCCTCAGAAAAACGTGCCAAAGTTCACAAATAATATAAGTATAAGGTTACATGTAATATTGTGCAGACGCAGATAAAGGCATGGGATGCGTTCAATTTACCTGCAAGTGCATCGCTTTGGAAGAAGAAAGCTACAGGGTAGGGCGTCCAAACTACACAATTGGAAACGAAATCATAGGATGTGAACGACTAGAGATATGTAAAGTGAAGTGGGGAACAAAAACAAAAACAAAAACAAAAAAATCAAAAAAAACTAATAATAAAAATAAAAGCACACATTTGCCAACGCCAAAGATTGAAATGCAGCTGAGCTGCTGCAATTTCTTGAAGATCAAAAGCTACTCCTCTCACGTTATCCAAGTAGCAAGTTTGACTCTCTTCCTCAAGAAATCCTAGAGCACACAACATGTTCACAAGTAACTTCATGTCCATGTTGAACGCCGAGATTTTAGAACAAAAATGCTTTAAACGCCCAAAATCCTGACACCCCTCAATTTGATTGTAGGCGGTCGAAAGAGTGAAATACCAGGCTGTTGAGATGTGCTTGCGAAGGCCTGATTAACTTGAACAAGTCCTTCAAGTCCTGAAGCTGCGCCTTGCCCTGCAAACCAAATCAAGCAACAAAGTTCAATTCAAAACAGAACCAGCTGGAATAGAACGACCAATGGGTAGGTTAAATGATAACCACCAACTGGATTTAAACCAGACACCAAAGAATTTCACCAATACCAACTGGAACTTTTTTGGGTCACAAACTACTCTATAATTTCTCCCATCTTTGTGGGAAGATGATATCAACAATAGCAAGAAGAGATTTTCTGGGCCTCAAACTGCTTCAAAATCTCTCCCCTCTTTGAATGTCAGATGATGGAATTATACCATTTTGGAGGGGGGGAACCATGGTCTGTTGTCTGTCATTGATATTAAAGGCAGGCAAAGTCGAAGAGTTTCCAGGTTGATTGTATGCGTTTGCTGAGGTATGGACTTGAGGAAGCATTGACTGTGTGGGATTTGACATCTTTGAGCGAATCTGCAATTGCTCAAGTAGTGATAATCTCGGCCCCTCCTGGACTTTGCCGATTACCGTAGTCCCTTCCTGCCCTGTAGCATGATAAGGTATGTGATTGTGGGTATTTGCATAAAATTGGTGGTTGTAAACATTACTAGGTCCAGCTTCGTAAGCAGAAGTGCCACCTTGTCCAAGCCCATTCCAGGGTACAAGAGTGTGGCCATGACTGTTACCATCTCGAAAAGGAGATGATCCTGTGAGGGTGCATGTTGCATGCAAGGAATCTCCATGACGTAAACCTAGAGATGGTACCAAATGAAAAAAATTGCCAGAGGAAGTAATTGACGAAAGTACCGGGTAACCCTCCTCATCCTTATGAACCATTTCTATGCCCCTCTTTAAGTTTCCTCTTATCCTCTCATGCTCTGGTTCCACTGAATTTTTAAATTCTGCACTCTTATGCATGTTGCTATGTCCACCTAGCTCCTCTTCATCACTGTCTGAATCGAGTATTACAACATCTGGAGCTGAACGTCCCAGGTTATTCTCAGCTTGAGATGTGGGTGCTCCAGAGTCGTCGACCTTTCGTGTCAAGTTCACTGCCACGTCAATTGTGTGGATTGCAAGTGACTCGGCCATGGTTGGCAGTCGCACATTGTAACCTTCGCTTCTCAAATTCGCTGCCTCTTTGATAGGAAGCACATGCTGGTGTGGAGCTCCGGAGGAAGGATCAGGCTCTCCTTCAGGGGACTCGTCTCGACATTCCTTTGAAACAGCACTCGGAACTGTCAATTCTGACGACACGTTTCCCTCTTGACATGAAACTCCTCCCTCAGTTTTTGCAGGAGTGGAATTTGGTGCCGAGGGTACGGAGCTGCAATTCCCTTCCTGGGAAGACAAATGGGTACCATGCATGGAGTCACGTCCTGGAGGCGTTTCCACGGGACACTTCTGGCTGGAAGCAAGCACGTTCCTTGCTTCAATTTCAGCCCCTTCCTGTGCCCAATCCATGGATCGCTCCTCTTCTCCCTCATCAGAATCTTCTGACAAGGCATCCAAGAGATCAGTCAGGTCTGTGCAGTTCTGTAGGCTACGCACAGTATCTCTGGCCATCAAATCTGCACCCTGAGCACCAACCATTATGCGGCCCTTCATACCATTCTCTTCCTGCCCTGGACATTGATCTACCTCCTTCACACAATCGAGTGCCAAGCCCACGCTTTCATTACTACCATTTTTGTCACAACCCACCATAATACTTGGCCTCAAGCCTTCAGAAACAATGTTCTTGTGATATAAACCCAGAGAGCTTGAGTATTGACCACCAAATCCATTCTCATTTTGCACTACAAAGCCCAAATGGTCGCCATCACCGTGATCTGCAGAGCTCAGATCCCTATCACCACCGCTTATAACTGAAACACTTTTAGGGGGACAGTCATCGGAACGGTTGATGTTATCCTGAGCAGGTGCCCTGATATTCGCATTGCAGTGTACAACGTCCTCCTCCAAATGTTCAAGTTCGTTTCCTAAAGACTCCGATCTTGATCTCTTCGTAACATAGCGTTCCTCGGGCATTTCGAGACCCTTCCGCTTTGGAGAAGCGACTCTATCCTTCACTTCATCTTCAGGTGCTTGTGATTTGAAGGTTCCTTCGGGTTCCCTGTATTCCCTATTGACACTACCACCGTCATCAGAGGACTGGGTGTTACTTCTCCGTGTTAAAAATGGCTCTTCGATCAGCTTAATATCAATACTCACTCTATTCAAGTACTCAGGTCTAAGGTGTGCCAATTCCATGTCTCTACCACCAACACGTTCACAGTCTGGATCCTGCGGACTTGGGTCAAATTCATCCCCATCATCACTCATGTTCCTCACAACGTCACTGGGACTTGGTGACTGTTCCCTTCGACTTGCCTGAAAGGAGTTGTTCAACGGAACGTCCCTGCGAAAACCCACCCTCTGCAATGTCTCCGTGCAATGCTTCATCCCTGTTACAAACAACTTCAGTCAGCATTCTAGTTTTAAGATAACCGCCCAATAGCCTATGTACTCAAACCTCCGCAATCGTTGACCACCTAAATATTCTGTTAGCTTCTCAATACCAGTCTCCTCTCATAGGGATGGTATTCTGTAAGAGGAGGAGGACAACCTAGGGAACCCAACATCGTGGAATATAGTTCAGAATGCCTGAGACCGTATATGTGCGCAGGTGTATGCATGTGCTTGAGATAGCCTGCAAAATCAGCTCATATGCATTCAAATGCGCCAGCGGCGGCATTTGCTGAATCCTGAGACGTAAGTCAGCTACTAAAGGACATCCATACTCAAATCTACATGCTTTTGCAACCCATATCGTAAGTTCGAGCATGACACTATGAGCGCTTGAATGCGTTCTGTATTGCTCGGCAAAAAGATGGGAGTACGGAAGACCTTTGCAGGCGAGATGCAACAACTAACAAACAAATCCAGAACACATACAGAACATGGTCAAGATAATTTAGCTGAGCTAAACTCAAAATGATTGACTCCATAGCGCACCAACATATCTTCTTATAAAATGCACCAGGTGAAGCTGTTCCTTACAGCATTTCCATCATACCAAACAATGTATGCTATAAATGCTAGCAAAAACTTGCAAACCAGCACAAAGCCTCCAGTTCACAAACGTGCTTCTGATGAAATGCAGGCAGTAACCACATACCATTCATGCCAACTCCATACTGTCTCTTCCATCAGCACATGAAACCTAGAAGAAACCCTCGACTCTGCAACACAGCACCCTATCACTCAATAAAACACGGCAATTAACCTACCACTTAGTCATTCTGGCACAGACGATGTCGCAGACCAGATGCTCCTCTTTACTCCATTCGCATTGCTTCACCACTTGCACCCCAAAATCCTTGAGCTCAATTTCGTCAAAGAAGGGAAGAGGCCCCTACATCACCAAATCACTCCACCTGCATGCACATGCCACTTGTAAGTTGCATAGATCAATGTAACATCCCCTCCCCTGACCTCATCGTACTGCTACTCACCTTCTACTAGATTCTTAACCAACCAGCATCCCATTCAACAAGCCTCATTTCATGTCATCACTTTCTGCTCACAGTAAAAGCGTGGGACCCACACGCGCCCGCATACACACACACACACATAACCTCAAATGGCAGCAATCCCCCTCACTAAGTTCCACGCACAGATGAGTGTGCACCACATAAAACCCGAGAACAGAGTTTAAAACTATGCCAAATCGGCTACCTGTACCTACTACCCCTAGCCCACTCGGGGGAGATAAGCATCATCCCTCCGTAATAACCAACATGGCCAGCAAAATAACCCCGCCATTCGTTGCACACTGCCTCATTTCCCACCTTAACTCCTCACAATTCGAGTTCTACAGCACCTGCACCGTAGTTTCAAGCTTGATCCTTCAGGCAGCGAGCCGAAAAAGGGCCTAAAAGTCTGGACGAGCAAGACGACGGAAGGCTGGGAAACTCAGGCCGAAGTGTATGGGAGCACGACGGTGCGATGGTGATCCCGAACAGAATACGAGTCGAGAAGAATCGCCGTAAGTTGCGAGGATGAAATATGTGACTGACCTCCTCGGTGAGCCCAGGGAGGTTGCGTGCAGGGCAGAGAACGGCAGTGGCGATGGCGATGAAGAATGGTCAGCAATGCTTGCAAGTGACGAGACAGACGAATGAATGAAGGAAGGAAGGAAGGAAGGAAACGAACGGACGGACGGACGAGTGCGTTAGGGTTTGAGGCCACACGGCCTTCTTTCGCCGGGTGGAGATTTGGCAGGGGAATCAGGGCAGGTATACGGTGGGCATTATGTGCCCACTCGCCCGCTTACTAAATCCATCGGACGCCTGTGTATATTCCAGTGGGTGGCCATAAATGCCAAGCCTTCTAGACCCTAATAATGGTATCTTACTAAAGGGGTAGATGGGCCTCAAATGATTACTCCTTCCCCACTAGCCTACACACATGAGACCTATTATGGCGGTCACCCGGGTTACCAAATTTACAAAGTGCGTGACCGCAATTAATCCATCCATTAATTCATTCTCCGGAGGGTGAGTTACCGAATTTAAAATAGAAAAAAAAAAGTACGTGAACGATATTAACATAATAGTCATACATTTCCTGGAGGATGCCCAAAGTAGGACCAACATTTGGTTTGTACTTTGCAAATAGTGCAGTCTCAACAATATGGACATGGGACGGGATTCATCATTGCGTCTTTTGGGGGGGGGGGGAGGGGGAGGTTGTTTGCTCTTCTGTTTGTTGGCAATGTCACAGTGGTCGAGTTCGCCCTCTTCTAGTACGGTGGAGCCTCAAAAATTGTTGTCATTCTAAGGGCGAATAGAGCTGGACGAACCCGATATTTTGAGCCTCCTTTTCTTCTGATTTGGACCAATTTTGAGGTAGCTATTGTGATCCGCACACACCCGGGTTACGGTGGTAACCCGGGTTACCGCCATGGGACTCACATATACACAAAGCCTGCTTCTTCTAAGCTTGGGCACGATTCACTTAAGTTAGGGAGTACACCGTTTACGTGCATTGTTTGCAAAGGGCCTTACTAAACTAGATGCCTTATAGAGGTCTCAAAAGGTGTCACGTCCACTAATTGCCAATGTGATCCTATTTGTCAACAAAAGTAATATGTTCATGTGGAAAAATTGTATTTATATGATGATGTTTAGTGTAGCACGTTGGGGTACTTGAGATCGTAGACCGTTGTGTAACATAGGCAAGCATACACCTCATACACAATCATTGAACATACTTGTGTTGAGATACTAATAAGCGCACTTGAACACCACGTGTCGCGTCCTATCGTGAAGTTGTTGATTGTTAGTGTAACTTATCATACACCTTAGAATAGCGTGAAGTGACACTCTTACACATGTGACACTAAATGTCATCAACAGTGTAGTGTTTAAGGTACATGTGTCTGATACCAACAAACCGATACTATGGGCACCTATCGTATCGAGTGCCCATAGTTTTGAGTGTTATTCGGTTATGTATCAATCTAAAAATGGACATGTGTTTAAAAGAGATTGGACTATGTGCTCAAAAATATGCTAGTCATTTTAGGCTCAACAATCAACATAATTAGGGGGACCCATATGAGCACTTAATTAACACGAGAATCTTCACATTTACAATGAATAAGATATTTGTTCAAGTTCATGAAACTATGAGGCAAGTGGCTATAATGTACGATTTGGGATCGTTAAGATCAACTCACATCAATTGTGTGTTTTCATATCTTACGTGAAGTAGGTGCAAGGAGGAAAGTATATGAATAACACACATGCACCTTTTGAGACGGTTAGCAAACCCAAATTGACATCCTCGTGATTTTCAGAGCTCACATGAATACCTTATTCATTATCCATAACAAGGATTCGCATGCTTGTTAAATGGTCATATAGGTGCACTCAATATCGTTGACTACTGATCCTATAATGGTTATCATATTTTGAGCATGCAATGCAATTGTTGTTGAAACACATGTCGTTTTGGTATTGGTTCTTGGAACCACACGATCACATAGCACTCAAATGCATGTGTTCGATTAAGATAAGCAATCGAACTAGGCATGTCTACCTAAGGTAAGAAATTATGTATTGTTTGTGGGTGGGTTAGCTTCCATTTGATTGCAAGGGAGGTTTCGTTACATAACACCACTCGAGGGGGTAATGGTCCAATTATACCCTCTAAAGAGGACAGAGGGAATTATTGCATATGAGTGTACCTTTCATCCATCCAACATAACTCTAGCTTGACCGCCTATAGGTTTGTGGCCAATTCCTGTCAATTGACTTGGACCGTGTGTCAAGTCAATTACAAAATTGTAACCTATCGGTTGCATACTATTTAAAGGTATGTATGTTGGATAACTGACAAATACACTTGAATGCTCTCTCTCTCTCTCTCTCTCTCTCTCTCTTTGTTGTTGATTCATCCCAATTAGTCTCATTAGGTGCTTCAAGGTCTCAGACCCTTATGTGCTTCAAATAGTGATCACTAGACTCTACAACAGTAGTCGGCATTTTCACCCTTTTCTTGCCCCTGTTTGTCCTCCCCATCGGCAAGTACTATGAACTTTTTATCCATGCAAGGGGTTTTCGTTGGGAGAAGCCGTAAATATAAATTAAAGGGTGTGCTCAATGGGTTTGCGGTTGGGAGGCATCATGAATTGGCGAAGATCTCATTTCACAATTATTGAGGCCGAACTTTGTAAAAGCACCCCCAACGAACTTTGTAAGGAAGGGGTCCCCTGATAGGATAAGGGTCAGGGCCCACCACCCACAACCCTCGGGCAACCTCATAAAAACTTCTACGAACCCGACCGAAAAACATTGCCCTCCCAAACCGACTTCAAAAAAAGTTGTCCTTACAATCTCAAAGGTTGTCTAGTGCACAAAATCCATACATACGTTCACTTCCACTCGGTAAATTAGCAAATGATCGAGATTCTATACATGAAGCGAAGCCATCAATAAAGTGCGTGATCAACTTGAAAGTTAAAGATATGAAAAATTGCACATTAAGTTCGAGGTGATAATTTTTGTGACTTACCATTTGCAAGGACCTTTGTCGATTTAATACTAAGCTTAAATCATGTGGTAATTTTAGCTAAATTGATTAATGTCTTCTCCATTCACAAGTATTTGTACACATTCAGACTAACTAATCTTAATCAAGAGTAATTAATCTTTCAAATATTTGAGATACCAAAATAGGCACCAAGTTAGGCTTAGGCCTTGAGCTCAATTAGGCTTAGTTAAGATTAATTACATCTAACTATGCTTAATTAGCCTGAATGTGTATAAATATTTGTAGAAATTTACTTGTAAAAGGAGAAGACATTAATCAAAGTAGCTATAATTAGAATATTATTCTAGAACTGGTTTTAAAATGACAAAGGTCTTTTCAATTGGTAAGCCGCAAAAGTTATCACCTTAATGTTAATGAGGAATATTTTATACCTTTAACTTCAAGTTAATTACATACATTATTGACAGTTTCATTTGGGAACAATCAATTACTTATTTACGAAGTGGGAGTGAACGTATATATGGGAGTTTGGGCCTTGAAGTTGAGGTGCACTCAATATGGGTTTTGTGGATTAAGGTAGATAACGCTAATTTGGTTTGTTTCCTTAATTGGACACTTGTTTTTGGTTCCTAATTAGTTGCACAAACATTTTAATTTGGTGGTAATACACGGTGATTTAACTAATGCTTGATGATACTTAGGTCAACTATCTTCACAAAAGTCAAACTACACCCATCATCCTTCATAATTAGGAGTGCTATCCACCAAGCTATGACACGCTTGACTTTTGTGCTAAAGGTGAGCAAATCAGGAAGTGGCATGTGGCTATGAGGTGGCATGTGGCTGTGAAGTACCAACCGACTTGTAATGTGGGTATCCTATAGTGAAAAACAATTTGACAGCATTTTATCTTACATGTGACCACTTCAAAGTCATGACACAACCAATATTGGCAATAAACTTGGTTTTCATTGGCAAATGACCCATGTAGGATCTGCTAATAACAATTTTCACTTACACAAATTAGAACGATAAAAGAGTCCCCCACCCCCATAACACAACATTAAGAAGTATAAAATACAGAGCCTAGATCAACACCTTCCTCAACGATTTCAACGAATTCAAATTCTTTGGTCTAGATTCGCAATTTGCTAACCTACTCAAGCTTCTTATGCCCGAATCCATCACCTGGATGATTCCATAAAACTAGAGGTGTCTCCACATTAGCCTCGTCTACATTAGGCATCTTGCAAGAATGCAAGGAAAACTTTTTTTTGAAGTTGGGTGGGGAGGGCATTGTTTTGCGGTTAGGTTCAAAAAAGTTTTTGTGGGGCTACCCAAGGGCTGCTGATCGTGGGCCCTGGCACTTATCCAATTATGTGACCCCTTCCTTAAAAAGCTCGTTGGGTGTGCTTTAGCATTCAACTTTATTGAGTACATGCAAGTTGTATGACATGTGGGCCCTCCACCTCTAGACACTTATACCAACCACACCAACTAAAATAAGATGTTTTATTTGTGGTTGAATGACTTGCCATATGAATGCAAGGGGTTGTTAGTTGGAAGGGCCTGTAAATAATAATCATATAATGTGGTCGACCAATGGGTTTGTAGTTGGAAAGCATATTACTTGTGATTTGGTCAGGTTTTTTATTTCACGTTCATTATGAATACATGCGGACAATATGGAAATCCATGTGTATAGAGTTTTGTACACGAATGTTGTTTCTATTGAAGTCCCACTTGATACCCTTCATTCATGTCATACACGTCGATTTAGTGAAGCAATACCCAATTAGGATGAAATAACAACAAACTTGAGAACACCAATTCTTTACGTGGAGATTTGGGAGGGGAGTCGAAGCAAGTATGTGGCATGCATTATGTGCTCAAATTTCTTACTAAATCGGATGTCTATATTCGAGTTAGTTACAATGACACGGCTTCTAGACAAGGTTAATGATAATGACCACAACAACTAAAGTAATAACTTGTGTGTCGAGGTTAATGATAATGACCACAACAACTAAAGTAATAACTTGTGTGTTGAGGTTAATGATAATGACCACAACAACTAAAGTAATAACTTGTGTGTTGAGGTTAATGATTATGACCACAACAACTAAAGTAATAACTTGTGTGTTGTTTTGTGGTGGATAACTTGCCAATTGATTGGGAAACAAATGCTACTTGGAAGGGGTTGTGAATATAAGATCAAACAATGTGGTCGGTGAATGGTTTTGTGGTCGGGAGGCAATACGTTACTTGTGATTTGATGAGGATTTGATGCAGATTTGATGAGGATTTGATTTCACACATATTGAGGGCCACTTCACACATGAGACTGAGAGCCCGTGACCATTACACTTCAAGCACTCTCATTGGTGGAAAAGGCGGAGCCAGTCCAAGTTCGCTTCCCACTACGCTTGAGGGACCAACGGAGTATGTGAATGCAAGATGGATGTAAAGTCTACATGGATTCCTACATGGCATCCAATGGATTATGTTTCATGGTCACTTGGATTGTTTTCAAAAACTACCTCTTGGAGGTAGGCCTAACACAAAACTGGGACACCACGGCACTCCGAACGCTCACAACCACTGAATTATTCTATTTTTATCTTGTGTGAGGACCTGCATTAATGGATTTCCCGAAGACTTGGACTTCAGATAGTTGTTTCTCAAAACTAAACTAGTTCATCCATAACTAGCAATCGGTTTTGCATGTTCATTGTGTTAGATCAGCATTTGAATTCAAATCTAATCTTTACAATGTTGTGCATATTTTAGTTGTGTGTCCAATATTGATACAACTGAATCCTCTAAATGCAATTTTAGTCCAAGTTTACTTTGGTTTTGTTACGCCCTCCGTCCCAAAATGATTGTCCATGCTTCTAACTTCGGTGAGATCAAGGCCCACTGACCATTGATTGAGTAGTTGTAAGTATGACTCTTACTACTCCCAAATGTCATACCTGCTAATTGCCAACATGATTTCATTTGTCAACATAAGTTACTTCTTAAGTGAAAATTTATCTACCTTATGACATTCATAGCAGCACATTGGGATATGTTAGATGATACTCTTGCGTTTTAGTATGCATGGGGAAGATATTTTTGTGCGCTCTAATTGCACGTGTCATTTGTTTACATTTTAGTATGTAAGACAAATATATACTTGAGCATATTAATGGCAAGTGTCATTTGTGTACACTTTAGTCGACTTGTAGCCCCATTATGTAGCATGGGCATGCACCTCATAACATTATTGAACATACTCATGCCAAGATATTAGTAAGCATAACTGAGCGCCAAGTGTCACGAACCTATTGGTGTCAATGTAAGCTAGCTTACGCCTCGAAATAGGTTAAGTGACACTATTATGCATGGGACACTTAAGTGCCATAAACGGTGTAGTGCTTTTGATGAGCTTGGTGTTGATCATCGTTGCCGATTCATTGGAAATTATTATGATCCAAGGTCTTTGCATAAATTATTGTTTTTGTGTACAAAGCCCATCAAGTGGCTTTCAGTGATGGAGAATCTAAGTTTGCATATTATGGGCATAATTGTTATACCTAATCATGATTAATAGAATATAAGGTGCAACACTTATGATACTTAACCAACACTTGCAATCCACACATTCTTTTCAGTGAGTGCCATGCGTTGATTGAAACCTATGACAGTCAATGCTTCCAATCAACAAAGTATAATTAACTTACATCTAAATTAGTGGTTGCCATTTCCAAAAACAAGTCGTCTTTTCACTAGCAATCGTAACTTTAATCAACATTAGGGTGTTATTACCCTAGTGTTGAGAATTTGAGAATAATTATTTTGGGTCACCTTTGCAAAATGAACAATATTTAATCTCAATATTGTTTTATTGGCTTTGTCTGTAGGATAGAGACTATGCATCAACTTCTTCGTTTCAAGAGCAAATTTCCTAACCACTTTGTGTTCACACTTGGACGTTACTTGTTCTTGTTATTTTTGGTCCACTTTGTGTAATGTGGATGTTAACTATAGTTATATATATATATATATATACAAGTGCTCCCTAAAATGCATTGAAAGAAATCTAGTTAACTATAGTTATTTCGGCAGTTCTTGATTATTTATTTTTAAAATTTCGGGTGATAAATGAGTAGCTTCAATCCTTGACCCGTATTTGAGAAGAAGGTGCACAAAATCCAAGAAAGGTTTGGTATAGTGAATAGCCATGGATTGGCATGAGCAAAGTAATCATCTACAATTGTGGTCTTTCATAATAAAGGACAGAGCCTCACGGTTCTACCGTTTTCTTGTTCTACATGGAAAAAAAAACAATCAAGTGGATTTTAATACGAAAAACGGTTTGCACTTTCATAATAAAAAAAAACCACCTTGCTACAAGCCTACATGTCATTTGCTTGACATTTTACTGAATAATTGAGGCTAGATTCTCTCAATTCAAGTGTCAGGGCGCATGGTATGTAGCCTCTCTCTTTTAAAGAAAGAGCATCCATGTTATGTTGTATTATGTCATGTTATTGGATGGGGGGAGAGGGAATTATTGCATACAAGTGTACCTCTCATTCATCCACCGTATAGCCTTTGATTAAGATGCAACCCAATTGTTTATCTTTTTAGCTCGATTGAAACCGGAATTACATGTAAATACCCTGATGAATTAGTCTAGTTCAACTCAATTGAGTTGCAATAGTCGGAAAGCTATATGGGGGGTCAAGTTTTGTTTTGGATGGATGAAATGTACGTTTGTATGTGATAAGTTCCTCTTTCCACCAAATGCATACATGTGTCTATGTATTACCACCCTTGCATGTGTTGATGTTCTTTACAAGGTGTATGGTCCTATCGTGGGCACTTTCAGCTTCACATGCACTTTTGGCCATGGGATCATATTGAAATTTGTCTCACATGGTTAGTAGTCGAGTGTGCAAAAGATTGTCATTCCAAGGGTAAGGACTAAATTTGAGATGTAAAACATAAATATAAGAGGTTAAAAAACAATATTATTTAATATACCTCCTCAATTGTGTTAATTATTGAACACAAATCGATGTCTCTATTTTGAGCATATCATCAATGTTATCATGACACATGTCTTTTTGGTGTATGTTACCATGTTACATGTATATTACATGATGAATGCTTTTGGCAATCTTTTAGGGTTTATGTAGCACTATACAAGGACTTGAAACATGGTTGGAGAAAAATCATCTTAATCCATGTTCCCAAGTTAGAACCATGCACTAAACTAGTTACATGATGGAAGAGGTGACAACGTGCATTAAAATTTCCCAAAAAAGTAATCATGGAAGAGATAACAACATGCACAAACATGTTACATGCCCCATGTCACTAGGTCTCTCATGAGCTCGAGGGCAAGTGGAATCATGGCCTTGGGAGCGCCTTGTGATAATCAATGCCCATAGTAGGGGTTGGACAATCGGGTCGCAAACCGGGCGGGTAGCTAGTGTGCAAGGGCCTAGAAAGTTAGGAGCTAGAACTATGTGGTGGGAGCAACGGTGACCAGTGGTGATTATTCACAAGGTCTCTAACATGTCCAGGGACATGTTCATAAAAAATTAAAAAAAATTAAAAAAAAATTATTTCCAGTGGACGGGTTCTTAGAAAATGAACCGGTTTTTGGACGTGTCAAATTAATTTTGGACAGGTGTCAAGGCCACCTTCAACCCTCAGCCTTAGACGGTGTAACCCGCTGCTGACCGGTTTACACAGACACTACACCTATCCAAATTAGCATGTTGACAAATTTCTAAACTTGAAGGTGGTCTAATGAATAGCGTTTCTAATATGATGTTTCTTCTTAATGAATCTCCAAGGAGAAAGTGCTCTAAGTTTTCAAGGTTATGGTCCCCTAAATCCTAATGTCGAGGTTAAGTGTACTTAGAGGAACTTCATTTTTGTATACAATATCTTTCATGGTTTGAACGATTAAAACCTTCCTTACTCTCTCAAAGTATTTCACGAATGTTCCCTTGAGAGAGTTTATAGTTTTCAAGCATACTCTCTCACTAAAGGGATCTCATGAGAATTCTCTAGTTCCTCCAATGTTCCTTTGAGGATCCTTGCCTAAGCACTTATTACGAGGCAAGCATGCTTCCCCGCTAATTCAAAACTACCTAGCATGTGGAATATACTTGATATCATAAAATCCCTATTTATTCCATTATTCATAAGTGTGTATCATCCCAATCAAGAATCTCCAAAGGCTTGATCCATAATGATCTCCTCTTCTAAGGGTATTCCGAACCTTGGTTAAGGCCGGCATATATTCCGAAGTATTCTCCTTAGGCCCCAAATTCCTTGGGTGGGGAAAGGTTATGATAGGAGATTTGATGACGAGGCCGCAACTTAGCCTCCTTTAGATCAATTCCCCTTGCTTTCCTACCACTTGATAGAACCCATCGATTAGATTTTACCCATCCTTTCGAGTAGGCTAATCTAAGTATCTCCAATCCGATAGTGTGGAAGGTAATTATAAGTGCCTTTACCTAGGTGTCAACTTTGGTCGGGGGCATCGTGCCCCTCTTTCCAATGAGCACTATCTAAGTGATTTGATGTCCTTCACTTAGCTCCTCTCACATTCTCTTACCTTTATAATTTTATGACATAATTAATCCGGGTTGCTACGTGATAACCTCGAGTTGGCCGTGAACGCAGTTGCTTCTCCTTTACATAACTTATATGAATTCACCAAGCAATTATCAGAGTTCCCTTGTGTAGTGCTTTTGTAATGCCAATAAGCCGCATGTATGGCCTTTAATTGATTCCTTTCCCAAAGCTTGCTCGTCTCATGTTTCAAATACTCGCCTAGTCCTTCGTGATAACTTTGCACGTTGATTGCCGAATTATACCTTACCGCACCGAGGGTGCCAATTTTCTATCTAGTGCACTGAGGGTGCCAATTTCGAACCCTAAAGCTCTAATGCACTGAGGGTGCCGATTTGTCTTCAATTGCAATGCTCGGGAGCTTGGACACTCACGTATGATCTTCAGGCAAAATGATGTGTATTATGGTCCTGAAGTTGGCCTCTTTATACAGTGTTTCACATCTAGGTATTTGTAGATTTTTGTAAATGTTAGCTTCAGTTAAAATTAGCAATGTATCTAAATATAGTGTGAATTTAGGGTCCTATTCTATTTTAATGGATCTACCTTAATTAAAATGTCTTTCCTAGCTACACATCCCTTGGTATCCTATTGGTTACTTATTCATTGGAAAATACATTCATCCCTTGAATTCGGCCACATGCCCTATAAATAAGGGCGGCCCGCCTCTTCCATTCTCGGCTCGGTCCCCCGTTTCCACTAGCCTCGGCCAGCAATCCGCGTTCTCATGGCCGCATGCTCGTTCCCCTTGGCGCAGGCTCGTTCCCTTGGCCGCATCCTCGGTTGCCTTCTTTCCCCTGTCTCCAGCTTGCTTCAACTTCTTGTGCTCAACCTTCTGTGGCCCCGATGGTTGTGAGCTCTACAACGGGTTCTAAAAATAACATTTTAAAAATAAAATTTTCCCCAAAAAAAAAAATACAAATATCAGTTACATTATGTCATATATGACATGTGAATATAAGCATAATGCAATCAAACCACTAATACCCAATCAAAATATCAATCTTGAAGTGCTTGATTCACATGCATACATTAGTTCATCAACCGCAAAATTTGGAATGGGGTGTACTGGAAAGATGAGAATCGACAACAAAAGACAGATAACTGACGAATATTGAAGGCATAATTTGTCAAGATCCTATTGTTTCCAAGTGCAGCCAGTCACATGTCGACATCTTTCGGTTTTTTGTTTTTTGTTTTCTTATTTTTATTTTTTACCAACATTGTAAGAGACTTATTTATACCTCTTGTGGGACGGGTATTTTCATTTTCAAACCGGTTTTGGGACGGGTTGTTTTTTCTTTAACCTTTGCATGGACGGGTTGGTTTAGAAATTACCGGTTTTGGGACGGGATGTAGTTTTTATGCCTTTCAATTCAAGGTTTTTGGACGTGGACGGGCAAAAACTTTGTGAAAAATTAGCCCTGATGGTGACTAACCTAACTTATTTAGGGCTTCAACGTTGTAAGGGAGGTGGGCCAACAATCACATTGGCACGTGCAAGGAGACTAAGGACAAAGGGATTAACATGCCAAGGACAACCATGTCTTAAGGAAGATGGGCCTTAAATGGTCTCTCTTTCCAACTAGCCCACTTTTGCTAGGAATGTATAACTAGAACAACAAAGGCCAATTGGAAACACGTGATTGGAATGAGATGCTTAGCAAATCCAAATCGAGGTTGTAGCCACTTTCCTCTTGATTTATGGTGTTCACACGGAAAACCAATTCACCATCAAAGTGAATGTCCTTGTGTTCATTGAATGGTCACACAAGTCTTCCCAATCATGTTGACTACTGAGCCTTGAAAGGTTACCTCTTCTAATCTGAGCACGTAGTCCAATTTTTGTTTAACACGTGTCTTTGTTATATTTGTTCTTGGAGCAACACCCAAAAACATACCACTTGTATATAGGTGTTCAAATAAGAGAAAGAACCGAATCAAGCACATTTACATTGGCAATGTAGCGGCAATGTAATCATTATTGTATATTCTTCATTATTATCATGTACTTAAGTTAATTTAAAATTTGGATTCTTCAAATTGGGAGGTGCCAACCATTTAAGCCCTTGGTCCCACTAGGTGGTTGTGGTAGCGAACATTCAAAATAGTGTGGATTATCAACATATTAGTGTGGGGCAACCTAATTGCACATATCAATGTACTTCCCTTAGTAACTTAGTGACGTAACTAAACCGTGTCACTAGCAACCTCTTAGTCTCCCCACATGCCCCGTATCTCTATACATTGAGGTAGACGTGCTTGATTTCAACATAGCAATAAATTGAACATCTATATTCGAGTAGCATGTGGATGGGTGTGGATTTGAAAATGTACATGAAAACACACATATGTCTCGAAGAGATTGAACTACATGCTCCAAATATATTAACCATTATAGGCTCACTAGCCAACGTAGTTGGGGGGACCTATATGACCAATTAATGAACACGAGAATCTTCGTTTTGATCATGATCAAGACATTAATTCAATCTATGAAACGTATGAAGCAAATGGCAATGGGCACGATTTGGATTAGCGAATCAACTTGCACGAATTATGCGTTTCATATCGTATGAGAAGCATAACCCTACATTGGGTGCCCATGCCCATGCCCATGGGTTTTGGGTGGGCATGGGTGTGATATTATTGTTCATGGGTGGGCATGGGTTCGATATTATAATGGGTGGGCATGGGTGAGAGTCTTTGTAGGGCATGGGCTAAAGCAAAGCATATTGGAAGGGGTCATTGAATGAGCTCTCATTCAATGCTTTCGAGGGTAAGAGCACCGAATCACCTTCACCCAGTAAGGTGAGTCGCGCGTGGTGCGTTCGGTTTTGTGCATCCCTGCATCCAACTCCAAATCGGAGTCAAACTTCTCGGATGCAAGGAATACGCTAACCAAGAAGCGCTCTGGGCTAAAGCTAGCGATAGTGAACGACCTTTTATTTGTCCGATCCAACCAAGACTTGGTGTAGGCGGGTAATACACATTACACAATTTTTGAATACATGGACGCAATTTGAATACCATGGGTGGGACATGGGTGGGCACATGTCATGCTATGTGTGGGCATGGGTGAGCATGGGTACATACATATCATGCTATGTGTGGGCATGGGTGAGCATGGGTGCATACATATCATGCTATGGGTGGGCATAGGTCGCTGCTGATGGGCATGGTCTGGGTATGGGTGCAATTTTAAAGGAAAATGTTGGGCTCTTATGAGAAGTGGGTGAATAATCAAATCGTCCAAATAACAAGCGTCCGCCTTACTATCTTAGTCCCTGTGTCCTTAATCTCCTTGTGCCATGCCAACATACTACTTTGGGGTTCCTAGGGTCATGATTTCACTTGCCCTTGAGCTCATAAGGAGCCCTAGTGACACGGTTTACATGCCTCCTCGAACAATAAGAGGTGGCATCATGCATCCTTCGTGCATCTAGAGGTGGCCACTTGGCACTAAGAGAGGTGGAGAGTATCCCCCATTAAAGAGTGTGCACCAATCATGACAACATTATAGCCCCGACATTGTAGCTCTACAAACAATAAGGGCCACTTCACACACGAGACTGAGAGCCCGTGACCATTGCACTTCAAGCACTCTCGTTGGTGGAAAACGCGGAGCCGGTCCAAGTTTGCTTCACACTACGCTTGAGGGACCAACGGAGTATGTGAATGCAAGATGGATGTCAAGTCTACATGGATTCTTACACGGCATTGAACGGATTAGTTTCATGGTCACTTGGACTATTTTCAAACACCATCTTTTGGATGTAGGCCTAACACAAAAATTAGGAGACCATGACACTCCGAATGTTCACAACCATTGGTTTATTTTATTTTATCATATGTGAGGACCCACGTGAATAGAGATTCGTTGAAATAGCATTTGGTTGAAGGCCCGGTCACATATGACTTCACACTACACTTGAGGGTCTGTGACCGCACTACATGATTTTGGAGGTGTCTTGGGACGGCCTTTGAACACTTTCCTTTGGGCTCTCACAATTTCATGGTCACGGCTCTTGGCTCGTGTGTGAAGTGGCCCTCAAGCTCAAAACATTCCCTAATTTGATGACCTTTGTACCCAATCAAATGGGCGGATTTCTCATGACTTATGCCTTGTGCGGGGAATGTTTAGAAATGAAGGCCCTAAGCTTAGACCTACATACTTTATAAGTACGTACCAGGCAACTTCATGGGCTATCCCGAACTTGCTTGCACTTCCTAACTTATTTTGACCATGTCGGGGATAAGGGTAACATTCAATATGATACTTAGTGTCAATTGGTATTTTATTTCACTTTTTGGATGACACTTCTCATGAGCAAGCTTACAAATACTTTCATGGATGATGGATGAGTTCATCTATTGCCTAAAACCCTACCTCCTCTTGCCAACAACTTGTGATGAAATATTGTCATGGATGATTGAATTTGGATGCAAAACTACTTGGTGAGTGACAGTAATTGCAACACTGTAAATCTATAATCCACCCAAAAAAATTACAAGGAATGACAAATATTGTTGGGTTGACATTTAGTGTTGGTGACACTAAATATCGTGTTTAGTGTAGTTACAAATCAACCTGTTTTTTTCTTCCCATACCACCGGTTTGGAATCAAATCTTTTTTGGAAATGAACCGAACCATATTTTGGAGAAATTAGTATTTCAAGTAAATATACAATGAATGCTAAAGCATTTTAATGAATAAGCGTTTGATAATGGAGAAGCAAGGATGGCACCTGAGTTGGTTCAAATTTCTCCCCGTTCATTGGTAATAACGTCACAATTTCCAGGTGGTTTGAATTCTTTGATGGTTGACTTTAATGTCAAAACCCATGATATATGGGAGGGAATCGTGACAACGAGGAGTGATATATAAACTAAGAACATTTGTTGCCTAGGGTTTTGAGATATAAGAGAAGGTGTGACATTAAGGAGGTTGATATTACAAATTCTACAATGTATTTGAATTATGGTTGAACACGTCTTACATGGGGTTTTGCTTATCTTAAATATGCAACTTTGCTTAGGTTGTTGATCTGAGCAATAGGAGTATTTCCGAGTATCTTGGGCACTTCGATTAAGGGTTAGCAATGTTTTATAGATGAAAATTGTGTGTGTTTGTGATAGGCATAGGCTTAAAATTTGGGGTTGAAACAACATCCTTGTAAACTATAGTCTAGCTCTTATGGTTAATTCTTAGGGCCGTTTCACACACGTGACCAAGGCCAATGAAGAAAAGAAAGAAAGAAAAGGATTTCTTGTGGTTATGGTCAATGGGCCGAAGCCATGATCAATAAATCATGTTTAAAATCCTTGGTCATGGGACAAAAGGTAAAGAACACAATGATTTGAATGAAAATCAACATATAATGTAATTCAAACTAAGTATCATAAAACTTGCATGATTTCATTGACAACATAAAGTCGTAGATTGTTTATGTCCTTTGTGACAAACTCCAAAGTACATGTATTCGTTCATGGGATGGGTTGGCATGGGTAACAAGCAGTGATTCTAATACAATGTCGCTTAAAGAAGTTATTGTAATATATTTCAATTCATAAATGAAAGAACTTGCCGGTTGGCTCCTTGCAAATTTTGGAACTCTCAAGTTGTAGTTGTTTGAACTTTTTCTAGTGAACTATAGTTGTTTTTGAATCTTATCTTAAAGTTTTCTAGTTAAGTATAGTTGTTCTTCAAACCGGTTTGGAAATTTCCTAGTTAACTATAGTTGTTCCTAAAATGTCTTGAAAGAAATCTAGTTAACTATAGTTATTTTGGCAGTTGTCCAAGGTTTCCAATCTTCTTGTTGGTGGAAGTACAGTGCTAAGGGCCACTTCACACATGAGACTGAGTGCCCGTGACCAATACACTTCAAGCACTCTCATTGGTGGAAAAGGCGGAGCCGGTCCAAGTTTGCTTCACACTATGCTTGAGGGACCAACGGAGTATGTGAATGCAAGATGGATGTAAAAGTCTACATGTATTCCTACATGGCATCGAATGGATCATGTTTCATGGTCACTTGGACTATTTCTAAAAACCGCCTCTTGGAGGTAAGCCTAACACAAAACCAGGAGACCATGGCACTCCGAACGCTCACAACCGTTGGTTTCTTTTATTTTATCACGTGTGAGGACCCACATGAATAAGAATAATTGAAATAGCATTTGGTTGAGGGCTTGATCACATATGACTTCACACTACACTTGAGGATCCGTGACCACACTACATGATTTTGGAGGTGTCTTGATTGGCCTTTGGATACTTTCTTTCAGGCTCTCACAATTTCATGGTCATGGCTCTTGGCTCGTGTGCGAAGGTGGCCCTAAGTTGTTGATGGTTCAACAAAGGTATACATACAATATAATTCATTATGTTTTCAAAGTGGCACTATGTTGTGATTTTGCATCATGTTTTGGATAGATTACATTGTTTACGGTCCTCAAGTCTTAAAGGCATTCCGTGCAATTGGATCTTCATGCACGGGTAGATCACTCCATTGTCAAGTTGAACACCACGTGCGACCAAAAAAAATCTTCTTTTGGTAAGTTGCACCACCAAAATGGGTCAAAATTTTATCAATTTTTTTTCATGAGTAGATATACACAGTACCTATGACATAGTCAAAAGTGGTAACTAAATTTGATGATTTGTTTTTTTCATAAAACATACCATTTCTAACTAGAATGACACAAAATTGAACTAAAACAATTACTAAAAAAAATAAAGATGACTAAAAATTTCAAAAATATATACAAAAGATACTATCAATGGTTATGTATATGTAGAAAAAATATCATAAATTTTAAAATTATATATGGCATGTAATATAGGGGTAGCAAACTTTGTCCGCACGTGGTGTCAACTTGACAATGAAGTGACCTCCCCGTGTCTTCATGATATAAATTAACTTTCTTGTTGACATATGCTATGATATGGGTGATGTTTGTTATGATTTGGGTGACGAGCAATACTAGTGACTTTAATATCATTTAGTATAGGGAGCATAGATTTCCTTCAAAATTTCTAACTATCTCAACACTAATGTTATTTATATAATGCCCATGTGTCCTTATGCAAATCTCTAGGTCATGAGCACATCTTGGAAACTTACCCATATTGGTGATAACTTCTCCTTGTCAATGGCGAGTTAAGTATCGGTACGATGCTTGGTGGAGGGCACTTCCATTTCTTGTTGCAATCTAGGGTTCAAGTATAAATCATGTATATGGTATTTTTCCAGCATGTAAACTTTAGAGTTTTTGTGTACATGGTAGCTTAGGTTACAATGCCAAGGTGCAAGATGGGTTCTGTTAACTACGGGGTATGAATTCGTATATCTGGATTTTCCCAACCGCCAGGAAGTTAGTGGTTGGATTCTTTAATGTTATCTTAGTGGGCACAACTTGAGATATTCATTTTGCTTGAAAGAGAGGCCTTGAATTTTGACATTTCATAATACATCTTTGAGTTGACTTGGAACCCTAGAACTTTTAAATGGTGATTTTACCCATATTTTTTTTAATATTTTTTTATCTGAGTTCATATAGAACAATAGCATGAAACATCATATTTCAATATTACTTTGTAAATGATTCTTCAAAGTGAACATGTACGGAATAATTTTCATTACCCCCTTCCCTCCTCCAAAGAAAAGGTACATGTCGATATTCAAATAAAACTTATGAGTGGTCTCAATATCCAAATTTGAATTTATACACATATGATGATACGCATCATAACTTCTAAATAAATATAGATCGATTTTTTTTTCCCTGCTACCTATCATACATCATTGTCAATGGTTGGGTGGAGTATCTCCGAACCCTTACTTTGATTATCTAACTAGAAACATGATTTTGACATAATCACCTTCATTTTATGTTGAAACAACTCATTTGGGTTCTTTTGCTGACAAATCTAGGGGACCACCAAATAATATATGTTTATAGGCTTGGAGCATTCCATGTCAACTTCTCAACCATTTTGGGACATGAACGCCTTGATTTTTGGTGACCTTATGTTAACCAAAGTGGATCGGGAGTGGAATAGCCACTCATTTCTTACCCAATGAAAGAATTTAGAAAGTAGTGGTCATGGTGGTCACAAAGGTACAAAAACTAAAATTGGTTAATGACCACTACTAGCGCACTAGACTAGGGGTACAATGATTATTATATGGACCCAAATTGACTAATTGTAAATGTGGTGGCCTAGAAAGGATGTAGTGGTAGGTGGGATGTAATGATTCGCCGGACAGTTGTCGTTTCACACCAGCTGCGATCAACTTTGAGTGCCATTGAGTTAATCATTTTGTGTGCATTCATATGCAAAATAAGACAATTTAATTCTAAAAATAGGAATATTCTACTTTACAAGCAGGGGGTTTGACTCACTTGCCTCTTTGAGAAAATGTAACTAATTATTTGCATGGAATAAAATTATGAAAGAACTTACATTCCTCATAATTTCGTCTACTTCATCTCTGAAAAACATTGTACAAATTTCAAGCCACTTTATTTGGCTGAATCACCTTATTTTCACCATTTTCAACTCATTTTCACCGGTTATTTCCACCTAAGTGTAAAAAAACCCTTCGACTCAGGGCCACTTCGCACACGAGCCAAGAGCCATGACCATGAAATTGTGAGAGCCCAAAGAAAGTGTTCAAAGGCCATCCCATGACACCTCCAAAATCATGTAACATGGTCACGGACCCTCAAGTGTTGTGTGAAGTCATATGCGACCGGACCCTCAACCAAATGCTATTTCAATGAATTTCTATTCACGCGGGTCCTCACACATGATAAAATAGAATAAACCAACGGTTGTGAACATTTGGAGTGCCATGGTCCCCTGGTTTCGTGTCAGGCCTACCTCCAAGAGGCGGTTTTTAAAAATAGTCTAAGTGACCATGAAACACGATCCATTCGATGCCATGTAGGAATCCATGTAGACTTTACATCCATCTTTTTCATTCACTTACTCCGTTCGTCCCTCAAGCGAACTTGGACCGGCTCCACCTTTTCCACCAATGAGAGTGCTTGATGTGTTATGGTCGGGGACCCTCAATCTTGTATGTGAAGTGACCCTCACACCCATAGAACGAAATGTTACATACACCGCACCCAAACTAAATCCCCTACCGTGCACTATTCAAGCGCATTGAAAACAAAGAGCCTATTAACTTAAGTCCACATATTGTGTAGTCCGTTAAGTTTCGGTTACTTGTGGCCCTACTTTAAGGAGCCGTTGCGTAGCCATTACGACGTAATTGGCTCAGCCGCCGCCTTTGTAGAGAAGTTATTGTGTATTGGGATCCTCAAAGTGAGGGCCCGGGCCAATCCACAAGGGGCTAGATGTAGTGGTCTCGTACTTGAAGACCGATTCTTCTTAATATAAACCATGGCATTCCCAAGCAATTAACTCGAGTCTTAACACGACGACGACGAGTATAGTTAAGCATAGTGGTTGTTAATGCATTGTGGTAGTAAGGCATGGGATCACATGCCTACCGTACCCCTTGGGAATCAACTTCAACGGTCACCTCGGGTGAATAAATTCGGTCTTATTATTATACATGCAACATGATAGTATTTGGTATTCTAGTGTAAACTAGAACACTCTTAAGATTTGCTCATAAATGACAACTGTTGTGTCAAAATGGTGTTTGAGTGTCATGTGGTTTGCATATACTAAGGTAGGGATTCATGAAAGTCACGCCTTGTAAAAACAATGGGGTCTGAAAAAAAATGAAAGCAAAACACAAGATGGGAGTGTACTTTGGTGTTCCTGGGGATGCTCTCCAAAAGTACAGTCTCCCCTTGTTCTTTATGATCGAGAACAATTAAAGAACAAATGGGAACACAAAACACAATTATAATGGAACATTACAACATTGTCAATGTTGTGTTCATAAGGAGGAACTAATACCCAAGGTGAAATCATGTGCTTACCTGAAGGGGACGTGGATAATAATGTGCAAGACATGTGTTGACATACTTGTTTATAGGTGGGCACATTCACAATCAACATGGTAACCTATGCTTGGACATATTATATGGCCACCGTGGACACGAAAATTATCCTAACTTGAAAATTCCTTAAGAAATTGAGGTGTGAATGATTTTTTTGAAGTCGCATGGTTCCAAATCCACTCTGAAAGGCTAATCCAACAAGTGAATATGGCTTTGCCTTGAGGGGCTTTATCCTAAAATGACATTTTAAAGGTAATTATTTGAGATTTCTAGTTCTTTTCATATTAAATCGGAAACTTCATTCACCAACCCTTATCCATTAAGTTCTCACATGCATTGCCGGGATGCTATTACCACTCAAAGGAAGTCTTCACAACAACTCTATCCCATGATGTGGGACAAAGCCTACACGGTAATTGGTCACTCTACATACACAAACTTGTCAAAGTGTGGCACACCTCAATTTCATGATAATGGACCTATACCTCTAGCAACTTCATGAATCTTCCAAACCAATTTCGTACATCTTTTTGCACTATGTAGTTTTTGTATTCCCAACTTCTCAACTTCTCGCCTCCTCATTTTGCAGTCTTTTCATTTTCGTTGTTCATTGGTTCCTCTTTGTTTTATGTTTATATGGAAGCCTCTAGCCTTGACATCGATTTTCTTTGGTCGTTTGTGACAATACCTCAAAGCTAGAAGCAAGCAATGCCGTTTCTTCTTTGGTCTTTGATTATTATACATTATTGATGATGTACAAGCAATCACTGTGGACATGGTCCAAGGTTGGATAAGCCATGTCAATCAAATTTTTGGTAGAGCCAGTCAAGGAGAGCAATTAGGAGAATCTTATACATGATGTATTGTTCTTTGTGAAATCAAGTTAATGAAATTGATTTTGTGAAGTTGTGAATATGGGTACCAAATTATGAAATTGTTCACAACATGTAGTGAAGTTGGTTGAAAGTTCAACTTAAAATGGTTATCTTTATAGTGAATTTGGTTCATGATTCCAATGAAAATAATAGAACCTATTGCCAAATTGGTTTGTAAAATCATGAAATTGAGTTTGCACTTCAACGAATTTGTCGTACCTAAGGAGTAAGTTGGCTACAAAAATAAAACAAAATTGCACCAACCCCTTAAACCTCTAGAGGCTTCCAAGTTTAGCTAGTTTGCAAATGTGTGAAAGAATCAACAGACACATATCATGTAATTCAAGCACAATCTTAGCAACATCCTAGGTCAACAAGTGTTGCACCGACCCTCTAAAACATCAATGTGCACTCAAATTGAACTAGTTTGCACATGAATAAGAAAACCAACATTGAAACATCATACACTTGAAGTATGTAATGCATTTCTACACCCAAAATAAATTGAACCAAATTAAACCACTTAAACAAAAGAATACACCCAAAATGAACATCATTGCTTACAATAAAAAATGACTCATACCATCAGACATACATGTACAAATAGATAGGGAGGGAGGTTGGCTTTGGCATTTCAAGGTCCAATTGTGGTTACAAAATCTAATGCCCTTAGTAGGTATCGAAATCTCCTACTATTCAAAATTAATTATCAATTCCATATTATTGGAATTCCACTCCTTTCATTCACGAATCAAATACCTCATCATAAGGCAAATTGACAAGGTTGAACAACCATTGGGAAAACATATCCACTACAAGCCCCAAATGAGAATCAAATGCATTTCTCAATTTTGACCTCAAAAAACTTAAAGACAAAAAACGTTACTAAGCGTCAATAATTACCACTGCAGTAGGAAGGAGATGACATTGTACAAACAAAAGAGCAAGAGGGTGGCAATTTGAGGGTAAGATAATGGAGGAGAAAGTGGCAACACCACTCACCCACCCAACTAAACCCTAGGCGGTGTGAGCCCTTGAGGGATGGATTCCATTCATGACTCACGATTGAACCCCCTGGCTACTCCCAATAATGGAGCGTAGTGGAGCCACCTCTTACAGTGGAGGTGACACCTTATAATGCAAAATCCCAAATCTTCAATATGCGTGTGTAAGTCAAATCATCTCAATGTAGCAAAGTGGCTACTAGTAACGCAGTGGATGAGTGGTGGCAGGAATGGTGGAGATCTACATTGGTCAAATCCGACGGTCGAGAATGCACAGAGAACGTGGCCTCACCAGAAGCCAGAAGGTGCTTTCATCGCCCATAGACTTCTTCTCGACTAGAAAAATAGGGTTGTACCCTATATGTTCATTTTGAAGAACCGTTTTCATAGAATGATAAAAAAAATCATGTGTTGTGATGTCACTCTACCGTTCTCCCTCTTTAGTATGACACGTTTGTGAAACACAAAAAAAGTCGTATTATTGAGGTGTCATCTTCTCCTTAATACGACAAATGGCGTAAAGTTCTCGTATTATTTCGGAAATACAAAAACATAAGTAATATGTAATCGCATAAAAGAGGGAGTTTTGAACTAAAAAAAATTGGTCTTGCAAAAATGTGTCACAATATCAAGGGGGTCATATATACGAGGTTAGACTATGTATGAATTGAAATGAAAAACATGTTATTAAGTAAATCTAGACATAAATTTGAAATGTGGACTTCTTGGTTGCTCTAATACCATGGGCAGATCTATCGATACACTTTTTATATACCTAAGTTTTTGCGGGAGATATGTGAATCCTTATTGATAGCTTGAATGTTATGCTAATAAAATATGATGGAGAAAATCAAATATCTATATTTGGATCCTATATATATATTTATATCTAAATAGAACTTTAATATTGTAATACAACCAAACAAGTGATATGATATTATCATAATCAACTATGAAATTCTATTGTAGGATCCTATGATAAAATTCAACATGTTATAATTTTGGACTTGGGCTTAGTTCAATTTTATTTAAATACCAAATGAACGAATTTCGGGGTAAAATGAAAATATTAGCATTAGAGTTCTTAATTAAATAAAAGATGCATTATGGAATGCAATTTAATTAAAATGCTTGCATTAGAGAGAACGTACAAAAGAAAGTTGTACAAGGTGAATTTAAAGCTACATCCATATAGTTGGAACTAGCCACATCATTGTTGTTTTCATCAAATATTTTTAGAAACATTTACTGCAAATAAAAACATACTAGTTGATCTGGCCCCTCAAGTAGGATTTGAAGATGGGTAACACGTGTTGCCACTCAAACTCTTGGCATTGTCGTCTGAACCCATGTGCAAACAAACCATTTATCTCCTCCTCTCCACTTAATCTCTCCTCTTTTTATCCCTACACCTCTACATGTTTTGCTACAACTACTACAAATGTGAAGAACATGTTCAGTTCAACCCTGTGTCGAAATCTAAAATTGAAGTGTATAGATTATGCCCAAAAGCAATGCTTGACACTTTGATGGTTGAGCACTTCAAAGTTCATCACAAAGGACATAAGCCATCTCTGATTGCAGGTTGTCAATGGAAATAAGACCCATGTACCTTAAACTGGCACATAAATTGGATCACTCTACGTACCCAAACATGTCAAAGTGTTGGAAATGGGTACATCACCTGATATTCTACCAAATTATGTGCCTCTTATTACCATGTTTCTATGTTGGCTTTGTCTCACATCATGAGATATAAGCATTGTGAAGACTTGGTCTTCGAGTGGTGATAGGGCATGGGTAATGCATGTCAAAACTTAATGAATAAGATTTGATGAAACTTAGTGAGAGCTTAGTGAATGCTCAATGATTTTTCCAATTTAATATGTCATTATTATTAAATTGGTAGCAATTAAAAATGATTGCTATAAAAATGTCATTATAGACAAAGCCTCTCGTGGCATAACCACATTCCCTTTGTATAGTTTCAATGAGTTGACAGGACACGGGATTAGGATACTCCACGTTAATAGGGATCTGTCACGAACGAAAGAGCGCTCTTGGATAACACACACACACGAGCATGGCCATACAATCACATTGATTGGTGCCTCAACAATTCCATGCAAGATTTTTCCATCAAACATTTTGTCGTTCACAGATTACTTGTCTTCACAAGATAGAAATCTCTCTGTGGAAGTGAGATTTTGTGCCTTTCCATCCGTTGCAGTGATGAATTTTTTTTCGTCTGTACACTTGTAGTCTCTTGAAGCTTAATTTGCCACCAATTTGTAGATATGTGTGCCAATCGATGCAATGCAATGGAATTGTGATCTACATTGAGTTTACTGTGGAAACAAATTTTGTTCAGAGAGTAGAGGCTCGCTAATTTGTTTTGGAAGAATCTGAAAAGAGGAGGAAGGATGGTGCAGATGAGGATGATGTGATGTAAATTGTTGACGGTGGGAGAGCTATGGATGGGAAGATGGGAGGGAGCTATGGCATGGAATTGTGATCTACATTGGGTTTTCTATGGAATGTAAATGTGTTTCGAGGCTTGCTAATATGTTAAAAATGGTTCTGATTAGGGGAGGAAGAATGGTGCAGGTGTAAATTGGTAAACTTAGCTATGGAGGGAGCTGTGGAGGGAGGGGAGCCATGGCTGCCATGTTTGAAGGTGAAGGGGCGGCGAGGGTACGAATTTGGACTCGCAATTGGCCAACGCTTCGCAAGCATGATCCGGTCGAGGTTCGAATCCGAAGTGGCGTTGCATTCCGATATGCTTCCATTTGCGGCGACTGAGGAGGGGCAGAAGCTTCTTGCAAGTCTTTCAGAGACCAATAGGTAATTGCATTTCTATTTTCCATGGGAAACCATAGTCTGTCTGTGTAGCCTCATGTCATTCAAGAATCTTCTACACTATGAGGGTGACGAGTGTGCTGTATCTTGCTCCGAACTCTCTGGCGTGGGGGTAGAAGTGGTATCATCATTAAGAAAATGCTCCAAAAGAATGTCTTCTGAGCACAATTCGAAATTCCCATGTATACTAGAGGACGCTCCAATTTACGTCGGAACACCATTCCAAAGCCCCAATAACGCTAGAGAATGCTCCCAATTCTGTCTTCGGAACACCATTCTAAAGCCCCGTTTCCACTAGGGAATGCTCGAAATATGTCATCTGAACACCATTCTAAGGCCCATTCACATTAGAGAATGATGCAAATTATGTCGTCTGAACACCATTCTAAGGTTTATTAGGTTTGATTCATTAGCTTCGTTAACCCGCCATTCATGCCAAAAAGATTTAGCAGAAGGGAAGAAAACAAGGGATCCAGACGTCATGACAAAAGTGAACTATCACCCGGTCACATGGCTTCAGTGCAATCACAAGTATTCGCTAGTGCGAAGGAGAAGTCCTATTGGATAAGGTTGCTCTCTTATATTTGTGCACACAACCGCCTTCCATTTCTCAATTATCCTGCTTGAGACTCATTTTCCTTATTTCCTACGGGGAACTATCCGCAAGTCGTTGAAGCTCATTCACCTCCAAGAAATAAACTGGCAACCAATTGGAGATTGTGTTTTTTCTCCGTTTCTATGTCCCCAACTAAACAAAGTCCCATCTTTATGGGGACTCTCTGTGGGCATGCAATATTTCTTTGTACTGTGACGGCCTCTTCTAACACACGGGATTGCGATGTGGATTCCCTTAGAATAATCCTAATCCACTTCCAATCTGGTTAGAAAATTGTTTGTGTGAACCTTGCTTGATTAGTTGCGGTATACTGAAGCTAGAAATCATGTCTGCATGTGTGCCTGGAATTGTTTTCTCAGAAAACAGTTTCCTCATTACTATGATGAGTTGCGCGGGACTGCAGATGGGGCGGACGTTCCATTTCTACAAGTGAGTGTTATGATGCTTCAACCGATGCCTACTCGTCCATTGCCGTTTTTAAAGCAGTCTTGTGTGATGTATATTCTCATGCCGTTTACACACAACTACAGTCTCTGTGGTTTATGTTTGTAATTACTTTCTTTGGCTCTATTTTTGAGGGATAATGAGGGTTATGGTGCATTGATGACAAGAGCAACCACAAGTACTCTTACATGCCCAAATACGATTCCAAGCTTTAGTTAGGAGTGGTTGTGATGGTTGTAATCTACTTTCCTTGGTTCTATTTTGTTTGTGGTTAATATGTGACACTAGGATAGAACTTCAAGGCCATAGCATGATAGAGGATTTGTAGGAGGCAATCACTCTTTAACAAACTTTCCACTAGAATCCGGCATTCACGGATTGCATCAATAAGAAGGACGATAATTGAGGTCAATTCCATTCCACTCATCTATGCTCCATAAACCCGATTTGGATTTACTTATGAGTTTGCAGCTATGATCAGGCATAAAGAGTCTCTCATTCACGCCATCCTACGCTTGGTGTTATCTCTCTTGAATCCACTTTCAACCACAACTACACCTATTGTCTGTAAACGAAAAGAATGGTAGTCGCGGTGGAAAGTGAGCCGGGAACCACAACCACAACCACAACCACTCGAGGAGTTGTGTGTAAACGCCCCTTCACACTAGAAGACTTGTACTAATGGAGGATTCTGGCAGGTATTGCTCATCAACATGAGGAAGGAAATAGCTCCTTATTTGCCAAATCCAGATGCATGCAAGATATTAAGCACAGCAGATCAATGCAGCACCATTTTGTTGAACACAGAGTCGCTGGCTGTGGTTGCACACAATGAGGACGCAGATGTGTCACTCTTAGGCCATGTGTAACTCTCTCTCTCTCTCTCTCTCTCTCTCTCTCTCTGTGTAAAATTTCAGACCTTCATGAGAAATTCATTGACTACTTTGACCCTTTGTGAGTTTAGGGGTTAGGGTTTAGGATTTATGCCAACACATTCTAAGTATCAGAATAATTGTGGAGCTTCGGTTGGAATAGAAAAGCCCATTAGGTACCTTGCTGGAGGATTACATTCGGATTTCACGAACATATGAACAAAATATCTGTTGTATCTTTGGAAGGTGCTAAGTAGGTGTGGAAGTCATAATAGTGGTCAGGGTAAGTGATTTTTCTGACATATCTATTCCTGATAGGTTACGAGGAGGCATATTATCACCTGTTATTGATGCCCACGTTATGGCCTGACCACTACGTTCAGTATTGAACACGTGTCGCCCTGCCAGCCAGTTGTAGTAGGCTGGGCGGTTATTACAATCATGGCAAGGCTCCTTGCATCCACGACCTAGTTCATAAGGGCGAATATGTATTGTGCACCTTCCACACCTGACTGGTCCCTGAAAGTGGTGAAACTCGAAGTCTATCACTAATATGGTATTATTGGACCACAGATATTTGGTGCATGCTGAATTCGAGGATGGGCTTCAATTTATGGCATACACGTATGCTGGAGAAATCCCAAGCTGCGCTTTTGGCTTCAACAGCAATGGTGTAGTAAGCTTCTTGTTATCTCATCCTCAAAGTTTTCCTGAGTTTCTTAGATTTTCTTGAAGTGGTGAAAATACTGACAGCATTGTGTCTGAACCATACAGTATAACCTTACTCAAGTAATGAATTATTGACTTCAAATCTGTTGCCTGGAACTGGCTGATGAACACTATTGAGTACAACATCATCTGTACGTCATCAGTACCCAATAGCATTCCTCAGCTTTGTGATGGTCTGTTTGATTCACTCTACCATTGTCGATCTTCAGACCATTTGTTTCATACTGTATAGGTTTTCACTTTGAATGCTGTACCGTTGGCTCCTGAAGAAGCTAGCTACGGAGGTATCTGCCGTAATTTCATTTCAAGGGATCTCCTTGAAGCTTCTGATTTGGAAGATGCCTTGGAGGTACCACTTGGGCCCCATTTTCATCCGCTTCTTGATACGATTCCAAAAAAGAAAAGAATAGGATATGCAATAGACTGAGAAGGACTGTGTGACGTGGTAGCAAAGTGGGCTCATTGATTTTGTTGTCGTTGTCGTCCGTCATAAGGTCAAAATGTGCTTGCTGAAGGCTGTCGATACTCCTGGGCCTTATACAATTGAAGGAGTAGCTGAAAATGATCATGGAATTGTGTGCAATGGTTCACAAACTTAAGAGCTCCAGTAAGAAAGACGTCACATGGTAGTTCGAGGTGTCTCTACACCCTATATATAGTCTATAGCTAACATTTAGTCAAACCCTGAAAAATTAGTTAGCCAACCACAGTCAGGCGTATCCTATGTAATGACTGCAATTCTTGGGTTCCAATTCTTACTGGCATACAGCGAGTGTGCGTGAAGAATCGGTCTGTGGGACATAACTATAACATCATGGACATTAATAAAGGCAAGATGATCACTGTGGAAGCAGCATCAAATGGGCGATGGTCTCAGAAAGAGATCGGTGCAGAACCGTCATTCCATGCTAACATGTATATGCGCCTTCAAGTAAAGCAGGTTCTTTCTTTATATCCATTTCCGAGAACGTGGTTGCTGTTTTACTGGTTCTCATATCAAATTGGAGTCGGTTTTGTTAATCACCTGGATAGGCCCAGTCAGCTACCTAATGAAGTCTTGCCAGCATTTTTAGCGTTGTTGCATTCTTCTATTTCGGTAGGCTTTACCAATCCATTTCGTCTGGTAGAGCTGGGTTTCTTTATGTCAGTTTCTTAAGAAACAAGAAAAATATGACCTGACCCTGCTTTTTTGGAAGAGTGGATTGCCAATATCTAGGATTGATACTTAAGCAAGATTGGACATGGGACCTTGTGGACTCAAGATTAGGACTGTAAATTCTCATGAATGAACTCAAGCACAAAGGTGGAAATTTTATATTATGTAAAATAGTGTATGGGTGCTGACGTTGGATTGCACTAAGGGATATTAAGCCTGGCATGAATGAGGTTCAATATAATATTGCATGGCTCTTTGAGAACTAGGAAACTCTTTGACTCTAAAATTTTGCCAAAACTGACAAGTTCTAGCATCAATGACAGGTTCCAAATGAAACCTCCTTGCATAGGGAAAAGCGTGCAGAACAGTGCCCAAAAGACTCTAGGTTTGCTATGCTGTCTCTTCTAGGGGATGTTACAGACGAGCTGTTCCCTGTCTACATGCAAGGTGTGAAAAACAGTCATTTAGATGTAATCAAGTTCCATCTCATTGTTGCATGAGCTGCTTAGGATGGTCTCACATGTATCCTTCTCTTTTCTCAGTTCCAATGTGCTATCCAGGTTCTTCCATTCATGCTTGCCAGTCTTAGTGACTGCCACCTCCTGCATACAAGGCAAATCCTATCATCTTGACTGCCATGCTTGTCCCCTACGTTCTAAAGTGATGGTTCTGTTGGATTCTGTGGAATTGTTTTCAATAACAGTATTATTCAAGTGGGCTCGCAGGTCCAAAGCTTGTCACACTATGTACAGTGGTCTTTGACTTGCATGCAAAATTGTGGACAATCTACCGTGGCAATCCACGTGAGTGCGTTGTCTACTCAAATAGCACATTGCATTTCACTAGTTAGAGAAAAATGCACTCCATACAGTAGTAACCACTAACAACTATTTGCAACCACTCTCATCTGGACGCTTCTTAGGGTGGTGATCAGAAGGTTTTATTAATTGGAGGGCTTTTGGTTCACAATCTGCATGGTGGACCTAAAACCCATTGTCAAGGCAGTTCATTTTCTTTTGAGTATGCCTTACCTAGATGAAACATGTACATAGCAAACTCTTGTGAGTTGCCTATGCCACTAATCCCATGGTAGGGAATGTGGTATCACATTTAGCGCTTTTAAATTGCAAGGTAGGAAACGTGGTATCGCATTTGGCGCTTTTAAATTGCAAGGTAGGAAACATGGTATCGCATTTGGCACTTTTAAATTGCAAGGTAAGAAACGTGGTATCGCATTTGGCGCTTTTAAATTGCAAGGTAGGGAACGCGGTATTGCATTGGCCACCTTGCAGAACAAATCTAATCCCATTGAGATTGTTGCCTTTCCAAAATAAGCTTGTTAGGCAGGTCCCTCCCCTTTTCTTTGGAAGTGCAATGATGTGTCACATCACTTCTCTATGTTATGTGACGATTGACACATGGCTTGAGTTTAATATTGAAGTCTCAAAATACTTGAATATTGAAGATGTAATTGAAAATACCTAAAACCTTGGCTCTATATTTGCATATTATCTCTTAATCTAGGAGGCCGTGAACAAGGAGATTCAAACTTTAGAGTGTTACGTGGATATTAATAGAAATTGCTTCAAAGAATGCGTTTGGATAGAACATTACCTATTTGGTCAGAAGATTGTGCTAATTCTAATTGGGAAACTGGTGGAGCCGGTGTTCCAGCAGACTTTGTAGATGAATTAGATGAAGTTGATGAAGTCAAAAGATTAGAAGTATTTGGTTTTTGGTATTTGGTAAGTGATTTTTGAAGATTTGACTTGGGCCCACTTCACACACGAGACTGAGAGTCTGTGAACATTGCACTTCAAGCACTCTCATTGGTGGAAAAGGTGGAGCTGGTCCACGTTTGCTTCACATTACACTTGAGGGACCAATGGAGTATGTGAATGCAAGATGGATGTAAAGTTTGCATGGATTCCTACATGGCATCCAACGGATCATGTTTCTTGGTCACTTGGACTATTTTCGAAAACCACCTCTTGGAGGTAGGCCTAACTCAAAATTGGGAGATCATGGCACTATGAATGCTCATAACTGCTGGTTTATTCTATCTATCATGTGTGAGGACTCGCATGAATGGAAATTCATTGAAATAGCAGCTGGTTGAGGTTCCAGTCACATATGACTTCACACTACACTTGAGGTTCTGTGAACACACTACATGATTTTGGTGGTGTGTTCGGATGGCAGTTGGACACTTTCTTTTGAGCTCTCACAATTTCATGGTCACGGCTCTTGGCTCGTGTATGAAGTGGCCCTTAGTTTCTCCAGCTTGGAAGGCTTCCATGAAAGAATTCATATATCCTTGACCAGTTTCTAGTGCTTTATTGCTGATACAGGTATTACCAAATATCTAGTCTTAAGCCAAATTTCAAATTTGTCAACGTGATAAATAACCATGTGGTCTTATGGGATATCAAAATGAATGCATGATCAAGTACACTTTGATGAAAAGGCTTATAATTACCTGCTGATTTGTTCAAAAGGTAAACCTTCAACAAGATCAACTTAACAACTTTATGATGTATTGAGCCTCATATTAGTTGAAGAAAGATGTTATAACCATCACATCAGTTCTTATAGCCTTTGCTTATTCAAAGTCGTGACAAAAAACATAAGATAGCTTGAACATTTTCCCCCTTCAATGAGGAACACTTTCATATATTGTAGACTTTTAAGATTGCAATGCAAGAAAGAGGCAATGACCTTTGAAATTTCCCAGTTACTTCTACTATCAAACACTATCAATCTGATAGTGAGTGACCAATTCCAACCATTTGATGGGAGTATAAAAAATGCATACATTGAAGGAATTTGTTTTAGGAGCTATATATGTTCAAGAGGTGTGCTCCTGAGAAAACAACATGCTCTTCCAAAATGAGTATATTATAAAAATTCAAAGAAAGCTTCAAAACATTTTCATTGAAAAATACTCACCATAAGCACAAGTATACAGCCTGCATTGATTGGCATATTCACAATTGAATATCAACGCCAGGTAATGGAACTAAAAAATGATTGTCCTTCCCGACTTCAATTTAATCTACAAGAAAATAATTTACAAGCGGGTCAGCTGATTGGTCCTTGTGTATTTAGCAAAGCGATCCATATCCTGCTGCAAAACCCGGTCCACTATTGGCGAGACAGCCTGCAAAGTCAATGGCAAAAAGTCAGGCAAGTGCAGTTTTAGTCCAACATTACGATCAACTTGATCCGAAACTACAGAGAGTACATACTCTCAATGTGAAAATCAAAGGTAAATGGCAACCTGCACAAAACATAATCCTAGTGGAAACTCTGGAAGCACATTTACTTGTTCCCTTCTAATATGATCTTCCTCAACCCACAGATTCACAAAAAAGCCCACAACACCAGATTCAAAATTTCACCCGAGTATAAAGCATTGCAACCTGCTTTCTTATTTTCCACATGTGATAATATTCAATGATGAGCCATATAGAAAGGGAGGAAACAGCACATACCGTGCCCAGAGGTGCCACAATGTCTGGCAACTCGTATGAGATTGTCAACTGCAGAGTTAACCACCCTTATCAATAGTGACAGAAAAATGATAAGTATTCAAAGGAAACTGAGGATCATGAAGATAGAGACAATGAAACCAAAGAGAATCCAAACTAGCATGATTCTGAACTGAGGGAATTTTTGTAAGAGAAGAAGTCATTTTACCTCTACTGTACATGCCTTCGGTCCACGAGGTATGAATCGCACTGCACCTCTACAGTCAATTCCATTAAGAAATCAATTTTTGCTACATTAGATGTTAAAATTTTATTGAGCAAGTTAATAGACACCAAGAATTGTTGATTATATGTGAGATACAAACTTGGTGGATCCCAAGTATAAATGATAATTTCATGATCTTGTACAACCATGACAGTGCCAAAGCATACCATCTACATACTTTGCAGTCTATTCCCATGCTTCACCGATCAAAGAGTCCTTGGGGGTACATACCATAAGCGTAATAAAAGAAATGTGCAATTAGGCTAACCTGTTGGGGAGTCCGTCGACAGATTGCCAATGAATTTTCTGGTGGTGGACAGGCTGCATTGTCAAGGTACGGTCAGTTAGCATTGTTCAACTCTCAACAGGAAGGGTAGCCCCATACACACATCGCATTACAAGCCTCTAAAATCAAATTTCAACATCAATTTTCAAGTTGACTGAATCACATCCAACCACAACATTGGATCAGTACCTACCAAACATAGTGTTGCAACTCAAGTGCGCGACATTAGTCCGCCGATTTAGGCTTCTTCCCTTGTGCTTTACAGCAGCATTCCCTTCCTTCCTTTTACATTCGAATTTTCTGTTTCTACATTCTATGGTTACAAGACCCAAAAGATTGAATTTTGAGCTGTCTCAAGGTTACATGAATCAGTAGCTAAATGTTGAATCAGCACTGAAAAGACGGATGAAATTGCTCAAAATCCCTCCGCATACTTCAACAAAACCGCAATTTAGTCACGGCCTTCACACAGAATAGGTGCAAGGCTTCACGTATCACAGTAGCAATAAAAAAAGTGCACACTGACCTCCAAGTTTCGGGCTAGCCAAGAAAACTCGAAATCGCGGCCAAAAGCTTTGTACCGCAGTGTCCATTTTGAGAAATCTGGCTTCTGCTTGGAGACCTGCTTAGACATGTAAACCACCAACACTGTACCACATGAATCGAATTCTGAGAACCAAAAATTCCCTGGATGTTCTGCGGGTCACGTACGGCACAACGCTTGCAATATCGGATTGATTTTGTGTATCAGTGATAGGTATACCTTAAATTGCAAACTTAGAGCTCTCTTCAGCAAATGAACTCTTCTTGCACTTACGTAGTGGTACAAATTAGGTCACAAAATTCCAGAGACAAAATTATTTTGCAAAACCAATGAAGTATAAAAGATTTCCAATTGCATGAGATTCTTGATTTTCTCCTGCGAAAGACATTGTTACATAAGATTGTTATATATGTTATGGGATAATTATATTCTGCATTACTAGGTGTAAATGTAATATAACAATTACATAATACACCACCATTTGGAAGGTTATGATGGATGCATGTTTCCTCAGGAGCCATAACATATAACATCATTGGTGTAGAATGTCCTTCCGCCTCAACAGCTGGTCTTTCAAAATTATATCTATATATACATATATTTGCTCTGATGCAAACATGTGGGACATGAATAGAAAACCAAATGAGACTTACCTTGACAGTATCGATCCATTTCATCCACCGAGGTATACTCTCGCGATCGTTCCACAACTCCCAGGCATCTGACACCGGGATATCTGCATCCACCTTTGCCCTGTATACAGATTGGGCCCCTTCCGTAAGGAAAAAAAGCTGTACTACAGCCGAACATCATGATGGTCAATGCGACAATGCGACAATGCGACAAAAAGGCGTTGGGGTGAACTAAGTTTAGTTTTGAAGACTTTCAAACTTAACGTTCCATAGAGTCTCGGATTTCACAAAGAAACACAGACTTCAACACAGAAACCATCAGAAAATTGGCTAAAAGGTGCTTTTCAAATATTTGACTTCATGCCCCCCTCATGCATCCTTTTCAAAATCTAAATTAATCTTAAAGCAACAGATTCAAGCTTTGTAGTAGTATAATGCGGCACACAAAAGAAGAAGCATAAGCAAATAATGCAATCATCAGGGGATTTCTCAGGAGATTAACCTTATAATGTCATTTACATTATAATGACGTTGCCTCTACAGTTTTGATGATCTAGAAGGTCGCACATTATCAAATCAACCATGACAACTGCATGCTTCTGGAACCATTAGAGAAGAAATCGACAAATACAAAGGCAACAAGGGCAAGAGAGTTTCGTGAGACGAAGGCAACGGAAATTGCACCTGTTGTCAAGCCAAGTAGCTGCACTCCACCTGCTTCCATTGCTACCACTGATCCCCACACCCAGTCCTTGTCCTACATGTGAATGTCTTGCTCCCACCCTCACACCACCAAAACCATGCCCCTCTTTACATCCTGGCATACGAACCGTCTTTACATTCCCGCCAATTCTCGCCAACTGGCCATCCTCACTCGTCACCCCTGAGGATAGGACGGCACAGGCGCTGACGTTATTGGAGGCTGCCCCGGCAAGTTGAGAGGCCAGCATGTTGGAGAATTTAGCAATGGAGATGACGCCCACACACTTGGTTTCGATCCTACAAGTCTTGCGATGCTAGCCTGCGATTCCTGGTCGATTTTGTGGCTTCAGGGTGATGGCATTCGGGGAGGTTTTTTTTTTTTTGTCGAAGGAGGGGAGTGCTCGAATTGAGGAGAGGGGGACGAGGAAGGAGGCGGCAGCAGGTGGTGGGGGCTCCTGTGCAGTGGAGGTGGACGAAGGGTGGCTGCGGAACGTGGCGATGGAGAGGACGGGTGAAGTAGGGAGCCACGTGGCTTGGAAGGCTTGCCACATGGCATGGTCTCGTGGCCACCTGGCAGGAGGCTGTCTATTCCTAAGGTCACGTGCACATGTGTCGAGGTGACATTGTGAATTATGGGCCGGGCCGAGCAGGGGTCCCTTTTTAATGCGACTTAGGTGGGGGATTTAGGGTAGGTTAACTGGAGGCACTAGTAAAGGCCAGTTTAGACTATTAAGGTAGAAATACCATAACCCGTGAAAATAAGGTGATTCGCATTGAAGATCTGGTCTGACAATCATGAGATAAATTTCCAAGATAGACGAGAAGGATTCATGAAGAATGCAAGTTGTTTCATATTTTTCTGCCCTGTACAAAAAATGCTACATTTTTTCAAAGTGGAAAGTTGTCCAACCCCCTACTCGTTCAGATAGATAGATAGAAACTCCGGTCCCTTTTTAGCAAGGGGCCGGCGTGAATAAAGTGTCCGTTCGTAAACCCTACTCGTTCACTAGATTCTCCCTACACCGAACACGGTGATCTGCATTTCCATACAGAACATCGCTTAAGTCGGTTACTCACGAGTACATTAACACTTGACTCTCATTGGCTACACTTAGTGTACACGCATTAAAGTTGCCGCCGAGCCATGATCGGTTTTAGAAATGGCACTTCACCATTATGACAGCGGTCTAGTGCACGGCTAGAGGGTGGTTAACGGTTTATGCTACTTCTACCTTACGGTGAAGAAGTGCACCTGTTGGTCAAGAATTTTAGCCCAAGACAAGATTATTTGAGGCAAGAGTGGGTATGGGGGGTAACATAGGTTATATATATATATATATATATGTGTGTGTGTGTGTGTGTGTGTGTGTGTGTGTGTGTATGATTTATAAATCTCTCAAGTTGGAGTTCTTCGGAGGCCAAGTTTTTGGTCCAAGAGTTTGAGGTTCTCCAAGAAACTTGATCTCTGGAGAACTCCCCTGGCAAAAAGTATTGCCATGTTGACAACCATGTCATCATTTCATCCATCTTTGAAGCTCTCCACCAGAGAAGTCTTGGCCATAGTGTAAGCCCCAACTGGTGAAGAAACCATTTTGTAGCCAATCATATTGCTCCATTCCCCTAAATTGTCCACCCTTGACCGGTGCACTTCTTCACCATAGTCTTAACCAACCCTAAGCTCAACTACATAACATTCCGAAGGTCCACTTCACACATGAGATTGAAGGCCTGTGATCAGTACATTCTATGGTCTTTCATTGGTCGGAAAGGCCGAGACTATCCAGGTTCACTTCACACTAGAAGGTGAAGGCCTGTGGCCCAAAGAAATTATCATGGATGAAAAGTCAACATGGATTCCTATATGGTAGACTATGGATAATGTTACATGGTCTATCTGAATTTAGACCCACCTCCAAGAGATAGGCTTGACACAAATCCTGGTACACCATGTCAGTTAAATAATTGGTACGGCCTTTGGATGAGCGTCAAAGGCCCTCACAATCATGATGTCATGACCTTTGGCTCATGTGTGAAATGGCCCTGAACAACTAGATGATGGTCTCTTTCCAAAGCAAGAGGACGCAATTACTTTTTTTTTGATAAGTTAGAGTTGCTTGTCGAAAATTCTACATACACAACATGGGTGCTTTTCATAAACGGGGGATTATGCTCGCCTGGTACTTGGTCCCATAGAACGCAACCAAGGAGTTGAGTAATGTTAAGGTATAAGTGGAGGAATATCAAGATCTCTTATTGCTCGTTGATTCATTTAAGGTAGATGGGTCTTAAATGGTTACTTTTTAATTTAAAAAAACTAGCCCACTTCTCCAAGGATATGAAACAAGCGATTACTACGAGATGGTTAGCAAATCCAAATTGAGCCTATACCCACTTTCCCAATACTTTTTGGAGCTCATATGAGTATCTTAGTCCTTATCAAAGTGAAGATTCTTGTGCTCATTAAATGGTCATATTGTCCCCCTCCATGATGTTGACTATGGAGTCTAGAATGGTAACCATATTTTGAGCACATGATCCAATTTTCCTTAAACACATTCCTTTTTGGAATCCATTTTTGGAGGCACATCTAATTACATATTACTCAAATATAGGTGTCCGATCAAGATGTAGAGACACCCTCACTGTACTGTAGGAAAAGTAACCAGTGATCGCCGAAACAGCGAAGGCGAGAAGGTCGAAAGAGAGAGAGAGCGAGCAAGCGGAGCGACACCGGGTGAAGCAGGTGAGAGCGAGGCTGTTCTGGAGCCTCGAAGAGCAAGTGGAAATGGGGCCGTCCCAGTCACGGGAAGGCGAGCTGGCGGACTGGCCACGGGAGCCACGTAACCAACAAAAGGGAGGCGAGTTGGCGGACTAGCAAGAGGAGGACGAGCTGGCGAACAAACCGGGCAGGTCTAGGCCGAGATGGCGGGCGAACCAGGTTACTAGTGAGGGCCAACGGACAATCTGATTAAGGGCCAGGCTTAGGGCCAGTATTTATATGGCCGAAGTAGCTAGGTAAATGGGAACATGACCATTTTAAGAACCGAGGAGGCACGGTCCTATTCCCGCTTAGAGCACATGTCAATTAAGTAGCTTAGGTGATATGAAGAGATATGTAATTAGGTATTACATGTTGGACTTTATAGATTTAAACTCTACAAATTAAAGACTTTTAATTAAGCTATTATTAGATATAGTGCTAAATTTAGCCGAGCTAACATTTACAAAAATTCTAGGAAAACGTAGATTTGTGAGACTATATAAGGAGGCCACTTGAGGGCCCTAATGCACTTCATTTCATCCCGAACATTTTACATGAGTGTCCGGACCTCGGACTTTGTTGAGACGTGAGGAAATCCAAGGCACCCACGGTGCATTGGAATTACCTATAAGCACCCGAGGTGCTTTGGCAATTCCAATTGGACTTTTAGGCACCCGAGGTGCATTAGGAAATTCATAGGCGCCCGAGGCGCATTAGGAATTCCATAGGCACCCACGGTGCATTGGAATTACATATAGGCACCCGCGGTGCCTTAGTAATTCCAATTGGATTGGCGGAGCGAACTTGGTACGTTGGGAGATTTTTAGCGTACCGCGGCGCATTCGCGAGAGCAAGACATTCACCACGGTTAGCGGAGCGAGCTCACAAAGTGTTATCACGCAACGTGCGAGATTGAGAATCCGTGCAAGGAGTTGAAGACTTAGTAAATCAAAATTTCGGAGGAGGCCGCATAACGGAGAAATTTGGAGTGTGCGGGAGTTTCAAAAGACCTTAGGAAAGTGAACACCATATTCACCTAAGAAAACAATTAAGAAAATTATCTTATATGAAATATGATTGGAAATGATTGAGAATGAATGTAGCAACACTTGAGCTTAAAAAGGGATACTACACACCTAAAACCTTATTCGTACTTGGCAAGAGGTTGAGGCAAGAGGATCTAAGCTAAGAAAACCAAATCACCTAGGTAGTGCTCATTGATGGAAAAGGTGATGATGCCTCAAGCCGAAGCTTGACACCTTAGCATAAGTTCACATCATTACCTTTCACGCCATTGGATTTGAGGCACCGAGATTAGTTTGCTTGAGAGGACTTGATAAGACTAATCAAATCATAAAGCAAGCAAAGGATTGGAACCAAAGGTGGCCCAGATGTGGCCTCGTCATCAAAATCCCCTACCTTAGCACTTAGGGATTTTGGCGGCCTAAGAGAATATTCTGGGGATTTAGCCGGCCTTAGTCAAATATTTGGAATCTTCTAAGGAGTAGCAATTATGTGCTAAGCCTTAGAGATTTGGCTCGAGAGCATACACTTATAAATTACGGAATGTAAAAGGGATTTTTAATTATGCCAAAGTATCTTCCACGCGCTAGGTTGTCTTGACTTAGCGAGGGAGTATGCTACCTTATGAAGGTATTTAGGCAACGTGTTTGAAGACTTGAACGGAATAGAGATTATTGCATTGGAATCTAAAGGAATGAATAAGTATCCTATATAAGATTATAAATCGATAGGATATAAATTCAAAACATGAAAGATATTGTGGGTAGAAGAATTTAGATGGTTTCAAATTACAAGAGTTATAAACTTGAAATATGTTTTAGATGAATTCAACCATGAAAGATATGGTATGAGGATGTTTCTCTCAGGGAAACACTTAACCTTGACATTACACGTTTGAGAAACATTAGCTTAAGGTCTAAGGTACCTATCCATTTAAGAGATTATTAAAAAGGAACTACATACTGAGAGATATTGTAGAAGTGTTCTCGTTAAGGGCACTTTCGGGGAACATAAACTTGACAACTTGGACACTTTATCCCTAGGGATTTATAAAAGGGTCTTGAACACAATATTCTTGATTAAGAAAAGTATTGTGTTACTAAATCTATTTAAAGGTTTAGGAACACCAAACCTTGACATTAGATTCAGGGAAACATAAATCTTAGACCAACTACTCTTAGAGAGTTTATAAGGATATTGGAACTGCATGTTACGGAATTGAGATACAGAAGAATGCAAACACCTTCACGAGACTTAGAGAAGAGAAGATCCAATTTTGGTGGGAGTAACTTCCATGTAAACCGGTTCAGCAGCGGGTTACACCGTCTGAGGCTGGAAGGTTGAAGGTGCCCTCCACACAAGATAGATCACGGAATTAGGCACGTCTACCTTAGCACCTCCTTGCATGCCACAATGAGTTCGGCCTCAATGAACCAAATATAGGATGCTTTTTGTTCAAACCTCCACACCAACTACAAGTATGCACCACAAGCTTCCCGAATATGGTAAGTATCATATGCAAAACAACCATCTCCCGACCAAATTGCAAGTTGAGTCAATGGACATTCTAATGAGAGCAATTTTTCTCAAAGGACTTCTTCTTTTTGAAAATGAAAGAGACAAAGGTCATCTATTCCAAGGTTACATGCACATGTATCAAGGTGACACTATGAATTGTGAGCGTGTAGGGAGTCCCTTGAATGTGAGATGGGGGATTTAAGTTAATAGGAGGCACTCAACATAACATTACTTAGCTAATGAGTTTTGTTCAATTGCCTTGACTTCATATTCAATCTAAAGCAATGTGATTCCGGCATCCGGAGTCTTAATTCTCGAATCTACTGCTGGGCCCATGAACACAACTTAGTACACTAAATAGGTAGATTAGTGTTAGATGAAGATTAGTGTTAGATGCAATAGTTACCTAAAACACTAATTTTCAACTGATATTACAATTAGTGTTTGAATAGGATTTGAACAAATTATACCTTTTACGAGGTTCTCATATTCTTCTTCCTTCAATTCTTCATTCCAAGATTTACAAAATATCATCTAACACTAAATGCGCTCATGTAAATATTTAAAGTTACTACTTGGTACAAATAGTGTTAGAGTTGACATTTAGTGTTCTAACACTATAGAGACAATTTACATTTAGCATTTTCGTCAACTATTAGTGTTTCCAACACTAATCTACCTATTTAGTGTAGTTGAATAAAGGTTATGAAACTAGAGGGAAAAAAAGACACTACAAGGAAAACACGAAAAAATGACTACGACCATATGACCGGATATGACTATCGGGTTTAGGGCAGTCATGTTGAACCAAAGTGATGACTAGAAGTGACTTTAGTCATCATATGACTAGGCTTTTAGTCATATTGGACATGACCTAGATGGGAACCGTGTAGAGAACGTGTTGGGAACATATTCTCTCAATATTCTTTATTTTCATAATAGTTATAACGAACCACGTCACTAAGATTAGTACTTAGCTTACTATGATTTTCAGGTCATAATAGTGAATGGTTTTTATATTGCATTTGGACTTCCTTCGTACTTATTCATGTCGTGAGTCCCTGGTCTTTGATCATTTCAGCAAATGTTTTATGGCATTTTTGTTGGTTGTATATTGTATTTTGACAATACAACCATTTTTTACTTATTTGCAATGTTTTTGAGTTCTGTTACTTTTACACAACATCATAGTTTATTTCTTGGCCTTGCAATATGCAAACATATAGTCTATACAATCACAAAAAGAATGATATACACCTATAGCTACTATCTTTGCCATGCGACCTTCCTTCCTAATGTCAGACAACATCATCTTCCAAATTTGGATCTTCTTCCAAAACGTCCAACGCTCGGTTCAATGTCTTTCATAGTTAGATCCCTGCATCCCCTCAATACGGGGGTACTAGGTGTTGTGTCAATGAAAGTGGATATGGGTCTTAAGCCATGATGTTCTTCGTCCCTGCCTTACTACAGACTATGCATTTCAGGTCTTCTATCTACCTTTGATGATACTCTTGAGCTTCATGGCTCTCTTTGTAAAATAATCTTCCACCCATCTTTTTCTTGTCATTTATAGAAAAAACAATTGTTGCACATGAAGGGGAAAAGCAAATGAACTTGTTGAATAAGGGATCAATCAATCAAATTTGAAGAGTGTGAATCATTTGCACATACATTTGATACTCCAAAAATTGTAAAGCAATTTAAGAGAAGAAACATTGCAATTAAACGCGTTGTTCGAGAACCCTCGTATAATGGATTTATTTATTCATCTAGGACCTTCATGAGTTCTACCTCGTATTCTTCTTCTTCATCCATGGTGGTGGCATCTTCGTCATTCTTGAGTTCATCATTAATCGCGGTAGGGTTGTTGTTGTACCCGTCTAGGTACTATGTTATCATTCGTACAACTTTAAATTCTTCATGTTCGCTTTCAGTATTTGGAGATTCCAATAACTATGTCCAAATTTTGTAGTCATAGAGTCAAGAATAAGGTCTGCATTTAGTCATCCATATGGTTTCAGAGTTTGTAGTCCTATAATCCAATACAATGTTACATTTTGTCATCCGTATGGAAGTCGGCTGCAACAATTTGTTTTAGAGAGGATTTCTCACATCTAAAGTTTGGAATTTCTAAACTTTCGCTAAACTATGCCAAATGAAGCAATGAATCCATGCCTCACTCGAGGCCACTATATTGGTTCAATTTATTGGGTAATACGTAAATAGTTCATATCCCTCTTTAATTTCTCGTGTTGTTACAATACGGCATATCCCGAGGCTTTGGGGTTCCACGATGTAGGCAACGACACATAGTCCCACTGCACATTGGCAATCTCCTCCCTCCCAATAGAGTTATAAATGAAACATGCAATGTTTTCATTCAAAACATCCCCATTTTTTAGACGGTTTTCTTTAGTAGTAGCATATATTTTATAAACCATGGGTTTGTTTTGTACATACTCAGTTTAAAAAAATAATTGCCCTACAAATGACAATAATCTATCCTCGGCCTTTGCTGCTTGCAATGAAAATACACCCATTCCATGTATGGAAGTGCTGATATTCTAACCTTCCACTTCCTATTCCAATATGTAAAGGGAGTGAGCTTCGGAATTGTTCATGAGCCCCATTGCCTAAGCAAAATATCTGTCCCAAAATTACGCGCCAACCTTTGTTGGTCGCTAAATGAACTAGGGTCTTCATCCCTTTGAAGTAGTAGAGTACCTAAAATTATAGACTGTAAAACACCAAATATTGCAACCTGCACATAATGTCTTCACATTTCCTACAAGATGATTTATTTTAGAAAGCAATCATGTATCATATGACTATTTTTAGTCACAATATGACTAACAGTAGTCGTTAATGAATGAATGTACTTGTCATATGATTACATGTAATTAAGATCATGTAGTCATGTAAATACAGAATATGACTAATTCTAGTAAAAGCACATGACTACACATGACTAAATATAATCATATAGGTATGACTAAATATAGTGAGAAATGACAAAGGATCAAGGGACAACCTAAAACGAGGTCCCCAAATCCCATGAGAAACGCACCATGGGGATCAAAATTTGTCCGATATGACCATAGTCATTTTGTCTGGAGCGATTGGTCCGACATGACCAGGTTGAGGACTAAAAATGGTGGTAGTCATCAATGCATTTTCTTACCTATATTAGTCATAAACCCCAGTCATTTTTTCGTGTTTTCCTTGTAGTGAGAAAAAAATATTTTACTGGTTGTTGGTTCACTTAATGAGAGCAACTGTCTTCAAGAGGACTTCTCCTTTACACAAAACAAAAGGATAATAAAGATTGTCTATTCCCAAGGTTATTGCATGGGTGTGTGTCAAGGTTACACTCCAATTTTGTGGGCCCATAGAGGGTCCCTTGAATGTGAGATGGGGGATTTATGTCAAATGGAAGCACTTGGAGTGAGGGAAAAAAAATCTCTTACTGGTCATCGATTCATTTAACCATTTCATTGGTACCAATGATTCATCATCGTGAGAAAGCATTAGTTGTAGATGAATTGAATTGGCATGTGGATAAATAAATGAAGTGAGTAGGATCAGAAAGGGCAACCTTCTTCAAGAGGACTTCTCCTGTGCACTTGTGCAATCACAAGTTTGCATTAGAGCCATGTGGTTGGGGAATGTTTCGCTTTTGCTGTGACAATGAATCAAGTTTTGATAGAAAGCAAATAGATAAATAGATAGATAGATATACACGACACATCCGATTTGGAGTGACCATGAACGAAGAGCCTCTTCACCAATGGGCTACTACCCTTTGTTGGAGGTGGGCAGGACCAGACACAGTAAGCAGTATGTGTATGTTTGAGCACTTGAATTGTAGCCAGAGAGTGATATTACCAGTGCTGAATTTAATAATTGTGCAAATCTTCTTTTTGAAGCTTTGAACTGATTTGATGTCTGCCTTCAAGATGGAGGGTTCATAACAGAAGGTACAACTGGTCAAAAACTTTAACCTTGCAAAGTTTTCAGGATGACATAGTTTGTTTCTACAACATTCAATTCAAGCCTCACAGGGGCAAAAAAAGATTGAACTTGACTTTAGAGAATGTAGTTTACTACTTTCAAAGTGCCTCGTTACTTAGATTACGATCACACAAGTAGCTTGCTTCTTATTAATCGTACCTGCACATCTTGCTGCTTACTGTGAAGATATGTTTTGGACATTGTGATCAGAGTTCAGTAACTGAGAAAATGGAGTTGAATGGGGCATTTCTTGAAGCCAAATGCATACAGACATGCTGTAGCTGGGGTCTGTTGTGTTCATGTGGCATGCAAGTTTGAATCTGAGCACATGTTACAAATCAGGTCCTTAAGCTGGTGGAACCCACAAATAGGTCATGGACAATTTCCTCGAGTGTCTAGTCTAGGCTAGAGGAAAGACTTGATTAATGGAGGCTAGCCATGAAGAACAATGCGATGAGAGATTCCTGATTCCTGGGGTCGTTGTATAAGATGAGAGGAGGTAGAGACATTCTTGTATTCTGAAAATAATCAGGGCAACGCCTATTTTAAATCCCCTCTGGATCTATTCCTGAGGTGATTGAACAACCCAATAGTGTACACTTAAATTAAACCCCCTTAAAATTGATGCAACTATGGTCTATTCCTCAAATGTATTTCACAAAAGACGGTAGGCCATTTCGCATCTCTGCCAAACAACCAAACACTCGCTCCAGTTGCCGTTCTACGGGCAGCCCAATGAGACCCTTCATCTCAATCCTACCACTTTCAAATGTGAGCGAGTCTCTTATACCATTCGAAGTGATGGCACAGCTGAGCATTTCAAAAGCCTCCAATTCCATGTGTGTTTCCATCACCACTGTTTTTCCTCGAGTGCGGATGCGGTGAATTCCAAGGTCGGCCGCTAATCGCTTCACGTACATGGTTTTCAGTAGCATTTCCACAGTCGGAGGTTCGGAACCGTACTCGTTTCGCATTCGATTCGTAAAGAGCATCAGAGCACTCATGCTTTCGCTGGCTGCAGTTTCGGCATCGTGCATCACTTTGTCTCGAAGTGCAGAGCTTGTGACATACTCACCGGGAATGTGTGTTGGTACTGCCAAATCCAGCTGAACCTCTGCAAATGTGACTTGCGGGAGCTTTTGGTGATCGACCTTCGACAGACCTTCAAACAGCATTTCGAGGTACAAATCGACACCGATTTTCGCGACATCTCCACTTTGTTTCTCTCCGAAAACACTTCCGATTCCTCGGATTGCCATGTCCCGTTCCGCGAGCTGGAACCCCTGGCCTAGCCCACAGCAATCTTCGAGGGCGACGAGTCGCTCCAATGCGTCGTCTGAGAGTTGATCTTTTGATGGGTGGAACATGTAAGCATGTGCTTCTCGATCGGCTCGACCAACTCGTCCCCGAAGCTGGTAAAGCTGCGCGAGCCCGAAGAGCTGGACGTCTTCGATGATGATGGTGTTGACGCGCCGAATGTCGAGTCCACTTTCCACGATGCTTGTGCAGAGGAGAACAAGGAACCTGCCTTCGCCAAACTGCTCCATGGATTCCTCTAACGCAGCCGCGCTCTGTTGGCCATGAGCAACACCGATCCCAACGTTTGGGAAATATGACTCGAGAATTGCCTTTGTTTCTTCCATCCCCTTCACTCGTGGCACCACGTAGAACACTTGACCGCCGCGCTTGAGCTCAAAGTTGATGGCCTTTTTCACGAGCTCGGGTTGAAACTCAAGTAAATGAGTCGTTATTGGACGCCGCTCGGAAGGTGGTGTGGTTATCAGACTTGCATCCCGGAATCCACTAAGAGCAAGGTAAAGTGTGCGAGGGATTGGCGTTGCAGATAGAGTGAGCACATCCACTGTTGTCTTCATTGACGTAATTCGCTCTTTCTGCCTAACTCCGAACCTCTGCTCCTCGTCAACGACCAGTAGCCCAAGGTTATGGTATTTTACTTGGCTGCCGAGAAGTGCATGTGTGCCGACAACAATGCTAAGACTCCCATCGTGGATGCCGATGATCACGTCCTTCTTCTCTGCTTCTTTCTGGAACCGACTGAGAAGCGCAACTTTCATGTGAGGGTAAGCTGCAAACCGTTCACAAATCACCTCATAATGCTGTTTCGCTAAGACAGTGGTGGGAGCAAGCACCATAGCCTGTCTGCCTGAAGCTGCAGCCAAGAAGATTGCACGCAATGCAACTTCTGTCTTTCCAAAGCCTACGTCACCGCAAATGAGGCGGTCCATCGGTGTTTCTCGCTCCGTCATGTCCCTCTCCACATCTGTGAAAGCTTGTTGCTGATCAATTGTCGCAGTGTATGGAAACTTGGCTGCAAATGAAAGCACCAAATCTGTACATTTCGGGTACACCGGTCGGGTTTGCTTCAACCGGTGGATGTAAAGCTCCATCATGTTCACAACCAGCTTCTGTATGGCAACCTTGCCTTTACTCATTCTTTTGTCCCAAAGTGTGGTATCATTCAGCTTACTAAGTGCCGGTGCACGGCCGACCTCTCCTGGGGAAAAGTATCTGTATAGCAGACGGTTCGCCTGTTTCGCCCGGAGCTTTGCAACACCATCCGAGTACTTCAAGTAGATGTATTTTGCAGGTTTTTCCTTCCCCTCCGGAATCTCATACTTGATGCCAATGAAGCACCCTACACCCACCCGCTTGTGCACAACATACTCTCCAACTGACAAAGTGTCAGGGTTAACTGCATATGAGAATGTCTCCTCACCAGAATCCGGTAACCCTCGCCGCTTCATCGTGTTTGAAATCGCTTGCATTCCTTGTCGCCGTTGCTCCAGTAACCGCTCCTTCATCTTCATGGCTGCTTCGGTGTCCATAGGTTTGCTGGAAGCAGACCCCATGCTTTTCCCGCCCTCGTTCTCCAGTTGTTGGTGCAGATCGTCCAGCAAGTTCGACCCCGTCTGTGAAGTACCCGATTTCCCCCGTGTTACTCCCAAAGATGGCGATACTCCTGAAAATGATGCACCTGGCCCTACAACTGGTGAAGATAGAGGAAGTGGCTTTTCTGGAATTCTCCCTTTTCGTTTTGGAGCTGCAGGTGCTTCTTGCAATGACCTCAAGGTTTCAGGTAAAGATGAGGAATGTGAATCTGAATTAGGTGATGCTAAACTACTGCTAATGTTTGGTGTGCCCTTTTCCGCTGTGTCTGTCATCCCCTGAACCCTTGCCCCTGTAACCCATCTGGATGAAGGTCCAGAATTATGAATAAACCCGCTGCTTAATCCTCTACTTGAACAACTTGAGGGTAAATGCCAACAAATAGGAACACTATAAAAGGAGAAGGGATTCAGTTTTGTACACGAGTTTCGCCATATCCCAGGTCCATTAAACTGTGACCTACTACCTACGTATCCACACGAAGGAGAAAGCCCTCCTCCTCCTCCTATCATTTTCCTATGTCGTGTAGCTAGTGCTGATTTCCTTCTAAACCTTCTTGAAGCAGCAGTTCGTGGGAACGTCAATCGTTGCCCTAAAAATTCCTTTGATGGCACAATATCTGTGCCATGTAAGTCTCGGGTGCACAATGTGCTGTTTGCAACGATCAGTGGTCTTGATGAAGACCACTGGCCTGCAGACTCACACAAGCTCCTGAACTCCATCTTCCTCCTTGTGTCAATGACCTGCGGTACTCATCAGCTCCAGAGCTGCAGTGATTTATACACGTGAAGAAACCCATCTATCATCAAACCCTTATATACTGTGCTTGTAATTGACATCACAGATGCAGTGTCCTAATTTTTTATTTCTTGAAAAACAGAACCACCGCCAAAGTGCCTCTAAACCCTAACCATTAAGTTATCCATTGCGGTACTCATTAGTTCCAGAGCTGAAGCAATTTATACACGTGAAGAAACTCATACATCATGAAACCCTTATCCTGTGCTTATGATGGACATCACAGATGCAGTGTCCTAATTTTTAGTTTCTTGAGAAATAGAATCACTGGCAAAGTGTCTCTGAACCCTAACCATAAGGTTATCCATTACAGTGCTCAGCAGCTCTAAAGCTGAAGCAATTCATACACGTGAAGAAACTCATACATCATTAAACCCTTACACTGTGCTATAATTGTCCTAGTCTTTAGTTTTTTATTTTTTAGTTTTTTAATACAGAATCACTGGCAAAGGGACTCTAAACCCTAACCACAAGGTTATCCCTTGCGGTCATCATCAGCTTCAGAGCTGTAGCAGTTCATATAGTGAAAAAACTCATATATCATCAAACCCTTATATTATGGTTACATTTGACATCACAGATACAATGTTCTAGTTTTTAGTTTCTTAAAACACAGGATCACTGGCAAAGTGACTCTGAATTCTAACCGCAAGGTTATCCACAGATGGGAAAAACTCAGAAAACAAAGAATTCATGACCTAAAATCTCTGAGAATCACTGGCAGCTGGAAAAATAGGGTAGAGAGTGAAGAAAGTGGCATGAGTACCTATTAAACAGCACCATTGTAGAAGATGCGAACTAAGAAATAAGAACCAAATGACTTCATCATGTCAACCGAGAACAGGTGCCCTTCTAGTCCTTGCTTGTCAAGCTGCCAAAAAAGAAATGAACACCCCGTTATTACAGGGGAAGAGCCAACTGAATCCACAAATCATAAATTCATTAAAAAGATATATTCGCAGGAAGGAAGGAAGGAAGGAGGGAGGGAGGGAGGATGGCGCGAGGATGATATCAAAACGTGGACTTCAAAACATGGACATAACCTTCGACCGGTGAGAATTAGGAAATCCGGATAACGTGAGGCTCAAATTAGCCGATCTTGGCAGCCAGGGTGAAGCAGAAATAAATAGGATGGCGATCGTTTTCACAATGCACCACGCATTGTGATGATGCTTCTTAGTAAGAAAATTATCAAACTCTTAAGAAGCAGCAGGGAAACCAGCTTCGAAGGGGAAGAGAAAGAAAACCCTCCCAAGGTCACAAGAAGGGGCAGTGCACTCGAACAATTCTGGGATGATAATCTTCATGTTTGAGAGGCCAACCCAAAATTTCTGGAATTCAGAATGCCACAAAGTGACATCCAAGGCCAAACCACCTCCATCTCATCACAAAGGCGGTGAATTTCAACGAGGCCACACACACCATATCCAAAATGCAGCCTCCATATCCGTGACAAAATAGTTTCACCACCTTTGGTGCCTTCGTCACATTTCCAGCAATTAGTTCTTCACGCCCCTCCCCTCCGCACCGCATACGCAGGGCCCATTATTATTGTCCGAGGACAGAATCAGACTCCCAGAGTGAAGATAGTGCTACAATTCGAAACCCAAAGAGGTGGGAGGAGGGACAAAAATGTGAAATGCATATGAAGAATAAGCTTACCCAGAAATCTCGTGAAATTCAAACGCTGCAACCAAGCAATCTCTTGTTCAGCTTGAGGTTAACTGCCCCTCTCCGGCCTTCCCCATGGCCCTTCCCTCCCTCCCTCCCTCCCTCCCTCCCTCTCAATCTCTCTCTCCTCGTGTAAGTTAAGTCAGCTATGGCGCTGCAATTCCGAGCAACTTGGTGTTGTAAGTATGTAATGAATGTAATTGGTGGGCGTGTTTGTCGTGCGTCGCGGATTGCAGATTGCGAGCGAGTGATGAGCGAGGAGGTGGTCAGGCGACATTCACATTGTAAAGTTATGATGTGATTGTTGTGCGGCCGAAACGAGAAGATTCCGGTTTACGGGGTTCCCTATCCACTGAAAGGGGCTTGGGCTTCGTGGCCTCGTTCTGAGTCACTCAAGCCTCCTAAATGGTGTGCCAGGGTCTCCTAGATAGCCTCATACAGTGCCTTTAATGGTTACTTTCGGCGACTAGCCCACTTCTCCCAGGATATGAAACATGCAATTAAGGTAGAAATACCATAACCCTTGAAATTAAGGTGATTCGCATTGAAGATCTGGTCTGACAATCATGACATAATTTCCCAAGATAGACGAGAAGGATTCATGAAGAATGCAAGTTGTTTCATATTTTTTTGCCCTATACAAAAAATGCTACAATTTTTCAAAGTGGAAAGTTGTCCAAACCAGTGTTGAACGGGTATGTTGTAAAGTGCATACAGGGGAGGCCTGGTTTTTGAAAATTTCTTGGAAATGTAGAACATCGAGGTATTGATATTACAAAGGTTTTATATTTTCAAGGTAGGGTATGTGTATGTGGTCTTGTAAAATTTCTTGAATTTTAGGGTACGTGTTATGGTGTGATTTTTTTTCATATACCAGGGTGCCCAGTGCAAGGGTATGGTATGTCATTTTAAGGTTTTTAAGAGAGAATTTAATTACTTAATATTTTAATTTAAAAAAAAAAATCCAAAACAGATGAAGCATGAACTTGAGCAAACTGATCAAATTGAATCATGATTTGAATTTATCAAATTGTCATGCTTGACTAAGTATTGAATCGGATCAACATGGACTACTTCGACCAACATCAGAAAATCAAGTTAACCTCCAGCACTTAGCACAGACAACAGATCCAATTCCTACACTATGAATAAGAACATACAAGCTTCATTCATCGTGCACAGTTATGCACACAATTTAACCACTCCGATCTCATAATCAACACCATGACAACTACTCACAATTGGACACTTGCCATACTGGCCTAATTCCTGCAATTGTCTCTCACAAAACTGGCAGAAGACACAAGTAATTGAGCACTGATTGATGTTTGCAGGCAAATCAAAGAGACATTCCGATTCTACATATCATTTGCATAGATCTAGAGCCATAAGAGTGAGAGCGATGTTTTCAGCTATGGAATGCTCTTGTTAGTTCTTATCAACTGCACATGATGAGCTCCTTCACATCTCTCAAGTGCTCAATACAATACAGGGTATATTATGTAATTCAAAATACCATGCTCATAAAAGAAAGAGGCTCAGAAATAGTCACTAAAGAAGATCGATGCAGTGGTGAATCATGTATGTATACTTGCTACAAATCCTGTCACAATTTTTCTGCACCTCTCACTATCATTCAAACACGCTCCTGTACAGAACACAAGCATGTTGTTTGCAAGGCATAGTTAAAACATTCCATTCTGGCACATAAGAGAGCACCAACTCTACTATAGTAGATCCACACACATAGTATAAAGAGAGAATAGTTTGAATTCCCTGAGACATCTCTCCTGTGAATACAAAATTTCTGAATACCCACTCCGGATAATTCAACTACCTACATTCCTGACCCTGAAGTGGAGAATTCGAGAAGACGATAGAGATTCTCACATTTCTTCACTCTGCATTGAGCCGAAAGTTGAGATGGGGAGAAGAAACGAGGGTGATCATTCTGGAGTCCCCTCGGATACAGATCTAGAGTCTGGCGCCATATTGTCCATGACGGAGGAGGCGAGTGCACTGGCTCCTAATCGATAGGATCCAATGAACTCTGCGTTCAAATCGAATACCTTGGTCTGTACATGCAGACACGTACCTCTTCATCTAAAGTACTCTGTGTGCAGAATTGATCGCTTGCAGCTGGAGCTCCGTTACTTTGTAACCTAATCCAAGATGTCGATCGTCTCAAAGGCGAGGTGGGAAGAACTTACATTTGTCTTGTCTGACCCTGAAGTGGAGAATTCGAGAAGACGATAGAGATTCTCACATTTCTTCACTCTGCATTGAGCCGAAAGTTGAGATGGGGAGAAGAAACTGAAGAATGAAGGTGAAGAAGATTAGATCCGTGTATGCTGGTCCATGTATCCCAGGATGAGAAACTAACTTCAACTATCTACTTAACTGAAATATAAGATGTACAGATGTTTAACGATCATCAATCACACAGGGCAATATGCTCAATGAAATGCTCAGATATGCATGAGTTGTAGCTCTTCTCTTTATTTCAACCCAGGTTAGAATCAAACCAGAGTGAAAGAATTTGTGTCAAAACTTTGTTGCCAGGGATGCATAAATTCGATTCCGAACCAGAGCATACACTAACAGTTTGTCGCAGCCATCAGGTAACCCACAACAGACAAACAAACAAATTTCCTGCTACAAACTGGGATGCAGTAGCAATGAACGGGGAGAACCAACCGCTAGATACAGATGAACCGGTTGAGTTTGAGACATAAGCGGTTGAAGTTCAAGACTTCAGGAAAATTACCCATCATTTAAGAGGAATCTGTGGACCATCTAGGGTTTTGACGTTTTGACCGATTATGCCCAACATCTCCCCGGACACTGTGCAGTAGGAACAGATCACATGTGACTCAACCCAAACGAAAGAGGTGCACAAAAGACGACATTGAAGTCTTCAAAGTGACTGACTGACCTTGCCAAGCAACTTCTTCCTCTGCAGCAACTGCCTCTCCGATGAGAGCATTGGTTTCCACAAAGCGCTGAACAGTTGAACCTGTTGCTTCAGTGTGCGTCTCTCCCTCGGTACCTCCGCAAGAGAGACTCACGTTGCCAATCGCAACTGTCTCTTCATGAGCACAAACACCCTCATCGTCAGACAAAAGTTGAATCGTTGCTACAGACTCCATGGCGACAAATCTCACTCCCCGAAACACCCTAAGCAATCTCCTAAATCCTAACCCAGAATCACTAAACTTGTTTAGCAAACACAAAACGGAATTACCTCTTCTTGAAGGTGCAACACCCTCTCTCCCACATTAATCAACGTTGCTAGCTTAACCCCAGCAACAAAGCTCCACTACCTGTAGTACGCTGTGCACACAACAAACCAGTACATCGCCGGAAGCAGGCATAATGAACAGAGACGTGCATGTTTAAGGGTTTCCAAGCTCATCGTTGAGCAAGGTACGGGTTAGTGACCAGGTTTAGGGTTGGCAGTGAGTCCAGGGCCCGGGTATGAACCTGGTATTTGCACACTGCTTGGTAGTTCAAGCTGGTATCACAAACCAGTGTACATACCCTTTTACAGACCCGTGTGCGGGACAGATACCCGTTCAACACTGGTCCAAACCCCTCCTCGTTCACTAGATTCTCCCTACACAAAACACGGTAATCCGCATTTCCATACAGAACATCGCCTAAATCGGTTACCTCATGAGTACATTAACACTTGACTCCCATTGGCTACACTAAGTGTACACGCATTGAAGTTGTTGCCGAGCCATGATCGATTTTAGAAATGGCACTTCACCATTATGATGGCGGTCAAGTGCACAACTAGAGGGTGGTAAACGGGTTATGGTATTTCTACCTGACCTAGTACGAGATGGTTAGCAAATCCAAAGCCACCTTCCTCATACAGTAATCTCCCGCTTAAGTACGCACCCATTTAAGTACGCATCCCGGTTAAGTGTGCACTTGTTTTGACAAAATTTAGTGTTCATACTTTATTGTTTGAATATGTCATGTAGAGTCATTTGTCGCGAATGCATGAATTTTTTATGCTTGGCATTAAATGTCAGTTTGTTGACGTTTCGCTAAAACGTCTCAAACAATCGTCACAATTCATCATACATCTGTCTAGCTTCCATTTGAACATCGGACCAAAGCACTTGGTCGTCGATGTCGAGGACAGTGTTGTATAGAGCTTGAAAACCTTTGAAGTCGGTAGCACTTTCAGATTCAACAAATGTCTCAATAGGTTGGATTTCGTTGCAATGTGTTCTCCGGATTGTCCCAAACTTTCCGGATGGTGCCTACACTGGCTTCATACTCCCACCCCAACGCATGTTTGCTCAGCGCGTTCGGCTTGCTCAACTTTGCAATGATTTCACATCGTTGGGCTTCAGTCAAGTGGGTTGCCTCAAGTTTCATCTGTTTCCCTTTGCAATTCATTGAATCAAAAGGTCTAGAAAGCGATATGAGTAAAGTACACACCTACCAATTAAGTGCGCACCAACAACTCCGGTTCAAAGTGCCTACTTAAGCGGGAGATTACCGTAGTTTTTGGAGCTCCTATGAATGTTGTTATTCATTAAGGGCTCTGTGATGCTCCACCCAATTTATCATTGATGACGATATGTGAGTTAGATAGTGGAAATTACAACCAAATAATATTGGTATATTTATTTGGAGTTTATGATTTGTAATGTTCGATACTTATTAAATCAAACTCACATAATGAGACTATTTATAAGTTTTGTATTTGAATATTGACATGTACCATTTGGGGGGGGTGCTGAAAATTGTCCCATGTTTCATGATATTACTTTATGTAAACTCAAACAAAAGGATTTAGGGGCAAAAAGACCGTTTTATAACATTGAGGTTCCAAATCAAACGGAAGGTTTATTATTAGATGTAGTTTGATCTAATGCTTACTTTGGAGTGGACGTACAAAAGAAAGTTGTACAAGGTGAGATTTAAACTACGTTCATATAGTTGGAACTAGAATAATCATCGTTGTTTTTCATCAAATATTTTTAGAAACACTTGACTATAAATAAAAATATTTCTAATTGATCCGCCCCCTCAAGCATGCTTCAAAAATGGGTAGCATTTCTTGCCTTGCAAACCCTTGGTATTTGCCGTCCCTATCCATATAAACTTTCTCTCAAACCCCTACACATCTTCAATCTTATTCACAACCAACTTATATTGATAACCAGAGAAAGAAGAAGTTGCTACATATCGAGCTTCAACCTCCAAAATTATTTAACTATGTACAATTGAGCCTATAACACAGTAGTGGGCCGAGAGGGCTTTAAAAAAAATGAGAATAATGTCAAGTGGATGATAATAAGTGACCCAAGAGCGAAAGATATAGAATGTGGAAGTTGGTGAGGCACCACGGGCCTTGGCTTGGTGGTTAGGGCTCATGGCCCCCAATGAGGAGGTTGTGGGTTCTATTCCTCATGCTGGCGTGCTGCTCACCACCTCAGTCCACCCAACTATGGTGGGGGGTCCTTGGACTTTGTTGTATGGGTACCTCAAAGTCCTTTGGGGGGATACCATGTCCGGTATCTTCAAGGCACTAGCTGTGCTAGTGGCTAGCTAGGAACTAGTATAGTGTGTCACTATAGTGCCCATCCTCGAAAGGGGAGAGTAGTATTGCCCCAATGTCCCCTTGTCCAGTGGGCATCGGGTCATTGACATTACGAACGGACACTTTATTCACGCCGGCCTCCTGCTAAAAAGGGACCGGAGTTTCTATCTATCTATCTGGAAGTTGGTGAAATCAAATCATTTTCATGCTAGGATCTAACCGAATCAAGAAAAACACTTAAAACTTGGCAACCATGACAGTACAAGCAAACTTTCATGAAATCAAGGATTGTGCTTTATGGTTGCTTGAGATAAAGATGCAAGTTTTTATATTATGTAGAGCCTTTGTATTACATACTTACCTAAGTCATGCCTAGTTATGAGTTGCTCAAGGGATGAAATCTCTCTACCTTCTTTGTTTCTCCTACTTTCATTTGGGCTCAAATTGAGCATCCTAGAAGAGGACCTTGAGGACAACTGTGAGCCCAAAAGGGTGCCCACATTTAGTCTTAGACCCTTGAAACGTTAGTTGATGCACTTTGAAGTAGCATGTTACTTCACAAAAATATAAAAAGAGTGAAATGTTAGTCTTAGAAGTACCATGTTGTAAGAGGCTAGGATGTGAGTTGTTATTGTGTTTTTACCTTCGGAAGGATTTGAGTGAATGAGGATAGGTAAGGAGAACTTGGATTGAGTAGTTAGTGAGTAGGCTAGTACAAATGGATGGAGACAACCAAAGTGACTCAAAAGGCAAGTGCATTCGAATTGGGATGAATGGAGGATCACATGGAGCGCACAAGTGGACCACCTCATCATGGCCACTTAATGGGGAAGGCCCAAGGAAGAATGCAAGGTGGAGGATAAGCAAATTCTCAAAGCACCAATCAAATCACGAGTTAAGCATCGTGGTTTGAATTAAGTGGTGAGCGACGATTTGGGAAAGTAAGGGGAGAAAGTTATGGCGGCGGAAAGCGAAGGAGGCTAAGTTTGGGTTGAAGCATCCCAAGTTTGGTAAAGTGTGGTAGGTAGAAAGCCAAGGCTAGTTAAATGTTCGAATTAGGATCCTTGTTGATCATTTGAGGGAGGAAGACTTAGAAGATAGGATTGGCGCCTACTAAGTAGGAGGAAATCTCAAGGGCTTATCGTGAGCCTTGAGGGTGCTCACCCCCTCAAGCTTACTATATAATCCCTCATTCTTCCCTCACTCATCCTCTCTTTCCTTTGTGCTCCAAGGCACCCCACGAGTTATAAGTGTGGGTGTGGGAAGCCATATTGGAGCACATGTGTGTGCTTAGTTTTTAGTTTGAGAGCCAAGGCTTGTTAGCCTTGAAGAGGGCTTGACCTCTTGGTAGAATTAGTGTTGACGTGAAGGATTTTAAAGTTAATTCATGATTCCAATTTGTGGTACTTTAAGTTCATGTTTTGAATACACGTGGTTGCAAGTTCCATGTTTAAGAGTTGAGCACTTGATGTTGTGATGAGTGCAAAAATATACTTGTGTGGATTAGTTAGTCTTAGTGAAGTTAGGAAATTCTCTCTCCCCCTCTCCTCTCTAGGATTTTAGGATTTTAGGATTAGAGAAGAATTGTGTGATTAGAAAGGGGTTGTTAGTAGAATTAGGGAAATTAGGTAGGAAGATTAGTTAAGGGCTTGAATAATTAGTGAGGTAGTTGGGGATTACAACTACAAAGTTGTGGGTTCATGAAGGAGCTGGGTTTATGAAGGAGCTGGGTTTGTTTAGTTAAAAAGTAAAGAGCTGGGTTTATGAAGGACCTGGGTTTGTTTAGTTAGAAGCTAAGGAGCTGGGTTCATGAAGGAGCTGGGTTTATGAAGGAGCTGGGTTTGTTTAGTTAGAAGCTAAGGAGCTGGGTTTATGAAGAAGCTGGGTTTATGAAGGAGCTGGGTTTGTTTAGTTAGAAGCTAAGAAGCTGGGTTTATGAAGGAGCTGGGTTTATGAAGGAGCTAGGTTTATGTAATTAGAAAGTAAAGAGATGGGTTCATGAAGGAGCTTAGTAGATAGCCTACCTAATTAGCTCATAGACAAGTAGTTAGTTACATTATGCTAGTTAGTGTTATGTGTGGCTTTCACAAGTAAATGTATTTGAGATTGACTATAGAGAATGGTGTTTTTTTTAACACTTGCATCCTCTCTTTAAAAATAAACCACGTGCACAACTTAATGGAGAATGTGGAGCACTCTCGCGATGGCAAGACAAAGGAAGCAAAGACCAAAGTTAAATCCAAGACCACTTGAAGGGTGAACCTTGCACTATGGACTCATCCAAGTCCAAATCCAATACCGCGGAGGAATGTGAGCCCAAACCCACTACTCGGACTACGGACGCTTAAGGGTGGGGGGTTTGGCCTCACAACAACAATGCAAATCCAAACCTCTCTACAACTCTCTAGTTTCGAGACTCTTTGCTTACCTTTTTCACATGGTTATCTTATTAGCATAACCTATATGGATATTCAAAAACTTAAATAGAGACATTAATGATAGATGATGAATACTAGTGAGGATCCTTTGTCAACATATTGAGGATCGTAATGAATCATGCATTAGAATTAGAGAGTGGAAAAATAACAAAAATAAAAAACTTAGTTAAAATTAGGCCCAAACCTTCATCCCCCATCCAAGGAGCTCCTTTGCAAGTGATAAAATGCCTAGAATTGCTTTGATCCCTCATTATCCACAAACAAATCATTGCTTGCTTGTAAGGCAAAATGACATGCAAGGAAGAAAAATGTCGATTCTATATTTTTAGGTCCTAAATGCCTAGGAGTGTGAAGGTTGGCTAGGGGAGTTGCATCAATTACCTTATGTAGCTAGTTTTGGTATTCCACAAATTGTTGAATAAGAAATACATCCAAGAGGGCCCCATGGTTGATGGCCTAGATACTTTTAAATGTCACTGTCACCATGGTAAATACAAAGGATTTTGGTAGGCAAAAAATAAGATTATTCTACAAAATCGTAGGAAATTTTTGCATGTCTTCACAAAAGAAAGTGTTGAATGTTTCGATGTTGGGGAACGTGTCCTCAACATCAACCAAAATGTGACATGTGGGCGAGCGGTTGTATAGGGACCGAGTCCACTTTTCCAATGGTTGATAGCAATTCCATAATATTATATGTTGTTCTCTTTAGTCATAAAATGTGGTTTCCATGATGACTACAATAATAATAATAATAATAGTAATAGTGTTCTTTGCACATTTCATGTAGTATTTGTTCACCAATTTCCCACCCATGTCTATGTGGGCATGCTGAAGACTTTATTACTTGGCTTCCATACCTTGTGTGTGTGTGTGTGAGAGAGAGAGAGAGAGAGAGAGAGAGATTTTGGTTATGTACAAGCATGACAAAACTTATTGGAGGTCTCAAAAATTATAAAATGAAGCCTTGTCAAGGAATTGATCAAACACCTTTCTTCAACAAATGATGTAATTCATACCAACCATGGGTTGTCGTTTTTAGTACAGATTAAGGGCATGCTCATTCGTGGACTTGAGCACAACATCAATGTATTGCACAAGGAATACGAGATGCAAATTTCTAAGATATGGGTTTATGAGAGGATGTGAGAATGAGAGTGTGAGGGCAATTGAAATTGATGTGGGAATGTGTAAGTCGATGATCAACTATGAGTGGTAAGGACAATGTGACAAGTGAGCCACATTCCAAGAGCACTAAGGTAGACAACTAGCCTTCAACAATTACTTTCAATAGCTTTAGCCTCTTCTTATGTGCAATCGTTTATTGGAAGGAAAAAGAATGTCGTTGTTTGCCAAGTATTTTTTACAAATCAATGCCTTGAGAGTGAGATCAAGGTGATAACATGTCAAAATGTGACAAATTTCAAAGAGCACATATGTGAGTGATCTTCAATAAGTAGTTGGTGATGAGCACATGATAAACCCTTCACAACCACTACAAATGTGAAGAACATGTCCAATTCAATTCTAGTGCTGAAATCTACTTGTATAAAACGTGCCCAAAATGAAATGTACATGTATGTACCATGCCCAAAAATGGTGGTTGAAACTTTAATGTTGAGTACTTTGGAGTTCATCACAAAGGCCATAAGCCATCTTTGACTTTAGGTTGTCAACGAAATTATCAAATTGGAGATCTCGTACTCGTCGAGAAGAAGTCTATGGGCGATGAAAGCAACTTCTGGCTTCTGGTGAGGCCACGTTGCCTGTGCTTTCTCGACCGTCGGATTTGACAGATGTAACCCTCCTCCCTTGATCTCCTCCGTCCACTGCGTGTGCAAACAAACAACAGATAGTAGAGAAGACATACAGACACTCACTCGCTCTTTGCCGATTCTCTTCGCCAGAGGTCATCCAATTACGCATTCTCTGTTTGGATTGGATTGGTGTCAGTAGGGTTTCAAAGTTGGGGTCTAGATTTGTGTGGCATAGAAAGATTGTGTTGTGAAGGTTGGGAGCAGGGTTGTCTATTGTGTCGTGACGGAGGCTAATCTCGGCATAATGTCGTGCCGTCACGACACGTATCCGTCACGACATTATGCCGGATGCTGTCTTTATCCTGAAGGACTTGAATTTTACCGAATTTTGTGTGTAATTACATTACCCCATTTCGGACACGTAGGATGTAAGATGTCCATGTGTGATGACATGTCAGCAAAGTAGAGGTAAAGTGGGGAAAAAATTACTAGCCCCCGTCCGCCCCCGTTCCCGCCCTGTCCCCCCCCCCTGGTCCGCCCCGTTCCCACCCCGTCCCCCCCCCGTCCGCCCCACACACTCCTTAGTCATATTTTACTACTTTGATTTTAACAGAATGGCAAAATGGTTTACCTGGCGCTAGGCATATCCACGTCCACGTCGGCCTTTTCTGCCACATAGGACGCCACCTTGGCAAGAAGGTAAGTATTTTACCCACCCTACTAGCTGCCCCCTAGGTTGACCCTACGTGGACCCTATTGTGTTGTGACGGAGGGGTCCGTCACGACACGACACGTCATGACGTCGGGATAGACAACCCTGGTTGGGAGCCATTGGCTACTGGAGTGTGTAAATTTTAGAGTTCTCTTCTTCGGAATCGCATTTCCATGCGAGCAACAAGAGGTGAGCGACATGCAGGGTAGATGAATTACGTCGTAGTAGTTCCTTCTTAATTCACCAAGAAGTGAGGCAGTCGGAGATGGAATTGCCTGTTTGAGAGGGAATTGTCTACATATTTGCAGTTCCTTGTGCAAGGGAAACAGTGTCTTGGAGGAATTTGCTTCCGTGCGGAAAGACCACAACCGCACATATTTGCAGTGAGATTTTTTTTGTAGGTTCTCCTCTTCTCTTCCAGTAGAGAAGGAGATTAAGAAGATTGCTTTGTGGGAGTGAGGAGTGCTTGGGAATAAAAATACCTTGGATTTGACGGCCACCGCATAAGTAAACCCAAATCTGACACTGTCTCTGTCACCTTCGGGTTTAATCTCACCGTTCTTCCCTCTGTCGGAGTCCTTTCCAGGAGCAAAGAGTAGAGTCACCTGGCTCTCATCAGTGGCATAATTCGTAGCCAGGATCACAGCAGCACTAAATTCCATTTTGGGATCCCACAATCTAATAAAGCAACCCTCAAAGGATGGATATGGCCGAAGAGCCTCAGGCAGAAGCTCACTGAAATTAGGTTTGTGGGGGTCCAATGGATGTCTTTGAGCAATCTCAGTTTCGTCAGGCAATGTAGGCACATTCTCCCAATCAAACTCTTGCTCCTTTGATTTCGTGCTTTTCCCATCCGTGGAGCTTTTTCCGTTGGTGGATATTTTCTCCTTTGAATCACTTGAGATTTCTTCCTCCTACTGCTTCGACTCATACTCTTCTAATATGTTGTTGGCCGCAGCTTCGAAAACCTCTTTCCTCGAGTTGTCTGGGTCTAATTTCTCCGTGATGCCTGTGGTAGTGGAGGTAGAGTCTTGGGATTGAGCTCGAGGCACCATCTGCATAACGACAGTGCTGGCATGAATACATTATTTGAGTGCAGAAATTTCTTAATCCCGAATTCTGAGCCTTTAAATGCGGTACCGCATATGTAATGATTCTCTATGTTACAGTAGTTTCAGCAATTAGAGGTTTGATGATGTAATTGAATGATGTTATACGCCAGATAGTGTCTCAGCATCTGCACAATGAGAAAGTTGGCATAAGTACATTCAAGAGGCCAAAAATTTCTAAATTCTGAATTCTGAGCCTTTCGATGACCGCATTTGTAATGCTTCTCTATGTGACCGCAGTTTCAGCAATTACAAGAGGTTTGATGTAATCGTAATAAGATGCTATTATGCCAGATACTCTCAGCATCAATGAGAACTTGACACAGCAAGGTATCTGAAGGTAGTCAGCATAACCCATCATAGGTTCGTGGTATTCTAGTGGCATCCATAAGCATGTCACTTGCAAGAATCTTATAAACTTACAGAATTTTTTGAGTGAGCAATTCACAAGTCTCTGCATGAGAACAACAGAGAAGAGAAAGGGGTTTTGATGTAAATGTTATTTTGCCAATATTATTCACATCAATGAGAACTTCAAACAGAAAGGTACGTGAATGTAAATCAACATCGTCACTTCGTGATGTTCTCGTGGCATTCATAAGAACATCACACGCAAGAATCCTCTAAACTTGAAATAAGTCTTTTTGGGTGACGATGATGACTAACTCACAGATTTGTATGAAGCCTCAGAACGGCTGGCTGGAGAGTGAGCCTTAAGTGAAGCTATGGCTAATGGATTACCTTATTGTGAAGTGAACCATATCCTCCTTCTGAATCTAAGATGTTGATCAAACCTTCCAAGCCTCCCATGACTGAATCAAGCAGTTGCTCTCCATAAGAAACAGCATCTCGAGCGAATTTCGGCAGCTGTTACACAATGAACATAGCAGTATAACGTTAACCACAATGCCTAGTAGTTCTGGTCATTCATATAGCATATTCTTCCAAGGACTATTGAAATTCACGTTCTGTCTCTACCTATTCACTAGATAACTATCTGCATCATACAGTACAGCCTTTTCCAAGTAACATGAGTGCCAGAATTGAAACAAAAGAAACTAGAATCTGATTTGCCACTTAAAGAAACATCACAAGCAAGATCTTCATACCTTGGTTATAGTAGAAGAATTTTTCCGTGAAGGATGCACTGCAGCTGCATTTAAAACCTCCCGACTTTCTAGTACCGCGGTGACCTGCACAAGATTTACAGGAAAAGTAAGTCGAAGGAGCACAAGCATCCCTCAAGCCATTAAGCTTAATTTAGACAACCACAGACTAAACACTTTATTCTTGCTGACGGCCATGTTGATCAAAAAGTTCTTGTCACGTCATCACGCAGTTGCCCAAAGCTCACAGCAAATACTTTTGTCAGCCATTACAACAATTACATCAGGAACCTTGGGAGCATGAATTTTTACAGCATAGTAGTAATCCATCACTGCTTTGTGCAGTTCTCTATGCTTATGGATGCGATTACTTCCGCATCGGTTTACTCAAGGTGCATGCGCCCAATTTGTTGGATAATAGAAGTGTGATCAAAAGGCCACAGTATAATTTAAGTACGTGCATGTATATTGAGTTTCGCAGATTAGAGTTATCCTTAAATTTAATGGGACTTTTTTTGGGAGTTGGTCCCCCATGATTTTCCATTCGGTACGAAGGTTGAGATTCGTCAACTTCGTGCTTTGCCAACTTCCTTGCGGACTTCTTCTCCCACCAGTGGTGGCATGGGCCTTTGGCCCCTAGCGGTTCGTTAAGTCCACCTCGACTATCACTTCTTTTCTAACTCTTCTACCCTTCCATCTCTCGGGAGTTCACTAGGTGGGGATTAGCAAATGGCATGATTTATAATTTAGTTTGCAGTTCATTCTTTCAAGATGATTATTATATTGGAGTAGGAGTAACATAGTGTCCATTCAAACCCCATATTATAGTTGTATGTAATATAGCATTCTACAATTGCCACAATATTAATTTACATTGTTTTTAATGTAGTGTGTGCTTCTGTGTAGCATGTGTAACATATCTCAATTTTTTCCTACATTAGGTTTACTGGAAATATGCTACACTTTATGTGGAAATATGGATGTACCCTTGATACAGCGGTGGGCCCTAGGGGTTTTCAATCAACTTTCATCCAAGCACCAACCTATAAGTTCCAATGCACTTCCAAAACCAGGAGCAAACATAGCAACCAATCTCATGAGCTCAACAATCTACAGAGTTTGAGAAAAGAGAGAGAAGAAACGTTGGTCCTTATGGGATCAGCGTGATTGAAATGCATGTTCGACCCACCCTTGGTACTATGCCCACTGGGCATAATAACAATGGTGCATGACTACTAACCCCTCTCGGGGTGGGCACTATAGTAACCAGGGTAACCAAGGTGATCATGGAAACTTAGTGATTGGATGATTTTTGTATGGGTGATGTTAATGTGGTTGTGATGTTTATAAGGGTATGTGCTTTGTGTTTCTTCGTGTGGTGGTCTCCGAGTGGGCTACTTAGTGGTTCTTTAAATGTGGGGGTTATTAACATCGGTTTAGTGGTTTGGGTTCAATTCTTAATGGCCTCTTACAAGCATTGTATTGTGATGTAAGTGACTTGGCATATGCTATGTGAGTTTACTTGGTGGAACATATGACCATCAACCCTTGCCGTGGATTGTAACAATTCTTTGGCTCTCGTTGGCATTTATTATTTTCTTTTAAATTAATTAATTTTTGGTGGGTATTTGGGGTTGTTATGTAGGTTGTGTGTCTATTGGTAGTGGTTTGTTATTTTCTATTCTCCTTTTGTGTAGGATTATGGACATGGCATGTTGTATGGCAATGGCGTTGATTTCCTCAAATGTGTGTTTGATGCTTATTTTGGGGATTTTAAATATTATTTCAATATTTTTCATAGAAGGTGTGTGTGTGGCTGCCCTAGCACTTGCCGTGATGACTATTAGTGGGTCTACCTTTCATCCTCTATTGATAATATTGTCTATTACTAGTTTTTATTTTTTTATTATAGTATCATCTAATATTCTATCATTACAATATGTGAATTCCATGAATTGTATTAATAGGTTCTCATTCAGTTCGCGTGGTGGTGGGGATTAATATGGTAGTCCTTTCACACATATACAGAGTTTGACTACCTATGCCCCTCCCATCTTTCCATTTGATGTCTAGAAATTGCAACAATGCATGCAAACAAAGCTGATCAAAATCTTGACACAAATGAGGTTATAAACCGGAAGCGCGTGATTGTTGATTCCTTATCTCAATACATTAGTAGGTCCTTCCAATCCCTGGCAATTCCTAACTCATCCTTCCGATTGTGGAATAGAGGCATAACACATTTGAACGTATTCATGCCCAAATATTAGTAAATGCACTTGAACACACTCAATGCAACCACTTAATTGTGGCCACCTTCATCCTCCGAGCAGCCTAGCCCCGGTTGTAGTCTCATCTTGCGCTTGGCTTCATGAAACCATTCGCACACCTCAAGAAAGTTTCTATCTCACAGAGGCCATCACACTTCCCTCGAATCGCACAGGCAACATCGCAACTTTGGTATCTAGGAAGCAAGCTTGAAATAAACTTGCGAAGCATATGCAACAGGTCTGTGCGGAGCAAGCCACAGTCAACCACATGGGATGATTACAAACAAAATTTGTCCACAAAATTACGTTCTCAGTCAAGCTCACTCCTAACGTTGCTTGGGACCATCGGTTTAAAACCTTGGTTTCATTGCACTTGGTTGTGTTATATGGGAGGAACATGCCCCCGACAACCTTTGATATTGCCACTGAACGTTCGGTATGGACCCACCGGATGCGGGCTCCATTTTAGGTTGGAGTTTGGTTACCACACCGGTTCTAGGTTGGCACCCCCGGGTGCGCCCAGGCCCTAATTCTAACAACATTCGGAATGGTCAAATCAAGGTGGCAAGGTCATGGGAGATTTTTGGACATAATTGGTCAGTATCCTAGTGTTTCCAAGTCCAACCGGTTACATTTCGACATCTTTCCGTTTTTCTTTATTAAATCGGGCCACATTCTATAAACTCCTCTAGAATGATGAGTAATTTTCCTATAGTCTTGAACTTCAACCAGTTTACCTGTAACTAGCAGTTGGTTCTCCCCGAACATTCCATGGTCGAATTTGTTGTGTTTGTTTGGGTCACCTAGTTACCACAACACCACATTGATTATCCCAATTAGCATGTGTCCCTATTTGTAATTTTGTAGTGTAATAACATCTTACTCTACTAACAAAAGTTCAATAGGTTGTTCAAAAAATATAGAACATAGATGACTTTGGTTGTTAAGATATTACAATCTCAATAAATAGTTACAACATTGTGTAACTTTAAAATGTAACACACACTAATTCGATGATTAGTGCACTAGAAAATGCGGTCCTAGAACACACTTCTCATTTGACACAACGGTTTTTGCAACATGGCCCCATTTACATGTGTCATGTCATAAATTCAACTGGACACATGTAAATGGGGTCATGTCGCAATGACAACCCATGTGTCAAATGGGAAGTGTGTTCTAGGCCCCACAATCCTACTACATTAGTGCATGTGTAATTGTGCTCTTGTAGTGATATCAGAGTGCACCCAAAGGAAAAGCTTCTTTGATATTTGGTGGAAAATAATTTGAATAGTTGTTGGCAATTAACATAAGTTATACACGTGCTTAAATATAGGCAAGTAGCAACATTGGAGCAGTGACACTCAATACCCTCGAACAATGTGTTTCACTATGTTTTTCACCTTTGGATGGATGTATTTGAACTAGCTTGGATATGTGCCATCATGGCTTGTTACACCCAACGTGCATATGAATTAATGTTCCAGGTCAACCCAACCCCCATGCACCCATGCACCCATGCAACCATATGTACATGCCCATTTGCACCCCATGTCCATGCGTGCCATCCATATGCATATATGCCCATGGTTATAAGGCCTCCCATGACTCATCACCATTTACCCCCAAGCCCACGGCTAGGGTGAACCAGCACCTACACTCGTACCTTTGGGGGATGAAGGCCTCGCGGATGACACTGAAAACGTCATCCTTCTTTATGGGAAAGCCCCCGACATTTTTTCTGCACCCGACCGAAAACTGTTGCCCGCCCGCCCGATTTCGAAAAAACTAGTGTACTTGCATTTTTGAAGGCTACTTGTCCACAAATCCCATATTGAGTGCACTTCATTTTCAAGGTCTCAAATCCAATATATATGTTCACTTCCATTGAGTAAATAAGCAATTGACTAGATTTCATTTTCAAAGTGAAACCGTCAATAAAGCATGCAATTAACTTGGAAGTCAAAAACATTACAAAATCCTCATTAATATTGAGGTTATAATTTTTGTCACTTACAATTGAAAGGGACCTTGTCATTCTAAAATGAAACTAAAATTCATGATTTATTTATTTTAATATAATATAATATAATGTATTCTAGTATAATATTTTTAATATATTATATATATTTAATTATATATATTTAATACCTTCTACTATCACAAAGTTTCCATATGCATTTAAACTAGTTAAGTAAGATTGAATGCAACTAAGTCTAATATATTTTGATTAATCCTAATTAAACCCAATTAAATCAGAAAATATGCTTACCAAATTAATTAAGCCTAATTAATCATAAATTATATTTACTGGAGTTAATTCCATTTAAATCATGACTAATTCCAGTAAGTACATTTTATAATTAATTAGGGTTAATTAATTTGGTACGCATATTTTCTGATTTAATTAGGCTTGAATACGATTCATTAGGATTAACCAGAAATTATTAGACTTAGTTGCATTCAATCTTACTTTACTAGTTTAAATGCATATGAAAACTTTGTGATTCTAGAAGGTATTAAATATATAATAATATAATATATATTATACTAGAATACATTATATTATATTAAAAATAAAATAAATAAATCATGAATTTTAGTTTCATTTTAGAATGACAATGTCCCTTTCAATTGTAAGTGACAAAAATTATAACCTCAATATTAATGAGGATTTTGTAATGTTTTTGACTTCCAAGTTAATTGCATGCTTTATTGACGGTTTCACTTTGAAAATGAAATCTAGTCAATTGCTTATTTACTCAATGGAAGTGAACATATATATTGGATTTGAGACCTTGAAAATGAAGTGCACTCAATATGGGATTTGTGGACAAGTAGCCTTCAAAAATGCAAGTACACTAGTTTTTTCGAAATCGGGCGGGCGGGCAGCAGTTTTCGGTCGGGTGCAGAAAAAATGTCGGGGGCTTTCCCATAAAGAAGGATGACGTTTTCAGTGTCATCCGCGAGGCCTTCATCCCCCGAAGGTATGAATGTAGGTGCTGGTTCACCCTAGCCCAAGCCCACCACCTCCCCACATTTCCCTTACCACACCCATCATTTGCATGTGTAGTCCCCCTTACTTTTTCACATTTATTTTCTCCTTATTCTAATCACATGTTTATCTTGCGCATGAATCTTTGACATGTGATACTTTTTCTTCGGAAACTTTATTTGATTTTTAGGCAAGAAAAGTGGGGCAACAACCTCACCACCATCATGTCTTGCATTGTATTTAGATAGTAAGTTGGGATCATGCTTTGACTACGGTGTCGTAGTGTAAATACGTACATTATTTACATGTGTACGTATTTTGTGTTTCATGGTGATTCCTTCACTTGGAGATGAAGGAGGAAAGTAAAAGGGAGTAGAATTAGATTACCTTTTTGTTACTCATAGTTATTCTTAGTAACTTTTAGTTTATCTTTTTTATTCTTATCTATCTTTTTTACTCTTAGTTTACTCTTAGTTTACTCTTATTACCCTTTTAGCCTTATTTCTAGTTTTATCCTTAGTTTATCTTTAGACCAATGGATAATTAGAAATCACGTGATGAGGATAAGAGGAGGATTTGAGGCGTTATCTCATATATTATGTGGTTGAGGAGAAGAGAGTGGGGAGAGACAAGTTTTTTGTTGTTGAAAGCTCGACGGTTGTTGTGTGTTTTTTTTTAGAAGAGAACTTGAAATAAAATATGCAATTGAGTTTTCATGTGATTGTTTTATCTTGAGTGTTTACATGCTTGAAGGAGAGTGAGCGAAAACAAAGTTGTGCTAGTTTGAGTGGAGGGAAGTTTGCTAGCTCTTGCATAGAAAGAGCTGAGACTTCGACCGTCCACAAAAAGACGGACAAATCTTTGTTGGCAACAATCCTTTGAGAGAGTAAGACTTATTGATAGATTTGTTTTGTAAAGATTTGAAAGATTGAGGAAGTTTTGAGGACAATTGAAGATTCGACGATCCGGCGAGCGAAACCAGTTGCAGCCAGAAGCCCCGTGCTTTCCTAAAGCGGACCCCTCTCTCCACGACAACGGTAGCTAAAGATTATATGATTCACCACCACCTTCCAAGCAATTGCATAACATTATTCATGTGCATGGTTGTGTTCCATTCTATATTTAGCATGTAACATGGGCCTCCACTATATTACCTTCATGGGAAGAAACATAAAAAATAAGAAGAAATTGACATCAATACAAATAATGAATAGTGCCAGTTTGAATAGTAAGAATAGTGTGAATAATGTTAATATTTTCAACAATAGTGATGATATTAATAATAATTTCATGGATTAATATTGGGATGAACAATAATTCTTGCGCATAGTGCCGGGAGTATAAGGGTTAGTTTCCATGTAGGCTGCTCGCCCACCATATTCTAGGTGGAATCTAAATTTTCACTAGAATATGGTGGGCGAGTAGCCTACTTGGAAACTAACCCTAGCTCCGCCCAACTTTCCAAGTTCAGCCTAAATGTATGAATAATAAACGGAAAATCTCAATTTGTTCAAGTGCTCACGAAATACAATTTGAGATATTCCAAGGTCATGGAACTGACCTACATGGTTGAATAATGTTACGTGGAGTCCATATGCTTCAAGTTCTTAGTGCGCAAGTTAAGCTTTCAAATTCCAATAGCAAACCCCGGAGAGGTGAGACAAAACATGAGCTAGTTGGCACCGTGAAGCAGTTGCTATGTACACAATAACTAAAGCAAGAAGTTAAGGTCGGTGAGTTGGATCGAGCAAAAAGCTAGTCCCAACTCACAACTCAAGTCCAAGCCTCACATCCAAAAAGTGTTGCCATGTAGGCATCCATGTCATAGTTGGGAGTTAGGACTTGGGACCCCGTGTGAAGTGGTAAGTTCCAACTTCCATGCTCTCAACAGTTGAATTTGCATAGGTTGACCTCAAGTGACTTCGGACTTAGGACTTGGAACCCCATGTGAACCGGCCCTAAACACTACGCTAAATATTGTATGTAGCGCCTCCAATTTTATTTGTCTTGCTCAATACTAATTATAAACTTCGCATGTAGTGTCTATTAAGGTAGAATTTAGCATTGTGTTTCAAGAACATAAATGGCCATAGTAAACCAACCCGTCAAAAAATGACTAGTTGGCCACAATTTGTCGAAAGGGTAAAAAATGCTAGTTTACTACTTGACGTCAGGTTTGTCCCTAATACATTTAGTTTTTAGAACATCCACTAGTTGGTTTTTGTTTTGTTTTTGGTATTGAACAGTCTATCCAGTAGTAGTAATTATTTGGTGTTAGTAACTTAGTTGGTCATAAAATGATTTGTAGGTCCAAAGTCATTAAAATGGCATTGCGAGTCTTTTACTACGGTAGTTGACCGTTCTTTATGACCTCAGTGTGCCAAATGGTCATGAACTGGACAGAGGGCAAAAACGCGTCAGGATAGCTAGTTGCAATGTTTTGACATGGTGGCAACCTACCAAGTTGATCCACCTAGTAGGTAGATGTTTTGAAGTATATAAGGATTGTCCTATAGCCTTTTGGCTCTCTTAGTACACATATGCGAATATAGCTTAGACTCTTAAAGAAGGTGTGCATGCTTGTGAATTTTAGATCTGGACAGGTAGCGTCCTGGAAATGTGTGGCAGTCTGGACAGACAACAATCCTAGGAAACAAAGAGTAAGTGTTGAAAGAGGGATTTAAAGAGCATATTCATCATTGGTATTCTCCTATTGCTACTCTTCTTGTATGCTAACATAGTCCTTAGTGTTGCAAAACAAAGGTGTTGAATGTGTTATCAAATAACTTGAAAATGTGCATCAAACAACTTGTGATGTAGTACCAAAGAATGCATTCGAATGTAGAATGAGTGGGTATGCATGGACGTTACGCTCATGGGAGGATGTCCATAGCAAGAAGTTAGAATGACCTGAAAAATGTACCATAGGTTGGTAGAAGGTAAGAGAGGTCAGATCCTGACCTGGTTTGTGAAAACCACCTCTGGAAGTTGGCGGATCAGACCAAAAACGTGACCTGGTTGGAAATATGAAAGTGGTCAAAATGACTCGAAAACTCTACTTTAGGTTGGTAGAAGGTCAAAGATGTCGGATCCAAGCTTATATTGTGGAAACAACCTCCAGAAGTTGGCCGATCGGGCCAAAAACGTGAGCTCGTAGGTAGTGTCCATGGCATGTTTTCAAGCCTTAAACGGAAGTTTTAGAGGATTAGAAGTCAAAGGAACTTTCTAGGAATGAAGGACTAGCTTGGGAGGTGTTCTTGCAGGGCTTGGACATGACTAGCAGTGAACTAGTTAATGAAATAAGGAAGGAGTGTAAAAACCCATTAACAATGTCACCAACACTAAATGTAAACCAAACATTATTTGTCATTCCTTGTGAAATTTTTTGGGCCATTATAAATTTATAATATTGCAAGCATTGTCACTTGCTAAGTGATTTGTAATCCAAATTGCAATCATCCATGACAATATTTCATTACAAAAGTGGTAGGATGCAAAATATACCAATATTGGATGAACAATAAATAAGTTGGGATGACAATATATGACAATGTATGACATTATTCACAAGAAGTGTCATTAGAAAAGTTACCACATTGACATGAAATACAATATGACATAAAATACAATGTTTAGTGTAGTAGAAATGTGGTACTTTCGTGACACGACAATCTATCACCAAGTGACCATAATGACATGGGACGGTATAGTGTGGTGTAACTCCAAATAGTAACACACACTAATTGGGATAATCATTGTAGCATCAATGTCTAGGGAGATTTTTGGCCATAATCGGTCAATATCCTAGTGTTTTCAAGTCCAACTAATTACATTTTGTGATCTTTCAATTTTCTTTTAATTGGAGGTACATTCCATAGATTCCTCAAGAATGACGCATTTTTTCATGGAGTCTTGAACTTCAATCGGTTATTTCTCAAACTGAAGCGGTTCACATGTAACTAGTGGTTGGTTCTTCCCATGCATTGGATAGCATGCATTGTGTGCATCCGATAAGGTCTCCATATCGGAAATATAGGAGGTAGGAACCGCGTCACCAAGGTGTTGTGAACACCTCTAGTGTGGTCGGGGGTTAGGAAGATCTCGGCTGTTGATTGGGATATGACAAATCTACCGGTCGCTATGATGTCCCAACTTCTGGCTTCTCTTTCCCTTGAGTAAAGCTTGCAAAACTTCATGTTGGATGCAATCTCCACCTCCATCCACTCATGAATCTTGGAAGACATTTTTCAAACCAAGTCCTTCATTAAAAAGACTTGCGGAGGTCAAATTACCCAACGCCTCTAGTATCTCCTTTGGTCTCTCACAATTGTATAAATCCAAGGTGGTCAAGGATTGCAAATTACCCAAAGCCTTCGGTATCTCCTTCAAGCCCGTACAACCACTTAAATCCAAGGTGGTCAAGGAGGTCAAATTACCCAACGCCTCCGGTATCTCCTTCAAGCCCGTACAACCACTTAAATCCAAGGTGGTCAAGGAGGTCAAATTACCCAACGCCTCCGGTATCTCCTTCAAGCCCTCACAATTGTTTAAATACAAGGTGGTCAAGGAGGTCAGATCACCCAACGCCTCCGGTATCTCCTTCAAGCCCTTACAACCCCTTAAATTCAAGGTGGTCAAGGAGGTCAAATTACCCAACGCCACCGGTATCTCCTTCAAGCCCTTACAACCCCTTAAATTCAAGGTGGTCAAGGAGGTCAAATTACCCAACGCCACCGGTATCTCCTTCAAGCCCTTACAACCCCTTAAATTCAAGGTGGTCAAGGAGGTCAAATTACCCAACGCCACCGGTATCTCCTTCAAGCTCTCACAATTGTTTAAATACAAGGTGGTCAAGGAGGTCAGATCACCCAACGCCTCCAGTATCTCCTTCAAGCCCTCACAATTGTTTAAAGACAAGGTGGTCAAGGAGGTCAAATTACCCAACGCCTCCGGTATCTCCTTCAAGCCCGTACAACCACTTAAATACAAGGTGGTCAAGGAGGTCAAATTACCCAACGCCTCTAGTATCTCCTTTGGTGTCTCACAATTGTATAAATCCAAGGTGGTCAAGGACTGCAAATTACCCAACGCCTTCGGTATCTCCTTCAAGCCCGTACAACCACTTAAATCCAAGGTGGTCAAGGAGGTCAAATTACCCAACGCCTCCGGTATCTCCTTCAAGCCCGTACAACCACTTAAATCCAAGGTGGTCAAGGAGGTCAAATTACCCAACGCCTCCGGTATCTCCTTCAAGCCCGTACAACCACTTAAATACAAGGTGGTCAAGGAGGTCAAATTACCCAACGCCTCCGGTATCTCCTTCAAGCCCTCACAATTGTTTAAATACAAGATGGTCAAGGAGGTCAGATCACCCAACGCCTCCGGTATCTCCTTCAAGCCCTCACAATTGTTTAAATACAAGTTGGTCAAGGAGGTCAAATTACCCAACGCCTCCGGGATCTCCTTCAAGCCCGTACAACCACTTAAATACAAGGTGGTCAAGGAGGTCAAATTACCCAACGCCTCCGGTATCTCCTTCAAGCCCGTACAACCACTTAAAGACAAGGTGGTCAAGGAGGTCAAATTACCCAACGCATCCGGTATCTCTTTCAAGCCCGTACAACCACTTAAATACAAGGTGGTCAAGGAGGTCAAACTACCCAACGCCTCCGGTATCTCCTTCAAGCCCGTACAACCACTTAAAGACAAGGTGGTCAAGGAGGTCAAATTACCCAACGCATCCGGTATCTCTTTCAAGCCCTTACAACCCCTTAAATACAAGGTGGTCAAGGAGGTCAAATTACCCAACGCCTCCGGTATCTCCTTCAAGCCCGTGCAACCACTTAAAGACAAGGTGGTGAAGGAGGTCAAATTACCCAACGCCTCCGGTATCTCCTTCAAGCCCGTACAACCACTTAAATACAAGGTGGTCAAGGAGGTCAAATTACCCAACGCCTCCGGTATCTCCTTCAAGCCCGCACAATTGTTTAAATACAAGGTGGTCAAGGAGGTCAGATCACCCAACGCCTTCGGTATCTCCTTCATGCCCGTACAACCACTTAAATCCAAGGTGGTCAAGGAGGTCAAATTACCCAACGCCTCCGGTATCTCCTTCAAGCCTGTACAACCACTTAAATCCAAGGTGGTCAAGGAGGTCAAATTACCCAACGCCTCCGGTATCTCCTTCAAGCCCGTACAACCACTTAAATCCAAGGTGGTCAAGGAGGTCAAATTACCCAACGCCTCCGGTATCTCCTTCAAGCCCTCACAATTGTTTAAATACAAGGTGGTCAAGGAGGTCAGATCACCCAACGCCTCCGGTATCTCCTTCAAGCCCTCACAATTTTTTAAATACAAGTTGGTCAAGGAGGTCAAATTACCCAACGCCTCCGGTATCTCCTTCAAGCCCTCACAATTGTTTAAATACAAGTTGGTCAAGGAGGTCAAATTACCCAACGCCTCCGGTATCTCCTTCAAGCCCGTACAACCACTTAAAGACAAGGTGGTCAAGGAGGTCAGATCACCCAACGCCTTCGGTATCTCCTTCATGCCCGTACAACCACTTAAATCCAAGCTGGTCAAGGAGGTCAAATTACCCAACGCCTCCGGTATCTTCTTCAAGCCCGTACAACCACTTAAATCCAAGGTAGTCAAGGAGGTCAAATTACCCAACGCCTCCGGTATCTCCTTCAAGCCCGTACAACCACTTAAAGACAAGGTGGTCAAGGAGGTCAAATTACCCAACGCATCCGGTATCTCTTTCAAGCCCTTACAACCCCTTAAATACAAGGTGGTCAAGGAGGTCAAATTACCCAACGCCTCCGGTATCTCCTTCAAGCCCGTGCAACCACTTAAAGACAAGGTGGTGAAGGAGGTCAAATTACCCAACGCCTCCGGTATCTCCTTCAAGCCCGTACAACCACTTAAATACAAGGTGGTCAAGGAGGTCAAATTACCCAACGCCTCCGGTATCTCCTTCAAGCCCGCACAATTGTTTAAATACAAGGTGGTCAAGGAGGTCAGATCACCCAACGCCTTCGGTATCTCCTTCATGCCCGTACAACCACTTAAATCCAAGGTGGTCAAGGAGGTCAAATTACCCAACGCCTCCGGTATCTCCTTCAAGCCTGTACAACCACTTAAATCCAAGGTGGTCAAGGAGGTCAAATTACCCAACGCCTCCGGTATCTCCTTCAAGCCCGTACAACCACTTAAATCCAAGGTGGTCAAGGAGGTCAAATTACCCAACGCCTCCGGTATCTCCTTCAAGCCCTCACAATTGTTTAAATACAAGGTGGTCAAGGAGGTCAGATCACCCAACGCCTCCGGTATCTCCTTCAAGCCCTCACAATTTTTTAAATACAAGTTGGTCAAGGAGGTCAAATTACCCAACGCCTCCGGTATCTCCTTCAAGCCCTCACAATTGTTTAAATACAAGTTGGTCAAGGAGGTCAAATTACCCAACGCCTCCGGTATCTCCTTCAAGCCCGTACAACCACTTAAAGACAAGGTGGTCAAGGAGGTCAGATCACCCAACGCCTTCGGTATCTCCTTCATGCCCGTACAACCACTTAAATCCAAGCTGGTCAAGGAGGTCAAATTACCCAACGCCTCCGGTATCTTCTTCAAGCCCGTACAACCACTTAAATCCAAGGTAGTCAAGGAGGTCAAATTACCCAACGCCTCCGGTATCTCCTTCAAGCCCGTACAACCACTTAAATACAAGGTGGTCAAGGAGGTCAAATTACCCAACGCCTCTAGTATCTCCTTTGGTCTCTCATAATTGTATAAATCCAAGGTGGTCAAGGACTGCAAATTACCCAACACCTTCGGTATCTCCTTCAAGCCCGTACAACCACTTAAATCCAAGGTGGTCAAGGAGGTCAAATTACCCAACGCCTCCGGTATCTCCTTCAAGCCCGTACAACCACTTAAATCCAAGGTGGTCAAGGAGGTCAAATTACCCAACGCCTCCGGTATCTCCTTCAAGCCCGTACAATGCCATAATTTCAAGATGGTCAAGGAGGTCAAATTACCCAACGCTTCCGGTATCTCCTTCAAGCCCGTACAACCACTTAAATCCAAGTTGGTCAAGGCGCTCAAATTACCGAACGCCTCCGGTATCTCCTTCAAGCCCGTACAACCACTTAAAGACAAGGTGGTCAAGGAGGTCAAATTACCCAACGCCTCCGGTATCTCCTTCAAGCCCGTACAACCACTTAAAGACAAGGTGGTCAAGGAGGTCAGATCACCCAACGCCTTCGGTATCTCCTTCATGCCCGTACAACCACTTAAATCCAAGCTGGTCAAGGAGGTCAAATTACCCAACGCCTCCGGTATCTTCTTCAAGCCCGTACAACCACTTAAATCCAAGGTAGTCAAGGAGGTCAAATTACCCAACGCCTCCGGTATCTCCTTCAAGCCCGTACAACCACTTAAATACAAGGTGGTCAAGGAGGTCAAATTACCCAACGCCTCTAGTATCTCCTTTGGTCTCTCACAATTGTATAAATCCAAGGTGGTCAAGGAGGTCAGATCACCCAACGCCTTCGGTATCTCCTTCATGCCCGTACAACCACTTAAATCCAAGGTGGTCAAGGAGGTCAAATTACCCAACGCCTCCGGTATCTCCTTCAAGCCCGTACAACCACTTAAATCCAAGGTGGTCAAGGAGGTCAAATTACCCAACGCCTCCGGTATCTCCTTCAAGCCCGTACAATGCCATAATTTCAAGATGGTCAAGGAGGTCAAATTACCCAACGCTTCCGGTATCTCCTTCAAGCCCGTACAACCACTTAAATCCAAGTTGGTCAAGGCGCTCAAATTACCGAACGCCTCCGGTATCTCCTTCAAGCCCGTACAACCACTTAAAGACAAGGTGGTCAAGGAGGTCAAATTACCCAACGCCTCCGGTATCTCTTTCAAGCCCGTACAACCACTTAAATACAAGGTGGTCAAGGAGGTCAAATTACCCAACGCCTCCGGTATCTCCTTCAAGCCCGTACAATGCCATAATTTCAAGATGGTCAAGGAGGTCAAATTACCCAACGCTTCCGGTATCTCCTTCAAGCCCGTACAACCACTTAAATCCAATTTGGTCAAGGGGGTCAAATTACCCAACGCCTCCGGTATCTCCTTCAAGCCCTTACAATTGCTTAAATCCAAGTTGGTCAAGGAGGTCAAATTACCCAACGCCTCTGGTATGTCCTTCAAGCCCGTACAACCACTTAAATCCAAGGCGGTCAAGGAGTGCAAATTACCCAACGCCTTTGGTATCTCCTTCAAGCCCTCACAATTGTTTAAATCCAAGGTGGTCAAGGAGGTCAAATTACCCAACGCCTCCGGTATCTCCTTCAAGCCCGTACAACCTCTTAAATCCAAGGCGGTCAAGGAGGTCAAGTTGCCAACTTGTATAGGAACGTACTCCAAAATTCTACATCCACATAAATTTAGTTCTCTCAAAGAGGGTAGAGATCCTATGCTCTCTGGTAAGTGTTGAAATTTATAGCATTTTTGTATTGTCATTTCATTCAATGATACCAACCCATAAATACTTTCAGGTAGTGCTTTTAAGCTGGATACACCCGTAATCACCAAAACCTTCAAATGCAGAAGATTTTCCCATTTCACAAAGGAGATTGGATTTTGCATTTCTTCACCACTAGACATGAAGATTTTTTGTTTGCAATTCACCAACAAACAACTTAGATGCTTAGAGTGGTTCACAATAGGTCCTATTGATACCAGACTCTCACACCCTTGATAATTGAACAATCGAAGAGAAGGCAATGGTTCCTTCATGTCCATGAATCTGACCTCCTTTGTTGGTTCATTGTAGGAAAGACTTTCCATGTGCCTCATATCTTTTCCAATTTCCTCATTCCATTTTGTAGCATGTATGTTCCACAAACGAGTTCCCATATAGTCGGACTGTGTTTCCACAATCATGCGGCCCATGTCTCGTAATTGGTCATGCATTTCCAAGCCTCCGTCTTTGCCAATCTTGACCAAAGATTTATCTTCCAAATGTTTCAAGGATTTTTTGGGGTTTTCGTTGATGTTGCTCCATATTTGCAAAGCAGTTTCAACTCTTAACATACCATCCGCAAACAAATCTTTGCTAAGAAAACAACACATGTCCAAAAACATGTTCTTGTCTTCTTCATCCTTGAGGTCGTCAAAGCTTACTTGTAAGCACTGCCAAAGTTCCATATCGTTTTTTGAACCTAACGATCTTGCCCTTCGTAGCCTTTGCAAAGTCCTCATCCATATGCGCACGCGATCAATTCCACATAATGTGGAACCCACAACCTTCAAGCTTAAAGGAAGTCCCCTACAAGTTTCCACAATTCTCTTCGCTATGTCTTCCACATGAGGTGGTATTTCAAAGACCCTTTGATTGTCACAAACATGTAGAGTAAACAAATTCATAGCTTCATCCAAATTCAACTCGTTTATATCCACTCGTTGAGCACCTTCAAGGCTTTCGACAAGGCCCCAATCACGAGTTGTGATGATCATTTTGTTCTTCACAGGGGCCACTTTGAAGATCTCAAGATCCATTAATTCATGGATTTGGTCTACACTACCAATGTCATCTAGAACCATGAGAGTCCTTTGCTTAGTGAATTTTTCCTCCAACAATCTTCTCCCTTCTGCAATGTCAATCACATTCTCATGATTCACTCCTAGGTTGCTCAAAATTTCTTTCAATATTTCTAAAATACCACATCCTTGGGCTTTCATGAACGTGAAGCACGATACATCAAATTCTTGGCACATATGCTCCATCACATACTTTGCCAAAGTGGTTTTCCCCATTCCACCCATCCCGATGATGACCACCATCGAGTGCTTAACCAATTCCGTTATCACCTTTAACTTTCTTTTGTCCATACCAACAAGCTTCTGTGCACCATTGTGTTGAGCCTTTGTCCTCGTGAGTTCCATGCAATGTATGGATCCGACTAACACATCGCATTCTCCTTTGTTTGCATATGTACTAGCCGGAATGTTCACATGATCCACACCGTTCATCTTTCCTGATATAAACCAAACACATGCCCTTATCCAACTTACCATCACTTGGAACCACAACCAAAAACAAGATACAAGAGCTTGAAGCAAATGGAACCGATTTTGCCCAAAGGTGTTAAGATTGATCCAACCATTCGAGATATTTTGAGTATTCTCCAAAAGCTCCCCTTTTACTTTGCCAAGCCTCATACAAATATGTTCAAACGTTGGCCTTTCTGACGGTTGTAGACACCAACATTGTTCTATCAAAGCTGCCAAGGACTTAGGGCAATCAAGGGGCAACTTTGGTCGTTCTCCATCCTCCATACTTTTCTTTATAGATGATGGAGTCCTTCCTTGAAATGGTGTGGTTGTGGTGAGAACATATGAACACAACATGGCAAAACTAAATACATCGCTTTTGAAAGCATTTGCCTTGCCACCTTTGAGAAAAGTCTCCGGAGCTCTATACCCAGTCGTTCCTAATTTTCCCAAAGTTGGCTCCTCATACACATCCTTGGCTTTGATTTTTGCAATTCCGAAGTCCGCCAACTTCACTTTCACATAACCCATCCCATCCAACTTAGAGTCCCCCCAAAAGTTGACAAGGACATTTTCAGGTTTCAAATCACGATGAGCAACATTCATGTCGTGAAGGTAAAACATACCTCTTGCAATCTGCATTATAATATCAATGGTAACAAGATAAGATTTTCTCAAAGTCTTGTTGTCCAAATGATCTGCAAGGTTCTTGTCCATTTTTTCCATCACTATGTAATTCCCAAACTTTTGGTTGTCCAAGATTTCCCCACAACAAATGAACTTAATAATATTGGGATGGCTCAACCCTGCTAAAACACCCACTTCCTTCCTATAATTTGCATTTGACATAATGATATATTCTTCACCATCAACCTTTTCAAAAACCTTCGCTGCAACGTCTAGGCCAAAACACTTTGTCATATATACTTGTCCAACACTACCAATGCCCAGTGATGTTGTCAGTTCAGGACTCCAATGATATGTGGGAAAATTAACAACATCCAACTCCCGGCCTTCCCCATCCATTCGACAACTCAACCGCTTATGGGCATGCTTCACAATCTCTTGCTCTTCAGGAGATTCTTTTGTTGCTTGAATATGTGCCAACAAACGGGACTCCAACGCCTCTTGGTCTTTCTCCACCTCCAAAAATTTGATTGGACTAAAGTTGATGGATTCTTGAAGGCCATGTACATTTACACCCATTGATTGAAATTGGCCACACATTGTGTCAAAATTGCATCTCAACTCTTCAAGTACCTCTCGAAACTCCTCTTCATTGTCCATTTGCCATAGTGATGCACGAACCCAATCAACCTTACCACAATCTTGGATTATTACCTCAACTCTCTTCATAACTCGATACAAATCCTCCATACTTGATCCAAGCTTGACCTTTCCATGCAAAGTTTTCACCATGCTTTGGATACCCTCCACAAGAAGAGATGATATGTTTGTCATGTGCAAACATTGGTTTCCATTCAACAAATTTGATCCTCGCACCAACTTCTTCATTTGTGTTGAGCATTGGACCAATAGTAGCATGAAGTTCTCGTCCATGACGCAATGATTGCCAATTGGAAATCTTCAAAACCCTATATCACAAATTTCACAAGTTTTCAAAAGTCTAATGTCAAGGAACATAACATAACTTCCGAAGGTGTAGAAAAAACTCAATTTAAAGGTCATCCAAATCTTGTTTCTCAATTTAAGCCAACGTCCTTTTCCATGTCAATGAACACACCGTTGATTTTCTTTTATCCTTTTTGTTGTTGTCACACAATCATTGGTGTTGGTTTAATATATTGTAGAAACATGTTTACAAGTGCACAATAAGTACCATAATCAAATTTGATCTTGGTTCTAATCAATATTGAGCACCTCAAGTGAGCCATATCGCATGCCAAACTAATTGCAATCACATTGATATTCCTATGTCACATGCAAATGTAGAGGTATGTGGTTGAAGATGTTTACCTTTTATTTTTTGTGTAAATCCAAAGATGTACTAAGACTTAAATCCAATCCAAACTCCGACTAACAACTCTTGCTGTCAACACCAATCAAACTAAGCTCAAAGTTAGCCTCTCTTATTCATCAACCTTGCAAATTCTGAAGCATCACATTCATCAAGGATAATCTTCGACTCTAAGATAAACATTTCAAAGCACCACATTGTTTCATATAGTAATTATAATCGTTGTGTGAACTATTCGCCAACAATTAAAACAAGTTGTCTATATCCCTCAAAATGCCACATCCAAAACCATTAATCATATTCTATTAAATATCAATTGAAGATCTTAAAATCAAAGGCTTAAAATGATCACTCACAAGTGGGAGAGGTCTTCATATTTGTATAAAATGATTAATTATTAAGTCACAAAAATTAACACACAAGATACACAGTTGGATCCAATTTCTTATGTACACACTTTCATCTTTCATTTTCATCTTCCACTTTCATTTTTGTTTCAACACTAATTGAAAACATGTACCCAATGCCCCTAAACATGCATACTTTTCCATGTAAGTTAAGTGATACTATTCAGTCGGTGACACTTAATATCATAAACAATGTACCTCCAAGAATCACCTTTCACGGTTTTAAACATGTCCAGAAGGGATTTTAAGTGATGAAACTACTTCGTGTAGTTGCCAAAAGGTTTGGAGGTCAATTTTTCAATCCACATTACTATGTCGCTCCTATTCAAGCTTACATGTATACATGTGACCAAGAGTTGCAATTCACCGGCCCAAACGAACCTCGCGATGGCCATTCCCCTTCCAATATTCTTCAACATCAATCTTCAACTTACACACCAACCATGGCCAACCTGGAGATCAACACCGTTGTCAGAAAATGAACCGAGAGTTTGACAAATGATAACATCAACAAAAAATGAACATGAAAGTGTGTTGCACAATGCAGTTGTTGATCGTACTCAAGGTCACTAAAAATGTTTGCTACACGGATAGAACTGTAGATAAGGATAACATAAGACAAAGACGATCTTTGAAGTGAGTGCCTAGTTGTCAAAAATCCACATATTGTTCCAATAGCTACATCACAACTCACAAAAGGATGATCATAGCTTTTGAATTTTCTCATGTTTCATATAAAACTACAACTGAGCCTTCTGTATTGTAGGTCATGATCTCTAGAGGAGAGTAAGGTAGACCAACATTGATCTACCATAACAAATATGTGAACACCTATATGCAACTGGTGTGTAATTAGGTGTGAATTTTAGAACAAACACCAAACATACATGTGTTAAGAAAAGGTTGGACTACGTGCTCAAAATATGCTACCAATTCTAGATTCAATAGTCAACATAATTGGGGGGGGGGGGGGGGAGGGCCTATTTAACCGATAATCTTCACTTTGATAAAGAACAAAATATTATTATGAGCTCTCAAAGAAATTGGATACAGGCACGATCCGGATGTACTAATCATCTTGCACCAATTTTTGCACGTGTCTCCTATCCTACAAGATGTGGGTGCAGAGATAAAAGTATCCAAATACAACACATCTACCTTTGGTGCATTTGCCAAGCACATCGAATCTTCTCAACTTGTAAACTCACCTTGGATATTACTTTAACCTTCGTTTTGACACTAATTGTAACCATCTTGCCAAAACATATAAAAAAATGTACATAGGCTTCAATGTAAGTTAAGCTTAGGTGAGGTGATATTGTTCAGAGGGTGTTACTTATTAATACGATAAACAGAGTAGCTCCAAGCAATCACAGGTTGTCAGGAAAGGCTCCTAAACTTTATAGTTATTACTGCTTGCAGGTGCCAAAAGTTTTGAGGTTATTATATTGGTCCACTTTACTATATGGCTCCTACTCAAGGTCAGAGGTCTGTGACCAAATGTTGCAAATCACCTGCTCAAACAATGCTCCCAATGGCCATTCTTCTAACATACTTACACAAGAAATTTCACCAACCATGGCCAACTTGGAAATCAATACAATCATCACCTTGTCCGCCTTCAAAGTGAATTGGAATCCTTATGGTATATCGGTATCTTAATGTTGGCCTGACTAGTTACTAAGCTGGCCATACTATTCACAACTTTGATTGCACAAAATCATAGTAGGCTCCAAATCATTTTTCTGTAATCCCTGGCATCACCATTCACAAGTCCAACCTCCCATCAGACAATTTAACCTAATACAAAATCATCTAACCAGATAACTCTGAAGTCCTCCCAACCTACAAAGCTCGAATAAAGTATACTACCATTGTTCATGTATCCCAGGCAAGCATGGCTCTAAGTTATATATCCCTCCATATAAACACTCAATTAATAAATTAACTTGCAAACTGTTACCAACTATTCATTGTATCTGCATTGAAAACGACTCAAACAACATTACACATGCAAGGCAACCAACACCAGCCACAAAAACATACGCCCAATTCAAATGACCCAAGTCCCTCAATAAACCAATATTGAAAGTTTTCCATTCAGTCCTCCTCACTACCTCCAAAGAATGTACCGAAACTTACAAAATATGGAAGGTGTTGTATGCAAAACAACCAACTCCCAACCAAAAGTCTCGCTGAGTAAAAGGATAACTCAAGTGCATTGCACAACGGAAGTAATTCATGTTCGTTTTGACAGGCACTCAAAACGTTTCCTCCACTGGTGGACAAAGATGAGACAAAGACGACCTTCGATTTAAGTGTGTGATTCTCAAAAGTCTACAAGTACATGGATTCAAGAGCTACGGAAAAACTCACGAAAGGGATCGTCGAAGCTCTTGAAAAATCTCGTCATTGTATCTTACATACTACAGCTGAGCCTCCTGCCTTGTAGGTGGCAGAGGCAACATGAAAGCGAGTATAATATTCTCATTTGGTGCTAGCGGCTTGTATTAGCCATAAGCTTGCACAATACACTAGTGTGCAGATCGAACACATAAAGTCTGTCGTCTCTACTCTTGTTGCCTGCTTTGCTCTAAAACATGGTCGGAGGAAGCTTTACCACATACATACAGTATTTCCATTGCAAGGAGGTTCTCTGACATAACTACAAGATACGTGCATAAAAGTCCTACTCTGCAACCTGAAAATATAGTCAGGTATGCAAGTGCAATGAATTGCAACAAAAGAACCATCTCTCTCACCATACCCCTCACCAATCAGTCACTGTCACTTGCGTGAAGGGCCAGCCACATACTTGGATCTTGAGCTCAAGGTGGGCAAGCTTGCAAGTTCAGTGTGCCCAGGTGAAAGAATATGAATGTTTTATTTGTGTGTAACATGGTCAGAGTGGCTTGGTTCCCTCTTATTTTGGAAGGATTTTCAAGGTCCAGCCAAAACTTGAACTTGTAATTATTAGACTTGACTTGAACACAAGCTTGAACTTGAGTTTCAATCCAAAATAAGCGGAGACCAACCTTTAAAGACAAAGTTCCAAAATCTTAGGCACATGTAAGGGCGAAGGTCATTTACCTTGGCCCACCCATCCTGCGACCTTAAGTTTGACCTCAAGTGGTGTGAGACAACGACCAACGCTACGTGTATGTCTGGAAATCAAAACATTACAGAGGGTAATGGAGGAGAGGAGAGGAGGCACCCATCTCCTTTCTAAATTCTCTCCTTCACCATTTGCCCCACATTCACATTTTCTTGCCTTCAATCCTTTGTTTGCGTGTGCAGACGACGGCCTTGCTTTGACCAAGTGCATGCAAAATAAACATGTGGGATTGAGGGAAATGTGAAAATGAGAGAATGTAAGTTACCCCATCAGTATGTAAGAATCACAACGACCAGGTCGTAGTTCCGGAAGTATTGCAACCCCGCCACTAAACCTCCATTCGCCTCCATGCCTCCTTCCTCCGACCTGAACTAACTTACAAACTACACTTCCAGCATTGTCGTCATCATCTCACTGCTGCCCACATGACATGACCACTTCAAATCTACAGCAACAATATTGCCAAAGCTCCCCCATTCACCACAAACCATAAAAAGCCTTCAAACTGCAAAGCTCCGAACATCACCACCACCACCACCACCACCACCACCACCACCACTTAACCCTAGTTGCCGCCCAAATCCTACAACCCCGTAAACGGCCTCCCCACTGACCTGTAAGCTGTCAACGTAAGCAAAACCATGGTGGAGTCCGCTATGGCAGAGTCTGCTGATGTCTCTGGAAGCTGCAGTGGAAATCACAGCGTTGTCAGAAAATAAAAACATGGAACTCAAGTTACTTTAGCAACAACAAAACGTGAAAATGCTAACTTGACTTTTGGTGGGCAATTCTAACTCGAAGGGTCCTTTTGTCGGGGGATGATTCCCGATGATTTTCCGCTGGTTGATTTGCATACAATATCAAATTACACTTTCTTTCCAACTGTGATGCATCCTTGGAGGTGAATGACGAGCACCTCCTGATGGCATGCCAGAATGAGTATGACCTTCAAAAACACCCGATGCAGAGCTTTTCTTTTAAACCTCCTCACTACCTCCAAGAGTGCACCGAAACTTACCCAAATATGGAAGGTGTTGTATGCAAAACAACCAACTCCCGACCAAACATCGAGTTGAGTCGAAGGATAACTCACGAGTGTTGTAGGGTGTAAATAGTTCTTGTTCATTTTGAAGGCCGCTCAAAATGTTTCCTCTACTGGTGGACAAAGATAAGACAAAGAAGACCTTTGAAGTTAGTATGCACTGGTTCTCAAAAATCTACAAGTACATGGATACCAGAGCTCTAGAACAACTCACAAAAGGGATCCTCAAAACTTAAAAGAAATCTCATCGTTGTTATTATATACTACACCTGAGGCGTTGTCATGTACGTTAGACCTTTTCAAGAATAGAAAGAGTTGTAAGCAAACCTTCCAATACCAACAAAGTCCTCTACTACCCTTTACATGTCCGCCTTGAAAGTAAGTCGGAATATTTGTGGCATATTGATATCTTACCCTCGCCTTGAACTCAAACTATGCCGGTCACCCAATCACCAACTTCCCCAATAACTCATAGTACCGCTCCAAATCGGTTTCGGCCAACCCTGACATCACAATCCACATGTGCACCATCCCATTAGACGATTTAACTTGAAACCAAATCATTCAACCAGACACTTCTGAAGTCCTCCCAACCTACAGAGCTCGAATACACTATACAACTGTTGTGCATGTTTTCTTGAGTCAACAAGCATGGCTCTAAATTATATATCCCTCCACGTAAACACTCATTCGATAAACTCACCTAAAAACCATTACCAACTTGTCACTCTACCTGCTTTCGAAACGAGATGTAATACATCACACAAACAAAAGAGCTAACATATGAAGCTAAGAACTTGAGGCCCATATGACACACCTCAACCTCACTCCTGATTTGCACTACTACTCCATCATGAATTCAGGTCGCCGAACCTAAGAGCTAGCTTCTCCACATATATAATATCATTGTCCATCACCTAATTTGACCTTCCAATAGTACCCCATCAAGCATACAAATTTTATCTTACAACTTATACAGACCTAGAAAGCAAAACATGATATCTTTCTAAGAGAACAACTTCAGATATTGACGTACAGCAGGTAGATATTCTGCAAGATGAGGAGATTGAGTGCCATAAAACACACTTGCATATGTGGTGTCGGCCAAAGTACAACCCTCTTTCAACTTCTAGGTTCCTTGTTGGCAGAAGACAAAATGCAAGAGCAAGGTTTGTCATTTGCCAGAATTTAGCTCAAGTGCAACCTGGTTGGCACAGGGTTATGGTATGATCTAATTGAATTGATTTAAGATGAGCGTAGTTCAGCTGAATGTATCTGATGAGATCCTGATTTGATGTGAGAGTAACACACGATCCGGTTATCTAAAATTCCCTGCATGATGATGAAGCTAAGAAATTTTGGGAGCTCGGATTGTACTCTTAAACTTCTTAAAAATCAATAAGGACTGCAGGTGATATTAGTCGCGTTTTTACATATTAGATATTGTACTGGCGTCGATAGAATGGAAGGTTATGAAATAATTTAGTGATCCATAAGTTTAATCAAACATAGAAAGCAAACTTTCAAGCTTCAGCACTCAGAGTGGGGAGTTTCAATGGTAGTGTATGATCTGTATAACCAATTTTGTGCCACCAAATAACAACCCTCCTGGAAACCTCAATATTAATCAAGTTAGCAAGCCTTGCTATAACATTCTTAAGACAAGGAATCAAAGTGCACAACCTATTGTGAATATATAAACCACCCAAATCTTAAACTTAGGAAGACCACCTTGAGCAAGTCATTTTCCGATCTAGAGCATAATCGATACGACTAGTTAAATTTTAAACAGACATAACAACAATCAAACGCAGCTACTTTACGAATTGTTTGGTCTTGGTGTAGAGATGTATTAGTTGATGGCATGACCTACTTTCAAAGTCTCCTCAACTTGTATTATGGGATCGCAAGTTCAATCCTTTCAAGAGATCTCAAAAGGTCAAGGCAATAAACTTGTACTAGGTTAAGAATGTTATGAAAGCACAAAGATATCTAGCACCGAACACAATACACACAGATGTTCGAGCATGAAATTTATAGAAAATGGAAAAGGTATTAGGTGTAACTGGTTAAAGAATGTTATGAAACCACAAAGGTTTCTAGCACGGTAGAGAATAGACACTGAATCTGTTCAAATATGAATTCTATCAGAAAGGCACATACTAAAGATACTGTTTACTGGCTTAAAAATATTTCTGATATGAAGCACATAGATTCCTAGAAGAGAATAAACACCGATGATCTGCAAGTATGAGAGCTCTAACAATGAAGAACCTACGTAAGTGGCCACTTTGTTGAATGAGTTTCGGTGAGCTTGGAACTGGTCAAACTAGAGGCTGGAGAGACAGGCACACACGCACGGAGGAAATCTGAGAGGATTGGTTAGTTAATTCAATTACACAAAATGTCAAAATCAAGACAAACCACCCAAAGAAAACAAGAAAAAATACCTTGCTAGCTTGAGGCTGTGACCGACTTGTGATGATGATTTATACACTTCTCACTCGAACGATAAGATAACTGTATCCCTCAATCGACCTTTACAGACACCGTAGCTACTAACCAAGCCCCCTACCATATGTCACAATGGGAGACTGATTCTTGAACACTAACTTGAAGCTTTCTAAGAAGTGTTTCTCGGAAGATGAATTTGCTAACTTTGTGTTTTGCACTCATGAGCAACTTAAATAATGTCCTAAGCGATGAAATCAGGTATGAAGGTGTTCCCATTCCGGAATCATGCTTCCTAGCAGTGGCAGCGAACCTATCTTGCTGAATTGTCATGCCGCTGTCAAGCTAAAAGTCCAAGTCTGTGCACCTGAACGTCGGAGGCTCCTGTCGGTATGTGTAGAAAATATATATGTACATTGAAAGTTGGAAGTTGCATGAAAGAAGGGACCATGGGAAGCTCTCAATGAGTCACTTGAAACTCTCACCCAACAGTGACTCAGGGCCACTTCACACACAAGGCTGAAGGCCCTTGACCATGGCAATGTAAGAGCTCTCATTGGTCGAAAAGGCGGAGACCGTCCAAGTTCACTTCACACTAGGAGGTGAAGGCCTAAAGGTCCAAAGAAAAGTTTGTGGATGAAAAGTCTACATGGAGTCCTACATGGCTTGTTGTGGATAAGGGTGCATGGTCTACCGGAATTTGCGTCAGACCCACCTCCACGAGGTGGGCTTGACGCAAATTCCGGTAGACCATGACTTTTTTAATGTTTTTTCTAGCATGACAGATTTCAGGACAGACTGCATGGAAGATTCCAAAACAGATTCCAGGACAAACAAACACCACCAAGTAATTATCTTAAATTGATAAACTTGGAGACATATTATATTAAACCAAATCCTCCCCTCTTTTTCCGCCAACAAAATATGCAATGGTCCCGCAACATGGTTCATTCTCACTTCACACTATGCTTGAGGGCCCAAGACTACATAAAATGGCTTTCCCAACACCCATGGTATGGCCTTTGGATGAGAGTCAAGGGTCCTCACCATTACAAGGTCACGGCTCTTGGCTCATGTGTGAAGTGACCCTCAATTGGCACTGAAATGAAATGAAGTAACGAAAGTGCTTTTAAGGACCGGGATCCGATGATGATAATATTGGATCGGATGACGAGGCAAGTTTGTGGGTAGCCGCATGATAGCATTATTATTTAGCCTCTATGGCCTACCTACTACAAATGTGTGGGTCTTGAAATTTGGTTGTACTTTTCTCGAACGTTGAACTCGGGACCCGAGTATCATGTGCTCTCACATTGAATCTGAGCCATGTCTAAGGTTCTCTGCCCACTTGACCCTAAAGGCTAAATCTCAACCCCCGTTTAGCACATGTAGAGTTTTTTTATTGTACCACGTTCCCGCCTGTCCTGGTTGAGTGGTCATATATGTCTCCCCCAAATATGTTGACTATTAATCTAGAATGTTTACAATATTGTGAGCATGTAGTCCAATCTTGTAACCACATGCCGATTTGGTGTCTCATCTTGGAGCCATACCTAACCACATATCACTCAAATACATGTATATGAACAAGAGAAGTCGGTGGATTAGGCACATCTACTTTAAATCGGAGCTACACCACTCGTTCCCATTACAGACACCTCTAAATAATTTTAGGGAGGTGTGCTTGATTTGGTTACTTATCTTAGTCCGACAACCTATAATTGAGTGGTATGTGGTTAAGCATGTCTCCAAAAATTTGAATGAGAGCAAGAGGCAAGGAGGGGCATGGGAGCTACAAGTGATGTCAAGGGAATTGAGGTGGGGGCCTATTACATAATGTGTGCATTTGAATCCTTAGACAACCAAGACAATTAGAATCTATATTGAAGGATTCTTTATCAACCGAAAAAATTAATGTAGTAATTATCGTATTGGGTAACACATGTCCTTTTTGTGTCCATTATCAACAACACACCTTGCCATATACCACTCCAATATAGATGTCCAAATAAAATAGAGTGTTGGTGTCATACCTTAAGTGATCACATTACTCCCCTCAATTTGTATTAACAACTAAACCTAAAATGCTTAATACATTGAGCACATCCATAGCCCAATTTCAGTGTAACACATGTTTTTCTTGGTGTTTATTCTTAGTGACAATCCTTGTCATATACCACTCATTAAGTGTCCAATTAAATACAACGAGCACATGCAACCACATAATATTTACATACCTTAAGTGATCACATCATCCCTCTCAAACATGTTAATAATTGAACCTAGAATTGGTTTAACACCTTTGAGCACACAATCCAATCTCATCATTACACATGTCTTTTGATGTCCATCCTTAATTTAGAGCCTTGCCAATGACATATCACTCAACATGTAGGTGTCCAACTCAAAAATGAAGTAACAACATAAGCCCCACGTTCCATAAGTGATCATATTACCCCTCTCACTTTTGCTAGCAATTGAACCTACAATGGTTGATATTTTTGAGCACATAGTACAATGTCATTGTCACACATATCTTTTTATTGTCCATCTTGAAGCCATTTTGACGGAAAACTTTTTGCCACGGGGGGGTCACACCCCCTTACATTTTGTAACCACGTGCGATAATGGGGTATTTAATGGGGGGGTATTTATGCACCTCTCGGTATTTTTTCCCTCCCTATTTGTAGATATAAAGTTGCTTTGACATATTTTTAAGCACCCTATGTTTATTTGTAATTTTTTAGAGAGACCAATTTTTGGCATCATATTTTTTTTATAAATCGTACAAGTACACAAATAGTGAACGGAATACTATAGCATTGCAAAATCAACTATGTGGGCAACAAACGTTCCACACCATCCATCTTATCATTTAATTGGTTTCAATTAGTTATACCAATGCTAAAGCATTCAAAATGCCATTCAAAACACAACCAATAACACTTGTAGTTTAGTTAAAATATTACCAATGAACATGAAGATAACAAAATGTACAAGCTAACATAGACAAGTTGTAAACACGGATAGAACAAAACAAGAATTATAATCAATTGTCATAAGACATGAAATTTTGCATAATTATCTACTCCAAAACAAAAGATTGCATTCAATTGAAAAAACCAAATACAAAAATTGAAAACATTTACTTTAATTGTGTTCACAAACACATTCAACCTTATACCAAATATTTACAATGTGAAGGGTTAGGATATAACTATGCACCCTCCAATACATGTCAAGGTACATATCGATATCCTCTATAATGTCATGATAAGACAAAATGTTTTGGAGAGGTTTAACACCAATGATGACAAATAACTAAAACTAATTGTTGGCATGAGGCGGGCAACCTTCGAAGTTTCCAACCATTCCATCACGTATCCTCCAAGGCAAAGCACAATCCTCCGAGTCTACCATGGTGAGGTGCCAAATGTTGTAGCGCATCATCGATCATCTACAAAAGGTTGTTGTAGCAAAAAGGCAATGAATAGAATGTTGGCATATTAGACACTATTAGCAAGACAAGTAAAACTAATAACAAAAATTTATGAAGAATGAACTACATTCCAATCTTAATTCTCATAATTTCATGGCTTGAAAACTAGGTTTTTTGAGTGAAACACCTGTGTGAATGTTGTGAATGCTATGGAGCAATGAAAAAAACTCCAAAAAATGTGTCTTACCTACCGCCTTTGTGCCACGCTTCACTACTTCACCCCTTCACGCTTCACCAACGCAAGACCTCCTACCCAAACGCTTCACCGCCTTCACGCCACTATGCTTGTCCAAACCCTAAGCCAACCCAAGGGCCGTTGAGAAGTCACAATGTTCCTTCCCCCAAAAAAATCCACAACATTTTCCCTCCATACTAACACTTTTCATTCAAATTTGGACAGAATTTACACAATTCTTCATCCAAGTAGTCAAACCCATAATTATTCTATTGATTCTACTACACACATTTGGGGGGATCCAATATCTATAATCCTATTTTTTTTCTATTGATTACTAAAATGGAGGAATTATTCACCGCCCTATTTTATATATAATCATGTATGGGACATATTTCCAAAGCTATGGTAGATCTAACGAAGTTATAAAATTTACCCTCAACGAATTAAATTGACCCTATTTTTTATCTCACGTGGTTTCTAAAATTCCGAAAGTCACCCCCCCGTGCTTTTTGCCATGTACCACTCAAATATAGATGTCCAACTAAATAGTGTGACCATATAAGACCCACATAGCTTAAGTGATCCCTCCTCAAACATGTTAAAATTAAACTTAGAACAATGTAAACATACGAGTACATAACCATATCTCATCCAATAGCATAATGGTTATTGAGACTTGTCATAATGTTTCATCCGTGGAGGCACGTTACTCATCCATAATTCCCAAATTTTGTCCATGAGCTAATCGATTAAGACTCTTCACCAACTCGAGTAAGTTTAGGTGGATGACTTGCTGCTCATGCAACTCATCGTCCACTCTCTCTCTTTGGTTGTCTAGTTCATCATCCAATTATAGCACATGTTTTTTGGGTGTCCATTGTTACTTGCATTGATGTATGCAAATAGGTTGCCTTTGTGAATTGGTTGCCTCTTTACCCATGCAAATCACCTTGGGTAAGAACTAGATCATAAATATTTATTATTTTGTATATATGGTCATATGCATAGCAGCCACAATGTATTAACAATTCTTGCATTTTATTGCTATGATATTAAATATTCAAAAATTAGTGTGAAATTTTGATAAATAAACACGGGGTAACCTAATTGCACATATCACTGTGCACAACTTGCCATATAGTAAGATAGAGAGAAAAAAAAAGTGAATGACCACTACTAGTGCACTAGACTAGAAGTAGAATGATTCTTGTGTGGACCCAAAATGGCTTATTGTAAAAGTGATGGCCTAACAAGGATGTAATGATTGGCTGGATGCATTGATTTGCTGAATGCATTGATTGGTTGAATAGGTCTTGTTTCACGCCACATGGGATCACTTTTGGATGTCATTGAGTTAACCGTTTTTGGTGGATGCATGTGTAGAGAAGGATATGCATATGCACTTGTATAATAAAGTCTCTATATCTAGGGATGCTCTATTATACGAGTAGGGTGTTTGACTTACATGCCTCTTTGGGAAAATATAACTAATTATTTATAGGGCATAAAATCACAAATCAACTTGCATTCCTCGTATTTTCCTATACTCCATCTTCAAAAAGATTTCAAACCCACTTTTTTGGCCAAACCAACTTAATTTCACCGTTTTCTGTTTTTCTACCTTATTCAAGTTTAGGTGTCCAATCAAGTACACTCTAAGCTCCATAATATCACCCTTGTGGCAATCAAATTGTACATGATATTATCAAGGAGTTTTGTAGTGTTAGCATGGATGCATGATAAAAGAGGATTAGCGTTGCAAGTGACATTATGGAATAACACAAAGTCAACATTGCAATAATGGTCCAATGATTACAATGATGACAATGTGACACGTGCGAGCGTGTGGCTTGAATTCTTCGGTGGCTTGTTTTGATGTTAAAATCCATGACATATGGGAGGGAAACGTGACAATAAGGAGTGCGATTTAAAAATGAGAGCATCCGTTTCCTGTGGTTTGGGGATATAAGAGGAGGAGTGACATGAGGAAATTGAGATTACGGAGTTCAAAGCATATTGCAAAGAGTGAGGGGTTGATCACACCGGCCACTTCTGACACCATCCGTTAGCATCTCTGGCTGTAATAGTGTGAAAAGTGATGGGCCAACATCTACTTCTGAACATAATCCCCAGCAATTTCACGGCTGGAATTGGTGTGATTGGGGCATGACTGCATAAGTAAGGCCCACATACAGCGCAGTTCAAACTTATTAGAATAGTTCGGGAATGGGCTTCATGAGTGGAGTTCAAGTGCGTGCAATGTGCATGGAACCAGTATAATTTATAAGTATAATTTATGAGGCCTAAAATACTGGAACTTGGACAGCCTATTACTTAGGACACAAAAGAGCTTCGCATGCAGACAATCCAAAGTGGTCGGTAGGGTAATTGAATTCGCCACCTCGGATTCCTTAGGGTAGGAGCCAATCAGAAAGGCTGTGAGGTGGAACTACTGCCAAGGCCCTTGACCCTCCAGCTTCCTCATCTGCCCTGTCTTGTCTCCTCTCCACTCTCCACTCTCCATTCTCCATTCTCCATTCTACTCTCCTTAACTTAAATCTTATTACATTCTTCCAAACCAAACCTAAGTTATAGACACACATTACAATTTGCATTCCCAATCGCATAGTCATCATCGTCATCATCATCTCCAACATCCACCAAATTTGCTTACGGGGAGGAAGAAAGCATGAAGATATCTGTGAAGACGCTGAAAGGGAACCATTTTGATCTCACCGTCAGCCCTGCGGACACGGTAAAATGATGGTCTTTATGTCGGTTTTGATTTGGTTTTGGTTTTGGTTATGGTTATGTTCACGTGGTTGTGTGAATTGTGTAATGTGGATTGGGGAAAATGGGAGGGTAGGGGATGAGATGGCACGTGATTTGTCTGCATGGAGATCATGATGGTGTTCTTGAGGAGGGTATTTTAATAATGCATTTTAAGGGTTGAGTGTACTAGTGCATGTGGGAGTGGATGATTGTTTGATGGGTTCTTGCAACGAGGGGTTGTTGCTTTGGTAGAGTGAAGGTGGACATGTCCAGTAGAATGACAACGTTGGCTTCTAAATTTATTTTCTTAATGTGTAGTCAGGTTTCGAACGTTTGGTTTGAGGAATTAGGTTTAGTAACAAGTGTGGTTCTGTCAGGGGTAGTGTATATGGGGATTGATTTTAGGGGTGTGCTGTGTATGTGGTGAGGTTAGTTATTGCTGGAAGTGTTGACGGCGGGAAAGTCCATTTGAGAAACCTTGATGGATGGAGGGAAAATTGTTATGACCAATTTTTTGTTGGCAGCATATCCAGGTTAGGGTTTGATAGGTTTTGATTGAGAATGTTAGGTTGCACTCCATTTTTCAGATTTATGAGGCATATGTTTACAGCTGAGGTAGTTCCTGATGATCACAGTAGTTTGCTCATAAGTTGGCATTTGAACGCCCAGATTTGGGAACTGCTCACCAATTTGTTAGTGCTTGGGAATTATGATGATGAATGTACAGAGTGAGTGCATGCTGATGGTTGATCAGCCATAACCTGATGGGAGCATGATGGTTCTTTGTTCAGGTCATAAGTGTGAAGAGGCAGATAGAAGATTCTCAAGGCAAAGAATCATTCCCATGTGCACAACAGCTTCTTATTCACCAAGGCAAAGTCTTGAAGGATGACACCACGATGGATGATAACAAGGTGTCAGAAAATGGTTTTCTTGTTGTTATGTTGACAAAGGTAATCCAAATTTTGCACTACAAAATCATGAGCATAATTACTGTATTGCATTGGACTGCATAATCTGTGCCTGGCTGTAATGAGTGCAGTTGGTTTTATTTGCCCCATAACCTCTCTAGTTGAACTACTCATGGAGTTGGTACATAATCAGACCTCTTGTCTCTGTGGATATTGTTGGGTAATTAAGATTGTAAAGAGTCAATTTCTGGTTGTTAAGGAGCTGGAGGTGATGTTCTTTGCTCATGCTGCCTGTAGAGGATACAAGTGCATGCTCACATGCGGAACTCAAAGGCAGAAAGAGGTCAATCGTTCCCTTTTTCTGGTTGTGCTCTTAGTTTTGTTCTGACATTGTATATCCAATATTGTTGGACGAATAGGCAAAGGGTGGAGCTGCTGCACCTCCTCCCACCTCATCTGTGACTATGCAGGTACTCTTTTATTGCTCCGTATGTTTGGAGGGTTGAATGCACTCTTCACCTCAGAAGCATATGATTTTGAAGCTGGTCAACTACTAACTTTGTGTTTTTCTAAAATTAATCTGGGTCTGTCAGGATCAGTCTATTTTAGGTTTGAGCAATCCTTGTATTGTAAAGTGCATGTTTTGCATGAATGATCTTAGGCCCAAGCACCTGCAGCTGTTGTATCTCCTCCAGCTCCTGCTCCTAGCCCAGCAGCTCCTGCCTCTCCAGCCGCTCCTGTATCTGGCATGTGAGTGGGCATCCTTCCGGTGTTAAAATTTTGGCCAGAGTTCATGACTGTTGTGATACCTGGAAGTTATATTGTTTCCAATACTCTTATTATACAGTCTATCTCAGTTTATTAAAGTACTTCCAGACCCAATCCTTCCAGTTTATGAGTGAAATTTAACTGGTTGTGGTACAGAGATGGTCCATTATCAATACTAGGTGGCTATATATGCTGCTTGAATATACACTAAACGCTGTATTAAACTTCTGATTCTGATTTGTTTTATTTACTACCAGGAGGCATCCTGTCCATAGAGAGACTAGGGTAGCTTGTTCCTGCTCTGTATGTCTAGTAAGTTTCATTGTATTGGGTCGTTATATTGGAACAGCTCCTGCAGCCAATCACGCGTATATTTCTTTTTGAATATTTATTGAGACATTTCTTTCAATGGACCTCATGCAATGTGTGGCACTTTTGTAGTATGGAAGGGAAAGAGAGAGGGGGATGGGGGGAGAAATAATATGAACACAAGGTAGAATCATAGTCTGTCGAAGGACTTGTAATTTTGTCAATCTTTTGCATGTCCTGATCAGAACTTGCTCCATGTTAATTCATAGCATTTCAAAGATCACTGGCATTGGCATTCCATAGTCACCATTTTTACACTGCCCCCCTATGGGTAGGTATTTGCTGTATATTGCCCTTTCTCAAGTGGATGACAGCTTGTAAGACATGAGAGAGGGGGAGAGAGAGAGAGATTGACTGTCAAAAAAGTGTCAACTGTCCTGCATGTCCTCTTCATTAGTTATTCTGAGGCACAAGTTGTTCATTACAGAGCTACTTATGGACAGGCTGCTTCAAATCTGGTGGCTGGGACTACTCTGGAAACAACAGTTCAGCAAATCATGGACATGGGTGGCGGAAGCTGGAATAGGGACACTGTGGTGCATGCATTACGTGCTGCCTTTAACAATCCAGAGAGAGCTGTGGAATACCTCTACTCTGTGAGTGAAAGTTTAAACCGAAGTTTAATGTCATGAGCTTGTGCAAGTCTCAATAGGCTCCCAAAACGTTCATTAACGAATAGACCTCCTGATGCTAAGCAACTTTATGGTGGAGTTCTTCAGCCACTTCTGAAAATGAGACAAGAACCTTCTGACAAAGTTGTCTGCTATATATTTTGAATAAAATTCTGGATGATTTTCAATTACCGCTGTGGAAGCTGATCATGGGCATCATCCATGCTGTCATTTGAGTTTGAAGTATTACACCTGTTTTCAATTCTATGTGGTGACATCAGTAGCATTCATTCTCTTGTTGTCTCTCATTATATACTTCAGCGGTATGTAAATGTACAGTATATATATATATTACTGTACATACACTTTCATGTAGAAGTAATACTTGTCTTATTTGCAGGGCATCCCAGAGGCAGCAGAGTTGCCACCTTCTGTAGTCCGTCCACAAGCAGCGGCTCCTGCGGCCACAATCCCCACTGCACCTGCTCAAGCACTTCCAACAGGGCCAAATGCAGCACCTCTGGACCTTTTCCCTCAGGTTGGCAATACATACCAATGTTGGACTTACATAAAATTGAATGCATGGCCTTAATACACAATATCAAAAATGGTTTCAAAGAGCCCACCTGACTGTTATCAATATTTTACATAGGTTTGAAGGTTCTTTGACGGTATATCGACCCAAATGGTATCAAAATTTCCTCAAATACCTGTACCCTACTGGTATTGTAAAAATATAAAATTCTTATTATGTATATCCATGTGGTATCGGAAACAGGTTCTACCAGTCTGGCATTGGTACATATGTGTAACGTGTAAAGTTCTGTGCAAAGGGACTACACTAAGAATTCTAGTTAATTGAAATAGAACTCAACTCATAAGATAAGGCAAATGTTATATCCAAGCTTATGAGTAGTTGGAACTAAGCTAAGATATGGAGAACTCTTTTCTCTGAGGCATGGGGGGAGCTATAGAAGCAGAGCGGAAGCAAGAGGTATTTTAGGATGCTTTCATGATGTTGCTCTTGAGCTTCATCTCCATAGCTCATGGTTGGGTGGTTCATGCCACGTAAACTCCTGTAATACCCCTCTAGGCTATACGAGTGTGCATTATTGTCCAGGGTGAAGGCCAGCTGTCAATATTACTCATCTTTACTGCTGCTACTAGTTATACTGATGGAGGTATACTTCTCCCCTTCACTTGTGTTGTTTTGAAGTGACATTTGTTAGTACACTGTGATACTGACAATTCAGATGCATTTCCTAGGTTGGGGTGATTATTTAGCAACTTGTTCAAGAAAAAGGTGTGGTAGTTATTCTCTGGTTGAAGGTGGCATTTGAGACACTTGCATTACCTGGTAACAAGTATTTGGATGCTCACTCTTCTGTGACTTGTTATGCAGGGTATGCCTGGTTTGGGTGCAGGTGGAGGTGGGGCAGGAGCTCTAGACTTTTTGCGAAACAACCCACAGGTGCTACTTTGGCGTTACCTGTGCTACTATATGTCTCTCAAATATAATGTCCTGTGTGACAGCATTCAATCTTTAGTGTACATGTGTATCATGGTTTTAGTTTTATACCCTCACCTTCATCACTTTCAGATGTAATAATTGCTTACAAAGGTGCATTCTAGTAGCTCACTGAGGTTTGATGCTCGTTGCATGGCAGTTTCAAGCTCTAAGGACAATGGTCCAAGCCAACCCCCAGATTCTACAGGTATGGTGGATTTATGCAATTCCAGTGTAAAAGTCTTTTGAAGAGGTTCATTTTCACCACATATTTCTCTACAAACTTACAAAATTGAGGATCAAGGCTGCTTGACTGACCGTAGAGGTTGTTATTGAAATTGTATGATCACAGCCTATGTTGCAAGAGTTGGGAAAGCAGAATCCTGCTCTCCTGCGGCTCATCAATGATAATCAAGCAGAATTTTTGCGACTTCTAAATGAGGCTGGGGCTGAAGGTGAAGGGTGAGATGCACTGCCTTTTCTCTTGCCATTTATATATCTTAAAGTTTGGAAGTGATCTAATCCTATACACTCAAGCAGCATGGACAATGACTGTATTATTGCCAAGGTATAAACTAGCCAATATATAACAGTTAGAACCGGATAAACTGTTTCTAATTGAAAAACTTGTAAGGATTATGCAGACTATCAATGCCATCCCTTCTAAGGTTAACCCATAGATCACAAAGAATTTACAACCTTTAAGACCTGTTCTCAAAAGCATTTTTACACAAGGCTGGTTGCTAATGCCATGATTCCAGCAAATGGGTCAAATATGACATAAAATATCAAAAATTCTCCCTGCTGTTGATTGCTCATCAATGTTTTGAAGTGCAGGGATGTACTAGGACAGCTTGTGGGAGCAATGCCACAATCAATAAATGTCACACCAGAGGAGAGGGAAGCTATTGATCGGGTTAGTATTATCAATCTGCTGATCTGGAGGAGTGTAGATTTACCACCATCATGTCTCTTCAAACCACCATTGCTAGAGATATTAGAATGAGATTAGTGTGATTGTAGGTAATTTTATCATGCTATCATGCTATCTTCATGAATTTTTTCTTATTCTGAAGTTTCCACCACATTGCAGCATGTTAGCAGTGTCACTTTAGTTGAATACTATAAATGTGTCGAGTATCACTGGCCATTTGTTAGTTGCCCCACAATAGTTTCTTGTTGATTATAATGTGGATATTTGTTGACATTTTTGTGGCAGTTGGAAGGCATGGGATTCGATAGAGCTTTGGTTATTGAGGCCTTCCTTGCATGCGACAAGAATGAGCAATTGGCTGCCAACTATCTGTTGGAGCATGCTGGGGAGTACGAAGATGCTTAATTGGAGTTACAATCATGTACAATTCACACACTTTTCCCTTTGTTTGTGTACTTTCCAGCACTCAAACATGGCTCCTCTATAAAATCATCCAGCGCAACTCCGTAACTTTCTTATTTTGGAGTCTCATGAACCAAGATACAGGTGGGTGTTGTGCAGTGAGGTGGATATGGACAATTGAAACTGCTGGATATTTGGCACCAATTGTATTACGCATGTGGTTGACTTGTTGAGTCCTTAGGGCTCTCATCCATCACAATCTGTGTTGCTCAAATTTTGTTAAGTTTATAGGGACTTGTAAATTCCAGGCTTCTTATGAGGTTTAGGGGAGCAGAGAAAAGTGCAGCCTTTTAGTCTGACCTCCAGACCAATTTCAACGTAGAGGAGCATATTCAGAAACCTGTGATTTGAGCATTACATTGTTTGGACCCATGGTAATAATATGTTCTTGCAGGGTTATTCTGTTTGGCTAGAGCCAAAAAATTATTTGAATAGAAGGTGGATGTCAGTTGTAGTCTTGATTGGTTTCTCTGGTCTCTTGAATTACTGTCTCACTTTCTCTTCCAACTGCTATGACAGTATGCAAGCATGCAGGTTTGTCCTCCAATTTTCTTTTCATGCAGTTGCTTCCAATAAGCGAGAGTGATCTTGAATGGAAGACGCTTAGCATATCTATTGAAGCCAGTGATGTTGATCTAGCACAGCCTGATTACCTGTTAATTGTAATCTCACCCTCAAACTTAACATTGCTGCACAATTTTATTACAACATATTGGACATGGGATCCATGAGAGGTTCTCATTGTAGATCCTCTGTATACAAGTGTATTCATTGTTTATCATCCATGAGCACTTTAATCGAGTCCAACTTCAATTGGATCATTTAAGTGTTAGATGATCAACTGCAACACAAAAGCTTTTTAAAATACTGGAAGGCTTTGTAGAATGCCCTAAAAAAATAGATCTAAAGGCACTCAATTGTCAAATACTTATGACATTACATTCAGCATCATATCTTACCATCTTATTTTTGAGAAAGCAACACACTTAAGAGTTATATTGAGTATTTTTCTATGTAATCAAACAGTTGCAAATTACAAACATATTCCCTTAGAAGAAGAATAATCGTATACAGATTGGGAGCTAATTTTTATTTTAAGCATCTCTACAGCATTTGTGATCTTCAAAAGCTTGAACCTCAAGATGCTTACGAGGAGCTCATGAAGGCGAATGCAAACTCCTACATGTGTGCTGTTTCATATGTGTTTCATTGCTCTCTACAAGTAGTTGGCATTTAAATTTCAGATTCAATTTCAATGGGGACTCAAAAGAGTACTCAAAACATATGGCAAAGTAACACTTGAGATGAAATCGAAGGGCCACTTATAGATACTCTAAAGCTAAGTAAGCACACACTAACTTAATATTCTTCCCCTTGATAATATGTTGGAGGTCTTGGCTGACCTCCCATTTGAGGAGCTCTCGGATGACCTCCCATTTGAGGAGCTCTCGGATGACCTCCCATTTGAGGAGCTCTCGGATGACCTCCCATTTGAGGAGCTCTCGGATAACCTCCCATTTGAGGAGCTCTTGGATAACCTCCCATTGCTTGTGGTCTAGGTTGTCTTGCCATGGGCCTTGGACCTCCATAACCAGGAGGCATCATCTCCCCCCTCATGGTAGGCGCCATTCCTCGAGCAGGTGACATTCCTTGACCGGGTGGCATGGGTATCATCGGAGCTTGCCCTCTCATGGGAGCTCCCCCTCTTCCTCCTCCAACTGGTTGTTGATGATGTGGAGCTACAGCTGCCCGGAGAAGCATATTTGTTGCATTGTCCACTATCATGTCTGCCAGATTTTCATCAGATCCTGCACAAGCTCAACTTTTGGGTGATGAAGGCAAACAAGGTTTCATATCCTAGGAGCTCACTTGATGATGCAACATCATTCACATATTGGTGGGCTCGCAAGAAATGGATTGTGTCTGTTGCATGTCTCCTCTCCTAAAAACAAATTGTGCATATCCCTACATGTGAGTATAATCACACTCCATTAACAAAATTGCCAATAGAAACCATAAATAAGCTAATACAACATACAACTACAAGGAGGGCACACTCCCAAAGGTGTTGACGATTAGATCATACAATTCTTTAAAGCCACACATTGACTGGAGTAACTTAAAATCCAGAGAGTGAAGCATGACAAACCTTGCTGTCCTCCTTGTCCGGAGCCATCATTAATAATCATAGCACGGGTCTGCTTTATCACCTCTCCAGTGATTGCAGCTCCTATGGGGGCCAAGACGGGTATGGCGGCCTTGCCAAAATTTGTTAGGTTTTTCATCATACCCTTCATTTTCTTGGTCATCTTCGATTTTCCATCTGTGAGTTGCATTTCCACCACTGCTGGCCTTGAGACTGATGCTGCCATGTCTCTTTCCTGGGTATTGTATTGCACTTGCGGATAAGCCATAGCTTCATCAACTGGCTCATCGTAATATTGTCCTCCTCCTGTAGGTTGAAAGTCGTAGTAAGGATGATAAGATTGTTCATCATATTGAGGATTGTTGGAGGGAGGAGGGACCCCTCTCCCACGAGGACCAACTTGACCTCGGTCCCGACCGCGACCGCGACCTCGACCTTGTTGGTCTTGGTAAGTGTCGTATGGAGGGGGCATTGAGTCGTCGCCATTGGACTCTTGCAACCAACTCGTGACACGATCATTTTGTTCCGCACCTGCATAATGAGGATGAACATTGGCCACTTGTGAGGACCTTCTTGGTATGTACTTTGGGTAGCTTACATCTCTGTAATCGTCGTGTGAAATTGCTTTGTCTTTCTTGCGTCGTCCCTTCTTGTGTTGTTGTTGCGCTTTTGCATCGTGTGAGCTAGCATCAGAATGTGAGTCATCACAACCTCCATTGACATACTTTTGAGCATGTGCATCTTGACGTTCCACATGAGACTCTGAATTGCAAATTACACTTGTTGAGAACTCAAAGCCATGAGCAGCCTGCTCATCCACATCAACCACTTGAGCATACACCTCGCACTCGATGGTTGCCATTGTCGTACCATCATAATTATCCTCTTGAGTGGGGACAATGTCCACCTCATTAATTGCGGTATCATCCTCATGCTCAAGGTTTCCTCGAGGCGCAAAACTCTCAGGAATTGAAACCTTCAAACCTTCTGTCTCTTGAAAATCCACATGTGCATCTTCAATGTGGACTTCTCGATTATGCTTGTGGTCATCGTTTGGACGATTATTCTGCTCAATGGAAGGCAGGTCCTGCACAGGAAGACTTTTAGTCGAAATTGACAGTTCCTTCAAAAGTAATTTTTATGTATTTTGCAATTCAAGTGTACATATCTTGACCTCAAAATTTAGATTCAAAACTGCATCATAATTGTGATCAGCGGAAACAAACCTGTAATGCAACTTCTGCATTGTAAACTTGTGAAGCTTCCATGACTAGGGTCCTTTCAAACTCAAGATGTGTAGATTCTCCACTAATGCCTGTGTCCAAATCTTGCTCGGTGGAAGACATGCCCTGCACATAAGAATACTTTGGTCAAAACTAATCACAATTTTATTTAGGCGAAATGCCACCTAGTTTGACTTCGATCATTATTTAAATATCAAAATCTCGCAAACCCAAATCTGCTCGACAAAAACCATACCTGCATTGTAACACTTGGAGCAACATGCAAGGCTTCCACAACTAAAGTCTCTTTGATGGTGAAATGTACATCGCTTTCCATCTTTGTGTGCAAGCATTGCTCTTGGGGGATAGATTCTTGCACTTGAATGACTTCTTCATCAGAGTCTGTACCAGCTTCACCTTGCAAGGTTTCTATAGCTTGAGTGTATTTTTCCTCCAAGTGTCCAGGATCATCAAAGTCGGTACTTCCAAATTTTGCATCCTGAAAAACATTTGCTCAGTCTTAACATTAACCTCTACACATTATTGATTGTGGTCAACAACTAGAGTATCATATAACATAAAAAGTTGAGGTCCATGGTTGCAATATCACCACTCCTCTTTTGAAATCACGTGTTGCAATTTCTTTTCTACAAAATCATTTTGCTCCAGGGACAGACTTGTTTCGACCATCATAATTCGCTGCACAATAATCAATGGTTGGATCAAATAACTTACTTCCTCAAGTTCAGGTGCATCGATGGTACATACATTATTTTCTTGTATGAATTTGATTGGTTGGGTTGAGGATGTTTCTTGTTCATCACCATTCCCTTCGACCTCCACTTGAACTTGAAGCTCAGATTTTCCCAATCCTTGGCCATCCTCCTTAGATGCATCTTGGATGGTGAAATTAGGTTTTAGTGGCAATGGTGGACCAACACGAGCCAACCCACTTGATGTCGTTGATCTTGGTGAGTCTCTAGAAACATGAGACCTCTTGGATGTCCTTGAACCACATGAGTCAACATCTGAATCTGCATCTTGAGCTTCTTGAACTCCAACTACACCTCTTGTGGCCTGTACTTTCAATGAAAACAACAAGTTCATATGATTAATACTAAAACCCACAAATTGATTACCTTAACTACCATATCCAAAGTAGGGATTCATCACAAATTGTTTGTAACCTTATCTGCTATATCCAAGTATTCATAGTTGTCGATGCTTGCTCACTGACAAGCATCAATGAAGCCGCATTGATAAATAAAAGGCACACCAACTCACAGATGAAACATGATCTTCTAAATGAAAATTTCGAGTGCACCTTATGTAGGCGCGCAGTACTTTGACATGACATGACGATGTAACTTGTAGAAGAAACATCGACTACCACCACTTAGTACACTTAGCTCGAGTTATTCACATCAATTATAATGTTTTGACCAAACACCAGTTCACTCGATACTTGAACCACCGAAAACAACCCAGACAGTATTTCACCCAAATAATTGCACAAATATTCACAAAACTCAGCAAAAGAATACCTGCTGTAATACTCGATTTGGAACATTCTTCCCAACTTGACTAGGTTGAAGATTCGATTCACAAAACATAGGTGGAGGCCTTACACCGGGGCGCATTTGCATTGGACCTGTAGGTTGATGATTTTGGACTTGGGGACGCATTGGCCGAAACCCTTGTTGGTTGGTTACGAATGGTCGTTGTGGTCGAAGTCGAGGTCCTTGAGCGCTTTGCATTACATTGGGAAGCATGTTACCTGGTGGATATTGTGCACAGCCTTGATGACCGACACCCATTCCATTACGGTTGTGCTCAAGAGGAGGCCGGATCATGGGTGCTTCCAGACGTACCCCTCGACCGCGACCGAGTGGGCGCATGGAAGGAGGTCCCCCATTGCCTTGTTGTGGAAGACCACCACGACCATAGCCAAGGTTAGGTCCTCCTCTTGATACATTTGGCGGGCGCATGGGAAGTTGCAATTGTTGAGGACCGCCTTCTGTAATGGAGCCTTGAGTTGCACTCAAATCTCGTGGACCCATATGAATCGGCAGTTGGTCAACATATCCATTTGGTGACAAATCTTCACCAAAAGTGCACTGCGTGGACTCTATGTCCACATCCCTATCGCTTGTTGCCTGCTCGTGTGGGATGAATCGATCCCTCTGGGACAAACTAGACTTCCTAGAGTGGTGAGAGCTTTGAGATTCGACTTCATCTGATTCACCTTCCATTTTTGAAGACTGCGAAGCTCGAGGTGACTCAATCACTTGTGGAAGTATTTTGGTTGCTTGTCTCCCAGGGCGTCTAAAACTCTTATACAATGGTCCATCGTCGTCAGGCGTAACTGAACCCACAGCAACTCCATCACTATTTAGGCGAGCCTCATCCTTTGCTATCACAATTGATGCAGCAAGAGATGCGGTAGCTGTTTCTATAACCTGGCTCTCTTCCTCTTCATCATGAGCCACCAGAGTTAATTTCCCCACCTCTATCGCTGTGGCTATGCCATCATTTGCTCCACTCATGCCAACAGAGTAACTTTGCTTTGGGGAAGGCGTACATTCCTCTGCAAATGAGAAGTCAGCACGAGGTCCCATGTCTTGGAAAGAAGTGAGACGACACGGCACCGCTACGCAAATCCCATTCCCATCACGTTTTGACATGGAAGAATTTTGTGTGACGCCAGGACTTAAAGACTCGATGCCGCGATCTTGATGATTATAGCGATCCTCTTCATCGTCATAGTTACATTGATCATGTTGCATACCTCGTGGAGGCCACAATGGACCTTCCACATGCGGGCGTATCACTGGCCGTTGCTTTGCTTGACCGATTTGTGGCCGTTGTGGATATGGAGCATGGGCAACATGGGGTGGCAACGATTGCGATCCATGAAGTTGATGTTGGTTGTTCGGATGATGGGGCGCTGATGGCAACGATTGTGCGCTCGTTGGACCTTCCTCACGATCTGCCAGCAAACTCATTCAATCATTCAGTTTGGACAATGTTGAGCAAGGCTCAAGATAGGATCATCAAAATTAAGAGAAACGATTGTGTGGCAAACACCGAGGTCTCACTCCACAAAATAGCACGCAACTTCTTACATTCTTGCTGTTCACGGATGGCGTTGGCAGGTTGGGAATCTTGGGCGCCAATAAAGACTTCAGCTGTCTCTGACAATCTGGAAGCAACGGATCCATTCCTGCCATGGCTAGAAGTGAAGCGCCGACCTGATCCTTCATTGGACGAGGCATAGTCGTCATCTGACATTGTTTTGAAAGCACCATCTCTATTCAAACCATTGTACCTAGGACTCTCTGCATCACTCCCAAGACCTTGAGATCTGTAGTGAGGCTGTTGTTGTTTGCCACCTCCTCCTGGTCGTCGAGGAGCATGCTCATTTGCACTTGGTGGAGGTTGAGGTCGAGGTTGTGCTCTCTAGATGAAAAAATGTGCACATGATGAGAAGGAGGAATTAGTTCACCGATTACCAAGAAATCATGGCCGTGTGCATGTAAACCTCACATGAATGACATGAAGAACAATGGGACAACAGTGAGAGTTTTAAGCGCAATCAATTATCAAGCATGATGATATAAGGTTAATATTATTTGAAGTAGTACATGCACATATACCCTACCCGTTTGGAGTAAAACGCGAGCCCCAATCTGACTTCGCCGTAATGCTTCCCTGATCGATTTACTTTGTAAGAGGTGATAGGAACTTCATGTCCACCTCGAAAGACTTGAGCAAAAGAAATCCTAGCGAAACAGGGAGATGATCGTATTAGAACGCTCATTTGAGGGAGATTAATATACCTAGTATCGTTGATTGAGCATCTAGCAAAATGAAGCTCGCAAAGGCTAATTTAAAGCTCTTGGAGTTTCCATACAACTTTCAATCAACATTGTTTGTAGTTCAGCGCTACTAACATGCCACAATCACCAAGACTAGCCCAATCTTTGCCAATAGCATATTTGATACGTCCATATTTGGTAAAAAAGATTGCAAATAAGCTTTGGAAATAAGAATCATGAATTGGTAAGAACATGCATACAATCTCAAATGAAAGGGAATTGACGAACGTGACTCACAAGGACTCTCCAAGAAGATCATCATCCCGCAAGGTGTTCTTGCTGTAGATGCGAATTTGCAGATCTTCCATGCCTTTATCAATTTTGAATGATAATGTCTTGTTCCAATAGGGCTTTGAGCCACCCTCTACAATTTCATGTCAAAATGCCTTCGTTACTCATGGACGCCAACTTACAACTTATTCACATTCTTCATCTTTCCAATCTTCGACTACAGCTTGCACAAACTTTTAAACTTCTCACTCCAATCATACACTACATTTCTAACTTTCAATAATTAATGTATGAAAAAGATAACTAAGTACTTACACAAAGAGCTACATTGTTTGTTTGTGCTTACGTAGAGTATGAACATCAACAACATGTGAATAAAGGTAGTGCTTGGGTGAACATCATTTTAAGAAAGAAAAAGTTGTACCTTGAGCAACATCTGAATTTAATACTTGTTGTCCAACAGTCAAAACACAATAGGGGCTTCCTTTGCCTGCAATGGAAAATCCAAAATGTCAGTTGCTGTTCAAAAACTGTAGAAACAACACTCATTCAAGACATGACCACCAAGTCAAAACATGGTTGTGGATAACTCAGATTTTGAAGTTCTTAGCAATCCCAAAGCCATCCTTTGGGTATTGAGACATCAACGAAACATTTCCCAACTTACTTCAAGTTCGAATTCCAGCTTCAGACGCCCTAAATGACAGGAAATTACTTATATGGATCTAACCTCCATTCTCCTGCACTTGTTACAGGAGCTCCTAGGAGATCTAGACAAGAAGTTCCCTTGCATTCTATATAATATTTATCATTCCAGAATAATTCAACTATCAATCTTCTTACCCAGTGATTCTACACTACGATCTACCTGAACAATGGACTATGATATCTTTGAGGTCCAAATTCAAAGTTCTTAAGCGCTTATACTGTGATTATAGGTCTCTCAATGGCAGAATTTGAGGTGATGCACCATAGAATCCTGTAGAATGTAAGCAGCTACAAGAATTCCAGTGAACTGTCAAAAGTCGTTACGAAAGAAGCACTAAAATTGACAGTAAATTCAAACATATCTTTGATAGTCAATGAAGTATGAGAAGTATCATCAGCCATAGTATATCAATCGCATGTAAAGACGGCTGTGGAGTTCTTTTAGGCACATGAGGTTTGAAGTGACCATGATTATTTTATACACCATGATCGATTGAAACTTTTGGATACAACTACAAGACACTTTAAATTGAGTGTTTATAAGCCAAAAGAGGTGACATTCATGGTGGGAGTTGTTGAAACCAACTTTGATGTTTTGGTCCAAAACCACTCTTGAGTATAATTATGTCGACAATCTTCTACCCAAATTGGTGACTCTCTCCCTTGCACCTTTTCAATCAGACACTTAACAGAAACCTCAAGCAATGACCATGATTATGCTTGCAATCTCTGTAGTTGACTTTATTGAAGACCTTACCTCACATTAGTTAACTACTTCAAAGGTCTCATGGGCCCATTTTGCTCAAGGCATCATAAGCAGGTGTTTAAGACGGTTACTTATTATTAATTTTTGTTGATGATGTCAAAAGTGATCCCATCTAGGATTAACTAGTTTATTGATTGCATTCATCCAATTGGACCACATATATGAATAGTAAGATAGCAAGATTTACGTTTGTACAAATGACCTAGAGTTCATTATATATGTATACATATATATATACATTTGATTACTGTTGTCGCATATGAGCATATTGTTACTTCCTCGGTGTAATAGGTTGTGTTAAATATAGTTGTAATTGCAAAGACCAAGTGAAAATTGGCTTCATTATGTGTTAGGCTCTTGTATAAACTATCCCTTAAGTTGAAACCTTTTTCAAGGGCTAAACATAAATATTAATGCTTTAGAGGAACCTTTGCCATAGAGACCATTTTCTCGACTAACCATCTCTCAAAATAGAAAATACAACAGAACAAATTGAAGCACGGTTTTAGTGCAAAATTTGTTGATTTTAGAGGCAAGACCTCATTATGAATTTCCTTTTGACATTGAACTCACAACCAAGTGTGGTTTAAATTTTTTGCAAAACACAAAAATGCCGTACAAATCCTCCTCTTGCAACCTACAAGCTTTCGTGACATCATTGACGATATTGGGCATGATCCTCTACGTAATTAGGTGGTGCTAAACATGTCCATCATTCTAATTGCTAAAGCAAAGATATACAAAATTAACTATCTCCGTGACTATGATCGTGAACGATTGACAAGGGATTCCAACACACCACCAGACATGTTTTATCTGAATGAAAATTTATTATAAGGCTTCAAAATTTATTCGATGATCACCCAAAACCAACACGCGAGGTTGATGGATGGCAAGGTCACAGTGGACATTTTCAAAACCAATACGTACTTATTGTGGTGCAATATTTGTACGGTGTGGGTTTTAGCACCATCTACATTATGACTCGACAAAAGAGGCTAAGATTCGAAGTTTGCTAAACAAAAATGATTTTAAAGAGGGTAGGCTAGCTTGAATTAGAGAAGGAAAATCACATACCTATGTAAGAAGTGTCCTTGATGTTGAGGGCACCCTCCAAATAGACGTCAAGGTCCCCGTAAGGCATCTTGAATGAGCTGCCTCCTTCGAAATTAAAGCACGTTGGAATTACCACTTATCGGGGCAACCCTAATTCTCAAACCTGGGGCGTCAACCATCTATCTATAGGATCACATGAGTCAACATCTTTTACTACACCATTTGGAGGTGCCAAAATACCTTTAAGAAACTTGACTATAATGGATCTGTTTACGTTTTACAAGTCTTTCTAAAAACTTCATATTCCAAGATTTTTGAGAATATCTTAAGAAGTGAAAGTAAAAACCAAGAGAGCTATTAAAGAACGGCAATTAGAAATGGAGAGCTTTTCTAAGTTAGTTGACACAAATCGTATCGATGGGTTCCCTCTCAATGCCATCTTTCCAAGCACATTAATGCTTTCCCATTGATTCATTCAAAGCATTGAAATGTAAGTGATTTGGAAACCATTGTTTTCAAGGGGAGAGTCACTACCCCGGGCCCAATGTAATTGAGGATCGAACTCAACGATAGAATGGCACAAGGCTGCCTCACGGTCTCGTGCATGCATGGACCATCCCAGGATTCTCCTGCACACAAAATAACAAACACAACAACACTTTTACCAAAGGCCGCGTACTTGAAGATTTCCTCTTTTCAAGATTACACGAGCTTCAATAAATCCTTGTACTAAGTATCGATGTTCAAACAACACTTAGTACAGTTCAAAGGGAGCCGTTTAACCATGAAAGAAGAATGAAGTGAGCTGATTAAATCCAAAGATTTTAGAGTCGCATGTACTCAATGCAGAGCAACCAAGAGCAAGCCACCGGACACTAGAATGAACCAGAAAACAAATCACACATGCCGCATCAATAGCGAAATGGTGGCAGACAAGTTGTTGTTGTAAAGCATGTGTACCAGGACCTTGATTTCATCGGCACAAGCAAAATGAGGAGAGAGATACGACAGAACCCTGAACGTAGCGAAAGAAAATGAAAATAAAACAAACTCAACATCCTTCAAGAGAAATCCTTATTATCCTCAAAAACTTTCAAGAGGGCATAGTTAGTCTTCTGGGAAGAGCATTTACACTCATTACCACCATCGCCGAGGGTTGAAGTTGCGCATAAAATGCATCCACCTTTCGAGGGGCCTGTGCAGATGAATATCACAACAGAAGCAACACAATTCAATTCAAAGAGCGCCTTCAAAAAAACTTCAGAATTACTGAAGTTGCAAAAGTGCACAATCATGCACTTCTGGGATCACTTAAGGTAATCGGGTCTAATTTAGTTACTTATCTTGACCAAACACCTATATGTGAGTGGTGTGTGATTAAGTTTGGATCTAAGAATGGACACCAAAACGGCATGTGTCTAAGAGAGATTGGATTATGTGCTTAAATGTCATGGGGGGGGGGGGGTGAAGAGGGACCTATGTGATCTTTTAAGGAGAATCTTTGCTTTGATAATGAATAGGATATCAATTCGACAAGCTCCGGAGTTACGAGGTAAATGGCTATGGCCATAATTTGGATTCACTAATCATCTTATACATATCAATTGTTCAGTATCCTAGGAAAAGTGAGCTTATATATAGGAGCCAATGCTTTGGTTTAGGCCACTTATCTTACTGTGGTCGCTCACCTTTTCCTTGCTAATCGTTCTACTTAAAGAAAAGAAAAGAAAACCCAAAATCGAGCCATCTTATTGGGCAAGAGTGAAATTTTGGACCCAAGGAGTTTTACACTAGGGTCCAAGTCCAAAGGTACGGAAAATCATTCTTTGAGAAATCACTTTCCCATCAAATTTCGGCAGTCCCCACTCAAGGAAATTATGCCTCCTAGTTTGAGAAATCATTCTTCAAGCATAGTCCAATCCTAAGTTCAAAAGTAAGGGGTATGTTGTCCTATTAGTGAGAGGATGCCCTTTCGTTAGTGTGTAATTAGCTCGTTAAGTGTCGAGTTCCAAGACACATTACGAGTGTGTAAAGATAAACTTAGGGGGTAATAAGTAGACAAGATTTGATTCTACGATAGGAGTTGTTCAAGTCTAAAAATGAGACCTTTCGAATCTATTATAGCACACTCTAGCAAAATATCTTAAAATTCATAACTAATACAGAAATGATAAATTCAAATTCAAAAAAACAATGGCAGATTTTTGTCCACTTCCTCTACAGAGGAAAAAGAACTTCATGCCAAATTCCAATGAACATAAATAGGGGAAAAAAAAAAGAGCTGAAGATATAGTCCTCTATAATAGGGCCACCCTAAGATTCCATGCAAGAACCTTAAAACAAGACAACATGCATGGTAGGTCGCAAAATGAACTACACCAAGAAACTAAGGGCAGAGAAAGATGGGTCCCCTCTGCCGCACTCTACCCTCAAAATGCAGCCATGGAGGAGAGAATTGGAGATGAAGTAAAGCCCCTGTTACACTAAATATTGAGCGTCTACGAGGTTTCCAGAAACGATTTCATGCTAATGGTGATCTATCATCATCATTCTAGAATGCATGAAGAAGCAGAAACTGAGGATGGAACAGGTTATGTACAAAACTGTAATGATCTCCGGCGTCTAAGATGATTCTTATATAGATAGATTTGTTTCCAGCAGATGACTACCTAGCCTAGCGTCTGGATGGTAATTTGTTCTACGGACGATACCTGAAAGTGTAACTGCTCTTCTAATTCAGATACATTCAATGGTATCAATGGGCTCATCTCAATGATTTCTAGTTTCCAAGCATGTTAATCTCCTTTGTGAAATTAAAGGATCATCAAATTTCTAGAAGCAGTAGCAGAAGTGGCCAGAAACGGCTCTTCCTAAAAGGGAGTTGAATTGCCACCCTGGAAAATGACTACAAACCCCTCCACACATAAACACTACTGCTGCAATTCTGACTACCCTGGTGTTGACAGGGGAGAACTTAGTTTACAAACAAAGCCACTTCGACTCTTGAAAGCATTGCTGCTAAGTAGAGTTAAAAATGACATTCTTACAGTGCAAAGCTGTTCTAATTCAGACACAAATGATATCAATGAAGTCCTTTCGATGCAAGTCATCTTTCCTGCATTCATGTTTATACTCCTCTTTGTGGGCAAAGAAATCGTGAGTTCCTTGAAAGCATTAGAAGTGATTCAAAAAAAGCTGGTCCAAAGAGGGCAGAGTTGCCACTCCGGGATTGGTAACCCTCACTCAAATAATCAGTAAGTCTAGTGCAACTGATATGGCTTCCCTGTTGACAGAGAAGACCCTAATTTTACCAACAAAGCCACTCTAAATCTACAGCTTCAACTCAATCCAGTAACACAAAAGCACTTCCCAAGTGAACTTCTAGTCTTATATATAGCGATAGCATATTCTAAAGGGCGCCAAGTTTTTCTTTTTTTCTTTTCTTCTAAATGATGAATCTACCTCCACCTGAGCTGCAAAACACATTAAACTAGGATCACGCTCTAGTACATTAGCTGCTGCCACAATTTAGAACATGCACAAATATCTTCCTCCTCTAAATCTGATCTATGTATCATCTGCCACCTCTCAACCTTGAGTTTGGATACAAGGAACCAATTGAAGCACCGAGGAAAATCGACCATGCACCACAAGCAGGGATCAATATATAGCTCTTGAATCCTAAGTTGGAGCTGGTAAGCCGTTTTCAAGAAGCGGTATTTCGGAGCAGATTTCGTATTCCAGAAATCTCTAAGACCATAAGTGGTTAGGTTTTTGTGAATTTCCACAAGTGAAAACAAATACCTCGAGGATCTGGGCGTTGACCTGGCCTGCTTTGAAGATTTTGGTTCTAGGTGAAAAGCTTCTCTAATTCATGCAAATGAAATGGCATCAATGGATTCCCCTCAACGCCTTCTTTCCCAGGCAATTCATCGGATCAGGCAGATTCAAGAACTAATGTGAATCTAAAGGCGAGCGTTTGTCACAACCTCGGAAGTTCGACCGACAGATTCAGCCACCGAAGTTTGCATGCAATGAGACGGGGATGCAAGAAGGTCACTAAGTTCGGCTCGGTCTTTAAGAACTCACATGCGGAATGACTGTTCGTGTATGTGGTAAAAATATGGAGGGAAGGGGTGAGTAAATTCGAACCTTGTGCATGTGAAGACGAAAATCGGCAACAGGACATGGAACGGCAGAAGATCTGAGGCGGACGGCAATGAGTCATGGAGGAATCGATCGAAAGAAAGAACGATGTGTTCAACCTGAGGAATCGTAGTGCTTCTTCTGTTGACAATTATAGCGGCCGTTATAAGAGAAGCTCCGAGAAATGCTGTGACGCGCCTCAATTCGGTGAAGTCGACCACCTTGGCCAGACCATCTAGACTATCTATCAATTCCAAAGCCGGGCCGGACTGCACTAGCTTGCAAAGTACGAATCACAAAATGCTGGATGGACTCCGAAAGAAGGGCGCAATTCCTGGCACAAGATAAAACAGTCCGGAGATCATTTCAGTACAACATTCATCTCAAATGCCGGTCGTCGGTTGGGGTAGCAAGCCTAGGAAGAAAAACTGCGGGCTCGGAGGCATACTCGCATATATTTCGCACCGAAGACTCACAACTTGGAGACTTTGCACATACAAAGTGAGTCCACCTAAACGTTTAAGTTTCTAATTCAGACACATGCAAATGATATCAAAAGCATTTCTCCCTCCGAATGCTGCCCTATTTCCCAAACAAGAGGCCAATTCAGTAGAGGCAACAGGCGGGAGTCCAAGTAGTTGCCCACCCGGGGCGGGTGATTTGGAATAGTTATAACGACCTGAGGCAACAGAGAAGGGCGTATAAAGAGGAGTCGCAGATCATTGGAGTTCGTGTAACATTCATCTCAAACCTCGGTCGGTAAACCTGAATAAGAACCATCTTCGTAGACTTAAGCTTACTTGGTGCAAATGATTGTCGATAATCGACCGGGTCAGCATCCTGGCAGGAAGCAGTCTGCCGAAAAGGGCAGTGGTGCCGCTAACTTCACTTAACTTAGTAGGTACAGTAGTACTTACAGCATAATTATTTGTGGCTTGCTTTCCCCCGGAAGAAGGCGTAGATCTAGGTCGAATCCTGGAATCTCCCAACATGACCACATATTCCCCAGAAACTCATAAGTTGAAGGTAGGTCACCGCTTCCAAAGCTACAGGTATCTAAACCTACCGACAGTTCCAAAAGCAAGCAAGCAAGCGCGCCCACACACACACCATGGAAGCTGTGGTGGGTGGTGATGAATCTGAAGTTAAGTTACGACATCACCATTCGCATCAAGCAGGGAAGAAAAGTAAAGTTAAGTTCAGAGTGTTTTGCGACGGATGCGTGAGTCCGCCAAAGCTGCAACTCCGGATGGCTAGGGGTTGAACGATAATAAATCATCGAAGTTTAGATCGGTTGGTTGTGGATGCGTAAGTTGGGTGGGATCAATATAACTTTGGTTGCTGCTGGGCTTCCTTCGTGAAGTTAGATCTTACCGCTTGATTCATTTTACGAGTCTACGATGAGTGTGATCAAAGTCAACCCGGAAATGCCGCCACACACAGCTGGAGCATTCAACAACTCGATCACTCTCTCTGTCGACTGACACAAAAGGAAGAGGATCACGACCATAGTCTCCTTACTATCTTTATTCTTTTGTCAACTTGGCGGCCACCAATGTCCGGCGAGATTTGTATGTGCGTGTCGCACACATTATGTGTTCATCGGTCGACTGAGGGCCACTTCACACACGAGACTGAGAGCCCGTGACCATGCACTTCAAGCACTCTCATTGGTGGAAAAGGCGGAGCCGGTCCAAGTTCACTTCACACTATGCTTGAGGGACCAACGGAGTATGTGAATGCAAGATGGATGTAAAAATCTACATGTATTCCTACATCTCCTAGAATCTGTTGTGGAATATGTCCTACAGTCTGTCTTGAAATTTGTCCTACTGAAAGAATATATATATATAAAGTCATGGTCTCCCAAAATTTGCGTCAGGCCCACCTCTTGGAGGTGGGTCTGACGCAAATTCCGGTAGACCATGCATCTTTATCCACAACCTGTCATGTAGGATTCCATGTAGACTTTTCATCCATGAGCTTTTCTTTGGGCCTTTAGGCCTTCACCTCCGAGTGTGAAGTGAACTTGGACGGTCTCCCCCTTTTCAACCAATGAGAGCTTTTACATTGCCATGGTTAGGGGCCTCCAGCCTTGTGTGTGAAGTGGCCCTTAGTCCAATGATGTCAAGTTGATTCTAATTGGCATCCATGACTCTCCGAATTACTATTATTAAATGCACTCTGAGCTGGCAGGTTTCAAGTTGTTCTCAGTAGGTATTGTAGTAAGGGCCACTTCACACATGAGCCAAGAGTCGTGACCTTGTAATGGTGAGGACCCTTGACTCTCATCCAAAGGTTGTACCATGGGTGTTGGGAAAGCCATTTTATGTAGTCTTGGGCCCTCAAGCATAGTGTGAAGTGAGGATGAACCATGTTGCGGGACCATTGCATATTTTGTTGGCCGAAAAAGAGGGGAGGATTTGGTTTAATATAATATGTCTCCAAGTTTATGAATTTAAGATAATTACTTGGTGGTGTTTGTCTGTCCTGGAATCTGTCTTGGAATCTGCCATGCAGTCTGTCCTGAAATTTGTCATGCTGGAAAAAATATTAAAAAAGTCACGGTCCTTCAGAATTTGCGTCAAGCCCACCTCTTGGAGGTGGGTCTGATGCAAATTCCGGTAGACCATGCACCCTTATCCACAACCAGCCATGTAGGACTCCATGTAGACTTTTCATCCACGAACTTTTTTTGGGGCCTTTAGGCCTTCACCTCCTAGTGTGAAGTGAACTTGGACGGTCTCCGCCTTTTCGACCAATGAGAGCTCTTACATTGCCATGGTCAAAGGCCTTCAGCCTTGTGTGTGAAGTGGCCCTAAGTTAGGCACTTTCTGTCATTATATGGATTTATGATAAGTAAACTTCCATTTGCGCATTTGACTCTAAATCCAAAGTCTGCAACAATGCTAATTCATGAAACAATGGAAGTTCTAGTTTCTAACTCGAAAATGTTATCATCCATAAAGCATTGATGTAGGATCATTTACTCCAAGAAGAATTGTATCACGTGAGTGTCGACCGATGCAAGAATACTATCAATTTGACTGCTATTTAGTTTAATGGGATCCAGTTGGAATGAATACACAAAGTAGTTTGGGGAGGGGCATCTATTTAAATCACTATAACAGTACATACAGTACAATCCAAACTTTGTAATACCAACCTCCTTAATGTCACTCCTTCTCTTGTATCCTAAAACCCTAGAGAATAGATGTTCTAAATGTAAATCTCACTCCTTGTTATCACGTTTCCCATACATCATGGGTTTTGACGTTGAAATAAACCACCAAAGAATTCAAACCACATGTTCGCATGCATCACGATGCCATCATTGTAACTTGTTGTCATTATTGCCATGTTGGCTATGTGTCATTCCATAATGTCACATGCTACACTAATACGCTTTTTGTCACGCATCCATGTTGACACTACATAACTCCTTAAAATCAAGTGCACTTTTGTTGCCATGAGCATGATATTACGGAGTTTAGAGTGTATTTCCAAAGGACCAATGTCCAATCGATGCCCCAAGTTTGACGATGTCATCTGGCTTTGATGTAACTTACATGAACACACATATGCTCAAATCGTCGGGTGAACCGACTAGAACATAACATTATTCATATCCATAATAATGTTTTGTGGGATTGACAATATTTTGTGGAATATTCTCCACATTCAATCTGAATGTGGAGAATATTCCACAAAATATTGTCAATCCCACTGAACAATGTTATGGAGCTGAAGATTGTGATGAATATGCTTTTGAATTTTGAACAATAATGTGCGTTACCAATCAGAGTACATGTTGATGTATTGTTTCTGCTGAGAGTAAAAATTTCTACCAAGTGAGTAATTAATTGTTCCTTGATGTGCATAGGACAGTGAATTGTGTTACAGTCGTATTAGGCCTATTTGGAGTTACAAGTCGTAATAACTCTTTGTTGAGAGTACCATTCTTCACACCAACAAATTACTTCCTCCTGCTAGATGTGGATATCATCTATTTATGTTACAATCAATAAAAACTTTGGAGGTTTTCTTTGGAATTCACATACAAGAGGAACTTGTAACGACTAAATTTGAAGACGACATCTACATGTTTGAAATAAGCATACATCAAGATGTTCACTTCAGACTTAAGTTTGTGGAGCATCCACAATGGGAGTTACACAATACTATAGTACTGCATACTAGGTTGTCAAACTTCCAATAGTAGATGCTTGAATACACAAATAAGAAATGGCAATGCCCCTGAAAACCATCCGTCAGGTCATTTTATGGTTAAAAGGAATCAAGAGATCACATTGGGACTATCATACACATACAGGATTTGTACAAGCTTTGCCGAAGCAAGAAGGTAAAATTATGTCTGTACAGATTGAAAGGATGCTACCGTAAGCATACAAAATTCTGTCTGCAGACAGGCTCCATTTCTGGCCTCCCTGTGTTGCATCCTCAGGGACTTTGCAAACCTTTATACCTAAACCAAACAGGCAGGAATAAACTGCAATAACCTGATGGTGGTGATTGATATCAAAGGTTGGAATTGGAATAATATCAACACTAAGTTCACCTCATCTGCTTGTAGGATATGTTGTTGTCACCTGACTAGTTTACAACACTTACACTGGGCGTAAGGGAGATTTCTTGAACTGGCCATTAATTTGAGACCCAAAAAAAAAATAGTGCCTATGTGGTGGCTCCCATCACAAAAGTCCTACACCCTAAACCCTTACAGGGAAAGCTGATAATTCACACAAAAGCTGTGAAACCTGTAGAATGTACATCTGCTCAACCACCAATCATCAAAAATATCCACCATCTATGAGTAAGAAAGGGTTCACACACAAACTTGAGGGGAGTATTGGGTAAGTCTAAGTACACATCGGTCGATACCAGAACTCCACCCTCATTTTGTGTCAAGTTTTCGGCAAATATCGTGCATGAAAATAATTCACCACACTCAGTGACAGTAGTCAAACAAAGTCACAGCGCTGGCAATCGGAACATCATCCTCTCCGATGAACGCTTCAGGTTCGTAACGACGCGCAGCTCCATCGTCGTATTTTAGTCCAGATGTTCTGCTAAGAGACCCCTGTGTGTCCTCCACAGAAGTGGAAGAAATAATTTCAGGTCCAGGGAGAACAAACATAAGGCCGGTGAGAGCTGCCAAGGAGATTGCAAGTCCCACCAAAGTGAGCTTCAGCCTGAGCAGAGCAGGCTTCACCTGCAGGAATTTACAACCACCACGTAAGCTTAGCATTTTAAGCATGTGTACTGACGTTCTCAGTCTATTTTAGCATCAAGAATAGATTCCAAGAATCGAGGTCCTTCATTCCATGCCAAGTCTAGTGAACTCAAGTGGCAAGCTTTCATTTGTCAACGTCACCTCATTATTACCTATCTTCGGACAAAGCCTTCTCCCATCTACAAAAGATTCAACTTAAAGACCTTTGCCAAAAAGAATATCACTAAGTGTATGCTCTCCAAGATTCTTGTCTAGGGAGAACACCCATGGATGCAAAAACATCTCAAGATAAGTTTGGTGGAGTCAAGTCGACCACATTTGAGAAGTGATTTGAAAATTTAGTCATGAAGCTACAATAACCTCAAGTGGTGTTTACACACATTTACTCGAGTGGTTGTGGTTGAGGCCCACTATCATAAACACAATATTTTCCATTTACACACATTTCCAGACGTTTACACACTTTCAACCACAATTAAAAGTTTCTTTTCTTTTCTTCATTCTCTACTTTTAGTCTAAAACCATCACAACCATCACAACCACGGCCAAGCACATCTTTTGTTGTAGTTGGGCAAGTAAGAATAGTTGTGGTTGTGGTAATCCTCAATGGAACTTATCCCTCCTTGTCCCTCGAAAATGGAACCAAAGAAAGTAAAGTACAACCCATCAGCAACAAATCGATCTGAATTCTTCATGTATAATAGTTCACAAGATAACACTCTAGATATTTCTAACATCAGTCTTCAAGTACACTCATAAAACCTTCTAGCTCAGGACACATAACGAGCAAATGAGGGTGTATGATTTTACCTAGACATCTCGATTTAACCTATGATTTATGGGCATCTCGATTTCATATTTGTTTCAAGATCACAAGACCAATACAAGCCACAATATTCTAAAATCCAATGTTCGTAGTGTGGTCCATGCTTCATGCCAGGATTGAAGGATTATTTATAAAATTTAATAGGCCATTCACACACCTTGTAAGAACCAAGCAAACGATCTCGAGCCAACACTTCTGGCGGCTTCACCCAAACCTGCATTCACAATACATCAATATTTGCAAGATGAGCAACTTTGCTAATGGCATATATTTGCAATATTTGCAATATGATGCACATGGCCACTTAGCTTAACTAAATCAAAACCCACGAGTGGTGAAAGAAACCCACCTCACCATCGTACCATCCTGTTTCCTCATCTGCAGGATACAACAGCTTCCACTTCAGATTGTAATTACCAAAAAAATTTAACCAGGATAGAAACATACTGAAGTATTGAAAAACACCTTATACTAAGTTCATGATACAACCCACATAGAGAGCTCGTCACAATATAATATGAGGACAGAAACTGTAGGAAAATCCTGACCAAATTGAGCTGGAAAAAAATCGCTATGAGAAAGTGTCCAGAATATCTGGAGATTCAAAGGAACTAAAAAATATTTTTATTTACAAGCCTTGCCATTTACCAATCAAACATAGGTGTCCAATTAAGAAAGGTGACCACATAAAGCCCACAGTACCTTAGATTTACGAAGTTCTACCTTATAATCTATACAAACACCTTGGGAGGAAAACAAAGTAGCAGAATCCCACATGGTTTAATGAGTTTCGAGGAATTTAACAAAAGGAAAGTGAAAAAGAGGTTACATTCAACTGTGGCACTGAAGAGGCGATTGCCGATGTAAGCCCAACCCAAATAAAGGCGCAATGTCACCACCGTGGATGCCAAAATTCCTCCACAAACAGCTCCCATCCAACACTTGAGAATTTCTTGCTGAGGATTAATGCTCAATGAAGCAATTGGGTAGCCAATAAAAGCAGATATTCCAACTCCTACGACGGCAAGCCGAATACTGAACGACCGGACATCGTCCGTAGCCCAAGGAAATAGCCCCGTCTCATTCAGATTTTGGTACTCGTTCACCGGTTGCTGCTCCCAAGGAACTGGGCAATCTGTTGTGATTCCCCCTTTTGCAAAGAGAGGGTCATACCTGCAATAGGTATAAATTGTGACCTTAGAATGAGGGTGAAATTGCCCTTTCGCACAATGCTATGTCAAAATGTTGTTACACAGCATATAAATTCACAGCCAAAGCAAGTCAACAAGATCACAAAGAACATGGAGATTGCTTATGGGTATCTAAATCTAATTTCACATTAGGTTTCAAGCTACATGTACAAACTTGTAGCAGTATCCAATTCAAATGCAATGGCATTTCAGAAATTGGGGCAATCCAGACTAATAGTTAGAAAACTTGAGCTAGATATATCACACCACATGCGATTACAGGTCGATGATGATCGATCTTCAGAGGAGCGCTAGGAGCCTTATAGAAAAAATATTGCGTGCTTGGAAGACTTGATTACCTTCGAGCCTTGTCTCCAGAATTTCCACCTTTTTTGGCAGCCAATGCTTTCACAAGAAAACGACCTGTTCGTTGGGGAAACTTTTGCACCAATCTCGTAGGCGCAGGTGACCAAAAATGTGATGTGAGCTTCGAATCGAACCTCCTACCATTTGAGCTGAATTTGCAAGATGGTATGTGTCCCGAATGGATGCGTGTAGCGGTCGCCATGGCTGACGTTAATACCGAAGCTGCGACTGATGATGCTCTCATGAGCTATGGAGATGTGTGAATATTCAAAAACACTTCCAATTTTTGATTTGGCAAATTCCTTCACAGACGTTGAAATACTTTCTGGGGAATTATATCCTCACCGGGATATAGAGGTACATGCAGGGTATGTGAGCTCCGAATTACAACATTGGAGCAAGAATTTCAAAGTCATCCAAACAGACAGAGGCGATCATCATCGCAAGATGAACACGGAAGATTTCTTGGAGTCTTCTTCGTCTGCAAGAAAGAAAAGGGGTTAAGGTAAGAAGCCGTGAAATTCATCAACACAAGAAAAGAAGAAAGAATTGTACCAAAATCCACCTCCCACAATTACTACTGCATTTTAAAATAAATAAATAAACCACCACGAGAATAAAGAAAACCCTCCCACCCATAAAACAAAATCGCCACAAAGACATCCAAAAAGTTCACAAACTGCACCCAAGTAGACTTGCAGCTCCCTTTCTCTCTGTGAAAGCCGTGGAGGAGATTTCTGGAGCTTCCGACCACCAATTTAGACAAAAATTTGAGTCAGAGAGGATTCCAACCTGCAGAGGTGCGGGGAATGGAGCTCTGAAAAGAAAGTGAGAAATTTTGACTTGGCGATGGCGTCGTGGCTATGGAGTGTACACGCAAGGCAGAACGGAAAAAGCTTTGAGACGGTGTGTGTGGAGACGACACCCGGCATTTCAGAGGGTCAATGAAACCCCCGGGTCACCCGAGCCCGGGCGATTTTTGGCAACATGCATTAATTTAGCACATGCATTGAGGAATCTTGGTTAAGTAGGGGGTGTTTCTCAACTCCATTAACTTGACTTGTAATATACTCAACATGAATGACAACAATTCACTTATGAAAGCCCGAGATGTTTATACACACAACAAAGGTTATCTTATATTATAAGTGTGACATATCACCGACCTTATCAATGTGATTGTTGGATCGAGATGGGAGTTGTTTTGTTTTGTTTTGTTAGCAACTGCGGATCGTGTAGATTCGTGTACTCAAATTTTGGAATTGGAGTTGAGATGTAAAAGTTGTAGGAGATCAAAGTGAAGATTGAGCACATAAGTTAACTTAAATATTGGTTGACATAGGGGATGTTTTATGACTCCATTAAACTCGACTTGTAGTAGAAGACTCAACATGAATGATGACAATTCACTCATGAAATCAGGGGTGTTTATACATACAACAAAGGTTATCTTATGTTATGAGTGTGACACATCACCAACCTTATCAATGTGATTGTCGGATTGGGTTGGGAATTGTGTTTGTATTGTTTTGTTAGCAATTGCGGATCATGTAGATTCGTGTACTCAAATTTTGGAACTGGAGTTGAGATGTAAAAGTTGTAGGAGATCAAAGTGAAGGTTGAGCACATAACTTAAGAAGCTTGCTCAGAGGGATGTTTATTAACAAAACTCAACATGAATGACAAGTCATGAATCCAAGGACATTTTACTCACACACATAACTAAGGTTCACTTAAGTATTACAAACAAGAGCCCACCCACCGCAAGGTAGGCAGTAAACCCCACCCTGCACCAAGGGGATTCTTGAGCAGGGTAGGGCCCACGGACCCATATTCACATTGGATTGCCTGACATTGGTTTTTCTTTTTCTTTCTCCTTTCTCCTTTCTTTAACTTAAGTTGAAGTATGTGTCACCGACCTTATGAATGTGGGCGGTACATTTGTCATGACATGTACTAGTTACCTTATTTGTAATCACTAGATCAGGCTTTGGGAATTGTCGTGTTTTGTTAACTACTATGGATCATGCATATTAGCATTTCAAGTTTTAGAATTGGAGTCCAAAGATGCAAAAGTTTGTAGGAGGTCAAAGTGAAGTTTTTAGACACATAAGAAGCAGTTGTGGACTTAAGTTTTGGACACATACTAAGGGCTTACTATTGAAGCTAGTACAGCTGATATATTTCTTGCACACAGTCCAATTTTATAAGAACATGTGTGTCTATTCCTAAATACAAGTGGTCTGATACATAAACACGCAGTGGATGAGTGGTGGCAGGAACGGTGGAGATCTTACATCGGTCAAATCCGACGGTCGAGAATGCACAGGCAACGTGGCCTCACCAGAAGCCAGAAGCTGCTTTCATCGCCCATAGACTTCTTCTCGACCACTCAAATCAAGAAGAGTGATCACATTAAGCCCAGATATGTTACTCACACTGAGTAAAGTAAAATGGTGATCAAGCAACATATTTTGAGCACTTAATAACTTGGTCTAATCTCATCGTAACATAGCTCACATTGATTTGGTCTCTGGTATTCTTAAACTACTACACGCCAAGCCATTATAGAACACTCAAATATGACATGTTTAGCTAACCATGTCAAAAGTGACCCTATTTAATATCAACTTATTATCATTCAAGTGCACGTAGATTGGAATAAGTTAAACCCTTTGATGTTATTGAAGATTTAAGTTCAAGCACGCAAACTGGGTATCCTTGGATGCAAATACATATGTTGTATTTTGACCATCAATGTCTAAGTATGAATATATTGTTATATTATCCTTCTGGACATAAGACAATGTATGCAATAAGATTTCAACACATAAAATTTACATAAAATGTGATAGATGAGCTTGATGAAGGCTGTATACATTGTGTATGTGGGCGTATATTGAAACCCCATGTCCTTTAAAGGCATATCAAAATTTTAGGGTCCAATTAAGGTAAGTAAGCAAAGTATAAGCCCACCTAGCATACAATACAGATCAATGAATGGGGAGAACCGACCGCTAGTTACAAATGAGTTGGTTGAAGTTCAAGACTTCAGGAAACTTACCGATCATTTTAAAGGAATCTAGAGAATATATCCCAATTGAATAAAGAAAATTTGAAGATGTCAACTTGTAACCGGTTGGACTTGGAAACCAAACACTAGGACATTGATGGATGATCAGTGTTTGGGGAGATTTTTGGGCACAATCGGTCGAGATTCTAGTGTTTCCAAGTCTAACTGGGCTACATGTTGACATCTTTTGGTTTTTCTTTAATAATTGGAGTATGTTCTCTAAATTCCTCTAGAATGATCGGTAGTTTTCCTAAAGCCTTGAACTTTAACCGGTTATTCCTCAAACTCAAGTGGTTCATATGTAACTAGCATCATGTCTCCCCACCCATTGCCGATTATGCCCAAAACCCTCCCCGGACACCATAGTTATCCATGAGTTTAATCCTTCTATTAAGAAAGCATTCTATTAAGGACTCGTTAGCTCGTCCTACGTTGGATTCTATTTTGAAAGTTGGGTGAAACTTTTGGGATCTCCTCTTTCCATCACTCAAACTTTGAGAGAATTTTAGGATATGCACATGGGACTTGTTGCCCTAAATCTTGGATTGGCCCATGCATGGCGAGCTTGATCCACCCATCCCAGTAGGACAAGTTAGAAAGATAGTTATAAATAGCTTGACACCACTTTTTGTGTACAATAATTTAATAATTAAGAAAACTTGGGCAACTCTGTGCTACTTCTCATAAACTCAAGGTTTGGGACTATACTTATGGTTTCACCCACTTTGCCTTATGAATGACTCTAATGGTCAGATTCTCTTGCACAAGGATCATCCTCTACTTACATGTTGTGTGTACCATACTAGCTAGGTACACTAAATAGTCCTATTAGTGTGGGTGGAAATAATTAGCATGGGCCACACTAATTTTCTAGTCAAGGTGGAATAAATGTGGATCCAAGACCTTGGGTCATCACCTAAGTATTCATGAAGACTTCCAACCAACACGTTACATAAAATACAATAGTTACCTTACATCAAAGTAGCCCAAAAACATAATCACCCACATGTAATTTCCCCCAAAAACAATTAGTGTGGGCAAAAATTTAGTGTGACCCACATTGATCCTCATTATGAGAATTAACATAGGCTCTAGAGAAGTATAGAACTATTTAGTGTAGCTAAAAGTAGGCTCCCCGTCTCTCCCTCTCCCTTTAACTTCGAATTTGAGTCGGGTAGGCAAATTAGGACAAAAGTGTTGATGCGTCTTTTGTTAAAAATTCCTTGATTCATTTGTGTGCACGGAACGATTGTTAAACTTTAATCGTTCATTGGATGAGAGAGAGTTTGGAGTGGGTCCACTTCAAGAACTTCTTGTGGCCGCTTTAAAAAAGTGGCTCAAATGCTTTCCCAACCGTTGGAAGATATGCCCTCTTGTCATCCACAACATAAAGGGCGGTTTATACTACACCGTGTAACTTATGGAATTTAGGGCTGCTTCACACTATGGCCGAAGGTCGAGAATCCGGCAATTTCCACCAATTAGGGGCACTTTATATCAGGGCCCATTTGGAGTTGAGCCCACTTGGATTTGAAGTGGGCCTTAACTTTAGCCCTACTTTACAAAGTGGGCCGTAGAGTGGGCCTTGCAATATAAAGTCCATAGGCCCACTTGTAGGGTCCAAATTGGAAACTCTACTTTAAAGTGGGCCTTCCAAATGGGCCTAGGGACTTTATGTTGTAAGGCCCAATCCACGGTCCACTTGGGCTTAAATGAATTATGCCCTTGCTTGAACTAAAGTCATAAAGTCATAAAGTCATAAATGACTATATGACAGAAGTTGGGTGAAGTGGGCCGAAGGTGTGAAGTGGGTCTCCATAAACCCTTGACCCAATTTTTTGGCATCGGCCCATTTTTTCCCCTCCAAAACGCCGCCATGTCACCCGCCACGTAAGCTCACTAGAAGGAATCGTGTCCAAATCAACCCTCCCCTGCGGTGTTGGCAGGGTCTGTGTCCACTGCCATTCTAACTGTAACCCGTAGTCTGACTGCCGCCGCGACTGCAGTTTGGGTACAGGTCGGTAAATGTTGGGTGTGACCTAGTTGACATGGGTGATGGTTACCATGTCTACCCAATCGGGTGACCACCACCCTTTGGGTAGCCCTTGGGTAGCGGTTTTTGGGGTTCGGGTTTGGGTTTTGGGCAAAGGGTTGCAAAGGGGTTGGCGTTCATGGGTTGCACAATGCACTTTAGAGGGTGGCCACCGTATGTGGGTGGTTGTCACCCGTATTGGTTGGCTTGGCACCCATGTTGGGTGTCAATGGCGCCCCGGGCCACTCTTATTTTGGTCATTTCCTGTCTTTTCCTTTCATGGGTTTGTACTCTCCCAGGGTGTCTGCTACCCAACAACAACCCGATTGTCCTAGATGAACGGGCTTCTGCACAGACATGAAGTATTGTTCCAAACGAAACCCTAGGGTGGGAGGCAACAACATTTGCCTTAATTCACACGTAGAAGCTTTATTTGTGACCAGATTTGCCTCAAATTTGTTGGTCCAGACCAGCCACAATGGGAGCTGACGATCGCAACCCTCCCAGAAACCGCAAACGCCATGAACATGCAATGGACTCACATCCACAATCCACCTCCTCAACATTGAGAGCCAGGGTGCATGTGCGTGTCCGCGGTTTGGGTGCGTTCCCTGCAAACACAGAGGTCGCACGCACAATTGCTTCCCTTAATGGCCTGTATGGAATCGAGCCACCTCGGCGTGCGGCCAATACAAGTGGGGTTTCTTGTGTTTAGTGCTATTCATGTGGGCACACTGCAACCTCACTTCAGAATTGAACCGTGGGATTTTTTTGTTTGCCGTGTGGGTCATGTACTTTCATGTTTTGCGGCAGTTTAGGTACGTGTGAATTTGCACATGTTCCATACCCGTGTTCACTTCCATGAAACAACTTTGGCATCTTTACACCATCATAATAGGTGGTTTTCCTGGTTGTCAGTCATTGTTACAAGGCACATCTGTCCGTACACCGTTGTCGAATTAATAATTTGCGGCGAATCATGTGTCATCCAGCTCCTCCCATCCTCGCACAACCTTCTAGTCGATCAAATGCATCGCCGCTCGTCGTGCCCTTGGCACAAGAAATTCCTCGCAAAAAACGGCGTTTCAACTAGGCCAATGTGTCTTCAAAGCCGTCATATGCGGGATGGGCAGCCAATTCCCCGCGACGCGCTCGTGCAAGAATATCAACACACAATACCAGCCTTCGTGTTCAACACGCCATTGTAGGGGATACCAATTGCACCAAGACAAATACACATGTTGCACGTGTTGTGCATTGCGGCCCGCGGCCACTGCAATGTGATGGGCACACAATGGAGGCACACATTGGAGGCTTCCCACCCAGCATGTCCACGGATGTCAGGTCTGGATGCTTGGAACTCCCTTGGCAAGGACGTCCATTGTTGTTGGGTGAGGGGAGTGGATGTGCCCAAAGTGATGTGCAGCCCATCCAAGGCTCGTTGGCACGTGTCAACAAGTCTGTCTAGCAAATATTGGAGGCCCCCTTGCTGCAGCCGACATGTGCAAAAATTCCGGGTGTGCAAGCCGTTGCTCTATCTCCTGTGTTGGATGTCGAGGGGGGGAATGAATACAACAACGGAGGGGATTCCTCCGGGTCCCTACAAATGTTGGGATCGCTACCACCTGCTTGCTTCGTAAAACAACTAGCTGTTGCACACGCACCATTGCCAGGGTTGCAAGGGAGTGGTTGCCCATCCCCCGAATTTGTTGCGCCCGATGGTTGTTGTGCACCTATGCTCAGCCATGCACATGGGACACGCCCATGGGGTGGCGGAAAACAATGCAGCATACCCTATGTGGGGGGAGTTCTACGGATCTGCGAGCGGAGAATTAGTGGCAATCAGAATACCCTCCAAGAAACTTGTGGGTGTGAACCAGACTGTGCTGGCCACATGTGCGTAAACATGGGTGGTCGGACATGTTTTGGAAAACTACACTTGTTTGTCGTCTGGGAGAGACCTCTATGATGCGGACTTTGGGGATTCATATGACCATCAAACCGTTCTTGTTGGTGATTGTGAATTGATGTGCGACATAGAATAACCCCTTTTGGTCTTGGAAGCATTTTTGCACATTTTTTTTGGGTAATGATCTTGACGGTGATGGAATAGGTTAATTCAAATTATCAGCTTTGTTGACAACGACGTCCTCCTTGTAGTGATAGTGATTTCAAGAGTCTCAGATACAATGTATCAAACGTCAGTGATTTACTCACAGAACCACATTTAATTCCTCTTATGATGGACTTCAACTAGATGGTGGATGGTTGCAACACCTTGGATTAAATGCTAGCATTATGAACAAGCATTTTGTGTAATAGATGTAGTCTCCCTCAAGGACAAGGCTGGAATGTATCATGCATATCACTGTGCTTCTTGAACTGCATCAAAGTGATATACAAAACTTCCAAACAATTTATCGTTGCATTAATACTCTTAACCTATTGGAATGAGGAAACATGTTCCAAATTAAAAAGCTTGATTTATGCTCACTCAAATAGGAAAACCAGTAAGTAACTGGACGGTCAGGAACTTAGTAAACCACCTCGACCAAGATAGCGTACATAGTGCCCCTCAAGCAATCCCGATGAAAGCAAATGCTTAGTTGATCCTGGAGCTTCCTTCAAGGGGGTATCCGTTGGACCTTTTAATTTTAGTCGCAACTGTATCAAGTGAAAAGAAAACATATTATTATCAAGCTCCTATGTCTACTTTATAAGTTACAAATGACAATCATTCATCTTTAATTAATATACCATGCAGGAGAAATTGAGTGAATGGAAATAATATTCATGTCCCATTTGCAAAGAGCTAGCATAACTGAATGAAAGGTAATACTAACCTTTAAGCCTGATGACTGCGACTGAGCAGATGGAGTAGCAACCTCAGATTCCTGCCTATCCAAGCTATCCTGCACATGGTCACTGCCCGACTCTAGAGGACATTCATGGTCCTTATGAGGTTCCCCACCATTGTTGCAAGGATAAACTACTTCCCAACTCTCTGAACCCTGTTTTGAAGACTGTCTCTCCTGTGTTGGGTTTTTATATGTGGCTACTACTTCTGCGACAATTCCAATGCATTGTGTCAGATAGCCCGCCAAAATTCAATTGAAGCATGTATGTTTACATGCAGAGACATGCCTATGTCCAAATGAGAGTGTTGGATAATTTCATGGCTGTTGGTTGTTTGTAAACATTGTTGAATCCGCAAGCATGGTGACTACCCACTTCAGCCACACCTATGTGGTGTGATAATGAGTCCACATATGCTCAAATCATTAAATTGTGGCCAATGCAAGCAAAATCGCTTTGAACGTACAAAATGTACCATGAGATAATTTGCACAATAATGTCCAAACATCATTGTGTTATTGGCAAAGAACTAGGAACATGATCAGATGCCTCGCATGCTGCACGTACTTGAGATGTGTTGTCCGCCCACACGGTTCCCAATGTGGGTGACAGTCAGCAAACCCGGTGACTGTGGCACCCACCTCGCCCATGTGCTCAGCTAGGGTATTGTATGTGCGTAGGTTCGTGTGTTATATTCGTATAATCCTTCCTTCGCATGGAGAAGTCCTCCACGCCTGCCTACTTGGGATTCTTTGAGCGTGCCAAATTATTGCGGGATGTTGGCGTTGGAGTTGTCCAGGCGAGTGGAAAGGTCGAGTTTCTGGGCGCTGGCTCCTCGCAACCTATATTCCAGTGCATCGAAGGAAGAGGGCAATGCGAATTGAGGCATGCAGATGATGGAAGAGTAGAGGTGGGAGGGAGTGATTGTGACCAGGGGCAGGGGGAGGCAGAAGGGCAGGAGGCCAGGCGTGGACGAGTGTTTGTAGAAGGAAGGGAGGACAAAAAGTGTAACAAGGACTGTGGAGGTAGCGCGCAGGAGGAGGGGAACGCAGAGGAGGAAGGGAGTGTGGAAGAGGGTGGGGGCGTTCAGGAGGAAGGGTTTGATGTGCAACAGCCAGGCACCTACGAGGCTGAGCGCAACAAACGCGTGGCAAAGGTCCAGGAACGACTCCAACTACTATTAAGTGCAAAACACAGCATGTGGGTTGGATCAATTTATGGGTTTTTGTTATTCTTGGGTTGTGGGTGTTCTCTCTTTCCGTTCGCCCGAACTGGATATTGGGCATGTAGTGAATGGTTGCCCGTACAGTCACATCCACATGTTCTCCTCCAAACCTTAATTTTGAATACCTAAAATTTCCCTGTGCAACTTGTTTCGACGCCATTTTTTGGAGGACCAGCAGGTTGGTAGCCTCCATTCCAGTATTTTGTGTGAGGTGCAGCTGATGCTTGCATTGTTGTGACTGTGTCAAATTAAAATCCGCTTGTGCGAGGAAATTGTGGGTATGTGGAGTGCAAATCCAAACAACCTCCTCAAACCCTTGTTTATTGTCCACGTTTCGTGATATCTACCTCCGAGGGTGACCAAATAGAGCGTGAGATTGTGGTTGTGGGCCGTCAACTTGCATTTGTGAACCACAAATTGCAGAGCCAATTGGAAATCATGAAAGATCTCATCCATGAGTACGAGGTTTCTTTGGAGGCGGAGGGAATGCTGGACTGCTTGGGTTTCCCATCTCCATCGGGGTCCTCTGGGAGCGTCCCCGTTGAAACGGCTCTCCCTGCTCTACCAATGTTAATTCCTTCCCCCCATCCTACAACCATTGTTGTTACGGGCAGGAATATGCAAGACCTCCGAGCGGCTATCCTCCCCTTGGTTCAGTATGACATGTTTTCATGGAGAAAGGACACATTTTTCGCTAGGATAGGGAAAAAACCCAAACATGCCTACACCCGAACCAAACCCCCCTGTAGTAATACAGGTTTCCAGCATGTACCAGTGGCAGTACTGGGAGGGAGGGAGGTGGACATGCCCTATGGGTTGTGGGAGGACTTGCATCGGCAGGTCGTGCGCACGGACAATGCGCAATTCCTAAAGACCAACCATCCAATGCTTCATGTCTTCTACAAATCTATGGAGGCGCAACTTTGTGCTATCACCAGATGCCGCCTAGAAATGCATTGCAAAACCCCGGCAGTTCCCAAGTTTTTTGGATGACACGACTGTACATGACACGACCCGATCGTGAATGCCCTCCCAAAGAGCAACCGGATGTGTGGGACAAGCTGAAGGCGTATTGGAGTTCACCGGAATTTGCGAAGGTGGCGAAGGTGGGATCCGCAGCAACACAAACCGCAACACATTCCGAGGATATGCTAGTTACCACTGCACCCTACTTCGTTCTTGGTTCCGATACTGGATATGGCCAATTCACAAACCAACTCAAGGTCAACAACTTTGCTATGAGTACCTCCCTTTGACTTCTGTGCTCAACAGGTAAGTATCGTTTCTTATTACTGACAACATTGTTCATTGTTTGCAGCATGTCACCGCAAGCGTGGGCACGCGTCTTGAAACATTGGAAGGCAAGTTGTCGGAGTTGTCGGAGTGCAGACCCTCTCGACAAGATTTTTCTGCTTTTATCTCGGAATTGGTAATGCTGAACTCCAATGTAAGAGCGCTGACGGACGTGATGGTTTGCAATTTGAAACATTACGAAGAGATGAAGCAATGGGAATTGAAGGTGGATGCAGAGAAGATCCCTGTAATGGACACGAGCATCGGCAAGACAATCCATATTCCTCCTCCTCCGTCAACCACCGAACCGGAAGGCGCGGAGCGCACTCGCTATTACACGCAAGTGTACTCCAGACGACAGAACAAAGACGTGGTGAGAGCACCCAGTCCCCCGCGTTTGTTCCTCAACGCGGAGGGTCCAGTGTCGGACAATGTGCACTTGCCGTCCGCAAACGTGGAGGCAGCACCTGCGGATGAAAGAGCGGGGAGATCCACGTCACCCGGCTCGGACTGCGCCTTGATCTCTCCTCCGGCCAAGGCCCTCAAAACTGCGGCAACATCGAGGAAGAGACCGGCCTCAAACGCACGGGGAAGGCGATCGCGAAGGCCAAGGCAGTGGGCGCCAACACTAAGGATTTGGCCGAAGCCGACATGACACTGATTGTTCTGTCCTCAAAGAAGATAAGTAACAACAACATTGTATTCGTTAACATGAATAGGCAGCAAGCATGAAACGGGTAATACAATATTTGCATGCGTGCAGAACAACCACCCAAATGTGGTTACACCACATGTCAACAACTCAGAGTCCCGAGAATGTCCGTGGGCGGAGTGGGGGCAGCGTTGTTTATGAAGGTCAGGGCTGACTTGAATTTATTTTTGTCACTTAGTGCAACGTATTTTTTTAAATTGCGAGTAATCTGTGTTGACTTTGTGACGTGCATATGCAGAATGCCGGAGGAGGGAGAGGAAAGGGCAACAACAGAACATTAGCACGGCAGTTTAAACCCGAGTGGGATTTAAACCGAAATAAGACGAAGCCACCTCCGAAGAAGACGCCATATGTAAGAATCGCGACTCCCACGGGATACATAAACCTTGAACTTCGTCCGGGAGCTGTACTTATGTGAAAGTTCCAGTCGTGCTAACCGGTGACTGTGTTTTTATTTTTGTACGCCCAGGGAGCATGGACAAAAGGGGAGTTGGTGGATTTATTCCACCCTGACGAGCCGGTGAAAAAAGTTACTGAATGTTGCAGTGTCTCCGGCCATGCCGGAGAACCATTCCATGGCATGAGCATTGCACCAGGAACGTTTAAGGTTAATGTGGGCCGGATTTTGGTTGAAGATTGCTCGTTGTTTGTGACCGTCAAGGACGACATGCCTCCATAGCTCACACTTTTGAATGTCAAGCGCGGCATGACGGTGTGGCCGGGAGCCTATCTACGTCCGTACGAGCCAAACTCGGAATGAATAATGTAGGCATTATAGTTTTGAGGAAGTTACATTCGCAGATGCACAAGCATAACCATGTACGAGGCGTTCATGTTGGACACATGAACTTGGCAATAAAATGTATTGTTATGTTTTGTTTGTTTGTTATTTGTGGTTTGGACATTATGGCATGAGAACTTGTAGAGACGCTCATTTATTGGGTTGTTTCCATCTAGTGGATCAGACAAACACTCCCTTCATTTTCTACATGATTTTGATTGGTTGAAGGTCTTTCTTGGGGGATAAAACATGATATTTTCTTGCGCATTCCTTCCTTTCATTGTTATAATTTTAAAAATCCAAAGGACAATTCATGCCCATTATTTCTCTCAAAATAGCCCATTTTCCATGTTTCAAAATCCTACAGATAAAGTCCATTTTCACTTCAAAACTTGTCCTTGAAAATTCCACAACCAACATTGAGTGAAATGCATGCAAAACAATCCATCTGTAGGCTTGGGAAGTTAGGGGTTAACGTACATTGTAAAATTTTGTGCCAACACATTCTCCTTTCATAACATTATTCATATCCATAAGAATGTTATGTGGGACTGATAGTATTCCACGAAATATTCTTGAATATTCCTCACATTTAGATTGAATGTGGGGAATATTCCGTGGAATATTGTCAATCCCACACACACTGTTATGGATCTGAATAATGGCAAGTTGCTTGGTCGAGAACAATTTTACTATTTCTACAAAACAAATTGGCTGGCCTGGAGGAAGCAATCTGTAACAACAATAATAGTAGCTAATTCAAGAGCTCTACTCAATTCCATCACAGGGAGCGGCATCACCGTGCGCAATCATTGATGTTTTTTCCATTGAAGGAAAAACAAAAAATTGCATTTTGTCATTGTTAGTTAGCATTGATGAATCATCATATAATATAAACTTGAATTCCACTTTCAGGCTCCTTCTAATTTATCACCAACAGTGTGTATGTTTGACAAATTTCATTTGGTGTACAACTTCAAATCCAAAGTGTCACGTGATGTTTTCAAAAACAAGAATAAATGTCAATTGACATTTACATTTTCTTCTCAAAATGCCACCTCAGTGTCACATGCCTAGTACTTCGTCTCACTTCAATTTCTAATGTGTCAATTGATGTGTGATTTTTTTCTTCACAAGTCGCACTACATGTCAATTTCCAAAATGTGTGTGTCAATTGTGCATTTTTTTGTGTGCAAGTTTTTTTGTGTCAAATGTCAAAAACTTGCAAAAACTTTGTCAAAAATACACACTGATCACCAATATACCAGTTGTCCTGGTCAGACCCCATCTTGTCTTGCATTCTCATGAGTTGAGTGCAATTCATGCATGCCTCAACTTGCCAATTAGACTTTGGGTTGGCCAACACTGAACACAATGACCTAAGTAAGTCTTGATTAACTACTGTGATGAATCTCATGGAGGAGAAATTCTTGATCAAGATCAGATTACAGTTGCATTGATAGAATCATGTATGCGTATCTATTTCAAAACGCTCAAGAGTTGGGAGCTGAACATATATTATGTAATTGTCGGATTTCAGCAATATGTAGAACTGAAGATGATGGTGATGATGATAGCAAAGTCTCAGCACCCATGTGGGAGATTTTGTCGAAATACTGAAAGAAATGAGGGTGATGTTGTACAAAATTGCCATGTATTGACCAGATTCCAATTAACTTTCGCTTCATCATATTCCAATAAAATGATGTCATAATATTTTCAACTCAAGAACACTTTTATAAGAAACAGATGCATGGATCAATAATGTCAGATGCCATCACAAATTCCTGGTAGTAAAGAATGTGAGCCACTTTAAATAATTACGGACAAATGCGCAAGGAAGGAATCTTGCAAAATGTCTGCAACAAAAATATAGAATGAATATTTTAACTGATATAAATTTTTTTTCTCGAAATTTTTTTATGCTTGACACCATATTTACTGTCTGCAGACTTATGAAATTTTTGGAACTGAATGAAGTCCGTGATTTCCAGACCAAGCTTCAATCCAACCCCATGGACAGCTCAAAAATCAGATTCAGCTATGTTGCAAGTCTGACCTCCAAGAGCAAAACATGTGACTCTTCGCCGATCGACATTTCAATTGTGGGTACAAATAGGTAGGCTCCGAAAATGGTGTTAGGACAAGGAGGCCAATGTCGTGAGTTAAGAGCTGGACAATCTATCAACATGGGTGTTACTTCGTCTGCTAATTGGACATTGTCATTAGCTTCTATGATCCGCGGATTACACGTCGTGTGTCAGTGAATCACAACATGCTTTGCCTTCCTTGTTTCCTCTGTTGATCCTCTTACTTTGAGGTGCTTCAAAGCAGTTCCTCGATCGGTGGACTATGTGCAATCATATGCAAGCAGCAATTGTAAGTATGTGACTATTTTAACATCCATCATAGCCATTCCTTCACAAACGAACACATAATTACACCCTCAGCTAGCAGACCCGGTGTTGTAGGACACGAGGATTCCGATGCTCGTGAACTCTTGCCATAGCAAATTTCATGCATACGGTAACCGTATCATAAACTAGAAATGAAGATCTACGTGTTTAGCAATTTCTAATCGGATGCGACAATACCCGATCTGGTAATGTCCGTGGAGTAGTTGGAAGTGCCACAATCGGGTCCCGTACCTTTCCATTACTACCACAAAAAGTAAATAGTCTTGGCATTTGGGTGAAGTTCTGTCCGAATGAGGCCATTAGGATGTATAGATTCTTCATCGGTGACAGATTACGACCATGACAGTCAATGTGCACTTGTTGAAGAATGGAGGCACATCAGCATTAAAACTTCAAGCTGCTAATTAGTTCCTCTTGAGGATACTATTGGAGGCAGATGAATTTGTTACATAACACATGCCATCAAAAATTTCGTGATAGTAAAGAATGTAAACTGTCACTTTGAATTACTTCAGACAAATGCCGAAGGAATAAATCTTGTAAAATGTGTGCAACAACAATATAAGAATCACTGTGACTGATGTTTATTCCTATACAACTAATCTATGACACCATGTCATTTGTCTCCAGATTGATCTTCTGGAACCGAATCGAAGTCCAATGGTTCTCAAGACCAAGCTTCGATCCTTATCCACGGTTGATTCCGAAGACCAGAAGCGATCGATGTTGCAAGAATTCCTCCCCAAGATCTCCGGGAAAAGTCGATCAGGATACAGGTTTTCCAGCTTGATGACGCTCATAATTCTCCAAAAACATGCACGTGTGTCGGCGATCGACATCTTAATCATGGGTTCAATCCCTGTCATCATTGTCATTTTCCTCCTCCATTATTCCATGTGGTCTTTCCTCCATCACCATCGTTGTTCTGTCCCATCTTGTCCCCCGGAATGTCGTTGATTTGCCCTTCAGTGGCTGTCAACGCCGCAACTGCTAATATGTTTAGGCAACAAGCTACGGAGGCTTCGAGGATTCTATTCGAATTCGACGTCAATCCTGTGGTCTGATTTGAACACCTGCACCGAAATTGAGACGGTATTGCTTTCACAGTTGAGCTCAGCTGCGATCCTCACTGGCACAAATTCAAGTAAGGGAATTGGATGAGAGTATGATTGAGGCTATTGTCACAGGAGTTGAGTGTGGTGGTCGGAGTGCGTTGGAGATGAGGTTTGGCTTCCTATTTATCTCCGTTTGTCTTATGCTTTCTGACATCTCATTGAAGACTAGCTAAATTACCTCCAGCCAGCCGACAACGTCTGGACCAAGCCCGCACATTGTAAATGAGACCTGTGAAATTTGGAGCTGCGTGCTCAATATTTTGTCGGTTGAGTCTGTATGTGCACGTGAAAGATTCAAATGTCGGACAATGGAACCCATGAGTCAAATATTTTCAGACGGACTCGACATATATGGTAAGCGAGGAATTCTGTCGGAAATTCCTTAAATTATACATTGTTCAGCGACTTTCACGTTCCAAACTGGGGAGGCTCCGAAGTTGGGTGATAGTATGAGGAGGTCAAAGTCAGTTGAGATTAGTTGCGAGGAGCCTTCATGATGATTTTGTCTGTATGCCATGGAGCAGGGCGCGCAACTGTCAAATAGTCTTTGAATTCTCTGCGAAGGTCGGCAGCAGAGGAGCATAAGCTAATTGAGGGTGAGTCGACATGCACCAATCTACCGCAATTTGAGTATGAAAAGCTTCATGTCAAGCATTCCTCCAAATGTCGATCGTCAGCGAAGGTCATAGTTGACACTCACATTCGGAGACATGTTGCCAACGCGAGCAAGAAATGGTGCGGTGGTAACGACTTGACCATGTTGGTGGCCATAGAGATGGTGCTTTTGAGTCGAATCTCACCAACTTGAAATTGCATCACTGTTCATAAACTTAGTCATAGCGTAGGTAACTTACCACCAACACGATGTTTTGACCAAAGGAGCTTGTCAACGGTTTGCAATGCCTGGAAATTTCAATGGAATCCCTGGCAGTTTTGGGTCAATGGCCGTTACCGACGCCGGCGATGGTTGAGAATTCCTTCTCGACATCATTCGAGTGAGCAATCATGTGAATAGTAGCGTGATTTTATGTGCCGACATGACCCAGGCTTAAGACCATTTTATCAACATGGGTGTCAGTTCGTCCGGTAAAGTAGAAGTTGTAATTAGCTTCTATGATCTCAAGATTACACGTCGTGTGTCCGTGATTTGAATCACTACATCCCTTGCATTCCTTTTGACCCTACGGGCGGCACATCTCTATCGATCGCCTTAATTTGAGTTGTTTCAACGAGGATTCTGAAACCTAAAGTAACAATGTGCATGATTCTAAATTGCTAGTTAACCGTATGAGAGGATTCCCGAATCGCCTGAAACGGCCGAAATTTTGAGTGGAATTGGAAGGGCCCACAACAGGGCCGCTTACCATACCTTCGAAATCGCCTACTATCATAACAAAATTCGTCTGAGTCCTACTCAGTTCGTGAAATTTCTGCCACTGAGACCATCTAAGAATAAAGCTATAATTCTATTGAAGTGCACGACATTAAGGAAAGTCATTTTTGGGCATAAAGGTGAAGCGATCTGTCCGAATTATGTTAATAAATTATACATCACTGACAGACTACGAGCATAATACTCGTGCTCAAAATTGAGGGCACATCAGCAAAACATCAAGCGGCTAAATAGTTGCTGTCGAGAACACTTTTAGAAGCAGGTGTATAGACATTGATCACATTAGATGTCGTCACAAAATGCAGTGAGAGTAAAGAATGTAAGTGACTTTGATTTATTTCGGACAAAAGCCGAAGGAATGAATCGTGCAAGTTTTTTGCAACAACGCCATATGAATCACACTAACTGATGCATCTTCCTATAACATTAATGTATGACATCATTCGATTTTTTCCTCTAGACTGATGTTCTGGAACTGAAATGAAGTCCAATGCTTTCAGACCAAGCTTCGATCCGACCTCAGGGACACCGAAGCCCTGATGTTGAAAGAATCGTCCCCGGGAACTCCAGGAAGAGTCGATCGAATACAGGTATGCCATGTTGATGCACTCATGATTCTGGAAAACAAACATGTGTCTCTCGGTGATCGACATTTCAATAGTGCGTTCACCTCCTCTTGAAGACTCCTCTTCATTCATCGTCTCCATCAGTATTCCATACGGTGCCCCCTCCATCACCATCGTCGTTCTGTCCCATCTTGTTCCAATTGGTTGTCGTTGATTGGTCCTTCGGTATATGTCAACTCCGCAGACTGCTCAGTATAGGCAAAAATTTGACGGGGGATTCGAGGAGTGTTTTCGAATTCGACGTAACTTCTGCGGTCCCAGTCGAACACCTGCACTGATGTGGATCACTTTCACTTACCTCCACCATTCCATTTGGTCTCCCCTCCATCACCGTCATTGTTCTGTCCCATCTTGATAATTTGTTTAGGCAAAAAAGTAATGGAGGATCTGAGGGTTCTTTTCGAATTCGACGTAACTCTTGAGGCTTGAATAGAACACGGTCGCTGAAATTGAGACTGTTTTGCTTTCACGGTTGAGTTCAACTGCGATCCTCACTGCCGAGGTTCAAGCGAATGAGTGGGATGACAACAAGATTAAGGCGATGACAGCACGAGTAGAGTGAGTGCGTTAGAGCTGGAGTTTGGGGCCCTATTTATCTCAATTTGTGTCGTACTGGTTGAAGACCAAATCACGTCCAGCCAGTTGACAGTATCTAGAACTAGACCGCATAGTGTATGCGGTGTGTGAAGCTTGAAGGTGCGTGCGCAATGTTTTGTCGGGTGAGCCTGTATGTGCACGTGGAAGAATTATGTCGGAAGATGAAAACCGTGAGTCAAATATTATTAGACAGACTCGACGTAGATGGTAAGCGAGAATTTCTGTCGGGAATTCCTTAAATTATACATCGTTCAGCCGAATTTCACGTTCCAAATTGGGGAGGCTCCGAAGTTGGTGATAGTACGAGGAGGGCAAAGTCAAGATCAGTTGCAAGGAGCCTTCATGATGATTTTGTCCGTGTCGGCAGGCACCAATTTAGCGCAATCTAAGTATGAAAAGCTGCATGTCGAATCCAGCAAACGCATTAATCCTCCAAATGTCCATCGTTAGCGAAGGTCATAGTCAAAGCACCAACAGTCATATTCGGAGAAATGTTGTCAACGCGAGCAAGAAATGGTGCGGTAGTTCCACTTGACCATGATGGGTGACCATAGAGATGAAGGTTTTGGGTTGAATCTCACCAACTTGACATTACCTGAATGTTCACAAATGTAGTCAAACTGTAACTAACTTAGCACCAGCAGGAATGTTTGACCAAAGCTTGTCACCGGATTGGATTGCCTGGAAATTTCAATGGAATCCCTGGCAGTTTTCGGTCAATGGCCGTTACCAACTCTGGTGATGGTTGAGAATTCCTTCACAACATCATTCCAGTGAGCAATCGTGCGAGTAGTAGCGTGCTTTCAGGGTCTGACATAACGCAGGGAGCAGGACCATTTATAAATATGGATGTTACTTCGTCTGGTATTTGGACATTGGGATTAGCTTCTATGATCCGAAGATTACACGTCGTGCGATCTCGATATGAATCACTACATGCTTTGCGATCCTTTCTTCGAACGAGCAGCGCATCTCTATTGAACGTCTTGCTGTAACCCGTTTCGTAGCAGTTCCTCGGTGTAGTATGTGCGATCACATTCAAGCAGCAATTGTAAGTTATGTAACTATACTATGTTAACGAAGCACCTATCAGCTCGACCAGGACTCTGAGACTTAAGATGAAAACCTTTATGATCTGCTAAGCGGAGGAGAAATTCACAATCCGATTTAGCAACCGAAATTGTCCGTGGAGTTGGAAGTGGCCACCATAAGGCCGCATGGCTTACCTTTGAAATCCATTCCTATGACAGAATGTAGTGTGTGTTGGCATAAGGGTTATGCGGTCTGTCCGATGAAGATGTATAGATTCTTCATCAGTGACAGACTACGACCATGACAGTCCATGTGGACTTGTTCAACAAATGGGGGCATCAGCATTAAAATTTCAAGCTGCTGAAGAGTTCTTGCCGAGAATACTAATGGAGGGAGATAAATTTGTTAGATAGCACATCCCATCAATAAAATTCGTGATTAGAGTAAAGAATGTAACTGTCAATTTGATTTATTTCGGACAAATGCCGAAGGAATGAATCTTGCAAAATGTTTGCAACAACAATATAAGAATCAGTGTAACTGATGTGTCTTCCTATAAACCTAATCTGTGACACCATGTCATTTTATCTCGAGACTGATCTTCTGGAACTGAAACCAAAACCGATGATTTTCAAAACTTATCTTCGACCCTTATCCATGGTCGTCTCCGAAGAACAGAAGCGATCGATGTTTGAAGAACTCCTCCCCCAAGAAATCCAGGAAATGTCGATCCGAATACATGAGGTTGTCCTTGATGACGCTCATCCTTCTGAAAAACAGACATGTCATGTATCTCGCCAATCGACATTCTAATTGTACAGGTTCAATTCCTGGTGGAGAATCGCTGCATGCACCGTCTGTCTTCATCGCCCATGCATCACTTTCATTTGCCGCCTCCACCATTCCATGTGGTCTTTCCTCCATCACCATCGTTGTTCTGTCCCATCTAGTTCTGAGTGTCGTTGATTCGCCCTTCAGTGCCTATGAACGCCGCCGACTGCTTTGCTCAGGCACAAATGTCACGGAGAATTTGAGAATTCTTTTCGAATTCGTCGTAACTCCTGTGGTCCGAATTGAACACGGCCACTGAATTGGAGACGGTCTTGCTGTCAAATTTGAGTTCAACTGGGTTCCTGAGTACCACAGATTGAAATAAATGAATGGGATGATAGTTTGGTTGAGGCAATAATCAGAACAGTGTAGTGTGGTCATGCGAATGCGTTACAACTGAGGTTTGGGTTCCCTATTTATCCCAATCTCTTTCTTCGTACTGACTGAAGACTACATTACCTCCAGCCAGCCGACAACGTCTGGAGCTAGCGCGCATATTGTAAGCGATGTGTGAAACCTGAAGTTGCGTGCTCAGTACTTTCTCGGGTGAGGAGTCTGCGCACGTGAAGAAAATCAAATGTCGGAAGATGGAACGTATGGGTCAAATGTTTGATAGGGACTCGACATCAACGGTAAGCGAGGGATAATTTTGTCGGAAAATCCTTAATTTCACGATTGTTCACCTAAATTTCAAGATTTTTCACCTTAATTTCACGTGCCCAAGTAGGTAGGCTCGGAATATGGTGACAGTAAGAGGAGGCCAATGTAGTCCAGGTATTTTCTGATGAACTAACATCGGCGGACTAGTGGCCCCGTTGGTGGATTGCTTATTCGCAGACAGAAAGACTAAGTGCACATCACTAGCAACCACCAAACCCACTCCTCCAAATCTCGATCGTCATCCCAGGGGTTTAGGGGTATGGAGGTATAGAGCTTAAGGTTCAAAGCGTCAACAATCACAAGTCGTGGAAATGGTGTCAACGCGAGAAATTGTGCGGTAACTGTGATCTTTGACCACGATTGTTACCATATAAACTCCGTTGCTTTTGACATGATGAATTCCTGGCCTAGTGGGTTGATCAATACCGTCTCGAAATTGCGTTACGTAGTGTTTACAAAAAGTCAAGATGAAACAATTACTAACTGTAACTAACTTACCACCAGCACGATGTTCTAGCCAAAGCTTGTTAAGGGCACGGAGGCTTAAAGTTATAGATCCTTCATTTACTCACAATACAAGGATCAATGCGTCTCAAGACTGCTTGGAAATTTCAATGGAGTGCTCTGCCTGGTAATTTCTGTCAATGGCCGTTACCGACTCCGGAAATGGTTGAGAATTCCCGACATCATCCGCATAAGTAATCATGTGAATACCCCTTGGCTTTCAGGTGCCGACATGACCCGGTACCAGGACAATCCGCCGCGAATTTGCAACAGGAATTCAGATGATTGAACTTTCCTAATATAGTCCGAACTGTGGGCACGTATCAATTCTATAGTGGGATATTTGCAGTCTCGGAATCTAGACTGAAGACCTCGGAAGACTCTACTACTGAAACAGAATTACTAGTGAGAAAACGAATTGCTTTCGACCTACATTCAATTGAGCTTTTGGTCACATCAATATAAATAATAAGCTTGTGAGATTGGTAATATGTGGCCATCAATCCAGGCCTCATTTCCCTTCTTCTTTGAATCACAAAGTGAGGCCCGATTCTCTCTCTCTAACTCTTTCTCTCTTGCATGCGCTGCATTCCATTTACCGACAATTTTAATTGGTAGAAATTTACGCTGCGATGAAGATAAGAATGTTGTTCCCCGGTGCTTCCCCGGTGCTTCGATACACCTTTGCAAACTCCGCGGCCGCAGAGAATGGCTTTGACAAACATGCCTTCGCTTCTACTAAAATAGCATTATGTGAGATCTTTCCAGGACCAAACTCCACACTCGGTACTTTGAACCCAAAGAAACCGAACTTGAGAATGAACGACTTTAGCCAGACTTCTATGACCCCCGTTGCAGTTTTAACCAGCCTGGCAACGCATACAAGAATTCAGTATTTGAGAAGAATTAATTTGTTTTCATCACTTTAAACACAAAAACATCGCTAAACAGCAGATCAGGACACAATTGAAGCAATGAAGCTCAGCTTGTCCTGTCGTGATCTGCCAGACGTATAAATATGACTCCACCCAAGTTTTCATTCATGCGCTCATATATTAATGCGGTCGAGGAGACCATGAAAGCCAGATGGATCACTGATACCACAAATGTTATCACAAATCTCCGTGATAGTAAAGAATGCACATTTTAATATAATTTGGACAAATGCCAAAGGAATGAATCTTGCCAAATGCTTGCAACAAAAATATAGAATCAATGTAGCTGATGTTTCTTCCTACAATCTGACACCATGCGGATGGTGCTCTAAACATATCATGAACATACCTGATTCCTGGATTGATAACGTAGTTCATCATGATGTGTGTCTCGATAGCCGACAGGATCATTTGATGTGAGTTCAATTCCTTTTGGAGAATCATACTCATCACCACCGTCTTCATCACTTTCATTTGCTTCCTCCACCATTCCATGTGGTATTTCCTCCATTGTGGTTTTTCCTCCATCGCCATCGTTGTTCTGTGCCATGCTGTTCTGAATGTCGTTGGTTCGCCCTTCAGTGCCTGTCAGCGCCGCCGGCTGATTTGTGTAGGAAATCAAATCACGGAGGACTCGAGGATTATTGACAATATTGAAGTTCTTCCTGTGGTCTGACTTCAAGACGGTCACCGAATTGGAGACTGTACTGCTTTCACAGTTGAGTTCAACTGGCAACCTCACTACCAAAGATCAAGTGAATGTGTCGGATGACAGTATGATTGTGGCAATCAAAGGAGTTGAGAGCGGTGGTCTGAGTGAATTAGAGCTGAAGTTTGGGTCTCCTATTTATCCCGATCTATCTCGTACTAACTAAAAACTACATTACCTCCAGCCAGTTGACAATGTCTGGAGCACATTGTGGGTGATGTGTGAACTTGAAACTACGTGCTCAATACTGAGTCGGAGTAGTCTATGCATGTAAAGAAATTGGATTCTGGAAGATGGAACCGAGTCAATCTTTAAGACTCGACATAAATGCTAAGCGATTCTGTTTGAGAATGAATCCTTCCAAAAACTGTTGCACCCGAATTTCACTGGACAAATTAAGGCTCCGAAGTTCGATCAGTTGCTAGGAGCCTTCATGATCGTGTTCGAATGCCATGGGGCAGGGCATTTTGTCAAATGACTTAAATTCTCTCTGTCACGGTCAGTAGCACAAGAGGAACATAAGCTAATTCTGGATTAGTCGGCACCAGTCTACCGCGATTTCCATATATTGAAAGGTTCACGTCGAATCTGGCAGCAGCCACCAAACACATTTCTCCAAATCTCAATTGTTACCAAAAGACATAGCCAAAGGATGAGCATTCACATTCGCTGAAATGTTGTCAACTCGAGAAAGAAATGATGAGTTAGTTACCTACTCTTGACCATGATTGTGACCATGAATGATGCTTCTGGGATGAAGTTTACCAACTCGAAATCGCAGTGTTGTCAAAGTCAAGGTGAAACGACAAACTGTATTCAAATCACCACCGGCACGATGTTTTACCAAATGTTGTTAAGAAAACAGAATGCGTCGCAAATGCAATGTAATGCCATGCCAGACAACGTCTGCTTAATGGTCGTTACCGACTCCGACGATGATTGAGAATTCCTTCTCGACATCATTTGAGTGAGCAGTGAACGTGAAAAATACTGTGCTGTTAGGTGCCGACATGACCAAGTACCAGAATATGTATCAACATCGGCTCTAAGTCATCTGATTGGACATTGTAATTAGCTTCACTGGAAGATTTACTCGTCGGTATGCAGGCTTTGAATTACTGCGTACCTTGTGGACATCCTTTTTCCCGGTGAGGACCACCTCTCTATTGTTCGTCTTACTTTGCGTTTTAGAGGAGTAATTCAGTGTGTTTTGTGCTATCACATTGCAGCAATCGATGTAAATTATAGAACTACATATTAACTTGCACCATAGCCATTTCTCCACAAACGAACACATGGTTACATGCTCAGCTAGCAGAGACGGGTGTCCAAGGTGACAAGGACTCCCATGCTCATAAGCTCCTGCCATAGCAGCTTACAGGCATACGGTATCCGAATTTGCACCACATATTTGTCGCTGTTGCAGAAACTGCAGAAATGGCTGCGGGTTTTGTCTATACTAGATGGCCGGCGACAAGGCGCACATATGTACATTGTGTAAGGATCACTCAAAAGGAAGTAGCGTTCCTTCAGAGTCGCCGAAGCGCCATGGCCAATCATGCAGTCCCTTTCCATCTCCCCAAATTTCACACCTCCCATGTTCTTTCGATTCTTTACAGGTTGTCGAGTAAGGACATCAACAGGGCCGCCGCTCCCGCGGTACTTGATCTTATCTTCGACCATGTGATCAAGCCGTTGGTAGAATGTTGCACCAATGCTGATAAGTTTGTCCAGCCTCTTTCCTGTTGTCCCATTGTACATACATTCACTGCCGCTCCCTTGGAATCGGCACCTGAAATTAGGACATCTTAGGGTTAGAAACATATGCTCTAGATCTGTCTGTAATCTGGTGGTTATTGGTCTATGAATGCCTTTGCCAAACTCGGATCAATTGTTACATGCTTACATCAATAATTACATACTTACAGCAATTGTTAAATCAATAGTTCTTTGCCAAACAATGTTTGTATATGTTAGGGTTTAATATTCGTACTAAAAAAGACCAAACATCTTCTCAAACTGCAGGTGATCATCGTTGTAGGCTTACTGGTGCAGCTGATTCATAAGCTTGTAAGCAGTTTCCTTGGTTTGGAAAGGAACAGCACATTGCTTTTGGCCGCTGGCAGCTACCACTTTCCCAAGGAGGCACTCCAGAATCTGTCCGAGTGTCTGTCGATTCGGAAGTGAATGAGGATTGATGATGATATCTGGCACTATTCCTTGCTGTGTGAAAGGTAAATCCTCTTGGTTGAAAACGCCTCCAATCACACCCTTCTGCCCATGCTGGCTTGAGAATTTATCACCCGCTTGAGGTGTGCGCATGCATCTCAATCGGACTTTAGCAATTCGATGCCCGTCTCCTTCACTTGTCAGGAGCACCTGATCAACTCGACCCTTTTCATGTGCTTTCAGACGCTGGCTAGAGTCTGCGAGCTTAGGGTTTCCCTGCTCTGCAGTTAGCTTCCCTATCACTACGTCTCCCTTCTCCAGCATCTCCCCGATGTAAGGAAACCCGTCTTCTTCCACCTTCTGAAGGTTTGTGTTTCGCCATCCTCTTGTATCTGAGTTACTTGGCTTCCCGAAATGCTCAATGATATTGTGTCTCTCTTCGCCACGGTAGGTTTTGAAGTGCATGGACCTGCAACGACCGGCGATATTTATTCACGTACAGAAACAGGCAGACCGGTGCCGGTGAACATCACCACAAATGTGGTAGGATTTAAAATGTTAAGAGATTCTTCACGCTTCAAGTCAATGTGCATGCTTAAAGAAATTTATTTAACCTGTCAACTTTAGAGTGCAACATACGCCTGATGTTCTGCTAGAACTGCTGTGTCGAAGCTGTAATTCTTCTGCACTACTCACCATCAAATTCTCATCATCTGCCTCCATTTCTATAACAACTGTTTCCGATGGCTGGACTGCAAAGATATCTTTGTAATTTGTGTACACACCTGAATAACCCTCGGTCAATAGAAGCTCGGTTCATGACGATGGAATCCTCCTGATTGTAGCCATAACATTGGACGCTGACAATTGCAACTTGACCATTTGCCAGCTCTGGTTTTTCAAGATGATCCCATGCTCGTGTGGTAACCAGGGGTTTTTGAGGATAAAAGAGCTGGTGCCCCGACGAATCATACCGTCCACCCGGGTTCGAGGTATAGAAACCGATGGCCTGTTTGCAATGTTTTTCGGATTGATACAAGTTCCTGGTTGCTTGGTTGTGTTCCATGAAGGGAATTATGGCAGCGCCCAACCCTAAGATATAAGGAGCATCAATTTCTGAGTGAGTATAGAGAAGAGGAGCATTCGGTCTTTCTTGAGCTCTCTCCAGATCCTCTCTGTTTAGAGCAATCAATGCTCCTTCCTCCTCCTCGGTACCTAGAATCTCAACAACCTCTTGCTCAAGCAAATAAGTCCAGCAGCTTTTGGCGCCAATCTCGTTCTTGGCCATGGCTCGAAGTGTCTTCAAGTGTTGCCTCGACATTACTAACTTCTGGTCCCTTACAGTCAGCAATGGACGAAGCAACCGCCCTGCATCTGTGTGTATGTGCACCTCCTTTGTCTTTGAATTACGTGCAATTTCCACCTACATTGCAAAGATTCAGCCACATCGTATTACCGATGCAGAATATGCTCAATTCTAGTTACAAGCTCCATCTACCGGTCTCAGGTAGAAGGACTTGCCATGTGATTTCATTCTGTAATCTTCAGGATACAGGCGAGAGAAGACACACCCTGTCGTAGGGAAGGATTGTCTGATCTCTGGAATGGAAGTGATTTTAAAACGAAAAACCTCGATGTTTCTTACAACGGAAAATCGTACAAACTTAAAGAAGAGAGTGACTTCAACAAGCAATTTGAAGCCAACAATCTACCTCTCCGTGAATAAGCCCTCCTCGGCGGAGCTGCTTCAATGTGGCAACAATGGCGAGAGTGGTAGCAGAGTCCAGGAATACACCAACCCATCGTCCATTCAAAAATATTTTGTGGGCCCGTGCTACTGTGAATGGTGCAATCTCTTCCAGTGTGAGCATCCCGCAATCCTTCAGGACATGCAGTACAGGTTCTTCAGGCGAGTCGGAGCTTACAATGCATGTGAGAGCTATGTTCTTGATCAGACCGCACTCCGCTCCATCGCTTGTTTGCACTGGGCAAATCCTGCCCCAGTAAGAGAAGTTCCTATTCATCCCTCCGACCACATACCACCTCCTTGCAGTCAGTTACTATGAAATAGAGTGACACTTATACTTACAAGCTCAATCTACTGGTCTCAAGTAGAAGGACTCGACATGTGAATTTCGTGCTAAAAGTCTTAAAGTAATTTTCAGGATGCAGGAAAGAGAAGACACATCCTGTTGAAGGAAGATGTGTATGATTAAATATGAAGACTCGGGTAGAAGACTCGACATGTGAGATTCATGCTACAAGTTCAACGTAGTACTCTTCACGATGCAGGAGAGACGAGACACATTTTGTTGAAGAAAAACATCGTATGCTCAAATGTGAGCAACCTAGAAGGATGCAGAGATTGAGCTAGCCGATCACTTACGGGTGCCTTGCCGCATCTGTTGGTTTCATTGGGGAAGGTAAGTTGAGACGAACTTGTCGGAGGTGAGACACTGTGGCCATGGGATTCATCCTCTTCAGGACTCCCACAACTCCGGAGCTTTTCAGTCCCTCATTTGTGTGCCAATTGCCCAAAGTGAATGCACACTGTAAGTGCTTCGTCAACACCGCCTCACTGACAAAGGTTTTGAGAGGGCCCAGGTGTTGCACATTATCTTTCACAAGGTAACTCTGAACCCTCTTCTTGATGTCATGCTGGAGGTGCGCCATAGCCTTGCGAAATTGGTGACTGAGGAGCTGTCCGGTGAGATCCAGTCTCTTGTTTTTGAAGTTATCCTTGTCCTCCTCCATCCTCCTTCCCAGGTAAGCAGAGCTGAGTTGATTCACCATGTACCCTAACATGTATGATTTTGTGCTCTCTCCACCTCCCATGTGTGCAAACATCTGCTCTACGAGCATTCTCCCTGCCTCCATCGGAGACAGATGCACATCCTTGTTCCGGAGCTTGGTTCCAATGAAGCTAAGTGAAACAATCTGATGCCGAAGTGACTTGAAATGCATCGAGGTAGTACTGTTCGGCCCTTTCTGCAGCTTGTTCAAGAATGTAACCAAAGTTTCGTCTGCTTCTTGTATGGAAGGATAGAGCAGGTCACGCAATGGTGTGTCTGTGAGGTCATAGCACACCCTCTCCAGCAGATCCTTGTCGGAGCATACCCCCAGAGCTCGGAAGAAAATCACAAGAGGGACAGGCTCCGTGATCCCTGGGACTCCCACGTAGAACTCGAGTTTCTCCTTCTTCACAAGCTTGACGAATGTCTTCCCCCGATTCCACTGGTTGGAAGTGAACCCTCTCCATATCGGTGAGCATGTCGCAATCCAGGTGTCCGTCTTCTTCAAGTAATTCACGTATATGCCCTGATCAGACTTCTCTTCCTGAGCAATTAACACCTGCCAGAAGCACCATGAATCATCTTTTTCATGTGAGTACATATTTAATCAGCTGCATAATCACCCTAGTATTAAGTTCACAGCTGATGAATCATATACCACAGGCCTAAATGACGACATAACCTGGGATGACCAGTCTTTAGAAATTTCCTGCAGGAGGTTGGATCTGCTGCAAGGGTCTCATCGTTAATCTCTAATTTCTGACCTTCTCGGAGCCCTTGATTATGAAGTAGCCCCCTGCATCAAATAAGCATTGACCTTTTGCCACGAGCTCAGCTTCCGTGAGCCCGTGAAGGTGGCAGAAACTCGAGTTCACCATCACTGGAATCGTGCCGATGCAGATTGTTTCAGTCCTTCTTTGAATCATGTTGTCCTCCTCAAACACATTGGTTAAGAATACCTGCAAAGATAGCAGCAACCTGATCCAAATAAGCTCAAAGTACACTTCGACAGGAGATTGATCCCTAATTGACCACAAGGTAACTAAGATAGTTGCATTCTTCATGCTACATTTGCTTGCAAGACTCATATTAAGGATGATAAACCGGACGCTGCTACATCAATTCCTCCCATCTATTCAAGTAGATCACCATCAAGGTTAGCTTGAGGATACGGTTATTCAGATACTCGTCGACATACCCTAGTGTGAGTTCGCATAGACGTAATTACCTCAAGGGTCATGTTCACATAAAGATGTGCGGAGTAGCTCATGTTTCGCAGGCGAGCTTCATTGGGCAGCAAGTCCACGACATCTACTCCCTTTGTTCCATCTCTTGTCATTACGGAGCAATATGGCTTCCCCACCGAGACCTCGCCATAAGAAATGCGTGCCACTTTAGGTGTCCTTGCTCCAATTCGGATGGCCACCGGGGTAGGGTCCGGGGAAATTTCGAGAGGTGCAGCCTCATCGAACATGGCTGGTAATCCATACTCCATGAATTCGTTGAAGGAGCGTAGCTGATGCTCCACCAAGCTTCTTCCCTTAAAGAAGATCTTTGCCACTGCACTTCGAGCCACCTCTTCTTCCGCTCTTGAGAGCTCGGCATTCTTTGGCCGGGTAGCATGAGGGCTTTTCCTCCCAGATGGAGATGGATACACTTTGTGCCAAGCTTCATCTCCCACAACTTGCAAGGGGTTGTTGAAATCGGGAGTAAAGTAAGGAGTTGCATAAGGAATTGGTGATGAGACGTCGTGAAGATTCATGGTTTCCGTGACAAATTGTTCGGTGTTGATTCGCTGTGCAGCATGCAAACTTCCAACAGACTTTCTAAATGTCGATGAACAAAATACTTTCGGAGATACATGGACTCAAATGACGATAGGAGCATTTTTGGGCTTTCGGAGGATCATACGGATAGGTTCACTGGTTAATGAAATTGTGATAGTAGCGGACCACCAGGTAACAGAAGTTAGGTGCATTCTTCATGCTACGAGTGCTTGTTGCAAGATTCGTAACGATGCTACATCAAATCCCTAACATCTATTTATCCAAGTACATCATCATCAAGGTTAGCCGAAAATCGATCACACTCCTAATGCATCATGTTGTTCAATATTTGAGCAGGAAATCATGACACCTACCTATCAACCTCCTTGCATCCTCCGCTGGCTCTCATCAAACTTTGTAAATAGTAGTAACTCAGGATGCGACAAGAATACTACAAATTTTGCAACTCCCAACTATCACTGAATCTGCAGAAATGTGGTGGAAAACTTGCATCACCTAAGTTACACCAAATTACAAAAACAATTGTGGTGACAACTGAGACAAAACCACTACAATGCTAACTCAATTACTAGGAACTGCTCAGATGCTGCATGATTGTGCAGGAATTGTCTTGTAGTGAAGTTGCAGTGGAATTGTTTAGCGGCGGATGTAGGGTGTCAAAGTTGGGTGTGTGTCATTGTTGCAATATGTGAGAGTGTTGAGAGTTGAGAGGCTCCACTTCTCTTAATCCTTCTATCCACACTAATTTCGTCTATGATTAGCTAAGTTACTAATGCTGTCCATATGAATCACATCAATCACACAAGGTCTTGGTGGGAGATTAGTGTGGATGGACTAATTAAGTTACACCATTTATTTTGATGTACACAAACTCATTGGAATCACAAACCACCATGAAAAATGTATCCACCTGACGTGGGTTCTAGTAGGTGTCTGCCTATGAGCTGCAGTAGGTATGAATTTTTGTGTCTATTACAACCGATGGCAGGGCGATACATGTGCTTTATCTTAAGTAATGGTCAGGCCATGGCAGGGCCATCAGTTCCATGTGATAATGTACCTCTTCGTATCCAATGTGAAGAAATTGCATGACATGACCACTATGATTCTAGAGTTACCTTATATTTCTAGCAAGTGAATCACCATGTTAGTTTCAATCTTGGGGACCCTCAGCAATTCATTGCGCTATGTTTATACATGTACCAGATTGAGAAATTGGTTCCGAAACCATACAACACCTCTTGCCACAAAGCAGGGATGATGGGAGGATGCACTCCGGACACTGGAGTCATGCCATGGTTGTAAGCTCAGGCGAACAACAAATCTATTCAGATTTTTAAGCAAATTTCAAGCATAGATCCACATGCAACCTTTCTATGAGTCAGAACTTGTATAAAACCAAACCATGTGTCACCTTTGAAATATAGCAATTTGGCATTTCAGCACCAAAGCAGTTAGTTTAACTTAACATGCTTTATGGCCTAGGGGAATCACTAAGTGGCGTGGAGATTACTGTAATAAGGCGTGTGTGCAGATTCTAGAAAATGTAGATTGTGACTGACACCACTTTGGAGAACCTTGATACTAATTAATAAGACCATGAGCAGGCTCCTTTGAGTATATGTGTGTAATTGAACAAATTGCAGTTTGCCTGAAAGAATTTTATGAACATACTAAAATAGCCATACTTACACCTTCTCAGGATCTCTTTTTTACTTTTTCTTTGACGTATCCTTCATCTCTCTTGCAAAAAGAAAGAGAGGAAAAACCCATACCACGTCAACAACTAACTTAATTAGCACCCTGGAGTGATTACAGATACGATGATTCCTCATCCCATCAATACTTTGCTCCACTAATTCCGAAAAGCCTGCCGCCAGACACCCTCTTGCCCATTCTTTCTCACAGGCTTTGCGATAAGTGTTCAAGTAGAAAATATTACTAAAACACTCCCTGTTGCATACCAGCTTCGAAATCCGCTTTAAAGTTGTGCTTAGCATCTGAGGAATAACTCATTATGCTCCTCAACGTTTCTGCATTTCTCCATAATTACGCATGCAGGCTTTCTTCAATGCTGATGTGAAATGGATCAAGTGCCGGTCGGTAATAATATGTAGTGGCGGCCTGACAAACTGCATCATCACCAGAATTGATTCGATAACAAGTCCCACCAGCTTCGCAAGTAGTGAAACAAGTTTCCATTTGTTCCAAATATAGCAAAAATATTCTTCCTTGGATAGGTATCACTCGCATATTTTTGTACAATAGCTGGACATCATTGGTGTTGTTCAGAGATTACCTACCTACAAGATCGATCTTTTGAACTCAGTTTGTTTCTAAAACTCTACGTTTCAAGAGCCCAAATCATTCTTATATAGAGCCTGGATGTCAAGATACCCACACTTTGATCTATCTTATCAGAGAACGCCGCCAAATATTGTATTTAGTGTCGTATGGTATTTTATGTCACTGTGGTAACTTTTGTAACAACACTTCTCATGCATGAGTTTACAAATACATACATTCCAACTTACTTTGGGTCATCTAGTTTTAGTATATTATTGCATCCTAATATTTCTACATGAAATTTTGTCATGAATGATAGAATCTTGGATGAAAAATCGCTTAGTAGGTGACAACAATTGTAACATTGTAAATCCATAAAGCCCATTTTTTTTTTCAAAGGAATGGCAAATAGTGTTAGGTGTACGTTTAGTGTTGGCAGGACTATGTACATGGGCAGAACTTTACAATTAGTATTGAGCAAGATAAATAGAATCGGTGACACTACATACAATATTTGGTGTAGTGCTTATGTTCACAGAAATTTACAGCAATGAGTAACCTCATAACATTAAGTAGCAATGTTACCGGGGTCCCCTTTGGGGCCGTGGGCGGGTGCAAGGTAAATGAGAATAAAGTGAAAATTTTACTCCTTCATGTGGATAAAGGTTAGGCTAAGTAAAGATGAAATACACAAAATTAGTGTCTTACACAAAGTGCAATCAAGGTTTGTCCTTGAAACTTCTATAATAAATGCTAAATAATGAAAGTAACTGCCTAAATTGATTAAAAATAGGCTAAGTAATGTTCTTTTGAGAAGGTCAATCCAGGGGCGCTAAATAATGTAATGATCATTTTGAAAAATCTAAATAGGGCAATTTGTTATTTGCAAACAAGAAGTCCCCTAATATTGAGCATTCAAAATCAAGGAAGGTCAAGCTTCAATACAAACATACGTCCATCATATATACCTATGTAAGGTAGATGAACTGATGTGGACACCTCCAACTATGTAGAATCGTCTAGCTGATGGATTCAAGCATTAGAAGCTTGAGCATGTCAACAACTGTGCAATGGGCCAAAGAGATTATAATCATTGAAATCGAAGTTCAAGGAGGTGTTGATCTAGGCTCCGGAATCAAAGATTTTCTACTTCCCAATATGGTGTTACAGGGGGGAACTCTTTTATCGTTCAATGTTATGTAAGTGGACAACATCATTAGTAGATGCTACATGGGTCATTTGCCAATGAAAACCAAGTTGAATGCCAATATTGGTTGTGTCGTGTCTCCAAAGTGGTCAACAACTGTGCAATGGGCCAAAGAGATTATAATCATTGAAATCGAAGTTCAAGGAGGTGTTGATCTAGGCTCCGGAATCAAAGATTTTCTACTTCCCAATATGGTGTTACAGGGGGGAACTCTTTTATCGTTCAATGTTATGTAAGTGGACAACATCATTAGTAGATGCTACATGGGTCATTTGCCAATGAAAACCAAGTTGAATGCCAATATTGGTTGTGTCGTGTCTCCAAAGTGGTCACGGGTAGAATAAAATGTTGCCGGATTGACTTTCTGTTACTAGTCACCCATGATACAAGTCGGTCGGCATCTCACAACCACATGCCTCCTCCTAACTTATATTTGCCCACCTTGAAATTGCCCACAAAAATCAAGCGTGTCATAACTCAGTAGTTAGCACTCCTAATTATGGAGGATGGTGGGTGTAATTTGATTTTTGTGAAGGTGACTGACCCAAATATCATCAAAGTGGCAGCTAAATCACCATGTATTACGCACCCACTAAATTAGAGCGACTATACCGCCAATTAGGAGCCACAAATAGGTGTTTGACAAAAGAAGCTAACTTCATTAGCCACATCTACCTTATTGCAGTTTCACAGAGTGCTTCTTGCTTCAACTATTAATAAACAATTAGCACTTGAAATTTGCCACATGGCAGTCTTACATTGCTTGAGAACCTTGAAATCCCATGTGGAAATTAGTATTCACCTTCAAGAATTATGAACCAAGAAGGACCTTAAGTGTACTGTATTGTATATTTCCAAGTGGAGGGGTGGAATTACAAGTGATCGGTCTCTACCAAGCAATGGGAAGTGTATGACATCAGACGAGGAGTTCAAGGCCCAGTTGTAACCTCAAAAATGATCCAAAATCTTGCAACAATTTCAAAAAACAACAAGCCAACATCGCATTATTCAGCCATGTGGCTTGGTTCCATGACCTTGGAATATGTCAATTATATTTTGTGGGTCCTGGAACAAAGTGAGAACATTTGGTTACTGTTCATACATTTGGGCTGAAATTTGGGTGGAGTTATACTCCCAACACTATGTGTAGGAATAATTGTTCATCCCAATATTATTCCTTGAAAATACTATTCATAGCAACACTATCATTGAAAATACCGACACTATTCATTATTCGTACGGGCATGAATTTTTTCATGCTTGTTTTAAGTTTCTTCCAATCAAAGATAGTGGAGACGCATGTCAAATGCTAAACATAGAATGAAACACCACCATGCAGCTGAATAATGTTATGAAGGTTCGTGTACTGGATGAAACAAATCAAAACAACAACTGCCCAGGTTAACATTGATCGATCGAGGCACGATATTTGGAAAGAATGTACACTTGTGATGAACTAGGTGAGTGTAAGCTTGAAAGGTCTCAAGCTCCCAAAGTTGCATGATTTACATGTGACAGTCGCGATCAAATAAACATACCATATACAATATGTATTTAAACTGAGTCATGATCACTTTGTACGAATCCGATCTCTCGACATTTCCTTTTAATTCCATACACATAATGGCTCCATTGGAAGATTTGTATTTGATATATTAGTAGATTTTAGATGGGGTCATGTTTGCCATCATCTACATAAACGAACAAGCTAACCTCAAACAGATCCTCCAAGTCACGTGGTCTCGTGGTCCATGAGTCCTTCAGTTCGTTCATCTGAGCACAATAAAAAGTGAATGTCATTGGATTCGCTAAAGCTCCACAATAACAAAAGAAATGTCCAAAAGCGAGAAGTTTGTCAAATTCATTTCACAAAGGTTGACTTGCTCATCCAATCCTTGTTACTTTGAAACGATTAGTGCCGATCGAGATCATGACTTCGTTTAATATAATTAAGCCTTGTGAGGTCGTTCACAGTTTCTATTTCGAGACTCCAGTCTGAACAATTATATATCCACAAGCCTGTACTTTAGCGTGTTGTTGTGTTTAGAGTGATGAGGACAGGAAAAATTACGTCGTCCCAAACAAATTAGTTCTTGCATGATCCGTTGCCAGACTGCCTCAAACTGCAATGAATTAAGGTTAGTTTGGTTGAAGCACTGGATTCCTCCTAAGTTTCTCGAGTTCGGTTACTTTTGTGTTCAGTGTACCAAGACTTGGGGAGTTATCCCCTGGAAAGATCTCATTTGCTTATTTCGTGAGAAGGCATGTTTGTTAAAACCCTAAACCTACGGCCACGGAGTCTGCATACGTGAATCGAAGCACCAGGGAAGCACCAGGAACGGGAATCTTAACTTCCTCTCAGCATAAATCTCTACCAATTATGCTTATAATAGTCGGTAGATGGATGAGAGAGAGAGAGAGAGAGAGAGAGGGGCCCGGTTCGATGACCACATTATACTACTGATCTCACAAACTTATTATTCGTAACCGGTTGGCCGCTTTGTTTCGTCGAGGTGGCACTACACGATTGGCTCTGAGCACACAGGTTTGCAAACGATAACCTCAACATCCCAGCCGGTTATGATCATCTAAATCAGATATGTTGAAGAAGACGACAGGTGACCCACTGTTTAGGTCACCTGCGCGGCTCAAAAAAGCGGCCAACCGTTTACGTATTAGGTAATCGTTTTATTGGAACCGGTTATCGGTGCATAACAGGTTCTGCACCGATAGCCGGTTCCAATAAAACGATTACCTAATACATATCCTTGTGCCCTGAAAAGCTTAATTGAATGAATGTAAGTCAAAACTTGAAAGCAATTCGTTCCTCACTATTTTGTGATTATGTACGGTAAGAGTCTTGATCCGCGGTCTTGATTCTAAAATCTGAGTCTGCAAGTGTCCCACGAGTGAACAGTTGGGACCAGTGATCGGGGAGGTTTTTTTTGGGCATAATCGGTTGAGATCCTAGTGTTTGCAAGTCTAACCGGTTACATGTTGGCATCCTTCGGTTTTCCTTTATTAAATTGGGATATATTCTATAAATTCCTCTAAAACGATCGGTGATTTTCCTGCAGTCTTGAACTTCAACCGGTTATTTCTCAAACTCAACCGGTTCATCTGTAACAAACCACCGGTTCTCCCCGATCATAGGTTGGGACTATATGAGGAAATTTCAAACATGTGAATTCCTGTTGCAGATAGGTAAATTGTAGTGCTGGTAAGTTACGGGGGACGTTAAATACCCCCCCACAATTTTTTCGGGGTGTCAGAGTCGGGCTGGGGCAGCCACCCGTCCAGAAAATCTGGATTTTTTGGACCAGACCGAAAACTGCTGCCCGCCCGCCCGATTTCAAAAAAACCATTGCCCTTGCATTCTTGAAGGCCACTTACTCACAAATCCCATATTGAGTGCACTTCACCTTCAAGGGCCAAAATCCAATATATATGTTCACTTCCATTGAGTAAATAAGCAATTTTTGGGGGTTTCATTATCAAAGTGGTACCGTCAATAAAACATGTAATTAACTTGGAAGTCAAAAATATTACAAAACCCTCACTAACACTGAGGTTATAATTTTTGTGACTCACAATTTGAATTTAGTGTCTTTGTCATTCTAAAATGACACTTAAATTTAGTGTGCTGATTTTGTATGTGTATTTTATAATATTTTAGGTAATGCCGTCTACTTTCACAAGTATTCATATGCATTCAAATGAATCAAGTGGGATTAAATATAATTAAGTCTAATTAATCTTCATTAATCCCAAATAAATCAGAAACTATGCTTACCAAATTGAGTAAACCTAATTGATTATAAAATGTACTTACTGTAATTAATTAATTATTGGAATTAATTCCAGTGAGTTAGTTCTAATAATTAATTTCTGAAATCAATTCCAGTGAGTTAATTATAATAATTAATATCTGGAATTTAATTCCAGTGAATTAATTCTAATAATTAATTCCATTGAATTAGTTCTAATAATTAATTCCATTGAATTAGTTCTAATAATTAAGTCCAATGAATTAATTCTAATAATTGATTAATGAATGCGTATGAATACTTGTGAAAGTAGACGGCATTACCTAAAATATTATAAAATACACATACAAAATCAGCACACTAAATCTAAGTGTCATTTTAGAATGACAAAGACAATTTCAAATTGTGAGTCACAAAAATTATAACCTCAGTGTTAATGAGGGTTTTGTAATATTTTTGACTTCCAAGTTAATTACATGTTTTATTGACAGTTTCACTTTGATAATGAAACCCCCAAAAATTGCTTATTTACTCAATGGAAGTGAACATATATATTGGATTTTGGCCCTTGAAGGTGAAGTGCACTCAATATGGGATTTGTCAGTAAGTGGCCTTCAAAAATGCAAGGGCAATGGTTTTTTCGAAATCGGACGGGCGGGCAGCAGTTTTCGGTCGGTCCAAAAAATCCAGATTTTCTGGACGGGCGGCTGCCCCAGCCCGACTCTGACACCCCGAAAAGTTCGTGGGGGGGTATTTAACGTGGTGGGTGGTGTAATTGGCACATGACAGGACGGCGCCATACCGGTCTACACATGTTTGTTCATTCGAATGTTGTCAAGAATTCTCAATCGTTGCCGGAGTCGGCAACTGCCATCGACAGAATCTGGCAGGCATAGCATGCCATTGAAATTTCCAGGTACTCCAATCCATTGATGAGCTTTGGTCGAAACATCGTGCTGGTGGTAAGTTACATCACAGGTTGTAATTGTGTCACCTTGACTTTCATAAACACTACATAATGCAATTTCGAGACGGTATTCATCAACCCACTAGGCCAGCAATACATCATGCTTGCCAAAAGCATCGGATTGCATGCGGTACCTATCATGGTCAAAGGTCATAGTTACTGTACTCTTTCTCGTGTTGACACCATTTCTCCGACTGTGACTGTTCATCCATTGAACCCTGAGAGGTAAACCCCCTAAACCCTGGGGTAACGATCAAGATATGGAGGAATGGGTTTGGTGGCTGCTGCTGGATGCGCACTTAGTCTGTCCGTCTGCGAGTAAGCAATCCACCAACGAGGCCACTAGCACTGTAATTCCTGTCCGCAGGTTCTATTTCATCAGGAAATACCTGGAAGTCTGACATAATTCAGCTATACATACTCAAATTGCGGCAGACTGGTGCGGACTATTCGGAAATTTGGTGCTGCGGACAGAGAATACAAACATCACTTGACGAAATACCCTGCATGGCATTTGGACACGATCATGAAGGTTCCTAGCAAATAATCTTACATTGGCCTCCTCTCACTATAACCATCTTCCAAGCCTCCTTAAGTTAGGCACGTGAAATTAGGTTAAACAATCTTAAAATTAAGGATTTTCCGACAGAGTTATACCTCGCTTACCATCAATGTCGAGTCCCTCTCAAACATTTGACTCGTGCGTTTCATATTCCGACATTCGATTTTCTTCACGTGCGCAGACTCCTCACCCGACAAAGTACTACGCACGAAGCTTCAGACGTTGCTTGCTGGCTGGAGGAAATTTAGTCTTCAATCATTCCGAAGAAAGAGATTGGGATAAATAGGGAACCCAAACCTCAGTTGTAACGCACTCGCACAACCACACTCGATTGACGTGATTGTTGCCTCAACCAGACTATCATCCCATTCATTCATTTCATTCATTTCAATCTGTGGTACTCAGGAACCCAGTTGAACTCAAATTTGACAGCAAGACCGTCTCCAATTCAGTGGCCGTGTTCAATTCGGACCACAGGAGTTACGACGAATTCGAAAAGAATCCTCAAATTCTCCGTGACATTTGTGCCTGAGCAAAGCAGTCGGCGGCGTTCATAGGCACTGAAGGGCGAATCAACGACACTCAGAACAAGATGGGACAGAACAACGATGGTGATGGAGGAAAGACCACATGGAATGGTGGAGGAGGCAAATGAAAGTGATGCATGGACGATGAAGACAGACGGTGCATGCAGCGATTCTCCAACAGGAATTGAACCTGTACAATTAGAATGTCGATTGGCGAGATACATGACATGTTTGTTTTTCAGAAGCATGAGCGTCATCAAGGACAACCTCATGTATTCGGATCGACATTTCCTGGATTTCTTGGGGGAGGAGTTATTCAAACATCGATCGCTTCTGTTCTTCGGAGACGACCATGGATAAGGATCGAAGCTTGGTCTTGAAAATCATCGGTTTTCGTTTCAGTTCCAGAAGATCAGTCTGGAGATAAAATGACATGGTGTCATAGATTAGTGTTATAGGAAGACACATCAGTTACACTGATTCTTATATTGTTGTTGCAAACATTTTGCAAGATTCATTCCTTCGGCATTTGTCCGAAATAAATCAAAGTGAGAGTTACATTCTTTACTCTAATCACGAATTTTATTGATGGGATGTGCTATCTAACAAATTTATCTCCCTCCATTAGTATTCTCGGCAAGAACAATTCAGCAGCTTGAAGTTTTAACGCTGATGTGCCCCCATTTGTTGAACAAGTAAACATGGACTGTCATGGCCGTAATCTGTCACTGATGAAGAGTATACATCTTCATGGCCTCATTCGGACAGACCGCTTAAACCTTATGCCAACACACACTACACTCTGTCATAGGAATGGATTTCAAAGGTAAGCCATGCGGCCTTATGGTGGCCACTTCCAACTCCACGGACAATTTCGGTTGCTAAATCGGATTCGGAATTTCTCCTCCGCTTAGCAGATCATAAAGGTTGTCATCTTAAGTTTCAGAGTCCTGGTCGAGCTGATAGGTGCTTCGTTAATATAGTATAGTTACATAACTTACAATTGCTGCTTGAATGTGATCGCACATACTACACCGAGGAACTGCTACGAAACGGGTCACAGCAAGACATTCAACAGAGATGTGCTGCTCGTTCGAAGAAAGGATCGCAAAGCATGTAGTGATTCACATCACGATTGCACAACGTGTAATCTTGGGATTAAAGGAGCTAATCCCAATGTCCAATTACCAGACGAAGTAACACCCATATTGATAAATGGTCCTGGCCCCTGCGTCATGTCAGCTCCTGAAAGCACGCTACTATTCACATGATTGCTCACTCGAATGGTGTTGTGAAGGAATTCTCAACCATCACCAGAGTTGGAAACGGCCATTGACCGAAAACTGCCAGGGATTCCATTGAAATTTCCAGGCATTCCAATCCGTTGACAACCTTTGGTCAAACATTCCTGCTGGTGCTAAGTTAGTTACAGTATGACTACATTTGTGAACATTCAGGCAATGTCAAGTTGGTGAGATTCAACCCAAAACCTTCATCTCTATGGTCACCATCATGGTCAAGTGGAACTACCGCACCATTTCTTGCTCGCATTGACAACATGTCTCCGAATGTGACTGTCGGTGCTTTGACTATCACCTTCGCTAACGATGATCATCTGGAGGATTAATGCGTCTTCTGGATTCGACATGCAGCTTTTCATACTTAGATTGTCGCTAGATTGGTGCTTGCCGACTCACCCTCAATTGGCTTATGCTCCTCTGCTGCTTATGACCTTCAAAGAAAATACAAAGATTATTAAATGACAAAATGCCCTGCTCCATGGGATACGGACAAAATCAACATGAAGGCTCCTCGCAACTAATCTCAACTGACTTTGACCTCCTCATACTATCACCCAACTTCGGAGCCTCCCCAATTTGGAACGTGAAATTTGCTGAACAATGTATAATTTAAGGAATTTCCGACAGAATTCCTCCCTTACCATATATGTCGAGTCCGTCTGAAAATATTTGACTCATGGGTTCCATTGTCCGACATTTGAATCTTCAACGTGCACATACAGACTCAACCGACAAAGTATTGAGCACGCAGCTCCAAATTTCACAGGTCTCATTTACAATGTGCGAGCTTGGTCCAGACGTTGTCGGCTGGCTGGAGGTAATTTAGTTAGTCTTCAATGAGATGTCAGAAAGCACAAGACAAATGGAGATAAATAGGAAGCCAAACCTCATCTCCAACGCACCCCGACCACCACACTCAACTCCTGTGACAATTGCCTCAATCATACTCTCATCCAATTCCCTTACTTGAATCTGTGCCAGTGAGGATCGCAGCTGAGCTCAACTGTGAAAGCAATACCGTCTCAATTTCGGTGCAGGTGTTCAAATCAGACCACAGGATTGACGTCGAATTCGAATAGAATCCTCGAAGCCTCCGTAGCTTGTTGCCTAAACATATTAGCAGTTGCGGCGTTGACAGCCACTGAAGGGCAAATCAACGACATTCGGGGGGACAAGATGGGACAGAACAACGATGGTGATGGAGGAAAGACCACATGGAATAATGGAGGAGGCAAATGAGAATGATGACAGGGATTGAACCCATGATAAAGATGTCGATCGCCGACACACATGTCTGTTTTTTGAGAATCATGAGCGTCATCAAGCTGGAAAACCTGTATTCTGATCGACTCTTCCCGGAGTTCTTGGGGAGGAATTCTTGCAACATCGATCGCTTCTGGTCTTCAGAGTTAAATCGAAGCTTGGTCTTGAGAACCATTGGACTTCGATTCAGTTCCAGAAGATCAATCTGGAGACAAATGACATGGTGTCATAGATTAGTTGTATAGGAATAAACATCAGTCACAATGATTCTTATATTGTTGTTGCACACATTTTGCAAGATTCATTCCTTCGGCATTTGCCTGAAATAATTCAAAGTGACAGTTTACATTCTTTACTATCACGAAATTTTTGACGGCATGTGTTATGTAACAAATTCATCTGCCTCCAATAGTATCCTCAAGAGGAACTAATTAGCAGCTTGAAGTTTTAATGCTGATGTGCCCCCATTCTTCAACAAGTGCACATTGACTGTCATGGTCGTAATCTGTCACCGATGAAGAATCTATACATCCTAATGGCCTCATTCGGACAGAACTTCACCCAAATGCCAAGACTATTTACTTTTTGTGGTAGTAATGGAAACGTACGGGACCCGATTGTGGCACTTCCAACTACTCCACGGACATTACCAGATCGGGTATTGTCGCATCCGATTAGAAATTGCTAAACACGTAGATCTTCATTTCTAGTTTATGATACGGTTACCGTATGCATGAAATTTGCTATGGCAAGAGTTCACGAGCATCGGAATCCTCGTGTCCTACAACACCGGGTCTGCTAGCTGAGGGTGTAATTATGTGTTCGTTTGTGAAGGAATGGCTATGATGGATGTTAAAATATAGTCACATACTTACAATTGCTGCTTGCATATGTTTGCACATAGTCCACCGATCGAGGAACTGCTTTGAAGCACCTCAAAGTAAGAGGATCAATAGAGGAAACAAGGAAGGCAAGGCATGTGGTGATTCGTTCACTGACACACGATGTGTAATCCGCGGATCATAGAAGCTAATTACAATGTCCAATTAGCAGACGAAGTAACACCCACGTTGATAAATTGTCCAGCTCCTGGGTCATGTCGGCACCTGACAGCACGGTACAAATCGTTGGATTGTTCATTCGAATAATGTCAGGAGGGAACTATCCCCGGAGCCGGTAACGGCCATTGACCGGGAATTGCCAGGGATTCCATTGAAATTTCCAGGCATTCCATTCCGTTGACGAGCTGCTTTGGTCAAATATTGAGTCCTGCTGGTGGTAAGTTGATTACAGTTTGTGATTGTTTCACCTTCACTAGATATATGAACACTGCAATTTCTTATCAAAAGCGTCATTTATATGGTGACAACCATGGTCAAGAGTAACTACCGCACCATTTCTTTGTCGCGGTCATTGTATTTCTCTAAATGTGAATGCTGAATATGCCTTGACTATGACCTAATTCGGTAACGAACGAGATTTGGAGGAATGGGGTTTGGTAGCTGCTGCTGATTTTCGACACGAAGTTACTCATCCTCAAATGGCGGTATACCGGTGCCTGCCGAGTAATCCAAAATTATTAGTTTTTGAAGTTCCTCCGGTGCTTCTGACCTTGACAGAGATTTTCAAACATTGTTGGACAAAATGCCCTGCTCCATGGAATTCGGACAACGATCGTCAAGGCTCCTCGTAACTGATCAGCTCACATTGGCGGCTAGGGTGAACCAACTCCCACACTCGTACCTTCGGGGGATGAAGGCCTCGTGGATGACACTGAAAACGTCATCCTTCTTTATGGGGCAACCCCCCGACATTTTTTCTGCACCCAACCGAAAATTGCTGCCCGCCCGCCCGATTTCCAAAAAACTAGTGTACTTGCATTTTTGAAGGCTACTTGTCCACAAATCCCATATTGAGTGCACTTCATTTTCAAGGTCTCAAATCCAATATACATGTTCACTTCCATTGGGTAAATAAGCAATTGACTATATTTCATTTTCAAAGCAAAACCGTCAATAAAGCATGCAATTAACTTGGAAGTCAAAAACATTACAAAATCCTTATTAATACTGAGGTTATAATTTTTGTCACTTACAACTGAAAGGGACCTTGTCATTCTAAAATGAAACTATAATTTTTTATTTTTTATTTTTTAATATAATATAATGTATTCCAGTATAATATTTTTAATATATAATATAGTATAGTATATAGTATATGTTATATATATTATATATTTAATACCTTCTACAATCACAAAGTTTTCATACGCATTTAAACTAGTAAAGTAAGATTGAATGCAACTAAGTCTAATAATTTCTGGTTAATCCTAATTAAACCTAATTAAATCAGAAAATATGCTTACCAAATTAATTAAGCCTAATTAATCGTAAATTATATTTACTGGGGTTAATTCCATTTAAATCATGACTAATTCCAAGAAGTACATTTTATAATTAATTAGGGTTAATTTGGTACGCCTATTTTCTGATTATATTGGGCTTGAATAGGATTCATTAGGATTAACCAGAAATTATTAGACTTAGTTGCATTCAATCTTACTTTACTAGTTTAAATGCGTATGAAAACTTTGTGATTGTAGAAGGTATTAAATATATAGTGTATATATAGTATATTAGTATACTATATTATATATTTAAAATATATTATACTGGAATAATTATATTATATTATAAATAAATCATAAATTTTAGTTTCATTTTAGAATGACAAGGTCCCTTTCAATTGTATGTGACAAAAATTATAACCTCAGTATTAATGAGGATTTTGTAATGTTTTTGACTTCCAAGTTAATTGCATGCTTTATTGACGGTTTCACTTTGAAAATGAAATATAGTCAATTGCTTATTTACCCAATGGAAGTGAACATATATATTGGATTTGAGACCTTGAAAATGAAGTGCACTCAATATGGGATTTGTGGACAAGTAGCCTTCAAAAATGCAAGTACACTAGTTTTTTTGAAATCAGGCGGGCGGGCAGCAGTTTTCGGTCGGGTGCAGAAAAAATGTCAGGGGTTGCCCCATAAAGAAGGATGACGTTTTCAGTGTCATCCACGAGGCCTTCATCCCCCGAAGGTACGAGTGTGGGAGTTGGTTCACCCTAGCCCACATTGGCCTCCTCGTATTATCACCAACTTCGGAGCCGACCTTATTTTGCACGTGAAATTCGGGTGGACAATTTTTCGACAGAATTATTGCTTACCATCAATGTCGACTCTCTCAAAAAAATCAACTCGTTCAATTTTTCAACCTGCACATACAGACTCGCCCGACAATGTATTGAGCGCGTAGCTTCAAGGTCACACATCACTCGCAATGTGCTCTAGACATTGTTAACTGGCTGGAGGTAATTTAGTCTTCAATAGATACGAGACAGATTGGGTTAAATAGGAGACCCAAACCTCAGCTCTAACCCAATCCGATCACCACACTCAACTCGTGTGATTAGTGCCTCAATTAAACTGTAACTCAGACATTCACTTGAATCTGTGCTAGTGAGGATCGCAGTTGAACTCAAGTCTGAAAGAAATAATATAGTCTCAATTTCAGTACAGGTGTTCGATTCAGACCGCAGGAGTTACGATGAATTCCAAAAGAGTCCTCGAATGAATCCTCCTGAAGTGAATTGTTTCCCTGCGCAAAGCAGTTGGCCGAGCTGACAGGCACTGAAGGGGGAATCAACGACATTCGAAAGGACAGGATGGGATAGAACGACGATGGTGATGGAATGAAGACCACATGGAATGGTGGAGGCGGAAAATGAAAGTGATGAAGATGGTGCATGCATACTGCAAATTTAACCAAATCAATTCATCATGTATATAGATGATCGACAGACACATAGGGACACGGTGTGTGTAGATTGTACAAAGACACATAATTAGTGATAATATATTGTTGTTGCAAATATTTTGCAAGATTTATCCTGAGTCCAGCATCCTGGGAGATTTGTGGGCATTATCGGTTGAGATTCTGGTGCTTCCAAGATTAACTGGTTACATGTTGTGATCTTTCGGTTTTTTCTTTCATAATTTGAGGTAGATTCCATTAAAATGGTGGGGTAATTTTCCTCAAGTCTTGAACTAGAACCGGTTATTTCTCAATCTCAACCAGTTCAGCTCTAAGTTGTAACTAGCGGTCGGTTCTCCCCATTTTTTGCCTGAGTCGGCATTTGTCCGAACTGAATTCCAAAGTAAGCATTTTTCACTATATATCACAGAATTTTGTGATATCATTAAGGTGGTGCGTGAAGTGATGAACTGAATGGCTTTCTTAAAAGTGTCATATGATCACTCCAGCAATGCTGGATTGACCTTGCAATTATGTATGGGGTGACCAGTGGACTATTATCAAGTACTACTCCTTTGTGCTGGTTGCATATGACTACTGGCTTCCAACACCATCTTAGAACAATGTGCAACAATCGACCTTACAAGCTGTTGAATACTGACTGAAGCAAAAGTGCTCAGTTGTTGCAGACATTGAAGTGGCAAGGGATGAGACATTCTAATCATCATATCCTTACTGAGAAAGATTATATTGAGTGCTTTGAGGAGTAGATCAAACTCAATAAGTAATCAGCACTTCCAAGAGTGGCACATCGACATGACACCAGGATTAAATATGATTGTAGAGGCCCAAACGAAGTATAAAGTATTCAAACTGTTGTTTAGTCTTCCAGACTCTAATTTCTGTGCCGGTCTTATAAATCAACTACAGCTGTAATTACCAACATAAGATCGCTACAACTTACGTCCAAAACATGTAAACTGTGACCTAAACTGCAGACCTTCAATCTTTCAAGATTCTGACAACATCGGTCCAGAAAAGAAAAGTAGGTCATCTTAAATGTTCACACCCAAGCCACCACGACATCATCACAAAGACACAGTGCCATACAACGTCAATATATACATCATATTTCATTACAGCAAATAATGAGCACATACTCTGATCTCTTCACATATGTCACTGACCACACAGGTCCATTAGAGATATACACAGGAATGGAATCAAGTGATTTGTGGGCGACATATTGTACACCTGTATAAATCCCTAAGTTTTCATCACTATCACTACACTCAATAAAAGTACACCACTTCAGTCTGTGTTTCAGGGCACCCTGCAAGCTACAATGCACTGCTTTTCATCTCATCAGAAAAGATCATATTTCATCTCATCCACATTCTGATGCACGGGAAATTTCAGGATTGGCTACCAGATGGTGCTTCAGGGATGGTATCGATTTTCTTCAGCATAAGTTGCCATCACACATTTGCAACGAGTTCAGTGAGGTTGAGCGTACAATTTGCTTGGACGCTCCATAGTACAAATCTCCAAATTGTGAAAGATGGAATATCACAAGGTTTTTGTTTTTGGCCTGTTTGCGGATCGGAGCCCAGAGTACAGATTTCATTCCACCAGTCTCTAATTGGAAGGCGAGTCTCAGATAGCAGCAACTACTTACTCCAGTTATTTGGTGATCATCTCTCCAGCAGAAATTTTGTGATCATCAACTGTAAAAATGTAGTCGATGCTTACATGCCCACAGCACTCGGCTGTTCATCACGGGTGCGGTAAATATTTGCTTGCTGGAGCTCGATGAGCACACCCATGTTGTCTTTTGGGTGCAAAAACATGGCGGGGTTTTTCTCCAAGCTCGGCTTTGGCAGGCCACCACCCCAACCATTGACACCCACTTCACCCAAATAACCCGCTGCGGAGTGGAGATCGTCCACCTGAAAAGAAAAGAAAAACAGCCCAAAGAGTTGCCATTGTTTAAGCTTAGTGTGTGTAAGTAATGACTCCGATAAATTATAGCATTGTTTGTTGTGTCATCTTCAAGTTAGTCTAAGTCTAAGGTCTAAGTCTAAGCGACCCATTCCTGATGGCCATCCCGTTCTCAAAGCTTAAGCTAACCTATTTCTGTGCACCACAATATCAATCTCTAATCATCATTGACATGTCATGGTTGAAATCCAATATCAACAATGAAGTCAACAGCTTGGTGAAGATTGCAAGCATATTTAGGTGCCACAAATTATCAATTATGGGAATTAAGCATCCTCAGTTTTGTAACTAATCAGGAAGAGGTTAACATAAATCACAAGTATGGATCGAAGAGAATATCCACTTTGATAATTCGTAGTAATTTGGTTATTGCAAAAAACCATTATGAAAAAGTATGAATCTATTCTTATTTCTATCTCTCTACATGGGATTTTTTTCTCTGATCATACCTAAACCGCAGATATGCTAAATTGCTTAACTGGTCAGGACTCATGAGTCACTTACTTGCATCTGGCCTAAAACACAAACATCGGGCAAGGATTAAAACTCACTGCGAGAGACACATGGTGTAGGCCACCGGACGGATTGTTTCGGAGGAATTCAGCAACTGGACTGTCTTTACCCAGTGGATGTAGCAGCTCAATGCACACGTTTGGCAGTTGCACAAATATTTTTGTAACCTTCTGTTCGAGATACTCCTGCAAAAAGCAATCACATTTTTATTCAGCTTATGAACATGAATACTGCAGGTGTTTCCACATAATGAGTACGTCTGATGACATGACACAGACCAAAAACAACAATCCTCTTAGAACCCTAAACCCTAAAGGGTGAGGTGCATCACAAACCTTCTGGAGGCATAAATCATCACGTAGATCCAAAAAAAAAAAAAAGTTGAAATAGCATCATAATGCATGAAGGATGTGGTAGTAATAATAATTACATGATTTCTTGTTATCTTCCAATATGTGCCACATTATGCTACTACGAAGCAAATAGTTACATAAGATAATTACAATATACACCACTAGGTATAGTTTCTACGCAATAATTATATGAAAATTTGTGATGTGCATAGGCTCCGCCGAAGTTGTACACTTGATTGAGTGCATAGTTTGTTAAAAAGAGAAAGAGAAGAGGAGAATTTGCAAACATACCACAGGATCGCTAACTTGGGCACCGAAAACACTACGATAATGCTCGGCAGCAACCGAAAGGTCAGGTACCACAATGGCAATGTGCCTCAAGCCCTTCACTGCGTAAGGAATGTCGTTGGGCGGGCTTCGAACAGCCCAACCACCACACCGACCTCCACTTCCAGTTCCAACATGCGTGCTCATCACTTGAACTGCCTGAAAAAACATGGCCCCCAATTGTTAGTTGTAAATTCATGGTATCAAGACCGTAGAAGAAAACAAATATTAACCTGATGCCATCAGACAGAATTCAACTTGAATTTGCCCCCACATGTCGCGCAGTAGGAAAGCAGACGGATATGGCATGATGTGCACACATGGCAACTCTCAAGAGGGCAATTTCAAACAACCACAACCACGTTGTCTGATGGTTGTGGTTTACTGTCATTGGCTTCATTTGATTAAAGATAATAAGGAGGGGTAAGGTGCATTGAAGAAAACCAAGACCACAAGTACTCTTACTTCGTCAACTAAGAAGATGGTTGTGGTTTGTTTTCTTTGGTCCTATTGGGTTTGTGGTTGCTATGTGGCTCCGAGAGAGAACTTCAAGGATTTGAATTGAGGCAATTACGCTAAGACAAACTTCACACTAGAATTCATAAGTTGTTTTATTTCCACTCCACGGATTGCACCAGTTGGAGGGACGATAATTGAGGTCAAGCCAAATCCACTCTTCAACTATAACTACGACTTGAGAACATGTATAGTTATTTTTGAAGGTGGATCCAAAACCACAACCACTCAAGAGCAGTTCATGTGTAAACAACTCTTTTAGAAATTACCAAGGATTCAGCCGCAAGACAAACAAAGTTCATGGGGAATCGCATCGACAAGGAACTCTGATGTAGTCACACATAAATCAAAGACAAATTTAGCAATGATGACTCAAAAACTGTTGTTGTAGGACTACAATAGTGGTGGGCATTGGTGGTATGAAACTTACTCGAACAGAAGTTGGCTGTGAGAAAGAGGTCTTCAGCTGTTGCACTGCGGGAACCAATGCCCTTCGAAGAACTCCAGCCATGGCTTCGGCAAATGATGTACGGAAAAACAAAAATAAAGTAGAGGTTTTCGGGAACAGTGATGTGTCACTTTGTCAACTTTGACAATTCTGCACAAGAGAATGATACAGATAAGAATTTCTACAGTACACATACATACATGTCAAATTGTAAGCAAAAATAACGACAGCGTCCATCATTTCAGAGGTTACAAAGAGATCATTTCTAATGGACATTTTCAGTGGTTCTACTGAATCAATGGGCTCTACTATGACACAAATGGCTACCGAACTTGCTCTTCTCCATCCATCGGTCACAAAAGACACAAAAGCTTCAGATGAACTTCAGTGCACTTTGAAGTAAACCTCGGTAATGGCTGCAAGGTTGGGATGGACCAGAGAGAGGTCACCAAAGGTTACATTGTTGTATTGCAAACAAAACATGGGGTAAGTATTCACATCTACTCCAATTTGGCAGAGACCATTTGGCAGTCTATGATAGCCGAAACATTGCACGGATCTTAAACAGGCTTTGTATGTGGTAGAGAAAATTTTGGGTTCACAAAATATACAAGACTCAAAAGCTACAAATGTCGCAACGGGGACTTCCCATCATCTGCAAACCAAGGGTCATTTTCTCTGCAGGCAAGCATCTGAGATCATGGTGACATTCAAGGGGTATCTTCAAATCATCAGATACCGCCTTCAATTGTTGCCTACAAAACTCTTTGGGACGAGGAGAGAAGACTTAATAGTAGAGTCTCCAGTAAAATAAACCTATTATAGCGGATGCAGAGAGAAACAACTCAACAAACAAGCACATCCCAAGATACATCGGACAAGAAACGTTCAAACCAGCCTGAGATTATGAGGATCGCTGTTTAGCGGGTTCAAATGCAACTCAAGCTCAAAATGCAGTCGAAAAGTGCCGTGTGGAACATGAATGCACTTGTGTAAGAAGAGGAGGAAGACTTCCTCCGAAGGCACATAGTTTACTAAGAAAATACGCATCATGTTTCAACCAAACCGGCACAGGAAGATAAACAAAAACGTCTGATGCGGAGATTTCAGGACGTAACTGTCCTCAAAAAACCATTTGCTGCTTGTTGGTGAACTATGACCTACGCTACAAATTCAACAAGACAACAAGACTCTATACTTTAGAGCGGAGACACGGACACCCTAAACCTCACGCCTTAGAACCCCCATTTTTGCCATCGAACTACCAAGACAAACGCCGATATTCACTCAAACGGATCGTACAACCTTTGAACCCCCGGACACTAAGAATGAAACAACAGACAAAAAGCCATCACGACAACAAAAAGAGCTTTCCTTCTGCCAAATCTGCAAATCCAAGAAGAAGCAGAGCATACAACCCCAAAATTGGGCTAAGGAACTCAAAAATTGCATGGAAATTGGTAAGGATCTCAATTTGAAGTTACGAAACTCGTTATGTGAGAATTCTGTGAACAAAATTTTGTCTGTAGTTGCAATTTCTGGCTGTCTTCCCCAATTCTGTCCTCCAAATATCGAGACAAAGCCAGTAATCTAAGTTGCATTTGGGACGAAATGTATACCTTTGAACCCCCGGACACTATGAATGAATTAACAGACAAGCCATCAAATCGTAGAAATAGCTTTCTCTCTCCTAAAGCTGCACATCTTGAGAAGCAGCAGAGAAAGCAAACCCCGAAATTGGGTTAAGGAATTCTAAAAACTACATTGAAACTGCTAAAGATCCCATTTCGAGATCCAGAAACTCCTTAACGACGAATCCTGTGCATAAAAATTGTGTCTGTAGGTGCAACTCTTGGCTGTCTTCCCAGGCTGCTCCACCTTACCTTCCAATTAGGCAAAAGCGGTTGTTAATGGCTCAAATTTCTTCGATACTGGATGGAAATTGGTCGTAACAAGCTCGATTGCAAGATTGAGACGATGGGTGCACAACAAGTTAGAAATTGCGAGAGCGAATTCGAGTATAATTCGGAGAAAAAGGAAACTGTCCAAGAAATTGGGGGGAGAGAGAGAGTGCAATGACGAAACTGGCACACCGCCCCCACGCTTTTATCATCCCAGCCCCGTCCGTTCCTCATCCGCCCCCTTTCATTCATCCTTCTATATCCACATTCATCCTCTTTCCGCACTTGACCTTTATGATATCTTATCTACCCTCAAAATTTTAACATACAAACACTCTCAAAGGTACCTTACTATTTTTCTTGCACTCGAACCAAGAACATGCCGGAGGGTGGCTGCCAGGGCTGTTTTTTCACAAAGTTTTTACCCGTCCACATCCCAAAACCTCGAATTGAAAGGCAAAAAAAATTGCAACCCGTCCCAAAACCGGTAATTTCAAAACCAACCCGTCCATGGAAAGGTTGAAGAAAAAACAACCCGTCCCAAAACCGGTAATTTCTAAACCAACCCGTCCATGAAAAGGTTAAAGGAAAAAACAAATCGATAAAGATAACCCGAAAGATGTCGGCATGTGATTGATGCACTTGCCACTTGGAAACAATAGTATCTTACTATCTTCGTTCATTTCTATTTTTTCTATTATAATTACCAATTTGCCAGCCTGCCATTGCCTCATTTTGTCTGTTTGTCCACAGACTAGTTCATAGAAATTGAACTAGACTCAGTCACTCAAACTTAGTCACTCAAACTCAACCGATTCATTTGAAACTAACTCGAATTCAAGAAGTTGGAGAGTGCCGCTGGAACAATCTCCTCCTGCAATCTTGAACTTCAACAAGTGTTTTCTCAAACTCAACCGGTTCATTTGAAACTAACTTGAATTCAAGAAGTTGAAGAGTGCCGCCGGAACAATCTTCTCCTGCAATCTTGAACTTCAACAGGTGTTTTCTCAAACTCAACCGGTTCATTTGACGACTGCAATCAAGTTATCTCTCACCGGTCTCTCAGTTGCTTTAGCTTTCATGTGCATTTCATGTGCAAATATTCCAGTTGAAAACATCGATTGGAATGCAGTGGTGCTTGTTTGGAGAAACATGAAGGATAGGAGAATTCATCCACTTCTTTGAAGGGTAAGTAGCTCTTTATTTTTAAATTTTTTAACATGTTTATATATACTAATTCTTATTCAATTACTAAGTTTACCTTCAATTGTAATCTTTGACATTATGTTAAAAAGGTTCTAAATTTTGTGGTTGATGAATTAATGTATGCAGGTGAATCGAACACTTCAAGATTGATAGTTTGATTGGGTATTAGTGGTTTGATTGCATTATGCTTATATTCACATGTCATATATGACATAACGTAATTGATATTTGTACCATTTTTTTTAATTAAAAAAAATGTTATTTTTAGAACCCGTCCAAAGTGAATTTGACACGTCCCAAAACTGGTTCATTTTCTAAGAACCCGTCCACTGGAAATGTTTTTTTTTATGAACATGTCCCTAGACATGTTAGGGACCTTGTGAAAAAACACCCCTGGTGGCTGCCATTTGGTTTGAGATAAAGCTATTATTGCTTTTTGGGCCTACTATGCCACGTGTCGTGTCCACATTGGTCAACACATTGTTAAAACCCACGCGGAGATTGCCTTCTTGTGCTTTAAGTGTTGAATCAAATAGCACTCTACAAACATATTGGGATTGTAGTTCATTTTAGTGTTGGCCAATTGTACATGTTGTGGGCCGGTTATCATCCCAGTTATCACACATGTTGTGGACACAAAGTGAATATCCATGGGTCTCAAAAAATTAAACAACCAACACCTTACTAATGTACGTATATTGAAATATTACATAAATGTTATTATTATTAACATTTTGGTTGTGAAGACACAAGTATTATATAACATTACTCAACCTCTCACTACTACACTCCCTTTCCAAACAGAAACAACAAAGTGAGGGGTTGGATTGGAGGCATATTTGTAGGACATTTATCCCAGTAAGCATATTTGTAGGACATCATCCCAGTACGTTGTGGTTTATATTCTCAGTTGTAAATAGGTGCCACATGTGTTGATTGCCATGCAGATCTGACCCCTCAACATGGATCTCAGTTTTTTCAAGGATTAAAAAAATGATATTCACCATTAACTTGATTGAATGTTGAGGCCATCGTTGGGAATATATCAGTTGAGTGTCATGAAACAAACGCTTTTTGGGGGTTTTTTTCATAAACCTTGAGAGAGGTAATAATTTCATATGACCCTATCTCTCATCCATCCAACGAAAGAAAAAAACTTGACCCCCTACGGGTATGTTGCCAATTCATCTCAAATGACCTAGAAATACAATAATTAAAGGTATTTAAAGCTAATTCTGGTGTCAAATCAACTCTAAAAAGTAACCTCCAAGATGCATACTATTTAAGAGCTTCTGGTTGGATGGATGAGAGGCACATTAGTATACCATAATCCCCTCTCGACTGGGGATTTGTGGCATCTACGTAAACTCATCATCGTGGATGAAGGGAATCCACTAAAAAAAAGTCCCCTACAAGATTGGGAGACAATTCATTCCAATTCCAACACCATTAGACTAATCAGGGATCTCTTATAGGTTATAATATAGTTTATTGCATTTTCACCTTCGCAATGGATGAGTCTATGTGGACACAACAAATCCTTAGCCCGTTCCCGCTCTACCTCTTACCTTACTTAGTATACAACAACACAAAAGTGTTTGAGACGCAGCAAGAGTGCTCAATTTTAGGGCCACTTCACACACGAGCCAAGAACCATGACCATGAAATTGTGAGCGCCCAAATGAAAGTTTCCAAAGGCCATCCCAAGACACCTCCAAAATCATGTAGTGTGGTCACGGACCCTCAAGTGGAGTGCGTAGTCATATGTGACTGGCCCCTCAACCAAATGCTATTCCAATGAGTTTCTATTCATGCGGGGTTCTCCCACATCATAAAATAGAATAAATCAACGGTTGTGAATGTTCGGAGTACCATGATCTCCCAGTTTTGTGTTAGACCTACCTCCAAGAGATGGTTTTTGAAACTAGTCCAAGTGACCATGAAACACGATCCATTCGATGCCATGTAGGAATCCATGTAGACTTTTACATCCATCTTGCATTCACATACTCCGTTGGTCCCTCAAGCGTAGTGTGAAGTAGTGAAGTTGGACCGGCTCCGCCTTTTCCACCAATGAGAGTGCGTGAAGTGGATTGGTCACGGGCTCTCAGTCTCGTGTTTGAAGCCGCCCTTAATATCCCAAATCCATATTTGATCTACAAAGCACGATCATCAATGGACGGATGATATTTTATCCCCCCAACTCCTTGGCAACACTTGGCATAGTTTCTTAAATTACTCAAAGACACCTTGCCAAGGTGACGCCGCATCATCCACTCTTGCAATCAATGAGTTACATCATCCGCCCATGAATCTCTGCCTACTATGTCATCTTTCATCCATCAGCTTTAAAGACCCCCATATGCTTATTGCTTATAAAATGATTCATCTCAAATGACCCAACTACACTTATTCGGGGTCTTCAAATCCGATTCCGGTGTAGAATCAACTTAATAAATTTAATCTTCGGGTGCAACATATTATGTTAGGGTTTTTATGTCTCTCTCTCTCATGCAGTGACTTTTTTGATCCGACTATGCACCAATGATTTACAACTCTAAAATGAAAAGAAATGAAATATTTTTCAATTATTCCATGATTTTCAAGGGTGACCTAGCCAATCATATTCTTGCAAATTAGACAAGATTACCAAATTTTAGTTGAAATTTTTTTATGATTTTTCATGTATGGTTTCGTAAGTCCAATAGTTATTAAAAAAAAAGGGGGCATCGCCAGGCCTAGGTCCGGGTAGGCCGGGCCTACCCTGCACCCGAAGGGCTCACCTGACAGCCTAGTAGGTCATATACAGAAAATGACATTTTTCCCGAAAAAATGTGCATTGGATAAACTTCGATTTCCCGAGCAGGCCTACCCTAAAACTCAAGATTGGCAACGCCCCTGGTTATAACCAATGCTCGCTCTCTCTCTCTTCAAAACTCAAAATGAAAATCATCGCTTCGCCTGTGATTCCTTCGAGTGTCCCAATTACCTAGACCGGTGATGAATGAGGCTCGGACTCAAACGCTCCGGAGGTGGGTCGATTGGGGCCCTTTTTGTGCGTGAAAAGGCCGTCGGTGTGAGTTACGTTACTTTGCTTTAAACCAACTAACCAACCCATTATGAGGTCGGGGCCTTTTGGGGAAGAAGGCCTTCTTTGTCATCGAACCGGACACCGAAAAAGGCTTCGCCCAACGATTCCCGGGGCGAGGACACGGGGGGGGGACCCACAAAGTTAGGATTTCACAAGGGCTCGTTGCCGCATCCGGGTGGCCGCCTAGGTGGACCCCATGGGAATCCGGGTGGCGGGCCAACTCATCGCATTAATAAGTAGCAAGATATTGAGGAGCTTGTCCGAGCTTGTACGCTAACCCCATGCTCGGACTCCGCCCCCATTGGCCGCAAGCCCGGGAGCCTCTAAGGGACAAGTTGGCCCGTGTCTCCGTCCCTTAGCTTGCCTCTTCCAAATTGTTGGCCCGGGAGCGGATCGAAATTGATGGCGTTTTCACCTTCCTAATGGATTGGGTTTGGTAGGCACCACGAATCCCCAATAGAGGGGAACAATTTTCACATACGAGCATGCTTCTCATTCGTGTTGTGAAATAGTGTGTATTTCGAAGGTGATTGGTTTTGTATTCATTTGACATTGGAATCAACTTCAAAGACCCCAAATCAGTCTAGTCTAAGGGCCACGTCACACACGAGACTGAGAGCCCGTGACCATCACATTTCAAGCACTCTCGTTGGCGGGAAAGGTAGTGGAGCCGGTCCAAGTTCGCTTCACACTACTCTTGAGGGACGAATGGAGTATGTGGATGCAAGATGGATGTTAAAGTCTACATGGGTTCCTACATGGCATCGAATGGATCATGTTTCATGGTCACTTGGATTGTTTTCAAAATTTGCCTTTTGGAGGTAGGCCTAACACAAAACCGGGAGACCATGGCATTTCGAACGCTCACCACCGTCGATTTATGACCACACTACATGATTTTGGAAATGTCTTGGGACGGTCTTTGGACACTTTCTTTTTAAGCTCTCACAATTTCATGGTCACGGCTCTTGGCTTGTGTGTGAAGTGGCTCTAAGTCATTTGAGATGAATCAGCCACAAACCACATGCATGGGATCACGGTGTTACATGGAATGGATGAGAGGTATGCTCATATGTGATAATTCCCCTCTCTTAATGAATTCATTGACTGCATTTCCACATTTGGAGTGCACATGAATGAGACAAAATTTAGTTATGACTAATAATGTCGGCACTTAAGAGAATCGAGCGCACTAAATGGAGTTAGAAAATCTACAATTAGTGTATATTTGTCAATAATATGGACTAACCTAATGACTAATGATATTGTTAAGCTTCTTCTACGGTGATGATGAATCGTAGCCATTGCCAACAAGAATAATGGATTAGTTCCTTACACATTAAGGCTGGGAGTAGTGTGTCCCAAACATGCTCCACTATTTTGTCTAATTAGTGTGGGTTACCATTTGGAGTTACGCATCGCTATCACATTTTACCGAGAGTATCATTTTTCATCCAAATAGCATAAGTAGTTAGTATGCACACCGTAGAATGTGAAGTAACTTAGTTGGAAACAAAACAATACTCTCGATAAAATCACTAGTTGAAAACTATGCCAAAAAGAATTGTAGCGGAAATCGGTTGCGGTTCATTTGACCAGCCTGATCTGCAATCGCTAAACGACTGCAAATTTATTATCTTGGTGTAGCAACTGAAAAGTTTTAGGAATTTGGGGCGTGCAACATGCATACCTTTCCAACGGTACATTACATGCCCCCAATCCCTTAAAATTATATTCACACAATGAAAAAGAGAAATCTAGTTGTTGAACGATTGCATATCAGGCTGGTCAAAGAAATGTAGCTGATTTTGATTGTGGTTTTTTTGGGCATAGTTTTCTACTAGTGAATGTTACAGCAATGCGTAACTCCAAATGATACCCCACACTAAATAGTCAAAGCAATGTAGCTTGCCAAGGTTGTCCATTTAAGCCAAAAAGTTAGAGTATCGAGGTCTTTTAGAATGTTTGACAATTGTACGACTATGTAAGTAGAAAACAATAACTGGGAAGTTGTGAATATAATTATGAGATCGTGGCAAGGGAAAACAAAGTTGACTACATTGTACACAAGATTTAGTGTGGCCCACATTATCCATCATTCCTCCCATGTAATGAACAATACAATGACTAGATCATGGTGACCGATGAACTTCAAAGTGCCATGGGGCACTAGCTATGACAAAACAAGTCACGTAGGTCACTGTTAATTACCTTGCCACGATAACTTAGATATTAAGCTTAATTAACTATTGCCCTCCGGTATTTAAAAATGTGCAATTAGCGGGCATATGTAATTAGTGTGGGCCACACTACATATCATGTGAATACAATGAATGGTAAGTCATGGACATTGTGGTAGTGGTATTGTTATTGGGGTACCCGGGTGGTGCCTACATGAATACATGAAATAGACTCATTATTGTGTTGACTTCCAATTCCAAGTTATTGAGATAAAATCAATTTTAATCACTAAAACCGTTGTTGTTGTTGTATAAATGTATATTTTGGCTTATTTACTGCTTTATTTTATTCTATGAAGTGCATTTTGTTTAACATAGGAGTTTTCATTACTTGATAAGTAAATGCTCTAAATGTTTACAAAATGCCAAGAAATTATGTAACATTATCAAGCAACTGCATTAAAGATGATATTCAGTGTCACTTATTACTCGGTTACACATTCCTTTTTCATTTTTTCTACTATTGATGTAATCATTTACCAAGTAAAAAATGTTGATGTTCTATAACGTCCAAACAACCAATTTATCTTTTTTTTGGTTTAAAAAATGAGATGTATAGTAAAAAATTATAGTGTCACGTGATTCCAAATAGTAAGTGACACTAAATATCATACTCCCTCCATCCCAAAATAATTCTCCGTGTTCCTAACTTTGGTGAGATTAAGGCCCGCTGACCATTGACCAAATAGTTGTAAGTATGACTCCTGAAATAAAAAAAACAACAACTACTCAAAAATGCCCCCCGAAGCTGCGGTGTTGAAAGACCTTCTTGATGATGAAAGTTTGGCATGAAAATGTTTGACTTTGAGCCTCAAATTTCTAGCCAGGCAGAGAAACCAAACAATCATTTTGGGACAGAAAAATCCGGGAGATAGGACAATTATTTTGGGATGGAAGGAGTATTTAGTGTAGATGACAGTCTCCTAAATTTTACCTAATAAATTTATTATTTAGGAATTTAAAAAAAAAACTGCAATGAAAAAAAAATGTAGCCCAAGTGCTCCCGGGATGTCGTGGAGTCAACTACAATTCGGATTGCACGGACCCTCATTAAAAGTAGGAATTTCAATCATTTTCAATTGTTCAATGATGAAGACGTAGAAGTTATTGAAATTCAAATGCCACAAAATGTGAAGGGTAGTAGAAATATGAACATAAGAGGAGAGGCCTTTCATAAATCCGAAAGCACATTCTACACACATACGAGTAGAACTTTGAATAAAACTCCAATTTGCTTTGCAACCCTCCAAACCTTTTGCACACCTTTTGAATGGGTTGTAAATCAACGGCCGCATTGGATATGCACAATCTTCAATCATCTTATAAGGTAAAAAAAATTCATTAATACAATCTCTTTCAACTATTGTTAATTGAAACAGTGCCTAATTGTGCATACTTCCTGCCCATCCAAATTCGTAATCCCAAAATACACAATTTGTAACTACTATACCTTGCAATAAAACCGAATGAAATGATTTTTTTTGCATTAATAATCTTCTACTCCACTTACAAGTGCAAGGATCGGAATGTGAGATTCATCGATTGATCATATAATGTGAGAAATTCCATGAAGGGCCTAAAATTCTACGGCTAGAATCCTAAACCGGGTTGGACTTGGAAATTGCACAAAAGTCCCTTGCAAATGAACTCTTACCAATCTACAAAATTTTGAACTAATTCTGAAATTGTACTTTCAAGCACCCTATATACCTCTCATATAGTACACAAAGTATTTCCAGGCCCATGCCTTTGTAACGACATTGCGATTTTACTCTCAACTGAAATCATCTCTCTCATACATGTATTTTTTTTCTTTGCAAATACGGACCTAACCTCACACAAAGAAACTTGAACGTATTGTGACATACACGAGTTCTTTGTTTGAACCTTTTTTCCATGAAAAAAACCCAATAATAACCTATCGGTGAACGCTACATTTCTCTCGAATACCCACACACTACAATCGCTCATCTTCATAGCCTCAAAGCAAATGCTTAAAATCAAGGCATTTTCCCATTCTCCGTTAAATGCTAATGCTTGCATATCAAGCATATGTTGCACAATCATGTGCAAACACCAGTATAAAGCCAATACAACAAGAATCCTCCCTCTTCTCTCAATATGATCCATCATGCTCTCTTTTCCTTCCTCACCGATGTAAAACTAAAAAAGAAAGTGAAAAAAAATGAAGATATGTAGCTAGCGAGGTAGGACTGCCCCTCGTTTTCCACTAACAAAATATGCAACGGTCCCTCAATAGGGTCCATTCTCACTTCACACTATGTCTGAGGACCCGTCCCCACACAAAATGGGTAGCCCGCCCAACACCACCCATGGTCCGGCCTTTGGATGATAGTCAAAGACCCTCACCATTCCATGGTCATAGCCCTTGGCTCGTGTGTGAAATGGCCCTAAGCAAGCCAAGGCAAGGGGTGAAGAAGAAAGGCAAGTTGACTCTAGGTACGTACATACATATAGTAACATAGAAGTAGTATGTGGTGCAGAAAATGAGGTGAATCTTTGTTGTTATATTTCCCGATAAGACAAGCGGAAGTAATTTTGAAGTAGAAAGCAAGCGGCCGACATGAATCTTGAATATTTCCAAGATCCGGGGCATAATACTAGCCGATGGTAGGGTATGGCGGGTGTAAGGTATCATATTAATATTAGTTGGTTGATTGCCATGTGGATGTTGTGATGATGCCGTATTTTGAGGACACGTAGGAATGACCTTAAGATCTAGAAGGGGAGGGACAAGACTTTCGACCCACAACTTCGGAGCCACTCATGGAAATTCTAGAAGAGCCAAATGCACGAGACGGGGGGCTTTCCGTCGGGGTAAAAACCCTACAACGGAGATAAGCGGTAAAAAGAAGAAATGGGATTCAAATAAAATAAAATAAAAGAACCAACATCGGGCAATCCGACGTGAATTTGAGTCTGTTGGTCCTACCCTGCTCAAGAAACCTTTGGATGCAAGGTGGGGTTTACTGCCTAAATTCCTCTAAAACGATCGGTGATTTTCCTGCAGTCTTGATGAACTTCAACTGCTTATTTCTCAAACTCAACCGCGTTTCATTCGTAACTAATTAACTGCCAGTTCTGTTCTCCCCGATCATTGTTACGAATTGATGCCGTCACCTAAGTTTCACCGATGCCAAATGCAGGCATTCAGGCGAGTGGGCTCGAGGTTTCCCGAAACTCCGGCAGCTGAAATGAATGACGATGATAATTGATTTTTCTCGCAATCAGCAGCATCTTCGTTCGCAAACTTAATTACACACTCGGTTCATATGAGGTTGCTAGTATTGCTCTTTCCCTCAATCGATTATGCCCAAAAATCTTCTCGCACAATGCTTGGGAGTTGTTGTTGTGGTGCCGATGACAACATTTACGTGTTAATTTTCCACCTGCTTTCAGGGTGCAGGCTGAAGTCGAACTGAAAAGCGAGCTTGTGGGTGGGGCATATGCCTCCTACGTACCCAAACTGAACTTTGACGAAACTCTGTTTTGTGCCTGAAGCTTTCGCAGTTCAGCTTCACCCTGGGTGGTGATGCTCTTAGGGTTTGTGCACAAGTGGACCCCCCCCCCCCCCCTCCTAAAAGAGTATGGAAAGGCTCCAAATCTTAAACGGCCCTTAAGAAGTTCTATAGTAGCTTGAGTTGCTACTGTGGTGAACAACATACTAGGCCACTACAATACTCATGATGCCCCGATCACACCAAACTTTCCGTTTGGTTCCAGCCGTGAAATTGCTCAGGATTATGTTGAGAAATAGATGTTGGCCCACCACTTCCCACACTATTAGAGTCGGAGATGCCGATGGATGGTGTTCGAACTGGCTGGTGTGATTAGCCCCTCAGGTTGTTTGGGCCAAATAAAAACCAGCATCTCAACCCCAAAGGGTCGGGGGACGATGCTAGCTAGGTTCTGAGCCTCACATAACATTGCATTGGATTTGAGGGGCTGATCACACCGGCCACTTCTGGCACCATCCATCGGCATCTCCGGCTGTGATAGTGTGAAAAGTGGTGGGCCAACATCTATTTCTCAACATAATCCCCAACAATTTCACGGTTGGAACCGGACGGAAAGTTTGGTGTGATTGGGGCATGAGTAATGTGACGGTAGGCCACGGATGGGTTTTCTTCAATTCATTTTTTAATGATATTTTTGTGTGGGCTCTTTTAAGTAGGTTGGCACATCTCCCATGGAAGTTTTGGGACATGTACGGAGCTTTTTAACAAGACACCCTGAATGTGGTCCAATTGTTGGAAGTGTCGCTTTTAGGGCCTCGTAAATACCTTGGATTTCACTCTCACACGAATGAGGGGTTGATCACATTGGCCACTTCCGGCACCATCTATTGGCATCATCTCTAGTTGTAACAGTGTGAGAAGTGGTGGGCCAACATCTACTTCTCAACATAATCCCCAACAATTTCACGGCTGGAACCGGATGAAAAGTTTAGTGTGATTGGGGCATGACTCCGTGAACTTCATCAATCAGGGAGCATGCCTACCCTCGTGCATCACCGGGTGGACTGGTGAGGTGAATTTCACACCATTTTCAGCTTTAATTTATCCCACATACTATTCTATTCATCATGGGACAATAAACAATACTAACGATTTGGACCCATTGTAAGCCATTGAAACACTAAATATTGTATTTAGTGTCACTTGGTATATGGAGGTACACAAATGCTATATGTATTTACTGTACATCTCATATTTTACCCAATGAATGTCAAATTGATTTTTTGAACATTATAGAACATTAACAATCTTGCTTGGTAAAAAATTATATCAATAGGAAAAGATATAGCGTTGTGTAACTCCAAATAGTAAGTGACACTAAATACAATATCTAGTGTAGTATGTGAAATTGGAGAAAACCATATGTTTCAAGCATATATATATATATATATATATATATATATCCTAGGTTGTCCTTTAAGCTTAATAATATATGCCAAGATGAGTTGGTATGTGGCCCGAGTGAAGTTTGGTTTCCATACCCCTACCGCACGGGTAATATTGTAGTAAAAATTGTCTCTTATGGATTGGTTGCTATTTCATCCAAGCTTAAGTTGACTATATTAATTCAAGGTCTTTGGCCCTTATTTAGGGTTAAATTTAGCTTTAAAATAGTGAAAATGAGCTCTATGATAATAGTAAGTATTTTACCCCCTCTCCCCGCCCACACCCTGGTGGTTCACCCTCCCCCTTGGTAGGTGGTGTGAACAATCACATGCCTAATTGACGTGAGAAGCTTACTTAATACTCACCCGGTCAATATCAAAGAGAGGAATTTACCGCATACAAGCATACCTCCTCATACATTCGTTAAACATAAAATCCTTGAAATAGTATACAACTCAGAGATTGTTAATTTTTAGTTGATTTGACACTGGAATTAGCTTATAAAACCTTGAATTAGTCTAAGGGTAGGGTGCTAATTTCAATCCCTTCTTAAAAGTGTCCCCTATATATGCGCGCCTCCTAGTCCTATAACTGGAGGATACCTTAGACCATCTGAACGTCTCTAGTGCAAAGCAAGGGCATATTTGGGTGAAAAGCAAGGAGGTTTCGAAGGAAAGAGGCGTTGGCTTTGGGCCAAATTGGAATTGGATTTCGGCAAGCGTCAAAATGTAGCGAGGGGTAGGTTATTTCTATGTCCTTATTGAAGGGTTTAAATTCCACACATGATGAATGAGTGATACTCCGCTTGTACACGATAACCCCCACTCTCCACTTTGGAGCGACGATTTCGTTCCTTGAAGAGTAAGTAACTCTAATCTAAACTTCGTTCTCCTAATTGAGATCCAACTGCTCATGCTCGGAGTAACTCTATTTCACCTGTAGACTCGTCAAAGCCGGGTTGGAACAAACATGCAGAGCTGCAGCCATCCAACAAGGAACCAATGTATGAGTTGGTTCGCCCTCCCCATCAAAGCCGCGTCTAAAGAACACGCAAGCGGGCGAAGAAGAGTCGCTTGGCAACCGACAATCACACCCAAATTTACGCCGTGAATGGCCTGCCACATGGGATTGAAATATGGTGCCAGGAATAAGAAGACGAAGAAGAGTGTGTGCAAAGTCCAAACTACTTCTTAAGTTGCACGCTTACTCCCACTTGTTAAATTCCACCTCTCACACGAGGGAAACTCCTCCATGGCATAAACAGTCAAAGGCTTTTTAGGGCGACCAATCCGAGCTGCATAAAATCGTTCCTTGGTTGAAACAGCTCATCCTAATTTATGGCTGCTTCCCCCTCATGCTCCATGTGATGCAATATGTGACTAAGGTAGGGGTGGCAATTTCCGTCCAAATTTCAGATGTGCCTAGTTGGGATGCTGAAACTATTTTTTTATAAATTTTGAGCGCTCCGCAAAGCTGGTGCAAGAGCAACTATGAAAAAATCAAAAATTTCCAGCATGTTTATGATTTCCTACAAAATTTTGAAGGAAACCTTGTAGAGTGACCAACACTCGCACATAGGGTACGTGGTATATCCACAGGGTGGATTTCTAAAACCGACCGCTCGCAGCCAATGAAATGATGGTAGCGTTGTGAACGGTAAAAGCACCTTGATAGGTGCTTTTGGAAACCCAGGTAAAAGCACCTAGATAGGTGCTTTCGACATAGGGGTCGACTTTAGGACCCGCACGGAAATTGCCACCCCTACCTTAAGGGCCACTTCGCACACGAGACTGAGAGCCCGTGACCATCACACTTCAAGCACTCTCATTGGTGGAAACGGCGGAGCCGGTCCACGTTCGCTTCTTCACACTACGCTTGAGGGACCAACGGAGGAGTATACAAGTGAATACAAGATGGATGTGAAGTCTACATGGCTTCCTACATGGCATCGAATGGATCATGTTTCATGGTCACTTGGACTATTTTCAAAAACCACCTCAAACTTGAAGGTAGGCCTAACACAAAACCGAGAGACCATGGCACTCCGAACGCTCACGTCCGTTGATTTATTCTATTTTATCATGTGTGAGGACCTGCATGAATACGAATGCATTGAAATAGCATTCGGTTGAGGGCTCGGTCACATATGACTTCACACTACACTTGAGGATCTGTGACCACACAACATGATTTTGGAGGTGTCTTGGAACGGCCTTTGGACACTTTTTTTTTGGGGGGGGGGGGGGGGGGCTCTCACAATTTCATGGTCATGGCTCTTGGCTCGCGTGTGAAGTGGCCCTAAGTCACATATGAACTTGTTGAAGGAGGGGCCACACAGGCTGTGAAACTGCCAGTCTTCTCCATTGATGCCACCTTCCTAGCATCCTAGGAGCTAAATATATATAATGTTGATTTTTTATTAAACTGGCAACTAGGGACGGGAGTTCACCTTCCCACCAAACTGCTAGCAATGGTGGGAGGGACAACATGGCCCATCATTTGAAAACTAACTTGTTAAAGCTCAAGACTTGAGGGAAATTGATCATCAGTTTAGAGGAATTTATAGAACATACCCCGATTTAATAAAGGAGAAACAGAAAGATGTTAACATGTAACCAGTGGGACTTGGAAACAGTAGGATAACAACCAACTATCCTCAAAAATCTCTCCAGACACTGAACGGGGAGAGCCGACTGACAACCAAGTCGAGTTCGAGAGATGCAACCACATGAAGCTCAAGACTTTTGGGGAATTACTTATCGTTTCCAAGGAATCTATGGAATATACCTCAATTCAGTAAAGAAAACCTGAATGATCACAACCTGCAACCATTTGGACTTGGAAACATTGGGGTCTTGGCCGATTCTGAACAAGAAAACGGTAGAACCGTGAGGCTCTGTCCTTTGCTCATGCCAATTCATGGCTATTCACTATACCAAACCTTTCTTAGATTTTGTGCACCTTCTTCTCAAATACAGGTCAAGGATTGAAGCTACTCATTTATCACCCAAAATTTTTAAAATAAATAATCAAGAACTACCGAAATAACTATAGTTAACTAGATTTCTTTCAATGCATTTTAGGGAGCACTTATATATATATATATATATGAACTATAGTTAACATCCACATTACATAAAGTGGACCAAAAATAACAAGAACAAGTAACGTCCAAGTGTGAACACAAAGTGGTTAGGAAATTTGCTCTTGAAACGAAGAAGTTGATGCATAGTCTCTGTCCTATAGACAGAGCCAACAAAAATCTAGTCCCCAGACACTGATGCAGTGGAAGCAGGGTGAATGTATGGTAACAATTCACAGTATCAATGTGGAACCAAAAAACAACGGATCCGACATGCATCGAAATTGTAATGTGGGTGAAATGTTGACACTGAGGGTGGGTTTACATTAGGGTCCCGATCCTTACTTTTGGACCCAAGCTTGAAGATTGGTTTTTCAAGTTAGGAGCAACATTCTCTTGAATGGGGACCGTCGATATTTGGCAAAAAAATGTGGTGTCACAGTAGCATTTCTTCATTTTTCCATAACTTGCACACGAATCCTAGTGTATTTTTTGGGTCCAACGTTTTGTACCTGATAATAAAGACCACTCGGTTTTGGAGGTTTCCCTGTCTTGGACCCTAGTATAAATCCACCCTTGTCAGTTTAAGATGAGAGAACCTTTGTATACCCAAGTTGGTTATTTGGGTCAATATCATTCTAATGCCATATTGACACAAAGGAGAGTTTTGCGCTACTTCTAGAGGCTCTTGCATGGCATACAGATCCAAATGGTGTCAAAATTAAAAGTATCCTCAAACACACATCATGCACTTCCATAATCAAACAAATGTAAAAACTGCATTCTATATATACCCAAGTGTAAAAGAAGAAAAGAAAAGAAAAGTGATACTAAGTCCAACACAGGCTGGTCGCAACTGACATCAAATGTATTGCGAAGATGGCGTAAAGTAATGCCACCATGGATTGAAATAAGTAATGTACGGGGAGAACCAGCTACTAGTTACAGATGAATCGATTCTTTTCCCAAATTATCAGTTCCAAATCAAAACTCTAGGAAATGAACTAAATCCTAAATCATATTTTGAGAAGAATAAAAACAATAGACAATCCTGTTTTAAGTAAAAGTAAAAGGAATAACCAAAGTTTTTTAATGAATAATTGGCTGATATAAAGAAGTGAGGATAGAGACCAAGTTGGCTCAAATTTCTCCCAAATCACAGGAATAAGAAGAGTGCACTACAAAACTACATACACTCTTACTACAACCAGATTCCACTCTCGCACGAGTGATCTCCTAATTTATGGCTGCTCCCTCATGCTCTATGTGATGCAATATTGAAACTTGGAAGGGTACCTTGTACACACGGTAAGTTAACTTTACAAGCATTATTGTACTTTGGCAGTAGCCTTTCAAACCTTCGAAGTCCAGTGTTCCTGGACCTCAGATCCTTCAAGATGCCACAAATCAAGCTTCCCTGCAGGAAGCCGTGCAACAATTTCTGCAAAATTTAACTTACATACCGTGTCTCGACTGCATCCAAGCAGCCAGCTTCATCAGAATTTTAAAACGCTTGAAAAATACTACAAAAAGTGCCACCTGCCAAAAAACATCTAGCTGATTGGGTGCTGGTGATTCATGGGGGTTTTTCAGTTTCTGACTCAGCATCTGCAGATGCAAAACTGGTAAATGTTTGTAGAAGGCCTTAAAATTGTTCCTCACCAAGCATGTGGACCTTGCAGGTAACTTACATAGCCACTTGCAATTTATCCTTTTCATATCCATTTTGAATGGATGAAGGCGTGAAGGTAATACCACACCTAACTTATTACCAACATCTCAAAGCTATGAACGTGTCACCACCAACGGGACACCACCCTTTGACTACAAATAATACTATGTAAAAGCTTTATCGGCTTATATTGTCTTATTTAATGTAAGTGGGGATTGAATTGGAACGCAACTGAGAATGGATTAGTTGGAGTGGCCAGAGATCAGTTACTCAGTTACATGAATATCACAGAGATCCTTTTAAAGGATCATGCTCTGGTCATAACTAGATTTATCAATTGCATCGAGCCACTTTGATTTTTGTAAAATGTAAGTAGAATTTCTCTTACCAGAAGCAAATGTCACTCCAAGTGTCGTCCTCAACACCACAGGCACTTCATGTCAGTTTGGTTGCCTGGAAGTTTACAATAAAGCATTAAATGATTAGGCATCTTCGTTGGGATGTACATGGTTAAAACCTATAAAAACAACCTTGTTGTATAATCACATTTTGTAACCTGGCTAAGTTGAGACATAATATCAATGGTGGCTGTAGTAATCACCTGCATTGGTGCTACGCTCTCAACTCTAATTATTAAGTGAGGATAGCACAATATATCAAAAGTGGACACTATTGAAGCACTTGCTAGTCACTTCTCTGTGTGTGATAAGTACACCACAAGAAGAACTATGACATTACAGGATTTGAGAAGTAATCTTTCCATTCCACTATGTAGCACAATTTTGGAACTTGTTCATAAGAGATGTAAAAACTCATCAGACACGCCACAGCATGCAATTGAACGATAAACTGAAGTTCAGGAGTGAAGAACAGGATTTGCATCCTGCATCATTAACCAAAGAATTAGCCTCACCCTCTTGAATGAGGGCCAATAAAGCCTCAATACACTGGCAACAACAAATCGGCAATTTGCCTTGTTTTCCCAGGCAGCTTTCTCTAAACTTTATCCAGGAGCTAGATCTTAACACTTCTCCTATTGAATTCTCATAATTTTTTTAACTGTACACATATTCCACCTCTATAAAACCCACAATATCCCTGATACCAGAGGCTCACAATCAATTTGACCAAGGCTTGTGTACAATTTGGGCTGGAACTTTCACAAGTGTTCAAAGGTTATTCTAGACATATTGCTGTGATCCAGAAATCCCCTTAACTTACAAGGCTACTCATCTCGTATGGTCACTATAAGGGCATCAAGCGCTTTTGCTTGAAGAACCATAAGAATCCTAAGAAGATAATTAAACCACTAACTCCTGCAATTATGAGAACCCACTTAAAAGCCCAGGGCTCATCAAATAGAGCCATAGGAATGTTCATTCCAAACACCCCCGCCACAACACCGTAAATGGCCACCACAAAAGTTGCTGTTGTCAACAACAGTTCAAATTGGATCAATTGATTTCGCACATTGTCCTGTTCAAAAACATCCATAGGTGTTCGAAACAGTTAGCTCAATCTCTTAATGATCAACTTTTAACATCAGCAGACAGAGGCATACCACTAACCATCAGACCTTCCTCATGAAATTTGCTTAACCTTGGAACGTTCCAATGGTTCTAACCACCAATCCCCCACAAAAGCAGCATACATGTAAAGAAAAATTACAATCATCCAGGAAAATATTGAAGGAAAGCAAGGGTTGTACACAACTCTGAATGGATATCCCTGGATGTATAATTTTTTTTAAATTAATTAAATTAAAAAATTAAAAACTCAGACATCTCCCATCCCAAAATTCCTGGTTTCCATCAAAAGCTCTGTACTTACCAGCTGGATATTGATGAAGTCTTCAGTGTCATCAATGTACTCCTTTAACTGCACCATCCAACAAACCTCCCAAAGTCAATATCACTTATCCCTCACAACAACTCTACTGTATGTTACGTATCATCCTGTATAATTCTATTACCAGGAAACATGAAATCAACTAATCATTACCATGAGCAAACTCTGTTTATTAACTCACTCAGTATATTTGATCATCAGTAAAACCTTGGATGGTGGCAGGGACAAATGGCCATTGGAGAGAAGGATGACTCTAATGTTGCCACCGGCATGGATTATGGCGTTGCTTCATCTCCAATTTAGTCTAATTCTACATGTAATTTCAAAACGGGCATCACAAGAATTAGAGGGACTTGGAAGACTACTGCCTGCTTTCAAAGGAGGTGAACACCTTGAATTGGTGTGGACAAGCTGACCCACACCTAATCTCCCCTGAAGGTAAGCCCCTAGTTCCCACATGGTTGGTTGAAAATATCCAGTTCATCCGGACACTCCCACTATGATTGAATGGGCCATAGATGGTAGGGTGCACCGGAAATCAAGTGCTAGGGAGGTCACCAATCTAAGCACTATTCCAGCCCTCACCACTTAAGCTTGGAGTTCCCAAATCTGGGTTAAAGCAACCCCCACGCAGCCAATACGCCTTAAACTTGATCAGATTTCACACTTGCATGTGGAAACACAGTCACACTCCGAAATAGAATACTGGTGAAATTCTTGGAGCTCCATTGCATGTCCACAACCATAAACTCCCATCATGGTTCAGAAAGTGCAACTGCACTTTAGAGCTAGAACTTTAGCAATCCTAGTGTTGAAGCCTGACAGGGAAAGGATTTTTTTTTAAACACGTACCGATGTAAGCTTGTTGAGTGTGCCGTCAATGACAACAAAGTATGCTTCAAGGAGCATCTCGAGCTCTTCAACCTCCGTTTGCGTACTAGCCTGACTCTCATGCCTTGATCTCGAGAGGCTGTAGGTCTGCTCGAGTCTTCTCTCACAAAGAGAGTGCTGGTTTTCTAGAACTGGTGAGCCAACTGGAGATACAGGAGCTGACATGGACCCTCCAGCTCCCACATTATTGAGATTTGAAAAAGCTATAGATTTCTGATCTGTGAAGGAGAAGCCATCCAACATCCTCTCTCTTTTCTCTGTAAGATACATTTCTGCCATGTCACTGTCGTCGTCCATGAGTTGTTCAATCTCATCTCGCACCTGTGATGTACATGTAGCCAGTCAGATTTGTTCAGCAAATTCGTAGACCAAAGTTTTGAATATCCTTGTACTTCCAAATGACAGTATCCCAAAAAATGGAAGATATATGCTACACTGAGATTTGAGATACATAACAAACCCTTGCTCCAGAGCACTCCACAAGCACAAGTTTAATTCACAGCTATGCACCTTGTAATCATAAAACAAAAGCATACTAAATGTTTTTTACTTGATGCACTTGGGATACAACCCGTGAGATCAGTACTTAACCCCTAAGGACCCAAAATGTGCACAAAAACGTGTATTTGAGCTAGATACCCCCATTTTAAGCTAATGGTGTGAAAAGTGACCCTAACTAGAATAGACTCATTCTTCAAGTACATTTTTCAAATTGGCTGAATACACATCCTGGGTGCCATTGAATGCATATACATGCTTCAAATATTGATCATTGATGTCAAATATGAGTATATTTTTTATTTCTTCTTGATGTACTCAATAAATATGAAGAATATGATTTCAAAACTCAGTGAGGCTTGTAGAAATTCTGCATATAGATCATACATTGAGCCCCATGATCCTTTAAGAAAATTCAAAAAGATCATGACAATAGAGGCCAGCCACGAAGTATCCCCTTCTCCAACTGGGATGAAATTTCAGACTCTGGTGAATTATGTTATCAAAAACAAATAACATGAGTCAAAGTTGCCAACAACAGTTGACCATCGTTAAGAGGCAATCGAATTATTTATGAGGGGTTACAGAAGTACACTGAACTAAGTCTTAGAATCAAGAGACACTAACCTTCTGCACTCGTCTTGTTAGTGCCACAAGACGACTCTTCAGCCGACGGACATGCTCCAAGTTAAGGGTGCTAATTTTGGTGGTGAGCTCATCAAGAACTGGATAAACCTCCACCTCTAATTCAGAAGCCTACACACATCCATCCAAACAATCCAATAGCTCAGTAACTCCCAACTCCTCATGTTTCAAGATATTCATCATTTCAATACCACTACCATTGATAGGCCTCATATTCCCCTACAAAGCCTAGCCTACAGAAGAAATGAAAATTGTAGAGAAATCATCTATGAATTTCTTTTAGTACAGCACTCTAATGTTTGGGTTTGCTTTATATGGAAGAAGCCCGACTCTGCTGAACCACAGCAACCCACGTTAAGCAAATCCACTAAAACTCATTATTCAAGGAAGAAAATTGCAGAGCTTTACACCTGAATGTGAGTCCCAGACACTTTTGAGTCCCTCAAACTTGTCACCTTGCAATCTAACTTGTGCCATCTTTCACTACTTTTCAGAGAAACTAAACTAGATAGCCCCTCAAGGGTCTTGGAGTGGAGGTAGTACGATGCACTGTGTGATATATACAAAATTGGTGCACTAATGTTGTGGTGAGTTCAACACCAAAGGAGGGATTCCACCTGAAGAAAAGCTTCCAACAATTATGTTCTTGCAATGTTCATATCTTGCGCAATTATTATTCAAATGAAGCAAATGGAAGAGACTGGATTGAAGCTCCTTTCAGTATCATTCCAACAAGCTATCAGCTATCAAATTCCACGCAGACATTTAAAAACAGTGAATCCCTAAAGTTATGACATAACAGCACAGATTTCAATTGATAGTAATCGACAAATTGCCCTAGGCTTCTGAGAGTTCAAAACTACCTCAACTAAATAGGGTCATATTAAAAGTATGAAACCACCCTATTCTCGTCACTACTGCTTTAAGGGACACTAAATAGGTCCACACAAATCAATGAGGGACCAGACTATTCGCATCACCCCCTGACCAACAGGTGACACTGAATGGTAAACCAGGATTTGTGATTCACACTAATACTTGTTGATGTGCATCTTCTGCCCATATGCTTAACTAGGATCAACAAAAGTCATTAAGTGATCAGAAGTTGGGAAGAACGAGCAAGAAAAGCTTAATCAACATAGAGACTGGACACTAATACACGAACATGTCTGCAACAAGATCTGCTGCCTCAAATTGGTCAATATTATGAACTTATGCACACCCCCATCAAGGTTCTTTTCAGGTCCCTACATATTTGGCGAGGGTTAGACCTAAACATGGACCAAGAACGTGAGAATTGACAATCTCAGGATAATGTTTAGCTGTCGTTTGGTTTCACAGTGAATGTGAAAGTCAAGAGTTTCCAAGGATCCTTGTTCCGCGTAGCACATTGCAGCACCCCATTAGGCTCTTGTGATAATAGGACATATACTCCCTATAATTGCAATTTGTATGCAAGGAACACAAATGCAAAAATGCCCCTAAATCTCCATTGCAGATGTGTCTCTACACACTATATAGATCGTTTGATCCATCTTCCCTACAATACCTATTAAGTGACTCCTCCAATGTTTGTTACTCTATATCAGTCCTTGAAATGTAGGGCAGCTATAGGGCGGTATCTGCAGCCTCTCTCTCCAACATGGACCAGACAATTTCTCAATCTAAATAGTAGCAAATTGTAGAAAAATCGGTTTTCAGGCACCCAATTGCTTAGAGATCGAAGCAGCTCCTACATCCCATCCTAAATAAGTGCAGACGTGAGTCCACACCTTTTTCAGATTGTTTGACCCTTCCTCCCGAGAATACCTATAGAGGACTTCTCCAATATATGTTTTTCCTACATCAGTCCTTGAATTGAAGGGCAGCTGTAAGATGTTGTCTATTTGCAGCCTCTATCTCAAAATGGACAGGACAATATGTGGACATAAATCGTGGAAATTTGGGTTTGAAGCTTTCCAGGCACCCAAATGCTTGGAGATTCAAGTAACTATACATCCCAGCCTATATAAGTGCAGAAGTGCATCCAAGTTTGTTCACACTGTTTAATCCTCCTTCCCTTAAACACCTATAGGTGACTTCTCCGATGTATGTTTTTCTATATCAATCCTTAAATTGCGTTGCCTATCTGCAAAGTCTTCTCTCAAAATGGACTGGACGATTGAGCAATCTAAATCACCGAGATTTGGGTTTGAGGCTTTTCAGTCACCCAATTGCTTAGAAATCCAAGCAACTCCACATCACAACCTAATTGGAAATGATAAATAGTGCATCCAAGCCTCTTCAGATTGTTTCATCCTCCTTCCCTACGATACCTATAAGCGACTTCTCCAATGCATGTTTTTCTATATCAGTCCTATTTCAATTTTGTGTTGTCTATCTGCAGACTCTTATCTCAAAATGGATAGGACGATTGATCAATCTACATCAGGGTAATTTGGGTTCAAACCTTTCCAGGCGCTCAAATTGCTTCAAACCCAAGAAACTCTACACTACCACAAAACCTAAATTACCCCCGAAAAATTAAAACTGTCATGTGCATTCGATAAAACAAAAATAAGTAATCAACCTACCTGAGTATCGAGGAACGTGCAAGCCGCCTCAAGAGCCACTTCAAGAGCCCGAAACTCAAACGGAAGGTCATCCGCGGACGATCCACTAAACATGTCACCATCACTCAACGCCCGCTTCCGATCCTCAGCATTCAACATCTGCAGAGCATTGAAGCCATTGCCCTCTTGCAAGGAAGAAGCCATAGCCGCAGCATCAGTTGATGAAATGGGAGGGCGCCACTTGAAATCAGGATTCTTCACATACAATCTCCGTTGTAGCTCAATGACATATTGGAGCACATAATTGTCGAGGGAGTTGAGCAATAAGACTTCATCTGCTGTGATGATGCATCGAATCTTTTCCAAGTTAACCACAATGGCTTTCTCTCTGCCCAGGATGGCACTAGGGTAGACGAATAGCGGGTCCAGGAGACGAAGATCTCGGGCTGGGAGGTCACATCTACGCATCAAAGAAGCTTTGTCTACTTCCAGAATCTGTGAGTTTCCGGATGGGTCGATCCGAATCCATGACCGGACACCATGGCCTCGTTTCTTCTCAGCTCCTTGGAAGAGTGGTCTCTTTGGAGTGTCTGTCCCTCGCTTTGTAGATGAGCCGTCCGAGGAGGAAGATGGGGGACCCGGTGGGCGTGGAGGAAGAAGGCGGGATTTCAGGTCTGTTGCCATTGCAAAATGTGTGGAAACTAAATCCTTCGCCCCAATTAACCAACGGGTTTGGTTATGGTGCCGATGATGGTGATGATGTCCCAGGGGTTAGGCTCATTGAGTCACTAAGAGCTCCTTGGAGGCAAGAGCATTCTCAATTGCTTGTGAAACGGGAAATTAAGAAAGGAAGGAAGAAGGTAATCCTAGGTTTCGAAGAAGGAGACCTTGAGCATTAACCACGAAAAGTTGGACTCATCCACGGGGCGTGCCGGGATCCAGATTCCAAATGGCGGGGAGACAAATTCTTCTTCGCCCTGATGATCAACAGATTTGATTATGGTGTCGATGGTGATGATGCCCGGGGGGTTAGGCTCATTGGGTCACTAAGAGCTCCTCCGAAGCAAAAGGATTCTCGATTGCTTGTGAAAGAGGAAAGAAAGAAGGAATTCCTAGGTTTCGAAGAACAACACCTTGAGCAATAACTAAAAAACGTTGTACTCATCCACAGGTTATGGTGAGATCCAGATTCTAACCAAAAGTTGTTCTTAAGCAACAAATCCTTCACCCAAATTAACCAGCTGGTTTAGTTATGGAGTCGATGATGATGGTCCAGGGGCTTAGGCTCATTAAGTCACTGAAAAGTGGAAAGAAAGAAGGATTTTCTAGGTTTCAAAGAAAACCTTGAGAATTAACCAAGAAAAGTTGGACTCGCCCGCCCCAGATTCCAACCCCGAATTCGCTTTGGCCGACAACTGGGCCGAGGATATCAACACAACCAACTTCGCATTTGGTGACCACCTAGGAAGGAGCTCTCAAATGTTCAAGCCTTGAAAGGCGATTTACCCTAATAAGCTCTCCGGCGTCGATGATGTCCAGAGGGTTAGACTCGTTGAATCACCGGTTTCAGAGTTCCCGATCGCCTCTGAAAGTGGAAAGAAAAATGGGGATTCGTGGGTTTCGAAGACAAGCTGGACTCACTCGTCCACAAGTTATGGAAGAATCCAGATTCCACCCCTGAAGCTCGTTCACAACTAATCCACTGCCAAATTCACTCTAATCGACTACTTTATTTCGCTTCCGGTGTCAAATGATATCCAGGGAGTTGGTTCTCAAATTTTCCTAGGTCTCGAAGAACATCTTGCGTATGAACCAAGAAAAGTGGGATTCATTCGTCCGCCCCAGATTCCAACCCGCAAATGGGCCGAGAGAGGATGCCTACCAAGACAACTAATCAATTGCTTCTTTCCGTGTCACTGTCCAGAGGACTAGGCTCATTGAAGAACTGATGCGCTCTGTTCTGTTGCAAGAGCATTTTCGATCGCTTCTGAGAGAGGAAAGAAAGAAAGAAAGGAATTCTTGGTTTTCAAATTGCCCTTGAGTAGCCAAGAAGAAAAGATGGACTCCAAACCCATCCACCGACTAGGTGCTTCTGATGATGGGGTCCAGATTTTCCAACCCCGAATGGAATGGGCCGAGGATAGGATATGTAAACCTACTTACAAAATCTTACTTCGAATTCGCAATCTGCCACCCTAGGATGTAGTGGTGCTACCTAACCCTCCATGACAAGAGGCGTGCAATTGCGGCAGGGAATTGGTGACGACAGAATTGTCTCCTCGCTGCCATCGGCCAGCCATGGGCCCACATCAGAAGCACAAATTTGCAAATCACCCCAGCTCGCTCAGTCCAACTTCCCAAAAAAATAACCACACGATAATCACTCCTCACCCTGTCTTGATACACCCCCAGCACCGCATCCACATGATGATGATCCCCAAACTCTCTCAATCACCCAGACCAGACACTCAATCAAACAACCTGCGACCAAAAACCACAAAAACCCACCTCACATCTCACCCCATCACCAACTTCGCCTACGCCCCAACCCCAATCTCCCAATCTTGCGGCTCTCAAACTGTCTCTCTCGAAATTCTTAGCTCCCAAACCCACCTCACATTTCAACCCCTAGGACCATCCCCATCACCAAAATAATCCAAATCTCACAGAACCCACAAACTCATTAATCCCTCCAACCTCGCCTAAACTTCAACCGTAACCCCCAATCTCTGAGCTCTCAAACTGTCTCCCTCAAATTTCCTTGCTCCAGAACAACCTCACATCTCACCATGATCCCCTATCAGCAAACCATCATTCCAACTAAAACTCAATTAAAACCAAAAAAATCCACAAACCCCTCCAACCTCTGCCTAAAGCCCATCCACAACCCCAATCTCAAAGCTCTCAAACCATCTCCCCCTCAAAATTCCATGCTCCAAAACCACCTCACAGCTCACCATCATCCCCCGCACCTAAAAATACAAAAATTAACAACCATAAATAAATAAATAAAAGTAAAACTCTCACCCACAAAACTCACCTAAACCCAATCCCCAATCTCTGAGCTCTCTCTCCAAAATTTCGGAGTTCCGTAGCTCCTCATTCCACTCCGACCCTAAATCTGTGCTCCAAAATCACTTGGCCGAATATGCTCGCGAATGTACCATCGACACCGATGTTGCACCTTCTTCTTCAGCAACAAAAGCTGTGCACATCACCTCACATCACATCGTGGCTTTGGCTTTCTATTTCCTCGGCGTATTAGTATACGATTGCGTGTCAAATCCCAAATGTACCAACAAGATGCAAGCTAAGTTTACAAGCTAACTTAAGTCTACCAAGCTAAAGTGTGTAACTTACAACAAGGAAGGAATTTATTGTTTTAGTATGGTTTTCGGTTGTAGGTGGACGGCGCTTTTGTTGCGTTGGTGCAGTGTGTCCCAAAAGAAAGATCAAAGTTTAAAGAAAGCAAAGAGTTGACATGTTCTCCACTGCCATACAAACTTAGCAGGAGGCAGCCCTTTTGAGAGAGAGAGAGTCGGGTGGCCTATAAAGCTCCTGCCACGTGGCGGATGGATAAATGGTTACATTTATCATTCATCATTCTTTATTCATTCGTCTATCTTCTCATCCCCAACTAGTCGAGTCCAAGTACAAAGCATGAGAACGAGGAGTTTTATGTTGAAAACCGTGCCGGGAAACCCTCATTGGTTGATCGAGAGGTGGAATTGAAGTTTTGTTTTGTGTTGTTTGTTTTGTGTCGTGTACGAGGAGAGTCCATAACATTATTCAATTGCACGGTTGTGTGCCCATGCTATAAGTTATTAGGTCTAGCATCCGACATGGGCCTTCACAATCTTACCTTCATGGCCAGAAACTTAGAAAACCGGAAGAAATTGACGTCGGTGCGAATAATGAACAGTGTCGGTTCGAACAGTAAGAATGTTGTGAACAGTGTCGATATGTTCAATGATATGGATGCTATAATTAGTAACTATGTGGAGTAATATTGTGATGAACAATGTTTCCCACGAATGCTCCTTGGATGAACAATATTTCATGCACGCAGTCTCAGGAGTATAGCTCCACACAAATTTCCAAGTTCAGCCTGCATGTCTGAATAATAAACAAATAACCATGCTTGTTCGAGGAGCCCACAAAATATAATTGACACATTCCAAGGTCATGGGACCGACCCACATGGCTGAATAATCTAATGGCATCATCGGACTTTGTGAAAAAGAACTTGTGGTATGTATGTGCTTGTGTGTATGCATTGTTATGTGAGCGCGATTTGTCTTATGTGGCTAGCTAGGTTGCAATTTTTTATTTTTTTATTTTTAATCATGCGTGTATGTCATAAGTGAACATGTCATTTGATGCATAAGGTATGTACATGTTATATGGTTGTTTTTTCGTGTTCTTCAACTTCTATTGGGTCATATTTTATGTACATGAACATGTGTCGCATTAGTAAATCATTGATGGATTGAGAATTGGACTTGTCTCCCCATGATGTGGTTGTGATTATTGAAATTGAATGTGTGTTGATTCTACAATTAAATATCTAGTGTACATGGTTGATAAATTTTGAGCACGTAGTTCAATCTGTTTAGCATGCATGTCTTGTTGGGATATATTCTTAGATCTCACTTAAGGACACACCCCACTCAAAATTAGGTGTTGAATCAACAAGATTAATAACCGAATAAGGTCCATGTGTCTTGTGTGGATGTTACTCAATTGGTGTCTCATGTTCTCCGTCTTCTACTAGTTGTATTTATGTACCGGAACTTGTGTTGCATGAGTGAATCTACAATGAACCATCAACATAAATCGGATTGAAAATCAAACTTCCCTCGATTCAATTATGATTATCAAAGGTGCAAATATGCAGATTCTTTTAAATGAATACCGAGGACCCTTCTTTCAATCGTATTTAGTTTTGAGCCTCTAGTGAATAATTAAACACACGTTTGTTTTCATGTTTGTTCTTATATCTACACACAACCATACATCACTCCTCATAGATGTATGGCTAAGAGAAGTGATTGAATAAGGTCCATATCTCTTAGTTGTACAAACTCATAGCATACGTTCATATAATCATTCATGGAACTTGGTGTTGGCAATTGGAGAAAGGAAATGAATTGGAAATGACTCGACCCTCAATGTACATGGGGTTTGTTTTCACTAAAACCCTCTTACTCACAAAGTGTGGCAATGGGCACTCATGCTAACTTAAAACTAACATCATTTCTTTCTCCCACAACTGACACTAACCACAAGCAAGAGAACACCCCTCCTCACTCAAGGATGACACGAGGTGAAATCCTAAGGCTTGTTGGGCCAATGAAAAGTTAATTGCACTTGGAATGTGAAGTGTCTACTCCCTGCAAAGGGTGAAGTAGTTCTACATTTTACATCATTGTCCTTTAGGACATGGCCAAGGATGTTTTACGAATAGACATTCTATTCACTCAAGTATTCAAAAGGCCAAAGTTGTTCTTCTTTTGCACCTAGAATTGCACAATCCCATTGGAGTATGAAACCTTGGCCTATCTTCACTTTACACAATGGCCAAAACACTCGATAGGTGAGCCTTGGACATGGAAGATCATTGTATTAGGTAGGTGGCAATTGTCAGGTGACACAAAAAGGGAAAGAATCTATTGGGCTTGGGCCAACCCACCCAAACCCGACTCCTTGGGTACATGATAACCAATAAGTTCATTTTCAACGTCATGTTTTTTCCCCACCCACTTGTGCCTAGCTCCACACTATCTCTATGTCAAATGGGTTTGAAGAATCTACCATCACATGGTCATTATATGGCCTTTGAAGTGCTTGAATGTAATAAAAGATCCTTTGTGATAAAAATAAAATAAAATAGTAATATAGAAAAGAAAAAAGAAAAAAGAAAAATGACAAGGAGTCTTGACTTCAAAATGTTTGCTTCTCCCCACCTCATTGTGGAACTCCAATCATAAAAACAAATTTCAAGTGATTTTAATCAAGTATGTGTTTTTCATGTTTTTTTATGGTTCTTCAACATCAATTATGTAGAACCCATAAACAAGTAGTCAATGCAATTCCATTTAAGAAAATCACCCATCACAATCTACTTTTACATGTCATCTCCAATTTATGCCTCTATATTCTACTTTATCATATATATATATATATATATATATATATATATATATATATATATATATATATGAACTTTGATTGGTGCTCTACACCACAACTTTTAAGAGTTAAACTTCTATGATCCACATCATCCTTATGCATTCTTTGATTCATGAAGTAGGTGATGCATGATGGGACAACATGCAACAAGGGCCTATGTTAATTATAAATTAATGGCCAATGTACAAAGGTATGGATCTTGGGCCATGAATGCGTGGTAACCATGTAAGTCGAAGGTGGAAATGTTGTGAGGAGGCTCTTATGATGCATAACACTTTCTCCTAATACCCAAAACAACCCGGGAATGAGCATTTGAGATCCTTGATCAGTCTAAGGACACTACATTGGGATGAGTCAAGTGTAAACCTAGGAGGGGTAGATTTATATTGGACCTCGGACTTGGGATGTCAATAAGTCCTAAGGGTGGGTTTACATTAGGGTTCGGGTCCATGGAACGTGGCTCCCCAAACACCCCGTTAAATTGGACCTTCGATGCTTTCAGACCAAAGCTTTGAAATGTGGTTACTTAAAATAGGAGGAGTATTTTGTTGAGCGGGGGTTGCCGAGGTTTGATAAAAAAAAATGATGCCACTTCGTTTGGTTATACATTGGACCCAGATCTTAGTGTAAACTCCTTGAGTCCAAAAAAAACCCTCGACCAATAGTGTCTCTCAGTTTTAAAGTTTTTATAACTTGGACCCTAGTGGAACCCAACCCATCCTAAGCCCTGGATATTGTGCCATCTACTAGATACACCCTCAAAAAATCACAATGTCCAACACTAGTTTGAGACTCAATTTTGACTAAAAGAGTCTTAGGGAATCAGGGGTTAAAAGATATTGGACTACATGTACAAAATATGATAAATGGGGGGGGACCCATGCAACCTTTTAATGACCATGGGACTATTCACTTTGATAATAAACAAGATATTCATATGAACTCAAAATCACGAGAAAAGTGGCTATGCCTTTTATTTGGATATGCTAACCATCTTGTACTCGATGTGCGTTTCATATCCTAGAAGGAGTGGGCTAGTCGAGAAGTGTAACCATTTAAAACCCCTCTATCCTAAGGCACCGCACATTGGATAGTTTATGTCTCTTTCATCCAACATCGGGTGATGAAAGTCACGCGGGCCCTTATTCAATTCATTTATCGCATCCCCAACTTCTACGGATTTAATATGCAATAGCAAATCTACAATAACCCGTCAACAAACATCATATTGAAAACCAAACCTCCCCTTCTTTACTTATCTTTTATTGGAAGTGCATATTTGTTGTTTCTTAAATTGAATGCATAAGTGCTCCCAATCGTGCTCCCAATGAGTGTGAAGTAGTTAATACAATTTGAGGACTTAGTTTAATCTCTTTTAAACATGTGTCTTGCATGGAATTATTAAGAGCCGTCATCATATCTCATACTAGCTACTCCATGGGGTTTTCTTGTATAATGTTATTATAAGAGGGGCTATCAAAGCTTGTATTTTGGTGTGTTCGTGTATATTATTCTTTAAGAGGAATCATGACGCTTCAAATCCATATTTTCCAGTATTTATACTTTGGCAATAATTACATTCACAAGGTGAGTTGGCTTAGAGTGGACGGTGACTCCAATACTCTCATGAACCATGGTGACGAGGAGTAGGGGTCTTCCATATATATATGTATATATATGTTTGACTGGCACTAAGTCAAACATATATATATATATATATGGTAGATTAGGCCCCTTCCTTGCTTGCATGCTACCAATAACACTCCGCGCATCAAAGTGGCTTGGGGTTCGTGATGATCGCACTACATAAAACTCATCCGTCATGGATGAAAGGGGTTCTAAGTAGTAAAAAGGAGTCTTCAACTACAATATTAAGGGCCGATTCATTCTAAGGGGGGGACCGCACCCAGGGGTCTCAGGCTGGAGACGGTGCTCTAACCGGGGAAAAGGGTGAAACGGGGGCCGCAGCACCCGGGTCCAAATTGGCCCGCCTGTAGGGGTATCAGAGGTGTGGCTGGGCCATTAGTCTCCCGGAAAACGGACACCTTCACAGAGAAGTGAGGGTTTTCAAACGGTGCCCACAATGAACTTTAGGCGCGGTCGTGGATGAAAACGCGCTCCCGGAGGACAGACTCTGTCCAAGCGCTGTCCGTCACAGTCGACGGGGGCGTCGTCCCCGCAAGCACGACGCGTAGGGTTTGCGTCGAACTCCTGGAGTTTGCTTCGCGCGGGAGCTTTGCCTGATGCCACGCCAACATCTGCAGCAGGAAGCTGAGCTGCGTGCAGGGCGTCTGGGTTCTGCGCTTGTGGCCGTTGCGAATGCGTGAGGCCCTGCGGGGACGTCAAGTTTGAGGAGCGTGCTGGAGATTGGGAGTCTGGACGGGAGACTCGGCGTGCGTTTGGGGGTTCGAACGCGGAGGGACGCCGTGTTGCGAAATCTGTAGTTCAAACCATTCTGGTGAGTGGGTTGTGGTTGCTCTCTTGGAATTTGAATGCACAGACGCTATGCTTGCGGGTCCGCTTGGTCGTTGCCCTCCCGTCAAGGTTGCATGCAATCCGGATTGTCGGGCCTAGTGCTCCGGGACGCCTGTTTGTGGTGACGATTCGCCTGCAGTCATCCCTGGAAATATGTCGCCATTTCCTCCCATTGTCTCCACTTCCCTCTGTTCCGCTCCTTCTGTGTTGTTTTAGGGTTCCCCAATTCCCGTGCGTGCACGCGCTGTCGGGATGGTAATCCCCCCTGAGGTCCACGGGTTTATGGCGTTCCGCCCTGTCTCTCTTGCGATTCTCCTCATGCTCTGGCGGTCCCTGTTGCGGGTGGCGTCTCCTTCCACCATTGGTATGCGTGCCGCAACCTCCTCCCCATTTGTTTGCAGCAAGTTATTCGTCGTGCACTTGCATGTGCGGGTTTCCAGTCTGGTTGCCCTTCGTGCCCGCACGGTGTCTGCCGATTCATTGTTCCACCAAACCGTCCAACGTCGCTGTTCGCGTCACGCGATCTGCTGTGCGGGTTTTGTGCACGCTGCTGCAGATGTACACTACCTTTGCGGGGTGGAAGCCGGCATTGCATTGCTCTCTGCTGTGGACGGGCATTTCTGCTGCAGAATGTGGCTAGCTTCCCCGTCCTGCTCCACAGCAATCCTTCGTTTCACGCATCCGTCCTCTTCTGTGCTCTCCGATGCCTCGATCTTCCTCCACAGTTCACCTGCTTCCACGTTCGTCTGCCACCTTGCCAATGGTATTGCAGCCACCTTGTGGCGGAGGTTTCTCTGCACCTGCATTTGCCTATGTGCGCAAATGCCCCCTCCATGCTTCAATTCTTGCATTCCAAACGGTGCTGCAACCCCGAATGTGTATCTGGGTTCAAGGTTCCATTTCTTGCAATTTGCCTTCATGCACCTCCCCACTGCATTCCGTCCCTTCTCTCCTGTTCTTGGCCTTGCCTGCTTTTAATGACAACCTGTTTGTGTAGGTTTTCGCATTTTCCAGGCATTGCGGTTGATGCCGCCCTCGTTCATGGTTTTCAATCCTGGTCTTTTGTATTGCTCTTGGGTGCAATGTCGTGGGTTCGATCTGCGTTCGGAGTGTGGGGCAATTCTGTGCATTGCGGGAGTTATCGCCTTCCGTGCTGCCCAGCTCCTTCCGCATTCATTGCGGGCCGCCTGGAATTCCATGCTTCGAGGTTTGCGCGCTCCTTGCACGTGGGGACTGTGTGCAGCATCCATCCCACCATTTAGCAGGTCTCCTTCACATGCTGTTGCTTGTTCGCAGACATTTGCGTTTCTATCAAATTCGGTGCGCTTCCATGCATTTTCTGCCGTTTGTCCCTCCACATGTGCCGCAGTTTGAGTGCGTTCCGCAATGCAGGCCATTTTCCCCACCACGTCCCATGAAGCCTGGAGTTGTGTGCCTGCCCCGGCATTCACATCGGTTTGTGCGGCGGACCACATACACAGGAGCTTCGCAGTCATTGTTCTTTTTCAATCTTCAAATCTATGCGTTGGTTTTATCTTTGGTGTTGGTTCCCTTCTCACCGCATGCCAGTATTGTTTGCTCCAATGTCTTTCAAATGCAATAATAACACAAATCCCCGCACTTGTTTTGTGTATGCTTTCGCGGGGAGGAGGGGCGTGGGTGGTTGGTAACATGTGCCCGCTGCCACACAGCGTCTGCATTGCGATGTTTCTGCGCGTAGGCTGCGAATTGTATTCGCGCGTCGCCCACATTCTGTGCGCTGTCGGCGCAATATTGGAGAATCGCGTGTTCCGTCTGTGCGTGGATGTGTTCATGGCGTCTGTGGGGTTTGCAGCATTGGTGTGTTCTGCCTTTTATAATTTTTGACATTCTGTCTCGCCTGCCAGGGCAATTCTGATGGGGTTTGCAGCATTGGTGTGTTCTGCCTTTTATATTTGTTTACATTCTGTCTCGCCTGCCAGGGCATTTCTGACTGTGGCCGCACCGTCTGTAATGTTCAGGCCATTCCATAAGCGATGGAGGACATCGCAGATTTGGGGGCAGACTTCCTGTATCCCTCCACTCAAGTTCCAGTGGAGGCGGATGTTGACCATGTAGCAGGCTGTCCAGACAGCGAGTCCCTGTTATCCCCAGGTGTTGTGGCCGGACGAGGACGTTCAAGGGGCAGAGCATGTGGCACACGTTCTTTGTCGGGACCTTCAGCATCGCAATGTTCGCTCCCACACAAAGTACGCGGTCCGAACTGGACTGAGGCTGAGATGCTCGTTCTCATAGGTCAGAAACGTATAGAATGGGATGGGAGGCACAACTGCAGCCAACCTTCTTTGGCGAAGTTTGTCTATGGCACAACAGCGTGGAAATTGGTGTTGGCTGGATGCATGTCTGTGGTGGGCTTCCGTGTGAGGGATGCGGACCAGCTCACAAACAAGTGGGATGGTCTGATCAAGGACTACAAGAAATTGAAGGATTACATAGAGGGTACAGGTTCGGCGAATTGGTGGGGGATGAATAGAGGAGAAGAGAGATTTGTGTAAGACCAGAAAATTGCCTTTAGAGTTTAGTGAGTGCATGTACACCGAAATGGAAAACTTTGTGGGTAAACGTCAAATATTTGGACGCGCAACAGATGTGGTGGACTCGGACCGCATTGCTTCACCGCCAGCCAAGCACCTTGGCCGCTCACCACCCTCTCCACGTCCAGCTGCCTTTGTGGGAGTGGGCAGCCCTGCCACAAGCTCCACAACCGCACCCAGCCCTCCCGCGTGTGGAACACCTGGAGACGACATGCCAGGTTCCACTGGTTGCAAGCGCAAAGCAGTGGGCACCGACAACCTTGTGGATTTTGTCAAAGACTTCAACTACGAGTACCTCGCACGAGTGGAGGCGCAAGAGAAAGACAAACACTCTTGGAGGACACAAGTGATGGCACTGGACACGGCACGTGAAGCAAGAATTGCAAACAAAGAGGCCGAAGGTTTCAACATGGACAAGAAACTTTATGAATTGGAGGTGGAAAGGACGAGGAATTTGGGCAACATGACAAGCGCGTTGCTAATGTTGGCGTCATCCATGGACACTCTTACAAGGTTGTGTGTGAACCCTTTAACTCTATGTCCTTTGGCTGCCATGGACGTCATGCTCTCCGTGGATGTCTACCTATGTACTCGGAGTTCTGTATGCGTACTAGATAGTCCAAGAGGTCCTCTCTTGCCATCTTCCCTTCCAACAATGTTCTTTCCTCGCTCACCAAGCCCATTGGCCGTGGGGGTAGAAAGACTTCAGCCTCATCCCTGGGGGTGTAGTCGTCCACATCCATAGGCGGTAGGTTGCATTCGGCTAGTATTTGGTCAAGTGTGCGGTCTTTGCTTGCTAGGAGGATGTTGTGCAACACACAACAACTGTGGATAACTGTTGGCAAGAACTCAAGTTTTAAAGACGACTTCCCTCCAATTTCTTTGAATCTGGCTTTTAGTATACCAAAACCTCGCTCCACGCTCATGCGTGTCGAAGAGTGCTTGCGGTTGAACCAAGCCTCCTCGTTTGTGATTGGCATTCCCATGGGCCCCATCTTGTATGGTGTTATGCACCAGGTTAGAAGGGGGTACCCACGATCAGCCACTATGTACGGCGGAAATGGTAGTGCTGCAGGCCAAGTCATGGGATCGTCGTGAAAGCCTCCCATGACGCCCAACTCAACCTTTCGATATAGCTCGGTAGACTTGAAGTGGGCGCTATCATGCAGTGACCCCGGGGGCCCCGTGTTCACGGACGTGAAGTAGCACTTGCTATCCACGACCCCTTGTAGCAAAATGGAGAATGACTTGTAGCGGTTACGGTGATCGGCCGCCACGATGCTATTGGGTGGGGCTGCAATGTACACGTGAGTGCCATCGATAGCACCGATGCAGTTGGGCATCCATTGTTTGGACTGGAAGGCGGCTGTAACCCTCGCCAACCTTCGTCCAACTGGCCAAGCTATGAGGTGACCGAATTGGACGCTTATTGCCGAGCACACTCGGCGCAGGATTCCGTGGACGGTCGATTTCCCTAGTGCGGCCTTGTCGGCGACTAGAGGTATGCACACACCATGCATGAGTTTGAACAATGTCACGACAACCTTCTTCTCCACTCCAATAGGTTCTCTCCAATGTGTGTGTTGTCCTTGTATGAAAGGACGCAAATCGTGCACTAGCCTGTCGAATGTCACCCTCCGCATTCTTAGAATGTCGTAGAACATGTCCGGAGTGTAGATGTTGAACAAGTATTCTTCAAACCAGCATGTGGAACGGGGCTTCACGTACCACTTTGCATTCAGGACTTGCAAGTGCCAAGCTAGAAGGTCATGGAGTTGTTTCTCGTGTGGGTGAGGCAAAACGTCGTTGTCGGGTTCATGCCTTGGGTGCGCCATGTGGTCGGCCCCGACACCTACGTTGTCACCCCCCCGCTTTGATTTTTTCCTAGATGAAAGATGAGCACCGCTTCCCTCCAATGACGCACTCTGGATGTGCAACATAACAACCGCCATGTCAATGATCGCCATAATGATAGGAACCATGGCCGCAACACTAGCTGCGGTGATTGATTGTTGGGGTGGTGGAAGGTGTAGGGGTATGTTGGTTGCTGGGCCACCACGCGACCCAGGAGCTGTGAATGCATTCGCACCCGGAGCCGGGGGAGGAGACCAATCGTCGCCTGTGGCAGACAACGGGCTGCGGGGGAACGCTGGAAGGAGCTGTGGAGGCCGAACTCCACTTGCAGAAGGAGGAGGATCCAGGTCAGGGGAGCAGAGAGGACGGTCTTCAAGTTCGGAGCCACGCTGAGTTGCCCCAGTCTCCCTCGCATGTGGAGCCTTCAAAAACAAATCCCGGAGCCATAAGCAGGTGTTAGTGTGTTTCATGGCGATGCGCCCAGGACTATGCACTCGGTAGGAGTGGAGGGCAGTATGTGCCATTTTGATTGTATATAGGTGTGTATACGCTTAGAAGAGCAGCACTGAGTGTGCAGACACATGACGGTCCCGCATGCAAGACATAAGACTGTCAGACACACATGGCAAAGAATAAAAATCCCATTTTGTGCAGCAACGTTGTGTGTCTATGTGATGCTGGATGTGTATGCATTTTGTTGTTGTTAGGATGTATGGAGCACAGACAGGATTGTTATAGTGAATGACGAACGTGACTGCAGGCATGACAAACGGTGTAAACAATGACTGTGAAGTACGACAATCCTGTTTGCAGGCAAAAATGTTACATGCAACAGAAGCATTTCACGACAGCCCGAAAGCAAATGAACGAAAACCCAGCTGCACAGAAACATTGAACGACTGACATGAAGCGTTCGGTCGCGTCAATTGCGATGCAGAGCACGAAATGCAAGGGACAGACCAAAAATTGACTAGGATGATGTGTAGACGCAACCTGCAGTGGACTCTTGGGTCCGATACGAACCCACACGCAAGACCACAGATCAATCACCACGACAGAGGCCTCCCAGCATGGAAGAAGAAGGCTGGAGGTCGCAAACAAAGAATTCCACCGCGGCTGCCTGCATGCAGACTAGCTGGGTGGGAGTAATGGCCAGTGCAGCATGAAATGGCAACAAAAAAGTTCAATTGCAGATGGAAGCTCACAACTGGGAGGACTGAAATGACACTGATGGACGGCAGGTGGAGGGAACGGGAAGTGAATGCAGCTGTGGAGAAACATTGAACGATTGACATGAAGCGGTCGCTCGCGTCAACTGCGATGTAGAGCACGAAATGTAAGGGTCAGACCAAAAATTGACTAGGATGATGTGCAGACGCAAACTGCAGTGGACTCCTGTGTCTGATACGAACCCACACGGAAAAGCACAGATCAATCACCACGATAGAGCCCTCCCAGCCTGCAAGAAGAAGGTTGGAGGTCGCACACAAAGAATTCCACCGCGACTGCCTACGTGCAGACCAGCTGGGTGGGAGTAATGGCCAGTGCAGCATGAAATGGCAACCAAAAAGTTCAATTGCAGATGGAAGCTCCCAACTGGGAGGACTGCAATGACACTGACGGGCGGCAGGTGGAGGGAACGGGAGGTGAATGCAGGGGCATCATGTCGATACCAACATAAATGACCACTTTCGCGCAGCAGAAAAGAAGGCAGACACGAAGGCTCGCAAGGAGAACTCAGAAGGACGGCTTCCAGGAAAAAAAAGGAGCACACAGAAACCGAATGCAAATGGCGGCATGGGGAGGGGGCAGAAAAGGCAGACAAATCAAAGCGACACGAATTGCAGGCGAACTTATTTTGGCATTCAATGTGATGGGGCGTAGCCCACAATGGTAACAAGCAGATTGCGTCGCCCAATGGCACCAAGAGCATCTGCGGGCTCGAACAATAAGAAGGAACATCTAAACCTAGATGCACCTGTGGGTGCATGGCCTCAAATGCGGTGTCAACTGCAGCTAGCGTGGTCCTAATGGCGTCGAACGGGTTCACTGTTGTCGTGGACTGCGTTCGGGGAAACAATTGATGCAGTCCTACATCATCGTCGCGAACCATTAGCAACATAGAGCGGCCCAGTTCGTGCGACTGCAACTCTGCCTCGCAGTCGAAACGAAGCATGAGCTCCCATAGATTGCTACAGTCCTCTTGCAACTCCCACTTGCAGTACATTTCAACCAGGGGAAGGAGTTGCACGCAAGTGGCACACAGCGAATGGTGGGAGGGATTGCAAGCCGGATCGAAGCGGCGCCACAGCAGTTGCCCTGCACAAACACAAACAGGGGGGGATAGCTCAACGATAGAGTAGAACATCGAAACACAGAGGCCAGCAACGGAAGCGATGTAAACGACGCAAGATTGAACCAGGAGTTGAAGCACATTGATGCACCTAACTTGGAGTTCCGGAACTCAGACTCATGTGCCTCCGAGTGCGAATAATATGCATAGCAGAACAACTTGTATCCCTGCCAGTAATCCTCCACTCTACAAAAAGAATTCCAACAGTCAACAAACCACACCCATGCTCGCACGGGGAGGCTCAATCCCCCCAAATACGAACACAACAAACCTGCAGGCAGACATGAAAAACACGCGCGCCCAGCACATGGCGCAAGCGCAGAAGAAACAGTCATTGTTGTGAGTACACAACAGGACAGTGTTCTCGGCAATGCATTTCGCGGAATACCCGAAAACAATCACGCAATGCACATGTACGCCGCGGGCAGGGCGGGAACTTCCTGGGATGAGCGGTCCCTGCTGCCAAGCTTGGCGAACCCTGAAGGCTGCGGCATGGACAAAGGCCCGGGCGCACGCCACGCGTATACCAAGCTTGAAGACAGGAGGGGTCGACATCCCCGGCCCTCAGGCAAGAACGTGCGCAGCCGAAAAAACACCATCAAACCCTGCAGCAAATACGAAGACCCGATTCCGCACCGCAAACAACACTCGCAGAACCGGAGAAAAGCGCCTGTGTCGGGCTCGCCAGAACGCCCTGAAGCAACCGCCGCACGGGCGGGGGCAACCCACACAAGGAGCCACGACAGGCATGAAGCAGGAAGACAACGCCATACCACAGAGGCTGCAAGCATACCATCTACATGGCAGGAATTGAGGGCGCAAGAACACAACGACATAGGAGCGGCAATTTAGGTGCAGACGCCCTGAGGCTCAACGTGGGTGACACATACACCAAGAACCCTAAACCCAACGCACAGTGATGGTGCACACAAACAACCACGACCGAAATACAAAGCAGTCGTCACCCAAAGTGGAGCGCCCGGAGCTCGGCGTCGATCGCCGTATCCCCCTCCATCTGCAACACCTGTTCCTGCGGTATCATACGTTGTCATTCGAGCGTGGGAAGAGCGTTGCAAGCTTGCCAGCCGACGGAATGCGCAGTGCCGCAGAGGTCACGTAACATGGGGACCAACGCAAAAATTGTGGATGAGGTCTGTTGCCAGCCGACGGAATGCGCAGTGCCGCAGAGGTCACGTAACATGGGGACCAACGGAAAAATTGTGGATGAGGTTTGTCGCTCCCGGGCACAGAGCCGGCGTGTGTGGCCTTCGGCCTGTCGCCCCCAAAATGCCACACGTAGCATCTCCTACCCGGCGCGGAGGGTCCGGGTAGGCCTTCAACCGTCCCGGTCCCGGTCCAGCACCCCCTGGTGCGGCCAGGCCCTAATTCAAGTCCACTACATCGTTTATGACATTTAGAAATGGAAAAAACATAAGGAAGGAAAAGAAAAGAGAAAGGTCTCGAGTTGTAGTTCTATGAAGGTCGAGTTTTTTGTACGAGGGTTTGAGGTTGCACCAAGAAAATTTGACCTCCAGAGAACTTCCCTAGCAAAAAGTGTCGCCACGTTGGCATCCATGTCATTCTTTTTTCCAACCACCCTTGAAGTTCTCCACTCAAGAAGTCTTGGACATAGCAAGAGAAGAACCCATTTGTAGCAAATCGTATTGCTCCATTCCCTTAGAAGCCTTGACGGATGCACTTCTTGACCGTAGTGTAAACGGGCCCTAGGTCTTGAGCTTCAACCGGTGATTTTTCAAACTCAAGGCCACTTCAAACACGAGCTGAGAGTTGAGAGCCGTGACCATGAAGTTGTGAGAGCCCCCCAAGAAAGTGTCCAAAGGCCATCCCAAGACACCTCCGAAATCATGTAGTGTGGTCACTGACCCTCGAGTGTAGTGTGAAGTCATATGTGATTGGACACTTAATCACATGCTATTTCAATGAATTTTCATTCATCCAGGTCCTCACACATGATAAAATAGAATAAACTAATGGTTGTGAGCGTCCGGAGTACCATGGTCCCCTGGTTTTGAGTTAAGCCTACCTCCAAGAGGTGGTTTTTGAAAATAGTCCAAGTGACCATGAAACATGATCCACTCGATGCCATGTAGGAATCCATGTGGACTTCTACATCCATCTTGCATTCACATACTACTCCGGTGGTCCCTCAAGCGTAGTGTGAAGTAGCGAACTTGGACCGGCTCCGCCTTTTCCACCAATTAGAGTGCGTGAATTGTACTGGTCACGGGCTCTCAGTCTCGTGTGTGAAGTGGCGCTCATCAACCAGTCCATTTTGTAACTAGCGGTTCGCCCTGTCCATTGCCTTTATTAGGGCATCTGTAGTGGATCTAGGTAAAGCTCACTGCAAACCAAAACCTATCTTTTGACTGACCTAAAATTAGAAACTGAAATTACCATCATTAGAAGCACACCTAAATAAACGTGAGATATTTCTCAAGAAAAAAGAATTGTAAAAATTTGACGTAGGTGAAATCCCTCATTGAAAACACCACATTTTCAAAATTTAGAGGGAGTGCACCAAATCTTGCTTAAAAATGGAAAGATCCTCCCACACTCCCTCTAAATGTCAAAAATTTGGAGGGAGTGTGGGAGGATCTTTCCATTTTAAAGCAAGATTTGGTGTACTCCCTCTAAATTTTGAAAATGTGGTGTTTTCAATGAGGGATTTCACCTACGTCAAATTTTTACAATTCTTTTTTCTTGAGAAATATCTCACGTTTATTTAGGTGTGCTTCTAATGATGGTAATTTCAGTTTCTAATTTTAGGTCAGTCAAAAGATAGGTTTTGGTTTGCAGTGAGCTTTACCTAGATCCACTACAGATGCCCTTAACAACTAACTCGGAACTTTCCTTCATATACTATCTTAAGTAGGCTATCCTTTAATGTGCTAACAATAGAAGTCGACAGGGATCTGCCTCCCTTAGGCACATATTATAGTACATGCTTGAGGGTGGGTAAAGTACGGGATACCTTACACATACAGTATGCATTGATTTATACCACATATTCCGGCCATTCTAACTAACTTTAGATAAGGCCCACTCATCCAAAGTTGACCGGGTCCATTTAGCCGCTCACTAGGGTAGTAGGGTCATGTAATGCCGACATAGATGAGATTTTTTGTTATTTTTAGGCGAATAGAGTTAAGGTTTATGTTGTGGCGGTGGCTGCTTGTGATTGATCAACTTTGTAAGAGTTTTGACAATTGTCGCAGCCATGCATTAGCATTAAGATGGGCGGTTAGGGGTTAATCTATAGATCGACGATGTGTAAACCCTGACTTTACTGCTTTGACATTTGTTGTGATGTTTGTATTCATGAGAAGAGTATATGATTTATCTTGCATCCGTCTTAGAGTTTGTTTATTTTACAAGAAAAGTAATTTCAGTGCTATCACTCCTCCTAAACAAATACAAACTCCCTTGTTTTTATCGGTTATGGGTGCCTTGACCTTCGATGCCGGCAAACAAGTGTCCATGTAGATTATTGGATCCTCTTCATGTGTGGTATGAAACACCAAATTTTCTGACGTGTCAATGACCACACGGTGTGTCTATCTGGTTGTTTTGACAAACCATGTGGTCGATTTAACAATCACCTAAATTTCAAACTTGTTTTTAAAAGACAATGGAATGCGTCTTCAAATTTCACTCACTACGTACTCTACACGCAATAGTGAACACAATTTGAAAGACTTAAGTTATGCGTTGTTTCAAGTAATCAACAAACATGCACTTCTGATAACCTTGATAACCAAATCACAGGACGTCCGATTCTCAATATGGTTTTGAATGATGCTTCATTGTAGATTGGTTGGTGCAACACAAGGTCATGTTGTGTAAATCCAATCCAATCCAATCCAATTGGTAGAACTTGAAGAACATGAAAAATGAACCGAATACATAAAACCCACATTTACCTCAAACTAAGTGCCAAGTAATGGGGCTAGGTTTTTACTAAACCACATGCACAAGGGTTATAAGTTATTAAGCCTACATAACATAAGATAAGTTAGAGCCAAAGAAGTTGAACTCTCTCTCTCGTGTACTTATGTGTACTTCCCAATACAGACACCACATGATCTCGGCCGGGGATTTGTGGCACTCAAGTAAAGTCATCCGGTAACAAAAATCGGATGAGTCCATCAAGAAGCTCGGATGGAGCTTACTTTAGTAAAACGCCTCCGAGTTGGCATGTAACTCCTATTTTCTCCCTCATAGCTATTGTGAACTACTAGCTATTTTGTAAATATCAATTAGTTGGCAAGGGGCAACAATGCCCCTTGGATGCTCTAAGCCTATTTTCTAACCTCCCATGAGTTGTTTCCAAGGCCATGATGTGGCTTTGACTTCCACATGGTTATTTTGATAAATGTCGCAAGATATCAACGTGTGCAACATATCATTATGATGTGTTGTCATAGATATTTTTTGTTTGTTCATAACTCATTTATTTTGCACAGGTGTGATTGCTCAAACATTTATGATATGTCAAAATAATATATAACAACTTATGGTAAATTAGTAAACTCAAAAATAGATTAAAAATACAATAATTAATTAATTAACATATAATACAATTTATTTGAAATTTATTAATATACACCATGTGATTTTAAAGATAATACAATATGTGATGAGGATAAAATATTACAATATTTCAGATAGGCTATAATCAAAAACTTATGATTTTTTGAGTATACCCCATCCATAACGTTGTCCCACAAGTCTAATTCCAAATAACATACCATTTATTTATACCTCATATTATATTAACTAAAAAAAATAAAAATAAAAATAAAAATTGTTGTATGTTTTATATTCTAAGTTCATTGTTTCATTTTGGTCATCTTATGAACACTTGCACTAATCTATCATTAGGATGACAAAGATAATTTTAAATGATAAGTCACAAAATTATAACCTCAATGTTAATGAGGATTTTGTAATGTTTTTGACCTCCAAGTTAATTACATGCTTCATTGATGGTTTCACGTCCGGAATGAAATCCCAATCAATTGCTTATTTACTAATTGGAAGTGCACATATATATTGGATTTTAGACCTTGAAGTGAAGTGCACTCAATATGGGATTTGTAGTCAAGCGGCCTTCAAGAATGCAAGGGCAATGTTTTTTTTGGAAGTTGGGCAAGATGGGCAACGATTTTCGATTAGGTTCAAAAATTTCTTTAGAAGGTTGCCCTAGCCCAAATTTGACACCCCCGAAAGTTCGTGAGGGGGGTATTTAATGTCCGCCCATATTAATTTCTTTAAAATAACCGGACTAGTAATGATAGGTTGGCAACGCATGATGCACCCACTTGTTTCTATATGAGGCATTTTTATTTTATCTACCCCCCTTTGTATTGGCGGACATTAAGTTCGCCTGTACAAACTATGGGGGTGTCAGATCCGGGCAGGGGCAGCCTCCAGGGTAATTTTTGAACCCGACCGAAAATTGTTGTCCGCCCTGCCCTACTTCGAAAAAAATATTGCCCTTGCATTCTTGAAGGCCGCTTGACTACAAATCCCATATTGAGTGCACTTCGCCTTCAAGGTCTAAAATCCAATATTATATATATGTGCACTTCCAATTAGTAAACAAGCAATTTATTGGGATTTCATTCCGGAAATGAAACCATCAATGAAGCACGTAATTAACTTGGAGGTGAAATAAAATTACAAAATCCTCATTAACATTGAGGTTATAATTTTTACGACTTACCATTTGAAATTGTCTTTTGTCATTCTAAAATGACATTTAAATTTAGTGTACTGATTTAGTATGTATATTTTATAATATTTTAGTAACGTTGCTTAGTTTCACAAGTATTCATACACATGTAATTAATTAATTTAATTACTGGAAATAAATAAATAAATAAATAAATTACTGAAATGAATGACTGGAATGAATTGGTTCATTTAATTACTGGAATTAATTAGATTTAATTCCAGTAATTAAAATTTATAATTAATTAGTCTTACTTAATTTGGTAATCATGCTTTTCTGATTTATTTGGGCTTAACTAGGATTAATCCACATTAATTAGACTTAATGACATTAAATCACACTTAATTGGTTTGAATGTGTATGAATACTTGTGAAAGTAGGCAGTGTTACTAAAATATTATAAAGTATACATACTAAATCAGCACACTAAATTTAAGTGTCATTTTAGAATGACAAAAGACAATTTCAAATGGTAAGTCGTAAAAATTATAACCTCAATGTTAATGAGGATTTTGTAATTTTATTTCACCTCCAAGTTAATTACGTGCTTCATTGATGGTTTCATTTCCGGAATGAAATCCCAATGAATTGCTTGTTTACTAATTGGAAGTGCACATATATATAATATTGGATTTTAGACCTTGAAGGCGAAGTGCACTCAATATGGGATTTGTAGTCAAGCGGCCTTCAAGAATGCAAGGGCAATATTTTTTTCAAAGTTGGGCGGGGCGGGCAATAGTTTTCGGTCGGGTTCATAAATTTTCCTAGAGGCTGCCCCCGCCCGGATCTGACACCCCTGAAAGTTCGTATGGAGGAACTTAATGTCCGCCCTTTGTATTATTGCCTTAAGTATTAGATTAGACTATGATTATTTAGAACTACTAGAACTTGGTATTTTTGAAACCCTTGAGACAAGGAGCCGACAATGTGAGGTAGTGTCTAAAGTGGTTCATCTCATCCGCAAAGATGAATGAACTCTCACTAATGAAAATACATGAGTGCCACGAATCCCCGGCCCCTGATCTCCCAACAGTACACTCTAAACTCCGTAGTATCACACCTTTGGCAACCAAAGTGCACGTGATATTACGGAGTTTTGCAATGTTAACATGGATGTGTGATATTATAGAATTAGTGTAGCATGTGACATTATGGAATAACACAAAGGAGATTTGAGGGCAATTTGACATCGTTCTCCCGTCACCTACGCTAGTGTGGTCCACTCCACTTGGCCTTCTCGGACGATGTGGCAGACGCATGCACCAACATTCAACAAGTGGCATAAGAGGAACAAGAAGAATAAGCATAAGAATAAGAAGGTGACACTCCACATGTTGACACATGGCACAATGCGAGGGTGTGGGTTGATTTCTTTGATGGTTTGCATTAATGACAAGTTTCATGATATGAGAAATGTGACAATAAGGAGTAAGTTTTGAACTACGAGCACATAAAACAAAAGCCCCGCTTTAGTTAGCGGGCACAAGATTGGCAGCGTTACTTGATTTAAGAGAAAGAGAAATAAGTTGATTTTAGAAGTGCTTCTTAACAAGGAACCCTCCGTTGCCTAGGGTTTTGGGATATTAGAGAGTGTGTGGCATTATGGAGGTTGATATTAACAAGTTTAGGGTGTATGTATTCCACCCCCAATATTTTGGGTACGTGACAAACTGTAGGGGAAGCCACACACGTTCAAAAATGACAATTTCAAATTTTAGTTTGGTAAGCCAAGGTAAAAGAATTTGGCTTTGACATGTGTCTAGTTTTGAGAAGTTTGATTTCAAGGTTGGTCTGCCATTGTTTTTTTTGGGTTAAAACCATCCATTTTCACCAAATTCAAGCCACTCTTTATGGCCACATCAACTTAATTTCATTGTTTTCCGTATATATACCCTAGAGAAAATGATGAGGAATGCAAGTTGTTTCATAATTTTATTCCTTGTAAATAGTTAGTTACGGTTTCCCAAAGAGGCAAGTAAGTCAAACCCATGCTTGTACGGTAGAGTCTCCCTATGTGAGCATCAATAATTTGCCATACAAATTCACACAAAACGGTTGAGTCAATAGCACCCAAAAGTGATCGTAAGTGGCGTGAAACAACTCTTGTTTGACCAATCAGTGCATCTCACCTATCATTGCATCCTATTCATGCCATGACTTTTACTATTAGCCACTAAGGGGCCACACAAGACTCGTTCTACCCCTAGTCTTGTGCACCAATAGTGGTCATTCACCGTTTTTGGTTTTTCTACCTTAGTTTTTGGAGTGGTTGAATCTCCATCAATCGAGGCAACAACACAAGTTTGACTCAAAGCCGACAATTTCAAGCCCAGGATTGAATTACTCCCTCAGTCCCAAAATGATTGTCCTACCTCCTGGATTTATTTGTCCCAAAATGATTGTCCGGTTTCTCTACCCGGCCATAAATTTTAAGCTCAAAGTCAAATATTTTTGTGCCAAACTTTCTATATCAAGAAGTCTTTCAACATCGCAACTTCCGGGGGCATTTCGGAGTAGTTGATGCTTTCTATTCTAAGAGTCATACTTATAACTACTCAGTCAATGGTCAGCGGGCCTTAATCTTGCCAAAGTTAAGAACACGGACAATCATTTTGGGACGCAAGGAGTACGATGTTGCAATAAGGTAGATATACGGAAAACGGTGGGAATAAGTTGTTTTGGCTAGAGCGAGTGGCTTGAAATTTTGTGCAATATTTCTTAAAAGATAGAGAAGAGGAAATGATGAGGAATGCAAGTTGTTTTGTAATTTTATTGCTTGTAAATAATTAGTTACATTTTTTTCAAAGAGGCAAGTAAGTCAAACCCCCTATTTGTACACTAGAGTCTACCCAATTTGAGCATCACCATATCTTACACTGCATACAAATGCACCCAAAAGAAATTACAAGTAGTGTGAACCAACACTTATCCAACCAATCATTGCATCCTTTTTTGGGCCATCACTTTTCCAATTAACCATTTCGGGTCCACACAAGAATCATTCGACCCGTAGTCTTGTGCACCAATAGTGGTCAATCACCGTTTTATATTTTTTCTACCTTATGCATGCTTTGACGGAGTTGCTTACATTGTGCTCAAACTATTGGTGCTCCATAGCTTAATTTAGAACAAAGTTGGAAGTTACAAATGTTGGGTGGGGAAGAGTACCATGTGTCACAATGAGCTTAAAACCCTAAACCTTAAACTCTCTTTTTCAAAGTAAAACATAATCTAGAACCTCACATAGTTTTGAAGAGCCAGGGATAGACACCCGCCTCTTTGAGTTGGCCTCCATCACTATCACCAAGGTATAAGGGATTGGCAGAGAAGCTCGAGATGGTTCAAATTCACTCTACAGTAGATCTCAAGGGTCTGGGGGCCTTAGGGACCAAAGAAATTTAAATGGGTGGAATTATCTATACAACATCCTACATGACATCAAGTAGACAATGTTTCACAATCTACCAAATATTACGTCATGACCATTGAATTGAGGTGGGCCTAACACAAAACTAGGGGCTATGGCAAGCATTTAAATTGCCATTGCCTCCTAGACTATTACATTAGCGTGGTCAAGTCATGGACCACCTAAAATATGGATTGTCCATAAATATGTTGTGGTCCCTCAACATGGTGCACTTTCACTAAAGATGGAAAACCTATCAATTGCAAAATTGGAAATTTATTTGCCATGGTATGGCGCCTGGGATGATTTTCAAGGGCCCTTAGATTTTTCATGGTTATGGCTCTTGGTCCATGTATAGTGAAATGGCCCTGGGCATCATTGTCCTTTTTTTGAAATAACAAAGCCCCATACCATGTCCACACTAAGGTAGATGGGTCTTAAGTGGCTCGTTTTCTTCATCAAACCCTTATATTTGATTGGTATGTGGTTCAATGGGGATCAAAGAGCAAACATCATAAAGACATGTGTTCAATTATCAATGACAATACTATAGGGCTCTCGGGAAGGTGAGAAATTGCTAGAAATTTAAATTTTAATGATAAACAAATTTGTTAATTATTGTTATTTTTGTACAAATGATATGCATTGTAATTGGTTATGAGCTCGAGGAAGCCCAATATATGACGTGCTAAGGGTAATGTAAATGATTGGTTTGGTTGTGGTAAGATGACATGGAGGTCCTTTGAGTGAGCCTAGAATGTGACATTATTGCTTAACATGAGATTGTTAAAATTTTCTTACGTAGTAATGTATAGTCTTGAAGGCACCTAAGGTAGAGGGAGCTTAAACCGACACTTTAAGCTATTGCACATACATGTGGCTATGTGGCTGAACATATATTCATATAGCCTTTGGACTAAACATAGGTGTAAAGAAATCAATACATTTTTTTCTAGTCTCCATTGAATATTTGATGAATATTCAGAGTCAAAACCACTAGCTTCCTTAAACCAATTCATAGGCTCTATGTATGATGACCTTGCATATGATGAGGATCCCCACCTTCATTGCCTAGAATAAACACAAGATTGCCTAGAACCAACACAACATAGTTGGGTACTAGACTCAACCTACATCAACGCCCAACTAGTAACGGTGCGCAAAGCCACATGGCCACCTCCATGATCCCACCCGGTCAATATTCAAGATTGAAGCCCTCACATGAGTTTATTATGAAGGGCTCTCAAATTTCAGCCCTTCAATTCAAGGGCTCGTCAAATCCAAGACATCAATCCAAGAATATAGAAATGAAGTACAAAACTCATATTAAAACTTGTACATGCATTATAAGGTACATGTTTCTAGTACAATGTGAAGAATTAAGAATCAACCATCTAACTCCATTTCTTGTAGTGACAGTGCCCTACGCTTGTTGGTTCTTGTGGTGGGCAGATTACATTGAAAACTTCAAGTGACATCTTCATTTTCAATTTGGGGTTGCGTTTTCGAGGGTTACTTTGAGAGAGGTATATTTTGAAGGGCCAAATCATGTTTGAAGGGCATTGAAGACTTTGATCTTGAACACTGCACCTGATTCACTTGAAAACTGCCACCTTGCATCCTAGGAACCAACACTCTTGCATCCTAGGAACCGACCCCTTTGTGCTTTGTGGGCCTACCTCCTTGGCTTTGTGAATAGAATGGCTAAAATAGGCATTGACAAGCCACCCTAATCCCACCTTGAACCAACCCGAGATAGAGTAGAGCCCGTTACCTACCCTACATGGAGGTAGTGGAGGCCACTACACTCTAAATTCCGTAGTATCATACCCATGGCAACCAAAGTGCATGTGATATTATGGAGTTTTGTAGTGCTAACGTGGATGCGTGATACTATAGAATTAGTGTAGCATGTGACATTATGGAATAACACAAAGTGCAACATTTTAATGTTGATGATTTCACCTACGCTAGTGTGGTCCACTCCACATGTTGACACATGGCACAATGCGAGGGTGTGGGTTGACTTCTTTAGTGGTTTGCATTAATGACAAATTTCATGATATAAGGATAAGAAATGTGACAATAAGGAGTGAGATTTGAACTACAAACATCCGTTCCCTAAGGTTTTGGGATTAAAGAGAGTGTGTGACATTATGAAGGTTGATATTACGGAGTTTAGGGTGTATGAGGTGGCGGCACTAATGCCACCTAAAATCGTCACTCCGTGGGTCCAGGCACTCTTACACCGTGGGGAATGGCTCAAGGTCGTAGAGTGTTGGCATGGTTTAGGGTTTAAGGTGGGGTGTTGGTTTTAGCACCCTCTACCTTACATTACACGACCCATATGGTAGACATGCACACACACATTGTTATTTGTAGCTTTGGTGTAATTCCATTACTAGGATTTTTCAAACATTTTTTGCAAAGCTCAATTATTTGATTTTTAGTATTGTTTTTATTTATCACTTTGAATCCCCCAACATTTGTTGACTATTTTTAAGGAAATCTAAAGAATGTTGTTGAAAGCATTACCTTTTGTGGTGCTTTGATGATTGTAATTCATGTTGTAGAGAGTTGTTTAAGAACAATTATAAGTTGATAGCTCTTTTATACGGCCTCCAACCCCCTACCAAACACCCTTATAGATTTAGGTTTAAGATTGTTAAATTTCTTAATTAATATTCTACCATCACCTCTTAGAGGGCCACAAATACCAATTTAAATCAAATTTACAAAGGATTGGCTATCAAAATAATCATCTAGAAAATAATCATGTGACAACACTGAAACCACATTCACTACCTTTATGGCCCCAACTATTATGTAAGGTCTAATTTTTCCAACCAAGAAATTGTTGATTTTTTGGAGATTGAATATGACAATTTTGCACATGTGTTTTTATTCAAGAGCCCTTTGCAACGTCCAAATTGGCATACATCTTCAATCAACAATGTTTATGCTTACTAACGTGCGTATAATGACATTTTAGTTTAATGTTTACATGTCCCAATTACTCTTTGCATTTTTTAGGTGTGCTATGTTTATACAATATTTAATTAGACATTCAAGTAATGTAAATTCCAATAACACTCACCATTTTACCATGCAATTTCTAGTAATGTGAGAAGTACTCGATAATATTGAAGCAAGAGATGTTTTCTAGTTTGTGGTCCATGAAATACACAAAACCTCATTTATTCCACAATTCCACGGAGCTCAGGATTTTAAATCTCCACTTAGTGTCACAAACCTACATCTTCATGCACTCTCTAAGTGGTTGCCGTGTTCATCAATCAACCGAGGTTATTTATCTATTTAATATAGTACTTAAACAAAGTAAGCTCAATCTAAAACACGCACACGCACACGCACACACACCAAGTTGACAAGTTCTTCGTTATGCTCTACTATATAGCCAACACCTACTTTGTAAACACAAGGAATTTGCCTACCTATTGGTAGCTCATTTATAAGACTGACACAACATTCTTGAGCAAGTTCAAATGAAACTTTTAATTATGATTATAATTTAACATAAAATAATTTGAATGTTTTACTCGAGCAACTTTAAAGAATTCTTGGGTAGCCCCCAAAATAAAATATTTTTCTTGTGTAGTCTTAAAGTATTTTTCCAGGTTGCCCACAAAATGAAGGTAGGCCTATATATATACCTATAAATCAAAAAATAGGCGTGGAGGGTCCGCTCATATGAACATGAATTAATGTCACTCCTACGTATCCAAATACAAAGTCAACAAACATGCGCATCCAATAACCACAACTACATCAAGGAAGGTCCGATTTTCAATCCAGTATTTGCACATGCTTCATTATTGATTTGCTAATGCAACAAAAATTTAGTTGTGTAAATCTAATCCATTGAAGTTGGAAAACATGAAAAGCGAACCAATTGACACCCACATACCTCAGGGCCGGTCATTGGTCTTGGACAAAAGGAGGAGTCTCCCTTGACAGGGGAAAGTGCACCTCTTTATGAAATTCACTGCTACCATTTGGGAATCTGTGTCCTATCATAATAACTTCAATGAATGCAACGTACCGGAGTTTCACCAAAGCATGCAAAAGAAGTCTGACTCCTACCCAGATGGATACTCTCCCATTGATGTGACCCAGTTGTAGGTCCTAGTGTGGGCATGGTATCAATTCATTTCATGCATCGGGTGTTGTTGTTCTAAAGTCGGGGTTGCCATATTGGCAAAAGAAGACAACATATAGGTTTAAGGTAGGGGTGGCAATTTCCGTGCGGGTCCTAAAGTCGACCCCTATGTCGGAAGCACCTTTTTAGGTGCTTTTACTTGGGTTTACAAAGCACCTATCAAGGTGCTTTTACCGTTCACAGCGCTGCCAACATTTCATTGGCTGTCAGCGGTCGGTTTAATGCTGCCAGAGGTCGGTTTTAGAAATCCACCCTGTGGATATACCACGTACCCTATGTGCGAGTGTTGGTCACTCTACAAGGTTTCCTTTAAAATTTTGTAGGAAATCATAAACATGTTGGAAAATTTTGATTTTTTCATAGTTGCTCTTGCACTAGCTTTGCGGAGCGCACAAAATTTATAAAAAAATAGTTTCAGCATCCCAACTAGGCACATATGAAATTTGGACGGAAATTGCCACCCCTACCTTATAAGAGATGACTTTACAACCAACTCCTAGAGCAAAGAGCACACGCAATTTGGCTGTCAACTTTACGGTCTTCCCGTGCCTCGGAGAAAGCAATGTTTTGATTCGCAAATGTTGGTCATTTTGAGTCCACATATCAAGCTTACGTATCATATGGAGAGAAGAAGATGGTTTGAGTCACATATCACTCTTTTTCACACTTCAGGAATGAAGAAAAACGGAACAAAAATGAACTACACTAAATATGATAGGTATTTAGTGTCACTTACTATTTGGATTTACACAACGCTATATCTTATTCCGATCGATTTTTCACTATTATTATATTTTTTCTTATTTGAAACCAAGTAAAGCTGTTCATGTTCTATAATGTTCACACTATCAATTTAACATTTGTTGGTAAAATATGAGATATAGAGTAAACATATATAGCATTGCATGATTCCAAATAGTGAGTAACACTAAACATCTGCGATATTTAGTGAAGTGTACGTCGCTCCATGTGGCGACATGAGCAACACTCCATACGTCTCTTTGAATTCGAATATCTTTTTTAGTAATATCATCCTCGCTAGTAAATAGAGAATCGGACTGCATGCTCAAAATATGATCACCATTCTAAGCTCAACAATGAGCAAAATCAAGGGAGTGGGATGGGAGCATTTGAAGAGCACGAGGAGGTCCTCACTTTGGTGATGTCGAATGAAAGATATTCATACGAGTTCCGAAAATGAGAAGGAAAGTGCCTCGGTTTGGAGTTACTAACCTACCTTCTTGTGCTAATCGTGTGTTCCATATCATAAGAGAAAGTGGGGGAGAATTTCGGGACATGATCGGTCGAGATCCTAGTGTTGTTTCCAAGTCCAACTGGTTTGCATTTCTTTGGAAAGGAATCAAACTCGAGGCTTAGGGGCTTACCGGCCCCACTACATGCCCTTAAATTTCGGTGGTGGCAGCGATTGGTTGGGTGCAACTGCCTTAATGGGTACCACATAGGCGGGAGATAAGAACAATGTGGCTTTGAAAAGTGGAGTGCTTCCTCACGATGAACTGCCGTTGGTTTTCCCATGGAAGTTTGTGTGGTGCTAAACTGCCGGTAGTGTGATACATGACCATTGACAAAGTGATGAGATGTAAACATTTGCTTTGAAAAGTTGCCGGAACTATAGTCCACATCATGGAACCCCAATTGCCATAATGTGGTAATGTCCCCTCCCCACTTGACATTAGCAAATAACCAAAGACTTCCCTAAAACCCGGGTAAAGCTCCCTCGGTTATAGCAGACACGTCCGGCCATCCCAATGCACCTACAAGAACTTGCTCCGGAGATTTCCAAGTAGGTTTTAGTTAAGTAGCTTTCACACATGTTCATTGCTTTGTCTACCAACCAATGAATGTTGGATAGTTTTTGTCCCATCCCCAAATGCCTTAATACTTACCATCAGTTTTTGTTAATGGAGCTCCTCGTGCCCTCATAGCTAAGACTAAAAGCAACCAATCACAAGAGCGGGAGGCAACACTTTTAGAGGTCCTACATTCTTGCCTCATGTCTATGTACGGATGGGAGGGTCGATAGTTTTAGCTTAAAACCTCCACTTTTAAGCCATGCCACATCATTTGCCAACTAGGCTCGGCACTAGATAATGTCGATGGTGTGAACACTCATTTTTAAGAACCCACTTTTAGGCTTAGCTAATGTCAAGTGAGGAGGGGGCATAAGCCCCTTATTCTCCGCAAACCTCTAAAACGATGGAGAATTTTCCTGAACTCTTGAACGTCGTCGGCAACAAGCGGCACGTTCATTGAAATGGGCCAGCTGGGAAAGAAGAAAAGAAGAAAGGTAACGATTTAAGAGCCGCGGCGCATCTACCTTAGAAGCGATTTAAAAGAAACTGTTGTTGCATGGAGGGGGGAGAGTTTGTTACACAAAACTCCAAAGCAACTACGGTACCCGAGGATCTTGCCCAATTTCAAAGCACTTTCCCTCCTCCTCCTCATCATCGTTGGAATCTAGCAAAAAGGGTTGTTGAGTGCCTGTGAGGAGCCAGATTCTTGAAGAGTAGCAGATAAAGATAAAGATATAAATACTACTAATAATAGTAATACAATAACAATAACATATTGAGTGATTGTGTACATACTCCACGTCAGTGATTGGGGAGGTTTTGGGGCATAATTGGTTGAGATTCTAGTGTTTGCAAGTCCAACCGGTTGCATGTTGACCAGGGTTCGGGAGATTTTTGAGTTCAACTAGCTAAAATCCGTCCCTTCACAACTTCTATTGGTTTTTGTTCAGGATTTGACTGGTTGCAAACACGTTGTCATTAATTTGGACCGGCCAATGTTTTTCTTTTTTTTCCTTTTCTTCTTCTTCTTCTTCTTCTTCAAAGTGCTGGCTAATTTTCTTTTCATTGTAATGATAACCGGCCAAAAATTTGGGCATTGATAAGTAAGCCGGTTTTCCAATGTTGCAAAATTATATATGCAAACAACATACACTATTCAACAACAATGCCCAAAGAACATATCAACATACAACAACAATGATCAACAACTTATTCATAGCAAGGGTTGAACTTGAAATAACCCATCAACCAGTTGATGGCCATGGATTTACTCTTCTATCATATCTACGTCTTAAAACCTCATATTAGATTTGAGGCCACAACATGATAAAAGAGTAACCTAACATACCATATTATATACAAAAGTGAAATCCATCAACTGTTAGAGTCAAAATAAGTAGTATTATCTTCACCTTCAAAAGGAAAACGCCCTTAAAGGTATCTATGTGCATGTGAAAACAAGCATCTAAACTTTGTAGAGTTCCTCCATAAAGCTATGGCTTCCATTAGTACGTTATCGAGATCACCACGAAGATCTTCCATAGACACATGCATAATACATTTTAAACGCTAGTTGTCAAAATTGAAATGCAATAATGAAGCAAAAGCTTCGCATGTCCGCCATTCACCAAATCGCTACAAGCCTACAATAAACACATAACCTAAACCCTAGAACCAGATGATATCTGGCCTTAGATGAATCAAACCGGATGAAATCCACCTATTTCACAATTCATCTGGGTAAAAATCCTCCTCCTCAAAATGGTTGCCGGTTGAAATCCGTGAATAATTTCAATTTCAAATTATTATTATTATTATTATTATTAATAAAAGCACCGGTTTCACATCCTCCACTTTCCCAATTCAACTAGACTTTTCACAAAACCAACCGGCCGCCATTACACTAAATATCGGTTCTCCCCGGACATTGATGTTGACATCCTCTGGTTTTCCTTTATTAAATTGGGGTTTATTTTATAAATTCCTCTAAAATGATCGGTAATTTCCCTCCAGTTTTGAACTTCAACCAATTGTTTTTTAAACTCAACCGGTTCATTTGTAACTAACTGCTAGTTCTTCCCGATCATTGCTCCATGTCCATCACGCACTGATGCCCCGATCACACCAAACTTTTTGTTCGGTTCCACCTGTGAAATTGTTGGGGATTATGTTGAGAAATAAGATGTTGGCCCACCACTTTTCACATTATTACAGCTGGAGATGCCGACGGATGGTGTCAAAACTTGTTACGAACCTCTCACCGGTTGGCAATTGGTTTCTTGACAACAAAATCTCAAAATAAAGAATTGAAACAAACACAAATTTTATTTCTTCCTCTAAGTACAAACCACAACCAAATAAAGTTTGGTCAAAGAAGCTCTACCACCCGACCATAGGAAAGAGAGCTAACAACAAAAAGCTCCTGTCTCCTCCCCCGAGCTTCCTCTTATGCCAAAGGCCTACTTTTACCTTCTATCTTTACATATAGTAAAAGTATTCTATTCATAGCTCTATCTTCTAGTTCTACTATGAATCTTCTATCTTTGGTTCTTCTAGAACCTTCTTTCATCTCTTATCTCAATTCCAAATTTTGGAACTGTCTAATTTCAATTGGATTCATCCATTCTTCTTTCTAGTTGGATTTGTCTAATTCCAATTAAATACATCCATCCTTTATTCCAGTTGGAACTGTCTAATTCCAACTTGGTTCATCCAACCATTCTCTTAGTTGGAACTATCTAATTCCAACTAATTCATTCATTCAATCTTCTAGTTGGAGCTGTCTAATTCCAACTAGCTTTATCTATTCATTGAGAGTTGTCTAACTCCAATGAATAACATTCATCTTTCCAAATATGGAGTGGTCTAACTCCTGTGCACCTCATCGAGAGTTGTCTAACTCACGTGCACATGTTCTCAATTGGAATGGTCTAGTTCCAATGCACTAAATGTGGAGCTGTCTAACTCCAGTGCACATGTTGTCAATCTGGAGTTGTCTTACTCCTATCCATTCATCTTCAATTGAGAGTTGTCTAGCTCCCATCTTTCTCTGCTTACACACTGGCACATGTAGTTAGAATATTCCTTAATAATTCTAGTTACATTACAAAACTGGCTGGTGTGATCAACCTCTCCCTGATGAGTGAGTGTCGAGGGAGATTTGGGAGCATTATCGGTCAAGATCCTACCGTTGTTTCCAACACCAACCGGTTGATTACATGTGGATGTCTTCCCGGTTTTTCTTTGACCAATCGGGGGAATATTCGGTAGATTCTTGTTGGTAAGTGACAGTAATTGCAACGAGATGCATCTATAATCCCCCAAAAAATTCACAAGGGAGTGACAAATGATGTTGGGTTAATATTGAGTGTTGGTGACACTACACCACGGTTTACGATTAGTGTTGAGCAAGACAATTAGAATCGGTGACACTAAATATCGTAGTTGAAGTACTCATGTTGTTTGGGCTAAAAAGTGATACTCTCCGGGGAAAAAAGGTCATAGCAATCCGTAAGTCCGAATGGGAACCCACACCAATGAGACCAAAGTGGAAAGTGTAGTGTCATGTCACGTTGAAGCTCACCAACTTGTCGTCCGCATTCAATTTAAAGGATAGTGAGACAAGGATTTGCAAAGGACAAGAGCACTTTGTGGCAAGACAAAAGGCCGGCCGGCCGCCCCATGAACCTCCTTTTTTAATCGTCTTTGTTCGGATGGGTTTTCCGTCCGTGTTTATGGATGTGGTAAAATGGTGTGATTTCTAAACGATCCATAAAAGAGGTATTTGCAAAGTAAAAGCCGATGAAACCACGGGTTTAGTTCCAAATCTTGGGTTTATGAAAATTAACACAAAGTCATTCAATTTTTTTAATGCTTGGAGTACCATACATAACGAGTGGTGTTGCACAATCAAAACCTGCCTTTCTAGCTTATTCTATTAGAGTGTGGGGGCCAAATTTAAACCTTGCATGGGTTGATCCGGGATGATTTAGGATAGCGGATCCCAAGCACATATCCTGTTTTAGGTCTTAAACTTTCTCTCAAAAGTTTGAGAGGTGAAAAGAGATGATTCAAAAAGTTTCACCCAACTTTCAAAATGGGCTCCAAAATGCGACGAGCTAACGAGGGCTTGATAGAAAGTTTTTCTCAAAGACAGATCTAACCCACGGCTTGTCCCTCTTTGAGGGAGTTTACGGATAACTCTATTGATTGGAGAGAATCATAACCCATATACCATGTAAGGGTTCCATGTAAAAATGGAACTAAGTTACAATGTGTCCTCCATGGAACTTTACATGTTACGACCCTTCCCCATGAACTTGAATCTCAATGGCTAAGACTTGGGCCTTCTATTTGTTTACGGTTACATAGGATAGCTGCTCCTTGTCTTTCTTTCTTTCTTTCTTTCTCTCTTTCCGCAGTCATTGTTAAAATCACTACATGCATGTGAGTCCTAGGCAATTGACCTAAGTCACTGAAAACTTCTCTATATAATTGAAAAAAGAATGTAAATCTAGCATCGTTCTTTCATTGATGTGGGATGATCTAGCATAGGAACCTACATGGAACAACCCCACACAACAAGTAAGGTAGGGGTGGCAATTTCCGTCCAAATTTCAGATGTGCCTAGTTGGGATGCTGAAACTATTTTTTTAATATAAATTTTGAGCGCTCCGCAAAGCTGGTGCAAGAGCAACTATGAAAAAATCAAAATTTTCCAGCATGTTTATGATTTCCTACAAATTTTTAAAGGAAACCTTGTAGAGTGACCAACACTCGCACATAGCATACGTGGTATATCCACAGGGTGGATTTCTAAAACCGACCGCTGGCAGCCAATAAAATGTTGGCAGCGCTGTGAACGGTAAAAACACCTTGATAGGTGCTTTTGTAAACCCATGTAAAACCACCTAAATAGGTGCTTCCGACATAGGGGTCGACTTTAGGACCCGCACGGAAATTGCCACCCCTACCTTATGGATAATGTTGGCCGGGAGTGTGGGAAATTTTCTAGACAACTCTTGAAGGTAGACCTCGCGGAACATGCGGGTGAGAATTCAGGTTTACATGCAGATCTTTGGGACTCCAAAAAAGTTTGGGCTATAGTCCATGGACTTCTCTTTGCTCCCATCCAAAAAGCGAGGGTACCATGGCCTAATAATGCCTTCCGTGTAGACATGCCCTAAGTAAAGTGTGGGTTGCCTGTGTGTCTCCAAAGCGAAACCCTAATTGACGACCAACAAGAAACTTTGGGATCCCACGATCGAGTGTACGTTCCAATCAATTTGACAGCCATGTACGTGTAGTTCCCTAAAAGTAGAAGGAAGAGGCTGGACACTAGAATGACAGAGCTGCTTCTTGTTGTCAAAACATAGCCACAACCTCAAAGGGAAAGAAAAAAGGAAGGATGTGTGTGTGCGCGTGTTGTATATACCTACTTTCCGGTCACTTTGTCAAGGGGGTTGATGTGGGGAAGAATGTTTGTAGCCTCGCAAAGGAGGATCTAACCAAAAAGGTCGAGGCATCCATAGCCGACCAGGTTCATTGAACCGCTCACTAGGGTACTGGTAATGTCGACATGGATGAGATCTGTAGTTTTTAGGCGAACGGAGTTAGGTGGTTGTGGCTTGTGATCGATTACACTCATAAGAGTTTTGATGACTGTTGTAGTCAAGAATTAGCATGTACATGAGCGGTTATGGGTTGACCTATAGATTAATTATGTGTTCCAATGAACTTTATAGCTTCAAAGGTTGTTGCGATTTCCATGTTCATGATATTTTTTTTGTAAAAAAATTTGCATTCTCCTTTGAGTATGTTTTTCTTCGTATTTTTTTGAAAAAATAAAAAATTCCCCCATTACCCCTAAACAAATGCAAACTCTCTTCTTTCATCTGTTATAGATGCTCAACCTTACTTGAAGAAGCTTTATACTTATTTCAACAAAAGCCACTAGCCAATGATAAGGTGTGTAGGTGTTATTTGCTTTGATTTTTCCATGTTCTCTAACTTCTACCAACTAGATAAATTACACAATGAAACTTATGTTGCATCAACAAATTGGCGTTGAGGACATCAACCAAAATTGGGGTCATCTTTGATTTAGTTATGGATATCACATGATGTGTGCCTTCATTAATTCCTTAAATTGAATACATAGCTCCTCTCAATTATGTTCATGATCGAGTGTATAGTAGTTAATAGAATTTTGAAGATGTAGTCCAATCTCTTTTTTAAACATGTGTCTTTATGGTGTTTGTTCTTTGATTCTCACTTGAGCACACACTGCACCAATCAAACATAGGTGTCCGATCAAGAAAAATAACCAAATAACATCCACACACCTAAGACATGGCCATAACCTCACATGACAAGAAATGAATGAATTTTTATATATATATATATATATATATATATATATATATATATATATATATATATGTAGAGCTGACTTTTCAAAACTTGTATCAAGTTTGTACTTCCTCTTTTTAGAGGCCAAATCCTTCAATTTCTTCCTCTTTGCAACACAAGGGTGGGTGGGTGGGAACATCTTCAAAACCCTCTCCACACATGTTTCATGCCATTTCCTATTTGATATTATAGTATCACATTGCATAATAGAGTCATTTGCCTAATGTCTCATGGTATGTGTTGTACTACACACATACATTTGCATACCTAGTTTGTCTTGCAAGAATACATACCCTATTTGGATTTTTTGCCATCATATGGTATTCATCCCCTCATGTATGATGTTAACTATCCCATGCTTTGGAAGCTAATTGCCAACCTTCTTGCCTCCTTATCAAGTACATCTAACTAAAACACCACATGTATGTTGTACTTACTAAGGAGAAGTACCTAGTAACCTCAACCAATATTTGTGCATAAAATGTCATAATCACAATACATCACTGCATTGATTGTGTGAAGGGCCTGCCTCACCTGTGCCCATGCAACCAACCAACAAACAATTGAGGATTAGTTACGTACACGAGGTAAATAACAGCAGGACCCAGTTGTTATCCATGTCACGCACACTTAGTTCATTTCAAATGCATCAAAATATTTCAACCTCTAACACTCATTGTAAAACAACATATGGGTGTTCAAACCTGTTCTTTTGCCATGATTGGGTTACTCCAAGTAGAAAACTCCTCTTGGTGATGAACCCTAGTTACTCTTACTTCAAGCACGTATCTATAACCCTAATGTGTATACTCAGAGCTCGCCGCACCTCTCACTTGCGTGAAATGGCAAAAAAAAAGTTATTTTTTAGGGTTAAGGGCTTATATTGTAGTACTTACGTATGGTAAGTTCTTGTAACCCTATTTTTACTTCATTCATCTGTATATTTGTTACATTCGTTCCAGGGTAAGTATGACTTCTTTCCATGTGTGTAGATATAGTATCATCAGAGTTTATTTTATTTGCTTTACATAAGAGACCTTTGCTAGGTCTATTAAAGTAAAAAGTTTAAACTTTAATTTTTATGTAACATGGCATCAGTCAAGAACAAAAACAAGAGCGAGAGAGAGAGAGAGCTGACTAATCTTGTCTGGATTAAACTCTTGTCAAAATAAGATATGTCATCACTATTGTAGAGTTATGTTAAGTAGAGTTACTGACAACATACATCCTTGTCAAGGCAGGGTCTCGATAATCAAGTGGTACGTTATTATACATTTCTTAATGTATTAGTCCTTTGTTAAGTAGAAACTGGTGTAATTCCCATATGTAATCACTAGGTAACCAGTTTGTCTCATAAGAGTAATTCATTACACCTTGCAGACATGATATTTCTCCATATCAGATTCATGTGCAATATACTTATTATAGCCAACTACCTGCAAAAATATGTTAAGAACTATATTAGTTCTTATCAAGTCATATATGCCTTTACCACTTTCCTATTGCCTGTTTTCTTGGAAGCACACTGATAAGACCAGTTCACAAATGGTAATTTGACAAAACATAGGTTATGGGTTTCCCCCAGTTTATTAAACTCAAGGACATATCTATGTAACCAGTGCTCAGATGGTTACTGGGACTGCCTAGGGTATGAATATTAGCTTAATTTGAAAGCACTTCTGTGTAATTAGCTCTTATGTGGTCATTGAACCAACATAAAGAATGAGTTTCCACGGATACAATATCCCATCTATTCGACCGGCTCTCAATCTGGTTCTCGAAAAATACATCAGGTAAGAGTATATCCGAAGTTTTTCTAGCACATCTTTATGATCAGCTCCCAAATGGTCTTGATAAAAGATGTGAGCATCTTTGAATTTTCCTTTCCCACAAGTACTTCTGTATAGCTAACTCTCATGTGGTCACTGAGAATGCTCAAAGAAAGACTGCTTCTGCTCTTTAGTATTTCAGTAGTTACGTTTAGACATAGTAAATAGTTCTGTATACCTAGCTCTCATATGGTTATTGAGACTACGCAGAGAACTATATATCTTCTTTCTGCAGGGATCTGTTTTAAGAACTAAGTTAGTTCAGATCAGGTCACATAAGCCTGTCAAATCTCTTTCATACGGTTCCTTACCAACACATCTATGTCACCTGTACTTGAATGGTCACCGAGAAAAACTTGGGTTATGGGATTCCACAAGATTTTTGTACAATTTATGTGCTCAATTCTCAGATGAAGACTGAGAGTACATAAGGGACGAGTATTTTCAAAATTATCTTAATTTGAAAGTACGTCTGTTTAGAGATCTCTCAAATGGTAATTGTACCACCATAGAGTGTAAGTTTCCTCTGAATCTCATTATATAGTATATAGTAGCATATTTATTCTACCAGCTCCCAGATGGATATCAGAAATAATTTGGGTATGAGTATACTCAAAATCTTTTAGCGGCATATATTTATGACCAACTCTTAAGTGGTCATTATTTAAGAACAGATGGTGAGAGTATCTTTGAACTAAAGCATTTCTGTATAGCTCGCTCTCATATGGTCACTAAGAATACTCAGAGAATGACTACTCATGTTCTTTGCTACCTTAGTAGTTACGGTTAAATACGGTGAGTAGTTAGCTCTCATATGATCTCTGAGACTACGTAGAGAACCTTATTTCTGCATACTGCAAGGATCTTGTTGAGTTCAAATCAGGTCAGATAAGCCTTACAAATCTCTTCTATCTGGTTCCTTGACACCACATCCCTGTGACCTGTTCTTGAATGTACATTGAGAAGAGCATGAGTTATGGGTTTCTTCGAGATTATTGTACAATTTGTGTGACCACTTCTCAGAAAATCACTGAGAATGCAGAGGGTATGAGTATTTTCAAAATTATCTTAATTCGAAAAACACTTCTGTATGAATATCTCTCATATGGTCATTAGATCACCAAAGAGTATGAGCTACCTTTGAATTTCTTTATACAGTATTATGTCTAATCTATCAACTCTCAAATGGTCAGCAGAAATATTTCGAGTATGAGTATACTCAAAATCTTTTTCCTCAATAATATATTCTGATGACCAACTCTCAAGTAGTCATTATGAAAGAACAAAGGTTGAAAGTTTTTTGAGATTTTCAACAACCAACATCTCTGTATAACTATCTCTCTATGTTACTGAGACTTCGCAGAGAATAGCTGCATTAGTTATTCGGTAACTCAGTTTAAACACATAGAATAGTTCTGTATTTTGGAAACTAAGTAATAGCAAGGAAGTATTTCAAAATCTCTCTACAACTTATTAGTATTCACAGTATGTTCATATTTCCCGACTGTCTTATGTATGTAAAAACAAGTGCAGGTATTCAATCAGTATGTAGAGTGATTAAAATGTTATCATCAAGAAAGATAATATTCATAGTCAATATTCTGGATTTCAAAGAGAAATTTCTTGAAGAATTGCAATGAGTGGACAATTCTTCGGAAGGTGCGCAACACTTGTAAAAGAGGTCCTCACATGTGCCCATGCTCCCCAAGCATACCATAAAGTAAGTTAGTAGAGCGTACATCAGGTGTTAGCAGACCTCTTTTCTTGTTATCGATGTCAACAAGGCTTTACTACTTCCTTAGAAATAGGTAATATTCATCATCGTCTACATATACATATATATATATATATAGTTGCATATTTTGGAAAAGAAATATAACCATGCAACTTGAACAAGAATTGGGTGAATTCAAGTGTGTAGCTTGATTTTCACATGTAATCTTATTCTTCTTCAAGTGTAGTCTGTGCAAATCTAAGATCTACACCTTGAAGTCGTCACTGGATGAGTTTAACTTGCTCATCTTGATGCTACTGTGAGTTCTTGAATCTTTGTCGTCAAAATTTAACTGCAATGATAGGAAGCAGACATCTGACTCCTGGAAAAATTCAGCAAATACTTCGTTGAGTCATGCAGACTCCATCTCTGCTGCTACAGACCGTGTTAGTAGCCTCGACTAATCTCAAGTTTCTAAAAGCCTATCGCCGCTACTTGCTGAGGCCTGTCTCTGAAGAGCTCTCTTGAGTTAATTGTATCCATAAACTAATTCTTACTTGCCGGAGGTGACTCTGAATACAGACTCACCGTATCCGTCGATTTTTATACAGATTTATTTTCTTTTCCGGGCAACCTGTATGGGATACCCTGGAGCCCTGATTTCAAGATTTCAAGATAGAGAGAGAGAGAGACCACCTAAAATGTCCCCTGGTAGGTCATATCATAATACATTATGAGTGGATGCTGGTTATGCATCCACTCTCGGTATGCATACCAGTCCTCATGTATATTCTCTCATTCAATCTCATGATAATTGTGACTACTTACTGTCATGTGCAATTATCAAATCTCCCGATGTGAAATACAATAAATTGTGGTTTAAGCAACATACCTTGTAGGAGAAGCAATAGGTGCTCTTCATCGAACTTTAAAGCAGGGAACTAGTTGTCAGTTAGGAATATGATCACTAGTTGTTGTAGTCTGGTGGATCGAAATCCATTAGTTGACAACGTAGAAAATAAAGTTTGGATTTCTTGCATAGCAACGACTGAGTTATTAGATAGGTACAAAGTGGAAACTATTTGAGATATCACCACATTATACGCCTGTTTAACTGGTATGTTTGACTTGAGCTTTATAAACTGTGAGTACTTGAAGGGTAGGTCCTGACGTTTGTTAAATTTCTGCATGAGAAATTTACCTGTGGATTCGTCTTTAACACTAATTAGGACATTCATGAAGTGCGTCTTTAATACTAAATTGGGGTGAAGATTTGGAGAACTGAGATACCTCAGTTTTTATTTCTATAATGTCCAATGGATAAATCCAAAATGGGTTATCCATATTCTTAGGTTGTAACGGGTTAAGGAACTCGTTAGCATTTCCTATGTTGAGCCAACATAGGTCGTCAATGTACCTAAAGACATGTTTAAATTTGGACATTATTTTAATCTTCCCCAGTCTAGCCAATATTTGGATAAATTTGATTTCATATGATAAAAAATATAAATTACACCAAAGAGGTGAGCACGAGAATCCCATAGGTATGTCGAGTATTTGCTTCCATACTCGGTCACCTAAGCGTACATAACAGTTTGTAATAAACCACTTATGTATTTGTGTAAGCCCAAATCCCCCTCACCCTTCGATTGCATCCTAGTCCGGGTGAGGGTTCATGGGCTACATTCAACTATGCAAGTAACAAGTGCACACAAGGAAAGAGGATTGAGAGAAGTGGTGTGTATAACACCTTTCTTTCTTAATTACTCATGCAAGCATTAACAAATGCTTGAATTACACACATTCGCTACTTGGTTGCCAGTAATATCAATGAGTCCCTAAGCCTACTTGTTCCTTGCTATCTCCCCTTCGCATAATTGAGTCACCTCTACTCTGCCACCGAGTGTGCTTCCCACGCTCGCTGTAATGCTGCCTCAAGTAGAATTCTCCAGTTCCCCCTCGTCAACGCCTCGGTCGTACTCAGACTGAGGAGGAGATTTGCGGCACCAACGTAGCAGGGTCGACCGGTTGAGGAACTCCTTCACCTCTATAGCTCCCTCCTTCTCTGCATAGCAACCCCCATGCCGCCTCGTGAAGCTGCAATCCCTTGTGCACGGCCCCTCCTCTTGATTCCAACGAGCTTTTGCTCCTTCAACTCCCCGTTGCCACCACACTGCTTTGATCCTAACCTGCAACAACCCACTTCCGCAGCTCCTCTCTAATCCTCCTCCGCTTCCTTAGACTCGAACAACCACAGTAGTCATTCAATCTCAAGACGCCCACATGCTCCCTAGTAGACGGTTGACCGACGACTTCCAGTCTTGGATGACCCTGCTGTGGATAGTAGGCCCCTTGATGCTATCTTTGTGGCAACCTCACACTACGAACCCCGGTTGTCAATCCTACAACCTAACATCCCGTCTGCGGTCCACAACCCGAGTGTGCTCCGACTGGAGTTCAACTCCAAGAAGAAGAGTTATTAGCAATCCTCGAACCTACAACCCTTCTTTTCGTTACCTCCACATCGGAACAATCTTTATGCGCTAGCCCGTTGTCATCGAAAGTGTGGTTCTTACTCGAATTCCATTTATATAGTGCCGACCCTGGATTCAGGCAAGGACCTGTATGGTGGGCAGATCCAACACATGCAATCGCGGCCTGGGCAGCCAACTTCCCAGCAATATCTCGCCTTCTCCTTACCAGGACACTCTTCACTGTTCCGATCTAGGAGTGAAGGACTACAATCTATGAAGTCATGCTGCGAATTCAATCTAGGTACTCCCATCCCCCACCCGTGGCTAGCTAGCATCCCTTCCTTGAGCTCAACGCGTTTCACTCCCAATTCATTTGCTTTACTACCCCGCGATGACCAATTCTTAGAATATGCCACGCCTCTCTTCGACACTCTCAAGGTAGAGTCACCCTTGTCTGCCACCTACCCGAATTACCTCAGGACAACTCCCTGCGTATCCTACCTAGCTTGGCCCCAACTGCGACGATGGACACTCCAGGTCTCACCCTCTACCGCTACACGATGTGGGAGGATAAGAGCTGAAGCACAAATTTATAGCAAAAACAAGCCTACACACGGTGGGAGGTTTTAGCCCATGAACAGAGGGTGTAGGAACTCCCTTGGTAGTCTCGGTGGCGTCAACTCCAGCCGTCGTTGCCCTCCTTTCACCACCGAGCTCCTACCGCTCTAGCAGCAACTCCCCTCTCCGTGAAGCGATCGTAGCATCCCTTGGCTCCGCTATTGGATTCTGAACTCTTCGACAACGTCCACGCCCATCGGGATGAGTTGTTGCGTTGCTCACTGTTGCCGCTCCGAACCTTTTTCCCAGGGCCTTGATTTACCGACCCTCGGTAGTTGGGGTCCCTGGAAGACAAGCCTTCCCGACTCATGCTTCTTCCTCCCTCCTACGCTGCCAGTCTTTACCATATCGGAGGTTGCAGTTCCCGACCGGCAACATTCCAAACCCCAACAGCATGTCCGCACTTTCCCCTTGAGTTTTTCTGTCTTCCTCCTCTCGCACATCACTCCATTACCCCTGTTTGTTTCTTCCCGCGGTTGGGCTTCCGTATCATGGCCGACGTCCCTCTCCTCATCCTCCTACTTGCATCGATACTCACAAGGGCAGGGCTACCTCTCTCTTCTTCTCTCTTTCTCTTTTCTTTGCTACATGTATTTTGGCAGGGCTTCGCCCTCTTGCTACTGCTCTCCCTCCCCTACCTCTCAACATGCATAATGAGCTCTCTACCTCCTACCTCCCGAGACCCCTCCAACCTCTACCTTTTTTCCCGGGTTGCCCGGCATCTTTCGGGCCGCCCGAGAGAAAAAACGGGTTGAGACCTTTTCCCTTGGCCTCTCCCCCTTTCAAACCCACTTTCTCTTTTCTTCAATTGACTTCTTCTCCCCCTAGTCTCATAAATAATTAAAACTCATAGATAGATAGATAAGAATCAAGGTTAATTAAGAATAGCCCACCGTAATCGTTAGCAACTCCTTACGCTCGGTTAATGGTATAAATTGCGGTTTGTTGCCTTGGAGGTCGCCAAGTCATGTCTCCTCGGTTGGTTGAGGGAGGGAATTTGTACAACACTTAAGCGGTCCAGGTTCGATCCCCATAGACTCCGTTTGACCGTTTAAGGTGTTATACATGACTTGGTGCTGCTAGTGATTTCTAGGCAGGAAATTAGTACCCAACCAACCGGCGTCTACCCATCCTCCTGAGCTATTCATGTAACTATCGTTCAATAAATAACGGTCATCATTATGACCCCTCCTTTATTCTATTGGCTTGTCTTGGTCTTTCTAAGTACGTTTTTACTAGACTCTCCATTAAACGCTTATGTCTTCACATCCCCTCTCTCCCCTAAGGTTAATCTCACTTCTAGCTCCTAATTACCTCTTAGCTTAATTTCATCAAGATATTCAACACCTCACCTTTCTCATCACTTGATAATTCCATCAAGCGTGAAATCAATGTATTAGCCATGTTGTTGCGATTAAGGATTAATGTGAATACGATTTCGGGCTCACAATTTGCAAGCACTTATTGACCGTGATTGACAACCAATCACCCGGTCTAGGACATGTAGATGTCCATATTGCTTTAGTTGCAACTCCTTTGTTATTAATTCTAACCCAAAGGAGTTGTTCAGATTTAGGATGTTTGCATTTTATGTTAGTCACTCCCAAGTTGGTAATAAATTCCATTGCATCATACAATGTGTCACTACCGGATATGAGAATGATCTCAAAACATCTTGTGATGTCAGCAACATATATGTTGTTGATCATGTCAGGGGTATTAAGGGTAAAATCAATTATTGAATCAATTATCCAATAAATTAATGTATATATACCAAAGAAATTGTTGTATCATTTGAGAGTGACGTTTACCCATTCCTTGACCTTTTCAAACAATGCTATGGTTGATAATATAAAAATGATTGCAATATTAACATAGATTGACCCAAAGGCATTGGAAATCCATCTATATTTATTTTTGTGATACTTGTAAATTGCCATGATATAAGGTAGTTCTTCCTCATTTATGGATAATTCAGATTTCACTTTGTGTGTGACAACTTCATTAGAGTCCCAATACTTATTGCATTGGCAAGGTTCAAAATCAGGTCCATTAAGCCCGAGTAATGTTTGGTTTCTTATGTGGAGTTTACATATGAAGCAAACGTTACTAGCAGCCTTGTCTAATATGGAAATGAATACATGGTTCAATAATCATGTTAACTCATTATCAAATGCTTTGTCAGAAGAAAAAAATGTGGTTTGAAATACCTGAATCCAAAAAGGTTTTCCTTCATAGTCGATATTAGCTTGTTTCTTGCCATTATGCGTACTAGTTTAGATGCATTGTCCATGTCCAAGCATCCATCCACTTTAAGAAGTTGACATACCTGTATAAAAGTATCCACAACCACTTGGGTAGCCTCTTGTATGTTAGTATTCTTCAATGATATGTGATTTAACCCTAGAGTGATTGCCTCTCTAAGTCCACGATGATGAATTATTTTTGTCTCCATGGTGCGTACATGCGCCTTTGGATCATTTTTATTATCATCAATGGTTTCAGGGTCCACAAATTGTCCAAGTCTTTTGGAACTAGTACAAATACAGTCATAGGCACCATTTAAGAGTAACTCAACACTGAAATCCTTGAAGACTAAAGCAAATTTATAGCAAAATTCGGACACATTTGGTAAAGAATTCCATGCAAACATGATGTTAAACAGTGCAGGTATAAAATGTGGGATAGAAAAGTGGGTGAACACCTCAGAGAATAATTTTTTCATATTCACCCATTCAAGTGCTCGACTACAGTACTTTACGTGTATAATCCCTGTTCTATGCATGTTTCTTTTACGTGATATAACGTTACGTCCGAGAGTATTGCGGTATAATGTACGACCATCCTCTGCAATTTTAAAACAGTTTGTGGAAGTAGTTGTTAGGATAAACTAATAGTTGTCTCAACATTTACTTAAGTTAACTGCGCTACCTCCTTAGCTATCCTCCCATAACAGGACTTTGCCCTTGAGTGGCGAGTGTCCGTCCCTGGCTGTCATTCGTCCAGGTCCAGTAGTTCCTATGCTGCTGGGGAACGTGCTCGTGAAGCCATCGCGGTTCGGGTAGTTGCGGCTGCTGCCTCGACCACGAAATCCCATGGGTAGATCACTCTAAGGCATTTTTGTGCACCACGTGCAGCTGGGGTTTTTTTTGTTTTGGGGCTATTTACCTTCAAGGGCTGAATTAAAGCCTCCCTATAATTACTTAAATTTCCAAAATGGCCCATTTGTTTGCACCCTTCCATTATTTCTATTGTCCAAGTCACTGCAATTTTTTGTACTCTATATTCTTTTTTAGTAATTTCGGACAGACAGAAATCCCAATTATCATCCATCCCCGTGAATCCTAAACCCATTTACATACCATACTAAACATACCTTCTAGGATCCTTATCTTTAGCCCCTATATTAATTTTACAAAAAATAATGGCCCACGTTTTATATCCATCTAACTTACTTATAATGGGATTGTCTATATTTAATGGCCCCTTCATTATTTGGAATTCCTTTATAATTTTTATTTCAAATGATTTTAATCTTCTCTATATTATGCCGCACGTCGTTTTAAAAATGCACTAAGTGATCTACCCGTGCGAAATCCTTTGCTGCCTCGGGGGATGAATCCTCGACCACCCGAGTTTCTACCATGTCCGCCTTGGCTACCAAGTGGTGATGGAGGCGTGTTGAGGTTAAGGCGATGCCTCTTGAACGGTGAGGGAGCTTGATTCGGAGATCCAAGGTGCATAAGCGAAAACTTTGGACCCTTCAAAAGCCTCTCAATCTTATAGTTGCTAGGGGAACATTGTTTAGATCAGGTAGTAGCTTTTGAGTGGGATTCTCAGAGAGCTGTGTTGCTGCTGTTATCATGTGTTCCCGCCCAATGTTGAATACAATTGCAGCTTTCACTGCAATCTTAGCTGCACTGCTTAGCCATAGCATGAATGTTGCAAACCTAGTGTTGTTGTTGGGTTGGTTTGGGAAACACATTTCTAGTTTATTGATCATTGCCCATATGGTATGATCAAACCAGATGATAGAGCCTTTACAACCCGTAATCGCCCTTGGATTACACAAGCATCTCATATAAGGGCGTTGGATGGAGAGAGAGAAAGAGAGAGTTGTCTTTTTTTCAAAGCTTGATCTCCCTCTTTTTAGAGGCCTTTTCCATTCTATTCTTCATCAAAATAAAACAAGGGTGGGTGGGTGGGATTTTTTCTCATCACAAGTCTATTACTCACCAAAACATAGTATCTGTCATTGTAGCCATGAATGTAGTGATATGTTCTACATCATATGAAGTAGTTTGAACTTTCAACAAGGAGTATGTATTCTCATTAGAGTGGTTATATATGTTATTAAGTTTCCTTGCTTTCAAATCAAAGTTTGATAGCATAAAGTACTGACATGTAATGGTGTGTGTCATGTTCACAAAAACACATTACATATGGCAGCTAAGTTCATAACATAGTCTAGTATGTCACTACATTGTGCATAACAACTATTGTTACAACCAAGTAATAAGTTAAGGATGTAATATATAAACTTACATACCTCACTTGTATGTATTCTCAATATTTCAACTACTTTCTAGAGTTTGTAAAAGATATATCAAGATACTAGTTCAAAGTAAAACAATAACTTTCACAAGTATAAGATCATAAAGTGAAAGAATATCCAAACATGAGTAATGTACTATTGTTGGTGTTGAAAATGTGAAGAGCTAGCCTCACCTGCACCCGTGCCAACCCAAACATACAATTGTATGTTAGAAAGGCGTGTGTCAGGTGTCTTCAGCTAAGCTTAGTTGCAATCCATGTCACACATTTACCTCACCTGTAAAGTCCATTGAATGTTTGTAAATACCAATACTCACTACAAAACAATGAGTATACAAACCTGCTCTTTTGCCATATTGTGTAACTTCTTGGATAGTAACAATCTTTAGTACACCAAACACCATGCACCTCCACACTATTCTTGTATCCACCTTCTAAGCCAAGAGTTTGCTCCTTCAAGCATGTAAAAGAGTTCTTACATGGAGGAGCTTAGGGTTTAAGTATTGGTTTAATAAGGTATAGTGGCCGCTTTAGATCACTGAAAACCCTAAAACGTGGAGCGTGGTAACTCTCCTTTACCATGGTAAGTTAACTCATGGTTAGGTTTAGTTTATTGTTTTAACTGTGGTGTAGATTATACCAAGTGTCCTAGTCTTAGTAAAAGCATTTAATCAATTTTTCAAGAATGTTACATTTAAGTATATCTTAATGGCAAAATCTAGAGCAAAGCGAGAGAGAGAGAGAGAGAGTTGGGCATTTCTTGAGTGAAGCTATGCTTACTTCCAAGCATATTTCTTTCTACAACATCCTCTTGTCAAGAGGCCATTTCATTCTTTCATATATCTATGTATCTATCCAAACCCGGGAGGGTGGGTGGGATTTTCCCTCCATATAAGTACATTGCACAGTTTAACTTTCACACTTTGGAGCATTTTGACAAAACTTGCAACATGTGTAACTTTGGAGTATTCACATCTAAAGTTATCAAGTGTAAATCCTTTCCAAACCAACTAGCAACCTAAGTCCATCATATGCTAAATCGAGTTTAACATGACGTCCTAACATCCTCTTGAAGTCAATAACAAGGTATCATTGTAAAACATGCTTTCTAACTTGTAGAATGTTTTACTTCCTCTATACACACACTATTTCGTAACAAGATGGTATACAAAACCTAATATGGCCGTCAAGTTTGTGAAGGGTCTGCCTCACCTGTGCCCATGCAACCAACCAACAAACAATTGAGGATTAGTTACGTACACGAGGTGAATAACAGCAGAACCCAATTGTTATCTATGTCACACAAATACATGAAACATAACCATATATTTTGTATCCAAAAATACTCACTATCTTCAATGAGTATTCTACCTGTTCCTTGGCCATTTGAGAATCCACAGCTTGTAGTAAGGCACTTTCACTTCCAACAAGCCCCCTCCTTGTTTACCCTAACCTCAAAAATTACTTAAGGTAAACTGCTTCCGCGGCTTACTCTTGGAAAGGAAGTACTCAAGTGGGCTTCCTCTTAATATATGGTTAGGTAAGCAATTAGGACCGTAGATTTCCATTCTCAGATCTACGGTCGTTTTACCTTCATTTGGCTATTGCCTAGTACTGAGGTAAAACTTTTTAGGGTACATATTACTGAGCGGTATCAATTGGTTAAAAACTGGCCCAGAGCAAGGTAGAGAGAGAGAGAGAGAGAGAGAGAGAGAGAGAGTTGATAATTGTGTTAAAGGGGTAAAGTCGGGGTTCAAGGGAGTGTTTGACCAATACTTGTAGAAGCTTTCTACTTCTTTCAATAAAACTGAGTTAGCAATACAAGTGAAGACCCTCTTCACCGGGTTCATTGAGATACTAGACTATGCCACTTTTGATCCTATAATGCAGTTGAGAATGAGGCACACTTTGTGTTGGAGTATCCCCTATATAATCCGATTAGATGTAAGTTTTCATCACTATTTGGGAATGTAGTATTAGGGAGCTTGAAGTCTTTCTTCCAATTGGACCATCAAGTTGAAGTTAATCTCTATCTCATAGAGGCTACTGCACTCCGCCACTCTAGGGAATTAGCTGTCTTGAAACCATCGCGATGAACTTTTAGTCCCTTTAGCCTTTTGGCTGCCCAAACTTTTAAATCAATTTCGTTTCATTTCATTGAAAACATCAATCCTTAAAGGACATGGGGTCTCAATATGCAACCATAATCACAATTTATGGCATAAACTTATTTATGTGTTCATAATTACATTGTCTTATGTCAAGGAAAAATAAATATTTGTTGTTCATCATGCAAGTTGGAATGTGACTACTCTTGCACTTACCCACGTTGAATGTTGCATGACTAGATGGATTGAACTTGTATTTGTAGATGCTAAAAATATGAAAATAAATCCAAAAATTGTGAAACCTTCAAGGTATTGATCAATAAGAACATCATGATGGCACCATGATGAGTTTCCAATGTAGAATACAACAATTTCAAGTCCACATCAAGTTTGTTTGTTTTTTCCCACTCAAATGAAAGTCTTAATTTCCGGGTTCCCAAAAAGAGAGGCAATCAAACCCCACTCTTGAAACTTCAACTACCCCTATAATTGTGTGGACCGTTGACTTTTGTTTTCTCAGTAAAATCAACGCAGACTTCCATGTGGAGAGAGGGGTCCAAAATTGTCATCTAATGATTTTTGCCGACTTTGATGGCACACGGAAGTGTGCCCTAAGTATCTTTGTTGAGTTGTACAATAACGTACAGTAGCTCACCTTAGTAAAAATTAAACCTACCATGTGAGTCCATATTCGAACAAAATTGAGTTTTAAATGAAGAGAAAACTATGTGAATGGTCCATCAACAACGGCAAGAATAGCCTGGCCCATTTCGCGCTCCTTGGGCAGTCGCTGTGTTAGAAGAGCGACCGGACGACGTTCCAGTAGAGGTACCTGATGATGTTCCAGTAGAGGCCCCTGATGAGGTTCCTGACGAGGTGCCTGATGAGGTACCTGATGAAGTGTTAGTGGAGGTGCAAGAGGACGATTCAGTTGACTCAAAGTTCTTTTTGTTACATGGAATTTTGTAGGTTGTGGGGGGAGCCGGGCCATCGTAAGTCCATTGATGCTTAAACACGTATTGTGATTCGAGCTCGCCATCTTCCTCGAGGTCTGTGCAGTGAATGGCATTCTTGACCTGCACGGAACAGTATGTATGTCAGAAATACGAATTATCAAATCTCCAAAATGTATATATTTTAAGGGATTTGAGATGTTCAGACTGAAAGGTTGGACAAATAACAATCTTCACCTTGTTGACACCAAATTCTGCTCGAATAGTGTCAGGTCGAATAGCACGGGCAAGATTGGGGTCAGGAGGACCACAGAGCTCCCGAAACTTGTATACAGGGTTCTCACAAGGGTGTTTGTAATCACAAACCTCCATGGCAATGAAGTCTCCCGTAGCAAGCTCAAATGTCATAGCCTGCAAGTTGTGCATCAAACCAAATGTCAGGACAATTGACGGACTCTTGGGAGAAATTAAGAGAGTTCGATCAGTGAGCTTGCCAATTTGATTATGTCAAATCGACTATGTGATGGAAAAAAGAAAAGAAATCATCTACTGTGGGGAATTGAGAATGAAGGGACAGAATTATGAGTAGAGTTTCCTTCAGGTGCAGCTATCTTCAAATGAGTAACTGGGAATATTTGCCATTACTCTGTCTGCCTTTATGAGGTTCTCATAATAGACAGCCAAACTAGATACATTCCTGAACTTCTGTACAACGAATAGGAATCAGCTGCATTGGCATATATAATTCACTGAATAAAAGACAGAAAGTACATGGGGACTTCTCTACTTTAGCGTAAGATCGCTTTTGTAACAAATCCTTTGTTGGCATCACATATCAAGGACCAAAGCATTTGTTATTAATGCATGTGGAGTGAAAAATTACAAGGAAGTCTGGAACAACTCCTCGATACACTTCAAGAAACTCTGAGGACTTTTCACATGTGAAATTTGCCAATTCCATGGCTGTGACATTGAAGTTCTCCATAACTCGATTAATGATTGCCCCACCACATCCTACATGTGCACACAGTATCCATAGTGATAATATCCATATTTTTCAATCACAATACTAGCAGATTCCTTCTGATATAGAGAGGCTCACAAGATTGAAAATTTGACAATCAAGTATCTTAAGCACCTTTGGAGGTACATGTCAGAAGTGGCTTAAACCCAAGGCTTAACCCGGATCCCATGAGAACTCCGCAGTTTTGCACAGCCTTAGGCCGGAATAGTATTTGGATGGGTGACCTCCCTAGCACTTGATTTTTAGTGCATCTTACCATGTTTGTTCAATCATAGTGGGGATATCCAAGTGGACCAGATATTCTCAACCAATCATTTGGGAACTTAGGGGCTTGCTCTTGGGCTTGTCCACGTCTGTTCAAAGTGTTCACCTTCAAAAGAAGGTAAAAATTATCGGCGGCCTCTACTTCTTGTAACGCCCATTTCAAGATTACATATAGACTTAGACCATCTCAACATTAAAGCAACACCCTAATACACTCCAGTGGTAACATCTGAGTCATCTTTCTTTCTTTATCTGAAGTAGTAATGTGTAAGGTACTCTATATAAGAAAAAATGTCCCTCTGAGGGTGAGGTTCCACTGCTTTCGGATCTTAATCTTGCCAAATAATATCAAGTTCCACTCTCCTTCCATGTCTGAGTGCCTTGGTTGGACTTAAGGTCATGAAGATGATGCTCATACCTTCCATCATAGCATGGGGCTTTACAATCCCAACTGTACAATTATTGAACCGTGCACACATTCCAAGCTTCCTGTTCATAAAAAAAAAACACGTCTCCTGCAAATTTTGCCCACTAAGCATATGTCAATTACGCAACTTCAAAATGGGCCATTATGGGCCTTTAAACTAAATATTAAAAATTCAAGTCAATTGTGTCCTTGCCAGATCTTCCTTATGCGTATTTTGAGCCACTACAAGAACTTGATCACATAAACTAATCAGGTCGTCTGCTAGAAAGGTGGATGTGCCTAATTCACTTAATCGAACACCTACATTTGAGTGGTATGTGATTTGGTGTGGCTCCAAGAACATATACCAAAAGAGAATGTGTTTAAAGAGATTATGTGTTCAAAATATGATAACCATTCTAATTTCAATAGCCAACATAATTGGGGGACCTATATGATCATGTAATGAGTACGAGAATCTTAACTTTCAAAATGAATAAGATATTCTTATGAGCTTAAACTCTGAGGAAGGTGGCTGCAACCTCAATTTGGATTCGCTAACCATCTCGTATTAATCGTGTGTTCCATTTCCTAGGAGAACTGGGCTCATCGGAGACAGTAACTATTCAAGACCCATCTACCTTGGGTTGACAAATTTGTGTGATCAACAGGTTGATTACCAGGCGTGCACATTCGTGGGAGTCTGAGCCATGACAAGCATTTCTGGTACAGTCAGTGCCAAATTGGGCCCGCAATGAACGAGGCGCTTTCATCTTTGCAACTTCGCTGCTTGTAGGCCCTGAACCAACAACAAACATTTCAAGTTGGCTGGGTCACCCGTGTGCACTGTGTCATCTTCGATTTATTCCAGAGATCCGTGATTAGAAGTGTCAATGTTATCACTCACGCTGACCAAGTTGTCATGACCGCTCAGTACACAAAATGATGTATATGTAAGAGCAGTCCAAGCACTGACAAATTAATCAAGTTCATTCTCACCGAGCAGCATCCGCCACCTGCATAATGCATTCTCACCAACAAGCTCAATGGCCACAACTGGTCCGCTCGCAATGAGCTCGGTGAGGCATCTGCAAGGCACCATGTCATCGATGTTGACAATCAGCCATTGGCATCGTAGGTTCAGAAATAAATGATCCAGAACCCAATACGAACCTAATGACTGAGTGGAATAGATATAGTGACATGATTTGGAAGGATAAGCATCAAGGTGAAGCCACTTACTTGAAGAAGGGTTTTCCTCTGTGACATTTATAGAACTCCTCCGCCTCGCAAAGAGAAAGTTGGCACATGCGCAAGTTCTTAATAAGAAATCCATTGGATGTAATGCACTCTATTATTTTTCCCGTATATTGAAATGCATCTGGCTTTATCATTGCCAACGTCCTGGGCCAAAGGATCATGACATGTTAGTTGAAACATATACATAACTTCTTCCGATTATCAAAGACATAAGAATATACCACCCATGATGTCAACTGCTCTTACATACTGAAATAATAGATGTATTGCTTACGTTTCTTGCAGACCGCGAAGATGTTTTCTTGTGAAATCATCAGCGTAATCCTCAATAAAAAGCTGGCGTGTGTATACAAGGATGGTGCTACCAATGTATAACTGCTCAAGGCCTAGGGACGGATAGGCCACTCTCCTCAGAAATGTCTTGTGGTTCTTGACGTCGAACTGCCGCAAATATTAGAACCAGTCTAATCAGCATGGTTCACTTTGCGGTTTGTGAAACTGTTGGCCTAGCTGCTGTGAATCTACTTTGAATAAGAAATATGATCATCTAAATTGGTTAGAAATTCATCATGACGTTGAGATTCTTTAAGAGGAAGAAAAATATTGTCCACCAACAATGGCCTCAAGCACTACGTGTCCCTGGTTGAGGAAGGCAGGCAAAAGGAAATGTTATGTGATCCTCGCTGCCATTCCGACACTATATTTTGCTCTTGTTTAACCCTTTTCTGTTCTCAAAAGTTCGCACGCATCAAAATGGATAAATGTTCTGACCCCAATTTACTGCTATAGAGATTGTGAAAATACAGGACCACATTGCACTAAAAGCCATCAACATTAGCAATTGTCTTACTTTCAGATGAAAAATGTGAAGTTAAAATGTAAATACACACTTCGCAAACGTACGATGATGGCGTCTGTAAAGTAAAAAAGAAAAGATTAGGCGCACCATCTCAATGGACCTATCCGATGTGTGGTAGAAGAATTGGTACTTCCACTCGATCTGTGTCATAGGATCCAACCACCTGACAGCAAACGCGTATCGAGCCCCATCGTCCTTTGTCTCCTGTTCACCCACATCACAGGTTCAGGTTCCTAATTGCATGCATCACGAAATCATCAATATTGAAATTTGAGCAGGGCACTTGTCAAGAAACATGAGGTTATCTGCACTTCGTAGATCACTATTATAACAAACTTTCATTACCGTTGACCGAGAAGTCAGGAAGACTTCTCTGTCCGGACTGATTCACCAGTTCTGAATCAATCAGCTATCAGATAAAAGTCGACATGCACAGAGACGTTCTTCCGGAATTAGGTGCATGAGAGAATATAGAGGCAGTTACAAGTTCAAGTCCTCTAGAGTCGGATGGGCAGCTCGATCAGCGGACCGGACATTTAAATTTACTCATGAAGTCTTCCTGACTAAACCCAATTGAGAAACTGAAGTTAAATTCCTCCAACTTGTTGATGGTCGTTGCAAGTTAGAAAAAACTCGATCGCCTGCAGCTTCTTCTTTCCTACATAAAAACACATTGCAAATCCTTGACAGATATCAAGGATGGATTGGTGACTGCATATTACCATGGTATATATACCAACTTATGCACTGTCAGGCTGAACTTTCCTCTTTGAGCCTCACATTTCCCGACGGCTTGATCTTTTAGAAACCTTTGCCATCATTATATTGGTTCGAGATTTGGACACACCCTCGTCAAGTAATTAAAGGAGCCTCGATCGCGGACGCCATGGATGATTCGCTCAGCTGGAGTTGACAATCTTGTGTGGCTACTTGGTTTTAAAGGTTTCAAGGGCGAGTTAATTTATTGACAAATCTGCAATTCACCAGAAATGTGCTTTTAATAACTTGATGCACCCCTCACGAGGGCTTCTGTCAGCAAGATGCAACACATAGGGCATATGTAGGTATACTAGGTGCGCTGCACTCTTCAGCAGACGTTTGTAGAGGGAGGATGCACTTCGTGTACTTTACGTTGTTCTTCCACTACCTTGGAGTAAAACATGTTACTGTAAAATGCGCACACTGGTGATGATACAAAGCACTGAGCAGTGAGAAGGCTTGAGTAAGTGTCCTTGACTTCTGACCGTCTCGATCTGGATTAACCCAGTATAAGGTAAATTTTGTCGTTTGCATCTGTTTAATATCTAACTTTCTGCGTCTTTACATACACACCGAGGAAACAGCGCAATGGAAAAGCGAAGATAGAGCTCCAGCATATAGTGCATGGACATCTTAAGGAACAGAATGACACCGCATACCAAACTTGGGTCATGGAGAGAAAGAGTCTCGTCTCCACACTGCTCTCCGCCTCCAAACTCCTAGCTCCGATCACCTTCAAGAAAATAGAGCTACAGCATATGGTGCAATGGGTATATTAAGGAACAAAACGACACCCCATACCAAACTTGGCTCAAGAAGAGAAAGAATCTCGTCCAGGCACTGTTCTCCGTCTCCGAACTCCTAGCTCCGATCACTATCAAGAAAGTCGAGATCCAGGAAATAGAGCAATGAACATCTTAAGCAACAGATTGACACCGCATAACAATCCTCGGCTCAAGAAGAGAAAGAATCTCTCCCAGACACTTGTTCTCCGCCTCCAAACTCCCAGCTCCGATCACTTTCAAGAAAGTGGAGCTCCAGCATATAACGCAATAGACATCTCAAGCAACAGATTGACACCGCACATAACAATGCTCGGATAAAAGAAGAGCAAGAATCTCGTCCAGATTCTGTTCTCCGCTTCCGAAACTCCTAGCTCCAATCACTTCCAAGAAAGTCGAGTTCCAGGAAATAGAGCACTGGGAAGGCGAAGGGGACACAACGACAGCGCAGAAAATTATTCGAAGCTCGTTACATAATTCTTTCAACGTCGATTAACATAGAAATATCGTTGAGGAGCAAGAGGGGCGAGGCGGGAGAGTAAAGCAGGAGGAAGCGCGGCTAAGGCTGGGGAGACTGTATGAGGTATTAAGGAGGCTTTAGCAGAACCCAAGGGGTTTGGTACCCTAAGACCGTGGAACCTGGATGGCTCCCTTCGAATAACTTCACTAATTGTGATGTTTAGTGTCACGTGGGTATTTTATGTCGCTATGGTAACTTCTCGCCTGACACTTCTTATGAATAGGTGAACGAATGTCGTCATGGATGATGGATGAGTTCATCCATTGGCCAAAACCGTACCTTCTCTTGTCACCAACTTCCGATGACATATTGTCATCGATGATGGAAATTTGGATGAAAAATCACTTGGTAGGTGACAAGGAATTGCAACATTGTAAATCTGTAATCCTCCCAAAAAGTTACAAGGAATGATACATAATGTTGGGTTAACATTTAGTGTTGGTGACACTACACTGCGGTTAACAATGAGTCTTGGGCAAGACAATTAGAACTGGTGACACTAAATATCATATTTAGTGTACCTCGCCACCGTGACCCTTGAGCGCAACTAACTCCGTCCATGTTGGGGGCCCTATTACCGTTGTAACGGTCATTCTGGTAATTAACAGATCCCCAAGGAGTTTGGAGATTTGGATGGGTTTACATTAGGGTCCCAAGACAGATGAGAGGGAATTATCTTGTCATCCATCCAACATTAAAAAAATTAAAAAAATAAACTTGATCCATGTAGGTTTGTGGTCCAATTCACCTCAAATGATTTCAAGTGCACCGATGTGGGGTCTTTAAAGCTAATTCTAATGTCTAATCAACTAAAAAAAGTAATTTCCAAGTTGCATGCTATTTCAAGGCTTATATCCTGGATGAATGAGAGAATCTAAGAACATGCACCAAAAAGACATAGAATTTGATGTGCTTGTATATGATAATTTCCTCTATCTCCCAAGACATACCAAAATTTAACTTTGGGCAAATCATATCTTGGTAAACTTAGTTCCTCCACACTCTCCCAATGTTTCCCAATATCATCAACTTTCTTTTCATCAAGGTAGGTGTGAGTAAATCAAGCATACCAATAATTTGGACATGATTGTATTTGAGTAGTATGTGGTTATGTGAATCTAAGAACATACATCAAAAGGACACATGTTTTAAAATTTTGGATTACATGCTCAAAATATGTTAATCATTATGGGATCATTAGTCAACATGGTTGATGAGATCCATATGACCACTTAAATGAGCATGAACCCTCTCATCTACACTTTAATAATTATCAAGATATTCATACAAACTCCAAGAGTTACAAGGCAACTGGCTACATGCACAATTTGGATTTGCTAATCATCTCACACTAATTGCGTGTTTCATATCGTATGGAAAGTGTCCGGAGTGAGAAAAATGTTTGATTAACATACGTCTACCTTATCTTCTACCCCCTCTTCTTGTTAGAAGAAGATTCATAACCTCTTTCGTGGTCTTGCTTTCTTTCTTTCATCATCCAAATGAACTCTTCCCTAGCTATTTGTTAAAGGAATCATTCCACACTTGACAATTTTGTTTCTTCCTACAATGTAATTACAGAGGTGCCTTCAACCTATCTAACCATCCTAAAGTATTGTCAAGATACTCATCACATCTCCATGACAAGTGTTGTTTCCAAAATCATAAAAATTGAAACAAAATTGAAACATGCTGCTAATCTTGATGAAGAGAAATTTCAGGCATATCGATATATTGAGCCACCCTATAAGAAATCATAAGTACGAGTTGCTCAAAGTGATACATGTGACCGAAGTGGGGAAAACACTAGAAAAAGCTTGGCACATATACATATTCTTGCATTCCTATAATAAGGATGCACGTTATGCCAATAGATAGATTAATGATAGTATTAATGGAACTTGTTTTGAAGGTCATGTTAATCTTGAAAGAGCGGTGAAATGTTATAGCTGGAGAGATGTCTCTCATGTTCCTATTTCAAAAGTAGACAACGTTATTATATACAAAAGTGTGTGTGTGTGTGTGTATATATATATATATAAGTAAGGAGGCATTTGGGGATAAGCCTAGCCAAGCCTAGCATCGCACTTATATTTTATTAAACCACATTGATGACACTATATGAAGGGCAAATCGTCATGGCATTGATTGTTGGTGAAAACCCCCAAGTGAGGTCACCAATCATGAGATTGTTAAGTCAATTGTGAAGCTCTAGTTTATCTTTTGAAAAAGAGTCCGTTTTTTCAACATATGCACTCAATGCTTGACTCATACAATGCAATGACAAAGAATTGAACCAATTACACATAAGGCATGTTCATATAAGATCACCAATTTTCACATCTTATGATGTCAATTGTTATTGTTACTCTTTATTCACATTATTATTCTTCCAATAACACATGCCAATGTGTGAAGTTGGGGTTTGTTTTTGTGTTAAACAATAATCTCTCCCTTAAAACAACTTCAACATACCAGTTAACCCTTTCTAATTGACAAGAAGTTGGAATTAGGCATTGAAAAATTTTCCACATGTGCTTTCAAACGACTCTAAGATGCGGGCATACATTTGGATGAGATGCATGTTTTTCATGTGGAGTACTAGGTGGAGGGGCATTCAAACTATATTGGTGGAGGCAACATCATTGTAATACCAATTGCTACTCTCTATGTAATATTACAATCCCAATATGTGTAAGAAAATAATGCGTGAAATGTGTCAAAGTCAATAAAAGCAAGCGTGTCATATTGATATAAAATATGAAGTTTTCATAAGATAACAATTTCCAACATTCAACAAGGTGCGACCAGTGTAGACGAGCCTCTTCATTCATACATCAAAAACAGAGTGCCTTCTTTGCTTTGGGCCTTTAAATCTACATATACCAATATCAAAGGAGATGTCTTGGGATACGTTGGTGATCGTCGAAACCCCACTCCTTCTAAAGTAATGTTTGAGGGAGTTGTTTTTAGTATGTCATCAAGCATACTTTCATGACAAAATTATCATATATAGATCCAATAAAATGTTGAGATCGTAACATCTCAACTTCATGAATAATGTTGTAATGATCATACCATGATATGCTATAAAGAAACGAATAATCACATGAGAATAATGCATGTTTCATAAGATGATTACAATATACACCACTAGTAGGCATATTTTGGACGTAATAACTACACAATATACCATCCTTTGAATAGTTTGCTATGTATTGTTGGAGGGAGATCATGTGGTGATAGTAGTGGAGATGTTCTTTCTTGTTTTGTGGTCTTTGGCCGGGTCTCCTTGGAGAGCAATTCTTCTTGGGGTTCCATGATCGGTGTCATGATTGTCAATGTGTTCCTCAACAGAGGGGTGTCAGAGAACGGGCTTGCCACAATCTCTAGCAACATGTGTTCGAAAGATTGATTAATCTTGCAAAGGCGGTCCATTATACATAGTGAACGAATAATCTCTGCAAGGAAGTTATCTGACACGTAGTGCAAATTGAGTTGTTCCAGTATTCATATGTATCCATGTAGAGCTACTGGTGTTCGGATTCGGCAAGAATGTTCATAGAATCAGATGCATTGAAGAATTATATGAAGAAAATCATCTTTCACACCATGTGTCTGTATGATTCTTGCGAAAGGCGGTTAATCATCAAACTGAATGAAGCTCTGCAAGTATGATAGAGCTGAATCGATTAAAGAATGCCCGCGGCACTTCCTCAATTCTAAGTTCAAGGATGCACAAGGATTCATGTTGAGAAGTACTGGTCTTCGGATTAGGCGAGAATGCGCATAGAATCACATGCACAGGATGTTGTTGGAGACAGAGAAACTGAAGAAAGACATCTTTGACAGGATGTGTCCGCAACATCCTCGCGAAAGGCGGGTACGTATTCAAGTAAATGAATGTACTCGAATACGATAGAGTTGGATCCATAGAGGAATGTTCCAATATTCGAATTGGATTCGCTAAAGCTTTAAGTACGATGAGTGTGCCCGATTTCTCGTTGAACTGGTTTATTGTTCCCAGCGATGAAGAATTTTCAGTGGAAATCCTGCCTTGCGGGCGGGAATGTGTAGAAAATCAGGTGAATTGTCATATGTTTGTTGCAGACAGAGAATATGAAGAAAGAATTTGATTCACGACATATGTCCGCAACATTCTTGCGAGAGGCGGTTAATTATTCAGTCTCTGTGAGTATGGTACAATTGAATTGACAGAGGAATGCCCCCTGTGCCTCCTACTTTCCAAGTTACAGTATTCACATGGATCCGCTAGAGCTACAAGTACGCTGAGTGCGCGCGATTTCTCGTTGTACTGGTTTGTTGTTCCCAACGATGAAGAAGTTTGAGAAGAGATCCTGCCTTGCGCTTCGCCCGGAGTGTGCCCATGGTGAGCAGGCTGTAAAGAGACGGCACAGTGGTGCTGATTTGCAACAGATCTTGGATCACTTTTTCATCACCGCTCTTGCTCAAGGCTAGCAATACAGCCGTAGAGTTCTCTTTCCCCTTAGGCGAGCCAGATCTCATAAGAGAGACCAAGGTTGGGATAGCCGTCGTCGCAACGATTGCAGCCACACCTTCAGGAACTCCAGCAAGCAGCGCAAGCACTGCCAAACAATCGTCAGCTATGGATTCGCTCTCTGATTTGAGGAGACCGACGAGTGTAGGCACGGCACCAGCTTCGATGATTTTAGGCTTGTTGCCGTTGTAAACAGCCAAATTAAATAAAGCGGTCGCCGCATCTTTCTTCCCTCTCCTGACACTTCCTTCCCGAAGTAGGGCAACCAAAGAAGGAATTGCGTCCAGGTTGCTGCCGATTTGGACCTTCAGCTCATCCCTAACAGAGAGGGAAAACAAAGTGGCAGCAGCGTTTTCTCTGGATTCCATCGTCCTTCCGCATTTCAAAACCTCGATAATCGGATCCAATCCACCTGCCGATATGATCAGTTTCTTGTTTTCCGGTAATATTGAAAGATTTAACATCGCAGTGACAGCATGCTCTTGTGTTTTTGGATCTGAAGAAGATAGAAGAGGAACTAGATGCGGAATGCCTCCTGCCTCAGCAATGCACATCCTATTCTCCATGCCGCACTTTGCGAGCAAACGAAGCTCATAAGCAACTTGCTTCTGAATCTCTACATTCCCTGTGGCAAGCTTATCAACCAAGAACGACGCTGTCAGCCTCGTAGCTTCAAGGGCCGCTCCCGTGTACGCAACAAGACCTAATCCTGCGCCTTTCTTGGCCTTGCTTTCTCTTCTCTCAAACTCCACATCGTTGTCCTCGCACCACTGCACGATCAAGCTGCGCAGTGCGTAGTTTGGAATCAAGTTCTTGTGCGCGAGCTTCTGGCCACTCTTCGGGCACGTAACGTGCCCGCCTTCAAACCATCTTAGTATTGATGCTCTATCGTACGTCTGTCCTGTTGCGACAATAACAGGGTCCCGCATGACATCAAGAGTGACAGGACACAAGAATTCGTCCGGAGGACAGATCAACACCCCGCTCTCTCCAATTCTCCCGCTCGTAGACACCTCCTCAGACTGAGGAGGTCCACCATTTGTATTTGCCATGTTGCGCGAACCTTCCATGTCAGCATCTTGATCTGCGACCACTGCTGAGTAGAGGAGGCACTTCCCGTAACGCACAAAGCTCATCAAGCTAGCCAACCCGTTCTCCGGCTTCGTCTTCGTGTTAGTGTCATCTCTATTTACTTCCAGGCTCATCTCTTCCAATCGATGGACCTCTATCTGACAATCTCTAACACTTAGCAAATGCAACCGGGTGAAGAGATTCCGCACCGATACGATGTCTGGAACCACCTTACTCTCAACATGTTTAATCAGACTGATGATATCTTCTCGCAGCTGAAGTTCAGCTGGATCCAAAGACAGCCGCGCTCGCTGCACCTGCTTACGCACAAGGACGGTTTGCTCATACACCTCGTCCGATAAGTCGAGAAGTTCTAAGGGAATGGGATCTAATGCGCTTCCCAAGCTTTGCGTGAGCTCGTGAAACTGCTGACAATACGTTTCTTGCTCCAACAGCAGCCAGAAGCAGCTACTTTCCCTGCACTCGTCAAGCAACATGGCCGCCCTCTGCATCACACCGTGCAATTCACGGAATGCCATCACGGTCGACGGCGGAATAGGACGTTGAGATTCTCTTATCTCCTCCAGGAATGGCACCAATAGGTCAATTCTGCGAACAAGGTTGGATGCGTTGCGTTTCTGGCACACTGTGGGCTTCCCGCAAGTCGACACAACTCTCGCCAGGTTAATCAACGCCTTCACTAGCGTTAAAGCAGAGGGACTCGGAGGCGGTGGCATCGCCATCACTATGCGCCTGCGCTTGGAATTCAGTTGCACTGGCGCTAGGTGTGCCATTCAAGCTTCTAGTAAAGCTCCTCTTCCCCCCTTTGTTCACGTCGTCCTTCCGAAACCTCTAGTTTCAACCACTTCTTTATCAGTTCAACCACCACCCTTCACAACCTACACGACTCAAAAACCTAGCTGGTTCAGATTCAACTCCCTTCTTAATAAACGTTAGAACGATCTCTCGCCAGCACCAATCCTCCTTATCTGTATGTCACCCTCCATCCCTGACACACAACCTTCATCTTCTGTCTCCAGTCCGGTTCACCAAAACCATCACAAGCCTCTTTGGTCTCGTCCGCTTGTTCTTCTTCGTCTTGTCCGTCGACTCCTGCAAGCTCTCCTCCTCCGGATTCAAACTTCCCTTATATTAACTTCACTCACAACAAGTTGACCGCGAAACCACTGGCGACAGCACATCGGCTTTTGATCTCAAAACTTACTACTCAAGTCAATGACCTACGTGTGCCTCAATTGGGCCTCGTGTGCGCTAAAGATGCCTGCCAGGGAAGCAGCCAACGAAAGCGATTGTACCACCAAGCGGCAAGCCCGCAAATACAACTTCCTTCCAAGTCATCATCATCAGCAGCAGCAGCAGCAGGGGAATATGGTGATGACGAACAATCAGAACCTATCCATTGCCCAAATAAGTTATTATCCAGGATCTTCATCAGATGGGATTCCGCCGCCCGTTCGGAGCTTACTTAAGCTTCATTTTAGCACTAAGCGGTGGCCACACTGGATCTAGTCTGGCCGACGGGAAGGTTAACGACCGGGCCCACCCGGCCCGCGGGCAGGAAACAGGGGGTGACGCGGACTTTCCAGTTGCGTTTCCAAACGGTCGTCTCCCTTGCCCGCGGGCCGCGTGAGATCGTTGGGGTATATGGGGATAGCCGCTAGCGTATAGAAAATAATAGGCGCCACTATTCTACTCGACTTCTCCTACCACAGTAACTGCTGTAATTAGCCATTTTAGAATCACACCCGTCGACGTGGCACTTGAGGTGGCGTCCCGGGATTGGCGTAGAAGTTCACTTCCCCACACCCGTCTACTCTACTTCTCCGACCACAGTAACTGCTGAATCAGCCATTTTAAAATCATATCCGTCGACGTGGCACTTGAGGTGGCGTCCCGGGATTGGCGAAGAAGTTGACTTCCCTACACCCGTAAGGTATGTGCCGGCGTTAATTAATTCGGGTCGTTTTTCATGTTCTCCGACTGCCACCGATTAGGTTTACAGAAGAACAAAACTTGTGGATCGCATTAGCAAATTGACCGTGCATCATGATTCAACGTAAATCGGACCTCCTCTAATGTAGTTATGGTTTTCGGAAAGTGTACATTTTGTTTGACTTCTCGACTAAACACACGTGTCTTCGCAATTGTGTCCATTGTTGAGTGTAGAGTAGTCAATAATATGCGAAGACGTGGTTCAATCTTTTTTATGGTGTTTGTTCTTTGATCCTCACCGAACAACGTACCAATTAAGTATAGGGATTCGATTAGGAAGAGGCACCACATAACACCCGCATACCTTAATCCTCGAGTCCCTTTGCTCTCGTTAAACATCGTATACGGGGATGGCATATCGGACATTCTCCGATACTCTACTCTACCTCTCTGACTATAGTACTAAGTCAATCATTTTTATTGTATCCATTTGGCACCTAAGGTGGCATTCCGAGATTGGAGAAGAAGATGACTTCCCTAGAACATGTTAATCCTCGAGTTCGTTCGCTCTCATTGAACGTCGTATAGTATGTGGGATAGCATATAAGAAAGTCTACGACACTCTACTCTAGTTCTTTGAGTACAACACTAAATCAACCAGCTTTTACCATATCCATTTGGCACATGAGGTGGCAATTTAGGATCAGGGACGAAGATGACTTCCCAATTCATAATCTTCGAGTGCTTTTGTTCTCGTTGAACATTCTCAAGGAGGGTATTTACTAATCCTTTTCCTTTTTTAGTAAGACCCAACCCAACCACTGTATTAGGCGACACAAAGTTTGCGTCGTACAATCCCTTGGATTATCCACAGTTTAAGGAGATTGTTTCATTGTTGAATGTGAAGGTCTTAAGGTGTTATATATATACAAACCTACACAAAACCATATGTGGTCTCCCAAAATGCCTATCCAATGCCGTTACACAACTCCCACAAAATATGTTGGTACCGAAGTCTTCTCACTCAAAAACGCATATATAACATGTATAGGTGAACAACTCATCAATGCCTTCAATGACAAAGGTAGACTAGGAAGAACCTATAATGGCTTAACCAAGCACATACTTGCCAAACATGGCGGCTCATTTAATATATCACGCATAACCCAACATGACTGCCTAAGATCACCAATCACAAGAACACTATTCTTCCTAAAAACTACTAGTAACACCCACCTTAGAAGCACACTAGACAAATTTCCCCTTCTCCCCACACCATTAGAGACACAATGGTTGCGCCAAGCACAAAATATCCCAACGTTAACCCCCACTACCTCCCTAAAATACTTACATAAATTAATAAGTACTACAAAACATAACTGAACTCAAACACATAACACACCCCAATGACATACAATTAATGACGAACGACGATTTCAAACATTATTATACCTCCCCCACTAAAACAATTAAAGCCGACCTAGAACACGCAAGAATGCTCTTTTGCGAACCAACATGTCATAATTAATGCCCAAACAATTGCTCAACACATGCCATACCAAATACCCTCAAGACCGCATATAAGATACAAAACCGTCACATCCACACAAGAAATAGTAGACATAATTCACACCCTCCGCCACCTCCACCACCGGAATACCCAAAACCTCCCCCGCATATCCAAAGAAACCATACCCAATTTCCAATACACTCTATAATAAACGACCGTCTTCACACTTCCAAAGATAAAAACAAAATTACGAAAAAATATACATCCTATCTATGCCTATGGCAACTTCCAAACGAAACAAATTACAACAAATGGCTCCCACAAAGAGACTTATTCCCATGGAATGACCAAGACACCATAAACCATAACATACTACACCCAAAAACAACACAAACATTTCACCAACATCCTACAACTAAACTTTAACAAAGAATAATTAAGAGATACAAGATACATCCCCCCCCCCCACAGAACATACCCCTATGTCATATCCACATTTACGAATGCAATCCCGATAATGACATCGCATGTACACAACATACCATTCAAAGCCAACATGGCACATCACATATTTACGACAATGATGGTCGCCACCTAGTTACCATCCCGGAACAAAGATTACAATGGCTATGGGAACAATACCAAGACGCACTAACCAAAGAACATAATTTAGAACCCCCCATACAAACATTTGAAAAAGAAGTGGCATGGTTGTATCAAAGGTACAAATATAGAATACCCAAAAATGATCCCCTCAAACTCGCGCAATACACCCTCCCAAATACCATCATTGAAAACATCATCAACTCCTTCCACATCACCCACTCCTACTTCTCGTCACCGGTAACATGCCCTACTACGCTAAGACAATTTTCCTCCCCTTTTTCCCGAGACAAAGTATTCGGATCAATAGGAACAACATTCCAACATAAATGGATAGGGAACGGGTATGCCCATCCACATATAGAAACGGACACACAACAAGCCCTACATTGGGCAAGACTTGCAGCCCAAAATAACCCAAATACAATTACAATACTGGTAACAACCGACCCAAATTGGTACCACAACCTTCAACCTCATGTAGGCCCTTTTCCAGATTCACACGTCATCACACACTTTAAGGCAGACACCATTATATACGATGAACCCACAATCCCACCAGAACTACGAATTGAACCACGCATAGAAAGCCGTGACATCCGCATACTATGTATACATCACAAAATCACATCACTCGGCCCGATAAATTACACACACCAAATGGACATTATTTGCAACACATTACAAATACCCACTACTTTTAACACAACGGTGCCACCCACACCAATAAACACCCTAGTAAACCGTAGCAAGAAATGGTCCCAACTCATATACCCTCCCCCATCTACGACTCAAGTTACTAATGTCCCCATCATCATAAACCAAGACATATGTCTTCCCCTCAAATATCAACCACAGTTCTGCTATTACACAGACGGATCCTTCATCCCACCCAAAGAAACAACCCAAGGACCTTGGAAACGAGAAAAAACATGATATGGCATATATAACCCTTTCAAAAATATCCAAATCACAGAAAGACTACCCGGACTCCAAAACATACTAAGAGCCGAACTAATGGCTATACACCATACCCTCCGCCTCCTCACTACCACATACCGAAATGAACCGGCACACATCTTCACAGATTATCTTAATGTTCTATACCTACTAAACACGCAAACAAAACACCCAACTCTACATAATAGCCACCCTGACAAAAAGATACTCGAATCTATAATTGAGATGTTGCAATCTCGCTCACAAACCACCACACTCCATAAAGTCAAAGCTCACACAAACATTAGTGGTAACGAACAAGCGGACAAATTAGCCAAAATGGGTTGTGAACTCGAACATAGAGATGCCACAATCACATATGAACATGCACACCCCACGCCATACTACCTACAGAAAGATTGGTGGCACTCAATGCAAGAAACACAAGATAAAGGCCCCATCCAACACCTTGGTAAATACATCGCTAAACATGACAAAAAACATAACCTATCCATTATAGCAACCCAAACACATCAACTACATAAGTGGCTAGACAACAAAGATATTGACAAAACACTATCAAACGATTTTTGGAACAACCCGATTATCACAGACAAACAAAAAACATGCCTAGTCAAATTCAGAACCGGACAATACATGGGACATGCCAGAAAACAACTTTTCTTCGGAAGAAATGCATACCCCTCACATACGTGCCCCATATGCAACACACAAGAAGCAGACACATGGTTACATGTACTCCTCAAATGTAAACAACAACACATACACGCCCTAAGAACCAAAAGACATAACAAAGCCGTATGGGAAATACCCAAACTTCTCATCTCCAACAAAAAGACAAGATACTACACACTCATGAATGCAGGTACATATAATGAGCTCCCCCAAGAAAACACAGTACCATCATGGTTACTTCCATGCACATGTACCACCCAAAGATGTCACTGCAACGCTAGGCTCAAACCTGACATATTATGCATACTAGGACACCCATATAAGTCCCCACCACCAGAAGCACCCACACCGGAAATTACAGTTCAATTCATAGAATTTACATACTGTAATGACAGATTCTCCACTGAAACGATAAATCAAAAAATTACAAAATATCAACCACTCATAAATAATATTATCGCAAAGGGTTGGAACGTAGCCCCACTTATTGTATTAGCATCTGGTGCTAGAGCCACAACTCACATCCCCTCAATGAACGAACTCGAAACAAAGCTTAAACTTCCTACATCACATCACAAATTAGGAACACATTCAAACAACTTAACATAATTGCCATACAATATGCACACTCAATATTAATCCACAAAAGACGAATAGAAAACATACAACCCATCACAGATTTACAAAATCATAATTAAAATTAGAGAGGGGTAGTGGTCAGACCACTAATTATTAAGATACCACCTATAGCTCAGAAAGGCGGGGAGTAGCCGGTTGGTTGGCATAACTTTCCTGCCTATGATTAACTCACTCGCAGCACCAAGTCAAAGTGTATTGCACCAACACGCTCAGACGGATTCAACGCGAATTGAACCCGGACCGTATTAATATAACACGCACACCCTTATCCAACCAACCTTGGAACCATGACTTGGCGACCAACTACACAATCAACCACCACTTATACTCCAAAACAAACACGCACACTTCTCGTCCCAAACAAAGTAACAAGACTCACAAAATTATAATTAAACAAAAGTTATGAACCCAACACACCCCCCCCCCCCCCTTACACACGGTTAACCAGTAAAACCCCTAGTTACTAACATAGTGTCTACTCCCTGAAAGGGGTGAAGTAGTATTACATCCAAAGCCACTACCGTGAGGTATGGCCACGGATGTCCTACGAACAGACACTTTATTCACTCCGCCCCCCCTAGGCGGGACCGGAGTTCTTCTTCTTCTTACAAACCTTCAAATTAAAGATGGAGGACATTGAAAATTATTCGAGAGTAACCAAAAGTCGTGATGCTTATTTTCATGGGTGAAGGTACACCACACTAAAAAATTGTTATGGCTATCTAGGATGTAGATCTTTATGAACTATAAGATTGCGGTTCCTTGCCATTCAGTTCTCTTCCACTAGACATGTTTGACATCTATGAATACAAACACGAGTTGAAAATCTACTATTGTAATAGATCATAAATCCATGCATTGGATGTGAACCATAGTGTAACAAATGTAAAGATACCAACTACAAGGGAAGGGGAGGGGGGGACCAAAGGTGGCAAGAAAAAACAATGTAGTGCATATTTTATTGTTCCTTCGCCATTCCAAAATCTCAACCCTCGTAGCTAGGGCCTCCTTCGGAATTAGGGTTCAACACCAAATTCAAAGGCATAATGCAAGGGCAGCCATTCAATCTTGCCCGAGGAGACTTTTGCAGCTTTTGCTCCCGTTTGTCAAGCTATACGAGTAAGTGGCCAAGTTCGTGAATCCGTTGAAATGGTTCCGTTCAATCCGCTGGGATTTTGTAGTGATGAATTGTTTGTAAAGCTCAATTTGTGTTTTTTTTTCTCTTGTGTTTGCTTGCGTATAGAGTGTCTATGTTCGAACTTGGCGACCTAGTAGTAGTATCCGGAAAATTATGAGTGTTTTTTTAATGCTATATTTAACTATGATTTCTATAGATGCTTTGTTGGTGCAACATGAGCCAACCACAAGAGTTGGCGGATGCGGAGTTCATGGGATAAGCTATAAGCTCCACATAGGCACCCGGGGTTCGATTGTGTGTTGGACTTTTGTAGGGATGTTTTTGTTTTCAACCTTTTGAAGGTGCCCTACTAGGTTGATGATTCTTTTAAGTTTTTTTAAGTGCCCCATAGGGCCGAGGTCCATTGAATTGGACTAAAGCTCATACCTACATATTTATGCAAAGGAGGGAATCGGCACTTGCTTACAAGTCAACCGGTTGAAATGGCAAAAGAAGAAAATGATTCAAGTTTGAAACATTGGGTTTTTTTATGACTCTTTCCTAAAATAGATATACTATTCAGTAGTTTTCTTGAAGCGTGACCAATGAATTAGCTATATCAAAAACAATTGCTTTAGAGGACTTGGGATCTTAGATTATTGTTTCCAAACTCTTCTTGTCATAGAATTCAAGCACGTGGTGGACTCAAAAGCAACACACTTTCAATCATACAAGGAAGAACCTACATGGTCAAACGAGGGAAGCTAACATGAGCAAGGAGAGGTGAGCAATGAGCAATAACACATGAGTAATGATGCCAAGTTTACTACATGGGAACGGTTTGAGGAAAAACCCCGGGATCAGAGACGCCCAAATCACAAACACTAGAATTCCGATGTGCCCGATATATGGGTAACCACCGTAAAAATATATTTTGGCCTAACCTACACCCAAATCCAAATTGTACACTATGCCCCAATATAACCATAGACACATGGCCACACTTACTTTCTACATGCTCAAATCCCCACATAAAGGGATTATATATAGCACGCCATAATAAAGCAGTACACCAAATCGCACACACACTATAATCAAATATACATACGAGATACTACACACTCATAAACGCATGCAATCAAAACTCTAGGCCACATAATTAACAAGGCTACAATGGTTACTCCAATGTACATGCCCCACTATACCACGCACATGCCTAGCCAAACTCAGACCGGACATACTACGCGTACTAGGCGCCCCCACATACAGCCACCCCCCACGGGGAGGTCATCTTCATTGTAAAGTTGAACAACCACGTGTGAACACTTTACATGTAAAAAATCCTACTTTTTAAATAAAGCATCACCAAAATGGGTCAAACTTTTACCAATTTTTTTTTCATGAGTAGATATAGACGGTACCTATTACATAGTAAAAATGGTAATTAAATTTGATGATTTGATAATTAAGTTTTTTATTATAAAACATACCGTTTCTAACTAGAATGACGCAAAATTGAACTAAAAAATTTACTACAAAAATGAAGATGGCTAAAAATTTCAAAAAGATAATATCAATGGTTATGTCTTTTAGAAAAAACATCATAAATTTTAAAATTATATGTGGCATGCAATATAGGGGTAGCAAACTTTGTTTGCACATGGTGTTCAACTTGACAATGGAGTGACCTCCCGTGCCACCACCCACCACATACAACGAAAAAACCACTAAATACAACCCACTCATACAAACACTTAGAATAGCCGGTTGGCAAGTCAAGCCTCTCATTACCATCACAACATGTGTTAGAGGAGCTATCCACGAACAACCAATTAAAGACTCAAAGAAGCTCAAAATACCCAAAATCGAGATCAAAACACTTATGAAACAATTACACCAAATTGCCATTAAGGGGTGGTTTACACTATGGACCAAGAGCCATGACCATGAAATTCTAAAATCTGTGATTGGAGAGTAAAGTGCTCTTGGTCCCATTTGGCTTTACACTACCTTGAAAAAAAGGAGAATGACCACTAACTTTGAGGTCCCCAAAAACTACTAAAATCTGCCATTTGGATAATGTGCCATGGTCCAACGGGTTTTCCGTTGAGGCGAGGCAAAATGCTCGACTCAACGGAAATCAAGGGAGCTGTAAGGCTGAAAATCAGCCATTGGCCGAAATTTTTTTTAATATTTTTTTCCGAATATTTTTTGACGTTACTGTATTTATATTAAAAAAATCAGCCCAAAGTTGTCCCAGTCCAAATCCACTTTACACTACAAGAGTGACCAAGCCACTCAAAAATCCATTTTTGATTTTTCATGGTCACGGCTCTTGGCCAAGAGCTATGACCATGAAAATGATTTAATTTTCTTGGTCACGGCTCTTGGCCAAGAGCTATGACCATGAAAATGATTTAATTTTCTTGGTCATGTCTCTTGGTCCATAGTGTAAACCGCCCCTAAATACCTCACATACTTAATACTAAACAAAAGGAATCTTGACAACAAACAACCCCCATAGACCCCCCCTTAGATGTCAAGTTTCGCTCTTTCTTACCAAAGGAGCCCACCTTCCAAGAGGAAGCAAGTACCCTTACAATGACACTTGGTTAAACATGAACACAGTACAGAGCAACATGCTCCCATTGACGTTAGTGTATAAACCAAACCCTGACGTTATTTATTTTATTTTATTCTAGTTTATTTCGTGTGTTGGAGAGTTTCTCCGTGTGGTCAAAAAATTGGGTTTCCTTATCTTGGTCATCAAATTTCTATTCCATTTTGCCGTCCTCTTGGCACGTCCTATTTGCATCCCCCCCCCCCCCCTTATAGAAACGGTATATTTGCACTGCATGGAAATCATATGAAGTTTGATTCGATTACGATTACAATATTCCAATATTCCAATATTCTTGCACGAAACTTTCAACACTATCAAAGAGACTTAGTTGAATGTGATTTGGAATCGATGAGGGTGAAGAAATCATACGTCATCATTGTATTATCTTGAAATGAGCGCCGGCCGAACCGATGTAGAACATCAATTGTAAATGTCTTTCTTGACCATTAGACCGAGATTTTGATGGAAATTTGTCGACTTATGAGGCCGCCAAGTTTTGAAGCGAAAACTCCGTCACTTTGCACAAATTACAAGCAAAGCTTCTTGATGAACAACTAGGGCGCATGCAATAGCCACCGGAAGTGACCACTCGAGTCATCACGCCCAAAATAAACTTCAATTCCTCAAGACCGACCGCCACCCGATATTCAATTCGATTTCAAACACATGCTTCAAGATGTACATAGTAAATTGGCCACTTCAAGTCCAACGTACTCTTGGTCCCTTTTCTCATTGCAAGTTGGGCTCGTGAAGGGCGAGGTTCCATGTGGGCCACTTGCTCACTAGACTCTAGGTAATAGTGTAATATGCATGTAGATAAGCACAAGTCGTCTATCAGTCACATTCTTGTGGCTTATTAGAATGTGGAGGGTTGTGGACACATGCCGCTAGACTCTTATGCACCCATTAAGAGCATCTCCACCCTGCCGCATTAAAGGGACTTGGCAAGCCCTTTAATGCGGCCTTGGAGAAAAACATGCCCCACCCCTCCCCAACACCGAGGCCTTGATTGCCAGGGCTCTTCAAACTTCCGGCTCCACTCACTATCCTTGCGGGTGAGCGTTGCTCTTGCTGCGCCCACATTCCGGGGCCTCATCCACTTGCGATTCAGTGAATCGTGCCACTTTTGGGAATATATGGAATATTCTTGACAATTTTTCGGCTTGAAAAGCCAGTATGCAAGTAACGGTGGGGGAGTGCCACCCTAAAAAAATTTAGTGCATGCTTGGAGCCCTTCAAAGCGCATTTCGAGAGCCTGCCTTTCTGCCCAAGGGTGGAGATGCTCTAACGCATTTATTTTTTAACCTACACGTGCCGGTCAGTGAAGGATTGAAGACCAATTTTAGGAGGAGGAGGAGGTTAGTAGGTGGGCCCATGTTTGAGAAGACGAGAGTTACACTAAAGTATTACTGACTACGGAGGGTGGTACTAATTCAAATCACACGCACAATCCAGCCAAACCATCAAAGTTACCGAGAGCTGAAGTTGCTACTGAGTGACACTAAATTCACGAAGGCGGTGAATTTTATCCTCAAATTACTGTAGTTTTCAAGAAAAAATTAGTGCATGCCACATGCTTGTCACTGATTAATCGTGTCAAGTACCGATACTTTCAGTGATTAGTGCCAAGTGCTAGTACTTTAAGTGAATATTACCAAGTGCCAATGTGAACAATGTGTCCTAAATCTTTTGGCGGTGCACTAATTCATAGTGTGAAAAGCGTTCCCTAATTTCCCAGCCTCACTAATTGGTATATTTAGTGTAGTTGGCACATAGGAACCCTACCCCACCAGATTCCATCTACATTTGAGCATGTTCGTCCTGATTCCCACTACAATCTGGTGGGCAAACGGCCTACATGGAAACTCACTTGAAGTCTCCACGGAAACTCACCTGAAGGCTCCCGAAGAATGTCGTTGACCTGCAATGTGAACGTGGTGAAAGTTGAGAAGGTTCTTCTTTAATATTCCTAGAGTAGTATAGTAGACGCCCGAACACCGGCCACCAGAGTCTACTAGCTAGGTAAAGAAATTTAGAACACACTATTTTTATAAGCGGCAGTTTTGCATATTGAGGACTTTCTGCGTACTTTACATGCGTCATATGCTTACTCTAGATTGTTCTTTAATTACTAGGGCCCAGTGACTTCCATTAATAGGGTTTCTTCCCACAACATTATTGAAGAGATATATGTGGCCCTACGTACGTGGACCACTTGGAACGGGCTCGGCCATGCAATCTCATCTCTCCTTAAATTCGGAGTTCCGGCTTAAACTTGTCCATTGAGAAAGGTCAAAACACAAGGATCTATTTCGGTATTACGGGTGGAGTTTCAAGGAAATTCTCATGGAAATTGCGGTGAAAATGCATATAAATTTTGTGAATTCTACTTGGTTTTTTTAATATTATAAATTGAATTGATGTTGGTTTTGTAATATTGCTCAAACATGCCTTGATGATTCCTTGGTTGTAAGGAGGAGGTTGTCGGGGTCATGTGTGTGACTAGAGCAGTTGGGAGTTTTGAAGGGTTATCTTACATGGTTGTTTGGCCGACGTAATCTTACTATTAGTATCCGGCATTTGGTTACAAGGTTGGTTGGCTGGTAGTGGTTGGTTGGCACTAATATTTTGTTTTGAAACACCACATTGGCTCTAGTAACCGAACACCGCCACCCTTGTAAGATGAGTATTGTTCATTCTGCAAGGGTGGCCCACACACAAGCAAGAAAAAGTTTTCATGAAATTCTCAAGATCCTCGGCACCAAGGGTGCAACATGCTAGTGTTGAGTAATGTTGTGTCAAGATCAAAGACCCCATATGGCGTTTGAGACCTTGCAATGGTCGTAGTGAGACCCTCAACGTATAGGAGCTTCAATGTACTACCACCCCTCCATCCAATATTGATAAATTTACTTGGACAACATCAAACCTGACCCCAAATTTAGTTCAAATCATGGCTCGGGCTTTGTGGTGTCTATATGAGTCATCCCTTGTAGATGAAGGGGCTCTACTATCCACAAATCTCCTTTTAGTCAAGGGCGGATTCATTCCAAGTAGACCGTGATGGATTAACTTGGAGTCTCCAATGCCATTTTTTTTTTTGGTTTTGGATCTAGTTTGAACAACTCGTTTTATACTATAAGATATTCCACAACATTTTAACACCGTAACATTATTAAGCAGTGTGCGTTGTTAATGTGGACCCTAAGAATACGATCATGGGATGCCCCAACCCAATGCAATTTCAAACTTAATCTAGTGCAAGGAGATTTAGTTTAAGGGCCACTTCACATACGAGACTGAGAGCCCACGACCATTACACTTCAAGCACTCTCATTGGTGGAAAAGGTAGAGTTGGTCCATGTTCACTTCACACTACCCTCGAGGGACCAACGGAGTATGTGAATGCGAGATGGATGGAAAGTCTACATAGATTTCCTACACGGATTCCTACATGGCATTGAATGGATCCATGTTTCACGGTCACTTGGACTATTTTCAAAAACCACTTCTTGGAGGTAGGCCTAAACTGGGAGACCTTGGCACTCCGAATGCTCACAACTGTTGATTTATTCTATTTTATCATGTGTGAGGGCCCCTATGAATAGAAATGTCATTTGGTTTAGGGCCCGGTCACATATGATTTCACACTACACTTGAGGGTGCGTGACCACACTACACGATTTTGGAGGTGTGTTGGGATTGCCTTTGGACACTGTCTTTTGGGCTCTCGCAATTTCATGGTTACGGCTCTTGGCTCATGTGTGAAAGTGGCCCTAATTCTAATATGCACTAGGTTGAAACATCCCATGGTTATATTCTCAGGGCTTGTAATATGCACATATAGGTAACCTAAAACTCTAAAAGGCATCACGGGCCTTGGCTTGGTGGTTAGGGCTCATGGCCCCCAATGAGGAGGTTGTGGGTTCTATTCCCCAGGCCGGTGTGGTGCTCACCACCTTAGTCCACCCAACTATGGTGGGGGGTCCTTGGACCTTGTTGTATGGGTACCTCAAAGCCCTTTGGGGGGATTCCATGTCCAGTATCCTCAAGGCACTAGTGGCTAGCTAGGAACTAGTATAGTGTGTCACTATAGTGCCCACCCCGAGAGGGGTTAGTAGTCCTGCACCACTGGTATTATGCCCTGAGGGTATAATTCCAAGGGTGGATCGAACGGGCATTCCAATCACGCTGATCACATGGTCAACGTTTCTTCTCTTCTCTTCTCTAACCTATAACTCATTGCTAGCCAGTGGCCACTAGGAACAAAAAAAAATGAATATTGAATATTGAATATTGTACCCGTCTTGATAGTAGGGTCTGAAAGTCCACAACCTCTAGGCAAATAGTTGCAATGCTTTAATTTCAAAGGTTGGTCCGTAGTATTAAAGGCACACATGGTTGTTTTAGTAGCAGCAGTTGCAAGTGAGATAGTAGTACTATAAGAAGAAGTAAGACAGTGTATATTTGATCTTCCCAAGTTGTTGCAAGATCCGGGTCAGGAAACACGGAAGATATTACAACATTACAACAAAAAGTGGCTATTTTAGGCTCAAAGTTAAGTGTGTATGATATTGTGTCCTTTAGGATGAATGAGGTCGGTGTATTTTAAACACGAGATTGGTGTCGTGATTGGATTGAAAACTGCACCAAGTGGCCAAATGGGAGTGGACTAAAATGCACCCTTCTCCCTAAATCAATGTGGATCGTATTAATTAATTAACCCCTCGTATTTGCCCCCAATCACACGGAATATTTTACACCCATCATTTGAAGTAACTCATGACTCCTAGTCAGCATGAAAATTCTGATATGTTTCATATAGATAGATAGATAGATAGATGTAAGTTCCTTTAGATTTGGCTTTGATTTGTAGGAGAATGGTGTTCCGAAGTGATTTTGATGCTCGTAGAAGGTCACTAAAATCTTCAGCATGACATGGGTGTGATGACAAGTTTCTTTGCCCACGAGTTTTCGCCACATCGAATAGTGCAAATAATGCGGGCCACGATAATTTTCTAGAGCCCACACTAATTCTCGCAGTGAGAATTAATGTGGACCCCATTAGTTTTCCACCCACTTGAGTTTTCTGGTAGAACATTAGTGTAGGTCACATTGATTGTTTTTCTTCTTTTCTTCTTTTCTTTTTTCCTAGAAGTTTAATGTCGGCGATTCTTTTATTTTGTGCTACTATTTGTCCTGTAACTAATATTCATTGTGTTGGTTGGAAGTCTTCGTGAAGACTGAGGGCACGCCCTAGGGTCTTGGACACGCGTTAATGTCACCTTGACTAGAAAATCAGTGTGGTCCATGCTAACTTCCCACCCACATTGATGGGATTATTTAGTGTACTTGCTATCCATTGTAATATCAACTATCTTTAGCAATTGGGCAACACCTCAAACTTAAAATACTTGAAAGTTTGCATGTAAATTCACACATGACAAACACTCAACATCCAATCTACAAACTTTGACAACCTCTAAAGAGGCATATGAACCCAAAATCTGAAATTTTAAATTCTTACATACATACAATCTACTTATTATGCATGTAGTTTAATAATCAACATAAAATCATCTATTTCATGAACCAACATTTAAAGGGGGGGGGGAGCACAACTTTTCTTGAAACTACACTAAATATTCTATTTAGTGCCACTTAATTACTATTTGGAAATACTCAATGCTATAGCTATTTACTGTATATAACTTTTGCCAACAAAGGTCATATTGGTTGTTTGAACATTATAGAACATTATCATCTTTACTTGGTAAAAATATATATTAATATTTTTAAGAAATAGCATTGTGTGACTCCAAATAGTAAGTGACACTAAATATCATATATAGTGCAGCTGTCCCAACTTGAACACTTCAAAATTGTGAATATTAAAACTTCCCAACCTTTGTTGTGAAGTTTCTATATGCAAGTGGCCGGATCAAAGCAATGTTATTGATAGTGGTCTCAAATGCCCTCAACATTAAAGGTTTCACGAAAGTTACAAGTTCAATCGAATGCACCATAAGGTAATGAAGGGTTAAATAAGATGATCTTTTTAGCTATGACAACATGCTATGGAAAATAGCCCATATGGCACAACATGCATCTAAATTCAAACCTTGTATTATGCTAGAGAACATTTCATTGAATTTGCTTTTATTTACCTTGCAAGTTTGCCGGAATATGTAAAACTATACAAGATTATGTAGATGTATGTTCGTAATTTGTTGTGGTACATTAAGTATATACAGGGTTCACATGTTCTCAAGTTCAAACTAACTCACCGCAAAGAATATGGGTTAACATGTAATGGCAAGACTATGTACAACTTGGTCTATGTCCTTAAACAAAATTTTATACCTCACTTTCACATCAAAGTTGAACTTATTTGGAATGGAATCCAACCGCACAAAGTACCATCTCCACCAAGAACATTGTAATTTGAAGTCTCCTTGCAAAAAGTATGAACAAATCTTCTATAGTTTTTTCAAGATGTGTAGGAGATTTGAAGAAAGAAATGTGCAAATGTGAGCAGAATTTTGGAACTTGATTATGCAAATAAGATCTTATTTATTTATGTAATGTTTTTGTGGAGTTAAGTTTGCCCAATCAAACTCATACAATCAAGCAAAGTACCACCTCCAACAATATATTTTTGATTTGAAGTCGTTATGCAAAAGATATGAAATTTCGGCAAGCCCTTCCTAGTGGTGTAGTAGGAGGTTGAAGTAAAAATGTGTTATAATCATATTCACGGGGCCTGATTGTGCAAAAATTCCCTTGGGGTTGTGTTAAACTACTAAAAGTAAGAATACCAAGCATAATTTCACCTTCATAATGAATTATGGGGTTGAAGAAATTCTCCATGAGTTATGCATAAGTACATACAAGAGCACTACTAAGGCCTTATCAACTTACATATCCCACATAGATTGTGAACACTACTCCCACTCTAAGCTTCCTTGTATCATGGGTAGTTCTCTTAGTGCATTTTTAAAACGACGTGCCGCATAATATAGAGAGGATTGAATTCATTTGACATAAAATTTATGAAAAAATTCCAAATAATGAAGGGTCCATTACAAGTCGACAATCCCATTACAAGGTAGATAGGTTTAAAATGTGGGCCATTCCCTTTTTGTACAAATAATATAGGGGCTGAAGATAAGGTTCCTAGGATGTATGTTTAGTAGGATCAATTTTGTACACATGCCTCATCGTTTGCCCAAAAATGAATGAAAATTGCAACGCCCATTACTGGTTGTCTTCCTACATGGCCATTTGTAAAAAACACCCCGGGGGTTTTGTTTATTCATCAAGTCCATTGTGTTTTGGGCAAGTCATATTGGTTTTAGAGTTTGAGGAGAAACTCCTCCTTATGGATTTCAGATGTGGACCCACCTTAGTGGCAGCTACGGCCAAGGCCCAGGCTGCACCTCAAATGTTTGGATGCCAATAGCCCAGGAGCTGCGGTGCCCAAAGCGGCAATTTCAAGGCACATGTGCCAGGGCCTCACCTTCTCCTTGTGCAAACAAAGAACATCCCTCCTTTTCTTGTCTCATAGAGGAATGCATGCTGATCGATTCACGAACCCCATAGGTAACACCGACAACAAGGATCTTAGTTGATGCCAAGAGTAGATGGAGAACCTAGAGGTGGAGAAAGATAGAGAGAGAAAGGTGGCATGTACATGGAGACGAGACCGAGGAGTGGAGTTGGTTGGTAGGTGGCTTTAGAGAGATCAGAGAAGTGACTGAAGGACGCAAGATGAAATGGATTACCAAATAGATCAATATCAAAGTGAGGAGATAAGGTAGTAGCATCACATGTACAATCTCCACACTGACCCTCTGTTTACAACGCCATTGTTCACTAAGGTTCTCCTTATAGAGTGTTTATCAACTTCACTAAGGTTGTCGCTTTGCTTATCATTGAGCTACTAGTTTGCATCTTAGGATTGATTACGTTCATCTAATATAGGATCCATGATTTTGTTTATGTTGTGTTTTTGTTTGCGAGCTGGAGAGTGGTGGCTGGTCGTTGTTTGAATTTTGAGGTTTTCCTACAAACGCATGTTTGTGTGGACGTTGTTTCGAGTGCATCAATATAGAAATGTAATTTTGAGTGGTTCTCTGATCAAAGCACCAATCTCCAAAGAGTCTTTCTCTGACATTTTTTTTCCCCAACAGGAACTAGATTTGAAAAGGTGTTCATTTTTTTTTAGAGCAACACAAATAAAGCAGGGTAAAGAAATTCTTGTAGTTTTAACCATCGACAGAGCGATGTCACTTCATATTTACGGTTCAATTTCAAGTTCTGAGCAGAGTCTCTCGACACAATCCTCTACCCATTTGATGTGTATTTGTTGGTCATGGAGTGCACTGCTCATGATTTGTCCATGACAATCAATAACAATTTTATTTGTTCTATAGGCCAGAAGTGTTTTCCTCCCAAATTTGATAACTACTTTGAGTTAGATATAATTGTGGGTTCTGTAAGAGCAAACACGAATGAAGAGCGCCTCGGGTACACTGTATCCTAGATAACATGATACTCTTGTCCAGTGCGTATAAGGGATGCGGGTGTTATTGGGTTGTTTTTCTTAAAATGGACATATATATGTTTGATTGTTGTGTGGTTAGACAAGGATCGAAGAACAAGCACAATAAGAACATATGATGTTTAACAGAGATTGAATTACGTTTCCAGATCTTATCAATTACTGCACATTCTAGTGAACATAATTGGGAGGGCTTATGTATTATGTCAAGGAATCAACAATCATGCACCTCCAATAGTGATAACTTAATTAGGTGAGGTCCAAATTTCCATCCAACTTTTGTTGATGCTCATCGCAAACTTTCCAGTCTAAAATAGGTTTCATTTTGTAAATCTAATATGTCGAAGTTGAAGAACATGAAAAACAAACCGAAAAACATCTACATATCTTAGGGGTAAGAGAGGGTTGTTTTTGGGACAACCCAAGGGTAATTGGTTGGTTGGTGAGGTTAAAGGATTGAGTGTGTTAGTGGTCTAGATAACAACACTGATAGCCAAGTAGTAGGATTTGCCTTCAGCATGTCTCCACAAAATCTAGAACGTAGACTTGTTATGTAACTTCAATGATGCATCTTAATGATCACCTTCAACTAACTTTTGTGATTGTCTCTGTGGGCTCCTTTGAACAACAACGCTCAAACATCTCAAGATCAACAAGGTATTGAAAAAGTTATTTTAAATTTGTTATGTCAGGCCAGTTCTTAGTATAAATTCACCTCCATGTTATTGTATTGGAATCAACAGGAGATAGGATTGCACAAGTTTAGACACCTATACAAAGGCACGTGAACAATGCTTGGAGAGAGATGGTCTCATGCTCTCCTTGCTTTGCCTTTTATTTCTTTTCTTCTCTTCATTGGTTCACACAAACAATATGGGATAACGCTTATCCCTCTTTGGACTAGCATGGTAGCCTTATTCTAATCTTATTATTTCTCATGCCTCTTCCTTTATATTTTTATTGACTACAAGCAATCTAATGCTCTACCCTCTACACTCTCATTTTGCAAGTAGTCAAAGGTTTTTATACCCATTGCCTTTGTTAATGTTTGATGCCTATCATTTGCAAGTGGTTTGTTTAGCACGTCTCCTATCATATCCTCCGTTGGACAATACTTCAAACATATCTCTTGGTTTTCTAGTTCTCTTTAATGAAGTGATGTTGTACATCAATATGTTTGGTGTGAGAATGGTGAATGGAATACTTTGCAAGTGCTATCCATCCTTGATTGTCACACATGATGGATGTCGGTCCTTTTTGCACGTATCCCACATCCGTAAAAAATTGCCTAAGCCAAACTGCTTCCTTAGTACAATGATTTGTAGTTATGTACTCCGCCTCCGTCGTAGACAATACAATGGTTGATTGTTTCTTGCATTTTCACGAAATGACTCCAACGCCAACAAAAAATACGTACCCTGTGGTGGATCGCCGGTCGTTTGCATCCGCCGCCCAATCCGCATCATAGAAACCTCTCAAGACAATATCCTTGCTTCCGAGGCATAATCTGAAGTCCAAAGTGCCCTTTAAATACCTCATGATGTGTTTTACGGCCATCCAATGTGGTAGACCGGCCTTTGACATGAATTGGCTCACCGTACTTACCACAAATGCAATATCGGCCCTCGTGGCCATCATTGCATATATGAAAGATCCTACCCTGGCCTTGTATGGACCACCTTCCATTTCCCTTTTGCACATTCACAAATTCTTCATCCAATTTTTTTAATAATTTTGAATTCATATCGAATGGAGTTCCAACCGGTTTGCATTCTTCCATGTTGAGACACTTGAGGACCTCTTTGATGTAGCTCCTTTGGTTCAGGGTAATGGTACATGCTTTTATATTCCTCTCAAATTCCACTCCTAGGCAATAATGCAATTATCCGAGATTGTTCATCTCAAAAAAAAATTTAAGCTCCGATTTGAGTCATTCCAATTAGGTTATATTGTTTGCCAATATAATCAAATCATTCATGTAGAGGATTGCAACCAACAAATATTCACCCGTTTGTTTGACATACAACGAATGATCCACTTGGATCCTACAAAAACCTTCGTTAATAAAGAACGAGTCAATACGGTGGTACTACACCCTCGGCAATTGCTTGAGCCTGTACAAAGCTTTCTTGAGTTTGCACACAAGATCTTATTTTCCCTCTTATACGAAACCCTCCAGTTGATCCATATAAATCTTTACCTCCAATATTTTATTAAAAACTTTGTTTTTACACCCATTTAGTAGATCTCCCAATCCATGGCCGCTCTTAGTGCGAGAATGCATCTAATGGTGATAAACTTAGCCACAAGAGAAAAAGTCTCATTAAAATCCACTCCGGCCACTTAAGAATATTCTTTTGCTACTAACCGTGCCTAATGCCTAACAAATTCACCAATTGTATCATTCTTAGTGCAGAACACTCATTTGCCTCTTACACTTTTGTGATTCTTTGGAAGGTTGGTCAATTCTCACGTATCATTGGCCATGAGCGAGCCGTGCTCCTTTTGCATTGCGGCCTCTCATTTGCTTGCATTTTCAGATCTCAACGCTTCACATAAATTCAATTGATCATCCAACAATGCTACATTTTCCCGTTCCCCGCCATGTTGGAGTAGAATGTGATTCTTCCACCACTCTCCAAGCAAACCCTCGGTAATTCGCCCCTTTTAGGATATCTTCCATCATTGCCAAATCTCTCAACGCAGCCATAATTCTCCGTGGGAATTTCAATTGTCTCCTCATTTGCAACCAAGTGATCTTCCACTTGTTCCTCGCACTCCTCACCATCATCACACAAAGATAATTTGAAGGATTCATCTACAACAACCGCTGTAGGGCTTTCATTTCTTCCATTTGGACGAATCTCCAAAGCGATTCCAACACTCGTGTCATCTTCCATCATTACCACGTCTCTATTTTTTGTGAATTTTTTAGTTTATAAGCACATTAGTCTATAGGCCTTAGTCCCTTCATAATAACCTAAAAACAAGCATATTATGCCCTTTATATCGAGTTTACCTCTTTATTCATCGGACACCATTGCGTAGGTGACATCCCCAAACACATGTATATGTATAATGCATGCAAGGCCTCATTCTGCTCCATGCTTCCTCGGGTGTAATGGAATCTAAGGCCCTTGTTGGACAACAGTTTCGTGTGTAAACCGTATTAACCACCGTTTCTGCCAAAAATGATTTGTCAAGATTTTGAGCATGAAATATGCTCCTTGCCATCTCTACTATGGTACAATTCACACGCTCCGCTATTTCATTTTGTTAAGGCGTATATGAGATAAACGTCTGCTTCTCGATATCATAATCATTTAAAAAATGATTGAATGTTTTAAAAACAAATTCCCCGCCATTGTCCGACCGAAACATTTTGATTTTGTACTCCAATTGTGTCTCTACAAGTGCTTTGAACTCTTTGAACTTCTCAAAACAATTCCCTTTGGATTTCAACACATACAACCACACATCCTTTGAAAAATCATTAATGAAAGTTACAAAATACCTTACACTGCCCATGGATGTAGTCCTCATAGGACCATACACGTCGCAATGCACGATTTCCAAAGGCTTAGTCATTTGCCTCCCCCTTCGTTTGGAAATGCAGTCCTATGTTGTTTGTTTTCAATACATGCTTCACAAAGCAACGAGAATGTAAATCAAGAAAATTTGCCAAGGTTCATATCACTTAGCATGGTTTGAAACGTATAAACACCCTTCACATACAAATGGCCAAGGCGGCAATGCCAAGGCTCGAGCGCGCCATCTCATGTTGGAGATTGTACGAAATTGGCCGCTTTCGCTTTGTGCACCTTCACAAAATTGATTTTGTACAAGTTGTATTTGCATGGCGTAATTGCAATGGCTTCATTATTGCAAGATTTAATAATATATTCGTTTAGGTTGAATTGGACCTTCAAACTGTTCAACACAAGTTTGCTCGCTGAGAGCAAATTGGCATGCAATTTGAATACATGGAGCACATATTTAATATGAATTTGGTTGATTTTTCCTTCTAAAATTACTTTTACAACAATGGATCCTATTCCGATAGTTTGGACAATGCAATTATCAACCAAATGCACATTGGGTGGAGTGATTACCTTATATGTGTCAAATGCAGTCATATGCGAAGTCATGTGCTTAAAGGTAACCGAACACATGATCCATTTGCACATGCTTTTGGATTGTGCTCCATTACACATTACAAATGTGTAGTTGTCAACATCATTCGCAATCTTTACTTTATAGCAAAAACGCAAAATGTGGCATGGTTTGCCACAATAGTAATATGATTATACATCTTGGCGTGGAAACGAGTTGCTTCTTTTGTCTTGTCGCAACACCATGGCGGCATCCTCATCTTGGGGTTATTCTTCTTGCGCTTTGACATCTTGTGCGCTATCACGTAGTCCATCGTAAGTTCCTTCATCGACATCGTCTCCATGGCGGTGATTAAGTATTTGAATGATGTTGGCAAGCTTTCGAGCAAGGTTATAACAATATTTTCATCCCTCACGTGTACCTCCAAACAAACGAATTGATCTGTGAGCGTCTTGACCTGGTTGATGTGGTCCAACAAGTCGTCGTCCTCTTGCATCTTACACATGAAAAACTTGCGGCAAATGAAAATGATGTTGAACAAACTCTTCGTCTCGTGAATGTTGTAAAAGGTCTTCTATGCCTCCACGGGTCCTTTGCAACTTTTAATGTGCGCAAGTTGGTTGTCCGTCAAATTGAGGCCAATAATGGACATGGCCTCCTTGATGCATATTTGGTATTTCTTCAACACCTTGGGATCCTCATTGGAAGGTGGAGGTTCCTCGGATCTGTCCACAATATTCCAAAAATCCATGGATGCCAACAACAACAACATTTTAAATTTGTCATATCAGGCCAATTTTTAGTATATTTTCATCCTCATGTTATTGTATTGGAATCAATAAGTGATAAGATTGCACAAGCATAGACATCTATACAAAGGCATATGAACAATGTTTGGAGTGACATGGTCTCATGCTCTTCTTGCTTTACCTTTTATTGTTATTATTCTCTTCATTGGTTCACATAAACAATATGGGATAACTCATATCCCTTTTCGGACTAGCATGGTAGCCTTATTCTAACCTTATCCTTTCTCAAGCTTCTTCGTTTACATTTCTATTGGCTACAAGCAATCTAATGCTCTACCTTCTATACTAAGGGGTTCCAAACCTTGTTACACATTCTTCGAAACCCCTTGCAAATCCTCATCACCGACATTCTTGGACTAGACTGTAAAAGACCACATAAGGCTAAAGGCATGATTTGTTGCATAAGCACGTGGTAGTCATATGACTTCAAACCCCCATATTTCCTCTTCCGTATGTATTGAGCCATGTTGGAAAGATGGCATGATGGTGTCTTCAATGACTCTATAATACTAGCAAAAACATCAAATTCTTCAGTAGTCAACACATATCAAGCGGTTGGTTTCAACATTTTACCATTTTTTTGGGTGGGGAATAAGCCATAAATGTCTCTTGTTGCCTCTATGTTGCAAGTCTTGCTTAACATTTACCATGTCCTTATGGCCGGTGATGGTTTTCAAAATATTTTTGGCAAAATTTTGCTCACAATGCATCACATCCAGAGTGTATCGTATGAGGAGGTCCTACATATGTAGAAATATATTAGTATGTTCTAGACATACACCTAGGCAAACATCATCTACCTTATGAATTTCATATGTGAGCATAGGTCACTATACATAGTTTCTAGGATTTCAAAATTGGGTTGGCAAGACATCAATAATATTATAGGCCACATTACGTTGCGATACTGGAAACAATTAGTGATTGCAGTTGCATCATTACTTTCCAATAAGGCAAGTTGTGTAAAATGCTCCTCCTTTTCACACCATGTACATTTGATGGATCTCCAACACCACCTTCTTTGTTACCTTCATCCAACCAAGTTCGGTATTGAGTGGCTCGTTGCACTTGCTCATCCGTAGTAAGAACATTGGGCTTCCCTCGATCTTCGATATGTCCATTAAAGTGGTCCTTCATTTTTGTTGACCTCCATGGATCATCATGTGGTAGCCACCTCTTCATGTCTGTAAAGGTTTGCTTCCCAACTTCAATAGAATGTTCACCTTTGAAATGTAGCCCACATAATGGACATGTTGCATAGCCTTGATGTGCAACACCTACTTTTGTTTCATAACTAGGAAAATCGTGGATTATCAATAGCAAAATTGCTTTTAGTTTGAAAGCCCGCGATCCCAGATCTTTGAGCACATCATAGGCAAACACGCCCTTCCATAGCTGGAGCAACTTTTTAACCAAGGGCTCCAGGTACACATCAAAAAATTCCAACGTCATAGATTGTTTTCCTGGAATTAGCAACGCTACCATGATGAAAAATTTCTTCGTAGTCAACCATGGGGGTATGTTGTAATTCAACAACATAACCGGCCAAGTATTCCAACTCGAACGTTGCATTTTGAAAGGATTCACACCATCAGCTGCCAATCCTAAGTGAATGTTACAGTCATCATGGCCAAAACTAGAATCTACACTTTCATGTACATGTGTTCCATGTCTTTGAATCACAAGGATGTCTTACTAATCCATTTGTGCTTTTGTTCTTTGCATGCCACACCATAATTTCATATATTGCCGGCATACGAAACATATGTTTTAGCCTAGGAATCACGGGAAAATGTCTAAGCACTTTCCAAGGTCTCTATTTTTTGGCCTCGTCTTTATACTGTGGTTTCTTACACTTGGGACAACTTGTGGCACCTTCATATTGCCCTCTAAATAAAAGACAACATGCTTGGCATGCATGAATTGTATTATAATTCAATCCTAATTTTTGGATCAGGGCTTTTGTGGCATGGTAGTTTTTGAGCAATTGTTTCTCACTAGGAAAAGGGTGTTTGCAGAAAAAGGTGAAAAGTTGTTCCGCAAATTGCTGCTCACGCCATGGATCGTGCACAAAGTCATTATCAAAATTGTGGCTACCAATATAGAAGACTTGACTCCATCGTACAACTCCTCCATAGCTTCTTCTAAAACACGTGGAACGTCATAATTCTCTTCTTCTGGAATCCTACATCCATTATCCCCCAAAGGTTCATCCTCTAAGTCATCATCCGAATCTTCAACTCCCAGCATCGGCTAGGTCATCGACGATTTTAAATGCATCCATGATGATGTCTTCGATTTGTTCTTCCAATGTAGGGGGTTGGGGTGGAGGCTCATCAATTCCTTGGGATGCTTCCTCAAGCATGCCGTGCATATCCAACCCTCCATCATATTGTCCATCATGTGCTCTTGAAGGTCTCCTGAACTCTTGTTCCCATTCATCATGAGAACATTCCCTATCTCCAGGCCCCCTCCACACTCGAAATGTGGCTTCTCTTCCATTTTTTATTAGGTGATCCTTTATTTTTGGCAATGAGCATTGAACTCGTCCTTTGCATTTGCAGCATGGGCAATGAATTTGTTTTCAATTTATACAATGTAGCCCTCTCTTGCTCCCTCCTCCATAAATGGTCATCGCGAAGTTGTTGGCGTCTCTTGTCATGAAGAAGGAGTCTTCCTCCCTCCATGTAACCTACAAAATGCCCACCATGAGAAATTTTTAATATCAATGAATGAACTTTGGAAAGGTGGATTTATCGATCTCGAGAAACGGATCCCATCTTCGTGGTCTATCATTTCTAATAATTAACCATGTAAGACCTTATGTTACTCTGGCCTATACTACAACGTGGTTGGTTTTCTTGGGTGAGCCCAACACCTTGTAAAGGTCTCTTGATGAAAACCCTGTTAGCGCATCTACAACATGCACATACAAATTTCTCTCCCATCCAACCTGGGGGTTCATGCCTTGACTTTATGCGCACATACCCGTACAATATGTTGACGGACCTTTACAAACGATGTCATTTTGTACACCAAAAGCTCACGTTGAAGGGTGGGTGGTTGGAGGAGGTTAGTAGGTAGACCTGGAGTTGAGTAGATGGTTGGCACATACGAACCCTACCCCCACTAGAATCCCTCTACATCTGGGCAGGTTTGTCCTTTCAAATTCACACTAGAATCTAGTGGGCGAGCGGCCTACATAGAAACCCACCCTTAGCGCCGTAGCATACTAACTACAACGTGGTGGGCTTTCTTGGGTGGGCCTGGCACCTGGGCAATTAAAGGTCTCCTGATGAAAACCATGTCAGTGCATCTGCTGGATGAGCATACAAAATTTTCTCCCATCCAGCCTGGGGGGCAGGCCTTGACTTTCGCACCACAGACCCATACAATTCATTATATTGTATTGGTGGACCTTGATGCATGATGCCCATTTCGTACACCGAAATTAAGCCTCACGTTGAAGGGTGTGTACGTATGTAACTTAGCTGCCAAAAAGGTGGAGCCTAACTGACTTGCTGGTAGCTAGCAAGCATGCACTTTGTATTATAAGTCATGGAGCGAGCGAGCACACACACTCGGAGGCCTACATTTTGACACAGCAAATGGCTAGTCATGTGAGTCGTTTGTTTGTTGGGAGCTATCGTAGTAGCTCCCCAAGGTGTAGCTTACCAAGTGGTCCACGGAGGGAGAGGGGGGGGGGGGGGGGGATTATATCGTATTCAAGCGTACCTTTTTGTCCATCCAACATTCAAACTTGACCGTTAGGTGTTTGCTATAGGTTTGTCGTTGAGTCATCTCAAAGGACCCTGAGTGCATGGATACGAGGTCTTTGAAGTTGATTGCAGTGTTAAAACAATTATATGAAAGAAAGAAAGAAAGAAAGAAAGAAACTTTTGGGCTGCATACTATGTCAAGGTTTTTATGTCGGATGAATGAGAGGTGTGCTCGTATAAGGTAAGTGTGCTTAAAGTGGACACTCCCAACAACCTAATACATGTAGGGGTTTGATAATCCAAGAAAACTTGCATGACCACATTAGTGAGTCCAAAGGAGGAAACATGAGAGTTGGTCTTGCTATTTTTTTAGATGGAAGTGATTATCTTATGACTTTTTGAAGTGGTGCTCATAGATTATATGAAATGGATTCCTTTTAGATATGTAAATTTCATATTTGAGCATGTGCTTATATGCTAGAAAGCATTTAACATCACCAACCACTTTAAGACTAAGGTTGATGCATCTATAACTGGTAAAATAGGAGAGTTTGCATCTGTTTACGAGGAGGAGTAGCGAGATTTTTTTGTTTTTTTTTTGTTTTTTGGGTGTGTGTGTGTGCGTGCACGTGCGTGTGCAAAGAGAAACAAATTCTGAGGGGGATGACATTTTTTTCTTCTTCATATACATATATGGAACTTGCTACAAATTTTGAAACGGTGCAATAAGGGTAACACATAATCAGTCTGTAAGTTAACCAATAATTGCTCATCTAAATTCAAATGCTTGGTTGTGACAGATGTCAAACTCTTATGTAGGTAATCATTCACAAGCCGCTGCCACATAAACCTTAACTCCGCTCACCTAAAAAAGGTAAATCTCATCCATGTTGGTATTACATGACCCTGGTGAGCGATTAAATGGACTTGGTCAACTATGGATGCCTCCAACCTTACATACCTTTCTTTCGATACTTCCGGGCTCTCCATGGTCCACTACCCAAGTCCACTCATGAGCTTAGAAGTGCGAGTCCCAATTGCCACGTTTTTTGTGTTATTATATGAACCACGATGATGAGCCCGGACTTTATCACCAGCATGTATCGGATCTAGCAGTAAAGGTCCGCATGTGATATACCACTAGAAGGAATGGGGTCCCCTTCGACATACCCCCTTCGACACGGAGGGCCCTCCGTGTCGCAAGTTTCCACACGCTTGAATTTTGAGCTTGAATTTTGAGCTCCGCGACATATAATTTCAACATGTGTGGAAGTTGTGTCATTCTAATGTCATTAGTTTGGTCCATGAAGGAATGTTCTATAATTAAGGCGTTTCATAGATCTTCTAACTAGACTTTGACCTAGATGTAAGTCACCTACTTCATTAACTACCTAAATGTGAAGGAATGTTCTATAATTAAGGCGTTTCATAGATCTTCTAGCTAGACTTTGACGTAGATGTGAGTCACCTACTTCATTAACTACCTAAATGTGAGTCACCTACTTCATTAAGTACTAAGGTAGGAGAGAGGAAATTACAGCATACAAGTGTATCTTTCATTCATCCGACATCAAAGCATTAAGATAGTACATAGTAAATACTAAACAATAAATATTTCACAGTAAATAGTAGACAATTTATAGTATATAATAAATAAAATACCGTTAATAGTAAAATAATATACTATAAATAGTAAATAGTAAACATCGGACATACATAGTAAATAATATACTATGTACAGTATATAATAATATAACTATGAAAATAACGAATATCATACCATTAATAGTAATAATATACATTAAATATTAAATATTAAATACCAGACCATAAATAGTAAATAGTATACTATAAATAATAGATAATAAAAATTCTGAAAAAAAAAATTTATTAAAAATAAAACTATAAACATTGAATATTAGGTAGTACATAGTAAATATTAGAATATAAACAGTAAATACGAGGCAGTAAATAGAAAATACCAGACAGTTAATAGTAAATAATACACAGTAAAAACAAATACTGGGCAGTAAATAATAACCAGTAAATAGTAGACAGTAAATACTGGACAGTAAATAATAGACAGTAAATAGTAGACAGTAAATACTGGACAGTAAATAATAGACAGTAAATAGTAGACAGTAAATAAATAAAAAGTAACTTGGGGTCTCTACATACAAAGGTTTTGAAAACTCCTCATGTATCATGCGCGGAGTGGTGGCTTAGTGGCTAAGGCCTCCATGTGGGAGCCAAGAGGTTCAAGGATCAAATCCCTTGGCCCCCCCCCGCCCTTGGCTTATCCTTCCTTGGTAGGTATATGGCTAGGCACTTGGATGTATGTGCCTATTAAAGGGGTGGGTTGGGTGGAGGTAAGGATTGCATTTATTAATGGAGATTTCTTTTAAGGAGACATATTATATGAGATTAAATTAATGTACCTCTGCAATTTCCACATAATCATTAATTATCGCGGCGATCAAGGTCATTAATTGCCACGGCCGTCAAAATCATTAATTACGGTCGCAGTCAAAGGCCTTAAACATCTCTAACACTCACTTGGTAAAAAATAGGACTGGTCCAGGATGACAGTACCCCACAGGGCTGCTTTACTTCATGACACATGTCATGACCCAAACACACTGTCATTTATGTGTCCTTTTTGTGTTAGAAAGGACCCCCATTCCTTCTAGTGTACGGTTACTTTTCTTCATGGGGCAGGTCGATATTCATAAGGTGTTTGTAGTTAGGTGTGGATCTAAATAATGAACACCATAAATGCACATGTATAAAAGCACATTGAACTACGGTATCTTCAAACTTTGGTGACACTATCAACAAATGAGTCCTTGTCTGATGAGAATGATCTTTATCCTGTCATCTCAAGTAGGGAGACTAATGTCATTCGTAACGTTCCATATTTCATCCAGTGAAGGAAACCCTTAGGGAAGGAGGGATGGCCATCCCCCCCCCCCAAGAACCCCAAATGGGGGCTCATTTCTATCCCCTCTTTGTCATGTGTTGTGTGGCTAACAAGGGTGCGTGAGCTCATAAAGGTGTAAAGTTTTGAGTGTGGCGTGGTTAGGTTGTGATTACACAAGTGGCGTGATGGAGTGGTTAGGTTGGGAGTATTGTCTCTTTGTTTTCCCTTTAAAATGCTTGATTTTAGGATTTGGGAACTTGTTGTATGAGGAGAATGCCTGTTTCTTGATCGTTTTGAAGCTTGGTGTAGGGTAAATCCTCCAACTATATTGATCTTCTCAACAATCATTCTCTTAGCTTAATAACATCATTAGGGTCCTCAAAATGTATGCCAAAAAAATTAATACCCCTCTAAAATATGTTGCATGTTGGATGTATATACAACATTTTACACTAAGTGAGTCCCCCTTGGGGGGCTCACTCCCTCTTATATTTTGCATACACGTGCGTTCGGGACCTATTTATTGGGGGGGGGGGGTTATTTAAATTGCAGAAAAGATTATAAGGTGATGGTATTTTACATGTAAAAAGCCTGAAAATATTATATGTGATGGTATTTACATGTAAACATGTTTCACTATTTTAAAATCCCCTATTTTACATGTACATTTGTTATAAAATTTATCTACAATGAATATATTGGACCCTATTTTTTATCGCATGTTGTTCTACAATTTTCGCCAGTGAACCCCCCAAGGAGTCCCCCTATACGTGTAGGGCAGTCAATGAGGAATCAAAACACATGCACTTTGGATACTCATAACTGAATTAAGAGAGGTCCAAATTTCACTCAGGGAGTGCACTATTCATTAAAACCAAGCATCACGTGCGTGCATGCCCCTTATTAAAATACCCATGTATACATTTTATTTTTGCTAAAATCAAGCAATATACTTACAAATCTCATTGCTTCAAAATACATTTCCATATGTACACAAGGGTCCAAAAACAAATACAGAAATTGTATATAACATGTGTACAAATGTTTGGAAATGCAAAAATATGGCCCTATTATATGTATAATATCAAATCATGGATTTTTAGTTATAAAGTCGTTACTTAGTGGATGAAAAAACACATGATTCTTGGTCCAGGTCTGACTTGAACGTGTAAACGCGTAAATGCGTACTTTACATATATTTTTCTATAGCCTCATGTATATCTACTTCTTGCTTAATAGCAATATGTCTCTTGTACGTACATTTTGTACATGCTTGTTTTAAATAATACCCCTTTTGTGCACCCACATGTATAAATACAGTACTTGAACAGTGCACTCCCTGGGAAATTTCAATCCAAAATTTGTTGGTATTTTATCATAGATTTGTTAATGGGACACAAATTTCAAGATGTAAATATGATCAATGGTAGATGGAGAATAGTAACTAGATAACGCATGTATACCTTACATGCGTTGCGTGGAGGCTTTAGTAGGGGTGTGTTAAGTAAACTCTAAACCCTTAAAGGTCATTTAAGGTTGTGTTTTGAAGATTCAAATGACTTCAAATGAAAGATGTTTGAGTTTTAAAATTTTTTTTACAATAAGAAGAGATGTTGTTACTTAAGAATTCCATCCATGCAACTAAAAGTTGAATTTAACATCTTGGCATGGCATGAAGTTTAGTTTTGAGATTCTAATTGCAAATAATCATAAATGATGTATAGCAACCCTAAACCATGTATACACTAAAACATGTCATAATAGTATTAGCATGTATCTTCTCAGCCCATGTGGTTTGCCAAACATTAGGTTGCCAACCTTGGAGATAAGTGTCATAAACATAAAAATCTAAATATAATGAAATTGAATATGATAGAGTTTGCATATGACTCATTTAAAGAACATCTTTCCAAATATGCAATTTGGAGGTACATATATTATTTAACTACGCAAAATATGCATTATCAAGATATTATCATCACTGATTCAATGTAGCAACGGGGAGCACCAATGAGAAACTTCATAGTATTGATGACACGTGCGAGCATACTGTGATCTTGCAGTAATAAAATTGTCAAAACATCTCTTGAGATGTGAACATTTCATGAGATATAGAGGATTACCCTTCATAAAAAATTATGATCAAAGTCTTTAGAGGTGACTTACAATTTCAATAGATACATTTCAGGAAACTATATCAATGAGAAGACACTTATAGTTGAGCAAGATCCGATTGTTCGAAATCAAGAGTCTTATGTAGGAATGTTTAAAAAATTAATAATAAATCAAAGTCAAAGTATGTGTGCCTAAAAATAAACACTAGTCACCATAAAACAACACCTATATATTCTTCTTTAAAAAGTCTCAACAAGTAAGTGTGATGGTGCATTGAGTAAGCCAAAGATAAAATCATCAATTATATGCAACATTAAGTACAAAATAACTCCACTTTGGCCAATCATAATGACTAATCTAGGATTCACCCACTCAACGAAACACTATACAAAATGTCCCACAAAAGGTGAGAAATGCCCTTGTTTAATAAAGGACCCTTACACATTACAAGGCTAACTTGAGGTGGTTTTCACCTAATAAATTAACATCAGCAAAGAGTACTATGTGACACTAAGAGCCACTTCACACACGAGACTGAGGGCCCATGACTATTACACTTCAAACAGTCTCATTGGTGGAAAAGGCGGAGCCCGTCCAAGTTCATGCTTCACACTACGCTTGAGGGACCAATAGAGTATGTGAATGCAAGATGGACGTAAAAGTCTACATAAATTCATACATGGCATCAAATGGATCATGTTTCATGGTCGCTTGGATTATTTTCAAAAATCACCTCTTGGAGGTAGGCCTAACACAAAACCGGGAGACCATGGCACTCCGAAAGCTCACAACTGTTGGTTTATTCTATTTTATCATGTGGGAGGACCTATGTGAATAGAAATTCATTAAAATAGCATTTGGTTGAGGGCCCGGTCACATATGACTTCACACTACACTTGAGGGCCCGTGACCACACAACATGATTTTGGAGGCATCTTGGGACGGCGTCTGGACACTTTCTTTTGGGCTCTCACAATTTCATGGTCACGGCTCTTTGCTCATGTGTGAAGAGTCCATAACAAGCCCAACATTGCAGTGCACTTTGACAATATACAGGAATTTAAAAAATTAAAATTAAAATTAAAATCAGAATTCAAGGTTTTATATTTCATGGATATGTTTACAAGACATTGGCTAACCTATGTTGATTTTCTTCATGTATTTTTCATAAGTATAATAAAAAACCCTAAATCAGCAGAAACCCTGGGGGTGTCACTTTAAGGGCCACATATTCCTTACCTTACCTTACCTTAGGCCAAGAATGAGAAGCATGCCGCATTCTTGGCGAAGAAAAAGGCACGTGAAGCATCTGTTTTTGGAACAAAGAGTCCTCTTTGCCAGCAAATTTGATCTTGTTCGTTGAATATGTGGCTCACCATCAAGTGATGAAGTATATGATGGCGGCTTCCTCACTTTTTGAGCTCATGTGCAAGTGCCAGTGCAAGTGCAACTTAAAGTGCCACATAGACGACTAAGATCGAGATTCGAGATGCATGCTATGTAGTGAAAAACACAAAAGGATCTAAGGGCTGGGGCGAACCAACCCGTATATTGGTTCTTTGGAGGTAAGGGTTTAGGCATCCAACAAGGAACGAAGTTATGGGTTGGTTTGTTCAAATCAGGATCTAAGCTTAGGGTAGATGTTCAACACCCCCTCACGTACTTTCGGGGGTGTTATGTCTGGGCCGGGGCAGCCCTCTAGAGAAATTTCTGAACCCGCCGAAAATTGTTGTCCGTCCCGCCCCAATTCAGATAAAAGCATTGCCCTTGCATTCTTGAAGGCCGCTTGATTACAAATCCCATATTGAGTGCACTTCACCTCCAAGATCTAAAATCCAATATATATATATGTGCACTTCCAATTAGTAAATAAGCAATTGATTGGGATTTCATTCAGGAAGTGAAGCCATCAATGAAGCACGTAATTAACTTGGAGGTCAAAAACATTATAAAATCCTCATTAACATTGGGCTTATAATTTTTGTGACTTACCATTTGAAACTATATTTTGTCTTTCTAAATTGACACTTAAATTAGTGTGTTGATTTAATATGTATAGTCATTGGGAGTGCATGTGTATTGATTCCTTGAATGAATACATAGGTTCCCCCAATTTCATAGAGAAAGGTGGTTGAAAGTCAAATGAAGGGGATTACATGTCAAGAAGATGGGTTAGTCTCATAAGCGTGTGATTGCTAACGAAGGTCTTTGTGTCTATGGTGGACACATCCAATGGCCGTTGGAGGAGTAGGCTAGAAAATAGACTCATGTATTTATACTAAGCTTTTCAATTTAATGTGTTAAATACCTCCACTACATATACAAATTATAAATCATAAGCTAAATAGGCATTGAACATTTTTTCATCCATATCATGTAACTCAATGACTACATCAATCAAAAATGACAAGAGCACAATAGTTTAACCACAATCCGGGAAACCAAAAGTCAAGGGAGCCCATATGCATTACAAGAGCCTCTATCTTGTCTTATAACCCAAATGCAAGCCCTAACAAGAATGAACAAGGGAGTCATTAAGGACTATTACCATGTGACAAAAATGAAGGAAAATGTGAATTAGATGAAACTAACGCATCTATTGTCAAAAAAAAATCTCTAAACCTTAGGGCCCTTTTTGTGCATCTACCTTCATTTCAAAATACTTAATAGCCTTTATAAATGTACACACCAGAGAAAGTCAATACATCTCCCTTATGTACATACTATGTACGGCAATGCCTCAAATAGTACCCCTTCTTACACTCATGTTAGTTCATATGTGGTATGAAGAGTCCACCCCCCAGGGCTGAAGGAATCCATTTGAATGAGAAAAAATGCCAATGAGAAAATCGCGCTAAGAATTCGTATGTTCCTAGGATCCCAAACAAAGTGCATTTTCCTTGACTATGTAGGCGAGGGAGGAGGGGAGGGGGGAAGATTTGAAGGTCCACCTTAGCATAATATGATCATTTCTTGTGTGCCTACTACTAAAGTGTCATATATGTTTCAAACTATAAATAAAAAATAAATTTAAAAAATCACGTTCAACAAGTAGGTGTTGTGTTTCAAACTGTGCCCATGAGGCACTTATAATATGCATGGAAGTCCCCATGCTGGCGTGGTGCTCACCACCTTAGTCCACCCAACTATGGTGGGGGGTCCTTGGACCTTGTTGTATGGGTACCTCAAAGCCCTTTGGGGGGATACCATGTCCGGTATCTTCAAGGCACTAGTGGCTAGCCAGGAACTAGTATAGTGTGTCACTATAGTGCCCATCCTCGAAAGGGGAGAGTAGTATTGCCCCAATGTCCCCTTGTCCGGTGGGCATCGGGTCATTGACATTACGAACGGACACTTTATTCACACCGGCCCCTTGCTAAAAAGGGACCGGAGTTTCTATCTATCTATCTGCATGGAAGTCATCCCAACCTAGTTACAAAGTAAACGCCCTTGTTATTCAATTGCTTCGTTGAAGAAGCTTCACAAATGAAAGTGGTTGTCTGTGGAGGGGCTCCACTACAAGCACATGAGTCCTAGACAATTGACCTACGTCACTGAAAACTTGTTCTCTGTAACTGAAAGCTTATCCTCTGTAACTAAAAATTTACAAATCTAGCACTATACTAGACTTTGCATTGTCCTTTCATTGACTTGGGACAATCGCGTAGGATTCATATGCTAGCAGTGCTCTTCTTGTATGCTTAAAATGTTTCTTCAGAACGGCAACTTTCATCATTGACATTATCACTGAAGCCGAGTAACGTTCGCAAAGACGAATTCATCTTGCAAGAAGTTACCACTGGAGATTGTTATTTTATGAAGCAAGTGGAAAATATGGTTTTGTCATTCCTCTTTCTTGTGCAATGCTTGAGAACCTATGTACAGGTTGGTTTTTCCTGAAGTTGATGCAGGGAAGGTGCAAGGGAAGTTAATAAGAGTACTGATATCAAATTCTTTTAAGGTTGTGTGTGTAATTCGGTTCACTTTTCATGTTCTCTGACTTTTTAAAATTAGATTTACACAACGAAGCCTGTGTTGCGTGAGCAAATCTACAATGAAGCATCAGAAAAAATTGCATTGAAAATCGGACCCTCCCTCCCCCCCTGATTTAGTCATGATTATCGGAAGTGCACGTTTGTTCATTTCTTATAAAATATAGAGGTCCTCTCGATTGCGTTCACTGTTGAGTGCGGAGTAGATTATAAAATATGAAAAACCTAATCTAATCTCTTTTGAACATGTGACTTTATGGTGTTTGTTCTTTGGTCTTCACTAAACCATACACCAATCAAATATAAGAGTCCGATTAAGAAAAGTAACCGAAGAGCATCCGCATCCCTTATCATCAATCTGTTGAAATTGGTGGAGTCTCATCTAAGGTAAGTTATATGGGGTAGAATAGACACCAAACAGACATGTCTTACTATGAGAGCAAATTACGTGCAAAACAAAATATCAAACCACTTGAGGTTCAGTACTTACCACATTTGGGAGTGCATGTGTGATGACTTTAAAAAGAAAGAATTCTGACTTTCAGGGTGTGGAATTCTGAAGCTCTCTCATGCCATCAGCCCAATACTCTCACTGGTTCAATCGCTTGGATCACAAGTCCTGTATTCTGGGTCCTTGAACAAACAATCGATTTGATCCATGAGCTGTTTTGGGCCATATTGTGTGCACTTCCAACTCCACCATCAAACATTTATGTACGTCGCATCAGCAAGAGAATTATCTTATCCGGTTAGCAATTGCAAGACTGTCAATTCAAGTTTCAAAATTAGAATTGAGATGCAAAAGTTATAAAGATCAAATTGAGGACTTGAGTTTTCTCTTCAAACATCACATAGACCCTCCCGATTGTGCTAATTGTCGAGCCTAAAATGGTGTCTTTACTCTCGAGTTGCAACTCGTGTCTTTTTGGCGTTCGTTTTACAAACAAGCTTTGTCATATATCACTTTAAAGATTTATTAGGTGTCCTGTTGAGAAGAGTGACCACATAAGCCCCTCCAAAACCTAACTTACTTTGAAGATGATTTCCACGCATGCTTGCAAATTCTGATGGCATTTGTTATAAGATCAAAAGTGTGAAAACCCTCTTGTGGATTCATTCCTCGTCGTCCATCTCCTCTTGTTCAAGGCATGCAGGTGTTAGTTGGTTACTTTTTTAGATCAGACCCCTATACTTGATCGGTGTGTGGTTCCAGTGAGGATCCAAGAACAAACACCATAAAGACGTACACATGTTAAAACGATGGTTGGGCTACGTCTTCATATTTTATGAACGACTCCACACTCAATAGTGAACACAATTGGGAAGACCTATGCATTCAGGTGAGAAATTGACAACTTGCACTATACCAGGGGACATCCGATTTTTAATCTGGCTTTTCTAACGCTGATGCATTAGATTTTTCTGATTGATGCTTCAATTGTGGATTTGCTAATACAACACACGTTTCGTTGTGTAGATCTAATTGGTAGAAAGTTAGAGAACATGAAAAGCAATCCGAATAACACGGACACCACAAAGAACATCAGCTACTCCAAAAAGAACTAATCACTTAAAACGGAGATTGCTGAAGCCAGAGATACTTTATGCTGTTTCCTTTGTGTGTTTATGTCAATACCATAGAACAGGATTCACTACACAAGTGGAGTCATTGCCTAAGTGTGATGTCTTGAGTCATGATGCCTTCCGTGTTTCTCGTGTAGAATAAAATATTGTCCGATGAGCCTGGTTATCAGGATACCATTTTAGAGTAGAATGCAGAGTTTCTCACCCTCCAAGAGCATCTCCCGGAGAATATTCAGGTGCATGTTCATCAAGATTGCATCTAGGGCACAGTTCTCAAGTCTGTAGGGTTGTTATGCGAGGGTGGGGTAATTGGCTGCAATAAGCGTAAGGGACGTCAACTATAAAGGTCATCTCCAAGCTTGGGGGAGTGTTTTGGGCATGATCGGTCAACATCCTAGTGTTTCTGAGTTTGGCCCAGTGATTAGGGAGATTTTTGGGCATAATCGGTTGAGATCCTAGTGTTTGCAATTCCAACCAGTTGCATGTTGACATCCTCCAGTTTTCCTTTATTAAATTAGGGTATATTCTATAAATTCATCTAAAATGATTGGTAATTTTCCTGCAGTCTTGAACTTCAACCAGTTATTTCTCAAACTCAACCGGTTCATTTGTAACTAACTGCTGGTTCTCCCCGATCATTGGTTTGGCCGGTTCCATGTTGCGATCTTGTGATTTTTCTTTATTAATTTGAGGTCTATTCTCTGCATTCCTCTAGAATGATCATTGATTCTCTTCCTGAAGTCTTGAAGTTCGACCACTTATTTCTCAAACTCAGCCAGTTCATTTGTAACTAGCCGTCGGTTCTCCCTGTTCACTGATTGAGAATATGACAATGTGAGAGTTTACTAGGATCCGATTCCCCTCTGTGCCATTACCAGCCCACGCACTTCAAGGAAACAGGAGGTCACCTGACCCCTCCCAAATGGCAAGAGTCATAAGATATGTGTCGAGAAGAAGTGTCATTTTTTTGGTGTTGTTTATGAATATCAAAGTGGTCTTAATTAATGATACCAGTGTTTGTTGGTGTTTATTGACACACCTCATATGTTTCTTTGTAATTTGGGGCAGTGATTTGGGAGATTTTTGGGCATAATCGGTTGAGATCCTAGTGTTTGCAAGTCCAACCGGTTGCATGTTGACATCCTCTGGTTTTTCCTTTATTAAATTGGGTAATAATATTCTATAAATTCCTCTAAAAGATCAGTCATTTTCCTGCAGTCTTGAACTTCAACCATTTATTTCTCAAACTCAACCGGTTCATTTGTAGCTAACTGCCGGTTCTCCCCGATCATTGGTTTGGCCGCTTCCATGTTGCGATCTTGTGATTATTCTTTATTAGGTTGAGGTCTATTCTCTGCATTCCTCTAGAATGATCATTAATTTTCTTCCTGAAGTCTTGAACATCGACCAGTTATTTCTCAAACTCAACCAGTTCATTTGTAGCTAGCCGTCGGTTCTCCCTGTTCATTGATTGAGAATATGACAATGTGAGAGTTTACTAGGATCCGATTCCCCTCTGTGCCATTACCAGCCCACGCACTTCAAGGAAACAGGAGGTCACCTGACCCCTCCCAAATGGCAAGAGTCATAAGATATGTGTCGAGAAGAAGTGTCATTTTTTTGGTGTTGTTTATGAATATCAAAGTGATCTTAATTAATGACACCAATGTTGTTGGTATTTATTGACACACCTCATATGTCTCTTTGTAATTTGGGGCAGTGATTTGGGAGATTTTTGGGCATAATCGGTTGAGATCCTAGTGTTTGCAAGTTCAACTGGTTGCATGTTGACATCCTCTGGTTTTTCCTTTATTAAATTGGGGTATATTCTATAAATTCCTTTAAAATGATGAGTAATTTACCTGAAGTCTTGAACTTCAACCGGTTATTTCTCAAACTCAACCGGTTCATCTGTAACTAACTGCCGGTTCTCCCGTATCATAGATTTGGGGGGTGTCATCTACCCCCCACTTATGGTGACCCACTTGGAGCTCTCTACTTGTGGGTGGTGACATGAATATGGCAACAAAGTGACTGCAAGGCTAATTTATTTTCCTCGCTTGAGTCATGAGCACACAACTTCGATCCATCAACAACATAATCACGGGTCTGCTGTAAGGTAGATGTGCTTACATTCACCATGAGCAATAATATGGACACCTATATTTGAGTGGTGTATGGTTAGATATCGATCTAAAAACGAACACCAGAAAAATATTTGCTTAAAAGCGATTGGACTATGTGCTCAAAACATGCTAATCAATGTAGGTTTAATATTCAACATGAAGAGGGGGGGGGGGGGGGGGGGGGGACTTATATGACCACTTAATGAGAAAGGGATATTTCACTTTGATGATGAATAAGATATTCATAAGAGCTCCAAAATTTTCAGTGAGGCAAATGACTACCGGCACGATTTGGGCATGCCAACTATCTCACACTAATTGCATGTTTCATATCCTAGAAGGAGTGGGTGCAGTGTGAAAAGTCGCCACATAACACATGTCTACCTTACTCTTTGATCTTCCAAAACAATGCATGTGGATCTGAATGTTGCTTCATGTACGAAGTAATAGCCTGGATCAAGTGGTCAAAGACTAGGTTTGCAAACTAAGTATGACATGCTTGGCAGCATAATCAATTTTCTTGGCACCACATGCAATATAAGGTCACTGCTCTTATTTGGACACCTAAATTTTTGAGTGGTATATGGTTAGGTGTGGCTCCAAGAACATATACCAAATAGACACATGCTCAAAACTGCTTGGACTGCATACCTAGAATATAATACCCATTCTCAACTCAATAGTCATCATTGTTGAGGGGATCAATATGACCATTTAATGAGCACAAGAATCTTCACTTTGATAATGAATAAGATATTCTTACTAGCTCCAAAAATCATGAGGAAAGCAGCTATGGCCTTGATTTGAATTGTGCTAACCATCTCATACTAACATGATCGCGTGTTTCATATCCAAGGAGAAGTGGGCTAGTTGGGAGAAGTAACCATTTAAGGCCCACCTACCTTACCAGTTTATGAGAACAGAGTGCATCAATGTTTGCATTGGGTGAGTTCAAATTGTAAAGGCACATCCACATAAAGGTGGCATGGCATCATTTGGGGTGTTTTCAACAACATCGTCATTTGAGCATATTTGCACCTAGTATTCCCATTCTCATAAATGAGCAAAGTGTACCCTAGTAACTTCTCACTCTTGGCCTTCGTGAGTCAAGCCTCATGTTCATTGTGACTATTGGGGATCCAATTGATCAATCTAGTTACCAGCAAACCAGTTGATAAATGAATGAAAAATTCAAATAAAATGGCCCTAATATTAATCCTTAGGCAAAGAAAGAACTAAAAGGCTCAAAAAATGCAACCACTCTAGAGGATTGACAATGAAGCCAACCAATGTAGCCTACTCCACACAAGTTAGGATCTTGACCGGTCAAGATACACATCAACACTATGATTAATTATTTTGGACTAGTAGTGCATGTGAATTGATGTCCCGGGCCATCCGCGCACCATATGTTTGACAATCCCCATCAGTGGCTGGAAATCAAGTGTTGTATCAACACCCATGCACCCTCATAGTTTCAAATCCCAGAATGTATAGCAAACCAAGTTCAGATTTACCTTTTATTGTATTATCCTAGTTGGTTGGTTCATGAATATGTGACATTGTTAGTTGATGATACAAAAAATCATAAACCACCTTTGGTTTTGAGCCCACCTTTGTGAGTCATGAGTCTCCCTCCGCTCCTCGCATAGCAACCTCAAACCAAATTCTAATCCATCCCAATTTCAGCTTGTATTAAGAAACGTGATCTGATTGTATCATCACGCGATTTTGATCATTGGATCAAATTGAAAGTTCATTTGAACCCCGCTAACAATCATGAATCACAAAGATTATCCTTTCAAATTCCAAGATCAAGGTCGAGATGCAAAAACATAAGAGATCAAATTGAAGATTCTTTTTCTCCCCAAACAAACACATATGTCCCTCCAAGTGTATATTTTTTGAACCACATCTCATTGTGCCAGCACGTATATAACTTTCAAATGTGCATTCTTAAGTACAAGCCTTGCCAGATACCACTCGAATACTGATGTCCAATTAAGAAGAGTGGCCACACAAGGCCCACATACCTTAAGCTTACAAGCTGTTGAAGTGAAAAGTGCCCATTTAAGAAACACAGAGCACAAGTCAGTTTTAATCACACCCTAAACAGACCAGTACCATTTTACCATCAATCAAAGTGTACGATATTATGTCATGGCTTGGGCACTTCAGATACACAACCGAAGGTGAGTTAAGGTAGATGAGTCTCAAGTGGCTTGTTCTTTTAAGCGGACCCTTAGATTTGATTGGTATGCGGTTCGGTGAGGATCAAAGAGCAAACGTCATAAAGACACATGTCTAAAAGGGATTTCACTATGATTTCAAACATTAATAACTGCTCTACATTCAATAATAAATATAGTTGGGAGGATCCATGTAAGAAATGAATAACCATGCACTTCCGATAACCAAAACTAAATTAGGGGAGGTCCGGTTTTCAATCAGCTTTTCGTGGATGTTTCACCGTAGATTTGCTAATGTAACACAAGTTTTGTTGTGTAAATCTAGCTAATCGGTAGGAGTTGGAGAACACGAAAAACAAAACAAAATAACACCAACATACCTTATGTGATTGTCCTTAGTTATAGTTTTTTCATCTAGCAATAGACTAACCTAAGGTAGATGTGCGTTATATGGATACTTTTCTCTTTGCACCCACTTCTCTCGAAGGATATCAAACACACAGTGCGAGATGAAGATTCAAACGAAATCGAGTCCATAGCCATTCGCCTCATGCTTTCTGGAACTCATATGAATAACTTAATCATTATCAAAGGGAGGATTCTTGTGCTCATTTTTATGGTCATATAGGTCCCCCAATCATGTTGATTACTAAACCTAAAATGGTCACCATATTTTGAACAAGTTGTCCAATCAATTTTAAACACGTGTCTTTTCAGTGTCCGTTCTTAAATCCACACCTGACCATGTACCACTCAAATAGAGATGTCTGTGCTGGATTTAGGCATGTCGATCTCATATTACTGCAAACGATTAATCTCTATAATGTTGCTAACCTGTCAACTGGAAAGTTAGAGATTCAACCTTCATGGAGCAAGCGTCTTGACGGCTATGCAGATTATCTAACATAGGCATAATTACTTGCATTTACTTCATTGACCTCCAAGTAAACCATTGTAAGTGGAGCTTCTACACTCCAAATCACTGCTCGGGAAGAACCGGCAGTTAGTTACAGCTGAACTGATTGAGTTTGAGAAACAAGCGGTTGAAGTTCGAGACTTCAGGACAATTACCGATCATTTTAGAGGAATCTATAGAAGAATATACCTCAAATGAATAAATCAAAACCGGAAGATTTCAACATGTAACCGGTTGCATTTAGGATCACTAGGATCTTGACCGACTATGCTCCAAATACTTGGAAATCTTGTCACGTCATCAAGTCAAAATACTATAAATTTTGTTCAAGTGGATCTATATATCATAGGTCAATGACATGGCGTTGACTAAACATATGTGAAGGATACATGTGCTTAGAAGATATCTACCTAGCTTACTAGTTCATGAAATGAAGATCTAAAATCTAAAATCATAGAATTCAGTACAATTTAGCGCCACTTCACACACGAGCCAAGAGCCGTGACCATGAAATTGTGAGAGCCCAAAAGAAAAGTGTCCAAATGCTGTCCCAAGACACCTCCAAAATCATGTAGTGTGGTCACGGACTCTCAAGTGTAGTGTGAAGCCATATGTGATTGGGCCCTCATTCAACTGCTATTTCAATGAATTTCTAGTCATGTGGATCCTCACACACAATAAAAATAGAATGAATCAACGGTTGTGAATGTTTGGAGTGCCATGGTCTCCCGGTTCTATGTTAGGCCTACCTCCAAGAAATGGTTTTTGAAAACAGTCCAAGTGACCATGAAACACGATCCATTCAATGCCATGTAGGAATCCATGTAGACTTTACATCCATCTTGCATTCACATACTCCGGTGGTCCCTCAAGCATAGTGTGCAGCAAACTTGGACCGGCTCCGCCTTTTCCACCAATGAGAGTGCTTGAAGTGTGAGGGTCACGGGCTCTCAGTCTCGTGTGTGAAGTGGCCCTTAGGTTCATGTATGGACTTCATGATTGTTTAGTCTCTAAGTTATGGTTCTTTGATTTCGTTTCTTTGGCTCACAGGTGCTCAGTCTCTTTCCTTTGCTAATGTTATGTCCTTCATGACCCAGTCCTCTTTGAACACGGCTCTTAACGGAGGCTCTCTGGGGACCTCGTTGTGATTATGTTTCTCAAGTTTCAGAAAGAAAAGAAAAGAAAAACCCCCAAAGAAAATGAAAGTTAGTATAGCAATTTTTAAGAAAATCATCAGAAGTTTTAGGGAAATTGAAAATCGGAGTACATGCTGGTACTGCCTAGTTTCCGAATTCATGACGGATTTGTACTTGTAAATCCCGTCCCTAAATTATTTCAACGGGGAACAAGTGAGTACATTTGTAAGCATGGATTTGGTTTGTAAGGGGGCTGAGAGTCAGGCTGAACTTTGGTGAAGGAGCTCCATCGATTGTACCCCGTCCTCATGTACTCTTTGCAAAATTTCCCATTTGTGCCTCCAAAGTACATCCCATTTTGTGCTCAAAATATATACATATATATACATCTAAATATATCTATATATATCTATACACACACGGCACCGGATAAACATGATTATTTCTACTCTTTCCCCGCCACTTGTACATAAAACAAGGCGTTTGTGGCACCATGTTCATCCGAATGTGTCACATGTGTATTCCCATCATGGATTTGTCAAGTTGTTGGAAGTTCAAGTCACTCCAAAAAGGGTGAAGTTCTCCCAATTACTTTGCATTAACTTCCACTATCATCATCAAAGGAGGGCATTTGTGTGTAAGGTGAGGTGTGTATATCCAAAACCAACTAAAATCTTCATAATATATTTGAAGTCTCCAAATGGATGAAAGTGGTACATACGGTGGGTTTTACGCTTCGTGCTGGTTTTGGGTATGGATGATTTGTTCGGAGGGTGAAGGTTCCAGACTCCGCGTTCGTTTCCATCATCATCATCAATGGAGGATATTTATGTGTAAGGTAGTACATGTACTCAAAACACAACATTGTGTACCACTTTCATACATTTGGGGGCTTTAGATGTATCATAGTGATACATAGTGTCGGTTTTGTGTGCGGTGTTGTTTTCATGTATAAGTGGGTCTCCCCAAAAAGGTGAAGGTCTCCAACTTTGCATTTCTTTCCATTGTCACCATCAAAAAAGGACATCTAAGAAACTTCAAAATTTGCATGATAGTGGTACATATGTTAGGTTATGTGTTGGTTTTGGGCATGCACACCTTACGATGTCCATGAATATTGCCTCCCTATTGCCTATGGTAGAACATGGCTTCAAAGTAATATGAGGCATGGATGGTAACTCGTGCTAAGGGGAATATTAATGCCTTCGATTCAACCATGAAAACATCTTGAAATAACATGTGGCCTAGACACAACAAATGTAATATGAGAGCTAGGCAACTTGTCTTGTGTTCCGGCACATCTACTAAGATTTTGAGATTTTTCAGTGACGCAAGACAATATTTCATTGATGCAAGACAAATTGCTTATGTCTCATATGCTTATAGTGGGAGGTCAATTTCTTAGATTGATCTCCAACCATAACTAGCTTCAAACACCCTGATTGGTTCAAAAGTGCACAACTAAGATGAGGTTCTCTCCTACAATCTAGAAGGAGCAAGTTTCCTACATGGATGAATGAGATGTGCGCTCATATGCAACAAGTATCTCTCGCCTTCATTCCTTGACCATCTATTATATATGGGAGCTACCCAAAATCCGTGGCAGTTCCATCCAACTCGAATTTACGAGACAAAAGTCTAAAATGCAGTCTAGTATGATGTTGCTACACACACTATGTACTAAATACGCTAGAGATTCAGGTGTCGGGTCTGCCTCGGACTTACTTCTACTACGTTACCAGATTGCCTTCAAATTCTATGGGGTGGGTCCAAAAAGAGTAATTATTGTGTAAAGTATAGCCTTTCAACTACCCCTAGTGCTAAATCTCGCCAAGAACCCCCCAAGAATCCTACATCGAGCACAAGTTTATTACCACGGCATTCAACCTCAAAGTCTTACACATGTCACAAACCCCAACTAATAAGTAGGACTGACCACCATGTGTGTTCTCATGACGTTTTCAGCCCCTAAAAGCCAAGGGAAACATTCTCATTCACACAATCACCACCGCCCAACTATATGAGCACACCCGTTTACGTTACAATCTTTTGATTTCAAATACACGGACGGTCAAAAACTTATTTAAACGATCCTAACTACACGAAAACGACATCCATACAGACAAATTCATCATAAGAGGTGCCAAGTTTCTCTGATGCTCAGTACTGAACCAGGTTGAACTGTCTTGAACAACAATTTTGGGAAGATTTTCACCTTCGGCCTTTACGGATCGACTGGGTAGCTTGTTGCTTAGTTTTGAGATCACGTCGCGTCCTTGGAGTCTTCGCCCGGTTTCCATGATCAACATGGTCCTGGGTACTTTGAGGGCTATCTTTTCAAAATAATTCCAAGTGGAAGGTGATGAGTACGAGTGAAGTAAGCAAGGAAGGAGGAGGGAGGAGGGTTTTAGGGAAGGGCTAAGAGTAGGCTCCACTGATGGGATTGGAATTAATGTGGCTTGTGTGGACACGGCTGTGCTCAATTAGTGTCCTTCACCACGTGTGATTAGCTAGGGCCCCAACGTACTTACTTACTTACTTACTTACATACGTTCGTTCTCCGCAGGCCATTCATTTTGAGGTTAAAAGTTAAAGAGCCTGCCAGGCCACGGCTTCGAATGAGCTGCGGGGCTTTCAGTTCCGTTCAATGAAACCGGGAGGACCCAGCCGTTAGTTGAAGTTACAGATGACCCGGTTGAGTTCGAGAATCAACCGATCGAAGTTCAAGACTTTGGGGGGGGGGGAAACCCTAACCTGCCGTCTCAAGGGGTTTCGAGAATACGCTCAACCTAATAATTAAAGAAGTGCCGAAAGATGTGAACCATGGAACAGGATGGAGTGACTTCGAAACACTCGGATCGTTCTCCACTGATTACGCCCAGAAACCTCCACAGACACCGGTTGTTCAGCAATGCAATCGGGGTCCCTCTCACAGACGCGACATGCTTCCAGTGGTGAAACCAGATCTGTTACGGTGTTTCAGAACCAGTGATCGGGGAGGTTTTTGGGCATGATCGGTTGAGATCCTAGTGTTTGCAAGTCCAACCAGTTATATGTTGACATCCTTCAGTTTTCCTTTATGAAATTGGGGTATATTCTTCTATAAATTCCTCTAAGATGATCGGTAATTTTCCTGCAATCCTGAACTTGAACCGGTTATTTCTCAAACTCAACCACTTCATTTGTAACTAACTGCTGGTTCCCCCCGATCATAGTTCAGAACGCGTCACAAACCCCAGGATTCGTATACAGTAGATGGTGGCGAAACCGCCACTTTGAGCACTCCACAGGGCACATATACTGTGCGTATTTTGAGAGGTTCGAAGTGATGCTCGTTAGCAGATCGATTGCAGGGGATTCCAACGCACCAGAGTATGTCTCATTTGAATCGCATGTGCAGGAGAAGTTATAAAGGTTCGAAGTTTTGTCGGTAGATGACTGAACACCATGTGTGAGCACTTCCAACTTTTACACACACAACACTAGAGTTTCCTTTTCTTTTTACGTTTGTATGTTTCATATACAATCGTCACAAGACTTGAGAGAAGTTGAGTTATGAGTCGAATCAGTGTTGAATGAATCATCAGCCAAAGAGTTGAGTGAGTACCTGAGAATCTATACAATCATGAAGAACATGTACCACTATCTATGGGACCAATGTATATTGACTCAACATTCAATGTCGGTCACTTCCATTTTGAGATGAACAATGTTGCTCCAATGGTTCATTGCCATGTATCAATGTGGATCAAACACTTATTACTGTGTCTAAGCTCCCTTTAAACACATGATGACTTTCCGTATATCCATATAGTCTATTATGCTGCACTTTAAAATTAAGTTAATGCAGATCGGTCATGGGTTGATGCGGAACTTAAGTTAGAGATGGAGGTTTTGAAGCTAGATAGATATGAATTAGTGTGAAGTCGTGATGCAGGAGAGTGAGTGGTGGGAGGGTCAAAATGAATGACAAGAAAGGGATGTGGGTCAGTTTGGGCGGTGGAATGGCAGGCGGAAGAAAGAAAGAAAGAAAGAAAGCAAGAAAGAAAGGGATTGACTGACTGGCAATGGCTGCCACATGTGGGGACGTTCAGTGCTACAACTACTGCACCGTTTGTGGTATTTACTCTCATTTATTATTTGGAGTTATGTAATGCTATAACTTCTTACTTTTCTTTTACAAATTTTACCAACAAAAATCAAATAGGTTGTATGGACATTTTACCAATATAAATCACTTTACTTGGTAAAAACTTACATTCTAAATAGAAAATTATAGCACTGCAAAACCCCGAATAGTAAGTGACACTAAAGATCTTAAACAGTGTACTGCTAACTTAAGTTGCCCAAGCAGAAGAAGGAAAAAAACTCCACATTTTAATGTTTTCCTTCAAGTCATATAAAAACTCAAGTGCGAAGTGCCAATTATAGAGCCTCCATCTCATATGTGTGTGTACACACACACACACACACACACACACACGTGATGGCCTACGCCAAACACCAGCTTGGTGACTATATCATTCAACAAAAATATATTGAAACTAAACCAAAAAAAATAAAAATAAAAAATGATTTTACATTAATGGTTGTCAATGGTAGCCTAAAACTCTACTTTAGAATAAAGCTCATGTGAAGACAATTCAAAAAGCACTTCAATCTTGCTATTCTCAATGTTTCTTGTGTTAGGTCAATCCACGAACTCACTTGACCCTCAAAATGGAGAGTGGTGATCATTAAAAATTTTGTCTTGAAGCAACCAATGAGTTGCGTTAAGTAGTCCTTGGAATAATACCATTAGTGTTTTTGTTGAAGTATGTAGTTGCCCACGTTGGAGAAAAGTTGGTGTTGGAATCGGGTGCTTCTACCTTATTTGTTATGAACCCACACCCTCAAATCTTTGTGATGTGGTCAAATATTATTAGGCTACACCATCATGGTATTTAGTATCACTTACTATTCAAAATTACACAATACTACAACTTTTTACTAAGAAGGTAAGTTTTACCAAGCAAAAGTCATTTATAATGTCCATACAACCTATTCAATCTTTGTAGATACAAAATGAAACCTATTGTAAGAAGTTATAACATCGTGTAGTCGCAAATACAAAGCGACATTAAATACCATAGCAATGTAGCAGTAAGGTGTGAATTAATGTAACTCAATATTGAGTTTGAAAGCACTGCAACTTCCAGTATTAATTCTAGTCAAGTCTCAATTTATCAACATAGAAGTCTTCCTTCATTTAAGTTGTCCACATGTCTTGCATCTAGTGTCCAGGGAGATTTTGGGCATGCAAAATTGGTTAAGATCCTAGTGGTGTATCCAAAGCCAACCAGTCACATGTTGTGATCTTCTGGTTTTTTTTCATTAACTTGAGCTATATTCCATACATTTCTCTAAAAGGATTGGTAATTTTCTAAAAATCTTGAACTTCAAAAGGCTATTTCTCAAACTCAACCGCTTCATCTACAACTACATGTCAATTCTTTCCGTTCGTTGCCCACATGCATGAGAGGGCAGGCTTTTTCCCGGAGTGGTAGACAAAAAAGAAACGCCCCTCCATGTATAATAGATATATACATGTACAAATATGCTTACATTTTGATATAGTGTCTCAACATCAATTACTTGAGTAATCACCTCTACTTACTACTTCAACATTAAAATTATAAATTATTTTTTTATTTTTTTAAAAAAAAACACTATGAGCATGTGACTTTTAGGCAATCATCATGCGTCGGTGAGATAGAAACTTGCAAATCCACAATTATAGGTTTGTAGATTTTCTAGTGACGTAGGACAATTTACTAGTGATGCAGGTCAATTGCCTAGGACTTGTATGTTAGTAGTGAAATTAGCAGTATCTCACTTCACTTTAAGGCTTTTCAATCCACAATGTCTCAACTTGTAAGGTACATGGTTTTATTGTGGGCACTTCCAACTTCACAACCACACTAATTAGCTCTATCAAGTAGTGTGGGTGGAACAGTAGCTTGGAAAGAACTAACACATGCCACTTTAATGTCTAGTTAGGGGTGGGAAATAACATGGGTCCAAGATTATTCTCTCAATTTTCCTTGAGACTTCTAACAAACATCTTACATTGAAAGTAGCATGAAATAAAATATTCACACTCATCTATTTCTTATTTAAAAGAATTAATGTGGCCCACACTACAAATATGGCGCGGGCTAACAATTTATGTGGGCTCTAGAGATTTATTGTGGCCCACACTAATAGGACTTCTAGTGTGGTTCTGGTTGTTGGGTCAAATTGGGAATCATCTCATCCAATTAGCAATCACGAAACACGAGATTGGTCAACTGAATTTTTGAAATCGGAGTTGAGATGCAAAAATTATTAGAGGTCAATCTTAAGATTGTCTTACTCCTTGAACAATCGTATCGACCCACAAAATAATATCAACTATTGAACCTAAACCGGTATCTATATTTTGTGCAAAATCCGATCTCATTGTAACACGTGTCTTTTTTAATGTCCGTACTTAACTAAAAGCTTTGTCATATACCACTCAAATACAGATGCCCGATGAAGAAGAGTATCCGACTACATCATTCCCACACACCTAAGATCCTTTTGATTTACAAGTGTGATGTAACAACGACGTTGTGCTTCATCACGTGTTGTGTGATAATTGGAGCAGCTTGAAAATAACTCAATTTTACTCCCTTGTTAAATACGATCACATTAACCATTAAATTAATTAATCAATGTCCCACACTCTAATGCATCATCGACCCACATCAATTGTCTTGCAATCACTGGATGACAACTAGATCAAAGGGTGTCATATGACACACGAATCTTAATGCCACATTAAATCGAACGTTTAAAGTACCTAATTAATTTCACATGCTTAATATAAAATCATTTCGAGATTTTTGAGCACCGCCCTTCTAGATGCAAAAGCCATGGAGCCAAGGACGGATCTGCACACATGATATTGAAGGATCAACTTCTGTAAGCAAGGGGGTCACAAATCCAGTGAGAACTTGACAAAATCCCACCCTTAGTGGCTAAGCCTAAGCAGTGGTAATAAGCACTTATTAAGGACACCTTGTGTAATCCGCCCAAATCCATGAACGCAGAGAACCGGTTGAGTTTGAGAAACAACTGGTTGAAGTTCTTCAAGACTTCAAGAAAATTACCACCAATCATTTTAGGGGGATCTATGGAATATACCTCAAATTAATAAAGGAAAGGCTTAAAGATCACACCATGTAACTCAGGCCTCGTAAAATTAGGTGTTTGCATAAATTAAAGGTATTAGCTTAATTTATGTATGTCGTGCCCCCTGGATGTTTAGAATAGGGGTTTTCCAAGAAATGGTTGGAAAGTGCTCGGGAATTGGACAACTGGAGTGTGTTTCATATGGCGTTGTGTGTGGCGTGTTTTATTGTGTTGATAGTGACAAGGCTCTGATAAGTGAAGACGAATATCAAGAGCGCGAACTACGTGTCAAACTGTGCAGATTTGTCGTCGAGACACGTCCTAGGCGTTTTTGGAATGGTGTTTTTTTCCCTTAATTTTTGTGCGCCACTTTACTTATTTTATGCATTTTATGTGTCTATTTATAGAACGCCTCATTCAATGAGGCGTGATGTAATTGGTTGGACTTGGAAACACTAGGGTTTTGACAGATCATGCCCAAAAATCTCCCCGGACACTGGCCCAAATGAATCAATCTCAACACTTCTTTACTTTGGGGCCGTAACGGCAGTTGTAACTACACAAAATATTGTGTTTAGTGTCACATGGCATTTTATGTCACCATGGTGACTTTTCTAGTGACATTTCTTATGAACAAGTGTACAAGTATTGTCATCCCAACACACTTTGAGTTCATCCAAATGCCAATTATTGGAACAAAGTTCGGTATATGATGCATCCTAAGATTTTGCGCAATGAAATATTCATCAAGAATGAGTGATAGTTGGATGAAAATTCACTTAGTAAGTGACAATAACTGGAACATTGTATATTGAACATGCCCAAATTCTTTTCCAAGGTTTACATATGTCTACACAGGCGGTTTGTGACTAGTATCGAGCAAGAGAAATGGAATTGGTGACAGTAAATACAAGATTTGGTGTTGTTAACCCTCCCAGAATGTGAGCATGTGAAAACCGCATGGGCCTAGGGATATGTGCCAAAAAGTCGGGGGACAATGATGCATGTGGTAAGAATTACATTTCAACACTTTGGATCCCTACTAGCATTTCATATTCACCATTACTCACACTTTTGCATCGGAAACTATCCTATCCTAGAGACCCAGCATCATCCAAGATGCAAATGTAAACCCCCAAATGAACCTTGGTTTTAGGCAAGCTCCTTTCGCTAAGAAATTGAATTCGAAAGCCCAGGAAGCCAAAAAGGCTTGTGGGACTAGAAACTACATCAAGATAATGTCGAAGAGGCCTCCGTGAAGGCTAATACCAATTCAATGGTCCAATTGGAAGAAACGATTCCTTCTGCCTAGTACTACTATCCGAATGACAAGAGAACAAACATATCTCTAAAGGGGTTCGTAAAGGACACTCTAATACAAAGTGTGTCTCGTTTTCAACTACATTTTGAGCGCAAAAGCCTAAGCAGGGATTGAGATAGTTGACCACCAACCAATTTCAATAGCAAGTTTGTGGTTTGAGGTGCCATAAGCAGTCAAATTAGCTTCATAAGAAGTTCATTACAGTTGTGTATGAGATTGCCACATTCGTCGATTCCCATCCAAAGCTGTAGATTTAGTTGCAAATGCTCGGCACCAACACTGATTGGCCTTGACATGCTCAACTACAGTCTTATTCTTTGTACTAGGATTGACCAGCTCATCATGTACATTACCTATCTCAAGAAAAATTTCTAAGTATCAAGTCAATGCCAAAAAGCTTGTTTGTCCCTCGAGAGTTAAGACTCCATGAACAGGGAATCTGCATAGTACTGCTAATTGCTGAGTGCTCAAGGCAGGTCCACAATTCAAATAACTAAGGGGAACCAAGCAGGAGCAAGATACATTCTCCTAAATTTTAGTACTGTCCACCAAAATGCAGGCTTAAAACAATGGACTTGACGTGCTTCATCAGACAATGGACCAACCATATCAGCGTTTCTTTCAAGCATCGCTTTTCTGTGTTGACAAGAGAGCTTTCAAAATGACAAAAGCGACCACCACATAGAAGGCCACAACATATGTACGATGGATGAGCCATTTCTCCCACCTCCCTTACTCTCGTCCTCAATCTCCAAGTACATGACTACAGATGCAGATACTCGAGTCATTATTAGATAGGCCGGATATGTTTCATAGACTACTTGGGACAAATGTGAGCCGACCGCAGCTTCAAAAAGGGGAACATCAGAGAAGCAAGCCTGCATTGATAAAGGATGGAAAACAAATTGCAGATTTCCATACAACATTGCATTATTGTTGCAGAATAGGGAAAGCACAGAAAGGTAGGAACACAATGGAGGACCTTGAAATCATATTGCTATTCCGTGATTCAATAGACTTTCCAAGTAATGTACAAGCATGTCACAGAGAACCAACATAGCTGGAAATTCTGATAGGCATGTCGTGTATGATACACTATATAGGAAGTGTCTGAGGGCAGCTGAAGAGGACTTTCTATCAAAAATAGCGCTTGTATTTTTACACTCAACTTGGTCCACCTCACTCAGTGAGATGGGGGGCCTCTCGTTTACTTGCTTGGGCACTTGACCCCTTTTTAACATTTATGATGATTTGTCGAAAGAAAAAAGAAACCAATATACATGTGTCTTTTTGGTTACAGAATCAGTGATAGTGCCAACCAAAGAAGGAATGACCTCTTCAAGCGATGCTTCGCAACCGCCTCGCTCTAACACTATGCCACCTAGTAGGGAAAATCTTCAACCTCGAGTCCTCATGATAGTGATCGTGCCATTCCCCTCTGTGTGAATCTTGGTGCAGGCCACCACAGACTTCCCAGAGAGTCCAGCTCCTGAATGGGATGCAGATCGCTCATCATCTCCAGTGGCCTGTCGATGAGGAGGCCTCGGTGACGGAATCATTATACTCCGATTGATGTCATTAAGTGTAAGCTCACCTTGTGCACCACTTGGTTTGACTAGAGCAAATGGGTACACCACAGGAGAGGATGCTTTCCCTTTAAACCTCATGAGGGGGCTAGGCCTCCAGCCTGCAGGATTCAACACATCAAAATCTCAGACAAGGATATTGCAGGCAATATCATGTACCTTTCAGAAGAGTATCCATGAAGGAGATCGTAGGGTACACGTAATAGAATTCAAAACAATTCTTGACAAGGAAGTGGCTAGTACCAGGCGTAGACCCCTTCGAGAAGGGCGTAAGAGGACCTTGTAACACCTCCCCTCCAGATGATTTCCACGCGGGCAGGGACTTCTTCCCTGACATCACAAAAGCACAAAATCTCAATACGAGCACATAACAAACAGAGAAAATCAATAATTAGGACATTCAAATCAATAATCTATATTTGCGGTGAATTGACATGTACCCGATGCTTCAGGCGCTGGAGACACACTTGATACAACTGCCTTCCTGAAATGCACAAAGCAACATTCAGCTTAGAATAGGTAACGCATTTCAATAGCGTATGTGAATGAAATTCAACATACTGTTCTGCGCAGCATCAGCTCTTGGATTGGTGGCAAAGCACATCCTGGTTTATGTTCATGATTGCTTACACTTGCTCAGCAGGTGGGCTGTGAGGCTCCTTGTGATCTAGGCACTTCGACATCCATTTGTCATCGGCGCCCTTAGAAGCTTCTTCTGCAAGAACAGGGGAACAACAAGGAAACTATCAGTACAAAAATTCAGACACATACAGACAACATACAAGCAAAATTCAATACAAGAACTTATTAATCAGCAACTACAAACAAGTATTAAGAGAGAGTCAAGACATGGACTTCAGCAGACGTACCATCCTTGTTGTACCAGAAAGGATTCGCATCGGAGGGAGTCGGCATAAGAAAATCGTCGCCTCCAGCAATTAGCGGATTTACACAGCTCTGCGTGAGGAAGCATGTCCAGCGTGTGTTAACATGTGGCTAATAATGTAATAGGTCACATCTGTTCAGCTGCCGCAAGAACGCCTTGAAAGCTTACTTTTCAAGCTCAAAGAGATGCAAGAAGACACCTACCACAAAAGTTGTAGTGTCAATTGTAGAAACTGTCTCAAAAGCTGGCGAGTCAGTAGCCACACAATCCTCCTTATTGCTGGAGAAATGCAGCATCCGACGCCTTTTGAATCGCCCGCCGTTTTCAATAGCATAATTCTCAGGACTGAGATTCTCGCTCTCTGCTGCACATAGATGCTAAACCTTAAGTAACAGAGATGAAATGTTTATGCAGATCTTTGCCACGTCTTAATAGGAAAAAAGTCCTCAATCACCATGGCAATAATAAAAATACATCCAGGTTTTCACCGCATGTTTGTAATTGAACGAACAATCTTTATCAGAAGAAAAATGAGAACAGCACCTTGGCTGTCAAGAGAGAAATATGAAGGGCTCGACTCTCTTGTATCCATAATCGGCGGAGTTGATGCGAATATGGATTGCGAGTCTGAATCGTTCTGTGTCAAGTCGTCCCAGAAGGATGTGGTGATAGCTGAGATACAGGGCAAGAACGGCAAACTTTCAGTAACAAGCTTCGAACACCGAGAAGCTGACATTCTGTTCATTAGACCTAAAAAATCAACACAGGGAACGATTCTTGAGGTTCTACACCAACGTTAAACCAGAAGAACGAGAACAAGCGAGCGAGCCACTGGAGAAGAATCGGCACCAAACCATATGCTACATACATGCGGGAGAAGGAAAGTGATGCTGACCTAGTGTAGATTCAGAATCAACTTTGAAGGCGTCATCTCGCCAGGGCCAAGAATCAGTGTCGTCCCTAACAATCATTTGCTTATCGATAGGAGCAAGCTCGTCAAACGACGCGATCTCCATTTCTTCACCACGAAACAATCTGGTTTCTGCTGGCACCACTTCCTCGAAACTATCACCTAATACTCTTGATGGAAGAGATCGAGCGTCTGGCTAAACTGTTTTCCTCTGTGAATACCAGGACAATCTCGTGCAACAATACTTCCCTACACCCCTTGCTACCACAGACTCTGGATATCGCGAGTTCACGATACAGAGGAGAGATGTACATCTCCAAAGCAGAAGGTACCACAACACATCCAGCCTCAGGAGGTAACTGAGGATGATTACTACCGGCTTAAGAGATTGAAAGACAATTATCCTAATCGATAGCAGTAAGCAGATGTGCTGTCCTTCCGAATCCGTGTTGAATGGAAAAGGAAGGCCAGAACAACGCAAGAAACGAATCCAAACTTTCAACAATTCTTGGAGCCAGCTGGACAAGACTGTACCGAACACAACGGTGATAGCCTGCCACACACTCTCAAAGAGCAAGGGGTCACAATAAACGAGAATAGCTCCCTAGACCAATGCAGAGGAGCTCTCACAAGCAGCTCCACACAGCATCTCCAAGATGAATGCGATCAAAACTTCGAGAAAAACAGGCATAGCCGGATCGAACCAGCGAACGACACCAGGAATTCCTCCACTACAAGAACACTCTACACATCAAAGAATGAAGAATCAGAGGCAGCTCCAGAGAATGAATGCCGACGCACTGTTCTGTTCACCACCAACTACACTACTACAAATCACACAGTCTCCACTCTAGACCGAGAAACATCATCAGCATCCCGCGACCTTCGATTCAATCTCCTTTCTAAGTTACACCCCCTCCACGCCTCCAGAACGACATACAGACACGGAGAACAGAGACACACAAAGAAAGGAGGTCTTCCAATCCGGTGCAGGCCTCCACAAAATAGAATCCTCACGAACTAGTTATCATCCAAGATAGCAATGCAACGGTCGGCTACTCCTTCCCCTGGGAGCAACTGGGAGCGGAAACCGGACTAAAATAAAACAGCATTGCGAAGGCAATCAGCGGGGTGTTGTGAGGCATTTAAGGTCAAACGGGTGGCAATGGAGGCCACGGAAGACGCGGACGCTTTCTACCGGATTGCCAAGGATGTAAGGGGCAGGTAGCTATGTGGCATGCGATGGGAATGGGAATGCGATGCGATGGGAATGGCATGGCGATGGGGATTCGGTTTCTTGCACCGTGCCCCACGCAGGCAGGCAAGCAAGCAAACCTCCCTTGCTCGCTCGCTCCATAGCTCTTCTCATCAGCTCTCCCAGCTGAGTCCCCTTTTGGTTCAAAGGCCTTCCCAACGGAGGACGGAAGGGGTCGGGCCGCCCCACCCGGCCGGGCAGTCGGTCCCGGCCCGTTCAAATTCCCGCGCCCCTTTGCCATCTGGCAACCCGGGAATTTCAATTTGTTATCCACCTGCCCATCTTTCCGCAACCCCCTTTTCGCCGCCCCCGCCAAGAACTTAACTTATTATTAACGGCCAACCCAAGAACGGGCCGGGTTACTTACTGCCCTGGGTTGTTTTCAATTTTTTATTTTTTTTACATTCCCCCAGTGCGCATGGCTTCCACGTAATTACCACGGGGGGTAACAGAATGCGGGGAGAAAAAAATTACTGTGACCTATAAAGTTACCACCTACCAGATTCTGGATGCTCCATGTCACTGGAGTTACATTCACCCTCCATATCATGTCAGCCTTGACAGTAATTTTTAGGCATAGCATTGTGAAGAAGGGCCTAGGGTGAGTTTCCCATGTAGGCCGCTCGCCCACTAGATTCTAGTAGGAAAATGGACAAACTTGCCAAATGTAGATGGAATATGGCGGGATAGGATGCATATGCGCCAACTACATTCAATAAGGTATTTAGTGTCACTTATTATTTGGATTTACACAACGCTATGTCTTTACAATTGCTGGATTTTTTTCCACCAAGTAAAGATGTTATTCTTCTATAGAGTCCAGACCACCAATTTAACATATGTTGGTAGATATATGAGGTATACAGTAAGTAAATATAATATAGTGTAATTCCAAATAGTAAGTGACACTAAATAGCATATTTAGTGTAATTACTCTAACCTTCTCAAACCCGGGCCCACCTACTAACCTTCTCCTCCATGTTACCAACGATGAACCTCCTCTTTCAATGCTTCGGTGATCAGTGTTGTGGAATGTGGAAGGCCATGGACACGGGCTGCTAGACTTCCATGCGCCCATTTTTCTACCTACATTTATCTACATCAAACTACTTTCAACCCGATGTCATCTCGAATCTAGTGGCGAGCGGCTTGCATGAAAACTCGCCTTTAGAATAGTCTCCATTGGTGAAGGCGAAGTTTCTCAGGGTGAACCACACATTCAAGCATATTTACCTCACGAAAAGAATCTCACATGGTCTCGTGATTGGGCATAATCCAAGTGACATGCATAATCTCTTCCCATTGAAATTACGTTATGTATTGGACATTGGGTGGACCTAGGTCATGGCCACCCAATGGGCCCTATCTAGTACATAAAGCTACAATACACCCGAACCATACTTGATCACGTTATGGTAATTAGGGTATATGACGGTAATTTTAGGGTCAAATAGGTCGGGGAAGGGGGTTTCCAACGTTTTCATTTCCACTTTTAAGATACACGGCCACAACCGATCCTTTGTTCTTGTGAACGAAAGTATGCTATTCTAGAAGCGAGATATTTATTTGATTGTAACTCAAGTCACGAGTCAACAGAAGACAACGTTGACTAGGGTATTCTCAATACTAAGTTAGAGCAATTGCTTGGTATATTTGGCATGGAAAAGTGTAAGTCAAGGTAATAATCAAACGCCACACACTTTGCATGACACCTCAAGTACACCGAAGTATCCTATTAGTGTGGGTTACCATTTGGAGTTATGTGTTGCTTGTAACCTTTTTTACCAGCATCATCCCTTTGTTCACCAAGTTAAATCATGTCTTTTGATGTGCATACTAACTATTTATGTAGTATGAGTAAAAAACCATGTTCTCCGTAAGATGTTATAGAATTGTGTAACTTCAAATGGTAAACGCACACTGATAAGACAATTCAGTGTACCAACCGAATGAGAGGGTGTAAAGTTAATCTCTAGTCATTGATATAACCGTTACATGCATTGACATTGCAATTTGCATGAATTTATATACATTTGTATTGGAAAATTGGTTGTATGTACAATTGTGAAAAAATGAGCTGTGTAGAAAATTAGGGAAATAATATATGTGCTTCCCATATCTATTTACTATGATAGTGTTGGCCTATAACCACCACCTTATTATACTAGGAGTAGTAGTCGTCATATTTCATGAAACTTTGAGGTCAACATTGAGGGAGGGGGGTCCAAATCCATAGTTTAATAATTTTAGGGGGCCAAGTCAACATTGGAAATAATGATTCAAAAGAGGTTAATTCACAAGCATAATTGATTCCTACTCCTACACACTCACGTTATGGCCACATGGACACTCATAGAAAGTAGTTACTTTGTATAGCCCCTATAGGATCCACCAAATGCATGCCTCCTAACTACACCCCCCCCCCTTATTTAGTCTTTCTAAATTGTAGGGCAAACCTATGTATGTGTGTGTATAATCCAAACAAGTACATAGGCCTCTATTTCATTAAAAAAAAACTAGAGTGAATGAATGATGAGTTTAGTTAGTGGGGAGGATTGGGGGGGGGGACGAATGGATTTTGTTAGTGCTCTCACCAATTCTATTTGTCTTGCTCAATTTCAATTGTAAACCGCCCATGTAGTGTGACCAACACTAAACATAAAACTACCATTCTTTGTCATTCCTTGTTTAAAAACATTGGATGATATAGAGTTCCAATGTTGCAAGTATTGTCACTTACTACTAAGTGGTTTTTCAATCATCGATGACAATATTTCATTATGTAATTGTTACGATGCAGAATATCCCAACCTTGTTGCAAGTAACCGTGTTTGGATGAACGGAAAGTAAAGTTGGGATGACCGATACTTGTAAACTCATTCATAAGGAGCGTCACCAAACATGTCACCACAACATTTCATGAAATACCATATGACATTGAAAACAATATTTGGTGTAGTTGTAGTGGATTCTGCTTGGGATTTACTAATAAAGGAAGGAAGAGCATGTAGTAGAAGTCATGTATTATTGTAAAGTCTCTCATGTGTTTGTTTATTATTCCATTATGGTGCATGGTCCTAGTAGCTGGCATGAGCAGATAAACATGCACACACACACACACATAGATACCTTGGGTTATAATTTGATAGTGGTGTTTAAACAAATGTGCTTGTGAAAAATGTAAGTGACCGTTACTATCCATTATTATGGAAAGTAGAATTTGGACCAATTCCACTTCAATTGCTTCCACCTTCCAAATATATGAATTTACATCGGCACCGCGTGACTCCATAGAATTATCATACACGCAAAATGTTGACATCGACAAGTTTGTGACATAGAGGTTAATATCTACCTCGATGGTCCAGTTGGTGGGGCATTTTGTTCACTATATTGTTCACTATAGATCTGTTGCTTAGCATTTCACAAAGAGGCACGGTCTATAGGTGGGACGAGCTTTTGTTTTTTGAAGTCCTAGAAAGACTTGAGGCTACTTGGGGCTACATTCTAAAATCGGTAGGAAACCTCACTCTTTAATGGACTTGCATAGGAGACATTCTAATGCGAGTGTGCCTCACTTTTGATAATTGAATTGTAAAGACCAAACGTGGCATAGTTTTATTATAAGTATCAACAAGTATCACTTGTTGTCTTTCTATCGGTAGGATGAAACTAGAACATGAAAAGTTATGTGGTAGGTTAGGGAATTGGAAAAGGGTAAGTGTTGTTTGTTGCCGTTGGATTGGCTAGTTAAACAAGTATTACATGGCTAGTGGTGCCATATATCTAGGGATGCCTGGTACACCAACTTACATTCGAACTCAAGGCCAAAGAATGTGTGTATTTGGACTAATTGTTCAAGAATATAACCGTGTCATTTCTTGACCCCCCACACACACACATATAAATACAACACTAGTTCTACACAAGGTTATGTCGGCCACCAACCACTTTTGATGGTGAGTCTAGGCTTTGAGGTGTGATATGCAACAATGATCCATGTGCAAAGTGTGTGTTTGAAGTTTCCTTCAAATCGGATCTTTGCGAACGACTACTCAATGAGAAGTAATTATGGGCAATATATGGAGAGTTTTTTGGGGCATATTCGGTCAAGATCCTAACATTTCTAGGCCCAACCAGTTTACATGTTGACATCTTTCATTTTATCCTTATTAAAACAATCGGTAATCCCCCCCCCCCTCCAAAGTCTTGAACTTTGACCAATTACACTACTTTGTCTAGTTAGTGTGGGTTACCATTCGGAGTTACATGTTGCTATAGCATTTGACCAAGAGGATCACTTTTCACCCCCATAACATAAGTACACTAAATATGGTATTTAGTGTCATGTGGCAATTTATATCATTGCGGTAACTTTTTGAGTGACACTTTCTTTGAACAAGTTTACAAATATTGTCATCTCAACTTTACTTTCGGTTCATCCAAACGCCATTTACTAAACAAAGTTTGGTTCAATTTGCATCCTAGCAAATCTGCGATGAAATATTGTCACGGATGATTGAAATTTGGATGAAAAACCAACTTAGTACGTGTCAATACTTGCAACACCTTTTTTCCAAGGAACAACCATTACGGCTAGGTTTACATTTAGTGTCAAGTGAACAACACCATGGTTTCCAATTACTAGGGAGCAAGACAATTGTAAGTGGTGGCACTAAACATCACATGCAGCGTAGTTAGTATGCACACCAAAGAACAAGATATAAACTTAGTTGGTAAAACAACGGTAACGACATCAAGAAGTTATCGCAACACACAACACTCCGAATTGGTAACCCACACTAATTAGACAAAGTAGCATTGTGACACTCTGAATTGGTAACCCACACTAATTAGACAAAGTAGCATTGTGACACTCTGAATTGGTAACCCACACTAATTAGACAAAGTAGCATTGTGACACTCTGAATTGGTAACCCACACTAATTAGACAAAGTAGCATTGTGACACTCTGAATTGGTAACCCACACTAATTAGACAAAGTAGCATTGTGACACTCTGAATTGGTAACCCACACTAATTAGACAAAGTAGCATAGGACACTCCGAATTGGTAACCCACACTAATTAGACAAAGTAGCATAGTTCTCGAGCTCTCCCAACTGGTTCATCTGTTAATGGCCGGTGCTCCCCGTTCATTGATTGTGGGGGGTGTAAGTTATAAGTAGACTCCACATCTGCTCAACTTCACGCAATTAACCCTACCCTAGGCCCAATTGAATACGCCCTGGATCATGGTGGTAAAGAAGAGTTTTAAGTACCTGCAGTAATATAAGAGCTCGGGTTGCCTAGCCTCCTCCCCAGTCATGGGGGGGGGGGGGGAAAGAGGACTACTAAGCCCTAATAATAAGTTATTGTGGTGTTGCTGCTTGCTTATATAATGCCAGGGCTGACCATTGAAAGCTCTAGCTATAACTTAAGCTCCCCTGACCAAGCGGTTTGCCACCTTTAATGAATGACCTACAACTACACTTACACTTTGTTACTGCATAAGGATTCATGGCAGCCCAGTTGCCTTGAAATCAAATCCCCCCCCCAACTCCCTTCCCTTCCCTTCCCTTCCTAACCCCTTCAGAAAAATCAAGTGGGCTTGACTTTGGTTATAAGTTTAAAGGTTATTTTTTAATGCCAATGACAAAAGCAATCGCATTCGCAGAAGGGGGGCAAAAAACATAAAAACCACAAGCAAGCCACAGCTGTTGATCGGCGCCTTTAACTTAGTTAGCCCTGTGCCCTCAAGGAGTCAATTCCGTCAGATGCACTGGTCCAAGCACACTTCACCATCCCACTTTATAATATGTTCACTTTCATGACTTAGAATCGTCCCGGTGATGGCATGAGTGTCACACGTATCATAACATAATGTAACGTAACATGATGTAACACAACACAACACAACGTAACATAACATAGCATAGCATAACATAACATAACATTGTTCACCCATGATTGATGATGGTTTACATTATTTGGAGCTAGGGTGTTGCACCCTGGGACTTGGGGTTCATGGTGTCTACGTAAACTTGTCCATCATAAACGAAGAGGCTCCAGTGGAAACGAATCTCTTACAAGGTTGAGGGTCAATTCATTTCAAGTGGAGTCCACTCAACCGATTCGGGGTTTTTTATATCATTTTTTTATATCATTTCTAGAGTCACTTGATCAAGAAATAGTTGTTTTTGAAATACATGAAACAGATTTGTTGCATTTTCATATGGTAATGGATGAGTTTAACGTAGACAACATGGATCCCTAGCCGTACCATGGGGCCAAGGGAATTGCAAGCATAATGGTCTCTTTATGTTGGGCCACCCTTACAGATTGAATGGTTTTCGACTTGAGTATTTGTCCACCCTGCAAATGTGGCATGATAGTTGGGCATGCACTTGGGCTTGGGCGACGGATTTTATGACGGAATGTATTGAAGAAAAACATTCAGCAACAATGTGTGTATGTCGGCGCCACACATGGACCCCAACACCGGCTTGGCATGTCAACACTAGCCTGCATATTGGCAGCTCCGGTAATCATGTGCATCATTCAAGGTTGGCAAGGCCATACTAGGCCGACCCCTCCCCTTTAGAAACAATGCAGAGTGCGGTAGGGCTTAGTAATGTTATGGGTTTGGTGGGCCTAAGAATAGATTTGGAGTTGTGACGAGGCAATACGGTACAAATGCACCATGTGTTGTAAATTCAACTTGAGTTTGAGACACCCAACCCACCTCTCAGTCCGCAATTGTATGGTTAGGTTGTCCTCGTCAACTCCTGCAATGACCCACAATATATATATAAAGTTGATGAAGTGGTCGGGCAAGCCAATGTAGCTGCTTCAAATTAACCCATCCCAACACCTTCACTATGTAGAGCATATCATTCAAATTAGAATATCAAAAAAACACCCAACTTGATGTCACATCAATAGATCACAAGCCTTAAAACCCAAACAAACACCCAAGTTGATGCAATGAAAACAAAATGTTGTATTTTACAAGAAGATGACAACCTAAAATGGTATACATTAATATATATGTGGAATTTAATTTTCTATTGCTCAAACTCAATCTGAACCCTCAACTTTCCTTTGTCATGGTTTGTTGTAAATAAGGTTGAGTTGTGGGTTGCCCTGTCACAATCTTCGCATGCCATGTAAACACATAGTCTCTACTGTAAAATAATTTGCGGGACCTCTAAAATTGTAAAAGAATGCACGCACCTTTCTACATCCGTGCGTAATAAAAACGTCACTTTAACATGAACCCCCCTTGTCTTTTCGGAACAATGGGGATTGGTGCAAAGAGCGACGCCCACCACCACCACCTCGTTGTCCATTGTACATAGATAAGACGTTGAAAGTATACAAGAAACTACCATAAATATCTCTCAGTGACCAAAGCCAATGGAAATCCTTATCATCACATTATTCCCTTCCAAAGGGAAAGAGGTAACTACGGAATACATGTCAACTTAATAAAGAAAAAAACAGACAGATGTCAACATGTAATTGGTCTAAATTGGAAACACCAGGATATTGACCAATTATGCTCAAAAACCTCCCCGAACACTTACCGTAACATATCCCAAGCAATGGTAGTTGTAGAAAGAAGATTTTCTACCAATACCTATCACCACCACGTGGACCAATGATCGGAGACAACCGACCGCTAGTTATCAATCAACCGGTTGAGTTTGAGAAATAAAAATAACCGGTTGAAGTTTAAGACCTTGGGAAATTACCTTATGTTTTTGGAGGAATCTATAGAAAATACCCGGAATGAATAAAGCAAAAACCGAAAGATCACAACATGTAAACACTAGCATCATCTTGACCGATTATGCCAAAAACAACTGCCCGGGGATTGACATGAACCCCAACAGCCACATTCCTTCTATGGTGTGTATCTCTCCACTCAATCATGGAAGTGTGGAAGCGGCTAACTTAGGCAATGTTCACTCAAGAAGAGGTCAAGAAGGCACAGCTAGTAGGGGTGTCAATGATGAGCTTTGTTAAAAAAATAGGAGGAAAAAATAGGAGGAAAAAAAAAAGAAAAAAAAAAGCTTCATGGGTAAGTAGTATCTCCCTTTGGATGGCAAAAACAAAACTTACTTGTAAACAAAGTTGTTTATGGAATCATGCAACATAATGTTACCAAGCCATGGGCATGAGTTTGTGGGTATAAGAGTACCGTCCCATTGCTATTCATCCATGTTTACGCGATGTTGTCATAAACCGGATTCAATGTTGAATGTCTTGGGTGGGATGTTGTTGATCACACACACGCCTTGTCGTTGATTATGGGATTGGTAGTCTCATCTATGTGAGGAAAGAGGACTCGCCATTGGTAACCATGTAATGTTGTGAAACATGTGTCGTAACATACACGTGTCATGTACATGGCCATGATGTTGGGCACTTCCAACTCCACATTCAAACATGGCCATTGGTTCGGTTGAGAATTGTATCATATGATTAGCATTTGTAGGTCACACAAACGAGTCGGTTTTAAGTGTCAAAATGAAAGTTGATATGTGTAACTTACACAAGGTCAAAGTTAGAATTACTTCGTTGTTTTTAAGTGATCACATGAGTAGGCATGTTTTGACTACAATTTATGTACATGTCTGAACACACAGTCCAATCCCATCGTGATGCGATTATCTAGTGTTTGTTCTTAACTACAAGCCTCGCCTTATATTATTTGAACATAGGTGTCCAATTGAGAATTTTGAACGCGTGGGTAAGGGACCCATGCCTTACAATGGCTTAGACCCCTCGTGGTATCTTGGAAGATACGTTGATCTCGTTGTGATGTTCTAGTTAGTAGGTCGAATTGCATGTCACAAGTGAGAGGTAGCATTAAACCTCATGCCTACCTTATTGGGATCATGTGGTTAGTACTTGTGGATCACGTAAAGTGCCATTCCAAGTTTCCTAATCTAATTTGAGAAGCATAATCCTTAGGAGTTCAAAGTGATCATTTTTTCCCTCCTCATGTAATCATATAGGCCCTCCTCATTGAACCTAAAACAATGTTTATATTTTAAGCACATAGTCCAATCTCATTGTAACACGTGTCTTTTTTAAGTTGTTTGTTCTTAACAACAAATTTTGACATGTATCACTTGAATGCGAGTGTCCGATTGTGGTTAAGATTAGGGTCTATAACAAAAATGATAATAATAATAATAACTCCACGACCAAGCAATTGCATTGGTTGAGGGCCAACTTTAGGACTCGAGGTGTTTACACTATGAACCAAGGTCCAAGATGAGTGAAACGAAGTGGTGCTAATGTAACATCATCGCTTACCCACTAGATGTTGACAATCCAAACTCAAGAACACACTCCACCTGACTTGAGAAACCAAACTTCAAACTTAAAGTCTAGTACGGGGAGTCCATTAAGGCGTGGTTGGGACCCCAATTTTATTGGATCTGGATCCTAATGTAAACCCACTCACGACACCCTAAAAAGAGTGACTAGATAGGTAGGCAAGGCCCACATTAAGTTAATTATACATTACCATGCCGGTGAAGGCCTCCGAGACCTGACACCACTACACCGTTTATGGTATTTAGTGTCACTTGATATTCACAATTTACACAATGCTATCACTATTTATGTAGGATGTAATATTTTATGAAGAAGAGTCATTTATGTTCTATAGTATACGAACAACATGTATAACCTTTGAAAGTAAGAATTTGAATCTATGATAAGAAGTTAATTTTGTTGTGTAACTCCGAATAGTAAGTGACACTAAAAACCATAAATGGTGCACCTTGGAAGACATGCACGTTGGCCTTGTTGTGGTGCCATTCATAAGTAGACATGGATTGCATGGTCACTATTGAGGGGTGACATTGAAGTCATCCACCACCTCACCCCTACCTTATTTGCATAGTGAGATATCCAATTCATTTGGTATTGCATACCAAATCTCGCGAGTCCAAACTCAAGAAAATATTGCACGCAACTTGAGAAAACCAACTTCAAACTTAGGTCCAATATGGAAAGGTTTATTAGGGCGTTGTTTGGGACTTCGACTTCCTTGGACCCGGATCCTAATGTGAACCCATTGACAATGCCCAAAGAAGAGTAACCCACACAAGTGGGCAAGGTCTACAACAAAGTACACCATTCACATTATTCAACGCCACTTACTATTCGAAATTACTTTGTGCTAAAGACTTTTTACTACGAATCTTGCTTCTTCTTCTTTTTTATTTATTTTTACCAACAACGGTCGAATGGGTTGTTTAGACACTCCATACATAACAACAACATTCTCACTCGGTAACAAGTCACGTTACCAGTAGAGATCTTACATCAACATGTAACTATGAATGGTGAGTGACAACTACATAGCATCAACAACGGTGTAGTGTGTTTGGGGGAGCATTGGGCGGGGTAGTATAATAATAAGACGTTTACATTATGCCTTTCCCGTGCCGAGATGAAGACCTCAACCTTGGGGGAATACAAGACACATGTTTACCAACAACGGTGGAATGGGTTGTTTAGACACTCCATACATAACAACAACATCCTCACTCGGTAACAAGTCGCGTTACCAGTAGAAATGTTACAGCAACATGTAACTCCGAATGGTAAGTGACCACTAAATAGCATCAGCAACGGTGTAGTGTGTGTGTTGGGGGAGCATTGGGTGGGGTAGTATAATAATAATAAGACATTTACATTATGCCTTTCCCGTGCCGAGGTGACGACCTCGACCTTGGGGGAATACGAGACACATGTTTACCAACAACAGTCGAATGGGTTGTTTAGATACTCCATACATAACAACAACATCCTCACTTGGTAACAAGTCGCGTTACCAGTAGAAATGCTACATCAACATGTAACTCCGAATGGTAAGTGACAACTAAATAGCATCAGCAACGGTGTAGTGTGTGTTGGGGGAGCATTGGGTGGGGTAGTATAATAATAATAAGACATTTACATTATGCCTTTCCCGTGCCGAGGTGACGACCTCGACCTTGGGGGAATACGAGACACATGTTGACCTTGTTGTGATGGAAGTCGGCCCGAATTGCATGGTCACAATTGAGAGGTGGCATCGAAAGTCCATCCACCACCTCACACCCCACCTACCTACCTACCTTATTGGCATGGCGAGCGAGGGAAGGAGGGAGAGGGCAAGAGAGCATCAACATGGGCTCTCTCTCTCTCTCTTTCCGTGATCCAACAACAAGGAAAAGGGAGGGAAATTCAAGGGAAAGGGCGGGAGAGCATGGGAGTGGCCGGCCATTACAAAATTGCCTCCAATTTGGCTATGGTGGGGGCCGTAGAGTGGTGGCTAGCTAGCTGTTGCACATGCTCTTTTCATTTCACTCCCAACGTCCAATATGCCTATCTTAAGTAGAGAAAGGATGGTGGCGAGGCCCCGGCCAATCGGGGGGCGCCATGTGTACTATTCAAAGGACCCTGCATGAAATATATCATATACGTTTCTTTTGTAGCTGGCATGACCCACCCGTGAAGGCTAGGGAATGGAAAACGGGCGGGCGGGCGGGCGGGCGGGCGGGCGGGCAGACTCCACTTGATGTTTTTTTTCGACCCTTGCGGTAAAAGGCTTGAGGCTCGAGAGGGCACTTAGTTATGGCTAGGGTTTGGATGGTTACATTTGTGGATGGTTTGATTATGGAGGTGGCATTCGATAGATGGATAGAGAGACCCGACTCGGTTTAGTGGGTCAAGTTGGAATGAATTGGCCCCTTGATCTTATAGGTGTTTTGTTGATATGGGGTAACTCTTTCATCCATCATAGACGACTGTACATAGACGTTCCATGATACCCAAGTTTATATTTTATCCCTATGTGTATGGTGGAGTAGGTGTGCCATGTATCGTTGTGTGATTGATTGGACCCTTCTTATAAATGACACGGAAATTGAGCTTTCAATATAGACTTGCCTAAGCAAACATCATGTATAGTACTGACACTTCGTATTCAAAGTCGCGTAGTGATACATACATACATGCATGCACAAGTAAAATATGTCATGTTCTAGGATGTTCAATTTGTGTTTTGTTTGTGAAAAAACCGAAATATATAGCCCATGTACGTCTATGTAAAAAAGTGTGTCCCCACGTTTGTCTTCAACAATCATGTGTTGTTTGGAAAGGTGCACCATTGATTCGTGGGAGTTTTGTTGCTCCCTTAAACTCGTATTCAATGCAAATTCATGGAGTGGTCTTGTATGCCTTGGATACCATGCGAAAGCAAAGGTTCTCCTCCTAAGTAGATGACACGGCTGGTGATGCAAATTGAGTCAAATCATCCCCATCGTCAAGTTGGTTACAGTACATAGTTATTTTCACTATACATATGATTTAGTGTGGTCCACACCATTCACCTTTGACCCACACAAATGAATTTGTAGTCACTAGGTGACAACCTAGCACATGCCAAGGGCCATTTGATGCTACATGACCATTTTGGCATGAAGGTCACCTCAGTGACATGTCAATCTCAATGCCACATTCACAACCAACATACGAGTCCTTGGCAATCATCTCGTGCCGGTGGGAGAAAAATTTGTAAATCTAACATAGTGGTAGATTTGTATATATTCCAGTGGTGTAGGACAATTCCTATGTGACGTTAACCAAGCGCCCTGGACTCATATGCATGTAGTGATTCAACCTAACATATAGTAGCATGGTGCCATTGTTCATGCAATCTACCTTAACGACAATGAGTCACCCCTTAGCAGCAACTTGAATTCCCAAAAAAGTCCGTCAATCTAAGATAGATAACCCGTATTCAGTTACTTTTTCTTAGTAAAACACCTAAACGCGCGTCCCATGTATGTGGTTTGGTTAGACTCCCATAACTGATATCGATAAGACGTGTGTTTAGAAGAGATTGCATTGTGTGTCCAAAATATGATATAACCATTCTAACCTCAATGGTCAACATAATCAGGGTATCCTATAAGACCATTTAATGAACACGAAGATCTTCACTTTGTAAATGAACAATATATTCACGTATTTATTAGGAAAGGGGCAGTGACGGCCTCGATTTGGGATTTGCTAACCATCTCGCACTAATTGCTTGTTCCATATCCGAGGAGAAGTGGGCTCGGGCAGCCCGAGAAAACGCAACCATTTAAGACCCGTCGACATTACTATGATACACTTTGGAGATATACATACACGAGTTGATTATGATGACCCTATTTGGATGGAGATGGATGAGGATGTAGATTAATGCCTTATCATTGCTTTAGCCATCCACTGCTTGTCTTCTTGTTCTTCTTTTGTCTTGGCGGGAAATGTGTGGGGACATGGCATCATGGCTAGCAATATAGGATTGACAAGTTCCCACCCTACTACTACTACCTTCTTCATGCTAGGGCCACACTAATATCGCCACAATGATAGGTACTCACGCCGGGATGTAAAAAAGATCGGGGCCAAATATGCGGTGAAACAAAGCGCATCATGGTTGGATAGAATACTCACATTCCATCGAACCCGTTTCCCAAGTGAATATTTTATATTCGTGGAGATAGACAAAAGGTAGTGTATTCACCGGACCTTGGACTTGACTTGTGGAGCAAACCTCCACGTTCGCGGTGAGAGGGAGCTTTTCATATACAAGCGCACCATTCATTCATTCATTCATTCATTCATTCATCCATCCATCCATCCAACACGGTCCGGGGTTAATTTGGTATCGGAATAAGCCTAGGAGACCCCAATTTGAGCTAGTTGAAGTAATTTGAGGTGTATCAACCACAAGTTATAGAGGTTTGGTTTTCATGTGGGATGGACAAACATGTGTGTTCATGTGTGGCAATCTCTTCTTGTCCACTAGGAACATCACTAGCAGCTCTACAGAAGGGGCAAGGGTGCAGATTAGGTCGATTTGCCATTTGTGGATGAATTGTATCAAAATTATCATCTTACATGTCGTACACCCATACTTACACAATCCACCCTATGAAAGAATGGAAGTATTCTTACTTTGAAGCTTGATAAAAACATGATCAAAACAAGGGGAATTGTGTGTCCCATTCACATTGGTGTAAGAAAAAAATTGACGTTAGTTTTATTTTATTTACCTGTACTTACACTGCGACTTCAAATACTATGTAGCTTATCGAAGTTGTGAACATAGACCAATCAATTGCATTTCCCTTGCATTACATTTTATACAACATTTTTATTGTTGCGTGTGGCTATTCAATGGGCCAAGGATACACAAAGCATGATTGTATTCCGTATTTTGAACTTCACCAAAGCATGTGACAAAGTAGCTTAGATTTTTTCTTTCCCGAGGTTATGTTTGAGTTGGCAATTTGGCCATGTTTGTAGAGATGGCGAAGTTGCTTTCCTAGAGTGCAAACGCAATGGTGATTATGGTTAACATGCATCTACATCGACAAGATTTCTTGCTTGCCCCTTCTATGTGCATAATGGTGGTGGATGGCTTAACCAAGCCATCAAGGTTGTTGTCTACATGGGCCTTGTATAGGGTATCTCTCTTATGGATCCTTGTGCTCAACATATGACTTCCCAAGATGCGGGCAACACCTCGTTCTCTATTAAAGCCAACAAGTCGTACATGCACAACTATTGAAAATATTGCATAAAAGTAAATGTGTACTTGGTATGGAGATTCATTAAAACTAATGTGTTGCTTGTTTATGTATAGTGTTTGATTCTTGTTTGAGCACGGAGTCGTTAAGAAGATCTAGACTTTTCGTAAAAATTATTTTTAGTAGAAATTCGAGTCAATGGCGATGACCAAAGATAGTTGGAACGACTACAAATTGTATGAAGAACTTGGAGTTCTCATCATTGTCAATCTAGAGAGCACCGTGCCTACCATGTTATGTAAGTGTATTGTCTTAGTTTGTATGGACCACATGACACTAGTCTTCAAGTGTTGTTGAACCCTATCGTCTGTAGAAGCCTATGATACAATGGTGTTTCTTACCGCAATTTCATATTCAAGGAGGAACTTAGGTGTGGACACACACAACCACAACTTGGACATCTCTTCATTTCTTGCATTACAGAGACCCTTCCACCTTGGAGCACGTCCTCCATTGTAGTATGTGGTGGAGAAATTGCTTCATTGGTGATGCCTTGCAACAACATGCCACATAATTTGACAACTTACCAATGCAAGGCTTGTCACTAGTGCACGTACATAGGACAACTTGAGACAAAAATTCATGGAGTGGCATGTGGCTCATAGGTTGTTCAAATTTTTGGGAAAGATTAATGCAATGCATCAGTCCTTTCGAATATATACTCTACATGGTATTCAAATCAATACCAAGCATAGGAGAAAATATATGTGATCAACAATGGGTTGGGGTATTTTGGAATTCGATCTACACCATGCCAATTTAAGTGTTTTGAGTTATAAGGAATTTCGCCCTACAAAGGGGCATGCTTTCATGATTTCGAGGTCACGAATAATTTTTTGGTTGATGTGGCCTCTCACTCTTTGATACCTTTGATGGTGACCATCCCCTTTAGAAACAAGCTGGTGACTCTCTACATGCATATTTGCTTGCTCCAATGTGGATTGACATAGTGGTCAAGGGACCAAAGCAATTTCATATGCAAAAATTAACATGAAACTCAATTGAACGAGACTTTAGAAAATCCTCTTAGGAAAAGTCTCGAAGCTTTAGCTTTATTTATTCTTTGGCTCACAAGTCAAATCTTGAGTGCAAAATGTTGAATGGTAGTGGCATGGTGGTCATTGGCAACATTTATATATCTCTGTTGAATGCGTGCCTTCAAGCTATTGGCGGATTATTTCTTTTTGACTAGTTTTTAAACAAATCATGCTACTTGGAGTACATGGGAGGTTGGACTCATGTTCACATGTTCTATCCATGTTCACTTGCTCAAGGGTTTCAAAGATGGGCTACAATGTCATGTGCATGTTGCAACATGACCCTACAAAGCAAGGCAAGTGGTGGACCTTCTTGAAGGATGAATGTTTGTTGGACATAGAAGTCCTAGGGAGCTTTAAGACCTTCAAGTTCATTTTGATGTTGATTACGAGCTTTGTTCCTTGGATATTTAGAATGAAAGAAATACGTTGGTCTTATGAAAAATGAATGATTGAATAGGAAGTTATACGCTATATGATTGAATAGGTTGGTTGTTGTGGTCGAGTGCCATGGGACGAGATGCTCAAACCTTAAGAGCATGTGCCAAACATGCCGCACCCATGGTTCTTTGATAAATCTAATAGTTTGTGGGGTGCTAAGCAAATCCTTTATAGTAAAGTGGATTTGAGAGGTGTGGAAGCCCCCCCCCCTCCCGCACACGCCTATGGGGATATTCTTGGAGTTTTAAATTGTGCATGAGTCTTCTAAGTTATGCACCTCCAAGATCAATGATTTCAAGAGTTCCTTTAATGCAACATCCTTGCACACATAGTGTCAATTTAGGCATTAAACACAGAGCATATTTTTCTACATCTAACGCACCAAATATGCCAAAGAATGACTCTCATGAGCATGTCCCAACTAAATTGAATACACTATGTGCTAGCACACAAGTACTACATGTGTTTGTGCACGATTGATGGTAGCTCCTTTTCAAGAAATTATTTATACATTTTGACAACCTATGTCAAGGGCGGGTGGGCGCTGACGCAACCACAGTTCCAAAGCTTCAAAACAACCCGCCATCAACATAGTCATGTTGAGCAAATAGTTTGGGGATGGTAAATTATTTCATAAGCATGGGTGCAACCAGAGTAGACAACAAGGGGTTCAAACTAGTGCCAATACATTTGCCGAAGCTCCTATGAACGTCTCGTAGACCCTTCAAACCTTCTTATGGACTTCATAATCCATCCATTTAAATATAAAAATGAACCAACGCACACTAAATACCATGTTTGGTTTTAGGGTTAGTATTTCTCACCTCTTTGAGCAACTGGGTCTTATCCATGTAACCCTCTAAATTTATCAAGGTTTCTCAACCGACCATTGGATTGGAATGATTATTTCGCCATGCTAGAATTGAGAGGAAGGTAATGAGGCTTAAGTTATGTGGCCCCTACTTACATGACCCAAAACATTCTCGCAGGGGCTAAGTTATCCCATGTGCACCTAGCCCCCGCCTTGGTGAGTGGGCCGCCTGGTATTGCCAAACTAAGTAGGCATGTAGTGTTTAGGTTTTGGGAAGTGCTAAAAAGAAATCTATATCCATGGATGTCTTACATTATCTTCTTTTTTATAATTTTGACATAACTCTTGTTGTGAACATGAATTTCTTGTTGAAATATATACAATATGTACATAATTATTATTTCATCTTTGCTATAACCAAATCAGTAACAAAGTGTTAAGAACCAAATTGGTTGACATTCACTTATCCTTGTAGCTCCCTACAAAAAGTAAGCACGTAACTAAAAGTTGTTGGTAAGAAAAAAACATGTGCTCAAGGAATATACAAGCTTGTGACGATATTAAAATATTGGCCATGATTCAAAAGGTAGATAAATTGGTTTTATTATTTAGAAACTTTCATGTATATCATATCGCTCTATCATTCAAGTGGGTTAATTGTTGGTCCCTTGTAATTCAAACTCGCTCGTAGGTGGCTCTTGATCAAGTTTTAATTGGACAAACCTCTCTCACATATTGTTGTAATCTCCTCTTTGCCACCACTTCTTTTAAACACATGAAACATGTATTTAGTGCAAGATGATTAGAAAATCCTAATCATGCTCAAAGCCATTATAGCCCCCCCCCCCTTTTATGGCAACTATTGCATCTTTGAGTCATTAACAATTTTTGAAGACACTTGCAATCTTTGTTCATCGATCACATGTCTTTTGGTGTCCATTCTTAGAATCCCACCCAACCATTCACCACTCACATTTAAGAATGAAAATGTTATTTTGTTGTACATTTCTTAATGAAATGCCCATGTTTGATTGGTGTGTGGTGAATCAATGAGGATCCAAAAAGAAATACCAAAAGACTGAATGTGGGGAATATCCGGGAATACTACATGGAATATTGTCAATCCCACATAACATTGTTATGGATCTGAATAATGTTATGAATTGGAAGGACTTGTGTAGTCAATTAAGGAAATCAAAACCAAATAGAGGGAGGTCCGATATTCAATCCAAGATTTGTCGATGCTTCATGGTTGGTATGCCAATGCAACAAAATATTTGTAGTGCAAATCTAATCGGTAGAAGTTGAAGAACATGAGAAACAAACTGAATAGCACCCACATACTTTAAGTGCCCGTTTAAGATTAGACACCAAATTAGGCAGATAATGGCATCAAACAAATCCAAAAATAGTAAAGGACACATGGACAGGTTGGGACAAAAAATAACTGATTTTGGGACTAAGTTTTTTTTTTGAAGATATGGTTTTTTTTTTAAAAAAAAACTTTGATTGTAAAATTGTTTTAAAATTTTAAGTTTTGGGACCATTGTTGACAATTAGTTTGTGTTGATTGAACATTCGGGCACGGCTTGCAAAAAAATGTTTGTGTGTAACTAGCCTAGCTTACTAACTAGTAAATGTCTATTAGTGTTTCACTCTTAGGTTAATAGAAAAGAGCATCAGGGAGCCTCAATAAGCCAATGATTAGCAAATATAAGGGCCGGTTTACACTACGGTGGAGAAGTCCACGGTCATGAAAAAAGGGGCGTTTCTCAATTGTGATTGGTCGAAAATGCAACTCTTGACCGGTGGGTGTTTACACAAGGTGAAGAAAACAATGATGGTGAACTTTTCTCATGGATGATAAAATGACATGGCCGCCTACATGGCGGCACTTTTTGGAGTTGGGCTTCTCCGGAGGAGGAGTTTCTTGTCCGGCCTCTTGAGGCCGGACAAGAAACTCCTCCTCCGGAGACGCCCAACTCAATAACAATATTTTATTGCCTTTAATTCTTCTCCGGCACATCCACCATTTGCCTCATATAACCATGTCTTGGCCAAGCATTCTTGACCGACCGGAGGCCTTCTCCACCGTAGTGTAAACCGGCCCTAAGCATTCCCTTTACGTCCATGCCTTGTGTTTAGAGCCCACCATTTGGCAAAGAATGCTCAAATACGGTAAGGTGACTTACTTTCCGATATGAACAATGGGGTAAGGGCCGGTTTACACCATGGACCATGAAGTCAGACCATGGAAGATGGCCTTATCCCATGGTATAATTTTTTTTTAAATCATTTTACAAAGTTTTTGGGTCCCTCACTAGGTGTAAACCGAATGTGAACCCATGGGAATGATCATGCACCAAAAAAACGATTGTGTTGATTTTTTCAATATATGTCCAAAAAAGGCAGTTTTGAAAAAAAAAATCAAATTTTGTCTTCTCTCGTCTTCATCTTCTCTTCCCCAAGAAAAGAATTGTTAAATTTTTATTATAACAATATTTCTCTGCCATGGGCCGTTGCTTTTTTTTCTACCAGAGCACCTTTTTGCCTCTCCCATCACAAACCATGTTGGACCATGTTAGTGGATAATATAGGCCTTAAAATATGCATTTTGGAGACCTCGAACTCCATGGTCACTTTGACATTTTTTCCTTGGTGTAAACCAAAGTGGTCCCAAGATGAGCTCAACAACCAATCACAAATTTTACAGAGCCTTGAAGCGACTTCATAGTCCATGGTGTAAACAAGCCCTAAGTCAAACTTGCCAAGCCACCTATGTGAGTGGGTCACGCACCCATTGCATACGGGGGCTGATTTCCCCTATTTTGCATGGAAGGGCTCCCTACCCACGATATGAGAGGGGTTGGGTGCACTGGGGATAGGTTCTTAGTAGGGGCCAAACTACAATAACCAAATCCACACAAATTGTAAACAATTAGTCTAGACATTAGAGGTTCTAAAACTCAAATCACCCTCTCTAGTTGTCACCAATGATTGCAAGGCAAGTTTTGCAAGTCGACAATGGATAGTGTGGGCCACACATATTCAAATGTTTGATGCGGACATTGCTAAGATCTACATATGGATTTTGCATCTAATAAGGAAATTTGTTGCAATCTCTTTTGAGTTTTTAGTGAAAGGATCACATATTGGTTGTACCAATGTACTAAATGTATGATTTAGCTTAGCACTAAAAGCATATTCAGTGTGGCACTGAAAATGGTGGGACGTGTTAATTAATGTGGTCTTTGTGACTTATCATGGAGCACCCAATGTCATATCATACTCTTTGTGGTGGCCACCTAGAACTTGCAAGATTTTTTATGTAGGTTAAATAATGATGATCAATGTGGACCAGAGAAGAGAATAGAAGAAACGCTGACCATGCGATCAGCGTGATTGGAATGCCCGTTCAACCCACCCTTGGTATTATACCCTTATCTTATTGATTCAAATATGTAGTGAAGTCTCTGCAACTACATGGGTTTATGATGCACGAAGATGGTAGATTTTAAGCATTGACATTTCAGGATGTTTGAACAAACCACTTGTCCAAACAAACTCCTTTGGTAAAGTGAGTTGACAAAAGTGCAAACTTGATTTTGTGATTTTTCAAACCAATTTAGCAATAGGTTCTACCCATTTCACTAGAATCATGAACCAAGTGTGTTGAATGGACAATCAATTCAACTTGAACTTTCAACCAATTTACTACAGGTTGTGAACAATTTCTTGAATTGGTATCCAAATTCACAACCTCACAAAGTGTATAACTTTATTCACAAAGCACGGTCCATCATGTATAAGATTTTCCTGATCGCTCCCCATGAATAGCTCTACCAAAATTTTGATTGACCTCTCTTATCCAAACTTGGACCATCTTTGCAGTGGTTGCTTGGATGCATCATCAATGCAACCTAATAATGTTTGATGATTTTGGAGATCATTCCGTTGGACATGGCTTTTGATGTGTCCAACTATCTATTTTGCAACATTGAGAAATGAACTACATTTTAAGATGGCACCAAGTGTGACATCGTGTGCAATGACTCCCTCACAACCAATTGCAACCACCAAAGATAAATGTCAACCCCTTTGAGTTAGACAAATTTGTTGGCATCTTTGTCCTTGTTGAGCCCTTCCAAATTGACATCTTAAACATAAGTTGAAACCAACCTCATCCATGTAAACAACATCAAAGATACTACCACCAAGCGCTAATTTTTTTTGACACCATTCTTTACACTCTCTAGGACGTTGTTCATGGTTATAATCATATGGTTCATAGTGCATCAACTTGAGGTAAGTCCAACTTGATTTCGAATGGCTTTTGAAAAACAACTAATAAACACATGGCATGGGAATTGAAAAGCTTTATTCAACTGACGATACAAAGATTTTATAGTGATGTTTAATTTTGCATCAAGCCTTTTTTATTGACCATTGAATATGCTCATCCTGTACAAATGGACAGTGAACATCACCTCTATGTTTGGGCACTAATTGACCATTTTCTTCAAAAGCTTTAGCTAGGCTCCTGATAAATTCATAAGGATACATGAAACATTCATTGTATTAGTATAAGATGAACCCTCGTTAGAAATGGAATGTATGATTCATGAGTGAAGTGCATCATCTACGTGGATGACGAGGCACATCTATTGAAACGAACCATTTTAAAAAACTAAAAAAAACTAATAACCCGAACCAGACAAAAGGCTTATTGTAACTCATAACCAACGCCAATTCTAACCTAAATCAATACAAAGCGAATTGTTTCCGCATGCTCCCAACTGAGAAACAAATATAGTACAAGAATGAATCGCTCACAACTGAAACCCTAACCACCACAAAACATACCCTTCAACCGAAATATTGTATGAGGCAATATGAAAGAGAGCAAGTCCAAACAATATGGGTATGTTTCTTAGAGTGGTGCAATGCAAGGGCAACACACATTTCCAACAATAGCATAAACACAAACGAACACAAGTGAGTATCAAAACTTGTGAAGAAAGAGATTGCGGAGAATTTGATACACTTCCATAAAAAGGTGTAGCAGTAAGAAAACATAACAAACTTTCATGTATGTTGCGTCGTGCAAAAGAGACCTCGAGGCTTGGAACCGTTACAACATCTCGTAAGAGAAACCCGAGCATGCTAGATAATTGGATCAACACACTAGAGAACTAGAGAGTTGCATCACTACTAGAGTACTAGAGATATATATGTGGGCACACGTAGTCAATTCCAAATTGATTTTATTGTCAGACCTAGTATGAAGACAATGTTTGGAGGATCTCACCAACAACTCGATGTTGTGAAATGTGAAAGCAAAGAATGTGAATGACGAGGAGAGAAGTTGAGAACACAAGAATTGCTTGGTTTGGAAGATTCATGCAGTTGCTAGAGGTAAAGGTCTACTATCATGAAATTGAGGTGTGCCACATGTCAAGTCGGTTTAGAATAATCATGAACCAATTCAAAAGGTTCGTGAAATAGGTAAGACACTCTGGTAACATGGGTTGGAAGGTTCATGAAGTGGCTTGGAACCTTCATGAACTTGAATTTGCACTTCCATGAAGTCATCTTACCAGAGGAGTAATAAGGGATGTGTATTTGTTGAGACAAAACATCAAAAAACAGCAACAAAATCAACAACACAACAACCACAATTTTGGATGTTTGTATTATATTTTTCCAACCACCATATTTGTACGATTTTGCAATCTAACGTTTGTCGTATTGGTGGTTGGAATTGTCCAAAATTCATACATAAATTCAAATATACTTAAAACTTTATAGTGGAAGAGAACCAATGATAACACTTGCAACTCACGTAGTGTTTGAAGATCCTTTACGAATAATGCTCAATGTTGAGTTACACAACTATCCATTCCTTGTTGCAACCTTGAGAGGCATTGGTTTGGAATTCCAAAACATAGTTAATCCCCTTAGGAAGAATCACTAGTCTTACACCTTGTGCATACTAGGTTTATATAATGTGGGTTTTTAGGATCCACAGCATCCATGTTAGGCATACAATCGAAAACCTTGTGCATGTAGGTTTATGTTTGATTCATCACAATTGCACTAATTTTGGGTCTTTGATGCTAATTAGGGGGTCAGATATACTTAACGAAAAAAAGGAATTGAGATGCAAGAGGTTTTGAATGTTTTCATCTTCGCCTTTTATGGTTGCTATGAATCTATTACCATATATTAGGAGTCATATAAGTGTTTTGACACTTGTAATTAACTTACATGCATATATGGGTAGCATGTATCACAAATTGCAACATGTCCAATGTCATGTTCCATGGACGGCGCAATGTAGCATGGTTTCATGTGGCCATGTTAGGGGTGTGGTAAAACCTACTCCCTATAAGTTTATGGTTGATTCATTGCAAATAGATAAAATATGGGGTCTTTGATATCAACTCCCTGGGCATAAGAGATTCCCAACACTATCACCCTTCAACATACATGGTTCCAACAAATCCTTGACCACTTATAAGTATCGTCACTCTTGTAAGGAAATCATACAAGGACATGTTTCACACATTGTGGCTTCCCAAATATGGTGTTCCATAGAGAACATATGATGTCATGAATCTTAGCAGCCATGTTAGAGATTTGGTAAAGAACCTAATCCCTATAGTTTTATGGTTGATACATCACAACTAATATTAATTTGGGTCTTTGATGTTAAATCTCGGGCATACTTGAGGTAAGTACACCCACATCCAACATCCAACCTAAAACCCAACACCTAAAAAATCTTGTACAATAAACACATGCTCGATTACAAGGATGTACGTAACATGAACACCAGATATAGGTGTTCGCTCTAGGCCGCCTGGAAATGAAAATTTTTAACCCCCATAACTTTTGCATACAATGTTCAAACGACGCATTTAGTAATGCATCGGAACCCTCTTGATCATGCGAAAAAAGAGAAGATGACAACAGAAAGGAAAAAGGATGCTCCGCGCTCATTCTTTTGTAGGTCCTAGGTATACTTCACCTCCGGAAAGGATTTCCCAACTCTCTCCTTCACCCTTCAAGCTCACTTGCTTACTGTACATGGCTGCAAACGAATCCTTGGCCATACATAAAGGTGTCCTGACTGTTGTAAGGAAATCAAACAGGGGCAGGGTTTCACACACTAACTTAACGTGCGACTCGTCTAATCCGGTGTTCCATGGAACGCACAAGGTGTCATGGTGAGTAAATTAAAGAGCGGAAAAGCACGGCATTAAATGGCCTTGACGTAAACAGGAATCGACTTCGAAGGGAACCTTTGCAGAGCCTGTAAGAAGCAAAGCAAAGCAAAGCAAAGCAAAGGCCAGCCAGCCAGCTAGCCAGCCAGTAGTACTGCAACAAAGGGGGGACAATGGCTCCCAGAAATCACAGAAATCTATCCCCATTTGATCGAGTTGCCCGTCAAAATGGGGCGGCTGGCTGGCCGGCCTGCAGGGACTTAAGTTAGCAGCAGCAGTAGCAGCAGCAGGGACGCTTGCTTCATCGCTTCATCACTCCCTCTCTTCTTACGCCACCGCCATGTCCCCCCCCCCCTCCGCTTAGCTTATTAGTGGCACCCGATTGTCCTATTCATGTGGGTTTTTTACCCTCTACACTTCCATGGTTGTGTAGCCTCTTTTCCTTCTTTTTTTTTAATATTGAGAGTGGCATTGTCTTCTTGACCAAACTAACATAACCAATGGTTCATCGTCCAAGTGCAGAAGTGATGATCATAACTCTCATCCATGAAGGTCACAATAGCATTCATAAGTCTCATCCGCGTAGTTTACTGTAGCACCCACGACTCTCATATGCAAAGTTCACTCCACTAGCGACACTCATTTTGTCTTGTTTGTGTTGGTTACCAATCTAGAGTTCCATGGTTGTGTAGCCTCTTTTCCTTTATTTTTATTTTTATTTTTATTTTAAATATTGAGAGTGGCATCACCTTCTTAACCAAACTAACATAACCAATGGCTCATCATCCAAGTGCATAAGTGATGATCATAACTCTCATCCGTGAAGGTCACTATAGCATTCATAAGTCTCATCCACGTAGTTTACTGTAGCACCCACGACTCTCATCTACAGAGTTCACTCTACCAGTGACACTCATTTTGTCCTATTCATGTTGGTTCCCATCTAGAGATCCATGGTTGTGTAGCCTCTTTTCCTTTATTTTTATTTTTATTTTAAATATTGAGAGTGGCATCACCTTCTTAACCAAACTAACATAACCAATGGCTCATCATCCAAGTGCATAAGTGATGATCATATAAGTCTCATCCGTGAAGGTCACAATAGCATTCATAAGTCTCATCCACGAAGTTCACTGTAGCACCCACGACTCTCATATGCAAAGTTCACTCCACTAGCAACACTCATTTTGTCCTGTTCGTGTTGGTTACCATCTAGAGTTCCATGGTTGTGTAGCTTTTTTTCTTTATAATATATATTGAGAGTGGCATCATCTTCTTGACCAAACTAACAGAACCAATGGCTCATCATCCAAGTGCAGAAGTGATGATCATAACTCTCATCCATGAAGGTCATAATAACATTCATAAGTTTCATCCACTTAGTTCACAATAGCACCCATAACTCTCATTTGCAAAGTTCACTCTCCTAGCGACACTCAGGTTGTCCTATTCGTGTTAATTACCATCTAGAGCTCCATGGTTGTGTTATTTTTATATTTTTTTATATTGAGAGTAATATCATCTTCTTAACCAAACTATCATAACCAATGACTCATCATCCGAGTGTAGAAGTGATGATCATAACTCTCATCCATGAAGGTCACAATAACATTCATAAGTCTCATTCACATAGTTCACAATAGCACCCATAACTCTCATATGCAGAGTTCACTCCGCTAGCAATACTCATTTTTTGTCCCATTCATATTGGTTCCAATCTAGAGTTTCATGTTGTATAGCTTTTTATTAAGAATAACATCAACTTCTTGATAAAAATAACATAACCAATGGCTTATCATCCAAGTGCATAAGTGATAATCAAACTCTCATCCATGAAGGTCACAATAGCAATCATATATCTCATCCACATGGTTCACAATAGTACCCACAACTCTCATATGCAGAGTTCACTCTGCTAGCAACACTCATTTTGTCCTATTCGCTAGAGTTCCATGGTTGTATACCTTTTTATTAAGAATAACATCAACTTCTTGATAAAAATAACATAACTAATGGTTCATGCAAGAGCAAAAGGATGATTATAATTTCATCCGCGGAGGTCACAATAGCACCCATAAGTCTCATCCACATACTTCATTATAGCATTTATAATTCGCATTCACATAGTTCACAATAACACATGTAACTCGCATTCACATAGTTCACAATAACACATGTAACTCTCATCCACATAGTTCACAATAACATCTATAACTCGCATCCACATAGCTCACAGTAGCACCCATAGCTCTCATCCATGTAGTTCACAATAACAACTACAACTCTCATCCGCAGAGTTCACTCCGCTAGCGACACTAATTTTTTGTCCCATTCGTATTGGTTACAATCTAGAGTTCCACATTTGTATAGCCTTTTTGTTGAGGATAACATCAACTTCTCAATTAAAATAACATAACCAATGGCTCATCAGTCCGTGATGGCCCTAAAATACCAAGTGATAGTGGAGAGGTACCCAATTTCCAAATGAAGTGGTTGGCAATTCGATTCTTGTTGTGAAATCTTCTCTCTACTTGACGGAAAAAACTAGCTCGGTAGGTAGGAAGCCAAAAGCCCACCCGCCACAAGGTAGGCAGTAAAGCCCACCTTGCACCAAGAGGATTCTTGAGCAGGATAGGGCCAACGGGCTCAAATTCACATTGGATTGCCCAACATTGCTTATTTATATATTCATTTAATAAGTAACCCACAATATGAGGAAAAATTGGTGTATCTGCAATATTGGAACCTAATGTAAACCCTTACTAAAACATATGCACAACGTTGTATGCACATCAAGGAGTAAGAAACAAGGTAGACAACCTTTATCGGCTACTACTTTTTTATTATAACTCTCTATTTGAGTGGTATGTGGTTAGGTGCAGCTCCAAAAACGAATACCGAAAGACAAGTGTTCAACAAAGATTGGATATGTGCTCAAAATATGGTAACCATTCTAGGCTCAACAGTCAACATAAATGAGAGAAGACTAGGAAGGTGCTATATCACCATTTAATGAGCATGAGAACTTCTCACTTTGAAAATGAATAAGATACCTATACGAGATCCGGATTGCCAAGGAATGTGGCTATGGCCTCAATTTGGATTTGCTAACCATCTCATACTAATCCACATGTATCATACCCGAAGAGAAGTGGGCTAGTTGGGGGAAAAAAGTAACCATTTAAGACCCATCTACGTTAAGTTACTTGTTTGGAAGTGATGATGTTCTCCACAAATGGTAAACCACACTACAATTGGTGTGGCTATGGCCAACTTCCGGCAATGGATTTGGCATCGGCATGGTCACGGCCGGGGGTGGAGTTCTAATTAGTGTGGGCTTTCGAAAAGCGGGACTCCTCAACTGACAGATCATTGAGGAAGCAACTGCAGCAGCAGCAGCTTCATGAGCCGGCCTTGTTGATAAGTTAGGCCATCGGTTTTATGTGTACGTATCAGCCTCAGTCTCCGGGGAGATGTTTGGGCATAATTGGGTTGAGATCCATGTGTTTCCAAGTCCAACCGGTTAACACGTCGACATGTTTTGGTTTCTCTTTGTGAAATGGGTCTAAGGTAGAAATACCATAACCCGTGAAAATAAGGTGATTTGCATTGAAGATCTGGTCTGACAATCATGAGATAATTTTCCAAGATAGACGAGAAGGATTCATGAAGAATGCAAGTTGTTTCATATTTTTTTGCCCTGTACAAAAAATGCTACAATTTTTCAAAGTGGAAAGTTGTCCAAACCCCTACTCGTTCACTAGATTCTCCCCACACTGAACACGGTAATCCGCATTTCCATACAGAACATCGCCTAAATCAGTTACCTCATGAGTACATTAACACTTGACTCCCATTGGTTACACTAAGTATACATGCATTGAAGTTGCCGCCGAGCCATGATCGGTTTTAGAAATGACACTTCACCATTATGACAGCGGTCTAGTGCACGGCTAGAGGGTGGTTAACGGGTTATGGGATTTCTACCTTATATCCTATGAAATCCACTTTACATAGGTCTGAGATGACCCTAAACTACCGGATGACAGTGGAGAGGGACCCAAAGTCGAACGGAGGGGTTGGCAGTTCGATTCTCGGTTGTGAAATCCTCTCTTGACTTGACGGAGAAACCAAGAACCCACCCAACGCAAGGTAGGCAGTAAACCCCACCATGCACCAAGGGGAGTCTTGTGCAAGGTAGGACCAACGGACTCAAATTCACGTCAGACTGCCCGACGTTGCACAGTAGTATTGTTATTGTTTCACTCTATAAATGATCGATAATTTTCCTGAAGCCTTGAACATCAACTGGTTATTTTTCAAACTCAACCGGCTCATTTGTGACTAGCAGCCAATTCTCCCCGTTCATTGATGAGCTTCCATCCCATTCGGTAAGCATGTTAAGTGAAGTCAAGGTTAAGTCAAGGTTAAGTTAAGGTTAAGCTGGGATGAAAATCTCTGAGGGGACAAATTGATTTGGCATGGGAATGGGGATTTTCTGATTGTGTGTGGTCAGCTTAAGATCTCAGTGGCCAGGCTGGTGTGGAAGAGGACTTTCTAGTTTGACCGGCATGTGGACCGTGGGGCCAAACTATAATAGAGTTATTGGTGCAATCACGCATACTATGAAACCATGGGTTTATGAAACTTAACCCTTAAGTTCCCAAGCAATCCATCTTTGGTTGATGGATAATTCATGCCCTACATTGACCCCACCTAAGTCATTTATATGTAATCAAAACATCAAGCCAACATGGATATCTACCCATAGACACATGAGTCGTGCAATTTGGAAATGATTAGAATGTGAGTGAAAATAAATAAATGTCAAAGTGGGGAGTGGTCGTGTTTATGTTGCGTTGGGAGCTCATGTGAGGGTTGTTTTCTCCTATCGATGGTTGCCACTCCAATGCAAACTTTGCATGAGCACGAGGGTTGTTTTATTTTTAGTAAAAGTGGATTTTTGTTGACGTTCGTGTAAAACAACCTTTGTGCTCACATCGACCGTCCATTTGAACTTTTTGGACACCATCTGCTTTTCAGGGAAGTCTTTGCATATATTTGGTTAGAACACATGGCACAATTTACATATTTCAAAACCAAGTTGGCTAGTATGATGTGGTTTGCACATTTTGCATGAGAAGTTTTGCAAATGCTCATATATTGAGTCGTTCCCATCTACGAGGTCACATGAGCACTCTGTTCCATTTTCAAGTGAATTTGATTGGTCAGAGGGTCATTTTTTGGGGACAAAACATGACATTTTCTTGTGCATCCCTTCCTTCGATGGTTATAATATGCAAATTTAAAGGGTTATTCTTGCCCATTTCACCCCTTGAAATAGCCCATCTCCCATGTTTCAAGATCCTACAGATAAGTTCCATATTAACCTTGAAACTCGTCGGTGAGAATTATACAACCAATATTGAGTGCACAAACAACAACTCTTTCACGGGCTTGGGAAGTTAGGGGTTAACACAAATTCACCATGTTTTCTTGATGCCTACCATAGACAAAGGAATGGTATCGGGCTATTAAAATTTGGTTTTCTGCTTGTCCTACTAGGGCGGGTGGACCAAGCGAGCCTTGCATAGGCCTTTCTAGGGTTCATGACCCTTTCTAAGGTTCATGGGCTACCCTATTATTGATTCTAAAATTCTCTCACAATTTGAGAGGTGGAAACATGAGGTCCCAAAAATTTCAGCCAACTTTCACAATAGGTTTCGATACACAATGAGCTAACAACCTATTAACAATTTTGTTGCTCAAAGAAGGATCAAACCCATACTTTAGTCCCTCTTTGAGAGGCTTTATGGACAACACTATTAAAGTTGGGTCATCTATCGAAATGGAGAGAGGGGTTTACCACATACAAGCATCACCCTCTTCCATCCAACATAAAAACATGACTCCCTTATAGATTTGTGGTTGATTCATCTCTATTGACTTGAACTATACTTATTTGGGGTCTAAAAAGCTAGTTTCAAATCAACTATAAATAATAAACTTTGTGTGGCATATCATTTCCTGATTTCTACATTGGATGAATGAGAGGTGCATTCATATGCAAATATTTTCTCATTTCGAAACTTCATTTAGTAGCACTTACTTAATGGTCAAATTGCACCTTATGTAATATGACTCTCAAATTTTGATTACATAAGAGTCAAACTTTACTCAAAAACTTGGGCTTCAAAACACCCATGAATGCACTTTACTTTTAACCTCGAGATTGGACCCATATACTCGAAGATCGGTTTCTCAAATTAGGAGTGTTTTTATTATTGGGGACCAACAAGATTTGGTTGGAGAGTGATGTCACATAAGCAAGACTTCACTTTATTATATCCGGATATGCATACTGGCTAGTGAGAGATGACTCCAATCAGAGGTTGGCATGAATGAGGGGTGTTTCCTCCTTGATCAAAGTCACAAGCTCATCATGTAAGTCCCTCATGTCCTCGTGTAAAATGTTAGGCCCATAATTTTATTATTGACAAATAGGATTGCTCAATTTTGGGGTTTGTTTGGTGTTGGACACGAGTCAAACCACCCCTAAGTACATATCCCTCTTCCATGCCAAAAAGATTTAGAAAAGGAAGGGAAACAAGATCCAAATGACGACAAAAGTGAAGTATTCTATGGCCCCATGCTTCAAGTGCAAACTTGTGATTGCACTAGTGCAAAGGAGAAATGCACTTGAAGAAGGTTGCTTTCTTATACGTGTGTGCACACCCACCTTTCATTTCTTGAGCATCTAGATAATTGTTGTGCTGACTAACTTACTTGGCGGCCACGTCTCATTCTCAAGCATCCAAGTGTTGTAGTGACTATCTTATTTGGGAGGCGCTAATAGGTTGCTTGCTATGGGCGACTATCCACATGTTTGGTTCAAGTTCACATGAAAGTGACACTTCCTTCCCATGGCTGACATGGGTAAATGAACAAAAAACTTATACATTGTTTTCTCTATTCTCCTCTTTTGCTAAGCCTATGTTATTTGAAAATAAAAACAAATGCCTTGAAACCATCTCAAATTGTGACCCAACAAACTAAGTGCATTCTTTAAAGTTGTTGGCATATGTGAAAAATAGAATCCCCAAAACACAACAATTTGGATAATGTGGCATGTTGCAAAATTGATGTAAGTTTATAAATTTAAACATAAACATATATAAACACACACACACACACACACACATATCAATTGGCAAGGCTAATACAAAGCATGAGGTGTTGTTTGAAACATATTATAACCTTGGAAAAGCATGATCAAACATGAGTAGAGAAACCCTTATGCTTTTGCAATGCAATAAATATTCTCTTTGTTTGACTTCTAGAATTGGCATTGACCAGTTTAAAGGGAATGCAATAGTGGTTTTCATGCCTCTAACCCATTCAAAGTGTAGCTAGGGTGCATTTCCATTGGGAGGTGGAAACAAATATGGATGTGACCTTGGTATCACCTTCTTCAAGGAGGTTGTATAGTTGTCTGGGCGGGGGGGATATAGTTTGAACATTCATCATTTTGCTTTAGAAATTTGTAATACAACATCAAAAGGATGCAAAGTCTATCAAAAACTTATTATTCATTAGAAAATTTGTGCAGTGTGTTCTAGATGACTTCAACAATCCCGTTCCCCAAACATAAATGCACATCAAAGAGGTGTAAATCTTCTTAATCCCTAAAGGCCAATAATGATGGTTTTGATCAGACAACCACTCTCTACACAACCATACTAATAAACATTAAAATTCTATTGATTTGGAACATGTAAGCAATTCTAACGATACAATTTTGCCATGTGCATAGTCAAATCCACCATTAGAAGTACATAGTTTCTTTAATTACTATTTGGATTGGGATGAACTACGAATAGGCCCTTTTTTTGGGGGGGGGAGATAGATTCACCTTTGCCTTTAGGAGTCAACAAGGCTATGAAAGATAATGGGTTGAGGTCAAGATAACCGACTACCGTATCAATATTGAAGTTTTATTAGACTTGCCAAATTGAAGAAGGCGCCACATGGTTTGTTTCTTCTCTTTGTTTCTAATTGCAGTGTACATGCATTCAAGTAAAACCCTAGTAAATGGCTTATGTCTGTTACCCCGACACTATTGATGTCATGGAATACATTGGGCCACCCTAATTGGTATTCATGAAGAAATAATTGGGCAATAAATTCTCGGTGATAGCAATGTCCCTTTCTTTCACTTCTCGGTTGAACTTAAGCTTAAAGCATCCTTAGGGCAAACTTCCATGTGATGGGTTGTTCTAGCAAAGATTAAGTAGACTCAGCCTATGTCGACGAAGGTTTGGCTGATATCGCCGAGCTTCTTTTAGCGGAGGACTTCCTTGTGAAGCAAGGGGCCAACATGTGTGATTGTCATCGATTTATTCATTTAAAGGTTACATGAATGGATCTAGTGAGCTTCATATTTTGATGTCTCAAAAAATGAAAAAAAAAAACTTGAATCTTTGGCCAAGGTTTGATCAATAAGAACATGCCACCCTAACGAAGAAGAAGAACAAAAATAAACAATTAGTATACACTATGACAATTATAAACCAACACAAACATGTGTATGCAGGTCGATCAACATAAAAAAATGTTGAAAGTCAATTTATGGTTTCCAAAATAGAGAGGTCATGAAGCCGTGAAGTTCCCTTCCTCGAACTTCAACTTTCCCCTACAATTGTGCCAAATGCATATTCTTGTTTTCCATAGAAAATTTGATTCAAACTTCTGTGTGAAAGAGGGTCTAATTGTTGTCATCTACATTATTAATGATATTTAGTGTCGCGCACACTATTGGTGAATGGTTTGACTAGATGGTTGGCATTAGTATTCTCAACAATATCTTCCTCTTGCATACTAGAATGTAAAAGTGTCATCTCAAACACTCCAATGCGCTTATTCATTCCAAGAAATCACTTATGTTGGCAATTAGCACCATGTTGACAATTAGTGGACGTGACACTACTAGTCCTCTCGACATCTAGTTTACATTGTTCGCCATTAGTGTATTTGAGATTGACTACCATCAACGGTCTATTCGGAGTTATGCAATGCAATACATTTTTATTCTTATTGTAAGTTCTTACGAAGGGATGTTTTACACAAGTGATCAATGATTGCAAGAAAAAATAATTCATAATTTATCATGGTCATGGTTGGCAATCCAAAGAGCACAGTTAAGAAAATTCCACGTCACATTTTTGAAGCCTTGGTCACATGTCATAGTGTACAATGGACTTAGACCATGACATAGTGTTTTGCACGAAATCAAATTTTAAAATGACCAAAAATGAACTTCTATAGAATTATATATGTCTAAAAATGAAATTTTCTTTGACATGGTTACTTTTATTTTTTTTGCTAAGACAACCCATTTGGGTTCTCTTGCCATAAAATTTGGGTGGTCACCAAACTTTATCCGATTCCAAGTATGTAGGATTCTATGTTAGTTCCATGTCATTTCGTCATCCACATTTTGACATGCTCACATGTGGTCACCTTGTGTAAAAGGAAGCAGGACCACCACTCGTTTCTCAACCAATGAGAGATTTTAGAAAGTGTTAGTCATGGTCACTGATCACCAGTTTAAATTGGCCCAAACTGATATGTTAATGTTTTGTAATGCTTAAACAACCAAATTGACCCTTATTGGTAAAAAATGAAACTTATAGTAAATAATTTATAGCACTGCATAAATCCAAATAGTAAGTGACACTTAATACCATAAAATGGCATGTGTTTAGGTTTAGGGTATTTAGTGTTCCACACGTTATTGCAAAGGAGCCTAAACTAGATGCCTAGAAGTCTCACGTGTTCACGTTTGCTCATTGCCTATTGATACTACTCGTCAAAATAAGTAAACTATTTATTTAGTGAAAATTTGTTTACATTATGACATTGAGCGTAGCACGCTAGGATACTTGAGATGATAGTTTTGTGTTTTAGAATGCAAGGAGAAGATATTAGCGAGCATACTAATGGGTAGATAATTTGTGTTTCCATTCTAGTATGCAAGGGGAAGATGTTCTTGAGGATGGAAGTGTGGTCTTGTGAAGAGAGGGTAAATGACGGAGTGGTGGATTTGCTATTAAAGTAGAGGGTGCTGAAACTAACACCCCAACCCAACACCAATGCCCTAAAATCTTGCATAATAAGTACATATCAATTATGAAAATGATCACTATATGAACACCCAACCCCCCCTAACATTTATGCATAATCTACGAATGATACTCCAAACCCTTATAACTTTTGCATATGAAACCCAAAGAAGGCATGCTTTGATGCGTTGGAATCCCCTTTCAATTGCCAAGCAAACAAGTGACACTTTAGTTTCTTTCAATGCTACCATAGTGTATGCTTTAAGGTGACAATTTTAGCACCCTCTAAGTTACCTTACCTTAGTGCAAGCAGCTGATGATGATTGATGTTCACTATATGAACACCAAACCCCCCTAACATTTTTGCGTGATTTACAAATGAAACTCTAAACCCTTATAACTTCTACATACGAAACCCAAAGAAGACATACTTTGATGCGTCGGACTCCCCTTTCAATCGCGAGGCAAACGAGAGACACTGTCGTTTCTTTCAATGTAACCATAGTGTATGCTTAAGGTGACGGTTTTAGCACCCTCTAAGTTTACCTTACCTTGTTTTAATGCTGGGCAGCGGACGACAAATCGGTTGAGGTCATATTGACTTGCCACTGGGGGAGTTTATTTGAGCAGAAGGTGGGTCTCACAGAGTTTGGAATCTCCTCTTTGTTGTCTTGTTGCCAATATAATACATTGAACATTGTTGAACTGACTAACTTACATTTCACAGGCGGGCCTAGTAAAAATCTGTTCAATAACTTATGTCCACCCCCGGACACCTGATATCAACCTTATAACATTATTAAGCAGTGTGTGTTGTTCAATCATGGGGGCCCCACGAGCATAACCATGGGATGCTGCATCTAATGCACATTCAATATGTTTAATAGTGTTATGCCGTGAAATATGTAACTTTGGCTTCCTTCGGCCCGACTCGAGCCAATTTACTTAGGTGTACCAGAGAGTTTATGGTATTTTATTGTCACTTACTTTCTTGGAGCTATGTTGTGCTAAGATTTGTTTTTACTCTAAGGTCAAGTTGGTTGGTTGGACACTATAGACCAGTCGCATCTTTACTTGGTAAAAAATTGCATAAACAATAAAATGTTAATAGCAATGTGTACCTCTGAATAATAAGTGACACTAAATATCATAAACGGTGTACTACTACAACAACCACTACCACCACCACCACGGTAACCCTGGCCCCATTTCAATGTAAGTATTACGTTCAAGATGTGCCAGGGGACGGAGTCTTCAGTAGTAGTAAATATAAATACATTTTTAATACCAAGGGGCCGAGTCATGAAGGCTATGTATATAGCACAACCGCATAAGTTAACACTCACAAGCCTCCAAATGCTCTCTCTCTCTCTCTCTGTGGCTGGCTCCTTTGTTAAATATGGGTGTAATAAGTAATAAGGCGCCTTCACTATCACCCTCACACACACAACCCCCATGTTGCATGTTGTGTTCCCGCGGTGGGTGACTTGCTTCACACTTGTAATGTAAATGCCCAACTTAATAAGAAGTCACATGACATCACACAACTCTTTGGCTGCATTTCCGTGGGATTGGTTGCATCACATGAGCATAACTCTCTTTAAATTTCAGGATCCCCCGTCAAGAAGTCGGTGTCTTTAGAAAGAGGTCATCATGTAGCTACGTAATGATGTTATGCAAAAAGCGGTTCATAAAAAACTACACTAAATATTATGCCACCACCCGGGAGTTTCCTCCTCACAAGCCTTCAAATGTGCTCTCTCTCTTTGGCTTGCTCCTTTGTTAAATATGGGTGTAATAAGTAAGAAGGCACCTTCACTACTACCCCCAACACACAATCCCCATGTTGCATGTTGTGTTCCCACGGTGGGTGACTTGCTTCACACTTGTAATGTAAATGCCCAACTTGATAAGAAGTCACATGACATCACACAACTCTTTGGCTGCATCATTCCGCGGGACTGGTTGCATCACATGAGCATAATTCTCCTTTAATTATAGAATCCCACGTTAAGGAGTTGGTGTCTTTGGAAAGAGGCCATCATGTAGCTAGTTGCTTTAGGATGTTATGCAAAAAACACTTCATAAGAAACTACATTGAATATAATGTTTGGCATTGCTCACTATTTGAAATTAGGCAATGCTATAACTATTTACTATATGTATCTCATTTTTTGCCAACAAAAGTTAAATTGGTGGTTTGGACACTATAGAACAGTAAGGACTTAATTGATAAACAAATTACAGTGATGGTAGAAAGATGTGACATTGTGTAACTCCAAATTGTAAGTGACACTAAACTCTCTCTCTCTCTCTCTCTCTCTCTCTAGATATATATATATATATATATATATATATATATATAAAATTAAGTCTCATGTGGTATTTTATGTCAATGTGGTAACTTTTCTAATGACACTTGTTATAATGATAGAAGTATACAAATACTATCATAGATGGAAACCTGGATGGAATCCATGCCATTATTGAAACTTGGATGGAATCCATGGCAATGATTGACGTAGAGTTTGGCATATTTTGCATCCTAACAATTGTGTAATTAGGTACGGTCGTGGATGATTTGAAATTTGGATGGAAATACACTTAGTAAGTGACAAATTTCGCATCATGGAGATCTATAGTGCCCAAATTATTTGACAAGGGATGATAAATAATATTAGGGTTACATTTAGTGTTGGTGACACTACATATGCGGTTTACAATCAATATTGAGCAAGTTGAATAGAGTCGGCGACACTAAATACGATATTTAGTGTAATAATCCATTGATTCTTGCATCTACCCTTAAAAATTGTGAATCCACATGAAGTTTAGTATGATTCTAAACCTATGATGGGGAGGATGGCCGAGTTGGATTAGCAAGATGACCATACAAAATTAATTGTTAAATTTTGTGTGGTAAATGAGTATCATGACTGGCTACAACTATATTTGCACTTAACCCAACTACCTCTCCATTTTAGTTGGATGCTATCCCATGTCACTGAGGCGTTGTGAATGAAGGGTGTGTGGTTGTGGGCATACCACATCCAAGCCATCCATTCACAGAGTCCCATCGTATAGTCTACGAAATTGCTCGGGCAACCCAAGAAAAACTTATGACGGTTGAAATTTTGGTGGATGAAAACTCAATGTTTGCAAGATGAAGTGATTGATTGTTCATCTTGTCGTATGAAAGCATTTGTGTGGGATTTTAAAGGTTCCTAGAGGGCTCCCTAAGTTCCCAGTGGAGTTCCCCTCCACAAGTCCTTTTGATGAAGGACTTAATTTGAAAACTATCATCCAAGATTTGTGAGTGGATGGAAGTGGAGGTTTTATCCAACGTGAGATTTTGTCAAGCTCTACCCATGGGGAAGAGAAGCCAACAATTGGGGCACCATAGAAGCCTTTAGATTGGTCGGATCGTAATTGACGGTTGAGATCTTCCTAACCCCTGACCACACGAGGTGTTCACAACGCCTGAGTGACGTGGGATGCTATCTAATATGTAATAGCAAGTGAGCAAAGTAGAGCACATTGAAGAATGTTGTAGTTGGTAGAATTCTATATCAACTTGAACAAACGGATTGAAATTATCTATGAACAAAAAAGAAGTCGTGGACAAAGTTTGCAGTTGTTGGAATCTTCATACTTTTTCTTTTCTATAAAACTCCTTATTTGAGGAAGGTGACATGATTTCTTCTGATCGTTGTCCACCAAATTACAATTTTTATTTCATTATTTTTTTGCCGATCATGACAAATTGGTGCTTGCAATGTATAAAAGATGCTACTATAGTCCCAAGATGGTTTAGGCAAATCTTTGTCTAATAATATTGATTCATTGTCAAGATTTCATATCAACAAGTGAAATATTCTGCTAGATTCACATTTTTCCTTACATAAATAATGTTTTTACGACAGAAATTATTTCAAAATCTTATACAAATATCCAAATAGTATAATCAGAAAACCGAAACTGACATTGTAAGGTTGAAGTGCGATTACAGTACACCAACTACTGACAAGCCAATTGTATTAGGTTATCAAAGTTTGAAGGCACTTTTGCATAGCAAGCCTTGTTTTCATCTGGTAAAAATACAAGGGTTGCAAGTCAAAATGAATCATAACAAGCCTTGTTTTAATTTGCCTTCACTTTGTGAGGGTTGACTTTATTTTGTAAAATTTCTAACCATTTAGGCTTGAGCTTCCATGATTCATATCAAGTATATTAGATATCGTTTTTGGTTCTAATTGGAGTGTGTCTCATAGTTGTGGACATGCAAATCTAACATTTAATTATATTTGGATAAATCACTTGTCCAAAAATAATAAGGGATGGGATGTGCATTTGTGGAGGGACATAAGCATCAAACAACAACAACAAAAGTAACTACACAACAACTACAACTTCGAATGTTTGCACTTCATGTTCACCAACCACCATATTTATATACTTTTACGATCTAAAGTATGTTATACTGACAGTTGAAATTGTCCAAACTTTATGCATAAATCCAAATGTACTTAAATCCTAATTGTAAGAATGTAAAATAAATTCAATGTAAATAGCTTGTCCCATACCTCATCTTTGCCATCTTTAGAGGACATAGCACCTTGCACTTCTATTGCCTTTACATGTGACTTGAACATAATATAAGAAATTTGTCACAAATGGCTAAGAGTATCCTTAACCTCCACAAAATAAGTGTGGAGGATTACACGTGGAGTGAATCCTTAGAAGAGGGTCAATGCACATACCACATTCGTTATAATTAGTGATTTACCCTATATTCGTTATAATTAGTGATTTACCCTATATTCATTATATAATGTAGTTATGTATGCCCTTTGCAACTCAAGGTGAATCAATTATCTTAATTGGAGATGTATATTTGAGTGGTGTGTAGTTATCAGGTGTGGATCTAAAGATGGACATGAAAGACATGTGTTGAAATGAGATTGGATTACTTGCTCAAAAAGTGTTAAAATATTCTAACCTCTACAATAAATACAAGTCAGGAGGACCTATATGACTAGTTCAAGAAGAAAGAGAATCTCGACTTTGGGGATGGATAAGAGTTTCATATGAGTACCAAAGATTATGACGACAACGGCTACAACCTTGATGTGGATTTTGAAATCATTTTGTGCTAACACTACGAGTATAACATGAGTCACGAGCAATCATTATGCACCGGTGAAAGAAAGATGCAAACCTAACATTGTGGTAGGTTTACAAAATTTCCCAGTGACATTGACTAATTGTCCAAGATTGATATGCTCGTATTGGAATCACACGTTGTATTGTATTAGGAGTGGGACAATATCATAACACAATGCTTATTTTGGGGACTGTTAAATCGATTACACATTGGTCAGAACGACCACAATCAATATGTAAGGTGTCGACTAGGCTCTTATTCGTCATCCAAGTTGGCCAAGTATATCAACTTCAACACAATGTTGACATCTCGCTCCTCTTCATGTGCGCATTGAAAACCCAAACTTTGATAGGTCATGTGAGCGCATGACGCGTCTTTGTGGTATGTGGGATGAGAGAGGCAGGATTCGAACCTACATAGAAAACCTTTAGCAAATTTACAGTCTGTCACTTTTAACCACTTGGCCACTCTCCACCAAAATAAATAACAACAATTCCCTTTACTTTCAGTCCACTTATCTTAATGTACTTATATCCATAAACCGACACTGGGTTTATACCATAATCACATGTTTTGAAACTTCAAATATATGACGATGGTACATAATGTGGGGTTTGTGTACACGTACTCTAGTGAATTTTGAGTAGGTAGAAGTCAATCAACGAAAGAGGAAATCAACTAACAAACTTAAGCTCGCGCAAGGGTGGGTGATCATTGACAAACCCAATTATTGACTCTTAAAACCAAAGCTCGGTAGGGAAGTGAATGCCAAAAGAGTTCATTTGGCATGTCGAATTTGGAGCCACTTGTTTGTCACCGAGGAAGTAAAAGCGGGCTTTCATCATTCTACTACATCATAGCCCACGGACTTACTCCCATGGATTTCTCTCACCATAACTGCAATTATTGTTATTGATGGTCAAGGCCTGTAGTGCTTAAATTCTCAATGCTTCGAGCTTCATAATTTTGGAATTCAGATTTTCCCCGGAAAATAAAAAATAAAAAATCATACTCTATGACATAAAACATGTGGGGTTCGAGGGTTCATGTCAACACCACCTACGCTCACACTTTGTATTTGACGATTGTATTTGAGTACAATCATTGCAAGACTCATGAGAAGCCAACTGTTAGCAAGCCGGCATGGTTATTATTATTATGGCCGTGATTCAATGTATATGAGAGCCTCTTAATTTATGGGCCTGCAAAGGGGGAAAAGAGGGGAAAAAAAGGGAGCACTTGCATGAACCTAAATACTACCACCCTTTTCTTATGTGTGGAGACTATAATTGTGTAATTGATGGGTGAATAGCAATGGCGGTTTTTTGGGGGGAGGGGGGAGTTAAGAGTGAGGTACGTGGTGGGTTGTTTGGTTACTTTTTTTGAGCGGACATGTTTGATTGGTGTTTGGATACGTGGGAATTAAAAGACAAACACCTGTTGAAAGAGATTGCACTATTGGTGTCTTCAGGTTTCATTACTTACTCCATACTTAGTAATGACCAAAACTGGGAGGATTCCTGTATGTAGTCAGTTAAGGAATCAACAAACATGCATTCCTAGTAACCCGTAGATAATTTACAAGAGACCTGATTTTTGATCCACTTTTTGTTGGTGTGTTTCATTGTAGGTTTGTTAATGCAATACGTGTTTCTTTGTGTAAATCTAATAAGAGGAAGTCGGAGAACATGAAAAACAAACATAATGAATACCTACCTTATCTACATGTTGGCTACACAATGCAAAATGAAGAATGTCATACGATTTTCCACTCAAATTGTTTAAGGAAGAAGTTTGACAATTGGCCACAATTTTTTTCCTTTAAAGTTGGAGTTGGGTCACAAGGGAGACTTCTACTATCACATATGTGTTGGCGATTGCATATAGACCAAAAACATGACGTTTGATGAGGAGTTGGTAGTAAATCGTCAAGTTACCTTGCCAAGTTGGCTTTTGGAGCTTCTTTTTCAAGTTTTGCTTCTTAAGGAAAGAAACTCACCTTACAATTTCTTGGTGCAATCTAGCCTCATGGACCCACACACACCCGCCCCCCCCCCCCAATTTTTTTAAATAAATAAAATTGGTGGATAGGGGCACTAAGAAGTGCATAAGTGATTGCATAATGACATACTCTTACTAGGCACCTCATGTTTAAGCTTCTGAACTTTAAATTTAGCCACCCACTTTACAATTAGAGCACTCCATGTGAAATAATAACATTGGAGTTAGTGAATCCAAATGCTTGATGTAGAGCTCACTTAACTTTGGGTTTGATTTGGGCTTCATGATCTCACTTCGAGTTCATGGAATTCATATTGATCAATTGTGCAGGTGAGGCAGGTAGTATGGATTATTTGAAGCCACCAAAAAATCACATTCCATTAATATTTTGTATTGATGAGTACAAAATGTATATACCTAAGGCCCACTTTATATCCGGGGCCGGATTGAGGACCGGCATGATTTCTAAGAATTTAAATCAATATGATCATTTGGTTTCATCAAATTTGTCACAAGAGCTTTACATTAGGATGGGTTTGGACATATATTCATTCTATGTGGCATCTTAGGTGGCAAGAAGTTGGTGCCAAACCTTCAGACTGATTTGAAAAAATTGGAACAAGGTTTTCCTCAGCCCGAACTCTCAACATAGGCAAGATTGGATAATGAACATCTCTATTGTTGGTTCATGGAAGGTTAATTATCTTCACTAACTTTCTCCTCAAGGACGTTGGGACCAAAAATCAGGCCTCATCACTTTACATGTGACAAGGCTGGGCTTCACAAAAACTGACAAAGTTAGGCCGAATTGAGGGCTTAATGCTTTTCGATTGGGCCAACCCCATGCCATGTATACATTGGGCCTAAGTTCACCTTTAAGATGTCTACCCAATTGAAGCATATATTACTTTGAACCTCATAGGTGTTCATGCGATGGCTAAGATGTTCCTCAAGCACCCACTTGTGACATCTCCATCCCTATACTCATTGTAAAGTTTCGTGACACCTACCGAAGGGGAGGGTGAAACATTATAGAATACGAGGATTTTTGTTTCTAGCTTAATCGACTTCCATATTGGGATTAGAGACATCGATGTAGTGTAGAGGATTCATTTGGAATACATTAATAACAAACTTGGGAGGGAGCCATTGTTATGGCATCTTGTCTCCCCCTCTATGTGTCATGAACCAAAATCATTCCACTCATTCTTGCCCCTAGAATTAGTATGTGGATGGGATTATGTAGGCCCTCAACAAAGTCTCATGGCCAAATAAGCACCACCTTTTGCATCCCCCCCCCCCCCCCGCCCCCCCTTTTCCTCCATGCATCATTTACAATTCAAAGTTCTAGCCTACGCACAACAATGCATGTGACTATGAATGGAACAACCATGTGGAGGTTGGTGTAAAGCATGAACTGCACCTTGTAGCATTGAGGTAGGTTTGACCGGGGTGAGGACCCTCTATATTGCTACAACATAATCGGATCCCCTCTTCGTTTTAGTCTCTCCAAATCTACGTTGGTCATTGTGGAGGGATATGTGGTGTGGTATGATGGTGATCAATATGTCTTCACTCAACCGTCAAAGTAGCGGTGCTCTTAGTGCTAACACCATTACCATCATATCTCCTCCAAACGTTGCTTTAGAAGGTGCAAAGGAACGGTGATCACCACCACACCACTTCAAACCACATCACCTTCTATGTTGGCTAGGTCGTAGATGTTGAGGGACTCGAACAAAGAGGGGGCTCTCTTTGTAAAACTCCATGCGTCGATATCCTCCTTTACATGAACATGCTATTAAAAGGAACACCCACACATAAATACCTTGCACATTTCGGAACTCTAGTATTACGTAAAGAGTGTCAATTGTTGTTGTAGCAGGAGTGCATTTGTGCCTAGCACTCCACAAGCTCCTCCACCACTAACTTACGTTAGAATAAGAAACACCCACACATAAATACCTTGCACATTTCGGAACTCTAGTATTACGTAAAGAGTAGCAAAGGTTGTTATAGCAGGAGTGCCTTTGTGTCTAGCACTCCACAAGCTCCTCCACCACTAGCTTACGTTAGAATAAGAAATAGAAGAGATGACGGTGACGGTGACGGTGGCCTAAGAACTCCGTGGGGAGTCCGACCTATGGGAGTCACACTAAGCCAGAGGGCAGCTGGGCCAGTGCATTAATCTATACCTAAATGCCACCCCCATCAAACTCTTGGAAGATTTCATTGCACCTTAGTGCAGATTTGCTTCTTTCATTGCGATGTTTGGGTGGTACAAGAGTGTCATTGTTTTTCTCGCTGTGTAAGTTGGGTCTGTTTTAAAATTGCTCGTTTCGGAGATGAATCAACATCAGGCATGCCTGCCGGGAGTAGGTGTATATCTTATGAGGGGGTTCGGCTTCGATTGTGTTGGTGGAGCCTTACAACAATGTACACGGGAGCATTAATGGCCGCTGCCAGACTTGTGTGGCCAGATTGTGGAGACCCGGGACGACGGTGCCCGGGGTTAGTGAATTTCATAAGGGTAAGTATATGTGTATATGTGGGTGTTAGTCTTGGGTGTCGTTTCTAAGACGTTCCCAACTTCTACCAATACAATGAGATCCATGCCACCAAATTTCGGTTGCATACGGACCTCTACGATGAAGCATCAGCAAAAATAAGATGGGGAATCGGCCCTCCCCTGAATTAGGTATGGTTATTGGAAGTGCATGTTCGTTGGTACCTTATCTATATACAAAAAGTCCTCCCTACCAATTGTATTCACTATCCAGTGTGCAATAGCTCATAAAATATTGAGGGCGTAGTCCAATCTTTCGTAACATCACCAAGTAGCTATGTGATTGTCTCTTTTTAAAGAAAGAGGTTGTGATTAAAATACTCTGACAATTTACAACATCTTGTTGAGAAGTTCACAAGACACGATCCGAGTGCTCCCTTGTAAAGAGAGAAATCCCGTATTTAAAGAAGAATCATGTTCATGTGATACATGGTCTCACAAAACACAACCAAGGAGTTGTGCAATGTTATGTTTTGAACATGTGTCTCTATGTTTTTTTTTTTTGATCCGCACCTAACTACAAACCAATCAAACATAGGTGTCATATGAAGAGAAGTAACCAAATACCAACATCTGGATACATTATCATCCAAGCCATCAGGAGCACTTGGCAAACCGATCTCGAGCAGTCAACCAACAAAAATAAAGCTACTGTGGTTTGCAAATCCTTTATTGAAGTTGGTTATAAGGTGCCATTGGAGCCTGCACTTGCATGCATGCTTCAGGAATAATATATGCATATGGCAAGTGACAGGGAACCTTGTTTTGTAAGGTTGCGGCAAGAGTCATACATCTACCAAGTGAAAGTTAAATTAGATGATGATGTGGAAAACTGTGTGTGCACGTTCAACATAGTCGCCTTTTTCCCCTTCTTTTATATATATATATATATATATCTGTGTGTGTGTGTGTGTGTTGGTTGAGACAGAAGCAAAAGCCACTGCCAATGAGTTAAGAACCAAAGGTTGTTAAGTACCCGCTGGTGTTTAAGTGGCTCGTTTTCTTTCTCCATCTTTGATTGATCAACTTCACCTCTTCCAGTTCGTGTTCCTTTTCGCATACGTACGATGGAACCTCAACAAAAATGGAACGAGAAACCAGACCTCCGGTGACTTAGTCATGGTGAAGTCCACATGCTGTGTCGTCTTTCTTCCGGTTTTCTTTAACAAGGCAAGGTATATTCCACAGATCGATTCCCCTAAACCGGCCCGTAAATTTCTATGATAATTTATATATATATATATCATGGACATGGACATGGTTCAATAAATCATGGACGTCTCAAGCGCTTCAACCGGCTCTAAGTTATCATCTGCAACTCACAGGCAGTCGGGTCTCCCCGGTTTCCATTGAAGTGGTCGCACTTAATTTGATTATCCATCGCAACCTTGAGAGTCCACCTCATTCATGTCCATGATAATGGAACTGGGGAGGGGAGGGAGTACCACATAATAGTGGTAGTAGTAGCTGTCAAGCGTATGCGGCCACGCCATTAGTTGGAATGAGAAGGGCGTGCTGGATGTGAGTATAAGTAGTGGTACTTCTTCTAGCTTATGACCAGCTGCTGCTGCTGCTGCTAGTGCTGATGGCGTTGCTTGAATTCCTTCAGGTTTTGACAGCCATAAAGACCCTTCTGGCTCGCCACTGCAATTCACTCAGAACATGGCCTCCACCTTTACTTGTAAGCATCAGGCCATGTTCTGGCAATAGAATATGCATTCATGTGTCTCCAACACAATGGGCCGGGTCGCAGCGCGCGCAGGATGTAAGTAAATGGAACATAGTAGATGGGCCTTGAATGGTCACCTTTTCTCTCACACGTGATCGCTGGAGTACGAGATGGTTAGCGAACCCGAATGTCGAGGCCCTTAGCTTAGCCACTTCCCTCGCAAATCTTTGGAGACCGTATGAGCATCGTTCTTGTTTGTGTGCTCGATGATCAAGTGGTTGTAGAGGTTCCCCTCATTATGTTGACTATTGAGCCTGAAATGGTTATCATATTTTGGAGCATGTCGTTCAATCACTTGTAAACACGAGTCTTTGTGGTGTCCGTTGCTAGAGCCACACCCAACCACATACCACTCAAGTGTAGGTGTTGAATCAAGAGAACTGGTCTCGCTCAAGGCTCGACACGTATGTAACTAAGTTCTCAATTTTGGTGTTTTTTTTCTTTTTCTTTTTCTTATTTTTATCCTTTCATAAACCCTTTGGAGAGTCTATGAGGATTCAATTAGAGTTATCTTTTTGAAAGAACAATAGTAACCATCGATCTCTACAAGCACATGAGCCTTGGGGGGGAATTAACGTGCATCGTTGAAAGCTTGTCCTTTCTCACTAATTATTTTGCAAATCTATCGTGATGGTGGATGCGCAATGTTGTTCCATCAATGTAGGACGATTGCCTAGGATTGATGAATGTGTTGGCAATGAAGTGTTTGGAAGTGCCTCTCATCTATGGTGTTTCAGCAAGAAACTCTTTGGTTGCAACAATCTCTATGCATATAGACATGCCAAGCCCACCAACCTCACTCCTCTTAAAATAATTCTCAAGCTCGATTTTCATGTTCCCAATAGGAAACAACCAAACTCCAAGTTTGCCAAAAGAAGAACACCACAAGCACATCGATCACGGGCTTTAATCGCCACGCATCGCTGGAAAAGTCGCAAATCTACCTCACGGATAGACTTGCATTGTTCTTTCACTGACGCATGATGAATGCCTGGGATTTACATGTTGGTGGAGACATGCAAAACTCTATGACCTTGTGTTTATTGATGTGTCCAAATCAACAACAACTCCTCTAAATATGTAGTCCAATGAGTTTATGTCATAATGAATCGGCCATAAATATATAGAGGGGTGGCGTTTTTACCCGACAAATAAATTGCAAGCTCTCAGTGTGCCATGTAGCATCCCCGGGTCCAGCTTTAGTACGATCTCTCACAAGCACTAACTTAGTTTGAGCGAAGGCCTGACCAATTTCCCCTTTTACTTGTGCGTCTTCAATTCACGCCTTCGAGTCTCTTATCCCTGAAGGCCATCGATTGTTCCACACGGACCCCTAGTTGGGCATCGAGGCCAAAGCTTTAAATAATGCCTCAACTACTTGTATTGAGGGCCACCTCACACACAGACGACCAAGAGCCGTGACCGTGACAATCTAAGGGTCCTTGAGAAATCATCATCTAAAGGCCCCCATACCACCGTGGGATATCTCTACATCCAATTCTACAATTTTACAATGGGTTGGAAGAGCAAATACACTACAAATCCCAACCCGTGTGGAAAATTCCTCATGAATGATATTTAGTCCGTGTTGCAAAAATATTTCGACTATGAATTTGGAATCTTACAAAATTTTACATACTAGAATATCAATATATATATATATATATATCGCATTTGGTTTCAAAAAACCCAGAGAAAGTATATGTTTTGGCAAAGTTGGGTTTTGTAGGCAACTAGGGTTATAAAAAAACATGCCTTGATTGGACTTTTATGTTTATGTTTATTTTTGTGGGTTGAACAATTATGTGTGAGTGGTGTGTGGTTAGGTGTGGATCTAAGAATGGACACCAATAAGGAGATGGGTTTGAGAGAGTTTACATGCTCAAATTTTGTTAAAGATTACATGCCAAAGACTTGAAATGGGAGAGAGGGGGGGGGGGGGCTATGTGACTATTTGAAGAGCTCGAGAATCCTCACTTCAATGTTGAATAAGACCTTTATATGAACTCCAAAAAACATGAGGCAAATGACGATCATCTTGCTCTAATTGTGTTTTTTGCATCCTTGAGATTTGGGTGCACATCTAAAAGTGTTCATTTAAGATATGCTTACTCATAGCTCAGTAGTTTTGTTTTGTTTGTCTAACTTTTAAAAGCTAACATGAACTTGGAACTAATATCAAAGTAAATGGTAACGGGATGGAAGAGCCACAAACCTATAGAGGGCAATTATAGTTTTGCTAAAACCTTTACATAGATGTCATGAATCCCAAGCCCAAGCCTCATATACACATTTCATACATTAAACTATACCACACTATATCAGTAAGGTTGTCTAGAACATCCTTGCCAAATAAATTGTACCACACTATTCACGGTATTAAGTGTCATTGGCCCGGTATTGTCAATCACCCTAGTCTATTGGCCAAAGATTATGACAACCAACTCAAGAACCTAATGGTGAAAGTTTATATGAAAATGAATCAAACAAGATAGATATTATGTAGATGCATACCATAGTTTCATAATGCTTTGGGAGAAATCCATAACAATGGTCATCGTGGGTGCATGTAATGCATCTTTGATACATGAACTATGCGAATCACGTGATCTTATCACTCCTTCCCAAATCCAGATTGAGTAGGTGGTTTTATGATCTACGAAGGTAGTAGATCATAAACCCTATTCATAGATTTTGTACCCATCACGTCATTCCCATAGTGATGGTTGGTATTTAAGTTCCCAATCTTCACTATGTGATCTACGGTATCGGCCCATTAAACCAATGTTATGATTAGGCCCATTGTTCCACCTTTGACCCAAGTCCGGGCCTGCCATTCCACGTTATTACCAAGACATATTTTGCATGCCAATTATTGACTCATAGTGAACGCCATGAAAGTAAATGTGATGCAAGGAAATGAGTGTACTGGGATCTTCACTCATTTCGTATTTACATTTCCTCACGTGCCTATGGAGAGGCTCTTAAAGTTACACCACTTGGGTCCTCCAACCGTGCTTCCTCTTCGGCTTTTCACCAATGTAGGATGATTGCTTAATTAGGACTCATAAGTTGGTAATGTATTAATCCTCAGTGTATTGTATAACTTGACGAATTACATTAGGGAACTCCACTCTTGTTTTAATCCCTTGTTACTCTTATGGGACCATGTCATTGCAATCATATAGATGGTACTTTGCCCTTAGACTTTAGTCTTAGTTGGGGTTCCATAACGTAATGAATGATTTTAGTAGTTGTGTGTACCTTGAAAGTTAGCCTTCACTCATGGGTAGGTCACTTAGTGCATTTTAAAAACGACGTGCGGCATAATATAGAGAGGATTAAAATCATTTGAAATAAAAAATTATAAAGGAATTCGAAATAATGAAGGGGCCATTAAATGTAGACAATCCCATTATAAGTAAGTTAGATGGACATAAAATGTGGGCCATTATTTTTTTGTAAAATTAATATAGGGGCTAAAGATAAGGATCCTAGAAGGTATGTTTAGTATGTTTGCTATGGTCTCCTATGTGTTTTCTTCATAACTTTGTTTGCAATGATATTACTGTTTGCACCCTTCTTTGTTTCCATGGTTTCCCTTAACACTTGTCAATGCGTTAGGAAGTAGATTAGCTTTTATTACTTAAAAGGAATATAGAGTACAAAAAATTGCAGTGACTTGGACAATATAAGTAATGAAAGGGTGCAAACAAATGGGCCATTTTTGAAATTTAAGTAATTATAGGGAGACTTTAATTCAGCCCTTGAAGGTAAATAGCCCCAAAACAAAAAACCCCCAGCCGCACGTGGTGCACAAAAATGCCTTAAAGTGACCTACCCGTGCCTTCACTACAAGGAAACGTGGGTGTAAAATGATCAAAATTGGCATTATGCCATTTAGACTGAGAGCATGGCTCAATAAAGTGAAGGCTCACTAGAGTGAATAAATTGTGAACTCCAACCTTACTTCATATAACAATCCTGTTTTTATTCTACTACCATTATAAGTCCTATGTATATTATACTACTTGACGGGTTTCACTAACTAATTCCACCCTCAATATCAATCATTGCATTTATTGGGCCATGTTGATGCATCTGCTTTGGTGTTTTGCCTTAGCCCTCATCATTATTTAGAGTTTCCTCGAGAAAATATATGATTTTGCTACTTGTGTGTACCTAATCCCTTAGACTTCATTACAAGAAAACATGCATCCAATTGGCATGATTCAAAATGACCACATTGGCATTATGTCATATAGATTGGCTTGCAAGGGACAAGTTGTGTGATTTTCAGACAAATGTGTCCCTTGCAAGCTGGATGGACTATGTCATTTAGACTCATGTTTTCCTAAAGTGGTCAGTGAGTCCTTGTCCTTTGTGGGCTTCATGACATGGTGAACTTGCTTATTCGCTCATATGTTAGGCATGAGCTCAATGAGTTCCATTACATGTGAACTCATTGGGTCTTAGGGGCCCATAGGTTCAAACACGCCCCATCACAATTATAAAGAACAATCCCTGCCACTTACCGTACGTTAAGGGCAGCTTCGGCACAAAATAATTCTAAAAATAGACACCGAAAATTTTGGAAAATTATTGACATTTTTTGCCGAATATAAAATTAATTAATTTTCAAAATTGCCGAAAAGTAAGAAATTTTAACTTCTCACTAGAATTTTACTTACACTGGAAGCATATATGAATTCTGATGGAGAGAAGGTGCTCATTTTGTAATCAAGCTCACTTACATTAGTCCACAAAGAATATGGGTTAAGAAGTAGCAAGACTCTAAGTGAGGCTTTTCAAATGTGTTGTACACACTTTTTTGGAGTCCAATTGAGCATAGAAGATGAAGTTTTATAGAATTTTGTCCAACTAACAAAAGTTGAGAAATCAAGTAATCTTCCACCCCCAACAAGTTTTGTGTCAAAATAAATCTTTATGCAAAAGATATGGACAAAACATTGCAGCCGTGTAAAGATCAAAAAATTAAAATGCGTTCATAACAGTTTTTCGGAGCTCATTTGTGCATAGAAGATCAACTTTTTTGGAATTTTGTTGCTCTAAGAAAAGTTTAGAAATCAAGTAATCTTCCACCCCCAACAAGTTTTGTGTCAAAATAAATCTTTATGCAAAAGATATGGACAAAACATTGCAGCCGTGTAAAGATCAAAAAATTAAAATGCGTTCATAACAGTTTTTCGGAGCTCATTTGTGCATAGAAGATCAACTTTTTTGGAATTTTGTTGCTCTAAGAAAATTTTAGAAATCAAGTAATCTTTCACCTCCAACAAATTTTATGTCATTTGAAGACTCTATGCAAAAGTTATGCGTGTTATAAAAATGAAGTCTAACTAGGTGCTTCACCTCAAACTTTACATATCCCATATGCATTGTTGAACACAACTCCACTCTACTTGTATAAAGCACAGAGCATTCCCAACTCTTCACAAAATCGTGAAAGATTTATATCTTTTGTAAAACTCTTCACACAAATTGTGAAATCGTGAATAAACATTCTTGTTTACCGTTAGGTAATAACTTCTTGGATGTATGCCGAAATTGCATTATTAAACTATTTAAAATGCCGAAATTTTTAGTAATTTTTTTTTTTCCCGCCGAACACTGTTTTTTTACTTTTAATAATTATTCGGCAAGAGAGCGCCGAAGCTGCCCTTAACGTACGGTATTCAAGACAACCCCGGGATAACCAAGCTAACTTTCCTTTTTTATGTTGTGCCCCTAATTAGAGTGACCCAAAACATTATTTGTGGGTGGACCTTGGGGTGACACCCAAGTCCCGCAAGGCAATGAGGTGATGGCCACCCATATGGAAAGGCAAGTAAGCACACCGGTGGCGCTAAGTCATGGGGCTAGTGCGGCTAGTGCGGCTAGTGCGGCTAGTGCGGCTAGTCCTGGTGGATCCATTTGGGCTCCTTAGCACCCCAAATTGATAAAGGTATGTCATGAGGCCAGTGAGTGGTAACAATAACTTGTGGAGAGCACGAGGAGTGTTCTGGGATTTTGAGGCAAGGTGATTCCTGACTCTAAATTGCGTTAGTACTAGGGTATGTGTCCCTCAAAGGAAGGAGTATTCCATGTACTTGGGCTTTGAATGAAAGTGGGATAGGTTGTGCATGGCCTTGGTTGTCGTGAGTTAGTGGCGTCACAAATTTATCGAGCCTTGCATGACGGCCCTCATTGTTACACGATGGGCCATCATTGAACTAAATGTGGGTTTGGGTTGCAAAGTTTTACCTCCCACCCCTAGGTCAACCAATAATTTGCCATACATAGGGTTTGTCCCCTGAAAGGGGCAATATCCCACAGACGAAGAGGCTCTTAATTCATGCTTGCATTGTATAGAAGTTGGGGTTCACATCTATCTATCTATCTATCTATCTATCTATCTATCTATCCTTCGTTGGTCACTTATACCTTAGCATTAGCCCAAGGCACTTGTTACCACCAAAGAGGGTGAGAGCTCACAGATTCATAGCTTAAAAAAAGGAGTCTTCACATTGGAGGGAGGCATCTTAGGGCCAATCCTTCACATGGGTCCCAAGTCACTTGAGGTCTATCTGTGCAATCTCAACCATTGAGAGCATGGAAGTTGGGACTTGTAACTTCACATGAGGTCCCAAGTCCTAAGTATGACATGCATGCCTACATGGCAAACACTTTTGAAGGTGAGGATTGGGACTTGTGTTGAGAGTTGGGTCGAGCAAAAAGCTAGACCCAACTCTCAACACAAGTCCGGTGAGTTTTTTTTGCATAAAATAATCAAGAGCTGACTTTATGAATATAAACCATATTTTGATGGTTTCTTGCAACTCAAAAGTTGGGCCTTTACCTCCATGTTGGGACTTGCTATCATGAGTTGACTTGGAACTTGAGACCATATGTGAATTGGCCCTTACTCACACTTTTTCACTCAAGTCCAAAAAAATAAAAATATATCTTGGCGAAGGCAAGTTCATTATAATCATAAATGGAACAAATAGCTCAGCTCAAAATATGAGATGCACCCCCAGATTATGTAATTTTGTTCATCTTTACCCTACAGATTTATGATTGTTGCATTCCATATGTGTCCCAGTGGATTGGTCTAAGATCTTTGAAGCTCATTCCAATGTTGGGTTATCTATAGAATGGCAATCTATTACATATATACTATGTAATGAAATGAAATGAGATTGATTTTAAAGTCTGGGGAGCCAAATGGCTTAGGGGACACAGTGCAAGCATGGTAAAGTGGACCAAAAAGTGCTTTGGTATACTAAAACCATAATTTGTCTTGGACAAAGGCCTAAAAGTAGTGGCAAAGTGTTGTTTAAATTGTTTATGTATTTTTGTTTTTTCTTCATGATGACCTCAAGTGTTGTGTTAAATGCTCAAATGTAGAATATTAAGTCAAGATCCTCAAAACTCATCATTAAAAGTGATGCTCAAAAGCAACAAAATGGTTGAATCTAGTTTTGGATGTAGATTTCATGACCTTAAATATTTTGAAGTTGGCATTATTTTCATATTCCTTGAATTCATTATCTATTGGAGGGCATCATCACAAAATTTTGTAGAAAACCATCAATTTAATGTAATTTCATTGTATTTTGAACAAATTTTAGATAGTTACTTGTTCAACATCACATACTTGCACACCACTTGCATTGTCTTCTAGATTATGTAGACTTTTCTTGTAATTGTTTTTGACATCATAATTATATTGGCTTTGTATACTAGTTTTTCAAAAAATGATTGAATCATTTTTTAAATTTAAATTTCTTTGATTCTTTATTTCACAAAATTCAAAGTTAGTGTACATTTTTGAATCACTTTCACTTAACACTAGGCAAGGATCATATTTTGTCCACTTTACCGTGCTTGCACCTGACTAGAAATAAAACCAAGATGGTGTCAAACTGGCTAATTCTCTAATATGGTGCAGTGTAGTAGCCTCCATGAGATAGAGGCTAATATCAAGTTGATGGTTCGATTAAACGAAAGACTTGAGACTCCCTTATACTACAATTTCAAAAAGTAATTGGAACTCATCCCTAACAAATTATACAGGGGACACTATAGCACAAAGCAAGCCTCAATTTCTACTGCATTACAAGAGAGAGAAAAAACGACATAATCTACTATCTTCAAAGATAAGAACAGATGACCACCATCCAATTTCAAATGGCAGGTCTATGATAGAGGTGTGGGAAGCCACAACGATGTTGCGGTGTGCTGGTGTCAATGGTTGCTTCAAGCATAACTCCCGTTCGTAGTTGAGGAAACCCCAGAGGTGGAGGCACTCCGGTTCTTCCACGACAGACAAACAGAGCTCCACACTTTTAACAAAAATAAAACCCTTTCTTGAGATCATCGAACTTGATTTCTGATGTTGTTCAAATTGTCATCGGTTTCCCTCAGGAGATAGACCCTGCGACGCCAGTCCACATGGTTGTCGATTTGTGCCAAGTGTCGAACTCTCGTTGGTTGGGAGAGTGAGGTTACTTCAATCCTTGGTCAAGCTCTCCGCCTGCAGCCAGCCCTGGGGGCCTGAGCCGTAGCCGGACTACAGTTGGTCCCCCAGATTATCATGATCATGGAGTCACTTCAGTCGAGCTTGAAGATGGCCGCTCCCTCATGTGCCATTATAACCACTTCGTTTTTAACTTGGTGCCCACATACACGTACACACGCGCACACATGTCACATATAAATATATAACAACTTCGTGATGGATTTGCAGCCATTATGAGCCCCAATACCTATGATAAAATGTACATGATCATGAGCCTGCTGAGCCTGCTGAGCCTCCTGAGCCTGGCCTTGCGAATGTAAAGAAAAGTCCCATCAAAGGCACCGACCCCACTGCCACCTCCCTGCAAATGCCTGGCCACAATCGAGTCCCTGGAATTGCAGCTTAGAATTGTCTTCAATGGATCATAGCGGAACCTAAGGTAGACTTTTAGTTGGGTCGTAAATGGTTACTTTCTTTTTTCTGACTAGCCCGAAGATGGTCATTCCAAGGATTCGAAACATGCTAGTATTTAGTACGACATGGTTTAGGGTTGGTTTTCATGTAGGCCACTCTCCCACCGGATTCTAGGCATCAGTGGTGGTCTCGTGCAAATAAGTACAAGTGTCAAACGAATCAATTGGGTGGTCTATTGGAACGTGGAGGGTTGTGGACACGGGCTGCTAGATTTTCATGCATCCATTAAAGCGTTTTTCTTAACCTACGAGTGTTGGTCACCGAAGGGTTTGAAGATTGATGGTCCAAAGTTCCATTCTTGGTGACCTCAAGGAGGAGGAGGAGGTTAGTAGGTGGGCCCGGGTTTGAGGGAACGAGAGCAGATAGTTGGCACATATGAACCCTACCCCACGAGATCCCATCTACATTTGGGGGAGTTTGCCCTTACTGCTGCTAGAATTTGGTGGGTGAGTGGCCTACATGGAAACTCTCTCTTAGCAAACCCAAACTGAGGCCGTAGACACTTCCCTCATAAATTTTGGGGCTCATATGAATATTTTATTTGTTCTCAAATTGAAGATTCTTGAGCTCACCAAACAGCCGTGTAGGCACCCCCCCCCTTCAATTATGTCGACTATTGGGTCTAAAAAGGTCATCATGTTTTGAACACGTATTATGGTTTCTTCTAAGTACGTTTCCTTTTGGAATCCATTCTTGGGGCCACACCAAACCACATACCACTCAAACATAGGTACTTGATTAAGAGAGGCAACCGAATGAGACACGTCTACCTTGAGTTTGCGGTTGATTCATCTCAAATGGCTTGGATTAAACCAATCGGGGATTCTGAAACTAGTTGATTTTCCCATGTCAAATCAACTAAAAAAATATGGGTTGCGCACACACAACGTTACACAAGTCCTTAGTTGCAGTCCATGGGACCAGGTATCACATAAGCATAATTCCTCTTTAACTTCAAGATTTCTCGTTTATGGGGGAGCACTCATGTTGTGTACGATGAACTTTTTGACGAGAAACTATAAATGATTAGGATTTTTTAAATCAGAGATGCTTTCTTTGGAAAGAAACCATCATGTAACTGCTTAATATCGTTCATATGCAATGTTTAAGGCTTTTATGAGGTTTGCTCGTATGTGATAATTCCCTCTCTCTCCAACCTAACCTAACCTAACCTAACCTAAGCAAAGCAGCCATAAGGTGAGGCAGTAGGCCGTATAGGTAGCTCTATGGCTGGTGTTATTTTACCTGCAAAGTCATGAAATGAGGGAGTGAGTCCAAGCTCTACTCCTTGAGTTCGTTATGAAATGGAGGAGTGTGGGGACATCATGATACAATGGTACATCTGCCTCCAGCTTTCTCCTCTTACTTTCTCGTTAGTGGGACTCTCATTGGGCCACCAGCACCTGTCCAAAGGGCTCCAGAATACATTCGTATTAATAAGAGAGTGGCAAGGCGAGAGCGAGCCAGATTTCAATGAAATTGGAACACTTTGACCAAGCCCCGGTCACACCAAACTTTCCCTCTGCTTCCAACCATGTAATTGTTGGGGATTACGTTGAGAAATGGATGTTGGCTCATCACTTGTACAGCCGGAGAATGCCAATGGATGGTGTTTGAATCGGCTGGTGTGATCAACCCCTCAGTGTCAACGCTAATGTTGTCTTTTGGTCAACACACCTCAAACCGACATAATAAGAGTTAAGCACAGTGTATGTATTATTAGAATTGTTGAAGTTATACATGGTCTTGTTTGCAAGATCAAGAGGATTTCAACGCACTGGAACACGTGATGATTGGATATTGGAAGCAAAAGTTATGAGGGTTTAATGTTGCATTTGTAGGCAAGCTCAAACCAACACATGTATCAAATGTTCGAGAGGTGTACATCCTCATAATTGATATGTACTTATTGTGCAAGATTCTTGGGTGATGGTTTTGGATACAAATGCCTGATGGAGGGGTCTGAGTGTGAGATGTTAATTTTTTTTACTAGTTTAGGCCCACTACAAGTGGAGAAGAACTTAATCTTGTATTGGTTGTTGGTTCATGCACTTTAAACATGTAACATGGTAGTACTTCATTATATATATATATATATATATATATATATATATATCATGGCAGAGATCAATTTTCTTTTCTAAGGGTACATGATAAATGCGGCTCTATGCTAGCCCAATTCTCGACACTTTCAAATGAACAAAGAACCTTGTAATTTTACATAGAAAAGAAAAGAAAAGAAGAAGTAACGCCCGTAGCCAGGTATTGGCGTGAATGTGAGCCCATTGGCTTGATGTTGATTGCGGCAGTCCATGATGCAACATAAGGTAATTTTACATACATACAAAGAGAGCGGCCTCACAATTATGTTGATGCATGAACACCAACATTCTTTTTTTTCTTTTTTTTCTTTTTTCCCTCTATATATTTCCCTTTGGAACTACTGCCTCCTACGGTCACATGCAACACGGTGAGGAGGTACCGTCAAATAACTTCTTCATGGTGGCGACGGACTTTGCATTGGTGCAAGCAAGCACCACCGGAAATGTGGCTTTCTTTTTCATCATGAAAGGTGAATAACACAATGCGTGAATCTCTTCCAAATGGATCACTTGGCAGGAGGACCAACTGAAGCAGGTACCAACATTAAGGGTATTCTTCAATAGGCATACCTACCCACAACACCCTCAACACACATTCATCAACACCCTTCCTAATGATCCCAAAGCCCACAGAATCATTAAAGTTCTCAAGCCTACAAAAGTGCACACCACACATTATGATATACGCACTAAGGTAAGGAGGGAGGTGTGCAGGTGTTACCACTCGGTAACCTTAGCTTTCCCTTGTTCTCTAAGTTATCTTGTATTGATCAAATTTTGAGTGTTAAATTTTGTGTTATCGGAAGTGCAAGTGTGGTGATGTTTTACGTGATTGCATGGCCCTCCCAATGTTTGGTTGATTGTTGAGTGTAGAATAGTTAGAAACTGAAGACGGATAGAAGATGTAGTTCAATCTCTTTTAAGCATGTGGTTTTAGGGTGTCTATTTGTGGACCCAATCACACTCAATTATGCACCATTCGAACTTAGGTGTCCATATGAGAAAAGTAGCCAAACTAGTAACATGGCGCACGTCTTACATATAAACTAGAAGAATTTCAATTCACATTTGCTAAATTGATATTTAAAAAAAAAAACACGAAACAACCTTAGTGATGCTTGAATTTGCCTCCAACCCATAAAAAATAACACACAAGGTATGTGGACCTATGGTGGACGCTTCCAACTCCAAATAGGATTCCGGGTGTCTGGTCGGATAGGAAGCTCTCTCTCTCATATGGATAGCATTTGTCAATCATGAAGATTGTCATTTCAAGTTTCATAATTGGAGTTGAAATGCAAGTTAGAACATGTCAAAATTAATATTTTTAAGTGATCGCATAGGACTGCATTCATGACCCTTGGGGAGAGTTCAATCATGTATGTCCAATTGGTGATTGTAGAGTGGCCCGCACTAAAAGGTGGCAATAGCCTGCTAGCAAAGGGGCACTCCATTCACTCTTGCTTCTTTAGAAAGTCATGGTGTCTCTTCTCCAAAAGAATAAGACATTCCATGGGTTTGAAGACTTCTTCTTCTTCGGTTCTACCTTGCATAACATTTTTCAGCCCTCATGAAGTTGGTATTAATCATGGGGAATTATCGATGTTCCACTAGAATTTGAGGTGCGATAGAGTGATAGGGTCCTAGTTAATAATTCAAACCAAACTCTATAAACTTAAGTGAAAATTTTAAGGTACTAAAACCGTATTTTGAAAATATATTAGGTACTTTCTAAATGGTATTCATCAAATATACATGATATACCATGAATAAACACATCACTACATAGGTAGTGCATCTTCATTGTAAAGTAGCCAAATTCATAATGAGTCTGCATTGCATGTGCATCTTTGTAGAATTGTCCAAGCACAAAGTTGGAAATATATTCCCACCGCCATAGGACTAGACTTGGCATTGGCTGAGTAATGTAAGGTGTAAACTTTTCACTTGGGTATTATAGTTGTCCTTATGAGGTATGATAGAGGGTAAATCACAAGGAAAATCCTTATGTTTCATAGGCAATCATATTCTTGTATATGACTTACCCCTCCCACGTTAGGACTTGTAATTAAATAAACACGTGTTCAAAAAGCTTTTCCTTCAATTCTCGACTTCACTAGAGTTTGGTCTTGTGTCTCATTGTTTTCTCTTTAGCACATGTATGTTGAGCTTGAGGACTTCTTGGGAGCCGCAAGGTTGGTTGGCTTGGCTTGGCTTGTCTATGTCTATGTACTAGATAGTGTGAAGATAAGTCATCAAAGGCAAGATACATCTTCAAACACCGGAGGTTTGTTTTCGTCCTTTGAAGGACAACCGTTTTAAAAAACACAAGCCCCATCACATTATTTAGTTGCCGCATTTGTTTGTTGTACCATCTTTGGTAACAATTGCTCAAATTTTTGTAAATGAAAAGTTATGGCTTTGCGAGGGTCATGGATCTTTCCACAGTTCGTGTTGAATTGTTCAAATGTCGTGACATTGCTTTGCATATTCAAATTAAACTCGTGGCCATCTTACGCACATTACCAAGGCCCATGAGAAAAAAAATGATTTAGGATATCTTGTGGTCATAGTTGGCAATCCAGAGACCCAGACCAAGAGAAAAGTACATCACCTTTTGAAGCCATGGTCACAATACATCGTGTGAAGAACACTAAAACTATATCATAATAGAAAGATATATTAGTAAAACATGATTCTTCTCTCACATGGTCACCTTTGTTTTCCACTAAGACAACTTGTTTGAGTTGTATTGCTACAAAATCTAGGTGACCAAGAAATGTCATCCATTTTTAGGATGTGTAGGAATACAATCACTTCACATTCATTTTATGATATGGTCAATCTTGATTTTGGTGATTTTGTGTAAAGCGAGTGAGACCACCACTCGTTTTCCAACCGATGAGGGAGTTTAGAAAGCAATGTTCATGGGTTCGTGGTCGCTAGTGAAAACATATCCTCTTGATTTATTAAGGTAGATGGGTCTTAAATGGTTATGTTTCTCAACTAGCCCACTCCTTCTAGGATATGAAACATGCAATTAAGACAAGATGGTTAGCAAATCCAAATTGAGGCCTCAACCACTTTCCACATATAATTTGGAGTTCATATGAATATGCTATTCATTCTCAAATTGAAGATTCATGTGTTCATGAAATGATCATTTAGGTTGGCCGCTCCCCCCCCCCCTCCCCCCACACAATTATGTTGACTATTGGGTCTAGAATGGTTATCATATTTTGAACATGAAGTCCAATCCCTTGTAGACATGTGTCTTCTTTGCATCCATTCTTGGAGCCACTCCAAACCACCCACTAGCCAAATACAGGTGTCATAACAAGAAAAGTAACCAAACAATGATTATATATTGACAAAAATAATGCTTAAATAGATTCAAGCATCAATTGTGACATGCACCAAGGCCCATAGAACACATACACCCCATTGAAAACGTTGTGCCATTTTTACAGTCACACATAAGATTACTAAGCAACTACATGACAATCTCTTTCCAAAGAAAGAGGCTACGATTAAAAAACCCTAACAATCTACAAATGCTTGACAAAAAGCCTACGATACACAACCTGAGTGCTCCACATAAATGGGGAATCCCTTAATCGAAGGAAAACTATGCTCATGTGATACATGGTCTCAGGAAACACAACAAAGGAGTTGTGTGATGTTATGCAATCCCAACGGTGTTCCCCAAAAAGCATCAGACTCCAACTCATCCCCTAGGGTTTGAGTCGGAGGAGAGCCTTTTTGAGAAATTATTATTATTATTATTATTGTTATTATTGTTTCTTTTGTTACCACTTCTCCTTGGAGCTTTGAATCTGCTCCTCAGGGCCACTTCACACACAAGGCTGAAGGCCCTTGACCATGGCAATGTAAGAGCTCTCATTGGTCGAAAAGGCGGAGACCGTCCAAGTTCACTTCACACTAGGAGGTGAAGGCCTAAAGGCCCAAAGAAAAGTTTGTGGATGAAAAGTCTACATGGAGTCCTACATGGCTAGTTGTGGATAAGGGTGCATAGTCTACCGGAATTTGCGTCAGGCCCACCTCCAAGAGGTGGGCTTGACGCAAATTCCGGGAGACCATGATTTCTTTAATATTTTTTCCAGCAGGACAGATTTCAGGACAGACTGCATGGCAGATTCCAGGACAGATTCCAAGACAGATTCCAAGACAGACAAACACCACCAAGTAGTTATCTTAAATTGATAAACTTGGAGACATATTATATTAAACCAAATCCTCCCCTCTTTTTCCGCCAACAAAATATGCAATGGTCCCGCAACATGGTTCATTCTCACTTCACACTATGCTTGAGGGCCAAAGACTACATAAAATGGCTTTCCCAACACCCATGGTACGGCCTTTGGATGAGAGTCAAGGGTCCTCACCATTACAAGGTCACGGCTCTTGGCTCATGTGTGAAGTGGCCCTCAGTCCCGAGTCCAGAGGCCAAGGGAAAGGCGGCAGCTGTGTTAACTTGCTGTCTCAGAATATATATGGAAGTGCCCAATTGACAGGTTGACTTAATACCACTTGCGGAATTTGATCACCAGAATTATGTCTAATTAAGGCCCACTTCACACACGAGGCCAGTCCAAGTTCACTTCACACTGGGCTTGAGGGACCAACGGAGTATGTGAATGCAAGATGGATGTAAAAGTCTACATTAATTCCTACATGGCATCGAATGGATCATGTTTCATGGTCTGTTGGACTATTTTCAAAAACCATCTCTTGGAGGTCAGCCTAACACAAAACCGGGAGATCATGGCACTCTGGACGTTCACAACCGTTGGTTTTTTTCTATTTTATCATGTGTGAGGACCCCGCATGAGTAGAAATTCATTGAAATAGCATTTGGTTGAGGGCTTGGTCACATATGACTTCACAGTACACTTGAGGATCCGTGACCACACTACATGATTTTGGAGGTGTGTTGGGACAGCCTTTGGACACTTTCTTTTGGGCTCTCACAATTTCAAGGTCATGGCTCTTGGCTCATGTGTGAAGTGGCCCTAAGGTAGATACTTGTTATATGGAAACGTTTCTCTCTACACACATTTCTTGTAGAATATGAAACACACAATTAGTGCAAAATAATTAACAAAATTGAAATAGTGCATGTAGACATTTGCCTCATAATTTTTAGAGCTCGTATGATAATCTTATTCAGTATCAAAGTGGAGATCTCATGCTCAATATATGGTGGTATAGGTACCTCTAATTATGCTGACTATTGGATCTAGAATGGTTGGCATATTTTGAGCACATTGTTTGATCTCGTTTAAAAATATCTTTGTTTGTTGTTCTTAGATCCACTCCTAACCACATACCACTCAAATGCACATGTCCATATTATGCTATGTTGATTTAGGCATGTTCATCTTAAAGCTTAAGGGACATCACATGATTCACCACGTTTATAACACAAAAAGGGCAAAACATACAAGTAACACTTTGGAAATCTACATGAAAATTTAGTCAAAATTTGAGGGTTATGATTAAGTAGTTTTACTATTTATTATTTATTTCAAATAAACAAATTATGGCAATCAGGGTCACCTGTAAAGAGTGAGAACAAACCAACTTGAGTTTGGATGTCAATTCAAAAATTGGGTAATTAAGATGTGTGACCCTATTGTGGACATTTTAAATCTATGCAATTAGACTGAATCATCTAGTTGGCAATTGCAAATCACAAACATATTTTTATTTGAAATGGAGATGCACAAGTTATAAGAGGACAGAATGACATTTTCACCCAAAGTACTGAGTTTCTAGAAAGTGCAACATTTTTAAGAGTCGAGATTCAGTGAGCTTCACATTACCTTCCATATCTAGAAAATAGTTTGCATATTAGAAATGAATGTCACACTATAACATTAAAATAGTGATTTTATATTATCACACTGATATGACATATTAGATGTCAAGGTTATATATATATGTATAGCCCAAGGAACTATAGCAATAGCAGTGAACTCATAATAACCCACACTAATTCTTGGGAATGACATTGAAAACCCCACTCCAAGGGTGTCTATGTAATCAGGTCCAAGACCAATGAAACATCAAAAATTTAACAATCCTACTAGTTGAGAGCAAAAAAATTGGACCCAAGGAGTTTACAATAGGGTTCAAGGTCAAAGTATGACAACACAAAGTGATAATAATGTGGCAACACCTTTCCACAAAATCTTGGCGGTCCTCACTCAAGAAAATACACTTATTTTGAGGAACCAATCCTCTAACATGAGTCCAATCTCAGGTTTGAAAGCAAGGTCCAATCTGGGACATTTTGGACTTTAAGTTTCTTGGACTTGGACTCCAATGAAACTAACCTTAAATATTGTGATGAATGCTTTGGTTGTGCATCCTATTAGTTGGATGAGTTTAGTTTCTATTGACCCGTGTGCTATTGCCAATCCATGTCTTTCTTGGGGTTGGCCTAGAAGCGATTTTGTCTGGGCCCCCAATGTCAACCCCAACAGGTCCCCAGGGCCCGCACTAGCAAATCTCATTGGAAGCGCACCCCACTCATGAATTGATCCAACTAACTTCCTCCCGTCGCAAGTTTAGAAATAAGTGGAGTATGGAACATTAAACTGAGACTGCCACCAACCTGGGCTTCCCAAGGCTTTGACACAAAGGAACCAATCCCGGAGCTTCAGTGGAAACCCTATGATGCACTCGGCGTTCTGACACCAACATGTCAATGGGGCTCCAGGGTATTCAAATCTTGTCTCACATACTACATGAACCACCACAACATATACGGATGACCTAGCAATCATTACTAAGAACATCCAAAAATACAACCTTAAATTGAGAAAATCCAAAAATTTGCAATATGGGCGCACATGGACCTCACAAAAGCAAGCAATTCCCCATCCTCACAAAAAACGAATCCTACACATAGCCTAAAATCCACCTACTACAATTACTTAAATGGAAAGATACAAAAAGACATCACTACTACCATGCCAGAAAACAATGCCAAAAATTGTCAAACTTTCCTGTAAGCCTCATAGAAAAGATTAAAGTCATGAACATATAATAAAACCAAGCATTGCTTATGCCTCCTGTGGAATCCCTTTCTCAAAACCCTACATAAGAAAACTAGGCGAACGCAAGTCTTTCTTTCAATTGGACGAACAAGTTCACAGTAGCCTCCACCTCACAGAGGCTACTACACTAAATAGGTAGATTAGTGTTAGATGCAATAGTTACCTAAAACACTAATTTTCAACTGATATTACAATTAGTGTTTGAATGGGGTTTGAACAAATTATACCTTTTACGAGGTTCTCATATTCTTCTTCCTTCAATTCTTCATTCCAAGATTTACAAAATATCATATAACACTAAATGCGCTCATGTAAATATTTAAAGTTACTACTTGGTACAAATAGTGTTAGAGTTGACATTTAGTGTTCTAACACTATAGAGACAATTTACATTTAGCGTTTTCGTCGACTATTAGTGTTTCCAACACTAATCTACCTATTTAGTGTAGACCATCATAAGTTGATATTAGTTGGTTTGAAACCATGCTGCTGTACTTTCAATCCCATTAGCCTTTTCAGCTTCCCACATTTTAAAATCAATTTCATTTCATTCCAATTTCATTGCCCAGTGGTACCAGAACTGTTTGGAATATTCTTCTGCATGAGTTAAGTGAAGCCGTGCGGAGGTTAGTACTGGCAGCTCCTTTGGAATTTGGGACACGTAATTCTTTTTAACTTGTGTGTAAAAAGTGAGAAATCCAAAACTTACCGCAGTCTCAGACTGCCACTAAGTTAAGTGTCTCAGGCTTGTCACGCTTCCTCCCCCGAACCATAAATCGGTGTGTGTAAATAGTGTACTTACAACTAGAGAAAATCAAACCCCACAAGGTTTATGTGTTGGAGCTTGTGACAGGTGGGAATACCATTATTTACTCCCTAAGATAAGGAGAGAGAGGGAATTGTCATATATGGGTGTATTTCTCATCCATCCAACATTAAGACTTGACTCCTTATAGATTTGTTGTTGATTCATCTCAAATGACCTAGAGTGGAGTACACTAATTTCAGGGTCTTTAAAATGAACTTCTGTGTCAAAACAACTTCAATAGGTAACCTTCGGGTTGCATACTATTTCAGGGTTTTTGTATGTTGGATGAATGAGAGGTGTGCTTGTATACGATTGTTCCCTCTCTCCCTAAGGTAAATATGCCTAAAATGTATGCAGCAACAACCTGGACGCTTCTGTTGAGTGGTATGTGAGTATGTATTGGCACCAAGAAGGCATTGTTTAAATGAGATTGGAATGTGTGCTCAACGTTTGTTGTTAATCATTTTGGGCTCAATAATCAACATGATTGAGGAAATGTGTGACCACTTAATGAACGCGAGAGTCTACACTTTCATGATAATAAGATATTCACATGAGCTCTAAAATTCATGCGGCAATTTGTTACAGGTAAGGTTTGGTCGAGTTAATCATCTTGCACTAACCATGTGTCATATCCTACAAGAAGTGGGTGCATAGATAAAGGTATCCATCTAAAGCACATCTACCTTACATTGGTATGTGCAATTAGGTCACCTTTGTGAATAAGTCGTCTCTTTACCCATGCAAATGAGCTTGGGTCAAACTCATATCACAAAACCTTATATGTTTGTTATTCACCCACGTAGAAACATAGTAGCAGATAATTATTGTGCTTTAATATTGTGTTAATAAATATTTAAATTAGTGTGGCATGTTAGAAATTTAGGTGGGGCAACCTAATTGCACATATCAATTTAGACTGTAAGGTAGATGTTCTAAAACATTTTCTTAAACTATCAAGCATATGTAACATTATCACTGCCTACCAACATGATCACCCCTACCAACATGCTTAAAGGAATGAGTAGCAGAGTTGTTCAAAATAAAAAACACCTTCTACTTTTGAGATTTGAAATGTACACTGAGACTCAACATCCAACTCTCACATAAATATGATGTTATCCATGGCGTTTGGTTTGCAAAACACCACACAAAATATGTTGGCAACCACCTTTCAAAGTCAACTTGGGCATAGATATTTGTTAATAATCACAAGTTTTGACTTGTTAGCACTTATCGTGTTTACAACAAGAGCAAGAGTGAGACACTCTTTTTGAATTTTTCTTTCACGAATTGTTCCTTGCACCAGTGTCTTGTTTGGTTGAGCACGATAAAATAAACCAGTCTCATTCATATTGTAAACATCTTCAGGTGCCAAAACCAATGCCAAGGAGGTAAGTGCTCACCAAATCGTGCGTAAGCTGCTTTTTTGTGCAGGTGTGGTCATCAACACTGAAATTGTTGAAATCATAATTGAAATGAAAAGCATTTGCCTTTCAAGACTGTTGACACCTCCGGAGCCAAGAATTTGAAGAGTGACATGGGCAAAGCTAGGAGTATAAGTTGGCATGGACTGAAATTTCCAATCTAAAGAGATGTGAGATTCAGGTGTGAGGACAATTTTTGAATCTAAAAAGATGTGAGATATCAATAAGTACGAAATTGTAGTATGCAGATCCAACAATCCCCAAATTCTTAACTTCCACCCAAACCCAAAGACTTAATAGTGCAATGTTTGATTCAAAAACAAGGTTTTAAATAGTCAACTTGAGTAAAGTTAAGTTAAGTTAACCCATTGATGAATAACCTGTGTACTCCCCAATCCCCAAGGCATATCCTAGTTTGGGTCCCACCACATGCACGCATGAACTACCCCTACTGTATGACAAAGCGGGCTTAAAATTTGTTGTGTTACAAGCATCATAGTCGTAACATCGTGGTAAATAACACTAGAGAAATTGATCGACATGTAATGCTTCATATGATCAAGTTGTCATATTATTGAATGTCATATTATCGGGGTTAGATTATGTTCTACACTCAATAGCAAACATAATTGGAGAGGACCTATGCATTCAATCAAGAAATCAACAAACCTGTAATTTTGACAACCCTAACTAAATTAGCACATGTCTAATTTTCAATCCTTTTTTTTTGTTGATGTTTTCATCATAGATTTGCTAATCCAACATGAGTTTCATTATGTGAATCTAATTTGTAGAAGTTGGAGAGCATGAAAATTGAACCAAATAACACCCACATACCTTAATTGAAGGTAGATGGGTCCTAAGTAGCTTGTGTTTCTCAATTGGACCCCTCTATTTGATTGGTACATGGTTTGGTGAGGACGAAAGAACAAACATCATAAAGACATATGTTTAAAAGAGATTGGATTGTGTCTTCAAATATTAATAACTACTCTACACTCAATAGTGAACACAACTAAGAGGACCTATGTATCCAGTTGAAAAATCAACAAACATGCACTTCCTATAACCATAACTTAACCAAGGAAAGTTTGATTCCCAATCCGATTTTTGCAGGTGTTCCATCATAGTTTTGCTAATGCAACACAAGTTTTGTCGTGTAAATCCAATCGGTAGAAGTCAGAGAACATGAAAACAAAAAAACCAAATTACACCCACATACCTTATATCTTATTGTGCATGATTCTCCATCCGGTTTTTTTTTTGCAAATTATTCTCAATCCAGTTTTTGTAGATGTTTCATCATAGTTTTGCCGATGCAACATGACTTTTGTCGCGTAAATCCAATCGGTAGAAGTCATAGAACATGAAAAAGAAACCAAATTACACCACATACCTTTATATTTGATCGTGCATGATTCTCAATCCGGTTTGTGCACATGTTTCACCGTAGTTTTGCTAATGCAACACGAGTTTTGTCATGTAAATCCAATCGATAGAAGTCGGAGAACATGAAAACCAAACTAAATCGACCCTAAACTACTGGATGGTGGCGGAGAGATACCCAAATCTCAAGGAAAAGGTTGATGATTCAATTCTCGGCTGTGAAATCTCCCCTCTACTTGACGAAAAAACTTGCCGGGCGGTCAACTGCCTCCTGCGCTTTAGCATTGACCTATCAACCTTCTATCTTCTTCTTTTTTCTTTCAAACCAAACCAAACCAAAGCAAACCAACCTACACCCACACACCTCTCTCCTATTTATATATGCTAATCGTATCGTGCATGGGGCGAGAAAGTGAAGGAGCAGCCACACAAGATTTTTTTGGCAGCACGCGTAGCCTGGAGGTACTTCCCCTTCCCTGCTGGGCTCTCTCTGAGTCGCACAATGCGAAGCTCACTTACACCAACACTGGGCAGGAGGGGGATCTGCGCGAGGCTAACTTACAAGGAGACCAAAGGACCACCAGGGGAGGGGAGGGGCCCTCAGCTGCCTGCCTGCCTGCCTGCTGTTGTAAGTTCTTGAGGTACCCTGGCCTCCCATTAATTGCCCAACACATAATAATAATTCGCGTAGTGGCCATCACCCTCACTTATTGCGCCCTGGTGTTGTTGTTGTTGCTGTTGCTGTTGTTGTTGTTGCATCTCGAAACGCGAGGTGGCGATCGGGGGCTTGATTGATCATAGAGCCTCCGCCCTCCCGACTCCATCCGTAACTTAGTAGAATCAAGAAGCATTTTGTGTCATAACCGAAGAGCATCCCCACCAGATCGGGTACACGCCAAATAGAGTATATGATATTTTGTACCTCTGGGGTGCTCTCCATCTTGGGCGGGACGGGGGCGGGGGCGGGCCAGCTCATCTTGAGTCAAAGCCCACCAAAGCCTAGGCATACCCGGTATAATTAGGAAGCAATCACTAAGACAACGACACCTATCATCTCGCATGGGATAAAGTAGGATATCGGAGTATTTGATATTAAAGTAATCTCTTGGCGGGCCGGAGGAGGGCCGTTATATGAATCATTATGGTGGGGGAAGGTCTTTACTATACCCGGGCCGGTTCTAAAAAATTACGGGGGACCGGACACTGGTGGGGCTCAATTTATGCCGGTACCATCACCCAAGAACCCGGGATGCCTCATTTTTGGCGTTGGCATGCCCCATGTCCGGTCTGGTGGGGACGCTCTAACATAGGGCCACTTCACACACAAGCCAAGAGCCGTGACCATGAGATTGTGAGAGCCCGCAAAAGTGTCCAAAGGCCGTGCCAAGACGCCTCCAAACTCATGATGTAGTGTGGTCACGGAGCCCTGAGTGTAGTGGGAGGCCATATGTGACCGGTCCGTCGACCAAATGCTATTTCAATCAATCTCTATTCACACGGGTCCTCACACATGGTAAAAATAAAATAAACCAACGGTTGTGAGCGTGCGGAGTGCCATGGTCTCCCGGTTTTTGTGTTTGGCCGATTTCCAAGAGGTGGTTTTGAAAATCGTCCAAGTGACCATGAAACATGATCCATTTGATGCCATGTAGGAATCTATGTAGACTTTTATATTTGTCTTGCATTCATGTACTCCATTGGTCCCTCAAGTGTAGTGTGAAGCGAACTTGGACCGGGTCTGCCTTTTCAACCAATGAGAGTGCTTGAAGTGTGATGGTTACAGGCTCTCAGGGCCACTTCACACACGAGCCCATGACCATGAAATTCTGAGAGCCCAAAAGAAAGTGTCCAAAGGCCGTCCGAACACACCTCCAAAATCATGTAGTGTGGTCATGGACCCTCAAGTGTAGTGTGAAGTCATACGTGACCGGACCCTCAACCAAGTGCTATTTCGATGAACTTCTATTCATGCGGATCCTCACACATGATAAAATAGAATAAATCAACGGTTGTGAACGTTCGGTTGGGCCATGGTCTCCAGGTTTTGTGTTAGGCCTACCTCAAAGAAGTGGTTTTTGAAAATAGTCCAAGTGACCATGAAACATGATCCATTCGATGCCATGTAGGAATTCATGTAGACTTTACATCCATCTTGCAATCACATACTCCATTGGTCCCTCAAGCGTAGTGTGAAGTGAACTTGGACCGGGTCTGCCTTTTCAACCAATGAGAGTGCTTGAAGTGTATTGGTCACGGGCTCTCAGTCTCGTGTGTGAAGTGGCCCTCACTTAAGGGCCACGAACGAGCGTACAAAGCTTGCATGTTCAAATCACGCTCAGTTTAGCTAGGCACAAAGCCAATTGTGGGTAAGGGTCACAATTGGGTGTAATTATCCCAAGTGGGTTACACGCCTTGTTTATTGGCTCTGTCTGTAGGACAGAGACTATGCATCAACTTCTTCGTTTCAAGAGCAAATTTCCTAACCACTTTGCGTTCACACTTGGACGTTACTTGTTCTTGTTATTTTTGGTCCACCTTATTTAATGTGGACTCTCTCTCTCTCTCTCTCTCTCTCTCTCTCTCTAATTGCTCCCTAAAATGTATTGAAAGAAATCTAGTTAACTATAGTTATTTCGGCAGTTCTTGATTACCGTAGTTTAATAGCAGGTTCGGCACAAAACAATTCTAAAAATAGATGCCTAAAATGTTGGAATATTATTGGCATTTTTTGCCGAATATAAAATTAATTATTTTTCAAAATTGCCTAAAAGTAAGAAATTTTTACTTCTCACTAGAGTTTTACTTACAATGGAAGCATATGTAAAGTTGAAGGAGAGAAGGTGCTCCTTTTGTAATCAAGCTCACGTACATTAGTCCACAAAGAATATGGGTTAAGAAGTAGCAAGACTCTAGGCGAGGCTTTTCAAATGTGTTGTACACAAATTTTTGGAGTCCAATTGAGCATAGAAGATGAAGTTTTTATAGAATTTTGTCCAACTAACAAAAGTTGAGAAATCAATCCTTCTTCCACCTCCAACAAGTTTTGTGTCAAAATAAGTCTTTATGCAAAAGATATGGACAAAACATTGCAGCCGTGTAAAGATCACAAAAATAAAATGCGTTCATAACAGTTTTTTGGAGCTCATTTGTGCATAGAAGATCAACTTTTTTGGAATTTTGTTGGTTTAAGAAAAGTTTAGAAATCAAGTAATATTTCACCTCCAACAAATTTTATGTCATTTGAAGACTCTATGCAAAAGTTATGCGTGTTATAAAAATGACGTCTAACTAGGTGCTTCACCTCAAAGTTTACATATCCCATATGCATTGTTGAACACAACTCCACTCTACTTGCATAAAGCAGAGAGCATTCTCAACTCTTCGCTCACATCTTACTTGTCATTCAATGCAAGAGAGATGTACAAGATATAAGTTGAAATAGAAAATTAAAAATGAATGTAAGCCGAATTTTTTAAAATTAAAAGAGAAAATTGCCGAAAATATGAATATACTATTTTTAGGTGCCGAACCTACTTTTTGAACTTTAATTAAATATTAGGCAGCAAGTTGCCTAACCTGCTAGTAAGCTACGGTATTCATTTTAAAAATTTCGAGTGATAAATGAGTAGCTTCAATCCTTGACCCGCATTTGAGAAGAAGGTGCCCAAAATCCAAGAAAGGTTTGGTATAGTGAATAACCATGGATTGGCATGAGCAAAGTGGACAACTACAATTATAGTCTTTCATAGTAAAGGACAGAGCCTCACGGTTTTACCGTTTTCTTGTTTTCACCATGCGGTTGTTGTGCTTGAAAAGGTGAGGTGGAAATCCATGGAATTGACCATCGAGACTCTAGAACTTCAAACTCTAGACTCCATCCATAGTTTCACTTTCCATAAATCATCAAGCATGTGTATGTTGTGTTGGAAATTATCATAACATGGTTTACACGAACGAAGAGTCAAAATCGTGTATGTTCAAATCACGCTCATTTTAAGGCACAAGTCATTTGTAGGTAAGGGTCAAAATTCGGTGTGATTATCATAATGGGCTACACCCTTATTTATTTCAACATGTGGTTGTTTTGCTCGACAAGGCGAGGTGGAAATTAATCATGGGAATTGACTATATATAGAGCCTCCAAACTTCAGACTCTAAACTCCACCCATAGTTTCACTTTTCATAAACCATCAAGCATGTGTATGTTGTGTTGGAGTTTATAATAACCTAATTTACATGGACAAGAGTACAAATCACGCATGTTCAAATCATGCTCATTGTGGGCACAAGTCACTTGTGGGTAAGGTACGTAGGCCTAATTCGATTGATGTAATTACTTGGACACTTACTGTTCGGTGCCATTTAGTCAGATTATGCCATTTAAAAATCAACATTTTTTGAAGAGATTTTCCCCTTGACATAAAACAATATGTATAATAAAGTTTTAAACACATAAACGTATCAAAATGTGATTTTGTGAACTCGGTGAAGCTCATATAATTTGTGTATTTGGTCGTATATTGAGATCCACGTCTTTTAAGGGGTAAGTTGTTCAAAAAACATAGAATTGAGAGGGAGCGAGGGAGGGGGATTGCAGTGTGGGCGGTGAATGATGACAGGTTGATACGATAATGACATTGCTCTCTGCATGTAGAGAGAGAGAGAGAGAGAGAGAGAGAATCATCTTGCGATGTGATTGGATGGCCTCATCTATGTATCCACTTTCCACGCAACGCCCTCAAATATGCCATCACACCCCATTCCCATACTACCTCGGTCATACAAAGGCCCACGCCATGTCACTCATATGTGTCCACCATTGAATCTCCTTAACCCCCACCCTACACCATCTATCCACCTTTATTGTGTCTATATGTGTGCAAGAACATGGGGCCATGTGTTCACGTGAGAGCCGCTAGGGGGGGGGGGGGGGGGAATAGGGAGAAAAATGGGGAGAGAAAATTTTGGGCCATAAGAGGTGTTTGTGGCAAATGCCCATGTACTGAGCATTGTGGAATTTAAGTGTTTGAGTAAATGGTAGAGTTGTTCCAAAAAACGTTGGAGAGGTTGTGGTTTAGTGAGGTGTTATTGGTCCATTTATGAAGGGTTGGGTGGTAGGGGGTGACTTCTTGTGTAAGTTTTTTATTTTATTTTATTTTATTAATAATTTTAAAATTTTAGAAGAAGAGAAGTTATGTGTCAACTTTTGGATGAGGCCTTCATGGGCATTCGGGGGGAGCCTTGGCACTGATATTGGTGAGGGTGTTGGCTACGTCATTACTTTGGATGCTTGTGGATTTGTGTAGAAAAAAACATGTCAAGGTGGTATTTGTGGGCCATGGGGGAGTAATTATACTTCCTTAGGAGGTATTTTGAGACAAGGTTGTCAACAAAGATGTAGGTTGTCAGGTGGGGGTAGAGCACTGTGGTGGCGTTGTATAAAGCCATAAGTTCCGCACATAGGATATTTTGGCAGCCCAGTAAGTGGAGGGCAAGTTGGGTGTTGTTGCCTAGAGCGTAGACTCCATATCCCGCTTGGATTTGTTTTCCTCTTTGATAACATATTCATCCATATAAATGCTTTGTTGAGGTGGGAATTTAGGGGCAGGGGGGGTCATGAGGGAAGTTTGGGAGGGATCGGGCGAGCGGGGGTGTGAATGTAGGAATGGTGGATGTTAGGGCTATTTTCCAACTATGTGTTGGGAGTGTTTGGGAGCCTTTTGCGTTGGTGATGGTGTGTAGGTGGTGGATGAGATATGTTAAAAAAATGAGATTTGTAGGGTGGGGGTTAGGAGATTCAATGATAGACACATATAAGTGACATGGCGTGGGGCTATGTATGGCCGAGGTAGTATGGGAATGGGGGTGTGATGGGATATTTGAGGGCGTTGCGTGGAATGTGGGTGAGTATGTGTATATCCATGAGGGGTTCATTTGTGGGGTTAGTGAGTTGTTGCCAATTGGTGTCAGGTGTTATGAGGATAGTCATGCTCGTCTTGAATTAGGAGGCTATAATTTGGGCCCATTTTATTGCTTTTTGAGCCTTTGCATGTTGGGGAATAATGTCAAGCCATGGCCATTTCATTGGTGTGAGAAACTAGAGCCATTGGATCCAAAGATGCTATTGCTCAGGAAGGGGCTACAGAATGTGGTTAAGGATGTGGGGCATAGTAGAGGTGAGGAGAAGCATGAGTGTGTGACTTGAGTTGGAGGTGATTGAGTTGAATATTGTAGATTTGATAGTGGTGTGGTGTTTGGACACCTATATTTGAGTGGTATGTGCTTTGGTGTAGCTCCAAGAATGGATACTAAAAAGACATGTGTTTAGTAGCGATATGATAACCATTCTAGGTTGAATAGTCAACATAATTGGGGGGGGGGAACCTATATGACCTTTTAATGAGCATGAGAGTTTTCATTTTGACAATGAATTATGTATTCATATGAACTCCAAAAATCTATGAGGAAAGCAACTATTGCCTCAGTTTGGATTTGCTAACCATCTTGTACTAATTGCGCATTTCATATCTACGGAGAAGTGAACTAGTTAGAAGAAATAATCATTTAAGACCTATCTACCTTACTACCACTCCTCTTTCAACATGTTTGGACTCTATATGTAACTTAAAGTAGGCAATTCTTAGATGGTTACTTTTTCAGAGTTAGCCCACTTCACGTAGAATATGAAACATGTAGTTAGCACAAGATGATCAACAAAATCCAAATTGTGCATGTAGTCATTTGCCTCATAGTTCTTGGAACTCATATGAATATCTTATACATTATCAAAGTGAAGATTTTTTTGCTCATTAAGTGGTTGTTTAGGTTTCCGAAATCATGTTGATTATTGAACCTAGAATAATTAGCATATTTTGAGCACATAGTTTGATTTGTTTTGAACACACCTCTTTTTGGTGTTCAGTTTCAGATCCACACTGAATCAAGTGCCACTTAAATATAGTGTCCAAAACAACGCTATGTTGGATTTAGGCATGTCTACCTTAAGTGAGATTACAAATTACAAGCTTATGGGCCCTTACTTGTGTGGTCACTCTTCTTAACCCTTGAATGCTTTTGGGGTTGTGTATGACCCCAAATTCTCGTAAATGCTTTGTTTACTTTTAAAAAAACATTGATTTGTTTATTTAGGATCAAATTTGTGGTGAACTTAGGGGAGTCTTCTTCTTCTTTGTTGTTGTTTGTTTGGTTGACTTGTGTATAAATATGTGGTGTGGGGAAAATTTCTACATTCTTGGGAGTTGGGTTGTCCAGTGAAGGTGATGCCCGTCTTATCCAACCATAACAAATATGAAATCAACATAAGTGCCGAAAATGCAAATTTTGAGTTTTAAACTTGTCAGATGCTTTGTTCACTTAGAAAATTTTGTCCAAAAGGGCTGATACATTAAGAGAACATCCGCCAGTGTGATTTTCTAGATTCTTGTTATTATTGCTCATCCATTTAGTTTGAGATTTGGGCTCATTTGAGGCAACATTTAGGGTTAGAGCATTGCATGCATTACAAAACAAAAATCACATGCAAGTGAATCTTTGTAAAGTCATTTGTGATGTGTTGGTATTGAGACAATGAAGACATTTCCCATAGCTTTTTGTTGTTTTTGTTGTTTTTGAAATTATACTATTTAATATTGGAAGTTGTTGTTTTTTCCCTCTCATATACATCTATAGTGATGCCCATTCCATATCACCTAGCATGAAAATGTCATTCCATAATGTGGACGGTTCTAGAAAACTATGAATTTTATAATGCACAAAACCACTTGTATTCGTATGGTCACATTCCACTAAACATGCATTGATCTCCGAGAATAATGTCTCAAATGTTTGTCACTACTTTCACCTCGCAAAGCCCCATAGCATTAAGGGGTTGATTGAATGCATTTCTTGGGGGTGGTATATGGCAAGGATTGTCACTAAGGATGGACACCAAGAAGATACATGCCACAAAGACGTTCGACTATGTGCTTAGATTATAGACATCGTTTGTATTTGATTGTTACTGGAAATAAAGGGTTTTTGTTTCCTTCTATAGATTTTATAGATTCAATATGATACTTTCCATAAGGAAAAAATAATTCTACATTTAGATATCCCTTCTTGACCAAAAAAGAGTTATAGTGGATACATACCTACTTTGGTGCTTAATCCTAACTTATGCATGCTCAAAGTGAACTATTATTGCAATTTGATCATAAAATCATTACACACAACACGTATCCCACATGTGATAATGGAGTTCTTTGCCTCCCCAAGTCTCATCATACTAATGCTATGCATTAGAAATGTTGGGGTGCCTAAGGTTAGCTTAGTTAACCACGTTTAGGCTCTATACCCATGATGGGTTGTTGTGGTTCCACCAAGTGCATCCGAGAGAGCTTGTCATTGTTTTTTTTTTTTTTAGGTCCCTGATGGCCTTGTTTGGTTTTTGGCATTGAAATTAACGTATTTCAATTGTCTCCAACTTCAAAAATAAATTAAAGAAAAATAACCAAAAAAAAAGTGTCACATGTGTTCCCCAATCTAACTTACGTGAGGTGTCTATGTTGTAATGCTTATTTCAATTAGCGTGGGTAATGATTTGGGATCCATGAATATGCAATGCTATATTCATACAAAGAATATCTCTTCTTATCATGTAGAGATGTTGTCGTGCTTGACAGAGTGCAATTGTCTATTTGAGTTGTACTCAGAGAGCGACACTCTTTTTTCTTGAATTTAGCTTAATGGTGGACCTCATATGGATTTGAATCTTGTTACACACATGTAATAACTTGTCCATCATTTGCAACACATGTCCAAGGGTGATCCCAACGCTCCCTCATTGTCCAAAACTTCAATTTATAACCCATCCAATCCCTCCATCTTCCATAATCTCAAAAGTCATACTAGCTCTACCATATAAATCATTTATTACAAAATCCCTCCCCCCCCTCAATCCCCTTGAATGATGGCAATAACCTGTAAATGAAGAGTCTATTCACTTATGCTTGCTTCCTTTAAACACTTTTATATCTATCCGATTTTTTTTCTTATAAAAGAATACTACATCATCAAGTAAGTTAAAAAAAAATGTAACACTAGGTAGCTCCAAATGGTAGTCCACACCAATTACAAATAAAAAGGTGTACCAACATGAAACTCTCCTAAGTAGAAACACAAACATCCCTAGTAGACTCTCCTTAACAAATCTAAAGGTGAACATTACATGACAGTCACATAACCCTCTCGTAAAAACCTAGATAGGGGACTCCTTAAAAGCAATGGTCCATGGCAGTGTACACTCATGTTAATAGTTACTTACAAGTCATACATGCAATTTCATGAATATGTCATAATCTACTCTCACCTACAAGTATATGGGTACAAATTAATAGGTCTTGACACCAAGTAGGCTTTACATGCTTATAATGTCTATATCGACCCATGGGTTGGTTAGGTGGTAAGTCGAGTCCGGTGAAATAAACACACAAACATCATGAACTTAGGTGTTTGCAAGGGACAAGGTAAGGCCCTTGCCCTTACAACTTGTCGCATCCTTGTCGTAATAAACAACAAAAAGAACATGGCATGCGCCCTTAATTTGGAACTTTTATCTCATCCCATTCATAGCCAAAGAATCATGAGCCGGGCTATGCCACTCCCTCACTTAAGTTAGTCCTTGTCGGTTGTATGGAATTGTTGCATACAAGCGTACTTCGCACCCACTTCTCATTTCTCAATCGTAAAAGTCATAAATCATTTGTAGCCTAAAAGTTGTGCTCTTAATCCCAAAGTGTATGGTTAAGATGCCCTCTCTAGGTCTCAACATGCATTACCGTTAACAACATGTTGTTTAAGTAGTCGCTTTCTTTTGAAATTGATCATGTCAAATTACTTCATTGATTGAGGTGTAGATTTTATATTAGTTAAATACCTTTTAGGTGATCAAAGATTTGGCATCAAATACACAACTTGGAGACTTTAGGTGCAACTAAATAATCTATTTCACATATGACCATATTTTCCTTTTGTCATTGATGTAAGATAATCTACCTACTTAGAAAAGATTCAAACCACATTTAGAAAAAACCAAACATAGAAACGGGGGGAGGGGGGGTTGTCACAATTGTGTATATAAGGCATACATGGAGCCCATTTAAGTAGTTAATTTGGTTTGACACTGAAATTGATGCTAAAGACCCCAAATGTTTTTGTAGTAGAATTCAATACATTAAAAGTAAACACAATTATGCAAGGAGATATTTAATTTTGATGCATGACACATATTCTAATTATAGAAAATATCACTATGGCCATCCCAATCTAAGGTAAGTACACCTATTACGAACCATGACTTGTAATGCATTCTAACATATAGGTACATATCCAAATCCTAAAATGTACATATTTAAAAGAAAACCAACATAGATAATGTTTGTCTTCGGCTTCATATTCAATAATTTAAATGATTTTCACCTTGACTACATAAATAGCAAGCTCAACTTTTGTATTCCTTGTTTGGATTCGCTAATATGCTCATATAACTTTCATTTGTCAACAAACCTCTTTACCAATGTTGAAATGTAAATTGTAACAAGAATCAGTGCACCCATTTTTACTTACTTGTTTGTTTATGTTGATTTTGGGTACAAATTGAACAAACTCAAGTACAATAATTTTCAAGGCCTAATAAATGCAATGAAATGGTCCAATGGTTTTGCGGTGACAGACGCAAGAGCGGTGGTCTGGTAGGAAAAGGCAAGGGCCCATGGCAAAGAAATGCTGTTTTAGTAACTTTTTTAATGAAACTTTTTTGGGGCTTAATATACAACTCTTCCCACTAGGGTAAGGCTCACAAGGCACACTTTTCAACATATCTACCCTCTATGTGCCTTGCTACCCTCTATGTGCCTTGATCATATCATAGCCCATGAGACATATTATTTCTACCTTGCCCTATCCCTTAAACCGGTTCCCACATGTTTCACCAAATAACATGGGACATCTAGAACTCAAGAATTCAAGTGCAGATTTGTTTTTTGGGTCTACCAACTGAAATGTTTGGATTTTGGGGGCTTGTAATATACCGTTGGAAAGGTCTTGAAAATACCTTTCCAACGGTATATTACACACTCAACTTAAAAAAAAACTACAGTTGCAAAATGAAAAAGAAAAACCTATAGTCGTTTAGCAATTGTAGATCAGGGTGGTCAAAAGAACCGCAATGGGAAAACGATTGTGGTTCTTTTTTGCATAGTTTCTACTACAATAAATAGGATATTTAGTGTTTGATACATTAAATACAAACACATACACTAAATATCAATAACCCTATGAAAGTGAGTAACATCAAATGTAAACTCAAACACTAAATATCAACTATGGTAATATGTGGAAGTTACATGTTTGTATTTAGTGTTAGTAAGGATATGAGAAAAAAATAACAATGATAAAAGGAGAATTCCAACATATCTTCTAGCAAATCTTTTAACTCTAATTATCAAAGAATTGAAAATTAGTGTTAAGGAAGGTAGGGTGGTAACAACATTAAATATAATCAAACACTAAATATCCTATTTAGTGTGGTGACAACACAAGGTACATATCACATGTAAATTACATATCACATGTACAAATTAAATCGCTCCTTTTTTTGCTGTAAAAGTTGTTGTGAGAAGATTTTCAAGCCACGTCTTCAACACATTTAACAAGGGAAGACAAGTGAAGCCCAAGAGACGACAAGAGAATGGTCACACTTGAATTTCTTTCTAGGCTGCCCTTTTTGGGCATGTATTAAACAAATCAACACATTCACTTTTTGGTGCATGGTTATTCTTCTTGGTCCACATTCGGTTTACACCTAGTGAGGTGCAATAATGAAGCAAAAGCTTCGGCTGTCCGCCATTCACCAAATCGCTACAAGCCTATGACGAACACATAACCTAAACCCTAGAACCAACTGATATTTGGCCCTAGATAAATCAAACAGGATGAAATCCGCCTATCTCAAAATCCATTTGGGTAAAATTCCTTCTCCTCAAAATGGTTGCCGGTTGAGATCTGTTTTTATTTTAAAAGCACCGGTTTCACATCCTCCACTTTCCCAATTCAACCATACTTTTCACAAAACCAACCGGCCGCCATTACACTAAATACCGGTTCTCCCCGGACATTGCTCTCTTTTAACCTTTTGCCTAGCAATACTACCATAATCAATGAGAACCTCCCAACAACATGAATAAACCTTCTGAGGGCCCCTTCTACAAACGAGCCAAGAGCGGTGACCATGAAATTGTGAGAGCCCAAAAGAAAGTGTCCAAAGGCCGTTCCAACACACCTCCAAAATCATGTAGTGTGGTCACGAACCCTCAAGTGTAATGTGAAGTCATATGTGACTGAGCCCTCCACCAAATGCTATTTCAATGAATTTCTATTCATGCGGGTCCTCACACATGACAAAAATAAAATAAAACCAACGGATGTGAGTGTTTGGAGTGCCATGGTCTCCTGATTTGTGTTAGGCCTACTTCCAAGAGGTGGTGTTTGAAAATAATTCAAGTGACCATGAAACATGGTCCGTTCGATGTCATGTAGGAATCCATGTAAATTTTTACATCCATCTTGCATTCACATACTCCGTTGGTCTCTCAAGCGTAGTGTGAAGTGAACTTGGACCAGCTCCGCCTTTTCCACCAATGAGAGTGCTTGAAGTGTACTGGTCACGGGCTCTCGGTCTCGTGTGTGAAGTGGCCCTGAACAATCGCCTATTTGATCTCACTGAACACCATGTCTTCATTCCTTCTTCCCAAGGGCACTGATTTTATTTATTTTTCCTTAAATTTTTTTCCCCTGCAGGGGTTGCTTGTGAACTCTAATCCCCCTCAAGACTAAGGGCATTTTCTGCTTACGGTTCATTAGATTAGAACCGGAGAGCTTCGTCATTTGTCCCAAAACACACACTTCATAACATGCTCATTTTTGGTTCACTGGGCGATGGGAAGTTTAAGGGTTACTGTTTTCAGGAGCTCACTGCATTGGTACACATGAGGCAGTAGTACATTGGGATGCCCCCAAAAACCTTGGCAAGGGTACAAGGTACACACTTATTGAGCTTGGATCGGGGCCTTGAGAATGATGCAAAGTAGTAAACATCTAAACACATACCACCACATTCAAAGAGGCACCAGAGCAGTGTCCGGGAAGATTTCTGGCCACAATCAGTCTAGATCCTAGTGTTTCCAAGTCCAACCGGTCCCATGTTGACATCTTTCGGGTTTCCTTTCTCTATTAACCTCAGCTATTCTCTCAACTCCTCCTAGAACGATCCGTACTTTTACCGGAAGCTTTGAATTCCAACCGGTAGTTTCTCAAAGCTCGACCGGTGCATCTGTAGAATAGGGGAAAAGAAAAGAGTTTTTTTGACATCCATGTTTCCACCGACGTGAATTTGAGCATGTTGGTTCTGCTATGTGAAAGAGTCCTCCTTGTTACAGTGGTAGGGTTTAACTGCTTATCCTTATGGCAGGTGGGTTCATTGATTTCATCTGTAACTAGTGATCGGTTCTCCCTGTTCATCGCACCAGAGCCACAGTAGAGATCATTGGCTGATCGGTGACACGTTTTCCACTATGCTATAAGGTAAATACGTAAAGCTGAAGGAATAAGTGCAACCACTTCACACTTGTTCAAACTATTGAGAACTTGTACTAACATTGATCAAATTCTTTGTAGTTTGAACTTTGGATGAAAAGTTTGTCCATTCTAAGTACCACACTCTTGGAGAATGCAAGTTCGAGCTCTACTATACATCTTTCCAACTTCTCTCATGTAATGTGTGCTTAGAGTTTAGACATGCCATTGATAAAATACCGGGTGACATTTACTCACGTTTGCCCAACCTTACTAAACAAGCTCATATCGCTCACTTTTTGAATTCGTAGTAATTTGTGAGCTCTGAACACTTAATTTTTTAGTAAATAATAATAATAATAATAATTTAAATTAATTTAAAAATATGATAACATAATGTAGCAAAACGAAATTGATTTTGTAGTCCGGGAAGCCAAGAGGCTAATGGGGGACTGAAGAGTACATCAAGATGATTTCAAACTGGTTGATTCTCTAGGGTGACGGAGTGCGCGATAGCCTCTGTGAGATAGAAGCTAATGTCAATTTTGATGGTCCAATTGAAAGGAAGGCTCGAGGCTCTCCTAATGTTACATTCTCAAATAGTGATGGAAACTTATCTCTAAAGGTATACATAGGGGACACTTCAACACAAAGTGTACCTGATTTCCAACTGCCTTATAAAAACAATGTAGGCATTATCCTCTCATTATACCATTCCCACAAAAACATGTAGATTATGCTTATTTATGTTATATGGGATGTATGTTGATGGTGTTACTTTTCTTTTCTTTTCTTTCTTCTTCCTCTTGATATACGAAAGAAGTCTTCTTCTCTCCTTTTAGTTGGTTCTGGACGCAGTTTGCAATGATGCTGCTCCACGAGCTTATTCTTACAAACTAGTTCATCTAACACTATTCTTAAGCTGAAGAAGACCGTAGGTGCAGAGCTTTGGTCATAAGAAGAACAAGTATTAATGTGGCCCATGTATTGGATGAGTCACAAGGTACGTGGGTGTTAAGCGGTTAATTTTCTTAAGTGGCTCTCTATTTTTTTGTGCTTCAATTGGTTCAAGCCGGTCTTAAAGAACCAAGGGCAGCGATTATTTACTTATATTCAGGGTTCCTCCTACCTGAATTAGCTCTTCAGCGAACCAGATAAGCATCGGCTTCATTCTTTCTAACACTTTGACAGAAACCTCAAGCCTCACCCTTACTAACCAAATTCCTTCAACAAGGAAAACCAAAGTTTGGGTTAGTTGCTTTTTGTTCAAGCTTGCGCCCATGCCAAAAGGCGGTTGCATGAAAGCAAAAATCCACTTTGAAGTGCTCATAATGTGAGCAAATTTGTGCCATGTAACGTGGCTGCAAGGACCCTGACTCATCAAGTTCAAACTCATTCACCGCTCATGCACTTAGACTTAGTTAGGCTTTAGAGTTGACTGATTAGATTGATTGAGTGGATTGTGCAGAGTTGGTGAATCCACAAGCACTTGGTCTATGAGGAGCAGTGTGTAAGAGTTAGCTGCATCTTCCTACAATGGAGTGTCATATGCCACAACTAACCACAAACTGCTTTTGTAGTGAACCTGGGATACATGACCCAATGTGTAGTCCAACTGGACAGAGCCAGTGAACCACATTCGTTGGCGGACTCCTTAAATTCTGTGCGAAAGGTGCTCACATTAGGAATGGTGTCACACGTGCAACCATTGGTCCACTTTAAACCAAGGAATGAGCAAGAGTCAGCGGCATGTTGCTACAATGGAATGTCATTTGCCACAACTGACCACAAATTGCCTTCGTAGTGAACCTGGAATACATGACCCAATGTGTAGTCCAACCGGACAGAGCCAGTGAACCACATTCGTTGGCAAACTCATTAGTTTATGTGCGAAAGGTGCCCACATTAGAATTGGTGTCAGACATACAACCATTGGACCACTTTAAACCAAGGAATGAGCAAGAATTAGCCGTACGTTGCTACAATGGAATGCCACATGCCACAACTCACCACAAATCGCCTTTGTAATAAAATTGGAATACATGACCCAATGCGTAGTCCAACTGGACAAAGCCCGTGAACCACATTTGTTGGCAGACTCGTTAGTTTATGTGCGAAAGGTACCCACATTAGGAATGATGTCACACATACAACCATTGGACCACTTTAAACCAAGGCATGAGCAAGAGTTAGCCGCAGGTTGCTACAATGGAATGCCACATGCCACAACTAACCACCAATTGCCTTCGTAGTGAACTTGGAACACATGACCCAATGTCTAGTTTAACCGGACAGAGCCCGTGAACCACATTCGTTGGCAGACTCGTTAGTTTATGTGCGAAAGGTGCCCACAGTAGGAATGGTGTCACACATACAACCATTGGACCACTTTGAACCAAAGAACATGGTGGTGCCATTTCAAGGTGTTTATGAGCAGTGTTCGGGGAGATTTTTGGGCATATTCGGTTGAGATCCCAGTGTTTGCAAGTCCAACCGGTTACACGTTGACAACCTCTGAAATTCCCTTATTAAATTGGGGTATATTCTACCATAAATTCCTCTAAAATGATCGGTAATTTTCCTGAAGTCTTGAACTTCAACCAGTGATCTCTCAAACTCAACCAGCTCCTCTGTAACTAACTGCCGGTTCTCCCAGATCATTGCATATGAGCTGGGCTGAAGGCATAAAGGTTTTAGTGGATTTTTTTTTTATGAGTATCGAGAATGGCTCCTGGTTGACAGAGGGCACCTGATAGATTCGGAGGGGGGATATATGAACCATATAATACCGCAGATTAACTTAGTCAACTTGACACGAATTAGGATGAACCCCCATACTGAACCACATGAACGATCAGGGGACGTGTGGCTTTGAAAATGCGTAACCAAATAACATACATAGGGTGGGATCTCAAATCAGACTTTGGCATGCAATTATTATACACGGATTTGCTAATCTACTGCAGTCAGTGGCAATTTAATACGATTAGTCTAAGTGGGCGAAGCAGCAAGACGAGCCACTTAACACCTGCATATATACCTAGGCATGCTGTGGGGTTCAGGTGGCACACTCTGAGAATCTGAAACAGAGGCAGATCACCTGGCCAATTTGTTATCGAAGCCCAATATCATTAAGGTAACTTAACTTATGGGCGCTTCGTCCACGTTGGCTCACTACACAAAATGTAATATGTAGTGTTTGATACACTAAACACGAACGCATACACTAATTATCACTAACCCTATGAAAGTAATTAAGTAACATCAAATGTAAACTCAAACACTAAATATCAACTATGGTAATATGTGGAAGTTACATGCACAAATTTAGTGTACGAAAAGATATGGAAAAAAGTTAACAACGATAAAAGGAGAAGGGAGGTGGCGGCGCATCTATGTCTAACACTAATTATCGAAGAATTGGAAATTAGTGTTTGAGTAGGATAGGGTGGTAACAACACTAAATGTAATCAAACACTAAATATCATATTTAGTGTAGCTTACGGCAGTTTTACATGGCGGTCATGGTTCAAGAAACTTGGGTGTAAATCACCCCTTAACTCCTCAAGGCTGAGGTGGACGTTTTTGTCTGGGAAATCATCGTTGCCTGATAATACCAACAAACATGTTTATGTTATGATCTTTTATTTTGGACATGGGAGGGACTAGAAATTTGTGTGAACATTTAACTATATGAAAATGTCATCCATACAATCAAGTTTATCATAAGAGGTGTCAATCTTCTTTAATAAGCGTAATAACTGGATTGAATTGTTTTAGGCAATTAGGGGAAGAGTTTGCTTCAGCCTCTAGGGCTTAATGGATCTTAGGGGTCACCTCATACACGAGATTGAGAGCCCGTGACCATTGCACTTCAAGCACTCTCGATGGTGGAAAAGGTGGAGCCTGTCTAAGTTTGCTTTTCACAACACTTGAGGGATGAACGGTGCAAGTGAATGCAAGATGGATGTAAAGTCTACATGGATTCCTACATGGCATCAAATGGATCATGTTTCATGGTCACTTGGACTAAATTCAAAAACCACCTCTTGGAGGTAGGCCTAACACAAAATAGGGAGACCATGGCACTCCGAATGTTGGACAACTGTTGAGTGATTTAAAAAAAAATCATGTGTGAGGACCCACATGAATAGAGATTTTATTAAAATAGCATTTAGTTGAGGGCATTGGTTACATATGACTTCACACTACACTTGAGGGCCCATGGCCACACTACATGATTTTGGAAGTGTATGGGGATGGCCTTTGGACACTTTCTTTTTGGCTACCAAAATTTTATGGTCATGGCTCTTGGCTTGTATGTGAAGTGGCCCTTACTTTCGGACCCAACCTTGAAAATTGGTAGGATGGGTATTTTCTTGAGTGGAGACTACCGACATTTGGTGTGATAGTGATGCCACATCAACACCTAACGGTCAACTAGGACTTTTTGTCCAAGAAGTTACCTTTGCCCAACCATACCAAACTAGACAATTACATTTTATTATTTTGGACACATGCGCGGCTGACATTTTGTGTGAACAATCCTAACTACACAAAGATGCCATATGTATAGTCATATTCACCATAAGAAATATTTTTTCTTTAATAAGCCATGGAATGGGATTGAATGCTTCAAGATAATTTTGGAGAGGATTTTCTTCGGCCTTTAAGGCTTAACGCCACTTCATTTTTTTATGCTTTGAACTTGACGAAGTCCTCGGGTCCGAAAAAAATTCTCTCAAGGAATAGGATTGCATATTTCTAGAGTTCCTTTGGTCTTGGACCTCGTGTAAACCCACCCTTAATATCCTCACATAAGACACCAGTTAACTTTCTTGATCAGATACGTATATTTTAGATTGGTGTGTGGTTTAGTGAGGATCAAAGCACAAATACCACGAAGACACACGTTTAAAAGAAATTGGACCACGTCTTCAACTTCCATCAACCACTCCACACTCGATAGTGAACACAATTGGATAGACCCACGTACTCAGTTAAGGAATCAACAAACCTGCACTTCCGTTAACTAAACTAAACTAAACTAAACTAAACTAAGGGAGGTCGGATCGTGTAGACATAACTTAGTCGGTAGAAGTTGGAGAACATGAAAGCCCAACCGAATCACACCCACATACCTTAGTTCGTCTAACTTCAAGCCTTGAGCAGAGGAAGAGTGTGTGAGTGCAGAGCTCGGTCATGAGAAGAATGAGTGTTAATGTGGCCCACCTATAAGAGGCGACTTAGGCATGTCGTGGGGCTCAGCTGGCACACTCTGAGGATCCAAAACGGAGGCAGATAACTTGGCCCAATTTGTGATCTAATCCCAAGGTCATTAAGTTAAGTGAGGTTAAGGGTTAAGTTAGGGGCACTTCTTTTCACTTTGGGCAGTGAGCATGCTTACCTCTGAACTAAGATTTGCATCGGGCAGTGCGAACAAATTCTTCCAATCCAGGCAGCTAAACCCACTTACGTCATGAGAATCCGGGGAGATTAAACTCTTAATCTAACACCACAAGCCACATGTAGTGTTACTTAGGCAGCTAATCTACAATGTTAGTAGTATTTACAGGTGTCGGTAAAGCGACTTGAATGGGGATTATCTGAGGCTCTTAACTTTGTCTCTACTAACTTAACGGATTTGGGTACAAAAGTTCTTGGCTCCGTGTTGGGGCAGACAGGCGGGCCTTCCCAAATTTCTTCGCAGTTCAGTTAACTAATATTACAGTTTTAGTACACCGTTTCGAACCGTGACACTTTTCACTCTGCACCTGTTACTTCTCGTAGCATATATAACAAAAGCACTCTCTTAGTGTGAGATGATTAGCAAATTCAAATCAAGGCTGTAACCATTTCCCTCAGACTTTGTGGAGCTCATACAAATGTCTCATGTCTTATCAAAATGAAGATTCTTCCTCATTACCGATCACAATGTTTCAAATTGTGCTAGCGACTTTCTCTTCTAAACGCATGTTTCCTTGGTGTCTATTCTTAGATTTATAGTAAACTGCGCCACCACTCAAATGCAAATGGGATCAATATATGTATAGAAATGGATTTAATGAAACATAGTCATAAACAAATGACCTTGGTCTAAATACACATTGTGAATGTATATGTTTTTTTAATCACTGTTGTTGTTGTTGCTTATAGTTGTAAATGAGTTCCCATTTGTTAGCGGTTATTATCTTGTTTGTATGCGTATATAGTTTGATTTCATAGAGCAAGTGAAGGTTGACTTTATTACTGGTTGTTGGCTTGTACAAACCATCGACATGTACACCATGCAATGATAGGTTGAAACGTTCAAGGGCTAAGCTAAGTTATTAGTCTAGGTCCACATCTCCCTATTAGTTATACACATGTTGTAACTGAATCAATACAACGGCAATAAACTTAATGAGATCACCATGAAGTCTTCGTACCGACGTCAAGAACCACACAAGTAACCATGACCACCGGTCTTTACCATACTTGATTTATGGCATGTTGAAGTTGTTGAGATTGTCTTGAGAAGACATATCTTTTAGCCCACCACCTATGTTGGACTTTGCTCTTGTTCCTCCATTGATTTATTGACCACAATCTCTTTGTAATTGTGGTCATCTCTCCTTTTTGACTCCCTTTGGTCACTTGTCATGATCAAAGTGGGAAGTAACTCTTAGTTTATTGTCTATTATCATATGGATAAAGTTTCTCAACACCTACCGGGGAGGGTGAAAATGCAGAGAAACATTGTATATCTTGGTGGTCCCAATTTTTAGTTGAATAACTCTTAATTATTTGGGGTCAAAGATCTCAATTTATTATGCTGCAACCCAATTGAATTGAAATGAACAAACAACAAACTTGGAAGGGGCCATAGAGGAGTAAGTTTCTATGCCCCCCACAATAGGTGTTCCAAACCGAAAGTGTCTTTTAATGTTGCATTATGTGGTTTTTACTGAATTATTTTCTTTTCTTTCAAGCTAGTTTTAAACTTTTGGTTTGGAATGATGTAGAATCAATCAAGCATTTGGTATAATCATGCTCAATAGGTAATGGATCTATCTTGGGCCCAAATATATCCATGCTACAAATTGTATCTATAATGATTTTATGCCAACAATATATCAACAAACTCTAAATAAGCACAACGAACTCAATGCGGCATTAGGCTCAATGTTGTCAAGGGACAAGGTGTTCATCATCATAACCAACAGTCATGTGACAATATACATTGGTTCACTTCAACTTCATTAAATACAATATTTAGTGTCACTTACTATTTGGAGTTACGCAATGTTAAACTTTTAAATTGTATATCTCGTTTTTTCTTCCAGCAAAGGTCAAATTGGTTGTTTGGACAATATAGAACATTAATGTCTTTATGCGGCAAAAATTTACATCAATAGTTAGAAGATAACTCATTGTGTAACTCCAAATAGTGAGTGGAACTAAATGCAATATTTAGGGTAGTGTCCCACTACCTTCCTGCCATCATTCTCAACCTACAACTTTCCTTGCCTTCCTTCCCACTTGGTTACCACCCATGATGCCTTCCTTCTTGCTTGGCTACCTTCCCAACAATCTTCCCGATTGGTAATGAGCACTTGATAAAATACTTAACTTAATATTGGTACATCAAAAGGTCCTAGCCTTTCATAACATTATTCAGATCCATAATAGTGTTATATGGGACTGACATTATTCCACGAAATATTCTCACATTTAGTTTGAACGTGAGAAATATTCTGTGCAATATTGTCAGTCCCACAGAACACTATTATGGATCTGAGTAATGTTAAGTTTTTGAATTGCATGAAAATAGTTTATACCGTTGTGCCTACAACTTTTGTTTCTCAAGAAATAACCTTCTGACAAGTTACAATTTTTGTGTTTTTTGGCAATCGGGTTTGTACTTCCAAACTATCTTATTTGTAGTAATAAAATTGTTGTGGGGTGTTAGGGATTAATGGGGACTTTGGAACACCATATTCCAAACAAAACACAGACACTACGAAATGGGAGCAACTGTACAATTTATTCAGTTTTGAAGACTCATATCTAAGGTGTATATGATCTATAGGGACCAATTGTGATCAAACTCTGCTTTGCAATCAGAAAGCTGGCTTGAAGTCAATTAATGCACTGAGGCAAATGAGGTGAACCAGTATGAAGAATCTATCTAGCACTTGTGATTGAACTCTACCACCAAGAGATCCTGTGCAACTAAAACCTAATCTCACTTGACTTTGATCTGAACTCAACGAAATGTAAAGAAATCGATGGAGATTAAAGCTTAATACTCACAAATATGTGCACAAACTCCAGACTTCTGGAAGGGATATCAATGTATGTATGAGACACATTTATCAGATAAATTTCTCTTTGGGCTTCAGACAGGTCGTTTGGGCAATAGCACAGTTATACTACATTGATTCCTCTTCCCCCATCTTCATTACAGAGTTAGCTTTCACATACAAGTCCCAAATTAAAAATGGAATGTCCATAGTAGTGGAGTATAATGCCCTCAGTGTCAAAAGTGACCTGATTTTTTGAGTTGCATGCACCCGGAGAATAGAAAGGGTAAATTCATGTGTTGATTGTATGTAATTAATTTCACAGCCCATTAGATGTCCAATATATGCTAATTGTAAGGCTTGTAGAAAGATGTACAATCTTTGTAAATTGACCTAAAGAGCTACACTCTTGAGTGCTTTGGAAATTAGCACATATGCTCGAAAGACAAAAACACATCAACTGATGTTCTGCTCACAAACTTGTTCATTCAAGATCACACAGAAGACAAGTGGAAACAACTTGACTGAAAGAATAAAGCCCGAAACAACTAAAGTTGGAACACCAGAATGTCCAAAGAATGAATACCATGAATGAATAGAAAATTACAAATTGAATGGTAATGAGAAGACTCCTAGCCTAGGAGTATGTTGATTAGCATTGCTACTGATTCAGGCTGTGCAATTCGGTGGTTTTCTTTGCAAAACCAACCCAATTTTGAGGTGTAAGAATTGGAGCTCGGAGTCAGATATTTTGGGTTTGAATTGTGTGACTCATGACATTCGGATACTCCAGCATCAATTTTTCGTGTGTTTCCTACCATGCAAGCCACCATGGCTTGCTGAGGGCTTTGCAACTCCACTTCAAAACCATAATGTTCGATATCCGTTCTAATCAGTCGCTGCATGTCTAACTGCACTGAATTCCATCTGCATAAAATGCAGGGCAGCCTGTAGCCAAATTTGCATTAGTATTCTGGTCTACCTCCTATTATGAAACTTTGATTTTCATTCAATTGCAGAAGCAGTGTGAATATCTAAGTGAGGCAGAAAGATAGCTTTTCTATGAGCTATATATAAATATTATATCCCAGTGCCCAAGCATGTTCACTTTGCCTGCCAAAGAGGCTTCTAAAATAATCGATAAGGTAAACATACCCAAAACCAACACGTGTACCACAATCATGAATTGTTGCAATCGAATGTGTTCTTATATAGAGAAGCAATGTCCAAACTACTTAATTCCGAGAACTCAACACAGCACTACAACTATTCCTTAACTTTGGGGTACACAGCATTTGGAGCCATACAACATATCCTTAGGTAGCAGTAAGATTTACTTCTCCCTTCCTGAAATTATCAATGTCATCATAAGCGGCTTTATACTTGCTATAATGCTTGGTGACAGAAATTACATACTTTAATAAGATTGAGTCATTGGCTACTTTCCAAATTTGCTGATATGTCCATGACCCACAACTTCTAACCTGAAAGTGTGTTCCCAACTGGATTCATTTTAATTTGACAATCCAATGGATGTTTCAGTATTACTCTCTTGATGTCAGTTAATCTTCTCAATTAACATAGGCATAGCAGGTTTATCCAACAAAGAGCACAATGTGAAAGAAGATGCTTGACATTATCAAAGTGATGCCCTCATATCGGAGGTGTGAATAGAAAAGGGCAAATATAGTTGAATTTATATAGAATCCTTGAACATTGCATTCAATCTCTTGGGAGTAGAGTGATAAGCAGGAATTTATTCAATAATCTCAATGGAAATAGCGATTGCGTATCAAATGGTGGACAGACAGAAACCTTGGTCCTACTCACATTGCCCTTGTAACTTCCCTTGCGGCCAGCACTAGCCAAATTTGACCACGTCTTTTCAACAATTTGTCAAAGATTTGTTGTTGAGTGTAGTTTACAACATGAGCATGTGGGATCAATATTGACAACAAAAGCAGGACAGGTTTCAATGGAAGTGATTTTATGTTCTAATGATTTGCAAGCTGAGGTCACCAGAAAACACAACCTTGACAAAAAAAAAAAAAAAAAAAAGAAAGAAAGAAAGAAAGAAAAGAAGCTCATGTTCCTGGTTCAAAGACGGCTACACAGCCAAAACAGAGTTTCCTTAATTTATGGCCTTTCTCTAGTTGAGCGCCACATTCTTGTTGGTGCTCAACTAGTCATTATGTTTGTTGGGTCCTCTATCAACCTTAATCCATTAGCACTACAATCCCACTCCCATGCCAAAAAAGGTTCAGCAAAAGGGAAGAACAAAAACACCAAGGGATCCACATCATAACAATACTGAAGTATTACCTGGCCACATATTGGCTCAAGTGCAAAGTTGTGTGTTGCATAAGTGCAAAGAGTAAGTCCTCTTGAAGAAGCTTTCTTTCTTATATGTGTGCACACAGTCACCTTCCATTTCTGAAGGATCTATGTGTTGCGGTGGTTAACCTATTTGGCAGCTGCCTTCCATTTTCAAGCATCTAAGTGTTGGAGTGGCTAACCCATCGGTCGTTATCCTTACTTGCTATGGGCAACTATCATGAGGTGCTTAATTTCTGAATCATCTTTTTTAATGAACTATAATTTCCATATGGGATTTGAACGGATCTCAACCAATGTAAGGATGCCATGTGGTGAAACGTCAAGAATGATTATTTATAAAAAGCTGAACCAGGAAGCACTCCATGTTTTTTCAAGTTAGTTTGATACATTTCTTCCTCCTATTCTAGTGCTCCCATTTGAAAACTAAAAATTAAAACCATCTCGCATTGAGACCCCTACCAATTCCAAAACCAGAGGGTTCGGTGGCTGTGGTAGTAGCCAACAAAATCTGCACATGATGGGAAACGCAAGAGGGACAATAATGTTGAGCTTGTGGGTAGTACGCATATCAAAGGCAGTATTTTCAAAACTACGTAAGTGCTTGTGATTGTGCTTCAGGATCACCTTGAAACACAACTATGAATTTTTGGCGTTTCCACACAGTGTGTAGCTATAAATTGAAGACCAGATTAGACCTCAATTGACCGTCCCTATTATGGTAGCAATCCCTACAATGGAGACAAACAATTTGTGGATTCTAGTGTGAATTTTGTGTAAGAGCATTTGCCTCCTGCAACCCCTCTCCCATGTTGTCACCTTCAAGTTCTCTCCCGGTGTTGCCACATAGTAACTACAGACAAAATAGAATCAAAGTAACTAAACTACAACCACACCCAACTTCGCCTTGTATTGTAAGTAGTCGATGAAGTAAGAGTAGTTGTGGTTGTGGTTACCATCAATGCACCTTTTCCCTCCTTATCCCACATCTTGGGTCTTTATCAAACTTGATTGATTAGCACTAGTAGTGCCCCTCACCCATGCCCATAATATTTTGCAAGAAGGGGGAAAAACAAGGGATCTACATCATGGCGGCCACCTGATTCCATTCTCAAGCATCTAAGTATGGCAGTGACTAACCTACTCCGGTGGTTTTTTTCCACTCCCCTTCTAGTCCCCCATTTAAAAAACCCGAGCACGCATTCCGATCCCTATTACTAAAAAGTGAACTACAATCACAACCATCAACCACCATGGTTGTGCATAAAACGGCCCTTTCATGGTGTAGAATTGGCAGCCAAAGTGAGATTAAGAGTGATCCCTCCAAGGAATTAAATATTTTGTTATAGATAATTTCTTACTTACCGGGATGCATGCATGCATGCATATATAAGGTATGTGAGCCTAAAACAAACACTTCTCTTATATGGTTACCAATGTACAACTCTCCTAGATTTGCATTCTCAAATGAAGAGACGTGTCACAGTTTGGAAGGTTATGACCGCTTTAGGAAGGTGTCCATTTTAGGATTACATCCCTTGAGGTACATGGGCTTGATTCGGTTATTTACCTTAGTCGGACACCTACATTCGATCGGTGTGTGGTTAAGGCTAGATGTAAGAACAGAACCCAACAAGACTGTATGTGTTTACAAAGAGATTGGACTACGCACTCAACAAATATCAACCATTCTAGACTCAGTAATCAACACGACTGGGAAGACCTAGGTACATCTATTTAATGAATCAACACACATGCACTTTCGATAGTCGTAATTGAATCAAAGGAGGTCTGAATTTCAATCTGATGTTTGCAAATGCTTTATCCTATTGCAAAAGCCAGTTTCGTTGGACCCCTATATTTGATTGGTGTGTGGTTGCGTGAGGATCAAAGACCAAACACCACAAAAGACACATGTTTGAAAGTCTAGATTGGACCACGTCTTGAAATTTCAATGACTACTTCACACTCAGCAGTGATACAATTCGGAAGACAGATGTATTCAGTTCAGAAATCAACAAACATGCACTTCCAATAATCATAACTAGATCAAGGGAGGTTCGATTCTCAATCCGATTTACTCGTACAAGTGCTAATGCAACACAACGTGTTTTGTTATGTACATCCAATCGGTAGAAGATGGAGAAATATGAAAAACGGAGCGAATAACACCCACGTACCTTATACATCAGGCGACGCGAAGGAGTTCAATGTCGCCCTCACGAAGGGCGTCCGCCACAATGCAGGCCGTGTGGAGGCAGTTGTAAACCCACCGAAGGAGCCGCCTGCACACGGCCCCTGTAAACCAGAACACAAATCCCCACCCTGGCTTCATCACGGCCCCAGGATCTAGGATAGGAGTAGATACAACACTTGTGACCAGGGCCCTCAACCACACAACTCCATTTAGAACATAGCGTCAAGTTGGCACTAATGAGTGCTCTTCGCAGCTCAAGAAGGTGCAACAAATGTTACACTTAGAGACCTCCGCAGTCCCTGAGTCGAGTGACTTGAAACCCGAAATGTACGGTGTGCGTACACATGATGTGGTGTTCCTTCCCTGGGTCTTTAATCTAGCCCCTCTACGCTTACAATTAGGGGTCAAGAAGGTGCAACATATGGTATAGAGAGCTAGTGATCTACTTAAACGATGACTTGAACCTATTTCCTCCAAGAGTTTCTGCCTTCAGGATGCCTATCCCAGTATGAATTTGTTGTGTCCACTCTAGGGTGGCATGTATTTCATCTGGTACGCAAACTTGGACTAGGTTTCCAAGCTTGCTTCTGTCCTTTCGAATGCCTAAAGAAGCCTGTAATTCCTAATTACTCAACCTTACAGAAGGCTCAGTGGAGGAGTGGCACGAAAGTTGGACTGACAATTAGGAGTGGCAGAAGGTACAGGGTTTTGCAAACACAAGCTAATCGATGCATACAGGGTTTGCAAAGCTGGGTTCCAAACCCAAGCGGTAGGCCAAAGTCATTTTTCAGTATTGTAACCACTGCTCGCACAAACTTCGACTAAGTTTCCAAGCTTGCTACTATCCTCCCGAATGCTTAAGGAAGCCAGCGATTCTTAACTACTCAACCTCACAGAAGGCTCAATGAAGGAGGAGTGGAGTGGCATGAAAGTTGGACTGACAATTAGGAGTGGCAGAAGGTACAAGGTTTTGCAACCACAACCTAAATGATACGTACAGGGCTAGCAAAGTGAGGCTCCATACTCAAGCGGCAGGCCACTGTCATCCTTCAAGAATTACAAGCACCGTGAAGGTGAGCAGAAACGGTCAGGGTTAACCACACCGCCCACTCCCGACCCGGTAAACCTCAAGTTGCAAAAGTCAAGTCGGTGGTCACGGGAGGAATCAGGCCAAAAGGAGGAACCAAAAATCACGGAAGCAGATCAAGACACAGACAAACCCAAAGCAGCCCCCAGCGTGCTGCTTGCAAATTACTCAGCACAAAGAGGAGTGATATCCAAAAGTGGAGCAAGTGGCAAGGAATTATTACAACTGTAGGTAGCCTTGAAGCGAGGAGGACTTGAAGTATGTAGGTAGGAAGCTAGCTGTAAGTAGACTCTCACTCCAGCAGCTCCCCGAATTGCGATGAAGAGCAGGATGCTCTCTTGTGGTTTAGGTTAGATCGAGTGCGCAGTCAAGCAACCTAGTTCACTCGATCGTCACGACTCATTGTTTGTGCATCAGACGCGATCATCTCCCACGAGACGCAATCGATATTCCTGAATCTTCTTCTGCTGCTGCGGTGACAATCAAAGCAGGGACCCACCGACGCAGCCCCCAAGCATTCTTTCTGGGCTCCACATGATTCTGCCATCTCATGGCAACGAGGTGACCCGGTAGCCTACAATCTTTCGTCTCTTGAAGGTAGAAGAAGGATTTTTAAACGGTTACTTTTACCGACTACACTGATCATCCCAATTAGTGAGGGAGGGCTAATAACGTAGAAAAACTGAAAACGGCGAATGACCAGTACACCGTTTACAGTATTTAGTGTCACTTACCATTTGAAATGACGCAATGCAATGTGATAACTTCTTATTTATTTAACAGTCTATTTTTAATTTGCAAAAGTTGAATAGTTTGTTCAGACATTATAGAACATAAAAGACTTTGCTTGGTAAAATATTACACTCTCGGTAATTAGTGAGTGACACTAAATATCATAAATAATTTATTGGTGAACTAGATTAGGGTAGAATGATTCTTGTGTGGACCCAAATGACTAATTGTAAAAGTGGTGGCCTATAAAGGATGCAGTGATAGGTGGATGTAGTGATTGGCTGGATAGGTGCTATTTCACACCACTTGTGATCACTTTTGGGTGCCATTGAGTTAATCATTTTGTGTGTATTCATATCTATGGTAGGATATTTTGAGTCTCAAAGTAGGGAGACTCTACTATACAAGTAGGGGGGCTAACTTACTTGCCTCTTTGGAAAAATCTAACCAATTATTACATGGAGTAAAATTATGAAACAACTTGCATTCCTCATCATTTCCTCTACTTCATTTCAAAAAAACCATTGCACAAATTTGAAGCCATTTTTTGGTTGAATTAGCTTATTTTCACCGTTTCAGTATATCTACCTTAATGTGTGTGAGAAATTAGGGAAGGTGATACTAAATTGCTTCACGCTATGAAAATTAGTGCCACCAAAAGATCCAGGAAGCATTGCTCATCCTAGTATTATTTACTAAAATAATGTTCATAGCAACGCCATTCATGGAAAGTACGAGCACCATTCATTGACAAACATGTGTTTTTATTTAAAAATAATAATTCTCTACAAGCACCTCAAAGCACGTGCTAACTTTCCTAAAATATATGGTAAATGAGCATGTATTCATGAATTCAGTATCATTTGGTATAAAAAATTAGCCCTCACTAATTTTGAGACGTGGCAAAACAATGAGTGTTTCAAAAATTAGTACCACACACACTAATTAGGATAATTAGTGTAGTCCACTTCTTCTAGGATATGAAACAGGCGATTAGTATAAGATGGTTAGCGTATCCAAATCAAGGTTGTAGTCACTTTCCTCAACACTTTCGAAGCTCATATGAATATCTCGTCCATTCTCAAAGTGGAGATTCTTGTGCTCACCAAATGGTCATAGAGGTCCCCCCAAATCATGCTGACTATTGAGCTAGAAGGGTTACTATATTATATTTTGAACTTGCAATCCAATCTCTCTCAAACACATGTCTTTTTGGTATTTATTCTTGGAGCCACACCAAACTACACATTGGTGTCCTAATAAGAAATGTAACCAGATAAGGGTTGTCTACCTGTGTGTATGTGTGTGTGTGTGTGTGTGTGTGTGTTGTTTCAGTCAAGCATTGGGCTTTGAACTCAGCTGGCAAGGAATGATTGTCTTCCAAATATGTAAATAGTAGAAGGTGATTGGATGAGTAGAAAGCTACAATAATTTGAATTAGCAAGGCCCACACTAAAGAGAAGAAAGAGCCTACTACACTAGTAGGAAACGTGGTTCTAGAATGTATGTCCCATTTGACACAAGCAATCATTTACACATGATCCAATTGATAATGCTCAAGCAAATCTATGATTGTTGTAGATTGGACTCAGTTGTTGTCAATCAGGTCATGTCCTAATGACCACCCATGTCAAATGGGAATTGTGTTCTAGACTCCACAATCCCAGTAGTGTCTTTCTTCTCTTTAGAGCGAGCCTTATTATTTCAAGCTAATTTCCTCCTCACCCAATCATCTTCTATCATCCACGCCTGTAGAAGACAATCATTCTTTGACAACCAATTTCAAACCCCAATGCTTGAACAATACATACCCCACCCACATTATTTAACACCAATAGGAGAAAACATGTTCACCAATATGTGCAATTTGGTTGCCTTCTTGAATAAGTTGCCCCTTTACCCCTTGCAAATTCCCTTGGCTCCAAACCATATTACAAAAACTATTAACTTTGTTCACTCATCCATATAATAACCACAATAAAATATAAACATGAAATATAAACTATATTTTTGTTACTGTGGTAGCAAATAATCAGAATAATGTAGAATGTTGATAAATCTCTTTCTATATATAGATATATCTATAGATAGATAGATAGATAAATTAGTGTGGGACAACCTAATTGCACATATCAATGTAGCGTGTTGTGCGATAGTGTATGGGGAGGTTTTTGGGCATACTTTGTTAGGATCCCAGTGTTTCCAAGTTCAACTGGTTACGCATTAACATCTTTTGGTGTACCTTTATTAATTCGAGGTATATCCTATAAATTCCTGCAAAATGATCATTAATTTTCCTAAAGTCTTGAATTTCGTCACCTTATTTCTCAAACTCAACCGGTTTATCTGTAACTAGTGGTCAGTTCTCCCCCTTCATAGCTGGGCATGAGATCACAATAGAATTTTGTGGATCCCAGAATGCTGGCTAAGTTAGGGCCACTTCACACTCAAGACTGACAGCCCGTGACCAGTACACTTCAAGCACTCTCATTGGTGGAAAAGGTGGAGCCAGTCCAAGTTCACTTCACACTATGCTCGAGGGACCAACGGAGTATGTGTATGCAAGATGGATGTAGAAGTCTACATAGATTCCTACATGGCATCAAATGGATCATGTTTCATGGTCACTTGGACTATTTTCAAAAACCAGTTCTTGGAGGTAGACCTAACACAAACCCGGGAGACCATGGCACTCCGAATGCTCACAATTGTTGGTTTATTCTATTTAATCACGTGTGAGGATCTGCATGAATAGAAATTCATTGAAATAGCATTTGGTTGAAGGGTCCGGTCACACTACACTCGAGGACCCGTGACCACACTACATGATTTTGGAGTTGTCTTGAGACGGCCTTTGAACACTTTCTTTTGGACTCTCACAATTTTCATGGTCAGGGCTTTGTGGCTCGCGTGTGAACTTTGAAGTGGCCCTTATTATGTACTAATACTTAACTTACATTGTAGACTTTTCCAACGGAGTCGAAGCCATAGCCAGGGAGAAAGAAGGAAAGGATGGCAGAAGAGACAGCCGGCGTGGAGTGCAGTGTTGGCTGATTTTCAACTAACTTACCAGAAAGCCAGGTCTACCTGACACTACTAGCCTACTAGGTAACCGCTCTCCCTCTCTTTATCATTTAATAAGGCACGTTTGCAGTGGTCCCACCCGCCAGATGAAAGTGTCGTAAGTTACGGTAAATGGGTCTTATGTGGTTTGTTTCTTAATCTGACCCCTATACTTGACTGGTACACCCTAAACTACGTAATATCAACCTCCATAATGTCACACACTCTCTAATATCCCGAAACCCTAGGAACGGATGTTCGTAGTTCAAATCTTGCTCCTTATTGTCATATTTCTCTCTCTTATATCATGAAATTTGTCATTAATGCAAACCACCAAAGAAGTCAACCCACACCCTTGTATTGCGCCATGTGTCAACATGTGAAGTGTCTTCTTCTTCTTCTTCTTCTTCTGCCACTACTTGGATGTTGGTGCATGCATCTGTCACATCGTCTGGGAAGGCCAAGTGGAGTGGACCACACTAGCGTAGGTGACAGGAGGACGAATTCAAATTGTCCTCACATCTCCTTTGTGTTATTCCATAATGTCACATGCTACACTAATTCTAGAGTATCATGCATCCATGTTAACACTACAAAGCTCCGTAATATCACATGCACTTTGGTTGCCACAGGTGTGATACTACGGAGTTTAGAGTGTATGTGGTGAGGATCAAAGAGCGACATCATAAAGACACATGATTAAGAAGGATTGGATTACGTTTTCAAATAGTAGTAGCTACTCTACACCCAATAGTGAACATGATTGGAAGGACCTACGCATTTAGTTAAGAACTCAACAAACGTGTACTTTCGATAACCATGACTAAATAAGGGGAGGTCCGTTTTTCAATCCAGATTTTGAAGATGTTTCATCATACATTTGCTAATGCAAGACGAGTTTTGTTGTGTAAATTCAATCAGAAGAAGTTGGAGAACATGAAAAAACGAACCAAATAACACCCACACACCTAACAATGAATGAGGGAGAGCCGGTTGTTAGTTCTAGGTGAACCGGTTGAAGTTCGAGACTTTAGGAAAACTACTGATCATTTCAAATGAACCTGTAGACTATAAAGTTGAACTCGAGATGACGACGTCTCACTGGTTTGACTTGTCATATTCTCGGTAATATCACATTTTGACCTCAAATGTTGTACCATGTATCAAGGTTTCTCAAGAAAAAATCCTATTTTAATGTAAAAATGTATGTTTATATTCATAATGAAGATACATTATGTATATTGAAAGAACATTTTGTATCGGAAAAAATTTGCTCACAACGTGAACGTTCCCACAAGATTCTCCAATGCTTACAACATTCTCCCAATGTTCCCCCTTGGATGTTCCAAAGTACTAATCACATATGCACCTTGAAATACATGTGGATCCCACACACTTGTGCATAATCGTTTACCTTCTATTATATGACAAATCGGGTTAAACAAACATTGTCGTATTATGAGAGTAAATTAACACTAGAAAGTTTGGTCGATGGGAAAATGCATCCTAGAATCGAGGTGTCGTATAAGCAAGTGTCGTAATATATGGAGGGTGGAATGTATATAGCCCCCCCCCCCCCCCCCCAAGGCTCATCACGATGGTGCTTGTGGACAAAGCCGCCATTCCACCAACACACTAGGCTAGCTGCTCATATAGGTGCGCAAGCAAACTTACCTTTAACCCAGCGTCCAGGGAATTTTTTTTGGCATAATCGGTCAGTATCCTAGTGTTTCCCAAGTCCAACCACTTACATGTTGACATCTTTCAGTTTTTCTTTGTTAAATTGGGGTATATTCTCTACATTCCTTTAAAATTGATTGATAAATTTCTTGTAGTCTTAACTCCAACCGGTTATTTCTCAAAGTCAACCGGTTCATCTGTAACTAGCAGCCGGTTCTCGCCTTTTCAATGGTTTCTAAGTCCAACCGGCTACACATTGACATCTTTTGAAATTTCTTCATTGAATTGAGGTATATTCTCTAAACTCCTCTAAAAGGGTTGATAATTTTCCTAAATTCTTGGACTTCAACCGGTTATTTCTAAAACTCAACCAGTTTATTGGTGACTACCTTGAATATGTTACTTAATCGTACTAGGTTTTGATAAAGAGTGTTTAGTAGTATTGCATAATTGTAGCATGGGGGGGGGGGGGGGAGTTGAGTTTTGTTGTGAAGAGCAATGTGTTGGTAAGTGTAGACATGCACATGTTGTGTGATAGCCATTATCAAGCGAAACATGCCAGTTACAGAGGTGGTTAATACATGTGACAACTTTATTACAGAAATGAAAAATTGGAATACATTGGAGGCCAAGTATAGGTGGCCATACATAGACGTAGACTCATGCCCCGATCATACCAAACTTTCTGTCCAGTTCCAACCGTGAAATTGTTGGGGATTATGTTCAGAATTAGATGTTGGTCCACCACTTTTCACACTATTAGAGCTGGAGATGCCGACAGATGGTGTATGAACTGCCCGGTGTGATCAGCCCCTCAATGTTCAAAAGAAAACTCAAAGAAAAATGGGTTATGGGAAGAGGGCTCGGGAAGTTGGCTTGCTAGCCCGAGGTGGTGGGGGCCAGATTAGCAATATGGACGAATTCTTCAGCAATCTGATATGAGAACTGGACAAGGGAAATTTTCATTCATTGCAACATGTTAACAATGGCATTGGAATGCTCTTCATAGTGGGTTAGAATAAGTTGTTGGTGATGTCCACCCTGCATGGATGGAAAGAGGGAGTGAAAGTAGGGAAACAACTTTCAGACTTGGGGCAACATAACAACAACAAAGTGTTAGAATAGTTATACACTCTAAACTCCGTAGTATCACACCCGTGGCAACCAAAGTGCACGTGATATTACAGAGTTTTGTAGTGTTAACATGGATGCGTGATACTATAGATTTAGTGTAGCATGTGACATTATGGAATAACACAAAGGAGATTTGAGGACGATTTGAATTTGTTCTCATGTCATCTACGCTAGTGTGGTCCACTCCACTTGGCCTTCCCGGGCGATGTGGCTGACGCATGCACCAACATTCAACAAGTGGCATAAGAAGAAGAAGAAGAACAACAACAAGAATAAGAAGGTGACACTTCACATGTTGGCACATGGCCCAATACGAGGGTGTGGGTTGACTTCTTTGGTGGTTTGCATTAATGACAAATGCCATGATATAAAGGAGAGAAATGTGACAATAGGGAGTGAGGTTTGAACTATGTATGGACATATGTTCCCTAGGGTTTCGGGATATTAGAGAGTGTGTGACATCATGGGGGTTGATGTTACGGGGTTTAGGGTGTAGAAGTTGAGATGTGTATGAGTGGGTTGGGTTTGGAGAAGGAGGAGCCAGTGAGTTATTATATTTTGTTTACGTGCAAAGTGTCATGTTGGAATCCATGTTCGTGAACTGAGGAGCATGCAGTGGAAGGTTAATGTAGTGGTAAGAAAGCTATCATAATAAGGTAGAGGGGCCCTTTCCCGCCTGGGTCCTTAAACCGCTCACTAGACCTATCCAAACAAGAGGTACATTATAGCTTCCAACCTCAAATTTCTATGTAATCATGGTGTACATTTTTGGGGTGAGTGGTTTTGGGTACCCCTATGAGTTCTCCTTCCAAAATTCATAACTAATTCAATATTAATCCAAAATTAATTATTCCAATTGGTCCAATTTCCAATGTACTTTGCACATCTTCCAAGATTGATTCCCCCTTAATAACTCGCCAATGAACATGCCAATCTGAAATTCGAGCGGGAAAGGGCCCCTCTATCTTAGTGGTCGAGTTTAATTGGAAGGTAACAAGCTGGAAATGAGCATGAGTTTGGGTTTGTGGGAGACTTACATGTTTGGAGAAGAGTGGACAATGGCTTGGGATTGTGTTGAAGATAAATGGGGGTTTTGGTTGATGAGGAGGAAAAACAGGGAGGAGAAATAGGGGAATGGTTGGAAAGGAGAATCTGGAGAGGCGGTGGGAGTAATGTTTGGGAAGGGGAAAGAGGGTTGTGGTGGTGGAAAAGTAGGGTTTGTTGGCTCTATACAGTGATCGGGGAGGTTTTTAGGCATAATCAGTTGAGATCCTAGTGTTTGCAAGTCCAACCGGTTACATGTTGACATCCTTCAGTTTTCCTTTATGAAATTGGGGTATATTCTATAAATTCCTCTAAAATGATCGGTAATTTTCCTGCATTCTTGAACTTGAACCGGTTATTTCTCAAACTCAACCGGTTCATTTGTAACTAACTGCCGGTTCTCCCCGATCATAGGCTCTATAGGAGATGTGTGTGTGTGGAGGAAGGAGAGGTGTCGAGAGGAGGAAGAGATTTTTTCGAGGTTGGGGTGGCGGGGTGATGGGAGGTTTCATGTTTGTAGTGGCATTACTAATATAATGCCCCCTCCCCACCTGAGTTTAGCTAAGACTAAAAGTTGGTTCTAACAACTCGGCCTTCACACCCTTGACATTATCTAGTGTCGAGCCTAGTTCGCAAATGATGCGGCATGGTTTAAAAGTGGAGGTTTTAAGCCTCAAGCACCGACCCTCTCATCGGTACCTAAACATGAGGCAAGTATATAGGACCTTTAAAAGTGTCGCCTCCCGCCCTTGTGATTAATTTCTTTTTAGTCTTAGCTATGAGGGCACGAGGAGCTCCATTAACAAAAACCGCTGGTAAGATAGGTGAGTAGTAAGGCATTTGGGGATGGGACAAAAACTACCCAACATTCATTGCTTGGTAGATGAAAACAATGAATACGTGTGAAAACTACTTAACTAAAACCTACTTGAAAATCTCCATAGCAAGTTCTTGTAGGTGCATTGGGACAGCTGGATGACCAAGAAAACCTTAGAAAAGACTTTGGTTATTTGGTAAAGCCAGGTGGAGAGAGGACATAAGTGTGTGTTGGTGATGTGTAGGTTGTGATGGTCGTTTGGTGGGTTGATGTGGGAGAAGAGTGTGTGTAAGAAGGCGGAGGGATATATAGGGAAGGTGTAGGGAAAAGTGTGTGCCTCGATGTAAATGGAAGGCGAGTTGGTATTGATGATGGAGGAGGTTTGAGTGCAACGAGGGGTTCGTAATTGGAGCTGAGGTAAAGCGGGAAGTGTAGGAAAGGGATTGAGAGGGAGAAGGGTGTGTCAAAGAGATTTGTAGTAGTTGTGTAGGAGACTTAAGGGCAATGGCCTGGATAGTCGTGGTATGGAGATTTTATCCATTTGATGTACCTTGAGATGCCGGGTGGAGGTGTTGTTGGAAGAAATTGTGGTGTGATTGGCGACAAATTGATGATGTTGGGTAGTATATGGAGTAGGTTTAATATATTTAGTGTAGTTCGAATGGGGTTGGCGAGTACTGATTTGTTGTGTTGTGAAGAGTTAAGCATTTGGATGTCCATGCATTGGTAAGCGGTGTCAAGAAGAATGCCATTAGTCTGGGAAAACATGGAGTCTTTTATTATGGTAGATCTTTCTAATACCAAAGCTTGCTCCTCATCTGCATTGGATTCTCGGGGTTGCTAGTATGTGAGCATGTGAGCCTTCAATTTTTTCCCAGGTATGATTTGTAAATATTTTGGGGGTCTATGACCTTGGAATTACATGTAAGGGTCTACAATCCAAATGAATAACAAATAAAAATGTTACTATGCCAATTTTGTACCAAAAAATGAACTAATATACGTTCAAATGTTGAGATAATAATAATGTAATTGGATACAATAGGTAAGCAAACTCATGTTGAAAATAGATGTACCATGTTAGGATGTCTCATTACAATACACATTAATGTAAAATTTGAATACATCATAACACTATCATAAGGGTGACATTTATGAAGTCCAAAACACAAAAAACAACAAAAGTGGGTTGCGGACATAAAGGCTAGATATAAATTGGGTTAAAGGCAAAGTCTGTAAGCATTCAAGCATTAAAATATGAATAATGCCTTAGAATGATTTAGCGATGAGTTTGAATGCCTTTGAAATGCCTTTGAATGATTAAGCAAATGAAAAATATGAATTTGAATGATAAAAAATTGGCCACCTATATTAATATTCAAACACTATATTTAAAATCTATAAATGAAATTTAGTACATTGTTTTTCCATAGACCCAAATAAAACCTTAAATTCAAATATGTAGATAATCAAGCAGTCAAACAATCTAATTTGTTTTGATGTGCTTACTTTCAGTATGAATTACATGGTGCTATGGTTACTTTCCATCGCATCTATTGAAAAAATTGTTGAAGTTCTTGGAAATCAAATATAAAAAATCAAATGTCAAATCATGAATACAAACTTAAATATCGTCAAACTCAGATGCACTAAGTTCAAAATAAACACATACTCTAGTATCGTAATATTTACGAGTTGAAAGAGAATTTGAAGATGAATTAGATGAAGCATTAGCATAAGCTTTAGCTAAAGCATTAGCATAAATAGGGTGGCTATGAGAACTAAGAGAGGGGCTTCTAAACAATTGACGGTGCCCATAAAATGATGAGATTTGCATCAACGATGGATTCATTCAACTGCAAACAACAAACCATGTATTAGAATATGTAACAACAAATTAAAATACAAAATCTAGAATTTGCAATTGAAGTTGTTGCGAGGAAAACATGAAAAAAACTTATTCACATAAGTTAAGTAGTGCGGCGTCTACTATTGGAGAATCATCATCAAAGTCCATATTATTGCATGTGATAGTAGAATCAAGACTCTTGGAATCAGTTGTAGGTGTTTGAAGAGACTTTAATACCTCATCAAAAAGTTCAACATCATTTTTTAATCCTAGAAGTTGATGATTAGATGAATGAGCTACTCTAATAGAAGAATCTGGATAAAAAAAAATATGACAATTAGAAAAATATGAACATTGAAGTATAAATTAAAAAAACATATAAACAAATAATTGGATATTGTAAAATACAACACTTGTAAAAGCAATCATGTCTGCCACAATACCGCCTACAGGGCTTAAACCATGAACAAATAACTTCATTACAACTTCAATTTTCTCCTTTGCACCCCTCCACAACTTGCAAATTTGAGGGGCCCAAAAATAAAAGATACAACATTTTATCTAGTGCATACCCTCACCACCCTTAACTTCTTAAGCACTTGCAAACACTCATTTTTTCAACCACATAAGTTTTCCAAATGCAAACTCTTCAAACTCCTCAAAAATACCCATAAGAATGCATCACAATCCTTTTTCTATCCCTTAAATCATCTTTCCTCTTGCCCTCTTTGGCCAATAAGAAACCATTAGTTTAGGGCATCAAAGAATCCTAAGCCGTTAGGTGACGGCCGCGACCGTTGCCGCTACCACCAGTAAACCTTAATCTGCTCTAACCCTCAGGTCTTTTCTATCAAGTCCTTTCTACCAAACACTTCCGGTCTTGAACTCAAGACTAGTTCTCAACTAAATAACAAACTAGAACATGGCTAATACAACACCATACTAATATCCATATACATGCATACTTGAAATAATAGTAACACACACAATGCCTATATTTTAAATACTAACCGGGCCATATCAAGACAATGGTGGTTGTATAAGCCGTGTTGGTAAAATATTAGAAGTGAAAGAGGTACCAATAAATTGCACGTTGGAAGGACCCATTGAGAGATGTGGTGATGTGATGTGTAAAACCAACACAATGGAGACCAACTTTGGCTCTTGGTGATGCTAGGTAGTTTGGTCCACCAATGGCCAATGTTGATGTCCATGTTGGTTTTATATGTGGGGACCCCAGTGAAAGGAAGAGTCTTAGGATGTTACCCAGCTGAATGTCATTTGTTGTGGGTTGGGGATGATTGTTGTCAAAGAAAATGATATTCCCGGAGAGATGAGGTGACAATGATCATGGTGTAGAAGATCTGAGGAAGCAAAAGGGCGATGGCGATGAAAATCACCCTCGGTGGAGAGTGTGTAGTTAGCCACAACCAATTGCCATGTAGTGCGGAGCCTCGTCTTCTCCGCTAGATAATCCTATCATATGCACCCATTATTATAGTTGATTTTGTAAAAAATTAGTCGTGTCAAATTCAACTCACCAATCTTCCTCTGACCCTTTAACATGGAATCAAAGTGCACTGAAAAAACACACAATTGCACCTTTTAAATCTAAAACCTAACATGGAGATCACGAATTGCTCCTTTCAAGAGATCTCAAACACTAGACTCAAGCAAGGACCAAGAATATGTTAACTAAAAAAAATGTAGAAATGGGTCAAGGGTGTAGTACTGGCTTAAGAATGTTATGAAGACAACACAAATTTTCTCACTCATCAAAGAAGGCATGCACAAGCCAGGACATTAAAATCTTTGTGAGGTCCAACTTTAACCTATAAACAACAGCTTTCTCGGTTCTCTCAACATCGAGTCAATGCCTCATGTTTGTGGAATTCTTCCGCCTGATTGAGACTTCCTCAAATTCAACAAACAAAGAGCCCAAAAGATGTTGGGCATGTGTGGGCCAATTGGAAAAAGGGCCTCATCATGCAAAGGGAACGGTCGAGGTAAGTATGCATCGAACGCAAACATGGACCAAGTCCTTTCCAAGACAATTGTTGATATTTCTACCATTAGCAACTGTTCCTTGAGAATACCTAATAAGCTCCCATATCCCGACCTCATAACCGGTCGCTTATCTTAGTTGGAAGCAACTTATGGTAGATGGCACCTTACATGGGTTATTTTTGCCGCGTAGCTCACTTCTCCTAGAATATGAAACACACAATTAGTACGAGATGGTTGACAAATCCAAATGGAGGTTGTAGCCACTTTCCTAATGATTTTTGGAGCTCATACAAATATCTTATCCATTATCAATGTGAAGATTGTCGTGCTCATTAAATGGTCACATAGGTCCCCCATATTTATGTTGACTATTGAGCCTAGAATGGTTATCATGTTTTGAGCACGTAGTCCAATCGCTTTCAAACACATGTCTATTTGGTGTTCATTCTTGGAGCCACAATTAACCACGTATCACTTAACTGTAGGGGTATGATTAAGACAAACAACCCAATTAGGCACATCTACCTTAGGGATGGTTCATGTGGAGTCTCAAGTCCCTCTCATGTTAGCAAGTCCCAACATGGAGGCAAAGTCCCAACTTTCCAACCTCAAGAAACCATTAAAATATGGTTTATATTCATTAAAGTAGGAACTTGATTATTTTATGCAAATAATAATTGAAACTAATATTGAGAACTGGGTCTAGGTTTTTTCTCGACCCAACTCTAATCACATGTCCCAAGTCTCACCTCCAAAAAGTGTTGCCATGTAGGCATTCATGTCATACTTGGGACTTAAGACTTGGGTCCCCATGTGAAATGATAAATCCCAACTTTCATGCTCTCAATGGTTGAGATTGCATGAATTGATCTCAAGTGATTTAGGACTTGGGATCCCGTGTAAACCGGTTCTTGTATGTGTTTTGAATCCACATAGAGAGCATTTCATCCATAACCTCCGGTTTTGGCTCATGAGGGCACCAATTATGCCTCTAAATGGCTCGAGTTGGTAAGTGCTCATTGCTATTGCAACTCATCACCCACCTCCTCTTGTCAGTTATGTAGGTGTATGAACCTTATGTGGTCACTCTTCTTAATTAAACACCTATATTTGAGCGCTAAATGTCAATGCTTATAGTTGGGAATCTACTTTAGAAAAAAATTATCGATGAGATTGGACAATGTGGTTGAAATGTAGACACGACTATAGGTTCAATTGTTACCATTATTTTCTTGTTTTATTTTCATTTTTAAAGGGGGGGGGGGTTGTCTATATGATTATTCACACATAATATGTTTTTTGCTTTGAATTCTTTAAACTTTTGCATCTCCACAAACTACTCCAATTTCGAAACTTGAAAGGGGAATCTTCGTAATGTACAAATGCTAACCAAACGAGAAAACTTCCAATAAGATCCAACGGTCAAAATTGTTTGTGGAGTTGGAAATGCCGACAATTATAATGTCACATAAAAGATGCACATCTTATATGCTCACTTTCTTAATTGGACGCCTATGCTTGAATTGTTTATGACCAGGCTTGTAGTTAAGAACAAACACTAACATACACATGCTAGTTTTTAACCTCCAGTTTGAAGCTTATGTACCTCTTCTTTTAGATGGAGAGGGATGTAACGCTCCTATATATATACATTTATAAAATCTAAATCATCCATATGATGGTCAATGTGAAAGGAACTAGCTCTTTAACTAGAAGTGCATGGGGGATAAGATATAGAACTACATTGAATATGATATTTAGGGGATGTTTACACCATGGACCATGAAGTTGTCCCAGGGCCATGTAAGAGTGTTGATTGGTTGTTGAGCTCGTCCCAGGACCACTTTGGTTTACACCAAGGAAAAAATCTTAGAGTGGCCATGGAGGTTGAGGTCCCCAAAAGACATATTCTAAGGCTTGGATAATCTAATGACATGGTCCAACATGGTTTGCGGTGAGAGAGGCAAAAGAGGTGGTCTAGCTAAAAAAAAGCAAGGGTCCATGTTAGAGACATCCTCTTATGATAAATTTATAATGAATTATTTTTTGGGGGCTATATATACAACTCTTCCCACTCAATAAGGCTCACATGGCACGCTTTTCAACATCTATGTGCTACAATGAATCTTGAGAAGCAAGTATGCCCTCTATGTGTCTTGATCATATCATAGCCCATGAGACATACCATTTCTTCCCTACACTTTCCTTTAAACCGGCTCCCACATGTCTCACCAAACAATGTGAGACATCTAGAACTCAAGAATTCGAGTACACATGGTGAAGCGGGTTGCAAATTATAATGCTCAATGTCCAACACAAGGTACATGTCACATGTAAAAATTACATTGAACATGTACAAATTAAATTGCTCATATTTTTGTAAAAATTGTTGTGAGAAGATTTGCAAGCCACATCTTCGACACATTTAACAAGAAGTGAAGCAAGTGAAGCCCAAGAGAAGACAAGAGAATGGTCAAACTTGAATTATTTCAAAACTACCTTTTTAAGGCATATATTAAAAAAAATCAGCATATTCATTTTTTGGCGCACAGTCATCCTTCTTGGTTCACATTTGGTTTACACCTAGTGAGGGGCCCAAAGGCTTTGTAAATTGTTTTCTTTAAGAAATTGGACCATGGAAGTTGGACCATCAAGTCAGATCATGGAAAAATGCCATCTTTCATGGTCCAACTTCATGATCCATCGTGTAAACCGACCCTTAATGTCATATGGTATTTTATGTCACTATGGTAACTTTCCGGATGACACTTCTTATGAAGGAGTGAGAAAATATTCTCATAATTAATGGATGTGTTCATCCATTGTCCAAAACCCTAGCTTCTCTTGTCAACAACTTGTGATGAAATATTATCATGGATGATTGAAATTTATATGAAAAATCACTTGGTAAGTGATGGCAATCCCAACACTATAATCCCTCAAAAAAATTACAAGGAATGACAAATCCTATTAGGTTGACGTTTAGTGTTGGTGACACTACATCACAGTTTACAATTAGTATTGAACAAGACAATTAGAATTGGTGACACTAAATATCATTTTTGGTCTATTTCTTTAAAGTAGTTAGTAACTAGTTTGACAAGTACTTTAGGACTACCAGAAAAAGGGGTAGAACTAGTTCAACCACTAGTTAGAATTATCACTTGAAAGACTTTAAGGTTGGGAGGATAATTGTCATTCTTGTTTTGTGTTTTGTGTGTTGGTATGTTGTTGTTCATAGATTGTTATGGACGGCCAACGCTTTCCAGTCGAGTCCATAAAACATATTCCCATGTTGCTAGAGGGTTGAGGGTCTTGAGCCTTAACCCTTAACCTATTAGGCAACCCCTCCCCCAAAAGTTCGTTAGGGAGAGGTTAACTATTGATGGCTACATTGAATATTATTAGCACAAAATTCCAGAGAAGCTGGTTGCATGTGCGTCTTTATGTGCATGTGCAATTTATGAAACCTCCAATGCTATAGTGCTATATTATGAACAATTTGTGAGGAAGTACAGAAGGCACAACATGGATGCAACTTGCCAAATTTACATCATTGTTTGTTATATTACGTAGTTATTTAAAGCAAACCCAAAGCTATGTATTATCTCGAGGTGACAACCCTCATATTTACGTAGGGATCCTTGACATTAACCACATGTTAAGGGTTGTTTATAACATAGGGTAGACAATCCTTATTTGATTACACTGTTATCAAAAGGTCTATATATACTTGAGTAATATGTGGTTTGGTGTGGCTTCAAGATCGAATACCAAAAAGACGTATGTTGAAATGGCATCGGATTGTATGTTGAGAACATGATAACTATTGTGAGCTGAATAATCAATATAATCCGGGAACCTATGTGACCCATTATTGAGCACGAGAATTTTCACTTTGATAAATGTCATCGGTCCTGACCAGCATGATTAATGAGTAGGGAGGATGCTCATATGAATTAAAAGAAATAAAAGATTGGCTTCGCAGCAAATGCCATATGAACCTTACAGAATTGAAAACATTGACTACCTTCTTGATTTGGCTTGCTTTCAAGGGGATGTCATTGGCAAGGAACGAATCGATCCCTGTAAATGCAAAAGCTACGCCGTGCCTTGTGCGCGCGCTCTTCTTCAATCGCGACTTTCTTCGATTGAGCTGAGGGCTAATTTGCTTCGAACCCTCGCCAAGGAATCGACTAACGAGTCGCCCACGCGCGATGGAGGACTCCGCCGCTGATTTCCTCGACCTCGGAAGTGCTACAAGTGTTGCAGGTTTCGGAACAGGTGCATTTCGCAGCAAAGCTCGACCGGCTTGACGCGAGGAGAGCGCAGTTGGCGCCTTGCAGAGCACAGAAAACGTGGCCATGTTGGAAATCGCTTCTAAACCCAACCCATCTCCGAAATTCACTAAGCCACTCCAAACTTGAAGCTCCGAGCTTAAAACCGCAACGGAAGTGTGTCGTTTTAAGAAAATTGATGGCTGAGAAGCTAAGATTAATAAGAATGCTCCATCACACGAGCATAGTGCCCACAACAACAAATTCTCAGAAAACCGTCGGCTGCAAGTGCATACACTTGGAGCGAAATCGAGCTTGTGTTGGACTTGCCCACGTGCCCCGAGCTCATTGCAAACCCCAATAAGAGTGACTCATATAATCAGATGGCTGGAAAATCATATCCCTACACCAAGACATGTCCACACCTGGGATTCTCAGATGTAATTCGTGAGATTGCGAATTACAACACAGGGGCATCAGCTTGTGTGAATCTCCTAAGAAAAAGTGCCCACGGGTGGTCATCTCGCAGGATTACATATAAAAAAATCAGATGGCTGATCATGAGAAGCAATTATTACTACGATTGCCCCATCACACAACAAGTGCCCCAAAAATACATATTCACATGAAACCACTGCTGTTATTCTCGAAACTGCGCGTACATACAACTAGTGTGATATTGAGCTTGGGTTGGACATGTCCACATGCTCTCGGCTTAAAACCAGATGGCCGGAAAATCATATACCTATAAGAAGAAATGTCCACGCCTGCGATTCTCCGATGTACTCTGTGAGGTCGCGAATTGCAGCACAATAGTGGAGTGAGCTTGTGAGGCACGATTGTGAATCTTCCTGAAAATTTGTCCCCACAGGACCATTTCGCAGGAGTATGTGATGTGGAAAAGATGAGATATACCATATGGGACGGATCAAAAAGTGCAGCGGCGGGACGGCAGAAGTTCATGCCTTCGTTCCTAATTGCACCTGAGTTCGCGTTGCTTTGCGTGAGGAAGAAGAATGTCGACGTCTCTCTCGCCGCTTCTTTCTTTTTATCTATCAAAGTCTGGCCTTTTTGCGTTTTTGCTGAGTCCAGAAACTGTGTGGTGTGTGCCTTCCCGCCACGTGGCAAACACTTTACATTAAGAAAACAAGATTCGGTAAGTTAAGTCGGTCTGTGGAGGTCAGTTGTAACATTCCATATTCATATAATTAGGGACTGCAGTCGTTTTTTTTAAATTTAAATTTAAATTTTTTTTTGGGAGACAGAAGGCCAACCTAGCCAACGCCAAATGAATTGAAACCAAAAGGAAACTGCACCCATCACCGAGGGGAGGCGGGACCGCTCGGGTGCGGGACACCGCCATGTAAACGGAACTAAGAAACCAAACCCCACCACGGACAACCCCCGACCCCACCGGAGACTGCAGTCGTGTCAACACCTTGAAAAGAGCAACTTCACTATCGGTAAGTCGATTCTCAACACAAAATACTTAAAATTATTCAACAAAGTCTTCTCACACCTCTTCTTCTTTTGTGAGTTGTGGGTGTCATTATATCTATTTCGATGTAATTTGACCTACATGTACATCAATTGAAGTTGGCATTGTGGCACACGAAATCTCTTCCGTCGACAGGGATTGAAATTTTATATGACATTACTAAGAAGTTACATGATGGTCCTCTTCCAAAGAAGGAGGTCACGGTTTGAAATATTTTGATAATTTATAGTTGCCTGTCGAGAAGTTCAAAGTACGTAATCTCAATGCTCCCCATAAATGGGGAATCCAAGAATTAAAGGAGAATTATGCACAACATTATGCTACCAGGTCCCATGGAATGCAACGAAGGAGACGTGTAATGTTATGCATAGTCATGATTTTCTTCTTCCATTTATCATTGTATGCAGTGTACCTAGGTGTAATTTATGTCATGAATGCAAAAACTTACATGTCAAGTTATCAACTTCACATGGCCTCCAACATATATCCCTGTAGTCTTGTTCATGATGCCTCCGAATGCTTCATAGATATCTTTAGTACCACTTGAACAACAATGTGGATTACCATATTTTTAGCAACACATTGTTGTACAACTCTTTTTAGTAAGAATAACAATGTGATTTACCACGTAGATAATTTCGTATAATGTGTTTTGATTGCATTCATATCAACTTATTGTGCACAATAATATCACAAATATGACACTTTCTCTCAATGGAAACTAAGAATGTCACAAAGTTGACAAACGAACAATATGACATTAAATCCACTAGATTCCAGTGGTGATTTCCACCACTTGTTGAGTTTGGATAACGAGTAAGTTATTTCGGTTATAGTCTAGATGGATGAAAATGTGCAACAAAGCTTAAGAGTCCCACTATTGGATGAGGGATCGGTTAGATCATATATCTAGGTGAAAATATCGTATATCTGGCAACGTGTAACATCAAATGGTAACCCACACTAATAGCACAAATCGATGTATCAAGATTACGTAATGTCTGGAGCAATATGCCTCACGCCAAATGTGCACTTCTGAATCCTTCTCAATGTAGGAGGATAAGTTACAGTAAATGACGACCTACGCTCCCATGCGCAGAGAGCTATCAGCAACATCGACATTGGGGAAAATGAAGATAAATGACAAGATAAATTCATCGATGACGATCCACGGTTATGGAATCCGACTAACGATCGAGGTTATTGATTTTCGCACATCACCACACCTACCATATCTACAGATTGGCTGTCTCGATTGTTGGGAGGTCCCGAACTTTTATATAAGCTAACGCTTTTGTGACCAGAATTGGCATTCGGGTCGTGTTCTTCACCTTGCAGTCTCTAGAGCTTGCAGCAGAGAGGAGAGGCATTGGGCAGTCTGTAATTGTAGTGGCCGATCTTTCTCGTCTCTTGGGAAAGTAAAGGGGGTGTCGAGCGACGCTCCAGCTTTGTCGTCGGATCGTATATCACCTGCGATTGATCATCCACTTGGGAAAGTCGTAACAGTTAGCAGCAGCAATGGCAGATCAGACTGCTGCAAGGTTTGTCGTTTGGAACAGTTGCATGCATATATCGATGGTTGAAACCCGAGTTCGTCTGAAAATTAATTGGGCTTTGTGCAATTGTCCATTGAATGGGCTTTGGATGTGCTTTGTGTGTGCTGTTTGTGTTATGTTTGTTATGGCATCCGAGTGTTTTACAACATGTTCAAGCCATCCATCTGTCATTACCATGTCATTCTCGGCATGGCAACTCTCCTCTCCAGAAGAGCAGTGGTTTCGAATGCTTCTAATCACTGCGTTGATGCTTTCCTTTTTCAGATAGAGAAACAACATGCTTGGAGCGAACACTCCTCCGATACCCTTTGTGTCTGAGTTAGAAATTCTTCACGTTTTCAAAAGAGGAAGTTCTTAGAATTGATAGAAGCCATTTTTCTATAGAAGCGTCCGACTCCTCGTCGCCCGAATCGGGATTTAATTATAGCTCGTAATCACTGAATAAGATGCTCTGTTACTTTACAAAGAGGATGGCAGGAACATGCTTGGAAAGAAATCCATGGATACCCTTTGTTTGTGTCTGCACTAGAAAAGCCTTACGCTTTCCAAGGTCGTTTCCACTCCCAATTAGATTCAGCACTTTTTCCTAAAAGCACGGGTCACCGTCATCAGTATGTTTCCATTTATGCGATCACTCGAGAAACTGCGAAAGCTCCATTCCCGAGGTTTTGTCCACTTTATCACATGCTTCCCAGATTGCCCAAAGTTCCCCGTGTCTATCATCACCCTGTTACTTACGAGACACCTCTGAGGTTATTCTGTGGGACGATTCCACCAGGGGAACCTAATCACCACGTAACATATATGGTTGTATGCCTTGTCTGCATGACCCTCTTTTTCTTCCTTGCACTTGCACTACTGATCCTTACCCTCCTCGCGCCAGCAGTCGAGGGGATTCAGACGTTCCAGACGAACGACATCGTCGTGCTGCGGGAGCACCCAACTCTATCGAGTAATGTGATGACCACACTTTTTCCCAAAACAGGAGTGGCGGTGATCTGCAAAGTGACTGACGCCACGAACGCCATCAATGACGACCCTTGGTGGCTCCTTGTGGAAGTTCCCTCTATTGTAAACAACAGTGATTCAGCATTCACTCATACACTTATCATACAATGAATCAGAGAACTAATCAGATACACTTGACAACCCTGTTACTTTCGAAGGACAAAAGAACACTTTATTCACAGAAAAACACCGTGCTACAATACAATCAGCAACTATCTACGTACAAACAGCACACACACACAACTCGTACTTGCACACACAGTGAGCAAGATACTGTTTCTTTTATTCTGCGAGTAGAAGCTTCTGTAACTAATCAAAGATCAGTACTAACTAACTAAGTAACTAATCTTCTACTAATGCTCAACGTATTAGTTCCAACACTCCCACTCGTTGAGCATTTACTCAACTGGGCACATTCCGATTTGATGGCGGAGACGCTGAAAGATTTCCTTTGAGAGAGCTTTGGTAAAAATATCCGCTAATTGATCACAGGAGGGAACAAAAGAAGGTAAAAGAATATTAGCAAGGAAGGCTTCTCGGATAACATGATATTGGACATCGATATGTTTTGTCTTGCGATGAAACTCTGGATTTTTAATAAGACGTAGAGCACTCTGGTTGTCGGTGAAGAGATGAGTAGGGGAAGTCGGTGCTTTCCCAAGGCTTGTAAGTAGACGCCTATGCCAAATGATCTCTTTAGTGGTTGAAAAAGCAGCAAGGTATTCTGCCTCGGTTGTGCTGCTTGCACAGCTTGTCTGCTTGCGAGAAGCCCAGAAGACAGGTCCATGATTAACAAATAAGATGAAACCAGAACGGGATTTCCTATCGTCCAAATCCATCGCATAATCCACATCACTGTAGGCTGTGAGAGTAGGAGGTTGATGATTCCCAGAAAAAGAGAGTCCAAGTTTCAAAGTACCTGCTAGATATTTCAGAATCCTTCGAAGTGCATTGCAATGGGCCGGCGTGGGGTTAATGCAGTACTTTGCAGCTACGCTCACAGCGTATGAAAGATCCGGCCGGGTACCTATACAAGCAAACTGCAGACATCCTACAATAGTTTGGTAAGGAAAAGCAGTAGTAGGATAGGAAGTATCAGAAGAGAGAAGACTGAGGGCACTGTGAGGATCAGCAGGGACTAAGAGTGGAATGGCATCTTGGAATCCAAACTTGCGAACAAGCTTTGTGAGATAGTGAGTCTGGTCGAGGAAAATCTCATTAGTATCACGACTTCGTGTAATACGAAGACCCACATAGCATCCGACCGGTCCTCTGGTATTCGAGAAAGCTTCATCCATTGTATCCAGGATGTGATCTATGTTGGTTCCGCGGGAAAAACATATAAGTCCATCATCTACATAGATGAGCAGGATAATAGTCTGTCCCCCTTGAGAAGAGTAGTACGCACAGGGGTCAGCGTCACTCACTGTAAAACCAAATTGGAGCAGAAACTTATGGAATTTGTGATTCCAATTTCGGGAGGCCTGTTTGAGGCCATAAAGGGCCTTTCGGAGGAGACAGACATAGTCAGGGTGGTCCTTATCGATGAAACCCTCAGGTTGTTCCATATATAGTAATTCCGCAATGTCACCGTTTAGGAAAGCAGTCTTGATGTCGAATTGCACGATCTCAAGGTCGTCTGCAGCAGTAATGGCCATTACAATGCGGACAGTTTCGAATTTCACCACTGGAGAGAATGTCTCACTGTAATCAACCCCTGCTTTTTGAGTATAACCCTTGGCGACAAGTCGAGCCTTAAATTTGTCCACTTTTCCATTTGGGAGATACTTCGTCTTGAAAACCCACTTGCATTGTATGGCTTGCCGGCCATCTGGAAGGCGGACTAACTCCCAGGTTTTGCTCTCCTTCAGAGAATCAACTTCTTCTCTCATTGCATGAACCCATTGAGCTGCTTCAGGACTATGAAGAGCGTCGAGATATGTAAGGGGGTCATCTGGTGAGCTGTCGGCAGTGACAGGAGTGGAAATTGGCGGAGAGGAAACAACCGTTTCAGGAAGAGAGGAGCAACTGATCGAAGAATTTGAAGGAGAGGTGTGAATAACATGTGCTTGCGCTAATGGCGGTGTAGCTAATGATGTATCAATTTCGGTAAGAGACCGCAATCGAACAGGTGTTTCAGCCTGAAAATTGGGATGTGAGAGGAGATCTTGAGGTATGATGGGAGAAGAAGTAGACTCATCCTGTCTAGTAACAGAGGGAGAAATGACTGGAATAGTAGGACTTAGGGTGCGCTCAGATGGGCAGAAAGAGGAAGAAGCGGGAGAAGAAGTCAAAGATTGAGGAGAATTCTCTGTAGTAAAGAAATTGTCAGCAGATGAGTCTTGAAGAGAGAGAGTGACAATGGACTCCTGTTCAGATGAATGAGATGACTCCTTTGAACTACCATAAAGGAGTTGTTCATTAAAGACTACATCACGCCGGATCAAGACTTTTGACGTTACAGGGTCCCAGATTCTATACCCCTTAGTGTTGTCACAATAACCCAGGAAGAAGCACAAGTGACTTTTGGGATCTAGCTTGGTGCGATACTGTTTGTCAATGTATGCATAGACATGGCATCCAAAAACTCGAAAATGTTCTAAAGAAGGCTTGAAGCCGTACCAGAGAGTGAAGGGTGTACGTCCTGGAATCAATCGTGAACCAGTGCGGTTCAAAGTATACACGACTGTGTGACATGCCTCTGCCCAGAAACTGAGTGGAAACCCACTGGTGTGGAGAAGAGAGCGAACGCTCTCCATTATTGTCCGATTATCCCGTTCACAGAAACCATTCTGTTCAGGAGAATACGGAGTAGTAACTTCATGACGAACACTCTTCTCTGAGAGATAATCTTGAAATCGTTTACTTGTAAACTCCCCACCACCATCTGTCCGGAAAATCTGGAGGTGATTTCCGGTGTCTCTGAAAATGTCGCCATACACTTCTTGGAAGCACCGAAGTGCCTCTGACTTTTCGGCGATACAAAAAAGATATCGAAACCCTGTGTAGTCGTCCTTAAAAAGTAGATAGTAAAGGGCACCTCCTAGAGAAGGATGTGCCATGGGACCACAGATGTCCGCATGGACCAGGTAGCCAGGAATCGGCTTTGGTGTTCGAACTGGCTGAGAGACAAAAGGATGTCGGTGACTTTTTCCGAGAACGCACCCTTGGCAGAATTCAGGGATGCGCTTGTTCTGCAAAATCATGCCATTCACCGCCTCTGTGCGATCCATGGCAAGAATCGTCGGGTAGCTCAGATGACAGAGCCGTTGGTGCCACAGAGCCAAATTACGTGTACCATCTTGTTGGGAGCTAGTACCGATTGATTGAATAACATGAGCATGAGAAGGAGGAAGAGCTCGGATGTGTAGCTTGTAAAGCATGCCTTCGAGAGATCCTTCCATGAGAACTACACCGTCTGCTAGCATTTTGCACCCTGTCTTGGTATACAGGGTATCAATATTTTTGAGCGCTGCTGCGCTGCAGAGGAGACTGAGAACAAGTTCCTTTGGAGTGTTGGCACGTACAGGACATCAGTGAGCATCCCTTGCTCCCACTGATTCCGAACACATATCTCAATCGGAATATCACCAATACCTTCTACAAAGGTGGTATGTCCAGCAACCGCTTGGACAGGCCAAGTGCCAGCAGGTACAGTAGTGAAGTTGGTGAACCAATGGCGCTGATCTGACATATGGTGCGATGAACCGCTGTCGGCGAGCCAGTCAGTTGAATGCACTTCTTGATCAAGAACCATAAAAGCCCGTGGAGTAGTCATAGTTACATGAGGTGATCTCCCAGGGTACCTTGAATCTTGAGAAGTAGAGGAAGATTCTCCAGATGTTGGCATGTTGTGATGGTCCGTCGAGTTCTGATGCAAGAAGTTACGAGCCGGAGCAGACTTTCTGGGAGGTCGAGGGCACTCCTTATGCCAATGCCCAAATTCTCCGCAATTGCTGCATCGGGATACTCTTTTCCAAGCTGCAATGTCCTGGGCTCGCTGGTGATGTAAGTCCTGCTGTTCGTGAGATAGATGAGATCGAGAGGCGTGCACATCATCAGGAGCAGATCCATTGGTAGTTCCATTGTCTGGAAAAGGAGGTCGATACCTTCCTGGATGGGCAGGTGCACGAGAGCTGCGACTATAGAACGCGGAGGCATGACTGCGAGCCGTCTCTGATTGCCGCTTTCGAATCGCTATTTCTTCATCAAGTAGCCACATCTGTAAGTTAGACAGACTCTGTTGTTCCGAGGCCACAGTTTTCCACATTGTTTGGAAAGTGTCGTAGGCCGCTGGTAGATTACTCATCATCTTTGAAATGACCATCTCCTCAGAGAACGGTCGTGCCCCCAACTCTTCAATCTGGTTGTTAAGCATTTCGATATTGCCAATGAAGGTGGCCATATCATCATTTTCTCCCAGCCGCATGTTGTAGTAAGTCTCTTGTAGCTGATACAGGGATTGCACAGCTGTTCGCTGATGAATCAAAGCAAGCTTGTCCCAGATTTCTTTCGAAGTCTTGCAATTGATGATTTGATGAAGAATGGGCTTGTCCACTAACTGGATGAGTATAGAGAAGGCTTGCTTGTCTCTCTTCTTGAAATCAAGAATGGCATTCTGTACTGACTCTCTCTCTTCGGGAGACATTCCTTCTTCAGAAGCAGGTGTGACCATTTCAGAAAATAATGTTCGCCCAAATTGTATTTCTGGGACTGGAGTGGAGGACTGTAGAGATGGCAAGACCGGCATGCGCTCTGACCCGTCCACAATACCCATAAAACCTCGACCATCAAGAAACGCTTGAGCTTGGAATTTCCAAAGGTTGTATTCTTTTCCATTGTACTTTTGTAAGTTACTTAATTCCTTAAGGTCGCTCATGGTGAATTGGACTGCGCAATCAAGAAAGAGTGTTGTAGTGATCAAGAAGGAGTTAATATTGTGTCTGCTGGTTCTTTGGAACTATCAAGATTATCAAGAAGACAAATCCATAAACCCCCTTTTTATTTTGGAGAGAAACACAGTTTCGGCAAGCAAGAATCAAGAAAATTCAACAAGTAACTGTAAACAGCAATGCGGCGACCATTTCAGGCGTAGTGTGGGCCCATAACCTATCGTAAACAACAGTGATTCAGCATTCACTCATACACTTATCATACAATGAATCAGAGAACTAATCAGATACACTTGACAACCCTGTTACTTTCGAAGGACAAAAGAACACTTTATTCACAGAAAAACACCGTGCTACAATACTATCAGCAACTATCTACGTACAAACAGCACACACACACAACTCGTACTTGCACACACAGTGAGCAAGATACTGTTTCTTTTATTCTGCGAGTAGAAGCTTCTGTAACTAATCAAAGATCAGTACTAACTAACTAAGTAACTAATCTTCTACTAATGCTCAACGTATTAGTTCCAACACCCTCTCAAGGAATAGCAGGCTGGGTCTCCGATTGGTACGTCGAGTGCTCTGGCACTTGCCCAGGCAGGATTTGCTGAAAGAGACGAAAAAGTAGCATTGTGATTGTTTAGTGAGGGACTCTCATCAACATCTGATATTTGTAGATGAATTTCTTTGAAGCCCACTGATGGGATGGAGGAGGTCCTGCCTTTCCTCCCATGTACGTGATTTTCAATCGAAGGAATATAGAATTCCCAATGATGTAGATTCCTCCTGATCGGCCGACCTTCTTTGGGGCTTGGAGTGTATTAATTGCAATATATTGGCATCACGGATATCCAACAAACACATGCTTGTTTCAATGGACGCTGATTCATGACAACCAGCTATACATTGTGTGCATGACATGTCAAGTTCAGCAGCTCTCATGTACAGATGATCAGATAGAAGATTGTAAACCATTTTCTCCTTCACTGGGCAATGATAAGAGTCATGAAGACTTGATTGATACAAGTGAACATTCTTTTTATTCGAAGGCAACCACAGTGCCAGGTCTGAATACTCGAGGAGTCACAATCCTGATGACAACAGCTCGAACCGTGCTTTCAAATTAAAACTTGCCATGTACAAAGCTTCGACAGCTCAAGTGTTGGACCATAGCCCAAAGAACTCGTGTGCTGAAAACTTTTACCCGTGTTTCATATGTATTGATTTGCGATCTAATTGAATGACCTACATTCACATGAACTCTGCTCTGGTCCGACGGAGCTACGCTAAAAAAGCAATAATAAATCCTGAGGGCTGTCGATGTTCAACCTCAGGCAGTTGAGGTCGTCATTAGTCTACTGCCAAAAACTTCGCCCAACGAGTGCTACTGACCGGTTGGGGGGCAGAGAGATCCGACAGGGCAGCTGTAGACAGTGATGGTCTTCTCGACTTGCACCTTGAGGCCACCAAATTGGGCAGTGTAGTCGGATTGCGCGGAGGTGGGGATGAAGGCGAAGGCGAAGCTGTCGACGGTGCTCTCCAGGCTGACCAGGGCCTGGCGGATGGGTTCGGTGAAAGGGATCATGGTCAACACTCCGTGCTTGCTGATGACGGTGGCCAGCAAGATCTGGTGCACCTGCACGAACGTCGTGAGCGCATCCACCACCAGCTTCGCATCCACCACTGTGAGCTGCGTCCGAGACGGATCGTTCTGCAGCATGCTGGTGGCCTTGACGACGGCGTTCACAATGTTCTGGAACCCCGGGGCCACCCTGGGTCCCTGCGTCAGCGCACTCACATAATTGATCCCGCTCACCACCACATTCAGATCGCGCGACATCGTGGTCACCATGTCGAACACGCCCACAATTGCCACTCGGGTCGCGGCGTTGGCAGACTGGCTGCACAGTGCCAGCGACAGCACCAGCACGAACATAGCCCTTGATGACATTGTCGCCATGTCGATGGACAGCAGCTCCTCTTCGATCAAATCTGCAAGGAGGCCACACCAAGATGGAAGCAATTAATGAGCGTCAGTCATGTACTGCAGCAATCTAGCGCTGCAGGTATCCAGGCCAAGTTCTTCCACGGGATAGCAAGCAACCATCGGCTCCATCTACAGGAGCTGTTCATGCACAGGCAGGATAGTGAAGCACGACTAGGAATTACCCTCGGGTTTAAAGATAACGTACCTCTTCCCTCAGACGGAGAGTGTAGGATAGATCGCTCGTCGATGGATAGACCGGGTCGACTTAAGCTTATTGGTTGCTCAATCTCAGCGCATTATATACTGCGCGAACTCGCAAACGGACACGGCCTGGCTAGAAACGCTTATCAGGTGGGTCTGCAGCTGGGCAAGGCACCGCATTGCAAATTTAGTGTCCTCCCCAAGCACCAGCAGTAGCCCCGCCTCCCCCGGCCTCTTTACACTGTGGGCATAGTGTGCTCGCCATTACATCCGCCATTGGAACCACTTCATAAATAGAATCTAACGCTTGCCTTTTATATATGCACTCGCTTTCTAGGGACCAAGCGTCTCGGTAAACCGGTATGTTGATGAGAAACACTTGGTCAGTGTAAGTAGATGTCAAGAAGTCCAGCCATCAGGAGCAGTGAGCACGCTCGATCACGTTGCACTCTGAGAGAGTTGTCTCTTCGGAATCAGGATCGAGGCACGGATATTAAAAGATCAGCGTCAGATGATTACCGACCTCCGGGAGGAGATGTCCGTGACGAAGGTGCAAAGCATGCGGGGCGCCCGTAGGCGTCCACTTTAGCATGACGAAGTAACGGTTGACACTAAACCTCGCCCTACGACTTTTCAGGGGGAGGTGAATAGGGCTGGGCCCGGGCAGCCCCACAAAATAAATCTCAAATTTTTATATCCTGACCGAAAATTACTGTCCGCTCTGTCCGATTTCAAAAAATAAAATTGTCCTTACATTTTTTAAGGTCACTTGTTCATATAACTCATATGGAGTGCATTTCATCTTCAAGGTTCAGAATTCAATGTATATGTTCATTTTCCTTGAGTAAATAAAAAATTGATTGGGATTTCAATTTCGAAGTGAAACCAACAATAAAGCATCTAATTAACTTGGAAGCTAAAAATTATGTTACAAAACCCTTATTTACATTGAGGGTATAATTTTTGTGACTTATCATTGAAAGGGTCTTTGTTATTCTAAAACGGAATTAAAATTCATGTTTTATTTTGAGCATGTTTATTTTATAATATTTTAATTGATACCTTCTACTTTCACAAAGTATTCATACACATTCAAACTAATTAAGTGTGATTAAATGGTATTAAGTGTAAAGTTGCTGCGGCCTTGGCTTGAAAGTTCGTAGGGGAGGTTGAGTGTCCGCCTGAAGGAATAGTGTTCGGGGAGACTTTTGGGCAGAATTGGTGGAGATCCTCACAAGCTGAACCGGTTACACGTTGACGTGTTCCAACTTGGCTTTTTGGATTTGAGGTGTGTTCTCTAAATTCCTTTAGAATAATGGGCGATTCTCCGGAAGTCTTGAACTTCAACTGGTTACTTTTCAAACTCAATTGGTCAATTGTTTGTTTTACTTCGTTCTTTATTGGTCATATTTACATCTTGCACTTTGTGTTGCATTAGCAAATCTATGATGAAACACCAATTGACTTTGGTTTTCCCTTGATTTAGTTATGGAACTCATTGGAAATACGAATATAGAGGTCCCTTCAATTGTGTTGACTATTGAGTATACTAGAGTAGTGAATATAATTTGAAGTTGAAATCCAATGCTTTTTAGACGTGTGCTCTTAAGGTGTATGTTCTTGGATTCACACTTAACCACACACCATTCAAATATAGGTGTTCGTTTTAAAAACAATTGAATAGCACCCACATACCTCTAAACACATTTCAACATATTAAAAAGATATTCAATGCACATGATTTTGAAACGGAATTGTGTCCAAATCATATATCGTAGTCAGGGTTGTCTATTGTGTCGTGACGGAGGGTAATCCCGGCATAATGTCGTGCCGTCACGACATTATGCCGGATGATGTCTTTATCCTGACGGACTTGAATTTTACCAATTTTTTTGTGTAATTACATTAACCCAATTCGGACACGTAGGATTTACAATGTCCACGTGTGATGACATGTCAGCAAAGTAAAGGTAAAGTGGAGAAAAATTTACTAGAGCCCGTCCGCCCCCCCGTCCACCCCCGTTCCCAACCCCCGTTCGCCCACGTTCCCCCCCGTCCGCTCCCGTTCCCCGCCCCGTCCCCAACCCGTCCGCTTCCCCGTCCGCCCCCTCCGTCCGCTCCCCCCCCCCCCCCCTTTCGTCCGATTCGAATACTATAAATTGAGGGTTCAAGGTGCCATTTTTGCCTCCACTGACATAGTGTGTCTCAAGTCTTTTGATTCTCCTTTGAGGAGTGAGGATTGAATGTGTGAGACCCGAATGCAGAGGATACTTTGTCCAATCTAGTGACTGTGAATTAGGGTTGCCCTTGTGGCACTCTTGAACAGGACCTAGTATGCGATCAAAGTTACTTGCTCTAACTTGTTTGTATTTGCAGGTTTTGTTGAAGTCATGCCACGCCGAAATGATGCATGGGATCATTGGTATGAGGATAAGGGGATGGTTTCCGGTAAATCACAAAGGCAGGTTAAATGTAGGTTTTGCCCGTTCGTCATATCTTACCGAGGAAATAGAATGTTGGCCCACCTTGGTTATAGATCTCCTGTAGGGGGTGCTTGTGATGTTTCCACATGTAGGATGGTTCCCCCGCATATTAGGGTCTTGTTTGAACATTGTGGAGGCATTGTGCCCTTACATGTAGGCATTGTAAATGAGGACTCTCCGGTGCCAGATATTGTACCTCTGGAGCCTATTATAGCGGACTCCGTAATTAGTGAAACAGAGCCTTTGCTTATGTCCCAATCCACTCAACATTCTGATGTTGTGATATATGGCACACCTCCTCGTGAACTACGTCAACTCAACATAACGGAGGGGTTCAATGTGTCAACAAAACAACTCCTTGATAGAGCATGGGCAACGGCTTTTTATGAAGCTAACATTCCTTTTAACATTGTGAGACATCCTGCATTTGTTCATGCTGTGCGTGAAACTGCCCGTCATCGAATGCCAGCCTACACACCACCATCGTACAATGCCATCCGTACGAAGTTGTTAACTGATAAAAAAGTTGACCTAAATAGGCAAGTGAAGGAGAAGCTGGGGAATTCCGTTGACAAATATGGCATTACAATATATTGCGATGGATGGGACAACGTGCAAAACCAACCTCTCCTAAATGTTCTTCAATGTGGCACAAAGGGAGACGTTTTCTTGGGTACCATTGACACCACGGGAAATCACAAGGATCATGTCTACGTTGTTGCTCAAATTCAACCATTTGTGGAAAAGGTTGGTCGACATAATGTGGTCCAAGTTTGCACCGACAATGCCCCAGTTATGGCCTCCGCTGCTCGCGACTTGATTCGAGCAAATCCCGATCTATATTTTCAAGGATGCGCTGCACATTGCCTAGATCTCCTCTTAGAAGATTGGGGGAAGGAGGAATGGGTGAAAAAGTTGGTAAAAAAAGCGCGCCATATTTGTGTATTTGTTAAAAACCATCATGCTTCTCAAGCTATATTCTGGGGGTTGTCACCAAATCTCTCACTCCGCCTACCTGTAGAGACCCGTTTTGCAACGAACTTCATCATGATAGAACGTCTTTTCCAAGTACGCAATGCTTTGGAAAGAATGGTGGTTGATGAGGATTGGCCTACTCTAATGCGTGATATGAGGAGGAGATCTCGCACCTCTTACATGAAGGGCTCTGTTGTGCGAAGCTTTATACGTTCTGATGGATTCTAGAACACGTGCGAAAATTTCTTGTATATGGTGATCCCGGTTGTTAAAGCTCTTCGTGTATTTGATGGCAAGGCGCCTGCAATGGGAATGGCTTGGAGGGTCATGCATGATTTACAAACCCATATTCATGGATTCAGTAAACCTCCATTTCGCTTAAGCCCTGAGCTTGCTGCAAATGCTATGCTAACGTTTCAAAATAGATGGAGGTTGATGTTGAATGATCTATATTGGACTGGAGCGATGTTAAATCCGCTTCTACGTGGTTGGGCCCCACTCTATGAGGATGATAATTCGAGGACAATCCTAAATCGAGTTCTTCGCATGCTTGCTCAAGATGAGGACACTTATGTCCAAATCCTCCACCAATACCAAGATTTCCTTGAAAATCGAGGGCCTTTTGCTGATTCTACTGACCCGAGCGTGCATGCCGCACTTCTCCATGAATGGTGGGATGCAATGGGAGATGGAGCTAAAGCCCTCCAAACAATAGCAAGACGTATCTTTGCACAAGTATGTTCCGCATCCGCATGTGAACGCAATTGGAGCATGTACTCATATGTTCACAATAAGAGTCGCAATCGCTTGAAGCATAGTCGTGCTGAGGACCTCGTCTACATATATACCAATAGTAGGCTCATTCGACATCGGAGGGGCCCAAGACCTGCGCAATGGTACGAATTGAATGAGGTCCATTCTGACGATGACCTTGACGAAGAAGATGACAACGAAGATGACGTGGATCCAAATGATAGGGCCGGAAATGATGATGACAACAATGTTGATGACATCGACTTTGATTTGGATGACCTCGATTCTGAGAATCATGATTCAGAAGATGAGAATGGCAATGGTGGTGATGGAAACCTTGGGGTGTTTGATTTTGATGAACCGGATGTCCCCCAACATAACGACGGAATGCATGACGATCATGAGGGGTCTATTCGAGGACCGCCTTTTGAAACTCTCCACACTGGACAAGGGTTTCGCCCTGACCATAATGTTGCTATGTGTCGCGCACCTCTCCATGAGGAGTGCCTGAAACACCATGGGCACAAGGGGGACCCCGGAGTGACACCCGGGACTTATGGTGCCGTTGGTGAGAGGGCCCAAGTGATCCTAGTGTGGGTGAGGGCCCCGGGCGTTGGGAACGCCTCCCACCCACGGAGACTAGGATGCACAAGGGTAAGGCCATAAGCTATGCGTAGCTCATGGCGTGGTGATTCTAGAATGCTCAAGATCACCTCAATCGGAGGTGTGAGCTAGGAGTTATGGCCATTTGAGTGGGGTGCTGTCCCGGGACAGCGCCCTGGTACAGCAGTGCCTGGGAGTGATTCCCGGGACTGCCAAGGTTCAAACAGGCATAACTTCCTCAAGACTTGCCGGAATGGGGCAAGCGAGGAGTCCATCGGCATCTACGTGAAGCGTAGATGAAGATGGAGTGGTTGGTTGTTATGATCAGACATCATACAAGGAAGTTATGATGGTCTGAAGCTGCTGGGGGGTTCTAGGCCCAGCAGCTAAAGGAAAATGTCCACTTGGCCCCAACTCTTGGTAGAGAGACAAGAGGTTGGTTGGCGGTGGGGTAGGGGCCCCGTGTAGAGTCCTAGAGGCTTATATGGGTGAGGTGGTGTGGCCTCACCCACCCGAGGCCGAACGGCACGGCCTCCATGGGCTTTGGCCCATTGTGAGGCCATAGTTGCCTAGTATGGTTCGGGTTGTTGTAGTGTTGCTCCGGCAACACGATGATCAACATAGGATTGGACTTCCATGGATGGAAGTCGACATCAAAGAAATGGGTTACCGATTAAGGGGTGAGTCCCGAAAGCAAAGTAGGAGGGTTGGTTCCCCTTCTATGAACTATATGGTCCGGGGTAAGAGGAGCTAACCATTAGCATGGCGGTATGCGAAGGGTTAGCGCTCGTAACCTTTGCTAGAAAGGAAAATTGGCAAGATTGTCAAGGGGGGCTAGCAAGGGTTGCGACACTATGGGGGCAAGTGAGAATGTAGGAATTGAAGTAGATTCCTTGCAACCTCGGAGCGATTCTCTTTCTTTTGGTGAAGGTGACAATGTACTACCCGCAAATGAGCCAACGCACGTTCAACAGGATCCACTTCCAGCCCGAGTACATTCTGAATCCATGGACGCCTCTCTCATATCCAACCATCGTATAGAAGATCAAACGCCCAATGTTCCTGAAATACCTACAACTCCATTCCGTGCTCTTCAAAGATGTCGCGCACCTCTCCATGAGGAGTGCCCGAAACACCATGGGCACAAGGGGGACCCCGGAGTGACACCCGGGACTTGTGGCGCCGTTGGTGAGAGGGCCCAAGTGATCCTAGTGTGGGTGAGGGCCCCGGGCGTTGGGAACGCCTCCCACCCACGAAGATTCGGAGGCACAAGGGTAAGGCCATAAGCTATGCGTAGCTCATGGCGTGGTGATTCTAGAAAGCTCAAGAACACCTCAATCGGAGGTGTGAGCTAGGAGTTATGGCCATTTGAATGGGGCGCTGTCCCAGGACAGCGCCCTGGTACAACAGTGCCTGGGAGTGATTCCCGGGACTGCCAAGGTTCAAACAGGCATAACTTCCTCAAGACTTGCCGGAATGGGGCAAGTGAGGAATCCATCGGCATCTACGTGAAGCCTAGATGAAGATGGAGTGGTTGGTTGTTATGATCAGACATCATACAAGGAAGTTATGATGGTCTGAAGCTGCTGGGGGGGTTCTAGGCCCAGCAGCTAAAGGAAAATGTCCACTTGGCCCCAACTCTTGGTAGAGAGACAAGAGGTTGGTTGACGGTGGGGTAGGGGCCCCGTGTAAAGTCCTAGAGGCTTATATGGGTGAGGTGGTGTGGCCTCACCCACCCGAGGCCGAACGGCACGGCCTCCATGGGCATTGGCCCAATGTGAGGCCATAGTTGCCTAGTATGGTTCGGGTTGTTGTAGTGTTGCTCCGCCAACGCGATGATCAACATGGGATTGGGCTTCCATGGATGGAAGTCCACATCTAGGAATGGGTTACCGGTTAAGGGGTGAGTCTCGAAAGCAAAGTAAGAGGGTTGGTTCCCCATTATGAACTATAAGGTCCGGGGTAGGAGGAGCTAACCATTAGCATGGCGGTATGCGAAGGGTTAGCGCTCGTAACCTTTGCTAGAAACGAAAATTGGCAAGATGGTCAAGGGGGCTAGCAAGGGTTGCGACAAAAGAACTGCATCCACCTCTACGGTGCAAGTGCATGCACAAGGTCAACGTCGTCCTCTCACTCGAAGTATTGCCAATACTTCTAGATTGGGTGTTTCACATGCAACTGCGGTGGGTGCTATTTTGGTTGCTATACACAATGTTTCAAGAAATGTTACTACAGAGGCGCCACGTCGTCAATCTGTTTGTCGACATGTTGTTGAGAACATACCAATTGCAATTCCATCCGCATCAGTTTCACTTCCACACAGTCAATCCAATGGAACAGGTGGCCTTGGAGTTGGAGGCGGAAGTACAACGGGGGATGTTTTTATAGATGGAAGTAAAGATGAAGTGCACTCAAGTCGTGGTACGGGTGGAGGGCGTCAGAGAACTACGAGAGGTGTCAAACGTACTAGGAAGAGGTATCAGGGAAGATCGCTTCCGTTTACTGCTGAAGACTACAATGAAGATGAGGGTAGACCACATCTAGATGAAAATGGCATACAGGATGCAGAGGGCTCCCGGCCGACCAAGAAGATAATTTTCTCACAACGTGACCGAAAGTTGCATCTTCGGAGCGCGACTCCCCAAACAGATGATGATTGCAGCACAGACGAGTCTAAAGAGGACCCAAGATGTGTCGAAGCAAATGATCCCACAGTACGGATTCGAACGTAATGGTTTTGCACAAATGCGGTATTTTGGTGCTCCCACGTACTCCCATAATTTATTACTTACGTTAAAATTGATACAAGTTACACCCTTAGGGCCTTCGGTTTATATTTAGACCACAAAGCGAACGTTATCTTCGAAGTTGTATCATTTTATTATAGTAATAAAATTATTTATTGCATGTTTTTAAAAAAATTTAAAATACAATATGGTTGTCAACTTGGCATTGCAATTAATCTCCAACAACATGTTATGCCTTTATTAATTACTATTTTGTATTATTCTTACTGTGAATGGAGTTTTATGTTTATTTATTGAGCTTCTTAAAGAAAATACTTTTATAAATATTGCAATCCCCTATTGCTCGATTGTACATGCTTCGTTGGTGACATCCTCTTTTTGAGGACTTTTCTATCCGTTTTATATAATTATATTTTTATGTGGTATTCAATATTGACTATGTAGTTAATAGTACTTTTGGTTAGACTATCATATGAATTACTAATATTCAAGTAAGTTTTTTAAAAGTTTCGAATAACATTAAAACATGTGGCATCCATATGCTATCTTTTACACGATCTTAGAAATGATAACTTGTCGGTAAATCCTCTTTATATTACATATTCTTTGAACATGAAATATGTTCATTGTGTCCAAAGTCTTCCTCCGTTCCTATACAACTTTTTAAACATGGTACAAAAATGCCTAATCCGAATCTGAATCGAGGTCTATTCTAGCTGAAGTAGATCCTCGTCGTACTCGTGATGATTCCCCCGCTTCCATGTTTCGCGTTGTTCCACGGGTGAGGTATAGACGACTACCAGGAGACAATGGAACGGCATTACGTGGTCTAGGCCCACCATTTAGCCATCTCAATACCGCATCATCCGCAACTCTATGCAAGAGTGCATCAATTGCAAGCAACTGCAGCCTGTTCTTGTGCTACCCCACCTCTAACTGCAATTCAAATTTCGGATCCCGTTCCGTAGGCATGTCATCTGCATCTTCTTCCAAATCATGCTCCGATACTGATTCGAGACATGCTGCATTGTACCAAGGATGATGAATGCCTCTCTTTAATTGTCTGTTGGTTGTATCCCAATGTCATTCAAGAGTTTGGTACAAAAATCTTTTCAAGCATGATCGGGGGCTTGTTGGGATACAACTCGTCTACAACATACAAAATTTGACGTGCATTCCGTGTCCAGTCGCCATCTCTGTTTTCGTGTCATAGCTCAATCTTGGCACAATTGTATAACCAACTCCACTCAACATTCTCCCCATCAAACTCTTGAAGATCGAAGGGAAAGTCTCATGGCTTTAATACCCAGTCGTTAGGCATGTAATCCCGAAGGCCAAATTGGAGGTACAAACGAGGGTGGAAGGGTGATCTGCAATGAGGACATTGGCGTTTCTTGATCATATTCCCTATTAGACATTATGGATAGAATTGGGCCCCATATGATCCAACTTGATAGCATCCCTCTAGGCCAAGTGGACATTGGCAAATCGCACACGCGGTTCCGTCGAAGACCATTGTATGTGGATTTGGCCATAACAACTTACCCCTCATGCGGAATGGATATTCATGCACTTGGGTCACATTCCAATGGTAATCTGGGTCAGTCACTTGACGCCAATTGATGCTCCTGTTTGGCAATGTCCACTCATTAGTTATATCCCACCTACTAGGGTACATATGCTCATCTTCTGGCCATGACGTGAGCATCATATTCGCACTTTCTGATTGAGGTTCCATTCTTTCTAGATGCTCTCAAACTCAGCTTCAAATTGACGAGCCTTAGCCATAGCAAGCAATGTGCTTGTCCTCATATTCTTGCGCTCCACAATCGCATCCAACAGGAATTTCTTTAACCTTGCATTCTATTCCTCCAGTCCATTGACCACTTGAAGTTATTGTTGCATGTCCACCACCTCCACTTCATTGACCACTTGAAGTTGTTGTTGCATGTCCACCACCTCTTTTTGCAAAGCCTCTATCTTTCCTCGCATTACTTCATTCCTCATACATACTTCCAGAGCTTGTGACTTTGCAATCTTGGCCTCCTGTACAGCTGTGTCCCTCTCTGCTGCCAAAGACTGAAGGTTAATTGGTGTACTACTTGAACTGCCAGCCTCCCCCATCGTAAGTGTTGCAACTTTATTTTCCAACTTGAAAATCCTTGCTTTATACTCACGAATTTCCGCGGCATGTTGCTTACGCAACTCCTCCATTCTGCTCTCCATCGGGTCCGCTCTAAATTCACCAAAGTTTACCTCGTCTAGGACCTCGTTAACCACGTCGTTGATTAGGTTGTTGACCTCGACATTTGCCTCCATGCCCTCATCCATATGCTCAAACGCCTCTTCGATGGCCATCTCCACGTCATTGGCTGGTCGTTTACGATTACGTGGTTTTTTTGGTTCCCGACCCTCTGGAATTGGGGCCCCAGGCTCATCCACTAGTCTAGGATTCCTCCTGAACTACTCCGAAACGGGAGTGTATGGAATATCTGGAACTGTGCATTTAGTGAATGCAATTCCAATACCCCCAAATTTCTGAGCATGCAGAGCAGCCAAACTTGACCAATCCACCCTAATTCGCAACACGTGCTCCGCATACATCATTCACGCCACCGACTTTGGAATTGTACTCTTGGGCCATCTATCCAAATTATTGGAGATACTTCTAAGTATCGTTAGGAATCTCCATTTTGCCTCCACGTCATCAAACTGCATATAACTCGTACTAATGGCCTTGCAATGTCGCTCATGACAAGGTCTTGGCCACAACCGATCAAAGTGAGGAAAACCCACGTACTGCATTGCAGTCTTCTCTGACCACGGTTGTGGTACATTCTCCCAACCTGCCCTGGCTCTTTGGGTGTTGTCATCATAAACATCCTACTCCAACCCAGCGGCCTTGCGTACATGTGATCTGTGACAACCTGATCTTCCACTTGCCATATCTCCAGATCCTCCACTTGCCATGTCTGGAAATCCTTCACTTGCCGTATCCACCCAAATTGTAGTTTCTAATTCTAATCTAGAACTCTAATTTTTAAATTACTAATTGCACTTCATAATAGTGCTACAAAACATCCAAGCATACACTTCAAAATAGTGTTGCTGTGGAATTAGTTCAAAAATGTCGTTAAAAATTAAACTACAAAAATTCAGCACACCCTTCGAGCACCCCGCTACCAGCGCTCACGCAAAGGCCAGTTGATTGGGCGAGTCACAAGGAATATGCCAAAAAGGCAATATGCCACGTCACAAGGGAACGGGTCCAAGTGGATCACACCCACAAACAGGTCAGTAAAAAAAGTATAAAAAGATCCCAAAAAAATGATCCTTAACTCCTCCGAGCACCCCGCTACCCCGCACTCTGTAGTAGAGGAGGGTCGTCCGGGCGCCCACAAGGAGTGGAGTGGGGTATGTAAGTGGTCCCCTCCACTTATATACCCCTCCATCCGCTCCCCGTTCCCACCCTGTTCGCACCCGTTCCCCTCCCGTCCGCGCCCGTTCCCCCCCCCCAATCCGCACCCGTTCCCTTACGTCCGCCCCCGCGTTCCCCCCCTAGTCCGCACCCGTTCCCCCCCCCAATCCGCACCCGTTCCCTTACGTCCGCCCCCGCGTTCCCCCCCTAGTCCGCACCCGTTCCTGCCCCCGTCCGCACCTGTTCCCCCCCCCAATCCGCACCCGTTCCCTTACGTCCGCCCCCGCGTTCCCCCCCTAGTCCGCACCCGTTCCTGCCCCCGTCCGCACCCGTTCCCCCCCCCAATCCGCACCTGTTCCCGCCCCCGTCCGCACCCGTTCCCTTACGTCCGCCCCCCCGTTCCCCTCCGTCCGCCCCATGTTCCCCTCCGTCCGCTCCCCTCAGTTCGCTCCTGCGTTCCCCCCGTCCGCTCCCCCTCACTCCCCCCCCCCCGTCCGTTCCCATAAGTCCGCTCCATGTTCCCCTACGTCCGCTTTAGAGTTCCCATCCGTCTGCTCCCGCGTTCCCCTTGAATCTGCACTTTTTAACTTTTTTTGGAAGTTTGGACATAGTCTCGGTTTTTTGGCTCTCAAAAATTCATATGAAGTCCAAAAAATGAGTTCTTGGTATCCATGGATAGGTAATGAAGTCCTCTATATGAATATGCAATAATATTTTTACTGCACATTCCCGCGTCCCCCCATCCGCACCCCATCTAACTTAGGCCCTTCGCAAATAATATATGTGACACTAAATATCATAACCGGTGTACTTATCCACACAAAACTAATGAAGAATCCCTCAAGCAACAAAGTAACCAATGTAGTATGATGACCAACAAATTATCACCCCTATGGAAATTTTTTATCTATACAACAATTTGTCGTAAGGACAAATACACAAAAATACACATATTTGCTACTCTATATATAATATTAAAATTTCAAAATTTGTAAGACAACGATGAACATGCATAGAAGTATGCAATAATAAGCGGTTGGTTGAAATTTTTTTTAAAAAAATATCATAGAAGTGGTACAATATATTGTACAAGTAATAACTTTATTATTGCGACGACGGTACAAATGCCCTTTATAAATCACATATATGAACAAACCATGTACGATTTAATATTCCACTTCATTCCGTCAACTTGACTTCCGTCATGGTAACCTCGTAGATGCTTGTGGCTTCCGTCGAGGGTCCATTTTCGGGAGAGGATTCGGTCGAAGTAAATCAACATAACTAATCGTTCGGTCTTTCATCCGTTCCTTCAATGGTAGCCGATGAGGCGATAATCTTCTCTTCTTCTTACGAAAAGGCAAAGTCCTTGAAGATTCTCCCGCTACCTTGACATCTTCAATGTCGATTGAATTGTCATCCATATCCCCAGGCTTCACCCAAATATCCATGCTCAAATCAACTACATCATTTGAATCTCCATCCACGCTTTTTGTTAGATCTTTCTCCACTGCATTGATCTCGAATTTTGCCGCATATCGTCGTTGGTCCTCCTCCGCCCTCAACTTCCATGCTTGTGTAGATTGTGAGAAGGAGGTCATGACATAGTCATCACGAAATCGATCTCTAGCACTTCTCTCATCTCTCTCACGCTCGGGTGATGGATTGAATGGAATATCGGTTCACCTAAATTTGCTATCTCCTCATCACATCCTAGATCCTCAAACATGTCTCTCTTCTCTCCCATCCTATCCATGATACTCTACCCTCGTTATATATATGAGTCTAAATGCTCTACTTATATACTGAGCTCAAAGGACTTTATGAAATTACAATATTTGATATAATCCAAGATGTAGAAGATCTAATTCTCGTTGGTAAGATAAAGACAACACAATAGGAATAAAAAAAAGGTTGGTGAAGTCAAAAAGTTAGTTGCACTTTTTGAAAAAGTCCCCCAACACCCGCATTGGAAACCTCTTTGATATCTCTTTGAAGCTTCTATATTTGATGGATTGTCCTTTCATTCAACAAATCACATATTTGTGTTTCAACCTTAGTGGTTAGTATGGTTTCACAACCCATACGCATTCGAATGTCATTTTAATTCAACAAAGTACATATTTGTGCTTCAACCTTTGTGGTCCATATGGTTTCACAACGCATATCAGGCATCCGAATGCCATCTTCATTCAACAATTCACATATTTGAGCTTCAACCTTAGTGGTTCGTATGATTTCACAACCCACACGCATCCCCTTAACACCATATTCGTTATTTTGGGAGATTTTCAGTCTCCCAATTTGATGACAGTTTAGGTGGAGTCGACCTAAAATGTACCCAGTGGGTACATTTTAGGTCGACTCCACCTAAACTGTATTTTCCCAAAATCATGGAATTTTCCCATTATGATGAATATGATGTTCCTTGCCCTTTCATTCAACAATTCACATATTTGTGCTTCAATCTTTGTGGTTCGTAAACCCTAAACCCTAAACCCTACGTCATTCCAAATTGCTACCACATATGCGCCATTGTTTTGTTCTCACACTCATGTAGAAGTGTTTCCATACATGGTTTGAGGGTTTAGGTTCCCAGCTTTCCAACGAACCCACCCGCTTTTTTTTAGGATGCCTACAGCAAAAGTTAAACGTTCGCAAATCGCGAGGACTACTTCAAGTTGGTACAATTTCTACTTAGACATATAACTTATGGTATACATTGGGGTTTTTAGAAGGGGTCATGAACGCACGTGATTCTCAAATATAATGTAGAGTGCATCCCCCGAGTTCCCATAGGCTTCATAAAGATATCTTACCAACACCTTACACAAATTAGAACATTCTAGAAAAGCAAATTAATCTGGTCCACATTGATATTAAACTAGGGAATTGGTGTGGGCTTAAATTTAATGTGGCCCACATTAGTGATCATTTGGGGGGGGTGCACTATACTAAATCCGTATGAGTATATGTGAGTGCACAAAAGAGGTATTGATTTGAACTTTGTTGTATTATGTATGCATATTTTTTACAAAATTATAAGTTGTAGTTATGTAAATATATAGAATAATTTTAAAAAATATACAACATCTCTACTAACTTGTATGGTAGTGTCACTAGATTTTATAGAATAAGGTTTATTTTATTTTAGTATTGGCTTAAACTGGTACATAAAAAGAACCAATCACAAGTGAACATACGATCTTACATATCATTTGATGGTAGACTTCAAAACAATAATTACATTAGCTTTTATGACATGTATTACAAATCAGATTATGGGAGGATTGAATAGAAACATATGCTTAGGGACTTGGAAAAAAGGTCGGACGTGGCCTACCATGACATTCTTAACAAATTTGATTTGATTTGGGGGGTCAAAGGTCTTATTGTGACCCGTAGCAACTTAGTCCCTACTTGGAAGGATAGGCCTCAAATGAGCATTATTTATAGATTTCCACTTAGGCTGCGCTGTTTTGGTTGGGTTGGTTGTATTTTGAATTTGAATTTTCAATTTGTGCCAAAAAAAAGAATAAGACATGTATTGCAAATTTAAGGGCCGGTTCACAATATGGCCAAACTTTGAGAGGTTCAACATTTGGACCAATGAAAATGTTGAAATGCCCAAAGTCCGTCCTCTCGGCCTTCACACTAGAGGCCGAAGTCCAAAGGACGTCGCCTCCAAAAGAGCCTAGGTGGCAACACTTTTAGGAAGTTATGGCGCCAAGAGTTCGGCCTCTCGAGCAAAGTTTGGGTATAGCAAAATGCTCAACCCAAACTTCCGTCGAGAGGCCGAACTTTTTTTTCATTAAAATAATCAATCATTGACAAGATCTTGGCCGTTAGATTGGAGGGGTTATTTTGAGCAAGGAATAAAGTGGCATGCTCCTTTGAGTTTGGACTTTGGGCTTGGCCTTTGGAGGCTTCACACTTTGGCCATCCAAGCCAAGAGGCCGTGGGAGTTCATGGCCAAAGGTTTGGACTTTGCGCTTGGCCTTTGGAGGCTTCACACTATGCCCAACTAAGGCTACCCTTACTATATTTTATTGGCTATTTTCAGTTCATTTCTTTGGACTCTCAACAAAGTTGGGCCACTCAATCGCACGGCCTCTCGACTTGGACGGCCATAGTGTGAACTCGGTCATTTACACTTTTTTTTTAAAGTTTAGACATAGTGTCCGTTTTTTGGCTCTAAAAAATTCATATGAAGTCCAAAAAATGAGTTCTTGGTATCCATGGATAGGTAATGAAGTCCTCTACATGAATATGCAATAATATTTCTACTGCCAAAAAATATATGGCCGCAATTCCACATTGTTCCCCTGCCCCCCTTCAACCCCGTTCCCCACCCGTCCGCCCCACGTTCCCCCTCCGTGCGTTCACGTTCCCTTCCGTCCGCCCACGTTCCCTACCGCGTTCCCCTCCCGTCCGCCCCACGTTCCCCTACCGTCCGCCCCACGTTCCCTCCCGTCCGCCCCATGTTCCCTCCCGTTCCCTTCCGTCCGCCCGCGTTCCCTCCCGAGTTCCCCTACGTCCGCCCACTCGTTCCCTCAGTCCGCCCCCGTGTTCCCACGTTCCCACGTTCCCCATACGTCCTTTTCGTGCCCCATGTCAAATCCGACCGGGATCCCATAATGATTGTGCACCCCTTTGCCTATATAAAGCCGTGGGGCTTTAGTTCCCCTCACTTTCCTCTCCTCCCACCACAAAGGGACCCGAGACCTTGTTGCCGTCCCAAGGACAGCGGCACCGCGCGGGTCTCAGGGGGTTTGGGAGGGCAGGGCAAATTGTGGGGGAACCCTCGCAATTTTTTTTCTAGATTCACGCACTCATTTCTACATTCACTCACTCACGTGGTTTTTTCACGATGGAGGGGGAGGACATTGCTCCTTACCAAGACGAGGATACGAGGGTGCACCGTGCTTGGCTCCAAAGCACTGCATCTGCGCATACTGGAGAGGGTACGGGAAGCGATGCCGGAAGTGGAAGTACTGCAACACGTCCCCCACGTCCAGATCCTTTTCGGTTTGGCGAAGAGTTCTTTGTTGTTGGTCATTTAGGAGGCAACCAAACACGTGGAAGCCGTGGAACACGTGGGAGTCGGGGAAACAGTGGCCATAGAGGGAGAACATGAAGGGGACCAAGCTCAGGCAATTCCACAGATATAAATGCAGCCACTCGTGGTGAGTCCGGGCCACCACGATCTCTGACACGGCAGACATCAAGATCGGAGAGCCCTGCACGTGATGTACCTCAGGGTTCGGAGCATGGTGAAAGACGGGGACAGAAACGCCCAACAGTTTCGGAAGGGACGGAGGAGGGGTCCGCGGTATCAGGTTCACAATCGAGGAAAAAGAAAAATAGAGGCAAACGCGACCCGCGAATCGATGAGGCTCGAAACCATTGTAGGGTCATGCTGTTGGAGTGGTTTAGAAATAACAGTATGGTTTATTTGGAAAAAAAATACCTCAATGATGGTACAAAGGGTTTAGAGTTGGTGAGGAACGATTTGATGCTTATTCTCACGGAAGCCACGGCTGGAGCGGAGTTTGAAGAAGCTAGGGGCATGAGCGATTGGGACACCTGGATTGAACAACAAGCTAGGGAAGCAATCTACAATCCAACAATGGCATATGATGCTCTGCATCCTGGCGAGGGAAATAGTAGTGGCAGGAAGTCCGAGCTGTACATGAAGCTAGAGAATTGGAAAAGAGGCGTAATAGCAGCAAAAGGAACATCCGCCCGCAACCTTCCCATTTTTATTGACAGGCAGATGGCAGACAATATTGCCACTCAGGGCCGGCAGGGTGTCATATGGTTGCCTAGGAATGCGGAGATCAAAGCCTTGGATAAGGAAATCTTCCAAGGGACCTTCGGAGTGGTGCGGAGAGTCACAATTCATGGAACATCATTCATCCCTAGCTGGATAGAGTGGGCTGGGAAGACCATGAAGGCCACGAATAGTCTGGAGAACCGAAATGAGCGTTCAGTTGAAGCATTGGCGTGTCCAGTAGATCATCCTGGGGTAATCAAGCTACAATACCTCAATATGAAAACATACAAATCATATTCGATGTGGTGGAATGGAGGCTCCTTGAAGAACATGAGGGTCTATGACTTCAGCGTTCCGGAAACCCACGAGTGCACAATCCTTCAAATGCCTGGGCCAGACTTTGAAGCACGGAAACGGTTGGTTATATATTGAAGGCATCGAGCTTATTTGGCATGGGCTCTAATGTGCATTGTGGATGTAGTGCACAAGCATGACATGTTACACAATGACCTTAATCCCAACAATGTCATGCTGCATTTCCCACAAGATCGTGGAAACACGGTTTACATTGGTGTGTGTGATTGGGGCATGGCATCCTGGGAGATGAAGACGCACCCTCCAACTATGGAAGAGATTCAGTGGATGAGATGAACAAGCACAAAGCAAAATACAACTGTGCTGGTCCAGAATTATTCCATGTACGAGGGCAACGTGGAACATCCACCTCTCCGGTGAGGATGGCTCAGAAACATAGGCACACGTTTCTCTCGGAGTCCTTCTCAGTGGGTGCTTTTGCAAGGAAGATTTATGCCAAGGATTCGACTTCTCCCTTGTTTCAGCTAAACAGTGATCCAAATGGCTTGAAGATGCGGTTTGAGTTAGCATTGGATTCATTGACGAAGACCAATCCAGCGGAAAGATCAACCATCACACATGTAGTGAACATGTTGAAGTCCCCTCCATACAACATGGTTAACCCGACAATGTGCTTCCGTAATACTGTAAAATAGATTTTTTTTGTTTTTTTTGCAGCAATTTTGAATCATACCAATTTTGTAACCGTTGGAGATGTAAATAAAGCCATCATTTTTTCATACAAAACTTGTATATTGTATGAGGTTTATGGATCTTAGTGCAATGTTCATACTCCATGAGGCTTTTGCTCCATAATCGAGAAGAAGTCTATGGGAGGCTAACCAAGGTTCTCGCCTCTCGTGAGGCCACATCGTTCTTTCACATCATTGTTATCACATCCATGTGCTAAGTTCAAGTTAACTATAGTTGTTTGTGATATGTCTTGCCAAAATGCAGTTACCTATATTTATTCTAATTTTGGTATGCCACAAAATGTAGTCAACTATAGTTATATCTAGTTAACTAAAGTTGAGCACAATATTGCAATAGTTATATCGGTTGTACACATGATCCTAAACATCTCTAAATGTTAACTTTCTTCTACTCCCCACATATTGCACACTATAAATGTTAAACGTGTTAACTGTTAACAAAATGGTACTCCCTTCTTTGTAAATCTAACTCTATAAACGTTAACGGATGAAATACAACCATAATATAGATGATAAAAACTACACATCCAGTTACATTTATTCATATTCACTCGTGATTTGTAAACTTGATATTGAATAAAGTTTTGATTGGGTGTGCAATTTTATGAATGGTATTCTCTCACAAGGACTCTTCACAATTGCTTATATTTATATTTATATAATTCAGAAACACTTTTTTTGGAAGTTTGGACATAGTCTCGGTTTTTTGGCTCTCAAAAATTCATATGAAGTTCAAAAAATGAGTTCTTGGTATCCATGGATAGGTAATGAAGTCCTCTACATGAATATGCAATATTATTTCTACTGCCAAAAAATATGGCCGCAATTGCACGTTGTTCCCCTCCCCCCCGCTCCCCTCCGCGTTCTCCCGTCCGCTCCAGCGTTCCCCCCCGTTCCCAACCCCCATCTGCTCGACCCCCCTCCGTCCGCTCCCCCCCCCCTCCGTCCGCTCCACCCCCCACCCCCGTCCGCTCCACCTCCACCTCCGTCCGCTCCACCCCCCTCCCGCTCCACCCCCCCCCCCCCCCCCCCCGTCCGCACCACCCCCCCGTCCGTCCGCTCCACCCCCCTCCGCCGTCCGCACCACCCCCCTCCCCCGTCCGCCCCACACCCTCCTTAGTCATATTTTTCTACTTTGATTTTAACAGAATGATAAACACAATGGCAAAATGGTTTACTTGGCAAGGGAAATATGCACATCCACGTCGGCGTTTTCTGCCACATAGGACGCCACCTTGGCAAGAAGGTAAGTATTTTACCCACCCTAGTCCATTCACCCTATGTTGACCCTACGTGGACCCTATTGTGTCGTGACGGAGGGGTCCGTCACGACACGACACGACATGACGTCGCGATAAACAACCCTGATCGTAGTAGGTTTAAGAATCCTTGCAAAAAAAAAAGTTCATTTGAAAGTTCATTATGCTTAAGCACCCTTACAACAAGTTATCATAACAAAAACTTGGGTCACTATGTGAAATTTGGGTCACTGTGAATGTAATAGACTAATGGGGAAATGCAATATTGAGGAGGATGGAGATTGCAGGGATAGGTGTCCAAAGCTAAATAGTGTGGATGAACATAAGTCCATGGATGAGAAATGACACAAGTATTGTCTATATAGAAGAGAAGGGATCATACGGTGAAGTGATCTATGTGGATGGATAAGGAAGCTTTGATCTACATTTGGTAAGATTTCATAATCCTAAAAGTATCTCTCAAATGTTATGGATAAATAGGGATAAGGCTCGGGACTCGGTGGAAAGAGAACATATTATTATGTTTTGTGTGTGTCTCCAGGTTGGGAGGTGGGCCTCTAGATTGGAAAATGTGAACAATTTAGCTTGCTTGAATATAAAGGTTGATTACAATTTTGGTACATCCGAGCATTACGTTTTGTTGATTCGCATTGTGTTGTGTTTTGCTCGTGATTTTGTTTTTGGGGTGTTGTTGTGATTTGCTTTAGCGCCATGCTCTCCTTGGGTAGGCTCCACCAAAAAACAATCAAAGAGATGGTGTTCCCAACTGTGAGCCATTGCATCAACGAATTCTTGATGTAATCTCCCAAGCCGTTGTCATGGCTATGGAGAAACAAACATACATGTGGAAAGAGAATAAATAAATAAAGAAAAGAAAAGAAAAGAAAAGAAAACATAGATCTCCTTCATCTCCTACTTCTTCTTGAACATCCTTTACCCACTCATCACATCCTACTAAGGTAGGCAAAAGTTATTCTAGACTGGAAGAGAAAATAGGGATGACAACAAATAAAGGGAAAGAAATTAAAAAGAGAAAGGAAAACAAATAAAATGACAAAGAAAGAGAGATATAGAGAGAGATTTTTTTTTAAACAAGGAGAGGGGGGAGAATAAGGATAAGAACAATTTCTTGACAAACATCTGTAAGAGCGTGCAACCACCAAATTTCTCTGGTGGAATTAACTTTAAGCCTAACATAGTTCTACCATTTTTAGAAATGATGGAAAAGTTGTTTGATGCTAAGCTTCCAATGAAAGAAAATGTGAGGGCATGTTCTCTCTTGTTGAGAGAGCGAGCACATCTTTGGTGGACTGGTGTTAAGACTGATAATTGAAGCTCCAATGGAAACGTGGTCTAAGTTCAAGGAATTGTTTTAAGGATATATTTTTCCACATTACTACATTCACAACACAAAAGAGTACCTGAAAGACTTCAAACATGGTGCATTGTCAAGTTTAAAAATACAAAGATAGGTTTGATGAGTTGGTCGAATATTTCCTAGATTTTTCTAACAAAGACAAACATATCTTCTTTGTTACGGGTCTTCGAATAAAATGTCGAGCCTTTGAAGCCTTACTTACGGCTTACTGTTGTTGTATGAATTTCAAGTGACTTTTGAGAACAAATCTAAGACTTTATAAGTGTTTTATGATGTTTGCAAACCAATCAGTTTTAGTACTTGTCACAACAATAATAAGCTAACCATGCAATTGTTTGGCAAGATTGTTAGTTTAAATGCCAATGTGTTGATTGACACAATGTGAAGTCAATTTCTTGGAATAATTGCCTCAATTAGGAAAATAATGTGAAAATAAGCCAATTAAAACAAGAAATTTAATTAGCATGTGATAAATTAGGCCATAGACTAGGAAATTTGAAGAAAACAAGATGGTAGAAATCTATGGACTGATATGAACAATCACAAACCTAGAAATTCAAAATTTGCCTTGTTGTTGCTATATATAACTTGGAGGTGGATTTCTAGAAAAAGGTCTTAGAGGATAGAATTTACCTAAATGAAATTCTTGATGGAATGACCATGAATTTTGAAAAGAAAATAATTGTGATGATATTAGGATCAAAGATTGATCCTTTGTAAATGAAATGCACCCTAGTTTGTGAAGCCTAGCAATTTTGTTGATTAGAGAGTGAATTTGGAGTCCATTGTTTGATTATTTCTTATGTCTGATTGAAGAAATCTAATTTAAGAAGGAATCTTGATGAATTTAACTGACAGTTTTTATGTACAAGTCAATGGTCTTAAATTGCGTTATGAGTGAGTTTGATTTCTACATAGAGAGGCTAAATCAATTGTTTGTTGAATGAATAAAGTAAAGCCAACAAGAGAAATTGTGTTTGTTAGCCAATTGTCTTGCTTATACCGTGAGTGCGTCACTGTGATTAATATGCACTTTGTGTTGGGAATAGTCCGAAGTTAATGATTTGCAGTGCGTCTGAATTACCGGGTGAAGTGAGATATTAATTACCAAGCTTTAACCTGTTAGTCGATAGTTTGGTAAAATAATATGCCCGAGTATATGCCCTGGAGACAAGTTACTTTCGGGACTTATAAATGATGAAAATATTATAGTTGATTACCTTTTGATGTCGCTATAGTTTTGTATTTGAAAGGCAATTGTTTGATTGTGTGATATGGTTATACATCATGTAGTGGGACAAATAAGGAGACAACAAAGATGAATTCTTCCTTGTTATGGGAATCCTTGATACTTATGAGGATCCACGAAGATTTCATTGAGAACCATTGTCTTGTATAAGTGTTTTGAGTTATTCAGAGAATTTAGATTAATCGGAGCATTCAGTTAAAAATATTAATGATAGAAATATTGTGTGAAGAATATAAGAATATGGACTTAGTAAAGGCGATGGTCTTTTAAAATTCGAGAGATGAGCGATTGTCTTTAAGAAAGATGTGGTTGTGATATGTGAGTGATGTGATTTGAGTGCTAAACCAATTAAAACAAGAGAAGATGAATGCTTTGGAGGCCAAAATGCAATAGTATGGTGCATGTCCGATACCTTGGTTGTTTTGGTGACTATTGACATGACAAAGGACATGAACGAACGTTTGTCCGAGACCAGAGGTTGTGAAGAGGCCGAGAAGGCAAGATGATTTGATTGTTGATATATAAGTACGTATCATGCTCTCATTGGACATCTTACAATATTTCAATTTAAGATGCTAGAGTGGTAACCATGAATTAGTCAAGGTATGGTAATTGAACTCATTAAACAATCATCTTAGAATATAAATGAGAGAAACATTCCAATGATTAGTAGTCAAAGAAGTGAGAATGTATATCTTGATGTTCAAATATAAAATGAATAAAGTAATGAATTCCGCCATGATGCTTTAACTCGCATATGTGGTTTGGCCTATTGTCGCAATTCATGCATATTTGGTTACTTTGGCCAAGACCAAGTAAAATACCATTGTTGAACGACACAACTAAAAAATAATCAATAAAAGAAAATTGATAATCCATTATTTTTTCAAGTGTAATTGAAAATATTTACGAGATTGTTGACAACACCAAAATGCCCTTGGCCTTGGTAAGGAGACAAAAATGAGATCCTATCTGCAAGACTATTGATTATGTATGTGCCTATGCTTGTGCACCGCACTTGGTCCAATTAAAATGAATTCATTGCCAGACTATTGCTTAAGTGAATAATGTGAATTGAGAGACAAGCACAATTGCATGTACTCTTGTAAGTATTTGTAAGACTTTACCTTGTACATCATCATCCAATTGCCAGTTCAAAACCAAAACAACTTGAAATAATCATGTGATTGTCTTTATAGAACTTTTATTGTGATGCCTACATGATATAAAAATAATATTTTAAGCCTTTTCTGAGTGTTCCCGTGGTTTTTTTGTCTTATCCAGACATTAATTACACACAACCACAACACATTGCTTTCTAAGTTCACCATTTGCAAAGAATTTGGTGTACTTGTGATTCAAAACAATAATAAGTGTATATTAGACAATCTTGGTGAAGAGGCTAAAATAGAGCCCGGTCAAATGAAATTGTAGGTGTGAAAATCCAACATTATCAAGGTCAAATGTTTTCTTTGGTCATCAAACTTAGTGAAAATATGTGTTTCATTTTGAGAGATGACCAAATGCTTCATCACAAAGCATGTATAGACTATGGGACCAGGGTTTGTATCCTAAAGAGAGGTAAGAAGAAAACCATGTTATCTTATGATTCTACAATGTCATCTAATTAATAACCAAACCACTTCATCCAAGTGCCTATTTGCAATGCAATTTAAATAGCATTAAGAAAGGGTGCTAGCTTAGTTTTAATTCATATGAGTGAAAATAGATGATAAAGAATCAACTTATGAATTAGCGGGGTAGGAGGAGATTCTCAAACCCTTTGTTGGAGGAATACAAATATCTATTTGACCCTTTGCTAGAGGGACTACCTCTGGAAAGAGAAATGGCCCATACTATACCTCTTGAGGTTGGTAGACAACCACTTCTTAGGCATATTTATAGACTTGGAGTCTTTTGCAACTCGAGGAGGAATCATTATATTCGTTAATTGGAGACTTTCTCTTGTCTCAAATTAATATATGGACCACAACAACATGGTCTAATGTTTGGGTCGTCCTACCTAAACCATCTTGATATGAGTTCTTAATTGGGTTCTTGATACGAACACCCGCTTCAAAGTATTTGCATCTTACAATATTCTCCAACATCTGTGTGATTTTATCCATGTTTTTATATTTGTAACTATCTCAAAATGCCGAAAAAGTCCCAAATTAACGAATATAGTGATAGGAGGCTAAAAGACAAATAAAAGAATATTTGGAGAAATGATGAATTGAACCAAGTGCTTCTCCATACGAAACACCTATTTTATTTGTCAAAAAGAAAGATGGAGGATTGCGGATGGTGGTCGATTACCAGACACCGAATAACCAAACAATAAATAATTGGTATCCTATACCTCATATAGATGATTTTATTTGATCAATTGGGAGGTGCAAAAGTTATTTTTTTCTCTAGATTTATCACAATAACATCATCAAACTCGTGTATTTGGAGAAGACACCCCAAAACAAACATTCCATATTTTTTTGTTATCATTATCGGTTTAAGGTGTTAAGTTTTGAATTGACTATTGCACAAGCTACCTTTCAACCTTAAATGAATAACATTGTTTATAAATACCTTGGGAGTTTATGTTGATGACACCTAGTAAGTCTTCTCCAAGAGAGACGAGGAACATGTGGGGCATGTGAGAAAGGTAATTCAACTTCTTTGTGAGAAAATATTGTATGCTAGGATGTCTAAATGTCAATTTGCAAATATAAAGTTGCATTACATAGCACATGTGGTAGGTAGAGTAGATCCTTGTAAAATTGAGACAGTGCAAAAATAGACTACACTCCAAGATCTTGGACAATCAAGTTCATTTTTATGGTTGTGTAATTATTTCAAGCATTTCATATAAGGATACCATAGCTCTCTAGTAGCTTGGGCACCTTTTTATTTAATAATTAATTAAAATGAAAAAATAAGTTAGGCAGTTGACCCAAAAAATAATACTTTAAAATTGGGCATATTCAGAAAGTTAGACATTCATTCCCATTTGCTTGTCTCATTCCCGTTTTTTATGGTAGTGTGTCAGCATGACTTGTGGAGCAAATTCATGCTTGTATTGTTTTTAGACCATGAGTGAGATTGATATTGCCTGAAGACATTGGTGAGGTTATTTGATGCTACTTTGTTGGATTCCAATGAATGTCAATTGCATTATTGTGATTTTAGTCACTCTTTGATTGTGATATTTTTTTGAGGACACTCAACGAAATTAATTTCTTATAAAATTAGGCACCTTCAAAATTAATTATTTTCTACCCAAGCTGCTAGAGAGCTACGGTACTCTAGATTGGTTGTCACTCTCGCTCATTTGACTAGGATTAATATAATATTCATTTGCACAAAAGAATGTGATGCAATCTTTGTTGGAATTAAGTTTGTTGTAATCCATGCTCCAGTTGTGACTTCACACATCATTGGGGAGCCATTTGAGGTCATTTATGATGCATCTCTAGAAGGCATAGGGGTTGCTATAGAGTGTTTGTTGAGCATTGGAGAGGTGGCTACAAACACCAAGACAAACGGTCCCAATGGCCTTGTGCAAGACAATACATATGTGGGTCCTAATTTTGTTAATGATCAAGTCCTGCTACAAATTTTCATTGCATAGTGCACTTTAGATTCATGGTTTATGAATCCAAAAATTTGAATCATCAGTATTCATAGAGATGTTATGGTGGCACAAAGATGGGATTTGTCAATGATCAAGTCCTACTACAAATTATCATTACACAATGCACTCAAGATTCATGGTTTATGACTCCGGAAGTTTGAAATCATCAGTGTTCAAAGAAATGTTAGGGTGGCACAAAGATAGAATTATATTACATGATGTCACCATCATATAACTAGATAGAGGTCCTTAGTATAAGATTGTATGTACTCAACAAATTTTGTGATGCACTATAAAAAGGTCATATGGGCATTGCAAAGAACTTAAAGAAAGTCCAACATCTTTTTTGGTGGCCAAAGAGGAAAGCAGGTGTTCAAACACACTTCAATGCTTGTGGTGTTTGTCAACATAGTGAGGTCCCAACTACAAGACTAGCATATTTATTGCAACCTTTGAAAATCCATGAAGAATATGAGAATGTGTTTGTAAGAACTTTATTGTTGGGCTTATACTAACCAAATAAGGGCATGATGCAATTTTTGTGTGCATTGATAAATTGAACAAAATGGTTCATTTCATGCCCACATGACTTTTGTAACTCCTTAAAGAATTGCTCAATGATTTAGCAATCGTGTTTATAAGCTTCTTGGACTTCCTAGAAATATGTATGTACTAGAGACACATGATTTACAAGTAGATTCTAGAAGCACTTATACTATCTATTGGGCATTCAATTGGCCATGTCAATTTCCTTTCCTCCTAAGATGGATGATCAAACAAAAAGGCTGAATGGATTTCTTTAAGATATGCTCCCATCATTATGTCAGTCCTACTGAAGATGATTGGGATGAATATTTGTTAATGACATAATTTTCTTACAATGATTCATATCAAGAATCAATCAAGAATACACCATTCAACGACCCTTAACACCAACTAGGAGACCCCTCCCCCCAAACCTTGTGAGGGAGAAGTTAGCGTCCCCCACTAATGATGGCCGCATCGAATATTCTTCACACAAAATTCTAGAGAGTTTGGTTGCATGTGTGCCTTTACTTGCATGTGCATGTGCAATTTATGAAACCTCCAATGTTGTAGTGCTTTATGGTGAACAATTTGTGAGGAAGTACAGTAGGCACAACATGGATGCAACTTGCCAAATTTACATCATTGTTTGTTATGATCGTATATTATGTGGCTATGTAAATCAAACCCAAATCTACGCATTATCTCAAGGTGACAACTTTCATATTTACGCAGGGATCATCGACATTAACTACATGTTTAATGGTTGTTTATAACATAGGGTAGACAATCCTTATTTGATTACACTTTTATCAAAAGGTTTGTACTTGAGTAATATGTGGTTTGGTGTGGCTTCAAGATCAAATACCAAAAAAAACATGTGTTGAAGAGACATTGGATTATATGTTTAGAAGATGATAATTATTTTGAGCTAAATAATCAACATAATTGAGGGCACCTATCTAACCCATTACTGAGCACGAGAATCTTCACTTTGATAAATGTCATACATTCCAAACAGCATGATTAATGAGTAGGGAGGATGCAGCGATGCTCGTATGAAATAAAAGAAATAAAGATTGGCTTCGCAACAAATGCCCTATGAACCTTACAGAAGTGAAAAGATTGACTACCTTTTTTATTTGGCTTGCTTTCAAGGTATCGATGCTGGGGATATCATTGGCAAGGGACAAATCGTTTTCTGTAAATGCAACAGCAACGCCCGGGGTGGCAACTCAAACAATTAATTACAGGGCGCTTGTTCAAAAATTTCACAAAGGCATAGATTATGTACACATAATCTTACATATAATCTAGAATATGTTTCAAATAATCTAGATTATGTTTCAAATTAACTGGATTCAAGAATTTCAAAAGAAAATCAAGAGAAAAGTCACCGAGAGAAGTCGGGAAGAGAGTAAGGGTTAGGGCTTGCAAGCCAAAATAATCTAGATTATCTTCAATTTTTTGTAGATTATGTAAATTATAATTAGGTCTGATGGAGATCAATTTATGGACAAGCCCCCCTGTCCAAGAGAAGGTCCACATTATTTTCAAATTATTGATGTATTATAATACATAGACATGTTCAAATCAAAAAATTATTATGTATTATGGACAATCTCAATGTGCACTACATCACTCCATTCTAAGTTCCGTAAAATTGTTCTTTTGGTATGAATGTACAAAGATAATATGGATGGATTATCTATTACAAATTATTTTGCACTAGTTGCCACCCCAGGGACCAAAATTGGCATTCGGGTCGTGTTCTTCACCTTGCAGTCTCTAGAGCTTGCAGCAGAGAGGAGAGGCATTGGGCAGTCTGTAATTGTAGTGGCCGATCTTTCTCATCTCTTGGGAAAGTAAAGGGGGTGTCGAGGGACGCTCCAGCTTTGTCGTCGGATCATACATCACCTGCGATTGATCATCCACTTGGGAAACGCGTAATAAGGGGTGCTTCACACTATGGCTGAAGGTCAAGAGGCTGTTGATCTCCACCAATCAAATTGCAAGAAACCAAGAGTTCGGTCTCTCGACCCTTCACACTATGGCCAGAGTCCAAAGACCGTCGTAATTAAGAATGATTACTTTTTGAAGAAGGCGACGGACTCTCGAAGGAAGTTTGGGTCAGACGGGAATGAAAACCCAAACTATGGTCGAGAGGCCGTAGGTTTTTTTTCATTAAAAAATCAATCATTGACAAGATCTTAACTGTTAGATTGGAGGGGTTATTTTGAGCAAGGAATAAAGTGGGATGCTCCTTTGGGTTTTGACTTTGGGCTTGGCCTTTGGAGGCTTTTTGCGCTATTGTCCATTGAATAGGCTGTGGATGTGCTTTGTGTGTGCTGTTTGTGTTATTTTTGTTATAATGGCATCCGAGTATTTTACAACAAGTTCAAGCCATCCATCTGTCATTACCATGTCATTCCCGGCATGGCAACTCTCCTCTCCAGAAGAGCAGTGGTTTCGAATGCTTCTAATCACTGCGTTGATGCTTTCTTTTTCCAGATAGAGAAACAACATGCTTGAAGCGAACACTCCTCCGATACCCTTTGTGTCTGAGTTGGAAATTCTTTACGTTTTCAAAAAAGGAAGTTCTTAGAATTGATAGAAGCCATTTTTCTATAGAAGCGTCCGACTCCTCGTCACCCGAATCGGGATTTAATTATAGCTCGTAATTACTGAATAAGATGCTCTGTTACTTTACAAAGAGGATGGCAGGAACATGCTTGGAAAGAAATCCATGGATACCCTTTGTTTGTGTCTGCACTAGAAAAGCCTTACGCTTTGAAAGGTCGTTTCCAGAGCCAATTAGATTCAGCACTTTTTCCCAAAAGCACGAGTCATCATCATCAGTATGTTTCCATTTATGCGATCACTCGAGAAACTGCGAAAGCTCCATACCCAAGGTTTTGTCCACTTTATCACATGCTTCCCAGATTGCCCAATGTTCCCCGTGTCTATCGTCACCCTGTTACTTATGAGACACCTCTGAGGTTATTCTGTGGGACGATTCCACCAGGGGAACCTAATCACCACGTAACATATATGGTTGCATGCCTTGTCTGCAGGACCCTCTTTTTCTTCCTAGCACTTGCACTACTGATCCTTACCCTCCTCGCGCCAGCAGTCGAGGGGATTCAGACGTTCCAGACGAACTCTGCTACTTTCCTCCCATGTACGTGATTTTCAATCGAAGGAATGTAGAATTTTCAGTGATGTAGATTCCTCCTGATCGGCCGACCTTCTTTGGGGCTTGGAGTGTATTAATTGCAATATATTGGCATCACGGATATCCAACAAACACATGCTTGTTTCAATGGACGATGATTCATGACAGCCAGCTATACATTGTGTGCATGACATGTCAAGTTCAGCAGCTCTCATGTACAGATGATCAGATCGAAGATTGTAAACCATTTTCTCCTTCACTGGGCAATGACAAGAGTCATCAAGACTTGACTGATACAAGTGAACATTCTTTTTATTCGAAGGCAACCACAGTGCCAGGTCTGAATACTCGAGGTGTCACAATCCTGATGACAACAGCTCGCACCGTGCTTTCAAATTAAAACTTGCCATGTACAAAGCTTCGACAGCTCAAGTGCTGGACCATAGCCCAAAGAACTCGTGTGCTGAAAACTTTTACCCGTGTTTCATATGTATTGATTTGCGATCTAATTGAATGACCTACATTCACATGAACTCTGCTCTGGTCCGACGGAGCTACGCTAAAAAAGCAATAATAAATCCTGAGGGCTGTCGATGTTCAACCTCAGGCAGTTGAGGTCGTCATTAGTCTACTGCCAAAAACTTCGCCCAACGAGTGCTACTGACCGGTTGGGGGCAGAGAGATCCGACAGGGCAGCTGTAGACAGTGATGGTCTTCTCGACTTGCACCTTGAGGCCATCAAATTGGGCAGTGTAGTCGGATTGCGCGGAGGTGGGGATGAAGGCGATGAAGGCGAAGGCGAAGCTGTCGACGGTGCTCTCCAGGCTGACCAGGGCCTGGCGGATGGGTTCGGTGAAAGGGATCATGGTCAGCACTCCGTGCTTGCTGATGACGGTCGCCAGCAGGATCTGGTGCACCTGCACGAACGTCGTGAGCGCATCCACCACCAGCTTCGCATCCGCCACCGTGAGCTGCGTCCGAGACGGATCGTTCTGCAGCATGCTGGTGGCCTTGACGACGGCGTTCACAATGTTCTGGAACCCTGGGGCCACCCTGGGTCCCTGCGTCAGCGCACTCACATAATTGATCCCGCTCACCACCACATTCAGATCGCGCGACATCGTGGTCACCGTGTCGAACACGCCCACAATTGCCACTCGGGTCGCGGCGTTGGCAGACTGGCTGCACAGTGCCAGCGACAGCACCAGCACGAACATAGCCCTTGATGACATTGTCGCCATGTCGATGGACAGCAGCTCCTCTTCGATCAAATCTGCAAGGAGGCCACACCAAGATGGAAGCAATTAATGAGCGTCAGTCATGTACTGCAGCAATCTAGCGCTGCAGGTATCCAGGCCAAGTTCTTCCGCAGGATAGGAGCTGTTCATACCAAGGCAAGAAAGTGAAGCACAACGAGGAATTACCCTCGGGATTGAAGGTAACGTACCTCTTCCCTCAGACGGAGAGTGTAGGATAGATCGCTCGTCGATGGATACACCAGATCGACTTAAGCTTGGTGGTTGCTCAATCTCAGCGCATTATATACTGCGCGAACTCGCAAACGGACAAGGCCTCGCAAACGCCTCTCACGTGGGTCTGCAGCTGGGCAAGGCACCGCCTTGCAAATTAGTATCCTCCCCAAGCGCCAGCAGTAGCCTCGCCTCCCCCGGCCTCTTTACACTGTGGGCATAGTGTGCTCGCCATGACATCCGCCATTGGAAATTTAGGGCCGCTTCACACTATGGCCATCCAAGTCGATTGGCCGTGGGATTGAACGGCCAAAGTTTGTTGAGAGTCCAAAGAAATAGGCTGAAAATAGCCAATAAAATATAGTAAGTGGAGCCTTTGGCCGGGCATAGTGTGAAGCCTTCAAAGGTCAAGTCCGGAGTCCAAACCCAAAGGAGCATCCTGTTTTATTTCTTATTCAAAATAATTCATCCAATCTAGCGGTCAAGATCTTGATAAAGATTGATTTTTCAATGAAAAAAATCAACGGCCTCTCAACCATAGTTTGGGTTTCTAGTCCCGTCCGACCCAAACTTCCTTCGAGAGTCCATCGCCTCCTCAAAATATAATCATTTTAAATTGCGACGGCCTTTGGACCTTTGACCTTTGGACTTTGGTCAAGAGGCCGAACTCTTGGTTTCTTGCAATTTGATTGGTGGAAATCGACGGCCTGTCAACCTTCAGCCATAGTGTGAAGCGCCCCTCAGTGTCCTCCCCAAGCGCCAACAATAGCCCCATCAACCACGGCCGTTATGTCACTGGGGCGATCCATGGCCCCAAGCGCAAACTAAATCTAGGCCATTGATGCGCCCTAGACCCATTGATAGTCCTTATTCCACGTGGGCAGCTACCCCTGCCAGGTTGCGGGCAAGCCCCGAGCTCAGGTCCACTTAGGAGGGGGGAGGCAAAGTCTGGGCCACTTGGGCCACTTCATACACAAGACTAAGAGCCCTAACTTGGACACTTTCACACTTGGACTGATATGTGAAACCGGCTCTTGGATGATATTGGATTTAACGATCACTTCACAAACTAATTAGACCGCCAACTTAAATAGTCTTTAGGGTTAGAATAGGCAAACATAAAAGTCCAAACATAAAAGCTATGTGAAAATAATTATGGCAATTAGAAATGTATGGCAATAATTGCCATGCTCGTAAAATTGTCATGTAGGTCCCCTCAATTATGTTCACTATTAAGTCTAAATGTTCACTATTTGATGTCCGGTCTTGGAACCACATACCACTCAAATATAGATATGCTAATTATTGCTATATTGGAGGTGGGCACGTCTATCTTAAGTTAAGTTAAGTTGGGCCACTAAGTGCTACCATAAACTAATAAGGAGGATAAGAGGGCTTTAATAGGGGATTTAACAATCACTTCACAAACTAACTAGACTATCAACATAAGTAGTTTTTTTCTTTTAGGATAGGTAAACATGAAAGCCCAAACATAAAAGACTAAACACAAAAGCTATGTGAAAATAATTTTGATAACATAACCGCTTGAGCTTCAAGTTCTTGCAAGAATTCCAAACTTCCAAAATTTGTTTTGAATTCTTATTATTTTGTGTCCAATTATTTTATTTTATTACAATGGAGGGTTTGAAAGCTTACGATGTTGTTGAAGGCATAGATTTAGAAATGGATGAGGTAATTGAGGACAATATCCTTGACAACGAGGATATTGACATAGATTACGATGTTTTCATCAATGAGGACATAGTTGATGGTAATGTTCAAGAGCTTGGGGATAACGTTTGGCCGGAGGTTGATACTCATCCACACTTTTGACAATTTGTTTCATATAACTACATCATTTCATGTCTTCAACATGAAATTGAGGCCACTAGTGAGGGGGTATTGAATGCAAAACCATCATTTGCCGAACCCAATTTGTCATTAGTTGTTGCCCACGGAGAGGTGTTAAAAAAATGGAGGATACTAGAGAATAGTCTACATGTATGTAGCACAACATAATGACCACTTGAGGCTCTTCCATAAGAATACAAATAATTCTCACCCGGTTATTTATTTTCTTGAAGAGTGTCAGAGTATTGTGTTTGAAGCTCACACAACTAAAAATCCACATCATGGAATGAATGCTACCCAAAATATTATCGATGCAAAAAGGTGGCTCGTAGGATATCCCTGCTATGAAATCCTGCATAAATACATTAGAACATTTTGTCTTCAATGTTCTATATAATCTGCAAAGAAACGTCCAAGCCTAATAAAGCAAAAAAATATCACTATGGTGAGGTTATTTATGTGCCTATCGATAATCGAGACAAAAGATCAAAAGACCTCATTTTGGAGCTTAAGATAATATTATTTTTATTCCTTTAATTCTAATTCAATAGACAACTAGATTCATTATGATTTGATTTTAATATAGTATCTTTCCATTTGAATATATTGTACTCATATATATCCGCATTGTTATGAATATCGGATCCATTTGAAATTTAATCATGAAATTATCATTACTGTCACCCCTTTTCTCGCAAGAGTTATTGTATTCCAATATAGCCGGGGTGGCTATTTCGGGATTAAAAAAAATGAAAAATACAACTTCACTTGTTCCACCTATCACAAAAATTTGACAATACAGCACAACAAGGTATGATGGATGTGGATTTCGCATCAAGATTTTCCATGCAACAAATAATGACATGGATGCAGAAGTAATATTGCTAACCTCATTTATACTCAATGAACTTTGAAAGTATTTTTATAACTAAACTTATATGTTCATTCTTTATTTGGATAGTTGTTTTACACATTTTAATATTGGGATTGATTGCAAATCCAATCTTCTCAAATGACACTTTGGACATATTTTAATGGTTGACGTGTTTAATTTGTCTCTTCACCCTTTGGCAATTCATCATCTCCAAGAAATTTTGCATAACATGAATAAGGTGAATTGAGCATTTCTTGTAACTCGAAGAACGACGCCAATTTTGCAACAACAAGTTGAGCAAATGAAGACTAAGAAAAACGTCATTTTGTGTGAGTCATACAAAGCGATTGGATGCGGAAGCTTGCAATCTAAATTACTCCAAAACTTGGCATGGACAATTGATACTACATTCAAGACCAATCAATATGGACTATCATTTTATGTTGTAATGTGTTCCAATAATCGTGAATACGGTATGCCCATTTTTTCAATATTATATTCAAATGATTATCAAGATGGTCATAAGGCAACAACATTGAAGCTTACTTTGCGGGCAATGTTTAAGAGTTTAGAGGCTATTAGACCCAATGTGATAGTGATTGATATAAATGCAATAGAGCTTAATGATTTCACAACAGTAATTAATGATAAACCATGGCGTTGGGCGAACAATGTCGTAGGTGGTGAACAAATCAAATGCAAATTAATATTGTGTTGGTTTCATGTTAAAAAAGGGTGGATGAAATATCTTGTCTCCGACATCATTGTTGACAAGAGAACTCAACTTTATCGTGATATGTGCGGCCATATAGATAACCTCATGGAGGCCCACTTCAATTCAAAATTTGGTGAATTCAAAATTACATGAACAACCAAGAAGCTAGTTTTGAACAATGTTGTGACATGAGGGGCGAGAAACTGCAAGTAGCGTGGTATGTGGCCACGATTTAATAGTCCATACAAGCATGGATTTGTAAATACAACAAATCTTGTGGAAAAATTGTGGCTATTTATAAAATATATCTTGTTTGATAAAAAAATCAACAGGCGTTTGGATTAGCTCATTTGGGTACTTATAAATATATGATAGATTGGTTTTTTATTTTTATTTTTATTTTATTAATAATAAAATAACTTATATATGTAATATCAATACAAATGATATTAATATTGGTTGTTGTTTTTTTATTGTATTTGATGTGTAAGACAATTTAGGACGGGCCTTAGGGTTGATGGCGGTACATTGATAGAGCACTATATGCATGTGAATGTACTGAGCGATTCATGAAAGTATTCAACAAGGGAAAGAGATAGACAATGTACAGCCCGCATGCAAAGAGTTAGTATCATGGTAGAAAGGATAAAGATTGATCCACCATGTAACCTTAAAATTATCGATGATGTTGGTATGAAATTTTTTATTTGTAGCCAAACAATACATGAGCATTGGTATGCAGTAAATTTGAACACTGAATGTTGTGAGTGTGAAGTTAGAGTGTCTACCGTAGGTTCATAGTTGGTTCGACACAAAATAATTCTAAAAATAGATGCCAAAATTTTTGGAATATTATTGGCATTTTTTGCCGAATATAAAATTAATTATTTTCAAAATTGCCTAAAAGTAAGAAATTTTTACTTCTCATTAGAGTTTTACTTATAATGGAAGCATATGTGAATTTTGAAAGAGAGAAGGTGCTCCTTTTGTAATCAAGCTCACTTACATTAGTCCACAAAGAATATGGGTTAAGAAGTAGTAAGACTCTAGGTGAGGCTTTTCAAATGTGTTGTACACAAATTTTTGGAGTCCAATTGAGCATAGAAGATGAAGTTTTTATAGAATTTTGTCCAACTAACAAAAGTTGAGAAATCAATCCTTCTTCCACCTCCAACAAGTTTTGTGTCAAAATAAGTCTTTATGCAAAAGATATGGACAAAACATTGCAGCCGTGTAAAGATCAAAAAATTAAAATGCGTTCATAATAGTTTTTCGGAGCTCATTTGTGCATAGAAGATCAACTTTTTTGGAATTTTGTTGGTCTAAGAAAAGTTTAGAAATCAAGTAATCTTTCACCTCCAACAAATTTTATGTCATTTGAAGACTCTATGCAAAAGTTATGCATGTTATAAAAATGAAGTCTAACTCGGTGCTTCACCTCAAAGTTTACATATCCCATATGCATTGTTGAACACAACTCCACTCTACTTGCATAAAGTGCAGAGCATTCTCAACTCTTCATTCACATCTTACTTGTCATTCAATGCAAGAGAGATGTACAAGATATAATCTTAAATAGAAAATAGAAAATGAATTTAAGCTGAATTTTTAAAATTAAAAGAGAAAATTGCTGAAAATATGAATATACTATTTTAAGGTGCCAAACCTACTTTTTGACCTTTAATTAATTATTCGGCTAACATGTGTCGAACCAGCTATGAACCTACGGTATCTACTTTTTGTGAGAAAGTTGATGAATTAATAGTTCATATATTTGAAGCGTATGTTATCGTTTGAGGAAGATGGATTTGTAAATAATTTAGACGATGTAGGAAAAGACGATATAATTTCTCCTCTACAAAGTTTTGATTTTAACCCTCTATCTCTAGCCATGGTTGATATTAATGTATGAGACGATATCTTGGTATAGTACATTGACAAAGCTAAATGATCTATATGTTGAGTAAGGTTGAGATTTTTTCACAATAGAACAGATGAAAACTATAGGATTACAACATATAAAAAACACAGTGAGGAGGTTGAATGCTTTAAAAAAAACTCCAATTTGTCTTTAACCCTCAATTGGTTCGTGAACGTATCTTTTTACCTCGTACTAGTAGTAATATCACTTCAGTTCAAGCCAATGTGTCGAGGACCATGTCTTGGCACGGGATGCCATATAACACCAAAAACAAGGATCTAGTTGGTTCAAGTGAGGGCACGAACCCGTCACAAGCATCAGATACTTATACTACACTATGATTTATTAAAATTGTTATCAATTAAATTGAAATTTTTATTTAATAACATAATTTTATCATTTCCAATATTTTGGTATGTAGGACCACCAATAATTAGAAGCACTACATTGGCACGACCTGAAACAACAATGGAGGCTCAGCGACAACAATCAATGGCTCAGATGTGGAAGCAGATGCTACACCCTAAATTACATATGCAAAAATGTCGTATTTGTGGAAATCAAAACTTGTTGTGCAACCGGGAGCAAACTAAGGAATGTCATAATTGTGAGAATACAATTATACGTGGGGAGTCTCAAACCAATTTTATTGGGATGGATGGTTCTTATGTTGGGTAGTTGGTGAAGCTCTACAATGAGAATACGAATGTATGGCAATTATTGGAAAAATTAGTCAACTACAACTTCTCGAAAAACAATAAGGATGCACAATTTTACACACTTCTAATAGAACATAATGGTGAATCCATATCTAGGATAACCTTACCTGATGAATATATTAGATTTGCTTGACCTTGTAGCATCAATGTAATCCATTTTTTTAATATCATTAATAATCCTTATGTAATTGTATTCCTTGCATTATTCAAATTGTGAGGCGTAGTTGTGTAAGTCCAGGGTTGCAATTGCTCACATCTAATGTAGACAACCCTTATTCCCTATTGGGGCACCTACATGCTATATTTGAGTGGTATGTGGTTTGCCTATCCTAAAAGCTACTTAAGTTGACAAACCAATTCGTTTGTAAAGTGCTCGTTAAATCCCCTCATAAACCCCTCCTATTATCCTTGTTAGTTGTAGGTTGCATTTAGGGCCACTTCACACACAAGCCAAGAGCCGTGACCATGAAATTGTGACAGCCCAAAAAAAGTGTACAAAGACCGACCAGAGACACCTCCAAAATCAATGTAATGGGCTAATGGGTGAATGCAATATTGAGGAGGATGGAGATTGCAGGGATGGTTGTCCAAGGCTAAAGAGCGTGGATGAACACATGTCAGTGGATGAGAAGTGAGATAAATACTGTGTATATAGAAGGGAGAGGATCATACGGTGAAACGATCTATGTGGATAGATAAGGAAGCTCAATCGACAACTGGCAAGACTTGAGACTTCTAAATGTATTTCCTAGATACTATGGAAAGGATAAGGCTCAGGATTGGAGGGAAGGATAACATATTATTACGTTTTGTGTGTGTCTCCAATTGGGAGGTGAGCCTCTAGATTGGAAATTGTCAACAGTTTAACGTGCTTGAATATAAAGGTAGATTACAATTTTCGTATCCAAGCGTTGTGTTTTGTCGATTTGCATTGTGTTGTGTTGTGTTGTGCTCATGATATTTTTACAAGTATTGTTGTGATTTGCTTTAGCATCATGCTTCCTTGGGTGGGTTCCACCAAAAAAAATCAAAGAGATGGGGTTCCCAACCGTGAGCCGTTGCCTAAGCCAATTATTGATGCAATCTCCCGAGCCGTTGTCATGGCTATGGAGAAGCATGCATACCGCCATGAAATTTTTTTGAAAGAAACTGAAAACTAAATTCCTTCATCTCCTACTTCTTCCTAAACGTCATTTACGCACTCATCACTTCCTTCTAAGGTAGGCAAAAGTCATTCTAGTCAGGAAAAAGACGTAGGGATGAAAGCACAAAGAGAAAAAGAGAAAGAGAGTTCTTGCACGACATCCTTAAGAGCGTGCAACCACCGAATTTCTCTAGTGGAATTATCCTTAAGCCTAAGACAGTTTTATCATTTTTAGAAATGGTGGAAAGTTTGTTTGATGGAGAGCTTTCAGCGAAAGAAATGTGAGGGCATTTTCTTTCTTGTTGAGAGAGCAAGCACATCTTTGGTGGACTCATATTACGACCGACAAAAGTCATGTAGAAACGTGGTTTAAGTCCAAGGAGTTGTTCTTAGAGTAAAATTTGCCACGTAACTACATTTAGAACATGAAAGAATGCCTAAAAGACTTCAAAGATGATGCATTGTCATTTTAAAAGTACGAAGATAGGTTCAACGAGTTGGTCAAATATTTCCTAGATTTGTCTAACAAAGACAAACAAATCTTCTTTGTTATGAGTCTTCAAATATGATGTCAAGGCTTTGAAGCCTTATGCTTGGCAAACTCTGTAGCATGGCCTTCACATTTGAGGCTAGGAATGTTGAGTTAACTAGAGAGACGGATTTATTGTTTTGATGTCTTTCGTAGACATCACAACAATTGCAATAAACTTGGAAACGGGAAGAGGTCCCAAAGATTTCCAAGTCCAGAAGGAAAAAATACCGAGAAACCGATCGAATGACTTAGCTACAAAGACCAAGCAAAACATCACAGAAAGGTTTGTGTCATAATTGTCATGAGTTGGAGCATCTCACTAAGGATTTTTCACGGGGAGGTCACTTCAATGTAAAGTTGAACAACCACTTGCGAACACTTCACATGTAAAAAATCCTACATTTTACACTAAGCATCACCAAAGTGAGTCAAACTTTTATCAATTTTATTTCATGAGTAGATATACATGGTACCTATTACATAGTAAAAAATTGTAACTAAATTTGATGATTTTATTTTATTTGTAAAACATAACGTTTCTAACTCGAATGGCGCAAGATTGAATTGAAAATTTTACTAACAAAATGAAGATGACTAAAAAAAATTAAAAAAAATTAAAAAAATACTATCAATGGTTATGTATATGTAGGAAAAATATCATAAATTTTAAAATTATCTATGGCATGTAATATAGGGGTAGCAAACTTTGTTTGCATGTGGTGTTCAACTTGACAATGGAGTGACCTCCCCGTGGGGTTTTTTTGCAACATGATAGCAAACATCATAAACAATTAACAATATTGGTGGTGGAGGCAAAAACACCTATTATGTTCAAGGGCAAAGAGGCGATTCGTTTATCTACTACAGTTTGTGCGGAGCGGTTAGCAAATGAGTGTACAATGCTTCAAGTTTAAGGTACCATTGGTAATCGATCAACTTCTAGGTTGATTTATTCAAGTCAATCCATAACTTGATATCATCAAAGTTTGCATCAAAGTTTGCGTTATTCTCCAACCCAATCGAATGTTGATTATTTGAAGTCCCTATGGTATTGCACAAAACACGTACTATTGCATATTTTGAAGTTTAAACAGAGAGTCAATATATACAACGTCATATTGGGTATGTTGTGGCTCAATATTGTGGACATACAAATTGCTTACAAATATGCAGAGGTTCACGGTAGACTTTCCAACAACAAACCATTCAAGTTCAAAGACAAGAAAGTTCAACCTAAGGAACCTATGATTTTTATGACACATATGAAAACATGCTCAAGAACAAATAAGAAGTCTTTGCAATTGATATTCGTAAAATCTCAAATGAATCTGAACCAAGTTGCAAAGAACTAATATTTGTTGAAGACTTTCTTGCAAATCATAGGGATATTTTCTCCAAAGAGTTCCCAAGGATGCCACCTAAAAAAGAGGTAGATCACGCTATTGAACTATTGCCTAGTGTGACACCGATAGCTAAGGCACCCTATAAACATAATTTTGAGGATAATGTTGAATTGAAAACTTAGCTAAAGATTTGCTACATAATGGGTATATTAGACCTAGCAAATCCCCGTGAGGTGCTCTTGTGTTATTTAAAAAGAAATATGATGGTAGTGGGGGTCTATGTGTGGATTATACAGGTTCAAATAAGTCTACCTTCAAGAGCTTGTATTCATCGCCTATTTTTGATGATTTGGTTGATTGATTGAATGGGACTGAGAAATGTTTAAAATTTGATTTCAGGATTGAATACACAATTAGAATCAAAGAGCGTGACATTGTGAAAATGGCCTTTCATAGTCATTTTGGTCATTATAAATATTTTGTATTGCTTTTTGGACTTACCAACAAATTTGTCACATTTACGAATCTCCACACATCAACCAAGCTTATCAACCAAGAACTACACTAAATATGATATTTATTGTCATGTGATATTTTATGTCACTATGGTAACCTTCCAGATGGCACTTCTTATGAAGGAGTGAACAAATATTGTCATGAATGATGATGAGTTCATCCATTGTCCAAAACCCTACCTTCTCTTGTCAACAACTTGTGATGAAATATTGTCATGGATGATTGAAATTTGGATGAAAATTCACTTGGTAAGTGACAATTATTGCAACACTGACAATCTAAAATCCCTCAAAAAATTTACAAGGAATGACAAATAATGTTGGGTTAACATATAGTGTTGGTGACTCTACACCATGGTTTACAATTGGGATTGATGACACTAAATACTATATTTAGTATAGCTTTTAGAAGTGCAAGCAGCACGTCACTAGTTTGACAAGGACTTTAGAACTACTAGAAGAAGGGGTAAAACTAGTTTAGCACTACTTAGAACTATCACTTGGAAGAGCTATATATCTGTAAGGTTGGGAAGATCATCGCCATTGTTGTTTTATGTTTTGCTTGTTGGTACGTTGTTGTTAGAGAACTTGTTGATAGATTGTTACGGGCGGCCAACGTTTTCCGGTCGGGTGCATAAAAAAATTCCTCATGTTCCTCAACCCTTGTGGGTCACAAGCCCAACCCTTAACCTAATAGGAACCCCTCCCCCAAAAGCTTGTTAGGGATAGGTTAGCATCCCCACTAATGATGGCCGCCTCAAATATCATTAGCACAAACTTCTAGAGATTTTGGGTGCATGTGCAACTTTGCAATATACGAAACCTCCAATGCTATAGTGCTTTATTGTGAACAATTTGTGAGGAAGTATGCTAGACACAACATGGATACAACTTGCCGAAATTTCCATCCTTGTTTGTTACAAATCATGTAGTACGTGACTATTTGAAACAAACCTAAAGCTACACATTATCTCGGGGTGACAACTTTCATATTATACGCAGGGATCCTCAATATTAACCACACGTTTGGGGTTGTTTTTAACATAAAGGTAGCCGATCCTTATTCAATAATTTTTTTATAATAAAAGACTTATACTTGAGTAATATGTGATTTGGTGTGGCCTCAAGAATGGATACCAAAAAGATATTTGTTTAAAATAGATCAGATTGTACAGTCCACCCTCTATAAGTGTTAACAATTGGGAGTGGTAATATTGTTAACACTTATAGATTGTTAACACTTATAGAAATATAGAGTTTAACAAATCAAAACATAACACGTATAAATGTAACACAAGTAAAATATTGTTAGAATACCAAATGAAGTTCCAAAATACAATTGAGGAGTCTCACTCCTCCATTTCCACTCCTCTAGGATGGAAGAAGGCATCTATAGAGGTCTGCTGGAGCTGATTCACATGTAGGTGATCAATCTCTTTCTCAAACTTTTCTAATTTCTTGACCAAATGCATAACATCAGTAGACCTCTGTTGAGCCAAATTGAACTCTGAAGCCTTCCCCATCTCTACTGTCCTAGATTAAATTGAAAGACAGATGCAAACTGACTCTAAACCACAAGGACACAAACCCTATCCACAAAAAATAATACAGCACCCTCAAAATTAATCAGACAAAACTCGCCGCCGCTGCCGCAGGAGACTTGGAAGGCAGATTTCGGCCAACCATAACTCACTCGTTAGAAGTCGGAATTCGACAAAACTACTACCATTGGAATCGTCTCCTCAATAGCTTTCTAACGGTATGTGATTCGCCCTACAAGTCTGAAATTCGAAAACAACATTCTCATAAATTCGAACGTTGGTAGATTGGCTCAACCTGCTAGGGTAAACTGAGTTGACGAGGGAGGGACTTGCAGTCAATATCCTAAACCCTAATAATTTATAAATGGGGGGTATGTTACAGTATGTTACATTATATTACATGTGCTATATTACAATATATTGTATTGTATGGTATTATATAGTATAATAATAAGTTAACAGATATAGAGGGCAAAATTACAAAGAGGGGAGTAGCCAATCAGTTAACACTTAACACTTAACGTTATTGTAGTCTCCCCAAGTAGGGAGTAGAAAAAATGTTAACACTTATGGAATTTTAACACTTATAGAGGTAACACTTATAGAGGGTGGACTGTATGTTCAAAGCATGATAACAATTGTAAACTAAAAAGCAACATAAGTGGGTGAACCTATGTGACCCATTACTGAGCACACAAGAATGTTCGCTTTGATAATGACTAAGATGTTCATATGAGCTCCGAAACGTATGAACAAATGGCTACAGACACAATTTGGACCCGCTAATCATCTCCCACTAATTGCATGTTTCAAATCCTATGAGAAGTGGGCGAAGAGAGGAAAGCACTTAAACAACACACGTCTCCACCTTATGCTCCACTTGTAAAGTCATTCTGGCATGGGAGAGGAGTGCACTAAATATTGTATTTAGTGTCACGTGAAATTTTATGTCTATGATCGGGGAGAACCGGCAGTTAGTTACAGATGAACCAGTTGAGTTTGAGAAATAACCGATTGAAGTTCAAGACTTCAAGAAAATTGCCGATCATTTTAGAGGAATCTATAGAATAAACCTCGATTTAATGAAGGAAAACCGAAGGATGTCAACATGGAACCGGTTGGACTTGCAAACACTAGGATCTCAACCGATTATGCCCAAAAATCTCCCTGATCACTATTTTATGTCACCGTGGTAACTTTTCTAGTGACACTTTATATGGATAATTTCGTAAGTGTTGTCATCCCAACTGATTTTGAGTTCATCCAAGTGTCACGTAGTGAATCAAAGCTTGGTATATTCTACATCCCAACATTCTTGTAATGAAATATTGTCATGGATGAATGAAAATTGGATGAGAAATCACTTAGTAAGTGACGGAAAATTGTACTCATAAAGCGTTAATGCCCATAATCCTTTCACGAGGAATGACAAATAACATCCGGTGAACATTTGGTGACGGTGACACTACACGCGCGGTTTACAACTACACTAAATACAAACGCATACATTAAATATCACTAACCCTATGAAAGTAAGCAACATCAAATGTAAACTCAAACATTAAATTTCAACTATGGTAATATGTGAAAGTTACATGCACGAATGTAGTGTTCGTAAGGATAGTAAAAAACATTAACAATGATACAAGGAGAAAGGAGGTGGCAGTAGGGAAAGTGGTAGCGCATTCATGTCTAACACTAGTTATCAAAGAATTGGAAATTAGTGTTGAGCAGGATAGGGTGGTAACAACACTAAATAATATTTAGTGTAGTATTGAGCAAGACAAAGAGAATTGGTGACACCCTATACAAGATTTTAGTGTAGTGTGGTGATTGATGAAGTGGTGATAGGGGGTGAGACTAAAATGAGTTTGATAGAAGGTTATCCCACATGGGACTCCGGTGTTGAGCTTGAAAACAAGCTCAGGAATGGATGAGGGTAACCAATGAGAGGGGGAGAAGCTAACAAGCTCGTATTGGACCTTATCCAAAGCCATTTGGCTTCCTCCCCAACGCCCCTCCTCGCTTTGAAAAATCGCTCCATCTTCGCCTTCCAGTTGCGCTTCGCTTCCCTCCCCCATCTCCCTGCTTCGCTGCGGATCGCCAAGCTCGCCACGAGCTTCGAGATGGCGGCCATGGCGACGCTCGCACAGCCTCTGGCCGGCACCGCAACAACAGTATGCAGCAGCCACAGCTTCAACAACCACGCTGGCAACAAGCAGGTGACCGTGAAGGGATCGTTTGCTGCGGGGCGGATGCAAAGTGTGCAGCAACAACAACAACAGAGTGTCAGCAAGGCGGCGAGGTTTGTGGTGAGGGCAGCGGAGGAGGACGGCACGTTCCCCGCAGAGGGAGCTGAGGGGAACAGCGTGGTGGCTGAGGTCGCTATGTTGGCCGAGGAGCCCGAGACAGACGGTGTGGGGAATGCTGCTGCCGCAGGCTCAGCCTCCGCTTCCACCAGCAACAAGGTGAGGAAAGCTTCTCCGTTGCAGAAGGGAGGTACTTTGGACGGCAAGGAGGCGGAAGGGAAGGACCCCGCTGCCGCAACGTTGGGGAAGACATCGCCTTTGGCGGCAATGGCTGAGGGCAAGTTCAACGACCCAAGGTGGCGAGCTGGTACCTGGGACATCTCCCAGTTCACCAAGGATGGGAAGACCAACTGGGATGCCGTCATTGACGCCGGTATGCACATCAATGTGAACAACCCCTTGCTACTCCTCTTGGGTTTTGAGACATTGCTGGAATTGACGGTTGGCTTAAGGATATAGCCTCAAAATGGTGGTGGGTTTATGAGCATTTCGGTGTGCCTGCCAATTTGTACAATGTTTTGCTTGTCTTTTGTGGGTTTTGAGATACTGTGTGAATTGACGGATGGGGTTGTGATATGGCCTCGAAATGGTGATGGGTTCGCGAGGAATTAGACCAATGTGCACAATTCCTTGCTTTACCCTTTTGGGTTTTGGTACATTGTTGGATTTTGATGGACGGGGTAGTGATATTACATCGAGATGCTGATGGGTTTGTGAGGATTTAGCAAGTGGAGTCATTGATGCCGGTATGTCCACCAATGTGGCCAATTCTTCGGATTAAGTATCTCTCTTGATTCTTATTATATGGTAAACTTGCTAACTGGTTGCCTTTATCTGTAAGTGTTGTTTGAACATCCACACTTACAGCTGGTGGATGAAGTCAAATACTCAGGTCTTACTTTTTTGGGGGGGAATTTAGTGGGTGTCTGACGTAGTTGGATAATGGTGCAGAGTAGTGTTGTGCTATGTTGAGCTTCTGATACCAATGTAACTTTTTCCTCAGGGCTTAGTAACTGAGGTTTTGGTACCATGTCAGAGTGATGTTTAGTGAGTTTTGCGGTTAATTTGACTCCACATTCGCAATAACTGTATAGAGGTGATTCATAAAGCATTTTACCCTCTTGAATCTGACTCTCAAAACTGGTTATTAGGTAGGGTTGCTAAGTAAAACCTTGGCCATTTGTCTCAATTGGAGTTTTTAAGAGGGCTAAAGTACATATAGATGCACCTATATCCTAAACCCTTTTCATCTCTGGGTTTAAGAAAAAAAATGCTTACCTGTTACTCAAGAGATAATAATTTGTCGACATTCCTGATTACTTATTCCATGTCATACAGCCTCAATGATGTCAATCTGATGTGCAACTTGAATGATGGTGTTGTTCTGCATGTACCAGAGGTGGTGAGGAGGAAGTGGCTTGAAGATAACCCCGAAGCCTCCAGCAACGAAGAACCTGTTGTTTTTGAAACATCTACCGTTCCATGGTGGGCTTGGGTGAAACGCTTCCATTTGCCAGAGGCTGAGCTCTTGAACGGTTAGTTGCAGTGATCAACCTATTTTCTTGTTGTCTATAAAAAGAGCCTCTCCTATAGTCTACCTGATTGTCATGGTAATGACTTTGAGAGACAAAGCTGATTGCTTACATGACAAATGACGAGAACTTTGCACATGCAGTGATCATCCTACTTTCTTGCTGTCAATCTTAGCAGTCTTCCTTATTTCCTACTTGATTGGCATGGTGATAGAATTGAGAGACAAAGCGGATTGCCTATATGACACTGTAGTATGGTATAAATAAAGTGGTTATGGTTTCTTGTTGAGTTGTGGACAGAGCAGAGCAGGTTTCTTAAACCGACAGATTAAATCGTTGCAGTAAAATAGTGGACAATGAGATCTTTTCAAAATTTTATTTATTCAGTTTCTAACTTGGGAGGGTTGATGTTGGGCCAGGCCGGGCAGCAATGCTGGGTTATGCCGCAGGCTACTTGGTTGATGGTGCAACTGGCATCGGCTTGGTCGATCAACAAAACAGTTTCTTTGGCAAGTTGCTGCTCTTCATCACTGTTGTGGGAGTGCTTGCCATCAGGAAAAATAGTGACGTGGATAATCTGAGGAACCTTGCTCAAGAGTCCACATACTATGACAAGCAATGGCAAGCAACATGGAAGGATGTTGAAGACAGGAACAAAACAGATAGCCTTTGAGGGTGACAGCTTTTTCTCACAGTTTTGCACATATCTATCATGTAGAACATCTAATCTTTATTTGTGACAAACACGCACTGTCAATTTTAGAAGACAGCAATTTTGGAATGAGCTAAAAGGGTTGGCATTCCAGTCACAATGTCCTTATTCCACTTAGCTATTGTTTTGGACACAGACTGGAAAGTGTACTCCATCATATCTTTCATCCTTGTTGTGGGAGGTTGCAAGCATCAGCTAATGAGCTTTCAAAAAATAATTATAACATTAGTTGTCGGAAGGTGCAAGTTTTACTTGGGGTATTGATGCTGCCATTACATACAACTATAGGTGTATTAGTATAAATACTTTTCTCAAATCTAATTACGTCTTACATCCCTAGCTGCAAGTGTGGCTGGTCCATTCGACCAAGAAAAACTTTGAATCTCATGTTCATAGCAGCAGTCAGGCCTAGGAGGAGTCAATGGAATTCAATTTTGCTGAAGTTTTCTGAAGTGAAATAGCTGCTAAATTAGTAGTGAAGTCACAGGATATACAAACACTATGAAGGAGCTGAATGTTTCTCAATTGCTCTCTTGATGGTTGCAAGTCCCTGTTTAACTTGTACCATGTGTTCCTCATATATTTTGTGTCCATAGAATGCCTCTTTCTCCCTACATATTCTTGCCGTAGATTTCATTCCAAACGTGTAGTGGTCGTAGTTAGACCTCCAGACAATTGCCTACTTCTTGTTACCTCTCAAGAATTCCCCATTTTGGTCATCATGTGATAGACACTGAAATCAATCATTTAATCATCAACTGCACTTCTTACTTAGTTATTTACCTCGATGTTTTCCTTTGATGTAATCAGGTCCATGCAATATCCCACGTTATGATAAGTATACCACTTCAGTCAATTGTCGAATTATTTGTGAAAGGAAGAAATGGCTATTATGCCTGCCTTGCTTAAGTTTCACAAACCTACCCCATGTGTTGTCCACAAGCACTATTTGACTCAATATACCAGACAGGTACAACTATCCCTGTTCGTCCTAAACATCTTATATTTTTCCCCAACTCAGTATCTTTTGAGATAGATGACATCATCACATGAATTCCATATCAAGCATGTTCTGAGGTTCTCTACCTTCACTGAGGTTTGCATAATGGAATCTGCGTTTGGATATGATACCTACTAGACATCTCTCACATTTAACCCAAGCACTTCGAAGCAGAACTTTCAGATTTCTATACTCAGACTGGACTTAGATTACCTATTACTTACAGTAAGGTGCACAAAAGTCTGCTTGATATCTAGTTCTAATGTTGTTTTCAAAACATCTGCACACATTTGTCAAAACAGCCCACACAACCGCGAACATGTTGGCTTGTGGGTCAGAAACTGGATATAATAAAGAGAAACACGCTTAGGAGACATCTTCCACATTGGTTGCTTCCGATGTTACTGAGAGCTGATGACGCTGGAGTTCCTCAGCAACACGTGTCAGTAGCCGATTGGCACCGGTGGTCTAGTGGTAGAATAGTACCCTGCCACGTCAGCAGAACGGTACAGACCCGGGTTCGATTCCCGGCCGGTGCAACTCTTTTGTGGACAAGTCAAGTTTGATATTTGGTGGCTTCCCTTTATACCTCGTTATTGTATATAATTTCCTACTTTACTATCCAGGAATTTGAGCAGTGTTCCAATACTGCAGCAGTCAAACCCCCTGAATTGTCCAATTTGCTTTTCGTTGGTATCTCCAAAAGGCAGGGGTACTAAAACCAACACCCCACCCTCAAGTAGATATACATGGGGCTAAGGATCAGTCGAAGGTTGGAATTTGAATATTCATTAAACTTTCAATTGAGGCAAAAATTCTTGTCCACCAATGCTGATACGAATATGTTAGTTTATTATTTCATTTTTCTATATCAACCACATAGCCATGTGCATATGCAATAGTGCACCCTATACCCTAGTGTCAACTCTTTCCAAGTGCATCAAACACAACTTCTTTTGTGGAGATTCATATTGTGGAGATACAACTTCATGTTGTGGAGATACAACTTCATGTTGTGGAGATAAAACTTCATATTGTGGAGATTCATATTGTGGAGATACAACTTCATGTTGTGGAGATAAAACTTCATATTGTGGAGATTCATATTGTGGAGATACAACTTCATGTTGTGGAGATACAACTTCATGTTGTGGAGATACAACTTCATGTTGTGGAGATACAACTTCATGTTGTGGAGATACAACTTCATGTTGTGGAGATACAACTTCATGTTGTGGAGATAAAACTTCATATTGTGGAGATACAACTTCATATTGAGGAGATACAACCTCAAATTGTGGAAATACAATCTCAGATTGTTGACATACAACTTCTGTTTCTTTCAGATACAATATCTGTTTGTTCAGCTACAACCTCCGTTTGTTCAGATACAACCTTTGTCTTTTGAGCTTAGAAGACTATCATTTCCAATTTAGGGCGTCTGTTACTGCGAAGCTGGTAAGAGAGGCTGAGAGTGTGTCGTCAATTATCTTGAGGAAAAGGTGGAGGAAAGGTCCGACTGCCAAGTGCTACCATTATCTGGAAATTCCTTCGAGCAGGTCAATGTTCGATTCAATGACAGAAATTATTACCCTCACAGCTCTAATTTATATGTGAAAGAGGTGCTACAACTGTCAACTGCGCCTAACAAGGAGGACCTCACAATGCAAATGCTCAATGCAATAGTTTGGGATGGTATATCCTTACAACTTGAACTAACTGTTGTTGGCACTCCCAACTACAAAAGTCTTTGCACTGGCCATACAATCAGAATAACACCACCATGCGCAACCAGTATATGTACAGTAAGAAACGACCTGAAAGAATTTGTTGCCACTTGGGTGATCATCAAAGAATTTGTTTGCCACTTGAGTGATCATCAAAGGCTTATATCATTTTGTTTGCCACTTGAGTGATCATCAAAGACTATGGTACAGATGCCAGAAAGGTGCAAAAAATGGTTGCAGTAAAACTGGCACATGGACAGTTTCGAGGAAGCCAGCTAGGACTTACAGTGCATCTTCTTCTGGAGAAAGCGTGTTTTGACATTCAGTCAAGTAACAGAATGGCATTGCATAGGAAATGCCTTCTAGCTTCCAGCTGCACAAAAACCAGTTGAAATAGTTAATTATCTTATGAAAACACCAAGTATTAAATGACATGGGCGTCACAATGTATCATCAACATCAATAGTAGGTGAAAATAGACAATTTACTCACGATGTGTTGGAAGATCAATATGAACAAAGAAGCTCGCCCCAACTATCAAGTAGCAGAGCACCAGCATAAGCCCCTTGAAATAATTGGCTGTCCCTTCCTGAAAATTTAATTTCAAACACTCAGTTTAAGAAAAACAGCTGAGAAGGTAATAGAATGAAGATCAAGATATATTCACTAACACAAAGATAAACTCACATTCTCTGCATGACCTGATTATGAAACAGAAATAAAGCACTAAGTGACTACACAAAAATATTAACAAGATTGATGCAGCTGTGGAGATCATAGGACAAGTCATAAAACACAAGTAGGCTTTCTATAAGTATCTAAGCACTGACCTGAACCATGAAAGCCACAACAAGAACAGTTATGAAAAGAGATGCTGTCTCAAAGAGTTCAAAGTTGAGGTCCATGTTTGTTCCCATGGGCCACCCAATGACAACACAAAAAGGAATCTGCATAGCCATATATTTCGATGTCAGAAATGTGTTCCTCATTATTGAAGACCTTGAATCATTGCCTTCCACTTCACAGAAGCAACTGTGGTAACATGATGTATCATGATGGCTGCTTACCACAAACATTGAGATCTGAGTGGAAGATCCAATTGCAACACCCAAAGATATATCCTGCAAGACAATGATGTTCCACATTAAAACATAACCTGAGATGAAACCCATCAACAAAAACATACAACTGTCATGCCAAAGCACTGTCCACATAAAACTTACCAGTTTGTCTTTGAGAGCAAACATAATAGCACTGGCATGCTCTGCTGCATTTCCAACAATCGGCAAAATAATTACACTTATAAATGAAATGGGCACGTCCCATGAGGATGAAGCCCCCTGTAAATCACACAGCAAGCCAGATGTAAAAATTGATGGAACAAAAAGTATGGCACCATAGAGCTGCCAATTGATAATTCAAAACAACTGTACCTTGCATATGTTCAATGGGATTCAGAGGTAAAGGCCCTATACAAATGCCTCTAAATGAGAATACAGAACTGCCAAAAAGACATTCCAAGGGCCTAAGACATACCTCAATGGCATCAACCAAATATTCTGACAGAACTGAAATGAAAAGTGTTAAAACGCCCAGCCAACCGATCCACATCCAAAAACTTGGATGCTCTCCATTTGGGGGCTCCTCATCTTCCTCCCCCTGAAAACACCATGAAAGTATATTGTGAGAATTGAAACTAATACACACTTTTGATTACTTTTTTTAAGACATGCAAGATGGAGAATTTAATTTACCTCTTGATCATATAAAGTTCGGTGGCTCTTCAGCTGGAAATACAGATAGGCTGTATAAGCTACCAACATAACTATGCTGCTGAATCTCGACAAAGCCAACTCCGATTTTCCCATTTGCAACTCTGTGCCAGTAGCATGAAGAGCTGCTGGAAAAAGAAGACCCATGACCGCCATTAACAGCAGGCTTGAGCTCACCTGAGCCGTTGCCTGTATTGATAAACACCAACAAACAAACTCAGAAATGATTCCAACAAAAAATTCTATACTACAAATCTTATGCTGATAAGAGCAACTCCTATGGTGACTGTAAGATGATTATCTCAATAATCAGATTCTGAAGTTTTTTGGCCCAATGCAGCATGCTCATCTTACCCATAAAGTCCATATATACCATAATTCTTCAATACCCACCAATTAATGAGAAAGTGACAACCCTCTACAGTCCTTCAAAATTCATGACGGTGGGGAGGGGTTAAGCCTCTCAATAATCAGTGGGTAAAAAGGATTTGGGAAACATATGGGCCTTGTGGGAGGAATAAGCATGGGGTCTTGCCACAAAAAAACCAAGAAAGCCGATTATTGAAATGTCATCTTTCAGTGGTTTAGTGACAACCTCTACTACAGGTGAACTAGAGGAGGCTACTGTAGACGGCTCCTCTTGTGACATATTTGATATATATTTTCCTCAACAGAATATGCCATATATGGCATTCCTATATTGGCTCATACCCACTTGAATACCACTTGAAAACTACACTCCAGTACTAGTAAAGATAAAATACAGTGCCCTCTACAGGAGCCAAAAATGACTCTCAACGGCCTGTCAAGTAACTAGACCCCCAACTACCGGTTGATAGCCAGGCAACCCACCTTGTTGAATTTCTGATCTTCTCCCGGGTAAGCTATCCCTCCAAAGAAAAAGGCACATCCTAGGACCAGGAGCATGTTGGACAAGATTGAACCCAGAAGGGACAGCTGAACAACTCGAATCATGTTCTTGCGTAGCGCCATAATGCAGATAATCATCTCAGTTGCATTGCCAAAGGTTGCATTCAAGAGGCCCCCAACTGCATACAAAGGTGAGGAAGAAAGTCTATCAGGAAGAAAACTACAAAAATTCATAGTCCTAAAAGGCTCAGCCTCCTACATCCAGAAGGAAAAGATTGACAATCATTAAATGAGTGTGAGAAGCAGATTAAGCTCCATTATGTCATACCTGTGGATCCTGTGAAAAATGATAATTGCCTGTACAAAGCCAGTAATGGAGCATCAGAGTACAGTTTCACATCATACAACAATTTCATCGCTCAGTAACTTACGATTCACAGCATTTCAGCATTATTTTTTGAGTAAACGTGAACTCAATACATTGAAACGAAAACCCAGCCTGGTCAAAAACGTTTGAAGTTAAAGGGTGGTGCCTCACTCTGTAACAAAGCCAAGTCGCTCAGCAAGTGGCGCCATACCTAGTAAACTGAACAGGAAAATCCAACCCTGATAAAGAGGACAATGACATTTCTGTCAGTAGAGATTTGACAGAACTACTACAGACTACTCACCTAAACCCCAAATCTTCTGCATACATGCCTACATTGAGAAGCTTTGAAACTATACCAAACTGTCTTAAAAATTCTACAATCCAACTGGAGTTCTGAAGCTTGGTATGACATAGAGTAGGAGCTAGGTATGCATGGAGCACATAAAAGCTAATATGAGTTCACCACAAAGTTACAAAACAGTGACTGCATAATTAGCTTTCACAACAGAAGAAATTCTAGAAATTCAAGGAGAGCTCGACTCAAATGAAAATGCCTCTACATCTTTCAACCATAAGGGACTTATAATGAGTGTGTATAATACAAGCTAGTCAAAAAGGAGGGTCTGAGAACTGGAAGAGCAGTTGTAGGAAAAGATGAGGCATAAAATAATGCTTACATGGCGCCATTTGAAGATGACAGCAACTATTGCAAGTGGGATACACAGCAGCAAAATGTTTAGTTTTGTACTGCAAATCACCATTTTTGTGCTCTCTTTGATATTTTCTCTAAGAGTCAAACTCTTCCTTCTACAACAGGGGGACATTGGAGATGGATGTGAAAACACATCCTTTGAAAAGCTTTCATGACTTTGCAAACCCCCACCTGGCACTTCAAATAGCGGAGTCCCTTCGGCAAATGCCCTCAGCTGCATAAAAATAATCAATACTAAGCAGCAGCAATAAACTGAATCATTCACTTTGGTGTCAAGAAAACCTGAAAACCCACTGACAGGCCAATGCATGATCTCTTGCAATAAACAGGTCATCAATCTGACCCAGCTGATGTGGATTAACATGAAGCCGGATAATATGAGGAGATCAATTCTAGTTAAGAGAATGTAGCACCACTCCCCACACAAAAGTTCTCCATTGCAAATCCTCACAAAAATCCCACTCCAATAGGGTTATCCTCTAACTCAGCATAACCTTTGCTTGGGAGTTGGTTGTTTACCATACAGCAACCCTCCACATTCGGTTGGTTTTCCATGTGTGTTTGGAGGTAGTGTGGAGGTTTGAACAAAGAAGAACATTCTATATTGGTTCATGGAGGCTCAAACTCATTTTGGCATGCCAGAAGGTGCTAGAATGAGTTTGGCCCTCAATGAACCGGAATAGATTGCTCTTTCCTCAAATTCAAACACTACCTCCGAGGATGCACCACAAGTAGAAAGAAAGAAAAGTTCATTTTGTAAGAAAATCAACCAATGGACAATCGTAAGGTACCGACTCCCAAGCAAAGCCCCGTTAAGTTAAAGGATAACTTTCATGACCTATTCTACTAAATTAGGCGCTCAACACTCTAATAGGTGTTGATTTTCCATCACAATTGAAAGATGAGGAGACTGATCAAATGAGTTCGGTGCAGAATCAATCACCTCGACATCTTTACCATCAGTCGGATGGTACATGCTCTTTGGTTCGCCCTGTTGATGACACGCCATTACTGAATCTCCACAAAATCCGGTATCCTCAAAGCCTTAATCCACGAATCCAGGCCAGAGGCAAATGTGCAAATGCACACAGGCGAAACTGTGGACAACTGAGGTACCTGAAGTAGCAATAAAAAAAAAGGGCTAAAGCAAGTTGAATTGCTGTGAAGAACGGTCCATTCCTAGCTGCCCTTCATGCACATTATCACCAAAAAAATTGTCCCTCCCGATGCAGCATCTGTAGCAATCTCTTTGTACTCAATCATCAAACTTGACCCATGTGATAAAACCCTCGACATTCTTTCACGAGGTGATCATTTTGTTGAAACTTCCTCCTCAGATGCATTGGAAGCAATACAAAATCTGTGCCCTAAGGCCCGAATCTTCGATTGCACCCCGCCATTGCTCAAACTTTGAAGATGTAGTTCCCAGAACAGCAAGCTCCCTGATACAAATTCAGGGCTTGAAAAATCAGTCTCGCAAAAAAAGAAAATGATCACGTCACATAAACCATAACCCCAGTACACTCTCAACATCACACACCAAATGTTACCCAGTCAGAATCACACATGCCAAAATCTCACCACACATAGAACAGGCCAAAAACGAAGGTAGGATAGTAAGACACGAACCCCAAAACAAAAAATGGGTTGCATCATCCCTCCATATTCCAATCCAATCAACCCAAAAGCCTACCGACAAAACTTATTTATCCACCAAACCCATCTCAAAACAAGTGCTCTCCGAACCACTTAACCCCGAGGTTCGTTGCATCCCATACACAGTGCCTCTCATTCTGAATCAAATGAGCTGCCTTCGTAATCCTATAAATCCTTAACGATAATCCGCATGCAAGTAAGGGATTTTTCATCTAAGCTCTCTCACTCTCTCTCACTCTCTCTCCCTCTATACATATATAGATATATATATATATATATGCCATCACATAAAACATAACCCATGGCACCAAAACAACAAAAAGCACAACATAACCAGATTAGGATAGGTTAACATAACCCAATCATCAAAAAAAAAATTCAAAATATGAAACTGCGAAAAATGATGGCAACCTCGGCAGAAAACCCCGGTGCTGCAAAAACCGGTTGCTCAGATCCAAGAATACCGCAGCAATCAACACTGTTAGTGGAGCTCCCACATCAATCAACTCGTACTGAGATCATTCCCTTCGAGTCCTCCGCCATCAGTCCCCAAAGTGCACCAAAAGCAAAACTGCGTTCGAAGCGCCCAAACTTGGACAAGTGCTTGGAAAACGGGAACTCGCTCAGTTTCCCACCAAAATGGGTGACCAAAAATTTGCAAAAAATGGCATCCGCGATCCGAACGTGATGAGCAGCTGGGCGGGTGCGCATCTGGCACACGAAGCGGGAGAAGTGAGAGATTGGCAGTGATCAGAGTCGCCGATCCCCAGATTCCGTGAAATTTGCGTGCGAGGAAAGACAGTCTGCCCACGACCGATCGAAGCTGCCGCGAAGGCTCAAGCAGACACCGGGATATCAAGTCTCTCACCGGTCGTCCCGGTCACTTCGTATCGAAGCTTCCTAGCGCCTCCCGCTTCTCCTTACAGCCCTCTTGCTCTCCTTACTCACAGTCGGCAACTCCATTCCATGGAAGAGAGGGGATTTATCGTACATTGAGCGTACCTCTCATTCATCCAACCTACAAACTTCATCCATCCAACCTAAAACCTTGAACCCCCTAGAGGTTTGTTGCCGCTTCATCTCAAATGACCTTGACTAGATTAATTCCGGGTCTTTAAAGCTGCATCCAGTGTCAAACCCATCTTTTTTTAAGGTAACTTCCATGTTGCATGTTAGTTTAGGGTTTGTATGTTGGATGAATGAGAATGGTACATCCGTATATGATAATTCCCTCTTGCCGACTAGGGATGGAGAAATTTGTCACATACGACCATATATATCTTTCATCCATCCAAGATTGAAACTTAGACTTGTCTCTCAACCACACATTATAGGTTTGTGCTTGATCTCATCTCAAGATTCAAATGGCTTGGATTAGGCAAATTGGGGGCCTTTGAAATTAATGCTGGTGTCAAATTTGACTAAAAAAAGGAAACTTATGGTCACATATCTTTTCAGTTATGGTTTTTATGTTGGATGGACATGAGATAAATTCTCTCTCCTCATCCTTTACTATTGGATATATGTATGTATGTATATATATATATATATATATATAACTATCGCATGTGAGGCGTCGAACATGGAAACTTGACCCCCTATAGGTTTGTGGCCAAGTTGTCTCTAATGACCTAGACTACACTAAATTGAAATCTTTATATATCATTTCAATGTCAAATCAACTTAAATATGGTTACTTATAGTTTGCATTCTATTTTAGAGCTTTTTTATTTGAGATGGATGAGAGGTATGCTCGTATGTGATCATTTCCTTGTGATGCCCTTTGCTACTGGCTAGTGGGAAGTATCACATAGTATTGTACCTCTCTTCAAACCAACATAAAACCTTGACCCCCTACATGTTTGTATCCAATTCGTCTCAATTGACTTGGACTAGTTTACATCATGATTCTTTTAACTATTTTCAACGTCAATTCAACTGTAGAAAAGTAGCCTCTTGGTTGCACACTATTCCATAGCTTTTATGTTGGATGGATGCGAGGTACGTTCACATGCGATAATTCCCTCTCACCTTTATCCCCGGTGTAGCTTTGACTTGGCTCGAGTGAGAATAATGTTGTCCATTCAAAGTGTGCCACTTGGCACTACAAGTGCATAATTTATACCATGATGGTGTGCAAGAAGGAAATTGTTGCATACAAGTGTACCTCCTATTCATCCAGCATCTAATCCTTGAACTAGTATATAGTTTGGAGGTTGTCTTGTTTTTCTTAACTTGAAACTACAATTAACTTCAAAGACTTTGAACTTGTCTAGTCGAAGTCATAAGTTGAGATGAGTCATTCATAAAAGGGTATGAGGGGGACAAGTTTTGATGTTAGGTGGATGAGAGGTACACTCATATGTGACAAACTTCCTCTCAACATGAGTGAGGTGGTGTATGTACATTTTGATATTAAATGTGGCCATAACTAGCTCCGTCCGTGGCACTATTTATTGTGGAACTTGAGATTGCAATCTATGGAGCTTAGGTGCAAGTGCCAAAGTTAGCCCATGATATTCTTAACCCGTAAATGTTCATGCAACTAAAGGTTTGTCCGTTGTTAACTTGTCAAAGCATTAGCTTGAGTAGATTGAAACACAATTTGAACCACATCTTTAGTCTCCTACAAATTGTTGATTGGTTGGTGTTAGTGTTAGTTAGTTTTATATATATAGAGAGAGAAAGATGTTTCTTTGTTTAAGTTTGTAGTAAATGTGGAGACTTTTATTGGAGAACTTCCTTTGTTTGACAACGTATAGGTTTGTGACAACTATTTTGGAGCCTCAACTATACTATGTGATTACTTTGTGAATTGCTTGAGTCAAATTATTGTAGATTGAATTTACGAAGCTTGTGAGAAAGATGAGCATTACAACCATGGCCTCAAAAACCTATATTTACAACTTTGTGGAAATATGACATGGCTTTTGAAATTGTAGGTCAAAAAAGCCAATGGCTTCAACATTTAAGGGCTAAGAGAACATTCCAATGTCACTTTCGCACAACAAGCCAAATGACACGGTTGCCTCCAACCTATGCCATGCAATGTCATGCAAATTTTTAGTTCCAAGGATGAATATAAGCAGAACAAGTGGATGAAATAATCATAATCACATCTGGCTTCCTCAATCTTAACGTGAAGAAACCTAACAGCTTCACATTTTGGGGCCCTATATTCGCATAGGTGGCACTCGTATGTCCTCCCCCAAAGGGTTGGGTCTTTAATTAATTTCTCTCCAAAAGAATAAGGGCTATTAGAACTCATCACAACTTGTCATGAAATGTCATCCACTATAAACATATATCATCCATAATTCACAAATTATGTTCACGAGCTTATCAATTATGACAGCTAACCAATTCAAGTAGGTGGATGATGAGATGCGGGAGCGGCGAGTCATCCACCTATTTCATTTGGTTGTCTAGTCCATAACTTACACTCTTCATAATTATATAGCCACAACTAAACATTTTGCGCTTCTAGTTGGACCCCGCCAATTCTACATATGATAAAGATGCAATCAATTGTATTTTCTAACTATAATACGTAATTTCTTTAGCTAATTCAACCAAACCTCACATCAACTATCTTGTATTATAATTCTAATGAGACATGGTTGAGATGAACTAACCACAAACCTATGGGAGGCAAGTTTTTGCTAAACCACGTTTACCTTGGTAAGACCTATAAATGTCAAGAATACGACACTAGTGGAAAACCAACATTTGAAGTTTTGACCTTGTTATTTTGGAATCAAAATTGGTATTGAGGTGCCAAATTGAAGACAATAGGGACTTCTTGCATATGAGCATACCTCTCATTCATCCGCCATAAAAGCCCCAAAATAATATGCAGTATGGAGTTATTCTTAAGCTCGAGTTGACATTGACATTAGCTTCAAAGACCCTAAATTAGTTTAGTCCAAGTCATATGGATGAATCAACGCACAAACATATAGGGAGTCAAGTTTCTATGTTGGGTGGATGAGAGTTACACTCGTGTCCAACAATTACCTCTATCGCAAATTGCATAAGAGGTTGTAGTACCTACATGGTCAAGCTTTGAGCTTAAATTTCTCAATGCACACAAGCCAAATGTTTTCTACCTTTCTGATGGTATTTCACCCCCACCTCCTTCATAAGGAACACATGTCTTCTTTGTGTTTGTTCCTAGCTTACCATATGCCACTCAAATACGGGCAGCCGATTAAGGGTGAGTTTCCATGTAGCTTGCTTGCCCACTAGATTCTAGATAATAATGGGTGAGAGGGGTTCTCATGTAGATAAGCAAGAGCAACCAACCAACTATTGATATTATGTTATTCAACCCACAATATTTCTTGTTCATGTCAAAACACATTGATTTCATATTCTTAGTTTTGAACCTACAATGTTTTAGGCTCACAAATAATGTGGGTTGAGAAAAACTACATTAACCAAAATTATTGTGGTATGACAAAATGTGGGCCACAATACTAGGTGTAGAAGGTGTAGATGTACATGTTGACTTCCTAGATCATCATGATAAGTACAATAAGCAATATATTTAAGGTCACCAATTCTATTTGTCTTACCCGATACTAAAGGCCACTTCACACATGTGACTGAGAGCCCATGACCATTTCGCTTCAAGCACTATCATTGGTGGAAAAGGTGGAGCCGGTCCAAGTTTGCTTCACAATACGCTTGAGGGACCGACGGAATAAGTGAATGCAAAATGGAGGTAAGGTCTACATGGATTCCTACATGACATCGAATGGATCATGTTTCATGGTCATTTGAACTATTTTCAAAAACCACCTCTTGGAGATAGGCCTAACACAAAATCAGGAGACTATGGCACTTCGAATGTTCACAACTGTTGATTTATTCTATTTTATCATATGTGAGGACTAACATGAATAGAAATTCATCGAAATAGCAATTGGTTGAGGGCCCGTCACATGGGACTTCACACCACACTTGAGGGTCCATAACCACACTACATGAATTTAGAGGTTTGTTGGGACGGCCTTTGGACACTTTCTTTTGGGCTCTCACAATTTCTTTCATGGTCACGGTTCTTGGCTCGTGTGTGAAGTGGCCCTAATAGTAAACCACTCGAGTGGTGTCACTAACACTACATTATTCTTCATTCCTTGTGAAATTGTTTGGGCATTATAGATTTACAATGTTGCAGTTACCGTCACTTGCTTATTGTTTTTTTTATCCAAAATTTCAATCACCCGTGAAAACATTTCATTACTAACATGTTAGGATACACATTTTGCCAAACCTTGTTCAACAATTGACATTTGAATAAACTACAGTAAATTGGAATGACAATACTCGTAAACTTATTCACAAGAAGTGTCATTAGAAATGTTATCACATTGACATAAAATATCATACGACATTGACTACAATATCCGTAACATTACTCAACACTTACAATCTGTTCAATGGACCCTCGGTATATATAGCAATTGGATGCTCAAAGAGTATAGTTGTGTGTCCTACTCAGCTTTTCTATAACATCCAACTATATATTCCAAGGGCCCACATAACAAACAACAAGTGTTAAGTCATTCTATGTCCATCGAGATAGGTAGATGTTGAGGTCTTGCATTAAGTTTTCACTTCGAAACTCAATCGTGCAAAGCACCACATCTATGTCAATATCGTGGATGGAGCTTGCATATACTAGAGCACCGTTGCTTGTAAAATTTGTTACGAGCTTAATATGCCCAAAAAGATAATTGTATTAAGTCAAATGACTTTCACAACACAAATGACCAAGAGAGCCAACCATTTTTTAATTTAATAATGTTCAACATTATTATCATGTGTATATTAGAGTTATTTGTAAAGTCTTTTAAAGAGGGGCAAAACCATGGGTTTGATCCTTCTTAATATATATCGTCGTGTTTCGGAGTCTACTTTGAAAGTTGAGTGAAATATTGGGGCATTCTCACTCCACCTCTTGAACTTTGAGAGGATTTTAAGGATCTAAGATAGGGTATATGCATGGGACCCAATGTCATGAATCCCGGATCCGCCTAAGCAAGGCTAGCTTGGCCCGCCCATCCTAGTAGGACAAGTTAGGAAGTCGTTTTTAATAGCCTGACACACTCTTTGTGTATGATAATTTACGCATTGATTTAAGGGTTGGTATTGTGTTAATTCTCATAAAGTTGTGGTTTGGGACTAAACCCATGGTTTCATGCGCTTTACTTTACGCATAAGTCTATTGTTTGAGCATAAGGTGGGACATTGGACATAAAGGATTAGTTTCAATGTAGGTTGCTCACCCACCAGATGCTAGAGTCCACCGTGTGGAATCTACAGTTACACTAGAATACGGTGGGCGAGCAGCCTACATGGAAACCAACATGGGTAGGGTAGTAGTGTATGGATGACATGTGTTCCTCTTAGATGCATGTAAGATTTATACTAATACACACAAGGGGCCCACTTGTTTTAGTATCCTATAAATTTGGTCATCCCATAACATTATTCAACTGGCTTTGTGTGCTAGGTGGGACCGGGAATAACCATATTTTATTTGGAATTACACCATGTTTATTATGTCAATAGAGCACTGCATTGGCGAAATGAAGGTGAAAAACTCGGGTGAAGCAATGTATTGATATTCTCAAAATGTAATGGCTGACAACAACTAAACAATGTTATGTTGTTTGTCTTCTTTGACATGCAACCCCCTTGATAGGTGTGCAATACGATTTTGGCCATGGAAGCGTCTATCGCATTGTACAAGGACGTACACCTACTAAGTTATGGTTCCGATGTTTAGAATGTTGCAATGTACCTAAGTATATAAATGGTATTGTTCAAGGTAGAAGATGGGCCTTAAATGGTTACTTTCTCCAACTAGCCCACTTCTCCTAGGATATGAAACATGTGATTAGTATAAGATGACTCGTAAGTCCAAATCAACTTGAAGGTCGTTGTCACTTTCCTCATCATTTTTGGATCTCATATGAATATCATATTCTTTAGCGAAGTGAAGAATTTGTGCTTACTGGTGGCCATATAATCCCCCCCCCTTCTCCTTGCTTATCTAAATTATTAGGTCTAAAATGGTCACTATACTTTCAGCTCGAGATCCAATCTCTTTTAAATACACGTCTTTTTGGTATGTGTTCTTGGAGCAACACACATCCAAATACCACTCAAACATAGGTGTTCACTTAAGATAAGTAATTGAACTAGACACGTCTACCTTTTCACAAGTTGAAATATACAATCACCTCAAAATTTTGATACTTCTGGGATAGGGTTTGGGTTTCGTCCGTACATGTTACAAAGAACCTTCCCTATTTTATTAATCCACATGCTAGAGTTTTGCATCCTCCTCTCCTATTATAGTGGAAAGGGGGGTATCTCATGCATCGTAGTTGTCGAAAGTAAAGCATATTTGGTGTATGTTGAATATCCTCGAAATTGAGCATATCAAAGAAACAATCCATTCATGCTTTTATATTCACTTTAAGACTCAACACATCATGTGTTTATAAGTCGATGTAGCATCAAGGTGAGATGCATTGACCCAACATATCAAAGACCTAACACCAAATTCTTATGACACGGCTCTCCACATTCAATGTATGTATTATGCATCTTACTTGTGTTTTTAATTGTTGAACATAGCCATGCAATGTGCAGGCATCTACATTGTTTAAACCCTTAACTTTTTGAGAGGCCCGTTTTTGGCTTATGAATGATTATCAAAGGCTAGTTCATCCAAAAAGAAGGTGCTCAGAAGGTCACAATAGGCATCATTATGTTCCACTTGAATTTCCTCGTCAATGGCGATGATCTCATTCCAATACGAACATGAAGGTTGTTCACAAAATAAGAACAAAAAAATGAACAAAAAAATGAACTAAGTTAACCCTTTATTGATGCACTGCTATATATATATATATATAGTATTCTTATTGTTACTATTTTTTAATTACAATTTTCTATGGATTTTTTCCTTACTTCAAAGTGTATATCTATTCTTGATATATTTTAAAAATCATGCACTATAATATTATTGGATATATTTATCAAAATTCCTTGAAGTTTGATGTTTATGATTTTTTATTAAATATTTATGAAAATTATTAAATATTCCTAATTTGTTGATGTGATCTTAAAATAACCATCAACAACTTCTCTTTTAGGTACAATATAAAGCGAGCTCTAGAAAACCTACTTTCTAGATGACCTAATATATTTCAAGTTTCTTGATATTGGCTATCATTTGGGACATATGCACTTTCCATGCTCAAAACAAATGCTAGAAATAAGTAAACATGAGTTGACCTTTAACTTCTTGGAGCATGTCGTTGTTCAATTAGGTATGTCTGTCCAAAATTACTTAAAAGGAATATAGAGTACAAAAAATTACAGTGACTTGGACAATATAAGTAATGGAAGGGTGCAAACAAATGGGTCATTTTTGAAATTCAAGTAATTATAGGGAGGCTTTAATTCAACCCTTGAAGGTAAATAGCCCCAAAACAAAAAAAAAACCCAGCCGCACGTGGTGCACAAAAATGCCTTAGAGTGATCTACCCGTGTTTGCATAAGAACCATGTTTGGTCACCATGGTCACATTGATTATCTTGTTGCTTGATTCATGTGACACAATTTGCATTGTATAGTCTTTACCCAATAACTATTATGTGCATTTGAATAAAACTACCTGACATGTTGTTAAGATATGGCCTTTCATATATATTATACTCCACATTTGATACTTATGACATATTCAAACGACTCATTGTTCCCAAGTTGTAGCTCACAAAGGAGTCCTTCCTCAACTCTTATCAATGTTGTCAATGTTTAAGTTTGTAAAATTGCAACATTAGATGTCTATAGGACTCGAGATCCAAAAATATTCCTCACATTGAATGTATGAATGCAATTTCCGACCATGTAGATGTTATCCTTAAGTCGTTCCTAAGCATTTGAATGTTTGAAGAACCCTTGAAGAAATGACCTCACATTTTAACGAGTATATTTGTATTGTTGCACTTAACTTTGTGAAATGACATGTTGGTCTTTGAGTGGTTCAAAACCCATTAGTTAGACTCAATTCTAGTTGCATGATAGTGTCCTTCAATGCGCACATGAAAGGGGCTTCATCCAAGGGCCTAACCTCAAAGTGTGCAACTAAAAGTTAGGTGACCAATGACTTTTTGTTATTATTATTATTATGCCCATCGTCAACTCAATCCATCAAAAAGCATGAAGAAACACTTTGCATACGCTTTGCCACCTTGAATGGACCACCCGTATATCCACACTTCCATGATTGAAAGAGGAGACGACTTCCTCTATCCACCTAACACTCATGACTCCATTGTCCCTCCAAGAACTCTCGGGGTTCTACCTTATATATGCAAACACAAACATTCTAGAACATTGTTTCCTTGTTGTTGGGGCATAGGACAAATTTAGAGAGTTGGGCTTTTTCTTGCTTAAAGCCATGCTTACTGTCAAGCTTAGTCTTTGTGCAATACATCCTCTTATCAAGAGGCCATACCATTCCTTTGCATATCCATGTACCTTTCAAAACCTGGGTGGGTGGGTGGGATCATTTCCCATGGCCATTTGAACCTTGTGCATCCGAGGTTAGAGTTGAGTTACATACACCTCCCAAAACACCTAGATTGCACCACTTACGCTAAACTCAAAAGTTACTTAGGGTAAACAACCACCGCGGTTTAGCCTTTGAAAGGAGGTCCTTGTGATCTCACTCTCTTAATATAGAATTAGGTAGTCCTTCGTGGCCATAGATGCAGATGCCCTGATCTATGGTGGACATCCGTTAGTTGAGACTACCCTAACCCTAAAGTAACTTTACCCTGGGTTTAGCATAAGTTACTAGTTTGGTTCACTATGGTTAAGACAATACATAGTATATATATAGAGAGAGAGACAAAGATCATATGTGAACACAGAGCGGGCTTATTGAGCAAGGCTATACTCCCACTTAACCGTCAATCAACCATTAATTTAAACATAATTATCACTACAATTACGATTATTAGATATTGTGCTCATATTACAACATAATTAAAAGATTTAAAAATAGTACTACAACATGATTTGTTGTAAATGTATTTGAAGACAATAACATAAGATTATTTAAATTCCTGTACGTGAACTCTCTCTAATGAAAGAATCTTCTTCCTAACATTGTGGTCATCTTTTTGGACATTGATGATACAAACGAGTTTATGCCCCAAGAGGGCTTCGTGCTTGGTCAAAATGAAATGGCCCTCATGGAAATGAGGTTTTTTTTCATAACATCGGAGCGTGTTGTTTAATGAAGTCGTGTATGACGGCTTGAAACTAACATATGTAACCACATAGTTTGAAAGACGGAGAAAAAATGACTCACATGTAGAAATGGTGACTTAAACATATTAAATATGTATCTATAGAATTGTACGTTGAACTCCCCTTGTGTACTTGTATTTGCACCTTAACTTAAATCTATAACTTTAAGAGGAGAAGCTCATCAAAAGAATAATCTCTCTCTCTCTCCATCCACATGCTAGGTTCATATGTAATTTCAAAGTAGGTTTATGAATTCAAGTGATGAACAAGGAAATGTACATTCCTCCTTCCCGATGTAAGTCTCGTTCGTTATGAAGGCCCTAGATTGAGGGCATGTTTACACCAAAGGCAATAAGGTCGAGGCATCTACAACTAATAAAATAAGAGTTTGTCTATGTTTAAGAGGAGTAATAGTATGGAATTGTTTTTTCTTGTAAATACAAACATATTATAAGGACAATGAAATTATTATTAAAAAATCATCAATATGAAAATTGCTACAAATTTCAAAGCGTAACATTTAGGGTTTTACGTAGTTGATTTTTTTGTTAAATCCATAATCACTAATCTCAGTGCTATTCCTTGGCTACGGAAATCGTCAAAGCTCTTATGAGGGTTATCAATGATAAGCCGTCACTACATTAACTTTTACTTTGTTTGCCTAAATATATAGATTTCATCTATATCGGCGCTATGTGACCCTAGTAAGTGGTTAAATGGACTTGGTCGACTTGGATGCCTTAACCTTAGGGCGTGGCTCTTAAATGACAAGGGCATCCCACTTTTTGGCTGAGACCAAAGAGAAGTGCATGGACTAGAGTAGAACCACCATTTATGATCATGACCCCATCGGGCATCCATAGGGTGCCATAATTTCGATCAAGGTGGGATTGATTTCAATAATTTATTTTCATGGGTGGTTAAATAAGCTTCCACATTTCACAGTTTCTAAGGGTTAGTTTCCATGTAAGCTACTCACCCACCATATTCTAGTGGAAATGTAGATGCCGTGAGGTGAAATCCACAGTTCTACTAGAATGTGGTGGGTGAAGCAACCTACATGGAAACTAGCCCTAAGTCTCCAACTCTGGGGTCATGGTATAACCATGGAACCGATAGTGCCATGACACATGTCCCTGGTTTTGAGTGCTAAAATGAGGAGGAATTTTGTCTCAAAATTAATTGTTATGGCATACTCTAGACATTGGTAATATATTCGGGCCAACTTTTGGCTTCCAAACTTCACAATAATTTCAATTTAAGGAACTAAACTACCAACAAAATTGTAGTCCTCGTTTTTATCTTCCTACACGCAAAAAATTTGCACCACCTTATACTTCTCCATATTTGGCGTAGAATCTATGAAGTGATCAATTATGGATGCTCTACTCTCTAGCCCAACCCTTAGTGTAAATCCAAATCTATGCCACAAATTCCACTATGCCTACCTTCAAGAGTTGTCCCAATAAATTTCCTTGCAATCCCATCCAACATTATCCATATGTACTTGCCATGTGGGAATCCATGTAGGATTTTCATCCACTAAAGATGTTTACGAGTTCTGGTCCATAATCGCACTTGCGTTAACCTAAAGTGAAGGCCTATGACACTTTCAACCAATGAGAAATCAAGAATTCTCAAGAGCCATGACCTACATGTTCTTGTATAAATATGCCTCGACAAACTATGACATGGAGAATACAAAGCATTAAAAAAAATAGCACCAAAATTCTACCACCATTGGTCTTATGTAAACTCCAGAACTTGGATAATATGAAATGTGGTAGCACCTCCTATTTATATCATGTATTAACACCACGTTCATCGGTGAATATGTTGCATGTCATAAGGGGTTGATTACACCATGGACCATGAAGTCTTCCCAAGGCCATGTAAAATTTGTGATTGGTTGTTGAAATCGTCATGGGACCACTTCGGTTTACACCAAGGAATATTGTCATAGTGATCATGGAGTTCAAGGTCCCCAAAAGACATATTTTAAAGCATACATCATCCGCTAGCATGGTCCAAAGGTTTTTGCGATGAGAGAGGCAAAATAAGTGATGTGGTAGAAAAAATGCAGGGCCCGTGATAGGAAAATGGTTGTTATAATAAAATTTGGATTTTTTTTGGGGGGGGGGTGTAAGGGGGGGCTATAGATACAGTGGCAACTCCATTTTATTACATACTAAATTTATACTTGAAGACCACGATAAAAAGAAGAAGCCTTTGTTTAAACAGTCTCTCATTTTTCTTGCATCCTTGTTTTGGCATAGTTTAGGTAGTAGTGTGTCATCTCTTTTTCAAAACATAGAAGAATATACTGCTCATGAGGAGTCACATAGAGAGTCACAAGGAGATTAGTCACAAAATTCACCGTTGGATGTGGGGAATATATGGAAATATTTTGTAGAATATTGTCAGTCCCATAAAACATTGTTATGAATATGAATAATGTTATGGTTCTTAGCATGCCTCCAATACTTGTTGCCTAGTGAGCTCCCAACTAAAAAATGTATATAAAATACATTGCCTTGCACTTTCTATTTTTAAAAACCCATAGATTTAGTACCCAAATAACCATATGTGAGTAGGGTCCATTTATGTAGCTTGGGCACTTTCAAAATAACATGGTTTGTGCCTACCACTACCTCAATACATGTATAGTTTTCAAAATGTTATCATTATGTTACGCAGTTGTAGGCTAATGTATAGTGGGATAGAAAAGTTGTTGGGCATTATGCCCCTCTTTTATGGGTATACTAACAAAATGAATAATACTCAAAGTAAGTATTGTTCACAACATGCCATTGATTACTACCATCTACTCAGAGGGAAGGTTACCAAAATTGATGATAAATTCATATAATATTTAAATACATGTCTTTTAAGTGTCCATTCTTAGATACACGCATGACCATCCACCACTCAATTATAGGTATCCAATTAAAAGTGATCGATTTAATTAGGCACACTTACATTAATTGCCATAGGTAGGCTCAAAACTCATCATCATAGTAAGGGTGTTCTTCCATAGCATTAGGGCAAATGTGACATTCGTTATGTGAAAGAACATGTGGGTTAATAGAGCACTTTCACATAGAACAAGCTCGTGGCACAAATACATCGCGGTTTTTAAAAAAAAGGTGCTTGGAAAAAAAAACGTTTGATGCCTCTTGTCCCCTTCGTAATAAAGGGTTTGTAGGGAACAAATTCTTATCATAGACTATGGCTTAGTGAAAAACGTGGAAAAAGAAGATTCATTCCCTCCCTTCCTCAAAAATTTGTGCCTTCACACACAATACAATATTGACATCAAGGTAGGTGTGTGTTAATTGAATGTTTTTCTTGTATGCACCCAATTAGTGCGCGATGATTAGTATATTCAGATTGTGTATGTAGCCATTTTGCATTGTAATTTCTAGAGCTCGTATGGATATCTTGTTCATTGTTGAAGTGTCGAAGTGAAGATATCTGTGCTTATTAAGTAGTCAAACATGTCCCCCCCTCCGATCATGTTGACTGTTAAACCTGGAAAGGTTATCAAATTATGAGCATGTAGTCTGATCTCTTTGGGAAAACATGCCTTTGTTGGTGTCTGTTCTTGGATCCCACGCAACCACACAACACTCAAATACATGCAACCGGATTTTCATTGTGTTGGAATTAGGCACGTCTAGAGATCACCACAGTGTAGAAAGATGCGACTACTATATAAATAGGGTTTTTTCCTCAACATCTAAAAAAAAAAAATATTGTTTACAATATTAAAGACATTCAGCTTGTAGGACACCCTGTGCCAGCTTAAAGTTGTAGGACAACCCACAAAAAGTAAGCTAAAATACGGGGAAGTCAAAAGGTCATGTTGCTTATAAGTTGCTACTTCCGAGTGGTTATTACCATGAGGCCAAAAGTGGTTATATTACAAGGTGTTGTTTTTTGGTGTAAATTCATTTTTATCTTGAATTCAAACTATCCATAAAATATTTAAAACCAAGATCTCCTTTTAAATTTCACTTCAAACATAACTATGTATGGCCACATTGCTCGGAAACAAAACTGTCTACTTACAAATCTAAAGTGATGGAGATTGCTAAGAACTTCCACTAAAGTATTTAATTAGTGTGGGTTACGATTCAAAGTTACATGTTGCTAAAACTTTTTAACCAACATCCTTTTTTATACCATCTAAGTTACATCATATTCTACAGTGTGCGTACTAACTGCTTGTGTTATTTGGGTAAAAATGATACTCTTAGTAAAATGTTAAGCTATGTGTAACTCCAAATGGTGACCCACACTAATTAGATCAAGTGGTACAACTGTAGTCCTAGGGGTGGTTTCTATGGATTTTTGTAGAGTAGTCTATTAATGTGCGTAATTTCCATTTTTGCAAATAGAATGCTATAGAATGTTATAATATTTTATTTCTAAAGATTAAAATTTTGACAAAAATAATTCAAAAAATGCCAAAACCAACTACAATATTGGGGAGCATTTTCATGAGACATTGAGCTCTCATGGTATCTTATGCCAAAGCCATGCCATTCATATCTCATATAGGACCCATCCCCCCCCCCTTTCCAACAAGTTCCGTGCGCAACTAATGAGGGTGTTCTTGGGTCCTAGTTTTTTAGGGTTATTTTTATTGGGTATCTCGATTCCCATGGGATCGACCTTGCAAAGTGAGCATTTTAAAAGACTTTGTTGTCAAGTCATAACATTACACAACTCCTTGGTTGCATTCCATGGGACCAAGTATCACATGAGCATAATTTTCTTTAAATATCGGGATCTCATGTTTATGGGAAGCACTTAGGCTTTGTATTGTGAACTTCTTAACTAGCAGTTGTAAATAATCATAATATGTTAATCACAATGTGAAAGAGACCATTATGTAGATGCTTAGCAATGTTATGTTGGGCCCTTCCTCTCACTCTCAAGACGGTGGTTGGTGCATTGTGGTCACGGGGAGGTCACTTCATTGTCAAGTTGACATCACGTGCGGACAAAGTTTGCTACCCCTATATTACATGCCATATATAATTTTAAAATTTATGTTATTTTTTCTACATATACATAACCATTGATAGTATCTTTTGTACACTTTTTTGAATTTTTTAGTCATCTTTATTTTTTAGTAATTTTTTTTAGTTCAATTTTGTGTCATTCTAGTTAGAAATGGTATGTTTTATGAAAAAAAAATCATCAAATTTAGTTACCACTTTTGACTATGTCATAGGTACTGTGTATATCTACTCCTGAAAAAAATTTGATAAAATTTTGACCCATTTTGGTGGTGCAACTTACCAAAAGAAATTTTTTTTGGTCGCACGTGGTGTTCAACTTGACAATGGAGTGATCTACCCGTGATTGTGGTGGTTGCTTCTGACTGTGTTTGTTTAATACTACTATAATTATATCCAATTAGTGTGTCTGTTACTGTTTGGAGTTACGTGGTACACTACCGATTTAAGAAGGAGTTCAAGTTTTACTAATGGAAGTTCAATATATTGTTTGGCCATCATAGAACGTGTATATAGTTGCTTGGTAAGTATGACATTCTCATTAAATAGTATTAGCACCGTGGAACTCCACATTGTAGTAACAAGCACTAATCGGATAATTGGTGTAGTAGGTTGTCACATGCTTTGGCACAATTTATTTGTCCATGTTTGTGTCTTTCTTGGGGTCGGCCTTGAGTGCATAGCTCTTGGCTTGCTTGTTGGGCGTATCTTGCCTCCCTTCATTTAAGAAGGTGTATATTGAGCATAACATTATTCAACCATGTGGGTTGATCCATGACCATGAAATATGTCAATTATATTTTGTGGGTCCCCAAACAAAGTAAGAACATACGTTTATTATTCATACATTCAAAATGACATTTATAAAATTTGGGTGGAGTTATACTATCGACACTATCCATAGGAATCATTGTTCATCATGAGACTATTCACATAAAATATTGTTCATCCATGTATTATTCACTGAAAATACCAACACTATCATTGAAATACCAACATCGTTCACAATATTCTTACTATTCATACCGACACTCTTCATTGTTTGTATCAATGTCGTTTTCTTCCTCATATTTAAGTTTCTTCCCATGAAGGTAAGATAGTACCGGCCCATACCATGTGCTAAATATAGAGATAGAACACGACCATGTAGTTGAGTAATGTTATGTGATTAACATTCATAATTTTCAACGTTTGTGAGAATTTCACTATGTGGAGAACTTAGTAGTGATGTTCCAAAAACATATGATTTTGTCCTAATTGGGTTGAAACTCGGGGTGTGATGGCTCTAATGCGAGGTTGAGAGTGTGATTGTGAAGTCATCCAAGTTTTCTCAAGGCTTAGTTAAAATACTCAAAGAGTGGTGTTTGGTTATTAGGAACTAGCTTGCTAAGTTGTATACTAGGATGTGTCAGCTAAGCTAGTCTGGTATAGGTCAATTTGGGCTTTAGGCTAGTTAGTCTCATGGACAAACCCTATTGTAAAACCTAAACTCCTCTCAAAGTTTCATAATATTAGTCAACCATATGGTTTGATCTTATATTTAGCATATGTCAATGGCCTCCACCAACTTACCTTTATGGGAAGAAGTTGACGTTGGTTTGAACAGTGGTATGAATATTGTGAATAAAGTATATTGCCACATACGAGCAATGTTTCCAATGAATAATGACGGGATGAACAATGCTTCTTCCTAAGAATATAACTTCACCCCAATAGTAAATGTCAACTTGTGCGTATGAACAAACATGAAATATTACCACTTTACTCGTGAGGGACATAGAATGAATCACTTTTATTCTAAAGTCTAGTGAATTGGACCGAAATGGTCAATTCTTGGAGTTTGGTCCATCTTTGAGGGACTTCACGAAACACTTTGTTGAAGTTTTGCGTAAAGTAAAAAAGGGACGAACTTTGGAGCCTCGGTATTTGCTTATGCTTGTGTCGTGCTCCACATGGCTTCCCAAACCGCAATCTCCTTGCCAAGCATAGGCTAATAACAAAACCATGACACAATTTTAAATAAAAAAACATGAGCCAATTAAGTTTGGAGTTCTCTTGAATGTGCTTTGAAACTTCACCAACCGACACATGATCTGAGGTCATGGTTCTAACTAATGACGTTGCACAAAGCGGGATCAAACTACGTACGACTTCGTCCCTCTTCGAACTACTATAAGGTAGGGGTGGCTATTTCCGTCCAAATTTCAGATGTGCCTAGTTGGGATGCTGAAACTATTTTTTACAAATTTTGAGCACTCCCCAAAGTTGGTGCAATAGCAACTATGAAAAAAATCAAAATTTTCCAGCATGTTTATGATTTCCTACAAATTTTTAAAGGAAACCTTGTAGAGTGACCAACACTCGCACATAGGGTACGTGGTATATCCACAGGGTGGATTTCTAAAACCGACCGCTGGCAGCCAATGAAATGATGGCAACGTTGTGAACGGTAAAAGCACCTAGATAGGTGCTTCCGACGTAGGGGTCGACTTTAGGACCCGCACGGAAATTGCCACCCCTACCTTATGCATAACTCTATTGTTGAATTAGGTTTTCCTAACCTCCACCATGTTCACATGCAACTCATGTTTTCAGACTTATGTTACTATGTTACTTGACTTATAGATCGGTGATAATACTACACCGTTTATGGTTTTGAGTGTCACGTACCCTATTTTGATGCATGTGCTAGGTTCCATTGATGATTAACAACTTCATTGTTAATCTCACCTCACGACACTTGGCATTTGAGTGCGCTTACTGATATCTTGGCATAAGTACTTTCACACAATGTAGTGTTATGAGATGTATGCATGTATCACACAATGGTCTACAGGTTGACCAAAGTGTACACATATGGCACTTGCCAATCGAATGTTGAAGGATATCTTCCTCTTGCATGCTAAGATGCAAAACTACCACCTCTAGTATCTCATAATGTCATAATGTAGATATTTTTTCAATTAGGAAATTTACTTATGTTGACAAATAGTATCCATATTAGCAAGTTGCAGGCATGACAATTTGAGACCTCTAGGCATCTAGTTTAGGCCCTTCGCAAAATATTGTATGTGACACTAAATACCATAAACAACGTACTTGTTCCAACCATGCGGATGCAATGTTCATGCCCAGTGTCCAGAGAGGTTTGTGGGCATAATCAGTCAAAATCCTAGTGTTCCCAAGTCCAATTGGTTACATGTTGTGATATTTCGGATTTTATTTATTAAATTGAAGCATATTATATAGATTCCTCGTAAACGATTGGTAATTCTCACAAAGTTTTGAATTTCAACCGGTTATCCTCAAACTCGACTTGCTCACTTGTAACTAGTGGTCGGTCCCCCCCCCCCCCCCCAATCTGGTTCATTGTGCATGACAACTCTACATTGTTCTTGAATCGTATTAGTTTATGAGAAGGCTTTGATTTTAGGTATTAACTTTGGCCCCACACGCCTTTAGCTTAGGGGCTACTAAAAGAGTATCGAAGCGTAAGTTAGGGCCGCTTCACACTATAGCCGAATGTTGAAAGGCTGTTGATTTCCATCAATCATATTGCAAGAAACCAAGAATTCGGCCTCTCGACCCTTCACACTATAGTCAAAGTCCAAAGGCTGTAGTTTTTCAAAATGCCTACATGACAATATTTTTTTATGAAGGCGGCGGACTCTCAAAGGAAGTTTGGGTCGGACAGGAATGGAAACCCAAACTATGGTGGCGAGGCCATCGATTTTTACTTTCATAAAAAAAAAAAAAAATCAAAAACTGACAAGATCTTGGATAGAAGCCAAACAAATGGTATGGGTTTGGATTTTGGGCTTGGCCTATGTCCAGAGTCTAAAGGCCGTCATTTTCCAAAACGCCTACATGACAATATTTTTCGATCAAGGTGACTGACTCTCAAAGGAAGTTGGGGTTGGACATGAATGGAAATCCAAACTATGGTCGAGAGATTGTCGATTTTCATTTCATTAAAAAAAAAAAACTGACCATATCTTGGATAGAAGCCGGACAAATGGTATGAGTTTGGATTTTGGGCTTGGCATTTGGAAGCTTCACACTATGCCCAGCTAAAGGCTCCAAATCTTGTATTTTATTGGCTATGTATTTTCAGCTCATGTCTTTGGACTCTCAACAAAGTTTGGCCACTCAATCCCACGGCCTCTCGACTTAAACGGTCATAGTGTGAAACGGCCTTTAGCTTAGGGGGCTAGTAAAAGAGTATCGGAGCATAGAATGCATGTTGCATTGTCGGGATACATCATACAATCATCCTCCAACTTCCATTCTTAGAATATGCCTGCCAGTAAGGAGTTCAAGCTACATATTAAATTACTTGAAATGGGTTGTTTAACACGAAGTTGGGAGGGGAGTCGGCCTGAATCTTTCAAATTAGTTTTTGTATGTATATTAATCAGGAGGGCAGTATGTATACTGTATATAGAGCGAAATCTCAGTTCTAATATTATAAGTTTGGGGTATTGTGACGTCCTCATGTATGAATAATTTGAATGTAAGTAAGCGGTAAGGGCCGGTTTACACTACGGTGGAGAAGTCCACCGGTCATGAAAAAAAGGGCGTTTCTCAATTGTGATTGGTCGAAAATGCAACTCTTGACTGGTGGGTGTTTACACTAGGTGAACAAAACAATGGTGGTGAACTTTTCTCATGGATGATAAAATGACATGGCCGCCTACATGGCCGCACTTTTTGGAGTTGGGCTTCTCCGGAGGAGCCGGAGGAGGAGTTTCTTGTCCGGCCTCAAGAGGCCGGAGAAGCCCAACTCAATAAAAATTTAATTTTCAAAACCAGATATGGACCGTAGATTTCAGATCTAGTTTTTTTCAAAACCTAAGGTGTTGGCAAGCTTCTCTCTCTCTCTCTCTCTCTCTCTCTCTCTCTCTTTGCTGTAGTAGCTCCTTAGCGATTTTTTTTTATGCAATTTTTTTTCGCAATGACTGGTTACTCACAATTTCGGTTTGGTAGTAGCCAAGATGAGGATGACCTCATTGGTAGTGAGAATTATGCCATCATCATAATTGAAGCATTATGGTGATACATGATGGTTTTTTGTATCGCCATAGTTGAAACGATAAAATACTTCAAAACCATAAAGATCATAAGAGAGCACAAAATCTCTCTTCTTCGATTATCCATGATTGAAGATCAAAGATAAGAAGAGAGAAATCGATGAGGATGATTAAGAGGAGAGCATGTCTTAAATAATACCAAAGAGTAGTGCTTTGTCCAATGTGTATGGGTTTTCCCCTCTTCATTCTTAAACACCCAAGGAGACATTTATTTCCTACATGGGCCAAACTTGACAATTGGCAATTTGGCAATTTTCATTATCTTTTGAATAAAATTGAACATTATATTACACAATTCTTATGAACACAATTCTTGTTGAAATCTTTTGATACAATGTGAATGTAGAGAATTATGGTTTTTTATCACAAAAAATCTTCACCATTAGGTGAACTTCTCTTCACCGGTGGACTTCTCCGCTAAACTTCTCCTCTAGGTGTTTAGACTTCAACCGGTCAAGACTCCTTAAGAAATATTTTATTGCCTTTAATTCTTCTCCGGCACATCCACCATTTGCCTCATATAACCATGTCTTGGCCAAGCATTCTTGACCGACCGGAGGCCTTCTCCACCGTAGTGTAAACCGGCCCTAACTTAACTTTTCAAGTTGTACATAGGATTTCACGACCAAGGGTGCATAGTTGACACCATGTTTCCAAGTTTGGGCCGCTTCACACTATGACCGTCCAAGTCAAAAGGCCGTGGGATTGAATGGCCAAACTTTGTTGAGAGTCCAAAGACATGGGCTGAAAATACATAGCCAATACAATATAGGAATTGGAGCCTTGGGCCAGGCATAGTATGAAGTTTCCAAAGGCCAAGCCCAAAGTCCATACCTTTGGCCATGAACTCCCCTGGCCTCTTGACCTGGACAACCATACTATGAAGCTTCCAAAGGCCAAGCCCAAAGTCCATACCTTTGGCCATGAACTCCCCTGGCCTCTTGACTTGGACAACCATACTATGAAGCTTCCAAAGGCCAAGGCCAAAGTCCAAACCCACGGAGTAGCATCCCATTTTATTCCCTGCCCAAAACAACCCCTCCAATCTAACAACAAATATATTGTCAAATATATTTATTTATTTAATGAAAAACAAATCGATGTCCTCTCGACCATAGTTTGGGTTTCCATTCTTGTCTGACCCAAACTTCCTTCAAGAGTTCGTTGCCTTAGTCAAAAAATACTTCCATGTAGGCATTTTGGAGAGAGAGAGAGAGAGAGAGAGAGAGAGAGAGAGAGAGAGAGAGAGGCTTTGGATCGTGGCCTCTAGTGCGAAGGGTTGAGAGGCTGAGTTTTTGGTTTCTTGCAATCTAATTGGTGGAAATCGACGGCCTCCTGACCTTCAGCCATAGCCTGAAGTGGCCTTAGTTAAGAGAAATCCACTCGAGATGAATTAACTACAAACATGTGGGGGTGAAGTTTTATGAGATCCCCTTTACTTTGGTAATAGTGGTGGTGATAGTGGGAGGGGAAACTCAAAAAAGGAGGCCATCTAGCTATGGCCGAATTTCATAGGCCACGAAACCATGAACATGTATCATAAATTTAAAATGATGTATATTGGATTTGTTTACCAATGTGAATGGGTGTCCATTCCCCCTATTGTTTTGGGGGGGGGGGGGGAGCGCTCTACATGGTCTAATCTAATTCAGGTAAACATTGTGGGCTACACTAATAAAGATTAATCAATACGAAAACATTGGGGATAATATGATGAGGATAAATCCTTGCGTACAAATTTGGGCATGTGGGCCTTATGTGATCGTTTTTTTAATCTTGAATTGTCCAAGGTGGGTAAGCCTCCACAACAACACAATTCATAGCACCTTGTGTCTCAACATTTTCAATCGCTTCCTCTCCATTTATTATTTCATGAAACCACTTGGACCACATAGCCGGTTCCGTAATGTGTCCACTTGACCAAATTTCAAGGCATTTGAAGTAGACATGAGAGTGGGAGAGCCCCTTTGTTAACATGTTGGTAAACTTGGAAGGTTGTATGAGAGCTTTAGTAGGCAACTATAGCAAAAGGCTCTCATTGCACGTTGGATCATTAAATAAGGTTTAGGCTTAGGTACTTGCGGGAGGTTTAGGATGAGTGAGCATCACTTCCAATGGCACAACTCCTCTAAACATTAAGTTTCATGTTTGGAGTAAAGAGTAGCGGCGATAGACTTGTTTGCTAAGTAGTCCACAATGCATGCAATCACAATGTGTGTGTGTGTGGGGTCCCACCAAATATTGTTTTGTGCAAGTGTATATTCCACTAACATTATTTCGGAGACGTCAGTACTCTATCAACGTAGCAACCTTTAACCCCAAGATTAGTTAACACCCTCAAAGTCAAAGTTTTCAAGTCATGGCAACATTAAAAAAACACATATCCATTATTGTTGGATGCTGGGATGAATCAACAATTGTTCCTTCACTCATCATTCATGATAATATGTCTTAAAAATCTTAAGTTTGGACTTTGTAGTGTGTTTCTACAAGTGCTCAAAAGACCATTCACTTAAGAGAGCGGGGCTTAATGTAAACAAACAACTACCTAATTGTTCACCCCAATTTTGCATGCATTGCACGGTCCTTTGGGCAAGTGCAAATAACATGTTGCATGGATGATTTGAAGGTGATGTTGGCAAGCAAATGCAATTCCATTGCAAACTGTAGACAATGATATGAGAACCTTGAAGCGAGACTTTACTTTTCTCTTCTTGAAGTCACAACCTCGAGTGCTTTCAACATAGCATTTTTATTCAAGTCGTGAAGTGGTCCCACCTGTGTTCAACAGGAGGAGTTGTTTACAAAAGGTGACTGCTTGGGCCACCTTGGAAATCAAGGCCAATCATACTCATGTATTTGAGTGATATATGGCACAACTTATAACTACAATGGGATGTCAAAAAGACGTGTATCATGATGAGATTGGATTGAGTGCTCAAAACATACCATAGAAATCATCATTGTGTTTTCACCTTCTCGATCAATGAGTTCATGAAGACATCACAAAGCTCTACCGTTTGTTTTAACCTTATTTTTTAGTCATAACTTTGAATAATTGTTGAAGGGGGGAACACATATTACTCCAAGACGGGATATGAGTTGAATAAAAGCAGCCTTCACAGTTGAATCTAATCTATTCAAGTGGTATAAGATTGAAGGCTAAACAAATGCTTGGAAATATAATAAAATGGGGACACATAATTTGGACAATATGAGTGCCTTGAGAGGCCATCTTCAACCAATTCTTGACTTTGAAGTCGATTCAAACAATATTTAGACCGTCTTTGGAGAAGGACTTGTCTAATCAACCACAGTATTTATCTTTAAGAAATGTAATGCTTGCTATGTATGCTTATTTTGAGTTAGTTGGGTATGTATCTTTGCTAAATTTCTCATCAAAAGTGACCATTTTTTGGTGATAAGTTGTTCTTGTGATTAGTTTTGTTTGAAGATCCTCCATTGCTTTGACAAAATGTGGACCCTCAGTTACATTAAATCGTTACATTACAAAATCTCAAGATCAATTTCTTATAAACTATGTTTATGACGCTCAAGAAGATATTTGAACATTACAACCATATGTAAGCGTGATTTAATTATAACTTTGAGGAAAGATATAAACATCTGTAACATTAGGGTTGTTTCGCACTATGGCTGAAGGTCGAGAGACCATTGATTTTCACCAATCAGATTGCAAGAAACCAAAAATTTAGCCTCTTGGTCCTTCACACTAGAGGCTAAAGTGCAAAGGCCGCCGCTCTCCAAAGTGCCTACATGGCAATATATTTCTATCAAGGCGACAAACTCTCGAAGGAAGTTTGGGTTGGACATGAATGGAAACCCAACTATGGTTGAGAGGCCGTCGTTTCTTTGTCATAAAAAGAACAAAAATTAACAAGATCTTGGCTGTTAGATTGAAGGGGTTGTTTTGGACAAGGAATAAAGTGGGATGCTCACTCTTCCTATGAACTTTGGACTTGGCCTTTGGAGGCTTCACACTCTGCCTGGCTTAAAGGCTCCACTTCCTATATGTTATTGACTATTTTCAGCCCCTTTCTTTGGACTCTCAACAAAGTTTGGCCATTCAATCCCACAACCTCTCGACTTGGACGGCCATAGTGTGAAGCGGCCCTTACTAAGCATGGCTAGGGCTTTCCATTTCTCTTTAGGCCGACACTATAGCAATGACTTCAAAAACCGGAAGATGCTTTGACTATCCACTTCCGATTCTATGACCCACCGAACTACATGTACCTGATGACTAATGTTATGCTTTTGAAAGAAAGAAAATTTTCAAACTTTTCAGTCCATCTAATTTTTGTTTCTTTAAATAAATAAAAAAGTGGTTTGGAGGGGTCAAATTAGTGTGATGAGACTGAAGGCTAGACATAGGCTTTGAAATATGAGAAAGAGGGAGCACAAAATTAGGACAAATGTAACTCGAACAATCCTTTCTTGGGTCACCTCGTTAATTGTGCATAGAAAGCTGTCGTGGGGTGCAAATGAAGAGCCTTGACTTCTCTACAACTTAAATATAGAGTTCTTACTTCCATTCTACTAAGGTACGAATACGAAAAACGGCGAGAATAATTTCCTTTGAGGAATGCAAGTAGTTTCATGATTTTTATTCTATCGTAAATACTGTAGTTCCAAAATTTCAAAAAGTCAAGTAAGTTAAACCCCCTATTCGTATAGTAGAGTTTCTCTAATCTAAGCATCAAAATATCCTACTAATGCATATGAATGCACGTAAAACGGTTAACTCAAAGGCACTCAAAAGTGATCACACGTGGTTTGAAACAATACATTATTAACCAATCATTGCCTCCCAACTATCACTGCATCTATTTCAGGCCACCACTTTTGCAATTAGCCATTTTGGGTTCATGCAAGAATCATTCTAACCCTAGTCTAGTGCACTAGTAGCGGTTGTTCACTGTTTTCAAAATTTGTTGTCTTATTAGAAGCTCAACTTTAACTTAGTGCACCTTTTTTTATTTTGCAAGTACATCCACTTTTGCAACTTAGGTACAATAAGATTACAATATATATTGCTACATAGTACAAATGTGTTACCAAGGAGCGTCCATCAAGAAGGCTTGAATGGAGGTTCCCTCTGGGCGAATGCCCCCGAGTTGGCATGCAGGTCCCCCTAGTCATCTCTTAGCTATTTTGTTTTACTTATCACGAGGTAAATAGAAACGAGGCGGCAAGGGGCCAAGATATGCATTTGGATGTTCTAGGCCTATATTCTAACCTTCAAGGCTATTATGTGGTCTTGGATTCCATGTAGTTAATTTGATAAATGACCCAACTAGTCCACATGTGGCAAGTGGCAAGTGGCTATAACGTGCCATCATAGTCAATTTTGGTTTTTGTAATTTGTAATCCAATTTTGTATGGGTGGAATTCTAGCATGGTAGTTATATGCTGAATTGAAAAAGAAGAAGAAGATCGTGTTAATATAGTTAATGTCAAGTTCAAATTTATCATAGTAATATCTTAACAACTTGAAGGAAAGAAGCAGTAGTGGAAGTCACATGTTGGGAAGATGAATTCCATCTATTTAAGGCTTTGGTGCTTCACGGGGAGGTCAATAATGAAGTTTGATTAAGCCATGTGAGAAAAAATAAGGTATTTTGATTCAAGAGAAAAAAATCATACGAATTTTGGATATATTATAGCTTGGATGAAATGACCCATACAATATTATATCTTAAATACCGTAGTTGAAAAATTTAGGTAGGATTGATTTTTATTAATAAAGTAGGGTCTATCATATCATGTGGAGAAACAAAAAAAATTATGTGAGGATCAAAGGATATTTTTGAATTGGATGGAGAAGTTGCCTCAATTGACTAAAAGTCATCAAATTTTGATGTGGGCAAGCTTGGGGTGGTCAGTAAGAGTTTCAAGATAGTGTTGCAACCATGTACCATTCAATTTTAGTTGCATGTACCATTAATTTATTGTTGTCATTTGGTTATGGATTAACATCAATTTAAGTCAAAATTCCAATGCTTTGATAAACGGTGCAATTTATGTAAAAAATAGAGTCTATAAAATGATTCATGGTGTGAATTATTTTTATCTATAGGGTCTTGGAAAATACCTCAAAGTACCAATTTGCTACTAATATGGTGCCAATTATTCAAGAATTTTAGATAAATATCCCATCTTTAATCAACCCCCAACCGCACATGGTTTACCAAAGTATACAACTTGTGATCCCCCTGGGTGGTGCTTCCAACTTTCACATATAGCAATGAGGTTTTGGGAGGCAATTTGGAGAACATCATTCGAAGGTTTTTGAGAAGGGCATGAAGATGTATATGATGTCTCACATAAAAGTGTGTTCTTTGACGACCTAGCATATTATGTTGCCCGATTTGGAGAATTTCTCAAGGAATTACATCCTCTTAAGCTGAGTTTAGGTTTTCAACAATGGCTTGCCTACCTACTGTACCTTCCTCTTGCTTAGCAGTCCAACAACCTTACTTTCCCAACACCATCAAAAACCACATTTAATGATCTCAAGAAGGGTTTTCTTACTAAAGAGTGAAACTCTTTCCATCTCTCGGGAAGAAACTAGATTACATCCACCTCAAGGATTTTCTCAAATACGAATGTGAATTGTACTTTACATCAACCATTGACACCGCCACAAGGCAAGATCATTGTTGCTTACCGCACCTCAAATAACAACTAGACGATAGTTGACAATCCCTATCACTAGAGATAATAGTTTTTTTCACTTTTGCTATTATAATGTAGTTGAAAATGAGGCACATTTGTGTGTTGGAGTGTTCCCTGTATAATTCCATTATAGTTAAGTTCCAATCACTATTTGAGGATGTAGTTTGAGGGAGTCTCAAGTCTTTCTTTCATTCAATTAGACCATCATGTCCATATTAGCCTCTATCTCATGGAGACTACTGCACTTCGCCACTCTAGGGATTTAGCTGGTTTGACACCATCTTGTTTTACTTTTAGTCCCATGCGCAATTTCGCTTCATGGGCTTTCATTTCATTAGAGATAAGTGCCCTTCACTATTTTAGAATGTTGTACTTGGTAAGTCTTACGCCAATGTTGGACCATCAAGTTGATATGTGCCTCTATCTTAGAGAGGCCACCTCACTCTACTACTCTAGGAAATCAACTTGTTTGACACCATCTTGATATACTTTTAATCCCACAAGCCTTCTGACTTTCTGGACTATAAAATCAACTTCATTTCAATGCATTTCTTGTTTTGAGGAGGAAAATGTGACAATTTTCCTTTAAGGAAAGGCAAGCCCAGTTTTTTTGTTAGGGTGAAAGTTTGAGCAGTGAATTTATCTTCAAAGCTTGCTTACATCTGACTTGATTTGTCCTCTCTTCAAAGGCTAAAAGCTCATTGGAAAATCTGTTTTTCTCTTTCTTATTTTCATAATTGGCCTTTTCGTGGCCAACATCAGGTCGCTTCATCAACGATCTTCATTTTCCGTGTGGTGGTGAGTTATACACTCATTCAGCTAAGTATTGTGATCTGGGTGGAACATAATTTCCTTGACTGGTGATTGAATGATGATTGGGTTGTGATTCTTCATCCGCAATTCCTGGTGCTCATTGTTGTGATCACGATCTTGCCGACAGTAATTAAACTTCACGTTGTGACAAGTTTTCAGATTCGAGTCTTACTAAACGAAATTATCTTTCACCGTGTGAGTGTTAATTGACATTGTTGATCGTTTTTAAGCGACAGTGTTTAATGTGGTTGTGATGATTTGCCTGTGATCCTTTGTTTGGAGGCTTATGTGAAATCTTGAGATGTGGAAGACTTGTAGCTTTTTCGACTATGATGCTCTCCTTTATAAATCTCAATATGAGCGTCAAAGCCTCTGATGAAAGCCTAAGTGAGTGGATACCACCGTTTCAAGATTGATCCATCCTTCGTTGTAATAACAGTAGATTATCGTAGAGGGCTCCCTATTCCGACACAACTGAATTATTTTCCCCTCAAAATCTGCTCACATTCGCCATGAGCACTTGCATCCGACGTGGAAACTACATTCCGGCACATGTAAAGATGAAATAGGGAGCTCTCTATGGTAGCAACAAAGCTCACAAAGCTCACAAAAACAAAAAAAAACCAACAAGGATTTCAAATCTGTTTGCACAAGCCTTCGCATTAATATTCATAGCCCAACAGGTACAAGTCGAGCAAATCCAAGATCCCTCAACTTCAAGAGTCACCGAAGCTCATATCTTAACCACAACCTCCTCAGAACAAAATCAAACCATTCCGAAGGGGCTGCGAGAGAACCTGGAGGGAATCTCTACGAAGGTGACAATGTCACGAAGAACCTCGCAATGCTCGATAGATGCTCTACCTTTTGTTCATCGATCTGGACACTAAAATACCGGTTCTTGGATAACACCATTAAAACATCGTGTTGCCGATTGCGAGCCATGAATCACCAACACCAGGAACATGTGTGGGAGTCCCGAAGCCCATATTTTAACCACAACCTCCTAAGAGCAAAATCAAACCACTCAGAAGGGGCTGCGAGAGAACCTGGATGAAATCTCTACGAAGCAAGGTAACAATGTCACGAAGAACCACGCAATGCTCGATAGGTGCTCTACCTTTTGTTCATCGATCTGGACACTGTAATACCGTTTCTTGGATAACATCACCAACACCAGGAACAGGTGTGGGAGTGGGTTGATCGCGAGAGCTATGGTGAAGATTTGAGGGCCAACAATAGGAGAGGCTGGCTATGGCGGGGAGGAAGTTTGTAAATGATGCAGATCAAGGCCTCTCTGAATACTACGACGTTCACGTTCACAAAAATCTCCTCACTCAGGCCCTTTTATACTTGGGGCTGGATTGAGGGCCGGCCTGAACTCTAAAAATTTGGTCCAATAGGATCGTTCAGTGTCATCAAATCTGGTCCAAGAGTTTTATATTAGGGTTGGATCTGAACACTCACTCATCCCATGTGGCGTCCTAGGTGGCACAATTTTGGAGCCAAACCTTCGGGCCAGCTTGATGAAATCGAGACAAGTTTTTTCTTGGCCTGAGCTCTCAACATGGTTGGATTGGGCTCATTTGTTGGATAATGAACATCTCTACTTTTGGTCCATAAAAGGTTCATTCTCTTCACTATATTCTCCCTCAAGAACATCGGGACATGAAATCAAGCCTCATCACTTTACATGTGAGAAGGTTGTGCTTGCAAAAGTTGATAAAGTTGGGCCAGATTGAGGGCACAATTGCACATGAATAGGGTTGATGCTTGGGCGGGCCCCAAGCCGTGGAACCACTTGCCTCCCTCCGATCCTCTCGCAACACAATAATGTAGGGAGAGAGGGAATTATCATATGTGAGTGTACCTCTCATCCATCCACAAAAAAACTCGACCCCCTATAAGTTTGTTGCCAGTTCATCTGAAATGATTTTGAGTCGACAAATTCGTGGTCTTTAAAGCTAGTTCTGATGTCAAATCAACTTTTAAAAAAGACCTCCCGACTGCATACTTATTCATGGCTTCTATGTTGGATGAATGAGAGGTTGATTTTGAGTCGACGAATTCGTGGTCTTTAAAGCTAGTTCCAATGTCAAATCAACTTAAAAAAAACCTCCCGACTGCATACTTATTCATGGCTTCTATGTTGGATGAATGAGAGGTTGATTTTGAGTCGACGAATCCGTGGTCTTTAAAGCTAGTTCCGATGTCAAATCAACTTTTAAAAAAAACCTCCCGACTGCATACTTATTCATGGCTTCTATGTTGGATGAATGAGAGGTTGATTTTGAGTCGACGAATCCGTGGTCTTTAAAGCTAGTTCCGATGTCAAATCAACTTTTAAAAAAAACCTCCCGACTGCATACTTATTCATGGCTTCTATGTTGGATGAATGAGAGGTTGATTTTGAGTCGACGAATTCGTGGTCTTTAAAGCTAGTTCCGATGTCAAATCAACTTAAAAAAAAAACCTCCCGACTGCATACTTATTCATGGCTTCTATGTTGGATGAATGAGAGGTTGATTTTGAGTCGACGAATTCGTGGTCTTTAAAGCTAGTTCCGATGTCAAATCAACTTTAAAAAAAAACCTCCCGATTGCATACTTATTCATGGCTTCTATGTTGGATGAATGAGAGGTTGATTTTGAGTCGACAATTCGTGGTCTTTAAAGCTAGTTCCGATGTCAAATCAACTTAAAAAAAAAACCTCCCGACTGCATACTTATTCATGGCTTCTATGTTGGACGAATGAGAGGTACGCTCGTATATGATAGATCCCTCTCTCCACAATGAAGGCTTGAGGCTAGGAGTGGATGGGTAAATGAGACGAGCATGGTAGTGAGGTCCAATGGGCATAGTCTAATGAGCATATTCTAATCCAACCATCTCTTTGTTTCGGGATGAAACCAAATGGATGAGCTCTCACAAATGAAATGAAAGTACTTGAGTGTCACAAATCCTTGGCTGACCCCCCCCCCCTTTCCATAATATTGGGTATACCTAAGTTGGTGTCATAATTTAATAAAATTTTGTCTTGCTTCCACGTTCGGGTACCAACATCTGGATGATAATGAGCAAACTTTGAAACCAGTTAGGGCCACACAACACATGAGCCAAGAGCTGTGACCATGAAATTGTGAGAGCCCAAAAGAAAGTGTCCAAAGGCCATCCCAAGACACCTCCAAAATCATGTAGTATGGTCATGTACCCTCAAGTGTAGTGTGAAGTCATTATGTAACCGGGCCCTCAACCAAATGCTATTTCAACAAATTTCTATTCAAGAGGGTCTTCACACATGATAAAATAGAATAAATCAACGGTTGTAGCCATTTGGAGTGTCATGGTCTCCCGGTTTTGTGTTAGGCCTACCTCAAAGAGATGGTTTTAGAAAATAGTCCAAGTGACCATGACACATGATCCATTCAATGCCATGTAGGAATCCATGTAGACTTTACATCCATCTTGCATTCACATACTCTGTGGTCCCTCAAGCATAGTGTGAAGTGAACTTGGACCGGCTCCGCCTTTTCCACCACCGAGAGTGCTTGAAGTGTAACGGTCACGGGCTCTCAGTCTCGTGTGTGAAGTGGCCCTTATTATGCAAGGGAGTCACACCTGGTAAATTATGTGCATCTCTTATCAATTATTCTCTATCACCTTCTGAATGTACATGAGTTCTGTTTCGTTTACAATTAAACAATCATTTAGACATTATGTTCTAGTTATGACGTTGTTAAAAGTATTGAAATAAGAAGTTGAGACATAAGGGTTTTGTCATGTATTATATCTGCATGAGTGCATAAGGCAGATTAGTCTTCAAAAGCCAGTTTTCAGATCGAAAAGATGTGTAAGGTATGCAGGTGGTATTTGGTTTGTCTTTATTGTTCTCCATCTTCTATTGATCATATTTATGTTCAAATTTGTGTTCCATTATCAAATCTATGATGAAACATTCACAGTTTTCATCTATGATGAAAATTGGACTTACCCTAATTTATTTATGGTTATTGGAAGTGCATGTTTGTTGATTCTTCATAAGTCCTAAATCCATAGGTCCTCCCAAATATGTTCACTATTGAGTATGGAGTAGGTAATGAAAATTTGAAAATGTAATCCAATCTCTTTTGAACGTGTGTCTTTATGGCATTTGATCTTTGAGCCTCACCTAACCACACACCAATGAAGTACACAAAGAAGGTATATAGGGACCCAACTTAAGAAGAGTAACTAAATAACACCCACATACTGGAGGCTTCAAATGAAGGGTTGAGATGATGGTCTTGTTTGTGATGGGACACAACTTGCACATAAAAGTTAGGGAATTGTTAAATCAACCATGTAGTCTATTAAAACAATAACAAAGATGCATCATACGGTCACATGATTTGTCAAAATTTGATTTTTCATCACACACATGAAGTAGAGCAAGGTATCATCTTAGTATTAGAGTTGGCCAACTTGGATGACAAATCAAAGTCTAGTCAACACCCTACATATTGACTATGGTTGTTTTAACCAGTGTATGGTCAATTTAATAATCCCCTCAAGTTATCCTTTAATTCAATTAGAGTTTTGGTCAAGAGTTGGTTGCTTTACATATAAAAAATTCCATGTTTGATATGTTTTTGTTGCATATTTGGAGTCAATGTAGAGGTTTGAGCAAATAAAGTTCTGTATCAGTTTGTTACGGGAAAAACTGATTTTAGCACCTCCACTTTTTGGTTGTAACTCTTTCCTTCTGCTAATCAAAACATACAATAACCCTTCTAACTGAGTTAAATTGCTCCTCTGCACATCACCTGAACAAAGAGCAAGAAGGATATCCTTCATCTTGTCTTTGACAAAATATGTCAAAGACAAAAGAACAAGAATCAAGCAGTGAATTCAACATATCTGAAGACTATAGGCTCCTTGCCCTTTTTCTCTATACCCATATTCATGTCATTAACAAACATCTGGCTCCAGAGTGAAATCAAGAACCAGAACTCCACAACTGACAAAATTTTACACTTCTTCCGGGTATGCTATGCTCTCAGGGAGCTGCCTTGCTCTGCTCTTTTAGGAGAACAATACAATTGCCCCAAGTTTTCCAGCGGAGGATGAATCGGGGGGTTGGACCTACCTTGAAACTATTGTGCGACCCCTGAAAGATTTTATAATCGGAATTAGGTTGTTTACAGGATAGGCCCATTTTGCATGGCAAACCCCCTAAGCTGACACATAAAAATCAATTTGATGTAGGAGAAGTGACTGCAGCTGGAGACCTAGATAGTCGTGCCCGACGAGCTTCCTCTGCTCTGTCCATGTAGTCAGCATGTGAGTCGTGCTTTACACCTGTGACCACAAAGCAACATGAATCCACTTGTTAAATCGAGTGCTAGGAAGGGTCATGAGGACATCACTTTAAACAAAACATAAAATCTGCTCATTTAAGGGCGTGTAAAACCAGAGCTTCCCAGTACTACTTGCTGAATGGAAACGTGGTGCTCTTAAATCCCCAATGGAAACACGATTCATTAGCACTACACTGTTAACGTACACTATTTGCAAAGGGCCTAAACTAGATGCCTAGAGATTTCAAAGTGTCACGCCTGCTAATTGCCAATAGGATTCCATTCATCAACATAAGTAACTTCTTCAAGTGAAAAAATATCTACATTTAGAGTACCACATTGAGATATGTTAGATGATAGTCTTGTGTTTTAGTATGCAAGGGTGAGATATTTTTGAGCATACTAATGACAAGTGTCATGTGTTTGCATTTTAATATGCAAGAGGAAGATATTCTTGAGCACCCTAATAGCAAGTGTCATTTGTGTACACTTTAGTCAACTTGTAGACCATTGTGTAACATAGGCATGCACTTCATGACACTATTAAACATACTCATTCTGAGGTATTAGTAAGCACTTATAGGGAAGTTGTTAATCATCAATGAAACCTAGCATACGCCTCAAAATAGGGTAAATGACACTATTACTCATGTGACACTAAATACCATGGACGGTGTAGTACCCCTATCTCCTGCTGTAGACAATTAGCAAAAGAAAAAAGAAAAAAACTACAGATCCAGGACAAGACTAAATTTAAAGCATTCCCGACCACATAGTGCAAATTGTGATGATTGCGCCAGTGCAAAGAAGACCTCTTGACGAAGGTTGCTCCTTTCTGTGTGCACACAACTGCTTACCATTCACATGTCGTGGTGACTAACCTGACTTTCCTACTCACTACAGGCATCTATGGACACATGTCGGTTCAAGTTCACGTGGGAAGTAGTTCTTTCTTCCCATGGTTCACATAGTTAAATGAACTAATGACTAGTATGAGATTGTTTTTTCCTATGCTTCTAGTGTCACCATTTGAAAAAAACCGTATATTTAGGTTTTAGGGTCGTAGAATAACAGCATGCCCAGAGACCTAATTAGTGAGGATATGTTTTCTCACTGTTTTTGAAGTCTTGAGGGTTGCACTTGTGTAATATATTCTCCGATGTTTAAAAAGAAACATTTGAGCGTGTTTACAGATGTGGCAATGTTAGAGTTTCGCACACCAATTGCCACACTGTGACAATTACACAATTGAGGATGGCTATACACTGCAGAAAACGTAGGGTTTCAAGGTCAGAGTGGCATGACTACCCTAACGAGGCACTTCGAGAAGGCGAGAAGAATAACATACTCAACAGATGAAATTCTGGGACCACTGCCATTGCTCTGGCGGGAATATCAACAACTTCAGAATACGTAGAGTCATAATTACCCACATCAGAGACCTAATTAGTGAAAAATGAAATTTTAAGTCTGGAGGGCCGCACTTCTGAAAGCTGATCAGCTACGATGTTTATAAGAAAATGTGTGAGACTGTTCAGACATGTAACGATGACAGAGTTTCACACACCGATTGCCACAATGGGGCAAATTACATGATCGAGGATTGCAATGGTGGCACACTGCAGAAACCCTAGGGTTTCAAAGTGACAGTGACATGATTACCCAAGAGGTGCTCCATAATGGCAAGAAGAAAGAAAGTAATCAAGCAATCAAGAAGCAGAAAAAAAATCAAGAAAGAAGAATGAAATTCTTTAGAAATCTACCAAACCATTGCTTCCAACAGCTTCGAAGTGTTTAATGACCCAATTCGTGAAGGGGGCTGCACTCGTGTAATCTAATCAGCTTACATGTTCAGTAGAAATTGTCTGAGCCTGTTCAGGCAGGCAGCCATGCCACATTGTCGCACACAGATTGCCCCAATGGGGCAATTACACCATTCAGGGTTGCTATGGTGGAGCACTGCAGAAACCCTGGGGTTTCAAGGTGACGGTGGCATGATTACAGTAGGAGGTACTCCGTGAATTCGAGAAGGACTCACATACTCGACAGATGAAATTTTGGAACCAGATTTGACACCACTGCCGAATTCTGGCGAACGATTGCTCCAGCAACTCCAACAATTTCAGAATGTGTAGAGTCATAATTATCCGCACCGGAGACCTAATTAATGACGAAATGAAAATTAAGGCGCGAGGGCTGCACTTCTGAAATCTCATAAGCTACAATGTCAGAGTCTCGCACTCGGATTGCCGCCACAATTACACGATTGGGAATTGCAATGGTGGTGCATTGCATAAACCCTAGGATTCCAAGCTGACGGTGCCAGTGACATTATTGCTCTAGTAGGTGTTCCGGGAAGGTGAGAAGAGGGAATCGGATCCTCAACAGATAGAATTCCGGAACCAGATTTTTCGCTACTGTCGAAGAAGAGATGACTCCGATGTTGCCACTGGCGTGAATTCTAGTGTTGCTTCACCTTCGAGTTGGTCTAAGTCTATGTGTCATCCCAAAACGGGTATTACGAGGATTAGAAATCCCCCCAAAGACTACTGGCTACCACTGTCGAATTCTACCAAACCATTGCTCCGGATGCAATTCAAAGAACTTCAGAATGTATTGAGAGTTAGAATTTACCTGACGTAAGAAGTAGCCAAGGGATGGTGGCAAGAACACTGATGCCGAGCATGCCTACGAAGACATGGCGCTTGCTCCCACTCCACAGCATCAACTGCATGCGCGAAGGTGGGTTTTTCCAACCCGCCGCAGCCTCTGCCGCTGACGCAACCTCGGGAACAAATGGCGCCTCTACTTGTGCCGCTGCTCTGGCCGCTTCCTTCCCCTCCGACATCGTCTCCGAATCCTCAAACCCTAAAACCCTTGCCCTAAGTTGAAATTTCAACAAATTTGCACACCAGTTGTTCAACTCTTCCTCTGTTTCGCAACACACCAATTTTTGTGCACTTTGCAACGATCGAGGACTCCTCCAGAGCGGCAAATGGTTCTTGAATCCTCTCCACGAAACTCCAAAACCCTCAACCCTTGCGTTTGGCTTTGAGCAGATTTTGACACCAGTTTTGCAATTCTTCTAATAGGCTTCCTGTACAGCAATCTGTCTAGTGTGAAATTGCAACCATCTATAAGTTTGGATCCTTTCCTTCGTGTGGTGGATTTTTGTGCAGCGTAGAAGCAGCATTCGGAAGAGACAAGGGGCTTTGCAACTCCACTAGCCACTCGAAGTGGCCCTTCGCACACTATATTGGATGAAATTTCCATCATATGTACATTGGCTTGGGGTTAGGGCTTATGGTTCGTAAACTCATCCATCATGGATGAATGGTCTCTAGTCAAAGCAAGTCCCCTACAAGGTTGATGGCCGATTCATTCTAATTGGAGTTCACTACAATAATTTAGGATCTTTGATGTCATTTTCAGAGTCAAACAGTCTTACAATAAATTTTTTTGGAATGTAAATTACTTTGCTAGATTTTCACCTTGCTAATGGACAAGTTTATGTAGACACCATGAATCCCTAGCCTTGGGGTTAGTGACGTCTATGGTAGACGTCATTTATTCCAACATAACAATAATTTGGAAACCTAAGGTAGCCAACCCATTCCCAACCACCACTTCATATTCGTAGGTTAGGCTTAACCTATTTCCATGCAGCAAAATAAACCTTTGATCAATGCTAACATGTCATGGTTGACATCCAACTTAGCTAAATGTCGGTGGCTAAGTTGACAACTAGGGTTAGATTGCAAGTGTATTTGGGTGCCACAATTATCGATTATAGGAATCCATCATTCTTGGTTTTGTAACTGATTAGTGATTGGAGATAGGGTACATGTGTCACAAGTATAGGTTGAAGAGAACGTCCACCTAGAAAATTCATAGTAATTTGGTGATTGCAAAAAATCATTATGAAAAAAACATGAATTGCTTCTTATTTATGTTCCTCTACACGAAGAATTTTATCCTTAATCATACCTAAACTGCAAATATGCTAAATTGCTTAAAAGATAGAAAAATGTGTCTATACCTTATATTTGAGTGGTATGTGGTTAGGTGTGGATCTAAGAATGGACACCGAAAAGATTTGTGTTCAAAAGAGATTGGACTACATGTTCAAACCATGCTAGTCATTCTCAGCTCAATAATCAACATATTATTTGGGGGAGCGTATATGAGCATGAGAATGTTCACTTTGATAATGAGTTAAGATAATCACATAACTCTCCATAAATTATGAGGCAAATGACTTTAAGCACAGTTTGGATCTACACTAGGTTGGGGCAACCCATGGTTATATTCTCAAGGCCCACATGAATGAATGCAAGCTGCTTAATAATGTTATGTGTATATTTGTATCACCTTATGTGTAGAAAGAAGTTGCCTAAGGCTTATGTTTCATAGAGTCTAAGGAAGCTTATCCATTCTGGATGAAGGGGCCCCATTAATTCCAATTGAACCTTGCTAGATTAATTCCAAGCCTTTGATAACATTTATGGAGTTAAGTTATTTAGAAGTATAAAATTCAGGTTATATGTAGAATAGGTTGGTTCATTTCCACCTTCCCAATAGATAGAGCTTATGTAGACACCTAGAAGCTCTAACCAATTGCATGATTCACAGAATTCGCACCTCTTGTGGAATAAGCTTAATTATTCTTAGAATGTGCCCATGTTCCATTTAGGGTCATTTATCTGGAAAGACTCGTGTATATCTAGGAATAAAGAGAGCAGGGGAAAATGATGGGTATGGGATAAAATGGAAAATCTAAGTGTTGGCATGAGCACAATCTGGAAGGAGTTTTTGTATTGAAATCATGTGGTAAAAAGAAATCACTCTACAATGAGATTTCAGACCATGATGCATTCAATGCATGCCAGAACTATAGAAAACAAAGCATCAAGGGCAATAACATTCCGTCAAAGATGTTCTAGCATCTTATATGTATAATCTTTTAGTGTCAACCAAGTGGATATTGTTGATCAAAACAGTCATCTGTTTGACATGATTTCCAGGATATCTAGAAATCCTTAACAGTAATTCACAACACTGCTCAATAAAGAGTCATACCAACCTTATTATTTTACGGAGCAAGATCACCAGAGCTGACTTCCAAGGGAAAAGTAAATCAACACATTTTTACTCAAATAATAAGTCCTAACTCCTCAGAGGACTGCAGCTGCTACAAAATTTCGGTTTATCAAATTATCCATTGCAACAGGTTGCCACCCTCCTGGATCGGTGCACCGCTCCACCTGCCAGTAATATCCATGAACAAGAACTTAGCTGATAAAGATGAAATGGCGGCTGAATTCATGATGTAAGTTACTGACAAACTCTTAGTGGCAATTTACGCTATATAACCTCAACCGCATCTATGCTGGTCATTTCAATTGGTTCATAAGTTCTGACCCATACAGATGCTACGTTGGCCATTTCTATGTGGAACTATTTCCTTAACAATACTTAGTTGTAGGTATAATTGAAGAAAACCATCTGGTTCAGTTTGATTGATGTAAATGTGAACAGAGATAACAAGGTTTGACTGGGACTGGAAATAGGTACATCTGCATCCAGTGCCTTCAGGTTCATGACCAATTTCTCCAGAATCATGGCTAAAGAGCCTGAATGTAGGCTCATCATACAAGTTGGGAAGAAGACAAGGCAGATATTCAGACACAAATACATGTCAAACGACCTACCTTCATGGTACTTGTTTCGAAGGATTGGTTCATTGACTCCATTCCACCCACCATATATAAAGCATTATCCAGAACAGCAGCTGCTCCATAAGCACGTCCACTGCTCATAGAAGGCCCCTGCATAAATAAATAAAGCAGCCCCTTCAATCTTATACTATTTTCAATTGATCAATTCCATATACCTTGCAATATTTCTAAACATAGCATAAGAAACAACAATCCTGTGCTTCCCCCTTGTACAATATGACAAATGCGTCAATCATGACGCTGTATTCCACTGCATCGATTGCAATCTATGAATGTGATTCATATACAGAGTCTCAAACAAGCACACCATCTCACCTGCATCCAGGCATTTGCACGTGGCTCGTATATTTCTACAGTTTTCAAAAACTCCTGGCCATCAAAACCTCCCAGAGCATATCTGCATTGACAACTTAATATTAGAGCATTTTTCAAAAAACGACACTAAGATCAATACACTTGCATTTCAAATGTATTGATAAAATAGGCTTTGACAGGATAGATAAACATAGAAGAGGTGACTTCACTTACAACTTCTGGTTCAAAACAGCTGCTGACAGACTCCCTCTCTGTGTGCTCATTGGAGCAATTGAAGACCAAAGGCCCTCTCTAGGATCAAACCGCTCTGCACTCCTGTGGTAGATATAAAAATCCTCATTAAAAGTGTTGACATTCCAACATCCGTGGGAATTTGATCTACAGATTAACAAAATTCAGGCGTCTGTGCATCCTTTCAGCAACAAACCCATAGCAAGAGTGCCAATGGAAGAAAGAAGGAAATCTGAGTTGATGTGGTCATACGCACATGAGATAATTCACTCCATTAAAGCCACCCAAAGCATAGATTACTCCATTCAGCTCTGCTGCTGCAACACAAAAACGCTGAGTAGCCGGGCAACAGGTCAGATGCTGTCACATTTGCAGAGCTCCTACAATGTAAACTGCAAATACTTCCCACAAGTTTCAAAAATACTCTGGTAACTTTGCAAAGAAGAACATTAATAGTCCAGCACATTGCCACCTTTTAATTCAATATGGTCAGAACTTGCACTCTATAATGCATTACTACAGATCTCTAGTGCTCTGGATATGCTTGCACAAACTAGTCCAAGGGTAGGATTAGTAGAGGAAATGTAATTTTTTGAACCCTCAATAATCATCCAAGATGTAGTTGCTTATTGTTGAAACGGCAAACGTCTTACCCCCAAGAGAAACACATTTCCTTATCACAATGTCTGGAAGCAGAATTGTTCATGGGTTCAAAATTTAGAAAGTAAACACTTTTCAGGCAACTTCAAGTACTCTTGCACTCCAAAGGGGCACCCTGTAAGACAGGTCTTACTCTTTCAAGCATCTTGGTAGAGGGAATCCAACGGCCAACATTTGGATCAAAACACTCTATATCATCATATGACAGAGCACCATTTCCTCCACCCACAGCATAAAGTTTATCGTGAACCGTTACTCCTCCATGACTCCCACGCTTTATTCTCATTGGAGGACATGCCTCCCACCTATTTGTTTCCTTGCTATAGCACTCAACTGCACAAGACAGGGTTTTGAACGAGTTTGTACAAATTAGAAAAGCAGGTAGTCCATAAATGTATTTGCAATGAAAGAATTTGTTTACATGTAGATGAGGTGCACTACAAGATGCACACAAATATAAGTTAAGAGAACCCAGCCAGTGTAACAATCAAAAAAAATTAAGTGGCATGTACACATCCACATCCATTTGCTAGTTCAAAACAAAAAAATATTGAAAATTAAACAAGTGCAGCAGGATAGACTTACCAGTATCATGCCATGACCCACCATCTCCACCTCCGTATAAAAAGATGTGATTATTCAAAATGCTTGAGGCGGCATAGGACCGAGGAGCAAGCAAGGGTGTGGCTGGTCTGCATTTATTGGTATACGGTGAAAAAGATACTACAGATTCAAGCCAGGTTTCAGCCAAGCCACCCAAAATATATAGTTCCTGCTGGGGCTGACCAAATAGTTGTCCCTGAGAACTCATGTGTGATTTGAGGTAGCCAATCTCCAATTTAATAGCAGCAAGTTCTCCAGACATATTCGCCTGGTAGAAAACCCCTTCTGAATTTTAGTCAGCAATACCAACCTGGGTCCACCAATCTCGTAAGGAGAAGTGCTCATTGGGAGCACTGGAATTACTCCATGTTTGCCATCTCAAGAGAACAGTGGTCAAATACATGTATAACATGGATGACCTAGCAATGCTTTCTTGTCTGTCAAACAATTGACTTATATATGATATAGCCTGCCCTACAACTAACTAAGAACAAGTTAACAGGAGGGCCAAGCTCCTATGCAAGGGAGAAGATTAGAATATTTGAGTACACAAGTTGAATACCAAAGGCCAATTTGAATTATATAGTAGAAGTTTTGACTGTGAACTCACATTTGCTTTTTGCATAAGTGTATTGGCAGTTACTAGCCTCTCTAATGTCTTCTGCTGTTCAAGCTGCTGTTCTGCTCGTGCCCACACCTCAATCATGATGCGATGTAACTCAATTGATTCTTGCCGCATCTATTCACAAACCCCAGCCAAAAGTTCCCCACAAAAGTCAGGTGACTTCACAGAATATAAGAGTTAGAATGTCATTCTGCATACCATTTCAAATGTGATCTTATGTTATTACAGCTGAGAAATCGAAGAGCACCAAGGTGAAATTCATTGTTTGGAAGCAGAAGCTTTATTGAGACTAAAACCATTGGCTTGACGACAGGGTGCAAGAGTTCTGATTAACACTTAAAATTGTTGACTTCTGTCCCACAACAGGCCACCAGCCATTCCAACAATCTAGGAGAAATACACCATTGCAATGCCATCAAACTTCCACTTATGAACCATGTAACTTTTGGGACAAATTTCTTGCTAATTTGAAGGAGCCTTTCAAACTATTCTCCAAAACGGCGTTTTGACACTACTGATACAGCCGTTGGTCCCCCCAGACCATGGTAACTCCTCCACTGTGGATGAAGGGGCTCTAGTAAATCCTGCCCCTATATGTTCATAATAAAATTCATTTCAATTGAGCCCCAGTAGACTAATGTAGGGTCTGGAGTGCGAACTTCAGAATCTTATAGGTGGTGACTATTTGAATGTTCTTTATAGTCACCACCATGTCAAATATCTAGCATACCAATTCCAAATTTGTACCTGTGCAATGGTCGCAGCAGAAACATCTAAACACCTCTTGAAAGCTGTGGCTACATTCATGTCAAAAGCACTGGCTGTCACCCACAGCCTATCACAATCTTCTTTTAGCTGAGCTTGCTCTTTCATAGCCTTCTCTCTGGCCAGCCACTCCCAGTCAGGACTTGTTTTCATTGGAGTGACAGCAACAACTGAACCACTACTGGTATCAAGGCCACCTTGTTGACCAGTCTGTAATGGTCTGTTTAGATTTGATTGATGAGCCTGAAGAGGATCTGCATTAGAGACATCAAGCCCCTGAAATCTTTCTTGTAAAACCCCTACTGGAGGTTCTTGAAAATCAGCCCGAGAGGGATCTAATTTCTGCAGCTTCTCTAGAACCCGCTGACGTGCAGCTTTATCCAATTCTTTTCTTGACGTATCTTCACTTAAGTTGATACTGCTTTCTCCATACCTCACATCGAATGCTTGGGTTTGTGTGCCAATATTTGGTTTATACCCTGGATGCTCTGCTTCCTGCTTGTCCTTCTCTGCTTGTGAAGAGCAATGGATATCTTTAGCTGGTGTGTTGATAGTTGAGCCAGTATCATCTGAGCCTGCATTGTCAGTATCATTTGAAAGCTCATTGCTGCTATCAGAGGCTTCCTCCTCCTGAAAACCAGACTGGTGCAAATTGTATGATCTCACATCATCTGCAATAGCTGCTTTTCCTGAATCAGAAGGCCCAACTTGTCCCCATGCATTACCTAGAACCACATTTACAGAATTTTTGGGCTTTGCCCAGGCATCCTCCACTTTATTTGCTTCCTTCCATACCTTCGCTGGACCTCCAGTTTTGAATGGTTGGACAGCACCCTTGCTTGCAAGAGATTTTGTAGGGCCTTCCATGTTCTTTGTGAAGAGGTGTACCAAATGATCTTTTTGGGAGGAGGTTAACTCGAAAGTGAATTTGATTTCAGAGTAATAATTTTCACTAATAGCTTCTCTAAAGATTGCTTCTGGTAATGGACTGCATGTTTGTTTTATCCGGAATTTGACCTGCAAAGATACAAAGGAACACCCTGTTGACAGCTTGCCTTTAAAAAGATATCTGAGAAGCCATCCAACCCCATTCTTGTATTGAGCATAAATACATGGACATGCACAAGCTTCACTAGTAACTATATTCAGTAAACAACAATTGTCCAGCAGATAGCTACAGTAGGATACTGTAAGCAATCAGTGAACGGAGCAACCAGTTTGCCATCAGGGCATATGCCACCAGGCAATCCCAGGGTGAAACAGAAAGACCCAATATGAAGGTTGCGCAAATCACTCAAAGTGATATGCACAACAACATGGTGCTCCAGCATTTACAAGACAGTCAGGTTGATTGATTACAGATTGTAGCGTAGGGACAGGTTCACAAAACACAGTACTTCCAGTTTAGCATAGGATGTAGAAGTAGGTTGTCATCTCCAAAATCATGGACAACATGACAATCTGAGACTGTTTGTAGATTGAGAGAATCACCTGTGCTGGAAATAGAGTTCTGCCTTTACCATCAGTCCAGGCACTGGGTTCTATGTTCAGAGCACCTTCCCCCACAGCCTCATAAATTCCATGAAGCATGCGTCCAGTGTAATTGAAGAGGAAGAGGCACATCCCTGGGCGTATATGTTGCACATACTTTATGTGATGTTGTGGTAATCCTGCAGAAACCAAAAGTACTAAAGCTTACGGATTGGGCAAAATATGCTTATCTTAGTTTAAATTATCTGCTTCTTGGACAAGTTTCAATAGACGAATTTTTGGACACACTTGATGGAAGCAAATAACAGGTTCGGATATGGTCACAGCCTTACTACTTCTACTGCCTTATAAAAGACACCATCTTATATATGAAGGACAGTCTCATTCAAGCCACAAGTCCATATGGATGAGGAACTAAACATGTGAAAGAGAATACTATGAGGTTCAAATGAGTATCAAATCTCAGCTGCTGTAGCATTACTCAAGCTGGCCTGTCCATATTTCAAACCTAGAGTTCCATTGTACTGATTACTGTACGTAGATAATTATTCCTGTGAAAATGTCAAAAGCACCAGTTTGTTAATAGTACATGCAGACTTCTCTGCCTTACTAGGATCTGATATGCGTAACATAGACATTTCAGGAATAACAAGAAGAGCAAACTCCTATCAAGAAAGATAAACCTTCTCATGGTTTAACACAGCTGCGTGTATGATGGTATTGGCTAAACTACAGCATACATTCCATTTACATGCTTAATGCAACTCTTCCTGATGCAAAGCTGATAACAACAGTTGTTCTTGAATGGTAGCCATCAGTCTGGCTTACTGGAACATAGGTTAGGCTTAGCAAATGCTCATATAGATAGTATTGCTATTCAAAAAAAGGAAAAAAAGAAGAAGAACCACGAGCATGTAATGACTATCTACATCACCTATCCGTGTTGCTACCTCAAGCTAAGAAGATGTTATGCTTTGTAGAATTAGGTCAGGGGAGATGAGATGCGTCAGGGCAACTATCATGTCTAACCTTCACAGGGTTGAGGAAATAAAAAAATACACAAAACATGGCAAGTGAAAGTAAGTGTTTACCAAATAGATTATGATTCATGCATTCGGCAATTGTACTATTGGTGCACCCGAAAATTACACCACCCAGTTCACTCTTGCTCAGGCCCCGCTGTGGTGGGGGGCCAGTACCGCCCCCACTAGGTCCAGCGCTAGCAGGAGTGAGGAAAGTCTGGGTTTTCCTCCCCGCCCCCATTGCATGCGAGTCCTACTTAATGCCCGATCAACTTCTGTCTTCGATCTAATCACATGATCTGTGACTTGATGAGTGGAAAACCCACCAGCTGTTTGTGACTGCAAATGGGCAAGGTAACTGGTTACAAACGAGTCATCCAATTACACTTTGTGACACTGCACTCCATGACACGATGCAGCACATGTGTCATGCAAAGTAACAAACTCCCTGGGATACAGACATGAGTAGGCAAGCACTATCGAATGATAAGATACATGGATATTCATCCAAAGAGAACATGATGATAATGAGGCAAACGGGCAAGGTAAGAGGTTACAAATGCAGCGCCTAATTACACTCTGTGACAGTGCACGCTAGTGGCGATGCAGAACTGTCATGCAAAATAACAGAATCCCTATGATACAGGCATGAGAAAGCAAGCGAGCACTATCGAATGATGAGATACGTGGATCCTCATCCAAAGAGGACATCATGATCATGATGAAGAAAAGGCTTAAAGCAAGCTCTGAGACCACAAAATGAGAGCTCCACGTAATAAAATTTCAACATAGATCTGGAGAGAATCATCGCAAAAGCCCGCCACATCAGGAACGAACTACGAAACGCTACAGATTCTTGACCACTGCAAAAACAAGTTAGATGCTCTCCCCTCGCAAAATTCTCCCTCCCACATGCACTTAACAACAATCTAACTGCAAATTCGCAAACCACTGGTGCCGCTCCTCCCAAACACCAACTCCAGAAAACACACTCTTCCAAAAAATAATGAACACAACACAGAACACATCTAATTTCCTTGAAAATCTCGTCACAGAAACGGCTCCTGACGGAAATTAAAAACCAACTCCCACTCGTCATGTTACCACGCGGATTTATAGAAGAAAGAAAAAACTAGTCTCCTATTTCCAAACCCTCACATCATGGTCCGACTGATCAGGGACCATCGACTCCACCAATTCTTGAAAAGCAAAACTTCGGGTTACAATAACAAAACCTTGACGCTATAAGTGCACCGGAAACAGGAATCTTAAAAGGGAAGGGGAGCAATAAGAACCTGTACGAAGTTTCCAGTTGGAAGGTGAGCGATGGCAATTGCGTCCCGCGGAGAAAGACGAAGCGGGCAATGCTGGAGCTGCGAATACAGAGCAATTAGGTTACGAGGAAGCCTTGCTTGTTGGGTATGGCTATGGCGAACTCTGTCACTTGTGGCCATGGCCAACTTAGTAACCCGAGGGCTCACACTACATAGAGGTGAGTCCACAAATCTACCTAATCGCCTCGATTTCACGCACACCAAATAGAGAACTACACTAAATAGGCCTATTAGTGTAGGTGGGAAATTAGAATGGAAACAATTGGCATGGGCCACACTACCTTTCTAGTCGGAGGTGGAATTAACGAGGGTCCAAGACCCCGGGTCTTCTCCTAAGTCTCATGAAGATTTCCGACCAACACATTAAATATTATTTGTAAGACAAAAGTAGCACAGAATAAAATAATCACCCACATTACCTTTCTGTTTACTAGAGATTTAACGTGGGTTGAGAATTAATGTGGCATACATTAGTTCTTATTATGAAACTTAGTGTGGGTTCTAGAAAATTATTGTGGTCCATAAAACTAGGATTATTTAGTGTGCTTGGTATTTATAATACAAAATTACAGGACAGTGTTTATGGTGTTTAGTGTCACTTACCCTATTTTGAGGCGTATGCTATGTTACACTATCAACATCTTCAGCATTAGTGTCACCTCATGACACTTGGTATTCAAGTACGCTTACTAATATCTTGGCATGAGTATGTTCAATAGTGTTATGAGGTGTATGCTTATGTTACACAATGATCTACAATTGACAAAAAGTGTGCACAAATGACCCTTTGTATTTGTAGGCTTGATAATATCTTTCTCTTGCATATTAAAATGTAAGTGAATGATACTTGACACTAGTATGCTCAATAATAGCTTCCCTTTGCATACAAAAGTGTAAGATTACCATCTGAAGTATCCCAATGTGCTATGCTATATGTCATCATGTAGATAGTTTTCAATTAAAAAAATTACTTATGGTGACAAATACTATCATATTGGCAAATAGCAGACATGGCATTTTGAGACCTCTAAGCATTTACTATGGGCCCTCCACAAATAGTGTATGTGACACTAAACACCATAAAGTTTTGTCCACATCAAGTCATGGTTGTCCATAATGTGAAGGGCCCTAAGGTAGATGGCCCTTATTCGGTTACTTTTCTTATTTATGACACCTATGATTGAATGGTATGTGGTATGGTGTGACTCCAAGAATAAATACCAACAACCCATGTGTTTATAAGAGATTATAGGTTGCATGCTAACATTATAATATTGTTGTTAGGTTTTTCTATCACTTAATACTAACCCAAGGAAACAACCCAAGGTACTATGGCTTAGGGATGAGTGATATAGTGTCTATAAGGATTAATATCAGATTTGGATCAAGATTTCTAGTAACAATTTGTGGTCTTTTAATCCTTTATTCCTTCTTAATCATCTGTAGTTCACACTCTTATGATTTGTTTATGTTTTTTTTATGGAGTGTGTGGTTTCGTCCTAGATGTGGACTCCTATCATCTTGATTTCATGCTTTACTTGAGTCGTGAAGCTCTATAGCTTGGTGAGTACTCAATACCTCATAGCTAGTCATAACAAAGTTTGGGGTATTGTCTTCAAGCAACCGCATAGTCTTTGATTGTCATGAATTATGTTTTGTGATAATCTCACAAGTATGTTATGTTGATCAACTTACAATCATAAGCAAGTCTTTAAAATTTGTAATCGCCACTTTCATTTTCAAGTAGTTATGGCAAGTCAACTCAAGAATCATCCATACGGTTTTTGTCCTTGGCAACCTATAGCCTACACAAAATATCACTAGGCCTCGTGCACCCCTGCATGCAAACTCTTTATTTATTATTGGAAATGTCTAGTAGACCTACTAGGCTATATCCTAACTATGGTACTTACCATATGGTAAGGTCTCTCCTGTTCTCGAGAACGTGTCTCTCAACCTTTCTTGAGGCTATGGCCGATCATGATCACCCGAAGACAACTTTGCCTATCTCGGGCTCTCTCAATCCCTTCACTTTTACTTAGGCTATATGCCTTTCTTGAACTTCAATAACTCACAAATTGTGTTACTATGCTCACTTTCTTTGAATCCCAAAGGCTATCGGCCTTCTTTGCCTGATGTCAAGAAATTAACCATTCAATCTTCACTATGGCTCTCACAACCTTTAATCACTCCTTTGCCTCACTGACATGCAAACCCTTCTTAGACTATTGCAGCATACATATAAGAAACATGCATCAATGGCATCAAAACACTTTGCAACAAAATTGAATGGAGTTTCAATCAATTGAAATAGTCAAGCAAAGCACGTGTACATGTTAATCGCTTTGTTAATCTCATTCAAGAGTCATCAATAGTAAGGGGTCTATGTTAGTAGATAAAAAGTGATCACTTGCAAGTATCAGTATGCACATAAATTTGTTGTAAAATATTGTAGCTACATTGTGAAGCTCAAAGTGATGCTCGATAGATATGTAATCAATTAGTCTATTAATATAGGATTGAGATTGATTAAGAGAATTATAAAGTAAAAGTGGGGTTAGGTGTTTATCGATATGTTGATACGAGGTCACGAAGACAAGTAAAAGTTGCAACATGACTTACTCTAGTGAACCTGTAGAGCAATGCAAGTCTGGGTTTTAAGTGAATACAGTCCTACCTCTTTAATACGACACTCGATAATACGACAACCTCGATATTATGACACAAATTTCGTAAACCAAACTTCCTAGTTCAAATCTACCTCTATACTACGACTATGACAATGTTAATACGACACTCCTAGACCCCCCAAATGTCATATTATAGAGGTAATAAATGCATTTATATGGTGGGTTCCACACACTTATATATACATAAATACATATTTTATTTTAAATTCATAAATCTTATACATATGAAGTTTGGATTAAGGAAGTTTAAATGTAAAATGATGAAATAAACATGAGAACCATGGGAACTAGGTTCTCTTTCTAAAACCCTACTCATGAGGACCAAAGAGAAAAATCGAGATTGATCAAGGAGTCTGAAGTCCTGGCCCTTCTTATATCAAAACTGTAGCTTGGATCAGATGAGATGCCATTTGAAGAGTATGTGGTAATGGAAGGTGAAGACATCATTGAGGCTAAATATTGCATGTCAGAGCTGGTTGATATGGCCTTAGGACAGAGAATAGAGCCAGTTAGTTTGGACCTTACTGTTGAGACCGTAAACCCTTTAGATGTTGATGAGAGACCTCCACCTATTGTGAAACTGACGGATGCTCAACAACATGCTCAACTATTAGCCACATTTTTTATGGACAATTCATTAGACTTCACTCCCGCAAATCTGATGAAATTGCAGGGCATAATAGAGAAGCTCAATAAGATATATGTTGCTAACTTGAAGTGGCAACATCAGCGGACTATTGATTCCTTCTTCAAGTCCGCATAGGTTTAGTGAGGAGAATTTGCATATTTGTAATACATTTGAAAGAATACTCATTTTTACATATGGAAAAATATCTCAAGTGTGTTTTTATGAAGTACCTCGTTATTGTGACAACCAGGTCCAATTTGTCATATTATTGAATATGTGACACCTCGATAATACGAACTTTTTCTCGTTTCCCAAACGTGTCATGTTAAAGAGGTAGGACTGTAGGAGGAATTCCTTTCCAGTAGGCACGATATTTTTATTTGACAAGTTTTGATATTTGCTTCGACGATCTACCAGAATGAAAAAGCAATGCATGTATAAGATTAGTATAATAATGTTACCCCTCAATAGAGGGTGTCAAGGGCCACTCAGCAATGGCATCTCTCTCCACACCAATATATTGTATCCTGCACTCCCAACTTCACAAACAAGCTTGAATATTGAATTAAACCGTTCATTAGTTGGATTGTTCTCTCATCCAGTTAGCGATCTCGAAACCTGCGGATTTTCATTCCAAGGTTGAGGATTGGTGTTGAGCTGCAAAAGTTATAAGAGGTCAAAGTGAAGCTCTTCTCTCTCTCTCCCTCCCTCTCTCTCACCGAGTGATGGCATAGAACCTCCCAGATGTGTTCAGCCTCAAACGGTGTCTAAATTTGAGCACATAATCCAACCCTCATCATAACATGTGTCATTTTGGTGTCCATTTTTAACAACATGCCTTTCTATACTGTACAGATATGCAATTGAGAGGAGTGATCACATAGGGTCTACATACCTTATACCTTACTTTCAATGCAAAAACTGCCAGACTTCACAAGTCACACAAAACCTCACATGTGTCCGAGAATAAAATTCCTCACCTTATCAATTTGACAAGACGTGGTATCAAAATAAAATTAGAATACACGGAGGGGAATCCAAGCTATGATTACAAATGCACTGCTTCGGACAGACTCAGTCCAAAGAGTTGTGACAAATCAGCTCATCAAGTTATGATATACGCTCCAGAACATAATCCACCATCTTCTCTAAAGATTGTCTACAGGCTCCTTGTGGGAGGCAATCCAAAGATTTTAATGCCAACTCCCCTTTTTGCTTTGCAAGCTCCTGGGCGTTTTCAATACCCCCACCTTGGTGCACAAGGGAAATGGCAAACTCCAAAGACCCTTCTTCTGTAAATTCAGTGTCTATGAGCTCCCGCAGTTGTGGTTCTGTTTTCAAAGCAAATAGAACTGGAGCAGTAAGATTTCCTTTGGCCAGGTCACTTCCTGCAGGCTTGCCAAGCTGTTCTGAAGTTTGAGTAAAGTCCAGAATGTCATCCACAATCTGGAAGGCTAGACCTAGTTGCATTCCATATTGAAACATTTGATCGCACACTTTCGGACTCGACCCACTGAAGATGGCTGCAGATCTTGTGCTTGCAGCAATTAAGGAGGCAGTCTTGTAGTAGCTCTTGTCCATATAGTCTTGTAATGTTACATCACAGTTGAATAAGCTTTGGGCTTGCTTTATCTCTCCATTTGCAAAATCCCTGATCACCTATGCACACAAAAACAAGTCTTCAGTACTCGTACCAGAGATGGATAACAAGGAAACTTGATACATCAGCACTATGTAGTACCCCTCTCACATGCCAATGTTTTTTTTCTAATAAACAGAGGACAAACAAGCGCTCCACGTCATGGAAAAAGTCTACTACTCCCAGGTCATGTGGCTCAAGTACATCCTCGTGAGGATCGCACTAACGCAAAGGAAAAGTCCTCTGGTTGAAAAAGAAGACTGCTCTCTTAAACAACTGCCAATCATTTGTTGGACATCTGAGTGATGCACTGACTAAACTACTTGGAGTCGTTTCCCTACTTGCCAGCCACGAACTACATAACTGGCAATAAGAGTGATTGATGAGTTTTTATAGCAGCAAGACGTCCATCTACTCAAGTTATTTATAGGACATAACCAATCTGCTCATGGATATAACCTGGAGGTTATGGATGGAATGTAATCAATGTGGATAAAAGTGCACAAGAAAGTTGTTGGAAATACTCTCCACTTCGAATAGCTGACTGATTATGGGTAAATAACCACAGATCTGTTCTCATTCACATGCATGTGGCGCTTTGTTCCCCCCATGGTGAATATCATGATTAAGTGAACCGCCGTCAAAAAGGCGATTGTCTTTCCCTTCACTTCTAGTGCCCCCATTTCAAAAAAAAACTCACACTGTTACCCCCTAACCAGCTGGTGCTTGTGTCATGCTCTAGTACTACTGTAGCCGTGCTAGACTTGTTCTACCACCAGCCTCTGCACAATCTCAAGAGACTAGAGAAGAACCAAATGAGAAGGCAATCGTAGGACAATAAATCATACCTGACTGATGAGCTTGATTACTTCCAAATTGTCGAGGTTAGCCAGATACCAGGAGGATTGTGCAAACATGAAATCACCAGCTAGCACAGCCACACGTGTACCAAATATTTGATGCACAGTTTGTTTACCTGCCAGAATCAACTGCCATGTCAGTCACAAGACTTGAATGCGCAACCACCTAATTTGTGTTGAAGTAGATTAGCAGATGTATTAGCGTCTCTTAGCAGGAAACTAAATTCATATCTCTTGAATCAACAATAATACTATAAGTGCAACACAAACTTTCTTCAAATAAACCAACTATACAGTAAACATCGCTAAGTCCTTGCTCAGTGTAATAATTTAGAAATTCTAATTAAGCAGAGTGAGTAAATTTACCACGCCTTGTGTCACTCTCGTCAAGGACATCATCATGGATCAAACTCGCAGTGTGAATCATTTCTGTGATTTCTGCCAGTCGTCGATGTTGTGGCCGTATATCCCTATAGCAGAGAACCAATAATTTAATCAAAACTCTACAACCATTGAGTCAAGTGCGGGTCTCTCACCATTGACAACAACCACTCACTCAGCATTGAATGCGAAATTTGCATTGGATGTGTGATCGACGGTCTGTAGCAAAACATCTAACCAGATAATTTGCAGATAATTCACCAAATTATCCAACAGATAAATTACTCAGAAGAAATATGAACGTACTGGTGGCCATAAAGATCAGAGGTGGCTCTAGACACGAGAAACACCACGGCAGGTCTCATACGCTTGCCTCCTGCACCAAATATTTGTCGTGCTGCTGCCATAAGCATAGCATTTTCAGATCCAACCACCTACACCAACAGAACTACTTACATTAAGTACTACTTACATTAAGTACTACTTACATTAAGTACTATCACTGTTAAGCTGAAGTGCAGCAATTGCACAAATTATGCGTTGAAGCATTGCAAGATTTCTCGTCTAAGATGAAAATGAACAAGACATACCGTTTGCAAGTTGTTGTTCAAAGTTAGCAAGTCATCTGAAACCGGAGCCACTATATCAAATAAACTTAGCTTCTCCCTGGCAATTGCGGGAGGAGAAGGCGTGGTGGCTCCATTCGTGAAATTCCGCGCTGTTAGATTGTTATACTCTGCAGTTAAAACAGTTGCATATATAACAATCAGCTTTGAGTCATGTTCATTACTTCACGCATCACTCAATGAAACACAACTACCCATGACCAGTGCTGCAGGAACATTATTTGCAACATACGTGAAAGAGTTATCCTTGTAAGTACAGAGTAAGAAAATCGGCCACATAAACTAAGAATCAAGAGAATAATTAATCCAAAGCTTCTAAAGCTACATACTAAGACAACGAAATCAACGACTGGAATGAAAATAGAAAACAAATCCCACATGCGGTAATAGCCAAATGCTTTCATCCTTGTCTTGAGTTTCTGTTACTGATATTCAGAGATAGCTGTAAGACTCAGGAAAGCAGTTGTCTAGCATGTATCCTAATACCTCAATTTCCATATAAGGAAACCAGGAGAGACAAGACCAGACCCTGAAGTAGGAAAACAAAAGCCAAAGTCAGTTTATTCGAGAGAACACCATATGTCTATGGCTAAGGGGGCTTTGACAAGCTTCTCTCTCAGGAAGAATGGAAGATGTAGAAATTATACCAGACAAGTCAGGCAAGCCTGTCTCCAACTTCTTCACTGTCTGCTTGTCAGGGAAGTTAAAGGTCGGCGGGGCAGCCTGCTGCACAATTTGAAGCCGTTGTTGCTGTCTGCTCTTATTTCTGCGATGATTGTTCAGCTCCCTAAATTCAGTAATACCAGTGTTGCTGAATCCCTTACCACTCCTTAAACCAGAAGAGTGGAAACCTCGAGGGGTAGGATTGGACGACCGACACGTTTGCATGATGCACCCTCCACAGGGCTCTAGTGAAGCAGCGGCAAATCCTGTAGTAGTTGGCATTCCTACTGCTGCCATCAAATTCCTTTTATTTGATCCTAAGGAGCAAGCTCTTACCTAACAATATTTTATCGAAGGATCACACTGCTCACAAACTTTGAAACAGTGACCCCGACAAGTGAAATTTGAAAGCCCGACTGTAAACTTCAACTTCTCTTCCAAAATCTTGGCACCTTGTTGTTATATGAGGACAATTGAATTCAGCTGCTGCTTCAGTCCTGCAGTCACACAGAAGATATTCTTCAGATACAATTTAAACTCGTGTCTCTGAATGATGGTAAAGTTCGTCGTGCCACGTGGACAACGCCACGAGGTTCCTATTATTGCAGTACACGTTCTTTTTATCTAAAAGCATGCCGTCCACCGCTTGATCCATCACACGAAAACACACGCCAGTCGTTCTTCTAGTATTACAAACCACCGACTCTCTCTTAAGGCTACAGCGGGACTAAAGTAATACACGTCACCAATCACACTTATAGCATAGCTTGCAACATGCCACTTCTCAACTTGCAAGTAGCTCATGGATCTGGTGTGAGCACCTAATTTGCAGTAGCGGCACACCAATCGGCTCTTACTATTGGAATAGATGTTCCAAAAAGTCAAGTCTCTGCATAAATTCTACACTAGTACCGTACTACAGGATGGAGACTTGAGTAACCCCTCTTTCAATTTGAGGTTAAAGAAAGCAGCATCGCCACACTTTCGAGCTTCACAGGGAGATCAAACTGTGGAACTTGAATTGCGAGGTAAAGGTCGGAGAGCGAACCGACTCTCTCTTAAACCTACAATCGAATTAAAGTGAAACATTCCGCCAATCACATCTAGCTAGCGGCCAATTCGCCTTGTAGGTTGGCTTGCAAGATGTCACTTCTCCATTTGCACCTAGCTCCAGGAGTTGTGCTGTGAGCACCTAATTTGAAATCACAGCACACCAATCGGTTCTAACTGCTCACTATTAGAAAAAAATGCTCGAAAAGTCTAGCCTCTGGATGAATGCCACACTATCACCGTACTTCTGAGGAATAGAGCCTGAGAGATTGTCGATCCTTTCAATTTGAGTTTAAAGAAAGCTGAAGTGACTGCGTCGCCACACTTTCGAGCTTCAAAGTTGGAACTGTGGAGTTTGAATTGTGAAGTAAGGTCGAAGAGCAAAGTCCAACTAATTGCAACAAAAGCCTGAACAGGAAGAAATCCTAAATAATTGTACGTCAAAACAGGCTCCTCAGCATCGAAAAACCGTTCGCAGGTTTCTGGATTAGGCTATTCTCAAACTACTTTCAATTTTTGCCAAATACTTGATTTATTTTTAAATAGATTGTTAAATCGACCGCGTTAAAACGACCACAGAAACGTGTCAGCACGGTCACGTAACCGCATCAACTCTGTGTTAGAATAAATAAACTTGGCCACCTAATTGCATTCAACAACTTGACCAACTCTTCTGTATGCGTCTCTGGGTCATTTTAACCAGTGTGTGGTCGATTTAACAATCCTTTTTTTAAATTAACAACAGAACTCTTTAGTTCTCACCTCCAGCGGGAAACTAGACCAACGGGAAAAAAAAAGATAGAGACAGAGACAGAGAATACGGGAAGAAGCAGCTGCGGCTATTAAATAACAAATTCCTTGTTGGCGGGAATAAAAAATAGTACAGAATGAAATACGACCTACTAGTGGCAGATGACTAATTTTTGAAGTGAAAAGGAACACAAAGGAGATGAAGACGAAGAGCTTAAGAGCATACGAGCTTCTTACGACGGGATTCACGTTTCAACAATCAAAAGCCGAGCAAGAAAAATTTCAACTCCGATTCCAATCTAATCCGAAACGAGTGGCTATGAACGGAGAAATTACGAGAGGTCCGGGAGCGCGAGCAATGAAAACATCATCATTATGTATTCAGGAAGTCTGACAAAAATTTCGAACAACAATTTTATCCTACAATGAACTTCCCGGCTCTAACCTCTCGTGTCAAGCTTCCTACAAATTCACAGGTTTACTTGCTCCGTAACGACTCACAGATCGAGTCAAACCCCCGACCTTCTTCGCTTGATTGAAAACAAATGTCCTGATAATTGCGTCTGTACTTCGAGACACGAGGAGAATAATGCGATCACTTCGCCTACAATGCAGCACCTCCAGAACAAACTCTATATCCACAAATCCTACACACTAAATTCACCTGCTGCGTCATTGTTGCCTTGCGTTGCAGAACTACTTGTTGCTGACGTGGTTGATCGCTGCAGTTGAGTTGTACCAGTGTGAAACGGCATTTCGGATTTGGAAGCGTCGCAGGAGGGTTGCTAAAGATGTGTGGAAGCTGGAAAGCGCAATGATCGAGTGATTGTGGTTGTCGAATCTAGAGCGGTAATGGAAGGTGCAAAACAGAACACGAAGAAACAGTTGAAGCCTTGCCTCATGTCGTGGACTCAGTGGAGCTCCACAATGCGCATGGGCGGCCCGGCCCGGCCCGGCCCGCGTTCAACCCGTTCCTCAAATTCATAACCTACCTACGCGAGGCCCTTAGGGTTAGTTTCCATGTAGGCCGCTCGCCCACCAAATTCTAGTGGAAATGTACATTCCACCTGGTGGCATCTACGTTTTCACTAGAATCTGGTGGGCGACATCCTACATGGAAAGTAACCCTTAGTCCAAAAGTAACTTAACCCCTAACTTTCCACATCCAATTTTCTTCAAATTTGTCCAGAAAATGTGACCTAAATTTCGGCAACTGTAGCTAAAGATCTAGAGGTTTTTTTTTTTTTTTTTTGACAAATTCAATCATGTAGATGTTTGTTGGTTAGAGGAGACTAATCACATTCTAATTTTTAAACGTTGAAGGTCTGTCATGTAGAAGATAATAATAGGAATGTCAATATATAGTGCCAAAATTTTTACTTTGACTTGACCACTTTAAGCCCATGCAAATTTGTCAATAAAAATTAATTTACAAGTACGACATCTAATATATATCGTGCACGTGTCCTTGTGGCAATTACAAAGAAGCAGTACATCTCATTTTGCCTCTAGAATAACAAAAGCATGAAACACATGAGGCCCGTGCCACCAAATCTTATGGGGGACCAACCTTAAATAAATAAATAAAATAGAACAAATACATAATATAACACAATTTCCCTTATTAAATATACTAGTGGGAGGGCTGCTCTAGATCATTGCTCAACTCCTTTCAAAATTTGAGGGCTAAGGGTCACTTCACACACAAGACTGAGAGCCCATGACCATTACACTTCAAGCACTCTTATTGGTGGAAAATGTGGAGCCAGTCCAAGTTCGCTTCACACTATGCTTGAGGGACCATCGGAGTATATGAATGCAAGATGGATGTAAAGTCTACATGGATTCTTACATGAAATCAAATGGATCGTGTTTCGTGGTCACTTGGATAATTTTTAAAAATCACCTCTTGGAAGTATGCCTAACATAAAACCGGGAGACCATGACACTCCGAACGCTCACAACCGTTGATTTATTATATTTTACCATACGTGAGGACCCACATGAATAGAAAATTCATTGAAATAGCATTTGGTTGAGGGCCCGGTCACATATGACTTCACACTACACTTGAGGGTCCGTGACCACACTACATGATTTTGGAGGTGTGTTGGGACGGCCTTTGGACACTTTCAATTGGGCTCTCACAATTTCATGGTAACGGCTCTTGGCTTGTGTGTGAAATGGCCTTAAGAGCATGAACATAAGAGCCTGAGACTTTGGCTCAAAATTTATGAAAAGGTTTCATAAATTTTGCTTTCTCGAAGAATGCGGACATGTATGTATATATGAAGAGGATTTGTATGGACAAGCTTGAGAAAATGACTAGGTACACTAAACATTGTGTTTAGTGTCATATGATATTTTATGTCATTGTGATGAAAAAAAAATTAAAGACACTTCTTATGAATAAGTTTACAAGAACTATCATGGATGATTGAATATTGGATGAAATATGTGCCAATTGTTGAATTGAAGTTTGGTGTACTATGCAACCTAACAATTTTGCCATGAAATATTGTCATGGATGATTGAATTTTGGATGAAAAATAACTTGATAAGTGACGGTAATTGTAACATTGTAAATCTATAATGTCCCCATTTGTTTACAAGGAATGACAAGTAATGTTGGGTTTACGTTTGGTGTTGGTGACACTACACGGGCAATTTACACTTTGTATGGAGCAAGACAAATAGAATTGGTGACACTAAACACAATGTTTAGTGTAGATTTTCCCTCAAGGGTTAGGAGCAACTACCAAAATCTATCGTGTAATGAAGTTCATTATGTTGTGCCTAGTCAAATATTTGCTCAAGGAAACACATTGTTATCAAGTTCATTGTGTGATGGAACATGAACGGAACCCATTAAGGATAAGGGCCGAGGGCCAACCATCAAAGTGAATGTGATGGCTCGTCTTAAAGCATGATGGCCCAATAAAACCCAACATTGTCTCTAGTACTATGAACATTTTGTAGGCAAAAGAGTACACAATCAAGTTGCAAAGTGCATAACATGAAATTTAATAATCATTACATAATAAAAGGAACGTCAATGTTTTCATACACTGATGTGCAAAGTCCGTTCACCACCTACTCCTCATGTCCAAAAATTCAATAACATTACTCAACCAAGGGCCACCCTCCTCCTTTATTTGCAATGTTCGGTACATGTGCTAGTTGGTGATTGTCAATTGACAGTAACTAAGTCCTTACAAAATTTTCCTATATTTATGCACTAAGTAATCCATATGTCGGGTTACTCTACCTCCCTTCTTAAATTTAACTTCAAAGTTTTAGATTCGTATCATCGCAATTTCTCTTTGGGCCCACATAGCACTCAGTTGCTTTTGGTGGTAATGTTATGTTCACTGGTATGATTGGCATGTCCACTGTTTAGATATACGGAAGAATGCAAATATCATAATTCAATAACTTGATAAGTTAATGTACAAATGGTAGAGAGTTCATATAGGGGGACATTTTACCAAAACATGGCATGATAAGTTACAATGTCGGGAAATAAATACGTTTCATCGTAATTGAACGTGTTGATGAAGGATTGATTTGCCAAAACACTTGTTATAGAATGTGTAGTTCACATCAATGTTATGTAAAGTGTCGTATAATTGAACTTTTTCTTCACATGATCTTTGGATAGTTTTTAATACTCATGCATGTAGTCCTATCACCACTCATGTTTCTTTGTACACTAGCAATATTTGGTCCTTCCTTATAAGACGACGTAGTTGTCTTATTGGGAGCATAATTTCACTGGACTTGCGATTTTAGGGATGGCGCCCCACCTTCCTGCTCGTTGATCTCTCATTTGCCAAAGTTGATAACATTTTTTTCCATATCTTCACTAACACTAAATTCAGACATGTAACTTCCACATATTACTATAGTTGATATGTAGTGTTTGAATTTACAATTATTGTTACTTACTTTCATAGGGTTATTGACATTCTGTGTATGTGTTCGTATTTAGTGTATCAAACACTAAATATCTCTTTTAGTGTGATGACCTTATTCATAAGAAGTGTCATTAGAAAAGTTGTCAAAGTGACATGAAATACCATATGACACTCAATACAATATTTAATGTACTATTAAGAGGAGTCGAATTATTGGTCACTGGAGTCCGTATGCATATAGAAAATACTTGTGTACATAAATTATCAAGCCAGGCTTGCAGTGTCTACGGTTCAAATTTCTATGCATTTGTTGTCATACGATGTGGACCGTGGCTAAATAGCCGAAGTTACTACATTGTTTATGGGATCTAGTACTACACTTTTTGGAAAGGGTTCTACTAAATTGTTTAAATCCTTAGAAATTTGGAGTTCATCAATTAACAACAAGACACTACACTAAGGGCCACTTCACACATGAGCCAAGAGCCGTGACCTTGTAATGGTGAGGACCCTTGACTCTCATCCAAAGGCCGTACCATGGGTGTTGGGAAAGCCATTTTATGTAGTCTTTGGCCCTCAAGCATAGTGTGAAGTGAGAATGAACCATGTTGCGGGACCATTGCATATTTTGTTGGTGGAAAAAGAGGGGAGGATCTGGTTTAATATAATATGTCTCCAAGTTTATCAATTTAAGATAACTACTTGGTGGAGTTTGTCTGTCTTGGAATCTGTTCTGGAATCTACCATGCAGTCTGTCCTGAAATTTGTCCCGTTGGAAAAATATTAAACAAATCATGGTCTCCGGAATTTGCGTCAAGCCCACCTCTTGGAGGTGGGTCTAACGCAAATTCCCGTAGACTATGCACCCTTATCCACAACTAGCCATGTAGGACTCCATGTAGACTCTTCATCCACGAACTTTTCTTTGGGCCTTTAGGCCTTCACCTCCTAGTGTGAAGTGAACTTGGACGGTCTCCGCCTTTTCGACCAATGAGAGCTCTTACATTGCCATGGTCAAGGGCCTTCAACCTTGTGTGTGAAGTGGCCCTAAGGGCCGGTTCACATGGGTCCCAAGTCCCACTTATGTTAGCAAGTCCCAATGTGGAGGCAAAGTCCTAGCTTGTGAGCCCTCAAGAAACCACTAAAATATGGTTGGTTATCGCTAAAGTCAGATCTTGAGTATTTTATGCAAAAGGATATGCTGAACTTGGGGTGAGAGTTGGGTCTAGCTTTTTGCTCGACCTAACTTGCAACACATGTCCCAAGCCTCACCTCCAAAAAGTGTTGCCATGTAGACATCCATGTCCTAGTTAGGACTTAGGACTTGGGACCCCGTGTGACTTCCATGCTCTCAACGGTTGAGATTGCACGGATTGACCTCAAGTGGCTTGGGACCCTGTGTGAACCGGCTCTTTGATACCATATGACACTAAATATGACATTTAGTGTCATATGGTATTTAACGTCACTTTTCGGATCACATTTCTTATGAACAAGTGAACAAACATTGTCATGGATTACGGATGAGTTCATTCATTGGCCAAAACCCTACCTTCTCTTGTTAGCAACTTGTGATGAAATATTGTCATGGATGATTGAAATTTGGATGAAAATTCACTTGGTAAGTGACAGTAATGGCAACACTGTAAATCTTTAATCCCCCAAAAAACTACAAGGAGTGACAAATAATGTTGGGTTAACATGTAGTGTTGGTGACACTATACCGTGGTTTACACTTAGTATTGAGCAAGACAATTAGAATTGGTGACACTAAATATCATATTTAGTGTACCTATTGTCAACATAAGTGATATTTTGACATGCAAAATGTTTATGTTGTGACATGTAGGTGAAGAAGTTGAAAGAACGAGTGAGATGGCAACTTAAGGTTGACCCACCACATGTGAGAAACTTTCTTCATGTTTGTGATATATATTTGATATATTTAAATAATTATGAATCCAACATGATACAATTTTTGTAATGATAATCATTATATATTTCATAAGCGGTTCCAACCAATAAACTCGTGTCTGATATAACTTCTATACTAACTTCAGTTTGGTTTTATGTTCATGTTTGTTGTGACACTAATCAGATATATGTTAGCAATTAATGTAACCTATACGAGTAACTAGGAGAATGAATGATATCTCCAACACTTAAGACACTTGAATGAGACACACCAACGGAATTGCTCATTTTGAGTTTCATGTCACACCTCTTTTAGCACAAAGAAACACAGCGGGTAAATGAGATTCATAGTCTTAGTCTGCTGACTGGCCTCAAATGCTAAACACTACACTTAAGGTTCCAATCTAAAAATTGTCTCCTATTTGGAAACCTTATAGATGTTTCTTTTCATTTCCAGTTGCTCCTGATCTTACAGCACGTGAACAATGGCTACCAATGACCCTCCAGTTTGGGATGATGGTTCATGTCCCTTGCTTAATTACCACAATTTTTTATCATTAGCTTCTAGAGATTGCAGATGTATTGTAATCGGAAAAGCAAAACATAATTCATTCAAATGACTCTACATTTCATTTCTGAAAAGAGATTGGAGTTGGTTGTAGGCATTTGCAGACAGCAGGAGAGGTTGAATCCGTTCTTGAGATGCAAATCGGTGAATGTTTCTCATGAAACCATCAGACAAACTGTCCATTCAACGCTATCTCCCCGAGTACCCATGAAAAATGTAACTAAAGGAAAATGTATCTTGCACTTTAAGAAGGTGGTGGGGTGTTTACCACATTCGTAAATTGTGTAAGACCATGAAAGGTATTGAAACTCATCGTGTGTTGAGAAATTCATAATTTAACTACCATAATCTGAGTTCATGGTGCAAACGGGGAAGTCCACCAACAGCTAATGATAGTTATTCTCAACCAGAAAGACAAGATTGATAACCTGAAAGCCCAAATGTGCATTCAGAATAGGTAATTGAAAACTTAAAGGGAATTGTTGAATTGACCACAAAGCTTGTTAAATTCAACCTCATAGACGCATCACGGGGTCACATGACATGTCAAAATTTGATTCTTCATCACACATGAAGATGAGCAAAGTATACAATCTGTTTCCTCTTTCTCTTTATATTCCAGCTTACAACTAGAATTGTTCAAATTCGCGTCACATGTATGTGGTCACCTTAACCAGTGTGTGGTCAATTTAACAATCCCCTACACTAAAGCCCAAATGTAAAATATATACAATACAATTTAACATACTTACTGCTAAATAAGATCCATCTAGCAGCACCCCAAGTGCCAAATAACAGTGATTCAGACCTGTGTCAATCATTTTCATCTATTCTTCAGTATATCCCTTACGCCACTGCCCAGAATAAGCCGCTTGTAATGAGTAGTGAGCCGGAAGTACACAGAACCCTAAAGGGTCAGTATCACAAACACCCTAGATGGCACTTTCCTGTCCACAATGAGATCAACACATGAGGGTAGCATGCACTGATCTAATTGGCCTCCGCAACTTTTATACATCATGTTGTCCTTCTTGAGGTAGTGCAACATAATAGCTACCTCATGACTTATTCATAAATCTAAAACAATCAATCTTGATCTGTAGGCATGGAGAATTGTAACTATTGAATCTCCTAATTGACATCTCTTCTCACTCCAAATCCTAAGTTAATTGTGATTTGCAAGGGTTCAGATATTTTATTATTCTGTTCCTAGTCCACCATCTGCACTAAAGTTGGTGCACTATGATCATCAGTACAAGAAAAACAACACCCAGGACCAACTCACGAAAGCAGTAAACCTACAGATGCAGTATAGAAAATAGCTGACTCAATGCGACCTAATATTCATCCCAAACAGAATACTTTGCCTCCTCTTCATTCCCTCTTGTACATTATCATTTTCCTACTGCAATGATGATGTGTACACATCCATAACTTTGGCAACAAAAACATCTACAATGAAGCAGTTTGGCAATTAATGCCTTCCTGAATACCTCAAATTGCAACTGTGGTAGTGGTAATGGTGAGAAGCTAATGGTGGCAACCCAATTGATGTGGAGGAGCTTGTATACTGTACACTCCCAGGAGAAACGGAGCACTTCTTCCAACATTGGACATCACAAATTGCTACCATAAAAATCGTTGGATTTGTCTACGTTGTGTTTGTGATGATTTACCTTCACACTAATACTGGGATTTCTCCTAATCTTGGCCTCTTCTCAACTGAATAGATTTCTTCTTCCTCGAGCTTTCTTTTTGATCCTGCAGCAGTAGTTGCTTTAGCCTCTGGCTCAACCAGGACCACATCATCCTCCTCTTCCTCAGTGTGCCCATTCTCCACTTTTGATGGTGCTTGCAGGGTGAGGTCTGTGCTCACAAGAGAGGACATATCACCCGTGACAACCATCCCTTCTGGCTCTTTCTCCTCATCAAAAGTTTCCCTGCAATCAACCAATAAATATTCAGTGCCATAGCATGCCAGTTCTCAAATTATCAGCATAAATGAAACCCATTCTACTTGTAGCATATAGCATCCACAAAAAGAAAGGAAAACCCTCTACCAAGGACTCTGTACACTAGAGCTCGAGTCAAGCTTGAACTTGGAATGTTAAGGAGTTTGATACTTGGGAGTTAATATGCTGTCATCCAAAAGCTCTCAATGGTTTGAGCAAGTGTGAAGTGGCCATGATCAAAGGAGATATCAAGGGAGGACTAATAGTAAGCCAAGAAGCATTCATGACAAAGCCAAAGAATGCATGAAAGCCCATTGGCTTGGAGCCCACAAAATGAGAGCTCAAGCCCTTGACACTCCTATGCTACATCCTTTGGTAGCTTAGGATTTTGACCAAGAGCTTGTCATAGACATTCAAATGGGATCCACCAAAGGTGTGCTATCTAAGCACTTTGAGCCCAGAGTTCAAGCTCTCAAGTTAAACGCTCAAGTACAAAGTGGAATTTAGTGAACAACCATGTGTGTGAGGAACCTTTTCCCCAACAAGAAAGTCTCCTTTCTTTGAGCTCTCAACCTCTTTAATGTAAAGCAGGCCTGAATGTCGTCTAAAACATCTCATGGCTCTTGCACAGCTTCTCTGAGCATCAAAGTTTGAAAACCAACCTGTGTTTAACATGCAGGCTGCATCTGAAATCCTGATGATAATCTTCCACTGTCAACACTGAACCAGTTGTGATAGGAGTGGGATACTCTGAGAATTTCTGCACCAGACAACCAGCAAAGAACTTCCAATTAAGTGTATCACCCACTTTCCCATGAGAATCCAACTCAGATAACATCAACATGCAACTATTCAAGGAGCTAATTAGGCATGTCTCTACCAAGTTTTCCACTGAAGAATAACCAGATTTTAAGAGCCATTCAGAAGTGAAAGATTTGTAATATACTGGGTAAGTTTATGGACCTTATCAAGTAGAGAGGCATAATGGGCTGCCATATCCTCCTCTAAGTCTTCGCCTGTCTCATACAGGAGTGATGATCCATGCATAATGACTGGATCTGAAACACCCAATTTTCGGGTGACCACCTTCTCCAACACATCCTTCATAGTTGCTGTTGTAGTATTCAGCTCCAATACAAGTGGTGTCTGTCCTCCCAACCCACAGATACATGCGAGACCTTAGGTCTCCCAATTCAGCCACTGATATACAAAAACGTGTCCTACATAGTTAACCTTAAGGATGGGGGGGGGGGGTGTTTTTGCATGGGATATGTGACAATTTGTACGAAATCCCAACAACTATTAAAAAGAAATATTTTATTTGGTCTATGATATTGAATCCATATATAGCACAATGTATCAAAAAGAGGAACTGAAATCAAAGTCATAGTGACAACGGTGATTAGATATATTTAAGTCAAGGTCATATATATGAACTCAAATCTCCCTATAATTCAATTTACAGATATTTATGTTTGCATTGGAATAATGCATATGATAAACGGGATATTTTCAGAATGGTCACTTTTGACACTATTAGCTTAGAAATATAAAGAAGTAAGCTTTAACATCTATATGACATGTTGAGGCCCATGATGGGCCTCTCAGACCTCTAAGGGCTAAGAGGGTATATAAATTGTACCTCAGAGCAGACATAGCAGCGAGGGTTGGGTTCAGCTGGTTCCACAGGAACAAGCAACATCTTTCTTGATGGATGCTCAACACAGTATGTCATCCTGCACAGAAATAATATACTGATTGATAATGCTTTCTTCTAGTCGGACCAAAAGAGAGTCCCTAAAACCAATGTGTGTTCAGTGGAGGCAGTAGTAATAAAGACACACCTGCATTCTTTGCTTTTGTTACTGAGAAGCTTGAGGGCTTCAAGAACAATAAGGCCTGCAATGATGGCATTTGTGGTGGCAATTGCATGGATAATATTTCCAGCCATACCCTTAGCTTCAAAGAGACTCTGCACAGGTATTCCAAACGAGTGTGCACGCAGGTTGGCTGCAGCCGTCACAAACTCCACGGCAAGCTGATCATCTTTGTCGAAGACTAGCTTCCCAACATCCTGCAGCCAAATTGGGAAAATAAAAATAATTAAATCGCACATATCCTCAATCCTGAAACATCAGAGTCAACTGATGATGTTCTTATCAAGGTTTAGTTACCATAGCTCTGGTAATATATTTGTCATCTCACATGACAAACACTATCATCAATAATGTGCAGGTAACAGGCTATGTATATGGTTCAGCACAAACTGACAGAGGATCCAAGTTGGTAGGGTAGACCATCATAGCCACCAGGAGGAAAAGAAAAAAAACAACTGACCTTACTTCGCTTTTCGAGAAATAGTTGAACTGTTTCCAGGAAAACCCTAGCATTGTCCTCAACACTCCAAATCTCCTGAGGGTTCTTCAATCCCAAAGTTGTCATAGCAGAAATTGCACGCTCAGTACTGCCAGATACCCCATTCTCCACTTGTGGGTTCTCTTTGGTGAGGACCTTGTCTACAAATAAGGGATCGGGTCTTCTTCGTGATTTCCAAGTGTCTTCATTCTGCAGGGCAGTTTCAATATTGGTGCCGAAAATGCGGTCAAACACCCGTCTCGCATATGCTTTACTGGATTCTTCAGTCCTCACATTAAAGAACTGCGCTTCGTCCGGGTCATTACTCACTGTGCTGTCTTCATTTGATGATGGCCGCACATCCAGATCACTTACTTGGCTTTTGTCCCCAAAAAGTTTTGCAAAAGCTAGCTCCTTTGCCCATACTATACAATGGATGAGCTGTTCAAGGGGCACAAAATAGAAAAGAATTTCAGACGCCATGATCCGGTATGCTACCTCCAAAAACCTTAAAAAAATAGTGACACTTGTGCTGCTGGGGTGTTGGGAACTAGTGGACTTTCCATAAGCTTCTCTATAATTGATATCTGTCTGCAAATATACCCATGGCTAGATCCTCCAACCACCAGAGCACCTCATCACAAACTTCCGGAGGCAATATTATCATATAAATCCAGTAAAATGTTGAAGTAACATCTTAAATTCATGAACGGTGTCGTGATAATTACATTGTTTCCTCATTTTCTTCTCATGTGTGCCACATTTATGCTACTACAAAGCAAATAAAATGTAAGAATAATGCATATATTATTAGATACCAGGAAATCATGTACCAGGGAAAGGGAAGCACCTTAGAGGGGGTGCTGGTGATGGTACAAACTGGGTAGGATTTAGGAGCCGGCTTTGGCTGGCACTCGTAGCACTCTGTCTGCCCCTTAATGTGCACAGTCACCTGTAGTTTGCCACAGAAATTTGTGAGAAAATATTTGGACATATTGGAAACACTGAATTGTGGGCAGGGTGGAATTACTGTATAAAGACACTGAATAGGTGCCCACCTGACCAAGGTAACCAGTTGTGCCACTTTCCACCAATGGTACACCGGCAGCAAGGCACATACGGTTGACATGACGCCGTGCGTCCAAGTTGTCCAGACCATTGAGGACCACATTAAACTGTTTGAAAAAATCAATGTCGAACTCTTGATTTTTGACATTGGCATGGTGAGCCACAATCTCAACGCCTGGTCGAAATTTGAGTACAGCTTCACGGGCTACCTGGGATGGAAAGCTGAATCAGCTTCTTCAAATATAGTTTACATCCTATCAGTTTGCAATCTCGAAAATATGACATAAAAAGAGACAGATACACATTTGTAACGCATTCACAAGCAATGGTCTCAACTCCACCAAATCTCATTAAAAGATCTGGAAAGAACCATACCTTGGCTTTTGACTGCCCAACATGGTGCTTGCGAAAGAGGAATTGTCGATTCAAGTTACTCACTTCTATGGTGTCCATGTCAATCTGTAACCCACCACAGCCGCATTTCAGAAGAATAATCCCTAAACTGCTAAGATAGGCACCATCCACATGAAGGCATTCCAACAGCCGCTTTCAAAAGCCAAAAACACTATAGAACAAGAGGGGACCTTTCTCACCTTCTATGAGAATAAAACAACAAGCAAACATATAAACCCACAGTGTCCTTTATTGCAGTTTTCTAACTGAGGGTTAAGGTTCTCAAGGGAAAAGTTTGAAAAACACATCTTGTGAATGACAGGTCCCTTCGACCTGTGCATGTAGGTCACAACATTTTTTGAAAACTTAAGCACCTTCGTCCTAAATCTTTAGGCTATCCATGTCTTCAACGTCCTTCTCATGTTACTGAAAATACTAGCAATAGTTCGACTGATCCAAAAACTGCATATGTGCACCTTAAGCACGACGGACAACTCGGTAAGGGTTTTTCTATGGTTCACATTAATAGACATGTGCTCGAATCAATGGTTATAAACAAGCATATTAGTAAAAAGAATAAATTACCCATATACTGGCTGTGTCGAGATTCCCAATACAAAAAATACAGGAACTGACTCACCAAGTGAATGTGCTTGAAACCCGTCAACACGAGTGTCTTCAACAGCTCGCAGCCGATGCCACCAGCTCCTACCATGAGCACCTTCTCTTTCTGTTCGAAACCCCAAAAAAACATCAAACATCCAACACACAAAATCATAGAACCCTCAATGAGCACTCACATACACATACAGACACCAACGAAGAAAGTAAGGAAAAAAATATATATCATTTCAAATTACACGCAACCACGTTAACTCCAACCCGAACCCGAACCCAGACTCCCAAACAGAGACATTGAAATTTCATGAGTCTTACATACCAACATTACCGATTCCCAAACCAGGACACACCAAAATGCCAAAACCCCAACCAACCAACAACTACAACTGGGAAGCTACGAAACGAATTTCTTCCCGTTCGTTCGTTACCTCGACGAAAACGTAACCCTCCGCTGACCCCATTTTGGAAAACGCAGCTACCCCTGGCCTTGTCTGTCGACCTCTCCGTTTATTTGTCTGCCGTCCGTCTGTCCGTCCGTTGAGGACAGACACAAAACCAAGACACGGCGCCTGCCTACCCGAGCCAGAACCCCGACGCTCCTAACTTGTTCATCGTCCTCTTAAGTTAAGTTACCAGTTCGCCATATGGCCATGCGAGCATCATTCCATCGCTCCAATTGCAAAACATCTACACACGGAGAACGCACAACCAAACCATTCCCCTGCCTGTCTGTTGCTTCCTCCGTTCGCTTGTTTCTCCGTTTCTTTCTTCCTTCCTTCCTTCCCCCCTTGGCCCGTTTTCTCTCTCTACTCTCTATCTCTACTCTCTACACCTTTTGATTCTCTCTCTCTCTATCTCTACCCTTGCTAAATGAGAGGAGTCAATGAAGATGCTACTGCTGCTTGCAGACACCTGCATAACTGTACCCCTCCTTGCATTTGCATTTCCTTACTACGCATGCGTTAGGTTAGATGAAACAAAGGGGGGGGGGAAATAACAATAAATAAATAAATAGATTGTACATGATATAAATATGAGCATGTTCATCTTACAGATAGATAGAAACTCCGGTTCCTGGGGTAGGGGCCGGCGTGAATAAAGTGTCCGTTCGTAATGCCAATAACCCGATGCCCACAGGATTCATCTTACACCAATCATGGCCATCTATGATGCAAATGTAAAGATTGGTGCTTTCATTTCGGAAGGTGGGTTACGGAAAGAAGAGTAGATGTAATTTGTTATGTTTTCAATGTTTGGTCATTCTTGGTTGCGCAAATATGAGAGCCTTAGTTCGGTGAAGGCCTCCAAAAAGAGAGGTCATGTTTGGTCAACACAATCTAAAGTTGGCAGACGAAGCACTCAACATAGTGTTAACAGTTTATGTTTGTGAGATCAAGAGGATTTCAATGTACCGAATAACATGTCGTTTGGATACGGTATGCAAAACTTATCATGAGTGTTAGGTTGCATTTGTAGGTGAGAGGAAACCAACACATGTATCACATGTTCGGGGGTTGTACATCTTCATGATCAATATGTACATGTTGTGCAAGATTTCTAGGTGTTGGTCGTTTTAGGTCAGGTTTTGGGTTTGGGTCTACACACTTGATAATATAATTGGTGGACAATGAGTGGTTATAAATGGAGGGACAAGCATGTTGGCATTTACATAGCCTAATAAAATTGACAGTAGCAAGATAGTTTGCCTGCTTATGTGGGGACACTCTCGGTACTTTCACTATGTCTTTAAAACATGATCAATATGGCGTTACATCCCAATTTCATCCATTCTTAATTTGCATGCTAATTTACATTGTTCTTTATCTAATTTTTGAAACATCATATTGTATACTTTCCAAGAAAGGAACGAATGTGGTGAGGGATATGTTATGTTAATTTACAAACTTGTGGCCACATAGCATATGTGCTTTTTAAAACATTATATTGAACAACTTTTAGAATTTATCTTCATGTTACGTACTAAACATTATAACATGATTCCATCTTGTTACATGCTCAAGGAGGTGCGCCTGATTACACCAATTCTTGGGTGTATGTCACATGTAAGAAATACAACCAAAATGTGCAATTTTATTTGGGAATGAAACATTGTGGACTTGGCAACCAACACTTGGAGGTAACCAAATTTGCGTTTTCACCCTAGACCTAATATATAATATTGTATATGGTTACAATTTTAATGTCCTCAGAAGAACCCTGTCAACATACATCATGTGAACTTTTATACACTACAATGAGGAATCCCAACGTGAGGCAACACATTGAGGTTCCCTAGCACCAACAATGTCCACATCAATTCCCTCTATTTGTAGCATGGGATAGATAGAGAGAGTTGTTATGGACCTTGCCTTGGGTGGACACAACAATGTGGTTGTGAAGTTGTCCTTTGTGTAGGTACCTTTGCTTTGGACAATGGCTCCACTTGTCCATAGTTCATGAGTGTCTTTCCCCACCCCCTTAGACTTGGAGATTCCTTCAAATAAGACATCAATTTGGCTTATATGAAGACTTGTCTGTCAAGTGTATTGTAGCATATTTCATAGAAGGTCTTCATCGCCCAAGGTTACACAAACACCATAAACTCAAGCATGATGAAATGGACGAGAAATATAATTACCTTCTCTCACCTCTAACCGAGGTTGGAAAAGAAGTAAAACGTATGTGCTTTAGAGCAACATTCTAATCTCAAAGGTGAGAGGTGTGTGTGTGTGTGTGTGTGTTTCCACACTTCATTGTTTGGCAATAGTTATGACATTCTCAAATGGGGTGCTATAGGTACAGTACCTAAACTAAGTAGTTTGGTTTGGGGTTTACTTGTGTGTAATGTGTACCATGCAAAGTTATCATTACATGAACATATATAACATTTACATTGGTTGATTGGACAATTTGCTTTGGGGTTTACTACTTGTGTGTAATCCATGCATGTTATCATGGGTAAGTATGTTCAAAATACAAATGGATTCACCTCAAACTAAAAATTCTATTTGCCAAAACTTCAATTGCCATGTTAGATAGCATCGCATCTTTTTGTGCATCTAAATGAATTGAATGTATATTCCATAGAGGTCTCTTTGCTTCAATACAAGATGATTATTTTCTCTTCGATTATTACCACATGTCAGCCCTAGCACCTTGTTTGAGACCTACTTGAATCTCACATAAACACTACATTTTGACACATATACAGATGAAATATAGTGCCATCCATTGTAATACATATAGGTGGGCCCAAACTATGCGTGATGGCAATTTGTTCTACACATGGACTACCAAATTGGTGTTGTGTTTTTAAAATAATGGTTGATCATCCATTGCATACTCATGACATTATTGAGCTAATCAAAAGGTTTGAAGCATATTATTTCAGTTCTATAATGTTACAGGAGAGCTCAATGGCCTTCTTGCACCTTATATTTTCTTGAAAGATGCATATGAGTTTATGAATGAAATCGATTGGTTATGGCACAAATAATACGGGCATACTTTCCACTAGCCTACAAGTACCTCATGTAGAACATCTCAAAAAGCTCTATTCAATTTATTATTAAAAAAATACGAATTGAAAGGATGTTTCTTGTGCAACTATCCACCCTTTGCAAACCACCAACGTGTTATGAAGGCACTTTTTGAACAAGATACTGAATTGTACATTCTAAGTGTTCAATCAATATCATGTCCAAACAAATCTTTCATAATGTGTTGGTAAATTAACAAGGGGTGAAATTATAACATTAGGGGATAATGAGCATTATTGGTCCTTGACATAGTGGGTTTGGACAATAGATGGCATGTGTATTTGCTTGTGATCAATCAATGAATCAAATTCTCCATAAGGAGTTATGATTTTCATGTTTTGTGTCGATAAGTGGTGTGCAATCGATGAACATATGTCACCCTAGTGGAACATAATCATAAACTTCATCATAAGAAGAGGTCCCCATGTCCAAGTTTCACTTGACAAAAAAATATAAAAATATAAAAATATAAAAGACATTCATGCAAATTGTACATGGCTTGAACCTTGTATTGTTTCAAATTTGGTTTAAACTATTTGAAATCCTTAAAATTCATAAATAGTGCACATCAAATCAAAAGTAAATGAAGCTTGACACATAGACTTTAATCATCACTATAGAATACCCAAAATTAAATATCCACTCACAAATATGGTAGTTGTAATGTCATATTTCTTTGAAATTAAAATTACTTTCATATCATTCATTATATGCCATAATTGGTTGTCACTTAAGAAGCTCAAATTAAAAGCTATACAACCTCAACAATACGAGGCATTGTTTCATTTCAAAACTAACATTTGCTCACATAGAGTTCACCGAGTTACTTCAATGCACTAACCCTATGGATGGGAACTTTAAGTGGATATTAACCCCTAACTTCTCAAGCCTATGAAAGGGTTGTGTATTTCACTCGATGTTGGTTATGGAATATTCATGGGGAAATGTTGAGGTTAAAATGATATTGATTTGTAGGATCTTGAAACATGGGAGATGAGCTATTATGAGCACATGAAGCTTTTTGGATTTTTACACTATAACAATTGAAGAGAGTGATGCACAAGAAAATGCCATGGTGTGACCCCTAAAAAGAAGCTTTTGTCCAGTCAAATTCACCTAAAAAACTGCGGAATGTTTGTGCGATCCACCAAATGGAAAGAACTCAATAGTCAAATGCCTCCACAAATTTGCATGCCAAAGTGTGCAAACCACATCAGGTTAGCCACCTTGCATTTGGAGTATGTAAACTATCCTAGATTTTCAACCACATATGTGCGAAGAATTCTTAAAAAACAAGAGAACATCCAAATGTTAAGTTGAGCATTGGATGTGAGCACAAAGGCCCCTTTTACATGGATATGAAAATAAAAACAAACTTCTACCAAAATAAACACCTTTGATGTTGATGCAAAGTTTGCATTGGGGTGGCAACCATTGATTGGAGTCAACACCCTCAAATGAGCCTCCCAACACAACAAAAACATGACCACTTTAGACTTTAAATTTTTTTTCTTCACATTCTAGTCATCTCCAAATTGCATGGCTCATGTGTCTATGGGTAGATACACGTATGGACTTGGTGTTTGTAGTCGATCTGATTACAAATGAACGAGGTGTGGCAAGGTTATTGTAGGGTAGAAATCATCCATCGGTCATGAAATGGTTGCTTGGGAAATAAGGGATTAACAAACGTGCTTCACAAAGTTCATTCTTTCTAGCCTTGGAAGTATCATTTATAGCACATGAAAATGTGTGTTACTATGCTAAAAGAAGCACGAACCTCGAGGGTTTAGGGTTCAGTATGCATTCCACAAGACACCAAATTCTCTCACATGTGGTGACCATGAGTAGCATCTAATGCGAGTGAGGATTGTGTATATGATAGATATGTGTGCCTAGATTGGTTACAATAGCAGCTCAACGCCCTTGCTCGTGTTGATTGGACACCTATATTTCAAATGGTATATGGCATGGCATACCCCAAAAGGATTGTGCTACTACATATCTTTCTCGGCATATGATTAACCATTCTCTAGATGCTTTTCCCTTAGAAGAAAGATTGTTATAATAACTTCACAAAGGTCCAGTCGCACCACCTAGTTAAGAGAATTGGCTAACCAAAAATCTAGCTAACTAAAATCATGGTTGTACCACCTAGCTAGGAAATTTAGTTAATAATGTGAGTCAATGAAATCAACTACCATGGAGGATTCTTTATTTCAACAAAAACAAATTTAAAAATATATCCTCAAAATTTGTCACTCGTAATGTTCACATTCACCACAACTCACATGTATCCTACTTGCATACTACATTCCAACCCATGTAAAGATGAAATAAGCAACATTCTATAGTAATTCATACACAAGCTAATTGATCGCAAAGCCGCACATCTTAGTTACCACTAACCAAAGGTTGACCAGTTTGAGAGAGGAGTTAAGGTTGACCGACCTAAATTTTGCTCAACTTGCTCAAATTTTGAATTTGACACTGATATGATTTATTCTAATTTTGTAGCCACATCATTTGTGTTTCATTATGACTAAATAAATTAAATATTACGTTGGTTATCATCATCATCATCATCATCATCATCTAATTGTTATATTGAAAATGATATTTTTGTGATATGTTATACTTTCAAATGTATGCTAATTTAGGACAATGTAAGAAATATTGTGGTCTGCCTCGTAGTGGAACAAAGAAGAGATGGGGGTAATGAAAGGTTCTTTACGAAAACTTAGACTACACTAAATATGATATTTAGTGTTAGATACACTAAATACGAACACTACACTAAAGATCACTAACCCTATGAAAGTAAGTAACATTAAATGTAAACTCAAACACTAAATATCATCTATGGTAATATGTGAAAGTTACATGCACGAATTTAGTGTTTAGGAGGAAAGAGGTGGCAACAAGGAAGGCGGCGGCGGCGCATTTATGTCTAACACTAATTATCAAAGAATTGAAAATTAATGTTGAGCAGAGTAGGGCGGTAAAACACTAAATCTAATCAAACACTAAATATCATATTTTGTGTACTCATTCTAAAAGTTAATTAGCATTAGGGGCATGGATGAATTAAGACGTCTTCACAAAAGCAAGGTCCCAAAATTTAGCAAATTTCTAGTATGATGAATTTTTATTTGAACCTTAATTAACTAGGTGGTGCAACCCTAAGATAGATTAGCTCTCACATAGGTTAGCTATCTCATATGTTAGCTAACCCTCTTAACTGCACAATACAACTAATTTGAGTGGTTACTTACTCTAACCGGAGCCTTGACCGGGATTTACGGCTGGACAATAAGTCAGGTTTTGGTTGCATGTGACCACTTACGGTCGATTATGTAGATTTCAACAAATTGTCTTGTTTGTGATTACTCGTCAAAACAGCAACTTCATTTCTACATTTTTTCATTGTTAGCAAGCCGTTGACAATCAATTTCGTGATAACGGAAGTAATTTGTGACATGACCCTGATGTTTGTGAACAATGCAGGTTACAATCAGACAATTTACAAGATTCGGAAGCAATCCTGGAACACCTTTAAAGTGTACCACTCAATCAAATCTTTGTGACTATTTAGCACCCAATGCTGATACTATAAACAATTCACTAACACTAATTCCCATAAAAAGCTGAGATACTTTCATCAAAGCACCTCGCATGGTTGGTAACCTACATGAAGACGAAAAACAAAAAGAGACAGAAGAAAAGAGAATGAACACATTGATGTGACCGCCTTGACAATGGTCCATTAGGCATCCAAATGTCTTGTTTGAGTGGAGGAAAATGTAGTGCCTAGTGGGACTCTGGTACACTCGAATGAGGCAGGTGAAATATTAGATCAAGGGGACTGAGGTGTGCTTATCTTGCAGTTTACGTTTGTTAAGGATGGTATAAGTGAGATTCTTTTGAAGAGCATTAAGAGGGTTTCCATCAGGCTTTGCATTTTGGAGGTTTGGATACCAAAATTGGAGATTGGCAATGGCAGAAGTGTGAATGACTATGAAAACTTGCTGGTATAGCATTATTACTCTGAACCCATTCTTTGAATCTAGGAACTTTCCTTCCTGGTGGTTTCATTTTGATTGGAGGTCACATGCAGTTCATATGGCAGATGTATTAAATATGAACATTACATAACTGCAAATTGCACCACACGAGATTGAATCATTCTGTGCATCTTCACCTTCCAGACGAATTGAGTAAGAGGAAATATTTCTATGGTAGGGTAATGAGGTTCAGACAAGAGCCGGTCATCAAGAGTGTAAAAATATATTTTGAAATATCAAATAGATCCCGTGCTCCAGTAAAACAGTTTCCAACAAGGAATCAGAATGATAAAATCCTAATGTTGGAAGTGACAAAATGGATGTCCTATGATCTCAAGACTTTGCTCACACATGCCAATCTCGTCTAAATACGAAATATTAAAACCTGATTGGATTTAGTATCTACGTGCAGTCCACAGAAGTGAAAATTACAGCAGTATGTAGTACCTAAACAACTGTGCCTCTTATGGATAAAATGAATTCCAGTGCTTCAACCTCAAAAAGATGTTGCTTACATGTATGGAGAAAAGCTAAGATATAAACTTCCCATCATCTTCTAGTCAGCTTTCATGTTTGCCCCATGCGGCAGACGGTCAACCATGGAAGGGAGGACTTCTGCAGACTCGATATGGGGCATTTCAGTGCCAATCTAGACCTAAAAACTCGACATTCAAAGATTCCCAAACAAGACTGCTCATGTCTATGGAGAAAAACTTGCCATCATCTTCAAGTCAGCCTCCATATTCGCCCAATGCAGCAGACAATTCACCATGAAAAAGCTTACTGCTGCAGACTCGATATGGGGCAACCCAATTCACATCATTCTGTCCACCACTTATCAACGTACGTGCAAATACTGGAAAAAAAGATGTCGCTCACACATATGGAGAAAAACTTAGATTGCAGTTTCTCATCATCTTCTAGTCAGCATTCATTTCTGCCCCATGCGGCAGACGGTCCACCATTAAGAGGAAGACTGCTGCAGACTCGATATGGGACAGCATTGATAAACAGTTTTCATAATTTCTGGGATAGTTCCCAACTGTAAATTCAAGAGTGACAATCATACAGCTACATCATTAGTTTGAAATCTTTCTTAGATTAGAGAAATATTGCTCACATATATGGAGGAAAGCTATAGTAACTTCCCATCATCTTCTAGTCAGCTTCCATATTTGCCCCACGCGGCAGACGGTCCACCATAGAAAGGAGGACTGCTGCAGACTCGATATGGGGCAACAGACAAAATGCATCACTTTTCCCTAGACTATCGATATTCCATTATATTCACGGATGATTCCAGTGCAACTCTACTTTTATAGAGCGCAGAAAACCTCTACTTCGAACAAGATGTGAACCTGCAACTTCTTTTTTCTTGTTGCAGATCGATAATACAAAACAAGATATTGCTCATATTCATATGGAAGAATCTCAATCCAGATTTCCCCGCCCAGCAGACGGTCCACCATGAAAATAAGGGTGGCTACCTAATACTCAAGACAGCTAGGAATTGCAACATAATACACCACTGGACAAGTAAAACTTCGCTATGACTTTATCTCGAAAACGTGGAAAAACTACAGTGCATGCATCAGGAAAGTAAAAGCATATCGTGAATTGAACCATGCAAGGACGAAGTCAAGGTTGGAGATGGAAGTACTTTCTTTACTGTTCAACATTAAAATGTATTCTCATCAATGTACTTTCAAAAACCCTCTGATAAGAGAGACCTTAACGGACTGACCTAATCGTCATCCTCTTCTTCCTCATCACCATCGCCACCGGAGGCCTTCTTTGAGGCAGCCTTCATGTTCTTTCGTTTCACTCTTCCAGGTCGGCCACCACCAAGGGGACTAGAAAGGGCGAAATCAATGTGCTTTTGGCTGTCAACGCGAACCAAGAAAGATGGAACATCCACTATTTGCTTACCAACCCTGCACACAGACAAAATCTTAGAATATGCATACTGCTGGTTATTTACACCATCGCCACAAGTCTTGAACCCTAAATATTGGAATGATGTAAGCCAAAAAAATGACTGGAAGGGATCTTGGATGACCCAAAAAGAATATAAAAGGGTAGATAATTTTAAGATTCAGCTGTGTGACAATTCACAATTCGTCATTTAGGTCTTAAAAAGCCAATCTTCCAATCGTGCAGAAATGGCAAGGTCGAGAAAAATAAACCTGATGTGGCGCTGCTTGATGAGCACACGGGCGTGATGAATGGACTTGGCCATGCCAGACTTGAATACAAGGGTCTGCAGGCGTCTCTCCAAAAAGTTCTCCACTGTAAGAGCAAGCACGTAATCGAGCTTGTTCTGGCTCTCATCGAGAAGCCCATAACGATTCATACGACGCAAAAGGGCTTCTCCCTCAAAGATACGGCGAGTGTTCTTCTCGTCGAGAGTTAGCAACATACGGGCATTGTTGCGGATTCGGCTCAGGGCATACTGCACCCTCCAGAGCTCACGCTTGTTCCGGAGACCGTACTCTCCTACCAACTTCAGCTCAGCATCCAGACGCTCCTTTTCGAAGGGCCTTCTGGGCTTCTTAAATGTCTTGCCATCTGCATCACCGCCAAATCAGACATAACACGAAATAACAAAAACCCCATGTCTGGTGCTTCATGAAGAGTAGCTGAGTAAAACCTAAACCTAAAAGGGCCACAGAAGGATTTGATCCCACCTCTTCAAATGAGGAGCACCAGCGTACGAGACACATAAAATTCAGAAGATGAAATGAGTGCCGGAAACTTACAGTTGCGGTAGAAGCTAACGTGCACCATGTTGGTGTCGGAGCGAGCGCAGCTGCGTAGAGCAAACACGCAGGCTGGAAAGAGAGAGACGATCGCACCCGAGCCTGACCTTCAACACCACCAAACCCTAACCCTACGCTCTCAGCCCTTCGCCTCCCTAAGCCGTCCGATGCGACCCAACATCTGACGGTTCCAAATGACAGGGTCTCATGGGGCAGCCTTGACGAGGGGAGCTCATCGAACCGATGTTAATTCATGTCCACTATGCCACGTCATGCATGTTTAGCGTTACAATCGAATTATTGGCCTTTTTGGGCTTGAAAACCAAACGATTTAGGAAGAAAGAAACAAATAAATAAGTAATATTTGTAAGGTATAAGGGCCTTAATGGAGCTAGTCTTAAATTGTTGTGAATTGTCAAAGTCTATTGACATTGAGCTTTGAGAACGTCAAATGGGCCCTTGCAATTATGTTGATTGTTGAGCCAAGAATGATTAACAAATACTAGAGTACAAGTCCAATTTTTTTTACTCACATATTTTTATGGTATTCATTCTTAAATTTGCATGTAATCACCTAGCACTTGAATACATGTAGGTGTTCGATTAAGAAGAGTAATTGAGTGAGACATGTGATATTATTTGTATTATGAGCAACATTCCTACACGTATCACATTGGCTTGTGCTTTCGGCCATATTCTAAAGCATGCCTCATGTGAGAAGTCACTTGCCCCTTAGGATTTAGAGATATCCACTAAAATATGATAAAGTATCTTGCAATGCTCTTGTGCATTCTTTGTGTTGATGCCATGTGAGATCTCTGACATAAGACCACTTAGCAAACTTGCAATTCGCAACCTTATATTTATGACAAAAACTTGCCTTGTATAGCACACATTATATTCATTCATAAGAAATATGTTGGTGCATTATCTTACATGAAATTATCGAATAATAAATCACTGTTCAATAATGTGCCAACCTTGGTTTCACATGTAAGAATCTCATTGGATGCTTTCTGCATGTGAAGGGTAGTTGGGCAAGTACTTGACATACATGTGAATGACCTATGATGTCTATAACCTCCACCAAAAATCCTCAAATTTCTACTTTATTAATCGATAATTCCAAGGCAACTACCAATTCAAACATGTGTGCATGCAAAATGGAAAGGATGCAAGAGTGTGAACAAAGAGAAAATTACAACAACAACTCCGTGTGGAGAAGAGCACTAAAGGAAACAATATGGCAAACTCTCAAAATGTATAACCTAAAGCAATGGGAATCAATGGGAGGAAAACTAGGGTTAAGGGTTTAGGAGGACCACTTTATTGTGGATATTTTCAATGAGTTCTAGAAATTTGCAAATGCCGTATGCACGAGAGGTATGGATAAGCTCATCCATTATGGATGAAGGATGCCTCCAAGAAGAATTCCATGTGTTGGGTATGTGCTTGATTCATCAACGTTGGTTCACATACAATATTGATCCAAGTTGTCTCTTATAAATCACATGAGGCATGTGAACATGGAATCCTTCTCTTGAGTTATTAACATGTAGTGTACAACACCCCTAAGATTTGTACTGGAGAAATGAGAGTTACAATGCATAATATTACATATGCTAGTGTTTGTTTCAAAGTTGCATACCTAGCTTATGTATTCCTATGAGGTTCAACACCATTTTATTTTATTTTCTTCATAAGATCATATCCTAGTTGTCATGTCCATATTGAATGGAACCTCTAAAAAGGATGTATTTTAAACGACCTAGCTTATTTAGTTAGGTGATAGTTGCCTAACCTCCTCACACACACATATGAGTACACTAAATATAGGATTTAGTGATGACTTAAAAATTAATATGTCATGTTGATTAAAATGGTCTTTGTAACTTGTCATGTAACACCAAATGTCATATGACATCCTCTCTAGTTGTCACCCAATAATTAGAAGACAATTAATGTGGGTCGATGATGAATATTGTGGGCCACACTAAACCATATATTCACCTATTGGAATATTGGGGCTCCAAAAGCTGGTTTCAAAATCTCTAACTGAAGCTTAGAACTAATATTTTCGTTCGTGTGAAAAGGCCATGAATATGATGATGGAAACCTACGTGGACTTCTGACGTGGCGGTTGACTCCCTCAAGACTCTTCTCCAAAGAACCAGCCCAGCTCTTTGGGACATTACTTCATCGACGATATTCAAGCTCGCACGCATTCTCGTAAGATTTCGATCTGTTCGAATTCGCCAACTTTCGTCAACTCAAACCCCATTCCGCTCTAATTTCTTTACAAGATGTGAGGATGGCAGCTTCGGACGAGAGCAGTTTGGTCTGCTCCTGCTAAGGATTTGTTGCAAGATTTGAAGCAAGCAAGCATTCAAGAGCGATGGAGGAGCGAGACGTCGTCTCGCAGCTCCTATCGCGAGCTTTCGATTGGTCTCTATCAACACCATCTCGTGATGGAGCACCGAATTATGCAACGAATTTGGCGCTGACGGCTGTGGCAGGGGTGGCCGTAGCTGCGGCTGTAGGAGTTTTGATCTACTACCAAACCAACGACGGGAGTTTGCCTTTCAAGTTGTTTTCCTTCTCAACGAGGCGGCACCATTCCCCTTTAAAAGCTTCCGCATGGACGGAGTGTTTCGGAGACGAAGGGAAATTGGTGGACGGAGGGGAGACCGTGATTTGCAGAGTGCGCGGTGGTGGTGTAGAGCCGTCCATTAGGGCACAGGTATGGCCATTCCTACTCGGTGTGTATGGGCTGGATAGCACCGCATCGGAGAGAGAGGCTGTGATGCGCAGTAAGGAGCAGGAGTACGAGGATCTGCGAAGCCGGTGTGCCCTGGCTGCCAAAACCCTAAGTGAGGGACTTGAGGAGATCCGACAAGCTGGTGATGTAGTCGAGGAGGAGGAACAATCACGTGATGGGTTTGGTATTGGGTGCGATTCATCAGGTGTAGCATGCCAGGAATTTGAGGAGAGTCAAGCTGATGCAGTGAAAGAGGAGGAACAATCAACGAATGATACTGATGATATTGATTTTGGCTCATCAGGGGTAGCAAGCCACAGTGATGGACATGAAGAGGATAATAGACAAGATTCACCTACAAACTCAAGTGACGATCTGAACTGCAGCACTGGTTGGGAAGGTGGTGATAATAAGCCTGATGCAACGAAGCTACAGGAGGCAGAGGATTTCCAGAGTGGGCAGCTGTCTACCTCGTTTGATGTTAGCTGTGAGTCCTCAGGCGGAGCAAGCCAGGAATTGGAGGAGAGGCAAGCTGGTGCACTGAAGGAGGAGGAACAATCAACTGATGATGCTGATGATATTGGCTGTGACTCAACAAGGGTAGCAACAAACCACAGTGATGGTAATGACGAGCACAAACGACAAGATTCGCCTTCAAGCTCGAGTGGAATTCTGAATTGCAGTATTGGTTCCCAAGGTGGCGACAAGTCTGATGCAACGAAGCTACAGGAGGCAGAGGACTTCCACTCTGGACAACTTTCTACCCCTGGTGATATTGCATCAGGGGTAGGAAGCCAGGAATTTGGGGAGAGGCAAGCTGGTGCAGTGAAGGAGGAGGAACAATCAATTTATGATGCTGATGATATTGGCTGTGACTCAACAGGGTTAGCAAGTCACATTGATGGACATGCGGAGGCTAAACGACAAGACTTACCTGCAAGTTCGAGTGGGCATCTGCATTGCAGTATTGGTTCCCAAGGTGGTGACAAGCCTGATGCATCGGAGCTACAGGAGTCAAAGGACTTCCATATTGGGCAGCTGTCTACGTCTGTTGGTGTGTTATCAGGGGTGGCTAGCCAGGAATTTGAAGAGCGCCAAGCCGATGCAGTCCAGGAGAAACAATCAACACATGGCGCTGATGATATTGGGTGTGACTCATCAGATATAACAAGCCAAGAATGTGAGGAGAGCCAAGCCGATGCAGTCAAGGTGGAACAATCAACTGATGATGCAGATATTGTGTGTGACTCAACAAGGGTAGCAAGCTGCAGTGATGGATGTGAAGAGGATAGAGGAGAAGATTCACCTACAAGCTTGAGTGGCAATCTGAATTCCAGTACTGGGAAGGAAGATGGTGACAAGCCTCTTGCAATGAAGCTAAAGCAGGCAGAGGATTTCCAGACTTGGCAGCGGATCATCAAGCTCGATGCGGTTAGGATGAATGCAGAGTGGATACCGTATGCAGAGACACAGGCAAGTGTGACATTTGAGGAGGCAGCCAGGCTATCAGAAGCAGCTGGGTTGAAGGACGATGAGCATCTTGAACCAAGCAGGAGACATCATGCTGCTCGTCTTGTCCTTATTCTGGAAGCTTACACCCTGTATGATCCGATAACTGGTTACTGTCAAGGAATGAGTGACCTGCTGTCACCGTTTGTTGCCCTCATTGACGAAGACTATGAAGCCTTTTGGTGTTTTGTCAAATTCATGGAGGTTGCTCGACACAATTTTCGATTGGATGAAGTTGGAATCCGGCGGCAACTCAACTTAGTCGGCAGCATATTGGAAGCAGCCGATCCCCAGCTTTTCAAACACCTTGTAAAACTGGAGTCTGATGATTGTAACTTCATCTACCGAATGGTCGTGGTGCTCGTACGCCGGGAGCTGAGTTTTGAGCAGACTCTGTGCCTGTGGGAGGTAATGTGGGCTGATTGGGCAGCTATCAACAATAGATTGGGTTCTGGCAGAAGACGAAGATGGGGCAGATTAGGTCCACCTTCCCGAGATTTGGTGCTCTACACCATTGCAGCTGCTGTTAGGAAAAGGAGAAAACACATTTTACAATGCAGTGGGATGGATGAATTGTTTGCGGAATGCAATGGTATGGCTGGTCATCTCGACATCTGGGAGTTACTTGCTGATGCAAGGGAATTGGTGCAGTTGGTCCGGTGCAAGCTCCCGGCATGTGAGCAGGATTCCTGACACAATTGCAACTCTAGTCATTTCATTTGGTTCCATTTCTGGTTTGATGCTTTTTCTGAAAGATCTATTAGTTTGAACTCTAGAATCAATTGTTTTGAGCAGTGCTATTACATCAAAGCAGGCATGTACTTTTCAGTACTTTTGAGACAGGAAATTTGGGAAGCTGGTTTGTCTGTGCTAGCTCGTAGCTTCCTGACGGAGAGCAACATTCTTTTCTATTTTAGAAGCTCAGCCTGTAATTGTATTCTATGTTCTATAAATGTTTGGTACAGGGGATCTGGGAAGCAATTTTTTACTGAATTGGTATCAAACAAGTTCAAGCCTATGTATTTGCATTACAAGTTTGACAGAATACATAGAGAGTAATAGCCCACCCACACTTACTAGTGTGGGCCACCAGTGAACAGTTCTTACCAGCACTGGTTACATCCAGTGGCTCTCACTGGCCAAACCAACTCTAGAAGTGGTCCTTCTTGGTAGGAGCCGTTTGCTTGGTTGCCCACACCAGTAAGTAATGCTTATGTTCTGGACAAGATTGACAACATGAACACAATTATGAAGTTCCTGTGGAAGAGAAGTTTCTGCCCATGGTTTCATTTGGCAGCTTTTACAATGCTGAATTGAGCAATTTTCTTGGTATGCATGAGCCTCTACCCTACAGTATGTTAGAAAAATAGTGTAGTCGGTGTTTGTGAGGGATATACCAAGTACTAATGAAGAAACTGATTTAAATTGAAGGCTTGTAGATGTTAATGAAATGGTTTGCTGGTGCTCAAGATAGTGACTGATCACTGCAATTTTTCTTGAGGGGCCAACCAACTGAGCCTGAATGTGTTGCAAAGTTATTCATGAAATTTCATTGGAAGAGTATAATGTGCTGGTGATAATCAAGTATAATTTGCTTGGTGGAAAGTTGTTGAGCTGGATGCACACTGATGTAATTCAGGGAGTATGTTTCTGGAAACTACACTGTTAGTGTACCCAATTAGAATTGGGTACACTAAATGTCATATCTAGTGTCACCAATTCTAATCGTCTGCACAATACTAATTGTAAACCGCAGTATAGTGTTGCCAACACTAAATGTCAACCCAATATTATTCATCGTTCCTTGTAAAAGTTTTTGGGGATTATAGATTTACAGTGCTACGGTTACTGTCACTTACCAAGTGATCCTTCGTATAAATTTCAATCATCCATGATAATACTTCATCACAAGTTGCTGACAAGAGAAGGTAGGGTTTTGGCCAATGGATGAGTATCCATCATCTATGGCAACATTTGTTCCCTCAATTCATAAGAAGTGTCATCTGAGAAGTTGCTATACTGACACAAAATACCATATGACACAAAATATCATATTTAGTGTAGTTAGTATGCACACCAAAGAATAAATTACAACTTAGGTGGTAAAAAACGATAATGTTGGTGACGTGTAACTCCAAATGGTAACCCACACTAATTAGACAAGACAGTGTAGTGTAATGAATACATGCAAACATCAACTTTGACAAGTCTAACTCTGATAAAACTTGGAAATACTGATTTCATGATATTGAGGGGTGTAGAAGAATCAAAATAAAGATGTGCATGACATACAGTGTAGTCATTGATTATGTGACATTATGGTTCATACAAGTAACAAGTCACTCATACGACACAGTACTTGGTCCTCATTGTTGTGATCATACACAGAAACAACATTATCAAGAACAAGGAACTGTAATTAGTCATGTTTTGGTCAAGATATATTTTTTTGAAATTTTTTTATCATTTGAGCCAAAAACAAGTTCAACTGAATTACATAGTGCTGTTGCATGCTTCTAATGTACAAAGATTATACACGATCCATTCAAGATGCACATGGATTGCCATGTACTATGGACTACAAATAACTGTCGATGATCTTACATTGTGAAAATCTAGAGTCTAATTAATTATCTGAAAGAAGGTTACTAAATGAGCATATTTTTTCTGTAACAACACTATTTGACGTTGTGAAGAGTTGTCGTGCATTTCAGCGCAGATATGTGTAATTTCTGGACAGTATTTACTCAGAAGCTCTGCGTGGAACATCTTCGGGCAGACCTGCTGGGTTAACATTGTTGGCAGGGTGCACTTCCGCAGGCGAAAAAGTCTCTTTAATTGCATCCTTCAAAGCTGTGGCTGTCTGTCCTACGCTCTCGGTGATTGTTTGTGCTGGTGGGTGGGTTACCGTGTGGTTGGTTGTAGTTGGAGTTGAAGTGGGTGAGTTTGCTGTAGGAGATGACGCTGATTTCCCAACTAAGGCGTCTTTCACCGATAGAGCAGTTTTTGAAACAAATGCAGTGACAGACTGAAGAAGCGTAGGATCTTGACCGGCATGCAATGCCCTTGCTTCGTTTTCCGTGGTTGTGGGTGCAGCAGCTGTTGTGGTGTCAGCTGAATGAGCCCCTTGTTGCAGTGTCTGGTTAATTGCCGCAGCACCTTTACTCAATGCTTCCTGAACTGTGCTGATACCTGTAGAAACACAAGGTTAAGCGTGTATTTGCAAATGATAGCAAGTGAACAGAAAGGAGGGGATGTAGAGGGCAGCCATAAGTATAAACTCAGTTCCTATTGACAGTGTCTAGGTCGAGATCACTTGGCAAGTGTTTCCAAGTCCAACTAGTTATATGTTGATATCTATATTTGGAGATTTGAGATATATTCTATATATTCCTCTAAAATGATCAGCAATTTGCCTCAAGTCTTGAACTTAAACATGAACTCGATATTTCTCAACTTGAACCGAATCATCCGTAACTAGTGGTCGGATCCCCCCATCCCAAGCTTTAGGAGACTGATTCTATTTGAAGTGGTTAATGTAGGTCGCTAATCAACTGGGGATAATCTAGGGGCCACTTTATACTTTGGTCAAGGGCCGTGAACATGAAATTGTGCGCCCCTTGAAACTAATCCAAGAGTGTTCCATGAAAACTTGAAATTGATTTTTGTGTGGTCATGGGCCTACAAGTGTAGTGTAAAGACAAACATGACCAGGCTCTAAACCTTATTTTATCTTCATTACCAATCCTATTTCATGTGGACCCTTCTACACAATAAGCTACAGTAAATCAGGGAATGTGAGGTTTTGAAGTATCATGGTCTCCCAGTTGAGTTAGACCCACCTCTTTGAGGTGGGCTTGATGCAAAACTCGGTAGACCATGGAAAATTATCCATAGCAGGCCATGTAGGACTCCATGTAGGTTTTCCATCCATTCACACTTCCTTTGATTCCTCCCTCAAGCTCTAGTGTTAAATGAGACGGTCTCAGCATTCTCCACCAACAAAAGATTTTAGATTTCAATGGTCACGGGCCCTCAAGCTCTAGTGTAAAGCGACCTTGATGAGGTTTCAACAATACCTCGTTACAAAGCAGATTTCTTAGCATATTAATACAGCCTCATCTAACAACAGCAAATAGAAGCTTCTAAACTACAGAGCTTAGTCTTATTAACTGTAATCTTGTAACTGTTTACAACAGATGTAAAGTAGATCCAGGTTTTTCCATTACTGTTGTTTATGTTTAGCGAATAAATATGGTGTAACATTAAGTGTGTTGAATGTCTATGATAATGTTCTGAGCGATGTTTACAGAGGAGATTCCAACAATAGGTACCTTGTTGCAAGGCAGATTTGCCACCCTGGGCATGTAGTTGTGCATCTTGGCTCTTCTGCTGCGCCTGTTGCCTTGCAGCAGTCGTGGCATCCTGCACACCAACAGCAGCTTGGTCGCGTGCTACGCCCATCTGCTGGGCAATTTGCTTTCCAGATACTTCTGCTGTGTGGAATGCCTCCCCAAGTTGTTGAAGCGCAGTGTTGTAGCTGTGTGTAGCATCTTGAGCAGTGGTATTAACATCTTGCTTCACTTGCTCCCCAGCTTGTCTGAACAGCAAATGTCCATTATAAAATTATTAGTAATTTTCTGGAGCAGCCACAATTGTGGAATTATCGAAGCAATTCTTGACAAATACAAATATTTCAAAACGAAGTACAACTGACTGCAGGTGAACAATTTAACAGTGATCACCACGATCCCTTTATGCCATAACCCATAAGACTGATATGCCACCAGATCCACTCAAGTGAAACCCAAGCCATCAATGGACAATAAAAGAGAAGTAACTCTGATAAAAACGTAATAGGAACTATTCATATCAACAAGGATCCCACTACTTCTCTAAAGCCAAACCTGAATATCCGATCCTACACGGAATTAGGTAAAGGACAGAAGTGAGAAGTGATTGACTAAAATAAAAACATGATACTAAACTCTCATTCTTGTGTCTCACTTAGAAGTAGTACATAGGTAACATCAGCACCCATTAACCGGGTCGCTTGTTATCTGGGTTGTGCACTGTTTTATGCACTATATAACGTAACAACGTCAAAAATTACATTAAAGTGTCGATGCAACTCAGATGTGTTTATAAGCGCATTCTGATTACGCACCACAACGTAACTCTCACAGTGGCAATTTCTGATGATATTTGCCGATAGTGACCTATGTAATATGGCACGTATAGTGCTTGAAATTCTGACACAAGCTCTTATTTCTGTTGCATAGGCGGTGGAAAAATACTTGAGAAACAGATCCTTCACAGGAACTTCTATGTTGAAAGGAACAAAGAAAATTGACGAATGTAAAACTATTACATGGTGGACTGTTACACAGCAGAAACCTTTGCAATAATACATAGCATACCTGTTTGTGGGATCGTTACGCGCACTGTCAAATTGCTGCTTCGAGCTACCCACCAGTTCATTTATCTTGTCCCTGGCGGCAATCTTGAGTTGACTCAGCTGCTCGTCAATAGGCTGCTGAGGCTGCACAAGACAGAAAGACGAACTGTCAGCTGTTTCTTACTACCTATTCTAACAATTGGTGACCAAACTTCTGAACACATCAAAATGGAGCAATAAAATCTCTGCCACATGACCTGCCTCGCACAAACGAAAACGTCTTCTTTCGCCCCAACTTGCTTAACCCACAACATTTACATAATTGCTTTTACACCATTAACCTACGTATCTTTGTTTCACATTCCCAGTTCCAACAATTGGTGATAATAAATTTGAACAACGTTGAACCATTTCTATGAAAACTCTTGCCACAAGACCTGGCCTACACAAACCAGAAACAAATTCTTTCGTCCAACTTGCTTAACCCACAACAGTAACAAAATTGCTTCCTATAATAGCATCAAGCCTGCTCACAACATGGCTCTTCCTTCCTATTTCAACTTTATCTTCCAAAACTCAAAACCTCACCCACAACGATCTCAGCCATAGCCATTCAATCATTCATTCATCAACTCTCACCTGCACATTCTCGGGCGCCTCCACATACGACCCTGTTCCAGCGTTCTGAGGTCCCCCACTCGCCATACCTTCTTAGATTTCCGCAAACCCAACAAAATAAAATCCTGCAAACTGTCTTGCGAAGAGCCTCCGATCTGTCAAACCGAGAAAGCTCCAAAAACTATCTTGGAAGAATCACTTGAACTATCTTTCAAATATACCGAACTGTTGCGGATTCCAGACTTCCGGGGACTAGAGGTGGCACAACTGATAAGATTACGTTTCCAGATAAAAGAGCGAGAAATTTGACTAAAGATGAGAGAAGAGAAACGAGAGTCTTATGGACGTTGGAAGGATTTGTCGAAGGAAGCTTGAGAGGCGGGCGGAAGGAAGAGTGTCGCGTGCTGAGTAGGACAGTAGCCATGAGAGGACGCCACGTGTCCTTAGTGGACACGTAAGCTCCCCTGTTTTTAGGTCAAGGCAGGGATGGGAACCTTCGGAGGGCACCAATAGGGATCCTCTAATCAAGTGGTGGCCGTGCCACCTGGCACTCATTATCTCAAGGAGCGTAGACTTGCAAGTTACTAAAGTATTGTAAGGCAAACTTTTCCGTGACTTGGGGGATCACATTTTGAGTTGATATCATGGATCGGTCATCCAAGTGGAAGGCACTTCCAACAACTCTCTTGCACTTTTCTATCCACCCGATAGCATTTCATCCATAACGTATAATTTACATCCATGATCATATTTGGTTTGTCCCATAATGTCCAAGAGTTGATAGAGGTTTGGTTGCTAACGCAGCTTGTCATTCACTTTCCTCTTGTCCATCATGTAGTTTGTAGGGTTTGTTCTTGTGCACATAAAATGCCATTAGGTGGTGTTAGCTGACTTAATGTGACATTTAGTCTAGGTCTAATATTTACTTGGGACATGGAAATAGGTTGATACCAATTTTTGGCCGACATAGAGGTGAATGCATGATATGAATAATCAACAACATCAATAATATTTTCACATAACTCCCCCCCCGCTCGCCCGCCCGTACGTATCAACATTGTAATACTAATTCAATTTTGATATGTGGTGGGTATAACAAGGTTAAGAGTCTTTTTTATACCCAACTTATTATTTGGGTTGAACTATTATAAACCATTTTAATACTTAGGGCATTTCTACCTAAGTAAATAGGCTCTTCCATGATATATGCACTCCAATGGTACCAAAAAAAAAACAAACAAATCATCAAATATCCATAGCATATTGTTGTAGAATCAAAAAAGAAGAAGAAGTAGAAGTCTCATTATAGATACCTAACCGGCATAACATGTTGAAAAAAAATAATCAATACCAATCCAACATTGGTAACAGAAGAAGAAGAAGAACTCCGGTCTCCGGAGGAGGCCGGAGTGAATAAAGTGTCTGTTCGTAGAACATCCTAGGCCATGCCTTACGGCACTGGCGTTAGATGTAAAGCTACTTCACCCTTTGTAACATTGGTAACACATTATACTTGCATGTGACACACGTTACATGGTTCATTGGATTGGAATCATCAAACTTTCATAGTATTGTGCGGGCCTACACAACAGACTAGTGTGGTCCACATTACATATGAGCATGATGAAAATGAAACTTGTTTTATAAGTTATGAAGCCAAGAAACTTATGGGACTAGAAGTACATCCAGGTAGGGTCGAAAGGTGAATTCCCGATAATAACAAAAGGCAGTAGCCTAGGTGAGATGGTTTGACTAACGCGAAGTTTTTATAAAGACTTGAGATTATATAGTGTTGTAATGTATCTATGAGTAACTTTTGCATACCCAAATGTCCAAAATCATGTAGCTCTTACAATTTATACAAAACACATGCAAGAGTTTGTCACATAGAATAAACAATTGATATTTTCATATGATAGACGAGAGTATGTAAACGTTGTGATTGATAGAATTGACATGTGATACTTTGATCAAATTATGGAATAATGTGTGTTGAAAATACTTATCACCTACAATACGCTGAAAATAGAAGCATACAAGGGCACATTAGAATAATATCCCTAGCACTCTTATCACCTATTACCTACACATAAGACCACGATCAACATGTATTGGTTCCCTAATGGTGTTCCAAAACTTCCAAGGGATTACCAAACCTCATGTCCAAAAGCAGTGGACGGAGGAGATCAGGGGAGGAGGGTTACATCAGTCAAATCCGACGGTCGAGAAAGCACGGGCAACGTGGCCTCACCAGAAGCCAGAAGCTGCTTTCATCGCCCATAGACTTCTTCTCGACAACACCTTATTAAAACATGAATGCTTGCCCATTCAATACGTAGGCATGTCTTAAAATGATTACTTATTTCGATTGGTTGACTTCTCCTATAATATTAAAAACTTGAATAAATCCAAATCAATATCATAACCATTCTCCTCTAAAATTTTAAAGCTTATATATATTGAGACTATTTCTCTTTTTAAATGATCATATAGATTCCGCCAATTGATATGTTAATCGTCAAACCTAGAATAGCTAATAGTTTTGAGCACATAATCCAACATCTTCTAAGATGTCTTATTGGCATTACATGTTCTTATATCCACACCTAATCACACATGGCCAACTTGAGTCTAGATGTGCGATTAAGACAAGGTATTCAACTTCAGCTTGAATATCCATGCATGTTTAAGCTCAATTTCCACATTTGTATACATGAATGTGTCGTGATGTTTTTGATCAAAGCTTTAATGCGATGCATCACAATGAAGAGGACATAAGTGTAGCCCAAGAGCTGACATCGATGGCCATGACCTAAGTTACCCTAATGACCTAAGGTAGACGAGGCTAATGTGGGCATCTCCAACTTTGTGAAATCATCCGGTCAATGGATTTGAGCATTAGAAGCTTGAGCATGTTAGCAATTACAAATCATGATCGAAGAATTTGACATCATTAAAATCGGAGTTGAAGAAGGTGTTGATCTAGGCTCCAAAATCAAAGATTCTCTACTGCCCAATGTGGTGTTATAGGGGGAACTCTTTAATCATTCAATGTTGTGTAAGTGGACAACATCATTAGTTAATAAAACATGGGTCATTTGCCAATGAAAACTAAGTTGAATGCCAATATTGGTTCTCTCATTTCTCTAAAGTGGTCACATGTAAGATAAAATGTTGCCGAATTGTTTTTCCATTAAAGAAAACCCACAATACAAGTTGGTTGGCACCTCAGAACCACATGTTGCCTCCCAATTTGCCCACCTTGGGCACAAGAATCAAGTGTATCATGGCTCGATGAATAGCACACTCCTCATTATGGAGGATGGTGGGTGTAGTTTGAATTTTGTGAAGGTGACTAACCCAAATATCATCAAGGCGACAACTTAATCATCATGTATTACTCACCCACTGAACTGAAGCGATTATATTGCCGGTTAGGAGCCAAAAATAGGTGTCCAATTAAGGAAGCTAACCGAATTAGTGTCATCTACCTTATTCCCAATAGTTTGGCAAATTTGGATACTTAGAGTGAATTGGTTCATGTGTCAATTAGCTCCTTGAATTTGAGTATTGCAAAGTGTGTCCGAAAGTCATGTGGTTCATATTATTCCAATCATACCACAATTTCATCTAAGTCACACCGTTTCAAAACTTGTTGTGGGCACGAAAGGCCAAATGTATGGGATACCCATCTAGGTTTTGCATACCTTTTGTGTGGGATAACGTGTTTCTTGAGTAACTTGTGATTGTGAGAATGTGTTGCCACAATTGTTGGGCAACTGCCATAGCCCACATCATTCAATAAAGTGTAAAAGTGAGATGCCCAAGGTCCTACCTATGCCAAAGTCCCCGCTCTTTACGGTCTGCTACCTAGTGGACATTCCATGTGTGCACACAAGTCACGTTATGTCTACACTTTTAATGTATGAAAACCATATAACATGGTTTGTGTCCATCAATTGTCTGAAGTATGTTCTCAAGAAGATTGCTAGGCACGTGCATAACATGGGTGTGTTTTTGAGAGGTAGTTAGATTCTAGAAAATTGCACCCTTTAAGTACCTACATTTTTCTTCTTCTTGTAATCCTATGCTACATGTATTTGTAAAGTAACAAGAAAACAATTTAAACTACCCTATTTTACATTCAATATATACTTCTATGCTATGAATGCAAAGGTCAACACGTTGTGCTTCCAAACGAGGAAAGCCATTCAAAATACATGTAATTATAACATGTGATACCATACCACCACTCCATGCCGCCCACCTAATATACACAACATACACAAACAACCATAGTCAATTGTCATAGACCACTCTTGCATTCACAAACAAACATGTGAAATGGTTTTAATAGATTGTACCTTGAGACAAAAATGGGTTGGGCAACTATACAATTTTTAGCATGCTCATAGGTTTGAGGTTTAGGGTAATTGCAACAATTTGACACCGCAAGGCCATTTGATGTTAATTACATAATCTATCATTACACTATGTATAAGCATTGTTACTTACATGGTTTCTCCTCTCTCATGCAACTTGTTGCCTAGTCATAATTTTTACACTTTCGATAACCTATTTACAAGCTACTGGTGTTCTCAAACATCGATTATGCTCAATTTACATTGCAAAATTTGTTGAACATGCTTAGATAAATACTCATCCTTGTTAGGCACTCGGAGTTGCCCATTTGCAAAACATACATCCAAGCACATGTTGTTCTATAAAAAAGTGTGTAGGAGTAAGCCGAATATTTGGCATTTGGCTCATGATGACCATCTTCCAAATCTCTACATTCACGCAAAATTGAACATTGGGAGGGTGGGATATTGCTCCTCGCAAACAAGCGAACTCCTTGCACGTGCAATTCTAAGCAACTTCTACATTGGTGAAGTTGGTATTTGTCATATAACAACTACAATGTTTGCAAAAGCCTTTGAGTTCTCCTCATACTACTATTGTTTGCACTCCTTTGGATTTGGACTCCATGCGTCTAAAGGCCCGAGCTGCTGAGCGTTTTATTTTGTAATCTCTATGGATGCGGGTCCATGATCCGACAAACTACTCCTAGTGAACACTAGCTCAACGAATAACTTAAGGTAAGCATTGGTAAATGCTTACTTTAAGTGACACACCCACTTCTTCTAGGTTGCGACTCACACAACTAGTGTGATAAGGTCACTTAAGCTTAGCGACAATCAATATGATATGATTTTCAACATTGTATGTAGACGTTTTCTTCAACATTTTGAAGCTCATACGATTCTTTCCTTGATGACATACCCAAACATTCTTGATAACATTAAATGATCATATAGATCCCCCATATCGATCATTGAACCTACATGAATTGACATACTTTGAACACATAACTTAGTCCAATCTCTTTCAAACACATTTTTTGGGTGTCCGCTCCTACATTTATACCTAAATGCACACCATTCGAAACGGAGCCGTCTGATTAGAAAAGGCCGCTTACCTTAAAGCGGAAACAAATCAAACAAACTCGAAATCTTAACATGAAGCCTTAACATGAAGCCTTCCGATCAAAATCACTTGTGCATCATAACTTCAAGTACTCATCAATGATCGATGTCCTTACAAACACAAGTATCTCACCATTGATTATCATGATCAATTAGTGGCGGCACACTACCGCTAATGCCCACACACGTGCTTAAAACTATTCAATGTATGTTACATAATCTTTTAATTTTGTCATGCAACATCATCCTCACCCTACCATGGACAATAAGATCGTAGATTTTGATATGAAGGAGAGTAAAGGGGAGTATGATATGAGAGATCTAGGAATTGCATTGGAAATTGGGTTCCAAAGTTGTTTGATTTGTTGGGACCAACTACACCTTTCACAAGTAGAATTAGTGTGGCCCACTTTAATAATTGACATACCTTGATTATTTTGGTCAATGTGTTTTCTCGTGACTCATATTGTACGTTCCAAATACACAACATGGAACAATTGTTACGTACGTAACATGATTTAGTGTGGGTTGGAAAATCTAAAATCATTAGGAGATTGTTGAATCGGCCACGTAGGTTGTTAGAATGGCCACAGAGTTGCGTTGCGCGGTCATATTGCCTGTTAGAATTTGATTTTTCATCGCACACATGAAGAGGAGCAAAGACATCAACTTTGTGTTAAAATGAGTAAACTTGACCAACTTGGATGAAAAGTCAAAGCCTCTAACCTATAAGTGACTGTTTTCATGGTTGTATTAACCAGTTCGTGGTTGATTTAACAATCCCCTATCAAAATTTTACCTAAAAAATCCATTTCTTGGTTATTATTTATCATTATGTGTATATTTGAAATAGCCACCATAATTTGTCAAGGATGTTAAATCACAAAATTGAAAGACACCTTAGAATGAGGTCGTTAGTGTTGATGTTAAAGTCATGACTGCCCACTTTGGGGCACAAAAGAGGTGTTGAAATTGGTTACCTAAAGGAATTGGGCACATTTAGTATTCACACAAATCACTTCTTTGGTTCTATGGTTCTCGTATGCGTCAATGGTGTGACGAGGAGGGGCTTCATGTATAAAATATTATACCTATACTTAACACATCTACTTCAATTAGTGTGGACCACATCAATTTGAGAGTTGCTTTGAATTCATGAAGTAAACCAAATAGTAAAATTGTGTGTGACCATGCTAAATATGGTATTTAGTGTCACCAATTCTATTTGTCATGCATGCTCAATACTAAATCTAAACCACCTTTGCAGTGTCACCAACACTAAATGTAACCCTAATAGTATTTGTTATTCCTTGTAAAAAAACATTTGGGCGTTGTAGATTTACATTGTTGGAAATATAGTCACTCACTAAATGATTTTTCATCCACATCCCAATTAATCCATGGCAATAATTCATTACAAAACATAAGCATGTCAAATATACCAAACTCTTAAGTACTTCACATACATGTAAGTTGGGATGACAATACTTGTAAGTTCATACATAAAAAGTGTTACTAGAAATGTTACAAGAGTGACATAAAGTATCATATGACATTGAATAGAATATCTAGTGTACCATCCACGATTCACCACACCTTTGTTGTCCTTTTATAAAGTTGACATCTCCCTTTAGTAGATAGAAAGGAAGGTGAGGTGGTAGAAGTTTGACGGTTCAGAGTGTTATCTAAGAGAGTACAAGATTTGACGAGATGCACGTCAAATCATGAAATATTGTCACAAATTACATGCATAGGGTTAAGTTCTTCAAATTTATGCCAATGTAATGTACGAAAATATGAAGCATTTTGGAGGAGAAGGGAGACTTTAATGACGTTTGTAATGCAATGATCTCCACATGGGAAAGGAAAATATGTTGGAAAACAATGTGTAGGACTAACAAATACGAGTTCCAAATATATAAACGGTGGTTATTGTTTCTTCCATGCTTTCATGTTCACCTTCATACAGACTTGCAATCAATGCCTTGCAGCCATTGCATCCAACATCAGCCCAAACGCGTGGTGTTTTGAATGTCCGTTTCCCAAACCCTAAACCCTAAACCCTATGCCTAGCCAAGATGGTGCTATGTCCAAACCGGGTTTAACTTTCTCTTACTAATACGTTCCATACACCACATATTCAAATTGATACCAACAAGCTTTGCTCACAAGTTCTTCTTTTTTGGTCTAGCAATCTTCATTTTCTAGCACCCATAGCAATTGAGTATTATGGTTTATGATATGATAAAAACACAAGCCTTTAGGAATTGGGACAAGTGGCCAAATTAGGCACGCTTCTAATATTCATTGTAAGAAGCTATTAAAGTGGATGGGCTTGGATGGTTACAGTAACCTCCCACTTAAGTACGCATCCCAGTTAAGTACGCATTTTTTAGCAAAAAAATTAGGGTTCAAGATTTCTTAGTTGAACATGTCGTGAATCGTCATTTGGCGTAAGTTTTGAAGTTTTTTTGGGGTTGGCTTTGAGGTCGACTGCTCGGATCTTGCTTTGAAATGATTCAAACGATTTCTTAAGGCCATAAAAAATTTCCTCTGCTTCTGCTTGAACTTCAAGGCAGAGCAACTAATCCTCGATGTCAAGAACTTGCTTATAAACAGAGTCAAAACCCTAGAATATAACTCCGTTTTCTAAACCAACATTCAGTTCCTGAGTGTTAACATCGCCTTCACTAACGATGTACTCTCGGGCTAGAGCCCTTTTACTCGGGGTATTCGTTATGCTAAGCTTCAAGACGATTTCGCAATGTTGATGCTCATTGAGACGCTTTCCGTTTGGTTTCTTCGACATTGTAGCAAAACACAAGCGATTTGGGAAACCTTAAACCCTAAGGTACACACCTACCGGCTATAGCGAAACACAAGCATAGCGATTTGGGAAACCCTAAATCCTAAAGTACGCACCTACCAACTATAGCGAAACACAAGCAATTTGGGAAACTCTAAAGTACGCACCTACCAACTAAGTACGCACAAACTGCGCAGGTTCAAGTTGCATACTTAAGCGGGAGGTTACTGTACTTTGTTTCACATCCTCCTAGGATGTGCAACTCACACTTGGTACAAGATGATTAGCAAGTCCAAATCGAGGTTGTAGCCACTTTCCTCATAATTTTTGGAGCTCGTGCGAATACTTATTTATTATCAAAGTGAAGAATCTTGTGCTCATTGAATCGTCAAATAGTCCCCCCCCCCCCCCTTCCATTGTGTCGAATGTTGAACCTATAATGGTTATCAAAATTTGTGCACATGTCTTTTGGTACCCATTTTTAATTCCACACCAAACTGCATACCACTCAAATATAGATGGACGACTAAGATAAATAACCGAAATAAGCATGTCTGCCTTATGCCACTTTTCTTGGAGGAAGAGATTTCCACAATTGTTGAATTTGGAAGCTCAAGACCTTCGAACTCCAACACCTAACCTACGGCTATAGTCCATAACATTGGTAGCACGGGCACTTGGATATCTACACAATGCAAACCTTGACTATGGTAGTCAAGGCTTATCAAAGTGAAGAATCTTATGATCATTGAATGGTCATATAGCCTCCCCCCCCCCCCCCAATTATGTTGATTACTGAACCTAGAAAAATGGCAATTGAATTTTAAACATGCAATCCAATCTCTTTAGAACACATGTCTTTTTAATATCTGTTTTTGGATCTGCACCAAACCACATACCACTCAAATATAAGGTGAACACGCCAATGACCAGTCACGGCCCACGGACCGCACAACAACGAGACAAAACGCTCACATGATTATTTCTTTGGGAACATGTTCAATACTCTGGATGAAAATTTTCATCCAGCCACAACGAGTTGCGAAGCGGGCCCGGGTGCAAAACTTGAGCAGATTGCGTCCAAACTCCACACAAACTGGCTCGAAATGGCTCCAAAAAAAAGCGGGTGAAAGGAGACGTACCTTGCGCGGCAGGGGAGGAGGGAGCGAGCAAGAGGGCCAGCAGGAGCAAAGCAGCGCTGCAGGTCACGATCCCTAACCCTCTGTACTGCATTGCTTGCAACGATGAGCGCCTTCCTCGAGCCATGCGCATTAGGAGGCTGTTAGTCACACACACACACAACTTCGATTTGTAAGTGAAGACAAACCTCCAAATCTCACAAAACCGACCTCAATGATACAATAACACAGAATCCAAATGAAAAGTCGTTTGTAACCAGAAAACCCTAAGAGCCGCGAGGGTCAATGGTCACGTATGATGATGATCTTATACTTTACTTAGGGTTGATCAACAAGATTTCACAAACTCCCTCCCCTCCCAATGCCGAAACAAACAAGAAGCGAGTGTCGCCGCCGGCCTCAAGCACACTCAAACCTGCACTGGGAGAGACGACCCAGCGGACACACTTGGAGAGACGACCTAACGCAAAACATCATCTTTGAACGGGTATCATCCAATATCATCCAACGTTGTCGTCGTGGGAACAACGCGAATCTGCATTGGGAACGTGACGGGAACGTGACGGGAACACTGTGCGGTGAAGGGCTGAGACTAGTTCTCACATAAAATTATATCCCTCTCTCTTTAACATGCGATAAAAAGTTTTGTGTCAAAAAGTTTTGAATGTGGTTTTTTCGAGGTAAATCCCAATCTCACATATTACAGTCTCACAAAATTTGAGAGATTGAAAGTTTCTAGATTTTTGTTGGGAAGGTTTTGAATCATGCATGTGTGGTCATTGGCATGTCTACATTAGGTGTCCGATTAAGATGTATAACCGAATTAAGCTCGTCTACCTTATGGCACTTTTCTTGGAGGAAGAGACATTCCACAACTTGTCGAGACCTTTGAAATCCTAGCACGGTCTAACTTAAGGCCACAACATTGGTAGCATGGCCACTTGTACATTTGCGCAATGGCAAACCTTGACCGAGGTGGCCAAGGCTTTGGATCCTTCTCCTACATATAGGTTACGGATAACGATATGGATGTAGAAGGAAAAAATGTTCCACTTTCATTTAGAAACCACCGGAAGAAGTGGTGGTACTATAGTGAGGTTCATGTTGTTGGGGTATAAGGGTCGGTTTAGATGTAAAGAAGTGCACTGGTCAATCAAGAATTTATGTTCAAGAGAAGGTTATTTGAGGCAACAATTGGTATGGTGGACAAGTTGGGGGAAAAAAACTCCTCAAATTGGAGTTCTCTAAAAGTCAAGTTTCTTGTCTTAGGGTTTGAGGTTGCCCAAGGAATTTGACCTCCGCATTACTCCCCTAATTAAAAGTGTTGCCATGTTAGGGGAGCCATGTCACTTTTTTTTATCCATGCTTGAAGCTCTTCACTGGAGAAGTCTTGGCCGTAGTGTAAACCCTAGCTGTTGAAGATCCCATCTCATTGCCAACTATATTACTCATTTCTGTAAAATTCTTGATCGGTTCACTTCTTCACGAAACCTTGAATCGGCCCTAACTGTGGTTTGGCATTAGGGGTCCGCCACAAAGGAACTCCAAAATCGAGCAATCCTATCGGTTGAGAGTAATGTTTTGGACCCTAGAAGGTGTTGAGGTGGTGATATAGTGCAACACCTTCCTGTCAAATCTCATTGGTCTCAACTCAAGGAAACACCTTATTTGAGTGAAACCAACATTTCAAGTTTGTGTCCAATCTTGAGAGTTCAAAAGTGACGGGTGTAGTTTGAATATGCCAATTCTTAAGTGTCTAAGAAGCCCAAATTGGGCCTCTTGGAGCAAAAAAAATGTATTTGAACTACATACGTTCGTTTTTAGCTAATCATGTCAAAAATGACCTTGTCTTGAATCAACTTATTCTTATGGTCCATCATTTGGACAAGACAAACACTTTGAAGCTATTGAAATTTTCAAGTTTATGTACACAACATGAATCGATGCCTTTGGATGCAAATACATACATTGTATTGTGATCATCAATGTGTAATATTTACATAAAACAATGCATATAAAAAAGTTTAAAACATATGAATATATGAAATATGATTTATGAATTCAATGAATCATGTATATAGCCGTATATTGAGACCCAAATCGGGGTAAGGCCTAAGGAGTCCTTTTGGAGCATGCAATTGTGAAGATGGGCTAAGTTATAATCTCTCGTATGTGAACTCGACTATCAACTGTCTTACCGTGTGAGTTAATGTTGTTGTGAGTCATGGCAGGCGAGGTAAAGAAAACCAAAGAAAAGCAACCCAAGCTTGTCGTGGACAACATGGACATGTTCTCTAGAAAAGTGTAGGAAGGGAGGACAAGTAGTAGGTTCCAACTCTATTATATCGAGTATTTAAGTAGTGTGGATCGCACTAATTACAATATAATTGCGTTTCACTCCACCAAATAGTTGGTTAGCAACGGTGCACTTTCAATTCAATCATGGCACCTCCTATCAACATTCTCGTGAGCCCACGTGGCATGAGAGATCAAATTGTTAACAATGTTATATTGTTTGCATCGAATGCAATGTAGCTTGGAGGTTTTGAGAAGGGTGTTCCTAAGTTTCTATGGAATTGTCACGATTGTGTCAATTGACCTCCTTGTGTGTTGTAGTATCATAGCATATTTCACATGTTGCAATGTAAAATTCACTCCGCGTCAACTTTTCAGCAACAATTTGGGAACACGTGGCACTTTTACTTTACAACTTAAATAGTTAGTGTCAAATCGACATGGTATTATGATGCCAAAGTAATTTGCAAAGTGTATTAAAGAGGCAAGAAACAAAAGGGGGGGGGGGTTGGGGTTCATGCCTCTTGGAGGAATTTGTTGTTGAGAAAATATTGAAGCGTGTAGTGTCAAGGAGACATTTGAAACTCCGAAGAACTTGATTATTGTAGATTTGTTTTTGACCTATGGAGGGAGTTGGCCCCATGTTGCAGTTAGACTCATGTTGAAGCTTAGCGAAAGGAGATGCTTTGCTAGGAGCAGACCAATTGCCAATTAAATTGAGCAGGCATAAACCTAAACTCCCCTTGTTATTCAAATAACTTGTTTATTGTATAGTGAGCCTTAATGCCAACTATGCCAAAAAGCCACTTACTATGATATGTCAAAAACATCCAAATTTAAATAACCGAGGGACCCTGGAAATTGGAAGAAACATTCTTTCTTTTTGAAATTTAACGCATGTTTGGTAAGTCCAAGTGGCATAGGAGACTCGGTGCTTCAAATATGGATGAATTACTTCTAAGAAGTCCAAATGGAAACAAACAATGGAGTTTGAATATTCAACCCTTACTTTTGAAATATATTTAAATATGCTTTGTAACTCTGAGTGGCTTAATAGATCAAGTACCTACGACACGGACCACATAAGCAGTGAGAGGAGAGTGGATGAGAAGTAGTCGAGGACCAATGAGTCATTCACTTACTCGAGCTAGTTATTATTCATAACCGATCATATCATGGACATATATGAGGTTTAGGAATGATATCTCGCCTCTAGAGATGAAGATCAGTTGCGATAAACCATCTACTCTTGGATGAGTGATCAGGTTATGTTTCCAAACGTCAAGATTAAATCAACCGATGGGCATTGGACATTGCTTGCACCTTGGTTCTAGAAAGTCTAGGAACAAACAGGGGCGATGCCCGCCCTCTTCTTCCTCCTGCTCTCGGGGCACAAAACTCGCTGCTGGGGACCCTCTCTCGTCGCCCGTCCGTTGTTTTATGTCGTTCGTCGGGGAGACCGACGAATTCCCGAAAAAGATTGAGGTGACGTGGCCGCCCCAGAGGGCTGCATTTCGGGAAAAGGCTATATAAGCCTCCTCCTCAAACAACCGGTTGACACTTTGGACATGTTTAGCAAGCTTTGTCGTAAAAAACTAACATAACGCATTTGTTGGTAAGTCCAAGTGGCATTTGGAACTAATTTGGCACCTAAAACATGGATGGATGAATTATTAGTGGTTTATTATTAATTAGTGATTTTTGTTGAGTGGGAAATCTCCACATGGAAGGAGGCCCAGAATGGGAGCCCATGGCCAGACTGTAAGCCCAGTATATGCTTCTTTAACCGCACATTCATTACTTGGTGGCGCCGACGGCCGCCGCGTGGCGCCCGATTGACGGACTCTAGTATATCCACACCCTCCACGCGTCACGTCGCCACCCGTCAGAGCCTTGCACCCGCCAGGTGGCGCACCCACGCTCCACTCTTGGCCTCCTATATGACGAGAGGATGCACTCCTGCCGATCCACATCTCAATCTTTCTCCGCTATCCATCACATTTCTAACTCACAATTTTGGAGGCTTTCTTATCTATCTATCTATCTGTCTGTCTACCTATCTCGCCTTTTCCATCTCATATTGCGCTTTGTTTGAAGCTTTGTTGGATTTTTGTGCCCGTATATTGGTGAATCGAGGTCGAAGAGTTTAGCCTAAGTTTTTAGTTTGTCAAGAGTTCGCTCTGTTCGAGAAAGTATGGCCAACAGCGACAACACCACCTACGGTTCCGCTTTCGATGACTCTGCCAAGCGCGGGTTAGGGTCGTAACCTGATCTGCCTATTGTTTCTCTCATGTATCATCTCGATTGCATGCAAGATGCAGTGTTCATTGGTGGCGTAATGATGGAGTTCTGATTGTTTTTTTTTAGTGCGCTACTTAGTTTTGCACATTTTGGGTTTGCATCCCATTATGTCTGAGATGTAAACCCTTGCTATGTAAAATGCTACTGTTTCGTTAACAGCAGTTTTCTGTGTTTATCAATTGTTTGCGATTGACGAGTGAACGGGACATGGTTGTTTTGGCATATAGCATGCTGATAGTAGCTATTCCGATCTCGAGAACTTGGATGCGTCGAGGAGAGCTATGTTCATAAGAATCTTGGAGGAGAGGGTTCTTGGTGAGGTGTACTGGTGGATTAGGGAAGGTGGTGCTTTGTACGTAACGGTATTTTGTTTTCTCCATGGGTTGTTTTCTCTTCGTGACCTTTCCATGTTCTGGAATGCAGTAGGGACAATGCCGACAAAGCCATGACTGACGCAGGGAATGCTGCTCAAGATTCCTACGCGGCTGGAAAGGCTAAAGCCTCTCAAGCAGCCGATGCTGCCAAGGACTACTCCAAGCAGGCTGGCGACAAAGCCTCCGAGGCTTGGGGAGCCGCCAAGGACACCACCAAGCAGGTATAGCACTCGCCTGCTTCCATATTTTCCATAAATTGTAAAGTCACTTGTCATGGCGAAACGTGCCTGTGAACATTCACAATCTGATGATGGAACATTCAAAGAAACATGTTGGAACATCTTGCCGAAGGTCGAAAATGTTGTAAATAATTTTGTTTGTTGCTTTTTATAACTTTTTATGCTATTAGAGGATTGTATATAATTGAGTTGATTGTGCAGGCTGCCGGTGATGCTCAAGATTATACACAACAGAAGGCAGGTGAGGCACAAGATGCCTCCCAGTCTGGATACGACCATGCTGCAAACAACGCACAGAACAGTGCTCAACAAGGAAAGACAATTTTGCAGTCTGTCGTAGACAGCGTTTCTGCAACTGCAGCCTCTGTCAAGAATGCTGTCGTTGGAAATGCAACAGTTGCCAAGGACAACACATATGCTGGAGCACAGAAGACCACCGATGTCACGAGCCAGAAGGTCGGTGAGGCGCAGGATGGGTTGAAGAACTTGTCTATCTCCGCACAAGACAAGGCAGCTGAGGGAACACAAGCTACCAAGGGTTACGTACAGCAGGCTGTAGACCAGGTTGTGCAAACCGCTTACGCTGTGAAGGATGCAGTTGTAGCCAAAAGCAGCCAAGCAGCCGATACCGCCGTTGCAGCGAAAGATAACACTGTGCAATATTCCAAGGATACGTACAACTCCGCAGCACAGAAGGCCGCAGACACAACAAACGCAACCACCGACACACTTGTCTCTGCTAAGGACACCGCTGTCCAAAAGGCACAAGATACTTACAACTACGCCGCAGATACAGCTAACCAAGCTTACAATTACGCTACAGGCACCGCTGTGTCTGCTAAGGATACTACTGTGAATACCACTACTGATGCATACAACGCTACTGTTGACAAGGCATACCAGGCTAAGGACACAACCGCTCAGATGGCCACCGACGCATTCAACACCGTTGCGGATAAGACTGTTGCAGCAAAGGATACAGCTGTGGACACTGCATCTCGTTCCTACAACGTTGCGGCCGAGAAGGCTGCTGCTGCAAAGGATCAGACAGTGCAAGCTGCACAGTCTGCATATGGTACTGCCGCAGATAAGACTACTCAGGGTTACAATGTTGCTGCTGATAAGTCTGCACAGGGTTACAATGTAGCTGCTGATAAGGTTGGGGCTGCGAAGGATACTACTATGGCGTATGCTGACCAGGGCAAGAACATTGCTGCTGACAAGGCAGGTGCTGCCAGAGATGCAACCATGGAATATACAAACCAGGGCAAGAATGTCGCTGCTGACAAGACCGAGCAGGCTGCGGAGTACACCAGGGCTAATGCTGCCGCAACGAAAGATCAGCAAGGTAAGCCCGGGTTGATGCAAAGCGTGGGTGATTCATTGTGGTCGGTGAAGGAATCTATCCTGGGAAAGGCAAACAATGCTGCTGCACAGACGCAAGATGTTGCTGCAGATGCACAGAGGCAAAGTAAACAATGAAGTTTGTAGAAAGGACTTAGCAAGTTGAGTAGGGTAGCGGTAGTATGTAGATGGTAATATGTGAGATTTTGTACAAAGCAGGAGATTTATATGTAGATCGAAGTATATGTATACTTGTTTATGGGTATTGATCTGTATATGTTGGCTCTGGCAGTTTTGTAGATTAGCAGCTCCAGCATCATGGAGGTGGTGGTGATCTACGTTAGGGCAAGATCGAAGAATCGTTCCGATACTCCTGAAGGCTATGAAGATTGGTCAATTTATATTCCCCTTATTTGATTCATTTTTCTTGGGTTGCATTGTACATTGCCCACCTGGGCGCGCAAATGTGACGAGGTAGGAAAGGTCTTGTACATGCTTCTTATCATTGATAGTCGCGGTAGGGTTGAAATTTTTGTTGGTGAGACAGTGGTACTTGAGTATCAAAATGTAAGTCTACCAATATGCATGTCTGCATGACATTTTTTCCAATAGAAACAAGGTGCAATTAGATATCCAGGAACGGTTTTGATGTATTTTTTTTTTCCCCCTTATTGATCTGGAGTATCTCAACTTTGTAATCTTTCAGTAATATTCTGCTGCTAATAGCAGTATGTCACTCACTCTCATTGCGGCATCATTGTTTTTCAATGTTTGTATTGGTTTTGTTACGTTATATGTGAATTGAAAAAGCTAATGGGACTAGAAGTATATAAGTCTGAAAGCAAACTAATTATCTGCAGTGGCGCAGTGCGGTAGCCTCCGTGAGGTGTAGAGGCTAATGTCAGCCTGATGTGTAGTTGACTTTGAAGATTGTGTATCCTTGCAATTATATTGTTAAGTACCCTCTAAATTACTAAAGATCATTTTAATATTCTGGTGAAAGAATATTCCTTGGTACCCAAAACTCAAATGCACTACATTTTCTCACATCGATAGTGAAGTAAATTACCCAACAAAATTTGTCGCAATTGTATGCCTCCATGTGAATAGTAAATTGAATTATATTCTGCCATATCTAACTGACAGTTTAATATTTGTGCATCTGCTGTGTGCATGTGTTATTAATTGTTCGACAATCAATTATTTACAGTCAATAATAAAACATTTTAATTGAAAGCAGTGATGGGGGAATTTTTTTGGGCATAATTGGGTTAGATCCTAGCGTTTGCAAGTCCAACCGGTTTACATGTTGACATCCTCCGGGTTTCCTTTATTAAATTAGGATATATTCTCTAAATTCCTTTAAAATGATCGGTATTTTCCTGCAGTCTTAAACTTCAACCGGTTATTTCTCAAACTCAACCGGTTCATCTGTAACTAACTGTCAGTTCTGCCCGATCATAGATTGAAAGTTGAAATGTGTTTACAACGGCAACTCAACTTGTCCTTGGTATGAAGATTAGTATGCAGATTAGAAGTGTTGAAACAGATTTAGTGCCATACTATACGTGGTGGGTTATGTTGTATGACATGTCTATGCCTTTACATCTAAACTGGTAATACTCTCAAACTAATGTGATATCATTTTAACATTCTGTATGAATGAAGAGTACTATTGTATCTGAAGTCAAATAAACTTCGGTCGGTTTCTCTGGTTTTAACATTTAATACTGTAGCCACTGCAATACTGTAGAATTACCACTGAACTTTGCTAACTTCAAGCCACATATATTCACTCAAAAGCATCGTCAAAATAATTATTGTTGCATTTGGAGTACACATTTGGAATCCTCCACTTTAAAATCAAAAAGCAAATTGAAATAGGCAATCCGTCAAAAGGAAAAGCTACGGCTTGCCAATAACATATGGTATGTTTACAATGTCACTTGAAACTGTAGTGCTTTCTATCCACAAGGTTTCCAGTTGCTACCTACCACATGTCACCTCCTGTGATTGTATTCAGGTTAATCATTTGCTGAAAGTTGAAAGGAGGAGCTTTAGCACATTATTGTGCAACTTGTGCGAGTATTCCCTGTAGAGGAAAAAGGAGATATTAATGTTAGCATTTCCAAGTTAATCTCCACATTGGATCATTCAAAACATTACTACTTGGGTTGCTTGAGTGATGCTCATGTAACGTAGACGCGCCTAAATAGAACATAGCAAGAGTCTGGACACCTAAGTTATAAGTGTGTTGTATGTGGTTAGGTGTGGATCCAAAAATGACACTAGAAAATATATTTTGTTTACAGGAGATTGGAGTACATGCTCCAAATATGCTCACCATTCGAAGCTCAATAGCTAACATGATTGTGGGGACCTATATGACCCACTTGATGAGCACACGAATCTTCACTTTGATACTGAATAAGAGATTCATACAAACTCTGAAGATTTTGAGGAAAATGTCTACAGGCACAAAAGTTTTTGCTAATCATCTTGCACTAATTGTGTTTTCCATATCCTACGAGAAGTGGGCACAGAGAGAGAAGTATTTAAATAATGCACGACTACCTTATACATGATTTAGTCTTGGAAATCTGTGAATTCCACCGTGCCCATGCTCCAGACGTCCACTTTGTGCGCAGTCACCGGGACGGAGCCATTGTTGAAGAGGAAGACATGAGCATTGGTTCCTTGAGCATATTGTGGATACACTCTTGATGTGATGACTGTCCGGCCACCTTGTGCAAATGTTTCCACCACAGAGTGGTCCACCTGTGGGCAAGCAATATAGTCAAAGTCGAGAGAAACAAATTGACGTGTAAAGTGAAGACAATGCCTTGAAATTGATATGACTTAGGGAGATCAAATCCCTTATTTTGCCAGTTAAGATGTTTCGAATAGGAACAAGCTTGGATATACCTAAGCTCTCTGTATTTGAAGATTATGTTTGTGGGAAATGGAAACCTGTAGTACTGTGAGTTTGAAGGTTATGTTTCTTGGAAATGGACACCTATTAATATAGGATGAGTCTCTTTAACTTTGATTTGAGGTGCCCTTGCATAAGGGTGGAGCCTGAGTGTGGGAAGCAAGAATCAAGGAAATCCCAAGTGCAACTGACTTATTGTTCATAAAAACATCGTAAAAACCTTACAATGTTTCTAAATCTAGACTACCATATTGGGATCTAGGTGACAGATTCGTGGAGAATTTAGTGGTTACGGAGGCTGTCCCCGTGAGCAACCGGAAACCCACGTAGCCTTAAAGTTGTACTTAATAATCTGGAACTCTCCGAGGTTTTACAATAGTCATCATGTCTGTTTTAAAGTTTGGTCTGTGAATTGGGCCAGAGATTTGAGTACACTCACAAGAAGTCGCAGTGTAAGATGTTCATCATCTTCATAGATGTGGACATAGCTGCCATAAGTTGTTTTATCCGCCATCAAGCTCGCTGAAGCTGTAGACCTGTATCCAAGGGCGAACACATGGCCAAGATGGTGAGACATTATAATCTCCGGAGAGACAATTAACCCTTGATATGTCCTGAGCATTCCATAATGCAAGTCACAAGTCTAGAATGAACAGGTGTTTGCTCCCAGTGTTGGTCTGGTATCGTTTTTTTTCTGATACTCTTCGGATATATATAACGAAGATTTCATATTTTCTGATACCAATACAGTATGGGTATTTGACATTATTGTTGTTTTCGATACCATTCAAGTCTCTATACCATGCAAGAACCTTCATACTTAAGAGAAACCTTCCTAGTACCAATATGGTTTAGAATGGTTTTGACCCAAATAATAACTCGGGTATACAAAGATTCTCTTACTTTCATATTCGTCACCAAATATCTATATTTGACTCGTATTACAATTTTGATGTCCACGTGTACTAGGTTCTTTGATGCCATTATTGATGTCGATTATTATTACCATGCCTTCGATTATATACCAGCCCAACACTGGTTGCGTACCTGCTTTGATCGCTGCACACGAGAGTTTTCCAGCCGTTCATTTTGGAGTGAACGAAGTAGAAATACACAGCCGTCTGCTCTGTTCGGTCATTAGTTGCCAACACTAACACTCCAAACGGTCCATACATTCCCTTCATAGCCGCTCCTTGTTGGCTACACACGAGTTCACCGCTTTCGGCAAGCAACTCGGGTGGTGTCTGCCCCTGGTTAACGTCCGGCATCTTGAAAGACACTTCTATATCAAGCTGCATGCGCAAACAAACGAGACATTAGCACACAATAGGTCATTTATTTTATATGGACACACTATTAGCATATGAGTTCTGCATAATCGGCCCATGTCAATGAAAGAACAATGCAAATCTACCATTGGGTTAAATTTACACATTTTCTAGTCACGTAGAACAATTTTTCAGTGACACAGGTCAATTGTGTAGGACTCATATGCTTGTAGTGACAACTCATAGTTGAGTCTTGGTGCAATGTTTGCTTATAAATGTTTTTTTTGGGTTAAGATATCAATTGATTAGTTGGGCAACCGATTGGCAACAATTATAATGTGTTGCTTGGTGACCTGATTAAATCTAATTCAAATGGTCCTCTAGCCCCAACCTGTACACCCGTAACATCCATCAATTGGGCCTCTGTGCCAGGTTGCAACTCAAAACTTTTGACGGTGATTTTGTTGTGTCGAAGGTCGTCAACTTCTTTGACAGGCCACTGGAGCACGTTGGTGGTAGTTCTGCTGTCCAACCAAACTATCCTGGGCATCGCCTGCGAATAGTGACCAAAGCATCAAGTCAGATCTTAAATTTTTGTTTTGTTTTGACAAAAGAGGCATTATTGCTTCATTGCTATAATATGAACAAGGCCACTGACCCAAAAATAGAGAGAGAGAGAGAGGCCTCTTAGTTTTAAGAATGCATTTTCTTGAATCATTGTGATGCTAGAGAATGTATCTCTAAAATTGAGAAAAGAAGTTAATGATGACAATAGTGTGACAATGCTATCCTAAAAGTGAAAATGGTGCGAGACAATGCAAGTTGGCAAATTCTACAAGGTTGGAGGGCCTGTGCAGGGTACATGATATAACCATTTGGACGTCCTCCCCTTAGGCCCTCCAAATGGAAATGCCGCTAGAAAGGAGCACACAAGATCGAAAATTTGCACACCAAAATCAACATTTTTGAAGCCTTTGACAATTATGGCCGACTCCTTCTCTCTAATCCCAAGACCACAACAACATAGGCTGCAGCATATCACTACCGACTTTAAAATTATTAAAAATAAAGGCCATGCTGTTGACTCACGAGTATTCCTCACCACATAGCACGAGAAACCTCAAAATGTGCAATTCAAACATAATTGAAATCAAAGCACCCCAACACAAGGTTCCCCGCTGAACATATTTTCACACGTATTTGTCACAGTTCAATAAGTTGGTGCAGATTCCTAAGAGCGATCCCGAGGGAGTGGACGAATTCTCTTGCTACCATTAATTTTTTAGCCTGTATAAGCTATGACGACATGCTTATCTCTCAGTCATTTATCACCAAAATCGCTCATCGTCCACCGATTGTGTTATAGAAGACCTCTCTTTGAAAACTTTGCCCGGACAAATATGAAAGCTGTTGTCGATGTAGTTTACCTGCAAGCCTGACCAACCTTTGGCAACGTCGTCGGCTGTGCTGTCAGATTCATTCGTCCAGCCATAGAGTATCCTTCGCTTCGTTTTCTGATCGAAAAACGTTTTAGACGCGTAATACTTCCCGTAGTCGTAGCGCAATCCAACGCCGGTGTCGATCTGTGGATTTTCGGGAGCATAGGTGTCCGTCTCCACCAAGTACGTGCCCACCGAGTAGTAATCGTGTTTCTTGAGGTCGGAGCTGATCTTGAGCACGTGCTTCACGGTCGGCCCGACGACGGAGGGGTCCTGCCCTTCTTTGTCTCCGTTCACCAAGACGGGGAAGAAATCGGGGCACTCCCACATCCCGGTGTTGAGGTGGGAGTGTAGCCGGCCCGTGTAGTTCCAGTGGACGAAATCGGTGCTCTTGTAGAGCATCGCGGTTCCCGTGCTTCCGTTGAACCCGTAGTTTGCCCCTACGAGCATTCTCCATATCCCATCTAGGGCGCCTTTCCAAGCGGTGGTCGGGTCCCGGAATTGCAGTGGGTTGTACCCGGGAGGGATTTCCGCAAATGGGTTATATGAGGCCTTCAATTCAAAACACAAACATCACAAACCTGAGGTGCAGCAACCCCGCTCGACAAAGGCTTTAGAATTACGACGCGCTTTGGTGGAGCTGACGACTTCCTTTACTCTACTTGGGGCTCTACTTTCGATTTGACTCCAAGATTATTTGGAAGATTCAAGTCGTCTCATGTTGGCTTAGTTGGTCGTTCTTGAGGTTATCGTGTATACTCTCTCTCTCTCTCTCTCTCTCTCTCATGTCTGGGTGACTTTGTTTTTTTTTTTTTGCAATGGAATAGAAGTTGTTCCATTTGTACTCAAAAGAAAACAAACACACAGCTTGGAAGTTCAAAGAGAGCTAACTAATAATTATATGTTTTCATATCCCACAACCAGGGGTGGTAATTGTGAGTAGCACCTGTGCAAGGCTTTAGAGTCTATTTAGCATTTTTGGAAATGTTAAACGTTTTTAATAAGCTTAATCTTGGATATGCTTTTCAATTGAAATGTTTTTAATTTTATTCATTTTTAAATGCTAGGGAGTCAATAAACTTAAGAGTTTGGATGGTCACCCCTACTTCTAAAGAATTAGTGCTATTTAGTTCTAATTTCGAAGAAGGACATTTGTAAATCTTGTCTAGTTCAGAAACAAATGGTATCAATGGATTCTTATCTGTGCCCTCTTTCCAAGCATGTTGCTATCATTTGTGAAATAACACATCATAAATTCCTAGAACAAAGCATTAGAAGTGATGTGTGCACAACTCATCTAAAAGAAGAGAGTTCTCACTCCGGGTTTTGCAGGTACTCATGTCTTGGGCATCAAACAACCACAATTTGCCCAAAAGATCCTACTGCTGAAGGTGTTCGTTTTGTCATGTTCTCCATCTTCTACCGATCATATTGACACAACAAAACTTGTGTTGCATGAATGAATCTACGATGAAGCATTAGCAAAAATTGGATAAAAACCGAACGTCCCCTAATTTAGTTATGGTTTTTAGAAGTGCATGTTTGTTGATGCCTTAACTAGATACGCAGATCCTCCCAATTTTTCATTATGGAGAGTGTGGAGTACTAGATAAAGTTCAAAGACGTAATCCAATCTGTTTTGAACATGTGTCTTCATGGTGTTTGTTTCTGTGATCTTCACAGAACCAAACACCAATCCAATATAGGGCTCCGATGAAGAAATGTAGCCGAATAACACCCGCACTTTATTGAACAGACCTTGTTGCAGGGGAGAAGGGGAGGCACTGACCTTGACCCACTTCCGGAGCAGCGGATCAGACGGGTCTTCGGGATCAGCCCTTGCCTGCGATTGAGTGTTGTTCACCGAATTGCCTGTGTACAGAATGACGGGATCTCCGTTATCCAAAAACGTAATGGAACCTGACCACACGCCATTCACGTCGTACCACTTATCCCGCTTCAACGCCGACTCCAGGAATCTCCAGCGGATCAAATCCTTGGACACGACATGACCCCATTCGATCGTCCCTGGGATGGCGGCGTTCGGGTTGTACTGGTAAAAGAGGTGGTAGTAGCCTTTATAATACACAGGTCCTGCAACGTCAAATTGCGCAACAATCAACCATTTACTGAGATTTACAAACGGGGTAATGAATGCGAGGAGCTTGGAGGAAGCTGAGAAAGTCTGCATCTACGATTAAGTTAGGCTAGACAATTCCAGCGTGCTTTGGAGGGACCCAACAAGCTTCTCTACCACCGGACGAATACTAGATAAAATGTGCTGGTGTACTCGGGCCCCTAATCTCGGCTTAGTTGAACGTGCTTAGGATTCTTACTTTTTTTGGGGGGGTTGTGTGTGTCCACTGAGTGCACCTTAGAGAGTATCTTTGTTTCGGATCTCGGTGGATTTCTATGGTTTTTAGACACTGAAATGAAGTCTTGTTTCATGTCTCAAAAAACTAAAAGAATTATTATTATTATTATTATGTTTTTTTGCGAGGAGTCCTCCCACTGGTTCTAGTTTGCATCTAGCCTACCAAACCATGTTGGCAGTGAGGTAGGTACTGGGCGCTGACCAGGATGATACATGTCCAATACCAAGGATATTGATCGGGACATGACATGGTCATCAATTAAGGATGATGATTTGTCTCCTCTTAATGAGGAATAAAGATGTAAACAACATCACTTGGCCTGACCACTACCTGCTCAACAAACTATGCTGACGAGCTTTCTCAAGACTTGAATGCCTAACTTACCCGTTGAACATAATTTGCAAATCGTACAACCTCATAGTTTGAGTTCATGGTGTTGCGAGCAAAGTGATCCTTTCCGTATTAGTACACACGGGAGTGCCAATTGATTGTTCGATCTCCCTGATCATTTTTAACCCCACCGGCCTCCTTTGCTCAACACCCTAGGTAGCTATGAACATTTTGTAGAGAAATCGAACGCAAATAAATTTCTGAATATCTCACTACCTCCCTATTGCTCAGCTTCTACGATTCAAAATCGAAATAGGTGAGGTCAGCCCTTAAGATTCCCTCCAAGAACCTTGGAACAAGAGGGATGGGAACCCTTCTTGATCCTCCCTGTAAGAGAGAGGGGTGCCCTCTGCAACATTCTACACGTAGAATGATACAAAATGTAGTACTTGAATGTGACTATTTGGATTGAAACGATTAATCATACACATCAATGTCCTACGAGTGTCTAACTTTGCCTTCACGTGAACTCAGTGATCCATGATGGCAGGATGCTTACCATTTGGATCTGTTGAGCGTTGCAATCCAATCGAGTTCGACGTCGTCGATTAACAATTGTCATCCACACAAGCAGAGTGGAAGTTAGCGTCAAGAATGTGATAACTGCACTGGACCTCTACACACATTATCAACAGAAACTGTAGTGCAAATCCTATCCAAATATCGCGCATATTTTATATCTGCCTCTTAATTAGGATTTGACATATCTGTTTTCAGTTTCTACTCGCCAACAACTTAGCAGTGTTCATCTGAATTCGAACAACTGACAGATTTCTGTTCTAGAATCATGGTCTTGGCATGATTGGTGTTTTCACAAGAAAGAACTCCAGCTTGCCAAAGCATTTACAAACGGAGAACACATTGTGACATCATATGACTTGGAAAACTTGTTCAATTGTTAATAAATAGTCAGAAGCAAGGAATCTGAAAACCTCCACAGCAGATTCCTGCTTTGGAACTACTCATTCTCTTGGTGACAATGAACATGATTGGTTAAATTGAACAAGAAACAAGCGATCCAACACGAAAGTCTAAACTGAGATCATATATATCAATATTTTCAAAACAACTGTGCACTTATTAAAAAATAAACTCAAAACTCAGCAAGAAAATAAACCTGCATCCACAATCAATGGATCAGTCACACCTCAACACCGATATTCCAACCGTACCACCAACTAACCCAGATTGTTTGCAATTGCACCTCGGGAGGTTATTTTTTACCATTCATCCAGTGGCTTTTAGGTTGGAAGTGGTAGCCTGTCCTATACGGAAGGCCCAACTTGGAATTGTTCACCGGAGCCGACGCCAAATCGATCTGCCCTTGCTCAACCAAAGAAGCCGCTTCTAAGGCAGCCGAGTATCCACCCGCTTCCACCTGACCTGGACTCGTGCTAATCAAAATCCCCATCACACTCAAAATCAACCACATAACGAGAACAGATGATGAATCAGCAGTGGTTGACACAATCCTGCAATTCATCATCTTCTTGGACCTGGTTTCACACAACACCGGCATCTTCATCGTTGTGAGGATTGATTAATCACCAGGAAGCATGTAAGTTTAGTGTGCTAATGATCAAATGATTCCTCTACCCTGGATCTATCTACGGACAGACAGGGTTGACGGTGATGTTTAATTTCCTAGCCTAGTTCCAGCATTCCTGAATGGGAAGGAGGGATTAGCTCCGAATTTGTGGATGATCCTCTTCCACCTCCAAGAGTGTGAGTTGACATGTGCTCGTTGTATGATTGCTGCTGCAGTGCCGGGTTAACCTTGCGCCTGCAACTTTGCTTTTGAAAGTGATCTGAAAGTGAAGTGAGATTCAACTGGGAAATATTGGGTAGCTTTTGAGCCCTCTTATTGTTCGGCGACACCTTTCCCTCCGCGGAACCACAACTGAGTGATTGCTGCAGCTGGCCGTGAAAGAAAGTAAGTAGCTTTAATTTTCTCTCTGACTTGAGTGTCAGTGAGTTCGATTTACACCTGATATGTAGGCTTTCAAGTTTGTTCTGTTCCAATCTGTACTCTGAGTCATGTCACCTGAAATGCGACGGCCACACTTTTTCTTCTTTTTTCTTTATTTCTCTACTTTCAGTAGCCACTTGGTTCATCAAAGAATAATTAGCAAAGTGCAGTACTGCAGTAGCAAGGTAGATGGGCGCTAAAACTACCACTTTTGGCATTGAGCATAGGCAATATTATCATGATATTACTCAGCTGATGAGTCATATTCAACTGCCCTAACTTTAGATTCAATTTAAAGTAGTGGGATTATGACGTTCGAAGTCTTTATTCTCTAATGTATCTCCATTGGAATCGTGAATACAGTTCAATATCCGAGTATTGTTATGATGAGATCAAACTAGTTTCGGATGATTCTCCGTAGTGACTGACAAGGGATTTCTGGAACACCAAAGTATGTCTCGTTTGAATTTTATATGCAAAAGTTATAAGGGTTCAAAGTTTTTATTTGACATTGGAGCATGATGTTAAAGTTGTTGGACGTTTTCAGAACCAATATGTACTTCATTTGCATATTTTAAGGGTGTTGGTTTTGGATGGGGTGAACAATTTTTACCACCATATGTTGTAGCGGGTGGAGCTTTGCAATTGATTCAACCCTTTGGTGTCTACTAAAATGAAAAGAAAGAAAGAAGATAATAGAAATTGAACATCAATAATTTTGTGATGGAAGGCCCATTCAACCTATCCCATATTAGTGAATGGGTTTATCTCGTTCAGGTCCACTCACAAGGTGATTGCTTACTTGTTGATAGGGAGGCTCTAACATTCAATGTCTACTAAGCTTTAGTAAATTCTGATGAGGTTTTATGTATGAAGAACTAAGTTGAAAAGTAGCTTTACCAGATCTAAATAAAGCTAGTTCAAAACTAGTTTCTGAGTGATTTGTAATGACTTTCCTTTTAATGGCTACAACAATTGAACATTGAAATCTTTCAACTTAACCCCTAAAACTAATAAGGTTTTTTTGGGTCCAAGCAACCGTTTGCTTGGGGCTCCAAATGACTTGCCTAGTAACAACACGTGATGTCCTCATCTCTCAACTAAAAGGTGAATTTGACATAAAAGATTTTGGAGAAACCACCTTATGTCTTGGTCTATAGGTTGAACATCTTGCAGGAGGCATTTTCCTACATGAGAGCTTATACACTCGAAAGATACTCAAACGTTTTTTCATAGATGCTACTCACCCACTAAGTTCTTTGATGGTGGTACAATAATTGGACCTAAAGAAACATGAGTTTTGATCATGCGATGATCGAGGGGGAGAAATGTTTGGGATATGAAACTCCATACTTGGCAACAATAAGTGCATTTTGTATTTGGCAAATTGCATTAGGCCTAAAATTGCATTTGTCATTGATTTATTGGCTGGATTTAGTGCTAAGCCAAATAAATGACACTAGATGGGAGTCAAACATATCCTACAATATCTCAAGGCACAAAGGATCTAGAATTGTTTTATAAAGTTGGAGAGGATAGCAACATCAAAGGATACATGGGTGTAGGTTACCTCTCTGATCCACATCAAAGGAAATCTCAAACATGTTATGTGATCCTCAAATAAGGAGCAGTAAAATCTTGGAAGTCAATGAAGCAAAGTCTTGCAACCACATCTTTAAATCATTTAGAAAAATTTAGCCATGCATGAGGCATCACGTGAATGTGTTTGGTTGCGATTGACTGATGACTTTATCAAAGGTTCTTGTGGGTTTCTAGATGTTCCAGCTAGCTACTCCAACAATAAGTTATAAAGACACTGCAATGTGCATTGCTCATATATATAAAGGCGGGCTACATCAAAGGAGACGAAATCAATCACATCTTACCAAAATTATTTTTCATTCATGAACTACAAGGACCAAATATAGATGTGAAGCAACTTAGATCTTTTGACAACCTAGGAAAACTTATTTAGTAAGTCATTACCAACTGATAGACATAGACATATTATTAAGGGAATAGTGATGTAAAGGTTTTCATTTCTATCTGACATGTAAACAATCATGTAAACCCTCAATTTTTTTCCTTCACCACGGGTTTTTGCCTCAATTATGAGATTTGTTTTTGTTTTTGTTTAAATTTAAATTTAAATTTTTTAAATAAAAATATTTTGTTTGGTAAGGTTTTTAATGAAGGAAGGGTATGTGGTGTCTAAAACAAGACTCATTGTGTCTAGAGGGAGTGTTCGACCATTGTTGATCTTGATTGGGTGTTAGTAGACTTAGCTTTGTTGCCATAGGATGTTCTCTTGGAACTATACTTACCAACGAGGCATGTGAACTCGAAAGCATCAAACCCTCTATATATACTCAAGTAGAAGATAATTAAAGAGGAAGTGACCTCTCAGTATCTCGCTCTCTTGCTCATAGAGTTTCACTCATTATTACTCTCTATCATCTTCTCTCATTATTTTTGTAACAAAATTCAACATTTTCTTCATATTTGTAGTAGTTGTGGTGAAGAGGTGGAGGTGTAGGGATAGAAAGATGAGAGAGAAAGTGAAAAGGGGAGGATAAATTGTTTGTTCGCAAATGGTTTGGGACATCAAACACCAAGGGTTTGCAAGGCATCAAGTATTACCCATTTTTTTAATCCTACTTGAGGGGCCAGATCAGTTAGTATATTTTGATTTGCAATCAAATAATTTTGATTTTTCATTATGAAAAACGACGACGATGTTGTTGATTCAAATTGTATGGATGTAGTTTAGAACTCACCTTTTACAACTGTCATTTCAAAGCAATCATTTTAAATATCTTGCATTTGACTTGGAGCCCCAATGCGTTTAAACAATTTTACCCCTAAATGCTTTCATTTGAGTTTGAAAATTATATTTTAATATTATTATGAAAATGATAGTTCAAACTAAACATGTAGGTAACAATTTTCAGTGCCCCCCTCACTTCATGGTACATGCGTATATTCAAATAAAAACTATTAAAATAATAATTCTCAATATCCACATTTAAATTGATACATACTTGACAAAAAAATCATAAATTCTATATAAATATACCTAAATTTGGTTTCCCTCTACCAAAATCATATATATATGGGGCCATTCACGGTTGGGGTACTACTTTTGGGTGTCTAACGGTTTAAGGACTTTTTTTGATAACTTCACATACTTGGTATAATTGGATTTGTATTGTGGAGCATATTTTGGATCATACCTACATTTCATCCTCCATATTGAGTACAACGACAAAGTTAATTTACAAGGAATAGGGTCATCTATGATATCCATTTGATTCCTTAAAGGACATTCAGGAGTGCTGTCTTACTTCCTGACCTTAGGATCAAGGAACGAAAAGGACAACAAGAATTAATTGAAATGATCCCAATTTTTTTCCTCACAATTATCGTTCAAGTGTGTACCAATAGAACCAAATATGTATTGAATAGCAATTGCCCAACTTTACATGTGGCACCAAACATGTCCAAATATACATATACTCACGGCCACACGTAAAAGGAACGTCTAGTATTAGAATTGGACAAAAAAAATTATATGAATGGATACATGACACTTTTACCAAGGTACCAAGATACATAATAGGAAATAATTGACCACCAATGCACACCTAAATAGCAAAAAAATGCCACTGATGTGGCCTAGGGTTTAGGGTGATTATTAAATAATAATAAAAATCTTTCTTGATAAAGCTTATGAACTATCTACTTATTTATGTAAAATTTATTGATCAAATAATAATAAATCATGATAAAAACCAAGATCAATGCGACAAAGTCCTTAAGTCCTTTGTCCCAAAAGTAGTACCCCAACCGTGAATGCCCCCATATAGCCTTTGAAATGAAATGAAGTTGATTTTAGAATCCGAGAAGTATGAGAAAGCCTTTGAGATTCATGTGAACCATGAACTACACTACATTTAATATTTAGTGTCACCAATTCTAATCGTCTTGCTCAATACCAATTGTAAACCGCGGTATAGTGTCACCAACACTAAATGTTAACACAACATTATTTGTCATTCCTTGTAAATTTTCTAGGGGGGATTATAGATTTACAGTGTGGCAAATACTGTCATGTACCAAATGAATTTTCATCCAATTTTCAATTTTCCATGACATTATTTCAGCACAAGTTGCTGACAAGAGAAGGTAGGGTTTTGGCCAATAGATGAACTCATCCATCATCCATGATGGCATTTGTTTACTTATTAGTAAGAAGTGCCAACTAAAAAGTTCCCATAGAGACATAAAATGCCAATCGATACTAGGCACCATACTGAGTGTCGATAATTTAAGGTATATTCTCTAAAATATTCTAAAATGACTGGTAATCCTTTCTGCAGTCTTGAATATCAACCGGTTATTTCTCAAACTCATCAACTGGTACATCTGTTGTAATAACTAGCAGTCATTGAAGTGCAGCAGCTTGAAGGCACTACTCGTATCTCAAGTTTTAAGCAACTTTGTAGTTGAAACAACTGAAGTTTAATCAAGTTTCTTCAAACGACATTATAGTTTGGAGGAAGATAACTCAAGCTTCGCATGCGTTCCGTATGCATTAGGTGTTACATGCACTTGTTGCATGAACCAATTTAATTAGATCTTGCTAAACCTTTGTTCAGGCTTTTTGCATGGTTTATACTAGTCATACTAGTTATATATAGTTGCATGGCAAACGCATAAAGTATAAGTATAATCGATCTTACTAAATCAGATATTTAGTGCACCGAGCTATGTTCGAGGAAAACCGACGGCTAGTTCATTAGCAGCCGATGGATTTCCCCTCATGGCCGGTTCAAATTTCCAACCATCGGATGGCAATCCGACTGTAATTTCAATCCTTCGACAATTAGCCGATGGACCAGAAAATGTCCTGGAAATGTAGCCGATTCTTCTTGTGAGTTACTGGATTTCAGCCGGAAGCATCCAAAGCACTTTTTGTATGGGGCATCTAATGATGCACTTGAGGAAGTACCCTAAACCTTAAACTTTTTGAATTATGCAACCTTTCCATGACCAAATCCAATTGCTTCTATGAAGAATTGGGGGACCCTTGGCCTTCAAGCGGTGAAGGCATTGCTAGGTTCAATTCCTGCCAAGGATATTAACTCTTCAAATTTAAAGTTTTGAACATGCCTTTCATTTCACTTATTCAAGATTTTGTACTAAGAAATGATTTCTAATAACTTTTCATACATTTTTTAAACAATTAGTGCTGATATGAATTCCATTTAATCGGATATTGGCCAATGAAAATATGAAAATATAGGCAATTGGCCGATTGATTTTACAGAAGACCGGCTCTTACCGATGTAAATTGGAAAAAATCCGACCCTTCCTAGCAACTACCGGCAATTAGCCACTAAGGCTTCAAAAACTTCCCGAACTTTGGCAACGAGTGTTAGTTTGCGAGGCTAGCTAGGGTGGGTTTCATGACTTGTCATGCAATGCCATATGTTAGATGATATTTTCTCTAGTGGTCACCTAGTAATTGCAAGACAATTAGTGTCATCCACATTAAATTAGGTTTTTAGTGTAGCTCAATTCATCAAATTAGATTTCAAGGCTCCGAGATGCTCCACCAACCATTGACGATGATGTACAATCGATGTAACGGATAACGAAAATTGAATATTGGTGTCTTTATTTGTTTATTTATGATTTGTATTTTTTGATATGTGATTATTTAATTTTGGATGATTATTCATTGTAATTTTTTAATTTGAAATTGGGTTTTTTTTGGGGGGGGGGGAGGTTGGGGAGAAAATAAATGGCTAGTGATTTGCTAAATGTAGATTCAAGAAAACCACACATGACCACAAGTTTAGAAAGTAGTAATCACAATGAGGTTCAAATCATGTGACCAAAAAGATAGAGGAGGTCTGCTTCCGCTAGGGTGGCAATCCTTGTTGGCATCATAAAATAGTTTAAAAGCGTCCACTGAAAATACTTCTCTCTTCCAATCTATGGGCACATATGGTACAAGTTCATAGAGTAAGCAAGAGTCTGGTTATATCATGCTTGTTATGAAGGCACCACGGGCCTTGGCTTGGTGGTTAGGGCTCATGGCCCCCAATGAGGAGGTTGTGGGTTCTATTCCCCATGCCGGCGTGGTGCTCACCACCTTAGTCCACCCAACTATGGTGGGGGGTCCTTGGACCTTGTTGTATGGGTACCTCAAAGCCCTTTGGGGGGATACCATGTCCGGTATCTTCAAGGCCTAGTGGCTAGCTAGGAACTAGTATAGTGTGTCACTATAGTGTCCATCCTCGAAAGGGGAGAGTAGTATTGTCCCAGTGTCCCCTTGTCCAGTGGGCATCGGGTCATTGGCATTACGAACGGACACTTTATTCACGCCGGCCCCTTGCTAAAAAGGGACCGGAGTTTCTATCTATCTATCTGCTTGTTATGTTTTGGTTGCTATCAAGAGTGTTTGAAGTAACAATGAAGAACATAACATTCATGATATAAAAAGACTTCGTCCCTCATTATCACTTGCATATGCTACTAGCATTTTGTAAATACATCCGGATGTAGTTGGCAAAAACTACCTTCCAAGACCAATTCAAGCCGGCCTTCCTTGTATTCGAGAAAACGGCATTTGTGACATTCTTGCATGCCATGTGATGTTTTCACAAATACCATGATATGTGAACCCGAAAATGACAACATAACTTAGTCTCTTTGTCCTCTCTTTGTTTTGAGTCGCACTGACCTTTTATGTTTTTTCGTCAATGAAATTGAGTACACCGAAGTTTGTTTTCGAAAAGAAAGAAAACGACAACAAAACTTGGTCTTCTTGAAGTGGACTTGATGGCAATTGATGAGGTGACTCAACTCATCTAAGAAGTACGGTTGCCTTCAAGCACTACTGGGATTATGGGGTCTAGAACACACTTCTCATTTGGAATGGGCGGTCATTATGACACGACATTAAGTAAATTAATTAATTAATTAATAACCAACGTCAGGGACGTGAATTTGAGCATGTTGGCCTTACCCCGCTCAAGAATGCTCTTAATGCAGTTTAAATGTCTTAGTTTCCTATCTACCTAGTTTATTTTTCTGCCAAATAGAGAGAAGATTTGACAGCAAGAATCAAACCACCAACCACTCCATTTAGAAATGGGTACCTCTCCACTATCAACTGATAATTTAGGGTCATCTCGGACTAAAAGACACGACACCAATTACAAGTGCCGAGTCCAATCTATGCGGACCACCTACTTTCCACCAAGAGCCGTAAGTTGGTTTGGGAATTAGTCTAGAGCTCAATAGATTGGGCCACATACATAGTGTTGTCCTCTTTGGCATCTATTTTTATATAGTCCAACTTGTCGCAAATTGTGAAGGGTAGATGCAAACACATGATGCATAAGTGTGTACGGTGTGTAGTGGCCGTTACCGGGATTTCCTATAAGCTTTAGTTTTTTGGGAACGTGTATATCTGAGTTTGTTGCAATGTCCAACCCCACTTTATGTCCCTATGCAATACGGACATGTAAGGTGTGTGGGTATTATTTGGCTTGTTTTTCATGTTCTCCAACTTCTACTCATTAGATTTACGCAACAAAACATGTGTTGCATTAGCAATTTGATGATGAAGTATCAACAAAATCAGTTTGAGAATTTGTGTTTCTCTTTTAGATTTAGTCATTTCTAATTGTGATTATCAAAAGTCCATGTGTGTCCTCGGGGGTGGACTCTTCATTGGTAACCTCAATGACATGCATGGGTCACTATGAAACCAAACCCCCTATATACAAAAAAATTATAAAGAAAAACAAATGTTTACGTTCTAACAGCATCCGAGAAAATGGACTCATGTATTTATACTAAACTTTTCAATTTAATGAGGTAAGTGCCTCCACTACATGTAAAATATAGATCTTGATTTAAATAGGCCTTTATGACACATAAAATCCACTTTCACTTCCAATGGAAAAGTCATTGAACATTTTTTTCATCCATAGCATGTAACTCAATGATTGCATCAAACAAACAAAGACAAGAGCACAATAACTTAGGCACAATGCATAAAGGAAAACTCAAGGGAGCCCGTGAGCGCTCCTAGAACCTCTAGTTTGTAAATACCTAGAACCCAAATGCAAACCATGACAAGAATAAACATGATATTCATTGGGGACCACAACATTTCTCAACTACTATAAGCTGGACTCCATTCTAATGATATTCAACGATAGTGCTTCACGTGAATCTCACTCGTTTTTCAGGCCGATTCTAATCATTGGCAAACATATGTAAGGCATAAATCTAGCAACTTACATGACATATTCCTAGGCCCACCCAACGTGGTCACTTAGTTGAATAATTTCATGACTATTATTATATGACAACAATGGACGAAACTAGCACATCTAGGTATTGTCAAAATTTTCTCTAAACATTAGGGCCCCTTTTGTACTTCTTCAAAATCCTTAATAGTCTTTCTAGATGTATACGCTTAAAGTAAACAATTCCTCTCCCGTATGTATGCTATGTGTGCTAATGCCTCAAATAATACTCCCTTTTACACTCACGTTAGTTTGTACATGGTATAAAAAGTCCACCCCTAGGGGGCTGAGGATTCGTGGCACTCACTTAAAATCATCCATCCAAGATATCGTGGATGAAGTGGCTCCAATAAAAAAAAGCCCCCCTATGGGGTTGAGGGCCGATTCATTCGAATGTGACGTCACTAGACTAATTCGGGGCCTTTGACTCTATTTCCGGAATCAAATTGCCCAAAAATATCCATTTAGATGATTCCTGTGTTTTTTTCATCCGCACGGATGATTTTAAGTGAGTGCCATGAATCCCTGGCCCCCCTAGGGTAACGTGTACGCCTTCTAAGGTGTACACTATAGCCTATATATTTATATTGTAAATTGTTTGGAATACAAAGATGGCCACTAACATGTTAAGGTTAGTAACTACTGAGAGTGACGTAACATTATTCAGATCCAGAACAATGTTACGTGAGACCGACATTATTCCGGAGAGTATTCTAGAGAAATATTCGAATTGAATGTGGGAATATATGAAAATATTCTTTGGAATACTACCAGTCCCACACAACACTGTTATGGATCTGAATAATGTTATGTTATACCCTTGTGAACTTAGATCAAAGTCCCATGTTTGGATTATGAAACTACCATTGCAAAATGTACACTTGCTATTTGAATAATATTGGGATTCTTGATACACGTCAATGAACCTTGATCAAAACTAAATTACTTAGATTCTGCACACACAAAACTAAATTACTACACAATATATGATATTTAGTGTTTGACTACATTTAGTGTTGTTGCCACCCTACCATGCTCATCTGTAACTAATGTTCATATGTAACTAACTGCCAGTTATCCTTGATCATTGGTCTACTCTTGACCTATTCTTTACAATTTTATCTTATCCCCGTGTATAACTTTTTGAAGGTAACTCTTATAATTTTGAACGGTTAAAAACATGGTCTATGGTAACTACTGAAAATTATGGTTAACATAACACCCTTAATTTCTCCACACAATTTATGGTATTTAGTATGTCATGCGTAATGGTGTCACTTACTCTATTTTGAGGTGTATGTTAGGTTACACTAATGATCAACAGCTTTGTCATTAATGTCATTTCATGACACTTGATGTTCAAGTGCGCTTACTAATGTCTTGGCATGTGTATGTTCAATAATGTTATGAGGTGTAATATGCCTATCTTACACAATGGTCTACAAGTTGACTCGATAATATCTCCTCTTACATACTGGAACGAAAACTTATCATCTCAAGCATCCCAATGTGCTATGCTAAATGTTCACTTCATGCATGGAGTTACTGAAGTTGACGAGTAACATCATGTTGACAGTTAGTGGACGTGACACTTTGAGACCTCTAGACATGTACTTTAGCTTGTACACCAATAGGACACATGACATTAAATACCGTAACGGTATAGTGGAATAGAGTTGCAATAAAAATTGGCCCTCAAGGTCTACAAGGGACTTGTTTCTACTCAAGCCCATTCATTTATAGTGGACGAGTTTATGTGGACACCACGAAGCTCAAGCCACGTCTTATGTGGTACGCACCCATAATACTTTTTTTATAGTGTAGATAAGCTAACTATTTGTAGCTTTTTAGGTGCCATATGTGGTCCACCGTGATTGAAATGAGTGGTATACTTTGCTTAGTGACAAATTTAAGAAATTTATAAGCCTTCATCACTCTTCACCAATGAACGGGGAGGATCGATCGGTAGTTACAGATGAACCAGTTGAGTTTGAGAAATAACCGGTTGAAGTTCAAGACTTTAGGTCAATTACCGATCATTATGGAAGAATCTATGGAATATACCTTGAAAAAAATACAGAAAAACCGAAAGATCACAACATACAACCAGCGTCCGGCAAGAGCCTAAGGCTAATACAAATGCAGCCTACAAAATTTGTGACTTAGCCTATAAAATTTTGAAAGTGTAGGACAAAGAGCCTATGGACAATTTAAAAACATAGGATATCAACCTATGTGATAAAAAACATGTAGGAAATTTTGCCTACAATTTTTTTAAAAGAGAGGATTTTAGCCATTCATCCTTCTTCAAATTGGGAAATTAGTTGGCCTAAGTACATATCTTTAGGCTATATCTTGCAGGAACAGTAGAGGTTGAATCAGAAGATGGTGAGGACTTTCACCCTTAAACTCATTTGAATTTTAGCAACCTTTCATAACTTATAATCAACTCTTTAAAAAAGAGTTGGTTAATCCTTGGCCTTCAAACGTGGTGAAGGGCTTAGCCAGGTTCAATTCCTGCCAAGGATACCACTTAGTACTCAAATTTTGAATTTAAAGCCTACAACATTAAAAGATATGAAGGATTTTAACCTACTAAAAATTAGTTTTGAAGGCAATTTGGCGGGTAACTTAAAAACTCAAAAGGTTTTCAACTTACAAAAATTTGATATTGTAGGATGCAACCTATGCCATGAGGGAAATAGCCTATGCCCTTTTTAAGAGGTAGGCAATTAACCTTAATAACTTCAAAAACTTCTCGGACGTTGCATACGACCGGTTGGACTTGGAAACACTAGGATCTTGACCAATTATGTCCCAAAATCTGCCCAGACACTGTTCTTCAAGACATTGATGTACTAACTTACGATGCTTAATAAGTGATCGTGTAGAAAGATACTCTCAAGTCATGGTGGATTCTCTTTAGGATGGTTGTGGCTTTCCAACTTCCTCTTTACTAGCGAATAGGTTATTCTATCTATCATTTGACCTCTATATGTACCACTTCACATGCCATTGGCCCCCACACGATGTTCATTACAACAAATGAATATCTCAAAGCGTACTTCTTAACATTATTCAGATTCATAACAATGTTGTGTGGGACTGACAATATTTCACAAAATGTTTTCCACATTTAGTTTGAATATGGAGGATATTCCGTGGAATACTGTCAGTCCCACATACCACTGTTGTGAATTCAAATAATGTTATGTATTATTAAATCACGATAACATCTTATATGAACACAACCTTCTTCTCGTCACAAAATTATTGCAAAATATGAGATAGCAGTACATAACTGCAAATTTCTCCTCACACAAAAACCCTACAATCCCGAGATAGAAGATATGTCCACCAAGCCTCACCATATCACACCTTACACTAGACACTTGAGAATGCAACCTGACAAGGACATCATCGCAAAGCGCACCCATCATCCAAATTCATCCACCACTCGCCCAAATACACGACCATGAAGGAGACTACCAAACATCCATAACACTAGACATACTCTACCGGCTATGGGAAAGATATTCCACAAGCAAAACTAACCCCTCCCTCAACCTCAGCCCACCTCCGGAAGACTTTGCAACATAAATCCTACTATTAATCAACAAATACCTTAAACCACTACCACGTACACTGTCGGCTTCCATCTCCCCCCTAAACAAATCACCACGCCTTACCCCAAATAATCCTGGAAAACCTAATCAACGCCTTTCAACTAACACACTCCTACTTCTTAAACCCTCTCACATGTCCCACCGCATTCACCCAATATCATTCACCAGCCCAGAGAGACAAAACCTACCTTCCACACACAATGGTCCGGCCATGAATACGCCCATATCACCGACATTGACCTCATCCCGAAAGTCATCAAATGGGCTAAAATCGTGTCAACAAACTAACGCAAATAACACCACCACTATTGTTATCACACATAGGGACATGACAAACAACAAAATTGATCCTCTCCAACAACTAGATTCCACCCCCATTATAATAATCTCCCCACACCTCCTCCCCTATCCAATCATATTACCCCAGACTATTTACAATGTTGTATTTGAATAGAAAGGGTGCTATATTACATTGAATATTTTTTATCATAATTTTTCTTGCAAAATTAATGAGTACCCTATATTAGGTCTCATTCTGTTTCTAATATTGCACTAGTGAAGTACCCATGCAATTTTGTAGAGTCCACGCTCATTCTCATAATAAGAATAATGTGGGCCACATTATTTCTAACCCACGCTAAATGTTTAGTAGAAAATTAACATGGGCCACATTAATTTTTTTTTCCTAACCATTAATGTAGGTGACTATTTTTATTGTGCTATTTTTTCCATTGAACTTGGTTAGTTAGAAGTCTTCATGAAGACTTGGGGGCAAACCCGGGGTTTTGGACCCACATTAACTCCACCTTGATTAGAAAACTAGTGTGGCCCCACGCTAATTATTTCCACACTAATTCTCCACCCACACTAATAGGACTATTCAATATCGTCTTGAAATTCCATAACTACACTGATTATCACAATTAATGCGTGTGGTAGTAAATCCTGAGACACGTACTATTTTTCGAAGACTCAAATTTAGTGAGTAATACTCGATTCATGATTACATGCTCATTCACCATACATTTTGCAAGAAAATTAATGCATGCTCTAAGGTTCTTGTAGGGTGATAAAAACATTATTTGCAAAACACGTGCTTGCTATTGAATAATGCCAAGATGGATGATATTTTAAGTGAATTGCGCCAAAATGAACTGCACTTCCTAGATTTCTTGGTGGCACTGATCCCATAACGTAAAGAAATGTAAGCCTCCCTCGCTAATTGGGATAATTGTTGTAGTTTGTTCACCTATTTTACATGTAACATTTGGTAAAGTGTATATTATACCCGTTATTATTATTATTATTATCATTACTATTAACCCCGGAGGTTGGTGGTTGTGATGGAGTCGGTCATGCACGTTGCTTCTCATGCATGTCTTGATGCACTCGAAGAGCATGCCGGAGGCTTTTGGTGGGTTGCTAACCGAATCGGCTGCCGAATTTAACCCCTTAATTTCGTGTCTTTAGGTAGTATTTCTAGGCAACTAACTTTACTTCAAGAGACGCTCAAATTCGAAGGTGGCTTGAACACTATCACAACATGCAAAGACGTGAATCGTTCACAAGTACCTAGATTTGGCGTTATACCTCTTGCAGACAAACCCTGGACATTGACACATAAGAAATATTTAACAGTGTTAATTCCAGCTAATTTTGAGAGGTGAGAATGGAGTTACAGTGGATTTACATTAGGGTCTGGGTCCAAGAAACTTAGGGTTACTTCACACACGAGCCACTGTGACCATGAAATTGTGAGAGCCCAAAAGAAAGTGTTCAAAAGCCGTCCTGAGACACTTTCAAAATCATGTAGTGTGGTCACGGATCCTCAAGTGTAGTGTGAAGTCATATGTGATTGGGCCCTCAACCAAATGCTATTTCCTTGAATTTTTATTCATGCGGATCCTCACACATGATGAAATAGAATAAACCAATGGTTGTGAGCATTTGGAATGCCATGGTCTCCCGGTTTTGTGTTAGGCCTACTTCCAAGAGGTGGGTTTTGAAAATAGTCCAAGTGACCAAGAAACATGATCCATTCTATGCCATCTAGGAATCCATGTAGACTTTACATCCATCTTGCATTCACATACTCCATTGGTTCCTCAAGCATAGTGTGAAGCGAACTTGGACCAACTCCGTCCTTTTTCACCAATGAGAGTGCTTGAAGTGTTATGGTCACGGGCTCTCAGTCTTGTGTGTGAAGTGGCCCTTAGGGTCCAAAACACCCCTTCATGGACCTTACTTTGGGATCCAAAGGTTGGTACTAAGATGGAAGTTTGATTTCTCACAATGACATGAGCATTTCCGTGAATGAGGATTGCCGAGATATGACGGAGAAGTGATACCTAATTAGAGTCACTTCGCTTTCTCATACCTTGGACGATGTGTCTTGTGTAAACTCTTTGTATTCAAAATTTTGTTTGCAATGAGTAGGATCATTTGATTTTGGAGTTTCTTTGGTTTTGGACCCTAGTGTAAACCCAACCTTAGACTGTTTATCCAATAGTGTTCACTCCTGACAAGGAAAAGTAGCCCTTGGCCAAAGAGACGCTTCATTCACACTTGCTTCCCCAGGATGACAACGTTAATATCTATCTATCTATCTATCTTTATCCAATAATTAGTGTCACCAATCCAATAGCATGCATGTTCACTTTTCTCTCTCTCAAAAGTAGACCCTTTCCCCTTAACAATTATATCTCATGTTTGTAATGAGGAAGAAACTCAAATGAATTTCTATACAGCTGTTGTGAGATCATTAAATTCTAGATGTTCACATAATATACTCCAACAAATACATGTAGAAAACACAACATATTCCCTCCTCCCATCTATCCTCCTTCATCTCCTCCACCTTCATAATCCTCTCCACCAGTGTCGCTCTCCTTCCTCTTTGCCTTGGGACCCTTATGCATTCTTTGGGTGTTCTTACTCTCTTGTATACATTGTGTCCAAGTGTTCAATTCTAGTGAGTTTCAACATTCTAACTATATGTTCCACCCAGAGGGTGGACTCTTCATTGGAAACCTAAATCTGGAGATCAAAACCCAAGGGAGTTTGTGAAAACCTTGAACCCAAATGCAAACCCAAGAATGAACAAGGTAGACATTGAGGACTATTACCAATAGACAACAATGGATGAAAATGTGAATTGGATGAAACTAGGACATTTATTGTCAATTTTCTCTTTAAACCTTAGGCCTTTTGGTACATCTACCTCCACTTCAAAATTCGTAATAGCCTTTTTTAAATGTACATACCATAGAAAAATATTACATCTTCCTGATGTATACTGTGTATGCTAATACCTCAAATAATACGGTAGTTTGTACATGGTATGAAGAGTCCACCCCCCGTACTGTTTCAAGGAGAAAGCAAAGACTTGCAATGTTAACACTGAAATAACCAAGGGAATTAAAATGCATGACATCACTCTGTTAACAAAGGAGTACTACATTGATGGCCTTGTTTTCTTAGTGTGTCTTTCAATTTACTTTCGATGGTCATGATTGTCTAAGAAATGCACACACGACCTTACCATGTTCTCGCCTCAATTTTTCGAGCAAGCTTATCATTAGCTTTCATTCCCCTCCTTGCCCTTGCTCTCATTGGTTGATACTTTTTCTTCAAAAAAATAAAAATGATTTCAATATTATGGGGCTCCCTAAACCAATGCTCAAAGATTATGGATCAAGGTCCGCAAATTAGATAACATACACTACACTAAATATTTAGTGTAGTTTTCCACTATGTGTTTGCTAATGGAATCACTATATTCATTAATTTGAGACTTTCTCTTGTCTCAAATTAATATATGGACCACAACAACATGGTCTAATGTGTGGGTCGTCCTACCTAAACCATCTCGATATGAGTTCTTAATTGGGTTCTTGATATGAACACCTGCTTCAAAGTATTTGCATCTTACAACATTCTCTAGTATCTGTGTGATTCTATCCATGTTCTTATATTTGCAACTGTCTCAAAATGGCGAAAAAGTCCCAAATTAACGAATATAGTGATAGTTGGAGAAATGCATCTATTGAAGTTCTTGACATCTCGACTTCAAATTCCAATGGCCTCAGCCGTTGCTACATCAGAGAGACACTCAAAGGAGGCGGATCGAGCATTCTCCACGGAGCTCTGCCATAATTGCTAACTATACAAAAATTTCAGTGAGCTCTAGATTCCTAATTCAAGTCTTGGAGCTACATCGTAACTTGATTGCGTGGAATATTTGAAAGGGTTGGAATACCCTGGAAGGAGTTAAAGAATCAAGCAACGACAAATAAATCATGTACTCTAAAATTCCGAGCTCTGAATTTTTTGACCCGAATTCCTCCTGACACCTCGCAGCTAAGAAAGTTGAGCTACAAATTTGAAGGTAATTTTCTTAACATGTTAGTGGCAGGTGTTCCAAATGTCACACCTCCATGGTCTGAAGTTTTCAAGTCAAGTGACAACATCGAACTCCGAAGCATCAAATCAATTCGCACTCCACAGTAGAGAAATCAAGCCTCCATGGAGTGAACAATAGCTGCAATCTGTTCTTCCGACCAATCTGTCCGAGTCGAGAAAAATGTGTGCTCCTCGTCCACAAACTTCCTCCGTGTAGCAGCTCTCATGTCATCTTGTCGCATTTTGTGGGCATACTCGTCTAGGTTGAAGTCATCCTCGTTTAATATGGCGTCCACGCTTTCTGAGTCGAAATATTCGTCGAGCAGTTTCATGGATGCCGGGTCGTTTTTGTAAACGAATTTCACTTTTTTAGCTGTCCTAGAATCCATAAACGGCTTCACAATCTGCATTCAAAATGGCCAAAATGTTATCCTTGGTTTAGGGTTTAGGGTTTAAGAAAATGAAGGTCATGGCTTTTTGATTTCGACTCGCACAAATACAGAAAATATATCTGCAATAAGTTTCTCTGGTCCTTGGGAGGTCACTCTTTGGAAATTATCAAGAACCACTTGTATAGGGTGACAGAGAATTCAAAGGAGTTAATTTTATAAAAAAATCACATAGAATAGAAGGGTACTAGAAATTCAATTGGAAATTATATTAGGTATATTCCAAGAACACTCACAAATATCCGGGACATCTTGTGAAAAACACGGATTACTTCATAACCCACCTTGAAAACACCCTTTTATTGCCCCTTCTATCATGCACATGAGTTGGAACTTATTGATTAATTTCTCACCTGCCAGAAGGTTTCGAATATGAGAGGAGGGTTGTAGAGGATGGCAATCCCCAGTCGCTCGGGGTAGTGATTTTGCAAGATGTGAGCTGTTTCCTGTGTCGTTTTTACGGAAATCGCCTTGCTCATGTTCCAGTTTTTGAAGTCGATAAACCACATCATTTCCTCTTGGCCTTGGGGTAAGTTCAAGATGGCGTTCTCCATTGAATAAACTAGCTGTTTGATTTGACCATCTCTCGACGACGTGTTCTGCACCAATTTCATCGTAACTCGTATCAAAGACAAATTACGTGAAAACAGTAGTACTGACACCGAAACACATCCTGATGGAAAATGTCAGAATATTTGGAAATAGCAGTAACTCCTCATGATAAAGGCGATTTGATTCTCCGTGGCCTCGAATCATAGACATGCCATTGAAACTGGCTAGTGGTCTACCATCACAATCCCTAGAGATACCAAATTTTATCACTTTTTTTAGACTTAGATAATGTAGTTGAAAATGAGGCACACTTTGTGTTGGAATGTACCCACCATATTTCACGGAGGCTACTCTACTGCGCTACTCTAGGAAATTAACATGTTTGATACCATCTTGCTATACTTTTAATCCCATAAGCCTTTTGGCTTCCGAGACTTCAGAATCAATATCATTTCAAGGCAAGATGATTTTGGAAAATGAGATTAATGAAGTTATTGGAGCTTTTCAAGTACCTGATTTGCGGGTCGCATTACCAGGACGGTGTGCCCCTTCTTATCTACAACACTAGCTCTGTACACTTTTCCAGTCTCCGACTCCTGTGCAACATCTTCCTGCACATCACAATTCAGCCATCGACTCAACATTTGAATGATAAAATGAATTTTCGTAATGGCAATCGAATGCAGCTCTTGGTCCACAAATTGATCTACTGCTCTCCAAATGCAACCAGCATTGAAGCTTTTGGGTAGACTTTCAACAACAAAAGATTAAAATGGCAACCCTATGTTAGGCGCTGACTCACTGCGGTCTAAGTTTGATGTTGAAATCAGTGTTGATATGTGACCCTAAAGATAAGGTGGATGTGCTTGATTCCAATGTAGCAAAAACTTGGACACTTGTATTTGAGTGGTATGTGGCTAGGTGTGGATCTAAAAACGGACACCACAAAGGCATGTGTTTAGAATAAATTGGATAATGTGCTCAAAATATGTTAATTGATCTAGGTTCAATAGTCAACATAATTGGGAGGGGATGGGAGAGGGGAGGGGGCTATATGACCATTTAACGAGCATGAGAATTTCAATTTGATGATGAATTATACAAATATATGAGATCTCAAAATTATGGGGCACATGGCTATGGACGCAATTTGAATTTGCTTACCATCTCGCAATAATTACATGTTCTTATCTTACTAGAAACGGGTGCAAAGAGAAAAGGTGTTTGAGTTAGGCACTTCTACCTTAGCATTGTGGCTTTCATGGGTACTAATCACTTAAACCATAGATGTAACCACAACCTAGATGCACCACCTAGACATGGTCAAATGGGTGCTACACTAAATAGTCCTATTAGTGCGGGTGGAAAATCAACATGAAAATGGTTAGCGTGGGACACACTAATTTTCTGATCAAGGTGGAATTACTGTGGATCCAAGACCCCAAGTCTTCCCCTAAAGTCTTCATGGAGACTTGCGATCAACGCCTTGCATAACATAAAACAATCATCTTACATCAAAAGTAACATAAAAACAAGTAAACCATCCACATTAAATTTCTAAGGAACACAATCAGTGTGACCCACGCGAATTTCCAACTAGAAATTTAGCGTGAATTGAGGATTACTATAGCCCACAGAATAGGACGGTTTAGCGGAGTTTACAATTGGACATTGAATTATAAGTAAGGAGGAAATCAGATACATGAAGTAAATTAATTTCACTAACCCACGAAATCTCCTGCGGTTTGTAGGTCTCTCGCCATTCCAAGGACTCTCGGAGCATCTTCTCGGCTTTCTTGAGATTCCAATTGCGAGCTCGGAGGTACCGGCGGAGGCATGCATCGGTTGCATACTGTGATGAGCGCTCACTCAGCACTCCAAGTGCTGTCCGCAATTCCTTAACCTGCCAATCAACCCATATTTCCACATTGCTTCTATCAGAAAATTGTCCTAGATAAAAGGTAGAGATGCCTGATTCAGTTACTTACCTTAATCAGACACCTTTCATTCGAGTGGTTTGATGTGTCTCGAAGAACGGATACCAGAAACATAATTTGTGATTAAGAGAGATTTGGACTACGTGCTCAAACTATGATGACCAATCTAGATTCAATAGTCAACAAAATTTGGGGGGACCATATGACCATTTGATGAGCACGGGATCTTGACAATGAATAAGAAATTCACATGAGTTCCAGAAATTATGAGGAGAGTGGCTACAACCTCGGTTTGGATTTGCTACCAGTCTCCTACTAATTGCGTGTTTCACATGCTAGGAAAAGTGGACTGTTCCAGAAAAGCCAACCATTTAAGACCCATATACCTTACCTAGATTGCTGCTGTCAGCTTCAAATGAATTCATAGACAGTGCCAATAAGATCATTCTCTACTTCTGGATCAAATTTGAGCACAAGGCCAGAACATCAACGAATATCATCATGTAAACTATCTCAAATGCCAGTGCTTCAAAAACAGGTCGATATAAGTCAACGCACGGCCATCCATGGCGCAGATTAATGTGTCGGTAGAGGTAGAAACTGATTTCTCTACCTTGATGAATTTCCACCCATGCTCTCTATCTGACTATACAACAAACTCACAAACCTTGTAGAAAATTCCTTCAGTAAATCTCCTCAATGACACACCTTAGTTTCCTCGTCAGTATGAGAAGTAGGCTCGCTGGCGCTTTGCCACCTCCGCCCCAATCTCCTCAATGACATACTTAATGTGTCCGCTTCGCCCTCTCCGATCCTGTTCTTTGGTAATTATTCGGCAATTTCAACGTTCTTGCTCTTTCTGGTACACAATTACCAACTATTCCAACCATCGATTAATTCCACGCCCTAAAACCTCTGTAATCACAGCAGCTGCCAATATATCCACTCCACCTTCCAACCCAACACCCTGAACCTCCACAGGTAACCACACATACATAACCCAACTCATATATCAACCAACTAGCCCTCAACGAAATTTCCACTCACTAAGTAATGATCTGCACCTGCTCATCAATCAACCTCGATGCTGCTCCTTGCGCTCCATATGTTTATGAATTCCTGTTGCGATGAATCACGAGATCTTGCATGAACACATACCCACCCTCTCCGATCCTGTTGGGTACAAATTCGGCAGATTCAGCAGTCATGGATTTTAGCTACACAATTACCAACTATTCCAGCAATATCGGGATTCATTCCAGTCCATAAGGCAAATTCTTTGTGATCAAAACAATTTCCAACTCATCCCCCTGAATTCCACAGGAGCTTGACACCCAACTAATTCACCCAACTCCTCAACAGCCAATTAGCCCTGCTCCAAACTTCCAGATCCTTGTAAGTTAGAACCTATGATGTGCACCTGCTTGATCAGCACTCCAAATATATTGCTGTAACTGCAAATCACGAAATCATCTTCAACAACTTGGCCAAAAGATTACGATCCACGCCACCACCAACTATAAGATCTGGTTGCTACAAATTAAGGGTACTGCCGCCATGATGATCCTAGGCTATGATCTAGCCGAGGATGCTTCTGACTTGTCACCAAAGCTCCGAATCAGATTTTCAAAAGGCTAGAAAGGTGAGCAAGCTCTAAGTAAAGTACCAGGACCTGCATCCATGCAGAAGCAGCAGGGTGAACTTCACACCTTTTTTAATTCCTTTCTAAACTATATTCTCTCAATTCTAATTTCCTATACTTTAATTCTGAAGCGTTTAAGCTCGCTCCGTTCACACTCATGAGATTCTTGAAAGGTTGGGAGCATTGGATGGCAATCTCTCAGGCAACTGCCTTCCACAAAGTCGAGATTCATCTACACCTGCCGACGCACTTACTGAGTCGTTAGAATCTTCGTGCTACAAAGTCAAAGGGCGAATTAAAATTTGGGCCCATGAATCGTTTGTCCTGGTCGAATCAAGAATCAATGAGTGTGTGCTGATGAATAGGGTTGTCACACGTTGATGCCCATCCATGTCAGCACAATGAGTTACCCCTCATTTAATGTAACTCTTGTACACTGTTTAAAGTATTTAGTGTCTCGTACACTATTTGCAAAGGGCCTGAACTAGATGATTCGAGGTCTCAAAGTGCCACGCCTGGTAATTGCCAATATGATATTATTCATCAACATAAGTAACTTTTTTAAGTGAAAATAATCTGCATTATGACATTTAGAGTAGTATATTGGGACACTTTCAATATGCAAGGGGAAGATCATTTTGAGCGTACTAATGGCAAGTGTCATGTGTTTACATTTTAATATGCAAGAGGAAGATATTCTTGAGCATAGTAATGGCAAGTGTCATTTGTGTACACTTGAGTTAACTTGTAGACCATTGTGTAACATAGGCATGGACCTCCTAACATTATTGAACATGCTCATGCCAAGATGTTAGTAGGCGCACTTGAACACTAAGCGTCATGAGGTGACACTTATGATGAAGTTGTTACTTCATCAGTATAACTTAATTAGGATTTGCCTCAAAATACGGTAAGTGACATTATTACGCATGTGACACTAAATACCATAATCGGTGGTAGTGTTTCATTTGGAAATGTTACATAGCATTGCTAAGTTCATCCTGCCACTTGCCCTAAGTAGGAGAGTTATTTGACCGCTAGGATTAAACAAGTTGTGCTTCTCAATACCGACAGTGTAAGTCATAGTGATGTGGCAATGTCCCCATAATACGTGACATGTCTTCTTATTTAGAACGGATGAGTGAGCATGAAGTTTAGTAATGGTATGATTATGTTCATGCAACAATGTTTCAATGTCATACTGTAATCATGTTTTATGTTCCAATGATTCAGTTCCTTCGAGAAAGTTCCCTTCCTCTTTATTGGTCAAATCTTCTTAAAAGTTTCCAAAGAATATTCCCCTCGAGAATTGGTGATAATCATAACCAAAATGAACTTTGGAAATCATGGAAAGAATACATTGGATTTGAACCCGTACCCCCCTTATCCTTCCCACACACCCACTAGTAGAACGTAGAGAGGATATACCTTTTCACACAAGTAAGGATTCAATTTGAGAAATGCAAGCATCCCCAACTCCTCAAAATTTACTAAGTCCCATGATTTTGTGCTTGGCATAGTGAAAACACCATGGGCCACTTCAAACACGAGCCAAGAGCCATGACCATGAAATTGTGAGCCCAAAAGGAAGTGTTCAAAGGCCGTCCCAAGACACCTCCATAATCATGTAGTGTGGTCACGGACCCTCAAGTGTAGTGTGGAGTCATATGTGATCGGGCCTTCAACCAAATGCTATATCAATGACTTTCTATTCATCCAGGTCTTCGCACATAATAAAATAGAATAAATCAATAGTTGTGAGCGTTCGGAGGGCCATGGTCTCCCGATTTTGTTTCAGGCCTACCTCCAAGAGGTGGGTTTTGAAAATAGTCCGAGTGACCATAAAACATGATCCATTCGATGCCATGAAGGAATCCATGTAGACTTTACACCCATCTTGCATTCACATACTCCGTTGGTCCCTCAAGCGTAATGTGAAGCGAACTTGGACCGGCTCCGCCTTTTCCACCAATGAGAGTGCTTGAAGTGTAATGGTCACGGGCTCTCAGTCTCGTGTGTGAAATGGCCCTAAGGGCTGGTTTACACTATGGTGGAGAAGGCCTCCGGTCGGTCAAGAATGCTTGGCCAAGACATGGTTATATGAGGCAAATGGTGGATGTGCCGGAGAAGAATTAAAGGCAAGAAAATATTGTTATTGAGTTGGGCTTGTCCGGCCTCTTGAGGCCGGAGAAGCCCAACTCCAAAAAGTGCCGCCATGTAGGCGGCCATGTCATTTTATCATCCATGAGAAAAGTTCACCACCATTGTTTTCTTCACCTAGTGTAAACACCCACCGGTCAAGAGTTGCATTTTCGACCAATCACAATTGAGAAACGCCCTTTTTTTCATGACCAGTGGACTTCTCCACCGTAGTGTAAACCGGCCCTAAAGCCTTCAAAGTGATATTTCTCGGGTCGAGTTACACAAGGTGACCTTTAATTAGATTCCATTGCCAAAGGGTCCCATAGTAAACTATGCTCCGGAAGGTTTGGGAAGGCTCCCCCTTGGGAGCATTGAATTTGGATCTTGTTCAGGCTTTGACTTCCTTGAAATTGGGTGGGTTGGTCATTTGAGTGCGTAAGTTCCTTGCCACCTCACATGCCCACATGCAACTTCCTAGGGAATAAGAACCCGATAATGCATGGTTGACAATTTTTTGGATGTGGAATTTATGGGGACCACCAAAGTGCCTTTACTTCGGCCACACCCTACTATAACTAGTGTGTTGGAACACCTACTTTTGCTACACCCTACAATTGTCGGTTTCTAGATGCACTACACACACTAGTGTGAAGGGTGAGCCTACTAATTGAGCATGTGTTTGTCTTGATGTTCGCAAGTAATTGCATCACTTGAACCTCCATCATTTAGTATCATTGTATTGGTCATACATTTTGTACGAATGCTTATGTCACTCCTAGTTAACGACAACGATTCTTTTACATTAAATTACAGATGTAACATGACATATTTAATAGCCAAAGTGGCAAATTTGCGACATGGAAGCTAGCTGGACATGGTCAATACCATATTTATGCAGGAACAATGTGTCAATCTCAAACTTAAGAAGTATGTCAATTCTGACTCTTCATGGATTTAAGGATAGACATATGTTGGCTCATTGAAGACATTTATGATGGCAATTTTTTAGGTTTACAAATCCTATATACTAGAGGTTAGGTGGACCTCAACAAAAGAAACATGTGGCTTGCTCATAAAACATAGAACATTTTTCTTTTTCTTTTAAAAAAATTCATTGTGGCAATAATTTTCAAAAAATTCCATGACGACAACATGATGGAAACATTGCAAGCCCTACATGGGAATTAGACCCCTATTGCAAAATGGACTATGCCCTATGGCAATGTAGGACAACCTACAAAAAAAACAACCACATTAGCTCCCCAAACCCCTCACAAGCCACCAAAACTTAATTTAGACACAAATACGACTCAAGTTGGTATAACCAACTGCACATCATTTCACAGGTTGGTTGGGGTTGCTAAAGCCCTTTCACACTACAACCCCTACATCATGGTTGATGTCCTCCAACCCTACATCATAACCCGCCAACATGAATTCATTTTGAGTTTGAGTGTTTAAACATTAGCCCATAATCATAGAATACAATCCACAACAAATGGCATATGCACAATGCAATTGAGAGGAATGGTGTGCTTAACACAATGGTATGTGGGCAAATTTTGGCCCTGACATAGCATTGCAATTTATGCAATAATATTCCAACTTAAACAAAAATATTGTAACCTTCGCCACAAAACTCTTGTCTCTCTAGTGTATACTAATTGCACCTATTACATGTCTGCTAACTTGTGTAATCTACCACCATCTATGTGTGAACCTCAAGGCTCACATGCCCAACCCCCACAAAATGGCATGGGGGTCCTACATCTCAACCTCCAAGTTGCGTAGAAATAACTACACAACAACTCTCCAGCTTGGCCTCCTCCAAATTAAACTTGCAAAGCCCTCGCCATAAACACTAGCCACTACACCTTAAAGCAACTATCAGATTATATAACAAAAGTCTCACTTAGATGGCTTGATTGGCTTGCTTTTGCCTTTCACAAACTTCTTCCTCTTGCAAACCATAAGTTCAATTTGTAATGTGGCATTTCCTAAGGATTGATAGCTTCGTTGTAAAGGAAAAAGAACAAGCTTGAAGAACTTTTGCGAGCACACACTGTGAGTTTAAAATTCTTTGAGGTGATTTTAGGGCTTGCTCTTCATGAAGGACAAGCTATAAAAGGTACATTCATCCTCAATTGATCCCAATGCCTACACAATGGCAAGTTCAAATAGCTTGAAGTACTTTGACATATGAACCATAATAAGGTCATTAGTTCCCAACCTTCTCCACAACTCATTGGATTTGTTCCACATGTAGCTCCAATTTTGGGATTGGGTGTTACCTCTACGCTATCAATTCGTGTGCACACTCTATACCTCACTCGCATGATAGTGCCTTCCGAACCTTTCATCTCCTCTGCCCATGGTAGCATTGCACACCACATGTCCTAGAAGTGTTGTTTTTTGTCATAGAAGAAGAAGAAGAGAAGAAGAAACGTTGACCTTGTAATCAGCGTGATTGGAATGCCCGTTTGACCCACCCTTGGCATTAAACCCTCAGGGCATAATACCAATGATGTAGGACTAGTAACGCCTCTCGGGGTGGGCACTATAGTGACACACTATACTAGTTCCTAGCTAGCCACTAGTGTCTTGAGGATACCGGACATGGAATCCCCCCAAAGGGCTTTGAGGTACCCATACAACAAGGTCCAAGGACCCCCCACCATAGTTGGGTGGACTAAAGTGGTGAGCACCACGCCGGCATGGGGAATAGAACCCACAACCTCCTCATTGGGAGCCATGAGCCCTAACCACCAAGCCAAGCCCGTGCTGCCTAGTTTTTGTCATACTCCTATTGTTTGTGCTTCTCCTTATTTTTCCTCCCCTTCAATGAGCTAGAACATGTTCTCCCTTCTCTAGAATTTTGGGATTGCATGCAACATTATTTATTTCCAAAATTCTCACATATGACAAATCCAATCATTTTCCCCCCTTACCCTTGTTAAAAGTGCAAAAATAAGGATTAAAAGCATCTGATTCAAACAAACATTTGTACCTAAAACTTGCAAGAACAACAAAAAGACCATGGCAATGGCAGGTAGTTGTTATAAATTTTGACTTATATCGCAAAAGAACACCCAATATACAAACTAGATCTACAACAAAATAGGTTGGAGAAGAGAAGGAATGGGATTTCAAACCTACACCCTAACACTTTGGTTGCAAATTCCACATGTGTCACATTTCCAAGCCACAAAAGTGGGAAAGACAAGAAAAGAGCATATCAAATTTTAGAGAGTCCAATTACAAAAAGTAAAAAAACAAAGGTGGAAGACAAGACCCCACTTACAACCCACAGTTGAGGTCACCATATGTATGAAGCATTGTGCACCACACACAAAAGCCACATAGATTTGGTAAGAACCAGCATGCACAAATGAAAGCACTAATGAGGACAAGAGAGATTGCTCAGATGTGTAGGGAAAACATAAATTGCATATCAAAGTTGGAAGGAAAAAATCACTTACTTGTTTGGGAGCAGAGTAGTCAAACTGGACAACATTTGAAGAGTAGTTGCCAAATACGTCCCATTAAATGCCCAACAAATTTGTAAATCCATGGTGATGTACACCAAGTGGGTGTTGTTAGATAGATCTCAGGGAGTGCACTATTCATTAAAACCAAGCATCACGTGCGTGCATGCCCCTTATTAAAATACCCTTGTATACATTTTATTTTTGCTAAAATCAAGCAATATACTTACAAATCTCATTGCTTCAAAATACATTTCCATGCGTACACAAGGGTCCAAAAACAAATACAAAAATTGTATATAACATGTGTACAAATGTTTGGAAATGCAAAAATATGGCCCTATTATATGTATAATATCAAATCATGGATTTTTAGTTATAAAGTCGTTACTTAGTGGATGAAAAAACACATGATTCTTGGTCCAGGTCTGACTTGAACGCGTAAACGCGTAAATGCGTACTTTACATATATTTGTCTATAGCCTCATGTATATCTACTTCTTGCTTAATAGCAATATGTCTATTGTATGTACATTTTGTACATGCTTGTTTTAAATAATACCCCTTTTGTTCACCCACGTGTATAAATACAATACTTGAACAGTGCACTCCCTGGGAGATAGATAGATAGAAACTCTAGTCCCAATTTAAGGGGCCGGCGTGAATGAAGTGTCCGTTCGTATTGTCAAATGACCCGATGCCTGTGGGTGTTGTTACACATATGCCACACAAATTTTGACAATAAGTGGGCACCTCAAAAGAAGATTTGGTGCCATGAGATCCTCAAGTCATCCATCACGATTCATTATCCTTTATGACAAAAAAGACAATACTTCATGACACGTACCCTAAAACTTAAATCCCAATACCAACACCTCGAAGAACTCTTTGCCCCCACACTTGGACCAACACGCTCCAACCAACCACGCTCCAACCCTACCACATCTCCGACGACAGAACCTCCTCCTATCACAATATCCCCCACACTACCAACTATATGCTTTCATAATTGCCTTAAGCCTAGTACTCCAACAATGCAACGAACAACTCTCCAGACATCTCGACCCAAGATGTCTAGTAGCACCGGACATGTTACCGTAACACAATAGCTGGTTCGTCCCCTGGCGAACGAATATTTATTTATTTTGAAAAAATAAGGTTCGCCTCTCAAAAAACTGAATTTCTCAATTTTCATTTTTAGCAAAAAAATCAGTAAAAATGACCTTAAATGGCTTAGAAACACCAAAAGATTGCAAAAATTAATTAATTTTATTTTCGTTTTTCTGTCTTCATAATTTCATAATTTTTACGTTTTTATTTTTAGAATTATTTTTGAACGAACCAGCTATGGTACTACGGTACCCTCTTTTGCCTCATCATCTATATATACTTGAACACCTATACGTTGCGAATTGATTTTGGAACTATAGTAAAATTCTTCATTTGGATCCGAATCTTTGATATTTAACATTGCAATTACAACATTTTCGGCATATGACGGGAGATGAGGGCTAGGGCTTGGACTTTGTAGGAATTGTCTATGTGCCCAAAATGAGAGATATTTCCTCTTTCCAGTCATATTCCTAAAATCAAATCGATCAAATATGTAAATAAATTTGAAGAAATAAAAATCAACTAATGAATTTAATGAAATGGACGAATTGAATCAACAATTATTGTATTAAAAATTACTCACACTCAAATTCAAGCATCTCCTCATCCAATAAGTGATCATCTTCTCGTGTAAGATTTTGAATATTCTCCTTAGATGGCCCTTCTTTTGGAACCTTTTCCAAAAGTGGTTTCAATATGTGCTGAAACATGTCACTATCACCCTCGAATGCAAGAAGATGTCTGCCACATGCACATGTTGCTAGGATAGAAGCTCCAATGGAACATGTCAAATCAACAACGCATTCATTTGTTGGTGTAAACAATTCAATAAGGTCGGAGGAACTTCACAGGCATATAATATTGGCCTACAATGACCCTAAGTGTTGAAACAATCAAAAGATATCGTATGTAAAATCTTTCATTCATGGTGAGGATGTTGAAGAACATGGTTGTCATGTTAATATGTCACATCCACTGACATGGCAACGATATCCAAAATGTCAACTTGATTTTTTTCTTTTGGGGGGGGGCGTGGGGGGGGGGGATTTAATGGGGATAAAACCTAGGTAAAATCAAGTCAATTGTGTCGTTGATTAATTTTAAAAAGGACAAAAATGATTTGTCAAATTTAGTCAATTACAAATGATGTTGATGGAAGTAATTTTTTTTCTTCATAAAATGTAGTTCACTTCACGGCATACTAAAAAAATAATTAAAAAACAAGTATGTGAGTCTAGTCAACTAGAAGAATTAATCATTACCCGTTATAAGTAATGTATGTCAAAAATTATTTTTATTTCAAACAAACATGCATGTCTATTAACCTTTAGAAAAATGGACATTTGTAAAGACATTGCACCTACCCAATCAATATTTAAATACCTATTAGACTTGATAAAAGGAATTTAGCTCTTGGAAGGATTGTACTAACCACAATCTTGCTTGTTCATGTTGTCCATACCCACCCCTTCCCAAGCCTTTTACACAAATTCCTAACAACTAAGGCAACAAACTTTGGGGCTTTGAATTACAAGGCATGTTTTAGACAATAGAAGATAGATTAAAAAAACTTTAAATGGTATATTACATGCATGATTCAATAAAATGAATGCGTTGTGGTTGATCAAAGTTTTAGGGTTTCTTGGAGCCAATAGACCAAACAACCTCTCAAACAATTCAACAACCACATATGCCCTAGCTTCTACAAGGAATCTTGCATGGGACTTGAGTTCCTCCAAGGATTCAAATCCCATCTAATATACTCCTACACACATACACACACACATACACACAAAGAGTTAAATACAAACTTTCCACAAACTAACCCCCTTCATTGAACATACATGCTATGGGACATAAAAAAACATGTGCATCCCCACAATATGATGTCACCTGTTGCAGAACAAATTATTAGATTATAATTGACTTGGAAAAATCTAAAACAACTAAACTGATTTTAATAAATTTTGAGGGCCACACTTTCACTACATGTCCCACACCAAAAACACCGGAAAAAATACTGCAGGTGCCAACCCATATTATATATATTGGAGGTCCATGAAACAATTAATGAGATTTTCTTCAAATCTTGCTCATTGTATACAATGCTATTTTTAAAGACACCAAGATCACATTCTAAATCTTAGTCATTTGCCAACTGTAGTGATCATACAAAGACTGTAAACTACATCTTGCTTCAAGAAACACCTTTTAGTTGCTTCCAATGATGATATATCCTTCAAAACTTGCTTCTTTCCCACAAACAAACATTCTACCTTTAGTAGAGTTTCTCATTCTCTTTTCTTTAGTAACAAGTTCGCCTTCTAAGCCATTTGAGAGCAATATGCATTCAAAGATAATCTGCGTTCACCTTCATGAAACACCACCTTGTTGATTTTTGATGCCCCCCCCCCCCCAAACTACGTTTGCACTTAGGAGGTTTATGTTCTCTACATTTGCATTCTCAATTGCTCTCATTTAATATCTTATGTGCAACTAGAAGTGGATGAATGAGAACATGTGTGTGTGGTTAAATATTGAAGTGTGACTAGTGTTGCAATCTATTTTCATGCGTGATGGTGTACACTATGGACCACACTACAAGGATGCCAAGGGTAAGTCACACTCTACATATGCCCACTATATTTACCTCAATCAATGTAATTTTCTAGATATATGGTCAATTGAATGTAATCAACTGTAAGAAAAGATAAAATTTAGAAATTGTAGTCGACCACATTTAGCATTGTGCGGTTTTGGGGACCTAGGGATAGACTAAAACCTAACTTAGTTGATAGGCCCCGGGTATGGTTAAAGCTTAGCAATACTCGACTTTGTGTGTGGGAGTAGAAGGTATGGGCATAGGTGGGGTTGTAGTTAGGTTTTGACATTTGAGGAGATGGTTGTTTAGTTTCGGGGAGTGCTATCTTGTGGGTGATGAGCAATAAGCGGTAACTTGTGAGCGGAGAGGAAGGTGAAATATTTGGTAATAGGACCACTAGTATCCTACAACCGTGGAATTTTGGCCTTGGCACTTATGATTTTTAGGGTTTAGCAATAAGAGGGGAGGGGAGGATAAATAACTTGAAATCCAATGAATACCAAATACTGGAGCACACCAATACATGGAACCCCCCCACTTGTCACAAATACTCACCAAGTATACATCACAATCCCCCTCAATTATATCCATACATAACCACATCAACCAAGAAATAGCCCACGGAGAACCCGTCACTCAACAAAACCTCGCACAACATTTCCCCCGCATACCCAAACAACTCCTCCAAGCACTTGCCCAACGCAACCACCAGGTCACTGGTTATAAAACTACCCATAATCCCACACACAACCAACCCACCCAACCACAATGCACAAACACATACAACACCAACACCCACATTGTCACATGAAACACAGGGCACATTAGCTCTAGTCTACCGGGCATTGTAGAACTCATACATACCCTACACAATAAACCAACATTATTCTTTTACAAGAAACTAAACTAACCAAGAACAAGTCCACCACATACATAGACAACATGTTCCTAAACTACAAGATACTATACAACAATATGAATATTGAAGGCCCTAGAAGAAACCGCTAATACACTATGAATAAACCCTCCCCCCCCCCCCCCCCCCGAGGAGGCATACTAGCCATGATTTAAAAAAAAATCTACACTTCTGAAAACATAACCAAAATCCCCACCCAACCCACATCTCACCTTATTTACAAGCCTTCAACAAATCCGACAAATAGCTAACACTATTCCTCATTATGAATCTATATATGTCATCGCACCCACATGACCTAAACCGCATACCCGACATCATAACCCAACTCAACATCCTAATAAAGCATCACCCTACACACAAAACCATACTCGCAAGAGATTTCAACAGAGACATCTTCCTACATGGACATACCCATGAAGGCACACCGCAAACTCCCATTTGCAAAGATAGAGAATGGGCACAACACATGCAAACCCTAACCCTACACCCAATTCGAATAACTGAAACCCTTTCCTGATAAGGAGGGCACAATTACTCATCCACTAGTCTCATTGATGGTTTCTATACTAACATGCCAAATCACACACACATAACATGCACAACCCTACTCCACCAAAATCAAAACTCAGATCACTATCCCGTCAACCTAGACCTAGGTCCCAAAATAGTAGCCCAAAAAGTTGACAAACCCACAATACACACACCCCAAGAATTACATACCCCATACTACCAGAAAAGATTCAAAAAATACACGTCTAGTTCCAAGAAGCCACCAACCTTGCCACACAAGCACTCATTTAAAAACTACACACTCCACACCTTCACCATATAGAATGGGAAGAAGCCCAAGAAAAATTCCAAGACATAATCAACACACTTAGTACATGCATTGAGGAAACATGCCTCGACACACAAACCCCACACACTTTCACACAAAGCCCGACAATAAGGTGGTTTCCTCCCATGCACACAACAAAAATTGTAGAAACACCACCTTAAGATTTACCACAGCTATAGAAAAGCAATGCAAACGACGCACTCCATACCATGCACAAGTTGGCCAAGCCACCAAGACATCCAACAATTATACACTCTAAAAAATACGCCCATCCCCCCCCCCCACCCCCGCTAACAACGCAACGGTCAAGTAATTGATTGAAGATCTCGCTATTATAGGCTGTACAACTAAAATAGAAGACCACAAAATCACCACCAAACAAACCGCCATTAATTGTAAAAAAACCATCACAAAATATAGGCTCCTACTAAACACTAAAAAAAATATATACATAAAAAAAAATTAAACCATCCATAAAACACACCATTAGATTGCCTCAAAGACACTAATGGCAATATACTCACAAACCCAATAGATATAAAACAAGTAATCCTACAAACACAACAAGGCTCCTTTAACAAAAAGAAACCCTCCTATGTGACGACCCCACGGACCACCCCACAACATGCCAATGTGCAGTCTGCAAATACCCATGGCATGCCCAGGACAAATTCATCATTGAGAAAATAGGCCCCCACAACTCCATAATTCAAGAAAACTTCTCTTGAGAACCAATATAGTAAATATCCTCAAACCCCACACCAGAATTGTTTGAAACACTCTTGTTGCGTCCGTGCCGAATGTCACATCACAACCTTTTTTTATCATCCACAATGTGATAACCTCCACGATTTTCACACATGAAGTTCATTTTCAAATTGGTAAGGCCGGACATCATTCCTGTCACAATATATTTGAAACTCTTTTTGGGAGTAGTTGTGAAGTACACAAGCCATGGCACTTGAGATTGTTGCAATTTCATCGAGAATATCAACAACTTATCAATATTCTCACATATCTTTGGTAGCATGTATTTCTCCATGGAAATGATATGGTTCAATTTTATGGTTATTTGGCTCTCCATGTCATCCAACCTCTTCATTACCTTGGTTTTACTCTCTTATATCTCGTAACACACTCTTCGTCTTCATCGTTGAATTAATTTTTGCACATCTACATCCATCACATCATCAACATCATCCATCCATTGTTGGTTGTGTAGCCATCAACTCTTCATGTTTCATGTCACAAGGGAGCACATTCTGTAGTTTTTGCAAGTGTCGGAGATGTTTATATAATATATTATCCCATGTCTTCTTGCCCAACAAGGCTTGTGCATCATCATGACCTCCTTGCAATGGACCGTCCTCTTTCCAATTGTGCTCAGAAGAAAAATCGTAAGTTGCCAAAATAATAGATTGGAGATCCTCAACCAAAACAACTTGATGTTCTTTGTGAATTTGTGGAATCAAACATTCCACACATGTGGGACGTAAAATTCCCTCAACAAGTTTCACTCTTTGGCAACCCAAAACAAGATGAGCACAAAGATCATGGATGGGTTTTATAATATGTGTATGTAGGAACTCCAAGATAACATCTTTGTCGGTCTTTGAAGAATGCACCATGATTTCAATGTCAAAACCGATTTAACCACAACTCTTCATGATGACTTCCATCCTGCTCGTGTAGAATGGTATCATATTCTTGACAAGCTTATAGCTATTTTTTCCATTATCTCTTCCAAAAAGATTTTGAAATACGACCTACAATGAAGGATAATTTCATTAAAAATTGATTCTCTTTGAGTTGTCAATGCATTACTTTTAAACACAATCATAAACAATGACCCTACTAAATTTCCTTCCAAAAGATTTCTTTATGATAGTATTTTGTTCACAAGTACAAAGTTGGAAATATGAAAAGAATCTCGTGTAGTCTATATATATATATATATATATGAGAAGAACCGCAAGACAAAAGATTTTACAACGAAGAATTACACTTATGTTGCTTTCTTGACCACTGTATAGTGTGCAACAAGTAGAAATCCAATGACATGAATTATACCAAAAAGGCAAATTGCTACTTATAGCTTCTTCCTTACAAATACATACTAAAATGCAAAACTATCATCTCAAGTATCCCAATGTGCCACCACTATAAGAAACCCGTGTTTTTTGTGATGTTTACAAAAAACGTCTACGTCAACATGGACATCTACATTTAAACAGAGAACATCTACAAGAACGACAGAATGAACGGGACGTTGTAAACAACAACTTAATGTTAGTAGGCAAACGTGGGCATGTTGGCGGCCAGACATGTGGATGTTAGCCACCAAACGTGGGGATTCAGTCGTGAAACATTGGGATGTTAGCAGTTTAATGCGTAAATGTTTGGGGTAACTTGAGCGTCGATGGCGACATTATGTAGGACATGGAGAGAGGAGTCCAAGTGCCACGTCGGCAAGGGCTCCCGGTTTTGACTATGGGGAAGACTTTGAAATTTGGTGCCACCTCAGCTACAACGCTGCCCGGCACCAAAAAAGTGAAGTGCCCGGGCAGGTTTTCAAAAATCCAAAAAAATATAGTTTTTTAAAATTTTTAAAATTATAAATAATAAATTCCGGGGTTGGTCCGCATTCAATTTCAATACTTGAAAAATGTACAATTTTCATATTTTCATGTTCTTAGTGTTATTATAAAAAAATCGAGAATGATATGGAATATTTCAACATGGCAATGACCATGGAATATTTTAGGCTGACTTGGAATTTGGTTTACACATAGATTTCATCAAATTGTTATTTCAATGTCCTTTTTCTGCGTGGCCAACGATATTCCATGTCAGCAACGCTGACGTGTCGCACAGTGTCAGGGTCAACGTCACTTGCAACATTGGCCGTGACAGGAACTGCATGCCAATTACATGTCCTAGTAAACGTTGTATCCAATGTCCATATGGACGTCTAGGATGTGGTTTTGGGTGTACACTTGAACGTCCGCGGTAGCAATGTTACGTTTTCTGGCCACGCGTGCCAATGTTGCCCATGGAGACATTGGCAACGCTGTTGGTGATGTGCCTAGTGGCGTGCACGATGGCATTGCCATAAACATGTTGATTTTAGGGTGCAGTTTGAGGGCATGTATTCAACTCTGACACAGACAATACTGAGGCATGGTGAACATCTGAACATGCTATCATTATCACGTCCAAACTAGTGGACATACGTTATCATCAGCAAAGTGATTTGTCTCTGCATAGAAAACCCTATCGTTATTCCTCTTCTTGGGTCTCCGTAAGCGTTGTGTTTGTTGCCGTTGTAACGTAGCTGCCCCCAACGGCCGCGGGTCTTCTGAGCGGTTCCGTTTCTTGTATTGTTGGATGAAGACCACGGAAGTCGTCGTCATTCCCCACAGCAATGACGTTGGAAGCGGGTTGAGGTTGATGTATCGGCAGACGTCTCCCCCTGACGTCCGTGCGGAGCACAACCTTCCATCCGCGTCTCGTCGGATCATCAGATAGGAATACTTGTTGGCAATGCAGTGGAAATGCGAATGAATCGGCGTGCACCCTGCTGTCCATGTGGTTGAAGTTTGCCACCGTGAAGCCGTACTTGTCGCGTTCAATGTTGGAGAAACGCGCGTCACGTGTTGCCTTGACCCACTCACACAACAATACCGTCGTGCAGTGATTCCGGTAATCTAGCTCAAGTATCTCTTCGATGAAGCCGACATGCTCTGCGGTTAACTCGATGGGCTTCCCGTTGCAAATCCCCCAACGGAGCTGCTGCGTGAAGGCTGCCACCACACATGAGTCCCTAGTTACGAGACCGCCTTCCGAACTGCGAACACGCAAGTGCATTCCGAAACAATACATTTGTCTGTGCGATGTCGCGTACCGCTCGGGAGGACAGGCGTATTGTATGACGTCTTCGTGTAAACGCTCTCCTGAGCGTTGGGCGTGTTGCACACGCTCCTTCAACCAATTTGCGAAGGGGGGGATGTCGCTTAGGTCGGGAGGGTATGTCACAGGACGGCCTGGGCGAAGACGTCTTGAACGTCGCCGAAACGCCTCCCGCTCTTCCCACCTTCGAGCCTTTGCAACAATGTATTCCCTGCGTAGGGGTCCACGTATTTAGTGTCCGCAACATGCATGCTACTGGATCTCGTCACATAAATTACTGTCAACGTGTACTGTGCCCTGAAATCGTTGGCTCTCTCTTCTGTTATCCAAGGCGTCTGGTTTGACATCTGTTGTGACATGCAATATTTAAGGACTCGTCATTCAGCATGCGCATGATGTCAATGGACACGTCGAGTATGACAATATCATGTGGTTCAGGGCCTCACTCTCGCCACGGTTCCAGGCACGGCGCATTGTCGATGACAAACGCATGGGCGTACGAACGCACCTCATCGGACAACTTGCACATTGTGTGTTCGTTTCGCCTCAATACCTCATCGTTCATGGTTGCATCTTCATTGGGATCCCATACACGGTGCGCTGTTGCCCGATGCCGTTTCATGTATTCCGTGCAGAAGCCAAGAGTGTCCGATTGCCGATACCCTTCCGCTATGCTCCCTTCCGGGTGTGCGTAAGCCCTAACGTAGTCTTTCAACGTCTTCATGTATCTTTCAATCGGATACATCCACCTGCAGTGGACAGGTCCACAAATGAACAACTGCTCCACAAGATGTACTGGAAGATGTGCCATAATATTCAAAAACGTCGGTGGAAACTCCTTCTCCATCACACATGTTGCCATTATGACGTCGCGCATGAGATCCCCCTCGGCGTCTGCTCGGACCTCTTTCTCACAAATTCGTTGAAACACCCGACACATCTTGATGATTGCCATGCGCACTTCTTCATCAAGGACATTTCGTACAGCCACCGGAAGTATCTGCACACGGCATTTGGATTTTCCATTCAATCATTCAATCATATAGGTGTCATGTGGGTTGTCTGCTCTAGCATCGAGGATGTCTATGTTCACATGAGAGGTGTTTGTGCCAGCAACTACTCTCAAGAGCGTACATGTACGACGTATGTTAGAATGGTTTACTTGCTGCATGAGTACATGGTAGTCGTGTGACTTCATGTACTGCAGCTTGCCATCTTGTAGTCGTTTATGAATGGCCCCAACGTAGTTTGTGGGAGTGCGTATACTTGACACAATGGACACAAACTCGCTCCTCTCCACTGGCTTCAGTATGTAAGGGGCGTGCGGCATGTAATACTGATCACCCTCTCGTCGTGGAGGCTGCAACCAAATCTCGGGTCGTATGTTCAAGTCCTGCACATCTTGACGACTTCCCGGGCTGTCATTCATGCCGAACAAAGTTTTCAATATGTTTTCACATAGATTCTTCTCGCAGTGCATCACATCCAAGACGTGTCGGATCTTCAAATGCTGCAAATTATACATCATGTGCAAGTTACATGTCAGGACAAAAGGCTAGGTTGCATTGTCTGACCACTGTTGCAACACGCGTTTTTCCCGTTGTTAAAAAAAACATGGCTAAAATTACCAGAGACATTGCAAATGTTAACCTGGATGTGCCTTCGACGAACCCCATGTTCAATAGTTATTGTCCCCATGTTTGGAAACTAACATGCCAACGTTTTTTTTACAACATCACGTTCATTTTGATGTTCATCTACATTTCATAGTCCAACATGTTGATGTCCACAAAAACGTCTACGGTTTTTGGTGACGTCGCAAAAACAGTGGTATTTTATAATGGTTGATCAACGATTGCGGTGTGGGGTGTTCAATACAACACCTGCCAGTACGGAAGTTCAAATAAGGCGCTCAGGCGCTTCACGCCAGTGTTGTGGACAGGGTCGCTCTTCGCTCCTTTTGTGCCACCTAGATCCAGGTATGACTGTCGCCATGCAGCGTATTTGATCACATCTGATCCTGAAACGCATTGAGGCCTTGTCCTTGTCTCGCGTTCCCCATTAAAGTGCATGTTCCGTCGATATGGATGGTGTCGAGCTAGATATCTACGTATTCCTCCATACACAATCTTTGAACCTTTGGTGCTTCGGTCTGGGCGCAAGTCTCCTGTTTTTGCACTGCGACTATTCGTGTCGGGGCCGCAGCAGGGACATCCTTTATATCCCTTGCAACACAGGCCTGAAATGAGCCCGTACGCCGGAAAATCGGAGATTGTCCACATCAACATCCCCCTCATGTTGAACTGTCGACATCTTGCGGATTGGGAAAAATCAAGTGTTGGCACACCATGCCACAATTCCTTCAGCTCATCCAACAAGGGCCGTATGTACACATCGATGTTTCTGTCATGCGGTGACCGTTTCCCCGAGATCAGGATGCATAGTGAAATGAAGAATTTCTTGGTTACAAACCAAGGCTCCAGATTATATATCAAGATCAACACTGGCCATGTGGACCAGTTTGTGTTGCTCAACTTGAACGGATTGACACCATCCAATGCCAAAGCTAGCCGCATGTTTCTCTTCTTGTTGCCAAAGTTGTTGAAAGCAACGTCGTTGTCAATGTGCTTCCAGGCGGGACTATCAACGACTGATCGCATGATGCCGTCTGCGCTGACATGTTTTGTGTAACCAGTCAACATGCCGGCAATCTCCGGTGAACGCCACATACGTTTCAGCCTAGGTATTAGTGGGAAGTGCCGAATCACTTTGCTCGGGACATTATTTGTGCCTTCCATCCATCGTGACTTTGAACATCTGGGACAAACGTTTAATTCTGCGTGGTCGCCGTCATAGAGCACACATCCGTCCGGACATGCATGGATGTTGTTGTAGTTCATGCCCAACTTGTGGATTGTCTTCGCCGCTGCGTATTGACTGCGTGGTAGCTTGTTGCCATCAGGGAGCAGGTCTTCCGACAAGTACCGCAGCAATTCGGATGTAAAGTTGTTGCTGACACCAAAGACGACGCACATGTTCATTATGACGATTGTGGCGGAGACGACGCTGCACTTTGAACCTGTGTACAAAGGGGTGGTGCATTGCCTGTACAATTCCTCCAATCCCTCCACGGTGTCGGTTTCAAGGGCGTACTCCCTGTGCAACGCATCACTTCGGTCCAGAGCCTCCATCACCTGCCTGTGGACATCATGGTACGGGTCGAGTGGCGTGTCGACGCTGCCAACTGGATAGGAGCTCTGGACATTTCCGCCGACATCGGCGTTATCCTGAATGTCTGGATTGGCGTCGACTACATCATCGTCAAATGACATGTCCTCGACCCAGATACCATCCGGAGGGTATCCATCGGGAGGATCGCCGCCTATGATAGACTTTGTCAAAAACGGATCTCGGCCAACCGAGGTGTGATGCTCTCTGACAACATAGATGGGTTTACGCAGGCCTCCGTGACAATTGACACATGGGCATGGGTAGGCCACAATGTTCTGCTCTGTTGCAACTCGAAGCTCTGTCTGCAAGATGAGATCGCCAAGGGGAATATGTCGTTCTGCACGTCCGTCCTCCGTTATTCGGATGCGAGCACCGCGAGGCCGTGAATCGGCCATCTCCCCTGTATCCACGTAGTTGATTATAAAAAAGTACTCATACCAGCAGTGCCAAATTGATTCCGCCGTATTCATGTACTAATTGTATTCATACGAATGTCTACAGTGACATCATTGCATTCAGGTACGGTAGTCTACAGTGACATCTTTGATAGTTATATGAATGTCTACAGAGACATCTGCGATAGCTGTTCGAATGTCCACAGTGACATCCATAAGTGCATATTTTTGTAAAATATAAGTTATACCACGTACAATGAGCGTACCAATGAGCGAATCACTTGCACGCTCTCCAAAAGCAGCCAAACTATCTCCGAAAATGTGTATCGTGGACCTGTGGGCGCATTCCGTGGGCGTAAAGTGGTAGTACTGCCACACTGCACAACAAACAATGAAAAACACCATCCCAACCAAACCTCTATTCTCCTCAGAATTCTACTATAACCACCACAATATGAATGTTGATGTATTCCAATTGGTATTGATTAGAGATCAAGGCCGAATCCACTCATGAGCTGTGAGTAAACCTGTTTCAGTGCCCCACTTGTTCCTCAGGTAACACCAGACACGGCCACGTCAAGCAGGTTCAATTCTGAGAACAACCTAGCAAAATATAACGCAAGTAAAATCCAGAACAGGCAGGTCACACTTGGAAAGAAAACACATGGTATGCACGGTAAAATCGGACCTGTGGCTACCACATTTCAACACATTGAGGTACAAGATTTAAAGCACTCCTGAGAAATAAGAGTGTGTAGGCCTTATGGAGCCTCAATATGAAACACAAGAAAGCATCACTCTATCGCCATAGGCAACGGTACGCTGAAATAGGAAGAAGTGCTCCTTCCAACAGTACTAGCACATCTTCAGTGTTTGTGCCACAGCCTGTCACAAATCCAACCATGCTTTAAGACTGATGTCTCATGTCTAACTCAATATAAAACAAGAGCAAATAGACCAACCAGATGTGTTTTGGTCTCTAGAATTCCAATTCCTTGTAGTGTCACCAAAATGAAAATGCAGAGAGGTACTACCTGATTTAAAGTGACGCATTTTGCTATTCCAACCATATTACGGTAAAAATCTCTGCATTAAAAATTGAAACATTCCACTTGTCAGTTCCACTAAAAGGATATATGTTTTGTGCTCTTGCAGATAATGGAACCTTTGTAGCCTTGAGCCTTTTGAGCACATTAGGTGATGGCTGACCCAACAATGGCAATTTGACGAGGTGAAAAATAAATTTCTGGAGTAGGATCTGAAGTACCCATACGGTAGTATGTGGAGGGTCAAAACCTCTTTGCAGTTCTTTCATTTTCTTCTTGGAGAGTATCTTAAGGTTACAACATCTGCTTCTTGGAGAGTATTTTAAATCGCAACATTTTGCTCAAATTCTTAGTCTAGATAGATGTCCTCAGCAACATGTGTGATGACATCCCCGAAGACGTCGTCGCGTTACGCAAACGACGGATAGGCATTTACCAAAAATCAAGTCGCCCTCACTTTGCACTTGCACATCCACCTTGGAAGCAACCGACCGTTCTTCCATCGGCACTTGCACTTTAATCGTTGTTTGTGCACGGCGAAATCCAACCCGAACGTGCCGTTCAACTGCAACGGACATGTGCAAGGTGGTTTAAGGCAACCCCACCTATCACGGCCACAATCTTGACATAAGCAGTCACAGGGCTTCTTGGTCTTGGAACACACGTGCTTCATCTGCAAATCACCCCCATTGTCCATGCATAAATATAAGGAATCTCAAGTCTCACTGACGGAATGAACTCCAGCTAGTAGGGAATGAACTCCATCATGGTGTTGTTTCAATCTTAGGGTATAAAGGATCAGAATTAACTCCTAGTACGCACCAGATTTGTCTCCACCCTGTAGAGCACAAATTGATAGATAGCCCATTTGAATTCAAAACCCATTTTTAAAAAGTGCGTATATATAGCCTATTATTTACCCTGTTTTACCTTGAGCAGTAAGTCTTACCAGTTACCATGTTGTATTACGACTAGACTTACCATATAGTCACCATGATGTGGTACGACTAGACTTTGATGTCTACATTGACATCATTGACACCGGTACGAATGTCCATATTGACATTACTGATACCTGTACGGATGTCCACAGTGACATCCATAAGATGACCCATACAACATGTGTTATGTCAAGACCCACGTCTAGGATGACATCCCTTTTTTCCCTCTGTCCAATTTTCACCATACAGTCGGTGTTCCCAATAACTGCCCGACAACACAATACAAATTATCAAAATTGAATATTTTCGGGACAGTCCTTGTAATTAAGACTAGTTTAATTATGTGGAATTCGGTGCACCCTGACATACACGGTCATGGCATTTCTAAGCTCCTAGAGCGACAATACACTTTTTTTTCCTACTTCAATTGGCCATCAATTAGGTATTTGTTCTTACGCATAGTAACGGAGCGACTTTCAAAATATATTGCATTCAACTTCATCCACCCAATCAAAGGTCTGAAAGTGGCCATAAATTGTCTCCTGAAAATATATTTCAAGATCTGATGTTCACATCCCTAGTACACATAGCACGGTATCCCTCAATCACCATAGCCTTATGAATACCATCATTAATAATGACACAACAATTGACAGCAAAATAAGCGTCCACGTTTGGATTAATCTCGCTGGTATACACATGATGACAGGCTGGTAGCAGGGAACATGATTCCAAGCTATGCACAGATAATGCAGTGTACCCCACCTTCATAGAGACAGTGGTGGCAAAGAATAGAGGAGTGGGACACAATAAACTCATAAATAATATCACTACCTCATCTCTAGGTTACAATGAAGACTGCAGCTAGGTCCCTGACGTCTGTAATGTCAATGGAATTTTCCTATAGATCGACATGGAGAACTCATGGCTGCAACTCCCCATGGATGGCTCAATTTGATGTTTGAAATGATGTCTAGAGTGACATCCATCACAATAAGACAACTACACGTACGACGTTAGCGGCGACGTCTAGTATGACGTATCGTATTTGAAGGAAACATACGTTTGGATGAACAAGGGGGCATCCACACTCCACGTGGCCCACGTCATGTATACCCATGTGCTGCAAACGCTACTTGAGGAACGTGTTACCTGTGAAGAGTCCAGTATAGTCGGGGTAGGCTTTGACGAACCCTAGCACTCCATTTTCACGTAGCCATACATCACGGTGTAGCTAGAATGGCAACGCATCTACAGTCCATGACACAGGACACACTTTTGCAAGAGGTAGAAGGTGTATCACAAGTACGGACGATGGGGGTGGGAGTCACAGAGGCAGCCCTCGATGTTTTTAGCAATTTTGTGCAGCACATCGGGACAAATATTGTCACCACAAGTGAGCCTTCCCCAAGCATGCATGCAAATAATCCACAGCCACGGCGGAGCGCAAGGTTCGCAACCCGCCAAAACAGAGACGCCCCTTGTGTGTAGACACTGCCCGCGCTCCCCCCCCGCAACAGGTACGACACATGGCATGCGTGTCGGGCAACGATGGGCCCCAATTAGGGTTAACCTCGCATCCACGGTCATAGGTCCTCGATGTGTCCACGGTCATGGGTGCCCGCGGGTGGGCATGAGTGCCCAGAACGTATATCATGGTTGGACGACGTTGTGAGCTCCCCTTCCATGTTGTGTGGGACGTCCTGAGTGCAGCGGGGGAGGCGCCGGTGTTCAATTGCCCCCGTATCACTTTGCCGAATCACTTTGCTCCACACTCCTGCAATTGTCGGTGTATATGCAGCTTACATAGCGTGCTTCAATTGTTCAGTCCTTTATATCCACGACATCCCTCCGTCGCTACTACTGCATTGTGCCAGTGGCACTCACGTCCTGATCGCCATTCGGTCCACATCTTCTTGTTACCTGTTGTGTCAATTGCATGCCTCAGTTAGTTGTGTTAGGTCTTACCTGTGCCTACCGCACTCGCTTATGTGTTGATCGCTGCCTTTTTGCTCCACTATCAATATCAACTGTTTTTCAATGTGTGTGTGCGTACCTGGGAGTGGCTGACCGCTTGTGTGCATTGCAGCTGCAGGTCAAGGGAGAAGCCTTTGTCCCCTGGCGCGCACCTCGGCTGAGAATGCCGAGAAGAACGGGGTCGAGGCTGAAGAGGGTCCGATCCCCACCTCGATCGAACCAGGAGGAGAGCCCCGAGCGCGGAGGTGAGGAGACAGCCAGCGATGACGCCGCCATGGAGCGCCGGACGAAGCAACGCCATGACCCTCGGTATGCTGGTCGCACCAGGAAGGTCAAGGCAGCAGCTCGCACGCCGCCCAAGCGGAAGCGGATGGTGGTGGCCCTGTCATCAGGGGAAGAGGGTGAAAACCCCCACTCATCGCCGGAAGAGGACGACGACCCGCAGCAGGACTTCATGTACGTTCCTCCTCCCTCCCACGTCCACAACGTGTAAGCGGAGACGTTGCTTAGGACGTCAGCGCAGACATCGTCGATGCCTCATCGAACATCTGCTCCAACATGTCCACGTCTCCTTCGGTCCGTGCATTTCAACCTTCGTACATTGTCCCAAACCCTAAACCCAATAGAGTCAGCGTGATCGAAATGTGTCCAATACTCAGAAAGGAACTGTTTTACTGAGTTTATAAACCCTATAAGTGCCTTAGGTCTTATCCCGTTACATTCACCTAACAGGTTGAATCCCGAACATTGGGAATTAGTGTTCAGCTTGAATTATGTTTCCAAGGATGAGTGAAATCCTGGTGCCACAGTGTAGTCCTACAAGTGGCCACAAAATATACTTTTACTTCAAAGAACCCTCCCTGAATACCTGCTACTTAGGGTTGTTATGTGGATGCCTCAGTCTACCCATGCTTCAATTGTAAATTTTCCCTGCAATAAGTTTCGAAATTATCAAGTAATGCAGTAGAGTTTTGTCCCAGGGGTATCTGATGTCGTGTATAACACATTGGTAGCAATTGATGGAAGAATATAGAGGTATAGCTAAAGTGGCACAGTGAGGACAAAATCTGGTCTCAACGTCTCAGCCTCCACTTTCAAGCACAGGTAAGTTGACAACGTCCAGTGTAACATGCCAAAGTAACACTTGGAATGCTAAGGCTGCAAGTGACTGTTAAATTACACTTATTAAGGGAAAGGCATGTCAAAATCGAACTCTGACATGCACCCAAGATAGATGTTAATGGTCCCAATTCTACTGGTACCCAGAAACTCACTTGCCCTAAACTACAGACCATCCAGATGCAACCACTGATTGCTAACCTGGAATTTGATCCATGAACAATTTGTTGCAGACTCTCTGGCTGGCCTCATTGTTCCGTGTCAAATTCTACTCTTAAACTGTTCTCGTGGGCGCAACATTAAGACTAATAAAAATGCCCCAATATCCGCCTGTTGGACATCGCCACTAACTGCATGCTCTTCTGGTCAATCGTCCAGCAGAATAGCCACATTACGCCCGAATTCTTAAACCTGTTCTCCCTTTGCGGCTCTTGTTTGTTTTCCTTGACAATACCCTAGTTAATAGCTATCAGAATAGGCACCACTATGAAGAAGTATTGTAGCGAGATGATCAGCACTAGCGCCAGTTTTCAGACAGGTTATGGTATGCACTGATTAAACATTGTCATGCACAGCTAATATACGATTTGACTCCTGGTTTGAAGTTATAGGTCCATTGAATTTGCGCTGAATTTCAAGTAATTCCCCATTATGTTGTGACAATTGGACTACTCCACATTACTTTTTTGGGGCAGACTTCAAGTTTTCTTGCCTTTCAACATATAAACGCCATGTCCTGTATGGAGTCTGTGAATGCAGCTGCTTTTCAACATACAAACTGGATGTCCTGTATGGAGTATTTGAATGCAGTTGTACAAGCTGCAATCGTCGCTGAAGAGACGCCAGTCTTGTAGTTCAATTTGTTCGGCCTCCCCAAATTGAGTTTGCAAACGTCCCATTTTAATTCATGCCTGACTCGTTGGCGCTCATTTGTGTTGCCTCAGCCGAGGCTATGACACACACACGGGCGAATCGGATGGCGATGACGACGAACAATACTCAGATTCGTTCACGGAAGAGGACAACACGCTGCCTCGGAAGCGCCGCATCCGGACACACACTCAGCCCGAGGACATGAGGAAGCCCGTGTTGGTGGATTCCAAGGGCATTCCTTATGGCACGATGAAGAAGGTGTTGGAGCAGGAGGTGAAGCTCCTGGCGAAGGACCTTGACCCCCGCTACAGCTGGGAGGGACAACCCAAACATGCGAAGGATCGCTTCTTCAAGCGGGTATATGCAGGTATGGCCCCTCTGAAGCCATTGCGTACCCATGTTGTCCAGAATGACATCCAAGGCAACATCTAACCTAACCTCCAGGATGCTTGACTTGACGTTTGTTGCGATGACAGAGTGGGAGATCAAGGGGAAGGGCAATGGGAAAAAAATAGATGAGATGTGGTTCCAAAAAATTGTAACGAAGGTCCTTATCAACCTCAGATTCCGTCTGGGGCGTTTGATTGACACCAACGTGCCCAAACCACCGGAGGTGTCAACTGAATGTTGGAACGACCTTGTGAAATGCCGCGCCTCCGAGGTGTCGAAGAAGAAGTCGGCGTAGATGCGAGCGATCTCACGACGGAGGGCGTCAAAGGCATCACAAATGCAGGGACTTTGAGAGGCTGCGCTTGTCCGGCTGGTGAGCATCCCTTCCTTTGTGTCTTTCCACATCCAACATGGACGTTACTGATGATGTTGGATTCAGCGTGGGGACATATCGGCGATGTTTAGTCTGATGTCCCGCGTCATTGTTGCAAACGTCTTATCCGCGACAGAGCATACGCCTTCAACGAGAGCCGTTTGAGACGGAGATCAACGAGGAGGTGGAGAAAGAATACCAACGTCTGGAGGCGGAGCGGTTCGGCGAAGAGCAAGACACGGAGAAGAACATTGCAGATATGGCGACTCGCTTGGAGGAGTTGGAGGCGAAGGTCGATGCGTCGAATGATCGGCTGGAGGCGAAGGTCGATGCGTTGAATGATCGGCTGGAGGCCAAGATCGATGCGTCCCAGTCGCGGTTGGAGGCAATGTTCTAGCAACTTATAGCGGCCAGAGCACCTATCTACTGCTCCCCCCCTCTGTCCCCGAAAGACAGCCACCCGACAGTTAGCGTTTTGCTGCCAATCCTAGGTGACGAGCCAAGGAATAAAACGAAGGAGACAGCGGTTGGTAGCCCTAAACTAAACCTGCAGGTCGGAGGGCGGGTTGCACAATTGCCGTTACGTGAGGGGTGTGCCGAGGAGGGGGAGAAGGAGAAGGAGACAATGAGGATCCCATCCCCGGGCTTGGACACCGTAACAACAGGGGCCGGGCCAAGTTCAAGAGTGGGGCTTAAGCATCTAGAGCAGGTATCCTAAACCTAGTCAAAACATACTCAACGCAGGCACGGTTTATAGCCCGATGTCCTGGAACATGTAGCACAGTACGTAGATGTCTTTGGAAACATACATTCCAACGTTTCTGGAAACGCGAGAAAACTTTTTTGATGTCTCGGTAGACATATGTTTAAACAGCCTGCGGCAACACACCCCCGCCAAGGAGATTTGTATCCAATTTTTACAATGCTTTCATGTTTGTTGCATTTTCCCGCATAACGAGTCTTGTCTCTAGTAAAGTGTGCAATTGGTTGGTGAGTTATGTCCATGCATGTTCCTTTGGCTACGTCTTGCATAGGTAGACGCTGAAATGGGTGTCCAGGATGCGGCGGAAACAAATCCCGACAACGCTGGTGTTCCTCCACGGCGACCTGCACAACCCGAGAAGGCACAGAAAGCAGTAAAAGCGGTCGGCCTGTCCAAACCTAAAAAGGCTGATGAACAGAAGCTCTCAACTGCCAGAAAATCGGTTCAATTTTGTGAGCCCGGGAAGAGCGTTGGAAAGGTCGGGAGCTCCACTAGAGCCGAGGTGGCGAAGAAGAAATCAGCTCGCATGCCTACTGCTATTGCCGAATAGTCGTAGTTCCATCGCAGTTAACTTGCCGCAACGTGTGGGGGGAGTGGCGGCGGTCATAGAGCAGCTCGCAGTACCTTGAACTTGCACAGTAGGAACTTAGCAGCTGAACTGTATGGGCACAATACTTTATCTGGATTTTCGATTTGGTGACCTAAAGCCCGAAGACGATGCCATTTTGCTTTAATGTAATTTCTTATGTCATAAACAATTACGCAAACATTCAAACAAACATCCTGTGGACACCATTGTAATCCAAATGAACACTTCGAACATTCCGAGACACATCGAAGACAACATCAACTGTTGTTTTACATAGTGACGTCTACATGTTGTTGATAATATATGGATGTCACATGTGACATCTAACGGGAGGTCTGAAATACTCTGAACGATGTTTCACGAGACATCGCGAGATGCTTACGGATGTTCGACTAGGACTGTTTGGATTGCTCACCCATCTTAATAGATGCTCCAAAGGACACCTTCCATAACGTGAATGACAACCATATGGATGTCAAGAGCGACGCCATGAAAAACAACAGGTGTACAGACCATGCCCTGAAACAAATGCGATCGCCAAAGATGATGCCATTTTTGACATACCCAACGCAGTCTCAAACGAAGAGCATGCCAAAGCAGATGCAAATACACGTCGCCTGAAAACATCACAAAGAACGTCCATTAATTTGATCCAGCATCTTCAATGTCTCTGAGAATGCACATTTTGATAGCATGAAGACACACAAATGTCACACTCCATGTTGGTCGCGATGTGCACACAAACAATGCCATATTATATGTTTTCAATATTGACATTTACTGTGCTTGCGATTACATCTAATCGAACGTACAAGATGTCACTAGAGACATCTTAGCAAACATTACCAAATCACGGAGAGTGTCTATGGAAGCACACTTGTGTTACTGGAGACATCAAAACGAACACACTTTTAAACCCCTAAACGCCAAAAAGTTTGTTGACATGGCATGCCACGTCATCGCCCTGACATCAGCCACGTAGATTCCCGCCGTGGCCACGTCGGATGCCACCGTGGCCACAACTCATTTTGGCGGGACCCCGTCATCTGCCACATCAACAAGGGGCCGGATGAAAATCGTGGACATGTGGCACTGCCCGTCGAAGATGGGGTTGATGTGGCCTCGACGTGGCTTCCACATGGCACAACCTCTAAGCACCCAAACGCATGTTTCACGACACACGTCAAGATAAACATTAGGCATGTTGAGTGAAATTTTTGCCATGTTTTTGCATGTTTCGGTTGATCAAATTTTAGGTGATGTTTACGTGAACATCATTGCTGTTTTTTTTGACATTTTTCTGCGTTTTTTGAAACATCACAAAAAACACGGGTTTCTTATAGTGCACACTACATGACATATTGTAAATAATTTTTCACTTTTGAAAGTTACTTATGTTAATAAACTGTATCATATTGGCAATTAGCGGACGTGAAGGCTTTGAGGGGCTAATCACACCGGCCACTTTTGGCACCATCCGTTGGCATCTTTGGCTATGATAGTGTGCAAAGTGGCGGGCCAACACCTATTTCTCATCATAATCCCCAACAATTTCACAGTTGGAACTAGACATAAACATTGTTGTGATTGGGGCATGAGACCTCTAGGCATCTAGTTTAGGCCCTTCGCAAATAGGGTGCATGGCACTACTACAACGTTTAGGGTATTTGGTGTCACACACCTTATATACAAAGGGCCTAAACTAGATGCCTAGAGGTCTCAAAATATCACACCGGATGGTCTTGCGTTTTAGCATGCAAGGTGAAGATTATTTTAAGTGGACTACTGGCAACCATCATGTGTTTACATTTTAGTATGCAGGAGGAAGATATTCTTGAGCAGACTAATGCCAAGTGTCACATGTGTTCACTTTAGTCAACTTGTAGACGATTATGTAATATAGGCATGCATATCATAACACTATTGAACATAGTCATGCCAAGATAGTAAGCGCACTAGCTGAACACCAAGTGCCATGAGGTGACACTAATGGTGAAGATGTTAATTATCAATGTAACTAGCACTCGCTTCAAAATAGGGTAAGTAACACTACTATGCATGTGACACTAAGGGCATGTTTAGACTTGGGGCCAAGGCCATTGGGAACGAAGGCCAATATGTCCCATGTGGCATGCAAATGGGTCCCCAAGGCCATTAATAAGAAAGTAACCTAACTCCATTCATTGCTTTCATGTGTAAACCTATTTAGGTGGGGTTGGGTTCTATTTATATGAGAGGCTTATCCACGTACCAACGTACTCATGAACTATTCTATGGATAATAATTAAAGTATAATAAATTTAGAATTTCTCCCCTCCTATTCAATGCTCAAAGAATAAACTACTATAATCAAATAAAAGCTCTGACAATGGCCTCAACTAGAGTGAAAGAGTCCACAAGGTTGGGAGCTCTCTTTTCCAAGGCTTGAGGCCATTGTCATGATGAATAAAATAATTTATTTGTTAATTGGCCCCAACTCATGGTGTAAACTTGAAGAGCTGAGTCCCAACCTCTCTACCAATGAGAGGAGTGGATTTCTTGCACCCCAACCCATTTTTGAGCCCTGACTCCAAGTCTAAACCCGCCCTAAATACCCTAAACGTTGTAGTAGAATTAGAATATCAGACTATTCAATGTTGAGCCTTGCCCAATACCGATAGGAGCTTCATAGAAAGATATTTGGAGATAAGTTATTGGGGAGATAATGAAGGTGACACAGCAAAGTATTACCCGCCAGGGATAACTTCCGGGACTCAGTGCAAAACATACAAATTAATAAGTATCCCATATTGTTTATAAGGGACAAGTGGCGGGCATTGGTAGGGCAAGTCCCGTGACTTTAATATTGCTTTGCTTTAATATGTACTTAAGCAGATGAGATGGGGTGCATGTCAGCATCCTCCCTCGCTCCTCTCTTGCGTTCGGAATATGAAGGTGGGTCAGGTAATGTGTGGGTGTTATTTGGTTTGTTTTTCATGTTCTCCAACTTCTATTGATTCACTTTACACAACCAAACTTGTGTTGCATTGGTCAATCTACAATGAAGTATGACCAAAGATTGGATTGAAAATCGGACTTCCCTTTATTTAGTTATGGTTATCGGAAGTGCATGTTTATTGATTCGTAAAACTGTATACATTAAATCATCCCAAACTTGTTCAATGTTGAGTATTGAGTAGTCAATTGAATTTAAAGACGTGTGTATTTGTGACTCTCCAATCTTTATTGTTTACATGTCATTCGTTTGGTTGAGGATGTGTAGCATCATGAATTTTCTTGTTCTAAAATTCTCATCCTAAATCAATACCAGGCATAGGTACTACACTAAATATTGTGTTTCGTATCACTTACTATTTGGAATTATGCAATGTTGTATCTATTTATTGTACACCTCATATTTCACCAACAAATGCCAAATTGATTCTTTGAGCTTTATAGAACGCTCACAAACTTTACTTGGCAAGAAAGTCTATCAATAGTAAGAGGATATGGCAATGTGTAACTCGAATAGTAAGTGACACTAAATACAATATTCAGTGTAGTAATAAGATTCGGCATGGGTTGAAAACTGATGTGGCTGAATTAGTTCTCATTACGTGAATTTAGTGCAAGTTTTAGAGAGTAAGCATGGTCCAAACACATATGACCACATTGAATACTGTAATTAGTGTCACCAATTCTATTTTCCTTGGTAAGTAGTGATTGTCAACTGTCCATGTAGTGTCACCAACAGTAACTCAAATCCTAACATTATTTGTCATTCCTTGTAAAAACTTTTGGGCATTACAGATTTACAATGTTGCAATTACTGTCGCTCAGTAAAGTGATTTTTCATCCAAATTGCTATCATTCATGACAATAATTTAATTCAAAAATGTTAAGGTCCGAAACATACCAAACTTGGTTTCCATAATTACACCCCAGCTAGTTCGGTTTGTGGCCATGTTTGTGGATCAAAAGTGTTTAATTGTAGGCTATGGAAACTGTAGAGTCCAAAATTGAAACAAACGACCTTCAATCCGAAGGCCTTAATCTCTACGCCACAGCCTGGTTAATCAAGAAAAAACCTAAATCCAATCCTGCAATCATAACGCAACAACGACCACTTCGCATTTGTAGCACTTACACTTAACCCGAAGCAGATCTCAACTTTCGCTCCTGCTAATCCACATTCTCTCACAAAGCTGTTTGCATTAATTGCTCAACATCCAAACTTCAAAGTACTTTGCTTATCTTCCCATCATACACCTCATTCTCACTCCCTCCACTGCAGCACTGCTCCCAATCCAGCGTTCGGCCATCCAGCAAGATGCAACCTAAACCCTAGAACATCCTTCATCTTTTACTTCGATATGGCCGCAACAAGACTCCAATGCAAGAATAATATTGAAATACAAGCGAGAAATGAGTTCTTCGAGAGTCTCTTCAAACCCCACAGGACTCCACAAGATATCGCATGCAATCAGACATTGATTGCCAAGCTACAGAGACCAACATTACAAATTCAGATTTCTCAAACCAAGAGTAACTTATTAAGATCGAAGGCCTTCGATCGGGACTGATGAAAAGGAGCGTCCCATTTGGTCAGAAGTTCGAAGTTGTCGCCAAACCCTAAACGGCAAACCAAGAGCAATGGCGTATTGAACTCCTCTCACAAATCTGTAACTCGCGACATAGCCAACAGGAGACGAGCCTCGTCTTCTTACAGAAATAGGAAAGCAACGACGCCTTGAATTCAACGTCGCCTTGAATCCATCGCCAACAGGAGACGAGCCTCGTCTTCTTACATAAATAGGAAAGCAACGACGCCTTGAATTCAACGTTGCCTTGAATCCATTGCCAAAAGCTTCGGTTAAGTTTCACTTCAAAATTGACGGCAGACATGAAAAAGTTCTAAATCGGACGGACATAAATGGAAATGTGACGTGGCCTCACGAGAGGGCTCGAATCCATTCCATGGGCTCATATACTTCTTCTCGACAAGATCTGAAACAAAGGTTTGGGGTTTTTTCCATGTCCCCATGATCAGGATGTTGGGGTTACCACTCAACAACCACATTGTGGGTGTTTTTGGCATCATTAAATATATCCACCGCACACAATACCCAATGCGAATGCATATGGATGTGTCGTTGTTCAAGAACATAAGTTTTCAGATCCAAAGCCAAAGACAACACATACACAAAATTGACTTGTCTGAAACAGAGAAGCAAACACCTATTCTAAATGGCTAAGAAGGGAGCTAGGATTCAAAGCTATAGGAGTTGGATAAAATGATTGTAAGCTCACTTGTTCTAGGCTTGAGGATTAGGAGTAAATTACAGAGAGTGACAGGCTAAATGGAAAGACAACTATATTATGTTCCACTTGGAATACAAACGAAGAAGCTCAATGTCACCGAAAATGACAATCTAAGCCCTGCACGAACCGAAGGCAAATGACTCCTCAAATGCAATTTCGGTTGAGGGTTTGGACCCTACAGGCATTGAATTGGCCAGAACATGTGACCTCCACACCACCATACACCTCCACAAAATCTTTGTACTTGTTTTTGGCTCGAGGATTAAGCTTACAGGAGCAAATCATAGAGCATTTAGGCTAGGAGGAAAGACAACCATTCATCCCATGGAATGCACTCGAATAAGGTTAAAGGCGCCATAAATGAAATTCCAAGCCCTGCACAAACCAGGGTTAGCAAAGGCATTCCGTTCGCACATTTCAATGACTCCCAAACTTGCAGCTTCAATGAAGGTTTGGATCCAACAAACATTCAAAATGGCCAGAACCTGTGACCTCCACCACACACAACCCTCGACAAAGTGTTTGTAGAGTCTCTGCCTTGAAGCAATTTAGTAAGGTTACCCGGAGCAGGTAACAGATAAGTATCAGAGCCCAAAAGGAAAGACAACCTTCAACTTGGAAATGCAAACAAGCGAAGCTCAACTTCACCGAAACGACAATCTCAGCTCTGCCTGCATGACCCATGGCTAAGCGGAAGCATGTATTGCATATTGCAGTGACTCCCCTTAATACAACTTCAATGAAAATATGATCCAACAAACATTCAATTGCTCAGAACCTGTGACCTCCGCCACCGTAAACTTCAATCCACACAAATTGACTAAAATTGTCCGGTTGTGACCACAATCACCATACCCACAACTACCCAGAATTGCAAACCCAAAGGGAAGATGAAGAGAAAACCAACATTTGGCACCGCCTTCAACGTACCCTTGAACGAGATTGGCAAGTGGTGCAAGGTGGCACATACTTTGGTTGTGTGGAAGTTGTGAATGAATGGAAGATTCGCGTGAGTCACCAATGCTGTTGGGTTTGGCGCGTCCGTCCGAGCATTCGTGCATGGCATGGAGGGATGCTGCACAAATTAGGAGTCGGATTTTTCCAATTCGTATCTGTTAGTATAAATCTGTCTCTACACTCGGTTGTATGTTGTCACTCAGGGTGTTGATGAAGCTGATTCTTTGGGATGTGGATTACTTACTTCGTGTCAAGAAATTCTTGTTGTGTCATTGCCAAATGTCACACCACAACCTCTTGGATCATTCACATTGTGTAATCCTTCACGATGTTCGCACACCACGTCATATCGGGTGCAAGCATGGTACAGTGGACCAAAAAAATGCTCCAATATCTTAAAACCATAGTTTCTTGGTCAAACGCCTAAAAGCAGTATCAATAAATTGTTTAAATTGAATATTTCTTCATGGTGACCTCTATTGTTGTGTTAAGTACCCAGATGTAGAATACCGATTTTTGACATCTTCAAAAGTTATCATTAAACGTAATGTTCAAATGCAAATGTCCAGATCTAGTTTCATGACCTTAACAATTTTGAACTTGATATTTTTTTATATTCTTTGAATATATCATACACTTGAGTTCATCACCAAACATTTTTGTCAAAAATCATCAATTTAATGTAACTCTATCATATTTGAAATGAAATTTTAAAAAAACCTTGCGCAATATCACCACTCACATACCCACTTCCACTGTATTCTAAAATATGTAGATTTTTTTTTGAGATTTTTTTTGTCAAGATAAATTTCTTGGCTTTGTAAAATGACATGGTCAAGAAAATATTTATGACCTGTGTTTCTAACAAAATTGAGAGATGGTATTTTGTTTTGAATCACTTCAACTCAAACATCGGCAAGGATCAAGAGTTTTCCACTTTACCATCCTTGAACCCATTGATAACAACCACAATGATGTTCCCTCAACATCTAATAGAGCAAGGGTTGTCACATGTCTTTTCATTGGACTTGAACACCTTAAATGTCTAAGAGTGCACACTAGAAGGATTTATTCTGATAGTCATGCCCAACTTTTGGACAAGTCATTTGTCTATATTTTCAACTTCAATATGCCTAAAAGGCTCCATATAGATTGTTGCCTTGGAACATTTGTAACCAACAAACCATGATCTAATATTTTTACTTACGTGTGAACATTTGATCATGCCACAAGGCAACAAATTGAGTGATGAACTCAAGCTTACAATTAACAAATTTGAAGCAAATTTGGAAGAGTGGAAGTTTGAAATAAAGTGAACATATGTTGGCTTGTTAAGTGCTTTTTATAGGCATAAAATTCTACATCCATGGGCTAAACCTTGGTTGGATCACATGTGCATATGTGATTCACTTGCATGGTTTGGAAATCACTAATTTTGTGTCTTCAAATTGTGTACTAGCAAGGAAGCAAAACTAACGAAGAGTCATCTTCACCTTCTTTCATGTGGTCATTGCAAAGCCATGCAATGGTTATATGACACCCTCCGATATTATTTTTGTACATAGCCTTTCGCAAAGAGAAAGAACCATACACATTCTTCCCCTTCAAAAAATCGATCAACCATTGTTCAGCTGTATGTTTGTTGTCATCCGTGATTGTCAATCTTTGAAGTTTACAATCAATGGTTTCATCTACATAAGGTATTTTCCAACCATCGAGCAAGCCCGGCGTGTCAATGACCAACATGAAATCCTTTGCTAGATCTGGAATCATTGTTCCCATACCGGCCGTCAAATGTGCACCAACTTTTGCCAATATAGTGAATATCCTCAATCCCCACACCAAAATCGTTTGAAACACTCTTGTTGCATCTGTGCCGAATGTCACATCACAACCTTTTTTTATCATCCACAATGTGAAACCCTCCGGGATGTTCACACATGAAATGCATTTTCCAATTGGTAAGGCTGGGCACTATGTGTATCACAATACATTTCAAACTCTTCTTGGAAGTTATGGTGAAGTATATGAGCCGTGGCACTTGAGGTTGTTGCAATTCCACTGAGAATGTCATCAACTTGTCGATATTCTCACATATCTTTGGTAGCATGTATTTCTCCATGGAAGTGATGTGGTTATTCGCCTCTCCATGTCATCCGACTTTGTCATGACCTTGGTATTACTCTCTTGTATCTTGTATTACACCCTTCGTCCAATTCGTTGAACCAATTTATATACATTTTCATTATTCACTTCACCCATGACATCATCTGATTCAGCATCATCCATCTAGTGTGGTTGTGTAGCCATCAATTCTTCATGTTTCGTGTCACAAGGCAGCATCTTTTGTAGACTTTGCAAGTCTCGGAGATGTCTATTTAGTATATTCTCCCATGTCTTCTTGTCCAACAATGTTTGTGCATCATCATGACTTGCCTCCAATGGACCATCTTCTTTCCAATTGTGTTCATAAGAATAATCGCAAGTTGCCAAAAGAATAGATTGTAGATCCTCAACCATAACAACTTGGTGTTCCATGTGGATTTGTGGAATCAAGCGTTCCACACATGTGAAACGCAAAATTCCTTCACCAAGAATCACTCCTTGACAACCCAATATAGGATGAGCGCAAAGATCATAGATATGTTTCATAACATGTGTATGTAGGAACTCCAATATAACATCTTCGTCGGTCTTTGAAGAACACACCATGATATCAATGTCAAAACCGATTTGATCACTACTTTCCACGATGACTTCCATCCCGCTTCTATAGAATAATATTACATTCTTGGCGAGCTTGTAGCTATTTTTGCCATTGTCTCTTCCAAAAAGCTTTTGAAATACCACCTGCAATGAAGGAAAATTTCATTAAACGTCACTCTCTTTGATTTGTAAATGCATAATTTAGTTTTTAACACAATGATAAACAATGAAGGTATCAATTTTTTTTCCAAAAGATTGCTTTGTAGTGTAATTTTTGCTTGAGCGCAAGACAGTAAATATCATGAGAATCTCGTATAGTCTATATACATGAGAAAAAACCCCAAAACAAAAGATATTACAATGAAGAATTGCACCCCCGTTGCTTTCTTGACTACTACATTGTGTACAACAAGGGAAAATCCAATGACATGAATTATAGCAAGAAGGTAATTTGCTAGTTATAGTTTATTTTTTACATAATTGTGATGCTTACAAGTTCATAACCAATAAATGCATTGTAAGGTTCTTCTGGTCATCACAGGCCGTTGGTATGGTCTAACTTTTGTACATGTAATCGTGGGAAAAACCCAAGAGTGAGGACGGTTCGAGCTTTATCGTCACATAACATCCTCCGACCCACATACTACCAATTTGAATGTTTCTCTTGCGAAGGCCAATGCAATTGTCGCTTCCCCAAATAAGATTGATCGTTGTCATCTTAGGTAGGGATTTCACACTGTATCATCATCATGTTCAAAACAAAACTCCATCTTTATCATCATTTGCAACAAGTCATCAAAAGAAAATCCGTGTAGGTTGGGTTGGAGCGATGCGTTCACAACATGCTTGAAATCAATCTTGGACATGGTATCATTTGTGATTCCATCCAAGCTATCAAGTCTTTTGCATTTCAACACACGTTTGATGATATCATGACAAAACCAATGAGGACCCAAGACCACAAAATCAAGCTCTTCATTGTCCATCAAGTGTCCGCTATCGTGTAAAGAAATTGCCACAACTTCTTTTTTTCTTTTCACAAATTCTGGTCCAAGCCCATCGTAAGATTTCAACTCTTCCACATTGTCACACAACTTAGAAAACTTGTTCCACTGCACAAGGGGTTGGTTGGGGTGATCACGGTTCCAATTGGCAATAAGAACTTGCATCCTTGAACAAGCCTCAAAAACATGTGGCAATGTTCTCAACAGGAATTTTAAGTGTGCCTTCATTGTTTGGAGCAAAACATTGATGGAGTCAATTGACAAGGCATTGACTGCAAACACTTGTAAATCAATCTCAAAAATATCTTTGAATAGGTTTCTGAGCTATTCAACCTTATCCTTGATTCTTGGTAGATTGAAACTTTCATAGTCGGGACCTACCATGTTAAGGCTTGTCAATACAATGATCACATGTGGTTTATAGGTTGTTGATATTCTTGAATTTGAACCGCAACCAATATAACAATTCATCTCCAATTACTTGGACATTCTTGAGGTGGCGTGTGCCAAGTTGGAATGGATAATTGCAAACAAGTAAAAACAAACATGAACTCCCGGAGTTGCCTGTAAGATTTGGAATCACAAGGTCATGAAAAAATGATAATCATCCTGACCTGCCATATCCCAAATGGTGACCATGATGTCATCAAATGACATACCATGTACTTCAATGCCCCTCGTTTGTGGTGTCACTTCTCTTGGATCATCATTTGATTTGCCTTTGCAGAGCATGCCTGATAGCAAATTTGTAAATGTCCATTGTTTTTTCCATTTAGGCATTTCATTCCAGTTCGAGGGTTTGACTACTTTCATTATAGTTTGACAAAGAGTCGTCTTGCCTGCTCAAGAATCACACAAATACACATGACTATTATGGCATAAACCTAACATGCTCAAGTTTGATATAGGTTTGCAAAAATTAAGAAAAATCTAACATTTAAGCAAACTTTTGATACTAAAAGACGTGGCAACACTTTGACATTGAAGAACCCCTAATTTAAATATACCATTGAAATGTGTTTGGTTTATTTCTACCAAAAAATAAAATGATCAATTTGTCTACGTTGAGAATTGTCCAGGGTTGTCTATCGCGACGTCCTGCCACCGTCATGATGTGTCGTGTCGGGGCGGACCCCTCCGTCACGACATAATAGGGTCCACGTAGGGTCATACTAGGGGGAAGCTAGTAGGGTGGGTAAAATACTTACCTTCTTGCCAAGGTGGCATCCAATGTGGCAGAAAAATCCGACGTGGATGTGCATATTTCCCTTGCCAGGTAAATCATTTTGCCTTTGTGTTTATCATTTTGTTAAAATCAAAGTAGTAAAATATGACAAATGAGGGTGTGGGGGGGAGGGGAACGGAGCGGACGGGGACGGGAACGGGGGCGGGAACAGATGCGGACGGGGGGAACGCCGGATGGAGGGCCGGATGGGGGCCGGATTGGAGTTCGGATTGGGGGGGGGCGGGTGTCGGATTTGGGGGGGGGGGCGGATGGAGGCCGGATGAGGGCCGGATTGGGGAGGGGAACGTAGGGAGCGGGGGGAACGTAGGGAGCGGGGGGAACGTAGGGAGCGGGGGGAACAGGGGGGGGGGGGGGACGGGCGCTAGTAAATTTTTTCCCACTTTACCTCTACTTTGCTGACATGGCACCATACGTGGACATCGTAAATCCTACGTGTCCTGATTGGGGTAATGTAATTACACAAAAAAATACGGTAAAATTCAAGTTCGTCAGGATAAAGACGGCATCCGGCATAATGTCGTGACAGATACGTGTCGTGACGCCACGACATTATGTCGGGATTAGCCTCCATCACGACACAATAGACAACCCTCAGGGTTGTCTATCGCGACGTCATGTCGGGGTCGTGCCGTCATGACGCGTCGTGTCGGGTCGGACCCCTCCGTCACGACACAATAGGCTCCTCGTAGGGTCAAACTAGGGTCAACCTAGTAGGGTGGGTAAAATACTTACCTTCTTGCCAAGGTGGCGTCCTATGTGGCAAAAAATGCCGACGTGGATGTGCATATTTCCCTTGGCATGTAAACCATTTTGCCATTGTGTTTACCATTTTGTTAAAATCAAAGTAATAAAATATTACTAAGGAGGGTGTAGGTCGGACGGGGGGAACGGGTGGGGAGCGTGGGCGGACGTGTGGGAACGCGGGGGAACGTGGGGTCGGAGGGGGGGGGGGGGGGGGTCGGGTGGGGTGGGAAGGTAGGGAGGGAGGACGGGAAAAGGTCGGACGGGGGGGTCGGATGGGAGGGAACGTAGGGAACGGGTTAGGGAACATGTTAATGGGCTAAGGGAGTGGGGTTAGGGTACGGGGAACCGGGGGGGAACTGGGGCGGATGGGAGGGCGGATGGGCGCTAGTAATTTTATTCCCCACTTTACCTCTACTTTGCTGACATGTCATCACACGTGGACATCGTAACTCCTACTTGTCCGCAATGGGGTAATGTAAATACACAAAAAAATCGGTAAAATTCAAGTCCGGCAGGATAAAGACATCATCCGGCATAATGTTGTGACGGATACGTGTCGTGACGGCACAACATTATGTCGGGATTACCCTCCGTCACGACACAATAGACAACCCTGACAACCCTGGAATTGTCCATGAAACAATTTGCATGTGGACAATTCCCCACCATTTTATTGCGTGTTATGGTCATCATCACACCATTTTTCACAAGAAATTCAAGTCAAATTGGAGAGTATTCATTGATTATATTTGTATGGAGGAATCCATATATAATGTTGATAAGCATATATTACTCTACATGAGGCTCCGATTTATGATTTGAAGTGTACCAATGTAAGTACTAAAGATCATTCTAGTTCAACTACACCAAAGTACTTAAGCATCCCCTAAGTGGCAAGAATGATACATCATAGGTTGATTGTACCTAGCAAGTTACTTAAATACCTAAAAGACAAACAATATACCAAACATGAAAACGAATGTTAGAGTTATTTGTAAACGTGGGGGTTGAAGTGGGGTTAAAATCTTCTAATTTGTCCCTTTTTAAAATATAACTAGACAATCTTAAGAGGATTTCTTTGAGCTTTAGGCGTCCATATATTTCATCTTTATATAGCTAATATTATTTTCATTTCCTTGCCAGATGAAATATGCACATGTCTTATCGAGGCCCTTCTTGCTCCACTCACGCTTGTGTACTACTCAAATAGAATTGAACTCACAAATGAAAGGTACAAAAGTTTCTCAAAGATTTGTAAGCGTAGAAATAGATGTAGGAGGAGTTTTGGTTTCTGAAATTGGGTTCATGGGCTCACCTACCAAGGGGTAGCCACAGAGGAAGAAACTGGCGGAATTGGGTCTGGCAGTGACCATAGCCTGCAACACCTCCCACATGTTGTGCTTGGCCTTCTGCTCTAATACCGCCTCCACCATCTCCGCCCCTCCATCTCTTTGTAGAGGTGTACCCAATAGAGGAAGCTATTTCAGATGATGATTCACTTCCAGTAGATCGAATATTGTCCCCAGCACCCTCCGCCCAACCACTCCGTCACAACCCCATAATATGACCTCCTCCAAGCACTTGTTGCTTTTGAGGGCCTCTAGCCAGTAGGATCACGTTATCTGCAACTTGCAATAAGCTCGAGTCGTGCAAATCCAACTTCAACAAGGAAGTATTTTGTCGTATGAGGGTCCCCAAGAGCTCCATGTCCTCTATCCCTAAGTCGCCCGCGATACCAAGATGTGTAAGAGACGAATTGGGTTGAAGGTCACCGTCGGGCATGTTGTGGGTCAGAGATGCAACTAGTGCCTTCAGTCCCGCTGCACTGATGTGGTTGTGACTTATGTTCAGTTGTCGGAGCGTAGTATTGGAGCGTAGTGCCTCTGCAATGCGCGCCGCACCTTGTGGCCCCATTTTGTTAAACCAGAGATGTATGACTGTAAGGGAAGTGTTGTGCCACAACATGGATGCAACTACCTCTGCCCTTTCATCGTTGATTCCTGTGCCGTCCAGCATCAGAGTTTTTAAACCTTGGTAGGACCCTTCCCCACCTATCATGAGGGGTTTAAGGAACAATTTAAGCCCCTCCGTGTCAAAAACATCCTCTTCTACATTGAAAATGCTAAAACAGGTAAAGGTTGAATTCCTGCGGAGACCGGATACCAAGCTTTCGATTGCAGCTCGGTCGAGTAGAAGTGTGCATTGTAAACAATTTTCTAGGGAAATAGGTTGCAAGCTCGGGCTCTCCATGATCACTAGAAACATGTCCATTACAAGTGGTTTGAGACGTGTTACAAGTGTCCTATCTGGTTCTCGCCAGAAACCAGTTTTAATACATACCACTTCAATCCTTTAGTTGGAGCGTACTATGGCATTCGCAAACTCTGCCATGAACATAACTGAAATTTCTTCCTCCATGAAATTTCCGCTGAAGCTGAGGGAGACTCCAGATTGAGTTACTCCGGAATGTCGGGAAATTTAGATGCACAAATTCCGATCATTGGAAACACTTTTCACAATGGCCTTCCATACACTCCTCAAGTTAAGGCTAGGCTTATCAACATCGCCGGAAGATTTGTAAGAAAACTGGAACTCCAGTTTCTTATCCCGGGAGATCGCTGAGAGAATCAGCTCCAAACCAAAATCTGGTGCATCATGTGACCTCAATGATGTCAAATCCAAAGCATCCACAACCACTGTTCCCTGAACAAGCTGGTCCTCACCATGATGCGGTGTTGATCCGCCCACCTGTCCAAGCACACAGCTGGTCTCCTCAGGTTGGGGCTTCCATAAAATTGAACGGAAATACGACTTCAACCAAACCGCAACTCTCACCAGCAGAGTAATGAAAGGAATCCACAACTGCATCATGACTCTTGTGTCGGTGGTTTGCAACAACGATAACAATATTAGTGTGTGCTACAAAATTAGTGCACTTCTGAGGAAGTACCAAAAGTTTCCCTTCACAAACTTTTTGCTATGACTCACAGGCATGTTCTCTCCACTCCGAAGTTTGGAGGAGGAAATTAGTGGGTGCACGCTCCTCATCCACCAGCACAACCATTCTCTTTAGAACTGTGATGTACGCAGGTCTTCATACATGGATCATGGCAAGAGTGAGCTGAAACGATTTCTCGCTCAAGTTCCCCTATTCTTACAATCCACTCCTGAGTGCAATTTCCTCTCTCTTTGTTTTATGTACCATGGAAAAGCTCTCTCCAGGAAGAAGGAGTGCGAGCATAGAATAGGTTGAAGGGCACACGCTCCCAATGAGGCACTGCACGAGGCCGCCTAGAAATCCCCAGTCCCATCTAAACTCCACGGATTCAGAAGGTTGTCCGTCGTCAACAGAACCATGGTTGCACCGGAGATCCTGAAGCTCCACAACACGACTTGGACTTTGAATGAAAAGAAATGGTGTGCTATAAATCATATTCAGAATATTGAGGTAGCCATTGGGTAGGGAGATGTTAAGTTCCCCCCACGAACTTTTTGGGGGAGGAATATTCGGGCAGGGTAGCTGCCGGTCCTAAAAATCAAGATTTTCTGGACCCGACTGAAAACTGCTGCCTGCCCGCCCGACTTCGGAAAAACCATTGCCTTTTGCATTTTGAACTTATCCACAAATCCCATATTGAGTGCATTTCATCGTCAAGGTCCTAAATCCAATATATATGTTCACTTCCATTGCATAACTAAACAATTGACTGGGCTTTCATTTTCAAAGTGAAATTGTCAATAAAACATGTAATTAACACAAAAGTCAAAAATATTACAAAATCTTTATTAGCACTGAGGTTATAATTTTTGTGACTTACCATTGAAAGGGTCTTTGTCATTTTAAAATGGAACTAAAATTAGTGATTTATTTTTTATATGTTAAATTTTGTAGTCTAGTTAATACCTTGTACTTTCATAAAGTATTCATACGCATTTAAACTAATTAAGTGTGATTGAATTTAACTAAGTCTAATTAATTTTGATTAATCATGATTGATTCTAAATTTTTATTAATAATCTCTTGAGTTGTGAGGAGCATAGTAACTTCAAAAGCAAAGGTTCTAATTGTTCGAGTAAGTAACTTATCTCTCATACCCTGGGCACACCAAGGTGGTCAAGCCCAACAATCTGGTGGCTGGGGCTTGGGGAGCCAACCCACCTGCCTCGGTGTGGCACCCAGCCATCCTTGGCTTGGAGAGTCGCCGATAGGGTTTGATGTCCTTGCCCAACACCAAAATAAAGCACAGAAATAATAATTAAAAATAAAACCCACCCGACCAACGTTGGAGCTAATTGCTAGGGTCTTCTCATCCCTACCCGGATGGCAAGGGCATGTTGCTCCCCTTGCTAGACAGTTGCAGGGGAGAGGGCATGCAACCAGCTAGTTGAGGCCTAGCCCCAGCTTGGAGCCTAGCGGCCTGGCTGGCCACTAAACTTTCCAGGGCCCACCAGACGGGGTTGGTTGGTTGGTTGGGCCATCCAGCAACCCGGTGGCCACCGTATGAGCTCCATACACAAGTGTGGGATCCATATGTGTTGCCGGTATGTAATTAACAAGTTATTGTGGAATTTGTGTGACCAAATGGAAGTGATTGCATTCCAAATAAGTAACATGATCATATGTAATATAACATTCTATTGTCGGCTTCCTGGACTTTAAAATCAATTTTATTTCATTTCATGAGGATTTGGATTATTTACAAGCGATGATACAAATCTGAAGGTGTAAGTTCAATCAATAGACTCGATGGAGATCAAGAAAATCAAACCGAATAACACCGTTTACGTGGCGGTGTCCCGTGCCTGAGGGGTTCCGCCTCCCCTCAGTGATGGGCACGGTTTTTTCTTTTGGTTTCAATTTTTGGGGTTGGCTGGGTTGGCCTTCTGTCTAAATTTTTTTTTTAAAAAAAACAAAAAACGAATAACACCCGAATACCCTTCAGTATGTGCACTTGAAACCTAAAGTTGGCCAACATGGTCCATCATGAGCATGCTTCAGATTCACAGGAAAGTGAATTAGGAAGAGGTTAGGCAGCATGTGGGGAGATCAGCAAAAGTCAATGCCGTGTGGGGCAATGCAATTAGGCCTAACTTCGAAGGGCGTCGCCGCAGAGGACAAACTTGTTCGGGATTCGATCCGCGACCCAGAGGAAGAAATTAAAAAAAGAAAGCGCGTCATCGAGCGACTCCGGGGAGTCTGGCACAGATCTTGAGGTCGAATGTTCGCTGGTGGTGCATTAAGCCGCGGCACTATAATTGGGTAAAGTTACAGCTAATGTCGTGATGATGCGACACGGTGTAGCCTAACCCATGTGCACCCGCCCGTACTACTAGTACTAAACACTGTAACATATTGTGCAGGCCGGGTCGGTGCACTCATCCCTGCTGATCCCTCACTCACTCACTCACTCACTCACTCACTGATCATACCGGTGATTAAGCTGAGATCACTTCGACCAACATCTTTTCAATAACTTAGACCACCAAAGGCGGCACCTTTAGAGAGGGTTACATCCGGTGGTGGAGCAAGTGTCGAGCCGGTGCTGGATTTTGCTAAGAATTGCACAAGGGTGCAGATTGTTGGGGGGCAGCCATGGGGAAGTGTTGTTGCTTGGTGACAGTGGTGGTGGTGGCAGTGTTGGTGGTTTCACTTGCAGTTGGAATTCCTCTGGGGATGAAGAAGGCCAAGGAGACGGTGGGATTATCGGGTAACAACAATGTGGCAAGCGCAGCTTGCGGGGTAACATCTTACCCAGACACTTGTAACCAGACGCTTTCGGGAAGCAACGGCGCGACTACCTCGACAGGGGTGACCAAGCTTTCGGTGCAAAGTGCTTCCACGGGAGTGAACAACACAAAGGACTCCGTTATGGCAATGAATTATAACGGCAACTTGACAGCCGCGGTGGAGGTCTGCTTGGAGTCTTTAGGGTTATCCACCGACCAGCTCGATCAAGCTTTGCAAGCGCTGACCTCAATGAACGCATCTGCTCGCCAAAAGTCGATGTGTGACATCCAAGCATGGTTAACCGCAGCGATGGAGTTTCATACCACTTGTATTGATGCGTTCATGGAAATTAGTCCCGCAGATGGGAGAGCTCTCCAAAACCAAACCTCGCACACCGTGGAGCTTTTCAGCAACGCTCTTGCGTTTGCGAACGCCTTGGCAGCTTACGGAGAGGATGTGATGAAATGGAAACCCACCGGGTTCAGCCTCCCTGCGAATTTCAGCCTTTCTGATCTGGCCAAGAACCCCTTGCCCAAACTCCCTTCATTTGGGAACCGGAGGCTTCTGAGCTCTCCCGAACTAGACTTGGAAGATTCAGATGAGGGATTCAAGCTACCAAGCTGGGTCGATGAACATGTGCAGCGCCATCTGCTTGCCACTCCCACTTCTTACAATGCCATTGTTGCTAAGGACGGATCCGGAAACTTCGAGTCCATCCAGGACGCAGTGGACGCATCACCCAAGGATGGCATGAACGACAGCTCTCGCTATGTCATCTACATCAAGGTGGGTGAGTACAAGGAGCAAGTGAAGATCCCCAAGTCGGCAGTCAACCTCATGTTCATCGGTGACGGCATTGATCAGACCATCATCACTGGGAACAAGAGCGTGGCTCTCACTCCGAACATGACCACCTTCAAATCTGCCACTCTGAGTAAGTTTTATCCCCATTTGAATCGGAAGATCTTACTTAAACATTCTTGATGAGTTTACAGGACTAACCACATGAATTGCTTTAAAGTACTAGACGTGCCTTCCCGTACGATATGAAACACACCGCAAGTAGTGCAAGATGACTAGCAAATCCAAATCGTGCCCATGATAGTCATTTGCCTCCTCAACAATTTTGGAGCTCATATGAACACCTTATTCGTTATCATAGTGAAGGTACTCATTAAGTGGTCATATAGGTCCTCCAATCATGTTGACTATTGAACCTTGAATAGTTAACACATTTTGAGCACATAGTTTAATATCTTCTAAACACATGATGCCTTTTCGATGTCTGGACATACCACTTAATTGTAGATATCCAAATTGTTGTTGTGTTTGATTTAGGCACGTCTATGGTCTATCTTGCCTAGTTTAAGACATTCTTATTGGAGGAGGACAGGAGTGAGGGACAACATTGTATGCGGGCGATCACTTTGGTCCAACATTGAGTTTTGTTACCATGGACCATCATGTTGAGTACTAAGGCAGATGGGTCTTAAAAGATTACGTTTCTCCGACTATCCCACTTCTCCTAAAATATGAAACATGCGATTAGTACGAGATTGTTATCAAATCCAAGTCGAGGCCATTGTCAATTTCCTCAGAATTTTTGGAGCTCATTTGAATATCTTATTCATTTTCAAAGTGAAGATTCTCATGCTTAGTAAATGGTCTGGATTTCAGTCCTCCCAATTATGTTGACTATTGAATCTAGAATGGTTATCAAGTTTTCAGCATGCCGTTAATCTCTTTTAAACATATGTCAGTTTGGTATCCGTTCTCAGATCAGACCAAATCACATACCACTCCAATATAGGTGTCCTCGTAAGAGAAGTAACCAGGTTAGGGTTGGGTACCTTACTCCGACCACTGACAATAGTGTTTTGTTTTCCTGTGTGTAACTTAGTTGTGGGAGGCCGTGGATTCATCGGGAAGTATTTCACCGTTCGGAACACAGCTGGATCGAGTGGCCACCAAGCTGTGGCAGTGAGAGTGAGTGCGGATCAGGTGGCATTCGACAGCTGCTCCTTCGACAGCTTCCAAGACACACTTTACACTCACACTCTTCGCCAATTCTACACCAACTGCACCGTCTACGGAACAGTGGATTTCATATTCGGGAACGCCGCTGCCATTTTTCAGTCTTGCAACATCATCGCCAAGCAGACCACATTAATCGGCCAACAAGTGACGTACACGGCGCAAGGAAGAATTGACCCACACCAGAAGAGTGGCCTTTCCTTCCAGAACTGCACCTTTGATGCCGTTCCTGAGGTGAAGAGCAACACCACCTACTACAAAACTTACTTGGGCCGCCCATGGAAGGCGTACTCGGTATGCGTGACTCTAAAGTGTGATTTGATGGAGCACATTGACCCCTCTGGATGGTTGCCCTGGAACACCTCCGACTTCGGATTAGCCACATCTTTCTTTGCTGAATATCAAAACGTCGGATCTGGATCGAATACCTCCACAAGAGTCCCTTGGTCTCACCAAATCACTGATGCTGATGTTGCCAGTTCCTACCAGGCCACCGAATTCATTGAAGCCCAGGACTGGCTTTCCAACAACGGCATTGCCTTGACATTGACCCTCTAAGTAGATAAGGACTCTTCAATTTTTCCATCACTCCCGCTGTTCAAAGGCTCACTCTCATTCTTGATGAATTGTGAATGAAACCACTTGATGCAATCTCTAGATGCAGATCGACCAACTGTAAAGTGATAAATGTTGAGACATTTTCTGCTGTACCATAGTTCACGAGTGAAATAAATTTTCTGGGATCACTTTATACATGGGAGAATGTCGGAAAGAAATTCTTTCCGGTGAGACTGATGAAACGTCACTGCAACCTGCCCTCTTGATCAGCACTATTTGTGCTGATGTATAAGGTAGACAACTCAGGTTCTTCAAAGTGTAGTAAATAATGATGTCTTGGGGATGTTGACGTTCATTTCTTCAAACAGATTTGCGATCTCGAACTTCAATAAGATGGGTGTCCATGGAGATTGATTTTGTTTTTCTCAAGGTGAAAAACTTGTCCATGAGCATCACTTGGCAAAAGCAGCTGTCGGATTTGTATCTCGCCTTCAATCCAGTCTAGCATTCGTATAGATCGTTATAGCGATGAAGGAGTTTGAGGGCGTTGCTCTTTACATTGTTGTTGATGATGCTCATGACTTGTTGTCGTGCCATTTTCTCCTTTTCACTCATGATCTTGCTCGGAGGTGTGAAGCAGTAGTGAAAGCGCCTGTTCTCCTGAAGCATATTCTTCATTTGGTACGCCCATACTCCGAAGTTCGCATCCTCCGTCACTCTCCATAAGTCCATTGCCTCCGACCATGATGTTGTGTTGTCGAGTGATGTGAGCTTGTTGGCTACTTGTTGTATCTCCTTCTAGGTGTTCTATGGTTGACATGAAGATTTTGAGAAAGAATGAGGAGTGGGTAGAGGCTGCAAATCTATTCCTATTATTGCTCTAATACCATGTAGAAACCTAAGCATAACTCACTGCTTGGAACAAACTAGTTCATCTTGGAGATAAAAACATAGGTATTAATACCATCAGTCTTTGACCTAATAACGAAGGTAACCCTAAAGCAAAAGATCAATTTAATCCAAGCTAAACATACAACAAACTTCACGTGTGTGCAGAAGGTTTCAACATCTAGTACTTTGGCGATTATGATAATCATAGAAACTTGAGTCATTTCTTAAGAGTCAAGAGATTTTAGCATAACTAGTCACAAGAATCTTGAGACCTTACAACAAATAAGTTGTTGAGAAAAGGTTGGGCTTCACACCCTTAGATTATAGCATAATATGATACACAAAATCACTCTCTTCCTGAGAGGAGCTTTTGTATCCCGACCAACTACTCCGTCTATCCTCGACTGCCTCCTCAGACAATAGCCGGCTTAGATATATTGATGAGAGGCAAGAGGCTCGGCTCTCAAGAGATGTATTTGACCATAGCAATCTCCTATGTAAGTGGACCATTAGAGCGATGGAACCCAGTGTCGTTAGGCAAACTCTTACATGATGTAAAAAACATATAGTATTGTTATTTTGATATGTTTCCATTGACTTTTGTAAAAAAAAGTAATAAAGAAAATTAGGAGAAGATCGTGATGACAATCACGACTTCTAAGAGGTTTTATTTTCTACTTTGTTGAATTTGAAGATCTAATTTCATTAAAGTAAGTTTTGATTTGATTTTGATTTAGTGGTTGTTGAAAAGAAGTGTGAAGATTGTTTCACATTTTTTGACCCTTGTGATTCTATGATTGAAAAATGTGATAGAATAGAAATTCAAGGGGGGGGGGGGTGATGTGGTTCACCAATTGTTTAAGGGTGTCCATTAGGCAAATCATGGGCTCATGTGCCACCTCTTGTGGATGGATAAGGAGGGGGGTCTTCCTCCTGAGGCCATTCTCATTCCCATGTTTTTGAGACTTTTGGAAATTTTCCCGTATCTTTGAGGAGGAAACATTTATCTTTATAGTTGAAAATTTAAGAGAATTTTTTGAGCACTTTTTTACTTCTATGATTCCAATGATATATATTTCATTTTGCTTGGAGTTTTGTGAGAAAGTTATGCTTCTTAGAGTGAAGGCAATTTTATTGTCGTCGGAATCTAAGGGCAAGTGCTTTGAATGCTTCTAGAAATGTGGCAAATTTCTGTTTTGTTCTCATATTTTAGGGGTACTTGTATCATGTTTATAGTTATCTAAAAAGCCATTAATTTCTTAGTTTGGACATATATTAAAGATGGATTTCCTAAACTTTATGGCACATGACATTTAAATTTTTAATTAAAAAGTTATGGCTTCTAAAGTAAAGAGGTGTATATCTGCCATCAAATTTTGAAGCCTCAACTTCAACATGCTATATATATTGAATGGTACATTATTTTTGTTTGAATCTTTTATGAGTTTTTTTATCTTTGTGTTGGATTTGTAAAAAATCATAGTACACATTGTTTGGAGTAGTTATGCACCTGTGGCTCTCAGTTGAGTCCTAACAATATTTTAAAGGATTTAAGCCTCTACACGGTTTACTATTTCTTGGTAGTGTACACATAAATTTAGTGTTTTAATGGCATAACCAACTATTTGCACTATGATTTTCCCCATACCTAAGGCTTATGCTAATTGTAACTAGAAACACTGTATTTTTCTATAGCAAAACCGTCTCCACCCGACACCGACGAATCTAACTTCCAACTTATGCTTAGGTATAGGCTGGCAAGGCTCAACCCCCAAAGAGGAAGAAGATGGGGCATTCACTTGGATTGGTTCACAAGTGAACAACACCAAGGATTTGCGGGTTTCAAGATGTGGGATCATATTAGTAAAGCATGGAAGGCTATGGTAAAAGGTATATCAACTTCCTCCTCGCACACGGGTGAAACTATTGCATTCAAACATTTGGTGGTTCAATGAGGTGGAACTTCTCAATAAAGGTTTCACCTACTCCAAAGGCCTCAACCTTTACCGCAAAGGTGTCCAATGTGTGGACAACATCTAGGATAGTGAACAACGGAATTTTCTTACATGGGATAGAACGCAAGAGAAGTTTAACCTCACGCCAACAAGGGTCGGAGATTGGGTTGATTTCACGAATAAAATTTATGGACAATGGCAACACTTACTGGATGCTGACTCGGACGCCATCCACCCCGGACATGGATTGGATTTTACGTGGATGGGGGGGAGGACCCTACCTTTGTCTTGCAATGCGTGACTGACTTTTCACTCCCTTGCATGCAATTACATCACCTCTCTATGCCCATCCTGGTGCAATGCTTCACGGTTGGCATCCATTAATGCCAATGCCTTAGGGATCAAGAAAACCCCACCGGGGATATGGTTGTTTTTTTCACGAAGTTAAAATTATCCACACTACCAAAGGTCCAAAAAAGGAAGGAAAAAAGGATGAAATCATCTTCTTCTATGGTAAAGTGACCACCCTTAGTTGGACCTCGGATCGTTGGCAATGGGTAGAGAGATATCGTTTTCGCAACTATACCACTAAGTTTGGAAGAGACTCAGTCATCAACATGAACCTAGGAACCACACGGTGGATAAATGGCAAGGCTACCCCCCAAATAACTACGAGTTTTGTTGGTCTCAAGTGTGGGATCCGCTTTGGTCTGGAAATGAAGCCACGTTCAGGTGGTCCATTTGGCATAAAGCAATGGAATCAATAAATGGAGGGCTCGCATTATGCCGTCATCTATCTCCAAACAATATACAATATGCCTCCCAAACACAAGCGAATTAGTCAAACACAAATTTTGGGGCTGCATTCAAGCTAGGAGGGCGTGGAGATGGGCCACGTCTATCATGCATGAACTTTGTGGGGTTCAAACCGGCAACTATAATAGTTTTAACTGGAAGCAAGTCTTGTTTGAGAAAATGATTCCTAAGAATTTTGGCAAAAATATCAAAACGTGGCTCCTTCTATAGGGTATTACGCTTTGGACCATCTCGATTGAATGCAATGACAAAGTGTTCAACCATGAACATTGGCATGAGTCTAAGGTCAAGCACCATATTTGGGACAACCTCACCATCTAAGCCAAAGCGGCATGGGAATGGGTGATCAAGCAAATGAAGATCAGCAATTTCTCTGTTGCGGCCATGCTCCAAGGTTTTGACCAAACGTGGGGAGCTAGGAATGACCTCTACAGGAAGAACACTTTACATATTGCTTGACATTGGAAGCGGCAATGTAGGTAGGTAGCTCAGCTCCTTCCTGACCGTTTTTGGTGGCCTGGAGGTTGTCCTTGGCAAGTGGGGTGAGACTATTTCTTTGCTAATTGGGTTATATTTTACCATAAATTCCTCTAAAATGGTCGGTAATTTTCCTGCAGTCTTGAACTTCAACCGGTTATTTCTCAAACTCAGCCAGTTCATCTGTAACCAGCAGCCAGTTAGTTCTCCCACATTCATTGGTTAGACACAATATAGGCATGTTGCCTGAATGCACGGTATCACTAGAGATGCCCTGACTAAGTTACATCCTTGTGCAAGTCAAAATAAGTTCATGTGGTTCTATTGTCACTTTGCGTACTAGTGCTGATTTATTTTTTGTAAGGTAGATGTGCCCTGGATGATATATTTCTCTCTGCACCCACTTCTTGTAGGATATATATGAAAGGGCAGACGTTAACCTTCCCTATGAACTTTTAGGGGGAGGGGTTGGGGATAAGGTTCCAGGCCTGCAACGTGCAACCCCTCGGGCAACCCTTGACAAAAATTTCAATTTTTTTTGGAAGCCGACTGAAAAATGTTGCTTGTCCTGCAAGAATTTATTTATGAAAAATTTAAAAAAAAAACTTACCCTTGCATTCTTGAAGGCCACTTGTCCATAAAACTCATATTTAGTGCACCTCGCTTTTAAACCCTAAAATCCAATATATATGTTCACTTACACTTAGTAAATAAGCAATTGACTAGGATTTCATTTCCGAAGGGAAACAATCAATAAAGCATGTAATTAACTTGGAAGTTGCAAATACTGAAAAATCCTCATTAGTATTAAGGTTATGATTTTTGTGATTTAGAATTTTTTTCTTTCAAAAATGAACTAAGAATAATGTGCCAATTTAGCTCATTATGTTTACAGTACTTGAATCATTGTCTTCTCCTTTCACAAGTATTTATACACATTTGAACTAATTAAACCTGATAAAAAATGAATAAGTATAATCAAGCACAAGGCCTAAATTCCTACAAGTATCCAACTCTTTCAAACTAATTAAGCCTAGTTAAGTGCAGTTCATTGGGTTTTACACTTAATCAGGTTTAATAGTAAACATATTAACCCTGATTAGGCGTAATGAAACCTAAACAAGTGTAATTAAGCGCATCAATGCAATTTACTCAATTACATCATCATTTAGTTAAGTTTTTATGTTTTAATTAGCTTAATTTGTTCATACCTCAATTATGTTTATTAGTTTGATTATCAAGCAGGATTTTGAATTTGCTTAGGCTTAATTAGGCTAAGTTAGTTTGATTAGTTTGATATAATTCTCAGACTTGCCACGTTTATTTAGATGCTGTAGTAGGCACCGAATTAGGCTTAGGCCTTGTGCTTGATAACACTCGGTTACTTTTGATTGGGTTCAATTAGTTTGAATGTGTATGAATACTTGTGAAAGGAGAAGAGATTCATTAGAATACTATTAAACGAATTAGCTAAAATCAGCATATTATTTTAAGCTCACTTATGAAATGACAAAGGCTAATTCACAAAATTTATAACATCAATTCTAATGTGTATTTTTTAAATATTTGTAACTTCCAACCTAATTACATACTTTGATGACAACTTCCATTCATAATTGAAATCCTAGTCAATTGTTTATTTACTAAGGAGAAGTGAATACACATATTGGATTTGGACCTTAAAGGTGAGGTGCACTCAATGTGGGTTTTGTGGACAAGCAACCTTCAAGAATGCAAGGGCAAGTTTTTTTTTGAAATTAGGCGGGACGGACGGCATTTTACGATTGAGTTCACAAGAAAATTGAAATTTTTGTCGGGGGCTACCCAAGGGAGTGCGGGTCATAGGCCCTAGGCCTTCATCCCAACCTAGACCCCTCCCCTAAAAATTCATAGGGGGAGGTTAAACGCCTACCATACAAAACACATCGCACTTAGTGATTCCAAATTGATGCCCGTAACCATTTGCCCCATAGTTTTTGGAGCGCATATGGATTGTGTACTTCTCTATCTAGTGTGGAGTGGTTAATATAATTTGAAGAATTAGTCCAATATCTTCTAAACAACATCATCATCATCATCACATCATCATCATCATGTGTGTTTATGGTGTGTGTTGTTTGATCCTCACCTAACCACACACCAATCAAATTATAAGAGCACGAATTAAGAAAAGTAATGGACTCACACCTGTATACCTCATATTCCATGTAACCCCCATCGCCCCTTGCTCTCATTGGTTTCTGCTACTTAGGGGTGCTTTAGTTGGGGGTCCAAGGGGGAGGAGGGTCCAACAAAATGGAGCAATCCTATTGGCTGAGAAGTGGAAATTGGGCTGAAGGCCTTCATATGAGAGTCCAAGACCAAGAAGACTCGAAGCAAAACATCATTTTGGTCTAAACCAAAAAATGAAGCTCAAAGGAGAGCTGGACATGTTTCAGACAACCACATCGGAAGAGAGAGTCGGGTTCAAGGGTTCGATTCACCTCAAATGGCTTCAAATTGGTCTCTATGTTCTTGGAATGTGGACTCCCACCTAAAGCACCCCTTCGTTTCTAAATACATAACCGGTTGTTGACTTTTCAACGCCAATGTGGCTCCATCCCATTGGCAACCCGTCACCATCGCCATCACAAGTTGCAACTCATAACCTTCTCACCTTTCAACTTGCATCCTATGCCCTTGGATCATGAAGATCAAGGGTTGCGATTGAAAAGTGGACAACCGGTTATGTTTGATAACCTACTCGCCGCTTCCGCGGCTCGTCGGTTATCTAATACATAGACTAAAGATCCCAAATGCGCCAAGAGCCCACTACATAAATATATTCACATTCTGGAAGTGTAGCTGCTGCACAAGCGTTACACAAGATTGTGAGCTGCTAGTATTCCAATGCTGTTGACAGCTAAGTATTCATATCCACCTTCATATTATTCCTACCTTAGATGGACAGCCTAGTAGCCTGCCTCTTGGTATACCCATCTGTATATTTATATCTGAAGGGCCTGTGTTGCATTCGACAACTTCATGATTATCTTCCACCTCTAGCTTAAGTTCATCATCCGGTTGCAAATAAGTTGCACATGTAATCTTCAGAACATAATTATGAGTTGCACATATTATGTGAGCAAGTAGATGAGGAATCTGTAGAAGTAGAGATGCATTCGGCAGCTATTGTCCAGTTCTTGTGATCGAGATCTCACCCTAGTACGCTTGTAATAGCATTTGTCAAGTTGTCAACAACTGCTTGCTAGATGCCGCAAGGAGGATATGTACAAAGTCGTGTAAAGTTGCAGCAAGCAGCCGATAGCACCCCTATCTCCTGCTCTGTGGAGTGTTATGTGAAAGGATGTCATATCTGGTTTCTTGTGGGGGGATTCCAAAATCTACAAACCTCGCATTTGAAAGTTAGGCGTTGCTTTTGTTCGATTGCAGCTTTTCCTGGTTCTGAGGGAAAGTGGAAGAATTTCTTCCTCGGACTGTGGCACAGATTCCTCTTATGCATCAAATTTGTTGTTTTCAGGAGGCAATTTGACCCGCAGCTTTTCTGGAAATCTAACATCCGAAAGTATGCGTTGATTTGTTCTATTGCAGTAACTTACTCAATCTCTATATCCTCTGTCGCACAGATTCCTCGCATGCAGTTGTTGTTCTGAAGACTCGTCAATGTGACTAAACCCTTTTCCTCGACGGAGTAGCTCGAAATCCTCCTAATTGTTTGCCCGCGAGAATTTGTGCGGACATCCGGGAAGCATCATGAAATGCTGTTGCTTACTGACGGTGCTGGCGATGTCTCTGCTGGTGGTGGGAATCTCGGTGGGAGTGCCTTTAGCCATGCGGAAGGTTAGGGAAGCAGTGAAGGAGATAGGTGACACGGCGGTCCGGGAAGCCTGCGAAGTAGTGACATCCTACCCCGAAACCTGCAAGGAGACTTTCTCATCATCATCAGCATCAGCATCAGCATCAAGCAACAACAACGATGACGACGAGGACGACAACGACGGGACGACTAAGAATTACGACCGCACCGCAGTCGGAGTCACAATCTTCTCTCTGCAAACTGCTTCGGCAGGAGTGAATGACACCTTGGCTGCCATCCTCGCCCTGAACGAATCTAAATCATCAGAAAAGGGCCACGTCGGTGGAGTAATTGCACTTGCGGCTGTCACAGAAGTTTGTGTGGAAAGCCTAACTTCGTCCATGGAGCTATTGGAAGCTGCAGTGAAAGAGCTTAACGTGACGGAGATGATGAAGTCGCCGTTAACCACACATGACATCGATTGGAAGGATCCCGAAGGTGTGAAAGGAAGGGAGCAGGTGCAGTTGGGGGATGTCAAAGTGTGGGCGACTGCGGCTATGGAGATGCACGCCACTTGCATCGATGCTGTCGTGGAGATCGGCACTCCTTCGGTCGATCCCTCTCCGAATATATATTTACTTCTAATGCTGCTTCTAATGAATTTCAGATCATTTCTCCTTATTTCACAAACAAGAGCAACATGCTTGGAAAGAGGAATTTCATTGCAACTATTTGTGTCTGCGTTACGAACCTTAACACTTTCAAATGTGGATGTTCTTATAACCGATTACAAGCTATTTTTCTAAAACACGGGTCACTCCTTGGGTATTTATTTTCACTTGTAAGAAACTTTATAGAATTTCTTACATTTTATAGTCTTACAAATGCTCATAATATGAAAGCATCTTCGAAATGGAGGGAATTATTGCATATGCGCGCGTTTCTCATTCATCAAACATAAAAGCCCTGAAATAGTATGCAATGCTATTTTTAGTTGAGCCGACATCAAAGACCCTGAATTACTGTAGTCCGAGTCATGTGATATGAAACCTATAAGGGGTGAAGGTTCTATGTTTTATGTCGTATGTAATAATCCCACTCCTCCTTTGAAATGGTGCTTCTTACAAATGTTTTAGCAACTTCCAACTGGTTTCTTAAGACGCCGACTTAATCTGCTCTAGATAGTCCCATCCCCTTTAGAACACTTCTTTCTATACCATGCTTGGAAAGAGGTTGACATGGTTCTAATGCTTCTTCTAAAGCATTCATGATTCATTAGAGCAACATGCTTGGAGGAGGTCGACATTGAAAGGAATCCATTGGTCTACAAGTTGTGTCATATGCATTAGAAAAGCTTAACACTTTCAGAGTTTCAAATATGTTGATATTCTTACAACCAATTAGAAGGTCTAGCAATATTTCTAAAACAGGGGTCGCCATCCATACCCACCCACCCCTGGTTATTTATTTTCACTTTCAAGAAGCATCTTAAAACATCTTAGAATAAATGTTCAATAATACTACAAATGCTCCTCCTCCTAAGTAGTACGAAAGCGGCTCCGAACTTAAAACGATGATGCATCCCACAAATGTTTTACCACTTTAAACCAGTTTTCTATTCTAGAGAGGCTGACCCCCTTGTGAGTCCTCCCCACAGATAGTTGCGACCCCGGGAAACAATCACAGACTCCAGGACAAGTCGTCCCACACGCACCAGCTTCTCAGCAACGCCCTCGCATTCCTCAACGCCTTCGCCGCCTACGGCCCCAATTTCTTTAAATGGAAGTCCACGGAATTCAGTGTCCCCAACGACCTCACGAATCTCTCGGCGGAACCACCACCATCATGGATGTCCCACCACCAGGGCCTAATTCCATCGTCTAAATTAATCCCAGGCCTCAGTAACCGACGGCGTAGACTTCTACTAATTTCCACTGATAATTCATCCGGTGCTGGCGCCAACCCAGTACCTCAGTGGATGTACGTTGACACCGTTGTGGCGGCAGATGGGTCAGGGCAGCACACCACCATTCAAGAGGCAATAAATTCGTATATAACCCGGAACATTAATGGAGCAATTGTTAGTACCGGAGCTTATGCTATTTACATCAAAGCCGGGGTTTACGAGGAGCAAGTCACAGTTCCAAAGCATGCTAAGAATGTGGTGTTTGTTGGAGATGGCGTTCAGACTGTCATCACAGGGAGCAGGAGCATCGGTTTGATGCAGCCTGGGATGACGACGTTCAAGTCGGCAACTCTCAGTGAGTTTACTGCATAATTAACCATTTTGGGGGGGGGAGTACCACGTGTCATCATGTGATTGGTTGAAACTAAGTTGCCATTGCTTTAGTGCTTTCAATTTATATCAAGATCTGCTGTTGACAGCCCCGAGTGGAAACTATGGTATGTAGGTAGCACTCTCCGAAGTGCTCGGAGTTAGTTGCTAATACATTTTTAAGAAGCATGATTTTGACTGGACCGGCTCTTAAATTTATTTTCATTGATAAGTATTTTCGAGACTATAATTATAGAGAAATTTTATAAACTGCCTTAGAAGGGGAAAAAATATAGAGGGTCTGGAAGGTGACCCCAAAATGCTTTTACTTATTAGATGTACTGATAACATTTGCAAGCGTAAAGGTTTTCTAACACAGATACAAATGAAAGCGGTGGATTTCTGTCAGTACCCTCTTTCCTAGCATGTTGCTCCTTTTTGTGAAATAAGGAATGACCAATACATGAGAAGAACTGAGCACTTAGAACCAGCTGGAATTCTAAAGGGGATTTCACGTAACAACGATGAGTTCTATATGCATGCAGCCAATGTGAGGCATCATGTCCTTGAAACTGCAGAAATATGAGAGAAATATTCGATACATATGTCAAATCTTCTTCATGTTTGACGTAGAAACATAATTGCAGTTATTGAAGGAAGTGGGTTCGTGGGAAGATCATTCAAAGTGCAAAACACAGCTGGACCCAGTGGCCATCAGGCAGTGGCAGTCCGGGTGAGTGCCGACCAGGTCATCTTCTACCGGTGCATCTTTGAAGGCTGGCAAAGCACTCTACATGCTCACACATTCCGTCACTTCTATAGAGAATGCACCATCTCCGGCACTGTTGATTTCATTTTCGGGAACGCAGCTGCGGCTTTCCAGTTGTGCAATATCACTGCCAAGAATGTAATGCAGCCCACTAAGGTAAGCAGGCCTAATTCAGTTACTTTTCTTGATTGGACATCTTTATTTGAGTGGGGTGTGGTTAAGTGTGAATCCACGGATGAACATAATAAAATTAAAATAAAAATAAAGAAAGAAAATGTTTAAAAAGAGATTAGAAAACATGCTCAAATTTGTAAACTATTCTAAGTACAATAGTGAACATAATTGAGGAAGATCATTTACAAAGAAAGTTTATCTTCACTTAGATAATGAAAAAGGTTTTCATATAAGCTCCAAAAGTTATGAGAAAAATGGCTATGACCTCAATTTGGATTTGCTAATCATCTCATACTAATTGCATGTTTAATATCATAGGAGACGTAGGTGCAGAGCTAGTAGTGTCTGTTTTTAGGCCCACTTACCTTATTACTTTATTTCAGCCCAACACTTACTCCGCCCAAGGCCGGTCCGATTCACATCAAAACACTGGTTTCTCTTTCCAAAATTGCACTTTTGAGGGATGCCAACCAAATAATATTAGTAGCCATAAGACCTACTTGGGTCGACCTATGAAGCCATATTCCGTATGTGTGCTCCTGATGTCGAATTTGGGGAGCCACATTGACCCCACTGGATGGCTGCCATGGAATAATAATGACACTGTACCCAACTTTAATGGGTCGTCCTCTAATTCTTTCTTTCTGGAGTATGGAAATCTTGGACCGGGCGCCAACACAACATATAGAGTTCCATGGTCGCACCAAACCCGTGAAGCAGGAGTTGCTGAAAAGTACCAGGCGAGCAATTTCGTACAAGCAGATTCATGGCAGCATCCTTTCGACATTCCCTTCAAGATTTAATCTAGAGTGCCTTATAACTTCTGTCACCTGTTGTGCAGATAGGGCTCATAGATTTTACTTACCTGTTCAAGACATTAAATAAACGATACTCTAATGTCATTCTGTCCATCATGCTATTTATAATCAAACTCATAGATAAATTGAAATGAACCCTAGTAAATATTTGAGGCAATCAGTATTTGTGCTTGTAATCTGTGACACATTGGGAAGAATTATGGCTCGATAGTGAACACTTTCTTGGTAACATGTCTGTACATGAGAGACAACCAAAGGCACATGGGCATCATAGAAAGTCTTTCTACTCACTGGTCAAGTGATGTTTTTTGGGCAATGGGCCTTGCACCTTACTGGTAAAGGTAACTGGAAACAAGTTTCTACTACGAGATCATCTAAAGCCCTTTTAGCTCCAACAATTTGTAGTACCCTATGAAACCAAGTGGAGACGATGAGTACACATCATTGTAGATGTTTGATAAAGATTACCTTTAGAAAAATTATTGCAAGAACTAGCAGGTAAAAAATACTGAAGAATGATACACTAGCATGAGCACATGACTTAACTACCTTGTTCAACAGACATGAAAGTGCTTAATGCTATCTATGCTTGGAGAGATGAAAGTACTGATTCTTTTGTAACTATAAGTGAACTCCGTTACTTCAACAATACATGCAAAGATTCCCACATGTGATATAGAAATGCAACAGGTGTACAACATCCTCAACATATGTTCCACAACATGTGCTCAGCGGGAGGAGATTATGATATTGTCAATTACAACTTCCCAATTAGGACCTCACAAAATGACCAGCGATTCCATGGTCCTTGTCACAAGATTCCCAATTTGAGCAGGCAGTCCTTGCCTCTACCTGATCAGGTCAGAAATAAGATTGTTCCTCAAAGCAGTAGTATGCTATGTGAAAAACAACTACAGAATTGCAGCTGCTGTCTAGTTCCAAATGCGTAGTCCTCTTTGCAATCAGACAGCAACTTGCAGCATGAACTCGCAGTGTTTACATTCACACAGCCCCCTGCACAAGTCACATCACAGATTCATGGAGGTCTTGCATTTGTTGGAATAATTACTTGTCATCCTCAAGCTGTGTCACTTCAACAAACCTCATTAATAGAACTGCAAGTTCTGTCAGAATATTGCATGTCCAGAACAATTCTAAGAGAAAAATCTGGAGAACAATGACATATACCATAGAAATTTTAGTGCACAACCAGTGTCGTATTGCACTAAAACTTGACAAAATAGAACCAGAATGAAGCTCTTGTAATCAAGACAATGCACATCCCACATGCACCTACCTGTACAGATGCGTAAAGCTGAAAACAAATGCCAACAGCTGCTGCTAGACTTTGAGGTACACATTCCTGGAACACCTGGAAAGATGACCATATTGGGGAGCTGCAAAACCAGCCAGAACCAAAGTTAATTCTCTCGTTTTACACTCACATGGTGCATGTGTTAATAAAGCGACAACACAAGACACAAGCTCATACTGGTTTCTACTGCAAAGTCAACAAATGGCAAAATAAGCATGCAGTCAAACCAATATTGAATGAAAGAGGCATCTCAGTTGACTTAGTCACCTGAACATAGCTGTTACATAGATAAGAGTTCAAGTGATCCCAGATGGTCTTTGTAACATTTCATGGCCTTCGGAGCCATCACACAATTTCCCTTAAGAGAGCCAAGTGAACACAAAAGAAACAAACAAATTAGTCTTCGAATTCTTCACCCTCTCGCACAGGGGCTTCTGCTAGGCTTTTCTCAAGGCTGGAGAGAACTTGGTGATACACATCTACTTCCTCCTTCGGCAACAGTCCTTGTTGCAAGGCTGATGAAATGAAAAGGTGCAGTAAATCCTGAGTTTTATGTCGCCACTGTACGCTTTTTTCTTCAGGTATAGATAAGAGCTGTTGAGAGGCTGTCTCAACAACACATCTTTTTGCTCCATCCTTGCCTAACTCACGACGCCATTTCTCATATGCAATAGCCCAACACTTCAAGACCACATTCCGGCATTCCCTCATCCAGCGCTCCTCGAGTTGCTGTTTGACCCTCATAGTCTGAACTTTCTTTTTAGCCATTGCTCGGGTGTGTGCAGAGCTGATCTCCGGCAAATCTTTTGGGTCAAGGACTCGCATGTATGCACCCAAGAAGAGCGTCTTGTCCGAAATAGCATGAGTAAGACGAGTCTTCTCCATATCCACCTCAAGGTGTAGGTTGGATTTAAGGAACGTGGTAAGCCTTTTCATAATTTTCAAGCCCGTGCTCTTGTTGCCTGTCAGGCCAACCAGAAAGTCATCACCAACCCTCACATATGTTACCCTAGTGTAAGTAGGGTCTTTGTAATCTATGCGACTAATTCGCAATTTTTTTGCCATCGCCAGGCGATGCTGTTTTTCACGCCTCAATTGTTCAGAATTTCCACCTAACCTAGCCATAGTACTCTTGTCAATAAACATAAGCCTGCGATATGCAGGACTTATGGTCCTTTTGGCTGCAGTATTCCATTCCTGTTTTATCGCTTCAACCTCTTCATCAAGTTTCTGGAAATAGATATCGCATAGAATTGAAGACAATAGGCTTCCGTCTTCAACATTCGATCTTTCCATACCCACTATTCCTGCATTGAACATCTTTCTCAATGTGTCAAGAAACCGCTGGTCCTGCACCTTCTCCCGAATAATGCTCTGCAGTCTCTTCTGAGTTGCTTCATTATAGCTCTTTTCCACGTCAAAATTCATGAACCACGATGTCCCTTTCCATCCATATTTGACAAACTCAAAGGCTCTATGTTTGCAATTGAAAGCATGGGAAGACAAGGACGCCCCATATATTTCAGCTAATATGACTCTAAAAGCTTCTAATACTATTTGATCTTTGGGATAAATAACCCGAATCGACCTCATCCCCTCCCTCTGCCCCAGCACAGGTATGTTGACGCGCCTCACAGGTCTAAACTCGTATGTCCCAGCCCGCAACTCATCCGCACATTGCTCAAACCAATTCCAACCAACAGTCTCCTGGGAGGAAAATATCCTGCTCATTCCTTTATTATTCTTGAGGTTTTCATAGGCTGATGCTAATGCATGAGGATCCGCAATGCGCTCAATCACCTTTCGATGTTTCCCATCCCCATGCGGTCGCAGTCTTGAAACCTCACTCAGATCATCCAACTGGCCATAATCTGAATCTCCAATTTCACTCGGCCTGAAATCATGCTCTTCAGTGCCTACTATTGTCGACTCACTTTCACCTCTTGGCAGGTCAAAATTCTCGCCTACCTCAGGTGGTTCAGTGTCTCCTGTGTTTGAAGAGATTTCACATTCCTCATTTAAGCACTCGGTTATTTGGTCTTCAGCTCCCTGCAAGTACTTTACAATGTCCAGGGCCTCACTTGATAATCCTCTCGAGTGAGTCATTCTGAACAGGGCTGCATTAGAAGACAATCTAAGAGCTGGCAGGACACCTCCCAGGTCAGTCCTAAATTGAGTAGCCTCCTGCAATGGAGGAAGCACCACAATATATCAAAATTGATTTCACATTGCTTATGCTCCAACCTAAAACCCTGAACTACATTCTGATTTCCAAATCCTGACTCCCAATCGCAAATCCAATGCAGCAGCAACATGAAAACGAACCACGATGTCATTTAGGCACATCACAAAGCATAATTTTCTCACCTGCACCTTATGATACTTGCCAAAGTCACCCTCCCGGTAGTAGGCCAAAGTTCTCCTTGCTATTTTGTCTCTCTTCAATGCTGCTGTAGAAGACAATTCACGAGCTGGCAGAACAGTCCCCAGACCAGTCCTCCATTGAAAAGTGTCCTGCAACGGTGGAACCATCACAATATATCAACACTATTTTCACATCAATTCAATCACATCAAACCACAACATCAAGTCAATACCTTGAACTCCTAAAACCCTCTGCACTCACTATTTCCCACTTTCCATGTAAACGAGTAGCGCCAACCTCGCGAATCAACTTCATTGTGCTCCAACCTTAAACCCTCAACTCCAAAACCTGGCTCCCAGTCCAATGCGGCAGCAAAATGAAAAGGAACCACGGTGTGATTTAGGCACCACAAGAGCATCACACAGAGTAATTTTCCCACCTGAAACATCTGATAATTGCCAAAGTCAACGTTATGGTAGTAGGCCCAAAATCTCCTTCCAATTTTGTGTCCCTCCAATCCCTCAAATGCAGCCGTAAAAGACAATTTACGAGCTGGCAGGTCAGTCCCCAGACCAGTCCCCATTTGAAGAGCCTCCTGCAATGGTGGAAGCATCACAATATATATTCAATGATTTCACATCCATTCAATCACATCAAACTACAACATCGAGTCAATACCTTGAAGTCCTAGAACCCTCTGCACTCACTATTCCCCACTTTCCATGTAAACGAGTAGCGCCAACCTCGAGGTTCAACTTGATTGTGCACGAACCTTAAACCCTCAACCCTAAATTCCAAATCCTGAATTCCCATCGCAAACCCAATTTGGCAGCGAGATGAAAGCGAACCACGGTGCAATGTAGGCACATCACAAGAGCATCACACAGCGTAATTTTTCCACCCGCACCTTCTGATACTTGCCAAAGACGCCGTTATGGTAGTAGGCCAAAACTCTCCTTCCGATTTTGTCTCCCTTCAATGCCGCCGTAGAAGACAATTTACGAACTGGTTGAGGAGCCTCCTGCAATGGTGGAAGCATCACAATATATCAACATTGATTTCACATCGATTCAATCACATCAAACCAGAACATCGAATCAATACCTTAAACTCCTAAAACCCTCTGCACTCACTATTCCTCAATGTCCATGTAAACAAGTAGCGCCAACCTCGGGATTCAACTTAATTGTGCTCCAACCTTAAACCCTTCACCCTCAACCCTCAACACTCAACCCTAATTCCAAATCCTGACTCCGAATCGAAAACCGAAGGCGACAGCAAGATGCAAAGGTAGCACGGTGTGATTTCGGCACACTACAAAGAACATCACACAAAGTGATTTGCTCACCTGGAGATTTTGACACTTGGGCAAGTCGTCCAGCGAGTGGTAGGCCCCGAAGTTGGAGGCCAAAATTCTTGGTACTATTGCTTCTGCCTTCAATCCCGCCTTTGCTGCTGAAGCCGCAGCAACAGCAGCTGCTCCTCCCCCTACGGGAGGCATCGTTACGCACACACTCTACAACACTTTCTTCAGACTTCTTGTCGATCATTCAGTGTCGCAATTGGCAGGGCCTTTCACCCATCTCTGATTCCTCAACATCACGCTTCGAAGACCGGATTTCTTCATCTCTTCCTCCTCTAAGTTACATCACATCCGCAACGTATGTGATGTTATTACTGTCTCTGCATACAAATTTCCAAAGGCAAGTTTCTTTAGGTGAACCACACATTCAAACACATCCGAAAATGTCATGGTCCAACAAATTGTTTACAACGATGAGTGTGCACAACTTTTTCTCTACGGTAATTACGTTACATAATACAGTCTAACCTCGTTACTACAACACTCATTTATACGACACCCTCGATATTAAGACACATTTTTGCGAGACCAAATTTTTTAGTTCAAAACTCCCTCTTTTATACAACTACGACATTTAGAATCTCCATTTTGTCATATCAAAGAGGTAGTTAATGCTAAAATTCCTTTTATCTATGTAATGTGTATCTAAAATACATCCATTTTCACTTGGGAACTACTTGGAAACTTCACTTATCATTGGGAATTTGATGATAATTAGGGTAACTAATGTAGAATGGACATGGTTAGGGTTAAAGTGGCCTCTTGCCTAGTATGTTGCCTTGTACACGGGTGATATAATATCACCAATACTTGATGCTAAACATCATGTATCATTGTTGTCTAGTTTCTTATTAAAGAACTCTTTATATTCTGATGTTAATGAAATTATTAGTTTTCAAAAGTTAGTTGGAAATTTGGATAAGATGACAGTTGCTAACTTGGATAGGCAACACTATAGATCTTTGGACTCCTGTTTCAAAAGTTCTTGAGAATATTTGTATTTGTTGGCTCTGTCTATAGGATAGAGACTATGCATCAACTTCTTCTTTTCAAGAGCAAATTTCCTAACCACTTTGTGTTCACACTTGGACGTTACTTGTTCTTGTTATTTTGGTCCACTTTATGTAATGTGGATGTTAACTATAGTTTTTATATATATATATACAAGTGCTCCCTAAAATGCATTGAAAGAAATCTAGTTAACTATAGTTAATTTGGCAGTTCTTGATTATTTATTTTAAAATTTTCGGGTGATAAATGAGTAGCTTCAATCCTTGACTTGTATTTGAGAAGAAGGTGCACAAAATCCAAGAAAGATTTGGTATAGTGAATAGCCATGGATTGACGTGAGCAAAGTAATCAACTACAATTGTAGTCTTTCATAGCAAAAGATAGAGCCTCACAGTTCTACCGTTTTCTTGTTTAGAATTACAAGTTATTATTTCATATCATCTATATTGCTTAAACTCGTTGTATATATTTTTAAGCTCATATTACTTATGTTTTCATATTCCCTCGATAATACGACAACTTTATGCCATTTGTCATATTAATGAGAAGACGACACCTCAATAAGACAATTTTTTTTTTGTTTCCCAAACGTGTCATACTAAAGAGGGAGAAGAGTAGTCGTCAGATGCCCTTGTCTTGCAGCCACCCTCTCTTCAGTCAGGTCATTATTAGGGGCATGCCCCACGACCGGCAGCCTGCCGAATTCGTGGGCCCCCATTGGTCCATAGCTACCCTGTCCTACCAGACGACCGTCAAGAAGTCCACCGGCAGGCCTACGTGGCTGGCAGCAGGGTTGACGTCCAGGCAGTGTGCGGCCTCTGTCCTGGCCGAGGTCGATAGTAGGGCCCCGCACATGGGTAAAGGGGGGGCCTCAGCTCCCGCCTGGCGTAAGCTAGGTGGCCCCCCGCAGTTGGTCGGCGAGGGGGGCCGTCAGTCCACACCCTATGGCTGACGGGCCAGGTTGTACAGCCCCGCCCCCACGCCTCAGCTCCACCCTCCGCCACCCAGCCCCCCCCCCTTCTTGGAAATTTCGGGGGCGGCTAGAAATTTGAATATCTACAAAAAGTTCCAAAAAATCTACTCTAAAAGGGCGGTTATCTTTTGGGAGCCCAAAGCTTAAATGGGGTCATTTAGGCCCAGCTCCTCACTCACATTTGGAGTGTCTTCTTGCTTGAACTTCTTATTAGAATGCCTTCTTTTAGCACATAAGGGTGTGCGCTCTAAGACACATTTTTTGCTTCCTTGTGCCGTGTCTACCAAAAATGCCTTTAGTAGAGGAGGAGTTAATTTTAGTTTGTTTGCCTTCATGGTGGTATTTTTGACATTTCTAATTCGTAAAGCGCGTGTGCGACCAACATTAGATTTGTTGGATGGAAGTGTAGGGCCTAGGTATTTTTCTATAGTTGTTGTTTATTCGTGGATGCGACGTTTCCCACAAAAATTGTGGTGGATAGAACCGAAACAAAATATTCATTATGATGTTGTTGAGGGAAATGTGTGGCATACTACCCCGGATATGTTAGATCGGAAATACCGGCAGACTTATAGGATGAGTTTCCTAGCATTTGAGTAGTTGGTTGCCGAACTCACACCGTTTTTGCGTCGTACTGCACAAATGTTTGTTAGATCTCATTTATCCATTAGGAAACAAGTGTGTTTGGTTTTGTACCGATTAGCCCATGGTTATTCTTGCAAAGCCATGAATATGTTGTATGGTTGTAGGGAATCTATCATTAGAAAATATACACTAATTGTTTGTAGGGTATTATCTTCTAGAAATGGACTATTTCATGCGTACATTCACGCACCTAGAGGGCATAGGTTAATGGATGTTATCCGTAAGTTCAGAGATTTTACCGATTTGCCCAATGTGGTAGATGCTATAGATGGCACCCACATACCTTTGTCTACTAGGCCTCAAAGGGGTTTAAACCCTATGCCTTGTGATTTTTTCAATAGAAAAAAATTTCATAGTGTGTTATTGCAAGCAGTGTGCGATGCAGAGGGATTTTTTTGGAATGTGTGTACAGGACAGCCCGGTAGAGTGCATGATGCCGCTCAGTTTGCTTGGTCAAAAATCTATACGCAATTGAAGACACGAGAGATTTTACCAGAGCCAATTTTAGAAATTGGTGGATTGGAAATTCGACGTACTTGCTTGGAGATTCCGCCTATTCTAGTCGCCCTTATTTGCTAAAGAATTTCAAGCCCAGTGTCAATGATCCCAGGTTTCAAGATAAAAGAAGATTTGATGAGTCCTTGAGTTCTGGCAGAGTTGTGATTGAACAAGCTTTTGTAGCATTGAAGAATCGATGGAGAATTTTGAAGAATTTGAATATGAGAGTAGACAAGGTTGCTACAATTACTTTTGCGTGTTGTGTTTTGCATAATTACTGCGAGATATTCACAGAGCGAGTTCCATTGCTAGACAATTTCGATCAACGTGCCGATCATTTTGTTGGAGTGTGTAGGGAACCTTTAAGAATATCTGGAGATGGTCGGGTTGGTAAAGTAGCAGGAGAACAGATGAGGGCAGCCCTGTTTGAAGCTTGGGTTGCAAGAAACCCATCTTTATGATGTATAGGATTAGTCTATGTTGTATTGTTTTATTTTATAATATATAAATGTTTGGTATAAACATTATGAAATATGCCTTTAGTAATTCTCTTCGTTGAATGATGAAAAAATAATATATAAATATTAATGTTTGAAAAATATCATGATTATAATGATATTGTTCTTCCTCTTTGCTAAAACACCTTTGGGAAATGCAACAAATGTCGTATTGTGGAGGTGTCATCTTCTACTTAATATGACAAATCACCTAAAATTTTTGTATTATCAAGGGAACTAAAAAACACAAGAAATATGACCCTCAAAACATATGCAACGAGTTTAAACAATATAGATTATATGAAATAATAATTAGATAGTAATGATGCATGTCGTTTAGCATTACTAAGCAAATTGCCGTTGCAAAACAAAAAAAAATTGTAATTATCTTAAAATTGTTAATTAGGGTGGTCAAAAGAACCACAATGGGGGCCACATTTGCGGTCATTTTTGGCATATTTTTCTACTACACTAAGTAGGATTTCATACACTTCGTACGAACACATACACTAAATAACAATATCCCTGTCAAAGTAGGTTACATGAAATGTAAATTGAAACACTAAATATGAACTATGGTAATATGTGGAAGTTACATGTTTTAATGTAGTTCTATTAGGGACATGAAAATAACGAACTACGATATAAGAAGAATCCCAACATTTCTTATAGCAAATATTCCAACATTAATTACCAACAAATTAAGAATTAGTGTTAAGCAAGATACGGTGGTAGCAACATGAAATGTAAACAAACATTAAATAACCTATTTAATGTAGTGCCAACACATGGTACATGTCACATGTACCTTACATTGAACATGCACAAATTAAATTGCTCTTAATTTTTGTAAGAATTGTTGTGAAAAGATTTGCGAGGCACATCTTCGACACATTAACAAGAAGTGAGGACAAGTGAAGCCCAAGAGAAGACAAAAGATAGGTCAAACCTGAATTTTTCTCAAAATGGCCATCTTTTGGGCATGTATTAAAAAAATCAATATGTTCAATTTTTGGTGCATGGTCATTCTTCTTGGTCCAGATTTGGTGTACACGTAGTGAGGGGCCCAAGGTTTTCATTTTATTTTTTAGGAAGTCGGACTATGAAAGTTCAACCATGAACTTACCTTGTCCATTGTACATTAGTTACCCTAATTATCATGAAGTTTCCAATAACAAATGAAGCTCTGAAGTAGTTTCCAAGTGAAAATGGATGTAATGTAGATGTACATACCATGGATGAAAGGAATTGTAGCATTTATTCTCTTTTTAATATGACATAATGTAAGCTCTACATGTCGTATTATCGAGTGCCGCAGACGTATGAAAGTGGGAGTTTTGAACCAAGAAGTCGGTGCCGCAAAAATGTATCGTAATATCAAGGGTGTCGTAGAAACGATTGTCGTACTAACGATGTTAGACTGTATGAGAGCTAACACTTTTTAATAATTACAATGTGTATATTGTAACAAATACATAAAATGTTGTTGAACGTATGCTTGAGAATGTGACATTATACTGTGAAGACAATTATATGAAATTATACAATTGTAAGAAAAAACCTTTATGTAGTAGGTGCATTGAATCAAGTGTAAAGGTAATTACAAACACACATTTTTTTAGTGACACAAAATGTCATTATATTAGCATATAATATTCATGACGTGGGTGTAATTTGCTAAGAAAGCGAATACACTTGACTATGTTTATTGTAGATGTATGTCGTGCATTAACATTCACTGTATAATAGAAGCATACACATTTTTAGTGAAGATGGTAATTTTTATTAAACATATACATATTACATGAACTCATGGAAACAAAATAAGAAATATATATTAACTATGATATGTAAATGTATGGCAAAGAGATATTGTTATATTGCATCAAAATATCAAGTACAATGAAATTGGAAACTTCCAATGACAACATTGCCATATCTACTTCTTTAGATTTTGCAGCACACTTGCAAAAAGACCTGCCATCCTCTCCTGTGATGCTTGAGTCAGTTTAAACATCTCCAACTCCAACTGCCTATTCTCTTTCTGCATTTCAACAGCTGCCTCTAACTTCAACTCTTCAATTCTACGGGTAGACTCACAAAACCGATCCAGAGAAGCTGCCATGTCATTTGACAATCTTCTCTTCTTCACAGGTTGTCCCCGGACTCCATGCAAGTTTGCAGCTCTAGTTCGAGGAGAATCCGGTTCCTCCTCTCGACCCTCTTGTGTTGCCTCTTCATCTTGAGATGGAACTTGTTCTTCTACACCCACATGTTCCCCATTGTTCATCCCACCGGGCACACCATCCACCTTAGCGGTACCAGAGAGTACCTCATCGATGGTGTTAAACCAAATCCACTGAGATCCAGCATTGTCTCCCGTGACATTGTGGAGTTTTTTTTCCTTGTGATAGTGCCGCTTGAGCTTGTCCCATTTGTCCCTAATTTGACTCCAAGTCCTCCTCGCCTCATTAGGATGCTCCCTCAAAATTTGTTCCCTAATCCTCTCCCAATTTTGTTGCTTAAACACAGTTGTGCCAAAGCTCTCAATCCTGTCCTTCACCAATTCTATGAGAAATTTGGTGGCACCATGGGTCCACTCCCTAGCCGGAAGAGATGAGGAACCTAAACCCGAAATTTCGTCATTGGTAGGGAGAGATGGAGTCCCCAAAATTGGAGGGGATGCAAGTACTACTTTCCCCAAATAACCCAAGCCTTCCTCCATGATTAAAAAGAAAAGAAAAGGCCCAACTTGAGGGTGACGTGGAAGAAAGAAAGCCCAAATGTGGGTGTGAATATGAGAGAAGAGAAATGGGTGTGAGTATGAGTGAAGAGGAAGTGAATAATGTGGGTGTTTAGTGTTCAAACTTGTGCTTAAGTATGTTTTGGGGAGGGGTGGAGAGGGGTGCTAAAGTTACTTGTCTTGCTGGGCTCATTAGTTACTGACAGCTGGGGTGAGATTTTTAAAGGACCTAGTGGTGGAGGGCGGCGAAGCCTGCAACCCCGGGGCTGGGGCGGAGGTCCGTTTCACCGCCCTCGCCGGCGGAGGGCGGAGGGGTATGTTCCGGCCGGATGAGATTCATCCGGCCCGCCAGGCGGAGCGGCGTAGGAAGGCTCATGTGCGTGGCACCAGTGCGCTCTCACCTTCGAGCAGCCCGCCTTCCCTGCCCGCCTTCACAGCCAGCTTCCCCCCTCCTGCAAGACTACCACAAGCACTCCCACCATTTCACAGCCTGTGCACCGCATCTACCAATTGGTTTTCATTTTTTGTTGGTTTTTTTGTTGTTTTTGCAGGTGCTTGCTGGTGCCTCAAATTGTTTGGTGCCCCCATCGTCTCTGCCATGGATTTCCAGGGGTCAGCACGAGATGCGGTTAGCGGCAACCCGAATGTTGCGACAGGTGCACCTCCCAGCGCTCCCGCCAACGAGTTCTATTCGGTACGGCCCAGCATTCCCCATTCACCATTTTTCCAGGGCTTCAGCGGAATGGGGAATCCGGTGCCGTACATGTTTCCTCATCCTTTCATGCCTCCATCCGCAGTGGCAGGTTTCGCACCTCCCCCCCAGGTCTCGCTGGCGACGATCGACCTCACGGAAGGTTCGCAAAAACGTGTGTCAAGTGAATGCGGCGCGGAGCAGTCCAACCCTAACAAGAAACGAAGAGCTCCTCGCAAGAAAGTTGAAATTGTTGAATTGGACGACACCAAAGAGGACTTCCCCAACATTTAAAGCCTTCCCCAACATTTTCAAACATCCAATAAACACACATATCTTATTAACACTGACCGAGATGTGCGTAGAATTACTTACTACAAGTTGTAAGAGTTTTGATAGGGATACAATAGCCCCTAACATTTGCTCAAGAATTGCAACATTGGACAAAGGGTATGAGTGAGGCAAGTTGATGAGGTTAGGAAAGTAAAAATATGTAGAAGCATGTAAGAGTTTTCAAGTTGCAATGCAATGGGCCACAATGCAGCACTAAATATTGTATTTAGTGTCACTTACAATTTAAAATTATGCAATGCTATAACTATTTATCGTATGTCTCATATTTGACCAACAAATGTTAAATTGGTTGTTTGGACATTATAGAGCATTAACAACTTCACTTGGTAAAAAATTACATCAATAGTAGTAAAGACATAGCATTGCGTAAGTCCAAATAGTAAAGTAACACTAAATACAATATTTAGTGTAGTCACCAATTAGGGGAAGTCAAATACGGTGGTGAGGGACCACGTGTCCTCACATTTCCAAAGTAGTGCCACCGTCACCTTCAATTCATAGTATGTTGCAACACACGCTCCCAAAGATTGAAGAAAACGCGAAAAAAATTGGTGTTGAAAATTCTGCACAACATCGCCTGTCAGTTCTTCGTTTGAAGAGGCATGGCTGAGCGGCTCTTTTGCTGATGTTGTTTGCAATTGGGTGGTGATTTTGTGTGTGTATTTTGTGGTCCGATACATAGAGAATCCCTCAACTTCTTGGAAGCTATGGGGATGCTTCACTGCAAGGTTTTCTCTCCCCTTTGAAACAATTGTGCATGTGAGAACCATAAAGGAATCCTTTTCGGTTCTAATTCACCCCACCTAGAGTCTCCTCAAGGCACAATTTCGTAAAGCCCGCATGAATGATGGAGAAAGAAAGAAAAGTAAGTGACTCTTGTAATTGACAGTTCATCTCAGGTGTTGAGGTGAATTTTCACATACTAGGGGGAAAGTTAGGATTTAGAGATTACGCCTGCTAGAAAAACTAGAGATGCACCTAGTTAGAGAAATGCCAGGAATGTGGCACTTGGAAACTGTTTCAGGACCCAAAAGTCTAATTGATGTATAGAGAGAGAAAAATTTCAAAGGTGTTGTGGAGATGCAGCTTAAATGTGAACTCACATACCCATCCTTAAGAATTTGGTGTATCCGATGTCCACATAGGATTGTTTGTTTTTCACCTCATTTGATCAAATTTTGCTGCCTGCGTTGACAGAGAGATCAAGAAATGCACACCTGCTAGAAATGTTAAAGTTAAACATGGTTGAAGAACTGCCAGGAATTCAATTACTTGAGGAATTTAAAGATGAAATCTAGGACTAAGAGCTCATCCTGACTAGCTTCCCTCTGCTTTCATTTGATTTTTATGAAAGTATGTAATGCTTTGATCTCTGGATGATTTTCTCTTCTGCTATTAGAAGTCTTTCAGGCAGGTGTCTTTGATATACCCAGGTCAAGCTCTCAACACCGTCAACCTAGTTGGAAAATTTTGATTTCTCACTACACTGATTATGGTAACTATTGTGGGCCACAATATTGAGATTATTTTCACACTAAATACATTGTGCATAATACTGTGGGTGCAGTGTGTTTACCAACCCACAATTTTTGACATCAGAGGTCCACGTTGTAGGTTACAATATTCTCTTAGATTAAAAATATTGTGCATTTGAGGCACGGCTGATTGTAAGCAATACTAGACCACTCAACTGTATCTCTACTGCGTGAATTGTACAATTGAGATATCACACTGCTTCTGGTAAATAATGTGGGCAGTTGTATAGGGTGACTTACCCTAGGTAGTCCTACATTACCCACATTATAAGACAAACAACCCTTATTTGGTTATTTTTTTGCATTAGGACACCTATATTTGAGTGGTATGCGGTTTGGTGTGGCTTCAAGAACGGATACCAAAAAGACATCATGTATTGAAAAGAGATTAGATTGCGTGTTCAAAACATGATAACCACTCTAGGGTCAATAGTCAACATAATTAGGAAGGACTTATACGACCATTCAATGAGCATGAGAATCTTCGTTTTGTTGAGAGATAAGATATCTATAGGAGCTCCAAAATCATGAGGAAAGTGGCTTTGGCCTCGATTTGGATTTGCTAACTGTCTTGTACTAATTGCATGCTTCCTATCCTAGGAGAAGTGGGCTACTTGGAAAACTGAATCATTCAAGACTCATCTACCTTAGTGTCCGTCATTGGAAATCATTTCTCACTTCAGAAAAATAAAATTAAAAATGGTGATATTGTGTACTATGCAGGGTATAGAACAGATCAACGGATCCAAAGGAGTGCCAGATGCTGCTCAAGGCCAACGCGAGAAGAACATGAAGCTGAGAATAAACAGCAACAAGCAACATCACAAAGAAAAACACCATGTTTCTGTGCAGAATGTAAAGGCTTGAAACTGCAAAAGGCTGGCATGCGTGAGCTACATTTCCAACAATGGGGTCCCATGATTTTGTCTGATGCAAGCTCTAGACCTCCATTCGCAAAAATTAGTGATTGTAAATGATAATCTTGCCCAGGTCATAGATTATAAGGTAGATGTGCCTATTCAATTTCTGATCTTCAGCGGACACCTATGTATGTATGGTGTATGTGTGAATCTAAGAACGGCACCCAAAAGACATGTGTGCGAAGAGATTGGACGGCATGCTCACAATCAGTTAACCATTCTAGCTGCAATAGTCAACATGAGCGAGGGGAACTTGTATGATCATTTAATGAAGAAGAGGATCTTCACTATAATGAATTGGATATTCATACGATCTCCAATCATGAGGAAAGTGACTAGGGGCACAATGTGGCTCCGCTAGTCATCTCACATTAATTGCGTGTTCCATTTCCTATGAGAAGGGGGTGAAGAGAGAAAAGCGTCTATTTAAAGACCCTCTTATCTCAATACAATGTAAAAATTGGTAGAGAATGATGTCATGATTTTATCAAGTAAATTGTTTAGAATAGGTAAGGTAGAGGGTGCTTATACTAACACCCTGAATTTTTGCACGATAATTACACATGGATTCTGAGACTGTCCACCACCTTAACATCAGGTTCCTGTGTTGTTTTCTAGGTCATCTAGTAATAATGCTTTGAGCCCATTTAACTTTTGTCTGCGGAATTTAAGTAAACAAGACATACTTCTGTGCATTGGAATTCCTCGTCAATCGCTAACAAGAATAATTTGAAACTATTCTAATCTAATAATGGTATGTGGTCACCGCTTGTAGTGACGGTTTTATCACCATCTGCCTATCCACAAGGATCGCATAAGATCTCTGAAAAAAACCATGGCATTGCGATTTATACAATGACGTATGGGGTGTTGAAGTCTGCACAAAGATTGGGGGGTTCCATGCTGAATGTGCCGAGAAGCCTTGACATTTCCACACCACCAGCAACTCAACCAGCATCGAACAGAAACCAGAGAAAACACAACACAAAAATAAGCCCCCTTACTGGAACAAGTCATACGCCTGTGACAGAACGAGATTATACGATTCCAATGCCAAAACATGGAGCTACAAGCCAAACATGGAGTGAGCGATGCAGCAATCGATGACATTCTCAGGTGAGTGACACGAAACACAAGTATTTGGAAACCATTAAACACGTTCATATTCTCTCTTTCACAAATTTGGGCTAATTCAAGCTGTTCAAATATTAGTTGTTGTGACAAGTATTTGTGATTCTATCTTTGTCCAGTGCCTTGCACAACAAGCTTTTGCATCCAGGAAACACCTGCCCGGGGTCCTTAAGCGAGGCAAGAAAATTGATCTCGAAAAGTGCGGGTTCAAGCAAGGACAAATTGTAGATGCAGAGCCACACGATCATTGGAAACCTTTCAAGTAGCAAAGTTGCTCCGGAGGTCCAAGTGTTGGGTTACGTGTTACCTCAAGTAATGTTGCTTGGGTAGGCACACATTTTGTAAATCGTTTTTGGAATGCATTGAGAGTAATTATAGAGATGCTATTGTCCAGTACCCATTTGGTTTGACAATCTAAGTTCCTCTCTGAAGTTGATCCTTGGGCGAGAAAATTTGCTAGAGTTCTCCTGGATGTCACCGCTGAATTTAAATTCCAAATCGCAAGCTAGGTTGCATCCAGTTTTAGGCTTCAGAATTTATGATTGTCAACAAAAAATTATAAGTGCAAAATCCAGTTAGCATTGGTTCAATATTGTAGTTTGAAATTGCTGAATCTATGTGAAATCAATGTTGACATGTGAATCTAGAGATTTGTGATGTAAGAAATCATCATATCCGAGCCACATGACATAGCTAAATGTCGATTGTCTCACAGTAGCTGTTCTTTTTGACAGATTTAGCATATCATACTTGGCGTAACCTTGCGTGGTCATCCCCACACAACATTAATAAGGCAATAATTGACACAGCACTCACTCCGTATTGGACAAGTTACCAATAACAATTTGTAAGTGAAATTTGTCCCATTTCATCCAAAACTCAGTGATTATCCTAGTTAAAGAAAAAAAATTAAAAGAAAAAAAAAAAAAACACATATGTGGAGTTTCAACCCAGGTGAGCACACTCTCAATACAACCAAAATCATTGTACCTAGTCATCCCTTTTAATACAGACCATAGTGTAATTCATTGCTTCAAAATTCTTCCTATCCTGGAAGGTGGTACACAATGAGGTAATTGTTCCTCTTCCACATCTTCTAACTTTTTCTTTGTTGTGAAACTCACCCTCTACGACCTTTATCTCTGACCTTGACAGTTGGTCCTTCAGACTATGGAAAGTGACAACTATGAGTACCTCGTCCTTGCATTTCACCTACTATTTACAAACAATGTTTGTTTCAATGACTACGTTGGCTCACCTTATGGTATACAAAGTCAGCTGTATGGATAGATGTCCGTTGCTAACTGCACCTTCAAGAGCAATGTTGGGGATGTAAACGTGACATGCGATTAACTTGAATCAAGGTTCAATCACAAGGAAAGATGTTGGGAAGGACAGTCTTCACTTTTATTGTATCGTTTTGCAGTTTGTTTATGAGTTCATCGTTTTGCGTAATCAATTGGCAAAGAATCTTCTGATCAGCTTCTGCTTTCCTCTTCTCTAGCAGTGGGTCCACATAGGCAGTTCCTGCTCTATGCTTCAAGTCAAAGTTGATGTTGTTCATCTTCTCCTTGATGTCTGCAATGATGTGATAAATAGCTGCGTTTTCCTTTGTCAGCAGTCGTAGTTGGTTGGTGGCAGCTTCACTTCTCCACATCCAAAGGGTGAGGTCATGTGTGAATTCAACCTCCTGGTTTCGCAGACGGTCCCTTAAGAAGTTCAAATCCTTTTTGATGCTGATGATATCCAAAGTCTCATCTGATATTGGCTGACCAAATTTGAGCAACTGGACTTCCATATATTTGTTTTCTGTATCCCACGTCTTCTTCTCTTGCAACCATCTCTCTCTATTTAAGTTAGTGTGCTCCCTGTGGAGCTCTTTGTGGAGTTGCCTCCACGAGACAATCTGTTGTCCGTGTGCCTCAATTTGGTCCTTCAAGCCTTGCAACTGTCCAGAAGTGAAGATAAGACCTCCGAAAAGATCACGAGGCACTGAATTTCCATCATCCATGTACTCGATTTGGCTCAAGATGATAGTAAGGGCAATTTCTACATTGTTCAATGAGGTTTGTTTCAGCGTTTGAAACTTCCGGATTTCCGTCTCCACCGCTTTGACTTGTGTTTTTAAAGCATTTGTTTTTTTGATAAAAGTTCCTTTCTCTTTCAACAAGAGATCGATTACCTTGTTTTGATCAAGGATCTGATAATCAAGCTCACAACGTTGATCTCGTAGGGCAACCATCTTTTGGTACAATACAGGGTCAGCCTTGGGGGGGCACTCCTCCACAAAATCCTCATCCTCGTATTCATCTTCATCCTCATCGGCCTCAACTTCCATATCTGATTCATCTGAATCATCTGAATCACCTGCACCTTCTTTTTTCTTTTTTGGTCGTCTCATTTTCTTGGTGTACATTCGGTGAAGCACGTCATGTGCAGGGTTAACCTCCAAAGGCAAATTCATCGCTTCCCATTGGGTATAGAGGTTCTGCCTGGCATCTATAAAGGTTTGAACTAGCTCCTTATTTGCATCCACCACCTTCTCATGCTCACCTAACTCAAACAACATTGCTGCCTCTGCAGCAAGCTTCTCCCGGTGACGAGCATCTAAGGCCTCTTCTGTCGGCTGAAGAACCCGAAGCACTTTCAATTCTTGGTAAAGGGTAAGTGTTTTGATGTCAGCACATTTCATGCAAATCTCGAGACGATACTTGGTCACTCGCAAATCCTCAAGCTCAACATCAAAAGCGGTGATTTTATTCATCATCTCCACCTCCAACTGCGACTTCTCAAACCGAAGCCTAATATTGGTGGCTTCCTTCTCGGCTTCTTCCAATGGTGAAAGAACAATTTTAGCAACCACCTCGATTTTCCGTTTGGGACCCCTCACTGGGGCAACCTTCTCTTGCACTGCTACTTGTTCAATTTCAGGTTCTACTTGCTTCACTTCTTTTGGTTTAGGGCCAGCCCCCATACCGCCTAAGCCACCTCCTTCTTTGGCCTTGCTTTCAGCGGCAGCGGTTGCCGCAGCTTCGGCTGCTAGCTTGTCAAGATAAATTTTTTGTTCCTCCTCAGTGACTTCCACTCTTATTTCTGGTTGCTCAGCCTTTTGCATGTCAGGCAAAGGGATAAGTGGATCATTTGACGATATTTTTTTGTTGATATTTGCGATCCGCCCTTGTAACATCCGTAAATTCTTGAGAAGCAATGTTTTCTTCTCGCGCAGAGCAAGAAATGTGTTGTTGTAGACCATTTTGGTCTTATAAACAGCTTCCCCAAACAATATAATTTCATTTCGTTTTAAATAGGCGTTGGTGTATTTGTCATCGGGGACAATATAATCTTTATCAGACTTTAATTTAAAATCACCTCTATTCGTTTGAGCCCATTCGATACTTTCCGCATCCTCGTGAGTCACCCATGTCAAATCAGGTTTTGTTGCAAGCAGAGCAATCCACTCTCTTGCTCGTTGCTTCAAAAGCCGTCGTCTGTACTCCAACTTTGTGATTCCGGGCTCATCCGCTCTCTCTATCTTCTCTTTCCTCTTCAGCTTGTCATCCTGAGAGTAATCTTTCTCTCCTTGTTTTGATTTATCTCTTGTTACTGACGCTCGTCGCCCAAGCCAACCTTCACGTTGTGCATTTGCAAAAAACATTTGAAATTGAGGTGATAATTTGGGAGTGCGAAATGTTGTGGTATAGGTACCTGATACAAAAGCGTGTAGGACTATGTATTCCACCTCCAAAGGGTCAAGGAAAAACCCAAACAATTTTCGCAATGCAACATTCCTCTTCTCAGAGTCCCACTGGAGTTCATTGCGTGCTTGTTGTACCTCCGCTAGTGTTTCTGCTTTGAGCATACCTTCAATACGATGATCAATTACAAAATCTTTGGGTTGAAGTTGTTTATTCCGTTCGGCCTCTTTGTTTAGCTTGAGGAGTTTGGAAAGTGACATCCTTATCTCTTCGATCTTCGATATAACACCTACTTTTGCTTCCATTGCTAGCCGGTTAATTTCATCTTGCTCGACCTTTGCTCTTTGTTCTTCAATACTCAACATGTTTGCGGCAACATCATTGACATCACCCTCCACATCTCTTGGGCTAGTGGCTTTTGGTGGTTCTAGCTTCTCGGTAACAAAGCCAATGTTATGAATAAAGAAACTTCCACCTTTTGACACACTTGCCAGAAACTGGTCATCAAAGCTAAAAGTGGCCCCGGTTACAACGCCATAGAAGCCATCATGTAGACCAGCCTCCCAGTACTTGGACCCAAGTTGGATCTGACCTGGCATGATATGTTCTTGAATGCGAACTACACCATTATCAGATCCTGAGACGATGTATTTTGCTGACTCCGTGTATCTGATACATGAGATGGGCTTCTTGGACCACTCAGTGTAGCCCATGGATTCAATGGAATCTACATGACATTCGAATATGTAACCTGATGCAAGACCTTCAGTTGCGATATAGAAACTATTCATGTTTCCATTGGTGTACAATATGACACGAATTGGGTACACAGTGCCAGGAGGGTCCTCCAATTCAATAGGCTCCGGTGGCGGTGGTGGAGGGGTTGGAGGCTTCGGTGGTATGTCTTCCAACGATTCAATAGGTGCCTCTCCTACAGGCTTCGCTTCTTCACCCTCCTTTGGAGCCTCTCCTTCCTTTGGAGTTTCACCCTCCTTTGGAGCCTCCCCTTCCTTTGGAGCTTCACCCTCGGGCTTTGGAACCTCCCCTTCCTTTGGAGCTTCACCACCATTTTGAGCCTCGCCTTCTTTGGGTGCCTCGCTTTGCACTTTCACTTCCTCTGGTGGAGGTGGCGGGAGAGGCGCTATTTTTTTGGCAATTGGAGGTCGTTTGAAACTGAAAGGTGTCTTTACCAAATCGTTGAGTATAAAGGACTTTGATGTGTCGATATCAGTTCTAGGACAACCAACTTCCATGATGACTCCATTAGAACATCCAACAAGTAATTTGAGCCCATCATGTGACCAGTCCATGCATGTTATTGGTCCCGGCACCATTGTGTATCCAAGAGGTCTGAATGAGTTGGCGCAATGAAAGTAGAAAATGCTTCCATCTCCAGAGACCGAAGCCAACATTTGTCCATCTTGTGTCCAACCTAGGGCGGTCACAGCCAACTTGTGAGGCTTAGCTGCAACAGATAACCTCCAGTGGTCTTTGGTGTGCGTGAGAACCCGCACTACGCCGTCCTTGAAACCAACGACAACCGATTGGCCAGTGCGGTCTATTGTTAATGGAAGCCAACGTATGACAGTGCATGCTCCATTGAATTTTCTTTTGTATAAAGCGCCCTCCTCCTTGAAATTGTACAACCGAACTGTACCATCGGACCCAGCTGATGCAATATCATAGTTGCATGGTGAACTTGTGACCCCTGCTATAGGCCCAGCATGGAATTCAAGCAGTTTCTTCATCTTAAAGGATGGAAATTCAGATCTCCATAATGCCCCACCCTCATCCTGAATGATCCAATGGTCCTTCTCGCAAATAATTCTCTTGATCTGGCATTCTGGATCCACCTGCACCTCTTTGGTTGGAAGAATCTCACACACAAGTTTGTCGTCTCCATCATTCGCTGCTTCCAACCAATCTAGATTCCAGGTTCGAATATATCCATCTTGTCCAGCACTAGTCAATTTTCCAGCATCTTCCTCAAGGAGAATCCACTCGATCATCCCGTCGTGGCACATGACTTCATCTCCTGGCCTTTTGAGTTGACACTTGATAAGAGAGTCGTCCCAAACCAAAATCGTGCCCAATTCTGTACCTGTCAAGACCTTGCTATTCTTCAACTCATAGTAAGCTGCAATGTCACTGATGGGTACCGTTCCAAATTTGGCTATAGCACCTTCTAACTTCAAGCCGGTGAAAGTGGAAGCCATTTTCCAAAAACGAACATGTCCTACTCCTGATGTCAACAGTTGGCCTTTAAAGTACCTTGAGAAATCCACATTGAAAACCTCTTGTGAGAAAGCCTTTGTTCGGAGGATCATAAGCTCGTTCTCCCAATCCCACACCGTAAGTAGATAATCCGGGTGTGCTCCAACTGTCGCCAATTGATCGCCATCAGAATTGTAGCTGGCAGCTGTGAAGAACCTCTCTGTTCCCTCCACCAAGGTCTTGTAAATCTCTAGTGCAGGATATGAGTATATATAAATGTTTGGATTTACACCCTTTTCGCATACAGCGTAGTAAGTCCTTTTTGGGTGAACTGCAACACATCCAATTCCATTTCCTTCCACACTAGGTTGAAATGTTGAGATATTGGTTCTGAGGTCCAAAAAGTGGACAATGTCACCACAAGAATGGATGAGTATATTAGGAGCAATATATGCGATATTATTTCTCTTGCTTCCCTCAAATCCAAAAGATTTGATCAATTTGACGGTTTCCCGAGGAATCTTCTGCTCCTCGCCGTTGATATCCATGTCAACTATTTTGCTCCTCCACCAAACTCAATCATTTCTGCATATTGTACATGCCAAGAGGTTTTGTTATGGGCCAATGTCATGGTAAAGTTGGCTAAGCATCATGCTATTACAACAGATCAGCATAAAGTACTGCATTATGGTATTCAGTTCAATTCAAGCATTAAGATAATCTTGATTTTCCAAAAAAAACTATGCTTCATGGCACAATACAATGTATCAAACACACAAACACACTATGATTGGCATGAACTATATGTTTAAACAAAAAACATACATGTCATATGGTAATGTATCAGTTCAATATCTTATTACTGATGAACTTATGTAATGTCAAAAAGATTGATAGCATCAAAAATCACTAAATATTATGTATAATTGTGCCAGTTTCTATTAAACTACTATTCTTATTCATATGTCTACTACTATCTTATGATCCTAGGGAATATATATGTAGTCATTTATACAGGTGTTTGGTACTATATATTATGATGGTATTAATATGATCCAAGTATAAAGTGCCATGACTTGTTCGCCCAATTTACACATTTACCACATTGTTTGATGTCAGAGTTGTATGAAATCAAGCTATATGATATCAGATTTAATCCTTAAGAAACATAATTATAGTCAATCTTTGTCAAATGCCTTTATATAACTCTACAGTTGGGTGTATCATTGGATATTGCAATTCATGTTAGTCTTACATGTTGAAGAGTAAGAGAAGGGCACATGGGCAAACCACTTGCAATGCGAAGAGTTAATAGATCAGGGGTAGAAGCAACAATTAATCAACTTCATACAAAAAAAGCTCCACATTTGATCATCATTTGGGTCCAATATTTCATATTCCTGCAACTTTTTAACCCACACACTAATGGACATTTATTAATGAACTTCAACAAAGACAAAATATCATTCAATATAGGTACAGCTCAGGAAATTGGCCCTATTATCTTGAACAAGACATGCTATGACATCCAACAGATAAATACTCTTTTAAATGTTTTTTCTCTGCTGGAGTAACTAACACCTTTCACTCTTCTCAATTGAGCCAAATACAGCACACAAGGGTAGACTTATTAAAACTGGAAGTTTCTTCACAAGCAAAATGACATTGCAGATTGTCAAAGACGGAGAGAATTACCATTCAAACAGTCAATCTCCACTGTAGTTATGTCGCAGATCTGTCTGGGTAAAATGATGGTCGATCGCTCCATGCTGACAGGTGTAGACTTCAGCACTGTAGAAACATATTAAAGTTTATAGGCCTTTGGTGTTACTATGAGTGCTTGAAAATTTTGAGAATCTGCATAGCTTGACCAAATTATTAACATGATTTACAAATTAAGAGGGGGAATGGCGAATGGATATATGCCACCCAAACAGGTGCTACAAATTTGTCGTGCTACCAAAGTATCCTTGACCAGCGAATAACCTAACTTGGCAAGATTGCTGAGCTCTAATGCATTCTTACCATGACCGTTATGTGCTCTGCAAAATTCACATTGAAATCTTTCACATGACACATGCTTTATGCATTCAACCTCGACTCTGTACTACGTAAGGTATGTGGGCCTTGATTGAACACTAGTCTTATGGACATATTTAAGTTATATGTAGCAAGGCTTGTAGTTAAGAACAGACACCAAAAAAAAACATGTTTCACGATGAAAGTGGACTATATGCTCAAAACAAGAACACCATTCTAGATCAGTAGTTAATACAATTGGGAAGACCTATGTGATCACTTGAAAAGAAAGAGGAGTCTTCACTTTGACCTCTGGTAACTTTTGCATCTCAACTCCGATTTTGGCACTCAAAACAACAATCTTCATGATTCGTAATAGCAAGCCAGATGAGACAATTCATGATCCCATCCAACAGCCAAAAGTATATGTGGAGTTGAAAGTCTTCTTAACAGGTCCACATTCCTTAGTGCATATGAAGGAGATATTGCAAGAATACAAATCAATTGCCAGGAGCTACATGACAAGACATACTGATACAGAGAAAAGTGAAGAGAAGAACTTATGGTATCAAGGTGTAGGGTCGCACATTCACGAAAACACGTTCACCATGGGCAATTTTCTGAATATACATTGCCAACTTTGATTGCAAGTAAATCAAGAGGTGATAAAAACCTTTCAAAACTTCACGGTCACGGATTGATTCACTTGATCTCCCTCATATCCTTCATTCCAGCTCCTCAACACATCAAATTCAACACTAGCGATGGGGCACAAATTACTACATAATTTGGCAGCCTACGCAAAAAACATCATAAACTGAATTCCACTTCCTTGAGCCATTCTTAACATTTCTTGCTTGCGAGGCAGGAGCCCTTGTGCCTAAGGCATGTTTCGTGAACCCGCCTTGGGTTCACATTCGAGTCTGTGGCTTTGGTCAACAGTGAAATGTCCCTCATTCACGCGCATTGGCGTCATCTCTCTCTCGCACTTGTTAAGTGCCACCACTGCATACAAAGAAATGTTGGAATATGAACATTATAATCAGATTTCCACTTCTCGAGCCATTCTTATCATCTCCCTCGCTTGTGAGGCAGAGAGCCCTTGTCCCTCATCCATGCTCCTTAAACCTGGCTCAGGTTTACATTTGAATTTGTGGCTTTGATCAACTTTGAAGCGCCTCTTATTCACGCCAACCTACGGTTGGCATCATCTCTCTCGCTGCTGACATAGAAATGCTGACAAACCAGCAACATGATTTGCTGCACATTGAATCCACTGTGAGATGAAGAAAACTACATTGAATTCAATCGAAGTCTTATGGCAAAATTTATAGAGAAGCTCTTGTGTCATATTTATGCACCTTATGCACTTAACTCTCGATTGAAGAGCAGATCTTCCGGTAGGATTAGGAATTGCGGTGTCCACAACCAACAGAATGAAGGCCATGGCAGGCAATCTCCTGCATCCTGGCTATGGCGAACAGAAGAAGAGAAATTTGCAAACAGGGCACGAGACAACCCTAAAATGGCGACTCAGAATCAAGCTCTATACGTTGTTTGTGGATTTCGTGCACTATACGTGAGTTCAATCCAAGTTATGGAATGATTCACGTTATTATGATTCATATATATTATTCAAGTTATTATGATTATATAAGCCCCCCCCCCCCAACCCCCATAGACACACACAATTGCATTTAGAATAAATATAGTTCTTTTGAGCACATAGCCCAATCTTGCAAACACGTCTTTTGGGTGTCCATTCGTATATCCACACCTCACCATTCACCACTCAAATATAGGTGTTCATTTAAGATGAGGCATTGAATTAGGCAAATCTATCTTATGTGGGTATTACTATATTTGAACCTAAAACAAACACATTTCTTCAACAGTACCAATGTACAACACTCTTAGATTTGCATCCTAAGATGAAGAGAAGTGTTGCATTTAAAAAAGATTTTGACCACTTTAGGCTTGCATACCTTATTTGGTTAAACATGCCTAAACCTTCGAAGGGTTATATAATATTTGCATCTTGGTTGCACATGTGAATTTAGTATGGGTAATATGTGTGATTTGCGATTCTAAAACATATGAAATGATAATTGATGTAAGACAAATGTCAAATTTGGATGTGGAGTTGGAGGTACTCACAATACGGTAGACCCACCCTTTGATAAAAGGAGAAGGTGAAAGAGGTATGTATTAATATAATATTTTTTGAGAATGTCCCCACACGTGGTGCCAAAACCAAACTTTGTGGTATCATACCCATTCCGCTCCATGGAAGGTGAATCCAACATGTTTGGTTGCACAATTTTCCAATGAGGTGAATTCCTTATACATAGTTATGTTGTGTAGGATTGTTTAGCCTCATGTGGGTGTGGTGAAATGAAATGTGTAATGTTGTGTGAGAGGCATGCTCAACTTGTATCAAGAATTACAATATTTATCATGCATACATTTTATACCCAATTGCCATCATAAGATGGAAGAATGTTCTTATACCAAGCTCAATACAATCCGGTCAATATTATACTACTATAGATAGATAGATAGATAATGTTTTTATTAAAATGTCCATAGTATCGCTCATACATGTGCAATTTAGCATGAGTACATACCGAGGTTGACGCAAGAAAGAAAGGAAACAAATTAATGTTCATGTTATACACGTTGAGGTTATTGCATGGTATTTTCATGTGTTGGTTGCTTCATAATAGCAAAATTCAACAAAGGTTTGGCCAATATCTTTAAGCATCTTGTTGGTCAACACACCTTCTATATAGAGGAGGAGGAGGAGCAATATGAGATAACATAGTTGCCTTCTTGTCATACATGCAAGTTGAAATGTGGCCGTCATCACATTTAAAAGGGTAAAGTTACCCATCTAAATTATTGCATGGTTCTATGAACAATGCAATAGCGTATATTTATGGGCTTATGCTATTATAACTAGTCTACCAATCTTACAAAGTTATTTCCTAAGTGGTTGAGTAGAGTCATGTGAAATTATTAAACGATCAATTTTTTTGGGTAATATAAATGTCATGCGTTTATTACAACAACCGCATATTAGTTAAAGGTAGATATGGCTCTTGAATGGTTATATTTTCCAATTATCCCACTTCTCCTTATGAAGCACATGTGATTAGTACGAGATGGTTAGCACATCCAAATCAAGCTCATAGCTTTTGGAGCTCATATGCATATCATGCTCATTATGAAAGTGAAGATTCTCGTGATCATTAAACGGTCATATAAGTCCCCCCCCCCCCAATTATGTTGATTATTGAACCTAGAATGGTTATCCAATCTCTTTTAAACACTTATCTTTTCAAGATATGTCCTTGGAAGCCACACTAAGGGCCACTCACACATAGGCCCATGACCATTGCACTTTCAAGCACTTTCATTGATGGAAAAGGTAGAGCCAATCCAAGTTCACTTCACACTATGTTTGAGGGACCAACATAGTAAGTGAATGCACAATGGATGCAAAGTCTACATGGATTCCTACATGGCATCAAAGGGATGTTGTTTCATGATCACTTGGATTATTTTCAGAAAACCATCTCAAAAGTAGGTCTAACACAAAATTGGGAGACCAAGGCACTTTAAAGCCTCACAACTGTTGATTTATTATATTTTATCATGTGTGAAGACCCCTCATGAATAGATATTCATTGAAATAGCATTTGGTTGAGGGCATGGTCACATATGGCTTCACACTACACTTGAGGGCATGTGACCACACTAAATGATTTTGGAAGTGTCTTGGGATGGCCTTTGAACATTTCTTTTGGGCTCTCAAGTTTCGTAATCACGGCTCTTGGCTCGCATGTGAGTGGCCCTAAACCACATACCATTCAAATATAAGTGCTCAATAAGAAAAGTAACCGAATAAGGGTTGTCTACCTTACTGAGGGCCGCTTTACACTACAATGGAGAAGTGCACCAGTCGGTCAAGAATTTTCGCCCAAGACATGGTTGTTTGAGGCGAGGGATGGTATGCCGGAGATGATGAAAAGACAATAAAATAATGCCTTAAGAAGTCTTGACCGGCCGTAGTGTAACCACCTGTAATGTAACTAGAATTATTAAGGAATATTCTAACTACATGTGCCAGTGTGTAAGCAGAAAAAGATGAGAGCTAGACAACTCTCGGTTGAGGATGAATGGAAAGGAGTAAGACAACTCCAGATTGACAACATGTGCACTGGAGTTAGACAGCTCCGCATTTAGTGCATTGGAACTAGACCATTCCAAGTGAGAACAAGTGCACATGAGTTAGACAACTCTCGATGAGGTGCACAGGAGTTAGACCACTCCATGGATAAAGCTAGTTGGAATTAGACAGTTCCAACTAGAAGATTGACTAGTTGGAATTAGACAATTCCAACTAAGAGAAAGGTTGGATGAACCAAGTTGGAATTAGACAGTTCCAACTGGAATGAAGGATGAATGTATTTAGTTGGAATTAGATAGTTCCAACTAGAAAGAAGAATGGATGAATCCAATTGGAATTAGACAGTTCCAATTGGAAGAATGGAATTGAGATAAGAGATGAAAGAAGGTTCTAGAAGAACCATAGATAGAAGATTCATAGTAGAACTATGAGATAGAGCTATGAATAGAATACTTTTACTATATGTAAATATAGAAAGTAAAAGTAGTGCTTCGGCATAAAAGGAAGCTCGGGGGAGGAGAGAGGATCTTTTTTGTCTCTCTCCTATGGTCGGGTGGTAGAGCTTCGTTGACCAAACTTTATTTGGTTGCGGTTTGTACTTAGAGGAAGAAATAAAATGATTTGGAACCCAAATGCTAGTAATAAATTGCTCTGATACCAATTTATTACGAACCTCTCACCGGTTGGCAATTTGTGTCTTGACCACAAAATCTCAAAGTAAAGAATTGAAACCAACACCAATTTTATTTCTTCCTCTAAGTACAAACCGCAACCAAATAAAGTTTGGTCAACGAAGCTCTACCACCCGACCATAGGAGAGAGACAAAAAAGATCCTCTCTCCTCCCCCGAGCTTCCTTTTATGCCGAAGCACTACTTTTACTTTCTATATTTACATATAGTAAAAGTATTCTATTCATAGCTCTATCTCATAGTTCTACTATGAATCTTCTATCTATGGTTCTTCTAGAACCTTCTTTCATCTCTTATCTCAATTCCATTCTTCCAATTGGAACTGTCTAATTCCAATTGGATTCATCCATTCTTCTTTCTAGTTGGAACTATCTAATTCCAACTAAATACATTCATCCTTCATTCCAGTTGGAACTGTCTAATTCCAACTTGGTTCATCCAACCTTTCTCTTAGTTGGAATTGTCTAATTCCAACTAGTCAATCTTCTAGTTGGAACTGTCTAATTCCAACTAGCTTTATCCATGGAGTGGTCTAACTCCTGTGCACCTCATCGAGAGTTGTCTAACTCATGTGCACTTGTTCTCACTTGGAATGGTCTAGTTCCAATGCACTAAATGCGGAGCTGTCTAACTCCAGTGCACATGTTGTCAATCTGGAGTTGTCTTACTCCTTTCCATTCATCCTCAACCGAGAGTTGTCTAGCTCTCATCTTTTTCTGCTTACACACTGGCACATGTAGTTAGAATATTCCTTAATAATTCTAGTTACATTACACCACCTAGAGGAGAAGTGTATTGGACAACTTCACCAAGAGAAGTCCACCGGACTACTTCACAAAACGGTCAAAGCCGGCCATAGTAGAAATCTTACCCCCTAAATGACCATTGTATTGATATTTAAACAATTTTATTGATAAAGAAAATGTATATGGCAATGTTTTAGAACTTCTTTCATGACAATAATTTATTTGAAAATGTTCCACCTCTATAATACATCCAAATTAAGGTAAATAAGTAGGTAACATTATCTTATTATTAATTTCTAAAGAAATTACATGTTGGTATAGTCCAACCTCATTAATATGACACTCGTTTACACAACACCCTCAATATTACGACACATTTTTACGAGACAAAACTTTATAGTTCAAAACTCCCTCTTTTATACGACTACAACACTCGATGATGCAACATATAGAATCTATGTTTTGTCATATTAAATAGGTAGTTAATGCTAGAATTCCTTTCATCTACAATGTACATCTAAAATACATCCATTTTCACTTGGGAACCACTTGGGAACTTCACTTATTATTGGGAACTTAATGATAATTAGGGTTACTAATGTAGGATGGACATGGTTAGGGTGAGAGTGGCCTCATGCCTAGTATGTTGCTTTGTACACGGGTGATGTAATATCACTAGTATCTTGATGCTAAACGTCATGCATCATTGTAGTCTAGTTTCTTATTAAAGAACTCTTCATATTTTGGTGTTAATGAAATTATTAGTTTCCAAAAGTTAGATGGGAATTTAGATAAGATGACAATTGCTAACTTGAGTAGGCAACACCAAAGATCTTTGGACTCTTATTTTAAGAGTTCTTGAGAATATTTGTAATTGTTTGGAGTTGTAAGTTATTATTTCATACCATCTATATTGCTTAAACTCGTTGTATATATTTTAAAGCTCATATTACTTATGTTTTCATATTCCCTCAATAATATGACAACTTTATTTTTCATATTGATGAGAAGACGACAACTCGATAATACGACTTTTATTGGATTACCCAAAAATGTCATACTAAAGAGGGAGAAAAATAGTGCAAAGATTTCTCCCAGGCCATCACACCCCCTTACCTTCAAAACCACGTGTGATAAAAGTTTGCTACCCTATATTATATGCCATATATAATATTTTTTTTTCCTACATATGCATAACCATTGATAATATCTTTTGTACATATTTTTTGAAAATTTTAGGCATCTTAAATTTTTTGCGTCAATTTTGCGTCAATATTTTATTTTTATTTAAAAAAAATCATCAAATTTGGTTATTATTTTTTACTATGTAATAGATACCATGTATATCTACTCATGAAAAACAATTGATAAAATTTTGACCCATTTTGGTGATGCTTTATGTAGAAAGTAGATTTTATTTATCGCATGTGGTGTTCAACTTGACAATGGAGTGCACCCCCCGAGAGATTTCCTTAAGGAAGAAATATTTTATTGAAGTTGGAGTTCTATGGAGGCCAAGTATGTTGTCCGAGGCTTTGAGGTTGCCCAAGAAACTTGACCTCCCGAGAACTCCCCTTGAAAAAAGTGTGGCCACGTCGCCAACCATGTCATTATTTCATCCCTGTACAAAGTTCTCCACCAAAATGTAAACCACCACTGGACAAGAGTGACACTCAAATTTCAGAATTCCCCTAGAATTCTTGACCGGAGGACTTCTCCAGCGTAGTGTAAAGTGACAATGTCAGAATGGACACTGCGCTGCACTGAAAGACATGGTAACCGTTGGGAACTCGCACGGGAACTGGGTTCCCGTGGATTAGGGTTTGGAGCTCGTCTCCTTCTTGTAGATGCAGAGAGCTCTTTGTCCTTCCTTTAGCATTGCCACAGCTGCAGCCTCGCTCTCGTCTCGCTTCGAGGCTTTAGGGTTTCACTCCCTCCGCAGAAACTAAGCAAGCAGCGGCAATGGCGGTCTTCACTTTCATCGTGCACCACACTTCTGGCACATGGACTGCCAAGCAGCACTCCGGTGACCTGGAGTCCAGCGCCGCCACCACCTGGGAGCTTTCTCGCAAGCTCACCCAGCTCGCCTTGGAGTCTGCTGGCTCCGGCGCTGTCTCCTCCAGCTTCTCCCTCATCACCCCTACCTCGGCTGTTGCTCAGGTCAGAATACTCTTCACCGTTGTACTCTTTGTCTCTGGTGTTTGAACCCGTAATTGTTTCTGCACGACATCTTCGAGAATGTATAATCCATGGGATTGATATCGTTTTGGATGTTGCCGCTCTACTGAGAGCTTCCAGGTACATAATCATGGGATGGCTTAGCTCCGTGATTATGAGTGCAGTATGATTAGGTCATCGTAGACCAACACGAATGTTTTTTCGGTGTCATCCTCCCCAGTTGTGACCCCCCCCCAATCCATCTCACCGTCCTACTCTCGACTTAGAAACTTGGAGGATGTAGTCCGTGGTCTCCCCATCGTTTGGGATGGTGTCCTGTTGAGAGCGAAAACATTATTTTGCGAATTGCGTATCTCGGAAATATGTTTTAGGTAATCAGACATACAATGTTTTTGCAGTTATCATCCTCCCTGGATTTGGCTTTTGAACTGTATCTCTCTCCACATGGCCTCTTGGAGGATGGATTTACCCTTATTATAGATGGTGTCCTTCTACTGAGTCTCCAGGAACATAATCTCCGGATGGCATAGCTTGGTGATTTTATGTGAATTACATTTTAGGTCATCATAGATCAACTAGACTGTTTTTACAGTCATCGTCCTCCCTGGTTGTGCCTTTTGTTTCTTTCAACATATGTATTCTTCTCAATGACCATGTAACTGTACACTTCCGTGTAGGATGTGTGTGTCATTGTGGAGGTATTTATTGAACAGCAAATTTCCTGACAGTTTTGATAGTAAGGGATCGTGAAACTTTTTTAGCACAATCTAAGATGGTGTTGAATTGATAAAGCAGGTTATCGTTGGTGGCGGCGGTGGAGGCGCCTCATTCTCATCGGGAGCAGCTGCTCCCTCAGGAGGTGCTGCACCTGCAGCGGCTGCTGCTGAAGAGAAGAAGGAAGAGAAGGAAGCCGAGAAGGAGGAGAGTGACGATGACATGGGTTTTTCCCTTTTCGACTAGACGGTCTTTAGGGTTTGTGAGTTTCACAATTTTTCAGAATCAAAGAATGTCATTATGAGGCGATGTCTATTATAATCTCGTGCTCTGTAGAGGTTTGCATCAATCAAAGGCGTGATGCTCCTTGAGTTGAATCTGCCACGAAGCCTACATGGGATGATGTTGGTGAATGTATCATTTATCTCACATATTGACAACGGCCTTGTTTTGCACTAAGAATGATGTACCTGAGTACCTTGAAGGTTGTGCTGTGTTGCATGTGAACATTTAAGGATTTTACATGATGTCCTGAAAACATGCATATCTTTACAGCCTGTGCTTTCTGAGTTGCACAAAGTTGTGCATTGCAATATCTAATGAATTGTGACTTCTACTGAAGCACTGTTACTTAGGCTCTATAACTTGTAAATTCAGGATTCGTTACACATTAATTAATGCTATCGACGGGAAGATATTGCAAATTTTCTATGTAATATAGTTCCCCGAGCATATTTTTGTGGATTTGGAGAGGAATGGGTTAATCCGAATATCATTGTTGGTTTTTTATCATGTGCCTCTGGGACATGTTGAAATTATTGGCACATGGTCCGGGGTTGTTTATTGTAGTATCTTCATAGTTTAATTGGTCTACACTTTTAATAGTGGCTCTTTACTCTTAGAACATAGAATCTATGGAAGAGTAGCCATGAATGATGTGTGCCCTTCTCCCAGAGCGTCTTCTATTGAAATACGGGGATAATCATCGAAAAACTTCATTTTGTTCAGTCCGAACATTATCTAGCGATACCTTGGGCCGATACCAAGCTATGTTGGGACTGCCCATGGTAGACAATTTTTTGTGGAAGAACTTGTTTTTCCTCATGCACCTCCCCGGGTCTCCAAAGAAAACTGCCTATGTCTGAGGATAATCGCATATTATCATAAACATCCAAAGAATTATCACGGATAATCACAACATTGTAATAAGCTTAGATGTCTGTGATGAACCAAATGGCCTTGACCTCGTGAGTACAATCAATCCACTGAATCTATGGAACACTTGATTAATCACATGTTATGATTCTTATTATGGGTCACACTTGTTGTCAATTATTCACATTGAATTATGCAACCAACTTCAGCTCAACAGAGACTTGCTGTAACAGTTGAAGAAAATATTTGCAGATTTCAAAGTAGTGCACAAGGACTTTCAGTGCTGATTGGTAAATCTGAGCTTAGTTAAGTGGGTGTTGCTGCAAAATGTAGACTGGAGTGGTACAATAGATGCACCACAGTCACCATGGCCCATCTTACCTTCCAAGAGGTGCATACACATTGCATCAATTTCTTAAGAGCCTACTCATAACATTTTAAAGTGGGGAGAGCTTTTTCTCTTTCCCTGGGCATAACTTAGCCAGCTGCACTTTGATTGTGAAATAAGAAGTGCAAGATGCAGAACCTTGGTTCAATTTCAGCCTGAACCTTAAGTGGATGGAACAGAGGGAGGAGGCTTTACTACGTTCAGCAAGAAAACATACCTCATAGCTCCTTCAGAGGTTGAGGAATGTTATATATGAAGGACACACTATGGGAATTGCAGTTCCTAATCACTAGTTCACTTCTTTGGATGGCTTTATGATCTACTACGATAGTAGGTTTCCACTCCATATTTATGTATTTGGAACTAGTGGACTAGAACCAGTGGTAAGGAACCCCAATCCCCGTAGTGATTTCTAATTGATTTGTGAATTAATTGCCAGGTTAGAGAATGCCCATGTGCAGCCATGCTCAGATTTTCTACATCCTGACTTATATTTCTGGACCTAAATTGCTAGGTTAGAGGATTCCCAAAGCCTTATGAAATCAAAATTCATCTACGCGAGTAGTTCATTTGAGAACTTGTAACCATTTACCTAATCAAACAACATGCATGAGCCTTGCAAAAAACCAAAATTATGTAAGACTTTGATGATCCTGAGCCAAAGTAAGCATTTCTGAACATCATCGCCGATCCACACATATTACTAGGACTCATTCCACTTAGTTCTAGACTTGAACAACCAATTGCGGATCCACACTAATTTTCATCTCATTGGTTATTTTTACTAAATCTTAGATCTAAACAACCAATGGCCGATCCATAGAGATTATCCGAGTCATCTCATTAACTCTTTCTACTGAATTCTGGACCTGCACAACCAACTGCAGATCCACACAGATTATCATCTCATTAACTCTTTCTACTAAATCCTGGACCTAAATAACCAACTGCAGATCCACACAGATTATCATCTCATTAATTCTTTCTACTAAATCCTGGACCTGAACAACCAACTGCAGATCCACACAGATTATCATCTCATTAATTCTTTCCACTAAATTCTAGACCTGAACAATCAACTGCAGTTGATCACATGCGCACCTCTCTAGTAACCTGGTTATTCATTCGCAGAACAAGAGCTCAAGCTTATCATTATTATTGGGATTCATCTCTGGGATTGCATTGGAGAACTTCAAGTAACCACTCACCTGAACAAACAAAATCCATCACGAGCCTCGTAGAAAAACAAAAAAACTTGCCATGCCGATGACTCCGGCTGACAACACGCTGGTTCACGCAAGCTCCTGACGACCATGCTGGGGATCGAACCCAGAGTCTCTTGCTCCGTAGGCAAGCGCCTTATCCATTGGGCCACACGGTCATGTGCTCTCTTGGTTGCCACGGTTAAAGGGGCAAGATATCTTGGCCCCACCGCAAAATCTCTTGGAAATTTGTGCACGTGACAGTAGGCAACGTAAGCAAAATTACTGGCTACATCTTAATAACGTGCACTTTGTAGGTCTCTGACCGAGAAATACGACCATGCTGGGGATCGAACCCAGAATCTCTTGCTCCGTAGGCAAGCGCCTTATCCATTGGGCCACACGGTCATGCCCTCCTTTGGTTGCCACGGTTAAATGGCCAACATAACCTGGCCCCCACCGCACAATCTCTTGGAAATTTGGGCATCGTGGCAGTAGGCAACCTAAGCAAAACCGCTGGGTACATCTTCATGATGTGCGCTCTGTGAGAAGAGCCGTTCTCAGATCTCTGATAGAGTGATGCGACCATGCTGGGGATCGAACCCAGAATCTCTTGCTCCGTAGGCAAGCGCCTTATCCATTGGGCCACACGGTCTTATATGCTCGTATTATGCTTGATAAATTATTTATTTATTATTCTTACGCACAAACAGGAATAACATGTTTGAAACAGAAATGATGCTAAAGGAAACGACTTCAAGCACTTGCAGTGGAGTACAAAACATGAAGGTAAGTTTCTGATAGCAACGAATGGGAGATGAAGTAACATCGGAATTTCTGTTCTGGATAGAGAAAAGAGAGCAAGAATAATGTCTGGGGTTAGTGGATGGAGGTGAGGAATTGAGCTTAAAATCGTGTTGAGGGGATTGTAGGAATGCGATTTGTGCTGATTTAAGGGGAGCAAGTGGAGTGATACACAATTTAAATTGAAATTGCTGTGATTGACATGCTCATAAGTGGATTATATTAGGGTTGAGGAATTGAATCTGGTTGAGGGAGGATTGGTAGACTACTTTTGCATGCGATGAAGTTATTAGGTTTGAAGATAATGGGGGAATTGGTGGATGCAGGTGAGGAATTGAATCTATTGTTGGGGGGATTGGAGACGAGTGTGCTTAATTCAAGAAAGCAGAGAGATGGATAAGTGCTTGGTGTGAGAATTATTTGGAATTGGTGCATGTTTGATATAAGAGCGGAGGGGAATTAAGTTCTCGGGGTTGAGGGGATAGAGGTGAGGAATTAATGTGGCAGAGGTTTCGGAAGGAATTGGATAGGGAATGATGTGTATTTCATTGAAGTGAGCAGAAAGACATGGAGCAACTTAGTGCATGATGGCAGAGTGGAAGGGGATTGGCGTACCAGCAGACTCGTGTAGAAGCGGATGAGATTAAGATCTAGCTGAGGTTTTGGAAGAAATTTGATAGGGAATGATATGTATCCCATTCAATTGAGCAGAGACATTGAGCAACTTAGTGCTTGATGGGAGATTGGATTGGAATTCGCGTACCAGCAGGGTCATGTAGAAGCAATTGAGGTTAGGGTGGAGTGGATAGAGGTGAAGTATCGTAAATCTGCTTGAGAGGGGTTGGGGAAAGAAAAATCCTGAGCGATGGAGGAAGTGCGGCAGTTGCATGGGAGGAGCTCTGCACATGTGGAGCCGCACCCGGCCCCTCCTCAACCGACATCGCAGCAAAGTTTCGATAGCATGCGGAGCGACTTGCAACGCAAATTGCAAGAGCTTTACAGGTTTGAGCTCATGCCCAAGACATTCCTCGTCAAGTTCCGGCAGCGAGTCGAGGGGTTTCAAATTGGCGCCAACTTTGAGGTAATCGGTTGTTTGACTGTGAAGTACCTAGTGCCCATTTCTTTGCGTATTCCAGTTCGGATGCTTTGGCCTAAGTAAGAGATGCATTTTAGAAGCAACAATGTAGACTAAGGTTTAGAATCCAGTAAGCTTCACAAAATGACATGAAGGATTACCCATTTTGTAGCATCATTATTTCTTGATTTCCGATGTTAAAAGTTTAGCAGATGTTTATCGTGATTGATACCAGGGAATAATCTTTTGCCAGGTAAGAATTATGTGGTTTTCGGGTCGAAACACATACATTGCATGTGCTGGAACATTGCCCTTATTTACGTCCTTCCTGTACACGGCAACTGTGGTTGAATGGGTTATCTGGCCAATTTGAGCAACGAGACGATTATGTTCATATTGAACACCGTACCTGCATCTGGACATCTTTGAAATCTTTATCAAGCAGTGTCAATGAACTTTTTGCTTATTACCCTCACCACAGAAAGAGGGTAAACTATTGTGTACAGTGTGATATTTGGTTGTGTGAGACGTGGTAGAAAGATATCAGTAAGTAAGCACTGTGCAGATGGAGAGAAATTTTATCTGTTACTCGTCAGGCTCAAAAGAAAGAAGACATTGTCTTTCTTGATCGCCAGGTCCGGGGATGCGGTTTGTCAAGTTTGCACACATCAGAAGGTTTCTGCTTAGAGTGCAACAATTGTAATATCGATGTCTGTCAACAGTTTAATGGTGTGCAGGTCAATGGATGCAGCACCAAGTTTGTGTTCAAGCCTGCCACTGCCAGTGGCATGTGGAAGGTCGTATGTGAACCAAAGCATGGGGACTTGCGTCTTCTTACAAAGAAAATTCCTATTGGTCCACTGTTCCATCTCCAGGTATTCTTACTTGAAGGTCTATTTGTCAAAGATGAGGATAAGTCAATCTATCTACTTCATTTAGTATGGTTCTTTTACCCTATCTGCTGATTCTGTTCCTGAAACTTGTTCGCGTAATTTCATTGCCACAGATTGGGAAAGGGAATAGAAATGTATGGGGACCAACTCATTTAATTGCAGGAAAGTTATGTGTTTCCTTCCTCTGGAAATGCATGTTGTCAATCCCTGTCCAGCAGATACCTTGTGGGCATCGAAACGTGGACTTGGGGCCGTCTGTGATTGTTCAGATTTCTGTAAATAAAAAGTATTGTTTGAATATTGTCCAAGACTCTTGATTTGCTGATGTTTCATCCATTTTGATCTTATTCTGGACGTTTGGGATGTCTATATACGTAGGTTTCTTCAGTAGTTTGCTTAACTGTTGAATGCTCAACAGGCTCTTGTCATCAACGAAGGTGATTTCTCCCAGCCTAGTCTCTTTGTATCTACTGGTGTACTCCTCAGTGCAAGTCACTATGCCCCAAGAGATGGTATCAAAGTAGCGAAATTCATATTTTTTTAATGCAGTTTTTTGGTGCAAATGCAGATGGGCATTGGGCATGATTTCCACAGCCATTCCACTGGCTGGAAGTGGAAGGTAACATCGGCTATAGGGTCATCTGGGCTACCTGAAGTTCATCAGAAGACCACATTGCCAATTTTTCCAGGGTTTGATATTGCTGTGGGCTGGACTGCGCACTATGAGCCCCCTGAGGTGCATGGGTATGTGATTTTTTCCTTAACTCCTGTCAAAATGGTACAGACTGAACACCTTCTGGGTTTGTACGGTTGAATCATATTTTCACTTACAATGTTTGAAGACAAAAATGCCTACAGAAAGCTTTTGATTTCATAATAATAGTCTAGATCGTATTATCTCCATACAACTGATGTTTAGGTCTTTTGTCAGCTTTACTTTTTTCTTAATGTTGTGTGAACTCACGTGCAGCAATAAGTGCATCTTTTTCCTTGGGATGTTGTGCGTCTGTGCAGGGCGTTGAATACAGGGGAACCAGCTGTAGAGATGAATTTAGGTCGTCTTCACGGAAGTATTGAGCAGGTGGCTGCTATCTACACCCATGTCGGCTGAAAGGTCTATGAAGAGGACTTTCAAGTACAGACTTTACTAAAATCGATCAATTTGTTCAGATCGTCACTTGTCTTCTATATCGCAGGGTTACACCAAGCTTCAACTGTAACACCTTGCAATGATCCTCATCTTGCAATGATCCTCATCCCTGGTTTGATCTGGTTACAGTGGCTACTTACACAAAGCCCTAAGATGTAGTGCAGTTTTTACATTACATGGATTTTGGTGTATTCATGCTCAAGGCTCTTTTCAAAGAAAGTCATGGGACATTTATTGGCAGGAAACCAGTTATGCTAGAGGTCATGTATTCAACCGATCAGTAAGGAGGATTGCAAAATGTTTCATCATAGAAGACAATGGAAGTGAGCTACTTCACATCAAGCAAACAGGCTGGACACACAGAAACTCTGATGATTTTGGAGCTCTCAGGAAGTGAGGGAAGTTTCAAGTGGAAGCGAAGTTAAGATGGTCGTTTGGATTGTGTATGTATTGCCTAGCTGCTGAGAAAGTCCAAATCTCGAGAGTGTAAGCATGTATGAAGACTTGATAGGCTGGGTTTTGTTCTTCTACCGTTATAAAGCACAGGGAGTTATGGGTTTTCCAAATTTTGAAGCCTCTTGATAATAGTTTTCATAGCTTCACTTTGGAGTTCAGGAAGGATGTTGATTCATCTTGTAGTGGGCACTGAGGCCCGAGAAGAAGGGTTCTAATAGAGAAACTGAATTCCCAGCCCTGCTTACAGCTATCTTGTGTGATGGAGGCATAGAGCTAACAATTGTGTAGTAGGTTGAAGTTCAGACGTGGATCTTCAGCAAAATCCACATATTGCATATTGTCACCAACATTAATACAGTATTCTTGAGTTGCGATACAATTGGTCATTTTGTCTATGTCACCATCTAGGAGCTACCATCATTTGTCTGAGCTGTTCTTCTGTCATATTGTACAATTTGACACCTCTCGAACGTGACACTGAGGTCCGTTGGGGTGAAGAGACAGTAACATCAGGTTACCATTCTCGAGGGTTCTTGTTGTAAAGGTGCAGTGTGTTCATCGATTTCATGGAGACGTTTCTTTGCAATCATTGCTGCCGCTCTCGAGAGGAGAGCACTCTTGGTCTTCAGTTCTAATTTTAATTCTAGGCGCTTCAGCTGCTCCTCAGTTTGAGATAAAATAGTTTTCCAGGCTTCCACCTCTTGTATCGTTTCATTAACACCAACAAAATCTTCTTCAGCTTTTTGGAAACACACTGTTGCATGATTCTCAAGGGTCACACCATCGCCTGTGCACGTGACGCATCAAATGGTAAGCTCGATGACCATTCAATGTAGCTCTTCACCTGTATGTTTTAGCACTTTCTTTTCAAATCAAGTAGACGTAGGATTTTTTGTGCTTAAGCTTCCAACACTTTCCATTAATGATGAAAGAGCATGAATCTGAACTTCTGCCACAAGATTTGAGAGAATTGGCAACAGAAAACTTGGTGAAATAGAGTTACTGCTTACCAGGGTTGAGGTGGCTGTCATGGATAGAATCGAAGTCTGCACACACCAGTCCCATAAGACTTCTGATGTCTTCAATTTTCCCACCATTCATAAGTTGTTCCCATGCCTCGCAGACGAGCACTTGCAGATCCTTGTACTTGGGTCGTTGGGTATCCTTGAGAACGAGCATAGCACAGTAAACTAGAAGCTTAAGTCGGTGCATGTCATCACACTGGCTTGCTTCCCGCAACCATGACTTCCAATTTGGCACCATGTCATGCTGATGGACAAAAAAACAGAGCAATGTTTGAGTGTTTGTTGTGGTCAGGGAAGAAGTACTTTGAATTTTGCACTAATTAGCAGACATTCCCATACTAAGTGCTAACACAGGTTTTTAAGCAATTATCTGGACACCTATATTTGAGTGGCATATGGTTAGATGAGGATCTAAGAACGGACATCAAAAAGACGAGTGTCCACACAAGATTGGACTACGTGCTCAAAAAATGATAGCACCCTATTCATGTGGGTCCTTCTACAAAAGAAGTCATAGAGTATGATATTTTGAAGTGTCACGGTCTCCCGGTTTGGTGTTAAATTCACCTCTTTGAGGTGGGCTTGATGCAAAATCCGGTAGACCATGAAACATTATTCATTTCATGTCACTCCATGCATGATTTCCTCGATATAAACTCTGTTGGTATCAAAGCCCTCAAGCTCTAGTGTCAAGTGAAGTGAGACAGTCTCAGCCTTTCACATCAATGAGAGGTTTTAGAATTCAATGGTAGTGGCTCCTCAAGCTCTAGTATGAACTGCCTCTTAGATGTGAGGGCATGAACATGAGGGCATGATTGGACATTTTTGGAAAGCCCAACACAAAGGGCATGTCCTCCTTAACACACAAGGGAGATTCACATGGCACAGTCCACTCCAAAACACATGTAATGCCCTCGGCCCCCATGTACTACCCCACCCTAAAACAAATGGGGGGAGTTTCGAAAAAATAAGCCCTCTCGTCAACACAACAATTTTTTCCTAGTGCTTTAGAGTTGATGAAGCTGGCAACAACATGAGTGAGGAGCACAACCACCAACATGATCGAGGAGTGGAGAAGACCACAATTTATTCACAAGTGAGGTAAGGTAGGGGGGCACATTCCCGCTCGGGTCCTTAAACCGCTCACTAGACCTATCCAAACAAGAGGTACATTATAGCTTCGTACCTCAAATTTCTATGTAATCATGGTGTACATTTTTGGGGTGAGTGGTTTTGGGTACCCCTATGAGTTCTCCTTCCAAAATTCATAACTAATTCAATATTAATCCAAAATTAATTATTCCAATTGGTCCAATTTCCAATGTACTTTGCACATCTTCCAAGATTGATTCCCCCTTAATAACTCCCCAATGAACATGCCAATCTGAAATTCGAGCGGGAATGTGCCCCTCTACCTTAGGTAACATGAGGTTTAGTTAGTTACGTAGAGTCCACCACCGAGAGGTGACAATAGCCCACGGATGAAGAACCTCTCCATTCACACTTGCTTCCCCAAGAAGGTGACGTCTCTATCTATCTAAATTAGGTGACTTTCTTATAAAGGAGAAGCATCGAGTGGGATGTCTTTATCGGTTACCTTTGCACCGCAACTTTGACACCAATACTCCCCATCGAGCCGGTGATCCGGTGTGCATCCAACATAGCCGGCCTTGACGGCACATTGCAAATGGGTCATGTGCGCACAATCCTTACACGTCACCCAAAATATAGACTCCCTCCATTCACCCGTGTCTTTGCAAAGGGTGCACGTGCATCCATGGCAAAATAGGTCGTCACTACTGCACAAGAAGCATGGGCAATGGGCCCTTGTGTCCATGTCTTGCCTTCCAACACCCGAACCCTCCCCTTCGCCATTCAGGCCCCAAGTGTCGAACTCTTCTTTCTCATCACCACTCACCAGTTGCTCCTGCTCTTCACACCTGCTTTGATGCATCCCGGAATTCAAAGTTCAGGTAAGTTAGTGCCCGGAGACATCCCATGACGACGTTATTTTGGCCTCAGGAGAGTCACTGTTCTCCATCCTTCTTTTTCTTTCTTTTTTTGGCACAAATTGAAATTTCAATTGCAGAAAGAACTCAAAATACAACCAACCCGGTCAAACCAGTGCTCCGAGTGGAAACCAAGAAATAATGCTCATATGTGGCCTATCCTTCCATGTAACGACTAAGTTACTCTGGGTCACAATAAGGCCTTTGACCCCCCCCCCCAAGTGTCACTGTTCTCTTTCCACGACAACCCTTGCATGTAGGTGCCTAGAGAACTTTGCAAGTCGGACCACCTACATTCAAACTCGATACTTTCCACTTGAAAATATGATGGTGTCCCAACCAATGCGACACCGCCATGTGGCAAACTAGGTGAAACCGAATTGTTTTATGTTGAACCACACATGCGACTACAGTACGAGGACAAGGGAACACCCAATAAATGCTTAAGTTTAAGAAGAAAGGGAGAGTGAGACAGAGGAGCCGAATTAGAAAGGGAAGGGGGAAAGGAGGTAGGGAGGGAGATAAGATAGGCTAACTTATTTATGTTGAATTATTTGTAATCAAATTTTTCCTTGGTTACCGTGCAACATGGCCGACTCACGTACGGGGACAATAGCCTAGTACAAACAAAGAGCCTCTTCATTCATGCTTCCTCCCAAGGGAGCCAATGTAAAAATCATATATATATATATAGAAACGAAGTCGAATTTATTTCCAATGAAGTGGCATCTCCAACGAAATTTATGGGAATTTGTGAATGAGGGGGGGGGGGGTGAAATAAGTAGGTACAGATAAGTATAAAAAGAACCTTGAAACATCATGCAACTTGATCTTGGTGGCTACGGAAGTGGAAGGACGAACGATATCTTTATAGACACTTGAGGCTGCAAAACCCCCCAACGCGTATGCGTCCAAGTTCCCATCCTCGTTCCAGCCGCGGGTGCTCCGGCTCCGGCTCCGCATGGGCCTCAACGAACGCAACCTCGACAACATCATGTTGCCGGGGAGATGGTTCATCATGTGCTCGCTATGGAGAATCGCGTTCACTTCGTTTTCCAGCAAGCAGAAGTAGTTTTTGTTCTTACACCTCCACCTCGTGCACAGCTCGATCAGCACCTTCTTCTTCAAGTTCCTCGGCGGCTCCTGGTTGCGGAGCAAGAACACAAAAACCCGCAGCACGAGCTTCGGGTAGTGTTGCAGCCGGTCGAAGGTTAGGGGCTCGTCCAACAGCAATTCGCGATACTCGTTCAAGTCTTTTGTGTCCATGTTTTTCAGGATCTCCGTGTCTTCGAGGAAGTCTTTCAACATCGAGTTGGAGGAGTGGAACCAACGCCAACTCGAGGGCGTCGTGATGATCGATTTTAGGTTTTGCGTGTGCGGCCCCATCTTGCATGAGTTCACGGGCCACATGTCCGGAACACTGAACCCGAACCCTAATCCCCACTTTGACGGCGTCATCCAGCTCCGTTTCTTCGACTCCTGTGGGTGGCTATTTGTGGAGGAAGGGTCGTCACCTTGGCTTTCTTGCAATGGCGAAGTCTTCCTGCAATTCAATGATCTCCATGACGAAGAGAATAATCCTTCCCTTTGCGATTGCGGGGTCCCCAGGGCAGCACCTCCTGTGATTGCAATACGGAATTATCATGATGTGTTACATCCGAAAGCTCTAAATCCGCTTATCAATATTTTGATGATTTCAGGTTGTCCAAAAGGACAAATCACATATGAAAGGAGGCGATATTCTACAAGGCCCTCTAGGATGTCCGATTCAAAACTACTCATAGGAATAGACTAACTTGAAGAAGATGAACCAATTTCATAACTTACATCGGTGGCTCTCTCTCTCTCTAACATGAGGTTGCAATTTTCCTCTTTTGTTTCTAATTTTGTATAGTTGCAAAACCTGAAGGGTTAAAACCATGAGTTGAAACTATGTTAGCTAAATGTTGAGTTAGGACTGGAAAGATATCCAACCATGAAGGGTATGTATCTAGCATTGACTCAACATTAAAACGATGGTCACTTGCACTTTGAGATGATGAATTCAATACCATTTTGAACTCAAAAACATCAATGTGGATGCATATAGAGAAAATTGTGCAAAAATATACATTGAGAACAAGCAAGACAGTTGATTGAAGCTCTGTATTGATTAAATTTACAATGACGGGTCTCCATCCAAAGCCTGGACTGTTCTTTCATATCCACAACTATTGTAGATTTGATCAAAACTTGCTCTACAAAGTTTAAATATATGGTGTTTAAAAATTGTTGATTTTCCCCCATCATAAGCCGATGGCCTCTTCTCCTCCAACATCTTATCATTCCATCATTGACGCATAGCCTTGAGTTATTTTCTCTATGTGACCACCTACTTGTCACCTTGAAAATGTCCTTCAATGTAAGTAGATTAAGACAGGAGGGGCGAAGCTTCACATGGTCTATCAATTTCAGCCTAACGAAACCTCTTATGCTCAAATGAAACGAATCGAAATCGATCTTAAGTGTCCGGGAAGTCACAAGGCTAATGGGACTGGAAGTATATTAGGATGGTTTCAAACCGGCTATTTTTTTAGAGTGTCGAAGTGTAACAACCTCCGTGAGATGGAGACTAAATGTCAACTTATTGATCCGATTGAAAGACTTGAGGCTTCCTAATACTACATCTTCAAATATTGATGGAAAGTTATCCCTAATCGGGTCATATAGGGGACACTCCAACACAAAGTGTGTCTCGTTATCAACTGCGTTGTACGAGCAAAAGTACCAGATGAATGAGCATAGTTCCTTGGGCCTACACAACATAACACAAAGGCTACGGCAAAGTGATGTTATGGTATGGTATGTGTGCATGATACGATATCATATGCAGCGTCAAGCATTGTTATTATCCAAGGACCTTTTGCAAGCAATTTAAGTGTTTCCGTCCTAGGGAGCAATCTCACCTGCACGCCGAGGCGGGAGCGTGTTGCGCTTGCGAATCATTCGGGAGGAGAGAGGATGCACCTTGGATCCGGGTCCGGGGTCTTTGTTACACCACGCGGTGTTCCTCCTCCGAAGACTCCGGGGCAATATCCACTTGAAGAAAGGCCAACACGAGGAGGAGGAGGAAGAGGAGGCCTCCGACTCTCGCCGTTGTGCATCCGATGAAGGGAGAATGTGGTCCCATGTGTCGTTCTCTCGGGGTGGCAACAATGATCGGCTCTCCGGAACTTGTTTTCCCCATGGCAATATCTTGCCCAATCTCTCCATGGATTCACGTGGAAATGTTTGTGTGCCTATCAACATCTCCAATCAAGTTACTTAGGGCCCCGAGCGACCCTCAACCATATGCAAGGAGTGAGAACTCTCCGTCGGTTGTCGACAAATGAACCTCTTCACATCGTCGATGTCCTTAGACCAACCTTCGATTCTTGTTTTGGATGTCCCAATGGATTGTTGGGTTCCTCCACACAATCCCTCCATGAAATCCTTTGATTACACTTTGGAGCCCGTCCATCAATCTTTGTTGATTACACCAACTTCACATCTTCAACATTATTAAGCTTCATACAAGTGTTGTGTGTGGGACGGGGAAGGCAAGACACTTTGATGCAAGCATCAAAAGCCATGTAAGGAATACTATAGTGCACAATGGGCAACCCTAATTGTAAGAATGTGTGAAGGCTTCACGTCTTACGACAATTGCTCATAATGAGGTGATTGTAACTAATAGGAGCTCGTCACTAGACTTTGCTCTGGATAAGAAATTTAGAATTGAGAACTCAGATTCTTGGAGACTCGTTCCTTGAATCTAAATCGAAAGCGAACGAGCTCATATGGTTTAGTATCGTTATGTTGATCAAAAGCAACACTTTGTTTTGCCAAGAATTTGATCCTTCAAGGTTAAGAGAATCAACATCTACTCTCGCTGTCTCTTCCACAGCCTTCATGTGAAGTTGTTCAACCTTTTCACTATTTGGGTTTTTTGGGGGGGCAAATTGGAATTCGACCTACATTAGTTTCATGGGCTATTCATGAGCATACCCGACCTTGATATTACTACTTACGGTAATTGTATTGAACGTCACGATTTCAAGGCAACACGGCCACGTTTCTCAATCTCTCTACCGAAGTGCATCATTTGCATGAAGATGGGTAGTTATCATCCGCCATTCTTATACTAAACAAACCAGGTTAAACGAGGCCAACATTCATCCAACCGCCCTCTACGTTGAAATTAAGTGAAGGATGCAATTATTCTTCCGTAAGTCCCTCATAACCACACACCTAGAGGAGGTGGGTAAGGCTTTTAGTTTCCATGGAGGCCGCTCACCCACCAGATTCTGGTGGAAATGTAGATTCCACTTGGTGACATCTACATATTCATCAAAATCTGGTGGGCAAGTGGCCTACATGAAAACTAATGCTAGGAGGTAGGTGCACTCATATGCAACAATTTGTTTTCGTCCATTACCTCTTAAAGGTCCAACATGAGTTGTGACATATAGAGGTGTTTTAAGTTTTCATGTTGTTATGTATATCCAATGATGTCAAAAATGCTTAATCTAAAAACTAGTGATTCATCAATTGCATTCTACCAATTGTATCAAGGTCGAAGTACATGAATTGCACAAAAATATAAGAGATTTGGGCATATACACATTACTTAAATTTGATTACATATTGTGTATATTTGGTCACTACGTTGATTATCCCAATTAGTGCATGTGGTACTAATACCCAAAACACTCACTTTTTTTGTCAAATATCATAATTAATGAGGGCTCAATTTTTATCGAATGATACCAAATTCATGAATACGTGCTCATTTCTCACACATTTCAAGAAAATCAATGCATGTTCTAAGGTGTTTGTAGAGTGCAAAATTTGTTTCGGTGTGCTCAAAGAGGCCTCTACTCACAAGGAGGCCACTGTTGGAATTATAAACCACGTGAATATTGGGTACATGAATATATGGTGTAAATCATGTTTACCTATAGGGTCTTGAAAAATACCTCAAATTACCATTTGTCTACTAATAGGATGCCAGTTTTTCAAGAAATTTACATAATAACCCATCCTTAATTAACCCCTAACGGCACGTGGTTTTACAAAAGCATATAGCTTGTGATCTCTCAGGGCTTCTTCTTCTTTTCAGTTGGTGCTCAGGGGGTTCACTGGCAAAATTGTAGAACAACGTGCAATAAAAAATAGGGTCCAATATATTCATTGTAGATAAATTTTGGAAAAAATGTACATGCAAAATAGGGGATTTTAAAATAATGAAACATGTTTACATGTAAAACACCATCACCTATAATATTTTCAGGCTTTTTACATGTAAAATATCATCACCTTATAATCTTTTCTGCAAGGTAAATAACCCCCCCAATAAATAAGTCCCAAACGCACGTGTATGCAAAATATAAGAGGGAGTGAACCCCCCGAGAGTTGGTGCCACTCACTTGTAAGGCATCTCCTTACACTACACTAAAGAGAGCTTGCATTGAGAGATTCCGGCATTTTGACATTTTGGCCTCCCGAAACCCTAGATCTTCTAGTGGCACTAACTTCATAGCATGAAGAAATTTAATATCGCCTTCTCTATTTCCCACACACATTGTTAAGCCCACCCTCACTAAATGGGACAGTCAACGGAGTGTTGTATTTGAGTGTCTTTCCACCTTCTTCTTTGTAATAAACTAGTTTGGATAGTCCCAGCCCATTGCACCCATGCGTGTGAGTAGAAATCCGAGACCACCTCAATCCCCTCTTAATCCCATGCAATGATGTGGCCCCCCCTCCCCCCCCACCATACCCACCTTTTGCGCCCATGGTCCCCTAACCTTTCCACCTTCATATTTGTCACAAATTCTTTTGGGGAAAATCTATGGCATGTTGTCCTTTTCCTTTAGAATTTTTGTTTTAGTCAAGAACGGTGGGGAATAGTGAGACAACAGACACCACCACCACCACGTCTTCCATTGTATATAGATTGTGATAGTTTCAATCTCTTAGACCAAGTGATATTGGCAGTGATGTTTGTGGAGGGATTGTACAAATTGTCATATAGACCATGCAATCCTAGCTTGAAACCTCTAAGGGTTAACCACTCTCCCTATATAGCCTACATGATGGCTATCATGTGTAGACAACAAATTCAATGTCAATGTTGTCTTTGAGATCCATGTGACAAGGGAGTGTCTATGCTCAAGACTGCTAAAGTAGGCCTATCCAACACTAACACATCCCCTGACCTAAACCCAACACTATGTGCAACATTTGCATACATTCGCAACCCTCAAATGTATTATCATGATACAAAGTGTTGGTTTTAGATTCAAGATTCATTTTGGGTATATGTACCTTACATGAATTCCACATACATCAAGTTTATACATATTACTCTAATGCGTCTGAAAGACAAAATTCTTAAAATGGTTGCCAACCCACACTTGCAAGTTATGAAGCCATGATAGATACCCAGGGGGGCACTGGCGGTTTTTAGAAATGATGTGCGATAAAATATGGAGTATTTAATATTCATTCAAGGTAAAATTTTGAATAATTCTTTATAAAAATATAGGGGGGGATTAAAGTTGGGAAAATCTTACAAAAAAAATACCATGAAATATAGCATGTGTAATTTTGTTATACTTTTATTTAAAATAGACACTTGTATAGGGGTAGGCAATGACTAAGGCATTTTCAATGTGTTGGTTATGTGAAGCAAAAAGTAAGGGACCAGCTTTTGCTTCATCAAAGAAGATGGAGGGCTCAATTTTATTTCATGAAGGTTTCTCTTCATTAAGGATACTTTGAGCTCCACTGGGTTTAAACATTGACACAAAGGGGTATATTTTAGACAATATTTGATGCTTGAAATTCTTTTGTAAATATTATACGAACTCTTGCTATCCTGCAAATGTTGGACAGTTAAGTTTCTTAACACACTAAATTTTAAGGTTGCACTCTACTTGCATTCTTCATTACAATCTTGTTGGTGTTATCAATTTCTATTGTGTTTTCTTCTTGCCATATCACAATAATGCAATCCCATTGTTAAAATGTCAATTCACAATGCACCCCCCCCCCCTTACCCCTTGGCGAAAAATTAAAGGTTATCAAAATTTTATAAGAAAAATTAGGTATTTAATATTGAATGCATTCTCAAAATCTAATTACCAATAGGGTATCAAAATTTTAAGCTCAGTAGATTTTTTTCTTCTACTTTAAGGACTCCTAATATTCTAATTCCCAAAGATTATACCCCTCTTAAAAATTAGTGGCTTCCGCATGTGTCTGCAAAAATGTATTATGAGTGCTCCCCCCCCCCCCCCCCCCCCACCCCGGGGATACAAACCATAATACCAAGTTAAGGAATTTTCTGATCCCAAGTTTCTTGGACCCGGACCCTAATGTAAACCCATCCTTATTTGACTAATATTGAAGCAACCAAGCTACCTACTACAATGAATAGGAGAGGCAACTACATGATGCATGTAGTTGGCTCCATCAACTTTTCCAATGATAACATTAGAAACCAAGTAGGTGCATTTGAGCAACTATTCAATCATTCCAAAATTGTCCATTGTTGATAATTGGAAGATGGTCCATGATCAAGTTTTGAAGGTTTCAAACTATCATGTGCCTTCATCTACATGTTGGCAATCTCATCATCCATCATTCATTCATAAATCTCTTAGTCTCCAGCTACTTGCATAGATTGAGAAAATCTTTAAAAAAAGACTTTCACAAAAATGAAGAAATTCATAACATTATTCAAATCTATAACAGTGTTTTGTGGAATTAATAATATTCCACACAATATTTTCACATTAAGTCTAAATATGGTGAATATTCCATGGAATATTATCATTCCCGCAAAATATTGATATGGATCATTATAATGTTATGTTCCAAATCTCCCTCCTAGTTCTTTTGGCCCAATCACCTTAGAGCACAGCACCTTGCTAGCATTTCTGTGGCTTGCTTGTACTTGTGTGTCTCAATTAATCGGAAAGCAAGTTTTCCCCAAAACAAAAAAATGTATAACAAATATCTTAATATTCAAATTAACACATTAAAATAGGATCATTTTCAAATCCTTTATAGGTGATGGGGCCTTAGGTATAAAATTGGTCAGCCACGCAAAAACATCAATTACTCAGCCACGCCTTTATTCATCATTTGAAAAGGATAAAATGTGTGTGTTAATAACAACGAAGTGACTATACAAGGGCCGATACAAAGAAAACATTCTTTGGCATTGAAAGAGGTTTGACAATTGTAGAAGCCCAATCTTCATAAGAAAGGGGAGTGGGTTGTTCATTGGATGAGGAAAGAGGCCACCACCTCGATTTGGATTTGCTAACCATCTCATACTAATTGTGTGTTTCATTTCTAAGAGCAAACGTAGGCTGCTCAAAATTAAATAAACATTAGAGACCCGTCTACTTTATACACCATGAAGCTCTAGCCCCCTTCATAACTATTACCAAGCCTCAAGAAATGTGGAATCTACTAGTTTGGGCCCAGACAATCCCGCCCCGTTACAGCCGTGCACATGAAATAATGTCGCATGCCATTCTCAAACAATCCACTCAACATGATGTCGTTGTCAGGCACCCGTCTTGGAACTTTAGAATAGTCACTACGTCGGTTCCCACCTGCCTTCACCATAGGTTACCAAAATGAATAGATGAATTTGGACCCTATTGCACATCTGCGTATGAATTGATGTCACATGCCATCCCCAAATCATCTACTCAATATGCCAGCATGATGGGTGGCCATTTAAAAATTTGGAATAGTGACAGCATCAACATCCACCCACCCAAACCATAGGCTCTCAAAATGAATACCGTCCTACCTACACAACTTCAATGGAAATTACATCAATCCATAAATTCTCGAATGTAAACGAAGTATTATTTTTTAGAAATCTAATTTTTGACAAGGATTTTTCCAAAAAGACATCAATTGTCAAGTTAATTATAATCTATTTTTGGAAATAGATTTACGTATTTGATTTTTTACATTTGAAAACGCCCATGTAGGATGGTACAAGGTAGACATGCCTAATTCAATTACTTAGCTTACTCGGATGCCTATATGCTTGAGTGGTGTGTGGTCTAGTATGGCTCTAGGACTGGATACCAAAAACTACTTGTGTGTAAAAAGAGAGATTAGATTGCAAGATCAAAATAAGACAACCATTCTAATTTCAATAGTCAAGATGATCCCCAAGGGAGGGTATATGACCTTTTAACGAGCACATGACTCTATACTTTGACAATGAATAAGATATTCAAATGAACTTCGAAAATCATGAGGAAAGGCTATGGCCTAGATTTGGATTTGCTAACCACCTCATAGTAGTTTGTATTTCGTGTCTAAGGAGAAGTGGACTAGTTGGAAGATGTAACCATCTAAGACCCACCAACCTTATGATACGTGCATATCATTAGCCCGGGTACGCAACTCCCGTATTATATGGTCCTGATTATAATCACTTATAATGCGTTTTAGTCCAATATTGAGTGACACAATTTGTTTTAATTTAGGAAACCCTTGTAGCCCTTCTAACAAGGAATCCAAAAATGTAATTATATATAGGAAATGAATATATTTTGAAGCATATAATTGCATTAAAAACCTAATTATATGATTTTTTTAATACATGTGCCATAGGTCAAACTACCCAACTTTTTGGACTTTTTAATAAAATTTTAACATTGTGAATGACTTATAATTTTAATGGGAGGAAACTATTCGTGGCTTATAATTATAATTGGAGGCAAATATTCGTGTGGATTTTTTAAAATTATGTATAGGCAACTTACTGGTCTAACTGTTGGGATAGAAAACTAATGATTTGTGTTAGGATACAGTTGAGGTATGTATTTTTAAGATCAAATACATCATATGGTGCCCCGACTACTCAAGGGTATCATGGGGTATTTCAAAATATCATGGGTTCCCAGTTTAGGGTTAGGGCTTAGGGTTTGAGGCTTCTATATATTCGCTTTGAAGCTTTTGTGTTCGGTTTTGGAGCCTTTGTGTCTTTGCTTTGGAGTGTGCGGCTTTGCTTTGGAGCCTTTGTATCGTCGCTTTGGAGTGTGCTTGTGCTCATTTGGGAGGGTCATCCTTGGCTTAAACAAACACATGGATTGTGAGATGAAGCGTAGAGGCTCATGTAGTGGAGGTAGAGATAGGGAGAAGAAATATGTTACACCTGTAATTGCCACAACTCCTTCCAAAAGAGGGAGACCTTGAAAGGACCCTCTATCATTTGTGAATACTAATCCGACATCTACATTGAATATGCCTCTTAGACGCTCTACAAGGTTTAAAAACTAGGCGTTTCAATTGTTTATATACGTTGGAGTTTTTTTTAATAAATATGCAACCCAACTTTTTTTTCATCTCATTTTATTTAATTTGGTCTTCACCCAACTTTTTGATCATTTTAATTTGATATAATTTGATATAATTTTTACAAAAGCCGTCCTTTAAGCCGTTTTTAATACGATGCCCCTTGCGTATAATATGGGAGTTGCGTACCCGGGATCATTAGCTGCAACATGGCAGTTGGAAGGCCATCCAAATTATAAGAACTCCAACCTCCTTTATGGAGGTCGAAGTGAATAACATGTATGTTCGTAGAACATCCGTGGCCATGTCCTAAAGGACAATGACTTTGGGTGTAGAACTACTTCGCCCTTTGCAAGGAGTAAACACTATGTTGGTAACCAATAATAATTTTATAATAACCAGTAGTTTGGAACTATAGTGAGCATAAATTTGTCCAAAGGCAAACCATTGTTGGGGAGTAAGATACAACGCGTATTTTGGGAGAGGATGGACACTGGGTACATCCAGGTTGGTTAGGAGCAGTGTTCAAGATTGAAGTCTTCAATGCCCTTCGAAACGCAATGTGATTTGGCCCTTCAAAATATACCTCTCTCAAAACAACCCTTTGAAACACAACCCCAAATTGAAAAGGAAGACGTCACTTGAAGTCCTCAATATAATCTGCCCACCACAAGAACCAACAAGCATAGGGCATTGTCACTACAAGAAGTAGAGTTAGATGGTTGATTCTTAATTCTTCACATTGTACTAGAAAACATGTATCATGCACAAGTTCAATATGAGTTTTGTATTTCATTTCTATATTCTTGGATTGACGTCTTGGCTTTGAACGAGCCCTTCAACTGAAAGACTGGAATTTGAGAGCCCTTCAAAATGAAACTCATATGAGGGCTTCAACCTTGAACACTGGTTGGGAGTGAGTGTTTGTGCCCTATCCACTCAATGTATCCGTGAGGAATGCCAAGGATTTCTCTTCTAAGTTAAGCTATACATCACAGGTCAGTAGCAAGGGCCCTGATTAAGTTAAGTAAGAACTTCTTTGTTCCAAGTCAAGTGCAGTTCAGTTCAGTGCAGTGTGTGGGGAGATTTTCCAGGCACAATCGGTCCAAATCCTAGTGTCTCCAACTCCAACCGGTGACATGTTGTGATCTTCACTAAATTGAATGTATCCATGAGGAATGCCAAGGATTTCTCTTCTAAGTTAAGCTATACATCACAGGTCAGTAGCAAGGACCCTGATTAAGTTAAGTAAGATCTTCTTTGTTCCAAGTCAAGTGCAGTGCAGTTCAGTGCAGTGCAGTGTGTGGGGAGATTTTCCAGGCACAATCGGTCCAAATCCTAGTGTCTCCAAGTCCAACCGGTGACATGTTGCGATCTTCACTAAATTGAGGCATATTCCATAGATTCCTGAGAACGCTGGATGAATTTTCCTGAAGTCTCGATGAACTGCAGCCGGTTCCTCTGTAAAGTAGCAGTCGGTTCTCCACCTCCATTGGCCCCGTTCCATCACTGTGTGCAGTTGGCAGGCTTCGAGATCCAAGCTACGTGAAGTAAGAGAGAAGTAATTTTCCCCCGCGTCAACATGGCTCAGAATGTTGATCAGACTGTGGCAAGTGAGCTTGCCCAGTGCAAAGGCCACTTCGAATGTGAGTGGAGTATGATATGTATATTGTTGGCAGTTAAGCTTATTCTACGGCAGTGACGGTGATGATGCCCGTTTGACTGTCAGATGGGGAGCAGTAACTTAACAGTGGGTGAATTTCTAGGTCACTTACAAGCACTTGGAGCCTACAGTGCCGCCATTAAGGTGATGTGTAACTAACTACCCTAGTCGCTTGTAGCCCTTTGGTGCTAAGTGAGTGTGTGCCGTGAACGGGAAGATCCGACCGCTACTTACGAATGGGTGGGTTGAGCTTGAGATATCACCGGCCGGCTTGTGTTCGAGACTTTAGGCAATTTTTGGTTGTCATTGTACAGGGAATCTAGCTAGAAAAAAATAAAAAAATAAAAAAATAAAAGAAGTCTCAGTTGACGTAACCGGTTGGCCGCTTTGTTTCGCCGAGGTGGCACTACACGATTGGCTCTGAGCACACAGGTTTGCAGACGATAACCTCGACATCCCAGCCGGTTATGATCATCTAAATCGGTTATGGTGACAGGTGACCCATTGTTTAGGTCACCTGCGCGGCTCAACAAAGCGGCCAACCGGTTACGTCCGGTAAACGTTTTATTGGAACCAGTTATCGGTGCAGAACCGGTTCTGTCAAGCTGGCTCGCCACCTTGACAAAACCGGTTCTGCACCGATAACCGGTTCCAATAAAACGATTACCTAATACGAAGAAAAACCTAAAATTCATCAACATGTAACCAGTTGGACTTGGAAACACGTGGATCTCAACTGATTTGACCCAAATTTCTATGAACGTTGTATACGGGTGAATAATGTTGGGTTCAGCCATTCCTATGGTTCCATCACAGACTCCGAATGTTGGTATATAGGGTAACTATCACACCTCGTGGTGTATGATGTAATTGTCCTATGATATGTTTATTGGTTTTAAGTTTAAAAAAATAAAAATCCTTTTCGTAGTATGATGTGGTAAACAATGGAAGTGAACAACAAAGCAGTGTAGGCATCACCGAATTTTTATTTTTATTCAAATTGTTTGCAGTTTTTAGATTATATTTTGCCACCATAATTTGGTGATGCCAGGAAGTGGTTTGTCTTCGTGTCTTGGCGAGCGACATGTGGCGGACACACCAATGACATGGAGCAACCTACCCGCCTATTTACCAACATGCCTACACATCTCTCTACCACATGTGCCACGTGCATAACCAAGCTATGGCTTGAATATTTTTTGAGCCACTAAAACCAACTACATATTATTGTTCTTTTTTTTAGTATGACACGTTTGGGAAACACCCCATAAAAAATTTAAAAAAAATAAAAATAAAAACGTATGGTGTTGCCTACCCAAGTTAGCAACTATCATCTTATCTAAATTCCCTACTAACTTTTGAAAACCAATAATTTTTTTAACACCAAATTACAAAGAGTACTCTAATAAGAAACTAGACAATAATGATGCATGAAGTTTAGCATCAAGATACTAGTGATACTATATCACATGTGTACAAGGCAACATACTAGGTAGAAGGCCACTCTCACCCTAACCATGTCCATTCTACACTAGTAATCCTAATTCTCATTAAGTTCCCAATGATAAGTGAAGTTCCCAAGTAGTTCCCAAGTGAAAATGGATGTGTTTTAGATGTACATGACATAAATGAAAGGAATGTTAGCATTAACTACCTCTTTAATATGACAAAACGGAGATTCTAAATGTCACATTATCGAGTGTCATAGTCCTATAAAAGAGGGACTTTTGAACTAAAAAGTTTGGTCGTGCAAAAATGTGTCGTAATATCGAAGGTGTCGTGTATAGGAGTGTTGTATTAATGAGGTTAGACTGTAGCTTGAAAATCTTGCCAATTCGTGATACACATGCATGGGTGCCATGTGCCGGTTGAACATATATTGACCATATATTGAACATATCAGGACCACAGAAGGTATGTGGGCTACAACCAAGGGTGGACTCTCCATTGGAAACCCAAATGATGTGTGTGGGTCACTATGAAATTAAACCCCCTATATGTGAGAATTTAGTAGAGAAAATCAAATGTATACGTATTAACGGCATGCTTAGAAATGGACTCATGTATTTATGCTAAGTTGTTCCAGATAATGTCACAAATGCCTCCACTACATTATACAACTATATATTATGAATTAAATAATCATTTATTACATATAAAGTCCACTTTCACTTTCCAAAGAGAAAGTTATTGAATGTTTTTCATCCATAGTATGTAACTCAATAACTGTATCGAACAAACAAAGATAAGAGCACAATAGCTTAGCCACAATGTAGAGAGCAATACTAAAGGAAGTCCATTAGAGCTCCAGGAGCCTCTAGTTCGTGAGATATATAACACAATGCAAACACTAACAAGAAGACACATGGTAGTCATTGAGGACTATGACCATATGCAAACAATGGATAAAAATGTGGTGGATGAAACTAAGAGATCGATTGTCAATTTTTTCTCTAAACCCTAGGGCCTCATTTTCTATGTACATCTACCTTTATTACATAAATTGTAATACCCATTATAGATCTATACACTAGAGAAAAACAACACCTCTCCCTTATTTATATTGCGTGCATTAATGCCTTGAATAGTACCCCTTCTTACACTCACATTAGTTCGTGCGTGGTATGAAAAGTCCACCCCCGCAGGGCCGCCCTAGATTGCTTTCCGGAATCAACCAAACTATATGTAAGTGGTGTGTGGTTAGTTGTGCATCTAAAATCGGGCACCAAAAAAATGTCATTTGAAGGGGTTGGACTGCATGCTCAAATTATGCTAACCATTCTAGGCTAAATAGTAAACATGATTGGGAGGACCAATATGGCCACTTTAAAAGCGGGGGATTCTTCACTTATGGGCACGATTGGATTTGCTAATCATCTCGCAATAATTGATATGACATTTAAGTAAATTTGGACAAACCACTTGTCCAAAAGATTAGGAGATGTGCACTTATGAAGACGAAAACATCAAGCAACAACAACAACAACTTTGAACGTTTGTATTCCTTGTTTGCCAACTACCATATTTATGTAGTTTTGCGATCTAGTGTACGTCGTAATTGGCGGTTGGAATCATCCAAAATTCATCCATAAATCCAAAATGTATTGAAACCCTAGTTATTGCGCATTTCATATCCTACAAAAAGTGGGTGCAGAAAGAAGAGTACTCAAATAACACACATCACCTTGCCTAACTCAACTCCAAACCATAACCAAACATTTGAGTGGTGTATGATTGGGTCACAACCATGATACTAAGAAAGGACACCCAAAAAGGCACGTGCTCCAAAATTTGTGAACCATACGAGAAACAATTATCATCATAGTTCGACAGCTCCTATACAATCATTCAACAACTCAATGAATCCTCACTCGAACTACGAACATGACATTCATACAAACTCCCAAACATCACAAGAAAAGTGGCTGCGAGCATCACCCTTTCCAACAAACAATGAGCAGGGAGAACCGACTGCTCGTCACAGACAGATAAAACCGTTCTCAGTTTGCGAGGTTACCAGTCGGCGCTCAAGACATTGGCAAAATCACTGACCATTTTCAAGGCATCTACGGAACATTCCCAAAGTCAGTCAAAAAACACCCGAAAAGCTCACAACACGTGACCAGGTGGACTCGGAAACAAACAAACAAACCCTAGGGCTTTGGACCGATTATGCCCAAAACCCTAAACCCCGGACACTGGTTTCAAGAAATCCCACAAAGAAGCGGGTGTGGAGACAAAAGCTGTCCGTTTAACACCCACCCACCCCACCCCGATGATGAGTCGGCACTCGATCGATCGATCGATCGATCAGGGGAAGCCAAGCCAAGCCAAGCCAGGCCAGGCCAAGGCTGGCAGCAGCTTGGAGTGTGGTTGCAGTGACAAAACTGTGAGACTCTAGCCACAACCACCTGATGCCTCACTAAGTCTCAGCCTTACATACAACTCAAGCTTGAGGAGTCAGCAGGCTCCTTTCAGCTGCTTGCTGCCTCAGATCGGGCCAACCGTACAGTACTGGCGGTGGCGGTTTGGTCAAAAACCCCTTTTATGGTGGCCGATCAAGTGACTCGGAATGGCTTGGCTTGGCTTGCCTGGAAAGACACCGACGTGCCAGGACCCCAATGTCGCCAGTGTGTCAGCGTGTGCTCCCCTGCTCCTGCTCCTGCTACTACTACTACTATGATTCTTTATGAGTATTATTATTATACCGCAACTTTATTACTAGACTACTACTGTATCGAGTACAGAAGTATAGCAGCATTTGCCGTGTTGTGTTCAGTGGTGGTGGTGGTGGACGACCTCCTGCTGCAGGCACGCAACAGACGTAAGTTAGTAGCAGCAGCAGCAGCAGCAGCAGTTCCAGTGCAGACAGATTGGACTCCACTGGCTGGTTCTTGAGCCAATTGAGCTTCACTTACGTGGGTGGGCTGCCTGCAGCGCTGGTGTCATCAATCAGCGAGCGATGCAACATCGAACCCCGCATTCCATGGGTCGTGTGTATTTTTGACCTGTGGTGAGGGAGAGAAGAAGAAGAAGAAGAAGAAGAAACAATGATCGAGGAGAACCGGTGGGTTAGTTAGTTAGTTACAGATGAAGCGGTTGAGTTTGAGGAAGAACCGGGTTGAAGTTGGAGACTGCAGGAGGATTACGGATCAGTTTTAGAGTTATAGAATGTCATACCCCGATTTAATAAAGGGAAACCGGAGGATGTCAACATGCAACCGGCTGGACTTGCAAGCACTAGGATCTCAAGCGATTAGTACATAGGCCCAAGACTCTCCCCGATCACTGGGTGGTAAGAGGTGAGAGGTAGACGGGTGTTAGTTACTCCAACGTAATTGTAAGCCGCGAATGGATGCGCCCATCTTCGTTCGAGGTGAACGATGTGGGCTTTGATCCGGTCACTACACAAAATATGATATTTAGTGTTAGATACACTAAATACAAACACTACACTAAATATCACTAACCCTATGAAAGTAAGTAACATTAAATGTAAACTCAAACACTAAATATCACCTATGGTAATATGTGAAAGTTATATGCACGAATTTAGTGTTTAGTAGGAAAGAGGTGGCAACAAGGAAGGCGATTGACTGTTTCCAGGAAAGAGGTGGCAACAGGGAAGGCGGCGGCGGCGCATTTATGTCTAACACTAATTATCAAAGAATTGAAAATTAGTGTTGAGCAAAGTAGGGTGGTAAAACACTAAATCTAATCAAACACTAAATATCATATTTTTGTAGTCTTGATTGAACACCTGAGGTAGATATACCATGAACCGTGTGAAAATAAGGTGATTCTCATCGAAGATACGGTCTTTAAATCAGAAGATAATGTTTTTGAGATAGAAGAGAAGGGTTCATCAAGAATGCATGTTGTTTTATATTTCTTATTCCTTGTAAAAAAAAATTCTACAATTTTTCATGGTGGAAAGTTTGTCAACCCCCCCCCCCCCACCCACCCTACTTGTTCATTAGATTCTTCTTAAACCGAACACGGTAATGCTCATTTCCACACAAAACATCACCTAAACCAATTAACTCGCGAGTACATTAAAATGTGATTGATAGTAGCCGATCGTGACTAAATTTGGCTACATTGATCGACTGTACACGCATGTCAAGTTGCCAGCCTCGCAATTAACAGTTTCAAAAATGGCACTATCAATAATAAGGAGGAATGTTGGGTGTTTTTTACACCGGCGTGCTACATCCATTCACACTCTCCTAGTCATGTTCACGTGAACATGGGGGGAGGGGACTTAATACTTAATTTTGGTAGGTAGACTATGGGCTAGTTAATGTTAGTAGGTACATATAGGGTGTGCATGTGGGGCAAGTTTTCTTTTGTTGAGGATAAATGTGTGTGATGGAGATTTGTAACATGGTATCGATGAGTTTGTAAATTTTTTGGATAGTGATTTTAAGGTCGTGAGGCTATTGGTGGCTCGGGGAGTGCACTTAAAGTTAAGACTAGGAATCACGTGAGTGTGTACTTTTGACCCCCCTATGTACGTACTAAAAAATCATCTAAAATTTGTAAAAAAAATATGAAGTTGTTAAACACAATCTAAAGTTCTTGTTGTATAAATTTCAAAAAATAATCAATTGTAAATACTTTAAATTCATTTTTGAAGCAAAAAACAATGCATTTTATTTCAAACTTCTATCATTTTTTTAATAATTTAAAAAAAAAATCATCCTGAAATTTATACCAAGTGATAGATATATATGTAATGATTTGGCACTTAAAAAGTCTTAATTTAAAAACTATTTTAAGGCCAAGTAATGTAGGGGGTATGCCATTAAAACGCACTCACATGTATTCCTAATCTTAACTTTAAGTGCACTCCCCGGGATTGGTGGTTGACATGGTGCCACAAATTCCAACTGCTATGATCATGAGTGGGAGGACTTGCCATCCTTGTTGGGTGAGTAGTGGGAGGAGTACAGCATATTTGTCGATTTACCTTGTTGTAGCTTCCAAGAGGAGTCTATCACTGCAAGATATGAACTCAAAAAGTGGGACTTTCAAGTTGGGGTTTGGTGGACATGGGGGTTTGGCTGTAGGTGTGGCTCCAAAGGATGCATAGCATATCTAGGCATAGTTGTGCGGGCACTTGTAGTGTGGGAGGTAGCAAGAGCAAGGGAGGAGCCATGATGGTATAGTGTTTTCTGGCATTGAGTTTTCACGCATTTTTGAGTGTGAGGCATCTTGTGGTAGGGTGTGCCAACACCATGTTGGCTATTGCATGGATTGCTTTTGTTAGGTCAGCTAGTGTAGAGGTTGATTATGTGTTTAGTTGTGCAGCATGAGAGGGAGGTGTAGGGAGTTGTCATTCTACTCGAGTGGGCACATGTTACAAAGTGGTGGGGTATGTTGTTTAAGGACATGTATCCTACGACAGTTTCCGAGATATCTACTATTCCTAAAAATTTGGGTTTGTGTGAGTTGGATGTATGTGAACCAAGGTACATCCCAAAGAAGGTTAGACCATTTTGGCTAAATATATTCATTAATGAGCCTCCCTTTTTTTTAGCATTTGATATTATGTCTGTGGCATTTGAAATGAGAACACTTTTGTATTATATTTCAACATCATTTTTGAGATTAATTGTTTTACACACAACACCTTTCATGTTTGATGAGTTTTACGCGCGCACTTGAAAAGAATGTGGAGGTTTGAACAAAACACATTTTCATGTCGATTCCTTGAAGGCCAACCTCATTTTGGCATGCTAAAAGGAGCTCATAATATGGTTGGTCCTCAACGACTGAAATAGGTCGCTCCTCATTCAAATCCAACCCGTACCTTTGAGCATGCACCACAAGTAGAAAAACAATTATTGACGTTACATGCAAAGAAGCGACGGGTGGGAAACTCAACAAGGGACCAACTCCCGACGAAAAGTCCCATTGAGGTGGAGGATAAACTCAAAGACTACCCCCCACACCACATGGAAAGAGGATCGAAAACGAAAGCAGATAACGCACTCAAACTGCAGTTACAATAAGTCTGGCCTGTCAAACCTTTACAAGTCCACTGTATGAATTGCAATCAGTTGACCAGCCATCCAAAGAGCAACGCATTGCAGTTTGAAGGCATCGCGTTCAAATTACGCCCTGAACTCCATAATATCAACCTCCATAATGTCACACTTTTCTAATATCCCGAAACCCTAGGGAACGGAGGTTTGTAGTTCAAATCTCGCTCCTTATTGTCACATTTCTCTCTCTTATATCACAAAATTTGTCATTAACTAAAACCATCCAAGAAGTCAACCCACACTCTCGTATTGCGCCATGTGTCAACATGTGGAGTGTCATTTCTTCTTCTTCTTCTTCTTCTTCTTCTCATGCCACTTGTTGAATGTTGGTGCATGCGTCTGTCACATTGTCCCGGAAGGTCAAGTGGAGTGGACCACACTGGCGTAGGTTACAGGAGAACGAATTCAAATTGTCCTCACATCTCCTTTGTGCTATTCCATAATGTCACATGCTACACTAATTCTATAGTATCACGCATCCATGTTAACACTACAAAATTTTGTAATATCATGTGCACTTTGGTTGCCACAGGTGTGATACTACAAAGTTTAGAGTGCACCGTGTCATGTTTTATGTGTCAAAGGAAAGGAAAATGAGATAATTGCCATGTGGACATTCAAAGGCAAGGCCTACATCTTTGAGAATTGCAGCCACTAATAGAGCGTCCATAGTTGTGCATCATATATATAGAGATAGAGGCACATATTCCCGATCAGGACTCCATCGGCAATCTAAAGGGTACCAGTATTTCGATCAAGCCAAAGCCATTAATGTCATCACATGTGTCTTGGTTTTGGGTGCTAAAGTGAGGAGGAATGAGCAATTAAAAGGAGAGATCATGGCATACTCAATACATTGGTAATATGTTTGGGCCAACTTTTGGCTTCAAAATTCACAGTAATTTTGATCCAAGGAACAAAATTACCAAAAAAATTGTTGTGCTCCTAATTTCTATCTTCGTACACAAGAAAAATCTACACTACCTTATACTTCTCCAAATTTGGTGCAAAAACCCTTTAGTGATTGATTATAGGTGCCTCTACTCTAAGATGCACAGCCCTATTTGTGGCCACTTCCAACTCCACATGGGATCGATTCAGCAATAATTTTTGTATGCTTAGCAATTGTGAATCACATAGGTTATCATGTCAAGTTCTCAAATAAAAAATCAATGTAAATTTAATTTTTCTCTCTTTGAGAGATCACATATGCGTTTGCAACTATGTTTACAAATGTCCTTCAAATAATTGCTACACAATGAGCACACGGTCCAACATCCTCATGACACATGTCTTTTTGGTTGTCCATTCTAAACTACAAACCTTGCCATATACCACCTAAATATAGGTGTCCAACTATCTCCTAAGCACATTTGTGACCGGATCAATCCCTAGTGTTTTCACCATATGGCATGAAGACAACGTAGTTTTGACCCATCCCATTCTATAAGGACAAATCGAAGACAAATCCCAACCATATAAATGAATACATGTATATAGCCATCCATGTCTATAGCCCTATAGCTCCAAATGAACGTGGCACTTTGACCCTACCAATCAACGTGTATCCAACCAATAGTTTTGTGCGTGCATACAAAAGTTTATGCGATTAAGAAGAAAGTATAGTGACTACATAAGGCCCACACTGCCTTGTGCCATCCAATGGTGGGGGAGAACCGGTCAGTTAGTTACAAATGAACCGGTTGAGTTTGAGAAATAATTGGTTGAAGTTCAAGACTGCAGGAAAATTACCGATCATTTTAGAGGAATTTAGAGAATATACCCCAATTTAATAATGGAAAACCGGAGGATGTCAACATGTAAACGGTTGGACTTGCAAACACTAGGATCACAATCGATTATGCCCAAAAATCTCCCTGATCATTGGTGCCATAAGGCCAAACACGGAGGCACATAATTATCCCGATTTGTAGCCTTGTAAGGTGTGTGGGTGTTCTTTGGTTTGTGTTTCAAGTTCCCCAACTTCTACCGATTAGGTTTTACACAACAAAAGCTCGTGTTGCATTAGCAAATTTACAATGAAGCAACAACAAAAATTGAGTTGAAAAGTAGACTCCCATTAATTTAGTTATGGTAATTAGAAGTGCATGTTTGTTGACTTCGTAACCAAATGCATAGGTTCTCGCATATAAGTTCATTATCAAGTTGGAGTCCCCGGGTTGTGGACTCTTCATTGGAAACCTAAATGACATGTGTGGGTCATAATGAAATTAAACCCCCTATATACGAGAAGTTAGTGGAGAGAAACAAATGTATACGTACTAACGGCATGCTAAGAAATGGACTCTTGTATTTATACTAAGCTTTTCAATTTAATGTGATGAATGCTACATATTCAAGTATATATCTTGAATTGAATAATTCTTTATTACATATAGAATCCATTTTCACTTTCCAAAGATAATGTTTCTCATCCACAGCAGGTGGCTCAATGATTGTATCAAAAAACAAAGATAATAGCATAATAACCTAGCCACGATCTACATGGAAAAACTAAAGGGGCCCATGAGAGCTCCAAGAGCTTCAAATTTGTAAACACCTAGAACACAAATGCAAACGCTAACAAGTAGACACGTGATAGTCATTGATGACTATGACCATATGAAAATAATGGATGAAAATGTGAAGTGCATGAAACTAACACATTTACTATCATTTTTTCCTCTAAACCTTAAAGCCCCCTTTTCTATGTACATCTACCTTTGTTGCATGAAATGTAATAGCCATTTTAGATGTACACACTAAAGAATAACAACGCCTCTCCCTTTTGTATGCTTTGTGCACTAATGCCTCAAATAATACCCTTCTTATACTCATGTTAGTTCGTACGCCTTATGATGCGGTATCAAATATCCTCCTATCACCAAGTATTTGCTTACAACAAATTCGCATATGCCTTGTGACTAGTGTGACCATGTAACACCCACATACCTTAGGTCTAGCCATAGCTAACACTTTGATCCTATTGATCAATGTGTATCCAACCAGTAGCTTTATACACACATACAAAGGTTTATGAAGTCGAGGGTTAAGATGAAGAGTGACCACATAGGGTCCACATTGTCTTATGATGCAGTGTCGAATATCCCTCCCTTACCGGACAACAATTCCACATTTGTCTCGTGATTAATAACCCACCCAAACCTACTAGTGCGGGCCACTAGTGAACAGGTTCTATCAACACTAATTACATCTCGTGATTCTCATTAACTGTATTGAAACTAAAACTGGATTTGGGCGAACCAACCCATACACTCATTCCTTGTTGGATGCCTAAACCTTTGCCGCCAAGAAACCACTATACAGTTTGGTTTGCCCCAGCCCTAAAACCGACCCTTGCTGGTAGGAGCCGTTAGATGGTTGCCCACGCCAGTAAGTGTGGGCATGCTATAACCCAGTGAGTGTCCAAGCTCCAACCAGTAGCTTTATACAAACACACAAAGGTTTATGAAGTTGAGGGTTAAGATGAAGAGTGACCACATAAGGTCCACATTGTCTTATGATGCGGTGTCGAATCTCCCTCTCTCACCGGACAACAATTCCACATTTGTCTCGTGATTAATAACCCACCCAAACCTACTAGTGCGGGCCACTAGTGAATGGGTTCTATCAACACTAATTACATCTTGTGATTCTCACTAAGTGTGTTGGAACTAAAACTGGATTCGGGCGAACCAACCCATCACTCGTTCCTTGTTGGATGCCTAAACTCTTGCCGCCAAGAAACCAATGTACAGGTTGGTTCGCCCCAGCCCTAAAACTAACCCTTGCTGGTAGGAGCCGTTCGATGGTTGCCCACACCAGTTCGTGTGGGCATGCTATAACTTATTAGTGCGTGTTGTGGGCCAACGGTGAAACCGCCAACAGTGGCCACAGAGTTCCTTTGTTTCGTAGCTCATCAAAACCCACAGTCGACACTCCTCCCTGCCTGTCAGGCCCAATCAACGGCCGTATTGGGGTGCTGCTATTTGGAGGATTCTGGAACATGGGCTGTTCGAGGCCTGCTAATTAATTAATTGGCATTGTTTCAGACACAAATGCTTGTCGGAAAATTGTGTCCATGCAACCCAATAAACTCAAGAAGAAGGAAGAAAATTAAAGGAACGGGCGACAACAATGACATCATCAATGCATTAAGAAGAAATGGCTTCTTCGATCTTGCCAACAACATTATTTGTGATGTTGCTTTTGTCTTCAAGTGGGTTTAAGTCTACATGTCACCCCTAGACGGGCATCACAAAATGTAGAGGGCTCCCAAAGATTCCTATCTTCATTCGAAGGTGAGCACCTTGAACAAACACGAACATGGTGGATTGGATGTAATCTTGCCCCTGGGTTATTCAGTTCACTCGGATATCTCCAGTATGATTGGGTGGATTGTAAGTGGTAGGGTGCACTACGGATCAAGTTTTAGAAAGGGTTGACCATCCAAGCATTGTTTTGGTATTTGGCAACTTACAAAGCTTAAAGTTATGTTGGGCATCATTTGGGGTATGTCTACCTTCAATGGGTGGCCTAAACCTGAGGGCTCAATCCAAACCCCATGGGAATTCAAAGGTTGTCCCACCTAGGAACGGAATAGTACTCGGATGGGTGACCATCCTAGCGATTTATTTTCTAATGCACCCTACCACCTATGATCCACCCAATCATAGTGGGGATATCCAGGTGAACCGGATATTCAACCATCGATGTGAGGACCTAAGGGCTTGCCCTTGGGAAAGATAAGTATTGGCCGGCTTGTATGCACCCATTCAAGGTGTTCACCTCTAAAAGGAGGCAACAATCGTCAAGGCCCCTCTAATTCTCATATTGCCCATTTTGGGATTTACATATAGACTTAGATCGACTAAAAAATGAAGCAACGCCATAATTCACATCGGTGGCAACATCATAATGGTCTTTCTTTCTTTCTACCTTCACCCCATATTGGAGGGAGGGAGTCTATATGTGGCATGTTTGTTGGTATTGCTCGTGAGCACCAAACCTAGTTTATCATGGTGGTTTCAACACACAAGTGTAATATAAGCCATGGGAGCACATGTCGACATTGGAAAGACACATATATGTTGGAGAGTCCATTTACGCAATACCCAACTCAAGAAGAAACGTTTACTTCGCACTAGAAGGTGAACACCGACGGGCCCAAAGTCTTAGCATCGTGAATGAAAAGTCTACATGGATTCATACATGGCAAATCATAAAGAATGCTTCATGACCTACCATGATTTACATCGGGCCCACATCCAAGTGGTAAAACCTTACGCAAATCTCGGAAAACCGTGTCAATGGTACCGCCTTTGGATGAGAATCGAGGGCCCTCACGGCGGTTACAACGCCACGGCCCTAAGCTCATGTGTGAAGTGGGCCTTTTTCCCCAACCCCCACCCCCCCCCCCCCCAAAAAAAATAAAAATAAAAATAAAAAATCCCGGTCCCCGAAAGCCGAAACGCGGATGTACCATAAAGTGCGTGTGTGGTGTGGTTGATCATGAGCCCACTCCGAGAGATTAGCAATGCCACTGGTGTCACATGAGCTTGGGATTTCAAAGATTTGGGAACCCAGACGCATGCGGACGAGGGGGCCGGTACCCTCTCTCCGTCGGCCCGATTGACAAAGGAAAGGGGAAGGGGGGGGAGGGGGGGGGGGAGGGGGGCACTCGGTATCGATCGGTTCCCGGGAAACAAGGTGGAGTCGTTTGACGAAGGTACACTCAAAACTCCGTAGTATCACACCCGTGGCAACCAAAGTGCATGTGATATAACAGAGCTTTTGTAGTGTTAGCATGAATGCGTGATGCTATAGAATCAGTGTAGCATGTGATACTATGGAATGACACAAAGGAGATGTGAAGACGATTTGGATTCGTTTTCCCATCACCTATGTTAGTGTGGTCCACTTCACTTGACCTTCCCGGACGATGGGGGGGCGGACACTCGGTATCGATTGGTTCCCGGGAAACAAGGTGGAGTCATTTGACGAAGGTACACTCGAAACTCCGTAGTATCACTTCCCGGACGATGTGGCGGACGCACGCACCAACATTCAACAAGTGGCATGAGAAGAAGAAGAAGAAGAAGAAGAAGAAGACACTCCACATGTTGACACATGGTGCAATGCGAAGGTGTGGGTTGAGTTCTTAGATGGTTTGCATTAATGACAAGTTTTGTGATATAAGGGAGAGAAAGGTGACAATAAGAAGTGAGATTTTAACTATGAACATCCGTTCCCTAGGGTTTCGGGATATTAGAGAGTGTGTGACATTATGAAGGTTGATATTACGGAGTTTAAGGTGTAGAGGGAAAAAAAAGGAATCCTTTAACGCGGGGCCAAGTAGTAGACCAACTTAAGGTAGCCTAGCCTAGCCTAGCCTAGCCTAGCCAGGCCCTCGTATTGCATTGCAGGTCCACCATGTGCTTGTGAAGCCAGGCTCACTGCCGGCGAAAAGGTCCAAGGCTTGTGGTGTCAGCCCAACGGCAAGTGTGTGAAAGTGTGTAAGTACCGACTGATGAAACACTCCACGCTCTTGAGAGCACAAAGTCCATGGGACGCCCGCCCAACAAAAGGTGCTCAATGCTCATCACCTTCGTATATGGTAGAATGTGTATGAGTATATCATGCCACCCTATTGCCGCCACTCCACAAACGATCATGGCCGTTGGATTGGATCGGGAGATTCCCTCTTCAAGTCAACAAATCGAGGATCGTGGAGGGTTTCGAGTTTCGAGTTTTTTTAACATCGGAGTTGAGATGGATGCATAAGATATTGAAGCTCAAAGTCGAGTAGTAAGTGTACTCGCTTGAGTACAAAGTTCATGGAATGGCCAACAACGTTGCTCACCTTCGTATAAGGTGTGAGGAGTATCGTGTCGTTCTATTGTGGGTATCTCTAATTCCCCAAAGAGTTGTGGCCGTTGGATCAAATGCAAATTGTTGTTGTTGTTGTTACTATTTTAAAGTGATTTTATATTTTTTTTTAATGGAGTTGAAATGCATAAAATAGCAAAGGTCAAAGTTCAGTGGTGATTGTACTATCTTGAGTACAAAGTTCGTGGAGTGTCCAACAAAGTTACTCACAAAAAAGTTGTTCACCTTTGTAAAAAGGTTCAAGTCTTGTGTTGCCCTATTGCGGGCACCTCCAATTCCACAAACAATTGTGGTTGTTGGATCGGATCGGGAGTTGTCTCATCAAGTCAACAATTGCAGATCATGAAGAATTTCATTGCAAGTTTTCAAAATAGTGGTTGAGATGCAAAAATAATAAAGGTCAAAGTCCAATGGTAAGTGCAAGTACCGGTCGATCTCTCTTGAGCACGAAGTCCATGGAATGACTGACGAAGTTGCACATCTTTGCAGTTAAGGTAAGTTTTGTGCCTTATCATGGGCACTTCTAACTCCACAAACAAATGTGGCCATTGGATCATATCGGTAATAGTCCACATAGGTGGGCACTCTTCTTTGAAAGTGGGAACCATGTGCGTGCAAGACTCCTCTTGAAAAGATCCTATAACTAAACCCATTTGATTGATAAGAAATTTAAACATACAAAAAAATTATTATATTATAATACTCTCATGTATGTATACACATATTATGAATTTGTAGGGAAATTTGGCTCAATTATATATATATATATATATATATGAAATTGGAGAAAGGAGGGCTCCGTTTTGGAATGATAGGGGATGGCATTTGTCGCATAATAATTGAAGGTGCATGAGCTTAAGGGATATAAGGTATGCTTGAATGAAATTAACTCCTCTATAAGAAATGTTAGGGGGCTTAGAATACACTTACCCTTCCCTCAAAATTCACATTGTCCCATTCATTTACAAAACTAGGTGAACAACATGCATGGAATACATACACACACATTAAGCCACGTTTGTACAACCACGTGGCTCGTTATGGGCTATGTTGAGTCCCCCTCCCCATGAGGAATTTCCTCATAGCAATTATTTTCAAGATCAGAGTTGAGAAGAAAAAATTCTCGCTTATAAAAAGGAATATACTCCTTCATATGTAAACGTAATTACATAGACCTTCCTACTTGTGCACATCAATTAAACCTAGAATTGGCATGTCTATATTTTGAATGTACATAGTCCAATCTCATTGCAATATGTGTCTTTTTTATGTCCATTTTTAACAACAAACCTTGTCATATAGCATGCAAGTACATGTGTCCAAGTAAGAAGAGTGACCACATAAGACCCACGCACCTTAAGTGCCAAGTAATTCACTCAAGCACAAAGTGAATGAAACCAACAAAGTTGCTCGCCTTTGTATATTTAAGTTATGCGGGTGTTACTTGGCAGCTTTGCCTAACCATACACTTATATTTGTTTGGTGTGTAGTTAGGAGAGGACCAAGAACAAACACCATCAAGACACATGTTTTAAAGTGGTTGGACTATGTCTTCAGATTTTATTAACTACTCCACACTCAATAATGGGCACAATTGCAAGAACTTATGTACTCATAGGATAAATCAACAATCAAGCACTTGTGGTAATCCATGACCAAATCAAAGGAGGTCCGATTTTTAATATGGCTTAATTTGTTGATGTTTCATCATATACTGCTAATGCAACACAAATTTGAAGATGTAAACTTTATCAATAGAGTCGAAAACAAGAAAAACAAACCGAATAACACCCACATACTTTACACAAGTTTGTGCCACTACTTTGGCAATTTCACGCATGTCAATGGAGAATGACTATGCCAACTTGGCAACTCCCAAAAGAATGGTGCAATATGAAACATTGACAATTTATGCTTTGAGCGGAAGTCACAAAGTTTGGATCTTAAACTTAGACCACTACACTAAATAGGATATTTAGTGTTTGATACACTAAATACAAACACATACACTAAATATCAATGACCCTATGAAAACAAGTAACATTAAATGTAAACTGTGGTCATATGTGGAAGTTACATGTTTGAATTTAATGTTAGTAAGGATATGGAAAAAAAATTATAACAAGGGAAGTGACAGTAGGGAAAGTAGCAGCACATTTATGTCTATTACTAATTGTCAAAGAATTGAAAAGTAGTGTTGAGCAGGGTAAGGTGGTAACAACACTAAATATAATCAAACACTAAATATCCTATTTAGTGTAGTGCCATGGATTTCCCCTGTGTTGATGTCGGTTTGTGAGAAGTGTGAACTCAGTCCAATCCTCTACTAACTTACGAGCCGAGATGAAACTACACTTAACAATGTATTTACTGTCACCAATTATGTTTGTCTTGCTCAATACTAATTGTAAACCACACATGTAGTCTCACCGACACTAAATGTAAACCTAACATTAATTGTCATTTTTTGGAAAAAGTTAATAATTAGAATAGGCAGTATAGATCTACAATGTGGTAATGACCATCACTTACTAAGTGATTTTCATCCAAATTCCAATCATACATGACAAAATTTCAATACGTAATTGTTAGGATGTAAACTATACCAAACTTTGTTTCAATAATCAGCACTTGGATGACCCAAAAGTAAGTTAGGATGACAATACTTCTAAATTAATTCATAAGAATTGTCATTTGAAAAGCTACGACATGGACATGAAATATATATGTGACACTAAATACAATATTTATTTTAATACATATTTTAAGCTTTTTGATTGGAATTTCTCAAAGGAGTTCGATTGAAAGGTCCGAGTTGGGATGAATAAGAGGTGCACTTGTATGTGATCGTTCCCTCTCTCCAAATTTGAGGCTCGCAGTCCAAACCCTGACCTAAATCACATCTTCATTCGTCTGAGCCCTGCCTCTCTCACGTCTCCTTCGCTGCTTGCTCTTCCTGCCCACACCTACGTGAGAACTTTTCCTCCTTGGGAACCAATGTGACAACACCCGGTCACTTAACCCACATAGACTTTACATCCACCTTGCATTCATTCACATACTCCGTTGTTGGTCTCTCAAATGTAGTGTGAGGTAGCGAACTTGGACCGGCTCCGCCTTTTCCACCAATGAGAGTGCTTGAAGTCGAATGGTCACGGGCTCTCAGTCTCATGAGTCAAGTGGCCTTTCGTTTTATAATATACAAACATTTGACAAAGATTCGGCCCCCATGCATGCATAGATAGCTTCACGAGAGCATTGAACAAAAGTGGGGGGGGGGGGGGGGGCACATGCAACACTTGCATAGAATCATGTGCCCGTCATGACACCTAATGTGTCTAATAATGCTCATAAATCCATAAGCCTCCCAACATGAGCGACAAATGTCCCGAATCCGCAACCTAATGATTTCAAAAAACATGGTCTCCTAATTTGGGCATGAACTAGGACCTCCAAATTCAAATAAAAAGTGGCCGATGACAGGTACATCAATATACACCACCTCACACCCGCAATGACAAAATTTGGGTGTCGAGTATTATACTCCATTTGGGGACTTATATTAGAACTTGAAAGGAGCCTTGCCCTCGTAGTATAATTGCAAAGGAGAGGCTCTTCTTTAATTATGGGAGTCATAATTCTATTCTAATTGTAGGTAGCAGGCGTGAAAGGTGTTCCATTCCTCACCCCATATTGGGCTTGGCTAGCCAGCTAGGTATTTGAAGAAACGTACTTGGCCTTATTTGTATTTTTGGTTTTTTGGATTTTGTTTACGGTTTTGCTACACTAATATTTGTATTTTGCGTCACCGATTCTATTTTTTTCTTGCTCGATACTAGTTGTCAAGAGCCGTCACCATGAAATTGTGGGAGCCCAAAAGAAGGTGTCCAAAGGCCGTCCCAAGGGGCTTCCGAAACCATGTAGTGTAGTCACGGGCCCTCGAGTGTATTGTGATATCATATGTGATCGAGACCTCAACCAAATGCTATTTTCAATGAATTTCTATTCATGCAAGGTCCTCACACGTGATGAAATGGAATAAATTAGTGGTTGTGGGATTTTGGAGTGCCGTGCATGGTCTCTTGGTTTAGTGTGGTCCACCTCCATGAGGTGGTTTTTGAAAATAATCCAAGTGACCATGAAACATGATCCATTTGATGCCATGTAGGAATCCATGTAGGCTTTACAACCATCTTGCATTCACATACTCTGTTGGTCCCATCAAGCGTAGTGTGAAGCGAACTTCCCATGGTTGTTTCCCAAGGCCCACATCACTGAATAATGTTATGCGACAAGGGTGAAGCATCGCATACATGTGAACCTATCACCTCATCCATCCATCTAGTCCCATTAGCCTTTTGGCTTCACAAACCTTAATATCAATTTCACTTTCATTAAAAACATACAAAAATAACATGCATGTCAATAGTAAATTTTCATGAAAACCTACCACCAAAATCATGGCATATTTACACTAGTGGCTAATGACCATGAACATCATTTTCTAGAACTTATTATTAGTTGAGAAATGGGTGGCGGTCCCAATATGTTTTACACACAATCACTAAAATAAAAGCCATTATGTCCAAAAAAAAATGAATGAGAAAGTGACATGGAAGTGATATAGAATCATGTGTGCTCATAAGTGGATAATCTTTGATGATCACCCATCTCACCATAAGGTAAAAGGACCATGCCATGAAACTATATTTTTACTACATTCCATTTTAAGATTATATGATATTAACAATGATTACATTTAAAAGTCTTAATTTCTACTCTTATTAAAATACCTTAAATTTAATAAGAATTTGAATTTAGGCAAATAATGTGCTCAATCATTTGCTATTACTTTAAGCCCGTGTTGTTTAGATTCAGTATACTTATATGTATATGAATTAATGTCTTGGACCATCTCCTGTATTATCTGCTCACATAAAAGTGAGGGCCTCTTGACCATAATCGATAAACACTAACAAATCTTGGTTATAAGTGGTTAGACAAACATGTTGTCATACGATATAAAGCTTCAATCGGTAGTGAGTAAAAATTATCCAATCTAATGGGAGCACAGGGAGGTCACTCCCTCTTTAATTAATGCATACACATGCGCTCATGCCCTATTTATCAGGGGGCTATTTACCTTGCAGAAAAGATTATAAGGTATGATGTTTTTCAAAATAAAGGTGAATACTTGTATTTAATGCACCCTATTAGTCATTATAATTTTTAAAGGGAAGCATCTAAAAATACCCTATTTTTTATACTACATTTTTTTCTTATACCCCAAGTAACCATTTTTTTACTTTACCCCAATTTCTTTTTTCTCGGAGCCCGACTGTTGTCCATTTTTTTTTCTCTTAAACCGCATTTTATTTTGTACACCTCATTTTTCTTTGGTTTTGTAAGCAACATTTTTTTTCATGTAGGACATTTCTCTTCTTACAACCATGAATTGTGAAGTTCAGCCACAATGCTAAACTCACATGAATTAAATTAAAAACAATAGACATGAGGCAAAGGCATGCAACTGAAGCATTGTCTTAGACTATGAAATAAAATCAAACAAAGCGCTAAATTTTTCCCTCCCGGCACATGGGTAGAGACCATGAACTCCACATTGGAATCGTTGGTTCATTAACGTTCAAGCAAGCCAGCGTGCGAAGTCATCCATCCAAGCATTTTCAACATGAAAATTGCTTTTTTTTCATCCACTAGCACAGACCCTACCCTAGACACGCTGCCCCTAGTAACTGTTTCTACAATGTTTTACATGTATTAACTAGATAAAAGAGGCCATTATATGTGATGGTATTTACATGTATACATGTTTTATTATTTAAAAACCCCCTATATTGTATGTACTTTTTTTGCAAAATTTACCTACAATGAATATATTAGACCTTTTTTTATCTCACATTGTTTCTACGATTTTCGCTAGTGACCTCCCCGTGAATGGGGGTCACTCTAAGAAATCACTTCATTGTGATTGTTTGAGAGTTATTCACTCTAAACTCCATAATATTGACCTTGTTAATGTCACTCCTCTTACATCCCGAAACCCTAGGAAATGGATCAAATCTCATTACTTGCCATCACGTTTCCTTCCCATATATCATGAATTTTGGCATCACAGTAAACCACCAAAGCATTCAAACCACACATTCGCATGCATCACGTTGTCATCATGACAATTATTGTCATTAATGCAATCTTGGTTTTGTATCATTCCATAATGCCACATGCACACTAATTCTCTTTTATCCTTAATATCACGTGCACTTTGGTTACCAGGAGCATGACATTACAAACTTTAGAGTGTATTCATCATAGGGTGAGTTTCCATGTAGGCCACTCACCCATCATATTCTAGTATGAATAAGGAGAAACCTGCCCAAATGTAGAGGGAATCTAGTGGGGTAGGGTTCATATCTGCCAACTAGCTACTCCCATCTTCTTGATTCTAGGCCACCTACTAACCTTCTCCTCCTTCTAAAACCGGTCTCTTCAAAACCTTTGGTGACCAACACTTGTAGGTTGAAGATTCTTTAATGAATGCATGGAAGTCTAAACAACACGTGTCCACAACCCTCCACATTCTAGCGGTTTACCATAATATGTTTGGATGGTGATTGACACTTGAATACATGCAAACACCTTTGACCCCATATTTTCTAGAATCTAGTGGGTGAGGAACCTACATGGAAACTCACCCTTAGCCATGAGGCTCTCTCTCTCTCTCTCTCTCTCTCTCTAAGCCAAAATTTTTGGCCGAATTGTTCAACTATAGGCTTAGGATAGAAGCTGGGATGAAACTCATCCAGGTGAACGAAAATAGTTGAACTATAGGCTCAGTAGGTAGTTATAACTATAGTCTTACGGCCATAGGAGGCCCTAGCAGGTAGTTAGAAAAACTATCGTCTCCCTCGCCCTGTAAGAGGGGAGGCGTAGAAGGACAGAGCAGGCAACCTTGATTATTGTTGAGCGACATGAGAGAACTATAAGCTGACCTCCCTCAGTACCGAGAAGGACGAGGAAATAGTTAAACCATTTTCTATTTGGAATTGAGTAACACTGCAGTGATTGCGGGTTAACTCATTTTGTGAAGTATATTGTTATCTAAGAATGAAAGTAAATTGAGAAGTTTTAGTTTCGTGGAACTATTGTCTGATTTGAATGAGCAATGTGATTTTGGGAATTGTTGACTACATTGAAGCCGCATCCATTGGAGTGAAATTTTGTGAGTAGAGGTGTGCACAGTGAGCGAGAGTGAAGGTGAAGTTGAAATGTGAGTATGATTAGCAGAATGTGAAGTAGAATTGATAAAACTGATGTTAAACATTACCGTCAGTTGTGGTGACCGCGAATGATAAAGATTGTAACTGCGAGAGAGATGAAGAGAATCAGAAACATGAGATTGAGTGGTTGTGTACAGTCGAACTATGTTCTGCTATGATAAATTGAGTGCCGAATCAGAAAACCATAGCCTATCGTGAGAATTGCAATGGACTGAGTCCTAAATTGGGAAGTGAAACTGGGAGAGCAAGAGAGAGAATGTGATTAAGAAAGAGGAATCAATAAGGAGTAAATGCGAGAGGAACCGTGAAGGAAGGAAATAAGAAGAGGAACTATTAGCAAGTGTTACCGGAAATTGTGTAACCATTAGCAAAGTAAGAGGAGCGAAGTGAAATCCTTAGCCGAGGGTGACTGAGATTGATGAGAGTAAGCAGAAGGAAACTATAATCTCCCTGAGAGAGGGTTTGCTGAGAGTGATCGAAGAAGAAAGAGAGGAGGCCAGACAGAAGGCCAAGTGTCAGCCGAGCGTTAACTGGGATATTGTGTAACTATTGGCTATGGTGGTAGGCTGATAGAAAGCCGAGAGGCCAAGAGGCAGGCCATTGTGTGGAATGACTATTGTTAACCTGAGGAAGGAAGGAAGAGATGAAATGAACATAGTTCAGCCTTAAGAAGATTATAGTGAAATCTTGAGTGTAGGCTGTTAGTATTGTAATTGGGAAGAATGGAATTTAAGAGGGAACTTAATCAACTGAAGTGATGAGAAATCACTTCTGATCAGTTGATTGGAGAAAGAGAGTAAGGACTGCAAGAGAGATTAAGTGTGAGTTAAGTAAGATTAACTTTGGTTTATTAAGGGAATCTAGGCATAAGTTAATCTCATTTTAATCAAATTGTTAATTGTTAATTGGTCTAGAGACTTGATCTTTGAGTATGGAATGTGATTTAATCCTTTCAACTATTGTCTTGTGTGTTACCCTGGTTGTTGTTGTTGCAGGTTGTGCAGGGCGACCAAGACTATAGCTTGACTGATAATCGTTAATTGCATAAGTTGTGAGTAGAGACTAAATTTGAAGATAAGGAACGAACAATTGTTTTGTATTAGAATTAACATTGACCAAGTAATAAAGGAGTTGTTTTGAATTGAAGATGCATTGGCCAATGGTTACCAAAAGACAATTGTGTTACTCAAAGACTATTGTTCTCTCTTGACTATTGTTCTACAAAATCTCATGACGAGATGGTTACTACCGAGACTGACACACATACCCCACTGAACGAGACACAGTGAGAGGAAATCAAGAGAGAGAAAGAGAGTGAAAGACATACCAGTCATGTTTTGAAGTGAATATAGCAAACCCTTTGGTCTAATTAATGAACTATGAAGTGACAAATGCCTGTAATAGACACTAGTTAAGCCTTCCTTGAGAGTCTGTACCCTGGTGTTTTGGGTTATTTAAGTGAGAGCAAAAACTAACTACACACTCTCTCTCTCTCCCCTTCGATGGCCGGCACTTGTAGGTTGAAGATTCTTTTATGGATGCATGGAAGTCTAAACAACACGTGTCCACAACCCTCCGCATTCTAGCAGATTGCCATAATATGTTTGGATGTTGATTAACACTTAAAGACATGCGAACACCTCCGACCCCATATTTTCTAGAATCTAGTGGGCAAGCAACCTACATGGAAACTCACCCTTGGCCACCATGCTCTCTCTCTCTCTTTCTACTTCCCCCCCCCCCCCCCGTCGATGACTGGCACTTGTAGGCTGAAGATTCTTTAATGAATGCATGGAAGTCTAAACAACACATGTCCACAACCCTCCACATTCTAGCAGATTGCCAAATATGTTTGGATAGTGATTAACACTTAAATACATGCGAACACCTCCAACCCCATATTTTCTAGAATCTAGTGGGCATGTGGCCTACATGGAAACTCACCCTAAGCCATCAGGGTGCTCTCTCTCTCTCTCTCTCTCTCTCTCTCTCTCTCTCTCTCTCTGTGATGACCAACACTTTTAGGTTGAAGATTCTTTAATGCACGCATGAAAGTCTAAACAATCCGTGTTCACGGCCCTCCACATTCTAGCGAACTGCCATAACGTGTTTGGATGACGACTTACGCTTAAATACATGCAAACACCTCCAACCCAATATTTTCTAGAATCCAATGGACATGTGGCCTACATGGAAACTCACACCCCCCCCCCCCCCCCCCTCTTTCACTCTCCACCTCCCCCCCCCCCTCTTCCCCCTCAAGTACTATGAAGTATGTAAGTGAGTACTCATAAGCGGGAGAAGTACCATTTGTGGTGATTGGATTGGAATGGGTCGTATGGAATCATGGCGGCCGCAGCTCCCCAGCAGCTACAATTGAACAACTGCTGCTAAGCCTATCCTATCCATCCCATCTCATCTCATTACCCAAAAAAAGGTTAGTTACTTGCTTGCGAGCTTTGGATGCCTTTCCATATGTCCTCCTCAAGTGTTTTCTTTGGGGGCAGCAGTACAAATGCACTCGGTCAGGGCCGCTTCACACACGAGACTGAGAGCCCGTGACCATTCCACTGCAAGCACTCTCATTGGTGCAAAAGGCGGAGCCGGTCCAAGTTCGCTACTTCACACTAGTACGCTTGAGGGACCAACGGAGTATGTATGTGAATGCAAGATGGATTGTAAAGTCTACATGGATTCCTACATGACATCAAATGGATCATGTTTCATGGTCACTTTGGACTATTTTCAAAACTGCCTCTTGGAGGTAGGGTTAACACAGAACCGGGAGACTCTGACACTCCGAACGCTCACAACTGTTAGTTTATTCTATTTTATCATGTTTGAGGACTAAAATGAATAGAAATTCATTGAAATAGCATTTGGTTGAGGGCCCAGTCATATGTGACTTTCACACTACGTTGGAGGATCCGTGACCACACTACATGATTTTGGAGGTGTCTTGGACGGCCTTTGGACACTTTCTTTCGGGCTCTCACAATTTCATGGTCCCGGCTCTTGGCTCGTGTGCGAAGTGGCCCTCAAGAGGCCCTCCATGCAGCACCCGGACACATCTTCGCAACCTCCCAGGGCCAAGTTACATAGGCTTGCTCTTTGATGAGCTACCCCCCCCCCCCCCTCTTCCATAATAGAGTAGACATTTGTGGAATAATCTTATGATTTGTTGAGACATGCGATTGGTTTGTGGAATCGATTTTAGGATCATCTTGACATTACAAACATGTCATTTGTACGGCTAGATCTATTGGTAGAGGTGCGCATGTTCCTTGTTATTATTATTATGTTGTTGTTGTTGTATTGGGATGGTTTTGGACAAAGATGAGAGCTTGGAGAGAATTGAGCTTGGGTCGTTAGAGGAGTATGTGATAACACATGAGATTTTTTTGTTTCTTGATCAACGTAACATTGCCAAGGATGTATTACATGTTTTTTTTTTTTCCTTTCTAAAGAAAATTGTGTACCATGTATTGGTTCGTCATTAGCAAAGTCAACTTTCTCGACTGGTACCATCTCACCGGCCCCTATCCAGGTTGGTAACGGACAACTTGTAGGCACACAATGTCAATGACCTTTGACTTGCACTTCCTAGATTCAACGTTGAGTTTGGGTCGAGAAGTATATTTAATGGAGGATGGCCTCATTGTTCTTGGGGCCACAAATTGAAGTACGGAGGTTTAGTAATGTTAAACATTCTTCATTATCCACCAATTATGTAAGTTCTTTAGAATAAGAAAAATCCTTTACTAAGGTTTAGGTGAGGAATTTATAACATCTCTTTAGTAAAGACTAGCGGGGACTCAATTGCAAGAGCAAGACATCTAACCGTAGCCCGAGTGAGTCATGGAGGAAGGAATCGAATGGGCGTCATTCCTTCATTCCCTCGTGCATCTCAATAACCCAACCTTCAAATTGTTTCCTCAATTGTAAGTAACAATACTTGATTGGTGGTTAACAAGAAAACTTAATTTGGTCGTAACACCCAATTGGGATGAATGAACCACAAACCCATGGAAGGCATGAGTCCACCGCCAAAAAGGGGACAATATATACCATGCGAATGAAGATACTTTCCATTCATTCTTGCTCCCTAGAGAATTTGATGCTTACATCAAATCTAGACATGTTTCAGTGTACCCCATTTACCTCAATGAGATTGGCAGCATATCCAACTCAAAAATCCAACACAAACCTCAAGACGTACAAAACACCAATGTAAGTCACGAATAAAGCGTGAAAAAGGGGGAAAAAAAACACGAAAATATGTTAACAAGTGATACATAATTGGGCCCTCTATTTCCACCAATAAAATATGCAACGGTCCCTCAACAAGGCCCATTCTCACTTCACACTATGCTCGGGCGCTCATGACTGCACAAAATCACTTTCCCATTTTTCGTGGTACGGCCTTTGGAAGAGAGTCAAGGGCCCTCACAATTCACATGGTCACGGCCCTTGGCTCGTGTGCGGAGTGGCCCTTGATATGATTAATAACAAGAAACGCCAACTGAATAACACAACACCCGCATACGTTAACGTTATGTACTTGCCCCTTTGGCAGTGGAGTCAGGGTGTCATTCGTTTTTTTCGCTCTTCTCAACTGCCCGAACTGCAGCTGCCCTGATTGCGAATGGCAATACATGCGCAAGCAGTGGCAGACAGGAAAAAGTCTCGGGCAGCACCTGCAACACCAGACCAGCCACCTGCCCTGCTGCCCTGCCACCCAAAAAAAAAAAAAAAAGGTAATTCGATCTCGACCGACAACAACCTCCTCGTGCTTGCCTTGTGACAGAGGCTTCCACTGCTTTTCCCCCTTTCAATATATAAGGTAAAGTGGATGGGTCGTTTTTTAGATAGTTATTTTTATCGAGAAGAAGTCTATGGGCGATGAAAGCAGCTTTTGACTTCTGGTGAGGCCATGTCGCCTGTGCATTCTTGACCGTCGGATTTGAGCGATGTAAGATCTCCACCGTTCCTGCTAGCACTCATCCACCGTTTTTATTTTCCCGACTAAGTCCACTTCTCGTAGGATATGAAACACGCGATTAGACTAAGGGCCACTTCACACCCGAGACTGAGAGCCCGTGACCGTTACACTTCAAGCACTCTCATTGGTGGAAAAGGCGGAGCCGGTCTGAGTTCGATCCACACTACGCTCGAGGGACCAACGGAGTATGTGAATGCAAGATGGATGTAAAAGTTAACATAAATTCCTACATGAAATCGAATGGATCATGTTTCATGGTCACTCGGACTATTCTCAAAAACCACCTCTTGGAGGTAGGCCTAACACAAAACCATTGGGAGACCATGGCACTCCGAACGCTCATAACCGTTGATTTATTCTATTTTATCATGTGTGAGGACCCGCGTGAAATAGAAATTCGTTGAAATAGCAGTTGGTCGAGGATCCGGTCACATATGACTTCACACTACACTTGAGGATCCGTGACCACACTACATGATTTTGGAGGTGTCTTGGAACGACTTTTGGACACTTTACTTTGGGCTCTCACAATTTCATGGTCACGGCTCTAGGCTCGTGTGTGAAGTGGCCCTTAGATGGTTAGCAAATCCAAACATAGCATTATGGTGCGGCTTCGGAGAATATTGCGGGTCCGGGAACATTGTGGATTAGTTTTGGTGAATAGGCAGGCTAGATGTTTATAATGTCGATGGAGTCGTGGTTAGACTTGGATATCGAGGGAATGATTGTTTGCCAAGAACCCGGCACTTTGGTGTGGAGTTTTATTTTTGATGATTGAATTGATATAAGATGTTGTGTAATCTTACGAGAGGTCATAGCCACTTTCCTCATAATTCTTGGAGCTCACATGAATGTCTTAGTCATTGTCGATGAATGTTGTCATCGCAACAGTTTGAGTCAAGGTTATGTGATTCTTATGGGCTTACATCATCAAACAATGGTGCTCTGGTTGTATTTTGAGTTCTTTCTACAATTGTACCAAAAAGAAAAGCAAAGAAAAGACAAACAATGGTGCTCTGGTTGTATTTTGAGTTCTTTCTACAATTGTACCAAAAAGAAAAGCAAAGAAAAGACAAACAATGGTCCTCTGGACCATATCACTTGTTTAGGGTTGAGGCATCCATAGTCGACCGTGTCCATTAATCTGCACATTAGGGTCGTGTAAATGTCGATATGGATGGGATCTATATTTTTTAGACAAACATGGTTCAGGTTTATTTGGTGATGGCTTGTGATTGATTACCCTCATGAGAGTTCTGGCAACTATCGTAGCCAAGCATTAGCGTTTAGATGAGCGGTTATAGGTTAATCTATAGATTGACTATGTGTTACCCTAACTTTTACTGTTTCAAAATTTGCAGCAATTTCCATATTTATGGAATTTTTTTCAAAAAGTGTTTGCATTCTCCTTAGGATTTGTTTCTCTTTGCAAGAAAAAGAACTCCCCCCCTGTAGTCCTCCTACATAGATGAAAACTCTCTTATTTTATCAGTCGTAGATGCCTTCACCTTACACGCAGCAGCGTGCAACGAGTGATCGCCCCATTAAAATTTCCACTTTCAAACTACATTATTATCCCGATTTGCGCATGTCACTATTTGGAGTTACGCATTGCAATAATGTCTTACGCAGGAGTTCAGTTTTTACTGATGAAAATTCACTGGGTTGTTTGGATGTTATAGAACATAAACAACTTTGCGCGGTAAAATATTACATTTCTCATCAAATAGTTATAACACTGCGTAATTCTGAATAGTAAAACACACACTAATTGGGACAATGTGTGTACTTACTGCTTCACTTCGAGGTACCAACTTATTGTCAGTGAGAAGGTAGTTACATGAATCGTAAGGAAAATTCATCCGACAATCGTTTTTTAGTACAGACTTTCATAAAGAAACTTAAAACATGTAACATATATGGGTCTCAAATGGTCATATTTTCCATCTAGCCCACGGATATGACACCATGTCCGGGGAAATTCTTGGACATAATCCGTCGAGGTCCTAGAGTTTCGAACTCCAACCGGAAGTTACATATTGACATTTTTTTGGTTTTTCTTTATTGATTTGAGGGATATTATACACTTTTCTAAAGTGAGCGGTTATTTCCCGAAAGTTTTGAACTTGAATTGGTTATTCTTCAAACTCAACTGGTTCATCTATAAGTAGCAGTTGGTTCTCCTTGTTCATTGTTACTCCCTCTGTTCCAAAATGATTGTTCGTGTTCCTAATTTTGGCGAGATCGATCAAGGCCCGTTGACCATTGACCAAGTAGTTGTAAGTATGACTCTTAAGATAGAAAATGACAACTATTCCAAAATGCCCTGGGAGTTACGATGTTGAAAGACTTCCTAGTATAGAAAGTTTGACGCGAAAATATTTGACTTTCAGCTCACATTTCTAGCCGGGCAGATAAACCGAACAGTCATTTTGGGACAAAAAATTCGGGAGGTAAGACAATCATTTTAAGATGGAGGGAGTATGAAACTACATATATTAAAACACTTTCTTGCATGACTAAATGTGTCTTAATAAAGAAGGAGAAGAACATTTCAAAGGTATACCGATTATACCTATTACTATGAGTTAGGGTGGCAATGGATCCCCAATGCTTTTAACGTTCCCTTGCATGTTCCAAAGTACTAATCACATGTGAATCTTGAATTACCTTATTATACGATAAATGGGCCTAAAAAATGTCCTATTACAAGCATCATAGTCATAGTATGGAGGTGATTTCCCACTAGGAAGTTTGGTCGACATGAAAAGTGTCTTATGGTTCAGGCGTAGTATAACCAAGTGTCATAATATGAAGGGTAAATTGTAGTCCCACAGGAGGTGCCTCTACCAATGCGATAAGTAGTTGATTATATCACATTGAGTAGTGGCTTTCTAGCCGGTGTCACCCAAAATCTCTATGTAGCATGGTGATTATACCCTAGTTGTTTATAAAAATAGCGCATGTTATGGGAATTAGCACCACACACTAGTTGGGATAATCAATGTAAGAGCCACTTCACACATGAGGCTGAGAGCCCATGACCATTACACTTCAAGCACTCTTATTGGTGGAAAAGGCGGAGCCGGTCCAAGTTCACTTCACACTACGCTTGAGGGACCGTCGAAGTATGTGAATGCAAGATTGATGTGAAGTCTACATAGATTCCTACATGGTATCGAATGGATCAGGTTTCATGGTCACTTGGACTGTTTTCAAAAACCACCTCTTGAACCGGGAGAGCATGGCACTTCAAACACACACAACCATTGATTTATTCTATTCTATCATGTGTGAGAACCCTCGTGAATACAAATTCATTGAAATATCATTTGGTTGAGGGCCCGGTGACATATGGCTTCACACTACACTTGAGGAGGGTCCATGACCACACGACGTGATTTTGGAGGTGTCTTGGGAGGGCCTTTAGGCACTTTCTTTTGGGCTCTCACAATTTCATGGTCGCGGCTCTTGGCTCGCGTGTGAAGTGGCCCTAATGCCCAAATTAAAGGTCTCACTTCAATCCACTATTGAAATGTTAAAAATTCCCTCCACAACATGGCCACTCATACTGAAGTGTAGTGTCATGTGGCCGCATCTGCCTGAAATGGAGGACTTTCAAATACACGACAAATTTATCACACGTAAGTAACTCTATGAAACTATTAAAAACTAGACAATCAAATATGACCATTATCCACTCCAAATACAAAGGGCCAATTCAATCGGTGCCCTAAAAAGTGCACACAATTGTTTACATGGTCAAGCACTTGATTTAGTAGATTCTTCTTGAAGCAAAAAGCATGAGTTAGGATATCGAAGCCAACTAAGTATCCATGGCATCATAGTCACAGTGGAACCCCACATTAAGCCCACACACCATCTCAAAATAGCGAAGGTTATGATCCCCTAGTTACGGAAACATGGTCTCCTTTGACCCGGTAAAAAAACCCGTAAAAAAACATTTTTTAAACATTTTTAAACATTTTTTAAAACCGGTACACGATAAAAAAATCCAAATTGGTTCATGCCAGTCGGATTCCGAAGGCCCGCTACAAAACATGCTAAATTTTATCGTGGACTAGGTATGGACTTAAGAACAAGTCTACTTTGGTGTGTGAGTTAATGTATGTGCGGTTAGGGCCACTTTGAAGTTTACACTAGAGCTTGAAGGACTCTTGACCAATGATATAAGGTACAAGGGTCTTAAGTGGCTTGTTTTCTCAATCGGACCCCTAGATTTGATTCGTATGTGTTTGGTGAGGATCAAAGAACAAACATCCTAAATAGATATGTTTAAAAGATATTGGACTACGTTTTCAAATATCAATAACTATTGTACACTCAACAACGAGCACATTTGGGAGGACTTAAGTATCCAATTAAGAAATCGACAAACATGCACTTTTTGATAACCATAAGTAAACAAGGGGAGGGTTGATTTTCAATTCGGTTTTTGAAAATGTTTCATCATAGATTTGCTAATGCAACACAAGTTTTTGTTGTGTTAATCTAATCGGTATAAGTTGGAGAACATGAAAAACGAATCCAGTAACACCCACATACCATACACCTTATGTGATTGTTCGAGAAGTTGGAGACATCCCAAAGTTCACTTTACACTAGACCTTGAAGGCTTGAGGCCCAACCAAAGAAATTTGAATGGATGAAAAAAATCTAATGGATCTTACATGGTACCGAGTGGATATTTCATGGTCTACATGGCATTGCGTTAGGCATAAAAAAAACTAACACAAAACTAGGAGTTTTGTCAAGCAACGAAACTGCCATTGGTTCTTAGAAGGATTATGTTGCGATGGTGAGAACCAAACATGGATTCATGTTGTGATGGTGGGAACCAAACCCGAATTTAAGCTGCAATGGTGGGAATCAAACTCAAAAGTATGTTGCAGTCCACCAACATGAACTACTTTCACTTTATACTAAGCTTGAGAGCCCATCAATTACAACATTGGATTTGTATTTCCCATGGTACCGACCTTTGGGTGAATTTCAAGGGTCTTAAATTACTCATGGCCATGGCTCTTGGTATGTGTGGAAAGTGGTCCTTATGTGCAATTAGGTTTACTATGCTATTTTAACAAAATTCCACACTATTTTGATTTTTTATTACACAAAATCAAATAGAAATCATTTCAAGCATAATTTCCATACGATTGAATAAATAAAGCTAGAAAAAATATGTGATTTGGTTTGACCCGAGGTAATTTGCATTAGTGAAGGGTCAGCTTATTTGTTCAATGCATGGTATAGAGTCCCAACTTTATATTCAGTAAGTGGTGGACACTAACCTCACATATATACGGTTTTGGTTGGATCAGATCGTGCAATGTTGAACCCACTTAAAAGTTGCAAATAATAAACATACGCAATGATTTTCAAAATTAGAGTTGAAACACAAAAGCCACAAGAGGTGAAAGTGACGAAAACTATTTAATTTTAAATGCAGTGGATGAGTGGTGGCAGGAACGGTGGAGATCTTACATCGGTCAAATCCGACGGTCGAGAATGCACATGCAGCATGGCCTCACCAGAAGCCAGAAGTTGCTTTCATCTCCCATAGACTTCTTCTCGACAACGATATGGACATTTCCAATTATGTTTAAAAATCAAACCTAGAAAGGTTAGCATGTTTTGCGCTTGCAATTTAAACTAAATTGTGATATGCATCTTCTGCATGTCCATTCATTACAACAAGCCTTGTCATATATCACTTACATATATTGTTTGATTAAGAAGAGTGACCATATACAACTTGCATAAAGGTGCTCATGGATGTACAAGTGAGTAACCATGACTGGCCTTAGGGCCGGTTCACATGAAATCCCAAGTCCTAAGTCCTAAGTCACTTGTGGTCAATCCATGCAATCTTGGCCATTGTGAGCATGGGAAGTTGGGACTTACCACTTCATACAGGGTCCTAGGTCCTAAGTCCCAACTATGACATGGATGCCTACACGACAACCACTTTTTGAAGGCGAGGCTTATGACTTGTTTGAGAGTTGGGTCAAGTAGAAAACTAGACCCAACTCTCAACACAAGTTTTGTGCGTATTTCTGCATAAAACAATCAAGACCCACCTTTAACGATAACTAACCATATTTGAATAATTTCCTTAGGCTGAATAGTTGAGACTTTGCCTCCATGTTGGGACTTACGAACATGAGTGGCACTTGAGACTTGGAACCCCATGTGAACCGGGCCCTCAACATCCAAAGCAAGACTCTTGATTTCAACACTCCATAAATCAATGCATATCATCCAATACATGGCATTGTCGAACTTGCAAGTGTTAAATTTCCTCCCAAATATATTTTCTCGTATGTTCATATCTCACATTCACACAAATACATGATTGGTACTTAAAGGAACTAATTGGAATACCACCTCCAATTTCAAGAAAATTTATTCAATATCTCAAAGTCCACATCATAGTCACTATGGAAGTAGAGGACCACCCCCACCTTGGGCTCGGGCATTATCCCGTCTAGCACTTCTATTGTGGATGAAGGGATGAAGCCTCAAACCAAGCCCCATTCATGTCGAGCACCAAGTAATATCAATTGGGCCCCAATTGGAATCAATTGAGGGTCTCTAGATCCATTGAGGCCATATTGTCAATAAAGAGTTGAACTTACGAGAGGAAAATGTTGCTTACGAGGGTACTTCTCATTCATTCAACCCCCAAAAAAGTTCATGAAATAGGTAGTAGCCCAAAATCTACATTTTGGTTGATTTTGATATCATAATCTCCTTTGAAACATCCTCGATTAATGTCGTGGAGGGAGTTTGAGTTGAATCAACCACAAACATGCAAGGACGTGCAGTTTAACATGAATGGATGAGATGTAGGATCCAATGTAACAATTACACCTCACATCTTATGAGAAAGTAAGAAAAAAAAGTACCAAAAACAAAGTTTATACTTACACCCAAAAAAGAATAAGATATACATGCCTCGTTCAACTACTTATCTTAATTGAACACCTACATTTGAGTCACATGTGGTTAGGTGAGGCTCCAGGAACGGACGCCGAAAAGATGTATGTTTAAAACAGATTGGATCACATGCTCGCTGCAAACATGAAAACTATTCTATACTCAATAGTCAACATATAGTGAATTGGGAAAGAGGAAACTATATGAACATTTAACGAGCACGAGAATCTGCATAAGATAGTCACGTGAGCTCCAAAAATCATGAGGAAAGTGGCTACGACCTTGATTTGAATCATCTACCCATCTTGAGCGAAGCATGTGTTTTCATGTCCTACTAGGAGAAGTGGGCCAAGCGGAGAAAAGTAACCATTTAAGGCCCACCTATCCTTGAAGTTGTAGGTGCCAAAGCCATCCAAGAAAGGTCCACCAAATCTGCACCAAGATTTGAGATCTACCACACGCTCCCCTCGAGCTCGGTGAGAAATGTACGTGACGTGTACATCTACGACACGCAATCTCTTGATCTCATCCTAGATACGCACTTACGTCCTTTCTTCAAACATACTAACATTCGTTCCAATAAAATTAACCACGGCCGGTTGTTAAGTTACTATAACCAAGGAAGTTCTTTACACTATAAGAGGTTTTAGTTGGACAAGTTCATTGACATGAACCCGCAGTTCATACAATTTTGGATTTGGCCAAAGTGAACATTCATATAACGTTCTAAGAGCATGTTTCCATGTGCTAAAAGCACTAATTGGTTGAAAACAATTAAATGAAAATGATCGGAAAATCCTAACATTGTCATCACTAGGGTGTTACATCCATAGTAATGGGAATCTTGTTAAATTCACTGTCTATTTAAGTCGGGCCACCCTTGCAAAACGAGGGGGGGGGGGTGTTATACTCCCCCTACCCCCCTTCCCCCGAACTTTTCGGGGGAGATAGATTCGGGAAGGGGCAGCCGTCCGTCCAAAAAATCCATATTTTTTGGACCCGGCCGAAAATTGTTGCCCACCCGCCTGACTTCGAAAAAAAATCATTGCCCTTGCATTCTTGAAGGCCACTTATCCACAATTCCCGTATTGAATGCATTTTACCTTCAAAGTCCAAAATCTATTATATATGTTCAGTTTCATTGAGTAAATAAACAACTAATTGGGATTTCATTTTCAAAGTGAAACGACCAAAAAAACATGTAATTAACTTGGAAGTCAAAAATATTACAAAACCCTCATTAGCATTGAGGTTATAATCTTTGCAACTTACCATTGCAAGGGTACTAGAATTAATGATTTATTCTTAACATGTTAAATATTGTAGTCTAGTTAATACCTTCTACTTTCACAAAGTATTCATATGTATTTAAGCTAATTAAGTGTGATTATAACTAACTTTTATTAAATCATAATTAACTAGATTTAATTACATTCAATCACACCTAATTAGTTTAAGTTGTCATCGAAATATAATTTTGTTTGATTTTATATATCCAACCAATAGGTCTAATGTGTGGGCCCCGGCATTGGTTGAGTGGTTACAACAACCCCCAACCCAAATGGGCTTTGCCCTCATAGATCTCGGGTCAATATATACTAGCCTAGTGGGAGCCCTCCCCCTTTTAAGAAAAAGAAGCTCATCCCCTAGGCTATGTAGTTGTGGTGAGAATTGGTGGTTGGCATGATCGGAAGGGGATTTGGAGCTTGAGGTTTGTAACTTGCAATCGGCTTCCGTTCCAAAAGTGGGGATCAAAGCCAAGTCACTAAGGTGTTGTGAATGGAGGGCGTGTGGTCATGGGTAGACCACATCCAAGCTATCCGTTCACAAAGTACCATCCTATGATGCATAAAACCGTCCGGGCAGCCTGCACAAAAGTTTGATGGATGAAGTTTTAAAGGACGAATAATTAGTGTTTGCGTAATGAAGCAAACTGATTCTATTTACTTGCATCGCATTAATGTTTCATTGAAGAGGGCTTGGGTTATTGTGGTTAATACCTCTTGCACTACCAGTTGGGAAGGAGGGGACAAGGGTTTGAAATTCCCTCACCTTCACACACTCAAGATCATAGCCTTTGATGGATTATTCAATTGGGATTCTTCTATCCAGGCTTTGCGAGAAGGTGAAGGTAGAGATTCCATCCGCCCTGGAGTTTTATAGGCTCTACCCGGAGGGGAGAGAAGTCGAGAGTTGGGGCACTGTAGGAGCCTCTAGATATGGTAGAATGCAATCGACAATGAAGGTACTCACGACCACGCGCGAGGTGTTCACACCACCTTATTGATGCAGGGAAAAAGAAAATAAATTTGCATGAACATATTGGTGTGAACCCCTCGCCATGTTGTTGTATGTTACACTAACATGTTCTTAGGGCCATTTCACAAACAAGATTGAGAGCCCATGACCAATTACACTTCAAGCACTCTCATTGGTGGAAAAGGCATAGCCAGTCCAAGTTCGCTTCACACTAGTTACGCTTGAGGGGCCAACGGAGTATGTGAATGCAAGATGGATGTAGAAGTCTACATGGATTCCTACACGACATCGAATGGATCATGTTTCATGGTCACTTGGACTATTCTCAAAAACCACCTCGTGAACCAGGAGAGCATGGCACTCCGAACACTCACAACCATTGATTTATTCTATTTTATCATGTGTGAGGGCCCGTATGAATAAAAATTCATCGAGACAACATTTGGTTGAGGACCCAGTCACGTATGACTTCACGCTACACTTGAGGACCCGTGACCACACTGCACGATTTTGGAGGTGATTTGGGAGGGCCTTGGGACACTTTCTTTTGGGCTCTCACAATCCCATGGTCACGGCTCTTGGCTCGCGTGTGAAGTGGCCCCTTATTACCATGCGTGACCGCAAAGATTGATTTTCACTGTGTTTATTTTATCACTGCCAATACAACTTCCCTTACAAAATGTCAAGATGGAAGCTAAAAATACCCTGTTCCAGTGGACCCCATGGTGGCATATGATTGTTCACTTATTAGGCAGACAAAGCCCATGAAACATGTTCAAGGTGTTTGGACACTTCTAACCGACTTATTGTCACCCCCAAAACCCTCCAAGGCAACGACCGTAATAAGGGAACAAACCTTCGGCTACAAAATGGCTCCTCATGATTTTCGTGTCGGCGACGAATTTGTGGTGTCTATCTATGTTCGGGGAAAACCGACGGCTAGTTCATTATCAGCCGATGGATTTCTCCTCATGGCCGGTCCAAATTTCCAACCATCGGATGGCAATCCGACTGTAATTTCAATCCTCCGGCAATTAGTCGATGGACCAGAAAATGTCCCGGAAATGTAGCCGATTCTCTTGTGAGTTACTGGATTTCAGCCGGAAGCATCAAGAGCGCTATTTGTCTAGAGCATCTGATGATGCACTTGAGGAAGTACCCTAAACCTTAAACTTTTTGAATTATGCAACCTTTCCATGACCAAATCCAATTGCTTCTATGAAGAATTGGGGGACCCTTGGCCTTCAAGCGGTGAAGGCATTGCTAGGTTCAAATCCTGCCAAGGATATTAACTCTTCAAATTTAAAGTTTTGAACATGCCTTTCTTTTCACTTATTCAAGATTTTGTACTAAGAAATGATTTCTAATAACTTTTCATACATTTTTAAAACAATTAGTGCGGATATGAATTCCATTTAATCGGATATTGGCCAATGAAAATATGAAAATATAGGCAATTGGCCGATTGATTTTACAAAAGACCGGCTCTTGCCGATGTAAATTGAAAAAAGTCCGACCCTTCATAGCAACTACTGGCAATTAGCCACTCAGGCTTCAAAAACTTCCCGAACTCTGTCTATGGGAAGTGGTCCATGGGGAAGGCGAAAATGGAGTGAAGTACGATATAGTTTGAAAATGACTATACTTTCTTTTTATTGACGATTTAACACGTAACATGACACGTAACATTATGCAATTGCTATCATATGTTCCGCTCTAATAATACTCAGTGACAATGTTCCACCCAAATCTTACTCGTTTCTCAAGTTGAATCTACTTGGTGACAAGCATTTGTAAGGTACAGTTCTAGCAATTTACGTGACCTATTCCTACAGCCCATCGAACCTTGTCACTCAGTTGAATGATGTTGTGACATTAGAGAGTTTGAATTAGTTGCAAAGAGGTTTAACTGGAATGAATTGGTCCTCAAACCTCAAGCAAATTTTTTGTTTCTCTACTAGAACCCTTTCATCCACGGTGGATGGAATTATGTAGACATCACAAGGCCAAACCATTTGGGAAGAGCAAGAGTTATCACATAAGAGAGTACATCTCATCCATCCAACATAAGAACTTGGTCCCCTATAGATTTGTGGTTGAGTCGTCTCAAACGGCTTGGGCTAATTCAAGTATCATATCCACTTAGAAAAAATTCACCAAATATGATATTAATGTCACTTACTATGTGGATTTATGGAGTGCTATATCTATTTACTATATATCTTGTATTTTACCAACAAATGTTAAATTGGTTGTTCGCACACTATAAAACATTCACAACTTTTACTTGGTAAAAAATACATCACTGGTAAAAAAAGATATAGCATTGTGTAAATCCAAGTAGTAAGTGACACTACATACCATATTTAGTGCGGTCTTCATGCTACATGTTATTTTAGGGTTTATGTTGGACGAGTGAGAGATATGCTTGTATACAATAATTCCTTCTTTGCAGAATCCGTAGTGTAGCATCTATGTAAATTCGTCTATTATGAAGGGTGATAACACAATGAAAACACATCAAATTGTTCTCTAGTCTCCAATGTTTATTCTAAATCAATTCAACTCCAAAAATGGTAGTAGAGACCCATGGATTAGTTTGATGGGTTCTAGTTGGAGTGAAGTGGTCTCCAACTTGTACGCAACTGAACTAAATAGGATATTTAGTGTTTGATTATATTTAATGTTGTTACCACCCTACCCTACTCAACACTAATTTACAGTTTTTTGATAATTAGTGTTAGAAAATATGCTAGAAGATATGTTGGAATTCTTGTTTTATCAAATTTTGTTTTTTCATATCCTCATTAACACTAAATTCAAACATGGAACTTCGACATGTTACCATAGTTGATATCTAGTGTTTGAGTTTACATTTGATGTTACTTACTTTCACAGGGTTATTGATATATAGTGTATGCGTTCGTATTTAGTGTATCAAACACTAAATATCCTATTTAATGTACTTTTGACTAGAGAAGATGGGTAATTTTAACATCGACCCTGCAAATCCCACATAGATTTTTGTCTATGTCCTAAAGGCCCTTCATGTCTTGCTAGAACAACTACACTAGATATATATTTAGTGTCACCGATTCTAAGTGCCTTGCTCAATTCTAATTGTAAACCGCCTGTGTAGTGTCACCAACACTAATATGTAAACCTCACACGGATTGTCATTCCTTGTATATATATTTGGGCATTATAAATTTACAGTGTTGGGATTATTGTCACTTGCTAAGTGACTCTTCATCCCAAGTTTCAATCATTCATTACGGAAAAGGTTAGGATGCATGATATACCAAAAGTGGATGAACTAAAGGTAAGTAGGGATGACAATATTTGTAAACTTATTCATAAGAGGTGTCATCAAAGCAAGTTGGCATGGTGACATAAAACATCATACGACACATACAATATTTAGTATAGTGAACAATTTAAACCCATTTAAACCAATACTGAGAACATGTTTACGTAATCAACATGGATTACTATATCGAATTACAAAAAATCGTCTAAAATCATATGCAATGCGTGTAGGGTGTGTCTAAGTGAGCAACAGCACATGGCAATTAAATACACACCACCCCACATACCCATCCATCCATATATTACGTACCAAGCTAGAAGATTAGGTGTTAAGAACATGGATTGCACTCCATTACAATAGCACTCAATCACTATAGCTATAAGCTAAGTTCATTTTTGCTACTACAAACAATTGTAGGAGTGGGTTTCTTACATATGGCCCCAATTTCAAGCAACTCGAGGTCCCAAAAACCCTTGCATGGACCTTATTTTCGGTCTCAAGGCTCTTCAATTGGATTGGTCCCAAGATCGATTTCTCAAACTACTCATGTTTTCTTAAATGCGGAACCGTTGAGATTTGGAAGGAAAATATCAAAGCACATTTTGTGGATTGATGGTGATCCCCCCCCCCCCTTCCTCTTGTATGAGTGTAGTCCATTTGCATCCAACCCACCTTCAAGATGTAGGCATGACGCGAATTACAACATTCCATGTCAATGGTATGGCCTTTGGATGAGAATCCAGGGCCCTCACAATCACACGGTCACATTCCTCAACTCGTGTGTGAAGTGGCCCTAACTTTCCTTTTTGTAGGTTGTTAGTTGAGAATCTTCTTTCTAAATGCTTACATGTTAATTTGGACATTTTTAATTCAACATAGCAACTCTGAAAATAGGTCAAGTTTGACTTATGTAACTCATAATTGATATAATTTTTTTAATGATATACATCATTGCAATAGAAAAAAGAAAAAAGAAAACACAAACCCCGAGAAGGATCGATTCTTTGGGGTGGCCTATTTTGGATGTCAATGCTCGAGAGTCACTTTGCTCCCATGTTGTCAACAAAATTATTCGTTGTTAAGGTCTACCTTCAACCACTATATGTATTTCAAAACATGAAAACTATTCTTTTGATAAGCGGTTTTGAGATAAAGTAATACATCAAGGGTCCGTCAAGTAACCCACACTAAAATGCGTTACAATTTGGAGTTACTTTGTGGTTTAGATTTTTACTAGGGATAGTGTGCACATTAACGAACTTACTTGGTAAAATGATAATGCTATAAGTAAAACGTTGTGCCACCTCATAACTTCAAATAATAACCCACACTATTTAACATACTCAAAGCACTCAAGGATGTAAGAACTACAATAACACATGATTTATTAGTGTGGTCCACAATAAGTGTTTCTCAATCGAAGGATAGCAACTAGAGAAGGTACGAGTCTTGGACTACGTTCATAAAGGGGGAGGGGGGGGGGATTCAATCTTGGGACCAAAACCATTTGAAGAGCCTTGAGACCGAAAATAAGGTCCATGCGGGGGTTTTCGGGACCTCAAGTTGCTTGAAATTGTGCTTAGTAGCAAAAATTAACTTAGGATTATAGCTATAGTGATTGAGTGCTATAGTAATGGAATGCTCCACTAAATATTGTATTTAGTGCCACTTACTATTTAGGATTACGCAAAGCTATATCTATTCACTATACATCTCATATTCTACCAACACATGTCACATTGGTATCTGATCATTGTAAAACACCAACAATTTTACTTGGTAAGAGATTGAATCAATAGTACGAACACACAACATTGTATAACTTTAGATAGTAAGCAACACTAAATATCATATCTAGTGCAGTTCATCTAGTCCAAACAGTACAATAAATATTGTATTAAGTGTCACTTACTATTTGGAATCATGTGATGCTATGACTATTTATTGTATATCTCAATTCTTATCCAACAAAACTCGAGTTGGTTGTTTGGACATTATAAAACACATTAATAGGAAAAGGATATAGTCCGAATACTAAGTGACACTAAATACATTCTTTAGTGTAGCGCCTTGTGTCATTGCACCGTAGGCTTGTCATTTAGGGCATCGATGATGATTGGGTCTTGGAAAGGTAGAAGGGTCACTAGTTTCATGGGATGCTTTACAATTGTGTGAGTCACACTAAACTAATCATGCACCAATGTAGTTATTTGATGATTTAATACTCGAGGTGTGGGTCCGGGTTCACGTCATATGAACACTAAGGTGAGTGGGGTTGTCTCGTCCAAAGTGCCCTTTGTATCTAGCAACATCATATAAAGGGGGTCTCGACTTTTTAACCTTTTCTACCCAAATACGGTGAAGCTTCCTAACTAAAATTCTTGCAAGTTTTTAAGGGAAGAATATCGGGAGACATGGGCCCATGTTGGCCTATTCCCAATTGCCATCCTCCCAAATTAACTTCCGAGGTGATGGGCCCGGACCAAGCCCCTTATCGATTTAGTACATATGACCAATGTGTATGTTTGACAAAGTTTTTGCAAGTTTTTGACATTTGGTTTGACACGCATGAACTTGCACAAAAATAAATTGCATGTCAATTGACACGCACGATTCAGATTTTGACATGTAGTGTGAATTGGGTAGAAAAAAACCACACGTCGATTGACACTTTAGAAATTGAAATGTCATGTATTACTAGGCATGTGACATTGAGGTGACATTTTAGAAGAAAATGTAGATGTTAATTGACATTCAATTTTTGTTTTGGAAAACGTGACGTGACACTTTGGATTCGAAGTTGAACGTCATATGAAATTTGTCAAACATACACATTGCATATAACCCCCACAAGTTCAACTTCCAAAACAATCCTCATTCATGTGGGCCCTGAGAATATAATCATGGGATGTCTCGACATGGTCCAAAAAGATTCATATTAAGGACTACTTCACACACGAGCCCAGAGCCATGACCATGAAACCGTGAGAGCCCAAAAGAAAGTGTCCAAAGGCCGTCCCAACTACCTCCAAAATCATGTAGTGTGGTCACGGACTCTCAAGTGTGGTGTGAGTCATATGTGACCAGGCCCTCAACCACGTGCTATTTCAATGAATTTCTATTTACGCAGGTCCTCGCACGTGATAAAGCTGAATAAATCAACGGTTGTGAGCGTTTTCGAGTGCCATGGTCTCCCAATGGTGTTGTGTTAGGCCTACCTCCAAGAAGCGGTTTTTGAAACTAGTCCAAGTGACCATGAAACATGATCCATTCGATGATGTGTAGTGTAAGAATCCATGTAGTCTTTACATCCATCTTGCATTCATTCACGTCCTCCGATGGTCCCTTGAGCGGAGTGTGGAGGGAACTTGGACCGGCTCCACCTTTCCCACCAATGAGAGTGCTTGAAGTGTAATGGTCACGGGCTCTCAGTCTCTTGTGTGAAGTGGCCAAAAGTCCTGAATTTACAATGGTTGGGGCATCCCATTGCTTAATAATGTAATGTCTCCCTTCAAGAAAATCTCAAATCCTCGATATTATGACTAGGTCTGAGAATGGTTTCTTCTTTTTTGAAGTTGTTAGGCTCTTATATTAATTACGGTAACAAGATCTTGAAACTTCGGGCTTCTTGTTCGTGGCATTTGTGTAAACTCATCTATGATGCATGAAGGGGCTATAGTGAAATCAAAGTCTCCTACATGTTGATAGAGAGAGAGAGGGAATTATTGCATTTGAGTGTACCTATTCTTCATTCAACGTAGAAGCCTTGAAATAGTACGAAGCCTGTTGGTTTTTCCTTTAAATGAAATCAATAGTCAGCTTGACATTGCAGTGAGTTCGAAAGACCCTGAATTGGTTTACTCGAGGTCAGTTGAGATGAATTGGCAACATGGGGTCATATTATTATGTTGAATGGAACAGAGGGACACTCACATGGAATCATCCACTCTCTATCATGTTGAGGGCCTAATTCATTCATGTTATATCCACTGCACCGATCATGTGATTTTGTGTCACTTACTATTCAGAGTTACATAAATCTAATTCTTTTTATAAAAGAAAAAGAAAAGATGTTAGTGTAAGTTTTCTACCAAGTACACCCTAACCTTGATAATATCACACTTGTTAATAGAACACCTTGATATTGTCACCTAAAAGTTTGAAACCGATTTCCATAGTGTAAAACTCCCTCGTTATTATCACTATCACCCTTGATAATGTCACATTTTTTTTTCAAAATTTGTAGTGTAAGTGTGATAATAACAAGTAACATGGATGAAAAAAGGCCGGATGGACAACAAATTCTATGGATGACGTCGGCATCTTCACCTGCTTCCGCTTGAATCTTGGGTTCTTGAATCTTGAATCTCATGTGCCGAAGAAGCAACGGTTTCTCTCGCATATCAACTTCTCGCAGCTCCGCCTGCATCGTATGCTCTCTCCTCTCGCCGCTCCACACACCGCTCTGCCCCTCATCTTCTTGCCGCTCTCCTCAACAAACTGCTGCATCCACAAGGTTTCTTCCTAAATGGTACTTTTGAAGCTTTGAGGCTTGTTGAATCAGTTCGGTGTTGAAGACCTTGTAATTGATTTCTCTGTTTCAAACTTAGACTGCTGGCATTCATTCTGTGGCATTTTCAGAGAATTGCATTGTGAGGTGGAAGTTGATCAATCGGTGGTTCCTGAGGATTTTGTGGCTGCCGTTGAAGATGGCGCACACATGGTAAGCACCTTAGTTGCATTCCTTCAGTAGCCATTTCCAATGTCGATAAATGCCTCTTAACCTTGAAGATTTAGAGTTGGTAAAACATTTCCGAGAAGCAATTTGCTGGAGCTGCATGCTTTCGCATTAGACACACCTTCAAGATTGTAAATTCTAAGAAGTTTCATGATACTCTTAAAAGTGAAGAATACCTACGGGTCTGGAAGATGGTGAACCCTACTGTAGAAAATTTGATTTATCTTGGTTCTGTAGACACTGACATTTGTAAGTCTGAAGCTTCTCCATCTCAGACACAGATGATATCAATGGGTTCCTCTCCGTGACTTATTTCCAAGCATATGTAGCGCTAAAAATCTATGAAGATACGTTCCTCTTTGTGTAGTACCAATGAAGCATCAGTTCATGAGGAGTAATTTAGAAACAAATATTGTAAAGGGGAGAGTTGCCACCTGGGACTTGAAGAAGCCCTACTTGTGATCCACCCCTCTACCATTCCCCTATTGTTTATGATTCAGTGCTCATTTAACCTTCCTCCCTCTCAGAAGTAGCATTAAGAATGAGTGTTTTCCTGTATCATAATTTAACATCAACAAAACAATGTGACATTAGAAGCTTCTTTGTCTCTAGTGAGAGGTCTTTACCTGATCTCAATGACACATTATGATGTGCTCTTGTTGTTATTCACAATTTTGAATTAGATTTTACATTCAAAAACATTGAAGTCTCGTATTTGTTATTTTTTTAAAAAAAGTAATTATATTTTGATTTTCTACATATTTTTTGATAATATCACATTATGCACAAAATGTGACATTATCAAGTATGTCACACCTTGTTTATATCACACTTTTTGGTGAAACGGAGGGTGTGACATTATCAAGGTTAGGGTGTAACGATGTTTATCTCCTATAACACCCAAACAACCCATTTGACTTTTGTTCATAAAAAAACAAGATGCCTACAATAGTAAATAGTTGTAGCATTGTGGAATCAATTAGTCAATGACATTGAACATCATAAATGGTGTCGACACTTTGGGATCTTTGACGCTATGTTGGAGTTGAATGGTTTTGAAACATTGTTTAACATAGTATGAAGTAGTTCCTTGCGTTTCCACCTTTTTAGTGGGTGAACTTACAAAGAGTGCCACAACTTCTTGGTTGTAGTAGGACCTAGGGGTCGTGTGTTATTCGACAAAGACCACTAACAACTTAAAGTCATATTCCTCGGCGCGGGGGAGACCTCAACTCTCCTTGACTTTGTTTTCCATGGCCACCAACTATCATACGATGTTTTAGGCCTTGTCATATGGTCACGGTTTCCTCCTGACAAAGAAGTAGAATCAAGCAGAGGACAATTTTTTTGCACATGGAACAATAACTCACAAACTTCCAATCGGCATTTATTGTGGCTTATAACATATTAGTTGAAACATGCTTCGAGACGACCCTAAACTACCGGGTGAGAGTGGAGAGGTACCCATCTTCAAATGGAGTGGTTGGTGGTTCAATTCTTGCTGCGGAATCTTCCCTCTACATGTTGGAGAAAAAACTGGTTAAGTAGGTAGGAAGCCAAGAGCCCACCCACCACAAGGCAGGCAGTAAGCTCCACTCTGAATCAAGAGGATTCTTGAGCAGGGTGGGGCCAACAAGCTCAAATTCACGTCGGATTGGCCAACATCGGTTGTTTGTTTGTTTAGTTGAAACAAGCGGCTAGGGTTTGGAAATCCCGACTCGATCTTAAGAACGTAAATCGTAGGTGACGATAAGCATGTTCAACACAAATTAACAGAACAACTAAGCCAAAGTGTCACATGTCATTTTTTATGTCATTTGGAACCTCTACACAATCCCCATATATTAGCTCGAAATTTTCAACTTTTGGGTACCAAAGTGTTGAACTTGCTTATCACTTACAATTGGTACGCCCACAAGTGAAATTGTTCTCACCTATTTAGAGTCTTGTGCTTATTGTCTAAAGATGAATTATCACCTAGATTGAGATGAGAGACCATGCATTAGTTGACTTAGTATGGATCGATGATAAACTTAATAAGTGTGGGTCTATATTGCACCCCGATGGTGGGTGTTGGGAAACAAAACCCTTGTGCAAGTGGGGAAGGACGATGTTTAATTGAAGATAGAAACATACACTTTTGGATGCACATGGCGAATGTTATGCAACAAGTAAGCATCTTACACACAATACAACATTGTGTCATAGAACGTTTGTATATTCTACAATGTAAACAGTTGCAATATATTACAAATCTCTACGGGGCTTGACTGTGAAACTAAGCACGCCTTTAGGGTTTAGGGTTTATTTAGGTATTTTGTAGTGTTTGGTTTGGTGTGGATTTAATAACGTACACCAAAAATATATGTGTTTGTTAAAAATCTTGCTTACCTTAGATTCCGTGGGATTCCAAAGTCAAGTAGTTCAATGATTTAACAGTAATGGTCAGACATGCAACCTTCTTAATTAGAATTTGATTTCCAATGCACCCAATCATAACAAGATTGCCCAAACAAACCATTTGGTTTCTCCATGCAATCACTCAAATCATGGGAAGAGGTCAAGCGCACTTCCGTTTGTGCACATATATATGTTCAACATGTTCGCTTTTGAAAGGACTTCGTGTTCTTCGAAGTCCATACGATTTTAGTGTTGATTTCCGTTTCACGATCACGTATACATTAAAACCAACTTGAAAACGAAGCAACATCATCAATCATGCCGGTGGCAACACTTATAATTTAGTCATTTCCTTTTCTTCTTCTTCTTCTTCTTCTTCTCCTCCTCCTCGGTGGCCTCTCCGTTTGTGTCATTCATTCATTCATTCCTCATGAACAAATTATTCATGTTGAGTGAGGCACAAAGGACTAGTGGGTCACATGTTGCCATGGGGCATGTCACATGTCGCCCTCGGATGTGACCTAAACCTCGCCGTGCCCACATGGTTGAGTTGTCAAACATGAAACACACCAAACGCTCTTTGCCTTTTAAAATGAAATAAAAAGAAAAGAAATAATTAGTTAATTCAAGTGATTGAGAACCATAGCAACATGCCACCAATGGAGTGAGGTGGCATCATTGTGATGTCCCACAAACTCCAAGTTCTAAGTCACATCGGCTCCAAAGGATACACCACATTTTATGTTTTTTTTTTCCTACACCCAACACTCATTTGTTATAAGCTACAAGGGCCACTTCACACACGAGACTGAGAGCCCGTGACCATTACTTTTCAAGCACTCTTATTCGTGGAAAAGGCAGAGCCGGTCCAAGTTCGCTTCACACTACGCTTGAGGGATCAACGGAGTATGTGAATGCGAGATGGGTGCAAAGTCTCCTTGGATTCCTACATGGCATCGCATGGATCGTGTTTCATGGTCACTTGGACTATTTTCAAAAACCACTTCTTGGAGGTAGTAGGCCTAATACAAAATTGGGAGATCATGGCACTCCGAACACTCGTAACCGTTGATTTATTCTATTTTATTGTGTGCGAGGACCCACATGAATAGACATTCATTGAAATAATATTTGGTTGAGGGCTTGGTCACATATGACTTTACACTACACTTCCGGGTCCGTGACCACACTACATGATTTTGGAGGTGTGTTGAGACGGCCTTAGGACACTTTCTTCTGGGCTCTCACAATTCCATCTTTGGTATTCCTTTACTAATATGAGGTTTATTCTATGATATCCACTTACATAACCAGTTATTTCTCAAACTCAACCAGTTCATTGTTGGCAATCCATCTCAAAAAACCTTGAGTACACTACACTAAATGTTATGTTTAGTGCCACTATTTCTATTCCTCTTGCTTGATACTAACTGTGAACCGCCCGTGTAGTGTCACCAACACTAAATGTAAATGTAACATTATTTGTCATTTCTTGCAAACAAATTGGGCATTATAGATTTACAATGTTGCATTTACTGTCACTTACTAAGTGATTTTTCATTCAAATTTTAATCATCCTTGTCAATATCTCATTTTTAAAATTGTTAGGATGGAAAGGTATACTAAACCTTGTCTCAACAATTGGCATTTGAATGAACTAAAAGTGAGTTGGGATAACATTACTTGAAACATGTTCATAAAAAGTGTCACTAAAAATGTTACTAGAGTGACATAAAATACTATATGACACTAAATACAATATTTAGTGTAGTTCAAGGTCTTTCAAGCAGAATTTGGTGTCAAAATCAATTTTATAAAGTAACCTCCAGGATACATGTTGTTTTATGTTTTGTGTTTTGTGTTTTTTTTTTCCCTGGGTGAATGACAAATGCAATTGTATCCTATAAGTCCCTCTCTCTCCACATCAAGAAGCCCACATTTTCTATCCTTCTATTAAGGGGCGGTTTACACTATGGACCATGAAGTCGTCCCACGTAAGAGGCCTATTTTGCGTGGGATGACTTCATGGGACGACTTCCATGGTCCGAGTTACTAAAATATTAGTTTTCATGGTTCATGGGCCCTTCACTAGGTGTAAACCGAATGTGGACCATGAAGAATGACCATGCACCAAAAAGGCTTAAAACGGCATTTTTCTGACATGGGCCCTTGCTCTTTTTCCCGGACCACCTCTTTTGCTTGTCCCAACGGAAAACCCGTTGGACCATGGCAGTGGATAGAGTAGGCTTAAAAAATAATATTTTGTGGACCTCAACCTCCATGGTCACTCTGCCATTTTTTCCTTGGTGTAAACCCAAGTCGTCCCGGGACGACTTCAACATCCAATCACATCGCTTAGATGGCCGTGGGACGACTTCATGGTCCATAGTGTAAACCGCTCCTAAGTAAATTGAATCCCAATGTAATGACCCAAGGTAGAAGGTGCTAAAACCAACACCCACCCAAAACCAACAACATGAATGTTCACATTGATTATGAGAATGTTCATCGTGTGAACATCATGCCCCCCCCCCCTCGACAATTTTGAGTGACGACACAATTTTCATTAATAAAACTTGTATTTATTTCAATGTTTTGGGGAGAAATCAAATAAAAACTTGTAGCACACGTGATTTTTTTATTTTTTTATTTTTATCTACCTAGCAATAATTTGTTTGGTTCATACGGCTATCACATATATGCCAAATACCTTAACCTTTTGGGTTTAAGTGTTGCTACCTTAGGTCAAAGGAATGGTATGATGAAGCCACTTGTGCCAACAAGAGATGCGGAAGGCCACAATCATCATTAACAAAAGTGTGTGTGGGAGAACCCAAATTTGAAGAGAGGGAAACCAACTACACTCACACACCCCAAAAAGAAGGAAAAAAAAGAAAAAAAAGAAAAAAAGGAGGAAAAAGTGTGAGCTTATAGCCTCATCATTTTTACAATGAGCGGTCATAGGCCATGATGGTGTCAACGTTTCCATTGTACTCAACTTAAACTTACCACACGAACAACTAGGCAACGGAGAGAGAGAGAGGGGTAATTATTGAATTCGGATGTACCCTCATCCATCCACCATACAAACTCATCCATCTATAGGTCCGTGGTCAATTCATCTCAATTGACTTGGTCTACAATAATCCGGGGGGTCTTTAATGCCACTTCCGGTGTCAAATATAATAAAAAGTAAAAATAATAACCCCCGGGGGTGGATGGTATTTTAAGGCTTTCACGTTGAATGAATGAGAGGTACACTCGTATGTAGTAAATTCTCTTTCCATGGGCAATCCAGATTGCTTCACTTGGTCCTTTTACGGGCACTTCCAACTCCACATACATTTTGGACTGCTGGAGTGGTTTGGGAATGAACTTATATTTAAGCTATCTACAAGATTGTCAGATAACGGAGATTGTCATTTCAAGTTCGAAGTGGGAGTTGAGTTCTACAAATTATAAGAGGTGAAATTGAGGGAGCTTTTTTTTCTTCCCTCCCACAAGAAATAAAAATAAAAGTGGTTTATATTGATCTTGGAACCATGTCTATGTTATGAGCACGTAATTTGGTCTGCTTGTAACACATGTCTAAGCAACAAACAACCTCAAGATAAAGCCTTGCCATATGCCACTCAAATACATGTGTCCATTTAGGGAGAGTGGTGACATGGTCCATGATTGAAGGTGACATTGCCAAATTCATCATGGTTAAGTCACAATTTATGAACATTTAAATAATTTATGGCTTGTAGTGTCACATGCATAATAGTGTCCCTTACCCTAATTTGAGGCGTATGCTAGGTTGCCTTAACGATCAACAACTTCACCGTCAGTGTCACCTCATGACATTTGGTGTTCAAGTGCGCTTACTAACACCTTGGCATGAGTATGTTTAATAGTATTATGAGGTGTATGCATATGTTACACAATGGTCGACAAGTTGACTAAAGTGTACACAAATGACACTTGACATTAGTATACTCAAGAATATCTTCCGCTTGTATATTAGAATGTAAACACTTGAAAATTAGTATGCTCAATAATATCTTTCCCTTGCATACTAAAATGCAATGTAGCACCTCGAGCATCCCAACGTGCTACGTTGAATGTCATAATGTAGAACAATTTTCACTTTAACATTATTTAAAACAACTTATGCGGACAAACAATATCATGTTGGCAATTAGTGGACGGGACACTTTGAGACCTCTAAGCATCTAGTTTAGGCCCTTTGCAAAAGTGCATGTGACACTAAATACCATAAACGATGTACTTAAGAACTTTGGTTTGGGAGTTTGTTTGTTGGATTATCTTAGAAGTATGTGGATTAGTAGGTGAGACCAAGGTTTGAGTGCAGCAGTGGTCCAATTTGAAACCCTGAGAGGCCTCGTTGTAAGCTACACTAAAAAGGATCTTTAGTGTCTGATACACCAAATACAAACGCATACACTAAATGTCAATAACCCTATGAAAGTAAGTAACATTAAATGTAAACTCAAACACTAAATATCAACTATGGTAATATGTGGAAGTTACATGTTTCAATTTAGTGTTGGTAAGGCTTTGAAAGGAATAATATCAACGATAAAAGAAGAAGGGAGGTAGCAGTAGGGAAGGTAGCGGCACATTACTATCTAACACCAGTTGTCAAGGAATTGAAAATTAGTGTTGAGCAAGGTGAGGTGATAACAACATTAAATATAATCAAACACTAAATATCCTTGTTAGTGTAGTGTATGGAAGTGCTAACTTCTACCTCAATTGGACCAATTGAGCTAAGGCCCACATGCATAACATTTGTGAGGCTCCTTGTTAGACCATCTTATACGAGGAATGAGAAGCCATTCCTTCAAGAATAATGGGCCAGTTTCCATATGCATGTGGGTTGGAACTTAGTGTACATGGAATTATGTTGACCCTAAGTATGTTAGCTTGTATGAGTTTGAGGTTATGGTCGAGGTGAAGCGTCCCTTTGTCATGCTCAAACAAGGCGGTTGGCACTATCTTTCTTTTGGTTTGCCTATAAGATAGATGAGTCTTAAGTGGCTCGTTTTCTTAATTGGAACCCCTATATTTGATTGGTATGTGGTTATGTGAGAAACAGAGAGAAAACTTCATGAAGACATGTGTTTAAGAGAGATTAGACCATGTCTTCAAATATTAATAACAACTCTACACTCAACAGTGAACACAATTGAGAGGACCTGTGCAGCTAGTTAAGAAATCAACAAACACACATTTCCAACAACCGTAATCCAATCACAAGAGGTATGGTTTTCAATACGATTTTTGCAAATGTTTCATCGTAGATTTGGTAATCAACACGAGTTTATTGGGTGTGAATCCAATCAGTAGAAGTTGGAGCACATGAAAAAACAAACCGTATAACACCCACATACCAAGGTGAAGAATCAAGATGAAGTATCGAGGCCATTTTGCAACATTAAGGCCAACATGCCAGCGCAACAAGAACAATGCACCAGTTTGATATGCTAACCTGAAACATGATAGCTTACTTAGAATGCATGTTTAGGCAGAAGTGGTTTGAATTCTTTGGTGAATCGTTTCAAGACCTGCGATAGATGAGAGGTCATGTGACAACAAGGAGGGAAACGTAGATTGAGCACATTCATTCCCTAGGGTTTGCGGATATGAGATAGGGGGTGACTTATGTAGGGTGACATTACGGAGGTTAGGTGTACTAACCTTAACCTAAATACCTTAACGCCTACCCTTTTTTATTTATATCGTGAGGTGTTGTTATGCTCTTTCAAAAATGACGGCTCAATTGTTAAGCCGGTAAATGAAGATGTTACATCCGAGTCCACCCTTATCATGTGAGCACTCCAGACCTTGTCAGAGAATAGGCAAATGGATGAATATCGTCCAACGATGAATGATAAAGTGGACCTTACTCCAAGGTGGATGAACTGAAGAGGATGAAGGCCATGTGCCTGCATATTACGTCGCTGCCCACTGCATGGATGAGATTGGTGACGGATGAATGAATAATCATACGCCCGGACTAGAGAGCATGTAAGGGTAGACTGATGACGTAGGAGGATGAAACCTTGTGATGAAGGTGCTGGATGAATGTGCTAACTGGCAAAGGTAGAGTCATGGGATCGATGATAAGTTAGTTGCGGATGAATGGTATGGATGATAACTTCGTTCGATTGATGACTCTGTGTCATCCTGGTTATAATTATGGCCAGTGTACATTTGGAATGATCTTGGTAGATGAACGGTCATTCATATGCAAAGCCTAGTAAAGGCTATTTTGGATGAAATGTGCTATATAAGTTGTATAAGAACAAGTAGCGTGTCGTGCATACCATTATTGAGCGATGTAGGCCTTTAGGATATAACAATGAGATGTTAGGAGTTTTGTTTGAATATGAGTCTCATGGCGTACTTTTTGAGCATCTCATTGTTATAGTCTAAGGCTTCATAGAACGAGAGTTGAACATTGAGTAATGTTATGTGCAGTGAGATGATGTCACACAACAATGTCGATAAGACAAAGTAATGATATAATCTTAACTGTAGGCTCTTTGAAGGCACTAAGACAAATATGACACTTAACTTGTAACATACATGGTCCATGAATAAGTCTCCACTTGGATGAATGTCATTGATCACGATATATGATGGATGATACGTATGCCATTGTGTGTTGGAAAGAGGAAGATTGTTGCATACAAGCGTGCTTCTCATCTATGTATGTGTGCACACACCACTAGTCAAGAGTTATTTACATCATGGGTCATGACGTTGTCCATGTTAGAGGGCATTTTTTCATGGTCACACTTCATGGTAACACTTCCATGGTTTGATTTTTAAAGAATGCATTCCTAAAGCCTTTGGGCCCCTTACTAGGTGTAAACCGAATGTGGACCAAGAGAAGTGACCATGCACCAAAAAGTGCATGTACTGAATTTTTAAATATATGTCCAAAAAGTGCAATTTTGGGAAATTTCTTCAAGATTGACCTTCTTCCCTTCTTTCCTCCTAAATATGAAAACATGCTTGGAAGAAAAAAAGGCATATCTCTGTCATAGTCCCCTGACACTTGCAACAAGAGAACCTCTTTTGCCTCTCCCACTGCAAAACCCGTTGGATCATGACAAAGAATAATATAGGCATGAAAAACAAGCCTTTTGGGGACCTTGATTCCGTGTTCACTCTTCCATTTTTTTTCCTTGATGTAAACCAAAGTGGTCTTGGAACAAGTTCAATGACCAATCACATATTTTAGAGGAGCAAGGGGTGACTTCACGGTCCATTATGTAAACATCCCCTTAGTCTCGTGACGTTTGTACAATATCAATTGGTCCCGCAACATATGAGGGACTTGTTTTCAATGAGCTTTTTGTCCACAATGTGTTGAGGTGTGTTGTTTATGTGTGACTTTGCTATGTTTTAGTGGTGGTTGGTACTCGAGTTGCAGTGACACACAATCGCTATTTACACGACATGATGCTTTCACCTAGAAGCCACAAAGCCCAAGTTGTTACGAGGATGTTTCTTTTTCTTTTCTTTTCAATAATGCTTTTGATATGAGTGCACTAAATATTGTGTTTAATGACACTCACTCCATGGAATTACACAATGTTATATATTTGGACTATTAGAGTTTTTTGTTTTACCAAGTAATGATATTAATGTTCTATAATGTCCAAACAACCTATTTCACCTTTGTTGAAAAAATACGAGATACATGGTAAATAGTTATAACATCGCATAATTTCAGATAGTGAGTGACACTATATACAATATTTAGTGCAATTTATTTCCATGTGTGACAATGTAGGCTCCCAAACAATGTGGTAATGACATGTTACGAATTGTTCATATAACATAATTTTATGTTGATATAAAGACATGTGTGTGGTATTTGCAAATACATAGACAATATTTTAAAATGAATTGAAACAATGCTAGACTTATGAACTACTAGAAGAGCCAAATAAATATGGATGGATAAACCTCGTCTAGGAATAAGGTAAAATTTAGGGCTTGATGGATGATAAACATAAGGGGGATTAATAAAACATGAAATCAACTAACACAATGAATGCCATCCATTCCAAGATGTGTGGTCAACATTAGATCACGACAACTTGTTTTTTTTTCAACTACGCGGTGGTTTTTGCTATGCACCTTCCCCTATGAGCTAAATAATCAAAAGGCCATTTCAAAAAATGTTTATGTTGGGTAGCCTGAAAGCTTGATGCCAATTGATCTTGATAGCATGCCGGCCTATGCAAGGGGGGAGGTGGCCACCATTTGACGCCATCATGGCCATTGATGGAGCCAGGGATCCTATGATGAGGGCATATGGAAGCCCATCCCCTCCCCCTTAACCTTAGCTGGAGCCAATAATTTGCCCTCTTCCCAACTAGGGTAGCCGTTCATGGCCTCCTAGGCCCATGACCCCCTAGTGTCACCTCCCCTACTTCCACATGTCCTTTGCCACCTTTCCCTTGCCACTATTCACTCTAACTCCATGCCAGCTCACAAGTCCTCCTCTGAACTTCCTTTGCTCATTGCACCAATTCGTAGTCTTGATCTCCCACTCTTGTTCCTTCTCATCACCACGTTGGTTATCGTCCTTACGTTCTCTCCTCCAACTCTTTGTTTTGTCATTTTCCTTTGCCACGGTCATCCTTGCGATCACTGTCTTCATCTTCATTATCGTCATAGCCATGTTGTCTTCAAAACCATCGTCGTGGTTGTTTTCATCTTCACCATTGCCCTAGTCGTCTTGGTGATCATCATCTTCAACTTTGTCATTCTGATCATCGTGAACGTCATCTTCTTCTTTGTCATTGCCCTAGTCATCATTGCGATTGCAATCTTTGTCTACGTTGGTCCCTGACCCTCTGGCATGCCTTCATCCTTGTTGCCAGTCCCCAACCCTCTGTTGTGCTTTTTCCCCTGTTGCCATGGCCATTACGCTCAACTGCCTACCCTGGTTAGTTCATTGCAATGTCCTTGCTTTTGAACATGCAAGAGCGTTGAGGAGCATATATAAAAAAGTAAAAAAAAGTAAAATGCCATTGTTGTTGGTACAAGGAGGCATATGCAGAAGGTGTTTGAGGACAAAAATGGTTTGTGGATGCCCCAAAGGAGTCAACAACAAAGGAAACCTTACCCATGCTCCTAGATTGGCAAAACATGCTAGCTATACTTTGTTTGATGCCCATGTTGCACTATGCAAATTCCCTTATAAAGTTTGCACAAAATCCAACATCCTACATTGTAGATTTCATGTTTGCAATAAAGAGTTGCCAAGGTGATCTACATCAATTGTACATTGACCCAACCTTTGTTTTCCATGGAGAGGAGTTCAACACCTTTAGGTCATTGGCACATGACACATCCATGATGATCAAGCAAAATTGGTTATATTGTTATAATTGTGAAGAGGACCACGATTATAACCTGGTTGCAATGAGATATGTGGCCCATGGATTATATCTTATTGCAACGAGTGGTCATACGATTATATGTGGCCTTCCAAATACAATGGGAGAAAGTGAATTAGATTGACTATGAGGTAATCTTTGGCGAGGTGCAGAAGCAACTAACTAATTCAAATAAACACCTTTATAAGGCAGTTTTGCAATTTATAAATGAGTTAGAGAAACCCTTTACAAGTATCACACCAAGAGGGTATATGTGTTCCTTGGGCATATGCTACCTCCATTATGCTATCAATGTGTATCAGTTACTTCACATTCAATAAAGAATACAATTGAAAACACCTAAGTATCTAGTTAAATGATTAACAAACATGCACTTCCAATAACCATAATGGAATAAGGGGAGGTCTAGTCTGATTTTCAATCCATTTTTTGCTAATGCTTCATCACATCTTTGCTAATGCGTAAATTTAATTGGTAGAAGTTAGGAACATGAAAAATGCAATGAAGGAACCCACAAAAGGTTATTACACTCCCAATCTCAGGCCAACAAACCTCATGCCAAAAAATTTAAGGCACCTACCTAAAATGGTGCTCTCAAAAGTTTGATAAGGAGTTCAATTTCTTACATAGCCACCTTTCGGTCAAAGTCAACCCCCCCCCCACACACACACATCATTTCATTAAAATTGGGGGTGGCACCACATGAACACTCATGCATTGTAAAATGTCACAAGTGGGTCAAAAAATCCCTACCAAATCACAAGGTTTTAGAATGTTTTAGGGGCACCTCTATAATTTGAATGGAAGAACGAAACACTCACAATCCATTCAAAAGTTGGAAACTCGAGGCGATGAATGCCATGTGGCGCTCATGGACTTACTATGCATTTGTTTTAGTGTGGCCACACTCTTTACCAACGACTCGATATGTAAATGAGATTGCAATGATGGGGTGACAAACATAGAAAACGGCATGAGACACTTTTTGCTATATAACAAATCATGCATGGCATTTCAAAAGAACATGGCACATGAATTTGAATGTCATACCAAATCTTATCTACAATGCACCTTAGCCCCGTATTTGACTATAAACAACAACAATTGCTTCCGTAAAAGCCTTTCCTTTATTAACCAAACAACCAACCGAGTGCCCGAGCCCGTAATCTTACCATACTCACAAGTTAGTTTAGAATCGAGGCGTTGTGGAATGCAATCCATTTGAGGTGGTTTCACATTTAACACGTAGGTTCATGTGCTCGTGGACATGCACCAATTAACCCTTAACTTCCTAGAGCGCGTTATGGTTTCATTAAATCGGTTAAAAATTCAGTTCTCTAGAGCTGAACTTGTATTCTACTTGAAAGAAAAGTTGTTGCATGTGATTTCATCAAGATCATACCTATACAATAGAAATATTTAGTAATTTTGGTTTATTGTTTAGAATCAATTTAGAATCATCAAACTTCAAGAAATTGCGATAAACATATGCAATAGAACTATACTCCAAACTTTTGAGATTATATCAAGAGTAGATATGCATATTGAGGGAAGAAATGAGTCCATAGAAGAATTGACAAATTCCAATCAAAATAATGTGAAGTTGCTATGTATAGAAGTTTATTAACAAAGGGAGAACTTAGTACATTCTTGACTTTAAAATTTTCTTGTGAACAACCATATGTTCGTATTGGAACGGTATCAATGTCATTGCCAAGAAATTTGCATGAAGAACACAATGGTACCTATTGTGATCTTCCTAACACCTTGCTTTTGGATGAATGTCCCTTCAAGTGTCATTCATAGACTCAAAAATGAGCTCTCGAGAAGTTAAGGGTTTACTTTCAACATATTTGCAAGGCTTACAAACGATTTGGACGAACTACTAGAAACATGAAAGAATATGAATCACAACTTGTCAAAGTTTTGGACGGGGTCTTATTCTTCTATGATATATACTACGTTTTGGAATACCTAGTACGACTCACTTGACTCAGCAAAAAAAAAAACAATAAAATTTAACCTTTCATAAAGCAAGTTGAGCTCAAGATGGATTAGGTTTCCATATGTTCCGTGCTTAGTCAAGGGCTATGACTCGTGACTCCAAGGCCCAAGCTTTGGTGACATAAGGTCTCGGGTTTGAATGTGCTCATAAACTATTATTCTCCCTCTTCAATATGACACATTTGGTTGTGCAAGAAAGTGTCGTATTATCCAAATGTCATGTTTTGCATAATATGACATTTTGGCCTCAAATGTCGTACTATCGAGGTCTTTGAAGAAAATGGCATATTTCAATGTAAAATGTCATTTTGTATACAAAGGAAGATACATAAACGAACGTTTTTATTAGAGATATATGTTCACGATGTCGCACTATATGGAGTGAAATATATAGTCCCATGATGATGTCTTCACCATATCATACAATACAAAGGCAAGAATCTATTGTCTTTTGACGATGTTTGTTGATGCTGGGAATTGACATCTTCTTTAATTTATCCATAAAAGATTGCATGTTCATCGCATCTACAACTTAAAACTCCAAAGGATGCTTAGATTGGAAGTAATTAGGCATATTAACGAGCTTAAGGAAGCTTGGCTACTGGTGTTGGTCGGTCATCCACATCATTGCCCTCCATTGGCTTTTTGTTCAAATTTTAACCCAAATGGATTTCTCTACCCCATGCCAAATCCACCAACTCAATCATGTTGTATTATACATCAACAATTTCCTCTCTTGCCAACTACACACGTTATTCAATAAGCATTCCTTCACTTCCAATATTCAAAGTGGAAATGAGACTTGCCATTTTCGATTTCTCGTGTTCACGATCCATGCCAAAATCGACACTCTAGTCTGCAAGTAAAATCTTGGACATCCTCTAGTTGTTTCATATGATTTGGGGATTTGTCTCTCCACACACTCGAAAGCACCACATAATAGCCTACCTTACATTAGGCACTATATTCCACAAGACCTAGTGAATAGTAGAAGAATCAAGTTGAGAAAGGACCCGTTCCAAGAGCTTAATCTTGAATTGAACTTTGAATGAAGCAATTATTCCTTGATCGAAGGGTTGTACCACACTTGCAACATTAGGTGGTAAGAAAACAATAAGAATGTTGCTCAATTGCAAGGTTGAAAACCAAATGATTCACCTCTGCCATTTATGCTCAAGGGAAAGAGTAACATATTAAAAGTACCTTCCGCTTTTGAGATTTTAAATGTATGTCGAGGCTCATCATCCAACTCTCAAATACATCTAATGTTAATCATGCCATTTGGTTTGCAAACCACCACATATGATTTGTTGGCAACCACCTTCCAAAGCATCTATGAGAATAGAAACTTGTAAATAATCACAAGTTTCAACTTGTTAATGCATGTCGTGTTTACAACAAGAGCAAGAGTGAGACGGTCCTTTTGATTTTGCGCCCACCAACTTTTCCTTGCACTACAACAGTGTCTTGTTTGGTTGGGTACATCAAATAAATTGGTCTCATCCTTATTGTAAACATCTTCCGGTGCCATACCAATGTGGAGGAGGTTAGTGCTTACCAGATTGTGTGCAAGTTGTTTTGTGTAGAGTCATGGTCATCAAAAACAAAATTGTTAAAATATAATTGAAATGAAAAGCATTTGTCACTGAAGACTATTGCCACCTCTGAAGCCAAAGAAATTGAAGAGTGGCATGGGCAATTCTACAAGAGTTGGCGAGGAGTGAAATTTCCAATTTAAATAGATATGAAATTCAAGTGTGAGGACAATTTTCGAATCAAGAAGATAAATCAACGAATTCAATATTATAGTTTGCATATCCAACAATCCCTAACCCCTTCAACCTCCAATCAAACCCAAACATTTACAGCGTAATGTATGTTTTGAAACTAAGGTTTAAAACAATTAACCTAAGTTAACCCATTGATGAATTCACCATACACTCCACCATCCCAAGGCAAATCCAATCACGGGTCCCAACATATACAAGCATGATTACTTGTATTATATGACAAATCGGGCCTAAAAAAAATTGTATTATCGAGGTTAGACAATATACTATTTAATAGTATTTAGCATAACATGCATAATAGTGTCATTCGTCCTATTTTAAGACATATGATAGGTTACACTAATGCTCAACAACTTCACCATTGGTGTTATGTCATGACACGAGGTGTTCAAGTGTGCGTACTAACATCTTAGCATAAGTATGCTCAATAGCGTTATGAGGCACATGCCTATGTTACAAGACAATCTACAAGTTGATTAAAGTGCACACGTATGACACTTGATATTAGTATGCTCGAGAATATCTTTCCTCTTGCATACTAGTATGCGAATACATGACACTTGTCTTCAGTACGCTCAAGAACATCTCCCTTGTGCATACTAAAATGCAAAACTATCATCTCAAGTTTCCCAACGTGCTATGCTGAATGTCATAATGTTTTTTTTTTGTTTTCACTTTAAGAAAATACTTATGCCTAACAAAAAATATCATGTTGCAATTAGCAGACATGGCACTTTGAGACCTATAAGCATCTAGTTGGGGCCCTTTGCATGACATTGAATACCATAAACGGTGGAGTGAAAGTCCATGGTGTCTTCTTTGTTAGGGCACGTTGCAAAGGACATCCTTCCAAGCTCATAGTCTTGTCATGGCAAGATGTTGTACCCCCCTCCCTCCTCCCTCCTTTTCAAAAGAAAATAATTGAAAAGGAAAGAAAAAGGGCTAGGGATTCGTGGCATGCATGCAAACTCCTCTATTGTGGAGAACTCAAATAGTCCTTCAAGAACACGCTTGTTGCCGATTTGAAATACATTCAATCCATTTGGATCCTGCTTTTGTTTTGTGATATTTGGTGTTTGTGTGCGTCCCATGAAACCGTCGCCCATTCAAGTTGAAAAAGCAAACGGTAGATAGAGGAGGATGACAAGCCATGAACAAAAATTGATTATGAGTCATCATATTGATCATGTTGGTCTATTTTTAGGGTTTTCATTTGATTTTTTTGGCCCGGGGTTAAATCACATATGTGCTCGGCTGTGCCCTGCCCCTCCCACGTCTCCTTCACTATTTGGTCTACATGCCAGTATTTGGTCTTAAGCCAATATTATTTGGTCTTCACTATTTGGCCAATAGTACATGCCAATAGTATTTGGTCTTCACTATTTGGTCTTAAGCCAGTATGATCCTTTGGCATGTGAAGGAACTCCATCGATTAACCAGGGAATAATGAAAGTGATGTCAACTTAAATATTTGTAATTTCGACCAAATATCGTCACATTGGTTCCCAACGAGGAGGAATTCCCACGAAGACTGGGCGATGAAGGAGGCGTGGGAGAGGTGGGGCCCACCTGAACATAAATGTGATTCAGCCCGGGGCCTTTTTTTTCTTCTTCTGTAATCACCGAATAAGCCAACAACCATTAAAACTTCAAGTTGTAAAACATTGTTCCATTTTCACCTTCCAAATGCATAAGTTTTTGTGGCATATCCTACGAAGTTGTCACTCGTTCAAACTCGACTTGAGATTTGTTGTGTCAATGTAAACTCATCCATCATGGTTGAAGGGGCTCCATCCCCCCCCCCCCCCCCACAAAAAAAATCCCTCATAAGATGTAGGGTTGTTTCATTCCAATTCAACTCCACCGGACATATTTGGGATCTTTGATTCTATTTACAGAGTCGCGTCTTCTTGAAATAGTGATTTGCATGTTGTGACATAGTTTACTATGTCGTCACCTTCGCAGTGGATGAGTTTATGTAGACACCACAAATCCCTAGCCTTCAAATTTACAATGCTATTAAAGAGGAACTGCACATGGGATGACAAATTCATGAACATGGGTGAGCACATATTGACTTTGAATTCTCCAATTGGATCCCCCTACATTAATTTGAAGATTTTTTTAGTTTAATTCCAAGGTTAAAATAAATCAAACGCAATAAAATTCGGGCATGTAATAAATTATTGTATTTCTCACCTTCCGAATGGATGAGTTTCCATGCCGCCTGCAAAGCCATCAAAGGCTCAAGTTGACGAAGTTGCTAAGTTAAAGGCTACACGAACTTGTGAATGTGGATGAACGGACATGGCATAACGAGGTCATCTAGACTAAGGTGTAGGCGGATGATAATTATCCATTTCTGTGCCACATCCAAAGGGTATAACTAGGACATATGGGATGACAAACTCATGAATACGGATGAACAGACATGGGCTACAAGTTAACCAACTGCATCCCGCCACACCATTTATGGTATTTAGTGTCACATACACTATTTATGAAGGGCCTAAACTAGATGCCTAGAGGCATCAAAGTGTCATGTCCGCTAATTGCCAATATGATACTATATGTCAACAACAATACATTTTTTAATTGAAAAATTATTTACATTATGATATTTAGGATAGTACACTGGGATACTTGAGATGATAATTTTGTGTTATAATATGCAAGGGGAAATTTTTATTGAGCATACTGATGACACATGTTATGTGTTTACAACTTAGAATGCAAGAGGAAGATTTTCTTGAAGATGCTAATACCAAGTGTCATGTGTGTACACTTTACTCAACTTGTAGACTATTGTGTAACGTATGCATACTCCTCATAACACTACTAAACATACTCTTGCCAATATTAGTGAGCACACTTGAACACCAAGAGTCATGAGGTGACACTAATGATGAACTTTGTTGCTCATTAGTGTAACCTAGCGTACGCCTCAAAATAGGGTAAGTGACATTCTTACGCACGTGACACTAAATACCATTAACTCTATGTCACGGAGGCCACTCCACTTCGTTAGCCTTTTCGACACCATCTTTGTATTTTTTAAATCCTATAACCCTTTTGGCTTCCATATTCTAACCCTATAGTGTTCAGAGGTCTAAACCATTCCTCTCCATGCAAAAAGAATTGTATTGATATGCTTCTTCAAACATCAAATGTGTCAAATATAATCCTATAACACATGTTTCAAATCAATTGAATACCTTGTTGACATCAAAGATCGTGGTTCAAAATTGCAACTTGAGTACCTTTAGATCATTGGTTGGGTAATTAAAGTTTTGAATGAGGTTCATGCAAATTTGAAAGGAGACAAAGTTTGGTATATTTGCATCCTAACAATCATATAATGAAATAATTGTCACGGGTGATGAAAAATCGGATGAAAAATCACTAGTGAGTGACAATAATTGCAACATTGTAAATCTCTGATGCCCTACATTTTATACAAGAAGTGAAAAGAAATGTTAGGTTCACTTTTAATGTTGGTAACACTATATGTGCGGATTACAAATAGTATTGAGCAAGACAAATAGAATTGGTCTACACTAAATGCAATATTTAGTGTACACCTACGATGTAAGGAATGATGAACTCATAGAATATGGATGAACAGAATGCCCTACCCTACCCTACGAGATAGTGTAGACCTAGGTGTAGACTGGATGATAATCCACGATGGCAGCCGACGGATGATAACGCTTGCCCGAAACCCGGGAAATCCCAAACCCCACCCGGCCCAGCCAGACCCACCCGGTCCGTCCTGTCCCTCCGGCCAGGCCTTTTGTGGCTATGGCAGTAGTGAAGGTCTAGAGTAGAGAGGCAGAAGGAGCAGAGAGAAGAGCCTCCGCTCTCGGTGCTCTTGCTCTTGCTCTTGCTCTTGGACACAATCATCAGGGGAAACATTAGAGATATCTCGAGTGCGCAACGTAGATCCAGCATTTTTAGAGTCGAGCAGATCTCACAACGATGAGAACGAACCGAAACTATCGACCTGGCGAGACTGAGCATGATGAGCTTCGCCATAAGGGAGTAGCAGTGGTGGGGGCGGTGATGGTGACGTTTCGAGTGCTACTCTTGGAAGCTGCTAAAGTATGAGATCTGATAAGGTTGGAATGTATGTTGGAGGAAGTTGAATCACCTGATCTGTTGATGAGCCGGCAGCAGGGTTAAGCTAAGGTTAAGAAGGAAGAGAGAGGGAGGGAGGGAGGGAGAGATAGATAGATAGATAGAGAGTGTGAGTGCGGTGTGACGTTTGTTTGTTTGTTTTGGTTTGTTAGTTTTTGCATAGATAGCAAGATGCACGACGCACTGCCCTCGTGTTTCGGGGAGTATGGAGTGCAAGTGGTGGACATAACGGCAGGTTCCAACAAGGTGACGCAGAACCTAGTGACATGCTTGTACCAGACGAAGCTAGCGGGGAAATGTCGACCGTTGTCGATAACATGGTGCAAGAACATGATGGGCCAAGGGTTGAGTGTGAATGTAGATGTGGACCAGCACATGTGCAAGGTAGACATGAAGCCATGGATGTTCTGGAAGAAGCAAGGGAGCAAGAGTTTCGAAGTGGATACGAAGAAGGTTGAAGTATTCTGGGATCTTTCATCAGCCAAGTACGCGTGTGGACCTGTCCCAAGCGACGGGTTCTTCGTAGCGGTGGTGTCGGACGGGGAGGTTGTTTTACTTCTTGGTGATATGTGTAATGAGGCTTACAAGAAGACTAGAGCTAGGCCAGCTTCAATCGAAGCTATTCTTGTTTCCAGGAGTGAGCATGTGTTTGGGAAGAAGTATCATTCGACTAAAGCGCAGTTTGGTGAAGGCGGCAAAGCACATGACATTGTGATTGAGTGTCAGATTGGACCTACTAGTGAGCCGAGGATGTATGTCAGAGTGGATAGGCAAATCGTTGTGCAAGTCAAACGGTTGATGTGGAAGTTCCGAGGGAATCAAACCATTATTGTCGATGGGAATCCGGTTGAGGTGTTCTGGGATGTGCACAACTGGTTGTTCAATCCGAGGGTAGGTCATGCTGTTTTTATGTTCCAGACTTGCTTGTCGTCGGATAAACCATGGCTGAAGGAAGTTGCGGCTTGCAGTTCGGTGCTTCAATGGCCTGGAACTTACAGTTTCAAAGATAAGGAGACTTCCGGCCCCAGCGGATTCTCGTTGGTGTTGTATGCTTGGAAGAACGAATAAGTGATGGAGCTTTTGCATTCCAAGACTCTTTTTTGGATGAAGTTTTCAAGCATATGAGATGATGCTGCAGATGATGATGTATATCCTTTTTGCATTGTTACGATGATGCGTGATGCATCTCAGAGATGATGCTCTCTATCAATCTGGACGTTGGAGCTTTTACAGCGGCGCAATTTATGTCATTTGAAGACAACCTAACGTTTGGTATTGAGAAGATCTGCGCAAGCATACAACATAGAGGAGAGGAGACCCCGAGCGAGCTGTGTTGGTAAATGAACCTTCACGCAGTTTGTATAATGTGTTGGGGATGTTGTTCCCATTTACCACATTACTAGACCTGCGACAAAAGCTTTGTCCTAAATATTCTTTTGAGCCTCTGCTTGCGAGCATGGAATGTGCCTTACCTTACGGAGCATCAGAGAGCTTTTTGTATACAAATAAAAGCCTACTCTGTAGCTCCTGCCAAGTCTTGATGATGTGCTTAGATGATGGCCTGTCATTTGAGATGGAGAGGCCTTAATAACTAAACGCCCAAGAAGAACTTCCTTTAGAAGTACATTTCCATTTGCTTTTACCATTGATGACATTGGAGGCGCATTGGACCTCATCGAAGGCTTAGTGATGCCTAAGGTGCTATACCTTCCCTGAAGCTCCAGTTAAAGGAGGGGCCAGAAACCATAGCTCATTCTCACTGGACTTAGATTCAGTTTTGTAGTGTAAGAAATTTCCAAACTGGAATACAAAGAGGAATCATGCTCCACGCTTGCCGCAAGGTCTGCAGTTGGTGCTTTGCAAGAGATTTGAGTATTTCCCCTACTTTCCTTCGTCATGAAATCCAGCTCCTGTGTACTCACTCTCACTGTCTATATGCGTGTGTGTATGTTTTGTCTTGTTGAAGTACGTGTAAACATGGAAAATGGATGTAAATGACACGGGACACCTTTCTGTGCTCCTATCATGCATCTAAGTACACCTGATGGTGAGATGTCCTCCATATTGCACTTTAGTCATGCTGAGCATTTCAGTTTCGTCGGGGACGGCAAGTTGGGCAATTGCTCTGTCTGCACTGAAACTTTCATATGTGCAGATGCATCTGGTGGTCACACATTAGCTCAGGCGGGTAAGAAACTTACATACCTAGGTCGTCGGCGATACAGTTCTCGTCTCAGCAGTAACTTTTATACTCTGGAATTATGCAAATTTGTCCTTTTTCTATGTGCAGAATCCAGATGCATCTGCTGGTGACATTAGCTTAAGAGGGTAAGAAAATTACATGTCTAGTCGTGTGAGACATAGTTCTTGTCTCCACAGTAACTCTTACTCTATTGAATTATGCAGATTTGTTTCTTGGAAGAGAATGTCTGTTGTTCAGTCTGATTCCTCTGAAGTTATATCTTGCTCCTGTTCATATACAGCACTTATATGTTTATTCTGCACAACAATGGCATCTTATGGTGCAGACTGTCAGATATGTCGATAGTTAGGTGAAACCCCTGCACATGGTAATGTCAGTTAGTACCAGCCTTGGGCATCTAGACAAGTCTTTTATTTGTTAGTTGTCTATGTTCCCATAGCGTGTGCAGTTTTTTCCATCTTGCCAGCTCTGTTCTACTATACTTCTATACTAAGAGCTTGGTGGTTGTTGCTTGTGGTACCAGGGACTTGTGGCTACCTAGAAGTATGGAGAATGTTACAATCTTTTCATCTCAAATTTGGTGGGCATGAACACTGACCAGTGTACTCTCGGAAGGTAGGTCAGCGGAGCCACATCAGTCCTACCCATGCTCTCATTATTTACTTCAGCCTTTGATTTGAAGCAATTTTGTTTGCTCAGGCTGAAGAATCTCTTTGTACCTCTGTGTGAGGAGGTTCAAACATCTCTACAAAGACTTCAGTAATTTTGTACTTCTACGCAATTTGGGTACGTCTCGTTCCTCTACAAATCAATATGAAGGTGATGTATGTACAGATTCACAGCCTTACGTAAAGCTTCTGTTGGTATCTTGTATTCCTCCCCCTGGTTTTCTGCAGGTTGAAGGAGATACTTGTTTTTTGCAATTACCTGTTTTTTTTGTTTTTGTTTTTTAATGCATTTAAGAGAAATTAAGTTGCATAGCTGTAGTTGTTTCAGTGTTCTGCTCTGCCAAATTTTCTGTGACCGATAAAATGTGAGTGCACTAGTAGTTTGCACCTATTTCATTTATCTTTGTTCCAGCACGCGTCTTTTGGTGAAAATCTTGTCTAGAAAGATTGTTTGTATCATGAAGGTGAATTTCCTACATGTGGTGGATGGGCCGTAAATGGTTAACTTTTTCCCAACTAGCCCACTTCTCCTAGGATATGAAACACACGAATATTATGAGATGGTTAGCAAGAGGCTGTAGCTGCTTTCCATACAATGTTTGAAGTTCATATGAATATCTCATTCATCATCAAAGTGAGGTCTCCTGGGCTTACTAAGTAGTCACATAGGTCCCTCCAATTATGTTGACTATCAGCCTTAGAATGAATATCATATTCTGAGCATGCAGTCCAATTCTCTTTTAAATACGATGGACCACATTGAACTCGAAGCACCCACACTTCAAAAGTAACACAGAACATGCTAACTATGAAACCAACAATGCCCACAAAAACATTTGTGTATACCACTAGCACATGAGACAACTTGGTGTAGAAATTACCTAAGGTGTATAGTGAAGTCAATCAACACAACCAAAGTCTTGTGTATATGTTGTCATGTGGCACTTCCATTGTTGTGGGTCGGTGCACATTGTGACTAAGCCACTTGGCATTAGCTAAGATTATATTTGATGGAAGTATCTTGGCCACATGGCAATTTTGTTGTTGGTGTGGATCACACTATGCCATGTGCCACCTTTCTTAGTATATATGAAACACGCGAAGTGAAATGACACATCATGACACTTGTGTGACTTTGTATTGAAATGACACTATTACACAACCTCCACTCTATTTCTAAAGCATTGTGTCTTGCATGTAGTACGATCATCGGTGAGGCTTGTCGGTTTTTTGCTCTGTGGTTGATGTACATTCTTAGGCTACCTAGGTGGTTGGCTTTCTTATCTCTTTTGGCCTCTAGCATATGTGTTTTTATTGCCTCCCTATTGACATGTAGACAATATCTCGTACAACGAACTTGGATAGGCTAAGTAGGAGTGCATATTGTAGACACTTTGAGCACTATGGTCGATTACCCCATTCAAACAAATTATTTGATATTTTATATGGATTAGCACAATGACATTAGCATCGCATGAATTAGAGCATATCTAATCTCTATAGAAATGTTCAAAATAACACACTTAGTGTTTCATGTGGAAATGCATGTTTTTTTGGGGGGGGGGGGGGGAGAGTAGGTGTTGGAATTGGGTCACTACACCATTTATGGTATTAAGTGTCACGTACACTGTTTACAAAGGGCCTAAACTAGATGCCTAGAGGTCTCAAAGTGTCACATCGATTGATTGTTGATATGTATACAATTTATCAACATAAGGGATATTTTGAAATGGAAAGGTTATTTACATCATTACATTTAACGTTGGAATAATGGTTACTTGGGATGATAGATTTACATATTAGTATGCAAGGAGAAGATATTCTTAAGCATAATAATGGTAAGAGTGATTTGTGTACATTGTTAGTCAACTTGTAGACCATTGTGTAACATAGGCATACACTTTGAACCTCATGCCAAGACATTTAGTAAGCACACTTGATGCTAAGCTCCATGAGGTGACACGAAGGGTGGAGTTGTTGATCATTAGTGTAACCTAGCATACGCCTCAAAAGAGGGTGAGTGACACAATTACGCATGTGACTCAAAATACCATAAAAGATGTAGTGGAATTCATGTAAACCAATTTTCAGATGGTATGGGATGGGATGAATGGGTCCTCATTCATGTTGGCACCAAAATGTTTGATTTTGACTTTATTTTATTTCTAAATAAGATAGATTATGAAAACATTTGATGCAAATATATTGTTTGTATGTCACCGTTGTTGTGGTGTGCATCACACCATGCCATGTGTCATGGCCACTCCACCTTTGTTAATATATATGACACATTATGCCACTTGTGTGACTTTGTTGATATGGGCACTATTACACATGCTCCACTCTCATTCTAAGGGATTGTGTCTTACATGTACAATGAAGCTTGTCGGTTTATATATTATTGCGTCGTTGATGTATGCCTTAATCTACCTAGGTGGTTGGCTTCTCATCCCTTTTGCCTCTAGCATTATAGAGTCCCCTTTATCAACATTTGGAGAATATTTTTACCACATTTTTGGATAGGGTAAACCCATTTCACAAGCTATGGGATGAATGGGTCATCATCCACATGGCCATTGAAAATGTTGACAACAATTTAGTTCTATTCTAAGGCATTTGAAAAATGATGCGATCCCTCTAAGATGGAGTATGTTACACTTGTTGCAATCAAAGATTGTTTGTAAAAAGCCTCATTTTTAGCATAAATTCTACTCTTGTTTTTTTGTTTTGTTTTGGAGCGGAGGTGCAAAAGTTAGAAGAGTTCAAAAATAAGAGTTTCTTAATCTTTAAATGATCTCATAAGTCCTCTTAATAGCATTCTCTATTGAATCCACAATGATGTCTATATTTTAAGCACAAAGTCCAATCTCATCATAGCACAAGTCTTTTTGGTGTTTTTCCTTATATACAAAGCTTGTCATGTACCACTCAAACATAGGTGTCCAATGAAGAACAATGAGCACATAAGAGAATAGGTTTTTCCCCTGTTGCATACTATAGTACTAGGCAAGTCTCAGGTCTTTCTTCCAATTGGACCATCAAGTTGATGTTAGCTTTTAACTCATAGACGCCACTCCACTCCTTTACTCCATGGAATTGGCCTTCTTGACACTGTCTTGATGTATTTTTGCTCCCTTAAACCTTTTGGCTTCTTTGGACTTCAAAATTGGTTTCATTTCAAATCACTTTTTATAACTCGCGGGGGGGGGGGGGGGGGGTGGACTCTTCATTGGATACCTAAATGACGTACATGGGTCACTATGAAATTAAACTCCCTATATACGAGACTTTTATAGAGAAAATCAAATGTATACGTACTAACAACATTCTATAAAATGGACTCATGTATTTAGATGAAAAATTTCAATTCAATGTGATAAATGCCTCAACTACATGTACAAATTAAAAATCATGGATTCAATATGCCTTTATTACTTATATAATGCATTGTCACTTTATATTGAGAAAGTCAACTATTGAATGTTTTTTCATCCATAGCATGTAACTCAACAATTGCATAAAAAAAAACAAAGACACTTACCCACATTCCAAAGAGCAAAACTCAAGGGAGCCCATGAGCGCTTCAAGAATCTCCAGTTTGTAAATACTATAACCCAAATGCAAACCCTAACAAGAACGGACAAGGTAGTCATTGAGGACTATCACCATATGACAACAATGGATGAAAATGTGAATTGGATGAAACTAACACATCCATTGTTTCTCTAAACCTTAAGGTCCTCTTTTGTACATTCACATCTACTTCAAAATTCTTAATAGCCTTTCTAAATGTACGCACTAGAAAAAATAACACCTTTGCCTTATGTACATACTATGTACGCTAATGCCTAGAATAATACCCCATAACAACAACGTGGACACCTATATTTGAGTGGTATGTGGTTAGATGTGGATTTAAAAACTTGCACCAAAACAACACATGTTTAAAAGAGATTGGACTACATGCTCAAAATATGCTAACCATTCTAGACTCCACAACCAACATGATTGAGGAGTACCCACCGGAGAGGGGCGGGGGGGGGGGGAGAAAGGGGAGTTCTTTATGACCACCTAACGAGCATATTTCGACTTTGATAACAAAGAAGATATTCATATGAACTTCAAATTTTTTTGAGGCAAATGACTACGGACAAGATTTCCACACTAATTATGTGTTTCAAATCCTACAAGAAGTGGGTGTAGAGACAAAAACCATCCAAATACCACACATCTACCTGGATACCACACATGCCATGGTTTTGACCTTAAGTTACATATACATAAAATGGTCACCCCCTTGTTTTTGCTTATGCCAAGAAGATTGGATACAATTACGACACTAAATATGATATTTAGTGTCACCAAAATTGATTGTCTTGCTCAATACTAATCGTAAACCGCGGTATAGTGTCACCAACACCAAATGTCAACCCCACATTATTTGTCATTCCTTGTAAATATTTTGGGCAACTATAGATTTACAGTGTCGCAATTACTATCACTTACCGAGTGGTTTTTTCATCCAAATTTCAATCACCATGACAATATTCCATCACAAGTTGTTGACAAGAGAAAGTAGGGTTTCGGCCAATGGATGAACTCATCCATCCTTCATGACAATATTTGTTCCACTTAGGGGCGGTTTACACTATGGACCATGAAGTTGGACCAGGGCTCTGCAAGGCAACTGATTGGCTGTTGAAGTTCTCCCGGGACAACTTTTTTTTTTTTTTTTTTTTTTTTTGAGACAGAAGGCCAACCGAGCCAACGCCAAATGAATTGAAACCAAAAGGAAAAAGAAAAAAAGGCGCGCCCTCACAGAGGGGAGGCGGAACCCCTCGGACGCGACACACCGCCACGTAAAAGAGACCAACAGACGACTACCACCGAAGACTACCCACCAAGACCACCCAACCAAGGACCACCCCCGCCCCACCAACCAAGGACAACCCCCAAACCACCAAGCCCTCCCACCCCCTACCTAGTGCCGAATTGACTTTTCCAGTTCCATTCGACATGAAGATTGTGCCGCTTACAAAGCACATTCCTCGCGCCCCAGGTTTTGTCAAAATTCTCGAGCAAAGTGACCGCCGTGAAGGGGCTAATCTCCATGTATTTGAGCACCCGTTTCCATGCCAGTTTGGCGTAGAGAATGAGGTCGTCCCAGATTCGATACTTAACTTTGGACTCATGCCATTGCTCACGATTGAAGACTCTGTCATTGCGTTCAATCCAAATGGTCCAAAGGGTAATGCCTCTGAGGAGGTGCCAAATTTTGTTCATTTTGCCATATTTCCTAGGGATTCTTTCCCCAAACACCGCTTGCTTCCAGTTGAAACAGTCATAATTACCGGTTCTCACTCCACTGAGTTCATGCATGATGAATGTAGCCCACCGCCACGCTCTCCGAGCTTGAATACAGTCCCAAAATTTATGCTTGACTGACTCACTTGTGTTCGGGAGACAAAATATACATTGTTTAGAGATGGACACCGGTGCAATGCGTGCCCTCCATTCATTAACAACGACAACTTTGTGCCAGATAGACCATATGAACGCCGCTTCTTTCCCGGTTCTAAGTGGGTCCCATACTTGTGACCATGCAAACTTGTAATTACTTGGGAGGTATCCTTGCCATTTTTCCGCCACACGGGTGGAGCCTGGATTCCTATTAATGATGGAGTCCCGGCCATCCTTGGTGGTGTAGTCCAAGAAGTAACCTCCATCAACCCATCTCCAACGATCCGGATCCCACCCCATGGTTGCCAACTTGCCGTAAAAGAAGCTAATTTCTTCTTTTTTCCCTTCCTTCTTAGGGCCTCTATTGGTGTATATAATTTTAACCTTATGAAAGACACCTTGCAACTCCCCATGCGGGTCCTCCCATTCCCTAAGACATCTTGAGTGGGTACCAATTGTGTAACATTGTGAGGGGATAGGTAACGTCACAGTGTGCCACTGTAGACATTCCGGTGTGAAGTCCTCGTTGCATGAGAAGACAAAGGCCGGGTCTTCTTCATTGGCGACATAGAGGCCTAACCATTGACCAGGGTAGGCGACGTCTTCATCATCCTCTAGAAGTGTGCGCCATCGTTCGGAAATTTTATTCGTAACCTCCTCCCAATCTCCAATTTCGGTATCCATAAGATGGAATTTCTCTTGCGCTTTTGCCCATGTTAGGAAGTTTTGTTCATTACTATCCCAAACGTCATCCACGCACCGGATGCCTTTCCGGTAAAGGTGAAGTCCTTTAGCATATGTGAATCCCTTTGTGAGGAGTTCCACTCCGTCCGACCACCAAATGTTGGAATGGAGGAGTTCCATCCGTGTGCGGGGTGGGATTTGATATAAGCCTTTAACCATCACCTTCCATGCCTTACTAATGTGGCCCCACACCTTTGATCCTGGAAATCCTTGGTGTAGTTTATTTGTGAACCAGTCTAGGCTAACTCCCCAGCTACGCCCTGTTTGTGGTTTAAACCTAGCTAATCTATACCTTAGCATTAGTTGAAGGTTGGACTCGCCTGGTTCCACTGCCTTGATAATCCATTTACAAAGGAGACTTATCTTTGCCGCTTCCGGGTCCACCAAACCAAGACCTCCGTGTTTCTTCTTTAAACAACATTCCCTCCAACTTACCCTGGTGCGTGTAAGTTGTTCCTTCCCTGACCAGAGGTAGTTACGGATTGCTCCCCTAATCCTGCATAATATTTTGTTGGAGCCTCCCCATACCGTTATGAAGAACCATAGAGTTGATAGCAAAACCTGATTGCAAATGACTGCTCTACCAGCTAATGAGAGTTTCATCGTGCTCCAATAGTTTAACTTCTTGGCAATCTTGTTATAAAGAAATTGGTCCACATCCTGTGTGTTAAGGTTTAACCCAAAGGGGGTGCCTAGCAGCTTGGAAAACTCCCCCTCATTTGCCCACTGCCAGTTGTACCCATTTAGCCACTCCGGTTTGTGCGTATACTTGTCGAACCAGTATGCACAAGACTTTTCCCAGTTGATTTCCATACCTGAGGCTGCGCTAAAAACCTTAAGCAGACGTACTAACTCATCTATGTACCTTTTCTCACCTCTAACCATGAATGACGAGTCATCGGCGTATTGAGAAATACTCTGTTGTTTATTACCCCCTGGTAAAGTCACTCCCCTTAACCTACCCTCTTGTACTGCTTTCTTGATAATATTGGTAAGTGCCTCCCCTACGATTATGAATAGGTAGGGGGCTAGTGGACATCCTTGTCTAACCCCCCTTCCTATTGGGAAGCTATTACCGGGACTCCCATTGAGATTAACCGCCGCCGTTGCATTTTCAAATAACAATCTTACCCACTGAATGAACTTTTCACTTATGTTCATCTTTTGCATCGTGCTGAAGAGGAATCTCCATGAGACTTTATCATAGGCTTTAGAAAAGTCTAGTTTAAGAAAAACCGTGGGTTGCTTTGAACTTTTAGCCCAGTGCAAGGTTTCTTGTGTCAAAACAATATTATCAAGAATAAACCTCAAAGGAAGGAAGGCTGTCTGTTCCGGGCTGATCACATCCCTTAGTATGGGTTGTAGCCTGAGCTGTAGGGTTTTTGCAAAAACCTTGTAGCTTGCCGTTAGGAGAGTGATTGGTCTCCAGTAGTTGAGATCTTTAGGATCACCTTCCTTAGGTATAAGGCTAATAAGCCCTTTGGTGATGCCTTCATGTAAGGCTCCCCTTTCCGTTCCTTGACGTAGCATGCGTAGAAAGTCGGGTCCTATAGTTGACCAAAACTTTTGAAAAAACTCAATTGGGACTCCATCATGTCCGGGGGCTTTACCTTTAGCCATAGAGAGAATTGCCGCCGATACCTCTTTTTCCGTCATATCCCTTGCTAGGGAGGCATTCATGGATGGTGTGAATGTTGCCGGGAGGTCCTCTAGGACTTCCTCCAAGGCTTGCTCTGAAATATCCCTGGATTGATAGAGATTTCTATAAAAGTCTAGGCATATTGTTTCCAACTCCTCTCTTTTGGTAAAACATCTGCCTTGGTTGTCCTTTAATTCTGAGATGATGGTTTGAGTATGTTTTTGTCTGACTGACTTAAAGAACTCCGCCGAACACTTGTCTCCTACCTGTTGCCATTTCACTCTAGATCTTATTGTTGCTCCTCTTGCCTTCCTCGTTTCTATGTTATCCAGAGTGTGCTTATAATGATTCACCTCTCCCTGTTTTTCCTCATTATAAATGTCCTCATGTAGCCTAGCGGTTGCTACCTCCAATTTGGCTCTAGCATTGAGTTCCTCCCATTTATGCTCTTTGGCCTTTTGTTTACACAATTGTCTATAGTACCTAGTTATGTGTCTAAGTTTGAAAAAGAATGATGCTTCCTTTGGCAAATTGACCCAAACCTCCATCAGTTTTTTCCCATTGTTTCCCCCCAAATGTGATGTGTTCCACTTAAAGGAAGACTTCCTAATTTCCCCTTGTCCAACGCTTAGCTCTATTTGGACTGGCGAGTGATCCGATCCGACTGGATATCCATGTATAAAGTATGATGTTTGCTTAATCTCTAGCTGGCTTTGCTCTGGTGTGTAAAAACGATCTAACCTTGCAAGACGTCTTGCTTGCCCCTTTTGTCCATTATTCCATGAGAATCTGGGACCCCCTTGATGAATGAACGAGTCGCTTACTTGCAAAGCGTTAAGTAGTTCATTCCATGTGAACCTTTCTAAATCACTTATGGCTCTCCCACAGTCATTAGATTTATCATGTGGCCTTTCTATCATGTTAAAATCCCCGCCTAGAATCCATTCACAGTCTTTTGGTAATGCATCAACCATAACGTGCCACAAGTGTCTTCTGTCCGTTGGTATGTTAGGCACGTAAATACACGCGATTCCTATGTTGCCCCCTTCAATGCCCTCCAATTTAATCCATACGACCCTATTGTCATACAGGGAGCCGTGTGCCGTTACAAGCCTAGCATACCTATGTGAGAGTAATATGCCTACCCCTCCTTTTCCGGCTGCATTTGGGTTAAGCCAGCTCTTCTCACCTGGGGCTGCTTCCAATATCCAGCTTGCACAGCCTGGCATGAGTTGATTTCCAAGATGTTCAATGGCTCTACCCCTAAGCTTATGTTCTTGGATCATTAAGACGTCTGCTCTTGGAGTTAATGAGTTGATGAAGCACCGTTCTTTTGCAATGCTATCTGGGTCATTTAGACCACGGATGTTATGCGTAATTATGTTCCACTTCATGTGCAATGTGTAGATAAGGTCCCTTGTCTTCCTTTCTATCCCCCTAGTGGGGATTTGCTTCTAAACTCCCATAACCTCCCTTGTCTGGGGGTTAAGACATATTTTTCCATGGCCATAAGACTAGCTGCACTATTACGAATAGGAGTGTTTATTAATGGGGCCTCATGGCTTTGGTCTAATACAACATGCCGTTCCTCTCCGCTAGTCTTTTGAGAGGTGGTAGGACTATCTAGGCCTATGCTAGCTAGTATTTCCTTGTAAGCCTTGCCTTTGTCACTTGGTTGGCCCAGTTGAGTCTCTGGAATTACTTCCGTGGGTGCTGAGCCAGCTATAAGTGGAAATGTCAAGTCACTGGGTCTACCTTCTTCCACACCCCTTTCAGTGTCCAGTTGTGCCTCATTTCCCCTACATAGTCTTAGGGCCTTTCCTCTTCTGCCATGTTTTTCCCCTGGGTTGATATATTTACCTCGGGGGGAACTGTGCCTGCCAGTTCTGGCTGCGAGCTCCCGGCCTTTCCTCGCACGTTGGCTCCCTCGCCCATCAGCTACACCTTGTTTAGCTGGCTGGCCTACTGAGTGGCCAGCTATCCCCGCCCCCGGTGCGTGGGGCTCTGACGTGGCCCCTCCCGGTGCCGTTAGGTTCCCGCCTCCCTGTCTCGCGTCCTCCGACTCACCCACTCCTGCTCCCATCGGCTCTTTCTCGGGCGCCAATGTGCTAACCACTACTTGCTCTTCCTGTGCACTTCGGTCATCATCTCCTTCCTCATCTTCACTTGCTACCTCACTCTCCTCCTCTGTGTCGACTGCCTCTAGATTTCTCTTTTGCCCAGCTTGCTTAGAATGTGTCCAGTGCATCGACGTCTCAAAAATTGATTGCCCGTCTGCTCCCGTGATATTTCCACTTGTCCCCAAAGTGTTTGAATTTTCCAGTGTTTGGTCTCTTTCCTTCCAGCCGCGTGGTGTGGCGGCTGATCTCGGCACCTCTCTGCCTGTATTTACCTTTGGGGGGATGATCTGGTTCATCTTGGCGGCGTCTGACTCCTGGTGGGCTTGCATCTGTGCTTCTCCGCAGCTTATATCATCTGGTGCCGGGGCCACTCTTTCCTCGCCCTGCTCTGTCCTCCCCACTGCTTCCTCGTTTCTGTCGTCTGCCTCAGCATGTGTCTCTGTGCGCCCCTGTTCATCTGCTTGCGCCATCTCAGCGGGTCCCTTGCTTGGTTCTTGACTCCGAGGTTGTTGGTCTGCTTCCCCGGCGGAGCAACTCCCCCTTCTTGGAGCAGTTATTACTGCTGAGCCTCTCTCTGTTTCTGCAGCCTTCTCCCTTCCTGTATGGCTTAGATCTTTATGTAACATATCTGTTTGTAGCTGTCCCTTCCTCTTATTTTTCTGTGCTGCGGCGGTAGCCGCAGCTCCAAATATGAATGTTTGCTGATTTGTTGTTCCTCTCCCCACATTTTCTTGACCCATGTTGTGATTTTCTTCGAATATGTTCCTTCGTGTATTTTTACGACTCCTGACCTGCTGGAATCCTTCTTGATCTATAATAACATTTTTCCCTTTTTCTTGGTGTTGTACGGGCTGGGGTTGTGCGAATTTCTCCCTACCTCTAAATGATTTCTTTTGACCTTCCTTGCAGTCACTTGCTTTGTGTTTCCAGCTAAGACACACTCTACATCTTATTGGAAGTTTGTCATAATCTATCAAGACTGTCTGTGGTGGTAGAATCCCCCCCTCTGTAATTAACTCTATGCTTGTTGCCCATCCTTTGCTAATCTCCAAGTTGATGCAAAATCTAGAGTCTCTTGCATTTTCATTTGCAGTATCCATTCCAATGACCTCCCCTAGGGTTTCAACTATTCCGATGGCTTGATCTTGGTGCTCATGTGGCAAGTTCCTCAAGCTAACCCATGTTGGAAATGCTAGATTGCTGGGATTATCAGGATTGAATCCTGGAACCCAGCTTTGTAGCATACACGTTCCCCATCTAGACCTAAATGGGGATGCCATCAAGGCATTGTTCAAAGTATCTTTGTCCTCTACATTAAGGAGGAAATAACCTTTCCCGACATTTCTACACAAAGACAATGCACTCCCTCTGATCTCACGATTTAAGGCTTGGATCCAAAGGTTCATTGCTTGTGGTGAGGGTTTGGGACCCACAAATTTACCAATCAAGAGTTGGTCTTTCAATACCTCAATTCTTGCAAGCAATTTTTCGGTATTAACTTGGAATTTAATAGCCTCTTTCCTCACAAGGAACCCACTAAAACTTCTCTCCAAGTTGGCTGGAAGGATCTCACCATTATGTCCTTTGAATGGATTAAGATCTCCTTTCGAGATCTGGTGCCTCGCTTCCGCTAAGCCTTCAATCACCGCATCCTCCATCTCAATGTCTTGCCGAGGGGCCTCCCGGGCGATCCAGCCTCCCCTTTCCTCCATCATTGGGTCGAAACGTGTTGCGTTTCCAGATCGCACCTTGGCTGCAAACGTCTCCATGTCCCCTGGCTTGACTGCCGATCGTGTTGCTCCCCCAATCTTTTGATTTTCAACCATTTTCCCTGATCTCTATAGATCTAACCGTATACCATATTCCAAACCCCCGCTTTATGCACTCAGATCTGCTATCTATCCTACCGTTGGCGGCTTCCGATCAAGGTTTATCGTTGCCTAAACCCCTGATTCCCACCAGATCTGAACAGTATTTCCTTTGTCTACAATGCTCCATGCACCATCTCTTAGTAATCACATCATACTCAAGGCACAGATCTCGAAAGAGTTCTCATCCGGCAGGGCTTTGCCTGCGTCCTCTGGTGCCTCTCATCGGGCCCTCCCCCGGCGGTGATTATCATCAATCCTCCCGGGACAACTTCAGTTTACACTAAGGAAAAAATGGCAGAGGGACCATGGAGGTCGAGGTCCCCAAAATATAATTTTTAAGGCCTAATAAATGCACTGACATGGTCTAACGGGTTTTGCGTTGAAAGAGGCAAGAGAGGTGGTCTGGTAGGAAAAGGAAAGGGCCCATGTCAGAGAAATACCATTTCAATAAATTTTTGATGAATCTACCTTTCAAGCGCCTTAATTATACCATAGCCCATGAGACATACCAGCACTACCTTGCCCTACCCCTTAAACCGGCTTACACGTGTTTCACCAAACAACGCGGGACATCTAGAACTCAAGAATTCAAGTGCAGATTTGTTTTTTTGGTCTACCAAATGTAATGTTTGGAATTTTGGGGCTTTTAATATACCGTTGGAAAGGTCTTGAAAATACCTTTCCAACGGTATATTACACACACCAATATGTTTACAAAATACAGTTGCAAAACAAAAAACAAAAATCTGTAGTGGTTTAGTGATTGTAGATCAGGGTAGTCAAAAGAAGTGCAATGGGAAATCTTCTAACATTAATTATCAAAGAATTGAAAATTAGTGTTGAGCAAGGTAGGGTGGTAACAACATTAAATATTATCAAACACTAAATATCCTATTTAGTGTAGTGACAACACAAGGTACATGTCACATGTAAATTACATTGAGCATGTACAAATTAAATTGCTCATTTTATTTTATTTAAAAAAAAATTGTTGTGAGAAGATTTGCAAGCCACATCTTCGACACATTTTAACAAGAAGTGAAGACAAGTGAAGCCCAAGAGAAGACAAGGAATGATCAAACTTATTTTTTTTTCAAAATTGCCCTTTTTGGGCATGTATTAAAAAAATCAGCACCTCCACTTTTTGGTGCATGGTCCACATTCGGTTTACACCTAGTGAAGGGCCCCTGAACCATGAAAACTAATATTTTAGTAACTCGGACCATGGAAGTCGTCCCATGAAGTCATCCCACGCAAAATAGGCCTCTTACGTGGGACGACTTCATGGTCCATAGTGTAAACCGCCCCTTATTCATGAGAAGTGTCATATCCGAGAAGTTCCCATAGTGACATCAAATACCATATGACATCGAACTAAACATCATATTTAGTCTAGCAACTAGTGTTCAATAATGTCGTCCTACCAGGTCACATTTATATGTACATTTTTTAATACCACATTCTATTGGTCAAACTAGATAGCTATGCAACAAATCGTAGTAGACCCGACCCGACGTCGGAGTTGGTCATGCCATGTTTTGTTAGAGAATCCTCCACGCAAACGCAAACAAAGTCAACATCACTTCTCCAAACTCGGAGGATTTTTGTGTGTAATCTTCAAAGTCTCAAACCCTAGAGAGGTGTGAGTGACGTTTTGCCCCGGATTTTGGACGCCGGAAGTAAGTTAGCATCGGGGATGTTGAATTGGTGCACTAAAATCAAGTTGTGATGTATGAAGCATACATTTACAAGAGGTAGAGTTTTCAATTTGACGTAGATCCCTTAATGTGGTTGTCACGAATCTTTTGAGTTTCTATTGTCCTCTCCACTGACCCAAATCCATGGTTTCGTGCTCACTAAGTTCGTGTGGCATACGGTGGTGGCTTTGTGGGTCGTGGCCGCCCCATGGCTTCCGGTCTCTCATGTAAGTTGAAGATGAAAATGTTGGGAACCTAGTTCGGAGTGATTTTTTTGGGTCTTGCCTCAAGTGTGTTTTGACCACGACAGTAGACCCTGATTTAGTCTAACGTAAATAGGTTGAGCTGAATTCTGAACCATACATCTTCACATGGGACATGCTAGAGTTCTCAACATGAGCTCCACGAGTCCCAAGACATGGCTTGTAAACATGATACTTTTGAGATACTCTTTAACGAAATACATATGAACGTATTGATACCTATACCCAAAACGAACATTGAACTGAAAACATGTAGTGTGTATGACCAAAGTCATACATTTGGGGGTTTCAGATGACGATGGTTCATAGTGATTATGGGTTTGGGTATGCCTACGTTACATGTGAAACAAATGGATCCCAAGATTTTTTTGTGTACGATACGTTCTTTATTCTAACTAGGAGACTACTTTGGAAATTCTAACTTCAAGAGAAAAAGCAAATACTTCCACCAATGTTAGTGAGAGACGTGATCCTCTTTCCTCATGCTAGTCTCTGTGATTGCATGACTGCTTTGTATCCTACTATGTCAAAGTTAACCCCTAAAGGCACGAGGGGTGAAGCATTTTCAAGATATGTTATAAAAGAATATTGTCAAATAAGGGTTTCTACTTGAGAATCATTGTAAAAGAGAAGTCACGAGGCACCATCTATAATGTTACGAAGCCTACCCCTTTTGCACCTTTTTCAAAGGAGGACGGGTAGGTCTAGGCTAATCTCACAAGCTGTGAATGATGGTTTCAAAAGATTGGTCCCGGCAAACTGGCACCAACTGTCCGCACCGACCTAGGCAACTAGTGTGGAGCTCCATGTATGACTTGACCTAACATGATCTTGTATGTGCTGAGCTCCATCCACTGACATGCATGGGCTACATGCCGGTAGGCCAAGTCCGGGTGCCAACAAGTTGCCAATCAGGTGTAGAAGAACAAACATCAATCAAGCTGATTATTGTTCATATTGTAAGGGCGGCTCAACATAAAAGGGGCATTATGCTCATGAAATTTCCGACCTTAGAGTACGATGGCCTACTCTAGTGTAATGTTATGTCCAAGGTTTGCATTTACACGACTTATAACATACAAGAAAATCACTTTTGGTCCTTTCAAAACAAAGTGAGATGTAATAACTTTGAAAAGTCATCATGACACAAATTTCATTGCTTTCTTGGAACACTAGAGTTTGATCAGCTAATATTACTATTATCTATTTGTGGAAAATTGCAAGCATAATATGATTTTGAAATGATCAAAGTGTCTCTTAAGATGCGAGCATTTCTTGAGGCAACAAGGATAACCAAGCATATGGAATTTTGTTGATGAAGACTTTGGAGTTGATTTCAAAAAGCTACGTTTGAGAAAAGACATTGCTAAGAGATACTTATTTCTGAGCAGAATCTTTCATTTTAAAACAAGAGTCCCATTTTCGGACGTTTAGGCCTTGAAGGATTGACTAGGTATTAGCTAGACCTACTTTCTCCACAGCTTATAACAATGGTCGGGGAAAACTGACGGCTAGTTCATTATCAGCCGATGGATTTCCCCTCATGGCCGGTCCAAATTTCCAACCATCGGATGGCAATCCGACTGTAATTTCAATCCTCCGGCAATTAGCCAATGGACTAGAAAATGTCCCGGAAATGTAGCCGATTCTTCTTGTGAGTTACTGGATTTTAGCTGGAAGAAGTATTCAAATTTCAAATATTGGCCGATACCCGGGAAATGGTAACCGATACCCTCCGGGTCATGAGCATGGGTATCTGAGTGCAGGCAGGTATCGAGGGATGCACGTCAGGGCTTCGAAGACGAACAACAACTTGCTGAGATTGCTAAGTGCCAATGTGTGAGTACTGCAACATGTGAAAGGGCATTTTCTGTTCAAAATATTATTAAACAAAAACTTTGTAATCGAATGTCTACATCTAACTCAGAAAGTATGATGCGTGTTGCTATAGAAGGCCCAGACAATGAATTTGATGACATTCTAACAAGTGCTCTAGATCTTTGGAAGGATGCTGCTAAGTTTCGCTATGTGTATAGCAATCCAGAGCGCTATTTGTCTGGGGCATCTGATGATGCACTTGAGAAAGTACCCTAAACCTTAAACTTTTTGAATTATGCAACCTTTCCATGACCAAATCCAATTGCTTCTATGAAGAATTGGGGGACCCTTGGCCTTCAAGCGGTGAAGGCATTGTTAGATTCAATTCTTGCCAAGGATATTAACTCTTCAAATTTCAAGTTTTGAACATGCCTTTCTTTTCACTTATTCAAGATCGTGTACCAAGAAATGATTTCTTTCCCCTTGCGTACCAAAACGTAAGATAATCATCTAAAATATCCCATCGTGCTACTCTAGATGTCATGATGTAGATATTAATTCACTTACGGAAGTTTATTATGTTGACAAATGGAATCATATTGGCAATTAGTGAGCATGACACTTTGAGACCTCTAGGCATCGAGTTTAGGCCCTTCACAATATTGTACGTGACACTAAATACCACAATGGTGTAGTTTCGTTGAATTCCAACATCGAACAAGTGAGTTATGCTTCTCCAAAATCTACCTTTCAAGTCTCTTGTAGTAGCCGTGAGTTTTGTCTCTGGAATTTTGAGGATGTTGTTTTACTTTTTGTGGATAGACTTTATGTTCTTGTGGTTTAGGGTCAATTGAACATATATCTTTCAACTAAATCTAGGAGTAGTAGAGATGGGAAACTCTTTAGAATTTAGTTTGGCTCAAAAGAAAGAAATCTTGTTGAGAAAGAGATCAATCTCTCCCATGTGCATCAACTCCATAGTTGCCTTCTTCCATAAATTACCACATATTAACACCAAATATCAACATGGTAATATGTGGAAGTTACATGTATGAATTTAGTGTTAGTAAGGATATGAAAAAAAGGATACAGTAAGGGAGGTAGCAATCAGGAAGGTAATGGCACATTTATGTCTAACACTAAATATCAAGAAATTGAAAAATTAGTGTTGAGCACGGTAGGGTGGTAACATCACTAAATATAATCAAACACTAAATATCATATTTAGTGTAGTGGTCGGTTCCCCTGGTCCCTTATACCTTCATGTAAGAAGAGAAACTGTTCCAAAATCGCACTTCCCAAACTTACGTTATTGGGGAATTATAATAATTCAACAAGATCATGATATCATGGAGTGTTTAGCCGATTCTAGAATAAGAAAATTAGCAAGTGACTAAGGTGAACTCTCTAGGTGTAGAATTTACGTCATTTGTCTTCCTATGATTTAATTCATTGACACAATGGGAACTGCAACACATTAATCTACTATTTAGCAAGGTATTGAGGCACTACTTTTACGAACGGACACTTTATTCACGCCAGCCCCTTGCTTGAAAGGGGTTGGAGTTTCTATCTATTTTGAGGCACTAATTGTTGGGCAAATTAGTGTATGGGTACTAAGATAATGTCACTAGTGAAACCTACTTTGGATCTCTAACCTAAAGCTTGCTAGCCTCTTCCCTGCGTGTCTCCAAGGTACTTAAAGGTACATGGTTGGAGTGCAAGGGAGCATACACACATGAATAACCACCCTGTCCTCTCCTTAGCATTGAATGACTCAAGCCGAAAATGACCTTATGACTTTTGCCCTAGACTCATACAAACTTCGTTTGCGCTGAAATTTAGTCGCTTCAATCTAACTCGTGTTCCCTAATCTATGATAATTTTTTGCAATTTATTTTGACACTTTCAACAATCTGAATTTGCAGAACATTCTAATAGTCACACTTTAAGGCCTCAGTTCCTTACTCTTGTGTTAAGCAGGAATAGCCAACACCTGGTCTTCTGGGCACAACAACTATATTTGGATTTGCTTGCCCTAATCAATGCATTTATAAATTACCTGTGAGGCTGTCAAGTTTGAAGGAGCCTTTCCCGCTAACTTCAGTCCTCATTCGTACATATGATACCCAGGGTACCAGGTATGCTAAAACAGAAGACAAAGCATTTTTGGGAGTGTTGCAGCTTCATTGATTTATCCTATTAGTTTGGGTTACCATTTGGAGTTACACTTGACTTTTCACAGAGAGAGGTATTTATCACATACAAGTGTACCTCTTATTCATCCAACACAAAAAATAAAATAAGAATAAATAAAAGCCTTGAAATAATATGCAGCTCGTAGATGACTATGATATTTTGATTAGACACCATAATCAGCTTTGAAGACCCATAATTAATCTAGTTCAAGTCATTTGAGATAAATCGGCCACAAACCTATACAATGGGTCAGGTTTTTTTTATGTTGGTTGGATAAGAGGTATGCTCATAGGCAATAATTCCCTCGCCACTTTCACTTGAGAATACCATTTCGCCTTATAGGACAAATCAATTGATCTCCACTGCACACTAAGTTCACGATAACTATTCACTCATACCATTTCCTACATCTATGTTAAACACTGTTCCCCACAGGTGCCTTCATGAAAGCATTTAGACTGCCATTGTTCAATTTTGTCGAGTTACTCCTCATTTTTAGAGTCCAAAATATGATTCTTGAGCCTTGTTCCACTTGGGGTTATTAGCGTGGGGGACCCATAAATAGTCAAAAAGTAAATAGCAACAACTGAGTGAAAGCCAGGTGCAATGAGGGTGGTGAAAGCTACAAAGTCTGGCTAGGAGAATTGAAGAATGCATTCGATCATCACAGATTCTGTTTCCTAACACCTTCATTGTAGTGCAGTAAAATCCTGCCCCTCAAAGGTTCCTTGTTCATTCATACTAACTTCGATAGAGTAATTCGGGGTCTTCAACCCCGAAATAGGTATTGAATTATCTTCAAAAAGGAACATCCAGGCTGTACAAAGGAATCAGCGTTTTGGATAGGAATCATTATGATATGAGATTTTAGCAAGGATCTGTGGACTTTTCTGATCTCCTATGTTGCTACTAAGATGTTTCCAAGTAGAAAATGTCAGAGCCATAAAACAATCGGGTAGGTCCCCCCAATTACTGTATGTGATTATGTTGAGCCTAGATTGGTAAGCAAGTTTTGAGCACATAGTTCAATCTCATTCAAACACATGTCTTCTTGAATACACACCTAACGACATACCACTCAGATATAGGTGTTCAATTTAAGATAAGTAACCAAATTAGGCACGTTTTACTTGGTCATCTTTCCAATGATTTGGCACCTCTCCCAGTTTTTCTCTCTACTCTGAACATTTATAGGGTATTGTTAAGGGGGTCCACAAATTGGAAGCAGAGGTGGAATGAAGTGCCTCCTCATTTGAAGCATCCATTATTATAATACTTTACGCTTGACTTGAACATAGGAGTCCAATGAATCTATATTGAGGACCAAAGAGATGGAGTTGCCATTTATTCACCCACTAGAGTCCACTGTATCTACTGTACCAAGTGAATGGCAAAGCGCAAATAAAACAATTGAGGGAGTCTAAGCCTTCCATAGAGTGTAGAGTGCCATTGAAATTATAGAACAAAAAGCATCCCCACTTCTTGAGGGATAACAGTAATACCTACCTCAGTTTTTAAGGTTCTATCATGAAAACATGCTCACTCGTTGTGGTCGTTCTCCACCTTGTTCTCTTTCACCAGCTTTTCTTCCCTGACTACCCAGTACTGCAAGACCATGTGACAAATGCTCCCACTCCTCTTCCTGAACCTCCTCAATCTTGGTTTTCTTGAATGGTGGTGGCTCCCGTCCTTCTAAGATTGCTCGCCGTCGCTCTGCCTTTAAAGCTTCCTCTTCAGCTTTCTCAGCTTCAGCAACTTCAATCTGTTGAATTTTTTTAACGTCTGTTACTTTGTGCATGTTACCTTCAATCCTGGAGTGGGTTGTCTGCTAGAGGATAATCCAATGTAGACTCTGAAAGGACTGGGGGTGTGTTTATACAGAATACAAACTCCCAACAAGTGTTGAAATGTTATTTTCTTTGGTCTATGGATTTGAATCCATACTTAGCACAGCCTTATTTTTTTTAAGTGAAAAATAAGCCATATGTGACAATGGTGATTATAATGTATGCTTTGATTGAAATAATGCATATCATATATATATATATATATGCATTAATTTCAGATAGGGTCACCTTTGACAATTTCAATTAAAAATGAAGTAATCTTGAAAGCCCTCCTTGTAGGCCATCTCAGACCTTTAAAGATTGATATTTGATTGCCTTCCTCCCAGCCTATCTCATTTCCTGTGTGTTCCATCTTTTCTCACACTTCAATCAATGTTGCTCCATTTCAAACAACATGGGCAACATAAAACTGCCATACCTCAACCATGTCCCGAGCAGTGTCTCGATAATAGCCTTGCTGCATAAGCTCTAGTTGGCGCCATGCAAACTTTCTGGCAGGGGGTGGATCAAAACTGTTCAATCTGAACAAGGAGTGCAGGCAATGTTTATAATCAGTAACCGAGGCCCAAGTATCAACAATCAATCCTTCAACAAACAGATACTGCCAACTTATTCTCAAGCCCTACCTAGGAATTACCAAAATTTCATTGAAATACATTCCAGCGTCTCTTTGTCAACTGACTACAGAAAGCCCCCTTCATTATACGTGCAATTGTCTATATTTTGAAATATATGGCCCAAAACATCTACAAAAAGGGCCAATGTAGCCAACCCTCTCTTGCATCCATGAGATGACAAGTAGGATGAAACAAGATGTAACTAATGACCCAGATAAAAGCTACACACAACTTCTGTTTGGCAGAGATAACATGTTTTCAAGGTTATTTCTATTATGCATTAACGCATATCTTGAAGAACTCAAATTCAGCAAAATGCAAACACTTACTCAAAAGGGATGAATTTAGCTTCGGGGTGGCGTGCGTAGTAAGACTCCACCAAGCGATCCTCTGGAAACTTAATTTTAGGTGCCTTCTTGCATCGTGTTTTCTTCTGTTCGGGTGGTATTCTGTACCATCAAAGTGTAATCACTGCTTAGAGAGGCATTCCACCCCAGAAATTTCTAGACTACACATGTATTTGGATTGCAAAGCGGAGGGACTACCGTATATGAGAAAAAGCTTTGCAAGAAATTGACATTGACATACCAAGTAATCTCTTTGGCGAGAAAAATATTGACACTCTGGTGGAGTAACGAAGCCAGCAGAATTAAAATAGTCACCCGAGAACCCTAAACTCGAGGTTGCTCTTGTGACTTGTTTATTTCGCAGTCACTCTATTGTAGGATACAAGATAGAGGACATAATATGTTGATAAGAGGTGAGCCCCAAAGACCTAATGAAGCTCTTTCTGGATTAATATATTAGTAATTCAAGGTCAAAAAGGAGGTTTCAGCCCCGAACTTCAATGCAAGGATGCATCAAAAGAAAAATCCATCCTGTCATTAGAATCCACACACCTCCCATTGAACATGCCATCCTACCCAAGATCGTGAATTGTTGATTTCGCAGTCATTATTTTGCAGAATAGACAATGGAACACAGAAACTCTTGGTAGAAGGTGAGTCTCAGAGACCTAACAAGGATAGCATCGGATTGATATACTTGCAATATAGCCTCAACCTTGAATGCAAGGACGCATCCAACCAAAAATACATCCTGAAATCAGATAATATAAACCTCCCATTCACCATGCCATCCTACAAAACCCCATCCAAACCCCGCCGAACCTTAAACCCCCAAACCCTATCAATTTGTCAAGCACAACAGGGCGTGTCTCTACGAGACCGATCGATGGAATACCTCATCACAGCTTCCAGCCATCGAGGTCTGGCGATGATCCCGCCCTTCATCAGCTTCCTGGTCTTGGAGAGCAAGTCTCCCTTCATGAACGACATCGTAAAACCCTTACCCCTAAAACCCTAAACCCTAATCGTCTTCACACCGTCTCACCTCCCACCGCCTTGCGAAATGCTCTTAGTTACCGCATTCTAAACCATAAACCACAGAATTCGGCACTTTTTTTTGCACCCTGTTTGAATCACGAAGAGCTTCCTTTCCTTTCTGCTCGATGTCCCTCGGCCTCTGCAACGAATTGGCTGGCTATGGCTCATAAGAGAGCTCGCAAAGACCAAAGCCATGAGCAAGGATGTTTTCCTAGATTTTGGATAGTGTTTTGTAGATTCTAGGTTATGCATGGATATTGCAAGTGAGAATTCGTAGATTCTTGGGGAGGTGTGAGGATTTAAGCCTTAGGTTGGGTTACATTAGGGTTTGGGTCCGAAAAACTTCGAGTCCAAAGCATCCCTTGAAATGACCCTTACGTTTGGACTCAAAATTGGTCCCAAGCTTGAAGATTGCTTTCTCAAATTAGGAGTAGTATTTCAATGAGTGAAGGCCTCAAAGATTTGGTGGGATAATGATGCAACATTAGCATCACCTCATTTTTTTCATACCTTGAACCCTGACCCTATTGTAAAGTCCTTGGGTCCAAAATTATGTTTTCAAACAATAAGATCGCTTGATTTTGGAAAGAAATAAAATGGTTTGAGACCCTAGTGTAAACCCACCCTAATAGGCCCTAAGGGGCAAAGCATTTTCTAAGATGTTATTCGTAAAATAATGTTGTCGAGGGTTTCTAGAGAATAATTGTCAAAAGAGAGAAGTTTTGATATGGTTTCATAAAAGGACTGCAACCAAATTGTTAGGACTACATAAAATATAAGTGGTCTGATCATGATCAATTTATAAGGAGGAATGTAGAAAATTCATTGTGATCAAAAAGTCGTTGTTTTGATGAGATAAATTGATGTGATTGGTTGCTATTATAGACACTGTAGATTGTTGGAGAGTTGCAAGCATAATATGATCTTGAATTGATCACATTGTCAAAATATCTCTTGATATTTGATGACCTGAAATGTCTCCAGAGGTGGTAGATCATTTCAACAATTACAATTGGAGGAGCCTTGGAAGACACAAGGAGATTGTTATGAATACTCATGGAACATTCCAATTCTAAAGGTATGCCTCTAGGAGGAAGATAGGTAGGCCTAACACGATCCTAGGACACCGTGACATTTCAAAATCTTAGGACCTTCAATTTATTATATCTTCTCAAGTGGAATGAAATGACCCCAAATAATAAGACACCAATGGGGGTGATAGGGCATATTAGCATACAACCGTACCTCTCATTCATCCAACATAAAAACTTGAACCCCCCCCCCCTGAAAGCCCCTATAGGTTTGTGTGTTGAAGATTGGTGGAGGGTCTAAGCTACTATAGTTGCACATGGCATACTATTTATTGTGTGTAACTCATGGTAAAAAGAGTTTGTATAGTCTCTAAATACAAACATTACGGTAGTATTCAACTCCAAATGGTAAACCACGATATGTGAAATTTCGGAGCTTTTGATTTGAGGGCCCATCGTTTGAAATTTACTTGAGTAACCTTTGTATCATTTATTTGTTGGCTAATGATGAATACAACCTTACTTATGTACGAAGTTTCCTAAATAGAACTAAGTGGTGGACCACATTACATTGGTTGTGGAGATACTAGGTTGGTAGATGTAACCCTTCAAAATTGTGCATCTTATGTGTAATTCCTACCACTACCAACATATGAAACCTAAATAATGACTTTGCGTTGGTAGGAGAACAATACGAATCTACCATTATGATAGATTTGCAAATTTTCCAGTGACATAGGACAAGTTTCCATCGACACATGATAATTGCCCACGATTCATATGATTGTAATGCATCCTATTTGAACAAAATGTAAAACAATGAATATCTTAGAAAGCTCTTTTTATAAGATGCATAAGGTCAGTGTAAGCTTGTATAGACATTCTTCACTCTTTACGCCATTGTGTTTGGGTTTCTAGGAGAAAGAACAATCATACAACATAAATGTAAGTGACTCCGCATGAAGTCCTCAACCATAAGTCTAATATTAGTCATAGTTATTGTTTGTGGTAAAAATAATTGGACCAAACTTTGGGGCACGGGGAGGTCACTCAGTATGATTTTTGTGTACCACGTGCGGCGGAGGGGTATTTGTTTAGGGGCTATTTACCTCCAAGGCACGAATTAAAAGCTCCCTATAATTACATAATATTCTAAAATGGCCTATTTTTTTGTACCCTACCATTACTTATAATGCCCATGTCATTGAAATTTTTTGTAGTCTATATTCCTTTTAATTAAAAAAACTGAATTTAAGAATGTATGTAATGCAAAAGTGATGGGAAAAACATGGCAAAAAAAAAAATTACGTACCATTGCAAAAACCAAGTACAAAAACTTAAAGTGAAAATACAAAAAGAAGACTTAGGATGGAATACAACATGATTGAGTGTGTGTTTACAAACACAACAATATTGTGTGTGTGTTTACAAACACAACAATATTGTGTGTGTGTTTACAAACACAACAATATTGTGTGTGTGTTTACAAACACAACAATATTGTGTGTGTGTTTACAAACACAACACCCGCTCCATAAAAATCCTTTATTCAAAATCACTTTACATGCTAGTGAAGACCAAAACCATATAGTGTGAAACACTTTAAGCTTGGTCATGAATCTTATATAGTTCGTTTTGTCACAAACTTGGACAGTTGCTCTGAATCATTCCTATCAAGAGTGTACACCTCATTTGTAGAATTGTAGCTCATGGCTACCGTAGATATAATGCAATCTACATCAATCCATTTGCTATCCGTATGATCATACTTAAATTTGTTACGACCTAGATATTTTCTATAATATTGCAACATTACTTCGATGTGGGGATTATTAGGATTTCTCCTCCCTGATTCCTCCGTTCGAGCAAGGAGGTCAACCGCTTGCCTAAGTACTCCAAATTGTTTCCCATTGCGCCGCCGCATAGCCTGCACCCTACCCACCCACCATGAACTGACAACCCTAATTCGATAAATGTGGAGTAGAACTTCAACTTAAAGCCATTGCATTAAAGATGTGTTTGATTGTCATGACTCACATCTAAGTATAGTGACAACCCTAATTCGATAAATGTGGAGTAGAACTTCAACTTGATCACTACAAGTGGAGAAAGAAACTGAACTCATACATACATGACTGGATCTTGGAAAGTTACATCATAAAACACAGGCCATCTACAATGGATGATTTGTTGTTTTAGTTTTCTTAAGGTGAAGATATTATTGCACTAGGGTAGGACTAAAATCCTCGCCCGGAACAAAGTGAAGTGGATAAGGAATAAGAATGAGTCTTGGCATTTGGGATTTAGGATTCATACTTGGAACTTAGGGACGGTTCACGCTACACTTCCAACGTCCAAAATCCGACAATATCTAAACAAGAACAAAACAAAAGGGAAAGGATTAAAAAGACAAGGAAGTGGATAAGGGATAAGCTTAGGGGCTAAAATTGGGATAGAGTCTTTGGGACTTCATCTTTCGCACACGGAACCCCTCACAAATTGATTACAATTACATAGAGCACTTCAAGGTTCCATTCTGAAGAAATTTTCTCATGATTCTTGGAATATGCTTGGACACAGAATGGTGGATAGAAAATTCGTCACCAAGTGTAACTCTAGAGCAGGGCTAATTTTTCACAAAGTTTTTGCCCGTCCACGTCCAAAAAGCTTGAATTGAAAGGCAAAAAAAATTGCAACCCGTCCCAAAACCGGTAATTTCTAAACCAACCCGTCCATGGAAAGGTTAAAGAAAAAACAACCCATCCCAAAACCGGTTTGAAAATGAAAATACCCGTCCCGCAAGAGGTATAAATAAGTTTCTTACAATGTTGGTAAAAAATTAGGGGAAAAAAAAAAAAAAAAACCGAAAGATGTCGACATGTGACTGGTTGCACTTGGAAACAATAGGATCTTGACAAATTATGCCTTCAATGTTCGTCAGTTATATGTCTTTTGCTGTCGATTCTCATCTTTCCAGTCCACCCCATTCTAAATTTTGTGGTTGATGAATTAATGTATGCAGGTGAATCAAGCACTTCAAGATTGATATTTTGATTGGGTATTAGTGGTTTGATTGCATTATGCTTATATTCACATATCATATATGACATAATGTAACTGATATTTGTATCATTTTTTTTTTTGGAAAAAAATTTCAAAAAAATGTTATTTTTAGAACCTGTCCAAAGTGAATTTGACACGTCCAAAAACCCGGTTCATTTTCTAAGAACCCGTCCACTGCAAATGTTTTTTTTTTTTTTTTTTTTATGAACATGTCCCTGGACATGTTAGGGACCTTGTGAAAAATCACCACTGCTTTAGAGGTCCCTAATTTTATCAGTGACCTAATTTTGACACATGTTTTGGGTCCAAAAGTGGACAGCTATGTACTTCAAAATGAAACATTACTAAGATAGGCATGCCTTAGATGGAAACTTTTCTCATTGCACCAATGAACGGGGAGAACCGATCGCTAGTTGCAGATGAACCGGTTGATTTTGAGAAATAACCGGTTGAAGTTCAAGACTCCAACATAATTACCGATCATTTTAGAGGAATCTATGGATTATACATCAAACCAATAGAGAAAAAAATTCAAAGATCACAACAATGTAATTGGTTGGACTTGGAAACACTAGAATTTTGACTGATTATGCCCAGAAGCCTCCCTGGACACTACATTGCACCCATTGCTCATAAGCCTCATAGGATATGAAACATACAATTAGTATGAGGTGATTAACAAATCCAAATCATGCCCATAGGCCATTTGAGCAAGTAGTCCAATCTCTTTTCAACACGTGCGTTTTTAATTTGCACACCTAAGCACACACCACTCAAATATAGGTGTCCAGGTTATTGTTGTGTTGGATTTAGGCACCTCTACCTTAATGATATTATTCTGCAGATCATCGGTTGAGAGGAGGCTCACATTAACCTCCTTGGAGCACATAACCACTCTTTACTTTCATCAGTCTGAATATGATAAACTTTCATGAACTGATTGCCATGACCTGATTCAAAGGTCTGTGCAAGCAGTGCTCTTGATGCTGGTAAGGAAGTCAAAGAAGAAGCCAATGTCGCTGGATTCCATAGTTTAAATAAGTAAATCAAATTCCACCATAACATTACCTTCATCTCCAATGCGTTGGATCGTGATAAATTTAGTGTCCATCCAGCAAGTCAAGTAAAATTAAACATCATCATTTTACTTGGAGCATACACCAAGAAAACATCAAACAAGTTACGAGCAATGCAAATCACACAATAGTAGGGATAACATGCAAAGTGATCATACAGTTCATTCCTCACTTGAAAAGCTGTCTCAATACAGTAAGTCCACTGCACTAAGAACATCCAAATGGATCCTAATGGCACCATACTATTCCCTTGAATATAAGGAGATGCACAAAGTTTGTTCAAAGTTGAGGAAGGAAATGTCAACAAATTGCATATCACCTGACTAAGTGTACAAATTTCAACAGTGGCCTTTCCAACAGGCAAGAGTAAGTCGCAGGAGGGTACTTTTCCCCCTCCTACAAGGTTCAAAACACCAAGAATGCTTCCTATTCACAGATCACCAGGTATCTAATTCACCGCCCAAGTAAGCTTAGCCTGAGACGTCAAGTCATATCTGTCTCTCAAAGGCTCATCAGATGCTATTGTTCTGGATATCCCCAGAAGCAATGAAAGCCTCCCTAGTTAGTGTTCAGCAATTTGTTGGGCAGTTTTTATTGTTTGAACCTGGAAATGTACAATACCTAGAGACCTATGCAAAACAGGTACTCAAGAAAATGGGGGCTGCTTCTTGATGGTAAGCTCAGCTCGAAGATGAACAATATTATCCCGGAAGTATGGAGAATCTTCAGCAATGAAATCCTGCCATTGCATTCCAAAAAGGTTGCGGTAACCAACAGCCTTGCCACCTGTGAAAATATAGCTCCCCTTCGATTTTGGCATAAACTCCCAGGTGGGCTTCATTCTTGCTGCAAACTCATAGTCGACAGCAAAGCTCACAGAGCCCTTCTCCTGAAATACAAGACACATCCCAATTGGCACATCAGAAGCAAAAAATTGTGATTACTTATGTTGCATGACTTATCATTTGTTGGGCAAGTACGTAGAAATGATACAGGAGCACAGTTTGACTCAAATTACAACAGATAATAAATATCACCCAGCAATCATGCTTAAGCTGGGACCATTAAATGAATGAATGAATGATGCATACCTGCATGCCAAGGAAGAGCCCGAAGCATTTACATTGGCCCTGTTGATCCAAGTTACAGTGAGCTGACAGGAAGAATCCTTGGCCACCCAAGTGAAAGGCCTGAGAATAGACTCGCCCTTGAGGGAAAAGTGCCTTACATTCATCAATTTTCAGATCGAGATAAACAAGGCACTGATTTGACGTGTCAAAATCCACCACTTTTACTGGCCTGTACTTATAAGCTCGCTCACAATAACGTTTGTGGTAGGTCTCCTCCATGGCTAGCTGACGCTGCCGGTGTGATGGCTCAGCTTTGAAGAAGAGAGCTTCAAGAACTAACTTAGATGCTAATTCGTGTTCTAAATCTGAACAGTTCAGGACTTTTCGAAGTTTCCTACTTGACATCATGGGAAAACGGATCAGCCTGACTAGCCGGGAGCCCAAAACTTCACGCCGATCTTCCAGTTTGTGGTAATGATGGCGTGCCCATCTCAATGCAAAATCATAGACTGCATCCTCACTTGCAACCTGTAAATCATCACTTGAAAGTACTGCTTCTACTCCAGCAAGTGGTAGATTCATAACTTCCTCAATGAATCTGTCATAAGTCGGCACAAGTCATGAGAATCTATCACATAAGCGAGTATAATGCCACATCATGAAAACATATTACCAGAGATGCAATGTCACAAAGAGTACCAGAAATTAGGACACTAGAAACCATCTAAAATGGAACTGTTTCATAGGTAACCACTACATGCTCCAACATAAGATAATTGAAAGTCGAGACATGTTGCATAAACAAGCAACCCACCTTGTGATATCTTTGAAACGTGTTGCCAAATACGTCCGGGCTGTATCTGTCAAAGGCTGTACAGCCTCTGCAAGAAGGATACTGTGAGGAAGGTCAAGATACAGTAGTGCAGACTCTGCCGTCATAGGCATATTTCGAAGCAAGCGGCTGCAGTATCTCATACATGTTGCAACTTCATATTTATCAGCTGCCATGAGAACATCCAGCACAGTAGATGGACTACTGGCCTGAACTCTTCCACTGTACATAAATTGGAGCAAGTCCATCAGTGGTACCTCCTCTGCACAAATGTTTTCAGTGTCAGAACTTCAGTGATGGAGCTTGGTTACTGCAAAATACCCTCATCATGCTTGCACAACCCACCAATGATTACATCAGCAAGATAACCAGCACACATTCATGTGTAAGCTACAGAGTAACCAATACTCTTTGGAAGAATGCTTGTTTTATCTTCATTACATTACAATCAGAGGGAACAGAAACCAGTTGCATATTCAGTGCAACCAGATAAGGGATAGTTACTGGTGGTAAAAGGAGATGCCAGTCCCTCATTTGGTAGTAAAACACATACTCGTGTCTTACCTGATGGAGTGATTCGAAGAGTGACATCTCGTTGCTCTGACTCCCGCATCCCATTTGAGAAGAGCTTTAACCCAACACAGGATTTCTTTAGTTAAAGACAAATCAATTACATGCTCTTGTCATTCTTCTTGAAAATATATCAGTGTGCAAGATGACCGTAAAAGTAATGTCAAACATAGCATTAAAATGTTCTAGATGGAGTCCAAGCAACCTTGTCAGACATGAGTTAATGCCTAAATAGGGTTGAATATAGAAAGAATAAGGCATGGGCAGAACTATGTGAGTACAGGTTGGTAAGGAGTCCTTCATATTCTTCTTGATGTTTGCTAAAGACACAACAAATACAGGCTCACGTTATCAAATCTTTGAGGCCAACATGGCTATCAAGCTGTGCACGTACCTTATAGAAATATGGACTTTTGGCAGCCAGTATGGCAGAGCTGATGTGCACAGTCTTGCTACTTAAGACCACAGCTGTATCCATACTCCATGAACCACCAGAAGCAGCACCACCATCATCACCTGCGTTAAATAGGCACACAAAATCCTTCAAGCTCATCAGAAAATCAGTATCATCTTAACACCTCAAGTCCTATTCACATTCACATTGTCTGTAGTACAATCCTCCGAATAATGCAATTCACAGGCTATTCCCAACAAATTTGAACAAACGGTAATGAAGTGCAGAATGAGCAACTACGGCCACTCTTCATAACAGCATTCCTAAACAGGTATCAATTCCTCACACAAGTGCATGTAATAAAACGAACCTCCAGGCGTAGAGTACATGCTATTGCCTCCACATGGCTCCTCAATCATGGCTACAGCTTCTTCATCCCCACAGTCCTCATGTGCTACATCATCACTCACATACATAACCTGCTCTTCTTGACCCTCCCCTAGTTGAGCTTCTGAAAGACCGCCTAGCAGCTTTGAAACCCCTTCCACAACTGGCACATGCCACCATGCTGTCAGCAAGAGATCTACTCAAGCCCACAGAACACCAATATAGCATGCGAACAACCCTAAATTCTGACTAAACTACACAAGGACAGAGACAAACTAATAATTATCAACCAGCCTGATAGCAGGTACACTTATTCATAGCTGAGGCACTTAAGACAATCCATTCTCATGTTACAGTCAACATCTCATTCTCCACTTTTTATCAGCACTGCACACAGTCATCTGTTGAGATAATGAGATACTCTGCGTGATGTTGCAGATACCTTACACATTATTCACACTAGCATATCAGGAAAGCGCATGCTCCATGCCAGGTATGGAAGACAGTAGAGAGAGAGAGAGAGGAAAAATGTTATAGGATGAAACAAATATCGGTCATTATTATGGTGAGCTCTGGCTCTATATTAGTTTTCATTGCGAGACCGAATAAGACTGGACAGCAAAATGGACACGGATATCCAGATCAGCAACTCCTGAGGATTACATAGTGGAAGGGGCATATGAAAGAGAAAATCACTATGTTCCACCACCCACTCCCACATCTAACGGATGTGTTTCAGAACCTACAGCTCCAAATGCAGTTAACGAGAGGAAACCCTTGTAAAGGAAGTCATCACAGCTTCAACTAAGTCATCCAGTTTCTGGCCACGGGGGAAAGGGAGGAAGGCAAAGTCCGAAGAAACAAACGAAACCCAACGAACCTGCTTCTGTGTTACGGTCAGCGCGTCGCCGTTTCTTTTGCCTTGCACTTGTACTATCCCCATCATTCTTCTCCGAAACTGCAACCACTTCAATCCGCAGCATCCTGTCCGAGAAGTTGCTGTCGTTGAATGCAAATGTGTATGTCGTAGGGGCTGACATGCCCCCGCTGCTGCAACCCTCGTGATCCATATGGATGGACAGACAGATCTGCTCCGCTCCAATATGAAGCTCTCTTACATCCTCTGCGTCTATAAAACGATGTTCCCTTATCCCACAAAGTCCAATTCTCTTCTCGTCAAGATAACCGTAGCCACCTTCCTACCTATTCCTCTTAACACACTCTTCGCAAATAAAAAGAAACTTTATCTTACATGAAAAAGGTACACCCAGTGACGATAAGGCTTGATGATGTGATCTACCAGAGTCCTACGGAGAGCTTCGACGTGACATAGCCAACGAACATGATAGCTTCATCTTGTAGTTTTCCTTCTCATGGCACCACATCATTCTGTTGCCACCAAACCCTAACTCCAAATGGGAGTCAATCACCAACCCTTACTCAGCAAGAAAAAGCAAAATTCCAACTCACGGCTTGAGATGGGTTTAGGCTCTCAAGTTTAACATACTAGCCACCATCGAACTTAATAAGAAACAAAAGCTGACACGTCACAAAAAGAGTTGACGAAGATGAAAACACAGCCACCTATAAAACGCTACCGACAAGCTTCCAAATCTTCTAAACTTCTCAAACCTTCCCTCCTAACCTTCACAGATAACCACAGCCGAAATGTTTCAACTTTCCACACTTCATACGGCAGCGCAAAACTACAAAAGTATAATGCTCTCCCACGGCTCAAACCCTCGCGAGCTTCCTACAACCCTCGCACGGGACCAAAACCTTTTCACCGACAGCGAAACCTTCCGAAAACGTGACCAGCGCTTATGGCCAACAACGCGGGGAGGTTCCGGAGCATTCTTTAACGAAAAATGGCTTCGGCGAATGAAACCCTCGGTGCGAGGAGCCTAAGTCAGTCGATAGCCGGCCATTTCGCCCCGTGTTTGTTGCGATCAAGTTCGCAGAAGAGGGCCGAGTAAGTTAGGGCAGTTCAGGAAAGATTTAAAAGTGGCATACGATGGGAAAACAAGCGTAACTCATCAGCGGGGGGGACCCAAGTCATGTGTATATATGTAAGGAGGCGGTCCGCCATAGCCGCCTCAATCTTTGCTCCGCCTTCGTCTTGTAAAAAGCACAGCGTCACGCCAAAATGGCCTGATCGTGTGAACGTGTCTTCCGTCTCCAAATGTGTACTAGTAATTTGTTGTGTATGAATACGGGGCCGTAGGGTTCGATACATGTTTCATTCAAATTTGGGAACGAGTGCCACGCGTCGTCTTCCTATTGGTCGAGAGATCTGCAAAATCCTACGTGTCACTCCAAACTCTAGCATTTGGGCACCAAATTGTCGAGCATGCTTACATAAGTAGTGTGTTGTCACATGCTTACTACACGGGGTGTTGCTTGAGTGTTATGTCCGTTTGTTGGCTTGGGCTTCATGGCATCCTTGTAAACTCATCATGTGTACAATGAGTATGAATACTTATGGACCCCCAAGATGATGCATGTTAAATTCAGATTTTAGGTTAGGTTTTTATTATTGATTTGAGGGATTCTAAAAAAAATCTCATGTGTTCCCTCAAAAATTTGGCACCTTGGCACCAAAGTGTCAAACATGTTGATTACTTATGGTGTTGTTCTATGTGTATTGAGTCCAATTGTTGACTAAAGCTTTGTGGCATTTATGTAAACTCGTTCATTTTTCAAATGTGCAAAGTGTGTATGGCTATCATAGGTGATAAGCAAGTTCAATACAAATTAATTCAATTATTTTATCAATTGCATATGTTGTTTTCTTATGTTGATTGATTGACAAGTTTTACAAAGTCCTATGTGTTACTACCAACAAAAAATAGCATTTTGACACCAAAGTGCGCTACATTGTTCAACTCTTAGATTAAGTTCAATGTCTATAATTATCCACACAAATTCAAGGTTTTGGGCCTAAATAAGAGCCTCCATTGACTCCACTCACTTAAATCCATACAAATATGCTAATTACAAGGTTAAATATGTTGAAAGAAGAAATCTCTTGACCATTAAAGAATTTTGACATTTTCGCCTTCAACTTTTATAAATGGCTCAAATCATTAGCCCCATTTGTTGGCTCTATCATGCAGTAGAGCCCTCAATTTCAATGGCATATTTGGTCCATAACTTTTGTGCATGAAGGAATGTGTAGATGAATTGCTTTGTAAAGTGTATTCATGGTTATTTCATTCATCAGCTAGGAATATATATGCACATAGATCATAGTGCATATGTTGTTATGAATAAAAATATACAATGTTGATTTGAAGTGCAAACATGGATGTTGAAAGAAAGAAAAACTATGTTTCCATTGACAGGTTCCTATACAAACCATTTATATCAATCATCGATCAATCCATTAGGTATAACTTCATGTATGTAGCTCCTTGTTTTTGTACAACCCATGCTCACCAGGTTGTAAAGTGTCATCACACCATAATGGCCCATTCATGTGAACAATTCCTTCCCCTCACCATTGTAAATGCAACTCCAACCTCTAGATATGTACAATGTGTACATGTATTATCTACTTGTATGAACGTATTTGTTGGCTCTATCTTGGAGTAACCTTTTCAATTTCATTGGCATTTAGGCCCACAACGAATGTGTGGATGAATGTTTTGAAGAACGTATCAAGGTTCATACTATCATCTCTTGAGGTTATACATACTATCTAGAGCATGCACATAGGTTCTAGACATTTATGACGATAATATCAAGTAATTTGCTAAATTGAAGTGCTTACATAACGTTGCGCACTTTGTTGTTTGGGGCCCAAACTAAGGCAGACTTGATGTAGGAATATTTTGGTAAGGTCCAATGGTGAACAATGTTCCAGATCGAGCCGCTTTATAGATATTAATGAACTGACATGATGTGCTAGGAACTTGGTAGGCACGATACATGCATTTGCCAAGAGGACAACTCTCGGCCCTCACATCCTTCCATCAGGTCGTCCTTCCAACGCTCACATGTGACAATCCAACTGCATGTACAATGCTCATATCCCCCTTTTGCCTCACATAATAAGGGTTTGTTGTTTATTGAGCTATCCATGATTTAATAAACACAAGCACTAATTTAATAAGTGGTTACTTACATCTACTAGAATAAAGAGTGTTGAAAACGGGGGTCTCAATTTTCTTACCAAAGGTCCAAATAGATTTCAAACATGGCCCCCTTCTCTTAGTAATATTATGAACATGAAGATCAAGTTTCATTTTATTTTTTTCCCATTTTCCTTCTTTCATTACATTACTTATTTTAATCATAAAAAACCCTGACCAATGATCAATTAATCCATTCGGCATAACCTCACTTGCATGGCACCCTGTTTTACACCACCTTTGTGTTGTACATAACATTCTTCAAAGTTGCATTGGTGTTTGCATTCTTATCACAATTAGAATGTCAATGACATTTTACGTGTGAAAAAGGGGAGTGGGCCTTGCTAATAAGTATTCCAATAGACAATAATAAGCAAGGCGGTGGTAAAATGGTCACTACTTGACTTTTAAAAGTTTGTCAACATGGATGCCGTTTAATTTTAGCCAAGCAATCCAACAAATCCAATCTTTAAACTTGGAGACATGCGCCCACTTTTCTCTTGATTAAAAAATTTCTGCACTCTTTAGTGCACCCCAATGAACACAAAGAATGAGGCTAAATGTTAAGTAAAGCAAGCCAAAATGGCCCGCTCGTGTGCAATATGAATGCGTCCTTCCCCCCAACCATGTACATTATGATTGAGTATGTTGTTTTGTGCACATATGTCATTTGGTCCATTTGCATTTATACTACCGAATTTCAATAGACGTATTCCACTAGCCCCCCACCCCCACCCCGGTTCACAATTTTATAGATTTTGAAAGTGGGCTACCTAAGTTAGTAGTGTAACTTAAGTCAACACTTTGTTTATGTTGGTGATCCCTCGATTTGCAAAAGAAGGGGATTATGTGCAAATTTTAGCCACACTAGTGCATGTTTCCCTCCTCGATGTCATAGATTCCTTGCCATTTTGGTTTGGAAGTACTTTACTTCACGAGTTTGTGTTGATTTTGTAAACTTACTAAACATTCTCAAGATTTGCAGAGGCTGTATGTGTATACCCTATACACCCCCCCCCCTCTTTTGGAATGCAATAGTAAGTGGGTATTTTGAGGTTCTTTCTAACTTCTTTTTAAATATTAGAAAGGATTGGGAACAAATTGCATCCGACTTCATGTTAACCATCATATTGCCGTGCATGATCATGCTATGGAACCTAATAATGAGAAGTTCATTTGATGTGTTGTTGTGGTGTTACGGTGGGTGGGTGTTATTCGATTCGTTCTTCATGTTCTCCCACGTAAACAAATTTACATGTGTGCCAATATTCTTAAATGAATACACCTAGGCCTTCGACCCATTGTGTTAGATGTTGAATTTAATGGTTCACAAGATTTGAGCATGCAATCCAAACTCTTCCAACACCTAAATGTTGTTGGAGTCATATACGACCCCCAAATCTTGAGAATACGTTCACTTACACTGAATATTGTAAACGGTGTATTAAACATACTCATGTCAAGATGTTAGCAAGCGCACTTGAACACCGAGTGCCATGAGGTGACACTAAGGGCCACCACACACGAGAGTCAAGAGCCATGACCATGAGAATTGTGAGAGCCCAAAAGAAAGTGTCCAAAGGCTGTCCCAAGACACTTCCCAAATCATGTAGTGTGGTCCCAGACCCTCGAGTGTAGTGTGAAGTGGGCCCTTAGTGTGACTGGGCCCTCAACCAAATGTTATTTCAACGAAATTTTGTTCATGCGGGGTCCTCACGCATGATAAAATAGAATAAACCGACATTTGGGAGATTTTGGAGTGTCACGGTCTCCCAATTTTGGTTAGACCTACCTCCAAGAGGTGGTTTCTAAAATAGTGGGAGTGAGCATGAAATATTAATGAGTTGTTTGATGCCACATAGGAATCTAGATAGATTTTACATCCAACTTGCATTCACTTACTCCTTTGGTCCCTCGAGTGTAGTCCAAAGTGAACTTGGAGTGGCTCCACCTTTTCCACCAACGAGAGTGCTTGTAGTGCAATTTTCACCAACCCTCATGTTGTATGTGAGGGTCCCCCATGCTTGTCATCAGTGTAACCTAGCATATGCCTCAAAACAGGGTAAGTGACACTATTACACATGTGACAATAAATACCATTAAGGTGGACGAGGTTAATTCGGTTAACTTCTTTAATGGTACTCTTATTTTTGGCTCCCAATCCGGAGTACAGTCACTCTAATTCAATGGGTGAGTCATACATGGTGATTTTGCTGCCACCTTGATGATGTATGGGTTAGTCACCTTTGCAAAAACCAAATTACACCCACCATCCTCCATCATGAGGAGTGTTATCCACTTCGGCATGTGGTTGTGAGGTGCCAACCAACTTGTATTATGGGTATTCTATAATGAAAAGCCAATTCAACAACATTTTATCTTACACGTGACCACTTTAGAGACATGACACAACCCATATTGTCATTCAACTTGGTTTTCATTGGCAAATGACCCATATATAATTTGCTAATGATGTCGTTCACTTACACAACATTGAACAGTAAAAAAAAATCCCCCTTTAACACCATATTGGGAAGTGGAGAATCTTTCATCATGGAGCTTGTATCAACACCTTCCTCAACTTCAATTTCAAATATTATGGTCTTGATTCACAATTGTTCACATGCTCAAACTTCTAATGCTCGAATCCATCAGCTCGATGATTCCACAAAGCTAGAGACGTCCACATTAGCCTCATCGACCTTAAAGGGTGTAGTATAAATACTACTACCATACAGACTACATTCTATTTTAGGGTTCCTATGTTGGATGAATGAGAGGTACGCTCGTATGCGATAACTCCCTTTTGAGTCAGGGCCACTTCACACACGAGCCAAGAGCCGTGATCATGGAATTACGAGAGCCCAAAAGAAAGTGTCCAAAGGTCGTCCCAATACACCTCCAAAATCATGTAGTGTGGTCACAAATCCTCAAGTGCAGTTTGAAGTCATATGCGACCGGGCCCTCAACTGAATGCTATTCCAATGAATTTCCATTCCTGCACGTCCTCACACATGATAAAATGAATCAAACCAATGGTTGTGAGCGTTCGGAGTGTCATAGTCTCCTGGTGTTGCGTTAGACCTACTACCTTCAAGAGTAGGGTTTTGAAAATAGTCCAAGTGACCATGAAACATGATGCCATTCGATGCCATGTGGGAATCCATGTAGACTTTACATCCATCTTGCATTCACATCCTCCATTAGTCCCTCAAGCATAGTGTGAAGCGAACTCGGACCGGCTCCGCCTTTCCCACCGACGAGAGTGCTTGAAGTGTCCCGGTCACGGGCTCTCAGTCACGGATGTGACATGGCCCTCGGTCTCTCTCATACGGGTAAAGCTTACCTGGGTGACTCAGACACATGAATTCTCTGCACAAAGGGAGAAAAATCATATGCCTCCTATTATTGGTCCAAATGACAATGGCTGTAAGCTTTGTCATGTCAGCAATGGGTCCCTTGTATAGAGACATCTATGTCACTCGAAGAATAACGTAGCTTAATTGAACCCCCATATTTGAGTGATATGTAGTTAGGTGTGGCTCCAAGAATGGATACTCAAAACACACATGTTCAAAAGAGACTGGACTACGTGTTCAAACTCGGTAACTATTCTAGGTTCAGTATATCGACTACCCCAATCAATGCGTGTTATTATTCGGGTTTACGCAATGCTATGAGTATTCAATGAGAATGTAATATTTTTTATCATGTAAAGTCATACATGTTGTATAACTTAATGTCCAACCAACCTATGGAACTCCTAAGTAAGTTCATGTTGCATTGCCTAACTCCAAATAGTAACACACACTAATTGGGATAGTCAATGTAGTCAACGTATTTGGAGGAGGGGAGGGGGGGTATGAGTGTTTATCGAGCATGAGAATTCTCACTTTGTTTTTGTTTTTGTTTTTTGGTTTTTTGGTTTTTTGGCACAAAATTCTCACTTTGATAACGAACTAGACAATCATACGAGGAATGTGGCTACGGCCTCGATTTGGATATGCTAACCATCTTGTATTATTGGAAACATTTTAGACCCATCTACCTTTTATACCACAATTTATATAACTAGGATCCATATTTATTGAGTCACTAGTTGAGTTATCTGGCCCACTCTAAACCCATCGGAGTTTAACAATGGGGGACCAAGTTATTGGAAGTGAGCAATTCACTTGGCTTGGTGTTTATGGTGTCTATGTAAACTCGTCCATTGTGGTTGAGGGCTTCTAGTGAACATAAGTATGCTCCTGCATGTTGTTGGTTGATTCATTCCAATTGGATCACACAAGACTAATTTAAAATCTTGATGACATTTTGGGAGTCAACATATTCATAGATATCCACTTTAGGGCTAAATAACATTTTGTCGTGTTCCTTCCTTATGGATGAATTTAGATAGACACTACAAATCCTTGGCTATTTTACTTTATTGTGGTCACAAACTCATCATAAGTACATGCATGAAATGAACTTTTAACCCTTTGAAACAAAATTTGCATAGATTATGTTGTAATTGCCACATCATCGTCCCCTTAGCATGTCACTAGTTGGATGCCTTTCTCAAAAGAAGGTGTTTTTGGGTGTAAGTTAGGTGGTCATAGCATTATTCAACACCTGAACTGATATGTTGTAGGGCCGGGGAGGAAATGTAGGTAAATTATTGAGTAAAGAAGTAGAAATTCATAACATTACTAAGCAACTACATGATGTTCTTTTATTTTATTTTATTTTTTAACCCAAAGAAAGAGGTTGCGATCAAAATACTATGATAATTCATAGTTATTTGTGAAAAAGTTTGCATTACACAACATAAGTGCTCCACATAAATGAGGAATCCCAAGATCAAAGATGAAAATATGCTCATGTGATATGCGTTCTTATGAAACACAACCAAGGAGTTGTGTAATGTTATGTTATCTCAACACCAATCAACACTGAATTTGGATGTTGGGAGAAGGACACCCCATGACATTTGTGCTTTCTCATCTTACCTTTGTGACAACTCCCTCGCTTTGATACCCAAGGCTCACAAAAGAAATAAAAGAATGCTTATGGTGTGAAGAAAGGAAGGTGGTTAAACGTTGTTTAACAATAATGTTATGTTCAATCTCTACTTTACAATCGTGTTTTGAGAAGTTGATTTGAAACTATTAAATTGTTTTTGTTCTCCCAAATGATGGCTAGTTTTCCCAACGGAATCATTAGGTTCATGGGAAACTTCGATTCTCAATCCTTAAAACTTGTCTCCGCGTATTATCGTTTCTTCAACAAATCCAATAGTCTTCACCCATTATTTGCTTACTTATATGTTTGTGTATTTATTCACGGATATAGATATGGCAACCGACGTGCTTGCTCTAAGAGCAAAGCCAGTCGGGTCCAACACCCATTTCAAGTAAACACAAGCGTCCATCGCGTTTTGTGCATTTCTTGATACAAGTCGGACAATTCTCCTACCAGTTGGTGGCCATATCCATAAGGCCTATATGAAAGAACTTTGTGGACTTCACACCAACTTGCAAAATAATGTCATAACAATTCCCTTTATTTTAGATGCACTATATTGCAAATGGTATTTTAATGTCACTTGACTAGTAATGTCACTTACCCTATTATAGGCTTTATTCCAAGTTACACTAATGACCAAAAATATTGATCAACAGTGTCACCACATGACACTTCTCATTTGCATGCTCCATAAATTTCTTTTCTTCTATTTGTCTCTTCTTTTGTCTTGTCGTTTTGTAAAAGTTGTCAATGATGTGGGCACATTACCCTCTTGCACATCTAGGCGAAAATTACAAGTGGAGGCAATATTGTTGATTGTGTCCCTAGGGAATACACTCTTTGTACATTACTCATTGCACATGTGTCCAAGGATAACAACAAAACCACATTTATAATTGTCAAAGTCCAATTTTAACGTGTGTATACATACATAATGGAATTTGACAAATGAGCTTTGCAAATAACTGCTCTTGATCATTCAAATTTAAAATACCTACAATATATTTATGTTCCACGATAATGTTCAATCTGCTATAATTCTTTTCTTAGAATATCCATATGAACTTATACAAATGGATCCTATCCTTTGAGGGTACTATTTCAATTTTGTTCTCACTTGGTATTATCGTTCATTACCATCTGTCTCCACATCTTTCACTCAAATACCTCCCAATTACAAAAACTAATTATGGGGGACTGTTTGTGTGTATTGGTTTCATTGCAACTAGGAGACACGTTTTAAACGACCAAAGACGATATTGGAATAGTTTTTCTAATGATGTATGACATGTCTCGTTTGATGGAGAAATGAGCCCACTATGATTGATCAAAGTTCCAAGGGCTTGGGAACCAACATACCAAACAATCTTTCCATCAACTTTAAGGAGGTCCTTGTGAGGGACCTCGAGGCCCTTCCAAGAGCTCAAACATGGCTCCAAATCTTGGAAACACACTTTACCCCCCCCCCCCCCCCATGTACACATACAAAGATGTTTTTTTAACCCCTATATGTGTATATATACTCAATACATAATTTCCAAAAATGACCTCCTCGGTTGAACACACATGCTATGGTCTATAAGGTATTTGCATCCTCTTGGGTTTGTGTCTCACTACGATTCTCATTGTGGTGTTGCTCATTTTCGAGTTTGGTGTACTTCAACATGACCTTGAAACATGCTTCAAGAGGAATTAGAAGGACCTTGAAGAATGTTTTATCATTTCAAAGGCAAACTTCTAAAACAAACAAACAAGCCAATTCTCACATGTCCCTCTCAAGGCCAACCGCTCGGTCCCCACACAACTGCATGTTTTGTCTAATTTTTTTTTTTACAAACTATGTTATATCATACTCTTCAGTGTTGATACTAACTACTTATGTTGTTTGGATTAAAGAAATGACAGTGTCAGTAAAAAGTTATAGCAACATATAACTCCGACTAGTAATTACACTATTTAGGCAAAACAACGTAGTTGAAACTATTATGTTCACCTTAATAGGTTACCCCACTATGATTGGGTCCTAGTAGGGTGCGACCATAAATCAAATGCTACGAGTGTAACTTTCCATAGCTTTATTCCAACCTTATGTAGCTTCACCTTAAAGTTCACGTGGGATTCAGGTTAAGGTCTTAGGTTGAAGCGGCTCCTAGTTTTGGTAATGTAAAATAAGACATCTAGTGATTATTATATTTTGGATGAAGAATTCAAAAGACATGAAACATGTTGATGGACTTTATCATCAACATACTCCTTTTGGGTATGGACTCTAACCATATGCACTATAAAAGGTTACCATACAATGAGCCATGCATATATGATTAAATCATCATTGTTTTATTGGAAACTTGTATATAAATGGTGCATGGTTAGGTGTGGATTCATGAATGGACTCCAAAATACATGTTCTTAAAAAGAAATTGGACTACGTGCTCAACTTTTTTCAACCTTTCCAAGCTCAACGATCTACAAAAATGTGGGAGAAAGAGGAGGGCGGGGGCGCCTATGTGATTATTTGAAATAATATGTTTTTTTGATCTCCAAACCTTTAGAGTGAAGTAGTTATAGCCACAAGTTGTTGATCATCATATGCTAGCAATACTTTTAATCACGATTGGATTACACAACTGAATTTGTTTCAAACCCACGTGTCTTATGAGTATGGGCAAGTGCCGTTCCGACCATTTGCATCCGTGCATAAGAATACATTGCTATGTTATGGTTCCCCGCCCTTGTGGTCCCCCTACCTTTTTTGAACAGTAGGGAACGGCAAACACAACCACCACCACCACCATTACCACCGTCACCTTGTCTGTGATATTTAGAATGTGGAGCTGACTCCAAGGAGGGGGGGGGAGTGGACTTTAGATGTTAATATAGCACAACACCCCATGACAAGGGTGGATAACTTAGACGTAAGTTGAATTCTTTTTGCGTAAAAAGTGCCACGTGTCATCATTTGGTTGGCTAAAACTTCTTAAAAGTACATGTTGTGGAAATTGAATTAAATAGAGACGTGCCCCATGAATTGTACCATAACTTCTAGTACGGTAGAGGACCCCCACAAAAAGGTGGGGGGGGGGGGACTTTAGATGTGGGCCGACACATGACCAAAAGGTTAGTAGTGTCTAGGCAAACTTGTCCATTGGGAAGGTGAAGCACAAGCTATTACGTGCTATGTTTTGATTATAACATACTCAACACCAAAAAAATTAAAACTTCAAATTAGTCAAAATTACCACATGTCATCATACAATTGGTTGGGACAATTTAAAAAGATGATATATAAATTGAATTTAGGTAGATCCGTGCCCATTGGACCTATTATCAACGCACGGTTTTGTGACATAGTTGTTCATTAGGTGAAGTGTGTCCTCTGCATGTGCCAAAAGCGAGTGAGGTATCAGAGTTATTTGTAAATGTCCTTAAAGAGGGATGATCCTTCTTTGAGAAAACATTCTATTAAAAGCTCATTAGCTCGTCATATTTTGGAGCTTATTTTGAAAGTTGGGTAAAAATTTTGGGACCTCCTCTTTCCATCTTTCAAACTTTGAAAAAAAATTAAGATCTAAAATAGGCTATGCACATGGGACACGTCATCCTAAAGCTTGGGTCGACCTATGCAAGGTTAGCTTTGTGCACCCATCCTAGTAGGACATCCTAGAAAGTTGGTTTTTAATAACCCTCTTTGATGGCACTCTTCGTGCATGGTAATCCAACACATTAAAAATAGGTGGGTGACTTTGTGTTAATTCTTACAGACTCAAGGTTTGGGACTAAACCCATCGCTTCAACTCCTTTACTTTATAGCTAAGTCTATTCTATCTTAACTTTCAAGTTCTTAGTTACTTAGGCATAATGGAACACATGATTAGATTAAGATAGACACGTCTAATTCCAACATAGCCATGATTTGGACACCTATATGACCCACTTAATGAGCACGAGAATCTTCATCACGACATAACACTATTAGATTGCTATCAACCGTTCCATTCTAACGATATTTAATGACAATGCTTCACTCAAAACTCACTCATTTCCTAGGTCAAATCTACTTAATGACAAACATTGATAAGGTATGATTCTAGCAGCTTACATGACATGTTTGCGGCCCCACCCAACTCGATCACTTCGTTGAACAATGTAAGAAATTTAAATTTGCTTAACTATCTCACACTAATTGCATGTTCCATATCCTACGAGAAGCGGGTGTATCGAGAAAAGCGTCCAAATAACACGTGTCTACCCTACTACACTAGATACGATATTTAGTGTGACTTACTATTTGGAGTTACACGGTGCTATGTATTTTTATTATTGAAAAAGAATTTTACCAAGTAAAGTTGCCAATGTTCTATAATGTCCAAACTACCAATGTAACATTTGTTAGTAAAATATGAGATGTACAGTAAATAGATATAGCATTGCGTAATTCCAAATAGTAAGTCACACTAAATATCATATTTATGCCCCCTTCCCACCTGGCTTTAGCTAAAACTAAAAGTTGGTTCTAACAACCTGGCCTTCACACTATTGATGTTATATGGTGCCGAGCCTAGTTGGCAAATGATGTGGCATGGCTTAAAAGTGGAGGTTTTAAGCCTCAGCACCGAACCTCCCATCAATACCTAAACATGAGGCAAGAATATAAGACCTTTAAAAGTGTCGCCTCCCACCCTTGTGATTGGTTACTTTTTAGTCTTAGCTATGAGGGCACGAGGAGCTCCATTAACAAAAACCGATGGTAAGACATGTGAGCAGTAAGGCATTTGGGGATGGGACAAAAACTACCCAACATGTCATTGCTTGGTAGATAAAACAAAGAACATGTGTGAAAGCTACTTAACTATAACCCACTTGAAAATCTCCAGAGCAAGTTCTTGTAGGTCCGCTGGGATAGCCGGATGCCTCAACTATAACCGAGGGAGCTTTACCTGGTTTTTAGGAAATACTTTGGGTCTTATTAGCTAAAGTCAGGTGGGAAGGGGGCATTAGTGTACTTCATTTGATCACATGTACTAAATCAACAACAATTACATCACACTTGAACATACCACGACGTGTCATCATACGATTAGTTAGAAAACTTTAATAGAAAATGACATGGATTCATAACGTGAGTCCTGGGTGGCCTGTTTCATCAAGTACTCATGCAGACGTTCCCTTGCCCGTAGCCTGATGTAAGCAAGCATAGCAATCAATGAAGAGTTCTAAACCCACGTTGAAGCCCATAATAAGCTCTATTTTTTTTGGGGGGGTCGTACTTGAATACAGTGATATTATTCCACATCTTAATATGCCACGTGTCGTGATGTGATTGGTGGGGTACTTAAAAAGGATGACATGGAATTGTAATGTGTGTTTGAAAAGGCCGTTTTTTCAATACCAATAGATGCGGAGGCCATTCTTGTCAAAATCTAACCAATCTTGGACCGGTGTATACAATAGGTGAATGCACGGTATCAATACAATATTGACAATGGCATAGAACAACCTCTTTGACTACTCCGATTATCCCAATTAGTGTGTGTTACTATTCCGGAGTTATGCAATGCAATAATGGCATTCTCATCGTTACTAGAGCGTTGCATGTTGGACCCACTAGGATGGAGTTTAAATTTTTTTGCTTTAATGAATGTTCAATAGATTATTCGGACATTCTAGAACATAGACGACTTTGCTTGGTAAGATATTGCATTCTTGTTGAATAGTTACATCGATGCGTAACCCTAAATAGTAACACACACTGATCGGGGTGATCGTCGTAGTACCAAAATGATAATACAAGCTAAATGTTGGTATCTGGTACTGAATACCTCAAGATAAAAGAATATTTGTATATCCAAAAACCGTAAATTGAGTCAATACCAGTCTAAATCATATTCATATCATGACAATTTAATTTTGGTATGAAAATCTTGTATGGTATGTAAACCCGAATAGTATTGGAAACAAATACATCCTTAGATTCACATACCTCATTGGTGTATAAGAATATAAAAAAGTGAAAATCCCCATTATAGATACCCAAATGGTTTAAAAAATAGACAATACTACATTGATTCTAACTTAGCATGTCAAAATGTACGGAATGTAACTCTACACCTTCCCTTTGTAAGCCAAAATCAAATTGAACCCTCAACCCCTAAAGGCCAAGGCAAACATTTTTGTCTAGGCAATCATCAATTCCCAACACCAACCAACATACAAATATGATTATGCTACAATCTTTTGAATTTGGACCCATGGACGTTTGATTTTTCTCTCACCACAACCCTAACTCTACAAAGTTTCCATCCGTATGGGCAAATCTACCTACCATAAGAAGGACCGAGCTTCTTCAATGAGCTTCCAAATTGGATTGGACCATTTCACACGATTTTGGAAAGGTTTTGCTTCGGCTTCCAAGGGTCAACATACAACTCATGATACAACTTTGGTTTTGGTCTACTAAGGTAGAAATACCATAAACCATGAAGCAGTGGATGAGTGGTGGCAGGTTCGGAGGAGATCAGGGGAGGAGGGTTACACCGGTCAAATCCGACGGTCGAGAAAGCACACGCAACGTGGCCTCACCATAAGCCAGAAGCTACTTTCATCGCCCATAGACTTCTTCTCGACTACCCTCTACTCATGCAGTAGACTTCCGTGAGAATAGTGAAGCGCCATTTTTGAAACCGATAATCACGAAGCTAGCAGCTTGAAATGCGTGTACAGTCAGTTTAGCCAAATTTAGTCATGTTTGACTACCATCAATCATAGTTTCATGTACTCATGAGTTAACTAGTTCAGGTGATGTTATGTGTGGAAATGAGCATTACCGTGTTCGGTTTATGAAGGAGAATCTAGTGAACGAGTAGGGGTTTAACAAACTTTCCACTTTAAAAAATTGTAGGATTTTTTCAAAAAAACCAAATTTTACAGGGAACAAAAACATGAAACAACTTGCATTCTTCATGAATCCTTCTTTTCTACCTTGGGAAATTATGTCATGATTTGAAGACCATGTCTTCAACACAAATCACGTTATTTTCATGGTTTATGGTATTTCTACCTTAGTTACACTCGTCATTTAGGGTTGACATCACATGCGATCATACTTACACATCTTTATTTATTGGCTCTGTCTGTAGGATAGAGACTATGCATCAACTTCTTCGTTTCAAGAGCAAATTTCCTAACCACTTTGCGTTCACACTTGGACGTTACTTGTTCTTGTTATTTTTGGTCCACCTTATTTAATGTGGACTCTCTCTCTCTCTCTCTCTCTCTCTCTCTAATTGCTCCCTAAAATGTATTGAAAGAAATCTAGTTAACTATAGTTATTTCGGCAGTTCTTGATTATTCATTTTAAAAATTTCGAGTGATAAATGAGTAGCTTCAATCCTTGACCCGCATTTGAGAAGAAGGTGCCCAAAATCCAAGAAAGGGTTGGTATAGTGAATAACCATGGATTGGCATGAGCAAAGTGGACAACTACAATTATAGTCTTTCATAGTAAAGGACAGAGGCTCACGGTTTTACCGTTTTCTTGTTTACTCTTCTTCCCAAAGCTGAATGTGCAATGATGTTGTCGGCTTTATTCGTTTCATGAACTTGGTGACACAGCAGTGGGGCAGGAGTTGCTTGTGGGGACGCTAGTTCCAAGACTCGGATAAGCCATAAGGCTTGGGTATAAAGCACCTTCCATCATTTAATTTTTTTAATTTAAATTAATTATTTTCTTTCTTTTTGCGTCTTTTGTTCTTTGTGAGAGCAGTTGACATTCTTTCACGGTGTCTGTCAAAGACGAATGGATGATGTCATGGTCCTCCCTTTCAAACTCCGTGCACAATTTCATAACACTTTCCCAAGCCTTGTTTACCACCACCAATGATCATGCAATACGAGCATATACTATAAACTTTGTCGGACCTTGGTCTCGGCCAACTAATGACATGGGCTATAAAGTCACGGGACTATGACAATGTGTAGGTTGAAATGGTGGCCCTATAAGTTGGTCACCGATGTTGGGTTGGTGAGAGGGAATTATTGCATACAAGTGTGTGTATCTCATTCATCCGCGTGATAACAAAAAGAAAACGGTAGAACCGTGAGGCTCTGACCTTTACTATGAAAGACTAATTGTAGTTGTTCATTTTGCTCATGCCAATCCATGGTTATTTACTATACCAAACCTTTCTTGGATTTTGTGCACCTTCTCAAATGTGGGTCAAGGATTGAAGCTACTCATTTATCACCCAAAAATTTTAAAATAAATAATCAAGAACTGCCAAAATAACTATAGTTAACTAGATTTCTTTCAATGCATTTTAGGGAGCAATTATAACTCTCTCTCACTCTAAACTATAGTTAACATCCACATTAAATAAAGTGGACCAAAAATAACAAGAACAAGTAACGTCCAAGTGTGAACGCAAAGTGGTTAGGAAATTTGCTCTTGAAACGAAGAAGTTGATGCATAGTCTCTATCCTACAAACAGAGCCAACAATACTCGGGGAACACACACACACATATATATATATATATATATGTGTGTGTGTGTGTGTGTGTGTGTGTGTGTGTGTGTGTGATCTATGTAAACCTTATATGTGAAAAACCTAAAAAGTGAACTTTGAACTTTTTAGTTTTAATTTTTGAAATGAATGTTTCTAGATAATCTGACTCCAAAAATGACACAAGAGTTTCCAAAATAATGTAGTGGGGTCAATGAAGAGTCGGTGCTCAACGTGTAGGTAACTTGGTTTCTTCATCCACGATAAAATGGGTTTACATGGATGTCAAGAACCCCAAATCTGAAAATCGCATTCCCATTTTACTAGTAGATTTTGAAACCATGATTTACTTTCATTTTTGACACATTGGAAATTAATTACCGTAACTTGATCCCTGAAGGGATTTTAAAAACATTTAATTCATTTTAAAAAGAAAGCACGGATGGATGGATGAAAGAAAACGTCTGGCTAAGTTAGTGCACCTTCTCATTCATGGGCTCATGCGATTATCAAGCCTATGATGAAGTAAATGGCTCGGAAATCAATCAAAGTTTTATGTGCGGATTTCAACCTTCAATGCATGTTTTTTTTTCAAAGTTCGGATACTTTATGACATCAACGTGACATGTAAGAGGCTCCTGTGGTTTATTAGTCACATACAAGTTTGAGGAGGTTGACTATGGTCCATTAAGGCTCCATTAAGGCTCCACGATTTTGGGCCTTAGCCCCCTTCACACTACACAAAATATGATGTTTAGTATGACCTATTGTTCGGAGTTACATGCTTCTATATCTTTTTACTATTAATGTGTTTTTTTTACCAAGTAAATGTGTTAATGTCTTATAGTGTTCAAACAACCTATTCGACCATGGTTGGTAAGAAATGAGATGCACAACAAACGTTTATAGCATTGCGTAATTCCAATTGATAAGTCACACTAAATACCATATTTTGTGTACTTACGGCACGAGTTGAGGGATCAATCTTCTAATCTTTGTTGATGAAGATTACAATATTTGTAACAAAAGATCGCATTTGGAACTAAGCTATGAATTCGGGTTACTTTCTTTGAGGATCTTCATTGTGTCTTGTGGGTATGTTGGTGGCTCATTGTTGTGGGTATGTTGATAGCTCGAAACTCATTATTGATGGTGTTGAGGTCCTTGAGAACACTCCATTGCACTCAACATCTTGGATTTTTGTTGCAAGATGTTGCTTTGCCTTTGGAGGGCTTGGTGCACCAAGGCTGAGGTGCATTTATATGTTGATTTGCAATCCCACCCAAATCGGGTTCTTCTCCATGCCATAAACCACCCAAATGAGAGTAATTATTACACATGAGACCCTTGTGGATGTTTTAATGTTGCCTTAGATTAAGATTTGAGGTTTTGATGCCCACTTTTGCACTTCAAGCACTTGGAAATGCATGTGAGGCCCTTACATATGGATGTTTTGATGTTGCATTAAGCTTAGATTTGGTGCCACATTAGGCTGATTTGGGGTCTTGATGGCCATTTTTGCACTTGAGGCACTTTATGTCTTGCATTAATTTTTTTTAATTTATTATTATTATTTTTCATGTTTATGGTGACTACATGTGCTATGATGAAATATGTAATGCTTTGTGACCCTCCTGTGGTATGATGTGCCCATTTGTGAACCTTGTGGTCCATCTAGGGACCACTAGATTCATTCACATGTGAACAAGGTGGTGTCAAGTTGTTTGGGTGCTAGTTGTGGGGCATTTATGGGGCACTTGGGGGGTTGTTGCCTTGCATCTTGAGCCACTTTTGCCTTGAATTGTACACTATTGCATAGTTGGTTGTATGTGCGGTATGGTCTAAATAAATGTGAGTTTGATTGGGGATTTGTTATCCATTTGTGGGACTTCAAAACCCCTAAATACCCAATAGACCATACCAGATGCTCTTGTGGGTGATTTCATGTGCTATGACGATGGATGTACAACTTTGTGACCCTCTTTTTAGGTGGATGGTATCATTTATGGACCTTTAGGTTCATCATGGACCACCAATAGGATGTAACATGGTTCATGTAGGTTCACCAATAGTCCAACCCATATAGTGTTTGAATGCAATCAGGTGCTTTGATGCTAGCCCTTGTGCTATATGGCATTGTTTGGAGTTGGTGTGTCCATTTATGAGCCATGAAAAACCAAATCAAATGCTCTTGTGGGTGCATTTGGGTGTTCTGATGCTAGAAATATGGTTCTTTTTTTGGATGTGATGTTTTAATTTGTGAGCACAAGTACATTTTAAGGTGCAAAAACATGGTTATATGGGTGCTTTGATGTTCCATCTCGTGCTAGTTTGTCTTGAAATGCTTGTGTTGTCTCCATGTTGGGTGCCACTAGGTACATGTTTGAGTGTGAATTGCCAAATTGGATGTTCCAACATGCACGGATGGGTGCTTTGATGTTCCATCTTGTGCGAAGTTAACCATAATGTTATTATCTAAGTGTTGTTGTATAGGACTTTGCAAGAACATGGATCAAGAAGAACAACAATTAGTGGAGGTCTCTTAGCTGCCCACGGCGGAGTGTGTGGTCTACTATGTGGACAAAGGGAAGAGGCATGAGAAATTGAAGAAGACGGCAAGAGGAAGTTGTGGCCAAAGGGACATGTGATGAAATGTGTTGGCCCAAAACAATGGGCATTTGGGATGCAACGTTATTTCAAAACCTATCGGAATGCCTCCAGTGCACCACCATTGTTCTTGATGTTTGACTCCATACCACTACCATCAGATGGAGATTGTAGTAACTCACAATCGTGGGTGGAGGCATTGACAAAACAAAGGTGTTTCATCCGGGGACACCATTGTGTTGTCCACCTCCATTGGGGCAACCTCCAACAACATGGATGTCAACACACCATGAAGGGGAGGGTGACGCTTCGGAGGATATAATATTGCTCACCGATGCCTCTAAACATGAGGATTTAGTGGACAATGAAGATGCCATGGACTGGAAACTTGCAAAGAAATAAAATAAAATATTGACGCCACGGGGAAATTTCAAGTGAAGTGGACATTGAAGCTTCCATGGGTGGAAGGTGTTTATGATGCATCGGGGTTGCTTGCAACTGTGCAATGCAAAGAATGTTCCACCATCGAGAGGAGGCCGAAGATGATGAGGCCAAAGTGGGATACATTGAGCAAGCATGAAGGGAGGAGGATGGTTGATATAAACATCCCCAAGCACAACATTAAGAATGGGCAGTGGTATGAATCATTGATGACACTTTGTTTGTGGGAGAGCTCCTCAAAGTGTGTTGGAGCAAGTGAATTATACAAATAGGGGTGAGAGGGATTAAAAAAAGGTATAAATTGTTGCAATTTTACATTTCTTGATGGGTGGACAACTTCTGCTTGAATATGAACGATTGGCTCCCTTGTGCAATGTCCTTGGTGTTCCACATTACCCTCGAATGCATTGGAGCATCTCTTATGATTGGGTGATGGTGGAGTATGTGTACTCACAAGAGCATGTGGCCATGGTCAATGTGATGAAAAATGCTAATCACATTGCCTTGACTTGTGATGAGGTTACTTCAATTGACAATGGGAGCCATTTGTCGATTCATATGTATGTGGTGAGCACTTGGGCGAGGCAACCCATGATGATATTTCTCCAATGGATTGTGGATGGGGCTGGTGTGGACAACTTGGCCATCATGATCATGGATGCTTGGCGGAAGGAGGACTTGAAAATGAGGACTTTGCAAAGGAACTACTTTGCTTTGGTGTGGATGGGGTGGCCACATTCCAAGGTGCAAAAACATGTGTCACCAAAATAATAATAATGATGTTTGTATCGGAGTCCATTGCATGGTTCATAATGCAACCTTGCTTTCAAAGCCTCGACGGTTTGGAGATTGTGAAGAAGATCAAGGACTTGTTTCAAGCAACTCATTCATACTTTTCCCATTCACCTTAGCGACACTTGGAGTTCGTGAAGCTTGCAAATATGATGGAGACTTAGGAATTAGGAATTTCAAGAGTTTGTTGGACTCCTTTCATACAGACCATCCACACCAAATGGGTATCCGATCTCAATGGTGATAGGTAGGACCTTGCATTCATTGTGAATGGACACAACTTGTGGGCAACACACATGGAGGATGGAGCGGGTGATCCCATTGTGATTGATCGAGAGATGTGGTTGGGCTTGGTTGCACAAGTGAAATTAAAGTGCTCATGTACGTTCAATCACGTTGATCGCAGGGTCAGTGTTTCTTCTCTTCTCTCTACACACGTACATAGTTGTACAACTGCAATGCTTGATCTACCTAATTGTTTTCATACAAATTATGAATCTCTTATTTTATTTGTAAGCATCTTTGCTAAATATGTTGTAGTTTGTTATTGTAGGTGTAGCCACGCAATACATCGATGAGTTGGATGCTTGTTTCCTGCAACAATCGGTGCTTGATGCTTTGGGTGTTGTATACCCTCAATATTGGATGCAAGAGGGGTGCGAGGAGTCGTTTGGAAAACACCTTGATATCTTGAAGGATTTCTAATGTGAGGTGAAGTTAATGAAGGTGGGGGATGAGATGAAGCACTTCATGCCTTTGTTAGATCGTTGGGAGCTAGATTCATAGTAAGGCATGTTCAAGATGGCCATGAGGAGTAACATCAAGGGAACAATGTCGTCACCTCTTGATTTGAACCATTTGACTCGGTTGTGGAGGATAATGAATGCTAGTCGCCTATGAACCCATTCCATTGCAGAGTATGTGAAGCTTGCATTTGTCCATGTCCTAGGGAGTGCAGAAGATGAGAGATGTATTTTCTAGCTTGAGCTTCTTGACAAACAAACTCCCCACAAGCTCCGTAACTCCCTTGATGAGCACCTCCCATTGGTAGTTGGCATGTACACTCAAAAGTCCATTACCTTGGAAGGATTTCCATATGATAGCACCTTTGACATGTGGATGGGTTATGCATAGCGTTTGAGGTATGGAGTGTAGAAGGTGTATATGTAATAAACACGAACAATCCATGGAGAGAAACCTTCAATGTCATGTTTGGAGAAGTTAAACAATTTGAGTCATGCAGAAGGTGCACAATTTTGACCTCTTAAACAAAGCATCCAATGATGCAACTTTTTTTCTTTTTGCCCATCTTGTTGCAAGGTGACAATGTTGTGTTTGTACAATGTAACTCATTTGCACACTTGGATTAAGTTTGGCATTCATATGTTTTTGTTGCTCCTTTATGTAAAGCCAACATTTGTCTCTTTATTGAAGAGGAAGGAGCCATGTTGCAAAGTCCAAGAAGTGGTTGGAGCCACCCCTACCACATAAAAAATGTAGCCACGTAGTCCTTCCCATCAATTTATAGTCTAAGAGGTGCTATATGACCCCCCCCAAAGAAAAAACTATCAAAGCCTTTTCATTTGCCCATTAAAAAAATAATTTGTTGCTAGAGTAGCCCTTAGTAGGCCTATAGTGGTGGCCATGACACCTATTTTTCTAAATTAAAAAAATGGGTTATTTTCTAGGGAGATCTTTTGGGCATAATCAATCAAAATCCTAGTATTCCAAGTCTAACCGGTTACATGTTGACATCTTTTGGAGATTCTTTATTAATCTAAGATATATTCTTTAGATTCCTCCAAGACGACGGGTAATTCTCCTAAAGTCTAGAACTTCAACTAGTTATTCTCAAACTCATAACCGGTTCATCTGTAACTACACTACATATGATATTGAGTGTCACTTACTATTCGGAGTGACACATTCCTACATTTTTTTTCATTACTATTGATGTATCTTTTTTTTTTTACCAAGTGAAAATGGTAATGTTCTATAATGTCCCAAAAACCAATGCAACCATTCTTGGTAAAAAAATGAGATGCACAAGAAGCAATTGTAGCCTTGCGTGATTCCAAATCATAAGTGATACTAAATATCATATTTAGTGTAGTGGTTGGTTCTCCCCTTTCATTGAAGTGAAATCGTTGAATTTAAGAACCCTTTTTCCAATACTGTACGTTCGGCTTTAGGAAACTATGGACCAACTTAGGTAATGTGCACAAGGCTCATGTGATGGCCTGCCCCTCACTTTTGACCAATGAACGTGGAGAACCAACCACTACACTATATAGGATATTTAGTGTTTGATACACTAAATACGAACACATACTCTAAATATCAATAACCCTACGAAAGTAAGTAAAATTAAATGTAAACTTAAACACTAAATATCAACTATGGTAATATGTGGAAGTTACATGTTTGAATTTAATGTTAGTAAGATGTGAAGAAAAAATTGATTCAATAAGGGAGGTGGCAGTAGAGAAGGTAGCGGCACGTTTATGTCTAACACTAATTGTCAAAGAATTGAAAATTAGTGTTGAGCATGGTAGGGTGGTAATAATATTAATTATAATCAAATACTAAATATCCTATTTAGTGTAGTTTCAATTGAACCGGTTTAGTTTGAGAAATAACCGGTTGAAGTTCAAGAGCCCATGAATCTATGGAATATAACTCAAATTGCTAGAGAAACCGAATAATCTAGAGGTGCAACTCCATAATTATTATGGATGTGTGTCACAAGTGGCAAGGACCAATGTTGGTTTGGTATCACCTTCATTTGATGTCATTTGGGCCTCTATAATGAGTAGTTTACATTTTTTTGGATATCAGGAGGGTATGAGTAATTGAGGATATCTTTGTTTTCAACACCATATTATCTCTCTCTCTCTCTCTTTCATTTTGGGGCTCCCCACAAGTGTGACCGCTAACAAAATGAGGCCCATGTAAGGGTCGTTTTACACACGAGTGAAAGGGGAGAAATTTAAGCCAACTCGGTCGCTATCCTTACTTCTTCAAAAACCAACCGTTTATTTGTTGAAGTGCTTTAGTCACTCCTCACGCATTTACTAAGAATAGAAAGGTGCAAGATATGGTTCGGTTTATATCCTAGAATTTTGATTTTGAACTGGTGAATTGGGAAAATGAACTGGTTGATCTATAACTGGTGCCTGGTTCCCCTCATTCATCACTACACACGGACCAAGAGTTGTGACCATGAAAATCTAAGGGTCCTTGAAATTATCCAAAGGCTTTACCATGAGAAATAGAAATTTAATGTTGCAATTGATGGGCCCTCAAGCTTAGTGTAAAGTGCAAGAGGTCCATCTTGAGGACCACAACATATAATATGGACAATCCAAATTAGCAGGTAGTCTGGGATCCCATCATACGTTGTACACATTTAGAATATCGTATGTATGTGAGGCCCATATCAAGCTCCAAACTACTCCAAGAGTTTACCTTAACTTCCCAAGCCTATAAAAGGGTTGTTTTGAGTCCTGGGAAGTGGACTCTTTATTGGAAACCTAAATGACATGTGTGTGTAAATATGAAATAAACCCCCCTATGCATGGGAAATCTATAGAGAAAAATAAATGTTTATGTATTAACAATAGGTTAAAAGATGGATTCATGTATTTATACTATGCTTTTCAATTTCATATAAAAAATGCCTCCACTACATACACAAAATAAAAATCATGAAATAAATAGATACAAATTTATTACATATATAATCCAATTTCCATTTCCAATGAAAAAATCACTGAACATATTGACCAGTATACTCCTAGCACCCTCTTTGGTGGGACAGGGGGAACCACTCCAAGTTCGCTTCACACTACGGTTGAGGGACCACTGGAGTATGTGAATGCAAGATGGAAGTAAGGTCTACATGGATTCCTACATGGCATCGAATGGATCATGTTTCATGGTCACTTGGACTATTTTCAAAAACCACGTCTTGGAGGTAGGCCTAACACAAAACTAGGAGACCATGGCACTCCGAACGCTCACAACCGTTGGTTTATTCTATTTTATCATATGTGAGGACCTGCATGAATAGAATTTCATTGAAATAGCATTTGGTTGAGGCCCCGGTCACATATGACTTCACACTACACTTGAGGATCCGTGACCACACTACATGATTTTGGAGGTGTCTTGGGACGACCTTTGGACACTTTCTTTTGGGCTCTCATAACTTCATGGTCACGGCTCTTGGCTCATGTGTGGAGTGACCCCAATACAATATCTGGTGAACCATCAAACATTATCCACTTGATGCCATGTAGGACACCATGTATATGTTTTCAGCCATCCCAATTTCTTTGGTCCCTCAAGCCCTTGGGGTCTGGTGTAAAGCAAACTTGGACCATCTCCGGCTTCCCAACCAATCAATCACATGATTTGTACACCTATCATGGCTCAAGGGTCCTCAAGCCTTAGTGTAAAGCTGGGCCTAGGTTAGGCCTCCTAAGATATGGCAAACACCAATTTTATCGCTTTTAGCTTAAATTCGGTGTCCAAAAATCTTCAAAATCGGCAATATATAAAAAGTTGCAGATTGCCTCGAACTTAATCACTTTTCGTGACGTAAGTTGTAAAAGTGTTAGTTGCTTGTTCTATTGGGCCCCAACGCCATCATCGAACCTAGTCGGAACATGAATTCCCATCACAACACGACGTTGCTTTGCCTGAAAGATGCCCTCTAGGGTTAGGTTCATCATTGACTGTCGAAAGTCAGCTTTGTCCCATTTCAGAATGCTAAAATCCCACTCAATGCTTGTTGTGTTGGTGAAAGCATTTACCAATCTACCGCAGATTCTTTCGCAAATGCTCAAAGCATCCCTTGAGATCATCTCATCCCATATTGAAGAACGTTGTATGATCCTGCTTATCAACGAGGAGCTTGGAGCCATGTTCCCTCTACGACGACTTGGCGTCCTCGCCGACAAGGTTGGGTCTACGACTCTACAGACACCTAGTCATCGACGGTACACAAAATCTGATATTCAGTGTGACTTATTGTTCGGAGTTACATGTTCCTATATCTTTTTACTATCAATGTACTTTTTTACCAAGTGAACGTGTCAATGTTCTACAATGTCCAAACAACCAATTTGACCATGGTTGGTAAACCATGAGATGCACAGTACACAATTATAGCATTTCGTAATTCCAAATCGTACGTCACACTATATATCATATTTTATGTAGTGTCATAACAAAGAACACCTCCAATGACACGTTTGCGCATCGTTTCTGGACAAAACATTCACTTCTTATTTTCGGCGTCCAAGAAACCTTATATTATCTAAATGTGACGTTTAAAACTAGAATACCACACCACTTTTTAGGAGGCCTGGCCTAGGTACTTAACTTCATTGTGACACAGGCTTTGCCATGACAAGTAAGTTAAATTGTGGGACAGAAAGAACTTTCTGGAAGGCGTAGTAATAAGGGTGATGGCTTGATTACTGCTGGCAAATGTAGACAACAAAATCTCGACCAGGCTAGTAAAGGAGCCCTAGCCTAAAAAGCAAAGACAAACTTATTACACTTGACTGCCTTGGACGATAGCCGAATCATTAAGCTTGGGCTTATATAAGTTATGTGATCGTTCCTGAAGCTGTTGCAGAAATGAATAATGGCGAAGCCTTTTTGTGAGGTTTGTGTCCATGATTGAGGGAGAGAAGGGCTCATTATCTCTCATTCATCCAACATAAAAGCTCTAAAATAGTATATACCCCGAAGGTTATCTTTGATTAGTTAATTTGACATTGGAATCAGTTTTAAATACCTTGAATTAGTGTACCTGAGGTCATTTGAGAAATTGAGATGAATTGACAACAAATTTTTAAAATGATTTTGATACTATCTATCTATCTATCTATCTATAATGTTGGATGGATGAAAGGTATGCTTGTATATGACAATCCCCTCTTTCTGCGATTGGGCTATGTTTTGAGTGGATTGTGAAGTGTTGGGTTGTGATAGGGGTAAGCACACCTAAATTTGACGAAATAATAAGTGATGAACACATTTTAATTTTAATTATTATAGGACTGCTCAAGTTTATAAGTTTTGTGCAAGATCAAGAGGATTCTAACGCACTACATAATGGATCATTGGAATATCGTATGCGTAAGTGACAAAGGTCTAAAGTTTGATGTGTAGGCAATTTAAAACCAACGCATGTATTAGATATTACGGTAGCGTACATTCTTCTAAACAATATGTACTTATTGTAATGAGATTTTTGGGTGTTGGTTTTAGGTTAGTTGTTGCTTCTAGATGATAAGAAAGTGTTTATACTAGGGTTCAAGACCAAGGAGACTCCAAAGTCAATCAATCTTATCGGTTGACGAGGACATGAGGCCTAGATGTTTTTTCTAAGATGTGCTGTAGGATAAAATGTTCAAAGATTTCTTGAGCGCTTTTGCAAAAAAAAAAAGGTTGTGAGGTTTCATCAAGGAATCATGTCCACATGGTGAGAAACACAAACAATCCCTTCAACTCACCCATAATAGATTTAAAAGTACTATTCTGTTGAAAATTCATCGTAAACACAAAACTTAATTTTTATTACAAAAATTGATGTAAATGATTGAAATTACAAGTTCTAACAATGGATGGAAAGTTGCAAGCATGCTTTGAAGTGTAAGTGATCAAAATAATCAAAATGCTTTGGGGAATCTGAGGACATCATGTGGTGTAGAGGGTAACCATGTGTAAGACAAAGCATAAACAATTTTCATGACTACACATGGGAAGGGAAGAAGGATATAAAAATACAAGCTTTTGAACCGGCACTAAGTGATACTTAGGCAAAACATTAATGTTGGATTCTGGTTGTCTAGTTTTGCAAATTTCGTAGATTGAAAAAATGCATGGGTTTCTTAAAATGCGTATGTGGGCACATACTTGCTTGATAATAATAACAAGCATCTAGGATGAAATCTCCCCTCCAACTCAAGTTTGCTTTTAACTATTTATTTGAGTTTCAATGTTTCAATGTTTAGTTTATTTCTGGGTCATGTAATTTTACATTTTACATTTTACATTTTTATTATTATAAACAATTTTTCTATTTGTAAAAATATTTGTACTGGTAGTTATATTTGAATGACTATCTGTAAGACTAGGAACCAAAGATGTCACTACAAAGATTAATCTACAACTTAGTTTCAAGTGCTTTCACATGAACATTTTCAAGCACTTTTGGATTAGTTTGTGTGGCGTGATAGAATACAAAATGATATTGCTGCGACAAATCGCATGGTGGACTGAAACGTCATCGTTACAACAACGTAAACATCGATTGGGGATCATGAAATGAGGCGCCTAGTGACAGCCACGCTGATTTCGGCAGTTTTTGTTGCGTTTCTTTTAATCCTTGCTTCCAACTATGAATCACCTACCAACACATACATCAGGATTACTCAACCTAAGGTTCTCTCTCTCTCTCTCTCTCTCTCTCTCTCTCTCTCTGTGCAGTAATTCTGACTTTTGCGCTGCATGTAAAATCTTGATCACAATCTCCATTCATCATCCCTTGATGACAGAAAATATAAAAATATTGTAGTTCCGATGTTTTTTGATGAACATCTGAAGATGAAGAAATTGCACTAGATTCAGAGTAAATGGAGGGCTGTGATTGGGTTGGAACGTGTTCACTTCAATAAGCTGACTTCTTGAATGAATCAAGGATTTTCGATATGTTGTCTGTTGAGAATCTTGCGTGAGGCTTATGGATCTGGTTTTCTAGCGTCAAGCATTAAAAACACTGCATGCCTTGATTTTCATCCCATGCTGCATTTGCAAGGAACGCAAAAGAAGAGTTTCCATAGTTCATGTAACACTAAGTTCGCTCATTCGCTCGCTCCACACAGCTATTAAGAACCGCTCCATTAAATATTCTAGAACTTTTTTCACGAGATTTTGTTGTTGCAGAGTTCGATCAGTCATGAACCCAGACCTGAAGGTCGGGTGGCGATCTGTCTGGTGGGAGGAGCACGGGCGTTTGAACTGACGGGGGATACGATCAAAAAATATTTATTGAGCACGTACAACAACACCGACGTGTTCTTGCACTCGCCTCTAGACGAGGATGCCTACAAATTCTCGATGCTCAAAAAGGAGGAAGAGTTTGGCATCGCAGGTGGAAGCAATAATTACCGGTTGGCAACGGCGAGGATTTTTACGCCGACAAAACTTCTGGAATCACATTTGGAGCACGAGGTTTTGAGCCCCAACAACTCGCCGAACGGGATCCAGGGACTGCTCCAATACTTTGCCTTGGTCGAGGGGTGTCTTGAGATGATTTCCAAGTATGCGGCCAAAAATGAGATTGAATACAAGTGGGTGATCCGCACCCGAGTGGACGGATTTTGGAATGGAATCCCTCCGCCACTCAGTTCCTTCCAAGCAGATTCGTATTACGTTCCCGTGGGATCCCAGTATGGTGGCTTGAATGACCGGTTCGGCCTCGGAAACTGGAACACGAGCACCGTCGCTCTGGCGAGGAGGAGTTTGCTCCCTACGCTGCATGCGAGGGGGCGCCGCCAGATGAACTCCGAGATGGCCTTCAAGGCGCAGCTGGTGGAGTTTGGGGTGCCCTTCCAGCGCATCGAGCTCCCGTTCTGCGTCCTTAGTCGACGGAGTTATGGGTGGCCGCTACGCACGTCCCGTGACGTGCCAGTGGCGTCCATTGCAACTGCCGGTGCCCTTAGCGGCGCAAAGTGTCGGCCGTGTGCAACGGCAGTAGCCGCTGACGCCCCGGCCCAGGCGATGCTCAGCCGCCTTGATCGGTCTTGGGGCTGGCCCGGGAGCAACAACATCACTGGCCTTCGACTCTGCGACGCACGCGGCAATTGGGAACAACAGGCGGTCGAGCGGGAGGGGCCCTTGGGCACCGCATTTGCGTGCGAGGAGCATGTCCAAGAGTTCATGTTGCAATGGAGCGTCTGGGACGCGCCCTCACCCAAGGAGATCTGCTCGCACTCCACACTTGGCAAGATTGCATAATTGACCTTGCTTGAGCAACAGATTTTCCAATCTACTTCTTGTTGTTGTTAAACTGTACGTAGTCATCTTATTGTTTTGGTGGTTTCCTGCTTCGAGTCCTGAGATACTGATCTGAAATCATACTCCAAGAACATTATATACGGCAATTTGCTTTGCACATAAACGGTTTCCCAATGCCACACACTATTAACAGTAGCCTAAACCATGTTCCATTTGAGAATCTGTGCATTTCAAGACCAATAAAGAATCTGTAGCTAAAAAGCGCATTTTATTTCCAACATGACATACGCTGGCAAATTCATTTGCTCTTTTGTAACTGATTCTTCAGTGCACTGAATCTGGATGATTCAGTAGTTGTTATTTTTTTCCAGAATTGTTTCAGTCAAGAACTACCAAAAGAGTGCAGCCGCTCCTCATGGAAATAAAAAAATTCTGAAAGTAGGCCTTGAGCCTTTGCCCCAGAGACATAATTGCTCAAAATTTCATGACAGATATTTCAGAGAGATCCAAAGATGAGTTTTCTTTTGGATGTCATTCTCCGTAACTTCTACTCGACGCAGGATGGTTTTTTAGAGCTACAATCGGAGCAGCTGCTTCATCACATGTCATTGTCGGTGGCAAATTCATCGAGTTCTACCGTATGCCTCAACATCGGAAGGTTTTCCATGTCACTTGGTTCTTGAAAACCCGTAGCCTCCTCTTCAGATGGCCAAGGTGCCTTCGTGGTAGAACATAGAATCAGAAATGCTGACGTGTAGATGCTCAAATGCCAAAGACTGCAAAAGGATCAATTTTTTTTTTTCTGTCATCGTTAGTTGATGCTCCAACAATATTGTGCAATCTATTGAACCACAAAGATTAACCACAAGAGGCAGACAACCAACCCGAATTTAAACGATTGGTGATAATTAAGACAGGTAGATAGCACCGATTTTAACCCCTAAGACGCTCTTGGAGCCCTATTTGGGCCCCTCGTACACATCGTATGTTGATATTGGAGAAATCCTGTAATCCAACTGGAATTTAAGTTGGGAGTTGGTTGTTTTGTATACAATACTTTTCCAAGTTCGGTAAGTTTTCGGCGCATGCTTGGAGTCTGTGTGAAAGTTTTGAATGAAGAACTTTCTACATCGGTCAGCAAATTACATTACTGATTTTGGCATACCAAGAGGTGCTAGAATGAGTGTAGCCCCCAACTGAACGAGTGTATAGAAAGTTCTTCGGGCAAACCTCCACCCCAGCTCCAAGCATGCCCCAAAAACTTACCGACATGGAAATGTACAGTATGCAAAACAACCAACTTCCGACCAAAAACTCCGGTTGAATTTAAGCATAACTCTAAGGTGCGAAGCCAGTATTACATTGTGATGTGACTTTTGTTTGGTAGATAGTGATAGTTTGTTGTTTTGGAAGCTTACACTTCTGCCACCCACACAAAGGAATTTGGAAAGAATTTGATGAAGATTTCATCCCCCAGTAGAAATCGAGATTTTCACAACCAGTATGAAACTGCTACGACATTTACGGGGTTGAAGAAACTTTACCAATCTCGCAATTGTTTTTTAATAAATTTTTAATTACAGGAGGCCAGGAAAGAATCACATAGTGATTATTTCTGTCTTGGGTTCACTCCAGAATACATCGGAGCAAAAAATTCAAAGTTTTTTAGTGGTTCATAGTGTAATTTTTTACCTGTGCCATAACCAATAAGTAGTATCTGTCTCCAAGGCCCAGCTCATTGCTGCTGCCACCAAGATACTAAGCCCAGTAGTGAGGTACAACCACCGGAAACGTTCGTGCAACTGCCTTATGAATCGTTGGCCTCTTCGATAGAGGGAATTAAATCTGTGCATTTAATATCAGCAAATTAGCATAAAAGAGTCTTCATCCTTCAAGTAAGGGGCACTTTACACAAGAGCTTTGAGGGCCCATGACCATTGAAATGTGAAACCTCTCATTGGTGGGAAGTGCCGACGACCGTGCCACTTCACTTTACACTAGCCTAGGTTGAGGGCCCAAGGTACCAAGGAAGTTAAATGGACGAACAAACCTACATGGAGTCCTATGTGGCATACAAAGGATAGTATGTCGTGGTCTACTGGATCTTGCGTCAAGTCCACGACCTCAAAGAGGTGGTTGGCCTAATACATAACCGGGAAACCCATGACACTTCAAAATCTCACAATCTCGAATTACGATTTATGTGTGGGATGAATAGGATGGTCATGACATAGCATTCTGTTGAGAGCCCGATCACGTGTGTCTTCACACTACACTTGAAAGCCCGTGACCACATTAAATTCAATTTCAATATTCCTTCGGATGAGTCCCGAGGGCCCTCCCAATTTCATGGTCAAGGCCTTTAGCCATAGTGTAAAGCGGGCCTTGGTCCACACAGTCACTCTTGGGTCATTTTTAAGAATTACTTCTCAATGAGTAACTAATATTAGCTACTCATTGTTGACTAGGGTTTCCCTGCACATCCCAGTCAACAAGGAAGTTCGGATTCCTTACGATCAAAATCCAACAGGGTATTGTAAAAAAGCTTCGCAATATTGTTATTGCTTTTTCTGATTGACGATGAGTTGACATGGCTCTTCTTCAAGGTAATTTTTGCATGTTCAATTTATTTTAGTTTTTAAATTTTGTTCGTTCGTTCGTTTGTTTGTTAGTTAAGGAAGTGTCATGACTCACCTTAGGCTACGCCACAGAGGCCGCAAAGTTCGCAGCCAAGTAGGAATTGATTCTCCTTTGCAGGATGCCAAGGCCCAGCCCAATACTAAACCTGCCACTCCCATAAGCACCACCAGCAATAAATTCCATGCACTGCACAGAAAGTTCACAAGGAGGGTCAAAGTCGGCTTCATCAATAGCCTCGGCTTGTACACCATCTAGCAATGGACTGTAAAACCACAACGAAGTACAATCATTTTTGTAGATCGAATAATATGCATCGACAAAAGTTTCTGACGAGTCACTCAAATATTTAGAGTTAATATCCTTCAATTGAACCAATTCATTCAATGGTTGTTTTGCACACAAACACTTTCCGTGTTCGATGAAATTTCGGTGCATCTTCAGAGTGGGGGTCTGAATGAAGTACCATCCACACTCAATTTGGTATGTCAAGAAGTTCTAAAATGAGTTCGGCCCTCAATAAACCCTCCCTCCTCGTGACTTTAACTCTCAACTTTTAAAACAAGTTTGCATCCTATCACCAACTTCAAATTTGGTTAAACCCACAAACAGAAAGCCAAATGACATCCTTCACAGTGCATCATGATTGTGTAGCCAAGATGCAGACACTCATAAAACCATTAAAAAACAACAACAAACAAAACCCATGCAATTCGCCTCCCCTAGAAAATTCATAAGAGCTCACCTGGTGGCATCCTCCTTGATGGCAGCAGCTGTAATTATGGCCACTCCAAGATGCGCCACAGCCTTGGTGGATTGCTTGAAAGAGGCCATATACAGACACGTCACAACGACCACAAAATACGCGAGCCAAAAATCCAGGAACTGGGCTGCCAGGGCACCACAACACACAACCTTGGTTGAGCTTCTGTCCCAAAACCAACTTTATAAAAACAAGAACAAAAACACAAAAAAACCCAAGAAAACCATGATCCACATCTTTCAATATAACTTAACCAGGACATTTTGCGAGTGAACCCAGACAATTGTTGACAATACTATGGAAAGAAGAAAACGAAGAAACACTACCAGTGATCTCATACAGCATCTCCTATGGTCACTGTATAACATTTCTCTTGATGCTTGGCTTCCAAGTTTTTTTGGGGTCACAGCGGCGTGCTCATCTCACACATGAAGGTCATCTTTATCATAGATCTTGAGCTATTGGCTACTGTTTATTGAGAGGGAGACGACCCTCTTAAGTCCTTCGACTCTCAATTCTCGACAGGGTGGGAAGGGGATTTAACCCTTAACAGACGTAGGGTCGGAACATACGGCCATATACATAATTTATACAGGCTTCACCCAAGTTCAGGAATCATATTTCATATACTAAATCTGTGTTTCAAACCTTATTCTATACATTGTCTTATGTCAACAAGAAAATAAACCTATAGTCATGCTTGACGTCGTTGATCAAAATACAACGTATGTATTTGCATCCAAGGGCACCAAGACTGCGTATTTGAACTTCCATCTTTAATAACATCAAAAGCGTGTAACTTATTCCAATAATGCACTTGAAGAATCATGTGATTTTTAGATAGGGTCGCTTTTGACACGATTAGCTAAAACTGAAAGTGTGTAGCTCAACTACGCTTTTGTTTTCTATGGCTTCGAGAGGCCAATCTATGTCTCTTAGACGCTTAAGGGTTAAGGTAGACGTGTGTTATTCGGATAGTTTCCTCTCTCCACCCACTTATCGTAGGATACGAAACACGCAATTTCATGCGAGATAATTAGCGTATCCAAGTCGTCCTTGTAGCCAGTTGCCTCATAACTTTCGGAGCTCATCTGGATATCTTATTCGTTATCAAAGTGGAAGATTCTCGTGCTCATTTAAAAAGTGGTCATATAAGGTAGAAATACCATAACCCATGAAAATAAGGTGATTCGCATTGAAAATCTAGTCTGACAATCATGAGATAATTTTCCAAGATAGACGAGAAGGATTCATGAAGAATGCGAGTCGTTTCATATTTTTTTGCCCTATACAAAAAATGCTACAATTTTTCAAAGTGGAAAGCTGTCCAAACCCCTACTTGTTCACTAGATTCTCCCTCCACCAAACACAGTAATCCGCATTTCCATACAGAACATTGCCTAAATCGGTTACCTCATGAGTACATTAACACTCGACTCCCATTGGCCACACAAGTGTACACACATTGAAGTTGCCGTTGAGCCATGATCGGTTTTAGAAATGGCACTTCATGGTTATGACCGCAGTCTAGTGCACGGCTAGAGGGTGGTTAACGGGTTATGGTATTTCTACCTTTAGGCCGCCCCCCCAGTCGTGTTGACGATTGAAGCACACTTTGAGCACGTAGTCCAATCTCTTTTTAAACCACATGATGCCTTTTGGGTATCCGTTCTTACATCCTCACCCGTTGCCGCACTCTCAACAATCGGTGGGAAATATTGCGAGTTTGAAAAACATGAAGGTTTGTGGGTGGAACGAGCATTGCGCTCTTGCCCCCCAAAACGTAGAAAGCCGATCATGGAGAGTTCCAATTTGTGGTGACCATGGGAGTTGGTAACATTAAAAAAAAAATTCAAAAAATGTGACATGTAGGATTAGGGTAGAGGCTTTTTTTTGCCCACCTGGAGGGTATCGTAAGATAGAGCACACCAACCGCCCGCATCACAAGAATGATAGACTGCACTTGCCACACCGCTAGCGGAGTACGACACCCACTCCGAGTAAGCCTAGTCATCAATAACATTCACAACAACAACAACATTATCATCAAAAAGCGAGAACTTTTGCGTTCTTGAACCGGTGTAGTGGGGGGTGATCTCCGTACGTAAGCATCTTGCAAACGTCTTATACACTCGGTGCGATTCTTTTGGGCAATTAGGTCTTTGATTAAGTCGAGTCTTGGGTACATGGGAGAAGGCCTTTGTTTTCCCTCCCTTGATGATAAAACGGAAAGAAAGTTATAACTACACATGCTTGAGAATGTTAGCCTTTCGATGTTCTTTTGAGGCATGTTAAATACCTTGCCACAAAGAGTGTCACCAAGTGTTTGTAGTGGTTTGTACCTTCTCTCCAGGAGCCATTTGGGAGGTCATTATTTTGGTAACATGAGAGAAACAACATGATAACGAGAGAGATACAGCATTCTGAAACAGCATTCTCTAGCAAAATAGATTACAAGCTGGGAGTTGTCGCGTGATTTTTCTACGGCAAGATCCGAGTTCAAAGAACCTCCGAATCCAGAGCAATTCGGCACGGCGACCGATCCATTCCAGCGAACCCCAAAGAGTAAACCAGAGAATCACAAGTTGCAGAAATCCAGGACATAAAAAGTGTGTTTTGAGGTAAAGATCTTGCGTCTCGTAATCTTCACCCTCCTCGCATGTAAATGTAGAGACAGAGAGAGCTTCAATTGAAGCTTACATGGTGCTGAATAGCCCAGACGCTCGGGAGCAATGCTGCAAAATTCGATCCAATGAGAGCCCAAATATGTAGAATTTCTTCTGCTCCTCCAAACAGTGCCCACATGACACACAGCTTAAAAACTCAATCCAGTGAACGGGGAGAAACTTGAGCCAACTCGGTCGCTATCCTCACTTCGTTATTATCAACCGGCTATTCACTGAGATGCTTCGCTTATTCCTCGTATTTTAACTTAGAATACTACTAGTTGCAAATTACTTCCCAGAGTTTCCAAAATATTTCGGTTCATTTCCTGGAGTTTTGATTTCGAACCGGTGATTTGGGATAACGAACCGGTTGATCTGAAACCAGTAGAGTATTCTCCCCGTTCATTGATTCAATCTTGTGATCATCAAAAACGAATGACATTGAAATATAAATATGATTCGAATATTTAGCACCAAAATACCAACTATGGAGGAGCATAGATACACCACAAGCACTCACCAACGGGGACTATAAGCCGCACGGAGCAGTCGACACCTCCATGGGCTGAATCACAGTGGCAAAAACTGCAAAATAACAAACATTCTCGTCAATACTTATACAACATACTATTGTGGATGCAAAAATTACACACAAGGTGGCCCCTAGTAGTGGCCACTTTACAGTGTGGCCAAGGGGCCGTGACCGTGGAATCGCGAGGTCCCTTGAAAAAAAGTTCATCCAGAGGCCGGACCGTGCAAAAATAGGTGGTGGAATTTGTGTGGGCACGAGCCGTCAAGTGTATAGTGTCAAGGCATTCGTGACCGGGCTCTCAACCGAATGCGAATCCGTTACCATCCTATTCATGTGGGCCTTTCTACACTAAAATCATACTACATCGAGGATCGTGAGATTTTGAAGTGGGCTTGACACAAAATCTCATAAACGATGATGCCACAATCATCTGTTTCATGCCATGTAGGTTTTTACTCCATTCGAATTTCCTTCGGTCTCTTTGGCCCCCGAGCTCTCGAGTAACATGAAGTGGGACAGCAGTCTCCGCATTTTTCCACCGATGAGAGATTTTACATTTTCAATGGTCACGAGCCCTCAAACCATCTGCTGTAAAAGTGGCCTGATATTTGGAGTTAGCATGCATACATGACTCGTAAAATCAGGCAAACAGTCCAAGGAGATTCTTGGATATGATCCATTGAGATCCTAGTGTTTCCAAGTCCGACCGCTTCTATTGTTGATATCTTTTGGTGTTTTTTTTTCTGTATTGATTTGAGGTAGATTCCACTACGGATTATTCCTCTAAACTGATGATGGGTGACTTTCCTGAAGTTTTTGAACTTCAACGGGTTATTTCTGAAACTCAACCGGTTCATCTGTAAGTAGTGGTCGGTTCTCCCCATTCATTGTCATAAATAATGAGATTTCCAGCTAGAAGGAATTGCAAATCATAACGGAAGGAAGGGGGAGAGTTTAAAAGGCAACAAAACCTGTAGAAATAAAGCCGGCTTGACTCATAGGTTGTGAGGCATTTTCCTCGTCCCGAGCACCTGTTCACACAGCCGTGAATGCTGATGCGCAATTGCGGTTCCTGCCTCTTGCTCACAGTTAGCTCCTCCAGAGGTTGATTTCCAGATGACATGTTTCTGCACAATAAAATGAAAAATAAAATAAATAGAATAAACTGGGAAAAAAAATCAGTTCCAAAAAAAGATCCAATTCAACGAAAGGCTCTAAACCCTAAAGCTCTAAACGCAGTTTTGTGACTTCAAGGGAATAAGATGGCATGAGGCCAAGAACATAGCCTTCTTGAGCTTCATGTGAATGTATCTGTCATCTTTCTATTCTAGATTCAAGGATAAACTTTCAAGAATGATGGTCCTTGAGTACACACATAAAAATGCATTCGAGCATCGTCAAAAGTGGCATCTTTTCATTAATCAACGCCTCGTGGTTGCCACTTGTATTCATTTGGACACAGAGTGCCATCTTCCATCTACCCAGATCTCGATTGTCGAGGTGTGTGAGTCCCCAATGGAATCATTCTTAGGTTTTATATGGATTTTGCCTAAGATTAATTCCATTTGCATCGAAACCTAAACGAGGCTTCTTAAGAATGTTATGGACGGCCAAGACACAAACAAGTTGTAGATCCCAAGCTAGAACAACCGGGTTTAGGTGCACCCTAAACTTAATGTACATTTCAAGACAGCCTAATTCGACATGAAGAGAATTGGCATTGCAATTCGTTAGTCGTATGTGATAGCATGTCACCTTCCCAGGTTAGGCACTTAGTAGCTTGCCGAAATCAACTTCGTTCATGCCACGTCAACTTTTTCACATGCTCCGACCGACCGACCAACCACAGAGCGACATGTGGCACACTAACGAGAAATTGAGATTGAGATTTAGAAGGTATGGACGGTATAGTGGCCTGCCTGCCTATGCTTCTCTTTATCGCTTCACTTGCAAACCGCAAAGGGGCACCATCATTTTTAACCATTTTCTGATAATCATCGTCAGGTATTTCTATACCCTCAAAACGTGCAGAATAAGAAGTACTAGGCTCAAGGCCGCCTCCTGGTTGGCTGCAGATTGATTTTTCACAATCGCCAGCAGTGCCCACGTTCCGGAACCTCCCGAACGGTGAATTAATCCACGTCATCATCCTCCGGTACCAATTCCAGAAAGCTCCTGCCACATCACCCCACAGGTGGCGGAGCTTCAAGGCGACCTGGTGGTGGTGACGTGGCGTACCCCCTAATAGTTGGGACGACACACCAACGTCTTCATAAGAAAACCGGACTCCAATACACCACACGCCCTCCGCCGGGTAAAGAAGGTTGAGAGACAATGTATTGGTGTTGCTCTCAGCGGTTTGTTGGGATACTTTCGAATCCCATATTTGCTGAGTTGGAGCGCCTTGAAATCGCGCATAGATCGCCGCGGCAGCAGATTGCGCCACGTGGCGAAGATCGACGGACAGCACTGCGCCTGCGGCGCCACGTGGCACCGTCACATAGAAGTAGGTCCAGCTGATGTGGCCCAAGTTTTGGGGGTTGTAAGGCTGGATTGGAAACCATGGTGGATGCGAATAGCCTCCTTCGACGGCGGGGGTGTAGTAGGAATCGAACGGTGACTCGTATGTGTCTTCCATCAATACTCTCTGAAATGCAATAGAAAAAGTCATCATTTAGTACCTTGTACGTCATTTTAAAATTTTTTAATTAATTTCTTTTAGATTTTCTTAAATTTTCTTTCCTTCACACTTTATTCCGCACCATCCCCAACACTGCTTCACACATCCAAAATTTCCAAAAGTCCAAAAATGGACTCTCGGAGAAACGGATCAAGAATGACCAACCCGACCAAGGAAATTTAAATTTAAAAATAAATAAAAATTCGAACCCTTCAGCCCCTATGCGTATGAGGCTGTTCAATCTTTTGGTGGTGGCAGAGAGTGTAGCTACAATGAGAAATTGGTCCGGGTTTAGGGTTTAAAGTTTAGGGTTTAGGGTTTACAACACAAGTTTGCAAAGGGTCAAGTGTGATGTGATTATTCCATTTGAAGTTATACCCAGTGGTGTATAATGTGATTATTTTATAATACGTGTATTTATTTCTCTGTGACATTGTGGCACATACCGGAAGAAAAACAAGAAAATCATGCACTATAATGACATTCGTTAGGAATTCACGATGTGATTTCAACAATTAAACAAATCAAGAATGAGATTACAACTCACGCTTTTGTCCCCTTCAGCTCGTGCGTATGAGATTGTTCATTCTTTTTGGTGGTGCGAGAGTGTAGCTACAAAATGACAAATTGGTTCAGGGTTTAGGGGTTTAGGGGTTTAGAGGTTAAGCTTTACATCAAAAATTGGCAACGGGTGGTGTATTCTTTAATTATTCCATTGAAATTATACCTAGTGGTGTAGAATGTAAATTATCTTATGATACATGTATAGAGTTTTTATGAATAACAATTTTCTTTGTGGCGGCATGATCATCATGGCACGCAGTAGAAGATTACAAGAAAACAACGCAATTATTATGACGTTAACAGATAATTTTTATGATGCTCTCTCAACAATTAGTTGTTTGAACATCATGATTCTGCCTCCGGAAGTTTGTGGTGTAGGCTTACTGTTATTTTTTCCGTACCTCCAAAGAATTCACCGTGGAAGTGCAATTTTCGCCCGCCATGCCATATGGGCAGCTTAATACACGCCAAAGCAGCGAAAACTCGAGCATCATCGTCAAATTTAAGTTCCCACACACACCGATAAACCATTGCCCACGTCTGGGAGCTGGTACAGATATAGGTGGTGAAGAACCCGAGACGACACGAAATTCATCACCCTCATTTGGCAATCTTCCAAAATTTAGGTACAGTTTCGCAACTTCCTCCTCCTCCCTTCTCCCACTTTCGGGTGCCGGCACTCCACAGCTCGAATTCGTACACTCGACTCGGATTTCGAGCCTTGCAGGAAAATAATCAGCGATTTCAAGAGAAAAGTATGCCCATGCTCCGGGACCAACACGCTGCGGTTTCTGTGACCTCCAAGATCCCTCGTCGACCCCGATTAACCGATTCAACCTCAACTGTGCTTGGTTCTTGATTGCAAGGTCAGTTTCAATCGAAGGCCGCTTGAGATCCCCGTTTATTTCTCGCGAGTTGAGACGGCTGTTCCTAGAAAAGTTTGAATGTGAAGATGTCGCTTCTTGTGTGCAGAGTTGGGTGACGCTGCTGTTGCAATCTCGTCCGATAACATCGGGCGACTTGCAGCCAAACACTGTCATTTGGATTCCAAATATGAAGATACTGCCCCTCGAGATCTGCCAAGCATTCACATGCGCACCAAAGAAATTCATGGCATGTCGAAAAAGTAAGCACAAAATCTTATTACTGAACTTGGGTCACATAATCTGTAGGCGTGTCAGAAGAACAGTTTTCCACATAAAGGTCAAATGTAATCTTAAAGGTGATGGTATACATAACAAAGCTTATAAGAAATACTCGAGAAGCTCTACTGCTGAAAGTGGTTGCTTGATTAAGTGCACAAAAACCCCGATTTAGTGTGGGCCACACTATTCATCATTGACCCATGCTAAGGAACATTAAATGAACAACTAAAGTGGGCCAATTTTTAAAATTTGCTAGTAACACTTTTTCTCACTAATGCTTATTATTGTGGGGCACATGATGTATCATTAACGTGTTTAAATGTGGGTCAGTAAAGCATGACACGTGGCACAGACCACAATATGGCAGGTAACGATACAACAAGAGGCTTCAGTAGTTACGGAAACAAGACAGAACATCGATTTTTGAAGAGTTTGAATATTAGTGTGGCCCATGATAAATATGTGTCAATGTCACATTAGTCTCAATGTCACTCACTACATATTTAGTGTAGCGGCTTCCAGGAAAAACCCACCATTTTCGATTGATAGCGTGATGGCTGTGCGTCACTGAATACACCAATATACCAAACTCCTCCTGCAATCTGCACACACAGAACCATAACAAGCTCACATTAGACATGACTGGTGGTAATGTAGACTGTCTTTTGTCATTCCAACAAACTGGTCATCCACTTCAACGCTGTTGATGATCTGCTTCTCTTTAAAAATTAGTTGGGTTAGAATAAAATAAATAAAAATTCAAGGAGGCGACGACGCCATGTTTGACTAAGAGGTTCCAAACAGCAACAGTACGAACAGGATTTCAATAATTGAACGAAAAAAAGAAAACCAAATAAACTGGTGTGGGACCTACTATGATAGTTGAACAATATGGGAGAAAGATTTACCAACCTGCATATTGGTCAAGACAACCGAAGAGCTATTGTGAAACCATGCACAGTTTCCTGTCTCTGCGACATTTTGAGATTTCCCTGCGGCTATGGCTGCCGCTTCCGGAGAGTCCACTAAACATGCAAAAACAAAAGAATAATAAGTTTTAGGACCTCACCAACAAATTATCCCACAGAAACCAAGTACAAGACAGCTGCGAGAAGGGATTTGATTCAAGGGAAATTTTTAAGGAGGTAGGTTAGAAGTACTATAAATGGCAGGCATGTTGAAAAATGCACCACTGTTTACAAACAAGAATAGTGTCTCCCCCCCAAAAAATAAAAATCAACAGCCTGGGTAAATTAGGGTACTCACGGACGGTATCTGGAGATGGCAGTGCTCCGTATCGAAAACAAACCAATGGCACCTTTGTACTGCGGTCTCCAATGTGCTCCTGACATTCAAGCCACAAATGGGCCATCAGAATATTCACAAGAGATACTAAGAACAACATGGAAATCTCCTTTTTCTTTTATTCTTTTTCCTCCAAGTGGTAAAAGTGTTAAAATCAGGAGTGAATGTGCTCACCCCAGTCCATTTTCTTGTGAATGCAACTGTGAACTTTGCGAAAGCTTGAGGCACGTCCACTGCCAAAACCAATCGGCCAAATTGATCACTTAAATCTCAGATACATCCCTAAACTCATTAAAAAAAACCTTTCACTACTCTAAAAACCCATTCACCGTAAAGGGCATAGATTTACCTTGCTGAATGTATTCAACTCTTGAATCTAGAAAGACTGAATAAACTTTCAAGGGAGGTCAACGTAATGCAAATCTCACATACTGGATGCCCTTTTTACACACAATGTAGTGGTAGAAGACAGAAAATTAGGTGTGAGCAGAAGCAATCAAAATTTGATTGAATTGCAATTGTAGAAAGTATTACATAGAGATTCATGTGCTTGGAGACTGCCAGTCTGAAAAACTTCCTCAATGAAACACCTTACAGATCAACCTACTTGCATTTGGGCAAAAGGAGCTTGAAGATCTTTTAAAAACCAACAAGAGATGGATGTGGGAAAGATGATTTTTACCTCTAAAGTAGCGCCAACTATAAGGCCCAATTTTGACATTGGGATAACTCAATTCCAGTACCACAGAAGAAGGAGATGATGTGGAGTTGCTGTTATCTGACCCCAAAAATTGATGTTCCATCCCAAGAATGTAATTGGCAGAATTTTGCCACATCATCACCAAGACTAGCAGCAGCTTGATGAATCCGACTCCGACGCTGTGTCTCTCCATTGAGACAGAATTGCCCTTTTGGGTGCATTTGAAATTACAGACGTCTGGATTAACTGGCAACGATTCGAACCCAGAAATTGTGGCCTTGAGAAATAAAAATTGCCACCAACAACAAGGAGATGCTGATACGACCAACAAGAAATTTGAAGCTCAAATATGATGCAGAGTCTAACGGTGCGGTCAGAATGTCCTACAAAAATGCTCTGTTTTGGAGAAATGAAGAGGTTTGATTCATACAAAACTCAACCTCTTTGAGCAAAACAAATCAAGCATTTCAAAAGAGGTTAAGAAGAAGAATCACCAAAAGTCCTTCAATTGAACAGAGATAACCACATAGAAACAGACATTTGGAGCAGACGAAGACCCATGGAGATGTCAGAGGAGGATTCAGTCTGTACAAGTAACAGGAAATCCAAAGATCTAATCAACACAAAAGGAACCAGGAGAAATTTCAGGGGAACCATCAAGTAAGAAACACTCCACAATTACAACATAATTCTAAAGAAAGAGGAAAGACAGAGGTTTTTAAGCCTCTATCTACCATTTCGAATCTCAAGCATGGCAGTTCAAAAAGGAATACTCAGAACACCTTTCAAACAAAACCACAAAATAGGTGCTGGTCAACCCCAAATCATACCAAACTGAAATTTTTAGTAAGCTCAACAAATACTACTTGCCTTAAACAGTGCTAATAACAGCAATTAAGCGGGATTTAATCATCAGAATTAGTGACCTCAGAGGATGCCACATAACGAAAAATTTAACCCATTGCTACACGAAAAGTACTCTCTCGGAATGAAAACACAATCAGGTCACTCGAAAGGAAGGAACGAAGGGAGGAGAAGACTTCAACCAAAATCTTCTCCAAGATTGGTGATTCTCGTGTCAATCTCCAGAAGGAACTCCTAAACCCACAAATGCTTTCAGAATTTATTACCAGGTACTGTCAAGTCAAGAAAGTCAGAAACCATGAATCCCAGAATTCCTCATCAAACCTGTGACCCAGAAAGCCCTGATTAAAAACACTGGGACCTGCTTTGACTGCGGCACAAGTGAGATTCTTATTACTGTTTTACAGAAGTCAACGATTGCGGTGCGGATATTTATTCAGCACCAATAACTCGACTAAAATCAAATGAGACATCCTTGCAAGATTCCTTTGACTGCTTTAAGGTTAAGGCATCACATCCAACTACACACATACTTACCAAAAGCAACATAACTTAAAGCTTGTTTAGTGGGTGTACAACTGAAGAGTTGCATCTAACTCAATAAGTTAAGGTTAAAAGAGGCATGAGTGGAGGCGAATGCAAATGCAAATCCAAATGCATTGCTTGGATTTGCTTGGATTTGCTTGGAGGAAGTGCGTTTCTGGGACTGTTTCTCTTGGGTGCCAAGTGTCCCAGTTCTCAACTTCCCAAATTGGAAGGCCATGCGACCATTTCAATTTTGCAAGTGCAAAAAGGTTGCTCTCTCATTTCGCTTGAAGCTTCCCCCAAGTGCTAATTTAGCAGGCTGTCCAGATTCGGCCGTCCCTGCATCACCCTACCTAACTTAACTGAAGCGGCATATTCGGCTCAATGATCTCAAAAGAAAAAGAAAATCTTTTTCTTTTGAATCTAGCATAGCACAACATTACTCAACTGATGATCTGCATTCATGGGTCTTACAATATATTTGAGAATAAAGTCTCTGGATACCAGGATCCCAATGCTTCAAACCGAATTTGATGTCAAGGCAATTGAACACAACTCATCAGCTGAGTAATGTTATGAGATGAATCCTTTCAACACAACATTATTCCACCCTAGGCTTGCTAGAAGAGTTGTGGGTGTAAGAGTAACTTGGATTCTATTCCCATGTAAGGCACATAAGATTTTCCCAACATCATATTCAACTCTGAAATTGGTGATTACAAGCTCCATTCAACACGGCACATGTCATGTGAATTGCAAAGTATACACATATTTATTATCTTAATACACAAAAGAATTGCAAGGAAAACGAGAGCATACATACAAATGCAACTTACATATAGCCTCAAAGATATATACTAGTCCAAGATATATGCACCCACTCACGACTAGAATCCTAATTTGTCAATTCATAGCCGGATGATAGGCTTGTTATTTTCTTTTTCATATTTAAAAACCCACATAATCACCAAATATATGCATGCAAACCATACCTTCAACAATACCCCTTCTATGTGTATGATGTCAACATGGTATTAAACTATTACCCCTTTTGTGTACTCACTTGGGTAGATCCTGCAATGTAGAGTGCACTTCTCAAGATGAACACATGCATATTATCCTTTAAAGGCATGCACACATCTATGTCTCACAACCCTCTAAGCATGTCAAATACAATAGAAATTGTATACCATCCCATGTGATGTTGAGTTGGTCAAAGAAACCCAACTTTGCAATGTTAGGTGCCTTTTCACAAGCCTCACAAGTCTATTGACAATGCACACAACCATAAGGTTAGGCAGATGAGGCTAATTTGGTTAGCTTCCTTAATCAAACACCTATTACGGGCTCCTAATTGGCAGTACATGTTCTTTAATTCGGTGGGTGAGTAATACATAATGAGTTAGATGCCGCTACCTGATGATATTTGGGTTAGTCACCTTTGCAAAAGTCAAGCTACACCCACCATCCTCCATAATGAGGAGTGTGCAATCCACCGAGTTGTGATACACTTGATTTTTGTGCCCGAGGTGGGCAAATTAGGAGGTGGCATGTGGTTGTGAGGTGCCGACCAACTTCTATTGTGGGTATTCTATAATGAAAAAACAGTTTGGCAACATATTATCTTGCATGTGACCACTTTAGAGACATGACACATCCACTATTGGCATTAAACTTACTTTTCATTGGGCAAATGACCCATATCATCATATTCGGTAATCGGAGATTTTTTCATGATTTTGAGACTATTTAAGGACGCAGTTTTTCAAATAAAGAACAAGAAGAACACAAAAATATATTCAATGTGACTTAATAAAGTGATTTGCATGGGCGACACTAACCAATTTGGCACAAATTCATGTCATCACAATAAGAAATTGATCTAGATATTAAACTATTTGCATTTATTTTGAGACTTTCCAAAGCCTCTAATTAATGAATATAATGACCTATGTAGAATTTGCTAATGATGATGTCCACTTACACAACATTGAACAATAAAAGAGTTCCCCCTATAACACCACAGTGAGAATTAGGGAACCTTTGATTACGGAGCCTACATCAACACCTTCCTCAACTCCGAGTTCATCGATTTCAAAATCTTTGGTCTTGATTCATAATTGCTAACCTACTCAGGCTTCTAATGCTTGAATCCATCCGATTCATGGATTCCACATAGTTGGAGGTGTTTACATTAGCCTCATCTACCTTATGTGGGTATTATTTGGATCATATTTCATTTTTGCCAAATTTTGCCAATTAGATTTATGCAACAAAATATGTGTTGCATTAACAACTCTGCAATGAAGCATCAACAAAAAATTGGATTGAAAATCAGACCCCTCCCCTGATTTAGTTATAATTATTGGGACTGCAAGTTTTGTTAATTTGTTAATTGAATACATAGGTCCTCCCAATTGTGTTCATTATTGAATGTGTAGTAGTAAAGAAAAGTTGAAGATGTAATCCAATTTATTTTGAACATGTGTCTTTTATGGTATTTTGCTATCGATCCTTACCGAACCACATACCAATCAAATTATAGGGTTTTGATTAAGAAACGTAACCAAATAACACCCACATACCTTAGTCTGTGAGAGAGTTCCATTGTGACTTGGATCATCTCTATGCACTTAAAACCCCTTTAATTTCTTTCCTTCCTTGAGAAGAATCGACAACAATCCTATAGAGGGTCAAGTTTCTATTTTGGATGAATGAGAGGTACGCTTGTATATAATGATTCCCTATTTCCACTATTGAATGTGGAGTAGTTAATAACTTTTGGGAACGTAGTCCATGTCTTATAAACATGTGTCTTTATGGTGTTTGTTCTTTAATCCTCACCTAACCACACACCAATCAAAATATGAACATAACATTTAACAAATGCATCAAAGGGTGAGTAATTACGCACAATCTGGATAATGTATTTCACTTCATTGCAAAGGTAAATCTTTGCTTATATCCACTTTACATTATCATCCTATATAATACACTATTGGCTGCACTATTTTAGTCTAATTAGTGTGGGTTACCATTCAGAGTTACATGTTGCAATAACTTTTTACCGAGAGCATCATTTTTTCCCTAAATAACATAAGTAATTAGTATGCACACTGAAGAATATGATGCAACTTAGTTGGTAAAAAAGAAGATAACATCGGCAAAAAGTTTTAGCAACATGTAACTCCGAATGATAACCCACACTAATTAGACAAAATAGTGTACCTGTAAAGGATACCCACAATCTAGAGGAAAACCTACTTGGAGAAACTTAAGTGACGAATGAAAAGTGACTGCTCTACACATAGGCACGTACTAGGTTTGGTATGGTCTTTTATGATACATGGAAACTAGGGTATGAATGAATAAAATGAAATTGGTTTTAAAGTTTGGGAAGGTGAAATGGCAAATGGGAGTGAAAGTACATCAGGATGGTTTCAAACTTTCTAGAGTGGCGGAGTGCAGTAGCCTCCATGAGATAGAGGCTAATGTTAACTTGTTGGTCTAATTGAGAGAAAGACTTGAGGCTCCCTGGAACTACTTTCTCAAATAGTGATGGAAACTTATTTTTAAGGGGGTTGTATAGGGGACATTCCAACATGAAATGTGCCTTGTTTTCAACAACACTATAGGGAAAAAGTGACATAGTCTAGTATCTCTAGAGATAGGGATAATCTTCCATCATCCAGTTTCAATGGCAAGTTTATGGTTTGAGGTGCAGTAGGTAGCAATGAGCTTGTGTTGTGGTGGAGTCAATGGTTGCTTCAAGTACAATTTACATTCGTATTTAAGAAAATCCCTGAGGTGGAGGTAATCTAGTTTCTTCCTAGAGAGACAAAAAGAGTTCCACTCTTTAACAAGAAAAACCTCCTTGATATCAACATATGTTATTTTTGATGTGGTTGGATTGTCATGGGTTCTCGAATGTGATAAACCTCGTGATGTCTTCCACATGGTTGTTGATTTGTACCAAGTGTTAAGTCCTTGTTCGGCCAGGTGTTGGGATAGTGAGGTTGCTTTATTGACTAGCCAAGAGGGGGATAGGCGAGCCGTTGTTGAAAGTCCACAGTAAGCTTGAGAGCACATAATTCTAAGGGACGTTTCCCGAATTTGGCCAGTAAGATATGATAGGTAGTCAAAGAACGCACTTTGACATGAGACATCACACTACGTCTTCATGCCCTTCTCAAGGACTTTCCAATGAGAGTTTTTCAAGTCGCCTCCCTGAATTTCGGTGCCACACATGAAAGTAGGAAGCACTAAAGCCTTGAATAGGTGAGATTTGAGTTCCCAACATGTGATGCCGACTACAATTTCTTTTCTTGAAGTTCACATCAAAGCCTTCCTTCATGCAATTCCTCGCCTTTTACTAAATGGCTTAAAGTAACCATGTGAATAAAAATCAATCCCATGGTATTTGTATTCATGAGTGATCTCAATTTGGTCCTTGTCTAGGGAAAATGCCTTTTGGATTAATTTCCTTTTGTTACAACCAAATATCATGATTTTTGTCTTAGCTAGATTGACTACAAGGCTAGAAGAAGTGCAAAACTCACATAGCTTGTTCAAGAGTTTTTGTAGGCTAACGCATGTTTTAGAAAGTAGAACAACATCATCAATGTAAAGAAGAATGACAACCATTTTTTTAAATAAGCATGGAGAATCCTTGTTGATCTCATTTAAATATGTTTAAAGTTCATCAATGTACAAACCGAATAATGTCGAACATTACTTCACCATGGCTGGGGATTCGTGGCACTCAAGTAAAGTCATCCGGTAACCAAAATCGGATGAGTCCATCAAGAAGCTCGGATGGAGCTTACTTTAGTGAAACGCCTCCGAGTTGGCATGTAAGACCTATTTTCTCCCTCATATCTATTGTAAACTACTAGCTATATTGTAAATATCAATTAGTTGGCAAGGGGCAATGATGTGGCCTTGGATGCTCTAAGCCTATTTTCTAACCTCCCATGAGTTGTTTCCAAGGCCATGATGTGGCTTTGAATTCCACATGCTTATTTTGATAAATATTGCAAGATATCAACGTGTCCAACATATAATTATGAGGTGTTGTCATAGATATTTTTTGTTTGTTCATAATTTATTTATTTTGCACAGTTGTGATTGCTCAAATATTTGTAATATTTCAAAATAATATATATCACCTTATGGTAAATTGGTGAACTAGAAAAATAAATTCAATATAATAATAATAATAAATGAAATTTATTTGAAAATAATTAGTATACACTATGTGATTTTAAGATAATACAATATATGATGAGGATAAAATATTACAATAATTGAGATAGATTATAGTTAGAAACTTATGATTTTCTGAGTATACCCCATCCTTAAAATTGTCCCACAAGTCTAATTCGAAATAACATACCATCTATTTATATCTCATATTATATTACCTAAAAAACAAATTTGATTTTTATATAAAATTGTTGTTACATGATTTATATTCTATATTCATTGTTTCATTTTGGTTATCTTATGAACACTTGCACTAATCTGTCCTTAGAATGACAAAGATAAATTTAAATAATAAGTCACAAAATTATAATTTCAATGTTAATGAGGATTTTGTAATGTTTTTGACCTCCAAGTTAATTACGTGCTTCATTGATGGTTTCACTTGCAGAATGAAATCCCAATCAATTACTTATTTACTTGTTGGAAGTGCACATATATATTGGATTTTAGACCTTGAAGGTGCAGTGCACTCAATATGGGATTTGTAGTCAAGCAACCTTCAAAAATGCAAGGGCAATGTTTTTTTTGAAGTTGGGCGGGATGGTCAACATATTTCGGTCGGGTTCAAAAAAAAAATTAGAGGGTTTCCCCAACCCAGATTTGTCACTCCGAAAATTTGTGAGGGGGTATTTAATGTCCGCTCATATTAATTTCTTAAAAATAATTGGACTAGTAATGATAGGTTGGCAACGCATGATGCACCCACTTGCTTTTATGAGGTATTTTTTAAAATTTGTTTTTATGTCTAACCCCCTTTGTATGATTGCCTCAAGTATAAGATTAGACTAGGATTATTTTGAACTGCTAAAACTTGATATATTTGAAACCCTTGAGACAAGGATCCAACGACGTAAGGTAGTGTCTAAAGTGGTTCATCTCATCTGCAAAGATGAATGAACTCTCACTAATGAAAATACATGAGTGGCACGAATCCCCAGCCATATTTTTGTTTTCAATACCATTTGGATCTATATACCATGCAAGAACCTTCATACCTAGACAAGATTGCCCCCAATATCAACATGGTTTGGAACAGCATCGACCCGAATAACAAACCCACCAAATATCAAAATTTGACAAGTATTACAATCTCAACACCGACAGGTAGGTTATTTGCATACCAATTTGCTTGTTGATTATTGATACCATGCATTCACCTATTTACCAGACCAACACTGGTACATAAATGATACACAAAGCACATATCATTGATCATTGGAAAAGATCACATGTTTATCTCTGGATACGTGCATTTGTCAAGGACTTCAAGACAGCATTCGCTTTGATCCAACACTATGTTTCAAGATTCATCATGAGATTAGATTGTCAACATTGTAAAGAGATATTGGTCTCACAACTCCAGTTATACAAAAGGTACAAGCTACTAACATCCCAGTTTTTCTCCACAGAATTGCAGCCCTAATAGTTGCAACTGCAACATTTGAAAACATGAACACTAGATACTGCAGTCGGGATATCAGGTAGATTATTTCACACTGTTGGAATGACAAGAATGAGCTAACGTTGCAAAAAATGGGTACCAACCAAGCTTTGATGGGACCAAAACACCACCACTGCCTCAAGGCCCAACAACCCTCTCGGTGTGTTTGTCACAAAAAGCACTCGAAGTTAGTCTACGATCGAATGCCGCAAAAAGGGTTTTCTCAGGTGAAATCTGCCATGACGTATATATTTTTTACAAATCCTTTTTGATGACAACCTCAGAGGGAACTGATGCGGAGTAGTACCAATCTCGCACCCAGGCGGGGCAATAGCCGAGGAGACGGAATGTGCTGGATAAATAGCCATAGGTGAAATAAGCAGGAGGCGATTTCCCTATGACGACTGGAACAGCCTTTTCTGCAAATTCAGTGGCTGTGGTCGAATTCGGGCCCTGGGACAACATTGCTCGTTTCAGTAAGAAGGGCTCAAACGGTTTAAACAAATTGAGTGAGCTCAAGTAGCTGCTACACACTTCACATGCCCTCTTTCCAATAGAGGAAAGGACTGCTCCTGGAACAAGAACAATGACGTCGATGTTGAATGGCTTCAATTCCATTCTGCCAACACGAGAAACATAGGTTAGATCCACGACGTTCATTTTAAACTGGAATAAGTAGACACAAACCAACCTAGGATTTTGACTACTTGTTACAAGTTGCCTTCCACCAAATGTGTAATCTTTCAACAGATTATTCTTGTTCGAAATGAGAATCTGCCATTTACAAAGACAAATCAACTTCTGTAGATGTTTGTTGTGAAGCACCTCCTGCTTGTCAGAATGGATAGGAAATCTTTTATATTACAAAGAGAAAGTTCACTTAGACCAGGGGTTCACATAACCTCTTTGCATCAGTGCATTCAGAATCACAAACCCAAACAACCTCTTTATAACATGAAATAGAAATTCATTATAATCAGCAATTACAAGAATTCATATCTCTCATTCTCACCTCAAAGCATCACTAGCAGCATGTAACGCTGCCTTTGAGCCGGAATATGCTCCACTCCATGGACCAGGAGCATAAACACCAATGCTGCCAACGTTCACAATTTTTCCTTTCCCTTTTGCAACCATATGTGGCACTACTGCTTGAACAAGCAGTACTGGACCTGCGCAACCAAATATTGAGCTCAAACTCCCCTCAACAACCCCAACAATACTCATCCTAACCCAATCTCATATTGCAGATACTATAATTTCTCTTTTCATAATTTCAGAACAATGTACCACATGTCTGCGCTCAGACCAGTGATTCACTCTCGAAATCAAAACGTCAGGACAATTTTTAAGGTTGCATTTTCTGTTAGCTCGAGAGTAGAGAATTGCCATGGTTTCCCTTCCGTCTGACTGTTGACAGAATCCTCAATTTCCTATCTCAGAAACCAATCTTAGATTTCAGATATGGCAAATACAAACACACCTGGTGCTTCTGTGATCATAAAAACTCTTTCAATTACAGAACAATGTAACACATGCCTGCGTGCAAACAAGTGATTCACTCTCGAAGTCAAAAGGTCAGATCAATCATCACAGCTGCAATTCCATTGAGCTCTACAGTAGACAACTGCCATGGTAGAACATTCACAGGATCCTCCATCCCTAACAGAGAGGGTAGGCTATGGTAAAGAACAACATTTTCTTGCACCTTTCTGAGGTTATCTCCAATACAGATACAATGCAAAAGGACTCGCACATACAACCAAATGTGTGCAAAGAAAGATAGAAAGAGAGGGAGGGTTAAGGTTTTGGTACCAAGAAAGTTGGTTCTGTACACTTTCTCCATCAAAGGGATAGGAGTCTCTGCGAGGGGCGATGTACAGGGCATCCCTGCATTGTTGACCAGGATGTCAATTCTTCCATACATGCTCATCACCGCATCCACTGCAGCCTTGATACTCTCCTCCACACTCACATCGAGTGCTAGTATCTCCACATGTGGATGCCCTTTGAACGATTCCATGCTGTCCAGCGACCGGGATGTTGCCACGACACTGAACCCTGCCTTGCAGAACTCGTTCACAAGCGCTGCTCCAATCCCTCCATCCGAGCAGCCCGTGATGAGCACCACCTCATCTCGTCTCCCTCCTGCTGATCCCCCTCCATTTGGCCCTCCTCCCATCCTTACCCTCCACAGAAACTCTGTACAAATCTCCAACACAACCCTAAAACTCCGAAAAGAGGAAGGAAATGGATGACAAGCGTCCTGGTGCACCTCCTCCCTAACCTGATTGATCAAATAGAGCAGCCAAAAGCACCCTAAGGCTTCCTTCTTATGGTCGCACCTTTGCAGAAAGGTTGAGTGAGCAGCTCCGAATTTGAGCTCAACAGCCTTCACAACACAAGTACAGATAGTCTCAGGAATCAAAGAAGCACACAAATGTGCACCTGTACATGGCAAACAAGGACACCTACAGGTGCCCGACCGAATTGATCATGCAGAGCTACCAAAAGGACCCTGAGGTTTCCACCCTCACAGAGAGGTTAAGTAAGAAGATCCCAATTGGAGCGGAAAAGCCTTCAAACACAGTACAGATGATGTGAGGATCAAAGAAGCACAAAAGTGTGCATCTATAATGCTACCGCCCTAATTGAGCATGCAGAGCTGCCAATGCCACCCTGAAGCTTCCTTCTTATCCTTCCACCTTCACTTTAAGGCTTCCTTTTTATCCTTCCACTTTCACAGCAAGGTTAAGCAAGCAGCTCCCAATTTGAGCCGACAAGCCTTCAAAACACAGTACAGATAGTCTCAAGAATCAGAGAAGCACATAAATGTGCATCTATGATGCTTCCGACCTACTTGATCATGCAGAGCTTCCAAAAGCACCTGGAGGATTCTATGATGCTTCCACCGTCAAAAAAGAGAGGTTAAGTACGCTTACAATGTGAGCTTGGAAGACCTCGAACAAGTTACTGTACATTGACCTAATCTCAGGATTCAAAAAGGAGAACAAGAAGTGCACCTATTGCAGCAGCCCTGGCATCAAGACCACCAATCTTCTGTTATCTCCGAAGCATCTCGAGGTTGCCGACGAAGATCACCTCTTCAAGAAGGGACAAGAGAGTTATAGCTACCATGAGTTGAGCTAAGAAGTGGTGCAAATGTTGGAAATTGGACCTCCAGAAAGCCGAAAGGCGAATCAAGGTGGGATTTTTCAATGCCAAAATCGGCCGAAGATGTGCAAAGGAACCCACACCTGCTGCTGGTGAGGCCAATCGGCGAATCCCACCACCAGGCTCGAACATTTAAGTGACTTTAAGCCGGCGCACATGGGCGGAGGGCCGCCTCCGCCCCAGCCTGGCTTCTGCCGGTCAGACCACCTGGAGGTTTTTGACGGCAATGACTCGGTCTTTCGCTCAAGATAATTTCATACTATAATAATGTCATCTCCCGCTTTAATAAGTAAGCTTGTGCACTTGCAAGTTCCATGTGCCGGTCCAGTCCGTTTTTTTCTAAATAAATGAGTGGGCCGGTGACAAGAGGGTGGTGCCATGTGCCCATTCCTCTCACCCAAGGACCGGTATTCCCCATGGATGGGTGTCCCACATTTTGTGTTGTGCAAGAATGGGTGCCAAAGGACCGGCAGTCCTAATGCTCACAAGAAGGACATGTGCCGGTTAGAAAGCTCCGGTGACCGGATCGGCCAGTCACCTAAGGTACACCCTTGGATACTAAAGGCCACTTTGTTCTTCAAGTCCTTTCTTTTGAGGAGTACTCTTAGGGAATGTGTATTTTATGATGTTTTTAGAATCTAGATCTTAACTATATATATATATATATATATATAAGGCAAACAAACCAGAGGAAACACTCATGAAATATTTAAAAGAATATTTTGGTATCATTTAGGTGTCATAGTTAAAATCACTTGTAAACAATGTATAATGACAATTTCAACTAAAAAAATTATATATACATATTTCCATAGATGACAGTAGTACCAACCTACGCATATCAACAACACATAATTTGGAATGCTTTCAATAAATGTATGGAAATTGATGTGCAAATCAGATATGAAAAGTTAAATGATGATGACCTCCATTGCCGATGACCTTCATAAAGTATCATGTCTTGTCACTCACCAAATTTAGTTAGAAAGTAGGAAATCGAAATAAACCAGCAGCCCACATAGAAGTACCCCTCCATAAAATGGGAGACATCACCCATTTTTTGGATGATGTCACCCGTTTCTCACCCATTTAAAAAACGAACCGGGACCGGCACATGGAACTTGGCCCTTAGTTGGTAGATGCGTACTTTACTCATATTGTTTTCTAAACCCGTTGGTTCAATGAATCGCAATGGGAAATGGATGAAACTTGAGGCAACCCGCTTGACCGAAGCCCAATGATGTGAAATCATTGCAAAGTTAAGCAAGCCGAACGTGCTGAGCAAGCATGCGTTGGGGCGGGAGTATGAAGTTAGTGATGCCATCATTTGGAAAGTTTGGGACAATTGGGAGAACATATTGCAACGAAATCCAACCTATCGAGACATTTGTTGAATTTGAAAGTGCTACCGACTTCAAAGACTTTGAAGCTCTACACAACATCATTGTCCTCGACATCGACGACCAATTGCTTTGCTCCAATGTTCAAACAAAAGTTGGACATATGTATGATGAACTGTGACGATTGTTTTAGACATTTCAACGAAACTTTAACAAACTGACATGAAATGTCAAGCATCAAAAATTCATGTATTCGTGAAAATGACTCTGCATGTTATGTTCAAACAATAAAGTACGAACCCTACTTTTTGTCAAAAAAATTGCACACTTAACCGGGATGCGTACTTAAACAGGTGCGTACTTAAGCGGGAGATTACTGTACTAGATAATTTCGAGCGAGATAATTATGCACTACATTAAACATGATATTTAGTGTTTGATACATTAAATATCACTAACCCTACGAAAGTAGGTAACATTGAATGTAAACTCAAACACTAAATATCAACTATGGTAATATGTGGACGTTACATGCACGAATTGAGTGCCAGTAAGGAGGAGGTTCAGTTCCTCATCTCTTGCAAGCAGGGATACAGGGCTCGGACACAGGGCTCCTAAATCCCCTCAACAAACAATCACGTGTATTGCACATGACCTCATACTCATCTCCAATAAAAGAGCACACAATTTCCATCGACAAAGCAAATGAACAAGCGCAGTGCACTCTTCTGAGTCTTTGACGAGATTCTGCTCAACCTACACATCTTAGATTGCGAGGGGTTTGGTTGAATGGAAGCTAAAAGAAGTGAGGGGGATGAGAGAAAGAGAGAGAGATTATGGTAACAATTGAAGAAAAGTGCTCCACAGGAAGGGAGGTGGCAATATAATAGGGAAGGTGGCGGCACATTTATGTCTAACACTAATTGTCAAAGAATTGAAATTTAGTGTTGAGCAGGGTAGGATGGTAACAACACTAAATATAATCAAACACTAAATATCATATTTAGTGTACTAGATAATTTTGAGCGTAGTTAATTCACTACGTTTTCACCTTCACAATGAGTGAGTTTAAGTAGAGGCCACGAATTCACATCCCTTCATAACTACATTAAATATGATATCTAGGCAAAGCTTACTATTTGGAATTACGCAATGCTATATATATTTACTGTAAATCTCATATTTTATGAACAAATGTTAAATTGGTAGTTTGGACACTATAAAACATTGACAACTTTACTTGGTAAAAGGATATAGCACCGTGTAAATGCAAATAGTAAGTCACACAAAATATCATATTTTACTAATTTTCCACGGAGATTTTTTGGCATGATTGGTTAAAATTCTACTCTTTCCCAGGTCGATTGGTGTGAACTTTTGGTTTTTTCTTCATTAATTTGAGGTATATTCTCTATATTCCTCTAGAATGATTGATAAGTAAGGATTTTGACTTACTTACCTCGTTGGGGTCATGTAACTAATTATTTACATGAGATAAAATTATGAAACAACTTACATTCCTCATCATTTCCTCTACTTTGTCTTTGAATTTTTTTTGCAAACTTGCAAGTAGATATTTATGACCGAATCAACTTATTTTCACCATTTTCCATATATATCTACCTTAGCTCACAATTCTCCCGTTCAATAACTCACCCACACTTACTAGCCGCAGTGAATGAAGTTTGCCTATTCATTGTAGCCCACCACCAATATGTGTGGGCTTACATACTTACTTAAGGTGGGCAACATATCTTAACACATACATTTTTTTAGCTTTGCACAAAATTAATGCAAGGTGAGTAGCAAATCCAAACCATGACCGTAGCCAACTTCCTCATAGTTATCAAAGCTAGTATGAATATCTTATTCATTATTGAAGTGAATATTTTCTCTTCCTCCCTTTTTGTTTCACTAGCACATGTGCCTAAGGTAAGGTACTTAAAGTAAGTAGGTTTTAAACAAACCTCTTTTTAGCAAGACACTCTCTTCTTGGAAGATATAAAACATAAAATTAATGCAAGCATTTTAATTATGGATTAAAAAACAGAATTTAATTAATTATGTGTTATTGTTGTTTGACATGTTGACATCTTCCACTTACATGTTGACATCTTCTAGTTTTGCTTTATTTATTTTAGATATATTCTCTAAATTCCTCAAAAATGATCGGTAACTATCCTGAAGTCTCAAACTTCAACCTGGTTATTTCTCAAACTTAACCGGTTCATTTGTACCTAACCGCCGATTCTCCCCAAACATAGGCTCACACTTACTCGTGGAAGTAACCGGAGTTTGCCCGTTCAATGCTGCCCACCACCAGTATGTGTGGGCGGCCTATAATAAGTAAGATTACTAAAACGGAAACGAGGGGTCTCTCTAAAGATGGATAGTTCCTCTGGGGGGGTAGTCATTGATTGGAGTAGCAATACACGTGCGAACAAATGATAGGGTATTTTAAAAACATGGGAGCAAAAAATTATAATTGGGCTTAAGAGTAATATAGGGTATCAAAAATGGCACTAGACATCTTTAAAGTACTATAGGGTATGGAATAATAGGTAATTTGGAATTATAAGTAATGCAAGCCATTTTTCTATTAACCCAAAGTAGAAATTTACATAATGATAGCATGTGAAAAAAGGAAGAGAATTGAAAGTAATACCCCCCTATAAAATAGTGGTTGTTCGCACCTATATCCTTAATTTTTTAACACACTACCCCCCCCCCCCCCGAGGATAGTTCACACCCTACACGAACTTTTGAGGGTGTCAGATCCGGGCTGGGGCAGACCTTAAGGGAAATTTCTAAACCCGACCAAAAATTGTTGCCCACCCCGCCCAACTTTGAAGAAAACATTGCCCTTGCATTCTTGAAGGCGGCTTGATTACAAATTCCATATTGAGTGCACTTCACCTTCAAGGTCTAAAATCCAATACATATGTGCACTTTCAATTAGTAAATAAGCAATTGATTGAGATTTCATTTTGGAAGTGAAACCATCAATGAAGCACGAAATTAACTTGGAGGTCAATTTTTTTACAAAATCCTCATTAACATTGAGGTTAACATTTTTGTGACTTACCATTTGAATTTGTCTATATCTATCTTAAATGACACTTAAATTTGTGTGTTGATTTAGTATGTGTATTTTATAATATTTTAGCCCTAGCCTGGATTTGACACCCCCGAAAGTTCGTGCGGGGGTATTCTCTGTCCACCTTCTCTAAATACCCCCGACAAGCATTGCACTTGTCGGGCGGTGGGTAGGGGCAACATTGGAAAAACCCGACCTTGGCCCAACCCCCCAGCCTGACCTGACCCTTGCATTCTTGAAGGCCACTTGTCCATATAACCCATATTGAGTGCACTTCGTTTTCAAGGTCCAAAATCCTATATATATATATATAGAGGTTCACTTCCATTGAGTAAATAAGCAATTAACCGGGATTTCCTTTCGAAATGAAACTGTCAATAAAGCATGTGATTAACTTGGAAGTCAAAAACATTACAAAACCCTCATTAGCACCAAGGTTATAATTTTTGTGACTTACCGTTGAAAGGGTCTTTGTCATTCTAGAATGGAATTAAATTATAGTCTATTAAAATAAAATATAGTGTTTTAGTATGTTCATTTTATAATAGTCTAGTTAACACCTTCTACTTTCACAATGTACTCATACATATTCAAACTAATTAAGTGTCACTGATTGGGAATAGCAGCCTCCTCAAGGGCTTCATCACGAACTCCGAATGCATGGGCGGTGTCACTTGGAAGTCGGGTCATCTACAACAGCCCTAGATAATGGGACATAAATGAAATCCATGTGTGTCTCATGTCGGTGACTTATGGCCACTTTATACACGGCTGATTCATGTTCATTAAACCCCCCCCCCCCCCCCCTCCTTTCAATGTCCTATGCGATCATAATATGGTTGTGAGCAGCTCGCTTTGATCCTTTTGACACTAGTTCAGATGTTTCTGAATTGTTTCAACTACTCTTGTTCATGTTCAAGTTTGCTATGTATAACCACGTGAATAATTTTGATTCAACAAAGTTAGTTTGTTTATATATTTTTGGATTAACTTAAATATGTGAGTGTGCTCTAAACTGGTTTACAGTGGAACATGTTCATGAACCAAAACTTGACATTTGTCACCTCCACGTTTTAGGGCAGCATATCCCAAGCATGGTTTTTTTTTGGGTTGATCCCTGTGTGCAAATGATTCCCAGTTGATATGAAAATTTGCATGACACTCCAACGAAGAAGCATATTCTAAACACCTACCGTTGGAATTTCTGGTTGGACATGTGTTGGTGGGTGTTCACCCATGTGGGAAGGTGCGCAATTGTGGCACTACTGCCTCAAATTGCAAAGCTTCCCAAAAATCACAAATCAATGGTTTCAAGATTTGTGAGCTGATTTGAGTAAGTATATTACCCTTTTTTTGAAGTAGGGTAACATTTTGACATTTAGAGTTGATTTGAGTGGAGGTTTGAAAAAAAAAAAACCAACCCTAATTTGATTTTTAAATTATTGCCCCTCAAGACCACTATGAACATTCCTATTATAATCTCCTACATAATAGAAGTTAAATGTTTTAAACTTGGACTGTGAGTAGTTATCTCTAACCCACAAACATCTATACAATTAGACTTGTCAGGGAAAAAAACTCTAGATTCTCAGCTACGGTTGCTGAAATTGAGGTCACATTTTCTGAGCAAATTTGAGGGAAATGAGGTGTGGGAAGTTAAAGGTTAAGCCCTCGATTTGGTCAACTTTATTCGGGCTCAACCGGATTTGATGAAACCGAGTGATCCTATTGGGGTCCCATTGGGCCAAATTCTTAGGTTTGGGTTGGCCCTTGATTCAACCCTAAGTATAAAGTGGCCCTAAGGACCGGTTTAGACTACAATGGAGAAGTGCACTAGTCAGTCAAGACTTTTTTCCCAAGACAAGATTATTTGAGGCAATGATTGGTATGACAGATGAGATGAAAGGGGGGGAGGGGGGAAGAGAGAAAAAAAAAAAAAAAAAAACCTCTCAAGCTAGAGGTCAAGTTTCTTGTGACCAAGAAACTTGACCTTTGCAGAACTCCTCTAGCCAAAAGTGTTGCCGTGTTGGTTTCTAGTTAGAATTAATCAGCTCATGACCATAGTTTGTTTTTTTGGATGAAACTTTGTGATGACTTTTAATAATCCTTTTGCTCTTGGATGAGCAATCCGTTATAAGTAGTTAGCCATCACTGCATTCTACATAGACTTATCACAGATGCACTCCATTTGGCAACCTGCCGTGTAATGCCCCCCTTGTCCGGTTGCATGCCGGCCAACTCATGCAATAGAATACCACATGTTGTAATTTTGGACACGTGTCATAATCGCATTGGACAAGACCTCTGCTCAGTCCAACGTGGCCATGAGTTTTCCGCACTGAAAGTGCAACAGCGCTCTACGGTGGTAGTTGACAACCGAAATACATAGTGGTGTCTGTATTGGTGATGAGGAGAGCCACCACTGAGAGAGAGAGAGAGATCATAGTAGACTCAAGTGAGATTGCTGCTCAAATTATGAAAGAATCCTTAGATTTATAGGTACTAGCCTCTAACTGTGGAGTAAATTTCTTGTCCAAACTGTGACGGATTTAGCCATCATGTCGTCTGCGACAATGGCAGCGAAGCTATTTGCTGCTGCTGCAGCAGCGGCGGCGGCAGCTCCGGTTTGTTTAGGGGCTGATAAGGTTACAGAAAGCATCATCGCCAGCAAACAAAATGCTTCTGCCTCAATGAGGCCGATGTTTCTGCCAACAACGATGCTTAGTGAACTCAGGATGACTTCGATTCCAGCCAGTCGACATGAAGTAGCAGGAAGGACGAGTCAGCTACCTCATGTGAAGGCACAAATCCAAGATCAAAAGGTAACTTTTAGTCGATGCCAAATGGAAATAATCATGACTTGCATTGTGCAGATGTCAATTTCCGACATGTAATTAACTTCACGTTCTTAGCCTTGTGAGCTCGTTGATTAGGAAAAAAAGTCTCCAAGCATGGGGGTCCTCATAATGATCTCCAGGGAGTGAATGCCAAGGATGGTTGAGTTGCAAGCTCATAGTAGTCCTCATGAATCCCGGTGTGAGCCTATCTTTAAAGCCGTCACATATTCTTAGATTATGCCTTGAAATTGCACAATATTCGAGCCTTACATGGATGTTGATGCTTGCACTCAAGTGCCTTTGATTTACGGTCGCACAGAACATTCTTATCAAGCTTATTAATTATGTTTTGTGAATCTTGACGATGTCTATGTAGTTCGAGATTTAAATACCTGTGGTGAGATTATCTGTCCCTGGTGGACTATGGATGATGGATTTACATGGAATTAGTCTACAGTGGTGGGAGAATTTAAGAAGATTTGTGGGAATTTTTATGCTGAATCAATCTTAACGACGCCTGTGTAGTTTGAGAGCTAATTACCTGTGGTGTGATTTCCTCATGTCCCGGGTGGATTATTGATGATGGATTTACATCGATTTAGTCCAGAATGGTGAGGGAATTTGAGGAAATTCGTATTCAAAATTGTTGTGATGATGTTGAGTTGATTACTGTTTCCTGCACAGAGCCTGGTACCAGTTGAGGATGTGACACATCTTGGAGCTGTCCCAGGGGTTAGGGACACCGTGTGGGGTCAAGTGCAATTGGCAGTGCCATCAAACCCAAAATTGAAGAGGAATGCAACAGCCGATGTGGTGGTGGTGGGGGCAGGAATTGCCGGGCTGAGTGTGGCTTACAATTTGGCAAAAGCTGGCAAGAAAGTCATTGTTCTGGAGTCTCGTGCCATTGGTGATAATTCTTTCTTTCTTTCTTTGTCAACCAGCAAAAATTAGGTTGTCTGCAATATGAAATGGTAGACATGAAGATATGTCTTTCTTTGATACAGTTTGCTTGCAGGGCGGTTAATGGAGCCATCCATAGTCATGATATTTTGACAATTCAGCTATTCCGGCTGCAGTTTGACATGATTCTCTTGAGAGATTGTAAAATCTTATTTAGCCATCCGATTATTTGTCTTGTCATTTCTGACCGTCATTCCTGTCTTCTTTTTTCCAGGTGCTGGACAAACAGGCAAAACCACAGCTCATTTGATGCCATGGAACGACGATTACTACTTTGAGGTTGAGAAGAACTGGGGAACCGAGAAAATGAAAGTGGTCGCGGACAGTCATCGCAGCTCGATTGATTTCGTGGAGAGGGTTATTGCTGAAGAAGGGATTGAGTGCAACTTTAAGCGCGTTCCTGGTTACCTTGTGCCTTTCGAAGATACAGATGAACAAGCAGAAAAAATTAGAGCGGTGAGTCTGTCTCCTTGAATTGTTGTTCAAACGTAATGATTATGGAGTTCTGTTGTTTCTTACAATTGGAAGTCTGTAGGTTTGATGCATAATTTCTCAACTAAGGATTTACTGCTGTACATAACCTGTATCCCTGTGCGAGTCATAATTCACAGGAATACGAGGCGTGTAAGAGAGGTGGATTTGATGATATTCGGATGATGAATTTGAAGCATGCCCCCGAGAACGGTTCATTCGGAACTGGCATTCTGTTTCCCATGACGGCAGAGTTCCAGCCGCTCCAGTAAGTAATCAATCTTCTTTAACAAACTTTCCCGCCACCTCGAGATCAGAAAAACACAGATTATCTCCATACTCTGAATTAGTTGACATAAGAATGGACAATACTTACCTATCTGACGTGTTTCTTTAAGTAGTATTGGTTAATTGACGGATTGTTGGCCGAACTCCACATCAGTTTTCGTGATGCTCGAAACGTGTGCCTGCGCGAGAAGCTTAATGGAAGATCTTATGAAGAACACCTAAGTTGAAGTAGTGACATTGCTCTTTAATGAAAATCAAAACCCTATGGTGTTCAGAAATATTTCTTACCGCATTCTGATACATGCATCTCCGTACTTTGAATTAATTGATGCAAGAATTGACATGTTTCGTTAGTGCTGATGATAAGATGATACGTTGATTGAGCTCCACATCAGATTTCTTGATGTTCTTAAAGAGTGCCTGCACGAGGAGCGTAATAGATGACCTTAAGTGGAACACTTCTGCTGAAGAAGTAACTCTAAATCCTATGGTGTTCAGTAGCATTTCTTACCGCTTTCTCAAATCTCAGATACATTAAGATACATACTTTGATCAATCAATTGATGCAAGAATTGACATGTTTCTTTAGTGTTGATGAATTGATGGAACGTTGACCGAACTCCACATCAGATTTCTTGATTTTCTTAAAGAGTGCCTGGACGAGGCTGTCAACGGTAGATGGTCGTTAAGTGGAACAAAAAACATAGTTGAAGAAGTGACAATGGTTTCTGATGGTATTCTAACCGCCTTTGTCCACATTGCAGGTACATCCGCGGGTTGGCAGACGCTGTGAAGCGCATGGGAGGAGAGATCTACGAAGAAACTGCCGTGACGAAGCAGGAAGGAGAGGTTTGTAAGACAGATGGAGGCTACACTGTCACCGGAGGTGCAGTTGTGCTGGCCACCAACTCCCCTATCCACAAACTGTTGGCAGTTCACTCACGCCAGTACGCAAGACGCTCCTACGTGGTGGGCTTCAAGGTTCCAAAGGGTGCCGTCAAGTAATCTTCCAACTTACATTTATTACAATCTCTAAGGTTCGGAGGCTTGAGGGAGAATGTCTTAGAGGTGCGCCCGCTCAGGGTTATCTTATCATGTAATTTGGTGGTATAGGAGAGGTAAGAGATAAACAAGGAATGAACCAGTGTCATAGGCAAATTCCGGGAGGGTATATTTGGCTGCAAATGGTGCACGCCCGTAAACTAGAAAATGTTGCAAGCCGCTGGAAGGAACAAGTAGATTACAGGGGTAGAGTGGGGACCGTCCTAATTTACCGAAGTACCTTATCCCGTGCTACCTCCAAGACTAAGTGGTTTAGGAGGTTTCACACGTCAGAGATGAAGGAGGGTAGAATTCACTGAAGAACTGCAACCCAAATCATAGCCGGGTGCATGGAGAGATGCGAGTAGCAATTCGGAAACATATGCATGCAGGTGGATTAATTCCGATGTTAGGTTTCTGCCTCCTGCTCTCCTTAAACCCAGTATTCTTTGACTCGTTCACTGAGGTGGGATCATTTATGAATCTAAACCCTAATTTCTCGAAGACGTTCAACCAAGGGTGCCAACTGCTAAATTTGAATATTTTGTCTCTGTCGAAGGCGGATATTGACGGGTAGAATTCACAGAAAGTGAATGTGATCCCAATGATAGGGTAGTGAGGTATGTGAGTAGCATTTTGATGTTAGTATTCATTGTCTCTGTCATTCACTGAGGTCGGATCGATTATGAAACCAAACCTTAATTTCTCGAATACGTTCAACCAATGGTGCTTCAAATTGTTGTCTTTGTCAAAGACGCATGTAGACGGGTAGGATCGAATGAAAGTGAATGCCACCCAAATGATAGGGCAAAGTAAGGTATGCGAATAGAATTCCAGGAACACATGCATGCAGTTGGAATGGTTCTGATGTTAGTTTCTGCATCCTGCTGTCCTTAAACCCTGGTCATTGTCTCCATCGTTCACTGACATTAGACAATTTTAAAAACCAAATCTAAATTCTAAAACGTTCAACCAATGGTGCTGACTGCAAAACTTTGTCGTCTGATCTTCTTGGACGCAGCCGTGCCTCTTGGTGGGATACAGCTACACCATATCACTATGTGAGGTTAGAGGACAAGGATGATGACGAGATTCTCGTAGTCGGCGGTGAAGATCATGTGGTGGGCATAAACCCTACAGATTACAAGGATGCCTACGGATTACTTGAACAATGGGCTCGTGCTCGCTGGCCTGCAGCTCAAGAGGTTGTTTACAGATGGACGGGTCAGGTGGGTAACTAATTTTGGTTCTGCAATTCTTCTTTTTCTTCATGTCGTCACATTACATGCAATTCGATGTGTCTCAAGAAAACCTAGATACTCTTTGGATTGCATGTGCTGCAATTGCTGAGGGCCACTTTACACTAGAGATTGAGGGCCTGTGACCATTGCACTCTAAAATGTCGCATTGGGACTAAGGAAGTTTGAATGGATGAAATACCTACACAGTGTCCTTCATGGCATGAAATGAATATTGTCTCATGATCTACCAGATTTTGCATCAAGTGAACCTCAAAGATATGGATCTAATACAAAACCGGGAGACCCTGACACTTCAAAATCTCACAGCCCTGATTTATTATAACTCATTGTGTATGTTAATGAAATAGCATTTGGTTGAGAGCCTGGTCGTGTACATCTTTACAGAACACACTGTGGCCTATGACCACACAAAATTCAATTTCAATATTCTATGGTACGGCCTTCGGATGAGTTTCAACGGTCCTCACAATTTCATGGTCACAGCCCTTGACCATACTGTAAAGTGGCCCGGATGATCACTCTTTCAGTGACCGATCGCTGAGTTAACCCAATTTGAGGATCACAGCTCTCAGCATAAGTGCCTGAAACAGCTTGACTTCTACAGCTTGCGGTTTGAGGGTGCAGGTGTATATTGTTGCCGATTTCCTTGGACTGTATGGAAGGAATCCTCTAGATGCTGGCAATGTGTATGTCGCCACGGGTATGAACACTTGGCTATGTCCCGGAACAGTCTTTGTTCTGAAAACTTTATTCTACGCAATGAGATTCACTTCAATTGGCATACCAATCACCTGAATCTATTGTTTGGACCATTTTTTTCTTTGATTTTATTCATATCAAGCCCTTCAACCTGTAAATGTGGTGCTTGCAGGGGATAGTGGAGAAGGGATGACTGGTGGTACTATAGCAGGAATTGTAATCTGCAATTTAATTCTGAACAGACCACACCCATGGATTGAAATCTATAGCCCAACTCGGTTACCTCCAGTTTCACCAGACACGGTATCACAAGCTTTTGAGGAGATTCAGGAGGTCGCTGCAGTAAGTCCTCAGACTTCCAATACCAACATTCTAATCTTAACATATGCTGAAGAAAATTGAACTAGTACATGGATGTAAAATCTCCACAAAATTATTTCTCTTATGTCGACTTTATTGTCAAATGGCAGGGATTCTCAAATCTCATCCCCGGGTTAGGTGTGGATTCATTCTCAAGTGAAACTATTGGGTACAACAGTGGAGCTGTAATTCAAGAAGGCTTGAATACAGTTGCAGTCTACCGAGATGCCCAAAGAGAAGTGCACAGATATTCGGGTGAGCATAATCTATGATATTTGTTTTCTTTCAGAAAATGGAAGGAATGACCCTCACATGAGCAGACTTGAAATTGGCAGGTTGCTATGCTGATTTGGTTGTAAGGTGAGATTTGTGATTCATTCCCAGATTACATGAACTTCGTCACAGCCCCAATAATTGAGCTACACCGTTTATGGTATTTAGTATCACTTACTATTTAAAATTACACTATCCTAAAACTTTTAGCTATACATTTTATTCTTTACTGGAACAGATGTCAAATATGTTGTTTGGTCCAAATAGTAAGTGATACTAAATACCATAAACGGTATGTTTTATGGTTGTTTGGTTTTATGTTTTACTATTTTAATAATTCTGAGTAGAAAAATATAGCATCACGGAACTCGGAATAGCTAGTGATATTAAATACCAAAAACGGTATATCTGTCTTAGGCTTCACTGAACACAGATTGTTAACTTCTGGAATTTACAGTTTGATGGCCAACCCTACACCATAAAACATAAATAGACTGTGGGATAGTGAGCATCAAGATTATATGTGAAATGTGACTTAAAAGCCTGAGTTATAGGGAAACCAATTGTGGTTTTTTGCAGCTGTATGTCCACATATGGGCTGTGCTATAAAGTGGAACCCCAAAGACACGACGTTTGATTGCCCTTGCCATGGCTCGCAATTTGACACTGATGGAGTTTGTATCCAGGGCCCTGGTAAAGCAGGACTAGAAAAACTTGCTCCCAATCAAAATCATGCCGTAGTTACTTAGGTAGTACAGTTATTCGTCTGGTTGATTGTCACTCCATTGCAGAAAATAATGGGATTGCTTGTATCATGCTGCACAATTTGCAAAGATATCTTGAATTTTTGGAGGGTAGTGTATATACAACCAGTTTAGAGTCAGGGAAATTTTAGCCTAGGGCTGAAGACCAAAGAAAGTGCATTTTAAATTGAGCGATCCTGTTTGGCAAGAGCAAAATTTTGGACCGATGAAAAAGAAAAAGAAAAAAGAACGTCAATGTTATAACATTGACATGTGATGCCCCTTCACCATCTCCATTCCATGTCCGTGTGAGCATGGGGGGAGGTGGTTTAGTACCTATGGTTAATGTTATGCGATAATTTTTGATGGTATGTATGGTGTTTGTGATAAGTAGTTTGTTAGGATGGTTATTTTGGGAGGAGGGGTGGCTGATGTGGTTGAGTAAGAGGTATGTATTATTTAGGCTATCTCTAAAGATATAAGGTATAAGGTATAAGATATAAGAGACATCTATAACCAATAAAATAAGAGAATGTGTATCTATTTACGAAAAGTAATATCACGGAATTATTTTTCTTGCGAGGAGAAATATATTCTAAGGAGAATGCATTTTATTTTCATGAATATGGAAATTGCTACAAATTTCAAAGGGTTAAAGTTAAGGTAACACATGTCAATTTATAGGTTAACCCATAATCACTCATCTAAATGCTAATGCTTGGCTTCAACAATTATCAAAATTCTTATAAGGGTAATCAATCACAAGTTGCCACCACATAAACCTTAACTACATTCACCTAATAAACATAGATATCATCCACGTCAGCATTACATGACCCTAGTGAGTAGTTAAACAAACTTGGTTGACTATGAATGTCTCGACCTTATGTGCTAGAGGTGAGGGATTGGGTATGTTCTATTGCAAGTAGGAGTGCGTATAGCTCTACTCTGAGAATACTTGGGTATCCCCGGTAGTTTAGCAACAATGTTCACACGGAGGGCTCCATTTAACACACCTAATATGGTGAGGTTTCCGTTGCCTCCTCCGTCTTTTGGGGCAGGGGGGGGGGGGGAAGAAGATAGCACTTGTTTGCATGAGTGCATTTCTTATAATTCTAGATTTAGTTGTTAAGTTGAAGGTGGTGAGGATGTCAAGGAATTCAATGGAGTTTGATTTTTGTTGGGTGGTTAGGCTAGTATAGGTTCGATTTTTGTGCATGTCGTTACATAGTAGCGAGTTGTTTACATGGAATGTGGTGTTTACGGAGTCTCTATGGATCATGAAATGTTTTTAAAGTATAGATAGTGTTCTAGGCATGGGTGATCTGACACATGCTTGGTACTTGAGTGGAGATGTTCAGCACCGCCGCACTTGGTTACAATGAATTTCACTAAGCCTTGCTAGATTTCACCAAGTTGTCTTTGGTCGTAAAGTGTTTGGGTTAGTTGTTCACTTAGGGTTGTAGCACATCTAGGTAGGAGGGAGAAGGCTTCGATACCAAATGCTTCTCTAGTTAGTTGGGTGAAAATGTTGGGGTTGCTCATGGTGAGATTGCATGTGGATTTGGCGAGGTTTATAAGGAGTTTGTCCATCTTTTGAATGTTTGGGATAGAGAAGGGGGTTGTATAGAATACATATTCGATGCTTGGTCTAATGATTGTGTTTAGGATTTTGTTTTTTTGTCGGAGTGAGGCGGGCGAAAGTAGTAATGCCATGCTTTGTCTTTTGATTTGGCAATGGTGAGTTTTTTTTTGGATGGACCATTTGAGGGATGTGAGTAGTTCAATACCTAGGTATTTGTATGGTTCATTTTAGGATAGGATGGGGAGTTGTTGGTTTTTGTAATTGATGTATTTGGTTCTAAGGGATGTAGTAAATGCCCATGGTTGAAGTTTGGATAAACTATATTCAGATTAAACAAAATAACTAATCCTTCAATAAAATTGGACTAAGTCTAAGTCAATAATTATAACATGTTGAATTCTATCGTAAGATCCTTTGATAAAATATGTATAGTGGATTATGATAATATGGCAACAACTATTTTGATTGAATCTTCATTCCTTATCGTTTTCTTATACATATTCACCATCAGAAAATGGGTATTCTTAGTCCAAAGGCCCGCCGCTGGTGGGAGAAGAAGTCCGCAAGGAAGTAGGCACGTAGGAAGTTGATGGCTGGCCCGGGGAGTGCTCTTAAAGTTAAGACTATATATACACGTGAGTGCGTGTTAATGGCATACGCCCTCCGTAAATTGGTCTTAAAATGGTTTTTAAATTAAGATTTTTTAAGTGCCAAATAATTATGTATATATCTATCATTTGGTATAAATTTCGAGACAAAAAGTTTCTAAAATATTATAAAACAAATGATAGAAGCTTGAACTAAAAAGCGTTGATTTAAAAATTAAACCATGCCAAATTCCACAATTCAGCCTGAGATTGTTCCAAAATGCAGCAGAAACCTTTGAAATACATCGGCGGCAATGTCTCTCACGATATTACATCAAACTATCCTCGAAAACTAAAATCCAAAAACCTTAAACCTCTGCAAATCTCATCATCGTGGCGAAGCAAAATTCCACAATTCAGCCTGTAAATTTAGAATAGTGCAGCAGACACACCTCGGCAGAACCATCTCTCTCTCAGACTCCGGCAGCACAGCAGACTCTTTATTAAAAAGTACAAACAGAAAACCCTGAACCATGCAAAATTCCACGATTCAACCTGTATTTTTTCCAGAATGAGGCAGAAGAAACCATTGAAATACCTCGGCAGCACCACCCCTCACGAAATCACAGCAGACTCTTCACGGAAACTACGCATCGACACGCATCGGACTTCAGCGCATTCTCGCCGCTCCGGCATCCCTGTATCATAGCTCCCACGATTTCGGCAATGCATCGAACTCGAGCTTCATCCTCACTCAACGATGTCAAAACCCCGCCCCGCCCTGGCGTCGGCTTCTTCTTGGCTTTCTGCTTCGCCATGGTTACTATTTCGTCTTCTACACTAACTCGATTACTTACTCCACCATCGATTGCAACGGTCTCAAGGTTCTAAGTCAGTTATAATCAATTTAAAAATTATTTACGATTGCTTTTTTTGAAATGTATACAACAAGAACTTTAGGTTGTGTTTAACAACTTCATATTTTTTTTACAAATTTTAGATGATTTTTTAGTACATACATAGGGGGGGTCAAAAGTTTGCACTCACGTGATTCGTAGTCATAACTTGAAGTGCACTCCCCGGGATGGCAGGATGCTTAATGGAAGTTGATGGCAACGCAGGGCCTACATCCAAATCAGTTAATTAGAGTTGACTACTGCTTCTAAAAACTTATTAATAAAGTCGAACTCGAACAGCTAAGTTGGCTACATGACAGGTGGTCATGCTCTTAGGATGCTCTTAGACACCTGCCTGTTGTTGAGAATGGGAAGGTGGTTGCACTCTTGAACATTACAAAGTGTCTCTATGATGCTACAGTATTCAAAGTGGATTCAACAAAAACCAATTGTGCACAAACACTCGCAATGTGTTGAGGCAGTGTGTCATAGGGTTGAATTACCTCAACTTCGGTGTGTCGGTGTCACCCACACACCGGCAGACTTGGATGTTCCGTCTCCTCTACGCGCTGCGATCTCCTGCGGCCAACCTCCATGAATAAGTTCCCGAAGACGATGTAGATCTCCCACGCTTAGCTCGTGTAGCGAGCTTGTGCATAGGTATTCCGGGATTGGTGAGTCTATCTTCCAATCCCTGGTGAAAACCTCCATGTTCATGTTAAACCCATTAAGGATATACGACATCTTTTCCATTGGAGATAAGTACCCCTTCATAAGCTGCACGTCATGGGACGCCAACCGAAGCGCTGCGAGCTGCACCGTGTATGTAGCATTCTCCCGGGTCTTCGTCGAAACAGTCGTCAAAGTTGCGAGCAACTTCAGCAATGCACCTCGGTCCACGTGACGGCGCTCATAATGAACCCAAAGACATTCACAAATGCAACAAAATTTAAGTACATATGCTAGTAGGGCATCACAAACAATATGTTGTCCATTAAATTTTGTCTTATCCATTGCAACAGGACAAGGACATGCACTCTTAATCAATGACGACAAGCCTCATGAATATAGACATAATAAAGGACAATACTAGGCAACAACTATGATGGCAATGGATGCAAGTAGAATAAGGGGAGCGGTGCTAACCACTGCAATTCCACCACTGAAGTGGCACTTCCAAATTGGAAAAGATAAAAAAAACCAGTCATGTGTTTCGCAACCGTAAGCCTTATCTCAAGAGTTTTGCTTGTAGGACCCTTTGGATTACATGTTAAAGGATCACATAAGATGATAAAAATAAAGTACACCTTAAGTCCACTTCCACTATAAAGCACAATCTTCTCACAGGTGGCATGCAAGTTGATGTGCAAATCTAAAATATCATAAAAAACTCACTAAGAACTGCATCTTTAACTAACAGATAAGAAACAGACAAGATGATCAAAATAAAGTACCACACCTCGACATCGAAATTCAGAACTCACAGTTTGATCATGACAAAAAGAAACCCTAAAATAATTTCATATAGTAAACACATTATTATAGATTCACGCAATAATCTAAATTGCAGTTTGCAAAACTTGAAACATTTGATTAAAGAAGTCAAAGATAATGTAATGTCTCTAACTTTTGGATCACACATCCTGACAAGGATGCAACATGAGATAATCGTACTTGGTGTAGGTTGTAAAGGACTATATATATCATGCATGTAAAATTCTTATAATGACAACAATGATAAAAATCATGTATAGAATTGTGGTGTAAGTTTTACTACTATCTCAATTTTGCATGAATATTTATATTTGTCACACATCAAAAAAGGCTTCAAGATAACCAATGGATTCTCATGAAACAATAAATGTTCAATAATTATATTTAATAAATTTCAATCATAAGATTTTATTTTTAAATTTATACAAAAAATTCAATAAAATTAGCATGACTTTAAGATTGAATGAGGTATGTATTTAATAAAATAATATGTGATTCAAAATTTATTTTTAATGTATTGAGGTTTGATTTTCATATTTTATATTTTATACTAGTATTTTATTCATTATAAATTAATATTTACAATTAATTTGTTGATATATTAAATTCTTCTTCTTCTTCTTGAATAGCAGATAAGAACATTAAAATCAGTTTTATCTCTCTACAATCTTTATAGATTTTTTTATTATATACCCATAAATTATTAAATTTGAATATAAATGATAACTTTGTGATCATTAGGTAGAAAAACATTATTATAAAACATTATTAAAAAAAAATTCATAATTATTTCAAATATATATTCATTTGTTTTTATGATTACGCATTTTGCAATATTTTATTTTTTAATTATTTTTAAACAAAATAACTAATCCTTCAATAAAATTGGACTAAATCTAAGTCAATAATTATAACATGTTGAATTCTATCGTAAGATCCTTTGATAAAATATGTATAGTGGATTATGATAATATGGCAACAACTATTTTGATTGAATCTTCATTCCTTATCGTTTTCTTATACATATTCACCATCAGAAAATGGGTATTCTTAGTTTCATCTTATTTTGACATTCAATCATTCACTCAGGGGTCACATATCCCCCACAAGATTTAATTATATTGAAAGTGTATTGATGGATCCACACATAGAATTGAAGCAACCCAAAAGCCTGATTTTTAACAATATGTCCATATTCACTTAAATACAAGTTAATGAAGAGAAGCCTACCAAAAGGATAGAGAGAATCCCACAGGAGGAAAGAGGGCAAAAGTCCCCCATTACGATAGGAAGGGCTTTGAATTAGCTTGAATGAATCATGTGTGGATCTCGCTAGGAGGGCTACACCCCTTACATCCAAAGGCGACTCCGACACACTGCTCACAAATTGAAGTCGGTGACATCTTGTTGGCGCTAGAGACAAGGTGGCAACAACGTGTATTTTGGACAAAGTTTTTGCAAGTTTTGTGGCATTTGCCACGCAAAAACTTGTACAAAAATTAAATGCACGTCGATCGACTTGCACGAGACATGCAGTGTGACTTGTGAAGAAAAAAACCACACGTCCATTGACAATTTAGAAATTGAAATGACACGTACTACTAGACATGTGACATTGAGGTGACATTTTAGAAGAAAATGTGGATGTCAATTGACATTCATTATTATTTTTGAAAACGTCACGTGACACCTTGGATTTGAAGTTGAACGTCAAATGGAATTTGACAAACATACACACTGGGCGGCAATTCCTTAAATAAACGGCATGGCCAAACACTGGATTTGCTACATATGAAGAGGGATCAACACTCTGTGACAAATAGAACTTCTATCATATCAACATGAGTACTATTAAGAATGAGAAAACCAGGTGCATAATGAAACAGAGTAACAGTGCTAACTCAAACTCTTGAACTATCTTGATCAAAGGGGGAACTGTCCTTATATACAATCTGGCTCGATACTTGGACTAGGTCCAAGTGTCGGCACCTGGTTACACCGTGGACTAGCTACCTCGGTGGGAATATTCTAGCTCGGCCTCGGTATCCTATACCAAGACCGAGGCCCTTAACTAATTGTTTGTTCATAAGTTGAGATACCTTGGACTTGTGTGCACGGCCTCCTACCGGTGGCCGCCACTTTACTTAAGGTGGCTAATGCCCATGTAGGACTAATTAATACCGATTAGCTTCCATGTTAGATGACGGTTAACCTAGGTTGCCTAGGTGCTTATCCATTATCTTAACACTCCTCCTCAACCTAGGATTAACCTCATTAAAAACTTTCTCAAGTAAAACCCGTTTCGGGACAAAACCTTAAGGAAGAAAATAATGTTAATATTTCAATGAGTCTAGTTCTTGAAGTGACCTCATCCCGGCGGCATGTAACAACTTCTTATCCTTATATGCCGGGAGAGCTTTGGTAAACATATCGACAATGTTGTGCTCCGACTCTATCTTTTTAATCTCAAGTTGATCATTGTTAATCAAGTTTTGAGAGAAACTAAAGATATGTGGACTAATGTGTTTAGTCTGGTCGGCTTTTATGAAGTCCGAGGACATTTGTTGTATGCAGGTTGTATTGTCTTCGAAGATAATCATTGGTTTGTCCTCCTCCTGGATTTGACATTGTTGTTGTATGATCTTCTCGATGGTTCGTAGCCAAACACTCTCGCGGGCCGCTTCGTGGAAGACCAGCAACTCGGCATGATTTGTCGAGGTTGCGGTCACGGTCTGTTTCGTGGATTTCTACGAGATGGGTGCTCCGCATTTAAGGAAGATGTATCCCGTTTGTGATTTCCCGGCGTCCGGGTCGGTTCGGAATCCTGAATTTGCAAAACCTATCACCTCGGTTTTGTTAGTTCTTTGATAGTATAATCCGAGGTCGGATGTACTTCGTAGGTACCTCAGCAGGTGCTTGACCCCGTTCCAATGTCGCAGCGTTGGATTTTGGCTATGCCTAGCCAATATGCTCGTTGCGAATGCGATGTTGGGTCTTGTGTGAGTTGTAAGGTAGCTGAATGAACCAACCGCGGTGAAGTACTTATGTTTGTCTATTACCTCCTCCTCCTCACGAGGTTGGTAGGGGTCTTCATTCGTCTTGCTCCGGCCGATCATTGGCGCAGCCAATGGGTTGGTGTCCTCCATCTGAAACATTTTGAGCATTTTCTACACGTAGGTCTGTTGGTGTAAGAATATGCCGTTCGGCATATGGTGGACTTGAAGTCCGAGGCAAAATGTAGTCGGTCCAAGGCATTTCATGTCGAACTTGCTTGTTAGAATGTCTTGAGCATATTTGCACATCTCGGGGCTCCCGATGATGTTCAAATCATCTACATATGTGGCAATGATTACAAAACCATCCTTAGTGCAATATGTGAAAATGCAAGGTAAGGTAGAGTTGTGTATAAAACCTTGTGATACCAAAAAGTTGCATAGATGGTGGTACCAGGCTCGGCCTGATTGCTTAAGGCCGTGGATCCTCAAGTCCACAAACCGTCCCGGTTTGGGTTTAGGAACGGATTCTAGGAATCCGGGTAGGGGGTTGATGTGTAGGATTGAATCCAATGTACCGTGGAGGTACGCGGTTACCACATCCAGTAGATATATCTTTAGAGCAAGATGAACTGTTAGTGCCAGTAGGTACCTGAAGGAGACACAGTCCATCACAAGTGAGTATGTTTGGTTAAAATCTACTCCGGGTCTTTGAGTGCAACCTTGGGCTACTAGCCTTACCTTATACCTTAGGACTCGACCTTGTGAGTCGAGTTTTCGGGTGAAGATTAGCTTGTGGCCGACTGGTGGCTTCTCAAGGTCATCCGCAATGTCCGAGAATACCTCGTATTTCCGAAGAGAGGTGTATTCGGCTTCTATGGCCGATTGCCACTGAGGCCAATCCTTCTTCTTCCTAGCTTGGTCTAGGGTAGTTGGATCGGTGTCGAGACTCGAGTCTAAGGACTCGGTAGCGTAATGAACCTTGAGTGTCCGTTTGGGTGTCCGTTTGGTAGGTGGTTTGGTAGGTGGGCGTTTTTTAGGGAGGATGTTGCCGGTGCCAGGGATGGCACCTTGAATCACCTTTTCCTCGGTTGAGAATCCGTCAGGCACGTTTTCGGCTAAGGCCTTGAGGTTTAGAAGCTTAGATGTCTCGGTGTTGGTTAACGATGTAGGTGGGTCTGGATTCATGGTTAACGTCTTCGGTGCACCGAAGTTTAAAGGTGAGCTTGGCTTGTTTGCGGATAGTGTCGGGAATACTTGCTCTAGGAACTTATAGTTAGTGAATCGGGCTTTAAGGAGGTTCCCGGTTGCGGGTTCTAGATATCTGATTATCGAGGGTGAATCGTATCCAACATAGATTCCCTCGTGTCTTTGTGGGCCTATTTTGTGCCATTTTGGGTCCGGGAGAGGGACCCAAACTTGGCAACCGAAGGTTCTAATATGGGCCACATTCGGTGGCCTTCCGGATAGGAGTTCGTGAGGTGTTTGTGTGTTGAGGAGGGTGGGTCGTAGCTTAAGGAGGGCCGCGGCGTGTAAGACCGCATGGCCCCACATGTTGGGTGGTAATCGGGAATGTAGTAACAAAGGTCTTGCTACTAGTTGGATTTTCTTCACAAATGCCTCTGCGAGGCCATTTTGTGAGTGTTCGTAAGGTACTGAGTAGGTTAGGTTGATCCCAGAGGCGTTACAATAGTCCTCGAAATCGTGAGATCGGAATTCCTGGGCGTTGTCCATCCTTAGGTGCTTAATCGGGTTGTCGGGGAAGAGGATAAGGATGGATAAGAGTTTTGGGAAGGCTAGGTTTCGGGTCGGGAGTAAGGCGACCTCGAGGTGGCTTCCCGATGCGTCCACAAGTACGAAGTAGTAGCGAAAGGTCCCTGAAGGTGGGCTTATCGCACTACTAGAAAATCATGACCAAATCAACAAAAAATCAACAGATTTGTGTTGATTTGGGCACTGCAATGACCTATTTCACTGAATTTGTAACTTCTTGCCAAAACCAACAGTTTGGTGCCTACTTTTTGTTGATTCGAGTAGTACAATGGCCAAATCAACAAAACTCACGCAAAATTAGAATCTTTAGAATATTCCATTATCCTTTTGGAAAAAAATTCGAGTATTTTGAAATCTTTTTAAACCATTCGAATCTTTTGGAATCTTGAATACTACTAAATACTGTAAATAATATATTGCAGATTATACTATAAATAATATAGTGCAGGGTATACTATAAATAGTATATGCAGATTATATTATAAATAGTATATTACATAATAAAGTATAAATAGTATATTACATAATATAGTATAAATAGTATAATCTGTAATATACTTAAAATAGTATAATCTGTACTATACTATAAATAGTATAGTTCAAAATATACTATAAATAGTACAATCTGCAATATATTAAAAGTATGATATGATATATTATACTATAAATAGTGTATTCTGAAATACATTATTTATAGTATAACTTGCAATATATTATTTATAGTATATTTTTGAAGATATGTTAATATTATATTTTAGAATATAAGTAAATACTACATTTCAGAATATATGTATATAGAACATGTCAAAATATACGTAAATAGTATGTGTCAAAAAACACATAAATAATCTATTTTAGGATATACGTATATACTAAGAATTTATTTAAATAGTATATATCAAAATATATTGTAAATAGGTTTGAAGTGTTCCTCACATACAGTCTACCCTCTATAAATGTTAACCTCCGGGAGTGGATCAAAGTTAACATTTATAAAGGTGTTAACATCTAACAATCATAAAATTATTTTTTTGAGCAATATACAAATCTTAACATTTATAAATATAAGTTTCAATATCAAGTTTACAAATCATGGGTGAAGTATGAATCAATGGTTCTTTGGTAATTGAATGTGTAGTCTTTATCATCCACCTTATGGTTGTATTTCATTTGTTAACATTTATAAAGTTAAATTTACAAAGAAGGGAGTACCATTTTGTTAACAATTAACACGTTTAACATTTATAGTGTGCAATATGTGGGGAGTAGAAGAAAGTTAACATTTAGAGAGGGTTAACACTTATAGGTGTAACATTTATGGAGGGTGCACTATAAAAGGGTTTAAAGCACTCCCTTTATATCAAGAAAGTGTGTTGACTTGGTGGTTAGAACCACCAAGTGGGAAGCCCAAGGTTGGGGGTTCCAATCCCTTGGCCCGCAACTATGACCTCTAGCCTAGCCTAGTAAGCCTAGGCGAGTATGTTGGAGTTGATGGGGATGTAGTTTGTGCTGTGGTAGTAGTCTGAAATTAATTTCTTTTGCCCGAACATCCAGGCCGTAAAAAATAAAATTTTCCGGAAAATCCGGAAAGTAAAAAAATTTATTTTTATTTTTATTTTTGTTGGTAAACTTTTGATGACCAGATCAACAGAACAGATCAACAAAACCGTGTTACAGAGTGTCCAGGTCAACGCGTCCTAAGTAACAACCGCGACCAACACTTTTTTGTTGATCCGGACGCAAAATTTTCTACTAGTGTCGGCCCGCATATATCCCTGTGTACCCTGAATAGTGGTGGAGGTAGTTCCGTGGGTAGTGTCCAATGTGATGGCCTCCGGATTAGTTTTCCTTGGATACAGGCTACGCATTCTTGTGTATTTCCGGCGTCTGCCGTTGTAAGGGCGTGACCTTGGGTCAATGGGATCATCCTCCGGAATATGGTCGTTCCCGGATGTCCCAGTCTAGAGTGCCAAATATCTGGCTTGGCAGCTTTAGTGTCTATAGACACCCCCTGCGCTAGGTTGCGCTCCGTCGTGGGACCTCTCTCCCACGCGGCCATGCAAACCTCTTCCTCACCTAGGGTGGGGCTAGATGCCAAGGGTTTTATGGCAACCTTGTAAAGTCCATCGAGGCCCGCGTTAGCAGTGGCAATGACCTAGGGTCCTTGCCTAAGCTCGATTACTTCTTCATCGCCCTGCATCGCCGTGCAGAGGTGGATATTCCTCGCCCTCAGATCCCGATAGCTGATCAGGCTCCTCGGCGCATCTGGGGCGTACATTGCCTTCTCGCAATTAAGGGGGAATTCCCCGGGCAAGATAATTGTTGCCCGGCCCTCCCGGAACCTTAGCGTCCGGCTTCCGGCCATTGTAAGTATTTTACAGGTGGACCAGGACTTCTCACTTTGGAAGTGGAAGAATTGTGCCTTAGTTAGGATTGTGTGAGTTGATGCGCTATCCAGGAGGGCAACATCTTGGGTTGACGTGCCTCCTTCCCGGATAGCCATAAAATTTTCCACATCAAAATCAAGATCGGGCATGTCTGAGGGTTCAAAGTTGTAATTATGTCTTGGTTTATTACGTAGCTCTTGCAATTCCCTGAACATATCTACAATGTACTGTGATGCCCTGCAATCCTTTGCAAAATGTCCTTTTCTCCCACATTTGTGACAATTTCCCGAGGTTGTCCTAGCATGTTCCTGCTTAGGTGGGAAGTATCTAGGTCTGTGTGGGTTCCCTATTGCAGGTTTATTATGCCATTGAGGTGGAGTTTTGCGAAAATAACTTCTTGGTGGCCTACGGGAGGCCTCTGTAGTGTGAACTTCCGTGTGGTGGTGAACTGGTGAGTCGTCCCGCCGCGGTCCCGCTCCCGGTCCGGCTCCCGCTCCGCGTCCCGTCCCCGGCATCGGTGCGAGTGCTCCCGTGGTTCCGTTTAGCTCCTCCGGCTCGACGTCCTCGATCTTGGCGATGGTCATATGCACCTCCCTCGCTGGTCGGGACTCCGCGTTTCGTAGCAGGATTTGGTGATGCTTCTCGGCGAGCAATAGGTGAGACATGAGCTTCGAGTGCTTCTTAAACTTCATATTCCTGTATTGTTGTGAGAGGATGGCCGTTGCAGGTGGGAATGTCGAGAGGGTCCTCTCGATTAGCTCCTCGTCCGTGATGACTTGCCCGCACAACCGAAGTTGAGCTGTAATCCGGTGCAGCTCCGAGTTGAATGCGGCGAAGTCCAGGAAATCGAGTACTCGGATGTTGGTCCAGTCCGCTCGAGCTTGTGGCAGGAACAACGTCTGTTCGTGGTCAAACCGGGCGTGAAGTTCCGCCCATAGCTCGGCGGGGTCCTCGATCTGCAAGTATTGAAGTCGTAATGCATGGTCGAGGTGGCGTCGAAGTATCATCAGTGTATGCCATTTGGCTGCTGGCGGGATCGGTGGTGTGTCGTCCGTTGGGGTGGTGCTTGTGCTTGGAGGTGGTGATGTTAGAGTCTTAGCGAGGTCCTCAGCACTCAGTAACACTTTAGCATCGTTAACCCATTCTAAGAAGTTTGACCCGTCGGAACTCAGAGGTGCAAACATTAAGGCATGCATTTTGGATTCCGTAAATCTAGATTTTGTAGACATTGATATTATGGTGTGTATGTCATCAGTTGATGAAGTAAACATCTATGAAATCAAACACTAGTAACACATGCCAGTGTCTACTCCTTAGTTTAGGTAGAAGAGCTTAAAACAGATTGGTTAGAATCTCAAAGTGGAAGTTTCCAAGTAAATTTCGGCAGCATAACATTTATAAGGGTGGAAAATTTAGAAAAAAAATCTGCAGCGTAACTTTTCTTGTGACTTGGTAAAAGCAGGAGGTTTATATGATTTGCTATTAACTATTGGACAGTAGTTCGGTATTGTAACAATGTATGACTTTTCTACATGGAAGTCTGGGGAAAAATTTGGCAGCACTTCGGTACTATCACAACTATCCATAATGTAGAAAATGGGGTAAGAAAGAGCATAATGCTTTCATATATAGTAGCTATCATGGAATGACAAAGAGCTATATCTGATCCTAGGCAAACTGTGCTTTCTGATAGTAGTCCAATGGTAAAACTATCTGTCTAGTAGTAAAAATAACTTTCTGATGCCTTAAACAAGCTAAACATGCATGTCTATCTAGTGATCTGTCAAAAGTGACCACTCAAGTGCTCTCAGAGGTGATTGACTAACAATCTAAAGTGAACAATGAGGTGTTAGGAGCAGTGCTGATAACGTGTTAAGAGTGAGAAAACCAGGTGCATAATGAAACAGAGTAACGGTGCTAACTCAAACTCTTGAACTATCTTGATCAAAGGGGGAACTGCCCTTATATACAATCTGGCTCGACACTTGAACTAGGTCCAAGTGTCGGCACCTGGTTACACCGTGGACTAGCTACCTTGGTGGGAATATTCTAGCTCGGCCTCGGTCTCCTATACCAAGACCGAGGCCCTTAACTAATTGTTTGCTCATAAGTTGAGATACCTTGGACTTGTGTGCACAGCCTCCTACCGGCGGCCGCCACTTTACTTAAGGTGGCTAATGCCCATGTGGGACTAATTAATACCGATTAGCTTCCATGCTAGATGACGGTTAACCTAGGTTGCCTAGGTGCTTATCCATTATCTTAACATGTACTTATTCAAAGCTCATATGAATATTTCATTCATTATCAAAGTGAAGATTTGTGTGCTTGTCAAATGGCCATTGGGGGTGCATCGGAAACCTGAATGACGTGCATGGGTCACTTTGAAATTAAACCCCCTATATACAAGTTTATAGAGAAAAAAACAAATGTATATGTGCTAACAACATGCTAGAAAATGGACTCATGCGTTTATAGTATGCTTTTCGATTGCTTGATTGACTACTTAATTTTAGTTAACTTGTTACTGGAAATAATTAGAAACAGAAGACTTATACAATTCGTTTGGAAGGTGCTAAAAGAAATAATGTGATAAATGTCTCCATTACATATATAAATTTCAAACCAAGAATTAAATTTTCCTTTATTATAGATAAAATTCACTTTCACTTTCCAATGAGAAAGTCATTGAACATTTTTCCATCCATAGCATGTACCTCAACCATTGCATCAAACAAACAAAGACAAGAGCATAATAACTTAGCCACAATTTGGAGTGCAAAACTATAGGAAGCCCATGAGCACTCCAAGAGCCATTAGTATGTTAATACTAATGCCTAGAACCCAAATACGGACCCTAACAAGAACATACATGGTAGTCAATAAGGACTATGACAATATGACAACCATGAATGAAAACATGGATTGGATGAAACTAGCACATCTATTGTCAATTTTTTCTCTAAACCTTAGGGCCCCCTTTTATACCTCTACCTTTACTTCAAGAAATTTAATAGCCTTTCTAGATGTACACACTAGAGAAAAATAATACTTCTCCCTTATGTACATTATGCATGCTAACGCCTCAAATAATACCCCCTCTTGTACTCATGTTAATTCGTACGTGGTATGAAGAGTCCACCCCTAGGCACCCCCCCCCAATTATGTCGATTATTGAGCCTAGAATGATCATCATATTTTGAACACATGGTTCAATTTCTTATAAACACGTATCTTTTTGGTATATGTTCTTGGAACCACACCTAACCACATACCACTATTATATAGGTGTCTAATTAAAAAAATTAATTTAATAAGGGTTCTTCGTTGTATCTAGTGTAAATTTATGGGAGTCACACTCATTGTAGTGATCAGTTATAGCAGTGACACATGAAATAATGTGAGGTAAATAAACCCGTTTCTGTTAACTTAAGCAATTTCACACAGAGTATAGTACATTTGTGTAACTAAAGTGATTCTTCACAGGTCTGGAAATTGATATCACAATCCTAAGGAATGTTTCATTCTACCCTTGGTAGAACCAGGCATGCTTACCACACTCGATGTCCCTCTACCTTTCTTACCGTCTAGTCATCTTACCACATCATGCTTGGTTCTACCGGCTCCTCATTTCTCTCCTTACCGGGCTACTGACCTATTGGTTGAATATAATAGTACCTAGAACCTTTATGGATACTACCGCAAGTAGTTGTAACCCCCAAACCTAGGTATTAGGTCTACTTAGGACCTAGTTTAGTTATCCAAGCCTCTATCCTTGAGGTTACTACCGGTACCTTCTTTTTACCGCTACTAACCCTTCCTAGTCTTTTCTTCATGAACCTCCAACATTTGTTAGTTGTCATCCCTTACTTACATGGCTACCTTTTCCTAACAAAGCCAATAATTTTTGTAAGGCAGGCAAAAGGTAAGGCTCCTAACAATACTCTCCCAATAACCAGTAGTAAGATTACCCTATTTGATATTACTTCAACATACACTCCTTCTTGAATACACCAATTTCAACATACTTCTCCTTTTTTTTTTATTCCAAAATGATAACCTAACCAAAACCTTCACACAAAAACTAGTCCCCCTCCAACATTGTTCACTCCCTATTAAATATTTTTTTGCTCATTCCATCTCAACTTCCTACTTCCAGTTGTACACACTCCTTCGACAATGGTTCAACTTCTTTAGAACCTTCTCTCTTGTCCTTATCTAATACTCTTCTTTGGACTAACCCTTATCCGTTCCTATTTTCTTCTACTTTATTACTACTTCAACAAAAGTTACTCCTACTTACCGTTAACGCACAATGTTTAGCAAAAAGATCACAAATTATTTCCATGTTTTGAAAGTACCATAAAATTTTAATAGCAAGATTCTCTCCAAACCCATGATATTTACAACATAAGCTGACCTATTTCTAATCACTGAGAGACAAAAACTTGAGTACAATCAATGCCCTTCTCAAGGAACCCGAATCCATGCCCTTTTAACTTCCTTTTCCCATCACGCTAGTGTGACGGCAACATGTGTGAAACTTCACGACCTTTGTCCGTCACCTCAGAAAATGACAGCTACATGTGTGAAACTTCATGGCTTTAGGGGACTCTACGTAGTTAAGATTCGGGGGGTTCCCATAAACAAGACTATCTACGACAATGACCGGGAGAACTGGCTGCTAAGGTTGAGGCATCTACAACCCATAAAATAAGAGAGTTTGCATCTTGTTCATGAGGAGTATTAGCAGGGAATTATATTTCTTGCGGAGCGAAACAAACTCTAAAGAGGACGCACCCCCCCCCCCCCTTGAAAAAACCACGAACACCGAAATTACTACAAAATTTTGAAGCGGAGAAGTTTACTGGAACGCACAGTCAATCTATGGGCTAGACAACCTGCTCATCTAAATCCTAATGGTTCGCTAAACGATAGTTGTCAAAACTTTCATGAGGATAATCAGGCCCTTGCCACACGAGAGGAAACTTGCATGAACGGTAGTGAGTTGGATGAATAGCATTGGTTCAAATGAGCAAGTGGTTGCCACATGAGAGGAAGTATGGGGAGTGGCAACAATGACTTTTTAGCTTCGGATTTTGCTTTGGATCTTGCTTCGGGATCTACTTGGCAATAAAGTAGAGTGACATGGCACAATAAATGTAGTTCGCAACTACCGGGCACTAGTGCCCGGAAGTCCACAATACAAGGAGAAAAACGAGGAAAAGGGCCTCAATCACAAGCCGCCTATGTCGCCGCCGCTGCCACATCAACCTTAACTCTATTCACCTAATAGTATAGACCAACAACACATCCTAATAAGCCACGCCCGCATTCTAATCCCCCTAGGAAACGATTAAATGGACCTAGTTGACTATGCATGCCTCAACATTAAACTTTAAAATAAGGGGCCGCCATGACCCTGGAGCTTTGCACCTCAAAGCTGATTCCTAGCCACATCCAACCTCAAGTTAGTTGAACTGGACCAACAGACACAGTACGGTATATATAAAGAAAGAAAGCTCATGTTACTCATGTTTTCGTATTCTCTCGATAATACGACAACTTTAGGCCATTTGTGATACCAATGAGAAGATGACACCTTGATAGTACTACAACTGTGTTTTTGTGTGCGTGTGTTCGTAAACGTGTTCTCATACTAAAGAGGGCAAACAGTGTGAGAAGTGTAGCTGCCGCCCATCTGCTCCTCCGATGAGCACAGGCTCGACATGGAGCCCAACAAACTTCAAATGCCTGCCCAAAAGCCAAAGCCCAAAGCCCTCTTTAAAGACAGGCCGCCCCACACACTCCGGAGCCTTCCCTTCCCTTGCTTGTTGCATCACAAAAAGGGCATGCACCAAGGGCCGCTACTTTCCATGGGCCTTGTCAGAGGCGCCGACCACTGCAGTGTCCGTCCGGGGAGATTCTTGGGCACAATCGCTCCAAAACCCTAATTGCTCAAAACCCTAGTGAGTTTCGAAGCCCGGCTGGCTACGTGGTGTGATTTTTTCGGTTCTTTTTTGTTTGAGGTATTAATTTGAGGTATGATCCATAGGTTCCTCTCGAATGATTTTCGACGTCTCGAGCTTCAATCGGTTGTTTTCCAAACTCAACCGGTTCGTTTGTAACCAGCGGCCGGATCTCCTCGTTCATCGGGTATCCGATGTCGATGGAATCCGTACACAACGGAGCTCGTGATGGTGGGAAGCTACGAAAGATGGACACATGTCCAACTAGGTTTTCAAAGAAAAGAGCCACAAGCCACCAAAAAAACTCTTTCCGAAAGAAAACACGTGATAAAAGACAAAAAAGGAAAAAAACGTGAGGAAAAATTGAGGGTTACAAGTGCAAAAAGTGGGTGTGGTGGGGGGAACTATGGGGAGGTGGTGGCATGGCATAGACAATAGGACAAAGTAGGACAATTTAATTAAGAAAAGAAAAGAAAAGATTTTTTTTTCTTAAAACGCTCCAAGTAGGGGCGAGGTGACATGTCGTGGGATGTATATAAGCATAGGTATGGGCATACGTGCATATGGCAGGTATGCATGGGCATGTGCATATGGTTGCTTGGGCGCATGTGTGTATTGGGTTGAGTTCATATGAGATATTAATTCATATGCATCATTGTAACGGGCCTAGCCGGCACAGGTCCAAGCTACACTAAAAATGATATTTAATGTCATATGGTATTTAATGTCACTATGGTAACGTTTCAGATGCCACTTAAGTGACGATAATTGCAAGACTGTGAACCTATAATCCCCCCAAATCTTCGAGTGGATCATAAAGTGCTCACGTAACAGGAATTACGTAAAAATAACCACACCCATTGCATATAATTATAAGACACTCTGCCCCTGCTAGTTGTGAATAATGTAAAGTAGTGTGGAATTATTCTATTGATGGAATGATCATATTTGATCAAAACATGCAGCCTGAGTGTATCCATGTCTTAGAAGTGTTGATGAGTTTATGAATTATATTCTAAAACACAGTAATCATCTACAAGTGCAAAAATAATACACACTTCGCACATATTTGTGTCCAACGAAGACATGACACGCCAATGAGAACTCTGATGATGAGCGCTACAAGATCATATTATGAACTCATGAGTTGTGCAATCCTTGGATGCTTCGCTACTAGTGTACGAGTCATGTGCAATCGTCCCATGTTGATGAAAGAACAATGCAACTCTACCACTATGCTCGATTTGCAAATTTTCCAATGACAAAGGACAAGTTTCTAGTGACGCATGTCAATTGCCTAGGACTCGTATGCTTGTAGTGCTGGTTGTTAGAGTTTGCTCTTCCCTCAATCCGTTCACATAATATCCTATAAGAGCTTTGTGAACATAACATTATTCAAATCCATAACAATGTTCTGTGGGACTGTCAGCATTTTACAGAATATTCCCCACACTTAGTACGAATATGGGGAATATTCCATAGAATATTGACAGTCCCACAGAGCATTGTTAAAGATCAAGATAATGGTATGAAAATGTTTTTGCGTTAATAAAATTGGATGCAGGATAGAGGTCAAAGAGGAATGGTCGATTGGCATGGGTCAGTATATTTAATTCAAGTGTACTAGTCATCATCGCACGCACAAACTCCATTCGTGTTCACACTGCAAGGAGGCTGGCTAAATAATTAGGTTCAGTGGTGCACCCCACAAGCATTGGTTCCCTACAGCCTAACTTCCCACGCCCAATTTCCGTCAAATTTTCCGAGCAAAATGTGACCTCGATTTCAAAAATTGTAGCCGAAGCTCTAAAGTGTTTATTCTGACAAATCCAACAGTTTAGATGTTTGCAAGTTAGAGGTGACTACTCACAATCCAAATTTTAGACGTTAAAGTTTTGTCATGTAGGAGATTATAAGAGGTATGTCAATAGTGGTCTTGAAGGGCAACAACTTTGAAATTAAATCGGGGTTGGTTTTTTGATCCAACCTTCACTCAAATCATTTGCAATTTGAGGCAACGGTGCCACAACTGCACACCTTCCACATGGATTTACACCCACCTTCCACATGTCCAACTAAAATTAAAAATTAAAAAAAAAGTTTAAGATATGCAGTCCTCTACACTGCAGAGGCGACAAATGTCAAGTTTTGGTTCATGGACCGGTGCCACTATAAACCACTTGAGAGTACACTTCCATATTTGAATTAATCCAAAAATAACTATCTCTGTTGAATCAAAATTATCCACGCGGCAGAACATCACAAACTTGAACATGAAAAAGAGGAAGAGTTGAAACATGTAAAGAACCAACCGAACTAGTTACAAAGGGGTCAAAGCGAACTACTTACGACCAACTTAATTAGGGTTGCACATGACATTAGGTGTTAAATTATCCACATCGTAGCTTGGTGGTAGTATGTTGAGCTGCAATTCCAGTGTTCGGGGTCCAATTGAGCCGATTCTACACTCTACATTATGTGCTTCATTGATGGTTTCACTTGCGGAATGAAATCCCAATCAATTGCTTATTTATTTTAATTGGAAGTGCACATATATATTGGATTTTAGACTTTGAAGATGAAGTGTACTCAATATGGGATTTGTAGTCAAGCGGCCTTCAAAAATGCAAGGGCAATTTTTTTTTCGAAGTTGGGCAAGACGGACAACAATTTTCGGTCGGGTTTAGAAAATTTCTCTAGAGGGTTGTCCCAGCCCAGATTTGATACATTCGAAAGTTCGTGAGGGGGTATTTAACGTCTGTCCATGTTAATTTCTTAAAAGTAACCGGATAAGTAGTGATAGGTTGGCAACACATGATGCACCCACTTGCTTCTACATGAGGCATTATTATTATTTTTATGTCTATACCCCTTTGTATTATTGCCTTAAGTATTAGATTAGACTAGGATTTCTAAAACTACTAAAACTTGTTATTTTTGAAACCCTTGAGACAAGGAGCCGACAACGTATGGAAATGTCTAAAGTGGTTCATCTCATTTGCAAAGATGAATGAACTCTCACTAATGAGAATACATGAGTGCCACGAATCCCCGGCCATCTTTGTCACTTCTCTACTGAATTCATCTCCAACCCCCCCAATAAAGAACCCACTTGAAGAAACTTCGTAGTCGTGAAGACAACTATTAATTATGCTATCGCATGTGCGTCATCAACCAGCAACTCCTGCGTAATCATCACTCGAAATACAAAGACGGTGTCATGAACGTTGTCATAATTAATGTTGATTCGAGCATGGGAATAATATCGCATACGACAGGTGGACAGAAGAAAAAATACATACAGCAGCCAGCGGCGCAGCAGCAAACCTTGAACTCGGGTGCAGCTGCTAAACATTCCCGTGCAGGGAAAACGTAAGAATTCCGTTCAAAAGGAGGGAATTATGTCAAAGTGGGAAAACCATCCCTTTTCCCATGCGGGAATTTCCCAAATGCACCTTGTGTTTTGTAGGTGCACACGGTCGTGTAAGGGATTCATTCTAATCCATAGCGGTTGATCCCAACCGCCTCTGATCTGCAAGTAGTATAATCTTGTTGATAAGTCAACAAGAATTTAGTTTCGCATGTGTAGGAACTCTCGAGTAGTATAAAAGGTCATGAAACTGACCCCAGTTTCATCATTCTCTCTAGCTCGCTCTCTCTCGCGCTCTCTCTGACTGATATATTGCATGAGAATTTCTGGAAGAAGAAGAAGCAGCAGCTGCTAAGATGGTCTCCGTCCTCGGCTTCGCGCTCTGACAAATTCGAAGAACATCTAGAAAGGGAGTAGATTCTAGTAGCTACACTGTTGTTTGAGGTTGTTATGATCATGGATGTGATTTACAGCTTGAAGAATGGGCTTGCAGAGCAGACACTGGCAGTCCAGGTGTTGCTGGCAGCCGTACTGATGTTCCTGCCCTTGTTTGTGCTGGTGAAGTTGGGGCAATTCAATTCCGAGCCTCCTGGAACGAGGAGGCTGCCTCCTTCCCCTCCATCGTGGCCCATAGTCGGCCATTTGCCTCTACTCATGGGCAAGAAACTGCCGCACCAAATCATGGCCGAGCTCGCACGCGAGTACGGGGACATCTACTCTCTCAGGCTCGGTTGCGTGCCTTGTATCGTCGTGACCTCGCCCGAGATGGCGAAGGTGTTTTTACAATCTCTCGACAACATTTGGGCCTCCCGGAGCCTCCACCACCTTCACGCGGAGTATCTCTCCTACAACCACAAAGGTAGATCTCATGATTAATCATTATATGATGGATCTGTATGTCAAATAACCACTCTCATCATCTGAGATTTAACTGTTCCTCACTGGTGAAGGCCCTTGTTACAACCGGTATATTTGTTGTGCTGTCGGTTTGAATGTGCGTTACAAAGCTGGAGGGTATAGATGGGTGCTGAATGGTTATTTGATGTTGTGACTAGCCCACTTCTTGGAGGATACGAAACACACGATGAGCACGAGACGGGTAGCAACTCCAAAATCAGAGACCCTAGCCACTTTCCTCATGATTTCCGGAGCTCGTACGATTGTCTCGTTTGTCACGAACATGAGGGGTTTCGTGCTCAGTAAATGGGTCATATATATGGCAATTGTGTTGGCCATTGATCTTAGAATGGTTATCATATTTTGAGCATATAGGTCAATCTTGTTTGAGCATCTTTTTGGTATCCATTCTGGAGGCACACCCAACCACATACCACTCAAATGTAGATGTCCTAATAACCGAAGTAGCTGAATTATAGCCGATGCCTTAGTTGTGATGGGTCTGCTACGTCTTTTGGTTGGGTGGACAACATGTTTGTTGTTTTCTGGAGGAAACGATGAATTCTCAAACTGTGGCAAATTTGTTAGATGGTTTTGTGCTGCTATGAGCACAAAAAGTGTAGCAGTGTGTATATTAATTAAGGCTGTGTGGGAAGAGAGGCATGGAATAATTAACTGACAAACATAGTGTTTTTTCGATTGCAATCATGAAGGAAGGTGATTTGTAGGCTGATTGATTTCTTATCGGGTTTTTTGAATTTTTTTCTATTATGATTCTTGATTAGGTATAGGACTCGCTCAGTACACACCCATGTGGCGGAAACTAAGGAAAATCTGCACGCTGGAGGTTTTCACCGAGCGACGGATTCAAGCTTCACAACAGCTGCGTCTGGAGGAGGTGAAATACATGATCAGGTAATTAATTTCACAATCTCCTGTCACAAGTCCGTGTTTGAAGAAGATCTTCAAGCCACATACTACCTATGCTCATTAATTGCGACCATGGACACATTATAAATACTCTTTGTCTGCATTTTCTTAATCTTGGGATTGCTGCTAAACCCCTAATGTCTCAAGCCTATGAAAGGGTTGTTTTGAGTGCATTTCACTTAATGTTGGTTGTGGAATTTTCATGCACAAGTTCTGAGGTAAAAATGGGATTTATTTGTAGGTTCCTCAAACATGAGAGGTGAGCTATTTCAAGGGAAAAATTGAGCATATGAATAACTCTTTGGATTCTTAGATTATGACACTTAAAGGAAGGGATGCACAAGAAAATGCCATGTTTTATCCCCCCAAAGAAAGTCCTTTGACCAATCAAATTCACATGGAAAATGAGAAAAATGCTTGTGTGATTCACTATATGGGAACAATTCAATAGTTGAGCACCCCACAAATTCTCATGCCAAAATGTGTAAATCACAATAAGTTGGCGAGCTTGCTTTTGGAGTATGTAAACTATCCCATATTTCTAACCACATACGTGCTAAGGATTCCCTAAAATATCAGAGTCTTTATCCAAAAGTTACATTGAATGGTCAATGTGAGCACGAAGGTCATTTTTACATGAACCCCGGGGGAAATATTCACTTTTACTAAAACATACATCATGATTGATGTTCCTGCAAAGTTTGCATCGGAGTGGCAACCATTGATTGAAGTCAACACCCTCACATGAGCTCCCAACACAACAAAAAAAATGATCACTTCCCACTTTAACATTGCTTTACACATACTCATCATCTCCAAATTGCATGGCTCATGTGCCTATGGGTAGATATCCATGATGGCTTGATGTTTGATAATCATATTGATTGTAGATGACTGTAGGGAAGAAATCGTTCTTCAACCAAAAATGAGTTGCTTGAGAAGTTAAGGGTTAGTAATTGTACTAGAGTTAAGGCAGATGTGCCTAATTCTGTCACATATCTTAATCGGACACCTATATTTGAGTGGTATGTGGTTAGGTGTGGCTCCAAAAATTAATACCAAAAAAACATGTGTTTACAAAAATATTGGATTTCGTGCTCAAAATACGATAACCAAAATAGTCAACATAATTGGGGTGGGGACTATATAATCATTTAATGAGCACAACAATCGTCACTTTGATGAAGAATAGGATATTCATATGCATATCAGCTCCAAAATTTATGAGGAAAGTGGCTTTGACCCTACTATGGCCTCAATTTGGATTGGCTAACCATGATTCTTGTATTGGTCGTGTGTTTCATATCCCAGGAGAAGTGGGCTAGCCAACAAACAAAGTAACCATTTTAAGACCCATCTACCTAAGTCTTGTGATAATTTTGCAAGTCTTACAAGATTTCAAGAAGGAATATAATTCAACTAATCTGTACTCGTGATGATTGGCGAGCCATGCATTATATTTTATTAGATCTATCTTTCAAGACACGGAGCAACAGAAGACTGTGGAACTCGACACAAAGCTCCATGCATTGACAGCGAATATAACTGCGAGAATGGTGATGAACCGGCGGTTCAGCAAGCCTGCAGTTAACTCCAGTTTAGGTACAGCCGACGAAGAAACATCTAAGGTATGGGGATGTTGTTCAGTTACTTTTCTTCGTTGGACACCTAGTATGTATTTGATTGGTGTTTGGTTAGGTCAGGATCAAAAAACAAACACAGTAAACACTGTCACATGTTTAAAAGAGATTGGACTACTTTTTCAGATTTTATTACCTACTACACACTCGATAGTGAACTCAATTGGCAGGACCTATGTACTAGGATTCAAGTTAAGAAATAAACAAACACACACTTTCGATAGCCATAACTAAATTAGCGAGGTCCGATTTTCAACCAATTTCTGTTGATGCTTCACCGTAGATTTTCCAATGTCATTATTACAAGTTTTGTATGGAAAACGAACAAAATAACACCCACATACCTTAACCAGGAGACGCAGGAATTCAAGGAGCTCATTGAGGAGCTGTTCGTGTTACAAGGCACGGTCGTGATTGCGGGTTACCTGCCGTGGCTGCAGCCGATGGACCTGGGAGGCATGGAGAAGCGGATGCAGCAGTTGCGGGTGCGCTTTGATGCGTTTTGCGCAGAAATCATCGAGGAGTACGAGGTGAAGCGGCTGAAGGGGCTGATCGCCGAGCAAGACAAGAGTATGATTGCCTTGCTCTTCAATCAGATGCATGAACAGGATGGTGTGGATCCGATCGACTTGGATAACCTCCGAAGCACCATCATAGTAAGATTGATCAGGATCTCCAACACTCATGAGCCCTCCCTGCTTCTTTGAGTTTCTTGAATGTCATGATGTCATAAGACCTCAAACGTACACTTTTTCCAATTTACTTTAAGTATGCATTATTTTTAGAAACTAAGAGGTGAGTCAATCTGAGCAGATGTCGTTGAAAGTTCTGTAGGAAATTACTGGAAGATTTTAATTGCTAAAATGCCTTTAAAAGTGATTTTTAGACCCCCTCCCCACCCTGCCCTTTTTTACAATATCATGAAGGTTGTCATGGTCAGCTTCGAAGCATGCAGCCTCATTGATTTATTTTTCAAGCTGGGTAAAGGTGATTGTATTTTGTAAGCCGCATCCACAATGAAAGCACCAACTAGAGCACCTTAACATGTCAAATGGCTTTTCTTTGAATGACATGGTCAATTGAGATTGAATTCTGCAACCATGGCCACTTTGCACCCTAAGGTGGTTGAGTTTATATATATCACGCTTTTAGGGGCCATAATGTAGTTATCACATTAAGTGTAATAATTTCCTTTTAAGGTTGATATACCTTGGAACATAATTTCCTTAGACATCTCTTGTACTTTACTCATACCTATTCCGACCTTTAGTTTCGTTTGAATTGATTAAATGAGTTGTAAGTATGCGTGTATGTTTGAAGAGAGTTTTGCAACCATCGTGCTCACAACTTAGCACCCTGATGCGGTTGACTTTGCATAATATATAGAAACGCAAACGTTTCGAGGCACTTGCATGAATACAAACTCATTCGTCACTAGGGACTTTCCATGCATCGCATGAATGGGTTTCCTTGGTGACGTACTACCAATTTGTAAGAAGAACGGTTTTGCTCACCAACAGCAGGTAGCACTGCGTATTGATGCCGTATAGGAGGATATTGTTATTGTCTTTTATGTCATGGGTTGGACGGGTTGTTAATTTCTTTTCAATTTTATTTTGTAACTCAAGAGACAACATGATACATCGTGTTCGTGGATTACCCATGCATTGCATAGATGATTTCCTTGGTGGTGTACTATCCACTTGGAAGTAGGAGGGTTTTGCTCACCCGCGGGTGACACCGTATATCATTGTTCTTAAATTAGGACAATGACGGTGTAGTTGTTTGTCTGTCGATGGGTGTCATTGGGGTTTCGTTTCCAATTCTCTTTTGTTCGGAAGCTGACCTGGCACCCCATAATTGTGTGTGTCTGAGCAGAACATGTTTGCAGCGGGCTCGGACACCACAATGGTGACGATCGAGTGGGCGATGGCGGAACTCATCAAGAACCCGCACACCATGAAGAAGCTCCAGACGGAGCTCGACACCGTCGTCGGCACCGAGCGGCGCATGGTGAGGGAGGCCGACATCCCCGACCTCAAGTACCTGCAGGCGGTGGTGAAGGAGACGTTCCGGCTGCACCCGCCGGGGCCGTTGCTCGTGCCCCACGAGTCCATCCGCAACTGCGAGGTCGCGGGCTACCACATCCCCGCGGGCACGCGACTGTTCGTCAACGTGTACGCACTTCAACGGAGCCCCGCCGTGTGGGACCGAGCCCTGGAATTCGATCCCGAGAGGTTCATCCGAGGCGAGGGGGTGGACATCGATGTGAGAGGCGCCGATTTCCGCCTCCTCCCGTTCGGGTCGGGGAGGCGAGGGTGCCCGGCGGTTTCGCTGGGATCAGTGATCGTGCAGCTTGGGCTCGCGTCTCTGGTGCATGCGTTCGAGTGGTCTTTGCCCGAGGGCGAAATTCCGGAGGATCTGGACATGGCGGAGTCGCTGGGGCTCAGCTTGCCGAGGGCGAGCCCTCTATGCTTGCGAGCTCGACCTCGTTTGCCATACGATTTGTATGCATCGGATGTCGAGTGACGAGGGAGGGGGAGGAGAGAAGAAAGGAAGGAGATGATCGACTTCATGGAAGGTAAACCAGCTTATGCCCCCTTCCCACCGGACTTAATTTACCAAATAACCAAAGTCTTTCTTAAAAACCGGGTATTGCTAGCTCCCTCGGTTATATAACGGAGGCATCCAGCTATCCCAATGCACCTACAAGAACTTGCTCCGGAGATTGTCAAGTCGGGTTTTAGTTAAGTGGTTTTCACACATGTTCCAGTGTTTTATCTACCATGCAATGACATGTTCAACTTGGATAGTTTTTGTCCTATCCCCAAATGCCTTAGTATAGGTTTATCTGATCCTTGGTTTTTTTTACTAGAGCTCCTCCTGCCCTCATAGCTAAGACTAAAAGCGACCAATCACAAGGGCAGGAGGCAGCACTTTTAAAAGTCCTACATTCTTGCCTCATGTCTAGGTACCGATGGGAGGGTCGGTGCTTGAGGCTCAAAACCCTCCACTTTTAAACCATGCCACATCATTTGCCAACTAGGCTCGGCACTAAATATTGTCGATGATGTGAAGGCCGTGTTTTTAGAACCAACTTTTAGGCGTACCTAAAGTCAAGTGGGAAGGGGGCATTAGACTCATCCATATGAATTAATATTCTAAGCCACTCCAATCTCCCTCTCAACTCATGCAATCATATGTTTCCATCCCCATGCGTACTCGCTATATTAATGTATGTGTCCATGTCCGAAGCCCCCATATTATGGGAACAGTGGGGTGACGTCCTCACCACCACCGGCACGTCTTCTGTTGTATGTACATGGAGCACGCTTAATTTGGCTAAGGTAGAAGTGTGTTTTTCAAACACTTGTCCTGTCTATACAGAACACGTTGCAATTAGAACAAGATAATTAGCAGACCCAATCATCGTGCCCGTAGCCATTTGCCTCATAATTATTGGAGCGCCTATGAATCAATGACTTGTTAATTACCAAAAGTGAAGATCCTCCCAATCATGTTGACTGTTACCATGTTTTGAGCATGTAGTCCAATCTTTTTTTAAACACATGATGCATTTTTGGTGTCAACACTAGTAGAAAACTATGCCAAAAAGAACCGAAGCCGAAATCGGTTGCAGTTCTTTTGACCAGCCTAATAGAGTTATCCTTTAACTCAAATGAGTTTGGTAGGGAGTTTCTTACAAAACCTTCCATGTTTGGCAAGCTTGAGGTGCATGCGTCGGAGGTCGTGTGGAGGTTTGAACCAATAACATTCTATATCGGTTCATTGAGGGTCAAACTCATTTTAGCACCGCATGCGGTGCTAAAATGAGTTTGACCCTCAATGAACCGATATAGAATGTTATTGGTTCAAACCTCCACATGACCTCGGACGCATGCACCTCAAGCTTGCCAAACATGGAAGGTTTTGTAAGAAACTCCCTACCAAACTCATTTGAGTTAAAGGATAACTCTAATATGCAATCGCTAAACGATTGCAGATTTTTTTGTTTTTTGTTTAGCAACTAAAATTTTAAGACTTTGGGGGCATTTAATGTGTTGTTGTAAAAGGTCTTGAAAATGCCTTTCCAACGGTATATAACACCCCCCAAAATGTTTACAATTGTAGCCACTAAACGAATATATATATATAGTGCAATTCTTAGATTCATACCTAACCACATGCCACTCAAATATAGGTATCATAATTAATTCTATGTTTCATTTAGGCACATATGTCTTACTTGTCCTAAACAGATACCTATATTTGTATGGTTAGTAACTTAGTAGATTTAAGAATAGACACTAAAAGGGCATGTGTCCGAAAAAGATTGGACTACGTGTTCAAAATTTGTTATTCTTTGACTCATCTAGATTTAATAGTCAACATAATTGGAGGGACCTACATGATTTTTAAAGAAGAAAGATAATCTTCACTTTGATATTGAGTAAGGAACTCATGCAAGCTTCAAAAATTATGAGGTTACTGGCTACAACCTCTCAATTTGGATTTGCTAATCATCTCATACTAATTGTGTGTTTAATAACCTAGGGGAAGTAGGTATGAAGTTAACAGTGGCTGTGTTAGGCCCACAAGGTGAACCCATCATGAACCATGACTTATTATGGATTCTAACATATAAGTTCATATTTAAGTCTGCATTGTACATATCCTACAAACCATGTTATAACTATGAGTTTCACATTGAGAATTCCAAAGATAATTCACCTTGACTCCAAAAATAGAAATGTGAACTTTCATATTTCTTAACTAGATGTGCTAATGTGCTTATGTAGATTTTAGTTCGCTATCAAACCTCAATATATGTTGAAATCCAAAAAGTGTCTTATACGTTTGTGAGACTCTTCTTAATCAAACACCTAGATTTGCATTGTGTATGGCAAAGCTTGTTATTAAGAACAAACATAGAGAAAGTAAGTGTTAAAATGAGATGGGACTTATGCTCAAAATGTATCAACCATTCCAGGTCCAATAGTTAACATAACTGGGGGGCCTCTCTCATCACTTCAAGAGAAAGAGAATCTTCCCTTCGACTTAGACTTGTAACTTTTGCATCTCAATTGATGAACTTCAACTTTGAATCTCCAAATGACAATCTTTGTGACTTGTAATTGCTAACAGGATGCAGAGAGAATCCCCAATCAGATCCCATGGCCAAAATTGTGTGTGGAGTTTGAAATGCCCATAATAGGGACGCAGACCTTACCTTTGTGTGTGGTAATTAATACATACTTGAGATATTAAGTACATTGTGCTATCAGTGACATCCTTGAAGTATTAGTATTTATAATAATGGCTCAGGGCTTCACACCCCATTCAGCTGCTTGTCAGTAGTCTTCAGGTTAGGGTCCAGAGGACTTGGAATGACCAACTTACCTGTGCAAGCCCAACAAAGACTAGGGCATCGAGCATGGGAGGTCACAGAATAAATGTCCATTAGTGTGCATATTGTTTAGTCACTACAAAATTCAGAAACTTGAGAATGTGGAATGGACTCCTGCACTTACGACATGCTTGCCCTCCAGCATAGTGGTTCGTAGGTGTGTTCTGAAGCACAACTTCAGATGATTCAGCAGTCTGAGAATTCATTTAAAACATTCCTCAAACAATTGGGAAATGACATATTTGTAATTTTCAATACATAAAGTCTTGTGTGTTTAGAATAAAACCACTCATCAGCTGGTGAGTTTGTTGATAGCCCCATTGGTGAGGTAATTCTGTGCAATAAATGATCACGTTCAAACTTAGCAATGACTCCCAACATCTTATGTATCCTGAACAGGGATGATTGCAAACTTTAGGTGCCTTACAGTGGCATTTACGCTTGAGTATGTGAATGTCAAGCTTACTGCCTTCAAATTTCTATCACAAAACTCAGCATTGAAACTGACATCTTATTGAATGATATTGAAATGCACTAACTATCAATTCATAATCTCAATGCTAGGAAGAGGAATGCTCTTGGATGAGATACTTAGGTTCAAACTCCCTTATCCAAGACAATTCCATCACAACAACAGACAACAAAAAACTTTGTTTGAAGATGCCATTACAAATTAGACAGCAACATGAGTTTTAAGGACTCTGAAAATTGAAAGACAATCACTGGTCAGAGAGGTCAGAATCACCTAAAGGAAAAAGTCCCATCCCTTTCTCAATATATGGACTCAAAAGCTTAGTGCCTCAAAAGATATACTGATATCAAGAAAACTTACAAGCGAGTGTTACTAACAACCGGTTGGTGTCCGGGTCCATCTGTCCAAGGACTCTAATTATCATCAAGCTTGTGATATTAGAAGATGCATAAATTCTTGTAAAGGTGACTAGTTTTGCTATTCTTTTGTTACAAGAGCAAAACAGACATGGCTTGGATGGCCATCCTGCTATGCTAAGACTCTCAAAGATTGAGAGGCATACCCTCTAATTTGTTTGGCACTACCACCAGGATGTCTAAGATGCCACAAATGACCCCAAGGTTGATGGATGATTCATGTCCTCCATCTTCCGATACCCATAATATAATTATATTGATCGGACAAAGTATTCTTGAGGTTACTGTAAAGGCCATACAATGAATACTGGTTAAGATTACTGATTTGATACCATGAGTTTAGAACTTGTTGACGCCGATCTGTGCCAGACCATGTGAGTTGGATGCTGAGACTGCAGTCCTCTCGGCCTCCAGCTTCTTTGCAATTTGCACTCGGAATTGCACACTCACCCCTGACACAGACAAAGGTGGAGTTCCCTTGGCAAGACTTGCAATTATCGTTCTTCCAGAGAATCTCTTGAAGTCTACCTTGCTCGAAATTTAGAACCTGCAATACAAAGTTGTTTTATCTATCATAAACAAATTGTGCTTGCTCATCTTCAAATGTAGCGTGCACAGGTCCAGAATCCTTCAGGGCTAATGATCTCTTCACAGTCTTCTACTTTCCCTTGATGTCACTGTATATGATTGATAAAGAACAAAACTAACACAAAGGGCTGATTAACCCCTAAGTGTCCAAAAGGCCCACACTGGGCCACTCCATGCACAAAAACTACATTTGAGCTAGATACTTCCATTTGTCAAAAGCGACCTTGTCTAAAATTAACTCATTCTTCAAGTGCAGTTTTGAATCAGTTGAATACCTTAATGTTGTTGATGATTTAGGTTCAAATATACAGCCTGAGTTCCCTTGGATACATATACTTACTTTGTATTTTGATCATCAATGTCAAATGAATATTATTTTATTTCATCCTTGACATGAGATAAAGTACCATATAAAGTTTCAAATCCCCCAAATTTTTGAAAAAGATTGATTCTAAGACTTGGTGAGAGTCGTAGAGATTGTGTATATATGTCGTACATTGAGCCACTACCTCTTTTTAAGGGTTTAGCTAAGGTTCCTGTATCATCATTAACACAGAACCGAGGAGTCTTACCAATGAAAGGCTGGTGATACGATAGCTGGAATTAGCCAAAAAGTGTGGAGCTGAGACAGCAGCATAACTCTTTCCCGCGAATGCTACACCAAAACCACCACCCACAATGTTTTCCTGTATAGGACAGACAACCCATCAGCAATGACATAGCAGAATACCAGAGTTGCAGACCCGAACAGAGAAGAAACGTATCCTTCATGTGATACAAGTTAAACTCATCCGTATCTCCATGAAGATAGTGGCCACAGATCTTGACTAAAAAGATTTACAAAGATTGCATTTGAATAGCTCATTGTCTACATGCCTAGATAAGGTTTTCCTATTTTAGATGACTAAATTAATTTTAAATAAAATTAGGCTTTGTTTGCAGCTTGCATGTTGATCCCACTCCAGAACGTTGCTTTTCACCAATGGAGGTACACAAACTAAGAACAACATTCAAGAGACTTGGAGAAGTTGAATGTTCTAAGTTTGAGGATATATAATAGGATTTTCATAATACTTACAGGATCCAACTCGGTGTAGTTGACAAGGACCAGAGTGATCTCATCAACCTTGGGACGGAACAACGCCAAGTGCCCCGAGCTCAATCCTCCTTGTAACCGCGAGTCGCACGGAGAATACTGCGTCCTGTCCACGAAGAATGAATAATTGCTTCCAATCGCCAAACCAAAAGTGAATCCGTCGTTCTTTAGAACTGTGGTGTCCATGCATGGGCTGTAGACCACGTTCGTATCCGCCCTTGCTCCAATGCCTAGCAACATTACGAGCAGCAGCACTGGACACATCGGACTCACGTCGACACAGAACCTCACCATTGTCCTGTCTTGCACCTCCTCTTTAACCCTAAGACACTCCGCCGACCAGCTCACTATCCTCACTGGCAACCGCAACACCGCTTCCTCACCTCTGCTGGATCCTCGCCTCCAAATTCAAAACCAGGTTTGACACACGAAGCGAAACACCTCTGTCGCTATCCTCAATCTCAAGAACACACCAAGAACCTAGCTACATCACTCCTTCAATACTACCGCAGTAGCACCTTGGCAACTAGGGAACAGAACACCGCATTTGCACCTGCCAATTCAGTTTGTAACCCTAGATCCCGATTCACTAAGTGGAAATTGACATTCTGTCGCAGCTCTGTTTCCAAAACCTCCAAAGCAGAAAGGGACTGTTGAACTAACTTAGAATAAACTTCCTCTTCACCCCTAACACTGCTTCTTCACTTCCGCTGGATCGACACTCTGCACTCCCAAACCCAATTCCCGCCTCCAAATTCGAAACCAGGTTCGATGCTCGAATTGAAACACCTCTCCCTTAATCCCAATCCCGAGGGCACATCAAAGAACCTAATCTGTGTCACTCCTGCAATACTCCCGCAATAGCCCCTTGGAAACTAGCGAATAGCACACGGCACTTGCACCTTCCAATTACGCACCTAGCCCTAGGTCCCGACTCACTAAGCTCACAATACACACCTCCGCATTACAGAGCAGCTCTGGTTCCACAACCTTCGCAGCAGAAAGAGACTGTGAAACTTAGTTAAGTAAGAAGCTCCCCTCTTTACCCCTAAGATGCTCCGCCCTCTACCTCGCTCCTTCACCTCTTCTGGCTCGACACCCCGCATTCCCCAAACCAAATCCCCGTCTCCAAATTCATATCCAGGCCTCTCTCCCCCCCCCCTCTCTCTCTCTCTCCGATAACCTCAATCCTAACAGCACACCAAACACCTAAGCTGCATCACTCCTTCAATACTCCAACGAGGAGTGGTGACAAATTTGGCAAGTAAAGAAGAGGCGGAGCACCCGTGATTGACTGGAGTTACTAGCAACGAGAATGATCGTCCGAAGTCGATGATGTTGAAGGCAGCGATGATCAATCTGCTTCGTCGTCTTTGCCGAACGTTGCCGGCTGACACCTACCCTAGTGCACGGCAATAGGGGAAGTTCATAATTCAAATTCGATGTCACTTCTTATGTTTGAACTTATGGCGATCATGGTAAGGTGGATGGGTCTTAAATGGCTACTTTTCCGTTTCACCCGGCTTCTCAAAGGCTATGATACATGCGATTAGCAAGTAATACACCATTATGGTATTTAGTGTCACTTACTATTCGGAGTTATACATTGCTATAATGTTCGTTTTTATTGTTAATGTACTTATTACCAAGTTAATGATGTCAATGTCAACAACCAATTTGAGTTCTGTTGGTAAAAAATGAGATCCATAGTAAAACGTTATTGCATGAAGTAATTTCAAATAGTGAGTGACACTAGATACCATAAACAGTGTTAGTACAAGATGCTTACCAAATTCAAATTAAGAACTTATATGAATCTCTTATTCATTATCAAAGTGAAGATTCTTGTGCTCATTAAATGATCATATAGGTTGAATTTCAAGTTTGCGTTTGTTGAGGATGATGGCAAAGGGGGAACGAACATCGGTGGTGTGTAATTGGGTTTGCATTGTTTTGAGGTGGTTGGGGGGGGGGAGTTTAAAATGATTGGTAAGGGTTTCGGAAGGTGAAAGTGTGATTCCTCCTTGTTGGTTAGTGGTTAGGACAATGAGTGGCTAAATTTGCCACCTATGAGTGATGATGGCAGCAATCAATGGGGTGTATTTGTCCATCTTCCATTGTGCTACTATTTATGAGAAACAACTGTGGTAATATGTGAATTCAATGTAATGGAATTTGATGTTGGTTGGGGAAGGGGTCGTGGGTTTGGAGGCCTTTGATGAGAAGAAGGTTTGGCCAGAAGCAAGATGGGCAAATGCATGGGGTAGAGGGATAAAATGCACGGGAGTAACCAATGTGGGATGGTGTTGTCATAGGGGGTAGTAGAGGAAGATGTTCCATTAATGAGGCATTTGCATCAAGTATGATGATGGGATAGTAGGAATTGTTGAATGTGTTCTAGACGGACCCTTGTTATGTATGTCCATGTGCAAGCCCTTAAGGATAAGGTGGGTGCAATTTGCAAGATCGTGGGGCCATGTGTCGAGGTAGGAGTTTCCAAGGGGGGGGGGGGCATAATGAGCATAATGGGGAAAGGAATTTTTGGGGCCAAAAGAGGTGGTTGCAACAGTTGCCCATGTATTGAACATTGCAGAATTTGTGTGTTTGAGTGATGTTTTGGAATATGGGATGGTGAAATTGTTCCAAAAGAAGTTGGAGAGATTGTGGTCTAGTGAGGTGTTATTTGTCCATTTGTGAAGGGTTGGGTGGTGGGGGGGTGACTTTTTGGATAAGGGGAAGTTATATGTCAAGGTTTCAGACGGGCCTTTTCAAATGTTTTTATCGTGTAGAAAGTGGGAGTAGGGGTGTAAAATGTGGATCGTTTTGTTGTCAAAGGCATGAAGGGGAGCCTTGATGCCAAACTTGTCAACGGTATCAGCCATGTCATTGCCTTGGATGCATGTGTCAGGTCGGATTTTGAGGATATGTATCGGGAGGGGGTGAGGTTGTCTTTGTTTGAGGATGTCATTTAGAAAAACAATCATTGGGATGGTGTCTGTGGGCCATGGGGGAGTGTTTGTAATTCTTTAGTAGGTCTATTAAGACAAAGATGTCAATGAAGATGTAGGTTGTTAGGTGGGGGTGGAGTAGTGTGGTCGTTTTTTGTAAGGCCAATAAGTTTTGCATGAAGGATATTTTGGCAACATGGTAAGTAGAGGACAAGTAGAGTGTTGTTGTGTGGAGTGTATACTCCGTGTTCCGCTCTAATATGTTTGATTTCTTCAAAGATGGATTCATATGTGTGTATGCTTTGTTGAGGTGGGAACTTAAAAGGGGGATCGTGAAGGAAGGTTAGGAAGGGTGGGGTGAGTGGGGTGAGTGGGGTAGTGAATGTAGAAGTGGTTGCAGTCAATAAGGAGAAATTTGAGTGCAACCTTCTAGGAACCCCCTAGACAACCTTTGAGTTGGTTGAAGAGACAGGGTGATCGGTTGAAGCCTAGTCATCCAAAACAAATTCAATTCATTTGCCCAACTTGTTTACCCCTCTCAATTAAAAATTGGACCCCTTGAAAAGTAAATGCTTAGAAAACCAAATTTTTGTTTTATCATCCAGTTAGAAAAACAAAACAAAAAAAGAACCTAAGATTTCAGCATTCATTCCCAATATCCTTGTCAAGGATTGAACTTGACAAAACCCCTAAGTGGTTGGGGGCTAAAGATTCCCACACCCTCTAAACTCCTAAGTTACCATCCACCACAGAAAACAATGTCCCATAATTCATTGTTCATAAAACAATATTCTTTCCCAACATACTTTTTATCGCAAGAATAAAAAAAAAAAAAATAGTAGCAATTGGTAAGGTGGATTATACTCCCCTAGAATAACACAAACAAAGTCAAACCTACAAGAAATAGTCTAAATTGGCTAACTTCAAACCATTGTCAACTTACGTTGCAACTCGCATAGTGCAAAATCCTAGAGCACAATGCCGAGTGAGAATGGAGGCATCACAACGAGCCTCACATGCAAAGGCTTGCACCCAATCCCAACATAAAATTCCCTCAGCCCATTAAAATGCTCACAAAACACGTGAAACCCTAATCAAAAGCCACAGTTGGATAGGGTCTCTACAATACACTTTCGAGACAAATGGGATTGTTTGTAGATTAAATAGACAACATGAACACAACAACACCATAGTCACGATGAGCAGTTGAATTCCATACAGAAGAGAATCACAAAGTTAAGCACCAGGACATCATCATCGTTTTATGTTATGTTATTTGTTTGTTTGTTTGTTTGTTTGTTTTTTGAGATAGAAGGCCAACGCCGAAGCACAGGAGGCAGTTGACCACCTGGCAAGTTTTCCGTCAAGTAGAGAGGAGATTTCACAGCTGGGATTCCAACTGCCAACCTCTCTTCCTTGAAATTTGGGTACCTCTCCACCATCATCCGGTAGTTTAAGGTCATCTCAGACCATGACATCATCAACATCATTATCATCAATCCAACATGGATCTAAAACTAAAAGAATGGATGCTCACCTACAATACTAAGTACACGTAGCGTAAGCACACAACGTTTTTGATGCAAATCTAGTAGCGGAAGTTATGGAAAGCTTTAGAGGCACACCTTGCGATGTGGAAGCTTACAAAAGAGAGTGGTGAAATGAATCATCGGTAGAAGGAAGAAAATATGGAGGTTTACTAAGTTAAGTTGGGTTTAAGAGCAAGCCCAATCAGTGCCTGCATCCGCGTCCAGAAAGAGAAAGTGGCTTCCGTCCGGGATGCAAGAGCAGATGCAGGGAATCCACCCACTCATCACCCTTACCACGCCATGTAAACTACTTTATCTAAACTGTAATTCAGAAAATCAGTTAAAGAAAATCAGAGCAATCGTAAGTAGCAACGTCAAACCCTTCCCAAATCTACCCAATGTTAAAAAGAAGTTAACTACAAAGTCAGCATTTCCTCATCTTATCTAGGAAGTGTACTTTAAATGGCTTGTCCTATTCAAATAGCAGGGTCCCTGCATAATGTTGAGCTATGCAGGTAGATCAACACTCCCTGCACTCATTCTCATATGAGATTTGCAGAAATCAAAACCACTGGGGCCTAAACTTGCATTTGCATCCGCATCGCGGATGAAAAAGCGTAGATGCAGGGCCATTGGGCTTGCCCTAAGATGAATGGAGATGAAGAAGGCAAAGCCGCAAAAGACTTTCATGTTTGAGAGAGGAGAGGAGAGGCGAATCAATCCCAAAATGTGCTCACTAGAGTGGACGTTGGGTTATTGGAAGGCGCTTGATTGTTGCTTTGGGCATGGTTGGTGGGTGTGGTAGGGGGGGGGTTGGGGGTGTTATCATTGTGATTATTGTCATTATGGCACTGCTAATTTTGTGTGATTTGTCGTGTAAATAGCGATCGTGTGTCACTGCAGCTCGAGTACCAACCACCACTAACAAACAACACTAAAACATAGCAAAGTCACACATAAACAACACATCTCGACAAGAGAAGGAAGAGAGTAGAGCACTCACAATAGCTCTAAATCTCTCTTCAAATGCACACAACTAGTCAAGCTATCTCTCACTCCACCAAGGAAGAATCCAAAAGTGTAAGTAGGGGAAGAAGAACTCAAGATTTATTGCAAAATCATGCAATCTACACCTCACACAAGCTCTCTTCACACACTAACTCACAAGACTTGACTTGGCAAGAATGCCAAGCCAAGGAGGAGGCTCCTCACTTAGGAGCCTTCTTCTCCACATCTAGATTCATCCATCCAAATCTAGATGGATGAAACCCAACGGATAAGGTGCGGCCGTCGACGCCGCATACCGTGACAGCTGTCGTGTAAATAACGATCGTGTGTCACTGCAGCTCGAGTACCAACCACCACTAACAAACAACACTAAAACATAGCAAAGTCACACATAAACAACACATCTCGACATGCCCCCCCTCAGTTGACTATGGAGTCCCGCCAAGTAGCTAGGACCAATGCCAATCTAAAGGGCATGGATAATGAAAGATTGCTCCGCAGCTAACTAGTGTGGTGAACGGTATTCCAAGGAACTGTAGACTGGGTGCAAGGTGAGCCCCATCCTTAATCGCCTCTGATGTTTGGCCATCAGATCCCAAAGAATTAAATCCACCGCCTCATGTTGATTGCGTCTCTATGCCATAACTCCTCATTTTCCATTTGGGCAGGCACAAGATGATGAAAACCACACAGGATCATTGAGTACGATTGGTGGAAGCACCAAGTACCGAAGATCCTCGACAGCGAGGACAACTCCACTGTCCAGATGGTAGAGAAGTCAAGGGTGGCCTCAAGCATGTCATGTGCCAACTGCGTTGACACTGATCACACAAGAGCATAGTAGCCGCTCATTTTTTCTCCACACACAAAACATGGAAGACCCTCTGGTACGACAGCCAGTTCAGGATGAACTGTACCCTCAATAGGTAGATGACATGGGACACAGTTTTTGGAATGCTCGCGACATTCCCTGCCATCTTTGCCTTCCAACAACAACAAACCACTCGGCAACACCTCCTTCACCCGAAGGATAGTGCGTCCCGCCCTGACATCCAATGTCGTAGGCGCCTCACGTTGAAGATAAACATAATCCCCTTGCTGAAATCTCCGCAACTGAGGTCGGTAAGCACCACTACGAATGCGTGCATAACGCAATGTGTCACGGTGCTGAGCAATGGACAAATTCTCCATGGCCATAGGCATGGCCCTCTGGAAGAATTGAGCCCGCTCCTGTAAACACTCTACCCAAAGGTCTGGGTCATCCAAGTTCACAACATGAGCTAGTTTTTCCCGAATAGAACTCGGGAGTATAGGCTCACGTCCATACAATAATTGATACGGGCTGTAGGATGCCAAAGAGGCCTGCCTACTAAATCGATAGCCCATAGCAATCTATGGCAACATAAGGTCCCAATCCCGGTGGCTTCCCCGAAGTAATCCATACTTCCTCAAGCCACGCTTGGTTGTCTGAACAACCCGTTCAGCCAAGCCATCTGCCTCCGGATGATCCCGAGAGGTGGTGCGGTGATCTATGAGAGCCTTAGTGCACAACTCCTCAAAAGCACTCCCTCCCTTGGTCCGTCAACACCTCAGCTGGTGCTCCAAAACGTGCTAACACACGATCCAAAAAGGCGGCCGCGGCCAACTCTGCAGAGTTCTGGGGTAGAGCAACAAGCTCAATCCATTTGCTAAAATGCTCCACCATCACCAAAACGTACTTTGCTCCACGTGGTGTAACCACCAACGGCCCTGCAAAGTCCAGCGACCAACGGTAGCCTAATCCCATGATAGGTAAGGGCTGTAACTGAGGTGATAAGGTGTTAAAGCTAGACCTGACCCGGTCACAAACTTCACACCTCCCGACATATGCAGCCACCTGCTGATACATGCCAGTCCACTAATATTGGCCACGCAACATCGAATGTGTCCTGCGTATGCCAAAATGGCCAAGTTCCTCGTGCACTTGTCGCACCAAGGAGACCCTTTGATCCGGCCTAGGAACAATACGCCTTGTCCCATCCGGCCACAATCGAAATAACAAACCGTTCTCCCAACGGAACCTTGTTATTCGATGTCCAATCCTATCCCTTTCCATTGCCGAAATAGACAAAAGAAAGATACCTTGTTGAAGCTTATGCAATACGGGAAGATCCTCTCATATATCAGCAATAGCTTGAGGCCGATCATTCTCATCATCTAAGCCCTGTATCGGAATCTCAACAGATGCACCAGAAAATAAAGTGAGGTAGGCAGCCGCGTGCCAACTTGGAACCGCCTCTCGATCACAATCTCCATGCCACCTGGCCCCGGTCAAGTCCTCATCCGAAGGACTTGGATTGCGTGAGAGTCCATCTGCATCCATGTTGGTAATCCCAGCATGGTGTACCACCTCAAAGTCATACTCCTGGAGCAACAAAGCCCATCTGGCAAGCTTGCCAGTAAGCTTATCCGACTCCATGAGCCACCGTAACGGCTGATGGTCAATCACCAAAATAAAGTGTTGACCATAAAGATATGGCCGGAAATGGGCAATAGCCCACACCGCCGCCAATGCTTTTCCCTCATAGGATGAATAATTGGCCTCCGCCGTGTTGTTGCTTAGCGACGCGTAAGCAACAACATACTCCCGGCCAACATCATCTTTCTGAGTAAGAACTCCTCCCAAACCCAATGAGCTCCAGTCTGTATGCAACTGGAAAGATTTGGAGACATCTGGACGTCGAAGCACTGGAGCCGTACCCAGTTTCTGCTTCAATGTCTCAAATGCCTGTTGCTGCTTACGACCCCAAGTCCAAGGTTGGTCCTTGCTCGTGAGAATGGTGAGCGGCTTGGCAAAGAAGCTAAAGTTCTTGACGAATCGCCGATAGTAATTCGCCAAGCCCAAGAAAGCACGAAGTCTCGGCACATCTACCGGTGCCGGAATCTTCTGCAATGCGTCCACCTTAGCTTGTTGTACCCCAAGACCTCCTGGAACAATCATATGCCCCAAATATGCCAACCGGTCATGGAAAAACTTGCACTTGCCGTGGTGCAAGCGCAATTCCCACCGCTGCAACCGTTCAAAAACGGCTTGCAGATGCCTCACATGCTCCTGTGGTGTTGTACTGAAGATGATCACATCATCTATGTAACACCGAGCAAAGGGCAAGCCAGAGAGAACATGATCCATCACCCGCTGAAACTCAGCGGGTGCATTCTTCAGGCCAAATGGAAGAAACTTCCAATGGTAAAGTTGATCCTTCCCATCTTGATCAACTCCCTAGAATGCGGTTTTCACTCGGTCCCCCACAAGTAATGGGAGTTGGTGATAGCCGGATCTCAAGTCCAACATGCTAAAGACTCGAGCAAATTCAAGGGCATCGAACAACTCCTTCGGAATTGACATGGGATATCGATCCGACTTGGTCTTCCGATTAACTGGATGGTAGTCCCCACACATCCGCTTCTCTGTCTAATTGCCAAAGATATCCTTCTTCGATGGCATAACCGTAGTACAAGCATACTCCCCGTTGGAAAGTTCAATTAGCCCTGCTGCCAAGAGCTCTCGGCAACGAGCCTGAACGCCAATCCGCTCGGAAACACTGAGCCTATAAGGTCTCCGAAAAATGGGATGGTCATCCTCCAACTGAATGTGGATGGGTTTTCCTTTATAACCTTCAAGATCCTGAAGGCTAAAAGCAAAACATCTACGGTACGAGCGAATAAATGCTCGTACCTTCCGTGCCTCAGCACCAGTGAGACGAGGGCCTAATTCAAGTGGCCAATCATCAAACTCTGTAGTCTCCCTCTCCACCAAAGGAGAACCATCTGATGCTGGCACAGACTCTAATTGCTAATGAGAGGAGGGGGCATTAACCATGCCCCCAGTCTCGGTGCTAGTACTAGAGTCTGACATTTCTTCATCACCACCAATATGTGATGATGAAGCCAACACCGGAGGCGAAGAAACCGAAGCAGTGTAAAAATATTGAGCTCGAAGCTCCTCCATCACATGCTGCTCGAATTGAAAAATTCGTTCGGCTTCTCCAACCATGGCGTGAATTCCCTCCTCCATGGATGTGGACCGTTGTGCCCCCTGACCAGAGTCCTCTGCCCCCAGAGACAACCACTGGTCACCATGATGCCTTTGCAATGAAAAACATAAAGCAACAGTCCACACCATAGTATGAAAATCCATAGCTTGGCCCAACACGAAGCGTCGTTGGCCCTCAGAAAGGCCGGGAGCTGCGGTGGTGCCAGTGCGGAATCCCATGGCACGTTCCCATTCGTCAGCCAATGGTTCGGTGTGGGTTTTGGTGTGAACATCCCACACCATACCCAGCCCCCTATCGCGGAAAGTGAATGACTGTGGAAACATCATAAATGTGGGAAAGGCCCGCCGTGGTGCCCCCATTTTGTTGACCAATGCCAACGGGGGTAAATCATCTCGAACAACCGGCAAAGAAGTCCGGTTTGGGTCCAAGATGTCATCCACCTTTTGATCAAAAGGTGGAGGCACTGTAGAAAATGCTGCAGCTAAAGTAGATGACGGTGCGAGGTTGGTCCAAATCCACCGAGGTCGGTGGGCATAAGAACCAAAGCTCGCGGCATCCACAAAAATGGGATCTCCAAGATGTTGACGAACATAATAATCGCCTTCCAACACCTTGTCCCGAGAGTCTCCCAACAAAGGTACATTCTCGAAAATATACCCTGGAGGGAAAGGTTGGTGGGAATACCACCACTGCATGAGGCGGATGAGGTCCCAAAATAGAGTAGACCTGGGATCCTCTAGTCCTCCGCCTGCTCCAGCACGTGAATGGCCCTGGCATGGCCATCCCGCAATCACCATATCCACCGGACCTAAGTGTCGTAAGTCGGCCTCACTGATGAGTGTGACATCACGAGGGAGACGTGAAAAACACCCACGAATGGCAGTTGGAGGTAACTGCTAGGGATACAATACCATCAATTGGTGAAGATGGTGACGAGCCACACGGGTGGACACTTGAGAGTTCTCCACATAGACATACCGTCTAACCGTGAGGCCAGCCTCCAATACGGCTGCTAAGCCTGTGCCGATGCCCCCAAACAGTTCCACCAAAGTAATTCCCGCGTCTGGCAGCTCCCATAAAATGGGATGTGCCAATGCCGAGAGGACACCCGATATGATTGGTGTCCTAGGAGTGAGATAGTGAACAATATCCTCGCACCTCCGAAATAGCTCGGCGGAATCACGCCAAGGAGGAAGGGGATCCTTGGGATGGCACACCAATGCACCCTTAGGTGCCATATCCCGTTGATCGTCTGTACTCTCCATGAATGCCAATGACTCCTCCAACAATGCGGAACCATAAGGCAATGTGTCCACCATAGCACCACATCCAAAAACCATAGATAATGGTGCTATGGTCGCAGCCGCCGCGCAGCCACGGAAATAAGTTCCCTGCGGCCATCCCCAGCCAACCAACCTGGTCGGATCCACGCCTCCTCAGTCCAGTTGTCCAAACCAAAACCAAGAGGGTAAAATGCTTGCTGACCAACTAAAATGTCATAGTTGGTCGCATCCGTCACCGCACACCTAAGAAGAAGAGGTATGGGTGAATCTCCAGGCTTCATTCGGAAGCTACCTGTAATGGCTCTCGAGTATAACCCATGGCCTGCTCCACGTGACTAATGGATGTGACAATGGTGAATGGACAGGGAGCCAAATCCTCGGCCGTCAACCTCAACTCTTGGGCAAGCCTCTTGCCGATCATAACTGGTTGTGCCCCTGAATCCATCATCACACAACGGGGAGCAACCCGAGTAGCATTGCTCCCAGTGCGACTGACCACCAAAATTCCGGTATCATTAACCATACGCACAACACTGGGTCGAATGCTGCGGCGCTCGCGGATAGGTCTAGCAGTGACATCAGACAAATAGGCTGCACCCGCGGATACTGGTAAGTCATAAAACGTGGTCGGTGCCTTGACATCTGAGGCGTGTGCGTCAAAAGACGCAATGGTCTCTGCCGCAAGTCTCGCTCGCCGTTTGGCCACATCCTCAGGATCTTCAAAAGCAGGGATGTCCGTAGTGGCTTGAGCCACGGTTAGAGAAGGTAAGGATGCCTTCCCTTCCAAAATCCTACCTGCTAAGTGAAAAACCTTAGCGGGTTGGACATCAAATGATGACCATTCCATGGCCGTGAACAAAGGTGTGTGCAACATCTTGGATGCCAACGTGTGCGCCACATCAGTCGCTGAATGTGAAACCTCATCGTTCGGATGACGACCACTGAAAGATTGGACGGCATCGGCCAATCCAAAAGATAATGGTAGTCGTGCCTGACCAATTTGGTCCGCGGGCGCATTGTCTCGAGCTCGCGAGCTTGCCACATATTCATTTGTGGTCGAATGTATGGATTGTGACACGGCTTGAGCACGTGTCACGGCCGCGGAACTCACCACCTCGCCCGAGGCTCCGAACATATAGTAATCCGGAGTGGAAGAACTAGCCTGAGCTCCGGAGGAAGATGGTGAGGCCAAGATTTGGCCGGATGACGCCAAGCTTTTGAACCTCTCCTCCATGGCTCCAATCTTCGCCTCCAACGTCTTCTCCCGGTCGGAAGAAGGACGTTTCTAAGGATGGAGAGCAAAGCAGTTCTCTACTACGTGATTGTTCCGCCCACAATGAGAACACTTCAACTGCTTGGGGAACTGATTACCCGTCGTTCCCTTTGCCGAGCCCTTAGCTGGAACAAATGGTTTCCGCTTCGGCCTCGGCCAATCCCGCAGCCGCAACCGGAACTCTTCGGGATTTGCTAGAATCTACTAGCAGGGACATCAAATCAGTGGCATCGTGCTGACACAATGCACGATCACACTGCTCCACAATGGCGAATGCCTCTGCGAGTGTCGCTCGATCACCATAATCCATGATGATCCTGGGCAGCACCAAATCAAGGAGGCGTTTGTCAATCTTGGACAAAAACACCTTCATCAATTGATTTTTTGCAAACATACCTCCAGATTCTCTGGCAAACCTCGCCAACTTCGTATACATGGAACGAGGTGTATCGTCCTTCTCCTGTCTAAAATCTTATATCCGCTGCATCTGGTCTCGACGGAAACCTCCGTACTCCTCATGTAGATGCAGCTCAAATGCCCGCAACGGCTCAAAAACTGGCGGAGCCCCCAAAGAGGCTAAAGCCGCCTGGGTAGCCTGGGCATAACGGGAGAGTGGAAGAATGAGGCTCGACGTACTCGCCACAACGGGAGCAAAACCCTTATCCTTGGGTTCATTAGGAGAAGCTCCCTCCACGTCCACCACAAATACTCCCTCCGGCACCTCCGATTTAACCTCAGGGACGGCCATGAAACTGGAAGTTGCGCCTTCCTTCAATGCGGATATCAACTCAACCCGAGTCTCCCAGTACCGCTCCACCTGGCACAGCTCCATCCAATGAGCATCTGTCCACTGCTCATAAGTTTGGAGAGCTTCATGCTCCAAATGCTGAGGCAGAAGCTGGAACGCATACCAATCGTTGAAATTGGTATTGCGTTGGCGTTTCTCGCGCATCCACGTACGAAACCGGATTTTCCAGTCTTGCAGAGAAATGATCCCTGCTCGACCGGAAAACCGGTCCCGTATCCCTCCCCTAGTCTTCTCCTCCATATCGTCAAAGGTTCCCACCCACAGGACGTGAGACCGAGTGATAGTCCCCCACGCCGAAGTAGGCTGAAAAGCCTCGTTGGGTGCTATCACTGGTTCAACGTCCGAGAGGTCCGAGGGATGACCTTCCGATGCTCATGGGGACGGAGAACGATAGTGTTGAGTACGAGTTGTAACCATAAACCCACAATGGAATGGTCACCGAATCAACAACCCAAATGAATTAGTATCCAGGTACAAAGAAAAAAATGGTCAAAGGCAACCTGCACCTGCAACCACCACCAAAACTTATGGTCTGCTGGTCATTAACCCAGCCTCACCACAAGTGAAAACAAGCACCGCCCACTTGGTGCACAAACAAAGGTCCCGTCGGTCATTAATCCGACCTCACATCCACAGTACCCTGTCACAATCTAGGACTACACAAAATGGGGCAGTGCTAGAACACCCCAGCACTACAGCCCGCCACAGGAGAAGGTGCCAAAACAAAATACAAGGAACAATGCGAGAACAGCATTGGATCCTCTTCCCCAAACCAACATTCAAGCAAAAATTAAAAGCAACCGCGACCAACCGGCACCCGCCTGCGGTTGGTGGTCAAAATGAAGAGGCCTTGTTGCTTAAGAAAAGAAAATGCACATCTCTCATTTTCCTACCACTACCTAAGAATTTCTCCTTACAACAATGCCAGGAATATGTGTTGATAAACACAATTCGACCCTAATAATAATTTATTTTAGGCCGAACGAAAATTCCACATGCCACCCAATTCCCAATGACACTCCCCTCGGAAATTTCGTACAACACAACCCCTAAAAAGAATCCCAAGTACTTTTAATATTTCATAAGAACTTAGGTTTTCTTCCTTGTGTCCTTGATTAATGAGCCCGAGAAATTAACCTCTTAGAAAGAAGAGAAAAATTAGAAGTTGAAAGGAAACATAAACTAATTAGTTAATTTAATTAATTTAATTAAAATAAAAATCCGGTTTTTATTTATTAAATTAAATTAAATTAAATTAAGTCCGTTTTTAATTCTTTAACTCATTTATTAATTCAAAAACAAACACAAAAACAAACACAAAAACATAAACAAAATAAAAATAAAAATGATTGTCAACACGAACCGGTTGAACTTGCAAACACCCAGGTCTCAATTGATTATGCCCAACATAGTCTCCCCTCAACTGGAACGCAGGCAGACAAACAGCCTGACCAGCAGCCGTCGCTGCTGGCCGCCTGCTGGCAGGCAGGGTAGGCCGAGCAGACCAGGCAGCGAGCTGGGCAGGCTTAGCCGCCGCTTCGGCCGCAGATAGCCGCTGTTTCGGTACAGACCAGGGCGAGCCAGGAGTTGGGGCTCCTAGAGCCGGCTCTTGGCCACTCCTTTTTTTTTTTGAATTTGAGTTTGATTTTTTTTTTGGTTTGATTCAAGGTTTCTTCTACTTAGAATCAAAACTCCGCTTACAAAGCTCAATGTCACGGATTCAAGCTTGAATGTGAGCAAAACAACATGAAATTCCGTGAAAAATGCAATACCTTATCACCACAATTCACCTTGAAGTGACATTCACAAGCAAGCATTCTTCATGTTGCTTCGCAAATTCGCGGTGTCATCCCTCCGGAGCTTCACAACTTCGTCATTCCTTGTCTTTACGCCCTCCCTTGCGCGTTACATCTCAAGAATGAAGTAGAAAACATCAAAGATGAGGCAATTCTTGCCAAGTGAGAAGGAAGAGAGTAGAACACTCACAATAGCTCTAAATCTCTCTTCAAATGCACACAACTAGTCAAGCTATCTCTCACTCCACCAAGGGATAATCCAAGAGTGTAAGTAGGGGAAGAAGAACTCAAGATTTATTGCAAAATCATGCAATCTACACCTCACACAAGCTCTCTCCACACACTAACTCACAAGACTTGACTTGGCAAGAATGCCAAGCCAAGGAGGAGGCTCCTCACTTAGAAGCCTTCTTCTCCACATCTAGATTCATCCATCCAAATCTAGATGGATGAAACCCAACGGATAAGGTGCGGCCGTCGACGCCGCATACCGTGACAGATTGCATAATGTCACAGATCACACTAATTATGTTTTTATCACACATTAATGTGAGCACCACAAAACTCAATATCACATACACTGTCGTTGCCACGAAGTGTGATACACTCTAGACTCTGTAGTATTAAACTTGTGGCAACCAAAGTGCATGTGATATTACGGAAATTTTGTAGTGGTAATATGGATGTGTGATACTATAGATTTAGTGTATCATGTGACACTATGGAATAACACAAAGTGCAACATTTCAATGTTGTGGTGTGGTCCACTCCACTCCACTTGGCCTTCCTGGGCAATGTGGCATATGCATGCACCAACATTCAACAAGTGGCAGAAGAAGAAGAAGAAGAAGAACATCTGTTCCCTAGGGTTTCGGGGTATTAGAGAGCGAGTGACATTATGCAGGTTGATATTACGGAGTTTAGGGTGTACTAGGAGTTTTATAGTGTATATGTGGTGGCCGGCTGGCCTACGACCTACATTATTACTATTATTATGCTCTGGAAAACTCACAAATGGATATTATTTATTCTAATCATAGGCTGGAAGGAAATTGAATTCTATCTATGGAAGCATGGCGTGTAGAAGTCACACATATAAGTGAGGTACAGTACACCTAAATGCCACAGTGTCCAAGGCAAGCAAAATATGTGAAGGACTCCTTGAAGTCGCCATGCAAGTCAGGTTGTGGTGTAAGTTTTTTTAAATCATATTGTCTCATAAACTATCTCATGTCTGTACTAGGTAGCAAGCAACTTAGGAAAAGAAAGGTGGGGAGGGGGGGGGGGGAGGTTCTTACCATATATATGGGTCTAGTGTTGCATCTAGTGTGTACATACCTTACCTTACCCCCCCCAACTCCAATGGCTTGGGGTCCAAGTAAACTCGTTCTTCATAAATGAAAGGGCTCTAGTAAAAACAAGTCTTTTACAAGATTGAGAATTGAATAAATTCAATTGGAGTCCATTCAACTGATTTGAGATTTGAGATTCGTGATTTCTGATGGCATTTCTAGAGTCAATTGGTCTAAAATCCCAAATAATTGGATTGTAGAATATTTTAATACGTGTATACCTCGATGATGGATGAGTTTATGTAGACATTGTGAATCCTTAGCCAATTCCTGGTACCAAACTACATGTGACTCTAGGTAACTAGCATAATTTCCATGGAGTATGTTCATCATCCATTTTTGTCAACCCACTTTGTGACACCATACTTGTGAATGTATAAAAGAAGATTATGGACATGAAATAACACGATCCCTCTTGACAATATAACATGGCCGACATTAACCCCCCCCCCCTAGTAGTTTTTTGGGGAGGTGAATACGGGCAAGGGCAACCCCCCAAATAGAAATCGAGATTTTTTGGACCCGACCAAAAACTTTTGCTTGCCCCGCCCAACTTTGAAAACACCATTGCCCTTGCATTCTTGAAGGCCACTTATTCACAAATCCCCATATTGAGTGCACTTCACCTTCAAGGTTCAAAACCCAATACATATCTTCACTTCCATTAAGTCTATAAGCAATTGACTAGGATTTTATTTTTGAAGTAAGGTCATCAATAAAGCATGTAATTAACTTGAAAGTAAAAAATCTTACAAAACCCTCATTAGCATTGAGGTTGTAATTTTTGTGACTTACCATTGAAAGGATGTTTGTCATTCTAAAATGGAACTAAAATTAATGTTTTATTTTTAGTATGTTTATTTTATGATATTTTAGTTAATAACTTCTATTTTCACAAAGTATTCATACACATTTAAACTAATTAAATGTGATTGAATGTAATTAAGTCTAAATATCCATCCAATGTCTTGAATTGGCTGCTTGCTTTGGTACTCATGAATGAAAGTGCTACACTAAATATGATATTTAGCGTCACCAATTCTAATTGTCTTGCTCAATACTATTTGTAAACCATAATATAGTGTCACCAAACACTGAATGTTAACCCAACATTATATCGTCATTCCTTGTAAAAAATATGGGGGATTATAGATTTACAATGTTGCAATTACTGCCACATACCAAGTTATTTTTCATCCAAATTCAATCATCTATGACAACATTTCATCACAAGTTGCTCACAAGAGAAAGTAGGGCTTTGGCCAATGGATGAACTCATCCATTCTCCATGACAATATTTGTTCAACTTCTTCATAAGAAGTGTCATCCAAAAAGTTACCATAAAGACATTAAATACCATATGATACTAAATAACATATTTAGTGTAGTTCGTGTTTTCTATGGATCACGGTTTTTGCTTGCTCCTCACCACCTTCATCATAGCATTGTTGCCACTTCTAAATAATCCATCCTCATCTTCATCGTCATTTCATCCCGGTCTCTTACATGGCTGTCGCAAACTTCAACTGTGTGTACAACTCTAGCCACTCTTCTCAATACAAGGAACCCCTTGTCCATCACATTTGTTTGAAGAGCCCAATGCAAATTGCATTACCCTACCTTCTATCTTATCAATCATGTTGGAAAATTTGAATGTTGCAATGTTGGCTAGTTGTTTTGCAATGGGAATTCCTCACTTTGTTGTTCATGGTGGCAAATACCTAGATTATGTGGAGTTGTTGTGTTTTGTGCACATGCAACTTGGTGGTCTTTGGTTGCATGGTTTTTATTTCTCTTTCTCTCTTATGTCTTCATTTGCATTCATCACTAGCAACATGTGCATGTTTTCTTAGGCTTGGGGAGGTATTGGGGTTAATTTTGAATTTTGGGCTTAAAGTTCAAGACTTTACGTTGGGTGATGGCTGATGACATGTGATAAAGAAGGCGATGCGGGTTCCTATGTGTCTTCCAAGAGGAAGAAGGTGTCCTCGGAGGGCCAGAGGGTCACCGTAGCAAGCGTTAAGGTTGAGTGTGGCTAGGTGAAGGTGTAGCATTAGATGAACACACTGCTATACTATGGTTCCTCCCACAATTCTACCAATGTGTGACTCTTGGAATTTGTTTGTAATGCCATGCCACTAGCTAGTTTGGTGTTGGGAGTTGGTGGTGAGGGTGGAGAGAAGGTGTCAGACTCCATGTTCCAAGTGCTCGTGAATGGAGTGGCCCAACTTCCGAGTCCAACGTCCAACAACAATGCACCCAATGTTGATGTCTCCAATATCATTGTGCTCAACATCACTTTGGAGGGTGATGACAATGCGAGACGTGTTGCTGACTTGCCCTAGGTGAGTGGGGACGATACGTATGTTGAGGAGTCTGATGAGGATAGCCAACTTGCAACCAAAAACCACGTAAGAATTATGACTTGATCTGAAAATTCCAATTAGAGTGAACTTGTAAACCTTTTTGTGGTGAGAAGATCCTTAAGGATAATGGAGAACTCCACATGTGTTGAGGTGCAATGTGTGCTCAACTATGGACAACATGGAGAGAGTGACGCAACCTAAGTGGGACATTGTAAAGAAGCATGAGGGTAGGAGGAAGGCTCTTGTCAACATGCCTAAATATAAGGTGAAGAAAGTGAAGTGGTATATGGCAAAGAACTCAAAGCATATGAAGAATTTGACCCTATTCAATGCACGGTCCCTTGACATTGTCTTGTAGCAGATGAACAAATCCAATAGATTAAAGTGATACAAGAGAAGGTGCGGTTTGTCACCTTGCTCCAAGTGTTGCCAAATGGGCAACCCATGGTCAAATATGAAAGTCGAGCAACCTTGCACTTGTTCCTCAATGTCCCCAACTTTCCAAGGATGAATTGGTCGGATAGTTATGGTTGGTCAATAGCAAGGTTTATGTATGACCATGTTAAGATTGCCATTTCCAAGGTACATGTTGGTGCTAACTTTGTTAGCATTACATGTGATGAGGTTTGTGAAATGGACAATGGGTCATGGATTTCAATCCATGCTTACATTTTCCAACATTGGTGTCACGTTCTTTACCTCATCTCCCTTTAGAGGGTCATGGATGAATCCGGGTTGAACAATTTGACCTTGGTGATTGTGGACGCCCTCTAGAATTCGCCAACATGAATAGACCCAACTCGGCCATAGCCTTTCTTTGCTTCGGAGCATACGGTGTTAGTTCATTCAAGGGACAAACAATAAGGGTTAAAACCCAAATACAACTTTAAGTGCGTCCCTTTCGCCATTGATGTGCACTGTTGCAACCTGGTTTTTAAAACCCTATCAAAACTTGGCATCATGAGCCAAAACAAGGGTTTGTTAAAGTTTGCCCATGCATACTTCAAGTTTTCCCCCAATAGACACCTTGAGTTTGTTAGGCTTGCTGAATTGATGGAAACAAAGAGGCTGAAACTCTTGAAAAATGCGAAAACCTAGTGGGTCCCATTCATTGAGCCATTGAGACAAGTTTTGCAAGAATATTTGGTTCTCTTGGCAAAGAATGAAGGTTGGCAATGAGTCTAAAGCAATATTAGCTCAAATTTGATTCTATCCCCACCTTGTCCATATTTTTATTTCTTTTGTTTTGCTTTGCAATTTATATATATTTGAATTTTGCACATCATTTTTATGTTGTTCATTTGTGCCTCAAAAGTTTTGTAGTTGTTCACATCTACTGCTAGTGTTTCTGCATGTTGTGTTTGACATCTTGGTTGATCCTACATGCTTGCTTGGCATGGTCGCTTGTTGCTTTTGCTAAAGGAAGTGACTCCCTCATCACATTTGCTGAAAAACGGGATGTTTTCATTTGCAACTTCTTTTGGTAGTAAAGGTTTGCAGGAGTAGTTTTGCTATGTTTACAACTAATGTGTTGGTGCTTTTAGTAGTGTTGAGTGATTTGTCTTGAAAGACCTCATGGAAGGAACCCATGAGCAAATCCATACTTAATGGGTGTGAAGTGACTTGGAGAATGTTGGAATGTTTGATCTTAAATGAGACAAAGCACCTAATAGTTGTTGTGAATGGCAATGATGTATTCGCGAAACACACGAATGTTGAAACATGTGTAGAGGAGTTTATCGCTCAAGATATATATATATATATATATGCAACCATGGTTGAAGATGTGAAGAGGCAATGCGTAGGTACGTTGACCCAACTATGTTTTTTTGTTTTTGTTTTCATTTATTTAATTTTCCTTTAATATGATTGTCCTTTGGTAATGATAGTCATCATCATCATCATCATCATTGTTGTAGCCACCCAATTGATCAAACATCCCTAATATCGATTTCCAGAGCATTTTGTACTAAATGCCTTGGCATTGTCTACCCACAGTACTGATCGTCACTGTGCACACTCTACCTTTGGTGTAAATTTTTCTTGTTATTTGCTTATAGTTTGTACTCATTAAAGCATCAAAACTAGTTTTTTTTTGTGGTTTTGTATGTCTTCAAGGCTTTGAAATACCCACTTGGGAAGTTACATTGCCACATTGCTAAGTCAATCAGGTGCATGTTAGCCAATGTAGCAACTCAATACCGGATGAGGAGTCACCACATCAACACTTGAAATATTTTGACATTAGCCATATTACGACACTCGAATTCCACTCATGTCATTTGACTAAAGCAAACGTGACATTGTTGCCACTATTCCTTTATTTCCAACAAAACACCAATTTGCTTGCATTTTCAACACTTTTTTTTTGTGTTCTTGTAACCATTTGCTGGCTTGGTAGCTTAAATTGTCCCCAACCAATTTCGTCCGAAATAATAAATTCTTTGTCACCACTTCAAAATGAAGATATATGTGCAATGTAACCAGATGATCAATATGCAATGGAGTTTTCTTTGCTTTAGACAAATAACCAATCATTTTAGACGGACTTATAGAACATTCATTCAAAGGAGATAAAAGAAAATGGAAAGATGTCCATATGTAACTTCCAGAGGGGCTTGGAAACACTAGGGTTGGGACCGAATTATGTCCAAGAATCTCTCGGGACAGGGGTAGAAGTATCGTACGAATTCGGCAATCATACACGCGTTGTAGCATCAGAGGTGCCAGGTCCAATGACAACTTCCACATTAGTGAAATGGATGAAAAACCCAGCACCTAGATGAAAGCACCTGCATCTCCAGCCCAAAATAAGCAATGGAAAGGAGGCACCCCGATGAAAAGAGTGGATGAAAATGCGGAGGCAACCTTGTAACCTGCTCCTGTGCAAAAATTTATGATTATTTGGCAATCATGTAGTGGTCCTAGGACTAGCTTCAGGTGGTCCAACGATGGCTTACACACACAAAAGGATGAAAGTTGTGGATGAAAGACGCCCCGACTGGATGAAGTCACCGCCGAAGCCCGGGAAGGAGCCTAGGAAAGTGAAACGGAAAGCAAAGCCATGGCTCAAAGGTGTACACCACGTGGCGTGAAGACCGCGTGGAAAGAGCCCTGGACCAATCAGAGTGTTTGGACACGTGGAATTTCTCTCTCCTCTCTCTCTTGTCTCCCTGTTTCCAGCTTCAAGGGTGGACTTTCTCTCGGCTTACTTGCCACCTGAATTTAGCCAGCCTTATTGCTCAAAATCTTTGAAATCTCTAAAATCTCAATCATGGCTGCACTTGGCAGTGTGGTAATCAGTGCGGTCTGGGGCTTCAGGAAATGATAGGGTTTGTGGGGTTATGTCTGAAATCACCGAAAAATTTCAGGAAGAGTGTTTAGCTCGAACTTAAGTGTGCAGATGATGCAGACTTTGGTGTAGAATGTGGTGCGATTTTGAGCTTCAGGAAATTTTGGAGGGGTTTTGGGGTTATGTCGGCAATCACCGAAATTTCGAGGAGTAGCGGTTGGCTTGTTGCTGAATTTGGAGGGGTATTAAGCTTCAGGAAATTGTGGCTTTCTGTGGTTTATGTCTGAAATCACCAAAAATTGCAGGAGAAGGGGCTAGCTCTTTGCCAGAGGTCATGCGCAGATGACGCGGACTTTGGTGTGAAACTTGGTGCAGTTCTGAGCTTCAGGAAGTGGTTGTGGAATTTGGGTGGGGTTTTGAGCTTCAGGAAATTGGGGCTTGTGTGGTTTATGTCTGGAAGCACAAGAATTTTCCAGGAGGAGTGACTAGCTCTCTTAGAGGATGATACGGACTTTGTTGTGTAATTTGGTGGAATTTTGAGCTTCAGGTTGGTGGAAGGAAGGAAGACGGTGGGATGATGATAGGTGGAGAGAGCTGGCAGGGTTAGTAGATGATGACACAGGAGGGTGAGAAGAACAGGTGGGAAAATTCTTCTGGAAGAATGACGATTCTCGAATTTCAGTGATGGAAAAGAGAATTTGAGGTTTGGTTTGGATTCGCCGCGAAATGATGATAGTGGTATGGATCCTATGGTTGCTGGGGTTGGGAATATGTATAAGCTTCCTGGGCGTGGTGGCCAGAGATTGGATATGGCGACCTTACATGTTAGTGCAAGAGTGCAGGAGGCAAGGCATCCAGGGTTTTCCTTTTGTACCCATTGTGGGACAGATGCCAGCAATTGACGAGGTATCAAATCGAATTTTCTGTCATGGCCAAATTTGAGGCAGGAGGATATGAATTGATGAATTTGGTATTTGTTTTTTGTTTTTGTTTTGCTGTCGACAAAGCTTCTACGCATAGTTCCACATAGATTACATTAAGGGTGCTCGTTATTTGAATGTGGTTGGCCCTTTTTTGATTTTGAAATTTTTCTTAAATAAATTGAACATGGATGAATGGACATAGTTTTTGCGTGTTCTGTTGCCCCTGCTAGTACCATCTATCTATGCCATGTTTTGAAGTGTCTTCTTTGCGCAGCCTCTCTTCCTCAATATCTTCAACATTAGTAACACTTCCACATTTCAACACTGAATATGCCACAGATCCCTTCAACTTCCTGGAACCTGACCGCTCACACGATAGCATTCCCCTGCAGGTGCTTAAGGGAAGGACCAGGACGGGTACTCGGGTCGACGAAGACATCATAACGGCGACGCAAAATTGCTACCGGAAGCATGGGAATACATTTTACTTCACAATTGGCAAGACAGTGAGGTTGAGCATTGCCGACCCACAGTTGATCAAAGCCATATTGATTGTCAATTCAAACTCGTATGCGAAACCTCACCACGTGCGAGTTCTTGGGATTTTTGGAACTGGGATATTTGCATCCAGTGGGGAGACTTGGGCGCCACAAAGACAGCTTCTAAATGGCGCCTTCCACACCAAAGAAATCAAGGTATGTAGAATTTACACGCCAATTCCTCCTGTTTTTGTGTCAACTGTTTACTACAGATTAAGACTTCACTCTGCACAATATTTTCTTACATGGATGATGATGCTTGCATCAAAGTGCCTTTAATTCTTGGTACCGTGGAACACTCTTATGAAGTTCAATATTGATGTGCAGCAAATTCGTCAGTTTAAAACTCTGTATGCGTGGATAGGAAATGAATTCAAGTCATCTCAAATCTGTTTATTGCTCTTCTTCTCAAGTTTCAGTGATGGTTATGAATGTGTAGTTTTTATGTATATTCACAACAAATTTGCTCCAGCAGCTCTCCAGAATGCACGTATGGCTCTAAATTGCCTATAAGAATGTCCGATGGACACTTAGGGTCATCTCTGAGGAAATCCTATTTTTTTATGTAGGCATAGCAACTGAATTCAAGTCATTATAAGTATCTTTAATCTTCTTCTTTTGTGACGATTTGAGGCAAATGGTGATGGTAGTCTCAAGTTTCAATAATGGTTAATGTATGTATATCCTGTATGTGTGTACAAATAAATTTAGCTCCAGCTGCTCTTCAGAATGTATGGATGGCTCTAAATTGCCTCTAAGATTGTCCGACTGACATGCGGATCATCTTCGAGGATACACATTTTGACATCTGTGCATATCAACTGAATTTAAGCCATCACAAATTTCTTCTTCTTATTGAAGAAAAATTGTTTTGGTAGGCTCAAGTTCCGGTAGTGATTATGTATGTGTATCCTCTATATACAACAACAATTTAGATCCAGGAGCTCTCCAATCCATGTATGGCTCTAAACTGCCTATAAGATCGTCTGACTGACCACTTAGGGACTTCTTCTCCTTCTTCTTCTTCTTCGGAAATGGTTATATATGTGTATACTGCATATACACAAGAATTTAGATCCAGCAGCTCTCCAGGACGCATCTATGGCTTTAAATTGCTTATAAGAGTGTCCGATTGTCTCTTGGGGTCTTCTCTAAGGATATCCACTTTGATATGTGTGCATAGCAACTGAATTCAAGCCATCACAACGTCTTTTTTTTTTTCTTCTGTTACGAAACGAGGCAAATGGTGGTGGTAGGCTCAAGTTGTGGAAATGGTTATTTATGTGTATCCTGTATGGACATACACAACACTCTAGATCCATCAGCTCTCCAGAGTGCAACCATGGCTTTAGAATGCTTGTAAGATTGTCCAACTAATCACTTGGGGTCACCATTTAGGATTACCCATTTCTGTCACTGAACTTACAATGGCCCATTTTGTTGATGATGCAAACAGAGCAAAATACCCACCATGATCGAGTGTGCACATTCTGCCACGGAAAGGTGGATAGCGAAACTGAGCAGAGGGCAAGGCGAATTCGACATGTACCAGGAGTTTGCCAAACTGACGTTGGATGTGATTGGGAGAACTGCATTTGGAGCAGAAATTGGCGGGAATGCCAGGTTGGCGTCCACCGTGATTGGACGCTTCAACCGATACCTTCTCAATTGTAGAGAGCTTGTGTTTGGGCCGGCGGCTATTTATCCAAGACCTCTGTAAGTAATTTCTGTCTGTCTCTCTAGATGAGGTTGAGAGCTTGAAGGATGGAGCCTTTTAGTCAGTCAAGTCCACTACTCAAATGAAATTGAGCTTTTATCTTGAGAGCTTGATCTGTTTACTTTGATCTGTTTGATTGTTTAGATGGCGTCTTGATGGATCTCATGTGGAGTGACTAAGACAAGTTCTTGGGTCATTTTTGACAAGCTCTCTGTCAAAATCCTCAGCTACCTACCTCATGAAGGTCGCTTAAGAATGTCGAGAGTTTTTGAGTTCTCATTATGTGGGCTGTAAGCCAAAGCACTCTCAGGAATTCTGTGCTATGCAAATCCACTTCACAATGAGAATTCACAATTAGAATTGAGCTTTCAACTTGAGAGGTTGATCTTATTACTGGGCTTTCAATGTTTAGATGTTGTCTTGATGGATCCATGTGGAACAAATATGAGTAGTTCTTTTCCATTTATGACAAGCTCAGAGTCAAAACCATGGAGGTTGCTTAAGAATTTCGAGAGTTTGGAGCTCTTGTCTTGTGAGCCCCAAGTCGATGCGCTTCGTTTCTAGCATTCTTTGGTATGTTATGAACTAGTTTGGGCCTGTGCCGTCCCCGCCCATTGCACCCATGCATATAAATTAAGGTCATCCTTAGATTGTCCTCTCAACATGCCCCCGTCCACAGCCGGCCGTTTTGAAACTTTGTAATGGAAACTGCTTCACCATTCTCCCCTTGATATCTCACTTTGAGCATGGCCACTTTACATATGTTACACTTAGAGCTCGAGGATTGGTCGTCCAGCTCAGATCTGAATAGTTTGAGCTTTGGATGTTAGTTTGTCAAATCCAAGAATCAAACTCCCGAAATTTGCAATCTGAAACTCTCAACTCGAGCTCTAACCAAAAAATAATGATTTATCCTATCCTAATCACAAAGAGAAAGGTGTGAAGAGATGAATACAAGCTACCATTTGTAATGCTTGCCTTGCTCGGCTGCTGTACAAATAATCTGTGATGACAAACACTAACAATCTTTGTTGATAAACAATCTGTGATGAGGAACACTCGCAATCTGTGATGACAACGCAATAGTTTTCGTTTGTGTTTGGTTTGGTTTGGTTCTGAATACCTAACTCTTTATGTATGCCGTTCCAAGCAGATATGGGGCCACGAAAGTGAAGAATGAAATTGCCAAGGACGCAAGATGGTTAACAAGTTATGTGGAATCGATTCTTCGCCGCAGGGAGGATCAGTCTCGGTCTCGCGGTGGGGATGATGAGGTTCTTCTTGCCTCTGCAGAATCTGTGAATGCCTTGCATCATCATGACCTGTTGGACGTGATGATGGAGGCAACAACCACCGAACCAAAAAAACTCACCAAGAAGCAATTACTTGACAATGCACTCACATTCCTTCTTGCGGGACACGAAACGACCGCCAGCCTCCTCACATGGACGATTTATTTGCTAGCCAAGCACCCGCTATGGCAAGAGCGAGCTCGGGCGGAAGTGGAGGAGTTTTGTCCAGATGGTTTTATAGAGCCCCAAGTGCTAACCCATCTGAAACTTGTGGGGATGATATTGTTCGAGTCCTTGAGGTTGTTTCCTCCAGTGCCACTCATAGGTCGAACGTGCATTCAAACAAATAGAGTGGGGCCCACTTTGGTGGTGCCTGAAGGCTTGGAAATTGTCATCCCTGTGGCTGTGGTGCACAGAGATAAGAGTATATGGGGGGAGAATGCAGATGAGTTTTGGCCAGCTAGGTTTGGAGATGGGATTAGTGGAGCTTGTGGAAACCCACTGGCTTTCATACCGTTTGGAGCTGGTCCGAGAACGTGCATTGGTCAGACCTTAGCAATCTCGGAAGCCAAGGCTGTGTTGGCAGTCATGTTGCCCTTGTTCACATGGAAGCTGGGCTCAAGCTATAGCCATAGCCCCGATGTAACACTCACCATGATGCCCGAATTCGGGATGCCTATTGTTTTGGAAAAGTTGCATTGAGAATTTTTTTGCCCTGTGTTTGATGCCATCGTGATTGTCTTGTCAAGTTTCATCCCTCTACATTTGCTATGCATCATTTGAATCACTGGTGTATGTTCTAGTGGTCTAGGATTGTTCAAATGTTTGATTTAGGTGTTCACTTAGGGTGGTGATGCTTATTGCTTACTTAAGGTGGCGTAGGTGGGTTCTCATCTGATTCTGATCTGCTTACGGTGTGCATGGGAATTCTCAAATGGTCAGACCTTTGCAATTTTGAAAGCCAAGGTTGTGTCACACGGTCATGTTGTCCTTGTTCATGTGTCGCCCTGCTACGGGCTGTAAAAGGAGTCCTCTTGTACAATATAGGTTCGACAGCTATTAGCATGGATGGAACAAAGTACTTAGTCCCCTTTACACTTGAGCTTGAGCTGAGAGCTCCAAAAAAGGAGCCTTCTTATTGGTGGGGAGTGTCTTAGGCATGCTTGTGCACTCAAATCCACCTTACACATGAGCTCTCACCTTGCGAGCTTGAACTTTTTACCAGGCTTACAATGCTTAGATGGCACCTCGATGGATCTTACATGAAATGACTATGTATTAGGTGTTATTTTTTCCAGAGGACGGGTATGTATAATGAGGGACGCCTATTTGAGGAACGCCATTATACATTGATACTTAGCTTCAGAGAACAATACCGCACATAATCGGTGGCATGGTTGCATCGAACCAATGATTGCTTGTCACGTCTTTCCTACCTATCTGATATCCTTGGAGCCATTGAGAGAGCGTCACATAGGCGAGATGCAGCCCAGAACTGATTATGATAAGCTCATAGTCATAGTAAGCTAATTGGGAGCTTGAGCTCTCGTTTTGTGGGTCCTAAGCCAATGAGCTTTCAAGCATTTTTTGGCTTGTCATGATTGCTTTTATGTTGAGTACCATTTCCCCTTCATATTTCACATTGGGCACGGCCACTTTACACTTGCTCTAACTGCTGAGAGCTTGAAGATTGGTCAAGCTCTCAGTAGTGCGAGCTTTGAGCTTTGGATGAAAGCATGTCAACTCTAAGTGTCGGACTCTCAAAAAATTGTAAGTTGGAGCTCTAGTGTAAAGAGGCCTGTCAATATTGGCGAAGCGATCATGTCTCTACGTGGGGTAGTCACACCGGGTTACGCATTAACTGCAAATCCTACACAACCATTCCGCAAGTATGATGATGGATCTCGAATTAGCACAAGTCCAAGAATTAGTTCTCGAATTTTGGGCATCGCCGGAGGTACGAAGGAATTTTCAGGCCGGGCTTACAGACAGCGGCAAATTGCAGGTGCAAGAGCAACAAATAGCGCAGCCTCTTCGAATTTCAAACGCGATACCAAACCATTCCGCATTCTGGTAAATTGTCTCACTTCAGACAATTTTGTCAGCTCATCTCATGTGATTTGATTGCAACCGGGCGAGAGAATTTCACTTGGTTCAAATTGTAAGCACCGTGGACAATGAAAATGGAGGGCGAAGGTTGACCCCTTGCGGTTGTTGAAATTTTGTCAGGCACCGTATATGTTTGTTTGATTCTAGAATGTGGACATTAGGGGTTGATTCACATCTTGTGCAGTGAACGAATCTCCTTCACACCTTAACCCCTAAAGCCGGAAGCCTAAACACTTGCAAATTTGTAAATTTCTGTAGCCCAGATAATAATGTCTATAGGTCTCACTTTCTTTTTTTGCTTATCTGGGCTTCAATCAAGAAAGTGTCAAGCAGTTAATTCTCTTGGGTCGTGCTTTCCCCTCTGTATTGGCCACACGATTTATTTTTGATAGCTTAACCATGCCGCGAGTGGTTCGCGTCTCGTGCATTAACAAATCTCCTTAGTAGCTTCAACCCTAAATCCTAAACCCTTGCGAATTTTGTGTAGCCCAATTGAGAATGTCTTTAGGTCTCACTTTCTTTTTTGCTTGTGTGGGCTCCAATCAAAAAAGTGTCAAGCATTTGATTCTTTGGCCTTGCCTTTCTCTTTGCAATGGGCATACGCTTTATTTTTCATAGCTTGAACATGCCGTGAGTGAATTGTGTCTCATGCATTAAGCAATACTATTTTGTAGCTAAAACCCTAAACCCTGAACCCTTGCCGATTTTGTGTAGCCCAGTAATAACGTCTATAGGTCTCACTTTCTTAAGTGGGCTTGAATCAAGAAAGTGTCAAGCAGTTAATTCTCTTGGGTGTTGCTTTCCCTTCACATTGGCCACACGATTTTTGTTTCAGTATCTTACTCATGCCACAAGTGATTTGCATCTTGTTCAATGTGCATTGAACGAATGTCCTTCGTAGCGTACACTCTAAACCCTAGCAAATTTTGTGTAGCCTAGTAAATGATACCTGTCTCACTTTACGTGGCCCCTGCAGATTAGCACAGGTGATGTGATGGGCGATATGCATGGAGCCGCTCTCATACGCACTCTTTTAGACGAAGCTTCCCTTGGGGAAAAAATTATTGAGATTTATGCCATTGGTGGGCAGCGGATGAAGAATTCCGGAGCAATCCTAATCGGTGGGTGCCGTGTGAGTCAGATCTCTCCCAGTCACATGGCTTTCTTAGGTCCTGTTTTTCTTCTCACTCATCAGACCTGAAGTTCCAATATATAATTGCACTCTGGAACATATTATCGTGTAAGAACCAAGTTCTCATCTACACTACATTGCACACTCCATTCTTGGCCTGAGACAGAAGAGTTTCTGATGTGATCCCCTTTTTATATGCAATTGGTCAGTGTTTGTTGTCAAGTCATGGTGTTGTTAATTCAGATCGCTCATGGACCTCTCAATGCTGCAGGCGACAACACAGGGTTAAGTTCTATTGGGCTACTCGAAGCTGTACCGCTCATTCTACCCTCGATACAGCTCCAACAGCGCGTACGCACATTCTTGAGAGGCCACGCTCCTGATGTTGTGGTATAGCTTCTGTCTCTCTTTTTTGGTACCCTCAAGTGCACTAAGGCTATTAGTCAATTAAGGATGTTTGTCCACATTAATCTATTGGCTGTTGTATTTGCTGGGTCCCCTACACCTGATTCAATGGTACTAGTACCCCTTTACCATGCCAACTAGATTTAGCATTTTGCAACCTTAGGGTTATTTAGGTCTACTGAGTAAGTGACAGCCGTTTTCTTTTTGATTGCTGTGGGAGTTATCCTTTGTACTTCATTTTGTTTGAAAGCATGGAGCTGCATGCAGGTGTTGATTGATTATCCAGGGGTCAACATTCCATTTGGAGCGTACATCAAGAGCCATTTCGGTAAGAAAAACTTCAAAGTTGTTTTCTAGGATAATGCTGGACTGGAAAAGAATTGGAGTTTAAGGTCTCAGTTTTTTCTTGAAGTATCTGAGCAGCCATGTTTATCTGGGTTATAATGCAGACCACATGAAAGGTGTAACTATGATGGACAATCAATGTAAAAGGGCTTTGTGTGGATGGTTCCAAATACAATGTTCAGAATTACATTCGGAGGTCATTTAAGCTACTAGTGAGCAAGCAGTGATAGAGGATTTTCTTCTAGAGAAACCAGGGGAAGTTTTGTACTAATAGAAACTTTCTTAATCAGGGTGTAAGGTTGTGTATTACATTCCACCAAATGAATGGCTATGGAGCACATCACGAACTCAGACTATTGTTGACACCTGTGATGCCATTTTAACTGTGTATCCTGGAGAAGTAAGTCTTACTTTCTGAGCTTTAAAGTTGTTGAAAGTTGAGGAGAAAATATGAGAAAGGGATATTGACCTGCTTGATTTATCTCTTGAATAGGCAGAATATTTTCAGAATGCTGGTGGTCGAATTGTGGAAGTTGGACATCCTCTGATTGATCTATTCAATCCTGTTTCAACACGTCAACAGGTTTGTGCCTTGGCACTCTATTCTCTAGCCCTTAAAGGATCAAGGGGGCTTCGATGTACAACTTTTATACACAATTTCTACCAGTGTCACCAAGTCTTGGGATCATGTTTTTCATATTGTAAGTTTGAAACTTTATTCAGTGCATTATCAGGTGTGGATAAGAAAATCGAAGTATACTCACATGTGACATTGAAGATCAAATGCATTTGCATCCAAAGGCACCCAGACTATGTATTCAATCCCAAAAATTCACTAACATTAAGGTATTCAACCAATTTGAAAAGTGCATTGGAAGAATGTATCAATTATAGACAGGTTCACTTTTGACACAATTACCTAAAGTGGAACTATGTAGCTCAAATACACTTTTTTGTGCATGAAGAGGCCCAGATTGGGCCCTTTGGACGCTTAGGGATTAAATACAGAGCCATTTGCTTGTGTTTCTTGATCTGAACCTGTCAGGACGTAAGGGTGGTAGGGTATTTGACATGACAAATTCAATTTGTTGATTTCAAGTATACTGTGATGTTGTAGGCGAGGAGATCTCTAGGATACAACGAAAGGGATTTGGTGATATTGTTGATGCCGGCATCACGGTCTCAAGAACTAAGGCATGTCTGGCCCATCATAGCATCAGCAGCAAGCCTCTTGCTGGAGCGGGTTTGTGCCCTGGATAGGTAAGGAGACATGGACCCTCTTTTTCTTTTTTTTAACTCAAATCTACCAAGGGAACCTTAGGGCCAATCACTATTGTAGTGATTCTATAAGATAGAGGATGCTAAAACTGTCACTTTGAAGTGCTCAGTATAGTCACTATTACTAGATTGATAAACTTGAAGTCTTTCTTCGTTAGTAACTGGAAGGAGGATCCTACACACCAAAGTGTGCCTTCTGTGGATTGTGCATGCAAAAGCTATAAGGGTTATAAGTTTCATTGGTAGATTACCCTAGACCGTTAGGGAGTCTGATTGTAAGGTGGCGGACATTCTCAGAATCAACATGTGCTTCTTGTGCAAGATTTTGGTGTGCTGGTTTTGGGGTAGGGTGCTGGTTTATTGCCCTCTACCTTATCCCATTTACATCCTAAGAATCTATGTCATCAATGAATCACTTAATTTGATCTAAATACAGTCATATTCTGGCAAAGTCATTTTTTATGTAATTGTGTTTTGAGAATTATGGGGATTTCATCCATCATGACAGGGAATTTGGAATAGGATATTGGGTTTCCATTGTTTAGGTTAGAATTTGGCGAAACTCAGCCCACAAAAATAATTGCATTGACCTCTCCAATTTTTGACTGTGCAATTTGTTCTTCACCTGCTGTATTGCTGAATTTTTTCTTCACCAACATTCTCATAAGGAGTTCTCAAATATTTTTGGAAGGCTTGGTTACAAGTCTTCTGATTTGTGATGCCTGGAGGAATTTTGTTTGCAGTGGTGTTCACATACATTTCATAGTACCCTCTATTTTACCAGGGGAAAGCCACATTATTGAGGAAGGTTTCCAAGAGTTTGGCCTCACAGGCCATGCCTCACTTTGGCAGGTATAACAATGTTGTCAAGATATATACACATATATATATTGAAATTCATAAGGTGGGTACAATAATTTACAAGACTGGTTATATGGCGCATATGGAGAGTGACTTGAGAGACAATATTAGTTCTTTTGATCAACCAAAGTCAAGGAAGTATATGGATCGACAGAGGGAAGGTACACTATATATCTGATTTAGTGTGGGCCACACTAATTATCATCAACCCACAACAAAGAACTTTAGGCTAATTATCATGGACCACATTATAGTTCAAGTAACACATTTTCTCATTAATGTTTCTTTATCGTGGGCCACATAATTTATCACGAAGGTAGATTAATGTGGGTCAGTACTATCACATAACATTAGTTCTTACTATGACGAGAGGCTTCAAAAATTTGTAACAAGACAACAATTTAATTCTACAGATAGTGTCACACTAAATCAGATATTTAGTATAGTAGTTGTTCAGGATTTAAGCTCATTTTTGGGGTTCTTGAGCAGGGAGACACTCAGATAGTGATGTCAGCAGCGGACCTTGCAATTACAAAGTCAGGAAGTGTAAATTTGGAGCTGGCTCTTCATAAGGTCAGTTATTGTTGTCATGTCTTACAGCTTGGAAGGTTAATTCTTTCTGATAAATGTATAAATGTGAAGCTGAAGATCTACATTGTATTGATTATCTTCACAAAGCTAGAGTTAGATTGATGTATATGCTTTAGCTTCTTGCTTGTCGGGGATTTCAAACTGCCTTTGGTAGGATGATTGATGGCAACTCCATGTGTTGTTTTTTGTTTGCTAGGGGAAAAAGAAACAGTAGAGAAAAGCATCTTGGTTAATATTGTTTATGCTTGGATGCAAATAACATGGTCATTGTTGACTGATTACGTGTGATAATGAATATATTTGAGGACAAACAGGTTCCTCAGGTGGTGGTGTACAAGATAGACAAAGTAACAGCGTGGATCGCAAGGGCCATTTTTAAGTTTGCAGTGAAGCATGTATCTCTGGTCAATTTAGTTCTCGAGGAAAAGGTGAAGGTCCTTCTGAAATCCTGCATTCTTTCATTCGTATAATTCGGGGTCCCAACCAGTGTTGGACTAATATCATCTTCTATTGATACCATGTGGAAATCTATAATGAGGATTTTATATTTTTTGATACAGGTAGCCTATGGGTATTTAACAGTATTTGTGTTTTCGATACCATTTGGGTCTATATACCATGCAAGAACCTTCATACTATGAAAAATCATCCTAGTATCAATACGGTGTAGAATGGTATCAACTCAAATATTTACTTGGGTACACAAAGATCCTCTCAGCTTGAGAATCTGCTTCTTGACCTCTCCAAAGAAATATTTTTTCATGTTGAAACTTTAACACGTAGAGGGTATGAAATGCAGGTGGTGCCAGAGTTCATTCAAGAGGAGGCTGTACCAGTAAATGTGGCAGAGGCTGCATTTGCTCTCTTACCAATATCAGGTTCAATTATGAGAGAGAATGTTTTAGATGGTTACATTAGACTATGTCCATTACTTGGAAAGCCAGGGGTTGTCAAAAGAACAGCTCAATTTGTTCTAGGATTGTTGCCTTCTGATAGATAATCTGCACTATAGTCAAACTCCACAATTTTCAAGTAGCAATTGGCCTGGGGACCTGTTGTGGTCAATAATTATCACCAGAGTTCAGGCTGGAACCATAATCACCCTCTTGGAGCAGTAGGCAGCCCATTTCATTTATTTACAGTTTTACAGTTACGGTTATTTACAGTTACAAGTTTCACTCTTGTACCAAATGTAGTTCAATCTTTGAGGAGCCTCTTCCTTCTTATTCTTCCAACCATGTCAGAGTACAACAAACTAGGGGCACTTTGTGATCAAATTTGATGCAGTATCCATGCGGCATGTCAATAAGCTGCTCTTGCACTGTTGGCTTCATTGTTGTAAGGTAAGCAGACCTAATTTGGTTACTTATTTTATTGGTGACCTAAACCTATTTTATTTGAGTGGTATGCAGTTAGATATGGATCTAAGAATGGAAACCAAAGAGATTTGTTTTTAAAAGAGATAGGACTATAGACTCAATTGTAAAGTAAAGGAGATGCAACCATGGGTTTAGTCCCAAACCTTGAGTTTATGAGGATTTATACAAAATCACCCAAGTTTTCTTAATATTTACATTACTATACACAAAGAGTGTTGTTGGGCTATTATAACCCAACTTTCGAGCTTGGCCTACTAGGATGGGTGGGCCATGTTAGCCTTGCCTAGTCCGATCTAGGATCTAGGATGGCGGGTCCCATATGCATAACCTATTTTAGTCTTAAAATCCTCTCAAAGTTTGGAAGGTGGGAAGCAGAGGTCCCAAAAGTTTCACCCAACTTTCAAAATAGGCTCTAATGTATGACGAGCTCATAATGAGTTCTTCATATGAAAATCTCTTTGAGGGACTTTACGGATTAGTTTTATGTGCTCAAAATTTGTTAAGTATTCTAGGTGCAATAGCCATTTAACTAGAAAGAGAATCTTCACTCTCATAATAAAGGTGATCTTCATATACAAGCTCTGAATATTATGAGGAAAATGGGTATGGTCGTAGTTTGGACTTGCTAATGAACTTGTACTTACCGCTGGCTTAATATCCTAGGGAAAGTGGGTGCAGAGCTTAAAGTGGTTGTTTTCGGCCCACTTACCTTAGTTGGTCTTTTTGATCTATGTCCTAGTCACTCACCATTTTTTTTCTTCCAGATTTAGATTTTAAATGAAGTGAAATGAAATTGATTTTAGTGTTTGGGAAGCCAATAGTTTTCATGGGACTGAAAATACATCAGGTATCCTTGTATTCCAGCTTTGTCAGCTGAGATTAGCCAAGTCTTCATCTTGAAGTGACGTTAGTATTCGTCACAAGAAGTTGATGCGTATGACTTACATGTGATTCACAAAGAGCAAACATGATGTAGCAATTGTGCGAAGTCAAAGAAAACATTGAGTATGGTTCAATGTTTGGGCAAAACTAAAACGACCAGAATGTCTGTTCCAGTGTCGGACTGAAAGGACCTCAGTCCACAGTCCTTAAAGAGACTCCGCTTGTAGAAGTGATTGGAATTAAAGTGGTTGATAGACATAGCTAGCTTGCTTTCTAACTTCTGTCTTGTACCCTAATAATATGTAATAAGAAGTATGAAATTAGAAGTTGGATTGTTGCTTGTCTGTCAGGGACTATTTCAGCCCATTGAATCACTTCAATGGTACAGGAAAATGACGCTGCACGGGGCTCTCATGACATCTGCATGCAGTATATTTTTGAGGCGGAAATTTGGGTACTTTCTTAAAGCATTTGTGAATGATCTGGGAAGCAATTGTTACTGAAGATGCTTTCAGTGATTGAATTGTTGAAGTTATTGAAGATTGCTTTCAGTGCTTGTCTGTCAGGGACTATTACAACAATTGTTGAAGTGCATGCATCTTCAACAACAATTGTTGGTATGGTACATAGGTGAATGCATGGTGTTGATATTTGACATAAAAGATGTCATCAAAGAACTTACATGTTGTGGGTATCAAAGTCGTAATACTTGTCAAATCTTGATATTTGGTGGGTATCTCAAGGTGAGAATCTTTGTATACTTGAGTTGTTGTGTGGGTCAATATCATTCTCAAGTTTATTGAGACTAGGGCGATTTTATTTCTACGTGTGTGAAGGTTCTTGCATGATATATAGACCGGTAGGGTATTTAAATAAATAAAAAAGGGCTATTGAATATCCATGTCCTACTGGTATCCAAAAATGTGATATCAAAATGGTTGAGAAAATTTAGACAATATGAGAGCAACATTGGTATGGATGTGGGCTTCGTGAAGGATGTGTATGCTAAAGTATGTTGGCCTTTATGTGGTGACTCTTCTTAATTACACACCTATGTTTCACTAGTATTTGACAAGTTTTTGTTACGAACGGACAACAAAATGACACGTCTACAATGAGATTGGATTATGTGATCAAAATACAAACACCTTTCTAAGTTTGTCACTTAACACACCTGGGAAAGTCTATTGCACTGATTATCCCGATTAGTGAGTGAGGGCTAATAGTGCGTGTTGGAAATGAGTGAAGGTGATACTAAATTTCTTTAGTACGGCTTCGAAATTAGTGCCACCACAAGGTCTAGGCAACATTGTTTCATCTCGGCACTATTCACTTTTGCATATAATTTTCTTTCGTCACTCTACAAGCACCTTAGAACACGCACCACTTCTCTTGAAATGTATGGTAAATGAGCATGTGTCCATGAATTTAGTATCACTCCCTAAAAAGTTCAGCCCTCACTAACTAATTTTGAGACTTGACAAATTAGTGCATGTTTCTGAATTGAGTACCACACACACCAATTGAAATAATCAACATAGTAACAATTTAGAGAGAGAGACAGAGAGAGAGAGAGAATCTTTAGTTTGAATTCTTCTAACTTTTGCATCTTGACCCCAATTTTGAAACTTGTGATCCACAATTGCCAACCACATGAGACTATCCATAACGGCCAAGATTGTCTTGGGAATTTGAAGTGCCAATGATGGGATGTGTGAGACGTGTCGTGAAATCTATTTGACCGGGCTAACTTCACAAGGCCATGAGTTTGCAAGGGAGGGCAATGTCGATCACTACATGGAACTATGAGAAAGTACAACATAAGCAAAGGCGCTAAAAAGGGGGAGCCCCGCGATTGTCCTTTCAACACTAGTGCCCGAAATTTGACTGATATATACGCCTCTCTTTTTTCTTTCCACACACTCATGAAATTTTCATTTTTTCTTTTCCTTTTCTTTTTGACCTCTAGTATGGCTTCTAGTTTCTACATTGATACCGAAATCCGCATCGATGACTCACTGTCTGCAGCAAGGCCACTACACCATCCTTTCTGCTTGCCGATGACTCCATCAAACATTTTCAAACACTTCAATCCAAAAGGCCTCCTTCGGTTGTGTATAAAGGAGTAAAGTAACTTGGCTGAGTTCATCTTACCAATTGACTGGTGTTAATTCCATGAAGTGGAGAGGATGTTGTCGATTTTGTCGTTGCCTCCACGATCTAAAACCCTAAAATCCAAGCATCATCCGAAGTGAAAGGGTTAACATTTCTTCATTCAGTGGGCCCTCAGAATATAGTGGGGTGTTGGGAGTTTGGTTTGAATGTGAGTCTCCTTGCGTAGTTTTTTGAGCATCTCACTGTTATATTCTGAGGGTCTGCGAAACGAGAGTTGCACGCTGAGTAATGTTATGTAGAGTTCATTTGTCGCCTTCAACAATTTAACTTGTTCCAAACTGACGTTTCTGTTTCTGTTTCTTTTCTTTTCTTTTCCAGCTTGAACCAACACAATTAGTATGATGTGTTGTTACCGATGGTCGTCTAATTGAAATTCAAAACTATAGAATATTTTTGTTATAAACCTCAAATTGTAAAAGGATGATAGTTGTTACAACGGCTCCTTATAAAGAGTGTATGAATGAAGAGCCTCTTTGCCTCTAGGTTACTATCCCCTTTCATGAGTGGCCTCTATCTTGAGGACTTGAAAACAAACATCTGCAGCTAGTATGAAAGAGAAAAAACTTTGCAATTCAACCTCCTTGTGCAATCAATAAGGAGAATTGGTTTTGTGAGCATTCAAGCAAATCACAATTGCAATGTATGCAGCCAAATCGAAGTTAGTGGCAAAATAGTCATATATCAAATCACACACACTACCTTCAAATTTTCCTAACCTACGTACTGCTCTTAAATAGAGTACGCTTAAGCATTTTAGCATGGAAATGTTTGATGAGATTGGGAAAGTCCAATTTGGAAAGTCCATGTGCAAAGTCTCCCATGGTTGCATTTAGCCATATGCATTATGTGATGCCTAACATGTCAAGTAAGCAAAGGAAACACAATAAGGGAGGCCATGGTTTATTGTCGTCGTCGAAATTCATTAATTAAGGTTTATGTGCACAAGTAGCCTTGCTCCGTAAATCCGCTTCAGGTTCACATATGAGCTTGTATTTATGCTCAAGATGAAGCATCCCTTATTCACACCACCCTCCCTAGACTGGTGTTGTCTCTCTCTCTCTCTCTTTCTCTCTCCATGCACAAGGCAAACGAGCCTCCAATGTCCTCGAGGGAGGTGGCTCTCAACCTATCTTCAATGTAGCCCATTTTTTGGACATGAAGCATGTTCGAACTTTCTCTCCTCCTTTGTGCCAAAGCGACCCTGATTAAGTTTCATCTAAGAGTTTAGTTTAGACTTTGGCACCATACAAAGTGAGAGAGTTGTGGATAGCAAAGCCCATTAATAGCGAGGCATGCAACTCCCCCTTTAACGTAGATCTCGGTCTTAAATGGCTACTTTTTCTAACTAGCCCACTTCTCGTAGGATCGTAATATGAAACACACAATTTACCTAGTACCATATGGTTGGCAAATCTAAATCGAGGCCTTTGTCACTTTCCTCATAAACTTTGGAGCTCATATAAATATCATGTTCATCATCAAAGTGAAGATTCTCATGCTCATTAAGGCACACCATAGTGGCGCCTTCAATTATGATGACTATTGAGCCTAGAATGATTACCATATTTTGCACATGGACCAATCTTTTTTTCTTCTTCTGTATCTGATCTTAGAACCACACCACACCACACCACAAACCACCCACATACACGTGCCCTAATAAGAATAGTAACTGAATAAGACACGTCTCCCTTTGGATTTTTTTGGATAACTCTACTATGTCAACTCTCTTTTTCTTTCTTTTTTCCCTCTTAAAATGTAAGCCACTTCTCACAATATGCCCAATAACTATTTGCTCGTATAACATATGTATATAACATGTACACGGGGTGTACATACATAGAGTTTGAGACACGGGACCGGCATAAGGCGGCTTAAACAACACATAGAGGGGGTCCAAGTATTGATGCAACTGCCCGAATTAAAATTCGCAGTTCCTGACCACAAACTGAAGATCACGTTGCAAAAGGTCTAGCCGCAATTCTTTGAAAAGCATTTTGAGGGCTTTTATTGTTAAGGGCTTGAGGGCTTTGAGGGCTTTGAGAGACTTTGTCGATAACGTTGGTGGGGTTGTCGCATTTGAGAGCTTGCCCATGCCCACACAAGTTTTTTAAGAACTTTTTTTGGCCCGCCCACCGGGCGGACCCAAAGATAGAGGGACAAATCTGTGTGAAAAGAATTGAGCACCATGTAGATAGCGGGATAAAAACTTGCACATAAAGGGCTGCATGGAAAGTGACCATTCACAACATACTACTCGTAGATATAGTACTTGAAGCCTAAATTTTGGGACCCTCGAATAGGTAAAAAGAGAGGAGAGCCCCCCCCCCCCCTTTCCTCCCTTGAAACGACTTGGTTGATGTATACTCTAAACTTTGTGATATCAACCTCCTTAATTTCACTCCTTTGCTTATATCCCGAAACCCTTAGTTTAGATCTCACTCTTTGTTGTTACGTTTATCCCTAACATAAATCATGGGTTTTGTCATTAAAATAAACCACCAAGGAATTCAGACCACACGTTCTCATCGTTGTAATTTTTGTCATATTGCAATGTTGATTTTGTGCTATTCCATAATGTCACATGTTACATTATTTTTTATTTTTTAAATCACGCATCCATGTTAACACTACAAAATTCCTTAATATCACATGCGCTTTGGTTGCCACAAGCATGATATTACGGAGTTTAAAGTGTATAAGAAGGTGTGTGGGCCTTTAAGGAGGTAGATGGGTCTTAGGACCAGTTCACGTGGGGTCCAAGTCCCACTCATGTTAGCAAGTCTCAACATAGAGGCAAAGCCAACTTGTGAGCCTCAAGAAATCATTAAAATATGGTTAATTATCAATAAAGTAAGGTCTTCATTATTTTATGCAAAAATATTTGTGGAACTTGCCATGTTGAGAGTTAAGTCTAGCTTTCTGTTCGACCCAACTCTCAATACGAGTCCCAAGCCACACCCCCAAAAAGTGTGGCCACGTAAGCATCCATGTCATACTTGGAACTTGGGACTCTAAGAGTCCCAACTTCCATCCTGTCAACACTTGAGATTGCACAGATTGATCTCAAGTGACTTGGGACTTTGGATTTGGGACCCCTTGCGAGCCAACCCTTAAGTGATGTTATTTTATTTTATTTTATTTAAGTTTAATTAAAATTTATATTTCCCGGTTTTCTTTTGTTTTTCTTCGTTTTTTTCCAACTAGTCCACTTCTTGTAGGATGTGTAACATGTGATCAATACAAGATAGTTTGCAAAAATCTAAATCAAAGCCGTCACCACTTTCCTCATGATTTTAAGAGCTCGTATGAGTATCTTGTTCATTACTAGACTGAAGATTCTCGTGGTCATTAAGTGGTCATATAGGTCCAACCCAATTTTGTTGACTATTGAACCTAGAATGGTTAACACGTTTTGAGCATGTGGGTTTTTTTAATTAATTTTATTAGTAATCATAATTTAAAACATGTTTTCTTGGTATACGTTCTTGGAGCCACACTGCATACCACTAATATAAGTGTCTGATTAGGAGAACTAACCGAATTAGGCAAGTCTACCTTATATGATCATTCTTTGAATTTGGACACCTGTTCTTGAGTGGTACATGGCAAGGTTTGTAGTTGAGAACTGATTCAAAAAGATATGTGTTACAATGAGGTTGGGCCATGTGCTCAGAATGTAGACACCATTCTAGATTCAATAATTGACAAATTTAGGTGGGCCTATGTGATCATCTATAGACAAAAAAGAATCTTTACTTTGGCCTAGAGTCGTGTCTTTTGCATCTGAACTTCGACTTTGACACTTGAAATGTTATTCTTTGTGATTGACACCCAATTTGTCCATCCAAAAAAATGGAAAAATAAATAAATGTAACTGTACATGTATGTAGCCACGTTGTACCAAGGACAACATGGATAAAATAGCCATGTATGCACGACTCTAAATAATTTATTGTAGGAGTCACTACACTAAGTAATAAGTATTGTAATTAGTGTCACTTACTATTCGGAGTTATGCAATGCTACAGTATAATCTTTTTACTACTAAAGTCACCATTGTAATTATTGTCCTTATTGTGATGTTGACTTTGTGTTTTTTCATAATATCACATGCTACAATAATTTATTTATTTATTTTGATCATGCATCCATGTTAACACTATAAAACTCCTTGATTTCATGTGCACTCCTAGTTGTCAACAATGTGATGTTATGAAGTTTAAAGTGTAGTTGTGATCGGGCTTGACTTTGATCCCCTCCAAGCCCCCCTCTTTGGGTCCACTTTGGTTCCCAAGCCTCACAACACGCAACCAAGAAACGTCCAATATATTGTGATTGAGGAGAGCAACATTCCCAACTATTCGTTCATTTGAGCGGCTTTTTGTTCACTTTACACTCCACATACACGCGGTACAATACTAACCATTCTAGTGTTGAAGTGTCCCCATGTCCGAATCAATGAGTTCGTGAACGCTTGAACTTGGGATGGATATTGTATTTAGTATCATATGTTAGTTCATGTCATTGCGGTGATAATTCTAATGATTGTCGTTTATGACTAAGTTTACGAGTATTGTCACCCCAAGTTTTACTATATGCATGTTTTCACATCCTAGGAGAAGTGGGCCATTAAAAAAGAAGTAACCATTTAAGACTCATCTAGTTTATAATCACTTTCCTCACGATTTTTGGAGCTCATCTTAGGTTTACTTTATACTCAGGGCTGGATTGAGGGCCAACCCGAATTCTAATCATTTCAATCGATTGGATCACTTGGTTTCATCAAATCCGGTCCAAGGGCTTTATACTAGGGTTGGGTCCAAATATTTATTCATCCTATGTGGCGTCCTAGGTGGAAAATTTTTAGTACCAAATTTTTGGGCTAGCTTGAAAAGTTCGGGACGAGGTTTTTGTTGGCTTGAACTCTCAACATGGGCCGGATTGGGTTCATCCATTGAATAATGTAACATCTTTACCATGGATATCCATGGATATCCATGAAGGTTAATTCTCTTCATCAGACTTTCCCCTCAAGAACATTAAGACCTAAAATTAAACCTCATCACTTTACATGTGAAAAGGCCTGATGGAGTTGGGCTAGGTTAGGAGCTTAATGCTTCAAAATCATATTGGTGCTCACATCGGCCCCAAACCAAGTATAAAGTCACCCTTATTCATATCAAAGTGAAGATTCACTTTCTCATCTGATGATCATATAGGACTCCTCCCCCCCCCAAAAAAAAAGAAAAAATAATGATGTTGGCTATTGAACATATTGAACCTATAAGTGAACAGATTCCGAGCACATAAATGGACCTCTTTTTACACACATGTCATTTTGGTGTCCGTAGTTGGAGATACACGTAACCATACAACACTCACATGTAGGGATTTGCATTCCTCTTCTCATATGAGGAGTCACAACTTACTGCTGCACAGATATAGAGTCATCCCCTATTACAATTTTAGAATTCACACTTAATAAAATTTTATTTAATTTTTATCATGAGACAGAAGGCCGATAGGCTAGCGCCAAAGTATAGGAGGTGTGATACATAATTTTGGTCAAGACGTATGATTTTTTGAATTTTGATGAAATATGTGCTCCAAATGAAAGTTAGAATGCCGAATGAATAGTACAATAGGAAATTAGTGACTAATTAGTAGAAGTGAGTAAGAAGTGAATTCTTTTCACTCACTTAAAGTAAATATTAGGATGGGAGAGTCGAATGGGCAGGGCCATTGACATGTGATCAAAAGGAAGAGACTCAAAGGATCGAGATACGGGCAAACACTTTGGCGAGAGAGGCTTGTCTAGTTGATCAGGACCATAGGCAAGGGAAGTGGGGGTGTCCATATTCTCGTTTTTTTTTTTTTTTTTTACCTCTCGGGAAGAGAGTAGATTCTTGGCCTTCTTCAAGTAATGTTTTAAGTGTATAAAGAGAGACCATTTTTCTGGGTGTGAAGCCCTTGTTTTGTAAACAAGATCCCATTATGATATAAAAGTGTGACGCACATTTCTACATCTCTCAGTGTGAGTCTTACGTTTTTGGATTGCAAGGTTCTTAGTGAGGACCGTCCTTTCAATACTACTCGGAGGATATTGTGTGGGTGATATTTAATGGCTTAATCACAAAAGATATTATGCCACATACCTTGCTCGTGAAGAGTAAGAGTCTCCTTATTTCTACTTGTGTCAATTTATTATGGAATGGTGTGAATCCCTGTAATTCCTACACATTACTAGAGAAAGAATTGAGGTTAAGCATACTCCTTATTCCAAGATGGTATGTATGAGGACCTGAAATAGGACGTTTTGTTCGGTGTAGCCTTTTTCTCATAATTTTACCTCAACATCTTGATGAGTTTATCTAACTTGTGAAAGGATTAAATATGTATTTGGCACTCAATCGATGTCAAGTTGTTGGAACAGCAACACATGCAACTTTGAGAGGAGGAGTGTAAACTGGACAACTTTAAAGTGCGATAAATTTTGGAATGAAGTAGAGTAGCATGGCTAATTACATTTTTATTCTCGACGTGATGTGAGCAAACTGTGTTAGTTGAGATATCATTCTGTCAATTCCCCAAGGATTGGGTAACTTTACCACCAGGGGAGATGTATGTGAAATGTCCTCTTTGAGAGAGGAACACAACTCTCTCTCTTGGGTGAAGAATGCGGTGCGCACAGTGAAGTTGTAAGTTGAGACAATTCAATGAAAATTGAGAATCGGGCGTTGGAGTAAAGCTCGTGACCATATTTTGTAAGGTCCATTGTCTAAGTAACTATCTCAAGAGGTGACCATAATCTTCAATGCCAGAATCATAGTCTGCGGTGGTGGCGAAAGGTTGGGAAGACTGAGGAGCCTGGTTAGAGGAGGTGAATTGCGGGGAAGAAGGGAGGCGCCATTGTCCCATAACATTTGGTGGAAGGCCTTGGAGCCAGTATAGAGGGAGTAAGGGCGAGGTACATCTTTAAAAACTTGATGCTTATTTGTGATATTTGCTAAGACTATGACCCACTCTAGGAGACTTGACACTTGGAACTAGTTACTGAGACTATGGTTGATACTCACTAGACTATGGACTCGGGGATTTAGACTCAGTCGCTTAGTTATGGTTCGCTTAGTTCTCATCACTTGTAAGTAGATTTTTGCAAATTATAACAACTAATTTTTAAAGTATTAAATGAAATATTGATTTGTTAATTTAGAGGGAATGAAAAGAGATTAAACATAAAGTTATCACCTCAGATTAATTAATACAAAGGTCTGAGGAGTATAATGGGGTGATATTGGGTGTGGGTGCTAACTTGTGGTATGGCCTATAGTCACTAGATACCTAAGGAAGAGACTATGGATGAAAACAAGGTGCTTTGGCCTTAATTGTGTGAGACTATTGCCCACTCAAAAGGCTATGGTTGAGTTGTGACTCACTATATTGTAAAATCATAATAAGGGGGATAATATTGTCAAGAGTGAGTTGTAAGGGAGGGACTGAGTAATTGCATGTATTGCATTGAGCGACCTTAAATGCCTAAACGCCAATCTAAGAGGACTCAAAACTCACCCAAGAAGATGTTTACCCTGGGTTTGTCATACTAATTTCCTTTCATAACTCGTGTACTCTATCAATCAACCTATTAGTGACCCCTAGATGTAAAAGTCTAACACTCATTTGGTCTTCCCTGTGTGGTTTTCTTAATTGGAACCCAAACCAAAAAACTATCTACAGGAGGTAGTTGACCAACTGGCAAGTTTTTATGTCAAGTAGAGAGGAGATTTCATAGCCGGGAATCGAACCGCCACCCTCTTCCTTGAGATTTGGGTATCTCTCCACCATCATCCAATAGTTTAGGGCTTTGGGGGGGGGGGGTAGTCATTGGTTGGAGTAGCAATATACATGTGAACAAAGGATATGGTATTTTAAAAACATGGGGACAAAAAATTATAAATGGACTTAAGAGTAATATAGGGTATCAAAAATGGCACTGGGCATCTTTAAAGTAGTGTAGGGTATGGAATAATAGGTAATTTGGAATTATAAGTAATGCAAGCCATTTTTCTATTAACCCAAAGTAGAAAATTACATAATGATAGCATGTGAAATTTTTTTTTTTTTGAAAGTAATACCCCCCTATAAAATAGTGGTTGTTCGCACCTATATCCTTAACTTTTTAACACACTGACCCCCTTGAGGCTTAGGGTCATCTCGGACTAGTGCTTCACACTTAATAATTGATGCATGAACAATTTGGAAACTTCAACAACCCTGGAAGCGCAAGTACACTAAAATAGTCCTCTTAGTGTGGGTGAAAAATTAGCATGGAAATAATTAGCATGGGCCACACTTATTTTCTAGCCAAGTGGAATTGACGTGGGTCCAAGACCCTAGGTCTTCCCACAAGTCTTCATGAAGACTTCCGACCAACACATTGAATATTAGTTATAGAACAAAAGTAGCACAAAATAATCACCCACACTAATTTTCTAGAAAAACAATTATTGCAACCCATGCTAATTTTCAACTAGAAATTTAGTGTGAGTTGATAATTATTGTGGCCCCACATTAATTCTTATTATGAAGATTAGCATGGTCACTAGAAATTACTGCAACCCACAAGCAATAGGACTTGTTGCTTACCACAATAAGCTCTTGAGTTGATTTAAATGAGATGAAATTCTTGTATTTTATGTGCAACACATCCATGACAAAGGGAATTATTGCATATGAGCATACGTACCTCTCATTCATCCAATGTAGAAACTTGACCCCCTATTGGTTTGTGGTATATTTATTTCGATTGACTTCAACTAGACTTACGGGGAGGTCACTCCATTGTCAAGTTGAACACCACGTGTGAACAAAGTTTGCTACCCCTATATTACATGCCATAGATAATTTAAAAAGTTATGATCTTTTTTCTAAATATACATAATCATTGATAGTATCTTCTTTTTGAAGTATTTAGTCATTTTCATTTTTTTAGTAATTATTTTAGTTCAACTCTACGTCAATCTAGTTTGAAAAAGGTATGTTTTATTTTTTTTAAGTGAAAAAGAAATCATCAAATTTAGTTACCATTTTTTACTATGTAAAGTGTACCGTGTATATCTACTCATGAAAAAAAACTGATTAATGTAAAGAGTAGGATTTTTTACATGTAAAGTGTTCGCACGTGGTTGTTCAACTTTACAATGGAGTGACCTCCCCGTGACTAGACTAACCTAGGGTCTTTGAAACTACATCTGATTTCAAATCAATTGATAATCTAAATTTCACATTATTTCAAGTTGTATACGTTGGATGAATGAGAGGTACGTACACTATGTGATAACTCCTCCTCTCTTCTTTTGAACATGCATGGCAATTTGGTGATAGAGACTCAAAATCACTACAACTAAAATCATATTCCAAGTGATGGTGGATTATATTTTGGTAAGGTTGAGCCATCTATAACCGACAAAATAAGAGAGTTTGCATGTATTTTAGAGGAGTTTTAGCAAGGAATGGTTTTTCTTGCAAAGAGAATCAAATTCTAAGAAAAATTGCAATTCTTATTTCATGAATATGGAAATTGTTATAAATTTTGAAGTAGTAAAAGTAGGGTAACACATGGTAGATATATAGGTTAACCCATAACCGCTCTTCTAAATTCTAATCCCTGGCTACAATAATTATCGAAACTCTTACGAGGGTATTCAATCACAAGTTGCCACCACATAAACTTTAGCTTCATTTGCCTGAGAAATAAAGATCTCATCCATGCCGGCATTACATGACCCTAGTGAGCAATTAAATGAACATGGTCACTTATGGATGCCTTGACCTCATCTTGGGTATAAAAACTAGATGGGCCACTATCCTAGGGGAAACAATTCATTTTTTCATTGCCACGGGACCTTGATCTTGACCATGAAGTAGTTGCCTACTGGCCATAAGGTAGATGGGTCTTAATTAAGTGGCTCATTTTCTTAATTGGACCTCCTAGATTTGATTGGCATGTGATTATGTGAGGATCAAAGAACTTGCGAACATCGTAAAGACACATGCTCATAAGAGATTGGACTATGTCTTCAAATATTAATAATTGCTTTACACTCAATAGTAAACACAATTGGGAGGACCTTTGTATCCAATTAAGGAATCAACAAGCATGCAATTCTAATAACCATAACCAAGTTAGGGGAGGTCTGATCTTCAATCTACTTTTGCATATGTTTGTTTTATGGTTATATTCTTGGGGCCCACATGAACAAACAAACATTGTCTAATAATGCTATGTTGCTGAGAAGATCGCACGTCACATTTCAATTAGAGGTCCCAAATAGAGTTCACAAGACTCATTTACGGGATCACGTGATCTTAACATTGGTTCTTTTCAACTAGGTGATTTTATGACCTTCTTAAATAACATTATTCCGATCCATATTCATTGATTATTAAACCACAGATCGTGAAAGAGAACTACATTCTTTATGGTATTTAGTGTCATTAACTGTTTGGAATTACATAATAAATTGACTTCTTACACTAGAATTCAAATATTTAGTAGCAAAGATCGAATAGGTTGTTCAAACATTATAGAACATAAATGAATTTACTTGGTAAAATATTACATTCTCAAGAAATAGTTATAGCATTGGGGTAGCATTGCGTAACCCCGAATAGTAACTAACATTAGATATCATAAATGGTGTAGTGGTAAGACCCCACAATTTCCATAGTAACTCTAGGTTCGTTTCACTCCACGTGGGACTCTTCATACCACATGTGACTTGATGTGAGTGTCAAAAGAGCCATTATTCGCGGCATTAGTGTACATAGTACACCTAAGGGGGAGGTATTGTTTTCATTTAGTTTGTACATGCAAAAAGGCTATCAAGAATTTTGAAGTAAAGTAGATGTTCGAGAGGGTGCCTTGAAGTATAGAGAAGAAAAAAACTGGCAATCAAATGAAATTTATTTTAAAGTCCAAGAAGCCAAAAAGGCTAATGGGACTGAAAGTGCATCATGATGGTTTCAAACCAGCTAATCTCTAGAGTGGCGGGGTGCAATGTCCTCCGTGAGATAGAGGCTAATGCCAACTTGGTGGTCCAATCGAAAGAAAGACTTGAGGCCCCCCATACTACATTCTCAAATAGTGATGGAAACTGATCTCTAAAGGGCTTACATGGGGGACATTCCAACATGAAATGTGCCTCTTCTTCAATTGCATTATAGGAGCAAAAGTGACACAGTCTAGTGTCAAAAGTGCAAGAGATGTGGTAGAGTCATCCAGCTTACGTTTCCATTATTAGTTGCATCTTATGGATGAATATTTGTTCAGAAGTGTTCATCGACAAATAGCTTTCTCGTTGTAAAGTGAAAGTGGATTGCTTATGTCATAAAAGGCCTATTTATTTCACCAAGAGTGTACCCACCATGGTTTCATTGTTTAATGACAAGGCATGTAGATCCTTATCATTCTCCTCAAATGGACACCTTTATTCGAGTGGTGTCTGGCAAAAGGCCTGTAGCCAAAAACGGACATTGAAATGACACGTGTCATAATGAGATTGGATTGTGTGCTCACAATAGGCTCCACATTTAGACACCATTCTAAGCTCAACACTCTCGCATAAATGAAAAAATCTACTAATAACAATTCAAAATAAAAAGAAAAAAGAAAAGAAAAATCATCATCTTCACTTTGAACTCTTATAATATCTATATTTGAACTCCGATTCTAAAACTTGCAATGATCATCTTCGCGACTCACACGATTGGTAACTAGATGAGACAATTTGGGATCGAATTCGACCGCCGAAATTGTATGTGGAGTTGGAAATATCCACATCACCTTTTCTTCCCAATCACAACAGATCCGGAACATCTATCGATCGAGCTCTCACTTACACACCCTATGATTTCTTCATAGCCGGCATGAAGCTGGAACGTATTTTAATCTCAAGGTGACACACACACACACACACACACAATCATCCGGAGAGGAGAGAATGATGAATTCCCAGTTCCCGGGTTTGTCTTTCTAGCTTTCCACCTGAACTTTCGACGAGAGAGAACCAACAAGAGAGAAGGAGGAGGAGGAGAAGAAGAAGAAGCGAATTAAAAATTGCAAATGTAACTCAAGCAGCGTGGCTTTTCCTTTGTACGGCTGCATGAGCGCATTAACTTTGGGCTGCGACAAAATTGCCAATCTTTAAGCATCATCTTTTTGTACCCATGTTTACTCATCATTCGCAACCTTTTAAGTTATGAAGTGGTCATGCCGTTGTGACCCAATCTGGGGTCGGAACGTACTTCAAGTGGTAGTAGATTCACATGCGAATCGATTTTACATGTAGGCCCTCCATAGCCAACTTTGAAAGGTGCGAAGACGTGGTCACAGCCATGGCCGGCCTTCATCGTAGCCGCACCCAAAAGCTACGTCGTATGAGGTCCTCAGGGGGGGGGGCACTCCCTTGTATATTTTGCATACACCTACGATAATGACCTATTAAAATGGGGGCTATTTACCTATGAGAAAGGACTATAAGGGATGCTAATTTTTGAAATAATGGTAAATTGTATTGATTATTTGCACCCTATTGGTAATTATAAATTCTTGGATGGTTGATTTTATGGTACCCTATATTACTTATATGTCCAGGTTTCCGGTGGTGATTGCTTGATTGTTTTCGATTGTTTGGAAGCCGAATCCTCCGATTGTTCCAGGGCCTCGGAGAAGCAGAGTGCCACTCTTGCACCAAGTTGAGGTCTGCCAACTAGGGTTGACGGAGGCGGGGGCGAGAGAGGGCGGGAGCAGAGTCCGGGGAGTTCTGTAGAGGAAACGGCTAATTGCCGAGCTTTCTGGAGGTAGCTCGGATTTTTCAATTTTTACCCGAGAGTGGGCCTAGAGAGTGCAAAATTTATCGGTTGATAGCCCCCATTTCCTAATGTATTTAGGCAATTAGCCGGCATTTTTTTTTCATTTATGCAATTTCCGAAAGGTCTAAAGTGGGGCCGGTTTTATATTTTGGTGGCAAAGTATTTAATTTTTGAAACTATCGCTTTTCCTCCATGCTATTTTATATGTATCACTTAGGTAATTTAATCATGTTTTGTCAAATGCTATATTACATATAATCATGTTTCACAATCCCAGAGCACCCTATACTACATCTAATAATTTTACAAATTTTACGCCAAATTTTTATACAAGACCCTATATTTTATCGCACGTAGTTCCTACGTTTTTCGCTAGTGCCCCCCCCCCCCCCCGAGATGAGGTCGAGGCATCTATAACTCACAAAATAAAGAGAGTTTGCATCACTAGTGGAAATCCTATTTTTGAATTGCGAAGAGAAACACATTCTAAGGAGATTTTAAAAAAAAAAATTGTTCCATGAATATGGAAATTATCATGAATTTCAAAGAAGCGGAGTTAGGATAAGACATGGTTGATCTATTGGGTAACGTATAATCTATAATTGTTCATTTAAATTTCTAATTCTTGGCTACAACAATTGTCGAAATTTTATGAGGGTAATCCATCGCAAGCTGCCATGACATAAACCTTAACTACGTTCGTCTAAAAATGTAGATCTCATCTATGTTGGCATTACGTGACCCTAGTGAGCAGCAGTTACATGGATCTGGTGCCTCGACCATATGCTTGATTTGGAGTTAAGAATGGGCACTAAAAAGACATGTGTTATGATGAGATTGGATTGCGTGCTAAGAAATTTAGGCATCGTTAACTATGTTCGCCTAGAAACGTACATCTCGTCCATGTTGGCAATACATGACCCTATTGAGCACCAATTACATGAACATGGTGCCTCGACCCTATGCTTGACTTGGAATTAAAAATATACACTAGAAAGACATGTGTTATGATGAGATTGGATTGCATACTAAGAAATTTAGGCATCATTTCAGACCCATTCCAAGTCTATTCCAAGTTTGAAAATCCATATCATACTTGAGGAAGGTGGGGATGGTGTCGAGTCTACATGGCCCCTTATGGGTTGAGCTAGTGAACATGATTGGGAGGGTTTATGTGGTTGTTTGAAGAGAATGAATTTCCACTTTGATCGTTATTATAGTTTTTCATCTTAATTCACAATAGGGTCACATATCTTACAACATGTTTCTTGCCACACGTTCAACTGGTGTACCGTATCAGTCTAGAAACATACACCATAGTCGTTGTTACAATGAAATTGGACGATGTGTTCATAGTAAGCACATCATTATAAGTTGGTCCAAGATGACCCTAAACTACTGGGTGATAGTGGAGAGGTACCCATTTCTGAATGGAGTGGTTGGCAGTTCAATTCCCGTTGTGAAATCTTCTCTCTACTTGACGGAAAAAAAACTAGCTAGGTAGGTAGGAAGCCAAGAGCTTACCCACCGCAAGGTAGCTAGTAAACCCCACCTTGTGCCAAGAGAATTCCTGAGCAGGGTTGGACCAATGGACTGAAACTCACATCGGATTTTTCGTCATTGATTGCTTATTTATCATTACAAAATGAGAGGAGCCATATGATTGTTCAAAAAATCCTTTAGTTGGACCGCTTATAAATTATGCATTTCACCTCCGATTTCGACAATTGAAGCGCCAATCTTTGTGACTCACAACCACTAACATCTAGATGAGACAATTTGACGTCTCACCCAACGCCCAAAAGTATATGTAGAGTCGGAAGTGTCCATTATAGGTCGGCATACTTTACACAAGTGACTTGTTGTTCCCGGATCACATGATGAATGTATGCAGTTGATAATACGTTTTAGTATTGAAAACAAATTGTGTAAAGCCTAGAATAAGGTGCTTGTGGGCCAATTGAAGAGCCCGTATCTTCAACGAACGCTCTTACTTTAAAATCCAACATGGCTTGAGTGGATAATGGTGATGCGGGAGTGGTACGGTGGGTAATATTCAAGACTAGTTCAAAGGAAAGAGAAAGGAAAAAGGGAAAAGTGAAAGTGAAACATCGATGTTCAAGCGTCGACATGAATGTGAGCCCCATTTCCGTTATGTTGACCAAGCCAACTTCAAAAGACGAAGAAGAAGTACTACTACTACTACAACACCTTGTAGAACTTGTGAAGGTCGATTTTTGTAAAACTTTAGCACAATCATTGAAATATTCGGCATCGCTTTCTTTTGCGAGCTTTTTGGCTCAAAAAATGGATAAGGTAGAAGGGGCTTGTAATGGACAGTATGAGTGCTCGAGACCCTTAACTCTTAAAAAAGGTCCAAGTGGCCAGTCTAATGGATTCAATATCTTAGGATCTCGCAATTTTTTAAGGGTTGATGTAGCACATTAAGGATTTACTTTTTACTTATAATTTGTCAAATTTGTCATGAGGATAATACAATTGAGTTCATATGAAATTTGGACATCATTTGGATTAAATTTTCCTTATGAAAGTTGAGGTTCACTATGATCTAAAGTGGTTATATAGTGCCCCCCCCCCCCCCGAGATAACAATGTGACTTTTTGTTTTTCTCAACTAATAAGGGCCACTTCACACATGAGCCAAGATCCGTGACCATGAAATTGTGAGTTTCCAAAAGAAAGTGTCCAAATGTTGTCCCAAGACACCTCCAAAATCATGTAGTGTGGTCACGGATCCTCAGGTGTAGTGTGAAGTCACATGTGACCAGGCCCTGAGCCAAATGCTATTTCAATTAATTTCTAGTCATGCGCGTCCTCACACATGATAAAATAGAATAAACCAACGGTTGTGAGCGTTCAGAGTGCCATGGTGTCCTGGTTTTGTATAAGGCCTACCTCCAAGAGGTGGTTTTAACACATAGTCCAAGTGACCATGAAACATGATCCATTCAATGCCATGTAGGAAGCCATGTAGACTTTTACATCCATCTTGCAATCACTTATATACTCCGTTGGTCCCTCAAGCATAGTGTGAAGCGAACTTGGACCGGCTCCGCCTTTCCCACCAATGAGAATGCTTGAAGTGTACTGGTCACGGGCTCTCAGTCTCGTGTGTGAAGTGGCCCTAAGATGTGTTCTCAATGCTTTACATAATGCCATCAACACTCATTTTAAAGCACACAACTCTTCACTTTGAACCCCCTCCCCCAATAAAGGTGGTGTCAACGGACCCTTGATGGAATTGGACACTATAAGGTGGCAGTGTCCAATTATGGTTGTGACCTAATTTTGGTTTCTTGTTTATGCCTTGAAGTGGACACCTAGCTGCAATTCGTTGCTTGCGAGACGCAAAATGGTTAATACTTAACACTATGGGTCGCTTCACGAAGGGCCATGACCGTGTAATTGCGAGGGTCTTAGACTCTCATTCAAAGGTTGTATCAATTGTTTAATTAACATGATCTGCCGGAAATTGCATCAGGTCTAACGCAAATGCCGGCATCTCACAAGCTATCTTTGTGAGCTAAAGTGTTTGTCCTTTCCCCCTTCCCCCATTAGATTGTAGATCATAGGGCCACTTCACAAACGAGACTAAGGCCCGTGACCATTACATTCTAAGATCTCTCATTGGTCGAAAAGTTTGAGACCGTCCAAGTTCACTTCACACCAAAAGGTGAAGACCTACGATGATAATCCCCTCCAAAGGAATTATCATGGATGAAAAGTCTATATAAAGTCCTATATGACAAACTATGGATATTGTTTCAAGTATGGTAAGGATCTTGAGTGCTCAAAAGTTTCCATTGTAGACACTTCCACCTTACCTTAATTAGTAGATGTGGACATTCTTGAAGGATTGTCAATCGGGATGGAACACATTTCACTCCGTATTTAGCACTATTTTCTCCTTCCGTGGAGTGTGCTACCTATTCCATCGAGGTGTCCCAAAAAGATACAACATTCAACGTATGATTTACACCATGCCCACATCTTGAGAATGAACCAAGAGTAATGACAAAAACATGATGAAGTTGAATACAAGCACTCATGCCTTTATGACATGAAGTTGGATGCATTCGTCGTATTAATATGGGCTTGGGGTTCGTGGTGTCTATGTAAACTCGTCCATCATGGATGAAGGGGCTCTGGGTAAAACAAGCTCCTTACAAGGTTGAGGATCAATTCATTCTAATTGGAGTTCACCAAATTAAGTATGTATTCTTGATGCCATTTTTTGAGTCAAATGACTTTTTCATATTATAAGATTGTTTGTTGCATTTTCGCCTTGCTAGTGAATGAGTTTATGTAGACACCACGGATGCCTAGCCATTAATATGAGCAACATACCTCATCTATGGACAAAGGGGATTGTCGTATACGAGTGTACCTCTCATTCATCCAACATAAAAACTTGTCCCCTTTAGGGTTATTGCCTATTCATCTCAAATGACCTCGAGTACACCAATTCAGGGTTTTTAAAGCCAATCCCAATGTCAAATCAACTAAAGATAATAACTTCCGGGATGCATATTATTATCGGGGGGATCACACCCCCATTACATTTTGTAATCACGTGCGATAATGGGGTATTTAATGGGGGGATATTTATGCACCTTTCAATATTTTTTCCCTTCCTATTTGTAGATATAAAGCCACTTTGACTTTTTTTTTAGCACCCTATATTTATTTGTAATTGTTTAGAAAGGTTAATTTTTGGCACCACATTTTTTATAATTCGTACAAGTATCAAATAATGAACGGAATACTATAGCATTGCAAAATCAACTATGTGAGCAACAAACGTTCCATATCATCCATCTTGTCATTCAATCGGTCTCAATTAGGTATACCAATGCTAAACCATTCAATGTGTCATTTAAGACACAACCAATAGCACTTGGATACTAGTTAAAAGGTTACCAATCAACATGAAGATAACAAAATGTATAAGCTAACATATACAAGTTGTAAACGGGGAAAGAAAAAAAAAACAAGAAATATAATTAATTGTCACAAGACATGACATTTTGTACAACTATCTACTCCAAAAATAAAAAATTGCATTCAAATGAAAGAAAGCTAAATACAAAAATTGAAAAAGTTTACATTAACTGTGTTCACAAACACATTCAACCTTATACCGAATATTTACAATGTGAAGGGTTAGGATATAATTATGCACCCTCTACTACATCTTAAGGTACATGTCAATATCCTCTACAATGTCATGATTAGACTAAAAATATTTGAGAGGTTTAAAACCAATGATGAGGAATGATTAAAACTAATTGTTGGCATGAGGCGGGCAACCTTCAAAGTCTCCAACCACTCTACCACGTCTTCCTCCAAGGCAAAACGCAATCTTCTGAGTCTACCACGGTGAGGTTGCCAAATGTTGTAGCACACCATCGATCATCTACAAAAGGTAGTTGTAGTAAAAAGACAATCAATAGAATGTTGTCATATTGAACACTACTAGCAAGACAAGTAAGCGAACAACAAAAACTGATGAAGAATGAACCACAAGCTAACCTTAATTCTCATAATTTCATGGCTTGAAAACTAGGTTTTTAGATTTAGAGAATTGAACATGTTCATTCAAAAATCTATACAAGACCAAACAACAAGCAAAGATGCAAATCGAAGGTTTAGGAAAACATAGTACATAGCTTCCTCCGAATTTGGAATGAAAGTTAACTCATCATCTTCATGCATTTGAAAAGTCTAATACATGCTTATCACTTCAACCATCCAATGCTTATTAATAAACGATATCTTTGAATGAAGCAAGAAAACTTCATAGATTAAATAACATCTACTAACTTAGAAAATATTTTCTACACCAATCATTCATAATTTGTACATTAGAAAGAGAATTAATCATTTTGTGATATGGGCATGGGGTCACAATCAATACCCTACATCGCTATTAATTTCATGTAGATTTTTCAACAAACTCATTCAAGGAGTTCCCATCAACCAGATCAAGTTCAAAGACATCCCTCTCTACATCAAATGACATAATTATTGTGCGATATGACAATACTTGTTTTTTTTTTTTTATCATTGTTCACCTTTTGATTAAGAAGGTCAATGGGATGCCTGCAACTTTCCCACCTTGTACTACCTTCCGTCTCATATTCTAAACTCGTTATATACACCATGTACCTTGGTCAACTCCATTAAGGAATATGTAGTTTGCAAAATTTGTAAGATCTTCCCCTAGTCCTCCTAACAGTTGATTTAACTGTAGATGAAATAGTTGTCATACTTATGTGCATAAAATACACTCCACAATATATCCCAAGAGCCAATAACATTCATTTTGTAGAAAATGAAGCATTGATGTAATCATCAACATCTCATCTTTCTACACTCACATTCAAGTCTTGTAAGTGTTCATCTTTCTATATCTCACATTTAGGAGGGTGTCGGAAATAAATAGCATGTCGTTGAAAAACGGTCAGTGGAAGGGGAAAATCAATAAGTTGGAGTTTGAAATCGACTCTTACCACACGAGAGCAAAGCAAGCCAAATCTTCGGCTCTCGTGAAACACCCTGTGTGAATGCTATAGAACAAAGAAGAAAGCTCCAAAAAATGTGTCTTACCTACCGCCTTTGTGCCGCTTCATTGTTTCACGCTTTACCAACGCAAGACCTCCTACCTGAACACTTCACGGCCTTCACGCCACTGTGCTTGCCCAAACCCTTAGCAAGCCCAAGGGCTATTAAGAAATCACAACATTTCTTCCCCCAATAAAATCCACAACATTTCCTACCATACTAATGCGTTTCATTCAAATTTGGATAGAAATTACACAATATTCATTTAAGTAGTCAAACCCATAATTATTTTATTGATCCTACTACACACATTTGGGGGGATCCAATATCTATGACCCTATTTTTTTTCTGTTGATTACTAAAATGAAGGAATTATTCACCACCCTATTTTACATATAATCATGTAGGGGACATATTTCCAGTGCTATGGTAGATCTAACGAATTTATAAAATTTACCCTCAACGAATTAAATTGACCTTATTTTTTTATCTCACGTGGTTTCTAAAATTCCGATAGTCACCTCCCCGAGATATTATTTTAGGGCTTTTATGTTGGATGAATGAGAGACACACTTGTACACAATATCTCTCCTTCATCTATGAATCAAGATAGATTAACCCTGCCTTCATGTAGCGTATTATATTACAACTAAGTTGTTCCTCATCCAATGGTTCGTTGATTTTGCCCAACACATAAAATTGTGTTCCTAAGTTCGATGTCAGAAACTCAACTCTAACCTCCACTCATGCAACATGCAACCTCATGTCCGATGAGATCACAGAACGTGCTTATATTATGAAAGTCATTCTAGGTTCAAAAATGAACAAAATTGAGAGGACCTAAGTAATCATTTCAGAAGGAGATCCTTCATTTTGACCGCTTATAATTTGGGCATCTCAACTCCAAGTCTTGGAATGACATTGTATGTGATTCACACTCATTGGTCAAATTTAATGGCCAAAAATGCTCGTGGAGCTGAAAGTGTCCACATGAGGCCTTGTCTACCTTAGTGGCTTGAAAGGCTAAAAGCCTAAAAGACCCAAAAGTGGCCTCTCACTTTGCTTGGACAAGTGGTCCTGGACCTAAATAAAAGTATTTGTCCCCTCATAACGTTTTGGCTATAGATCGGGTAGGGGGGAATTATGTAGATATTCTCTACCCCTAAAACCTTCAAACCCATCCAAATAAATAATAATAATAAATAGATAAACATATATATATATGTTTTTCTGTACCAAAGAATGCCAAGGACCCTAACCAACTCATCATCATCATCATGTTTTGGAGTTTAAAGAAATGGAAACAAAGGCTACTAGAACCGGCCCCGAGGCTCATCCAAATGCATGTAACAATGCTTTCCTTACAAAATCATCATGTGACATGCTCATGCATAATCATGACATAGCAGCTGCAAAATTTTGATGAAAATCTGCTTAACGTGCATAATTCTTTTGCGTTATTTTGTGTGTGCATGGCTCTTTCCTAAGTAGCATTTACACCATTGATTCAAGCTGCACCATAGCATGAACAAGAACCATAACTATTGTGTTCTAAACAATGCTACAGCTCTCTTTAAGCAACAACATGTAAGTCAACACCTGCACGTGCAACAATCATCCATAGCAATTCCTTCCATTTAATTGCGGGGGAAAAATTTTAAATTTTTTTAAAACCTCATGTTGTCGGAGTTGGGATAACACGGACTTGCAATCGCTCATTGATGATGAGGGCATGATAACACATTGCGCGTTTGAAGTGGTCATGATGCGTTCTAGAGTAGAGGCGCTCATAACCATCACTTAAGAGGTTTTGCGCTAGATCTAATGAAGTATAAGGCTATGTAAGTTTTTCCTATGTCGAAAGATAGAAATCGGGAGGATTGCAAATTTTTCGGTAATTTTATTCCTTAAATTGAAATTACTGTGAATTTTTGAAGTCAAAAGTTGGTCCGATCATATTACCAATTGTTTAGAGTTTGTCATAACCGCACATTCCTTCTCACTTTAGCACACAAAATCCAAGACATGTGTCATGACACTATTGGTTCGGGCCTGATTGAAATTCAATCGCCTCCTGATCAAAATTCTAGTACCCTATATTGTTGATGGGGTCTTGATCAGGAATAGGCGCCTCTACTATATATGACAATGGCCGATCAAAACAAACAAGTTTCCTCCTAGTTGTGGATGGAGGAGGGAGGGGGGGAGGCATCGGCATTAGACTCACTAGGAATATAGGTGAGTCCAAAGATAGAGTGTCATTCATTATTGGTAAGTTTTAAAAAATAAAGGTTTTCTAAATTGGGTCTCTAAATATTATATGAAGGTGTATTCCTAGAACATTAACATTTCTAGAATAACCACAATACTTGGAGAGTATTCCTATTCTAAGAATATTACTTACAGCACCCCAAAAATACCCTTCAAGTGCACGTGGTTGCCTAGAAGTACAAAGATTGCCTCTCCCCCCGTGGGAGCTCCTAGTGAACGTTTCTTCAATGAAGATCACATCTTGAGCATGAATTTGCACTTTCAATATCTTGGCACACTTAAGTTAGGTATGAAACCTTGTATGAAGAACTTTTCAAGTAACGGAAAAACTTCACCCGCTTGTCAAGCCGGCAACCATCACTTTCTAGTCCTATCCCGGGGGGAGCGGACTCTTCATGGAAACCTAAATGGCGTGCGTGAGTCAATATGAATTTAACCCCCCACCCTCCTCCCTGTACAGGAGAAGTTTATAGAGCAAAACAAGTGTATATGTACTAATGGCAAGCTAGAAAATGGACTCATGTAATTATACTAAGCTTTTCAGCGTAATGTAATAAATGCCTCCATTGCATATACAAAATATAAATCGTGAAATAAATAAGAATTTACTACCTATAAAATCCACTTTCACTTTCCAATAAGAAAGTCATGGAACATTGTTTCATTCATAACACACAACTCAAAGATTACATCAAGCAAACAAGGACAAGAGCACAATAACCTAGGCATAATCCACATAGAAAAACTCAAGGAAGCTTATGAGCGCTCCATGAGCCCCCAGCTTGTAAAAACCCACAACCCAAATACAAATCCCAACAAGAGTCGACAAGGTAGTGATTGAGGGCTATTGTCATATGACAACAATGGACGAAAATGTGAATTGGATGGAAACTAGCACATTTATTGTCAACTTTTCCTCTAAACCCCAAGGCCCCCTTTTGTACATCTACCTTTACTTCAACATTGTTAGTAGCCTTTTAAAATGTACACACTAGAGAAATATAATACCTCTCCCTTATATATATTATGTACGCTAATGCCTCAAATAACACCCCTTCTTACACTCACCTTAATTCATACGTGGTATGAAAACTCTCCACCCCTCCCCCCCCCCCAGGAGTCCCATGAACTAGGTATAAGATGCGAGAAACTTTGCCACAAATTCTAGTAGGAGGCCAGCCTATCGAGCCTCAATAATGGTGACTCACGTAGGTATTGGGTGCCTATTAGAGTCAATGGCATGGCAACACATGTCATTACCATATGACATATAATTGTAGTTGGGGACACATTATCATTTATAGTTGATTATTTTGTCATAGCATGATGACACGTTGTCAGTGACTTGACATAGTCATCAAGCTATGATAAAATCACCAATTATAAATGATCATGTGCCTCCTTACATCCAATCAAGAATAAACACATCAACAAAATGACTCGTCTTGACCACTAGAAATCATCATTTGAAGGCTTGGAAGGTTGGACGGAATACATGGTTATAATACTGACATGACTTCATTGATATCAATTGCAATTATAGTTCGTTGCAATGTCAACATTTCATCAATGGTGACTACATTTTCGTAGCGAGCTACCCCACTTAACTTACACCATTAAAATTTCTTGTAATAAAGCCAAGTCAACATCAAACCTTTAAACCAAGCACAATGTTTGAATCGCCGATCTTCACCACAACTACTTTGAGTGTACCATTTGGTTGCAAACTCCCACACATAGCCCATCAATGCCAAATGGCATTGAAAAGACTTCAACCGATTCAATGAAAGTTGTCACAAACCTCTAGATTCTTCTTAAGGCATGTATGCCTCATGTGGTCACTTCACTTATGCAGATAGTTAGTTTGGGATTTTTAACCCTTTTATTGTCGGAGTCTATTTCCATGTGGTCAACCATGTCTTGCACCCAAAATTTTGGCACTTGTGTATGATCATTTTCAAATTTTAATTCTCAATACTAATATTTCTAGCAACACGAGCATATCAACAACTTAGTATGTTTCTAACATGGATTGATACATCGAATTATAAAAATTATGAATCACATTTAGAAATCATCAAATTCTTACAAACTATGTAGCATATGTGTGAAATGGTAGGGTCAAACTCAGCTAGAATATTCAGATATGAAATTTTGATAGAACCAACATGCTATCTAGTGTAGTTGAAGTCTCAAACCTAGTGTAGTCCCCTAGTAGGTGTTGTAGAACCTTTAGTGGATGTTCTACTTTGCTAAGAAAGTGATTAACACTGTAAAGATCCTAAAACATTTATGAAAAAAACCATGGAGGTGACTTTTTGGAGCAGTTCTTTTTGTAATATTTTTTTGTTTTCAAAATGAGCAAACGCAACCCTCTAAGAATTGTTGAGGACACCCACATGTAGTACATAAAATTGCGTACACGGAACCTTATATGAATGTTCACATCACATTGAATCAATCACATCAAACTACAACATTCAATTAATGCCTACCAAACATACAATTTCCATAGGCTGGGAACTTCAATCTTGCGTTCATATATATATATATATATATGAACACAAGATTGGATTGTGAGTATGATGAATGTTAAATGTCAAATGAGTAGTTGATTGTTGAGTTAGACCCAAAAAGAAAATAAACCTCAAAGGGTACACATCCGCACTACCTCAACATTTAAATGTTGGTCACTTGCATTAAATTTTGCGACGTTGGACTCACTCTTGAAGTACTTTGGAGTGTTGTCTTATACGGCCATAATCTGGTTCAACACTTTGAGTCTACAACGTAGTTTTATGAGTATGCAAGATTGAATTATGAGTAATATAATTGATGTTGAATGAATGATGAGTTGACCGTTGAGTTTAGAGCGCAAAGTAAAACAAACCTTGAAGGATACAGATAGATAGAAACTCCGGTCCTCTTTCGAGGCCGGCGTGAATAGAGTGTCTGTTCGTCTTGGCAATGAACCAGTGCCCACCTGAAGGATACACATGATCATCAACACCTCACTCAACATTCAAGGGCGGTCTCTCGCATTGCATGTTTCGCGACGCTCGACTCACTCTTGAAGTGATTTGGGAGGAGCACCATTTTATAGGGCTATGAACTGACTCCACACTCCGAGTCCACAACGTAATTTCCACTTGGGAAAATTGGAACACATGCTCAAATGCGGATTTCCCACATGCTCAAATGGATTACCCTCATGCTCAACTGATGGCCAACCTCGGCCTTTTTGCATGGGAAATTTCTTACAAGTGTTGATCATTCTTCTTCTTCTTCTTCTCTTTCCTTTTTTTTTTTTTTTCCCCTTTTCCCTCTTCCTTTCTTTCGTCAAACCAGATAGGCATTCTAAAGTGGTCTCCGGCGTCTGTTGTCCATTCCAAGTCTTTAGTACTTCAATCAGGGCTGCCATTATGGTCCACTCAGAAAAACACAGAATAAGGCGGGTCTTTGCTTGATACTTTGAGAAGAGCACATTCGATTCGATTTGTTGCCTAGTTCGACTCCGGGAGCATGTGCCTGAACTTGCTTGTTTTGTCTGCGCCGCCTGCGTAATTTCTGATTTCCCTTCTCTTCGGAGTCACTAACGTCAATTTCAGACCCAAAAACTGAAAGAATAATCCATGCATGATTTGAGTGCAAATTGTTTGTTTGTTTTTAATGTTATTGTGGTCATCCTGATGTCATCTTTCTTCCAAAGCAATGTGACAGCAGTTCCATCGTCATACATTTGATGAGACTACTCCTGCGTGACACTAGTGTGGAGCCCTAGTTCTATCCAATGACCAGATTAGGTTTTTGACGTTTGGAAGTATATCCAACACTAGGTTTTCACGTAAATTTTTAGGTCGGTTTTTCATCTTTTGGACCTACAAGTATTATGCCCCCTGCCCACCCGACTTTACCTACGACTGCAAGTTGGTTCTAACAACCCGGCCTCCACACCATCGACGTTATCTGGTGCCGAGCCTAGTTGGCAAATGATGTGGCATGGCTTAAAAGTGGAGGTTTTCAACCTCCAACACCGACCCTCCCTTCGGTACCTGGACATGAGGCAAGAATGTAGGATCTTTAAAAGTGTCGACTCATGCCCTTGTGAGTGGTTGCTTTTTAGTCTTAGCTATGAGGGCATGAGGAGCTCCATTAACAAAAACCAATGGTAAGATAGGTGAGTAGTAAGGCATTTGGGGATGGGACAAAAACTACCCAACATGTCATTGCTTGGTAGATAAAACAAGGAACATGTGTGAAAGCTACTTAACTAAAACCTACTTGAAAATCTCCGGAGGAAGTTCTTGCAGGTGCATTGGGATAGCCGGATGCCTCTACTATAACCAAGGGAGCTTTACCTGGTTTTTAGGAAATGCTTCGGTTATTAGCTAAAGTCAGGTGGGAAGGGGGCATTAGAGTTATCTGTAAAGTCCCTCAAAGGAGGGACGAAACTGTCGGTTTCATCCTTCATTGAGAAACCTTTCTTATTAAGAGTTGATTGGCTCATCGTGTATTGGAACCAATTTTAAAATAGTGGGTGAGCAAGAGCAAGCACGCAACCACACATCAACAGCCCACAGAGCTAATATGTGGTATTTTGTGGATAAAGAATATAGAGTGAATATCCTTGTCTGCCAACCCGTATAAAGATGAGACATGAGGTGGTTCGATTGGTTTGCAAAGTGCTCAAAAACGTCACCAAAAATTATAGTAAAACGATAAGAATGTATATCCGATATATAATTAGTGTGGTCCAGAGATGCAGTGTGGCTAGTGCACTACACACTGATTATCCCATTTAGTGCATGTCAGTGCAATAACATCTTCCTCAACAATTCAATATTTACTAATGAAAGTTCAATAGGTTGTTCGGACACTATAAAATGTAAATGACTTTGCTTGATGAAATGTGACATTCTCATTAAATTTTGTTATAGCATTGTGTAACTCCGGACCTGATAATCAATATACCTATTTCACTCCATAACCATTTTTTCTCCAAATAATGTTCAAATGAGGGTGGATCTTCACAACACCTACTAAGGGGAAGGGTGAAACGGCAGAAGGGAGGTTGAAAACGTTGATTTTTGTCATAGAGCCTAGGTGTTGCTATTTTAAGCCAAATTAACTGGCTAATCATGGTCAAAGACTCCATATTAATCTATTGAACTTGAATTGGGAGGAATCAACAACCAGCCTATAGGGAGTCATTTTTTTCTATTACCCCCTCGGTAGGTGTTAGGATACCAAACCATTGGAGCAATGAACCGCTTCACAGAGAGAAAGAGAAGGGGTTATTGTATATGAGTGTACCTCTCATCCATCCAACATAAAAACTTGACCCCAATTAGGTTTGATGCCGATTCATCTCAAATGGCCTTGGGATCTTTAAAACTAATCACGGTGCCAAATTAACCAAAAATAATAACCTTTGGATTGCATACCATTTTGTCACTTTTATGTTGGATGAATGAGAGGTACACTCATACACAATAATTTTCTCTCTCCGTTTTACACTTTCCTGTATACCAAAGTGCTCCAAGAGTCACCACTTTTCATCCACTTGGAATTTCTAGTCCTTGGGCCTGGCTAAAAGTCTAATACGTACTAGCTGGCATAGGTTCTCACCACTTTCAAATAAACTTTGTGAAGAGCGAATTGAATTCACAAGTGCTATTAAAAAAAAATCTCATAAATTCACTTTTTATAGAATGAAAGGAATGATATTTGTTGACATTTCAAGTTGGGCATGAGGTAGGCGGGGTTAATTTGATCCTTATCTTAATCAAACACATGTATTTTGCGTGGTGTGTGGTTAGTTGTGGATCCAAGAACAAACCTTACAATAAGATGTTCTTTACAAAGAGATTGGACTATGTGGTGAGAAAATGTTAATCATTCTAGATTCAATGATCAATCTAAATGAGGGAATCTATATGATCATTTGATAAGGGGGAAAGAAGAAATGAAAGAATAAAACACTTTGATCATGAATAAGATAGTCATATACGAGTGTCAAAAATTATGCCGAAAGTGGTTACGGGCACGATTTGGATTTGCTAATCATCTCACACTAAACATTGTTACGTTGGTTTCATATACTAAGAGAAGTGGCTGCAAAGCTAAAAATGTTTATTTAAGGGCCGCTTACATTACGTACAATTCATAAGGAAACTACACTAAATATGTTATTTAGTGTCATATAGTATTTAATGTCACTATGGTAATTTTTTGGATGACATTTATTACGAATAAGTTGAACAAATATTGTCATGGATGATAGATGAGTTCATCCTTTGGCCAAAACCCTACCTCCTCTTGTCAGCAGCTTGTGATGAAATGTTGTCATGGATGATTGAAATCTGGATGAAAAAACACTTGATAAGTGACAGTCATTGCAAAAATGTAAATCTATAAACCCCCCCAAAAAATTAAAATTAAAATTAAAAAAATTACAAGGAATGACAAATAATTTTGGGTTACCATTTAGTGTATGTATGTGTATATACATATTGCTTCTAGAAGCAACTTTACCCATCAAAATTTGGTCAATGTTCTTATAGACAGATGATTTTGGAATATGCAAGGACTGTAAAACCATTTCAGACAATAACACTTCATGTTGCATTAGAATGCATTCAAAGTGTTACATGGGAGTTGCCTACCGAGGCCCTACAGATGAATAATTCTGAAGTGCGAAAGAATTTGATCAATTAATTTGGTCAGACAGCGAAAAGCACATACTGGAACAGCGGAAATCAAGCAGTCAACATTGCAAACAATCCATGGAGTACTAAGCTTAAATGATGGCTAATGTCCACCTTCTGTTGGAATCGGATCAGTTCTTGAGAAGAACCAGAGCATGTACTCTTCAATTTCAGACGGTGCTTCACCCTTTGCTTATACGAGGATCAACAGAAGTTGAATATACGTTAGTACGTGTTCATATCATCTGGTTTTCATGCTTAGGCAATGGGTACTAAGATCACGAATAAGTAGGATAGTTTTTTCACTTCATTATTACAGGTACTAGGTAGTCAAGGTACTAGCAGAGCAGCAGGCAGATAGTGTGAATCCCTGAAAGATGAGAAATTTCAAGTAAACTTTTCTACTTGTGTTCCGTCAACATTTAAACGACCTTCACTAGTATTGTCTGGGTTTTTGGAAATTTTATGTGGGAGGCTTCATAGACCCGTGACGACACACCTTCTTTATCATTTTACGGAATCAAAAGTTCTGATAAATGTACTGTAGCAGCAGCTTTAAAGGAGAACGCTCACGGCAATGGAAAATCCATGTATCCCTGGAAGTTGGGACTGGTACCACCGCTTGGAGTTGTCTCAATTAGAGGACCAGGTGTGATCAGTGAGGACTGCCAAATCATGGAGATTTCTCATCAAAAATTCGAGGATAGTGAATTCCTTTTATGGACTAGATAATGCACAAAAAGAGACCAGCTATTTCATGTAGTTGGTTTTCAGCCATCTTTAACTGGTTATATGAGGCAACACCATGTGAATAGCGTTGGTTATGGACTACATAACCGGCAAGAGGAAAATGGATGGTGCGTTGCGATACCAACGAGACATCCATCTACTCATATCACTTATGGGTCATCACCTAGCGTCTGCTCTTTGATGTAAATTAAGGGTTATGAATGAAATGTTCTTGGTGTGAATAGAAAAGCCCAAGAAAGTTGTTGAAAGTGCCCTTCACATTGATGAACGGCCGGTTATGAATAAGGTAATATTTTTTATGAAATCTAATGGAAGACTTTGGTTATGGGACACAACATGCCTCTCATAAACTAATGGTGACATGACGCGTAGGTGAGAGACCACTTTCGATTCTCGAAATCAGCTATATATGCATGTGGTCACAGATATCAATTTTCAAAAAAGTGAAGTCACTCGGTTACCAACTGCAAACTTTTGAGCTGAAGAAGCGTTTCTCATTATACGTACATTGGCCACGCCCTGAACGCGCAAAGCTACAACATGCAATTTATTGTTTCTCCACCACCACCGCTAGCTAGCTTCCGGCTAAACTGCTCAAATCTGCTTTTATTAACTTGGGTTGATATGTAAGTATGGTTTGTGAGACTCTCTCAAGTCTATGTTTGACTACTTGCTATGGGTCAGAGATTTTTGTTTGTTTGAGCCCAATGCAAACGACAGCCTAGTTTCGAGCTGCTAGTTTCTCGACAAAATTTGACTGTCCTGCAATACGTACCCCACATCGTACCCAAATGTCCTTGTTGGTCCAGGATGTACAATCTAGCCTGGATGTAGTAGCTACCGCTTCTCCTAGCTACTGAGCAACTCTAAATACTTCAACCCAGAATTCTCCGCCACATCGTTGCGGGGAAAAACCATCATCCACGGACAAGGGTCCATCTGTGCGTGGAAATAGATTCAGGAATCCAAACCAAACCAAACGAAGCGAAGTTATAAGGGGCACGGCTGGTACGAGTGTTGGGCTCATACCCACACCCACACGCAACTGAGCTTGCTGCCCCAGTGAAGAGATTGCTGCCACAGTCAGAATTGCTCTGAGACTGCCTAGATTCAGGAAGTTGGGTGGGTGTGTTGAGAGACAACAAAACTACGCTGACGACTGTTGTCATGGCCATGGCAAGGTGGGTGGCGATAGCCACACTTCTGGCGACTATGGTGGCAACAGCGGACGCGGCCACCGAGACGGTGGGTGTAATATTCTGACTACAACCTCATCAAGTATTGGTGTGCGAAGAGGCTCTTCATTCATGGTTGCTGCCTTCCTTCCTTCTGCAGGTCAATCTGTCTAAGTAGGCACTGGAGGGCTCCTGTAATCCTGGCTAAACCAAGAGAACTAGGCTCTTCTTTTAACACGCTTGCGGTTTCCTTCATGAACCTCATGCTTGATGTGTTGTTGTTGTTGTTTTTTTTTTAAAAAAAAATCTTGAAGAGTTGCATTTGATCTTAGTTACATCATTTGGGATGGTGGCAATAGCTAAGGCGACCGCCACTAGTAATGCAATGGCTATAAATCCAACTACAACCTCCTGGACGGACGGACGAAGAAGCTCTTCATTCATGCTTGCTTGCTTCCTTGCCTGCCTCTCCCCAAGATGCCGGCGTTTAATATGTCCAGCTAGCTAGCCATTGGAAGGAATCCCATGGCGGGCCAAGAAGAGACGCTTCATTTATGCTTGCTTGCTTCTCCAGGAACCCGGCGATTATACATACTGTAAACCCCCATGCATGTTGGATTGTTTTGTGGTCTCATTTACTGTGTTTCAACATCCATTCCCTCACAATCAACTCCTGCACCTCACACTCTCATGGATTTAGGGTCATCTGCAAGTGAAGTTCCTGACCTGAGAACGATAAGACAGAAAGACAAACAGACAAGCAGATGCAATAGTTCGACACAAATGTACAGGACGGGTGAAGCCATTGGGCAAATGAATGAAGGAAGGAAGGAAGGAAGGAAGGAAGATCTTTTAATTCAACCGGAATGTAAAATCCTCTTATTCAACCGGGAGTTTTAACTGGCCGGGAGTTGGTTGTTTTGCATACAAGCATTTTCCATGTTTGGGTAAGTTTTGGGTGCAGCATGCTTGGAGTCGATGTGGAGCAGGCCCTCAATGGACCGATACATAGAAAAATCTTCGTTCAAACCTCCACATTGACTCCAAGCCAGTGTTCGGGGAGATTTTTGGGCATAATCGGTCAAATTCCTAGTGTTTCCAAAGTCCCGCTGGTTATATGTTGACACTCTTTCGGTTTTCCTCTACTAATTTGAGGTATATTCCATATATTCGTCTGAATTAATCGGTAATTTCCCTGAAGTCTTCAACTTCCAACCGGCTATTTCTCAAACTCGACCGGTTTATCTGCAACCAGCGGTCGGTTCTACCCGTTCACTGACTCCAAGTATGCTGCACCTGAAACCTACCATAACATGGAAATTAGCTCTTCGGTAAGTTTTGTATGCTTGAAACAACCCACCTACCACAGACCAAAACTCGGGTTGAAGTGAAGCCTGACAACTCTACTATTATTTGCAAAGAAACTGACCGTGTTACCTCCAAGTGTACAGTCCACGTACATATTTAGAGGGGGTCATGGTGTGCCCTCCCTCTCCTTTAGTCTAGCCGCTGCATGATTTTAATTCTACAGTCATCTTCCTCAAAATTAGTACTATTATATTAATTAAGCCAGCACATTCATGAGTGCGCAGTCCATTGCTTAGTTAGAGAGTTCTGTCATGATGTCCATTAGTACTCACCCTTGCCAATCTGACAGGAGGGCGAGAAATTGTATTTTTATTTTAGATTTAGTTCTACTTCTATTCAGGTGGTTTGTCTTGCGAGTGTGCTCATTGGAGAGTGAGCGTGATAAAACATTAATTCATCATCATCCTCAGATGTTGTTGTTGTTGGCACCTGCAGTTTGTGTACCCATTGTACTTCATTCGAGTACACGGATGGCTCATGTGGATCTCAATGGGACTGCTCATGCCAGTGGCCATCATCCTGGTGCGACATGCCAAGAGGTCGAGGGAACTCGGCGACTTGAAAACCGTCAGGGTGGTCGTCTACGCTCATATTTTCATTCAGGTATTTAACTCTTAATTATTATTTTCATGAATCCGAGCTCATCCTTTTCATGCTAACGTTACCTTACCCTTACCTTCCCTTACCTTCCACAAAATTCTCTTTCAGATTCCAAAAGTTTTGACCCACTTCACCCAACTCGCCTGCAGACTCTCAGGCCTGCTGTTGATTCTACATGACTTTAACAAGAACTATAGTTCTAGGATCTTGTAGCGACTCCTCAATGTTGTTGATTTTTAAGTTCGGCCAGACTGCACTTACTTTGCACCAGTCAGCACTCACATTCAGTCCAGAAGTTTGAGTTTTCTTGGTTTTTTTTTTTTTTTTTTTAGCTGTTGGTTGCTTTTTCCAGACAACCATGACAGTTCACCCAACTTGCAGACTCTCCCGCTATTGATTCTGCAGTACTGTAAGAAATAGTTCTAGGATCTTGTACTGAGTCAATGTAGCGACTCCTCAATTTTGTCGAAACATTCAATTTAGTTTTTTGCCCTGCATTTGTGTTGAAATTTTTCCCTGCACTTAACTCTGCACCGGCACTCACATTCAGTCCCAAAGTTGGAGTTTCTTTGTATTTTTTGTTTCTATGTTCTTCTTCATGACTCTGATAATCATTCTATTATTTGGTCATGAATTTCAAGAGTTCATGTCATGGACAAGTGGAATAGTGCTTCTGCATGCAAGGCTCTACCCATGCCTTATCTTAAGAGGGGGAGATAACCTAGATTCTAGATCTAGTTCTATCTAGTTTCTTACATGAAATTCTAGTCATCTCAACTTAACTTAGACTTTCAACTAAATTATCTAGTTTCTACATTCATATGCACATGCATACATTCATTTAGGGGACGAACTTACTTATGTGCGAGAAAACAAAAAGAAACAAAAGCAAACTGAGAGCCAAATACACTCTCAAGGGAAGTGCCAGAAAGCACCAATTCGGGACCAATTCAATGCTCCCTGACTATGACCATGCTTGACCCCTTGATTTTTTTCTTCTAATTTGGAACTATTACATGGTTTTTGTTTCACAGACAATTGCCGTGTTGCTGGTCATAGCATGTGCCGGTGTTTCAGTGAGGAAATTTGATAACAAGTTTGGGTACACGCATGAGCGCTTGGGATTGGCACTATGGATTTTGGTGTGGCTAGCCCCACTTATCGGCCTCGTCCGCCCCAACCAGTAAGTTAATCTCCCACTCCCAAATCCTTTCTTTTCATTAATGCAAACTATGAATGCACACGAGCAATCAATTAAGAGATAGATAATAAAAGGGGTTGGAGGAACCATGACATCCTCATGACTGACCTTCAATTGATCACATGTTTCCTTCAACGTCTTTTGGGTACAATGCCATCATTAATTAATAAGTTGATGAACTGAACCGGACCACTGTGTTGCCAAACGGGTGGTTAAATTTTGCATGCTTAATGTATGCGGGACCGAAACAATCCCTTACTTTTCTTAATCATATCCTTACATTTGACTTAGGTACGATTAGGTGACGATCAAAGAACAAGCACCATACAGACACATCATGATGTCTAAAATAAGATTGGACTACATCTTCAAGTTCTATTGACTACTCCATACTTAATAATTACTAGACATGATTGGGAGGACCTATGAAATGTAGTTAACAAATGAACCAACAATCATGCACTTCCGATAACCATAACTAGTTACTAATCAAGAGACTTGATTCATCCAGTTTTCAATTTGGTTTTTTGTTCACGTTTCATCATAGATAATTTGCTAATTATGCAATACATTTTGAAGACGTAAAATTCATCAACAGAATAATCATAGAGAGCAAGAAAAGCAATTGTGCATGTGCCCAAGAGAGCTCCCCATCTCTCTTTTCATGACCAGTGGCTTTGCTCGCAAACCAATTTGGGAAATTTGGGAAAGAGAGTTCAAAGAAGAAAAATCGTGTGGCAATGAACGGGGAGAACTGACCGCTAGTTACAGATGAACCAGTTAAGTTTGAGAAATAACCGGTTGAAGTTCAAGACGTCAGGAAATCTATCCATCATTTTAGAGGAATTTAGAGAATATACCTCATATTACTGAAGAAAAACCGAAGAAAGATGTCAACATGTAAGCAGTTGGACGTGGAAACACTAGGATCCCGTCCGATTATGCGCAAAAATCCTCTCCAGACACTGGCGTGTGGAGGATTGAAAATTGCAACTAACTTGTGGGTCGTGATGACTGGCTATGGGCGGCAGTGGAGGAAGGTCCCGCCCACTGTGGTATGCCGCACACTGGCTGGTGGGCACCGGAGCAGTGGTGCTGGGATTCATCAACATCTTCATCGGCATGCACGTGTACGAAATTATTAGTGGGAAGAGCTTGCGCACCGTCAACATTCTGTTTGCAATTGAGCTGGGCGTCCTGGGCGTCATTTACCTGGCGCAAGACCGATGGCAGTACTTGAGAGAGCAAGGCACGCTTTCCAAGATGGTCACTCCCATGTACAATCAACATCACGCGGATCCCAAGGCCAATGCCGACGTCAACACCAACAACGCCACTAATGTCCCTGTCTAGTTCCGACGAACCCACTACTAGGTAGGTCATCGATTCCCCCACCACCGCTCACCACATACCCATGTCCGGGGACATTTTTGGGCACAATCGGTCAACACCCTAGTGTTTCCAAGTCCAACCGATTACACGCTTTGAGCTCTTTCGGTTCTTCTTTATGAATTTGAGGTATATTCTGTAGATTCCTCTCAAATGATGGGTGATTTTCCTGAAGTCTTGAGCTTCAACCGGTTATTTCTCAAACTCAACCGGTTCATCTGTAACTAGCGGTCGGTTCTTCCCCGTTCATTGCCATATACGAGTTTGAGGAATTGGATGCATTCCATCCCCATAATATCATCATTAACTAAGCCCCACTTTGAACACTCCAACTTTCTAAAATCTCCGCACTTCCCAATTACTTTACACTTCTTAATCGCTTTAGATTTGAATGGTTTCTATTGAGTTGGGTGTTTGTTATTTCACTTGTAAAGAGGGAGAGCAACATGCTTGGAAAGAGCCTGGTCATGAGAGTAGGAATCTCAGTGCCAATTCATATCATTTGTGTAGACCTGAATTACTAAAAAAGGTTTGTTCACATCATTTGCGTCTAGCTGCATTAGGAAAGGTTTTCTATTTTCCAATGTCGTTCTTCGAACTCATTCAAACTCGTTTTTAATTTCTTCTAAAGAAGCAGGGGTCACCGTTAACTGACTTAAATCTGGCCTTCTAAAATCACTAGGATGGCAACTCTTCCCTTTAAAATTATGGGTGTTTTTAAATGACTTCTAATGCTTCGAATGATTTGACGATTTGTTATTTAACAAAGAGGAAGAGCAACATGCTTGAAAAGAGCCTGGCATTGAGAGTAGGAATCCATTGATTCATACCATTTGTCGCTTGCACTTTCAGAAGTCGATGTTGTTTTCTAAAAACTAATGGGAAGCAATCTAAAGCAGTAGGGTCAGCATCCAGACTCTCATCCCCTATATTTCATTTTTTTACTTTTAAGAAAATTTATAGAATCTCTTAGAATAAACTTAGTATCTAAGAGTTTGATGTTTGTAAGTCGAAAGTAAGATATCCAATATATAATTTGGTGCTTCTTGGAAATTTTTTAGCAGCTCCAATCATGTTGTAAATCACTTGCCATTACCCATACTGAGAACTTGCCCTTCCTTGTTTCAGATTCTCTTACTGCTATTCCAGATTCCACTTGTGTCTATTTAAAGTAGAAGTTCTGGAACTTTTCAACATCAGATTGTGGCGTGGAGGAATGAAAGATTTTCAGAATATGAATCCTGGAATACTCAAGAGGCGCTCGCCAATGTTTCGACATCAACACTATAAGATAGATATATAAACTCCAAGGCTGCTCTTTGGGTGGAAATTAAACCGGCAAGCGTGGTCAATCATAACCCTTAAAAATCACATCTGGGCAGAGCAGAATTGGCAGAATTGGTTATTTATTGAAGCAGAATATCATGCAACAAATTTTCTACCTGGATGGATGTGTAGCTTTAAAAATTAGCAAGTAGTTCCATGCTCATTTTAGGACGATTAACTAACTTAGGAGTAGGTTAGGTGCAAGAGGGTGATGTGTTGTGATCGGTACACCTAATAGTTGGTCTGAACCTGCCACTGTCACAAACGTTGTAGTACTGGACACTTTGAATGTCAATGAAAGTCAATGTCTTGCAAATTTCATTTGCAGAAGTCTGACATGTTGTTGCTAAGGTATATGTGCCTACTTCAGTTCCGGATATTAAACGGACACCTTTATTTGAGTGGCTTGTGGTTGGGTTGTGAATCTAAGAACGAACACCAAAAAGACATGTGTTGAAAAGAGATTGGACTAGTTGCTCGAAATTATGTTCACCATTCTAGACGTAATAGTCAACATGATGGGGGGACCTGTATGCTCATTTAATCGGAAAGAGAATCTTCACTTTGACAATGAATGGGATTTTCAAACGGGCTCTGAAAAATTATGAGAGTGGGTACGATCACAATTTGGATTTGCTAAACATCTCACACTAATTCACGTGTTTTGTATCCTATGAGAAGTGAGTGCAGAGAGGAAATATATCCATTTAAGACCCGCTTACCTTACAATAAATCGGTACCTCGGTGTTATATTCCCTGAGCACAAACCCATTACTGACCCAGTGGTCATGTTGGACCGGTACATTGATGCCGGTTAACCTTTGTGCATGTAAGTGTTTGGAGTTTCACATTGCTTGGAAGTGATATGAAAATGTTGACTGGAAGATTAGCTCCCGCTTTCAAAAGTTCTCAAGCTGTCCATTCAGCATTATTGGACGCAACAGTCCCGATTAGGTGAAGCGTTTCTTGAGAAACACGCTGTGGAAGAAAAAGAAAATTGGATTTCACTTTCGAATATACAAAAACAACCTCGCAAGAGGGGGAAGGGAAAACAAAAACATCTCAAAATGCAAGTCACCAGGGTTTAATGTTGAGTCAGTGTTGATACATACCCTTGTTTGAGTCACCAGTGTTGATATGTTGATATATAGACCCTTCAGGGCTTACTATCTCAACATTCAGCGCTAACTCAACATATTCATTGGGCTAACGATTCATTCAACATTGATTTCATTTCAAAACTCGACCTTCCAGGTCTTGCAACTAAAAAAAACAGGTAGAAACATAATATTAAACATTGCAATTTCCTGGTATAGATTTTATTCAGTGGCACTGTAGTAGTTTGGTGTGATAGTGAATCAATGCATAACCGATGTTGATGATATTTGAATGCGTAGCAAAAAGGTGTTGCGGAGATGAAACTGGTGCAGTTATTACTTCCCCTGATCACCACCTCCTAGCACCTACCTCAACCACCCTTGCAATTACTTTTTCATATTTATTATCACCAAGTGGCCATCATGACTCTCATCCACAAAGCAACCACACAGAGAGAGAGTGAGAGAGAGAGATGTGCAAAAATCTCCCAAAAATCTCATCAATGCTCAACCTAGGCCACGCTCATTCCATTTCCACCAGTCTAAGACGCATAAACTATTCAAGGCGCCTCTAAAGTGGAAGTAGTTTATGCAACTTTGGAGTACAAAGCTCATCCATGCAACTTTGCACTGCTGGAGGAGGAGGGCCTTAGCACCTCATGCTCACATCACAAACCTCTACATTCGTAGATCAACCTCTTTCATTCAATCACATCAAACTACAACAGTTGATCAATGCCTAGCTACCCAACTTACGGATACCATACCTAAAAGGTTTGAATTTCTGAGTTGAATAGGTGTTGAATGACTGATTAGCTTGGAAATGTTGAGTTAGCACTACAAAAGAGAGTAAACCCTACACGGTAGTGTGTGTCATTCATCACTGACTCAACAATTAACACTGATCACTTGCATTTTCCAGATTGACAAGCTACCAGCGAACTACTTCCTAGACTCGCCCACCAAAGTGCTCAGAATATTTTGGCATTCCCACATCGCAACTTTCCAACACCTACGGGTGCATCATGATATGGTCTTTCCAAAGCAACAATCCCTGCTGGACATTCTACAACTTTGTTCAAAGTTGCAGAGATTCCCCTCTACGCTTATCCAGTGTGGCCACTTGGAAGTAACTGGAGGAGCCATGTCGAACTCTACACTAAATATTGTATTTAGTATCATATATATGGCATTTGATGTCACTGTGGGAACTTTTCTGATGATACTTTTTTATTTTGATACTTCCGTTCACAAGCACTGTCCTCCCAACTTACTTCTACTTCATCCACTGTTAGTTTGGCGGATCCTACATCCTAGCATTTCTGTAATGAAATATTGTCATGCATGATCAAAATTGGGACGGAAATCACTTCGTAAGTGACAGGAATTGCAACATTGTAAATCTATAATGCCCAAAGAAATTTACAAGGAATGACAAATAGATGTCATTCATGTTGGTGACACTACACGGGCGGTTCACAATCAGTGTCGAGCAAGACATCTAGAATGCATTGACACTATATACAATGTTTAGTGTAGTAGTATTACTTAAAAGAGTCCACCAATGCAGCTGCTTTGTTGTTGTTGTTGTTGTTGTTGTTGTAGTCGTAGTAGTACATCACAACAAACTCCTACCTTGAATCATATATCAACGTTGACTTCACATGAGTATATCACACCAAAACTACTACTTTGAATCGATGTCTGGGGTTGCACTTTCAATCTCGAGTTCCCTTTCTCATTTTATAGTTTAGAGTTGCAACACCTAGAAGGTTGGGTTTTGATTGGAATCGGTGTTGAATGTTCACTTAACACTCTCAAACAATCAAGCCCCGAAGGGTAGTGGGTATGTCTGAAGACTGACTTAACATTGCATGCCGGTCACTTCAATTCGGAGATGATGCTAACTTAGAATTTTTGACATTTTATTATATCATATCATATCATGAGACCTAAAGTCACTAATGCACCCAGATTATTGTGACTTGGAGCAAAGGCCTATTCAGACAATGCCTTTAGATAATCTCTTCCTCCTTATTTCCCTTATAGAATATATCATTTCTGGATCCCCTTGTGCACATCCTGAGTCGCTTTGGCCGAGTGGTTAAGGCGTGTGCCTGCTAAGTACATGGGGTTTCCCCGCAAGAGTTCGAATCTCTTAGGCGACGGATATAGAACAGTTGCGACTCATAATATTTTTTTGGTTTACTGACCTTTTCTACTATGGAATCCTATTGAACTATATAAACCATTATCTAGAAGAACCGACAATTTATATTCACAAATTTGTATTCGGTGGATAATGTAGTAGGCGGCCTCCTCAGATTCTATATAAACCTGTGTACTCTCTAGCAGCTTGGGCAGATAATAATTAATTTTAAAGGCGCCTAAATTTATGGGAAATTTATTTCGTTGAGTGTCTAGGAAAAAAAAGGAATAATGTTTATAGAGTATCTGAAATCACAATGATCTCTCACAAACATCATAACAGCATAGTCTCTCACAAAGACCATTCTCTATAGCTCTCACACAAAGCAAGATATGTTGCCAAACCAAACCCTAACATACAAGTAAAAGACAAGCTTTAGGGGAAGGAATGTTGGTTAAGGGAAGTGTTTAGGTTAATCGTAGCCACCATAGATGAAATTAGGAAAACCGTTCATGAATTATAAAAATGACTTGGATGAACGTCTAACTTATTTTGAATCACTTTTTGAATCTGCCCAATTTTAGAATATTATTTGTTGGGTTGCCTAACTTACTTTTTGCACTTTTAATTAGTTATTAGGCAGAAAGGTGCCCAAGCTGCTAGAGAACTATGGTAATTATGGTAACTATGGTAGCAAACCAAGTCTAGATAAATATAAGTTCTTTACATTATATATTGGATACCTCACTGTGATTCATGAGCAATAGTGCCCCTTCCCATGCCAATATTAGCATTCCGCTTTGGCTCGACTATTAAGAACTTTGAGTGTGCTATACATTGTGCTAAGGATAAGTCCTCTTGGAGAAGTGTGGACACGAGTGCTCTTCATTTCTCAAGCATGTAGAGTAGAAGCACCCATAATTGATCACTTAAGAGATTCTACGCCCGGTCCAGCGAAATATAAGGTCATGCAAATGTTTCCCATGTAGGAAGTTAGAAATCACGAGGATTGCAAAAATTGTGGTGATTTTTTTCCTTAAATTGAAATTATTATAAAATAATTTGAAGTCCAAAGTTGGCTCATACATATTACTAAAATCCACCTTAAGTGGTCATTTAAACTGCTCATCCCTCCTCACTTTAGCACTCAAAACCAGGACACGTATCATGGCATTATTGGTTCCGGCTTGATTGAAATTGAGTGTCAGGTTGATTGAAATTACGATATCTTATAGATTGTCGATGGGGTCAGGATCAAAAATAGGTGCCTCTACTACATGCCATTTCGCCCACAAAATTCTAGTGGATGAAGCAACCTACATGAAAACTAACCCTTAGAAACTCTGAAATGTGGAACCTTATTTTAACCACCCCCAAAAAGAAATTACCGAAATTGATCCCAGCATGGTCGAAATTATGGCACCCTATAGATTCCCGATGGGGATCTGATCAAGAATAGACACCTCTACTCCAAGAGTTGCACTGACTAACCTAGTATACCCAACCTATGTGGGAGCTATTCTTCCTACTTGCTATAGGCAACTCTCCACATCGCAATTCACATTCACATGCAAGTGATACTTCCTCCCAATGATTTACATGATTGATAAAATATTGTAACAACCAATTGTAGTTTTTTAGGGGTTTCTCGTATACATCCTCTATTCTATTCTATTCTATTCTATTTTTTAAACCCCATCTCAAATGGGAACTACCTTAAAGGTCTCACACTTTTATGTTAAGTTCACTTGGATTTGGTTCATGCCATGAACATGAACAATGTGGCCATGACTTTTATTAAAACTTGTTATTAATAAGTGTATGTGATTGGGGTGTTCTTCATTACTTTCTAGCATGGCGCTCTCAGTTGTATATTTATGCAAAGAGGGATTATCACATACGAGCGTACTTCTCATCCAACATGAAAAACGTGACCCCCTACAAGTTTGTGGTTGATCTATCTCACATGACTTGGACTAGACTAATATGGGATCTTTATTTTAGCTAACTTCCGATGTCAAATCAATTGAAATGTAGATAGATAGGTAGATAGATAGATACCTTCGGACTCCATATTATTTCAAGGCTTTTATGTTGGACAAATGAAGTACATTCATTGTGATACACCCTAAACTCCGTAATATCAACCTCCATAATGTCAATCACTCTCTAATATCCCGAAACCCTAGGAAATGGATGTTCGTAGTTCAAATCTCACTCCTTATTGTCACCTTTCTCTCCCTTACATCACGAATTTTGTCACTAATGCAAACCACCAAAGAAGTCAACCCACACCCTCACATCGCGCCATGTGTCAATATGTGGAGTGTCTTCTTCTTCTTCTTCTTCTTATGCCACTTGTTGAATGTTAGTGCATGCATCCGCCACATCGCCCAGGTGAGCCACACCACTAAATATGTTGCACGTTGTGTGGTTCCAAAGTGTCACATGCTACACTAATTCACTAGTATCACACATCCATGTTAAGACTACAAAACTCCGTAATATCACGTGCACTTTGGTTGCCACATGTGTGATATTACGGAGTTTAGAGTGTAATCATTTTTCAATGTTGCATAGAGTTTGTGAGCCCAAAAGGGTGCCCACATTTAGTCTTAGACCCTTGAAACGTTAGTTGATGCACTTTGAAGTAGCATGTTACTTCACAAAAATATAAAAAGAGTGAAATGTTAGTCTTAGAAGTACCATGTTGTAAGAGGCTGGGATATGAGTTGTTATTGTGTTTTTACCTTCGGAAGGATTTGAGTGAATGAGGATAGGTAAGGAGAACTTGGATTGAGTAGTTAGTGAGTAGGCTAGTACAAATGGATGGAGACAACCAAAGTGACTCAAGAGGCAAGTGCATTCGAATTGGGATGAATGGAGGATCACATGGAGCGCACAAGTGGACCACCTCATCATGGCCACTTAATGGGGAAGGCCCAAGGAAGAATGCAAGGTGGAGGATAAGCAAATTCTCAAAGCACCAATCAAATCACGAGTTAAGCATCGTGGTTTGAATTAAGTGGTGAGCGACGATTTGGGAAAGTAAGGGGAGAAAGTTATGGCGGCGGAAAGCGAAGGAGGCTAAGTTTGGGTTGAAGCATCCCAAGTTTGGTAAAGTGTGGTAGGTAGAAAGCCAAGGCTAGTTAAATGTTCGAATTAGGATCCTTGTTGATCATTTGAGGGAGGAAGGCTTAGAAGATAGGATTGGCGCCTACTAAGTAGGAGGAAATCTCAAGGGCTTATCGTGAGCCTTGAGGGTGCTCACCCCCTCAAGCTTACTATATAATCCCTCATTCTTCCCTCACTCATCCTCTCTTTCCTTTGTGCTCCAAGGCACCCCACGAGTTATAAGTGTGGGTGTGGGAAGCCATATTGGAGCACATGTGTGTGCTTAGTTTTTAGTTTGAGAGCCAAGGCTTGTTAGCCTTGAAGAGGGCTTGACCTCTTGGTAGAATTAGTGTTGACGTGAAGGATTTTAAAGTTAATTCATGATTCCAATTTGTGGTACTTAAAGTTCATGTTTTGAATACACGTGGTTGCAAGTTCCATGTTTAAGAGTTGAGCACTTGATGTTGTGATGAGTGCAAAAATATACTTGTGTGGATTAGTTAGTCTTAGTGAAGTTAGGAAATTCTCTCTCCCCCTCTCCTCTCTAGGATTTTAGGATTTTAGGATTAGAGAAGAATTGTGTGATTAGAAAGGGGTTGTTAGTAGAATTAGGGAAATTAGGTAGGAAGATTAGTTAAGGGCTTGAATAATTAGTGAGGTAGTTGGGGATTACAACTACAAAGTTGTGGGTTCATGAAGGAGCTGGGTTTATGAAGGAGCTGGGTTTGTTTAGTTAGAAAGTAAAGAGCTGGGTTTATGAAGGACCTGGGTTTGTTTAGTTAGAAGCTAAGGAACTGGGTTCATGAAGGAGCTGGGTTTATGAAGGAGCTGGGTTTGTTTAGTTAGAAGCGAAGGAGCTGGGTTTATGAAGGAGCTGGGTTTGTTTAGTTAGAAAGTAAAGAGCTGGGTTTATGAAGGACCTGGGTTTGTTTAGTTAGAAGCTAAGGAGCTGGGTTCATGAAGGAGCTGGGTTTATGAAGGAGCTGGGTTTGTTTAGTTAGAAGCTAAGAAGCTGGGTTTATGAAGGAGCTGGGTTTATGAAGGAGCTAGGTTTATGTAATTAGAAAGTAAAGAGATGGGTTCATGAAGGAGCTTAGTAGATAGCCTACCTAATTAGCCCATAGACAAGTAGTTAGTTACATTATGCTAGTTAGTGTTATGTGTGGCTTTCACAAGTAAATGTATTTGAGATTGACTATAGAAAATAGTGTTTTTTTTAACACTTGCATCCTCTCTTTAAAAATAAACCACGTGCACAACTTAATGGAGAATGTGGAGCACTCTCGCGATGGCAAGACAAAGGAAGCAAAGACCAAAGGTGCGAGGGAGAGATTGACATAAGTCACATAAGTATTTCTTAATACTTAAAGGCTTATGTACGGTATGGAGACACCAAGTGAGACCTCTTATAGTAGCGATACGGAATACACAAGTGATAGTTCAAGTGGTAGTATAGAGTCAACGGCACGGACTCCATTTAGGAGAGGGATATCCTTAAGGGCTTGTGTAGCTAAAGCAGCCGGATGGACGTTAGAAGCAAACAAAGACAAAATAGCACCCGAGCATAAGGAGGTTAAAATAACATAGTTAACTTGTGCATTCTCCACATACGTATTGAAATCGTACATTGAGTTGTTAAAAGTGAAATTCCAGTTAAATCCAAGACCACTTGAAGGGTAAACCTTGCATTATGGACTCATCCAAGTCCAAATCCAATACCGCGGAGGAATGTGAGCCCAAACCCACTACTCGGACTACGGACGCTTAAGGGTGGGGGGTTTGGCCTCACATAATTGGTGCGTCTGCCGGGAGCGAAGCGGAAGGTAGTTACAAGACTTGGAGGCGACTAGGAGACTTGGAGGCAACTAGGAAAAATTGGAGACACAAACTTGAGAGAAGGGAAGGAGCACCCGAAACTCGGTAAGTATTCTCTCTTTGGGTTACATTTGAATTCATTGTATTTCAACTATTCCTTGGAATGAATTGCATTGTCAATTACGCAAATTCATTTTTGAGGAAGGAGCGCGGCGAAGGTACGTCCTCAACATTTTTGGGGATTTGCTAAGAACTTAAAAGGAACCTATAACCGAGTAGCTCATTAAAACATTAGAGGGTAAATTCACCTTAGGACATTGAACTTTGACACTCACCTCGGGGTGAGTCTCAAAGTTTTGGGAGTTGTCATTTCATGCTCTAGATTAAATTAATATTTCACAAAGTTTATGGTGTTGTTACATTGAGTCACGATTGAGGGGAGTGCTAACTCACAGGGGGATGCGATTGCTCAAGGTATGTTTATTTCTTCAAAGTGAACTCATTAACTAATTAAGGAATGCCTTTTGTACTCGTGATTGTTGTTATCCGTTGTAGAGGGTAATTCCCAAATTGTGGATGGTGTGAGAAGTTGAAGGGTGAAGCCTCGACTTTTAACATAATCTACTCGGAAGGTCACCCCCTCACAATCGGTATTGTGGTGAGTGTTAATTTGCGGGAAGGTGCGGAGGTGATGCTCCGACTTAACCAAAAAATTAACATGAACATGCCTATCCCCTATTGGGATTATTTCACCTAAGTGGGCTTGCAGGTTCTTTTCCTCACCTCCTAAAAAAATTATAACCACACCAAGACAAGTGAAAATATTAAGAGGGGAATTGCTAGGATTATGTGTGGTCAAGTGAGGGTCGATCGATTCTTATGGAATGCAAGGTAGGACTCGCTCACAAAAACCAAGTTTGATAGTAGGACTAGAGAAATCTACTCGAAAGAGGCGGTCCTCTAAAATCAGTGATAGATTAGAACAAGATAATGTTAGAATAGAGAGTTGTTTGAACGTCGAACCTAGGACTAGGTCAATTCTAGACACCTTAGAACTTGGAGCTCAACTTGAAGAGGAGATCACTCCCTCCAAATTGAGTGGTGAAACTTCTTCGGAAAATTACACACTTAGAGAAGAATTCCCGGTAGAAGTTGATAGGGGATTGTTGAATAGTTCACCGGTCACCATGGCCGAGGAACGGGGGATGGATCCACCACCCATACCCCCAATTCCGCCCATACCTCCTATACCTCCAATAGACCCATTGGTTAGGCCAAGAGGCCTACCAATTGTGGTTCCACAAAATTTAGCGGCGATGGATATGCCATCTCATCTCCCTAAATTTTATGGGACCAAGGATGAGGACCCCTCTCGGCACATGGAACGGTATATCGAACGGTTGGCTAGCTTCCTCATAACCGACCCGGGTTATTGGTTAGTGTGGTTTCCTACCACTCTAGAGGGGGAAGCCTATGAATGGTATCGGGATCATGCCGAGGGACATTTTAGGGGATGGGAACAATTACAAAGGGAGTTTCTTAACGAATTTAGGCCGGAAGTGGGTCAAAGTACCGCATTAAGGGCATTGTCGTCATTGAAGCAAGGAAGGGAGGAAGAAATTTCGGCTTACATTAGGAGGTTTGATTTAGTGTGCACTAGATTTGTGGGTACCATGCTCAACGACGACACGCTAAAGCAATTTTTCATTCAAGGGTTTTTTAAGTCCGGAACTATTAGGGGTGTTCTAGAAAGGAATCCCTTGACCTTGGCGGATGCCAAGCGTGCGGCTAGAGATATTGAAAACTTGGATAAAGATCACGAAAGGCTATGGAGAAGGGAGGATGAATTGATCCCACAATTCATCCCCATACGCCCTAGGGTGGTAGCGGTAGAACCCGCTAAGTATGAGAACCAAATTCCATATGCCATTGTGGACACCGGTCCCCGACCTTTAGCGGTTAGGGAACCGGCACCTCTTTTGGCACTACCGGCCCCTAGAACGGATCCACACTTGAAGGAGGTTGAGAGAAGACTAGGTGCTAGCCAACTAGGATTCCAAGAGGCTATGATAAAACAAATGCAAAGCCTCACGGATCAAATGTCATTAATGATCCGGAGTCAACAACCGGGGCCTCCACCCCCGGTTGAGTCGGGTAGGCATTCTTCCGGATTATGGTGTGTCCAATGTGGCCAACCGGGCCACACGCGTCAATTTTGTAGAAGTGGACAAAACCGTGACCAAAGAGGAAACGGTAACCCACCTCAACAAAATCAACGAGGTCAAGCGCCACCTCACTATGGAAATGGAAGCAATAGAGGACCACAACCTAGAGGGCAAGGTGGCCAAAATTTAGAGAAGAAGGAATTTCATCCCTTTTGTGGAAGGTGGCACGCTCAAGGACAATGTTGGTCCGAAGGTCAAGAGTTTAATTGTAGCAATTGTGGAGGAAGTCATCCCTCGGATACATGTCGCCAACCGGACAAAATAATTAATGTCCCTTACCCGGTGGCTAATCCACAACAACAAGCAAGGGATAATATGCGAGGTGCTAGGCCACAAGGAGTACCGGCCAATGAACTTAGGCCACCTAACTTATACTATGACCATAGTAATGCTAGGCAAACTTTTCATCCACCGGCGGGCTTGCAAACTACAACCGGTTACATTCCAATACAAAATAGACAAGGAGTTCCACCTAATGGTAGTAACGGGAGACAAGCGCCTCCAACGGATCCGGGACCATCTCACTCCCAAGATGTTAGGTTCATGGATGGAGTGTTGGAGGCCACATGTGATGACATGCTTCCTCTCCCAACGAGAATTGGAGAGGAGCAAAGTCAATGGCCTCCTCACACCAATGCTATTACATATGAGTTAGTGAAGGGTAAGGGTGTGGTTGAAGAAGCACCTGCACTAGCGGTAACTACTAGGGCTAGGAGAGGGGATGCCCCGTTGGAGGTAGGAATAGGAGAGCAAGGAAATTACTCTTCGGATGAAGAGATTAATCTCTCCGAGTTGGATAGGGTAGCTAGAAGAGCTACTAAGGATGTGGAGAGGGAAAATATAATTTTACAAGATAGGGAGAGGACTAATGCGGTACATGACTTGGATAATAGCGATGTGGGTGAATGGGAAGGACCGGGGGTTCCCGTAGACGAATTCGACGTAGTGGGTAATTCTAAGGTGGAAAGATCTACCGGGTACGACTTGTGGGCGGACCTTAGTACACTCAAGGCGGATATTACTTTCGGCCAACTATTGGAAATTTCACCCACGGCAAGGAAAACATTAAAGGAGGGAATGCCGGTACACAAGAGGATGAGGAAGGTGAAAGCTAAAATAGCCGCTAGGATCCAATCACAAGGTGGAAGAGACGTGAAAGCTATAGAAATAGAAGTTGTTATAGTAGATAAGGTGGTTCCTAATGTGCTAGTCGACGGAGGGAGTAGTCTAAATATACTACCGGAGGATACTATGAAAAAATTGGGACTTGGACTCACGGGGCCTTCACCTTTGGTCATAAATATGGCAAATCAAAGTTCGACTACGCCTTTGGGGATGATCAAGGATTGTAGAATGACTACGGGAGGTGAGGAGTACTTGGTCACCTTCCATGTCATTAAAATGCACTCCAACAAGGACACCTTCCCCATTTTGCTAGGTAGGCCTTGGTTGCGGATGGCGAATGCTATGGTCAATTGGGGTGGACCTAAACCATCCATCACTTATGGTCCGGAGGGTAATAGGGTCATAGTGTCCATTGGTTCATTAGAAGGATGGATGAAGAAGGAGATGTATTTGCCATTGGAGAAGGAAATTGATGACTTAAACGAGAATGAGATTGGCAAGGCATTGGTGGGAGTCGTCCATCCCGAAGGTCAAAGGGTTGTTATAGATTCGGGCTCGGGAAGTCTAGGTCCTAATTTTTACAATTATGGGGATAATGGGGATTATGCCCAATGGCTAAGGGAGTACCCCGAGTCCGAGGTTGATGTAATGGTTACATTTCACCAAGTAGGCTTAGGGAGTGAATTTCCTAGTGTTAGTTTAGGAGAGGGCTCATTGTTGGAGCCATGTGAGGTGCTCACCGAGGAAGAGTGGGTTAGCGGTGGGTTAACACCTTGGGTAGATGACGTGGAAGAGGGTGAGGTTAGTTTAATTCATGTAGATGGGACTCAAGAGGAGGATGTGATTATTGAGTCATCAAAATTGGAGGAGCCTTTACATTTCAAGACCACGTCTACGGGGATAGTTGTAGGTCAAGATGTGAAAGATTACCCCAATGTGCCTTCCGATTGGTATCGGAACAAAGAGGAACAAGCACATGTGTCGGAAGCGGATTGGCGGTACGTGGATGTGAAATTAAAGAATGGAAAAACCCGACAAATGAAGATGGGCTCCAAATTGGGGGAGAAAGAGGTTAGGGAGTATAGCAATTTGGTGGATGAGTTTAGTGATACTTTTGCATGGTCCTACGATGAGCTTAAGGGAATTCCTAGGGAAATGGTAGAGCACCGGATTCCTTTAATTCCGGGGGCGAGGCCAATTAGACAAAAGGAGAGGAGGATGAATCCTCAATTGCAATTGTTGGTGAAAGCGGAATTGGAAAGGTTATTGAAGGCCGGGTTTATCAAGCCGGTGGAAATCACGGATTGGGTTTCTCCTATGGTCTTAGTAAAGAAAAAAAATGGGAAATTAAGGGTTTGTGTCGACTATAGGAAATTGAATTCGTGCACACAAAAGGATCACTTCCCCTTACCTTTTATCACCTTGTTGCTTGAGGAGGTTGGAGGTCATTCGCGATATACCTTTATGGATGGGTATGCGGGTTATAATCAAATTTCCATAGCCCTCCAAGACATCCATAAAACGGCTTTTACTACACCTTGGGGTACTTTTGTGTGGGTAGTGATGCCATTTGGGTTATGTAATGCCCCGGCTACTTTCCAACGATCAGTAATGTATATCTTCACCGACTTGTTGTTCAAATCCATGACCGTCTTTGTGGACGATTTTAGCACACAAAGTAATGTGGATGATCACCTACATTGTGTTAGGGAGGCATTGGTTAGGTGTAGGAAAATGAGGTTAGCATTGAACCCGGATAAGACATTTTTGGGAGTGAATAAGGGAGTGTTGTTGGGTTATGTTGTTAGTGAGAAAGGTAGAGAACCCGATCCGGATAAGATTGCGGCCATAAGCGACTTGGCAACTCCAACCAATTCCAAGGGGATCTCTAAGTTGTTAGGACATGTGGGATGGTACCGGGAACTTATTCCTAATTTTTCAAAGATAGCGGTGCCCATTACCCATTTGCTCAAAAAGGATGTCAAATTCGAGTGGACGGATGCTTGTCAAAAAGCCTTTGAGGAATTGCGGGATAGGTTGAGCACCTATCCGGTGTTGATACCACCCAATTGGGGTAAACCTTTTCACGTCTATTGTGATGCTAGTAATGTGGCAATAGGGAGTGCGCTTTGTCAAGCAACGGGAGAAAAAGAGAAGGATCAACCTATAGCTTATGCGAGTAAGCAATTGACCCCCGCCGAAAGAAACTACTCTACAACGGAGAGGGAGTGCCTAGCCATGGTGTTTTCCGTTAAAAAATTTAGGCATTACCTCATGTGCAACCCGGTTGTATTTTTTGTTGACCACATGGCTATCAAGTATCTAATTAACAAGGCGGAGTTAAGTGGTAGGTTAGCTAGGTGGGTTTTGTTATTAGAAGAATTCGACTACACGGTGGAATATAAACCGGGTCGTATGCATTTACAAGCGGACCACTTGTCTAGGTTGTCGGAGGAGATAGGAAAAAATCCGGTAAATGATATGTTAGTAGATGATAGCCTCTTTGTGGTCACTTCTACACCGGAGTGGTATGCGGGCATAGTGGAATTTCTAACAACCCACAAGTTGCCCAAAGAGTGGACAAAAGAAGAGAGAAGGAAGGTGAGGGTAAATAGTAGGCAATTTGTTGTAGTGGGCCATATGTTGTTTAGAAGGGGGTCCGATGGTATTTTACGACGATGCGTGTCAAAAACGGAGGTTGAAGCGATTTTAATCGCTTGCCACGATAGCGCTTGCGGCGGTCACTTCTCGGGTCAACTCACCGGGCAAAAAATACTTAGAGCGGGCTACTTTTGGCCTACACTATTTAAGGACGCCCATGACTATGTAAGGAAATGCGACGCTTGCCAACGGTATGCCCGAGACGACCTTAGAATGGAGATGCCTTTACATGTATCATTACCCTTAATTCCTTTCGAAAAATGGGGCATCGACTATGTGGGTGAGGTCCATCCCCAATCTTCAAAAGGAATGAAATATATTGTGGTGGCAACCGAGTACCTCACCAAGTGGGCGGAAGCCAAAGCGGTGAAGACCGACACGGCGGAACACGCGGCAACATTTATGTACGAAAACATAATTTCGCGGTTCGGGGTGCCGAAGATCCTAGTAAGCGATAGGGGTACTCACTTTTTGAATGACTTGATTCGAGAGATGACAGAGAAATTTAAAATTGATCACCGGAAGACTACTCCCTACCACCCACAAACCAATGGACAAACGGAAAGGGTTAACGGAATTTTGGTGAGTATACTACGCAAGACGGTTATAGACTCGAAGCGGGATTGGGATACGAAACTAACGGCGGCACTTTGGGCATACCGTACAACCTATAAGGTAACTACGCGTGCTACACCATTTTCCTTAGTCTATGGTCTTGAAGCGACACTACCAATCGAATATGAAGTCGAGTCACTTAGGGTGGCCGTGAGTACGAGACTTACCGAAAGTCAATCCTTACGAAATCGACTAACCGATTTGGAAGCACTTGACGAAGGGAGGAGAATGGCGGCTCAACATATTGAGGCAATCCAAAGAAGGAGAAAGATTACTTTCGACAAACGACATAAGAGAAGGGCCCTAACACCGGGAATGATGGTCATGATTCAAGACGCACGAAAGCTTGAATTTCCGGCGAAATTCAATGCGGTATGGTTAGGACCTTACCTTGTCTATGAGGTCTTTCCTAATAATTCAATTCAATTGGAAACGTTGAATGGTGAGCTCTTTCCTACCCGTACATCGGGAAGTAGATGTAAGGAGTACCGAGCTTGACTAGGCAACTTACCCTTGGAGCAAGAGATGTTTGGATTCATCCCCCGATGGTCGCCAATTATGTGAGCCCAAAAGGGTGCCCACATTTAGTCTTAGACCCTTGAAACGTTAGTTGATGCACTTTGAAGTAGCATGTTACTTCACAAAAATATAAAAAGAGTGAAATGTTAGTCTTAGAAGTACCATGTTGTAAGAGGCTGGGATATGAGTTGTTATTGTGTTTTTACCTTCGGAAGGATTTGAGTGAATGAGGATAGGTAAGGAGAACTTGGATTGAGTAGTTAGTGAGTAGGCTAGTACAAATGGATGGAGACAACCAAAGTGACTCAAGAGGCAAGTGCATTCGAATTGGGATGAATGGAGGATCACATGGAGCGCACAAGTGGACCACCTCATCATGGCCACTTAATGGGGAAGGCCCAAGGAAGAATGCAAGGTGGAGGATAAGCAAATTCTCAAAGCACCAATCAAATCACGAGTTAAGCATCGTGGTTTGAATTAAGTGGTGAGCGACGATTTGGGAAAGTAAGGGGAGAAAGTTATGGCGGCGGAAAGCGAAGGAGGCTAAGTTTGGGTTGAAGCATCCCAAGTTTGGTAAAGTGTGGTAGGTAGAAAGCCAAGGCTAGTTAAATGTTCGAATTAGGATCCTTGTTGATCATTTGAGGGAGGAAGGCTTAGAAGATAGGATTGGCGCCTACTAAGTAGGAGGAAATCTCAAGGGCTTATCGTGAGCCTTGAGGGTGCTCACCCCCTCAAGCTTACTATATAATCCCTCATTCTTCCCTCACTCATCCTCTCTTTCCTTTGTGCTCCAAGGCACCCCACGAGTTATAAGTGTGGGTGTGGGAAGCCATATTGGAGCACATGTGTGTGCTTAGTTTTTAGTTTGAGAGCCAAGGCTTGTTAGCCTTGAAGAGGGCTTGACCTCTTGGTAGAATTAGTGTTGACGTGAAGGATTTTAAAGTTAATTCATGATTCCAATTTGTGGTACTTAAAGTTCATGTTTTGAATACACGTGGTTGCAAGTTCCATGTTTAAGAGTTGAGCACTTGATGTTGTGATGAGTGCAAAAATATACTTGTGTGGATTAGTTAGTCTTAGTGAAGTTAGGAAATTCTCTCTCCCCCTCTCCTCTCTAGGATTTTAGGATTTTAGGATTAGAGAAGAATTGTGTGATTAGAAAGGGGTTGTTAGTAGAATTAGGGAAATTAGGTAGGAAGATTAGTTAAGGGCTTGAATAATTAGTGAGGTAGTTGGGGATTACAACTACAAAGTTGTGGGTTCATGAAGGAGCTGGGTTTATGAAGGAGCTGGGTTTGTTTAGTTAGAAAGTAAAGAGCTGGGTTTATGAAGGACCTGGGTTTGTTTAGTTAGAAGCTAAGGAACTGGGTTCATGAAGGAGCTGGGTTTATGAAGGAGCTGGGTTTGTTTAGTTAGAAGCGAAGGAGCTGGGTTTATGAAGGAGCTGGGTTTGTTTAGTTAGAAAGTAAAGAGCTGGGTTTATGAAGGACCTGGGTTTGTTTAGTTAGAAGCTAAGGAGCTGGGTTCATGAAGGAGCTGGGTTTATGAAGGAGCTGGGTTTGTTTAGTTAGAAGCTAAGAAGCTGGGTTTATGAAGGAGCTGGGTTTATGAAGGAGCTAGGTTTATGTAATTAGAAAGTAAAGAGATGGGTTCATGAAGGAGCTTAGTAGATAGCCTACCTAATTAGCCCATAGACAAGTAGTTAGTTACATTATGCTAGTTAGTGTTATGTGTGGCTTTCACAAGTAAATGTATTTGAGATTGACTATAGAAAATAGTGTTTTTTTTAACACTTGCATCCTCTCTTTAAAAATAAACCACGTGCACAACTTAATGGAGAATGTGGAGCACTCTCGCGATGGCAAGACAAAGGAAGCAAAGACCAAAGGTGCGAGGGAGAGATTGACATAAGTCACATAAGTATTTCTTAATACTTAAAGGCTTATGTACGGTATGGAGACACCAAGTGAGACCTCTTATAGTAGCGATACGGAATACACAAGTGATAGTTCAAGTGGTAGTATAGAGTCAACGGCACGGACTCCATTTAGGAGAGGGATATCCTTAAGGGCTTGTGTAGCTAAAGCAGCCGGATGGACGTTAGAAGCAAACAAAGACAAAATAGCACCCGAGCATAAGGAGGTTAAAATAACATAGTTAACTTGTGCATTCTCCACATACGTATTGAAATCGTACATTGAGTTGTTAAAAGTGAAATTCCAGTTAAATCCAAGACCACTTGAAGGGTAAACCTTGCATTATGGACTCATCCAAGTCCAAATCCAATACCGCGGAGGAATGTGAGCCCAAACCCACTACTCGGACTACGGACGCTTAAGGGTGGGGGGTTTGGCCTCACAGAGTTCAACATCAACTAGCTACGTGAGAGAGCATATCTCGTTTTGGAAGCATTGAGGAATTATTTTCCTTCCCTGTGAGATGCTAGTCTAAGAGTTTCAGTGACACATACAATACCTCACAAAATTGTTCCAATGTTGGAAAAATCTATCTTTGATTAAATTTAGATGGCACTTGGCAAAAGCAAACGGCCATGTGTAAGTTCCAATTAACTACTAATGCAAGTTTAGAGGCCACATGTCAGAAGCAATGGCATGCAGAAGCACACATGCATGATAATCATAAGCTCAAAGCCAGCTAAATCAATGGAACAATTTTGTGAGTGCATTGTGTACAAGAACTTGCTTTCTTGTAGAGTTGTGCATATTGATTAGACTTGTACTCTTGCCATGTAGAGTTGTGCAATATTGAGTAGACTTAAACTCTCGCTACAAAGTTGTGTGTACAAGCCATCTCTTTTGATTTTCTTTGTACTTTGAAGTCCTTGCTCCCAAGTAGAAAAGATGGTTTGTCCATTATCTTCTCAAAAGAAATCAAATGTCATTTCCATGTTGCAGAGTGGGGTTGGTGTTAGAGAAGTGTCAAGGAGTTTGCATGTAGGTGTTGGAACTGTACACATGCTTCAAAAGAAATTGGTTTCAACTGTAGAATTATCACATGGAGGTAGACTAAGAAAATTGACTCATGCAATGGAACTGTCTTGTGTGTTGGATATGACTAGAGGGAAGCTTAATACTGTTGTGGAGGCTACAAAAAAATGTGCAAGAGGCATTTGGGATGCAAGTGTGTGTTGAAACAATGAGACGTGCTTTGCGTAGAGGTGGTTTACAATCGCAAGTGAAGCAAAAGAAAAAAAACCATGTCTCTCAATGAAGAATGTCAAAGCACGTTTAGACTTTGCAAGAGCCCATTTAGATTGGACTATAGATGATTGGAGTCGTGACATTTTCTCTGATGAGTCTAAAATCAATCGATTTTGTTCCAATGGAATCTCTTGGTATTGGAGTCGTGATCCACACGAGTTGTCAACTCGCACTGTTATAGAGACAATAAAGCATGGTGGTGGTGGGATCATGATTTGGGGCAGTATGACTAGTCATGAGCCAAGATTGGTGTACAAAATTGAAGGTCGCCTCAATCAACATGGATACCGTCACATTTTAGAGCAAACAATAGACGGTACAATCAGAAAATACAAATTAGATGCTACAAAAGTCATTTTCCAACAAGAAAATGCTTCTATTCACACCACAAAGATGATGCAAGAATGGTTCTCAAGACAAAGTTTTAGTCTTCTAACGTGGCCAGCCCAATCCCCTAATTTAAATCCAATAGAACATCTATGGACAATCCTCAAAAGGAATGAATCATGGGAACGTGTAGTTCAAGTTTTTTTCTTCTATCACTACACATGATTGCAGGAGACTTGTAGAAAGCATGCCCAAAAGGATGGAAGTCGTAGTAGCTTCAAAAGGGAAATGGACAAAGTATTAGGTAGCTTACTTAGAGCACTCACAAAAGTGTACCAACGTATATATTGATTTAAAGCTTCCATGTTTCCTTCAATGATACTTGATTTACTTGGAACTTTTCACATATGTGTACTAGATTGAATGTAATATATGCCTCAATTTACTGTTTGAAAGTTTGGACACCCATTTGTTTGAAACTTCATCTTGAATTTAGAAGTTCTAATGATTGGAACAGTTTTGTGAGGTACTATATGTTGTGGCACCCGGCTCTTCTCTTTGTGTTATTCTAAGTTTTGGGCCTGCATCACCAAGAACAAGAAATGCGATATACAAGAACGGGCTCCATATTTTGTGAAGGTTCATGCACGGGTAGATCACTCTAAGGCATTTTTGTGCACCACGTGCGGCTGGGGGGTTTTTGTTTTGGGGCTATTTACCTTCAAGGGCTGAATTAAAGCCTCCCTATAATTACTTAATTTTCAAAAATGGCCCATTTGTTTGCACCCTTCCAATACTTATATTGTCCAAGTCACTGTAATTTTTTGTACTCTATATTCCTTTTAAGTAATAAAAGCTAATCTACTTCCTAACGCAATTGACGAGTGTTGAGGGAAAGCATGGAAACAAAGAAGGGTGCAAACAGTAATATCATTGCAAACATAGTTATGAAGAAAACACATAGGAGACCATAGCAAAGTAATACCATTGCAAACATTGTTATGATGAAAACACATAGGATCCTTCTAGGATCCTTATCTTTAGCCCCTATATTAATTTTACAAAAAAATAATGGCCCACATTTTACTTATAATGGGATTGTCTACATTTAATGGCCCCTTCATTATTTGGAATTCCTTTATAATTTTTAGTTCAAATGATTTTAATCCTCTCTATATTATGCCGCACGTCATTTTTAAAATGCACTAAGTGATCTACCCGTGCGTTCATGTCAGGTGTTCAGGATTTTTAAGGACACCGTCTGATTGTGAGCTTAATAAAATGAAAATCTGGGGTCTCTCTCAGCTACTTACACCCACAAGGAAGAGGAGTGTCATTGTTGCAAGGTGATGGCTTAAATTTTGGCTGACAATGTGAGCTCGTGGTCCAAACGTTTTCCCACTAGTATCGTTTTTTTTTATATTATTCAGGTATATATAATGAGGATGTTACATTTCTTGATACCAATAGGGGTACGGGTAGTAGTTGTTGCTTTTGATACCATTCGGGTCTATACGTCATGCAAGAATTTTCATACCTAGGTAAATTCATTCTAGTATCAATGTGGTTTAAAATGATGTTGAACCAAGTGATATCTTAGGTATACGAAGATAGTCCCACATTGACATACCCATCAAATGTTGATGTTTGAAGGGTATTACAATGTGGATACATGCGGGTAGGTTCTTTGATATTGTTGTTGATGGTGATTGTTAATACCATGCATCCACCTGTATACCATATCAACATTGGTTTGGACCCATGGTGTCCCAGTATGTTGCACTTATGCATGCGAATTAATCTTTCGTGCCATCCCCGCGTTGTAGGCTTAACACGTCGTTGTTGATGGTCGGTTGTTTTGAAACTTTGGAACAATGAGTGTGTCACTACACATGCATCATTGCAAAGGTCCAAAATGTATAGTAGACTACCATCACTAAGCCTTTAGCCAGACTTTCAAGAGCTTCAACATGAGTGCACCGATTAGTCAATCTTCCCTTGCTCGTATTGGCCAACTAGAAAGCCCTCCCCTCAAGCTCATTTCCAATGAATGGGGAGAACTGGCTACTACATTGAATAGTCCTAATATTGTGGGCCGCAGTAATTTTCTAGAGCACATGCTAATTTCCGTAATGAGTATCAATGTGGACCACAATACTTTCAACCCACACTAAAATCCTGGTAGAGAATTAGCGTGGGCCATAGAACATCTTTCCCTAGAAAATCAACATGGGTAATTATTTTATTTTGTGTTACTTTTGTCGTATAACTAATATTCAATGTGTTGGTCAAAAAATCTTTATGAGGATGGGGGAGAAGACCCGGGCTCTTGAACCCATCTTAATTCCACCTTGACTATAAAATCAATATAGTCCACACTAATAAGACTAATTAGTGGGGTTAACAAATTAACCAGCTGAGTTTGAGAATTACTACAGTAGTTGAAGTTCAAGGCTTCAGGAAAATTCCCGATCTATTTCCATAAATTTATAGAACATACCCCAATTCAATAAAGGAAAACTGAAAGATGTGAATGTGTAACCGGTTGGACTCGGAAACACTAGGATCTCCACTGATTATGCCCAAAAACCTCCCCAGACACTGCTCCTTTCCCCCAGTGTGGTAATAAGGCCCTTCTATGTATCACTCTCTGAATTCTTCTGAGCTCCTCAAAACGGCATCAAAGCATTTCCTGGTCCATGTCAGTCAATTCCAATTTTTGATCTAAAGAAAGGATAGATCGGACAGGATACATACATACATACTGGAGCGCTATGGAAATCATATTTCAATTTTCAGCCACGTCAACTTCTTCAAGTGTCCAATCAATAGTTATGGGACATGTGGCACTCTCCATGGTCCTGTCCGAATGGCCACCCTGGAGGAGATGGCCCTTGATCTCATCAATGGACTTGGAGTCGGTTTCCACTCTGCAGAAGTCCCTGCTTGGAATCAACTTATGTTGGAATTAACGTATCAGCAAGCATGATGCCAAACAGTGAGTTATTGTGACGATGCTTTCCAGTCACGTTGTTTAAGTTTTGGTCATAACATTATTCAGCGATCTGGGCTTCTGAAATTTAACAGTCGGATGGTGTGAGCTCAGTTAAAATCTAAGTCTTCCTACATAGTTTCTGAAGCATCCAACTATTATATTCCGAGGAGACCCACTAAACGAACACCAAGTGTTGAGTAATGTTATGATCATGTTGCCAATTTCTTTTGAGCATATCAAAGTTTGAGGTGGGTGGTTCTCAAACTGATTTCATGAGAAAACCTTAAGTGCACCCAAGTGATCTTAACATATTCATGTGGGTGTGGAAAGGTAATGGCACAAAGAATGGGCCAGGAGCTATTAGTTTTAAGTGATGGATGTGCTATCTGAGTCAGTTGATGCACCTTTCGCATACATTATTTTTAGTATTTTTCAATACACTTGAACTTCCACGATGACTCATCAGAGGAACGGAGGCAGTAGCTTAGTCTCCAAGGCCCCTCTAATTATCGACGCAATGTCCGCTTCGGAATATAGAATGTTCAGACTAACTTGAAGATGAAGCAACACTAAAATTCACCTCAGTGGCAAAATCAAAATCAATATCCTCTCTCTTGAAGATGAAGCAACACTAAAATTCACCTCGGTGGCAAAATCTCTCTCTCTCTCTCTCTCTCTCTCTCTCTCTCTCTCTCTCTCTCTCTCTCTCTCTCTCTCTGCAGAGTCAGAATTGAAGACAAAGACAACAAACCAGAGACAAAGTAGGATTGAAAAGCACGTCTCACACCAGCAACTCTAATCCTCAGTTTTGTTCATCAATATCCCAGCCCAGGCAAGCCAATGTATTGGGGCTTTATATTTCAATGCTGAAGGAGATGCGGAATTAGAACCCTTTTTTTTTGGCCATCTTCTGATATCCTCCTATTTATGATCTGTTTCAAGAACCACCCAATCAAACAAACCTTATCTAAAGTTGCAAGTACAAACAATGTGTTGAATTTCATCTCCGACAAATTTGATGAACTTTTTCCTAGATACTCAAGGTTAGTACAACTTGTCGAGGACCATTGCCAAATGCAAGAATTCCTACATTCTCGTTCCCTGAATTCAAAGCCATTCCTTCCACATGTAGAGAGGGAATTATCACATACAAGCGCACGTACCTCTCGTTCACCCAGCTTCAGAACTCGACCTCCTATAGGTTTGTGGCCAATTTATCTCAAATGACTTGAACCAGACTAATTCGGGGTCTTATTAATTCCGGCACTAGTTGCGTGCTGTTTCAGGGCTCTTATGTTGGATGATTGAGTGGTATGCTCAAATGCAATGCTTCCCTCTCTCCTTTTGACACCACCTACAACCATTACAATTGGTGAACATTTGTCTTTGCAAAATGGTAGACCTCATTATTAATAAATGAGGTATGTGGTCACTTTTTACATGTCAGGACCTATGCACCTTGTCAAACATATGTAAGCAGTGATTTTATTTTCTATTTTGCTTCAACACATCAAATTAAACCCAAAACAATAAGGAGGCTTTTCCCATTAGAATTAAAAACTTGAAAAAATGGATCCAAAAACCAACAAAACAGCATGGTTTGATGGATTAGTGTCAACCCCGCACCAATTGCCACATAGACAACCTACATTGTCACCAACGTGTCAGCCATAACAGCTCCTCCCTTGTGACCTAACTCTAATTTTTAGGAGTATTGCATCCTATCACCAACTTTAAATTTGGATACAGCATACAAAAAGCCAAATAGCATTCAACAACAAATTTGCTTCATTACAGGGACTCAAAGATATAAAGGACCTTGAGCAGTCTCCTTTCTTGGGAACACTACGGAAGTAGAAGGGCTACGAGATTTGTAGTTTCCTTCTTCATTTCACGCCCTTTGTATCTTAGTGACCGTAAGTTAAGGAATTGAAATTTTTAGGTTAATCCATAATGTATATAGCGCATCTCACAAGATCTTCTACAAGTAGATGGTCTCTGCTGACCAATGTGTTGTGTACAGGTTATCTTTTTGACAGACCTATAAATCGATGGGCACTTGACAGAAATGTAATATGACCTTGTTTCTTTCATCTTACATTCCTAGAATCAATGGCGATCGAGTTTGAGCTTACTGAAAGCAATGTTACCTCACCTCATGTGTGCAGTTCTATGTCTGGCGGCAAATGGACTTCCACTGCATAGGTACATCTCGCGGATGAAACCTAAGCAGGAGCAAGTTTGCTCCATTATAGGGACTCACGATAAGAAGGACCTTGAGCAGTCTCCTTTCTTGGAAACACTACGGAAGTAGAAGGACTACGAGATATGTAGTTTCTTTCTTCCTTTCACGCCCTATGTATCTTATTGACCGTAAGTTAAGCAATTGAAGTTTTTAGGTTTATCCTTGATGTATATAGCGCATCTCACAAGATCTTCTACGAGTAGATGGTCTCTGCTGATCAATGTGTTGTGTACAGGTTATCTTTTTGACAGACCTATAAATCGATGGGCACTTGACAGAAATGTAATATGACATTGTTTCTTTCGTCTTTCATTTCTAGAATCAATGGCGATCGAGTTTAAGCTTATTGAAAGCAATGTCACCTCACCTCATGTGTGCAGTTCTATGTCTGGCGGCAAATGGACTTCCACTGGATAGGTACGTACATCTCGCGGATGAAACCTAAGCAGGAGCAAATTTGCTCCATTATAGGGACTCACGATAAGCAGGACCTTGAGCAGTCTCCTTTCTTGGAAACACTACGGAAGAAGAAGGGCTATGAGGTATGTAGTTTCTTTCTTCAAGTCACGCCCTATGCATCTTATTGACCATGAGGAAGAAATTGAAGTCTCTAGGGTTATCCTTGATGTACATAGTGCATCTCACAGGATCTTTCTACAAGTAGATGGTCTCTGCTGATCAATCTGTTGTGCACAGGTTATCTTTTTGAGAGACCCATAAATCAATGAGCACTTGACAGAAATGCATTATGACATTGTTTCTTTCATCTTTCATTCTAGAATCAATGGCGATCGAGCTTGAGCTTACTGAAAGCAATGTTACCTAACTTGATGTGTACAATTCCATGCCTGTTGACGAACGCATGTCATTGAATCAGTACATCTCACGGATGAAACCTAAGCCCGACCTAAGCAGAAGCAAATCACAGGGACTCAAAGATAAGAAGCACCTTGAGCGGTCTCCTTTCTTTTTCGGAAAAATCCCTACTGAGAAGGGGCTATGCGATATGTACAACCCTCTTTCTTCGTATCAGGACCTACTTATCAACCTTGTTGAACATAAATAAATTTCACTGATTATGGAGACATCCTTAATGTCTTCAGTGCAACCTACAGGATCTTCTACAACTTGGCAATCTGGGCTGCTGATCAATGTGCTGACCACAGGTTTTACCTTTCTGACAAAGCCAATCGATGAACCTTTGACAGAATGCAAGGCGAAGGAGATCCAGAAGCCTTGGAGGATGATCTTAAATTAGAAGCAAGGACAAAACCCCAATCCACTCCACACAATTCTTAAGCCCCAAACAATCCTCGTCGGGAAAAAAATTTAATTCTCCCCGGAATCATCCTGCTCTGCTCCTCCTCTCCACCATCGTAGATTGCACAGATTGCATCATAGATCCATCCTATTATAAGTTAGTGCATTGCGCCAATGCGCCTCTCTTGGGCCTCGCGTAACATATGTGCAGTGCTCCCTCTCCCTCTCCCAACACCATGTTATGCATGCTCTCTTCTCATTGGCCACAGCTAGAAAGTATCTACATGGCATCCGACCTGGCATGTCGGCCTGAAATCGGTAAAAAGTGTTCCACGATGCCTCTCCCAACACCAATGTTATGCATGCTCTCTCCTCATTGGCCACAGCTAAAAAGGATCTACATGGCATCCGACCTGGCATGTCCGTTGAAATCGGGTAAAGCTGGTTCCACGATGCCTCGCCCACCACCATGTTACGCGTGCTCTCTTCTCATTGGCCACGGCCACAAAAGGATCTACATGGCATCCGACCTGGCATGTCGGATGAAAATCGGTAAAAAGTGTTCCACGATGCCACAGGCGGGAGGGGCCAGCACATGTTGTGTGTAGTGTAGTCTTCCAGGGCCATCTTCCTCGGTGTTTCCAAAGAACATTCTATTGGCTGGGACTCCAGACAATACACGTGGCATCCTATGTGGCTGTGTTGGGAGCATGAATTCAGGCTTCAACCAGGGTGAGGGATTCATGCACAGATTTTATATGTGACCAGTTCTGGTGGAGAACGTGACCAAATTGCTGGGGATCAAACCACACTATTTTAGTCCTATTTAATGTGGGCCACACTAATTTTGTAGAGCCCGCGTTGACTCTCGTGATGAGAATCGGCGTGGTCACACTAAATTAATTATCATCCCACGCTGAATCCCTAGTAGAAAATTAGTGTGGGTCACGTTATTTGTCTTCCTAGGGGACTTACGTGGTTGATTATTTGATTTTATGTTAATTTTTGTCTTGTACAACTAATATTCAGTGTGTTTGGTGGAAGTCTTCATGAAGACTCAAGGGAAGGCCCGGGGGTCTTGGACCCACGTTAATTTTACCGTGACTACAAAATCAGTGCGGCCTGTGTTGATTGTTTCTGCACCAAATTATCACCTGTGCTTATAGGATTGTTTAGTGTACTCACACTAATGTGCAATTAGGTTGCCTCCTTGAATCGGTTGCATGTTTGCCCGCCTTGGGTCAAAATCAAATCACAACAACTTATCATTTTGTTTATCAAATTATATGGCAACCACAATACATTATAAATTTCATGTGTTTTTGTTATTGATAGTGTGGAATGTCGATAAAGTAGAGTGGGCAACCTAATCGTACACATCGGTATCGTTATTTCTTTACCAAAATCTCATCCTTCAAATGGACAGTCTCGGTTTGCTACTACTCAAAGCATGAATTCACTACATACAGGTCGTTAAAGGTAAGAATGTCCTTGACGTCAATGGTAATATGAATGTTTTAGGTCATCATCAAGTTTTGGATACAAAATCATCATGTTGACTCAATAAAACATTTCAATAACGATTTAAGATCCTCGTTTTGGTCAATTCCATATATTTTGGGGACTTTGGGAGATTTCAATTCCTTATATGAAAAATAATAATACCAAGTACATCATAATTTAGATAATTTTCATCATTTAGGAATTTTTGCATTCCACTACTCCCTAATAGAGGTTTAGGGTAATTATTCGTAGATTCGAGCTCGGAACAAATCATTAATTTTTTTTGTTGTTGTTTTTTTAATTGTTATAGATTTAGTAGGTAGTGTTACATAATACACCACCTACTGAAATTGGTGAGAAGTTTGTTGAAATGAACCTGGGGCAATTAGACTGTAACATAGGCTTTCTTCCACCTTGCCCACCTTGGTTTCAGCGTACGGCCATGCTCTGGCATGCCATGATGACCTCGCATTGGGTTTCAAACCCCCCAGTTTCGACACGAAGTCGATTTACCAGCAATTCATTTGCTCATGAAAAACGGGATGCCTTAACTTGGTATTTACACTAGGATGGGCGAGCTACGAAAGAGATTTTGAGAGAGTTATTGACCAATCGTGATTTGCGAAACTCATTCACATCGAGACTCGTGTGTCACATTTGAGTAAGGATCATTGACACGCTCATTGCCAATGTCTTCTTCATCTTTTTTCTCAGTGGTGATAAGTTACAAGGCTTGCTTAATGTTTTGTGTGGTACTACAATGTTTATCGTATTGAATATCACGTACACTATTTGCAAAGAGACACAACAAATCATCTTCAATCTTTAAAATGGTATGTCCAATTGTTACCCACATGACACTATTTGTTTACTTAAGTCACTTTTTGAAAAACAAAGTGCTTCTTTTTTAACATTTTGTATTGATTGCAAAATGAGGAGTGAGACAAGGAGTGAGGTGGCAACTTAAGGTTGATCCACCACATGTAAGAGATTCTTTAATAGATGTGTTTTAGCGTACTTTTATAAAAAAAGGTTATCAACGTATCTATTATATTAGTGTAATCGTGACTGACATTTGTAGTGATTCCTCTTATAAGACTAAGTCCGATCTTATTTCTAGACTCATTTTTAGGAATGTTTACATTCATATATGTTGTGACACTAATTGAAAACATGTTGGCACTTAGTATAACCTATACATAGGTTGCATTCGAGGTCAAGTCATTCTATTGGGTTGTACCTTAAACGGTGTACATGCCAACAAACACCATAAATAATATAGTCCCATGAACTGGGTGATTATATACACTCTAAACTCCATATTATCACACATGTGGCAACCAAAGTGCACGTGATGTTACGAAGTTTTGTAGTTTTAACATGGATGCGTGATACTATAGAATTAGTGTAGCATGTGACACTATGGAATTAGTGTAGCATGTGACACTATGGAACAACACAAAGTGCAACATATTTAATGGTGTGGTGTGGTCCACTCCACTTGACCTTCCCGGGCGATGTGACAAATGCATGCACCAACATTCAACAAGTGGCAGAAGACGAAGAAGAAGAAGAAGACACTCCACATATTGACACATGGCACAATACAAAGTTGGGGGTTGACTTCTTGGGCGGTTTGCATTAATGAAAGAAATTGTGATTTAAAGGAGAGACATGTGACAACAAGGAGGGAGATTTGAACTACAAACATCCTTTCCCTAGGGTTTTGGGATATTAGAGAGTGTGTGACATTATGGAGGTTCATATAACGGAGTTTAGGGTGTATCTACACGGTGTTTGTAAATTCTTAGGTGGCACAATTGTCTAGTCACGAGCGTGGGGAGGTGCGTTTGAGGTAGGTGGGGCATTCAATGCAAATGCCTTATGGTTTGTTCCATGTTGATTTCCTTTCCTTGTGAATTTGACATGTCTAGGTACTAACTTATATATGGACCTATGTAGGGTTCACACACCGCCATCCTCCCTATGCTATCCCGTTTTTTCATGTGGAACATGCGCGTAGAAATGGAGTGCAAATTCAACTATCATGCCCACTTTACATGGGATCTTGAGTCAAGAAGATGATGATGATGATCTCAAGCACTTGGTCTCTAAATCTCCTATCTATTTATCGGACATCGGAAGCTTGACTCACAATTCACGAGATCTCAATCTAGTACGACTAGGGATATAAGGAACCCCTTAATACCCTAAACGTCTTGAAATGGAACTCTCGCTTTGAGCTGATCAGATCTTGCTTATAGATATTTAGTTTTTAGCCTCTCTATTTTTTCGCTCCGAATATAACGTGACCGAGGGCTTGTTTACATAAAAATCGCTAGGCCGTGGCTCTTTAGAACCCTTGACTTTCATTGATGTAGAGTGTCTCGGGTCCCCGTTTTAGGTTTACATGAAGGTAGATTTTGGACTACAACCCATAACATTTTCAATGGACGAAAAGTTTATATGGATCCTCACATGATAATGTTGGCCAGGGTCGTAGGAAATGGTTTGGGACAGATGTTGAAGGTAGGCTTGACGGAATTTGTGGTGGAAATTTGGGTTTAGGCTAAGGACTTGTGCCCTTCAGAAGACGTTGGCCTATATTCCATGGACTTTTCTATGGTCATGCAAGAAAATGGGGCACCATGGTCGTTTAAGAACCATGACCTCATGCCTTTGGTGTAGCATGCCCTCAGTTGTCTTGGCATGCTCTGTGGGCCTAGAATGATGGTTGATTAACTATGATGTCATATTCATGTTATAATTCTCAAGATGTTGATTTGATCATTTTGAATATAGACACATGCCAACGGAATTGAAATGGATAGAAAACTAACTAGCCTCGGTGAGCAATCGTATGAAATAAGTTAATGAGATTTTCTATCACCTCCAAAAGCTTGATCTTAGGACTGCTTTACACCTAGAGGCCGGGCCAATTCCCCTTGAGGCCGATTGCATAAAATTTCAGCCCCTTTTGGGTTGGAGGCCGGCCTCAACTACACATTTCCCATATGTAAAGGCCTTAGGGCCAAGAAGCTAGGCCAATTCAATAAATCTAGCATAATCCAACGGATCTAACATAATCTAGCATAGAGACATTTATATTACCACATAATCCAATGGATATGGATCACTAAAAAAAATCACGTTTTAATAAAGAAAGTTCTTTTTTTTGAAATTGACATTGGCCTTCCATTTTGGGTGCACCCAATTCAATGAGCTCGGGGCATGTCATACCATGCATTTTTTTATTAAAAAATTCATACCACCAAATCGGCCTGGCCTCTAGATGTAAAAGGGTTGGGGCCAATTTCAACCTTTTGGCCAACCACAAGTGAGGATTTCAAGCCTCTTACACAATGAACTAGCCCGGCCTCTAGGTGTAAAGCGGCCCTTAAGATTTCAGGTTACATTATTCCTTATGTCTCAATGACATTTTCACATCTCAAGAAATATTTACATAGTTTTATCATCTCAAGATCGTGTTTGTGCTTACAACTTTCCATCACCCTACTTGTATTTACCCCCCATCACATGAAGTTTTCCATTAAAACAATCTAAATTTGTGATGAGTTAGCCTGTAAAGGACGAGAAGCTATTACACATTCTAAGATGTGATATAAGCATGCTTCTAAGAGTTTTCCATAGCCATGTCACTACCCAAAAAAGAAAAGTTAATAAGAAGAAGTGCCAAAAAATATCATTCACACAATTAAGATTTTAGTAACGAATATGTTTTTCCACATTGATATTGAGAATATGTATTCCATAAATTCATTATAGACATAGGATCTCATTCATTTTATGGAAATCCTCATTTCATTGGGTATAATCTTACACATTAAATAGTTATGAGAAGTTTATGTCCTTCAAATGGCAAAGTTGTTGAAATATCTTATGGAACGTGAACACATCAAAAAGCATATAGAATAAACATCAATGGATTCTTGTAATCAAGCTTTTTGAAAATCACAAACAACAACAACAACAACAACAACTTGGTTTGGAGCAAGATTGAGGCATTCAAGGGTTCACTAAGATAGTACCTAGGAAGGTGGCAAGTGGCAAGGCATCAAAAACCTTTATACAAGGGTCAAAAGAGAGGTCTAAAGCGGTAGAGCCAAAACTACTTTCGAGTCCATGGGTCCTACTACTTTGGTGTTTGGACCCCACAAAGAAGACCTCTAGCTTTCGGCAATCCTAAGCAAAGTCTATGAGGTACTAGGCTTAGGATCCCACGAGATGGATAATACCTTGTCATAAACGCGCCACATAAAGATCCCAAGGCAAGCACTCCCAATTTCCCAAAGCACGCACCATATATGGCATCATGCCCCCATCCGAACACACTAGAATCGGTTCCTTTGGTTAGCTTAAGTAGTTGAGGCCTTCCCGGCCCTCGACATTGAAGACCCTTGGCCCATACTTTACATTTGTTGAATTCTCACACATACAATATCAATAAAGAGGTCATAATTGTATTCTACATACTTCCTATAAGTTAATACATATCATGTCCCCGTCTGAGCACACTCGAATCGGTTCCTTTGGGGGTGGGGTCAAGTATTAGTTCTTCTCTCAAGGGTGGGAAAAAAATCCAACTTTTTTCGGCCCGTCCATTGGATTTTTCATGCAAGAAAAACTCGATTTATGCAAATAAAACCATGGTTTTATTCCAACCGGCAGTTATTCAACATTGGGCCCTCCCTCTGCCCCTATAATCTCAACTCATCTCCAATAAAACCGAACAAACCCGGATTTTGCTGGATCTCAAATGATCGGGTTTTCCTTTCCTTTCCAGAAACTATGAAAAAAACCCAACTGTAAAAAAAAACCGTGTGGTACCAACCTTGATTCTTCTTAGCAACTTAATTAACTTCGCTTAAGTAGTCGAGACCTTCCCGGCCCTCGACATGGAAGACCCTCGGCCCATACTTTACACATATGGAATTCTCACACATTTATACAAGACCAATAACGAGGTCGGTCACAATGGGACTCGAAATTCCTCCTAGAAGGTAATACACAATAGTCGGAAAGGAAATTGGTAGTAGGTGGGAGGAGCTCAAAAGGGGAGTCCCGATAAGCATGGGCACTTGTGGCTTGCCCAATAAGGAAGAGTCAACCCCACCCTTCCCTTCCTTCAAGCCTTCACACTTTCAACAAGTTCGTTGGTGGCCAACTTTTAAGTGAGGGCCCACGGTCCTCCCCAAAACTCCATTGAAAGGCGAGGCGATGTATATATATAAGAAAACAATGAAGGCCGATTTCTTGCACTCGAAGGTATGTATACTTATTAACTTACTTGCTTACTCCTCCCCAAGACTTCCACCACGTACGCGGGCGGACACAAAGACAGCCTGTTCACGTGCTTTTTGTATTCCTTATATTGGGGAGCACGGAGTGGGGGGCTTCGGGACTCGAAATTAGACCAACTAACGATACTAAAACCCCCCGCTAAATTAGCACGTTGAATAAGGGTGGGGTTTAGGGTTTAGGCTAACAAACTTGGGGTCCAAAACACTTAAACCCTCTTAAATGGATTTCCGGCTCAAGATTGGACTTGGGGTTGAAGGGATCTGTCTAAATACCCCCATCGAGCGTGGCTCGGAGGCCAGGTTCGGGAGGGGGTGGCAAGGTGGGGTAAAACCTGCCCCCTATTTTTTTAATTGGGTGGGGCCTTACTTGATCTCATAGGGGGGCTTCCTAGAGTAATTTGGGGCCGCAAGACCCAAATTTAGCCCAAAAAAAATCCCCAAGAGACCAAAACAGGGAGGGCCAGAAAAATGAACCCCACCGAACCTGGCCTCCGAGCCACGCTCGATGGGGGTACTTAGACCCACCCGGGTTGAAGCGTGGCTCCAAAATTGGGTGGAGTGTTTCATTGAGTCGGGACCAATGGGGTTGGGAGGGACATTGGTGCCACGTAAGGAGCGGTTTAGTTTGTAATGCTTTGGGCTTGGGCCCTAGTGTGAGCCCATGGGTTCAAATTTTCACTCTCGACAAATGTAAGTGTTGGTTTTTGGGGTTTTTTTGGTCTTGGACCTCCGTGTCGAGGTCTAAGAAACTTTGGGCATTGGGTAGGTAGGAAACGAAAAAAAAGAAGGTATTCATAGGCAATAAACATCCACGTCTAGATGATGTTACTAAGCATGTAATTGAAGCTAAATACACCAAGTTGTTTATTTACATCCTTTAATGGATTTTGCTTTCAATCGAAGATTGGACCTGAGCTTGAAAATTGGTTCCAAATTAGGAGATCGTAGCATATTGACCAAAAGATGGGTGTCTCTCGAACCGAAACTCAAATGTCATCTTTGATGCTTACAGTGGCAAATGAAACTTTCCTCCACTCCCTCAAGTCTAAGTGACTCTATTATGAAATGCACTTCATAACACTAGTCTCCTTGAAACTAGAAACACACCATCTAACATATCTTGCATATCTATGTGTTTTAAACATAAAATCATCTCCGTGTAGAGCGGGGAAGAAACAATGACAGAGGTGTCAATCCAAAGCACTTTCTCGCCAATAGGTAACCCCTCAAGTCAATTGGGACGAATTCTACTTTGCTACAATATACTCAACATTATGTAAATACTCTTCCTAACTAGACACCTATATTTCAAGTGTATAATATGAAAAACTTGTAGTTAACAAAAAACACCTAAAAACATGTGTCACGATGGACTATGTGCTCAAAATATAGACACCATTGTAAGTTTAACAAATAACATGATTTGGGGAACCTATGTGATCACTCAATGACGATTTTCTTTTTTTATAAGAAAAAAAACTAGAATACCTAGAGAAAAAATGGTCTTCACTTTGACGTCATGTAACTTATACACCTCATCTCAATCTTGTTAAATACTTCAATGGACAACATCCACTAAATTGCAATTGGTAGCGAGACGAGTAAATTCCGATCCCTTCAAACGCTCAAGAATGTACAGTCTACCCTCTATAAATGTTAACCCTCGGGAGTGGATCAAAGTTAACATTTATAGAGGTGTTAACAATTAACAATTAACAATTTACTTTTTTGAGCAATATACAAATCTTAACATTTATAAATATAAGCAATTGTGAAGAGTCCTTGTGAGAGAATACCATTCAAAAAATTGCAAACCCAATCAAAACTTTATTCAATATCAAGTTTACAAATCACGGGTGAAGTATGAATCCATATTATGGTTGTATTTCATTCGTTAACATTTATAGAGTCAAATTTACAAAGAAGGGAGTACTATTTTGTTAACAGTTAACACGTTTAACATTTATAGTGTGCAATATGCGGGGAGTAGAAGAAAGTTAACATTTAGAGAGGGTTAACACTTATAGGTGTAACATTTATAGAGGGTGGACTGTATGTGGAGTTGGAAGTGCCAACAATATGGCCCCGAATACCTTAGTTCGTGGGAGATGCCCATGAGCTAACTTGTCAACCAAGAGTCCAAAATCAAAATGTGACATCGAAATGGTTGTCATCCCGTGCCTATCATGCCTCGTGTACCGCCTTCCTTCCTTGCGTTGCATTTTCTTTTGTTGTTCGTGTTTTGAACGAGTCTTCTTGCAATCGACACTAACTTACTTGAAATCTCAAGCACGAGTTCTTCCCACGCAATAGGAGGTTCCGTGGGTCATATCATATCCCCTTCAATTCCTTTCACTTTGTCGGCTCTTTTACGAAGGGACGTCCAAACGCAAGTAAGCCACTTGTTTTGGGATCCTATTCATATTCAAAGGCAAATTGGGACCAAGGCTTAGTAACTTAGGGCCAAGTTCCATGTGCCGGTCCCAGTCCGTTTTTTAAATGGGTGAGAAACGGGTGACATCATCCAAAAAATGGGTGATGTCACCCATTTTATGGAGGGGTACTTCTATGTGGGGTGCCGGTTTATTTCGATTTCTTACTTTTTAACTAAATTTGGTGAATGATAAGACATGACACTTTATGAAGGTCACCGGCAATGAAGGTCATCTAGATTCTAAAAACATCATAAAATACACGTTCCCTAGGAGTACTCCTCAAAAGAAGGGACTAGAAGAACAAAGTGGCCTTTAGTATCCAAGGGTGTACCCTAGGTGACCGGCTAATCCGGTTACCGGAGCTTTCTAACCGGCACATGTCCTTCTTGTGACCGTTAGGACCGCCGGTCCTTTGGCACCCGTTCTTGCACAACACAAAATGTGGGGCACCCATCCATGAGGGGTACCGGTCCTTGGGTGAGAAGGATGGGCACATGGCACCACCCTCTTTTCACCAGCCCACCCATTTATTTTGAAAAAAACAGACCGGGACCGGCACATGGAACTTGGCCCTTAGCATGTTCGAGTTGCATGTAACTTGGCAAAGTTGTTGATAGGATTGCACACGTGAACATGATTAGGATAATACCAAAACTTAATCTATCTCTCTCTCTCTCTTGATTTTTTCTTTCTATGACATAGTTCTATATCGACACCGTCCATATGGTTCACGTGAACGCGTTCTTTATAGAGTGGGGGTATTTATTAGAGCTCTCATGTGTTTCGATCTTTGACTATTGGAATTGGAAGTGTAACACAAGCCGTTGAAAGCGGACAAGGTTCTTGAGGGCACTACTATTGGGGAGGAGACGACTATGAAGGGGACGACTATTTTCAAGCAAGCGGGGTAATAGTAAACCATGTAGTTGTCCAAGGTGCTCATGTTGACCCTTGTCAATCTATTTCGACCTTAGTAAAGTATGTAATACGCAATGCCCTCTAGGATCTCACCATGTATTGCACGATCTTGCAAAATTATGCGTATATTAGAATAGGTGTCACCCGCTTTGCACTTAAAAAAAAAACCCAACACCATCACTAGAGTACTTCAATTTTCACAATCTTCGTGTCTACGCATTCTAGACTAGGCACGTGACAATTGGATACACAATAGACCCATTCACACTTTTTCCTTGTGGTCTCATTTTGAATGTATTTGAACATGATCTTGTTTTATAGCGTGTATCATTGTTGGATTGGTATCGTCTTTACGCATGTATCTTTTGACTTTGCTCTATAAACCCCTTTTCAGAGTCACATATGAGTTTATAATTACGATTAAGGTGAAAACATAGAGAGAGAGAGAGACTATATCATTCAATAAAAATATATTGTAATTAATAACTACAATGGGTTTTCCATCTTGACTTTTGGTAACTTCACTGATATGTGCATTAGGTTTCCTTTGCAAATAGATTACTTCTTTCCATGCGCAAATTACCTTGGATCAAAATCACGTCACAGTTTTTTATTTTTTAAACTTTGTCGATCTATTTGTATGCCAGTCACAATAGTTTCTTCTTATTCTTTATTTATTTTTCCATCTCATGCAAAGAAAAGATGTGTTGAATTTGAAAGGATAACCCATAAAAGTTCGACTTGGAAGCTCGGCTGCCGATCATAGCACGGGGGGTGCACTTCATTGTCAAGTTGAACACCACGTGCGATAAAATAAAATCTACTTTTACATAAAAGCATCACCAAAATGGTTCAAAAGTTTATGATTTTTTTTTCATGAGTAGATATACATAGTATCTATTACATAGTAAAAATTGGTAACCAAATTTGATGATTTGTTTTTTTTATAAAACATACCGTTTCTAACTAGAATGACGCAACATTGAACTAAACAAATTACTACAAAAAATGAAGATGACTAAAAATTTCAAAAAAATATACAAAAGATATTATCAATGGTTATGTGTATGTAGAAAAAATATCATAATTTTAAAAATTATCTATGGCATGTAATATAGGGTAGCAAACTTTTATCGCACGTGGTTATGAAATGTAAGGGGGTGTGATCCCCCCGTGGATCATAGATAGAAGGCACCATCCCTCCATGTACATGCACTTCATTATGTTCTTTTGAAATTTCCCGAAATACTTCTTATATGTCAATAAAGTACGAGCACCAAAAGTTGAGTAAATGGTAAAGATGAATAAATCATTGGTTGCTCAACAATGATCTTTAATATTTCACACTATATAAAGCATAAATTATGGAAATCCTCTAAAATGTCATAATCATGGATTACGAGATCGGGTGGATGCCACTCATTAGCCCTTGATTTGAGCACATGGCCAAGATTTATCTCGCTTCAAGAGGAAACACTCTCTTTAGGTGTTTCTCAAATGAAAGCAGGAGACCATATCTTCTCCACCTAGTAAGCATGAGGATATCCAACTCCACCTTGCTCCATTTTTGTCACTTGAACATGTACAAGGATCAAGAGATGTCCACTTGCATCCAACTACGTCTGAAAAGCTTTGTTAAAAAGTTTCAGGTTGTCATGGCGAGACAAAGATCTCTCTAACTCTTGCTCTCTCACTCGTTGAATGAAACCATTAATCAGAGGAGCGAATCTTGACCGTTGGATTTACTTAACAATAAGCACAAAATGCAAAAGATGCCATCGAAAAGGAGTAAAAAATGACGTGAAACCTCAGTGATGTGGAGTGGACAATGGTCAATAACATTTAATTACCTATTGTATTCATACATACGCCACACCTTGACCTAAAAGGTGGTCCCCAAGTCAAAGTCTTGGGGAAAAGGAGACGCCACAATTTTCACCGTTTAATGCACGGAGTTTCACCTAGCTAGGACCTTGTGGCCATATATACCACGAGACCATCGCCCTACCTACCCGGCCCCTTTGCAATCACATTTCAAAAGAAATGGCTAGCCCTAACTGAATATGTGGGAGACTAATCTCACAATTATTAGCATTGGGGTTGACTTTATGTGTGTTTTCACATCATTCTCATGGTGCACTTTCACATAACCCTTTAAAGACTTGAAGAATGACGATACTTCGAAGTTGTGTTTCGATACAACATCTAGAATGGTAACATGATAATCATCATGTAAATGAAGTCGAATATCGCCATGAAGGATCACATCTACATGGTTAGAAATACAAGCATGTTGATGCTCAATGTAGTTAGAGGCAGATAGAAACTCCAACCCCTTTCAAGCAAGGGGCCGGTGTGAATAAAGTGTCCGTTCGTAATGCCAATGACCCGATGCCCACTGGACAAGGGGACATTGGGACAAATACTACCTCTCCCCTTTCGAGGATGGACACTATAGTGACACACTATACTTGTTCCTAGCTAGCCACTAGTGCCTTGAAGATACCGGACATGGTATCCCCCCAAAGGGCTTTGAGGTACCCATACAACAAGGTCCAAGGACCCCCCACCATAGTTGGGTGGACTAAGGTGGTGAGCACCACGCCGGCATGGGGAATAGAACCCACAACCTCCTCATTGGGGGCCATGAGCCCTAACCACCAAGCCAAGGCCCGTGGTGCCTTAGTTAGAGGTATATATAAGCATTGGAGATTCATCTTTAGCATGAATCGGCTCAAATTACAAATACGCTACATTGGTGGAAAGTTGGAATCGTAGTATAATTTTGAAGTGATTAATGTCTCTTGAGATGCGAGTACTTCACGTGGTTTGAAGGAAACCGTGACCAAAATTTCACCGTCCACATAACTTCACGATCGGGTTTTGGAGATAATTAAGAATCTCGACGACTATCTATTTGAAGCAAATTTTTAGATTTTAAAAACTTTTTATTTATTTCTCAAATTTGTTCAATGGGGATTCAAAGTCTCTTTTTGCGACATGCAGGCCATTATGGGTTGAAACTAAGAGCATGCATATGTAAAAGCTTTGTTAGCATCGTGAAGATTACATAGGAAGAAACAATTCCATGTCTACATTTGTTCCTCCAACCACCCATAGAAACAAAGGCAAACATGAAGATGAAGAAAATCAAAAAATATATAAAATAAAATAATAGATCCTAGCTAGAATAGTTTCTACAATCCGAGTGCATAGACCAATCTATGAGAAAGTTTTCTCGGACTAGGACCAACATCATAACATTACTCAACTCCACCAATTACGAGCACAATCCAATCATCCCATGTGAAACTCTAGAGCAAGAGCAACATTGTGAACAAGAACTTACATTTGTTCCAATTCAAGTTTTAATGTAATGTTGATGACTTTGATTTGGAAAATTCCTCAAGAAGATCATCTTGTATATGTAGAATCATATGTACAAGAATCACACACCCGCCCAAAAAATTGTACATGAAATAATTGGGCTTTCAAAACGCATCCACAAGGGGGGTGGTAAAACATGTCCTTTCCAAGTTTGTTGTTGATCCATTCCTGTTCGATCTCACTTTATCAAATTAACATCTATGATCCCAACTTAGAAATCAAATTGACTAGAAACACTAGTATATAGACTATACAATTCATTTGTGCATTTTCATCCTCTCCCCCGGTAGGTGTGGAGCAAAAAAATTGGTAAATCTAAGGAAAATAAGAAAAAAGGTGTAAAATGAGCTCAATTAGAGCTAGTTATTTAATTGACGTGTGAGAAGGAAGACCATAGTCGAGGATAGTGGAAACGTGAAGGATTTGAAAGGACTATGGTATGTTTGGGGAAGGTGCATCCCTAGAGATTAGCACATGCACTATTGTGATTAAAGAGGCTATGTTCTTCACAAGAAATAGAGAGTATATGATTTTTAACTTGAACTTTTGAGGATTTTTTGACAAAAGTCTTGGAGAATTGGTACGTTACATTAATTTAGGACGAAGGCGTGGACGAAGGATTGATTATTTGCAAGAAGGCTTATCCTATATTGTGAAGGTTTGGGACCTTGTGTAAGTATTGGAATGGGAAAGATTCTTTTGTCCATTGTCTATTGAATTATCAATTTTTGATTGTGACCTTGAACTTTGAATCTATTTTCATCGATTTTGAAAAATAAGTTGTACGACAATAGTTTCGGGAACGTTATGCAAAATTTGTTTACTCTTAGTGACAGAGAGGACAAAGAAAGTGTGTCCCTTCAAATCATAGCATACTTATTGGCATTTTTTTGAGATGAAGTCGGCTTAGTAGTCGTGGAAACCACTTATCATTCAAATTATGCAATTGTACTATAGGAGAAGTAGGTTGAGAACCTTTTTATTATTTTTATTATGAGTGGTTATATTGGCATGGGTAATATTCTCACCATTAATAGAATAAAATAAAATAAAATAAAAGTAACATCGGGGTATGGTTTGTACACCAATGTGAATGGGACCCATTCCTCTATACCGTGTTCATGTTTGACCAAGCGTCACTGTAAGAGTACTTCCTCCCTCTTGGAAGGTGGAATCCTTTAGATTTGGAGAAAACGCAATACCTTACATCTAGGGGGTGTAGGGGGGGAGGGGGGGGGTCTATGAGAGGGTTGACTTGCCAACCGGTTGCTCTGAGTGTGTGTATGACTGGATTGTATTTAGCGGTTTTCTCACTACATGTGGTATTTGGGAATTTGTCGTGGCAGTAGGTTAATTCAATGAATTGTATGGTATTTGATGAGGTTGGCATTAGAGGGGGTTGGTTGTTTGTGGGAGCGCCGAGTAAACGTAGTATGCCATGTACAAATAATATTAAAATAATATTAGATATAATAGTCGGAATCCAAAAAGAAAAAAAATGAGGATCCCATAAAAAGTATACAATGTTCTAACTCTAATGGTGTGTGGGATATTATTGATGCTTAGAATAGGTGTGGATGAAGCGGCTGGACATCAACAAAAGAGTATACCCTTACAATCGCCTCATAGTAAAAGGGATAATTAAATAATATTGTCAACTTTAGGTGAGAATTGTACTGCCATTTCAAGTTATATTAAAATGGATTAATCAATACATTGACTATACCAAAGTGCCCTTGGTTTTGGTAAAGTGACTAAAATGATGTATTTTATGCAAGACTGTCATCGATGGTTGCTCCTTTGATTGGACAAAGAACAAAACCCCATTAAAATGAACCCACTACCAGACTATTGATTGGATAAATATAGTGAAGTGTGTGACAATCATGAATGCATGTATTGAAGTCGAGAAATCACCAAGACCTTCTGTTTGTATAAATCAACTAATTGTTAGCCTAAATCCTAAACCATCTGAAATAAATCTATAATTGTCCCAATTAAAGTTATTTGAAACACCTAGAAGATACAAGAATCACCTTTTGAGTCTTCCCTAATCACTTTCTTGGGTTTTTTTTTGTCTTGTCCAAACTCTAGACTAATAGTTGTCATTTGAATTTACCCTATACATCAATGTAGACTACGGTTTCTTTGGGTTTTTATGTAAAGTTTATGGTAGCTTCCATACGTGAGAAGTTTGTGGCCATAAGGCTATATGTAGGACTAAGTGGCCTAACTTTTAGGCAAAAGGGTTTTTGTAGCAAAAAATTAGGTGGGAATAGGCTACAAAGTAAACTATAAATCACTAAGTGAGCAGGTTTGAACATGCTATGGGAAAGTAGGGATTTGAAAGACTATAGTATGTTAGGAACATATTCAAACCTTGATTTACGCACATGTTCATGCAAGAGTATATAGCCTAGTAGGTGTAAAGTCTCTCTCTCTCTCTCTCAAGGAGCTTCATGTTGAGCAAGATGGAAACTTTGATAGAATAAAATAAAAAATAAAAAATAACGCATGTAGCTAGGTATTGGCATGACTATGAGCCCGTTAGCCTATTGCTCATCATGGTCGTTTGTGATGTAGCTATAGGTGTGATGCCTCTTGCGAGGTGGACTCCTTTGTTGGGCCAAGAATTAATCTAGTTCATTCAGGAGGGGGGACATGTGATTGTTTGTTTATAAGTTTCTTTTTGTTTAGAGATAAAATATGTGAGGTATTTGATGGCATTTTGGTAAATACAATAGATTGGTTTTTTCGTGTGGTTAAATACAATTTTGGCATTGACCTCCCCGTGTTTTTGAGCCGGAGTAGGGAAATGCCTGGAACATATTAAGTAACTGGAGTTACAAACTTACAAGAAAAGAGGGAACTGAGGGATTTGAGTAGACAGAGCTTAGAATTGATCAAGGCAAAGTCTTCACTTATTTCCTAGTACAATAATCTCCCGTTTGAGTACGCATCCCGGTTAAGTACGCAATTTTTTTGAAAAAAATTAGGGTTCATGCTTTATTGTTTGAACATGCATGCAAAGTCATTTGTCGCAAATGCATGAATTTTTTACAATTGAAATTCAATGCTAGTTTGTTAATGTTTCATTGAAACGCCTCAAACAATCGTCACAGTTCATCATACATACATTCAACTTCCGTTTGGACATTAGAGCAAAGCAATTGGTCGTCGACGTTGAGGATAGTGTTGTGTTAAGCTTCGAAGCCTGTAGAGTTAGTAGCACTTTCAAATTCAACAAACATCTTGATAGGTTGGATTTCGGTGCAATGTGTTCTCCCGATTGTCCCAAACTTTCCAAATGGCACCTTCATTAACTTCATACTCATGCCCCAGTGCCCGCTTGCTTGGCACGTTCGGTTTGCTCAACTTTGCAATGATTTCACATGGTTGGGCTTCAATCAAGCAGGTTACCTTAGGTTTCATCCATTGTCTGTTGTGGTTCATTGAATTAGAGGGTCTAGAAAGTGATACGAGTAAAGTACGCACCTACCAACTAAGTGCGCACCAATAACTCTGGTTCAAAGTGCGTACTTAAGTGGGAGATTATTGTAGATTGAAGGACACATCCGACCATTGTCAACAACATCCAAAGAATCTACCTTAACTAATTATATTGGAAGGATGAAAGCACAAAGCACGAGAGTCGTGCTTATTAGTCTTCACCATGAATCCCACCCACAAGAAAAGATATGAAATACTTCTCTAATGGAGTCGTTGAAGACAAAACTCTTGGATTTAATGTTATTGTGAAACTTGAACTTAGTTCTTTGGAGTTCTAGCAAAGAAATGAGGTACAAACGAAGAGTCACTTGAAGAATCCATCGACTTGTCCTTTTGTTGTTTTACCACATATTTGACCTTTCATTTATCAACATTCCACGATCATTACTAAAAACTTTGATACACTATAGTCTATAGGTAGCCTTAAGCTACCAATTCGTAAATACGTCTAGCCAAGGAAAAGGGAAATATTTTAGTTTGATAGACTTGAGTTACTAGATCACCCCAAGTTTTTTTCCAAGCTCAATTGATGGCTAAGTAATGAACTAACCTCATAACAAAGGCTAAATTTAAGGAATCAAGGGACATGAATTAGGTATTGACCTATAATCATACTGTTCTCCCTCTTTAGTATGACGCGTTTGGGGAACACACACAAAAAAAAAGGTCGTATTATCCAGGTGTCATCTTCTCATTAATATGACAAATGGGGTAAAGTTGTCGTATTATCGAGGGAATATGAAAACATAAGTAATATGAGCTTAAAAATATATACAACGAGTTTAAGTAGTATAGATGGTATGAAATAATAATTTATAACTCCCAACAAATACAAATATTCTCCAAAATTCTTGAAATAGGAGTCCAAAGATCTCTGGTGTTGCCCACTCAAGTTAGCAACTCTCATCTTATCTAAATTTTCAACTAACTTTTGAAAAGTAATCATTTCATTGACACCAAAATGAAAAGAATTCTCGAATAAGAAACTAGACAACAATGATGCATGCCGTTTAGCATCAAGATACTAATGATACTATATCACCCGTGTACAAGGCAACATATTAGGCCACTCTAACCCTAACCCTAACCATGGCCATTCTACACTAGTAACCATTAAGTTTCCAATGATAAGTGAGGTTCCCAAGTAGTTCCCAAGTGAAAACGGATGTATTTTAGATGTGCATAACATAGATGAAAGGAATCTTGGCATTAACTACCTCCTTAATATGACGAAACGGAGATTTTAAATGTCACATTATTGAGTGTCGTAGCCGTATGAAAGAGGGAATTTTGAACTTAAAACTTTGGTCTCGCAAAAATGTGTTGTAATATCGAGGGTGTTGTATTAACGAGGTTAGATTGTATGCGAGTTGAGGGACAAAGACTATCGTCAAACAACATAAGTTAATTAAAGAAAATTGAAGACCATATAAGGGTGACTGCACTACATTTTCAAGTTACACTAAAAATGCTAATTAGAATGGGATTATTGACTACACCAAAGTTCCCTCGGCTTAGGTAAGAGGAAAAAGAAAAAGAAAAAGAAAACAATATACTTATTGCAACACTATTGACTATGATTGCGCATGTGCTTGCACATCACATGGGGTCCAAATCAAAAGATCTTCAACTGAACTATTGCCAAGGCAACTAGGGCGAGGTTGAGTGATTGTCACAAATGCATGTACTGTGATTGAGGGACGTCCAGACCGATATTGTTGAGAGAGTGTATGAAAAGTCAATCAAAATCCTAAATAACTTGAAGTGAACCTAAAATGGTCCTAATAAAACTTCTACGAGAGACCTAAATGATATACAAATCTCCCCTAAGTATTTCCTTGGGTTTTTTCCTAATTGAAATCTAAACTACAATCACAACATTGATGAATGAAATTACGGGCGACAATTCTCCATTTAGGACAATCATTTTTAACTTACAATGTTTACAAAGAATATTTGATTTGTTATTTCACAACGAAGTTCATACGACTTGTTATGGTGAGGCGCGACGTTCAAGCAATACCCTAATCTAGTTTATGCCGACTCACGCCTTGGGTATCTGGAATGGCCACACACCATGAACAACTAGGGATTGCCACTTTTTTTTTTTAAAAAAGGTTGGTGCCCTAATGAAAGAGGGGTGTGGTCCGAGATGACCTTAAACTATCAGGTGATAGTGGAGAGGTACCCATTTTGAATGGAGTGGTTGATCGTTCGATTCCCGCTGGGAAACTTTCTCTTTACGTGATGAAAAAAACCAGCTAGGTAGGTAGGAAGCCAAGAGCCCGCCCACTGCAAGGTAGGCAATAAACTCCACCTTGCATCAAGAAGATTCTTGAACATGGTAGGACCAACGGGCTCAACTACACGTTGGATTGCTTGACGCTGGTTTAAAATTTTGGTAGGTAATTTATGCCGGAAATAAGGGATGGGCATGACTTTAAAGTAGCGGCACAAGATCTTGTGGAGTATTAGATGGAGGGGTCCTAAGACTATAGTGGAGGAGACACCACAACTTCTCCACAAGTACAACATCACATTCTAGTCCATTGATGATATAATTATCCCCGTACGTGTAAGATAATAGTGGATGTATTTTGAAATCAATAAAGTGACCATGTAAAGGTGTATGACAAGCACAATATGTTGTGAAGATAGAAATTTTTAGCACTAAAAGAGGTTTGACCAAGATGGATGACCCACTTATATTGCTTTTATCAAAATAAAATGCCTATTTTGTCTTGGTCACTCCAAATTTAAGTTGACCCAATGTATAGGAAGGCGTGGTGGGGTATCGGTGGTGATCATTATGTCTCCAATGCATTAGAGATGTGTTGCAAGGAGATCATGTGATGGCATCGGTGGACATGCCCTAATTAACACATCACACTCAAGCACAACGGTGAATGTTCATGGCGAGAGAGAAAATTATTGCATAGATTCATACCTCTCATTCATCCATCTTAAATACATGCCCCCTTTTTGGTTTACATCTAATTTGCTTCCATCATGTGACACGAGACTACTAACCACATTAGATGATGCCAAAATGTGGAGTGTTTGATGCCAAATTCGACATCAAATCAAACCTAGAATGTAACCTCCAAATGATAGGTGGTTTCGGGATGTTCAAGTTGGTTAGTTGAGAGATACACATATGCAATAATCATCGTTCTCAAGTAACCACTCCTCATGGTGGGATACACTAGGGTCCAAGATCAAACAATGATATTTGGTTGAGAGCAATGACTAGGGTATTGGGTCTTAGGTATAAAAATAAATACAAAAAACCAAAGTCAGGCATCCGACGTGAGTTTGAGACCATTGGCCCTACCTTGCTAAAAAATCCTCTTGGTGCGGGGTGGGGTTTACTGACTACCTTGCGATGGGTGTGCTCTTGGCTACCTACCTACCTAGCTTTTTTCTTTGCTTTCCCCCCCTCTCCTCCATGTCAAGTAGAGAGAAGATTTCACAGCAGGAATCGAACTGCCAACCACTCCGTTTGGAAATGGGTACCTCTCCACTATCACCTAGTAGTTTAGGGTCATCTTGGACCTAGGTATGAAAAAAATGGAGTGGGGCAGTGATCGGGGAGATTTTTGGGCATAATCGGTTTAGATCCCAATGTTTGCAAGTCCAACAAGTTACATTTTGACATCCACCGGATTTCCTTTATCAAAATGGGGTATATTGTATAAATTTCTCAAAAATGATAAGTAATTTTCCTGCAGTCTTGAACTTCAATCGGTGATTTCTCAAACTCAACCGGTTCATTTGTAACTAAGTGCTAGTTCTCCCCAATCATTGGAGTGGGGTCAATGTGACATCATTATCCTGCCAAATCTCAACAATCCTCACCCAAAAAGACACTCCTCCTCATTGAAAAAACCAATCATCAAACTCGAGTCCAATCTTCAGTCTTGAAAACAAGAAAACGGTAGAACTGTGAGGCTCTGTCCTTTACTATGAAAGACTATAATTATAGTTGTCCACTTTGATCATGCCAATCCATGGCTATTTACTATACCAAACCTTTCTTGGATTTTGTGCACCTTCTTCTCAAATGCAGGTCAAGGATTTTGATATCACCGAAATTTTTAGAATAAATAATCAAGAACTGCCGAAATAACTATAGTTAACTAGATTTCTTTCAATGCATTTTAGGGAGCAATTATAGTTCTATATATACATATACATATACATATATGATTATAGTTAACATCCACATTAAATAAAGTGGACCAAAAATAACAAGAACAAGTAACGTCCAAGTGTGAACGCAAAGTGGTTAGGAAATTTGCTCTTGAAACGAAGAAGTTGATGCATAGTCTCTGTCCTACAAACATAGCCAATAAAATCCATTGAGGAGTACTATGACCCCCCCCCCCCCCCCATACCATGATGGAAACCCACCCTCAAAACAACAACAAACAACAACAAGTGCAACTCCCACACCGACAACCACTCCCAAATACAAGTTGCCAAGACCACCCACTCGCAAACTTACATACTTATCAAGGCTTTCCTACACGCGTGTGGCCACCACACACCAACCCCGGCTCATCCAAAATTCTCTTGTGGGAGTATCTTAAGCGAAGTTATCATTATTAATATTATTGTTATTATTTCTCCCTATACTAAGGGTCCGACTCGAGCTCAAGCGACCCATAGTAGTCATATATATATACTACTACTACTATGCCATTGGCTCCCCCCGCATGGCACCCGACTCAAAAGACCAAAGAGTAGAACAACTTTAATAAGCTTTCCAATTCAAGGGGGAGGGGTTTGACCGGACACCATTACAAGGAAGCCGCACGGTAAGCTCTATTGAAGCGCCTCGAACTTTCCTTACACTCGCCCTTTGACCCTCCTCCCTTTGAGGTCGTTTTTGTTGTGTTTTGGGGGCCGGGGGTACGTTGCTTGCCCTAAACTTAAACTTAAAGTTTCCGAAGTTGCAAGGAAACCCACCGAGCCCATGTAGTCAGCAACAAGCAAGCAATGATGTCATCACTTCATTACGTGTGTATAAGAAGATAAAATTTCTCTTTTGAGATGCTCATGTGTAGCTCTCTTAATTTGGGTAAGAGGGAATTGAGGTAGATGGGTCTTAAATGGTTATTTTTGTCCAACTAGTCCACTTTCTCCTAAGTGGTATAGACCCGTTTTCCAACCAATTACAAAGCAATTTAGCATATATGCGGTATACACATAGCTAGTTTTTATGTTAGGTAGGATTTGTGTAGTAGGTCGGTTGTCGTTGGGTGACCTACCGAGCCGGTTCCCATGCCCACGTGGCAAGCGAGTTGGCCCCACGAAGAAAATTGAACATGATGGATTTGTTCAAGTATTTTGTCACACGTGTTTGTCATTCTACGTCCAACTTTGCAAAGTCAACAAAATTTATGTTGAGTACTATTCACTTCACAAGAGTGGACCATAGAAGAGGAGATTCGGTCTGCTTTATTCGTAGCAATAGGGGAGCAACACCCTAGTGTTGACTAATATTACGGAGTATCACAAGATTGATCAACTATAATCTAACGAACATCATGAATTCTGGAGTTGTCATAGAACATATTTGAATGATGGACGACACAATGTTATTCAGATCCACAACACTGTTATGCGGGACTGACATTATTATGTAGAATATTTTGTCATTCAAACTGCATGTGAAGAATATTTTGTAGAACATTGTCAGTTCCACAAAACATTAATATGGATCTGAATAATGTTATGGGCAGAGTATCATATTGGTGAGTTTTTTTTTTTTTTTTTTTCTTTGAAACACGTACCGTATATATGCTTTGTTGTTGGTTGTGACTAGACGCCGTGAGCAAGTGGGGAGAGGGGGGCTAGAGTGTAGGTTCTAAGACAAGTCGCAAATTGGCACTCGCCGGTGGTATTGTAACTTTAGAGACACCCGACTACACTAAATAGGTAGATTAGTGTTAGATGAAGATTAGTGTTAGATGCAATAGTTACCTAAAACACTAATTTTCAACTAATATTACAATTAGTGTTTGAATAGGGTTTGAACAAATTATACCTTTTACTTGGTTCTCATATTCTTCTTTCTTCAATTCTTCATTCCAAGATTTACAAAATATCATCTAACACTAAATGCGCTCATGTAAATATTTAAAGTTACTACTTGGTACAAATAGTGTTAGAGTTGACATTTAGTGTTCTAACAATATAGAGACAATTTACATTTAATGTTTTCGTCGACTATTAGTGTTTCCAACACTAATCTACCTATTTAGTGTAGTTGTGATTTTAGGTAGTGGCTGGGCCTAGGATTCAAATCCCATGTCTTTGTGTTGGAATCCTAGGCGCATGTCCCATGGGCACAAAGAATATCCCACCCTCTTTTTGTAACGCTAGGTATGATGTTATTTCATCTTCAAGCTAAAGTGATTATATATGTTATTCCATAACAAACATAACAAAAATTAGAGGGACTTGAAGAAGATTACCTTGGATTGGAGCATACAAGCCAACCTACAACTAGTTTCCCCCATTCACATACATCCATATAACGTGCACTTGTCCTCGCATTGCAATCGTATGAACAAGGTGTATATTAAGCTTGTGGATTGTCATGAATTATTGAGAGTGATTCATGCACCACTACATAAAATATGATATTTAGTGGTTGAATGACTAAATACGAATGCATACACTAAATATCAATAACCCTACGAAAGTAACTAACATTAAATGTAAACTCAAACACTAAATATCAAATATGGTAGTATGTGGAAGTTACATGTTTGATTTTAGTGTTAGTAAAGATATGAAAATTATAAAATTATAAAATTATATATATATATATATATATATATATATATATATAACACAATAACACAAGGGAGGTGGCAGTAGGGAAGGTAGTAGCATATTTATGCCTAACATTAATTGTCAAAGAATTGAAAAATTAGTATTGAGCATGGTAGGGTGGTAACAACACTAAATGTTATCAAACACTAAATATCATATTTTGTGTAGTTATATGTTCCGGCCCCACGTATCAAGTAAACCATGTTGAAGAATGTTATTTCCCACACCTATTTATAGCGTTCACATTTAAGACAAGACAAAAAATCTTTGAGGTCCCTCTCATTATCATGATGTCCATTTTGGGAGCCCATTTAGGATTAACACCGAATCAACGTAGTCTTAACAATACACAAGTTGATGTTGGTCTACTTCATGGTACATAACATTAAGTAAGAAACATCAATGTTTTTCCTTGTTCTATCATGTTAAGAGCTCCAAAGTATAGCTTACCACCACTTTGGACCTATGATAGACATGGTGACAATCAAGCATTTATCAAATTTGCCCGTTTAATTGGTCCTTGAAGTGAAGAGATCACTTCAATTATCACAAAGTTAGCAAGATAGCATACACAACTTGAAGACATTACATTTCAGTCTAAGATGACCTTGAACTACGGGATGAAAGTGGAGAGGTACCCAAACCGAACGGAGCGGTTGGCGGTTCAATCCCCGGCCATGAAATCATCTCTTTACTTGACAAAAAACTAGCCATGTGGTCAAAAAGCACCTCATGTGCTCAAAAAAAGGGAAAAACAATACATTACATATTGTCAAGAACCACAAGTGGTTGTTCTTACAACACTTGGGATAGGAACTTGGGTGGTGGGGGGTTGATATATGCTATGTATGCAATATGAAAGTCCCCTAACTTAGAGCATGTTTACATTAGAGACCAATGACCAGGACAACCGCTTTTAGATTCTCCTAAGTGGTTGAGAAATGAGTGGTGGTCCCACTTCGCTTTACACATGATTACCAAAAATATAAGTGACAATGTCAAAAAGATGGATGTGAAAGTGACATGGAAATGACATGGAATCCTACACGTTCATAAATGAATAATGTTTTCCAAGCATTTGAATGTTGCAGCAAGAAAACCCAAATGTCTTTTAAAAAACACATTCTTAATAGAATTTAATTTAAATGTTTATATTAATAAAAAATAAAAATATCGTGGGGTTCTTTTGGTCGTGGTCTTTTGACTATTGACCACAACCGCAAGAAAGCCTAAATCAAATTTTCTCTTACGAGCCTTATTGGTCTTTGTAGACACCCTTTGTAATGAAGAAAAAAAATGGAAAAAAAACTTTCTATTGGCCTCGCCAAATAGTGGTCGAGTAAAAGCCTCCACAATAAATAGGCCCTCCATTCTATGAAATAAAAGTCAATTTATAATATTGTGCTCTATGTGTGTGTGTGTGTTCTAGATTCAAGAAATAAATCAACAATCCACAAAGGGAAAAAAGGGCCCAATGATAGTAAGGGAGCCAAACACGAGGAGTCTTCTTCCCACACATCAAGAAACTTAAGTTAGAAACATTCCGTCATTTTCCATGTTTTGCATTAAGTTAGGATTAAGTGAAGTGCACAATTGTAGTATATAAGTGGGACCCTAAAAGAAACATGCACTAATTAAGGGTAGTCTCGACTCTCAAGTCTTTCTATCACTAGAATCATCGTATTGGTATGAGCCGTTATCTCATTTGAAAGGTCAAAGTATTATGTATGCCATACATCATCAAGAGGTATTTAATGCATATAAGCATATCTCTCATTCATCGAACATTAAAACCTTGGAATAGAATGCATCTTGAAATTACTCTTTTAAATTGGTTTGAAATTGGATTCAATTTTATCGACCTTGGATCACTCTTGGAGTTGTCTAGCTCAAGTCATTTGGGATGAGTTGGCCACACATGTGTTGGAGATCAAGTTTTTCAATGTTGGGTGGACGAGAGGGGACATTGTACGTGATAATTTCCTCTTGCCTTGTCACTTTAGGGAATTAGTTGATGTTTTTCTTAATCCAACTTGATACACTTCTACATGTAGAAGGCGCTCTATTTCATATTCAATAGTGTTGGGATGCAGATTCCAAGGAGGATTTGAGAGGGTCTCGACCCATGTAGGATTGACACATGACAAACTTTGAAGGGAAAATAGTTATTTTTTGTCGGCATAGAGAGCCATGTATGGTAATCCCATAAGGCTTTTGGCTTCTTGGGTGTTGTAATCAAGATCATTTCATGGAATCATTTAAGATTCCATACGATAAGTAGTATTACAACCTCATATGTGGTCCAACACCTCAATCTAGGACACTATAGTACCTTATCAACTATGGCACTAGTTTTGAGCACTGTTGATTTTTGACAAAAGGGTCCTACCTTTCATGTGACGGCCAGTTTTACATCTTCATTGGTTTTTTGACGGTTTGGTGAAATTTCAACATGTCTTTTGACATTGAAGTTTTCAAACCAGGAACTTTATAAACTCTTACTAGTTTCCAATTCTTTTAATCACAACAACATATAGAAGTAACCAGTACAAAGTGAAACAATGTGCAATCAAATCACTTCCATTGGGTAGTTGTCAATGACCTCTATAACCATTCATGTGTGGAAATTGGAATAATGCACTTGTGAGCTTGTGTAGGAAAATACTCCTTTACCGTTTTAGTGCTTCATTAAAAGTTGACACCAAAATATATGCTTCAAATACATAGCAATGTTGATAAATCAATGATGATTGGAAAATCAACCCACTTGCAAATGGATAGCAAGAAAATACATGTGAAATACATGTGGCCTTGGTAAGTTGTAACATCCAAAAACAGTGGCACACGTGGATGCACGAAGATCCAAGCATATTACACTAACACTTCTTGGTTATAAGATGTTGACATGTATTATGGAATTTCATATGTCAAGTGATATGTCAAGTGATGGGTTGAAGGTCTTGGCCCTATAACTTTTGACGGGTCAGGTAAAGCCAATGACAATGACCGATTGTCAAATGGGTTGTGACGAGTGCAAAAAACAATCTTGGTTTTGACGATTGATGTCATGTGTCATGCAAATGTCGGTTTTAACACTTGCAAAATCTCACATGGAATGAAAATAAACTCAATTTTAGCAACCATATTGTGTCCCCTTGTCATGTACTACAATAGTTATGATTAGAAATAGGGTTCGGTATTTGAAATTAAAGTTTGAGGATTCCAAAAAAAATTTGCAATTTTTTATTAAAATTCTCTACTAATAAACTTAAAGAAATCTATGTGGATATGTGGACAGTCAATCAAAATTCTCACAAAATTCAACACCAAACTGAAGGCCTTTTTACGTAGATGACCAAGGGCCATGAGAAGAACAAAAATGATTTAGGACTTCTTGTGGTCACGGGCAGTGGTACCGAAGATCGTGACTAGGGAAAATCCACATTACTTTTAAGAACCCCTGGTCACATTAGATAGTGTAAAGCATACTTAGAGTGGGATGTAATGCTTATGATTCAAAGCTAGTTAAAAAACAAATTGATAATAGTAATCGATAAGAATAGAACACACTAAGACATAATATACTATACATAGATTTTAATTCACCACGACATGATCACCTTCATCTTTTGTTGAGACAACTTATTTGGGATGCTGACCCGAAGAAACTTGGGTAACCATCAAACACAATCCACTTTATACTCTTTCAGGATTCCACGCCACTTCCACATCAATTTTTCATCCATTTTTAACATGCTCATCCAAGATTACTTTTAATTTTGCGTAAAACAAAATAAAACTGCCACTCATTTCTCAACCAACGAGAGATCAAGAAAGTAGTGATCATGGTCACTCGCTACACTAAACAGGGTATTTAGTATTTGATACACGAAATACAAACCCATACACTAAATATCAATAACCCTATGAAAATAAGTAACACTAAATGTAAATTTAAACACGAAATATCAACTATGGTAATATGTGGAAGTTACATGTTTGAATTTAATGTTAATATGGATATGAAAAAAAACCATATAATAAGGGTGGTGACAACAGGGAAGGTAGCAACACATTTACGTCTAACACTAATTGTCATAGAATTGAAAATTAGTGTTGAGTAGGGTAGGGTGGTAATAGCACTAAATATAATTAAGCACTAAATATCCTATTTAGTGTAGTGTACTCAAACCCTCAAAGCTATATAATTTCCAATGTTCCGACTTGTAAGGTTCGGGTCACATATACTAAGAAGCCAATTTGAGTGTTGGGGCACATAGTAGCTCGCGTTTATATAGACTTAGTTAAAATTATGTGGTCCTAATTCAAACAACACTCCATCGTGGGCACTGACATTCACGTTGGCGAGTTGAATAGTTTGCAAATCAAATGGCCACTTGAATATAAATCTAGAAACTAAGATTTGCGGTTCAATTGTCAAAATAGATCAAAGTCAATACCTAGATCCAAGGTGCGCCCGACATTGTCCATTTTATGTGCACGTATATGACCATCATGCGGCAAGGTCAACAAAAATAATGGAATTTTAGTAATTTGCATTAAAACCATACAACATCCAAAAGTCCATTCATCGGTCCCACCGTAAATTTGTACACACAAATAGTGTGGGAAGAACTGATCACACCTCACCTATTATTGTGGTTCACTGTAATTTCAACGAACAACAACACCACTGATCAATGTATCATGTTTCCACCCACGCCAGTTCAGAGCCCACATCTCCATATGTTAAAAACCAAGAATATGGAATCAATGAATTTCAATTGTTTTTTGTTTTGTTGAGAACACGTAATATTATCACTGTATCAACATTACACAAGAATATAAGTATTTTGTTAACATTTAATCACTTTATGTATCAATCAACATTTTGTCAATGTAGATGTTGCCTTGATTTTCAACCCACGTGTAAGATACAGTGGACCACAATATTTTACTCGTGCTAATTTGTTAACCCCATAATAATAGGTGTGATGGTGGAGTTTGTGACCTCTTGTGTAACTTAGGACGTCCAAGTAACGTCCTCAAGTCCAAACTTGTGTCCCAAGTTGGCCCATAGGACACCTTGCATGTTATAATCGATTCCCAACACAATGGAGAGGCCAAGTGGGACATCGATCCCTTGTGCATAGCTTAGCTCAAACCATAAGGTGCTTCTAAAAAGCACATGTCAATATTTAATGAAAGTGGAGTGTTGAAATTTGACTAATCCCGACTCACTATTGTGGGAATACGCAAGGAGGGTTTGAATCTTCCACTTCCTTGTGGGCTAAAAAAACAAGGACACGCCCGTGACTTGACATTCGCTTCTAGGTGTTTAGTTGCCGTATAAGGGAGGAAAATCCATGTGTTTTATCATCAAAATGTGTTCAAGTGTATGGAGGAGGTTAGAAATAATGTTCCAATTCATTCCTTCCCAAGAATAACCACAAATAAATAAAGAATGCATTTCAAAGACCACGACACCAAATGCGATGTCTTGGTGTGTTGTAAGATATCACAATTGGAGCTCATATGTGAACTCGGAGCAGGTTTACTGAGCACGGCTATGTGACAAGTATAACGAATAAGAATGTTGATATATAAATGAACAAGTAACGAAGGCCAAAAATGCTAACATCTACATTCTTCCTTGTTTTGAGACGACGCGTGAGTTACCAAAGGGTCGATGCAACAGACGTGTGGGTATGTATTTTCACGTGAATGAATCCATATATGACCAAGGGGTTGATCATGTTGGCCAGTTTGGACACCATCCATCAGCATCTCCGGTTGTAATAATGTGAAAAGTGGTGGACCAACCCATTTCTCAACATAATCCCCGACGATTCCATGGCTGGAACTGGACGGGAAGTTTGGTGCGATAGGGGCATGAGTATGAAGGGGTCCTTGGATGTCGAACGCGTAAGGATAGATGCTTTAAGATTAAAAATAAAAAAGGGACGCCTTTGAACATGTTTCCTACTTTCTTACCTATCTATTGTACATAGTTTTGGGATTGCGGTCGCGTTTACTTGCGTAATTTGTTGAGGCCATCAAGAGAGCAATCCGATGCCAACAACTTATAGAATGTTCCGGTGCATTCTTCCACCATCACGGAACACTACGAGCTAGATACCAAGGCGGCATGTTTTTGACTCTTCTTTGATTTACTACCTACCCCCATTCGTTAATCTCGTGCCTTGTTACTTACCCATGACAAAGCATCCCAATGGAATGTGAAGGGCATTCCCATCCCACATAATCGCTAATACCAATAAACACCGTACTAGAACACATGGATCAATCGTCACATACATTTCACTTCATAGTGCACCACTTGCTAGCAAAGCGGAATGTGACACCGTCAACTCTTTCCTTGATGTAAAGGATGGGGGTTGGCATAAGGTGGATAGATGGGTCTTAAACGAATACTATTTTAAACTACCATACTTCTCCTAGAATAGGAACACACACGGGTAGATCACTTAGTGCATTTTAAAAACGACGTGCGGCATAATATAGAGAGGATTAAAATCATTTGAAATAAAAATTATAAAGGAATTCCAAATAATGAAGGGGCCATTAAATGTAGACAATCCCATTATAAGTAAGTTAGATGGACATAAAATGTGGGCCATTATTTTTTGTAAATTTAATATAGGGGCTAAAGATAAGGATCCTAGAAGGTATGTTTAGTATGGTATGTAAATGGGTTTAGGACTCACGGGGATGGATGATAATTGGGATTTCCGTCTGTCCAAAAATGGCTTAAAAGGAATATAGAGTACAAAAAATTGCAGTGACTTGGACAATATAAGTAATGGAAGGGTGTAAACAAATGGGCCATTTTTGAAATTTAAGTAATTATAGGGAGGCTTTAATTTAGCCCTTGAAGGTAAATAGCCCCAAAACAAAAAATCCCCAGCCACACGTGGTGCACAAAAATGCCTTAGAATGATCTACCCATGGGAACACACGATTAGTATGGGATGGTTAGCAAATCTAGTTAGGGTTGTAGCAACTTTCCTCATGGTTTTTGGAGCTTGTGTGAATATCTTATCTATCGTCAAAAGTGAGGATTTTTATGCTCATGAAATGGTCATATTTATTCCCCCTCTAATTATGGTCATTGCTGAGCTTAGGACGGTGAACATGTTTTGAGCTTATATTTCAATCTCTTATAGAGCACGTGTTTTTTGGGGTGTCCGTACTTGGATGCGCACTTTACCATAGTCCGCTCGAACATAAGTGTTTGATTAAGATAAGTAATTGAATTAGTCACAACTGCCTTAATCAACAAGTTTGGTGAAAATTTGCAGCTTGAAATAACACTATGACCCCTCTATCATGTAATGTAGTCTAAACACACTCTACAAGGGAGTAAATGAGCTTTTCTTAACCATGTCGGTTCGTTACACGATAGAATTATATGTGAATTCCAAAAACCCTCATCACCCCCCCCCCTCCCATGTGTCTTGTGTTGGTGGAGTTGTTGCCATATGAATCAAAGAGGCCCAAACACGGGGAGGTCACTTCATTGTCAAGTTGACACCACGTGCGGACAAAGTTTGCTACCCCTATATTACATGCCATATATAATTTTAAAATTTATGATATTTTTTCTACATATACATAACCATTGATAGTATCTTTTGTATATTTTTTTGAATTTTTTAGTCATCTTTGTTTTTTTAGTAATTGGTTTAGTTCAATTCTGTGACATTCTAGTTAGAAACGGTATGTTTTATGAAAAAAACAAATCATCAAAGTTAGTTACCACTTTTAACTATGTCATAGGTATTGTGTATATCTACTCATGAAAAAAATTTGATAAAAATTTGACCCATTTTGGTGGTGCAACTTACCAAAAGAAGATTTTTTTTGGTCGCACGTGGTGTTCAACTTGACAATGGAGTGATCTCCCCGTGGGCCCAAAGACATTGTGAGTTCCAGGGTGGGTTGGGAAAAGATTTGTTAACTATTGAATATATTTTATCAAGATTCCATTTTGGCAAATAGAATATTATGGCATATTATTAATTTTTTCTTTTACAAAATTTAGGTATTTGACAACCGAAAACCTCCAATTTTTCCACAAAGTCCCATATAATATAGCTATTTTTGAAGTGGTTAGAAGATGAGGCCTTGATGGGTTTTTGAATTTTGGTAGTTTTTAGGTTACCATTGTGTTTGGAAGTTGCTCGTCGTTCCTCACTTGCCACATCTGACCACCAAGGAGTTTATCTTTTGATTTTGTTTATTTATTGATTTATTATTATTATTATTTTGAAGGGAACAAGTGAGGTGCTTGACCACCTGATTAGTGTATTTTTTTAATCAAGTAGAGAGACATTTTCACAGCTGGGAATTGAACTGGCAACCACTCCGTATGGTTTGGCAAGGGGTTTGTCACTCATGCCATCCCTTGGGCTTGGTTGGAGCCTCGGCACCATTTGAACATCCAAGAACTTGCATTAGGACTGTTTCCGGCTTAGGACACACATAAAGCACCAAAATGCATTGAGAGCACAGGGAGGTCACTCCATTGTCAAGTTGAAAACCACGTGTGAACAAAGTTTGCTACCCCTATATTATATGCCATAGATAATTTTAAAATTTATGATATTTTTTCTATATATACATATCCATTGATAATATCTTTTGTATATTTTTTTGAAATTTTTGGTCATCTCCATTTTTTCTAGTAATTTTTTTAGTTCAATTCTGCGTCATTCTAGTTAGAAACGGTATGATTTCTAGAAAAAACAAATTATCAAATTTGGTTATCAATTTTTACTATGTAATAGATACCATGTATATGTACTCATTATTATTTTTGATAAAAGTTTGACCCATTTTGTTGATGCAACTTAGAAAAAACAGATTTTTTTTGTTCGCACGTGGTTTTCAACTTGACAATGGAGTGGCCTCCCTGTGATTGAGAGTGACTGCACTAAATGCGATCTTTAGCGCCACCAATTCGTCTCAACACTACTTGTAAACCACGGTGTAGTGTCTCCCACACTAATAAATGTGAACCCAACATTATTTGTCATTCCTTGTGAATTTATTGGATGATTATTGTCACTTATGTAGTGGTTTTCCATCTAGATTTCAATCATCCATGACTTTCTTTCATCCCAAGTTGTTGACAGGTGAAGGTAGGGTTCTGGCCAATGGATAAACTCTTCCATCATCATCCATGACAATACCTCATCACAAGTTGCTGACAAAGAGAAGGTAGGGTTGTTGGTTAGTGGATGAACTCATCCATCATCCATGACAATATTTGTCCACTTATTCACGAGAAGTGCCATCCGAAAAGTTACGATGTAAAATACCAAAGGACACTAAATATCATATTTAGTGTAGTTAGGATGGTGGGTTCTTCTCCTTGGGGAATCTCTCATATGATGATTGTCCAAAACACCTACAAAGAGGAGGGTGAATTTGAGGTGGGGACGATGAAAATGTGGATTCTTAGCGTAGAGCCCAAATGTTGTTATTTAAAGCTTAAACAAACCCTAAATCAGGATAAGAAATCCCGCATTATTCTAATTAGCATAATTTGGGATGAATCAACAACCAACTTACACGGGGTCAGTTTTTACTACTGACCCTTCAATAAGTGGTTGGGAAACGAATTTGGTTTTCACATGTGTACTCCACTCCACTCCACTCCAATCTATGATGCATTTCCATTGCACAATGCATCAATACCGTTGCACTGTGTTATAGGAGCAAACCTTGAGGGGAGGGTCCGACGTTTTTTTGGAAAACCCCAACACGAAGGGCCTCTCGCTACTCAAAACACATGGAAGATTCGAGTGACACAATACATGCCGAGGCCCTCGTAATGCACTTGTCCCCCCGTAATACCCCCCCTGAAAAAGGGAGGCAATCCAACATAACGTGTCGAGTGTGGGAGAATGCATCTAGATTACACACCCAAACAGAATCCCGAGTATGTTCATGTTACAAGTACAACCCGTAATGGTGGGAACACACCACCCACCTAGTATTATTCATCAAGATTCCTTGACACAAGACAAATATTAAAAGAATCCCACAAAAACACCAGCGTGTTGAGTCACCAAATTGTTGTTATTGTTGTTGTTCTTTAAGAACTACACTACACTACACTACACCACACCAACATTAGCCCAACAACCTAGCTAACACACGGACGAACACACTCACTCACTCACAAAGGGAACGGGAACGAAAACTAAAGCTCACCGAAATCCCCTTTGTCCACGGTGCACCGGATGGTTCCGGGGAAGGATTGGAAGGACGGGTTGGCCGGGTGACCCGCAGCGGAGGACGGGGGGTAGGGGGCGGGTTGGCGGGGTGACCCGGCGAGCCCGCGTCGCACCCGGCGGGGCCCGGTCAGAAAGGGAAGACTTGGGGGCTTGGGAGGGGGACTTGCGTTGGCAGGGGGGGACTTGACTTGGGGCCTACTCTAAAGAGAGTGCCGGCCACGGAAGGTGAAGAAGCGGTGGGAGAGTGTGCGTGTGGGGCGACGGAGGAAGAAGGCCGAGGAGGAGAGAGAGAGAGAGACGGGGACCGGGGGGGGGGAAGATGGCGATGGCGAATAACACCATCATCAGCAGCACTATGGCAACAGCGCCCGTTTATGAAAACCCGCACGGCCGCTACTTATATTTGCGTCTCCTGCCGTTACTGCCTTTGCAGCATGTGTGAGTGCCTCTGACTCCATCGCCGCGCGCTCTCTTAGGGTATCAACCACCTTGTATGAAACCCTCGCAGAGCGGAATCGGGGCGCATGGGGGCGAGGTTAGTTTTGTTAGGGCAGATTTAACTTGTGGCAGAGTGTAGGAATAGTGCTGGTGATGCCGGTAGGAATTTTTATATAGCGGCCCTAGGTTGGGGGTCGGGGTTTGACATTGTGCTCTGGTGTGTTGGACTTCCGCAGGAGTTCCGACGGCGTGCTCTAGATGTATGTAAATACAATTGTATCAAGGATCATTCTTTTAAAATTATTAGTAGTTACCTTGTGTATAATGGCAGTGGTTAACCATGGAATTCTGTACAACAAACGCAACAGTAATCATGATGATAGTCGTATGCCTATCCCTCCTCCTCCTCCTCGAGGATTCTTCGATGGTAGCAACCGGAAGCGCAAGCAAGCGTGCAAGTTTGCTGCTCAAATACGTGCAGTGGCATCATGTATTGGAGGCCAGACAAAGTGGAAAGCATTTAAGCGGACTCGAACAAATGAGAGTGATGGCACGGATGGCGCGGATGGCGCGGATGGCGCGGAGTCTCCAGAGGCAACTTGTCTGCACGGCAAGGATGCCATGGAATTTTTTTCCCAGGGCCAGATGCATCACATTGATGCCCGCATGGGGGTCTGGAATAATGATAAGGTGTGCAAAGCTTCCGGGACCCTTTGTGAAGGGGCTGGTGACTTAGTGAAGAGCGCAGCATCATCGGTGGTCCAGAGCCCCTGGCGGTTTATGTTTTACGAGAAAGGGGATTGGGTGGAGTATCCTGAGGAGGCAAGTCGGGTAGCATGGGAGAATCTGAGAGCAGGCAGCCCAACGGCTGAAGTTACCGTGCAGGGGCGTGGAGTGTACCTTCTAAATTTTTCAGAAATGGTGCAAGTTAACCGTCAAACAGGTTATATACGATCAATTGCATGGATAGACGATGCTCAGCAGTGTTCAGTGCCGGTGCAACCTATTGAGGGCCCACCTATGGTGCAGTCATCATCATCATCTGTGGGTGATCATCACGTGGACATTATTCCAGTACATAAAGCATGGGTCAACCAGCATCGGGCGTCATGGCGGGATGGGGCAACCAATTCGATGGCGAATTGTCTCCTCAGCTCCGCCCAGAGGAGTCCCGGTTGCGAGTTCCAGTTAATGGAGTCGGTTGTATCATCACATGATGATGTCGATGATTCTGCAAGAGTGGCAGTGGATACCGATTTTGAAACAGTCTCATTTCCAGCCAATGCACGACCCATTGACCTTCATGACACTGGTTACGGTTTGGGTTCTGCTATTGCAGTTGATTGTGGGATGGAACCATCCAGTAACGGTTATGTTGCTGGACATAGTTTGGATGCTTCTACTACTGCAGTTGGTTGTGCGTCCAAAATGTCACACATGTCATCTGAAGTCAACAATGAACAACGAACTGACAGCGTTCGGAACTCATCGCGCTACCCAATGCTTGGCAACAAGCTCCTGGCTTTGGACAGTGGAGAAGAAGAGTTCGAGTTTGTCAAGAGAAAATTTATTGGAGGGCTCACCAAGTTTGGTGGGGAGACTATTATTACTGGAATATATCGAGATGCCAGTCCTCTAGGACAGGCTCGGCAGCAAGCCTTTCAAAGACAGCAAGAGTTGACGGAACAGGCTCGCGGTAATGCCAATGTACGCTATGCATGGCACGGGACTTCAAAGGCAGGAGTGACTGGGATAGTTCTTCATGGCTTTGGACAGCCAAGAACAGCAAAGAATGGCTCCGCATATGGAGTAGGAGTTTATCTTGCCCCTGAGAATCACGCATATGTCAGGTGAAGCCTATACTTTTCATGACGAGAGATGTGAGTGGGTATTGGGGCTGCCAGTAAAGTGGTCGGTCGATGAAGATCAGTGTTCAGTTGTTTGTGAGCTCTGGTGAGTTTGGGATATGCATCTCTCTTGACTCATTGAATCCTATTGAGGGTGGCAGCAAGAACTGCATGATGCTCAAATTTGGATCAGAAATGCATATTGTTTTTTCCAATTACTATCTCAAAACACTAATTTTTTTTTCTCTTTTTGGGTGTGTGTGCAGCTGTGTCTATGCAGATAATGATGAAAATGGTGAGAAACATGTAGTTCTGTGTCAGGTCATTGTAGGAGCTTGTGAGCTGGTGAAACCCGGATCGGAACAGTTCCATCCTAGCAGTGAGCAATTTGACACAGGTGTAGATGATCTTTTATCACCCAAACGGTTGATTGTGTGGTCCACCCACATGAATACACACATTCTCCCTGTTTATGTGGTCAGCTTCAAACTCCCTTGTAGATGGCATGGTAAGCATTCACATCTGCAAGTGGCACATCTACCATTAATATTTGTTTCATAGTATCTCTTTTTGTGTTAGCTCAATCCCATGTACTACTTGCTTAATGTTTTCTGTCATTATTCATTTACAAGACTAGCACGAACCTGATATGGTGCTTCATCTCTAAATGTTTGGCAGAGCTGTTGACTTCTTTTCAAGAGAAGCATAGAGGTTTTTCAAAATTCTGTCAAGAACTTCCCAGGAAGCCTTTCATTTTCGCAAACCAGGTGAGTGCTTCATTATGTTAGACACCCGTTGTTTTCATGATGGACTGTTTCTAGATAGCCCTGGTGGTCAGCATAAATGTTTGTCTAAGATTCTTCAGGACTAGTTGCATTTTGTGTCTCAAGCAAAGTAAGAATATGATCTCATAACTGCACTCCACACCATTTCCGATAAATTCTGGCTACTAATGATTGGTGTTGTCGAGTCATTGATCCTATGTGTTTTTTTGTTTTATTTACTAAGCAGCAATTGCAGTGATTACTGATTAGTTTCAGTTCTCTGCAGATATGTCAAAGGAAGGAATGTGTACATGAAGAGCTGCACAAGCGTTCTTACTGCCGGACACAAGGACAGGCACCAACATCAGCCTCTGTATCTTTTCCTAGCTTGTTCACTCTACTTCAACCCCTCATGTGTGAAGAGAAGCTGCAGATGCTGAAACATTATTATCATCAGTTCAAGGTATAGGCTACACGTTTGAAATAGATATTCTTTCTATGTGCATGTTTTGATTTGTTTTTCTCTATCTTGCTATCTGAGCACTATTATCCATTTTAACCAAGACATCCATTTTTACAATACACTCAAAAAAAACATTGGTTCATATTTAACAAGAAGAGCATTCAAAGGCACTTGTTGCTGAGTCAACAAAGATCTTCATGTGTGTATTTTTGTACTTCGAATTTCAGACTAGATTCTTGTACCAAAATCTCAAGGATTGCACTTTTTGTAGGCTCGGAAGTTTCCTCGTGAAAAACTTATACAGGAGTTTCGAAATGTGGTTGGAGATCACCGTCTGGTCCATGCAATTAAATTGCTCCAGGGTCATCAGGTAGCTTACTTCTCTGTTGATTAATGATGTTTACTGCTAACCCATGTGGAACTCTTCCAGACGTTGTGACTTGAGGAGGTATTTTTCTATACCCTTGGTAAGCATGAAGTAGAGTTGATGTATCTTGATTAAATAGAAGATGTGCTGTAAAGAGAGTTCAATTGTGTGCATGTACTGCACATGGGAGGAGCTTCAAATAGTATGATTTTTCGTTCATTTTCTGACCTTAATTTTGGTTGGCTGCAGATGTCTAAGGAGCAAGAGCAGGTGCTCTATGGGTCCCCAACATCTGTTCCTGAAATTAATGTGAGCTTTGCAAGTTCATTGCTCCATGTTTGAAGCACCCACTTATCTCTGCACATCAATCAAGGTGAGGATGAAGCACACACAGGCTGATTGGTACCTCTGAGGTTATTGATTTAAATAGGTCATATGCCTATGCTCCTCTTATGTGAGGAGCAGAAGTTTTCAGATTCTGGACATTAAGTGCAGTAGCCACAATTTTGCTATACTTGTTTTATAGATGTATATGGCAGAATGTGACCGATACGTATCTTCTGAGGATTTCATGGGGCTTGGTATCAATCGTACAGTTTTACGATATATAGCTTCCAACTCAGCTGACAAATCTTGTTGGTGAGTGGTCGCAGTGCAACATTGCTGTGCATTGTGAAGGGGCTGCTGTAAGGACTTGTGACTGACTGTCACAATGTTAACAGTGTACTTGATTCATTTTCAATTGTCATGTCACTTGAAATGAATGCAGACCATTCAATTTCAGTTTCTTTTTCAGTTTCTTTGAAATAGTGAAATCACCTGGAAACAAGCTAATCAATTGTGGGCTTTGTGTCTATTGCAGGTAAGTTGGGAATTTTTATAGAATGGGGATGAGGTTGCTTAAGTCAAAAGAGTCTTGTATCCAGCTCTTTTCTGCTCATCGCTCAAGATCTGTTCAGAGAGTAGCTAGCACTTATGTTCATTCTACTCTGCGTAAGTGGTAGCTTCAAGGAATAGTTAGAACTAGTGGTTTTTCTCTGCTCAGTAATTAGGGCCTGTTCAGATAGTGGCTTGTCCATCAGGGTAATCTGATTTACCCTAGAGCAGATGGCTACTTTGGCTTTGCTACAAATCTGTCGACTAGAATTGTCATGTACAACTTGTCCAATACAAAAGCTCTTTTTTCACAAGCTGTCTAGTCAGAGTAGCGTATGAGGTTTGGATAGATTTTCAGGTCCACTGTTGCATCTGGGTTCATCACTATCTTCCTGAAAAGTTCTAGTACTAGTCTTTTTGCAGTTTAGCTTGAACTCCTGAATGCTAGTTCTCCCTGAAGTTCTCTTCTGAATGGCTACACTCTAAGCAGCTGAAAGCTCAACGAGTTGGGGAGCGGCCTCAATTTCACTCATACTGATACATTGGTCTTTTCTCGATGGAATTGCACTCTTGCACATACGCAACTTTGGAGCGGAATGTGTTTCCTTGCCTAGGATAGTTGTGAATAGTTGACAGCATCCCACGTCTACTTCATAGGAATGATTTTTTACACCCCATTCCAAGAGACTTTATCTACCAGGTTTGAGATTTCTGTAGGAGTTTACAACTTTCTGTTTGTGGGAGCTCGCCTATTTGTAAGGTTGCTCCTATTTTGTACCTGGACATAACTGTGTTTGAATAACTTTTTGATCATCGACCTTTCTGTGCAATTGGGTGTGAAACCGAATGGCCAGTTTATATTTCAAATCTTCTCATCAATTTTCTGCATTGTTGAGCACAATGCTTTCCAAACTTCACATCATACACTCAGTGTATGTGGCCATTCAAGATACATGCATAGGCTAGTATTGAACATATTATGCAATTGGCGACCTGATAAGGTCTTGGACAAGTTTCCTGACCTGTTTCATTGAGTATACTGACCTGTAGCAGCCACTCTAGTATAATGTGTTGCAGCAGTTGGCCGGTTTTGGACTGGCATAAGACACAAAAATCATCACCCTATACATGCGTTTGAGAAGTTTTGTGCACTTGGGAATTGTACAAATGTAGTGGGGACATTAGTTAATTGGTAATATGCGTGCCTGTAGACATCCATTTGTATCTACTATTTGCGTAGTCGAGTCTTGGTACTCCAACAATGTGCATACTCAGCAGTAATTAAATTTGGCGGGTCATCTATGAGCACAGTAAGATTTTGGTTTCAGTTTCCAACAAATGGGTTTTTCCCAGGGTCATTGCTTTTTTTTTCTTCTTTTTTTTTCATTTTTTTTCCTTTCTTTAAAAACAAAGAGAGGTCCTGGGGGTTCTCTGACATCATTCAGGTGCTTATTGCAAGGACTTGTCTTCTTTGCAGCGATCGAGGAGTTTTGGGGCAGAACAATGCAGAAATTGACACGCCCCAACTAGCAACTGCCACTCAGAAGCGTAACGTCCAACGAATTAACTGAAGACTGCAACAATTATTGGTCAATTTCCTTGTCCCCACATTTTTATCCCCACATAAAAATCCTGGATCATGGTGGACATCTTTAATGAACCTCGTCATGATGATTACAGTGAAACATAAATTAGGGCGAAAATGTATAAATCGTTCAAGAAGATGCGGCTCCAAGGCAGAGGGCTTTGAAATTGCTTCATCTTGTACTGTTCATAGTTTATAGTAAAGAGGATGTGTGCCCAATCCTGATGTATTTAAGAACATCACAGTTGCCAACCACTGATGACTATGGAGAGTACAGTGTATGCAACCTTTTGAGTTCTTATGGACATATTTCAGACATTTGAAGGACAAATTCATCAATACAATCCATGATTGTCCGTTTCTCTCATTAAAGGCTGAAATGGCCACAACTAGAACCTTGAAACTACATCTAGTTTTATAGCTTTTTCTAATTGAACGAAAATGGGTCTGGGTTCCCATAATAGAGCTTGTTGCACTCTCTTCCATTCATGTTGGTACCATGTCTGCAGGGCAAGTTACAAGCAGAAAGGACTCGAATCGCAAAAGGTTAGTAGTTGTCACCACTTATGGTGCTTGTTTAATGATCAGGTTTTGTATTGGAGTTACAACTCGTCTTCAAACATATCAACTTGCACATATCAGTTCTCAACGCATTCCTCAGATGTAGTTAGATTTATATTAATGATCTTAATTCAACAAAAATGAATTATGTCTTGTTTCTATGTTGAAAATATCAGGTACATTCAAAATCATTTGTGGAGTTTTTGATATAGTGTATTGAGATCTTCATCTTGGTGTTGCAGGGAGGCCTTGGCGGTCAGGGATGTTTCAAGGGAGACACCACAGCTTGTCGTTTTGGACCTATAAGCATACGAGTTTTATGGTTGGGTTCATTGTATAGCACAATCAATTGAAGAGATTTGAAGGCATTGCTAGCATAGTTTGACAAGTAACCCCCTTGTCCTTTTTTCACAATCTTCATCATGAGCCAGACACTCTTCTCACAATCGTTCACAAGATAGACTAATGGATAGAAACATCGGCTCTAGCTAGAGCAAGCATGAGTGAAGAGCCGCTTCGCTGTTTCCCCCTATGGGGCTTGTATTCTATTCAATCGTAATTGTGCCTTTGTTATTTTGAGTAGTTGTAGCTGTGGGAATAATGTGTGGTGGGGGTTGTCACCTTGAAGTTGTGCAGGCTACTTGGTGGATGCGCCTTGTTTGAGATAACTGAAGGTCTGGGTCCGAAACCCTAGAGATGGCCCTCTAACAAAGTCATTGGAAATCCCTCACAACGAAATAGTGCATGGATATGCACCTTGCATTTCTAGCATGATCATATAACTACATGCACAAGATTTCATTAGTCCTCTTGTTGGATAATTTAAAAACAAGGGTGAATCAACCGTTGCTTCCCATTCTTCCATTGGGCTTAGAAAGCCCATGTGTTGCTATGCCTTGGAACTGCAACTTCTTGAACAACATTAGAATAAGTATGCACACTCTAAAATGTATAGACTCCATAGTGGGCATACTATCAAAATATCAAACCCCCTTGGTAAAATATTTTGGGATAGGAATTAAGGGAAGCTTCCATGCCAACAAAACTTCAACCAAAGTGTAAACAATTCGAAACAACTAAGCTTCAACAACATGAAGACATGACCAATGAAACAAAAATCAAAACTAAAACCCAAGGCTTGACAAAAACCTTCTACACAACCCCCTTGGCCCTAGTGATGTACATGCTTAAAAAATTCATGCAAAATGAAATCGTCCTCAAACTTCTTGAGGATAGACCAATACCCAATATTGGCTTGAAGCATAAGACTCACCCAAAAGAAACGGAGCACATTCAAGCACGTTTGAATCCACATAATCACACTAAAAAAACCCATTTATTTACACTATTCGTTGTAAAAGCAAAGTATTTATATTGCTTGCGATTCAACTAGGGCCCCTCAAGATTAGTTGGATGCAAACACAAACCCATGGATGTAGCTCTCCTTCTATGAGGCATTGAAGTTGAAAATCACAATGCCACAAAAACAAATGAGGAGAAACATATTTAGACAAATTCACCCCCAAAGACATATTTCCACACTCAAGATCTCCAAAAACTTGCACACATGTAGTGTGCCTTGCTACGATTACCAAATCAAAACTCAATGGACACAAGACACGACACAAGAATTGCCCTCAACTTATGCAAGGAAATGTCAAAAATCCAAAGGTGACATGACTGGCTACACTAATGCCAAAGAATCTTTCAGACGTTGCATGCCCTGGCCACAATGGACACTAGCTAGCTAGCCCTCCACCAACATTAATGGGCTTGAGGTAAATGACAATATTAAACTCCCCCCCCCCCCCTTCCCCCCTACTTCCATGGGTGTCAAGTGAAGACTTAGATATCTCATCGGGATAATATCTCCCATAAATAAGGGAGGTGACATTTTTATACCGTTCCAATTAACAAAGGCATGTTGATACTGGTGGAAGGAACATTGGTTGGCATCTACTGTGACCGGGCCTTTAGAAAATGATTATTCCACCTTCCATTCTTAAACAAGTGTCCAACTTGTCACATTTATGCTCCACAACGCCCCCCCTCCCTCCTCCCTCTCAACCCCATATGTAGCTATTGAAGTCATGTCCAATAACTTGGTTTTGAAAATGTGTATGTAGATCTAATGACGTGTTTACATTTCAAGAGATATTTTGACCATGTAGCCACTTCATGATCACATTATGCTTGCAATAATTTCAGCAATTTGTACCAGCCTTTTGGTTGGCTTCTAGTGCTAAAGTTCTCTTGTATAGCTTCTTTTGTTGAAATATATCTACAAAATTTTCAATCATAATAAGTAAAAACTTATTGAGTTTTCTTCACAAAAATAGAACTTTCAAATACTTTGGCAATTTCGGAACTACTATAAGTTTTTCTAAAGCCACCTCGACATTATGGTAGTATTTTTAATTCCAACCAATTATGTCAAGTTTTTCATCAAAAAGTTATCATGATTTTTTTCCCAAAATTTTCACATTTAAACCCATTATAAGAGGATTGAAAATATTTCTGTAATTTGAATTGTATAGATGAGATCCTTTGATGCAGCATCACACCTTTCTTTGGGAAATTGTTCTCTATAAATCCTTGGAAACAATAAAGCGCTTTACCCTTTATGTCCTCATATGCATTTAAGGGTTAAAATCTCTACATTCAAGTCCTTGAGAGGTTGGAATTGGTGTATGGAGCTGGCTAATTTACTAATGGGCAAGGCAATGAAGTAGGCTAATAACATTCTTTAGTGTGATGTGCCTTCACCCATAAAGAATACTGACATCACTTTGGTTATTCTAAAAAAGAAAAAGAAAAGAAAACCTCGATGTTCTCCAACTTCAAGTTGGAGATCTTTTGAATATGTCATCTTGAGGTCCTCTTCTTCAACACTGGAGCAATCTCCTCAAACTATAAGGAATCCAAGAGAGTTTATGATGCGGACCCCATTTACTTGTAGTGGTTGGGTTGGATCTTCATTGGAAGTGAATCGCCCTCCTTAACCCTTAAAGGAGGTTGGCAGGTTTTCCGCCAGATGTACAAAGCAGTGTATTTTGGGGCAGAGGTGCCGTCCTCTGCCCATATGGGTGGCTACAGTGTCGAAATGTGGCGCCGAATATTTTGGGTGGGTGGGCCCGTGAGTGTGGAAGCGATCGGCGATGTTATTTCTTGAATTGGGTCTGCTCCGATTTACTGATAATTCGGAGAGTGCGATGGGTTCTGGAAACTGAATACGTATGCCTTCTGCTCGCTATACGGTGTAGGGCAGGGGTTTGGATGTACGCGGTACTGGGTATGGGGTGCGTCCTTGTGTACTACGGCTCGTGCGAGAGGGAGTCTTCCGGTGACATTGGTAACCTGGGCTGGAGGTGACCAAGCATTCTCCTGTACCTGCGTGACCTCATTGGCAAGGGCTGTGGGCGCGTGGACGAATGGGGAGCCCGTTGTGCGGATTGGCGTGACGTGGGTCTTATGTCCCATGACAGGGGCTTGCCAACCGTCTTCCAATCCATGGAGTGTGGCATGGCGCATTTCGGAAGGGCACTGTGCCATTTCACATTGCATTCAGGTTTAGGGTGGACGAGAGAAAGATTGGCAATTCAGGAATGTGCATAAATTCGACAATCAATTTACATATCATTGGTCTGTGAATCCAAAAATTTCAACAATGGCACTCATATTGTACAGCTGCGCTTAGGGTTTGGAGCACTCAAAAGCTTCTGGCGCTATACATCAACATGACCACCCACCCCCCGGAGATCTATGTACAACACTACGTCCTGCTGTGGAGTGAGAACTACACAATCTCTTCCCAGACTCCTTATACTCCATGTAACCACGTCCAAGACCTGGAGACAACCTTGGAATCGTAGGCAAGTTCCTACTCACGATGTTGAAAGACCAACCAGGACAATCCGCCACAGCAAAGAGGTTTTGTTGCCAAACCGAGTCTCCATTTCCCCCCCAAAACGCCGCGATCCAGTACCCACGCCGTAGACCTGGAGACCTCCTTGGAATCGTAGGTGCGTTCCAACTCCAGAAGTTGAAAGGTGAGCCATGACAATCCGGCACCACCAATGCGTTTCGTTGCCAAATCAAACTCTCCATTTCCCCCCCAAAACGCAGCGATCTAGTACCCACGTCGTGGCGATCACAATCCTAAGAGCAGCCCCCAAACATCCAAATCGCCGTCGCTTACCAGTCCGGAAGCCCCTCAACAAACCATCAACAAAATCCAGGAACCCTAAACCTTGAGTGGAGAAGGTGGAAGGCGTAGGCAAAAGCGGGGGAATGCCCTCGCGCTCCCCTTTGCACACACGAGCGCGAACTTCCAACGACCCCGACCGGCTGAGGAAGTCACCAACGGCCACCACGAATTACGCCGCGTCACCACACGCATCGTCCTCGCAGTACACGGTCGTCTTCCTCCAGCGCCAGGAATACGTAGAAATACACAGCAGACCCCACTTCACACGACCCCGAGATCGGTGATCGACTCCGAATTTTTTTTGAAAATTACACAGAGTTCCCTCTAGTTAGTGCCGACATAGTTGTAGTTCGGCGAAACCACCAGTTTGTTGATGACAGTCCAGGAGGAGCACCAGACCCTAAACCGTAGGCCATTTTGGCCTATAACCTCCTTTAAGGGTTAAGAATGTTATGCAATGCATAGCATGTATAGATTCTCATCTAAACCCATTCCATATTGGTATCCACTATCATGTTGAGGGTCTTTGAACCACTCTAAGGGCCAAGTTCCATGTGCCGGTTCCGGTCCGTTTTTTAAATGGGTGAGAAACGGGTGACATCATCAAAAAAATGGGTGGTGTCACCCATTTTATGGAGGGGTACTTCTATGTGGGGTGCCGGTTTATTTCGATTTCCTACTTTCTAACTAAATTTGGTGAGTGATAAGACATGACACTTTATGAAGGTCACTGATAATGGAGGTCATCATCATTTAACTTTTCATATTTGATTTGCACATCAATTTCCATACATTTATTGAATGAATTCCAAATTATGTGTTGTTGATATGCGTAGGTTGGTACTACTGTCATCTATGGAGATATGTAAATAAATAAATAGAAATTGTCATTGTACATTGTTCATAAGTGATTTTAATTGTGACACCTAAATGATACCAAAATAGTAATTTAAATATTTCATGAGTGTTTCCTTTGGTTTGTTTGCCTTATATATAAATAGATAGATAGATAGATAAGATCTAGATTCTAAAAACATCATAAAATACACGTTCCCTAAGAGCACTCCTCAAAAGAAAGGACTTGAAGAACAAAGTGGCCTTTAGTATCCAAGGGTGTACCATGGGTGACCGGATGATCCGGTAACCGGAGCTTTCTAACCGGCACATGTCCTTCTTGTGACCGTTAGGACCGCCGGTCCTTTGGCACCTGTTCTTGCACAACACAGAATGTGGGACACCCATCCATGGGGAATACCGGTCCTTGGGTGAGAGGGATGGGCACATGGCACCACCCTCTTTTTGCCGGCCCACCCATTTATTAAAAAAAAAAAGGGACCGGGACCAGCACATGGAACTTGGCCCTAAGGTATGTGGCCCAACTGTGAACACTCTCAACTCCACAATCAACTTTGGTTGGCTATGGGTTCTGATTCAAAATTTCCCATCTGGTTAGCAATTGCAAATTACGAAGATTTTCATTTCAAGTTTTAGAATTAATTTGGAGATTGCCATAAGAAGTCAAAGTACATATTTTTCTTCAAATGATCACATAACCCCTCCCAGTTGTGACAACTATATATTGAAGTTAGAATGGTGTTTATCTTTTAGCACATAGTCCAATCTTTTTTTTTTGGTGGTGTTTCCTTAACTTGGAATCTTGCCACCTTCTTACCATGGCGCCTCATCAGTTTTAGCACAAAATAATTATTTTCTTCAAAGAAGGTGCCACATGTCACACACTGGTTGGTTTAAAGAGGAAAGGGAAACTTGATGAGGGCATGACAAGCAAGGTGTTTGAACTGAGCCTCACTGTAGGTGACAATAATGTTTGCCACTTTGGTGCCAAAATTTGGAGCGACACGTGGAATTTTGTAGAGGTTCCAACGAATAGGAAAGTGACACGGGGAACTTTGCCCAAATTTTGAATGAATTTGTGTGAAACTTGCTTACGACTTGTGGTAACGTAGAAAAACAAAGAACCAGTGGACGGCCACTATTGGTGCACTAGACTAGGAGTAAATAACCGACTCTTATGTGAACCCAAAATGGTTAATTATAACAATGGTGGCCCAAAAAGGATTTGCAGTGATTGGGAGGATAGGTCTTGTTTCACACCACCAAGGATCACTTTTGGGTGCGATTGGGTTGACCGATTTGTGTGCATTCCACATGCAAAGTAAGATATTTTGAAACTCAAGCTAGGGAGACTTTCCTGTACAAGTAAGAGGTTGGATGCTCAAATTAGGGAGCCTCTACTATACGAATAAGGGGTTTGACTAACTTACTTGCCTATTTGGGAAAACGTAACTAATGTTTTACCAGAAACAAAATTACGAACCAACTTGCATTCCTCATCGTTTCCTCCTCTGCTCCATCTTTGAAAAATATTGCACAAATTTCAAGCCACTCAACTTATTTTCACCGTTTTCCGTTTTCCCACCTTATATATAAATATGTGTGTGTTACACATGTTCTTGAGACTTGAACCTTTCTAATGCCATTTTGGGGTCCCACCGAAAACTTTTGCCCTGATAGGAATAGTAAGAAGGGATAAGGACACGGAAGTTACTATTCGATTAACGAACGTCGCCGTTCATCATACAGGAAATCATCCAACGTGGGAGGGGGGGGGGGGGGGGGGGATCGTTCTTGGTTTCAGAACTCACGGCGTTGTTGAGTCTCATTGCGCACTTCGACATAGTCTTTGAAAAGGATCTCGTCGCTAGGGTTTGGCTCTCTCCCAAGCATTCACTCAATCGATCGTTCACTCGACTGTGCTCAAGATGGCTCCCGTCCCGTTCTCCAAGCGCTGGATCAAGCCAGAGGTGCGATTCCGTTTCGCATTTTTCACTTTTACGTTGCCGCTCCGTCAACGTCGTCTGTTTTTCGGTGCTCGCTGATCTGTGCTAGGGTTTGGTTCTTGTTTCTGCATTCTAATTTTTCAGTTCCGCTTTTGGTCTTCGTTTTGGTCATTTTTCTATTTGTCCTTTTTGTCGAGAGAATTCTGGTCTTGTGAGCTTCGCGCCGGAACGGCAAGCGCCGTTCCTGTCTCAGCGGTGGATGGAAACAGATCTCAGCGAAAGTTTCTGATGTCCATGTTGCATCTCAATTCTGGAATTCGTGTAGTATGAGATAGAGGGAGATGCATTTTTTGCTTCCGTGGAATGATTGAGGTTTAAGATTTCACAGGACTTGGTAGTTTCTGTTTCACTAGTTCTGCTAGGGGTTACTCCTTTTACATTTCTTGCCATATTGTAAAAATGAACTTGCATGTTTACTGCATTCTGGAAGAAATTGCATCTGTATAATATTTTCTGATCACAAAACTTTGAAAGTATAAAGCTGGAGTTACGATTATTCTCGTGATGGAGGGAAGAAAGGGATGGTAGCTGAGATGTTTCTGCTGTCTCTGGAAGAGAGACGTGTCTATGTTGTATCTCAATTCTAAAATTGGAGTAGTATGAGACAGAGGGAGGGCGCATTTTTTGCTTTGGCGATATCGCAATTCTTGGTAGCTTCTATGTAATGAGTCCTGCTAGGGGTTGGTCCCTTCGCATTCTTGCCTTATTTTGGAGTTGAATGTGCGTGTTTGCTGCATTCTAGAAGAAATTGCATGTATATAATATCATATGATAAAAAAAGTTCTGAAAGTCGAAAGCTGGAGTGACGCATGCTGTCGAGGCGATGCTGCTCCTGACTGTATGTGTATGGGGTGTGTGCATCACTCTTCTTAAAGGTGGTACCTGAAGAGTACATATGACTGCTTGGTGAAAGCTCTTGTCGTCTTGGAGCTTTTCTGGAATTTGGTGATGAAACCTATCTTTGTTATCGATGCAGATCTACCCATTGTTTCTTGCCATTGGAGCAGCTCTGGGAATTTGTGGCTATGCCATGGCTCGCAACCTTGCTATCAACCCTGATGTCAGGTGAAGGATATTTGTCTCTGTAATTGTTTTAATCTTTTTTCGTTTTTGCATCATTTGATTAGTGATGCATAAAGAGAGTTGGTGATTTTAGTTATTTATTCCGCTGGTTATGTGGTTTTTCTGGAGTTGGTAGGTGAACGTTTAATTTCTGTGTAGTATGCCTTGTTCAGTGTGCATTGTAGTGAAAAGTTGTGGGGATTCTTGAGTGATTTATCAGAATCAGTAAGGAAGATCGGGCAGCAGGAGTCCTAGACAATTACAAGGAGGGGAAAGCCTACAAGCAGCATGGTCTCCGAGAGTATCTTGAGAAGTGTGAGCCTCAGATCATGCCTGGCTTCAATAAGTACTTCAGTGATGCAAAGTGAGGTGTATACTTTCTGTTCCATCCCGGTCTGCTCCTGGGTTGTTGACTTAGGGATGTCTGTTTTTTTTGTTGGGAGCTCTTTGAATCGTGTTACTTCAACTGCTTCTCTTGGAATAAGAGTGGTTTTTTTTGGAAGACTGAAGGCTTTTTCCCTGGATGGGAGCCAAATTGGTCTCTTAATTTGGGGCTTTAGTTCTGGGGTTTCATTTTCATGGGCTGCAATAAGGATTGCCTTTTGTTTTCAATCTTAGAAATGTATTTCTCTCTTTGAGACTTGAGAAGGGAAGGAAAGAATTCTCTAAGAGGCCAGCCTTCAATCAAGGTGGTCTGTTCTCCAAAAGTGAGAGTCAACATCCTATCTTTCTTGAATTTAAAATCAAACGATACAGAGACAGGTAGTGCCATATTTGTGAGTTTTATGCATGATAGCAGTTCTTCTCATGTCTTTGCACCTGTCGTCTCAAAGATGTGCAGGGTCAGCACTGACCCAGTGTCTTATTAGGGTGCACCACATCAATTTCCTTGAACTCACTCTTATTTCCAACTGGGTGGGGTCACTAAGAATGTGCACCTTCCATGTTGTTAGTTATATCTTTTGTACTTCCACCTACAGAAGTTGAAAGTTCACTTTAGTTTCCTAACACGGCATTATGTAAATTATTTAGAAAAGTAAGTATTTTTGTTTCTATGTTTTGATCATCCTGTCTTATGAGAACATTTGCTAACTAACTACACATTCAAGTTTTCCCCTCGACTCATATTGTGTTTTAGATATTTATATACAGATAGGTGTCATATAGAACATAACATGTGCATGTGAAGCCAATCGTTCCTTGTAAACCTCTGATGTGTATGTTCTCTGTTCACATGTGAACTGGTGCGTGACACAATTTGGATAAGGCAGAGGTTTGGATCTAGTGAGTATGAAGTTTGAGCTGATTTGACCAGGTATCACTTCAAAAGCACATGTAAGTTGAGGAGGTTTTCACAAAATGTTGCACTGATTATAAATAATAACATATTCTAAAGCATTCACACCAACAGGAGACATTATTTCCTAGGCCAGAGGATATCCCCAGACCCCCAAAATACGCTTCTATTCCATACTGTTCAGTACATGCTGCTATGTCAAACAAATAACCAATTGATTTCTAGCACGTGCATGGATGGCTACCTTTATGATTACCACAACCTTGGGCATCAGAAATTGTCAACAGTAGACAGACCATGTATTGTTTTGGTGGCCACAAAATCTTACTCCAATGAATTAGAATGAATTTTTTTGTGAACTAGGACGAATTGTCTGGTACACTACTAGAATGTCTGAAGAGTAACAATTTGACATTCTAAAGCATAGTGCTAACAATTGCAAGAATTAATGGCATTGGTTTGTGTCAATGGAGTGACAAATTTACTTTAATCTTGCCATGTATGCTCTATGACTTTAATGCACTACTAAGTAATGGGGATAAGGTCACTCTTTTTCGTTTTCCAATTTGTCATGACTGCAACTTCTGTCCCTTCTTGTCCTTAAAATTAAGGTAATTGTAATTGGATTGAATGTGTTTATTAATATCTGGTTCTTTAAATTTAATTAATAAGTTATATTTGAACTATATAATAGCTCGACTTTGAGATTCTAATTATATGGTTAAGTCTCTGTTCCAATGAAATGAAATTATTTTAAAGTCCAGGAAGCCAAAAAGGCCAATGGATCTTATATCATTGAAATGTAATATGTTTTAAAACCTTCAATTGTATTTAATACTTCTTCTTTTCAATTGAAGTTTATTATGATTTTTTTTCTCACCTTGGATATTAGCATTTTCAAAGTGAAAATGATTCATACCGTTTAAATCCATTTTTATTTTCAGGTGACTAATAGCTAATCAAAATATCATAAGCTCATATTGATTTCAAGTTTATTAAACTTAAATGATATAATATTAGTATCCTATATATACTAATATTAGGATAGATAGATGTCCTTATATGTTTGACCTCATGGTGATTTAGATGTTGAATTTTGTCCAAACATTAATATACAGGGTGGAAATTTTCATTCAACTTCATCTCTACCATTTCATATGATTCACAACTAGGAGGATTAGAAAACTTTCAAGGTGAACTTAAGTTTTACTGTTGGATCCTTACACATAACTCTTACCCAACCATAGCTGATCAATTTGATCTCATATTCATGTCGAGGTAAAGATTTTGAGGCAGATCAAATCCTTAATAACATCCATCCAAGAATCATAAAAAATGTCATGCCAATGTAGGTTTTTGCTACTTAGAGATCCTTTCTTAGTTGTTGCTATTGTTGGATTTTTGAAATATTTTAGTATTATTGAGAAGAGACAAAGCTTCCAAGAAAGAAAGCGATAAATGAGAAAGTTGATAATTTCTTGACTATTTTACCTCTCGATACCTTAACCTATGGTGTATTGTAAATACATCATATTCCCAACATTTTCCCTTTGATGGGTGTCAATGTGCATATAGAGTTCTTATTTTGGTTCTTCATGTTACCTTTGATTTGGCTATTTCTATTACTTCAATTCCTATGATGTAATTTGATAACTTACATACATCATAATTTTGGCTACCTATCTTACTTCAAATTTGGCTATATCAAATTGTAATTCCTCTACCAAATATAATGTCAATTCTAGCGAGGCACTTGTATTGTCTTAATTTTGGTACCTAAATATTCAATTTGGATACCAATGTTAACATTATTTTGGCCACCACTGTTCTTCAAAGTTTTACTGTCTCTACATTGTAATTTGACTTCCTATGTTACCTAGAAAACAAGTTTAAGAGGGACTTATTATGCAATTTACAATACCTTTATTTTTTTTAATCTTTGACTATAAGTTGATTACTTTGATTACTTAATATTTTCTATATTTCTATAATTTATGTACCTCAAGTTATTGGACAAGGGATTCACAAATGGCCAAATCTTCTCCATCTCGTATTTGACAACCTCAAGTTTTAAAACAATTTTCTATGTATTTTAAATAACAATAATAACATATATTATTAATATTAAAATTTGGGTTGAGAGTTAGCAATTGGAAGAATATACATTTCATGGTACATTAAACTACCTCAAATATATAGATTTTATATTTTATATTTTTTTCTAAAATAATAATTGACAATTAGCTATACATCTTCTTGCCCAATTTTGCTATAATATATTCTTTGCTTTTGAAGTTTAAAATTTGGATCGGCAGTCAACTTAAAGACCTTAGTTTTTAAATTTACCCACCTCAATGTTATTACAGGTTGACGAATATGGCAAGTGGCCAAATACTATATCTTCCATTTCAAAATAACAACCCTAAATGGTTTATTTTAAATTTAAAAGATATATTTAGCCAAACCTCTCAAATTTAGTTACAACAAGATCTTTGCATTTTGGAGTTTATATTCACAATTGATCTAATCCCCCTTATTTCAAATAACTTGGCTACATCAAAGCTTTGCAAATCCAAGTTGAGGATTGACAATCAGCCAAACCTCCCAAATTGGAATTTAGCTACAATAATATTTTTCATTTCAATTTTTAAACTAAGAAGATTTTCTTGAATTCAAATTTGGCTACCTCAATTTCAAAAGAAAATCGAGGTTGAAGCTTGATAATTGATCAAATTTGTTCCAATTCACAAACACGCATGAAACCAAGAAGGAAACAAATGGTTACAATAAGACTTGTCACTTATTTTCAGTTCTTAATAGAGAAGGTCTAGGATAATAACTTCTTATTATTTGCATGCAAACTATCTTTCTTAAGTTTTAAAATCACATCTATAAAAAGTAGACCACACAACTCTTTGTTAGTTTGATATTTTTGTTCACCAAGTGGCACAAAGTGATTCATGCAACCACCATCAAAATCAAGGAAGAAGAGTGGATGTGGTGATTACTAATAAAAAAATATTTGGACAATTTTATTTTTTATTTTTTAATAACATATTTTTATTCTAATTTGGTCAATTAAAACTTATTTACTGGCTACATCAATTCATTTTTAAATTTCAAGTTGAAGGTTTGGTAAATGGTCATAATTATTACATTCCAAATTCAGTTACTTTGATTTTTTAATTTAGAATGGAGGATTGACAATTAACTAAATTTCCTCCATGTGGTTTACTGTAGGTCTAGTTTGACCATTTTTTGGGGGGGATTTGTTAGATCAGGAACTCATCTCATACACTTAGAGTTGGCTACCTCAATTTTTGTTTATTCAAAGTTGTGAATTCGTCATTAGCCTAACTCCCTTATTTCATATGTAGTTCATTTGAATATTTGAATTTTGAACTTCGAATTGGAAATTGGTTGAACCTCAATATTTCCACATTTGATTAGCTGAGTTTTTTTATAATATATATTCTATTTTTTAATGTCAAATTAAATTTTTGTAATCAATTTAATCTTCTCTCTTTTTGGTTTTTTTGAAGCTTTTGGTTTTTAGATTGCACATGAGCAAGCAACCAATCTCTCCTATTTCAAGATTGTTTCTTGATTTTATGATAAAGATTGGCAATTGGACACACATCCTTCATTTCAAATTGGATAGGATCCGTGTTGTCTCAATTGGGAGCATCCGTTTATATAAATTATGAGTGTTGGATGTAGTTGAAACATACTTCGCATTATTTTTCATTTACCAAAACTCCTAACCCACACAAACGTTGTTGATAAAAGTCGATAGAGCCAATTGCATAACTATGTCAATGTTCATCATTTTGAATTGTATGTATCAAGTTTGTCTACATTAACATCTTTAAATATAGTTTAGGAATAATAATTAGCCAAAGCATGTTATTTTAAATTTAGACACTACAAGTTAGACCATTGACCAAACTTTCAATTTCAAATAAAGTGGGTTCAATATTTATGAATTTAAATTTAGGATTTGCAATCGGTCAAATGCCCTACTTTAAATTTGGATACCCATGCTATTTTTAATTTTGGGTTGAGGATTGACAATTGACAGGGTTGAAAATCATACTTACAAAAGTCATATGATCACAAATTAATGATGATCAATCATGACTAATTATCATTCCTTCACTCGTGACTTCTTTTCTTGGGCAAATGCCAGAAGCCATATAAAGCCTCATAATATCTTCACAAAACTTGAGGTCTCAATAAGAAGATCTCAAATGCCATGGAAGGTAAACCCCTTCATTCAATCCCCGTTATTTTAAATGTGACTTACTTCCTTCAATCGTTTTCTTTCAAAAAAATTGTAGATTGGGAGTTGGTTGAATATTGCCTATTTTCAACTCAATCACCTTAATTTTTTAGACAAGTGGACGATAAGGATTAGCAATAGGCTAAGATTTTTGATTCTAGGTCAAGATTGGAATTAGGCCACACCTCCTCAATTTCAAGTTTCTTCACTTTGAGATAAAGTGAAGATCGAAGACATTCAAATCAAAGACTTGATTTACAACACCTAGTCCGTAGTAACAACCCTGTAAAAAATTATTACCGACCTATTCGTGTGTCTACCTGCCTTTGTGGATGTACGAGTGGCCTTTCTTTTACCACCCAGGTAGCAAAGCATGATTTGTACCCACAATTTGAAACTATCACTAGTCGGTGTACATGCTCGCTTGAAGGTTTATTTTATTCAACTTACAAAAATGAAAATGAGAGTTTCATAATGTTATGGATGTTTTGATTTTGAATTGAGCATTGGCAATTGGCCAAACCTTGTTTATTTCAAATGTGTCTACCATGAGTGTTTATATGTATATATATATTTGTGTGTGTGTGTGTGTGTGTAGTGTCAAGTGTATTATATGGATGTGTGATGTAGTTTTTCCATTAAGGTAGAGATGGATGTCTTGAACAACTTGAGGTTAGTAAGGGATTGTTATGTGGGTGTATAGATGGCCCCTTGGACCCTTGCTATGAGTATGATTAAAGGTTTGACTTGCCAACCTAGTGTGTGCAATTTGGTTAAGACAAGGATGTATTTTTGGAGTCTATCCCTCAATGGTGCTTGAGTGATCTATCCCATAGCCATTGTAGCTAGTAGCTGGAGATGATGGTGATGTAGGTACCAATGTGGTTGTGAATGTGGGCACATGGAGGGATTAACTAGATAGTGGGTGTGGAGGTAATAGTATCCCTATATGAATTACATTGTTGGGCTTTTAGGGTGAGATATGGGGTGACTATGGGAGGGGGGGGGGGGTTGGACATATTAATTGTCAAGAGATTGTTGGTGTTGGTGATGGTTGTGGTATATGGATGTCTAGTATGTATTGTTATAGCGAGTGAAGTGTTGAGTAAGAAGTAGTAGATTGTGTTCCTAAGTGATATTATCATGGTGGAGTTAGGTGGTGGTTGGTATCCATGAGGTCTTGCTAGGAGGGGGCCATTGGCATAAACAATATTCAGTTAACGCACATGCTCCCCTTTTTCTTTTTCTTTTTCTTTTCTTTCCCTCCCTAGAGTTAATGTGGGAGTTAATTATGCACGAGTGTCCCGAATGGGGGTGGGGGTGGGGGTGCAGGTGGGTTAGTTGTGATTAGGTTGGAAGATGTGTTTAGCTTGAGATGACGCAACTTTGATTAATTAGGAAATTGATTTGTATATGGGTTTGAATTCTTATGGGGAGAGAATATGTGTTTGGTCTGGCTTATAATGGAGATTTGGAAAATACGTAATTTATGTAAATATTTCATGTTGTGTTGTTGTTGGTTTGGTGGGAGGGCTACATATCGGGGGTGGGACAACCATGCTCGTTCAAGGAGCATCTAGTGAATTGGGAAGGAATAGTCTTTAGAGTTGAGGTGGGTGTTGAAGTTACATTGGAGGAGGAACAAGGTTTGAGCAATTGGGGATTGGGTGCATGCTTGATAAGTGAGTCCAGGGAAGGCCAATGATCCGCCATTTACTATAGTTATGTATTTAACCAATGCTTGGTAAATGCAATCTAATTGACCTAGATCAATCAAGGCTTGGGACAGTTGGGTCCTAGACATGTAACATAGTCTAGAAGGAGGGAGATTGCATTCATGCCAAATTCCTCATGTGGGAGTTGAGTGAGGATGTTTGGTGAGTTGTTGGGGATTTGACATATAGCTTTGTGAGGCAAATGAGGATTTTGTTGAGTTGTGTGATGTCGGGTTTGGAGAAAGGAGTAGCATGAAATGAATATGCAATTCCTAGGTGAATAACAATGCTGAGTACTTTAGATTTTTGGATAATTGTAGCTGGTGATAATAATAGTGTTTGACATTGGGTTTTTATTTTTGGGTAGTGGCTTGCTTCTATAGAAGTCATTTTAGGTTGGTAATATTTGAATACCTAAAGATGAATATGATTCGATTTGTGATAGTACAAGGAATGGGTGGCCTTTGTATGTGATACGAGATGCTTGGAGGTAGGCTTTGAAGATATTGGGGGGGGGGGTGGATGAGATTTATTAGGGCACCCGACGAGGGCACATTTTATATAGGTTCATGTTCATGCTGGCCTAATCTGCAGATAATTGCAATTTGTTGATTTGGGGTTGCATATTTTATATGTCGTCAAATGATATGTCATCAATGTAGGTTGTGGTGTGGCATACAACATGAGAGGTGTTCAAATGATATCCATAAGTGTTTTGTTCTAGCATTGGAGGAGTGGCTCAAGGAATATGATAAAGAGATATGGGCTTAGGGTGTCTCCTTGTATGGTACATGTGTGGATGCATATGGGGTGGGTGCTTCCAAATGCCTCTCCTTGAAATGACGTGGTAGCTTTGGTGCAAAGATTTTTGATTATTTTAGCTGCATTGCTAGGGTAGCCTAGGTTGAGCATTATAGCAAGGAGTTGGGCATGATTGATTGAACCAAATGTGTTTTTGAAATCAATATATGTGACGAATATGTGTTTCTTTATGAGTCGGGCATTTTCTAGTGCAACTATAATGGTTTGTATTTGGCGAGAGGTGTTTTGTTGGGCTCTAAAACCTTCTTGACTTTGGTGAAGTATTTTATGAGTTTCGTCAAAGGATGATAATAATGTGGTGAGGGTATTGGTGTAGAGTTTATAGATTGTGCATGCTAGAGCAATGGGTATGTAGTTTGGTTGGAGCATAGGGTATTTTTGTTGTTGTTGTAGCCTCCACCCCCCTTGACACTACTCACATGCCTTGTGCTTGACTCTCATGGTTAGCACACCATTAGCACCAATCAAGATTCCAAATTAAGTTGGTATCCTCATATTTCCATAAATGTCTTACATATGCTTTGTACTTTGAAACTAATGGGGAGAGACCAAGAGTTTCTTAGCCAAAGAGAGCCATGCTCTCAAACCTTCTATGCTCTTAAACATCACTATAGATTACTACCCATTATTACCCCAAACTCCCATAATTTAGAAGTTGGGAGTCATAAACATTATAACCTACTCTATCAACATCTCAACAACACATGTTTCCCCATCAGGTAACAAGGGCAACATTGGCCTCCTCAAACACTGATGATGGTTGTAAACCATATCACCATCTTTAATCCAACTTGAAACAGTTCCACGAGCACCTTCATACCCCCCCGTAAACAATTGGCCTAATCGATCCCAAAACGGCATGGTTCTCTTCCACCACAATCATTAAACTTCGCATTGGAGAGTCATAAGGTCCCCCCGATTGGGCGCCCACTTTGCCATGTGGGAGCATACATGTCGAATAGTGACGTCCTCTGGTTCTCCCTCCCATGGCCGTCACAAATTGGATTGTGATAAAAGCACATCGGGGGAGGCCGTAGCCGGAGCCTCCTCCACGTCCTCCTCCTATATTAAAGGTAGAGGTCCCCACACCATCTTCAACTACATTACCCCTCTGGTTATTCCTGGAACTCCCACCTTCAAGTCAAACCCACCACCTTCCAAAGCCATCTCTCAAAAGCGTAAAGGCGAATGCACTCGCTTGTCTCCAACCTCTGCATGGTGTTCTTAATAAGTATCACAAGATGTTAATTCTAGGCAACCAAAAGCACCACGGGCCTTGGCTTGGTGGTTAGGGCTCATGGCCCCCAATGAGGAGGTTGTGGGTTCTATTCCCCATGCCGGCGTGGTGCTCACCACCTTAGTCCACCCAACTATGGTGGGGGGTCCTTGGACCTTGTTGTATGGGTACCTCAAAGCCCTTTGGGGGGATACCATGTCCGGTATCTTCAAGGCACTAGTGGCTAGCTAGGAACTAGTATAGTGTGTCACTATAGTGTCCATCCTCGAAAGGGGAGAGTAGTATTGTCCCAATGTCCCCTTGTCCAGTGGGCATCGGGTCATTGGCATTACGAACGGACACTTCATTCACGCCGGCCCCTTGCTAAAAAGGGACCGGAGTTTCTATCTATCTATCTATCTAGGCAACCACAAAAAAATCCCAAACATTCTAACTTCGCCCACAAGCTACCAAAATTTCTACCAACATAGTACACCACCCCAATCCCCTCCACCTCTCCCGCCCACCTATAACAAAATGCCAAGACTAAGTGTTAGAAAGGGTCCCACCTGTTCATAGGTCAAAATATGGGATAACATTTCTTGCATCAACTAGCATAGTGGCTGCACAAGGACTCGACCTCAACCCTTAACATTGAACAAAGTTAAAACACCTCCTGATACACATAACCTCTAACATGTCCATGCTATTACACCCACCCAAACTTATATGACAATCCCCAACACACCTACCCCCCCCCCCTTGTACACAATTTTCCAATCCTAGGATCCTCAAATCTACTAATTAATCACGGCCCTGAATTAACATCCCAACACTACAAATCCTTTTGAAACAATACTCTATCTATTATAAAGCCTTCATGCTTACAAATAAGTAGTAATTTTAGGAGTTGCCTCAAATGGGGTAAACCCATTCAACAAACTCTAGAAAAAGGCCCTTAATCATATTGGTAGTAAAACTATTGTAAAACTATTTTATTTTATTTTATTTTACTTATTGTATTATAACTTGAACTAGGGAGATTTTCTACTTGATGTACTAATAATTGTTCTATCAATATATTATTCACCTTAATTGTTAGGTCCTGAATTATCACTACCTTTGGATAGGTGGGCCCAAAGGGTAGGGGAAGAGGAGAAAAAAAGGGCTAAGGTGGAAAGGTAGATTGTTGATTCTTCTCAAGTTTGCCTTTCTTGAGTATATGAAACATATTATATTTAATGTCAATTTTGTGTATGGAGTCCATGAGTTTTCTTAAGCTTGGCATGAGAATCTTAAGGGAAAAATAGTTAGTTGATGGTGGACTTATAATTTGTGTGACATATGTCAATGGTAAGAATGATGGTAGGAACAACTTTGGCCCACCACCATATGTAAATGAGAGATGAGGAAGTTGTATTTGACAAGTTTAAACTGAATGGCAACCTCCGGGAAGCAGGCATTGCAATAAGTGAATTCAATAAATTGAATGGTGAGGTGAGCATTGGAGGCAAAGAAAGGTTTGGCATCCATCTTGAGTTTTGGAAATTCTACTTAAGGAGATTCCTTCTATTAAGGGCTTTGATTTGATAAGGGTAGTAGAAACTAAAGAAAATAAATTAGAAGATTACCCAAAAATCTATTGGTTGTCGATTCATGTGAACCATGGGGAGGAATCACCATTTGTAGGTGAACTTGAATCATATGTAGCTAGGGAATTGCATGTAGTTAGTAGGAAATCAAGTCTCATATAGGCTAACTGATGCAACACTTTGATGCTTGAGAATAGAAGGTGATTGCCAAACAAGTTGGTCATTACAACACATAGAACCTTGAAAAAAATGGAAGGTGTGCTCACATGTAAGAGAGTGTTCTATATGACAACCTTTTTCTTTTGCACTAAGAATAGTGCAATCCCAAGTTTGCATTTGATCCATGTGGCCTGAAATTACTTAAATTATGTCATGATATGAATCTCTTGGTTTTTCCTCCTTTTTGCTAAATCTTTTTGACATGGGAGTGGGGTACTAGTGCTTATGAATCAAGTTTCACTAGGAAACTTATCAAACAATTGTTTCTACGGTATGTGACCCTAAAACAAAAATTGATTGTAAAGTAGTCAAAATCTTCTAAAATGTAGCACTTCTCTTCATTTTGGGAATGGAAATCTAGGAGAGTCATATATAAGAAGAGTACCCATTTTAAGCTCACAAACCTTAACTTACGTACTTGAGGGTCCTCCATGTCTTCAAGCACCTTCACTCCTAGGTTGAGTAACTCAACTGACTTGAAAGGCTTACCAAATCTCTTCACCCAAAATGCTTGAAGAATCAACCCTCAAATTTTTTTTTTTTTAATTAATTAAAAAAAACAAAAAAAGTTCAAGATACACTTGAAAGGATGTCAACTCATACGAATATGATGAATATTCCAAGGATTTGGTGAAGGGCAACGGTCTCCCTACAATAAGATGCACTTTGCCAACTTCTCAATGTATTGCATTGACATTTTTAGTGTCAGAGTCTACGATTATCGAATGTGAAGAACCAGGTACCGAACTTCCCATAAATCAGATTATGATGCAATTCGATGCCTCTGATACACTGATTATCTCCATTTTTGCTAATCCTCTCTCTCTCTCTCTCTCTCATTTGTGTTTTTGGAAATTGCGAAGTTGGTGATTGTGCTCATGCTGTGAAGAGAGAGTAAAAGAGAGAGAGATGGCGCTGAAGAACAAGTACTGGGTGCTTCGCCATGGCCGCAGCATCCCCAACGAAAGTGGCCTCATCGTCTCTCTCTTGGTTAGTTTCATTCCACATATGTACTTGGCACCTTATCCCCATGCCTCAAACCTCTATGAAGGGATTGTGTTAGAATCGCTACAGATTGTTTGTTCTAAACCCTAAACCCTAAACTCTATATCTAAATCCACAAGACAATTGATCAACAATCCCAGTTGGAGGGATCTTATTGGACTAGACTATTGCTGGTTTGCTTGTGTATTTCCACTGATCTGGGTTTTTTGAGAATTTGTGTGACATTCAGGCTTGAATATGTACCTGATTTGAGGTGAGTGTTTGGTGAAATACCAACCACCTTATCACGTTTACGATGCATTAGCCTTGACGGTAACCGGATTGTATGGGAATTTAGAACCTAATTCTAAATAGGGCGTGGCAGTGAGCATTAACGGTTATGTGAGTTTGTAAAATCCAATTAATTGGTTAACAATCTCAGTTGACAGAGATTGTGGTGTTGCTTAGTGCACGTGGTAAGTAATTACCATATTTTTTATGGGATGCCCATTTTACATAACATTTCCGGTGCCCTTCACATAAGGTGATGCTGGTTTGCTTGTGTACTTCCACTGATCTGGTTTTCTGTAAGAAAAACATTGTGGCATTCAGACTTGAACGTGTACCTAATTTGAGGTGGCTGTTTGGTGAAATACCACTCGTACATGAAGCACCCATGGCTTTGCATTATGGCCAAAACTAGCACATATGGCTTCCAGAGCTCAACAACCCTAATTTGAGAGAGATTGGAGCATTGCTTAGTACATCTTGATTCTGGAAGTAACTTGCATATGTTTGATGGGGTGCCCATTTTACATAACCTTTCTGGCGCCTAGAACATGAGGTAAACTAGACTGTTGCTGGTTTACTTGTGTACTACCACTGATCTGGCTTTCTGTACACAATTTTGTGACACAGAGACCTGAATATGTACATAATTTGAGGTGAGTGTTTAGTGAAGTGCCATCCACCTTATCATGTTTACGATGCATTAGCCTTGACAACAACCAGGTTGGATGGAATTGAAGAGCCTAATCCTAAATAGGGCGTGGCAGTGAGAATTTTTGCAAAATTCGATCAAGTGCTCAACAATCCTAGTTTGAGAGATTGTAGCGTTCCTACATCTGGGAGTAACTTGCATAGTTTTTATGAAATGCCCATTTTACCTTACCTTTCTGGTGCCCTGAACATAAGGTGGACAAGACTATTGCCAGTTTGCTTACTTCCACTGACCAGGTTTTCTTTGCAAATTTGTGTGACATTCACACTTGAATATATGTACCAAATTTGAGCTCATTGTTAGCTGTGAGACCACCCATTTATCATGTGTAGGATGCATTAGCCCTGACAACAATCAGATACAGTTTGATGATTTAGTTTTGAAAACTTAAAGGAGCTTATTGCTGTGGTGGCAGAGTAATGGAGTACTTCCAATTTACGGGCTTGCTCCGTCAGGCTTTCTACAAGCGAAAGAAGCAGGGGCATTATTTATCAAGGTGAAAACCTCAGGGGGTTTAAAACTTGCGAGAATCTTGTTTGACTGCAGTTTTTTCTACATTGAGCAGTTCCCTTGTATGGTTATAAGTACCTAAGGTAGATGGGGTCTTAAACAGTTACTTTTCCTGACTAGCCCACTTCTCCTAGGATATGAAATACACGGAGTCATTACAAGATGGTTAGCAAACCTAAATCAAGGCTGTAGCCACTTTCCTCAGAATTTTCGGAGCTCACATAAATATTTTGTTCATTATCAAAGTGAAGATTCTCGTTCTCATTAAATGGTCATATAGGTCCCTCCCAATTATGTTTGAGCCTTGAGCCTAAATGGTTATCATATTTTGAGCATTGTAAAACATGTCTTTTTTGTATCCATTCCTGGAGTCATATCTAACCACATACCACTCAAATATAGGTGTCCGATTAATATAAGTAACTGAATTTGGGCACTTCTACCTTACTGTTCCATTGACATGTATTCTGTTTCTGCAATTCAATGTAGTGTACTTCATTGTATGTTTGCATCTGGTGGAAAGTTTACTGCAGGACCAATGGTGTGGCCATGAAACATATTCCAGTTTTATTCTTGTGAAATATGTTACATATACAAACCACCACAAGTTTTAGTTTGGATACACCAACAAAACACGTGACACTCCTTGCCATTTAGGAATTGGAGGAATCGGGCATTTTGTTAAACAAAGTTCGGATTTTCGCATCTCCTTTTAGGAGAACAATGGAGACGGCAAAGGTTGTGTCAGATGTATTGGCTCTCTCACATGCGAGTTCTTCAATTGAGGTGAGAAGTTCGACATACCAACCAAGTGTAATGTATACGAACCACTATGAGTTACTTGTTGATGTATCATTCTGCAATGAGCCTTCGATGCTGGAATGTGCCTTGATTTGAAGTTTTTCCAACCAGTCAATATAATTTTGTGTATCTCGTTGCCTTGTGAAACAGTTCTTGGAAGAGTTAAGGGAACGCTATTTTGGACCTTCTCTGGAGCTTGAGAGTCATGAGCATGTAGGTGCCACATGCTCACATCCCGACTTTTTCTTAGGAGGTTGCGCTTTAGACCAGTGTTGGTCTAGTGTGTAGGTGAATGCATGGTATTAAAGATTATCATCAATAGTGGTATCAAAGAACCTACCCACGGGTATCAAATTGTAAATCCAGTCAAATATTGATAGTTGGTGGGTATGTCAAGGTGAGTGAATCTTTGTATACCTGAGTTATTATTTGGGTCATTACCATTCTAAACCATACTGATACTAGGGCGATTTTACCTAGGTATGAAGAATCTTATATGATGTATAGACCCTAATGGTATTGAAAACAAAAACACCATTAAATACCCATACCCTACTGATATAAAAAAATGTGAAATTCTCATTATAGATACCCAAATGGTATCAAGGAAAGAGGATACCAGTTCAACACAGGTTTAGAGCAGTGTTGTGCTGGTATTGTTTTTCTCATATCCCCATGGGTAAGGGTCATGATAGAAAACTTGACATTTGATACCCAGGGGGGTTCAGGGTATTTTGTGATATCATCAAATGTCCAAGGGTATAGATGTGATATCATGGACTTCTGAAATGGTATATGTGCAAATATTATTGATACCCAAGTTGAACCTAGATATCCACACAGCATTGGTTTAGAAAGACAAGACATCACATCTTCTGCAGGGTCTAGGGTGCAGAGTTTTTAGTACGACACATTGTTGTGTTTGGAGCTTCTTGCAAGTGGAATGTGGAATTCATAGGAGGGAGGGTGTGTGTATGTATCTGTGCTTTTAGTATCCAGAAATATGGGCGATCGATGCTCTTGACCCCATGGTGGGACCTGAAGGAGGTGAAAGTGTGGCTGATGTTGCAGTTCGAGTTTCAGAAGCCATTGTAAAGATGGAGGCACAAGTTCAAGGGTTTGTTCTTCTTTTTACCCATTTACTCAAATCTGCACATGTATCATTTAACCATAGATCTTTTCCAGTAAACATGATACTGTTCTAAACCTCATTTAGGCACTGCATAAATCCTTTACTCTATAAGGGTCCAGAACTGGTGGGCAGGTTGTGGCCATATTGTGGCACTTCCAAATCCAGACACTTTTGGTCTTCTATGAATCTGGAATTGTCTCATACAATTAGCACTTGCAAATTATGCAGATTGTCATTTCTAGTTGAGATGTCATTAATCGAAACACTAGTTTATGCAGCAGCCTATATTTGAGTGGTGTATGGCAAATCTCTGCAGTTATGAAGAGACATCAAAGAGACACATGGTACAAAGAGATTGACTATGTGCTGAAACATAGGCACCGTTCTAGGTTCATTAAGAACAGAATTAGGAGGGATCTATGTGATCATTTAAGAGACCAAGTATCTAAGAATCTGCACATTGATCTCTTGTAACCTCTGCATCTCAACTCCGAGTTTGACACTTGAAACAGCAATCATCATTATTCACAATAGCTAACTGGATGACACAATTTACAGTTCCATCCAGTGGCCAAAAGTGTATTTGGAGTTGGAAGTGTCTGTTATAGGCCCGCATACCTTAGATCAAGTGTACTAGAGATATTGTCTTGTTTCACTGGATTTGTTGTTTAACTGACAGAACCCAAACTACAAAATTGCAAGCAGGTGTGCGGTGTTGGTTGTTAGTCATGGCGACACACTCCAAATACTCCAGACTGTGGTGCATGCAGCTCTTGCATCAATGTCTTGTGCTGGTGATGGAACTCTAGGTTCTCATTTGGCTGGAGCTGTCTGCACAAGTGTTCTATCTCACCATCGTGAATATTCTTTGCTTACTGGAGAACTTCGCCTCCTGGCTTGACTCAATTCCTTTGAGATGGTGTACCGCTTTGCAGAACAAGAGGTGTAAGGTAAGCAGGCCTTAAACTGACACTTTTCGCTCTGCACCCACTTGTAGGAGGATGTGAAATACAATTAGTTGGAGCTGATTTGGAAATCCAAATCATACCCATAGCCATTTTCCTCATGATTTTCACAGCTCATATGAATCTCTTATTCATTGTCAAGGTGAAGATGTTTTTCCCTTATTTAACTGTCCATATAGACCCCCCCCCCCCCAAATTATGTTGTCTATTGAGCCTGGAATGGTTAACAATTTTGGAATACATAGTCCAATCTCTTCATCGTTCTGATGTCCGTGCTTAGATCCACTCAAATCTTGGTGCTTGTTTAAGATGAGTAACCAAATTAGGCCCTCTTACCTTAGATACCATGCACACAATTTCAGGCATAGTAATACCAGTATGCTCATGGATTCCAAAAACTGACTGAGAATTACTTTCATGCCTGTTCATGCACTAAAGGCATAATCTTTCTTCTCATGTTTTTTTCATTGCAGGAAGACATTTGGAGATCAGGGAGTTCTAGGTTCCAAAATTGCAATCAGAGCTGACATAAGGAGACATCATATCTATAGCTTAAAATTGAACTCTCCTGGTTTTTTGATTGTTTCATAAGTTCCATGAACATTTAGTACCATCAAGTATTTCATTTATGTTAGAAGTAGACCTTGTTTTCCATAGCTGTCCAATGGAAGTAATTCCAGTGGACATCAGTTTTCCCTCTATTGAGACAAGGATCAGTTTGCACATATAGTCACAAATTGTGGCTGGAAGGGTACAATCTCCGGGTCTGAAGTTAATGTGATATCCTCCGCATTATTGTTCCTCTCCAGATGAGAGATTGTTTGAGGAAGTGTTAATTGGAGCTTCACTTCAGCCTTTGGAGGGGTTCAGGGTTTAGGGCTTTTTGTATTTTATCATATATTGGGACATCTTAGGACAAGCATCTGGCTATTAGCACTGCATTAGGGAGTCTAATCTAGGGAGTACTAGGGAGCTTCAAGTCTTCCTTCCAGTGGGACCATCAAGTTGATATTAGCCTCTATTTCACGGAGGCTACTACACTATGCTACTCTAGGGAATTGGCATGTTTGACACCATCTTGATGTACTTTTTGTCCCATAAAGCTTTTTGGCTTCCCGGACTTCAAAGTCAATTTCATTCATTTCATTAGGATTTATGTGCTCCAAGCAAAGTATATGTTCGAAGTTACCCTAGTTTTGGGTAACTTACAAACGTGAAGCACCAAGGCTATCACTTTCAGAGAGGGCAAATTTCCACACACGAGAATACCTCTCGCCCATCCAACAGAAAAGAAAAAGAAAAAGAAATGTCAATGTTATGACATTGATGTACTATATCTCTTCACCACTTTCTACCCATGTCTGTGAGAATGTGGGTGGACGAGGGTGGCTTAATGCCGATCTTCATAGGTGGAATCTAGAATCTCTCGTCCATCCAACATTATTAAAACATAAAAACTTGACCCCCTATAAGTTTGTGGCCGATTCATCTCTATTGACTTGGACTAGACTAATTTGAGTTGTTGAAGCTCAAATTAAGTGTCAAATTAACTAAAAATAACAACCTCAAGGCTGCATAAAGCTTTTCTATTGGATGAATGAGAGATACGCTTGTATATGATGATCCCCCCCCCTTTCCTTTCTTTCTGGTTGGGGCGAACCAACCCGTACACTGGTTCCTTGGAGGCAAGGGTTTAGGTATCCAACAAGGAACAAGTGTATGGGTTGGTTCGCCCAAATCCTTTCTTTCTTAAGGCAACCATTGAGGAAACACCTTCTTATGCAGTTTGTGTTATTGTTCAAAGCGTGATCGATTTAATCGATACTGTCAAAGTAACGTAGACTCTCGAACCCTAGAAGTCCACAGTAACCTTACATATATACCTCCACATTTTGCATGTGGCCCACTTTATTCCTTTGAGCACCCACTTGTTTTGTTTGGAGGAGTAAATGTGAGCGGCTGTTGAATTTAGGGCTCCTGCCTTGAAATTGAGGGGACAAGTCTTGCATTGCATGCCTTTCCATTTTCTAAGCGTTGCTCTATTATTTGTCGGGATGTGCATGTTGCCATAACCTACAACCAAAGTTTAATGGCGACAAAAGAACACACTCAGATGTTCTAGTAAGATACTCAAATTTCTCAGGACAAGTGCTGAGACGGGTGGTCAATGAATGGTTTCCGACATTTAGGTACACATTGGAGTTTGAAATGAATGTATGTATATATATATATATATATACTTAAGGGGAGGAAAAAGAAAAAGGAAAGCATTTAAGGACATCTATGAGCGGCACTTCAACAATTTCGAAAAGATGTTAACGTTGATTTTACAATTAGAAAGCTCAACACGTGATGTTCCTCATTTGGATTTTCCAACTATGAAATTTAAGATCCCCAAGAGCATGTTAGTGGAAGAAAGCAAACCAACAATGGTGTCAATTGATGACCTTGCTGCACGATCGCGGGAATTGGGCTACCTAGCAAGAAATTGATAGGGAAAGAACTTTCTTCTATGGAAGTTGGAGAGACAAACTTGTTGCATACATTGAATGCAAAGGTTTGTAGTCAAAATGATCCAAGCCTGAAACGTCCATCACTTTGACACCCTAGTCTAGAATTGCCATTCCATAGCATATGCAAAAATTCTAATTTTGTAACCGGAGATAAAAAAAAAAAGTAGGCGCTTACAAAATTCATATTAGGGTAGACGGTGACATGTCGTTTACGTTTTTTTACATGTGTTTGCTACAAGTGAGATGAAACGAGATTAATTCTAAAGTACGGGAAGTTAAGAGCTTATGGGACTAGAAGTACATCAAAGATGGTGTCAAAAAGCTAATTCCCTAGAGTGATGGAGTTTCACTCCTTAGACTAGTAGTTGGTTACGTGTGGGTGGACCTTCCAACCTAAGGTATGTGGGCCCTATTCTAGGTATTTCCAACCCCCACAAGCATTTTTGGCATGTCGGGTTGATGCAATAATTGTCTCATACACTTAGCAATTGTGAATCACAAAAAGACTCATTCAAGTTTCAAAGTTGGAGGTGAGATGCAAACATTATAGAAGACAAAAGGCCAACAAGCCAAATTGGTTGTGGTTGTAATTGTGACTCTCATTCTCGGAAGAGATAACTTGGGAATATAAGATTGTGGACCTTATGTGAAAACTCTTTCTAGTTGAGTAACAATTTTTGAGTGATGTCTAATGCAGCACCTACCTAGAGCTTGCCATTGGTATAATTTCAAGCAAATATGAACAACACAAGAAGCCTTCAAGGAAACCCTACATGTGGGCCCATTATATCATTGGTCTCCATTGTGGGCACATTGGGCTGAAACATTTTGTTTACGCATGCACTTGGAAGTTGAAAGTAAGGGTGGTATCACATTAGGGTTTGGGCCCAAGAAACCCAGGGTTCAAAACACCTCTTTCATGGACCTTGCTTTTGAATTGAATATTGGTTCTTAAATTAGGAGTTTCCTCTAGGGCATTACTCTTTGAACCACTTGCATTGAGTGGAATGACGGGGCTTTTTACTATAAACAATGGCATTTTATTTTTTAAATACCTTATTTGGGATGAGTGCATCATGTATGGGAAATGGCCTTGGCAAAGTGCCTTGAGACTCATCATGACTAGCATGATTTTGGAGGCGGCTATCTCTCGTAAGTTGTACCAATCGTGGGGTTAGAGGAATCCTTTGTCATAGAGAAATAAGGCGGTTAAGTGGAATTGAAGTTCATGCGCTAAGCTCGTTATTTTTTTCTAGTGGTTAGGGATTTATGGTTGTTTGTAGTCGGCTTCTCTCCTTATGTGGCAGTTTGACGCACTTGAGGCGCCCCACCTCCCCTTTAAAGTCGGCACGTTTTCTCTTGTTTTGATGTTCTTTCTTTGACCATCTATCTCAATCAAAGATTTTTTAAAACAAAGAATTAGGTTTTTTTCTCTAATGGGGACCATTGAAATTTGGTGGGAAATTGATGCATCATACCACATTAGCATCATTGTGTTTTTCCATACCTTGGACATGGACTTTAGTGTAAACTCTTTGCATCCAAAAACCATTCTCATGGCCGATAGGGTCACTTGATTTTGGGGTTTCTTTGGTCTTGGACAGGGTTGTCTATCCCGATGTCATGACGGTGTCGTGCCGTCATGATGTGTCGTGTCGTGACGGACCCCTCCGTCACGACACAATAGGGTCCACGTAGGGTCAACCTAGGGGGAAGCTAGTAGGGTGGGTAAAATACTTACCTTCTTGCCAAGGTGGCGTCCTATGTGGCAGAAAAGGCCGACGTGGACGTGGATATGCTTAGCGCCAGGTAAACCATTTTGCCATTATGTTTATCATTCTGTTAAAATCAAAGTAGTAAAATATGACTAAGGAGGGTGTGGGGCGGACGGGGGACGAGGGTGGGGCAGACGGGGGGGAACGGGGCGGACGGGGGCGGGAACGGGGGCGGGAACGGGGCGGACGGGGGGGGGGGAACATGGTTTTTATTTTTTTATTTTTTTTGCGGACAGGGATTGGGAACGGAGGCGGACGGGGTCGGGAACGGCGGCGGACGGGGGGGTGGACGGGCACTAGTAATTTTCCCCCCACTTTACCTCTACTTTGCTGACATGTCATCACACATGGACATCTTACATCCTACGTGTCCGAAATGGGGTAATATAATTACACACAGAATTCGGTAAAATTCAAGTTCGTCAGGATAAAGACAACATCCGGCATAATGTCGTGACGGATACGTGTCGTGACGGCACGACATTATGCCGAGATTAGCCTCCGTCACGACACAATAGACAACCCTGGTCTTGGATGCTAGTGTAAACCTACCCTAAGTTGGAGACTTGAAAGGCCTATTGCGAACACCCTTCCTAAAGCGATTATTAATGCACAACTATCTTATGTTTGCATTCTAAAATGATTAGACATATTGTTCCTATGAGTCATTGGTTGGTATAGTATTTAGGGGGTTTGTTTGGAGGGAAGGGCCAAAAGCCAACACCAAGGATGAATGAAGAAACCACGGTAGAAATAGTGTGTGTGTGTGGGGGGGGGGGGGGGGGAGCAAAGCCCCTCAAGGATGCCGCACCCACCATATGTAGAAGAACCACGCAAAAAAATTTAGTTATTTCATCTTTTGTGAATTCAATCTAATGCATGTCTTAAATGATGATTTGATTCATATATGAATTCAAATGAATACAAGAGTGTTACATTTTCTTGCTACATGTAGTAGTTTTGGTCCCCCATTAGCAATCATTGTCTTCTTTTTGGGGACTCATGCAACATGTTGTGTTGAATATAGATTGAAGTCTATAAGCAAAGTTATAGAGGAATTTCATACATGAATTATTCTTGATTTGTGACAATAATATCATGAAACGTTGTTTACTTCCTAATACATGTGTGAATCCGACTTCCAAATGTGTAAAGGTAGCTTCTAGGTCATTTTCATCTCTCTCTCTCTCTCTCGACTTTAGATGTCATTAAACATTTAATCACATTCCACCTTAAATTTCACACCTAGGAAAAAACATAACAAAACAAACCTTGACCCTAAAGGATCAAGATAAAAGTGTCTGTCATAATTATTTATCCTGAAGCAACCAATATAGTAACACTTCTAATAATAACACATCTATTCATTTTAGGATACAATTATAACATAGTCATACATATGTAATTGTGCATGTTTTGATGACACAACTAATGATTTTGTCTATATCATTCCATTTGGACAAACCATTTATCCAAGTATACATTAGTCTAGTTTCATAATTATTTGAAAAGAAAAATGATAAAAACTTACACACATGTAAGGGTGTGTGTTGTGCTTGTGTTGGGACGTGGGGCACACAACCTCCTTGGAGGAGTGTGCCATGTAAGCAAATAGGGGGTTGAGTAGGGTTGCCAAGTTCCGATAGGAGGGATCTTGGCGGTCTCTTTCATTAAGGTAGTCTACATGTACCCGTCTCAAGTCACACAAAGGAGATTGTACCCTAGCTACTTGGGGTTGAGGACATTTAGACATGGAGAATGTACCCTATTTCCACAACTACTTGGAGATTTAGACATGGTGGTCTAGAATCTAGTCCTCCATTCATGGGCATGGCATATCATGCATGTAGCCCCATCTTTGTACTTTTCTATGTTAGCGTGGAGTAAGATAAGTTATGTGGTTTTATTGTGAGCACTTCCAACTCCATCTACAACAATTTGTCCGTTTGATTGCATTGGGAAGTGTCTCATCCAATTTTCAATTGTGAATCTCAAAATATTAATACATTAGGGTTCTAGAGTCAAAATTGAGATGCAAGAATTGTGAGAGGTCAAACCATTTCATTTTTAAGTGATCACGTAGGCTCCTTGATTGTGCTAAGAATTGCAAGGTTGAATTGTTGAGACCCTGTGGAGTTGGAAGTGCTCACAATAGACCATGTATCTTAGCATGTAAATACTACCAGTGGATGTTGTGAACAATCATTGGTATAAAAAGTTGAAGATGAGTCATGCATACGTATTACTACAGCTCTTACATCTCAACTCAGATTCCTAAAACCTTAAATGATAACCTTCATGATTGGCAATTGCTAAACAAATCAAATGGTTTCTCAAGCCGATCCAACAGTTGAAATTGTCCATGAAGTTGGATCCACTCCATAGGTGGGGCATTCCATAGGATTTTTGTGCAACACGTGTGGTGGATGACATTTGTTTAGGGGCTATTTACTTCCAAGGCATGAATTAAAGGCTCCTTATAAATTTTCAATCTCTAAAACGGCCTATTTGTTTGCACCTATAATTATTTATAGTTCCCATGCCAATGCAATTTATTATAGTCTATATTCCTTTTAAGTTATAAAAGTCATCCTTGTTCACACATAAAACCATGCCCATACATACCATTGCATACATACAAAAACCGTGTCCATACATATTATTGCAAACATGGTTTCATACAAGCCATTGCACGAAGCTTTGCTTGAGGATCATATCAGATAACACAACAACACATTTTGCCATGTACATCAAACGCATTTATCATCCATCCAATGTGCAACATGCTTACAAATAGATCATGCTAAACATAAACCCTAGAATCCTAATTTTTAACCCCTACATTGATTCTACTAAAAAGTAATGGCCCACATTCTATACCTAACTACTTTGCTTGTACTTGGATTGTTTTCTTCTCAAAAGACCCTTCAATATTTGAAATTCTTTTATAAATGTTATCTCAAATGAATTTAATCCTCCTAACATTATGCCACATGCCCTCGTTTGTAGAATGCATTAAGTGCCCCACCCGAGATCTGCTCACAAGACGACCACATACCTCATTAAGGTAGGGAGCCCTTATTCGGTTACTTTCTTCATAGGCACACCTACACTTGAGTAGTACATGGTTTGGTGTGGCTCCATGAACAAATACCAAAAAGACATGTGTTTAAAAGAGATTGAACTATGTCTTTACATCACAATAACCACTCTAAACTCGGTAGTCAACATAATTGTGGGGGCTTATGTGACCACTTGATGCGCACAAGAATTTTCACTTTGACCATGAATAAGATATAACGAACATCTAAGTTATGTAGACAACACACTTGTCCAAAAGTAATAAGAAATGTGCATTTGTGGGGACGTAATCATCAAACAAAAACAACCACAAACTTTGAATGTTTGTACTCCACGTTTGCTAACGACCATATTTATGTAGTTTCACGATCTAGTGTGTATCATATTGACAGGTTGCAATTGTCCAAAATTCATGGATAAACCCAAGTATACTTAAATCCTAGTTATAGGCACATGAGCTCCGAAAACTACGAGGAGAGTGGGCTACAGCCTGGCTTTGGATTTGCTAATCCTCTTGTAGTAATTGTGTGTTTCATATCCTAGGGGAAGAGGTCAGAGATGATCCTAAACTACCGGGTGATAATGGAGAGGTACCCCTTTCTGAATGAAGTGATTGACGGTTCAATTCCCACTGTGAAAACTCCTCTCTACTGGACAGGGGAAGAAAAAACTAACTAGGTAGGTAGAAAACCAAGAGCCCACCCACCGCAAGATAGGCAATAACCCCCACCATGCACCAAGAAGATTCTTGAGCAGGGTAGAACCAACAGAGTGAAACTCACGTCGGGTTGCCCGATGTTGGTTATTCATTTATGTATTCCTTCCTACGAGAAGTGGGCTATCTAGTTGGGAAGCATGGTAACCATGTAAGTTAAGACCCATCTTCTACCTTCATATTACCACATCAAATACTACTACTAGTGGACTTCATTGCAGACAATCATTCTGCTTGCAGAAGGTTAAGTTCGAAGGTGGGGCCTAGAACCCCCCCCCAACGGGGCAGGCTAAAATTGTAATTAATGGCTTGCTCAAAGTGTTGCCGTGCACCCCATTCTATCCGGCACACTCGACTTCTTATTATTTCTTGTTCCTTGGCGAGTGAGGTGGGAGTGGCAGGGCCATGTGACTTTGTCCCTTGTGATGTAACACACTCAAGCCTTCCCATCATTCATGTCAATATGTAAGTTCACACTTAGGGTTTGGCCAAAGGCACCGGAGAGAGAGAGAGGGGCAACTCTTGTACACCCTAAACTCCGTAATATCAACCTCCATAATGTCACACATTCTCTAATATCCCGAACCCCTAGGGAACATATGTTCGTAGTTCAAATCTCACTCCTTATTGTCACATTTCTCTTCCTTATATCACCAATTTTGTCATTAATGCAAACCACTAAAGAACTCAACCCACACCCTTGCATTGCGCCATGTGTCAACGTGTGGAGTGTCACCTTTTTATTCGTATTCTTCTTCTTGTTGTTCTTATGCTACTTGTTGAATGTTGGTGCATGCGTCCGTCACATCGCCCGGGAAGGACAAGTGGAGTGGACCACACTCGCGTAGGTGGAGGGAGAACGAATTCAAATATCCTCATATCTCCTTTGTGTTATTCCATAATGTCACATGCTACACTAATTCTATAGTATCATGCATCAATGTTAAAACTACAAAACTCCGTAATATCACGTGCACTTTGGTTGCCACATGTCTGATACTATGGAGTTTAAAAGTGTATATGAGCGCACCTCTCATCCATCCCACATAAAAACTAGCTTGAGCCCCTATACATTTGTTGCCAATTCATCTCAAATAACATGATCACGTAGACTAGTTATGGGTATTTTAAAAGCTTGTTTTGGTGTCACTCAAACTTCAAAAAGTAACCTCTAAGCTACTTACTATTTTAGGGCTTTTATGTTGGATGAATGAGAGGTATGCTCAAATACAATAATTCAATCTCTCCACTAGCACCCACGTGAGGTAGATGGGATTAAGATAGTTTTTGTTTTCCGACTACATAGCCCACTTCTCCTAGGACATGGAACCACATGATTAGTACAAGAGGATAAGAAAATTGAAAACCAAAATCAAAGTTGTAGCCACGTTCCTCATAGTTTTTGGAACCCATATGGATATCTTATGAAAGTGAAGATTCTCGTGCTCGTTAAGCGGTCGTATAGGTCTCCTCAATTACGTTGAATTTTGAATATAGAATGATAAGAACATTTTTGGGTACATAGGCCATTGTCTTTAGAATATGTGTTTTTGGTATATGTTCTTAGAGCCACATCTAAATGCATACCATTCAAATATAGATCTCCGATTAAGATCATGAATAAAATTGGGCATGCCTATCTTAAGTTAATTAAAGCGTGGGTTTGGCAAAGGATTACTGGCACTCACATAAGTTGGAGAATGGGCTCATTTAGCTTTGCACCCACTTCCCATAGGGCATGATGCACATGATTACCCCAAGATGATCAACAAACCCTAAATTGTGCATGTAGCCGTTTTCCTCAAAATGATGTTTGGAGCTCACATGAATATCTTACTCACTATCATGGTGAAGGTTTTATTTCTCGATGAATGATCAATATTCTAGGAGTAGCTTAAAATCGATGTTGGTGTTAGAATCCATACTTGCTTGAATTCTAAAACCCTTGAAGCAAGAAAATGGCGTGCAACCCCCCAAGTGTACAAGAGGCTTGTGTGGAGCTTGACATTCACAATTTCGCAAATTACCAAGTTCTTCCTCCCACTATCTCAAAGCTTCCTAACGAATTGATCAACAACAGTTTAAGGTTTTGCTTCCCACGCATGCCATCTTCATATAGCAGAGTCCTTGGCAATTGAGCACATTGTGCACTAATTGCACAATAGAACACAATTTCTCTTTGCCAAACTCCCCACAATCAATTGTTTTGTAGAATCAAAATTACACATGATTGCTATAGTTATCAAAAACAATTTAACACCCGTTGTTGAAATCTTGCAAGTTTCATGGGACGAGTATTGAGCTTCAGATTCTTCCTAAACTTGATCAATCCAAGGTTCCTCGCCACCTACCTCCAAACCACATAACCTTAAACCCTCCTTTGCATCACCAAATCCCCGAAACACCAATGATCACCAAACCCCTCAGCTCGCAAAGAATTCTTCATCCATGACATATGTACCTCGATCGCCATTTTCCCCCAACCTGCACTCAAAAATCTAATACCAATTCTACGACGGAAAATGAAATGCCTCCTATGCGCTCAAGCTAACAAGAAAGCCATCCTTATTACATGGGCAAGGGGGACCCTATGCACATCAAAATGCAAAAACATTCTCAAATTCCGAATCCGTAATCAAATTGTTAGCCCATTCGCAATCAAATCTCTCCATTGAACCACATAGTGCCGAGCGTTCGCAACTTCTCTGGGAGAGAGAAGAGAGGGAGAAGCAAAGGAGAGGAAGAAGACATCTCGAATATTTTGGAATTGTGAATACGTTGGTGGTTTTGGAAGACGGGTGTGGATCCTCCACTCTAGTAGATTGTAAGGGGCTCCAATATTGACACACGTGGCGCAACGTGAGAGTGTGGTTTGAATTCTTTCGTGGCTTTTGCATGCACGTCAAAACCATGATGTAAGGAAGAGACAATGCGATAACAAGAAATGAGATTTTCAACTGAGAACATCCGTTCCCTAGGGTTTCAAGATCTTTGAGAAGGAGTGATAACACGGGGGCCACACAACCACTAGGCAACCCGGCTGGTGCAGCGACCCCCCAGAGCCGGTGCCGCCTTGCATGAACGGGAGCTCTGCATTCAACCAATCGGTGGTGGATGGGAGCTGGTCCCATCCCCCTGAATGGACAAGACGGTGTCGTAATGTAAATACATACACTATATAGATGTGTACTTATTTAGTATTACATTGTGATTCTTTGATTTGGAGGAAAGTAAAAAGAAAAAGAAAAAGAAAAAGTTATTTTATTTACTCTTAGTTTATTTTTAGTTACTCTTAGTTTACCCTTTTAGTCTTATCTTTTGTTTTATTTTTAGTTTACTTTTGGACCAATGAGAGATTAGAAGCCCATGTGATGAGGATAAAAGGGGGATTTTGTCTCTCTCATTATGATTATTTTTTGTGTGGTTGTAGGGAAGAGGTTGTTGTTGAGGAGAGGTTTTGGGTTGAAGCTGATAGGGTGTGAATTTATGGAAATAAAATTGGAAATAAAATATAAAGGAGTTGTGTTTCATGGTGTTGTCTCTCTAGAGTGATCTCACTTGCTTGATTTGAAGTTAGCAATTAAAAGTTGTGCTAGTTTGAGTGGAGGGAGGTATGTTCAAAGCCGCTATGTTCCAAAATTTTGGAGTGCCAATTCAACCCCGTGGAAAAGGTAAATCCATCTATCTTGTTTAATATATATAAATATATATATGTATATTGTGATAATACCATCTTACATATTTAATGTTTGGTTCTCTAATAATTTGATTTATGTCATTTTGAAAACCTTTGCTAATAAACTATCATAATATCTGTCATTTTGTTTGCAGGAAGAACTAGTCATTCATTGGAAGCGAAGTTAGCCAAAATAAGGAAGGACACTATGAAGTTCCAAGCCCATATTATAAGTATTCGAAAATTGAATGAATCAGGTACGAATGAAACCGATGTGATAACTAAGGCCTTGGATGCTTAGAGAAGGACGCATGACAAGAAACACAATTTTGGTTTCATGCATTGTTGGCCTATAGTGAAGGATCACCCTAGGTTCTTTGACATGGAAAAGATTGCAACTCTCAAACTAGGAAAAAGGAAGTCCAGACTTGAAGATATTCTTTCAACTAGTACAGGTTTGGGTGAAGCTAGGTTTGAGCCCACATTACTTGGCAATGAATCCCCACTACCTTCGGCTCCTACACATGGAAGTTTTTTGGATAGACCAATGGGTTCAAAACAAGCAAAAAAAACCAAGGCCGATGAAAACCTTAGGGAATATACGCTAAGATGAACTGCAGCGGTTGCCACCAACTTGTCCTCCGATTTGGCTTATCGAATTGGTTTTTCCTTTTTCCTAGTTTGGGAGTTGCAATCTTTTCCATGTCAAAAAACCTAGGGTGATCCTTCACTATAGGCCAACAATGCATGAAACCAAAATTGTGTTTCTTGTCATGCGTTCTTCTCTAAGCATCCAAGGCCTTAGTTATCACATCGGTTTCATTCGTACCTGATTCATTCAATTTTCGAATACTTATAATATGGGCTTGGAACTTCATAGTATCATTCCTTATTTTGGCTAACTTCGCTTCCAATGAACGACTAGTTCTTCCTGCAAACAAAATGACAGATATTATGATAGTTTATTAGCAAAGGTTTTCAAAATGACATAAATCAAATTATTAGAGCAACCAAACATTAAATATGTAAGATGGTATTATCACAATATACATATATATATTTATATATATTAAACACGATAGATGGATTTACCTTTTCCACGGGGTTGAATTGGCACTCCAAAATTTTGGAACATAGCAGCTTTGAAGTGATCTTCAATCCTCTCCCAAAATTTTGATTTTTTTTGTTGTGCTCCAACAATCGGATCCTGGCTTATATGCATCCAAGATCGACAAACTTGGATTTCTTCATGTTGGGAGAAATTTTCTGCCCTCCGAGAGCCACCCTCTTCCTCTTCTAACATGTTGACGCTAAAACATTTATTGCGAGTTTGAAATAAAACTCAAGGCAATGAAGGTGGCTAAACCCTAAATGAAGTTCAAATGTGTTAGATGCAAAAAAATAAATTGATTTAGACCCAAAGATATCATACATATTTATAGGATGACTCAAAGGCAAATAGTCATGAAGTTTATTTTAAAAAAATAGAAATAAAAATATAGGTGAAAATTAAGTTTAAAAAATAAATATAAATCCTATCCTTAAAATTAAAGAATAAAAAGACAAAAGACAACAATTTTTTTCCATATAAATCAAAAATTAAACAAATGGACTTATAGCCACATTATTGAGTAATCGATTATTCAAAGCATAAGATGGATAACAACTATTGGACTGTGAGGAGGGAACAACATGAAGTAATTAGAACATTCTGTGAAGAAGATGTACATAACTATAAAGTTGTTGTAGATGTAGTTAGGAATCTCCATAATCAAGTATTGGAACTTGGCCTTATTGATCCTCCTAGGCGTGGCGGTTCAAGACGTGAAAAAAGACCGAATATTGCACGGAGAAGAATTGAGGGGCATGAACGCTTGATGAGGGATTATTTTGTGGAGGATCCAGTTTATGATGCAAGGATGTTTCGTCAAAGGTTTAGAATGTCCAAGCGTTTGTTTTTTAAAATATTGAAAAGTGTGCAAAACTATGACTCATATTTTGTGCAAAAACGAGACGCCACTGGCCAATTGGGGTTGAGTGGCTTGCAAAAATGTACAGCAGCAATGCGTATTTTAGCTTATGGCATCGCATCTGATGCTACTGATAAATATGTACGATTAGCATCAAGCACATCGATGTTGGCATTAAAACGATTTGTGCAGGCTATTATGGCTATATATGAGAGAACATATCTCAGACAACCCACTAGAGAGGATCTAGAGAAGCAAGTAGCAATTAATACAAAACGTGGATGGCCCGGTATGTTTGCATCATTAGATTGTATGCACTATGAGTGGAAGAATTATCCCACTGCATGGCAAGGCACTTTTCAAGATAGAGAGGGGAAAAACTCCATAATATTGGAAGCTATTGCAGACCAAAACTTGTGGATATGGCATGCCTTCTTTGGTTTGCCTGGGGGAAATAATGACATTAATGTACTTGATCGTAGTCCTTTGATCGTTAACTTTTTGGAGGGTCATGGCCAAGATATGAGTTTCGAAGTAAATGGTCATAGGTATCCACATTACTATTTGTTAGCAGATGGGATTTATCCCAAATGGACTATATTTGTACAAACAATTCATGATCCTCAAGGAGAGAAACGGCAATACTATGCAAAGATGCAAGAGGCTGCACGTAAAGATGTGGAGCGTTGTTTCGGTGTTTTGCAATCAAGATGGGGAATTATTCAAAATCCAAGTCGTCAATGGGACTTGAATACCATCAAGGACATTCTTATGGCATGTGTAATATGCATAACATGATCATTGAATATGAAAGAGATCAAGAATTGAAGCCCAAAATTGCAGAACCCATTAATGTACCGTGGAGACATGGACCTATGAGACATGGATTAAACTTTGAAGATTATGGACGTGGACATGAAATGATTCGAGATGAAAGGTCACACTACATGCTTAGATTTGACCTCATGGAACATTTGTGGGCATTAAAGGGAAACTTATAGTTTACTCATGCATGGGTGGTGTTAGACACAATAGTGTAATAGGTTGATAGTATATTCTCATGAAAATGTTTTATATTTTATAGATTACTGACATTGTAAGTTCATTTATTTATATTTAATGAAGACCTTATTGTATTTTTTGAATGAACAACAAAAATAATTTATTTTGTATATTTATTTGCCTATCTATGGGGTTGTACATATTAATTTGATGATGAGTTATTAAATTATTACATTTAACCAACTAGAATTGCTTGAGAAAAATGGCCAAGGCCTTGCGGAAGACTTGTAGATCATCTCACCCACGTACCAATGATAGAATGTTTGACTTAGAACCACTTACCTTATTAGGACCTTTGGCGAGGTATGAGAAACAATGTCAATTAGACGAAAATTGTAGAGCTTAATCATGCCCCATACATTTTGATGTTATTTTTTTAGAGAGGTTGTAAACTACAAGTGAGCAATAGTACATGTAAGTGAGTAAAATAATACTTTTGTCTTGCAAAAATTGCTAATGAAAGGAGAGAACCAACTGCTAGTTACAAATGAACCGGTTGAGTTTCATAAGCACCCGATTTCAGGAAATTACCGAACATTATAGAGGAAATTAGGATATGCTTTAAATTGCATATGTTCAATCGAAATATGTGAACATGTCAGTGGTTGGACTTGGAAACTGTAGTGTCTCGATCGATTATGCCCTAAATTCTTCTCGCACCTATGATCGGAGAGAACCGGCAGTTAGTTTGAGTAATACCCGGTTGAAGTGCAAGAACGCAAGAAAATTACCGACCATTTTAGAGGAATTTATAGGTTACACCCCAATTTCATAAACGAAAACCGGAGAGTGTCAACATGTAACCGGTTGGACTTGCAAACCCTAGGATCTCAACCGGTTATGACCCTAAATCTCCCCGATCACTGTCCCGCACCCGAAACCCTGTTTTATCTGTACATTTTTTTTTTACTAATACACTTTTTACCTGCTTTCTCAGGGCGCTTTCCCACTAGGAACTCAAACATGAGTTTATGGGTGGGGCATCGTCCGTTAGTCTAACCCTAAACTTAGATGAATCGGGATTTGCAGGGACGGATTTTGCAGTTCAGGGAGACGATGGGTGGTGATGCCCTAAGGGCCTCCCGGGAGAGGGGGGGGGGGTTCTCGGGACTCATACAGGTGTCCCGGAGTGGTGGTGAGCGAGGTAGCTAGAGTGCCTGCTAACTAGGGTTTGGGGAGGAGAGAAGGACAAGGAGCCGCATTGAATGAAGCGAAGGGGGGCCGGCCTGACACACTAGCAGTAGCAGGGGGTGAGCGAGTGAGAGTGAGGTAGTATTTATGTACGGGAGGGAGGGAGGGGGGGACTAGGAGCTAGGGGCTAGGGGGAAGGGGGTAGGGGGGGGGGGTGTTGGGGGCATCATGGGACCAATGTGAGGGGAGGGAGTGGAGGCGCAAGCAATATAGTAGTCGTTATGTGGGGGCACTTATGAGCATCTGGCTGATTGGAGGGCCGATCGGCAGCCCCCCCACCCCCCACTCGAGTGCCCAAATCAGCCCACATCACGATGACTTATTAACTTACTCCTCGTCCTCCGCTGTGTTACTTAACTTACTTAATCATAAACTGGGGGCCACACGCGTCGCTCACCCGAGCCTCCCATGAAGTGGGAGCCCCTTGGAGGAAGAAGACACCTCTCTAGCTACAGCAGCTGCGTTTCTGAGCGACTTCCACCCACACACCTCCCCCCTCCCTCCCGGGTTCTAAAATTCCACTTTAATAAACTCCTCCACCCGACTTGTTCGGAAGATGGTCATTGTTATTCATTAATAATGAGCCTCGTTGTCGGGACACAACCGCTGGTTAGGTACCTATAGATGAACCCGACCGGCCGGTTGAGATTGAGAAATCCCCGGTTGAAGTTGGAGACTGACTTACTTACTTCAGGAGGATTACGGATCGTTTTAGAGGAAGCTATAGAAGGGATATACCTCAGATGAACGAATGAAAGCCAACCCAACCCAACCCGGAAGATGATGTGAACATGTAACCGGCTGGACTTAGAATCACATGGAGCTTGACCGACTATGAATTACACTTAATACCAGGGCCACACCGGGCGGCCCAGCCAAAAACATCAGCCCTACGTATTCTCCGGAAATACAAGGCCGGGATTTCAGTTGGCTGGAGTTGTAGCTCCAGCCAACTGAAGTCCCAGCCCTGTATTTCCGGAGAATACGTAGGGCTGATGTTTTTGGTGACTGCAGCTGCTGGGGTTTTTGGTGTGGCCCCTGTACAAACCTTCCCGGCCATTGGTCGTGAGTGAGTTACTGTGTCGTGTTGTTTGTCCTTGATGGGATGAGCTTGTTGGGAAGGTGGCCCCTCCCCTAGTGATTGGGGAGATTGTTGGGCATAATCGGTTGAGATCCTAGTGTTTGCAAGTCCAACCGGTTACATGTTCACATCCTCCGGTTTTCCTTCATTAAGTTGGAGTATATTCTTCTATAAATTCCTCTAAAACGATCGGTAATTCTCCTGCAGTCTTGAACTTCAACCGGTTATTTCTCAAACTCAACCGGTTCATTTGTAACTAACTGCCGGTTCTCCCCGATCATCGCCCTCCCCTTATGAGGCTCCCATGGGGTGGGGTGGGGTGGGGGGAGGGAGGAGCACACAACCGAATTTCCAAACTCATGGGATCCCGACACGGCTTAGGGTTTGGGGAAGGCCTGTAATAATGGAGACTCGACACGCATCATTCAGTTGGGTTAGCAAATGTAAGTTGAAGGTTGTCGTTTCAGTGTCAAAGTTGAGATGTGAAAGTTGTGAAAGGTCGAAGTGGGCGTTCTTCGTACTCTCTTCTTTGAGGGGTCGCATGCATCGACCCCTCCCGATCGTGTGAACCCCCTATGATCAGGGAGAACCGGCAGTTAGTTACAGGTGAACCGGTTGAGTTTGAAAAACAACCGGTCGAAGTTCAAGACTACAGGAAAATTACCGATCATGTTCAAGGAATTTATAGAGTATACCCCAATTTCGTAAAGGAAAACTGGAGGATGTGAACCTGTAACCGGTTGGACTTGCAAACACTAGGATCTCAACCGGTTATGCCCAAAAACCTCCCCGATCACTAGTGAACACTTCATCCTATGGGAATAATGCATGTTGCCCCAGTTTTGAACATACGGTCCAATCTCATTGTAACATGTGTCGCCGTGGTGTCCATTCTTAACTACAAGGTTTCTCAAATCCCACCCACAAATACATGCACTTGCATGATTACACTACATTCGTGGTGAGTGTCACCGATTCCATTTCTCTCCTCTTGCTCAATACTTTATTGTAAGCCGCGCGTGTAGTGTGTCACCAACACTAGATATGAACCTAGTTTTATTTGTCATTTCTTGTGAAACAATTGGGCAGTATAGATATACAACGTTGCAAATATAGTCACTTGGTGAGCGATTTTTCCGTCCAAATTTCAATTATTCATGACAATATTACATAACAAACTTGTTAGGATGCCAAATATACCAAACTTTGTTTCAGCAGTTGGCATGTGGATGAACCAAACGAAAGTTGGAAGAACTTGTCCATACAATGTGTTGCTAGGAAAGTTACCAAAGTGACATAAAGTAACATATGAAACTAAATGCAATATTTAGTGCAGCGTTGAATTAAGGGCCGCATGCCTTGATATGACTCTAATTGGAGCATTGTTTTTTTCTTAGCCACTATGAGTTGTTGCGTTTCCATAATAACGAACTTGTTGGGAAGTTACTCCTCTTTAGGGCACATCTCCATGTGCACGTTGTTCCGGCAAAGAAATGAAACCTCGAATGTTGGCGAAGCTTTGAATGGGGATGGAGTGGGAGTGATCCCCATTTCCGAGCGCCTTCCACACCCCGTGTTCTTGACCTACTTCCTTTACCATAGCATTGTAGTTTAAGCCTATTGTGAGTTGTTGTATAGTAATGCGTGGCTAGGGAGGCCCCTCTCCCTTAGGGCAAACTTGCATGCGCCATCTATTTTGGTGAAGGAAATTTGCCTTTGCTTTGGACATGATCTTTCAACATTCTATTGGCTGAGTATTCCATGTGGAGTAGGGGAGGATCAACATGTGAGAGAGTAAATTTGTCTTCCTAAGTAACATGCAAGCGAGAACATTGTCTATCATCCCATCTGTTCATTACGAATGTTGGAGAGTGTTATTATTATTATTATTATTGAATTTCATTCATTGAAATTCTTTAAAAATGGAAAGAGGCTCAAAAAACGAGTAACTTCAGGGAAGGTGTGAATAATCAAAAGACGCCATGGTAGGGGGGGGGGAAGCAAATTAAAATACAATAATTTATGGCCCACACTAACAAATTTACGCGAATGAAAAAGAAAAGAAAAGAAAAGAAAAAAGGATAAATTTATGGTGGAAACAAATGTCAATGTTTTGAGTGCCATAATTGAAAGGTGGCGAACTTCCCACCTCTAACTTTGGCTTCTCCCTTATGTGTCCACCAACAATCCTCAATAACTAGGTTAAATATAACACACTTTCATGTAATTGGCATGTTTGTTTTTTGTCATCCAGTGGCTTTCGTCGACTTGCTAGGACATGGAAGTGTGCCTATAATACTTGGCATGAGATGTTTGGTGTCTAATTTAATATGTGTTTGAACTCAACCAATGTCAATGTATTGTCTGTATGTCATGTTCCACCATCGTTGTCATTGGTGCGCATCACACCATGCCACTTGTCACGATTGCACCTTCATCTCAAAATACGGCATATCCCAAGTCACGAGATATAACTAAGCACTTAGTATTTTTGTTCGTATGAAACTATTAAACATGTTGCACTCTACTTTCAAGACATTTGAAAAATGATGTGGTCCACTCTAACCATCATCCTCACTATCATGAAGTCCACACTACTTGGAGGAAAGGTGTAGTTGGGATTCATGGGGGGTTCATGAAGGTATTCAAGACTACCTTTCATTAGAAAACGATCAAATAATCAAGTTAAAAACAAACATGAATACATCATGGTGGGGGTAAATTATATGAGGTTAGAGAGTAACTTCCCAACAATTCACCTCCATATGTAGCAACTTGGTTTTTTTAGTGGTAAAGTTTGTGAAATAGACGTTCAACAAATCTGTAATTTCAAGGATGTCTTGTTATAGAGCATATACAAATTTAAATTATATATAGATGAGAACCTTCATTGCCTTGAACTCTCATGTAGGGACACATGTTTGAAAGTCGGCAGGGACGACATGTCCAATAATGCTTTTGTAGCCAAAATGTTCATCCCGAACCCATATAAATGGGCCACCGCTTTACCTTTTCCATTCAAAGGTAATAACTACGGCCAACCTTATTCAAAAAGTGACCCTTACAAATTTTGTTGAACATAAAAGCATGGGATCGATTTTGGACATAGTCGTGGTCAATACTTTGAAACTACATAGTTTATTCATACGGTGTCCAAAAAATAAACAAAATATGATATCTAAGTGTCCACGTACTATTTGAAATTTTTTGGTGGCTATCAACAAAGGTCGAATTGATTATTTGTACATTATAGAACATCACCATCTTTACTTGGTAAAAGTTTACAGTAGTAATGAAAAAAAACATATAGGAATGTGTAACTCCAACTAGTAAGTGACACTCAACATCATGTTTCGTGTATACGCTAATAAGATGGGATGAAACCTTTTTTTCACATTACCCAACATTGTAAACGTTCCACAATGGTTACAATAATATAACAATAGTAAGTGTGCGTTGATGCTTAAAACAACGGATGATTGATTTATACTAGGTGTAAACCAGAGTCCGGGGAATTCTGTAGAGAAAACGGCTAATTGCCGAGCTTTCTGGAGGTGGTTCGGATTTTTCAATTTTTACCCAGAAGTGGGCCTAGAGAGTGCAAAATTTATCGGTTGATAGCCCCCATTTCCTAATGTATTCAGGCAATTAGCCGACATTTGTTTTTTCATTTATGCAATTTTCGAAAGGTCTGAAGTGGGGCCGGTTTTATATTTTGGTGGTGGATGTGTCATTGTCATTTATTCTTTCTTTTTTCAAGTGTTTAGGATTAAATAATGTGGGCATTCACTCTCCAATTTTTTTCGTCTAAATAATATCCTTAGCATGAGTTGAACCTAGCAAAGCCCCTACCATATTAGGTTTAGGTTTAGGGTTTAGGGTGGGGTGATGTGGGAACTGTGTGCACTTAATCCTTCCTCCTCCTAGCTTGTAATTGTCGGCACTACGCGGCACTGTTGGCACTACCCAACACTCCCTCAAACAAGTGATCTCACAAGATGTCCACACGAGTGTGATAACACTGCAAAATGGCAAGTTACCTGAAGCTTGGGAGATGCAACGAAGTGGACGAGTGTGATAACACAAGATGCGATGAAGTGGACGAGTGTTGTGCACTGCCGGCACTCCCTCAAACAATATTTTTGTATCACTGTAAGTACAGTACCTCACAGTTTCGCAGAGCAACAACAACGAAAACCTCTTGAAGCTATTGTCACTCAACAATCCAGCAATTCTAGAACTCAAAAACTCATAATGCAAACGAAAATGCAAGCTCCACCACTGCGGAATGGAAGCTGTGGCGGGAAGCAAGTAACCCTAAACCACAAGCCAACAAGGCATAGTCTCCAACTATGCATAGTATTGGAAAAATTACCTCAAATATATATATATATTTGGTTGATTGCCTGTTGTGAAAATCATTTTTCAATCGGTAATTTGCCGTGGATACTCTAAGGCAGCTTGCCTTAATGCCAACATTTTTTTTTCTTCTAATCGGCCCATTTCCGTAAACCTTGATTTTCTTCCGGAACCCCTTCCTAAACTTTCCAATTGCATTCGGAAATTCTCAAAATCAACCAGCTAGCTTATAACTAACTACTCGCACTACCCATTCATTGGTGTAAACGGGCCCATGAGTATATTATTGGATTTCAATATATTATTTTTTGTCCAAAACTTGTTTGGCTTTAATTATGGCTTGGAACATATATATATATATATATCCCATGTGCTTGGAGTGTGGAAAGTTTTTCATCGTTTTTTTCGTGGTGGTTGGACATTCATCGGGAACATATATGATCTTTTAGAATATTATTTCCCAAGTTGTTTGGAAAACCGAATTGATTTCCTCCTGACACCAACAAGTGTGCATCAATGAATGGGGACAACCGGCCACTTCACTGAATTGACCCCACTATTATTAGTATGGAAGCATATTCCTTAAGATTCGTCTAAGATGATCGGTTATATTTTCCCTCGAGTCGTGAGTTTCGACCAATTCATCTGTAAACTTCACTGAATAGTCCTATTATTAGTGTGGAAGTATACCAGACCTTGGATAGCTGCCAAAATCACTATAGTTAACTAGACTTTTTTTCAATACATTTTAGGGGAACAACTATAGTTAACTAGAAAAATTTAAGACCAAATTCAAGAACTATAGTTAACTAGAAAAAAAAATCAGTCAAACTCTCCATTCTACATCAAAATCGAAGAAGTTCGCCTCTTGATTTGCTTTAGTTGACGGTCTATAATATGCTCGGGCCACTAACTCTCATCAAGAAATACTTTTATACGATCACTCACAGTGTTGGGCTCATGAACAACTTCCATGAACACTACCAACACAAATAAAACATTGGTGTACTACAACACTACAACCGAGTTCTGTAGATAGGCTAAGCTTAACTTTAGTTAACTAAATATAACTTTAGTCAACTAAATATAACTATAGTTAGCTACGATTTTTGACAAGGCAAATCGTGAACGACTACAAAAGGCAACTAGTTAACTAATAGTTGAATTAGTTGGTTAGTTGTCCAAGGTCTGAAGTATACCCATAGGAATCCTCTAAGATGATCGGTTATTTTTCACGAAGTCTTGAAGTTCAACCAATTCATTTGTAGACTTCATTGAATTGTCCTATTAGTGTGGTTTTTTTTACTCGGGGGGGGGGGGTGACCGGTGGAAAAATAGAAACCACGTGAGAACAACTATAAGGTGCTTTTTATTCATTGGCAAGAAAATTTATAGAAACTTTGGATCTACCATAGCCTACTTAAATGACGAAACATGTGATTATAGATAATTTAATATAAAGGGGAAAAACCCCACTTTAGGTTTGAGGTAGAAAGAAATTAGTAAGACAAAAATAATAATAGAGGAATTTTAAAAATAGGATGAGTACATTCACATATAACACATGCAAAATGGATGAAATTTTGAACGAGTGGGTTATGATTTCTTTCACCAATATATATCAACATGGATAGATGCCATGCCATATTGGAGTTTTAAGTTGGCCTCTATACGGAACGATTAAATCAAAATTTTATGAGTAATTTAGTCTCATTTGAAATAATATAGGTCTTCTTCTATAATTACCTATAGGGTGCTGAATATTTGGTGAAGTAGTTTTTTTCCCTACTTAAAGGGTTTGCTAAAATCCAATTGAAGAGGTAAATAACCCCCATAAAAAGACCCTTTGTATGCACGTGGTTACATAACACAAGGGGGAATGACCCCCCCCCCACCCACCTCATTTTTTACTACCAATTACGTTATATCGTATTCTTTGATGTGCAAACCAACTATTTATGTAGCATGAAATTTTAAAAATCATACACCGAGTGCAATGTTATAGCAATGCGTAACTCCACACGGTCACCCACACTAAATAGGACAATTCCGTGCAGTTACAAGACGAATCGGTGGAAACTCAAGACTTCGGGAGAAATAACCGAGCATCTTAAAGAAATCTATAGAATATACCTCTCAACACCGACAGGTGTCAACATGTAACTGGTTGAACTTGGAAACAATATGATGTGGACCAGCTAGAAATTTAGCCTAAAATCACCCCGGAGACTGGAAGCATTGCACTTTTCTTACGAGGCTTTGCAAATAAAGGTAAACCGACAATCGAGCAAATTTAACACGTAGTTAAAGCCCAGCATGTAAAGAGTACATGTTCACGGCTAGGGATTCAAGGTGAAAACGCAGTTACTTACAGTGTAGCTTGTAAACGACCATTTTTAGACAATTTGACTCCGGAAATAACATCGGAGACTTCAACTTGGTGTAATGGAGTCTTCCTGGGATGATTCGGACCTCAACTTTATGAGGGACTTGTTTTTACTAGAACCCCTTCATCCACAATGAATGAATTTACATGGATGTCACGAATTTCAAGTCCATGTTCGCAAGATGTACCCTTGGGGAGAGGTGATTATGTTGATTCATATATGTAGAGCCTTTGAAGTATCAATTCAATTCAAATAAACGCCTAATTCATGACCAAAGACTTTGAACTACACTAAATAGGTAGATTAGTGTTGGAAACACTAATAGTCGACGAAAACGCTAAATGTAAATTGTCTCTATAGTGTTAGAACACTAAATGTCAACTCTAACACTATTTGTACCAAGTAGTAACTTTAAATATTTACATGAGCGCATTTAGTGTTAGATGATATTTTGTAAATCTTGGAATGAAGAATTGAAGGAAGAAGAATATGAGAACCTCGTAAAAGGTATAATTTGTTCAAACCCTATTCAAACACTAATTGTAATATCAGTTGAAAATTAGTGTTTTAGGTAACTATTGCATCTAACACTAATCTTCATCTAACACTAATCTACCTATTTAGTGTAGTCGATTGTGATTGATTTAATACGAAGTGGCAATAAATTTATGAGACCAATGTTTATACTACATCCCGATGACAAGTGTTAGACATGAAACGATGCCTATGTTTTGAGCACATAGTCCAATCCCATCATACCAATTGCGTCTTGTGGTGTCCACTCTTAACAACATCAAAGTAGGGTCATTAGTTTGATGTTTTCGAATAGAGTGACTTATTGCTTTGACTTAATGCAATTTGAAGTTACTAAAATAAACTCAATCTTGTTTCTTGACACGTGAAGACTTGTGGAGCCATGGGTGAGTGTGTCTTCTGACTTATTTGATGTAATAATTTAGTTTCTTTAGTAATTTGGTCCAATACTACAAATACAATCATGACTAGATATCATAGAGATTGATGAAATAATAGAGAATTTAGTGTTACTAATGACCCTATTTAGGGCGAGTTTCCATGTAGGCCGCTCACCCACCATATTCTAGTGAGAATAAGCACAAACCCGTCCAAATGCAGATGCAGTCTTGTGGGGTAGGGTCTGTATGTGCCAACTACACTAAATGTGATATTTAGTGTCACTTACTATTTGGAACTACACAATGTTGTAATTGCTTAATGTACATCTCATTTTTTACCAACATTGGTTGTTTGGACATTATAGAACATCTTTACTTGGTAAAAATTTACATTAATCATAATAATATATAGGAATGTATAACTTTGAATAGTAAGTGACACTAAATATCATAACTAGTGTAGTTGCTCTCACCCTCTCAAATCCGGGCCCACCTACTAACCTCCTCCTCCTCCTCTTAAAACCGGTATTCGATCTTTTGGTGACTAGCACTTGTAGGTCAAAAAGAGTTTTAGTGGGTGCATGGAGATCTAGCAACCCTTGTCCATTGCCCTCCACATTGTAGTAGGCCACCAAAATGTGGTTGGTTGACGGCTCATCTACATGCGAACACTTTCAACCTACTATTATCTAGAATCTAGTTGGCGAGCAGCCTACATGGAAACTCACCCTTAGTGTACAAACCCTGCCATGTATCACTCATACCAAGGTCACACCGGCCTGGCCTTGCCCAGCCAACCGATAGTGGTGGCCAGGGGTGTAGCTGACCGGGTCGCCCCGATGTGGCCCCTGGCCATCCAACTTGCCCAACAACAGTTTTCGGCATGGATTGATGCCCCTGCCTCGGTATTAGCCCTTGCCCAAACCATAATAACCGTAACAAAACACAAGGACCATAATTCTCAACAATAAACACAAGTATTGAATATATTTAATAAACACATAAGCAAATATATAATCCCATACGTGTATATGATTATATACATGAATAAATGAATGGATACCTAAATGAATATATATATATATATATATATATATATATATATTCCAGATATTTCTTTGTCTTATCATAGTGGAAAATGTATATATATATATAAGATATTACCAACCCCATCTTACCGACTAGAACTACCCACCTATTTTTTTGAAAAGATATGTGAATATTGGCACTTCATCTCCAAATCTAATCGTTTGCCTCTTTTATTTTCACATTCTCTAACCAATACTCAAATAATGCATTTTTGTTTAGTCTTATGGGGAGCAATCCAATGTGTCGGGTCCATCTCAGACGCCAATTGTAGTTGATCTAAATTCCGCAGTATGATTCGATGAAGAGATGGAGGAACAAGAAGAAACAACACATGTTGGGGTAAATGATCATCCACCAAGTGCCTTTCAGAGTATGGTTGGACCATCCACGGCTGCTACGCAAGATGAACATGTGAGTGGTCAACGAGTTGGGGAGAAAAGAAAAACGATTGTTAGTGAATCCCAATACATGGCGAATACAATCACAAACTTTGATTTATTGTATGGAACAAAAGAGGATGCCAAACTACAAGCTCAGATACAATTAAATCCGAAAATCGCTTAAATGAACATTCTCGCTGTAAACGCAATTTTTGGGCTATCGCCTAGCTGGAGAGCTACCATTTTCAAATTAGTGACAATTAGCGGCAATAGTCGTTTAAAGGCAAATCACCAGTGTGAAACGAGGGCGATAGTCGCTCCTAGACGGTTGCAACCGCCTTCACCTCCCCCGCCGATAAGGAGGAGGCTGACCATCGCCAAGACAGGCTATTATCATTTTGTAGAATCTTGCAATAGTCTCAGAATCATAGCAATAGGCTAGGAAGTCGAGCACTCAGTGATTGAGGCCGGCAGCAATAGACAACGCCAAGCAAAAGGCTGGCAGAAGTAGGAGTAGATGCAAGAGCCGAGTGATTCGGACTCTGATGTGACTTGGAAATTTGACAATATGAGTAAATTGTTTGTGAGATGCAATTGTCTTCAATGTGGAAGTTGTTTGTCGTGTGATTGATAATCGTGAAATGTCTTGTGCGATTTCTGGCAATAGCCGTGTGCGTTGAGATAGACGTATCATCCACCGAGAAGGTGAGGAACTTTGTAATCGAGTCTGGAAATAGCAATGGTCGAAGTAGGACTATGGCCATCGTCTTGTGAGTGAGTCGTGTCAATAAAGCAAAGGCTGATTGCCGAGAAAGAAGGGCAATAGTCTAGTGGAAGAAGGAAGAGTTGAAGTCTGAGAATGGCAATGGGCAAGAGAGAGACTTCTCTCAGTCTGTTGTAGAAGTTAAGGGCTATCTGTCGAGAGTGAAGGAAGGGGCCATAGCCGAAAGCAAGATCAAGTCCTTTGGCAAAGGCAGTGAGTGGTAGAGTCTTGGAAGTCTGTAACTTCCGTGAGACAAGGCCTGGGCGATAGGCTATGTTAAGAGAAGTCATGAGAGAAGTCCGTGAGGGTAAATAGTCGAGGTTAGGGCCATCGCCTGTTCGGACAGAGAGCCGAAGCGTCAAGGAATGGCTATCGCCTGAGTCCTTTGGCTATCGCCCATCTGGTTACTGAGAGACCTTGAACGAGAGTTGAGAGAGTAACGTCCTGTAGGGCTATAGGCTTAGCAGGTGTCGTCCTTGAGAGAGAAGATAGTAAGAGAATAGAGAGGCCGCTCGTGGGAGCATAGCCAAAGGCCTACTCTAAGACATTACCTGGCGTGTAGCCGTTGCAGTGACTGCAGAGACGAGACGAGTTATTCGCAGGCGTGAGCTGCAAAAGACATTACCATCTCAGGAAAGAGAGATTGACTACTTAGTGTAAGACATTACCAAAGGCTAATACTTTCGAGCTTAAAATGTAATTAGGCCTTAATCAAGGAATATCGCCTACATTGTTGATGCATTGATCATATATAATGCTGTGGGGATTTGTGTGGACAAGTTGCCAAATCAGTTGAAGATGAAGATGATGATTACAGTCTTGTGAAGATTGGCTGGATGACTGTAAGTCAAATTAAGATGAATTAATTTGAAATTATTGCAAAGCTCAATTCTTGTTATGCAAAGACGATGTGGTTACAAAAAGACATTACCCCGGACTTCGGTCCTGACGAATTGCCAAGGACTACTTGCCAAGCTTTTGAGCTTCACGACTGAAATAGGTCAAAGACATAGAGTGATAGAAACTTTCCCTAAGGATAGGACAGAATCACTTTTGACGGAGGAAGCACAAGGAACCATAAGAGTGGGGAATAAGTGGAATTAAGAAGGAATGAAGGAAGAAAGATCCTAAGTTGTTATTATAGTCCTTAAATCCAATGTGACATTAACCCTTATAGACACTATCTCAGTCTTCCTGGAGACTTTGTTCCCTGGGTTTTGTTGTTTTGAGCCATAGCAAAAACTTACTACACTCACCAAGGAAAGGGTGGTACAAGCAAGGATCAAGGCAGAGGAGAGGGTATTACAAACACAAGTCGTGGCGGACGAGAGGATGAACCAAATACAAATCGAGGTTGAGGAGAGGATGGCTAAGAGGGCTGAGGAGTTTAAATTGTTCATGGAATCATTTAGGAAAGGTAATCCAAGTTAGTGTGGCATTCATTTGGCATATTTTTGTATAGATTAGTTATAGGCACAAGGATGGTTAGATTGTACATTGTTTTTTGGCTTAATAAGATATTATTATTTTAATAAATTAGTGAACACTTACTTTCAATATTTCTAAGCCCTGAATTCTATATCCATTTATTATGTCATTAAAATCTATGCCGATTTAATATATATCTAAGATGCATATCAATCTATATTTAATACATCTATTTATGTAATATCATACTATATTAAAAAAACCAAGAAAATAAGAAAATAAGAAAGAAAAAACCGCCCGGCCAACCTTGTCATTAGCTGCTGGGGCAGCTGCTACATAGTTCGGCTGGCCGAACCGAACAAGGAACCCTGCTGGATGGCTACATTGGGGGGGGGGGGCTGCAACCAACCAACCGAGGACATGGCGCCTACCGACCTGGCTAGCCGTCCTCATTATCGGGGGATGTGACAGGCTGGATGTGACCATCATATTACATACATGTGTCCGGATTGATAAGGGTTAGTTTGCATGTAGGTTACAAAGTGGAATCTACATTTCCACTAGAATATGGTGAGCAAGCAGCCTTCTACATGGAAACTAACCCTAAGAAGAACTTGACCAGAGAGGACCCACATACCTTGATGACGATTCCGCCTTTACATATTCTAAATCGAGACAGATGGAAAGTTGCAAGCATATTGGTGAGGGCCTGAAGGAAGAATCTCAGGCAAAGAGTTACGTTGTAGGTAACTTATTCTACATGCGAGGCATGCCTTATAAGTCAATAAGTTAATAAGTTAATAATTAACTTACTTACTTGTAAGCTTTTCCTGAGATCCATTGCTTGCAGTCGGCAAAACGCAATAGCCAGGTTCTTCTTTAATTTACCACAAGAATTTAGCTACAATCCATCCTTTCTCCGCATGACCAGGCTTTTGGAAAGTTATGACTGTGAATTGAATAGATTCCAAAAGTTGGCAGTTTAATACTTGCGATCTAGTCAGGGATTTCTGGTGTATTCCACTGGTGAGTGATGTAGCAAAGTGAACTTGGACAATATTGTACACAAAGGTACGTCGATCGGCACTTCCTCCATCTCCACACACAATTTTCGCAGTCGGATTGAATCGGGAGTTGTTCCATCATGTCAGCAAAAGCGAATCACGCGCGCGTTGTTTTGAGCAGTTTCGGAAGCATCGTCGTTGAGGTGTAAAAGTTATAGAAGGTCAAAGTGAAGTACTTGAAAGGAAAAAAACAAAAAAAACCAAAATCAAAAGTGTTCACATACGTACAGTGGGCTTTCACAATTGTGCTCGTTGTTAAATTTAGAACAAATATTTCAATCTCATCTTGACACATGTCTTTTTGGTGTATGTTCTCAACAACAAGCCTTGTCATGCACCACTTGAGTGTAGATGTTCACCTAAGACGAGCGACCACATGAGGCCTAGATCCCTTATTGCTGAACATACCATATGGTGGATTAGGTTCTCTTGATTATGGAAGCACGTAAGGTATGTGGGGTTTTGTGTTTTTGTCTTCACTAAACTTAATCAAAGACCTGCATTTGAGTAGTATATGGTAGGGTTGTACTTAGGAATGGACACCAAGGAGACATTTGTCACGATGATATTGGAATGTATCCTCGGAACATAGACACTGTTCTAAGTTCAACGCTTACCATGCTCGGAAAAGTTTGTGTGATTGTTTGAAGAGTGGTACAAAGCCATCGCTTTGATCTTCTTTTGAATCACTATACCTGAGACAAAAAGTCAAAGGCCAATGTCATAGTATATTAAGAAGACAAGTCCACTTGGAAAGGAGGTTGTGACCTCTCAACCTTGCCATACCGCCGTGTAATAGGAAGAGGAACAAGAACCAAAGTAATCCACAAACCAAGGATAACCACCAAACCACCAAACCACCAACCAACTAACCAACCAATCAACCGAGAGAACCAAGGTTGCCTTACCTTCCAAAGAATTGCCAATATTCAATTCCTCTATGACAAAGGATGCTCCTAGCCCTTCTTACTAAGTACCCCTACTTGCAACATAGGATGATCTCTATAAGACAAAGAGCTCCCTCCCAAACCACTTTGCCGTACATAATGCATTAGTCTAAAATGAGGTATTTAACTATCATAGCATGCCATTGCATCTGGTTAAAATTCCTATCATTCCTCTCAATCTAGGTAGTCCAAAGTGTGATATGCCAAAGGAGGTGCCAAATATCCTACCATACAAAAACTTCTTCCAGACGCTTCCCTTGAAAGTAATTTATATCCAATGGAAGTTGCACACATTACCGACTCTAATATTGCTCTCAAACTCCAACTTTGAAACTTGATACCTTGAAACATATATCCTTTGTGTTTGAAATTGCCAACCATATGAGACACTTCCCAATCCAATCCAACAGCCACAATTATTTGTGAAGTTGGAAGTGCCCACAATAGGGCCACATATAACCTTGAGTGCCTACGAGGACTAGAGGTAGAACAAATTATAATTTGTGCTATAAAATAAGCATTTCAAGGGTTCTCAAAGGACTTATGTAAAGAAGAAATTGTGAGGCATGAGTGAGGCACCATCAAGGGTTTGCATCCATATATTAGGATATACCAAAAAAATGCATTTGGTCTTCCTATCATATAACTAGAAGCATGAACTGTAAAATACCATCATAATCAAAATTCTTGTTGTTTTGATGAGAAACTTGACATGATTGGTTGAAATTGCATATACTACACATTCATGGAAATTTGCAAGCAAAATATGATGTAGAATTGATTACGTTGTCAAATGTGAGTGCTTCATAAGGTACATAGGATGACCATTCATGTAATTTTATGATTAGGGGTTTGAGGTGATAAGGCATGTGTGCCTTATGTGGTCACTTGTCTTATGTGACTAGCTAGGTCCTCGGGGAGTTCACTAGACATGTATATTTGTATACACGTGCGTGACAAGGGTATTTATTCAAGGGGTATTTAATTATCCATCCTTAATTTTTTGTATTGTATTATTATATAATTTGCTAATTTCTTGTTTTTTAAATGACCCTATAATTACTTTTAAATTTGATGAAGCTCTAATTTAAGCTAGGTATGCTCATTATAATTATTTGATTTTGCTCCAAAGGGTTTAAGAGCATTCAAAGTACTAAGTCACCAAAATCCAAGGCACAACAAGGTTTTACATTAAGAGTGTTCATAAACAGTTTCAAACAACAAAATCAACCCATGTTCCTCAATCAAGTTACACGCACAATTAAACACAATGATACTGAGTGTAAAAAAAACAATTAAAACACCAACAACAAAGCAAGCAAAAATAGGGTCCATGCAATAATGTAGAAGGGTATAGAGTTAATACTACAACATCCTGCTTGAAGCAAACAGACATAAGACCCACCAAAACTCCTCTAATTTATCTTGAGAAATTTTTTCTAGCATTTAAAAATACTAGCAAAATTGTTCATAGCAAATGAAAGATGTCATGTTCATCTTGCAAAACAATTCCTAGCTTTTAAGAACACTAGTATATAATCAACAAATAATGCATGCCTTTAATCCTAAACCCAGGAATCTATCATCCACCCTCATCAATCTTTCATCCCATTTTTCAACTGAATTGACGTAGTTCTTCATCCAAAATCTTCCCGCCTCTGAACACAAAGGACACCCTATTTCAAAAAAACCTAGGATCCTTAAATCCTACGGTATATTTTTACAAATATTTTAAAAATATCCGTTATTTGTATCAAGCCTATATTATTTATAATACAAATTTTATCATACATACTCACCTATATTACTTCTAAGAAAATTCTAAGTTTTTCCTTTTGTGAATATTAATTACCCTATATTTTCCCGCACGTTGTTTTCTAATATTATTGCAGTGAACTCCCCGAGGCTAGGTCTAGGTTCAAATTGGAGTTTAAACACACAAAAATGGGGCAGTTCCTAATCATGCGTATTTTCATCCATGGACTTGTTGTGGCCAATCATGAAAGAGCACAATCAATTTGGAACCACTTTCAATCGAAGGTGAATGGAAACTTATATTGTAACTACTTTGAGAACACATATCCAAGACATGTGTGTTTAAATATAGTAGACCATTTTTTTACAAAGTGAGATTTCCCAACGGTCCGGGAGTAAAGCTCTTACTTTGAAGCCAACATACTTGTTACAACAATTGGTAATTCATGCCGAGAATTGGAAGCTAGTTAGCCTTGATTTTATCTATGCCTTGACACCTTCTACTTATGGTTATGGTGCCAACTTTTTTGTGTGTGGACAAGTTGTCCAAAATGGCTTACTTTATGCCAACCATGACACACATTATTGTTGAAGGAATGGCAATGTTGTTATGTGATCATGTGTAAAAACTTCGTGCCCTACTCAAAATAATCCTAGGCGATAGGGACACTATATTCACGAGTAGGTTTTGAAATACATTGCATGGTCTTCTAGGGACAAGGTTGGCTATGTCCACCACATTTCATTCTCAAAGTGATGGACAAACGGAATGGGTAAACTGCATCATTGAGGACATGTTGCAACATTATGTATATCCAGTGCATGATAATTGGAATGAATCCCTTGCTATGATAGAATTTGTATATAGTGACTCTTGGCAAAAGTCTATTCAAAATACTCCATTTGTTCTAAATACATGCCAACATCATGTGACACCAATTAGTGGGATTATCATGTGTCAAATCCTTGCTACAAAGAATTTTTCTGAGCACATGTATGATGTAATTGGCCATGCCAAAATACATTTAATTGTTGCGCAATAACAACAAAAACACTATGTTGACGAGAAGTGACGAGAAGTTTTTATGAAGTGGACCAACAAATGTTTGTAAGTATTGCCAATATTAAGTTCAAGGTCCCATGTGCTAGAAAGTTATTACCACAATGGATTGGCCTATTTCATAACTCGAAGAGGGTAGAGGTCGTAGGATATCGTGTGCAACTACCAAGCACATTTAAGACTCACGATGTCTTTCATGTGTCATTTCTTTGGCCTTATACAACCCATGGTACGTACGACACAACCTCCCCCTTCACCAATCTTTGAGGAGGATGCATCATATGCAATAAAACACCCGCTTTCACATGAAGTTAGAGGGTCTTGTTCTTGCCCCAATAAATTCTATCTCATTAAATGGCTAGGATATATATGCACTCAAGCATAATTCTTGGGAGCCGGAGAGTAATTTGAGTGTAGAAATCCTCAAGGAGTATTGGGATGCGGTAGCCAAGTAAGAAGACATGCGTATATGTCATGGTGTTAAGCCTGACTATGAAGCCCCAATTGCGCATAAACGGTTAAGTGAAAGGTATCTTAAGGGTACGCGCCTTTTTGTTTTTTCAAGCCTGCACAAGATCATGTAAACGGGGCGTTATTATTAATTTGTCTCGCACTACAAGTGGCATGGAGCATGGGTACACATACCAATCCCATGGCTTAGTTTAAATTAAGTGGTGGTCTTGATTATTGTTTTGATGCACTACAGTTGCAATACATGAATGCAAACGCTCATTTCTAAGTGGGGAGGTGCATACAAGGGTAAAGGGAAGTTACCCACTAGTTGGGACTATGGTGCTACACATTGTTCTCACCTCATAAGTAATGATCATTAGTAAAAACACTTAACTCACCCAAAGGCATGGAGGGAGAGCCAATTAACTATACGCTTGAGGGCTAGTTGAGGGGAACTTCAACTCTTAGTTCCTACAAGTATACAAGGCTCAAGGTTGGTTGGACCATGCCTCTTATATCCTCTTTATGTTTGAGAGACGTTACAATAATTTTACCCCCAACCAATTATGATTGCTTGTTTTTATAGTTTCTTTGATCTTGGACTCCAATGTGAACCCACCCTAAGATAGACGTGCCCACTATGGTCCCTCCATGAAGTTACGTATCTTTTAATGTGCAATACAGTAGGAGAACCAAGTCGATCAACAAGCCTTGTATGAATCCAATATCATTAAAATGACTAAACCTCAGTTTGTGGTGGTTTTTCAAAGGACATATTCCCAATCTTCTTAAGTGGTCATATAAGGATCCAACCACATATTTTGGTTAAGGCTCCAATTAGAGTAAGTAACCACTCAAATTAGTTATATTGTGCCCACATTGCCTCGTTAAGATAATTAGCTAACATATGAGGTAGCTAAGCTATGTGAGAGCTAATCTATCTCACATCGTACCACCTAGTTAGAATTAAGGTTAAAATAAGAATTCATAAAAATAGAAGTTAGGTAAATTTTAAGACCTTGCTTTTGTGAAGAAACCTTAACTCTCATCCATACCCCTAATGCTAACTAACTTTTACAAATGCCGCCTTTCATTTTCCCCATCTATTCTCCATCTACTATGAAGTGGACCACATTATTTCCTACATTGTCCTAAATTATGCTTTTAAAGAAAGACAAAATTAGTAATAAAAAATCATTGAAATATAAAAGTCTAAAGTTAAAATTTAGATAATAATATTATTGAATAATCATCATAAAAATGTTTTAATTTTTTCAATCATAATGAAACACAAATGATGCGGACCGCAAATTTATAATGTATCATAATTAGTATCATGTTCAGAACTTGGACAAGTTGAGCAAAACTTTGGTTGGTCACCCTTAACTCCTCTTTTAAATTGGTTAACCTTTGGTTGGTGGCAACTAGGATATGCGGCTGTGTGATTGGTCAGCTTGTATATGAGTTACCATAGAGGGCTCCCTATTTCATCTTTACATGTTTTGGAATGTAGTTTCCACATGGAATACAAGTGGGTTGTGGCGAAAGTGAGCATGACACATGGCCAACTTTGAGGGGAAAGTCATTATTTTGTGTTAGAATAGAGAGCCCTCTACGGTAGTTGATTTCACTAACCCACATTGTTAGCTAATTCTTCTAGCTAGGTGGTGCAACCACGATTTTGGTTAGCTAGAATTTTAGATAGCTAATCCTCACTAACTCAAATGTTAGCTAATTCTCTTAACTAGGCGGTGTGGCTAGACCCTAAGTGAGATTGAAAATGTTAGTGTTGAATGGGTGTTGGGCACTGATTTTTTGACTATCCCAACCCAACAAATTGTCATATTAATCTTTAAAATATTATTATAAACATTTGTTTTGAGAAAACATTGAAGCACCAAGCTCCCAAAAACATGTGTTTGAATGAGGCATGTCTACCTTAAGTTGGAGAGAGGGAATTATCATATACAATTATACCTCTCAATCATCTAAACATAAAAACCTTGAAATAGAATGAATTCCGTATATATAAAAACTAATCTTACTTTATTCTAGTTGATTTCACATTGGAATTAGCTTTGAAGACCTCAAATTAGTGTGCTCAAGGTCATTTGAGATGAACATGCAACAAATCTATAGAGAGTCAAGTTTTTTTCATATTGGGTCGATAAATGACAGGTACACTTGTATCGTAGACATGCTACTAACCGTGCAGCACCACTTACCGTGCATGTCACGATACTCTACCATGCCACTTACCGTGTACTTATAATCTCGGCCGTCAAATTATATCACATGCAATCTCAACCGTCCGATGTCTCTCAAACTCAATCATGACCACGCCAATGACCTAAAACATCACTGTCAACTCACACTCATCATGGAGTTTCCTTCAGTCGAATCACATAGCAAGGTGTAGATGTAGCAATTTGATGAAGATGAAAAGAGCAGACCTTGCCAGGGCCAAAAAAGAAGCAAAAATTTCAACAACAACTTGAGAAGAAAATGGCTACACAAGTCAAAAGGACAATATCAAAACCTCATCAATTTCCTATGCCTACAAAGAAGAGGGCAACATTTGTAGCTCCTTTAGTGAAACCTAACATGCACGGTTAGTGAATGGCACATTGATCACACATTGATGCATATAGTTGTGAACTTGATTGTAGAAAGGTTACAACTTTTCAAATACAATTGTCATTTCATTTTACCACAATACTCTCATCTCATTTACTAATTACAAAATTTTAAATTTTTTTTTTAAAAGGTTTAACCCACCTTGTGGAAAACCATTTGAAACCCAAATATGCACGGTTAGTAGCATGTCTACGATATATGATATGTCTCACTCTCTCTCTCTCTCTTCGCCCTTAAGTCAAGGGCCAACAGTTTGTCATAGGGAGCAATGTATATGTTTGACAAAGTTTTTGCAAGTTTTCCTCTTTTGACACGCAAAAACTTGCACAAAAAAAAAATGCACGTCAATTGACACGCACAATCTAGAAATTGACACGTACTGTGACTTGTGAAGAAAAAAACCACACGTCAATTGACACACTAGAAATTGAAATGACACATATTACTTGAGTACTATAAAGTGCAGCTCAAGTATCCGGAAAACATAACCCATAACAGTAGGAGAACTTCCTACACTCACTCACATACTTAAGTTCAACTTTGCTCTTGCAATTTCCTTTGTAACCGGGAGCTAAGACGGTGATTGGAGAGCGAGACTAACTAGGAACATGGCGAGGCAAATGTTTGTATCACCGTGGTGCTTGCACATCCTCCACTCCATATGAGTTTTTTCTTGCTTCCAACCAATGTGAGTTTTTCTTGCTTTCAACCAAAGTTGTTTTGAGCAATTTCCTTTGAATCGCAAAGCTCCCTTGTTGAAAGCATCTGAATCCCTTTGAGTTTTCTTGGAGTTGGAGAGGCTTCTTATTGCAAAAATGACGCAGAAGTGGCACGAAGATTAGCGCCTGCTTTCGGTTAGGATTGATTGTAGCGCACTTTGTTCCATAGTGAATTGTTATGTTGGGATAATTAACTTGTAATTATGAAGTTGTGATTGTGTGGTTGCTTTCCACTTCCCCTGCCTCTCTAGAAACACCTAGAACCAAGTAATTCCCAACGATAATCAGTATTCCTTCTTGTAACAACCTTTTGTTGGCCAACGCACTAGAAGCGTTTCTATATTTCACAATTCCAGTTCAGAGACCTAGATCAAACCTCACCAATTGAACAACTTTTTATTCTTTTTCTTTACCACTAAAGGATATAATATGCTTCAAGAGGATATCGGTTGATATTGATTGTTCAGCAGATAGGTAGATAGATAAATAGATACATTCAACTAGAATCAAGCAAAGGGAGGAGCATACGTAATTGTGAGCCTAAAAGCCTCCACTTTGAAGTGCAAGAGAGTCACCCATGTTGATCACCTTTGAGAGTTTATGTCCATAATTATCCAAGCGATGATAGTGACCAAATCACAAATATCGAATTGTGGCTCGAAAGGATATTGTTGAAGTTTCAATACACTGAAGAAGAGAGTGACATGTGTAAGGGAGAACTCTTGGAATTTACGGAAACACTTCGACATGAGTGTGAGAACAAAACAATATTTGAGGCTTGGCGCATATGTGGTAGCAATTTGGAATGGCACACAAATTGGCCTAAACTTATGCAACTTTGACAAAAAATAATACTCATTCCATCAAGTATAGCTATTTGTGAGAGAGGATTTTCCAAACAAAATGCAATCAAAAGCCACTTGCGCAATAGGTTGAACTTGAAGACCCTTGATGCCCTTATGCGGGTTTCTCTTTGTGGGCTTGAAGTGGATGCAATGGATTGGGCTACCATCTTCAACATTTGGAGAAACATGCGAGACTGAAGGATACTTACGCTCGATTGATAGTTTTTTTTTGTTACAAATCAAGTTTGTTTTTTATTATTCAAAATATTAGTTTTCTAAAATATTGTGTAAGCCAAAAATTGAGGTGACATTTTGGAATAAAATGTAGATGTCAATTGACATTCATTTTTGTTTTTGAAAACGTCACGTGACACTTTGGATTTGAGGTTGAACGTCACATGAAATTTGTCAAACATACACAGTGATAGGGAGAGACGAAACTAAAGAGACTGAAGACCACACAAAATATAGCAGATTATAAGGAGGACTTGTGGTCTTCTACCCCACAAATCAGGTCTAACTTGAATTTTTAACTAACTTCAAGTCCACTCCATCCACCAGCACCACCAATGAAGCACCCCCGAGTCTCCGAAAGGCAAACCTTTTTTTCTTTTTTTCTTTCTTTTTCTCTTTGACCCCGTCACCTCCAAAACTTAAGTTAGGGCACTCCACTAGTAGTAACGATGCCAATGAATCTCTCTCTCTCTCTCTCCAGCTTCTCGAAAAAACTGTCGAGACACGTTCAATTCAATCAAGCATGAGAGCGATTTCCTCTTTTCCAGAAGTTTCTCCCTTCATTTTGGATGTCATGTCTGTCACATGGAACCGCGACTTTCAACACTGACCTTTTACTTACTTTGTCCCCAAAATTTAGGCTAAGTTTCACACGGGATTCTAGTTCACATACTGCATGCATGTGTGAGCTCAAGTTTCAACTCACATTTTAACTAACGGTTTTCTCCACCTCCCATTTTGTTCCCAGATCTATGCGCACAGTCCCTCCTTATATTATGTGCAGTCAGCACTTGAACTTCTGTTGTCGCTAACGTAGAAGATGGGTCTTGAATGGTTACTTGAATGGTCCGACCTAAGATATGAAACACACGATTAGTTCGAGATCATTAGCGAATTAGCGAATCCAAATCAAGGTCATCGCAACTGTATTCCTAATTTCTGGAGCTTCTATAATAATTTATACATTACCAAACTGTAGATTATCGTCTTCGTTAGATTTGTTGCATAGGTTAATAATTTAAATTGTCAACATAAAATGTTCTCACAATTATGTTGACTGTGGAGCTCAATTCTTTCAAACACGGGTAATTTCATTTTTCCTTCTTCAGTTTACACATGTGCATGTTGGGTTTTTTCATACTCTCATTGTGATTATTTCATATGGAGACGCGATGTTGCACTGGGTGCAAGCATGGTAAAGTGGACCAAAAAAGTGCTATGGTATACTAAAACCATAATTTTTTTGGTCAAAGGCCTAAAAGTAGTAGCAAAGAGTTATTTAAATTGGAATTTTTTTATGATGACCTCTATTGTTGTGTTAAATACTCAAATGTAGAATATCAAGTTGAGATCTTCAATACTTAGCATCAAAAGTGATGCTCAAAAACAAATGGTTGAGTCTGGTTTTGGATGTAGATTTCATGACCTTAGCTATTTTGAAGTTAGAATTTTTTTATATTCCTTGAATTCATTATCTACTTGAGGGCATCACCAAAAAACTTTGTAAAAAACCATCAATTTAATGTTATTTTATCATATTTTAAACAAATTTTAGACAGTCACTTATTCAATATCACCTACTTGCACGCCACTTGCACCGTCTTCTAAAATAGGTAGACTTTTCTTGGAATTTTTTTTGTCATCATAAATTGCTTGGCTTTGTAGATCAAGATGTTTTTAAAATGTCTATGGCTTATTTCTTCACAAAATTCAAAGTTAGTACATAAAATTGAATCACTTTCACTTAACACTAGGCATGGATCAGGAGTTGTCCACTTTACCGTGCTTGCACCCCACTACAAGAAGGTCCTCACATAGTAGAGAAACACAAATCCTAATATCAAAATCCGCAATGGATATCACAGTGACAAATTAATTAGACACATGCCCAGCGGATGAAGCAAACAAGAGGAGCTAATGAACACTGAAGACAACCAATGCAACATGACATTAGGTTCTAGTGAAACAACTCGGGAAGAACAACACTAGCACGACATAGAATGGCCAGCACAACTCAGATTCAGATGTTACACACCTTGGAAACAACAGAAGCACAAGTAACCCCCAACAACATGGCATCCATGTGCCGCACCTCTTGCCTTACTCCTACTCGACCACTATCCTCCTACTCACTATCCCAACTACCAATAAAAGTTGTACATCTACACTAAAACTCCACCCCCTTTATGCCCCTCAAGACCTCCAAATCAACACAAGCGCAACGCCAACACACCACCACACCCACAACCTGCCTCCCAGATCACATCACGCGCCTTCACCAACAACCTGCATGTCGCAACCCTTGCTAGCGCCCCTTAACGATCTTGACCATTTTCAAATTCTAGCAAAGGTCACGAGTGCTAACCCTTCGCATTCTGCCATGCGAATGGTTAGCTCCCCATACTGCGGACCTCTTAGCTCATACCTGGGGGACCAATCCTCCTACTTTGCATTCGGGACTCTCCCCTTAATCGGTAGCCGATGATTAGATGTGGACTTCCATCCATGAAAGTCCAATCTTAAGTTGATCATCGCGTTGCCGGAGCAACACTACAACAACCCAAACCGTACTAGGCAACTATGCCCCCATGTTGGGCCAACACCTGTGGAGGTCGTGCCGTTTGGCCTCGGGTGGGTTCGGTCAGTCACACCGACTCACTCATATAAGCCTCTAGGACTTTGGGCAGGGGCCCTACCCCACCATCAAGAAACTTTTTGTCTCTTTACTAAGAGTTGGGGCCAAGTAGACATTTTCCCTTAGCCAATGGGGCTCGAAGCCCCCAACAACTTTAGACCATCATAACTTCTTTTTATGATCTCTGATGCCATCAAGCAACCACTCTATCGACATCCGCTCTTTGCATAGATGCCGATGTACCTCTCATCTACCTCATTCAGGCAAGTGTTGAGGAAGTTATGGCTCTTCAAACCTTAGCAGTCTCGGGCGCCATTCCCATGTCACTGTTGTCCTAGGGCGCTATCCCGGGACAACGCCCCACTTAAATTGCCATATCTCCTAGCTCACCTCCGATTGAGGAATTCTTGAGCATTCTAAAATCCGCACGTCATAAGCTACGCATATCTTATGGCCTTACCCTCATGATTCCTAGTCTCTGTGGGTGGGAGGCGCGTTCCCACCGCCTAGGTTCCTCACCCACACTAGGATCACTTGGGCCCTCTCACCAACGGCGCCACAAGTCCCGGGTGACACTCAAGGGTCCCCCTTGTGCCCATGGTATTTTGGGCAGTCCTTAAGGAGAGTTCCGCGACACTGCAAAACACCCACATCTCCAGATTGGTACCCACATGCAGTCAAGCACAACAACCCAAGCATATCAACATAAGCTCTTGCAACAAGCATCACCCTGCCTACACTAAGGTAAACATCCCAATCTTTGTTGAAATAACCTACACTCTTCCTCCATACAAACAACAATCAAAACTCCATACAAAACAATACACACATCCAACCATGTGGGGGGTGGGGGGTGGTGTAGAGAATATATTTGCTTTGTTGTCAAACACACAAGTTAGAATGCGGTTGCCTAAATTTATCAATTTTTATACTAGCACAAGTTACCATATTAAACTTCATGTCTTAAAATTTTAGGAAATCTCAAAAAATTGAAAATAAATGAAAAGTTTGGAAAATAATGTGCTATCATGAGAACCTTAAATGTAAAATACAACAATAGCAAGTCCACACCAACAACTTTATGCAAACCGTTCATGTTTTCCTTAAATGAAAGTCATTTCTAGTATCATAATAAACAAATTATTGAATGCATTAATAAGTCGTGCATATGAAAAAGGAATAGTGCCCATGTGTCGGGAAGCTAGAGTGGGCATCACTAATCATGACAAAGTTAACCCTCAAAGGACCAAGAGGCCCTCACATAAGGCCTTTTGTGTGTACACGCGACTCTCGTTTGGCACCTAGAAATGCCCACTCCTCTTGCAATGTTCTCAAGAGACCCTAAATGAAACTCATCCATATCTTATATGAATGTCTACGACCATGAAATGGTTTGATGCGTCGAAGTATAGTTTTCAAAAAAACATTCTCCTTCATACAAAGAATCTATTTTGTTGGTGTTTTCCCAACTTTGACCCACGAGGAAAACATGTCATGTGAAGGAGGTGCATTTGAGTAGCATTATTTGAAAATAAACGAAAGCTTGTGTCCCAATACTTTGACCTTCCCAAGGAAGTTGCTTTACCAAGGATTTGACCCACCAACATATGCTAAAATCGATTCGTTCAATCAAAAACTTATCATCTTTTTTTGAGTAATCATTAAAATTACACAAACACACCGAAGAAAAAAAAGAGTCGTTGTCGTTTGTCAAAAGCATTAACCACTTTGCGACCATACAAATGAATCTTCTCCAAATTCTTGACATGACTTCATGTGTTTATTCTTTGCTAGGTAGATACAAAAAGCCTATAATCATGCATTGGCCAAACACATGAAAATACAGAAAGGGCATCGTGACAACCATAGAGGAATCCTTGTTTCATCTCTACATGTCCTGGAATGTAGTTTTCACGTGGATACAAGTGAGTCTAAATGAATGTGAGCATGATACGTGGAAATATTAGAGTAGAAGATAATACTTGTCTCAAAAATAGAGAGTCCTCTATGACATTTATAATTATAAGAAAAATAATAATTAATAAAAATACATATATCCACCTAAAGTCGTCATAGTAGAGACCATGCATGTTGAGGATCACAACTTCCCCATCATACCTCAAAAAAATCACTATTTATTACTTAGATACACACACACACACACACACACATATATATATATACAAAAAAAACCACATCCTCAACTCACCACAAAACCTAAGATATGTGGACCTTATGTGGTCACTCTTTTGAATTAGACATCTTTATTTGAAAGGTGCACGTTTTCTTCTTCTTCTTCTTTTGCTAAGAATAAGCATCAGAAAGAGACGTGTTCCAATGAAATTGCATTGTGTGCTCAAAACATATTAACCATTATGGGATCAAGAGTTCACACACTTGGGAGGGCTAATGTGATCCACTTCAAAAGAAAGAGGATCTTCCTCTTTAGAATCTTAAAAGTTCTGCATTTCCACTCCAATTTTAAAACATTGAGAATGACTACCTCGGTGATTCCTCCTTTTTCTTTTTCTCTTTTTCTTTTCTTTTTTGAGACAGAAGGCCAACACAGCCAACGATCTAGGTGATTCCCAATGTGGACCTAGATGAGACAATTCCTGAGCCGATCCAATGACCAAAAATGCATGCAGACTTCAAAGTTGCCCAAAGTAGGTTCACAGCCCTTAAATAACTTACGTGAAGTACAGAATCACCCACTTATTCTGCCACAACTTTTCTTAGGTTTAAACTTTAAAATTTTAAAAACTCGAAAGATAGCTCTTCAACACTACTAAATTACTCACAAAGCCCTCGTGGTCAAGTCTAATTTCGCCTTGATGTTGAACTTACAAGCTTACAAGCTTTACCGAATTCCGGCCCCCTAAAACTAGGTTTCGGGCACTTGAACTTAAAGGAGACTCACAAGCAAGCTATTTTAGTCTATTTAGGTCGGCCATGTCACTTACCACCATATATGATGGACAATTTTTCCACGCACGTTTGCCATGTGTCACAATAGCATTGGTACACATCATCCATGTGTCTATACACGAGAGCCATGCAAGTTGTAGTAGAGTTTCCTAATTATAATCTCCTAACCTGCCCGAATCGGCCTAAGTTTACATAAGTATAAGTATATGCATCCCCCAAATAGTGTGAAAATTAACCACATGCATGCTACACTATACATGGTATTCGAATGTCACTTACTACTTGGAATCATGCACAATGCCATAAATAATGTGTTCCCTAGCTATACTTGACATGCTCTTTACTCTCAACAAAATCGTATTGAATGTGTAGGTTGTTTGGACATCGTGCATGGAAGGGGGGTATTGTTTAGTGACAACAACACAGTTTAATAGTGTTGTTATTGTGGGCCACACTAATTTTTTAGAGTCCGTGCCAATTCTGGTAGATAGAACTGATGTGGGCCACAATAATTTGCACCCCATGTTAAAATTCTAGTAGAAAAATTAATGTGGTCATTGTTTTTTTTGTGTTGTTATAATTTTGTAAATGATATTCAATGTTTTGGTCAGAAGTCTTCATGAAGACTTAAGGGAACACCTAGGGTCTTGAACTCATGTTGTTTCCACCCTTGCTAGAAAAGTAGTGTGGCCCATGTTAATTGTTTCTACGCTAATTTTCCACTCACGCCAATAGGACTATTAGTGTGATTTACCATATGGGAGGGTGGGAAAAGGAGGATTTTTCACACAACACCTACCGAGGGGGAGGGAAGGGTGACAATGTTGAGTTTAAGAATAATGTGTTAAGTTAATGTACTCCTATGTCAAGGTCAGGGATCATGAATTAGTCTAGTGAGCTTAAAATGGGGTTGATTCAACACCAACTAGTGTGTGTGTGTGTCTCTCTCTCTCTCTCTCTCTCTCTTCATTTGGTTATGGTAGCTATAGTGGCGCTTTAGTGTGGTTCCTAATATTTGCATTACTTGCATAGATTGTGACATTCATTGATAAGTACACTTTGGCAATTTCCTCCCTTTTTGTCAATCGACAAATCTGGCACAAAAATGTTTCTTTGACAAAATGTTATTTTTATGAGTTTCAAATTCGCCATTTAGAAAACAATTGCCAAATTAATCTACACTGCAACCAGCCTGTAGGGGGTTGGTTTTTAATTATAACCCCTTGAATAGGTGTTTGACAACCAATTAGGTGAAGACGCATATAGATATTATATAGCCATGTTGTTTCTTTTTCAATTTGATTCATAAATTGGATTATTAAACCACGATTACTTGTGATGAATCAACAACAAGCTTGGGAAAGGCAAGCCTTTCCTCCACTCCCATGATAAGCTTGGCTAAAAGCATCGTCAATCTTTTACCACTAGCTACACACACAATTAAAATTATGGGTTGAAAGTTCTCTTGGGTAGACAACATTGCGGCATTCTATATTTTATATGTGGGTGGAAAATTAGGGTGGTTTCAAACTTAATAGAAAATCATTACTTGTGCATAAAAAGATAAAACATACACAATATATTGATAAATTGATCTTTTTTCCAGCCCCCAACAATTAATGTAATTTTTTTATGTGCGCTCATCACACATTTGCATAGCTACTAAAATATTATGACTTTTTATTCAATTATGTAAGATCACCACAAAATTTAGAACCTGCTCGAAGTGTCGCATTTAGATGTCATGCACCAAAATCTTATAGACCACTTTACTTTATATAATCTACATTTTAAGGTCTTTTTAAAAAAGATAGAAGGCCAAAATACTGACACTCTACATTTTAAGTTAAGAAGATATGTCAACGCCATGACATTATCCAGTTGGGGTGGTGGTTGGGTAGGGTCAGGAATATGTCATAATAGATTTGGGAACTTTACTATTGAGATGCTTGAGTCAACAAATTCAGCATGAACAACTTTGAGGTTGTTGGGTGAAACAAACCAGCGAATGCCCACAAAAGTTTTTTGGACCCTCTTGCTCACCGCCACTAGCATGTAATGCTAAACAACACAAAAGAGAACACAAACATGATCCAATAGTTTGGAATAGACACACACACTTCAATGAGCTGAAGTTTGAGCTACAACCCAAAATATGCCAAACACATTGATGCAACAACAAATGTATTGCCACAACAAAGATTTCCAATCTGAAAAACTTTGTTGTGGCGACTGGCAATCAACTACCATATATGTTACGTAAAGGGAATTCATGACGGTACCTAGATACGGGTGTTACATTATATTTTATTTATTACTAAAAGGCTTAAACCCAACCACTTACCTCATTTTATTTTTAGATGGAACTGCTTCATTAAGTTGAATAATGTAATGGGATATCTCCAACTACCGTACGTTAAGGGAAGGTTCGGCACAAAATAATTATTAAAATAGACACCGAAAATTTTGAAAAATAATTATTTTTTGCCGAATATAAAAATAATTATTTTTCAAAATTGCCAAAAAGTAAGAAATTTTTACTTCTCAGTAGAGTTTTACTTGCAGTGGAAGCATATGTGAATTTTGAAAGAGAGAAGGTGCTCCTTTTGTAATCAAGCTCACTTACATTAGTCCACAAAGAATATGGGTTGAGAAGTAGCAAGACTCTAGGTGAGGCTTTTCAAATGTGTTGTACACAAATTTTTGGAGTCCAATTGAGCATAGAAGATGAAGTTTTATAGAATTTTGTCCAACTAACAAAAGTTGAGAAATCAATCCTTCTTCCACCTCCAACAAGTTTTGTGTCAAAATAAGTCTTTATGCAAAAGATATGGACACAAACATTGCAGCCGTGTAAAGATCAAAAAATTAAAATGCGTTCATAACAGTTTTTCGGAGCTCATTTGTGCATAGAAGATCAACTTTTTTGGAATTTTGTTGGTCTAAGAAAAGTTTAGAAATCAAGTAATCTTTCACCTCCAACAAATTTTATGTCATTTGAAGACTCTATGCAAAAGTTATGCGTGTTATAAAAATGAAGTCTAACTCGGTGCTTCACCTCAAAGTTTACATATCCCATATGCATTGTTGAACACAACTCCACTCTACTTGCATAAAGCACAGAGCATTCTCAACTCTTCACTCACATCTTACTTGTCATTCAATGCAAGAGAGATGTACAAGATATAAGCTTAAATAGAAAATTAAAAATGAATTTAGGTTGAATTTTTAAAAATTAAAAGAGAAAATTGCTGAAAATATGAATATACTATTTTTAGGTGCCAAACCTACTTTTTTGAACTTTAATTAATTATTCGGCTAACATGTGTCGAAGCTGCCCTTAACGTACGGTATAGTAGAGGCACCAATTCCCGGTCAAGTCCCCATCATCAACCTATAGGGTACCAAAATTTTCATTAGGTTGGGACCAAATTCCAATCATGCCAGAACCACTAGTGTCATGACACATGTCCTGGTCTTGAGTGCTAAAATAAGGAGGAATGAGTGGTTAAAATGGGCGGTTATGGTAGACTCTAGACACTGGTAATATGTTTGGGTCAACTTTTGGCTTCAAAAACTCACAATAATTTCAATCTAAGGAATAAAATTACCCAAAAAATTGTAGTCCTCCAAATTCCTATCTTCCTACATGAGAAAAATTTGCACCGCCTTGTACTTCTCCAAATCTAGCGCATAATCTCTTATGTTATCAGTTACAGGTGCCTCTCTACTCTAGAGGTCAAGAAATCCATAGTTGATTAGGTCAATTTAACCAGTCACTAGGATACCTATAATGCCAACATGGATGAGACCTATATATTTTTAGGCAAACGAAACCAAGGTTTGTGTGCTAGTGATGGCTTGTGATTGATTACCCTGATAAGAGTTTCGACAACTATCGTAGCCACGAATTACCACTCAAATGAGCGGTTATGGGTTGACCTATAGATTGACTGTGTGTTCTAGTAAAATTTACCATTTCAAATTTGTAACAATTTCCATGTTCATTAAAAAAATTAAAATTAAATTGCGTTGTTCTTAGAATATTTTTTTAATTGAAAAATAAATTATTATTATTATTATTATTATTAAAAAATCCTGCTATTTCTCCTACTGAACAGATGCAAACTCTCTTATAGATGCCTCAACCATAATGGTCTTGGTGGGTGTAAGAAGGCATTGTCAGCCTTACCTCAGGCTAAGGCTTGAGTGCCTTTTCACGTAGTAGCTAGTCTAATGTCTTGGCGTCGGTTAAAGAGGGTCCACTTTGCTTTGGAGATTCCACTTGGAAGGATTGGAAAAAGTCTACTAGATATTTAAAGCATCAACACTAAGGTGGCAACACAAGAACGCTTCTCGTGAATACCGTAGAGGGCTCCCTACTGCGACATGTATTGATTATTTTCCCCTCCAAATCTGGCACATGTCATGTTCACATTCGTCATGACCACTTGTGTCCCACATGGAAACTACATTCCAATGCACGCAAAGATGGAATAGGGAGGCCCCTATCTTCTTCAAGTCATGTGTCAGAAATACATACAACCATTATAACTTGCGTAGGGGGAATTCAAGCGAGTTAGGTTTTAGTCTACACTACACTAAATTCTAATTTGTCAAAAAGGTGTAGTTGATATGTAAGAACAAAGGATCCCAAGATTTTGCATCAATCTTAAACTTAATGAAGGATGGATGACAAACATTGCCTTAAACTTGGAGAGAAGCACCCTCACAACCCAAAATATGTTGGTTGACTATGATAGTCTCCCATTTAGGTGCAAAGCTTATCATAGTTGGAAACATATGGTTAAAAAATGCAAAGAATTTACAAGATAAGTACCTAAGTGTTCAAGAAAACCAACACGTGTATATCCCATACACCAACAAGAGAAAAACAAAGGTATTGTGGTGAACCATGAGAGATTTCAACAAGTAAGAAGCATAAACAAACAAACAAAAATAAATACAACAACAACAACAACAACAACAACAACAACATATTCTTGGTGGAAAGAAGCGTGCAGAAAGGATGTTGCCAAGCGTGCACATGATAATTGAAGCCATTGTGAGGTAACCAAGGTTGCATTTATAGACGCAACACGTAGAGGGGGTGTTGGATCACATGAACTTGAGCAAGACTCTAGCGGAGAAACAAGAGCTAGGAACACCAAGCCAATTGAGGCAAACCCCTCAAAACCTAATCTAAAGTGCATAACAACCAACAATGTTGGTAAGACAGCTCCATAATTCATGGTGGTGAGGAGATCAAAGGAAATCCAAGGTCGATCATGCTTAGAGTTACCTACTCAAGAAAATTTTAAAATTTAAAATTTAATATATATATATATATATATATATATATATAAAATGTTGCATGGCAACAACAACCCAGAAAGTGACCATGGAGGCTACAAACCTACGCAATGAGGGTAAGGATATGGTTGCATGTGTAGAAGTAGACAACCAAAAGAACATCAACACATCAACATGAGGTCTTGCTCCGGTGATAGATGCAATGACAAAAATTGCAATAGATGGATGAGCCGGTGAAGTTGGGAGGAGGAGGCCATCATTTGTCAAAACGGAAACGAAAAATGTTGAAGTTGAGGGATCAACTAAGAAACACAACAACAAAGACAACAACGGCCAATATACCATTATTCCACCTACAAGACCTACCAACGAGGAGCATTGTCTAAGGGAACTAGCAACTGAGGCACCAACTGAAATGACATGGTTGCCCATGAGAATTACTAGAGAAAAAAAATTATAAAAAAAAAAAAAAAAAACAAAGCCTCAAACACCTCTAAACCCATGAAAGCCCAACAAGGAGTGAGGAAGACAAGAGAAAGGAACGTGGAGTTGATGAGGAAGCAAATGAAGGAGTGCACACTAAGGGAGCAAAACGAGGAAGGGGAGGTTTTGGAAGAGGAATTTGTCTCAAAGATGGAAGAGGAGGAAAGGGAGAAAGTTGTAGAACTTGAAGATACAACAATAGAAGTTGGAACCGAGGCAGCAAAGGCATGTGGAGTTGCAAGAATGGGAGAAATGGAGAAATTCAAAGAGCCGGAAACACAAGAAGCCAACCCCACACCACCCACAATTGCACACATGGCCTAACAAAAAGATAACTATATGGCACAACCTCCTCATATAGCATATTGAAAAGTATGGAGGAACTTTCTCCTCTTGATCAACCTCCTACCCCATTGACTACGACGCCAATTCTTTGAGACTCAACTTAATTAACACAAGCAAAGGAAATATTAATGACCATGTCTACAAACACATACTAGCTAGCATAGGGCTAGATAGCCCCCCCACATCCTAAGATTTAGGAAGAGGCTCCTACAACCCATAATAAAGAATTAGCATCACATGTAGCAAGCACATTTGTTTGTAATAGTGTGTCCAATCTTACGGCTTTGGGACAACATTGTACTAAATTTGATGCTTCTAGATAAATGGTGTATATTCCTAAATTTACATCATCACCGCTCCAGAATTTGGTATGTTTACAACCCAAATGAAAGAGAGGCTAACTCTCAACTAACAAGGTCACTACTATAGCAATTATATGTAGAATACACACCTTGAAATAGATAGATAGATAGATGTTGTGTATGAAGGCCTCTCCATTATCAAATATGATTTTATTAGAAATATGAACAATATGTTTTAAAACCTCGTGATTAAATGCATAGAATTAATGGATATTACACACCACTACCAATACACCAAACACTTGATTTAGTGTGGAACACACTATTTATCGACAACCCACGATGATTGTCTTGAAATCATTGGGTGGCAGTTAGGGAGGCTGCCACATGACACTTGGTGCTATATGACATATCATGAAGATCAGTCTCAGTAACATTGCACAACAATATTAATGCCACGAAATCAAATGTTTATTGTAGTACATGTGGCAAAATTCATCTCCACGTTGGAGGAAGTATTTATTTTGGTCCCAAAAAACACATAGGAATGCAGAAACACCAAATGGTTTTAAATTGTAATTTGAAATTGAGAGTTTCCGTATTATTTGTGCAATGGGTTTGGCTACCACATTATTCATTGTGATGGCAATATCATACAAATGTTATTATGAAGTCTCAAGAATGGAACTATGTTTTCAACGCCAACGGCACTTTGACCTTCCCAAGGGCGAACAATAAATTATCTGAGACCGCTTGGCAACCATCCAACTAGTCAACCATATAAGCCTACATCTCCTTCCTCCACATGGTCACTTAAAAGTGTCAAATTAGTGTCCTTTTTGTGTGGAAAAGGACCATGTTTCCTTCTAGTGCACGCACCAGTCTATTGTAGTTATTTGATAGTATGAGCTCTTTATTGTGAGCAAACTTGAAGATATAATTAGAGCTTTGGATTCACTCACGAACGTTCATTATTAGCAGACGCGGAGAGCTACACTAAATAATATGATATTTAGTGTCACTTACTATTTGGAATTACGCAACGCTATAATTGTTTACTATGCATCTCATTTTTTACCAACCAAGGTCGAATTGGTTGCTTGGACATTGTAAAACATTAACATTTGTTACTTGGTAAGAAATTACACTAACACTAAAAAGATATAGGGAACGTGTAACTCCGAATAATAAGTGACACTAACTATCGTGTTAAGTGTAGCTAGTGGTGGTGATTGAAGGAGGTGGTAGAGCTAGGTCATGGTAGCTATGCTTTTGGTTCTCGTATTTATTATGTTTGAGTCCCAAACATCCACGCAAGAAATCACATGGAAGTTTGGACTCCATGATAGGCCCACTTCACTCATGAGCTAGGATTTTTTGGTGGAGTGCATTAACCCTTTGTTGACCACGGGTGCGTTCCAATGAACTTTGAACTTTCAAATCATTCTCGGTGTCAAAGCAAATTCAACCCACTTGCTTTGAAAATCGAGTCCATTACAAAAACATGGGAAGATGAATCTTTTTGTTTCAACGAAATTTGAGAAGATCCAACCATCATGAAGTTGATAAAAACTATCATAACACTAGTTTTTGAAGCTAATAATTTACATATTCCTTTTCAAACATTTGTTGAAGAAGGGGATAATCTCCAATGAAGTTAGAAGAGATCCTTATACAAAGCATCCCAACAAACTTATGCAATTCTAAACTCCACAAATTTCATAAGACCCGTTTTCACACTACTCGTTTGCCCATCTCTTCCGCGACAAACAATATGAAAAAACAAATAAATAAAAATCTATCCCGTTACTGAAATGACAAAGCTTCGAAGACACTACATTAAACATTGTATTTAGTGTCACTTACTATTTGGAGTTACACCATGCTATTTACCATGCTATTTATCATAAATTATAAATTTACAAATTTACCAAGTAAAGACACTAATGTTCTATAATGTCCCACAGGTAGATTACTTAGTGCATTTTAAAAACTACGTGCGACATAATATAGAGAGGATTAAAATCATTTGAAATAAAAATTATAAAGGAATTCCAAATAATGAAGGGGTCATTAAATGTAGACTATCCCATTATAAGTAAGTTAGATGGACATAAAACGTGGGCCATTATTTTTTGTAAAATTAATATAGGGGCTGAAGATAAGGATCCTAGAAGGTATGTTTAGTATGGTATGTAAATGGGTTTAGGACTCACGGGGATGGATGATAATTGGGATTTCCGTCTGTCCAAAAATGGATGAAAAGGGAACGCGCCGTCGTTGGGGTCGTCTTCCCCACGCCCGTTTATTACTTAAAAGGAATATAGAGTACAAAAAATTGCAGTGACTTGGACAATATAAGTAATGGAAGGGTGCAAACAAATGGGCCATTTTTGAAATTTAAGTAATTATAGGGAGGCTTTAATTCAGCCCTTGAAGGTAAATAGCCCCAAAACAAAAAAAACCCCAGCCGCACGTGTTGCACAAAAATGCCTTAGAGTGATCTACCCGTGTAATGTCCAAACAACCAATATGACCTTTGTTGCCAAAAATAAAAATGAGATAAAAAAAATGAGGTATACAGTGAATATAGGATTCCGAAATTGTAAGTGACACTAAATGCATTTTTTTTTAAATAAAATAAAATAGTGTGTACCCTCTTCATTGAGAGAAAGAAGTTAGCGTGATTTTGGCATGAAACATGTTGTAAGTTGCCTCCAATATTTTAGCTCCACCATTCACTTGTTGAGCTCCGCATAGCATAGCATATATGGGAGCAAGCAAACGTCCGGAACAAGTGCAATGCCTCCCCAATTCCATATAAATGGCACACCACACATAAAGAACTTCTTCTAGTCATCCGCAAGTTTTAGATCCATGAAGCGTTTGGGTTCGAGAAACAACCGATTGATGCTCGAGACTTCGGGAAAATTTTACTTATCCTTTTGGAGGCTTCTATTGGAATGTACCTCAAATTAGGTAATAAAAATTTAAAGATTACTACATGTACCCCGGTTGGGCTTGGAAACCCTAGAATCTCGACCGATTATGCCCCAAGAAAACCCCCAAACGTTGTAGTGTTCTACTTTGAACGATGGCCCACCCATCATATTTGGCCACCACGAACTCTAACCTTACATGGTGCATGCTATACATGTGATTCTGCTAGTAAAAAAAAGAAACGAGGTGGCATTCTAGACACTTCATGTTAGGTCGGTGTGTCATGTAGACTCATTGTTCCTACTAGTTACCATGCGGGTCAACCATTGTGATAAACCAACAGACAAAAATCAAGTGTGTCATATAGCTTGCTCATTTAGTCTCCGCTTCTTAAAATGGACCAATCATTGTGGCCGGGTTATAAAAACATGTTACACATTTTACTCACATTTGGTATGGAAAAAAGAAAGGAAAAAAGAAAAAGAAAAGCATGTGTATTAAATTGCACTCCGTAAACCCGTTTCGAATTTACATATGAGCTTGAAACTATGATCAAGGGTGAACTCTCTCTCTCTCTCTCTCTCTCTCTCTCTCTCTCTCTCTCTCTCTCTCTCCATTGTCTTAACCATAAATGAACCAAACCAATAACTTATGCTAAACTCAGAGTAAAGTTACTTTAGGGTTAGGGTAGTCTCAACTAACGGATATCCACCATAGATCAGGGCATCTGCATCTATAGCCACAAAGGACTACCTAACTCTATATTAAGAGCGTGAGATCACAAGGACCTCCTTTCAAAGGCTAAACTGCGGTGGTTGTTTACCCTAAGTAACTTTTGAGTTTTGCGTAAGTGGTGCAATCTGGGTGTGTGGGGAGGTGTATGTAACTCAACTCTAACCTCGGATGCACAAGGTTCAAATGGCTAAGGAACAGGTAGAGTACTCCATGAAAGTATGTGTATTCTTTTTTGCAAACGTATGTTCATGTTGTACATTATTGTGTGACATAGTTAACAATTGGGTTCTGTTGTTATTCACCTTGTGTATGTTACTAACCCTCTCTTTGGACTTGGTTGGTGGCATGGGCACAGGTTAGGTAGGCCCTTCACAAATTTGACAACATCTTTAGGTTTTGCATACCAACTTTTGTCAAAAAATAGTGTGTACATAGCGCTTAGACATTCTTTAATGATGAGGAATGTTAGGCAATATATTAAGTAATGATAGGATTTTTGAAGTAGTAGTGGACAAGGTTTATACTAGAAGTTGACATACTTTGGATATGAAATACATTACTTTACATTAAGGGTACAAAGGTAAAACCTTAGTAAATAGTTTACTTATGGTTGTTTACTTTCTTAGAGACATACCAAGAAATGACAATGACCATGGTAAGTAGTTTGATGTGCAAGGCGGTAGCCATGGGAAATGATCCCACCCACCCACCCAAGTTTTGAAAAGTACATGGATATGCAAAGGAATGGTATGGCCTCTTGATAAGAGGATGTATTGCACAAAGATTAAGCTTGACAATAAGCATAGCATTAAGCAAGAAATCTCTCTCTCTCTCTCTCTCTCTCTATATATATATATATATATATGATAGTAATTTGTGAGGTTTTATCCAATTGGAGTGCTTGAGTCATCATTGGAAAAATGATTTAAGGACTTTCCAATGGTGTGTAGAATGTGGCCAACTTACAAGAAATGATCATGAAGAGCTAGTCAACATATATGATTGGGAAAGTGTTGGTATTTCGCAATTATTATGGAGAGGGATAATCATGGAACACCATAGGCTCCCCGCTCCCAACAACGGTGAAGTTAGCTTCAAACAAAGTATGTGGCCTCATTAGCCAATCAAACAAACAAGGATGTGTCCCAAATTCCAAAATGAAGTGTCCCATATCACTAGTTCGAGCCCATCATGTCTTAGCTCGTTGCACCCACGCACATAAATAGATGTCCATAAACATCCTCACACTCTCTACTCAACATGCCACCATCAACAATTAATCTCTCTAGAGTGGCAATTACGCCAACATCCACACATCCTCGCCATTCCTAAGTTCCAAAACGTTTAGTAGATTCCTATAGTTGCCACTTTGAGATACAATCTGCACTATACAATCGGCTCAATATATACTACTTCAGGATATAGTCGGCACTTTACTCCTACTAATCAACGTGTATCCAACCAATACACATTCAAGGAGTTCAGCCTCCCCTCCAAGTAGATTCACTAATGCAACACAAGGTTCCTTCCGGTGTGTGAATGTAACCGGTAGAAGTCGGACAAGATGAAAAATGAACCCAAATAACACCCACGTACCAAGTTAGTGGTGGACTTGAGCCTCAAACATTTTGCGTGCACCCAAAAATGCAAAGCATGCATATTAAGGCCGGGGACCACCACGAGCGAGAGATCACAAGAACCTCAAAATCTTCCAAGTTTGGGCACTCCAAAATAAAAGGGTAGTTCGGTTATGGGTGTGGGTTAAAATGGTATACATGTTTAGCCCTACCATTGACTTGCCACCCACGCCTAGGAACACACACCGCTTATAAGCTTATTAGTTAAGTCCCATTTTTGCCTACATGAGGAGGTGAGCTAATTAAGGACACCAAAATATATAGTAGGGCTCCCCCTCTTTCAAGAGGAACTTGCAATTCATTACATCTCATGCTCTAAGTATCGACGGCTACCCTAGTACAGTACCTCCATTGAACTTCACGTGGTTGTTTTTAGCCTGGCATCTCTTAACGGAGGGACGGATTTCATTGCCTACGAGTGAACCTTTCCGTCCATCCATGGTGACATCTTGACCCCCCCCCCCCCCCACACACACACACCCTTATGTTGTAGGCTTGTGGCCGACTCGTGTCAAATGGCTTGGGCTACACTAATTCCGGGGTCTTCAACGATTCCGATGTCATGTAGACTAGAAGTAGTAATCACTAGGATGAACGTTGTTTTAACGGATCTTATGTTGGATGAATGGAGGTACACTAGTATTTGATAAATTCCTCTCTCCTTTCCTAAGTTGTGGGAAGTTAGATTCACTTTGTTGATTCCTAAATGTTTTTCAACATGTTTGTAGTAGTTGTGTGTTCTCTCTTTATACTAGATGTTATGCATTCTTCATCAAACTTTGTTTTGTGTGAAGGTGTCAAAAAGATAAAACTTGGAAGACGGCAAGCTATCAATATCTACCCAAAAAAATCACATCAAAGTCTACAGTCAAGTTGTATGGTCTTTGATAATTGTATGTATGAGAGGTCCATCTCGGGCTACAAACATGTCTAGGGGTTGAACATTATATTTGTTTTGCTCTTTACGTGGCACTCATGCACGCTTGAGGGGGGGGGGGGGTCCATCCTCTGGTTCCCCTCTGAGCGGGTTTGTCTTCTTTTGCTCTTGAGTCATTTGGGACTGGTCTTTGGTTTTCTCTCTTTAAAAAATAAAAGAAAAGAAGGAAGTACATTTCTAAACATTTTTAAACACTACTTCTTGTTTGGTTACTGCAACCTGGAGGTAAGTTAATAAGACAACCAAAAGACAATTGGTCGCCTCCCCTCCAAGTGGGTGCGTCTTCTTTGGTTTTGATTTATCCTTACCATTGGTCCCTTGGTTTTATGTCTCGACAACAACCTAGAGACAAACTTGTGATTGTGAGGCAAATCTGCAAGGCTACATTACACTTATGATGCATTCCCATTGAGAAGCAAATACAACATGCTAATGTCAATATTGGTACCACCTTCTCCAAGTGGGAAGTGTGTTTTCAGGAAGTTTATTATTGAACCTTCGATTTAACTAAAACTTGGAGTACAAGGTGAAATGGTTGGATAGTTTATTCACAATTATTGCTCATAAGAAACAAAGAAGTTGTACCATGGATTCTTGGTGACACCAACGTTTCATTTTGGCTTTCTCAATAGAGTTGCACCATAAAATGTGTGGATGAGGAAATGCATGTGGATTACTAATGATGGATGGCAAATTGTAAAGTGATAACCTAAAAGCTCATTTCACAAAATGTGCCATCCATAAATCACCTTGTTAGATGGGTTCTTCAAAGGCATTATGGTCCACATGAAATGCACATTTTGGCGAAGCCTTAGAACTCCATTTTGTGGGTCAAAATTTACCAATTTCCATAATGGCACGTGCTTCATCTTTAGGAGCTCATACCCCAAGCATAACCTTTTCTCTTGTATTGAATAGAAATGTCCGTAGGCAAATGTCCCAATCTCCATGTCCATGAATTTTGGGTGTGGTGGAACATCAACAATGACTTTAGTAGTTCTTACAGGACCAAGGTACTTTCAACCACGGGTAAGATAGAATAAGCTGAAAAGGCTAACAAAACCTCTAAAACCAATTCCCCACAAAGAATGTGGGGAAATCTACATCTCCAAGAGGTTGGTGGTTATTTTATTTAATAGACCAAGTTGTATTGTACAATGCTATGTAAATTTACACATTATCGGAATCTACAATGAAACAAAATGAAATTGATTTAAAGTCCGGGAAGCCGAAAAGGCTAATGGGACTAAAAATACATCGTGATGATCTCTAACCATCTAATTCTCTAGTGTGGCGGAGTGCGGCAGCCTCTGTGAGATAGAGGCTAATGTCAACATGACGATCTAATTAAAAAGAAAGACATGGGTTCCCTAGAACTTACATTCTCAAATAGTGATGGGAACTTGGTTCTAATGGGGTTATATAGGGGATATTCCTACACAAAATGTGCCTCACTTCAATTGCATTATAGGAGCACAAGTGGCATAGTCTAGTGTCTCTAGAGATAGGATAGTTGTTCATCATCCAATTTCAATGGCAAGCCTATGGTTCGAGGTGCAGTAGGCAAAGATGATATTGCAGTGTGGGGAGTCAATGGTTGCTTCACGTACAATTCACATTCTACGTGAGAAAATCTTTAAGGTGGAGATAATCTAGTTTCTTCCATGAGTGATGGAAAGAGTTCCATTGTTGAGCAAGAAAAGCTTCCTTGATATCATATGTTGTTTTTGATGTGGTTGGGTTGTCATGGGTTTCCCAATGGGATAGACCCCATGATGTCTTCAACATGGTTGTCGATTTGTGCCAAATGCTTGTTCGACTAGGTGTCGGGAGAGTGAGGTTGCTTTATTAACTAACCAAGAAGGGGATGGGTGGGCAAACTGTTGTTGAAAGCCCATATGGTTGGGGATTCATGGTGTCTACGTAAACTCGTCCATTAGGAAGGCAAAATGTAGCAAACTATCTTAAAGTTTGAGAAGAAACTAATTTAAGATCAATTGACTCCAAAAATAGCAAAAGAGACCATGAATTAATGTAGTGGACTCCAATTAAAATGAGTATATCCTCAACCTTATAGAGGACTTGTTTTTACTAAAGCCCCCCTTCATCCATAATGAATGAGTTCCCATAGATGCCATGAACCCCAAGCCCTACAATAGTGTAATACAACGCATCACAACCAACCATACTAGGAACACGTAGAATTAAAACCAATACAAGGTAGCAATACATGTGTATTCAACTTTCCAAGAGGCCAATTTGGTTTATTGAGGTATTCTCCCAACATTGTAAAGTGTTTATGTCTACAAGTTGCCATTTTGAATATCTCATGTCAAAAGTGATCCAATTTGTAATGATCGCATTTATCCACCATATTTTTTTAATAGAACACATGCAATGCACATTGAAGAGAATGAAGGGTTCTACTAATGTCCAAAAATGTTCTTGCTTTTGAAGCCACCATTGTCATGTATGACGGCACTTCTACTTCCTTTCGCAATGGGTTAAGTATAGTTGCGTGAGCTTGGGATTCATGACATATGTGTCATAGATTTGTGGTGTGCCCTAACTTGACTTCATCTCACTATACTCATTTGGGTGTCTAGTGTTATTATAGGGTCGTTGACACTTGCAAAGGTGTTTGTGGTTGTGGTTAACCATCACAATCGACGACAACTACTTTTCTTTTCTTCTTTTTTCATTTTCATTTTTCATTCAAATTTGTCTTGTGTAGATCTTTGTAATTGTGATTGATGGTGGGGTTGGTCTATCAAATCACAATATGTCATTGGATGTACCTCTCATCCATCCAACAAAAAAAAATTGAAATGAAATGCACCTTGGAGATTATTGATTTCACATTGGACAACGACCCCACAATAGTCTAGTGATTGAGAAATACTAACAATTAACCTTCAAAGAGTAGGTTGTTAACGTGGCTAAATGATTGGTGTGTTTGTATCATGTATGCAACAATTCCCTATAGTTTGAGTTTCATGCCATCAATGTGAACCGATTCATCATAGGTGGAGGCTTAGAGTGCAAATAAACCCCCTATAAGGTGTGAGGGTTGATTCATTCCAACTTAACTTTATTTTTGATGGCATTTAGGAGTTGACTAATCTTAGATACCCATTTGAAGGCTTTAGAATAATTCATTGTGTTTTCACCATCCTAATGCTTAGACACCATGAATCCTTGGCCATTCTCTCTTACTCATCATAGGATTGATGTTTTGTAGCACCTACCAAATGGGAGGGTGGAAACATTGGCTACTATCTAGGTCCTGTGAATACTAGTCTTTAGCCAATATAGCACCTAAATCATGGCAAGAGGCCCCAATTTATCAATTGAATTGAAATTAGGATGAATCAACAACAAACCTAAAGGGGGCGCACGTTCTTACACACCTCCCCAGTAGGAGTTGAGAAACCAAATCCTCATCATAGCGAGTAAATATTCACAATGCCTAACAAGGAGGAAGTTGAACCAGGAAAGGGGGAGGGTGAAAACATTTATTACAATTCTAGAAACCATGTAGACACCATGAATCACCAAGCTTAGAGGATGGCAAAGTGCCTTGGACTAGTGTAAGATAGATGGGTCTAATACAGTTGGCTATTCTCACTAGCCCACTTCTCCTTGGATATGAAACACACGATTAGTGATTTAATTTAGATTTGTGATGGTGAAGTTGAGATTGTAGCCCACTCTCTCATCATTTTCATAGCTCATTTGAGTAACTTATTCATTGTCAAAGTGAAATGTCTCATCCGCATCAAACAATCATATAGGAAACCTCCAACTATGTTGACTATTGAGCCTTGAATGGTGTTCATAGACGCAATGCTACATTTATTTACTGTATATCTCATATTCTACCAACAAATGTCAAATTGATAGTTCGCACATTATAGAACATCAACAACTTCACTTGGTAAAAAATTACACAAACATAAAAATGATATAGGACCGTGCAAATCCAAATAGTTAGTGACACTAAGGGCCACTTCAAACATGAGCCAAGAGCCGTGACCTTGTAACGGTGAGGACCCTTGACTCTCATCCAAAGGTCATACCATGGGTGTTGGGAAAGCCATTTTATGTAATCACTAGCCCTCAAGCATAGTGTGAAGTGAGAATGGACCATATTGCGGGACCATTGCATATATTTTTGGCAGAAAAAAGAGGGGAGAATTTGGTTCAATGTAATATATCTCAAACTCTATCAATTTGAGAGAATTACTTGATGGTGTTTGTTTGTCTATCATGAAACCTACCCCATAATATATCCTAAAATTCATCATGCTGAAAAAAAAGGACTATGGATAAGGTTTCATGGTCTCCTACATAGGAGACCTTTCATCCATGGAGTCTTCTTTGGACCTTTAGACCTTCACCTTCGTGTGTGAAGTGAACTTGGACGGTCTCCGCCCTTTCGACCAATGAGAGCTCTTAGATTGCAACGGTCTCGGGCCTTCAGTCTTGTGTGTGAAGTGGCCCTATACATCTCGTATAGTGTAGCATCGCCAGGGCTACTACTATAGGACAATCGTAATAACTTCTTATTATTATTATTATTATTATAACTTATTGTTGCCGCGATTAAATTAGGGCGCCCATGTCCCCAATGATGGCCCGATGTTGCATTCAAGTCTCCTTCCTAATGAAGGCTTGAGTGTTGAATAAGGTGCCATGGACTATCTTGTCGACTCTCACTCAAGGCCTCTCCATGATTCCCGAGCTTCCTTGGACTAGTCCCGCCTGCTAACTTTTACAAGCCACCCGCAGTCACGAACTTCCACTTAATTGCCAACCTAGTACATAGAAGAATATGTCTATTTATTGGGGCTCGAAATCACACTATTTATTGAATGCACCCCTTTATAGGGTGGGAAGTATCGCATATTATGAGCATGTGTATATATATATGTGTCCTTTGTCCGACCTTCAACCCCCGCAAATAGTGTGCAGCCTGGAGGCGACTCGTTTTAGTTGATTTGCCACCGGGATCGGCTTCAAACGCCCCGAATTAGTCTAGTTCAAGTAGGTTGACATGGATCGGCCACAAACTTATAAAGGGGCCGAGGTGTTATATTTAGATGCTTACTTATGCGGTATTTGGATCGTGACATCATGTTCTAGGTTTCCCCTTCTTTACGGAAACGTTGTGTTGGGCATATGTTTTTTGTTCGGTCAAAATCCTAGTGTTTCGAGTCAACGCGGTTACATGCATGTTGGGGTGTTTAGGTGTTTTTTTCTTTGTTGATTTGAGGTTTGTTCCGTAGATTCCTCTAGAATGATCGGTAATTTTCCTTAAAGTCTTGAACTTCAACCACGCTATTTGTAACTACGTTAAATGTTTTGTTTATTGTTATATGAAATTTTATGTCGTTGTGTGGTAATAACACTTGTTATGAATAAGTTCACAGGTATTGTCACCCCGACGTATTTTTAGTTCATCCAGATGCCAACTATTGAAACAAGAAATTAGTGTATTCTACATCCTAACATGAATGTAATAAAACAAGTCATGGATAAGTAACAAATTAATAACCAATGTCAAGCAATCTGACATAAACTTGAGCATGTTGGCCCTACCTTGCTCAAGAATCCTCTTGGTGTGAGGTGGGGTGTACTGCCTACCTTGGTGTAGGTGGGCTGTGGGCTTCCTACCTACCTTCTTCACGGAAACGTTGTGTTGGGCATATGTTTTTTGTTCAGTCAAAACCCTAGTGTTTCGAGTCAACGCGGTTACATGCATGTTGGGGTGTTTAGGTTTTTTCTTTGTTGATTTGAGGTTTGTTCCGTAGATTCCTCTAGAATGATCGGTAATTTTCCTTAAAGTCTTGAACTTTTACCACGCTATTTGTAACCACATTAAATGTTTGTTTGTTGTTATATGAAATTTTATGTCATTGTGTGGTAATAACACTTGTTATGAATAAGTTCACAAGTATCGTCACCCCGACGTATTTTTAGTTCATCCAGATGCCAACTATTGAAACAAGAATTTAGTGTATTCTACATCCTAACATGTATGTAATAAAACAAGTCATGGATAATTAACAAATAAATAACCAATGTCAAGCAATCCGACATGAACTTGAGCATGTTGGCCCTTCCCTGCTCAAGAATCCTTTTGATGTGAGGTGGGGTGTACTGCCTACCTTGCTGTAGGTGGGCTCTTGGCTTCCTACCTAGCTAGCTAGTTTTTTTTTCCTGTCAAGTAGAGAGAAGATTTCACAACGGGAAACGAATCGCTGACCACTCCATTTGGAAACGGGTACCACTCCACTATTACCCGGTAGTTTAGGGTCATTTCGGACCATGGATAATCAAAATTTGGATGTAGATGTTAGAATCACAACATCTACATTTTTAGTGAAGTGTGATTATTATGAAGCCCTTCACATTGAAATGCATGTGAACATCTCAAACTTGAACATTGGTGGAGTGGTACCCATTTGCAAATGGAGTGGTTGGCAGTTCGTTTCCTGTTGTGAAATCTTCTCTCTACTTGATGGGAGAAAACTAGCTAGGTAGGTAGGAAGCCAAGAGCCCACGCACCGCAAGGTAGGCAGTAAACCCCATCCTGCACCAAGAGAATTCTTGAGCAGGGTAGGGCCAACATGCTCAAATTCATGTCGGATCGCTTCACATTGGTTATTTATTTGCTAATTATCCATGACTTGTTTTATTACATACATGTTAGGATGTAGAATACACTAATTTTTTGTTTCAATAGTTGGCAACTGGATGAACTAAAAATACGTCGAGGTGACAATACATGTGAACTTATTCATAACAAGTGTTATTACCACACAATGACATAAAATTTCATACAAGGTAGGGCTCAAATTCACACCCGATTGCATGATGTTGGTTATTCATTCATTCATTCATTCATTTATGATGACCTATCACTCAAAATCTTACCTTATAAACCCTTCAATAGTGACATTTGCTCAAAATGCTAAGTGAACTACTTTTACTTGTGGTATTGTCTAAAATATCCAGTTGACATGTTGGGATCCCAACTTTCTTAGACTCAAACCCTAATGCGAAACCACCCTTAAGATACATTGGAAGGTCAATCAATGGAAAGCATGTTGTGGAAGATATGTGGGTGTTGCACTAGCAAAACTACAATGATGCATCAACGAAAAAACCAAATTGAAATGTGGACCTCCCATTATTTACTTATAATGATAAAAGAAAAACACATGTTTGTTGGTTCCTTGAACTGAATACAAAAGTCCTTCCAATTGTTGCAACTATTGAGTGTGGAGTAGTTAATAAAACTTTATAAACATAGTCGAGTCCCAATATCTTTTAAACAGATGTTTCCAATCCACAAAAGTAACCAATTATCACCGGCCACATCTTGGGCACGCGCCACATGGCACCACCACATTGATCGGTGTCTATCACGCCATGGCTCTTGTAATCAAGATTTGATGGTGTCAAAGGATTTTCCACGAATATGATGATTTGCGCTTTCCTACATCCTATTAAAAAACACTTGAAAAATCTTGGGTTTTCAAGGAGTATCGAAAGGTTGTTGCATGTGGTAGGGTCTTAAGTTACACCTAATCAATCGGGTGTGGTCCCAATTTGAGGTGCATGTCGTAGAAGCGTTTTTGAAACAATGCCTATTTCAGTCAATTGAAGGAAAGAAGACCGATTACGTAAAAGTCTCTTTGATTCCTTGATGACATCATGCCATGACCACAACATATGACAACTTACAAGGTCGTTTCTTTGACCCTAAAAAGCCTTGCTCAATGCTCATGCAGCCAAATCTTGAAGGTGGCTGAAAACCTTTTGGTATGCATGCATGAGATTGTGATGTTTTTTTTGGTTATCGCTAGTTTTTAGAGTTTAAAATCCTCGTCCCTTCACTATGACCAAGAGTGTTCTTTGCTCACCGATTATGTTATAGTTAGTTTCTATGTGGAAGCCTCAATCAATCAAACAAATATGGGAATATTTATCCAACAAAGCTTTCAAGAGAGGTGGGCACGATGAGGCAATCCGTTTTGTCTTTGTCATATGATTTAAATCAACCATGATTATACCTCCGTAGGTCATGGACATCAATAGGGCTCCGACATGTGGCAATAGCATTTGTTTCGTAGTCATACTCAGTAAACCCACTTTGGATTCATATACAAGCCTCTCTCTCTCTCTCTATATATGAAAATGCTTTAAAAACGCTAAAAATCAATTTGCACTTTAAGCATAAGCATTGGAGGATGTCTACTATTACTACGTCAATCATGGTATTTAGTGTCAAATACTATTGCTATAATGTTTTACTAGGATTGGTAGAAACATTTTACAAGACAAGTACATTGCTTAAGAACAATTCCTTAAAAGTACCAACACCCTAAGGGTGCATTTTCATTGAGAAGTGGACAAGGAATGTTGGTATTATCAAAAATTTATGGCAGAATCTTTTTGTGTCCATGAAGAGCAAACTTGCATTGGCTTTCCACCCCTTCCACCTTGCAACATGGGTCTTACAAAGCACAAAGTTGAAGGATAAGCTACTTGAATCCCCCACGAGTACACTCTTACTTTGGAGAGCCCGGTATCAACATGACATATCATCGTTTCATTTTTTCCTTAATAGAAAACCATTCTAATACAATTTTACAAAGTGAAAAATTGCATGTTCAATGACAAAGCCCCATAAATGTACTACACTAATTATTTGATCTAGTGTGGCACATAATATTCATCATCGACCCACAACAACGAGCATTAAGCTAATTACCGTGGGCCACAAGTGATTTTCATGTAAGAAATTTCCTAATTAGTGATTATTACTGTGGGTAATCACTTTTTAAAAATACAGTATTAGGGATTCTCATGTCTTTCTTTCAACTGAACCATCAAGCGAATATTAGCCTCTATCTCAAGGAGGTTGTCGCACTCTGCCACTCTAAGGAATTAGTGAGTTTGGCACCATCATGATGTTCTTTTAGTTCCATGAGCCTACATTCATCATGACAGTTGTCTAGACCCAACCTTACTTTCGTGGATGAAAAGTCTAGATGGAATCCTACATGGCAGGTTATGGATAAGGGTGCATGGTCTACCGGAATTTGCGTCAAGCCCACCTCCAAGAGGTGGGCTTGACGAAAATTCCGGGAGACCATGATTTTTTTTAATATTTTGTCCAACATGACAAATTTCAGGACATATTTAAGGGCAAATTCCATAATAGATTCCAATATAGATTCCATGACACAAAAATACCACCAAGTAACGCTCTTGGATTGATAGAGTTTGAGACATATTAAATTAAACCAGATCCTCCCCACTTTTCAGCCAACAAAATATGCAATCGTCCCGCAACATGGTCCATCCTCACTTCACACTATGCTTGAGGGCCCGTGACTACATAAACCATCTTTCTCAACACCCATGGTACAACCTTTGGATGAGAGTCAAGGGTCCTCACCATTACAAGGTCACGGCTCTTGGCTCATGTGTGAAGTGGCCCTAATCCCACTTTCGTTTGAAACCAATCTCGCATTCTCCTAGAACTGCTCCGGAGACATACATGTGGTTTAACCCTTAAATTCCCATGTCTAATTTCCCTCACGTTTGCCCCCAGAAACGTGACCTCAATTTTAGAGTTTGTAGTTAAAAATATTTTTTTTGACACATCCAACTGTATAGATATTTGCATGTAAGAGGTGACTACTTACAATCCAATTTTTAAACTTTGAAGTATTTGCTATCTAGGAGATAGTAATAGGAATGTCAATAGTGGTCTCGAGGGGCATCAATTTCAAAATTAAACTAGGGTTGGTATTTTGATCAAACCTCCACTCAAATCATCTCCAAATGGCAAAATCTTACCCTTGTTCGAAAGAGGGGCAATATACCTACTCAAATAAGCTCACGAAGCCATTCTTTCGTGATTTTTTTGGGAAGCTTTACAATTTGAGGCAACAATGCCACAACTGTGCACCTTCGACATAGATTTACACCCACCAACACACGTCCAACTAAAAATTTCAACCATAGATGTTTGAGTGTCATGCAAAATTTCAAATCGATTGGGAATCATTTGCACACATGGATCAACAAAAATACATGTTTAGGATATGTTGCCCCTAAATCGAGGAGGTGACAATTGTGAAGTAGGCATTTGTGGATCGGTTCCATTATAAACCAATTGAGAGCACACTCCCATATTTAAATTAATCCAAAATATAACTATGTTAAATCAAAATGATCCACATGGTTGGACAAAGCGTACTTGAAACATGAACAAGAGGAGTATTTGAAATCATCCAGACACCATCCAAAGTGGTGTTGAAGGGGTCAGAGCAAACTATTCACAACCAAATTATGATTGCATAGGACATTAGGGGTTAAGGTGTGGTCAAACTATATAATCGGGAGACATGAATAGGGAACGCTTTTAGGTGGGGGAATAGATTTAGTGCCCTCTTCCTTAGACTTGTTTAAACCTTTGATGAATTCTAAGGTCCATCACCATAAAAATAAAATGTGTGGGCTATAATGATATGATGGATTGTGTTTTCACAATACTTGGGTATAAGTGGTAGAGGCCCAAAGTCAAAGAGTGGGCATCTAGTCTTGGCTTATATGGACACTCTTAAAATAAACCACCTACTTGAACTTCAAGGTGGTGCCAAGATGACATTGATTAGCATTGCCTTTCATTTCGTAGGGTTGTTTACATCGTGGACCACAAAGTTGTCCCATGGCATATGGCATTTTTCCATGGTCACACTTCATGGTCACAATACTATGATCAAATTTATGAATGCAATTTTAAAGCCTTTGGGCTCATTTTGCACTTGGTGCAAACACAACTTGGACCAAGAAGAGTGACCATGCAACAAAAAGTAGATATGTTGATTATTTTGAATATACATCCAAAAGGGCAATTTTTGATTTTTGATGTTTACCTTCTTCCTCTTTCTTGTCATAACAATTGCATTTGGAAGGGGAGGGGGGGGGAGAATCAAAACAACATCTCTCTACCATGCTCCCTTCACTTTTGCAACCAGAGAGTATATTTTGCCTCTCTCACTGCAAAACCCGTTGGACCACGACAATGGATAATGTAGGCCTAAAAAAAAAGACAAACCTTTGGGGGAGCCCAAGTCCCTGATCACTCTTGCAATTTATTTTTTCCCTCCTTGATATGAATTTAAGTGGTCTCGGAACCATTGCTCGGGAAGAACCGGTGGTTAGTTACACATAAACCGGTTGAGTTTACACATAAACCGGTTGAGTTTGAGAAATAACCGGTTGGAGTTGGAGAGTTCAGGAGAATTACTGATCATTGTAGAGGAATCTGTAGAATATACCTCAAGTGAATCAAACAAAACCAGAGGATGTCATGATGTAACCGATTGGATTTAGAATCACTAAGATCTTGACCGACTATGCCCATAACCTTCCCAGACACTAATCGGACACAAGTTCAATGGCCAATCACAAATTCTAGGGGAGCAAGGGACGACTTCATGATCCATGATGTAAAAAAAACTAAACGGCCCCTCAATGACACGCGCCCTAAACACCACAATTAAAGTGGATGCTCGGGTTTAAATTAAGCGACTGACGTGGGTGGGGAAGCGAGTCTCCACCACAAAAGCTAGCAAGGTTCTTTACGAACATTCGCTACATTTAGTGGTAGGCACTCGCCCTAGTAGTACGTACTAGTGGAAAAATAGAAAAGAATATAATCTTGTTAAATAAACAAGGCCATGAATAAAGCACTCTAGTACTGGAGCCCCAGCTGGCCCCTTCCGGCACTCACAGCCTCACACAAAGGAAGTGTAGGGTTATAAAAACGAGAGTTAAAAAGGAAGAAAAAAGTAAAAGAAAAAGGGGTAATAAAGAAAAGTATACTAGTCGAAAGTTTAGGGCTCTAAATATACTTTAAACTTACACCTCCCAGGCTTTCGGTACAAGCCAATAGCATGCCCTCAGTCCCATTTTATTAACATTATTTTCCACCCTTGGGCTCAGTCCTCCACTCAAAGTTATGGGTCCTTCCTCCCGCATGCACCTCATTAGGGTAGCTTAATTCGGGGGTGCTAATTAAGCTAGCACTTCATTACGCGTTGACCCATCTTCCCTTTAAACCACCCATTCATGTACTAAAGTTATCAATGTTATACTTTAACACTATAAATTGTATGGTGTTTTGTTGATACCGTTCCTCACCCCCCCCAAACCCAATATTGGCATGTTCCTTGATTAGGTTCTCTACTTCATTTCACGGGTCATTGGTGAAGGGCGAGAGGGAACTACCACTAAAGTATTTTAGTTTGTGTCACCGTTTCTATTCGTCTTGCTTGATATTAATTGGAAATCTTATGTGTGGTGCCACGTAACCTTACTCACCAACATTGGCCCTCTAATATGACAGTGGGATGTTGGGAGTTTGTCCTGAATCCGAGTCTCTTTGCGTAGTTTTTGGAGCGTTCCACTGTTACATTATGAGGGCCTGTGGAACGAGAGTTGTACGATAAGTGGTGTTATGCACCGGCAGTAAATGTAAACCTAGGATTGTTTGTCATTCTTTGTAAAGTATTTGCACGTTTGTTGATTTACAAGGTTGTAAGTATTCTCATTTACTAAGTGACCTATCGTCCAAATTTCAATCATCCATGACAACCTTTCATTACATAAATTTTGGGATGCATAATATATCAAAATTTGTTTCAATAATTGGCATGAATTTCATCCAATTTATAGGCATCCATAACAATACTTGTAAATGTATTCATTGGAAGTGTCATGAGAATAATTATCACTTGTGACATAGAAATTACCACATGACACTAAATACAATATTTAGTGTATCGCGTACAAGTGTATCTCTCATCCATCTAACACAAAAGCTTGACCTCCTAAGGTGTGTGGGTGTTTGTTTTGGTTGCCTACTAGAATGCGGAGGGCCATGATCATGAACCACTAGACTTCCATACGCCCACTCAACACTTCAAATAACAATAATGGTTGGCACATACGAACCTTACGCCACCATATTTCATCTACATTTACCCATATTCCCACCATAGTCTGGTCACCTAAGTTTGACAAATTGACGAAATTGGGAGGGTCTATGTGGTAGTTTAAAGATAATGAGTGTCGTCATTAATATCCCTTGTATAATATGCATTTCAATCTTATTATGGAACTTGACTGATAATTGTTGTGCTTTATAGTTTTTAACCGGATGAACTTTTTGCAGCCCCATGCAATGGCTAAAGTTATATGTGGATTTGAAAGTGCATGCAATAGGGCCACATACTTTTACTCCAACCCATGAAAACAATGGTCCTCGCAATGATGATTGTGGTGTGGCCCTAGTCTCACTGCACATATGAGCGGCCATGGAACCTGCTCCATCATTCTCATGCGATGAAAAATAGTGGGTGTGATTAAGACACGTGTTTACAATATATTGGACTCATGCTCAAATCACTTAATTATTCTAGATTCAATGGTCAACACGGTTGGGGATTCTATATGACCATTTAATGAGCACGAGAATCTTTGCTTTGACAATGCATAAAAATACTCATACGAGCTCCAAAAATCATAAGGAGAGTTGCTACAACCTCAATTTAATTGTTAACCATCTTGAGCTCAAGTCTCATAGTATGTTTCATATCTTACAAGAAGTGGGGTAGTTGGAAAAAGTAACAATTTAAAGACCCATCTACCTAACATTAAAATTGGTCATTCAACAATTGGCTACCCAGCTGCAATAGTGAAATGCTTGCATAGTTTGTGAAAGTGGCCATTTTAAGAACGCCTCACGGTGCACATCAAATACCAATCTTGAGCCATAGTGTTAAATTGGGAATATCAACCACCAAGAGAATAGACCCTATACATATTCCACATGCTCGCTCTACTACAAATCACTTTAAGGGCTGGTTTACACTACGGTGGAGAAGTCCACCGGTCATGAAAAAAAGGGCGTTTCTCAATTGTGATTGGTCGAAAATGCAACTCTTGACCGGTGGGTGTTTACACTAGGTGAAGAAAACAATGGTGGTGAACTTTTCTCATGGATGATAAAATGACATGGCCACCTACATGGCAACACTTTTTGGAGTTGGCCTTCTCTGGAGGAGGAGTTTTTTGTCCGGCCTCTTGAGGCCGGAGAAGCCCAACTCAATAAAAAAATAAAATTCAAAAACAGATTTGGACCGTAGATTTCAGATCTGGTTTTTTTCAAAACCTAAGGTGTTGGCAAGCTTCTCTCTCTCTCTCTCTCTCTCTCTCTCTCTCTCTCTCTCTCTCTCTCTCTCTCTCTCTCTCTCTCTCTCTCTCTCTCTGATGTAGTGGCTCCTTAGAGATTTTTTTTTGTGCAATTTTTTTTCGTAATGGCTGGTTACTCACAATTTCAGTTTATTGTGACACATATCCACTTGGCCGGTCAAATTTCCACACCACCTTCTCCTTGCTCCCAAACAAAAAATATGCCATAATCATAATTGAAGCATTATGGTGATACATGATGGTTTTTTGTATCGCCATAGTTGAAACGATAAAATACTTCAAAACCATAAAGATCATAAGAGAGCACAAAATCTCTCTTCTTCGATTATCCATGATTGAAGATCAAAGATTAGAAGAGAGAAATTGATGAGGATGATTAAGAGGAGAGCATGTCTTAAATAATACCAAAGAGTAGTGCTTTGTCCAATGTGTATGGGCTTTCCCCTCTTCATTCTTAAACACCCAAGGAGACATTTATTTCCTACATGGGCCAAACTTGACAATTGGCAATTTGGCAATTTTCATTATCTTTTGAATAAAATTGAACATTATATTAAACAATTCTTATGAACACAATTCTTGTTGAAATCTTTTGATACAATGTGAATGTAGAGAATTATTGTTTTTTATCACAAAAAATCTTCACCATTAGGTGAACTTCTCTTCACCGGTGGACTTCTCCGCTAAACTTCTCCTCTAGGTGTTTAGACTTCAACCGGTCAAGACTCCTTAAGAAATATTTTATTGGCTTTAATTCTTCTCCTGCACATCCACCATTTGCCTCATATAACCATGTCTTGGCCAAGCATTCTTGACCGACCGGATGCCTTCTCCACCGTAGTGTAAACCGGCCCTAAGTTGTGGGACCATTAAGCTTAGGGTGAATTTCCATGTAGACCACTTGCCCACCAGATTCTAGAACATAGTGGGATGGAGGTGTTTGTATGTAGTTAAGCACAAGCCGTCATCCAACCACATTATGGCGGTCCGCTAGAATGTGGAGGGCCGTGGATACGGGCGGCCAAATTTCCATGTGCCCACTAAGGAATTTTTAACCAACAAGTTCCGGACACTGAAGGCTTGAAGATCTGGTTTTAGAAGGAGGAGGAGGTTAGTAGGTGGGCCTGGATTTGAGAAGTTGCGAGTAGCTACACGAAATATGATATTTCGTGTCACCTATGTTAATTGTCTTGCTCAATACTAATTGTAAATTGCGGTATAGTGTCACCAACAATAAACGTTAAGTCAACATTATTTGTCATTCCTTATAAATTATTTGGGAGATTATAGATTCATAGTGTTGCAATTATTGTCACTAACCAAGTGATTTTTCATCCAAATTTCAGTCATCCATGACAACATTTCATGACAAGTTGCTAAGGAGGTAGGGTTTGGACAAGGGATGAACTCTTTCATCATTCATGACAAAATTTGCTCACTTATTCGTAAGAAATGTCATCCAAAACGTTACCATAGTGACATTAAATATCATATTTAGTGTGGTTGGCACATGCAAAACCCTATTTCACTAGATTCCCTCTACATTTGGATGGGTTTGTCCTTATTCACACTAGAATATGGTAGGCAAGTGGTCTACATGGAAACTCATCCTTTATGAACTTACAACACACAAGATTTTGTGTAGAATATCAGAGGATAAGATTCTATTTGGTCAAGATGACGTGTTATTAATAGTTGATTCCTTTATACTGGGGTGAAGATCTCATACACTTTATATGTTGAATATTTGAAGGGGAGAACCCAACTTTTATTTTGCGAGGATGGATCATGGGAACATGTGAATTCCTACTATTTTGTTCAAATTCAACCTTCAACATACAATTGGAGATGTCCGCATTGACAACACGTCCCAATAGTGTTTGGTGATGCTCTAACCATGTTTTAGGATTGCCAAGGTGAAAATTTACAAAGTAGGTATCCACGCATTATTATTATTTGCAAATTAGAGATGTTATTTCCTTTTTGAACTCACCCAACTCCCTCAAAATGCAGGAGGACAATATCAACTCTACTATAACAAGAGAATTCGTCACCAATTATCTCATAATTTTGACTAATATAAAGTTATGGTTTCAATTTCTTCTTATTTGGAACTCTTATGTATTGCCAAAAAACTAGTTCTTACTCGTGCAATCCCAACATGTTGCACCCCATGCATATGAATTATGATAACATCATATGAAGTCCCATGTGATTTAACCTAACCCCTTTGCCCATGTTCTTAGAGTGATGGGATAAGGGCCTCACGCCCACTAATTACTCCCATATTGCATATGTGATTTGTTTTTATGTATTCTAGAATGAATCATGAAACCTACAACTTGAAGTGCTCATATAGAGTGAATGTGTGGAACACATAGAGGGATTGATCCACCTTCAAGACAAAGTTGCAAGATTTAATACTCATTGACATCTTTAATTTTTTAAGACAAAATTTTATTGCCAATAAAAACAAATAAGAATGCAAGGCCACCATGGATAAGAACAAATAAAAGCTTGCCAATTGTCTAGAATGCACATGTTGGAACCATACAACACCACAAAATACTCTTAGACATTAATGCTTGCCAATGGTCCACAATGTGTGGTCATGGCTTAATAAAACTCCGATACTAAGTGTTGTCTTGTGATTTCCACTAACTTCCATATGCTTGCCAATGTGATACTACTTACGATGCCTAGTCATTGAGGCGTTGTGAACGGAGGGTGTGTGGTCGTGGGCAAACCACATCCAACCCATGCGTTCACAAAGTCCCGCCCTACAATGCAAAAAACCATCCAAGCAACCCGAACAAAAGTTTGGTGGATGAAGTATTAAAGGATGAATAATCAATGTTTGCATAATGAAGCATTTGGTTGTTCATTCCAGTTGTACAGGAGGTATTGCATAGAACCGTAGAGGTTCATGAAAGGAACTCTAGAAGGAACTTAAGGAACACTTTGGGAACCTCTAAAATTCTACACAGTACCTCCCATACAACTAGTTATATTTAATTCCATTACATAAATCTTCATTGAAGAGGGCTTGGGTATTGTGGTTAATGCACCCTGCACTACCATTCGGGAAGGAGGAAATAGGGGTATGAATTCTCTGGCCCTTCACACGCTCGAGATAGCAAGTTTGATGGAATATTCAGTTAGGTTTTTCATCCAAGGCTTTGCGAGAAGGTGAAGGTGGAAATCCCATCCGACCTGAAGCATTATAAACTTTGTTCAAGGGCGAGAGAAGGTGGGAGTTGGGATAGCGTAAGAGTCTTGAGATATGGTAGAATGCAATCGACGGTGGAGATTTGCTCTATCCACAACCACACGGAAGGCGTCCGCAATGCCACAATGACACGGACTTTCCTAGGCCTTGCACAACTCCACATGGAAGTTACCGAAATATGGGTCACACTAATAATTCGGTCCTAAACCTTCCCCCGGGCACATAACATTATTCATATTCATAGGAATGTTTTGTGGGACTGACAATATTATGCAAAATATTCCCCACACTCTATCTAAGTGTGGAGAATATTTTGTAAAATATTATTAGTCCCACATAACGTTGCTATGGATCTAAATAATGTTATGCACATGTAGTAGTGGCAATAGTAGTAGTACTTATATTTACGCATCCCAATCTAACTAGATGGGTGAATGTTTACAACACCTACTAAAGGAGAGAGCGAACCATGGAGGGGAAGGTGATAAGGTTGAATTTTATTGTAAAACATTAATATTACTATTAAAAACTAAAGTGATTCCTAAATAGGGGTTAGAGATCTCGAATTGGTCTACATTGTTTATGGTATTTAGTGTCACATACTGTTTGGAGCTACGCATTGCTATAACGGTTTATTGCTTAGAATTTTTTTCTGTATTATAATTCACATAGCTTTGATAAAATGCGGTGCATTAGAATGGCTTTATATTAGGACACAAGACCAAACAAACTCCAAAACAAAACAATCTTATTAGTTGAGAGTAAAATTTTGGACACAAAGAGTTTAAACTAGTTTCAAAGCACAAGAGTTTACTCCCTCTTTATTGGTCGAACAAGAAAGTATTGTATTATATGAATGTCGTATTGTCAATAATATGACATTTTGGCCTCAAATCTCACACTATGAAGGTCCTTTTTTGAAATGACCTATTTCAATGTACATTCTCGTATTGTATACATAGTCAAGATACATAAGTATGAAAGAATATTTATATTGAAGAAATGTGCTCACAATGCTCCCTCAATGTTCCCCAAGGTTCCCATTAAATGTTTCAAACTACTAATAACACATGAACCTTGAAATTCACATGGATCATGTTACTTATGCACCATGGATTACCTCTATTAGGGTCCAACTGCACCACCTAGTTAAGAGAATTAGCTAGCTTATGAGTTAGTGAGGGTTAGCTAACTAAAATTCTAGCTAACTAAAATCATGACCGCACCACCTAGCTAGAAGAATTAGCTAATAAAGTGAGCTAGTGACATCAACTACTATAGAGGGCTCTCTCTTCCAACACGTAATTAATGATTTCTCCCTTAAATCTTGCCACGTGTCATGCTCAAATTCGCCACAACCCACTTGTATCCCATGTGGAAACTACATTCCGGCACGTGTAAAGCTGAAATAAGGAGCCCTCGATGTTAACTCGTATGCAAGGCTAACCAAATGCATAGCCGCACATCAATGTTACCACTACCAAAGGTTGACCAATTTAGGGTCTAGTTGCACATCCAGTTAAGGCTCTAGTTTGAGTAAGTAACCACTCAAATTAGTTTTATTGCGCCCGCACTACCCAATTAAGTGAGTTAGCTAACATTTTAGGTAGCTAACCTATGTGAGAGCTAATCTATCTCATGGCCGCACCACCTAGCTAATTTTATGGTTAGTTTCTTCATAAAAATAGAAGTTAGGTAAGTTTTGAGACCTTGCTTTTGTGAGGAAACCTTAACTCATCCATACCCCTAATGCTAAGTAACTTCCAAATGAGTAGTCCAAGTTTTTGTCTTGAATGCCCATCATTCATTTCCCCCATCTCTTATTTGTTATGCTATGAACCGGACCACACTATTCCTTACGTCATCCTAAATTAACAAACACTTTAAATGATAAAATATTATTAATATAACAATTCCAATGTTCAAATTATGTAACCTACTATTTTTTAGTTATAATTATATTTTTAATTAAAAAAAACACAAATGGTGCGGGCCACATAATTAGAATGTATCATAATTAGTGCCATATTCATATATGGGCAAGTTGAGCAAAAGTTTGGTTGGTAAATCTTCATTCCTCTCTTACATTGTACAACCTTTGCTTAGTGGTAACCGGGATGTGTGGTTGTGTGACCAATTCGCTCGCATATGAGTTACAGTAGAGGGCTCCCTATTTCGACTTTACATGTGCCGGAATGAAGTTTCCATGTGGGATACAAGTGGGTCATGGCAAATGTGAGCTAACACATGGCAAGTTTTGAGGGGGGAAATCATTATTTTGTGTTCGAATAGAGAGCCCTATTCGGTAATTGGTTTTTTTTTGGGTACAAATTGAAAAAATCAATTGCAAGAGGTAACCCAAAATACAACCAACACGGGTGAGCCAGCGCAACCCGAGTGGAAATCAAGAAATAATGTTCATTTGCAATTTATCAATCCAAGTGACAACTAAGTTACTCCGAGTCATAATAAGGTTTTTGACCCCCCATGTTGAGTCAAATTTGTTAAGGACGTCTTGGTAGGCCACATTTGGGGCATGTTGCATATCCTTGAAAGTTTGTTTCCACTCAATCTTACCATAATCCTGCAAAGCGTCTCAAATGATTTGATGTGTTTTCTCAACGGCCATAACAAATTGGTGAAAAACATATCACTTCATTGGCAAGAGATAATCAACAGAAGACCACTTCTCAAAAAGAACCAAATGCGACTAAACCGTTTAAGTGTATTGCACCTAGGTTGATAAAAAAGGCATTGCATCATAGAAAATGACTTCCACGGGCCGATATTCTTATTATTGGCAAAGAGTTGCCAAATGATGTTGGCAGTGTATTGCCACATGTGTTGAGTTAGTGGACAGTTGTAAAACTTGTATTTAACAATTTCCACCAACTGGGGACCACAATGAGAGTAACTCTTGTCAATCTCCATTGAGATTTTACCACACCATTCATAAACCACAACCGCCTTATGGATGACCGACTAGAGCAAAGCCGCCACTTTTTGTGCCTTAGCTTTATGCTAGATGATATTCCACTTGGGGGAGGTGGAGGGAGGGATTTTATTCTGCCATTTGTGTGGAACTAACTTCTTGAGGGTTGTCTACTTAGTAATCCACTTCCTCCCCTCTTTGGCTGAGTAAGCACAAAAAGGGGTAACCTTTGGCCATCACCAACGAGCAGGGTCAAAGAAGAGTTGATCATATTTCCCATAGAACAAGTTGAATTTAGTTTTGTTGCTCCCTCTTGTGAGGCTATCCACCGTAACGTGTGTCATCCAACCCTCGAACAACTTCATTGTTAGCTAATTCTCTTAGCTAGGTGGTGCAGCTAGACTCTCAAGAGAGGGGTTAAAGTTCACCAATTTAAGAGAGGACTTAAGGTTGACCAACCAAAGTTTTGCTCAACTTGCCCAAATTTTGAATATGACACTAATTATGATACATTTTAATCATTTGGTCCAAACCATTTGTGTTTCATTATGATTAAAATGTATTAAAACAATTTAATGATTATTATTTAATAATAGGATCATCTAATTTTATACTTTGAAATTTGATATTAAAATAATATATATTTCTATAAAAGCATATGTTAATTTAGGACAATGTAAGAAAGAGTGTGGTCTAGCTCGTAGTGGAACGGAGAAGATACGGGGGAAATGAAAAGTTGGCATTCAAGACAAAAACTTGGGGTACTCATTTGTAAAAGTTAATTAGCATTAGGGGTATGGATGAGTTAAGATTTCTTCACAAAAGCAAGATCCCAAAAATTATCTAACTTTTATTTTTATAACCTTTTGTTATTTTAACCATAATTTTAGCTAGGTGGCGGTCATGAGATAGATTAGCTCTCACATAGGTCAGCTACCTCATATGTTAGCTAACTCTCTTAACTGGGCAATGTGGACACAATATAACTAATTTGAGTGGTTACTTACTCTAACCAAAGCCTTAACCGAGATGTGTGGTTGAACCCTTACATGACAAAGCGGGCCTAAAAAATTGATCACATTACGGACATCGTAATCGTAGTATGGAGGTAAATTAACACTAAAAAGTTTGGTTGACATGAAATGCATTGTATAGTCGAAGTGTCATAATATAAGGAGGGTAGATTGTACTTCATGTCCACCAAATAATTTGCCATTTCAAGGAGGCTCAAAGCTTGGAACACACAAGTATACTAAAGCATCAAGACACTTGACTCTTTCTTTTTTACACTAAAAATTAAAAGAATTTGTTTTGGATTTTGTTTTGTTTCTGGTGGTCAAGCCATGTAGCAGGTTCAGTGTTTGGGGAGATTTTTCCAAGTCCAACAACTGGTTACATGTTGTGATATTTCGGGTTTTTCTTGACTAATTTGAGGTATATTCCATAGATTCCTCTAAAATGGTCAGTAAAGTTTTCGAAGTCTTGAACTTCAACTTGTAATTTGTCAAAACTCATGTCCTGATCACACCAAACTTTCCGTCCGGTTCCAGCCGTGAAATCGCTCGGGATTATGTTCAGAAGTAGATGTTGAACCACCACTTTTCTCAATGTTACAAATGGACATGTTGACAGATGGTGCCATAAGTGGTTGGTGTGATCAACCCCTCCACTAGTTCATATGTAACTAGCGGTCAATTCTCCCCGTTGATTGAGGAAGTTATGTATTATTTGAAGAGAAAAAAAAAGATGATCACGAATAGAGTCCATAACAAAATAAGATGGTCATCCATGCAACAAATTTATCAACCAAATTCCATCTCAAAGTTTGAGTGTCCTTGGCTTGCAAATGGCATCCACTTTGTGGTAGGACCGATGGCGGGCACAAACTCCACACCTTATACCATCATCGTGGGGTGCAAGCATGGTAAAGTGGACCAAAAAAGTGCTCTGGTATACTAAAACCATAATTTTTTTGGTCAAAGGCCTAAAAGTAGTAGCAAAGAGTTATTTAAATTGGATTTTTTTTTATGATGACCTCTATTGTTGTGTTAAATACTCAAATGTAGAATATCAAGTTGAGATCTTCAATACTTAGCATCAAAAGTGATGCTCAAAAACAAATGGTTGAGTCTGGTTTTGGATGTAGATTTCATGACCTTAGCTATTTTGAAGTTAGATTTTTTTTATATTCCTTGAATTCATTATCTACTTGAGGGCATCACCACAAAACTTTGTAAAAAACCATCAATTTAATGTACTTTTATCATATTTTAAACAAATTTTAGACAGTCACTTATTCAATATCACCTACTTGCACGCCACTTGCATCATCTTCTAAAATAGGTAGACTTTTCTTGGAATTCTTTTTGTCATCATAAATTTCTTGGCTTTGTAGATCAAGATGTTTTTAAAATGTCTATGGTTTATTTCTTCACAAAATTCAAAGTTAGTACATAAAATTGAATCACTTTCACTTAACACTAGGCAGGGATCAGGACTTGTCCACTTTACCGTGCTTGCACCCCGTGTTTGTATCGTAGTGGACGAGGACGAGTTCTTCTTCTTCTTCTTCTTGAGTTTTTGATTTCGTTTCATGGAGTGCAAGGAATCCCGTGCCATCGTGGAACTTTAAAAGAAAGAATTCCGAAAAAGATGAGGGGTTGCCCTCGCGATTGACGTAAAGTGGGAGAATCGGGTGGGCCTTCTTCGGGAGGGTAGGCCCGCCTTTGTATTCCGTAAACGTACGGCTTGCTTTAAAAGTCCATGAAGGGCTCAAGGGTCTTGCGGTGAGAATGAGAGAGAGGGAATGATCGCATACAAGCCTACGATTTTTTCATTCAATATAAAAGTCTTGAAATAGTACGATATTTGGAGGTTGCTATTTTATAGTTTATTTGATATTGTAATTTGTTTTGAAGATTTTGAATTAGTTTGGTCTAAGTTATTTGAAATGAATTAGCCACAAATTTACAGGGGGTCAAGTTTTTAGGTTGGATGGATGAGAAGTGCTCTCATATGCGATGATTTCCTCTTTTCCATAGATCTGGCTTCATTTTAGGCACTTCCAACTCCAAATGTAACTTTGAATGTTGTATCAGATAACAAACCACCATGGTGTAGTCTCAGGGGGGGGGGCAATGTGTTAAAAAGTTAAGGATATAGGTGCGAACAACCACTATTTTATAGGGGGGTATTACTTTCAATTCTCTTCTTTTTTTTCACATGCTATCATTATGCAAATTTCTACTTTGGGTTAATAGAAAAATGGCTTGCATTACTTATAATTCCAAATTACCTATTATTCCATACCCTATAGTACTTTAAAGATGTCCAATGTCATTTTTGATACCCTATATTACTCTGAAGTCCAATTATAAAATTTTGCCCCCATGTTTTTAAAATACCCTATCATTTGTTCGCACGTATATTGCTACTCCAACCAATGACTACCCCCCCCCCCCCCGAGGGTGTAGTTAGCAATTGCAAATCACCAAGAACGTCTTTCCAAGTTTCATAATCTAAGTTGACATGCACAAATCACGGGAGGTCATAGTGCATATATTGATTCTCTCTAACTCTCAAAGGATATAAGAAAGAATCCCTTGTTGGGACAACTTTATTCCAAACATGTATTCCAATCTCACCATAAGACATCTCCTTTGGTTCACCACTCTTAGCTACAACCCTTGCTATATACGACTCAACTTTGGTTTATAATCCAAGCACCACTTTTCCAATCACGATCCGGGTGGTCTTTCAGATTTCAACTCAAATAGTGTCAATAATCACACATATAATCATTTGATTATGATCAATTTAAGGCACTTGGAACTTGAGGTAAATAATTTGGACATGTTTTCTATGTGTTTAACATCTTTACATGTTTGTATCACTCCCTCACATACAAACTTGTTTGAATTGGGGGGGGGGGGGTGTATGTCTCTTGAAACTATCGAGTATCTTCAAAATAAAGGTCATTTTTTATGTTGCGCTTCATAATATTAACATGTCGTATCTTAGTATAAATGCTCGCATACTAAAGGCATTTCTTTAATCCAATGCCTAGGGACATTTTTGGGCATGATCGATCAACATTCTAGTGTCACCACTGAGTCCAAACAATAGCATGTTGTGATCTTTCGGTTTTTATTCTTTGATTTGAGGTATATACTATAGATCTTCTAAAACGATTAGTTATTTTCCTAAAGTCTTGGACTTCAACCGGGTTATTTCTCAATCTCAATCGGTTCGTTTGTAACTAGAGTAGAGGCATCTATGACCAATCACTTAGGAGATTATGTGCCCGATTTGGAGATGTTTAAGGCGGTGTAAATTTTTTTCCCATCTAGGAAGATTAAAATCAAGAGGATTGCAAATTCTTTGGTAATTTTATTCCTTAAATTGAGAATATTATGATTTTTGGAAGCCAAAAGTTGGCCCGAAAATATTACCAATTTCTCAAGTTTGCCATAACAACTCATTATAACCACCCATTCCTCCTCACTCTAGCACTCAAAACCAAGACATGCGTCATGGCACATTGGCTCTAGCCCGATCGAAATTTCAATACCCTATACGACTAGTCAATGAACACAATAATCATCCTTTTGACAATGAATAGGATATTCATATGAGCAAAAATCATTAGGAAAGTGGCGATGGCTAAACCATCTCGTGCTAATAACATGTTTTATACTCTAGGAGAAGTGGGGTAGTAAGAAAAAGTAAACATTCAAGACACAACTAAGATAAATGTACCAACAATATTCCAACAAAACAATCATACAAACATCTATATTTGAGTGATAGTTCATTAAGCATAGAGAGAGGTGTGTTTAAAAGAGATTGAACTACATACTCAAAGTATACCAACCATTCCATATTCAACAGTCAACATGACTGGAAGGACTTAATTGATCACTCGATGAACACGAGAAACTTCACTTTGATATTGAATAAGGATTTTACATGCATTGGACTTTAAAAAGCACGAGACAAACTGACTATGAACACAATTTGGTTTGGTTTTGAGAATCATTTCGCACTAATCGCGGGTTATATATATCCTAAGAGAAGTGGATGTAGAGAGAAAAAAGTATCTAAATAACACGCATCCATCCATCCACCTTCAATGAGGGTCGGCTCTCTCTTTTGTGTATCACGAAGCGACCCCACCGATGCGTCCAAAGAGATGGCCTACTACGGTCACGGTCGTCAAAATATATTGTGGGAATATTACCCTTTCTTTTGAGGCTAAATAAGCAAAGCTAATTCCCTTTCCAAGCTCCCTCCACAAGGTGAGGAGCGAGCGATGGCCACCGATGTGGAATGAGAGCTTTTTTAAATGCCAAAACCATAATGATTCAAAAGCCGTAGTAGGGACACACTTGTCGTGGTTTGGTTGATGGCGGTGGGCCAACGGGACCCAACTTGCATTTGCACTTTATTCCAACGTCCCGGGATTATGACCCCATGCTCATATCATGTATGTATGCGGCAACCCGACATGAATTCAAAGTTGTCCTAAGTTAGCTAGGGAACTTCTAGTGGGTCGGTGGGGGTTAAATCACGGTGAACTTCAAGTTCCTCTCAACACATATATATACCATAGGCATATAGTAGGTGGAGGAAAATCCAATTAATGTGTCAAAAGTTGGTCCAACACTTTACAATTAATAACTATAAAGCATTTACACTATTTCCGGGGATTATTTTGAGGGACAAAAACTAGGTTTGTTCACCTATATCCAAACATGTGTAGTACAGTCTACCCTCTATAAATGTTAACCCTTGGGAGTGGATCAAAGTTAACATTTATAGAGGTGTTAACAGTTAACAATTCTAAAATTATTTTTTTGAGCAATATACAAATCTTAACATTTATAAATATAAGCAATTGTGAAGAGTCCTTGTGAGAGAATACCATTCATAAAATTGCAAACCCAATCAAAACTTTATTCAATATCAAGTTTACAAATCACGGGTGAAGTATGAATCAATGGTTCTTTGGTGAGATTCATTTGCATGCACAACTTGCAAATATTTCTCAATCTGCACCAACAAACCCACATACTTGGACACATCACATGAACATGATTCCATGTACCTTCTAATGATACCAAAACTAGATTGCAAGTCACTATAAGATGGAATGGGTTCCACCTCACACTCCTCTCCCTCACAATCATATTATGGTTGTATTTCATTCGTTAACATTTATAGAGTCAAATTTACAAAGAAGGGAGTACCATTTTGTTAACAATTAACACATTTAACATTTATAGTGTGCAATATGTGGGGAGTAGAAGAAAGTTAACATTTAGAGAGGGTTAACACTTATAGGTGTAACATTTATAGAGGGTGGAATGTAGGTGTGCAGAATGTGTGTGTGTGTGTGTGTGTGTGTGTGTGTGTGTGTTTTATAAGATTTAGTTTGTAACCCCTCCATGTCAGGTGTCCACAATCCATGTGGGATTTGTAAATTTGAGAGGTGAAGCTCCTATGGTCCTCTTGTATGTATTTGTTTGTATTTTTCATATGAAAACTTTCAACCAAAAAGTACTCGCTGGAAGTGGTATTATTTTGATGTCCAAGTTTGAATATTCTTTGCACAATCAAGCTCCAAAAATATGTTTAATAACATGTTTCCTTTTCAAACCTCCTCTACCTCTTGAACATGCTTGCTCAACTATGTTTATATCCTTTGACACAAAATCTACAAATCACAAAACCAAATCTTTTTGGAGGTGGTGCTTTGGTTCACATCATGATTTTTCTTAGTCGGACACATTCCAAATATGTGCAAGTTTTGTGTGTAATTGAGGTCCAAAAAAGTATCAAGGACATAGACCGAGTTCTTAACACACAACCTTGTAATGTCACATGACCCAATATTGTTGGGGATGACTTAGGATGACCTTGAATAGAATGTGAACCCCTCCTCCACATAATGTTTGGTAATGAACTATCAACACTACTCAATCTTGTGTGAAGTGAAAATTTTCATTATATTCAATAATCATGTCGATTATTTATATTAAAATAAGAAAATATGTCTATAATCTCCAAATTCATGCGGTATTTAAGGTTGGAAATATTTTGTCCCAATTGGCTATCCGGCTACTGTAGAAGCATTAAAGTTGACAAAATCTTTGTGTTTTATTGTTGTCATATGTTTGAAGAGCAAAATATGTGGCCATGTTCAAGTGAGCACTTTTAACCTTATGTATATATTTTGGTTGTTGGATTGGCTTAGGGTTGTTTCATCTAAGCAATTGTGAATTACAAAAATTCTCATATTTACTCCTAAATGCAATTGGGTTAATCATGATCCCAATATTCTATAGAAAACATTTGGTTTGGGAGTATAATTCATGGGTTTTGACCACATCTTCAATAAACATGCTTAATGGGATTGATGACCACTAGGATGCACATTAATTTGCGCAATTTGGTGTTGCAATCTAGGCCAAGCAAATTTTTGAGATTTCACATGCCATCACAAGTTTTTGCATGGCAAGTTTTGGCCAATTGGGTTGAATTTTTGTGTGATAGTAATGGTTAGGATTTGAAGATTATCTACCAATGGGAATTTCCAATTTCATATTTTTTGAATGTCTATCCAATTAGACAAAATTTTGGACTCAATGAAGGCAACATATATTGTTAGGTCATTGCGAGCATTGCAAAAGAAATACATTCAAGTGAATTGTTGATTTTAGAAAGGATTTTTTTTTGTAGTGAATTGATATTGAGACAACGAAAAGATATCCCATAGTTTTCTCATATTTAATAATTTTGATAGAAAATTTGTCACTTTTTTCACTTCCAAAAAGTCGCCAATGTTGCCCGTTTCATACCACCTCCTAACATATTAGCATAATCTACCTATATATGACATACATACAATCATAGGAATTTAATAGACAACAAGCAGCTCACATCAGTAAAATTGAATTCCACTAAATATGCATCGCATGCCTTCAACAATTACGTAAACCCAGTCAATAAATTCATTTGTTTTCAACCCAAAAATGCTAAAGTGCATTTAGGGTTTGATGATTACATGGTGGTATGTGTCAATCACACATACAATTCAAGGCAATGTTAGTGAGGCAACCACCTTCACATGCTCTACCAATATCACGAGGCACAACTCCAAATGGAGCATAGTAAAGAGTCCATAAGAAATCCAAATGCCTAAGAAGCCCAATTGTGCCAATACATGTATTTTTGTGAGCTTTGTGGGTTGAGTTTGATCCTCAATTTTGTTTCTTTGATTTGAATGTGTGGGTGAATTTGTATTTTTTAAAATCACACCATAATGTTTTGTGGCATTTCTTTTAAAGTGCATACCAATCGGACTCCAACCTCGTGTTCATGATTGGGCATGGGCACGTGCCTCATGCTTGCACCTTCTCGGCGAAAGGACAAGTGTGTATCTTCCTCAATACATTTAGTTCTTTCACCAATTTTTTTTCCGTCAAATTTGTTGCATTATTTGGGCTAAATCGACTGTTGGGATGCACAATATGTGCTCATGAAATACTTACCCCAAAACAAACAAAGGGCTAATCTCCAACATTGTCTAGGTTGCATAGTAGGGCTTCGAAATCTCAAAATGTGGCTATATCTTAATCTAAAGTTGCATGTGCTTGGAAATCTTGAAAGCATTCCAATGGTGCATTGCTTGTCTCCATTGGTGCCCAAATGCATGCAACTTGATAAAGAAAATCATGCTAGAAAAATTCCACATTATGGGACATCTTATCACTTATTTCTTAATTCCACATGAAAATACTAGAATGACTCGAGGTTTTAAGGTACAAGTCACCTATATGACCTAAACATCTACACCGTTGGATTTAGCATCCAATAGCTAAATGTGGCCTTTGAAATTGTCAAATTTTACTCATTGATCAGAAAATTAATCCATGTAATTTTGAGGAGACCAATAGTGGTAGGCATTTAGGAATTAATATCTCATTCTCATTATATTAAGAATGTTGTCTTTTGAAAACCTAGTTGGCACCATGCCATGCTTTTGCTTGGTGGTAGTTTGGAGAGGGATGGTAAGTCTAGTGTAAGAAATGAAATGGAGTCAATTTTGAAAAGCTTGGGAAGCGAGAAGGTGATAAGGGAATGCAATGTCACGTTGAATGATATTTCTCAATCTCCACAAGATTTGTGTTTTCATGTCATGCACTATAGATGGAACAGAAACTACGATCCATTTGATTTCAATAACAAGCTTGATTGGCTAGACTAAAATGCACATGGATCAACAATATTCAAATGAAAGTATAAGAGTATTAGATATCATGTTATGAACGTCAAGTCTTGTTTTGTGTAGCTTGGGAAGACTCAATAAATAACATCAATTTTTCAAACACCATGAAAGCAAAATCTAAGCGCAAAGGCCCATGGAGACCTCTTCATTGGCAATATGGGATCTTTGGAAAGAAAATTATGTTCTAACTTAACAAACTTTCTAGAATTTTGTTGCTTTTTGAGAAAGATCATGTTGTGGCCTATTTGGGTGGAAATGGATGATCACATGTTTAACAACAACATATGGGACAGTAAGAAAACTAAATAAATGTTATGGCAACGCTTGCTTGAGAATGCTAGGAATGCATGGAAGGCCACTCACAAAGAAACATACAAGGCGACCAATTACATTGATCTTCTTGGAGATTATGACAAAATATGGGGAGGAAACAAGCTTCTCTATCACAACAAGAACATTAGAACTATGCATTGGAATGTCAAAGCGCCTAATGTTGGCTTAGTCAACCATGGTTAGGATGTATACAATTGGTTTTACCAAGTGCATCCAAGAGAGTCCACCAAACTCTCTTTAACATGTCATTGGCGATCTTGTAATGGTTATCAACGTTGGAATAAAAGTTTCAATTATCTCCAAAACAAAACAAATTCCTCAAACAAATATACACTATCATTTCAATGTGCACTCTAAACTCCATAATATTCACCTCCTTAATGTCACTCCTCCTCTTATATCCCAAAACCCCAGGGAACGAATGTTTTCAGTTTAAATTTCACTCTTTGTTGCCATATTTCCCTCCCATATGTCATGGGTTTTGATATTAAAACAAACCACCGAATAATTCAAACCACACGCTTGCATATGTCACATTGCCATCATCGTAAGTATCGTCATTATTGCAATGTCGACTTTGTGTTATTCCATAATGTTATATCCTAAACTATTTTTTTTTAATCATGCATTCATGTTAACACTATAGAATTCCTTAATATCACATGCACGTTGGTTGCTACAATTGTGATATTACGGAGTTTAGAGTGTACCTAGTAGTGGCTATTACAAGATACTGGAATAGTTGATGTTGCACAACTAAGGGCCACTTCACACACGAGACTAAAAGCCCATGACTAGTACACTTCAAGCACTCTCTTTGGTGGAAAAGGCGGAGCCGGTCCAAGTTCGCTTCACACTACATTTGAGGGACCAATGAATGCAAGATGGATGTAAAGTCTACATGGATTCCTACATGGCATCGAATAAATCATGTTTCCTAATCACTTGGACTACTTTCAAAACCACCTCCTGGAGGTAGGCCTAACACAAAACCGGGAGACCATGGCACTCTAAACACTCACAACCGTTGGTTTATTCTATTTTAATATTTGCGAGGACCTGCATGAATAGAAATTCATTGAAATAGCATTTGGTTGAGGGCCCGGTCACATATGACTTCACAGTAAACTTGAGGGTCCGTGACCACACTACATGATTTTGGGGGTGTCTTGGGATGGCCTTTGGACACTTTCATTTGGGCTCTCACAATTTAATGGTCACGGCTCTTGGCTCGTGTGTGAAGTGGCCCTAATAAGCTGCATTTGTTGTTGTCATGACGCTTGGATAATTAAGTTACAATGCTAATCTTAGGTGTGATGTTGGGTGTAAACACTCATAGAGTAGACCTAACAAATAGTCAAACACCTAATCCAATCATTATATAGTAACTAACCTCTTTGACCTCAAAATCAATCAACAAAATGAGAGTGCAATGAAAGTGAAGTTGACATTTTGGCCTTGGCTAAGTTGGACTTCTGTCTCAAAAAAAATGAAAAAATGAAAAAAATGAAAAAAGTGAAGTTGACTTTGAAAGTCCAAAAAGCCCAAACTTCCCATCCCTAAAACAGGCCCAAGAATACCCTGATGACCCTTCCATTATATACCATCTTAGTTGGCCATTTATTCCATGAACCTTTTTTTTTCCTTTTTTTTTAGACATAAAGCCAACACCAAGAATGAATCCATCAACTTTTTCTTTTCTTTTTTTAAGAATATTATTTATTTATTTTGAGAGTCATGGAATTATGCCAGAAACATACTTGAAAAACGATTGTTGAACATTATTTAAAGCTTCTTCATTCACATGAGTCTATACTATTTACAAATCGTACGGGAATAGGCCCCTATTCTAAAAGGGGGGGCTACTTTTTCTTTTCTCCACACATATGAAAGCAAACTCAGTTGCAAAATGAAAAGTCCAATCACCTCAAGTGAAACACAACAAAACAAGCGGACTTAAGAAATAATGCACACTTGGGGCCTAACTTTTCAAGTAACCACTAAATTGTTACAAGTAACAATAAGACCTTTGACACAAATCTTCAGTTGGCCTTTGGCTCAACAAATGTGATGCTATGCGGTTAAACATCGTTTGGCAACTCTTTGCTAAAAGAGGTAACCTTGGCCCTCGGAAATCTTTTTCAAAGATGCAATGCCTCGTTGATCAACTTCTAAGTAATTCGTTAAAATTGTTCTGTCATATTTGGTTCTTCTTGAGGAGTGGTCTTTTGTGGATTATTTGGCGTCAATGAAATGATATAGTTTTTAATGCTCTTTAATGGCCAGTGGAGAAAACACACCAAGTTGTGTGGGATTCCTTGCTTTGACTCTAGTAGTCTTGAGAGGCACTGGACTTTTGCGGATTTGGAAAAAGCAGCAGTTGTTGCTTATGAGGATGTTCTTAAAATTTTTGACGATATCTAAAAAAGGGGGGGGGACTATGACTTGCCAAGTGTTTGTGGTCGAAGGTTTTGTTGTGACTTGTCCAACTGGTGTCAGGCCCCATGAGACAAATACATGGCTAGTTGTTTGGCTCACATGTTTTTACTTATTAAATTTCAATATTGTTTCAGTGATAGAACGTCACATGTTTGTTCACCCTTGCATAGTGAACAATAACCAGATTGAAAACTGTTCATTTTGCAAGAGTGGCCCAAAAAAATGAAAATCGATTCTTTTAAAATTCTCAACACCAAGGTCCAAGATGACCCTAAACTACTGGGTGATAGTGAAGACGTTCCCATTTCCGAATGGAGTGGTTGGCAGTTCGATTCCTGCTGTGAAATCTTCTCTCTACTTGACAAAATAAAAACCAGCTAGGTAGGTAGGATTCTTGAGCATGGTAAGGCCAACAGGCTCAAATTCACGTCGGATTGCCCGACGTTGGTTATTTATTTATTTATTCTCGACACTAAGGGTGCAACACCCTAGTGCCAAACAATGTTATGTTGTTTTGTTAGACTAGTATAATATGGGAGGTAGCTAGTGGAACACTTGGTTTCAATGCTTGCCAATGCATCGATACGTCTTTTTTGGTAGAATGTTACGATCAAAAAGTACACGATGCAAAAACTGGCATTTCATAGCATTATTAAGTAGTGTGTGTCCATCCATGTGGGCCCTGAGAATATAACCACTTTGAATATGCACTAGCTGGCGCATCCCATGGTTATGTTCTCAGGGGGCCCACATGAACGAACGCACACTACTTAATAATGTTCTATCCTTGAAACATATATAGAAAAAACAAAAATTGTATAAAATCTTAGAAGACAATATTTTCTGACATTACAATGATTATGTTGAAGGACTCTATTGTGTATTGATCCAAGAGTTGAAAAGAAGCCGTATTCAACTATGTAGAAATTTTGGTCACAAATACTTTATAAAATTCTCTAACATTTATGAAGCTTAGCCCACCTAATGCTGATCTCACCCTATTGTTGTTGTATTTGTTGTTATGTAGTGCAGCTCTTTATACACTAACCCACAATGATATGTAACGTAATTAAGCGAGCCTTAATCAACTACACCGTTTATGGTATCTAGTGTCACTTACTATTCGAAGTTATATAGTGCTATAATTGTTTATTGAGAATGTAATATTTTACCAAGAAAAGTCTTATTATGTTTATAGGAAGAAGTTCTTGCATTGCATGATTCTAAATAGCAAGTATATGGTGTACACCGTTGATGGTATATAGTGCCACTTATTATTCGGGGTTAAGCATCACTACATTTTTTAATTTTTATGTAAATTTTTACCAAGTAAAGATGTTATTGTTGTTTAATGTGCAAGCAACCAATGTGACCTTTGATTGTGAAAAATGAGGTGTAAATCATATAGTTAAAGCACTGTGTAATTCCATATAGTGAGTGACATCAAACATCATAAATGGTGTACTCATGTTACTTTTTACGTGGCGGTTGGCAATATGGCATGTTTTAAAGGCTTGGCCTCCCCTCAAAGTGGGCACACATTCCTTGGTTCTTAATGCATTTGGCATTGGCTTCTTGGCCTTTTGTTTCAAAAAAGAAGAAGAGAACAAAACCAACTACTCATATCAAATGGACACCTATATTCGAGTGGCACATAAATAGGTGGCAATTCAATATTGTCCACAAAAAGGGCACCCATCTTGAATATATTGGACCATGTGCTCAAAAGATGTTAACCGTTCTATGTTCAATAGTCAACATAATAGAGGGAGACTTAATGAGACCAACTTGGCAATGAAGAGACTCTTTACTTTGATAAATAATAAGATATTCATTCGAGTTCCAAATTCATGAGAAAAATGGGTGCATGCATGATCTGCTCATCATCTTGCAAAGACTGTGTGTTTCATATCGTCCAAGAAGTGGGCGGGAGAGGCAATTTAGGATTTAAATATCTAGATGTATGCATGAGTTTTGGACAGTTCCAATCGCCCACATGATTGCAAAACTACACAAATGTGGTGGTTGGCAAACATGAAATACAAATATTCAAAATTTTGGTCGTTGTGTTGTTGCTTTTGTTGTTGTTGTTTGATGTTTTTGTCCCCACAAGTGCACATCCCTTATTACTTATGGACAAATGGTTTGTCCAAATACACTTAAATGTCAATTCAAATGTGTATGTTGAAGGTTTGTTTACATTTCCGTGATGTGAATTGCATGTGTAACTTCCACCTCTTAGATAACGTTGCACGCCCACCATGTCCAAATATTGTTTTTGATTTTTTGATATTTTTATACTATCGTCGGCTATTTGAGCTTTGTAAGGCAAGATGGCATGTTTGTCTAGAAGTACACCAACATAATCTTTATTGCTCACCAACTATGGTAAAGGAGGTCCCCCTTTGTAGACCTTAGTTGGAGAAATCCCAACCATGGCCTTGGCTTGGAGAGGTCTTTACCATAAAATCGGTGGACAACAAGAGATTTTAGTTGTAAACACATGGACAAGCATAATATTATACACTTCAAAGCCTCAAAAGATGACAATAACATGAAAACCATTAGGGAATGGTGGGCTCACTTGTAAGAGTTGATTGTCACAACGATCAATAGGCCTAGAAGGATGTATTTACAACACATGTCTTCAAAATCGGAGGTTGATTGAAGTTTTTCCATTGAGGATTTGATGTCCCTTGTTGACATGTGAGACGCGCCTAAAATCTCACCTCTCTTGTATTTTAATGACAACTATCATGTGTGGTCCACTATCTTTGTCCCAATTCATAGCAAATCGTGAAAGGATGTGAACATTGTATAGTCCATCATGCACCTTTGTCCTTGACCATTTGGAGCTTTCCAACAATTCCCAAATATCCCTTTGTGAACCTAGGGCCAAGAGAACGCCACCAAAAACAAGAATGCAAACAATCTTCCACGTTCTTGTTGAAACCTTTCAAAGCTCTTGGAACTCAAATCAAGTCTCTTTATATTGTTCGGATACGGTGCATCCACATAATCGTATTTTAAACCAATCCCATGACGCCCGGAAGCAACCAAAAAAATGAGCAATATGTCTTTGGTTCTTAAACGAGAGATGAGAGTTTGCAATTCTAACACCTACATACTACATGCATGAAAACCATAGTTCTATTGATATATGGGATTAGGATCATTGCACATATAGAAACCCAACACTTCAAGATCTTGATTTTGCAAAAAGTGTGTATGCGTGGGGGTGGGGGTGGGGGGTTAAATGTGGAATCATGATTTCATATTTGCATATTTTTGAGGGGAATACTTTATTGATCCAACCATATGAGCACATGTCAGTCAATATAGTTAGTGTCCCAAATTTCACAATTTTGTACTCTATGTTTCATCCATCGTATGTGCCTTATGGTAGGACAATGGTGTCCCATAATATAGCGGTTAAACCCTAAAACCCATGTCGACGTCAAAAATGGTCAGTTCAAGGCGTCGAGATTGCCTCAACGTCATGTACACACTTTAATGTTCGAAGTTGGTTTCTATTTTTGATCACTTACAATCACAAAACCAATCATCAAGGAGGCTCCCATTCAATTGGGACATTGGTGTCCCGCCATAAGGTTCATATGAGGGACAAAGGTTATTATGATTAAATCAAATGTCCATGGTATTTTTTAATTGAAATTTGTTTGACTTAGATTGATGCTTCTATTGATATTGAATATTAGAGAAGTTTAGCTATATAAGTAAAATTAGAGTTTGACAATAAATCTTAGAGATGTATGAAGTTATGGTATACAAAACCATATCAGAGGGAAGAACACATACGGAAGTTAAGGTTATCTATTTTGTTTGATGATCCTTGAACTATTCGTATATTTTGCAAAAGTGTCATTGATTGGCATAAATTGTAATAATCGATTGTTAATCATTTATTGATTACTTTTACTTATAGAAATATATTCACTTTTATACATCATTAGTTTGTACATTGGCCATGTTTGTAGATATAATGAATCAAAATTTGTCAAGAAAGTTATTGGTTATGTATGACTTGGTCTTTTACATAGAATCCATCACCGAAAGATGGCAATAGCCTACAAGTGAAGTGACTCACCACTTAGCCTCCAATCGAGGCTAGCATTTCTATCTATCTCTCTAGTTAAAATCAACTATAATTGTAATATATGACCTCGGGAAAAAGAAAAGAAAAAATTATTACTATGAATTATTCCACTAGTGCATTATAACAAGCTTGAGATGTTCTAAAAAACAAAGATGTCATGAAAAAACAACCCACAATTGAGTTTTTATTTTATTTTATTAAATGTTTGTATTAAACAAATTAGATAGATTTAATTATTTTGCAGACAATGAAATCAATTCTCATGCGATGATTCAAATGTGGATGTCTTGATATGGAATTGAAAGTATTGCCCAATACATTTACATACATTTTATAATTTCATCCAAAGCTCTCCCTAAACCATGGAGGGTTTGAACTACAATTGATTGGATAAGTTAGAGCATCCCTTTTTTTTGGATTGTAAAAACACGAATCTTGAAACAACGTACAATATATTTCCTCCATGCAGTTTTATGTGACCATCTCTCATTGTTTGTAGCTTGTGATTAATCCGACATCGTACCATTCAAAATAATACAATTCCACAATTGGGAGGAGTGTTGTTGAGGATGTCCTCTATGGTCATATTATCTCACTTGATTTTTCAAAAGTTATAAGTAGTTTGCATTATGGAGTCTTGGACATGTTGAGTAGTCTTTCAACACCTAACATTTGACATGTCAACCAACAAACACAATCATATAGACAACCGTGTAGGTAGTTCTAAAAGCATCATTTTATTGTCGAGTGTATAATATCACCAATATTGAGTTAATTAAAAAAATCACTTTCTTGATAGCAAACAAAACGATTTCTCAATACCAAATTGTTCTCTACCAAAAAAAATGTATGGAAAAAACGACAAGGTTTGATAGTTATTTGTGGATAACCCGAAATTATCACATGGATTTCCGTGTTCAGGTGGTGGACTTCTCAAAACCAACATATGTTTATTGTGCAACATTGTAGGGTGTTGGTTTTGGGTGGCCTAATTTTTCTGGCATGCTCTAGGCCTTCAATAATTTGTGCATTGATTATTCAACATTATTTGATGCGCTTTGGTTCAACAATGCAATGTGAGATTCTATACGATCTAAATCAATGTGGTCACAACATGTCAACTTGTTTACCTTTTACCACATGGCACAATATCTACATGCATAATGGACAACAGGGTCATTAAAAAAGTTAGAGGGTGAATGTGATGTGAGTTTCCAAATAACCAAGTTGATTGTTTAACCAAAATGTGACATAAATTGGGAATTCTTAGTTAAAATGTTGACTTTGACAAGTCAATGAGAAATTCCCAGTGAGAAAATATAGATTGTCGTGGATTCCAAGTACGTCGTGTCATCCATTGAGACCTTTGAGACCAAAGTTTAGACAAGAAACTTCTCTCAATTTCTTTGACTATGAGGAATGAGGGCCTACAAGTCCCAACCATCTTTCAAGTTTAGGATTGTGTGACCATGTTAATCAATAATTGGTTAACCCATATAGGTCGAGAAGGATTTTGTTGAATATATTTTTCTTTGGGTAGTTACTTATTTTTCATCATACCAACTTACACATGTACATTGCAATCTTTTGATTTGGAACACATGGATGACTAGAATTGTGTGTAAACAATCCCAAATTCACAAAGATGCTTGCGTACAGACAAATCCACCATAAGAGGTTCAAAGTGTCTTCAACAAGTTATTGAATTGGACCATGCCTTTTAAAACAATTTAGGGAAGATTGCGCTTTAGTTTTTAGAGGCACCAAATTGCCTACGCTTTGGAGAACTTTTTGGCCAACTCTACAGTAGACAACCCTTATTTGGTTACTTTTCTTATTTGAGTAGTATGTGGTTTAGCGCAGCTCCAAGAACATATACCAAACACACTTTTTAGATTTTTTTGTACAATCCAAAAATAGATTGGATTGTATGCTCAAAACACAACAATCAATCTAGGCTCAACGATTCACATAATCAGAGGGGGCCCATACGACCATTTCCTTTATTTAGGGGAAAGGGGAGGGGGGGAGGGGGGGAGGGGAAACAACCTTTCAAGACCCATCCACCTTAATGCATGAGACTTGTTGGTTTTTATCAATTACGATTCCAAGGTAACTTAATTCCTTCTCCCCCTTGTTCTCCTACCCGCGTGTCCGCACCGTTATGCAAATGCCAAGTACCCGAAACTTGAGAATTGGAATTAAGGTGCCAAACATTCATAGCACCTTTGTAGACGACACGTGTTATTGGGACAAGCCAACAATAAGAGAAGGCCAATGACATCCACACACTACTATCAAGCATGAATGATGATGGGAATGGTATTATAATATTAGCATGTTAATGGGAGCAACCACGTCCTCATTGGAAGAGGGAGCACAAAAATAGTGGGCCTCTTGTAAATGGTATCTTACAATGAAGTTTGGGATTGTGTGCAATTGGACTTTTGTGGGTGGAGTTGGACACGGACCGTATCGTGATGGAACCCTTTAAAGCACTATAGTCACAATGAGTACAAAGGCATCTCCATTGCCACTACCCAAACTCCCATTCTCACTCCAAAGTGGTGGTCGGGGGCTTTGAAAACTTCCATCATGCTACAATTTCAATATTGCTACTTTATACGTGATAATAGAATATCGAAATGTGTAGGAATGTAATGTATGTGTGTGCGTGAAAGAGAAGGTGTGTGTTCTAAGATCAACAAAGAAATTTATGTGCATGTAGGATATTATTGTGGCACCTTCATGGATTTGATCTAACAAGGCTTGACATATCTTGTGTGAAACCCTAGGTTAACTCATGCCATTGCTTAGAGTTTCCAAGTGTTCTAGCTCTACAATGATATGTTCAAGTGTAAGTGGACACTTCTCTCTCTAAATTCAAATTCCACGTCATCTTCTCATATTTTCCCCTTGAAGCACATCACAACACGTGACACTTTTTGGAGAAATCACAATCAATTTATGTCTAATTTGATCCACATGTAGGGTACACTAAATATGATATTTAGTGTGACTTACTGTTCGGAGTTACATGTTCCTCTATATTTTTACTATTAATATACTTTTTTTTTACCAAGTAAAGATGTTGATGTTCTATAGTGTCCAAACAACTAGTTCGACCATGGTTGGTAAAGCATGAGATGCACAATAGATAGTTGTAGCACTGCATAATTCCAAATAGTAAGTCACACTAAATATCATATTTAGTGTACCGAATGTGGGACCAAGCCATTGGAATGCTATCCATTATATCATGGGTGAATTCTCTTAATACCTATCATAGGGGAGGACAAAGATGACAAAAGCCAACATAATGCATGAATATGTATAATATTTTAGTGAGACATAAGTCCTTGGTTGTGGTTAGAGACCCCAATTTAGTATAGTAGGATCCAATAAGAACAAATTAACAACATGCCTAAGAGGGCCATGTTTTACCGCACCCCTTGTAGATGGTGTAGTTATGAACCGATATTCCAGTTCTACTTGTCTTATTTATTATTTATTTATTATTTATTCCTAAAATTTTGGTTGTTCACAAGTACCATAGAGGGATCTCTAATCTGACCAAAACAACAATAATCCTTCAATTAATGCCACGTGTCATGTTCACATGGGTTGAAACCCATTTGTATCCCACATGGAAATTAAATTCTAGCACTGGTAGAAATAAAGTAAAGTTTCCTCTACAGTATTTAAATACGTTTACAACTTCTCCACAAAGCTTAAACTATATGTAATCCAAATTATGGGGTGAAAAATGATGACGAGGTAAAGTTTGCAATGTTTGAAGTCCCATAAGGACCTTTGAGCCTTTTAAGTATTGTCATAAGAAATTTTAGCATTGGATTGCTTTCCATATTGTTCCTAGATGAAAACTTTGTGAACCTTCAATGCAAATCAATTGAAGCATTGAGTAGATATTGTTTCAAGAATGGAACATCGAACAACTTCTCTTGATTAAAGAATGTCATCTCTAGCTCAACATAAACGTGCCTTACTTATGATGTATTTGAATTGAATGTGAGGGTCGTCATCTAACATCGGCTTTAAAGAGAAAGAAGACTATCGTGCACTACTTATATCAATGATATAACATAACAAAGAATTTTGTGATTTTATTTTTTTCCTTGGACTTCAAGTGTCATTTTGAATTTCGTGCGACAATGAGGTGATTTGTTCAACAAACTTCTCGTGATGTCAAGGAAAGTTCACCCCACCCCCACCTCCACAATCAAAATACATAATAAAGAACTACACCGTGTAAGGTGTTTAGTGTCCCATGCGTAATAGTGTCACTTACCCTATTTTTCTGACGCATGCTAGGTCATATTGATAATAAACAAATTCATCACTAGTGTTACCTCATGACACTTGGCGTTCAATTGCACTTACTAATATCTCAGCACGAGTATGTTTAATAATGTTATGAGGTGCATGCCTATGTTACACATGGTCTACCAATTGACTGAAGTATACACAAATGACATTTTCCATTAGTATGTTCAAGAATATCCTCCTCTTGCATAATAAAATGTAAACACATGACACTTGCCATTAGTACGCTCAAAAATATCTTCTTCTTGCATACTACAATGCAAGACTATCATCTAAAATATCCCAGTTTGCTAATCTAAATGTCATATTGTAGATATTTCTCATGTAAAGAAGTAACTTATGTTGACAAATGAAATCATATTGGTATTTAGTGAGTGTGACACTTTGAAACCTCCAGGCATCTAGTTTAGGCCCTTTGCAAATAGTGTACGTGACACTAAATACCCTAAATGGTGTAGATATGCACATCTCAACCTCAATAAAGCAAACGCAAATGAAATGTTATCGGTTCATTATTTAAGCTCATTCTTGTTCTTACAATTCCCATCACAAATCTAGGTGCAAAAGAGTACACGACACACTCTACAACATTATCACATATTCTCACGGTCCAATAATTATGACCTACCATGGATTTGGGAGCCTAATGCTTTGTTTTTATCAAGATCGCAAGAAAATGAAATGGTGACAATCATTGGAGTGATGAAGCACACATGAATACGATAGTATAATTCCATCCAAGGATGCACATTTTCAACCATTCTTGAATGCTTTTGAGGATTTTTCCTTACAATGTTATACACTCAAAACTCCATAATATCAACCTCCTTAATGTCACTCCTTTTGTTATCTACCGAAACCCTAGGAAACATATGTTCTCAATTTGAATCTCACTCTTTGTTGTCACATTTCCCTCCCATATATCATGGGTTTTGACAATAAAATAATCACCCAAAATTTCAAACCACGCGCTCGCATGCATCACCATGTCATCATTGTAACTATTGCCGTTATTGCAACGTTGACTCTATGTTATTCCATAATGTCACATCCTACACTACTTCCCTCGTATCAAGCATCCATATTAACACTACAAAATTCCTTAATATCACGTGCTCTTTGGTTACCACAAGCTTCACATTAGAGAGTTTAGAATGTACATGAAGAAAGATGAAATGTTTTGGTTATTAGTTTCCTAGATTCTTACAACCCGGCCCCTTTGTTTTTTTGTTGTTGCCAAAAGCTATAGGGCCGGACTACCCTAAGCTGCGAATAAGGGTGACTATCATGATGATGCAAGTGTGAGATTTTTCTACATTTATCAAAGTAAGTTCAAAGGTGCATAGGTTTCTCACGAGCTTGGAATCGATAAGTTAGTGTCAAAGACAACTTTGAAAGGAAAGCAAACACAAGATATTTTGGATTGTTCACCCTATAAAGGACAAAGGAAGTTGTCCTTAGCTTAGGAGGTTAACTATGTAGACCAACCTACCATGAATGCAACACTTGGCATATTCCTAACACCTTGTTGTAGGACAAGGGGATTCATTCATGGTGTCGAGTTTGTGGTAGGCATGTGAGTTGAAGGTGAATATGCTAGGAAATATCATTTCTTTTAACAAACTATACTTATAGTCCACCCACATCTACTGGTGCAGGTCACTAGCAAACGGGTGCTACCAACACCGATTACATCTAGTGGCTCCCACTGGTCAAATTGGAGCTCAAAGTGGTCCTCGCTGGTAGGAGCCATTCGTTGATCACCCATGCCAACAAACGTGGGCATCCTATTGGAAAACAACATTAGAAGTTCCAAAATTCCTTATTGAGTTGTAGCTAGGATAAATAAGCCGTACGTTTATAAGGGATAGTTCTTAACCCCCCTCCCCCCCCCCCAAATATGGTTTAAATGAGTCCCAAGCCATTCATCTCATAGCAAATGCACATTGCAATCTTCCGGTTGCCAATAAGTGCCTAACCACCACATTTTAACTTTGTTGACCAAGATCCAATTGGAAACAAATGGCAAATGGGAATTTGATGTTTTTCTTTACTATTCCACTACAAGCATAAGAGTCACGGGCTAGCTATTAACTTGTGCCATTGAGAATTTGTCCTATGCCACTAGAAAATATGTAATTCTATAACAATGCTAAACCTGCACAATGATGTCACCATGCATGACAAATACCTAAGGCTCATATGTTGGTAGTGTCTGATTCAATAGAATCCATATGACCAGGGCATGTAACGATACCATGTTCACGCGTGTGATCACCACAAACATATGCATCATGGGCAATTGACACGTGTCATTAGAGAATTGCCTTGCATCACTGTAATAAGTCTATAAATCTACCAAAGTGGTAGATTTGCATATTTTCTTTTATTGGCACAGGTATATCACCTAGAACTCATATGTAGGTATTGATTTGGCAACATTACAACCTCCCCTTTCTTTTCTCCTAGTACATAAATTTGATATGTGTTGTTGTTGAGCGGGTAGGGCACGGATCCAAAAGTACCTATGTTTACAATCTAATAGATATGCATGTTTCTATGACATGTGTGCAACATGTGGATTGTCAGATGTCTCACCATCTTTGTGTAGTTGGATTTGCATTTAGAACATACTTTGTTCATGCATGGTCCACTTTGGGATGTTGGGCATCAGAGAGTGACTTAGGTGATGGAAACATGTGTAAAACACATTGAGAAGTCTGTAGTATGTGGTCATGTGTAACTAAGGCTAGAGATTGTGAAAGCAAACACTTGCAAGAGACGTGAAGAGAGTTCATAGGATTCAATTTGTATTTTGGACAATTCAAATTCAAATTTCTATGTGGTCTAGAACCCAAAAAAGAATAAATTCTTACAATCCCAATAGTTGTAGAACACATACGAACTCCAACAAATTTTCACTTTAAAAAAAGAATGCTAACCTTAATAGAACTTAAGATGTTTGGAGTTTTTGAAATATGACCACACACATATGAGTTAAATAAAATTTATTTAAAAAAACAAAAAAACAAAGTGTGGTAGTCACTTTGAGTTGTAGGAGTTACACATGGTCACAAAATACATTGTATGGGACATATGTCTATTCACAAGCTAGAATATCCTAGCATGCGGACACCCCTACCCAAAACCCCTTTCCTAGGAACCACTTAATCGTTATCCCCACATTGCTATAAAATTGTTCCCTAAGCTCCGGCCACGTTACGAGAAGATTATTGTCCTTGACCTTTGCCACATGATGAAGAACAAAGCGAGTTGGAATTGCAAGCTCACATTACCTTAGAATTCCAAACTTGTATTGGGCATTCCATAAATTCCTTTGAGGTGTTTAGCATCTGGCTTCAAAATTACATTTAGTTCATATTTTTATTACAGTAAATCCAATAAACCAAAACATCCAATGAAATATGGATTTGAAAACAAAAAAAGAAACAAAGAAAACCAACCACAACATTTTCAACAACATTTAGTGTTTGGTTTTTATTCATTGTATAACAATGTCCTCTTTGGTTGCAAGTTGTAAATTCAGATCGAGTATGCTTATTTTATAGCTAAAGTCCATCAACATCTACCTAACTTGATTGTTTGAAAACAAACATGGTGACATTGTTAAAGAATGTTTAAAAAAAATATCAATGAAGGATTTGAGCCAAATTTTAATACATCAAAATAATGGAATTCTACAATAATCGTTAGAGCATGGGGTGCTTCAACAACTTTTTATTTGTGTTAGGAATAGGCCTCTCCACCTTATATTTATATAATTGTACCCAATTGTGGCTAGACCTAGCCAAGGCTAGCCCAAGTCGGGATGGGAATGGAACAACATCCCAAGCAAATAATGAAAGAGTTGGGATTGAAAAGATGGAGGCCGGCCAACTTCAAGTACTACTTGTAGTACAATACTAGCCTATATGGTGCTCCATTTCCTAGCACTTAAGTTATATGGCTTATGAGCCGTTTCCTTAACCTAATCCCTCAACATTGGAGGGTCTTGGGATTAGAAGAAAAAAGAAAGAAAAAAAGGTTAAAAATTTGAGGGTTAATATATGTCAAGGAGAAAACTTTTAAAAAGAAGGTTGGAATGAAATGATTAAAAAACACATTTGTACAGTTGGATTATGCATCCAAGTTTCCCACAAATGGTATAGTATTCTAAAGTGATTTTGGTCTAGAAATCCATCATAATTACAAATAACATTCGTTTCACTTGATATTCTGTGCATGTGCACACCGTGATGTATGTATCATGCCCTTCAAGGGATGCCATGGAAAGCTCATCATTTCCAATTTATCTTAGAGGATCGAGCCATGTGTATTACAATCTTATTCATTTTTAGAGAATTTCCAGTTGTTTTGAGATTCAACTTCTACCCCACATGTCTATTTCTATTCTCATATGATGTGCAAACTTTTGGCCTACAACAATATAATGTGTAATTGCCTTGATGTAATGGCTTACATTTGACGAGCCTCCGGCCATTCGTACTCACAAGGTACACTAGTTGGGTCTAGAAGTCTAGGAGATGGGCCCTTGTAAAAGCCTACTACTTAGTAGTCTATTGACACTTTCAAAAGAGAACCAATGGTCCTTTGCCCTCTTCACCCCCCTTTTTTTTAAGGCAAGCTCCTCCGTCCACTTGGTGGGTAATAAGTGCAAGATTGCTCTCTTCGTATGGCTCTCGCATCCATCAAGGTACAAATGGTCTTGTGTGGTAGCCCTACTATGAGTGGAAAATTTATGGTCATGAGTGTGTCACACTTTTGATGCATGTCCCCACCCAAACCCTAACCTCGAAATAGAGGAGAGGTCCACCCATCTATCATATGTGCAATCTTTGAGAACACAACAACATGGCCTTCTCTTGTGTTTGTTCGCTGGCATGTTATTTCATTGATAAAAAAAAATCAGAAAAGAAGAAGAAGCAACAAATGAGCTATTCATTCAAAAGGAGAAACATATCGTCTGTGGGCACATAATAGTTAATCACCAAGAATAACATTGTTACAAAGCTTGATAAGGTTTGGTTTGCAAATCATGTTGATTTTTGTTACTTCATTTTTATTATTACTTCTTGACATCACATAAGCCTGCTATATATTACATGTTTGCAGTGAAAAGTATCCAACAAATAAAATTTCACTTAAAAGGTACAATTTTATCAAAGTTATCGTGGATAGAAGATATAGGGTTTATTATTCAAGTTGATTAATATCAAGTATAACGTGATTACGTTAACTCGAGTTGGGGAAGAACTACTCTATGTATTGACATGGTGATCACATGGTTAACACATGCTCATGAGATGGGTGGGTTTACATATATAATGACTTCAAATGGTTTCTACAACACACATACATATCCATGTTCAAATGTATATAGTTGGAAATAAAAACCATTTAAAAAAAATCAATAAGGGGAACCATTCAATCATTCAGTCAACTGCTAAACCCTAACTCCCATCGCTCACACATACATGGTCATAGAAAATCATGTGTCATGCCCACAAGGGAGCATGCTCAACCTCCAAGTGATTTTGAGGACTTTGCATCCCCTACACTATCCATAATCATTTGTGGTTTGGTTTGCTATGGTTGGGAGTGAAGTGACATGGGCCACACATGGTTTGTCCAAGATTATGTATTGCAATCCCCAACACTCATGAGGCTTACTAGACGAAGCATATGAGTTTACACCCGAAGAGGTTGCAAATAACACTCAAAATTAGGACGACTTGTGTAACGTGTTACAACTTATTCAAGCATTCAATGAATCCTATTGGGTCTGATTAACAAGGAGACAAGTTGATCGTCTCCAACGTGGTTGCTTGGACCCTCAAGAAGAACCACAATGCCGCATCTATAACAAGGAGAAACTTTCCTAAGGAATTTGTTATAGGACCTTCAAGAAAGGAGAATATCAGTCATATTTCACAAACACTCATTGGATTGTCAATTGCGTTGGTTGCAATCAACTTGGTTAGACAATTGCTTGCAAGCATCTAGTTTCTAAACTAGACGACTATTGAGGAGCAATTGCTCTGGGCATATGATTTTCAATGAGCAGGCGACTTCACCATGAACTACTTATTAGCAATGGACATTTTACCCTAAGGTAAGTTGTTTTGCGCCCCCCCCCCCCACCCCAATACGTGATGTTTTTGGGTCCAGTGTCACATCACCATCATAAGACACGACGGATATTGACGTCGGATCCATGGAATGTAATTGGTTTGCAACTTGTGCTTATCCACATGAGAACACCTCCAACCCATTACTATCTAGAACATAGTGGGTGAGGGGGCTACATGGAAACTCGGTCACTTTTGGATGGTTCTAACTTAGGGTTGCTTCACACATGAGACAAGAGCCGTGACCATGAAGTTATAAGAGCCCTAAAGAAATGTCCAAAGGTTGTCCCAAGACACTTCCAAAAATCATGTAGTGTGGTCATGGGGCCTCAAGTGTAGTGTGAAGTCATATATGACCGCTGCCCTCAACCTAACGCTATTCCAATGAAGTTCAATTCATGCAAGATCCTCGCACATAATGAAATATGATAACTCGACGGTTGTGGAATTTCGGAATGCCATGGTCTCCCGGTTGTGTGTTTGGCCTACCTCCAAGAGACGGTTTTTAAAAAGAGTCCAAGTGACCATTCGATGCCACGTGGGAATCCATGTAGACTATTACATCCGCCTTGCATTCACATACATGCTCCGTTGGTCCCTCAAGCGTAGTGTGAAGCGAACTTGGACCGGCTCCGCCTTTCCCACCAATGAGATGAGAGTTCTTTGCTTGAAGTCCCATGGTCACGGGCCCTCAGTCTCGCGTGAGAAGGGGCCTTTAGCCAGGCATCCGGGATTCCATTTCTCCTCCCTCCTTTTCAAAAATAACAACACATACAGTATACAGTATATATGTGTATATATATATATAAGCTTAGGACTTGAAGTTTAGAGGTGCGTGGTCATAGGGTAATAATAGGTGGGGGTGGGGTACAGCCAATGATTTGGCGGAATGGGCGCCGCTGATTGGCTCTGATTACCTGGTGCAAATATAGAGCACAAAATCACAGAAAGAATGGGGCTGCGGAGATTTTGTATTTGGACTAATTTTATTTTTAGGCATCCCCCTTTCAAGGACACCCACCTCCCATTATTAGACGGAGCGCCTCGTATGTTGTATTTTTCTGGCCCTAAAGCAATGCCCCGGGAAGAACAATGAAATGGGACCGCCTGCTAACTTACACCATGCGTCGTATTTAGTGTCACTCGTCGTTAGGAGCCATGTTGTGCTCTATAACGTTCTACAATAGATCTCATGGTTTTGTTGGCTCTGTCTGTAGGACAAAGACTATGCATCAACTTCGTCGTTTCAAGAGCAAATTTCCTAACTACTTTGCGTTCACACTTGGACGTTACTTGTTCTTGTTATTTTTGGTCCACTTTATTTAATGTGGACTCTCTCTCTCTCTCTCTCTCTCTATATATATATATATAATTGCTCCCTAAAATGCATTGAAAGAAATCTAGTTAACTATAGTTATTTTGGCAGTTCTTGATTAATCATTTAAAAAAATTTGAGTGATAAATGAGTAGCTTCAATCCTTGACCCGCATTTGAGAAGAAGGTGCCCAAAATCCAAGAAAAGTTTGGTATAGTGAATGACCATGGATTGGCACGAGCAAAGTGGACAACTACAATTGTAGTCTCTCATAGCCTCACGGTTCTACCGTTTTCCTGTTTGTTACCAACAAAAGTCGAATTGGTTGTTTAGTCTCTATAGAACATCACCATCTTTTCTTAGTAGAAATTCACACTAAGAAACTACAATGTTATAGCAATGTGTATGTAACCTCGATTAGTTCGTGACACTAAACACCATGAACCGTGTAGTTTTTCGTATGAACCGGTCGGGTTTGAGATATAACCGGTTGAAGTTCATCAAGGCTTGAGGACAATTTCCCATCGTTTTAGAGGACAATGTATACTGAGTATTAATAAAGGGAAAATTGAGAGGTGTCAACACGTAGCCAGTTAAACTTGGACACACTAGAATATTGATTGATTATGCCCATAAATATCCCCGGGCAATGGCTTCTAAGTTAACTTTTTTAGCAACACTCCGTAACTTTACGTAGAAAAAACTTAATTCGCCGGTGTCGTTGTTTATTAACTTGAAGTTGTGGGACCCCTAAATTGAAATCTCATCACAAGGTTACAAGCGGTTTTAAAAGGACACTTTTTGCTTCTAAGCCCACTTTCTTGGGGGAGAGAGAATTATCGTATACAAGCGTACCTTTCATCCGTCCAAGATAAAAACCTTTACCTCTTTATAGGTTCGGTGTCCATTCATCTCCAATGAGTGGACTATTTCGGGGTCTTCAAACCTAATTCCGGTGTGAAGTCAACTACGAAACACAATCTTTGGGCTTCATACTATTTCATGGCTTTTATGTTAGATTGATGAGAGGAAGTACGCTTACAGTATAAAATAATTGTGTCTCTCCCACTTCTTGTAGGATTATGAAACACATATTAAGTGCAAGATGATTAGTGAATCCAAATCGTGCCCGTAGCCACTTTCGTCCCTTTTTCAATAATGGCTTATATGAATATCCATGTTCATTGCCAAAGTGGAAATCCTCCAAGTTGTTAAATGACCGTACAAGTCCTCCCCAATTATGTCGACTATTGTGGCTAAAGTGGTGAATAATTTAGAGCCCAAAGTCCAATCTCATTTCAACACGTGTCTTGATGGTGTCCATTCTTAGATACATATCCAACCATTTGCCACTCAAATATAGGTGTCCTTTTATAAATAAAAATTATAAAGTTTAACACAATTGGGAGTAAGGACATAAAATCTCACTTTGAACTCGTACAACTTTTGCATCTCTTCTCTAGTTTTAAACCTTGAAGTGACAATTGTTTTATTTTTTGGCACAAATTAAAAAGATTCAATTGCAAGAATAAAACCAAGAACCAAGGGGCATCAAGAAATAATGCCCATCCATGGCCTAACCTTCCAAGAGACCACTATATTATTATGAGTCACAAATAAGACCTTTGACACACCACACTTAATCAAATTCCTCAAAAACATCTCAATAGGCAATGTCTAGGGCTTTTCCAAGTATTTGAGAATCGGTTTCCACTCAATCCTACCATAGTCTAGTAAAGAGTTCCACACCACTTGGTGTATCTTCTCCACATGCCATTCAAAGGTCGTTAAAAACCATATCATTCCATTGGTGCCAGATAATCCATGGAAGGCCACCTCTCAAGAAAAACCAAATGTGACTAAACCCTTTAATGTCTTGCAAAGAGGTTGACCAAAGAGACATTGCATCATTGATGAAATATTTCCAAGGGCCAAGGTTACCTCTTTTGGCAAAGAGTTGCCACATAATGTTAGCATCATAATGCCACACTTGTTGAGCCCAAGGGCAGCTGAAGAAACATGTGCTCCGCTGACTCCACATATTGCGCACCGTAATGAAGATAATCTTTGTTAATCTCCACCGAGATTCTCCTACGCCATTCATTCACCGCCACCGCCGTATGAATTATTGCCCAAAGGAAAACCGCCTTCTTTTGTGCCTTGTGTTAGTGTCAAATGATATTCCATCCTAGAGAAGTGGATGGAGGATTTTCATTTCATCATTTATCATGGATCGACTTCTTGAGGGCCTCTTGAGTAGCAATCTATTGCCTCCAGAGCTTGGCCAAGTACGCAAGGAAGGAATAATCTCAAGCCACCACCAATTTGCCGGGTCACAAAAAGTTGGTCCAATATCCAAAAAAAAACAACGTGACTTGAGTATGGGTATTGCCTTGTGTAAGTTTGTCCACCATGACTTCAATGTCCATGTTGAGAAAGCCATTGGGGATGTTGCATTCCTTGCATTTGATTTCAACTTTGTGAGAGTAGAAGTATTGCGAACCGACGGTGAACTTGTAAGAACCCTAATGCCATCATCCCTTAGGTTGTCCCATGAGTAGGTAGGACTGACATTTTGAAGTGACAATTTTGGTGATGTGCAATTGTGGAGAGAGAGAGAGAGAGAGAGAGAGAGAGAGAGAGAGAGAGAGAGAGAGAGATCCCACCCAACCCAACATAATAAAACGTTGTGAAATTAGAAGTGCCCACACTAGGGCCACACCCCATGAGCTCTTCAACTCTTCAAAATGATAAGGATTTGTGGAAGCAAATCCGAGTATAAGGTAGATGTGCCTATAGTAAATCGAACACAACAACATCTTGGACACTTGTATTTGAGTGGTATGTGGTTAAGGATGAGTTTTAAAATTGGCATCATGAAGACATTAGTCTACACCTTGATCTATGCTAAACAAATATACATTCAATAATCAACATGATTGGGAGGGGGGGGGTATATGGGCACTTAATGAGCACATGAATCTTCAATTTGATAGCGAATAAGATATTTATACGAACCTTAAAAATTATGAGACAAATGACTATGGCACAATTTGGAATTGTTAATCATCTAACACTAATTGCGTGTTGTTTTCTAGCCTACAAGAAGTAGGTGCGGAGAGAAAGGTATCCATTTAAGACATGTCTACCTTACATTGCAAAAGGAAAGGCACACACCAAACATTTGACATTCAAGTGCATTTGAACAAACCACTTGTCCAACACAACAACCACAACTTCGAACGATTGTATTCCATGTTCACCAATCACCAAAGTTGTGTAATTTTGTGATATGATGTATGTCATGTTGACAGTAAGAATTGTCCAGAATTCATGCATAAATCTAGATATACTTGAATCATGGTTAAGCCCCCAACAGTGAGATCTACCCCAATTTTGAATTCATCTCACAACAAATTATGAGTGTATAAAAAATGGTGCACGTAGTTAAGTTCCTTGCCTCTTCAACATTAAAGTGATGGAGAAACTTTGCGCAGGTGGCAATCTAGCTTTTGAATAAAGTCTTTGTGTGTGAGATCTTTAAAGGTGATGATATTAGGGCTATGGACAAAAAACTTTTGTTGGTACTTGCACATGCCTATATTGATACCCCTCCAAGAACTACAACATATAATTCTGCATTTCTTCCTACAATAATAAGTATTAGGAACTACACATAAAAGCCATGTCTCGGAAACATTCATGGTAGTACTAAGTAGTAGCTTTGGTGCAATGATGACAAAATGGGGGCGAATGTCGATTCTTTGTCGACATTGGAGTGAAATGACAAGGCACTTTATTCACCCCAAGTATTTGAGGTCCGCTAATGTAGTGTGGACCACACTATGGGTGGGTTTACACTAGGGTTCAAGACCAAAGAAACGCCAAAGTCAAGTGATCCTATTGGTCAAAAGTAACATGTTGGTCTTAAGGAGTTTACAGTAAGGCATGGGTCCAAGTATGAAGAAAACGATGTGGTCCTACTATGAGATCATCCCCCCCCCCAAAAAAAAAAACTCTTAGCGGGTCCTCGCTCAAGAAAACACTCCTCCTAATTTGAAATAATTTTGGAATAATTTCATATTTACTAGTGTTGGAATATAGTTTCCTCGTGGGTTACGAGTGAGTCCCGTCCAATGTAAGCATGACACGTGGCAAATTGTGACAGTATCCTTCGTCAGAATGGAGAGCCCTTTACAATATGCTATAAGAACATAATTGAGTGGGCCACATTAATTCGTGGATGCCGATGCAATGCGACTATGCTAAGTTAGCATTTGATTGTGGTGTGCAAGCATGGAACTAGACCACACATGCACACCCACTCCTATACACCTCTGAAATGGTCGTGAGGGCCACGCTATTCAATGCAATTGATTTTGTTACATCACTAGCCAATTTCAATGGAAACAACCTGGTTGTTTGCAATAGACCTCCAACTTAGTGTGGTCCTATGTCATTGGAGTTTCACCCGAGTTTTCGGTAGCCCACACTAAAGCTCCATACTTATACAATGTTGGGGACATGCCAACCGCTTGCAACCAACCCGCATCTTGTTTCCATGTTTCAAAGAAGGGAAAAGGTACGTACAAGGGTAGCTCAACGTGGGTGGCGAGGTAACACCAACGTCGCGAACAAAGCATGGATCAAAGCAACGAACAACAACAACAACAACAACAAACTAGGAGTAGGGCGTAGCACCTAGCCCCGAGTTTTGTGAACCTAACAAGCTACCCTCCCTCCATCGTAGGTAAAAAGATCGGGGCCGATAATTTGGTTTGGGCATTTCTTTTGCTTTACCTTTTGTTGCCTTTAGAGTGACACCGTTGCTTTTGCCTTGTCCCCCTCCCGGATGAATGGACAACCTCAAACCAACCTCCCGGGCCCCGGACCACCCCTTCTAGCCCGGGCCTAGCTAGTCCTCCCAAACCTACAATGGAATCAAATGAATACATAGAGCCTTGGTGACTATGGTAAGAACCTCACGGCACCATAAGTGTGGGATTCTCAACTCTAACGGGGGTATTAGGATGGTTTCAACTTCGTTCCTTATTATTATTATTATTATTGTGAGGGAGGGGGTCAAGTGTTTAGGGTTCTTTCATGTAAGTTACACATGTCTCAAGTGGACATTTTTCGGTGTGAGATTAAGCATTTTTGCGAGAGATTTTAAACACTCCAATTGTACAAGGTACTTGCAAATGCGTGTGAAGGAGAGAGCAACAATCCAAGGTGGATTAGGATGTCATGAGAATTTGTTATGAATTTCAAAAGAAGGTGATTCTTCTTCTGAGTTCTACATGTAAATTAGCCATGCAACCCCCCTCCCCATCCATCGGAAGGCACTATGCACGGGTCGATCACTCCATTGTCAAGTTGAACACCACGTGCGACCAAAAAAAATCTTCTTTTGGTAAGTTGCACCACCAAAATGGGTCAAAATTTTATCAAATGTTTTTCATGAGTAGATATACACAGTACCTATGACATAGTTAATAGTGGTAACTAAATTTGATGATTTTTTTTTTTCATAAAACACACCGTTTCTAACTAGAATGACTAAAAATTGAACTAAAACAATTACTATATATATATATATGACTAAAAATTTCAAAAATATATACAAAAGATACTATCAATGGTTATGTATATGTAGAAAAAATATCATAAATTTTAAATTTATATATGGCATGTAATATAGGGGTAGCAAACTTTGTCCGCACGTGGTGTCCACTTGACAATGAAATGACCTACCCGTGGCACTATGGAGCAATGAAGTGTTGATTAGTCTTTATTCCACATCAAAGTTCTCACATATTTTGATATGCAAGAAGTGGCACATCCATTTGAAGAAAATGGTACCATTGCTTGAGAAGTAAGCAATTTTTGTAGGTGCTTAATTTGGATGCATAGACGGTCTTGTTATATACATGCTTATGTAGCTTGTAAACGAACTTGAACAAGACACAAAGAACATTGCACATTGATTATTATTGTGCAAAAACATAATTTACAATGTTTTTGCCACCTCACAAATTGCATAAGGTATGCGGGTGTTATTCGGTTAATTTTTCATCTTCTATTGATCACATTTATATTTTCAAATATGTGTTGCATTAACAAATCTATGATCGAACATCAAGAAAAATTTGAATATTGGACCTCCCCTTAGTTAATTATGGTTGGTAGAAGTACATGTTCGTTGATCCTTTACCAAATACATAGATCCTTCCAATCATGTCCACTGTTAAGCAATTAGTACACACTAATTATTGTATTTAGTGTCACCAAATCTATTTGTCTTGCTCGATACTAATTGTAAACCGCTTGTGCAGTGTCACTGACACCAAAATGTCCAAACCATTATATTAGTTGTTGTTACTTGTAAAAGGATTTGGGCATAATAGATTTACAATGTTATCACATGTGAAATGATTTCCTTTTGCATTTCAATCATCAATGAATAGGTTTCATTACAAAAATGTTAGGATGCATGATTACCAAATGTTGTTTCAATAATCAGCATTTGGATGACCTAAAAGTAAGTCGGGTTGACAATACTTGTAAACCTGTTCATAAGAAGTGTCACACTAGAAGCTACCACAAGTGGCATCAATTAGCATATGACACTAAACACAATCTTTGATGTAGTTATCACGGGCTTCAATGGTTGCCACTCCAAAACCATTAGGAGTGAATGGGCAATGCAAGTAGCTCCAATGCTTTAAGTAACATGGCAATGTTTCTATGGTATTTCTACAAGGTGAAGGAATATGAAGGGCCGTAAATGGCTATTGGGATAACTACATAAAAGCATACTTTAAACTCCAAATCACCTATCTATGTGGTTTACAATTGCTAATCGGATTAGATGATTCAACGTTTAATCCAACATGTGTAATTGTAAGCGAAGTTGGAAGTACTCAAAACATGGCCACATAACCTTACCTACATTTTTAAACAAACAAAAAGTTTGTGTAGATTTATTCTCAACGTTGGAAATAACTTGGCTTCATCTCTCTAACAATGAATGCCACTAAGCGCGTATCGCAACATATGTTGTTGGGTCCCCTATTAAAACTTGATTTGTTAGCAACGGGATCCCAAGCTTCCATGGTAAAAACATGCAATGAAAAGAAAAAAAGAAAAAAAAGAAATATCCACGTCATGACAAAGAGACGTATCCCCCCCCCCCCTCTCAACTACTTGATTGAAGTGCAAACTTGCAATCCCATTAGTGCAGAGGAGAGGTCCCCTTGAACAAAGTTTCTATGTGTGAGGATTATTGCTTACCATTTTTCAAGCATCTAAATCTTGTGGAGTCTAGCCTTGTGGAAGTTATTTTCCCTTATTAGATACAATTATTCACATGTCGGTTCAAATTCACTTGCAAGTGGCGCTCCTTCCCCATGGTTCATCTGGTTGAACTAACCATTGGGACCCATTATTCCTCCCTCCTTTCCTCCTCGTTCATTTCTCTCTTCTCCCTCATTCCACCCACTTAACAAACCATAGTGATTGAATAAGTGTAATGTTTCTTCCAATGCTGGAAACAAATGGCTTCATCCTCCAATAGTAATAGACAAACATAGAAATGGATTGATGGATGGATGGATGGATGGATGGATGGATGGATGGATGGATGGATATATAAATAAATAAATAAACACTAAGTTGTGTTGTAGCAAACATACTTAAAATGAAAGTCCCTTCATCCATGGGCTAGTGCAACCTTTGGGAGTGGGTTCTACCTTGGGTGTTATCCAAAAGTGAATATCATTGAGCATAAGCTCTTATTATCACTAGTCATATTAAGTTTCCCAACACCTATCATCAAGGATGTGGTCAAAAGAGATGTCTCTTATAAGTTTGTTGTTGATTCATTCCAATTTAAACTCCCTAACTTTTTCAAGATCATGATCCCCATTTCAGATGGTCATTCAATCCATAATATTCAATGTTTAGGCCGACCTTGTTGGGGAGAGAGGAGAGGGAGGATTTTCACATACTAGCGTACCTCTCGTCCATTTGACATGAAGCTTCACCTCCTATAAGTTTGTGGCCGATAAATCTCAAATAAGTCAGAGTAGGCCAATTTGAGGTCTTTGAGCTAATTTTGATGCTAAACAATGAAAAAGACACAACATCTAGGTTGCATATTACTTTGAGATGTTTATGTTGGGTGAATGAGAGGTACACTCATATGTGACAACTCTCTCTCTCTCTCTCTCTCTAGGAGGTGTTGTGAAAGTCCACTTTACCCTTGCCAATATCGACAAAGAGAGGGAGTTATCGTATACAAGCGTACCTCTCATCCATCCAACTTGACCCCCTATAGGTTTGTTGCCGATTCATCTCAAATAACCTTGAGCAGACAAATTCAGGGTCTTTGAAGCTAATCATAGTGTCGAATCAACTCTAAAAAAGTAACATCCGGATTACATACTACTGGAGGGCTTTCATATTGGACGGATGGATGATTGAATAAGGTACGCTTGTATATGAGAACTCCCTCTCTCCAATCTCGATTGTCCGTGGAATTGGGAAAGAAAAAACAAAACAAAACAAAACAAAACAAAACAAGGGAATTTGGCTTTGCCCTAAAATGACATAGTGTAAAGGTAATAATTTTAAATTGAAAAAATTTCACTGCGCTTCACCCAACGTTATTCATTAGATTGGAACGTGCATTACATGGACCCTATGACCACTCAAAGACAGTCTCTCCACCATACCTCGATCCCATAGCCAACAAAAGTAAGGCAAATGAGACCGGAAGGGAGGTCCTTGAGTTAGCAGCGGAATGAATGAAGAAGGAAGGGCGAGTGAAGGAGGCGAGAGGAAGGGAAGGGGAAAGCCAAGCCAAGCCAAGCCAAGCCAAGCAAGGGAAAGCAAAGCAAATGATGAACAGGGAGCAGGGCACACGCGTGCGGTGGGAAAGCCGGGCCACGCTTGAATCACGGGCCGTCAGTCGCGGGCGGGCGGGCGAGAGGGGAGGGGCCGGGCCGGGCGTGGGCGGGCCGGCGTCCTGAGCGCATATGAGAGCCTGCGCCCTGCCGTCTTCGGTCCCCCTTTGATTCTCTCTCCCTCTCTCTCTCTCTGTCTGTCTGTCCCTTTGCTCTGCTCTGCTCTTCTCCCCTCTCTTCCTCCTCGTCTGACGCAAGGTAGCCATAGCCATCCCTTCCCTCCCACTTCTCCCTCTCTCCCTCTCTTCGCCACTCGTACCTTAGTCGGTGCCATTGTCGCCCCGCGCTTGTAAAAAACCTCCAGGTAGGTGTATATTGCTTATCTCTACAAAACACGCTTCTCAATCTCACACCTCGTCTCTGCTTCTCTTCTTCTTGCACCCTGTCTCGTAGGTTTTTCGCAGTTCGCGCTCACCCGAGTGGAATATGAACTAAGAAGAGAGAAGGACAGTGTGAGTGTGTATGACGGACGAGGAGAACTTCTTAGAGCTCGAGTATTGTTATGTGTTTGCGGAGCGCAAGCGGGGGATCGGGGGTTTGAGTTAGTGACGAAAGTTATCTGATATGCAAGGAAGCGAGTGGTGAGCTCGAGAGCGACGAGAGGCGCGAGGTTTGAAGAATTTTTGCGTGAAGTTGAGGAGCCGGTGTTGGAGTGGAGTGGAGTGGAGTGGAGTGTCGATCGGGTGATATTGTTATTATTATTATTATTATTATTGTGTGTGTGTGTGTGTTGGAAGCGACTAGAGGGAGGAAACAGAAACAGAGGTAACAGAGAGTAGCAGGACGGGGTCGAATATGACTGGGAAGAGGACACGGGCATTGACACGCACAGCGAGCGTGTCACAGCTAAGCTCGGGAGCGTTCTCGCAGGAGTTTTCTCCATTGCTGGAGAATCCAAAGGAGAAGCTCAAGCCAACCACCATTGGTAACAGGGAACAAGCTTTCTGTGCACCCCGCGTGGTGATCGGCTTCGAACCCAAACCTGCTACCTGTGACCGTGCGTTATGCACGAAATCGGCTCCTTCGTCACCGTGCTATTACCAGGAGAAGGCAGCCTCGCCTCGCAGCGGGCTCAACAGCTTGTTGTCACGGCAGCAGCGGGGAATGGGGGCTGGGAGTGTGAACGGGAGCAAGAAGGCAAGCGAAGGCGTGGGGCTTGGTATTGTATTGCATGGAACTGGAACTACTGCCACTACAGCACCGACGCCACATCCTGATGATGTTGTGTCTGCGGTTGAGGATGTCAAAATCAATATATTGGAAAGAGAGAATTATCATCACCATCATCATCTTCAGCAGGGCGGTGACCACACTATTGTTCCTGTTCGTGAGGACATCATTACCACTAGCCCCCAAAGATCGAGGTTTACCGTCAGTCAGCAAACTCCTCCGCCTCGCAGACATAGCCATCCGATCCCTATCTTGGCTGCAGGCTCCAGCTATGTGCAACCCAGTGGTGATGACGTTGTTGAAGTTTTACAACCAGTGCAAGGATCGCAGCTTCCTCAACAGCCAGTTGTAGTACGTCCTCCGATTGGTTGGATGGAGAGGGAGGATCTCATGGTAGACAGGCATGACACATTCTTACTTGCACCTTCACCAGTGAGGAGCGGCCACATGGGTGGAGGAGAAAATCATCGTAACAACAGCGCTGCTTTGCAAACTGCACTTACTGCGGCCGTGCACTTCCTCGATGAATGCTCTTTCTGTAAGCGTCACCTTGCGGAAGGAAAGGACATCTTCATGTACAGGTATCGGCTCCCATCCCATCCTCATGCTTTCTTAAGATGATACGATGAAGGGACCAAAGAGTCTCTTAAGATCCGTTTTAAAGACATCATGCTGTGGTGGTGGCACGTAGGAAATGGATCCGTACATGAGTATAGCCTTGTTGCATCGATTTTGTTGCCTTCATGTTCTGTTTTGCATAATTTCTTTCAGCAAGTGGTTGTTAGGTGAATTTGGTTTTTGCGTCTGAAGGTTTCAGTTGCGGAAATTGCTGCTGTGGATGGATGGGAACTTGGGTTTACGAAGTGTATGGAATTTGAAAAGAGTTCGGTATGTTTGACTGATGGGATGTACTGGTACTTGGTTTGGCTGTTCAGGGGAGATAAAGCTTTCTGCAGCCCGGAGTGCAGGTCTAAGCAAATCACGCTGGATGAGCGTAGCAGGAACTGTTCTTCTGCGGCGCTAAAGACGGGGGGAGGTGCACCATCTCGCCGTTCTCGGGTCTCTGCAGCATCATCTGCCGCAGCTGCATAAGAAGACCCTCAATTTTGCTGCATGTCCGCCATTTGGAAAACACATCAAAAGCCATCACGGATGTACTAGAGGATACTTTTTTCTTAAAGTATGTACAGTGGAAATCATCATCATCATCAAGAGGCTTCATCTGCCGGGGTTTGTAATGTACGCATCATCTTTTTAGGAGGAGGTGAAGGAGGAGCAAGACGGCGACGACGACGACTATATAATGTAGAGGCGGAGACCAATTTTTTGTGCTAATGGAGGAGTCGAAAAAATTAAAAAAGTGTACAATGACACTGTAGATAGGGAGGGGGTTAGATGATTTCTTCTCATCAGCTGCCAAGGGCTTGTGAAAGAGGAAAAAGCAGTTTTGTACAGTCACCATTTGCTCCTGCATCCATGACATGCCATCTCCAGCAGCAGCTGCGGAGAGGCGTCAGGAAGGTTTCTCGAGGGCTGGCTTCTTGAAGACTGTTTATTGGGAATCAGTCATGCAGTTTGTCTTCGAGGAAACAATAAGGGCGTACGTACATGTCCTTTGAGGGTTGTAGCAGGCACCGATAGTTTAAAATGGATGAGGGAGAGCTGATTGTAGCTAGCGATGATACACATGATGGCTTTTGTTGTCAACATGCATTGAAAATGCAAGTAATTTGATCATTTTACTTGTCTGTCAGCGTCAGTCGAGATCTCCTTTGTAGCTCGGTTCATACGCAAGCTCCTGTTTTTCAAGGAGATCTCCAACACCTGACATGGAGAGCGAGAGAGAGAGGGAGAGGGAGAGAGAGAGAGCTTGTAGGATTTTAGCGACTCACATGCAAGTCTTTGTAGGAAGACCCGTGATATTCATGGAAACAGGGTGATCTGTTTTCGGGGTTGTGATACGTCACCCCACTATCTGTGTGAATAACGTAACTCTTCTTATGAGAGTATTTCCATGCCTCAGAAGTATCTATTGCATGCGAATTGATTGTTTCCGAAGTAAGAAGAAACATTGAAACCGATCTACTCCCTTGCACTTCCTTCTCTTTGATGCTCTCTACGTCTATTGTACCTCCATCACTATTTTGCAGTCATATGAAACTGAAAACACATGGATGATTGGAATCATTAGTGTGTCACAATGTATTCATGTACTACTCTGCAGGACACACAAACTTCTAATGAAAGCTGTGGGCTATTCCTGAATTGCGAATCAGAGGGCTTGACGTCCTCAAGGAGGCAATGAGATGAGTTTAGGGGTCCTTGATGCGAAAGCTGTGACCAATGGTAAGGAAAGATGCTCTGCAGCTACTTTGTTTATAGTTTTGTTGACTTTGCAGGGTTTCTATCTATGACAACTCTTGGGCGACCCACAAAAGGCCAGAATCTGTAACTCCAGTTTTAGCTCAGGATCTTCACTTTGGAAAGTTTACAAGCATAATAACATACACCTGGGCTGGAACAATCACGGAGTGTTGGGTTGTGATGTCTTTGTTGAATTCATTGATGATTTGATTGATTTGAAAGTAAATAGAGAGTTAGAAATAGGTGTAAGATGATGCAGAAGGTGATCCTTGTAAATACTTTCTGGGTAATCTTTGATATTAGAGGTAAAAAACTTCAGGATTAGCCCTGGCTCCGGCATCTTGCACTTTATAAATGTTATGGCTGTAATTGTAATAAACTGGGATGGAACAAATATGGAGGGGTTGTAGGGGTGTGATGATGTTTATTTGTTGTGAATTCATCTATGACTTGATTGATTCGAAAGTAAAGCGTGCACTGCATGGAGAGTGATGGAAAGCCTACGATGATGAATAAGAAGATCCTTGTAAATATTTGCTGGTTGTCTGCCAGAAGAGGTCAGAATCTGTAACTCGCAGGTTTAGCCCAGCATCTTCACTTCATGAGTGTTACGTCTGTAATAGTAATAAACTAGGATTGAACAATCACGGAAGAGGTGTTGGGTTGTGATGGCGAAAGTAATGTATGTGCTGCATTGAGAGATGGACTCAGGCGTTTTTTTTAATTCATCTTGGCGTTGGCCGGGTTGGCCTTCTGTCTCAACAAAAAAGGAAAAAAAGGAAAAGAAAAAAGAGGGATGGAATCAGGCGCACGATGACATATAAGATGATTGATCCTTGTACATAAATTGGAACTCCCAGTTTTTTAGCCCCTTCAAGCATATGAGCCCTGCAAATTTACTGCTGCGGTAAAAGTGTATATTCTTCTAGTGATGCATGACAATTGCTGCGGACTCCTATATATGCTGGCAGTGGGCCCAACTCCTTCCAGTACTTTGGAAAAGTTATGACTGTTCTAAAAAATAAAATGGGATGGAATAATTACAGAGGGTGTTGGGTGGTGACGATGTTTGTTGTGGATTTATCTATGGTTTGATTGATTTGAAAGTAAAGATTGTGCCGCATTGAGACTTGAGAGTGATGGAGTTAGGCGTACGACGTCTGTCTGTCGTACAAGATGGGATCCTTGTAATAATTTGGAACTCCCAGTTTTAGCCCAGCATCGTCACTTTGGAAAAGTTACGACTGCAACGAAAAGGAAAAGAAAAAGGGATGGAACAATCACGGAGGGTGTCGGGTTGTGATGGCGACGGTTGTTGCACATTCATCTCCTTGATCGATGTGAAAGTAAGAGTGCGCCCCTCATCTAGAGTGATGGAATTAGGCTTACGACGACATGTAAGACGACTACTCCTTGTAAATAATCGGAAACTCGCATTTCTAGCCAGCACCTTCACTTTGGAAATGCCGTGACTGTACTATTAAAAAGAGAGGGGATGGAACAATCACGGAGTGTGTGCGGTTGGGATGACTGTTGTAAATTCATCTATCTACGATTTTACGGATTCGAAAGCAAAGAGTGATGGAATTTCACATACGATGTCTCTCTGTCTGTTGGTCGTACGAGATGGATTCTTGTGAATAATTCGGAACGCGCAGTTTTATCCCAGCTTCTCCACTTTCGAGATGCTCCGACCGGAACAATAAAAACCCTGGGAGGATGATGTGCAACAATCAATCACAGAGCCGGGTTCGCTGTCGGGGGTTCGTGTGATGATGTTTGTAGTGAAACCATCTCCGATTCGATCGATTTGAGGGTAAAAGAGTGCTATAAAACAGCCGCAGTTAAACAATAATTAAGAATCCATTTCTTGGAAACAAAAAAGAGAGGCACACGGCCACCTAACTACTACTGTAGTTTTTCCTCGTCTCAAACACACAGAAGATTTCACGGTTGGGAATCGAACTGCCTATCACTCCAGTCTTCGTTCAGTTCGGTTTCGGGTACCTCTCCATTCTCCTCCGATCCGACACTAGTTTAGGGTCACCTCCGACCTGCGAAACTTGCTGCATCAAGGGTGACAGAATTAGGCCCCAGCGTACGAGAGTCGAGTCTGTTGCGGGCCTGTCGTATAAGGTGGTCGGATCCTTGTAAATATTTTGGTGGTTGTCTGGACTCTGGTGGTGGAGTATAAGTGCCATGTGTAGCACAATGATTGAGGTGTGTATATTTAAAGATGCCTTACAAGGCTGCAAACTGGACAAACAGAGGGCCCATCATTGTTGGTGGCCTTGATCTGCAATATTGTGGTTCTCCCATCGCCCTGACATTCTTCGCAGTGTAAGAAACAGACTGGTACATAGACCTTCTCTGCAATCAGTGGTCCCTCTCGCTCAGGTGGGGAAAGGAAAGGAAAGGAAAGGAAAGGAAATTAATTACCCACGATTTTTAACCCTCAATGCACGCCGCTGCCTGGGAATGTTGAGGTATTTGCCCGCTCTTTGATTCACTTCAGTGGGCCGGGGTAAACTGCGAGAGGGGGTATTATTGCATACGAGAGCGTACCACCTCCCCTCATTCATCCAACAACAAAAACGTCGTGAAGTAGTACTACGTCATGCACAGGCTACTTTTATAGAGTTGGGTTTTCACATTGAAATCAGTGTGAAACGACCCCGAATCAGCCTACACCGTTCATGGTGGTTAGCGTCACGTACATTATTTGCGAGGGGTCTAAACTAGATGCTCAGAGGTCTCAAAGTGTCACGTTGGCTGGTTGTTGATGTGATACTATTCGTCGACGTAAGTAACTCTCTAAAGTGAAAAATTACTTAGATTATGACATTTACTGTAGCACTTTGGGGTACTTAAGATGGTAGTTTTGTGGTTTAGTGTGCAAGGGGGAAGATATATAGTATTGAGCATACTAATGGTAAGTGTATGTGTTTTATAATTCAATGTGCAAGAGGAAGATCATTTGTGAACACTTTAGTATGAGACCATTGTGTAACATGGGGATACACCTCATTGCACTATTGAACAAACTCATGCCAAGGTATTAGTACGCACACTTGAACGCCAAGTGTAATGAGGTGACACTAGAGGTGTAGTTGTTGATCATTAGCGTAACCTAGCATATGTCTCAAATTAGGGTAAGTGACATTTACGCACGTGACACTAGATACCATGAACGGTGTAGAGAGATGTAATTGAGATAAAGTTAACCATAACCAGTTGCTCATCCAAGTGCAAGGCACTTCCCACAACTTGCGCGTTCTATCCACGTAGACGACACTTCATCCATAATGTTTTTGTTCGCGTCCACGAGCAAACGGGCCATGTCCCATAGTGGGCTAAATTCGACGGATGTCTTGATACTATCGCAAATCGTCATTCACTCTCCTCTCATCATTCATGTAGTCCCTAACCGGCTGCATAAGGGCTATCATAACGCGACATAACTTTTCATCCACGAAGGGGAGATACCATCCATAAATCTCAAATTTTGTCCATGAGTTGTTCGGTTGTGATTGACAGCGAAGCTCGAATGGGTGAATGACTCGTTACACCAACAACTTGTCATCCACCCTCCTCTCCCCGATTATCTAGTCCATAAACCCATAGAGGACATGTTTTTTATTGGCTCTATATGTAGGACAGAGACTATGCATCAACTTCTTCGTTTCAAGAGTAAATTTCCTAACCACTTTGTGTTCACACTTGGACGTTACTTGTTCTTGTTATTTTTGGTCCACTTTATGTAATGTGGATGTTAACTATAGTTTATATATATATATACAAGTGCTCCCTAAAGTGCATTGAAAGAAATCTAGTTAACTATAGTTATTTCAGCAGTTCTTGATTATTCATTTAAAAAATTTCGGGTGATAAATGAGTAGCTTCAATCCTTGACCCGTATTTGAGAAGAAGGTGCACAAAATCCAAGAAAGGTTTGGTATAGTGAATAGCCATGGATTGGCATGAGCAAAGTAATTAGCTACAATTATAGACTTTCATAGCAAAGGACAGAGCCTCACGGTTCTACTGTTTTCTTGTTATTAATATAGATGGATGAAAGGTGTGCTCACATGCAACACTAGACTCACTATTGCTTTGCAATGGGACGAAGTCCTTTCTCCTCTACACTAGACGATCACCCGTTTCGCCGTATGGAAATGTCTAATTAGTGTGGGCCACATCAATACGGCAATGCCGACTCAAATTTCTAAGCCGGTGGGGTCACTAAGGATGTGCACCTTCCACATTATAGTTTGGGACTAGATATTTTGTGTGACAATCTCGTGTCAATGCCACCTGAACGACGGAACGCCACTCTTCTCATTCTCTGGGCCACTAGTTTCCCACTTGTACTTCTATTAAAGAGAATGGGGTGTGTTATTTATTTATTAAGCTTTCGGTTACACGGAGAGGCGGTCAAAGCATGATAAACTGCAATGTATCCAAATTCCAGGCTCCTTCTCGTCTCAACCTTTGGACACTTTTTGAGGCTCACAACGGCCCTCACTTCGTGTTGTTTGGGGACCTGTGCCTGCAAGCAAGCGGCCTTGCTATATATCACCGCCCAACCTCAAGATAATAATAGCTTGGGTGGTGATAGGCATACTACCTTGCTAGGATGCTCATACGCATACCGTACTACACTCATAATGTACATGTTGTATTGAGATCCGCATATTTTCTAGTGGAGTTGTTTCTACATTGATTTATCTTATTAGTGTGGGTTAATGTTTGGAGTTAAACGTTGATGTAGCTGTTTTTTTTTTAAAAAAAAACTTTTATATCAAAGATATTACTTTATGCCGGGGCAACATAAATAGCTACACTTAACATTTGATTAAGTACGACCGACAATATTCACTACACTAAATAGGTAGATTAGTGTTAGATGAAGATTAGTGTTAGATGCAATAGTTACCTAAAACATTAATTTTCAACTGATATTACAATTAGTGTTTGAATAGGGTTTGAACAAATTATACCTTTTACGAGGTTCTCATATTCTTCTTCCTTCAATTCTTCATTCCAAGATTTATAAAATATCATCTAACACTAAATGCGCTCATGTAAATATTTAAAGTTACTACTTGGTACAAATAGTGTTAGAGTTGACATTTAGTGTTCTAACACTATAGAGACAATTTACATTTAGCGTTTTCGTCGACTATTAGTGTTTCCAACACTAATCTACCTATTTAGTGTAGTGAGCCACATCAATATTCTTGCAATCACTAGGTGACAACTAGAGAAGGTGTCATAAAACGTTTGCTACTTCATGAGAAGTCATTAAAAACCACTTTAATTAACACGTGGCATGAATTTCAATGCCACACTAGATCGAATGCTTAGTGTATCAAGGAATAGGAGATAACTTGGATAAAGAATGGCACTCTCCATGAAAAGTTGTAACAATGTGTAACTCCAAATGGTAATTCACACTAATGGAACAATTTGGTGGAGATTCAAGTGATGTTGGGGGGGGGGGGGGTACTGGTTCTTGTTTATTGTTGAGTTTTCTATTATCAAGAACTAGGCATGTGAGATATTTGATGGCTATTTGGTGGATGGTTTTCATTGTTTTTTTAATAGGTGATGTGGGGATATGTAGGTTCTCAAGGAGTTCTATGCTTCTTGTGTGAATGACTCCCCTTACCCTTGCGGTGATAACTATGAGAGGTCTAATATTCCAGCCATGTGTTCTTATTGTGTCTATTAATGGGTTGTATTTGTCTTCTTTTATTTGTATGACAGATTTGTACATATTTCTAGCCATGGTTCTAGAGCAAGACTCTTTGTGGTGGCCACAAAGGTGCATTTTGTGAGCATTTATAGCTCAACAAATATTTGAGGTGATTTGACACTGGGGATTCACCCATTTCTTTCAGTTAGTTGTGGATTGCCATTCAAGATTATTATGCAGTGCTATGTATTTTTAAACAGAGGATGCAATTTTTGACAAATACAATACAAAAAGATAGATAGCATGCACTTTTATAAGATGTACCAAAACTTTGACGAGGAGTTACATTCTTTATGAGATGTTAGAACACTTTGTGATTCCAAATGGTTGTCCGCAACAATGGAAATAGCGGTGTAAGGTAGATGAGGCTGATTTGATGAACTTCCTTAATCAGACACCTATTTTTGGCTCTTAATCAATGGTACAGTTGTTTAATTCGGTGGGTGGGTAATACATGGTGATTTGGCTGTTGTATTGATGATATTTGGGTTAGTAACCTTTGTAAAAAGTCAAACTACATGCACCATCCTCCATAATGAAGAGTGCTATACATCGAGTTGACACACTTGAGTTTTGTGCCCAAGGTGGGCAAATTAGGAGGCAATGTGTGGTTGTGAGGTGCCAACCAACTTGTATTGTGCGTATTCTATAATGAAAAAACAGTTCGGCAACATTTTATCTTATATGTGACCGCTTTAGAGACATGACACAACCATTATTGACATGCAACTTGGTTTTCATTGGCATATGACCCATGTAGAATCTTTTATTTTTTGTTGTTCACTTAAACAACATTGATGTTAAAAGAGTTCCTTACTATAACACCATATTGGAAAATAGAGAATCTTTGATTCCAAAGCCTAGATCAACAACTTCCTCAACTCCAATTTCAACAATTTCAAATTCTTTGTTCTTGATTTGCATTTGCTAACATACTCAAACTTTTAATGCTCAAATCCATCGGCTAGATGGTTCTATAGAGTTGGAGGTGTCCATGTTAGCCTCGTCTACCTTAGCATAAAACCTCTTTAGAGGCCATGACCGCTGCTACAACAATAGCCTTTTTTTCAATAAATATGTGAAAACTTTAAATTCCTAGCCTTTACAAATGGTAGGAGTTGAACTTGCCACCTACATGATTTGAAAAAGTGTATTCGTTAATATGCATGGAAGTTTGTAATGCCACTCCCTTGACCTTTGGAAAGCATATCCTATTTCTCTACAACTACACCGATTATCCCAATTAGTGCATGTGGTGTAAATTCCCCCAAAATGCACTATTTTTCCAAGTCTCAAAATTAGTGAGGGCTGAACCCTTTACTAAATTGTACTAAATTCATAAAGACATGCCCATTTATAATATATTTCAAGAAAATTAATTTGTTCTCTAAGGTGTTTGTGGAGTGATAAAAAAAAAATCATATGCAAAAGTGAATTGTTCCAAGATGAATAGTGTTTCTACTTTTAATGAGTGCTATGAATGGTGTTGATATTAATAATATTTTTAGTAAATAATGCTAGGATGAACAATATTTCATAGATCTTTTGGTGGCACTAATTTCATAGCATAAAGAAATTTCATATCACCTTTCCCACACTCACTATTAGCCCTCCCTCACTAATTAGGATAATCAATGTAGTCAAACCAAGAAATTACATTGAAAAAATTACACCATTCATTACAATGAGTGTGCACTTTGGAATAGTCTAGGCAAAAATTGGAGTGGACCACATCAATTTGCAAATTTCTTAGATTTAAGTGTTGCATGTATAGTGTGGTTACATCAACAAAAACACAAGTTAGATGAACGTCGCTTAGCTTGACATGATTCACACATTAATGAAGGTGTAATTGTGATAAGTGGCATGGTGTAATGCATATTGATGTCAATGGTGGTGTTGTATACATATAATGATGTCACATTACATTGATTTGACTTCATATTAACTTATATTTTGACCCCAAGAATATCTCATGCCAAGTGGTTTGGTGTGATGCATACCAATGACAAGCTTGATGTTGTCAAATGACACATACAAAAGAAATATCACATTGATTGACTTTACAATACATCGTGTTTTGAACATTGAAACATCTAGTGTGGTATACAACACTTTCTTTGTAAGCAAGAAATAGTGCCAATCTAATTATAACCATGCTCCACTTTAATTTTCAAACATGGATGCTTAGATTAGGGTTTTACACAAGTCTTATAAGAATAACTGGTGTAGCATTGAAGAGTACTAAGGAGCTACACTACACTACCAATGGCTAACGTGCACTTGATGTGTTGTACCAATTAAGTCTTATTTGACTAAAATTGAGTTTTGGGCACCACAAGTGAATCTTGCAAGTTTATTGGCCTAGTCAAAGGAAACTTCACATGTTTGCTTGGTCACCCTATGAAAATAAAGGTGATATGGGCATGTCATACTTATTTACCTTTCATATCCAATCTCTTGTATCCATTGCAACCATCCACAATCATTATTATTGTCCATTCATTCTTCCAAATCTACTTAGCACATACGTATTAGTGCTAGTTGGTGAAACTTATTGTGCACAATAAATGGCTAAATGCCATGACAACAAACATTTCCCCTATCATGTACTGGTTTGACATTTTAGGATTGCAAATGTTCTAGACCCTTATGATCATATTCCCAACCACTCGAGCTATTGGATTGATGCTCCAATATAACTAATGCTAAACTTGAGTACTACCATGCACATGTGATGCCCAAAGATGCCACTGTATTGTTAGGTTTAAACTTGACATACTGTGTGTTATAGGCCACCCATACAACCACCCCCCACTAGAAGCTCCTACACCATAACACATCATACAATTCATAGAATTTACATATTGCATTGATAGATTTGCCACAAAAACCCTTGATAGAAAAACAACAAAATATCAACCGCTCATCAACAACATCATAGCAAGAGGATGGAACATAGTCCCACTCGTGGTCTTAGTTGCAAGTACAAGAGCTACAACACACATCCCATCAATGAAAAGCTTGGAAACAAAACTTAAAGTTCTTATTATGAACATCAAGAGTACATTCAAACAAATCAACATAACTGTCACACAATATGCACATTCTATACTAGTCCATTAATGAAGACCAGAGAATTGACAACCTATCACAAACCTCCAAAACCCGTCATAAAATTAAATTCCACTATACCATACTCTCGAAATGGTACTACATTCTCAGGTGAGTCCTACTAACAAGCACATGCTACCGGTTATTGTTAATGGCTACTAGTTATTAAATGTAGCGTCTACTCCCTGCAATTGTCCTTTAGGGCGTGGCCAAGGATGTTCTACAAACAAACACTCTATTCACTCCGGCCTCTTTTGGAGACCAGAGTTCTTCTACTAAACTCGAGCATAATCCAATGCCCAGGAGCCAAAATTCTACACCCAATATATTTGACGAAAAAAACCCCTCACAATGGCTCTTACAACTAATTTCAATTTTGCCAAAATTAGCGTACGTTCTTTATCTTTTAAATTATATTAATCATCAATACAAACAATGTATGATAAAGATTTGCTAGAGTTTTATCATTCTTATTAAAACATACTAATTTTTACTTGAAGCCTCATGGGCTTAGTACTTTGAAACTACTATTGTTTCAATGATTGAAATCCAATGAAGTTAGGACATTGTGAGAGTAGAGAGTTAGCATTTGAAAGGATGTCTTGAAGAATATCTTGAAAATAAATTTGAATGACATGCATCCAATAACAAGACTGATAAGGTAGATAGCCTATTCTAGATACTTAGAATCTGTACATATTAGAGTTATCTTTTAAGTCTTTCAGAAACTAATGTTTTGGTAGGAAAATTTCATCCAACTTTTGATGTATATAAGGTTAAGGAGTGTTCAAGTGGTGTCGGAACCTCCAATTTTGGTGAATGAAGAAGGTGCGTTTGACTTTGGCCAAAAGACAACTACACAAAATTTGAGTTCCTAAACTTTTGAGAGCACCAATTTTTGGTGCCTTCAAAGGCACAAACTAGTTTCAACGTTCTAAATCCTTGGTAAGTATTCTAGACTACCTAACACATTTGTCTCATCACTTGTCTTAACAAGGACGCCTCAAATCGCTAGGAGGTGTAGATGCCCACCACCTAGTGTCGAGATGCCCCATGCAACATGTGGCTACCTAAACTCAAACGCAAAGGACCCACAAATGCTCCCACCTCTAGTAAGATACTAGGATCCAAACAAGATAATCACAAAACCAACACGACCATGGTCTTTAGAAAAGTGTTCAACATCATGTTGTCAAGAGAAACCCCCTCCCCTCCCCTTTCTACCACACTGATTATCACATTTAGTGCATGTGGTATCGATGCCTAAAACATGCACTATTTCGCCAAATCTCAAAACCAGTGAGGGTTAAAAACTTCACTGAGTGATAATGAATTCATAAATACATGCAAATTCACCATAGCTTTCAAGAAAATCAATGCGTGCTCTAAGGTGGTTGAAGAATGCATAATCTGTTCTAGCTTCTCTTCAGTCAGAGCCACTCACCCCCGAGGCATCTCCTAGCACTAGAATCTGAAGAGAGCTTGCATTACATGTTGCCAGCACTTTGGCCTCCCAAAACCCTAGATCTTCTGGTGGCACTAATTTCATAGCATAAAGAAGTTTAGCATCACCTTCACTAATTTCCCACACGCACTACTACCCCATCCTCAGTAAATGGATAATCATCTGCTGTGCATGCCCAGAGGCTGACTCACAGGGCCACTGGCCTACATTTTTTGCACTCAAACATGATATGTACTCAAGTTTCAACTTGCTATTTATCTAACTTTAGTGGGGCATTTATAAAGTATCATACCCATAAGTATAAGGTCAAACACATGCACCTAAAAGCAAGCGTGTAATCACCTGTTGCTGAGTTCTATGTTGGGCAATCCCGACAGAGCCGACAGAGATGCCCCCATGCAAGCAGAATAGGTCATGTGTAGGTACTTCTCACTTTGAAAATCGATAATCAAATCAAATTAGTGGCGAATATTTTGATTTGGGGGAGAGTAGAATTGCCTTTGGATTCCTAACTCCAAAAGTTTAATCGTATGTGCACTGGATCAAAATGAGAGCCTCCACTCACCAAAGTGTCAGGAATAGGAGTGCTTACCTTAGACCTTAGGCGATCCAAGAAAACAATGTGGGTCTTTATGTGGGAAAGAAGGTTGATGCTCCTGAGGCCACATCTGATGAGCACATTACAAGCAATTGAAGACATGAAATATGAAATTGTCAAATGCTGGGATTGATTGAGTGTTTTGTGCACTTTGGGCTATCAATACCCAAAACCATACTGCTGAGCACTTAAATGCCTGGAAAAGTAAGGCAAACAGAGATCAGTCTACATAAGTCAATATTGTACAATTAAATTACGCTTGGGTCCTCTCTTGTGATATTAATTTTCCATTAGCTGTCAGATGAATTACCTACTTCATTTACATTCTTAAAATCCAGACAAGCTACTGAGACATGAAAGTGTACAACCACTCAAATGCAACAATTCAAACTTCACAGGTTTGACTTTATTTTCTGTAGTTGAATCAGAGCAATCTATGTGCCTACACACTTGTCACACGTGAATGCGAAGTGATTACACTTGAAAGGCCACAATCACAGACCCCCTTCTCGTTGAATTTTGCAGTCACTCTAAAAGAGAAAACAATTTGTCCAGTGAAAAGGCTTACCTCTCTGCAGGGAGACTGAATTCAAGAAGAAAGTCATAATGCTTCCAGATCTCCAAAGGCAAGTGTATAAAACTCCACATCTGATGGTACAACAACACCTATGCAATGGTGACAAGCATTGTGCACCTAAAGCATCCCAGGACCTTTCTCAAAAGACTGCTATTATTCGTGCACTGGCAGCTTACCATGCTTTCTTGATCATTGCATAAAGTTGTAGGAACAGCCCCAAAGGCATATCAACCACAAGCTTTACCTCGTCAATATCTAATTTATAAACTAGAGATGTTCGATAAGTGCTTTTGTGTAGTCAGATGTGGTGGATTTTCCACCTAGATCAGCTGTGAGGTACTTGCCATCAGCAATTGTGTCGAGGACAGCTTTGTGGATCTGGTCTGCAATGTCGTTTAATTTAAGGTGCTGTAGCATCATTACTGAGCTGAGCAACAAAGCTGTTGGATTTGCCATGTTCTGTCCACCAATAGCCAAAAAGACATGAATAGCACACAATGATATTTAATATCAATGTCCAATCATTTTTCAATATAGGACGAGCATACTACAACAAAAATAGCTAGAAGAGCACCTCCTAAAACTCCAACATAGTAACACAAAAATAAAAAACCTCAGAAATAAGCCGGAACAGAAACTCCAAGTGCTACATAGAACATTAACATACTCAAAACAGGACAACAAAGCTCAGTAAACCATCATACCCAAGAGTAAAATAAAACCTATTTCTGAGAGCTTCGAAGAGTGTCAAGCAAAAGTGAAACCAGTTTCTGAGATGGTGTGTATGTTAGGCACTCTCAACAAAACATGTATCGAAACTATGGGTTGAGTTATCAACCTTGCCAGCAATGTCAGGGGCTGTTCCATGAACAGCTTCCATCAGAGCCAACCCATTCTCTCCAATGTTGCCACTGCCACAACACCACAAGTAGAAATGTAAGACCAAATTCATTTTTATGGAGGTCCCATGTCTAATATGGTCAACATGAATCCACCTAATGAATCCATTAGCAATAAAGCTCATTGTCCCTATCTGCAAATTTCAAACAATGAGGAGAATCTTATCTGACACTAGGAAGAGGGAAAGACTGTTTAAAAGTGGCTACATTCTGATAACCAAGCCCTTGTTTGAGAAAATTCGGAACTTCTGAGGCCTGGAATATTTATGGAAGGGTTGGTGTGCATTACTTTGGGTAGATTGAAACAATGTACAGACACCCATACTTGGCATGTGTAAATAACCTAACATGCTCAAATATCTGCTGTCCAGTCCGGGTACATAGAACAAACATTTAGAATCCTGGTTTCTATGAATTAGAATTAAGGATTTGACTGGTCTTCAAGTGCGCTTCCAAGTTTGATTCAGGTGAGCAGAATTTACATTGTCGAAGCTAAGTGCAGCAGGGGCAACTTTCAAGGTCACCACTGCTAAGTACAAGAATTTGATATCTTCTCACTCCACCTTCTCAAGAAAGGTTAGTTAGAAGATATCAAATTCTTGAAGGTCATCAATCTGGATGGTCTCACTTAGTCATCTAACAACACAAAGTGCCTTACCTGGGTGTCAACCCTAGACCACCAATGAGACCTGCACACAAATCGCTAATAATATCACCATATAGATTGGGCATCACGCATACATCGAACAATGCTGGGTTCTTCACCAACTGCAAGAAGAACACATCAATGCACGGTGAGGTAGTGACAATTTTACCTTTCACAAGATAATTATAGGATCCCAAACATGCATGCAACTAAAGGTGAGGATAAAGACCTAGAGGCTGAGTCAAGGTAATATTTTTAGTCAGCTGCTGTTTGAAATATCCAACTAATACCATCAATGATTTCAGGAAGAGATAGATAGATCTCAAGGTGGTTAGTGAAAATCGTTTACCATCATGCAGCAATTGTCTATGATCACCTCCTCATACACAATCTCTGGATATTCTTCAGCTACTTCCCTACAACACTGGTAGATCACCCCAGCCAGCAATACGATACGTTAGCTCCTCATGGATACCTTGCCGAGTTTAGATGACAGTTTCAAAAATTGGGCCTGGCATTCTTTTGCATTGTTCCACAGATACCCATCGTAGTGCCACCTAGCTGAGCAACACTAGGAAGGATTAAGACAGCTTCAATTGGAAATGTTCTCAAAGCAAAAACCATTACAATATGCTGCAAACACTTACCTCCAAGAAGAGCCCATCAGTTTTCTTCATGATATTTGCTTTGTGAATGGCTGACACGCGCTTCCGGCCATGCAGCTTAGCATAATGGAATGCATATTGAGCAACTCGCTTACTTGCCTGCCTAGTGATGATTTTCAAGCTCTCCACCACACCACTCACGACCTGAAAAACTATCACATCAAACTCAGCCAGTGCACTTCAAGTGGCAAGATGTGCATTGAACAAAGTGATGATGCAATTAATGTCTAAAAGATGATGTTATATGGTTCCTAGCACCTCCTGATACTGCAAAGACTTGCAATGATGACATATTGACAATATGATCCTGTTAGAGGTTCCTAAGCTCCAATCTGCTCTTCCATTTCTTCCAATTCCCTCCATTTCCAAACAAACATTATGATTGAATTTGCTAAAGAGGATATCTGCATTGGTAAGCCTAGGGCGCTTTATAAGATTTGTCAGGGATTTGCTAGGTTAGATGACATAAAGGTTAAAGGTTTAGGGTTTAGGTGTACGTATTCACAGGAAACGAAGATAAATGCACATCTCCTTTCCTCCAAGTGTTGAGAGCCATATCCCTCTCTGCCTGAAATGTGTGTCCTGTTCTAATTTCTGTGCAGGACTCACCTGATGTTCCAGCCCACTGTATTCTCCTTCCGTATTTTCTCGGATTGTTACAAGATCAACATTGTCATACCGTGTCTTGTACCCAGGAATGCTCAGGCATGGTCTGACATTGGCAAACAATCCAAGCTCCTTTCTCAAGGTTAGGTTCAGGGACTTGTGCCCCTTTCCAATAGGAGTAGCCATGGGACCCTTCAATCCTATCCCATTCCTCCGTACAGACTCCATGCTCTCCCACGTGAGAAAACTACCTGTCCGCGGGTCCACTTTTGTATCCACATAGTGTTCCTCCCACTCAATTGGAGCATTTACAGCTCTAAAAATCTGAACCAGGTTGAAAAACCAAATACATTCAATTCCTAGATAAGACAAAACAAGTTGCAGTACACCAACGCAGAGACAGCCAGCCATGCAGTATCCTTACTAGTCGTGCAAGTATGTAATCTTAAAAAAAAAGGAAATACAGAAGATGAATCAATGCTACAAACATTGTTTGTAGTAATCCAATAACAGCAAGAATTCAGTAACACTCATCCAACCTTTATACAGAAAATTAAGACACACAAAACCTAGTATTTAGCTAAAATATTCCCTTTCAAAGACGTGAAGCACAACATGCACCATGCTTCACAGGCGCTTTTTGCGACCTCCACACAGCAAGGCGATCCTATACCATCAGAAAATCCAAAAACGATTGGGAAGACACATAGCCATACAACGCCCTTACTTATAGGGCAAGTACGTAACCTAAGAAAAAGGAAAATAGAGAAGACAGAGCAGCAGTACTACAAACACTGGCAGCCACCTTAGGTACCTCTACTAGCAATCACATTACGTGAGAACAGGACACACACAGTCCTCACGACATCAAAATTATCCACCTCCAGTTCACAAATTCAGTACCACTAATCCAACCTTTAGAAGGAAAATCAAGACAGACGTAGACTAAAACCAGAACAGTAAACATTCCCTCGCAAAGGCACGAGGCACAACATCCACCGCATTTCACAGGCACTTTTCACGACCTCCACACAGCAATGTGATACTACAGCACTAGAAAATCTGGAAACGATTATGAACGCAGACAGCCATGCAATCCCCTTACTAGTCAGGTAAGTATGTAACTTAGCAAAATAAAAAATAATAGAGGAGACAAAGCAGCAGCACTACAAACAAACAAACAGTGGCAGCCACTTTAAGTTCCTCTATTAGAAGTCACATTACAGAGGAGGACAAACACAGTCCTCACAACATCTGCATTCTCTGCGTCCAGTTGACAAATTCAGTACCACTCATCAGACCTCTAAAAAATTTATTACAACATACAAGACCTAGAACCAGAACAAAAACATTCCACCATGCACCACGCTTCGCAGGTGCATTTCGCGACCTCCACACAACCATGGAATCCTACCGCACTAAAAAATCCGGAAATGATTGCGAAGACAGACAGCTATGCAAGCCCCTTACTAATCGTGCAAGTAGGTAACATAAAAATAAGGAAACAGAGAAGATAAAGCAGCAATACTACAAACAAACAATGGCAGTCACGTTCGGTTCCTCTATTGGCCATCACATTGCATATGAAGAGGACACACACGGTCCTCACGACAACAAAATTCCCCACCTCCCCTTCACAAATTCAGTACTAGACAAGACAGGCCTCCTCCTCACGAACTACCCACTCAACCGACCTTAAGAAAAGAAAATATAGACACAAACAGGAAACGAGTCCCTTACGATTGCGATGACTCCTGGAACGTACTACTCACCTCTTTCACAGACTGGGCAATCTCGGGCCCAATGCCGTCCCCGGGGAACAAAGTGGCCGTGATGACCTTGTTCTCCCCATCAGATTCTGAAGAGTACGATCTTCGACTCGTTGGAACCGAGAACTCATCTTGGCTCATCCTCGATGAGGATCTTCCTGCCCCAGCAGCCGCGGCGGAAAGGTATTGACGCCATGCCGTGCGCACACCCCCACAAGCCGATCTCATCGCCATCGCTCCAAATCAATCGATCAATCAGTCGATCGAATGGTTCAATCCAACCCTAGGTGCTTCTACTCTCCGTTGCTAACACTCATCCTTGACTGTCCCGCACCCTAACGCTCCTCTGCACTTGGCCAGGTGCTTCAATCTAACTCACTGCTTGTTTTGCTTGTTGGTTTTGTTGTGCTTGCGCTTGTGCTTCTGCTTCGGGGTTCTTCCCCGCGTGCAGTTTGCGAATCTTGTGAAGCGGGCACCGCGGCTACCCTTTCATGGCCCCCAAGGCTTGCTAATAGCCAAGTACGCTAAGCTAAGGGCATGTTCACACATTGCACACCAAGCGCAAACACAAAGGCGTGCTAAATCGGGTAACATTCATTCTTTTAGAGGGGAGTAGTCTCATTATATGTATGTCTTGCATGTTTCACTCTAAGGTAGAAATACCATAACCCGTGAAAATAAGGTGATTCGCATTGAAGATTTGGTATGACAATCATGGGATTATTTTCCAAAATGAACGAGAAGGATTCATGAATATTTTTCTGCCTTGTACAGAAAATTCCAGAATTCTTCAAAGTGGAAAGTTTGTTCAACCTCCTACTCGTTCACGAGATTCTCCCTACACTGAACACGGTACTCCGCATTTCCATACAAAACATCACCTAAATCAGTTACCTCATGAGTACATTAACACTTGACTCCCATTGGCTACACTAAGCGTGCACTCATTGAAGTTGCCGCCGAGCCATGATCCGTTTCATGAATGGTATTTCACCGTTCTAGCAGCGGTCTAGTGCACGGCTAGAGGGTGGTTAACCGCTTGTGGTATTTTTCTACCTTATATGAGCTTCATAAATTGTGAGTCATGTGATCAACATTTATTACTTACAATACACAAGGTTTTACGTAGAAATAATTGAAGCTAGGATTCTTTTTGGGCAAAGATTATGAGGCCTTGATAGTTGATTCTCTTATAGAGGAGTTGAAAGTTGGGTTGTAATAGACCTAAGCTATGTTGGCCCGGGAGAGCTTTTCGGGCCCCACCAGTGTTACAATAACAAATGGGCCTAACGCGTGGGTCTAGCTCCTGGGCTAAAGCCGGCAATGTTCCGTTGTAGGGCCACATCTTGATAATAGGTGAACATTGCTATGAGAGCGTCTCCCCCACTCGTGGAGCCGCAAACGAGCCTTTGTCATTGGCTTTTTAGAAGGTCTTATGGGAGTGGTTTTGGAGTTGTGCGTAAGGTCTTGGCATCAAACTCCCGTTCAGTTGGCTAGGACACGAGTTTGAGAGTGTGTTCATAAAGTCCTTCGAGTTTTCTTAAGATTTAAATCCATATGTTCAAAGAGTGGTGTTGGATTATTAAAAATCGGCTTTCTAGTTTGTCATACTGCAATAAGTGGGTCAACCTAGCCTTGGATAAGTTGATATAGGGTTTAGTGTGGTGGGTTCCATGGTTAAACCCTATTTTAGATCCTAATTTTTTTCTTCAATTTCTTTGGGACGGCAATTGGGCATGACATTACTTGGCACTAGAATGTCGTACCCCTAGTACCGGGAAGTTTGGGAAGTTGAAGAGAACAAGAGCAAGTTGTCATGTAGACCACTTGCCCATCACATTCTAGTGGGATATAAGGGCAAACCCACTCAAATGTAGATGGAATCTAGTGGGGTAAGGTTCGTATGCACCAACTAGTTGCTCTCGTCTTCTCAAATCCAAGTCCACCAATTAACGTCCTCTTCATCTTAAAACCGGTCTTCAATCCTTCAGTGACTGACACTTGTAGGTAAAAATGTTTTAGTGGACGCATGAAAGTCTAGCAGATTGTGTCCACATCCCTCCACATTTTAGTAGGCCACCAAAATGTGGTTAAGTTGGCAGCTTGTGCTTATTTACAAGCGAACACCTCCAACCCACCAACCTATTATCTAGAATCTAGTGGGTGAGCAGCCTACATGGAAACTCACCCTAATTCACGTCGATAGTTGGGGCCAACCTTGCAAAATGAATAGTATTCATCTTGAGTATTGTTCATTTAACAAGAGCAAACCTTTAGATGTGCCGGACCATGGTTCATCCACCAGACACTAGCTATATTGCGTAATCTAGTGCATGCATGTCTACCAATTGTGGGGTCTCAACACACAATGTGCAATTCGTGGAGGTGCGGTCATTTGAAGTCAACACAAGTACATGCATCTCCTAGCCTTGATTTGAGTCTAGCAAGATGACCTACACCCAAGTTGCCCCATTTGGTAAAGGGTGCACATGCTATGGTATGTGTATAATGTTATGGGGGTCCAAGGAGTTCCACCCAACTCTCAAAATAGGCTCCAACACATGATGAGCTAACAAACTCTTAATAAGAAAATCTCTCAAAGTAGGATCAAACCATAGTTTTGTCTCTCTTCAAGGGACTTTATGCGTAACTCTATTAGATATCTAGATGGACGAGACTTGTATGTGAGCCTAGAGCGGAGAGCGGAGAGCGTAGATGAAATAAAAATAATAAACTTGCAAGACTAAAATTATGATATTTCAAAAATAGACAGAATATTCTAGAATATTCTAGAATCTGCCAATAATAGTAAAAATTGGACCTATTTCCGTGGGATGTATATGTCATAAAATTTAAAAAATGGCCCTGAATTTGGAATGGTCTTATTAAGTTTGGAAACCGTGAGGTGGTTGAATTATTAAAACCAAGGATGATCACAAGAAAAAATCAATGAAAATGGATTTTCAGAGATTGGTATAATTGAAGAATGAGTCAATCAAAATACAAAGGAATCAAAATAATGAACTTCCTTCGTTTTTATTCATCACTTTTCTCTTTGTCTTATATGTGAGTCTACTCTATAGCTTGGACTTTAGCAATTATCGTATGTGGCCGAATAGATTATATATTGGACTCATACCCAACATCATTGTATATACACTTGCATACAATGGGTGATGAGAGAGATATGTTTGCTGGATTAGGATGGGAGAAGGAAATTAGGAGTCTAGCAGATCCTCATATTCTGGTTAATTTGTCGCCGGAATTTTTGTTTGCTGCTGGAAATCGAAGTAGTGATGACTACGACCTGACTCCATTTTCGCAGTTTACACAAACATGGAGGTGGAGGACGCGGGAGGAGCAAAAATAACGTGAGTAAAAAGAAAAGAGGCAGGAAGATGTGCCGGAGAAGGACGTTGATTTGGATGAAGACAAATCGAACGAAACGGAGGAGGAGAAGGTGAAGGTTGTAGGGGAATCTTCGAAGTCTCTTTCATTTCGCGAACGGATGAGAGCCTTGCCGCCACATCATCTGCCGTTGAAGGATCGAAAGAGAGATAAGACAGTTTCTTATATGGATTTGCTTAGACCGGGTCCACCTCCCTCGGATTCATCCAAGAAGTATGCGAAACGGAAATAAAGTTGATAGACATAGGAAGCATTGTAATCATACCTTTATTATATCAATCAATTATTGCAATTGGTTTTGGCGGTGACAGTTCTTGGAAAGGAAGGATTTGGAAGAGATAAGAGTACACAAAATGTAGTGAACTATGAAAGGAACATGGTTGAAAGAGGTATGGCCAAATTCGATGACTCCCAACTTCACCTTGCGAGTCATCGAATTTGGCCACACCTCTTTCAACCATGTTCCTTTCATAGTTCACTACATTTTGTGTACTCTATGCGAAGTGGAGCTACAGATGAAGAGTCACTTGAATGCGCTGGAGGCCGAAGAGAAACGTCATGTATCTTAAATTGTTAATGCTTGAATGTATTTACAGAAAATTTAGGCAGTCTTGTAAATAATTATTTTCTGCCTAAGCTGCTAGTAACATGCGGTAGCCGTGCATAGTCTATATAGTATGAATGACAAAACACTTTTTATTGAAAAAAACAATATGAATATTGTCTTGCTGACTCAGTACATGTAATGACAAGGGAATTTTGAGTGGCCACCGTCCATTGAAAAGAATCTAGGCTGTTTGTGGGTTGGCTCCTAGTTGTTCGCCAAAGGGTGAGTCAAGAGTCCGCTTTCTAGGACTAGCTTGACCTCGTTGAAACTAAAGGTAGGCGCGTGAATGAAAAGCTCTGCCTCGGGATCACGGTGGCAAACCTTCAAAATAATGAAGTACACATGCTTGCAATAAGATAATTGGGTCCTCCCTCTGAACTTAGTCATCGTCTTCTTGAATGCAGGGCAAGTGCAACCCACGAAAGAGCTGATGGTGACCTGATACTGTGTGATGGCAGGAGAAACACCCGAATCTAGCCCGATGATGCAGCCATGTCTTGGATGAGGTATCATAGTGATGGAACGGATGCAAGCTTTCAGAGAGTCGGAGGAGGCCATGGAGAGTCGCTGCACGGGATTTGGACGAGTGGCAGTGCGTTTGACCATCTTGCCGTCTCTTTTGCCAGGGTAGCGGTTTGCTTCTGCAGGAATGGGCACCGCGCTAAGATTTGCAGGCGGTGGGGCAGAAGAGAACAATCGTCTTGGAGAGACCGGCTTCTTAAGTGGGAGTTGGAATCCAGCTGCTTCAAGTGCAAGAATTTCGGTAGGCTTGAGGTTTGTGCTTAGCTTCACCGGCCAAACGTCTGGTATTGGCGGCATTTCATGGTCTGCTGAGTGCTTAGCAACCCATTTGCGCCTTGTGCCCTTCACACAGCGGTCGATGTCATCGGAACAAAAGAAGAATTTTGTCCTATCTGATAAATTCCTGCGTATGTTAGTCCAAACTCCGGTGTAGGTAGGCGCGGCAGTCGAATTGGCACCCCTCACAATTCTCTCAGTACACTTCTTCTTCGTGACAACTCTCTGGGCCCAACAACACTTCGCCGAGGTCTTGGGAAGTCTTGATATGTGCCACTCCTTGACGTTAACCTTTGTCTCTTCGACAACATTGACATGACGGATCCCCCCCTCGTTGGGCGGGGACGCAGGGATGCTATCAGGCTCAGGCTGAGGATGAATTTCTTGGACGTCAGTATCATCTTCAGTATCTTCAAGAATGATGGGCATCTGCACAGGACGAGCCCTCACAACACGACCTGAACCTCTTGGATGTGAGAAGTTAACCTTGTCAGGCCGATGAGACTCCTCTTCAACTCCAAGAGGTAGATCTGCCTTCCGCTTCGTGGACCCGAATACCTCTTCTCCAGCCATGCAAGGAACACGGGTACAAAATTCTTCTGCTCCAGGCATGTCCAACATGGGGTCTTCAAGGACTAAAGGATTACCTGTTTGCTTCGCCCTGCGCTCTGCCATCCTTAGTTTGAGCTTTTTCTTCGTAGGGCATGTACCGCCGACGTCACCTTTCAGGAACTGGTAGTAATTGACAACCTGTAAGAAGCCTCGAACGAAGTCGTCAACTGTAGCAACGTAGAGGTCACCGCCGCTATTTCCAGACGCTTGAAGCCACTTGTTGTGTATTGTTTCAGCTAGATTACATGAAGGCATTTCTGCTAGTTCTTCTTCTGAAAATTTCTGCAAGTACATAGTGCAAGTAAGTAGATATTAGAGAAGAGTTCTTTCAGATTGGAGTAATGTGAAAAGAAAGAAAACAATATGAAGTGTATTGGAAAAACATACCCCAGTCATGAAGCCTCCCCATTGGCGATAACGGAAGTGCCAGAATGCAAGCCAGAGCTCTAGTTTGTTTAGGGCATTCTCTGTCACTGCCCCAGCTGACACCCACCATGCACGTAGCCCGTGGTACATACTCTCCGCTTCGTCCATGGTCCTCGCCGTCCTATACTGGTGGCACATCTTCTTGTGCTGCTCCCAGAGTTCTTCGGGAATGTACTTCTCCGTATACTTAACCATGGACTGGGTCCAGTGAAATTGACAGGTTCTCTCGCGGTCGTCCATGCGGTCCTCCTTCTTCCCGTTGCCATATATGACCCGAACTGCATTCCAGTTGGCCTGGGCGCTGTCGGCCATGAAACCCTTGAAGTTGGGCTTGACAACGCCATTTCTCTCCATGATAGCATTGAGATTTTTCCAGAAAACGATCTGGGCATCAGAATCCTCAGATTGCATGTCACAACTTGCAATGATCATGACACGACAATATGTGGAGTCGTACACGTGGCATGCCATGGTGGTCCATTGTTTTACACGTTTCACATGGTCAAACATCATCCAGACATTCTCCAAATCTTCCCCAGGCTGCATACGCTTCACCAAATCTACCCCACTACCAGGCCCGACTTCAGACATCTTGAAGACAAAAACCTTGTCAAGTTCAGCCCCTTGACCGGGAAATTTGTTTTCCTGAACAAAGGCCCATAAACTAATTCCACGAAGTTTGGTGATAGAGTCCATGACATCATACCTTCTAAGGAAACGGAAACTCATGACCTTGTTGCGGATGTTTGGGGAAGCCATGTCCTTGCAGCGGTCAAGTACATGAACAAGTTCCTCTAGAGTAAACTTCTTTGGTGGTGCATCATCGAGTTGAAGAAGATAGTTGCCAATTAGAACTTTGCTAGCCTCCAACACCACTGCACTCTTGGTAGCCTAGGGAGTCTTCTCGATCTGTTCTTCAATTAGGCCACTGATCTCAGCCTTAGTGTCTCTGTAGTCGCCCACCGTGACTGGGTGATCATGTGTTCCTATGTGGATACATGCTCTTGTATGGTTGATTTTGCCAGCAACATAATAAATCTTAGCTCCACATGTGGAAATACATGCCGGGGGTTCTTTACATACCTTGCAAACAAGCGTGGACTCAGTTGGGGGTGTTTGATCCACTACAAAGGCTTGGAGGGTACAACCTTCAAACTCTGTCTCGTTGACTTCGAGAATACGAGGTTGGCGGAACAGATATTCACACTCCTTGTTGTTGCAACGCAAGTGTCCAACGCAGGTGGAAGAACAGAAGGACAAACCAAAATCGTTTGTGATGTTGGTGGTGATGGTCTTCGTCCACACATGGCCGTCGTAACGCTTGTCCATTCCTTGCATTGACTTGGCCTGTGACCGGGCGGCCGTGTGACCAGCGGGTGGCAACTCAAATATGACGGCACCATCGAACACAGGAGGAAGGTACTCAACTCTTTCGTGTCTAATCACAGAGTAGTCTATTTTTTTTAGAATATTTTTTTCCCCGGCATTGTCGCAAGTTGTTTAAGTAATGGTAATATGCTAACAGTATCTTGCGACAAAGGCTTTAGGGTAGGAGTGTTCCCACTAACTATGACCTTAGGCGGGGCCTTTGTGGGACTGCCCTCTTCATCAGAAGAAAGTGTTATTACAGACTGAAATCTAACGTTCTCTACAATTGGCGTCTCAACACCGGGCTCGAGCTTGACCTTCACATCACGTGGCAAAGGAGTTTGAATAGTGCACGTAGAGGAATTACGAGGAGTGAGGATCTCAGTAGACGCAGCCATCTGAGAATCACTGAGGCCATAGACTCGGTAACTACTTGGATGAAGACTCCAAAACAAGTTATTGTTATCATCTCGCTGCGATACCTGACCAATTGTGTGTGTAAGTTCTGACGTGACAACGTCAAAAATCTCCTCGTCAACAATAATGGTGTCCTCTCTGAAGCCAAACCGAATACTCAGACGTTGGGACGTCACGTAAGCTAGACCGTCCTCCTGCATCCGAAAGGTAAGTGGGACTCTAACACCATCTGTATAGAGGACAGCAAAACCCAAATCTCCAATAGCAGGTATATGAGCCATGATGAGGGAATGAGCCAGTGCGCAACGACGGAATTATGAAAGAGGATTCTGAACATTGTGGGATTCCTATTTATTACAAATGTGTTGCCAACGACAACAATGGTGGACAAGATCCACATGACGGATGAACTCTGAATGAAAGCATGAATATTATTTTTTAAGTTGTAACACCCTAAAGAAGGAGTCTGAAAGTGAGTGGTAACGCTGTCACGATATACAAAATGATAGCGTACAAGTCATGGAAGACATTACACTAGAAGAGCAATTAAATATTAGTAGTTTGTTCCAACTTAAAGCATGATTCACTACCACGTTTAGTTTTAGAATTGACGCTTCAGAACAAGAATAGGTAGAAAGCCGAAAACCCAATTAGACATTTAATATAGTAATGTTCCTCTTGAGTACACTTGGAATGGATATCGTGATACTTGTCCAATATGATTTAATACCATAAGGCATGGGTTCTAGAGTGCCGTAAGGTGTGTTCGCTTGAAGGGAGGGTTTTGCAAGTATTGGTTTTGAGGGAAGTTATATTTCAGTAGCACGAAGGCATTGAAGACGAGCAGAATGGGGAGAAAAAAGTTGGCGCATGAAAGATATGAGAGTGAAGGAATTAACAAAGTTTTGGATTTTGACGACATAGACGATCCAGGGAGCAAGAACCAAACTCTACCATCGTCGATGCGACAGGACACCTGGAGGACAGTGTGACTCAAGTCACCGTTGTCATGAAAGACCTCTTCCTCGACATGAATTGAGTCTTCCTTCAATTTAAACCTCATACTAAGGAACCACCCTGCGACTTTGGCTAGACCATCATCGCCTAGAGGGATCATGCACGGGATGGAATGGTTCGGTGCACGGATGGTCGCCATTGTAGGAGGAATGTGAATGCGAGGACACAAAAGACAGTGGCCAAATGGGCAATGGACTTAAGCTAAGCAGAAAGTGGGGTTGTGTATATAGTAATGTGATAAGCAGGACATGACAAGAGGGAATGTGTGAAAGACGGCGGAGACTTGGATTAGTAGAGGAAAAATAAGCCAACTCAGGATAGCAATATTGATAAAAATTAAAAATGGACTGCAGTAATTACTTAAGTTAGTCATGAAGATATGTCAATCCAATGTAGATATACTAAGAACAAACATGAGGCTGAATGCCGAGTGCCGTAACTAAAAATACACCTGAGACCACGTGAACCATTTAGTGGATGTAAGGGACACCCAAAAGGAAAGTGTATATTTTTCAGGGGAGGCTTGAAATGGGGAAGGGCAGAGCATGCAACTTCAAGGAGAAGCTTTTTATAGGTTACTTTAGTTGGAAGAGTATAGTTAATTTATGGCTACACAGATTGTTAATTTCAATAAGTTTAGTTTAAGTTTTTTATTATCATTTGTACTAGCATTCTTATTGTTATAAAACTTGATGCTCTTCATTTTGAGAGTATTTCCGGATTATTTTTATAAACAATGAGAATACATTCTTTATTGGTTGCTTGTTATGATTCCTTATATGTTAACTTTTAGCTAATCCCAACCTGTAAATCAGGTGAGACACAAACACACTAATATTCCATCCCATAATCTCGTTGCACATAATCCTGATACACAAAGGAGGGAAGTGTAGAATTGGTGAAGGCGGTTCAGTTACATGACAGGGTCTTCGACGACAGAGTTAGTGAAACTGAAGGCAAAGAGGAGAAGGAAGGCACTTTTCTCAAGCAGGAAGCAAATAATTGCATCTAGGATGCGACAACAAAAACAAAGATATGATAGCTTAAACAACACAGTGAAGGCATTGGAATTTTCCCCAGACCGAACACGGTCAAGGTCTCGTATACAGACAAGCCAGACGTATTGCGGTGAAGATATTGATAGCAAGGGAGTTGGAGTGGGTACGACCACACAAGTGGAGTTGCCAATATCACGTGATCTATCAAGAATTTGCGAGACCCAGGTATGAACCTAGAGTGGATGTTAACATATATGCAGTAGAAAGTTAGTGTTGATTTTCTGAAATTGAAAGTGGTTGTGAAGCTTAGAATGGTCTGATGTTAGGGGAAGGGGGTGGATTTTAGGCTGGTGGAATAGTCTGTGAGGTCAAGAGGGAGGTCCCTGGGGGGCTGTCGGATCCGACAGTCCCAGGGGGCCTCTCCCTTGACTTTTTTTTTATTTTCAAATTTTCATTTTGAGTGTGCTTATTTGGATTGTGCAAGGTCTGATGTGATGGGTAAGGCAAGGAAATTTGATTTTCTGGTTCTAGTTAATGCTAGAAAATTCTAATGTGAGGGGCATTAGTTGGTCTCTTTTCAAGTTGTGGTTCATAAGTTAGTGTTGATTTTCTGAAATTGAAAGTGGTTGTGATGCTTAGGTAGTGGAAATATAGGGTTAAGCAATTGTTAGGATTGACAAATTCAATGTTGTTTCGTGACTCTATGGGTGGTGGTGCACGGCCGTTCTTAGTTGCTGGAGTAATTTGACTGGTTAATTCCATTAAAGAGCGAGAACTGAGCTTGCTAACTAGTTACGGGATGGAATATCTACTTTGGGGCTAAATTTTTAAAGGGACTATCGAGGTCTAGACGCAGGAAGTTTGAGACAAAAAAGCTCTGTGATGCTCTCAGATGTTCTTGCAATTGGCCGCACAAGCATTACACTGATTTTTCAATGTGTAAATAACCTGGGCCAATATGCCGGGGTTATCTTCTGAAATTCCTTCGTGACGGTGATAGATCATTGGAATTAATTATCTTCAAGGGGATATTACTGGTAAGCGCGACTCATCATATCGGGTTGACTAAGTCCCTGCCCTTTGTACACACCGCCAATCGCTCCAATCGATTGAATGGTCCAATGTAGTTTTTGAATGTAGCTTATCCTCAGAACTAGCTTAGATCTAGGGTTTGGGTCGCCATCTTCATCTTTCTTGGGTTGCAGATCGGTTTTCGAATCGAAGGAGCTGAGGGTGAGGCGTTGCGAGGCATAGCTAGGAGAGCAAGAGCAGGAATCATGGCTGGAGGCGAGGTTGCGAGAGGAGGAAGACAGGGTAGGCGAGGCCGCGATGGCGAGGGAGATCAGATTGCGGGAGCCGAGGGAGCGGTCCCATGATCCGAGGTTGAAGGAGAGGACGACGAGAGCCTGGACGAAGAGGGAGGAGGAGCAGTGGGAGCTGGAGGTGACAGCGAGGGTGAAGACGAAGAAGAGGACGATCAGGTGAGCTTCGCGGGGTTTGTGGGTTGATTGCTTGTGTTGATTGCGGGTTTTGTAAATTGATTGAACGTGTTGGATGTGGGTTGAATTTGATGCTTGGGGATTTGGGTCTTGCGGGATGTTTGCTTCCTTGCCCCGTCGATCCTTCAAGTAGTCCTGTGTTGGGAGGTTTTGCGACATTTGTTTAGGGTTTCGAGAAATAGGAGAGGGAGAGGAAGTGCTTTATGCTCCAAAAGCATTTCCGAGGACCCCCCCTCCCCCGGGGTCGATGTTGAGCTTAACCGTGTATGACCATATCATCAACCCCGGCCACTGGACCGAGGACATGCGTGAAGACGCTCTGGAGCCTGCGGACCTTCAGCTACGCAGCAAGTACAAGAGGTGACAATTACAGTGTTGGGCGAATTGGCGTCGGCAAAGGACCGGCTGTAGCTGCCCGAACTGCTTGTGGATTCGCTAACCCGCTACAGCCAGGAATCATGTTTGCTACAAGGGTGAGTTGGGATGTTTGATTGGTCAGTCGAGCAAACCTTGAACGAATGTGGCAGAGCAATAAAACTTGGGCATAGCTTTGACGACAATGCAGGCCAATGCTACAGCATGGTCGATGCACACATTTTGTTTGGAGGGATTTTCCGGATAGTAGTTGCAGGTTTCTTTGGGTAATCACAAAAGACACTGATTAAGACGACACAAATGCTTATTTGCTGTGCACTTACTATGGTCTTTCTATGTGGTACAGCAGCACAATGGCTTCGCAAGCGATGCCAACAAGGGGGCTGAAAATGGTGGCAAAGCTGCAGTTCCAGCCAAAGGTTTGTGTTTCCCAGCTGCAAGTGTTGTGTATGCTTTCAGTAATGTGACGCCTTTGACACATACTATTTCTTCCAGCTCTATCGGATAATCAAGAAGATACGTGAGTGGCAGTTGTGTTAGTGGAACACCATAAACCATACATGTCAACAGACAACAGGAATAGACCAGGGTTTTTCAGGATTGATAGAGGAGCCATGAACGAGAAATTATTCCTTCGAGACGCTTGATGTTTAAGAGCAGAATCTATACTAAATCACATTGCTAAAAGGTATTGCTAAAACCAATTTTCAGGTGTGGCCGCCAACATGCAACCAGAGCAGCACAAGCCACCAATCGTAGAGCACTCGGTGACATTGGCAATCTCGTGGGTGCTATGTATGTCCGATGCAATGTTGGCAAAGATGGCATCTTAGAGTAAGTACATGTTGCGATTTTTCGCCTCTCCAAGTTCCATCGTGCTTCAATTGCACCATTCTCTCCAGTTCTATACTTTGTACGATGTCCATATAATAGGGATCCAACACGCGAAACTTTGTTTCAACTCCATTTCATTGTACTTTCAAATCTGTTCGGTGAAAATCAGTATCCTCATGAGGATTGTGAACGCAAAAATGCCGTTGTCAAGCAAGCTGTCGTGCATGCGGAAGGCATTACGCGACCCAACACAAGGTATGACTATTTTGAGATTCATTCCCATTAAAGAACTACTTGGCATGTTAATTTGTTTATTTCTCGACATAAGAATCGACTTTAAATCATCAGCTGCTGCACAGCAATCCCATTGCCTTCGTTGCTTGCATTGATATTCCTATTGTGTTTGGGGTTTAGGAAATTTGAGGCCAGTCTCCAGAACTAGGCTGCTGCGAGAATTCCCCAACCAGCGGTATGCATCTTCCTGCTCGTATTGATGCTTTCTATTCCAACATGGCGTTAACTGTAATGTATTTCATTTCTTATTCGATGTACTGGACTTCCTGTGGCATTTATTAAAGTGTTAGTAGATACTTTGGAGCAATTGTAGACGTTTGTAACCCATCATTTTGCTGTTAACAGGCTTCAGAAGCAACATACGAGGACATTTTCATTTTAGGGTTTCGAGAAATAGGAGAGGGAGAGGAAGTGCTTTATGCTTCGAAAGCACTTCCGAGGACCCCCCCTCCCCCGGGGTCAATGTAAACCCTAACCACCCCGAATTGCAACAAGAGGAGGATTCCGGTGAGCGCCGCCTCAACGAGCTCGGATACAAGCAAGATTCCTTGCACATTGTAGGCTCTTTCGCTTTCGCTCTTTGTAGGCTGCTAAGCAGCATTGCCCGCCATATATTGATATGTATACATATGTACTTGGATTTGCATGCACGACATGGGAAGTTTCCTGGTTGTGCGCATTTTACACTGAAGGGTTGTCGGCAGACTTCTCCCTCTGAATATCAGCTCCCAGTATGTTTTAGACTGATTTGTTATTACTGATAGTGCTTTTGTTGAACTGTTGTGACAAAAGAGATATAATGTGGATAAGTGCAACTTATGTATCTTAAATATTTGTATATTAGGACTAATCTGGTCGTGGAAGTTTGAGAAGGCAACCTATTGATTGTACACTGTTACGTGCACAATATGAGATATGTCTGCTAATTATGTTGAGCCCAAGTTCTGTAGTTCTGGAAGTCAAACAACAGTTTATGGCTCAAATGGCCAACCGAGCTAAGCTTGTTTAAAACCTCTGTTGGGTTTTGAGATCCTGAAGGTTATATTTCTCAGAGGAAGGTGTATAGAGGGCACTTCATAGACTTTGATTTTGTAAATGTGCATATTTGGTGGGTTCATGTTGTGGCTCTGGTTTGTAACTTTACAAGTCCTGATGGGAATCTTCCTCCAATATTGAATCACTGGGAAGTTGAGACTCTTTTCCACGAGTTTGGCCATGCTGTGCATTCATTACTGTCTCGCACGGTACGTTGACTCCACATTTAACCTTTGTGAAATTTGATCATTCTCTGATTTAGTTGGTGCATTATCTTGTCAATTCAACCTTTTTCAGTAACTTACTTCTGCACACTTCTCATATCAGCATATAGAATGAGGTGATATTGTACAGGACATCTCATATGTTTTGATCTATTTTGGGCTATAGGACTACCAGCATTTTTCTGGGACTCGAACAATACTTGATTTTTCGGAGATTCCATCACAACTCTTTGAGTGAGTACAACCTTGACCATGTTCTATTCTTACTACTGCTGAAAGCAAGTGGCATATGTTAGATTTGAGCTTCCATATTTGATTCACCAAGGAAACTTGCCTCCTTGTAATCCTTGGCTTGAGGTAGGGAACTGTGACTAATGATGCTTGGTGATTGTGACTACTAATTGTCTAATTTGTGCAGGTATTATGCGTGGGATTATCGGGTTCTTAGTAAGTTTGCTAAACACTATCTTACAGGGGAGGTCATTCCTGAGAAGATGGTTGCATCTATGAACGAAGCCAAGCGAATGTTGTTAGCCACTGAGATTCAACGCCAGGTCAATATGATCCTTATTGTTGTCATGATTTTAAATGAGCCTGATACTTTAGGTGTTCTTTTAAGGTTGGATGGTTATCATTCTTAAGTAAACTCTTTAAGTTCATATGCAAACGGAATATCTCTTAGGTTATCCAGATAACCTATGAATGATTTCATTGGGGACGCACATCTTCAATTGAATCTTGGTAGATGGAAGACAGCTTTGTGTCTGAAGATAAGCAGCGTATATTAGGCAGTGTATATTGATATGTATACACACACACACACACACACATCTATATATAAAAATACATATAGTCCATTGTTCTTTGTAACACCTATTAAGACCTATTATCAGCAGTTCTGTTTGAATGGGTGGAGGTTGAATCTCAATTCTGTTTGCAAGTCATTATTGCCTTTTTTTATTGCATTTTTGGCCTGCTAACATTTTTGCATTTATTGGGATGGTGTAGAGTCTGTACTGAGGGCAACAATATTAGAATGATTCTGGACAGTTGTCTATCCTCTGGATGCTCTGCATTTTGCTTGTCTATTTAAGCTTAATACATATGACCCGAAACTTGGTTGTAACTTGCAGGTAGGAGATGTTACAGAGTTGATGCATTCATGCTGCGTGGATAGCAAGTTTCAAGAAGCAGATGTAGCTAGTGGACCGTTTAGTAAGGTAATCACTCTTACAAACATTGAGCCTTGACATTGATAATAGGAGTGCATGCAATTTAAACAGCAAGAACACCTCATATAGACAAAATAGTGAGTCTTAACAAGCTTGTTGTGGGCATTACACCTAGAACATTCAGCTTGTGCTAAAATGAAGCACAGCTAAATGTATGTCTTAGTCAATTGGTGTATATCTTTGGGTCCTGTGGCTAAAAGTTTGTGCATGATCTCCATTGAAATCTTGAAATCTGCTTATTGGCTGACAATGCATCATGTGGCATTCAATCTACTCTATAAGAATAGATGTGCAGGTTAAGTGTTCTTAAATAACCTGATTCTTACCTGCTTGGACCAGAGACTGATATATGAGTTATTCTATATGTAGAAAGATGCAGGAAGTCTACGTAAGCTGGCTGTCAACTCCAACAAACGGGGTGTTCCAACTCAGGAGCCTCAGCATAGGAAAGTACAAAGGAAAGAGAAAATGTGAGCAAGTTTGTAGACAGCCGTTCTTGAGGTTCTTTTGTGTCAATTTCCAATGAATTTCAAGGTTTTTGTCCTTATCTTCAAAGTTAGTCCACTTTTGTGCTGCTGGCTCTCATATCCTTCTTTTTAAGTTGCCGAAATCTCCGAAGATGTTCTTTCAAGCTCTTAAATTACAGAAGATTTCTTGCATGCAGTTATAGTCCAGTTTCTATGCAATATATTTTATGAGAGCTGATGAGAATTTTACTAGTATGCGAAGTATATCTTATCTTGCTATTTCCAGAAACTGAGCGCTTGTGCGAAATATTAAAGATATGTATGTCATCACTGCAGTAGTAGAAATACATTCTTGGGGAAGCATAATGGCTGCATAACATTCTCGAGTATCCTATCTAGGTTCTGGTGCAAATGTAATAATTCTTAGGTAATTCTTATTGTTACAAATGTGAATTTTTATTGTTACAAATCCAGATATACCATTTGTGCTCATTGTTACAATCTGTGCTACTCAATATGCAGATTAGGGTGCAGAAACCCTTAGACCCTTGCGATACCAATTTCCCAAACAAGAGAAGTCCTCTGGTGCATCATAGCCGGCTGCTGATTTTATGGACTGAATAGTAAACAAGACGATGTTTAATACAGGATCTTTCAATCCTACAATCTTCGGTGAACCATTGCAAAGGGTGGTTTCGAGATTTGAGGGAGGGTTAGGAACTGCTTTCTGCTCCGAAAGCAGTTCATGTGATCCCCCCCCCTCCCCCGGGTCATTGCTGATTTTGCAAGTCTATTTTTATTTCAATGTGATATGGAGAGGGGTTGCGTTTTATTTTGATTATGTGTTGGGTTCCGCGGTGGTGACATTGCATTGTGTGCCTTGTGTGTGCCGTGTTCCAAGGACCACCTCTGTGGAGGTGACGTTCTCCATGTTTATATTTTTTAGTGTCGAGATTTGAGGGAGGGTGAGGAACTGCTTTCTACTCCGAAAGCAGTTCCTGTGACCCCCCTCTCCCCCGGGTCGTTGTTTAGTTTCTTGAATTTTGAATTTATGGTATGTGAATTGGAGAGAGGGGATGTTGATTATCTGGGATGTATGTTGGGTTCTGCGGTGGTGATATTGTTTTTCGTTCCTTGTGTGCCGTGTAGAAAAGGACGGTGCTGATGTTTTTTGACTTCAGTTTCGAGATATGAGGGAGGGTGAGGAACTGCTTTCTGCTCCGAAAGCAGTTCCTACGACCCCCCCTCCCCCGGGTCTTTATTTAATTTGCGCATTTTTTGGTTGAGTTGCTTGACTCTGTTCATTGATATAGTATTCTCATGTGTGTTTTTTAATTACTGTTTGTAATTTAGGAGTCATCGGATCAAAACGTGGAGATGGAAGATCCTCACCCTACTCAAGAAGAAACAGAGGTATTTTGATGTAATATTGTTGAATTTCATGCATACTGTACCTTCTTTTTTTGAATTCCTTCGGATTTGTACATGTTTTGAGCAAAATGGCAACAGGTACGCAGATCTGGGGCATCCCAGGGGGTGCCGTAAACGACACCCTTTTTTTGTGTAAATTTCGGGGGTCATTGTTTTGAGCAAAATGGCAACAGATACGCAGATTAGGGCTTTGTACTTGCAGGTGCTGGGGCATCCCAGGGGGTGCCGTTAACGGCACCCTTTTTTGTGTAAATTTTGGGTTTATGAGCCAACCCGGTTTATGAGCCAACCTCGCCGGGTTACATGCCCACGTCTCCTCGCCGGGTTACATGCCCACGTCTCCTCGCCTGGAAACACCACCGTCGTCTCCAGTTCCTCCTTCTTCACCTTTGGTGATGAGGAGGCCAGCTCATGTCGTATTTGGCCTCCCGGCAATATCACGTCGTACTGCCCCAATCACAAGGCGTATTTGGAGGGAGCGCCTTCTTTGGACTAGTAGAGAGTCTAGGGATTACTACACACGTGCTCCACGTAGATTGGCTCGCAAGTGATACTTAGGGCCGACTACGATGTTTGAGTTGTTCTCATAGTATTTTATTAATGAGAAGGTTTTGAGATGATTTTTATGTGATTTAATTATTTTGTTTTCACTTTCTACAGTGTTGTGTTCTAGTATTAATTTGCATGACATTTGGCAGGAAATTCAAACACAAGACGTGTTGCAAAAATCATCTTGCCCTTCAACCTTGACGAATGCTGTAGATAGCGAATTGCAACATCGAACACAACACAAGGTGGACTCCATCAACGTTATCAACAGCGTTCGATTTCAACCCCTGAAGAAGTCCCGGTTGCTTGTCCCCTTGTATAGGATGATATCAATGGCTAAAGTGAGACCAGTCGGTGAAATGGGGATACAACATCTAGAGCGGGAGTTTGTGAAGGGATATCGAGATGGGGACCGAGTCATGTACATTTCTATGTACAACAACGAAGAGTTGTCATCGGATGTTACGGAGGAGGTCAAGGCCGATTGGAGCCCATGTTGGGAAAGGGAGAATCAGTCTTTTGAAGACGAGCTTCAAGCAGACCCTGATTTGAAGCAATTCTTTGGCAAGATGTTCTTTGTCTGGAAAGGTAACCATCGCCTGGCCGCATGGTTAAGACATATTAACAATCATCATGCCGAGGATCCCGAATGGCACATCTTTGTGCATTGCATTATTTTAGACCCACACGGCCAAGTGGGCCTACTTCTTAATGCCATGTACGATATCAACTGGTGAGTATCTTCCTAATTCTATTTCTCCAACCGTATTGATACATATATTGTTATTTTTCATTATCTAATTTTTGAATTCCATGTTCAGGTCTACTGAAAATGACCACGTAAAGAATAATATTCAAGCGAAGCTTTACCGCATCCGCTCTTTCGGTGTGATGAAGTTGGAAGAATTCAAGGATCTCCTCTGTCCAGAAGAGTTCGATGTCTGCAAGAAGAACAAACTAGCTAAAGATCGATGGTTTACCTTAACAACAAAAGTATTCATTGCGTTCCTATACCGGGTAAGAATTACTTCCAAGAATTGATTACATTACCTTCTTTTCTCAAAGGTTTGAAGTTGTGTTCTCTTTCTAAATATTGTTCTCCTTCTACAGCGGGAGATTGCAGTGGCTTCGGATGAAGCCGCTAGGGCCTACATTGAGAGAACCCCAAAGGAGGACCAAACTGCAACCGGTGTCAAGGAAAATGTGCACTATCCGGTAAGCGCCGGGCTTTTATTTTATGATAGTGTTTAAAAAAAATATAGTAGCTTTCCTTCTCCTACACTCTTGATGTAAATTTCTCTCAATGTGGTCCCTCTAAACTTCAGAATAGTATAACTCAAAACCAACTCATCTTCTTCAAGTGAAATTTGGTACACTTATTAAGTACCTTATTAAAAACACTCCCACTAAATTTGAGCACAATCAGAGTTCATATGCAAAAGTTATGCATTATATTCTAACTCTAACTACCTAGCATGAATGCTGTGATAAACACCGGTCACTAAAACCTTAATAACTTCCTATTCTTATGTCCAATAAATCTCAGATTTTAACACAAGATAAATGTGTAAGTTCGGAAGGTAGTGTCAAATTTTGGTATCCATATCTATAACCCTCTAAAATATACATATTTTCAAACCTTGCTAGTTTAGTTGGCTTTGTTCCTAGACACCCTTCCCTTCAATTCTTAATAATTTTTTCATGCCAATGACTGAAGCTCTCAAATTTTTACCACAACTTTCATAACTTATAATAAACAATTTTTCAATTTTTCATATCCATTGAACACTCCGATAATCCATAATTGACAAATCTTTCACTATAAAGTTCTGCTCAAGTTCATAACTAATAAACTCAACAAGTAGTGCACCTAGTGCAATCTAGTCACTCTAAATGCCACACCTCCACACCCTTTTGTGTAGATGAGCCTCCTAAGCACTTATTCCTCTCAAAATGCTCTAAGCTCCCTCGATCCTACACAAGTATCCACTTCAAAATACTAATGGTCCTCCTAAACACTTCTCTAACACCCCTTAAATAGTCTTCCACCTTGTCCCCCTTCGGCCAATAGGAAACCATCGAGGTAAGGTCCTCTAGAACCCCTCCAAGTGGCTTGCTAATGGGTGACCTTTGGGGTTAAAGGTTTCTAGAATCCTTATCCTACTAGAAATAAGAAAGATATGGGCAGGGGTATAGTATCCCAAAACTCTCTTGTGATTAATTTAATTATTCTCCATTCGGCTCGATCCATACTCGTCTCTAATCAATTTAATTTTCTCTTCTAGTTGGAGGAAGCCGTCATCCACGAGTTCGAGGATATATGCAAGGCGGAGAAGCTCGTTATCAACTGGAAGGCATCTCCAAATGTTCTGCGACCGGGCGCATATGTGGATTGTTGGCGTATTCTATTATGGGAGAAGACATTCTCTACATTCCTAGGTTCCCGGACTGAGAAGGTTTTCGATAAGAAATCCAATTTCACCAAATTCCCGGGAACGACAGAGGTTGTTAGGCGGGTTATATACCGGTATGAATATAAACTCAACCTCCCTTGCTATATCAATCATGTTTATTTCTCTTTATATCGTTAATGAGCCCTATAACATATTGTATTTGTCATTTTTTAGGTACTTCAAGAGGGAGCTAGTTCCCAAAGGTGCCATCGATATTCAAGCACTCCCGAAGTACTTTGCTGCATGGATTCAGAAAGGTTCAGGTCAGTGTATCTATACTGCCCAGCAGTTAAAAATGTACAAACAACCACACTTGCATGTAGGATGTTGGTATCTCGACTGTGTTCGTGGTTTTCTCTTTGATTCAGAGGCGGAGGTGAAGACCTTACATGATGGCGGAGTAGAGGTGGAAGAAGATACCACGCAAGTTACAGAAGATGACGAAGGGCACCATGATCAATCCTCTGCACCACCACCGAAGCCCAAGAGAGGGCGTCGTTTGCGTCAAGGGACGGACATTGTTTCCTTGGGTTCGGAATCACAAGCATCAGAGCTAGGGCAGACGGAGTCATCCGCTCCCTTGTCGCAGACACTCCTTGCTTCTCAATCTAAAGTCGTTCTCGAGACTGCTCTCTCTTCTACGACCGTGCCTTCCTCGGTCAGTGCATTGGAGATGACGAGAGGTCTCATTGAGCAGAGGAAGGCAAAACTATTTCCCACGAGTACCTCTTCCAGTGGAATTCCACATTCCGCCCATGTTTTTGTCTCCAGTATATCTGTGGAGACGTTGATGACTTCACATACGAAGTTGTCTGACAACGGTGGCGATCCAAGATGGGTTCAGATTCTAGACTTCATTCGCAAGGTACAATCCATTGATTCGACTCGATTTGGATGCATCAAGTTTTTTACATATTATAAAGTCTAACTTTCCTTCCTAGTTTCTTCAAGATGGGAGAAGGCCGCCAAACCCAAGTTCCAGAACGGTGCGAAAATGAGAAGCACTTTGGGATCGACTTGATCATTGCCGACATCCCTGAGAATCTACCCGTCCCTTCCGTATCCAATCCTCCATCAGTTGTTTCACCTTGGAACTCCTGGGATCCCGAATATGTGGTGTCTATCTTCGAATTTGCAAGTCATTACTTGCAAAACGATGGTGCTCTCCTCCTCATCCACAACAATGATCGAAAGCTCACTGCGGACATTTTCGATCAGGCTGAGACTTACGACTTTGTGATGCACAAGGACTGGTGGGGCATCAATGACCTCGAGTTGGCTTCTCCTACGGACCCCGACTCCAAGGTATTTACACCGTAATCATTCCTTGTTTATGTTTAGTGATAATTTTTTATTTTATTTACTCTCACATGTTTTGGTTGACTGCAGTCTATTCGGTTCTGGATTCACGTCTTTATTTGTGGTGGCGACGTGACATCTAATTTCTCATTCCAGACGAAGAAATCCGAGGTGATACATGACGACGTTAATATAACCAAGAATGATGCCCTGTTCAACCTCACCACTGCGGAGACTCAGCTCATGAATGGGAACGTTCCATGGAGAGGACCAAGGGAGAAAGCCCCTTTGTTCATGCAGACCCTCATTGAGCAGCTGACCAAGCCCGGCGACATAGTCCTCGACTGGAAGGCAGGAATAGGTAACCATTCATTAATTAGTTCTGAATTTCCATTCCTCTCATATTCTCAACAGAGTCTCACATCTTTGCGATGCTTTGAATTCAGGGGCTACCATTAAGGCTTGTCAGGAGATTGGTCGTCATGTTGTGGCGTTTGAGGATGACGAACCCATCTTCAACGCCATTCTCCGTCCATATATCGCTTCAAGACCTGTCATGGGCCTTCCTAAACATCCCAGACCTGCATCTGCTGATGAATCGCGCCCCAAAAAACAAAGACGCAATAAATGGGCTTGTAAGTAAGTCTTACTTTATATTTTTTACTTCTAGTCGATTTATCTTAGCTTTGCTTTTATTTGCATCTCCACGTACTCATTCTAACCACTATCGGGTTTCTATTGCAGAGTACTTGCATCAACACCGCGACCTATGCCAAGACCCATACCCATTCCATCATGGCGTGTGAACTCCAGTCCGATACAGCCTTATATTCTTCCAGAGTATGCTGAGGAATTAGCACAAGCGCTTCAATCCGGTGCCGTTAGATATGTTCCTAGTCGAGCTACTACTTGTGATCCTAGGGCCCTTGTATTTATGGATACAGAGGCTGTAGAAGGAGATTCAGAGTCCTCAAGATCAGATAGTGGAAGTAGCGATTAGAGCATATCATGAGTATTGGAAGGACGTTTCGGTCTTTTGTTGTTTTCATCTGATTTGATTTGATTTGACTGGATTTGATTACATTTTCCTCTAAGGTGTCTTTCGCACACATCTTGCATTTTTGTACGCGACCATCGGGTTTTTTTTATAATTTTTCCATTTGATATTCGTGTATGTCCAGTTGTAGGACTTTTTCGCTGTCAATTCTTATTTGTTCTTTATACAAGATCATAAACATGTGTTATATTTTTGATTTTTTTTAACTATTTAATTTGATGTTCATGACCTCATGAAGGAAATACATATCATGTGCCAAAGTGATTCTGAAATTCCCAATAAAATATTTACAGACTACTGGAGCCTAAAAAAGTGAAAACCACATTAGTCAAAAAGTTGGTTCTTTTATATAGTAATAGCAATGAAACCAAAAACAATAATGTGGACATATAATTGCAATAGATAACAATTATATGTTCAAAAAATATACAAAACTATAATAACTTTTTATAAAGGTCAATAGCCTTTCTCATCCCTAAACCCATCTCATCTATTCTTGGGAGAGACCCAGATACCAGGTCTTGGAGAAATTTTCTCTCCTGGCTGCACATCCAAAGACTGGTTCTCATTATCCCTTAGCAATGACCTCAACTAATCTAACTCAGGGCAACTAAGTTCGCCAAGGGACGTTGTCTCTAACCTGTCGTTGTTAATTGGATTTGCTAGTGACCAAGAAGTCCTAAAGACGTTCCAGTTCAAGTTGAATCGGTAAGCTTCATATTCGTCCTTTGGAGTCCAATGGCGACCCGAGTACGAAACGTAATCCCACTTCGCTAGCCGGAGGCATGCGTATTCAGGACTGCTGTCAATCTCACGTTTCCAAAGCTTCGACACAGCACGAGCATTCTCGACGTCTTCAAATGTGATTACCGATGGAGGAGTCCAACACTGTGTTGTACTGCTACCTATATGATCCCAGGGGTCAGGCCCATCCGCCATCCGCTGAAGCAAATCCTGTAGAACCGTTTCACAAACAATGACCTCAAAGGAATCGCCCATTCTCTCTAAACACTGGTTAACAAGTACAAGGTTAAGTTCTAAAGAAATCGATGAGCTCATACGAGTCGAAGGAATGTTAATAAGGCTTATATAGATTGTTCCTTGACAGCAAAGCTGGCAGTGCTCTTATTCAACGACGGAGAAATCTTCGATGAAGACAAACACTCTGTCATGGAATAAATCTTGGTTTCAACAGTACCATTATTGTACACGAACTTTAAAAACGACCATCGGGGTTTTATTATAGTTTTTCTATTTTATATTCTTAGAATTGTCCACGGTAATAGGTGTTATTATCTTTACTTCACTCCATTTCCATAATTGATCTCCCCAATTATAACCAGAATCTTCCATTAATAATCTATAAATCATGGGTGAATTATGAATTTATTTCATTCGTTAACATTTATGAATAGGGAAATGTTGGCCTATTTCCACGGTAATAGAGTCCATAACTCCCAAAACATTCAAAATGAAGCTTGAAATATGTGCAAAATCCGCGGTCATAAGGGTCCTAACTTTCCGACAATAGAGTTTTAAACTAACATTTTCTGCTCACGAGATCTGCTCACCGCTCACCGCTCACATCGTAGCATTCCTGATATCTAGATCTCCATATTATAAGAGTATGTTCACATGCTATTAATATGAATGCATGTAAAACCATACCGCCGAATTGAAGGTGAACTTCGACAAATTAGAGTCTCGTGTGTTCTCATTACCACTAATTTTGAGGTATTTTCTTCCTTTCAAATGTGCAACTTTTAGAGGGACGAGTTTCAACTCCTCTACACGGGAATCAACTATCAGTTTTTATTATTCACAATTTTTGACCAGATATAATCTTAGCTTAAACTAAATCTAAGTAAAGTCTTGTGTACAATACGATATTTATTTTGATTACAAGAACCATAATTTATAGTGCTCATATAGAGTAAATGTGTGGAACACATAGTGGGAATACTCTTCTTTAAGTATCGTTACCCAATTTAGCACCCCTTTATGTTAGCATTTGGTGTCCAACATGTTCTAATGTAGACGTGCCTAAATTGATCATAGAAATAGTTTGCACACCTATATATATTGAGTTGTTTGTGGTAAAGTAAGAATCTAAGAACGGACACCAAAAAATATGATTTTAAAAGAGATTGGACTACGTCTTCAAAATATGTTAACCATTCTAGGATCAATAATTGACATAATGGGGGGGGTATGCAATAATTTCATGAGCATGAGAATATGTGATTTGAAAGTAAATAAGATATTCATATGAACCCCCCAAAATTTTAAGGCAAAATGCTATGTAAACAAATTGAATTTGCTAATAATCTCACATCAAGTGTGTGTTTCATATCATACGAGAAATGGGTGCTTGGAAAGAGAAAAATATCCGAATAACACACGTCTGCCTATGTATGTGCTCATAACTTGCTAACCAATCTAGATCAGTTGTTAACACAATTGGGGAGAGGCCTATGTGTAATATGATCACTTAACCACTATATACATTTGGGGTCATATATGACCCCAAGTTTCATATAAACTTTCATTTTGTATAATTAACCTATCCAAAATGGCATTAAATTTGGTCAAAATTTACTATAGTAATGAAGTATATTCTCTTGAAAATTGTTTTGAGAAATATTAATTTAATGAGAAACCTAGGGATTTTGTAATGTGGAAAGGGAGTTGCACCATCCGGTTACGTCATGTGCCTAGACTAACACAAATCAACAAGTCAATGAATATTGTAGCGACACCTTCCCAAACCAATGGTAGTCTAGGTTGGCTAATATATTAAGGTTCCACTTGTTAATACTTGATTTCACATAGCAAATATTGGCTGATTGGGTTGAAATTTTGATATGGTTCTATTGATTGGCCTTTGAAAAATGTTCACCATTTGAACTTGCATTTTGCAATGTCCATCATTGGAGGCAACAATTTGGGTTATGGCATTGCAAGTAACAGAAAACCATCACATTCAAGTGAATTATTGATATTTTTTTTGCAATGCATTGATATTGAGATTATAAAGATTCCCAATATATTCTTTACAAAATTCATTGATTTGATAGGGAAGTCATCACTTTTCCACCCCTCAAAAAAGTTGCCAATGTTGCCCATTTCATACCACATGCTATAAAAATTTATTATAATCTACCTAAGTATGACATTAGTAAAATTTAAAGACTAAAAACAACTCACATTTGTACAATCAAATTTTACCGAGCATGCATTGATTGCCTTCAACAATTGCCTACATCCAAGTTACCGAATTAGCTTGTTTTCACCCCAAAATGCCCAAGTGCATTTAGAGGGAGAGAGAGAGAGAGAGAGTCTTTGCTTTGGCCTCCAACTTTTGGATCTCAACTCAGATACTGATACCCAAAATGAAGATATGTAATAAGATTCCAACTCAATTTAAGATGAGCATACCTTGAATGAACACTTATAGCTCTACATCCACTTGTTGCAGGTGATAAAACACATGCAATTGGTGCAAGATGATAAGCAAATGCAAGTTGTGCATGTAGCCATTTTCCTCGTATTTTTTTGGATCTCACATGAATATCTTATTAATTGAAAATGAAGGTTATCTTTCTTATTAAGTGATCATTGAGGTCAAACCTCCCAGATTTGTGACTTTTGAGCCCATAATAGTCAACATATTTTGAGCACATAATCCAATCTTGTTTAAACACGTTCCCTCTTTCTTTTCTTTTCCGTAGTTTCCGTTCTCATATCCACACCTAACCACACATCACTCAAAGACAGGTGTCCACATTTCGGGGTGTTGGATTAACATGTCGGTCTACCTCATATGGCACAGTGTATATGTACTTCCAAATAAATAAACAACGCACTCCCCAATTTTGACCAGTGGATCGGATGGAGAATTGTTTCATTCAACTAGCGATTGTGAATCACGAAGATTTTTGGTTCCAGTTTTAGAATCGAAGTTGAGATGCAGGAGACATAAGAAGCCAAAGTGAAGATTCTTCTTCTCTCTTTAAGCGATCACGTAGGGCCCTCCCATTTGTGTCAATAGCTTACCCTAAAATGGTGTCCAAAGCAGTCATTTATTTACATCAAAATTGTATTGCTCCACGTGGTTTTGCCATGTGAACATCTCACATTGGGTGGGAAATTCAATTTGGTTTCCTAACACTTACCGCTGGGGTAATAATAAAAGATTACCCTTATAAGTTGGTTGCCAATTCATCCCAATCTAAGCTCACTAGACTAACTCAGGGTCAATCATCCCAATGTAGGAATTCATTTGGCAAAGAAATACTAGGCCCCTAGGTCACAAACAGACAATCTGGGTCCCTGGGCCATCAATTCTAGTGTGAAGTGAACTTGGACGGTCTTGGCCTTTTCGACCAATGAGAGATTTAAGAATGCAATGGTCACGGGGACATTCAGACTCATGTGTGAAGTGACCCTTATTGTGAGGAGGCTCGAACAATCGCACTTGACCCTTTTCACAGGGAGGCCTTAAGAAAAAGAAAAAGAAAAACAATGGAAGAGAAATACAATACCGACGAGAAGATTGAGCTATAACCAACATTGATGTTCTTCATGAATTTGTTGGAAACTTCCAACAATTCACTACAAAAACTTCAGATACATTGCTTTCAAGAGCAACTGATAGAATGAGGATTGGTAAGTTGGGATCGTGTGAAGTGAATATGTGTAAAAATGTACATATTGTTTGGACCCTTTTCTTCTAAACTCTACGAAAGTGCATAGGCTTCTCTATCATCCTCAGGGGCAAACAATTGTTAGAATTGTTCTATGTTACAATGTTTCTTGACCCTATTTTTGTACAAGAAAAAAAGTACAAAGTAAAACTAAGCCTAGTGTCGACCTGTTTGGTTAGGTGATCTCACTGTCATAAGTCGATCCTCGGAGAGGCATACGAGTTTTGAGATCTTCGAAACGTGTGCGCATTGTCTATGCGTATCGGTGGCTTCCTTGATACTGGGACGTCATTTAATGTTGAGTGCACACCATTTGCATCATCAGGAGCACCTTTCAACCTAGGATGGTGGTCCTCACATCCGTTCTCGGTGTAGGTCAAGTCAATTTGATCGACCTTCGTTGCTCCTACATGATGCAATCCATTTTGCTTGGCTTTGGTAACTCCATTATCGTAGCACGGACTAAGATGGTCATCAGTAATACCATTTGCATGTCCATTCGCATGCCCATTCTCATGCCCATTTTCAAGCCCGTTCACATGCCCATTTACAAGCCCGCTCACATGCCCATTCTCGTGGCCGCTTGCAAGCCTGTTTGCATGCCCATTCTCGTGGCCGTTTGCAAACCCGTTCGCATGCCCATTCCCATGGCCATTTGCAATCCCATTCGCATGCCCATTCTCACGGTCATGTGTGATCCCATACGCATGCCCATTCTCGTGGCCGTTTGTCATCCCATTCACATGCCCATCCTCATGGCCATTCTCAATCTCGTTTGCAAGCCCATTCGCATGCCCATCCTCATGGCCATTCTCAATCTCGTTTGCAAGCCCGTTCGCATGCCCATCCTCATGGCCATTCTCAATCTCGTTTGTAAGCCCATTCGCATGCCCATCCTCATGGCCATTCTTAATCTCCTTTGCAAGGCCGTTCGCATGCCCATCCTCATGGCCATTCTCAATCTCGTTTGCAAGCCCATTCGCATGCCCATCCTCATGGCCATTCTCAATCTCGTTTGCAAGCCCGTTCGCATGCCCATCCTCATGGCCATTCTCAATCTCGTTTGTAAGCCCATTCGCATGCCCATCCTCATGGCCATTCTTAATCTCCTTTGCAAGGCCGTTCGCATGCCCATCCTCATGGCCATTCTCAATCTCGTTTGCAAGCCCGTTCGCATGCCCATCCTCATGGCCATTCTCATCATGCCCTTTTGCAAGTCCATTTCCAGGCCCATTCTCAACATATCCATTTGCAAGCCCATTCTCATGTCCATTAGCATGTGCATTGACCTTCGGTTGTGGAGGTTTGTATGTTGAATGATAAGATCCGTTGCTTGTACCATTTGCATGATCATGGGAGGCTTTCGTAAGTGGTACCTCAGTTTTTGCATTCAAAAGTTCTTGATTATGCTGATTGCCAAAAACTTGCACACTAAGCTTTTTACGATGCAGTCCATTGAGCTTGATCTTTTGGGAGAAAAATTCTTGTAGATCCTCTTTCTTCAATCTTTGTAAAACATCGACCTGCAATATGCTCAATGATAGTAACAACATCAAGAACTTATCATGAAGTTATAGATAATTAAAAACGCTGAAGTAGTTTGTCTGATCTAAAACATGAGAGCTTCTTCACTTGTTAAAAACTGTTCACCTAAGCCAATGTATGGGAGACATAACCTGGATGTATGGGAGAAATACAACTGCAGTTATTCCCTTGCAAAGAAAAATTCCTTGGTGCCCAAAGTTTGTCAACAATAGTCATCAAACGTTGTAAGCCCAAAAACAGAATACATTCTGCTACTCACATGCATGTACAATGAGAGTTTTGGGGATCAATAGAGTCCTTACCTCAATGTCAACTCTTTCAAATTGAAGAGATCCACCAGAAATTTCTCCCCAGTAGAAGTCACTCTCTTCCCAAAGGTTTTTGTGTTTTTCCCTCTTCATATCCGTGAGAATTTTCACATGATTCTGCATGGCAACAAGTACTTATTTTCATGGTCGTACACAGATTTGTGCAAACCAAATCAATCACACAGAAAAGCTCTTTAATCAGAAGGTTTCAACTTTGACCCAAAAATGTCAAGGGTCTATTTGGAGCGAACATGAATGTGCAAGCTATATTACAGAATGGAAGGCAACAATAAACCTTACCTGAAATTCATACTCTGTCATGTCACGTAATTCTCTTTCGTACATTATAAAGAATGCCTCCACTCTTTGATCAAGCTGAGTAGGATCCTGGAATAACCAAATCACAAATACAACATGAATATTGTAAGTCATGTATTGCATAAAAAGAAGCATTCTTTTTATCTATATTATTTAATGGCATCCTTCTACAACCTTCACTAATTCTGATCTTTTGGCCTCGTTATGATGGCTCCTCTCAAGGGAGGACGGGTTCAATATTCATTAACTTGGTTAAGCAATGCATGCTAATTATTTATATTTCTGCACCTCCTCGTAGTGTTGTGATCCATCGTCTTGCACGTCATGAACTCGTATAAAGTCCCTTGTTGACAATATTATGCAAACTGGCTGATACAATGAAAATTTATTGCATTAGGCATATGATGTAATCGAATATACCTTGATTGTTGATTGGATCATGACCTGGACACCTCGTATATTTTCATGATACCTGCAAAAATTAAAGTCAATTCTATGGACAACAGAAAATTGACATTAAATTTCTTACATTGAGTTATACGCATGCGATCTCTGAGGATATTAGGTGCTATAAATAACGTTGACATTTGAGGCTTACTTCTCAGAAAGCTCAACATAGTAGCCAAGCTGTTCCACTGTTCGGAGTTGGTTGAAGAATTGCTCCTTGGCAGTCAACGTGAAAAGCTCAAGCAACACATTTGAGTTGGAGTCATCTACTCCAACCTGAAATAGATTGTTTTTAATATAAGCGCATTGACTCAAAAACTGAAACAGCGTAAGTGAACCAAGGAGAAAAATGATTATGCCCCTAGTATTTCTAAATGATGTAGATCAATCAGACTCGTCTATTTGAAACTTAGACTGGGCGAACTATCTACCCATCACAAGTGCAATGATGTGTTGGATTGTTAGTGATCGTGCCAGTTTCTACAATAATGTTTGTCCCTCATGCACACATAGAGAGCACATGGATCGATGGAGTAATTTATACCTGAAAGTAGATGCCAATAGCAGAATTCTCATCATCTGGATTCATACCGGCTACAGGATAGAACCACTCTATCCCTGGCTCCAAGCAAGTGATCCTTCTCTCTGACAGTTGCGAGAAGCAAGGGGCTTTGACATCAACCAAGGGGCCAGATTTGAGTATGCCTTCAATGTTCTCCATCATCGATCCTGCCTCCCTGCTTGTGACATTACCTGCTCCTCGCATACAAAGTTCGCACGACTACTAGTGAGACATTTAGCAAAGAATCACAAACTTAAAATTGTCTCTCATCAAGGTCCTTCGTTTTAATTTAAAACTAAAAAGAGTCTACCTTAATACTTTCCTCACAATTGTCTTGTTGAAGCTGCACCTTTGCAATAATAAAGATATCGGACTTAGTGGTGACGAAAATATCTGTGTCGGTGATCTTGATTTTCGTACAAGTGGATATCGTGCATTCAATTATACCTCAAGTGGTTCCCGAGAGAGAACTGCACATCCATTTTTTGGTTGCATGCAACTCAAGGATAAGTCATTTTAAAATGACCAAAACTCTAGACTAACCTTTCCATGACTCGTTGTGTCGTACCAACTCCTTGTTTACTATAAACCATCAAAGTGTGCGTTGCTCGAGAATAAACTACCAATACATCGGGTAAGCTGACACTGGATATGTTTTCTCATATCTAATCAGAGCAATCTTTTCAGTACCAATCCAAAATTTCATATTGGTATCTGTGTAAAAGAGATGAACCTCCAATGAAAGCCTCAATAAACACTCGAGAAAGAAGACGAGGGAAGAATACTGTGAGAGCCCGGGCGTCAAGGGATGGCAGAACGTCCAGGCACTCTGTCAAATGCCAGCTGGTGTGCTGCAGAAGATGATTGATGTTGTAATTAGCTTGCGCTTGGGGTTGCATGAATCGCATATTTACATAATTTCTCACCACCAACTCCTGTGTTGACCACAGAAAGAATATCAGATCAATTGAGAAAGCGCCAGTTTGAATTCAAGGTAGAAACATGGAGCTACATTGTGTTGCTCAGAAAATTGTAAAAACATTGTCATCCTTTGACAGCTGTGTTGTAGTCTTACTTTTACGAAATCAAATCGATCTTCCTTGATCTGAAAGCCCACAATTTTCTCCACAATCATCTCCACCAGAGACATCAACTTATGATGAAAGCCTTCCACTACCACCTGAACCATGAGAGGTTTGACTTGGACACGTAAGAATCCCATAAAAGTGCATCTTGCTACAAGCTTTTGCTGGACTCAGAAGATTGGACCCTCTTTGCACAATCATGCAATTCTTCATGAAGTGTTTGTACCATAATATTAACCTGCATCTAATCGTCTTTTTCCTACCCTTGTCCTACTTCAGTAATCTGGCAGGGAGTGCATCAGAAGTTGCGTTTCTTTCACACAGTTTGTATTCCAAAACACCTTGACCTATAAATCATCTTCACATTTGTTTGTAGATCCATAAACTTATAACTATAGAACATTCGAAATGAATTTCCGTTTATGTGTACATGTACAGAAGAGAGCCATTACAATGTGAAAATAGGAAGTGAGTAATCTCTACCTCAAATCCATCTTTGCTGCAGGTGATACAATAGTGCAGCCCAGCTAGAGAAGCATAGCATGCTGTGGAGACAAGACTGTATGTTATGAGACTAACCGTTGCAAAAAGTATTCCGACTCTCAAAGAAATGAGCCTATCCCTAGGCAGAACTTTAAATGTGCCAATCTCTGACCACGATTATAACTTTGGATTCAAAATTGCACTACTACTCAGATTAGAACTGGTGCAGTCTCATCACACGTATGTCCTCTTACTTCATTACATTAAAACTTAGTTCATTTTTCAAAACTTCATAACCCAGTAGGGCTCTTAGACACGATATTTACAACTAAAAACCATAATACTTGAATGAGAACACATCTTGGATATTGTATAATTTCATTAGGGAATGTCCAAATTTTCAAGTCAAACAATCATTTTGGAACTAAACGATTAACCAATGAAAAGAAACCATTCGTAAACTCACTGTCGTCTTATCAAACTGTCTACTTCAAGAGAACAAAAAAAATAAAAATCGATTGCCACTAAATGGTTTCTCTGACATGAATGTATGGTCTACTAATCCTAAAGATACAAATGTGTCTAGTGATCAATATACGCAATAGTATATTGCGAGTGAGGATATTTGTGAACTTAAAAAAAAACCCTGGACACTGCAAATATACTCAGGTGGCTCAGATTTTAGAGCAGACATTTACTGAGCTATTAAGGGATATCTGAAAATGTGCTTACCATACTCATTCATTTCGTCAGCAAACAGCCGAGTGAAGATGTATGTCAGTAGGGTGGCTTCTGGAGAGTAATTGGCTTCAGGACAGTTAAAACTCAAATACACATAAGCCTTTGGCGTCTTGAATTTTGTGTCGTGCTTATACCAGAGTTTAGATATGTCAGTCTTCCTCACGATGATCGGGTGTTCAAGCTGCAACGGTAAAGTGAGAAGACAGTTATAAATGTGCCAAATTCAGCAGTATGAAAACGTGCGCCTGTCAGCCCTTCACATTGGCATGAATAAATGAACAGGAACTAAGTTCAAAGGACTGAAAGTGGAAAGAAGACTTCTCGAAATAATGAAAGAGAAGGTCATGACTTACTTCTGTTTCTGGACTAATTAGCCTGAAGTCGGAAGGTAGAAACACATTCTGTGATGGCAAGTGGAGCCTTGCATCTATAGTGGCATTCTCCCATTTCTGATACATATAAGAAGTATATTTGTCAAAGATTCATTGCACTATCTACAGGATAGCGTTGACTCCATTCAAAGGGAAGACCGCGGAATGTTTTGAACACTCGGGGACAAAATCCTTCATGCACGGGTCCGCATCTTGGTGATAGATATGATATCTTCTCCATTTAACAGTACGACCTACAGGGAGAACATTGCGTCAAAATGAACTTGCATATTCACATCATGGGGGGTTCACTTAAAAGGCTGTACTCGGCGCATACCTTCACTAGCATGTCGCCTATCTTCTCGACAGAATATAGGGTTCCATACCAAGGTTCAACATCGGTTGTTTCCTTCTCAAATTTCTTTGAGGAACAGAATATCCTGCACAATCATGCGGCATTGTTGTAATTATCTCCACTGCTTCCTTGTTGACAACATCATGCCAATGATTGGGCAATGGAATCATCCAGCATGAAGTCGATCACAGGGATGACGAACATTCTAATTACTTGCCAGCAGTGAACTTCTGACGGACACTTGGTGTGGTTGGAGAACGAACCTAACATGCTGAGGCTGGAGCTCATGAGCGAATGCAGAGATCACTTCAGCATCGAAATCTGAGACCAGCGCGTTTGTGGCCAACCAGTCTTCTGGAGGGTAGGTCTGTTCCAGGTGTATTCATGAGAGTATGTTTGCAAATCAATATTGACATAGAATAATAATTGGACACTTCAACTATATCTAGTCTTGAACCACATAGAAAGAGTGGAGCGCGTCTTTTCCTTGTGTTGGAAATATAAGAGGGAGACATACATGCATGACGTCGGAAAGGTTGACAACGTAATCGAAGGGATCGCTTTTGTCTCTGAAATTGAACCATGTCGCCATCATCGCACGTTTCTGGAACAATGGAATCGTCATATTTTTAGGAACAGGAGCCTGAAGCTCAAAATTTCAAGTCCATTTCCACATATAAAACTCCCATGATAATCCTCCAGGGAGTACTAGACATTCTGCAAATACGTACGCGTGATGACTTTTACCTCTTCGAAGAACCATTCCACAATGCCGTCGTGCTGCAAGAGCTTGATGTGCTGGAATGTGAAGTCCAAAATCTCTTGTACATGTTCTGCACACCCCAAACTCCTCTATGTAAGCTCTTCAGATTCTTACTTTCATCCTTATGCCCATCCCTCAACTCACTTCATGTGATTTATTACTGGAACGACCTCTCATTAGTCCTATTAACAGTAATCAAAATTGCACAAATCAATTCTTCGATGCCAAAATTTTATCTAAAGTGGGTTTTCCAAGCTGATAACTACACTGGATGCTTGTATTCATATGGAAGCCCACCTTGACCAGAATTTGTGAGTTCTAGGAATAGGCTGAAAAATGAGTAGTCCAAATTTCCATCTTCGTTCGAAGAGAGACTGTTTGCCCATCCTGCATCACATCCCAGGGTAATATGTTACGACCAAACCCAGAGATGACCAAAAAACCAAATGTAGCCCTGGCGTTCTCAGACCTTGGTTGCTCACAAAGGCGACGCTCCTCTCAAACTTCATGAAAATTAACCAATTTTGCACTCACCTAATTTCTTCAAAAGCGCAAAGAGTGATCCTTCAGCTTCATGCTCCAGAAAGTGCTGGACGTAAGTTGAGGCTCCCTTCTTGTAGTTCCTCATACTGGGGGAAACAGGCCAATAGAGTCCAAGCAGATTCTGATCCCTCAGTGGAGTGGATTTCACCACTATCTGCAATGCCATGCACGAGGAGACGCATTTTCAATTCACTGTTTCTCCCTGTTTCCTTGATATGGCCAGTCGAGGCACGTGTGAACTCCCCGTAGATGACTCGTAAGTGATTCCTAAGACTAATAGTTCTTTTAACTAAGAATTTACTGATCAAGAATGGACAATCAATGGTCGCAGCAGATCAGTTATTGTCTGCTTGGATTACATCCACATCTCACAGCGATCTCCAACTGGCTGCGACGAGTGCTGTCTATATTGCTTACCGGCATATCGGCAACTGTAGTTCTACAGAATTCCAAAAACCATAATTAAAAAACCTCCCACTACCTAGTTACACCCCCCTTTCGCTTGTGGCTACAGCTGACTTCGGTCATGCCGTTTTCTGATCCTGCAAGTGGTACCGTTGACAAGTGAAAGGATTTAAGAGATTCTGGGTGCACTTTTCTAGAACTTGATTGAGTGAAGGTTGTATATATTCATCACTTGCAACCAAAGGTGAGGCTCTGTTAAGGTCTCACCTGCAAATGCTCTGAATGGCATGGGGGACCAAGGAATCTTGGAGCTTCCACGTTGTTGTTTCTTATTGCAGAAAATTTGTCCCGTACCAGCTCTTGGAGTTGCAAGATTGGTTCTGATAGTATTCACGATCAAGCATTACCCAATTATTCTTAAAAATACTCTGAAACATACGATGAGACGAAAAATATTTATAACATGATTTGCTGACTGAGCTCTCTAAGTTGATGGACTTCCTGACAGGTGAGGTTCAAAAGGGTGAATGTCTCTATGTGCATTGGCGCTTTTCCTCTTTCTAACAAAACATCTTGGGAAACAGGAAATTAATAGAAATTTCCTCAAACTTCGGAAGCGATACATTTGATTGAAGAAATAAAGACTCCATGAACATTCGATAGAGGATTCCGGTTGAAATGCACAACCATTACATAGTAAAAGGAGTACAGAGGTGAATTTGAGGGGCAACTTTTTCCCAGAAGATCTGAGGCTAAGAAACTCTTTGACCGTACGTGCATGTTGAAGAGTAGGCATACGGGAAGGTTTTCCGAGTGAGGTTTTCTTTCAAAATGAGAACAACAGCCAGAACTTAATGCTTTGAGAGAATTCAAGCGGGGATATACCTTTTCCATACACTGCGAGACACATGACTCCAGCTGAGTAGTAGGTGTTGTAAAATTTGAGCAGCTCTTCTCGAATGTCTATACCCCTGGCCGTCGGTATTGTATGAAGTGTATCCTTGTTTCCTGCATTCAATTTTTGTTTAGAAACCTCGACACCAGATTAAATATTCGTACGCTTACGTGACGTTTCCACTGGAAGAAGTGAAGTAAAATTGCAGAGAACCAGTTCCAATTTTTAATGTGCGATGAAGGGGCTGTGATTACCTGTTGCATACTTGTGATAAGGATGGTCTTTGGAGCTTAGATGCTTCTGGAGCTGCAGGTTTCAAACGTAAGAGCTCGTTATTAACATGCGTCTAAACAGTATACTTAAACTTGTACCTGAACATGATAACAGGCCTACTAAAAAGTTGAGGAACGAACTACTTCAAAGAATACTCATTCAAAGCAGGAGTTGGACACCACCTGCAACCGTGAACATCACCAACAATAATCTCAAGATTGACATTATAATCAAGTGGGTTGTGAGTTGTACAACAAATGCTTGAAGTTTGGGTAATGGTTGTCCCCGAAATGTCAAGGTTGCAAAAGGTCCAGTATGTTTAATCCATTGAGCACTCTATATAGAACACTGGACACTTAGGAGTTTGAAAAGACCTAACTCACCTGACCGAGCCGCCATCCATCTGACGATAAGTTCTTACTGTTCTCTGAAGCAATACAACAAACAGTGAAGGCCGTCAACACATCACAATGATCAGGGTTCTCTACAGAGAAATGTTGTTACACTTGGTGACAAGCATCATCTTCTGCAACCTAAGCTACTAGTACTCTCAGGTTTGGAACATTGACATTTCGAATTTTAGTCATACAATCTTGGAATTGGGTAAGTTTTTCTTGAGTGATAAACACTTTTACCGATTCATCTCTTCCAGACATTAAGGTGCAAACTCAGAGAACTTCAATCCAAATCCATATATTACCATAGATTTTTTTTTTTTTAAAAGGTTACGGAACAATAGAAACTTTTGAAGTGTTGAAAGACTGAAGGGCACGAGGGGCTACTGAGGGGCTCCTCAAAAAGTAGGAAACAAAATTCAATACCAGAGTCCACTGCGTGTATCTCTCTTGAAGTGGCCTCTGGCGAGAGCAGCGGGCATATAAAGAACTGTGCAAACCTACACAGAAGAAAGTATGCACAGTAAATGCGAGTCCAAGACACCGCTAACGTTAGGTTAACCCACACATAAACCAATGTATTAACTCTCTCAAATGATTTTGCATGCCGCATCAATTTGCAAGACCTTCTTGATGGATACACGGGGCCAATCACCTACTCACCTATCCAGCGCTTCGTCCAAGTGGTTCGCATTGACATCGAAATGATAGTTAGTATGTTCTGCTGCTGTGTAGGCGTTTGTATACCCTCCATGCTGCACCCGCCGCGTTTCAAACTTTTCAAATTCCTCAACGGCTACAGATGACTTAGACTCTGCAATTACTACTCCTAAACCGAAACATGTAATATTGGTGCGTCAATGAGTGCAACCTGCTACGCCCTATCAAACTCTGCTAGACAATAATGGTTTCTGACAATTTATCTATGTAAGCCCTGAACAACACTGTACCTCACTGAAGAACTTTTTATAAGTCCCTTCCTTCGGATACTTTTCGTTTGCATAAAAAAGCATGTGCTCTGCAGTCACAAGCAACACACTTCAATAGTTAACCTAACTATATCTTTCCCAGCTACCTAGTGTGCCTTCCTCAACAAATGACGGTTACTTCATCACAGCCTAACACATGATTGTTTCTCCATAGTTCGGGAAACATTAAATGAAGGGAATTCGAGGATAAGAGCATTTTCCTTCCCATTCAAGTCTGAGTCAATAAAGCTAGTGCGCATGTGTACATAGTCATCAGGACGTGAAATAAAACCAGTCTTCTGATGCTTGGAGTACAGAATGCAGTTCAAATGATTGCAAACATGATATCTTGCGCTGGATAAAGAGAACGCTGATTGAATTTCTGTACTTGAACTGGTGCACTGACTAACTAAGCACTGGTAACAACACTTTCTAAAGTATTGAAGGAGTGGAGCAGTGGAGCAATGGCTAGCTAACTAAGGAGCCTTTCTAGATACCACTCTTGCTCTAGAGGAATTTGTAGAGGAAAAGGAAACAGCAACCGGGATATAGATCAGGTTGCAAAGCAAGAACAAACAAACAAACAAACAAATAAAACGAATACAATTTCAACAATGGAATTTCGGTAGGGATCCAAACCTAGAAAATGAGCCAGGCCTTCTATACCCTCAGGGTTGCTGAAAGAACCGACGTGTACATCCATCGCTGCAGCTGCCTACAATAACCTCTCAAACAGCACAATGTTCAATTAAGTACCAAAATCTGACTGATTTTTAACTGTCGACTTCTTCAAACAAGCCTAAGCTGCTTCAATTCGGAAGTGAGTCGTGCACGTCTTTTGGAAGGTACAACGTATCAAGATTTTAACAAAAACATGTGCGCCTTAGATTATTAGGCTCCTGGTTATGCAGAATCTGTAAACTCAGTTGAGCAAGACTAAGTATAGCAAGAAACTTGAGTGGTTCTTTGCCACCGAGAAGGACAGGTGAATAGTCAAAACTCATATAGATATCTCGCATTCTGGTGAGAAGGGTGAAAATAGTTATCAGTATTAGCTGAATGTATAATCTCAATCGTCATCAATAAAACACGACAAAGTAATCCATTAAAATGGCTAGCAGAGGCGAACCTTATCGGTGTCTGGATCACTGACAAGCAAAACTTTCAGTCCATTTGAGAGCATAATCCTCTTGTACTCCCGTTTGTCATTCAAGGGCTTCAATATCACCGAAGCAGCACATCCGTCCATCATTTTGACTTGAGATCAAGTGTTTGAGTGAGCTTAGAAGAGAAAATAAAGAAAATTCACAGCAGCAACACTGTAAACTCTTGAACCTGAGCTTAAGAGGCATCTACTACTTAGCTAGTCGCTCAGCCTGACAACAACACCTAGACTAGACTTGCTGCCAAAGAAGCTAAGGTAGATTTCAAATGAGCGCAAATGCAGAAGTGTCTGGGTTCCGGGAACTATCTGCTCACTAATGATGTGCTCCGATTGTATAAAGGAAAAAAGCAATGAGCTCGTGGGATGAATCATGCAGGCGACTAACTTAAACGAACTACCACAGCTCTCGCACACTGTTAAGTAGACGGTGTGGCTAGCTTTTGAGTCCAACTAACTTATGTGAGCAACCTGGACCTTGCCCGAAATTCGTTGCAATTTTTACTTCTTCCTAGAGCGCGTGCGTGCGTGCAGATGAAGCAAAGCAAGAGGACCTTTAGTATCAAGTCCCCGTGAATCTGGTCCTTGAAAGACACGTCTCTTTGTGATCAGACTTCGCATCCTAAGAGCTCCATATTGCGTGCAGCAGGATTAAGCTTATCTAGACCAAAGTTTCCAGCCTCACATTGTTGTCTGTGGACATACATAAAAACTCAACAAAAAGCTGGCACAACTAAGTTCTGCTAGACTGGAAGGAAACTAACTGACTCAGTGTTGTTTGTGATGCGGAATAGTGAAGTTTCTACGTCTGGACGCTCGCTCTAAAATGATCCCGATCCGTCCATCATCTTACATATTCAAAGATTATCTCCAATTTCTCGGCTCAGTTCCTTATAGGCTACCAACCGACTCTTGTATCAAAGTCAACTATATACATACTTGTTTGGAAAGGGATGCAGGTTACTAGCAGTAAATATACTCGAACTTTCTTGAAGCGCAGGTGCTTTTTAGTTCCTGAATAGACATGAAGTTATTCAGATCAATTGCGGGGGACATCATAGCGAATGCCATGTAGCTAGCCTCGGGACAATGTTAGTACTTCGAGATCCTCGTAGAAAGTGCGGCTCTGGCTTAGCTTGCTTCCAGCGGCCACGTCGAGTAGGTGCAAGCCTGCCAAGCCAGAAGACTGCTCGAAGACATGCATGATAACGTCATCGTCACCCTGGGAGCCCGATATTTGCATCCCATAATTCACTGTGAGCTTTCCCTCTTTCTCTGCCGTCCTACTACAGTAACGAAGATCTATTGTTCATCTTGGAAAAAGAAAGAATGTTTAACACACAGGTTTCGTCGGCGGGAGACACTACAACGAAATAAACTTGAAGACTTCATTATATGACGTCGTCCCCAGCCTTTGTCCTGTGTTATACCAGCTATGACGGCATTCCTCACAGTTTCCTCTGACAAAAGGTCGCATGAATGGAATCTTATGGTTCGACGTAATGCCTAGTAACGACAGCCTTTCGAGTCCTGGCGCTTTTAACTTCAAGCCACCAGATAAGACATTGTTCATTTTAAAACTGCGCAATGAGCAGTAGTAGTACATCGGCAAAAGTGTACCTGCTGACAATACTGTTGCTTTCTGCCAATTATGGAATAATGAAGCAGCAAGACACCATTTCATGAATTGCAGCGACTAGCTCCATGGAAAGAGCTAGCTAGCGGAGGACCAAAGGTCTCTTAACAAAATGGCCCTACGGCGCCTTGTTAGCGCTAAAGGCAGCTTCCAGACAAAAATATCACACCTATTCCCTCTCCCCTACCCCCGCTCAATTCCTCAGAACTAAAAAACACTAAAAAACTAACGCTAATTCCATGACATGTAGTTAACTGATAAGTAGCCGAACTCCGTTCCACTGGTGCTTATCCCCGGTTTCTAGTTTTCATCACGACAGCTCAGATCGGCACGGAGTGGTCACTGCCGGTGGAAAGAATGACGAAATTTTCTGCACAGACCTCACGGCAAGTTCGCATTACACCTCCCGCGCCATGAAATGCGGGGAACAGGGGAAAAGCTAGTCCCTCCCTCCTTCCCTTCTCCGCCAGAATTCGCGTGATGGTGATAACCACAGGCCATTGATCATCGCACACAGCTAAATTTTCTTTTACAATTATGGCTGCACAACTTACTTACATTCCGGTGGCATGCAGCTACCTCCGCTCCTTGAATGGCCACGCTTCTATCTTCCTTGTGGTCGCTTGGAGCGAGGCACACGTTCAACGCAATCCACAGAGAGCGCCGTCCAGAGTTTCCCACCTTGCGGGCGCTCAGATTAGTCAGTCACACCTAACATCGTGGTTTCACCGGCCCCTATTCCCATCGCTTTAGGGTTTCCTCTTTTCGAACAAATCCATAAAGTTCCCCATTTGCAGGCCACCCCCCGTCCTTCCTGCGCGACAGCGCCCGGGCCCACACCCACCAGCACTTTTCATGTGGTATAGTAGCTAGGAGCAGCATACGCATACCCATTATTATACATACGCGGTAATATATGTGTATACACTGTACAGTATTCTATGCGTCTGTATACATACTACCTCTCACGCATGTACTACACGTATACGGCTAGGGGTTCGTAGTGTCTAAGTGAACCTCATCCGCTGCAAAGGTGAAAACGCAGTGAATTATATTATAGCATGTTGTAAATTACTCTGGACATAATTTCAATATAATCTACATATTATAGTAGATAGGATTGACTCTGGAAATAGAGTCAAAGACTCACAAGTAAACTATTGGCGTCGAATTGGAATGAATCAACCCTCGATCTTGTAGGGGATTTCTTTTACATGAGCGCTTCATCCACACTGGATGAGGTTACGTAGACGCCACGAATCTTAAGCCATGTAAACAGCTTGGGATTCAGGGTTGGGGCCAGGGATTCATGGTGTCTACATAAATCCATGCATTAGGAAGGTGAAAACGAAACGAACTACACAATTCATGGCATTTAGTATGGCGTGTGTAATAATGTCATTTATCCTATTTTTAGGTGTATGCTAGGTTGCATTGTTGATTAACAACTTCACCATAAGTGCCACCTCATGACAGTTGGCGTTCCAATGCGCTTACTTGGCATGAGTATGTTCAATAGAATTTGAGGTGCATGCTTATGTTACACATGGTCTACAAGTTGACTAAAGTGTGCACAAAGGACACTTGCCATCGGTATGCTCAAGAATATCTTCTCCTTGTATACTAAAACACAAGACTATCATCTAAAGTATCCCAATGCGCTACTCCAAATGTCATAATGTAGATATTTTTTCATTGGAGAAATTACTTATGTTGACAATTGGGATTATTATATTGGCAATTAGTAGGCATGACACTTTGAGGCATCTAGTTTAGGCCCTTCACAAACAATGTGCGTGACTAAAATGGTGTACTCTATATTTCTTGAAAATAAACGTCTTTAGAGAATTCAACTCCCGGAAAGGCCATCAAAGACACCAGTTTACTTAAAGTGGGGTCTAGTTGTAATGAATTAGTCCTCTATCTTGAGGGGGCGTGTTTTTACTGTAATCCCTTCATTCACGATGAATGAGTTTACCTGAAAGCCCCAAGTTTGGGTTGCGTGGGTTTAGGGTTTAGGCTTGACATCACTTTTCATAATGAATTTCGGAGCTACAAAGGTTCTTAATGTCTCCACCTTCACCCACATGATTGCTACGTATCCATGGCCTATGTGCACACATTACACTGTTTAAGGTAATTTGTGTTGTTTTATCTTCCTTTGAGACATACGTTACGTTACACTAATGATCAACAACTTCATCATTGGTGTCACCTCGTGACACTTGGCATTCAAGTGCGCTTACTAGCATATTGACATGAGTATGCACAATAATATTATGAGGTGTATGCCTATGTTACGTAATGGTTTACAAGTTCATTATTAAAGTGTACACAAATAACATGTGATGTTAGTATTATGCTCAAGAATATCTTCCTCTTGCGTACTAAAATATAAACAAATGACACTTACCATTAGCATGCTCAATAATGTTTTTCCCTTGGATATTGAAAGCATAATTGTCATCTCAAGTAACCCAATGTACTAATGCTAAATGACATAATGTAAAAAAAAAATTCACTTAGAAAAGCTACATAAGTTGCTGAACAATATCATGTAATTGGCAATTCGTGGACGCGACACTTTGAAGCCTCTATGGCATGGGCTTGAGAGTGGGCCTGAGGTTTCTAGAGAGCCAATGCATGGATCTATTTGCCATGCATGCACCCTTTCACCATTGCGTTCCGCTAGGGGTGAGATAACAAGTGTGCAAAATGCAATAGACCCCAATCATAATGTCATGCATGGTCCCCCGGAGCCACAAACATTTGTTGTTTTAAGTTTCCCAAAATAGCACACAAGAGCCTTGCACGAGGTTGTTAAGATTACATAATTATCACCAAAGAACCAAATCGGCATAGATGAAACCGATTCGGGATGAATCGAACGCAAACCCATGGGAATCATGGTTGTATTGGACTCCTCATCCACAAATGGATGAGAGGAATGAATATCCCACCTCTAGATGCAAATGGTCGTTGATGTCTTCCTCCCCCCACATGGGCTTTATTGCAACACACACGCATGTTGTCATGCGCCAGAGTTGTCTGCTAGCACAAGGAGACCTAGCTAGTTGAAACATCCAATGAATCGTAGTTCTTTGAAGTCCCCTATGAAGCTCCCCCCCACCCCCTCTATCCCGGGCCAAATAATGCCCCAAACATAGTGGTGCCTACCAAATTAGTGGGAGAAAGACCGTTTGCAATGCGGTTGGTACCACTAGCTTGGATTGAAAATGTCATTGCAATGATATTAGTATGATTAAATTGTTAAATAAGTGTTGAAACAAAAATGTAAATATAGAGCTCAAAGATTTGGAATGTGCTCCGGATCGTTTTTGGAAGGAGGAGTTTGGGCAATGACCAAGGAAAGCCGATCGCTAGTTACAAAAGAACCGGTTGAGTTTGACAAATAACCAGTTGAAGTTCAAGACTACTCACTTTACCAATCCTTTTAGAGGAATCTATAGAATATACCTTGATATTCTTTTTTCTTTTGAGACAGAAGGCCAACAAAGCCCACGCCAAAATGCATCAAGAACCAAGAGAACGCGTCCACATCAAGGGGAGGCCGGGCCCTTGAACGTGAAACACCGCCACGTTAAAAGTAACGACCACAAAATCCCCACCATAGACAACCCACCGGACGCCCTAAGCCAATGGTAGCTCCCAGACCACCAACATCACCCCCACAAGGAGCTAAGTTGCCTAACTACTTTGCCATTTCCAGTTCCAGGCAACACGCAAACCATTCCTCCTACAGAGGACATTTCTAACACCTTGGAGCATGGCTGCAACGGAGAAGTTACTGATCTCAATTTGCTCGATCACCCGTTCCCAAGTCGTAAAATCAATAACGAGAACCCGAAAGATCACAACACGTAATCCAATTGGGCTTGGAAACACTAGGATTTTTGACCGGTCATGTCGAAAATTCTACACGGACGGTGAGTCGGGGTTTGGAGTGTTCTCTATTTGACTTCTTCGGAGTGTGTATAGTGATAGATTCCGAATTCCAACCCAAACCGCCATTGTATGGCATTAGATTTTCGCTTATGAATGTTGGAACAACTCATTGAAAACGTAGCGTTCAAACGTTCGAATGTGCATCCCACATCCAAATTGAGGCCATATTTGAAAGTTGGTAGCTAGGGAGGATGGAGTGGCGCTTTGAGTGTTGCCTAATCAATGTTTTGGGAGTTTGTATAGTGATAGATTCCCTACCACTGGTTTAAATTGGGGACAGAAGGGAGTTGTATAATGAGTTATTTTAGAAACCAAAAAATGCCATGACATTGATCATACACAAAGCAACGTTCTTCCCAATGGAATCACAAGACGCTGACAATATATAGGAGTCCTTACGTTATTCGATAGGGAGCATATCTTCGTGAAAGAAACGCTATCATGGTCACAAATCTGGAACATTTTTTAAAACACCAACAAATAACACATGGGCTCACCGAAATTATACTAAATTGGGTTTCATGATGTTAAGACATGCAACTCCCCCAAATGACCGCCACCCCTGTAATAAAGGCTAGGCAGACATATATGTGTGTGTATGTATATATATATACATATTTATGTTTCCAACATGGGAGACACTTCAATAGGTCATTGGGCATTGCAATTCACACCAACATTGGTAGAAAGTTTGACACATGCATGTAGTAGTATGTGCATGTAGTAGTAGTAGTGCATATATGCATGTATGTATGTATGTATGTATGTATGTGTGTGTGTGTGTGCGCGCGCGCGCACCACTTCCAAGCCGTTTGTTGGCTAAGTATGTGATTTGACTAAGAATTCAAAGAGAATGTCTAAGATATCCAAATGGGGTTTTTCAAATGCGCAAGTTCTAAGTTGAATGTAAACGCATTGTTGTACAAACAACTTGTTTGGATTGGTATAAAACACTACACTAGACATCTAGTTTAGTGTGGTCCACGCTATTTCATCGTCTACTCACATCAAATTGTTTTGCAATCACTAAGTGGCAAGTATTCACTAAACATGCTACCGATCCTAATTGTCTTGCTCAATACGGATCGTAAACCGTGGTGTAGTGCCACCAACACTACTTGTTAACCCAACATTCATTTGTCATTCCTTGTGAATATTTTGGGGTATTATAGATTTAGAGTGTTACAGCTACTACTGTCGCTTACCCCGTCATTTTTCATCCAAATTTCGGTCATCCATGACCATATTTCATCATAAGTTGTTGACAAGAGAAGGTAGGGTTTCGGCCAATGGATGAACTCATTAATCCATCCTCCGTGACAATATTTGTCTACTTATTCATAAGGAAGTGTTCATCCAAAAAGTTACCATAGTGATATACTGTCTACCAGTTATCAAGTGACACGTCGTAATAATGGTCTTATTACTCTACTGGTAGCTCATGTCAGGACCCGGCTGCTGACGTCAACTGGGAACTAAGCTCATGTTTACTTTCTGGTAACTTTCTTGTATGCAGTAACTTTCTTGTCCTAAGGTAACTCCCTTTTTACCCTTTTTACCCCCCTTCCCGGTAAGATAATATAACACACCCCCATTGACTGGGATAATATAACACCTCCTCACTACACTAAAAAGGATATTTGGTGTTTGATGCACTAAATATGAACGCATACACTAAATGTCAATAACCCTATGAAAGTAAGTAACATTAAATGTAAACTCAAACCCTAAATATTAACTATGGGGAAGTTGCATGCTTGAATTTAGTGGTAGTAAGGATATGAAAAAAAAAAAAAAAAAAAAAAAAAAAACATTGATAAAAGGAGATTTCTAGCATATCTTCTAACACTAATTATCAAAAAATAATGTTTAGCAATGTAGGGTGGTAATAAAATTAAATATAATCAAACACTAAAGATGATGTTAGATGTCACTTACAATTTGGAGTTACGCAATGCTATATATGCTTACTGTATAACTCATATTTTTCCCATGATTGGGGTTAATCTTACACCTCCTCACTACACTAAATATGGTGTTTAATGTCACTTAAAAGTTGGAGTTGAGCAATGCAATGCCATATATACATATAGTATCTCATGTTACACTAGAAAATGTCAAATTGGTTGGTTGTACATTATAAAACATTAACGACTACTTGGTAAAAAATTACATTGACCGTAGACAATATAATATTCCAAAATTTCAAATAGGAAGTGACACTAAATACCATATGTAGTGTAGTCCTTCCCAAGTATCACCAGTATTTCACGTTTAGGTAGGTGTCCCATTCCCACTATCTCCCTTATTACTCAAGCTACATGATTATTGAGTATGGAATACATATGATCTCTATGTCATACAACCATGTGGGTGTGAAGGGTTCAATTGATTATTTGATTAATTAACCTCTTCATTATGGTAATTATGAGTTAAAAGGTATAGAATGAGGTTGGTTAGATGCTTTTTGAGATGGAAATTAGCTTAGCTAGATGAAAGCCTTAATTACGATTATTGAAGAATTAATGGTAGGAGATAATTAAGCTAAAGTAAATAAAAATAAAAATAAAAACTATTGTAGTGATCATGAGTTAAAATGTGATTTTGAAAAATTAAAGTGATTGCACGTCAAAACGATCAAACAAATGAAGCTACCATGTTAAATGACTAATGAATTGTTATATCTACCCTTTGACCTAGTAAGATATCCATGGACGAGGTAGATTTCCACTTGACGAATGTCTTTTGATGCTATAAAGTCAATGACAGTTGAATAATTGGATGAACTGTAACAAAAGCCTAGTCTTTAAATAAGCATAAAAAACTAAGTGGACGGTGAGCAAAGCTACATCAAGTCAAGCATGACATGGTGAAACGCAAGTCAACAAAATGGCTCAACCCTCATAGCTTGAAGCAACCCTTTAGAAAGATCTCGACTTCAGCTTCTTCGTCTCTTACCTCTCCGAGTCCAATTTCTCATTTTCAGATGCGGATCTCTAGAGGCTTGTTCCTCTGCTCTATTATCTCCCACATTGATTTCGACCAACTCCATCTTTGAGTAAGGATGTGCAATTTCTTTATTTTTAATGATTTTGAGTGATATGTTAATATTATATATAAGGTTTATTATATATATATACATATAAAAACTTCAAATTTCATTATTTTATAATAAAATTAAAATGAAAAGTTGAAACATGTTTGACTAGTGAATGATTGTGAGCCCGACAAAGACAGTCGACTTCTAAAACTAGCCATTGGTTAGTCCTATGTCCATTCTTTATGTATATTATAGATAGATCTTAAAGTCTTATTTCTAGTAAAATTGTCCTTGTAGCAATTTAGTTTTATGTCTAAAATTTACAAAAGTTACTGTGAGATTGCTTTAAAAACTACCTTGATAAAGATAGTTGACTTCAATAGCTTGCCACCGGTTAATCTTAGATCCATTCCTCACATTTCTTATATGTGTAGATAGATCTTAAGGTCTTTTTTTCACAAATAATAATAATAATAATAATTCTCTCGGTCACAAACTTTTCCATCTCCTCCGCATCAATCCTCTCTACTGAGTGTACTTGGTTAGTAGCATTGTAGCTCATGTAGCCAAAATAAATTATGCGAACCTAGATTGAGCGTCAAGGAGCTTGGGAAAGTGCATGTTTAGACATCATTTCATAGGAAAAATCATCTGCCATTTAGAAACCATAATATCCAAGAAGAAAAGGGTATCATACAACAAACACTTGATGATGCATTTTCCAACAAGTTCAACAATAAAAGTTCATGTAGTGAACAAACACTTCGTGCCAAATTCTCAATTAGAAAACCATAGCACAAAGGTATATATGGAAACATTGAACATGAGCCTTCATAAAGAAATAAATCAAACAAGAAACATTATCTTCTTTGCCATATGTGCAAACCAAATAGGCTTCTACAATAAGGATTGTGATTGTAGCCTCACATAAAGTATTGAAAGAGAACACATAAATTCTTGTAAATTAAATGAATGAAGTGTAACTACATTATTTCTTTCCAGGTTCGCATTCATAAAATCTTTCTAACCAAATGGTGCAATTGGGAGAACAAGAAACATCCAAAAGTGCAACATGCTTAGTGTATGCTTACAACAAATCATACTAAACATAAACCCTAGGATCCTAAACGTCAAATCTATATTAGTTATATTGGAATGTAATGGCCCATATTTTATATCTATCTACATTACTTATAATGGGATTGTTTAATTAAATAAACCCTTCATTATTTGAAATTCCTATATAGGTCTTTTTAAGTAAATTTAATCCTCATATTATGTCGCACATAGTTTGTTAAAAGCACTAAGTGACCTACCCATGACCAAAAAAAAAAGGCCCTGTAATTTAGAGAATTTTTTTGACGATAATGTGTTGGTTTCATCCAATTCATGATTTTATCCACTATTGTCATATGGTAATAGTCCTTAATGAGTACCATGTTCATTCTTGTTAGGGTTTGCATTTTGGGTTCATGGGCATGTTGATTGGCATGGTTGTCAAGCTTTCTTTTACTTTAGGCAAGGTATGTCAGATATTTTATGGCTATTTTATGGTAATAAGGGGGTTGATATTCCACACCGTAGTTTTAAACATTTGAATGAGGGGGTCATATTTAATTATTTTTCCTCCAATGGGAGTATTTGGGAATCTATTATGGCAGTAGGTGAATTGTATGGTGTTTGATGGGTTGTGGGGATGGGTGTATGGCTATATATGGGGACCCCTAATAGACATAATATGTCAAGTTTTAGAGGGGCCATGCATGTGCATGTGAAGGGGAGACATGTGCATTGTATTAACCATTTTAGGATTGTGATGTTTTGGGACCGGTTGTTTTGGTTGTTGGCACTTACTAGGGTATAGCACCTTGTGTGTTTGTTGGATTGGAATGTGTGGGCTAATTGGTATACTGCTTTGTTGTGTCATGCTATGCAAAGACCTTTTATGTGTGGGTGGATGCAGGTGAAAAGTAGGTGTGGCCACTTGTCGATTTTGTGATTTGGGCAAAGTGTGCAATTGGGGTTGGGATATGCTAGTGGCCAAGACATGTTTTTTCAGTGGTCTCCCACATATTGGGCATATCGGAATTTGAAGGTTTGGGTAATTTGTGCATTAGATTTGTATGTGGCTTTCCAAAAATGGTTTGAGAGTTTTTGATTGATTTTCTCGTTAGACATTCATTTGTCAACATATGTGAATTTTGATTTTGTGACTGTAGTTCTTGTTTGAGGTGGAATTTGTTTATGTATGTTTAGAGGTTGTGGATTTGTTTGTGATGTTCGCTTCTCGGGATTTTAAGGTATGATGTGTGCGATGCGTATGTGAGGGTGTGGGGGTTCATTTGTTGCAGGTGGTTCCTTCACTTGCTAATTTGGTTTGTGATTTCGTTGCCCAAGATTCCGATGTGTTCTCTAACTTTTTGTATTGTTATGTTGTGTTTGGTCCATAGAATTTGATGGACTATGATTGAGTAAGTAGTTTATTGGGATGATTGTGCTGGGATGATGGGTGACGAATGTGATTGTTAATAAGATCTATGTTCTTATATCTTGGCTATATTTGAAAATTGTGTGACTAAGTGATATGTTGGAATATATTCAAATCTTACAAGTTATTTCTTAAACAAGTTTTTAGCTGCAACTCAAATTGAGGTTCACTTTTGCACACATGTCTTTCATTCTCTAGAATCTAGATATCAAAGTCAATATAAAGGGATCTCCTTTTGTGATATGCACCTCTCAAATAGTGGAAAATGCACTAGTCTACATACATTTTCTCCTTCCTTCTCATGGAGTCCCTTCTTGACGTTATGACATCCTCATCTTGGAAGGTTACAAATGAGAAGCTTTGTGCATCGTGTGAGGATGATGATGTTGAAGAGTGCCTCATAAATTTATTAGTAGAGGAACTTTGTGGTTATGGAGAGGAGAGTGAGCCAAACCTAGAACGAGAGGCAACATTGATCGCCAAAGACAAGTTGCAACTAAGCAACTCTATAATGACTACTTTGCACCTAATTGGTGTTACACACCACACCAATTTTGACAAAGGTATCACATGATTTGTGGTTTGTTTTTGAGAATTCAAGAAACTATCATTATATATGATGATTACCATCTCCAAAAGTATGAGGCTACAAGAAATATTGGTTTAGCTACTTGTCAAAAATTCATAGTTGTTATGAGGATGTTGGCACTAGGGATTAAAACGGATGCCATTGATGAGTATTGCAAGATTGGAGAGAGCACTACATTAGAGTCCCTTGAACATTATTGTGTTGTGGTGAGAGCTATCTTTGTGCATGACTACCTTAGACAACCTACTAGGCATGCCATTAGCAAGCGAATGACAATCAATGAAGAAAGAGGGTTCCCAAATATGTTTGGTTTAATTGATTCTATGCATTGGCACTGGAGAGCATGTCATGTTGTGCATCAATGGAGTTGCCAAGATAAGGATTAGAAGCGTAGCATTATTCGTGTGGTAGTTGTTGATCAAAGGTTACCAATATGGCATGCCTTCTTCGGCTTGTTGGGTGGAACTATGATGTTAATGTATTGGATAGATCTCCTCTCGTTAAAAATATGGGGTCATGCCAATGCTATAGGGGCGGATATAGGCTTCTTTGTGAATGAGAATTGGTATCCTCATTATTATCTCCTAGCTGATGGGATCTACCCCAAATACTCATGCTTCGTGCAATCCATTCTTGAGCCACAAGATGCTAGGCGGAGCAACTTTGCGTAGGCCCAAGAATTGGTGTGTAAGGATGTCAAAAGATGCTTTGAAGTCTTGCAAGGTCGTTGGGGAATCATTCAAAATCCATCGCCTTTGTGGCACCCCCATGAAATTGAAGACATGATGTATGCATGTTGTATTCTTCACAACATGATTATACAAAATGAATTTGGTGATGAACACAAACCGCTCAAAGTGGGAAACATATTGGAAAGAGGGTCACCTGGGAAGACTTGCAACGGGCACAAAAGGCTCATTTTGACTTGCGAGATGATTTGGCTGAGCACTTGTGGCAAATAAAAGACTTCATTACCTATAAGTGATAGGGTGTAAGGTCCACATCAATTTGAAATTCGTTCATCAATGAAGAGTGCTATGTTTTCAAGTCAAGTTTTTCAGGGTTCAAGTTTGGTAGTTATGTTTTTTAGTGTTAGATGGCATTACCTTTAGGAAACCGATATTGGATTGGACCTCACAAGTATGAATGAACTTTATGATTTGTATTTGTCAAGTAATTTCCTTGCCAATCATGTCAAAATTGCCTCATGACTTTCCAATCATGTCAAGTACCACTTATACCTAGCCAAACATATCAAAGCATTAATTACAAACTAGGTTGACAAGTGCCATTGACAAATCAAAATGTTTGAAATCAAATGAAGGTATCTCGACACAATAATCTTGAGTTTGTGAATTCAATCAACTTACCCTAGAGCTTAAACAAATGCACTTGAAACACCTACAATGACATTTGAGAAGTTTTAATACCATAAACAACAAAGACATAATGAGAGTGAAACCTACATGCCCACAAATTGGTGATAGAAGATGTTACAAATTGAAATTGAGCCAAAGTCAACAAAAAAATAACAAAATTTTGGATTTACATCAAAATTGTTGCAGCAAAAGACTTGCACACATGCAAGACTCAAAAACAACAAGAATCACTACAAACATAAAACATGTTATTGTAGGAAAAAAAATTGGCTATATTTTAATAAACCATTTATTATTGCCACAATATTGGTTGTTTAATTGCACATGATGCTTGGCTAGCTAATTGCACATGGCCTAAACTTTAAAACCCAATGCACATGCTAACTTGTGCTACCAAAATCCGATGAGAAATGTTGGGCAAGAGAGAAGATGTTTCTTGCAAAAGGAACCCATGTGTTGATGAAGCTTTGAAAACTAATGTTATCCAAAATGCCTACGTCTGATGATTGGCTTCGATTGCCCATCCATGCATAATAGCCAAGAGGTGCCAAAGTTGCAAAATGACAAATTTGGGAGGTAGGCTACATGTGCATGGTGGGAGGGAGAATATAGGTGATGTGAAGGAGAATTGTGCAAAGGGAGGCATAATGTTGTTGCAACATCGAAGGCCTAGGGGAGGAGGCAACATGGTCAAAGTCGTTGTGAGCCTTGTCCAAGTCGTCTTCATTCCCAGCATTGCAATCCTAGTTGGGGATTTGGTCTATTGTAGCAGGTAGGTTGACCATTTAAGTATAATCTTGGGGGAAGGCTATGTTGTGGCTCCCATGCAAGGAGACAATGATGTTGTAGGAATTGTTGCCTTCGATCCGGCATCTGCGGCCAATTTCTTCTTGTACTTGGCCAATTCTTGGACCTGCATCAAGGTGAGCCATTTGCATGAAAGTGGGCATGTGATGGTGGAATTTTCTACAATGAAGAGTTGGATGGAAGCTTGTTGGGCCATAATCTCCACCTTATAGATTGTGGCTAGGGTCAAGTCACTCATTGCCTTGGCAAAAACTCAGGTGGTCATCCCGTTGAAATTTGTCTCCTTGTGGTCAACCTTCATTGTTTTCACCCCTTGAGGTCTAGTGTTCGGAGTGTGACCCATTGTGGCTGCTAAATGAAAATCATTGATGAAGTGGATGACTTCAACAACACCTCTTGCACTCCTTTCCAAAACCTCCATCTTTTTCCCCTTTTGGCCACCTAATGTTCCAATATTGCCCTTGTTCCAATTAGGGAAACTATGAAGCAACAACCAACAATGTTTGTACACAAATGGATTGTTGATTTCTCAATTTGAAATTATGAGGAGGCCTCAAGAAAATGTCATCCTCAAAAACACTATAAATGTTCAAAGAAATTAATTCTTCGTAATAGCTAATGTATTTGCTCACATCTAATACGATTGTTCCCCAATTTGTTTGCAACGATCTATAAGGTTTATCAACACCCCTTGCAGGTTTGTGCTTTGCATAATAAGCACCCATGGCCATCCAGAAAGGAATGTTCGTTTCCCCAACACCCTTCTGTTTGTTGTTGCTACTATGCATGAAGCTTTGGCAAATTTGGTCTTCTTCTTGCAGGCATAAGGTTTTTTTCCCTTTCCCTTCTTTGACCCATTCTAGGAACCTTTGGGGCCGCATTAATTGCAGTTGTTGTCATCATTGTGGAGCCGGGCCATGGTCATCAAAGGAGCGGCAAGAAGATAGATTATGGTGGGGTCTTTGGGAATATTTGCAGTGAGCAGGGGTTGGTTGGGAAGCTTGGCTAAGCATTGGGATGGGTCAAACAACACTATTGTTAGTGCTTATTCCTCCTTCATATTAGGGTTACTATTGAGGGGTCCCATGGGATCGCTCTAAATGGTTTGGAAATTCTCTTGTGCCCAAGTATAGAACGTAAAAAGGTATCCTAAGGGGCTTGAATTGTAATAAAGTGGCATTTGTTCATTGGTCTATTACTCATGTTGGTGGCTCAAACTTCACCAACCTTGTAAGACAATCCGGTATTTTGTGGCTTCTATCGGGTGTATATACAACCATGAAGTCATATTCAATAAATAGTAAACTTTGCCAAGCAATATTATTAGAAACTTGAGGTTTGTTGACTAGGATCGTAGAAAACGGGAGTGGTTGGATTTTGTACTTGTATTTTTTCATTGAAGGTAGAGACATTTTCCTTATAAGTGTTTGGATTCATGCATGCCTTATTTGTTGCTCCATTTTTATTCAAAATCCTCTCTACATGCTTCCCTAAACCAACTGTCATAACTTGATCATTCATTTTTTGTATCTTCCATCTCTTGAGTACTTGCTCTTGTCATTTTTGTGTGGGTTGTATGTTGTAATGGCATGAATTAGCAATTTATACAATGTTTTGGTTTTGCATCAAAAAAACCGTTTCTTAGTGCTATGTAGTAATGTTATTAAGACGATTTTAATTTTGATTGCATAGTTTTACGCAATTATGATCTTCTTGTTAGGCATTTTTCAAGCTTTGGTTCACATCATTGCCTAGATTGACTTTGTAAGTTTTCAAATTATGAATCCAAAAAATAAAAAACATAATCAACAGATCCTTGTAGTTTATAATTCACTCAAAGTATTATAAGTACGGTTTAAAAAATTGGGTGTGTTGGAAAATTATAACTATAGATCTTTATAGGGTCTAAATATTTAGCAACAACAAAGAAATTACCCCTTCTTTAAACATTCAATTTTTGCATGTGCTTCCTTAACTTGACAAAGAGTGTTACCCCAAGCATGGATCGTAGCCATAGTCAAACTCTTAGTTGTTTGAGCTTGTCATATTCAAGCATCACACTACCAAAATTTGCAAGTTTGAGCTCTAAACTCAAGCTTTTTGTGTAAAGGAGACCTCACTTATGCCCGAGTTGTACATTAAATAGGTTGAACGGTTGAAGAAAACATCATTTTCATTAGCAGGGAGTCTCTCACACACACATGTTCACTAAAGTCCACTTAACATGTGAGGTTTCAACTTGAGAACCTAGATTTTTTCCCAGGACTTATAATGCAAAGATGTCACCTTGATGGAACTCATGTGGAATGTCTATGACTAGGTCTTGGTCAAAATCCTAAACTACCTCATGGAAGACTCTTGCAAAGGATGTTAAGAGTTTGAATTCTCAATTTGTGGATCTCGAACCAATGAGTTTCTAAGCATGCTTTGGCATGTCATGAATTTTCCTTTGTTGGGTATCATTCCCCCATGCTTGATATCTGACTTTGAACATGGCTACTCTACAATTACCCAAAATATTCAGAACCTGGTGATCGGTCAAGTCAAAGTTGTCAAAAGTTGAGCTATGGTTGAAGGCTTGTCAAATCCAAAGTATCAAACTACCGAAAATTGCAAGTTCAAGCTCTCAACTCGAGCTCTATTGTAAAGGAGGCCTTACACTCTCTACCTTCTTTGGTAGGGCCAAGCAATGCCATAGCTTTCCACATGGAATCTTTGAAATAGGCCATGACAACAACCACTAATAAGTTAGACCAGCAGGGTGCCCACAAGCTGCATTGTGAACTGTTTCCAACTAAGGCAGATGGGTCTTGAATGGTTACTTTTTCCAACTAGACTAGCCCACATCTCATAGGACATAATACACACGATCGGCCCCCAGGCTAGATCACTTCTTCATTCGGATGGGCCCCGCCCCTCTCATGCCTCCTATATTGCTCGGTCTTTCTGCCCGCACCTGCGTGGGAACTCTTCCCCATTGGGAACCAGTGTGGCAATACTTGGTCACTTAAGCCGTTAAGCTCCTATGGCATGTGAAGGAACTCCATCAATTGACTTGAGAATAATGAAAGTGATGTCAACTTGAATGTTTATAATTTTTACCAGATATTGTCACGTTAGTTCCCAATGTGGAAGAGTTCCCACACAAGTGTGGGCAGGAAGACCGGGCGGTGAAGGAGGCATGGGCCTAGCCAAATGAAGATGTGATCTAGCCCGGGCCCATGATTAGTATGAGATGTTTAGCAAATCCAAATTGAGGCGTAGCCACTTTCCTCATAATTTTTAAAGCACGTATGAATTTCTTACTCAAGATCAAAGTGAAGATTCCGTGCTCATTAAATGATCATACAAGTCCTCTGATAGTCTTGACAATTGAGTTTCGAATGCTTTTTGTATTTTAAACACGTAGTCCAATCCTATTAAAACACATGTTTTTAAAATACCCGTTCTTGGAGCTACACCTAACCATGTACCACTCATAACCAAGTGTCAACTAAGATAAGTAGTTGAATTGGGCACGCCTACCTTAATACATTACACTCTTTTATTCCCAAGAAGCCACTCAATTGGGAGAGAGGGAGTTGTCGCATACAAGCTTTCCTATATAAATCCATCCAACATAAGAATTTGCCCCCTATAGGTTTGTGGTTGATTCATTTCTAATGACTTGGAGTGGCCTCGTTCATGATCTTTGAAGCTAATTTCAGTGTCAAACCAACTTTACAACAAAAAAATGTGGACTGCATATTATTTCAAGGTTATGTTGGATGAATGAGACGTACACTTGTATGCAATAATTCCCTCTTGTCAACTCGGGGGATGCACCTTTCATTAAAACCTAGAATCACGTGCGTTCACTGCATTCTCTAAAAACCCCCTATATACAAGTTATTTTTTGTGAAATGAAGTAATACACATACAATTGCAACAATAAATATACAAGTGACAATATGTATACACAAAAAACATCCATTCATATATAGTCATTAACATAAGTATACAAATATACTTTTGAACAATAATCAACCCCTATAATATGTATAACAAAATATCCTAGCTTTCATCAGCAAAGTTGTTGAATTTTTTTTCATCTCCTGGATGTAATTCATAAACATTTGATTCACCAATATATGTCATTGTGGCCAATGCAATTATTGTCTCTAAGTCTATCATCAAATGATCAGTAAGATCATATGTCCACTTGTTGTTAGCCCCTTTTTGATACCAACATAAACCAATCTCCACGTTTGATGGACGGTCCATCAAGTCAATTGGATCCCTATACTCCACCCAATGATTACCAAACGATTTCATCCAATCTGAAAACTTATGATATGTAGTATAGTAACAGTACCATACAAATACAATTATTGTATATTTTTTAAAGGCCTTCCATATATGTACGTAACTATAAATTATAACATGTATACCATATGTATACGTAATATGGCAAGGTCCAAATCAATACCCCTCCTGTGCACTCACGTATACTCGTACATGTTTAGTACAGTGCACCCCCCGAGCTTGTCAATCAATTGTACATCTAGGTGAGTCTTGTTAAGCCTTGTTATCTACAGTTTCCATTGAGTGATCATACTTGCAGAACCACTTCGCAATATCCATCCATGCAACAAATATTCAAGTGAAAGTGGACTTGTTGGAAGTTTAGAGATCCTCCATGACAACATTTTCAACTATATCTAAACTCTATACGCATCATGTGGACAAAATACATGCAAGAAGCACGCAAACATGTTTCACTATCACCATATGAGTCCTAGGTAATCATCCTACGTTGGTGAAAGAAAGATACAAATCCATCGTTGCCATAGATTTACAAATTCCGGAGTGATGCATGACAATTGCCCATGCTTGTAGCGTTTGTAGAGGCAAATTTGAATGTAAACTTGATCGTCATGTAATGACTTCATTGAATGCAATTAATCACCCCACACCATAAATGACAAGTTGTAAAAGAGGAAATGCATGTATAGAGGAGGGGGGGGGGACATGACATTGTTAAGCCTTCATGGGGTTGTCCTCATGGTCCTCAAATCAAGGTATGCATACGTATATTAGGACCCCCCTCAATTAATTATGCTAGGAACTCATGATTTCCTTAGTTCTCGATTGAAATTGACGGAGAGCCTTAAAAGTTGATGACGGTCACAACTTGCCTCCCCAACAATCTCTATCTTTAAGTATGCCGGCCTAACTTGAAGGTAATGAATGACCAAGGAGGAGTGACTTAGTAAATCGGGTGTTGAATTGGTACATTCTTCCCATTGGGGTCACAATGTTATGAAGGGTCGTCAAGGCCTTTTTTTTTTCTTTTTTTCTTTTAAAAATAATTTGAACGTGACATGATAAGACGCGGCTTGCATTGTAGATACAATAGCCCACACTAGTGTGGGGCACTACCCCAAACTACCCCAGACTATTCCACTACTCTTGTATATTTCACATGCTATTATGTCCACTACTACACACTATTCCACACCACTCCATTACACTTGTATAGATGATAAGGCTTCTCCCCCAGATCTTATAACCCAATCAATGTGTCAAGAAACAAAAACAAACAAAAAAATTCACAATGAATACCTAACATCAATAAGTCATTGAAGAATGAGCCAAAATGACCAAAAAAATCAAGAAGAAAGTCAAACTGTTGATAAATATTTTGTTGAATGTCAAGCATGTTTTTATCAAACTACTTCAAATATATTCATCACATTTTGTTGGATTGGATATTTGTAGTTGTACTAAGGTAGAGGGTATAACCGACATCCCTCCAAAAACAAGCACGTTGCACAATGAGTGTGTAATGATCATGATAATGTCCACCACCTTAACAACATGCTCCTCTAACGGTCATGGATTATATACTAAGAAAACTTTCAACACTTATGACTTTTGCATGTGGAGTCCAAAGACGGCACATTTTGGTGCATTGGAATCCACTCTCAATTGCTGTTGATATTATTCTACAAATATAATAATAGTTGATATACTCAATGCTCAAAGAGATGGTTTAAGCACCCTCTATTTTACAAGGAACATTGGTCATAGTTTTCCAATAGTTTTTTCACCACTACAAGGTGGAGGTAAAGGTATAAATCAAATACATAGTTATATGTGTATTCCATTTCTATACCTAAACTTTACCTTGTAGTGGCACATAGCTACATTGATTTTAGTAAATATTGTAGGCATATTATGTATAGTGTAACTTACCCTTTAGTGTGGTCCACAATATACACCATTGCACATGAAAATAATGTGCAATTATAATTACACTCGAGTCTTTAACCACTCACTATGTTCTCAGTCTTTCACTTCTAGTTGTGGGTAGGGTATAAATTGATAGCAATCCCAAAGCATTTGAGATTGCAAATCTAGAAAGCATAAACTCAATTTCTATGCCCAAATCTTGAAGGTATCTCGAACTCTTTAGAAAGATCACGAGAAGATGGATAAAATGGGGATTGGTTTCTTGTGAAAGACGAACAAGATGACTTGAAGGGGATACGATTATTTGTTTTTTGAACTTTTGTCGTTTTATAGTGTGAGTTGGTGTGCACCCACATTATTGTCACCAATGTTTAGTGTTGATTCTTTGTTAATAGTGTGGCCCATAGTGTAGTGCAACGAATTGTGATCATTGTAGGGAAGGTACATTTGGTTCTACAGTCATCATATTGCAATTGACATATACATATGAAAAAAAAAAAAAAAAAAAACACACTTCACCCTCTCCTTGTCATCAACTCATGCATTAGGTCTAAAATGAGATTCTTTGTTTCTTCTTTTTGCATGTGGAACGTCATGTATACATTTTGATTGACGTCAATGAATGAGCCCAAAATCTATTTTGATTTCACATATAACCATGATTGTGTAAAGTTATGATTTTGTCTCTATTGCATTGGCAACATGCTCTTACATCTAGTATCCACGTCTCGTCAATTTTTTATTTTTTTGGAAACACTAAATACACAAATTAAGACAATGTCAACATTTGTAAAAGTGCTAATTATTAGTTAAAAGGATACACATACATTTAAGTACAACTAAATTAAGTTTAAGTCTAGAAGTATAACATGTTGAATTTTACTATAGGATCCTACGATAAGATTGTGCGATGAGATACTCCAATGGAATATGCATAAATGTCTACTTCCAACTCGATTCATCTATCCATTGAGAGTTCTCTAACTCCAATGAATACAAGCTCATCCATTGGGAGTTGTGTAACTTTGATTCATATCTTCTAGTTGGAGTAATCTAACTCCAATGTGTAATCTTCCTTGGGGAGTTGTCTAACATCCGTGCACAACTCGTTTATAGGTCTTCAAGCCTGTGTGCACAATTCACTCATGAGTTGTTTGATCCACTTCTTCCTCTAGAGTTGTCTGACTCCAATCGCTATCTACTCACTTGCTAAATATCACAATCAATAGATCTTCAATCATTAATCAAAATTTCACATCACAAGTGATAAGCATGTTTCACACTCTACCATAGACTAAATTCTTAAGGTGGCATATGGATTTTATGATGGTTATACTCAAAAAAATGACGTGGGACACTTTGTTTAGATTCAAAATGTTACTTGTGCTGAACTTGCTTGTCACCTACAATATTATTCGAGCAAATATCTCAAGTCTATGACAAATGATTGGTTTTGAAGTGAGAAAACAATGGCTTGCACTCAAAGTTCGATACAATTCATAAAACTCACCATAGATTTGCCACAAACTTGTATACGTACAACTAATGAATGCAAACTCCATATGATACATTAAACATTTATTTTAGTGTGGCATTGAAACTGATATGACATATTCGTGACCTTTTACAATATGTAATGCCAAGTGTCATATGACGCCGTCTCTGGTTGCCACCCAGTGATTGCAAGACACTTAATTTGGGTCGGCAATGAACAATGTGGGTCACACCAAATCGCATGTTTAGTGTAGTCAATTGTACGACGATCTTGTGTAGATCGATTTGCAGTGATTTGCGCCCATATTATATATCCGGATTCGGTTTCATTCATGTGAATGTGCCTAGCTCTACACTAGGATTGATTGAGTGATTGATTGATTGATTGATTGAGTGAGTGAGTGATTAGTTGATTGCTTGTTTCAGTGTTTTATTGGTATCCTAATTTTCTGGGCCTTTGGGCTTACTCCTGTATACACATAAAAGAATCAGCGTGATCAAAGAGTGTCAATATCGGTAGACAATTCTTGTCTTCTATGTTAGAAGTGAACACTACGCCTCCCCTTCAAAGTAGTAGGTGCATACTCCTTGTTTCTTGATTCATTTTAGCGTTTGCTCTTTGGCCTTTTACTTCAAAAACAAAGGAGAAAAAAGAGTGTCAATAGTAGACAATTTTGCAAGTCGACATGATCACGACGACCTGTCACTGATTTTTATTTGTCTTCCTCGATGTTCATAGCATTGTTCAGTTGTATGGTTGTGTTCCATTCTATATTTAGCAATTTGACCTCCACTATCTTACTTGTGTAGGAAGAAACGGACGCCATACGAAAAGTGAATAGTGCCGGGTTGGATAGTAGTAATATTGTGAATAGGATGGGCGTTTTCAATGATAGTGTTGCTATGAATAGTACTTTTAGGGAATAATGTTGGGATGAACAATGTTTCCTATGAACATTCTTGGGATGATAGTAGTCCTTGCACCATATGACATTCAATACAATAATTAAGTTAGTGTAGTATCGTGACTCATGAGGTTCCATTTGGCTCAAGTTTTGCGGCATTCATGTAAAACTTATCCATCATGAATGCAAAGGTTCTAATGAATACAAACCCCTTATTACAGGTGGACGATGATTCATGCCGAGTGGATTCCACTAGAACTAAAATCATTTTTAGATTCAATCGTCCAAAAATCAAAAACCAGTATAAGGTATGGAACAGTTTGCTACGTTTCCACCTTCCCAGAGGTCGAGATTAGACACCACAAAGCTCTACATTGTTTTGTCCAGTCATTGTGGCTTACCATTTGGAGTTACGCATTGTACCTAATACTTAGCACACAATGAATACTCCCACTAAAATGCTTTAGCAATGTGTAACTCCAAATGGTAAAAAAGAAAAAGAAAAAGAAAAAAGATAACGCCCGTATCTACATACCGGCATAAATGTGAGCCCGTTGGCCCTATGCCGATCATGGGGTCCCGTGATATAGCATAGGGTGTTCAACCTCCTTTGGAAGGTGGGCTCTAGTGCTGCACTAGTTATCCCATGTCACCAGGGTGGGGGGACGGGAGCTTGTTTAATATCTACTTTTCTTTTGTTTAGGACGAAGTATGAGGTACTTGGTGACATTGTCGATGCATACTTTTCATGAGGGTTTTAATGCTAGATTTTGGGGTTTCTTAGTTCGTTAAAGTTGATCTATGGAATGTTCGTGTATCGCTCCTTTTACTGCGGCCTCCAAATGGTAAACATTGTCGACATACATACATACATACAACTTAGACAACGAATCACATTAACACATTGTAGCCGTTGCAACATTTGCGGCTTCTAAGAATAGTCGTGGCCCGGGAACATCGTGGGAGAAGGGTACGTACATAGTAGTAGGGTACTTGACCAAATCCTCCAGTGCTGCAACAACCCATCATGCATGAATGAATTAATGCCCCAAACTTTGTCTCTTGGGCTTTGAATCGTCATCGTGGGAGAAATCGCAGGAGCATTGACTGCAAACATGTCTCCAGATTTCGTGCTCCATCAAGGGCGTGATGGGTAGTACTACTAGGTACTACTACTGTGTAGTAAAACCGATCGATCACATGCTATCTATCTATCTATATCTATATACATATAAATATATCTTTTCACTGCACCTGTACGTTGGATGGATGGGTGGGAAAAAACCGCTGCTGACAAGTTTAGAGAGCTGGAGTGAGGTTTGAGTTATGGTGTGTGCGCATGTTCCGCACCACCTTCAATTTGCATGAGAAACTGGGCACTCGGTGAACCTTCCACGAGTAGTGCGAAGCGAACGTGATGATAAGCTACGCTTATTTTAGTGGGCAAGTTTCTTCCACGATTTAGCTACCTAGCTAGTGACCCAGCCTCAAGGGGGTTGGTTTTTGACTTCCAAGCTCCTAATTAAATAGCCCGAGATATGGTGCCGCCCACAATCCTCCAATGCATGTCGTGAGATCACTCCTCCAAGTATTGGGGTCATGTGAAGAAAGATCTACCTTATAGCAGCTACAAGTTACAACCATGCCCGAAAGTCATCGTCCGCGCCTAGGTATGATCACGTCTTGCCTCGCCTTCGACCGGCACACCCACCTAGTTACACAAAAAGATTCATGAGATTGTGCTCATGCATGTGGGCCAAGTTATGTGCCCACTCTTTTACGTCGTCGCCTCCATTTGAGTGGTAAATAGTCAAGAATGGATGTTACAACGAAGAGAGTGGGTATCGTGTGTTTGGATATTGTGTTTGACGTTTGTTAGTTGAATTGCGAATACAATCTCAAAAGAGATCACGTCCGACGAGATGCAGTGAGTGGCACTTGTCATGTAACCGTGTTCTATTGACATGGTGCAAGTTTACAATGTGCATTTTGAGTTTGCAGTTACATATGATCAAGGGTGAAGCGCCTCTCATTCACACCAACCAATTTCAGCTAAGACATGGTTAAATAAATCGAGGACTAGAATAGAATGTAACTACTTGAATTCACTTGCCTCTAGCATCCTAAATCCTTCCCTACACCCACATTTTTTTCCATTTCAAAGTGCTCCCAAAGTTGTCTTGACATTCTCCCAAAGTCATCCCAACACACACTCTTAGAAACTACCCCCAATTTTCACCCAAAACCACTTCCACACTAAAACCAACGCTCCACCCATCAACGAATTTGAGTCCTTCTAATTTTTGCATGCATGATCATAACAAAAACATACAAGTTCTAACTACATGCCAACGCTTATCCAAAAATTAGGCTAAATTGCATAAACAACATCCATTGGTTTGAGTGTCCTCTACCTTTTGTGATTAAAGAAAGAGATAGAGGGATCTTCACTTCAGATCCTTTTATAACTTTTGCATCTCAACTTCGATGAAGGAACTTGAATTGACACTTGTGAGGTTTACAATTATCGACTGGATGGTACAATTATGAGACAACATAATGGTCGAATTCATCAATGGCAAGGTGTGTAGTTAAGAATGGATCCCAAGAAGACATGTGTGATGATGAGATTAGACTTTGAGCTCAAAATTTGCGAACAAATTAGGTGGATCAACCGCAATCATCGACTAAAATTGGATCTAAACCTAAGAATTTACGAACAATTTTTAGACATGGATACGACAATCTGCACGATTCACTATTGCTCACGATTGGATGCCACTTGTCCCATAAGGGGGTGCTTTCGACAACATCTTTGACACAAACTAGACTCACATGGTTTGAAATGGCTTGAGTCAATTTTGTGGAAGTGAAGAGGAATGTTTGTTGAATGTGTGTTATTTGGACCCCATTGCAATGGCTCACACTTTGGAACCGCCCTTGCTTAGAATATTAATGTGAGGCCAGATGTAGTCGGAACATGTCACATGATCTTCGATCATGTTTTTAAGCCATGTCAACAAAATTGTGTTGAGGGTTTAGGGTTTGTTCATGTTGTGTTGAAATGAATCGTGGCCTTCGACATGGATTATGTCAAAGTGAAGTGCAAAATAGAACACTTTGATTTTAGTATGTAGGTGGGACTTGCACCCAATTCCATCAATGACCCATCCCACTGTCGACACCTACTTTTTTTTTTCCAAAGGAAGTAGGTAGGTATTTTATCATGAACACCAATCATGGTGCTTTGCGGACTAGAAACGAAGCTCATTGGTTGAAAGAGACAAAATGTCAACAATCAAAACAATACACTTTGGGAAGGACCCATGTGCCTAAGAAGGGTCAAATGAGGTTTGTGACTTTGAACATTTCTACAAAATCTAGATATGCTCAAGTCTCGTGATCTTGAGGGCACCATGCTCAAAAACGTAACTGCTAATCTAATTACTGTCTTGGATAATCGGATCGGGTTAGGTAAGAGATATTGTAATGCTCAAAGTGCTTGTGATGGGCACTTCTACCCTTGTATGAGATGTCAATTTCAGACTCAATCTAAGTTAATGGGGAAATTGCATGTGAAGTTGGAAGTGCCCTCCCCCCATAGATAGGGCCCACTGTAAACTTTTCACTGTGATGCATCAACTACATAACATTATTCAGCTGAATATATACAAAGGGCGGGGTAGGGAATAAGCTAGAATCCATTCGAAATTATATTTATTCTCATAATAGAGCACTACACTAGCATGTACATGTTGAAAAACTTAGGTGAAGCAATGTAGTATAATTATTAATATGGAACGGTTGATAGTAGTTGTATAATGCTATGTAGGCTTCCATGTTATGGTTTTTCATATCAATTTGGGTACACACTTAGAAAGCAATTAAGCATATCAAAGGACCTTCAAGGGACTACTTGTGGGGTGGACAGCTAGGACATGCTAGGGCTAGGCTAGCATGGACAAAATATTATGCAAAACTTAAGAATGGAGGGCTAAGTCTAGAAGAAGTCACAAAGATTGTTTGGTCAAGTGGGGTGATCAAAGCATTGGAGGGGGGGGGGGGGGGACGAACCTCCATCTACTCATACAACACAGACTAAGGAATGCACAACTAGATAGGAAGAACAAGTGGTGTAAAGGTTTGGTGTGGATGTTTCTTAAACAACACCTCTTGTCACAATGATCTAAAATCTGTAAAAACATTGGAGAAGCTTAGAAAAGCATCCTAGGAAACATCCTCATAAGTCCACCCAAAGACAAATACCAAGTGCTTTATACGCAACTTTGATGGAACATTGATGTGCATGGTATTGGGGCATGATTCTCAAGAAACATGGAAACACAACTTGATAGGAGCATGAGACCTTTGGGATGAGGAGAATAACAAACCCCTTGACACTCCTACAATTGCCCAAAAGTTCAAACTTGATCCCAAAGGATTTTGAGCCATTGAACTTATGACAAATTCCATTCCTGACCACTACACAAAATATGATCTTTAGTGTGACTTGTTGTCGGAATTACATGTTTCAATACCTTTTGACTATTAATGTACTTTTCTACCAAGTAAAGATGTTAATGTTCTACAATGTCCAAACAACCGATTTGACCATGGTCGGTAAAAAATGAGATGCATAGTAGATAGTTATAGCATTGCGTAAATCCAAATAGTAAGTCACACTAGATAACATATTTTGTGTAGTAGAAAAACATGCCCAACAAAATGCCCAAAAAGATCGCAGCCATAATTGGTTGCAGTTCTTTTGACCAACTTGACCAGGAGTTGCTACACGACTACATAATCTCCTTTTTCGTTTTGCAAGTGATTTTTTTTCAAAAATTTGAGGTATTTAATATACCGTTGGAAAGGTATTATCAAGACCTTTCCAACGGTGTATTATACGACCCTAAATTCCTAAAAACTCAGGTGCTAAACCAAAAAACCAAATCTGCAGTTGTTTAGCGACTACAGATCAGGCTGGTAGACTGCAGCCGATTTCGATTGCGGTTCTTTTTGACATAGTTTTCTTATCTAGGCACCCATTGGTAGTTGGGTAGGGTGCTTCAAAAGTAACGGGATTGATGCAACCCGGTAGTTGTGTCTATAGTTGCGCATTTTTTAACACTAATAATTGATGAATGTTCATGTGCACCTTTCCCCTTGTGCACGTTGAAGTGCTACCCTATACCAAACTCATACTTTTATCTTGGATACGGAAGTATGTATGGGTCACGAGAGTAGCATGAAAGCAAGGTTGTTTATATTGATTAGAATTTGTTCAATCAACAAGGCATTTGAGGTAGAAGAGGTACACTAGAAATTGACTTAGCCCGGCTTAAGTGGAAATTCGGAGAGGACTTTCTGAGCTACACTTTAGTTAGGAACCCTCCCCCCAAGTCCATCATTACCAATGGCACAACATTCTTACACCTAACCTCCAATTGAAGTGGGGCAATGTGTGGGACAAAAGCCGCGGTTGAAAGGAGATAGCACTTATTTGGTCAATTTGGAATGAAGTTGTACGTGGAGAGCTAGATTCATTGTTGATATTGACATCAAATGTCATGTGTGTAGTGTTGACATTTTGGAAACCATTGCATATAGATTTTGGGCTTGCAGGTTGTAGAGCAGGGAATTTTTCCATTTGGCATCATTAACATGATGAAAGCCAAAAATGGTGAGTAAGGCCCATGGAAACCATTGAACAAGCAACACGGGGTTTCTGGAAAGAAACCCCCCCCCCCCTTCTCTTAGCAAGCTTGGTAGAATTTGGTCCTCTTGCGAGGTGTCATGTTGTGGACCATTAAGGTGGAAAGGAATGACCTCACTTTCAACAACAATAAGTAGGATTTCAAGAAAACAAAACAAGCAATTTGGCAAAGCTCACTCGAATATGCCCGGATCGCGTGGGGGCATGGCCCGTAAAGATGCTGAGAAAGCCACCGTCTACGACGATATGTTTGGAAATCATGATAAAGGATGGGGACGGAACGACTTTCTCTACACAAAGACAACACTAGGCTTGTGCACTAGCATATTAGAGCACCTAATGTGGGCTTTCAGTTAAACATGTTCAGGTTATTTACTTCGTGTGGTGTGTTACAGTTTCACTGGATGCACCCCTGAGAGCCCCCCACCAAGCTCTTTCCCACGGGTCATTGATGGCCTCGTAAGATCCGTTCTGGCATTGAAAAAAAAAGGGTATCGATCGTCTTCAAAAACACAAAACAAAAATGCAACATACTTCGAACTACACCACCGCATTACTCAATGTACAACTATTGTTCCGTGGGCCCTTCAAAAATACAACAACGAGATGCCTAAAAAGCCGTTGCACATGGAAACTTCAATTCATATTAAACTCCCAACATCTCCCTATTATAACACGACGACCCACGTCACCAATGACCCAGAGGCTTCATATACACTTTCCGGACACTGGCAATGAGGATTAAAATATGCATCATATCTCACTGTGTGCACATGTCGGCATATGGGTTCGGTGCAGGCCCAAACATGAATGATAGGCAACATTTTAATTTTTTAATTTTTTTAAAAGTATGATTCGAAGCTTTATATATAAGTTAGCTCAATAATATGAACTCGAAGCAGCCCAATTGCAAGGAAAGTTGACAGCAGATGATTGCAAGTGTTTGTCAGAGAATTGTTCTCTCCACTCTTGATGGAGGGGACTCATACTGTAGGCTCACTCATTGACTTATAGAATTATACGGTAGGCATTATAGAAATTTCACAAAGACTTTGGGTAGTGGTCGTCTATGAAAGCCCGGGTGGGGCCTCAAGTTAATTATAAGTCATGGGAAGTCACTAGAGGAGGAAGTGTTACATCTATGACCGAAACGACCTATTGCTTTGCTTGTCGAAAATTAGTTTTATGGGTGCCATGTAGAGTCTACTATGGGATTTGGTCAATAGTTTTGTTGGACTCATACAAACACTTGCGTTGAGAGAAAATTATAGCAATTTTATGTTAAAGTTGTTATATGTGATCCTATAATACCGTAATTGTTGGGAGAAGCAATGAACTTTAGGGCTGCTATGAGAGGATTTAAGGTAATGAGGCATACACGGACATCCTCCCTAAAAGCGGTTAGCGATATAGACATGATACATTCTAAAAGATATAGATTACTTTAGGAAATGTGTATGTACTTGTGTTTTTACTTTATAATGAAGGGTGTTCAATGTACGCAACCTGCATTTATATTTTTTAGATTAAGTAAACTCACTATACCCTAACATATGTTGATTGCTTATCAAGGGTGTGGACATAATAAGCACATCGATCGTGTAGCTTGCTCCCAACGTCAACAACTATTGCAAGGGCATTGGTGAAAGTTATGTTAGAATTCTCCACAAAGAACCAACAATTTCGTTATAACTTCCCAAGGATGGATGTCTACTTCTAAGCTTCTAGAGGTATTTATTTTATTCTTGGAAAAATATAACGTGCAAAATTAAAACCAAAGAGAAGACCAACATCCTAGTTTCCTAGGTTGAAAACGTAAAGGTTGGATGGAGAATGGGGATGGGGGGGGGGGGCAACTTCCAATGAAGGTGGTTGAAGTAGCATGCGCTTCTAGAGCTTTTGTTCATTCATAATCACAAAACTACATTCCATAAAATGCAAAATCATAGTGGTAGCCACAACATAATACCAAAAATAAATTCAAAAGTAGAGATGCAGTTGTCATAAGAGTTCAAAGTGACTCTTTAGATGGTTACAAGATGATTGCTTAAACACAACCAATTGTGTTCACTAAGAATACATTATTCCTGGGGAGTGGACTCTTCATACCATGTATGAACTAATGTGAGTGTAAGAAGGGGAATTGTTTGAGGCATAAGCGTACCTTGTAAACATAAGGGAGAGGAGTTGTTTTTCTCTTAGTGTGTACATCTAGAAAGGCTATTCATTTTTTTGAAGAAAAAGAAAATATAAAAAGGGGGCCATGTGGTGTAGAGAAACAAATTAACAATAGACATCAATTCATGTTTTCATCCATTGTTGTTATGTGGTCATAGCCTTTAATGACTACTTTGTTCATTCTTATTAGGGTTTGCATTTCAGTTCTAGGTTTTTACAAGCTAAAGGCTTTGGGAGCGCTCATGGTCTTTCTTGAGTTTTCTCTCCAGATTGTGGCTAACTTTATTGTGCTCTCATCTTTGTTTATATGATGCAATCGTTGAGTTGCATGTTATGGATGAAAGAAATGTTCAATGATTTTCTCGTTGGAAAGTGAAAGTGAATTTGAGGTGTAATAAAGGCCTATTTATATTTTGTATATGTAGTGGAGGCATTTATCGCATTAAATAAAAAAACTCGGTATAAATACACGAGTCCATTTTCTAGCATGATATTAGTATGCATACATGTGTTTTTCTTTATAAACGTCTCGTATATATGGGGTTTAATTTTAAGGTGATCCACGCACATCCTTTAGGTTTCCAATGAATCTACCCCCCCCCCAAGACATTACCGTGTTTAAAATGATGCCTATGACATCTAGTCTGTTCTCACTGTAACACACTCGTATGAGCCCATCCGTCCTAGCCCTTTGCACCACCCATGCATATGACACATCATTTTAACTTGGTTCCCAAACTATTCTAGAAAGAGAGGGAACGGTAGGACGACATCCACGACCACGTCCGTGTCACCACCATGTCTTCCATTATGTAGTAGACTGGTATGGGCATGTGCTAACCTCGCCCATTCCACCCGTGCATAGACACATCACTCACATATAGGCGCCCAATTATGAAGAGTAACTGCACAAGTCCCACACACCTTGGGATGATCGATTCATTGGGATGAACTTTGCCGATATCATAGTTATCTGTAAAGTCCATCAACGAGGCACAAAATTGTGGGGTTCGATCCTTCTTCAAGAAACCTTTTTGTTAAAAGCTTACTAGCTCATCGTGTTTCGGAGCCTAGTTAAAAAGTTGGGTGCAAATTTTAGGACCTCCTCTTTCCACCTCTCAAACTTTGAGAGAATCTTAGAGTCTAAAAAAGGGTATGCGCATGGGACCCTTTGTCTTAAATCTTGGATCAGCCTATACAAGGCTAGCTTGGCCCACCCATCCTAGTAGGACAAGCTAAAAAACCAATTTTTAATAACCCAACACCACTCCTTGTGGATAGTAATGTAAGCATTAAGACAACTTGGATGACTTTATGTTAATTCTCATGAAGTCATGGCTTGGGACTTAAACCCATGGTTTCATCGACTTTACTTTACGAAAAACTCTATCGATTTGTCACCATAAGGAGTACTGTGTGAAAAGAATGTCAATTCCCACAACTCTAACTTAGGACTTTGCAACCTGGTTTTAATTATTGACATCCCAAGCAATATTTAGTTAACATAAATAAATAAATAAATGATCACATCATTATTGTAGTGTTAAATTCTTGAAGCTGGGACTTCATGGAAAACTTCCAAGCTAGTGAAAAGGCTGTGTCTAAGTCCATTAAAGTGTCACGATTTTGCAAGGCGACCTCCACCGACATTCCACCGTCATTCAGGTTAACCATCTTTTTCATTTCCGCGTTCACACCTGTTTGTAAGCTCCATAAGAACACACTATGGAAATATATACCGTAGTTTACTAGCAAGTTCGGCAACTTGCTGCCTAATATTTAATTAAAGTTCAAAAAGTAGGTTCGGCACCTAAAAATAGTATATTCGTATTTTAGGCAAATTTCTCTTTTAATTTATAAAAATTAAGCTTAAATTCATTTTTAATCTTCTATTTAAGCTTATATCTTGTACATCTCTCTTGCATTAAATGACAAGTAAGATGTGAGTGCAGACTTGAGAATGCTCTGTGGTTTATGCAAGTAGAGTGGAGTTGTGTTCAACAATGCATATGGGATATGTAAACTTTGAGGTGAAGCACCTAGTTAGACTTCATTTTTATAACACACATAACTTTTGCACAGAATCTTCAAATGACATAAACTTTGTTGGAGGTGAAAGATTACTTGATTTCTAAACTTTTCTTAGACCAACAAAATTCCAAAAAAGTTGATCTTCTATGCACAAATGAGCTCCAAAAAACTGTTATGAACGCATTTTAATTTTTTGATCTTTACACGGCTGCAATGTTTTGTCCATATCTTTTGCATAAAGACTTATTTTGACACAAAACTTGTTGGAGGTGGAAGAAGGATTGATTTCTCAACTTTTGTTAGTTGGACAAAATTCTATAAAACTTCATCTTCTATGCTCAATTGGACTCCAAAAATTTGTGTACAACACATTTGAAAAGCCTCACCTAGAGTCTTGCTACTTCTTAACCCATATTCTTTGTGGACTAATGTAAGTGAGCTTGATTACAAAAGGAGCACCTTCTCTCCTTCAAAATTCACATATGCTTCGACTGTAAGTAAAACTCTAGTGAGAAGTAAAAATTTATTATTTTTTGGCAATTTTGAAAAATAATTAATTTTATAATCGGCAAAAAATGCCAATAATATTCCAAAATTTTAGGCATCTATTTTTAAAATTATTTTGTGCCGAACCTGCTATTAAACTACGGTATATATATAGCATGGCCTTCTCATTCTTGACCATGAAGGAAGGCATGTGGGTGTTATTCGGTTAGTTATTCGTGTTCTCCATCTTCCAATGAACAATTTCACATCATGAAAGTTGTGCTATGAGCAAAAGTCGGATTGACTATATAAACATGTCTTGATTTAGTTACAAATTCCAAAAGTGCACATGTACCGATTCTTTCAATGAACACCTTACCCTAGGGTCCACCAATTGTGTTGACTAGTGGGTTTGAGCGGTAGTTAAATAACTTCTAAGGACGGAGTTCCATCTCCTTTTAACACGTGTTGTCTCATGTCTTTTCTTACCAACCACAAATCACTCAAAGATATATAAGTTAGGTGCTTGGTTGGTTACGCATTCCATGAGCCTTGATTTTAAAAATCTACCACCTTCAAAACAACATGGAACCATGTAGCGGTTGAGAACAAGTGATGCAAGATTGCGTGATTTTTGCAAGTCCACGTGATACTATCAAGTGTGATCTTTGTGCAAGGTGACATCCAACGCACCCAAGTTAAACCCTTTTCCACTCCCACATTCACACCTTTTGTGGTGGGCAAAAGTTTAATAAACATACACCATGGGGAGAATGTGGCCTTCTAGATTACTCATTCTCAACCATGAGGTGGTCACAAGAAGATTGCGTAATTGCTGTTAAAGTTTACAACTTTTATAGATCATAAACACCTGAGAGTGGTTGTTTGAGAAGTGGTAAGATCGCGTGATTCATGTGATTGCATTTAGTGTGGACTTTGTGCAAGGAGAAATCCACCGTCACCCAAATCAATCCTTTGGTTGCTTCCATGTTCACAGGCTCTTTGATCATTGACAAAAGTTTCATAAGCATAGACTGCGGAAATACCGTGATCTTATCACTCATTGTTGACCACTAGATGGTTACAGAATCTACCATTTTCATAGATCATAAATCCATCTAACTTGGTCATTCTTGATCACTAAACGGTTACAAAATCTACTACCTTCATAGATCATAAATCCATCTAACTCGGTTGAGAACAAATGGTAAGAACACATGATTCCTGCATTAATGCTATGATAGTTGGGGACGTGTGGCATGTGTGTTACCAAGACGACATTAAACCACCCTGCATCATGCCAAGATTTTATTGCCCTTTCAACATTATTTAAAATTCTTTAAGACTGATTTAGGGCCTTGGCATAGGGGAAAGTTGTCTCCTGGAAACAATTTTGTATGTATAAGAGTGTCGGTTGAGGGCCCAAAGATGACATCTAAAAAAAGAAATGTTGAATAGAGTAGATTTCCCCCACTTTGTGAAGACCCATCTAAGGTCTCGTTGGACGATGTTTTAACACATGATTTTATCAAGTGGCTTCTCAAAACTTAGTGGACTCGATCTCTCCAAGTCTTCCATGCGGAGGCCACACATATTCGAAAAACGCCAATTTCGAAATGGAGACCAGTGGGCCAAGGTAGAAAAATTTATGACCTCGATATGTGCCTAACCTTGAGGGCTTTGGTTTTCATGTTGGCCCCCGATTCCTGTGCAGGGGAAAGCCATACATGTTTGAAAACGTTGGTTTTGAAATGGACTTTGGTAAGCCAATGTAAAAGAAATTTGGCCTTGACATGTGCCTAGGTTCAAGGAGTTTGGTTTCCTGGTTGTTGTTGTTGTTTTAATTTTTTTAATTTGTTTGGGGGGGGGGGGGTCAAAATTTTTGTTTCCAACTTCGATTGGAAATAGAGGTTCTAAAGCCTTCCAAAATTGCCATTTTGGATCATAGTTGAAAATGAATGATCATACCCATTAAAAGAGGGACCAACCTTGAAACCAAGCTCCTCGTTAGGCACATGTCAAGGCCAAAATTCTTTTTACCTTGGCTTACCAAACTTTGTTTCAAAATCGATGTTTTCAAACGTATGTGGCCTCCCCCTCCCTCTCTTATCGAGTGCAAATGTATGTTTTCAACTTGGATCCAAGGCGGTGTGTTTGTAAGGCATAAAACCTCCATTTTGGAGTGGAGTTGAATGGGAGGCCACACATGTTCTGAAATGCCCGTTTCGTAACTAAGTTTGGTAAGCCAAAGTACACGAATTTTGGTCTTGACATTTGCCTAACTTTGAGGAGCTTGGGTGCAAACCTGGTCCTTTTTTTGGGATTAAAACTGTCCTTTCCACCTATGATAACAAACAGAGGTTTGATCCTTGCAAAATTGTTGTCTTAGACCGGAGGTGAAAACAAACATTTATATGTAATAAAAGAGGGACCAACCTTGAAACCAAGCTCCTCGAACTTAAGCACATAACAACGCAAAAATCTTTTGCATTGGCTTACCAAATTATTTTTCAAAATTGGTGTTTTCGAATGTGTGTGGCCTTCACATGAAAAAATACGGTTTTAACCAAAGAAAGGGGATCAACCTTGAAATTATGTGGAGGCCACACACGTTTGAAAATATTAGTTTTGAAATGGAGTTTGGTAACACAAGGTAAAAGAATTTTGACCTTAACATGTGCCTAACTTGAGGAGTTTGGTTTGAAGGTTGGTCCCTCTTTTACTAAGTACAAATATATGTTTTCAACTCCAATCCATGACAACATTTTTGCAAGGTACAAAACCTTTGTGTCCCATTGGAATTGAAAATGGATGGTTTGAACTAGAAAAAGAGGGACCAACTTGAAACTAAGCTCCTCAAAGTGAGGCACATAACATGGCAAAAAATCTTTTACATTGGCTTACCAAATTTTGTTTTGAAACCGACACTTTTGAATGTGTGTGGCTCTCTTCAAGCTCCTCAAGATCAGGCGCATGTCAAGGCCAAATTTCTTTTACCTTGGCCCTTTGAACTCTATTTCAAAATCGGTGTTTTCAAATGTGTGTGGCCTCCCCTTCAAGTGGGGTCCACACATGCCCAAAATTGGAGGTCTTCATAAAAAGCCATCTCAGACCAGAGAGTTGAAACCGGATGTTTTTGAAATTTGTGATCAAACTACATATGTAAATGGGCCCCCATTTTCGTTAGTTTCATGACATGTGGCGGGGTTGAAGAGCCGCAAGGTCCCACACCCTTTACAATGTGCTTTGACCAAACACTAATAAATTTACTTGGTTTCCACCCCTCTTTTTCTATTAAAAACAAATAAAAAATTATAATGGTTACTTGGTTTCCACCCCTTTGAGTCTCTATCCAAGGTTTTTATTGATGTTTTTAAGAATCACTCCTATAATACCATGGAGGAGGGTCATTGGAAATTCTATCTTCATAACTCAAGATTTATATTTGTGTAATGTCAATGGAGCCTCTTGAGTTATTATTGCTCTCCTCTCCTTTGTTCCATGACAATGGTATAAAACAACTTCACATTTTGATTCTTTTTCTCATGGTCTCTGGTTCAGAATATGGGTTGGAAATGTTTTTAGGGAGTTTGGGGTGTACCCTAGGTCCAACCATTATTGGGAGGTTACACATAAAGTAGTATGGCAAGCCACCACGAAAATGTGTGATGAGAATTAGGTGGTAGAATTTTAGATGAGTTTTTGTTCTTTTAATATTTTGTGTGACTTGCTTAGACTTATGTGCAAGCCAAAACTACAAATTGGAGAAAAACCAATAGAGCTTAAAAAGGTTATTGCTACAGTAGCCTCCCGCCTAAGTACGCAACTTGAACCTGGGAGGATTGTGCGTACTTAGCCGGTAGGTGCGCACTTTAGGGTTTAGGGTTCCTAATCGCTTGATTCGGCTAGAATGTCGAAGAAACCGAACGGGAAACGCCTCAATGAGTCCCAACGATGTGAGATCATAGCGAAGCTGAGCAAGACGGATTCGAGTCACTTTATAAGCAAGTGGTTGATATATAGGATCAATTGCTCTCCTCCGAAGTTCGAGAAGAGGCTGAGGAAACATTCGATGATCTTAGAAAGTTGTTTGAATTGTTTCAAAGTAAGGCCTGGGCTGTCACCTTGAAAGCCGAATGCAAGAATCTTCAAAACTTGCGCCAAATGACAATCCATGACATGTTGAACTAAATAAACATGAACCCTATTTTTTCGGGAAAATAATGTGTACTTTACCGGGATGTGTACTTAAACGGGTGCATACTTAGGCAGGAGGCTACTGTACATATTTAAAAAGATTAGCATATGGAGCATTAAATAAAAATAATTTTAGTCACTATGGCATAGGAAAGGATACATTACTGAAGGACACACTATTTATTATTGATGCATTATCTCATAGAGATAAACTTTTCCCTATGTTTAGTAATGGACCGCACAGTTAAAGATTAGTTGATATTATCGCAAGTTTTGTAGATTTGACAAGGGTAAGTCATATGTGTGGTGCATTGATGGTACACACATCAAGCTTGCAAAGAAATCTAAAGTATAGAATTGAAAAATCATAATGTCTTACTACAAAGGGTTTGTGATTTTAATCTTTTTTTCGGATGTGGTTGTATTAGCACCTAGTGGGACCCAAGATGCAACTTACCTTCGTGCTTCGTCCTTACATAGAAGATTCATGTAGCATGAAATTGTTGAAGGTGGAGCATTAGATTGGTCGTAGTCATAGAAATGTAATATTAGAAAGAATGAGGTTGTAATAAGCCTACAAGGCTGGTTTGTAGTGGGAGAAGAGTTATCCCATTTGTTTTGTGAAAATCAAGTTGGAAATGAGCAATAAAAGGCAAGGCAAGAGGTGAGGATGATCATCTAACTCCAAACATTATTCATATGCCTTTGTGTATGTGTTCTTGCTTGTGCAATCTCATCTCTTGTCTTATTGAGTTCCTACAAAAATATTATATAGACCAATTCTTAACCTAGGAGGGAAAAACCTTAAACCCTATGTAGTTGGTAATGTAGCTTATCATTTTCTCATCAATCTCCCCAAAATGTATACTGAACATTTTTCCAGAGATGTACAAAGAGATACTTATGACAAGGCATTGCGGCTCGGGGGTTCACTCCCTCTTATCTTTTGCATACACGTGAGTTCGGGACCTATTTATTGGGGGGGGGGGGGGTATTTACCTTGTAGAAAAGATTATAAGGTGATGGTATTTTACATGTAAATATGTTTCATTATTTTAAAATCCCCTATTTTACATGTACATTTTTTACATAATTTATCTACAATGAATATATTGGACCCTATTTTTTATCGCACGTTGTTCTACGATTTTCGCCAGTGAACCCCCCAAGCATTGTGGATTGGTTGTGTGAAAATTGAAAATGCTTTCGCCCCTTTAAAGAATAGGTAACATGTATTGAAGATTATGTATTTTAACGTTATTTATTATGGGCAAGTTACTCTTCATAATATTAAATAACAAGCCTAGAATGACCTTTACAAAAGAGCAGCGTGTGCCAGTTTGATGCACTTTCGAGAGTAAAGGTGGCGTTAATTTTGAATTTTTGAGGCTATTTTTAATCTATTTGGGTAGTTATTTTCATTGCTAAGAATTAATTATGTCAATTCTATGACAAAACTAATGCCAAGTAGAGGTAATGGTACTAATCTAGGCTAGATTAGAATCTAAACACGTCTAAATAGCTATAAGCAAGAAAAAAAGTTGATGGGGTCAAAAAGATAGTTGTATTTTCTTGGAAAGTCTTCCGAAACCTGCATTGGAAACCATTTCAGCAATGGAAACTAGTGTAAGTTTTGACCACGAGTGGGTCACTTAGTGTATTTCACAAACAACTTATGACATAATATAGGGATGATTAAATTATTTTCAAATAAAAATTATGAAGGAATTGCAAATAACAAAGGTTCCATTAAAAGTAGACAATCCCATTAAGTAAAGTGGATAGATGTAATATGTGGCCCAATATTGTTTATTAGAATAAATATAGGGGTTGAAGTTTAGGTTGGTTTTTTTCTTCGGTACCCATAGAGGATTTTCTTTTTGCTCATGATCAAAATCCTATAGAGCACGTGTTGTATTTTTTAGCACACAATCATTTACTTCTTTGGTGAATGCACTTGCACATTGTAATGCATATGGTGTAGAACATTTTAGTTGTCGGAATAACTAAGTGTGGTGTAGTTGTTCGATGTATTAGAATGATATATGCAAGTGTTTGTGCTCTATATGTGTCAATTTTAGCTGGTTGGAAGTATTGAATCTGTAGTTTTCATGGTAAAATAATTTATTAGGTCTCATGTGTAAACACATGGGATCAATGTGTTTCGTTCTAGGTTTGTTATGTGATCAAATAGTGTTGTTGTGTTTTATAGTATGATCCTCAAGCACAAGTTTCTTGCAATGGCTTGTATGAAGTTGTTTTTGTAATAATAAGTATGGACATGGTTTTTGTATGTATGAAATGGTATGTACGGACATAGATTATTTTTTATTACTTAAAAGGAATATAGACTACAATAAGTTTCATTGGCATGGGAAACATAAGTAATGATAGGGTGCCTAAATATAGGTTGTTATATAGAAATAAGTAATTATAGGGAACCTTTAATTTATGCCTTGGAAGTAAATAGCCCTAAACAAATACCCTATGCCACATGTAAAATCCTATAGAATGACCCACTCTTGGTTTTGACATGAAACTTTTCAACCCTCTATCTCCCTCGTCTCTTAACAAAATCCAACCAAAATATCCACTAGAAATGCATTTGGAATTAAACCAACAGAGGTCAAACATCACCTAAATAATCAAAAACTTCGAGTTACAAATGCACATCAAAGTTTATGAATTTTAATCTTCTAAGCAAATGAGCCTTATGAGCTTCTAGAGTTACATAGTACTTCTTTAAAATGTTGTTAAAATATAAGAAAACTTAGTTGTTGGCACTGACCCCACCTCAAAGTTGACCACCCAACAAATAGACGAACAAATTAATTTTAAATGTGTACAACCCAATGTTGCATTCTTATTGGCTCCCAAAATGATGGGCCATGTTTTTTCCCCATCATTTTTGAAGAGCTAGCAATTTGATGGGGAGGCAAACCCCCGTTCCCAACTGTCAGTCTAAGAAAGAATCAACTTTGAACATAGTGACCGGATTTTGGGGATGATGGCGTCAGTGAGGAAAACTACCAGGTTTTCACCTATATGGCCCTCCTTTCAAGTTTTGTAAGAAAATACCAGATACAAGGTTCCAACGACTGCAATATCACCATTGTTCCACTCAAGTGAAGGCCACACATGCCCAAAATTTGGACGTTTTCACAAAAAATTGTCTTGGATCGGAGAGGTGAAATTGGGATGTTTTGAAACTCGGGGCCACATTACATATGCAAATGAGCTATCATTATCATTAGTTTAGTGACACCCCACCTTAAAGATGGCTACTTTACAATCAGATCAAAATATTCATTTTAAACATCTAAAACCCGATGTTGCATTCTTATTGACTCCCAAAATATGATGGTCAATGTCCCCCCCCCCCCCATCTGTTTTCAAGAGTTGGTAGTCTAGTAAAGAGGCAAACCCCTATTCCCAACTGCTAGTTCAATGAAAAACCAATTCATGAAGGTGGCATTAGTGGGGGAATCCTAACTTGTAGCTACTTGGAGTCTTGACGATGAAGAACCTCTGCAAAGTTAAGTTCTTACTACACTTTCTATTAATGGAATAAATGGGTTGCTATTGTTAGAACACATGGATGGACCAAATGTGTTTGCAAATGGTCTTCTAGGATTTAGGGTGTTACATAATGTAATTGCTAATCGAAATATAATTTTAGATGAGTTTTCAAGGGTTGGCCTGCTAGGTTTGGGGATTGTAGTGTTCAAAGTGTGCACAAGTGGTGCTTCTACCTTCAAGTAAATTTTGTGTAAAACCATTAAAAAAATGCAATCCCAATTGCTGAGACATTCAATTGATGAGCAATAACTCATGATCAATGAGTAATAACATGTGAGCCATGATGTCAAATATAGAAAATTCAAAATTGTCACAAATGTAGAGTCCATGCTCTAATTCTTGCATTGAATTTATTAAATTTACTCAACACAATTGTAATATAACCTTTAAGCCTATAAATGAAGGGATTCTATTAACATGGAGTATTGGAAAACATTTTTGTCAAATGTTGATTTAGTTTAATAATCATAATATTGTTACATGCAACCAAAGTATCCTAAAACAATTGAAACTTTTATGTGAACATGTATGGACATATTGAAATATTAGTGTGAACACTACACTAGCATCACTAGTGTTCAACAACACTGGCAAATTGAACCAAGCGCATAACCTTGTAATAGGTATATGTTAGAGTGTGAATGAGCTTGTCATTGTCGTAATCCACTTTGCAAAAAAATAAAATTGAACACGTAGTAAAGGTATTTGCGGTATATCCATATTTTTTTCTTTCCCAAAGCATGGGAGGGCATTGCGGTGAATTCATGGTAGATGCATTGTGGTATATCACCTACCCCATAGGAGATTACTTCCTTTGAGACAATCTTGGTAATCACTCCAAATCCTAGACATGGAGTGGCCATGGCTTCAACATTAGTATTCATCCACAAGGTTGGCGCTTTTCCATCTGTTTTTGTGATATGATGTTGGTGCTAGGAGGTTCCAACGCATTTCCTTTGAAAATTGGGAAGTTGGGTGGGCATCTAGGTTTGGTAGCGCATGAAAATATGAATAAGAGATTGGGAACATTGCAATTGATGAAAGCCTACGACAGGGTGACATGGCCTCCCTTTGTTGCAATTGGAACGATGTGTCTTGAAGTATGAACACTTCCTCCTTCAATGGATTGAATCCTATCTTCATTGGCCCATGTGATGTCCACTATAGGCTAGTCTTAAACATTTATATTTTTTTATTACCACTCACACAATGCTTGATATTGTCAGGGAAAAACCAAAAGTCATGCTCCATATTGTTGGTGGAATAAAATTCTTTCTGCAACCCTTTGTGTGTTGGAGCATGTGTGCCGTGTTTTATGGTTCCGACTTTGGCATTGTACAAAATACATATATTGGCTTGCATTGCCCAACATCTTTTGGTAAATGTGGATGAAAACCTTGCAATGTGCCATAAAGAAGCATGCTAATTAGATTCCAACATTGATGTGGTATGTGTCACACCATGCTCTACAAAAGTCAAGGTCCCTTCTATGCATCTCCCTTTTGACTTGGTGTTTGGGTGAGGAATGAAGTAATCATCTTTGTTGGGTCAATGTGAGTCACATTGAGCACCAGGTGGCAAATTGAGTTTATGTTTGGTGGAATCAAATAGCTCCAAGCTCTCCAAGGCACAACCCTAGGTGTTAAGATCTTCCATCTTTGAAAAAGATTTCATGGTTTCCGTTAATGATTTGGGATCTCCACATTTGGAAACAACCTTTAGTCATAAGCACATTGAACCATAGCCTTTACCAATGAAATTCCTTTCAATCATATCATATAATTCGCAATCAACATGAAGGCTTGGACCAAATCGTCCATTATGGCTTCGTATAGGCAAGTCATCTTGTTACTGGATTGTTGGAGCTATTTGTTGTGTACCGTCACCGCAAGGTTGCATGTTGGCATTTTTGCATGTTGGCATTTTTGCAAGTTCACCTATTGTTACATCATGTGAGCACCATAAGAGTTGGATATGAGAACAACACAATATATAGTGGTTACATGGTGTGAGATGAACATCATTTAAATTGGCAATAAACTTATAATAAGCATACAACACCCCATTTCTTGTAACAGTAAGCCAAAACCCCAACCACTCTGAGAATCCTAGCATGTCTTATACTATGGCAGCTCCAAAAGACAACCGCCGTGAATAAACTACATGATATTTTACAACCCCACCGTCCATTGTTTTGGCTTATTTTTTTGCACATTACTTGCGTTGAAATTGCAATGAAGGTTTGATAAAATTTTGAATGACATTGTTGAGATTAATAGACTAGTGGAATATACAAGTATGTACGAGAACTTCCATTTGAATAGCAAGATCTCCACTACCAAAATTCTTCATGACTGCATTCAAATTAGCTTGAGCAATGTTTGCCATAAAGCCTTGAAGTTCACATTTGGCACTCATTGTCCACCATGACAACATGTAAGTCCTTCTAGAAGAGTGTTTGTGTTGCACCATTTTCATATTGTATGTCACAACATGTAATTGTCAACACCTTACATTATTTGCTATTGTACACATGACACACCACAGTTCTCTAGTCCTTCAAAGTCATATTGACACTAGCTTGGACCCGTGCCATCCCGGCCCATTGCACCTATGCATGTGAATTGATATCCCATACACCCATGCAACCATATGTCCATGCCCATGCTCATATGCCCCCCATGACCCGACACTATGCTCCCATGAAGCACTGTATAGAAGAAAAAAACTAGCCTCCAAAACAAAATTGTCCCTAGTTGGACATGTGTCCATCTTTTGTAGGCTCTCACCACCATCACAAGCTTTGTTGTATATAGATGGTCATATATTATCCACAAATACCCATGTCCCTCCGATGTGTATATGGTTTACTAGCCCCACACCACTGCCTAGAAGGTCTATTGTCACTTTAAAAACAAACATTTTGTCTTTTGATTGTCTTGAGATCTTGCTACCATGGACAAACTTGAAACCCAAATGGTCAATGAGTGCCATAATACTATCTATCATATCCATTCCACTATGCACAAATCCCTTTGACCTTGACAAGAAGTTATGACAATTATGGGATGTTAGAGTAATGAATTTCTCCATAACCACCTCTAACGACAAACCAACAAAGTGATGACCTTCACCATTTGTGGGAGATATGAGAAGGTAATTTGACAATATTTGTTTGCTCATTGCTGTTAATATAAATGAGTTTTTGGCAAATGGCGTTTTCATTGCCTCTTTCACAACACACTTGTAAGACATGCCTAATGACTCACGACATATATCATTGGACACAAGGTGATCATGTACTCCAAGCCAATACAAGCCCTAGGCATCCAAAGGATGTTGAGTGGGCATTTATGATGAACATGGCACAAAGTAGTGCACACATCTTTTGAGCAACACACCTTACACTCCAATTTAAATTTTCCAGGTGCCTCACTATCCACACAAATTGGGATTGGAGTTGATCGAGTCCACTTGGTCGTGTTGCGAACACCCTTACCATGTCGACATCTCCTCATGTCCTTTATTATTATAAAAGGGAAGGCAAGGTGTGGGTTAGTAATAATTTATCGTCCTAAATCCTAAACCCCAAAGTGGCCCCTAGAATTATGCAAAGCCTCACATGCAACTCATGGCCAATCACAAAATGCTATGAATTGTTATATAGCTTCATTATCAAGGATATGCTATAAATTGGGAAATATATATGTACAAGTGCTTCATGGCTAGGGCCAGACGCCCACCTCTTTGAGTTGGACCTCGCCACATTACCAAGGTAAAGGAGATCTACTAAAAACATGAACCACATAGGTTTGTGAGCTTTGCATCTCAAACAGGTTGAGTTCCTCTAGATTAATTCAACACTCCTAATACTAATTTTGGGATCAAATTTCCCAAATATAATGTATCTACATGTTATATTAAAATTGCATAAATTTTCACCTCGGATAATAATGGTAGGGCCCAACTCAAAGTGATGGACGTCCAGAAGGAACACACTAGAGGCCATCTAAGCACATACAAGTTGGATTAATTTAAATAGTAGTTGGCTGCAAGTCGCATGGCTTCCAATTGAATATGTTTTAATTGGGGGGATAGTAAGCTACAACTTGCAATGGAGCATGAATTGGAGTTGACAATAGTGCTAGTTAGGAACACACTGTAACTCTAGTGGACAAGTGAATACAAACCCTCCAATGGTTTATCCCTAATTTGTACAAATTTGGCAGCTAGGGTGTTAGCCCTAAACCCCCACCCTTATTGCGTCCTAGTCCATGTGAGAGCTAAGGGCCAACATGCACCTAACTTGTGTGTTCAATCTAGTCTCCTTGAGTCACATTGTAGCACCCATGCAGTCATTCATAATCCCACACTTTTTATTGAAAGATCACAAGGTAATCAATGTTTAAAAACACTTTCACACCTTGTGACCGCTGAACTACCACACTTACTAAAAGAAATCAATACATCATGAAGGTTGAGCCATCACCCTTCCCCTTATTTCCCTAATACCACTCACTAACTAATTCTAACTAATATCACTGATTAATCTGATTTTCCCGCTAATCCCCGCTACCATTCACTAAATCTTCTTCACCCCCTCGTAACTAACCATTCACCCTTCGGTCTGATAGCAATTAAATGTCCTCAGTCGGCTCCATCTTCCTCGAAATCTGCGCTGTTTGGTTGTGAGCTCCGGCCGTCAAAGCCCGTCAACGGCCCTTCAAGGGCCCGTCACCAAAGTTAGTCCAGTTGGCAACAAACCAGTATACGGTCGGCCAACGTCACCGAGTTCCTCCCACCAGGGCCATTACCAGCTTCCAACCTGTTCATACAGACAACGCCCTTCCATCCAACTTTGACCTGCCACATTAGTGGTAACTCCGGATGGGATCATCCTCAGCTCGCAACCTTGAGTTCCTTTTCCCTGAAGATGTAAATTGAAGCCCTTCATCCACCCAGCAGTGATGTTGTGCTGCTCCCAGATTTTAGATTCAAGCCCAGTTGAAGCTTGCAATGTCCAAATGCGGCAGTGTGATTGATTCCCTGACTCCCAAATGCGAACTCCAATTTACCCTACATGCTTATGCTGCACTGCCATAGAACTCTGAACTTGAGATCGCCGCATTTCCTACTTGAATGTGGTTATGGTGTTAGAAACAATCTGCCCAACACTAAGCTGTACGGATCCAACTCTTGTTGTGCAACCTCCCCGAATGCCCTTGGCTTTCCCAAATCCCCTCAACCTCCTAGCGGCCTCTCAACTTCACCGCCACACCCTGGTTCGGCCCGACTATGGGTTCACCAACTCATTAACCATTTGCAAATTCCCAGCTGGCTACCTTCGGCTGCATCCGATCCAGCAATAGCAGCTACCTTGCTGCCCATCCGTCTACCCTCACATTTTCCTTGCTCTTCCTTTGATCGTGCGCGGCCAGGCTCCGCCTCCGAATGCCCTTCGGTGTTGTTGAGAGAGCTCCCCTGTCGGCCGCAACCGAACTCAACCCCCAGTCCGTCCGAGCTCCGGGATTTACTAGGGAACAGTCCCCTGCCCCCTAGAACGGACATTAACCTCACCCAAAATGGCTTGTAAAATCCAGCCTCCTACCTTAAGCCTAACCCGTATAAATCTAACTACCTAACCAATGATTCAACAACAGTATCAACTATCAACGATTCCGTCACAAAGCCTAATCTAATTTAACTCCCACCTTATCACACTTTTTATGTTTTGAATGTTTTAATGAGAAAATCAAATCCTATTTCTAATAACTTCGTAGCCTAAGACCCTAAACCCTAAACCCTAAACCCTACGAACAAATGAAATTAATAAGCGACACAGCAAATAACCTCCAAATACTACAAAGCCACACACAAACTGCACCACCCACCCCTCCAAACATCACTATTAACCCTAGTAAAAAATGGGCTAAATCAAACTACCCAAACACACCCCTACACAATAATATCCCCACCCCACAACTTCCAAACTACCAAACTAACTTACCGTTAAAATTCCACCCCCAATTTAGCTACTACACAGACGGATCCTTTATAAAACCCAAAGAAATTGCCCCTGGGGTATGGAGAAGAGAAAGAGCTGGATACGGTATCTATAGCCCCAAAGGCTTAAATATCGCCAAAAGACTCCATGGGCATCAAAACATACTACGTGCAAAAATGATGGCTATACACAAAACACTAAGAATCATCAATACAAAATTCCCTAATGAACCCGCATTCATATTCACAAACAGTTTAAACGTATTATACCTACTCAACACACAAATTAAACACCCCACTCTCCATAATAGTCATCCCGACCAAACCACACTCAACTCCATGGTAAAAATCCTCCAAGACCGTACACAACCAATCACACTATACAAAGTCAGAGCACACGTTAACATTGACGGTAATGAAAAAGCGGATAAACTAGCAAAAGACGGGTTAGAATTAGAACACAGAATTGCCATCCACCCATACGAACATGCCCGCGCCATCCCGTATTATTACCAAAAGGACGTCTGGGCCTCGATGGCAGACGTCCCAGACAAAGGCCCAGTAAGATTCTTAGAAAAACAAATAAAAAAATATGATAGGGAAACCAATATAGCAATCATGGCCACACAAACCCCCAACACGTGTAAATGGACAGAAAATATAGACATTGACAAAGAACTGTCCAACGAATTCTGGACAAATCCCTTAATCACAGACAAACAAAAATCATGCCTTATTAAATTCCGCACAGGAACATACATGGGTAATGCTAGAAAACAAATGTTCTTCGGTCACCAGAGGTACCCCTCTATCACATGCCCTATATGCAATTCAAACGATCCAGACACTTGGCTACATGTTCTACTGAAATGCAACCAACAACATATACACTCATTACAAATTAAAAGACATGACAAAGCAGTCGGAGAAATTAGGAAGCTTCTAATCTCGTCCGAAAAATCCCGATGTTTTACTCTCATGAATGCCGGTACCTTCAATAATAACCCCCAAGAAAATACAGTCCCCAATTGGCTACTCCCCTGCACATGTAACACACAAAGATGTCATTGCAACGCAAGATTTCGACCTGATATACTCTGCGTCAAAGGATTACCATATCAAAATGACCCTCCCATTGACATTGACCCTAACCTCACCATACAATTTATTGAATTCACATATTGTAACGACAGATTTTCCCCAGAAACAATAGAAGCAAAAAACAACAAATACAAACCTTTGATTGATAGTATCGTTTCCAGAGGATGGAAAATCGAACCACTTATTGTCATCACAGCTGGGGCCCGAGCTACGGCCCACATCCCATCTATGAAAATACTAGAAGAAAATCTCAAAATACCCCTGGTTACCATAAAAAATACCTTTAAAAACATTAATACCATTGCAATACAATATGCCATGTCCATCCTCCTCCATAAGAGGAGAATTGAAAATCACCAACCGCTCCCCCAAAACTTAGACCCCCCATAAAACCCAAAAAAAAAACTTATATAAAATTTAGTATCTATTTACAGCTCAGAATGAGGGATTGGTGCCGGTTGGTTGGTACAAATTTCCTGCCTTTTACTCACTTGCAACACCAAGTCATGCGTTACATTTTAGACGATCATACGGACTCGACTGAAATCAAACCCGGAACGTCTTAACTCAAACATCCTCCCACAACCAACCGAGGAATCATGACTTGGCGTTCACTCACATAACAAAAACACTAATTATACCTAAAAGGCATGCACCGCCGTGGGCCATAATCGGCCCACGTTATTTGTTTCTTGGTTACTATAGTGTCCATCCTCGAAAGAGGAGAGTAGTTTTGTCCCAGCTTCCCCATGTCATGTGGGCATCGGGTTGTTGGCATTACGAACGGACACTCTATTCATGCCGGCCCCTAAAAGGGACCGGAGTTTCTATCTATCTATCTGGTGGTCAAATGGCCTTGCACTCATCAACAATGGATTTACCTACACTAGAGCCCACGAGCTTTGCCGCAAAGGAATCCAATGTGTTGACATATTTGGGATAGTGAGCATTGCACCTTTCTCTCTTGGGATGAAGCTCAGATTAAGTTCAAACCCATTGCAGTAGAGAATGAGGATTGCATCACGCTCCCATCTCTAAGCAATGTGTGTTTTGCCTTGCTAACACAAGTGAATAAGTTAAACAAAAGTTTTGAAATTGCATTCAAGCCCAAAGAGTTTGGTTGTGGGCCACTTTCATCCTGGATGAGCTTTGTGGGGTCCGCACCAATATCTATGATAGCTTTCATTGGAAACAAATCCTTTTGGGAGAAAGGATTCCTAAGAAGTATGTCAAGCTAATGAAGATTTCGCACCTTCTTTGGGGCATTACTCTTTGGATTATTTGGATTGAACAAAACGATCAAGTGTTCAACCAAGAACAATGGCATGAAGCCAAGGTCAACCACCTCATTTGGAATGACCTCCTTTTGTATGCCAAGGTCAGTTGGGACATGGTGGTTAAGTATGTTGAGATTAATGTTAATTTGACAGAATCTCTCTTTAAAGGCTTCGACAAAACTTGGGGTGCTAGGAATGTCCGTTATGGACGTTACGATTTGAGAATCACTTGGAATTGGAAACATCAATGTATGTAGTTAGTTTGGCACTTTGGTTGGTGACTTGGTGGCTTGGGGGTTGTCCTTGGCTTGGTGGGGTGGATGTGGTCCTTGGTTAGGTGGGTAGTCCTTGGTTAGTTGGCTTGGTGGGTTGTCCTTGATGGGGTCCTTGTTGCTTGGTTTGTTTTGTTACTCTTTACGTGGTGGTGTAGCAGATCCGCGGGACCCCTCTCCCCTCGAAATTAGTACATCTTCCTTGGTTCTTAATGCATTTTGGCATTGGTTTTTGCCCTTTTGTCTCAATTTTTATTTATTTTTGGTTTTCTTCTCCTTAGCATCAAAGAATCTAGCCTTGATGTCTTGACATGCAATTCCAAAATAGCTTCCTCCTAGGAATCAAAGGACTGAAAGTAATCCTCTTGACAACTATCGAACATTACTGCTTTCCTTGGGGCCTTGGATTCAGACTCCCGAGGGTGTTCACGATTCACAAGAATATGATGTTTGGAAGGGCGGCTTCTTAGCTCTCCCCTTTGAGCCTGCCCTATCTAGTGGCATTTTTCACTTGAGGAAGAGGTTTAAAAGTTGGCCAGTTCTATTGTAGAGTGCACCAAAATTTTGTAGTGTAGTGAATCTGTAGTGACAACTAAATGGTCACGAAGGACAACAAGGACAAGTTATAGCATCACGTCCAAATCATATTCCTGAGTGAGGTGCCCAGGTGCATTGGCCTTCTACAAGCACATTATGATATACTGAGCTCAATGAAGAGAACGCATTGAACACCATCTGGGGATTTTCCAGTCAGTTTTGCTTTAAAGTTACCACATCCCAGTCTGATATTTAGATATAAATGCATGAGAACCTCATGAAGAAAGGAAAGCCTATGTGAACTTGGAAAAATGATGGTTCAGCTCACTGCTCGGGGAGAACCGGCGGTTAGTTACAGATGAACCGGTGGAGTTTGAGAAATAACCGGTTGAAGTTGGAGACTTAAGACAATTACTGATCATTTTAGAGGAATCTATAGAAGGAATATACCTCAAATGAATAAAGCAACACCGGAAGATGTCAACATGTAACCAGCTGGATTTAGAATCACTAGGAAATTGACCGACTATATATGCCCAACAACTTCCCGGGCACTGGTTCAGCTCCACCTGCAATTGCCAAGAAGAAATTGCATGTGTTACATTATTCCCTTGGAGTCCAGGCCCTGATTGGTGCACTTGATTCTCCACAAGCTGGTACATCACTCTTGAATACTTTAATTATTTTAAAGTCATCCTTTAAGTCCCATCAGTACAAGTCTATCTTAAAAGAAAAGAAAAGAAAGCTTGGAAATGAGGTCATAACCAATGTTGGTCTTGGTATGTCCTCTGATAGATACCAATAGGTTAATGTTATGGGATCTTTAGAATTTCTTCCGGAAGCAATGGTCTGGTAAAAATAAACATAAACATGACATGAGGGTATATGCATCAGTAATTGAATTTTTTCAAAAAATTTAAGGGTACATACCACACAGTAGGGAAAGTCCACATATTGTGCCAATATCAGTACTCGCATGGTATGTCTTCTTCTCCACAACGTTTGTATAAATTGATGAAATAAAAGAGTCATATTGGAATTGAAATGCCAACAAGACAACATTCATATTAAGAAAAGCATGGCAAAAATGTATGGGCTTCATATCAATATGAAATGGTGATACAATTTGAAATCCCACAACCATGTCCTATATTTCATTGCTTTGCATCGTCTTCATAACACCCCGTCTTTCTAGCTCCGTTTCATGTGCATCCAAATGGACAACCTCATCAACAAAATATTCTTACACGATATCCCCTTTGAATGTGCAACCATCATGTACGTTACATGGCCAATTTCTTTTGTATCATGACTAGTGCATTTAAGTTCTCTAAGTCAAGCATACATTGCTGTAAATTACAAAGGACTCTAGCAATGGAAAACATATGCTCCATTTCTATTTGGGAGCATGGAATTGCAAGAATTTGCCTAGCCAAGAAGCCCACATTCGGGAACTCACGTGCATTTTCTATCCACCATTCTAAAGGTGTTGCCTCCGGCTTTGCATGAATTGTAAACCTCTAGAATAATGACAACTCTTACACAAGCAACCCTTTACCAACCTCTTTGATCATGGCGGGAGCACCAAACAAAGGGTGCACTACTTCATCGATCCCAATTATGATCATCATGACCTTTCATGGATTGCGGATTCAAGGTTGGCTTACCTCTACCAAGAGAGACAAAAGTAAACAATTATCATATTCTTCTAGAAGTTCCCGTGCCGGCACCACATGTACAAGCTCAGTTACACATTTAAGTCCTTTGAATCATGGGTCCAACATAAGGGAAAGCATGTTGTGGGTTTTCTCTGCTTTGAAGGCACAAACAAACCATATGAAAGGATAAAGTACACATATGACCTCACCCGCCATGCGACCATAAAGAACCTCCAACTCTACATCAAAATCACCGGCGCCCATCCACGTGCCTTGCCTACACTTGAGTTCTAAGTGGTACCTTATGTAAATTGTAAGTGCATCAACGAGTACATTGCTAAGCAACCAATACCCCCTAGGTTGGTTGAGGACAAAGTACTTGACAACGGGCTTCAATGCCTCTGTCACGGCACGCGCCACCACCCATGTAACTCCAAAGGGCACCCAAGCTTGCACAACAACATATTGTCTTTGATAGCATATATAGATTGGTTGTTGTTGCGTACTCTGAAGTTTCCTACACATGCACTCAACCACATGAAGTTCAAGCCAAATAAAATACACCACTGCTCACAACATTGGACAATGTTGATGAGGCTTGAGAATCCATCAATTTTTGAATCCAATATTGTTGATCATGTGCACGCTATGTGACCGTGATTGATAATGAGACCACAAAGTCATAAAATCCAAAGAGATACATTGTTGGAAGAAAACCACCTTCGAGGCAAACCTTGTCTTTGTTGGTGTTTTCAATGTCCTTGAGGGGAGACTAGCATCAATACATGCCTTATCCCACTCTTGTCTCCCTTTCCCGCTCATTTATGTCCAAGTTACAGTTTTTTGCAATGCCGTTTGAGCCTTCGATGTGCTCATCTCCGACATGTCTTTGCATAACGTTGTGGCATATTAGCATGCCATGCCTTGCTCATGACATGCCCAAAGCAAGTGCCGGGCACTGTCATCCCAAGTGGCCCACAAGTCACCATAGAGCTCAAAGCCGTTGCCAATGTTGCCAAATTGGCACCCTTGTCCTTCACATAAGCAAACACCTTGTTGGTTAGCTGGAATGTTTGGAGCAGTTGCTTAACAATCTTTGCAAGTGCAAAACCCTATGTGTTTGACGCTTTGATTTATCCCACTGTCACATATTGCAGTTGTCATTCATCATCAACAAAGTTCACCACCATTTTGAATATATCAAACCATGTGCAATTCATGCACAAGTGAAAAGTAATAGAAATAGGTACACACGCACTAGGGCAAGTAACAAAAAGCACTCCATACCCACACTGAAACCCAACTCCAACCCCACTGTCGCACCACAACATTGGTCCCGGGAAGAGTGTCGAAGCTGTTGCTCCACCTGGTCGGGTTAGGGTTTAGGGTTTAATTGTAGAGTCCACGTATATGCCACAATAGGGTTTCAGATGGGTATGGCCTTGGACCTATCCTCGGGCTGGATTTTGAGTGTCTTGGCTCATGCCCTAATCACACCAAACTTTCTGTCCGGTTCCAGCCGTGAAATGGCTGAGGATTATGTTCAGAAATAGATGTTGGCCCACCACTTTTCACACTATTATAGCCAGACACGGGTAGATCACTCCATTGTCAAGTTGAACACCACATGCCACCAAAAAAAATCTTCTTTTGGTAAGTTGCACCACCAAAATGGGTCAAAATTTTATCAATTTTTTTTCATGAGTAGATATACACAGTACCTATGACATAGTTAAAAGTGGTAACTAAATTTGATGATTTGTTTTTTTCATAAAACATACCATTTCTAACTAGAATGACACATAATTGAACTAAAACAATTACTAAAAAAAAATAAAGATGACTAAAAATTTCAAAAAAATATACAAAAGATACTATCAATGATTATGTATATGTAGAAAAAATATCATAAATTTTAAAATTATATATGGCATGTAATATAGGGGTAGCAAACTTTGGCTGCACGTGGTGTCAACTTGACAATGAAATGACCTCCCCGTGCAGCCAGAGATGTTGACGGATGGTGTTTGGACTGACCAGTGTGATCAGCCCCTCACACCCACCTACATACCCTCGTCAACCCTATATACTAGACCAACACCAGTCATGACTATATGTCTACTTTGATAGAGTGGAGGGAAACACAAAACATACGATTGCATTCATCGGTCAAGCCTCAAGGTAAAATGCAAACCATGGTCCACCCAACAGGGCTTGAGCCCATTTATATAATTACCCAAGATGGAGTGAACAACTTGGATGTTTTGCATTTTTTTCATTTAAGAAATATTCTGTAATTAGGAAAGATGACCATACTTTGGCAACATGGTGTCCTTCTCTGATTTTTCTAGTCGGTGTATTCATGCATAAGTGATTTCATTCTCATTTTTCTGGTAAATCCTAGTCCAAGCCATTTTCATGTTGGCATAAGTTGCTTGGTCTTGTTGAAGGGGAGGCCACACGCGTTAAAACGCCGATTTTGAAATGGATTTTGGTGGGACAAGGTAAATTGTTTTGGGCCTTAACATGTGTCTAACCTTAAGGAGATTGGTTTCAAGGTGGGTCCCTCTTTCATTGGTTAGAGACGTCCGTGTTCAACTCTAGTTGGAAACGGAGGGTTCGATAAGCCTTACAAAATTGTTGTCTTGGATCGGAATTGACAATGCACATTTCTACCCAATAAAGAGGGGCCAAACTTGAAACCGAGTTCAAAGTTAGGCACATGTTAAGCCAAAATTCTATTACCTTGACCCACCAGACTCCATTTCAAATCCACCGTTTCTAAATGTTTGTGGGCTCCATGTGTGTCTCATGTGAAGGCCACACGCGTTTGAAGCACCGATTTTGAAACGGAGTCTTGTAAGCCAAGACAAAAGAATTTTGGCCTTGACACATGCCTAACATCAAGGATCTTGGTTTCATGGTTGGTCCCTCTTTTATTGGGTATAAACGTCTGTTTCAAGTTTGATCCAAGATGTTAGCTTTCCAAGGCTTAAAAACTTCCATTTCCGATTGGAGTTGAGAACAAACGGATTTAACCCAAAAAAGAGGGACCAACCTTGAAACCTAGCTCCTCAAATTTCGGCACATGTCAAGGCCGAATTCTTTTACCTTGACTTATCAGCTTCCATTTCAAAATTGACGTTTCCAAACGTGTGTGGCCTCCCCTTCGTCGAAACATCGTTTGCCATATAGTGTGAGGGAGATAAACTCATGTGAGCAGTACTGTATTGGGACTGTAAGTTCATTCAACTATCCAAGGGCACAGCCAAGGTGACCATCAGAAAAAAAGAAAAAAAAAGAAAAGAAAAAGTACTGAAGTAACCATTGTCAATTTCATATAAGTAAAATTTGAACAGATTCTATCTTTCGTCCAAATCCATGTCTAGACCAATTATTTCTAGACAAACATTATTGATCTTCGGCATCATCCTGAATGATAATTAAAACTTGGAGATCAAGAAGTGGCAAAATGGAGTGACTGAATCCTAAACATGAGAATTGTCTGAGTTTAAGATTTCAACCAAAAGGTATGGAGATTCTATAATTTACACTGCTTGTGATGAGTTTGATCAGGCTTCAAAGATAAGGCATTCATATTCCCTAAGGTTCACTCTTAGAGTCTTAAGATTAAGCCTGATCCTTGGCAAAAAGTTACGATCGATCATGAAAGAGAGCATAGCCAATGGACACCGTTTATGGTATTTAGTGTCGCTTACTATTTGGAGTTACACATTGCTATAGCATTTTATTGTTAATGTAAATTTTTATCAATTAAAGATGTCAATGTTCTATAGCGTCCAAACAATCAATTTGGCCTTTGTTGGTAAAAATAAAAAACTGAGATTTACAGTAATAAGTTATAGCATAGTAAGTGACACTAAATACCATAAACGGTGTAGTGCTACTAGCAATTGAGGCAGACCGAACAGCAAACACAACACTAATGTCGACAACTGTACTTGAGTGGTATGTGGTTAGATGTGGATCTAAGAACTGAGAAAAAGACACGTGGTTAAGAGAGATTTGACTATGTGCTTAAAACATGCTAACCACTATGGGCTCAATAGCCAACACGATTGGGGGACCTATACAACCACTTAATGAGCATGAGGATCCTCACTTATCACCAAGAAAACATTCTATGAGCACTGAAATTTTGTTAGGCAAATGGCTACGTGCGCGATCGGCATTTGCTAATCATCTTGGACAAATAGCGTGTGTCAAATCCGACAAGAAATGGGTGCAGAGAGACAAGTATCCATGTAAGGCGTGCCTACCTTTAGAAGGGATATGCATCTATACCTTATTGTAGATCACCACAAATACATCCCAAATTTCGAGTTCAGGCAGCAAGCCCCGAATAGCAGTGTGCCCTGAGACTGGACCTGGACTTGTCGACAGCACTGTGCTCGAGGTGCTGGTTTTCTGTTAAGTAACCGGCCAGTCCTCACGTCGTAAGTTGCTTGGTCAAGTTCAACCCCAAAGAGGTAATGTTTTTTTGGGTTAATATATAGCCTGCACACCCCCCCCCCCCCCCCCCCCCCCCCGTTTACTATAAGCTCCACAATCCACTAGTTTTTTGTTACTGCAGCTGGGGTAGCTAGGTGTGTGGGGTAGGAGAAAGTCTATTTTGGTTTGGTGCATGGCTGCCATGAATTATTCATAAAGAGCTTATTTGGGGCCAGGTTGAGGATATGGGGTCCCTACATTTCTCATGATCAGGGCTCAGGATTCAGTCGATGGATCAACACAGGGGGGCAAAAGTTCAGAGTTAGACACGAATTAAACATTTGATTTAGTGTGGCATTAGCATTAGAATTGGTGGTTCACGGTTATTAGAGTGGACTTCATGGCTTGTCATGGGCACGAGGCAAGAGGCAAGAGGCATACGAGCTTCTAGTGTGCCTCTCATTTTCTGTGAATAGTTGTAACCTGAAAGTGACTTCATTTAGTTGATTTGACATCAGATTCCAAAGTAGACGAAACGTTACAATGTTCAGATGAATCAACCACTACCTTATCAGGGTACCTGTTGAGTTTTTTTTAACATGGATGGAAGAGAGGTAGCGACTGTAATATGCAACAAGTTTCTCTCAACCTTGTCACCGCCTCGGTGATGGCAGGAGCACTAATATGGGTTCATAATGAATAGTGCAGGCCACTCCAAATCACATGTTTAGTGTCGTGGTGGGCAACATCTACACACCTCCTAGATACTGGAGAGGGAGGTGATGGCTGCTGCATGCACCTGCAAACTTCGAGTCGTGCGTGAGAATCACATCTCCTGATCCCCGGATCGTATAACAGTAAAGAGCTACTCGAGACTAAGAATCCTTCCTTGATCTCCCTGCAGGTCTGCACCTGGGAAGATCAGCTGCCTTCAGAAGTTGTGGGAGTAAGGTATGTGGCCCTAGCTAGCGTGCGGCCTGGGCACATCTAATTCCACAATCAATTTGGACAGCACTTAAATCAAATCAAGAATTGCCCCACTCATCTGCTTAGCATTTTCTGATTTGAGACATTTCGAGTTTTATCGTTGCACAGGTCATAGGAGGTCTAAGTGAAAGATTCTCTTTATCTACTTCCAAAGTGATCAAATCATAGGCCCTCCCAATTGTGATGTTGACGATTGAACCTTGAGCCTATTACAATGGAGTCTAGCTATATTTCGGGCACGTAGTCCAATCTGATCGTTACACATGTCTTTTTGGTTTGTGTTGATGAATATCAAAACTCAAAGTCTTGCCATAAACCACCACTCGAGCATAGGTGTCCAAATGAAGCCCACATGCATACCGTATTTCAGGCTTTAAGCCACTCTGGATAATGATGTAGAAGCCTAGAACCAGGCGTCATTACAGGAGCAGCTATATGGTAAACCCCTGAGCATCCTTGCGCCCATATAGTTGCTGCTGCTGTAATGGCCATCATCGGGATCACAAGTTGACATGATTATTATGTCTTCAGACAGACGGGAGCTTCAGGTCCTGTTCTATGTACATAGCTGATGAGCCCGAATCCTGATGTATGTGTTAAGATTCTTGGGAGCCAGTCAAAAGAGCTTGGATCAGAACTTAAGTTAGACGAAGAGCCTGGAAGGTCGGTGCACAGCTAAAAGCTCCCTAAAAGCCCAGCTGGTGTCAGTTAAAACTACAGGCCCCACCATGAGATGTTGTTTAATGTTGTTTATAGCCTGACATACTTCTGGGATTCACACTACCTAGACCTCTCAATTAGACCGAGTCTCGATGATGTCGGTAGCTAGCTGTGCGCGTGTCGACATGCTGCAGCTGTAGACTCTGTGCACTGTGTTGTCTAATTAGTGTGGGTTACCACTTGGAGTTACCCATTGCTATTATTTTTATTTTTTATTTTTTATTTAAATTTTTTGCCAAGAGTATCAAATTCTATCCAAACAACATACGTTGTTAGTGTGCAAACCCAAGGAATAGGATATAACTTAGTTGGTAAGAAAACGGTAATGTCAGTATAAAAGTTACAGCAATACGTAACTCTGCATGGCAATCCACACTAATGATACAAAACAGTGTATACTAGCGATTGAACTGGCCCGGTCGATCCAATTCATGCAGGAGCTAGGTTAGCCACAAACCGAAAGCGTACTCACTCCAAATATCTCTTATCGATCATCCATGACCATAAAACGATGCATGCATGTCTGAAAGATTCGGCCTCTAGAACCATGTGAAGATGGAAACACCATGAGATGCAGAGAATTGATTAGATCAAGGGATGATAGAAAGATATATATCCCAGTGCCACCCGCATGCTCTGTCGAAACTATACAGATAGAGATGTACCAGAAATTTGAATCACCTTGCAGTTGAATTGAGTGCTGTCCCTCCCAGCACATGTAGCTCATGATCCCCATGAGTCCAATCTTTGCTGGTTGACTTAATGGGGCATCGTAATGATCATATGTTTATGATATCCATGAGACAACAGAAGACAAATGAATGCACTTAGTGTAGGTACTGCATTAATATCATCACTCTTCACGGGTACCATGGCAGACAATTACAACACCTCCAACAACAACCACTACCACTACAGGAATCGCGGTTCCTTGATTGAGTACCCCACAGTCCGGGGAGTTTTATACAAAAATTGGTACATTTCCGATCTTTTATAAAGACATTCGGATTTTTATTTTTTTGCTCGGAAGCTACCTAAATCCAATTTTTATTCTCGGTTAAAAACCGATATTTAACTTTACCATTCGGTAATTTTCCGACTTTCTCAATTTCATTTCGGTATGTTTCCAAAGATTTGTATTATATGTCGGATTTGTTTTTTTAAATATTGTAAAAAAAATTGGTGTTATGCTTTTAAAGGGGTGAATTTGTGTTGATAGAAAATCCAAGTATCCTTGGAAGGATTTGAACCTTGCCAAGCCCCCACCAACTTGGGGCCAAGGATTTAGCCTTTAAAAAATATATAAATCCAAAAAGGGTTCATACATTATTTAGAGGCTAGTTAGTACAACAATACATGCAACTTTTAAACATCCGTATCCTCAGAATTAGAAAACATTGTTGAACTTACTGAACAAGATGCATCACTTGCAGAAGACACATAACGTGAAGGATTAGCATATAAAAACCGGTATTTGGTTCTAGTTTTCCACAAAGGAATTGCCTCTTCAATAATATTTTCAAAATTTTCATTTGGTCCCTCTAAAGCAATTCTAAGCATAGCTTCCAAATTTTTACTCCCAAGTTTGTTTGACACTTGTGTTTTTATTAAATTCTGGACACTGAATCCTAAACCCTAGACCCCAAACTTCATCCCACGCTTTGTACTTCAGGCGCCATGCACAAAACTGCAGTGTGATGTCAATGTGAAGTCTCAGAATCGCTATGAGAGATCCAGGAGATTCAAGAATCGTTGTGAGAGATTCAAGAGATCCAAGAGACGAGCATTGGTTCCGCACAAGTTTGTTTCCTACTCTTCAAGACTTATCTACAAGATTTCAAGAGATTCACGACCTCTGAAACAGATGTCTCCGACTGGATTGCAGTGGATCGCCGCACCGAACTGAACCTCCGAACTGGACCTCTGAACTGTACCATGGCAGACAATTACAACACCTCCAACAACAACCACTACCACTACAGGAATCGCGGTTCCTTGATTGAGTACCCCTGCTTCTCTTCCACAAGATAGGTAATTCGCAACCTATATATATATATATGGATTGGGAATCTATTATTGTACTGAACTACAAAACCATCCGGTGGAAGACAACCAATGGTATTGATCTTATGCTAGATGTACAACCACAACACCTACGGCAACAACTATAGGAATTGCAGTTCCTTACTCTTGGTTTACTTCCATTAGATAGGTAATTTGCAATCTATGAGTATGGATTGGGAACCTATTATAACACTATATTCGTTAATTGGAGACTTTTTGCTGATTTTGAGACTATTTAAGGACGTGGCTTTCACAATTGTAGGAAGGAAAACAGTACAAAGATGCTATGTTCCCAAATTAGGATTCAGATATGAGACTCAAATGCATGGAAGTACACAGACGTAAATAAGAAAACGAGATATATGAAAACATTTGCATATACAAAATCGATATCATATTTATTGAGTAGGGTTGAAGTACAAAATACATGTGGAATATCCAATATTAAGCCAAAGTCCTAAAAATATAATCCCTCTACTAAATGTATGTTAATAATAGCCTATATGTTTGGATTGTGAATACGACTCGCTACTTGTATTTTTGCCTTAGCCTTTGCGGCCGTTTCTTTTTCTTTTGCTTTAATGGCATCCATTGCTCTAAAGATCTCGGCTCCGCGGCTGTAACCTTGTTTATTGACTGATCCCGAATATGTGCCATTTGCCCATATTTGTTGAACCGCTACCGATTTGTTGGTTGTAATATTGTGAGTGGAATAAGAATGCGTTTGGGAAACCGAATGTCTTGCACTCTTCCGTAGGGCCAAACAACGATCAGACTCGCAAGAAGCTGTCTTCAGTGTTCGCCTATCCAATGACGAAGTCGATGATGCCCGGCCCACATTCGTGTACATTGGGGTCTGAACAATGACCATAAATATATATAATGAAGTGGGTTAGTATAAGTGGTTACAAGTTACGGATGGAAGTCCAAAAAACCCAAGAAGTTGAAATGCACTAATACACGGAAATCATCAAGGAAAAACTTGAGAATGCCAATAGTTGGGCACCTTCGCCTTTGGGGCGCTGGTTAGAGCTTTTGGGACATCGACGGGTGTAGATACAAGCCCGAGAGGGACGTTCGCAAACGCCGGGACATCAATTTGGGGTTCATCCATGCAAAGGCGTCTGGTCGACCGTGGGTTACGGACGTGCTTCTCACTGCGGAGGGGAGATGGAGATGGACTTGGAGCGTAATTGAGTTTTGCAACCTTTGCAGGAGGGCTATCCACGACTCCGTCTTCAAACCCGGAGTCTTTGGAGTAATCAACAGCATCGGCAGCATCGGCGGCCGAATATTGGAATAGTGAAGGCATTGCAACGTCGCTCATACCAAGGGAAGGGGAGCCGGTGTCTGCCTGAGATGCAAACATGCCATTGACGACACTTTTGGGTGCTTGGTGAGGCAACTAAGACACAAAAATACATTACAAAGATAAGGGGAGAAATGTTAGACATTTACATGGAGAGTCCAAGTACAAACCCAAAATCATCAAAGTTTTCATATTAATTTATTGAGTCTAGCGTAGCCGTACAATCTCCTAAATTCCTCATCTTGTGGGCCTAGAGGCCTATTGCCAATTGGGTTGGAGAGCACAAAATCCGGGACACTTCCGGGGTGATAGGCAAGCCTCCTAATGTAGGGTCCTAGTTCACTCTCTAGAAAGTTGTCATTTTTATCGCTTTCCCAAGGATCCGGGAATATGCAATTGCCCGGGGGATTGAGAATACTCTTTGCCGGGCTGTCGTCAATGAGGAGTGTGTTATCCAGGGTGGGCCAACAACCGTGGGGAACCCCCTCCAACATAGGGACGCCCACCCAGAGGTTCTTCCTCAGGACCTTTAAGAATTGAGGCCCACGACCTCCTCCGACCTTGGGTACAATATTGCCACTACGGTCATAGAGGTCATCGCAGTGTTCTTGACCGAGAAGCAAGCATGGCATTGCGAGTTCTCGGAAAAGGAAACCGACGATGGCCTTCGTGTTGTCCATGAGCATAGAGCTCCAGATGATGACATGGGCGAAGCCAAGGACCTCACGAAGGAAGCTCCTCAAACCGGGGCGGGCACGTACAACCTTCTTATTTATGAGAGTATCGAAATGTCCGCCGTAATCCATGTCTTGTGGACTACGGAAAGGCCCCTTGGACGCACTATTCGAGATATGTTTGGATTGACAAAGCACCCCATTGAGGTCAAATATTATGAACGGTTTCATCATGGGCGCGCTTGGTTTTCCCGCGGGGTTGCGACATATCTCCGACGGACCCTGTGATGGAACATTCTATCTAGATAAATGGTACTACTCAAGAAAACCAATTGACAAGCATGGATAAATTCAACACAAATTATAAGGCCAAAAATAATCCGAACCATCCAGTTGAAAAATTGGTATTAATGTAATTGGTGATACACATTTGGTGAATAATATACATTGTCGCAAAAAATATCTGTTGAAGTTAATGGAATCTATGCTAACAAAATTGTATCCACCCGCCGGGCGAAGTCGAGGATTGAACTCGATAATATACACACGCCACGAAGGAGGCAGACAAGGAAGTTTCGGACGCGCGTCCGTAATGTGGGAGGCATGCTCAAAGGTTGATTACCTCTTCAGGGGCGAGGTCCGCGCCAGCAGTGCCTCCCTCACCTGGCCCCGTCATGGGCACAGGCTCCGGACGCGCGCCCGCAAAATTGTCCAGATCTTCGACCACCAACAAGGTGTCTCTAGCCACTTGCGACCCTTGAGTATCCACGTAAGGCTGATCCTCATCTGTGGAGTCTTGGCTGCCCCGCATATGTACATCTTTATCGCCGATGGGGGCGTTGCCTTCATTGACATCCGTCTCGGCGGCACCCGCCATGTCACGTGCCGGTATCTCCTCCACTCCTGTAGGATGAGAGGAGGGCTCCTCTGGAGTGGCGACAACAAGGGGAGAGGGCGGGACAATCAACGCGGGGGCTGGATACGCATGCTCGGGTATATACACCGCATGGCTACTAGACGGAGGCCGCATGAGAGTGGGGGGCATAGACATGACGGCATCGGGAGCTGTATAGACTACAGGGGGTCTTGCCTGCAAGCTCTGCATCAGGCTCATAAATTGTTGACTTTGGGCCAAGAACTGTTGATTTTGGGCCATGAGATCGGCGTGCCTTCGAGCAGACTCCAACCTAGCTTGCTCCATCTCAGCTTGGATGGCGGCCATCTTTTTGGCGTGCTCTTCGTTAGCTTCTCGAAGCCGTTGGTCAAGCTCTTCTTTCATTCGCCTCTCCATCTTCTCGTCCAATTCGGACACTGACATGGGCTCTTTCTTCACCTTGCCAGGTTCCGTAGGCAAGGCAGAGATGGCATTGTGAATCCTAATCTCATCCTCGTCTTCATCGGAGAGCTCCAAGACCGCGCCTTCAGGGTATTCGTTGTATGGCATCTTGTTCCTCTTTCGTCGACTCTCACGATATAGAGAGATATCAGGCCTCAATATCAACTCCAGCACATCCCTCCCCTCCATAGGGGGTAGATCTGAATGTTGAGATCCCCCTCCAGATGAAGCGGTGCATCCGCCTTCTGCCGCAAGGTCCACATCCTTCTCGGCCATAACTCTTGGAGCACGAGATGGACCCGCAGTTGAGGGAAATCCAACTCGAGAGGTGGGAGTCCCAAAAGGTGAGAGAACAGGGGTATGAGGGACCCTTATCGGAGTAAAGTTTACGCGTGCCTCCTGCGCATCCGTGTCGTCTGTTCCCAGCAGGAAAACACTTGGATTAATTGGGTCGCGAACAAGGCCGTGTAAAGGCTCCTGTGTGGAGGGTTGCGCTCTTGGGGAACTGGGATCTTGGTCCTCTTCAGGGTCTGTCTCCATTCCGGGCATTGCCTCTTCTCTAGAAGAAAGAGGCACAACAGGATGGGGTGTAAGGACGTCCATGATGTCCTGGATATCCATTTTGGAGGCCATTACCCTGTGAGTATGGGCGTCATCGTAGTCGGAATCCTGCACAAAAGAATTCACCTGCAAGCCAAGCATCTGGACCATAACAAGAAAATTAGATAAGAACAATTGTGGTGATTGCATATAAATGAGGCTAGATGTCAACACGTTATACGGACATGCGTTCGTAAAACCACCACTCAAAAGTTGGACAATTTTACAGACGCACGGTCGTAAAATTCACATGCACCTGATACTGGGTTTTTACGGACGCGCGTCCGTAAAATAACTATGCAAAGATAGGTGGGTTGAAAGACAAACAAATACTCACCAGTGCTGCATACATAAACTTCGTGCCTCCAAAAACGTTGTAAACTGTCTCACTCATGACAGTTAAAGCCTTCAAGACCCCTATATAAAAGTCCATCCGGAGCTCGAACGCCGGATAGATTGCATGCATTGTCTCCTCAACAAGCTCCTTGGGATGTGGTGGCGGCAACGAATAGACTTTCCTGAACACCTCGTGTGGTTTAATGGGCAATCGCCCAGTTGGGGAAGACTTGCGTGTTAAGAAATAAAGCTGCACAGCTCCCACTTGCTTCACCCCCCTTGCCTCTTGAATGAAAGTGATCCCTTCTGTCTTCGCTGGGATGTAGGTGCTGTGGTACATATCGTATTCGAGGTCCATCGTTGATGTGTACAGATGGACAATGGATGTGGACCTCTCTTGCTCTACAATCCATAACCACACATGAGGCTCAAAGAGGGCAGGCGAGCGATAGCTCTTGAAGGCTTTTAAGAAGGGCTCGTAGAAGGGTGCTCCCGCAACGTCTTGCTTCCAAGCTCCGGGAATTGCACGAAAATCAAAAATGGCGAAAGGGCAACCCCTGGGGTCATCTCTCACAGAGGCTCTTGAAGCATGGGTGTCCCATGTGCCGAACTTCATGCCCTTTGCGACCGTGCAGAATCTTGCAAACCCTCCAAATTTCGCGTTCTTTTTCCTATCGAGAAAGTGAACGTACAACCCTGCCTCCCTCTCGTCGATGGATCCCTTCTTTTCGTTCCTTCTAGATCGTTGGGCAAGGAAGGATGATGCCCCTCTTATCAAAGCTCGCATTGAGATGCCATTGATGTGGTATTCACCCTTCAACTTCCTCCAATTCTCCCACACGATCTCACCATCACTATTAATGAGGTTGTGGGTGGGTAGCAATTTGCTAATCTCCCTTACAGCCATGGTCTTCTTCTTTCTGTAATCGCACCATTCCTTAATGTGGTACGTGCATGGCTTCATGTGCTTCGGCCGCTTCAGAAAGATTTTGGGATAGGGCAGAGTTCTTCTAGGAGTTTCTAGAAGAATGTGTTCTGCTGCCCTATAGAGCTCCGAGTCCATCAATCCTTGGAGGGGACGAAAGAACTCTCGCAGGATTGGTGGTACCTTAACTTTTGAGTTGCTCTTGTAGGTGTTCTCCGTATCTGGATTGACAAGGTCGCCGTTGTTGTGGGCATCGAAAAGTCGCAACCATATTGACCACGTCTCTTCTGTTGCAGTGATGAGTTTGAGTTCGCCTTTTAATTCATGCACTGTTTTCATGCCGCTTGTCTTCATGTCTATACTCGAGAACTTTGTCAATATGACATTGCTGAATGTCTGCAAGAGGCACGAATTGCAAGAAATCAGAACACTGAATTCAGTACAGATTAAATTCAAATATTTGAAGTAGTGGGAGGAGAAGGGCCACATTTACGGACGCACGTCCGTAAATCTATTTGAATAACATACCTGCCATTTTGGGTTCTTCACGACTGCATTATCTCTTTCTTTAGGGGGACATTCATGCTCCACCCACAAGGTCCTCCCAGCCACGATGTTGGCTGCCCATGAAGCCTCGAACTGCCTCACTTTATTCCCCTGGTTCATGAAGGCAGATATTGCTATGAGCTGGTTCGAGTCCTTGGAATGCACGACGAATGCCTTCCAATATCGGATTGTCTCCTTCAATGGGTTTTTCCACTCGTCGTCTTCAAGGAGAGCTTTTGCAGCCATTACACTATGTTGGCCGTCAACAATGTAGAACTCTCCATTCTTGAGAATCGGCCAATTCTTTTCGTTGACTTCAACGATAGGATCCTTTGGTGTTACACAAATGGTCTGTCTGTCAAACTTGGGGTTGTTCATGATGTTGTTCATTTGCCACCATACCCCGCTTTCTTCTTTTGCTCTGGTATTCATACTTTCGGTGCCCTTGTGGCATTTGTAGACGTCTACCTCGAAAGTAAAATACCTGCCAAGGGGCCAGCATCCCTTCGTCTTCTCATCGAACTCTTGGAATATTTTTGTTGAGAGTTCGGCGTCAGGGCGTTGACCCTTCTTGAGGAGTGGAGCCACAGTCAGTGTAGAGCTGACATCCGGACCCTCTGTTAGTCCAGAGTCCATCTGCGAGTGAGAGCGTTTACTCGTCTGTCTGCTCCCTCTTGATGCACCACTCTGCGAGGGCCTTGAGGAATCCGGCACTGGTTTAGGCACACGCTTGGGCCGTTCAGGAACGACTTGTTTTTTCTTCTCTTTCCCCTTTCTGGCCTCTAGCAAGGCTCCATTTACTCTTGTTACATTGTTCAAGAGTCGTCCAAGCCGCTTCCCCGTCCAAGGTGCATTACATGCATAGTCTTGGAACTCCGTCTGAAGATTGAAGCAAGCCGCATCTGTACTACCATTTTCACATTCATTTTTGTTGAATGGATGGTAAAATTCGTGCAAAATAAATGTTACTCGGTCTTCTTTCTTTTCAAGGTCTATTACTACATAGTCCCCTTGTGCCACTGCACACTCTACTATCCACGATTTAAGCTTTATCCACTTCTCAGCTTCATCTATGTCTGTCTTCATTTGATATGCAAATCTAAGCACATATATTTCTTTCTCGTCCTTTTCTACCAGTACTGTCCAATTATCCACAATTTCATCTTGTGGCTTGTAATGGTCGTTGGGACTTATGTCTTTGATGGCTTCTGGTAGCGGAGGAATGAGAGCTTCTGCAAACATCTCAATTGCATGTCTCTTTTTAGATGCCATCTGCAAATGATAAGATATATATGTTAGAATTCTTGGCAAAAGATATAGATCATACTTTACGAACGCGCGTTCGTAAAGTTTTGCAAATTTTCTCAATTACATTTTTTGATCGAAATGAAAAGATACATTTTTCCAAATACGCATAACGCGTATATTATATACTCAAATATCTCTATAAGTTACGGACGCGCGTCCGTAAACTTTGCAAAGATAGTATGGTGTTAAATATCTATGTATTCAAGAACGCGCTTCCGTAACCTCTGCACATATATTATATATAGTTGATTCATAGTTCTTCCCAGTTTACGGACGCGCGTCCGTAAACTTTGGAAATATTTTAGATGGGAAATGTCTCTTCTACTTGCAAAATCTATTGCATTTACGGACGTGCGTCCGTAAACTCTATACATATATTTTTTGAGAGTATTGTTTCTCACATACACAAAGATCCACAAAGTTTACGGACGCGCGTCCGTAAACTTTAAGGATTATAAAGTCTATTCTAATATGCCTAATATTATAATATTTGGCTTCGTTTGCGTAATATGCTGTTTGGGAGTCTTGTTTCTCACCTACACAAAGAAACACAAAGTTTACGGACGCGCGTCCATAAACTTTGAGTATTATAAAGGCTATTTTATAATGCCTAATATTACAATATTTGGCTTCGTTTGCGTAATATGTTGTTTGAGAGTCTTCTTTCTCACCTACACAAAGATCCACAAAGTTTACGGACGCGCGTCCGTAAACTTTGAGAATTATAAAGGCTATTTTAATATGCCTAATATTACAATATTTGGAATCGTTTGCGTAATATGCTGTTTGAGAGTCTTGTTTCTCACATACACAAAGATCCACAAAGTTTATGGACGCGCGTCCGTAAACTTTGAGGATTATAAAGGCTAATGTAATGTTTGCGTATTCCAATGTTTTCATTAATGCTCTGTATTTTTCGGGACTTTACCTTGTCGTCCAATATGGTTTTGTCCTCCAAATAAGAATGCAATCTTACTTCACTGCAATAGCAAACACTGCACTGCAGATTGACAACATAAGGCACTTTCAGAACACTGACATGTCCAAAACTAAATGATTTTTAGAATGTAGCCATAGACAAAGTACTAAACAAATTCAGAATTCCTTGAAACTGTAATCTCACATGCTCTCATGCTAACCTTAAGCCCTAAACCACAACAACCCAAAATTGCAATCATACAAAATGCAATTGCAATGTTCTAAAAAACTTACCTTTCTAGAGTGTTTGCTCCTAAACCACAACTAGCTACTCCTGGTGCAGCTAATACCAACTGCAAATGAACAATAAAATTGAGGTCAGAAACCTCTAGTAATTCAATGTGCACATGCATGATTCAACATTGAGAACTACTCAAAAAAAGTTGTTCATAAATCAGATTCATGCAACACAAGTGAAAGGAAACTATTCATTTGTATGCAAAAAATATAATGAACAACATGGTGAAGCTACAACTGAAACCCTAATGAGCAACATCTGAAACACTAATTACCCTTGCAACAACTGAAATCAACAACTGAAAACAACCTAATGAGCAGTACCAAGCAACAATGAGCATCCTAATGATCTAATGAGCAACAAGCAAGCAAGTAGCAAGCAGAAATTACTAATGAGCTAATGAGCTAATAAGCTAATGAGCAGCAAACAAGGAGAACTTACTCTAGCTCTGACGCGCGTCAGCAATTGACCAGCAAGAATGGGTTTTGAATTGTAAGGAAAGAGATGCAAGAGAAGCAAGAGAAGCAAGAGAAACAAGAGAAACAAGAGAGGAAAGAGAAGATAAGTAAGAGAAGCAAGAGAAGAGAGAGAAGAAAGTGAAGATAAGCAAGAGAAACAAGAGAGCAAAGAGAAGATAAGCAAGAGAAGGAAGCAAAAGCGCGAAGAGAAGGGCAAAAGGGAGCTGGTGCACTTTGAAACCCTATAACCTTAAAGCAAGAGAAGCAAGAGCAAAGTAGAAGGAAAATAAGCAAGAGAGGATAGAGAAGGAAAGGAAAGGCATGAAGAGCGAGGGCGAAAGGGAGCTGGAGTACTTCGAACCCTAAAACAATGGCGTGCCTCCACGTGTCCCTACCCCAAACGTCGCGCCCAATCGCCGGCCTATACCCTTACGTGGCATCACCCTACTGGTCTATATTTGGTATTTAAATAGGGGTTTAATTTATACTTAGTTCGGTGATGTTATTGTCATATTATGTCATAATAACATCTTATGTTTATGCTAAGGCAAGTTAAAAGTCACACTAAATGTCACTCTAAATATAAAATGAGCCATCTCGTTGCCTCTTCTCTTCACTTTTGATAATGAGTGAAATATTTATACGAGCTCTAGAAAGTATTCATTATTTTAGGAAATTATAGGGTGTGAGGTTGAGTAAATTATTATGTCATTGTCAACAATTAAATGACATCAATAATAATAATAAAAGCATTTTGGAACTCCAAACAATGAGAGAAACTAACTACAATTTCTAGTGTGGCCTCTATGGAGAGTGGGGGAGCACCTTTCATTAAAACCTAATATATACAAGTTATTTTTTGTGAAATGAAGTAATACACATACGATTGCAACAATAAATATACAAGCGACAATATGTATACACAAAAAAACATCCATTCATATATATTAGTCATTACTCGGGGGGCAGTGTGTTAAAAAGATAAGGATATAGGGGGGTATTACTTTCAATTCTCTTATTTTTTTCACATGCTATCATTATATAAATTTCTACTTTGGGTTAATAGAAAAATGGCTTGCATTACTTATAATTCCAAATTACCTATTATTCCATACCCTATACTACTTTAAAGATGTCCAATGCCATTTTTGATACCCTATATTACTCTTAAGTCCATTTATAATTTTTTGCCCCCATGTTTTTAAAATACCCTATCATTTGTTCGCACGTATGTTGCTACTCCAACCAATGATTGTCCCCCCACCCTGAGAGTCATTAACATAAGTATACAAATGCAATTATTGTCTCTAAGTCTACCATGAAATGATCAATAAGATCATATGTCCACTTGTTGTTAGCCACTTTTGATACCAACATAAACCAATCTCCACGTTTGATGAACGGTCCATCAAGTCAAATGGATCCCTATACTCCACCCAACGATTACCAAACTTCCTCCGCATCCTATAAACTCTCCCAACAAACCAAACCTTATGAAAACTTATCCAATATGAACACTTATGATATGTAGTATAGTAACAGTACCATACAAGTACAATTATTGTATACTTTTTAAAGGCCTTCCATATATGTACGTAACTATAAATTATAACATGTATACCATATGTATATGCAATACGGCAAGGTCCAAATCAATACCCCTCCTGTGCACTCACGTATAACTCGTACATGTTTAATACAGTGCACCCCCCGAGCTATGGAGGGGACTCTATATTTCGAGAATAGTAATAATATTCAATAAAAGGATGTCTTGTTGATTAACTTCAGTATAAGAATTCTTTTTCTTCTCAAAGGTGGGATTCAAATGCAATTGGGGCAATATACCAATTGGCCACAAATTCTCATGAAACTTTGCCAAGAAATACTTGTGAATCCCTCAATTATCGCAATAAGTTGTGAAACGCAATTAACAAAACCGAAACATCGAGATATGGGGTGAATTCATATGCTTGTAATACCTTAAACAACATTACGGATTAATTCAATCCCTCCACACATAGGTCTAAGCTTGTATTAAAACAAAATGCATGGGTATGTGTTGAATGTACATCCCTCTTGTACATTAAACAACCTTTGGGATCCATCCAATCCTTCCACACATAGGCCTCAGCTTGTATTATCGCTTATAAGTAGTAGCAAACTTGTTTATATTTGGAGTTTTCTTTCGGTGGTGAGTTGTGTTTAGGACTCGATTATAGAATACCAATATACGATCTTCAAAACCTTTCATCAAAAGTATATGTTTAAAGCAAATGGTTTAAAGCCAAAGAAAGATTTAAAAAAATGAAAGGTAAGGTTACCCCTAAATTTGCTTCACATTTGAAATGTTTATGGTTTTATTTTACAAAATTTAAAGGTAGTCATATAGTTTTGAATTACTTCCACTTAAGGCTACACATGTATTGGGAGTTATTCAGTTAACCATGCGTACCGTATGTCGTCGTGTTTGTTCAGGGGTGGGCGGTTATAGGGTATAGGGTATAGGGTATAGTGTTTAGGGTTTAGGGTTTAGGGTTTAGGATTTAGGGTACCACGTATGAACTAATGAGAGTATCCCCCTTCTGTCACCAACTAAAAATTGCTTGCCTTTATAATATTTGGATACCCTACCCTCCCCTCTCTCCATTATGCTTTGTTGGGCTCATAATGTTACTTAGAACAACAACTGCTATTGTTTGAGTCATTACTGTAGATAATGTACATGGGGTACTAGAAATTGTTTTTTGTCTCACGTATAGTACATTAAGAATGCTAGTATTTTTTTTTTTGAAATAAATGTTGATGTATTGAAGGGGGCCCTAAGGTTAAGAGAGGAAATTGAGAATATTGATTTTAAAGCAACCCATAGTACACCTATGACAATAGATGTGCTACTTTCATGGCATCTAGGTGCTCAAAGTTTGTGTACGTATTAATACAATTATGTATAGGTGTATAAAAGTGGGTAAATTAAACGGGTTGGATGGTAGGGTAGTGGCAATGTAATTACTAGTTTAAATGCTAGATGAGAGGAGATAACATGATATTGGAGTGAATATCATTACATCGTATGCAAAACAAAAAAATAGATGCTAGTTTAATTTTGAATGACACGTATTTTTATACTCCATGTACTATTGTTGTTGTTGTGGTTGATGTTTCACGCGACACTATAATTTTCTGTCTCCTAGTTCTACAATGACCTCTCAATATTAGGTACTTCAATATTATAAACCACCCCTCAACAATGTTCAATGCTCATATATTATTAGCCAATTTTCTTTGTTGTCCACCATAAATACGTAGATGCCTTTTGCTTTGTCATTATGTGGACTCATGGTCTATGCATGTTGTCCACTATGAATACACATTCCATTGTAAGGTTGGCACACGGAATGTAGTAATGTTAGGTTTTTATTTATAGGACGTAGTTGGTGGCTAGTATCCTATGTTGGAAAACGGATCCAAGGGAAACGATCAGTACTTAAGGGGACACCCCTCCACCAAGGGAGTCTTTTTGCATCTCAGATGTGGGTTGCGCTGCTTGGACCCTTGTAGTGTTCTGGATGTTTATTTCGTGCAGGTATAGATCCTATTGCAATGGACCTTCTATACCCTAAACACTAAATTCCAAGCCATAAACCCATTAGTGGAGCCAATTTTTATGTGGATTGCACTGTCTGGATCCTTATAGTGATTGATTTTTGTTTATGGCAAGTATCGTTCCTGGTGAAATGGTCCTATTATGGCGCCGCAAATCACGGAGGTTTACGGACGTGCGTCCGTAAACCTTAAACCTCTTGCTTGGTTGGATATCTATTGCTGTGAGAATTGTACTTGAGCTATTTCATGTACATTGAGGTTTACGGACGCGTGTCCGTAAACCTTAAACCTCTTGCTTGATTGGATATGTATTGCTGTGAGAATTATATTTGAGCTATTTCATGTACATTGAGGTTTACGGACGCGCACCGTAAACCTTAAACCTCTTGCTTGATTGGATATCTATTGCTGTGAGAATTATAGTTCAGCTATTTCATGTACATTGAGGTTTACGGACGCGCGTCCGTAAACCTTAAACCTCTTGCTTGATTGGATATCTATTGCTGTGAGAATTATAGTTCAGCTATTTCATGTACATTGAGGTTTACGGACGCGCGTCCGTAAACCTTAAACCTTTTTGTTCCATTGTTCGGTATTGCACCTGAGCTGACATCATGACCACTTGCCATGTATAGTATACCAACGAGACTGTATTACCATGAAAATTTTCTGACTCACGTACAGTAACCTAAACCTATTTGTGCTAGTAATGAGGTCCAGAGAGGTTTACGGACGCGCGTCCATAAACCTGCAAACCTTTGGTTCCATAGTTTTCACCATGTGCCATGTAGAATATTACATTGAGACTGTACGGTCAATGGAGGTATAAGATCTTTAAACCCTAAACTTACATCACCCTATGTGTCATAGTGTAATATTTTGACATTGATAAAACACAGTAGGAAGCGCGTATGTGAACCTCTTCTAATTCATAGTCGTCAGGCCTGGATATACATGTCCGTGGCACCTGGACATCTTGGTTCCCTAAACCTCTGTGTGTCTTGCACAACACTGACTTTTGACATTCGGATGTTTGGGGACGCACGTCCGTATACCTATGTTGTATAGTTTGCGAAAACATTTGCGCATGATATTGACCTCTTTGACCACGAAGAGATTTACGGGTGCGCGCCCATAAAACTGTCATGTTTTTGTTATCTGGACCTTTCCGCCGACTATGAACAAATAAAGACATATGTATGCGCGTGCTTGCACTGATAATGTTGTTACATGGAGATATACGTACGCGCGTTCGTATACCAATGTGTCTTTGTTTCCAGGCCATGAAATCCACTATTGTTGACATTGTGTTTCATTGACAATAAGCGTTAGGACTATCCATGACATTTATTGAATGGGATATTTTGACATACTCTTCATGTGGGTCACTTGTAGTGGCCATGGATTCCAACGTCCGAGATAGTGCATTCGAGTTCTCTTCGGAAGCGTCAAGCTATGCTAGCGAATTTGAAGGTGTCATGGAACAGGAAACTACAATTGGTGTCGCCAATGCAGAGGATGATTTCATACCACCATGTGAGGGTTATTCGCGGGAACAATGGATTGATCTTGATGTTGTCATAGTCAATGGATACGGCGTCCCCGTGGCCAATGGTGTTTGTAGGAACTCAAATCCTACGGACTGTATTGATGCAAATCCCCTTGGAGAGGAAGATGTTGGGGTGTGCATTTTGAACTCCTTACATCCATTGGAAGTACCTCCTGGTTGGAGATTCTCTCTTCGTCGATGGCCGTTGCGAAGTGTTCTTCACGATGGTGTCAGCTTGTGGAATCATGCACGTTTTTTTGAGGAAATACAAAAGACTTTGTTCGCCACAATGCGTCCTAGACAAGGTCGGCGTAAATATGATTCCGTTCGCGTGTCCCATGAACCCACGCAATATCGTCGAGATCTAACATTGGGAGACACATCTATTAGGTCCATAGCAACAAAGGATTGTTGTGCAAAAATGTGTTGCCAACTATTTCCCCGTGACAAAATCAAATCTTTGAGACAAGAGATGTGGCTTGCAGACTTTCGGATGCGATCTGCAAAGAAACTTGAAGTTCATCGCAACATGCACTTTGATGCCGAAGATCGTAACGTTGTGACCTTGGAAAATATAGAGGTATGCTGCACGGCATGGTATATTATACATGCAGTTTCAAAGGCAGATTTTTATAGGTTCCGGAACTACTCGCTGCAAGGACGGCGTTCTCGGTTCCATGGCAACTCTGGTACAAAGAAGCCCAGGGAGGCAACACTCCAAGCGGCTGCAACACTATCAACCATCATTATGCCATTAGCAGATGCGATGCCACACAAGACACGGACTCTGCCGTCGGGGGAAAAGGTTGTCCAGATGGTTTTGCCTACAGGGACAAAATGGAAGAACATATTTATGGATGTTAATGAGGTTGGCAAAAAGGCTGGATGTGGGCCGATTTCGTTGTCAAAATTGAGTGTGATCAAGAATCAACAAATTGCAGAGTACATTACGAAGAGGCCTGGGGATAAGTTTGCTAGGTGTTCTGCTTGTGAGAAATATAAGGGCCTTCGAGATGCACATCCAATAGGGACTGAGTCGCACAATAGACATCAATGGAAATACATTGAGCATGTCAATAACCAGGAGGCACACCGTCAAGACTACTACAAGAATCGCGCATTATCGATAATGAGGCCGAATGAGGTTTTGACAATCATTCATGACAAAATGGACCATGCGAAGACTGCGTGCCTTTGTTATGCACGGAAAATACAGGCTACAGATGGATATTTCAAGCTCCCAATATCTGTCACAGGTTCGTTGGTTTTCACATTTTTTTGCGCACCCACGTACTCATCGTTAAGAGTTACGGATGTACGTCCGTAAATGTTTGTCTGCTTGCGAAAAAATTGAATTTCCTTATCATATATGATATTGGAATGTACTTCTCATTTGTATGTCTTAATTCAGGTATGATTGCACATGGCCATGTGGACGTCAAGTATGCACATTATGGCTTGGATTTCTATCCGGGCGACGCCAATCATATCATAGGGTCTTTTGCAAAACTTCTACGAGATCTTGAGAGTCTGCCAACATCATCCTCTCGCGCTCTTTTTGTTGGATGTGGAACAACACCGATTTATGAGGCTGTGCTAGAGGGGAAAGAAGTATGTCTATCGTCACTGCAAGAACCGCCTGAACAAACTGTTCTTGCTAAACCTTTGCCTCCAACTCTACATGTGCAACTGGACAATTGTGCCAAAGACAACAAATGTCGATACGTGTTTTGTTTTTGGTCATTGCTCGTAGCCAAGGGCATTTTCAAAGAAGTGTTTGTGTCTTTTTTGATGGTTGGCCACACGCATGATGACATTGACGCTTCATTTGGACGTTGGAGTATGAAGTTGCACGAGGAGGATTTTCCGACGATTCCTCTTCTCATGAAATCATACATGGATTTGGATAATGTACCAGTCATCCCGCATTTGATTGAAGAAGTGTCCGATTTCAAAGCATTTATCGAACCATTCATTCTTAAGGGAGGTGACCGCTTAGTGGGCCATACCAAGGCTCAACAATTCCGATTCTATATGCGTGATGATGGTCTGCCGGCCATGCAATTCAAAGTTTTGTGCACTTCCCCGGATTGGGGTCCAGAGGAAGGGATACTCGTCTGGCGCCAAAACGAAGAGGGCAAATGTATGCTACCTGATGGGGAGCCGAAGCCTTGCAAACCCAACCCCATGAGGAATGGACCAGAAATCATCAAAGGTATATCCGGATTCATCCAATATTGGAAAGAGTTGTGCGAGGAAGACATCACAAGGCGTGTTCGGGATACCCACGAACCATTGATTACGTACTGGGATCGCATTCGCTCAACATTGCTAGCACCCGATGTTGAAACACATTCATGTTTGACACAAGGTTTTTGGCCACAAAGTCGAGTGACAATCGTGGAATCTGAGGCCATGTTCTTCGACAATGGGGACATTCGTGAAGAGTTCGCAACGGACGACCATTATGTTGGCCCAGCTCGTAATCGTCCGGCTCCATCATTTCGTGTGGCTGTTGATTGCTACGAAGGGTATATGATCCTCGTACGTCCTGGAGATGAGGAGCACCCTAAACCGATTTGGTTGGTAAAAACATTGTCATCACCAAATTTTGTTCCAACTAGCCCAAATTTTCATCAAATTGAGGTGGAATATTGCCGTCCCAACACCAAAGATCAAAATGTGCTCCGCACATATTTAGGGTGGGACACGAAAAAAGGTTTCAAATGGACAATGGACTCAGCATACGAACCAATTTGGATAAACACGGATACCATACTTTGTGCTTGGAAACCACGCAAAGGTTCCAAAACTGAGACAATGACCATCCCCCAAAAACATATAGATTTTGCCAAAGACAACTTGGCACGTATTGCTGCTGCAGAAAACGATGTCGAGAATGGAAATGAAGCTGAAGATGAAGATGGTGAATGATATTGACGTAGGTTTGGACGAAATATATATACTATCAGATTTACGGATGTGGAATCCAAATGTTTTTTATGTTTGTGTTTTTACGGATGTGGACCCTAAACTATATAATTATATTGCATGGATGCGTTGATTTACGGATGTGGAATCCAAATGTTTTTTATGTTTGTGTTATTACGGATGTGGACCCTAAACTATATAATTATATTGCATGGATGCATTGATTTACGGATGTGGAATCCAAATGTTTTTTATGTCTGTGTTTTTACGGATGTGGACCCTAAACTATATAATTCTATTGCAGATACTAATTTGCAATTTCATTGGAATATTGTGTTGGCATAGTTTTGATTATCAACTGAATAATTACTATATTTAGAAATATATATATTCATCACATATGGATCTTTAAAACATTATGTTGCCATTGTTCCCCATGTTCCCCATGTTCGCTACGTTCACAGTATTCGCATCCGAAACTACGGGTCCAATTTATTTTGAGACTTTCCAAAGTCTCCAATTAACGAATATAGTGTTTTATTCTACTAGATCATAAAACCATATGATGAAAGAAAACCAATGCAATAGATCCTATGCCAGAAAATTACCACCACCATGGAAATCATGGTTTCTTACCCATGGTTCTCTTCCACTAGATAGGTGATTTGCAACTTATGAATATGGATTGGGAATCTATTATTATAGTAGACCATAAAACCATTTGGTGGAAGCGAACCAATGATAAGGATTTGCAAATCATGTATTGCACACTTGAGTGGCTACAAGTTGTTATTAATTTTAAATTGTGTGTCTCTTATTGGGAGTAGTATTGCATAATGCATAACATTAAACCCTCCCCTAACAAGCAGGGATTTCACGTCAGTGCTTGTCATGTTGGGGGGGGGGGGGGTAAATTGCCGACTGCTAACAAGCAGTTGACGGGGCAAGTCGATTGTTGGAGTGCAGTTGACAAGTGACTTGATTGCTCGGTAGTAGTCGACTTCTAAACTAAAAGATTGCTTCTTAGCATTCGACAAGCCATGTGATTGTTCATGAGCAATTGATATGTTGGTTGCATGCCCCCCCATAGGCACGTGTTGTTCTTGGGTTAGGTGGGGAGGGATCACATCCAATTGACACCCTCCATGTGGTATACATGAATCCCACCTCCATTCCACCCTCATTTTGCAATAGCTCTAGTGGGTCCTTGGTTTTTGAACAACCATTGCCACTCAGAGACCAAGGTGAGTTGGAGGGCCCACAGTGTGGGTGCATTCGGGAATTGTACGTTATTGCACCACATTGACATATGTGTGTCATATGTACATAAATTCTCCAATCCACAAATCACACCATAATCCATTCCGGCTGCTTTCATTTATTTAAAATATGAGATAGAGTTTTGAAACATTACTAGAACTAACAAAATGCAAACATTTTTTTTGAAGAGTTTTACAAAATAAGCTATTGTCTAGACGACATAAATGTAGGCTTTATGTGAAATAAACACATTGGGTGTTTGTGCTTGTTTTGGGAGCACTACCATTCTAAATTTAATTAATTTAATGCTCCAAAATGTTTGGTCTTGGCAACAATGGTAAATTAAGAGAACACACCACCGGAACCTCTGCGTGGTGGGGATTTGGGTTCGGGGGGACCTTGGTACAAGCTCTAGGGTCAACATTGGGAGGTGCACCCAAAAGAACAAGACCAAATGCACCAAGGGGTAGACCACAACCCATCAATTTTGAGTTGGTGCAGGATCCCAACATTCTCGCTAATCCCGGGTGGCAGGATGAGAGGGGTATGCGGATGTATGACACTATCCGAATGTATGTATAGTGGACACAATTGATGAGGATCTTCATTCCAAGCACAAATGTCGATCAAGTGTCCAAACATGAGTATGGGTTATAGAAAGAGGTGAGCCATAAGATTTTTGGAGATTGTTGCCAAGAGGTTTTAAGGTATATATGAGGGGGGGACCTGGGAGTTTGATTGCGGGCATATGCTTATGTGGTTGTACCAAATGGTGTATGTTGAGGTCATATTGGGTGTACAAATTGTCCGGTCAACCATCCCACGTACCACTGTAGATTCAAGAACAACGCACCAGAGTAGGTGCATACCTAATTCCATGCTATGCCATAATGTTGGCCAATAAACCCCATTGGCATGGCAACCTCCAATGAATCCTCTAGTGGTCTAAATTTATTTTGATTTCCATTTAGTCCTAGGTCTCCACCCACATAGCCTCAACAATGTGAACACGGTGTTAGGGGTTCCCGTTGAACCACATGCCAAGCAACAAGGAATCCACATGGCACCACCACATGGATCCCACTTGGTTTGACCACTATCTTCCTTGGTTGGTGTATAGATGACATCGGAGGTTCCAACACCACCACTAGTAGATGTTGATAATGATGTGGAGGCATTGAGGGCTGAGTTGGCAAAGTGCAAGTTGGACTACAAACATGAATTGGAGTTGGTATGTCTGGAATACACAAATGTGGTTCGAAGGTTGAGGACCCGGATTGAGGAGTTGACCATTCATGTGAGGGTAAATAATGAACATCAAGGCTTACCAACCAGGGTTGTAATTGAGGGCAGAAGTGGAAATTCGGGGGGCTAGGGACATGCATTGTTAGCAAATTTGGAGGCAACTAGGGTTGATTACGCTAGGGAATTAAGAGAAACTGGATGTTGGAAGATACCTACACGGGCATGGTCATAGCCACCTTCATGTACGCATTGTACGAGAGGGAATTGATGGATGAGTTTGAGAAACTTAAAAGTCCGTGCGAACAATGGCTTGATTGCCAACTTCTATCCACCTCATGGCCGCTTGTGTACTTCATGTAGCCCAATGAGTTTCCCATCGATGAGCAGCATGACCCTAGCATTGATTGGAATGCAAGACCCGAGATGAATTCGAGTGGGCAACTATGGTATTATCTCACATTGTGGTACCTCTAGCCACACTGGCCTTGTTGTGGCCATGTGTCCCCGTGTGGTCAAGGATGGGTGCACGAGCAATTCGCCGTGCAATGGGAAACGCCTCCGGATTATGAGTACAATAGGACCCATGGTGTACCACCTACAAAATGAGGCAATCCTCATACTTACAACTAGCGGGCACGACAATATGTGAAGGACGTGTGAGGTGTATATGAAGAATCTCGCAACCAAGCACATCACAAGGGCGGTACATGAATTTTACCTTGGTTCTACACCTAAAGCATGTGGTGGGAAAGAATTTTTGTACCGAATTATGAAAGCCATGCTGGTGATACAATGGAGTTTGTCAAAGGCCCACACCTGCAAGATTACATTTATGACTCAAATGGCAATGTGGTTGTGGAAGTATTGCTACATGGCCCAGATAGACAGAAACTCCGGTCCCTATTTAAAGGGGCCGGCGTGAATGAAGTGTCCGTTCGTATTGTCAAATGACCCGATGCCCACCAGACAAGGGGAAATTTGGACAATACTACTCTCCCCTTCCGGGGATGGACACTATAGTAACCGGGAAACAAAATAGAGGTAACCCTCCTTAGTTGATTAGTGCGCAGTTGTGTCAGTGTTATAGTATAAGATGTAATTTGTTGTGTTTGGTGAACGCCAAGTCATGTTTCCTTGGCTGGTTGAGGGAGGATGTTTAGCTACATGTAGACGTTCCGGGTTCGACTCCCGTTGAGTATGTCTGAGTGTTTAGTGTGTTATACATGACTTGGTGCTGCTAGTGATTTAAAGGCAGGAAACTTGTACCAACCAGCCGGCTCCTACCCATCTTCTTGAGCTATTGGAGTTTACTTTGTTCAATAAATAAAGGACTATTTTATGATCATTGTCTTATTATTGTTATTTTGTTTGTTTGTATATTTATTTATTATTCTGTTGGTATTGCTTGGTTGTTTTCAATTCGTCTTTTATGTAGAAGGATTGAACTAGCATATTGTATGGCAATGGCGTTTATTTCTTTGAATGTATGGTTTATAGAATTTTGAGGTAGTTTAAATGTTTGTTCAAGTTGTTTCATTGATGGGGTGTGTGTGGTTCCTCTAGCTCCGGCCGAGATGACTATGAGTGGGTCTACCTTCCAGCCTTGTTGAGTGATGTCATTAATTAGTGGTTGATACTTTTGAATTTTATTGTCAATTGTATCTTGTGAGAATCTGTCGTTTGTGTATGTGAATTCGATAAAGTGTACGTGGCTCAATTCTAGGCGAAATGATCATGTGGGATATTGAGCACATGTGGGATATTGAGCACATGTTAGACATTGAAATTTTGTAATTCAATATAGACATGCAAACAAACATCACCTAAGAGGTGTCGTTCAACAAGTTAGAAATTCATGTAAGGTTGAATTAGTGGAAATATGTCTATGGCCTTATGGACGTTTGGGACGGAACCAATAGCCCTAACATGCAAGATGTGTTTTGTCATTCCCAACTCTTGGGGTTGGTTATTGGGAACCACATGCAAACTTGTTCCCAAGCGGCTAGGGAGGCAAAAACAATGGAGTTGTGAGCCTTCAATGAAAGTAGGAATGAGGTGAGATGCAAAATCCTTCAAGTACAAATCTAAATGGTGCAAGCTCGCGTCCCAGCCAACTCATACCAATGAGAGCAAACTCTTAATCTTATTAACTTTTTGAACACATAGTACCCAGATAGGCCTAGGAATATGATGCATTATCTTTTATCCAATTGTACATAATGCATAAATAACATGAATGCATAGATTATAACCAATCTTGTGCTCACAATCACCTTTGAGATTGATGTCAATTTGTTGCCGCTCAATGTGATTTGCTCTAGAGTCGGGTCTCGCAAACACGTAATAAATTCATGGATGTCAACCTCAAATGCATGGGACTCCGCACTTGGATCAAATGGGTATAAAAATGAGGTGGGTGTATCAAGTTGATACAAATATTTATTTAAAATGATTGACATGTTTGTTCTCAAAAAATAGCATAATGAAATTGTCATACATGCATTCACCATTATATTTGTAATCATATAGTGTATATTACCTACATTGCAATGTCCATAAGCATATGTCCAAGTATGATCCATATACTAAACTCTTGACAGTCTGGTAGGGCTAGGCTTGTACTCTTTGTAAACCAAATATTGTTTTTGGTGTGCGGTGCATCGGTTGAACCCCCGATGGATTGGGAGAGGCACAAAATGTTCTGTGGTTTGGTAGAACCGCCACAAGGTCACATAGTTCTTTCAAAAATATGATTGATCTTTTCTTTGCTAAAGGACATCTTGAAAGTCCTTGAATAAATGCCATGGGAAAACTTCCTCCTTGTCACTGATGCGACATGCCGGTCTCTCTTGGGAGTCTCAGTATCCATGTTGGAGACCATCAACCTTTCTCCTCGGTAATTGAACCCAATAGAATTTACTGAATTCTTGAATAAGTCGTAAGACTTTGAAGCTGTCGATGGCCTTGGTCGACTACTGCCCAACAACTGACATGGGTGGTCAACTACTGCCTTATAGCCAACTTTTTCAGTCAACTACTCTAGTGGATTGCTACTAACAATCAACTTCTAAGAAAGAAAGGAAAAAAAACTCAAAATTTTTTTAAAAAAAAACTTGACTTTATGATCTTATCAGATGCATGATCTAACTTTTTTTTTAAATGGATTTCTTGGATTTTTTTTTTTCCTATATGTTCATTGTTGATTTCTAGTAGCAGTAGACTAGAAAAGAAAAGAAAAGAAATTCATAAAGTTTTTGGACCATTACATCTTGCATCCAACAAGATCTTACAGTCTATATTATTATTTTATTTTTTGCTTTTGCAATCAAACATCACATCGACTACAAAGTAGCAGTTGACCAAACCTTTGACTGGTGGTTTAACTACCCCCCCCCCCACCGAACTGTCGTTTTTGGGTTCAACACCACATCACTGTCACATGACATGACAGATACAAACGTGAAATCCTTGGATATGGTTGCAATTCCATTTGTAAAATCCTTACCAGGAATTCAACGATTCAAACATGATGTCACATATATAGCACTGCTCACTCATAATTTATTGTCATGAGTTTTTTACTTTAAATGAATAAATGTAATTATGAAATACCATCATTAAAGCGACTTGTTGAGAGGTGTTTGTTCCAAGTTTACTATAAAAATTCCATTCAAAATTCTTTGGTAAACTTCATTATTACTATATGGATTAAAATTTTCTTTATACACCGATATATGCATTTATGCAATTACAAATAGGTTGCTACTTTACCCATGAAAACAACCTTCAATTAGAACCAAATCACATATTAAAATTTTCTTTTTCTATCAAAGAAAAGAGTTCATATTTTTGTACAACAACCACAATAAAATATATCACAAGTCCCAACCCATTAATTAACAACATACAAAATCAAGGATGGAAAATGAACCCCCTCATCACTATCACATCTGGCATTCAAGGAGCTATACACGAACATTCCATTAACAAGCTAACCAACCTTAAGACCCCAAAGTCCAGCATCAAAACCCTCATGAAAAATATACACCAAAATGTCATTAAATATCTTACCTACCTCGTTCTCAACAAAAGAAAACTTGAAAATAAACAAGCTCCCATCACACCTCCCTAAAACACTGGGACTAAAACAAAACACTAGAGCCCACCTCCCAAAGAGGCATAAACCCTCATACTACAACACGGTTCGCCATGTTAAGTATTTGGATAACGGACTCATATTCATGCTAGTACCGTGTACATGCGTTATTTTTTCTTTTTCTTTTCTTTTTTATCACAAGTCCTCAAAAAAAGTTATCCATGATAAATAAACAAAAATTCAAAATAATGTGGAATGTCAATAAATTAGTGTGGGTAGTAGGCAACACTAGGCATCAACCAACTCCCATATTTTGATACAAATTTCTACAGAGCACGGTGAAAACACATTTGTTACCATTGGATTGCAGTAGTCTAAGTTATTAGGTCAAACAATTGGGGGGGGGGCTATGAGATCGTTTAACGTTACCCCAAAATGTCAAAAATATCAATTGTATCCCGAACTCTTGTCGGTTGGGCTTCCCAAAATATCAATGTATCAAAATGTGCCAAAAAAGATCATTGTCCATGAGTCTCATTTGACCATGACATGGTCACGGGCAGGTGGCCCACTAGGACGGTTCAACTTGAATGGGCAGTTGGATAAAGAATCCTTGAAACCATTTTAGGATGAAGGGCCACTTCACACACGAGACTGAGAGCCCGTGCCCATTACACTTCAAACACTCTCGTTGGTGGGAAAGGCGGTGCCGGTCCAAGTTTGCTTCACACTACGCTTGAGGGACCAATGGAGTATGTGGATGCAAGGTGGATGTAAAAGTCTACATGGATTTCTACGTGGCATCGAATGGATCATGTTTCATGGTCACTTGGACTGATTTCAAAAACCACCTCTTCGAGGTAGGCCTATGTGGTACTTTTGGGCCACCCCCTTTCGAGGGAGCCTAAAAGTATCACACAAGCCCTTCGGTGAAGGTGGCCTGCATTTGCAGGCGCCCAAGCCGAACCCGGATGATAGGTGTATAACGTGAGTAGTTAGATTTTTAAGGGAGATTAAATATGCGTCGTAGTACCTCCGGAGGTTAGGCCTTAGTTTTTTACTAGTGTGGCTTTAAACTCCACTAACCAATTTCATATCTAGTTCTAACCTTAACCTACAACCTATTCTACGCGCAGACGCACCAGCCTTGAAACCAAGGCAATCCTAATTTGTGAATTGGGATGGTTCTGATACACCCAACCGGGTGTGACTCATACCACCCTAACTCAACGAACGGAATAACGACAATTTGATGGACCATTCAATTCTTCCTATTTCTTTATTTAGTTCTATTTAGTTTTCTAAGCGGGGGAACTTGGCCTAAGTCCCACCCTTCACACAAATTCCTTCTTAATTACTTACTTTTGTTTGCACGTCCTAACTTACTACATTAACATATTAGGCATCACCCCTTACCTCGGGTCTCTTGCCAACAAGGGTTTACGATTTATTTTGTATGTTTTGATTGTTAAATGTGTTTACACTGGATAGACCACGAAATGCAACTCAATGGGACCAGGGTGACGGACGACCTATAGGTTCAACCTGTTGCGCAATCTTCATAAATTGGGGCCATTACTCCCAATCTATGGGGCCAACAACATAATAGTGGATTCGCGGGTCATTAACCCCACCTTTCCACCAACAACATTCAGAGTGGTCGTGTCGGTGATTAATCCGACTTACCACACACGAAACTTGCTAATAAATGAAGCTACTACCACAAAACATACCAAGGGCCCCCGAAAACAATGGAATTGGGTACTCCCTTGGCGGTCAAGTGGTCAAGCCACTTGACCTTACGAGATAGGTGAGTGGGTTTAGAGATGCGTACCTTAGCCGTGCTCCCTCCAATCCTAAATGGAAGGCTTAAGGTTAGTTAATTTACCTCAATTTTCCTCGGTTGATTTGGGCTTGATGTAGGCCGAGCCGCTACCTCCTTCCTTGCTCCACTTTCCGAGCGTCGACCTTGCCTCCTTCTTTGTAACTAGTTTGGTAGTAAGCGTACCTTAGTTAACAATTAAAATATAAAGTGTTATTCTGCCCTGTAATTTAATCCTAAGCATAATATTTATACTTAGTGCACCAAATTATCTTTCCAATGATCTAAAAATCACTCTAATCGGATAAGAAATGCAAAAGTTATGAGGGTTGGAAGTGTGAGGTCGATTCAACCGACCCTTCCAACCCACCTATCTACCTTCTAACTTCAAAAATTCATAGCACATTCCTTACTACTTGGATCTAGGCTTTCCTTATACCATTGGAAAGCTATGAACAAGCTCTAACTAGAAAAATTATGACATCAGCAGGTTAAGCTAATAGAAATTCAGCGGACTCCTTGTAACACAGCAGTCAATCAAGAAGGCTTAAACTATGTATCTCGCCTTCAACAATTCATATCTAATTCAAATCTTAGTCAAATCAAACGTTCTATATGACCCTGGAGAGATATTAAAAAGATGTATTTGATAAAAATATGTGATTAGAAAGGTAAGCCGAAGTGAACCCAGCAGGTCCTCTGTAATGCAGCAGTCAACCAAAAGTTCTCAAACTATGTGTCCCATCTTACACAATTCATATCTAATTCAAATCATGCTCAAATCAAATGTTCTAAGCCATTTTGGAAAGCTACACAAAAGTTCTACTTGGGAAAAATATAATTTCTTGGAATTAAAATTCCTATTGGGCTCGCAGGTCTGATCCAGCAGCCGCTACCCACAAGACCACCCAGTTTTTCTACTCCATCTTTGAAAATCCATAACTAATTGTCATCTCAACCAAATCACAAATGGGAAACGGCTATGGATAGCTATATGAAATCTCTCTAAGAGAAAAATGATAAGTATCTTGTTCTAGCTTTTGAACTAAGCCTTCAGGGCATTGGCAGATGAGGTCTATAATGCCTCTACTCAAAACTCTACCATCCAACCTACCTCTACAAAAGAAGGAATAATTTTGTTGGTGTGTTAATAAACACACAACCTAACTAGGAGAGAGAGAGTAGAGGAGGTTCTCAAGCCTTTCTTTTAGACCATTGAGAATACATGCTAAGGGATTTTTCCTTAACTACATTGAAGCAGGGCTTCGCCCAAAAACTAGAGAAAGAGAGAGAGCTACAAGGTGGAAGGAGGGGTTTTTAAACCCTCTCACAAAAGGGTTGGACCCCTCCTCCACCGGATCCATTTTTCAAACCCTTTCCCGAAATTTTGGCTCGGGGGTTTTCCCGGTTGAGGTTGCCACCCTCTCGCCGAGGTGGCTCCGACAAAAAACCTTTAGAAATCTTTCTAATTTTTCCGCCATCGAGTTGGCAAGGGGGCAAGTGGGCAAGTAGCCCCCTTGCTCTCTTTCTTTTTTGTCTTCAAAAGTCTTCAAGCCGATTTTCTCTTCTTACGTAAAACACCTCCAATAGTCTTGTGTGCCTCACACTAACTAATAAACTAACACTTGCTTAGCTAGCATTTACTAACATTTGCTTAATAACTAGCATCTACTAATATTTGCTTAATAGCTAGCATCTACTAATATTTGCTTAGCTAGTTGTTTTTACTAGCTAGCACATTTTTTCTACTTTGCTATCTTCTAGCACTACTTAGTTTCATTTTGACCTTCCTTCTTCTAGGCTAAATGCTAAATGAACTAATTTTTCCTAAATTCCCTATCAATTCTAACTTTTAATGCTAACATTCTAACTAAAAGTGATCCCGCAGAGTGGTGGACCACTTAAAGGGTTCACAGCCTAACACAAAACCAGGAGACCATGGCACTCTGAACGCTCCCAGCCGTTGATTTATTCTATTTTGTGGTGTTTGAGGACCCGCATGGATAGAAATTTGTTGAAATAGCATTTGGTTGAGGGCCCGGTCGCATATGGCTTCACACTACACTTGAAGGTCCGTGACCACAGTATTACATGATTTTGGAGGTGTCTTGGGACGGCCTTTGGACACTTTCTTTTGGGCTCTCACAATTTCATGGTCACGGCTCTTGGCTTGTGTGCGAAGTGGCCCTAAGGTAGCTGACTCATTTTTTATCAGTTAAGCAATCTAGCATATCTGTGGTTTTAGGTATGAACAGAGAAAAATCCCCCATGTAGAGTAATAGAAATAAGAAGCAATTCAAATTTTTTTTCTCACAATGTATTTTGGAATAACCAAGTTACAATGAATTTTCTAAGTGGACACTCTCTTCGACCTTTATTTGTGATGTATGTTATCCTACTTCCAATCGCCAATTAATCATAAAACCGAGAACTCTTGATTCATATAATAGATAATTGTGGCACCTAAATATAATTTCAATATAAACCTAGTTGTCAACTTAACCATTGACATTTGGCTAGTTGGGAAGTTGACCATGACATGTCAACAATGATCAGAGATTGATATTGTGTTGCACAAAATAGGATGGCCTAAGTTGCAAAAATAGAGTTGGTCTGGAATGGGTTGGCTACCCTAAGCCTTATTATGCCACGGATTTTTTGTATTTTCAAAATTAGTTATAAAGTAAGATTTGCAACCTTACTTTCATGGAAAAATGTTCATATAGAAGAATTGTTGACACAAAGTTGAAGAACACATCCATATGGTTAGGCCTTTTACATAAGGTCATGTGATTAGTGTACTTATTTTTAAAGCAAAACCTAAGAAAAAACTTAATGAAATGAAGATGACATTAGTTTGTGTAAGCATGTTGTGGATATGTTCATTTATGAAGACTTATGATTTTTCCTAAAATACATGAAAGAATATGATGCTTTGTGAACATCATTAATCAATGAAATTGGAAACTAGTCATTAAGTTCAACAAAGATGACATTTTATTTCAATTCTTTTGTCATGCATCCAAAATCACCTTGATGATACACATACCAAATTTGAAATAAGAATCTTACAATTCACATTTCTTATAAATTTAGTAAACTGAATGCTATGAAAATTAACATTGACAAAAGCTCAAATGTGATATAATTAATTAATTAATTAATTTGCAAGAAGAGAGAAAAATATTCTCAATAGCTCTCCTTTTAGAGATAAGCACCATTTGAGGGTTGCAAGTCCAGAGCCTTCACGAACATAGCGAATTCGTTGGGAATCATTCACTAGTTAAGAGGTTGGCCATGAGCTTACTGGAGAATCATAAATCATATGGGAAACCAAAATTCACTTTTCAAACCTTCATTATGAAGTAAACCTTGAACATTCCCCCAAACAAAATTATCTTTTCAAAAACGACCTCCAATTGATGCTAAGGGGATAGTACCCCCAGGCTTGAGACCACAATGTGGTCTTCAGAAACATTTAGGGTAAGAAAGAGAATCTTCAATTTGGAATCTTATGAATTTGAAGTAAATTTCAATTTGGAGGGGAAATTGGACCAAATGATATTACGTCAGTTTGTAGACTTGCAAATTATTATTTTGGTCTCCAATTGTAGATGAAGTAGAAATTTACTATGTATGGTTGAGGTTGTGATACGATTCTTTGGACATAATAGGTTCATTTTTGAATTTTGAGGCAGTTTAGGGTCACAAGTAGTGTAAGAACTATGAAATAATGAAAAAAATAGGCAATTAACGATTATTTAGTGGAAATGAAATGAAATTGTTCCTTCTCAACTCACTGACCGTAGTCTAGAGTGGGAGAGTCACCTAGGAAAAACTACAGTCATGTGATTAATTAGGAGAACTTATGATTGTAACTATGGGCAGGCACACCGGTCAGGGAGAGAGGCTTTTGACTCGGCAATGACCATAGGCGGAAAGAAGAAGACATGATCAATGACAACTACTTCTCATAGCTTCTTCCCTCATGTGAAAGCGAAACTATGGTCTGATACATTTACTGGGTGTAAAGCCCTATGTGATGTAAAAGTGCCTCTCCGTAATATAACATTGTGAATCTTATTTCATTTGATATGATTACACGGACCATAATCTTGGTTATGATCTTCTCAGTGAATGAAGTAAAGTAAAGATAGATTTGGCCGTGTTCTCGGCAGAGTCTCGGAAAAACCTCAAGATATAGAGAAACTAAGTTGTAAAATTATTCTTGCGAAAAGAGTAAATCCCCTCTCTCTTCCTGGTTTTGGTCATCTGTGTACATCAATCGAGGGGTGTCCAGAGTCAGAACAGAAGAGGAGATACTCATCAAGATTGATAGGGTTTAGGAACCCTCTCGAGAAGAGAGTAGACTGCGTATGGTCAACTGGACAGGACTATTGTCTGAACCATAAGTTAATTGGGTGTGAAGCCCTTCTTTCGCATACTTCTCTCCTTGAGTAATAAGTGAATGCGAATGAGTGTTCTATGAAGCTTTGAGGAGTCCAGTGTCTTGCTTTTGAGAAATTAAGTTGAGTTGTAGAGTTGAGAAACTACAATGTATGTCTCGTTAAGGTAGAAATACCATAACCCGTGAAAATAAGGTGATTTGCATTGAAGATCTGGTCTGACAATCATGAGATAATTTTCCAAGATAGACGAGAAGGATTCATGAAGAATGCAAGTTGTTTCATATTTTTCTGTCTTATACAAAAAATGCTACAATTTTTTAAAGTGGAAAGTTGTTCAAACCCCTACTCGTTCACTAGATTCTCCCTACACCGAACATGGTAATCCTCATTTCCATCCAGAACATCGCCTAAATCAATTACCTCATGAGTACATTAACACTTGACTCCCATTGGCTACACTAAGTGTACACGCATTGAAGTTGTTGCCGAGCCATGATCGGTCTTAGAAATGACACTTCACCATTATGACAGCGGTCTAGTGCACGGCCAGAGGGTGGTTAACGGGTTATGGTATTTCTACCTTAGTATCTCAATGCAATTCATGGTCATCTCTGAATCATCGTCATGGGGTGTGAAACCCCGAGTTTGAACAAATAGATGTGGAGCGTAAACTTGTAATGACCATAGTTTGAGCGATCATTAGTCCTCTGTAGAATGAGGTCTTGGGTCCCTTACGGAGGCCGATGACACGTTGTGCAAAATTGAGAGAAGCCCAAAGATTGGGAGAATGACTCTCGGCATCGAAGAGGCTTGGGTGGGGAATTTGTAAAGTAGGTCTATGCTATGGTTTGAGGGGCTAATCACACCGGCCAGTTCAGATACCATTCATCGGCATCTCCAGATGTAATAGTGTGAAAAGTGGTGGGCCAACATCTACTTCTGAACATAGTCCCCAATAATTTCACGGCTGGAACTGGACGGAAAGTTTGGTGTGATCGGGGCATGAGAGGGAGGCAAAGAGCCAGGTAACGGAGAGACGTATTAAACGAGGGAGGAAGCGTGAAATTATCCCTTAACAATTGGGGGAGCAGTCCAAGAGCCATAATAAAAGGGAAGGAGGTCAAGTTAGTCTTTGAGAACTTGGCGCTTACTTGTGACTAAAGACTATGGCCTACACTACACTATTTGAGATTGGTTGTTGAGGCTATGGTTGACATTCACTAGACTATGGACTAGGGGATTTGGACTCGGCCGCTTGGTTGAAAGTTTGCTTAGGTTTTGGTACTTAGTTCTCGTCACTTGCAGCCAGACTTTTGCAAATTATAACAACTATTTTTAAAGCATTAAGTTAAATGTTGGTTTGCTAATTCAAAAGAGATGAAAAGAGATTGAACACCAAATTGCTAGTTTTAATTAATCAATTTGAAGGCCTGAGCGGTGCACTTGAAAGATGTTGTGAGCGAATGATAACTTGTGGTATGGTCTATAGTCATTGGACGCTTAAGGTAAAGACTATGAACTAAAACAAGGTGCCCTTGGCCTTGGGTTTATGAGATTATTATTTACTGAAAAGACCATTGTTGAGCCGTGACTCCATGCCTTGCAAAATCATAATAAGAGAGATGTTATTGCGGAGTGTTGGTAGTAAGGGAGAGACTGAGCAATTGTATACACCGTATTGAGTGACCTCAATTACCCCAACCTCAATTTAATAAGTCCCAAAACTCACCTAAGAAGTTGTTTTCTCTAGGTTTGTCATACTAATTTCATTATGTAATCCTTGTAATGTATCAATCAACCTAATAGTGATACCTAGATGTTTTTGACACTTATTTAGTCTTCCCTATGTGGTTTTCTTAATTGGACCCCAAACCAAAAAACTATTTACAGAGGTTATGGATACAAACAATAAAATAATCAACAAGTAAAATCTATGGATGAATTCACCTACACAAACATGTTGCATGTTTTGACCGACATCTCATGTCCATAAAAAGAGAAAGAAAAGAAAAAGGAACATCAATGCTATGACATTAACATGCAATATCCGTTTGCCACCTTCTGCCCATGTCTGCATGATCATGAAGGAGAAAAGTGGTTTAGTGCTTATTTTCATAGGTGGACCGTGGGTTAGTATTAATATCATAGTAAAGTTGTTAGTGTATTAGTTTTATTCAAGTAGGACCAAGGTTTGTTTCTTGTCTAGTTTTCTTTTGTTGAGGATGATATGTGTAAAAAATATGAGGGCAAGTTGTGAGAAGGTGTCCATTAGTTTATGTATTTTGTTTATTGGGATTTGGAGGTTCTATAGAGTGTTAGTGGTAGTGGTGTGTATGGATCCTCTTATCCTCATGGTGATGATGGTTGGTGGTACAATTGTCCATCCCAATTGGGATAGGAGAGGGTGGAGGATGGCATATTTTTTCAATCTTCAGATTGTGACAGTTGTGGGGAATCTATCATTACAATAGGTGAATTCAAATATTTATTCTTTAAGATTCGGGCTAGGAGTGAAGGTATGGTATTGTCAGGATTGTAGTTTGTAGTTTTGTTGACGTTTGTGAGGGTAAAACATTGTGTTTTGGGGTGGGCTAGCAATGTGTTTGCTAGTGTGCATATTGCCTTGTTGTGTTGGTTGGTGCATTGATTTTTTTTTTTATTCTTTTAAAAAAATGCATCATGATAATACGTGGAGGCATGTGTTGTTTACTTGGGATGTTCATGTATTATAGGTTGGAGATATGTCTTTTTTGAGGGAATTTTTTTTTCTTTTTTTTTCTTTGTAATTACCTAAGTATTGTCCGCATTGGAATTTGTGGATTTGTGTAATTTGTGTGTTAGTGACCTAGGGGGTGCCCTAGAATATATTTGACCACTTTAAGTGGATGTCAAAGTTGGATAGCCATTTGCTTATGTAGGGTAATGTATTTTTTGCATGGGAGATGAGTGCACTTTCGTGTTGTTTTTTCTATGTATCTTTTCAAGGTTTGAGTAGATCCGTCATGTTGTGTGGAAGTTAGTGGGATCAATGATTAGTATGGGGTCTAATGCCCTATTAGGTGGAAGGAGGTGACCAAGATGCGTTGTTGTTCCACCCCGCTTTTGGCTAGTGTATTTGCCTTGTCATTTTCAAAGATGTTTGTGTGGGCTTTGACATTTGGTATAATGATGTTATGTTGGGGTTTTTTTTTAGTATTTATGATGCGGGCTATAAGGAGTTTGTTGGGGTGATTGTATTGTGATGATGGGTTTTTGATGCAGTTGAGGAGTAGATACATGTTGTTAATGCTATCTTTGAAGATGTATGTGTCCCTAGTGAGTGTTTTAATTTGTTCTACTGCTAGTAGTAAGGTGTATAATTCAACCCTAAGAATAATTGGGTATCCAGGTTGGTGGGCTACAATGTTCATCTATAAAGGTTCATTAAACACTCATGTACCCGGGATGTTTTCGTTTCCTTCAGTGTTGGGGGTACTAATGAGCCGTCTGTGTAGTATGATTGGATAGGTGGGAAGCAGAATGGGCAGATGGTGGTTGTGGATGTTGGGAGAATTGGTAAGTGGGCATAGGGCGGGGTTGGTAAGGGGGGTATTGCAAAGTGAGGGGTGGGATTATGATTAGAGGGGCAACATGAGATGGTTTGGGGGGGGTGGGGGTGTGGGGGGGGGGGGGGTGAGTTTGTTATCCAACTAGTCATCGTGAGAAATGATAATTATGGTGGTGGAGTTGTGGTTGGTGTGTTATACTAGTTTTGCCCCATTTGATGATTTTGGGAAGGAGGCTAGGATTTGTTATGTCTTCTAAAAACTAATATTAACTAACAACTGAAGAATATAAATTACAAGTCAAATAAGCTCAAAACAAAGAGTAAGCTCAAGATAACAAGTTTTTATTTAAAAGAATGAATTTATTTTCTCATTTCATATAAGACTAAACTATCGCTTGATTAAATCACACCAACTAAGCTTAAGTAATTTTCCATTAAATAATATTATACTACGTTGTTAAAACCATTCACTAAATCTTTCGCTCAAGTGAAAGTAGACCGGAAGCAAGGAAAAAGTTGAGAGATAGAAGAAGATGAAGGAGCTAGCCTTTGGAGGTTCAAACCCTCCGAGGGTTGAAGTCAGAGAAGTCCCTAGATCGTGATCAAGATAAATGATGATGAAGTCTTTTTGAGAATCAAAGTTCAACCATCTTTTGAATGGTTGCCACAAGGGGGTGGGGTGAGCCTCTACATTGACTTTGGCCTTTGTTATCTCAATCGAGAGTTGTCCACCGTCCATTCATTTAGGATTTCATTCTTGAAGTCTTAGATCCCTCAAACTTTTATCTGATTTTCATATGATTTTCATCCATCCATTGACTTATTAAAGTCAAAAGACATTCATCAATAAAATCTTCTATCATCGAGGGAATTCATACTAAGTCAAGATAAGAATCCAACTATATGTATTAAATTAACTTATTACCAATTTTTTCTAATCATCATAGATACCTTCCCTCGGATCATCTTGGGATGGCTTTTGGATCTACAAGGAATATCCATTGATCCAATATTTTTGCAAGCCAACTAAGTCTTTTATCTTTAACTATCTCATTAAACTTAACACCCTTAAATAATTTGCTAATAATTCTTTATTAAAGTTCATTACTTAGGCCCTCTTCTCTCTAAGCTAACTTCTATCTCTAAAACATCATAATTAAGCATATTACTCTCTTAACAACCCAAGTAATGATAATATCAAGATTATTTGATAAAAGAATCAAATCAACCCTTCACATGTTGTTTGAAAATGTGGGCTTAAAGTTTGGTGAGTTTTTTGCTAGAATAAGCGGAAGATTTTGGCAAATTTATGATAGTGATGCTTTCGGAGCTAGATATGTGGTATATGTATTGATGAGATCTTAGAAGATGGTCTTGGTAATTAGTATTTGAGTGATCGGTGTGAAGGAGATGATAGGACGGTGTTGTGTTCTTGCAGTAATATAGATTTGTTTTAAAGAACATGTGTTCTTTGCTAGTAAGCTCTTGATGGAGTATCGGTAGAGTATTGATGAAATATCGATGGGGTATTGATGAAATATTTGTAGGATAGATTTGTTGGGAATTGGCTTCAATGAAGGTTCTTGGGTTAGACTTTGTGGGATGTGCTCATAGCACAAATGTAACAAAAAGAAATTAAGAAGAAGAAGAAGAAGAAGAATGTTGTTGTCTCTGAGTGTTGCATCCTTATGTCATGTCTCTTATATATGGATTTTGCATTGCCAATCTCCATGAAACCCCTCTTCAGCGAGTTCATATGTCAAGCATTGTTGGGGGAGTGCTATCTTATGAGCGGTGAGCGATGAGCGGTAACTTATGAGCAGTGAAGAAGATGAAAATTTTGGTAATAGGGCCACCAATATCCTATAACCGTGGAATTGTGGCCTTAAAAATGATGATTTTAGGGTTTAGTAATAAGAGGGTTGAGAAGGATAAACAACATGAAGTCCAAAAATTTATTCATCAGTAGTAGCACTAGACATGAAACTATCTTTTGCCTCGTCATCTATATATATTCGAGCACCTTTGCATTGCGAATTGATTTTGGAACTATAGCAAGATTCCTCATTTGGATCCGAATCTTCGAGATTCAACATTGCAATTGCAACATTCTCGGCATATGATGGGAGACGCGGGCTACGGCTTGGACTTCGTAGGAATTGTCTATGTGCCCAAAACGGGAGACATGTCCTCTTTCCAATCGTACTCCTGAAATCAAATCGATGAAACATGTAAATAATGTGAAGAAATAAAAATGAACCAATGAATTGAATGAAACGAATGAATTGAATAAAAATTTATTGTATTAAAACTTACTCACACTCAAATTCAAGCATCTCCTCATCGGAGAGGTTATCATCTTCTTTTGTGAGATCTTGTATATTCTCCTTAGATGACCCTTCTTTCAAAACGTTTTCCAAAAGCGGTTTCAATATGTACTCAAACATGTCATTATCACCCTCAAATGCAAGAAGATGTCTGCCACATGCGCGTGTTGCTAGGATAGAAGCTCCAGTGGAACATGTCAAATCAACAACGCGTCCATTCGATGGTGTAAACAATTCAATAAGATCTTGAAAAAAACGCGGCGATTTTTTATATGGCCCCCTCCAAGGTCTTCCCGATTTTTGAAGAAGCATGTTTTTTTCATCCACAAAATTGAAAAGCAAGTTTTTGCTTTTCAAATCCAGTGGCAAAAAAAGTGGAGTTTGGTTGTCTCGTGGATTTTGTGGTAGTAAAATCCCTTACCAAGACATGAGCCATAAATGCCGGAGTCTACAAAAAAATATAAATTGTGTTAAAACTATATACAATACAAATAACACCAAAATAATTAAATAGAAACAATTGTGATATGTTATACTTACGGTGTAGGTTGGAGACTCCGGATCCTTGAACACCATGTACGAATTGAGGCAAATAAAAGTCCTAAGAACTTTCATGTTGCCGTTGTGTAAGGTTGAATTCAAAACCTTCTTGGTTTGCATATCGATAGCAGAAAATACTATGAGGACGCCATCATCAGACAAGATGGACTTGCACAAGGACATTGTTGCAACCATCCAGTTCTTGTCATATTTATTCCAAAGAGGAATTTCAGCAGGTCTATTGGAGAGGTTGAAGTCAAGACCGTCGGGAAATTGTAGAAAAACCAAGTCAACGGCAAATGGAGTCGGACTTCCCATGACATGAAATTCGCGATTGTCTTTGAACTGAAATACCACAACATATCACAATATAAGACACAAAATAAAATCCAAATGAAAGTAAAAACATTACAGAAAATACCAAAACAATAATACTTACGTTTTCAAGAAATGTCCGCCATTGGATCCACTCAGGAGGGCCTACTTCAACCCCTTCAGACTTGTTCTTGACAACAGTAGATCGAGCAAAAGAGAGCGTGAGAAAGTTCTTCAGTATGAATAACTCTTTTCTCAAAACATTCGTTGGCGCACGATGAATAGCGTCATAGGTGCTCGAGTAATGGAATTCCAATACATCGCACCCAGACTTTGAACTTTCGCCTCCAAGTGGATTCTTATCCAAATCATTGGAAAGAACAAGCAATTCTTCATGTTGTGAAATTTCCGATTGATCTTGTATTTTGGTTTCAGGAACATGTTTTCTCTTACGACGTTTTTTCTCTTTTGGTTCTGGCTCTCTAAATTTAAGCTGCACAATTTGTGCTTGCAAAATTGCAGTATCACGAGGATCCACATTTTTAGCATCATTTATCTGACGGATTGTCTTCTCACTTGACGGACATGCATCCTTAGGATAATCAAGATACCAACCACAATCCTCATAGTGTGGGAGCGACCAATCCAAACAAATCTCAGTAGTGAACATGCATGAATCTCCTGCACCAGTGTCACGCCAATTTGGGAAAAAACGAGGTTCCCCTATAATGCATTTATGTGGAATCAAAACATATCGAAAATACCTACACACAAAAATATTATAAGTCAAATATTCCATGATAATTTAACAAATAGAATCAAAAAAATCAAAAAAATAATAAGATTAGGTTGTACCTGTATAATACACGTTTCATAGCAAGATCAATATTAGGTTGCTCATCCCAACCGTTGTGTTTTTTAACTTTTCCGCTTTGGAATTCACGATAGAATATTGAATTGAAAGCCGCAAACTTCCAGGTTTGGATATACTCGGAGAGAGTAGGCACATCTGTAGGCAACTGAAGAGGAGATGAAAGAATACTTTGAAGCTCTTCGATAGCCTTTTTTCCAACTGTGCCCAATATGTAGACTTTGATAACCAATCATCAAGTGCAGAATCAGAGAGGGGCGATTTCGGGAAATGCAATGCATCTTTGTCAAATCTATTGCCATTCCAAAGCTTGAGCCATCCAACTTTGACTTCTGCATCCACATTACTGACAGCAACACGATGAAGTTTCTCTTGTAGCATTTCAGGCACCGAAAATGAACCCCAATGGTGCTTAACTTCTTCAAGGAAAGCAGAGGTAAGGTTGATATCGGCAATCGCTAGTTGTTTCGTAAAACTAGAAGATAACATTGCACGTTTTTTGTTGACAGCTACGGACATTGCTTTTGAAACTCCGTCTGATGTCCGTTCAAGAGGATGAGTTTCATTGTACTAGTTGAGAGCAATATCGTTAGCCTCAGCAAGTTCTTGCTGAAAAATCAAACAAAAGTTAATATTTATAAGTTCATATAGATGTAATGTAAAATGAAGGTGAATAAACATAAGGCACATATTAGCAATGGTAGAAGAACTTACACTGTACATGTAATCCAAAAAAATTGGTCGTGTCAAAGAATACCAAGTTTCGATGGACTTCTCCTCACATCGTTTATAACTCTTTGGATCCAGTTGCTTTCTGAAGGAAGTCAAAGGCATGGTGCCAATACTTTGCATCCGATATAAAGTATGCACCAAATTGGTGGATACGTGAGAATTTTCGGTTGACCTAAAAGAAACATTAAATTGATTAGATTCATGATGATATAATTTGGAAAACAAAATATAAACTAGAAATAAGTGTAAAAAAATAGGAAAGAACATTACTTGTTGATGTCATGCATAGCAGTCAACAAATTTGGAATGTCGTCAGGCTCGGACGCCAAAATGATAGAATCCACAAAGACATGACGTTCATAATCTTCGGTATATACGCGGTCAATATAATTTTTCCAAACAAGAAATCTGTGATTTCTATCCCATATAAAAAATATCTTGTTCTTGTATGACGTCAATGACAAATCTGTATCCAATTGAGATTCAAACAGGGCATTGGCTTGAGCCCAATTTGGGCTCCATTATGCGCCAACCTCATCATCCACGAATTGAAAGTTTCCCTTAGAATCGGTGGCCGATATATAAAATACACGGTCACCATCACGATAACCATTGAAAAAATCAGCCTCCAATTTAGTAATGTCACCCTTCAAAGCAGGACGCACAATCGGCATAGAAACCATGCGACATAAGGGTACACGCAAGCGAGCATTAGGTCCAGCACGGATTGAAGAAATTGTGGAAGTGAAATTGACCTTTCGTTTGTTCGTAAGTTCCCACACTTTCTCTTGATAAGTTTTATTGTCACCATCATTATCTTCAATAAGGTAAAAATTATCGAGTCAAAATTACCGAGTCAAAATTATCGAGAGATTCATTTTTTATTTTTTTTTCTTATTATGAACATTTGACGATATGTCCTGATGATGATGAACTTGTTGAGATGGACGATCTTGAGTTGAATGCATTGTGGAATCATCATCAGTAGAAATAGGAGTCGTTCTTTCCAAATCCATTGATTGGTCCTAAAACAAATGAAATAAATTTCATAAATATTTCAAAATAAGTAGCAATACATTAGCAATAACATTACAAAAACAACAGCAATAGCAACAACAATAACAACAGAATACCACGAACACAGGGAAGAATGACAAAAATTATCCTAGACACAGTCATTTGCACCTTTAAATATTGTACGATTAGGGTGGCCGCTCACCCCAAAACTACAAGGCCAGACCCTGTGCGTTAACGCACAAGGGCTGTGCGTCCAACTACAGGTCTAACAAAGTTGGACGCGAGGTTTGGGTCGTTCGACCCAAACTATGCTCACAGTTTGGGTCGTTCGACCCAAACTAGGCAGACAGTTTGGGTCGATCGACCCAAACTAGGCAGACAGTTTGGATCGATCGACCCAAACTAGGCAGACAGTTTGGGTCGATCGACCCAAACTAGGCTCACAGTTTGGGTCGGCCGACCCAAACTAGGTAGACAGTTTGGATCGATCCACCCAAACCATGCTCATAGTTTGGGTGGACCGACCCAAACTAGGCTCATAGTTTGGGTCGGCCGACCCAAACTGTCCGCAATTTACGCCTGATTATGCGCAATTACCCAGTCACCACGAAAGTGCAAACAAACCTTGTACTGCACCTGTAGATGAGAGAGCTTGCAGCGATGACCTCAGGTCCGACGGAGGAGAGAAAAAAGACTGAATGCTTTGGGGTTGTAGCAATTTATACTACTTGTCCCTGCAGCCATATTAAGCATGGCTCTTCGTGGCCCCGCATAGCCGCTAGAAAGTTGCCAGCGCAGACCCTGTGCGTTAACGCACAGGGTCTACTTGCCCAACTTTGCGAAGCCTCTAGCTAGGCAAGTAGACCTTGTGCGTGAACGCACAGGGTCTGCGCTGGCAACTTTCTAGCCACTATGCGTTACCGCATACACCTTGTGCGTTAGCACATAGACCCTGTGCGTTAACGCACAGGGCCGAGACGTGAATTTGAAAAAAAACGTGTTTTTTTTTTTGTTTTTGTAAAATCTGGAAAAAATGCTAATGGGATCCAAAAAAAAAAACAAAAATATGCTATATTATCTAAATTTCCGTAGCTACAAATTCTTCTGATATTTTGTTTTGGTTTGAAATGATTTTCTTTTCTCATTCTTCTATCTATTTCCTTGTTTTGGGGAACCTCGTAGATTTTTGGTTTCGGGGCAAAAAAAAATTTATGCTATTTTGTATCATTTTCTAGCTCCTATAACGTATTTCATGAATACTTGAGTAGTCATATTTGTCATTTCTTGCATTCTAACCTCGTTTTGAATAGTTTTTTTGCTCCTATGTTCTGAACATCGATTTAAATTCATAGAATAGATATTTGTTTTAATTTTAGGCTCTCCTAGTCGTTTTACCTCCCAACTTTTGGCCTTCCTAAATTGCTCTTACAAACCCTGTGTGTTAACGCACAGGGTTTTACCTCCCAATTTTGGCCTTCCTAAGTTGCGCTTACAAACCCTGTGCGTTAACGCACAGGGTTTTTCCTCCCAACTTTGGCCTTCCTAAGTTGCGTTTATAAACCCTGTGCGTTAACGCACAGGATTTCTCCTCCCAACTTTTGGCGTTATTAAGTTGCTCTTACAAACCCTTTGCGTTAACGCACAGGGTTTCTCCTCCCAACTTCGGCCTTCCTAGGTTGCTCTTATAAACCATGTGCGTTAACGCACAGGGTTTCGTCTTCCAACTTTTTGCCTCCTAAGTTGCTCTTATAAACCCTGTGCGTTAACGTACAGGGTTTCACCTCCCAACTTCTCGCCTGTTAAGTTGCTCTTATAAACCCTGTGCGTTAACGCACATGGTTTCGCCTCTCAACTTCTCATCTCTTAAGTTGCTCTTATAAACCCTGTGCGTTCTCCTCCTGACTTCTAACCTTCCTAAATTTCTGTTATATACCATGTGCATTGACGTATAGGGTTTCTCCTCTCCAATTTATAACCTCTATAAATTGCTACTACATGATATGTGAGTGAACGTACAAGGTTCTCCGTCCTAACTTATAACTTATGCACTATCAAATTATGTGAACGTTGAACTGACTTACCTTTTTGTTTGTCGTCTTCTTTGAACCCGTCTTCAATTCGGACTCTGATATACGATCGTCTACATCTTCTTTGCTCTTTGCACCTTCATCATCCTCCATCGCATCAAAATCCAGTGTCTTCACAGTTTTTTCTACTGTACTCAACAAGTTTCTTTTCCTTTCCTTTTTTGCATCATTCTTTCCCACACTAAGTCTGAACCTCTTTTTCTCGGAAGTGAAATACAAAGCTTTCCTACGTCTTTTCTTCGGCCTCACGGGTGTTCTCTCTATATCGTCTACCATCGTTGGTGTCTATGATATGTTTTCTATCAGGTACTATCATTTATTCTTCCAATGTATCTATCTCACAAAATCCGGCGTATATTACGATCACATGTTGTAATTGGCGTTCAATGAACGAGATAGTTCAACGCGTTTGTCATTATGTGTTTATTTTTGTTATATCCGCCAAAATTTTCTGACACCTACTTTGTTCTATTCATAATGATCAATAATTTATTTTTCCAACCAATTTTAATTCTTTCTACATCTGCGTCAGTCCACACATATATATTTTAAATTTCTACCAATCCTTTTAGTCTTTGACGCCGTTTTGTGTATATTTTGCTCATAAATAGTCTCTGACTATTATTGTATTATGTCCACTTCTGTATTATTAGATGCTATGTATCACACGCTTTCATCTCCATCCATTATTGTATCACACGTTTTCATTTCCATTCATTTCCTCACACAACTCTATACAAAAGCAACATTCACCCCATATTTTTGTGATGTGTTGTTCATATGTTCTTTTGATTTTCTATGGCTACCATTAGAGCTCATGGATCTTTTGTTCCCTTCATCTTACCACTCCAAGATGATGGTCATGTGAGTGTTTCAGAGGATTTACTTAGTTTGAGATTCAACCTCCAGATAGGAACCATGTATTTAGAGCATGAGATGTACTCTGCAGATGGAGAGGTGTATGAAACGATTTTGGTTCCAAAAAATAGAACTGATGTTGATTTTATGTGGATCTTAGGACCTGGTTCATTTAGGGTGATAGGACTTTCTGAGTCTCAAATGCAAGCTTCAACTGTCATTTTGACAAACGAATCCGGTACATCCACAGTTCAAATTCCCTCTATCACACCTGTTAAGGTGAAACCCCTTGATGATAGTGTATTTGTGCTATCAGATTCAGAAGATGACATTTGTGCATCTGTTGATCTTTCAAACACATCACCATTTCCATTTAGAAGTGTAGCCAAATCCCCTTGCGGTCTTATGTACAAAAAGGTGGTTCCCCAAATCTCACCTTCTGAACGTCCTCCACTACACCCTTCACCTTCATCTACAGGGTTGACTATGGTTGATGCCTTGAAGCTGACAAAGTCAAGAAAAAGATCAAAGTCCGATCTTGCATCTATTGATTTTGACAGTATAGATGTTCGTGAAGTCAAGTACTTACCATCTTCTTTTAATGGTGATGTTTTATTTCTCTTGCCTCCTGTGGCACTCAAAGCTCCAAGTACGTATGGTCGCTCAATGGACGGCATGGACAAGATGTGCGACGGTCACCCTAGGTGCACCACCAAAACCACGAATATCCAAAATGACTTTGGACTGTCCTTCCGGCGCTCTACTTGTGCTGGTCATCTCCAATGTCATAATGACTACTGTGATTACATGAATCGCAATGGGGGCCTCCGGAACAACACTAAATGGGTCGGTTCAACTCCTATCCCATTTGCTGTGGGTGTTGTTCCCCCTACTAAGTCCACTGTCGAGTGTAAGGTATGTCGTTCCACACCTGTGTGCATTGCTTTGTGTAATACTCAAATCATATACATTCACTCCACATCCGTTGGAATGTCCAGGGCTTGCATTCATCTTGGTGTACATGATCACCCTATGGCCAATGGCACATGCCGTGAATCATTGGACATGGCATACCAATGCGTTGCAAATGAAGTATTGAAAACACCCACAGCAAAAAATTCAGCCATAGTTATGGCGGCGAGCAAACAATTCTTGGCCGATTACCTTTTCAAATCTCCCGTAAATGTCGAAGGCCATCACTTGGTTGGTTCATCCCTAGAGGTCGTCATGGACAAATTCAGCACTCTTGCCTCTCTAAATTGTCGTAACTTTGTATCTGGATCAAAGCGTTTTTTGCGTAGTGGAATGGGAACTATAGATAATATTATGGCGCTCAAAGACCACTCTGCTTTCAAATTCGTCCATGGTAGTCGGTTCCCAGGGCAGTCAAAGGACAAAGTGTTTGTTTTTAAGATGTCTGTAGACCTTCCAGGTAGAGGTGTGGAGCTTATGAAGAGGATGCAAGTCGGTGGGGATATGGAGAATTCATGAATTATGTTTGACCATGTCAAACGTTTGAAGGATTGGACGACCATGGCTTGCCATATGTACGACAGTCGATACTGTAAAGTGTTGACTATTGCGTGTTGTGACATGCAATCTGAAGATGGTGCAGCGCAAATTCTCTTTTGGGAAAATTTGAATGCTGTCATGGCAGATAATGATGTACCAAACGTAAACTTCAAAGGGTTTATGGCTGATAGTGCTCAAGCTAATTGGAATGCGGTGAGGACGATTTACGGGGATGGTGATCCAAGTCTACCTATGGTTGCACGTGAGCGTACATGTCTTTTCCATTGGTCCGCAAGCTTGGATAAGGTGACCCAAAAGTATATCAAACCATCCTTGCAATTTCAACACAAACAAATATGCAAGGATTACAAAGACGCGAAAACAATGGACGACGCTGAGACCAAGTACCATGTGATTCATTCTTGGTGGTTGTCATCTGGAGCTGCCTCCGAAGAAGGCATCCTTGGCCTTTCAGAGTGGTTGGGATTTTGGCACTTTCGTTACAGACAATGGGGTGGCCATATGCTACTTGTAAGTACATATCAAACTTCATTATTCAATGTAATATATCCTATGTTTTTCTTATTTTTGTCTTTCTGTGTTGTTCATAGGATATGACAATAAAAGAGCGTGCGGGAATGCCAATATGCAACCTTGCAGAGATTGTACATAACAAACAACAAACAGTTTGGGTCGTTCGACCCAAACCTTGCAGGCAGTTTGGGTTGTTTGATCCAAACCTTGTAGGCAGTTTGGGTCGTTTGACCCAAACGTGGCAGCCATTTTGGGTTGAACGACCCAAACCTAGATATATAATCTATCTTATGTTTGTCTTATCCTTGTATTTGTGTGTTGTTCATAGGATATGTCAATAGAAGAGCGTGCGGAAATGCCAACATGCAACCTTGCAGAGACTGTACACAACAAATGGCTCCAACAGTCCGGCAACTAGATGTCTTGTTTATATGAAGCTACAGTGGACGACATGATCTGTGCCTTCATGCAAATTGCAAATTACCGGACATGGTTGAAAAGGGGGTCTGATGGTAAAGGTCCTGATTCGGCATCCTTGAAACTCAAAGCGGCTGCCATGTGTGGAGATCCAAAAATGTTGGCCGATGCCATGAAGTCTTATCCAGGGGCAGAAGACGTCAACACTAGAGATTGTGCATTGGAAGGGTCAGAGCTCTTTGGTTCCACCAAACGCAAACTCAACCTACCACCGGGTGCTGATTGTGACTCTCATCGACCCGACAAAGTGAACTATTCCATTTCTCGTCCGAACACCCGAGCAACTCGTCAACGCATAGAGGAATCGTTGAGTTCTACAATTCATGGTGTGGCTCATACTACATCCGTGTTAAAGACAGATTGTCTTGCTTCCAAGTGGCACATTGCAAGATTACCACCCAACTCAGCCAAACGATGTTGGGCACTGCAGGCCATCACAGGGACTATGTGCAATGCCAAAGTCGGGACTGGGAAACATGGCACACCTGCTCCAACATACAAAGGGCTCAGGAAGGAATTTTGCTCTCCCAACAATGTGGAGTATGAATTTTGGTTTTGCCCTGACGACATCAAACGTTGTGTGAGTAGCAGTAAGAAGAAATATGTGTTGGACTGGCCTATAGTACCCAACACATGGCCGGTGAAGATAGGTACCAATCTATCGCGAGAGGAGGTTTTGGCACTTGAAGATGCTGGATTTCAACTACAGCAGAGGAAGGCATTGTCCCCTCGTCGTAGGCTTTCAACAATCGCAACTCTCCCCATCCCTCGCTCGCATTTTTCTATGCCACCAAACCCGGACGCCTACCCTACATTCAGGTTTGGAAAGACAGTGCGTCGTAATCCAACAGCACCGCTAGCGGATCACAAAAACAAATGGGAGAGCGCCGGGCTCATGGAGGGTTACTATGTGGTTGGGGTCACTGCCATTCCATATCCGGGCTTCGGAGTGATAATCAACATTGTCTCCAAACAGGATATTACCTACCATGTCACAATTGGCGACATCCCGCATTGCACATGCCCGGATTTCACGAAAATGTCCTCTCATGCATTGGGAAAGAAAGGAAAATGGGTGTATTGTAAACATCTTTATTATGTGTTTAGATTTTTGTGCAAGGTGGATTACGAGAGTGACAAGTTCATTCATGCACCTACATATACCTATAACGAGGTCATGCGACTACTTGAACTTGCTGGTATTGTAGAGTGTGAGTAGTATTGCAAATGGTCTATTAAGTACCATATATTTGAATGTCAAAATATGACATGTTTTTGTTTGGATTTTTATAATAAAAATCAGCAATGGGCTGGAAGTATTTCAAATGATTCAGTAACTTCATTTCTATTTAGACTACGACCCAACCGTGAGCGGTTTGATTGATTGACATGGATAAATAATAACAAGTTTCTAAAAATAAAAAATAATTGAGAAGATTCTACGCACATCTGCGTAGTAACGTCTTCTTGGTATCCGCCTATAAATTATTCCTGCTTTATCACTAGCTCAATTTGGGATAGCACCAGTCAATGTAACCAACCGGATTCGAACCCGGGTTGATACAGACCTAATACCAGTCTCTTACACAACTCGCATCCACAGGCGGATGTCTCAAAACCTAGTAGTTACCTACATATTGACTATTTCTAATATCTAATTTCCTTTCATTTGTAGATTCTGGGCCTTAATTCAACCCGTGAGCAGTTTGAGTGGCTCACAATTATGGCACCTACATGTACGTATAATGAGGTTATGCACCTACTTGAGCTTGATGGTGTTGCTTGTGCTTCATTTAAAATATTGGCAATTTACAATTGAAAATATGCAATTAATTTGTCAAAATTTTGGTTGTGTACCCTAAACCCGTGTGTCTTTACTAAATTTGGAATCATTGCTCATATGTTACTGCTCATTGCTCATGTGTTACTGCTCACCGCTCACCGCTCACTGCTCATCGCTCATAAGATAGCTTCCCTCAGCATTGTTGGAATCTTTGAGGTGTTTATATGGAAATGCTCTTGTAGTAGTAAAAGATACAGTTGCAGATATTGGATCTTGAACCTCAGGGCGCAATGTTGGGTGTTGCTTGGGTTGTATCTTGTTTCCTCTTGTTGTGATGTTGGTGTAGCTTGTCCACTCGGGCTACGCTGGTTCGGCCGGATTGGTTGTATTTTGGGCTTTTTTTGCAATTGAATCATCAATTTGTACCAAAAAAAAATACAATAATAAAAATGTATGTGTAGCTTGTTGTTTGCCATTCTGGATTTATTTCTTTATTTCTTTAAGTATGTGTGTTGATGCGGGCTCCATCCCTGATCCTCTTGCATCTATGACGACCTGTTTAGTCACATGATGTTGATTGAATTGCAGATTTTTCCATTGACTTTCCAAAGAGCCCATCTAAACTTGCAAATGGACTCCAACTGTGAAACCAAAATGTAAGTCATTGCCCGTTTACGATTGTTGATTATATCAAACATAATTTTGAGCTATTTCAATTGTTAGAAATATTAGTAGAGCTGGAACATACCTTACATATTGTGTGTTTCACCCATAAATGCTTCAAGCTACATTGCATGGTCTACTACAAACCCTTAATAAGTTTTGAAGCCCATTTTCACTTGATTTGTGAGATTGAGAGTAGATTTAGTAGCCCCTACTTTGAAGAGGAAGTGAAATGAAAGCTATATGCAGCAATGACGTTCAAATCTACACGGAATGTATATAAACATGTGTCATCTGCACAAGCCCAAATTGAAAAGAAAAATTGAAACATGTATTGGTCTAATTCTAAAAATGTAATGAGTGCTTAATTAACTAATTTAAAGCATGAGGTCACTTTGGACATATCGAGCGCTTCAAGTGAGCACTGTATGTTCCATGTTGCACCTTGTACAAGTGGATGTGTAATAGCTAATCAGTAATTAGGAGTCGATTAAGTATGCAACGAGAGATTAAGGCCCTTAATAGAAACATAAACTGTATAATAAGACTACCATAGCTTTATAGCAGCTTAGGCAGAAAATAAACCAATTTTGAAGGTTTCTAAATTTTTGGGAAATTCATTTCGTTGAGTGTCTCCCACAAACAGAAATAACATTCAAAGTGTGTTTAAAATCACAATGATGCAAGTGACATCCATTGGAATCCAACAAAGTAGCATCAAATCAAAGCAAACTATGTTGCCAAGCAAAACCCTAACATACAAGTAGAAGACAAACTTTAGGGTCAATTATGTTGGTTAAGGGAAGTGTTTAGGTTAATCGTAGCCGCCAAGATGATATTAGGAAAATTATTCATGAATTATAGAAATGACTTAAATGAATGTCCTTGGAACTTATTTCTAATTACTTTTTGAATCTACCCAACTTTACAATATTATTTTTTGGGTTGCCTAACTTAGTTTCGCACTTTGACTAATTATTAGGCAGAAAGGTGCCCAAGCTGCTAGAGAGTTGCCGTACATAAGGCCAACCCACATTCCTAGTTACCTATGGGGAACAAGGTTCGAGGGTGCTCCCGACAATCTCCATGTGTTCCCAATAGTCATGGACATGAGCCCGTGCCTCCCCAGTGTCCCGCCTCACCTTCTTGGTGCAACCCTACTGTAGCTTCTTTCGAGATCTCAACTAGGGTTTAAGTACAATTGGCTTTATGCATGAATTTTGGACGATTCCAACTGCCAATATGACGTACACTAGATCACAAATCTATACAAATATGGTGGTTGGCGAACATTCTAGGGGGTGGCCTCTTAATACCACGTACAAACTAACGTGACTATAAGAAGGGGTATTATTTGAGGCATTAGCATACATTGTATACATAAGGGAATGGTATTGTTTTTTTTCGAGTGTGTACATTTAAAAAGGGTATTAAGAATTTTGAAGTAAAGGTAGATGTATAAAAAGGGGCCCTAAGGTTTAGAGGAAAATTTGACAAGAGATGTGTTTGTTTTATCCAATTCATGTTTTCATTCATTGTTGTCATATGCTAATAGTCCTCAATGAGTATAGTGCCCGTTGTTGTTTTGGGTTCTAGGTTTTCACAAATTGGAAACCCTTGAACAAAATAGGCTCCCTTGAGTTTGCTCTCTTGATTGTGGATAAGTTATTGTGCTCTAATCTTTGTTTGTTTGGTGTAATTGTTGATTTACATGCTTTGGATGGAAATTTGTTCAATGACTCTCTCATTGGAAAGTGAAAGTGGATTTTATATGTAATAAGGGTCTATTTAACTCGTAATTTATATATTGTATATGTAGTGGAGGCATTTATCACATTCGATTAAAAAGCTTAGTATAAATACATGAATCCATTTTCTAGCACGCCATTAGTACATATATATTTGTTTTTCTCCATGAATTTCCCATATTTAGGGGGCTTAATTTCATAGTGACCCACGCACGTCATTTAAGTATCCAATGAAGAGTCCACCCCATGGGACAAACATGGAATACCAACATTCGAAGTTGTGGTTGTTTTGTTATTGTTGTTTGATGTTTTGTCCCCACAAGTGCACATCCCTTATTTTCTTTGGACAAGTGGTTTGTCCAAATGTATTGAACTGTTAGTTTCTCCCAATTGCCACCCTCTTCCTCAATCCTAGCTTCCAAGCATCCTTGTATTCTATACTTTGTTTTTGAACAAGTGAAATTTTCCTTTGAACAACAAATTCAATACAACTAGGGGTTGAACCAAGCCCAAGAGATGTGGTCAAGACAACCCAATTTGGAAAGGACAAAGGGAAGGAACCAACTTACCTTATAAACTTACCTAAAAGGACCATGGATGAGACAATTCTAGACAACCTCCTCAAAAGGAGACACAACAAATGTATTCATTCTTTCAGATGCAAGTACACCATGGATACCCCCGAAGCTTGTCGAATGAGTTCAAATACCAACCTCTAGCGTAGGGAGGTTGTGCATGTGAGAGAGGATTTTATCTATGCAATCCTACCATAGTCAAAGAGGTGGTGCTACACCATGATCCTAAGTCTTTGGTAGGGCCATTTGTCTTGGTTACTTTGAATACGATGTTCACCAACACCAAAGTGAAGTACCACAAAGAAAGTGCCGGATGGAGTTAAATCTCCTTGTTAAATGCTTCAACAAGAGGATTGGGAGGCCAAGTTGTAAAGAACATAAGATCAATGGACCATGGCCCCACCACTGTCAAATTACTTGGACTTTGGGACATATATATATAGTTGAACTTCATCTTCCAAAATACCCACATCACAACAAAGGTATTCCACTTATGGTAACTTCTATGGAAGGTCTAGTCTTAGTTCTCTTGTTATTAACCGCAAAACTATCAGTATACAGAACCATCACTCACGTCCATCATATGTATACATAACCAAGTTACACTGACACTAAACCCACAAACCTCACAAGAACTACAAAACATACTAAAGAGAATAACAACCACACATATTGAAATACACCCTATCAAACCCACCCTCGCACACTACAACGTTAAATTCTCCAACAAATGGAAAAACGCCCCCCAAGTAAAAATCCTTCCCCCCCCCCCCCCCAATACCACCACAATACCCTTACCTCCCACATACTACCACATTCACCCTTTTAAATATGACCCTCAAAAATGCATATACACAGATGGCTCATTCATCCCACCATCCAAAAACTCCGAGGGGCAAATAGAGTGCAATACCGCAGGTTTGGGAGTATATAGCCCCAACAACAATACCCAAATCTCAGAAAGACTACCCAGATATCAAAACATCCTAAGAGCCGAACTGAATGCAATACTCATAGCCATTAAAACTATCCAAACCACCAGAAGGGACACACATATATTTACCGACAACCTTAATAGCATATACTTAATCAACAACCACATACAACACCCAACATCCAACACCACCACCCAGACAAACTACTCATCCCAGCCATTATCCACCAAATATATTGGACCCCACATATGATCCACATACACAAGGTACGAGCGCACACCGGCATTAGTGGTAATGAAATAGCGGATACTCTAGCAAATGAGGGAACACAAAAAGACAAACCCAAAATCACACCACGAATACACATAGCCCACACTACCCCATATTGGCTAGCAAGTTGTCCAACTGCCACACACGATGGAGTCATCCGTAACCTCCGCACATTCATAACAAAAGAACACGAAAACCGGGAAAATAGTTCCGCCAATAGAAAGTTCCCATATGTTGACAAATGGCTATCAAATGAACAAATCAACCAAAAACTCTCCAACCACTTATGGAAAAGCAAGCAGGTCCCCGATACGCAAATTACCCAAACTCTCAAATTTAGATATGCACAATACATGGGCAACCATAGAAAAAACATTTTTTGGCCCCTCCAATACCAAAATCTCAATTGTACACTATGCTTAAGCAACAACAAAGACACATGGCCCCACCTACTATCAACATGCGAACACCCATACTTAAAAGGGCTAAGAATTACAAGGCACAACAAAGCCGTCCATCTAATCACCCAAACACTACAAGCCAACAGAAACACCAGGTTCTTTACACTGATCAATGCAGGTGACCTCAACAATCAACCGCCTGACCACATAGTACCTGAATGGCTCCTAGCATGCACATGTTCGCAAAGGAAATGCCAATGCCAAGCCAAGCTAAGACCTGACATAATGTGCATTATAGGAGCCCCTAACCAAACACAAACACCTAAACTACCCTCCCCCAACCACACAATCCAATTTACCGAATTCACATACTGCCATGACAGATTCCCAAAAGAAGCCCTCACACACAAACACACCAAATACGGCCCATTAATTAACACTATACAAAACAAAGGGTGGAAAGTCAACCCCCTTATCACCATTACAGCCGGAGTAAGAGGCGCTATCTACAAACATTCCATGGACCAACTAACCAAACTAAAAATCCCAAAGAACAACATAAAAACCCTCATGAAGAAAATACACGAAAATGCCATTAAATATCTCACATATCTTGTCCTAAACAAAAGAAAACTTGATAACAAACAAACCCCTGTCCCCCCACCCTAACTAAATAAATCAATATGGTACAATAATAGAGCCCACCTTCCAAAGGAGGCATAACACCCTATATTGCATCACGGGACAACGTGATCAATACAGGGCTAACGGGCTCACATTCATGCCGGTATCTCATACTGGCGTTATTTTTTCTTTTCTTTTCTTATTAACCGCAATTGCTTAATGGCAAAGTGACCAAAAAAACTTTGAATCCATAAGGGGACAGTCTTCGTGTCAAACCTTCAGCCAAGCCAATGTCGTGCCGTCAAGCAAAGATGACCATTGTTTGGAAACAATAAACTTGTCACATAGACAATTTTGAACTTACTTTGTTAAAAATTTCAGAATGTTTGTATAACCTTTCCAAATCCATTTAAGAGGGTCAAAGACAAGATCCATAACCTTGCAATATAAAATTATAATTTCACTTTGAACTAGTATTTAGTAAAATTGGACTAAGTTCAAGTCCATAATAATGACAAGTTGAATTCTACTATAGGACTCTCTAATAGGATTTATGATAAAGTCCTCTAATAGAATATGCAAAGTTGATTACGATAAGATCATATTAATTATTTTGATGATTGCTTTAAGTACTCAACATTTAACTATATAGGCTCAAGATTAATATGCATATGTTGAATTTCTCCATCATATTTCAATAGTATAACATTCAAGTAATCTTTGAGGATTCACATATCTCCCACAAAGTTAAGGTATATTAGAAGTGTATCCACAACTCCACCCATAAACTAATTATGGAGGATATACTAGGATTAAAAAATGGGTAGTAAATATTAGTCGCTTAATAATGCTATGTCTCAGGTGCACTCCCCTTGATTAAAAATGTACCCCCTAAGGCAAAGCTCTTGCTGGGGGGGGGGTAATTATTATATAGATTGACGTTTCTAAGCATCCTAACATTACCTAATTTTCCAATTAGGATATACTAACTATACTCAACTTAATCATAATCATGGCAGACATGACGCTATGTTAGTATTAGAAATTGGAATCACCTCATTGAACAATAGACTATAATTGCACATACACACTAACCTCCATAACATCATACTATGTATGTAAACATTAATTAGTTTAATGATTGAAAAAGATGATAAGTATTGAGAGAATGATGCAAAGATGCTTCCTCAAGAATTGATAAGATTAAAGAAGTTGAGAGTTAGTAAAAGTGTTATCACATATGTGGAAAGTAGGGCTCCTCTACATGGCAAGCGAGTATCCAACGACAACTTGGTGGTTATTAAAGTTATTTCTACCTATACCATGCTAGAAAATGACTCCAATAATGGAGATCAACAACTAAGAAGCTAGATAAAGAGACAAAGAAAGAGATGATCGTTTTAAGAAACTAAGGAGGGAAGTGTGAGAGTTGATTATCAAAGAAAGGTCACTAAGGATTACTTGGCTACTTGGCTATGTGTTACATACAAAAGAGTTACTACAAAACACTACTAGGTTATCTAGAAACGCATAAAAGAGTCACTTGAAGGATAACTGACTACTTGGAGGAAAAAAATAATCAACTACGTGAAGTAAAAGATCATTAGCGACTTGGAGGAAAGATGATAGTTTGCCATTTGGAAGAGAAGGGGGATCTTGGTTATTTGCACTTAGTTCCTTCATTACTTTGTTAATTTGTTCACTTAGTTATTTTGTTGCCTTGTCAACTTCAACACTTGGTTATTTTGACACTTGGACACTTGGTTACTTGGTGTTACATGCCAGCAGAAGAAGTAACAACAAACTCCAAGACGAGACTTTGTTACAAACTAAGAGAAGTCTAGCAAACAAGAAGGAGTGGACTTCTATCAATACAATTGAACCCCGAAATCCTCACCCCCAAAGGTCATGGCAAAGGGCATCAACTTCACCAAAGTAGAAAAAAACCAAACATAACCTAATTAGATTTTTAAAAAATATTAGAAAATACAACTGCAACACATGAATCGTTGCAACACACTCAAAGAAATAGTTATGACCTCAATCGACACCAAGTAACAATGATTGAGCTCAGAAGACAACTAGGATTTAGGAAGAGTTCCAACACTTGAAGAAAGTCTAGTACATTAATGTTAAATCACTAAAAATAAAACTTTATTGGCATATTTTACTTGAAGTGATATCACCCGGGGAGGAATCCATCCCAACAAGAAACCTCCATGAGAGATTGGAAACTCCATTATGAACACTCTAGGTAGGTCAAGATACCCATCAACATAGTGGAAGAAACCATCTATGAAAGCTTGAAGAAGAATAATAAATGTTCGACAAGGATAATAAGTAGTATAGTCATCTTGATTTGGATGACGTTCTCAGTCATTATGATACGGATAACCCTAGACACAAGTACAGGGAGTTGAGCTCTACACTATCACACATATTTAAAGGCTCCAATTTAGTTTCATGACACACTTAGAACTCCCAACCCAAAACTCATATGGCCAAATTACAATACTTCCACCCCCTAAGACTTTCCTAAACTCCACAAATGTTTGCTTCTCTGTGCATCTAGAGGACCCAACAACTCGGGACCATTATACTCATCAATACATATGAAGAACTTTATTTTCACATACATGGTGGATCCTAAACACCCAACCTTTGAATGTGTGATGTACTTGACACTTACACAATGGAACTCATAATCCATTTGCATCACAAAGTAGCCTAACAACCTTTAAGGCCACATCAAACATGAAAAGCAATCCAAAATTGCAAGAAATGGAAGGTGTCATGCTTGCTTGACCTTGGTAAATACCTAGTCCTTGGAAACACACTCACAACTTCACAAATTCCTCACACATTAACAAGTCAAAGCACCCCCAATCACATTTAATCAAGATTGTCAACCCAAGATTATCAACATGCCCATCTTCCACTAAATCCTAATCCATGTTTTCTTCAAGAGACAACATGTTTAAAAGACATATGTTTGTTGGACAGTCGAGAGAAATAGGTTGCCTAGTCCTACCTATCAACCATGTCATATATTTCACATCCCATTGAAATGTTTCACCCTTGGAAACGGGGAATAACAAGGAACCACTTCAACCTTAGTTAGACTTTGGCAGAGCCTTCCAATATTTAGAATTGGCCTACAAATATATAATATATCTATATGGATATTATAAACCTATCCTATTCTATTCAAAATCTTGGGAAAATGTTGACCAATAAACCATACCCTCTATTACTTATATATAGGATGTATGAATTTTCCATACCTATATTCAACTCAACCATTTAATGACACCTTGTCTTTTTCTCACATAATTTATTATGTATTACAAAGTATGCCCCCCCCCCCTCCCCGGGTGCTATGTTCTTCTGAAGAATTTTCTCTCAAGTTACTTAGAATGTGGGAGGGTTTGTGAACGAAAGAAAATTTGACATGTCCAAGATATTGTCAAAGTCATGCATGCCACATGTTTCCAACCTTGAAAACATTGCACAACACCTTTGGGAATGCCACCTTGGTCATGAATTTCCACATGATCACTTGGCCAAAAGGAAGTGGAGCTATCCATGGACAATGTGAGAATCTTAAATATAAATGTGGTTGTCATTCTGTTAGTTTTTTCTTGCTCACCATCTTCTCTTCATCAAATTTATGTCTTATGATATTAAACATCAACAAAATAAGATTAAGATTTTGATCTCATCTAACTAAATTTCACAATTATCATAAGTACATATGTGTTGATTCCTTAAATGATTTCAAAATCTCCCCCACAATCCCCTCGATTGTGTTACCAATCAAGTGGAGGAGTACTTAATGAAATTGAGTGTAGGAGTAGGAGTATTAAGTGTAGGAGTAGTTGATGAAAGAGGTAGTCCAATGTCATTTAGCATGTGTCTTTATCATATATGTTCCACACCATTCCAAAATAGGTCTCCAAATAATAAATTAACCAACTAAACCCATGTACCAGTATCATGTGGAGGCCACACACATTCAAAAGCTTCAGTTTCAAATTGGAGTTTGGCAAGCCAAGGTAGAAGAATTTTGGGCTTGACATGTGCTTAAGTTCGAGGAGCTTGGTCTCAAGGTTAGTCCTTCTTTTATAGGGTATAAAACCCTAAACCCCAAACCCAAGAAAAGAGGAACCAGCCCTTCAAAAGCAAGCTCCTCCAAGTTAGGCACATGTAAAGGCCCTAATTCATTTAAGCCTACCTTGGCTTACCAAACTCTGTTTTGAAAACCGGCGTTCATGAACGTGTGTGGCCTCCCCTTCACGGTGCACTAAAGAACTCCCCACATATTGCAAACTAGGTAGTAGTGTCGTGCATTTTGGAGGAGTATAAACCACCATTTGTTCTTATTCTGAAATTTCTGTAGTATGGTATATATTGAGGCCCGCACACCACAACATGTCAACCCTAGGAATCAATACACGCAATCTCATTGTATTTGTTAGAAAATTCAAGTTTGTAGGAGCACAAAGCTCCAAATAAACCAACACCACTTCTTGCGCTAGCATGTATTATATAGTATCTTCGTCATAAACAATGATATCAACATGGCCTACGTGTAGTTTCCAACTCTCCTTTGAAGCCCAACACACACATTGTACAGACCACTGCTTCAGACCTTATACCACTAAACCCATAATCATCACTAAAGTGGCACTAATTACACTAAATGGGGTATAGTGGTGCGAGAAACATCGCCTCAAAAAAGTTAGTTAACTATAGTTGTGTGAGAAGAGTTGTCTCAAAATAGTTAGTTAACTATAGTGGTGTGAGAAGTGGCGCCTTAAAATAGTTAGTTAACTAAAGTTAACTATAGTGGGTGGACTATATGGTAATAGTGCCCTAATAATGCAGATATCCCTACCTTAGGCGACTCCATCACGGAATTGCCAACTTTCTTAACAACTATAGTTAACTATAGTGGGGCAACTATATGGCAAAGTGCCCTAATATGCAGACACCCGTGCCTTACGCGACTCCGTGACAACATTCTCTGATCTCTGAGCCAACTTTGACTTTCAAGTTTCTCTGATCTCACTTCAGTGTACTTGTTAATTCAAATCTTGTTCTCTTCCGTGTTCTTTTCTGTGTATCTTTCCGAACCCTGAGATTTGAAGAAATTGAATTATCGGGGACAATACTAAAGGCAAGTGACGCTTATATGAACTAGAATTGCTAAAAAGGTGATACTCTGTATTCATATTATCGGTCGAACACGGTAACGTCCGGAAATGGACTTTCACTGTGCAATGGTTCAGTTGGGTTGTTTGTTGTGGATTCATCCAGGTTCGAGTCCCTCAATGGCATTGGTATTTTTTTCTTGCAGCCTGCTGATGAGAGTCGGCATCGTAGTTAACTATAGTGGTGCGGTAACAGGTCGGCCTCGTGGACCTATTTAACTATAGTGGTTGCAGAAGCAGGTCAGGTTGTGCAATAGTTAACTATAGTGATGAGCAATCGGATTGGCCTCGTGGTCTAGTTAACTATAGTGATGCCCTAAACCAAGTACAAGAAAAGTAGTTAAAATAGTTAACTAGCGTAGTGGTATAAGGTCTACAGTGCTCGGGAATTAACCCTAAACCCTAAACCCTAATCCGGCGGTTGGTTAAGATGAACCGGTTGAGTTTGAGGAACAACCAGTTGAAGTTGGAGACTTCATGAGAATTACGGATCATTTTAGAGGAATCTATATAAGGAATATACCTCAAATGAATGAAAGCCAAACTGGAAGATTATGTCAACATATAACCGGTTGGATTTGGAATTACTAGGATCTTGACCGACTATGTATGCCGGAAAACAAACTTCCCGGGCACCGGTACAGACTAGGCATATATACTACACGCATATCATTGAGCTACAATGCATAGATTTTTTTTATATACATATTGAAATGGCAATACTAGGTTGATAAAGTACAACCTTCACCCCAATAAGAACATCCCAAATATGTGGGTCTTTGTTCTATTTGGGGCCAATGGTGTGGGAGACCCACAAATAGTAGAGACTAAATAACACCACCCAATGAGGGCAAGGGCAACGGATGGTATAGAGGCTAGGAGAGTAAGGTCCGAAATGATTGGGATTGGGATTTATTAGGTCATGTGCGCATTTTTTGGATAATCAAGCTCTTGGATCTAAATGAAGCATTCATTGGACGAAGACGGTCATCAATGTTGTAGTGTCTTTTGTCGTCCATACCGATTTGTCCTATTAGTGTGGGTTCTTCTTTGTGGATTTGCCATTTTCTTTATCATAGAGGGCATTTTACTTCATCTTCGCTACACTAAACATTTGATTTAGTGTGGCCCACATTGTTAAGATGCACCATCATTGACCCACATTAATTGTATTTTAATCATTGGGTGCCAACTACACATAAGGGCAATCCTACATTATGGCAAAAACCAGTTCACGCGAAGGCAATCAATTCTATTGGCTTATTAACTTTTGTAAAGTAATTGAAGCTATTTTTTTATTTATTTAGGTGCACTGCATTTCCAACATTTCAGGTTTTGCACCACAACATCTTTGTACCAAATTTATCGGGGCTTACGCCCTACCCTAGCCCAATAAATTACAACAGGATCGGTTCTTATGGCCGAGGTGTGTTGCGTCGCCGTCCCTTTTCCATTGATCATGGCGACACATAATACAAGCCATGAAGAGCACTCTAATTAACATGGAACACCGTTTCGAACGCTACACTAGATCATACGCTTAGTGTAACGTAGATGGGGCTCAAGTGGCTCGTATTCTTAAACGGACCCCCATATTTGACTGGTATGTGGTTCATTGAGAATCAAAGAGCAATCCTCATAAATACACATGCTCAAAAGAGATTGGACTACATCTTCAAATACTAATAACTGCTATGTAGTCAATAGTGAACACAATTAGAGGATGACCTATGTATCTAGTTAAAAAATCAACAAACATGCACTTCCAATAACGACAACTAAATCAAAGGACGTCCAATTTTCAACCCGGTTTTTGCATACATTTCATCTTAGACTTGCTAATGCAACATGAGGTTTTTGTTGTGTAAATCTACGTGGGAAAACTTGGGAAATGAACCAAATAACACCCACATGCCTTAGTGCCAAAACGTTGATTCCATGTGAGATGCAAGTTAGTTGCAACGCACGTAACGATGACACGTGGCCACCGTGAAGGGGAAGGGGTTGGGGGGGGGGGCTAGGGCAAAACAACCCGTACATTGGTTCCTGGAGGCAAGGGTTTAGGCATCCAACAAGGAACAAGTGTATGGGTCGGTTCGCCCAAATTGGGTGGGGGTGGGAGGATATTCTTGTTTTGGATTTGTGAAGGGAAAGGGGTGGGGGGGGGCTAGGGCAAAAGAACCCGTACATTGGTTCATGGAGGCAAGGGTTTAGGCATCATAAGGAATGAGTGTATGACAAAGTTCGGGAAGTTTTTGAAGCCTTAGTGGCTAATTGCCGGTAGCTGCTACGAAGGGTCGGATTTTTTCCAATTTACATTGGCAAGAGCCGGTCTTTTGTAAAATCAATCGGCCAATTGCCTATATTTTCATATTTACATTGGCCAATATCCGATTAAATGGAATTCATATCGGCACTAATTGTTTAAAAAATGTATATGAAAAGTTATTAGAAATCATTTCTTAGTACAAAATCTTGAATAAGTGAAAAGAAAGGCATGTTCAAAACTTTAAATTTGAAGAGTTAATATCCTTGGCAAGAATTGAACCTAGCAATGCCTTCACTGCTTGAAGGCCAAGGGTGCCATGAGGGGAAATCCATCGGCTAGTTCATTATCAGCCATGAGCGGAAATCCATCGGCTGATAATGAACTAGCCGTCGGTTTTCCCCAAACATAGGTGTATGAGTGTATGGGTCGGTTCGCCCAAATTGGGTGGGAGGGAGGGACCTAGGGCAAAACAACCCGTACATTGGTTCATGGAGTTTAGGCATCCAACAAAGAACGAGTGTATGGGTTAGTTCGCCCAAATCGGGGGGAGGGGGGGGGGATGTTTTTTTCTTTTCGGATAAGAGAGACTGTTGTCCCCCTACAGTAAAGCTTACTTTAGGTTGGCTTCCATGCTACATACATAACTTACACTTGGTGCCACAGCAGATATATAGAGGCTCCCGAGAGTCCAGTCCTTGCAGATCCCAAGCCTGACACCCTGTCGGACATAGTTAGCAAGCGGTTCCATGAAGCCCACATGCCACATAAAGATCCACAGGAAGATCGAGATGCCCCTCCCTGTTGAATGGGTGCAGGGTTTAGTTTCTTTCGAGAGCCAGGGACAAAAGGCCAACCCATGCCAGGCAGCGCAAAAGAAACAAAATTAAGTTAAAGCCCGTGCAGGTGCATGCTTGTCCCCGAAGAATGCACTGTGGCCACTTCACATGACCTCTCCTGGAAATTAAAGGCCGACTGGCAACAAAGCCCAAGTTAATGAATGCACCAACTTCACCTGCAAATTGCATACACCACTTTGTAGTGCTCGTTCAAACACCACGATTCCGAATCGTCCGTCCAAACAGCGAAGGATTCGCGGGTGCCTCTATCGATTCATACATTGGAGAGGTGAAAAAGTAGTGAATTCGTGTGTAGTGTGGAATCGTTTGATTTTTGAAACAATCTGGGTCTGGGAATCGTGTTAGAGAGATCCCACATTGGGTTGATGAGGTCTAATTGGAATGGATTGACACTCAACATGGAGGGGCTTATTGTTCATAGAGCCCCTCCGTCCACAGTGGATGACGTTACACAGACACCACCAGCCTTCAGCCTCCTCCAAACTTGGGTGGAAATATAAAGAAAGACAATTGATGTCAATGGTCATGTTTATGTTTCCATGGACCGGTTTTTCCCCATTCAAGTGGAGAGCACTTCCAACAAACTCCCTCCATGTGCCTTCCTATCCATGCATAGCACATTCTTTGGTGGATTTTAATAACTCAAGCACGATGAGTCATCCAATGACCTTTGATGTGGTCAATGACCATATTGATTCCTGCCATAAACGGCTTCATGAAGTGGATGTCTTGAAGAATGTCATCCATTGGTTTCTTTTTTTGGTTTCTTTTATAAACAATCAAGTAGTCCTTGACGACAAGTTTCTATGTTCAAACTTAGTAGCCCACTTCTGTTGGGACACATGTATGAGATGATCTACAAATTCAAACCAGGCCTTAATTATCTTCCTCATAATTCTTGGAGCTCATATAAACATTTTATTAGGGATCATCATCAAGGTCTCCTGACACATCAAACATGGGCCACAAGCAATTACCAATCCAATTTGTGTGCCCAACCTATTCAATGACTTGGATGTGGCACCACAACACATTGAGGTCCTAGTCATCTTTTGGGATAAAGTATGCCACTTGGTATACTATATTTTGGAACAATACATTGGACTATTGGTATACATCTATGGGTTCCACATATTTGAAAAGGTTCAAAAGCTAATCAAGAAACCAAATTTGGACACCTAAAACTAGATCTACACAACATTAGCCATCAAGGAACCTTATTGAAACTCTCAAGACATAGGCACAAAGATTTCTCGAGAATAAGTACCCTTTAGCTCAAGTATAATGAGATTTCCAATAGTTTATATCAGTGTTTGTTTGGTGTTATGGGGCTTGTACATAAATGTTGTAACATATTGCAGTTGTGTTTTTAATTTGATAACATGGTAATGTAATAGAGTTGTATCACATTCCAATGTTTGGGTCTCATGATCAATGTATGTAATAAATATATTTCTATTTCTTTGTGATTTGCTCGTTTGTTTTGAAACCATCATTGTTGTGAAGTTTTTCTATATACTATGATATTTTTCAAGCCATGTGCTATTGGCAAGAATTTGCATTCTTGCCAATAATATTTGTAAGATTTATCCTCCACTCTAAGGCTTTGAATTTTTTTCCCAAACCATTCTAGATTGTTGTGTTCAACAACAAGAATCAAGATTTTCAAATAAAAGAACCAAGATTTGTAGATCAACAAAGGTGCAATTGTTGTCAATTGTAGGCAACATTGAGAATTCATTCTCTTTACATTTAGGTGATAAGATGAATGTTCATTTTGTTTTTATCCATCATCTATGATAGCATATCTTGAAACACACATGTGGAGTATTTTTTAACTAAATTTGGACTTTATTTCTTGTTTTTGTGGGTGGTCCAAGTGTATCGACTTGGGGGGGTGCAATTATTCAAGTACTAAATATTTTACCCGAATTGACATGAACTTGCATGCCCCAATATTTCAAGCATTGCAAGATAACACAGCAATCTTGAAGGCGATTCGACAAATCAAGTAATAATCATAAACAACTCCTTAAGGATTTCAGATTGAGAGCTTGCTTGCTAAATTTGACAATTAGTTCAAATTACACTTGCATGTACACTTTTCAAAAATTTGTGGGGTGACCCCACCCAAGTGCAATGGAAGCCTCAATTCCCTCCATGAAATGAGTTCAGCTAACGTCGTGGACAACTAAGGGTTAACCATGTCAACAAAGGAGAATCTTACATGTTGTATATATGCCTTTAACACGCAAGGATCTATATGAATAGTACTAGTCGTCTTCATTACATTATCTTCACCCGTGGCATACGTTACATTATTTGTTTTGCACCTACTATACTATTAAACTACTTTCATGGGCCATGCACCTAATTACAAAAATGATATAGTATGAAAGGTTTCATTAAACCGGCTCTGTGATGGCCTCTCACATACTTCACAAGAAATTTTGCACATGCATTCTGTAAGGTAGTACCGTACATGTGTTTTTTCCATATGGAATTGACAACATTGCCTTTACATGAACAAAAGTATTCAGTACTGAATAAAAGATGTTCCTGTTATGTCAACTTAACATAAACCGCATAAAATTGCAACGTTCTTCTGTTAAATGTCCAAAAAACCATTGAACTAGGTACACATGTCTTTGTTTTCATAATGGTGTTATGATTCAGTAATTCCCAAACCCTGTTGCGTTTGGTCATCATCAAGGTAGTGTATATATCTTCCCCATCAATTGATGTCAATAACACTTGACAAACCAGGTCTAGTTTGGAGTATTGTTTAAATGACACAACACTACCAAATCCTCAATACTTAACTTGTTATTGTACATCAACTTTTACTTCTCATCTTCAATGTCCATGCCATCATCAAGTTGTGTCAGAACACACATACACACACAAGAATACTACCTAGTACGTAAGCATTTGGATTCGGGACATGTCAACATAATGCACACTGATATGACCTAAAAACAGCTGCTACTTGTAGATTCAGTTCAGAAAGTCGTTCTCAAATTCAAAAGGACGTTCTTGGCAAACCCTACCAACTTCTTCAAGGCCTTCAATGCCCAACTGCAGATGTATCATGTGCAGTTGCCAAATTCAGCAATTACATTGCTAATTCACAAGATATGCAGTAGATATGTGCAGTAGGGTGTGCAGCTCCCTTCTCTACCCTAAAACTGCATCGAGTCAGAATTTTGAGAATAGAAAACAAGTGTCATTCAACCCATGCCTGTCATTCGCGAAGCTATAATTAAGTAAAGTTCAACTATTCTTGATATATATTAACTCTTTTGACCATAACATCATCAAGATGTCAAGTATCCTACTCTACGTCTGAGTCTCAACGATTAGGACCAGATGGACAAGGCAGCTTGGGATTTATGATATTGGGGTCCAGTGAGCCCTGTCATAATTGGCTGTTTCAATATAATCTCTCTAGACTAATTCAGGATCTCTTATGATATTTCCGAAGTCAGCTCAGCAAAAAAGGAAAAACTCTGGGGTTCTCAACGTATTTGCCTTTGACACCCATTGGCCCTTTGACACCTAAACCTCCCCATTTGTCCTCATCAGAAATTCGGCTACAGTGGCAACGCAATAATGCAAGTGGTATTAACCTTATACTCCAAATCTGCATTTTCTATTTGCTATGCATATTACACTTGGAAGCACCAAAAAGACTAACAAAAAACATGCACGCAATTGCAAAGCCCGATAAATAATCACTTTTGAAGCACTGTATGGATTTGTGATACACAGAACCCACATGAACAACCAGTGAACCCTCTTGTGGCGACAATGAAGCTCTCAGAACACTTCCACCTCGTGATTAAATATCTTAACGGATACAAGCCCACAATACTCAAAAACAATCTAGGCCATCCTCTGTGCTGCTTCCTTGGCCAACACACGCTCTCTAGCTTTGGTCTTTGCCTGGGACTTGACACCCATGATACCCCCACCCCAGTGTCTTCTGTACTCATCAAATTTGTCGTTGAAGTTGGCCTGCGCAACAATATTTACACCAACATGAATCAGGTTTTACAAAGACATAACTATCTGATATACCCTACAATGCATTCAAAGCCCAGGCTTCTGTACAAACCTTGGCACAATATTCTGTACATCCTCAACAAAAGTCTACAATCCCCATGTTCAGATAAACGATAATATTGACATAAACATTAATTTGGACATACACTAAATTCATCTCAAATGGTGCGAAGCTCTGGTTATAAAAGGCCAGCACTTAGGTGTCTCAAGTGCACGGATGGATACACAGAAAGGTACATGGGAGAAGGTAGAAACTATACCTTGACAGCCTCAACAATTTTCGAGAAGTCATGCTTGTCTTCATTCTTCACTGAGGTCAAGCACAGAGCAGTTGCGGTTCTACTGTGCACTATCTGCAACACAATGCCAACAGGAAACTTATATACTGTCTGGAAGATAGAATGCACAATGCAACGTGTGAACATCACAAGAATTCGACGATCACAATTAGAAGGGATTTAGTTTACCTGTCCAAGGCGCGATTTACCCTTGACAATAGCGTAGGGCACTCCCATCTTGCGGCAAAGGGCAGGCAGCCAAACAACCAACTCAATTGGGTCGACGTCGTGTGCAATCACCACAAGCTGTGCCTTGCCCTGTGAAATGCAAACATAGACATAGAATTTCGCACATGTTTCAAAATCCTGACAATCCCAAACTGGTGTAGGCATGTTTTTAAGGGTTTCAGACTTGAAAAGTCCACAAGAGTCTACTAGCCCTAACAATTAGGATGAAATGATGCATCACTTGGATGGTTATCAAGTGATATGATTTATATTGATACATACTTGAGGAAGCACGGCAACATATAGAAAGTTACAAGACATTCTGACACTGAGAGAAATGATGCACCAGCTAGACAATGTAAAACTAACATACGTGGTTGATAAAACTAAGACTACGAACACACCAATGGTTTCTCCATAAAGACCAAGTAGGGACTCCCAACATTACCAAAACAGTGCATCCAAAACGATTGTGCTTTCAGATACCTGCTCAATCAGGTAGGTCACATGGTTGATACCATACTTCACCACAATAGGCTTCTTGGTTTCCAATGTCTTGCCCTCGGCCTCTGCCTTAGCCTTGTTAAGAAGACGCTCCTTCTTGGCTGCCTTGTCTTCAGGACGGTATTTCAACAGCATTTTGAATAGGCTGGTGGCTGATTAAAACAGAAAAACCGACAAATATATGTATATCAGAGCTCCGTGAGCAGGCCTTATTTACACATGATGAGATCAGGGCTCAATGGAGTATTAGGGTCACCATCAATGCATAATGTACGTGCAATAAAGAGAATTCCAAACACCAGACGGAAAACTCCAATTTACTTGCCACGTCATAAGTCTTACTCACCAAGGTTTTTATCAAGGGTTTTGGTGAACTGGTTCAAAGCAGGTGGAACCTTCAACCGCTGGTTCAACACACGGCGCTGACGCTGGATGCGAACGTACTTGGGCCATTTCACAAACCTGTGAAGATCCCTCTTGGGTGGAAGAGCTCCCCCAATTCCGAACTGCTTCGGCCTCTTCTCAAACAAGGGGTTCACAGTCTTCTCGGGAACCTGTCCACGTTCCAGTATAATACTCAACACATACTTCGTGACATGACTTGTACAAGAGATCAACAATCACATCAAGACCACAAAAAAACAGATATGAAGACATCATAAGAGAGTAGTCGCTACAGTCTCTCACCTTCTTCTTCTCCACAGGTGCTGGGACCGCAGTTTTTAGGGTACCCTTCTTGGGAGCCTGACAACCACAAAATCATGTAGAAGTGTTAGTAATGAACAAGGCAACGCAAAATACTCTAGCAAGATCCGCATCTCTCAAGACATTAGCAGCTAACAATTTCTCCAAAACCCTCACAAACCCTAACAAACCCTAAATTGTATGCTTCGATGTGGGAAGCATTGCATAAACTTCACGACATAATTACGAACGAAAATAACATACAAACGGCAAAGAAAAGCATGGAAGTTGAGTCGATGTGCGTACCATTGTGGACAGTGGAATCCGGACTGCGTGTGGAGGAAACCACCGGCAGCGAAAGAGAGAGCTCGAGCAGGTGGCGCTCCCTCTCTACACTCAGGAGGACCTCCCAACCCTAGCTCTTGCTATGGATCCGAACCTGGCGGCTCCCCTGACCCTGAGCTCTGGTTGGGGTCGAGCCTCGCAGTCCGTTCGATCGGCCCCCCGATCCGTCGGCTGTCCAGTGGTGGTATATTTTTTTAACCGGTCATTAACTAAGCCTCTTCAATCCATATACAGTATCTTATATCCGAGTCAATTTCACTACTCTAAAAATATTTTTCCCTCCATGATTTCTATTACCTATATAATAATTTACATATGTAATTAAATTAAACTAAACTAAACTATTTTTACATATTATATAGTTAATTAAATCATCATAAACATGAAATATATTAAAAAGTCATACAATTTTCACAAATTATGTAATATACATACATATAATTTTGGTGAGGTCAAAATTGTTCTATAGTAATCTAAACATGAAATTTTACTGAAAAAACATGTCATATAGTATATATGAAAATCTAAACTTGCAAAGTTTGCATATACATTAAAATGCTTTGATTTCTCTCTTTTTTAACCTATAAAGAGGAAAAGAAAGCAATTATCAAGAACTACCAAATCCATCGTCAAGGCAAAATTAAAGGTTGATCAACTAAAGCATTCAAGGGCCTCCTCATGGGAATGAACATTAACAACATCTTCCTTGCTTTATTTGCTCCTCCAACCTCACTTTTGGAGGGGGCAAGAGGTGGAGAGAGAAGAAATTTAGTCAATTCCCTTAATTAACAAAAACTTAATTTTAGGTCAATTCCAATATGGGCATCTCAACCCATCTCGATGAGGATTTTCATAAATTACGGAAAGTGCCAACAAATATACTCTATATCCACATCTTCTTACCAAAATATGTCAATTGTGTCAATTTTCCAACATTTTGAATTTTTAGTCCTCAAAAAATTTATGTGTTTAAGAATGTCTAGTTGTATCTCGTCAATGTCATTGGTGAAAGTCTAGTGATATAGAATAAGTTGATGTATTATTACATTGTTGAATGATGGGATAAATTAACATTTTAAATTTTGATTCATGTGATGATTTCAATAATGAGGTTACTCATCCTATGTAATGATATAATAGTACTCTTTTTAGTTGTATTTTTTCATTTAGTTTCTTAGATATAATGTTTGTATATGCCAACGTTATCCAATTATAGATGATAAGTATGGTCTATTGTTTATAATTTCATGTTATTGGAGAACATATATAACAATACTCTAGTAAATATGGAAGCAAGAAATTAAAAACACGATCAAGTATAGATTTCTTAAAAAATTGACATTGTATATTATGACATTTACACTTTGATCAACAGTAATCCCTCCAATTTTCCTAAAATACTTAACATTCATATTTGAATTGTATTGAATTGACACAAGCATTGGGCGCCGATGTAGATAGAAGTGCCCGCCAATTTTTTCAGAGGACATCACTTGATTTAATTCTTGCACAAGAAAATACATGTGAATCATTGTCCCATTATCTTTATGCATCGTAAGGACCTAGCCCCATGACATTCTAGAAAACAAGGGTGCACCCCTTAGGCTCTTACCCTTAAGTGTGTCCTTGTTTTCCAAAATGCTCCAATGCTTGGGTTTCACGTACTACATAAAGTTAATGAGGCAAAGACACATGGATCAGTAGCTATATATTTCACAAGAAAGAGTGTGGATACTCTACATTGTTTTAAACATCTTTTAATGCTTCTATAGTCAATTTTTGAATGTTGTATGTTTTATATATTTGGACGTCAATGGACTTGTGAACAAGATATTTTTTGCAAACTTTTGGTGATGTAAATGGGCATAACTTGTAGTTCAATTTTGATACTAACATGCACCTTAACAAAACAATGAGGTCAAAAGAGTTCAAGACAACACACAACCAGAAAAAAACCAAAACACTCTCCATCCGATGGACTCCTTGATTGACACCCATGTAAGATCCTTGGATCCAAGTTTGTGCTTCTAAATTGTCTTTGACTTTCATAGATATTGTGTTTTTTTTATTAAATCGCAAACCATGATTATAATTATGATGTAAATAAACATGGGTAAAATATTTGTCCAAAAAGAATATTGCATGTGAGACTCTCAATTTTGCCATCAACAGATGTACATTGCCTTTTTTTGAAATACAAAGAGAGGAGAAAACTTTGAAAAGATAATGGAAACCCTAATTTAACATACTTTGAGAAGCAATGTGGTTGAAACACTGATGTGTATTGTGCATAATTAACATCACATATGTGCAACTTTAGGAGAGTGTTTGCAAGAAGAGAGATATTCCACATCTATATTCAATTTATGTTATTTTTCTACAGGGCATGCTATTTGAAAAGCATGTATACAATCTCATCATCTCCAAAATTTCATGCAAAATCTCTAGATTTACCTAATACATGGGTTTATAAAGGGGCCTTTGCATATGAGCATAGTTGAAACAAAGGTGATGTAATGTTTTGCACATGATTTATTTACAAAGTATTGCAATGAATACTAGATACCACAATGTAGACAATGTTAATTAATTATAAGGACACCCAAACATATTACCTATGATTATCTTGAAGGAACCAAACAAAACACTTACCCTAGCAGCTTGGGCTGAAAATAATAGATTGTTAAGGTGCCTAAATTTACGGGAAATTAATTTTGATGAGTGTCAAAATAATAATAATTATAATAATTTAAAGAGTGCCTAAAATCATAATAATTTTGGTTAAGGGAAGTGTTTAGGTTAATCGTGGCTATCATAGATGAAATTAGAAAAATCATCCATGAATTAAAGAAATGACATGGATGAATGTCTAACTTATCTTAAATTACTTTTTTTAATATGACCAAAATTAGAATAGTAAGTTATGGGTTGCGTGACTTACTTTGGCACTTTAATTAATTATTAAGCAGAAAGAGAGCTATGCATCTTTTTCTTACACTAGAGTCATCTCTTGATTCAAATAAACTTTTCATCCATTGGTTGGTTTGGATACAAGTATTTACACATGTTTAGTTTTGTGGTTCATGCTTGGAGGTAGTGTCAAATAAGTTTGAAGAGCAAGTTATTCTAGTTCAAACTCATTTCCCCCTCATTGTCGATAAAAAGTCCCCTTGATTCTAAAGGACAACTCAATTAGGAGCAATTCAAATCAAATTAGTGTATCATGTCATCAAAATATACCCACAACGGCCCTTCCCTACGGGTGAGAACACTATATTAAACATTTCGGGACTTTAAAGACAAATTTGGGACTATCTTCAAGATAGGGGGAAGACATAGGGAACACATTGGGAACATGGAAGCCACATATGCACGCATTGAAATATAGGGGTTTGTGCACCATAAAGGGCATTTGCCAACACGTACACATGGGCAACCCAAAGAATGGGAATGTAGGTATATTCAAAACCTACGATTTTATTGAATGAAAACCGTATGTCATACAATCAATGGGAAGTACACCAAAATGTAATTCAACTGAACACTAGGTCTATACTAGGAAGATTTGTAATGGACAAATCTTGTGACACTCTAGAGCCATAAGGCATGTGCTTTATAAAAGTCTAGGATGAAATTATGCTAATTTATTGAAAGGTTATTGACATGGTTGATCATCATATGTAAGTCAGGATGGAGTAGGTAATCTAAATGAGGTTCGATTTCTTGAGTGGTTGACCACATAACTGTCTCCATTAAGTACAAATCTGGAATATGTTGTTGGAGGGACTCCACTTGGGGGATGGTGAGCCCTATATGTTCAGCAACATGCACCAATCTCCCAAGCATGTATGCTTGCATTCCAACCACCTGGCATGCTTGATATCTATCTAGAGCAGTGGTCATGGTCTTTTGTAGTCTCATGAAATTTCCTGTGCACTCATCAATCTGATTAGCTAAGTAGTTAAACTCGTCATCCATACATCTCACATCATTGGAACTCTAAATGACGTGTGTAGGTGATTATGAAAATAATTCCCCTATATACATAAAGACTATACATAAAATCAAAGGTATATGTCATAGGTACCGATACCCTACATAATAAATTTATATATTTTATCACAAGGTTTTCAATGTAATGTGATGATATGCCTCAACTACATCCCAACTACATATAAAAAATCAAAAGAAGAATGTGTTTTTTTTTTTTGTTAGTCATGTAGCTTGCGAATGAGAAAGGCATTGAAGATTTTTATTCATCCATAGGACATATCTTATAAAAATATTACCATAAAACATACTTCATTTAGAGGCAGGGTAATGAATTGGATGATACTAGCACATTTATCATCAATTTTTTTTGTGAATTTAAGGACCCCCTTTTGTACATCTAGATCTACTTTGAAAGCCTCAATAACCTTTCTAATTGTGCACACTAGGAGAAAATAATACCTCCCCTTGTATACTTCTTCAAATAATACTTTGTTGGCTCTGTCTGTAGGACAGAGACTATGCATCAACTTCTTCGTTTCAAGAGCAAATTTCCTAACCACTTTGTGTTCACACTTGGACGTTACTTGTTTAACGTGGATGGTGAAAGTTTGCATACCTTGGACAACTAGCAAACAAATTCAACTCTTAGTTAACTAGTTGCCTTTCGTAATTATAATTGTTTGTGATTTGACCTGCCCAAAAATGTAGTTAACTATAGTTATATACATTTAGTTAACTATAGTTGTTCCCTAAAATGTATTGGAAAAATTTGATTGACTATAGTTGGTTATAGGTATAATAAATAGCCATGAACTGACATGAGCAAAATATACCACTACAATTATAGTCTTTCATAAGAGAGGACAGAGCCTCACGTTTCTACCGTTTTCTTGTTTACACTCACGTTAGTTTGTACATGGTTATGAAGAATGCACCCAAGGAGTCCCTTGTGCCCCTTCCCACCTAACTATACAAAATAACCAAAAGTCTCTCCTAAGAACCGGGTAAAGCTCTCCCGGTTATAGTGGACTAGGCATCCAGCTATCCCAACGCACATACAAGAACTTGGTCCGGAGATTTTCAAGTAGGTTTTAGTTCAGTAGCTTTCACACATGTTCATTGGTTCATCTACCAAGCAATGAATGTTGGATAGTTTTTGTCCCATCCTAAAATGCCTTACTACTCATCTATCTTACCATCGCTTTGTGTTAATGAAGCTCCTCGTGCCCTCACAGATAAGACTAAAAGCAACCAATCACAAGGGCAGGAGGCGACACTTTTAAAAGTCCTACATTCCTCATGTCTAGGAACGCAATGGGAGGGTCAGTGCTTGAGGCTTAAAACATCCACTTTTAAACCATGCCACATCATCTGCCAACTAAGCTCGGGACTAGATAGTGCCAATGGTGTGAAGACCATGTTTTAAAAACCAACTTTTAGGCTCAACTAAAGTCAAGTGGGAAGGGGGCATTATCCAAACATACAATAATTTATTTATTTTTTAAAATACATTCAAAAGCCCAAATTTTTCTGACATGGTTGGTAGAAAATATTCGATATCCATTTACATTAAGTGGAGCACTTAAATTTTTTTTATTTTGAAAATCAACTGTGGCGAACATCATCATGTAACAACTTATGGCCTTAGCCTGGTATCATTCATTTCAACAATTTAAAGCTCAGAGAAGTTTAGTTTGGGTTGAGGTAAACAAGCCTAAAGCATGATTTTTTCATCTTCTTCTTCTGCGTTAAACTCATACTAAACACGCATGAAATATGCCAAGTCGTAAAAATGAGCAACAAACACACATAAAAGTTATATCGGCATTTCCCAGTCATTTTCATTCATGATTTTTGGAACTATATGAGATCGCTCTTCATCATCCAGAACCTATTTGTGAGTGCCAAGTGGCACACGGCGAGTTTCATAATCAAGAACGGACACCCAAAAAGCATGACATGGTATGATGAGATTGGATTATGAACTTAGATTATATTTGACCATTTCTAAAATAAGTTAAACTGTCAACATGTTTACGAGGACTTATGCAACCACCAAGTCAAGAGAAAGAGGATCTTGACTTCCACCTTGCATAGCAGCTTTCAAAGCGCAATTCCAATTCTGAGACTTAAAATGAATAAGTGTCGTGAGTCACAATTGCGAATCGAATGAGACAATTCCCAATATGTATACGATTGGACATAATTGTGTGGGGAGTTCGAAACACCTACAATAGGGGCCACACAGAACCCTTAAGACTCGCAATCACAAAGTCAAAGCGCATCTCCATGATCGGGTGAAGATGGGACAACGTCAAGATGTGGTGGCCGCATCCCTTGTGCGCGCTCAACTCTAAATTTGTTCCCCAATAATTTCATTTTGCAACCAGGCTGATCACGATGCATGCCTCGGCTCGTCTTGAATTGAGATTATTCTTCATGGTTTAAATTTGAGGAAGCGGCTTTGATCAAGGGTGAAGTGTCTCTTTTTAAGCAGTTCATGTGTTAAGATTTTGGAGCTCACATCCAACTACTTGTGTGCTGCTGGTCGATTTCATGAGCAGTTTCATCCGACCATGCGCCTGAATTTCATCACAACTGGACAGGCCGTTACTCGCCGACGATTTAAACTGCTGGATGCTGGGATTAAGGTTCTGAAATTCTCCTAAATTTGCTGATTTGCAGGAGATGGAACTTTGTGAGCGATGGGATATGGAGAGGAGGAAGTTCGATTTACCGTGCTTAATTTGGGGTATCTGAATGAATCGGGAGTGGGGGTGATGATGATCAAGTTTCAGATTGTTGTGTTTGGATTGTTGAATTGTGATCATAGTGCGGCTAGGTCCTCCTCCGGAATAGTGGATGAGGATGATGACGAGGGATGGTGATCGAGTCACCCTGCTGGATGATTGAATTAAGGCTCTCATGTAGTTCTAGTTTTCATGAATTGTGTTTATTTGCACTGTTGAATCGGTGCAGTGGTCATATATATTGAGGATAAGTCCTCCCCCGGAGCAGGTGGAATGATGGCGACGGCGAAATTTTTGTTCTAGTTCTAGTTCTAATTTTGAACGTATGCAGGAGATGAGAAACTCTGTGAGCGATGGAACGGACGCGAGGAAGCTGTTGGGTTCACGGTGCCTTGAGGAATCTGAATGAATCAGGACAATGAAGACAGTGCAGGGCACGGGCCCGATTATTGAGTTGGAGTCGGCGAATTGTGATCATATTAATTGAGGATGAGTTCTCCCGCGGAGAAGTGGATTATGGTGATGGTGAAATGGGTCCTGCCTCTGTCGGTGCTGTTGGTTCTGACGGTGCTCCTGGGCAGCCGCGACTGGATCTTCGACACGCTCCAGCTTACAACTACAAGCTGGCAGCAGCTGGTCGATAATTCAGAATTGCGAAGACGAGGAAACGCGTCTGGATGGATACAGGAAGTGAATTCATACTTCCCGGAGGCGGGCGAGGCGGACGTGCGGGAGTGCCGCGCGTATCGAAGCTCGTACAATCGATCCTACGGCGAGTGGCTGTCGCTGGGCACCAATGCTAGCGACGAGGAGGTCCTGTGCGCCGCCCACCATGCCGCCACGCGGCCGATGGCGGCAGCACGCGGCCAGCCTCGCGTCGCCTTCCTCTTCCTGGTGCTCGGTATGTGATCGAATCCCGCCCAATGTATGTAGATGCTTTGTTGGCTCCCCTACACTACACTAAATAGGAGATATTTAGTGTTTGATTATACTTAGTGTTGTTACCCCCCTTCTCTGCTCAACACTAATTTTCAATTCCTTGACAATTAGAGTTAGACATAAATGTGCTGCTACTTTCCCTATGGCCACCTCCCTTATTATATATATTTTTCATATCCTTACTAACACTAAATTCAAACATGTAACTTCCACATATTACCATAGTTGATATTTAGTGTTTGGATTTACATTTGATGTTACTTACTTTCATAGGGTTATTGATATTTAGTGTTTGCGTTCGCATTTAGTGTATCAAACACTAAATATCCTATTCAATGTACTTCATAAGGCATGCGGGTGTTACTTGATTATTTTTCTTAGTCGGACACCTAGATTTGATCGGTGGGTGGGTTGGCGAGGATCCAAGAACAAGCACCATAGGGCAAATGTTGGAAAGAGGTTAACTTGTGTCTTCATTTTTTGCCTGTTTGTTCCACAATTGGGAGGACCTATGTATGCAATTAAGAAAATCACGAAACATGCCATATGGTAATCATAACTAAATCAGAGCAGATTGATCTCCAATCCAATGTTTGCTTACGGCTTATCATAGATTTGCTAATGCAACGTAGATTTCATCGTGTAAATGTAATCGGTAGAAGTCAGAGAACATGAAAAACAAATCGAATAACACCCACATACCTTTGAGGATGTCTAAGGAAGTGAGAACATATTATCACTACCTTCGGTTTTTGAGGCTTTTGAGGTATGATGTCATGTTTGGCCCTCCATCATAATTAAAATGACTCGTCGGCCACTGTTTATGTTTTCATATTTGCCCAACCGATGCTTTTAAACAAAGAGATGCCCTGATGCATAGCATAATTGTGTCCTCAATTTAAATGCCTCCAGTAGGAGTGGCAAAAATTACTCGCTCCCATGGGTTTAGGGTTTACGTACGTGGGCATAGTGTAGGAACTTCCAACTCCACAAATAATTATGAACTCTTGTTGGATTCTTGTTGGATCCAATCCGAAATTGCCTCAGTTAGCAATTGCCAACTTTATCATGCAAAATCAAAGTTGAGATGCAATAGTCATAGAAGTTTAAAGCAAATGTTCTCTTTTCTTTATAATTGGATCATATGGGCCCTCCCAATTTTGTTGATAATTGGACCTAATATGAGGACATAGTTCGATCTCATAATTTACAAGTGGGCTTTTGGTGTTCCTTAACTACGAGACTTGCAATATATGCCACACAAATATAAGTGTCCAATGAAGAAGAGTGACCACATATGGGGTCCAAATGCAAGGCCATGTTCATTCAATCATATAAGCGACATGAAGGAACCACCATTTGTAGGTCAATGTGAACTAACATGTGGTTATTTACATGTAGAATGGAGCATGAAAATGATGACTCCCAACTAGGGTAGTCATTGTAATGTGTGTGGATGCTTGAGAATGAAAGAAAACTACCAAGTAGGTTACTCCCGGCGACTCTTATGAGAGAACAACCTTTTTGAAAAGGCCTTCTTCTTTGTACTAGTGCAATCACAAATTAGCACTCGAGTCATCAAGGGCATAACACTTTACTTTTGTCATGAGACGGGTCCCCTTTTCCCCCTTTTTGCTAAACCCTTTTGGTGTGGGAGAGGGTACTAGCGAGAGTGATCAAGTTTTGTTACAAACCCGACAAACTAGAGTAGATAGAAAGGCCCACACACTCTCCTATGCCAAAAATACTTATCAAAGGGATCCATGTCATGACAAAACTGTATTGTTTTTTGACCACAATGTTTCAATGCAAACTTGTGATTGCACAAATGCCAAGGAGAAGTCCTCTTGAAGTAGGTTACATTCTTATGTATGTGCACACAAATTGTATGTCATCTCTCAAACATATAAGTGTTAGAATGACTAACCAACTTGGGAGTTCACTACTTGTTACATGCAACTATCCATATATATTAATTTTAGTTCGTTTACAAGTGACACTTCCCCCCATAGTTCACATGGTTTAAATGAACCAACGAGCAATAGGAGATAGTTTATGGTTCTCCATTTCCAGTTATCCTAAACCACCATCTCACATTGCAACCCCCTAATAGTGTTGCAATCTTTAGGAGCTTGATGGACACTAAGGTCAAGGTGACGCTTGGATCTCATGCAATAGTTTTTGTGGATTTGCCAAATCGACCTCTCAATAAGATGAGAAAATAGTAACTTTCTTGAGCTTTTACTTCAATTCGTCAAGAAATTGACATGCTCAAGTGACAGAGACAAAGAGAAACAAAATGTGAAGTTTGAAGGGGCTTGTACTATAGCTTCGAGATTGTGTCCTTTGTCTTTTTCTTTTTCATTTTCATTTTCTTTAAAAAAAAACAGTACCGCAACGGAGGTGTGTGGCCACTTCCTAGTTTTTCAATTGAGTAGATAGAAGATTTTTCGGTTAAAAAAATCGAATCACTAACCACTGTATTGAATTTGACTGCTTCTCCAATAGCTTTTGGTGTTTTAGGGTGTTTTTGGATCAACTTTTGTCCTCTGTTGCTCTACTAGTGCACATGTGTTTCCCTGAAATGGAAAGTGAGTTGACCCTTGACAATTCAATAGACTAAGGGCCACTTCACACAAGAACCAATTGCCAGGATCATGAAAATCTAAGGGCCCTTGAAAATTATCCAAAGGTCATGCCATGGGAACTAGAAATCCATTTTTGTAATTGATGGGCTCTCAAGTTTAGTGTAAAGTGAAAGTGAACCATGTCGAGGGACCGCAACATGTATTATGGATAATCCAAATAGTACATGTAATATGGGACCCCATCAAGGCAATATAATAAATTTTAACAACCAATGGCAATTTAATTGCTTGCAAGGGCCCTTATATTTGCATTAGACCCACCTCTATGATGGGCCTAATACAATATCCGGTAGACCGTGAAAATTTATCCACTTGGTGGCATACATGATGCAATATACATTTTTGCATCATTTGGATTTCTTTGGTTCCTCAAGCCCTCATGATCTAATGTAAAGTGAACTTACACCACCTACGGTTTCTTGACCAATCACATAATTTTCGTATCATGGGTCAAGGGCCCTCAAGCTATAGTGTAAAGCGGCACCAAGTTTCATATCAAAGGTAATTAGATCATTCCCTAGAGCTTTGTGGTCGCCACCAATTACCACATTCCTAGGCAGATGAATGTCCATCCAGAACCAAGCCCCCAAATTAAGTCCTATTGGACCCATTCTCAAGGCCTTTGATGCTCATTTTGGTGTCAAATGAGTTAATAGTAGTACACTCAGAGCTTGGCAAGCCAATCAATTTCAGGGGCTGCAAAGGCTAGTTGATCAAGCAAGTGCTTCTTGTGTGGCACTAATGTCCACCGAAGTCTTCCCGACCGCAGAATTTGCAACATGCAAGTTAGGTAGGGCAATGAATTTTGTCTCATTTGTGAAGGATTGTTCAAGAGAGGTTGAGGTAATATTATTGCAAGACAAACCCCCTAAACATAAAGAACTTTTATACTGGGTTAGGACGGTGGGGTAGATAATTAAATATAAACGCCAACTCCTGATGGAGCAAGCGTGGATGAAGAGCCTCTTAGCATGCGGGCTACTGCCCTCTTTCGAGGGTGGGATGGTAGTGCATATAAAAGTCAACATTTATATCTTTGTCATATGGTGATCTTTGCAGTCAACCTTTGACATTGCATTGTTGGGAGTAAGAGTGAGCTCTTGGGTTAGGCCAACTGAGAGCCGGGGTGAACCAACCCGTGCAATGGTTCCTTGGAGGCAAGGGTTTAGGCATCCAACAAGGAATGAGTGTATGGGTTGGTTCACCCAAATCCCAAATGAAGGGGTTGAGCTCAAGCTTGCAAGTTTGGTGGGCTTGCAAGGTAAAAGACTTCAACCCCTACATGTGCCTAAGATGGTGAAACTTTGTCTCAAGATTGGTCCCCACTTTTATTGAATCGAACTTGTAGTCATGTCAAGTTCGATGACTCCAAGTTCAAATTCTAACTTGAACTTGAAATCAGTCCAAACTAAGAAGAAACCAAGCTCCACCATCTTGGGCACACATAAAAGCTCATATTCATTTTACGTTGGCTCACCAAACTTGCAAGCTCGCTCGATCAAGCCCTACAAAACGATTTAGACTCTGGTAGAGTGTACATACATTGCTTCGGAGACCGGCGGAGTTCTTCTTCTTCTTCTTCGATGTCTTTCAAGTTCCATTCGAATGATCATCTGGTAGTGAATTGCATGTGCAGATGAGGTGCCCCTCGAGGAATTGTGGCGTGCTTTCTTCACTGGCCACAAAGGGAAATACTCCCTCTACGTTCACCCCCACCATGCTAATCACGTCTACTCTCCCGCCTCCATCTTCTTCGGGCGCAAAATACCCAGCAGGCCTCTCCGCCGCTTCACAATCTCGGAGCCCGCGGCTGTCCGCCGGGCCCTTGCATACGCGCTCCTCGACACGGCGGTGCCCAACATTTGGTTCACGATCCAGTCCGAGACCTCAATCCCCGTGCGCCCGTTCCCGTTTACGTACAACTACCTCCGGGGCTCCAATCTGAGCTTCGTGGAGGCGTTCTACCCGTGGGACTGGTGGCGGAAGCAATGGCGTGACAAACCGCAGGTGAGGGACAATGTCCAGGGAGATTTTGGACATAATCAGTCAAGATCCAAGTATTTCCCAAGTCCAACCGGTTACATGTTGATATATTTGATTTCCGTTTCCGTTTATTGCTTTAAGGTACATTCCAAAAATTCTTTCTTGAATGGTCGGCGATTTTTTCCTAGTATCTTGAACTTGAACCGGCTATTTCTCAAACTCAACCGGCCCCTCTGTATTTAGCGTTTGAATCTCCCTGTTTGTAGGTGAGGGACGACCAGATGCGCAAGGGCGAGCTATGGATCACCGTCCACCGGCGCCACGCGGGCCTCATCGTGGGCGATTTCCGCATCTTCCCCAAGTTCGAGTTGGAGTGGAAGCCGAACGCAATTTCTTGCGAGATTTACGTCCCCACTTTGATGTACATTGCGGACCCGTCCGGCATAGCCAATCGAAGTGTCATGTACGTGAACTGGAGCACGCACTCCGGCCACCCACGGCTTTTTAATTCAACCAACATCAACGCGACGCTTATCCGCGCGATCCAGGAGCAGCGTGAAAATGTGGATGGAATGTACGGACATACACATCACATTGGGCACGAGGATGAGCTCTCGTCATGCCTATATAACGGCAGCCTAAATGCGTCGTGTTGGTTGTTTGCTCGCAAGTTTGCGGGTGGAGCTGCTGATCTCAGAGCATTGGTGGCAGTGAAGGAAGTTCTCGGATACTAATAACTTAGAGGCCCTCAATAGTGCATGGTGCATGATGGTCCTGCACAATTGATTACTACTTCCACATTTAGAGTTTACCGCAATTTTTTGACCATCCGAAATCTCATCAAGTCAACATACATTGAGCTCAACAATTGATGTCCCACGTAGCAACAACTTGGAGCAGTGAACGGGAGAACCGACTGCTACTTACAGATGAACAGGTTGAGTTTGAGAAATAACCAGTTGAAGTTCAAGACTTCAGGAAAAATTACCGATCATTTTAGAGGGATCCATGGAATGTACCTCAAATCAATAAAGACAACATGGAACCGGTTGGACTGGGAAACACTAGGATTTTGACCAATTATGCTCAAAATCCTCCCGAGACGCTGACTTGGAGGCCAATTTTTGTAACTTGCTATGTGCATCACCATCACTTCATTGAGAACTGGATCATGTTTGGAATTTCATAAGATATGCTGGTGTTATTTGGTTCCTTTTTCTTGTTCTCTATCGTCTATTGATCATATTTACATCTTCGAAGTTGTGTTCCATTAGAAAACCTACAATGAAACATCAACACAAACTAGATTTACAATCGGGGCTTCCCTGATTTAGTTGCGGTTATCGGATGTACATGATTGTTAGATCCTTAATTGAATTCATAGGTCTGCCCAATTGTGTTCGCTATTGAGTGTAGAGTAGTTAATCAAATTTGAGAGCATAGTCTAAACTCTTTCTAGCATGTGTCTCTATGATGTTTGTCCTTTGATACTCACCTACCCACACACCTATCAAACATAGGGTCTGACTAAGGAAAACAATTGAATAGCACTCGCAGACCTTATTATATCCAAACTCTGGCATTTCTAACATGATCCTCCTTGAGCATGAAAGTGGCATTCTGATATCCCTTCTTTGAAATGTCCAGGTCATATGCTTGCCTAAATGCTGGCAATATGGAGTCAAGGCCAACGATTAATACTTGGCCTTGAGATGGCCCCCAAGACATAATAGACCCTTATGGATTGGGGGCAAACAAGTTTACAAATAACTTCACTTCACAACTATCCTCACAATCCATTTTGAATAATGCTAAGAAGTAATTCAATGAATAAACCATATGTATGTTTTCCAAGATAGTTGAAAATAGTAATCATGTAGTTAGAAATTTTAAACAAGCCAATGCTTTATTAGAGATAATTGATCGTCAAATGGACAGACTCGTAGATAAACAATGACATCAATATAATCAATCACTATCTAATATAATATACTAAAAAAAAACCTCATATTTTTTCTTCAACTTTTCTATATAAAATATTTCTATAACTAACTCATAGACTCAAGTGGCTTCTTGTAATAAATTTTTTTATTATCGATTCTTTGTCTTTTCTACTTCCTGCTCTATCTTCAATTTATTCGTCACTCGAGTTGTTTTCTTCATTAATACATGTTTCCAATTCTTAAGTAATTTCAAGATGTCCTAACGTTTGCATATTTTTTATTGCATTTTTAGCAACATGAAATATGTCAGTAGTTTTCAAATTTTCAAAGGTGTTGTTGTTTCTTTTTTCTTTTTTCTTTTTTTGCTTCTTTTGCCTAGTCCATATTAAATGCATCTCTACGTATCATGCATAAGTTATGCAAACATACCGAAGCAGTGACCAAGTCTGGTAGATGCCTCAATGACATATTCATTTTTTTCAATAGGATTCTCCATTGTCCTTTTAGTATTCCAAATGCCCTTTTAACTACGATTCTTGTACTAGATTGGATAAAATTCTAGTGAGTTTTTGGTCTTGACAAACCATCATTCTCACCTTTGAATGAATAATAAAGCCAGGGTCTCATGGGATAGGCTACATCTCCAATCAATTTGTAAGATAAAACACATCTCTTATTATTTTCTTCCGTTTTGAATTCGTTGAAACAATACCCAAGCATGAGAACGTCCTATCCATCTAAAATGATAATCCCAAAATTTGCATTTTAAATATACTACTCCCTAGAGTAAATTTAAATTGAATAAAATCCTTTATGGCAGTGGTAAGATATTGGATCAAGTTTAGGAGCAATTATGGGTATATGGCTGCCATCTATAGCTCCAATAACATATGAAATTTCTTGCAATGCTTCAAATTCTACTTTTGTTGCATTTTTTTTTCATACTTTGACTATTGGGATTTCCAAATACTAAGGGCTTTAAATATTTCTAATAAATGCACAAAAATCTCCAACTATAATTGAAGTTTTATTTTCTGCCATTCCAAAGACCTCACCACACATTTGTAATATTACTACTTTCTAATCAACTTAGTGTTATATATAGCTACACGTATTTCTACTGAATTGCAAGCTTGTATATGAAAATTTGATTTTTTTGAAAGAAATTGCAACAATCTAACATAAATATGTAAAAGTTTTTGGATTCAACCTTGTTCGTTGCTTGAACGTTCGAGTTAAATAATTATCCATCAATTGTCTCTCCATCTATGCACAAGCTTTCTCGTACATTCAAACACTACGTTCTCATGGTTGGTTGCACTCAATGATCATGACAAACATAATCATTAGAGCACCATAGTGGTCATCAATGGCAAGTTGTTGTGCAACTACTACAATCGTCACGATGTGTCGAATGGCCATGAAAAACACTAGTGCCACCAAGGTTTTGTATCTATGGGAATCCATAGTGTATATACTAAACCCTACAACTCAAGAGGTAAGACAAAAACTCAAAACATGAAGAGCCCAAAGAGAATGAGTGAGAGTTACTAAGAGATATATGAAGTTTTTAAGCCTCGGCCTCTAATCCTCAGCCCCTAGGTCTTTATATTAGTGATCCTTGACCCCTAGGATATTTTTCTTTAATTGTTCACTTGAAGCTGGCTCAAGCTTCAAAAATTCTCAAATATTGGTTAAGTTGGCCTCAAGATTTCACGGTCTTGACTCCTAGTGTAAAGCGGCCCTTAATATGCCACACAGCAACCAATTGGGTGGCGAATTGTACCTTGTTCTCATTGCCAATTACTGCATCGAGAACTGGACTCGATGTTGGGGACCTTCTATTGTACACAAGCTTCTACCATCCTCCTCATCGACCATGAAAAATGGCATACTGATTCCTTCCTTGAAATGCATTACTTTTCAATGTCCTGGTTAGTTTCTTAACTGAATGTTGATTCTTCAGTGCCCCGTGCTTGATTAAGTTGGGATGCATGGGAAGAAAAATATGATATCAAAGAGAATGTTGGATTTTCCTTGGTCCAAGATAACACTAGTCTACTTGCAATCAAACGTCACTCACACCACTTCAGGCTCTTCAAGAAATTTGATGACAAATTTGAACCAGAGGAAGATTAGGCATGAGCTAAATGAGTCTTCACAAATGCTGGTGTATGCTTTTGAAACGTCCTTATGATTAAACAGAATACCGGCCTTCTAACAAAGTTGCAATCCTAATGTAGAAAGATCTGAAGGAAAGCAGTATGTTCTTATTTTTCTCGAATTCTCTGCAGCTGTTCTACAACATCTTGTAATGAATGCAGTTTGAGATCTTCCTCAAGCCCTTTCCTCAATGCAATCTTCTCAGACCTTCATATCTACACCCACAAGGTATTTGGATGTCATGCGGTTCGTTTTTCATGTTATCCAACTTCTAGCGATTAGATTTACACAACAAAACTTGTTTTGCATTAGCAAATCTACAATGAAACATCTAAAAACACCAGATTGAAAATCGTACCTCCCCTAATTTACTTATGGTTATTGGAAGTGCATGCTTTTTTATTTCTTAACTGGATGCATAGGGACCTATATGATCATTTAGAGCATGAGAAATCTTCACTTCGATAAGGATTGAAGATATTCACATGAGCTCCGAAAATGACGAGGAAAGTGGCTATGCTATGGCCTTCATTTGGATTTACTTACCCATCTTGTACTGGTTGTGTGTTTACATATCCTAGGCGCAGTGGCCTAGTCGGAAAAGGAAAGTGACCAATTCATACCATTTAAGACCCATCTACTTTACCAAAGAGTGCTTCTAAGTTATTTGATTGCTAGTACAGAAATGCAGGGCTCCTAGGATGGGCCACCAAGCGCAGCGGGGTCTTCATGTTGACCGTCAGCGATGAGGAACTCTCCGACATGTCCAGAGCTTCAAGAGTGTGACCTTGAGGCAGGGACCAATCGAAGCTATGGAGAAGGTGAGCCAGGAGCAACGAGACCAGTCCGTTCCCTATATTGAGTCCTGGACACATTCGTCGGCCTGCACCGAAGGGCATGAGCTCGTAGGAATCGTAGGCAGATGTTTGGTTCACCTCTGGATGCTCCACAAAGCGTTGAGGATTGAATGCATGCGGCTTGTCGTACACGCTGGCGTCACGGTGGATGGCAAAGATGTTGAGGATGAGGCGTGTGTCTGCCGGGAGGCTGAATCCCATCACATTTGAGGCTTGGGTTGCTTGATGGGGAATGGACACAGGTAGAGCGGGGTGCATCCGAAACGCTTCCTTCACAACTGCTTGCAGGTAGGGTAGTTTGGGAATGTCCGATTCTTCCACAAGGCGGTCCACACCGATCACCGTGTCGAGCTCTCTCTGCGCTCGCTTCAAAATGTCAGGGTGGCGAATGAGCTCTGCCATTGCCCATTCTACTGTGGTTGAAATTGTTTCTGTCCCGGCAAGTAGCAGCTCCTGAATTACGCCCAGTATGATGAGCACAGAAAACATTTCATAACCGGTTGCTTTGTTAGCATGAGCAAGAACAAAGGTGAATAAGTAGCTAGTTATCATCTTCCCACAGTGACTGATAGGATGAAAGATTTCGATTCTGGAAAGCAATTTGGGTTTGTAGTTATGGTCATGGCAGCAAGAGGGAGTACACACAAAGGCCAGCCACACAGAGCTTGAGATCAAGCTCAAGCTTGCAAGTTTGGTGGGCCAAAGTCAAAGAATGTAAGCCTTTATGTGTGGGCCTAAGACACCGAAGCTTGGTTCCTTCGAATTTTGAATTGATTTTCAAGCTCAAGCCCGAACTTGAACTTGTAGTCGTCTGACTATGAGTCGAGGGGGTTGCATCACACAACTTGGGCTCAAGCTTGCAAGTTTGGTGCGCCAAGGTAAAACATTTTAGCCCTTGCATGTTTGAAAGAGAGTGGAGCTTTATCTCAAGATTGGTCCCGCATGAATTTTCAAGTTCACACCGGAATTTGAAAATCAATCCAAAATAAGAAGGAACCAAGCTCCACCATCTCAGGCACAAACAAAGGCTCACATTCTTTTACCTTGGCCCACCAAACTTGCAAGCTTGAGAGCGAACTGAAGCTCCGTGTGGATGACCCTTGAAACCCCCAATTTGAACTTGAAAATCAATCGCAAATAAGCGGGGAACAAGCTTGAGACAAAGTTCCACCATCTTACGCAGATGTAAGGGCTCAAGTCTTTCAGGCACTTTGGCCCACCAAACTTGCAAGCTTGAGCTTGAGCTCAAGTTGTGTGAGGCAACCCTCATAAGTTAGGCATGCATTCACTTGAGATGTGGCACATCATCCTTACCGAGAGGATCGTGGAAATGTCTGTGTCAGGGAGGGTTTTCCCATCTTCCAGAGGGGCTGCCTGTAACACATCAACGAAGTCTGCCACATATTCCTCCTCCTCACGATGCTGCTGCAGCCTTTCCTGAGCACGCTCCCTGTGCTTTTGCGGCTCAAAAATCCTCTCCACGACCTCCTTATCATATTTGTGGAATTCTTCCAACTGTGAGTAGATTCCTTGCAACTTCGTGATGAAGCTCAAGGATGGCACGAAGTCACTTATGATGATCTTGGAAAACCAAGCAACAGTAACGTTGATCAGCTGCTCCAGCTCTTCCTTCTCACGTTGATCCTTTACTCCATCTCCATAATATCTGTGAATAAGGCCATCATCATGAATGTACAAATTGCTAAGTACCCGATGCCCAGAATATGGAAGAATTCTGCATTCTGAACATACATGTTAATGGTCATCGACAAGCTCTGCAAGTATTCTTTCACGTTCCCCTTCCGTACCAACTACTATATACATATCATTTGGGGGTCCCATCTTGAGATATTAGGATATTTCTAACTGGGAGCAGCAGAATAGGAGAAATGAACCAAGACTTCCAAGTAGGTCAGTCACTGTAACATTTAGGGCGTGTTTACTCGAGTGTCCAAGACCAAAGAAACCTACAATCGAGAGAGATCCTATTGGTCAAGAGTACGACTTCGGACCCACCAAACGACTGGAACATGATACCGCAAAGGAATTTAGAACCTCGTCATATGGAGATCATCATAACTCACATAAGGTACACGTCGTGCCTAAATCAAACACGACATTAATCATGACGCCTCTATTGACATGATAATATGTGGTTAGGTGTTGATCTAAGAACTTACACCAAAATGACCTCATATGTTTTACAAAGATTGGACTACATGCTCAAAACATGCTCACCGTTCAAGCTAGGCTCAATAATCAACATGATTGGAGGGACTATATGACCACTTCATGAGCACAAGAAACTTCACTTCGATAATGAACAAGATCCGCACATGAGCTCCAAAAATAATGAGGCAAATGGCTACGGCCACGACCTGGATTTGCTAATTTCATCTTGCACTAATTGTGATGTGTCTCATGTCCTACAAGAAGTGCGTGCAGAGAGAAAAGCATCCACCTAACACAACTAAGTCTACAGGGTCATCTAGGTTGTAGGGTGTAATATAGTACGTACCTCTTGTTAGTGATCATCCTGGTGGAATTGTTAGCAGCAACAGCATGCAGGTGCGTTAAAAGGTGGATGGTGTGTCCCTTGCTTGAGTTTTTCAAGACAAGCTTCATCATGTCATGAACCTCCTCGATGCGGACTTTCTGGTGGAGTGCATGCCGCATAGGGGAAAACAGTTCGTTGACGCACAGCCTACGCAGCTGCCGCCAGAATGAGCCGTAAGCACAACCCACCAAACTTCGGTAGTCGGTGCTTCCTTTGAACTTGGTGGTCCAAAACGACATTACTGGGCGTGATGCGAAGATTGCGTCGTTCTTTTGAAACAGCTCCTTTGCCACTGCCGCAGTCGACACCACAATACATGGGCAGGCCCCTACGACACAGCTTTCGTTGGAGTTAGGTAGCTTTCGCACTTTCCAAACAATCCAATCTCGGAGGAGGTCACATGACCACATTCAAATCTCATGCATCTGGTTTCGATGGAATCCTCTGTGCCTAATTACAACATACTGTAAGGTGCTTCCTGGGTCATCAGTTGGATGCCGACATATGATTTCCAAGTGGCATCTGAACGGGTCTCAAGCCATAAAAGAGAACAATCATTCATTAACAGCCGAAGCAGGAAGGAGCAAACGGTACCTATCAATCCACTCAAGCTGGACCAGCAATTGAAGGTTGAGAGATCGCCATGGCAATACCTACCCAATTGTAGAAACATGAGGCCCCCGAACTTGTTGGACAGCGACCACAGAGTTCGGTGTGGCAGGTCCCCTGTAGCCAAGTTGGGCAAATTGCCCAAAATCGGCCATCTCCAAGGACCTGGCGGCAGCTTTCTCCGCCGCTGCTGCAAAGCTCGATGGATGCACCACACTGTCACCAAAACCACAAGAGTGGAGGTCAATGCTGTCACCGCAAGTTGGCTCCCATACTCTTGCTGCACCCAGAATCCTCTTGCGCTTGACAGAAGGCTGCTTTGGTCGATGATGGGATCTTCAAATGTCGATTTGGCATCTTCATGACTAGAAAGCCCATCAATGCCACCGGGTGCAAGCTCTTCCATCATATTAATTAGTTTGCGTAAGTAAGTACTCACCCCTAAGCTACTCCACTCATTCCCGTCTTGCTATCGATGCTTCAACCTTTCGTCCATGCGCCACCTCCAAGTCTGAGCGACATACTTCCTTATCAGGTAAATCTGACGGGCCGGCCACGCAGACGTTGAGCACGCTTGCCAGTTCGATGGGCCAAGGCTGAAGAATGTGAGCCGACTATGCGGAGATACTTGGTATCTTACAAGTTTAGATTGATTCTCAAGTTCAAACCGGAACTTGAACTTGTAGTCATTCAACTCCACACCATTAAGGGCCGGTGTAGACCATGGAAGATGGCCTTTTTTCATGGTCCGACTTGATGGTCCATCTTCCAAAAAATCGATTTACAAAGTCTTTGGGTCCCTCACTAGGTGAATGTGTTATTTCTTTTTAATATCTTTTCAAAAAGGGCATTTTTGAAGGAAAAAAAATTAAGTTTTATCATTCTCTCATCTTCTCTTGTCCTCATCTTCTCTTCCTCAAAAGACATGTCATTATACAATGATCATAACATCATTTCTCAGCCATGGGCCCTTGCGTTTTTCTACTAGAGTACCTCTTTTGCCTTTCCCTCCACAAAACCCATTGGACCATGTCAGTGTATAATCCTAAAGGCCACTTCATACACGAGGCAAAAGCCATGACCATGAAATTGTGATAGCCCAAAAAAAAGTGTCCAAAGGCCCTCCCAAGACATCTCCAATATCATGTAGTGTGGTCACGGACCTTCTCAAGTGTAGTGTGAAGTCATATGTAATTGGGCCCTCAACCAAATGCTAATTTAATGAATTTATATTCATGCGGGTCCTCACACATGATAAAATAGAATAAATCAACGGTTGTGAGCGTTTGGAGTGCCATGGTCTCCTGATTTTGTATCAAACTTACCTCCAAAAGGTGGTTTTTGAAAATAGTCCAAGTGACCGTGGATGTCGTGCACCTCTCCATGAGGAGTGCCCGAAACACCATGGGCACAAAGGGGACCCCGGAGTGACACCCGGGACTTGTGGCGCCGTTGGTGAGAGGGCCCAAGTGATCCTAATGTGGGTGAGGGCCCCAGACATTGGGAACGCTTCCCTCCCACGGACATTAGGAGTCACGAGGATAAGGCCATGAGCTATGCGTAGCTTATGGCGTGTGAATTCTAGAATGCTCAAGAACACCTCAATCGGAGGTGTGAGCTAAGAGATATGACAATTTGAGTGGGGCGCTGTCCCGGGACAATGCCCTGGTACAGCAGTGGCCTGGGAGTGATTCCCGGGACTGCCAAGGTTTGAACAGGCATAACTTCCTCAATAATTGCCTGAATGAGGCAAGTGAGGAGTCCATTGGCATCTACGTGAAACGTAGATGACGATGAAGTGGTTTAATGTGAGCATCAGAGATGATACAAGGAAGTTATAGTGTTTTGAAGCTGCTAGAGGCTTCTAGCCCCAGCGGCTAAGGGAAAATGTCTACCTGGCCCCAACTCTTGGTAGAGAAACATAAGGTTTCTTAACGGTGGTGTAGGGGCCCTACCAAAAGTCCTAGAGGCTTCTACGGGTGGGGTGGTTTGGCCGAACCCACCCGAGGCTGAACGACACGGCCTCCATGGGCTTTGGCCTAATGTGAAGGCATAGTTGCCTAGTATAATTCAAGTTGTTATAGTGTTGCTTTGGCAATGCAATGATCAACATAAGATTGGACTTCCATGGAAGGAAGTCCACATCTAAGAATTGGTAACCGATTAAGGGTGAATCCCAAAAGCAAAGTAGGAGGGTTGGTTCCCCTCTTATAAACTATAAGGTCCGGGGTAGGAGGAGCTAACCATTAGCATGGTGGAATGCGAAGGGTTAGCGCTCATGACCCTTGCTAGAAATGAAAATGGTTAAGATAGTTAAGGGGAATTAGCAAGGGTTGCGACAGTGAAACATGATCCATTTGATGTCATGCAATAATCCATGTAAACTTTACATCCATCTTACATTCACATACTCAGTTGGTCCCTCAAGCATATATATTGTGAAGCGAACTTGGATTGGTTCCGCCTTTTGCACCAATGAGAGTGTTTGAAGTGTAATGGTCAGGGGCTCTCAGTTTCGTGTGTGAAGTGGACCTAAGGTATGAGGGGTGTTGTTCGGTTCGTTTCTCCATGTTCTCCAACTTCTACCGATTATATTCACACAACAAAAGTTGTGTTGCATTCACAAATCTATGATGAAACATTTGCAAACACCTTATTGAAAATCAGACCTTCCCTCCTTTAGTTATGGTTATTGAAAGTGCATGAAATTCTTGTTGATATCTAAACTACATATGTAGGTTTACAAAGAGTTTTATGCCAAATTCACTTTTAGTTCATCCAAATGCCAATTACTGAAACAAAGTTTGGTATATTTTGCATCCTTTCATTCATGTAATGAAATATTATCATGGATGATTGAAATTTGGTTGAAAATCACTTAGTAAGTCACAATGATGGCAACATTGTGAATCTATTCTTCCCAAAATGTTTGTACAAGGAATAACAAATAATGTTAGGTTTACATTCGGTGTTGGTAACACTACATGAGTGATTTACAATTAGTATTGAGTGAGACAAAAAGAATTGGTGATACTAAATACAACATTTAGTGCAATTTTCCTCATAACCCAAAAGTCAACGGTTGGCACGATTGTAGGGGATAACCTAGTTTAAGTTCAGAAGGGGGATTTCATTGACTCTTGTATCTTAAAGTGGGAGTTGACTTTCATTTGAGTGGTAGAACTTGCTTCCCCTAAAGTTGTTGGTGTGGACCGGTGAACAAGGAGTGCCAGCAATTAATTACAAGCTAGCCGATTGATCTTGAGAATTTCTGAATGAAATAGAAATGTTTAGGAAGGGATTCCGGAAGAAAAATTAAGGGTTTTAGAAATGAGACGATTAGGAGAAGAAGAAAAAAATGCCGGCATTTAGGCAAGTTGTTTTGGAGTATCCATGGCAAATTACCAATTGAAAGACATTTTTCATAGTGGGCAGCCGACCATACATATATATTTCTTAGTAACAAATATTAATACTATGCATAGTTGGAATTATCGCTCACATGGAAGCTTCAAACTCCCTCCTCTTGTGCACTAGACAACATGTAAGTGTGAATTTTTAGCCTTTAAACTTCAGTGCACTACGGATTGGGGGGATTAGAATTTCATGGAGTTGTGGGGCATGGTAACTTGGAATCATGCTTTGCAAGCACGGTACCCCAACATCCTCATTCTTGGAAAGTTAGCTCATGTGCAATGTGTTTCTACAACGACATGTGAGCATGCTTTTAGTGTGCAAAACTTGATAAAGATTGAAGTAAGAAATAGATTGGGCAATAATCTCGAGGCGATGCTACGAATTGCCTTGGAAGGGCCAAATGAGGGGGTAGATGACATTAACAATGACATTGTCCCACTTCGGAAGAATGACAGTAAACACTGTTTTTGTATGCTAATCCCTCTTCTTATTTGAATTATCCTAATACACCAAGTGTGAGTGACGTGTCTTGTTCGTTTGGGGCAATTGATACTAATGGCAATGGTACGCATATTTCGTGACTTTCAATACTAACCAGCCTCGGGAAAATACTTGGACCCTTTGTGGATCTTGTATTTTTGGTAGGCTACATCATTGGCCCTAAGATGGTAGGGGCTTTGCTAGGTCCAAATCCTACTAAGGATATTATTTAGACAAAAATAAATAAAGAGTGAATGCCAACATTCTTTAACCCTTAACACTTGAAAGAAAAAAAAAATGAAATGAATGACAATGAAACTTAAAGGAAAAAAGAATGGGGAGAAAAATAACATCCACCACCAAAATACAAAACCGGCCCCATTTTAGACATTTAAGACACTGGATAAATGAAAAAATAAATGTCATCTAATTGCCTAAATACATTAGGAAATGGGGGAAATCAACTGATAAAATTTGCACTCTCTAGGCCCACTTCCGGGAAATTTTGAAAATCCCAAGCCACCTCCTAGAAGCTAGGAAATTATCCGTTTTCTCTATAGAACTCCCTAGACTCTGGTGCGGACTCAAGAATGTTGTATTTTACACTATTTTTTTTTCATATTGCCATGTATTTTGTAATGTAAACTTGTCCAATGTTGTCATTTTGTTGGATTTATTCTCAATTTTCTTAAGACTTAAATTTCAATCAATCCAATCATGCAACATTCAAAATGGGTAAGTGCAAGGAAGGTCACACTCTTGGACAACAAGGCATATCCACTCTCAGATAGATAGAAGATAGATAGAAACTCCGGTCCCTTTTTAGCAAGAGGCCGGCGTGAATAAAGTGTCCATTCGTAATGCCAATGACCCGATGCCCACTGGACAAGGGGGCATTGGGACAAATACTACTCTCCCCTTTCGAGGATGGACACTATAGTGACACACTATACAAGTTCCTAGCTAGCCACTAGTGCCTTGAAGATACCGGACATGGTATCCCCCCAAAGGGCTTTGAGGTACCCATACAACAAGGTCCAAGGAACCCCCATCATAGTTGGGTGGACTAAGGTGGTGAGCACCACGCCGGCATGGGGAATAGAACCCACAACCTCCTCATTGGGGGCCATGAACCCTGACCACCAAGCCAAGGCCCGTGGTGCCTTATCCACTCTCACATATGTTGGCCCATGAGTTGTGTGAGGCCACCCCATTGTGTACCTACATGAATTTTGGTGTTGAATTCTTCAAATAAGGAAAAGTGTGCCAAAGATAACTTCCCCATATGGTTAAGTTATATTCCTATGTTGAGCATCTGATGGGCCGCATCATACTACCTTTATGGCAAGAAAGTTTGATAAAAGAAAGAACCTAACAAAAGTATGAATAGTAAATAGTGCCTTGGGGTGCAAACGTAGTAAAGTGGACCAGAAAGTGCTCCGGCATACGAAAGCCATGATTTTATTGGTCCAATGTTTGTAAGTAGTAGCAAATCGTTGTTTAAAATATATTGTTTTTCATGATGACATCTATTGTTAAGTTGGGTATTCAAATATAGAATACCAATATGAGATCTTCAAAACCTATCATCAAAAGTGATGCATAAAAGCAATTGACTAAATATAGTTTGAACGTAAATTTCATAACTTTAAATATTTTGAACTTGGATTCTTTTTTCATGTTACTTGAATTCATTATGGACTTGAGGACATCATAATTTTTTTCTCAAAGTTTCATCAATTTATTATAATGTAATTATATTTTAAACAAGTTTTTGACAATTATCTTTCCAATGTCACCCACTTTTTCATCACTTGCACCATATTCTAAAATACACATATGTTGTTTGAATTTTTGTTTTTTGTAAACATAAATTGCTTGGCTTTGTATTTCATAATTAAAAAATTTGTTTCGTAAATCTCAAAGTTAGTATATAGTTTTGGATCACTTTCACTTCAACCTGATCAAGAGTTATCCACTTTACCGTGCCTACACCCGTTGATGAATGTTGTGAATAGTACCAGTATTTTTAATGAACAATGTTGCTATGAATACTATTTTCAACAAGTAACGACAGGAGCACAATGCTTCCTATGAATAGTTCATGTTGGACAACAAGATAGATCCACTCTCAAGGCCGGTTCACACTATGCCCAAGTCGAGAGGAGAAGTGTCACTTTTCTAGACCAAACTATGTCGAGAGGAGAAGCCTTTGGGATGAAAAAGTATATTAAAAATCACGGCTAAAAAAGTTCAGCCTCTCGAAGGAAGTTTGGGTCGAGCATTTTGCTCGAGAGGCCGAACTCTTGGCGCCATAACTTCCTAAAAGTGCTGCCACCTAGGCTCCTTTGGAGGCGACATCCTTTGGACTTCGGCCTCTAGTGTGAAGGCCGAGAGGACGGACTTTGGACATTTCTGCATTTTCATTGGTCCAAACGCTTCTCTCGAAGTTTGGCCATAGTGTGAACCGGCCCTGACATATATGTTGCCCACCCCATTGTACCACAGTACCTACATGAATTTTGGTGTTTAAAAAAAGAAATTCTTCATAAAAGGAAAAGCATGCCAAAGATTACTTCCCCGCATGGCTGAATTATATTACTATATTTAGCATCTGAAGAGCCCCATCATACTACCTTACCTGCCGGTATTTTTGATAAATAATGTTGCTATGAATAGCAATTTTTAGTGACTAATGCCAGGATGAACAGTGCTTCCTATGAATAGAGCCAAGAATATGTCTCCACCCAAAATGGAGTTTTTGTAGTGTACACGAAACATTCCACAAACGGTGCATCTGGGGTTGGCTTTTTAGTCTTTGTACGCAGTCCTTTGTTTTACTTGTTATGACTTCGGTCTTCAGTGAAGATCTCCACACTTTATCAAGCTGTGGGGTTTCTAGTTTACACATGGAGGACTCAAACCTTGCCAGGTGATCAAAGAGAAGGTTGCTCCACAAAACTTGGCCCTTAACTGTTGCTGTTGCAGTGTAGCTGTAAAATAATCTTAAGTAATCTCCATTGCATTTCACGCTAAATAGGGTCATGAGTGTGACTAACACTAATTTCTCCAACATTTCATAAATATCTATAATACTTACTTTTACTATGACAATAAAAGTGATATTGGATCAATATTACAAGAACAAATGAAATTATTGCATTAAATAAGTAGAAGACACACTTACACAGCTCCACATGTCACCTCGTGTCAAAAAGTGAATTTGACTTATCTTAATAACGTGCTAGAACCACAAGCCAACACAATAAGTCACTTATAAACCTATTTGGTGCAGAAGCAAAGACATAACTCTCACTCAAACCATGATAACTATACCTGACAGTGTAAGGCTAGAATTATTTTGCTCTGATAGATTGCAAACGAATTCAGGCAGAAGCCTCTGCAAACAACTTAAGGAAGAAGCCTCAGCAACCAGCTCCACTCTCATCTAACAACTACGCTCCATGTTTTATTCGGTGTATCTTTAGATCTAGTGTGATAACCTTACACATCACCTTGAAACCATTTGTTTTTAATTAGAGGTTCTCAGAAGAGAGCATTCAATGTAGTGACTGCTGGATGTAAAGAGAAAGGAAAATGGTGATGAAAATGGACACTACAAGGCACAGAAGGATGTACTTGCAAACTTCCACACTTCCAGTTACCCCTGGTCTGTTGCAGCAGTTTGAGAGTACATACCAATCTCTATGACTGCCATGACAAAGTAACAAATGTGAAAAAAAATTCATGCATGAAAATCAAAAAGCTTGTTGTTTTGAAGACTAATCTTGGTCTGAATAAACATGAAAAATGACATTTCTACCAAGGCGCCTTTTAATGGTCATTGCTAAATGAAGATCTCCAGCAAAAGTCTCTAGTTTGAAGACCTCAAACTGATTGGTCGACGAAGCCCAGGAATCTGACACAAACACATGTTGCTTAGATTAAAACATTCAAATTTGGATAATTACTTGGTGTATTGAGACATCCATGCAAGAACATCCATAAGTCATGCATCATGACACACATACACAGTCAGCTTACATTTTCTCTAAACTGACTGCCATGTGTCAGAGCACCAAGGTATTTCAGCTGGTTCAAGATGATAGATACAAAGAAGAATGAGACGAAGGATTACCTCAACACCTCGTGCACCAATCCGATTCCTTGCTATGAAGTTCAACACCACACCTGCGAATTCTTCTGGTTCATCCTCCTATGAAATTACCACTGGTTAGACAGTCCATCCCAAGGAACATAAAACCAGATGCAAACTGCGTAGTAAACTACAGGACTACATTAATAACAAAATAAATCCAACTCTTGAGAATAGAGAAACAGTACCTGAATAGCATGCCCTGTATGACGCACAACTATCATCTGAAATTTCCCTTGCATCTGCCCAATAGTGAGCTGCCTGGAAGTCAAAAAACAATGAAAGAAATCATCTCATAACCAAAGCAGCGTACCCTTCCCTCAGAGGTAAAACCAAAATCAACAACCAAGATAAAACTACATATCCCCAAACCAGCAGCCTTTTGCATATTGAGACAACAGGAATATACCTGTCTAATCTGTCAGTTCCTGCAAGGAGCAGGAGCTTTGGAACAGGGCAAGACAGAAACACCTCAGATAAACCTTCATACCTTGGTAGAACACATAGACAAGTATCAGCAACAAACAAATAAATGAAAAATGTTGCCAGCATGACATCATCTGCTAACAGTTCCATCATGCCTGATATACTAATCAATTCACAGCATCAGCATTTAAATTAGTGAAGACTTCCAGTATTTCATTCTCAACAACAACATCAACCAGATCCTCAAACTTTATGGATTTTCTGGCATAAAACAGCATGTAATTTATATACCAGCCTCTCCAGTGTGCTTCAGACTCCTCCAGGGGTGTAAGCCAAACATAACTGCAACACAACACCAAATTTAAAATTTTGAAAGTATATAAAAAAAACAGTCCACTTTCAAAGAAGAACAAAGTAATCTTCAGAAAGTGTAAGCAAGAGAACCGCAGTGGATTGGTGATTAGAGACCAATACTATTGAAGTACCATTTTCGATCTGAATTATACTTCAACGTGGAAGGAACTGAAATTCGAGCAGACTCAATATTTCTTAGGGCACCACCACCTCTTACGCTCCATTCAATCTGAAATCCATCCAGTACCAAAGACTTTTGACTCAAGTGCATTTCGGTTTCCTAAAGAAATTCCAAAGAATCAGCTGACTTCCTCCTAGCAAATGGTTGAGAATATGTGCTTCATGCCCCCAAATGTAAGTACAACTGATAAACAAGATAACTCCAAAAAACTGGGTGCAGGTTTTGACATTATATATGTCCAATTGGCTAAGGTGTCACCTACAGCTTTCTCCACAGAGGGAAAATGGAGCTGTCTATTTGCCAAAATCCGCTGCATATGCACAAGCGAAGCCATCGCTGTTCCCTGTAAACAGAAGCCAGGCACATTGTGAGTGTCTGCTGTGGTTCTATAAGAGACTAATTACATGCTCACAGAACTTAAACAATACAAAACTCAATGCACAGGTATTAAACATCTGATGGAATAGCAGAGGGATGAAATATACAAAGCACTCACCATGGGCCATCTCTCAAAAATATATGTGGAAAAGATGTAACCAGAAATGATAAGCTCTTACCTCAACTACATCAACCACAACTAAACCTGCCAATGTAGGCATGGCACGCTTTGCTGCAACTCTCACTGCTATGGCACCTCCCATGCTGTCCCAATTGAGAGAAATGACAATTTTAGTAACTCCAACCTTTCTGCACATATTCTGGGGAAAATAGAATATTTTCATGCTTTCAATCACCTGAGATTTAATCTACAGAAGGAGCCAAGTCAGGAACTGCCAACCTGTGTCCAACAAGGATGATGGCTGGTACTTCATTGCCATATAATGACGATATCACATTCAAAACGTCTTCGCATTGAGTCTGCATATGCACACCTCAATCTCGAATGAATGTTTGCACATGGAGAAGGTTAAAATAGAGACAGGGTCAATAACTGCTTCAGAGCTGCCTAACATTCAGAATAAATGACTCTGATTACACAAGGAACAGGTTGGCTGCCTAAAATGGTCATTATTTGACAGAGTTGATAGGCTAAACAGAAACTGATGCCTCTGAAAAAAAACAAAAATTTGAAAAATTATCCTTCACTTGTCCTGTGGATTGAATACAGAATATACATCATGCCTGGAATTGGAAGGAGTCAAGCACCATGCCTCAGCTGATAGGTCGCTATCATCACTTGTACAGGTGAGTCCGTGGCCTCGCATGTCCATGGCCACCACTCTAACCTTCTCTTTCATTTTCCCTGCAATCAATGCAAAGGAGAGCCTGCCAAAACAACAGTGTCAAAACAGACAGCTCAAGAATTTACAGCCCCAATAACATTTGATGGTGTTTATCGAGCTAGAATATTTTTTAGAACAGTTCCAGACATTCAAACTGTCTCTGGTCAGTAATGCTTCTTGCAAGCGGGCCCAGTAGATGATAAAGGAGCCAGAACACTGGCACATGGAGGAATAATAAAGCTAGATTCCACTTCAAATTCCATGCTCAGACTACTGATACTACCCACCACTTCCATGAGATCCACCTGATGTCCAATTACATAGCCATCCAATTGTGCAGGCACCACTGAAATTACAAGCTCTAAGGTTACCAGAGCTAGGAGAAGCCAAAAATGAAAAAATGAAAAAAAACAAAACAAAACAAAACAAAAACCAATAAATAAATTGACTGTATTAAGTTGCATGAGGTTTTAAAGATCATCAGAAAATAACATAATTTTATAAGATCCTCAGACAAGAACCTAAAATAAAACATCTATTTGCACGTTCTCTGCAACAAAGACTAAAACGTGAAAAAGCTTCACAGCCATCCATCAGCATAATTTTCAGATGCAAACTAATAAACCGAGTACACTTTGAAATCCAATCCTTCAACAAGACTAGTGATTGGTGAGTAGATTGATTACCCCGTATAGCCACCACCGTGCAGGCAAAATACTACTGGCCCTTGTGATCCGGCTAAGTACAAATGGAAGACCTGTCAATACACCCAGAAAGACAAGGGCTCAATGATGGACATCTCGAGAAATCTCAAATCAAGTAAAGGCCTAGTGAGGCTGCTGTAATCTATCAACTACAGGTTATATGGTAATATGAATCTACACATCTTGAACAGGTTTCAACAACCAGAAATCGTCAGGAGAGTTTTAAATGAGATACTCACATCATCTGAATCCGGAATGGCAACTTTCAACTCCTCATCAAAATGGCCCTCCCATGGCAACGGAGAATACTTGCTGCTGACAGACCTGTGATCACATGAATGTATCAAACATTTTGGACACGATATTACCACTTTACAAAACGATATACTTCTTGAGGCAACAGAGTGTTAAATATTGAAGATGTATTTGTTGGCAGGCAATAGTGGCTTCATACACAAACCCTGCTGATCGGAATTCACGCTTGAAACCAGATATAAGGTAAACGTGCCAAAATCCAACATAGCAATAATATGGACACCTATACTTGAGTGTTATGTGGGTAGGTGTGGATCTAAGAACGGACACCAAAAAGCCATCATGTGTTTAAAAGGATTGAGCTGCGTGCTCAAAGATATGTTAACCATTCTAGGCAAAGCTCAAGAGTAACATTATTAGGGGGACATGTTTGACCATTTGACGAGCACGAGAATCTTCACTTTGAAAATGAATAAGATCAATTCATTTGATCTCCGAGAACTATGAATCAGGCAATTGGCTACGGGCACGATTTGAATTTTCTGTTTATACCGCACTAATTGCGATGTGCTCCATTTCCTACGAGAAGTGGCTGCAGAGAGAAAAGCATCCACATAACGCACATCTACCTTAAACCCTCACTGCTGCATCTGAGAGCTCTGTGTAGAAAACACTCCAGAACATCTCCTCTATTGGTACACATTTCTACTTGTTTGTGTGGCCACGATTTGACCACATCTGCATTTTACTGTCTAGGTATTTCGCGCGTGAACGCAAATCACTCGAGAGATTATGGCACGAAGGGAGGAAAGAAGGAAGGAAGGAAGGAAGGACGGATTTAAGGTCAAGAAAAATTACTCTCTAACCGGACGCGGCGGGATGTTGTCGAACACGGATTTCTGCTCGGGAATTATATCCTCGTTCTCAGGCACGGGGTCAAGGCTGGGAGGTGCAGGAAGTGTTACAGGAGGCAAATCCTCCGTTGGAAATTCCGTTATCACATTGAATCCCGTCCCGAGCAACGAAGACGGCGATGATGAAATTGAACTCATCGTCGTCGCCGATGTCTCATCTACCGACAACGGCGACAAATCTGCCGCCATCCTCAGCGGCGGCAGGGTGGCTGCTGCATTGCTGCTCGCGTTCAGAGGCTGTCCTGTAACATCCTGCATCTCCAATCTCACTTCGAACAACTACTTCCACACCAACTTCTCCCAAGCGATGCAGAGAGAAATTGACGTGGCTAACCTACGATTCCCACAAGGCCGATGAGAATGTGGAGAGAAACAACAATTCCGGACACAGCGCTAGTCTTAAATGGTGGACCGTTGCAGGTTTTCGTAGACTCTTGCATCGCCTAGGGTTTCATTTTACAAAAGCGAACAAAACTTGGCGGCAAAGATCCACAGCTTGCTTCGCTTTGCAGGGGGTGAGTGGCGAGGTCGGACTCCATGCGCATTGCGTGGCAATTGAGAAGCCGCTCTTGTCTTGTCTTGTCTTGCGTGGAGCCACTGAGAAAAGGCTCCCTAGAGGAGCCACGTAGCTGCCACGTGGTGATAGAAGATTGGTCGGGGCCCTAGAATCTCACGTGGAAATTGTATTTTGTTGTGTTGCCTTCCCAAAGCACGACTCCCTAATAATATAAGTTGCAGCCTTAGGCATTTTGGTAGTGTCCCAAGAATCTCCCATCATTGGGGGTTCACATGAGGACTCAAGAGCTTTCATGTAACCCCGTAAATGCTTTTGGAGCTCAATGTGGGCCTCTCGTACATATGGAACTTTGGAGTTGTAAGATGTTTATCAATACTTTGTGATGTGATATTTTCATGAATAGTGATAGTTTGTTATCCTAGAAGGTTGCAATTCTTGACACTCATATGTAAAGTAACTTGGAAAGAGTTTGATAAAGATTTCACATCGTATAGTATTCCAAATAAAAAGGAATGTATTGTACAATTAATATGAACATACTCTCAAAAATGTAAATAAGAGTTGAACACTTTTGACATGTGTATACTAATTGAGTGTTCTCTAATTATGACTTGTGATTTGAGATCATCATCAAACTCTTTTTAAGGTACTTTATGTGGGTGTCAAGAATGATGACCTTGTGATACAACAAACTATTGCTATCTGCCACAAAGTCACATCACACTGTATTTTCATGTTATATTGTATTGTGCAATTTACATTTTGTATGAGGGCTCAAATTAGGTTCAAACCCCTTCAGGGTTCAAAGGGAACATTGGGTCATGGTCCGGTCTACACCAACACGAGTTTCAGTGTTCGTGTTGACAGTATAAATGAATGTAGCTTGAAATGAAATGCACGTTTGGTATAGACCAAAAGTGGACGCAATGACTTGCCTTAAGGCATGGCGTAATAAAAGTACCCAAAGTTGTAAGGCTTTTGGAACAACATAAGTAGAGGTTCACGAGGACTTCATGTTACATGCTCCAGAATTGCCCAATTTAGAGCGAATTTGGGCATTATAAGACCAAACCTACCAAATATGAATTTGTTCCCATAATTGCACGAATGTGCCCCCTTTGGACAAAAGCCATTGAGATTGTAAAGCCATGCATTTGCAGGCATCGAGAAAAAAAAATGTTTGTCACCATCTTGCATGAAGGTTGGACCCTTTCTATTCTACAATGGGCGTGGGGCACATGCCCAAACATGGTTGGCCTTGCCACAGCCCACATGGCGATATGTTATTATTATTATTTATAAATATTATTCATGTTTTTAACACGGTTTTTAATACCTATTTGTTGGTTTTAAGTTCCTAATATTTAAGAAACCTTTTCATTGTCACTTCTATGTTTGTGTGGCTTCTTTAGTCCATCTTAATTCTATATTTATAATTGTTTTTCTAAATGGTTCCCCCATAATAAATTGTGCTATGTATGTGGACATATTTTTCCATTATTATTTTTATCAAACCTTATGCAAAGATTTTATGATCTTCATGTCAACCTCCATACTCGTCCATCTGTATGTGTGTCGTCCAAGCTATAATAATAAAAAAAAAACCAAGGAACGTCAATGTTTTTATACACTCTCATGAGATGTTTGTTCTCCAATCCCAACATGTTTGCTCAAACATGTATCATGATGTTGTTCTTCTGTCAACACCATACATCCAAGCTAATAAAATACTACTCAAGAGGTGGCATGGAGGTAAGACGAAAATGTTGCAAAAACTAAGTACACGTGGTATCAATCTTCTACCAACAAACCTCACCAATTTGCAATTCACATGCACATGTGGTAGGGCCAAACTACACCATATTGTCATATTAGGTGTGGAGTGCAATTTGGAGTTTCATAATGCTATAGCTTCTTAAGTTGATGAGCACAATACAAATAGTTTATTTACAAAAATAATCAATGGCAACTTTTGATGTTAAAGCAAAGTAAGCTAGGCTCAAGCCGAGGGAAGCTAAGACATGAGCAATGAGCAATGAACAATGAGGTGTTAGTGGAAACATTTGAGTGGTAAGCAGTAACATATGAGTGATGAACGGTAACATGTGAGCGGTGAGCTCAAAATAACAAAATCCCCACAGTTATAGGGTTTGTGATGTAAATTCTACACTTGTTTTCATAATTGTGTTATAAGATTTGGATATTAAGTTTTTCATTTCAAAACATAAAACAATGCCTATTGTTATTCACTATAAATTAGGATTTAAATATACTTGGATTTATTCATGAATTTGTCCAAATGTGTATAGATGTTAGTTTATAGTATGTGTGTGGTCAAAATCGTGAAGCACTATTAATTAGAATCCCAAATTGATTATTGGTTGTAACTACTGTTGAATCAAGCATTTAATGGCATCTATTCTAAAATAAAAACACAATATGGACCAACCTTTTGAAAAGAATTTGGAGTTCACTGGACACCAACCAAGTGATGTAAAATATAGGATGTAAATCATTACTTCAAAAGAATCATCATTATATTCGGAGTAAAAATAAATGAATGTCAATCAAAACCCCATGCAATAAACTATCCCCAACGCTTACAAATACAACAACATGCTAACAACTAAGAGAACAAAAAATTGAACCATTTTAAACACACAAATTTTAGTATTATATCTTATTTTCAAAATTCTTCATAAATGACTATTGTAGTGTTTCCCAAGGTTTTCCCAAGGCTTTGGGAAAACGCCCAATGAACCCTAAACCTAAACACACAAAATTTGGTTACATATATTTTTATTTTATTTTTCAATTTCTTTTAAAACAACTATTTTAGTATATCTCAAGGTGTTCTTAGGGCTTTGGAAAAACACCCAAACTTTTGATGATAATAGTCATAGACACACAATCTTGGTCATAAATAGTGTAGTTAATTCACGTGCATGCGATGATTTGAATTCATGCAAGCTAACTTACTCGACACAAATGGTTGAGCATCGATGCAAACAACACTAACAATACAATTAAGTGAGTTACCAACATGGCTTGGTTGGAAAGGGAAATAACCTTTATCACCAATGTGTTTAAGGAAATATACATGGTGGTGTGAGCCCTAACTAAATGATTTAACATGTGTGCTTAGATAGTAAGTGTATGTACCATGGTTTTATAAACTCATATGAACCAATCAACCAAAGGAGTTCCAATGTCGAAGTTACCAACATGGCACGATGAGAAAGTGAAACCTCATGTAAGTTATCAACATGAAGGATTGATTGATCTTTACCACCAACACTAGGCAAAAATACATGGTGGTGTGAGCCCATGTAATTGAAATAAAATGTGCAGTTAGCTACTAGGTATAACATATGCGGGTGTTGTTTGGTTTGTTTTTCATGATCTCTAGTTTCTACCGATTAGATCTACACAACAAAACTTATGTTGCATTAGCAAACCCATGATGAAATATTTGCAAAAAATTGGATTGAATATTGGATTTCCCTTGATTTAGTTATGGTTATCATAAGTGCACGTTTGTTGATTTCTTGACTTGATACATAGATCCTCCCAATTGTGTTCATTGTTGAGTGTGAAGTAGTTATTATTATTTGAAGACGTAGTCCAATATCTTTTAACACGTGTGTCTTCATGACGTTTGCTCTTTGATCCTCACCGAACCACATACCAATCAACACATCGGGGTCTGGTTGAGAAAACAAACCACTTGAGACCCATCTACGTTACACGTGATGATTTGGACTCATGCAAGCTCACCAAAACCAGTCATGTAAATCATCGACTTAAAGTTTCAGCATGTACACAGTGGTGCAAACTTGACCTTAGGCGAGGCGTCTACAACCCATTAAATAAGAGAGTTTGCATATGTTCATGGGAGTAAGCGGGGGATTGTTTTTCTTGCAAAGAGAAACAAATTCTAAGGAAAATGCAATTATTCTTAAAAAATTGTGAATATGAAAATTGCTACAAATTTGGAAGCGTAAATTTTAGGGTTACACATAGTCGATCTATAGGTTAACTCATAACCGCTCGTTTGAATGCTACTCCTTGGCTACAACAATTGTTAAAACTATTATGAGGGTAATCAATCATAAGCCAACACCACATAAACTATGGATGCCTAAAACTTATTTGGAATATAGTATATAGTTAGGTAGTATACACATAATGATTGAATTTAAGTGAGTTGACCAACACACCTCATGTAAGTTACCAACAACATGTTAACTTACCATAAAGTTAGCTATCAACAAGGCTTGGTGAGGAAGTGATTTCATTTTTACCACCATGTTACATAAAAATACACAATGATGTGAATCCTACTTAATTGAAACAAACAGTTGGTCGCAAAAAATCTTTGCCCTAGTCATGACCGATTATGGTTGGCTCTTTGACCAAGACCAAACTTTGGTTCATTTTAGAGAGCAATGTACAACAAAAATCGAATGCAACTAAATTCCACTTGAAGAGTGAATCACTAATACCATGTGTGGCCAGTTTTGGTTGGCTACTAAACTTTTGGCCCATTTCAAAGATCACCCCTAGGTCTCTTCTCACACGATGTAGTTAGTTAGTTAGTGCATACACAATGATTTGAACACCAAGTGTCAGGAGGTTGCACTTATGGTCAAGGTACCAATCATCATAGTAATTTAGCAGAAGCCTCATAAAAGGGTAATTCACACTAAAAACTATAAGCATGTATTGGGATTTGGTTGACAACACCTCATGGGGAGGGGGGGGGGTCCAAGTCCATGGCTCCTAGTGAAAGAAGGTCATGCAAGGACGTGCTTGTCGGGTCTCGATGTAGGGTTGACATATGTTGATGTTAAAAAAATAAATTAAATGCTTTGGACAACCGCTGCATCCCAAATACCATTTTATTTGCGGATTCCATCCATGATTGAGTAACATTTCCAACAAACGGATTTTCAAGTGTTCCCAATGAACTTGGAACTAAGCTTTACTTGGACTAAGTGTGAGAGCCACTATTTGCTAAAAAGTGTAAATGCATGGAGATGTTGGGGTGGGGATTCAGACCCACGTCTTGTGCACCACAAGGACTAGCACCCGCATGTAGTAGCTATCAATACACTCCCTGGCTCATATGCGAATTTCACCCTAAAAGTTAATCAAAAGAGGGACCACGAGCTTGGAGTACTCAAGTGTGAACTTCATTGCGCATGATGTTGCTGCTTGCGCACCTTTGGAGCCCACTCTCCAACCCACTCTACAACATTCATCCACCGAAGGGGTACCCATTCAATTTTTTTTCCATTTTCGTGTCCATGCATGGGCTCTTTCCGGTACGAGCAGCCAGGGACACGGGGGGGTCAATGCAATGTAAACCCACCCAACCCAAGTTTATGGTTTAATTCATTTCAATTGGGTCCCACAAGATTAAACATCCTAAGTTAATTACCAACATGGCTTAGTGAGAAAGTGATTGTTACCATCAATATTATCAAGGAAAATGCAAAGGTGATGGCACACCCTACCCATCTTGGTATGAAAGGTATAAGTACACATGATGCTTTGACTCAAGTGAGCGTGCTCACACTCGTGGCGTGACGCAAAAGCAAAACTTTCTTATTACGTAGCAGCCTCTCTCTCTCTCTCTCTAACATTGCTCTAATTACATTTCCCGGAAACTCAGTCACGGGGTTGCTATAGTGTTCATAGTTCAGCAGCTGTTAGGGTTTCATACCTCAACCGCCCTCACTCGGGATGCACGCAACTCGTGCATTTACGGACCCCAGCTGCCTTTGTTGTTGTTGTTGTTGTTGTTGTTGTTGTTGTTGTTGTTGTCAATTTGTTGTTACAACGGGCGCCGGAGAAAAAGCGCATGGAAGCAGGCGGCACGGAGCAGAAGGGTAGTAGAGGCGGTTGTTGTAGGCAGGGGTTTGGGGTTGAATCGTAAGAGAGTGCGGGGCGGGGGGAGCCATGGGTGTTCCTGCGTTTTACCGGTGGTTGGCGGACAAGTATCCGCTGACGGTGGTGGATGTGGTGGAAGAGGAGGTCCAGGTCATCGGAGATGTCACGGTGCCTGTGGACACGACGAAGCCAAACCCTAATAAGTTGGAATACGATAACCTCTACCTGGACATGAACGGGATTATACATCCTTGTTTCCATCCTGAAGATCGGGTAAGCTGTCAGTTGTTGTGTCTATATTATCGTCGAGGCAATTGATCGAGTCTCACGAGAATTAGGGGCTGCAGCTACACTCTTTCTTGTATCAAGTGTGGGCACTCGAATAATTTGCCATCAAATTAGGTTGGCCCACTTTCAATTGAAGTGTTTTTGGTGGAATTGAATAGCCCAATAAAATAATCTATCGTTTGCATGCTTCATTGCGTTGGCTTGCGCCATCACTGTTTTCTTACCACCACTCCTTGCACGTGGTCATCACTAGTCTCAAAGTGAACAATTTTTTCAAAAATATCAAGACGGCTTGTCATGCCTTGATGTGCCTTGATGTCGCCACATGAATATTGCGTTTAAAATAATTTTCGCAATTAGGTGTGCGCGCGCACGCCTGCGGGTTTAAGCTTGCACACTACACTAATTTCTCTTTTTCTGTAGAACAATATGGTGTTTCAGTATAGTGTGTACCATATTAAGTCATGATAACTTAATTAGTGACAAAAGTTCAAATTAATGAAACCCACATTAGATAGAAGAAAGAGTGTAATTGTCAGTCTGGCTAATTTTAGAGAATGTGGTTGAGTCTGAAATAGTCACGGTTTGGCTTGAAGTTTGAATCGTGAGCGAAAATTATTTTCATATTCTCCAAAATCAAGTTACTAGAGTTTGTGGTCCTAACTACGAGGTGGTCGCAATGTTCATTTGGGGCCATGCTTGAGGCAATTGTCATGGCCGGATGAAATCACGTCTTAGAAGTGGTGAATCTATCACTTTTGCATCCTTGCTAATTTTGAGTGTGCGTGTGCAGGCTTCACCCAGCACTTACAGCGAAGTCTTTGAGTGCATGTTTGATTACATTGACCGCTTGTTTGCAATTGTCCGACCCAGGAAGCTTCTGTTTATGGCAATAGGTGGGCAAGTTTACTCGTTTTTGGTTGCCTGAGTGTTGGAAATGGTAGGAATACAATCTGGAATGCAATGTACTCTATACTACCAAGGAGGCCAGGTGTAGTTCCTAAGGAGGCCAAAGTGTAGCAATGTAGTTGAGCTGGCAGCAGCTTGCTTGTATAGTGGGTGTCTTATTTACCATGCGGAGAACGGTAGAAGGAAGTGAGTCGAACTGACTCTAGACTCTTCTTTATGATTAATAGATGGCGTGGCACCAAGGGCTAAGATGAACCAGCAACGGTCAAGAAGATTTCGAGCAGCAAAAGATGCAGCTGATGCGGTAACTTTTGCTCATCTAAGGGATTTTTGTTATTGAATGTGGCCCATATTGCTTGCAATTGCACTGCTTACTGAGTTGTCTAGCTTCTCATTTTCTAGGTCTCAGTGTCAGTAGAGCCAGTAAGTCTGTCCTCAAGTACCACAATGTCGAGCTTTGCTGATACTTCAGAGCGAGTGGTTACCACGTTACTATGTTGCTACCTGCCCGTGTCAGCATCTTGCAAGAGTACATGGAGTACAGATTTTTGCTCTCAACTACGCTCCCAGTAAAGATCTAACTTGTTGCTGAAATTAAGGTGCTCCAAAAGACTGGTTAATTAGTGACATCCTGGTTGTCAAGGTTTAGGAAAACTTTCTGAAGTTTCTAGCTTTCTACTCATGGATTCCATATCTGCTCTGTTCCATGTCATGTGGCTACGCAGGCTGAAGAAGAAGAGAGACTAAGAAGGGAATTTGAAGCAGAGGGGAAAATTATTGCTCCCAAGGAGGCCAAAGACACGTGTGATTCGAATGTTATCACACCTGGCACCCCCTTCATGGCCAGCCTTGCCACAGCCCTCCAGTATTACATTCATCTGCGCCTGAATCATGATGCTGGTTGGCAAAATGTCAAGGTGCATATATTTTGAACATGATGTCTACTCCCATTTCTCTTAAACATGCTGCTGGTTCAGGTCAAGGCAAAAGACAAGACGGTTTTCTATCATTGGGCCACATTTGGAATTCAGAGCACGAATTAGTTTCTAGGGAGGGAAGATCACATTTTAGTGTAAATTTTGTTCTGTAGTGTGTTGTGTTAAGAGGATGTTGTGTAGATGCAAGTCTTTTTCACCCAAGGTTGTGATTAAATGGTTGAAGATTTTACACAGGATGAACTTGTGTGTGCTGAATTGTATGTTATGGTTGCTGCAAACAGGTTATACTGTCAGATTCAAATGTTCCTGGAGAGGGAGAACACAAGATAATGTCTTACATTCGTCTCCAAAGGAATTTACCTGGTTTTGACCCCAACACGCGCCATTGTCTATATGGATTGGTACAAACTGCTTTGAATGACCATCAATACTCTGAAAGGCTGTTGACAGTCTGAATCTGTCATAATTGCTAACATCCATGTCTGAAATTATGTAGTATGCAAGGATACTGTAAGAGGTAGATTCTTTTCCGGTTGTGCTGGTGGAGGTTTTAAATTTTAGGGCAAGCGTTTGGTGATGTTTGTGGAGCCTGTGCTTGCATTCAGTGATACTCATTGTGGTACATCTTGTTTTTTCTTGCAGGATGCAGATCTGATTATGTTAGCCTTGGCGACTCATGAGGTCCACTTTTCCATTTTGAGAGAGGTATTTATCTTTCACTTTTGAGCTTTGGATTGAGAAGGTCACAGTCATCTATGCTGACTCTTTTTAAATTGTCCGGGTGTTAGTGGTGTTGCTTACTTGGTTGACATTTGTATAGACTTGAGTAACTTGTTTGTCCAATTTTCCAAAAAATGCAGGTTGTCTTCACTCCTGGGCAGCAGGACAAGTGCTTCTTGTGTGGCCAGATGGGTCATCTTGCTGCAGAGTGTGAAGGGAAAGCTAAGAGGAAGAGGGGTGAATTTGATGAGAAGGGTGGGGAGGATAATGGGGTACCCAAGAAACCATTTCAGGTGTTGATTCTATATTTTATCTTCTTCAGTAATTGTTCACTTGCTATAGGCTAAGTTTTTGGTGAGCTTGAGTTAGCTTGTGGCAACTGACATGAACTTGTCTGCTGATTGTTTCAGTTTCTGCACATATGGACACTGCGAGAGTATCTGGAGTACGACTTATTAATACATAATCCTCCATTTGAGATTGATTTTGAACGCCTCGTAGATGACTTCGTCTTCATGTGTTTCTTTGTTGGCAATGATTTTCTACCACATATGCCTACGTTGGAGATTCGAGAGGTACATACTTGACAAGGTTAATTTGTGCATACTGCATCGTTGATATTATATGGTTCGGCTTGTTCAAGTTCGTGCTGATCGCTTATACGATAGAAAAATGTTTGAAGGGTCATAACTTTGCAAGATTTGTAGTGTGCGTTTGTGTATATTGAATCTCTAGCACTACAGTAGATATGATATTTAGTGTCACTTACTATTTGAGTTACACAGTGCTATATCTTTTTACTATCAATATAAAAACTTACCAAGTAAGCTGTTAGTGTTCTATAATTTCCAAACAACCAGGTTGACATTTGTTGGCAAAATATGAGATACACAGTAAATATATATAGCATTGGGTAATTCCATTTAGTAAGTGAGAATAAATACAGTATTTAGTGTAGTATCCCCTCAGTCAAACACTACTCAAGTGTAAGATGCTTGAGACAGTACGTCAGAAACAGTAATCCAAATTCTATCAAGGATTATCTTTCCATACATCTTCATCTGTACATATTTTTGATTTTATATCTATATCTCTGTTTGTTTTTACAGATCATTCAACTGAAGTTTTTGATGCATCTGTTCCTGTCATTTCTTGCAGGGTGCTATTAATCTTCTGATGGCAACATACAAGAAGAATTTCAGATCACTGGGTGGTTATCTTACTCAAGATGGTGAGGTATGGTACTTGGACTGGATAACATAAAGAAGTACATATTTGATGCACACTTTTATTGTGCACTATGAATATTAAACAAGTCTAGGTCATTTCCTTGCTGAATTTTCTGAGTGGATTCTGAGTCCTTATGCACCCTTTATTGCAGGTAAATTTCAAACGGGCAGGGCAGTTCATTCAGTATATTGGTTCTTTGGAAGAAACCATTTTTCAGAAACGAGCTCGCATACATCAGGTAGCCTTGATGTCATTATCTGTCTGTTTAGCTGGCAGTAGAGTGAATCTAGCAGGGTCTATCTTGTATAGGATTGTTAGATTGGCATGTTTTATCTTCAGTTTGATCCTTTTTTTCTTGGACCCTTGTTTTCACATTGCTATGTTAAATATTTTGTATTATTTGTTATTGGAGAAGAGAAGAGTACTGCACTTTTAAATATTTGGAGCTTAATGTTGTATGTGCCTTTCCAACATAGTGCTTAAGAGCTTTGTCATGTGATCTAGAGACTCCTTTGATTCTTAACTGGGATTCTGCCCACATTAAGTACTAGAGCAACACAATGTTCTAGAGAGTATACCATCTTCTTTGCAAGGGTTTGAAGTTTTAAAATCCCCATTTTCACTTCCTGGTTGGTTTGTTTTGTCTTTTCACATCTGGTGCTTCCAGAGTTCTATGTCTCACTTTGATTCTGATATGAATGGTTTGGTGATTATAGCGGCAAGCAGATAGGCGTAAACGAGACCAACTCTTTAAGCAGAGGCAGCGACAACGAGGGGATGATGCACAACCCAATGCACTTCCAGAGAGTCTAATGCCAGTACATCGCAATAACTCTGCTCGTTTAGCTACTCCTTATCAGTCCACCCCTCAGGTGCAAGACAGACCCTCCAGTGCTCCACCAATGCTTGGAGGTAACAACCATCAGGCTGCACAGTTGCTACGAGCTTCCCTCTCAAGAAATAAGAGCCAAGCCAATGGGCAGAATGGACAGTCCTGTGATGGAAGGGATGGTCCAGAAACTAAACTCTCACGTGTGTTAGATGCAGATAGTAGTGTCGCTTCTGCAGTGGCTACAAAGGAAGATTCTTCTGAGGACGTAAGCATCTATTTTACACATTCAACTTTATGAGGGTTTCGGACATTCTTTTTTTGGCAATTTGACAAGGTTTTTAAAAGTCAATATACCTGGCTTTGGCTGTTTACTTTCCTAAATCTAGAGATGATAATTGGATCCATTTAGTTGTGGATTGTGTATCAGCCTAGGCCTTTTCACATTCTTGACTCAACAGTGTACTGAAATTTTCACAGGACCCGGTCGACAATGCTGAGGATCTCAAGTTTAAATTGAAAACAGTTTTGCGGGATAAAGCGGATGTTTTGAGTGGTGGTGGAGAGTTAGAGGACTCTGTAAGGTTAGGAGAGCCTGGGTGGAAGGAGAGGTACTTTTACGACAAATTTGAGTGCAAAACGCCAGAAGAGATGGAAGATGTTCGTAGGGATGTGGTATGTAAGTCCATCAGCTTGTCATTGAATATATGCTTAAGTGACTGAAGCTCTCATGATGTGTGGATGCTCTGTCCATTTGGAAGAAATCTTGTAGGAACTCTGTTGTGTACAATTGATTTTCGGCTGGTTTAGGGTTTAGGGGCTTTCGGTAAGCCTGACTGAGCTAATGTTCTGGTTAGATCAATTCTACTTATTTGGTACCTGGCAGTTTCTATTTTGGTTATGTTTTCAGACAATAGTTGTATGAGGATAAGATATCACAGTATTGTATGGGGAATGGACTGCCAGGTGCTTAAGTTCACAGAAGGGTTATGCTGGGTCATGCGATATTATTACCAAGGGGTTTGCTCCTGGAATTGGTGAGACTCTGCCTGCCCCTCTCAGTTGGAGATTTTGACGCAGTTTTGGTTGCGGGTAAACATGTTTGTGATTCTAGATAGTAAGGCATTTTCAATTAACATCAACAAATAAATACATGTTCTTGAGTCAATCTTGTTGTTCCTGGAAAATTAATCAGGGTGCATTTGGTGTGCAGGTTCTACCCCTATCACTATGCTCCATTTGCATCTGATTTGACGGATTTGGATCAGTTGGAGATAACTTTTTTTCTTGGGACGCCCTTCAAGCCTTTTGACCAGCTGATGGGTGTTCTACCGGCTGCAAGGTTTTCTACTTTATCCAAACTTATTTGACACTGTATTGTAATGAAGTGGTAGCGGTTGTTATAGGTTCCTGGCATCAATATATTGATATAGTTAGGGATGTTATTGTTTTGGACTTTGTTTTTCAGTCATGGTGAGATCTCTAGGGGAAATGATTTGACGGTTCTTTTCCCCCCAAAATGCCGACTATGATGACCACGTGTTATTTTATAATGGGGTGGTGGAGCATGTGCTTAATGGCTGAGGGCACAGTAGTATATCTGATGTCATAGAGCTTTCATGGTATTGTCATATGGCAAATTGTTAATAAATGTGCTTCTATGTATATTTGGTTTTTGTCTACTGAACTTATGTCTCTGTTTCTTTTTTCTGTTTTGTTCAATGTCTGCAGTTCACAAGCTCTCCCTGAGCATTACAGGGCGCTTATGACGGAACCAGAGTCTCCAATTATTGACTTCTATCCAAGAGGTACTCACTCCTGCTTTGGTGGCAGATCAATTGCTGGTCAGGTGGTTTTTTTGGGGCTTGTGCTGGATGGATGTATTGTTGATTTTGCATGCAAATATTACCAGTTGCCTTATTTGGTACTTAATGCACTAGATACAGACAAGTTTAATGGATCTTTTTTGGACATGAAGATGAGCCTATGATTATTTTGGTGACTTATGTGCACTATAGCTAGTAGTCTTGTAGGTCGAGGACCACTTTCCAGAGAACTCATCAATAATTGCTGATGTGTGTGCAGACTTTGAGGTTGACATGAATGGGAAGAGATTTTCATGGCAGGTAATTTCTAATTGCTATCAACCAATCAAGAGTATGTTATATTTTTGTTCACGTTTATGATTAATGTCCTGACTATGTGGTTGATGTTGCAGGGTGTTGCAAAATTGCCTTTTATTGAGGAGCATAGACTTTTAACAGAAATAAAGAAAGTGGAAGGGACATTGTCGGTACATGCTTCAGCTTCTCATATGTGCTGCTTTATTGCTTTATAAAGCTTAGGGAGTGTTGTATTCAGGGCTTGCAAATCAGTTACATCTCATTATCTTTTGTGGACTTTTGAGGTTAGTTGTGTTGGTTTTCATGTTTATGAACTTCTCTATTGGTTTTAAATTTCAAATGGGTAGCCAAACCTGTGTAATTGCCGCTCATTGATTCAAGAAAAGCTTTGCAGTTTTTAAAGTCTTAATATGGTGGATTCAGGCAGAGGAACGGCGACGTAATTGCATGATGGCCGACTTGCTGTACATTTCTTGTAGTCATGCACTCGCCCCCTTTGTCTTCTCCTTCTACGACAAGTATTCAGGTCTCACTGGCCCAGAGCGAGCCAAAGTGTCCGAAGAAATTGATCCCAAGGCCAGGTATAATCCATGCATTTGATGTCCAACTATAGTTAGGCTGTTTTCGACTCTAAGAAGATGCTCAAGTAAATTTCTTAGGAGCTTGTGGGCTTTTGATACGGATCACTGGTTGAGCAACAGCACTCTCTCTCTCTCTCAATTGGATTCAGACTCTTGATATTTTGTTTGTTTGCCTTTGTGTAGTGGAGGTATGAATGGGTTCCTTTACTTATGTGATGGAGAAGCGTGTCCGGCAATGTTCACTTCTCCAATAGAGGGCATGCCCAGCATCACGAACAACCAAGTTTTGTGAGTCTTTGATGGCCCCAACATTTTGTCCCAGAAATGTCATGAAGTTCATTTGCACATTGGTAACCTTTGAATTCTTTTTCCACAAGACACATTGATTGAAGAGCACATCTCAGCAACTGATCATAAGAAACATATTTAAAATCTTAAAGTTTTCTCTTCTCTATACACATTGCTGACTTATTTCTGGTTGCAGGTCATTTGTTTACAAGTTTCCTCCAACACATCGGCACCTTTGCCGGCCACCTGTTGGTGTGATTATGCCAAAGAAGGTCAGTAATCCAACATGTTCGTCTGTTTCTAAAGTTCTACTTGTTAATTTGTATATGGGAATGAAAACTGTACCTGAATTAACTGTTGAGCTACACATATGGTCTTGCAGACTGTTGCTGAGCAGGATGTGAAGATGCAGCCGTTATGGCATGAAGATAATGGTCAAGGACATCGGAATCATGGTGGAGATAGGCAACAGGGGTATGACAGGTGAATAATTTCTTTCTCATTATTGACCCTTTTGCTGCTGAATGTATATTTGTGTACATTGTGCGGAGTACAATGTACACAGTCTGGTTTCTTTATAGTGGGAGAAATCAGTTGTAGGTTAGCACATCCAGCCCGGTGGTGATTAATGTGTGAAACTTGCATATACAGACCACAGTGTTGTAAAAGTATGTGTGCTTTGCTGAACCTGCAGCCTTGCCATTTGATTGAATAGCACATTTATTTATGAATACAGGTCACAAAGACAAGGTCCTTCAGTTGGGGAAGCTGGTAATCGGCTTGTTGCGAATAGTCTACCGCATCACCACCATGGTAATGGTGGTGGTTACCAGTCGAATAATTTTTATCAAGGAGGTTCCAATAATGGTGGCAGGCCAGCACTTTTGAACGGGCCTCCTCAAATGCAGCAAGTTCAGGGTAGGGGGAGATATGATCAAGGGTACCACAACAATTCTCAATACAATCGGGGAGGGCAAGCTCAAAGGGGGGAATCCACGTCTGACAAGCATATTAGAGGACGTGCCTCATATGCTAACTCCCAATATCCTGTAAATGGCTACTATAATCCTCCTGCACACCAAATACGTGGTGGCCCTCCTTCCATAGGTGGTCCTGGCCTTGTGCCACAGGGGAGTGTTGGACAGCAGGGCCGATATCCCCAAACCTCTCAAGCTCCGCTCTTTCCTGTGCCCCCCATTGCTGGGAATACTTGGGCTATTGGGGCACAAGGAGTGCAACCTCCCATTCCCCAGCCTTATGGGGGACACCAGCAGTCAAACCCTAGGAACAATAGTTTCTCGGTTCTGGATAATAGAGGCCGAGGTCAAGGGAGGGGACATAGTAGTAGTGGCCACTACAATCAGAATCGGTATTGAGCACCACAAAAATGATAAGTAGGATTGTTGCGCGTTGATTCTTTAACACAAGTTTTGGCCGATTTCCACTGGTTGCCTGTGTATCCTAGAAATCTTGTGTCATTTGTATGAGTAATATGGCACTTTCCTTTGTGTATGATCAATCGATGCGGGGTTTATGAAAGTGATGATGACTGAGTAGTTGATTGATCTACTAAATCTATTTCCATGGCAACATATGGGTCGGGGTGAAAACTATGTTTAGCACCTGCCAAGGGTCCACGGCATTAGAACATGATTTGGAGTTGCTAGTTTGTTTTCAAAACAACCTTATTTTGGAGCTTCTTCCACAGTACAGGCATTTGCAACACCATAGGATGGTAGCCTCTGCTGTAGGAAAACTGCGTCTTATTAGTTGATTGATTCCAAATGTGTAACATTCAATGGATTCTTCTCAATATCCTTTTTCCAAGATCATTTCTCTCCTTTTTGAAATTGCAGATCGTTGACTGATAAGAAGGATGAGAGATGTTCCTAAGTGGTTTAGGAACATCTCTTATAAAGGGGAGGGTTGAGTTGATCATCATCATCATTTGAGTTGTATATTAGAGAACTTGAATACTTGTCGTACCCTATGTAGGTACTCTCTTCCTGCACTTTGCTTGATTCCTGCGCGAAGCCCGGGATCAGAAACCGATTGGCCCTCTTGCACCTAATTAATTTTTAACCTCGCGAGAGAGAATGGAAGGCGATGCAACACTATTATGCACTCTTATAAGCACTGACAATCGGAGTAATCAAGGCACTTGATGATCACTGATCTTTTTTAATCCCTAATGAGAAGCCACCGAGAGGAGTCGGGAAGAGAGTTAGGGTTAGGGCTTACAAGTCAAAACAATCTACATTATCTTCAATAATTTTGTAGATTATATATTATAATTAGGTATGATGGAGATCAAATCATGGACGAGCCACCTTGTCCAAGAGAAAGTCCACATTATTTTCCAATTATTTGTGTATTATAATACATACACATGTTCAAATCAAAAAAATTGTTACGTAGTATGGATGGTCTCAATGTGCACTACATCACTCCAATTCTAAGTTCTATAAAATTGTTCTTTGGTATAAATGTACAAGGATAATATGGATGGACCTAGTGAGTGGTTAATTGGACCTGGTCGACTATGAATGCCTCGACCTTAGATTGAACCTTTTAGTACTACATACACATTATGCTACATAAATTATAACTCGTAGTTATGTACATGTATGGAGGACCTTTAAAAAATATACAACCTTTGTACTTATATGGTAGGGTCACTTATTGAGGCTCATTTTTTGGAAATGTGGAGGAGGATGAGGAGTGTGATTATATCACACATTGATTGAAGATTCTAGTGCACAAGGTGGTGACCAGGAAAAATTGACATGTTCGAGAATACAATTCAAATATGTGCAAGGATGTTGTCAAAGAGACATAATTGATGCAGTCGCAGGTTGAAAATGATTTACATGAACATGTGGAGTTGTAAAGTGAACTTCGACATGCCTTGAATGTTCTAATTGATGAACATGAAAATGTTGAAATGCCTGCTCAATCTAATGTAAAGTCCATTGTGGCTTATGTAGAGGTAGGGGAGTCTAGAAATTTCAAAATTACACTTGTTAGTCAATTGAATGGCAATATGACTTTATCTAAAGTTCGATTGACTCGGATTAAGGTTGAAATATTGTATATGAAGCCTAAACTCCTTACCCCTGCAAATCATGATACTATGTTAAATCTTGATTGTGATTGTGGAGTGTGTTTCTTGAAGGCACTTGAAGCTTTAATTCGCAAAAACATGGTGGACCCAAAAAATTAGCTCCAATTAACGGTTGGGTTGTTGGGTGGGTTTATAAGATGCAAAGGAAATTCGGTAATGGTTGGGTGGAGTGTAGGGATCCAATTGACCTAATTAACCAACCATCAAACATGGAGATTGATTTATGTCAGTATTAAACAAGAACCAATAATAAGTGAACTTACAATCTTACGGAACATTTGATGATACATTTGATGATTAGAAAAAATGATTGCATTAGCTTTCTACAACATATATTGTAGACTTAGATGCTTATCAGTTACATCTGGGAGATGAATTTTTTGTTAACAACTTAAATGAATACTAGGATTTTACATTTTTACATATGATACGTGTTCATTCTTATTCAAAAGTATATTTATATACTTATGTTGATGACTATATATGAATATAAATTGTTTAACGTAGACATATTATAACTTGTATTTATCATTGAAATTGTACGTGTATTGCTTGATTTACCAAAAAAAACATGTATATAGAGGTTTTTTTTAGAGTATGTTGCGAAACGCATGTGCTTCTTGGTTCTTATGAAAGGTGCAACCCTGACGAGGCCTCAAAGTATGGGCCTCGGATTGGCGGTTGTAGGGTGCAATAGGCTCACTTTATAACGGTAGCTTGTAGTGGGTTTAGAGGCTAACTTGCCTTATTTCTAGGGCACCTATATGATATGTAAAGGCTCTAAATGCAGCTAGCAATTGGCAATTTACTACGGCTTCAAACAAAGTCAGAGTTTCCTAAAACTTTTATGGTCTGGTGCGTGATTCAATTGCGAATACTTGAGAAATTTCTGGGATTTTTTTGGTAAAAATTCATAGTCTATACATGCCATGCACTTTGGAAGTATTAATTTAACGTCCTACTATCTTAACAAGTTTTGCAGTTAAGAATGGACACTAAAAAGAAGTGTATTGATGTGCACAATATACATCAACCATTCTTGACAAAAAAAATAAAAACACAATTGGGAGGGCCCATATGATTTTCAGCAAAGAAAAATTATCTTCAGCTAGGTTTCACTCCAATTTTGAACCTTGAAACGACAATGTGCGTGATTTGCAGTTGCTAACTAAAGGAGACACTTCCCGACTTGATCCAAAGGTCCAGTTTGTTTGTGGAGTTGAAAATGGCCACGACATGGCCACATACCTGAGGTGATTTTTGTACTAAATCAATGTCTCCTCGTGAACATCCCATGGCTCATGTGCCGCTTTATCTTAGGTACATGAATAGCAAACACCTACTCTTTTCACCTACGGGTGGCTTTATCACTCCCAACTCTCGAATAATGTGGGTTGGAAATGTGCCGAGATTAAGGTAGGTGGGTGTTATCTTGTTCGTTTTTCATGTTCTCCAACTCCTACTGATAAGATTCACACAACAAAACTCATGTTGCATTGGAAAATCCACGAAGAAACATATGCAAAAACCGGATTGAAATCCAGACCTCCCCTCATTCAATTATGGCTGTCAAAAGTGCATGTTGTGGATTTCTTGATTGGATACATAAGTCCTCCCAATTGTGTTCACTGCTGAGTGTAGAGCAGCTATTAGGATTTGACGATGCAGTCCAATGAGTTTTAAACTTTACAATGCTTGCTCTTTGATCCTCACCGACCCACACACCAATCAAATATAGGGATCCGAATAAGAAAAGGAGCCACTTGAGACCCATCTACCTTACATGCTTTTGATGCTAGCCAATCCAAGAGACTTTGGTTCTTGGTCCCATGGTAGAAAGGCAGAAAGCTTAGCAATTTGTTTCACTTCAATGTTATTGTACACTTATCGGTCTTTCTCCGGATCCCCGGAGGCGAGCACGGGCATCATCTCTATACATGCCGAAGGCGGCGAGTGTTGATCCGCTTGCTGCTGCTGCAACATCATCAGGTTACCATCGGACCGCTGGACGTCCCCTATGTTGGCAGTGCTGGATCGGCTGCTAAGATCCCCAGCCGCGCCGGTTGCGGGTTGCATCACTGCTCGGATTTGCAACACGAGCGACATTTTCTCGCTGATTCGCATTGGATCACTCGACGTAACAGCCTGCGGTGGCACTGGCTGCAATAATCCAGAGATTCGCCCAGGTGCGATTCGTTGCGAATGCGACTCAACGTGATCGACGATGGCAGGGTAATGAGGCTGTGGGCTCCGGGGGCCGAACCCGGGTCGATGGTGGTCGGGAGTGACGACCTGGAAGAAGTTAAGCGGAAGCACGGGCCCGGAGTCCGCGCTATCCACTTGATGCAACAAGATCTGGAACAGTCCCACGGCTATGGCGGCCAACAAGGGGCCGCTTATGAAGATGAGCAAAGGGTCCCATAGGCTATGGTAGACGGCGGCCGGGCCGATGCACCTCGCCGGGTTCATTTGCGCGGTGTACCCTAAGCCTTGGGAGATCAGACCCAAAAACCCGAACACGCTCCCGATCAGAAACGGGGACACAACGGGAAATGTCACCACGACGCTCCGGGAGTCGAACCCCACACCGTAGACCACGAACAACATGATGGACGTAAACACGACCTCGGCGAAGAAGCCCTGGCCATGGCCTAATCCCGATGATGTGGTTGAATCCGGCAACTGGTGCAACAGACACCCTCCCATGTGGTAGGTTGTGCGAGTTGGTTCATCGGTCATGCCCCGGATGGCCACCGCCGCAAGAATTGCACCCAAGGATTGGGCAACCATGTAGAGGACACTCCGGATGAGTGAAGCTTGCCCAGTCAGGAGCGTGGTGAAGGTTATGGCGGGGTTGAGGTGGCCGCCGGAGATGGGAGCTGCGGCGAGCGTTGCGAAAGAGTAGACAAGACCTTGGAGAATTGCCATGGTGGGTTTGGAGGAGGTTCCACTTTGGAATGATACAGAAATACTCAGGAATGTGAGGGCGGCTGTTGCTGCGAGTTCCACAGCCACCGCTCGCCATACCTATGCATATCAAGCAAGTCATCAGCACATTAGTAATAAAACCCCCCTGATTGGCAAAACAGCGAGTATCGACTGAGCCATCATGTTGAGAGAGAGAGATGACTCCAATATTGTCACCGGCGTGAATTACTCTGTTGCTTCATCTTCGAGTTTATCTAACTGTGTATGTAATCCCCGCACAAGCATCACGAGATTTGCGGGCCCTTGAAGACCCTCTTTTCAAAGGTGAACACCTTGCCGGCGTGATTATTTACGTTGGTTCATCTTCAAGTTTGTCCAACTCTATGTAAATCCGACACAAGCATCACAAGAATTCGACAGCCGTTGTACACTATTGCCTCTTCATTGAGGTGAACATATGCCAAAGGCGTGAATCATTGTGTTGGCATCTTCGACCTTGTCTAACTTTATGTGTAATTCTCGCACAAGCAAGATGAGATGTTGAGAATTGAAATCTATTGCCTCTTTTCAAAGGTGAACACCTTGAATGGGCATGATAGATTGGCCCCCACGTTGCCACATGGTTGGTTGAAAATATCTGGTTTACCTGGATACGCCCCTATGATTAGGTGTGCCATAATGGTAGGGGCACCAGAAAATTCATGATCATATCTTTATAGAAATTTTGCACAGAATCACAAATCAACCTCAGAGCTATATAGAATCAGTGCCCAGAATCACAGAAGCTCCTGACAGTGGCAGCATGGTTGGTCGTTTAGGGTTGAATGCTAGTTCCATATTTGATACACTACTACGACAACAGACCATAAACATTTATACACTACTTCTACACAAGTATACAACATAAGTCCATTTACAACAAACGTGTTGTCCTTTCACCCACAAGACAGTACAAACCCATCACAAAGGTTTACATATCACATTGGCAGCCGCTTTTGTGGCGAAATAAGTTTACTACAGCGCCGGACGGAACATCATTGTGAAGATCTTAAATACGCTGCGGTACAAAATCACAGAAGGTGATCCTAAAGGGGCAACATGATGGGTCTGTTAGGCTTCCTCTTGATCCAATACTTGAACAGTGACGACTACACTCTTCGTCTCATAGCATCAGATTATGAACGCCTTTGTGACGCCTTTTGTATAACAATTTAAGGATTTTTGGGTTCCTCAAAACAGATCCATTTTAAACAAACGTTTTGTTTTCCTAACTAGAAGACAAAGTCAGCTAATCAAACGTTCATATAGCGTTCTAACTAACGAAGATTTCTCAAGGTGTTGGCAATGGATTGTGCACACACTTTAAACTTGGTGAGTTTCCTGGGCGTTCCGGGAGAAGTTTACATATAGCCTTGTTTCTTGTAAAGGAGAATAGGAACAGAAATGTCTGATTGCTAGTATACACATAGGCGTGGTGGCCGCAAGAGTATGTCAAATTTTTATTAAGATATAATATTTTTATGGAAGCCTGGATGGCCAGGCTGCTATCTATAGAGGGAAATTTGAGTTTCACACGAAGGTGAATCTTGCCATTAACGTTGCAAGGCGAACCAAACTGGGAGTGGGCATTGTGACTCTAATTTCACATTCAGCTAGTAATGAGGTGCAATTGCAATTGGAAGCAAAAGATGAGGAAGTCTGCTGTAAGTAATTCTTTCTTTTCAAGATCTTTGTGTGTACTTCTGTCATCCCACACTCTGCAAAATACTCGGCTCTCATAGCTTATGTGTGTGTGTGTGTTTTGGGTTGGATAGACCCAGGAAAAATATGAGATGGCACTAGAAACATTACTCACATCAATTCTTCTGAAGTCGCATAGCCCAACCTTCTTCTGTAGACGTCGCTTGAGCGGTAGATTTGCAGCGCTCCCAACGTACTGCGCTTTGTCAGAGTCATTCCTCTTGAACCAGTTGCTGCCAACGTTTCGACAATCCTCCCAATCCGTAGTCTGCAAACCGCTCTGGATTGTTTGCAGGTGCTCCACTGGAACAGTCGTGGTGCTTCTAAGGACAACAGCAAATGGGTGAGTCCTGGTTCTATGATTCCCTACTGGCCCACTTTGAGCCAGGAATATTATACTTGTCTCCAACTTCGTTTGAACCTGCTAAAACTTTTTAATAAATTTTCTTACAAGTGAAATAAGTACCTAGGGGATCTGGATGGTAACCCCTCCTGGATATCAAAAACGACAATTGAAAGTTTGAACCTTTTCGAACCTAAAGCAGACACAAATGGTACTCATAGATCCCTCTCTCTCCAAGCATGTCGGTCCTCTTTGTGAGATAGCAAAGCACCAGTTCATTAGAACCATTAGAAGGGGTTTAGAAGCCGTTCAACAAAGGGGGAGAGTTGGAGGGAGTTGCCAACTGTCTAGCTTAGGTATAACCAATTTATCAAATGCAGGTTCCAACGACAAACTTGTACCTGGCACTTGAGCCATTGCGGTGGTACACTATCCCACCCGACGTTGACGCCATGATCTTATGGCTGAATCTTAGTAGTTATCCAAATCCTCAGCTGTTGGTGATCGTCATAATCAGGTGATCACCACAACATATTTATAGTACTCGTCGATGTTGCCAGCTTCCAAACCAGTCTCGACACCAACCACTCTGTAAGCCATACATGTCACTACTGGGCGTCAGGGAATACGAATGGGACTTATTTTCATCTTCCACAAATCCTGGCCGTGTATGCTCACGGAACGATAGATTTCTCCAGCAACCTGTACTATAATTTGTTTTCCTGCATCATCGACTCCCTCCATATCTTACAGCTCCTCGAGACAGTGACAAGTGCAAATCTTGTTAGGCTCTCTTGAACATTAATAGTGACCAATCATAGCTGTATCTAGGATGCTTTACACGACATCTAATCAAATTTCATGGTAGTGAGAGGAGGCGTGTCAAGAAGGTGCCCACCTCCCAGTGCCCTCCGAGTTCTCAATGTGACTCAGCAGTTGTAGCTGAAAAGACAGCGACACCTGCTGAATTGGTGGAACTGATTCAATTCAACCATTGGGCTAGGTGCTGCTACTAAGTCATCCAGCACAGACACCAAAACCTTCTCTCCGGGGAAGCAGTACTCACGCCAGGTGCTTCATAACCCATATTGATGCCAACACCCAAAACTCATGTGATCAACCCCTATACACTCAGAATCATCATGTACTACAGTAGTTAAAACTATATTGCTCAACTCTATGTCATTCTAGCAGAATTGCAAACATCAAGGTAACTCTGAAAAACAAGAAACTATTCGGTGAGCCCCAGTGTAGCTGAAACTGGACATCCAAGAGCGAGTGGGGAAGCTCACGGGGCTGACAAAGCGGATCTGGTGGAGCGCGAAGGGTTAAAAAAGTCCAGGTGACAGGCGACGACGGCCGATGACGGGTAGTGTATGGCTTTAGAGTCAAAACGTTCCCCGGAACCGCAAGTACCCGAACCACCCGCCGTTCCGCCGGGTCGGGCGCACTCTATACCTGTCACCTGTGGATCCACAATAGTAACTTAACAAGAGGGTCAGTGGCCGGGGAGATTCTTGGGCACAGTGGGTCAAAATCCTAGTGTTTCCAACCAGAGTTCGGGAAGTTTTTGAAGCCTAAGTGGCTAATTGCCGGTAGTTGCTACGAAGGGTCGGATTTTTCCCAATTTACATCGCCAAGAGCCGGTCTTTTGTAAAATCAATCGGCCAATTGCCTATATTTTCATATTTTCATTGGCCAATATCCGATTAAATGGAATTCATATCGGCACTAATTGTTTAAAAGATGTATGAAAAGTTATTAGAAATCATTTCTTAGTACAATATCTTGAATAAGTGAAAAGAAAGGCATGTTCAAAACTTTAAATTTGAAGAGTTAATATCCTTGGCAAGAATTGAACCTAGCAATGCCTTCACCGCTTGAAGGCCAAGGGTCCCCCAATCCTTCATAGAAGCAATTGGATTTGGTCATGGAAAGGTTGCATAATTCAAAAAGTTTAAGGTTTAGGGTACTTCCTCAAGTGCATCATTAGATGCCTCAGACAAATAGCGCTATGGATGCTTCCGGTTGAAATCCAGTAACTCACAAGAAGAATCGGCTACATTTCCGGGACATTTTTTGGTTCATCGGCTAATTGCCGGAGGATTGAAATTACAGTCGGATTGCCATCCGATGGTTGGAAATTTGGACCAGCCATGAGGGGAAATCTATCAGCTGATAATGAACTAGCCATCGGTTTTCCCCGAACATAGTTTCCAACTCCAACCAATTACATATTGTGATCTTCCGGTTTTCCTTCACTAATTTGAGGTATACACCACAGATGCCTCTAAACTGATCCGTTATTCTCCTGAAGTCTTGAACTTCAACCGGTTATTTCTCAAACTCAACCGGCTCATCTGTACCTAGAGGTGGGTTCTCCCTGTCCATTGAAGAGGGTATCTAGTATCTAGCTATATCTGTATCTGTAGTAGCCTGCACTAAATAAAACCATGGGAGGACATAATTAAGCTCTGCCAAGGCCCCACTATTTCTGCACCAAATTGACAACACAGGAAGCGTTTTAAAACTGAATCTGTGCACGAATTTCACCTCATGAACGGTAGCTGAGATTCCTTTTTCCTGGCACGACATGTTTCATGAACCCATTTCGATCATATTCAAGCAACAACAACCAACTGGTTGTTTTAAGGACCTCCTCCACGTACACACCGTTATACAAACTGCGGCAGCCGAGTTCATTTTAACCACCCCCCTCCACCCGGCCAGGCTCTGAAATGTGGCGGCCCGGTGTAACCCACGGATTGGGAGAATGGTTCTTCGTGAGTGTACCATGGTGAAATCAGCTCAGTGTTTTCTGGTCGACCCCAACATGATGTTCTAATTTTAAAGTTGTATGACCAGATATAACATTGCAAGGTTAAATATGGGTGGCCTCCTCGGGAGGCGGTCACCAACAGTCACATAATACACACCAGAGTTTGGGAAGTTTTTGAAGCCTTAGTGGCTAATTGCCGGTAGTTGCTACGAAGGGTCGGATTTTTCCCAATTTACATCGCCAAGAGCCGGTCTTTTGTAAAATCAATCGGCCAATTGCCTATATTTACATATTTTCATTGGCCAATATCCAATTAAATGGAATTCATATCGGCACTAATTGTTTTAAAAATGTATGAAAAGTTATTAGAAATCATTTCTTAGTACAATATCTTGAATAAGTGAAAAGGTAGGCATGTTCAAAACTTTAAATTTGAAGAGTTAATATCCTTGGCAGGAATTGAACCTAGCAATGCCTTCACCGCTTGAAGGCCAAGGGTCCCCCAATTCTTCATAGAAGCAATTGGATTTGGTCATGAAAAGGTTGCATAATTCAAGAAGTTTAAGGTTTAGGGTACTTTCTCAAGTGCATCATCAGATGCCCCAGACAAATAGCGCTTTGGATGCTTCCGGCTGAATTCTAGTAACTCACAAGAAGAATCGGCTACATTTCTGGGACATTTTTTGGTTCATCGGCTAATTGCCGGAGGATTGAAATTACAGTCGGATTGCCATCCGATGGTTGGAAATTTGGACCGGCCATGAGGGGAAATCCATCGGCTGATAATGAACTAGCCGTCGGTTTTCCCCGAACATAGATACACACACATACATTCAGCTCGAAGCCATTGTGTACCCACTGAATGAGAACTTTGGGTTTAAGTTTCTGTGATCTCGGGTACTACTGGCCCAGAGTTGACACTGAAAAGAGCATGCAATGATGTTGTTATGTCAATATGGTGAACAGGTGCCGCCTCAATATGCGGCATGGACGACCTTTTGCCAGAATCGCCCCTGGTAAGAATTGACAAGTTTTCCAACCACTGTAAGAAAACACCTCTTGATTACTTCAATGTGCTTTTAGTGCCACGACCTACCCAAATCAGTGTCTGGGCAGATTTTGGAGCACAAGCAGTCCGGGTTGAGGTTTAGGGTTTCAATCTAATGTATATTCCATATTTAAAAAAATGATCCACAACTTGCCTGGAGTCTTGAACTACACTAAATATTGTATTTAGTGTCACCGATACTGTTTGTCTTGTTCAATACCCATTGTAAACCGCATGTGTACACGGGTAGATCACTTAGTGCATTTTAAAAACGACGTGCGGCATAATATAGAGAGGATTAAAACCATTTGAAATAAAAATTATAAAGGAATTCCAAATAATGAAGGGGCCATTAAATGTAGACAATCCCATTATAAGTAAGTTAGATGGACATAAAATGTGGGCCATTATTTTTTTGTAAAATTAATATAGGGGCTGTAGATAAGGATCCTAGAAGGTATGTTTAGTATGGTATGTAAATGGGTTTAGGACTCACGGGGATGGATGATAATTGGGATTTCCGTCTATCCAAAATTACTTAAAAGGAATATAGAGTACAAAAAATTACAGTGACTTGGACAATATAAGTAATGGAAGGGTGCAAACAAATGGGCCATTTTTGAAATTTAAGTAATTATAGGGAGGCTTTAATTCAGCCCTTGAAGGTAAATAGCCCCAAAACAAAAAACCCCCAGCCGCACGTGGTGCACAAAAATGCCTTAGAGTGATCTACCCGTGCATGTGTAGTGTCACCATCGCTAAATTTACACCCAATATTATTTTGTATTTTCTCGTGGTAAAATTTGGGCATTTTAGATCTACAATGTTGCAATTAATGTCACTTACTAAGTGATTCTCCTTCTAAATGTCAATCGTTCATGACAACATTTCGTTACAGAAATGTTAGGATGTTGAACATACCAAACTTTGTTATGATAATTGGTGTTTGGATGAACTAAACATAAGGTGGGAATACAGTGCTCGTAAACCAATTCATAAGCTTATCCCCACAGTCAACATGTAACCGGTTGGACTAGCATACACTAGGATCTCAGCCGATCATGCCCAAAAATCTCCCCGATCACTGAAAGAATATAGAATTGACACAGTGATTTCAATACCACTGATCACACACTTGTCAAATCTTGTTACCTGACTTGCATTTGACTTGATGCTGAGGCATACAATCACACTTTGCTTCAAAGATAATTAAACTGTTCTCCCCTCAGAGTGGCCGTGTCTGCCTTGGTTTTCAATGCATTGGCCTTCGCATTTGCCCTTATGTCTTATTTTAGAATAAAATAAACTCGCTAACCAACTGCTCTAGACCAGAGTTCGGGAAGTTTTTGAAGCCTTAGCGGCTAATTGCCGGTAGTTGCTACAAAGGGTCGGATTTTTTCCAATTTACATCGGCAAGAGCTGGTGTTTTGTAAAATCAATCGGCCAATTGCCTATATTTTCATGTTTTCATTGGCCAATATCTGATTAAATGGAATTCATATCGGCACTAATTGTTTAAAAAATGTATGAAATTTTTTTAGAAATCATTTCTTAGTACAAAATCTTGAATAAGTGAAAAGGTAGGCATGTTCAAAACTTTAAATTTGAAGAGTTAATATCCTTGGCAGGAATTGAACCTAGCAATGCCTTCACCGCTTGAAGGCCAAGGGTCCCCCAATTCTTCATAGAAGCAATTGGATTTGGTCATGGAAAGGTTACATAATTCAAAAAGTTTAAGGTTTAGGGTACTTCCTCAAGTGCATCATCAGATGCCCCAGACAAATAGCGCTCTGGATGCTTCCGGCTAAAATCCAGTATCTCACAAGAAGAATTGGCTACATTTCCGGGACATTTTCTGGTTCATCGGCTAATTGCCGGAGGATTGAAATTACAGTCGGATTGCCATCCGATGGTTGGAAATTTGGACCGGCCATGAGGGAAAATCCATCGGCTGATAATGAACTAGTCGTCAGTTTTCCCCGAACATAGCTCTAGACCATGTAATTTAGTCATTAACATTAGCTGTAAAGTTACTGCTAAATCTTGGCTGTAGCTGTGGCTTGTGAGAGTTTGTCATTGAAAAGACTTGTGATGAACTTGGCGATTCGTGGGATACTTTGCACGTAAACCCAAGTCACAAATGTCTTCAGTCCCACAGAGCCGTGACATCATGGTCGGAGTACAAGCCAGTGTCTTATATTATTGTCGTGTAAGTGCTAATGAATCGCCTACCAAGGCTCGCAACTTCAAGGGCCCTTCCTACCGCTCCCTATGCTGGTGGTGGAGGGTGCTTTAGAAGCCCATTTTTCTTCATCAATCAAATGCCGAGCTGATGTACAAAGTGACAAACCTAAAGGGAATCATACCAACTATCCTCCTACAGTAGACGTGCCTAATTCCAACACAACGATAATCTCGACACGTACTATATATTTGAGTGGGAACATGATCTAGGAACAGACATCGAAAAGACATGCGTTAAAAAGAGATTGAACTACGTGCTACAAAGAACTGAACGACTAACCATTTCAAGCTCATCAGCCAAACATGATCAAGAGGTCTATATGACTATTTAGTGAGCATGCAAATCTATTTTCACTTTGATGATGAATAAGGTATTCATCTAAGCTCCAAACATTATAAGGCAAATGGCTTTGGATACAGTATGGATTTGCTAATCATCTTGTAATAAGTGCGTGTTTCATGTTCTACGAGAAGCGGGCGTAGAGAGAAAAGTGTCTGACTAACACATGTCTACCTTACTCCACCACTTTCCATGTCTCACTCATAACCAACAAGGGCACCAACTACCACCTTAAAAACATGAGATTCAAAAGTGAGGAGGAAAGAGAGGGTAGAAAGGGGAGTGTGGTCCGGAGCCCTATTGAGGACTCTCATGACAATCACATGTCGACATAGATCCAAAAATAGACTTTAGTTAGCTCTATCTCGAGAGTATTGGAGTTTCATATTGGACTTATGCTGGGAATGTTTAAAGTGGGCCGATAATGGATGGGTGTACTTGGGAATGAGATCTATTGTGTGAGGTGAACAAGGGCGTTAACCCTTCCCCTACGAACTTTTACGGCAAGGGGTCAGAGACATGATATAGGCCGGGCCCGAATCCAAGACCCTTGGGCAGGCTCCCCCCAAAAGTTTCAGATTCGACCAAAAATTGTTGTCCATCCCACCTGACTTCAAGAAGAAGTTGCCCTTGTGTTCTTGAAGGCCGCCTTCTCCACAAAATCCATATTGAGTGGACCTCACCTTCAAGGCCCAAAATCCAATATTTTATATATGTTAACTTTCACTTAGTAGATAAGCACTTGACTATGAATTCATTCCCGAAGTGAAACCATCAATAAAGCATGTATTTAACTTTGGACATTAAAAATATGAAAAAACCTCATTAGCATTGAGGTTACAATTTTTGCGATCTAGCATTTGAAAAGGCCTTTGTCATTTGAAAATCAAACTTAAAATAATGTGCTCATTTGAACAAACTACATAGGTTTCATTGGGGAACAATGATGACCATGGCTGGTCACACATAGACTACATTCAACACAACGAATCATCAAGAGATTCATACTCAGTGCCAACTGAAATCACATGTCAACTGACACATTAAAAATCAAAATGACACGTACTTAGAATCTAGAATTTGAGGTGATATTTTAGAATAAAATGTACTAAATGTTGATTGACATACATTTTGTCTTTAAAAACATAAAGTGACACTTTGGACTTGAAGTTGAACGTCAAATGAAATTTGTCAAAACAAACATGCTGTCAGGATGCACCTTCAAATATTTGGATGGTTACTACGCCTTTCAAAGACTAAGTTTGCTTTTAACAATAAGTTGGATGTCACAAATGAGCATTTGGTGCTTGCAAGCCGCTATAAAATATGCCATGTCTATCCTCCTCCACAAAAGAAGAATAGAAAACCACCAACCGCTGCCCCAAACACTAGAACCCCCATAGACAAAGCCATAAAGCCTTAACAACTAAGCCACTACACTCCATCCACGAACAATACACTAGAAACCTGGCAACCAAACTCATATCAATAATACCTAAAAACTAACCATTCTGACACTTGTTACTGGTGACTGGTGACTATAGTGTCTACTCTCAAAAGGGAGGAGTAGATCTATACTTCCATACCTTTGTCCTGTGGGCATCGGATTGGGGGTGGATCGAACAGACACTTAATTCACGTCGGTCTCCTCCGGAGACCGAAGTTTTTCTCTCTCTGCTTGCAAGCTACAATTAGATGTCATGCATTGACCTGTAGGTTGACTGTAACATACAGCTTTGAAACCAAAGTATATGCGAAGAACATGCGGTTAAGAACTCCTATTCCATTTTCTGTTTCTTGTTGCAAGTGTGAAATAGCAGGTCCAAACACCGCTTTTTCAAAGATCTTCATCACTATGTGCTCCATTTTACAGCATTCACTCAAGCTCTACTTACTCACTGCGCAAGGTTCAGGACTCCAACAGTGTGTGTGTTTGACAAATTTCATATCACTTGATGGTCAAGCTCAAATTCAAAGTGTCACATGACTTTTTTCAAAACAAAAGTGAATGTCAAGACACATCTACATTTTCTTCTAAAACATCACTTCAATGTCACATGTCTAGTGGCACGTGTCAATTGTCTCTTTTTCTTTTCTTTTTCTTTTTCTTTTTTTCCTTCACAACTTATACTACATGCCAAATTCTAAAGTGTGTGTGTTAGTTGACGTGTGTTTTGTGTGTGCAAGTTTTGGGCGTGTCAAATGTCAAAAACTCACATAAACTTTGTCACGAATAGGCACTAACCTCCTTGGATCCCAGCAGTGAAGAGGAAAATAAGGGTCTTTGCCTAATATTGTCAAAAGTTGGGTAACTTGATGCCATACCTACTATATTATATGCCGGCATACCCTTCAAATCTTTATTTTGTTGACATTAACATAACCTATATGCAAAATGGCATGTAACATATACCCAACTTCGGTATTATTACCTACTACCGTCCGTTTTGTCTACTCGAGCAATCCCCCTACACAAGAGTATATTTCCACAAAGGCTTCATGCACATAACTTTATCTAGTTACATGGTTGTGCTCCATTCTATATTTATCATATAATATGGGCTTTCACGATCTTACTCATGGGAAAAAGCTTAGAAAATAGGAATACAATGACGCCAATACAAATAACGAATAATGCAAGGTATGAATAGTAATTATGAATAGTGTTGTTTTTTTTCAGTGATAATGTTGCTGCAAATAACATTTTTAGTGAGTAATATTAGGATGTATAGTGTTTCTTATGGATGGTATTGGGATGGCACTGTTACATGTGATTAGTGCCGGGAGTATAACTACACCCAAATTTTCAAGTGTCAACTTGAATGGATGAATAGAAAATGAAAATTCTTACCTTTGTTCAAGGGGCCCAAAGAATATTATTGACATATTCTAGAGACATGGAACCCGACCCACATGGTTGATAAATGCTATGCATGGGACCACAAGTAATAATATCCAAACACATCAGCCTAGGTTTTTCGTATGCAAATCAGGCACTTTACCTAATAAGGCAAAATTGTACATGAGCTAGTGATTTGTCTTCTTAATTTTAGACCTAAGATGACAATGTAGGTGTTATTCAATTTGTTTTTCATGTTTTCCAACTTCTACTATTGATTTACACAACTAAATCTTGGGGTAAGAATCGGACTTTATGTGATTTAGCTATGGTGACCTGAAGTGCATGTTTGTCGGTTTCTTTAAAAAAAACATAGGTTCTCCCAATTATGCTCACTCTTAAGTATGGAAATACTTAATAGAATTTCAAGACGTAGTCCAATCTCTTTTAAACATGTGACTTTATGGTGTTTGTTCTTTGATTCTCACTCAACCACACACCAACCAAACATAGGGGTTTGATTAACCAAATAACACCTTATGTTTGAGTGCTATTTGACATGGTCGGAAGTCAAGAATAGAAACCAAAAAGACACATGTTATGATGAGATTGGACTATGTGCTCATACTACATTAACAATTGCAGGTTCAATCACTACGAGAAATGCGAGGTCTTAACATCGGTTCTCTTCATCTAGATGGTTTTGAAATGTATCGATATAGTTTGAAAATCTATTATCGCTGATGATCACAAATTCATAGGTCTAGTGGAAGAGAGCCAAAGTTAGGCCAACATCATCTCTCTAGTGCATTCTTAACACTATTGGGAGGACCTCTTTAATCACTTAACCCTTAATTGTCCAAGGTGACCCAAGAACTTCTCTTAAATTGCACACAGGTGAGACCACTTCATGACTTGAAATAGATCATGTATCTTAGAAGCTATGTTTGGGGAAAACCGACGGCTAGTTCATTATCAGCCGATGGATTTCCCCTCATGGCCAGTCCAAATTTCCAACCATCGGATGGCAATCCGACTGTAATTTCAATCCTCCGGCAATTAGCCGATCACGGGTAGATCACTCTAAGGCATTTTTGTGCACCACGTGCGGCTGGGGGTTTTTTGTTTTGGGGCTATTTACCTTCAAGGGTTGAATTAAAGCCTCCCTATAATTACTTAAATTTCAAAAATGGCCCATTTGTTTGCACCCTTCCATTACTTATATTGTCCAAGTCACTGCAATTTTTTGTACTCTATATTGCTTTTAAGTAATAAAAGCTAATCTACTTCCTAACGCAATTGACAAGTGTTGAGGGAAAGCATGGAATCCTTATCTTCAGCCCCTACATTAATTTTACAAAAAAATAATGGCCCACGTTTTTTGTCCATCTAACTTACTTATAATGGGATTGTCTACATTTAATGGCCCCTTCATTATTTGGAATTCCTTTATAATTTTTATTTCAAATGATTTTAATCCTCTCTATATTATGCCGCACGTCGTTTTTAAAATGCACTAAGTGATCTACCCGTGTAGCCGATGGACCAGAAAATGTCCCGGAAATGTAGCCGATTCTTCTTGTGAGTTACTGGATTTCAACCGGAAGCATCCAGAGCGTTATTTGTCTGGGCATCTGATGATGCACTTGAGGAAGTACCCTAAACCTTAAACTTTTTGAATTATGCAACCTTTCCATGACCAAATCCAATTGCTTCTATGAAAAATTGGAGGACCCTTGGCCTTCAAGCAGTGAAGGCATTGCTAGGTTGAATTCCTGCCAAGGATATTAACTCTTCAAATTTAAAGTTTTGAACATGCCTTTCTTTTCACTTATTCAAGATTTTGTACTAAGAAATGATTTCCAATAACTTTTCATACATTTTTTGAACAATTAGTGCTGATATGAGTTCCATTTAATCGGATATTGGCCAATGAAAATATGAAAATATAGGCAATTGGCCGATCGATTTTACAAAAGACCGGCTCTTGCCGACGTAAATTGGGTAAAAATCCGACCCTTTGTAGCAACTACCAGCAATTAGCCACTAAGGCTTCAAAAACTTCCCGAACTCTGCTTAGAAGTGTTCGATCCGACGAATCCGGCAAACATAGTCTCAATGCAAGATTCTCAAAGAGTTGTTCAGATTTTGCAACTGAATTGCCTTCGTTGCCAACATTCAACTTTTCTGGCAATCTATTCTAATTTTCATTTTGTCCATATGACTATGCAATGCATATAAGGATGGGGCATGCAAACTATATGTCCATTTTAAGGCATATACTCTTAGTAGATGAAACACCGCACTCTTAAGTCAATGGACTTGGACGGCTCATACCTCATTCAAAGTCCAACTTTGAAGTTTAAGAATATTCTAAAAATCCATTGTGAATAGTGGAATAGTAAATACGGTCATTCATCATCTATTTGAATGTAGAGATATGTAAAATGTGTGTTTGTTAGTGTTGCCCCAACTTGGAGTCTTTGATTTTGATGGTTTGTTCCAATCTTTTGTATGATCCAGAGGGTTTTAAATTTTCTCCAAGAGATGAATTTTAGAGTCAGCTACATGAAAATGAATGCAGAGGAATTGGTTGAAAAGTGTTGAAACATAAGGCTTGGTCTGGTTTGGGCTCTCATGGAAGCTTACCCTTAGCCAATTGAGGATTAAAGAGATAGAAAATCTCCACTTTGACCCACACAATTTTTTTTCTCAACTTACATTTGGAAACTTGAAATGACAATTTGTATGATCCAAAATCGCTAACCCAAAGAGATAATTCCCAGTTTGCTTTAATAGTCAAAATCATATGTTGAAATATCAATAAAAGGGCCAGTGACCTAAGCTATTGATCGCCACTTGTTCTTGTATCATGTAAACAAAAAAAACAAAAAAAAAACAAAAAAGGTTGAGGACATTGCCTCATTGAATGTGAACTCAAACCCAAGCTTGCAAGTTTGGTGGGCCAAGGAAACAAACTTGAGTTCTTACATAGCCTCCGGCACCATCATCATCTTTGAACTTTGATGTGCCAAGCATGTCTAGCGTGGATTTGATGAAGGATTGTGCCATTGTGCCATCATGCTCAGGTGTGGGCTGAGAATGAATAGATTGCGGTGTTGAGAGCTTTATGATGAAGACGATGGAGACTATTTAATTAAACTTCGAAGACCAACCTCCCAATGCCAACTATGAAGAATGGCCTTTGAAACCCAAGGAGGTTTCCATGAAGGAGCCAAAATTCAAGCACCAAAGGCGTGGCAATTAGAAAAGCAATAAAAAAATGCAACACTAGCATTAGTACACAAGTGATTGTACAATGGAGTATGTACTAGCTTATGTACGTTATTAACCCTCCCTCGGGTGTCCCTTTGTGGTCACCTTCCAAGAAGGTTGGGATTCTTGGCATTTTGGGTGCTATTCGATTCACTTTGGAAATTTGGGGATGATGGGTGGCGGAATGATATAAGGCATGCAAGCCTATTTTGGCAATGAAGGTTGTCATTTTAAGTTTCAAAATCAAAGTTGTTATGCAAAAGTTGTAAGAAGGACAAATGCAATTAATTATTTCTTTCTTTAAGTGGCTACATTGGCCTTCCCAACTTTGTTCATTATTGAACTAAAGTGGATAATTCATTACACATGTCTTTTTGGTGTTCATTATTAATTACTAGCCTTGTCATAACTCACTCAAATACATTTGACCAATTAAGAAGATTGTCCACCTAAACCAAGTCTCATATCGCTGGCTTGATTACCCGTGTGCAACATAACATATGGATAAGGGGGACAAAGTTCTCTATCTTATTATTCTCTTTATTATCACTCCCTTGCCGTCAACGCTATCCACTAGCCAACACTAGCCACCCTTGATGTATCATATACATATGTGTTCCCCCGGAAGCAAGTACACCATCAATTGTGTACGTGCACCTTGCAAACTCCTTCCCTCATCTAGGATTCAAACGTAAGCGAGTACTAAGCAATATTTTAAAGCATCTTCTTACCCTTCTCGAGGTTGTGTGGTTCCATTTTGTGCACCCTAGAAAGTTGCACTTTTTTTTGTTTCAAATCATGGTGACATTAGGGTCAAGCATGAAGTCACCAAAAGTGGGGATTGACTCAAGTTTTTTTGAAGAAAATCTCCCATAGATGTCACATCCAACACTTGTGTCGTTGACCTAAAAATAAAACTAGGGAGGCAAGTTATTTAGCTTTATTATGGGGCAACAAAACTTTTAAAAAGAAGGAGTTCTTGAGTTTGATTTTACTTGGAGAATACACAAGTGATGAGAAACGCATGTGCACATAGGTGAAAAAGAGGTTTAAGAAGGGAATTAGCATGAGAGGCCGATACAATGCATCGGAAGAAGAAGAGGCAGTGGCTGAGTTGCATGGAGATTTGTTCCTTCTTGTAATATTGCTTTCATGCATAAATCTTAAAACATAACTTTGCTATAATGATTAATGTTGAGAGAAGAAAATTGATCAGTAGAAGGCAAGAATGAGTGATCAAATGATGGTTAAGCCTAGCAATCGTTTGCAAATTCAAATTTCCAATATGAATTAAGATGAAGGGGAGGTAATACATTGGAATCTAGATTGTGGATCCACTACAAGGGGACAAAATCCTAGTCAAGATGTGAACGAGATTTGGATGGAGTTGTTTGCAACAAAGGTCCGTTATGGAAGCATGACATGATTTGATCCCATGTTGGAGGAGAACGGAGGATGGATCTCTAGTGAAGTCCCTAGGCACAACACTAAAATGTCAGACGTTGTGATAGAAGTCATGGCCAAAGCTAGCAAATAGACATAAGAAGAAGAGATCAACGTGCTCAAAACACAAATTTTTGGGACCCTTCCATCGAATGCTGAAAGGAACGTCAGTGGATTCTTTGTGAGGAAGCCATTATCACATTTGAAGTTATTTCACAAATGTTGTTTGCATGCTGAGCTTTTGAAAGATCAACTTTTGAGATCAATATTTTGTGGGTCCTAAGCTTTCTCCCCAAGCTATGGAGATGTGGTTACAAACCTCAAAACAAGAGCCAAGGAGGAGTTCCTTCACACTTTGTAGGAATGTAGGTAAGGGATATTTCTTCCTCATTGGAGTTAATAAAGACTTGCTAGACTCCACCCTAATATAATCACAATTTAAGTTGAAATGGGGGACCCATATGTTTAAAGTGTGGTACCATGATTCAATATGATAACCCTAGACACCTCGATTTTTTTTTACTACCTGAGCATCACTTGGAAAATTGTTTTATGAACATCACGGTCATTGCTCATGCCATTGCTAAAACCCTAGGAGAGATTATAGGTACAAATTCCTTGAATGAAATAGCCAAAGATTAGAGGTTTTGCATCAAATTCAAATCTAGCAAAGGATAGGTGACCAACATTGCTCTAGAATCCGAGGAAGGCATCCTATCACCTCACAAAGTGCCACACTAAAGTTAGAAGACTTGGCAACCAATATGGTGTGGTCACCAAGGAAGATCTTCAACAATAAGTAGGCCTTGGAGGCACTAAAGATGGAGGGAGAAGGAGGAAATAGAAATTGAGGGAGAGCAAAAAATGGAACAAGAGGGAAGTATAGTGTGCAAGTCAACCTCCAAGGAGAAATTTGTAGAAGTTGCCAAAGAAGAAAAGCATGAGGAAAACAAAGGGTAAGTGGAAGAAAAAGAAGAAGAAGTCTCCATCACCAGTGAGAGTTTCAAGAAGGTAAGGGTAACCGAGTGTATACCCAATGGTGCCAAAATTGTAGCCAAACGGGTAGGTAAATATGCATAAATTCCCTCTTGACATAGTATTGGAAAAAATGGTAACCCGTACCCAAGTGTAGACTCACCCCTCCCACCACTTGGTTTGCCACTAGACTTAATCCCAAGATCTATTTAGTTACTGACAACATGATTAGGGGCTCTATCCATAACAACATTTTGGCAAGTATAGGGTCAAATTGCCCTCTCACACCTAAAGATGGCAAGAGGAGGTAATGGAAACTCTACCATGGACCAAGGTTCACAAATTGGATCGAACAAGACAGCCGCCGAACATCAAGATTTGTAAATTTGTGTTTTACTGATTTGATTGAGCCGACTTGTAAAAAACTTTTAACATAAAATCTGTTTTTTTAAAACATAAAATCTAAGGGGGGGGGGGGGGGGAACCAATTTTTTTGAAAGGTCGACTGGGATATTAACCGGTTGAGGGGATGTGGTGTAATCTAAATGCTCAACTAGTCAGTCAACCCATAAAGCCTAGTTGATTCCTTAGCAACCATGAAACATTTTAAGTGGTCCAAGTTTTCCCTTTAGGGGATTTTCTTTTTACCCTCTCAATTCTAGATGGATGACATGGTCTCTATTTGGTCGTCATACATGACAAACTAAATAAGGACAAGCTTACCATGGACAAGGCCTAGTATATTAATTAGCGAGCACACCTATCCAAAATAGTGTGGCTAGCCTTTTGGCCCTTGGCCAACACGTATTGACCTCAAAGCAAAGAAAAATGTGGGAACTTAGAGGTAACACGCCTCTAGGAAGAAAATGAAAGGTGTTCAGGCCAATTAGCATCCAACCTCGTCTACGAAGTTGACTATCATTGATCATAATATGCACGGTCTTAATGATCCAGAAAGTATACTAAAAGAAAGATGTTTTCTCAACACATTAACACTTAGAGTCAATATCGTCATAATACAAAAACACAAACTTAGAGGCATGTCATTAGAAAATGTAGGATATAGACTCATGTCAAAATATATATGTTGCAATCTTGCAGCTCCATTAGAAGACCAAAGTTGGATAAATCTCAATGTTGCAAGGGATGGTGGCATTGGTGTTCACCCTTCTAAACATTTTACTAGATTGGTCACAATATATGGAGCATTATATGAGGATGAAGTTTTTGGGATTAAATTTGAGGGCATACGAGGAGGCACCATTGTGCTCACATATGTACATGTGCCCAACATTCATACCAAGTGACAATATCTATGGTATATTATGGCAAATACCTTACCTATGGTTTGGATTTGGACTATTAGGGGAGACTTCAAAATAACAAAAAAAATCAAATGATAAATGTAATGAATGTGGCAGGGCGATTAGTGATTTCAAGAGGTTAAGTTGAAATGAGTTTCTCAATACATTTCATATTCACAATAATTTCAGTTGGTAAGAAAAATTTGATATTAATGAAATAATAGGAACATCATGTAAGGATACATTGTTGTATAAATTACATTAAGCAAAAGATAATCCACAAATCAAGCAATTAAAATTAAATTAAAAATTAATGAAAATTAAATACACAATTAATGAAGATTAATTGTAGGACTAAGCATTCAAGAAGTGTGAATGTTTATTTTGAAAATCACTTTTTCTTCTCACTTGTTGAGAAAATTAAACCGTCTCTAACCTTCAAATGAACGAATACAAAAGTATGATTAAAAGATAATAATTGAGTTTACTCAATGATAAATATCAAGTGCATGGTCTCTCTCTCTTTGCACAAGACTTGACTTTACAAAGAATCAGCTAAGGAGAATGAGACCTCGCCCCTCAACCCCCTGACCTTCACCCATGTGAACCTTCGTTGGCTAAAGGCTATCCTTTAATAAAATTGGCAAAATCCTTATTTCGATGAATTGGGCTTAGGAGATGATTTTAAGTCCTATCAATGAAAGTCATGTCACCACATGGTGGCATGCCATCATAAAACATAGTCTTAAATGGGAGATGCTCTCCATCCATGAACATGGGTCAATGAATCAAATCAAACATATATAATTTATAAACTAAGCAACGACATGAATACATTTAAAAAGTAAGTCATGCTAATTGACCTAACACTACCGACCTAATGTCACATATTTAACAACTTAGCAGTGCATGAAGACTTGTAAGATTAAATTTCCACAAAATAGAAGGTACAACAAGAGTCACATATCTTCATTTATGTATAGATACCCAATTGGATTGAAGCATATTGTGGTCCAATTAAAAATCTGCATTGATCGGGAGGAGGATAGGAAGTTGTTTTTAAAGTGAAAATTGTCTCATTTAAATAGGCAAGTTGCTAAGATAGTGAGGGTATAGGTCGGTGAAACTTATATATATATATCCTTAAATTCAAGACATATATCTAGGTTCGATAAGGAATTTAACAAGTAGATGGCAATGGAATTCAGAATGGAGGAAAGAAAGAAGGTCAGTCTAGAAGTGGCCACAACCATCTTCCGCGATGATGTCTATAATATTGATAAGTATGGTGACACTTTGACAAGATTGAAACAAGAAAAACTAGAGGAGCAACAATTTGGTCTGGTATTAAATGGAAAACAAGTGGTTTATATATGCTAAATTCTTCAGGTTTGTATAACAAAAAAACCCTTGAAAGTCATTATCTCCGAACTAGTGGCCGGGAAGTTTTTGGGCATATATAGGCGGTCAAGATCCTAGTGATTCTAAATCCAGCCAGTTGCATGTTGACATAATCTTCCGGTTTGGCTTTCCTTCAATTGAGGTATATTCCACTACAGATTCCTCTAGAATGATCCATAATTCTCCTGAAGTCTCCAAATTCAACCACCGGTTCTCCCCAAGCAGTGCTCTGAACTGAAGGATGGAGCTTCACTGAAAGGTCAGACGTTGAGAGGATTTGACATGATTCGAACAAGGAGCTCTATATATATATATATATAAACATTCAGAAAACAAAGCATTTGAGAGGATTGTTTGAGGGTTTTTCCCCTACATTCGAAAGGGCCATGAATGGTTCCCTTCTATGATGGGGGAGAACCGGCACTTAGGTACAGATGAAGAAGCGGTTGAGTTTGAGAAATAAGCGGTTGAAGTTGGAGACTGCAGGAGAATTACTCATCATTTTAGAGGGATTTATAGAAGAATATACTATGAGCCCAATTGAATAAAGGAAAAGCGGAGGATGTCAACATGTAACACTACAGTAGCTAGGATCTCAACCGATTAGAAAACCAAAAATCTCCCCAATCACTGGTTCCCTTAACTTACATGAGAAATTACTGAGGTTGCACTCTCGTCCACGCTCATGACCTCCATGGCCACAGGGAATGCAACAAAGCAGGCTTGAATTCTTCAGTAGTGACAGTGGCCGCCATTGCATTTGACTTTCATGACATGACTCCTCAACGGCATTGGACTACTAGGCGCTTCTCATGAAGGAGTTCCCAACAATGCCAAGAATCTCAATTATTGACATTCAATCATCCTGCTCACGACGATTTACAACCCAAATTTTTTTTTATAAAAAAATCTTGACTTTGAACTGATTATTGCTCAAACTGAACCAGTTCATCTGTAATTAGTGGTCGGTTCTCCCTGTTCATGGCTCCAAGAGTTTCCAATTACACTCAAACAAGGACCATCAAGAGTGTTCAAGCCCACTTCATTCCCATACTTTATGGTTGACTCTATCACGGGTTTCACATGACTTCAAAAAAAGTGTTGATTTGTTTAAAAAGGGGTCCAAATACCTTACTGTACTTCCATTCATGGCTTTGACATACTAACCTTATGATACAATACAGTCGAACCTCTCTAACATCCCACACGTGGCAACCAAAGTGCACATGGTATTAAGGAGGTTTGTAGTGTTAACATAGATGTGTGATACTGGAGAGTTAGTGTATCATGTGACATTGAGGAATAACACGAGGTTGATATTGCGATAATGACAGTGCGATACGTGCGAGCGTGTGGTTTGAGTTCTTTGGTGGATTATTTTAATGTCAAAACTTGTGATATATTAGAGGTTTTGGGTTTTGGGTTTTGGGGTTAAGGAGGGAGATTTAAACTGAGCACGTCTGTTCTGTAAGGTTTCAGGATATAAGAGAGGGAGTGACATTACAAAGGTTAGGGTGCACGTGAAAGTTAATGGGTTGAGATCCTTATCAGTTCCAATGCATCAAGGCACCTATTGTTGAGCTTCGGAGGTGGATCGTATGCATGACTTTGGTGCCATTGTTGCAGGTGAGCTTCAATATTTGTCAAACGATGCAACCGGTACCTTAAGTTATGTGACCTTATTGTTCGCACTTCTCACTCCGTGAATATTTTCAGCCATTCAATTGGATTGTTATGTTCATTTAGCAATTACGAAGCACGCAGATTGTCATTTCAAGTTTCAGAAATCGGAGTTGAAATGCAAATGTTATAAGAAATCCAAGTGAAGATTACATGTTATTTTTAAATGATCACCTAGGCCCTCTCAAAATGCGTTCAGTAAGGTAACACATGCTTAAATTCATTTACATGTAAAAAAAAGGCATTTATTGACTTTATTTAGAACTATGAGAAGAGAATGATCCTTTTCGTGGAAGGCTACTAGAGAAAAGCAATAAAGTGCAAAGGTTGGAATAAGAAAAATTTGAGCTTTGTTCCACATAGTTTTGCCATCTATATAATATAATATAATATAGTAAGAGATAACATAAACACCTATAGTTGGATGTGTGTGATCACGTGTGGGTCAAAGAAGAAACACCAAAAAGACATGTGTTCAAAAGATATTCAACTACATGCTCAAATTTTGTTGACTATTCCAAGTTCAACGATTAATGTAATTGGGGAGGACTTTATACGATTATCTAATGAGAAAAAATGTATATATATCTACTGATAATGAATAAGATATTCATATGAGCTCCAAAATTTATGAGATAAAATATCTATAAACACAATTTGGATGTACTAATCATGTCACACTAATTGAGTGTTTCATATTCTACGAGAGGTAGGTGTAGAGCTGAAATTGTATGTTTAAGGCATTCTTATCTGACGAGACCTAGAGTGGTGTCTAGATTCTAAGCACATAGTCCAATCTCATTCTTACACGTGTGTTTTTAATGTTCCTTGTTCACTACAAATCTTACCATATACCACTCGATTGTGGGAAGGGCGAACCAACCCATACAATGGTTCCTTGTTGGATGCTTATAGCCATGCCTCCAAGGTACCAGTGTACAGGTTGTTTCGCCCCAACCCTCAAAAGTAAGTGGCCCGTCAAGAAAAGTGATAAGGCTTGTTGTAAGTACCTTAAGTATTCTTGGGATATCCCTGTCACTAAACGGCCACACTACACTAAATATACCAATTAGTGAGGGTGGGACCAATTCAAGTCACAGGCACAATGTAGCCAAATCTCAAAGATACTAAGGGTTTGAAGTTGCTATTGATCAGTAACACCAAATTCGTGACGACGGTATATTTTGTTCTCATTCACCATATGTTTCAAGAAAATTAGTGTGTGCCACATGCTAGTCAGTGAATAGTGCCAAGTACCCAGACAAACTATGCCTCCTAGATCTTTTGGTGGCACTAATTCATAGCAGAAAGGAATTTAGCATCACCTTTACTAGTTTCCCACCCTCACTAATTCCCGATGCTCGCTAATTGGTATATTTAGTGTAGTGCGGTTTTGCAATTATGATTCGGTGATTTCAATTCCCTAGAAGCCAATGTTAGTACGATTCTACTGCAAAAGTGAACTGAATTCAGAAGGGTCATATGGGCAGCGGTGGGAGGGTTAATTATAGACATCATATATCCTCAAAGTACAATCAAATCTGCCTTGAAACAAGCAACTCTATTCTGTGTTCATTTAGCGAGAATAGAAACATTCAGAAGAGCCTTGAGAGCCAGTGCTTTGGGGCGAGCGGGAAGTGTTGCATTTGGACTTAAGGTATGTGGGTGTTATTTGGTTTGTTTTCCATGTTCTCCACCTTAGACCATTTAGATTTACATAACAAAACTCATGGTGATTCATGTTGCATTAGCAAATCTGCGATGAAAGGTCTGCAAAAACCGAATCGAAAATTGAACCTCCCCCAAGGTTATCGGAAGTGCATGTTTGTTGATCTTTGAGCTGGATACAAAGGTTCCTCAGTGAACGACATACCGATCAAATATAAGGTTCCGATTAAGAAAACGAGCCACTTGAGATCCATCTACCTTTAACAAGATGATTTGGACTCATGTGAGTAGACCAACACAAGTCGTGTAAATCACCAACTCAAAGTTGTCGACATGTCTAGTGGTAGGGTTGTGGTTGTTTTATCTCAATTTCGTTTCTCCAAACCAATCTTGGGAATGTTGAGTCGATTATGATGTCAAATGAATTTCAAAAATTGGATTGTATATTATTTCAGGCATTTTCATTGGAATTTGTCATTTTGCAATGAGTGTTACATTTTGAAAAACTGCTATGCATTTGATGACACATAAAGGTGTGTGACATGGATAACAACTGGGTCCTGCTGTTATTTACCTCGTGTACGTGACTAATACTCAAATGTTTGTTGGTTGGTTGCATGGGCATAGGTGAGGTAGGCCCTTCACACTTACAATACGGTGGTGTATTGGGATTATGACATTTTATGCATATCTTGTGGTTGATGTTACTAGGAATGTTTCCCTTGTAAGCACTCCATATATAGAGCATATGAGGTAAACATACCCTAAGGTAAAAGCATGAGGATAGTAGGTTGAACTTGCAAGGTATGGGGTAGTCAAGGACAATGGTTTGGTATAGGATACAATTAGATGATAGAAACCCTAAGTATGGCATATATTCTTGCAAAGCAAAATAAGTTGTGGTACAACAAGTCTATACTATACAACATATTGTGTTAGACTTGAGGACAAACAACTTCATCATGCAAAAATGATATTGTGTAAATCAGTAAGGAAATGCATTAGTGGTAGAAAGAGTTATGTCAAAGTTCCCAACCACCCACCCTTGTATGACACTAAGGAAGATTTTGAAGGATTTGGCCTCTGAAAAGAGGAAGTTCAAGCTTTGCAAAAAGTTTTGAAAAGCCAGCTATATATATATATACACACACACATTCTTTATATATTGAAAGGGTGAGAGGAAAAGAGAGTCTAGTGTTTTTGGCTATAACCTACCAAATGTGTCTTGTTGTCTACAAATTGATTAGTAAACATGGTAATAAAAATAATAAGAAAGTTGGATCATCTAAGCTATAGTATGTACACAAAAGGGAGTGACTATTATTGCCCAATCATTCGCATGTATAGTCACCCTTGTGACATCCAAATTTGTTGGGGTTGATAAGTTTTCTCATTTGAAAAGGAGTGGAAGAGGGAGTAGTCGATGTGGACAAAGTTATCTAGAATCTAGTGGGCAAGCGGCCTGCATGGAAACTCACCCATATTGAACCCAAAATGTTGGTTACATATTTAGCAGACAATCCCATCATATTATATCATGTGTCTTTTTGTTATTTGTTCTTAACTACAAATCAATGTATGGGGAGATTTTTGAGCATAATTGATCAAAATCCTAGTGGTTTTGAGTCCAACTAATTACATATTGTGATCTTTCAGTTATCCTTTATTAATTTGAGGTACTTTCCATAGATTCCTCTAAGATGATCAATAATCAACTTCAAGTTTTGAACTCTCGGGGGGGGGGGGGTGTGACCGGCCGAAAAGTAGAAACCATGCGAGAACAACTATAGGGTGTTTTTTATTCATTGGCAAGAAAATTTATATAAACTTTGGATCTACCATAGCCTACTTAAAATTGCGAAACATGTGATTTAGCATGAAGGGAAAACCCCCACTTTAGGTTTGAGGTAGAAAGAAATTAGTATGACAAAAATAATAGAGGAATTTAAAAAATAAAAATGGAATGAGTATATTCACATATAACACATGCAAGCTAGATTAAAATTTGAACGATTGGGTTATGATGTGTATACTCTTCTTTCACCATTACATAGCAACGTGGATATATGCCATGCCATATTGGAGTTTTAAGTTTGCCTTCGTACAAAACAAGTAAATCAAAATTTTATAAGTAATATAGCATCATTTGGTTTCTTTTATAATTACGTATAGGGTGTTGAATATTTGGTAAAGTAGGTTTATTTGTCTACTCAAAGGGTTCCCTAAAATTCAAATGAGGAGGTAAATAGCCCCCATAAAAATACCCTTTGTATGCACGTGGTTACAAAACACAAGGGGAAGTGACCCCCCCGAGCTTGAACTTGAGCAAGTTATTTCTCAAACTCACCCATATGATCTAGAACTAGCAGTCAATTCTCCCCATTCATTGATACCAACTACCCCATAAGCTATACCACGCAAATATAGGCATCCAATTATGGGTGAGTTTTCATGAAACCGCTCGCCCACCGGATTCTAGTGGGAATGAAGACAAATGTGTTGAAATATAGAGGGAATTTGATAGAGTAGGGTTCATATGTGCCGACTAGCTACCCCGCTCATCTCCTCAGGGTCGGTTCACACTATGCCCAAGTCGAGAGGAGAAGCGTCACTTTTCTGGACCAAACTATGTCGAGAGGAGAAGCTATATTCAAATTTTGAATATTTTAATGAAAAAACGTTCAGCCTCTCGACAGAAGTTTGGGTCAAGCATTTTGCTCGACCCAAATTTTGCTCGAGAGGCCGAACTCTTGGCGCCATAACTTCCTAAAAGTGTTGCCACCTAGGCTCTTTTGGAGGCGACGTCCTTTGGACTTCGGCCTCTAGTGTGAAGGCCGAGAGGACGGACTTTGGACATTTCTGCATTTTCATTGGTCCAAACGCTTCTCCTCTCGAAGTTTGGCCATAGTGTGAACCGGCCCTCAAATCCAGGCCCACCTAGTAACCTCCTCCTCTGGGTCAAAACATCCTTCTTGTCCTAAAACTAGTCTACAATCTTTCGGTGACCGACACTTGCAAATTAACAAATAAATAAATAAAAGCTTTAGTGGACACTTGAAAGTCTAGCAACCCGTGTACGTGACCCTCCACATCCCAACAGGCCACCATAAATTAAATTAAAAATACGCCCGTATCAAAATACCGACATGAATGTGAGCCCGTTGGCCTTGTGTTGATCACGGCGTTCCGTGCTGCAACATAAGGTGTTCTGCCTCCTTGGCCACCATAATATATGCTTGGTTGTTTGTTTGTGCTCATCTGCATGCAAACACCTCCAACCCACTATTATCTAGACTCTAGTGGGCAAGCGGCCTGCGTGGAAACTCACCCTAAGTAGACCCACGAGCGAGTCTCCACATAAGGGCCAACATTGCTTAGGTGACTAGGAACGGGGCGAGCAATGAAGTCAAAGGAATCCACACCAAGATCTGACAATAATTCCTCCAGTTCGTGCATTATGAGGCGGCCGGAGCCCATATCCTGTACCATTTTGTCACTTTTTAAGAGTTTCTAGAACATCGAGCTCATTATTCTATTGCAAATCATGCTTGTTGATGCTGCTCAAGTCGGCGAAAATTTCACGAAATGAAGTAAATGTGACCCCGGCCCCTCCCCCGTCCTCGAGGCATCTAGCTAGTACATGGAAGAGCTAGTCCTTGGAGAGTAATAAAGGAAAAAAAATTGGTGGCCGACACAATTGTAGGGGGTACAATTGTGTTGATCACAAGTTTGACAAGCAAGTGTTGATCACCTCTCGAATTGGGTGCATGAATTTAAACTTTGATGTGAGCGGAAAACATCAATAAGGTAGAAATACCATAACCCGTAAAAATAAGGTGATTCGCATTGAAGATCTGGTCAGACAATCATGAAATAATTTTCCAAGGTAGACGAGAAGGATTCATGAAGAATGCAAGTTGTTTCATATTTTTCTGCCCTATACAAAAAATGTTGCAATTTTTCAAAGTGGAAAGTTGTCCAAACCCCTAAGTGTTCACTAGATTCTTCCTACACCGAACACAATATTTTGCATTTCCATACAGAACATCACCTAAATCAGTTGCCTCATGAGTACATTAACACTTGACTCCCATTGGCTACACTAGGTGCACACGCATTGAAGTTGCCGCCGAGCCATGATCCGTTTTAGAAATGGCACTTCACCATTATGACGGCAGTCTAGTGCACGGCTAGAGGGTGGTTAACGGGTTATGGTATTTCTACCTTAGATAGGATACATGTTTGTCAAGACGCCGAGTTTTTCATATTTTTCAGTATCGCTTTACATGATGGCATATTCTTATTTTCCCAAACCTTACCCAATGTCTTCATATCTTTTGGCATCATGCATATTTTGAAGTCTCAATATACGGAGTTGAATAATTGCACCCATGCCATGATGGCCAACATTGGAACTTGCATGGTGAGCTTATACTCTCATATTTTGACCTCCTTATTCCACATCGAAGTGCTCGGTGGATCAAAATGTTACGAGCTCTTGTTGACAAAGTGTTACCAACACCAACAAAGCCTAGTTTCCTTTACTACGATGCTCCACACATGGAAGACTGCCATTAGGGGTAGTATAAATCAAGATTTGTGCCAGAGACCTCTTGATTTCTTAAAGGTGTGATTGGCTGAAGAAACATGTTGTGGTCAAGTTGGGTTTACAATGAGGCCAAGGCCCGCACTAATCTCCATGGATGAGACGTCTCCATGGCCAAAGTACTTCGATGATATTTTCCCCAGTTTCTAGAAGCATTTTCCTTGACCCTCATTGAGGTAGACTTAATGGAATTTCGGGAGACCATGACACCGGAAATCATACTACTATAAATTTAGCCTATTCGAGTGATGGTGTGAATCACACTGTCAAGTCAAAAAACAAACAAACAAATAAATAAGGGCTCTTGGTCAATAAAAAAGGTCCTCTTGTTTACACCAGTAATACTCCGGCCTTGGACGCCCATGGTATCATCGAATCAAAGTAGTCCATCGCTATGGCCTTGCTGTAAACCAACCCTAAGTGAGGCTGGGGTCAATGTTGAATCGCCTATTATATATTAGCATGCCTCTTTCAAGGCAAGACGATTCAGCAAAAATACAAACAAAGAAATCAAAATACACAAGGGAATCCACATCAATATACAAGTGAAGTATAACCCTAGCCACATGGCTCAGTTGGAAACCCGAGAACTTGTGACTGGGTACAGAATTATGGAGAATTCGTCTCGAAGAGGTTTGTTCTCTTAAACATGTGCATACAACCACCTTCCATTTCTCAAGCATGTAAGTGTTGCGGTGACTAACCTACAGTTACAATAAAATTTACAAACACCACAGCAGGTCCCCATGACAATGATCCACAAATATATCAGACTTCACGTGAGGAAGAAGTTTGAGCTGAAGAGAATATATTTGATCACAAAAAACTCATAGCATAAGTGACAAACTGAAGCTTGTTAAATCAAGTCTCAGCTAAATCCTGACAAACCTCAATTCTTCTCCCCGTTACCTTGTTTCTAAGGTCATGCAAAACCTCAAAGTTGCAATGACAACAGTGAGTGGATAAATTACTACTGCCATCTAGGACTAACTGATATCAAAAGTAAAATTGGTAAAATTAGCCTCTGCAAGAGACTAAACTTCCAGAAAATATGAATACTTTGACCCAAATCATGGAATACTCCACTAGGCAAACAAAACCACCAAGGCAGTCTTCAAAGTGTGCGAGACTCGGATACCAAGAGTGGAGAAAAGAGTGCAAGGTATACAGACTTACAACTGCCATTTGACAAGGCAAGTGATAGGATTCTTTAAGAAAATCAAACTTGGTATAAAGTTAATGGCAGCCTTCTGGGTAGTGACCTCTTTTTATGGATTATGTGTACTAATCTAACAATGCTTGCAGAAAGTACAAACACCATCCTTCGTGAATCATTACTACAACTGGTGTCCACACATATATCACACGAAGTAAATTGATCAGACAGACAACACCACCAAGCAAGTCTTAATCTTGTGGGTGCCACTGAACTCGTAAGTGTTTCCATTCACCCCATTCACCCCCGGCCTGCTGTGCTTCCTTCAAGGCTGCATATCTCCGCAGTATAACTTGTGACTCTGAAATCTTTGTGGGTGTTGGCATATCATCGCCAGCCACTGCTGTCTCCTTTCCTATAGCCGATTTTGAAAAACTTTTCCACCTCCACTCAAACTGGCAGGCTGCACTCCAATTCAAGATGAGAAAGTCAGTGAGCAGTTCTCAGGAGCACTTGAAAAAAGCTTCAAAAGAAAGAACATGAAAGACAACTAGAGCCTTCTCAGCATCCAATAGTTCACAACTTGCATGACTTCACTGCTACTCATCTCTTAGTATGCACAAGCACCTCAAATCAATTGACTTCCTTGCTTTTAGAACTCCACTTTATGAAGAGGTCGCAGGCTCCGCAGCAGAACGCTTCTTTGAATAAATTTTTTTGACTATGGCGAGTGGAATGTTTTTGAGCCAACCCCAATACACAAAATCACATCAGAAAAGTGCTTCTAATGTCATGCAATGTTGAATTGGCTCTCAAATGGCAGGTTGTACCTTCACTACGCGTGCCAAAACCCCACACAGTGCATACTAAACTCCATGGTCGACCTGCACGGGCAGCTTTAGCACCCCCTGCCAGCTCTCCATTGTGCTGTCTCAATCTGCAAACACTGACAATTAGCCCACTACCCAGCTGCACATGTAGTATGATTCAGAATAGAAAAGAAAGAAATTTTACAGTGCAAATGACCTTCCACAATGCCCAATCTAATGAAGTACAGGGTACTAAAAAGTTAAAAATCTAGTAGTATTATCCTCTAGCTCAAGATGACTTTTGGTTGGGAATTGGTTGTTTTGCATGCAACGACTTCCATGTTCAGTAAGTTTGCAGTGCATGCTTGGAGGTTTCAATGAACAACATTCTATATTATTTCATTAAGGATCAAACTCATTTTGGCATGCCAAGAGGAGCTAAAATGAGTTTGGCCCTCATTGGACAGAAATAGGTTGCTCCTCGTCAAATTCAAACACTACCTCCAAGGATGAACCACAAGTGGGAATACAGTATTGATATTGTGTATGCAAAACAACCAATGCAAAGTTATAGGGGACCAACTCCCAATGCAAAGTCCCATTAAGTGGAAGGATAACTCTAGTAAGTACATCATGTTTAATACTAGCTTAGAATGCACACTGCATTCAAGCAGGTAGAATTTCTAAAACCTCATTCAAAGCTATACGTACTTTCGAATCTGCAACTTTGAAAAGAAGCCAACCATACCATGGTGTCAGTGACATATGGCAGAATGCGTGAAGGATTCACCCACTAGACATGTTTAGATTAACCGGGGTCAACAGTGCACAGACCTCCGTGCAACGTTCGATGTAACGCCCACATATGTCTTGCGTGTATCACTTGAGAGTAAAAGATATGCACACCAATCTGTTCCTTCAGCCTCCATGTCCTCTTCTGTATCATTTGTTGCTACTACAGATGAAGCCTTCCTTTTTGCACTACTACTGTTTCTATTCACACCTGATGCACTTTTCCTGGTCTCTATTGATATTTGTGTCGGCTGTCGAGGGGAAGATGGAGAATGCAACAAAGATGAAGAATGCAGCTTCACGAAGTCGTAGTCAGTTTCATCCACACCATATCGTCCAAGTTCTTCATAACCCTTGCCATAATTTTCTCTTTCTTGATCAGTCCCTGCAGTGGCCCCTACCCTTGACTGCGTTGCACTAGCTCTCCTAGCCCTAGCAGCACTCGATCCATCTGACTTTGCCAGGGATACCTTGCCTCCTATTGGCTCATGAGCAATTGAATGCTTACATGCAAGTTTCTGAGGCGTAAGAGGTGCCAATGAGCACACCACTGATTTGCCCTTCGATTCCATCCGGAACCTTGAGATTTTTATTAAAGACCTAAACTGCGATGGGAACCCCCTGTAAAATATCCTCGTTAACCAAATTTGACTCCATTGATGATTGCATGACTGTTGCAGGGGTTGCAGGTACCCCCTTGTTACAATCATGGCCCTGTGTCAATAAAAATTCCATATCAGAACCAAAATGCACTCATAGTGTGTGACTGTAACAACTCCAGAAACACGTGAAAAAATGGAAGTCACTAAAAACTGATGTTGGCCCAGTATATAGGTAAATACATGGTATCAATACACAATATCAATAATGGTAACAAAGAACCTACTGACCAATATCAAAATCAAAATACCAGTGAAGTATTGATACTTGGAGGGTATCACAAGAGAAAATCTTCGTATACCAGAGCCATTATTTGGGTCAATCCCGTCTTATAATCATATTGATACCTAGGTAAAATATGGAGACTCTTGAAAGTTCTTGCATGGTATATAGACCTGAGTGGTACCAGAAACAGAAATGTGCTCAAATGTCCATACCTTACTGGTAACAAAAAATGTAAAATCCTCGTATAAAAAAAAAGGTGATACCAGTTCAATTCTTATTATGACCTACAGGTCGTACAACCCTAATTCCATACCGAAGGTATTGTTTGCATGGCAGATATCAATCTCCATGTGCTGCTGCTCATCAATATCCTGGTTCTTCTAATTCAACTGTTGTAACACGTAAACCCAAAGGACATGATCCTCTTCAAAAACTTGATCCCAAGTGCTTAGTGATCCGCTCTTGACGTATGTGCGATAAAGAAACTTAAGAACCAATATCAGTCGGTAGAAGCCATCTAAGCCAATGTAATGTCACCTTTTTACTTCCCTCAGGCCACCTCTCAAATTCCATATCAGGTACATCCATGCTACAATCAGAAAGCTTACCAATAAAGAACCACACAAACACAAACACACTGGGCATGGCATCACAAGCGCCTCATCCTTATTCTTAAAACCTGCCAGTGGGCTGGGGCATGGCATTTTATTCCCCAAACCTACCTGTTTACCAAACACCTTGAGAATTAAAACAACAGACTCTAAATGCTTGTAAATTCCCTAAGGCTCCAGGATCTTCAATTTCAACTGTTGTAACACAATTGACCTAAAGCACATGATCCTCTTCAGAATCTTGTTGCCAAGTGCTTCATGAGCCAACTTGGCATGTGTGCGATACAACTTACTTGAGAACCAAGACCCAGTAGCAGCCATCGAAGCCGCTGAAATGTCTGTCACCTCTCTACTTCCCTCAGGCCACCTCTCAGATTCCAGTGGATGATTCCTTATCCGGTACTTTCTCTACTCTCAACACAGTATCGCACAATCACCTCGTCCCCGTTCCTAAAACCTGCCATTGGGCTAGGGCACGGCATGTCTTGCCTAACCCAACATGAGATCTTATTCCCCGACCATTCTCCTTGCGCAAGACAGCTTGCACCTTGAGGTTCACAAACACTGGACTGTAACGAATTTCCTAAGTCTCCACAAACATACTTGAGAAACTAACTTCAGTTCTAAACCACAGATAATTCAACGCACATTGTACAGTGGAGATATCCAGGTTAATTGCATGGCGTTCAGATACCAACCTCCAGCTGCCGCTGCTCAACAACAACCCACCCATTCTTCAATTTCAACTGTTGAAGCACATTTCACCTGAAGGATGTAATCCTCTTAAGAAACTTGAAGAATCCTCTTAGAACCTGCCATTGGGCTAGGGCAGGGCAGGGCATGTCTTGCCTAAACCCAAGTTGAGATTTTATTCCCCGACCCGTCATCTTACCCCAACACCTTAAGATTCAAAACATTAGACTCTGAACGCATGCAAATTCCCTGAGGCTCCAGGTCCTTCAATTTCAAATGTCGTAACATGATTGACCCAAAGGACATAGTCCTCTTGAAAAACTTATTGGCAGGTGCTTAGTGAGCCCATCTTGGTGTATGTGCGATACAACTTTCTTAAGAACCAAGAGTAGCAACCATCGAAGTAGCTGTCACCTCTCAGATACAAGTGGATGATTCCTTATGCGGACGTGCTACTCTAAGCATGGTATCACACAATCACCTCGTACCAATTCTTAAAACCTGCCATTGGGCTAGGGCAAAGCATGTCTTGCCTAAACCCAAAAAAACATTTTAATCCTCGCCCCTGCCTCTTACCCAAGACAGCTTCCACTTTTAAGATGAGAAGCATTGCACTCTAAACGCATGCGAATTCCCTGAGGCAGAAGACATTCCCTCGCTCGTTGGTCCAAGGTTCAAGCGCTCACTCAAATTGGAGAGGCACAGTCACCCCAACATTTCCCTTCTGCCATACATGATGTAGAGAGTCGTAGGAGCGATGTCGATGCACCACATTCCTAACTCTCTGCTGCCAAACAAACCCTGTCGTCCCCAAAACCTCAAAACAAAAGAAACTCCTCAACTCCTCATTAGTAACAGACGGAGGACGCTCAACTTACTTGAGGGAAAATGCGACGGCCGACAGCGGTTGGTTCCGGTGACCAGCCCTCACAACCTCCGTACTCTCCTCATCGTATCGTCGTTCGTCACCATCGCATCCGTTGCCAATCCCAGCACCTCATTCATTCGTCCTCCACACCCGCCCCAATTGTTACATAGGAAGCAGCAGCAGCACATCCCATGCTCCAACACCAATTTCAGCTCATCGTCACACACAAGACCAACAGAGAAGGCGAAAACAGCTAGGTTGGCTGCACCTGAGTTCGGAACCCAAATGAAAGCAATTGTAAGTAATTCCGGGTACCCACTCAGTCGCTCCCGTTTCAATTGCCACTCAAAATCGTTGTCGAAAACTTTCGCCTGCGTGTACTCGTGTACCAGTTTTGTGCCCCGACGATACGAAGCAATCTGCAAAGGCACCGCAGCTTTGGGTGTAATGCACTCGCAGCGAGAGAAGAAAAGAGAAGAAAATAAAAACAGAAGCTAAGCTAGGAGCGAAGTTGTGTACCATAGGAGGTTTGGAGGTGAGGTTGCAAATCCAAAAGGCAGCAGATAGGCCGAGCTAGCTAACCCCACCATAAACCCCTCCTCTTACATGCTTGCCTTGGAGTCCATGGTTTTTCTTTGCCTCCTATTTATGTTAGTACGACATGGTTAGCTTATCGAACATAAATCGTGTGGATTTTTTTAATGTTTTTTAAAGGCACGCTTAACGTTTAATTCTGAACCATGAATCTATTTATTAGATCCATGACATAGCATTTGCTTATTATGTTATTACATAACTAACTGAAAGTCAAGTGGTTTTTTCACGTACTGTGTTGCACCGTACTCTCTGGACAAATTTCGAATTTGAGTATAAATCACACTAGTATAAGGGGTTTGTGTGTTTTATAAAATCATTTGTCTTATGTGGTTAGTTTGTTTTGAGTGATTTTAAGCATGAGTAAGTTGGTTGTATTTTGATTTTTTGTATCATAAGAGGTTAGAGGTGAGGTTGCAAACCCAAAAGGCAGTAGATAGGCTCAACTAGCTAACCCCACCATAAACCCCTTTCTTTACATGCTTGGCTTGGAATCCATTGTGTTGCGTTGCACCTCAATCTTGGGACATGCAAATCACACTAATATAAGTTGTGTGTGTGTGTGTGTGTGTATTATACAATCATTTGTCTTATGTGGTTAGTTTGTTTTGAGTGACTTTAAACATGACTAAGTTGGTTGCATTTTGGTTTTGTGTATTATGAGAGGTTGGAGGTGAGGTTGCAAACCAAAAAGCAACGGATAGGTTGAGCTAGCTAGGCACACTATAAACCCCTCCTCACATGTTTAAATTGTCATTTAGAGTGTGTATTGACAATTTGATTAATCTATAGCAATTTGTGGTAAAAACCAAAAATAAAGTGGCACAAAACAAAACAAAAACACACACATGCGCACGCACATATTAGTGCATACTTATTAACCACAACTTTATTTACATAGAAAATTTATGTATGGCACAAAAGCATTGTAGCCACTTTGTGAGCCAACAAGATGATTACTTTGTCTACAATCACATGACATTTTTAGTTGATCACAATGATTATTGATGCAATGGGGCGTGTTTTGTTAGGCGATTTTGGGAAGATTTCATTGGGGTTTTTATAGATCAGGCACATATACGTTAGTTGCATCTTGATTTTGTGTATCATGGAGGTTGACGGTCAGTTTGTGAAACCTAAAGGAATCAAATACTTTGAGGTAGTTACACTAGAAGGAATTGCGTCCAAATGAACCTTGGCATGTGGTGGTGGTTGTGTTTGACTTCGTTGTCATTTTGATTGGTATATCATTTCCAGTATCATTTGGTATGCAAAGAGGGTGACAATACATTCAACTCATTATGTGATAAAGATTATGTATATTGGCACTAATGGTATTTGTGGTGGACAACAGTCACCACACTAGTAGCCACTGTATAGTTATTTATGTATTACATGGGAATACATTTTGGGTGGCAAGGTGGCCAAGGGGTTGTATTTTTTTTTAGCACAATCATTTTGGGAGAGTAGCATCACTAGGGAAGGTAGCAACTACTGTAAAGGGCAATGTACATGAAACACTCAACCCTAAATCTTGAATGCCATTGCCATTTTTTTCCCCTTTATTGTTGTTATTCTCCCTCCCTCCCTTTGCTACATGCGGCAATGGTACCAAATGCATTAACACAAGGTGTGTGTGCTTTATGCAATCACTTGTATCATATTGCTAGTGACTTTGGAGTTTTGATTAGACTTACACCCATGAAGGTCAAGAAGGATTTTGTTGTGCTGGTAGCCACCTTTGTTCAACCATATCATTGTACACACTTATGTTATAATAAAATGTTTTGGGATACGTGGACAACTGAAGTTTTATGTGAACAATCCTATCTTTACAAAGATGTCATCCATGTGGTCATAGCCACCTTTAGAATTACGTAGTATTTAAAACAAACAACTCAATTGGGATGGAATTTTTAGGCATTTTTGGGGGGTTTTTTTTCGGCCTTTAGGGGTTGAGCACAATTAAGTTGGTTGCATCATGTTTTTGTGTATTATGAAAGGTTGGAGGTGAGGTCGTGAACTCAAAAGGCAACAATTGGGTTGAGTTAAACCTAACTATTAACCCCTCCTCACATGATTTGGAGTCCATTGCATAGCAACTCAAGATGTATTTGGACTCTGGACTTTCAAGTTTGCTCATTAGGTATGTTGTCTTATTTGGCTAGTTAGTTGGACTAGCTATTAATTGGACTATTATGATTGGAGGTTGTTATATCATCAACTAACGATTTGAATGTGAAGAGCATTAACATCCTCATCTTGAATGTGTTAGTCATTTGCAGTACTTCCTTTGTAAGTGGCATAAGGCAGGTGGTCCTTAAAGCAACACCCCCAATGTTTTTGCCGATTTTAGGTTTCTAACCATTTATGAAATTCAAAAACTTAACTTAGTTTAGAAAATGGGCTAAAAATGACTTCTAGCAAATAATTCTTAGAATATCATTTTTGTGACTTTTATAAATCGTCAAAGTGCAGTGAAACATTGGGTCTTTCGCGGTCACATAGGAGAGTCCACTAATGCTAGATTATTTTGTGTAAACCACATCAAAATCAACCTCATAGTGTGCAAGATTTTGTTTTAGTACATGTGAAATTGTTCATGTTTTGTGGAACATTGCTTATGCCATGTCAATAAACATGTAGATCCCATATTAACCAATGTGATTGGCCAAAGTTGGTGCGTTTCTTATACCGTTCTTCATCTTTCTTACACCATCACTAAGATTGACCTTGAAAGTGTTGTTATTTTATACATAATGTTGCATATTGATTAATGGCTTTTACTTTGGCTTGTTTAATGCATTGTCGCACTCACTTGTGAACACTTAAAATGTTAACTATAAGTGTTGCTTTAAGGTTAGTGTTACTTTTAGACACACATACATTATACAAGCTCAACCCATAGAGCTCAAAAATCTCCTTCATCAGGCACCACACCCCTTGACATCGTGGTTCCCACAAGCTTGGGGGAGTGAAGCATCGTGAACCATAAACGGTTTAACTTATACTTGGTACTTTCTTTGGAGTTTTTGTTTGTTTTTGTTAAAGTCTATTTAAATTCTACTGTTCTCCCTCTTTAGTATGACACGTTTGGGAAACACCAAAAAGTCGTATTATCGAGGTGTCGTCTTCTCATAAATATGACAAATGGCGTAAAGTTGTCGTATTATTGAGGGAATACGAGAACATACGTAATATGAGCTTACAAATATATATACAATGAGTTTAAGTAATATAGACAATTTGAGATAATAACTTATAACTCCAAACAAATACAAATATTCTTAAGAACTCTTGAAATAGGAGTCCAAAGATCTAGGCGTTGCCTACCCAAGTCAGCAACTACCATCTTATCTATATTCCCTACTAACTTTTGAAAACTGATATTTTCATTTACACCAAAATATAAAGAGTTCTCTAATAAGAAACTAGACAACAACGGTGCATGACGTTTAGCAACATACTAGGCAGGAGGCCACACTAACCCGAAGCATGCCCATTCTACACTAGTAACCCTAATTATCATTAAGTTCCCAATGATAAGTGAAGTTCCCAAATAGTTCCCAAGTAAAAACTAAATGTATTTTAGACAAACATAACATAGATGAAGGGATTTTAGCATTAACTACCTCCTTAATATGACAAAACAGGTCGCATTATCGAGTGCCCTAGTCGTATAAAAGAGGGAGTTTTGAACCTTAAAAAATTTGGTCTCGCCAAAATGTGTCGTAATATTGAGGGTGTCGTAATATTGAGGGTGTCGTAATATTGAGGGTGTCGTATAAACAAGTGTCGTATTAATGAGGTTAGATTGTACTTTCTACTCCTTTCCTACTAAGGCATAGTTCACACATGGAGATTAACTTGATCATTGTGGTAACTTTACTAACCATGTAGTTAGGCAACCTACCTACACTAATGTACCTCTCTTCACACATGAAGGTAACTCACCATTTCCCATCCCTTAACATGGTGTTACTAAGGGACCTCACTTTGCACTTACCCTCAATCCTACTTAACATGTAGGGTACATGGTGGCTTCAACAACTATAGTTAACTTAAACCATGGTCTTAATCCTCATGGTGAGGATGTGAATTTGCCTATTTTTGTAGCTATTTTAATAATGATAAGTTATTTTAGTTTCGAGTTAACAATTGGGATGGTCCAAGAGGTACCCAAAATCAAATGGAGTAGTTGGCGGTTTGATTCCCTGCAATCAAACTATCTCTCTATTTGATAGGAAACCTAGCCAAGTGGCCACATGCCTCTTGTGTTCCCAAAGAGGAAGCTAACAATAGGGCAAATGTGAAGAAAGTTAATTTTACCTTCAGGATTAGGCCTATTTTTACAAAGTACCTTCATGTGCGAACCCTTTCTAAGTTTTATTTCCCCCCTTGATGATAGCTTATTGTTCTCTCGATTTATCTAAAGTAGAGTGTTGTCAACGGAAAATCTCATGGCATGCATGCACACATGCATGGTATAGTATGATTCCATATGGAATTTAATTTACTTTATTGTTTGATGAAAAGTAAGTGATGAAAGGACATCATTTTTGTATGGAATTTGTAGATGAAAAAACAATCGTACAATTTTTTTTAAATAAAATAAGAAGAGAAGAAGAAGAAGAAGAGGCTTGACATGTGTGGGCTTCACATGTGGAAGAATTGTCCATCATGTCCTTGTTCAAAGTTTAGGGTTTAGGAGAGTTAGATTTTGTTGTTCACATACCTCTAGGTAAATCTAGAACTTCCTTCCCTGGCCACATGATTCTATTGTCAAGGAAAATTTTCATTCCATGTATACATGCATAGACACATGCCCAGTACATTATACAATTTCATTTATTTTAACCTAATTAATTTTTTGACAAAAAAATTATTGATGAAAGGACGACATTTTCTCATGGAATATATGAATAAAAAAATAATCAAAAAAATTACACAAAGAATATAAATATTTAAAAAAAAACTTGACTTTCATACATAATTCTAGATAAATCTAGGACTCCCTTCTCCGAGCACAGGGTTCTAGTATAACTTATTTTACTGTGCAAGGCTCGCCGCCCATCCATCCATTCACTCTTCTTTCCATCCATCCATTGCTCGTCGTCGTCCTTTCTGTGAAACCCCACAACCTTGCTTTCGAAGGACCGGTCGACTATGTTTTCATCCACATAAACTCATCCAACATTTCTTCCATCCATTCCTCGTCGAGCATTTCTTCCATCCATCCATTATTCATCCCTCATCCATCGTCCTCTGTTGTGAGATCTCATAACCTTGCCTTCGAAGGATCGGTCGACCGCGTCGCCGCTCCTTGTGGTTTGGTTTCCCTGTTCATCGGCCGCACCCTTCTCTTCGCCATAGCTTACGCCTCTTCGCTCTTCTCTTAACGCAACCTCAACTCTCTCTTTGCTTCTCTACTTGTTTCTCTATCCGAAGCTTATCCTCCGTTACCGCTATCATCAGCAGCCATGTCGGGAAGGCAAGGTAAGTTCACTGTACTCCTCCCTCCCCTTTCTCCTGAACACCTCCTGTAATTTGTGGATGGCCTCAATTTCACTTACTCGAAGCTTCCGTAACCGCTTCCCGTAGCGGTGTGACACCAACGTGCAGTAGAGAGCGGGTGAGTACAGCTGCCCGCGGAAATAGGGGTTTCTGGATGACTTGTTGAAGAATTGGTGGTTGTTTACTCTGTTGCCGTCCTGCTTTGCAAATTTTTTAGGTGAGATTGTTTTTTTTTTTTTTTTTTTTGGGTTATAGATCAAGTGGATTGTTGCTTTGGTTGGTGCCGTGATGTATTTGTTATGCGTCCGGATGAGATGCTGTCACAAGGCGCACCTCCTAACTGAAACAGACATGATTAATTAATGTGGTTATTTACGCAGTTCGTGTGTTCCTCGTTAGTGAGTTTTCGGATGTCCGGGGATTCTACTTGGCTTTGTAACTACGTATGTCAATTCAAGTGTGTCGTTTAGCAGGAAGGTCTCTGTACGTGTATGTCTCTCCCTGTTCATTCTAGGGTTTGGGAAATCTTTATCATACTTGGATTGGTACTAGGTTTCCTCTTAATTTTTGGAACTCCGAGTGGGATTTTTTTATTGGCTAGGTTGTATTGCGTGTAGACTGTCAGCAATCTACTCCAATGCACTGTTGGTGTAGGGAAGTTCCTGAATGTTAGGTTTATGTGCCCTGGAACGAGGTGTTGAGTCTAATTTATAGTCAATTTTCATGTGGAAGTGTGAGGGTGTAACGTTATAGTTATGTGTTAGCTTTTGAACTATATCCTGATAGGTTCACAGGTCAGGGGAAGCTTACAGGTCATATGTACGATTTGGTGCAATTACCTTACAATATGTACAGCTTGTGGGGGGCCCTGCCAGTCCCCTCTTACAAGCTTATTCAAGCCTTTGATATGCTTCTTTGCTCCCATAGGAGGATCTTGATGTGATACCAAATCCTGTCTATCATTTGTAATTGTATGCTTTTGGTGGGGAATTATGGCAGTTGCCTCTTTGAATGTGGTAATGTGAGTTGTGGGCATTAGTTTTTGGATGCATTCTCTTGGATTCTTTTAAGTACTGCGTTACATACTGCATTCTAATTTGCAATTGTCCACATGCTGTTGGGTAGTTGTTCTCAGATATCCCATCTTTTTCTCATTGGCCTCCTTTTTTATCTTGATGCAGGAGGAAAGCTGAAGCCTCTTAAGGCCCCAAAGGGCAAGGAGAAAGATTATGATGAGGTGAGACATACTTTCATGTGAGGTCATTAATTAAGCTACGTTGTTATAAATATATGTCCTCTTAAAGTATGCAGAGTTGTCGTTGGTGTATATTGTGAGTATAGTATCTTATTGTGTATTTTGTGTATCTGGCACATTTCTGGTTATCTGAAACATCTTATCATACTCTCTTGTTGCAGACGGACCTTGCCAACTTGCAGAAAAAGAAAGATGAAGAAAAGGTATGAGATGCATGCTCTTCTTATCAGGCAGCTCTTTCTAAGGACTTGCTTATCAATCAGATATTAACAGGAGATGTCTGTAGAGGATGTACTATAGAATGGAGTGTCCTTCACCCAATCCTCAAGGATACAGTGACATGTTTGGTGCTTGCCATCTATTGTTTTTCTCATTGGTTCTGGTTCTAGAAAATGACAATATTTTGAAGCTTATTCTTTATTGTTGGATAGTGAAGTCCAATGTTCAATGTTCATACACGAGAGGAACTGAACTTGTTATGTTCATATTTCAGAGAGCATTATTCTTAGCATACATGAAGGGTGCATCCTAATATTTCTTTTCCCAATTGGTTCAGGCCTTAAAGGAACTGAAGGCCAAAGCTGCAGGCAAAGGTGCATTTGGTGGAGCAGGTTTGAAAAAAAGTGGAGGTGCTGGAAAGAAGTAGAAATGCAGCCACTATGATCTGGAGTGGCTACTTGTGATGTTTATGAACATGCTTGCAGCAGCCATGGCCTGGGCTCTCCCCTTATATGGATGCTTAAGCAACCTTGCTCTTGAGGTGAGGATATATTCCAAAGTTGGAGCTGCAGTGTGGAAGTCCCAAGGACAAAATCTAGTGCAATTGGCAACATGAAACTGAACAATTGATTTTTCAGACGATCTTCTTTGAACTGGGCCAAGTAGCAACAGCTGGTCATGGTTTGTGTGAATATCTTCACTTGTTCAGGTTCCACATGAGTTTGAAATGTGTACTTCTACAAAGAGTTATTGCTTGGTTTTGTGACGGACTTGAACTCGTGCACACCTAGTTTTCTATGCATCATCCGTTTATAAAACTTAGCTCCTATATAACCTTTCTCCTAACTTTTGAGTCTCTGCCCTTCACTACACGAACTACCCATTTAGTCATTTGAAACCTGTGATTTTTTTCTATAAGTCTTTTAGGGCCACTTTCCACTACAGCCAAGGGCCGTGAGCATGGCTAACCAAAGGCTGCATGGGAATTTGAATTTGAGCTTTGTGTGGTAAGAGGCCTTAAAAGATGTGACTGCTCTCAACCAAGAGTTATTTTATCACCATCCTATCATGTCGCCCTTCTAAATATTAAGGGTTGTGATACTTTGAATTGTCATGGTCTCCTGGTCTAGTGTTAGATGGACCTTGAGGTGGGCTTTTTGCAAAAGTTGGTAGGTCATGAAAATTTATCCATTGTGCAGTCCTGCCTCTTTAGTATGACATTATTGGGAAATGAGAAAACCGTCATATTATTGAGGTGTTGCATATTCAATAATGTGACAATTGGATGTATGTCAAAATTATGAGGTACTGGATGGAAACACACATTAATAATTTTGCCACATACAAAATAAATATTCTCTCAAATGTCTTTACAAGCATGGAGGTCTCTCGTGAAATTTATGTGGACTTAAAGAAGGAATTAATATTCTGCTGATGTTGTCATTTCATATTTAGATCGTTGTCTAGAAATCAATTGCAAAAAAAGTGATTTGCTTTCAAATGCTGATGATTTACCAATACAACTCGGAATTGGACAAGAATACCATCAAAACATGCGAAATTTTAAGAGCTTGCCAAGAGGATGCAAATTGAATCAATATGATAAATACTGAGTTCAAAATGCTTGAAAACAAATTATGAACCTGGGTTTAGAGTTGAATCTGCACTAGCTATGGCATCCCATGGTTATAGTCTTGGGGCCCACATGAACAAATGCATAGTGCTTAATAATGTTACATACATACCTTCTTGCATGAGCTATTTTGGAAGCTGGATTGGAGATGTTAAACGATTGAACATACATATAAGAATTCAAGTATGTGGGTATTGTCATCCTCACCAAATAAATCAAGACTAATGATTTGACTTGCAGGCTCAACTTGCAAATTTGTATGGTATCATCATAAGTCCAATCTAATTTTTATTTTATTTTACTCAATATAGTGCAAACCCTCATTGCTATAGATTCTAAATATGAGTTTGTTTGCTCAACTACATTGCTTATCCGTTTTAGTGTCATGCACATTATTTGCAAAGGGCCTAAACTAGATGCCTAGAGGTCTTAGTGTCACATTTGCTAATTATCAATATGATACTATTCACCAACAAAGTAAAATTTTAAAGTGAACTTATTTACATCATAATATTCAACATAGCACATTGTTTTGCATTTTAATATGCAAAGGGAAGATATTATGAGCATACTAATTGCAAGTGTTATGTGTTTATATTTTGGTATGCAAGAGGAAGATATTCTTGAGCATATCGATGTCAAGTGTCGTTTGCATGCACTTTAGTCAACAAGCAAACATTGTGTAACATAGGCATACGCCTCATAACATGATTGGACATCCTTGTGCCAAGATAGTAAGAAGCGCACTTGAATACCAAGTGTCATGAGGTGGCATTAATGATGAAGTTGTTGATCATTAGTGTAACCTAGGATACGCCTCAAAATAGGGTACATGACACAATTGTTCATGTGACACTAAAGGCCCTTCTCACTTGATGTTAAATAGAGGGTTTTTAGTTGGATGGAGAGTTTTCCTTACCGTGTATTCCAACCTACTACTAAGGTAGATGAAGCTAATTCAGTTAGCTTCCTTACTTTGAAATCTATATTTGGCTCCTAATCAATAGTACAATCACCCTAATTTGGTGGATAAGCAATACATGTTGATTTAGCTACCACCTTGATGATATTTGGTTAGTCACCTTAACCAAAATCAAACTACACCCACTATCCTCCATAATTAGGAGTGCTACCCATTGAGCCCTAACACGATTGATTTTTGTGGGCAAGCTGGGCAAATCAAAAGGAGGCATGTGGCTATGAGGTGCCAACCAACTTGTATTATGGGTATTCTATAGTGAAAAGCCAATTTGGCATCAATTTATCTTACCCATGACACATGTAGAATGTGCTAGTGATATTGTCCACTTACACAACATTAAACGATGGAAAAGGGACGTCCCCCCCCTATAACACTAAATTGGGAAGAAAATGATTATTGATTCCATATCCCTATATCAACACATTCCTCAAATCCAATTTTAGCAATTTCAAATTCTTTGGATCAAAACTAAGAATTCCCAAGCTTCTAACCTTCCCAAGCTTCTAATGCTTGAATCGATCAATTGGATGATTCCACAAGCCTAGGGGTGTCCACATTAGCCTCATCTATCTTAACAATGCTTGCCGATCCTCGATAGTTTGTACATGTGGCAAAAATTTAATACTCGATATCACCTCAAGCATATGTAGCTATTAGAAGGTGCCTCCGGATTTTATGTAGTAGTAGCTTAGCCACTACACTTGATACCCATTGGCCAACGGGGAAGGCTTAATCCCTTGTAGTAACGCACAGCTGGCTCACGTGTGGCCACCGTGGCACGTGGGCCCCGCGCCGGTGCCTAGCCCATTTGACCCCCCAGGGTTTAGGGTACGGTCGTACCTTGCTAACGCCCGAGACACTGCAATGCCGGAACACTAGCCCCATCCATCGCCATGCCATGCCCAGCCATGCCACCCCCTCATGCCCACGCCATGGCTGTGGGGCTCACCAATACGTCATCTCCCGTCAACCCAGAGTCTCGGAATGCGCGTTAGGAGACTGGAGTGAAGGAGGAGCAATCCTTTTAACCCATATTGTTTGGGGGACAGCTCAAGGGCAAGCTTATAAGGAGAAGTGGCCAGCACCTCGTTCGAGAACAAGATGCTGACTTGGAACTGGTTACTTGCTACTTGTTGCTAAGACCTATGGCCCCCTCTGATGAGAGAGGTTACTTGGAACTGGTGACTGGTTATTGGCTCTTGAGACTATGGCTAGATACTGAGACTATGGTCGCGCCCGTCTAGACTATGGTCCTAGGGATTAGACTCTTCGCTTAAGCCGGTTCGCTTAGCTTGGCCACTCAATTCTCGTTACTTTGTCATTGCTTTTGCATGTAATCCCAAAAGTCCAAAAGTCTTTTTTTTTAGGGTATTTTTTGCTCAACTCGTCTAGCTTATCTTTTGCCCAAGTTGTTGATTCAAAGCCACTAGGTGAAGTCGTATCATACATCATGAGACCCAACTCTTGAAGAACCATTGCACGTCGTACAATGTCTTTGATCTTTTAACAAGAGTGTTTTTGCCATGCATGACGAACATGCCACAAGCAAAGGAAAATTGGAGTTCCAGGCCACGTCTCTCTGAAACATGTGAAAGATCAATCATGTCAATGTGAATATTTTTTTTGAGTAACGGCTTTCACAATGATATAAAATGACATTTAACAACGAATATGAGATAAATGGGTGGAATATATGTTAGGAATTGTTTGACTAACTCAAACATTCGTGGGAATGTAACACTGATCTTGTAACACTAAAGTTGTAACACCGAACTTCTAACACTAAAGTTGAAACATTGATCTTGTAACACTAAAGTTGTAAAACTAAACTTCTTACACTGAGGTTGTAACACCGAATATGTAACACTAAAGTTGTAACACTGCAATCCTAAACACTGAAGTTTGTGTACGTATTAGCTATAGAATTACTATGGTTATCCGAGTAGCAAGAAACTATGAACAAAACTATAACTGATGTAATAACCCATTCGCAATTTCAAAATATAACAGAGTTGATACTTACACATGCATGGCTGCCTATTTGACAAAAACATATAACTACAAACATGATGATGACTTTCTTGGTAGGAAATTGCATAACAATCTTATATGAAGAGTAGGACATTGGATGTCAACAGTGTATTCCGTGACACTAGAATCCTCAGAGTCCACATTTTTTCCTAAAGTTCCAACGGGGGTAGTGTCACGCGAGCAAAAACTGATATGATGTTAGTGTTTGAATTAACAGCCAAACATTCTAAGACGTCTCGCCACAGTTTTTCCCTTTCGCTCCAAGAAATCTTTTTCTCGAAGAAGGCTAAACCCCCTGCCATCATTGACGGCTCGCAGCACTGGCGAAGCCACAAGTGGGTGAAGTGTTCCAGACTTCAAATCTGCTTTCAATGCTCGGACCCTACCCACGACTTGATTTAAATCTGCTAGAAGATGCTCCATGAGGACAATATCCCCCGTGACTTCTTCAGAGAGGTCTATAACCAATTGCCTCAAAGCTTTGCCGAGATCCTTTGACGAAACACTGGTGCGAACCGGAGTTTGCTTTGGGGTACATACCGGGGCAGTGTCAGGAGGAAATTGTGGATGACGAAGCGGCGTAGAAGGGGTGAGGAGTTCTCTCATACCACCTATGACGGTTCCAACATGTTTGCCACAGAAATGTGCAATTGTACCCTCAACAATATCCGGTCGAAGCATGAGCAGGACCTTCACAACATGCTTACATATATTCCCCCGTTGTGCCCAAACACAATTACAACCTGCCCATTCCTCTGCAGAATTATGCACAATGTATCTAATGTGTCGGTGCTTAGAAGAAGTCACTAAGGCATGGTTCCCTGGAAGCACATTCAGTGTCACGTCAACATCTGGAATGTCACGTGCCTTCATCAGTGTTGTGACAACAAAATTTTGCATTTTTTTGTTGTCTACAAAACCATTTTCTTTCCGAAGGCCCTTATACCAGAAGTGATCATGCACTTCTTCCGTAAGAGCAGTAATAGTCCAGTCTACACGTCTTCCAACCATGCAACTTCTCTATGATCTGGAGACCGAAGTCATCAAGTTTGGGCTTCTCATGATTCTCAAAGTTTGTTCCAGAGTCACAATCCACATCAACATTGACTCCAATGGAACCCCCGGTAGCCATCTGACCATCATCTGGGGTGCATGTTGTATCCACACCCATGAAGGTGAAGGAATGAAAGACCCAAAACCTCTAAAACAACATGCACGATCGTACACAAGCTCCACAACACCCAAAATGTAACCCTCAACCCTAAACACTAACTCCAGTGACCCCCCCGGCAGCCTAAACCCTGACCATCATTTGGGGTACATGTTTTATCCACGCCCATGGAGGTGAAGGAATGAAAGACCCAAAACCTCTAAAACAACATGCACGATCGTACACAAGCTTCACAACATCCAAAACGGAACCCTCAACCCTAAACACTAACTCCAGTGACCCCCCCGGTAGCCTAGCCATCTGACCATCATATGGGGTACATGTTGTATCCACGCCCATGGAGGTGAAGGAATGAAAGACCCAAAACCTCTAAAACAACATGCACGATCGCACACAAGCTCCACAACACCCAAAATGTAACCCTCAACCCTAAACACTAAACCCAGCCAGAATTGCACGGAACACTAAGGTAATATTAATCCCAAACTAATGACATTGTAAATCAACGTGATTCCCCCACGGTGCTTGACAAAATGTTGAACCACAGGAAGAAGCGTGAAGGGAAGACAACAACAAGAAGCTCCAAACCATATGCATACAATGGCAAGCTATGAGACATTGGGCAGCGAAACCCTAACGCGCATTCCGAGACTCTGGGTTGACGGGAGATGACGTATTGGTGAGCCCCACAGCCAGGGCGTGGGCATGAGGGGATGGCATGGCTGGGCATGGCATGAGGGGGATGGCATGGCGATGGATGGAGCTAGTGTTCCGGCATTGCAGTGTTCTGGCGACTCAAGTTCGGGACACTGCGCAGTGTCTCGGGCGTTAGCAAGGTACAACCGTACCCTAAATCCTGGGGGGTATGGGCTAGGCACTGGCGCGGGGCCCACGTGCTATGGTGGCCACACGTGAGCCAGCTGTACGTTACTACAGGGGATTTAGCCTTCCCCTTGGCCAACACCATAATAGTTGAAGTTTTATATAAAGTCACCATCACCATGTTGTTTGGTAACCACAGCGGCCCAATATTACATTAAGGGTAATGGGCTTTATTACGTCAATAGTTTTTTTCGATGACATATATTTAAGTGGTGTGTGGTGAGGTGTGGATCTAAGAACATACATAAAAAAAGACGTGGTTAAAATGCACTCAAGTTTTGATGATGTGAAGGCTTTGTTGAATAAAATCCACAGCATGTGCCTTAACCTTCAAAATCCAAAAACTTTTGAGGTTTGAAAACCAGTACATCCAACCCACTGTCTTAACTTGCACTGTGGAAAAACGGTTCAGAACTTTTTGCACAGATGACAGGTTCTAGTGAGGGTCCAACAGTGTTGGTATCCACCAAAAGAATGCATTGAACTGTACAATCATCTTGTTATGGTCATGAACTCAATCGCATTAACCTCCTCAGGGATTTCCTAATTTCCTGTGAGTTTATTCTAGAATATTGAGGGGATTAAGTGCTCAAAGTGCCCCATTACAAGCACTTCCATCTCAATTCCAAATGCCTTTCCAGATTATTATCTTCACAAGTATGTATTCACGAGATTATGCTATGACATAGGAGCAATGAGGATATGTGATTTCATAGAATTCGCACAAACTAATATGTACCCACCACCGCCACTAAACGTTTGATCACTGAAACTTTCCTAAAAGAGAACATCACTGACGTCACCTTGCAGGCTCCGTTGTTGAGGAGAAAAATGGCATTAGATTGACCTGTGAAATATGCTCCTGTATGACGATGACGACCCTTTTCCACAATCTGTTCCTACACATCCTACACTACATCCTTTACATGTGGAACATAACATACCACCTCACCATCGCCCAAATGGCTTGTGTGGTACCAATAAGCTCACAATCCTGCTGCAGCTGCTTGTTGCTTGCTATGTGCGCCTCCCTCTCTTATCCCTCTCTCTATCTGGCCGTTCCCTGTCCCTAACCCTGTCCCGATCTCTGTCCTTCCTTTTATCTCTGTTTAAATCTTCTCTATCTTTACTGCTATACCTGTCTCTGTCCCTCTGTTCCCTACTATCCCGACCTCCTCTGTCTCTGTCACCCGCTGTTCGTTCCCTATCACTGTCACTATCCCGCTCATGGTCTCGATCTCGGTCTCGTTCGCGATCCCTGCTTCTCTCTTTCAGCCTTGACGGGCTTCTGCTCCGGCTCCGAGTTCTCGTGCGTTTTAATGATACCTTGGAGTCCCTCCTGTCCTCCCGCCTGTCTTTCCTCTCTACTCCTCTTTCTACAAACACACACCATCATCTTTAGTTGAATAAGACTAATTCTCTCTACAAATGCACATCATCTTTAGTTGAACAAGACTAACTACTTGATAGGCCTCCACCTTGACTTTTCAAGTGTCAAAGAGGCCCTCGACATGCACGACACCATGTATTTTAGCTACATGCTCTCATTTCTAGCTAGCTGTGGCCCCCTCTATAATCAACTCATTCATGATATACAGTTTTTCAATTGGTTCAAAACGTTAGAGTGAAAATTTGGGGTTCGAATGTAAGTGCCCTAGCAAGCAAATACATATAAGTATATGTGATCATCAATGCCACATAAAATTGTATTTTCATATTCTAATTATTTTTATATAAGCTACTAAATATATTGTCAAGCTTAGAATCCAGAAAATATAATTTACAGATTTGGTGAGGATTCCTAGAAATGGTATTGATAGGACGTACAATGGACCAGTTAGACCTTTCCAGGTTGAGTAGCAACAGTTGAACAATCAACCTACAGGTATGAATATGACATATTTACCAGATGCCCCTGAGCTCCTTCGATCTACCCCTGGATCACCTCCCTTGCTGTCTCTGTCCCGACTTGAAGGGGTTGGAGCATCCACAAGACCACATTCAGCTTCCAGTTTCTTCCTATGGGAAGCAACTCTTTTCTCGATTTCCTCCAGGTTTTTGACTCCATGTTCTTCGAGCGACTCTCGATACTCAATCAGAGCAACTTCCAACTTCCGCAACTTTTGCCTGCATCCAGGAGAGAGGAAGTCCACTAAATAAGCGATGAGACATAACAAACGGATGAAAAGTTCAGTTGAACAAAAATGACAGGCATGAATAAAATTGCACCTTCTCTCCTCATCCATGCTGCCGTCGGGCACAGAGTGATCATGTTTCTCTCCCTTCAGAACATTTTTGGACAAGTCATCGCTTCCGGATGAGGAATACCCCAATCCTAATCCTTTTTTGTCAGCTTCATTCTCATCATCACTGCTTCCATCCTCCCGTGTCCACTTAGACACCGGGAGCACAGGTTCCACCTTTTCAGCCTTCTCTCCAAAGGCTTTCAACTCTGGTAAAGGTATTGGCAGACTTGTAGACATACTGGATGCTCCTCCACTGTGTCTATTTACGTCCTTCATCTTCACATCCTCAACTTCGGGATAACCTGAGTAAAATTGAGCAGTGGCATTCTGATTACCATTCTCACTGTCATCTTGAAGTGCCCTATCATAGCGACTGACCTCTCGCCACCCACTTCCAAGTTCTGTCCAAGCTCCCCTATTACTTTCCTCACCTCGTACCCTGGTATTAATGTCACTTGCTTCCTTCATTACTGCTGCACTTTGTTTCAGAAAGCCCTGCGCTGCTCTAATCTCCTCTTCTTGCTCCTGGTTCTTCTGCTTTTCAGCTTCTTCCAGGCTCAACAGCCGTGCTACCATAACCTCGGTGCCTCCTCGTATTGAAAGGCCATTATGTCGACAGCGTCGTTCTAACTCTGCAAGAGGTAGGCTTAAAAGTTCCCTTGCTGCAGCACCCTCTCCCATAGCTAAGGCAGCATCTTGCCCTGTTGCTGCGTCAGTTCCTTCTGCAAGGTACCCACCTAATTCCCCAACATCTCCAGCACTTCCATTCTCCTTCAAAGGCTGGTTGTCTCCACAAAGTGTGTGGAAAGGGGGAACTCTTGAATTTCCTGGGCGCAGGAATGTTGCTCGCAGGCCAGTCACATACGAATCTGAAAACAAGAACCAGTCTGCCCAAACTTGCAGAACTTTCAACACGCGTTCCTGCCAGCACCCAGAGTTTCCAAGATTTCATCAACAGGAGGAAAATAGGCCAGCACCAAAATAGTCAAGATGTGAAATGAACCAGTAAGTCTTCTATATAGACTATAACACAAGTAGCAGCGGTTACAAAGCTGATACTCAAGCAATTGAATCTTAAGAAGCAACAAGTTATGTAAGACAAACCTTTAAAGCTTCTGCAGTGATTCGTCCAGTGATGTTCCGATATAGATCATTAAAGCTTTCCATGATATCTGGTAAGCGTGCCTCAAATAAAGTACGATATGCAGAAGCATTTTTCACAGGGGCACTACTATTGTGCAGAACATCAGACACAAGCATAAGCCGGGCCACTTTGCTTGGAATAGGGGTCTCTTTGAGAGTCAATGCCTCTGTCAATACCTCCACCACCTGTCATACAAAATAAGCCATAGATCAGATTTCATTTCAATTTTACTTCCAGTACTAAAGAAAGAGCAAACAGCACTGCTTGCAATGTCAAGATAGACTAACATTGAGATGTCTCAAGTATTCATCTCCTGTTCATGACTCACAATATATTGAGGTTTATCTCTCCAAAAACCTTCTACCAAGAATTATTATACTTCAAGCTCAGTGAGGTAGCATAAACCTCGATCAACCAAGGACATATTGTTATGATAAGTTAGAAGTTCATGCAGCTCGGCTTGTTTACACCTCAAAAAGTCATTAGCATACTACCAGGTAATGATGATCAGGGGTGGAGGTTATGTGTAACATAGTGTACCACATAACCACAACTCTGCAGAGTCTTAATAAAGATGTGCAGAGCTCAGAGCAGTATTACTGAAAACATAAAACTTTCAGAAGCTGCTCAAAGTAGACAATCTGCAAAAAAACGCACATCATGGCAAGTCGTGTAAAGTAGCATACCTCTCCAGCAGCTTCTGCATTATCAAGAGCAAAACCCATAGCTTCTCGAATCTGACTTCTCTCAAGTGTTAATGCACGAAGCATATCCTCAAATTCATCACGTTGACCATCAGTCAATGCTCGTTCTTGATCCACCCTCTGAGCCACAGCCAAATCATAATATTTATTTCTGGATGTGTTGGATAAAACCTAAGATAAAGAAAAACACAGTTTGCTGTATGGAAATTGTCTCCCAAGAAAACGTTTTAGAAAATCTTGAATAAAAAGTATCTGGCAATCCAATCACACTTTTTGTGTCTCATTTGATGCTCTACAACATTGGCCTCCACAGAAAAATCCAACAACCTTACCCTGCCTCTCCCTGCAGCAAATGTAGTAGCCATACTCTTCTCACGGTCAGGGCTTTTGTTGAATTCTTGGAGTGGCAATGCAGGAGGTATCCATCTGCAACACAAACGACGCAAAAAGCCCACAGTTGAGACAAATTCCCTCATCAGCAGATATAAGATCTACAGTGTCAGGCATCTATTAGTAAAACCAGAATGTGGCATAGTCCAAATCTGTACTTCAACCTCTTTCTACTTATGCATAAGGATCTCAGAAATGGACAAGGTCCAGCTTGTGCATAAGGCTCATGCCACAAATTTCCAGATCACAAAAATCTGGACAAGGCATCATTAGTTCCTTGCACTTGCTGACACTGACCTAGTGAACTTGAGCACCAATCACCACAAATTGTAGTGTGAAAGTAATCAGAAATACTGAGAAGACCAACAACAGCCTGACTAGGCAAAATAAGCATGTCATCAAACAATATCAGGACCCCAATGTCCATGTTGAGCACAGTAACAATGTTCGTCATGGGTATAAACCCATAATTAAGAAATTATATCACTTAAGTCCTACTGCACCATTACGCTCGGGATGGACTTGTAGACTCCATTGGCAGTTGTGTATAGCCACAGAAAAAATTGCAAAAATATGTAAACTGCATCAGGTGTATTGTCTGCACTATTTCCTGTTAGGGGTTCTTGAAGATTGATAGAAGTTGTAAAACTTGTTCCTTTATAGCAATCTAACACCTATATTGCAACCAACTGCTATACACGCTGTCAAAAAGCTCAACACCATCAGATACTATCTGTATGCAAAGTCAGTTTGTCAACTCTCATGCCATAAGCAATGAGAAAATACTGTCCAAGTTGAAGTAGAGTTCACATGAGACTAAAACCGGCAGCAGCATGAATATTTGAATGCAGCCATATAAAATCCTTACTCACCGCCCACTCCCAGTAATCATGATGAAAGGCTCTGTCCGCCATCTTTGAAGCGTATCTCCCTACATTTCACCGTCACACCCTTGTTATCAGCTCGTTCAGGACTTCCCACTAGCGACAACCTACAGCTCTTCTGTGGATGGTAAAAAGAGAACCCACTTGGCCCTCAGGGATGGTCCCAAAACGACTTCCCAGGTTTTCAGTGAGCTTGAATTACAGGCCAAAGCCCTCTAGAATGTCATGTCACATACAAAGGCAAGTTCTTCATTCCCCTTTAAACTGGACCTGGTTTGAGCCATTTTGTGCCATCCATACTCAGCCAGAAGGTAAAAAAATAGGCCAAAATGCCTAAATGAAGTTTCACCTGTGCAAATGAATAGAGGCGCCATATGTAGTAAGTATGTTCGATTGACGTCAGATCAAATAGAAAGCTGAACAAAGCTTTACCCCGACCCCTCTCCATTATAGCTTGCTCAAACGCACAACCATCATCAAGGACATACATAGCCATTGTATCAATGAGATGGCGAAGGTGATCATCTTCAGGTGGCACAACTTGAATGTCTGGCACGTTCGGAGTTACAACCTGATTCAATTATAAGACAAGATCCACCTGCTCAGAAAATGCTCCAAGTAAACACAATCAAACCTCTTCAATAAAATAAGCAATCAAGACGCAGTATTCAAGGTGAGGGTAAAACGTCAAACTCACTAATTCTGCATTTTGACCAGTAACAGCCGCTATTGATGGTGCTCCTGGTCCTGACCAAGCAACAGTAGATGCTGTTGCACCCTGCAATGTGCCAAGATCCTTCAGATCAGACTCAATGCGAGACATCCAGAAGAAAACAAAACAAAAATAAATAAAACATAGTCCATTCCAACATAGTGTTTTAAACCTCAACAGCATGACACAATATTGGGTTTGCATCCAACAGCCTTACAAATGCATCACCACACTTATACTGCTTCACTGGAGTAAATTAGTGTCCAGGGCCTTTGAAATCTAGCATTGCAACTCATAAGGCACTCTACCTCTTTAGCTCGAACAGCCATTTGCCCTGGAGGAGGAGCAGGTAATGCTTGTGCAGGAAGAGAAACAGACTTTCCCCAACCTATTCTCAGCTCATACTCATAAACTATAATTCCTGCACACTCCATGATGCATGTTTAAGCATGCAGTATTACATCTAACCAAATCTAGAACCTGCAGACTGAATAATGATACAGGAACCAATAAGGAAACCAAAAGCCATGCTCTTTATACCTCACAAGTGGTCATACCTTGCATCTCATCTTTAGCTGCTTGAGCTTCATTTCGATTCATAAAGGCAACAAAACCACAATTACGTTGTCGCCTGCGCTCTTCATCAGTTCTTGGCCACATGATTTTCACACTGGCAATGGGTCCGAATCGTCCAAACGTCCGCAGCAGAAAGTTTTCATCAACCTGCCTCCCAAAACCCCTCTCAGAACACAGTAATTGAGCTGATAAACACACAGCAATGCATAAAATGCCAAGGAGAATTTTGGGTTTTAACTTAAGAAAAAGTATGATTGTCTCCAAAATAATACACTATTGAGTGCAAACTTAGACCTGGGGAGACAAATTGCCCACGTAAAGGTTTGTAGTTTGAGGGTCTCCTTCATCAAAAGATCCCGGTAGCTTATCATCAAAGCTGTCTAGCCCATCATCCATCCCCAGAATCATTGGGTCAAGCTGCTGACCCTGCAAAATAATATGCAGGCCTATCAGAGAGTCGTACCAACAGAGTTCCAAACTTACACCTGACATGAAACTAACACAAGAAAAGGGATTGCATAAAATTAACATTGAATATGCCTGACACTTTCATGTAAGCACTATGTGGCTCATAAGATTGCCCAGTCCACAAATGTGCTCAAGTGTACTGCTGCTAGCGGACATGTGCCCTTAATTTGGTGAACCAAATAGAAAACTGTCATTCCAGACTGAACAGGGTGGTCATAGGACTCTACTTCAACATAAAGAAGATGCCTATTTTGCAGCTCATGCAGTGCCATGATTCTAAACTTTCATTCAATTGAAAATACTTACAATGAGCGGGTTTTGTGCCCTCCTGTCACTTCTCCGGTGCTCTCGATCTGCACTACGCTTATCCCGAGCTTCTTGTTCTCGCTTTAGCTCTTCCATAAAATGATCAATGTTTCGAGACTTCCCCCTATCTCTGTCTTTATTCCTGTCATCATCCCTCTGAACATAACCACCAAGAACACTGTTGGCAGGAACTAAATCTATAGCACTTGAACAGGAGATAAACTGGAGGTTGTAAATGAAATACCATGTGCTGTTGGAAAACTAATATGTTTGAAATAGAAATATAAGAAGGTCACAGCACAAAAGCAAACAAGACATTATCATACCCTCTTCTCAGGCTCTTTTTCCTTATTGTGGACCATTGCTACTAATCCTGGGGGAATAAACGAGGGAACATATCTGCAAGGACCATATTTATCTTAGTATCAATCAGATTCTGGCTGTACATTTGCAAACTACCAATCTGGCAGAATCCTTCACACTACAAGGTCTAGCATTACATTTCACAAAATGATTCATGTTGTACCATCAGTATACCCCACCGCAATCCAGTATATACATCTAAGAAACTGGAATCTTGAGCAACGGCAGATATACAAACCTGCTCCCAGGTTTTTTAGAGGACGCTGGGGCAGGACTAGGAGATTCCTTGACAGTAATACCTGCCCAACAATTTCCAACATAGGTGTTGATTCAAAACCAAAAACAACTAATCAGTACAACACCATAAGATATCAACAAGAATGAAATAGAAAACACCAATCTAAAGTAGGACCTTTTCATACATTACAATCGCCAAGATATGCATTCCACCCACAAGCAACAACTTCCATCGTCCAGATCACATGTAATCTGGGTCTTCGTTAGGATTCTCCACAGTGATAGGGTAGTGCTGTGTCCAGGACATTGGTAGTGATTGGAGGAAACTCACTTGGTGGTACACTTTCAGAACTAGGTTTGGCACGATCATTAGGATTGATAGTTCCCCCCCGCACAAATGCTTTACCCCCAGGAACATCGTCCGCCTTAAAAGACTCCACAAACTCTTCATAGAGTCGCGCAGCTTCTTCATCAGCCCTCTGTAACAAAGTCATTTAATCTGCGTTAAGATAGGTCCCACTAATGTGCCTTCTTTCATAATATTCTAAGTTGGGAGGCAAGAGCAGAGCACCTGAAATAAAACTCATGTTTTATTTCCATGTAGATACATCGATTTCCCATGTGATGCAAGAGCCCAAAAGATGCACATTATTCCACAATAAATTCGATTAAGAGTACAATCAGCAACTAAAAATGGGATAGAATGTGCTGAGACTGCCAAAAATTACCCACATAAGGAATAGTGTCATTCAGCTTCACGTTACCTTCTTTTTTGCATCTTCCTCTTCTCTATGTTTCTGAAAGGGTGTTTTCTTCCGAATTACAGAGAATGATGCCATCTTGTCAGGAGTCCTTCCCTGGAGGACAATCAAGTCAGGACACCATCAAAACCAGGATCGCAATTTTCATCACAACAAACCTCTTCGCCATGACAATCCACACCGACTACTAGGTACACCATCGTATCACCTCACAAAACTCCCATGTGTCGCTACAGTATGCTCATGAAGTCTGCATAGATACATATGTTGTCAATGCCTGAAATTCCCCGATTAACAACAATCGGGAGGCACTGATATACATCTTCTCCAGCAGATGATGCAAACACAACCTCGGCCATGGGGTTTTTCCCAGCCAGTCGGTACACACAGCTCATGTTCCTAAATTCATCTTAGGCTGCATCAGAACGCCTGTAGGGGTGTCTCCGACGGACGTCAAAATGGAGATCGGATTTTAGGGCAGACTCGGAGCCAGTGACCAAACTCTCAGAATCTTGATGTCACGAACCCGCACACTCGTCATAGCTTCAAATTGCAGAATATTAGGGTGCCTAAATGTAGAGAAGAGAAGCCATGCGTAGGAGAAGGAAGTGCCACAAGAAAGACTCGAACTCCAAACAAGTCCAATTTCCACTCCACTCCACCCCATCCTCACATCACCCCTACCAATACACACTCCCAGAAACCCTGCCCATAATCCTCCACCTCCACATAGCAGCCAACGCGCCAACATCTGACCTCACCTTCCCTCCCACTCGCCCGCGATTGCAAACCCTAGGAAGAGAACAAAACACAGCAAACAAGCAGGGGAGAGAGAGAGAGAGAGAGAGATTCACGTTGTCGGCTTCGGAGGCCGCATCGCCGCGGAGAGACATGGTGGCCAGGCGACAGCGACAAGGTGCGAGAAATGGCGGTGGCGAGCCCGGCGGGTGATGACTACATGATTAGGTCAAGCGTAGGGAAGCGTCTTCCTTCTTCTCCTTCTCCTTCTTGTGTTTCTGTTGTGCGTGGTAAGTTTCCCTTCCCTTTCCTCCCTCCTCAGAGACGCGGTACCATGCGCATCGTGAAGAGCTTCGAGGGCGCGCTCAAGGTCCCGAATGCGATAATTCCACCTCCGTCGTCATGTGTGCCGAAGATGCTCGAGGTCGAGGAGAGTCCTGTGTTGTTGTTCCTTCGCTCGCTCCATCCTCAGAGCCGAGCCTAGCCTTCCCTTCCCTTCCCTTCCTTGCTTCCTTCGAATCGTGACTTAGGTGCATTTTCGCATCATCCGTGCACACAAAGCCAACTAGGTATGTATGTACCAAACAATCTAATAAGCTTATTGTTGATGTTTCATGTTGTTCCTTTCTACTTCCATGGGGAATACCTAGCACTTAGGCGGCACAAAGGTGACAAAGCTAATCCTTGAACTTGGTTAGGGGTATGTTTCAATTCAATATAAGCATCATGTGTAAGTACACTAAAATATTGCATTTAGTGTCACCGATTCTATTTGTCTTGCTCAATACTAATTGTACACCGCCCGTGTAGTGTCATCAAAAACTAAATGTAAACCTAATATTATTTGTCATTCCTTGTAAACAAATTTGGGCGTTATAGATTTACAATGCTGCAATTACCGTCACTTACTAAGTGATTTTTCATCCGAATCTTATTTGTCCATGACAATATTTCATTACATACATGATAGGATGCAAAAAAACCAGCAAAAGTGGATGAAGAATGAGTAAGTTGAATGACAATCTTTGTGATTTTTTTTAATAACAAGTAACTTTAGAAAAGTTTCCACAATGGCATTTAATACCATATGACACTAAATATCATATAAGTAAGGGGTATAAGTAAGATGTAATATAAATAAGATATGCATTGACATGTCTAACACACGAAACAAAAGTTGAGAAGGGCTAGTTATAGAGTACATTCATACAGATAGAACTACATCTTCATGGCTCATTGGGCATGTATAAGTACACGAAGCCACTAAGTTACATAACATAGAGTCTTATTGATATACATGTTAATCCTCTCTACTTCCATGGAGAATACTAGGCACTAGGAGACAAAGCTAGCTCTTCAAGGTTTGGGGTATACTTCAAATCGAATATAATGTGCATCAGATAGATGATAGATAGATAGATAGAAACTCCGGTCCCTCCTTAGAGGGGCTGGCGTGAATGAAGTGTCCGTTCGTATTGTCAAAAGACCCGATGCCCTAATGTGCATCACACCTAACCAACACAAAGGAAACAGCTAGAAATGGGCAATTTTCAAATACATTCATATGCTTAGAAGTATGATTTTCTAAATACCTTGGGGTCTCATTGGGCAATTTTTTTTGTCTAAATTCATTTTCCATGTCATCTTTTAAGAAGTTCTAGCCAATGGGCATGGTGACATTGTGATTTTTTTTGGCAAAAATATGTGACTTTATGTTTAATCTAACCCACGGGTAGGGTGGTGGATTTGGATTACCAATGGAGTTACACAAAGCTAATATTTGTTGGCTTTGTATGTAGGACAAAGACTATGCATCGACTTTTTTGTTTCAAGAGAAAATTTCCTAATCACTTTGCGTTCAAACTTGAACGTTACTTGTTCCCGTTATTTTTGGTTTAGTCTATGGGATGAATGTAGTAGCTGGTTGGTTGAACGTTGGGAGCTCTACAAGTTGGAGGCTGGTATTTGTTGGTTCGATTGGTGGTTCATCAGTGTTGCAAGATCATCGGTGTTGATTTACTCAACATATTGTTGATTGTACCAAAACATGTTCCAGATATTGTAACGCCTAAAAAGGCCCTCCACAATGCTAGTGAGCAGATTGACAAACTTGACGGGATTGGAAGACTTTGCAAATGAACTACAAAGCGTTATGGTCATTGGCCATGTTGTGCGGGAACTTCGTACTCATGAAAAGGAAGAAACCAAGACTAGGCATTTGGGCCACGTTTGAATCTCAACCAATGCTTCACATTAAGTCGGACTTGCCCAATTTTCTTCTTTTTGTATACTTCAAGCCATATCTACACATCTTGATAGAAATTGCTTTAGAATCTTCTCCCTAAATTTGTTGACAAGAGTGTGCGACGTATCTATATCGTATGATGTACTTTATTCACATATGTCTACTTGCTTCACATGCTATCTATGTGTATTTTCATCCACACTCCTCTTGAGCTCCTCGGACATCCCTGAAATGATAAATAAATAGCATTTTGATACTTTTCTAGCTACTGCACAATTGTTGTGTTGTTTGGAGTTTGTTCTTGAGATTTGGACATTAAGTAGTTCCGTGGGAGAGGGCTTCCAATTGCAAAAGATTATGATTCATAGTGGAATGTTTAAAATGAAACTATATGAAACTAGATAACCAAAGCCCTTGTGTTGTAATAATTCAGGCACCTACGCTAGATCTATAAAAACTCAAGCACTCTTGTATGTAAATTTCTTGACCATGACCAACAGTGGTACTATTGTTCTGAATATCACATCCATGTATTAAAGTAGACATTGAAGCAGCAGAAGAACTTAGTTTGAAGAAAGTCATTATGGAAGTCATTATGAAAGACACTCCAGGATTGTCAGTTGTATACTAACCCGTACTGATATGTGTTTCCAGTCTTTTGGACGCAAGCCAAAGAGGCCCAAAAATGGTGGAAACATTGGTGAGTTGAAGCTTGCGAAAGAGGTCACCTATGCAGATTTATTTAAATCTTTGGAAGACAACCCAAAGATTCTACCAGCGCAGAACTACATCAATACTGGGGCATGCCTTTCACCATCATGGTATCCTTTGATGGAGTCTTGGGGTTTAGAATCTCAGCAAGAGGTTCAAGAAGACTCTAACCTTGATGATCTCTGGGAGGACATCCGGTCGGCATTGGAGATTGAAGAGATCACAGAATCTAGGAAGGTAGAATGACTTGTCCTTCACAGATAAGCAAATTGAGTGCTTAAAAAACCTAATGTTAGTGATGAACAATTGTCGATCTGTTTTTGTATGATCCAGCTCCAATTTAAAGAATATTGCTAACGTAAGTGTACAGATGGAATTTAAGAATACCTGAATGCTTAATGAAGTTGGCTCCTTGAAACCGAGGTAATGTAATTTATAGGACAATGCTATATTGTCATATATTGTTGGAAGGTATGCTATTTGGTTCTGCAGGCTGTTATAATGGACAAAGGTCCAGATCTTATTTGTTCACTTGCATTCATGTTGGCTTGAGTAAAGGGAGCTGAAAAAGGTGGAGAGAAGAGCGTTGCAGCTATTGGAGAAAGCAACAAGTGCATCAGTCCAGATGGAAGCACAAGTGAGGAGGATCATGTCTTTGAGTGTAGTCCAGAGCATGGGCTAGCTGATGTGTGAGATATGTGGCATCGTGGGTTTGGAAATTGAGAACATGTGGGAGCGTGATGTAAGTCCAACTCTTCATATAAATTCAGTCATTCCTTCAGTAATTTGTCTAAGACGTACTTTGGTTTGCATTCCTCTTCTTATCAAGTGACTCATACAAATCTTGGTTGTCAGTCTCTAGCTGCAGTATAATATTTGAGATTCGAGATGTTATTGTTTCTTGTCTGACCAACTTTATCATTTCAATGTTTCATATATATACTGTCACTCTCATCCAATTAGTATCCTTTAAAGAAGGGGGCTCTACGCCAGATTGCTGAAGTTGGGTTATTCACAAATTGTTTTATTCTTCAAGAAGGCTTGCAATTGCAGCATACTGCTTTATTTCGAGCAAAGAGAGTACTAAAATTGAGTGGTTTGGGTTGAAAGAACCTGTTGATGTGGTGGATGTTCTGAAACTGTTTGGGGTTTTTGGAATGAAGTTGCAAGATGTGATGGAATCTGCCATGAACTGGGTATCAAAATTTGTCTTCAAACAGTTGCGATGAAAGTTGTGATGAAAGTCAAACTAGAGCTCCTTTGTAACCCCTGTAAGATCTCTAGACTGAATTTTTCTTGTTTTTCACTCTTTTTCCAGAGAACGAAGTCAGCTGGGTTGGAGGAATCATTGGGTTGTTGACATTTTTTGTTTCAATTATGTGCAGATGTCCCTGCTTTTGATAAGTCCGTGATGTGATTTATGTTGGATGGACATAACCTATAAGTCAGAGATGCCATGTTTGCATTGATGGCTGGCAGTGATCTTTTTGTGTCTCCTGATTTCAACCAACCCATGGAGAAACAGAGAGAGAAAACCATGCAGCGAATTCTTTTTTTACTCAACAAAGGGATCTTCAAGGGTTGGCTGACGAAGCAATCGCCTAAGGATTCTCTGCGGCAAGCCGCAATTTTTGAGATGCTGGGCACTTTTGATCAATTTCTTGCTATCAAGCTTGGAGTCCATGTCACCTTGTGTGAGCATTCATCTCTCAAAACAAAGTTTTCCTTAATGCAGATTTCTGAAAATGTATTTCAAGTTTTATTGATTGCATTGTATGCACTATCCTCTTGACATTTGCTGAAAAGAAAATGCGAGTCAAAGAGTTGGAGCTTTTTGAGAATAATACTAGGGTCTGGGGATGGTTGTGCTACAGGGGGATGTTAAATACCCCCCACGAACTTTTCGGGCGGGGGGGGAATATTCTGTCAGGGGCAGCCGCCCGTCCATTTTTCTGCACCCGACTGAAAACTGCTACCCGCCCGCCCGACTACCAAAAAACTATTGTACTTGCATTTTTAAAGGCTACTTGTCCACAAATCCCATATTGAGTGCACTTCATTTTCAAGGTCTCAAATCCAATATATATGTTCACTTCCATTGAGTAAATAAGCAATTGACTTAATGAAAATAAAAAACTAAAAACTAAAAAAGAAAGGACTAGGTCTTTTGAATATCAACAAATAGTTATTTATCGTGATTTAAAGTAATTAAAATGACCCTATATATTGGAAGAATTATTAGAATTGCAGAAGAAGCATAAAGACAAGACACAATGCTTAGTGTAATCAAGTGAAGTGTATTGTGTATTGATAAATGCACCTTATGTATCCATCCAAAAATTACAAAGAAAGGTTAAAATTGTATATTTTGAAGGTCACAATCGTTGCTATAGAAGGTTGCAATTCTAGCTCTAAATCTATGTATAACTTTCACTAGTATACTATACTATGTATATAGTTCTTACATTCCCACTAGTATACTAGTTTTGTCATCCATAATTTTCATCTATTCGGAATTTTATCATCCATTTGAGTCGTTACTTCCATCAAACTTAGGTTTTGAATATTTGGCTTTTTGTCTTCATGTTTCTCCTCTAAATGTCTCCCAGTGTTCCATGAAGTTTGTGGTGGTATCGTCCTTTTTTTTTGGTGAGATTGGAAATACAATAACGTCTCCCACATGTTGAGAAAATAGTTGTAGTCTATGAAATGTCATCAAACTAGATACATTCTTATCTTGTGAAATCAAACACATTCCTAAGTTTTGTATACATTTGATGTGTTTTTCTATTGGTGAAGTTTGGTAAAAATAACAAATGTCATGTCAGAGGTGGGAATATATCTTAGTTGTATTTGTTTGTCAAACACTTTCTCCCGAGTAAAATGGTATTGAGTTTCCACATATATTTCTCCTGGAATGGTACTTGGGGTTCTCACTTAAAGCTATCACACTTTGATTATTAGAGTAGATTGTCGTTGGATCAAGTTGTGGAAAGCCAAGTTTACTTCGTAATTTTTGAAGCCAAACCACCTATGTTGTGGCCTTTGCCAAGGCCATGTATTATGATTTCGTTGAGGATAATGCTACGGATTGTTGTTATTTACCGCCCCAAGAGATCACGCCCCCCTCTAGAATGAAACAATAACGTGATGTGGATCAGCGAGTGCCTTCATCACCCGCCCAATCGGCATCATAATATATATCCATGTAAAATATTATCATTTGTTGATTGTTGATATTTTATGCCAAGTATAAGTGTATATTTAATGTAGCACAATGTCATCTTTAGAGTTTAAATATGCATTGGTCCTGGATCTGTAAGATATCGTGCTAAATTGTTCACATGTTAAACGCAATCTCGTCTTGAATTTAAACACGCATGCATTAGGCTTACAAAAAATATGTGAGTAAGGATATTGACTTGTTATTTTATGTATTTCTTTTGTGGTAGGGTGTGAGGCCAAACCCCCCACCCTTAAGCGTCCGTAGTCCGAGTAGTGGGTTTGGGCTCACATTCCTCCGCGGTATTGGATTTGGACTTGGATGAGTCCATAGTGCAAGGTTCACCCTTCAAGTGGTCTTGGATTTAACTTTGGTCTTTGCTTCCTTTGTCTTGCCATCGCGAGAGTGCTCCACATTCTCCATTAAGTTGTGCACGTGGTTTATTTTTAAAGAGAGGATGCAAGTGTTAAAAAAAACACTATTCTCTATAGTCAATCTCAAATACATTTACTTGTGAAAGCCACACATAACACTAACTAGCATAATGTAATTAACTACTTGTCTATGAGCTAATTAGGTAGGCTATCTACTAAGCTCCTTCATGAACCCATCTCTTTACTTTCTAATTAAACAAACCCAGCTCCTTCATAAACCCAGCTCCTTCATAAACCCAGCTCCTTCATAAACCCAGCTCCTTAGCTTCTAACTAAACAAACCCAGCTCCTTCATGAACCCAGCTCCTTAGCTTCTAACTAAACAAACCCAGCTCCTTCATAAACCCAGCTCCTTCATAAACCCACAACTTTGTAGTTGTAATCCCCAACTACCTCACTAATTATTCAAGCCCTTAACTAATCTTCCTACCTAATTTCCCTAATTCTACTAACAACCCCTTTCTAATCACACAATTCTTCTCTAATTCTAAAATCCTAAAATCCTAGAGAGGAGAGGGGGAGAGAGAATTTCCTAACTTCACTAAGACTAACTAATCCACACAAGTATATTTTTGCACTCATCACAACATCAAGTGCTCAACTCTTAAACATGGAACTTGCAACCACGTGTATTCAAAACATGAACTTAAAGTACCACAAATTGGAATCATGAATTAACTTTAAAATCCTTCACGTCAACACTAATTCTACCAAGAGGTCAAGCCCTCTTCAAGGCTAACAAGCCTTGGCTCTCAAACTAAAAACTAAGCACACACATGTGCTCCAATATGGCTTCCCACACCCACACTTATAACTCGTGGGGTGCCTTGGAGCACAAAGGAAAGAGAGGATGAGTGAGGGAAGAATGAGGGATTATATAGTAAGCTTGAGGGGGTGAGCACCCTCAAGGCTCACGATAAGCCCTTGAGATTTCCTCCTACTTAGTAGGCGCCAATCCTATCTTCTAAGCCTCCCTCCCTCAAATGATCAACAAGGATCCTAATTCGAACATTTAACTAGCCTTGGTTTTCTACCTACCACACTTTACCAAACTTGGCATGCTTCAACCCAAACTTAGCCTCCTTCGCTTTCCGCCGCCATAACTTTCTCCCCTTACTTTCCCAAATCGTCGCTCACCACTTAATTCAAACCACGATGCTTAACTCGTGATTTGATTGGTGCTTTGAGAATTTGCTTATCCTCCACCTTGCATTATTCCTTGGGCCTTCCCCATTAAGTGGCCATGATGAGGTGGTCCACTTGTGCGCTCCATGTGATCCTCCATTCATCCCAATTCGAATGCACTTGCCTCTTGAGTCACTTTGGTTGTCTCCATCCATTTGTACTAGCCTACTCACTAACTACTCAATCCAAGTTCTCCTTACCTATCCTCATTCACTCAAATCCTTCCGAAGGTAAAAACACAATAACAACTCACATCCTAGCCTCTTACAACATGGTACTTCTAAGACTAACATTTCACTCTTTTTATATTTTTGTGAAGTAACATGCTACTTCAAAGTGCATCAACTAACGTTTCAAGGGTCTAAGACTAAATGTGGGCATCCTTTTGGGCTCACATAGGGCTATCTTCTTTGCTTAGACAAACTCCACATTGCATAGGTGTGCTTGAAGTATTACAATTTAACATGTTAAACTCTTGAAGATTACATGTCAAATATTTTTGTTGATGTAAAATTAGCCAACCTTTTTGTCAATTCCTTATGATAGCATTGCCAATTATATAATGAATTTCACCTTTATCATGCATTTTGAATTCTCGTTGCATATTATCTTTGATTTGTTAAAATATGCAACCTTGTTGCTTACAATTATGTAGTCATCCACATTAATTGTTAGTATTGTAAAACCTTGGTCATTTTCTCTTTAGATATATATATATATATATATATATATATATATATATATTTGCACGAGATCCTAACCTTGTGTAGTTAGTGATCAGTGGCACGTGACAATTAACGTGAACCAATTTTTGGAGAGTCACCATGAATTGTGGTTGTTGCTAAAATTACAGGTCCGACCTACAAGATGGGTTAGGTTGATTGAGGCAATGGCCATCGGTCATTTTATTGCAGGAGCACATAAATGTTTGATCAACGAGTTCCCGCATACGAGGGTTGGCCCGTTTGAGCAATTTCTTCGTTGGCACATGTTAAATGCACTTAAAGCCGTGGCGGGAGATAAAGACCTGCAACAAGCTATTGAAAAGATTGAGACCATATACCTCAAGCGGGTTGATGAAGAGGGTACTACAATTTAACCACAATTCTCACACAATCAAAGAAGGCATTAGGTTGCTGAACGACCAACAACAATTTTAGTAGGGGGCTATGTAGTACTAAATTTTATTTATTTATTTGGTTCAAATCAATATTTAGTGCAAACGTACCCTTATAAGAGTCAATTTTTTTGAATTAAGCATGCGTAGATAGGCCATGGTCCTGAGATATCAAATGAAACAAATAGGAAGGACCATAACCTGATAGTAAAGGGCACATTGTTTGATATCTATACATGCCATACAAAAAATGTATAAAAGGAGAGGAAAAGAAGATAAAGGGCCTAGACTTTAGTTTTTGTGATGTACCAAAGCTTTGCCGATTTTTGTAATTCTCCTTTGTGAATTAATTGCCAAGGGTTATTTGTGAATTGCAGCATTGATGTGTGATACATCTTTACATGTCAAATGTTTGTGGTGCCAAGTAATTAAAAAAAAAATCTAGGGCAAATGTATTGGAAGATATCTAATTTTGTGTCATCTCCATGTGATCACTTTCTGTATGGTATGATTGATTAAATCTATCACGAGGGATTCTTGACTTTTATCTATATGCATTAATCTGAAGTCAATCCATGTTTTGTTAGTCTTCTCCTTCTATTGGGGAAAATGATTAAATTAACAAGTAGGACTATTGTCTGGGAGTACATGATTTTATGGTAGCCTATGTCAGTCAGACTATGGGCTGGTTGAATTTCAATTGGGTTTGCAATTCAATGTGTTATGACAAGGAATTGATAATAAATAATTCCATTACCTGTTACTTTTTGAGAGAGGGATAAATTTACTTAGTTGGGCTGAATTTTCAATTGATGATAAAAAATAAAAATAAAAGTTTCCTTGGTAAAAAAAAAAGAACAATTTGAGTTTTAATAGTTGATTGCATGTTGACATCTTATGGTTTTGCTTCACGCATTTGAGGTCCATTCTAGAGATTCCTCTAAAAAGACGATCGGTAATTTTCCTAACATCTCGAACTTCAACCGGTTATTTCTCACACTCAACCAATTCATTTGTAATTATTGGTTGGTTCTCCCCGATCAATGTATTGTAGTGTTACACGGCCAGGTGATATAATATTATTCAATTATATTTCAGGCTATGGTCTACGGAATAATAAAGCAATTTATAATTCTTAATGGAATCCAATAATTATCTAGGATTGAAACATTTTAAGAAGATGATAAAAGCTATAGTCCGTGCATGGCTATGAAATTAAGTTACCGGGTGTGATTCCATGGATTGAAGATTAATACAGAACAATAAATCCAAAGAGGATTATGTAGTACGAACAATCTTTCATAATGGTCTTAAGTAAGAGTGCAATTTAATAATAAAATAAAAAATAAAGATACATTTTACTTGCAAATGGAGAGATGAGCGTTTCATAAATATTTGAATAATTGAGCTAAAAGTAGATACAATTTTTCATGAAAAAATGAATCAAGAGCAATAAATCAGATTTCATAGCAAAGAAATTGAATTGTCATTGCATTGGAATGTTGTAATGAGCAAATATTAAGACCATGGTCTTTGTGGTGTAAATGGAGAAACTACTCCATTCTAACCTTTGATGGAAAGTGAACCATCAACTTATTGAGACTATTGACTGCAAAGGGATAACCGGATGCAGAGGAAACCAAAGGACGCGTTGCTTGTGAAATTGGTAAATATTGATTGATTAGTAAAATCTCGTATTGAATTCATAATAATTTGGAATTCCATCAACATTAAGAATTGAGTATCTTTAGCAATTCTAGTGAGAATATTAAATGAAACGAATCGGTAAGTTCTTTGTTTTAAGAATTAAGAGTGCGATATTGCAACACCAAATAAATAAGATAAATTAATGAATTGTGTAAGGAAATGATAACACGCATATGTGGTATGAGTTATTGTCACAATCAAATAAATTATGAGTACTTTGGCTAAGACCAAGTCAGAGACTATCATCAAGATTGCAAAATTAACCTCATATTTAATCAAAGAGACTGACAATCTTGAAAGGACAACTGCACTGCAATTTCAAGTTACATTAAATGGAATTAATTAATGAAAGACAATTGACTACACCGAAGTGCCTTAGGCTTCGGTAAAGAGACAAAAATATGTTACTTATGCAAGACAATTGACAATGATTGTGCTTATACTTGTGCACCGCACTTGGTCCAATTAAAATGAACTCACAATCAAACTATTGTCTGGGTAATTACAGTGAGGTGAGAGACTGCCATAATTGCATGTATTGACATGGAGATTTCTAACTTTTTATTCTTCACTCCTAATCCAATTGTTAGTTTAAACCCAAAACAAAGTGAAATAACCATGTGTTTTCCTTAATAAAACTTATCTAAGACACCTAGATGATACACAAATCACCTTTTAAGTCTTCCTTGAGTGTTTTTTTGGGTTCGCTTATAACCAAAATCTAAACTACATGAAGTTATTTCCTCGTGATGCATTTTAAATATTATGTGACTCTATTTGTGAAAAAAAATCAATAAAACCATTTTGAGAAAGTGGACCATGTTGTTGTGATTCCACATTTGTGAAGTTGATTGGTGTTTGTTGATTTTGCAGAACATGCTTAGCTGGAAGTGGAGCAACAACTTGTAGTTGTGGCAAAGGAATACTTTGACTTGGACAAACATTTGGTGTGGGTTGTGCTTGATTTGTGGGGTCAGTTTTGAAGAAGTCAACATGAAGTAACAAATCTTATGTTTTTCCTACTTCTTATGCTTCGTGTATGTTCTTATTTTCTTGCACATTGCTAGATTTTAAATCAAATATCACATTTCTAGATATTAATATTTTTCAATGAGTGGTGTCCACAAGACGGTAGGCTTTGATTCTTCGCTGTACCTAAGAAATAAACATTCATGACAACGTGAATTTTACTTTTATCACATTGCTTTGGGAACAAATACATGTAATTTAAAAAACGTGAAGATAGAACAAATTTGGTTGTCTTCCAAACCATAACTTATAAGGAGTTTTATTTTCAGCTACAACTTTTGTTCCATAGACAATTCATTGTTAAAAGTGTTTCTTTCCGAAACACTTTAGGTAACTTTATGATATTTGTGGTCCTTTACAACTTGAATGCGTTGTTGTTTGTAAAGGACCACAAATATCATAATATACAATTATGAGGAGCTCAATAGCTCAATAGACCTCTTCTTTAGGGAATCTTTCTTTATGTTGTTTTCCTTGAGTACATGGTGTAAATAAAGTAATTTCATTCTCATCAAATATTTCAATGCATTTTTTATATTAATTGTATTTGTTTAGGTTGTTTTTTACTTATATGACCTAGTCTTTGATGCCATAAATTAGCTTTTTTGTCATACTTTGGTTAGGCTTTGCTTTAACACCTAACCTATATAAATCATATGAAAATATACACTTCCCAATCATCTCTCTTGATTGGTTTGTTAATGTGCATATGCTTGATTTAATATGAAGTTCCCCACCAACTTTGTCAAATTGTTTAACTAAAAACAAGTTTTTTCTTAGTCCTGGGACATAAAGAACATCATATATATGTTTTATGTATCATAAAAGTGCAATAATGATGTCTCCTTGACCTCAAATTTTGTGTGTAGAATTATCTCAAAGGTAGACAAGCTTTTGATTATTATAAGCTTGATAATTTGTAAAGGGTCCTCTTTCAAAACACATGTATACATGCATATATAGCCCCGATATTTATTTACCAAGTAGGATCTGATTTTTCCTTCATTAATAATGCAACAACATAAAGTTTGTGCACCTTCGTAACAACATAACTTTTTGTTGTTACTATCAATATCATCTACAACTATTATAGTCTTGCATTCTTTGATCATGTGTCCATACTTCTTGCAATTAAAAAAAAAATTATCAAATAAAGGTGTTTTCACTTCAAAGGTTTTAGAAATATTTTCTCCTTCCGAATTGAAGAATTACTTAAGATTCCTATTATATATAGTCTTTCTATTATAATTAATACTTTTTAATTATGTAAAGGGTTGATGTGTTATATGAAGCTAGATTCAAATTTTTCATAAGAGTTTCCTTTTGTATTGAGTTTGTAATCAAAGATTGTACTGTTAAATGCAATTGTCTTCCTCAAGAACTTATGAATGTTCTCTAACTTGGAGGCATAACCCTCATCAAAGTACAACCTCATCATTTGGAACTGCTATACATGCGGCAAACAATTGTTCCAAATGGGCTCGAAATACATGAATGTGTTTTGTAACACTATCATTTTCTTTCCTCTTTAGTGTATGCAACTTATCCTTTAGATACATCAAGGCAATTCTTAATTATTATAAAAACCATTTTATCTTTATCCTTTCATGCACTAATTCTTTCTACTCCTGCAACAGGTGAAGGGGGAATTTCAATAGTTATTCATGTCATTGTAGGTGCTACTGGTATTACTTAAGTTTCATCAAGTAATGACCATAATTTTTTTGCCTTGAAGATTAATGTGAGTTTGTGTTTCTAAATGTTAAGATAGCATGTCAAACTTAGAAACGTGATTTGTATCTAATTTTTGTGTCATTTAAAAAATTTCTATCAATTATCTCCCTTCTATAATATACTATATCTAAATTCAAGAATTTGGCATAAATCAAGTAAGGGGATACAATTAATATGTCATCTGAAAAGTAATATAGTATCATAATTTTTTTATTTCTCTCAATCCTTGAGCGTATGACCTTTTCATTTCTAAGTATTTCGTCTTTCTTATCACAAGTGTCTTCACAAGTGATTGATCCTATACACATGGTGAAGACGAAGATGAGAGATTAAAAGAAATGAACTTGCTCTGATATTATGTTAGAATTATAGAATAAGTATAAAGACAAAACATAATACTTAATGCAATCAAATAAAGTGTATTTATGTATTGATAAATACGCCTTATGTATTCATTCAAGAGTTACAAAGAAATGCTACAATTTTATGTTTCAAATGTCACAACTATTGTTATAGAAAGTTGCAACTCTAGCTCTAATTCTATGTATAGTTTCTCAATAGTATACTATACTATGTATTTGGTTTTTATATGTTTGTGGTGATTTTTATCAAGCTCCCCTAGTCAGAAACAAACGAATGTTTCAAAAATCAAACAATGGACTAAATTCATTACCACCTAGATTTTTGAATGACTATATAAATTTTATGAATTGACCATAGTGATGCGCCAAAACGATCATTTGTTTATCAATATACTTAATAGGTGTGGTAGTAAATTTTGAATTTTTTTAGCTGAAATCTGGAATAGTAGAAACATGGCCTTTATTTATTCAGTTATTTCCTAGTAGGCAGGATAAAGTAGGACAATAGGCTAGTGGGAACCGGAAGGCAAAGGAAGAGGCTATTGTCTGCCGGCAGCCATGGCAGTTACAGGCTTGCAACAGTTCCAGGAAAGGATATAATCTGAGAGAGATGACAGTTGAAGGAGAGGCTGGAAGAGCCAACAGCTAGAGAAAAACTCTACCACTATATTTTTGGGCAGTGTTAATAGACTTTGGAAGTTACGACAATTACCGTGTTAAGGTTAATATGTGTTTCTACGCGTGTTTAGCCGCATTAATAACATGGTAGGTCGCTAAAATTGGAGAGAATGTAAGGCCAGCGTCTTCGATAGAATCAACCATATAAAGTAGGCACAGATTCGGTCTATAATCATAGAGAATGTACTGATAGGGGGGAAGAGGGCCTTAGGCTATAGTCTGCGAGGAGCTAGGGCCGTATAAGTTATTCTTAGACTCGGCTGATAATTACAGAAATTGAAAGCAGAAATCTAAACAGATGAGTCTATTGTCGGAGGTCGATTGGAGGTAATTACTAGGCTGTGCTATATAACTCGACTTTCTAATGGACATGAGAGAAATCCGAGAATGAGAATAGATTGCTGTTGAAGGTATGAATATTCCGGGACATTGACTGTTCTAACAAACTGTGCTTGGATTATATTAGGAAATTCTATGTGTATAATTGGAGTAATCTATCAATGTCAATTACATCTCGTTTTCCATTTTTTATAATCCCATCCATTATCACTACAACGAATCAAATTATGTGCACTCAATTGAATCTTTAGGAGTTATAAATGTGACACATAAATACTCAGTTTGTTGTTGCACCGAAATGTTTTAAGGAACTAAGAGTTGAACGATTGTCGTTGTAGTAGAAGTGGAGAAACTGTTTCGTATTAACCGTTCATGAAAAATGAAGTCAACTGGATGAGTCCATTGACTGCGAAGGATTAAACCCAATACCAAGGGAGTCGCGAGGACATGCAATTTAGGTTCTTGGTAAGTTGGTATTGTTTATTAAGGAACTAATGTTAATTGATTCTCTTGTTGGTTTTAATAAGTGTATGACTCCAGCCTTAGTTGCAATAATGACATGACTTGGTAAATGGAATGTATTGAAATTTAAGAATACGGAATCTGAACCTTAAGTGAATCTAATGAATTCATGAGTGTTGTGAGCTTATGTTGACCCACATATGTGGTTTGGACTTATTGTATTGAGGAACGAGATGTTGATTGCTTTGGCCGATATCAGGTAAAAGACCATTGTCGGACTGCATAACTAAAAAGTGAATTTAATCAAAAGCGATTGTCTATCCTGAAATGATTACAACACCGACATTTTCAAGTTACATTAAATGGAATTAATGAATGAAAGATTATGGACTACTCCGAAGTGCCCTTGGCTTCGGTAAAGAGACAAAAAAATGGGATACTATTGCAAGACCATTGACTATGGCTGTGCCTATGTTTGTGCACCGCACTTGGTCCAATTAAAATGAACTTACTGCCAGTCTATTGCCTAGGAAAGTAGAGTGAGGTGTGAGACTGTCACATTTGTATGTACTGACATGGAGTGGTTTTTAGAATTTTGATCTCTTACCCGTAAACCAATTGTCAGTCATAATTCAAAGTGAAGTGATATAACCTTGTGTTTTCCCTAATAAATCTTATCTAAGACACCTAGATGTTGTACAAATCACCTTTTAAGTCTTCCCTGATTGTTTCCCTGGGTTTTGTTTGTAACCAAAAAACTAACTACATTTTGGCTCCGCTGCCGGGGAAGGCTTCGGTCAATTTAAGTCTAGGTAGATAAGTCTGTTAGGAAAAAACTGATAGGCTTGGATTTTAAATAAGGAATTCAAATTAAAGTCTTGGGGAGATTCAAAAAGTAAAAAAACAAGTTGATAGTTGTTTCTGAATTTTTTTTCACAATCCTAAAGTATTAATTTGAATTTGTCATTATATCAAAAAAACCAAATGCCTAGAGTTACAACCACATGTCTTATTTATGGATGAACCTAAGATATGGAAATCTAGAGGTCATCGTAACTCTTTAAATTATCCTTTAAAATATACACCCTTTGGACTTTCTGAGAGTACCTTGGGAGAGCTAAACCTCGTAGGCTTCGAGGAAGCTGTTGAAAAGATTGTTAGAAGAATTTGTAAGTGCCAACTTGCAACAGTGGTTGACGCGAAACATCCCCAACTACTGTGTCGGACTTGTAAAGGTGTAGGACACTACTCGAGGGATTGTAAAGTAAGTAAGCTTAAGTCTAAAACTAAAAGTGTGGGAAGGTGGAAATCAAAAGTGTCAACCCATACAGTTGGGACACAAATTGATTCCTTATGAGCGTATTGCTCATCACACTAATGTTTCAATCTTCAAAATGTGGCCGTGGGAGCTTAAACCCCAAGGGTTGAACAACCATGAGAGTGAATTGTATCAAGGATCGCATTTGTTTACTGCCCTATATCGCTTTTACAAAGCATCGTTTTGGGGAGTTGGAATCCACATTGGACCCAACCACCCAATCTATCCTAAGGGATTCTTAGCCAATTTCCTTAAGTTACCGAGTCACCTCCAAGAAAAGATCTTGGAAAAGATCTGGAATAATGGTGAGGGTTTTAATGAAATTATTATTAACAAAGGATATCCAAGATTGAGAGTGGACCTTAGATTTCTGTTTTTGATTTTTAGCCAACACCAAACTGAAATCTTTCCAATCAACAAATTTGGATATGGTTGTTGGAATGGTGGACTTTTCGCTAACGATGAAGCCCGTTTTTACTATGGACCTTTTGACCCTTGTGTAAGTATCCACATACCAGACTTTTCTGACTCTTCACTACAAGGCAAAAACTTTGTAAACTTTGCAAAATTGTTCTTGAATGGAAGATGGCGGGTTGTGAAATACAATAGCCAAAGTCGGACATAGGGATTGTGTACGTATGATCATATGCAACTTCCATACTGGACATTGCACATGAAAGATCACACGCACAAACAGCCTCAGTGAGGAAAGCAGCCAATGATAAGGCTAGAGAGGATCGTGCAGTTGCTAGAGACTACCAAAAGAAGAAGGTGGAAAGAAACAAGAGGTGGTTAAGGTTTGTTATTAAATTGCAAAAAGAAGACTCTGAAACAAAACCAAATGCAGAGAGTCCGAGACCCATAGAGGATAAAAGTCAAGAGGAAATATTATCGCCTCTTAAACCTCAACAACTCCATTTTGGTTCAACTTCAGATAATTCCCAAGGAGAGGCACCTCAAAACCCTCTACTTCCTTCTCATTTGACAACTCTACCATTATCGACACTAGTGGTATTACCACCTTTACTACCATTACCCTTACCGTCACAAGTACCACAAGTTATGATGGCTAATATACATGGTGCCCCAAGGATTCATAACATAGTACACATTCCATATTTTATTGGGAGACCAGGATCAGACCCTGATACACATATAGCAAATTTTGAAATTACATGCCAGGCCAATGATGTCACGACTGCTAAATTTCAGGAAGTCTTTGCTGCATCATTGCAAGAAAATGCCTTTGCATGGTATCAGAGATAACCCGCATTTGCTAATTGGAATGCATTGAAAACTACATTCCTGACTCACTTTAGACCCTTAGGCTTTGCCACGAGTCTAAAAGAGAAATTGCGAATTGTTAGAATGGGCATCAACGAGAGAGTTGATAACTATCATGGCAGGATGCAAGATATCTTGCAACGTATGGGAAATCACCAAATCCCAGATGATTTCCTTATGAGTATATTCATTGGTGGTTTATATCCAATGGAGTTGAGAATTTATATCAAGGAGGGAGCCACTGCTACATATGCCCAAGCTTACGCAAGAGCAAAAACTTGGGAGGAATGTAGATTGGAAAATGAATTGGTCCTTTATACCGACAATATTTATTCCAATAATCCAATTCCCTCACACTCAGGAACTTTCCCCATCAATGAGAATAACCAATATTATGTTACCGACGCACCATACGTGCGAAACCCCACTGCACAGTTGTATACACAACCTACAATTAACAAGGCTCCTCAACAGGAACCCACGAGTGATAAATATGATAATGCCATATGGAATCTGACGAAACAATTGTCAGAATTGTCAGTTAAGGTAGCCAACAAAAGACCTAAGAGACCTCAACCCACAGAAGAGCGACATAACGTGTGGTGTCATAACTGTAAAGGTCAAGGACACGTGGCCAATGAGTGTCCTACCCCAAAGGGGTTTAGAACCAAGTGTATCTTTTGTGGTGGGAATCACACAGTCCAGGAGTGTTGGAACCTTAAACAACAAAAGGTTGTGAATCAGGTCGATAGTAGTCCATCTCGCCTTTGGCAACATGAACAAAATGGACCAGGACCTAACGCTAGCTATAATCCTAAACGGAATTTTAACCGTCGTCCAATATCTTTGAGTTTTCAAGGACGCTCCAATTGGAACCAACGAAATGATTCTTCTAATTGGAACGGACCTCCTTCTTATAATCAAAACTATCAAAGGTTCGACCTGAACCCGGAGGATTCAAGGAAATATCCTGTCTGTTATAGGTGTAAGGAACTCGGTCATTACGCTAACAACTATCCGAATCCTAAGAAACCACAAGATTACGTTCCTTTGTGTGGCAATTGTAAAACAGCAAGACACCCCACAGATGAATGTCCCCATCCTAAGAAGGATTATCCTCCCAACGAGAGAGATTAGAAAAAGGGAAAACGAGTGAGAATTCAAGATCCGGAGGATGAGGAAGAAGGTGCTAGAAATGTAAATCACATTCAACATTTCTCTACACCATTATCTAGGGAACAAAAGGTCAATGCCGTAATAACAAGGTCTAAAGCTCCACCAGAACCTTACCCAATTATTGATGAAAATAGCAGTGAGCCAAGTGCTGAGGAGCTACGGGATAATATACATGAAGATGATCCTAAGAATAAATTACTTGTGGAACCTAATGCGGTCCCGAAGACCAATTCTACCCCCACGGCCTTGCCCAGGGTAGAATTGGTTCAACCAGTGCCTATATCTCTTCCAACACCACCCACACCCCCAAGAACATATACCATCTTGGAGAGGACACCTTCATCAACTATCCCACAAAGTAGGCCTACGGAAGTCAAGTCTAAACCGATGCCCTATCAAATACCCCATGTGAGGAATTTAAAGTCTAAGTCAAGTGCAAAGCAACCTCGGACCATGGAATTGGCTAAAGGATTGCAACAATATGATATTATGCAAGACTTAGATAATCTTCACCCTCACATTACTATGAGACAACTTTTGGCAATTGCGCCTCAATGTCGTACCACACTCGGTTCGGCAATGATACGCAAAAGATCCAAAGTCGTAGAGGTTAATGACGTAACCCTAAGTCAAGACCCAGGAGCACCGGCAGTGGATGTAATTATTGATGGAGTAATAGTCATTGGATTTCAAGTCAACACTGGGTCCAGTGTCAATCTTATGAGTATGGAGACAATGAAAGAATTAGGACTCACTAACATGGTTCCTACTTCTATCATTCTCAAAATGGCAGACCATACCCGTACTAAGCCCTTAGGTCAATTACTCCAAGTTCTAGTCCAAATCGCTGGTCGGGAATACAAAATTGATTTTGTTGTCTTCCGAACCACTGATGCCATACAGCCTATACCTGGAATATTAGGCAGACCTTGGTTAATTGTAGCAGAAGCCAAAGAAGATTGGGGTAAAGGCACCTTAACATTGGGCAAAGGCAAGGATAAAATGGTCTTACCTTTGTTTCCTACCCGTTATCAAGGAGAGACTCAGGATGAGGGAACTGAATTCACCACGGATGAATATGAGACTGAGTCAGATGATTCTCCAATTCAGTCTATTCATAACGTTGGTAGACACCAGAGAGCCTATAATCCCGTAGGGATAGGATAATATTTCATCTCTATGAAGGATGATGATTCTGATAATGTCATCTTAAGTTGGCAGAATTCTTGTCCAGTTAATAGTGTTACCACGGTTGCTGAACCACAACCTCAGGGTAAAACAATACTAACAACCAACCCTAAGAAACGGTCAACCCCATTACAAGAAATTGAGAGTAAATTACCCTCTTTTGAGGAAAACTGGGACGATGCCATGTTTTCTTATAACATACCCATCAAGAGTTATGTGTCTAAAGATGTTTACAAAAAAATGAACCTAGGAACCGAGGAAGTTCCTAAGATCATTAAAGTTCATGAGAAATTATCCAAGACTGAATGGCAGTACCGTAGTTTAATAGCAGGTTCGGCACAAAATAATTCTAAAAATAGATGCATAAAATGTTGGAATATTATTGGCATTTTTTGCCGAATATAAAATTAATTATTTTTCAAAATTGCCTAAAAGTAAGAAATTTTTACTTCTCACTAGAGTTTTACTTACAATGGAAGCATATGTGAATTTTGAAGGAGAGAAGGTGCTCCTTTTGTAATCAAGCTCACGTACATTAGTCCACAAAGAATATGGGTTAAGAAGTAGCAAGACTCTAGGCGAGGCTTTTCAAATGTGTTGTACACAAATTTTTGGAGTCCAATTGAGCATAGAAGATGAAGTTTTATAGAATTTTGTCCAACTAACAAAAGTTGAGAAATCAATCCTTCTTCCACGTCCAACAAGTTTTGTGTCAAAATAAGTCTTTATGCAAAAGATATGGACAAAACATTGCAGCCGTGTAAAGATCAAAAAATTAAAATGCGTTCATAACAGTTTTTTGGAGCTCATTTGTGCATAGAAGATCAACTTTTTTGGAATTTTGTTGGTCTAAGAAAATTTTAGAAATCAAGTAATCTTTCACCTCCAACAAATTTTATGTCATTTGAAGACTCTATGCAAAAGTTATACGTGTTATAAAAATGACGTCTAACTAGGTGCTTCACCTCAAAGTTTACATATCCCATATGCATTGTTGAACACAACTCCACTCTACTTGCATAAAGCACAGAGCATTCTCAACTCTTCACTCACATCTTACTTGTCATTCAACGCAAGAGAGATGTACAAGATATGAGTTGAAATAGAAAATTAAAAATGAATGTAAGCTGAATTTTTAAAATTTAAAAGAGAGAATTGTTGAAAATATGAATACACTATTTTTAGGTGCCGAACCTACTTTTTGAACTTTAATTAAATATTAGGCAGCAAGTTGCCTAACCTGCTAGTAAACTACGGTATTGGCATAATTTTTTCAAAAGGAACATTAAAGTCTTTGCGTGGACTTATAAAGACTTACGAGGAGTCCCTCCTGAAGTATGTGAACATAAGATCGTACTTGAGGAAGGAACGGCCCCAGTCAGACAAAGACAATATCGTATGAATCCAAAATATTCCTTGATGATCACGGAAGTGATAGATAAACTCCTTGAGGCATGATTTATTTACAAAGTACCCTACAATGAATGGGTGTCACCCATAGTTGTGGTACCTAAAAAGAATGGGAAGCTAAGAATTTGTCAAGATTTCCGGAGACTCAATAGCGTCACCAAGAAGGATTATTTCCCTTTACCTTTTACCAACACCATGTTAGATGCAGTAGCGGGTTACAAACGCTACTATTTTATGGATGGGTTTTATGGGTTGATTATTTGAACCCCTGCAACAGACAATAGACTCGCGATTCAATTCCAAAATTAACTTTGTATTATAGAAAATTACACCGTTCAACGACATTGCCTCATGCAAATATTCTAACACAAAAGACAAAACACAGACTTAACTCAAATGCAACAGTAATCAAGTTCATACCCCCTGGCCTTACTGCAGTATACATCTCAATCACGGCAAAGACAATCCAGGAAAGAATTCACTGGGAGAGATTACAAAAAACTCTAAGAAAATTTCAACCTGTCTCCCCCTTCGGCTCTCACAGCCTTCTCCCCCCTTTCAGTTCCTCCGACCCATACTATAGTCCTACCAAGCTGTTTTACATGTACAAACAATTAATTGCCTTGTTCAGACTATTGTTTTAAGAATTTACAATTCAAACAGAGACCTATTTACTTTTGATCCCTATTCAGACTTACAAAAATGAAAAATATACTCCACAAGTGTGTACGATTTCATTTTGATATGAAGACAATTGTATATTCAATTACAACGGCGATGTGCATAAATTTCCCACCTAAATCAAGACATAAAAAAAATCACCCAACGTTGAGCACGCAAAGTTTGTATTCTCCAGTCAAAAGGTCACATAGGAATGAATGAAGTTCGGCAAGCCTTAAAAATCAAGGCCACAAATATGTTTATACGTGGTAGATCATAAGAAAGATAAAAACCTAAAATATAACATGTATAATCATAGTTCTTTTTAAATGAAAATATTATTTCTAATATATAGCAAATTAATGTTTTTGCATTTTTTATGCATGTTCAAGTTTATCATAATAACAACTACAACAACAAACCCTATATGTACATCCACTTAGTTCAAACATTCTTCTCTCAACCATTTTGTAATTTTATTCAATTAAGTCCATGTGACCTGTGCTTGTATTCTAGTTTTCATGGTAGAGGCATCCTGGAAATATGGCCTTGGAATTAGTTGGATGGCCATGAAGTGTAAGCAAGCACAGTGGGCAATGTGTGCAAAAATGCTTTGAGTGAAAGCAACTTTCTTCAATGTGTGCAAAACATGGATTATATATATAACTCATTATTGTTAAAATTTTGGGTGATAAATGAGTAGCTTTGATCCCTGACCGGCATTTGAGAAGAAGGTGCACAAAATCCAAGAAAGGTTTGGTTATAGGTATAGTAAATAACCATGGACTGGCACAAACAAAGTAGACAACTTCAATTATAGTCTTTCATGAGAAAAGATAGAGCCTCACGGTTCTACTGTTCTCTTGTTTTAAAAAACTTCACTTATAATGCTTCAAGCAATCATTGTAGAGTCTACATCACATATTGTATGAGCCTTCAACAATTTTCAAATTATTTTCTTTCAGTTTAGGAGATAAAAATACATACCTATTATAGGGTGGAAGTGGATATAGGTCATCAAAAAAACACATCATGTGTATTAAATCAATGTCTTTGTACAAGCCGATTCTCTCATACCTTTGTGTTATGTGTTTTCATATATGTATGGGCCCAAATGAAAGGAGAAAAATAATACCTAACTACAGTGTTTATGATAAATGTATGTGGGGTGGGTTGTAGGCGTAATTATGGGATGACTCACCTTTCAACACACTATAGTGTGGCCCACGATATACACCAAAGCACATTAAAAGAACATAACTTTGTTGAAAGTTCCTTGAGTTAAAGTGTCCATATGTTTGGATCAAGGATGATTTACGTTTGGGTCCAAATCCAAAGACAACTTTGTAATTCAACGATTTCTGTGGTTGAGAGCATGAAATTGACCCCAAATATAATTGCGGATCACCTATATTGCTCAAACATATGACCACATTGTGCACAATTGAGACATCACACCTCGAACAAGGTAGACATGCATGATTCAAGTACTAACCTTAATTGGACACCTATATTTGATTGGTGTGTGGTTTAGTGTGACTCCAAAAAAAAAGAAAAAAAGACATATGTATATAAAAGAAATTGGACAACGTGCTCAAAATACGATAAGAATTCTAGGCTCAATAATCAACATAGTGATTTGGGAGGCCTATACGACCATTTAATGAGCACAAAAATCTTCACTTTGATATTGATTAAGATATTCATGTGGGCTCCAAAATTAAAGACCATGAAGAAAGTGGCTTCGGCCTTGGTTTGGATTCGATAACCATCTCATACTAATTGCGTGTTTCCATATCCTAGGAAGACCGGTAAAAGTAACCATTTAAGACCCATCCACCCGAGTTGCGTATGGCGGCCGTTAAACTATCCCCTATGGACTTATATGGGCCCCTAGAAACAAGTTAAGGCAGCCCCCAAGAGTTTTTTTTTTTTTTGAGATTTTCTCAATCCGACCACAAATTGTTGCCCGCCCCGCCCAACTTCGGAGAAAACATTGCCCTTGCATTCTCAGGGGTTGTTTGCCCACAAATCCCATATTGAGTACACTTCACCTTCGAGGTCTAAAATCCAATATATATGTGCACATCCACTTAGTAAATAATCAATTGGACATCGTGCTTAAAACACGATAACAATTGTAGGCTCAATAATCAACGCAATGCTTTGGGAGACGTATATTAACAACCAACATTGGAATGAGACTAGAACAGAACAAAGAACTAGCCAACCGGATTGGGAATAGAAAAAAAAGGATCAACGAACTAGAGAAGAAACGGGAGCAACAAACCACCAACACCAAGACATAAGCAAAGATGGGAGAAGGAGCAGCAGAGAGAAAGGCAATGGAAGCATGGTAATTCCGGGTACTAGGTCCATTTAAGGTAGGATTTAAGTGTGATTACATGTAATCAAGCCTAATTAACCGTAATTGAGCGCAAGGCCTAAGTTTCTACATGTATTCAATACACATTCGAGCCAGATAAGCGTGGTTAAGTATTACCTAAAATATTATAATACATACATAGTAAACCATAACACTAATTTAAGTTTCAGTTTAGAATGACAAAGACACTTTCAAATTCTAAGTCAAAAAAATGATAACCTCCATGTTAATGAGGATTTTGTAATGTTTTGGATGTCCAAGTTAATTACATGCTTTATTGATGGTTTCACTTGCGAAATGAAATTCCAATCAATTGCTTATTTACTAATTGGAAGTGCACATATATATATATATATATCGGATTTTAGATCTTGAAAGTGAAGTGCACTCAATATGAAATTTGTGGATAGGGGCCTTCAAAAATGCAAGGGCAATGTTTTTTCCGAAGTTGGGCGGGGCGGATAACAATTTTCGATCGGGTTGAGAAAATCTCAAAAACATCCTGGGGGGTTGCCCCAGCCCGTCCTCGCCTCTAAGGGCGGGACAGTGATACCAGGGCCACACCAAAAACCCCAGCAGCTCCAGTAGACAGAAACACCAGCCCTACGTATTCTCCGGGAATACAAGGCTGGGATTTCAGATGGCTGGAGCTGCTGGAGTGGCTGGAAGAAGGCGGGTAGCCTGCAACCAACAGCTCCAACCATCTGAAATCCCAGCCATGTAATCTTGGAGAATACGTAGGGCTGGTGTTTTTGCCTGGGCCTACCGGTGTGGCCCTGGTATGAGGGACCTGCGCCTCACTGCCCGCCCAGCGCCCGCGGCTCCCCGTGCTCCATACCCGGGTGAGGCCCGCTCCGATACCCGCCCACATATTAAGATGCGCTCCCTTCCTGTCTCTTGTTCGACGGAGGGAGAATCGTGGCCATTTGGAGAACCCTAAACCCTTTGCATGCCCTGTTGAAGAAGGGCTCATTGCCTGGAGAAATGGCAATAGCGTTCGCCCTGGACATGGCGCGAGGGATGGCCTACTTGCACTGTGGGCCGAACGTTGTGATTCACCGCGACTTGAAACCCCGAAACCTTATCCTGGACGAAGCCAACGAACTGAAGGTTGGCGACTTCGGGTTGAGCAAGCTTGTGAAAGTAAAAAATGTGCACGATGTGTACAAGCTTACCGGCGAAACGGGGAGCTGTAGGTATATGGCTCCCGAGGTTTTCCTGCACGAAAATTACAACACGAAAGTCGATGTGTTTTCTTTTGCAATGATTCTGTATGAAATGTATGAGGGGCATGCACCGTTTGATGACGAGGATGCTCATGAAGCGGCTCGCATTGTCGTGAAGGATAATCTTCGCCCATTATTTAGTAACAAGATACACTACCCGGATGGTATGATGGACTTGATCAAGCAATGCTGGTCAGAGTATCCATCGAAACGTCCCGACTTTATCGACATCATCCAGAACCTCGAAAAAATCCAAGAAGCCATGCCGAAACTTGAGCGGCATTGTTTCCGCCACCTACTCCAACGTGTTCATCATCACCATGACTAAGAAACAAACACAGTAATTCATGTTGTCGGATTCACAGCTGCCATTTTAAATTCTGCTAAGAATCCCCAGATTAAAGTTTCTTCCACAAGGAAGCATTGGGTAGTAGAAATTAAACATTTAACGAGTCTTGATTTAGTGGTTGAGAAAACAGTGTTGACAGAACAATTGGGAGGGTGTAAATATGAGGTATCGCCATTGGATTAGGAAGTTCGGCTCCTAAATGGAACTTTTCTCCATGATAATCAACATGTAGAGAAAACCATTGATTCAATCTTTCATCTGCGGAAGAAGCTCGTGCCAGACTTTCCAAGGTCGGAAGATCTGTGCTCCTGCCGATGAATGTGTTCCTATGGTATATGGATGGCCGCCAGATTTGCTCACATGTCTGATTAATTCTATCACATATCTTAATCATTTTATTACATGTTGAATAAATCATAGGTGATGCACCACTATTTGACGCGTATTGAGTGCAGAGTGACTGCTGTGGTGACAGAACTTATTTATAAAAATGTATGGTACTCAGCATTTCTCAGAAGTTCATGGTCATTTTTGACAATTTTGAAATGCACATGTGTATTCACATTTCTCAGCATTTCTTGGCATTTCTGTGCACGACTTGATCTGTAGTTTGCGAGTGAGGTGCAAGTCACAGTACGTCAGAATTTGCACTATTGGAATGCTGCAACTCTCATATTTCTGAATCGAGTGCAAATCTGTTGTTGGATTTGAGCATGCATATTTGAGGCCCCCTTAACGGGATATGCGAATGTGCTCTTCATCTTGTGTTTTGATGCCTTCATGCACAGTAGGTCTCCTACATAGAATTTGTCAACGTGAGTAACTTCTTGGTGTGACTTTTGTATTATGGTATGATATTCAACGTAGTGTTAATTTTACATTTTCATATGCAAGAGGGAGATATCACTGAGCATACTAGGTAATGCCAGGTGTCATGTGGTTACACAAATGTGTCAACCTATTGACCATTAAGGTAGAGGGGCCCTTTCCCGCTCGGGTCCTTAAACTGCTCACTAGACCTATCCAAACAAGAGGTATATTATAGCTTCCAACCTCAAATTTCTATGTAATCATGGTGTACATTTTTGGGGTGAGTGGTTTTGGGTACCCCTATGAGTTCTCCTTCCAAAATTCATAACTAATTCAATATTAATCCAAAATTAATTATTCCAATTGGTCCAATTTTCAATGTACTTTGCACATCTTCCAAGATTGATTCCCCCTTAATTACTCCCCAATGAACATGCCAATCTGAAATTCGAGCGGGAAAGGACCCCTCTACCTTAGTGCAACCTAAGCAACCCTATTAGGCCAGACACATTTATAAAACCAAGATCCATGGTGGGGTTGTCTAGCACCTTGGTCCTCAACAACTGATTCTGAAATTGGGAGAGGCTGGGAGGACGAGTCTCCCTTCCCGAGCTCAAGCACATCCATTCAAAGACACATTCTAGAGCGCATCTTAATATGTGGCGGGTATCGGAGCGGGCCTCGCCAGGGTATGGAGCGCGGGGAGCCGCGGGCGCTGGGCGGGCAGTGAGGCGCAGGTCCCTCACTGTCCCGCCCTTAGAGGCGAGTACCTGCCTCCCGTTGCGTATATCTAAAGGCTAACATTCCCCTAGCATCGGAACGCTTCAACCATAGCCCTCCATTACGTCCTAATGATCTCCGGATCAGGTAGATAACATCTCGCATTGTGCAATCTACAAGGTCAAATGGAGATAATCAAGGTGAAAAATGTTGGTGTCGGGTACATATAGAGAGGCTGGAATCGTTTCAATAAAGAGAAGATTGTTCATGCATCGGTGACAGAAGATTGCTAATACATAAGCTTACATCGCAGACTTTTCTTATATTTAATAGCGCAAGGGAAGCACATAATAACAGAACAAAGTTTCCGAGAAAGACGAGAATACTTAGAAGCTTCAATGTGCACACACTGATGTAAAGTTGGAAACAACTCAACGAAGCCAACTTAGCAAGCAGGGAAGGAAGATTGATCGATCGATCGATCGACAGACAGTATTCGAGCAAGCAATTCAATTTTACAGAGGACACGAGAGATGGTGGGATTCCAGGAAGAAGAGCAACTGGGGGAGTTGTTGGACGTCCTAACCCCCGCGGGTGTTCGCACCGGGCTCTCCAAAAAACGGTGAAGTCTCAATTTCTTGCTTGCTCATGGCAATTCCATAGTTAGTGGATTGTTTAATTTTTTGGCTTTGGTGTTGTGGATTTGTGGCTTTTCTCTACCTCGTGCAATCAATCTGGTGAGTTTCTGTGTGTGGCGGTGATTTTGTGATGCCCATCTGGTTTGAGTTTTGGAGGGGCGGTGTATCTTGATGAAATAAGAGCAGTGTTGTTGTTTCTGTCTTGGGATTTGCAAAAGTTGTGTTTTTGTGTTTCTGGATTTTTCTCATCGCAAATATTTCTAGTTGGTGGGTTGTTTGTTTTGGGTTTGGTGTCGTGGGTTTGTTAATTTTCTCTCCCTCGTGGTGGAATCGATATGGTGGATTTTTGTGTTGTTTGATTTGATTTAATTCAATTTTTTTTTTTGTGGGGGGGGGGGGGGGTGATTGCGGTGGTTTTATGATGCCCATTTCCTCCGGGTTTTGGAGGGGCGGTGAATCTTGATGAAACAAGAATGCTGTTTATTTATTTTTAATTTAAAAAAATTAGGTGTGTTGAGTTTCTAGAATTTGCTCATGGCAATACAGTAGTGGTACCATAGTTGGTGGTTGATTGTTTTTGGGTTTGGTGTTGTGAGTTTTGATTTCTGTCCCTCGCCCAATCAATCTGGTGGATTTTTGTGGTGTTATGTGGTGATTTTGTGATGCCCATCTGTTATGGGTTTTTGGAGGGCCGGTGAATCTTGGAGCAAGAATGTTGTTGTTTCTGTTTGGAATTTGCAAGAGTTGTGATTTTGCATACATCCGTTGTAAGCTGGCCTCTGTTTTTGATTTGGTGTTGGGTTTGGTGTGGAAGGCATTTGGTGCACGCGGACGGGGATTACCACCGAGCAGGTTTGTGCTCTCTCATCCTCTCTGCCTTGGGGTTTTGCAACCTCGCTCTTCACTAAAAAACATTGAAACCCAAATTTGCAAATAAAGAATGTGTGGATGAATATTATGTAGTTGCTTGTAATATGTGTGGATGGTTGCAACATAACTAAGTTAATTGCGACCTCACTTCGGCTTTTGCAGTGCATGTGTGGCTGTTTGTGGAAAGCACGCAAGAGTTGCTGGTGCAAAAACGTGCAGATCGCAAGGACTCATGGCCAGGGTTATGGGACATTTCCAGCGCCGGCCACATCACGGCGGGCGACACTTCTCTTTTAACTGCCAGGCAACTTCAACACACTCGATTACATTTTGTTGTTCGTGGTTTAACAATATGCTTGAAAGAAGAAAAGAAAAAGACATATCGGTGTATATACACTGATGTGAATTTGAGCCGATTTGAACTATAGTGGACATGGGTGAAGAGTTTGACACTCTAGGGTTTAATGCCTTCCTTTCGGGAGGTGGGTTGTAGTGGTGTGCGTTCACCTCTCTAAGTACAACTTGCTGATCAAGGGAGGTGTAACAAGGGGTTGTTGATATCAAGTTTTCTTTTGTTCAGTACACTCCAAACCCTGTAAAATCAACCTCCTTAATGTCATTCCTTCTCTTATGTCCAGAACCCCTAGGCGGCAGATGTTCTCAGTTTAAATCTTACTCCTTAATTATCACGTTTCCCACCCATATATCAAGGGTTTTGACATAAACATAAACCACCAAAGAATTCAATCACATGCTTGCACGCAACATGCTGTCATCATTGTAATTATTAACATCGTTGCAATGTTGACTTTGTGTTATTCCATAAATACATATGCCACACTAATTCTCTTTTATCACACATCCATGTTAACACTACAGTGTTCCTTAATATCATGTGCACTTTGGTTGCCACAAGCGTGATATGACAGAGTTTCGAGTGTATCAGGTATGTTAGGTATTTTACGGATGTTTGGAGTTTTGGAGTTTAACAGCATGCTACATAAGGTCAAGAGTTCAGAGTTGGTAACTTGAGAGTCTTGCTTAGGCATAGAAGGCTGGTAGTAAAGATTATCTTCTTTCAGTTATTTTTTAACAAATTGCGGAGGAAACTTTGGGATTCAAGGGTATATGAATGCTTGCTTTGGAAACCGTAGCTTGGATTTTACTTTGAGATTTTATGTCCTTCATGTGAGTAATGTAGTGGTTGACCTTCGGCAGGAGGGAGCTAGAGGAGGAGCTTGGCATTTCACTTCCAGCAGATGCATTCGAATTGCTCTTTGTTTACTTACAAGAATGGTAAGTGGGCTTGCTGTTACTTCCACTGGTTTCACAAGACTTCATTTAGTCACTGCAAAATCTATTCTGATCCATCGACTAGGCTGGATGAGTTATTTGTGTCTTTGAAGATGCATTTTGAAAATTGGAGTCTTTTTCTTTCTAAGTCTTACTACACAGACATTTATTATTTTGCTTCATAGCATTCTTAAGTGGTGTAGTGGGTGTTCTCCTTAGATAAGCATCTTGGAGAGCATAGACTCAGTAAGATTCTTCTTGTGAGGTCTTTAAGTCGAATATAAGGAGATGGTAGAAGGCTTTGTGTCCAAAGATAGGCAACAATAAGATTGGTGTTGAATAATGAGAGCTTGCCACCTGACTAAGCTTGGTATTGATTCATGTACTCAAAGGCATTCATTTTTGAAAATTTATTCTTGAAGCTAGAATCAAAAGAGAGTGTCCTTACACATCCTTAAGAAGGCAACTGCAAATATTTAAATTGTTATGAAATGGAAGTCTTCTGAATCTGGGTATGTGTATGTTGGCGCAGTGTTATCAATGACGGGGCATACACAAATAACGAATTTAATGATGTGTACCTTGTAACGCTTGTTGAGCCCATTCCAATAGAGGATTTCACTCTCCAGGTGTGTGTAAACTTTTCAGGATTGAATTCTGGTCTGGTCTGCTTTTAGACTCTCGACTGGTTCGTTATAGGAAGGTTTGAGTGGAAAAATGTTTCTGAGAAATATTTACAATGAGTGCAAAATGAAAATTAAGTCAATTTAAATAAGGAATGGCATTAAATAAGGGCTGGTTTCCAGGAGTCGGAAGTATCAGCTGTTAAGTACATTGGGTGGAAGGACTTGGAGGAGCTTCTGAGGAAAGAAGATCCAGCATATGTACCCTGTGATGTGGATGGGGGTTACAGTGAATTATTTTCAGCAATACGAAAGAGGTAAAATTAAGTAACCAATGCCTCAAAACACTACGCGATGAACGAAGGATGTGTGTGAGACTTCAATCGAAATATCTTAGCTTGAGAAGTATTAAGTAGCTTTTGTGGCTTTGGTCCAATGATGCTAGCCAAGAAGGGATCAAGGATGTCTTTATCGTGTACTTTTAATTCAATCAGAGCATGGATTCGTAGGTCAGAATTTTATGAAAAGCATCAATAACAATCCTCCTTGATAAAAGAAAAAAATAAATTATTTACACAGTTCCCCTCATTGGATGCAGGTACACAGCTGACGAGACTGCAAGGCTTGAAGCTCTTCAGAAAAAGCTCCTTCGCTATGTGCCAGTGGAAATTCATGGCGAGGTAATCTAATAAGAGGTTTCTTGATGTACAATTTGGCCTAAATTGGTTGGAAGAGTATACTTCTGCAATTAATGCTGACACTGGAATTTCTCAACTGTTTAAACTCTTATCCTAATCTTGAAGCATTCTTAATTTTGTACTATGGATTATGCACTGCAAGCAGTTGTACGCAGATGGGCAATTTTGGGATTATATTGAAATCAAGATTGTCTTTTGTTAGGTTTCAGATTTGAGTAAAGGGGATTTTCTTGCTCTATCATACACCATTCAGGCTGCAAAATTGCTGGACCACATTTTCCTTGAACAGGTATACTTGTTTTTCCTGTTAAGGTTATTTGTCGATATCAATGAAATTAGATTCCTGTTATGTTTCTTCTTTGTGAAGATTTTTGAACCAAGATTTTGCTGGAAACAGGAATGGAAAACCAATCCAGCTCTGAAGGTGTGGCTTGAGAAAGCATCGGCGGACTCAGAATTGGACAAAATCAAATTTCTATACTACCTTATCAACAAGAGCCCCTGGTAGGTCGTCCATTGTGATTGTTCCAAATGTAAAATTCAAGGATATTAAAGCAATGGCATCATGTATGTATCAGCAGCCATGACATCACAAACTTCTGGAGGCAACTTTATCATGCAAAAACAATGTAATGTTGAAAGGAAATCATGAATTCTTGATTAATGTCGTGATAATTGCATTATTTTCCAAGAAAAATCTATTATGTGCCATACTTGCAATTACAAAGGCAATTATGAAATAAGATTAATACATATATTATCGGATAATTACGTTACACACCACTAGGTATAATTCTAGCATTTTATCACATTATACAACCACCAATAAGTCATGGAAAGCATTGGTCTGCCTCTTTGTTGAGAGGCATAATTTGATTGGAAAAGTCAAGTGACCTAAGGGAAATGTAGAAATGAAGTGTGGAGGTTTAAGTTAAGCTACTGTGTCCTGTCAACTGCCAATGGCACGTCATCAAACAAATTGTATTCATAAGGGAGGGCACTAAGAACATGCTGGTCAATTGCTCGGAGTTTCTATAACAATGTTCATTTCAATTTTGACCACATTGCTTCAAAAGAAACGTTGCATTTGGACATGGAGGTTGAGCATCTTTGTGCCTGCCTAGGTCTATTTTGGATGAGAATGAGTCTTATTTGACCACTGCGGATTCTGCGATTCAAGTAGCAGAGAAGGCACTGGACAAATGTATATCTGGTGGAGGAAATATTCGTTATAGGGCTGCATTTCCTGTTAGTAAGGCCCGTGGAGCCAATTTCTATCCAGTCGATATGGATAAAAAGGTACCTCTCCGCAACTATGCCTCACTACATATTTGTCTTTTTTATTTGCTCCAGGAATAAATCAGTCATTAGGGAACGGAAGAGTTATTTATTTGTCATGGCCCTTGTGGTTCAACATGATTATAAAATCACCTTTGCCCAATTTAGAGTTAGTTTTCAAGGAGCTGAATAGAGGCATGATGTGCTCCTTTTCTTACCCTTGGGTAAAGCCCCCAAGATTTTAGCGGTGACTACTTGTGTTGACCAAAAATCATTTGGAGAACTGTGATTTCCTGATACTTGAAACAGGATGGTAGCTACATCTCAAAATTTGAAATTGTCATTGCAAATTAGAATCCCTCAAATTGATGGTATGTTTCCCCTTCTTTGGCTAGCCATGCTTTTTAGCATGTGAGGCATGTATAGCAGGCAAATTTTCTCTAAATTCCTCTGTAGTAAGAAATTGGGGAATTGGCTAGCTTATGCAGGCATCATCTTATCGATTATATTAGTCATGCTCAACTTTCTAGTGAAACTAAACCAAAAAAGTCCACAAGGAAAGGTTGTCTCCTTTCCTTGGAAAATGCTGTGTTTGTGTACCATCTCATTTAGTCGTCTTCATAACTGCACATCGTCGAGAAATGGAAGAGATAATGTCAGGGATTGACCCCTGAAGCGTCTATGAGGCCCAATACGGGCCTCTCAATGCACAAAAACACATATTTGAGCTACATATTTCCATTTTAAGCTAATTGTGGCAAAAGTGACCCTATTTGAAATCAACTCATTCTTCATTAGTGCACCTATTACATCGGTTGTTGTATTTTGATCATCAATGTCACATATGAGTATATTTTTATTTTCTCCTTGACATAAGACAATGTATAGAATAAAGTTTCCAATATATATATATATATATAAGGTTATAAAGCTTACAGCGTATAAATTATACTCACTTTATCATATGGATGTCAGGAATTCAAAACCTGGAAGACTGAGCTGAGCAAAGAACAACAGGATGATGCCACAGGATTTTTCACAGTCATTCGGAGACCTGGTGACATTGATGACGAGGGTGCTGGCAAGCTACATGACCTCAAAATTGTTCCTTACTCTGATGAATACTCCACTATCCTTGAGGAGGCCTCTAAGCTATTGCATAAAGCTGGAGACTCTGCAGAAACCCCCAGGTATTCTCGAATTCAAAGTACATGGTGTTCTTCTTCTGTAATGGAATCAATGCACATGTTTGGGTTCTGTTTTTTTCTTCATGACGTTGATGGGGTTGTGCAATTATAGTTTGTGAACCACATCAATCTTTGAGGCTACAGCATGACTACGTTGTCATCACTTTTTATACTATATTTACCCTATTTAAAGCAACTTTGAAGCTGATTACATAAAGATCTTGTTTGATTGTGACAGCTTGAAGCGCTTGTTAAAGGCAAAAGCAGATGCGTTTTTATCGAACGACTATTATGATTCAGACATCGCTTGGATGGAGCTAGTACGTGTGGCCAGTTTTTGTATGATTATTATGGAAGTGAACAGAGTCTGTTCAAGCAGGGCTGTTGAATGTATCTGTAATGCTAAATTTGGGTCTTGAAATCATTAGAGGACTTGTTTAAAATTACATCATGTCATCTAATTGTGAGTGTTATTCTGGCACTTACAAGTTCGTCATTGTACTGTTATCAGGACTCTCCTCTAGATATCACAATTGGACCATATGAGACTTATGAAGATGGTTTGTTTGGCTATAAGGTAACGTCAATCCTGGTATTCAACTTTCAGAGGCTTTTGTAGGACCTTGTTAACATCTAGTCTTTCCTGGTGCAATTGTGTGTTACCTTAGCACATGATTTGAGGGTATTCGTTCTTCTATCATTGAGCAACGCTTATTAAAGCTTTGAATTTCCCATGGTTTCTCTTGGGGGAAGGCACAGCCTATGCTCGTTTCAATATGTGTTGATTATTATTTGGACTTATACTGTGCTATGTTTTGATAATGGATGCGTATTTTACAAGTATAACACTTGAATAGATGGCATGCACTTTCCTTGTAAGAAGTTATATAGACTTTTAAACTTCCAAAAGGTAATCCACACCGATTGGAATGAATTTTGTAGTATTAGTGCAAGAAATGTACACGTGACTTTGATGGTGCAATGTGTTCATGAAGATATTCTGGTGATATGTTGAAACAACCAATCTAAAATGAATCCTTGGAGGTTGGTATGCAATGATTGTTCATTGTAGTAAGAGCTGGTTCTAGTGACTACCCTTTGTGTGCAGGCCACATTTGAAGCTTTTATTGGAATTCGCGATGACATGGCTACAAAGCAGTTGAAACTTTTTTCTGATCGCCTACAGGTGGGATTTGTAACATGTCGATTTTTTTGTCTAGAGTATTGCAGTTGTCTTTGCAATTTGTTGATGTGTTGAAGCTACTCACATTGCAAGAGACATTTGCAACCTAATAGACTTGGAGATTTTTGGTGCAATGACAGGAATTGGAGGATAATTTACCAATGGCTTCCAAATTCAAATCAAAGGGTGTCACAGCTTCTCCCATTCGTGTCATACAGCTGCTCTATAATAGCGGGGTCTGAAAAATTTATTTCCTTTTTCTCGTGACCTTTTATGCATACAAGGATGTATCATGTGAAGTTATAGTGATCTTTCTCGTTTAATTGAGTTCTTCATGAAATATTGAGTCTTCAATATTCTAGAGGATAATGTGTTCTAGTGAAGGATTAAACACAAAAGTCATGATACTAGGTTCCAACATAAACAGGTAATGATAATATTTGTAGGAGAAGGTAAGTGCACTTCATAAGAACAACTCATTGGAGTCAAACCACCATCAGTACACTAAAATGTGTATATGTGGGGATTGGAAAATAATGTGGATGAAAAATACTATGGACCATTACAAAAAATAGGAATGAAAATTAGAGTGGATGGAAATTGAAAACCTTGACAGGTGTCCACTCTTCTTCAAGATCCCATTGCCATGGAACATCACAAACCATATTTTTGATCCTTTAGTTTCATATTAAATGGCTTAATCATCAACGTTATTTCTGAAAGTAGCAAAATAGAATGGCGCACATCAAATTTTTAGAAATTAATTATTTTTGATGTGGTCTATATTCTATTCAAAGTTGGAAATTACCATGGATTCTTCAAGTTTGATATAATCCCCAATAATTACACGTTCTGATGTAGGGCAATACGGGTTGCAGGATGTGAAAGGACCTCAAACAGTGGCATTCAATCTGCCCAACGATGATAAGATTGTGAAGGAACGTGGAACCGCCATGGTCATGCTCAAGAACATCTCACAAGCCAAGTAACATTTCTAACTTTTAATGTCCTTTTGAAATTTAATACAAAGCATTTCTTGTTATTTGCACATTATCTCCTGTGAAATTAGTTTGTGACAACTCAGAACTCTTTAGTGTTTTACAAAGATGTTGGCAGCATGAACAAAGGATTCTTGGTGGAGGTCTAACTCTACATTCTGTGGACAACATTTATAGATTTGACTACATATTACTTCCAATTGCAAAAGTCTGTGTGGAGGCATCACAAAGAGAAGATGTGGACTTCAATTCATTTTTCACACACACCATCTGCCATGAGTGCTGTCATGGCATTGGCCCTCACAGTATTGTTACACCTGATGGTCGAGAGTCCACTGTGCGCCTGGTCAGCCCCTCAACACCCTATTGACATTTCTTCGCAAAATTATTTCTGTTCATAACTACACTAAATATGCTAATTTAGTGTGGCATTAAAATCAGAGTGGTCTTAGAGACTTGTCATGTAGCACCAAGTATTGTATGACACTCTCGTTGCCACCCAGTGATTGCAAGACAATTCATGTGGGTTGATGATCAATATGGTGGCTGGCATAAATACATTTGTTAAGTCTAGTTTGGGCTTGTTGCATTCATGCATATAAATTAATGTGTCAGGGCATCCCCACTTTGTCCACCCAACATGCCGCCATTGAACCCCTGCTGTCCGTCTATTGTCACAAGGGAATCGTGTCATTGCCCATGTGTCCTGGCCATTCCAAAATTCCAAATGTATAGTGTGGGCCTGTGCATATGAATCACTGTCCCAGGCCATCCCCTGATTGTTTGCTTAATATGCTGTTGTCAACAACCAATTGTTTTGTGACATTGGAACTGTGACTGCATCAATGCTCATCCACCCTTGCTGTTCCAAAGTCTAAAACTTATAGTAGAGCTGTGCAATGGGATCATAGTTGTATTGGTCTGCAGAGAGCTGATTGTAGAGTCTTGTTGTGTTAAACCAGGAGTTGCAAGAAGTGTACTCAGCTATTGAGGAGGCCAAGGCAGATATCGTTGGCCTTTGGGCTCTCCATTTCCTTATTGACAAGGTATGATTCAGCCTCAGATATATGGGCAATGTGCCTCCTCGAAGTACTATTTTATTATTATCAGGGCTAAAGTTTATCATGCTAAAAGGGTGGGGTCCGGTTATGAAAAACCAGCTTTCTAGCTTGTCATAGTAGGAGTGGTAGGACAAGTTGACCTCCAAAGGTCAATCCGGGACTTAGGGTGGCAGCTCCCATGGGTCGGACTCTAGTTTAGATCCCAAGTTCTTTCAATGTTTCAGGATTGAAAGAGGAGGTCCAAGGAGTTTCACCCATGCTTCAATATTAGGCTCTGACACAAGATGCTTTAATGAGCTCTGAATAGAAAGTCCTTGAAAGTGGCATCTAAGTCCTTATTTGATGTCTCTTTGAGGGACTTTGCAGATAGCTCTTTTGTCTAGTCAATCATGAAGCAAATTGTTGCCAGGACATAGTTCTAGTGCACCTTCTGTGCTCAATTCTATTGAATTTTTATGTTTCCTCATGGCTAAACAGTAGATTAAATTGTTGCAAATATTAAAATAAGAGTACATGGTGCTGCAGGGACTGCTACCCAAAAGTTTGGAGAAGACAATGTATGTCTCGTTTCTTGCTGGCTGCTTTCGCTCCATTCGCTTTGGCCTGGAGGAAGCCCATGGGTATGATAAGACAAAACCTATGCACTTCAGAAAAGCTGTTGATGTAACTTTGTGATGAACTTGAGAGTTTTCTCATATTATAGTTGTCTTGATTAATGAACACCTTTTTTTTACATCATCCCTGTTTGTGGAGCTTGATTTGTGGGACAAACTCAGGTATTGTCAGTTAGCATCATAAGAAACGAAATTTGTTTTGGAATCTATGCAGGAAAGGGCAAGCGCTGCAGTTCAACTTCATTCTGGAGAAGGGTGGATTTGTGTTACATAAGGACGGAACTTTTTCCGTCGACTTTACCAAAGTACTATGATTGACTTCCTTCATAAAACGAGTACTCTTTGTGGGCAATACTGTAGTTGGTTTTTGGTGCTTGTGCTGACATGTGGGCTTCCTAGTGGTCCGTCTGGGCAAGGATTCTGAGCTATATTTATTCACCTGCTATAGATGACCTTCTGAGCCGGTCGTTGTGAGAGCAACAAGGCTCCAGAAACCACCTACGCCTGGTAATCAGTGTCTGGGAACTGGTGCCAGGTGTAATGTGGGGCGTTATTGTTTCTCGGCTGGACATGAAACCAGCCCCACATTATAGTCTGTAATTGGCCCTCAAACACTGCTTACCTAATACATAATATTGACAAGTTGCAGACGTCATACTAGAATGTTGCATCAATTAACATGTTTGTCATTGTAGTGGCTACTACCTCACAAGGCAGATCCTCGCAGATTAAATGCTGTGTTTACACCTCTTCATACTAGAAGCCTGCATCATCCTATGCATGAGATTTGGTAAGTGACCGTCTGATTTTTCTTAACAGGTAAGAGAAAGTGTCGAGGAGTTGAGTAGGGCGATCTTAACGATTGAGGGCACTGGTGATAAAGCAGAAGCTGAAGACCTGTTGTCAAAATATGCGATCATGACTCCTGAACTGCAGCGAGCATTCACAGCTCTGGAAAATGTGCAGGTAACACCATTCATGTGGCATATTTTGGATCATGGAAATCCGTTTAGTTTGCTCAATATGTTGTAAATGGCGTCATACTCAATAGTGAGTGTTTGTTTGCTGTTTGTGCAGGTGCCTGTGGACATTGCTCCATCATTCCGAGTGCTTGACAAATTGACCTGTTGATAAGGCTGCTCCGTTCCACAGTAAATAGAGTCTATAAAACAAGTTTTTGTGTACTTTTAAGTGGACTAGGCTTGAAACTACTTTTATCTGCTTTGCACATTTCCACGGTTCCACCGCTTTGCTCTTTAAGTTCTGGCAGCAAACCCAAGTGCGAGTTGGTTTTTTATTTTTTTATTTAGAAATGCTACCATTGTCTCCAAATCATTTGCGAGGCACAAAGTCCCATAAGCATTTTGGCCAAAATCAATTTCATTGAGTTGGGGTTGAGTTGAACCTGCTGTTTTAACCTTACTACAGAATCAAGTTGACTTTATTGAATTGCCAAGTACGCGAACACATTATTGGTGGTAAAAATGAAGTGCACCAACATGTCTAGCATCTGAATGGTTAAAACACATAGATGTTGTCTGACGATGCTCCTTCCTTCGTAAGATATTCCAGTTGACTCAATTTCACTTGAAGGGAACAGCTGTTGAGCAAAAATAGTCACTAGAAGAGCCAGTTGGTTGGGGAAGCGACATGCTCTGGGATCCTCAATACTTGTAATGTGATGTGAGTCGAAAAATTTGATGGTACAACTATTTTGTTTTCTGTTTCAAAGCCTGGGTCGCTGTCTTCCCCTTCTTGCTTTTAGAAATCTTGTAGTACACTGACATAAAGGCACCCTCTGCACCATATCTGCTTGCACAAAATTCACTCAACTTGTCAGCATTTTTGGCAATCTCAGTGGCAAGCGTCTATAAATTATCCGAGCCCACGGGATTCGGGAGCAAGCAAGTTTTTCAGCATTTCCGGCTTTATAAGGCATCATTGTCTCTCCATGGTAACCAAAATCACTCATTGTCCACCAATTTTGTAATAGGAGACTTTGGTCGGGCCTTACTATATTGGCTCATGTGGGCATGATGATATCTATGGGACTTTTCGTTGGGAGGTGGTCCCCTATTATTTTTTGTTGGTTGGTTTTCATACAAAATCAATAAGCTTGCCACTTGTGGTAGAACTCTATTGTTGCACAAGAATATCCTATATTTACATCCTCTTATCCGCCAGCATGCCCACATCATCAGCAAAAGGAAATAACACAATCAGGGTTAAGGGTAGTTGGTGTTGTGACTCACTTCTCTCGGACAACATTGTACAGTGTGGGGTCAAACATGTTCCAAAACTGAGCCTCGGTCTTCTCCACCACAACATACATGCACTGGTATGACTTATTCTTGCGCAACCAGTCCTTCATGTTCATGGTTGCCTCCACACCATCCCACACCTCCTGCCGTAGAAAAGTCTGGGAGCACCCCAAATACCCACATCACACCACATTTGAGCAGTATCTGTGTCGCCCGGCTGCTTGTCTTTCTCATAGTCTTTCTCCACGTCGAGCATGGTGCCATTCCCTTTCTTCCATGTTCAGTAAACTTCTTGGTTCATGCTTGGAGAGAGTGTGGAGGTATGATCGTCGAACATTCTATATCCATTCATTGTGGGTCAAACACGTTTTGGCATGTGAACTAATATACATAGCACACACCACTAAGAGTTTCTAATCAACAATCCAGAGGACAACTGCAAGAAAGGTAGCAAGGAAGCGTCTCTCCCTGTCAGTGATGCAACCCTCATAACCATTGCCATGTAAGGAACACGACTTTTCGGAGATATTCAAGAAAATTGAATCCATCCCCCACATCCTCTAACAGCAGGTCGCTCAATGAGCGGTTCTGCCCTCACAACTACTGGACATCAAATATAGTATGGCCCACACTAATCATCATTGATCCACATTAATTAATTTGCAATCACTGGGTGGTGGTTAAGAGGGTGTTCCATTACACTTGTTGTTTCATGACAAGCCACAAAGACCACTCTAATTTATGAGGCACCAATTTTACTGTCATATTACATCATGTGTTTGGTGTAGTCTAAATATTCCACCTCGAATTTTAATACTGTACACAAAGTTTGTAGTCAAAATCAAGAGCAAAATTGCAAGAAAAGTAGCAAGCCTCTCTTGGTCTCCAAATGTACCCTCACAACCACCACCATGTAATGAACCATTACAAAGCCATTAATCACCATAAAAATGTCCGCTTAATGCTAGTCTCCAAGCCCATAGGGGTCCTGAGGTGCTAATATCCTCCTGCCCTACCTCCCCTCCACTATGTTGCTCCCTCAAGGTCTCCTGTACCGAGCCCCGGGACCTACTGTCCCACTGCCTGCTGTAGCCGAACCCCCTGGCCCCTGGACCCCTTCTCCTCAACCTGCCTGTCACCACCCGTCACTGGTGGTTGGGCTTCGAGGTTACCTCTACCGAGCCCGGGACCTCCTCTGGTTTAGTGTTCCAGCGGCTAACACCAGCTGGTGGATAGTCAATTGCGAAGCTCCATGTACCAACGAGAATCATTTCAGGCTCCGCTTTTATAGCCACGCTTGCACCATTCAATGAATATTTCCTGACCCAACACCTGACTGATAACTCATTTCTCCTCCCTGCAATGTGTTTTCACCACTTGCAACCTCACATATTCTCTCTCATCCCCCTTCGCACTACCCTCGGCATTCCTTTTACCCAATTCCTCACTTTAGAGCTTCCAGTTCGCAATTCTCAAACAGACCACCTCATGCATGATTTCCCAGTCCCTCTTCCCTTGGTCCCAATCTCGACACGCACCCGGTTCTTCCTCGTACTAGCTAGCCCATCCTGGATCCAATGCCGCTCTCCTCCGGTCACAGCCGCTTAACCTAGCTCCATTTCAGCCACCTCCGAGAGAAAGAAGAGAGAGCGGCCACCGAACAGTTGAACTCTCCTGATCCAGACTCCGGATTTCTCTAGGGGTCCCATTGCCCCCCTGTCCTTGAATGGGCAGCGATGCACCCCTTTTGAGTCACTAAAACTCAGCTTCCGACATCCTAATCGTCACCCTCACTCTAACCGATTCCTAATCAATTCTTCGTCCATCTACCAAATCTAATAACTAAAACATAAGCCTAAAGCTTTAAATTGCATCCCACCCGACTTCACTTTGTTTAAGCTTTTAAAATAAGTAATAAAAAAATCAATTGCAAATTCTTAATAAATTCAAGGCTTAAAAATACATGTGAGCACCATATTGGGCTCACAGCCCCCCAACACGGGTACCGTCCGCCGCGTTTTTAATGATTGCAACAATTAGATCTTGAAGTGAACGATTTACTTTGCCTTGTAACAAAGTATATTTAATCCACTCTCAATGGCGTTCAACATGATTAACTATATCCATACCGCCATAAAAAATCAATCTTCCAAATTTTAGCCATAAAGCTCTCCACAGAACATCCGGATCATTCCACCATGATCGAAGATAAACATTTACGGTTGAAATATGTTGAAAATTATAGTACAGCTTTTGTAAATGAACTTTAAAATAAGACTCATTGGGGCAATGCCTCAAAACATGCAATGAGTGCCATAATTTTTCTTTATCTAATTCCAAAACGTGAGTAAGGAAGTTCTCTTTCTAAGCTTCATCACATAAAAATGACAAAGGAGAATTCTCTCCGCAATTTGAAGTTTTGTGGCATCCACAAAGCTCCAACAATGGATGTCATTGGAAATGATTTTGTTTATAGAGTTCAAAGACGTTTTATATTTGTTAATAAATTTTGCGGAGGGTCTGACCTTTCCGATAGAAGCAAACACCGCGGATAATGCCAACTCTATGATAATGCCTTCATGTCCTTCATTTTTGTCTTTCCTACATAACATATAAAATACCGGCATTCCCTTTCCATCTTAATTAGGAACAATAGCCGCATATAGAGGTAAGTTCTATTAATGTGTTTTGAAAATAAAGTCTAATGCCCATAAATTACCCTTAGAAAATGTCTTTGCCACAACTCTCATGAACTTATCTTAAATAATTACAACAAACGATCATTTCGTTTTTTCTGGGTGCTTTGGTGTATATAGTTGGTGAGAGATGACTTTGCCTAGTTCTTGTAGCCTCATCACTTTCACTTGAGCGGAATCCCAATCATCAACTTTTAAAGAATCTAATAAAACCAAATCAACATTTGAATAAGAATGAAAACCATAATACAAAATAATTCACAAAATATTACAAAATAGATAATACAACATACCGTTCAACTTCATTGAATATATCATTTGCTCCACCTCCTTTCTAATAAGGTAGAATCGAAAAGTGACTCATTCCAATCCTCTAACTATACTCATGATTTTGTTTCTTCGTTTTTGGATGCTAATGCGACCGATGATGTCGACACCATCCGCTTCAAATTCTCCATAACTAAGGACATAACTATTGGGTACACCGGTAGAAATAGTTTATGAATGTCTGTACCGGGTTGGTGTCCAGCATGCTTTGTATGTAACGATATAGTAGTCATTCTGGCGTTTGAACCTTCGATTTATTACCCTTTGTTTAGAGATTTCATTGTTCTAATTTGAAATGAACAATTATATAACCTAGACATTGTGATATTAATTTTTTGTCTTCCCTTAGCACAAATAGAATTCTAATGAGAATAAAGCTCTCTAAGAACCGGACTTTTATGAAATAACATGTGTAAATGGATTATGCTTCCGAGATATCAGAAAGCAAGGATAGTAGAAGTCATAGTCTGATTAGGAGAGGCATGAATTTTCCTATCTACAAACATGTGCAAAGGATATAAGGACAGTTCTTTGTAGGTAAAGGGAGTCAATATCTTTTTTTTGTGATGTCGAACCGCTGCATGGATTTCAATTGACTCAATTTCTCAAGTCTAATTATTGAATGTGTATCTCGGAAGTCTTATGTGAATTTTCCGATCATAATCTGGTGTTCTCATTCCTTCAAAGTGTAACCAGTGTGTTTGTACGGGCTTATAGTTACTGTCTTTCTCTTATGTGAATTGATCGCCATTGAATACGTTGAAATCGGTAAGGAGGGATTCCTGTACCGAACAATCTTACCTGTTATAATTTATATTACCGAGAGTTGGACAATTTGCAATCCTTACTAGGTGCTACTGCTATTGACTGTGATGAGAGAAAAAGTGAGATCTGAGAGTAAAGAAAATCAGAGATATCGTAATCATTGATTGATGTGAGTATTGTGTTCGAGTTTGACATTGAAACCGGGGTAAGACGTTGCCCACCTGCCCCTTCCGATTGAAAAGTTGACTTTGCGAGCGGTAAATGGATGGAATTACTACTGGTTGTGAGCTCCGATATGGAATCGAACGAGTTCGGGCAGTGCTCAGAATGGAAGTCTTCGATGGCCCTCAAACGTGAATTGGCCCTTCCAAATATATCTCTCTAAAAATATCTCTTTAAAACGCAACCCGGAATTGAAAATTAAAATGCCACTTGAAGTTCTCACTATAATATACCCGTCACAAAAACCAATAAGTGTAGCGCATTGTCACTACAAGAAGTAAAGTTAGATGGTTGATTCTTAATCTTTCACATTGCACCGGAAACATGTGTCATATAATTCATGCACAAGTTTAATATGAGTATTGTATTTCATTTCTATATCTCGGACTAATGTCTTGAATTTGAACTAGCCCTTCAACTGAAGCGTTGGCATTTGAGAGCTCTTCAAAGTGAAACTCATATGAGGGAAATTGTTGTGTATATTCATTGCCTTGTCATATCTGAATACATAACATTGATTGGCACCTACGTTAATTTGAATCCCAATCATTAAAGTATCACTTGTGTTCTCTTTTCTCAATGCACGTTACCCCATCGCTGGTTCATTATCTGTGATTGAATGTAGGCAGTGCTCGAAGAGACTTTTGGGCCTAATCAGTTGAGAACCTTGTGTTTCCGAGTCCAACCAATTCCATCCTGATGTCCTTAATATCTTCTTTGAAGTATATTATGTCACTGCCTCTACAGTGAGCAGTAATTCTCTTGCAGCATTGAACTACCGCATGGTAAGAGAGCTGCTCTTTGATTTCACCAAGGGTTTTGACCTTTCAATACCTACAATGTACTAATCTCGGGGAGGAAGTCGAAAAGATAATCAACCACGACCAGAGTTGGTGAAGCTTAAGTCACTTGTATGTGGGGAAATATAACCTGTCTGCAGATTCGGATGGCGTGAGAAGACGAAACATCCCGGTGGCCTGCTTCGGGTGAGTTCTCTCCGTTCATACTGTCTTATTTCAATTTATTTATTACTTGCTAGGACAATAAGCTTGCGGTAATTTAGATTTGAGTGAGGGAATCCAAATCAATGAGGCTTTTAATAATTATGATATAAGTAGATGTGGGGTTTGTAGTGCTTCAATAATAAATCCAACGATTAATATCGAATCCCAATAAGGCTTGAATAAGTCTATCTTGGTAATTAAGTTGAGAGCTTTGATCGATATTTCGGGAAAAGTAAATGAAATGAATATGTAAATGGGTGATTGTTCTTGGAAAGAGGAACATCAAACTTCCAAACCGATTACAAGCACTGAATAAATAAGTAAGATTTGTGAAAAGTGTGTTGAATTGTTAACGTGCATATGTGGTGTTGACCTATTGTCGCAACGAGAGAAAGCATAAATATTTGGATCAAAGTCAGGTAAAAGACAATTGTCAGACTGTGTAAGTAAGAATGGATCTAATGAAAGAAAACTGACCATCTTAGAAGGATATTGCACTGCATCTTCAAGTTACACTAAAAGGGATTAATGAATGAAAGACTATGGTCGACGCAGAAGTGCCCTTGGCTTCGGTAAAGAGGCATAAATGAGATACTTTTGCAAGACTATGGACTATGGTTGTGCTTATGATTTTGCACCGCACATGGTCCAATTAAAATGAACTCACTGCCAGACTATTGACTGGGAAATTAGAGTGAGAAGAGAGACTGGCACTTTTACCTGCACTGTTATGGAGTGTTCTTTTAGGTGTTTTTATTCCCTGCCCATAAACTAAATGTCAATCTTAATCTGAAATGAAACGTTATAACCTGGTGTTTTCCCTAACAACACTTAATTGTGACACCTAGATGTTATACGAATCACCTTTTGAGTCTTCCCTGATTGTTCCCTGGTTGTTTGTGATAACAAAAAACTAAACTACAGACATCATTTCTCTTCTTTCTTGGATGATATTATTTGTGCACCTATTCACCTTAGGTTTAGTTCATACCCTTATTTTCCCACCGCTCTAAAAATGGTAGTATTTAACAACATGAATTTTACCTTGATAAGTACGAACCTATTGTCGTAGTACAAGGTGACTCTCACACAATTTATCTAATGTCACATCAAATTCTTCAATTGCGACATTATGCACCTCATCCCATAATTGAGCATTCAAACAAATTTCACAAGATTGAAGATATTTTTCAACATATGTTGAAGAAATGCCTCCTACTCTAGTATTAATACTTCAATTCTTCCGAGTTTTGGATAAGATTGTGCGAAATGTCAAATATTTGCCACAAGTATGCATATGAGAAGATTGTACTATCAAACTCCAATTCTCAATAGAATGAATCTCTCTATCTTTAGAATATTTCAACGGTGATAGACCAAGTCTATCACCAATGTTTATAACTTTTACACTCCCTTGGATTTTTTGCCATCGTTCAATGATATGATGATTATCGTTTGAATCAATTGGACGTCTATGAGTGTGAGAAAGTAGTCTAAAACTTGCATCACTTTCACAAATGTTCATTAAATGTTGGAACAAACCCACCTTGTAAACAATTGATCATGAGATCTTTACTAGCATTTGTAAAATGAACAAATTTTGGAAAAGATTCAATGGGTACATCGGCAAAAGAAAGTAAAGTATGCTCATCTACAAAATTAGAAATGTTCCCAATCAAAAAAGTGAAGTTTGCATCCCTCCTTCCTTCTTCACACTCTCATCTTTGTTCTTCATCATCTTCAATATCTGCTACATAGTCGAAGATGTGAAAATAGGTCTCTCAGACGGTACTACATGAAGCAAAATTATTACTTTCTTATGGTACTTGGAGTAGCTCCTCTACACTTACTACATCAAATGACTCTTCTTCAAAATCGGAAGGATAAAAGCAATTATCATCCAAGAATTCATTATTTTCTCCATGCTTCAAAACTAATTTTCAAAAGAAATACACACAAAATGAACACACTCACTATTATATTACTCAAGTGAGAAGGAAGTAAAAAGGTTTAGGGGTTTAGGGGTTTAGAGTTCATGGAGTACAAATGGTAGTCAACTAGCACAAGAATCAACAGAATTTTTGATAATTGAAAAGAATCACCGTATGAGGTAAAGGGACGCGTCAGAAATCATCCAGCGTTCAGATTATGGATGATGGTGCGTCAAAGGGTTAATACTGCAATTGGAAATTATTCATTTCCCACTAAATTATTGATAAATTCAAAGGATTCAAATTAAATTAAAAAATACATTTAAAAGAAACAACATTGGCCCCTAATAACATATGAAAATTAATGTGGCATGAAACATCAAAGCCTAATGGACGGTGAACACTTTGTGGTGTTCATTTTTTGCCACACACCTATGATTGGGGAGAACCAACAGTTAGTTACAAATGAGCCGGTTGAGTTTGAGAAATAACCGGTCGAAGTTCAAGACTACAAGGAAAAATACCGGCCATTTTAGAGGAATTTATAGAATATAAACCAATTTAATAAAGGAAAACCGGGTGATGTCAACATGCAACCGGTTGGACTTGCAAGCACTAGGATCTCAACGGTTTTATGATTTCCCCAATCACTGCCACACACTTTGCTAAGAGTTTATGGAGCTCTCTGTGAACTCAGCTCAGTTGCAGGGTTGGATGAGGTGGGCAAAGATTTTCACTGAGCTGGCCGGGCAGGGTTCGGTGAGTTGGGCGGAGATTTTTGCAACTGAATTGGCCGGGCTGGGCAGGGTCGGATGAGCTGGGCAAAGATTTTTGCAACTGAGCTGGCCAGGCAGGGTTTGGTTTCGAGCACCAGGCAAACCTCGGCAATCAAGGAGCGCCTACTGCCGAGGAGTGGTTGTGAGTTGATTTATCGCACAGAGCAGTTGAGTGATCCAAAGAGATTGAGGAGTTTGGAATATCATGAGTAAATAGCCTACGTTTGAGGGATTGAATTTGATCAATATGCATGACTTTACCTATAGCCAGGGCTAAAGGCCATAAAATATGCATAACTTATGGCGAGGGGATTCTGGAATGCTCAAGAACGCCTCAATAGAAGGTGTGAACTAGGAGATATGACAATTTGAGTGGGGTGTTGTCTCGGGACATCATCATGTTGCAGGAATGGCCTGGGAATGGCTCCCGGGACTACCAAGGTTCGAACATGTATAACTTCCTCAATACTTGCACGAATGGAAAAAGTGAGGAGTCCATTGGCATCTATGTGAAGCGTGAATGACAATGAAGTGGTTGCTGGTCAACATTAGACATCATACAAGTAAGTTATGGTGTTCTGAATCTAATGGGGCTTCCAACCCTAGCGGCTAAGGGAAAATGTCTACTTGGCCCCAACTCTTGATAGAGAGACAAAAGGTTTCTTGACAGTGGGGTAGGGGCCCTGCCAAAAATCCTAGAGGCTTATATGGGTGAGGTAGTGTGGCCTCACTCACCTGAGGCCGAACGGCATGGCCTCTATGGGCTTTGACCCAATGTAAGGACATAGTTGCCTAGTATAATTCAGGTAGTTATAGTGTTGCTCCGGTAACGCGATGATTAGCATAAGATTGGACTTTCACGAATTGAAGTTCACATCGAAGAATTGGTTATCAATTAAGGAGTGAATCCCGAAAGCAAAGTAGAAGGGTTGGTTCTCCTCCTATGAACTATAAGGTCCGGGATAGGAGGGGCTAACCATTAGCATGGCGAAATGCGAAGGAATAGTACTCATGACCCTTGCTATATATGAAAATGGTCAATATAGTTAAGGTGAACTAGCAAGGATTGCGACACTATCGGATCCAGGCCTCCTTAGTCCAGTTGTCCAAACCAAAACCGAGGGGGTAGAGTGTTTGCTGACCTACTAAAATTTTATAGTTAGTTGCATCTATCACCAAACACATAAGAAGAAGAGGTGCGGGTGGATCTCCAGACTTCATACAGAAGCTAAGCTACAGTAGCTCTTGAGTATAACCAGTGGCTCGCGCACGAGGCCAATAGAGGTGACGATGGTAAATGGGTAAGGAGCCAAGTCGTCAACCATCAATTATAATTCCTAGACAAGTCTTTTACCGATCATAAGTGGATGTGCCCCTGAATCCATTATCACATACTGGGATGCAACCCGAATATAATTGCCTTGACCTTGAATGCCGGAATTATTCACCATACGCACAACGTTGAGTCCAATGCCACGGCGTTTGCGAACAGGCCTAGTAGCTACATCAGACAAATAAGTTGTTTCTACAAATTCTATTGAGTCATAAGATGTTGTCGGACCCTTGTCATTTGAGGTGTGTGCGTCAAAAGACGCAATGACCTCTGCCGCAAGCCTTGCTTGTTGTTTGGCCATTTACTTAAGTTCCTCAGTGGAAGGGAGGTATGCGGTGGCTTGAGTCACAATGAAAAAAGACAATGATGCCTTACTTTTCAAAATCCACTTGCTAGGTGGAAAACCTTAACCGGTTGGATGGCGGGTGACGATCATTCCATGGCAGTAAAAAAAATGTGTACAATACCTTGGATGCCAATGTATGCACCATATCAGTCGCGGGATTCAAAGCCTCCATGCTTGAATTTTGGCCATTGATAGATTGGCCAGCAATTGCCCATCCAAAAGACAATGGTAGCCTGTCACAATCCTTACTAGCTCCCCTTAACTATATTGATCATTTTCATTTCTAGAAAGAGTCACGAGCATTAACCCTTTGTATTCCGCCATGCTAATGGTTAGCTCTTCCTATTCCGGACCTTATAGTTCATACGAAGGGAACCAACCTTCTTACTTTGCTTTCGGGACTCACCCCTTAATCGATAACCAATTCTTAGATGTGGACTTCCATCCATGGAAATTCAATCTAATGTTGATCATCGTGTTGCCGGACCAACACTACAACAACCCGAACCATACTAGGCAACTATGCCCTCACATTGGGCCAATGCTCATGAAGGCCATGCCGTTCGGCCTCGGGTGGGTGAGGCCACACCACCTCACCCATATAAGCCTCTAGGACTTTTGGTAGGGCTCCTATCCCATCGTCGAGAAATATTTTGTCTCTCTACCAAGAGTTGGGGCCAAGTAGACATTTCCCGTAGCCGTTTGGTCTAGAAGCCCCCAGCAGTTCCAGACCATCATAACTTCCTAATATAATATATGATGCTACTAAGAAACCACTCCATCTTCATTTACGCCTCATCTTATTTCGGCAAGTATTAAGAAAATTATGCTTGCTCAAACCTTGGCAGTCCCGGGAGCCACTCCTAGGCCACTGCTATACCAGGGCGTTGTCCCAAGACAACACCCCACTCAAATTGACATATCTCCTAGCTCACACCTCCGATTGAGGTGTTCTTGAGCATTCTAGAATCTACACAACATAAGCTACGCATAACTCATGGTCTTAACTTCATTCTTCCTAGTTTCCGTGGATGGGAGGCGTTCCCAACGCCCAGGGCCCTTACCCATAATAAGATCATTTGGGCCCTCTCACTAACATCACCACAAGTTCCGGGTGTCATTCCGGGGTCCTCTTTATGCCCATGGTGTTTCGGGCACTCCTTATGGGGAGGTGCGCGACACAGACGTGTCTGACCACTTTGATTTGCGGGATCATTGTCCCTAGCTTGTAAGGTCTTCATAAGCTTCCATATGGTCGAAGGTGTATCTCGTGACATGGATTGATTACGTGTTACAACTGCTGAAGTCACCACCTCCCCTGAAGCCCGAACATATAGTAATCGGGAGTCGACAAACTAGTCTTAGCTCCGAGTGGAGCCGGTGATTCCAAGATTTGTCCAGATGATGCCAAATTCTTAAACCTCTCCTCCAAGGTGCCAAAGTAACTCTCAATGACAATTCATGTACCAAACAACTCTCAATGACAATTCATCGGCAATCACATACACATACTCCTAAATAAATTTCAATGTTCACAACTTGCTCCCCAATAATTTAAGTATGTGGTGTTCAAATGCCTCCCCTTTATTATTATTTTTAATCAAAACATCCTCTTATGCCAAGTACCTCTCCCCAATCCGATGTGATAGAAGAATAAGCCAACCACAAATTTGCCGCATTCTCACGCCCTTTACGTGTTCGCAAATGCTCCCGCGAACTCTCCTTACGATATTTCACATCTTCCGAACCCAAAAACCTTAATATCACTTAAGGCGATTATAAATGTTGATATCGGATTGTCTCCGAGTCCCTAACTTTGTTCATGATTTAATAAAAACAACCTTGGTAAAAATACTTTTGCAAAAATGTGTCCTTCATTAACTAAAGAATGATACCGCCATCCCATGAGATTTTAATGCCTCCCCCCAATATGGGAGTGTATTGTATTTTAGTTTTAACAATTTCTTTGTTGCCAACTCAAATCTTCGGTTAATAAAATAAATGAAAATAAAATAAAAAGTGAAAAATGTGTCGTCATCCTTACAACTAATGTCTGGTGGTGGGGGGAGCTGCGGGGTAGGTCATTGGCGGGGGGGGTAGGTAGATGAGGGTAGGTAGTTGGGGGGTGGACCTAGTTAGGGGGGTATAGGATAAAGTACCCGGTTGGGGGGGGGGAGAAAGGGGAGGAAGGGAAGAGGAAGGAGGGAGGGAGAAGGGAGAAGAAGGGGGGGCAGCCAGCTTGCCACTGGCCATTGCGACATGTTGTAGCTCAGCTGCCAAAGCTAGTAGCTCCCGGAGGGGCTCCTCCGCCTCTCCTCCTCATTTTTAATTTTTTTTAATGAATTCCTCTCTAAATTGGAATCAAGAATGTTCTTCATATGCTCAATGATGTGAATTCAAGCTTGCAAACGAACAAATGATAAGAAACTTTGTGGACAATTCAATAATTAATTACCACAATTCACATTGATGTATCATTTACAAGCAAACATTATTCTTCTTGTTGCTCTATAAATCCGCGGTGTTTTTCGCTCCAACACTCCACAACTTTGTCACTCTTTGTCCTCACGCCCTCCCTTGCGTGTCATATCTCAATAATGAAAGGAAAAAAAAAACAGGTGGGTTCTTGCCAAGTGAAAAGGAAGAGAGTCAAACCCTTGTAAGAACTTCAATTCTCTTTTCAAATGCACACAATGAGTCAAGTTATCTCTCATTGTCAACCCTAAACCCCCACCCTTAAGCGTCGTAATCCGGGTGGAAGTCTAAGGTGACATGTAACTAATTAATGCTTCTAGCCCCTTAGCGTTGAGTCATAGTCATCTCAATGATAAAACTCAATAAAAACACCCAATTCTTTATTCAAAAGAAACGTGAGGTGACAAGTATTGATAAATACATTTATCCTTCTTAGTTACTGCCCACACCATCACCCACTAAACATCAACCCACAATCCAACTTCAACTACCACACTAAACCACTTGGACTAACTGAGATCACTCTCACTTAGTTTCACTAATCCTTAATCAATCCTAGATTCACTACCCTAAATAAAATCTTACTATACCTAAATCCCAAATTAGTGACCGATGTATGATTAATCGTCTCCTCCCCCCTGTCACAGCCCAGCACATCCAGCAGTAGCATGTAGTCACAGGTTCAGTGACCCAGCAGCTTCAGAGGCTTCGACCCTTCGGCAGTTAGCCCCTGTCCTAGCTCTAGCTCTGTAACCTCAGCTGCCTTTGGTCGACTGCACCCACAACTGCTGACCTCTTCTCCCCTCTTTACCAATCAGCTGAGTTAGAACCCAAGGCGCATCACCCGTGAGCCCGATTGTTGTCCACCTTCCATGTCGATAAGCTCTTCCTCTTCTGATCCCCTGTTCCCAACCTCGGATGTGGGTTTTCGAGGCTCAAAGTCCCCTGGAATCGCAGTAGCCATTGCCGACAACGGCAGATTGGTTGAGTTCCTTGGCAGTTCAGCGCACATGTGCTCACTGAGAGCTCGATCTACCTGCATGATTCTTCCCCCCCATCCATCACTCAAAACTGATTGCCACCCTTGGCAGAAGCATACTGAATTTGTTGAATCAGTTGGATAGCCGATCGCGGCACCTAAATTCCGCTCACAGCTCGGCGTTGGTCGAAGGAAGGAATGAATTTTTCATTCGGCCAATGGCCACCTGCCTTTCACCTCGTTTCAATTCAGCTCAATCCCGACCCATATCAGTCTTTTCTCATCCTTCCTCTCTCTTGCTGGACGTCTGTTTCCTCCGAAACATCTATCCACAACCCACAGCCGACATCCTCTTAATTCCTAGTCCGTTCCCTCCTCAGATCATACCAGTCTGCCAACCGCTTCATCCACTTCCAAATCCCAGCTATCAGCTAGCCATTGTCGCATCAGGTAAGGGATCTTGCCCTTACCTTGTTCAGCCACATTACCTTGTCCATTCACTAAACCCTGACCAACGTCCTGTCATTCAACCACCGCTGCAGACCAGAACCTTCAGCCTCCCGGCCAGCTTCCTCAGAGAGAGAGAGAGAGAGAGAGAGAGAGACAGCCGCTTCCTCCACTTCCCGGGCTTAGCCTTTTCGAACAGTAACCGAAATTCACTAGGGTACATGGCCCAGGGGTCTAACTCGGACACCCCTAACACCCCAAAAGGTCACTAACCCAGCCTTGGCAAACGCTTCCCCCGCCTAACTCAAACATCTATTTGACCCAACTTGCACACCCAATCCCCCCAGTTTAAACTCTACATCCCAACCCATTAAGCCAAGCTCTATGCTATCATTCTAACAACACTTTACCGAACACCCTTCTCATCCACAACCCAAAACTAAACACACCATTCAAACTATCTCAATCAAGACCCAAACCTAAACCTTGCACTCTTTTTATGCTTTTTGATTGATTAATAAAATTCTGAACCCGAATTTAATTGTAGCCAAGGGTTAAGAACAACTGTGGGCTCATTTCTGGGCTCACACTCATTCTACCACAGAAGAATTCAAGAGTGTAAGTAGGGGGAGAAAAACTGAAGATTTATTGCAAAAACATGCAATTTTCACCTCACACAAGCTCTCTTCACACACTCACTCATAATGCTTGACTTGGCAAGAATGCCAAGCCAAAAAAAAGGCTCCTCACTTAGAAGCATCTTTCCAACTTCTAATATTCATCCATCCAAATATAAATGAATGAAATCCCACGGATAAGGTACGGCTACCGATGCCGCATACCGTGACAGATACCTCAACCCAATGTGACAGTAACCCTTATAAACACTAGCTTAGTCTTTCATGTGACCTATTTTCAGGGATGTTTTTGTTTGATTATTTTAAGTGATAGAAAAACCTTAACTACAATAACATATGAATAAATTATCAATAAATTTGTAATCAACAATTATAAGCTTGATAATTTGTAAAGGATCCTCTTTCAAAACACATGTGTTGTATAGCCCCTATATTTATATACCAAGTAAGATCTGATTTTTCCTTCATTATTAATGCAACAACATAGAGTTTGTACACCTTCATAACAACATTAGATTTTGTTGTTATTATTAATAGCATTTACAACTATTCTAATCTTGCATTCTTTGATTACATGTCTATATTTCTTGTAGTAATTTTTTTTTATCAAATAAAGGTTTCTCCGTTTCAAAGGTTTTAGAACTACATTCTCCTTTTGAATTGAAGAATTTCTTAGGATTCTTATTAAATATAGGCTTTCCATTATTATTATTTTTTGTAAAGGGCTAAATGTGTTATCTGAAGTTAGATTCAATTTTGTTTAAGAATTTCCTCTTGTATTGAGTTTGTAATTAAAGATTGTTATGTTAAATGTGATTGTCTTCGTCAAAGTAAATACAACCTATTAATTTTGAACTACTACACATCCGGCAAACAATTGTTCCAAATGGGCTTGAAATACATGAATGTGTTTTGTAATACTATCATTTTCTTTCATCTTTAATGTGTGCAGCTTATCCTTTAGATACAATTTGGTCACGACGTCTTAAGATTCAAACAATCTTATTAATTTTGTTCATGCTAATGTTGTTGTCTTGTATTATTGGATATGCGAGACTACATTATTATCAAGGCCATTGTTAATTATTGTAAAAATCATTGTTCTCTATCCTCCACACATTCATTCTTTCTGCTCTTACAACAAGCAAAGGAACAATTCTAACAGCTATATGTGTTATTGTAGGTGCCACTGGTGTTACTTATGTTTTGTCAACTAATGACCATAAGTTTTTTTGCCTTGAAGATTAATGTGAGTTTGTGTTTTCAAATGTTAAAATAGTTTGTCAAATTTAGAAACGTGACTCGTATCTATTTTTTGTGGCATTTAAAAAAAATGATATCAATTATCTCCCTTCCAGATTATATTGTGCTCAAATTCAAGAACTTGGCATAAATTGAGTAAGGGGAAACAATTAATATATCATCTGAAAAGTAGTATAGTCTTATAATTCTTTCATCTCTCTCAATGCTTGAATGTATGACCTTTCATTTCTAAGGTTAATCATATCGAGTATATCAAGCATTTCGTCTTCCTTATCACAAGTGTCTTTACAAGTGATTGATCTTATACACATGGTGAAGACGAAGACGAGAGGTCAAAAGAAATTAACTTAGTTTGATACTATGTTAGAATTATAAAAGAAGTATAAAGATAAGACATAATGCTAAGTGCAATGAAATGAAGAAAATTTACGTATTAATAAATATACATTTTGTACTTATCCAAGAGTTACAAAGAAATGTCACAACTATATGTTTAAAAGGTTACAACTATTGCTACAGAAGATTGCAATTCTAGCTTTATTTCTACGTATAGTTTTTCACTAGTACACTCTATTATGTATATAGATCTTATAGGGTAGATAATATTGTTTGTAGTGATTTTTATCAAGCTCCCCTAGTCAGAGACAAATGAATGTTTCAAAAATTGAACAACGGACTAAATTCATTAGCACGTAGTTTTTTGAATGATTATATAAAATGTTATGAATCGAGTACAATGATGCACCAAAATGATCGTTTTATATCAATATACTTAACCTATTAATTTACCATATTTCAAAAAAGTAAATAATATATTTAAAATCATATTTAATTGATGTACTTCCAAATAATTCTTAAAAAAATCATGTATTTCCAAAATAAAGATACAATGGCACACAAGATAAATATTTTTGAAAATATGGAAGGTCTTGCTTATCATTTTGAGGTAGTATATATTGAATATAACTTTTTACCTGAAAATTTTGAAATTTCAAATGATCATAGCAAAAACATTCGATTACATACACTAACAAAAGGGTTTTTTTAATTTAAAAAAAACATGTTGATGGAGGTTTGTGCATGATGTTATGCATAACATGATGGTTTTTTAAAATGGAATTGATGGTTTTTTCAAGATAAGTATATTCGTAAATTCTAGATTAATTTCTTTTATATGATTTTTAAATATAAAAGTTGAATCTTCAACACACTTAACAAATGTTCATTTACATCAAGACAAGAATATAAATCTTATCGGGACACCAATTGAACTCTAAACAAAAAAAATATAAATTGGAAAAAAAATATGATGAAATAATAATTTGTTCGTCAATGACAGTAAATCATCACATTAAATCAAAGTTTATAATAGCAACATTTAATGAAGGACATAAAAAGGCTATTTATATGATAACATCTAACCATCCTATGCCAATTCTAATATTTTTTATAAATATTTTAGAGCATTTACTTTGTAAAGTTTCATTAGCATGTAAACATTATATTTGTGATGATTTTAATATAGATTTTACATGTCACTATGTGATCATATGTGATCATTCTAAATACAAGTTAGTCTATATTTGAGTTTATATTCATCCATGATTTTACATATCAATTATTCGTCAAGTTCGATCACCATGGTTGTACGTGCGTTGTAAATAATTTTACAAAATATTTGAAAGAATGAAAAAAAAAATGGAATTTTTTATTCCTCAAAATGTATTTATATTATAAATCATTTAATGTTAATATATAAAATTTTGTGTATGAAATTTTAGCTCTAAATTAAATTTAGACTTGCTAAATGTCTATCATCACCTAACAAACACCACATAAAGTATATGTTAAAGCTTAAAGTTATTTTGATCATCATTACAAATTAATGACAAAGCATTTTTCCATGACATTTGTCATGGAGGATTTGATACTATAACCATCATTTCATTAATATGATAAATAATGGGTGATCACTAGTAGTAATTCCTTATAGTCTAGAGATGCTTATATCAATTTTCTCAATATTATTGCAAAGTAGATTAATAAAGTTGAAAGACAAACTAAAATATTGTGATCACAATTATTTTATGGAAAAATGTATTTTAAAATTAGATGAAAATCACACAAAAATTGAGTCAGAACTTCTAATGACATTCATTCATGTACATGTTCAAAGATATGTTGGACAGTGTATAACAATATAAGTCAAAAATAAAAAATAAAAAAATCTATAATATTGTTTTTAGGCAACAACATTTTTCATTTACAAGACATGAAAATGCAATATAAAAACAAGAGCTGATACTCGATTTGTGCAACAATCACATATTTTGTACACTACAACATTTGAATTATTGAAACTTCTGAAACACTTCTAAGTCACCTTCGAATGATGACCATACATTGTCTTCAAGAAAAAATAACAATGAAATAAAGATTAAACTAAACGCAAATGTGAAACAAGCACATTTGTTTATATGTGTCATGTATACATCACATGTAGAAGAAAAAAATATAAGTTTGTGCGATTTGATATGAGGACAATTGTATACTCAATTACAATGGCAATGTGCACAATTATTCCCACCTAAATCAAGACATAAGAAAAACCACTCAACGTCGAGGATGCAAAGTTTGTACTCTCCAATCAAAAGGTCATAGAGGAATGAATGAAGATCGGCAAGCCTTGAAAACAAGGCCACAAATATGTTTATACTCGGTGCATTATAAGAAATATAAAAACCTAAAATATAACATGTACATCATAGTTTTTTAAAACAAAAATCTTATTTATAATATATAGACAATTAAATATTTTAATGTATTTTAATGTATGTTCAAGTTTATGAGAATAATTGTAATCCACAACAACAAACCCTATATATACATCCACTCAGTCCAATTATTATTCTCTCAACCCTTTTGTAATTTTATTCAATTAAGTCCATATGACCTATGCTTGTACTCCAATTTGCATGGTAGAGGCATCTTGGAAATATGGTCTTGGAATCAGTTGGATGGCCATGTAGTGTAAGCAAGCACACTTGGCAATGTGTGCAAAGTCGCTTTGAGTGAAAGCAATTTTCTTCAATGTGTGCAAAAAAATGATTATATATATAATTATTAGGTGTTATAATTTCGGGTGATAAATGAGTAGCTTTGGTCCTTGACCAACATTTGAGAAGAAGGTGCACAAAATCCAAGAAAGGTTTGGTTATAGGTATATATAGTAAATAACCATGGATTGGCACAAGCAAAGTGGACAACTACATTTGTAGTCTTTCATAAGAAAAGATAGAGCCTCACGGTTCTACCGTTCTCTTGTTTTAAAAAACTTCACTCATAAAGGTTTCAAGCAACCATTGCATGGTCTACATGACATATTGTATGAGACTCCAACAAGTTTCAAATTAATTTCTTTCAGTTTAGGAGATAAAAATACATACAGGTACAAGGAGGAAGTGGATATAGGTCATCACAAAAAAAAATCATGTGTATTAAATCAATGTCATTTGTACAAGCCGAATCTCATACCTTTGTGTTATTTGTTTTCATATATGCATGGGCCCAAATGAAAGAAGAAAAATAATAACTAACTATAGTGTTTATGATAAACATATGTGGGGTGGGTTGTAGGCATAATTATAGGGTGACTCACCTTTCAATACACTATAGTGTGGCCCACGATATACACCAAAGCACATGAAAATAACATAGACCATATACTTGACATAATCGTTTTGCATCAATCTCTCCACATACATGTCCTACCAATGCGCCTTTATTGAAATTCATATTAGTACATAAAGAAATTTTTTGTAGACTTTCTATTTTGGACAAATAACATATTCAAAATGATTATTTTTGAGGAAATGATTTAATTTTTTATTTGAGAATAAATAAATTACTCTAATCTTAGATTCAAAGCTGCCAAGGTAGGATGGATGTAAATTGGATTTCACTTTGTTGAAAGTTTCTTGAGTTCAAGTGTCCATATGTTTGAATCAAGGATGGTTTACGTTTGGGTCAAAATCCAAAGACAACTTTGTGATTCAACGATTTCCGTGGTTGAGAGCATGAAATTGACCCCCGAAATAGTTGCGGATTACCTATATATATTGCACAAACACATGACCACATTGTGCACAATTGAGACACCACACCTCAAACAAAGTAGACATGCATGATTCAAGTACTTACCTTAATTGGATACTTATATTTCATTGGTACGTGGTTCAGTGTGACTCCAAAAGAAAAAGAAAAAGAAGATATATGTATATGAAAGAAATTGGACAACGTGCTCAAAATATGATAACAATTTTAGGCTCAATAATCAACATAGTGATTTGGGAGACCTGTACGACCATTTAATGAGCACAAGAATCTTCACTTTGATATTGATTAAGATATTCATGTGGGCTCCCAAAACCATGAGGAAAGTGGCTATGGACTCACTTTGGATGCGACAACCATCTCGTACTAATTGCGTGTTTTCATACCCTAGGACGATCGGTAAAAGTAACCATTTAAGACCTATTCATCCAAGTTGCGTATGGCAGACGTTAAAGTACCTCCTACGAACTTGTAGGAGGAGGCAAATACAAGTTGGGGAAGCCAATAGATTATTTTTAAAGATTTTCTCAACCCAACCGAAAATTGTTGCCCATCCTGCCCAACTTCGGAAAAATATTGCCCTTGCATTCTTGAAGGTTGTTTGCCCACAAATCCCATATCGAGTGCACTTCACCTTGAAGGTCTAAAAGTCCAACATATATGTGCACTTCCAATTAGTAAATAAGCAATTGGACATCGTTCTTAAAACACGATAACAATTCTAAGCTCAATAATCAACACAGTGATTTGGGAGACGTATATTAGCAACCAACATTGGAATGAGACTAGAACAAAACAAAGAACCATCCAACCAAATGGGGAATAGAAAAAAGGATCAACGAACGAGAGCAGAAACGGGAGCAACAAACCACCAACACCAAGACATAAGCAAAGATGGGAGAAGGAGCAGCAAAGAGAAAGGCCATGGAAGCATGGTAATTCCGGGTACTAGGTCCATATATACAACTAATGAGTTAAGAAGGTATGGGTATCAACCCCGGTTGTTATCCGGCCATGGAACGTGTAATAAACCCGGATACCACGAGGGTATTTAGGGGAGACCATTAAAGTTTCCGGTTATTAGCAAGCCTTGTAATTAAAGGTTTAATAAGCTTAGAATTAGTAAGTAGTGAGTAGTGGACCACATCCGCCACTACACTAAATAGGTAGATTAGTGTTAGATGAAGATTAGTGTTAGATGCAATAGTTACGTCGACTATTAGTGTTTCCAACACTAATCGACCTATTTAGTGTAGTAAGATACTTGAGAGTGGTGAACTCATTAAGAATTAGTAAGCTACATAGCAAGCCACTTAGGATTAGTATGCTCCATGTGATTAAATACCATATTGCCCACATAGGTGAGGTAACCAAAAGTGCCAGTTAATGACTTCTTGGACTACTCTCTAAAACTTCCCTGTACCTAGATTGTATTTGGTAGATCGTAGGACATAATCTACCACATTAGGGATGGAAAAGAAGATGAAGGAGATATGTTCTCTTTTTAAAGAGTGTGAAACAATATAACTCATATTCTTAAAAGAACTAGAAGATATGGGCATGTAGGAGGACGGCACATGTTAGACACCACCTCCTATTACATATAGAGTTAGGATTGGTGTTAGAACACCTTATTCACAACAATAGGCTACACGAGAGCTAGGTCCTTCATATTTTTCATCATTATGAATACAAGAGCTTCAAGTTAGAGAGAATGACTCAAAGATGCCTCTTTGAGAATTGATAAGAAAATATGAGGTTGGTAGAGGCATTATCACCCGGATAGAGATGAAATCTCCTCTTCATGGTAAGAGAGTGTCTAACAACAACTTGATTGCTATTAAATTGCTCTCTACACATGCTCCAACGAAAAGAAGTTCCAAGAACAAAGACTAACAATTAGGGGACTAGGAAGAAAAATCGAGAGAGAAAAAAAGTTGTTGGAACGAAAGGAACTTGGTTACTTGGCTACTTGGACACTTAGTTAGTCGTTGACAAGAGACTTGTTATTTGGTAACTTGGGTACTTGGTTGCTTAGTGATTTGGAGGAAAAGTTAACTTGTTACTTGGTTAATCAACTACTTAGCGATTTGGAGGAAAAGTTAAGTTGGTTACTTGCCTACTTGGATACTTAGATACTTGAAGAAAAAAAAAAAAAAACTAATTATTTCAAAAGAGGAAAAGACAACTGAGGCACATGAAGACAAAACAACGCTACAACATATGAGGAGAAGTTGACACGATCTAGATCAATGCTTAGAAGTAGCACTTGAGCTTAAAAAGACAACTGCGGTACATGAAAAGTTACAACACACGAGGGGAAGATAACAAATCTCAATCAATTCTTAGAAGTAACACTTGAGCTTAAAGAGACAACTGTGATACATGAAGAAGTTCAGCACAAGAAGAAAATTATGAACAATCAAGTTGATAAATTAGAAGCAACATTTGGTCGGACGAAACTACTTGAAGAGATATCATCAAGAAAATAGTTCACTACAAAAGAGGATTTTAAAGTTATACTTCAAAGTCCATGATAATGAATACAAGATAGAGGAGCTTTGACAATGAGAACGAAGACACCTACCAATACAACAAGGGAAGACATCCGAAAATCAAAAGAAGATAACAACAAGTGACAAGGAGATTAGCCATCTTAATCCGAATGACACTGTAAATCACTACGATACGGTCAACCCTAGGAATAAGTGGATGAAGTTGAGCACTACAACCTACATGACCATTTAATGAGCACAAGAATCTTCACTTTGGTATTGATTAAGATATTCATGTGGGCTCCAAAAACCATGAGGAAAGTGGATGTGGCCTCGGTTTGGATTCGATAACCATCTCGTACTAATTACGTGTTTTCATATCCTAGGAAGGTCGGTAAAAGTAACCATTTAAGACCCATCCACCCAAGTTGCGTATGGCGGACGTTAAAGTACCTCCTATGAGCTTGTAGGGGGAGGCAAATACGAGTTGGGAAAGCCAATAGATTCTTTTTTGAGATTTTTCCAACCTGACCAAAAATTGTTGCCCGCCCCACCCAACTTCACCTTCAAAGCCTAAAATCCAATATATATGTGCACTTCCAATTAGTAAATAAGCTATTGGACAACGTGATTTCATTCCACAAGTGAAACCATCAATAAACCACGTAATTAACTTGGAGGTCAAAACATTACGAAATCCTCATTAACATTGAGGTTATAGTTTATGTGACTTGCCATTTGAAAGTGTCTTTTTCATTCTAAGATGAAACTTAAATTAGTGTGATGATTTAATACGCATATTTTATAATAAAAAAAGGGGTAATGCCTTCTACCTTCACAAGTATTCATACGCACTCAAACTAATTAAGTGTGATTATATGTAACTAAGCCTAACTAACTGTAATTGAGCGCAAGGCCTAAGTTTCTACATGTATTCAATACACATTTGAGCCAAATAAGCCTGATTAAGTATTACCTAAAATATTATAATACATACATATTAAACCATATCTCTAATTTAAATTTCAGTTTAGAATGACAAAGACACTTTCAAATTCTAAGTCACAAAAATTATAACCTCAATGTTGATGAGGATTTTGTAATGTTTCGGACTTCCAAGTTAATTACATGCCTTATTTATGGTTTCACTTGCAAAATGAAATCCCAATCAATTGCTTATTTACTTATTGAAAGTGCACATATATATCAGATTTTAGATCTTGAGAGTGAACTGCACTCAATATGAAATTTGTGGACAGGAACTTTCAAGAATGCAAGGGCAACATTTTTTTCGAAGTTGGGCAGGGTGGACAACAATTTTCAGTTGGGTGAGAAAATCTCAAAAAAATTCTGGGGTGCTGCCTCAGCCCATATCTGCCTACCGTTGTGTATATCTAAAGGCTAACATTCTCCTAGCATCGGAACGCTTCAACCATAGCCCTCCTTCCCATTACGTCCTAATGATCTCTGGATCAGGAAGATAATATCTCGCATTGTGCAATCTACAAGCTCAAAATGGAGATAATCAAGGTGGAAAATGTTGGTGTCGGGTACATACAGAGAGGCTAAAATCGTTTCAATAGAGAGAAGATTGTTCATGCATCAATGACAGAAGATTGCTAATACATAAGCTTACATCGCAGACTTTTCGTATAAATAGGAGCACAAGGGAAGCACATAATAACAGAACAAAGTTTCCGAGAAAGACGAGAATACTCAGGAGCTTCAATGTGCACACACTGATGTAAAGTTGGAAACAACTCAACGAAGCCGACTTAGCAAGCAGGGAAGGAAGATTGATCGATCGATCGATCGACAGACAATATTGGAGCAAGCAATTCGATTTTACAGAGGACGGGAGAGATGGTGGGATTCCAGGAAGAAGAGCAACTGGGGGAGTCGTTGGACGTCCTAACCCCCGCGGGTGTTCGCACCGGGCTCTCCAAAAAACGGTGAAGTCTCAATTTCTTGCTTGCTCATGGCAATTCCATAGTTAGTAGATTGTTTAATTTTTTGCAATCTGGCAATCTGGTGAGTTTTTGTGTGTGGCGGTGATTTTGTGATGCCCATCTGGTTTGAGTTTTGGAGGGGCGGTGTATCTTGATGAAATAAGAGCAGTGTTGTTGTTTCTGTCTTGAGATTCGCGAAAGTTGTGTTTTTTGTGTTTCTGGACTTTTCTCATGACAAATAAGGTAGAAATACCATAACCCGTGAAAATAAGGTGATTCGCATTGAAGATCTGGTCTGACAATCACGAGATAATTTTCCAAGATAGACGACAAGGATTCGTGAAGAATGCAAGTTGTTTCATATTTTTCTGCCCTATACATAAAATGCTACAATTTTTCAAAGTGGAAAGTTGTCCAATCCCCTCCTCGTTCGCTAGATTCTCCCTACACCGAACACGGTAATCCGCATTTCCATACAAAACATCGCCTACATCGGTTATCTCATGAGTACATTAACACTTGACTCCCATTGGCTACACTAAGTGTACACGCATTGAAGTTGCTGCCGAGCCATGATCGGTTTTAGAAATGGCACTTCACCATTATGACGGCGGTCTAGTGCACGGCTAGAGGGTGGTTAACGGGTTATGGTATTTCTACCTTATTTCTAGTTGGTGGGTTGTTTGTTTTGGGTTCGGTGTCGTGGGTTTGTTGGCTTTGTCTGTAGGTCTGAGACTATGCATCAACTTCTTTGTTTCAACAACAAATTTCTTAACCATTTTGTGTTCACACTTGGACGTTATTTGTTCTTGTTATTTTTGGTCCACTTTATTTAATGTGGATGTTTACTATAGTATATATATATAATTTCTTCCTAAAATGCATTGAATGAAATTTAGTTAATTTTACTTATTTCGGCAATTCTTAATTATTTATTTTAAAAATTTCGGATGATAAATGAGTAGCTTCAATCCTTGACCCGCATTTGAGAAGAAGGTGCACAAAATCCAAGAAAGGTTTGGTATAGTAAATAGCCATAAATTGGCATGAGCAAAGTGGACAACTACAATTGTAAACTTTCATAGTAAAGGAGAGGGCCTCACGGTTCTACCTTTTCCTTGTTAGTTTTATCTCCCTCGTGCTGGAATCAATATGGTGGGTTTTTGTGTTGTTTTATTTGATTTGATTCAATTAATTAATTTTTTTGATTTTTTTGGGGGGTGATTACGGTGGTTTTATGATGCCCATTTCCTCCGGGTCTTGGACGGGAGGTGAATCTTGATGAAACAAGAATGCTGTTTAATTCATTTATTTATTTAAAAAAATTTGGGTGTGTTGAGTTTCTAGAATTTGCTCATGGCAGTGCAGTAGTGGTACCATAGTTGGTGGTTGATTGTTTTTGGGTTTGGTGTTGTGAGTTTTGATTTCTGTCCCTCGCGCAATCAATCTGGTGGATTTTTGTGGTGTTATGTGGTGATTTTGTGATGCCCATCTGTTATGGGTTTTTGGAGGGCCGGTGAATCTTGGAGCAAGAATGTTGTTGTTTCTGTTTGGAATTTGCAAGAGTTGTGATTTTGCATACATCCGTTGTAAGCTGGCCTCTGTTTTGATTTGGTGTTGGGTTTGGTGGTGGAAGGCATTTGGTGCACGCGGACGGGGATTACCACCGAGCAGGTTTGTGCTCTCTCATCCTCTCTGCCTTGGGGTTCTGCAACCTCGCTCTTCACTAAAAAACATTGAAACCCAAATTTGCAAGTAAAGAATGTGTGTATGAATATTATGTAGTTGCTTGTAATATGTGTGGATGGTTGCAACATAACTAAGTGAATTGCGACCTCACTTCGGCTTTTGCAGTGCATGTGTGGCTGTTTGTGGAAAGCACGCAGGAGTTGCTGGTGCAAGAACGTGCAGATCGCAAGGACTCATGGCCAGGGTCATGGGACATTTCCAGCGCCGGCCACATCACGGCGGGCGACACTTCTCTTTTAACTGCCAGGCAACTTCAACACACTCGATTGATTTGTTACATTTTGTTGTTCGCGGTTTAACAATATGCTTGAAAGAAGAAAAGAAAAAGACATATCGGTGTATATACACTGATGTGAATTTGAGCCCATTTGAACTATAGTGGACATGGGTGAAGCGTTTGACACTCTAGGGTTTAATGCCTTCCTTTCGGGAGGTGGGCTGTAGTGGTGTGCGTTCACCTCTCTAAGTACAACTTGCTGATCTAGGGAGGTGTAACAGGGGGTTGCTGATATCAAGTTTTCTTTTGTTCAGTACACTCCAAACCCTGTAAAATCAACCTCCTTAATGTCATTCCTTCTCTTATGTCCAGAACCCCTAGGCGGCAGATGTTCTCAGTTTAAATCTTACTCCTTAATTATCACGTTTCCCACCCATATATCAAGGGTTTTGACATAAACATAAACCACCAAAGAATTCAATCACATGCTTGCACGCAGCATGCTGTCATCATTGTAATTATTAACATCGTTGCAATGTTGACTTTGTGTTATTCCATAAATACATATGCCACACTAATTCTCTTTTATCACACATCCATGTTAACACTACAGTGTTCCTTAATATCATGTGCACTTTGGTTGCCACAAGCGTGATATGACAGAGTTTCGAGTGTATCAGGTATGTTAGGTATTTTACGGATGTTTGGAGTTTTGGAGTTTAACAGCATGCTACATAAGGTCAAGAGTTCAGAGTTGGTAACTTGAGAGTCTTGCTTAGGCATAGAAGGCTGGTAGTAAAGATTATCTTCTTTCAGTTATTTTTTAACAAATTGCGGAGGAAACTTTGGGATTCAAGGGTATATGAATGCTTGCTTTGGAAACCGTAGCTTGGATTTTACTTTGAGATTTTTATGTCCTTCATGTGAGTAATGTAGTGGTTGACCTTCGGCAGGAGGGAGCTAGAGGAGGAGCTTGGCATTTCACTTCCAGCAGATGCATTCGAATTGCTCTTTGTTTACTTACAAGAAAGGTAAGTGGGCTTGCTGTTACTTCCACTGGTTTCACAAAACTTCACTTAGTCTCTGCAAAATCTATTCTAATCCATCGACTAGGCGGGATGAGCTATTTGTGTCTTTGAAGATGCATTTCGAAAATTGGAGTCTTTTTCTTTCTAAGTCTTACTACACAGACATTTATTATTCTGCTTCATAGCATTCTTAAGTGGTGTAGTGGGTGTTCTCCTTAGATAAGCATCTTGGAGAGCATAGACTCAGTAAGATTCTTCTTGTGAGGTCTTTAAGTCGAATATAAGGAGATGGTAGAAGGCTTTGTGTCCAAAGATACGCAACAATAAGATTGGTGTTGAATAATGAGAGCTTGCCACCTAACTAAGCTCGGTATTGATTCATGTACTCAAGGGCATTCATTTTTGAAAATTTATTCTTGAAGCTAGAATCAAAAGAGAGTGTCCTTACACATCCTTAAGAAGGCAACTGCAAATATTTAAATTGTTATGAAATGGAAGTCTTATGAATCTGGGTATGTGTATGTTGGCGCAGTGTTATCAATGACGGGGCATACACAAATAACGAATTTAATGATGTGTACCTTGTAACGCTTATTGAGCCCATTCCAATAGAGGATTTCACTCTCCAGGTGTGTGTAAACTTTTCAGGATTGAATTCTAGTCTGGTCTGCTTTTAGGCTCTAGACTGGTTCGTTATAGGAAGGTTTGAGTTGAAAAAAGTTTCTGCAAAATATTTACAATGAGTGGAAAATGAAAATTAAGTCAATTTGAATAAGGAATGACATTAAATAAGGGCTGATTTCCAGGAGTCGGAAGTATCAGCTGTTAAGTACATTGGGTGGAAGGACTTGGAGGAGCTTCTGAGGAAAGAAGATCCAGCATATGTACCCTGCAATGTGGATGGGGGTTACAGTGAATTATTTTCAGCAATACGAAAGAGGTAAAATTAAGTAACCAACGCCTGAAAACATTACGCGATGAACGAAGGATGTATATGAGACTTCAATCGAAATATCTTAGATTGAGAAGTATTAAGTAGCTTTTGTGGCTTTGGTCCAATGATGCTAGCCAAGAAGGGATGAAGGATGTCTTTACCGTGTACTTTTAATTCAATCAGAGCATGGATTCGTAGGTCAGAATTTTATGAAAAGCATCAATAACAATCCTCCTTGATAAAAGAAAAAGAAAAAAATTATTTACACAGTTCCCCTCATTGGATGCAGGTACACAGCTGACGAGACTGCAAGGCTTGAAGCTCTTCAGAAGAAGCTTCTTCGCTATGTGCCAGTGGAAATTCATGGGGAGGTAGTCTAATGAGAGGTTTCTTGATGTACAATTTGGCCTAAATTGGTTGGAAGAGTATACTTCTGCAATTAATGCTGACACTGGAATTTCTCAACTGTTTAAACTCTTATCCTAACCTTGAAGCATTCTTAATTTTGTACTATGGATTATGCACTGCAAGCAGTTGTACGCAGATGGGCAATTTTGGGATTATATTGAAATCAAGATTGTCTTTTGTTAGGTTTCAGATTTGAGTAAAGGGGATTTTCTTGCTCTATCATACACCATTCAGGCTGCAAAATTGCTGGACCACATTTTCCTTGAACAGGTATACTTGTTTTTCCTGTTAAGGTTATTTGTCTATATCAATTAAATTAGATTCCTGTTATGTTTCTTCTTTGTGAAGATTGTTGAATCAAGATTTTGCTGGAAACAGGAATGGAAAACCAATCCAGCTCTGAAGGTGTGGCTTGAGAAAGCATCGGCGAACTCAGAATTGGACAAAATCAAATTTCTATACTACCTTATCAACAAGAGCCCCTGGTAGGTCGTCCATTGTGATTGTTCCAAATGTAAAATTCAAGGATATTAAAGCAATGGCATCATGTATGTATCAGCAGCCATGAACATCACAAACTTCTGGAGGCAACTTTATCATGCAAAAACAATGTAATGTTGAAAGGAAATGATGAATTCTTGATTAATGTCGTGATAATTGCATTATTTTCCAAGAAAAATCTATTAAGTGCCAGACTGGCAATTACAAAGGCAATTATTACATAAGGTTAATACATATATTATCGGATAATTACGTTACACACCACTAGGTATAATTCTAGCATTTTATCACATTATACAACCACCAATAAGTCATGGAAAGCATTGGTCTGCCTCTTTGTTGAGAGGCATAATTTCACTGGAAAAGTCAAGTGACCTAAGGGAAATGTAGAAATGAAGTGTGGAGCTTTAAGTTAAGCTACTGTGTCAATGGCACGTCATCAAACAAATTGTATTCATAAGGGAGTGCACTAAGAACATGCTGGTCAATTGCTTGGAGTTTCTATAACAATGTTCATTTCAATTTTTACCACATTGCTTCAAAAGAAACGTTGCATTTGGACATGGAGGTTGAGCATCTTTGTGCCTGCCTAGGTCTATTTTGGATGAGAATGAGTCTTATTTGACCACTGCGGATTCTGCGATTCAAGTAGCAGAGAAGGCACTGGACAAATGTATATCTGGTGGAGGAAATATTCGTTATAGGGCTGCATTTCCTGTTAGTAAGGCCCGTGGAGCCAATTTCTATCCAGTCGATATGGATAAAAAGGTACCTTTCCGCAACTATGCCTCACTACATATTTGTCTTTTTTATTTGCTCCAGGAATAAATCAGTCATTAGGGAACGGAAGAGTTATTTATTTGTCATGACCCTTGTGGTTGAACATGATTATAAAATCACCTTTGCCCAATTTAGAGTTAGTTTACAAGGAGCTGAATAGAGGCATGATGTGTTCCTTTTCTTACCCTTGGGTAAAGCCCCCAAGATTTTAGCGGTGACTACTTGTGTTGACCAAAAATCATTTGGAGAACTGTGATTTCCTGATACTTGAAACAGGATGGTAGCTACATCTCAAAATTTGAAATTGTCATTGCAAATTAGAATCCCTCAAATTGATGGTATGTTTCCCCTTCTTTGGCTAGCCATGCTTTTTAGCATGTGAGGCATGTATAGCAGGCAAATTTTCTCTAAATTCCTCTGTAGTAAGAAATTGGGGAATTGGCTAGCTTATGCAGGCATCATCTTATCGATTATATTAGTCATGCTCAACTTTCTAGTGAAACTAAACCAAAAAAGTCCACAAGGAAAGGTTGTCTCCTTTCCTTGGAAAATGTTGTGTTTGTGTACCATCTCATTTAGTCCTCTTCATACTCGCACATCGTCGAGAAATGGAAGAGATAATGTCAGGGATTGACCCCTGAAGCGTCTATGAGGTCCAATATGGGCCTCTCAATGCACAAAAATACATATTTGAGCTACATATTTCCATTTTAAGCTAATTGTGGCAAAAGTGACCCTATTTGAAATTAACTCATTCTTCATTAGTGCACTTATTACATCGGTTGTTGTATTTTGATCATCAATGTCACATACGGAGTATGAGTATATTTTTATTTTCTCAATGACATAAGATAATGTATAGAATAAAGTTTCCAATATATATATATACATAGATATAGTTATAAATCTTACAGCTTATAAAATTTTACTCACTTCATCATATGCATGTCAGGAATTCGAAACCTGGAAGACTGAGCTGAGCAAAGAACAACAGGATGCTGCCACAGGATTTTTCACAGTCATTCGGAGACCTGGTGACATTGATGACGAGGGTGCTGGCAAGCTTCATGACCTCAAAGTTGTTCCTTACTCTGATGAATACTCCACTATCCTTAAGGAGGCCTCTAAGCTATTGCATAAAGCTGGAGACTCTGCAGAAACCCCCAGGTATTCTCGAATTCAAAGTACATGGTGTTCTTCTTCTGTAATGGAATCAATGCACATGTTTGGGTTCTGTTTTTTTCTTCATGACGTTGATGGGGTTGTGCAATTATAGTTTGTGAACCACATCAATCTTTGAGGCTACAGCATGACTATGTTGTCATCACTTTTTGATACTATATTTACCCTATTTAAAGCAACTTTGAAGCTGAGAACAGAAATATCTTGTTTGATTGTGACAGCTTGAAGCGCTTGTTAAAGGCAAAAGCAGATGCGTTTTTATCGAACGACTATTATGATTCAGACATCGCTTGGATGGAGCTAGTACGTGTGGCCAGTTTTTGTATGATTATTTTGGAAGTGAACAGAGTCTGTTCAAGCAGGGCTGTTGAATGTATCTATAATGCTAAATTTGGGTTTTGAAATCATTAGAGGACTTGTTTAAAATTACATCATGTCATCTAATTGTGAGTGTTATTCTGGCACTAACAAGTTCGTCATTGTACTGTTATCAGGACTCTCCTCTAGATATCACAATTGGACCATATGAGACTTATGAAGATGGTTTGTTTGGCTATAAGGTAACGTCAATCCTGGTATTCAACTTTCAGAGACTTTTGTAGGACCTTGTTAACATCTAGTCTTTTCTGGTGCAATTGTGTGTTACCTTAGCACATGATTTGAGGGTATTCGTTCTTCTATCATTGAGCAACGCTTATTAAAGCTTTGAATTTCCCATGGTTTCTCTTGGGGGAAGGCACAGCCTATGCTCGTTTCAATATGTATGGATTATTATTTGGAGTTATGCTGTGCTATGTTCTGATAATGGATGTGTATTTTACAAGTATAACACTTGAATAGATGGCATGCACTTTCCTTGTAAGAAGTTATATAGACTTTTAAACTTCCAAAAGGTAATCCACACCGATTGGAATGAATTTTGTAGTATTAGTGCAAGAAATGTACACGTGACTTTGATGGTGCAATGTGTTCATGAAGATATTCTGGTGATATGTTGAAACAACCAATCTAAATGAATCCTTGGAGGTTGGTATGCAATGATTGTTCATTGTAGTAAGAGCTGGTTCTGGTGACTACCCTTTGTATGCAGGCCACATTTGAGGCTTTTATTGGAATTCGCGATGACATGGCTACAAAGCAGTTGAAACTTTTTTCTAATCGCCTACAGGTGGGATTTGTAACATGTCGATTTTTTTGTCTAGAGTATTGCAGTTGTCTTGCAATTTGTTGATGTGTTGAAGCTACTCGCTTTGCAAGAGACATTTGCAACCTAATAGACTTGGAGATTTTGTGGTGCAATGACAGGAATTGGAGGATAATTTACCAATGGCTTCCAAATTCAAATCAAAGCGTGTCACAGCTTCTCCCATTCGTGTCATCCAGCTGCTCTATAATAGCGGGGTCTGAAAATTTTATTTCCATTTTCTTGTGACCTTTTATGCATACAAGGTTGTATCATGTGAAGTTATAGTGATCTTTCTCGTTTAATTGAGTTCTTCATGAAATATTGAGTCTTCAATATTCTAGAGGATAATGTGTTCTAGTGAAGGATTAAACACAAAAGTCATGATACTAGGTTCCAACATAAACATGTAATAATAATATTTGTAGGAGAAGGTAAGTGCACTTTATAAGAACAACTCATTCGAGTCAAACCACCATCAGTACACTAAAATGTGTATAAGTGGGGATTGGAAAATAATGTGGACGAAAAATACTATGGACCATTACAAAAAATAGGAATGAAAATTAGAGTGGATGGAAATTGAAAACCTTGACAGGTGTCCACTCTTCTTCAAGACCCCATTGCCATGGAACATCACAAACCATATTTTTGATCCTTTAGTTTCATATTAAATGGCTTAATCATCAACGTTATTTCTGAAAGTAGCAAAATAGAATGGCGCACATCAAATTTTTAGAAAAGAATTATTTTTTATGTTGTCTATATTCTATTCAAAGTTGGAAATTACCATGGATTCTTCAAGTTTGATGTAATCCCCAATAATTACACGTTCTGATGTAGGGCAATATGGGTTGCAGGATGTGAAAGGACCTCAGACAGCGGCATTCAATCTGCCCAACGATGAGAAGATTGTGAAGGAACGGGGAACCGCCCTGGTCATGCTCAAGAACATCTCACAAGCCAAGTAACATTTCTAACTTTTAATGTCCTTTTTTAATTTAATACAAAGCATTTTTTGTTATTTGCACATTATCTCCTGTGAAATTAGTTTGTGACAACTCAGAACTCTTTAGTGTTTTACAAAGATGTAGGCAGCATGAACAAAGGATTCTTGGTGGAGGTCTAACTCTACATTCTGTGGACAACATTTATAGATTTGACTACATATTACTTCCAATTGCAAAAGTCTGTGTGGAGGCATCACAAAGAGAAGATGTGGACTTCGATTCTTTTTTCACACATACCATCTGCCATGAGTGCTGTCATGGCATTGGCCCTCACAGTATTGTTACACCTGATGGTCGAGAGTCCACTGTGCGCCTGGTCAGCCCCTCAACACCCTATTGACATTTCTTCGCAAAATTATTTCTGTAGATAACTCCACTGAATATGCTAATTTAGTGTGGCATTAAAATCAGAGTGGTCTTAGAGACTTGTCATGTAGCACCAAGTATTGTATGACACCCATGATTGCAAGACAATTGATGTGGGTTGATGATCAACAGGGTGGCCGGCAATTAATACATTTGTTAAGTCTAGTTTGGGCTTGTTGCATTCATGCATATAAATTAATGTGTCAGGGCATCCCCACTTTGTCCACCCAACATGCCGCCATTGAACCCCTGCTGTCCGTCTATTGTCACAAGGGAATCGTGTCATTGCCCATGTGTCCTGGCCATTCCAAAATTCCAAATGTATAGTGTGGGCCCGTGCATATGAATCACTGTCCAAGGCGATCCCCTGATTGTTTGCTTAATATGCTGTTGTCAACAGCCAATTGTTTTGTGACATTGGAACTGTGACTGCATCAATGCTCATCCACCCTTGCTGTTCCAAAGTCTAAAACTTATAGTAGAACTGTGGAATGGGATCATAGTTGTATTGGTCTTCATAGAGCTGATTGTAGAGTCTTGTTGTGTTAAACCAGGAGTTGCAAGAAGTGCACTCAGCTATTGAGGAGGCCAAGGCAGATATCGTTGGCCTTTGGGCTCTCCATTTCCTTATTGACAAGGTATGATTCAGCCTCATATATATGGGCAATGTGCCTCCTTGAAGTACTATTTTATTATTATCAGGGCTAAAGTTTATCATGCTAAAAGGGTGGGGTCGGGTCATGAAAAACCAGCTTTCTAGCTTGTCATAGTAGGAGTGGTAGGACAAGTTAACCTCCAAAGGTCAATCCGGGACTTAGGGTGGCAGCTCCCATGGGTCGGACTCTAGTTTAGATCCCAAGTTCTTTCAATGTTTCAGGATTGAAAGAGGAGGTCCAAGGAGTTAAATTGTTGCAAACATTAAAATAAGAGTACATGGTGCTGCAGGGACTGCTACCCAAAAGTTTGGAGAAGACAATGTATGTCTCGTTTCTTGCTGGCTGCCTTCGCTCCATTCGCTTTGGCCTGCAGGAAGCCCATGGGTATGATAAGACAAAACCTATGCACTTCAGAAAAGCTGTTGATGTAACTTTGTGATGAACTTGAGAGTTTTCTCATACTATAGTTGTCTTGATTAATGAACACCTTTTTTTAACATCATCCCATTTTGTGGAGCTTGATTTGTGGGACAAACTCAGCTATTGTCAGTTAGCATCATAAGAAACGAAATTTGTTTTGGAATCTATGCAGGAAAGGGCAAGCGCTGCAGTTCAACTTCATTCTGGAGAAGGGTGGTTTTGTGTTACATAAGGACGGAACTTTTTCCGTCGACTTCACCAAAGTACTATGATTGACTTCCTTCATAAAACGAGTACTCTTTGTGGGCAATACTGTAGTTGGTTTTTGGTGCTTGTGCTGACATGTGGGCTTCCTAGTGGTCCGTCTGGGCAAGGATTCTGAGCTATATAGATGACCTGCTGAACCGGTCGTTGTGAGAGCAACAAAGGCTCCAGAAACCACCTAGGCCTGGTAATCGGTGTCTGGGAACTGGTGCCGGGTGTAATGTGGGGCATTATTGTTTCTCGGCTGGACATGAAACCAGCCCCACATTATAGTCTGTAATTGGCCCTCAAACACTGCTTACCTAATACATAATATTGACAAGTTGCAGACGTCATACTAGAATGTTGCATCAATTAACATGTTTGTCATTGTAGTGGCTACTACCTCATAAGGCAGATCCTAGCAGATTTAATCCTGTATTTGCACCTCTTCATACTAGAACAGTGATCAGGGAGATTTTTGGGCATAATCGGTTGAGATCCTAGTTACATGTTACATGCTTCGGTTTTCCTTCTACTAAATTGACGTATATTCTATAAATTCCTCTAAAATGATCGGTAATTATCCTGCAGACTTGAACTTCAACCAGTTATTTCTCAAACTCAACCGGTTCATTTGTAACTAACTGCCGGCTCCCCCTGATCATTGTACTAGAAGCCTGCATCATCCTATGCATGAGATTTGTTAAGTGACTGTCTGATTTTTTTAAACAGGTAAGAGAAAGTGTCGAGGAGTTGAGTAGGGCGATCTTAACAATCCAGGGCACTGGTGATAAAGCAGAAGCTGAGGACCTGTTGTCAAAATATGCCATCATGACTCCTGAACTGCAGCGAGCATTCACAGCTCTGGAAAATGTGCAGGTAACACCTTTCATTTGGCATATTTTGGATCATGTTAATCTATAATACAAAAAGGGCCACCTGTTCTATGTCCGTTTAGTTTGCTCAATATGTTGTAAGTGACATCATACTCAATACTTAGTGTTTGTTTGCTGTTTGTGCAGGTGCCTGTGGACATTGCTCCATCATTCCGAGTACTTGACGAATTGACCTGTTGATAAGGCTGCTCCGTTCCACAGCAAACAAGTTTTTGTGTACTTTTAAGTGGACTAGGCTTGAAACTACTTTTAACTGGTTTACACATTTCCGCGGTTCCACCGCTTTGCTCTTTAGGTTCTGGCAGCAAACCCAAGTGCGAGTTGGTTTTTTATTTTTTTATTTAGAAATGCTACCATTGTCTCCAAATCATTTGTGAGGCACAAAGTCCCATAAGCATTTTGGCCAAAATCAATTTCATTGAGTTGGGGTTGAGTTGAACCTGCTGTTTTAACCTTACTACAGAATCAAGTTGACTTTATTGAATTGCCAAGTACGCGAACACATTATTGGTGGTAAAAATGAAGTGGACCAACATGTCTAGCATCTGAATGGTAAAAACACATAGATGTTGTCTGACAATGCTCTTTCCTTCGTAAGATATTCCATTTGACTCAATTTCACTTGAAGGGAACAGCTGTTGAGCAAAAATAATCACTAGAAGAACCAGTTGGTTGGGGAAGCGACATGCTCTGGGATCCTCAATACTTGTAATGTGATGCGAGTCGAAAAATTTGATGGTACAACTATTTTGTTTTCTCTTTCAAAACCTGGGTCGCTGTCTTCCCCTTCTTGCTTTTAGAAATCTTGTAGTACACTGACATGAAGGCACCCTCTGCACCATATCTGCTTGCACAAAATTCACTCAACTTGTCAGCATTTTTGCCAATCTCAGTGGCAAGCATCTATAAAAGATCCGAGCCCATGGGATTCAGGAGCAGGCAAATTTTTCAGCATTTCCGGCTTTACAAGGCATCATTGTCTCTCCATGGTAACCAAAATCACTCGTTGTCCACCAATTTTGTAATAGGAAACTTTGGTCGGGCCTTACTATATTGGCTCATGTGGGCATGATGATATCTATGGGACTTTTCGTTGGGAGTTGGTCCCCTATTATTTTTTGTTGGTTGGTTTTCATACAAAATCAATAAGCTTGCCACTTGTGGTAGAACTCTATTGTTGCACAAGAATATCCTATATTTACATCCTCTTATCCACCAGCACGCCCACATCATCAGCAAAAGGAAATAACACAATCAGGGTTAAGGGGAGCTGGTGTTGTGACTCACTTCTCTCGGACAGCATTGTACAGTGTGGGGTCAAACATGTTCCAAAACTGAGCCTCAGTCTGCTCCACCACAGCATACAGGCACTGGTATGACTTGTTCTTGCGCAACCAATCCTCCATGTTCATGGTTGCCTCCACACCATCCCACACCTCCTGCCGCAGAACAGGTCCGGGAACGCCCCAGATACCCACATCACACCACATTTGAGCAGTATCTGTGTCGCCCGGCTGCTTGTCTTTCTCATAGTCTTTCTCCACGTCGAGCATGGTGCCATTCCCTTTCTTGAACAACCGATGTGGGCACAGCCACAGGGGATATGTCTGAAAGAATATATCACACAAAAAGAATTTTCAGAAATCCAGAGCAGGAACACTTCTCCCTGTCTCTGGTGTTACTCACAACCACCACCCATGTAATGAACCCAAATTAGCTGAAAATCCATGACTTTTGGGCGGGAGTTGATTGTCTTGCAAACAACACCTTCCATGTTCAGTAAACTTCTTGGTTCATGCTTGGAAAGAGTGTGGAGGTATGATCGCAGAACATTCTATATCCATTCATTGTGGGTCAAACACGTTTTGGCATGTGAACTAATATACATAGCACACACCACTAAGAGTTTCTAATCAACAATCCAGAGGACAACTGCAAGAAAGGTAGCAAGGAAGCGTCTCTCCCTGTCACTGATGCAACCCTCATAACCACTGCCATGTAAGGAGCACGACTTTTCGGAGATATTCAAGAAAATTGAATCCATCCCCCACATCCTCCAACAGCAGGTTGCTCAATGAGCGGTTCTGCCCTCACAACTACTGGACATCAAATATAGTGTGGCCCACACTAATCATCATTGACCCACATCAATTATCTTGCAATCACTGGGTGGTGGTAAAGAGGTGTCCCATTACACTTGCTGTTACATGACAAGCCACAAAGACCACTCTAATTAATGAGGCACCAATTTTACTGCCATACTACGTCATATGTTTGGTGTAGTCTAAATATTCCACCTCGAATTTTAATACTGTACACAAAGTTTCTAGTCAAAATCAAGACCAGAATTGCAAGAAAAGTAGCAAGCCTCTCTTGGTCTCCAAATGTACCCTCACAACCACCACCATGTAATGAACCCGAATTAGCTGAAAAAGCCAGCATAATTGCATCCTTTCCCAGCACCAAAGAGCGCTTGTACCCTCACAACCAGAACCACGTAAAGAACCCGAAATAGCTGAATATCCGCATAAAAATTGCACCTAAATCGAAGAGCGCAAGAAAACACTAAGTACCTCGAAATTTTCGTGACAGAACTCCAGGCACTCAGCGACCTTGTGGTTGGGGACCAGCATGTCCTGGCACGCGTGGCGCTGGATGTAATACTCCCGGATCGCATCATTCTGGGTCATTTTTAAAATACTAACCTGTACCCAAATCCAATTTGCACACCGATGCTTGTTAATAGGTGATAGACTCTCTCTCTCTCTCTCTCTCTCTCTCTCTCTCTCTCTCTCTCTCTCTCACTCTCTCTCTCTCATATGAATGGGTGTGGATAAGTGGTGGGGGTTGTTTAAAACGATCGGTACCTTGGGAGGCATGAGCCAGCCAAGAAAGAAACGGAAGAGAGGGTGGTTGCCCATGGGAACAATGAGGCCGCCCTCCCAGTAGAGGGAGCGCGTATGGCGATGGTAGTACTGGCGGATGGGCACATACTCCGTAAAAGTGCCGCGAGTGAGCGCCGTTTGGGCATGCAGGTGGAACCATGGCTTATACCAGCGCCCCAGCGGATTCACCACATTGCCCTTCCGCCCTGCCTCCCGAGCTGATGCATACCTCCCCGTCGTTATCACCGCCTCCCTCTCCGAGTAGATGATGCCTTCCACAAAGTCGGGTACCTGTTGTGCCAGCCCACCCAAAACCTCGTCAAAATCCTCACAACAAAATCCATCGGACAAAGCAAGGTGGTGCATGCCCTGTTTTCTTCGCGCCCCGAAACAGGGGAGGAAGGAGGAAGAAATTACAACTGCTCGGTTTAAACATCAAATAGAGTGCCGGCCAGACGGACGGACAGAAAGAAAGAGCGTTCCCTGTTCACGTCACACCCCGAAACAAGGAAGGACGAAAAACTGCGAACTCCTTCCATCTCTGCCGGGTTTTTTAATTTGCCGATTTGAAGGTGGGGAACTGCTGCGATCGAACCACCATCACATAGAATGCCAGCAATGATCGAACCACCTCGTCAAAAAACCACAAAATCCAACGAAGAACGCGAGGCGGGCGCGTCCCAGACACACAGATAGAAAGGGCTTGCCCAGTTCTCTTCGCCACCCAAACAGGGGAGGAGGAGGATTGTTTCATTGATGCAAGCTTCGTTCATCACTGCCGGGTAAAAAAAATTCCCCATTCCGATTCGAAGGTGGGAAACTGCTGCAATCGAACCACCTCATCGAAAAATCACAAATCGGAGAACGCGAGGCGGGGGCGTCCCAGACAGAAAGGGCATGCCTTGCTCTCTTCGCGAACCGAAACAGGGGAGGAGGAGGATTCTTTTATTTAAATGCAAACTTCGTCCATCACTGCCAGGTTTCAAATTTTTCCCCATTCCGATTCGAAGGTTAGTACTGATGCGAACGAACCACACCCTGTAAGTTGATGAGAATCTCTCTCCTACAAGGAAAGCATATAGGAAATAAAATGCAGTGAAAGCAAGGCGGGCGTCCCAAACAACCGGACGGACGGATAGACAGAAGTGTCACCCCCTGTTCACTTGGCGAACCAAAACAGGGGAGGAGGGCCTAAAAATGAAACCTTCTCCATCGCTGCCGGGCTTCAAATTTCCCCCATTTCGATTTATACGTGGCTCACTGCTACTATTGAACCATCAGCTAATAAATCGCTGGCAATGATCGAACCATCAAACCCTGTAAATTGGTGAAAGCAAAAAAGCGTGCAGGGAAGAAAAGCAGGTGGGCGAGATTTTTCACCTTTTCAGGATTGTCCTGATCGAGGTCAGCTGGGCAGAAGGCGTCAATATAGGCCTGCGAGATTTCCTTGAGATCGCCATGCACAGGAGTATAGGTAACACGCATGTAATCCTTGACAGCAATCAACCGAAACTCGACACTAACCAGCAGCCCAAGGGAGCCATGCGACCAAGGGATGGCATGGAAGAGCTCAGCATGCTCATTATCTGCAGTAGCACGGACCACGCTGCCATCTGCGATTACGATCTCAAACGCAGTGCATGTCTCAGCGAACAAACCAAAGATGTGGCTACTCCCTTCAATACCGTATCCATTGATCACACCACCAACCGTCAGATCGTCAAGCTCGGGAAGCACCTCGGGCGCAAGGCCAAGAGGTAAAGTCGCGGCGCTCACCTCCGCCATGCAGACCATGGGTTCACATTTGACCACCCTGCGTTTGGTGTCGATCCATACGATCGAGGATAAGTGCGACAAGTCGACCTCGAAGCGCGACGCGCGCTTGTGCTCGGAATTGCGCAAGGCTACTCCTAACCATGGAGGGCGAGCTGTGCAGATCAGACCGTGGGTTTTGGCGCGGCGCTCTCGCACGCGTCCCTGTACCTTGCGGACTCCCTCCGAGTGTAAATCTTCGCTGTTCCGCCCGCCTCGCATCCACGAACGGATGGCTGACCGCCAGTGCATCCATTGGTAGAAGAGGAACGAGATTGGGAGAAGGATGGGCACCACCAATACCCATCTCCATTGCACCACCATGTCCGCTAGGGACGCTGCCCGCTTCTCCCTGTGCGCTACCCCCATCGCTACTCGCTTCCCTTTCCCTCCCCTCCCCTTCCCTTCCCTTCCCGCCTGCCTGCGTGGGGACCCGGGACTCCAATCAATGCGCCAGCGGAGGTTTTGAGCTCCCCAAAGCTATGCAATGCGAGCGAGACGAGTAGTCACCGCATCATGGACTCTTGCGTTTGTGCTGCGTCGCGAAGCATTCGCTCGCTCGTGGTGGCCGCGCCCGCGCAGGCGACCAGCGATGGGCTTCGCGCTGCCAAGAGCGATGCGCAACCGCCGCCACCCCACCCTTTCATCCTCTTCTCGACGCTCTTTTCATCCATCCGCCCTGTCCACTTTCCTTAAATGGTGCCCACACTTTTGTAAGTAAGCGAATGTAGGTAGATATATGTGGGCCCGGGCCCACGGAATAATAAATGTAGAGTACTATGTGGCGCGAACGAATGGGTCAAAAAACTCCACACTAATTAAGCTATGATGTCTTATGCCGATAGATGTTCATTGGGGAGGACGAAGATATCATATTTATATGCATTTAGGTACCCCTCATCTTCCCACCTCGTGGCCGTGTTCCAACCCACAATAGCTTGGCCTTCACTTTGAGGCATGCATCCGTTGCCAATCTCGTCTTTCGTACTTTGGTTTGCGCCCGCGCGGGCAACTGACGATGGCCTTTGTGTTGTCAAAGAGTGGTTGCAGGAAGGAGTGGAGTAACAGTTGTCACCTAGCCCTTCATCCGGCATGTTTGCTTCCCTTGGTTTTTGCCCACATTTTTGTAAGTAAGTGAATGTAAGTAGATATATACATATGGAACGAAACTCATGGAATAATAGTATATGCATGTGAAGTAGCGTGATTCGTCAACTCATGGGTCACGTTGCACTAATTGTAATGTGTTTCTGCCGGTGATGTATGTTGAAGAGTACAAATACACCAGACGTCATGCATCCGGTTATCGTCCCCATCTTTTGCGTTATCCCAACCATCGATACCTTGGTCTTCGCTCTAAAAGTGCATCTAATTGCAATTTAGTTTTTCACACCGTTCTCGCCCTCCCAATTAATGATAGTTTGGGCATCACTATGAGGCATACGTCCATTTACAATCTCGTCTTCCACATCGTGGTTGTGCTTGCGCATGCAACCAACCATGGCCTTCACATTGCCAAGAACAATGCGTAAGTAAACACACAACGCAGGGAGGAAGTGGAGTGGCCGCCACTGCCGCCACCCCACTTTTTCATCCTAATTGTGCAAATGCAATCCCTGTGTTTTGTCCACATTGTTGCAAGCCAATATTCACTAAATTTGCATCTAGTTTTTCATGCCCCCATTACCATGGTTACACCCGCACGTGCAACAAGGGAGAGCATGGCCTTTACTCATAGGCTCACAATCCAAGCGCGATATCTAGGAGTACCACATGAGTGGAGTATCCACCACCATCCCACTCTCTCATCCCATTCTCAATCATTCATATTCATCCATCCATCCAAAGTGTATTTCATCCCCCCTTTTTTATGAAGCCAATGGAGGTAGATATATGCGGATAGTTTTGCAACAATTTCTTAGTTACCTAGAGCCAAACCTTCTCACATGTTCAATTAAATCTAGTAGACGAGAGTCCAATGTTTTCCTCAAGTGCACAAATCTCTTCAAAAGAGGGGGGGGGGGGGGGGATACACAAGGTTGTGGCCCTCCCTTTACTTTGCCCAGATAATAAATGCACATTGGTGCTTACATGACTCCATGTTAATTATAATTGTATTTCTCTTTAATATTCATGACATGGTCAAGACTAAGCATTCTAAACCAAAAAGAAACAAAAAAGAAACAAAACAAAAGCAATGAAATAATGAACAACAAACACGAGCATGCAATTCCTATGTAAATTTGAATTTATGCATGAATTTGACGTACACTAAATTACAAAACTACATAAATGCAGTGGTTGGCGAGCACAAAATATGAACATTCAAAGTTGTGGTTGTCGTGTTGTTGTCTATTTCTATTGTCATCTGATGTTTTGTCCCCACAAATGCACATCCCTTGTTATTTTTAAACAAGTGATTTGTCCATACATACTTAAATGTCAAGGTCCTATACCCATCTTTGCCCATTGCTCTCAATGTTTAGCACTAATGACCCCAAATGGAAATAGACCCACATTATGCTACATTTGTGGTCGAATCAACCATGTATGGACCACGTTTACAAGGCGACGATATTTGGGGCCTAATCATTAGCTTTAACCCTTTGCACCCTTTTGCACGGGTGGACATGTTTCCATACAATCAACCATATATTGTGCCCTTAATTTGACCCAAGCATTTTCACACGTGTCATCCACATGTCGTCCAAGCATTGGAGGTTGAAGTTAACCGCAAGTGGTCTCAAGGGAACACACATGTGTAAGAAGCTTCCCCACCAACAGTGATGATTTTTCACAAGGTCCCTAACATGTCCAGGGACATGTTCATTAAACAAAAAAAACACATTTCCAGTGGACGGGTTCTTAGAAGATGAACCGGTTTTTGGACATGTCAAATTCACTTTGGACGGGTTCTAAAAACAACAACATTTTTGATAGTTTTTTTCCAAAAAAAAAAGAAATGGTAGAAATATCAGTTATATTATGTCATATATGACATGTGAATATAAGCATAATGCGATCAAACCACTAATACCCAATCAAAATATCAATCTTGAAGTGCTTGATTAACCTGCATACATTAATTCATCAACCACAAAATTTAGAATGGTGTGTACTAGAAAGATGAGAATTGACAGCAAAAGACAAAGAACTGACGAACATTGAAGGCATAATTTGTCAAGATCCTATTGTTTCCAAGTGCAACCAGTCACATGTTGACATCTTTCGGTTTTTTTTTTCCTTTTCTAAAATTTTACCAACATTGTAAGAGACTTATTTATACCTCTTGCGGGACTGGTATTTTCATTTTCAAACCGGTTTTGGGACGGGTTGTTTTTTCGTTAACCTTTCCATGGACGGGTTGGTCTAGAAATTACCGGTTTTGGGACGGGTTGCAATTTTTTTTGCCTTTCAATTCAAGGTTTTTGGACGTGGACGGGCAAAAACTTTGTGAAAAAACAGCCCTGCCCACCAATGAGAAGGCTCCTCTCTTTAAGCTTCCAACCTCTCTATTGTAAAGCGAACACTGCTCATGCCCCGATCACACCCAAAAAAATTGTCCGTTTCCAACCATGAAATTCTTGTGCTCACAAATAGATGTTGACCCACCACTTTTCACATTATCGCAGCCGGAGATGCCGACAAATGGTGTCAAACTTGGCCGGTGTGATCAACCCTCACTCTCACATTTTCAAAACATGTATGAAATACTCAACCAACCTTGTAGGTAACACTTAGGGAACGTTGCACCCGTTGCTCTTTTGAAATGGTCATTCCTTCGGAATGTTTAAGGCACACATTGTATGTAGGTGTCAATTGTGTGTGGTCGTCTTTTCCCCTTTTTCTTTTGAGAGAAGCACCTTATGTGTTTTTTTCCGCGTGAATTATTTGTCCTATTCTATTTCACGTGTCTACAAATATCCCAAAATACAAGCTTCATAGGTCTAAGATTTCAACTACAATGGCGACTTGTTTTTCCACCATTCTTTTCCGCATTTAGAGACTGTAGATAAGTTCTGACCTTATCATGATGTTGTTAGATATATATGTTGAGGGTTTAATGCCAAGGGTGGGTCGAACGGGCATTCCAATCACGCTGATCACATGGTCAACGTTTCTTCTCTTCTCTCTATATTTTGCACAACAATTTTTTTGAAAATCTCGTGGTAATTGATACGCTAAACCTCTTTAGCATCCATGCCTGCTAGATTGAAGCCCTATGATGCAATGTCGCAGTCGTTAGAGTCAATCTAGTCCTATGTTGAACCACGAATCCCAACCCAAAAGCCGCTTTGTATTAAAACATTTGCAATCTCGGCATGCAACATGATGCAAGGACCTAATCTTAAATCCAATAAGAATGTGTTCACATACAATGTTAAAAATGACCTACAATTGTGATACGGTTCAAATTTGTCCCTTTTTTTTTATATGCAATGGTAAAGACTTCATAGAGAATTGTCCCATGGGAAAACGATTTAATGTTCTCACTAGAACTTGGATAGGTAATGAAAGAATTGTTAGGATACGAGCCCATGTTCGACCAAACCAATAGGTTGCCAATGGTCTTTGAACATATACACTCTAAACTTTGTAATATCACATCTATGGCAACCAAAGTGCACGTGATATTGCGGAGTTTTGCAGTGTTAACATGGATGCATGATACTATAGATTTAGTGTAGCATGTGATATTATGGAATAAGACAAAGGAGATGTGAGGACAATTTGAATTCGTTCTCTTGTCACCTATGCTAGTGTGGTCCACTCCACTCGCCCTTCCCGGGCAATGTGGTGGACGCATGCACCAACATTCAACAAGTGGCGTAAGAAGAAGAAGAAGAAGAAGACACTCCACATGTTGACACATGGTGCCATGCGAGGGTGTGGGTTGACTTATTTGGTGGTTTGCATTAATGACAAATTTCATGATATAAGGAAGAGAAACATGACAATAAGGAGTGAGATTTGAACTACAAACATCCGTTCCCTAGGGTTTCGGGATAGTAGAGAGTGTGTGACATTATGGAGGTCGATAGTACGAAGTTTAGGGTGTGCATAAATGGATACATACAATAGAGTTATAATTACAGTATAGTGTCACCCCAACAGTAAGTGTTAACCCAACATTATTTGCCATTCCTTGTAAATAGTTTTTTTTTGGGGGGGGGGGGACACTAGATTTGCAGTATTGCAATTGTTGTCACTTACCAAGTGATTCTTCATCCAAATTTCAATCCTCCATTTCATCAAAAGTTGTTGACAAGAGAATGTAGGGTTTTGGCCAATGGATGAACTCATCCATCATCCATAACATTATTTATTCACTTATTCATAAAAATGCGTCATCCGAGAAGTTAGCATAGTGACATTAAAAAGCAAATGACACTAAACACCATAATCAGTGTAGATGACCCCCTTAACAATGAACGGAGAACCGACGGGCTAGTTACAGATGAACCGGTTGAGTTTGAGAAATAACCGGTTGCAGTTCAAGACTTCAGGACAATCACATATTGCTTTAGGGCAATCACTTCACACACGAGCCAAGAGCCGTGACCATGAAATTGCGAGAGCCCAAAAGAAAGCGTCCAAAGGCCCTCCCAACACACCTCCAAAACCAAGTAGTGTGGTCACGGACCCTCAAGTGTAGTGTGAAGCCGTACTTGACCGGGTCCTCAACCAAATGCTAATCCAATGAATTCCTATTCACACAGGTCCTCAAACACAATACAATAGAATAAACCAACGGTCGAGAGCGTTCGGAGTGCCATGGTCTCCCGGTGGTTTTGTGTTAGGCATACCTCCAAGAGATGGTTTTTGAAAATAGTCCAAGTGACCATGAAACATGACCCACTTGTTGCCATGTAGGAGTCCATGTAGACTTCACATCCATCTCGTGCATTCACTTACTCCGTTGGTCCCCCGAGTGTAGTGTGAAGTTGCAAACTCGGACCGGCTCCGCCTTTTCCACCAATGAGAGCGCTTGAAGTGCAATGGTAACGGGCTCTCAGTCTCGTGTGTGAAGTGGCCAATGTAAGAGTCCATGTAGACTTCACATCCATCTCGTGCATTCACTTACTCCGTTGGTCCCCCGAGCGTAGTGTGAAGTTGCGAACTCGGACTGGCTCCGCCTTTTCCACCAATGAGAGCGCTTGAAGTGCAATGGTAACGGGCTCTCAGTCTTGTGTGTGAAGTGGCCCATGTAGGAATCCATGTAGACTTCACATCCATCTCGTGCATTCACTTACTCCGTTGGTCCCCCGAGCGTAGTGTGAAGTTGCGAACTCGGACTGGCTCCGCCTTTTCCACCAATGAGAGCGCTTGAAGTGCAATGGTAACGGGCTCTCAGTCTTGTGTGTGAAGTGGCCAATGTAAGAGTCCATGTAGACTTCACATCCATCTCGTGCATCCACTTACTCCGTTGGTCCCCCAAGCGTAGTGTGAAGTTGCGAACTCGGACCGGCTCCGCCTTTTCCACCAATGAGAGCGCTTGAAGTGCAATGGTAACGGGCTCTCAGTCTCGTGTGTGAAGTGGCCCATGTAGGAGTCCATGTAGACTTCACATCCATCTCGTGCATTCACTTACTCCGTTGGTCCCCCGAGCGTAGTGTGAAGTTGCGAACTCGGACCGGCTCCGCCTTTTCCACCAATGAGAGCGCTTGAAGTGCAATGGTAACGGGCTCTCAGTCTCGTGTGTGAAGTGGCCCATGTAGGAGTCCATGTAGACTTCACATCCATCTCATGCATTCACTTACTCCGTTGGTCCCCCGAGCGTAGTGTGAAGTTGCGAACTCGGACTGGCTCCGCCTTTTCCACCAATGAGAGCGCTTGAAGTGCAATGGTAACGGGCTCTCAGTCTTGTGTGTGAAGTGGCCCATGTAGGAATCCATGTAGACTTCACATCCATCTCGTGCATTCACTTACTCCGTTGGTCCCCCGAGCATAGTGTGAAGTTGCGAACTCGGACCGGCTCCGCCTTTTCCACCAATGAGAGTGCTTGAAGTGCAATGGTAACGGGCTCTCAGTCTCATGTGTGAAGTGGCCCTTAGCCCAGGCAGGGCCTGGCGTGGCCTGGGAGGTGAGGTGTGGGGTTAAGTTATTAGTGACAGGCCAGCTGGGTTGCTATTCTGCCGGGCAGGCCAGTATCTCCAGTGCACCATGCCCCATTCTCTGCCACCCTCCTGCTACTACTGCTGCTGCTCCTGCATAGGCTTTTAAAGCTCGCCCTGTGCTTATCTCAAGCCTGCACCATAGCTGGTTCGTGCAAAAATAATTCCCAAATAAAACACTGAAAAAATAAATCAGAAACTATGAACCCAATCAAACGAATAAGTGGAAATTTATATGAGGAAAAAAAAGAACTGATTAATGGAAATGTTAGATGCTTCTAAGCTCCAACCACGTCAACGCGCCATACGAGGTTGCATGCCGACGCGTTAATGACTTGGCACCCGGCTCATTCAAAGGGTTTAGGGTCTCTGTCTATATCCATCTCCCTCTCTCCTCCTTGCTACTAGGGATAAAAGCAAACTCAACCCTTCATTGTTTTGGTGCCATTTCCAACACTCTTCTCAACACATGTCAAAGTGCAAATACGTACAAAAGACCTAACACATACATTATGCAATGACAAACAAGGGCCACAGTAAGTAAGGTTAAGGTGGATACTTAGGGCCGGTTTACACTACGGTGGAGAAGGCCTCCGGTCGGTCAAGAATGCTTGGCCAAGACATGGTTATATGAGGCAAATGGTGGATGTGCCGGAGAAAAATTAAAAGGCAATAAAATATTGTTATTGAGTTGGGCTTCTCCGGCCTCTTGAGGCCGGACAAGAAACTCCTCCTCCGGAGAAGCCCAACTCCAAAAAGTGCCGCCATGTAGGCGGCCATGTCATTTTATCATCCATGAGAAAAGTTCACCACCATTGTTTTCTTCACCTAGTGTAAACACCCGCCGGTCAAGAGTTGCATTTTCGACCAATCATAATTGAGAAACGCCCTTTTTTTCATGACCGGTGGACTTCTCCACCGTAGTGTAAACCGGCCCTTAGGTTTAAGGCCAAGAAGCCGCCACGAATGAATGAAAAAAACACCAACCTACTATGAGTATTGTTGGACCTTACCCAAAAAAAGAACGAATTAAATATTTTTGAATCATAGGACTAACGAAATTTCATGAATAATATTTTTAGTTGACGAACCTTATTTTTCATATATATATATATTGGTTTCGAGGTGCACGAGCCAGCTATGGTGCTACGGTACTAGGTTTCTAATGTATTGTATTCCCTTGCTACTTTCCCTTTTCCTTTCTTAAATACTGAAGTTCACTCTCTCCTTGTTCTGTTCTTTTTGTTACTCTCTTAAAGACGGTCAATCTTGACACCACAGGAGGAGAGAGAGAGGCTTCGGGAACTTCGTCACCGGAGACTCTAAGTCGGTTGGTATCCTAGGTGTGATTTACTGGAATTGATTACATTCAATCACACTTAATTATCATTAATGCGTATGAATACTTTGTGAAAGTAGAAGTCATTAACTATAATATATATTTAATATACTAAAAATAGAGCAGTAAAATGTAGTTACGTTTTAAGAATGACGAAGACCCTTTCAATGACAAGTCACAAAAATTATAACCTTAGGGCTCGTGAGGGTTTTGTAATATTTTTGACTTCCAAGTTAATTACATGCTTTAGTGACGGTTTCACTTTGATAATGAAATCCTAGTCAATTGCTTATTTACTCAATGAAAGTGAAAATAGATAGATAGATAAATAGATAGATAGATAGATAGATAGTCCACAAAATTTGGTCGGGTACATAATATTTGGATTTCTCTCTAGGTGGTTGTCCTTGCCTGAATCTATCTCCCCCGAAAAGTTTGTGGGGGGGGGGGGGGTTAACGTCTCCCTTCCGGTTCCAACCAGTCCATGTTGTGATCATATGTTTTTGCTTTATTGAATTGAGGTATAATGTGTATATTCATCTAAGGGCCACATCACACACGAGACCGGGAACCCGTGACCAATACACTTCAAGCACTCCCATTGGTGGATAAGGCGGAGCTGGTCCAAGTTCGCTCTACACTATGCTTGAGGGACCAACAGAGTATGTGAATGCAAGATGGATGTAAAGTCTACATGGGTTCCTACATGGCATTGAATGGATCGTGTTTAATGGTTACTTGGCCTATTTTCAAAAACCGCCTCTTGGAGGGAGGCCTAACACAAAACCAGGACACCATGGCACTCCAAACGCTCATGACCGTTGGTTTATTCTATTTTATCATGTGTGAGGAGCCACATGAGTAGAAATTCAGTGGATTAGCATTTGGTTGAGGGCTTGGTCACATACGGCTTTGCACTACACTTGAGGGTCCGTGACCACACTACATGGTTTTGGAGGTGTCTTGGGACGGCCTTTGGACGCTTTCTTTCGGGCTCTCACAATCTCACGGTCACGGCTCTTGGCTCGTGTGTGAAGTGACCATGAGGAGTGGCCAAACTTTGTTGAGTGTCCAAATAAATGGGTTGGAAATAGCCAATACAATATAATAATTGGAGCCTTCGGCCGGGCATAGTGTGAAGCCTCCAAAGGCCAAGGCCAAAGTCCAAACCTTTGGCCATGAACTCCCATGACCTCACAACATCAACAACCATAGTCTGAAGCCTCCAAAGTCCAAACCTAAAGTCCAAACCCAAAGGAGTGTCCCACTTTATTCCTTGCCCAAAACAACCCCTTCAATCTAACGGCCAAGATCTTGTCAATGTTTCATTTTCTCATGAAAAAAAACCGACGGCGTCTCAACCATAGTTTGGGTTTCCATTCCTATCCGACCCAAACTTCCTTTGAGAGTCCGTCACCTTCTTCAAAAAGTAATCATTTTAAGTTGCGACGGCCTTTGGACTTTGGCCTTATTGTGAAAGGCCGAACTCTTGGTTTCTTGCAATATAATTGATGGAAATAGACGGCCTCTCGACCATCAGTCATAGTGTGAAGCACCTTTAACTGTGTTAAAAATTTTGAGCCTAGAAATAGTATCAAAAGCCCTGAATTAGTAGAGATACTCATTTGAAGTGAATTTATAACCACAAATGTATGGGGTAACGTTTATACTATATCCTGGTTTTTACGTAGGTAATAATAGTGGTCGGGGCTAGACATCCACCCTCTTTGAGTTGGGCCCCTCCCACTTTTACCCGAGGTGAAAACTCGTGTAGATATATCAGAGTAATGTGTAGATTGATTGTTTTGGAAAAGTTGAGCTCAAAATTAGTATCGAAAGCATCAAATTACTCCAACCATACTCATTTGAAATGAATAAGCCACAAAACAATGTGGGATTGTGTCTTTACTAGACCCTCTTGTAACCTTGTGATAATGGTGATAGGGGCTAGGCACCACGGGCTTGGCTTGGTGGTTAGGGCTCATGCCTCCCAATGAGGAGGTTGTGGGTTTCTATTCCCCATGCCAGCATGGTGTTCACCACCTTAGTCCACCCAACTATGATGGGGGGTCCTTGGGCCTTGTTGTATGGGTACCTCAAAGCCCTTTGGGGGGATTCCATGTCCGGTATCTTCAAGGTTCTAGTGGCTAGCTAGGAACTAGTATAATGTGTCACTATAGTGCCCACCCCGAGAGGGGTTAGTAGTCCTGCACCACTGGTGTGATGCCCTGAGAGTTTAATGCCAAGGGTGGGTCGAACGGGCATTCCAATCATGTTGATCACGTGGTCAGCGTTTCTTCTTTTGATAGGGGCTACACGTCCACCTTTTTGAGTTGCGCCCCTACCATTGTTTACACGAAGTGAAAATGCAAGTAGGTGTATTAAGATAGTATATAGACCGATTGTTTTGGAAGAGCCGAAATTAGTATCAATAGCCCCGGATTAATAACTTATAAGAAACTTACTTGACATGAATAAAACACACCTCACGATCATTGATGCCTACCGCGGCTCGAACCATAGATGATGGACAACTATCCCTAGCTCGTGAGATACTAGACTATGTCACTTTTGCTCCTTTAATGCAGTCGAAAATGAGGCACACTTTGTGTTGGAATATCCCCTATATAGCAACATTGGAGATAAGTTTCCATTGCTATTTGAAAAACTAGTCTAAGGAAGCCTCAAGTCTTTCTTTCTTTCTTTCAATTGAACCATCAAGTTGACATTAGCCTCTATCTCATGGAGGCTATTGCACTCCGCCACTCTCAAGAATTAGTTGGTTTGAAACCATCCCGATGTACTTTCAGTCCCATTAGCCTTTTCATTTCACTCATTTCATTTATTTTACCTTGGTAGTAAAAGTGGTAAGGGGTAGACGTCCACCTATTTGAGTTGGGCCCCTACCACTATTACCTAAGGTAAAAATGCAAGTAGGTCTATCGTAGTAGCATACATATCAAACTGTTTGGGAAAGTTAACAAGCCCCAAATTAAAAGTCAGGAGAAGCTTACTTGAAATGAATCAATCTTATACCTACGGGGATCATGTTACACTAGACCCCCTTTTACCTTGGTAATATTACACTAAATAGGATAATTAGTGTTTGGTACACTAAATATCAATAATCCTATGAAAGTAAGTAATTGTAAACTCAAACACTAAATACCAACTATGGTAATATGTGAAAGATACATGTTTGAATTTAGTGTTAATAAGGATATGAATAAAAAGTAGCAATGATAAAAGGAGAATTCTAGCATATCTTCTAGCATATCTTTCAACACTAATTGTCAAAAAAATGAAAATTAGTGTTCAGTAGGGTAAGGTGATAACAACCCTAAATACAATCAAACACTAAATATCCTATTTAGTGTAGTGGTACGGGCCTAGCTTGAGACAAAGGCATCTAGCCGTGGCACAACCAACATCCGGCATTCAACCCCTCGTACTTATTCAGTCAGCCTGAACCCTCAACCCTATTACACTCTAAACTCCGTATTATCACACATGTGGCAACCAAGTGTACGTGATATTTTAGAGCTTGCGTAGTGTTAACATGGATGCGTGATACTAGTGAATTAGTGTAGCATGTGACACTATGGAATAACACAAAGTGCAACATATAAAATGTTTGTTGTGGTGTGGTCCACTCCACTTGGCCTTCCAGGGCGATGTGGCATATGCAAGCACCAACATTCAACAAGTGGTAGAAGAAGAAGAAGAAGATGAAACTCCACATATTGACACATGGCACAATGCAAGGGTGTGAGTTGATTTCTTTGGTGGTTTGCAATAATAACAAAATATGTGATATAAGGGAAAGAAAGGTGACAATAAGGAGTGAGATATGAACTACGAACATCTGTTCCCTAGGGTTTCAGGATATTAGAGTGAGTGACATTATGGGGGTTGATATTACCGAGTTTAGGGTGTACTTCTGTGAGTCCCTGGAGCCTACTTTGGAGTCTCTTTTCATCTGCTGGGCCTAACCCCTCCCAACCACTGGTGCTTATGCCACCACTCTCAACATGTTTGCTAATTTGAAGAGAAGAGGTGAGGCATAACCGATCAGTAAAGAGATCATTCACTAGATCCGGAGAAGTACAAGGCGGTTTAAAATCTTCATGTTTAGGAAGATAGAAATTAAAAGGATTGCAGATTTTTCGGTAACTCTATTCCTCAACCTAAAATTATTGTGAATTTTTGAAGCCAAAAGTTGGCCCAACCATATTGCCAATATTTAGAGTATGTCGTAACCGCTCATTCCTCCTCACTTTAGCATTCAGAATCATGACATGTGTCATGACATTATTGGTTCCAGCATGATTGAAATTCAATCCCAACCCAATTGAAATTATGGTACCCTATAGATTGTTGATGGCATCCTGATCGGAAATAAACACCTCTACTTTACACAAGGTAGATGGGTTTTGTGATGGGGGAACGCCCTCGGAAAAGGGCGTTCTGTGAATACTGGCCCGGAGCCCGATGACATGACCATTGTTCATAGATTGCCCTATTCCGAGGGCATGATTGAGTGTAAAGTCCTAGATTGGATTTCAATTGTTGGATGCATGTCATGATCTACGGTTCGTATGATGTTATGTTTGAAGTTCCAACTTGATCCATGGCTACACCAATGACCACCAACTTCACCCTTATTACTGTCACCACTTGATACTTGGCATTCAAGTGCACTCATCATTGTTACATAATGATCCATAAGTTGACTGAAATGTACACAAATGACACTTGACATTAGTATGCTTGAGAGTATCTTCCTCATGGATACTAAAATGTATTTACATGACACTCGTCGTTAACATGCTCAAGAGTAACTTCCCCTTGCATACTAAACACACAAGACTATCGTCTAAAGTATCCCAATGTGCTACACTTAATGTCATAATGTAGATATGTTGTGATTTTAAAAAGTTACTTATGTTGACAAATGAAATCATATTGACAATTAGTGGACGAGGACACTTTGAGACCTCTAGGCATCTAGTTTAGGCCCTTCGCAAATAGTGTACGTCACACTAAACACCGTAAACGGTGTAGTGCTATTGCTAGGTAAAGTTGTTTGATCAACACATGAAACCTCCATAGCATGTACTCTAAGTTACAGTAAGAGAGAATTGATTTTAAATTTACTCTGAGCCGTACTTATTACGGAGTTATTTTAAAGATAGGACAGCGAACTTCTAGGCTTGACTGACTGCCAAAAGTATACGGTTTTTAGGAGCTATGATATTCACGCCAGGAGATTGTCCCCCCAGTTTATCATGGACATTGAGCATTGTTGATCGAGATGCAACGGGTGGTCGAGATTGATTACAAAGTACACCTAGCGAGGTACGCTCTAAACTCCGTAATGTCACACTTGTGGCGACCAAAGTGCACGTGATATTAAGGAGTTACGTAGTGTTAATATGGATGTGTGATAAAAGAGATTTAGTGTAGCATGTGACATTATGGAATAATAGAAAAGTTGAATTTGCAATAATGACAATAATTACAATGGCGATGATGTGATGAGTGTGAGCATGTGGTTTAGATTCCTCGGTGGTTTAGTATGCTGTTGAAACTTGTGATATATGGGTGGGCAACGTGATAACAAGGAGTAAGATTTGAACTGAGAACATCCGTTCCCTAGGGTTTCGGAATGTAAGAGAAGCAATGACATTAACGAGGTTGATATTACGGTGTGTGTCTCTTAAGACAAATGTAAATGGGCCTTAAATGGACACTTTTAGCTTGGCTACCACTTCTTCTTGGACATTAAACCATGGAAAGTACAAGATGATTAACAAAACCAAATTGAGATTGTAGCCATTTTCCTTATGAATTTTGGGGTTCGTAGGCATATCTTAAATCATTATCAAAGTGAAGCTTCTCTTTCTTCTTAACCAATCCTATAGGTCCACCCTATTATGTTGAGTATTGAATCTACTCTCATAATTGACAAATTTTGAGTACGTGGTCCAATATCTTTTAACCACTGGTGTTTTTCGGGTGTTTATTATTGAATCCACAACTAACCACACACTTATCACATATATGTGCATGTTGAAGATAAGTAACCCAATGAAGTCCACTCACCTTAAACATGCTAAGGAAGTTTTATCATCTCTTAAAAGGGTGCCTTGTTTGTCCAAGGCTCCCACCAAAATACATTTTAGTCTTATATGAAACTCATATGATGTATGTGAACAATCTCGTCGTTTGATATCCGTGTTTTTATTTGACATGTTAGTTAGTTAAACATAAATGTTCAAAACATGTCCATTATATATACTAAACATGTATGGGAGAGGGAGAATTATTGCACACAAGCATACCTCTCATTCAACCAACATAAAAACCCTAGAATAATATGTAACTGGAGGATAGTATTTATTGTTTATTTGACACCGGATATAGCTTTTAAGACTCACCACCTTAGTCCACCCAACTATGGTGGGGGGTCCTTGTTGTATGGGTACCTCAAAGCCCTTTGGGGGGATACCATGTCCGGTATCTTCAAGGCACTAGTGGCTAGCTAGGAACTTGTATAGTGTGTCACTATAGTGCCCATCCTCAAAAGGGGAGAGTAGTATTTATCCCAATGTCCCCTTGTCCAGTGGGCATTGGGTCATTGGCATTACGAACAAACACTTTATTCACGCCGGCCCCTTGCTTGAAAGGGGTTGGAGTTTCTATTTATCTTTTAAGACTTGTATTGGTGTAGTTCAAGTTACTTGAGACGAATTGGCAGCAACCCTATAAAAAATGAAGTTTTTATGTTGGATGGATGAGGTACACTTGTATACGATAAAATCTTCACTATCAAAGATGTTTAGAGCATGACTTGGAATTGCAAATAAGTTATAGTTCACCCTCGATACGTGTTAACCCAATAAGTGTAGAAATTGCATATGTGCTAAGGAAAATTGTGCTCCTCAAAAAAATCTCAAAAAACACACTAGTCAATGTAGATTGTTAATTATTAAGGGATCTTGTGAGAATGATGTTCTCCTCTTTAGTGAATTCACCTCGATAAGTTTTCATTTCAATGAAATTGACAAAAACCCTAACCTAAAACCTATACCCTAAACCCCAAACCCTAGTACTTTATTGGAACAACTAGCATCAGTATATCTAGAGCATGAAACTAGGCCCATTATGAATGTACATAAGTTCATCAACTAAGAACTTGAATTTGATCCAAGCAGTCCCCACATACATGTTGAGGAGGAAATCATAAGTATGCTTGATGAAAGAGATGATGCAATTGAGAATGAAGCTGACAATGTGGTGGTAGATGTAATAGGAGTCAAGGATGTTGAAAGTGCATTAGTGACCTTGAAATAAATTTTTAAAACAAAGACCTACTAATGTTACACCTTTTATTTAGAGGATTCAAATACTTTAAAAGAAAATAGGATCATGGCATGCACAAGAACCTCATCATACTACTATAGATGTGTCCTTCAATTACGCTTAGATGTATGATGACATTCGCATCTTATGTAATCTCATCCTTTTATTTATATAAGTGGTATTTTATTTTTATTTTTTAGTTCTAATGTCACATACGTGTTATTCATGTAAGTGTTACAAATTGTCTATGCTACCCTCGATAAGTGTTTAAAGTGCTAACACCACATAAGTGTTGCAAGTTTCCTTGCTATGAAGTGTTAACAAATATCAAGGGAGGAACGTACACTATCTTTGACATTGGTCTAATAACTTAGTTAGTAGATCAAAATGGTTCATCACAATCATAATATACTAAATCAAGTTGACGACGGTCAGAAAGAGGTTGCATATAGAATTTTTGTACTTTATGGTTGCTTGTCGAAAACTTTCAACGCATAACATGAGTGCTCCCCATAAATGGGGAATCAAATAATTAAAGGTGAATTATGTTGGCTTGATACATGGTTCCTACATGGAACAAAGCCAAGAACTAAAGGATTTTACGATTAATGAGCGACAAGAAAAAACAAACCATCAAACTGTAGGTATCCTTAAAAGGATGGGAGCAACCATCCAGTGTTAGGAGGTGCAACTTGTCTTTGTTGTGTTAGTAAGAAACTATGTAGTTCCAACAAATACACCGGGGATACACATGCTAGGCCCACCAAACTCACAACTCTCAAGAAGTTCCCAAGCTCAATTTACAAGTTCCTAAACAAAATGGATCAAATTTAGAACCAAACTCCAGTGAGACTGAAAATAGGAGGAAGACTTTGGAAATGTGTTTACTTATAAGTCATAACACATGAGAAGACAAATATACAAGAACATAACTGCCTAAAAAACTTGGGATTATTATTTTTATCTTTCACCTTCTCTTTGAACTTTTGAAGAATACTTTATAATCATAAAAAATAGTCAAGGTAATCTCCTTATGTTTCTAGACTCTTTAATTACAAAACTATTAAGATGTGATTGGATGTTGTACTGGCACTAGTGTAACATTGTAGTAACAATCATTATCAACAATGTACATTGATACATACAATTAGGTTGCGTTCGCGAATAGGTTCCCTCCGCAAAGATTAACACCTTGTCTATTCATCCCTACAGCAACCACAATAAACAAGAATGAAAATTTATTGGATATGGATATTGTGGTAATATGTACTCCAAACAGTGTGGAATGTCAATATATTAGCCGCAAGCAACCTCATTGCACATATGAATGAGGTTTTTCTAGAAGAATGAATAGGAATGTTACATTCTAGAAGATTTTGTCCATTTAGAATTTAAGACCCCACATTCCTCAAGTTCTTAGCCTCGGCCCTCCACATATTATGTTCCACTTGAGTGCATAGTAGACCGGTATGGGCCAAAGGTTCGTGGTGTCTACGAAAGCTCTATCATTGGGAAGGCGAAAACACACTCTCAACTATTCTATAGCCTCCACAAATAGCATCAAAACCCTTGAATGAGTCTAGTAAGGCCCATTTGGGCATGAATTGGCCCTCAACTTACACGAGACCTTTTTCTTTTTCTTTTGTAGAGCTCCTTCATCCACGACGATGGATGAGTTTACCTAGATGAGCCTAGTTGTCACAATACCCAAGTCATTGGTTAGTGTCAACTATTGATGCATGAATTTGATTGATTGACACGGCTCGGGTTTCATGGTGTCTACAATGGTACATGCACTTAGGTCGATCCATGTTAATTTACCAACGTTCCACACTATTTTCACGGTTTATCATCACAACAATAAAATACACAAAGTATTTTGTTATTGAGGTTGTTATACAGAAGAATAAACAAACTCACATGCACGTGATATGATTTGACTGAGGGCTGATGATTTGCATGGGTATAGATACAACCTAGTTGCAAGGTTGACCTAATTGCACATATCACTATAGGGAAACTCATCTATTGTGGATGAAAAAGACCCTAGTAGAAACAAGCTTCGTATAGAGTGAAGGATAATACATTCCAATTGAACCCGTTAGATGAATTACGGGATTTCTTAATATTGTTTGTGGAGCCGATTAAACTTGACATAAAACCTAATAAGCTAATATGCAAAAGTACTATTTGCAAGTTTTTCACCTTCTCAATGGATGGGGTTACATGTGTACATGGACACCATAAAGCTCTAGCCAATTGACAAAGTCAAATTGTCAAACTACCTATAGTTACGACACACATGGACGCCCTTCACGTGGCATTGAGGAGGGGGGGGGGGGGCTTGGGCGGGTGGGACTTGGGGGAGTTTTAACATACCAAGAGCCCAAGTCCCAACATGCATGCAAACTTGACAATCGCTTTGCTTCCGAGCAATGTCATCTTGTCATTTCCACGTCACACATTTGATTCTATGTGGGACTAAGGGCATGTTGACATGGGGTCCCAAGTTCCGAGTCCCACTCATGTTAGCAAGTCCCATCATTAAAGCATAGTTTACAAACATTAAAGGCGGATCGTGATTATTTTATGCGGAGTTTTTCTTTGAGACTTGTGTTGAGAGTTGGGTCTAGCTCTCCATTGCCCAAACACATCTCTTGATATGCTTATTGCTCGACCCAACTTTCAACACAAGTCCAGAGACTTACCTCAAAAGTTTTGCCATGTAGACATCCATGTCATACTTGGGACTTAGGACTTGGGACCTTGTGTGAAGTGGTATGTCCCAACTTCCATGCTTTAAACAATTGAAATTACAAAGATGGACCTCAAGTGACTCGGGAATGGGACCCCATGTGAATTGACCCTAAGGGTGGGTTTACATTAGGGTCTAGGTCCAAAAAACTTGGGGTGCAAAACATGACCCCCCTTCATAGACCTTAAATTATGTTCCTTTTTGAAAAGGGAGTGGGATGTGAGGGCTTGGGATTGTCGTATATGCACGGGTTTATATAAAGCACGCAGCGGGCCTAACAAAGTTGCTAACTAACTAGCGGGTACCCAACTAAGTTATGTGTGGGGGTCTAACATGCATGTAGCCGTTGGTGGTGACATATATATATATAGACATACACACACACACCGGTAGGGCAAGGCATTGCACCATGGATATCGGGTAGTTGTGGATTCACTCTTGTTGAGTGAACTATCCTCAAATTGAGTATTATTAATTTTTATAAGATTGACCCAACATGACTTCCAGATTCCCGATTACAAGGTGCATTGGCTTTGCTATTAAGTAATGTGATGAAGTTTGGTTTCCCAATTTGGGTGGAGTATTTTCTTGACTTGGGACATCCAAGAGTTTGGGAGAAATTGATGCCACACTAGAGTTATTTGCAATGTTCTTTCACAGGGGGACAAAATTGTGGATTTAATCCTTCTTTGATAAAACTTTCTATTAAGAGCCGTTAGCTCGTCGTGTATTGGAGCAGTTACTTCAAAAGTGATGATAAAGGCAAACTTATTGGAGTATGTAATGTTCAGTGCTTAAGTGTTGCGGTGTACAAAAAAATTAAAAAAAAAATTAAAAAAATTGCAATAAATATGTCGAGTTTTCTCCCCACCCAAAGAGCTTTGATGGTATATTCAAACCCTCGGTCGAGATCCTTACACAACTAGGGTTCAATGATGTCAACACAACCTTAGCTAACACCGTAGAAGCTATGGAGAACGCTCCATCCAACGGCCTAGGAAATGAAGATATCAATAAAATAATAGAAGAAACAATCACTAAAGGCACTGCAATAATACGAGATGAAATGCAAACAATGGAGACACGTCTCACAAGCCAAGCAAAAAACAAATGGGTTTAGGGTTTAGGGTTTAGGGTCATTGCCATTAGGTCTCATCGAGCGACAAAGAAGACCTAATGGCGATAAACTAATCAAGACCGACATCTCAACATCCCCGCTAACAAACAACAACAAATCCAAGCAAAAACAAAAACAAAATAAATTGGTATTTCTAAATACTCCCTCTCTAATAGAGATTCTCATTACCAAACCCACTTCTAAAAACAAAAAAGAAAAAATATACCCTTAAACAATATACCATACACTTAACAAACGCTACTACATACAAGAATGGCACATTTTGACATACACAAGTATCTTCTTATCCAAAGTAATTAAAACAAAAAGTTACATAAAACTACACATCAATATAACACACATTATATCTTACTACCATCTCCTTCTACTAAGATGTGGGGACATTGAAACTAATCTCGGCCCAATGCCAAATCTATTACAAGAACACCCTACCCCACACAAAAGGCGGCAAATTACATACTTCCTTCGTAGCATGATAAAATTCCAACCCAAATATCAACACTTGGTAAAAACATTCAAATCATTCTTTCAAAATACAAACCACCTATACACACAAACAACATTCCCTAAAACCCACATCTACATAACTATATACAACAACACGCTAATCACCCCCCTTCAAGAATCATTTATGCACTAGTTATAATAATTAGTCCCTCCATTGAATAATGTAATATATACTTTCAACAACAACCAACACATGACTGGACCCTACAATTACTGGACAAAATGACAAGACTATCCAATTCACCAGAGCGCCATATAACAACCCCACTTCCATACACACAACTCCGTAATACATATCATGATAAAATTTTCCCCTCAAATACAATTCACAAAGAACTATACGACCACATACACCTCAACCCATAACCATCAAATATTCAAAACATACAAGAAACATTTCCATACCTACCGAAACAACTCCTTATAAAAGCACTAAGGTGCAACGAGGCTATAACCGAATATAAACATCCTACTCCCCTACTCCCCTACTCCCCTAATACTGAATACACAAACACAAGTACAACAACCAACACCCATAACAAGCCAAAAATCATACATTATGACTTGGAATGCCTCCTCGCTAAATACTACAATGCCAGGTCTACAAGACCTAGTTACACATTCCCAAATACCCCCATCAATTATCACCATACAAGAAACTAAACTCTCTGCCACCAAATCCACAAAACACATAAAAAATCTATTTCCTCACTATAAACTCTTCTTCAACAACACACACAACATCGCACGGGTTACACGCCAACGAATGACATATAGAGGCCATAGAGGAGGTTTACTAACACTTATTCACAACAAACATGCATTCCCATGTAACTTGGCTAAACTACCTACCCCGCAGATATATCACCATTCCTCCAAATAATCTGAATCGCAAACCAACCACTTCAACCATGGCTTCTAATAAACATGTATATACCCTCACACGAAGAGGATTCACCCCTCATACCCATTATCCAAAACACCATATCCAATCAAATAAATGCGCACCTTGGCCATACATATATACTATGCGGGGACTTTAACTGGGGTGTAGCCCTAATTGGAAGACAAAACGACTTACAAACCACACCACCACAACATGAAGATTATCACTGGAGAACATTCACGGATAACCTAGACCTAACATATATTACAACTAATACAATCTTCTCAAGACAAGGAAGACACAACTATACACATAATAATTTGATAAACAGTTTATTCATTAAAACCCCAACAACAATCAATACACCCCAACCACACATCAAGATATCCATCTTAACTCAAATCATCTACCTATACAACTTCACATATCACCCAACACACTAATGGCCAAAATAACATCGCATATGCCCAAACCAACCCCTAGAATAATGAACCCCATACCTAAGAAGAACCTCAAAAACTTCCACACGCAATTCTTTGAAACCAACTCAAACCAAATAACCGAACTTATACAACTCCTTGAGCACAATGATCACCTGACAGAAGACCAATGGCACACAACCTGTACCTCATTAGACACCCTCATATCCAACATCTCCACCCTAGTTTTAGAAACATGTAGCGCCCCACTTATTCCAACCTTACCAGATAGAATTGCGAACCAAGGGGGCTACCTACCCAAGAAACTCCAAAAGAAATGGAAAACCACCTCTCGACCTACCATCTTATCCGAAAAACAATATACACCATAAAAAATAACCAAAACTGGAGAAACCACCCCATTAACACTCAAGAAATTTGCAACCATACCCATAGTATTATTCATGCACCACCCGACCCATCCCTCCCATATGATACATAGATAGAGGACTTAGCTAAAAAAAACTAAAGAAGCTAAGAACAAAGCTAGAAAAATCACAACAGAATACTCTCTAAAACAAATAAAAAAAGTTGTATCAAAATACCAACAACTTTATGACAAGAACCCAAAAAAAAAACCAGGAATTTTTTTAAAAACAATGACACCCCTCCACTTGATTGCCTCATAGACACGTCTAACAAGATCCTTACAAATCTTGAGGAAATAGCACACGAAATCTACGCTCAACAATCAATCAGCAACAGGCCAACATTCCCAACATGCCACTACCCACCTGATCACCCATAACGTTGCACATGTGGAGTTAGACAATACCCATGGCATGACATAGATGGATATACCATCGAAAAAAATGGCGAACCACTAACCCCACTTCATACATACCTAAACTAAGAAACACACGACATATGCCTCAAACAGCTTGCCAACGAAAAAATTCCCGGGCGAGATCAAATCCCTAACGCCATACTAGAAAATATACCACCAAGATTCTACACTCCTTTTATTGTTCTTTACTCATTGTTACAAACAAAAACAAATCCCTAAATCTTGGAAAACAAGTCTTACTACATTCCTATACAAAAAAGGTAACCCATATCACCTGACCAACCACAAACCAATAGCACTTGCCAAAACAATATACAAATTGTTCACTAGTACACTCACAAGCATCCTCTCGGCATATGGGGAAATACACCAAATCCTACGTGACAGCCAAGAAGGTTTCAAAACTGAGATATGCATGTCACGACAACTACAAACCCTCATCTCGGCACTAGAAGACGCTAGACTCACAAACCAAGATATTTACATACTATATATAAAAATGCCTTCGGCTCAATTGACCATGACAGACTCCTTCATATCATGAAAGACCTTCAATATCCGCAAGATGCTATAGTTCTAGTGGGCAATGTTTACTCACAATCCACCACCATACTCGAAAACAAATACTTTGGTAAAACACAACCAATCCCCATACAAAGAGGAACCATCCAAGGAGACACACTGAGCCCCTACCTCTTTCTTATTTTTCTCGAACCGCTCCTTAGATGGCTCCAACAAGGAAACAATGAATACTCCTTTAAAACCTCCAATACAAAAATAAGCTCAGCAGCTTATGCCGATGACCTAGCAATTTTGGCCAACAAACTAACATCTCTCTAATCTCAATTGAATAAACTTGATCAGCATTGTGCATGGGCATAAATGGACTTGGGCATATCAAAATATGCAATCACCGGTTGTCCCAACAAATCCACTAACCTTCAAAATAAAACTATAAGAAGCAAACATTAACTTCAAAAACCAATCAATACCCACACTTAGCCAACATGAGCTGTATGTCTACCTTGGAATAAGCATAGTCCCATAATTACAATGGAAAACGCAAACACACATAACAACGACCAAATTAATTAAACAATGTAAACTATTAATCACATGCCCAACCACCATGAAGCAAAAAATGCATATGGCAGACACAGTTGTAGTTAGTTTTTGCTCTCACTTAAATAACCCAAAACACCAGGGTACAGACTCTCAAGGAAGGCTTAACTAGTGTCTATTATAGGCATTTGTCACTTCATAGTTCATTAATTAGACCAAAGGGTTTGCTATATTCACTCCAAAACATGACTGGTATGTCTTTCACTTTTTTTTTTTCTCTTGGTTTCCTCTCACTGTGTCTCGTTTAGTGGGGTATGTGTGTCAGTCTCAGTAGTAACCATCTCGTCATAAGATTTTGTATAACAATAGTCTTTCGAGAACAATAGTCTTTGAGTAACACAATTGTCTTTGATAACCATTGGCCAATGCATCTTCAATTCAAAACAACTCCTTCATTATTTGGTCAATGTTAATTCCAATACAAAACAATTGTTCATTCCTTATCTCCGGATTTAATCATTACTCACAACTTATGCAATTAACAAAGCTTAACAGTCAAGCTATAGTCTTGGTCGCCCTGCACAACTTGCAACAACAACAACCAGGGTAACACACAAGACAATAGTTGAAAGGATTAAATCGCATTCCATACTCAAAGATCTCTCCTCGTGACTAATTATCAATTAAAACTTAATTAAGATTAGATTAACTTATGCCTAGGTCTCCTTTATAATCCAAAGTTAATGATATCTTACATCCCTCGATTTCTTCCCTAATCAATTGATCAGAAGTGATTTCTCATCACTTCAATTGATTGAGAATCTCTCCTTAAACTCACTCCTCAAATAATAATTCTATCAGCCTAAATCTCAGGTTCAACTATGATCTCTTTTCGGCTGCACTATCATCACATCACTCCTCTCTGTCTCGCCTCAGGTTAACAATAATCATTTTTCCTTATGGACTGGCCTTTGGCCTTACACCTTTCCTCTCAATGCCTATCTCAGGCTTAACTATAGCCAATAGTTTAACTCTCGGCCTGACACATGGTCTTCCTCCTCCTTTTCCCAGGGTTTGCCTCTCTCAGGCCTTATCTCTTCAACCTTTCTCTCTTGTCACTCTTAATTCACCCTCTCACAGGGAGACAATAGTTTTTCCTCACTTCCTTTCCTTAATTACTTCCACCTTCTTCGGCCAAGGATTTTGCATATGCGCCAACGTCAATGGGATCCTCTGCCCATAGTTCCACTTAATCCCTCATCCTTGAGGTTCTGACCACTCAATGACTGCCTCTCATACTAGATATGCTTCTCACTCAGACTATAGTTCGCTTGTATCACAATATTCATCATTTCGGTAGGCAATAGTGACACAATATTCCACTTCGACTGATAATAGTTTTCGCTCTTGATTTCTACATTGCCTTCTTCATTCCCCTCAGATTACTCAATTATCACTCACTTCCTTACTGATCTCTGTCTCTCGTCCATGATCTCTATCCCTCTCTGAGATAATTCAACCATCCCTCTGGTTTAGTTCGCACTCATCATTTCTCAACAACTCGCTCTCATTGCTCTGATTCTCTCGAGTTCTCTCACAATTACGATCTTTGCATATTGCAGTCACAACAACAGGCAATTGTGTTTCACGTCATTTTCATCAGTTATGTCTCACACTCTATTTTCTTCGCTCACATTCAAATTCATATTCACTCTCGCTCGTTATGCACATCCTTACTCGCAATCTCTCTCTCCAGAGAAGGCGACTTCAACAATAATCAACAATGTCACATCTCGTATTACTCACTCAATCAGAAGATAGTTTCACTGAATCATAGTTCTCCAATCAACTTTCATTCTTGAATAACAATATACTATCACAAATAGGGTAACCCGCAATCACTGCGGTGTTTACTCAAAAAAGGAAAATAGTTCAACAATTATCCTCGCCCGCTCTCGGTGCTAAGGGAGGTCAGCTCATAGTTTTCTCTTTTCGCTCAACAATAATCAAAGACTGCTTGCTCTGTCCTTCTACGCCTCCCCTCTTACAGGGCGAGGGAGACGATAGTTTTTCTAACTACATGCTAGGGCCTCCTATGGCCGTAAGACTATAGTTATAACTACCTACTGAGCCTATAGTTCAACTATTTTCGTTCACCTGGATGAGTTCCATCCCAGCTTCTATCCTAAGCCTATAGTTGAACAATTCGGCCAAAATTTTTGGCTTACAACAGTAATACAAGCAGGAATTGCATATAGCTTTTACGTTGTCCCATATTCACTCCCAGCCATAAAAAAAAACTTGATAGAAAAGTAACCGCCCTACACAAAGCTATATGCAGCCTACCGAAATGTATGTTGAATGTTGTTACACAACTACCGTACGACATGTTCGGCACATAAGCATTCTCACTTTAAAATGCATACATCGCATGCATAGGAGAACAACTAATTAACGCCCTCAATGACAAAGGTAGACTAGGAAAGATATACAATAGACTAGTAAAACACATACTTGCAAAACATGGAGGGGCCCAAAATTTGACACGCATATCACACCACGACTGAATAAGATCCCCAATCACAAGAACCCTAATCCTACTTAAAGCAAGTAGTGAAACTCACCTTAGAAGCACAATGGACAAATTCCCCCTCCTCCCCGCACCATTGGAAACACAATGGATGCGGCAAGCAAGAAATATACCTACAATAACCCCAACACTATCCTTAAAATACCTACACAAACTAATATTACATAACATAACTGAAATCAAACACATAACACATCCGAACGGTACACACCTAATGACGAATGATGAATTTAAACACTACTACAGCTCACCTACTAAAATAGAAAACTTGCACTAAACCAAGCTAGAACATTATTTTGTAAAACCCCTGTCACAACCAATGTCCAAATATGTGCTTAACACATACTACACTAAACACCCTAAAAATGAATACCACATACAAAATCACAGCATACACATCGCGTGAGCACAATACACACCCACCACCCCCACACATCTTGAAGGACCCCACAAACTTCCCAATACACATCATACTTAACAACCGCCCAAGTACATATGAAAATAAATACAAAATCACAAAAAAATCACAACCTACTTATGCCAATGGTCTTTCCCAGATGAAGTAACTTATAATAAATGGCTACCCCAAAGAGACTTATTTCCTTGGAATAACCATAACACCACAAACCATAACATCCTACTATTAACACAATACTACACAAGGAAACGACACCAAAATTTCATAGTCATAATACAATCAAACTTCAATCAAGAACAAATGAGAGACACCCGATATATACCCCCACCACGAATCATACCCCTATGCTACATCCGCATCAACGAATGCAACCCAGAAAACGATATTGCCTACACACAAAACACTATTCAAACTCAGCACGGAGTATCCCACATATATGATAACTTTGGCCGCCATGTGATCACCATTCCCGAACAAAGGCTAAAATGGCTATGGGACCAATACCAAGCAACCTTGGGAAAATCCCAACATCTTGAGCCCCCCACCCAACCATTTGAAATAGAAGTTACATGGTAATATCAACGATATAAATATAGAACACCGAAAAAAATCCCCTAAAACTTGCACAATATCCGCTTCCAGAGGCCATCCTTGAACACCTCATAGACTCCTACCAAATCACTCACTCCTACTTCTCATCACCAATAACATGCCCCACCACACTTAAACAATTCTACTCCCCATATCCCCGAGACAAATTTTTTGGATCAATAGGCACATCATTCCAGTATAAATGGCAAGGACGCGGATATGCCCACCCACACACAGAAAAAGAAGCCCAACAAGCCCTCCATTGGGCACGTTTTGCTTCCAAAAACAACCCAAACACAATCACAATCCTTGTAACACCAGACCAAAATTGGTATCACAACCTCAACCCCTATGAGGGATTTTTTCTAGACTCACATGTTATCGCACACTTCAAAGCTGACACCATCACATACGAAGAACCAACAATCCCACCAGAGCTTAGAATTGAACCTAGAATAGAAAGCAACGCCATACACATTTTATGCAAATACCATAAAGGCACATCTATTGGATCAAACGAATACCCCCAACAAATGTACAATATTGCTAACACCCTGCAAATACCCGCAATATTCACCCAAATCGCACCACCTACACCACAAGACACCCCAATAAACCGCAATACAAAATGGTCTAAATTCACATACCCCCCTTATCCACCTACCACCCCAACCCCCAATATTTCATTAATCACCAACATCGACAGATGCCTACCCCTCAAATACCCACCACAATTCTGCTACTACACATATGGATCTTTCAAACCACCTAAAGAAACATCTCAAGGACATTGGAAGCGCGAAAAAGCATGATATGGTATATACAACTCTATAATGAATCTAAAAATAGAAGTAAAATTACGAGGGCTACAAAACATACTACGAGCATAAATGATGGCCATACACCACACTCTCCGACTCCTGACCATCACATATCGTGATGAACCAACCCATATCTTCACGGACTGCCTCAATGTCCTACACTTATTAAACACTCAAATCAAACACCTCACACTACATAATAGCCACCAAGACAAAAATATCTTTGAATCCATGACCACAATGCTACAATCCCGCACACAAATCACCACACTCCATAAAGTCAAAGCCCATGCGTATAAACAATAATGAACAAGCAGACACATTAGCCAAAATAGGATGTGAACTAGATCATAGAGACGCCGCAATGCCACATGAACATGCACACCCTACACCATACTTCCTCCAAAAAGACTGGTGGCATTCAATGCAAGAAACATCAGACAAAGGCCCTATAAGACACCTCGGAAAACACGTCCTCAAATATGACAAAAAAACATAATTTAGAAGTCATAGCTAACCAAATACACCAACTACACAAATGGCTCGAAAACAAAGATATTGACAAAACATTATCAAACAATTTTTGGACAAACCCAAGTATCACGGATAAACAAAAAACATGTCTAGTCAAATTCCGAACGGGAAAATACATGGGCCATGCCCGTAAGCAACTATTTTTTGGTAGAGAAGCCTACCCATAAAAAACGTGCCCCATCTGTAACTCATCATATGCAGATACATAGTTACACAAACTACTCAAATGCAAACAACAACACATTCATGCACTCATAACAAAACGACATAACAAAGTTGTATGGGAAATATGTAAATTAATTTTATCAAATAAAATATCTAGATACTACACACTCATGAATGTGGGAACGTACAACAAATGACCTCAAGAAAATGCCGTGCCAGCATGGCTATTACCATGCACATGTGGCACTCAGAGATGCCACTGCAACGCCATGTTTACACCATACATACTATGTGTCATAGGAAATCCATATAACCAACCCCCACCAGAAACCCCTACAACTAGCATCACAATACAATTCATAGAATTTATATACTACAATGACAAATTTACAGTAGAAACCCTCCATAAAAAAACCACAAAATACCAACCGCTCATCAATAACATTATCACAAGGGGTTGGAATGTACCCCACTCATGGTACTAGTTGTAGGTGCAAGAGCCACTACACTCATCCCATCAATGCAAAACCTAAAAACAATACTTAAACTCCCTCTCATAAAAATAAAAAACACATTCCAACAAATTAATATTATCGCCACACAATATGCACATTCAATACTAGTCCATAAACGTAGCCTAGAGAACAAACAATCTCTCTCAGACCTTCAAGACCTAGCATAACCAAACAACCCATCTCACAGCTCGGTACACCCCAACATATAAAGAATGCCACTTTACTAGATAAACCCCACTAAAAAAACTACCACATACTACCGGTTACCGGTTAACCGACAATCTGTTACTAATATAGTGTCTACTCTCTGAAAAGGGTGAAGTAGTTCTACATCTTACACCATTGCCCTAGGGCGCGGCTAAGGATGTTCTACGAACAGACACTCTAGTCACTCCGGCCTCCTTCGGAGACTAGAGTTCTTCTTCTTCTTTATAGCCTGACACCACTTTTGTGTATGACACTTTAAGCATTAAGAGAACTTATGTGACTTTGTGTTATTTCTCATAAACTCAGGGTTTGGGACTAAACCCATGGTTTCATTGTCCTTACACTACGAATGATTCTATTAGTGTCACTTCATTTCTTCAAAATTTGGATTTGGACCCTTAGATTCAAGATCTTGCTCTTGACCAATAGGATCCTATTGAAGTTTTCGTTGGTCTTGGACCCTAGTGTTAACCTACCATGAGATTAAGAAGATGAAATAACAAGCACCGATAGACATAGTAACACTTTTCAATAGGGTAGGAATTGATCTAAATTATTATTATTATTATTATTATGTGATTTCCAATTAGTCCCCTTCTCCTAGGAAATGAAACACATGATTTATATGAGATGAGTAGCAAATCATCTCATAGACATTTTCCGTATCATAGTAGCTCATATGAATGTCTTTTCCTTTGTCAAAGTGAGTTTTAACCTTCTTTTTTAATGATCACACGGGGGCCCCCGATTTGTCAACTAATGGGCAAACTGGGAGACCATGGCACTCCGAATGCTCACCATTATCGATGTATTCTATTTTATCATATGTGAGGACCCACATAAACATAAATTCATTGAAATAGCATTTGGTTGAGGGCCCGGTCACATATGGCTTCACACTACACTTGAGGATCCGTGACCACACTACATGATTTTGGAAGTGTCGTGGGACGGCCTTTGGACACTTCCTTTTGGGCTCTCATAATTTCATGGTCACAGCTCTTGGCTCGTTTGTGAAGTGGCCCTAAGATCTCTCATTCGTTGAAAAGGTTGCTACTATCCAAGTTCACTTCACACTAGAAGGTGGACGCCTAAGGACTCAAAGAAATTATCATAGATGAAAAATTTACATGGATTCGTACATGGCAAACTATAAATAATGTTTCATGATCTCCTCGAATTTTCGTCACACCTACTTGTTGGTCTAATGCAAATTTTAGCAGACCATGTTAATTGTATGGCCTTTGGGTGAGAATCAAGAACCCTCACAATTACATGGTCATGGCCCTTGACTTGTGTGTGAAGTGGCCCTAAGATAACCTGGATATTAGATAGATCATGGTTCCTCTTAACAACATTTTGTGCCAAAGAGGAAGAGAAGCATGTTTCCGAAGTTTGAAATCTCACATGGCAAGCCACCACTGCACAATGTCCAACTTCTCTCACCATGACAATATTTGCTCAGTTATTCATAAGAAATGCCATCCAAAAAAGTACCATAGTGACATTACATAACATGTCATATTTAGTGTAGTTTGGACGTCATAGAAAATTAACAACTTTACTTGGTAAAAATAAAAAAATAGTAATAAAAATTACAGCATTGTGTAAATGCAAACATTATGTGACACTTAGTATCATATTTAGTGTACCTAACACTATGCATGAGTTTCTCTATTGAACTATGCCCCCTCCCCACCTGACTTTGGCTTAGCCTAAAAGTTGGTTCTAAAAACACAGCCTTCACACCATCAATGTTATTTAGTGCCGAGCCTAGTTGGCAAATGATGTGGCATGGTTTAAGAGTGGAGGTTTTGAGCCTCAAGCACCGACCCTCCCATCGGTACCTAGACTTAAGGCAAGAATATAGGACCTTTAAAAGTGTCCTTTCCCACCCTTGTGATTGGTTGCTTTTTAGTCTTAGCTATGAGCACAAGAGGAGCTTCACTAACAAAAACCGATGGTAAGATAGATGAGTGGTAAGGGATTTGGGGATGGGACAAAAACTATCCAACTTTCATTGCTTGGTAGATAAAACCAAGAACACGTGTGAAAGCTACTTAACTAAAACCTACTCAAAAATCTTTGGAGCAAGTTCTTGTTCTTGTAGGTGCCTCAGGATAGCCGGATGCCTCCCCTTTAACCAAGGGAGTTTTACCCAGTTTTTAGGAAAAACTTTGGTTATTTGGTAAAGTTAGGCGGGAGGGGGCATTATACAACCTTCAGATAAGAAAACCTCGGATCATACTATGCATTGGAAGGATGTATGAGACATTTGAAATGGGAGAGAAACTACTACTTTAATTGGATGTCTCTTGTGCCCAAAGCCAATGGAGATCTAATATGCCAACTTATTCTCTCCCCAAGAAAATTATGACACATGTATTATGGGTCCTTTACCTAGTAATGAGTTGTGTGAACATATGTGTGCAACTTAGAAATGCACTCTATTGATTGAATAGGTGCCAATTACACCCCCTTTTACGCTAGAGTTCAAATCCAGAGCTCAAGCTTTCCATTTCGGGGAGTTCTATACTCCCTCCATTCTAAAATGATTGTCTATGTTCTTAACTTAGGCGAGATTAAGGCCCGTTGACCATTGACCAAGTAGTTGTAAGTATGACTCTTAAAATTAAAAAAACAACAACTACTCCGAAAGTTTGATACAAAAATATTTGACTTTGAACCTCAAATTTCTAGCGAGACAGAGAAATTGGACAATCATTTTGGGACGGAGAGGGAGTACTTTGTTTTGACAAACTTCCTCAATTTATTTCAGACTCAACCAATCTTCAAGCTCTCGATAGGCTGATTAAGTGTAATATGACTATGCACATAGCCAAATACAAACTTGGAATGAAACAAACTTGGGAAAAATCAACGTCAAGAAATGGTTGACAAGCCCATTGGCTTGAAGAACACAAAACAAGAGCTCAAATTCTAAGTAGTCCGAAGAGACCTTCCCATAATATTTAAGCCAAGCTTCGATTCCATAGTGTCTTAGGAAATACAACTCAACTTTTGCACCTATAAGTGGCACCCAAATAAACACAATTTGAGTTTGTGTTGAGTTTTTTTTATGTACATGCTCTCATGCTAGATTGAACTATATCTACAACAACGAATTCCAATTTCCAATCTCAAACTATTCCAGGAGATTGCTAGTGAATGTAATTACAAACATGAGTTGAACATTAACTGTGGTTTGGACAAAAAATATTATTGTTGGGGATTCTTGATTGGAGTAAGTGCGTTTTCCAAGCACAACTTTACTATTCTACACTAGCAGTTAGTAGAGAATGAGAGACCCAAAACTTGTTGTATAGGCATAAACAAATATCTTTGGAAAACTCATTATGGTATGGACTTCCCCCCGCTTTTGCTTCGAGCTTTTAGTATTAACATTGTACATGACATGTAAACTTTCTCCTTGGGGTGTGTAGAAAACACTCTTTCTCGTATTCTCTCCATAGTAATATGTGTCATCTACAACCATGCCACCTATGGTGTCATACTTGAAGTTGTCTATCATGTTGCTTTGGTTTTTCATTGGAATCTTTGAGTTACAAATTTGTAGGAGCTTTGATTACACCTTGCAAGTCACTCACATGGTTTTGGTTTGATGAATTCTATGTGAGGGCAATACAAACTTAGGTTAACTTGGATCTTCTGCGTGTAAATCTTGGAGTAACTATTTCTATGTTTCTTGCTTGGGATGTTGGCTCAATTGTACGTTCCAAGGCACTTATACATTCCAATTTTGGGGTTCTCCAATCTTGACAATTGGAGAATTAAAGGAGAAACGGGTTTTGCATCCTTTCATCAATTGTAGCTTGCTTGTCAAAGTTTTTGCACCTTCATTTGGACGCTTTGTGAAAGGGGATGTTCAAAACAAAATGTTACCAAGAGTCACTTGTGAGAGTCATTGAAGCTGGACACTTTGGATGCTTTGATACGAGTTTCATTATGTGGGATAGAGTTGGAGAATATAGATTGGAAGATAGTATTTGAGTTATGATGCAACATGAGGAATTGGAGAGTTCTTAGTTTGGAGTAAATACTGTAAGAAGTTCAAACTTCTCCACACTTGTTTTTGGAAGAACATGATTTGATTCGCAATTTTGTGTGGAGGATTCTGATTTCTCAACCTGTCACATGAAATGAAGGTAGACCCGTCAAAAAGGAGCACTGTAAACAAAGCATCACTAAAGGAGAAAAAGAACACAGCGCATGACATTTTAAGAAGCTTCTTCTCAATTCCAACTGAATTTGAAAAGGTTTCATTCCTACCACCTACTGTCCAAAAGATACCTACAGCACCAATCCGATCGATGTAATACGGTTTGCAAACATGATCATTCAAAATTCATTGCCAAGAGAAAGGCAGAGATTCAGGGAAGGTGGAAGCCGATATCAAGATATTAAGCCCTTTCCATGTTCAAACTCTCAGATTTTTTGTGCCGTGACACTTTTCTTCTACTTTCCTTTTCTAAGTCAAATATATTCGTTATACTTAATGCTTACAGAAATTGGGATCGCAAACACGAGCTACTACTGGTAGGCAAGTAAGATAAAGGCGACTCTTTGGGAGAGAAACATTTGAAAAAAATAAGAGGCCAGCTGAATACCAATCCAGACTGGAATATCTAAGGTTTGTAAATAAATATAGAGTGGGGCCCAATTTTTGACGTGAATTGAATGAGGAAACCCTGTACAGAAGCATTCAGCCGGAACAAAAAGCATGACGTAAGAACCGGAATTTATTTCAATTCTCTCTTAGCATGACGCTCGAGTTCAAAGGTTCTGGAAGCATGATGATTCACCGTGACAAATTAGAGTATACAATCCCTCACATTAAAAGCAGCAAATGCGGGACATATCATCTACTGATGAGGTTTCCTCGTGTGGAAAGAGATGGAGATTGTCTGCAACGACCAGGGAGAGGAAGATGCAGGGATACCTATCCAACTGGAGGAACCTCGTCTTTTAAGAGCGTGCGATAACATCAGGAGGCTACTTTCTCCAAAATCCAATGTAAACAAGTACACTGTGTTAGGCAATATGGGAAGTATCATCAGGAGGCTGATTTCTCCAAAATCCAATGTAAACAAGTACACTGTGTTAGGCAATATGGAATACTTGATAAACTTGGACAAGACAGGCATCCGACTACAATTTCCGACCCGCAGGATGTACTACACAAGCTCGTGTGCATCACGTAAACGACGAAAGAATTAAGCTTCTGAATAGACCTCGGTAGAATATATCCCCAAAAAAGATGAATTCTTTGACTGTATAATCTCTCTTTATGTACAATAATGTACAAGAGTTCGCAATGCGACCTTTACCCTCGGACCACCCAACAGGTCACATGACCAAAAACAGGAATGCATACAAAGACCATATATCTCTAGGCCAATATGGACATGATGTTTCTATTTTCTAACTGACGAAATGACCGTTCGACTATCGTCGAACCGCCATGCACATAGAACATGTCTCAGAAAATAGGAGTAGTATTCATCAACATCTGGAAGTCATTAAAGTTAACTTGACCATCACCATCCTTGTCCGCACGGCTGATGATTTCCTGGCACTCCTCCAGGGTGATGTTGTCGCCTAAGCCACTTATCACACGGTACAGCTCGTTTGAGGTGATACTCCCTTTCCTATCGGTGTCGAACATATGGAAGGCAGCTTCTATCGATTCCTCAGGATTAATGATGTCCTCTCCAGCTGCAGTATTGATAGCGATAAACTCATCAAGGTTGATGTGGCCATCACCGTCGTGATCGTGCTCCGCCACCATTCTCTCAAGCTCTTCATCGGAAAGAGTGTCGCCAAGCGCACGAAGAATGTTGCCCAGCTCAACTGCGGATATCTTCCCATCGTTGTTCACATCGAACACTTTGAAGACCTCCGCCAACTCGGCAACGAAGCCTGTCGGAATGATCTCTTGTTGCCTGTGGATGATAGGCAGGCTCTGAGTCCTTGTCACTCCTGATGACGTGAACGACGATGTCACTTCCGACTTGAAAGAGGAAACGTTTACATTGACCTCCATGGATGTGATCGAATGCTTTGAAGTCTGCTTTGACAAAGAGCTCGACTTCCCTCGCGTTATCCTCCTCAAGAATGACGGTCTCCCGCCATCTTGTCTCCTTCCAGAGTATGACCGGGACGATGATGAACTCGATGACCCCGTGGCAGATGAGTCCGTGGAAGATAGTGAAGAAGACTGGAGTGAGGTGGATTCGTGCCTTTTGCTCCTGAAGAACTTAGTGAGGTTCATCGTGGAAACAATGAAACCTCAACTTAAGTTGATCTAGATAAATAAAAGCCACCAACTCCTTGAGTTTACAGTCTACGGGATACTCTTGTGCGAGAAGAGACTCCACAAGCTTCCTAACACATGCATCGGCCTAATTCCCTGCAGGCTGTATCCGAAGAGATTGTCCAGCGTTCCTTTAACAGACATGAATCCTTCTTTCTTCGTCCACAACAGATGGACTAGCTCCGACAAACAAACACTGTTAACTGAACAAGAACCGAGTCAAAACCAAAACTAACTAGCTAGGCAGCACAATAAAAATGGCTGCGCACTTCCACCTTCTCAAAGTATAAGCACCACAAGAACAGATACGACTGTCCCACGCACCAACGCTATAACTGGTTCCAGAGAAACAGCACCATGACAGCCAATGATAGAAATTCTCCACTCTCTCTGTCTCTCTCAGACCACCAGAAACAACTACAACTCCAGCAATAAGCTTAGCACCTCAACACACCTGAAAAGGCAGGCTTAAGAAGGACTCGCAAGTTGCCAGGCTATCAATTTCCGCCATTTTCTTGGCACACTGGAAAAAAATTAGGCCGCCGACCGCTTGAATGTATGCGGCGGTTGGACATTCACTAAGGCCTTCAGAAGAGTACTAATTGTTTGGCGCTCATCTTTCCTTCCTCCCTGACTAACTACGTTATTATTAGGCAATCGGAAACCCTCCTGATATTCCACACACTTTCCTCTCACCTGTCGCCGGCTCGACCCCACGTTGCACATCAGAAACAGCAAGCAATTGTGTGCGGCCTCCGAGCATTGCTCCGCTGCGTCGGCCTCGTCCTCAAGCCTCTTGCCCTGCCCTGCTTCCCTTCCTTGGCTCGAGCGAGCTAGCTTCATCGAAGGTGCGAGGAAGGCGATCGAAGCGAAGCTGCTGCGAAGTTTCCCGAATCCTACCCCACCCGTTCCTATCCGCGCGGGCGACCCGGCCGGTCCCACCCGCCGCCCCGCTCTCAACGGCTCCTGTGCCCGATTGGAGTGCTGGGTTCGAATCTGTACGGCGTCACACTCCGGCTCAATAGTAGCGTGCCCACTCCACTGCCTATTTCTGTGTATGTGATTTGCGTTCGCTACGCTAGTGTCGCCTAGTATTTTATGTCACAATGGTACCTTTTCTAATGACACTTCTCATAAATAAGTTCAGAAATATTGTCACCTTAACCTATTTTTAGTTCCTCCACTTTTGGTATATTATACATCCTTCTTCTTTTTTAATGAAATTATGTCATGGATGGTTAAATTTCGGATGATCGGTTGGACTTGGAATCACTTGGATCTTGATCTCCTTCGAAATTTTTCCCATTACCCAAGTTCGCTATCTATCTATGTGGATGTGCTCACTATATATGGTCATTAGGTTAGTGTAAATAGGATGGTCAATATATGGGGGTTGGGAATTAGTGTGCATAGGAAGGCTATTCCAGTTTTGGTTCTTCTTTTTTACTAAATTGTTTTCACTACAAGAAAATATACATATAATTGGGGCACACCAGATAATAACTTATTTTCTTTTTTGGGGGGAACACATGAGACGCTTGACCACCCCGCTAGTTTTCCGTCAAGTAAAGAGATGATTTTATAACCAGGAACCGAACCGCCAACCACTCCGTTCAGTTTGGGTACCTTTCCATTATCATCCGGTAGTTTAAGGTCATCTCGGACCACACGCCATATCTTATCAAGAGCAGTAGTTGGATGGGCTTGGGTACATGACCGGACCATGACTCAAGAAGAGAAAATAAGAACAAGTAACCACATAACCAAGGGAAGTGTGTGGTGCTAGATTAAAAAAAAATATTAAAAATATTAAAAAAAATCCCCAACTAATGTCGGGTTGGTTAAAAAACTATGATGGGAAGGCCACATTCATGGGGCTTAGGAAATAGTGTGGAGGTAGGTGGTCTTGTCTCGTGACGTGTCTTCTTTGAGCCACACACCACGTGGAAGGTGTATGTTGTTCGTGACTCCACGCAAGGTGTGGTGTGTGGTCCTTATGTGGTCATTCTTGTCATATGGCCACCTATATTTGGGTGTTATGATGAGATTGAACTAGGTGTTTAGAATATAAAACACCAATCTATAGTTTATTAAGTGACATAGTTGGGAGGGCATGTGGAATCGATTGTGAGAAGGATAATAATCATCTTCACTTTGACCTCCTAGATGATTTTTGCATCTCAACTTTATCTTTGATCCTTGAAATGACAATCTCCATGATTCACAATTACTACCCAAGTGTTGCACACCAAACCAATCCAATGGTCAAAACTATCCACAATAGGGCCACCACGCTATAATGGTCATTCCCAACTTCAAGTATCATTACGACCATTGGATTGGATCGTGAATTGTTTCATATGGTCAGCTTATGTAAACCACGAAGATTGTCAATTAAACTTTCAAATTTTGGGAATGTATGTAAAAGTGCTAAGAGCTCAAAGACATCTAATTTATCCCTCTTTAAATGATCAAATAGGCCCTCCTAATCGTGCTCATTGTTAAGACTATAATTATTATTTATTGTGTGCACATGGTCCAATCTCATCAACCGCATACATCATTCTTGTGTCCATTCTTGCTTTTATGTGTTCATATACCTTGTGTATGCGTGTGAAATTGAGGAGCATTGTGACCCTAAGTTGGAAATTAGAGTAGGTTATGAGAGAATCTTGATGAGCAAGAGTTTTTACATAGAATTTAGAGATCTCAAGTCTATGAGCTACACCGTTTATGGTGTCACTTACTATTCGGAGTTACAGAATATTATAACTTTTAGCAGTTACTATGATTTTTATTATCAAGTGTGAAGATGTCAATGTTCTATAATGTCCAAACAACCAAATTGACACTTTTTTTTAGTAAAAACTAATATTTATAGTAGATAGTTACAACATCGCATAATTCCAAATAATAAGTGACACTAAGTACCATAAATGGTGTAGCTCAGTTTGAGTTACAATATATCTTACATTTGTGAAAATCTCATGCATCCATTGTTGGCCTAATCTTTGTCAAATATAATAAGTATCCATATAGTCCCACCTATTCAACACGACACTCGATAATATGACAACCCCGAATATACAAACACAAATCTTGGAAAACAAACTTTAAAGTTAAATTCCACCTCTACATTACCCTCACACAATTTCTCAACCTCTGACCGTAATGATTGTAATTTCAAGGTAACATGTTTCCCATCTAGTCACCGAAACTTTCCTAAACTCAAGAGCCATGGAACCTCGAGCAAACGTGTCACTGTTGTATTTTAAGATCAAAATCTTTAAAAAATATTAAAAGAAGAAGAAGAAGAAGAAGAAGAAGTATACATCTCATTAATCACCACAAGCTTTTGATATTGCCACAGAGACCTAACTATTTCATCTTTCACTAGAGTGTAGTTTCCACATGGGTTACAAGTGGGTTTTAGCAAATGTAAACATGACACGTGGCAGTATTTGAGCCTAAATTATTATTGTTGGTCGGAATAGAGAGGCCTCTAGGATAATGAGTTTACACTTAACATACTTTGATAAATTAGAATAAAAGCATGAATTGGAACATGTACTAAACTCTTAACATCACAACATGGATAGATAGATAGATAGATAGATAGATAGATACTCCGGTCCTTTTGCAGGCCAGCGTGAATAAAGTGTTTGTTCATAATGTTAATGGCCTAGTGCCCATTGGACAAAAGGTCACAATATGGATACCTACTATCAATCACATCCTATGGTAGAATTTGCAATCGATTTTGGGTTTTGATCATTTACCTAGGATTTATGTATATTCTAATTTGTGCATGGATTTTGGAATGAATTTCAATTGCCAATATAAAGCCAATGGAGGGGGGGGGATCCAAGGTATTGTAATTGAGGCCATAGAGTTTTCATTTTCATTGTTTTCACAACTGTGTGTAAGGCATCATAAGCAACTGTGGCATGTCACTCGTGGTCCCGAATTCTCAACACAATCACAAGGATCTAGGGAAGGTCATAGTATGTGTTTCAAGAAGCACTCTATTCCATACAATTCGTGGGGCACAACCTAGATAGGTAGCATAAACGGATGCCTTGATATGCCCATGTGATTTTGCATTACTATAATTTGGAAGTTCCGTAAGATGTTGAGACGTGATGCTAATACTTTGAGTTGTATGATTGTTGAAACCGCTTTGAAAAGTTACTCACATTATTAATATTCACATAGATCATATCACCCTAAGGGCCACTTCACACAGGAGCCTAGAGCCGTGACCATGAAATCGTGAGAGCCCAAAAGAAAGTGTCCAAAGGCCGTCCCAAGACACCTCCAAAATCATGTAGTGTGGTCACGGACTCTCAAGTGTAGTGTGAAGTCATATGTGACCATGCCCTCAACCAAATGCTAGTTCAATGCATTCTTATTCATGCGGGTCCTCACACATGATAAATCGAATAAATCAACGGGTGGGAGTGTTCAAAATGCCACGGTCTCCCGGTTTTATGTTAGGCATGCATGCAAGAGATAGTTTTTGAAAATAGTCCAAGTGACCAAGAAACATGATCCATTCGATGCCATGTAGGAATCCATGTAGACTTTACATCCATCTTGCATTCACATACTCTGTTGGTCCCTCAAGCGTAGCATGGAGTGAACTTGGACCGCCTCCGCCTTTTCCACCAATGAGAGTGCTCGAAGTGTAATGGTCACGGGCTCTTAGTCTCGTGTGTGAAGTGGCCCTAAGTACCCAAACTCACCAAAGTCCGATGAATGGTTGCAACTACCTTAGGGAGAAAGCCTAAGTACCCAACTTGCTATTTAGTCTTTTTCTTGGACTTACCCTATTGTACGATTCTATTAATGTATTCATGATAAACGAATGGCCAAATTGGTTCACTGCACTTGGCATGTGCTAACATGAGGTATAAGATATTTCAAAGCCTATCTTTAAATGTCAAGAGAGCCAAGAAGAATGAAATTTTGTTGCTGATAAGTCCATCTTTGATGTGTCCAAACTTCCAAAGATGCTGTAAGAATGCAATCACGTGTGCATAAAATGAGAAATCTCAAATAAAGAAAAACCTTGTCAGTTAATGTTCAATGTCAATGAGTATTTGTTGCACTTTTCTTGTGGTTTGAATAGATTGTCTTACATCGAACTAAGGTAGAAATACCATAACCGGTGAAAATAAGGTGATTCACATTGAAAAACCGGTCTGACCATCATGAGATAATTTTCCAAGATAGACAAGAAGGATTCATGAAGAATGCAAGTTGTTTCATATTTTTCTGCCTTATACAAATAATGCTACAATCTTTCAAAGTGGAAAGTTTGTCCAACCCCCTACTCGTTCGCTAGATTCTCCCTACACCGAACACGGTGCTCCACATTTCCATACAGAACATCGCCTAAATCGGTTACCTCATGAGTACATTAACTCTTGACTCCCATTGGCTACACTACGTGCACGCGCATTGAAGTTGTTGCCTGGCCATGATTGGTTTTAGAAATGGCACTTCAGCATTATGACAGTGGTCTAGTGCACGGCTAGAGGGTGGTTAACGGGTTATGGTATTTCTATCTTAGATATAGACAATGCACGATGAAGTGCATATAGAAGGAGCCCTTGAAACGAAGGACTGCTTCACACTATGGCTGAAGGTCGAGAGGCCGTCGATTTCCACCAATCGAATTGTAAGAAACCAAGAATTTGGCCTCTTGACCCTTCACACTAAAGGCCAAAGTCCACAAACCATCTCTCTCTAAAATGCCTACATGGTAGTATTTTTTGACCAAAGCAAGGACTCTTGAATGAAGTTTGGGTTGGACGTGACTGGAAACCCAAACTATAATTGAGAGGCCGTCGATTTTCTTGCATAAAAAAAGAAAAATTTGACGAGATCTTGGCTGTTAGATTGGATGGGGTTGTTTTGGACATGGAATATAAAGTGGGATGCTCCTTCTCCCTTTGGACTTTGGACTTGGCCTTTGGAGGCTTCACACTATGGCCGTCCAAGTCGAGAGGTTGTTAGAGTTCATGACCAAATGTTTGGGCTTTGGCCTTGGCCTTTGAAGGCTTCACACTATGCCCAGCCGAAGGCTCCAATTCCAAAAATTTATTGGCTATTTTCAGGCCATTTCTTTGGACTATCAACAAAATTTGCCCATTTAATCCCATGGCCTCTCGACTTGGACGGCCATAGTGTGAAGCGGCCCTAAGGTATCTACTTATTTATGAGCTCTAAACGACCCTCACCCTAATATCATATTTAGAAGGCTTGACACCTCACAAGCCAAGTATGAAAACGAAATGAACATCATCATCATCAACAACAACAACAACAATATCATCGTCTTTGTTGGTCATGTTGTGATATCAATGGTTCATGTGTATTGTTGATTGGACATGTTCACAACTTTGTTGTAGGTGACTAGATGAGAAATGTGTTTTGAATCAAGTATTGTATATATCGTGAATTGCAAAAATATTGAATGCTCGCGCTAATTGGCATTTCGTGTGACTTTTGTACCCTAATTTGCCCCATATAGGGTTTAATATGGCTCTCCTTACCCTCGTTTAGGGCACCTCTCCACTCCCTTGTCGTTGTTGTTATGCCATTGTCATTTCCAATCACGTTTTTTCATGCATTCCTTCGTTGGTCAATATTATTTTTTCTATATGTTTTTATTGGTTGCTTCTACATTTGTGCTCCTTCACAAAATCACCTAGTACTCTAGGTCAAGTGATTTTATTTCTTGTTGCCTCTTTAATAATGTGTTTTGTAGTTTTAAATTGATTTCTTGGTATTGTTGGTCCCCAAAATAGCAAATTTTGTTTATATTTTGTTTATGAATGTTGATTTTTTTTTGGGCTAATTGTGGTATGTCATTGCTGCAAATGTTTAAATCTACACACTCCAACATTCGAGGAGATTTAGAGGATTGATGGAAATACATATTTTTCCAAGAATATAAATCTATAACATTCTCCACACACCGTGCAATGTGTACTAGGGTTGGTGTTTTCCTATAACTACAATGGATTATGTGTTTGAAAAAATGTATGTTTTTTATGGAGCAAGAACACATTATAAAGTCATTGTGCTAACATCACATGTTGGACTAATGATGATTGCATATGCTTTAGACTTGCATACTCTCAAGAACCATGACTTTTAAAACCATGGAATACGGCATATTTGGCATGTTGTGAAGATGCACATGGGTCTTGAGGTCTTGCATGTAGTTCAAAGAGTAGACATGTGAAATGTAGATATTAAATGTCAACATGATGGGTTGAAAGACCAAATTGCACCCCTTGATTCATGTAAGACCACTTTACATCCATGCCCCAATTGGATGAAATCTCTCCATCATTTGGTTCTCCAATTCCATGTGGGTCGGGCCCTTGATTTCACATCACCTCATACTTGGGTAAACCTATGCATCGAAAATATTATCGGAGACTTTTAAAATCAATCATATGCATGTTTGTGGATGTATATATGTCTTGCGGGGGGGGGGGGTGTGGAGGCACTATTATGGGTTTCATGGATGTTTTAATAGCCACCTTCAAGATTCAGTAGCCATCTTAATGACCACCTTCATTGCTTCATTGCTTCATCTCAAAAGGCCAACTTTATGTCTTGATGATTGTGCATCATGTCTAGTCCATATTTTTTTAGTTCCCATAAGACATGCATGTTTTAGACACATAATTCCCAGCATGTCTCAAGGAGAACCATACACATTCACTTAGTAATCTTTATATTTTAAAACATTTATTGGGGGATTTCACGTGTGTGTGTGTGTGTGTGTGTGTGTGTGTCCAATATACATATTTATTTTCAAATGCTTACTGTCCCATTTAAGTGAAATTGAGTTGTATGGATATGAGCTATTTTACAATAAAATCCACATTTTTCTGTTGGCCATGCATGTGTCATGACGAGGTAGATTATAACATTTTGTTTTAAGAGGTGGTATGAAACATGCAACATTGGCAACTTTTTGGGGAAGTGGAAAAGGTGATGACTTCCCTATCAAATCAATGAGTTATGTAAGATGCTATGTAATCTCTTCATTGTCTCAACACAAATGCACTACAAGAAACAAAGCATCGACATAGTTAAATTGGATACAATTATATTCCGATGCTTGTAATGCCTTAACCACGGACATCGCCTCCAACGAGCCTTGCACTTCAACAAAACGGATGGACACTCAAAATAAATAAATGGAAATGTCCAATTGTGGATGTCCTTCCAATGCTAATCGACACTACCATGCAAAATTTCAACGTAATTGACTGATGTTTGCTATGTGATACTAGTTATCACAAGTTTGACCTCAAAAAAACTACTCGGCTAAGACTATTGTCATTTGGTGAGGTGTCATCACATAATTTGCTAACATACTAATTAGTGCCAATTTGAGCACATAACTTGACCAAAATGACACATTTTGTTCCCACATAAAGACCTTTCATTAATATTTTCCATCTTTTTTTGGGGGGGGATAGAAGATGCTTCATTACCATATATAACTTCTTGCCAAAACCCATGCCATGTTCAATGTATCAACATTACAAACCAAAAGCTTGTATGAAACCTAGGGTCATATATGACACCGAGTGCATTTGAGAGTTAAGATGCCGTAGCCTTAGGTTGTGAGATGTCTTGTTCGATACACAGACTCAAATGCTTCTAAGAAGCATGATGTGAATTGATCCCTCTTTAGGTATACCAATTGTGTTCATGATCCTTTGAAGCTATTGATGATTTTTTTTTAAACATAAAATTGAATTTTTTTTTAATGACTGCAAAGAGGCTCAAAAGCTTCGAAATTGAGAAGCTTAAGAGGTTGAAAACTCAAAGATCGAAGAACCTAGAAGGTTGACCACATAAAGAACCCAACAAACCTCTTGAGAGGCGGAGTAACTTAGGACTAGTTCACATGGGGCTTCAAGTTCCAAGTTCCACTCATGTTAGCAAGTCCCAGCACGGAGGCAAAGTCTCAACTTTTGAGCCCTTGTGAAATCCCCAAAGTATGGTTTATATTCACTAAAGTTGGATCGTGATTAATTTATGCACAAACAATTCGGAACTTATGTTGCGAATTGGATATGGTTTCCTGCTTCACCCAACTCTCGACACGAGTCCCAACCCTTGCCTCCAAAAAATGTTGTTGCCATGTAGGCATTCATGTCATACTTGAGACTTAGAACTCGAGACTTTGTGTAAAGTGGTAAGTCCCAACTTCCATGCTGAAACGGTTGAGATTGACCTCGAGTGACTTGGGACCACGGGTAGATCACTCCATTGTCAAGTTGAACACCATGTGCGACCAAAAAAAATCTTCTTTTGGTAAGTAGCACCACCAAAATGGGTCAAAATTTTATCAATGTTTTTTCATGAGTAGATATACACAGTACCTATGACATAGTCAAAAGTGGTAACTAAATTTGATGATTTGTTTTTTTCATAAAACATACCATTTCTAACTAGAATGACACAGAATTGAACTAAAACAATTACTAAAAAAAAAAGATGACTAAAAATTTCAAAAAAGTACAAAAGATATTATCAATGGTTATGTATATGTAGAAAAAATATCATAAATTGTAAAATTATATGTGGCATGTAATATAGGGGTAGCAAACTTTGTCCGCACGTGGTGTCAACTTGACAATGAAGTGACCTCCCCGTGCTTGGGACCTGGCCCTTTAATATCATAGAACTCGAGGATTTGATCACATGCAAAACACAACATAACCTACCTCTTCACAGTTTGCATGGCATTCTTCAATGCTCTCTATCTATGGTTGGGGAATCTAACCACCCAAACCCGGGCCTCTCCCAGCTTAATATTGCTATGTATGCTACAAATCGAAACCATGAAATATTTTGAAATGCTAATGAAAATCCCAAATGTTGAGCTTTGGAGCATTCAAATTTGAATATCTTATTGGATTACATTCATAAATTGGTATGCAGTTGTAAACAAGAACACGAGTTTTATAAGTATAAAAGAGTTTGATCATCCAAATTGTTTAGCTAGGTAAACTCTCCAAGTCAATGTTTACATAAGGTTGACAGATAGATTGAAACTCCAACCCCTTTCAAGCAAGGGGCCAGCGTGAATAAAGTGTTTGTTCGTAATGCCAATGACCCGATGCCCACTGGACAAGGGGACATTGGGACAAATACTACTCTCCCCTTTCGAGGATGGGCACTATAGTGACACACTATACAAGTTCCTAGCTAGCCACAACAAGTGCCTTGAAGATACCGGACATGGTATCCCCCCAAAGGGCTTTGAGATACCCATACAACAAGGTCCAAGGACCCCCCACCATAGTTGGGTGGACTAAGGTGGTGAGCACCACGCTGGCATGGGGAATAGAACCCACAACCTCCTCATTGGGGGTCATGAGCCCTAACCACCAAGCCAAGGCCCGTGGTGCCTCATAAGGTAGACATATCCAGTGATCGGAGAGGTTTTTGGGCATACTAAGCGGTTGAGATCCTAGTGTTTGCAAGTCCAACCGGTTACATGTTGACATCTTCCGGATTTCCTTTATTAACTTGGGGTATATTCTATAGATTCCTCTACAACGATCAGTAATTTTCATGCAATTTTGAACTTCAACCGGTTGTTTCTCAAACTCAACCAGTTCATTTGTAACTAACTACCGGTTCTCCCCGATCATTGGATGTATCTGATTCCAAACACCAACCTTATTCAAACACCTAGTCTTGAACAAAACAGTTCAGTATTCTCCTAAAAAGAAGGTTCCCCATTGCTTGGGATAGTCCAAAAAGTCGATGCCCAACACCCACACAACACTAATCACTCGGTGCTCGCCCATATAACCACTACGTGAAGATTGTACACGTGCTCTTTGAATACTTGTCGCAAATTAACACTTCTCATCCCAATTTCATTCTTAGGCCTCAAATCTTTTGCCTTAGTTTTGCGATCAAGTGTGAGCATTGGGGAATTGGGGAGGGTTGTATAGTATTAGGGATGCCCACCACGTGGACTATTTTAGACTAAACCCAAAATGTTTCCATTGCAACCAACACCAAAGGGAGTTGTTGAACATGCTCTAATGACATTGGATCCATACAAGATTCATTGATTGTTTGGATTTTCTTTTCTTTTCTTCAAACATTTATTACACAAAAGATGAAAGCAATCCCGATCTAAAAGCAACCATAATATGTTTTGTTTGCCTTAAAACTTCTTGAAACCATGACACATGGATGCATCAACGTTGTCACTCACTTTCAATACAATGAAATTGAGTTTGGAGTATGAAAACCCAACAGGCTCGTGGGACTAAATGTACATGAGGATGATGTCGAACTGGCTAATTCCCTCGAGTGGCAGAGCGCGACAGCCTCTGTGAGGTGGAGGCTAATATCAACGGGATGGTCCAATTGAGAAGAAAAACCAAAAGTCGGTGCTCCTAAGTTCCGGCGATTTTTATGAAGCTATTTGATGAGTTTGACGTGTACTACCATGACTTGTAAGTAGATAAGGCTAAGGTAGAGGGTGCTTAAACCAACATTTTAAGCTACTGCACATACATATGGCTATGTGGAACCTGATATTAAAAAAAATCATATTAGCCTTTGGGCTAAACATAGGTATCAAAAAAGAAAAGAAAAATTCTTAGAGTAATTGATGAATGTTCGAGGTCAAAACTACTAGCTTCCTTGAACCGATCCATAGGCTCTGTGTATGGCAACCTTGCATATGATGAGCACCCCCGCCATCATTGCGTAGAACCAACACAACATTTGAAGAGTGGATTTGACCTCAATTATCATGCCTCCTATTGGTGCAACCCGTGTGGAGTGTGCTCATGTCATCTAACTCGTGGTAGACAAGCACTTTACCAGGAGGTCTCTTACACCTAACAAACTAGACCCAAACTAACATCAAAGCCCAAGTAGTAATGGTACACAAAGCCACACAACTACCTCCATGATCCCACCCAATTCGCTTGCAAAACGACCTCCTTGCATCCCAGGAACCAACCCCCTTGCATCCTGGGAAATGACCCTTTTGTGCTTTGTGGGCCTACTTCCTTGGCGTTGTGAATAGAATGCCTAGAATAGGCATTGACAAGCCACCCAAAACCCACCTTGAACCAACCCAAGATAGAGTGGAACCCGTTACCTACCCTACATGAAGGTAGTGAAGGCCGCTATGAGGTGGCACCACTAATAGCACCTAAAACCGTCACTCCGTGGGCCCAGACACTTCTACACCACCGGGTACAGTTCAAGGCCGTGGAATGTTGACAATTGGGAAGCATTTATAAATGTTAGTTTGAGATGGGGTGTTGGTTTTAGCACCCTCTACCTTATGTGTAACTTGGTGAACACAACTTGCCCAAATTCATGCAAATAGGCTGACATCAAAAGTGAAAGCTCGGCTTTAATATAAGGCACCGTGGATGTGACTTCCTGAAGAAGTGTTGTTTCTTCCTTCCTTATAAGGTGAGACTTTTGGGTAAAGGCGGTGAGCTTTTCAAGAGACGTAAATACGTGTGTTGGAGTCGTGGCATCTTTAGTTTTATACTCTTCAGGTACTTAGAGTGAGGACTTCACATTTTTGTGACACTGCTTGGGGCCACTTCACACACGAGCCAAGAGCCGTGACCATGAAATTGTGAGAGCCCAAAAGAAAGTGTCCAAAAGCCGTCCCAACACACCTCCAAAATCATGTAGTGTGTTCACGTACCCTCAAGTGTAGTGTGAAGTCATATGTGACCGGACCCTCAACCAAATGCTATTTTTATGAATTTCTGTTCATGTGGGTCCTCACACATAATACAAATAGAAGAAATCAACGGTTGTGAGCGTTCGGAGTGCTATGGTCTCCTGGTTTTGTGTTAGGCCTACCTCCAAGAGGTGGGTTTTGGAAATAGTTCAAATGACCATGAAACATGATCCATTCGATGCCATGGTCACGGGCACTCAGTCTCGTGTGTGAAGTGGCTCTCACACTGATTATCCCAATTAGTGTGTGGTGCTAATTCCCATAACATGGGCTATTTTTCAAGTCTCAAAATTAGTGAGGGCTTCATTTTTAATAGAGTGATACTAAATTTGTTTTTCTCATGCATATTTACTAAACATTAGTGTGTGAACTATGATGCTCGTAGAGTGATAAAATAAAATGCAAACACACGCTTGTCAATGAATAGTGCTAGGATGAATAGTGCCGATAATTTTGGTAAATTATGTTGCTATGAGGATATTTTCCCTAGGGTTAGATTCTTCATACCCTATATAAGTTGGTGTAAGTTTAAGAAGGGGTGTTATTTGAGGCATTAGCATGCATATTATACATGACGGAGAGTTATTGTTTTTTCTCTAGTGTGTACATTGAAAAAGGCTACTAAGAATTTTGAAGCAAAGGTAGATGTATAAGAGGGGTCCACGTTCTAGCATGCCGTTGATACGTATACATTTGTTTTTCTCTACAAATCCCTCTTATATAGAGGGTTCAATTTCATAGTGACCCCATCATGTCATTTAGGTTTCCAATGAAGAGTCCACCCCCTGGGGAGTTTAAGTGAACAATATTGGGATGAACAATGCTTCCTAGATCTTCTAGTGGCACTAATTTCATAGCATATAGAAATTTAGTATCACCTTCATCAATTTCCCACACACAATATTAACCTTTCTTCATTAATTGGGCTAATCAATGTAGTAGGGCATGGCTAGGTATTTGTGGTGTCCACGTAAACTCATCCATTAAGGATGTGAAAATGTATTGATTTATATTATAGCCCATACATGCCTATTTAAATATGAATGGACTCCGAAAATAACAACATATCCCTCATATTAGTCTATTGAAGCATAGTTGGAATGAAGCCCTTGACCTTATAGGGGAATTGTTCTTACTAGAGCACCTTCATCCACATTAGATGAGTTTACCATAGACTTCACAAATTCCAAGCCGTAGTGTAGATTGATGGCAAGTTAGACGAAAAATATTTCAAAAAAATGAAGACTAGATTTTGTTGGAAATTGTTGGATTGGATGGCCTAAACAAAAGAAAAAAAATCATTAAAATGCCTAAATTTTAGGAAATTTGGTGCATTGGAAAGCTCAACCCAAATTCATGAATGAATGACAAATAAGTTACAATACATGGATTTTTATGTAGGACATGCTACTACCTAAATGAATAAATATACATATAAATATATTTTTTCCTATATTTTCAAAAAAAAATCTCTGGTCCCTAAGCCTTTTATTCCAAAAATATTGATTTTTGGGCAAAATTTGCCCAACTTGTTATTAACCTACAATGCAAGAACTTCATGTCTAGGTAAGATTGTCTTTAGTATCAATATGGTTTGTAGGGCTATTGACCCAAATACAAAGAGTTTATGACCAAATATCTATATTTGATTGTTATTATGATTGTGCTACCCACGGGTAGATTTTTTGACACTATTACCAATGTTTTGTTATTGATACCCATGTATCATCAACACACTAGTCCAACATTGGTCAATACCCAATCCATGCGGCTAAGGCTTTTTGGTGTCTAAGTAAATTGATCCATTGGGAAGCTAAAAACACATTACATTGTTTTCCAACATGAAAACGACTAGTTCTATATGATTTAACTTTGAAATAGCATTAGAAACCCTAAATTAGTATGTTGGGATCCAATTAGAATGAGTCAGCCCTCAACATATAAAAAATTTATTTACATTAGACTCCCTCACCCCGATGGACGAGTACACATATGCCACAAAACCCCAATCCATTCCATGACTTCTATGAGTTTCTTGTCAAGCATCGAATTGCACAATATCTTGCCTACCCCACCTTCAATGATGAATGTGGATTTGGAAATGTAAACAAGTTCAGTCCGTTTATATATTATATTGATGAACATTTGTGGGTTAAGTACATGGGTAGATCACTCTAAGGCATTTTTGTGCACCATGTGCAGCTGGGTTTTTTTTTGTTTTGGGGCTATTTACTTTCAAGGGTTGAATTAAAGCCTCCCTGTAATTACTTAAATTTCAAACATGGCCCATTTGTTTACACCCTTTCATTACTTATATTGTCCAAGTCACTGCAGTTTTTTGTACTCTATATTCCTTTTAAGTAATGACGACGGCGCGTTCCCTTTTCATCTATTTTTGGATAGACATAATTCCCAATTATCATCCATGCTTGTGAGTCCTAAACCCATTACATACCATACTAAACATACCTTCTAGGATCCTTATCTTCAGCCCCTATATTAATTTTACAAAAAAAGAATGGCCCACGTTTTATGTCCATCTAACTTACTTACTTACTTATAATGGGATTGTCTACGTTTAATGTCCCCTTCATTATTTGGAATTCCTTTATAATTTTTATTTCAAATGATTTTAATCCTCTCTATATTTGCCACACGTCATTTTTAAAATGCACTAAGTGATCTACCCGTGGTTAAGTAAGCGGAAAGAAGCCTTTGCTTGATGAGAATTAACATGTGGGAGGTGCACCGATTTGTCCTATTCATGTGCACCCATGTAATCATCTTGAACCCACACTAATTTTTAGTGCACGCCCAATTAGTAGTTCAAAATTAATGCGGGTCACATTAGTTGTCATTATGAGGAAATTGATGTGGGTGAGCATTTTATTTTATGCTATTTTTGTTCTTGTAAGGTGTTGGTTAGAGGTCTCCCTTGAAACATGGACTCAAAAGATGAGTTTTATGGTCTCTAGATTCACATTCTCAATTCATGTGATACCTTATCCACAACTAGAAGTGAAAAAATGAAAACATAATGAGTGGTCGGATATTGAAACATAACTATACTAAATGGGATATTTAGTGTGTGATACGCTAAATATGAACACATACACTAAATATCAATATCCCTGTGAAAGTAAGTAACATTAAATGTAAACTCAAACACTAAGTATCAACTATGCTAATATGTGGAGGTTATATGTTTGAGTTTAGTGTTAGTAATGATATGAAAAAGATGATATAATAACGGAAGTGGCAGTAGGGAAGGTAGCAACACATTTCTGTCGAGTACTAATTGTCAAGAAATTGAAAATTAGTGCTGAGCATGGTAGGGTGGTAACAACACTGAATAAAACCAAACACTATATATCCTATTTAGTGTAATGTTACACAACATTTTCATGTGTGATGTGTATATTATGAGCCACAACGTAGGGATGCAAAGGGTAAGTCAATCACACTATACATAAGCCCATGCCATTTATCATGATCAATGGAGTTTGAAACTAGTGTGGGCCACATGAATAGTTTCCTAGGAAATGGATGTGGGTGACTATCTTGTACTACCGTTGTCCTTGCACCAATACCTAGTGTGTTGGTTAGAAGTCATCAAAAAGACCTAAAGAAAGACACGGGGTCTTCGGCCCACTTTATTCCACCACGACTAAACAAATGTTCTAGTATGGCCCACATTGGTTTTTCACCGCCTTTGCGAAAGGATAAATCTATCTCCCTTGAATTTTGACCTCGAGGTTTCATCTTTGGCAAAAGAGAAAACCGTTTGAATGTAAGAATGTCCAAGGGAGAACACATGGTGACTCATGGTGAGACATATATACGTCCAAAGATTGTGAGCCCAAAGGCAAGTCGTTGCCTTGGGGCCAATGCAACACTAATTAGTGTGGGCCCTAAAAACTCTATAGGAACTTGTATTCATTTTGAACTCTCGTCACCTTCGTACTTTTAAAAATTACTTTGGGCCACACTAATTATTTTAGTAGGAAATTGATGTGGGCGAGTGATTTATTTTGATTTATTCGTACCTTGAATTGCATTGCCGTGGAACTACGTCTAATTGGTTGGTAGTCTCCATAGTAACTTATGGGACGACCCAAGGTCTCGGCCCCACATTTTTTTAACCCTCGCTAGATAATTAGAGTGGTTTGCACTTGATCACACATTAGTATCCCACTAACATTTAAAGGACAATCCAACCTAAAGAAGTGCATCCACTGTTAAAACCATGACCAATCAACGTTTTGACCCTGCCCCATCCTAGTCACCCTCCTCCCTTTTGGTAGGCGTCTTAGGAAAGTGTGGGGAAGGGGGGTATCAAAAGAATAAGACACCCTTTTATTTTGTGTGGCTGATGAAACAAAAACCAATGTATTATAACACAACATTTTTTTCTTTTCAAACTAGCTCAAAGCCCATCATATTTAGAATCGATATCCTTGATTAGTTTATAGGAACTCAATGACAATGGATTAACCACAAACTTGTTGGGAGCAAGGACAAATTTTTAATAGACCTCCTTTTACCATGGTAAGATGGGGTCCTATTTAAAGGAGCAAGACATCTAGCCATGGTTAATGTTGTGATGGATTGGATGACATGTCGTGATATGTACACCATGCAAGTGCACATTGTCAGGCTAAAGTTTTATAATGTTATAGAACGGCAACATTAGGTTGTGGTTTACATTTCCTTCTATTTGAACGCCACGTCCTCCCACGTGGTCAATCTTACTCTAGCACGATCAACTATGACAACAAAAATGGATACTTTAGTTGTTTCGACTCTTTTAACATTAGATGGGAGGAGTTAAGCACAAATCTAAAGTTTTCACTATACAACCTTTTACTCTCTTTTTAGAAGTTATCAAGTAAAAGAGGGGCCCATCTCGAAGAGCAAAGACATTTAATCCCGATTAATGACCGTTCCCTTGGATGTGGTTGATTGGATGACATGTCAAGGTACATTAGGCATGTGCACACTCGTAATGCTAAAGTTCTTCATTCTTGTGGAAAACCAACCTGCCTAAGACCATTGAGAAGATTTCTAGCTCTTTGAACAATTTTATAGGGAGACATGTTTTTATTAAACCCCTTTTACCGCCAATAATGCCCCCTCCCCACTTGACATTAGCTAAGCCTAAAAGTGGGTTCTTAAAAATGAGCATTCACACCATCGACATTATCTAGTGCCGAGCCTAGTTGGCAAATGATGTGGCATGGCTTAAAAGTGGAGGTTTTAAGCTAAAACTACTGACCCTCCCATCAGTACCTAGACATGAGCAAGAACGTAGGACCTCTAAAAGTGTTGCCTCCCGCTCTTGTGATTGGTTGCTTTAGTCTTAGCTACGAGGGCACGAGGAGCTCCACTAACAAAAACCAATGGTAAGTAGTAAGGCATTTGGGGATGGGACAAAAACGGCTACGGTGAACCAACACCTACACTCGTACCTTCGGGGGATGAAGGCCTCGCGGATGACACTGAAAACTTCATCCTTCTTTATGGGGAAGCCCGCTTGACTATAAATCCCATATTGAGTGCACTTCGCCTTCAAAGTCTAAAATCCAATATATATGTGCACTTCCAATTAGTAAATAAGCAATTCATTGGGATTTCATTCCGGAAGTGAAACCATCAATGAAGCACGTAATTGACTTGGAGGTCAAATAAAATTACAAAATCCTCATTAACATTGAGGTTATAATTTTTTTGACTTACCATTTGAAATTCTCTTTGTCATTCTAAAATGACACTTAAATTTAGTGTGCTGATGTGGTATGTATATTTTATAATATTTTAGATAATTCTGGCTACTTTCAAGAATATTCATACGCACTTATTCTAATTAAGTGTGATTTAATATAATTATGTCTAATTAATTCTGATTAATCCTAATTAATCCCAAATAAATCAGAAAAGTGTGCTTACCAAATAAAGTAAGACTAATTAATTATAATGTTTAATTACTGTAATTTAATTCAATTACTTCCAGTAATTAACTGAACCAATTCATTCCAGTAATTCATTTCAGCAATTAAATCAAATTTAATTTAAGTTAATTAATTAATTCCAGTAGTTTATTTATTTATTTATGAATACTTGTGAAAGTAGGCGGCGTTATTAAAATATTATAAAATATACATACTAAATCAGCACACTAAATTTAAGTGTCATTTTAGAATGACAAAGAGAATTTCAAATGGTAAGTCAAAAAAATTATAACCTCAATGTTAATGAGGATTTTGTAATTTTATTTGACCTCCAAGTTAATTACGTGCTTCATTGATGGTTTCACTAAATCCCAATGAATTGCTTATTTACTAATTGGAAGTGCACATATATATTGGATTTTAGACCTTGAAGGCGAAGTGCACTCAATATGGGATTTGTAGTCAAGCGGGCTTCCCCATAAAGAAGGATGAAGTTTTCAATGTCATCTGCGAGGCCTTCATCCCCCGAAGGTACGAGTGTAGGTGCTGGTTCACCCTAGCCGGACAAAAACTATCCAACATTCATTGCTTGGTAGATAAAACCATGAACATGTGTGAAAGCTACTACACTAAAACCTACTTGGAAATCTCCGGAGCAAGTTCTTGTAGGTGCATTGGGATAGCTGGACGTGTCCGCTATAACCGAGGGAGCTTTACCCGGGTTTTAGGGAAGTCTTTGGTTATTTGCTAATGTCAAGTGGGGAGGGGGCATAAAAGCATTTGTCACATACAAATGCACCCTCATCCATCCAACATAAAAAGAGCTCGACCCCTTATAAATATATGGTTGATTCATCTCAATGACTTTGACTAGACTAACTCGGAGTCTTTGAATCTATTCGTAGCAGCAAATCAATCAAATTAAGAAGACTCCATGATTCATGTTATGTTTGGGGCTTTTATGTTGGACGAGTGAGAGGTACACTACACAATCCTATAGTTGTGGGCCATACTAATTTTCGAAAGCCCACTCTAAACCTCAAAATCAGAATGATTGTGGGCCACGTTGATTTTCAACCCACGCTATATTTATAGTAGAAAATTAACGTGAGCCACATTAATTATATATAATTTTTTTTTGATTTTGAGTGATTATTTATTCTATGCATTTGTTATCCTTAAACAAATATCCAATGTGTTGGTCGAAAGTCTTCATGAAGACTTAGGGGCGACCCATGATCTTGGACCCATGTAAATTTCACCTTGACTACTAAATTGGTATGGTCCATGTTCTTTATTTCCAAGCTGATTTTCCACGTGCACTAACATGACTAATATACACTAAATGTGATATTTAGTGTCACTTATTATATAATTTACACAATGCTATATCTCTTTACTATCGATGTAATATTTTACCAAGTAAAAAACTGTTAATGTGTTATACATAATGTCCAAACCACAGTATTGACGTTCCTTAGCAAAATATGAGATACAACAATAAATTGATATAACATTGCATAATTTGAAATAGTAAGTGATATGCAGTATTGTATTCTTGTATGCGATAATTTCCTATCGCCCCTTTTTAAGTTACGTCGGTAATAAGAAGGTTGAAGGTTGAGGATGAGGTCGATCGGATGACATGTCGGGATAGATGCACACATGTGCGCATTGTTCTGCACAAAATTTCGCCGCTGTTGTGGAAGATCGTTTTCCCACGGAAGAAGACACAGGTGCGGCAAGGTAATTCTTGGGAGCTCAGGAATCTGCATCTGTTTGGATGACGATGTAGGGTCATCTGTGTGAAATTATCTTGTGGGGTTTGCAGCAGCGGTAACAACAATGGCGATGGGTTTGATAGCTTTGCCGCAGGTAGGGGACAGAGGAGGGTAGGCAGGCAGGCAGGCAGGCAGGCAGGCAGGTCAGTCAAAATCCTTTCTTGGTCGTCGAGAGGGTTTTGGAGCAATGCGTGAACGATGCGGAGGGATGGTTGAGATGGGTTGTGGACAGTGTACCGTAATTGGCACAGATTTGGGGAGCCGGTGTTGGACAGCTCGTCGAGAATGGTAGGCTTCTGGTGTATGCTTGCTCAGGAGGGGAGGTCTCCTGCATCGAAGAGCTTTGGTTTTTGGTGTTCTCCATTTCTGGTTTAGGAGAGTAGGCAGTAGTAGTTGACCGAATTACGCACAGAGGACGATCTGTTGGCTTATTTTCTTTCCGGATTGCAGAGGAAGGAAGGAAGGAAGGAAGGAAGGGAGAGGTGATCATCCAAACCCTCACTACATCATCGCCAGTGCAGAAAAGGACCACTCTTTGAAAGGGGCAGGGTAGATTACAGAAGCTATGTAGTAGTTTGCCATTTACGCAACAATTACTCTGCGGCAGCGCAGGTGAAGCAAAATCTGAGACAAATTGGGAGAGCTTCGTGGAACCCTAGCCGGGGCTTGTTGATGGCTCGGAGGGACGATCTCACTGGAGAAGTTTGAGGCACCTGGAATATCTGGTATGGCTGTCCTAGGGTTTAGCTGGGCAAGGCATCAGCAGCGGAGCCTGGTGAGGGTGGTTCTTCGATGAGCGGAGCACTGTTGGGAGCAATTGAGGTGGAAAACTATACGGAACCATGTGGCCTAGGGATGTGCTCATGAGGAAGGTTTATGTGCACAAGGATTTGTGTTGGTGTCCCTGTGAGGTCGTTAATGTGTAGGAAGAGAGACAGAGCCTGGTTAGGGAGCCTGGTAAGGGTGCTTCTACGATGAGTGAAGCACTGTTGGGAGCCAATTGAGGTGACACCTTTGTAGCCGTGTAGTGGCTTATGGATTGCTCATGAGGGAGGTTTTTGTGGACAAGGATGTTTGTTGGTGTCCCCGTGAGATCGTTAATCTGTAGAGAGAGAGCGAGAGCCTGGTGAGGGTGTTTCTACGATGAGTAAATCACAGTAGGGAGCAATTGAGGTGGAAAACTTATGGTGCTGTATGGCTGGCGGATTTGCTCATGAGGAAGGTTTATGTGCATATGGATTTTTGTTGATGTCCCTGTGAGATCGTTAATGTAGACAGAGAGAGAGAGAGTGAGAGAGAGTGAGAGAGAGGTAGAGTAAATGGAAGGAGGAGGGAGGGTGGTGATGATGATCATGAACACACCGGACGAGATGGATGAAGGGGGTGCGGAGAAACTCTCGGTGTCTCCAAAGGCAAAGCGCATTGCGAGTCCCCGGTGGTCCAAGCACGAAACCCTAGTCATGATCGAGGCGAAGCGGAAGCACGAGCTGGAGATTCAGCAAGCCAATTCGAAAGGGAGGGCACTGCTCACCGATGTGAACAAATGGGACCTTGTGTCCGCGTCTTGCAGAGCTGTTGGCATCGACCGAGACGGCAAGATGTGCAGGAAGAGATGGTTCAATTTGCTCACTGAGTTCAAGAAGATCCGTGACTGGCGCAAGAGCAGCAACCGGGTGGACAATTTCTGGGACTTGTCGGGTGACGAGAGGAGGGAGAAGAAGCTGCCAACTGTGTTTGATCACGAAGTCTACGTGGCCATGGAGTCTTTCACCACAGGGAAGCCGGGGTTGTTACCGGACTGTTTCGAAAGCAGCGGCACTCGCATGCACACCACCACCACCACCACCACCACCACCAACAACAACAACGATGATGGCCTGTTTTCGGAGATTGATCAGGATGGACAGCCGGTGGCCGAGGACGTGCAGTTGGACAATGGATTGTTTCCGCCTCAGTCCAGAGCTGTGGTGCATGCAAATGGGAATGAATTGAGTTCACCTCCAGAGGCCCCACTGCTTCACCCAGGTATACAAACAAAGCTCTTTCCTGCTAGCATGTATGGCATGTGGGCCTTCTGTGTTCATTCTTCTTAATTGGACACCCATATTTGAGTGGTATATGGCAAGGCTTGTATTAAGAATGGACACCAAAAAGACATGTAATGGAATTTGCACATGGGAAGGGGACGAGATCACCTTCGGTGGTGTGATCGGTCTTCTTAATTGGACACGCATGTTTGAGTGGTATATGTCAAGGTTTGTAATCAAAGATGGACACGAAAATGACATGTTATGGGAACATGGCAACGGGAATGGGATGAGGTCACCTCCGGAAGTGCCACTGCTTCATCCAGGTAGACAGAGCTCTTCCCTCCTAGCATGTATGCTATCTGGGCCTAAAAATAAGAATGGACACCAAAAAGACATAATGTGTTTACGACATGGAGATGATACTGAGATTGGACTGCATCCTCAAAATATAGTCACCATTTTCCAAGGTTCAATTGTGAACATAATTGAGAAGACCTATATGATCATTTAATGAGAAAGATAACCTTCACTTTTGCATCCCAACTCCAATTATGAAACCTTATGCGGATACTCTTCTTAATTGAATACCTATATCTGAATGGTATTCGGCAAGGTTTGTATGCAAGAATGGACACCAAAAAGACATTTTGTGTTACGATGCTGAGATTGAATGTGTGCTCATAATGTAGACGCCATTACTCTAGGTTCAATTGGGACAGGGCCTATGTGATCACATAATGAGAAAACACATCTTTACTTTGATCCCCTATAGCTTTTGCATCCCAACTCCAATTCTGAAACTTGAAATAACAATCTGCGCAATTTATCACAATTGCTAATTGGATGGGATGAGACAATTCCCAATTCTGTGGAGATGGAAGTGCCCACAACACCTTGACTCCTATTTGTATGGGTCTCATGTCAGAAGCCAAGCATTTGAGCTCTCACTAGCAGTTGCCCATGACTGCGATTTGATGAAGATACAGAGGGCTGTTGTACTTCACTTTGATTCATGTGTACAATATCTTTGCAATTAGAGTTCACTTGAAAAGTGGTGCAATTTACCTTTTTGGACGTGCATGGCATTTATTTAATGTTACCCAGTCCTATATTGTATGCATGTTTGGGGACTTCATGTGGGAAGGGAGGTTTTCTTTACATCTTATATAGTTTATCATGCTTTTGAGTAGTGTCTTTATACACAATAGCCATCACTTGTAATTGAAACTCAGGACTTGCCACCATGGCGGTCGTAAGATTCCATTACATTTGTTGTTGGAGTTTGTTGGTCAGAGGTCTGTGGTTTCCGGGCATGTAACTCATGGAGTGGCTGGGAAGCAGGAATGGCAGCAGAACGATCCCGGAACTGGAAGAAGCGGAAGACTCCTGAAGAAGGTGATGGAAAAGATCCATATGCTGCAATATTAGAGAGCACTAGTAAAAGCTTCCAAGCTGCCTTGACAGAAAGTGTGCAAGCCCAGATTAAGGCACACAGCCGGAGTGTACAAGCTCAGATTGAGGCTCAGAAGCAAGAACACGAGTTGGACCGAGCTCAGCGCAAGGAACAGGGGGATAGATTGATTGGCGTGCTGACAGCATTGGTTGATACTTTGGGCAAAATTGCCGACAAGTTGTAGGTAATATATTACTACTATCATGGTTTAAAAACCAGGTCACGCAGCTCAGGCATACATTGCTGGACATACACAGGAGGAGCTTCCAAGCAGCAAGGGATGAAATGATTTGAAGAGTCATGGGGGTTGACACATGGACTTCTGGAGGAATTGTGATGACCAATGGCCTTGGATTCTTCGTAGTCCATTTTTGACAGGTGTTTGAATCAAAAAATGACACATGATGATGATGCTTTGGTGGACAGCCCCAACAATTTTTGTCAGAAAATGGTGTGCAAAAGCAGTATTGATGAATTGTGCTTCTGCAGCGGACTGGTAGTTGTAAGCAGTCCAGTCCAGGTTTGTAACATACAGGTGTAACTGTACAGCTTCAGAAATTGATTCACATTTTCTGTAGGATTGGATAGAGAGCTGGATAAGTGTATAGTCACAAGCAATCCTGCATGCTCAATGAATTCTAAATGACAATCAAGAACTCACTGTTAAATCAGAAATTTGTGTGTCACCACGAAGTTGGTGCAACGACCAGTTGAATCTCATGCTTTTTGTCACGCACAGAATGTAATGCTGTGGACCTTGCTTGCCTGTTCGAGGTATTCCTTGCCTCCCCAGTTGGGTTGGTTGCTTGTTCTTTTGATCAACTGTTTTAAAATTTGAGGATATGTGTCTGATGTTCAAGAAATCATATATATATATATTTTTGTGCACAGATTGTGTGGTCTCAAATTTTGTTGATAGTGTCAGGCTTACAAGTAGATTGTTGATGAATGAACCTCAGCTGGACAAGTGTTGTCAATTTAATTGGAACATTTCAGAACCTTCATTATGTATATCCAGATAGATGTTCTGCTCCTATTTGAAAATTTCTTCATGTGTAAGGGTGTGTTTTCATAGGAGAAAAACTTGTTCCGTCTTACTCTCTCATCAGCAACTTTGAATACAAAAATATTCAGATTGATTGCTTGGCATCTGAATGGTTTTCCAGGTATTGACTAGGCCCTACACCTAAGGTAGACATGTATCATTTGGACACTTTTCTCTCTGCAGCCACTTCTCATATGATATGAGACACGCGATTGGTGTGAGACGATTATCAAAGACATGCAATTGGTGCGAGACGATTATCAAATCCAAATTGTGCCCCTAGCCATTTGCCTCATAACTTTTGGAGCTCAAACGAATATGTTATTTATTATTGATGTGAAGATTCTAATGTTCATTAAATGGTCAAATTGATCTCCCTCATTTATGTTGACTATTAAACTTGGAATGACTACCAAAATTTGAGCATTTAGTCTTATCTCCTTCAAACATGTCTTTTTGGTGTTTGTTTTTAGGTGCACACTTAACCACATACCACTCAAATGTAGATGTATGTTTAAGTCTAGTGTTGGATTAAGTCACATCCGCCTTATATAATAAGAGAATCCAATGATAATTTCTATTCAAATTATGTGCTTGGAACAATCAAACTAATTACTAAGTACATACTTGCCTATCCTGGCACCACAATATTTTACTTGTGCACACCTGAAAATATAGTGAATTCAAGTCTGTTGAGTCTATTGGCAAGCTCCTACACATCTAAAGGCCCTTTGCTCCGAAAATGAATTTGGATTATATAAGTTGGACCTCTTGATCCAGAAAACTTGAATTTTACATACAAGTATTTCTTAAAATTGAGTTCCAAACACTAAAGTAATTCATATGGTACTTTAGTATGTAGTAGCTGAATGAAGTGAAACAGTGCAATGAACGGTGAGAACCGATTGCTGTAGTTAGAGATGAACCGGTTGAGTTTGAGAAATAATCGATTCTAACTCAAGACTTCAGGGAAATTACCGATCCATTTAGAATAATTTACAGAATTTTCCCAATTCAATAAAGAAAACCCGAAAGATGTTAACATGTAACTGGTTGGTCTCGGAAGCACTAGGATCTTGATCGATTATGCCTTAAATCTCCTTGGACACTGGAACGGTGAAATTGGATATAGACTAGAATATCCATATTGTGATTTCCAGACTTTCAGATGCAAGCTAGCTATAACTACAACAAGGAATCCAACATGAAACCAAGCCTAGACTTTTAGCACAAAGACCTCAAAATTTCCAGTGGTCCCTGTTGGAATAGTGAGCGAGACCCCAACACAGATCCAAATAGCCTCAATAATTAATACAGTTTCAATGTAAATTAAAATACAATTGGGTTGCACCCGAACAGTTGACTTGGGAACAGAATTATCATGAGATCCATTTTGCATTACTCTATTTTTAATATTTGTATTAAAGAAACATAAAATGTTGACTTGTAAGTACATGGTGGCCATCCAGAGTGACTCACCAATTCCTCACCACATGCACAAGGCCACCGTGGCGTGCCACCTGGAGCCTCCGTGGCGATCTCCGACGGAACTCCCTAGGGAACGTCGAGGGCGCATAAGGGAACATAAGGAACGTAGAGGGCGCATTAGGGAACATAGGGAACGTCGAGGGACAAATCTAGCGACGTTGTGTTCCAGAATCCTCAAAGGGAGCTGATAAAGGTGAATGCCACGTGTCTGAAATCTATGCAGGAGAGATTCGTGTATACACTGACTCGAGTCACGTCACGGCTTTTAGAAGGTACTACTAATAAGCAAAGCAAGCTTCGGACCTCCTAATAGCCTGCTTTGTCGGGGAGGGATCGCGGGATCGAATGCTCCAAAATTGTGTTTCGAACTCGGAATTTTTGTGCTCGGTGTGGTTGCGGCGGCAATTTTTCAAACGACGTGGTTTCCAACGATGTGCGACACGCCTGATTATTTTTCGTTCATGTGGAGGTTTTGGGGGTGTGAAGAAAAGAGAAGTGGAGCAGATGTCGCCGCCTACGTGTCTCCCGATGCCGAGCTTTAATCTTCTCTCCAGGATTAACAGCAACAGGAAGAGTAGCAGGATGGCGGTGCAGGCGGCCGCAGCGGAGGAGTGTGTAGAGACGATTGTGGAGGAGAAGAAGGGCGAGAGGCAGAGCTCTTTCACTCTTGGGGTCAGCAACGAGAATGCTCGCCCGGAGCATCTGGTCATCCTCGTCAATGGAATCGCTGGAAGGTGAGTAGTAGTTAATGCGGCCATTCTTACAGGATCAATCGTACTAACTTAAAGGTAAGCAGGAATGGACACATGGACAATTGGAGGGAAATGCATGAATGACAGATTGTATTTGGGTCATTGCTTTTGTCCCTGGGGGTCTCCGAAGCTCAATATCCATTGCTCAGAATGCCGGTTGCTACAATATCTTGTCGGATTCAATATCATCAGGAGAGTTCAATCGACTTTTGGTGGGGATCGATGGGTTCCAAGGTTTTTAGCATAAGAGAAAATGGGATTGAGGAACATCTGTTTCATAATTGCAAGAAATGAAGAATGCGCATGCTTTGTGTTGTGTTGAACACCTCAAGGTTGCAGAAATGGAGGGAAATATATGGATGACAGAATGCATTTGGCTCATGTCACTGGGCTCTCCGAGGCTCATAATCCATTGTCTAGAGTGTCGGTTGCTACAGTGGTTTGTCGGATTCAATAATCATCAGGATAGTTTACAGACTTTTGGCGAGGAGCGATTGGGGCTTAAGTCTTAAGCATATGAGAGATTGAGATTGAGGATCATCTGATTCATGATATTGTGGGTTCGAGATCATTTGAAGAATGTAAATGCTAAGTATTGAACACCTCAATTAAGGCCGTAGAAATGGAGAATTGGAGAAAAATGCATGGATGACAGGATGCATTTGAGTCATTGAAGGCGGGAAAGATGGGTAGCCCATTGCTTTTCCTCCGGGGGGTCTCCGAGCCTCATGAATCCATTGTCCAGAGAGACTGGGATTGAGGAGCATCTGTTTCACAATTATCTGGGTTCAAGATCGTGTGAGCTTTGTAAAGCATTTCCTGCAGTGGGGGCGGGTGGGATGGGATCTTCTGTTATTTGTTCTCTCCTATTGCAAGAAATGAGGAATGGGTATCCTATTATGTGTTGAACACCTTATGGTCGGAGGAATGGAGAAATAAAGAATGGGAGGGAAATGCATGGATGACATAATGCATTTGGCTCATTGATTTGTCCCTGGGGTCTCCGAGGCTTATAATCCATTATCCAGATTGTCGGTGGTTCGGTAGTTTGTCGGATTCAATAATCGGGTTAATTTACCGACTTTTGGTGGGGATCGATGGGATCGAAGGTTTTAATCCTAAGGGAGATAGTGATTGAGGAACATCTGTTTTATAGTTTTTCTGGGTTCAAGATCATTTGAGGTTCGTAAGCAATTTTCTGCAGTGGGGAGGAATGATAAGGATTCTTTGTTCTCTCGTGTTGAATATCTTGACCCGCCACCATGTCACCCCAAAATGGACCAGTCTGGTCCAGAGGCATCCTACATAATTTGGGACTTCACTTTAAACTAAGGTAGCTGACTTATTTGTAGAGCCACTGCCAATGCAAGAATATCAGAACATTCCCCGATGCAGAAGTTGTACCAAAATAGGCAACACCCTCATTTAGATGAGTTGAATTGAATGGTTGATAACTTTGCTGACATAGCACACCTTCGTTGTACAAATCTTTGTGAGGTAAACATGTGATATCAGCAAGGGTGGATTCTTATCTATCAGCCTACACACCGTAACTTGAAGTTATATCTCGAGAGTCTAGAGGGGAAGCTCTACCTAGAATTCAGCAATATCACATAATATCTAAAGATTCACCAATTATATATTTGTCTGTGTTATGTATAACTCTACAGTGGTGTCACACTAATAAGCAGACCATAGAAATGTTGTTTGGTTTTGAATGCAGTGCCGAGAATTGGAGATTTGCTGCTGAGCAATTCAAGCAGAAGCTTGCTGATAAAGTAGTTGTGCACTGTATGTACGCGCACCTAAATTGGTGTTGTTCTTGTTCTCTTTTGAATGTGATGCAGCTCAAATTGAAATGGTTTCCCTAGTTAAAACAAATTGAGTGTTTTGTGTACGTTGCAGAAGTTATTGGTTAGAGATTAGTTATTGTAACAAGCTCTGGAAATCTGCAGGTAGTGCCACCAATTCTGCTTTGAGGACCTTAAATGGCGTTGATGTCATGGGGAATCGTCTTGCTGATGAGGTCCTCTACCATCTCTTTCATATTTCCTCTTAAGAGCAGTCAGTGCTTACTTGTCGTTACATCTCATTATCAACGATCTTTGTAAAAATAACAACACACGAATAAGAAATATGCAAACAATCTTGCTGAATGAAACTCATTTTTCTGCAGTTGGCACTTTCAGGTCATGAAAGTAATTAAAGATACGCCTGGTGTGACAAAAATTTCATTCCTGGGTCACTCACTTGGTGGCTTGATTGCACGATATGCCATCGGCCAGTTGTATGCGCCGCCTGGTAATGAACCTATATCTTAATTAGTCGTACTCTTTGTATGTTATGTTCATTACTCACCTCTGTTTTTGCTTTCGTCCTAGTGATGCTAGTTTGTGTGGGCTTCATGAATTTTGAGGAAATGTGTGCTCTTTTGTTGATGTTTAGTTTGTCATGTTGATGAATGCCCTCTGGAAAGTAGACCTATCCTTTGACTCAATGGGACTTTTCGTCGGGAGTTGGTCCCCGTATGATTTATCATTGGTTGTGTTGTAATCAATATTATCTTTCCACTTATAGTGCATGCTCGGAGGTGGTGTTTTGAATTTGAACGAAGAGCAACCTATTTTGGTACACTGAGGGCCAAACTTAATTTAGCACTTCTTGGCATGCCAAAATGTGGTTGACCCTCATGAATCGATATACAATGTTCTTCATTCAAACCTCCACACTACCACTAAGCATGCAACGCAAACTTACCGAGCATGGAAGGTATTCCATGCTAAACAACAACTCACGACCAAAAGTCATGTGGAGTTAGAAAACGACTCTAGTTTATTTTGCTTAACGAGGAGTGATCAACGCTTGTGTCTGCAATTATTGGGTTCCATGTACTAGGCTCATTTCTGAATAATATTTGCTGATAGTGGAACCACTGGTCTATCAAACATAGGGGGCCCTAATTCTCGGGTTCTTCTCAGGCGGTAAGAGCCTTTGGCAAGATATGGAAGCAGGAAGGAGTGGAAGGAAGGAGAATGAAGCTATTTTAAGTGAAACTGAAACTGAAGGGAATGGAAGAGAGCATATATCAGCTTCTTGCAACACTCCTTTGGAGGGGACTATAGCAGGGCTTGAACCTGTCAACTTTATTACACTTGCCACACCCCATTTAGGCTGCAGAGGGAAACAGAATGTGAGTAGACTTCCACATCAACACTATGAGTAAGTTGATATCGATGTTCTTGCTTTGATAAATCTAAGGTAGACGGGCCTTATTTGGTAACTTTTAGTTCTTTGATATCTTATCCTACTCAGATTTGCAAGGTTGAAATTTCTGTGTATTCACTAATATATCTGAAGAAGCTAGGATCAATCCCAGAAAGTTTTGGAGGTAATCTTGAATTGCTATGAAGTGTCAAAGTCCACTGACAATGAGCCTTAAGAAGGCCACTTAGGTCCCCCCAATTGTGTTGACTATTGAGTGTAAAACGGTTAACAAATTTTGAGCATGTAGTTCAATATCTTTTTAAAACAAAGGTCTTTATGGTGTCTGTTCTTAGGTCTCCACCCAACCACCCACCACTCAAATATACGTATCTGATTATCACAAGTAACCGAAATAGGTCATCTAACCTTAATGTAGACGATACATGGATGATTCTTAAGATATCAATCTCTATCTATCTGCATGTTGTTATGATCACTGCTGTGGTTGTAAACAAGTCAGCAGTAGAAAACAATTTTTACTACTGTTTTTGTTCCCTCATTGAATTAAAGCTGTATTTCCTTGTTCCCGAATCCCCAAGTTTGCTCTGAATCTACTCATGTCTTCTCCTCCTTGATGTGAAGATCTCACTCTACTTATTGACATGATGATGTACTTCTCATTTTGTATTTTCCTGGCTAATCAATTTTGTGCAGCTGCCATTCCTATTTGGAATTGCTTCACTCGAGAAAGTTGCTCCCTTAGTTTCACACTGGTTTGTTGGAAGAACTGGCCGGCACTTATTTCTTGCTGATGGGGATAAAACACACGATCCTCTTCTGCAACGGATGGTCACGGATTGCGACGAGGGGAGGTTTTTGTTAGTAACTTTTCTTATCCCATTTACATTATTTTCTTCAGGCCTTTGATGGCAATGTATCGAGAGGCAACATTTTGGGCTTAAGATTACAACCAAAGAAACTAGTTAATTGTCATGTGTGATGCCAATATTTTGTGGATGTTGTTGGTTAATTTTGAAGGTTGATAATGTGATCCTGCCATTAGATCAACTATTGTCACTCTAGATTTAGGTGTTGCGGCGTACACAGCTGACTGGAAAGGTGTATCTTGGTTTTGTAGATCAGCATTGCGATCTTTTAAGCAAAGGACTGCATATGCAAATGTCTACCTTGATCGTATCCATCCTCTGACATTTCTGAAATTATTGAACTTAATGACAAATATTCTCAGAATTGAATTGAACATTGTTGTAGGTTTTAGGTTAGTCATTTGTCTGTGTCCTTCTGTCTGCGAGAATGATTGGTGTGCATACAGTTGCTGTCCTGTGCTGGAGGGATCAATAGTTCTCATGTCAGATGCTACCCACAATTATGTGGATTTTAAAGAAAATTTCTTTATGCCACCTGGGACCTTGGTCTAGTTTATTTCTGCAAGTTGTCCTGAACACCCTGAAGGCATGGTTGGATGGCGGACTGCATCGATTCGAAGGGAAAGCGAAATGCCAGAGGTACTTCATTCTTATCATTCTTCTGTGTCTTTTTGGCAGTTGGACATACATTTTAAAGCTTGTTGTGATCACATTTGTGAAGGATAGAACAGACAGAAAGACACTGAAACTTCTTTTTCTTTTCACAACTTTCAACCCGATGTGGATGTTGAAATGCAACAGGTTCCGCTTAAGGCCATGGAAGAAATGTACCCACATGTTGTGGGGATGGCAGTTATACCAAAGGATGAGGATACAGATGATGGTAGTGAATCAAAGACAGCACCCGCAGCTGATGCAATTGAAGGTAAGTTAACTTCTAGATTGAGACTGTTATCTGAGGAAGGCTGTTCTGACATATTCATCACATATAATTCCTGGGAATTTATGTATCAGTCGGTAACTGATTGGAGCCTGCTATGGAACTCTAGTGGTGCACTTGATTGACATATTCTTATGACTTATAAATATGACCTACTTATAAATAGTCTAACACTGTTTCTGGTTTCCCCAGAGGATATGGTTTCTGGCCTTCAAAAAGTTCGGTGGACGATATATGATGTGAATTTCATGAATGCTGTGAAGAAGAACGAGGCTCACAATCTTATTCAGGTGCGTGAATCTAATTGGTGCACTAACTTGACATGGTCAGGACCCGAATAACTACAGAGACGCATTTATATTCAAGATGTTACATTTTGATTACACAGTGAAGTTTTCAGTCGACTTCTTCCTTTGAACACCAATTGAGAGAGAGCGCTTGTATTCTCACTTGTGAACAATTGCCTGAGAACAAGAACATCTACTTCAGTATGGAAGTAGGTTGGTATAGCACTTGCACAAAACATCTACTTCAGTACGGTTCCTCTGACCAAATAATAAGGTTATGCAGGTGAAAACAGCATCTATACATAGTGAAGGTGCAGATGTGATATATCACATTCTCGATAAGCATTTTTGAAATGTATCTGGAGAATATGCATCCTGGATGTGCGATCGAAGGCAAAGGCTTGGACAAACCGATTTTTAGTGTGTAGGTCCACAAAGACTTGTAGACCACACCATTAAGGCTTATGATTTCTCTAGTTCGCTAATTTGTCCTAGAAGTTGTTTTAACCGCTAACACCAGTATATTTTAACTTAGTGGTCAGCTACCTGTTATCTTGTCAATATATTGCTTGACAGAGTGCAGCAAAATAATTATGAAAACACATCAACAACAAGTAATAGGAGTCCAAAAATATGGCGGACTATTGATTGCAAATTCAATGTATAAGTGCTCAACCTTTTCAAGGGCTGCATTACTTGGAATTTGCATTTTACCAATGTGGTGCAACGTGCCTGAAAGTGAGCTTTCAAATGGAAGCAGGCCGTCTCAAACAGAACAAACTTTCAGTTATCTTATTGGAATTCTCTTAATCCCTGTGTGTGTAAGCATTTACTCATGGGTGATGAATGTATGGCAGAACTCGTACTTCCAGGTAGTGATTCATCAATCTGGAATATTGTCTCTTGGGGCACAATATAGATGTTAGGTTGCCAAGCCGCTCCCTACTGTCCTGTGGGGTCTCCTAGCATGTCTAATAATAGTAACCATAACTAGGAAGTTGTCACTTATTGGTTTTTGTTGGACTTCACATTTCTTGAAACTGAGGTATACGAATAGGCTTTTGATTCCTTGAAGAAAATTTCTAACAATACCTTGTGATATCATCAAATTGAGAAGGTAAATCTATCCAAACTACTGTATGAAGCCTCAACGAGGAGTTTAAAGAAGAATAAGTCTGGATCTTTGAGGATCAGCGTGAATGAGCAATCTAGGCAGTCCTTCAAAGGAAAATTAGGAGCCCTATGGCATAAATTGTTGACACCAAAGTAAACACTTTGAAATCTATCTACTATTAAGTCCCATTATTCAGAACTTAGCATTAGGTCTTTTTGCAACAATTATCTGAGACTTGTTAGCCTGGTGGAACCACAACTCATTTCAACAACTATATCCTAATCAGAACATCTGGCACGTGCCCTCAAAAGTGATGCACTTGCTCATACTACATCTTGCTGTAACAGGTAACTGTATCAAAGAACGCAAGTTAACTGTCTTTGAGCTGAATGCTTATGGTAGAGTCATAATGGTCCAAATGGGATTTGCCATGTGCACATCCATCCATAAGTATCTCATGAGATTATTCCAATTTGGACTAGGATAGAATTGGCAGCTTGTGCGCACATCAAGGAGAGCACCATGCAATTAAACACCTGAATGCTTCTTCACTTTAGCATGTGCCCATGGATATGGCTATCTGAATAGTGTTGGTGTCCGATAGAGGCACATGGTTCTTACCCGCATTCATATCATCCAAACCGACATTGTTGGACACAAACTCAACATGTTTTTGACCATTTGACTCAGGCAATACCCTATCAACCCATACACGTGTGGCAATTCCTCATTCCTCAATTGCTTACAGTGAAAAAATTAAGATGTGTAACATGAGGATATTTATCCCAACCCAAAGTTACCTTTATCTAATGGTGCACCATTTGGATGTTGGTGAAATTACACTTGCACGCTACTTGTACGTGCATGTCCTCTCCACAATACACTATCCTCCGTTGCATTCTTGCTCTAAGAACATTATCATAGTAACTAGAGAGACGCAAATCAAAATTCGCACCTTCTACACCAATTGCAACAGCTGCAACCATCTCCTCCCCCTGGCCTCCAAAGCCACGCCTCCTTCATGAAATCATGCAAGTTTTAATCTTTTTAAGGGCGAGGTGTTGAAATTGAAAATCAATCCCAACAAGGATGAGCCCAAGCTCCATTAAGCACTATGAGCATACGAGACCTCAGCAGTGAATTTTCTTGCAAATCTACTACAATAGTAGAATTGACATGAATTTTCACACATGCATGATGAATTTCACTAACGCAAGATGAGTTGCCTAGGACTCATATACTTGTAGTGATTTTAGGTGCACCGGAGGGTCCAAAAAAGCGGTCATGGCCCATCAGTCTCTTGCATTTTGATGGTTCAATGGAAAACAGAATATTCAACATCTGTAGTTGCCAAGGACAAAAGAATTTTGAAGTTTTGTGACAGAGATATATATATGCATATGCACCCCCAGCCTTGTTTCGTGTAACAATTTGCACTTTTTGGGCAACTATTCAAGCACCAATAATGGTGAACTGAAAGTCAATTGCTATTGTTCACTCCCAACCCATTGACTTCTACACTCTGGTTTGTTTCTATGAAGGTGACTGAGGGCCGCTTCACACGGTACCCAAGTCCTAAATCCCAAGTCACTTGAGGTTAATCCATGTAATCTCAACCGTTGAGAGCATGGAAGTTGGGATTTATATGGCAACACTTTTTGGAGGCGAGGCTTGGGACTTGTGTTGTGAGTTGGGTCGAGAAAAAAACTCGATCCAACTCTTAATTTAAGTCTTGTGAATATTATTGCATAAAAGAATCAAGATCTGATGTTAATAATAATTAACCATATTTCAATGATTACTTGAGGCTCACAAGTTGGGACTTTGCCTCCATGTTGGGACTTGCTAACATGAGTGGCACTTGGGACCTCGTGTGAACTGGTCTTAAGTATACCTTCAGAGTCCCCAATCTAACCTTCCCTCTTCATTGGGCAACATGCATTCCCGGTGCTTTGATTATGTTTCCCTTGCTTGTGGGCGCCCAATAACCATGGTGGAGTTTGAACTTCACTCCCAAGCATATGGATCCTGGGCAACATGTTTTGCATCAATGAAAAATTGTCCTGTGTCATTGGAAAATCTATAAACTTATCATTGTGATAGATTAACATGTTTCTTCCAATGACTTAAAAAGAAAGCCTAGGACTCATTTGATGGTAGAGCTTACGATGTCAATATTGGTCTTTAAATCTTCAACAATAAGAGTAATATAAAGGACTTGGGTTAGGGTGTCACAATAGACATGATGTATGATTTTTCAATGTAGTGCATCATGTCCTTAGTGATGTGACATGTGACACACCGCCAATGTTACTATAAGTACCAAATAATAATAATAATAATAATGATAATAATAATTCCCATTATGAGAATTTTCATTTATTCATTTACATTCTAGTAGTTTGGATTGGACTTGTCTCAATGTCCACCAAATTGCTCATATATGTAAATTAGGCTCCTTTAGTTGTTGAATTACATTATTTCCTCTTGCATACAAAAATATAAACACATGGCACTTCCCATTAGTATGTTGAATTTTATTTTCCTCTTCCACACTAAATTATAAACACATGACACTTGACATTAATACGATTTATGCTTTCTTCTACTTGCATATTGGAATGCAAAAGTATCATCTCAAACACTCTAATGTGCTATGCTAAACATCATATTGTAAATAGTTATGTATTTCAAAATATTACTTATTTTGACAAATATTGTCATGTTCACAATTAACGGACGTGACACTACTAAACCTCTAAGCATCTAGTTTGAACCATTGGCTAGAAATACATGTGACACTAAATCTCATACTAGACAATGTAGTGGAAGTGACATTTTTGTCACGGTATGTGGCGTCGACGGCCGCACCTTATCCATTGGGTTTCATCCATCTAGATTTGGATGGATGAATCTTAGTTGTGGAGAGGAAGGCTCCTAAGTGAGGAGCCTCCTCCTTGGCTTGGCATTCTTGCCAAGTGAGAAGAAAGAGAATCAAACACTCATAAGAGCTCTAATATCTCTTCAAATGCACACCTCTTTGTCGAGGTGTGTTGTTTATGTGTGACTTTGCTATGGTTTAGTGTTGTTTGTTAGTGCTGGTTGGTACTCGAGCTGCAGTGACACACGATCGCTATTTACACGACATTTCTAACATATATATATATATATGTAATTTTTTACAATAGTGCATGTGATACTAAATACCAAAGTTAGTGTAGTACAAAACCAAAACCACGTTATGCAACCAATGCCTTCCACCACGAACTTCACTTTGCCTCACTCCTTTTGGTTCCACCATCAAAAGTGCTCTCTCCAACTGTCATTTTCCTCTTTGTCTACTTAGTCCACATTGTCACTTGGTGACCAAGACGACGTACAATAAGGTACAAAGTAATATCACAACATGTCCCCAATGATCTATATATGGTAGCACCCCTTTGAAAGGGGCTAGGGATTCGTGGGGTCTATGTGGACTTGTCCAATGGAAAGATGGAAATGAATATTTTAAGACATTTGGATTCCCAAATATCATGAGACACTACAAGCAAACGAACCGGTGCAATTGACATGCATCATTGAGAAGTAGTCTTACATCACAAGAACATTTGCAAATCTACAAATGTCTTAGATTTGCATACTTCTCTCACCGACACAAGATGATCGCTCACAATTCATATGCTGGTAGTGAGTGACCCCAAATAAAGCTAGTGGGATTCAAGTGGAATAAATGTCTTTCTACTTGATTTTTAATTTTTAATTTTTTATATTGTTAGAGTCTTTCATCCACAATGGGATGAGTTTGCATAGATGCCACGAATTCTAAGCCTTTGAAGGACATTCACTATCTTGATGGTCTTTCTCAGTGCATGTACAAAGGCACCAAAACTATGCACGTGGTTGTTGGGTTACTCATCCATGCAAGTGCAAACATAGTTTCAACATTTACATACTCACCAGTACATCATTAGTGAAACCCCCTCTCAGTTTGATTTATTAGATAGATTTCAAACTTTAAAACTATCATTGACTTCTAAAATCATTATGTTTGACACACACACACACACACAATATCTATCTATCTATTGCAAACACCATAATTATTTTTGAAAGTCAACAATAGGCTCAAATATCATAATTAGTGTGGACTATGGATTATTCTAGTCATTGGTCCTCTATTATTTTATATGATCAAAGTTTAATGAGGGCCCATTCAAAAAACACCCTCCATCTATCCCTTTATGCCAACTACATCGAACTGTCCTGCTTATGTGGCCTGTATAATATCTAGAATTTGATTGGAATTATAATTTTGTGATGTTGAAAACTAATGTGGGTCAATTTCATGTTTAACCCACACCAAATACATAGCTATAATTAGTGTGTATCACATGAATTTATTACAAAGACTCGATTTGATGTGGGTTCATCTATAATTGAACACCGTTGGGTATTTCAAGGGTCGAAGGCCTCCCAATATTCATTATACATAATTAATGGCCGGAAGGTGTTGGGAACTATCCAAAGATTCAATGTGGGTGTCTAACTTCAACCTGAACCTACTTTGGTCTTTCCGATACTCAAGAGATTTCACAATTTCCTTTTCAAAGTGTATGTAGCATTGATGTTGGAAGGTGTTGGGAAGTCTCCAAGAGGTGAAGTGGGTAAACATCCATTTTAAGACACTTCCTAGGAGATTTGCATCCATAGCTAATTGATTTTGAAATATCCATTTAGGCCCAAGGTGGCACTCAAATTTTTTTGAGCGCATTTCGTTTTTTGCCTATATTTTGTCCATATGTTGAGCACATGGCTCAATTTGATCGTAAAACATGGTGTTTGTATTTTACTAGTACTTGAAGCTTGTCCATAACCATTCAAATATACTTAAGCGTCCGATTAAGAAGAGCGACCACATAAGAGCATCCCCACACTTGCTCCTTAGAAGTTAGAGTTTGGCCAAATGAAATGGGGCCACAACCGTTATAGAGTTGTTTGTGGACCCCCGCCACCCTACGGAACCCCACAAATTGAGGACTTATCATGGGGGAGTCCAGGGTACCTCGGGCAAGGCAACATAGACTTGGGAAAGCAACTGAGCAATCCTAATTTTATATATTGGACATGCGTGTAGACATACATGATAAAAATTCTTGACAATCAATTGGTGGTTGTGTTGAGGGCTAATGACTGTGGCTTTGTGTTAGAGCTTGCCATTGTACTTAGAAACCAACCAACAAACCCAATCTCAACTATTGAGTTTGCTACATGATGGGTGGACATGTTCTAAGCCCCCACACAAGGTAGACGTGCCTAATTCGATTTTTTTTTAATCTTAAGTGGGCACCTATTTTTGCATGGCATGTGGTTAGGTGTGTCTCCAAAAATAGATGTCAAAATGACATATGTTTAGAAGAGATTGGACTTGATGTTCAAAATATGATGAGCATCCTGAGCTCAATGATGAACATACTTGGAATGACCATTTAATGAGCACAAAAATCTTCACTTTGATAATGAATAAGACATTCACCTGAGCTCAATGATGAACATACTTGGAATGACCATTTAATGAGCACAAAAATCTTCACTTTGATAATGAATAAGACATTCACATGAGCTATGAAAACTATGAAGAAAGTGGCTACGGCCTCGATTTGGATTTGCTAATCGCCTCGTACTAATTGCGTGTTTCAACTTTCATATTCTAGGGGAAGTGGGCTGGTCGGAAAATGTAACCACTGAAGACCCATCTTCCTTACCGATGAACAGGGTGAACCGACCGCTAGTTACCAATGAACCAGTTGAGCTTCAGACATAAGTAATTGAAGTTCAAGACTTCACGAAAATTACTCATCTTTTTAAGAGGAATCTGTGTAATATGCCTCGAATCAATAATGAGAATCCAAAGGATCACAACACGTAACCTGTTGGACTTGGAAACAATAGGATTTTGATGGATTATGCTCCAAAATCTCCCTGGACATTGTTCCGTACATTAGGAAATCACATGTTTGATATCCTAGACACATGAGACTCAGTGTGCGCACAGCTAATTAGTTGAAGTAGATTCCATTCAATGTTGGGTTTGAAAAATACCCTGTTAGACAGTGATCGGGGAGATTTTTGGGCATACTATTCGGTTGAGATCCGAGTGTTTGCAAGTCCAACCGGTTACATGTTGACATCCTTCGGTTTTCCCTTTATTAAATTCTTTATATTCTATAAATTCTTCTAGAATAATCCGTAATTTTCCTGCAGTCTTGAACTTCAACCAGTTATTTCTCAAACTCAACCGGTTAATCTGTAACTAACTGTCAGTTCTCCCTGATCATAGCTGTTGAAGTTCATGGTGTCGGGAAATTTCCCAATCATGCTTGAAGAATCGACTGGAATATACCTCAATTTCGTGAAGAGAAACCAAAAGATCACAACATGTAAGTGGTTGGACTTGGAAACACTAGGATCTTGACCGACTTCACTCCCTGGACACCGATCCTGTTTAGGAAAATGGTGGCAATGATTGTGGAGAACCGGCAGTTAGTTACAAATGAACCGGTTGAACTTGAGAAATAACCGGTTGAAATTCAAGACTGCAGGAAATTTACCAACCATTTTAAAGGAGTTTATAGAATACAACCCAATTTAATAAAGGAAAAGTGGAGGATGTCAACATGTAACCGGTTGGACTTTCAAACACTAGGATCTGAACCGTCTGTGCCCAAAAATCTCCCCGAATGGTGGCACTGAACATATATACATAGTTGCAGGTTTCCAACAAGCACCATGTATGGCCTTCTTCCCAGAATATGCAGTTTGGAATCCGGACAACTAAGGGTGAGTTTCCGATGTAGGGTGCTCGTCACTAGATTCTAGATAATAGTGGGTTGGAGGTTTTTGCATGTCCATAATCAAAAGCCGCCAACCAACCATATTCTGGTGGCTTATTAAGATGTGGAGGGTTGTGAACATGGGTTGCTCGACTTCTATGCACCCATTAAAGTACTTTTTAATCTACAAGTGTCGGTCACTGAAGGATTGAAGACTAGTTTTAAAAAGAGGAGAATGTTTAAACCTGTAGGAGGAGGCTAGTAAGTGAACCCAAATTGGAGAAGATGAGAGTAGCCACACTAAATATGATATTCTATGTCATTGTGGTAACTTTTTGGATGACACTTCTTATGAACAAGTGAACAAATATTGTCATGGATGATGGATGAGTTCATCATTTTGTTAGAAACTTGTGATGAAATATTGTCATGGATGATTGAAATTTGGATGAAGATCGCTTGGTAAGTGACAGTAATTGCAACACTATAAATCTATAATCCCCCAAAAAATCTCAAGGAATCACAATTAACGTTGGGTTGAGTGACACTATACCACGGTTTACAATTAGGGCCGCTTTACATGTAGAGGCCGGGCCAATTCGTTGTGTAAGAGGCTTGAAATCCTCACTTGTGATTAGTCAAAAGGTTGAAATCGGTCCCAACCCCTTTACATCTAGAAGCCGGACCGATTTGGTGGTATGAAATTTTTAATCAAAAAAATGCATGATCTGTCACGGCCCGAGCTCATTGAATTGGGTGCACCCAAAATGCGGAAGGCCAATGTCAAATTTCAATTATTATTTTTTAATAAATAAAATATGATTTTTTAGCGAACCATTTCCATTGAATTATGTAAAAATATGAACGGATGTATGCATACATTATGCGAGATCTATTGGATTATGTTAGATTTATTGAATCGGCCTACCTGCTTGGCCCTAAGGCCTTTACATATGGGAAAATTGGCCCCCATTTGAATCTTATTATTATAATGTGTAGTTGGGGTTGGCCTCCAACCCAAAAGGGGCTGAAATTTCATGCAATCGGCCTCAAGGGGAATTGGCCCAGCCTCTAGGTGTAAAACGACCCTTAGTATTAAGCAAGACAATTTAGAATTGATGACACAAAATATCATATTTAGTGTAGTTAACACATAAGAAGCTGCCCTACCAGATTCCCTCTACATTTGGGCGGGTTTGTTCTTATTCCCCCTAGAACCTGCTGGGCAAGTGGTCTACACGGAAACTCACCCTCGCTGGACGCCGGTGGTGCCTTCCGCAAGCTGCCAGATCGACGCGGCAACCGGAATGGCAGGAGTTGACGGAGAAAACACAGATTGCTTCAACATCCGACGCTGTTCGTCGGAGCATGTCAAGCTGTAAGTTTGTCTACGACTATAAGCGCAGCATGCTTCAAATCGTCAAGCTCCATCACAGGAGGTGGCTGCTGCGCCATCCACGATGAGCATATTGAGCTTCGCAAAGGAAGTACTCACCGTCTAGCTAGAAAGAGGAGTTGGTACTTAGACCGTGGTTGGGGAGAGCGGAATTGGCTGCATGCAGTTGTAGCTAGTACTGATCCACAACTGACACACTCATGCCATGATCAGGTCCTTGCACTAGTTGCGCAGGGCGGAGAGACTAGCTATTAGCTGGGACTGATCCTGCCTGCAGGTGGTCAACTTAGTGCAAGCTGTCGATTATACAACCTCGGTGGCGGGTTGGTCGTTACTAGATTATAAGCCAGTGGAATGGGCCTTTTTTGCTTGGTGTAGGATCCAAGAAAGCAAGATCATCCTAGGTCCCGCTTTTGTGGACGATCTCAACCTTGGGTATTGGTGCTGGTGGTACTTGAATTCAGAGAGATATATGTTACACTGGCTAGTGAATGGTGGATATTGTTGGTGATAGGCATGATCTCTTTCTGGTGAGGGACTTCAGTGAACTTGGGATGAATTGATACTCGGGTGGGAAAGCTGTCTAACTCAGGAGTGGCGGGAAGATTGTAAGCCAGTTGAGGGGCCATTGTTGTCTTGGTGTACGTAGGATCCGAGCTTTGGAATGACCTGACCTGGCAGCAGCTTTAGTGGGCAATATTATTTCTTGAGGTCTTGGTGCTGGTGGTAGCATCTCTTCGGAGAGAGTATAGGCTAGTGAATTATTGTGGATTTTGGTAATGGGGAAGAAATGTTGCATAGTGTCTGTGTTGCTTGTGGCTTGTGTAGTTGTGGGGTTGGCTGTGGGCATTCCTCTGGGGCTTAAGAAGGCCAGGGAAACGGTCACAGTGGCAGCATCTGACAACGGAATTACCACCGCTTGCGAGGCTACGTCTTACCCTGCGACTTGCAATCAGACTTTCTCGGGTGGCAACTATACGACGAGTTCAATGGGCGTGACCAAGTATTCGGTGACCGCCGCTTCGACAGGCATCAACAACACCCTGGCTTCTGTCCTCGACCTTAATACAACAGACGAAAAAATTGCCGCTGCCGTGGAGGTTTGCTTGGAAACACTGGGGTTATCCCAGGAGCAGCTGGACACCGCTCTTGCAACTCTGAATAATTCAACAAGTGCAAGCGTACTGCAGACCACACTGATCAAGGACATCCGAGCATGGGTGAGTGCTGCCCTGGAGTTGCACACCACTTGCATCGACGCCTTCTTGGAAGTCAACACCACTCTCGGTACCTCGCTCCAGACAAACTCGTCCCACACCGACGAGCTTCTGAGCAATGCCCTTGCGTTTCTTGCCTCCTTCGAAGCCTACGGAGATGATCTCCAATCGTGGAAAGCCTCCGGGTTCAGCCTCCCCAACAATTTTAGCCTCTCCAACCTAACCAAAGGCATCCATTTCCCCAACCTCACTGGCCTCGGCCACCGGAAGCTGCTTTCTTCCCAACTTCCCGAGGAGAAAAATGGTCTACCGAGCTGGGTGGATGCAAAGGTGCAGCGCCATCTCCTACAAGCTGCCTCTAATTCAAGCTACGACGCCGTGGTGGCAAAAGATGGATCTGGGAATTATACCACCATCCAGGCAGCAGTGGATGCGGCTCCTCAGAAATCTTCCAATCGCTACACAATCTACATCAAAGCCGGGACCTACGCTGAACAAGTGAATGTCAACAAGAGCACTAAGAACCTCGTCTTTATTGGTGATGGCATGAACCAGACGATCATCACTGGGAGCTTGCATGTCGCCAATAGCACTAACATGACAACTTTCAAATCAGCAACTCTGAGTAAGTTCGAAATTATTCCAGGGGTCTTCATTTTATTTGGTGGAGATGACATTGCTCACACATTGGTTTCTTGTATGTATGTGTGGTCAAGCCTTCATCATAGTTTGCAGTCTAACTTCCAGCGGAGCTCATGCAAGTGCCAAGAAGTGTATCAGAATCTGTGACTGCATGCGGCTTCTCCTTTGGTGGGATATTGAGTCCATTTTGTTTCTTTGATTCGAGTCTGATGATATATATCGAAACTCAATTTTGTACTATATCCATATTATTGTACCGTTCGTCCATTTTGTCCGCCATCATTCCCGGTATGCATTTCAGAATGCGATCCACTTGGAAACGAGCCGGTTAATGTGTACTTGAACTAACATGTGAGTAGTTGTCTGTAACGAGTAGGAAAACCGACTCCTAAGTGGGTAGTCACCGTAAAATTTAGATGCTTGAGAAATGGAAAACGGTTGTGTGGACACATGTAAGAGAGCAACCTTCTTAAGTAGACTTCTCATTCGCACTTGTGTAATAAGTATCCACTTGAACATCGATGTGGTCAGTAAATACTTCATAATACTTCACGTTTGTCATGACGTGGATCCTTCTTCTGCGTCTTCTTTTTCTTTTGCTTAGTAATCTATTTTTGGCATGGAAGAGGAGGGGTACTAGTGCTAATGAATCAAGTCTCAATAGTTAGGGGACCGTCACAAACAAATGGCTGCTTGAATACTAATTATTCCGACTGTGCGTGGGGATTGTCATGTGCAGTTGTTACAGGTAGCGGCTTCATAGGCAAATTCTTCAGAGTCGAGAACACGGCCGGATCTTTTGGCCAGCAGGCTGTTGCACTCCGAGTGACCGCTGACAAGGTTGCATTCTACCAGTGCACTATTGATGGGTGGCAAGATACATTGTACGTTAACACACTTCGCCAGTTCTACAGAGAATGTGATGTACTGGGCACAGTCGATTTCATATTCGGAAACGCGCAGGCCGTTTTCCAGTCCTGCAATATTATCGCGAAGAAGACGACGTGGTTCGGCCAGACAAATACGTACACCGCACAAGGCCGGACGGATCTGCACGCCAATACCGGTCTCTCGTTCCAGAACTGCACCTTCGACGGGACGGATGAGCTGAAGGCCAACACCACAAACTACAAAACGTATTTGGGGCGACCTTGGAAGGCGTATTCGACATGCGTAATCATGGAGTCAAATCTTCTAGGTCTTATTGACCCCACCGGATGGCTTCCATGGAACACATCCAGTTTTGGGTTGAACACGTCTTACTTTGCAGAGTATCAAAACTTCGGAGCAGGTTCGAATACCTCAGCACGGGTGTCCTGGTCACACCAAATTACTGATAATACCACCGCCGATAAGTACCAAGCGAGCAGTTTTATTCAAGCGAGTTCTTGGGTGCCTGCTTACAACATTTCAGTGACATTGACATTGTAAGTTAATTAGCTTGACATGTGCGTCCATTCTCTTCAACGTCCAACACCTTTTAGGGTTTTATGGGCTTTAGGTTAGATTAGGTTAGGTTAGGCTCCATCAATTAGGTTATGCAATAACTTAATCCATTCATTCATTTGAAAGCATGGTGCGTGTCGCAAGAGATCCCACCATTGTACAATATCTGGTGATCGGAATAAAGCGCCTGACTCCCAGTACTTTGCTTGTGCAAGTGACCTTTGCTTTCCTTGCCTTTGTCAACAAGTGTTGGTAGTTGAGAAGAATGGCAACAGCAAATGCTCCACATGTGTAAATATTGGAAGCAATTTGCACTCGCACAGAAAGAAATTTTAATTTCCACTCCTAGGAGTTTTGCCAAGGTTAATGTGTAAGGTCGATGCATCCATAGTCGATTGGGTCCATTGAACTGCTCACTAGGGTCATGTAATGCCGACGTACATGAGATCTATATTATTTAGGTGAACAAAGTTAGAGGAGAGGCAGTCATTACCGTTCGGTTAAGAGATTTTGTGCCAGGTGTAGAGAAGTATAAGGCGGTGCAAAATTTTCCCATGTAGGAAGATAGAAATAAGGAGGACTGTAATTTTTTGGTAATTTTATTCTTTAAGTTGAAATTATTGTGGGTTTTTGAAGCCAAAAGTTTTTCCGAACATAATACCAATGTCTAGGTCTATCATAACTGCTCATTCCTCCTTACTTTGAGACTCAAAACCATAATATATGTCTTGGTAGTATTGGTTGTAACCTGATCGAAATTGAATCCTAGCCTAATCAAATTAAGTTCCAACTTGATTGAAATTGAGTCCTAGCCTGATTGAAATCACAACAATCTATAGATTGTTGATGGGGTCTTGATCGAGAGTAGGTAACTCTACTATAATGTTTATGTGGTGGCGGCTTGTGATTGATTACACTCATAAGAGTTTTGCCAATTGTCATAGCCAAGGAGTAGCATTGAGATGAGCAGATATGGGTTAACCTATAGATTGACTATGTGTAACCCTAAAATTAACGCTTGGAACTTTGTAGCAATTTCCATATTCATGATTTTTTCAATTTTTTTTTTCAAAGTCTCTTTAATTTTTGCTTCTCTTTTAATGATTTTTTTTTTTTTTTGCTATTACTCTTCCTAAACAAATGCAAACTCTCTTATTTTATTGGTTCTACATGCCTCAACCTTAAGCTTAGCATCCCCGTCATAAGAGTATTGCCAATTGTCGTAGCCAAGGAGTAGCATTGAGACGAGCAAATATGGGTTAACTTATAGATTGACAATGTGTAACCCTAAAATTAATGCTTCAAAATTTGTAGCAATTTCCATATTCACGATTTTTCAATAAAAAAATTTCCATATTCTCCTTAATTTTTGCTTCTCTTTGCATGAAAAATATTTTTTGCTATTACTCGTCCTAAACAAATGCAAAGTCTCTTATTTTATTGGTTCTACATGTCTCAACCTTAAGCTCTGACAATATCCTCCTCCTCCCTCCTCCACCTGTAACTTCCTAATAGCGTGGAGTTATTATAGTAGAGACACTTATTCCCAATCAAGACCCCATCGGCAATCTATAGGGTACTGGAACTTTGATAAAGTCATAATCAATAATGCCATGACATATGCCTTGGTTTTGAGTGCTAAAATGAGGAGGAATGAGCGGTTAAAATGAGCAGTTATGATAGATTTTAGACATTGGTAATATGTTCAAGCCAACTTCTGGTTTCAACAATTCATAATAATTTCAAGTCAAGGAATAAAATTCTAAAAAATTTGCAGTCCTCCTGATTTCTATCTTCCTATACATGAAAAGTTTGTATATCCTTACACTTCTCTAGATCTAGTCCAAAATCTCTTAAGTGAACAGTTATAGGCACCTCTACTCTACTAGGTGATTGAATCAAGTGCAGGTTCTAGGAATAGTACAAAGTCAAGTTACAAAGTCAAGTCAATGTTTACACTTAAGCTAACAAGCTACATGAGCCTCATGCAGCTGCTTTTTATCATTGGACATCTTTATTTGTTAAGGTAGGCAAACTTATTTCCATTACCCGAAAGCAATTTTGCATAAGTGTAGTACAAGTGTGATATGGGGAGTGAACTTTAATAGGGTTGGAAATTGATATCATAATACTCAACAAAAAAATTACAATTCGTCTCAAAGTTATGAAATCACTGTAAATTTTCAAAGGCAAGATTCTCTCCCAACCTATATTCACAGCATAGGTTGATGTATCTCCAAAAACTGGGAGAGGAAAACTTAAATACAATTAGTGTCTTTTTAACTTACCTTTCCATCCCACAAAATGTGAAAGCTACATATTTGATTCTTCATGGCTTGCCCACCATTAGAAAATGATAACTACACGTGGAACTTCACGATTTTGGGAGACTCCATGTACTTATATTTATGTATTTAATTTTAGGGGGGGGGGGGGTGTGCTATCGGAAATGAGTATGTCTGCCATATGTATATGGCACTTGGCTTATACTTAAGAACGGACTTGAAAGTTATAAAAATTTTGTTAAAATGAGATAGGACCGTGCGGTCAAACTATAGAACAAATCGTAGGTCCAATAGTAATCACAAGTAGGAGGGTTTATGTAATCAAGTACAACAAAAGAGAATCTTTATTTTGACCTTTTAACTTTTTCGCATTTCAATTCTTGAAGGTTTCAGAGGCCGTATCCGGGCCTTGAAATGTCATATGGAGAGATTTGAGATCACTTAATGACATATAAGATAAGATTATCAAGACTGACCCAATTTGGAATTTTGCGTTTCACATATAATACAAGTTATATTGTACTAAATATGTAATCGTAAAATTGTCTAGCTTCTTTCTTTTCTTTTCCTTTCCACTTTTCTAGTTTTTAGCTAATAAAAACCACAATGTCAATACCAACAACCAATATTTTTTTACTACGACTTATCAAGTTTTGTTACATGTTTCCAATTCCTCTTGTACACTAGGACACAAGAGATTCTAACAATTCATCAACCAATCCATAGGTAGAGCCACATGCATAGCATGTGTATATAAGTATGAGTGACTTGAAAAAGACAAATATACTGCGTGAAAGTAACTACAAATACGAGTCTATATATAAGACTTGTTCTCACCTTGTGAAGAGTTGGTCTAAGGGGTTGTTTACACCATGGACCATGAAGTCGTCCCGAGGCCGTGTAAAATCTATGATTGGTTGTTGAACTCGTCCCAGGATCACTTCAGTTTACACCAAGGAAACACTTGTCAAAGTGATCATGAAGATCAAGGTCCCCAAAAGAGATATTTTAAGGCCTACATTATCCACCGACATGGTTCAACATGTTTTGTGATGGGAGAGGCAAAAGAGATGCTCTAGCTAGTAGAAAAGCCAAGGGCCCATGACAAAGAAATAATATTATAATAAATTTTTTAAATGAAATTTTTTTGGGTAAGAGAAGAAGTAAACAAGAGAAGACAAACGAATGATCAAAACTGCCCCTTTGAAACTTATATTTAAAAGAATCAACACATTCACTTTTTGGTGCATGATCATTCCCTCTTGGTTTACATTCGGTTTACACCCAGTGAGGGGCCCAAAGGCTTTGTATTTGTATATTGATTTCTCAAGAAGTCGGACCATGGAAGATGGCCTTCTTCCATGCTCCGACTTCATGGTCCATGGTGTAAACGGGCCCTTAGAAGCAAGAGTTGAAACTTGAGGAGCACGGGAAAGGGTTGATGGGGCCTGGAACTCCTTCGGTTTTCCAGAGCTCCACGTAGCAGCTTTTCGGATTGCCACACTCCTCACAAAAATTCAGCCGCCGCTATTCATCGCCACCGCTCTCGCTCTTTCCACTCACTGTGCCTACTTAGCACACTCTGGGAACATTCTAAACTTTCGTCTAAATGAGATTTAAAGAAGGTGTGGAGCTGAATGAAACAACAGCACGGCAGGCATCGTGAATCCTTATGAATGCCTGTAGGGTTCGATGCTTTGATCCTTGGATGTTTTGAGACATTAGGTGCCGTGGGAGAGCGAGTGATTGTGTGCAACTTGTTGGGTAAATTGGGAATTGAGTGACATTCGTGTTGCTGGAGGGTTGGCATCGCGACGGCAATTATGAGTGCACAGATGGTGATTTCGGTGCCACGGCTGCCGTGCTCTACTCTTAATTCTCGTCATGGAACGCACCAGCTTGCCACAGTCTCGAATTCTTTCCAATCAATGTCGTTGTGGCTCCCGAGCGTAGGATACTTGAGGGGATCCACATGCCAGCTTCGGGATAGGGATTCGGCAGGAAGAGCTGTGAAGTCGACATTCACCCCGTATACGGAAGAAATTGATTCTGTAGGTGAAGATTTATCGTCCTGTCCCGTTCCGTCCCGTCCTGTTCTGCGTTTCGCATTATCAGAATCTCTGGATCATTCGATGCGAGAATTTGGAATTCTTGTCGCATCCTCTTGTTGTTTGATTCTATCGTGACGGAATTGAATATTAACTGAAAACCTAAGTGGAATCCCCTGAATGGTTGTACCAGGAACGAACCACCGGTGCAGAAGAGGAAGCATCGACGAGCGAACTTCTGTGTTGTCCAATCTGTTTCCAACCTCTCAGTAGAAAGGGTCCTGGAGGCCTTAACCGGTAAGTAAACCTAACATTTGATCTGTTGTGGCATCAAAATTGGTGTGCCATGTTAAAGTAGAGTGGGTTCCCATGACCTGTCATGCAGCAACTATGTGTCATTTCACACCCTCTCCCTCTCTAGTTGCCACCAAGTGATTGCAATACAATAAATGTGGGTTGATGATGAATAGTGTGGGACATGCTACGCCAAAGCATATATTTAGCATAATGGTTGTTGTTAGGCAGGGGTTAAGCAAAGCAATTTGCATTTTGTTGGTGCTTCTATTCCTGATCGGGCATGAGGAGGCATATTATCACCCACAATGCCATGGCATGACCACTATGTATGTTATTGGATATGAGTCACCCTGCCGCCAGCTATAGCATGCACTCAATACCTATGTCTTTATCTACTGCGGCTTGGTATGTAGGGTGCTTACTACATGCCGTGACATGGCCCCTTGCATCCATGACCTAGTTTGTAATGCTCATCCTCATCTAAGAAGTAATTTTTTTAATTTACATTGATGGGGAGCCTCTTACTCACGTTTGTTTAATTTAAGTCCACTTTACACTTGAGCTGTCAACTGGAGAGCTTGAATGTTTTCACCAGGCTTGTAACACATAGATGGTACCTTGATGAAAAGCCATGTGGAATGAATACGACAAGCTCGCGTTCAGAATCCTCAGCTACCTCAGGAAGGTCACGTTGCGTAGGAGTTCAAGCTCTTTTTTTGGAAACCAAGCTAATTGTTTTTCAAGCATCTTTGGCTTGTCATGAGCTCTCTTTTGTTTAGTACCATTCCCTCCTTGTTATCTCACTTTGAGCATGGCCACTTTAAACTTGCTCAAACTATTAAGAGCTTGAGGATTGATTGGTCAAAGTTTCAATAGTTAGAGCTTTAGATGAAAGCTTGTCAAATCGAAACATTAAACTACCAAAAGTTGTTGCAAGCGCAAGCTTTCAACTTGAGCTCTGGTGGAAAGGGTGCCTAAGACTTACTCTCAAGCTTGCCACTTGGATTTTGTGCAGATTTGCGATAAAAAGGTCAGGTTTCTCGTGCCCTCGATGCAAAAGGGGTTACTCAAACAGGGACGTGTATCTTGACCTTACAGTTTTAGGAGACTCTCAAGAGTATAACGAAGTGTACACACCTGGGATTGAAGTTTTCAGGTACTAAGTCAGTCACCAGTTTTTTTTAAAGCCTTTAACAAAGCTTGTCCCATTCGCATTGAGTTTGTCAAGTCCTCAACCTATTCAACGGGTGCAACAGATTATACCATTTTTTGCCATTTTCGGAGCGTGCATGTAAGTTTCAAACTTCTTGAGACTTGCGCAATCTCTAATTGTAAGTCAGGCAAGCTGTAAAGTTTAGTCATTGCACTCTAAATATGGGATTATCGAGATGCAGCAGGTGAGGTTTTCATTCAATTTCAACAGTCCCTGATGTTTAATACATTCGGTGCAGAAATCCATTGGTCTCATTTGTGTATGAGAGAGGTTGGCGACAAAGTTTCTATAGAGCTGGCTTTCCAGGACCTGATGAAGAGGTAGGTTCCAGCTCATATGCAAACTCATTGATTATTTTATTACTATGTGAATTATGGATAAATCTCTGAATTCAAGATAATGAAACGTGGTTTCCTCCGCATCACAAGACTGAGTACAACTTCCAGCTTCATGGATAGTATCATGAAGTCATTTCAGACAATTTTTGTATTTGGAAAAATGACTCTAGTGATCATTATGCCTTCCATCTTTTATCATCTTACTTTTCAAAAAACATGTCGGACCTTGAAGGGTTAATAGGTGCATTAGGAATTGCCTTATCTGTGCAGTTCAAGATGGCCCAAGACTACTTGAAGCCACAGAAGGGAGGGGTTCTGCTTGACGTAAGCTGTGGTAGTGGACTGTTTACCAGACGCTTTGTGAAAAGCGGTGACTACAAGGCAGTTATTGCTCTTGACTTTTCAGAGTCTATGCTTAGACAGACGAGCGAGTTCATCAAGAGTGATTCATCACTGTCAACTTCGTGAGTGCAAACCATTCGGTTACAGTATAAGACACGTGCTTTCAATCTTCAATTTTGGAATAGATACATACCCTTGCCAGATTTGCTCAGATTATTCACTTACAGAGGAACTGATATAATGGAAACTTGAAATTGAAATTGAGATTTGCAGGGATATAGCTTTGGTTAGAGCAGATGTGGCGCGGCTACCATTTGGAACTGGAACTATTGATGCTGTACATGCTGGAGCAGCTCTACATTGCTGGCCGTCCCCAGCAGCTGGGGTAAGGGCCACTTTGCACTATGGTGACCACTATGTAGTGCAAGTGCTTGAGGGCCTAGGAACTGACTTAAGATTGCTAACTAAATAATGACCATGCACAGATGGCAGAAATCAGCCGAATACTGAAACCGGGTGGGGTGTTTGTGGCTACCACATTTCTCACGCCCATCCCTTATTTTGGTAACAATGACATACGAAAGGTATGTTGAAGCAACTTGGTCTGAACCTATATCTACTACACCTACATGTCATTGAGTTGAAACTATATCTACTCTTCGTGTCATTACGTGCAACCTATATGTACTGGAGTGCACAGAGCAAGAAGTTTGATGTATGGTAAATGTAAATTTTCAGGTGCTAAAAACTGTTACAAGAACGAGCACCATTCGATATTGGGATGAAATCGAGTTGAAGGAGTTATGCTCAACTTGTGGACTTGTAGATTATAGCCAAATTCAACGTAGCAACTTCATCATGGTGTCAGCTAGGAAATCACCTTAAGATTTTGTCGTATGCTGGAGTGGTTTGTTCTTACCTAAACAAACTGTATGGTAGATGTTTATTTATTTTGCAACTCAAAGAGTTGCGAGTTGTTTTTCCAAAGAACTGCTATTTATGATTCCAAAGAGTTGGAAACTTTTCAAGTGTAAACCACTTTTACTCTTTACTGTGCCTATCCAGCTTTCATTTTCTGTACAGGTTTTCCACAGCGCTATATGTAAAATGGAGACCAAAATGTTCTGACTTAGGCTGCCATGAATTACAGGGTTTGTAATGCAATGCTCATTTGGACGATGCTAGTTACATTCACATCCACATCGTCAACGTGTCACTTGATGACCTTGCACTACGCAATTTTCAAGAATATGTAAGGTGTAACTTCAATTATATTTGACCTAAACAACACCTTAAGACCAGTCTTAAGTTCTAATAAAAACTTGCATTATCATCCTCTCAATAAATAATTCAACCATCCTTAGTAATCACCTCACAAGTTAATGCTTGCTATGTAGGCTTGTAGCCTTCCTCAACAACTCTTTGCAACTGAAACCAGACATATAAGAGATGGAAAATTCCGGTTTCTGCACACCCTGATTCTTTGAGCATAACAACCCCTTCAAAGCTTAACAATGATGTTTTCTCCTACAATAGCGTTATTCACTAAATTTCAGCACCAAAGTTCACACTTTCCCAACTTTTCGGCAAACCAGAGAAATCCACCAGTCACTCTAAATACGAAGCACTGGGTATGCATCTGTTATCCATCTTCATCAACGTTGCACACATTCTCTGCAGATGCAGTCTTTAGTCCTCTCATAACATTATCAAGAATTACAAAAAGCATGGGAAATCTGTCCCCTGGGATAACCAAAACTCAAAAGTAAGACAGGTGAAACCGCATTTTGGATCCCATCCCTTCTACAACACAAAGTGAGCAAAAGTAAGAATGAAAACTAAGGCATGCTGGGGGCACTTCACCCCCAAAAAGTTGAAACTCCTTCACTATGACCACCTCTTCCTACACAAAGAAACTGAACGTTGCACTCACAGTGATCTGACTATACATCCACTATCCCTCTCTGCAAGTGCTGATGTGTCAAAAAACGGTGCCTGAAACCTCCCTCCCTGCTAAGAAACTCTACATTACCATTGCTGATAACCCCCGCTGCGTCCTCCCGCAGAGTATCCACCGCTGCGATCCTCATAGCCACCACCTGCACCATAACTGCCACCTTGGCTGGCACCATACTGAGATGTCTCATCATAACTGTTTCCAGTGTATCCACCAGCCCCGCCACTGCCGTAAGACCCGCCATAGCCACCTCCTCCTCGTGACCCATACCCTCCACCTCCACCACTACCCAGGGGGCATTCCCGAGAGAAATGTCCCTCCTGCCCACATGTGTAACAGGGCCGTCCACCGCCACCTCTGCCTCCTCCACCACCGAAGCTTCCCCCATATCCTCCACCGGCACGGCTTCCACCACCTCCTCCCCCATTAGGGCATTCGCGAGAGAAATGTCCAGCCTATCAAACAACAAAATATCATGTCAATGCCTCTCATACCACTCACAGGACCTATCCACAGCCTGCCCATTAATGTTCCTGTCATCTCATTAACACACCACACAAAAGCACAATCTACCTCTATCCCCATGTAAAATAAGACCCTGCCACTAACTATTGGAATGGACAGATTGCACCAACCTCTCCACAGTTGTAGCATCCTTCACCTCCCTTTGATCCACCCTTCACATTTCCCCAGGTGTCACCATATGAACTTCCCCTTCCTCCATCGCGGTCACGGCCCCTACTGAAGCTGCTATATCCATCTGCCTCACCACCATAACCAGGAGCAGCTGCTACAGCCGGTGATCGCTGGTCTTCATCACGCCGTGGGCGTCTTGATCCACCTGACTGAGCAGTTTGAACAGCTATCTTCTGCAGAAAGATCACAATTGCCAAAATATCAATGAAGGGTGCCTCTACTTGATCCGCAAGTACCATTCGGCATTCTACTCATGCAATCAGTGACATAGTCAAATAATGGTGCTCTGGTAGGAAGTTGGATCAGAACTGTCCAAAGGCATTTTAGCAACTACAACTTCCGATATTATCACAAAAGAATACAACACACACAGGATATCTTACGACCAGCAATACGGAATCCTAACTACAACACTCAGACTGCTTCAAAGTGGAAGGCACCAAACCTCAAATGAGGACAACAATTCGTCATATCTTTTCTCCAAGGCCCCCACTTCCTCCCGCAGCATCTTTGATTTCATAGGATCAACTTCCTTCTCGAGTTCACTCTTGGCAAACGCCAACTCTGCTTCTGCTGCTTTCTTGTCTTCACGTTGCTGTTCAGTCAACACAAGCTGCAACCAAACCAGCCGCTTGTCAATCCTTCCCCACTTCCAGTTCACAACAAAACTCTACCAAATCCCGCATCATCCCTCAGACAAGTAGAGTCTCCAGAACACCTCCAGTACACGAACCAGGATTCTAAATGCCAGCTGCACTCACAAATGCACTCTTTACTCGTATACACCACTCTTTCTTCCCAACCCATTTCACATTACTGCCTCATCATTTCCAGGAAAATCAGCACTCATTTCACTACACAATCACTGAAGGTATCCAGACACCATGTCCCAGATAATTCAAATTTAAACTACACAAAACGTGCACTTCATGATAGCCAGAGCTTTTACATTAGGCTTCCATTCCTTCGCAGCTTGCTCCTTGAGAACATCGGTCTCCTTCTTTCCTGTCCTCTCAGCAATAACTTGCTCCCGCGGTCTTGCAGCACCGAACGGATTAGGCTGCACCACAAACCCCAATTCTTAGTTGCACTACTACCAACTCCAACTATACATCATTCAAATGTCATCCCTTCTCATGCGAACCAACTTCGTGTACCCTACACAAACCCTCTCGTGCAGGGTATTTCCAAGCATCGATTCTACTGTAAAGTGCCCAGGTTTCACACCCCGCCTCACCGTCTATCAGCAAAAAATTAGTTTAAATTTCCCATTCTATGTACATGGAGGTAGCCACATGTACCAGGCAATCATACCACCGAAGCCACAATTTAGTCACGAGCCTAAGACTTCACATAATACGCTCTCGTGCCCTAAACTCAAGTCATTACATTTCTCAACCACCGCTGAGCACTGAATTCACGACCCAATCCATACTGCACTCGGCTCTCTTCCTGTCAACTCCCTCTAAAACCCTATCTCCGCCTCCCTTCATTCGGCTCCAGTCTCCGCATCTTGCAATGCCAGGAAGGAACGCCAACACATAACACCGAGGCGCACAAACCAACTGCACCACAGATCCGCATAAACCATCCCCACGTACCTTGCTGGACTTCGCAGGCGACGGAGAGCTGTCAGAGAGAGATCCACGAGGCTGGAGGCTGAGCTTCGGCCTGCCCGAGCCCTCGTCCTCCGCGTAGCTCATCCTGCGCGGTTATTTCCTTCGCAATGAACAACGCTCCACACGGAACTCCCCAGGCCGCAAACACGAACGGCCAAGAAGCTGGTTGCGTAAACGAGAATGGCGCACCTGCAAAGACCCTAGCGCAAGCAGCAGAGGCCGTAGAGGGCGAGGAAAGAGACGAGAAAAAAGAACGTCAGTCTGTGTCAGACCAAGTAGTGACAGAGGCGGCCCGGTGCGAGCAAGAATGATGATCTGAAGCAGGAAAAGAGAAAATGGAAAGCCGCAACAGCAGCAAATGCAAAGGAAGAAGAGAGAGAGAGAGAGAAATAGAGAGAGAGCGAAAGAGCAACACCAGAGAGGGAGAGAGAAGACAAGGAAGTTGCGGAAGCCACCCGCTTCCCCTCCCCCGCTCAGGTCGAACCGATCCCCGCCCCCCGGTCTTCGCCTTTACCCGCCGGGTTTGCCCCGTTGGCCCGGCCCGTGACGCGATTTCCCGGCCGATGGTTCTGGTGACACTCAAAGCCGTTGGATCTCTCATCGGACGGCTTGGATTCGTGTCTGCTGGTGGATGCTTGTGAGCAAGGGCGGGTATCGTATGGGCCGTTGAATAATTACATCGGACGGCTAATGATCGAAATATCTGAACTGAAGTGCATGCAAGTAGCCTATTTCCGTAGATGCTTTGAAGGAGGCTTGGCAGTCGTTGGTTTAGGGTTTGGGGGTCTGCACAGTCATCCACAAAAACACTTGAATTTAAGTTAGAGAGTCTAGATACACATGACTCATAGAGTGTGGATTTACACAAAGGGTCCAAGACAAAAGAAACTCCAAAGTCTAGCAATCCTATTTGGTAGAGAGCAAATTATTGAACCCTGGGAGTTTACACTAGGGTCTGGGTCCAAGGCATGACAAAATGAAGCAGCTCTAATGTGACATCACTTTACCGCCAATTTTTTAGGGGTCCCCACTCCAAAAATATTCTTCGTTTGAGAACCCATTTCCCAAGACTGGGTTCAATCTTGATGCCAACGATACGGTCCATGAAGGGGTGCTTGAACTCCAAGTCTTGCACTTGGACCCTAATGTAAACCAACTATTGTCATGGACCTTTGTGTCATCATCCATGTGCCCGTGCACATTAAGCCTAGTGTTATGTAATACATCATAAAAGAAAAATGCAAGCCGTGCTAAACTTAAAAATTCAAACAAATCCAAACAAATCCAAAGGCCATACACAACAAAATCAACATCCTACATAAGATTATTAAGCAATGTGCGTTCATTCATGTAGGCCTCAAGAACATAACCATGGGATACCGCAAGTAGTGTAGATTCAATCATGTTATGTATTGCATATGCTAAGCTAACATAAGATTATGTAGATGGGTTTTAAATGGTCACAAAATTTTCTTCATCAGTCCACTTCTCCTAGGATATTGAACATGATTTTAGTATTAGATGATTAGTCAATCCAAATCAAGGCCGCAATCATTCTCCTTATAATTTATGGAGCTCGTCTAATATATTCTTCATCATTAAATTGAAGATTCTCTTTCTTCTAAAATGATCATATAGTTGGTGACCCTTTTTATGTTGACTATTGAACCTAGAATGGTTAAATTCCTTCCGAGCAAGGAGTCCAATCTCTTTTAAACACATGTCTTTGTGGTGTCCATTCCTAGATCCACACACCACTCAGATATAAATATTCTATTAAGATAAGTAACCAAATGAGGGTTGCTTACTTCTACATGGACCCTATGAGGTCACTCTTTTTAATCAAGCACCTATATGTGAGTGGTATATGACAAGGCTTTAACCCCTAACTTCCCAAGCAACCCATTTATGGTTGATGAATGATTTCTTCCCTACATTAACCCCACCTAACTCATTCATTCACAATCAAATAACTATAAACATCAAGCCAACATGGACATCAGCCCATAAACCCATGACCAATGCAATTTGGAGACGATTAGAAGTGTAAAAAAATATCAAAGTGGGAAGTGGGAAGTGGGAAATGGTCTTGTTTTTGTGGTGTTAGGAGCCTATGTGAGGGTGTGGAATCCAATCAATGTTTGCCACTTAAATGCAAACTTTGCATCCCATTTGCATGAACATCAAAGATGTTTATTTTAGTAAGAATGAAACTTTTTTAATGTTCATGTAAAAATGGAATTTGCACTCATATCAACCATTCCGTCTAACATTTGGACAATTTATGGGATAGTCTACATGCTCCAAATGCAAGGTGACTAGCCTATTATGGTTTGCACATTTTGACATGAGAATTGGTGAATGTGCTCAACTATTGAGTTGCTCCAATCTAGTGGACATACATTACACTCTTTTTCCAAGTGAATTTGATTGGTCAAAGACATTTTTTGGGGGATATAATAAGGCATCGTCTTGTGCATCACTTCCTTCAATTGCTATAATCTAAAGGTTCAAAGGATCTTTCGTGCCCTTTTTCCCTCAAAGTAGTTCATTTTCCATGTTTCAAAACTTGTCCATGAAAATTCCACAACCAACATTGAGTGGAATGCACTCAAAACAATCCTTTCATAGGCTTGGGGAGTTAAGGGTTAAGTTAAAGACATACATCAGAAAGACATGTGTTATAATGAGATTGGACACCACGATAGATTCAATAGTTAACGCAGTTGGGCTGCCCTATGTGATTGTTTGAAGAAGTACAGCACTATGTAAACAATTATTTTCACATGACAACAACCACTGTGCTCATATTGTAATAATGTGAGAAGTTGAGCGCTGTGTAATTGATGTACAGAACATAACAAAACTCAAGGAGGTGCCAGGTTACAAACACCTCTTCTCTAAGATGTACTAAGGTGTACATTTGGTGCAATGATACAGAGCCCATTCAAAGCTCTAAAAGCTATGATATCCATGGCTAAATCACCATCTATGTAATATCACCTTTCAAGCTATGAAACTCATGGAATTGTGCGATGAAACTCACAAAGCCGATTTTAGATTTCAATACAACTACTGTGTAGTGGTGAGTGTGCCAAATTGCTGCAGCCCTCGAAAGTGGTTCAATTTATTGTACAGCTGATTGCAAATAAACCCAACTCGATGTCATGGGCTGAAACCTATAGATGAGCATTATTGTTCAGATTTGCAAAGTGCCCATGTTTGTGGACTTGGCAATTTGGAAAAGTCACTGCTCAGTGGCATAAAAAATAGCAGATGGCTTGGTGATGATTGTCATTCTTAGTGGTGCTCCTATAGTTCTAAGTGTATCACAAGCACCTAACCATCACTTTTCCCTTCACCCTAGTTCAAGGGTGGCCAGTTCAACAAATGGATAAAGTGAATATTACCTCTTGCAGAACCAGCAGTGAGAAGGAACCGCTACATACCTTTCTATCCTCCCTCAAGATTGCTTCGAAGCTGCATTTTTATCAAAAATCATGAAACAGCAATATTGCATCATCTACTTTTGACAAGGAATTCTCCAATATTGTAGTAAATTGATGGTTATCCTTCACTTGCTCCTCTGGAGTGCCAGGCACTTGAGCATGAGCACCTTCATTGGCTATTTCTTGAACTTGCTGTGTAAATCCCAACACCTACACAAATAATAAATCAGAGTAAGATAGGCTATTGTCATGATTCTGATGTATAAGTATGGACCAATGTTGGTCTGGGTATCATCTTTTTTGATACCATTTGGGTATCTATAATGAGGTTTTCACATTTTTTGGATACCAGTAGAGTATGGGTATTCGACAATATTTTTGTTTTTGATACCATTTGGGTCCATATACCATGCAAGAACCGTCATACCCAGGCAAAATCGCCCTAGTACCATATGGTTCAGAATGGTCCAAATAATCCCTCAGGTATACAAAGATTCTCCCACCTTGACATACCCACCAAATATCAATATTTGACTGGTATTACAATTTTGATACCTGCGGGAAATTTCTTTGATACCATTATCAATGTTCATTATTGATACCATGCATTCACCTGTATACCAGTCCAAAACTGGTAAAGATCTCTTTCCGTGTGCACTTGCTGATGTTTCATCCCTCCACACATCTAATGTCAATAGTAGAAGGTGCACAACAAGAGGAAAAAAGAAAATCAAACGATCAATGTTCGCTGACACTAACATGAATCACAGAATCCCTTCGCCTACAGGCTACTGCCTCATTTAAGACGTGGATTCTTTCAGTGTATAGTCACAGGTCAGAATCTAAACAATGCTTTCAGTTTGTGAAGTGTACCTCCTGCTCCTTCTTGTGCTCGTCAGCTAGTCTTGAGCATATACTTACTGCAGCGCAGTATAGATCATCCAACACCCTGTGTTGAACACCTTCATAATTGACTCTCCAAAAGTATTTGGACTTTCTCGCTGTTTGCTCTGCCCGTTTTGCAATCTCCTGCACAATAAACAATTATAAACACTCAGACATTATCTCTATTATCTATCGTAGAAAGTTTTGGAACATTTGGCATTGCTCTGGGCGGAGTTGCAACTGAAAATCATAAGTCGAACATAGGTCTGAGATATTGCACAGAGCTATGTAGATGAACAACAATGTTCATATCTTAGTAGTTCCAATGTGAAGAGTACGTTCTCCTCCATTTGAGAAGATATGCATATTTCTAAAAGCAGACATCTTTTGAATATTAAAAGACTTTCATGCAAGGGGGAAAGAAACTAACAAATGATCACTTCTTTACACAGTCATCCTCTACTTCCATTCAAATCCTGGTGAACTTGGTTCAGAATATACCTAGTCGATTGTCATTTTTAGTTTACTCTATTCCTTATGTTTGAGAATAGGTAATAAGCCAGCAGAATTTGCAATTAGAGGAAATGATGAGATACCTGCACTTGCACATATTGGTCCTTGAGGAGCCGGCGAAGTAATTCTTCTACATTGGTTGGCACCATGGCCCTTTCTCCAATCTGGAAGTTGGCATCCCACCATTATAAACCCCAAAGAAAGGTTTTTAGCTTACAAAATCATTCTCAACATGTTGTACTCAGCATTTGAGAAATTGAAGTTTGCACAATATTCACCTGCTTCTGCTCTAATTGTCCCTTCATAGCCAGTAATTGAAAAATACGACAGCAGTCCCTCCCAAAATGTTGTAGGATTATTCCTTCCACCTGAATGAAGTGTGCAACTATGACATTGTTCAGTCACCTGATAGTAAATGCATACAGAAAAATAAAATAAAAATCAGGACTGCATCCTCCCACACTGTGCAATTGATAATATTCATGCATTAGTTGGTGGAAAGTGCCAGCAATTAAAACATGCCAGCTTGAGTCAATTGGGACACATACCTCAATTCGTTGGCATAATTCTATTATTTTCCTCATGTCTGAGATGCAATGTTAAAGTAGGCACACAAAGTAGAACACAAGAGCAGGAAAAGCAGCTACATATATTGTGATGACCATATATTTAAGAGGCGTTTGGTAAGTATCTTAAGAGCTCTTTCCACAGAAATTGGCATTGCATACTTCCTAGTTAGCCAATATCTACAAAAAGCATTTACTCTTTGGCAAGTTGTCTGTTGGATGGATACTAATAAGATAGCTGTTGTCTCTTTCCATGGGTCCGCTGCTTTCACAAGATCTAGAAAAATAACCACTTGAATCAGCTTCAAGCTGTTGTACAATCTCTTGGATTCGCTCCAAAGTCATATGTTGACCCCTGGGTGACGATTGCACAGTCTCTATAATTGATTCCATGGATAGGGTAGCTGCATCACAAAAGAAAATTGTTATATAGTAAGGATACCGCACATCATGTAATAGTTAATATAAGTAACGGGTCTTTACAAAAGGGTTCAAAATACCTCACTTCTGACATTCGTTTTGTACCTGAATATTGCTCCTGTGCAGATGACTCGTGCATCCGTGTGGCATCAAGCAATGCAGCCAAAACTATTCCAGCCCCTATGTTAACACGGGATTGCACTAGCCTAACACATGCCTGCCACCACCCAAAGGAAAGGAACATGTGACAAATTTAGCTCAAAACCATGTAGAGACCAGGAAGATGACTAGACAAACAGGTATAGTAATTTGAGCAACTGCTTGATAATTCTAGGTAGGACATTGCACTAGGCAAGTGACATCAACAATGGTCCATTGAGACCCTGGCATCTTGAATGCAACCCACACAAATAACGTTGCTGCAGACAATAAACAAGAGAACATAATTATCTAACCTTACAAGGAGTCTCATACTTTTTGCACAATTTTAGCCGAGAATTAGCAATAGTCATCAACCAATAAGCTGGATAGAAGATATTTCACAAGACATTCCAATAACCCCTGAAGCTTCTTATTTGATGGAGACAATTAGAAAGTGAGATGTACTTGTGCTCCACTCCTTGCATCTTTAAAACGAAAGTAAAAAAACTATCATAGAGCTTACTGTTGTAGTCTATACCTGATGTCTTAACCTCCGTACGAATTCCTCAAAATTGACCCGCCATAAGATATCCTTCTCAGTAATAGTAGTAGAAGTCTCAGCATCCATATGGAGGACGTTTGTGGTCATCTGCATTTTATATGTACATTGGTGGCCCATGATTAACATGTTCTGAAGCTTTTGAAGAAGAAGAGCACGGACTTCTAACAAATAGGTATTGTTTTCACAACTACTTTTCCTGGATATTGAGCAAGTGAAAACCAGCATTAACAGGATTGTCAGAGTTGCCTGTTTTACACCATTTTAAGGAGGGTTTCCAAACATAAGGGCTGTACTGAACAACTTGAAGACTGATGATACTGTGATGAATGAACACACCATCTGACTTACATGAAAGGTCTCATCAACTTCCTTGTCCATTGCCAAGCCAGCTAAGTCATCTGTTGATGTTGGCATTTGGAACCTCTCTATACTCAATGCAGCTGCTGCAGTCACATTTCTTTGCTCTTCAGAAATTGTTTCATGTATTGCCAAATGTGGCTCACCTAAACATGCTAATAACATGTTTGCGCACTGCTGGTGGAGCCAGAATGGCGTAAGGTGTGCATGCATGAAAAGCTAAATTTGCAAGGACCAAATGAAACTGCATACACAAGTACTGCACAAGAAAATAACATATCCTAATGTCTGGTTCATTATGAATATGAAATTTGCTTGCCAAACTTTTGTTGATGGATAATGTAATCAACTATGACAATCAGCTTGTGGTTGGCTTTAAATGCCGATATCACCTTGTTGTACCTTCTGAGAAGATTCTGGTGCACTCGTCCAAGGCAAAACTGGCTCAGAGGATGGGCACCGCTCAATGTAGTGTGCCTGAAGCAGCACTTCGAATGTTTCTTTCAACTCCTTCGTGATCACTTGCACAGCTGGTTAGTGCAGAACAAAACAGGAATTAATATTTAATACTTATGCACCCTCCTTCAATGTCTGTTTGCTGCAATACCCGGACGTCTTCATGGTCCTCATGAGGAGGCATGTCTGTCTCAAACTAAGAGAATTAGATGGCAATCCTCATGTTACAAGAACTTAGAATAATCTTTCTTCCATAGAAGCACTAGACGCAAATAGGACCAATCCAAGAAATTTAAGACTCAAATTACAGATTCAGAAGTGTCAAATCTCTATCATGATCTAGAGACTATGATCGACGCATGAATATCTATCACATAACTAAATGTAAATGCACCTCAGTGCGGGGTCAGGCCATTGCGATATTCTAGACTACAGGTGGATATCCAGTGACACGTAGGTGCTTAGAAGATAACCAATTAAGTGCTTGTATTGCCGATGTATGCTCTCTTTGAGTCCACAGTAATTAAGTGTTTTGCTGTACCTCTATCATGCATCACAATTGCAAGTCTCAATGAGCCTGCTCTAATATCATCACCAAGTATACCGTAATAAATTAGCTGCAATTCTACCTTTGCCAGCAACTGCAGCCCCTCTTTGTATTATCTGCTCCAGAGTTAGGCGGCCATGTTCAAGAAGCTCCTCAATCAAAATCTCTGCCTGATAAGCCAACTACCACTGAAGTCAGAACACCAACTTCTATACTTACATTTTGGAACTTTGGAACAGCGAGGGTGCATGGACGTTGATTCAAGGTTCCAAAACGGCCGGCCGTCAATGGTGGCGGCATGTTTAGCAGACGGTGCAAGGATGACCCAGGACATTCATTCATATGCATGGAGCAATGGACCGAGATGGGCCGAGGTGGCACGGGCGTTGCCGGCGGCATGTTGAGAGCATGATGAGAGCAGGGTGGAGGGATGGCCTGGGACATCAATTCATATACATGGGTGCACCAAGCCAGGACGGCAACTAGTGTTCTAGAAGTGGAGCAATTCTCTCATCTATGACGCAACTAGAACTTACAATAACAACTGGAGTAGAAGAGATTTAGTTGGAAGTAGTTGATTATGCGTTCAAGGTGTGACGATAGAAGTTCTTGAAAGATTACCAACATGAGGTAAATGACCATGGTCCTCCTTTGGCCTCGAAGCCAACCACTACAACATCTTTGGGGCTTCACAAGAACGGGAACTTTTTCAGTAATATAATAGTGTAGGTATTCCTTGATCAAAAGGGTTATGATGAGTCACATTTTGAAATATATGATTAAGTCCAACCACAGAAGCAGTCCAGGGATATGTAATGAAAGTCTTGATGAAGTTGCGAAGTTGCATCCAAAATCCTATGAAATTGAACATGCTCATCACTATTGAATTGGTTCATGCATGTCTTACCTCCTCACCGAGATCGTCGCGCACCATTGCCACAAACTTTGGAAATCGCATGCGATGAAGGATGTTGTCACAAATAGCAATGTAGGAAGTGGGCACCTGCGGAGGCAATGTCGCGATGGCGCCTGCAAGCAATCAATCCAAATTAGAAAAGCAGCGAGAATTGAGTAGTTGCACACATGCTCTCATCTCGGAGTAACTCCGAATTGACACTAATGTCTCAATACGGAAGAATTTAAAACAGGAGAAGATTGACTCGGAATTTTGCCAGCATTACCATCTTCCTGCTGCTGCGCTTTGAACCCTTGGACGCAATTATGCTGGAGAAGCACAACAATCGAGTTCTCGACTTCAAGTGGATTCACCTCAGCGAGGCGGCCGATATCTCCTATGCTTAATGGGCCACCATTGACCAAGCATCTGCAAACTTTCTGGACACAACCAACCCCTTAACACAAGTTCAATTCCACATATGTCACTGTATCACTTGCAAGTGCAAGACACATTGAAATCTCTTGATTGCGCATACCAAATTCGAAGTCCAAATAGTTAAGTGAATGCTTGAAATTGGCAGCGACTGGGCTGAAAGCAAGATTTTCTTTACTTTTAAGTAAGTTAGTCTAAGCAAGCCACCTGCAACAACTTCTCTGCCAATGTCTCACAACAGAATACCAATTGAAGACAAACACATACACACATACGTGACACATTCCAATAGAGAATTTATGAAATATCGAAAACAGAAAAAAATTGGAAACCCACATGAACAATGTCCCCGAAGTGAGTGAGGATCAGATCGCATGCGAGCTTCCGCCCATGCGTAGTTGCCATCGCCGCTTTTCCAGATTCCCACTGTTCCCACTCTTCTCAATGTATGACTGAAGAGAAAACGCCGCCAAATCAGATATATGGAACACATGTACCACTGCATGTACCCATCCCGTACATATTAGGTGAGGTTTCTCTTTTATCATGTACGTGACCAGCACATTTCAGAGGATTGAACCCTTCCTCCTGCCCCCGTTGGGAAAGCCATCGCCATAGCAGGAGACTTATTAGGCCGCAGAGCGAATCGACAAGAGGAACGCCTGTCATCATGTTTCTGAGGCGATTCGCAGGGCCGTTGCTGGCGAGTGTTAAGGAATCCACAGGGCTCGTGGGGTTGGACGTGGTGCCTAATGCACGGGAGGTTCTCATCTCGCTCTACCAGCAAACCCTGAAAGCTGTGGCTCCCATCCCCGAGTCTGCGCAGTACAGGAAATCGGTGGAGGCTCTCACTCACCATCGCCTCCAGGTAAATGGCGTCACCGCACTCTCATATTCGATTCGAGCTGAGTAGGATTTTCTGCGTTTAAGAGCACAGCGGTGCAACGCCCTCTGCACACGGATTGGATTGGGGGTTGGAGTGCATTTTGGCTGTTCAATGTGTAGTAGGAACATTGTTTGGGAGTGATTTAGGGTTTGGTGCAATGTCAAGTCGGGATTCACATGAGCCGAGTGCGGGTGATAGTAGATTACGGGTCTCCTGCATCATAACTCAATTCTAGCTGTGTAGGGTATGGTCCGTTCAAAAGCTCTGCACACGGATTGGTTTGGGGTACATTTTGTATGAGTACATTTTGGCTGTTCAATCCTTAATCGGATCAATGTTGGTGCAATGTCGAGTCAGGATTCACGTGTGCCAATTGCGAGTTACAGTAGATTACGGGTTTTGTGCCGCATATTTCAATTCGAGCTGTGTAGGGTTTGCTCCATTCAAAAGCGCGGCGGTGCACAGCTCTGCACACGGATTGGATTGGTGGTTGAAGTACATTTTGGCTGTTCAATTATAGTTGGATCAATGTCAGAGTTATTGAGAGTTTGGTGTATTCAAGGTTCAGGTTTGGTGTGATGTCAAGTCAGGATTCACATGTGCCCATTGCGGGGATATGTAGTAGATTCTTAACCACATGCTTGATTTGTGTAGGTGTGCCAAGAAGAAGAGGATTGGGAAAACATCGAGAAGAGGATTCAGGGTGGGCAGGTTGAGGAATTGATTGTCCAAGCTAAGGACGAGCTGCAGCTTATACCCAAGATGGCCGAGTGGAAACCCTGGGAAGTTCCTGAGGGCTACAAGGTGGAGGTCACCGAAGATGATGACTCCGTCCCTTCCCATATCCCCATTCATAGGCAGAGGTAGATGATCTCTGGTATAATCTGCTAGGTGGTCATCTGGCTGAAGAAAACTATAATGTACCATTCTGCACACTTCACACAAGGTGATGAGCTGCGATTTTCATTTTACATGGAAAGCACGGTTTCTACACTTCATTCTGATATCACCCAAAGTAATTTGCATGGCTCTGTGAATGCAGTAAGGTACGTGGGTGGTATTATGTGGTTAATTTTTTTAATTTGGCACTTATATTTGATTGGTGTGTGTGGGTATGTGAGGATCAAAGAACAAAGAGCATAAAGAAACATGTTTAATATAGATTGGGCTATGTCTTCAAATTTTATTAACAACTTCACACTCAATAGTGAACACAATTGGGAGGTCCTATATATTCAGTTAAGATATCAACAAACAGACACTTTTGATAACCAAAACTAAATCAGGGGAGGTCTGATTTATAATCCGATTTTTGCTGATGCTTTGTTGCAGAGCTGCTAATGCAAAATAAGATTAGCTTTGTATACCTAATTGGTAGAAGGTGGAGAATATGAAAAACAAACCGAATAACACCCGTACCTTATAGAGAGACCTAGACGAGTGTCATATTCCAGACGAGAAGAAAGCCTTCACCAAATGCTCATGTGTACCAAATCAGAATAAGAGCTCATGTCTTGGGTACACATGAGCATCTGGTTGTGATGATGATTCCTTAAGTGCCAACCAACAGCAAGAGAAGCCATCGGACAGAATTAATCTCTAGGTTGTTTCTCTATATCTGAATGGCAGATGGTAGCAATTACTAAATGGTCATTCCAATCTGCAGATAGTGCGACCAGAATCTCCATAGGTTCATTTTTCATCACAGCAACAAAGAGATTACGTTGGAAACGAGGGACTTGGGGTTGCCAAAAAACCATCATGGCTTAAGATGTGCATGATTTAAGTTAGCAGCACTCTGACTTGACATGCTTCAGCCAGAATGAGAGGGCTTTCAATTTTGGCAGATTCTCAATAGGGTCAGCCTTCATTGCAGCTCTTCTGAGAACAGTTAATCATAGGATGTAATTGATGGCTCGTTGGAGATCATTCACGACACTTTATTCTTATCAAGTCCACCAAAAGTTGCTACTAGTATCACTTGTTAAACATAAGCATATGAGTGCCACTCACAGACTCTGCACCCCAGTTTTCAAAAAAGTGTGTTTCACTTGCATATCCAACAGTTAGAGCAAGGGGCAACGAGGGGTCCTTATCTATCATACTTCCAACACTTTCAGCGCCAAACTGCAGTTCCACACCCATATTCTATTCACCTGACCTCCACCCTCCTGACTTGCCATGTGATCCCAGCCTCAACATGCCTTGTTTTCTCCATTGATACACTCAAGATAAGCTCAAAACACTCTCCAGGTTTCCATGGGTTCATGTGAGGGCATTTATTCCTGGAATTCCCACCATGTGAGGGGTGGAGCATAACTTGGGATTTGGGCGAACCAAGCCATACACTTGTTCCTTGTTGGATGCCTAAACCCTTGCCTCCAAGGAACTAGTGTACAGGTTGGTTCGCCCCAGCCATTACTCGGGTGTTGGGGCAATACATAGAGGTGGAATGCAGTGGTCGAATCCTACCTCGGATCGTAAACATGGCAAGAAGGCCCTCTAGGTTGGGTGTTTTGGAAATGAAGGGTCCGGCCTGTAGGCTCCCACCCTTTGGGTCAAGGGTTTTCGTAATAGGGTAGGCCTAAGAGACAAGGCATTATCCGAAAATAAGGACCCCTGAGGGTGGGAGCCCGAGCAAACATGCTTATTTCCAATGATGCCTTGTCTCCACGGCCTCACCACACGTGAAGATCTAGCCGTAATTTCTAGATGCTTCCACATATAATTGTAAATCATAATGTCCTCTCGGTGGGCCGTAGAGAGATTATGCAATGTGAAGTACCTTGTAGTAATAAATAGAATATAGGGTCAAGTCTTTACGTAATAGATAATGCATGGAGGGGGCTGCATTGTGAAGAATGAGGATACCATGCAAGGCGGAATCTGAGCATAGATGTTCCTCATAATGCATTACCAAATGTAAAGGCCCAAGGACGGATTTTAGCAACTATGATTGGTTGAGAAACGTAATGCGCTTTGAAATACGTGGGGTGCACTATGCAAAGTAGGAGTACCTCACATTACAAAGGGAATTTTGGCCTAGGTCTTTACGTTTATGAAAAACTCTCCCTTTTATCCTTATCGTGAAGTAACCAAAGAGTGGGGGACCAAAATCCCATATGTGCAACTTGTCACACCTGTGTTGTGACCAGGAAACCTAGGGATGAAACTCCTTTTGCTTCTAACTTGTTCCAAGGCTAATATAAAATTTTGAGAAAAAAATTGAGTTCATTTCTTGAGTTTGATTCTATTTGGGGAGTCCATAAGTGGTGAAAGGAGCAAAGAATGCCTAGATAAGACATGTGCGTTCTTTTATTTATGTAAAGATGAAACATCATGACCAAAGAAATTGAGAATATTATTAGGGGATTGTTATATCAAGCTCACAGTGCTTTAAATGACCTCAATCAATATGTAAGGTGTTGACTAGGCTCTAACTTGTCATCTGAGTTGGCCAAGTTCATCATTTTAACACATAGTTGATACCTTGCTCCTCTTCATGTGTGCGATGAAAAATCAAAAATTGACAGGCCATGTGACCGTGCGATGCCTCTTTGTGGTTGTTTTACCAAACTACATGGTTGATTTAACAATCCCCTATAATTATTTATGTAAAGATCAAACATGTCAGCACCTAAAACTCAACAAAGCCTTCCAAGACTTTCCGGTTTCAGTCAAAATGGGGGAATCCACCGTACACCTCATCCACCCAAATTTCCATCCATCAATCGTGAAGGGCAACTTACGTGTAAAATCCCCCCATTGGACATACCTACATGCAAGGTACGTCCAATTGGGCGATCTTACATATATATAAGATCCTCCAACGCATGTACCTTGTATGGAAAGCTTCTAGCATCAAACCTAATCTCCTTGAATTTGGCATTTACATTTTGATAAATCATAGGCTTAAATCATTTGAAATAGCATTGAAATCCACAATGAAATGAAGCCTTGTTGCAGCATTGAATTGAAGCACAATTGTAACATCTCATTGTAATGTGTTGTACTAAATGAAAGATTACTTTTGAATGAATGCTATGTAATCAAATGACAACTACTTCGTATGGGTACCAATCCAGTAATTGAGATCATGCTAGAACTACTGTATGTATCATTGGAGTTTGTTGCACACATGCAATCTAAGGTTGTGAATCATGGTTGTTGAATGCCTTGCAGCCAGGTTGTTGCAATGGTAGGATTTGGAATTGCAAGAGTGGTATCACAATCTGTTAGATTAGCAAATGATGAATGACCTCTAATATACGTAACAGTTGGGGAGTGATGATCAAAGTTTCCATATGCCATATGATCCAACATAATCTTCCTCCCTTCGTCACTGTGCCAATATCGACACTCTTGGTCATTCATGTGATTGTCAGACACTCACATCACACATTCTTGCCTCTTCGATAAGGCACCAGTATATTGTTGAAGGTGCAGTCAGAACATTAGTGGTGGCGGAAAATTGGAGTACTTGAGTGCTAGTGTTGCCATTGTGCGCGCAATTACACATGAACATTGTTGGAGCATCATGGTGATACATTTTCCTTGTTGAAAATCACATTGTCACAACGTCCTGAATTGCCAAAGTCGCATAAACGTCATTTGTCTGCAACACCAACGAAGCATGTTAGCAAAGTGTGAAAACATGATGAAACTAAAGCAAGGTATGCATGTGCACAAAATCCATAGAAATCTACTTGCTCCAGTACCCATATTTCACATGTTTGTTAGTGTTCGATGTCATGTAGTTCAGCGTCGACACCAAAATGACATTGAACACACCAAGCATAACTTTGAAAACCCTATGCCTTGTAATGTGCACCCCCATTTTGACAAGCACCAGTGCCTCGTTTACTTGAAAATTTGCAGTTGCTCGAGCATACTTGTCGGTTGATATGTTTGCCTACCAACTCTAGAATGTCAATGGCAAGATTTGTTGTAATTTTTTGCAAAGTATGTTGAGGCCGCGCGGAATCATCCCTGTCTTTGGACTCAAGAACAAGGGACGTGGTTTACCATTAGCGAATATTGGGCAAAAAGACATGATCAACTTATAGGTGTGCAAAACATCAATTCTAAAACAATTGACATGAGCCCTATGTTTCGTCACTGAGGAATTGCGGACTTTCACGTTGTACTTCATTTTTCCCCTTGACCAAAATAGTAAATCACAAAAATATGCAAAGTAAGATAATAATTTTCTTCAAAATTGATGCAAATTTTGAAAGCAAGTACCTAACAAAACTCTCCAAAGTTGTCCTTGTGTGAACTGAATTTGGTCTCCTGCACCTTCTTAATTCTTTGGCACCTCGAACTAGAAAAAGTCGAAGACAAAAGTAGCCAAATTTAAGATTCACACATGTTGGAGTGTTTGGCCGACACTTTGGTTGTGCCGGAACCATTGTCTCTTTGGCAAAGTCATGGACTCTTCTTCACGTCTCCACCAATACTAGTTGTTGAGGGCACTTCAATGAAATTTCACTGCAACAGATGTCTACACAAGTTTTTGGCTGTCTGTAGGACAGAGACTATGCATCAACTTCTTCGTTTCAAGAGCAAATTTCCTAACTACTTTGTGTTCACACTTGGACATTACTTGTTCTTGTTATTTTTGGTCCATTGTATTTAATGTGGATGTTATCTATAGTTTTTATATATATACAAGTGCTCCCTAAAATGCATTGAAAGAAATCTAGTTAACTATAGTTATTTCGGCAATTCTTGATTATTTATTTTTAAAATTTCGGGTGATAAATGAGTAGCTTCAATCCTTGACCCGTATTTGAGAAGAAGGTGCACAAAATCCAAGAAAGGTTTGGTATAGTAAATAGCCATGGATTGGCATGAGCAAAGTAATTAGCTACAATTGTAGTCTTTCATAGTAAAGGACAGAGCCTCACAGTTCTACCGTTTTCTTGTTTGGCCTACCATGCACAAATAAGTCGCCTTAGTGCCATCAATATATTAGTGAAGTTGTAAATAATAATCGCATTATAAGACAATGCAACAATTAAGTTTAAATGATGTAATAGAAATTAGATCTTATGTTAAAATATGATCAACACCTACTTGCTTTGGGGGTACAATTCACTACTCTTCTTGGTGACCATCAACATAATTTCAACCAACATGTCAACAAAAGGCTTCACATCTTCCGCCCCCGAAATTTATCCAATAGTCTGAGAGGTATCATACTTCTTGAATTGATGCCAACTATCAAATGCCCTCAACGCCCAATGTTCTAAATACCTCAACTTCCTCTTGCCATCATTGTTGATATTTTGCATATTTTTCTTCAATACCTATGTGTATTTATGAGGAGGCTCATGAACTATTTTCTCCTCTCCAAGTGCAAGTCACACCATAAATGAACATTTTTGAAAATCATTTTCAACAAACGCATCATGTAGAACAAGCTCTACATTGCTCACATAATCATCACCTATGCTACCATCCAAGTCATTACCAAAACTTGTTTTGTATGAGAGACAATATGAAAATTAATCACTTGGAGTTGGAACCAATTACCACTTCGGTTGTCAGGCTCTTTGGTAGTGTACTTGGTGGTTTATGGGTTGTCCTTGGTGGGTTTGGGAATATCCCTAGTTGATGCTTGTGGTGGATTGCCTCTACTAGGGTCCAGGGTTCTTTGTTCACTCTTCACGTGGCAGATATGCATCCGAGGGGCTCTACCTCCCCTCAAAGTGGCCGCATTTTACTTGGTTCTTGATTCACTTTGCCATAGTTTTTTGGCCTTCTAAAAACAAAAACAAAATCAAAATCAAAAAAAACGATAGAAAGATAGAAATCATCTCCAAGAAAGACAATTTCATCAATCTCCATATGAGAACTTCCTTGAATAACTTTAACCAATATCTGTGAGTGTGACTCAAAAATTGAAATCACATGCACAACACCAAAAGACAAATACTTGGGAATGTGCTTATGGAACCATGAGTATTGCCCTTGGGCAATGCTCTCGTATCCAAAAGGCGTCCTCCCTCATGCCTCCTCCTACTTTTATATTCCCATTTAATATTCCCATTTTCTTTACTATGAACTACATTGCAAAGGAGAATATAAAAAAATCGAAATAAGTTTTGGCAAAGGCAGTCAATACAAACTAGGAGCAATTAGACTGTGACAATTGCAACAACAAATTGAGGAGAGGCAATTAAAAATGATCATACCTAGCACATATTGTCATTATATGGCATAAACAAAGGACAATTGCCACGCCTTGGGAAGCTCGCCACCATTCCAATAGATCTAACCCCCACATAAGAGGTGTTGCCGTCCTCATAATGTGCACTTTTAGCAAACGTGGATCATCACTTAGTCCAAAAACTACAATTGCTTTGATTCGTATAGGCAAGTGGGGGGCATATGCGCTAACATAAATGCACATATATATGGATATGATTATGATGAGCACATTAGTAGTGATTATTATGATATCTGTATCAATCCATTGAATTAATATAACACGTATGATCTGTATCAATTCATTGAATTAATATAACACATATGAAAATGTATATTCATGTTTTCATCATATTTTATTGTTCAGACATTCAAATAAACATTGAGGGTACACCTATTGCTCTTGAAATTTAGATAGCTTGGAATTTTATCAACAAAGTTGCTCATGGAATTAGTTTAACCAAACTATCTATTTTTCTTTGAAAAAAGAAGGTCTAGTCGTACTTGGATATTGGTTAGTTAACAATCATGATCCTACTGGACTTGGCAATATCAAAATGTACTCTCCAAGAGTGGAGAATTGATTGACGTGCTCACAAATGAGGGGAATGAGAACTAAGGCCTTGATTGCATTGATTTTTTTAAAGTGTAAAACACTTATACATGAAGATATCTACCTCTACTAAGTTCAACTTTCAAATCAATCAAGTTGACATATAATATCCATGCTTAAGAACAGAAACAACCATAATGTTGGCACTCTGGATGAAGTAAATATAAATGCCAAGCTTATTCGCCCACGTAACACTATGAAAATAACCTCAACATTGTGACATGAGGTACCATGACATATTGTGTCCAATATAGTACACAATCATGAAATATCTTAGAGAAGGTACAATCTATATTTTTGGTTGTTGTATCATGTAGTATGCACACAATACGGGACGATTTACCATGTACATTATACTAGCGTGGGGCCATGCTATCCTGACTTGTTACACCCGTGGTGTAGAATTAATGTCCCAGATCATCCCCGCAATGTCCGTTTTGCATGCCACAAGATTGGCTGACCATTTTGGAACTTTGGGACGCTGATTATGGCATCATCCACCCATTCTTTGACAATGTTTCATTACTAATTGTTATATTACAACAAAACATGTTGTAATGTACTAGTGTTATCATTGTAGTAATGTTTCATACTCTCGTTTATACTCTATATCATTTGTTCTCCATGATACTTGACAACGTGCGAGTGGATTTGATAGGGATTTGATGCTCCCCATTGTATATTCCGTAAAGAGTAATGTCATGACTCATGTAGAACATCAAAATTGACTCCCACCTTGCTCTTCATTATTAATTATCTTAAGAGATTTTCATCTTCTCCTACGACATAATACGAGATAGTTAGCATGGGTGGAATGGACTTTGGATTGGAAGAATATGGATCCAAATCCCATCCCTTTCCATATACACCCACAAAATACTAACATACCACTTTCATACAAAGATTCCCATTTCCAAGCATCCCTACACCCCATTCCTTTGCTTTAAAACAAAACCATTTCCCTTTAATTTGACACACAAACCACATTCAATGTGATAAATACCAAGTCCATCTACCCAAGATGACCATTAGACATGTACTCCCTTGGTTCACTATTACTCGTCTTTCACTAAATATACAAACAAGTGGTTTTGTAGTACAATTGTGATTGTGGCTATTTATAGTCAAATGCATAGTGCATTTTTCTTTTCTATATCAAAAAATATAGGATTTAAAGGATGAAGAACATACCCAAGCCCTATGAGAATAATGCACATGTCATGTTAATCTTAGTCACATGTTGCAAAATTGCCCACCAAAAGGTGGCAATAGCTTATGGGCAAAGAGGCTCTACATGTACGCTTGCTTCCCTAGGTAGCCAATCTATCTATCTACATATCTACACACTTTATTCAAACATGCGTGTCACAAAGGTCATGCTCCCTAAGGAAGCCCTCAATTTATAAAGAACCAATGTACAATTAAGGTCTTTATGACCTTGTCCTTTTTTGAGCTTGGGACTTTTATGATGTCCCAATGTCTTGATTGTAAATATGTTTATAAACCCCCAAGCGTCTAAGAGGCCCAAACTGGGCATGTCCAAGGAAAAAAAACATACTCAAACTACATACTTTCATATTTAGCTAATCGTCATTGTCAAAAATGACCCTATCTAGATTCAACCTATTCTTCAAGTGCATTATTTGTATAAGTTAAAGGTTGTAACATTATTGAACATTTACGTTCAAATAGGCAACATGGATGCCTTTGGAAGCAAATACATATGTTGTATTTTGATCATTGATGTCTAGTATAAGTGTATTTATGGTTTTCTCTTTGACGTAATGATGTGGGAGTTCATGGCCAAAGGCTTGGACTTTGGGCTTGGCCTTTGGAGGCTTCACACTACTATGCTTGGCCGAAGGCTCCGATTCTTATATTTTATTGACTGTTTTCAACCCACTTCTTTGGACCCTCAACAAAGTTTGGCCACTCAATCCCACAACGTCTCAACTTGGACAGCCATAGTGTGAAGCGGCCCTCAGGTTTTGAACACATAAACATGTAAATCACAATCTATCACCTTAGTGAAGCCTGTATGAATTGTGTATATGGCCGTCTATTGAGACCCCACGTGGCACATCCTCCAATGCAATGAGAATTTATTTTCTTTTAATATTTTAAAGAAATTACATGTAATATCCTATCCTATGTTCGGGGAAAACCGACGGCTAGTTCATTATCAGCCGATGGATTTCCCCTCATGGCCGGTCCAAATTTCCAACCATCGGATGGCAATCCGACTGTAATTTCAATCCTCCGGCAATTAGCTAATGGACTAGAAAATGTCCCGGAAATGTAGCCGATTCTTCTTGTGAGTTACTGGATTTCAGCCGGAAGCATCCAGAACGCTATTTGTATGGGGCATTTGATGATGCACTTGAGGAAGTACCCTAAGCCTCAAACTTTTTGAATTATGCAACCTTTCCATGACCAAATCCAATTGCTTCTATGAAGAATTGGGGGACCCTTGGCCTTCAAGCGGTGAAGGCATTGCTAGGTTCAATTCATGCCAAGGATATTAACTCTTCAAATTTAAAGTTTTGAACATGCCTATCTTTTCACTTATTCAAGATTTTGTACTAAGAAATGATTTCTAATAAATTTTCATACATTTTTTAAACAATTAGTGCCGATATGAATTCCTTTTAATCGGATATTGGCCAATGAAAATATGAAAATATAGGCAATTGGCCGATTGATTTTACAAAAGACCGGCTCTTGCCGATGTAAATTGGGTAAAATCCGACCCTTCGTAGCAACTACCGGCAATTAGCCACTAAAGCTTCAAAAACTTCCCGAACTCTGATCCTATCATATTCCACTGTTGTGTAAATGTATTCCATTATATATGAGAAGGAATATTATGGCCTGCTGCAGTGGGACGTTTCCTGATTAGCCTAATGTAAGCACCTCATTTTCATATTCAGGAAAGCTTAATAGTAGTAAACCGTTCGGTGGGAATGGGACCCAGCATTCAAAATTTGTCAGGGGCCGTTGCTCCCTGGCCCACACGAGATGGATGAAACACGCCACATGAAGAATCATCCATCCAGCACTACGAACACTGCACTCGCAGCCAGCCACGGGAAGGATGGAATCCATCACAAAGCAGATGAGAACGCGACAAGCCAGCCGATCCTAGCGAAGGTATGGATGATAAATGAATGATGGATGAAATCTGAGCAGTTTGAATCTGTCTCCGCGGCCGTCTTCCTTCTTCCTCTCGCACACTCCCGCTCTCGCCTGTCGCCAATGGCCTTGGAAGTTCGCCTCGCCCAACGATTTGTTGTTGCGTAAGTGTACATCCATTGCATTGCTGGCCCGGTCAAGCCTCGCAACGGCTCCAAAACCAGGGGTGGGTTATTAATAGCTACGTTGGAGTGGAGTTCGTGTTTGGGAGTGGAGCCAATCTCTCTTGTTTTGGGCCTACCGTAGATTGTAGAATCAATAGAAGTATGTTTAATGCGCATTCCACCTTCTTGAATGTAGTCCTCCGAATTTCCCTTTAGCTTCAAATCTTGGGGATGGCTTTGGTGCTTTGAGAGCTGTTCTTTTCTTTCCCCTTTCTTCGAAGTCCGGAACAAGGATTGTTGTATTTTGGTTTTGGAATGGTTGGAAATTGGGGTGGGAGTTTTTCCTCCTGCTTTGCAATTGGGGGTGGCATTGTCGATTTAGAGAGAGAGAGGTCAATTTGGAAAGTTAAGGTGTTGGATGCAACAATCAGTACGTGGATTAGGTGCAGGTATTAGGATGGCAATGATGTACTCACATGGCAGTGGACGTCCCGGAAGATGGGAGGAGCGTGTGCGGGCCGTTGAGAGGGAGAGGAAAAAGCCTTGAGCTTATTGGACAGTGCATTGGCGTTTGGGTTAGGGAAAAATGGAAGTAGCAAGGATGGAAAATGTGGAAGAGAATCTGGATCTTCTCAACTTTGATCAAGAGGACGATAATCTGCTGTTGGCAACAAGCCCTGTCCCAGAGGTTTTCTTAGGGGTATCCCCTCCATCACCGGCACCTATTAGTGATGGTAACAAGAAGGCATCCCCCTTAGGAGAGCTTGAAAACCGTAATGGTAACGGTGAGTGTTTCTTGTCAATCCAGAATCTTAGTTTCTGAAACTTATGTTGAAAATTTGAGTGCTTCTTGAAACATTGCATGTAATTGGTGGGAATTCACTCTGCGGTAATTAGGCGGGTATACAACACCCTAGGAATTAAGACCTCCTTCTCTTTTCTAAATGGAAGAACAATAATTTCGTACATTGCCTTACTTGTTTAGGTAGGGGATTGATGATGTCATCATCATGCTGCGCATATGTTTGGATTTCCTTTGCACTAATGCTGCCTTCACTATTCAAATCGCAGGAGAGCAAGGAGAGCAAGGAGGACCAGGGAGAATGGTTGCTCTGCAGATTGACTTAAATGTGAAAGTAGAGCCGACAGTTTCCAATTCGCCCAATATTCCTAGCTCCGTGCTGTCGGTTTTAGATCTTAATGCAGTCAACAAGCTCAACATCAACCGTGATATGGGTGAAGCTACATGGTCCCGGAAAGCTCCTGCAACAAAAGGTGCGTTAATCGTGTATGTTCTGAGAATGTGGAGACGTGAGTAGGCATGGGATTCGGAGATATATTATTACTGTAAGATGTTGTGGCCACTCTAATTTCTGCTGCACATGTTGGGTGTCACTTGTCCCAAGAGGGTTGGAAGGACTTGATACAAAGAAGCATAGTAGGAATATATCAAGAAGAATAAACATGTCAGAGCACATGGCAGCCTGCAATGAGAGACTCATAACTTGTTGGAGCCACACAATGCTCAACCTTATTTCCTCCATCTAATCAGTGCCTTTCATAAATATCACAGTACCCTGAATTGCAACTGTCAATTCACCTCAAATTGTTGACAATATATACCCGGGTGTGTTCAGACATATTCTTAATTTGTTGCTGTGGTGTAGGTTCCGTGCAATTAGATGGCATTGCAGAGACATCCCCGGTTAAGAATCCTTGCTCCATTGCAACCCAACTTAGCAGAAGCTACCTGGACATTGAGAGAGAGCAAGCAGGAATGACTCCAGAGAAGGGCGACGGAGAACCCACTGTCCATCGAAAGAGCAGGACAAGACGCTCAACGACACTGCGCAAGTCTCTAGCTTGGGACAAGGCTTTCTTTACGGATGAGGGTAATGTCCTTGTACATGTCAAGAATTATGTGCCCCGTGTGCTCTTGCAAGGGATTTGTCATTGTGGTGCTTGGACAGTTTGACAGTTTTGCTTGACGCTCAAATGCAGGTGTGTTGGACAATGAAGAGCTATTTGCTGTTGTCTCTGATACTCCGAGGGAACTGCCAATGCCGGAATTGTCGAGCCTTTGGAATGTTCCAGAGAATCTTGTTATCTCAAGTGATGTTGTGTCAACCGGTGCCACATCCAGTGCTCTCAAGCCAGAATCAACGACCCTTTGGAATGTTGAAGAGAATCATGTCACGCCAAGGGAAGTTGTATCAACTGTTGCTACAGCCAGTGCTCGCAAGTCGGAACTGGCGACCCTTTCGGATGTTCCAGAGGGGATTGTCGTCCTAGCTGAAGCTATACCAACCATTTCCACGGCCAATGCTCGCAGGATTCAAAAGCAGTCGGTGTTGAATACTACTCATGCCAATACTCCAAAGCCATCCCAAGGTCAGCTGCAAACTATCTTTTGACGAGATTATTTGATTCCTCTTGTTATTTCGCCTGAACATCCAAACAAGCATAGAATTTTCTCATACTCTCACATGCTCTTCGTGCAGATGCTGCACCACCTTCCTCAGGTCGCCCTGTGCGGCAAATTAAAACAACGGGTTCCCATGCATTTTCAAATGCTTACTCAAGAGCTGCAGCCTTACCACAGGGCTCCACATCCATACCATTGCCAACTGGTTCGTCGTCGAGAGCAGTAAGGCAACCTGCTGGAGGTCACAGACTATCTGCTGAGCACGTGCACGGGTCCAGCTCAGATGTAAGCTCACATTGTTGAGATGTTCAAAATTGCACCATTCCAACATGTCAAGAATTGGTAGCTAATGACTGTTCCATCTTGTGGTTGATAGGCTCGCAGTGCTTGCACTACCAAGCAACAGCAGCAGCAGCTGCAGCAACAGGAACCGGCAGCAGGATCAGGCTTACACCATCAAGCAAGAATTGCCGCCATGAAGAAGGCACACGAAGCTCCAGGGCAAAAGGGGCCACGCGTTTGGAATCCAATCAAGAAAGTAGATAAACATGTTGAGGAGGTGCCTAAAGGGAAGCCACCAGTGATGCTTCGGTGCAATTCCACCCCAAATCTGCAAGGCTCTCCTTCATCACTTTCTCGAAGAATGTCCATTATGTCCAAGAAGGTGAAAGACACGCTAGGAAAAGTGATGACAGGTAACATTGAAATACAAAACATTGCATCCATGGAACTATACATCACTTTGAGTAATGTTCTCTCCTTGTTTACTTGCCATTCCTTGTGTTATGTATAAGCACTACGCTGGGTCCCAACTCGACCACCATCTATGTCTATGGGGTGGTGATTCATATCTGTTACTGGACATTCGCAGGTCGATTGCAAAAACCAGCTTCAACCCCTTCCTCGCCGCATGTACCATCTCCAAAGAAGACTTCAATATTCTCCAAGAAGCCTTTGGCATTGCCAGCTGTGTCGGAAGTGAAGGACCCGAGTACCAGAGCGAGGTCGACTCATGCTGCTGCCCCAACTGTAGAGAAGCAAGCTCCTAAAGGGCCGGTGTACACCGTCAGAGACATGTTACAGGGTAAAGTACCTTCCTCGATTCGGAGAGATAGTGTAGGTCAGGGCCCCACCCTGACGAGGAGCAAGAGTGCATTTAGTGCCCCTGGACTTCCGAGAGTTGCAGGAGCTGGGCCCGTGCGAGTCATTCAACCTGTGGCACCTCTTACAACAGAACCTCCAGCCGTGGCTGCACAACCCACTGGCTTGCGCAAACCGTCGCCCAAACTCGGCTTCTTTGATTCAGTACGTTCACACTGTCAACAACTTAGTCTGTGCTGTATAAAACGTAGAGACCCAAAATCTTCACAGTTATGCCATTTGAAATACTTGATGCCTGAAATTTAAATTGGAGTTACATGATGGAAGTCAGCTGATTGGTCTTGACTTTTTGATCGCAATCTGCAAGATCTCATGATTTGCAATTGTGGTGGTGCAGTCTAGGACACCGTCAATGCCACAGAAATCATCAGCAATTAGTCAACCTTTTCAAGGGAGCTTACCTGCAAGGCCGGAAAGTGAGGCTTCAATTGCAACCTTACCAGGTGGAACACATGGGAAGCATTTGCAGGCACAACCGTCTTCCGATGCCAATGCGTCACATCTACGGTATGGAGTGGTATCTGCACCTACTTCACCTAGAGCCCATGTCTTGTACCCAAGTTCTCTGCAAGGCCACTCATCCAGAACCACAAGGGCTTCATCACCAACTAGGGCTGTTGCTGCTGTTGCAGATTCTCATACGAACCACAAAGCTGAAACTCACCAGCTTGTAGGGAAGAAGCTTCAGTTTGGACAGAAACCTAAAGCATTTAAGCCATTTAAGCCATGTGCCCCATCTAAGCCATGGGACTCTGAGTGGGCCAAATCCTCAGAGCCAAGTGAGGACAGTGCAGACATACGAGATTCTGAAAGGAAGAAGGGCATGGAACCAGAGGGGTGCCTCGACACTAGAAATGTTCCAAGCGAGAATGGCACTGATCATGCTCCTGTTCCATCTGTGTCTGTGGGAGGTGAAGATGGTCTTGGACAACCTGGCTTGCCTCTACAGCCAAGAGGAGACACTGGAATGAAAGAGGACATCAATAGTCTATCAGGCAAATCATCAAGCTCAACTAGTTCGGTTGATTCAGGATGTGGGACTATTTCTGCTTGCATCAAAGACTTTGGAGTGCTGTCGGTCAGTGCTGAGTGTTGTGACAGTCTGGAAATCGATAGACTGACTTCAGGCTCTAAAATTGTCTCCGAAGCCCTTGTGTCTTCAAGCCCTCGAAATTCAATCTCCGCACACACTGAGGATTTATATTACTCAGAAACAACCTGCCTTTCATTACAATCCTCTGCACTTGTGCCTTCGGTGCTCAATAGTACCTCATCAACTCACAGGACCACCGAGGAGACAGCAGAGATCTGTGGCACACAGCCTTTACCAGAAAGGGCTAATTGTTCAGCTTCTTCGAAGCTCTCAAGTGACCTTGACCCACAATCAGGAGTAGCAGATCCCTGTCAGCTAAACTCGGGATGTGAGACAAATGGATCAATGGGTGGTATTTCTCTTCTTTCATCATGTTGTGATGACCTTGACTCTAAGAAACCAATGCCGATTGGCAAGGATGGAGGTCAAGCAGAATTGATGTACTTGCCTGAGGCTGGGCAAAGTGCTAGAGTCCAGGAACAGGACCTTTCCAGCTCCCAGAATGGATGCGAAGGATTTAAGATCACATCTCCATCCATGTCACCTACTCATTTCAGGAAGACAGATTCTGAGCAGATACTTACTCCACGCCATGCTGCTTCTATCCCAGTGACCAGTGCAGATGTCCCAATTTTCTCTGAAGCTACCGAGTCGATGACATTAGTGGGTGCTGGAATATCACCAGCATCTCGTTCGAAGCTGGCCACATGGAAGGAGGTCTCTGAGGTCATTGACAGCAAGCCAGCTTGGGATTGCTCTCCGATTATTGACAGCAAGCCAGCTTGGGATTGCACTCAGGTCATTGACAGCAAGCCAGCTTGGGATTGCTCTCAAGTCATTGACAACAACCCGGCTTGGAATAAGTCTCATACTGCATGTGAGCTCCCTGAGCATTTAATCAAGGTTGGCGGTGAATCCACACCCAGAACTCAATTAAGTTCACCCGCGTCTAAGGAATGTTTTCAAACTACTGGTTTGACAAATAAGGTACATGCGTCTCCAAGAAGCAGGAGTTTTAGGGAGACATCTACTAGGCTGGGTACTCCTAGAAGTGACTACAGTTCACCAGTGGCACAGAGCAAATTTTCCCGGAACAACTCGTGCCATAGGCCAGCATGGCATTCAGGATCCCCGGGTGAAGTTTCCCCTGCGTCTGGAAAGAATGCTAGGTTAGTCTCTCCTAGCCATGCCCCAGATGCGGCTGGCAGCTTTGAGACTTTAACGTCTTCTCGCAGCAACTCGTTGCGCACTCCTGATGGCTCTGCGAAAAGGGTGGTCAGGAAGATTGTGGAGTTTGAGAGTCCATCCTCCCAGTGGTCAGACTGGCCTGTCCTTGGAGCTGCTATTTCGGAGGATCAAGTCCCAGGGTCTGGAAAGAAAGAAGAGGAAGGTTTGTCAAAGCCTAACCTGCCCAGACCCTCATCAACAGACCACATCATCATAGAGCCTTCCTCTGAGGCACAACTAGCCAGTTCCGCTGCAGCTGGTATGAGCACTCCGCCGTCGAAGCCTGCTGAATTAGCTGAAGCTGATGCAAATGATCGAAACCCATTAGCTGGGCTGAATGTCGACTGTACGCCTGGTTCAAACAAGAAAGGATCCTCATTATTCTCCTTTGCAAAGAAAGCCGTTGGTCGGCTGAAGTCATCTCCAATCTCTGCAGATTTATTGTCAGGACAAGAGAATGAGGAATCTCCTAGGTCACACAAGACCAGCCGAAGGCTGAGCAGATCTTCCAGCCACAACACTTCATGTAGCCCTGCAGTTGAACCCAGAGTACTTTCTCCATGCTCAGAAGAAAAGATGCGCTCCTTAGAAGCAACTGGACAGGTACACTTCCTATACATGCCTAAAGACAATAATCATGGCATAATTTTGGTTACTCCTGAATTCAGAATCTCGTATTGCAGTTTGCAAGAGAGGTATTGCAACTGGGAAAATCGCCGGCAGACGCCCCTGTCACGGTGCATTGCCTGGTGGAAGGTACTTGCAATCTGGTAGGGCATATCAAGAATTTTTATCTTGTGTATTTTGGGGTGTCAACTTTATCCTCGATGTAGACACTGACTGTAGTTTGCTGTGTTGTTATCATGTAGGTACGTATGAATGGGCATCAGCTGGGTCCATTTGACTACACCAATCTCAAGTACATAAATTCTGGCATTTCAACCTGATCACCGAACTGGTTACTTAGGTTATGAAATTAAGGTCCTGGCATTCAACAGCTAGTTGATCAACATGCTTCCGCAGAGTATTAATCGTATTATTTCAGGGAAATCAAGTGCATCTTGGTTGCTGGAAGGTCACTTTGACATCCAGAATTTCTCTAGAGCTCGAAAAATGGAATGCATGCCTGGCAGTTGCAGCTGTGCATGTATATTTGTTCATCCTACCTATCAATCTACGTCTCCCCATTGGAGTCGTCTACAAACCAGGCTGTGCATGTCAAACTAGAAATGAAAAGGGTGGACTTGGCATTGGATTCTGTTTAATCTTCCAATTTACCAGAATGGACCATATAAAACTGCAGCAATTCTGAACAAATTTAAGTTTCGTAAATGCAGTCAATCTACGAGAGTCCTTCAAGCTGATTGTTTATGTATGTCTTCACAACTCGAGATGGCCCGGAATGTTGTCCTGCACCCGTCATGGATCGCCTCATATCCCAGGATGGGGACCAGAGCAAGCCTATGTAATAAAGCGAGGCGCCGGAAACATGGTTCAATGCTTCAGTTGTGCTGTTCCCCACTCCTGGTAGTCTTCATCAACATGTTCATGTATGATGGCTTTCCACTTCTGACGTTGGCAATTTGAAGTCAAAAGTGCTCTAATGGGCTTTATATATTGTAAATGAAACTAAAATGATGCTGTAAATGATATTTTGTATCATATAAGACGAATGCACAATGTCTCAGTACTTGACTTGGCTTCTTACGTTTTGCAGGATGCCGTGATTTCACATCAAAATGTCGATAGGAATTGTTACTTTTTGGCATAACCGGTTCAAATTTCATGCAGTGAACATGACAGAAATTTTCTTCTTTGTTCAAAGTACCAAATCATTCCAGACGCCCTTTGTTTTGTGTTTCCTGCTCAAAGTCCAAGTGGAAAATTAAAAGCCATCATACAGAGCTACCGATTTGCCCATTAGGTTCACAATCCTGCCTGTGTTGTGGCAAGGACCAGAGTTAGCAAAGTGTATACCCTAAACATGAAGTTTTTTATACTGTTTGCCTACCGGAGTTGCCTAACTTCAAAAACACAATCAAAATTCTCAGAAACATGATGAATTGCATGTAGTTAATTAGGGGTCTGGGTAGTGATCGGTCGTCTACAAACTGTCAACAACTTCGTGATTGGATTGTATGATTCATCACAAATTGAAATGCCAGTTGAAGAACTCATGGCCAAATTTCAAAAATTCACCAGCAACTTGTATCTAGTGACTAGAATCGTTTGAAAAGTGCCCTATGTAGTGGTCTAAATTGAGGTACTAAACAATTGGGTGTAACAAATACTGCCTGATGGGCTGCTCAACTACAGTTACTAGAGCAAGCAATCAACTAGGAATGTTGAAGGAGATTGCCTTTAGAAATTGCCTTTAGAGAATGGTATTTCCCTCTAGCTCAGATGTAATATTAGGTAGTCCTAAGTCTTTCTAGACCATCTAGTCCAACTAGACCATCATGTTGATATTAGCCTCTATTTCACAAAGACCATTGCACTCGGTCACTTCAAGGAATTAGCCTTTTTGACATCATCTCGATGTACTTTAAGTCCCATAAGCATGTTGGCTTCTTGGACTTTTCAATCAATTTCATTTCATGACACTACATGAACAACACTCTTATATATTATTCATTCTCTGAAACTTCCACCATGCACAAAACATAAGACTTGTGTGAACATCCTTCTTTCTAGGACCTAGTGCTAAGATCAAATTTGTATACAGTTTTTCACCTATATATACATTCGTATACATGTGTATTTTTAGTCAATCTAGTCAACTATGATCCTAACTTAACCATGCTTTATATCTATAGCACTCTTCTAATCAATGTAATACATATGTTGTAGGTGAGAATCCTTTTCATTCACATATAAATAAACATCGATTTCTCACAAATATGTTATTGTTGAATATTTGGTTGCCTTTGTCACATGTTGTCCTCATTTTGCCTAGGGGCTTGGACTCATACCACATGCTAACATGAGTGTAAAAGGGGTAATATTTGAGGCATTAGTGTACATTGTATACATAAGGTTGATGTGTAATGTTTCTTTAGTGTGTACATTAAGAAAAGGTTGTTAAGGGGGGCCTAAGGTTTAGGGAGTTTCTTGACAATAGATGTGTTAGTTCATCCAATTCACAATTCCATCCAATATTATCATATGGTAATAGTCCTCACTGACTACCCTATTCCTTCTTGTTGGGATTTGCATTTGGGTTCTAGGTTCTTACATACTAAAGGTTGTTGGAGCTCCCTTGAGTTTTGCTCTCTAGATTGTGGCTAAGTTTGTTTGATATAAATATCAAATTACATGCTATATATGGATGATAAAAGTTCAATGACTCATTAATTCAAAAATGCACGTGGATTGTATATGTAATAAAGGCCTACTTAATTCATGATTCATATTTTTGTAAATGTAGTGAAGCAATTTGTCACATTAAATTGAAAAGCTTAGCATAAATCCATGACTCCGTTTTCTAACATGCCGTTAGTACGTATATAATTGTTTTTCTTAATCTTCTCATATGTAAGGGATTTGATTACATAGTGACCCACACGCACACTTCATTTAGGGTTCCAATGAAGAGTTTATCTCCATGCCATTTTGCATGTTGCATCAAGCCATTGTCCTAAATATGTATTCTAGTAACTTGTAGATTAATTTAATATTGTATGAATTTTGTATAGATTCTGAATTTAGATCATGAAATATGATTTTCCCACATCACAAGAGTGAATTCAACTTCCACACATGCATGGAATATTATTATCCTTAAGTCATACCCATTGTTTCTTTTTTTGGAAAGAAAAAAAATAGGTTAAGAGATAATTCAATCTCCCATCTTAGAGCCACTTTAAGTATTCTTTGTGATAAAAACATGAAGGTGGAAAGGTTTATGAGGGGAGTGCTATCATTTGAGCAGTGAGCAATGAGCAATAAATGGTAATTTATGGGAAAGTTGCTATGGTAATTTATAGCTATTTAGATTTTTGTAGATCGTAATTTAGCCTAGATTAGAACCTTTACCAACACTTGGCATTAGTTTTGTCCTAGATACCGACATAATTAGTTCTAAACATTGAAAGCAACTACCCAAATAAATTAAAAATAGCCTAAGTAAAATTCAAAGGTAGCGCTACCTTTGCTCTTGAAAGAGCATCAAACTGGTACGCGCCGGTTTGATGCTCTTTTGAGAAGGTCATTCCGGGCTTGTTACTTAATGATAAGATGCCTACAAACTACTCTACTTACTAACGTCTTCATTTCCCTCCTCTACCTTGTCATCTACAAAAGGGTTGCAAAGCCTCTGTTTGGACCTTCGATGGACATGTGTCAAGGTGACCGTTATAACCTTAGTGACACACTCTGCATATGGAGGCACCAACTTCATGTTGGGAGGTGATGAAGTGTCTAGTATTATGCTTCTCCTCATCACACCAAAATAAACATTTAGATGCATGAATACTTTCAAAGCACAAAATAGGTTGGATGGACATCAATTAACATGTGCTTAAATAAACTATAATACCAAAGAAAACACACAACATAGATGTAATACCTCTTTTAAAAATGTATACATATAGTGAGGTCATGCATCTTATTGAGTTTGTTGTGGTTGCACACGAGTAGTCAATTTTTTGAGTTTTTCATACTATAGTCCTTAAAATGTCATTTCTAACTATTTTATCTTAGTTTGGTAAAGTGTATTTTTTTGCAGTATATTATAATAAGATACAACATTTGATTGTTAGTGCTTTTAGAATTCCATGGTAGTAGATGACATTTACACACTGTGTAGTTTGTCAACTACAAACACATGGGTTGAAATTCCTTTTATATACCCTTGTACCTTGTCAATTTGGCTAGCATATTCCTTATTGCTCACAATTTCCTACTAATCACTCATAAGTTACCGCTCAACGCCCATAAGTTACCACTCATCACCTTAGCTTCCCTTGAGAAATTGCACATGATTGCAAGCACTTTAGTTGAAATGAAGTTCATGGCTCGATGGCTAAGATGGTGGTATGTAGTGTACTCTAGGTAGTTACTCAATATTTATCTTTAAATTCACTTAATAAAGGCTCATTTTCTCTTGTTGGAAAGACACTTTGCTTGATTTATGTTTAGTTTAATCAACAAACACATGTTGGTTGGGGGATTTCTTTGAGAAAATCACTACAAGGATATCTTAAAAACCCACGGCAAAGGAATGTGTTAAGATACTCACATTTATGCAATGAGTATTATTGTATATGTATACAAAGATTGCAACATGGATAGATAATAGGCCCTATTTAGTACACATGACACACATCATTCTAACATACCAATGATTTGATTGAAAATCTACACAAGTTCAGAAAAGGCATTCTCTTTACTTCATGAAACCAACAATAATTTATAGCTCGTAATTCAACTTTTATACAAACTTTAGTAACTTGGGAAAAATAAAATAAACAAGATTCTGCATAATAATGCAAGCATAAAGCTATGTATAGAAAATAAAACTACCTTCATAAAAATACATAAAAATACCTTCATTGCCTATGTATGTTTTATTGTACAACATACATCTTAAATAATCAAACCAATGTTGTATACAATTCGAAGCATAATGAATTTAACATTGTAATGCCAAAACAATTAAAACACAAGCACTTCTACTACAATTTGTCTTACCACATATGTAATATCATTGAGAGAATCCACAAGCATAATACTAATTTTAGAATTAGTTGGAACCAAATATCTTCTGACTAACACACCAAAGACAAGATGCACCTCCAAACACCATATTATGTTGCTCTCGACCTTTTAAGGATAACTTGATTACCTGGAGTTGAAGATGAATTTGATATTAGATTTGTATACTTTTGTGAACAAGGAATCTACATGACTAGTCTCATAATCAACAGCACCTTCCTAAACACATAATCGCAACCAAATCAGAAAGGTATATTTAGATGGAAATTTGCAGAGCCATTTTTTTTTCAAAGACTTTGTGATGATGCTAACTGAGATGAGTACGTTGGCACCCAAAATACTTCAGTTCTATGATTATTCCCAAGGACATCAGCCCACCACCTGAATGGTAAGCAATGCCCTTGCATTCCACTTGTGAGAAAGGCTTTCAATTGGCAAACAGATCCTTTCATGTCAGCATTGCTTCGCCAATCCTCTTTTCTCTATTATAAGGACTGATCCTGTAATTAGCCACTCAGAGTATCTTATTTTTTACCATGCACTACAATCTGCAGGTATAATTGCCAAGTTAAACATATTAAGCTATATCTGCAGCTCAGGTTTGACTTTACTCAATGGATGCATACAAAATTGGAAAAAAATCCTACCTTTAACTTATACATTGTAATATGACAGGACCGTTTTTGCTGTGCAATCCAGCACCTTGACATCTGATCCATATGCCAGTTGGCGTTATGGAAACTTACTGACCTCGTTCCATGTCGTGTCTGTAACAACATAACTAATGACCTCCCACTTTCAGATTTCAGGGCACCCCTTACCCTGAGTTCAATTTCCTCCTTGGTTTCAGATGTCCACTTTCACAAATATTTCCACAGGTAGTATGCTCGAGTAAGGGCATGGCCATTGAAGAAATAACATTTTTAAACTGGACAGAGAAGAGAATGTGCAGAGAGACTTTTCATATGTATCATGCATTGTAGGGACATATTTTGACCCATTTCATACAAATCTATGTAACAACGACACTTTCCTCTTCTCTCGTGACGTTAACCTGGAAGGTCTCCATCGAGTCATCCACATGGGGCAGTTCACACATTTCAAAGGCTTTCTCACTACATAGTAAGTAAACTCAGGATTATACACAGCTAACCCTCAGTACTTGACTCCATAGTGAAGTTCACAAAAGCTGCATAATTACCCATCTCCAATGCAAGGCAATGCACAGAATGATTGAAGATGCATGAAATTCACAGATGCTGCACCAGTTCCATCTCTTATGAGAGTTACAACATCCAGCAATGCAAGAAAACATACAGAGAAATGCTCGCACTTATATGTGAAAATAGGATGGAGCTCACAAGTATCAGCACTTTATCCCCACCGATTTCTGTACAAGTGAATTGGATACCAATAGCAGAATTTGTCAAGGAACCTCAAGTATCCAAAATTGTAAGTACTCAACTCAGCTAGGTCAAACGAATGTCCAGTAGCAGGTTGACTGCTGCATTAGAAAGGTTTTGGTTTAAGGGTGTGATATTTATGCTCCACGGGCCTCCCGCCTTGTGGCATCATGTAAAATGTCCACATCCACACCATCTGGAGGTAGTTGTACATATCGAACCACAGATCCTCGGATGAAGCAGTTCTTAACAGAAAGCTGCATGCCCCACAAAGTCATTAAAAAGATAAGACTATAAATTACTATAGCCGACAAACATCCATTCAGCTATTGCCACCTAAGGACCCCCAAACCCTAAGTTTCCACAAATGATATATAGATGGATGGGAATAACACTGATAAAGGTCATTTGAGCCTCGGCCTCAAACTCATCCCATGCCAATAACAATGGTGAAAACTTATGAACCAGATTATTGATGAATGAGGCATGGAAATGGCTTAGGAAAAAAAAAATCAAAGGATTAGCTCCTTTTTCTACTGCAGTTCGAAAGACCTGGTTCTAGATTAAAAAAAGTCGGGAACTGCAAACCGAAAACTCATTAAACTGGGTGTTTATCCTCGATTTCACGAAATCAATGAGCAGCATGTCATATGAATGACATTGGAATGCCGTTATACTGTTGCTGTGCTCCTTGGTTTTAACTCAAGGTACAATCGGACTGTAACCAGAATTCAGGACAAAGTAAAGCAGACGAGGACGAGGGGGCAAGAACAGGACTAACCATGTGTGGGTACTTCGCTGCATCGACTACGCGAGTATTTTCTAGTTTGATATTGAGATATTGATCGACCGAATGCAGGATACCCGTGATGGCCAAGTCATTCTTGAGCTCCACAGTCACCTCCTTCCCCACCAGCTCCTTGAAATAGGAAAAGAAAAGCTGTCCAAAACCATAAACCCTAACACATGTCAAAGACAAGCTTTACTCCACATTTACAGAGGCTCTTTTAGAACCTCCAACCCTAACATACCAATTCCCGTCACAAAGCTCACCCACACATAAATGCTCCCAGCTAAAAACGCAATCAAAATGATGATATGGGTTCATGGTACCATGATGCAAAGCTTACTTCACATCACATAGTGGCTTTTAAATCTCCAACAACCCTAAGTGGACAATTCCTGCCAAACAGCACCCGAATATGAACGCCCTTAAGTGAAAATACAGTCAAATGATAGCGTACCATGATGTGCTGATGGTTATTAAAGAGTTAAAAGCGCATAGAAATCCAGCCTGATCGAAGCAAAACAGCCTGCAGGCCTGCGGAGAAGAAGAGAGGAGTGGAAGATGAGAACTTAGCTTAGCTTCGGTGCCTCTCTCTCTCTCTCTCTCTCTCTCTCTCTCTCTCTCTCTCTCTCTCTCTCTCCAGGTCCTCACCAAGGGGTCGTCTGTATTGGGACCTCAAAAAGGACCTCAAAAAGGACCTCGCGTCTTAAATGGTTAGTTCTTGGTTGTTTGCTATGATTCTCAACTTCGATATCACTACACCATTTATGGTATTTAGTGTCACATGCATAATAGTGCCACTTACCCTGTTTTGAGGTATATGTTAGGTTACACTAATGACCAGCAACTTCACCATTATTGTCACATCATGACACTTGGCATTCAAGTACAGATAGATAGATAGATAGAAACTCCGGTCCCTGGGGTAGGGGGCGGCGTGAATAAAGTGTCCGTTCGTAATGCCAATAACCCGATGCCCACAGGACAAAGGGAAATTGGGGCCATTCAAGTACACTTACTAATATCTTGGTATGAGTATGTTCAGTAGTGTTATGAGGTGCATGCCTATGTTACACAATGCCCTATAAATTTATTAGAGTCTGCACAAATGGCACTTGCCATTAGTATCTTCTCATGGCATGCTAAAACGTAAGACTATCATCTAAAGTATCCCAATGTGCTACTATAAATGTCATAATGTAGAATTTTTTTTCACTAAAAGAAGTTACTTATGTTGACGAATGGAATCGTATTGACAGTTAGCAAGCATGACACTTTGAGACCTCTAGGCATCTAGTATAGGCCTTTCGCAAATGGTGTATGTGACACTAAATACCATAAACAATGTACAATGTTATGGTATTGAGTGTCACTTGTTATTTGGAGTTACACAATGCTATAATTTTTGCTAAAAAAAAATTCCCCAAGTAAAGTCAATCATGCTATATATTGTCCATACACCCCGTTTAATCTTTGCTAGCAACAAATGAAATCTATATTGAGAAGTTATGGCCTCGCGTAGTTTTAATAGTGAGTGACACTAAATACCATAAATGGTGTACCAAACGTAAACATGTTTGAAATGGTTAGTTTTTGTTGCTTGCCATGATTATGAGCTTGGATGCCACTTCTCAAGGTAAACAAGACTTCAATGGTTAGTTTTTGTTGTTTGCAATGATACTTAGCTTGGATACCACTATAATTAAGGAAAACATGTCTAGAATGGCTAGATTTTGTTGTTTGTCATGATTGTCAACTTGGAATTTTGAGTTAGGACTTTTTGGGATCCGCAAATGTGAAATGGGAGTCTAACAAAAACCCATGGAAATTTTAGATCTCCTATGTCGTTGCTATGATTTCTCAAAGTCAAAAATGTCAAAGCCATAAAATGACCATATAGCTCCCCCCCCCCCATTTGAACCCAAGTTTTTTAGCATGTAGTCCACCCTCTTTTAAACACATGTCTTTTTGGTACCATGTTCTTGGATTTATAGGTGCTTGATTGAGATAAGTAACCAAATTTGGTATGTTCAATTTATGAATTTTATTAATAATTTAATAAACTTAAATTCGATTAACTATAAAGTAGAGGTGTCTATAACAAACGCTTTGAGCACTCGAGACCCTTAACATGTATGAAGAAAAACTTCACAAAATTTCAAGAAATTAGTAGGTCCATGATAAGGCTAATGCACTTGAGTTCATCATGTTTCACCGTTGCATGATTAATATATGATTTATGTGAGTCAATATTCCTTTTGAGACCAAGGTGATTAAAAAGTCCTCCACTCCCCCTCGGAAAAAAAAGAATGTTGTTGATTGTTGACATTTTGTTTGTTTCAACTAATGAGCTACGTTTTTAGTTATGATGTAAGTAGTGCTTGTGTTGAAACTTGTAGCTTGACTTAAGGACAAAATATAGGTATCAAAATTGGGGTCATTGACATAATCGAATGTTCCTACCTTAACCACAGTGGTTATGAATAGATTATGAGACCAATACCTAGTTGATGGTTCTTCATCTCAAATATCAATCTCAAGTTATTATATTATGGTGTCATCATGATTTGTAACTAGGCAATCATAGCACACATAGAAATATTTTTCTTTTTTATGTTGGAGAATTTTACAATTGATACTTGTGTCTTCACAACAACCATATAATTATCAATAACAACAATATATTTTTATTTCTTATTTAAAAAAAACGTGATTCTTTAGGTTCAATATATATATATATAACCTATGTGAAGTATGTAACTTTTTGCCAAGTGTTATAACAAGAAAACGGTAGAATTGTGAGACTTTGTCCTTTACTATGAAAGACTACAATTGTAGTTGTCCACTTTGCTCATGCCAATCCATGGTTATTCACTATACCAAACCTTCCTTGGATTTTGAGCACCTTCTTCTCAAATGCGGGTCAAGGATTGAAGCTACTCATTTATCACTCAAATTTTTTAAAATGAATGATCAAGAATTGCCGAAATACCTATAGTTAACTAGACTTCTTTCAATGCATTTTAGGAAGAAATTGTGTAGAGAGAGAGAGAGAGAGAGTCCACATTACATAAAGTGGACCAAAAATAACAAGAACAAGTAACGTCCAAGTGTGAACGCAAAGTGATTAGGAAATTTTCTCTTGAAATGAAGAGGTTGATGCATAGTCTTTGTCCTACAAACAGAGCCAACAAACTATTTTAAAAACTTACTATGAATGTGAATTGAAAATAGCCAAAAATTAGCAAGGTTTATCTAAGAAAAACATCATGTAAAAGGTGAATATTTTTTTAAGACACTTATATATTCAAGGGTTTATATACGAAAACATAACATTTATAGGTTTATGGGTTTAAGGGCAAAAGCCTTAGGACAAAACTTAACATCTATCAAAATTTCAGGAATAGGACTTTGCCCTTATGATATACCAATGATGACTTGGGGGCTTCCACCTTGAATGTACCTTAAGAGAACGGCCACGCTTCAAAAAGGTGACTATGCGTTAAAAACATTCTTCATCATACATATCTTGTAGCTTTTCCAAGTCAATGACGAGGGGGACGAGTCCAAAGTTCACAAAGCTTATATGAATGCTCGTCATAACTACTCATCCTTATGATAGACGGATGGTCTAGATATAGAGTTGCTTACCATCTTCAACCCAACTTCAACATGGCATAATCTAGGTTTTGATTATATATTAAGGAATAGATTATCATACATGATCATATACTAGAAGCCATGGGATGGATATTTGCTTGGTTCTAAAGGTTTATTTCAAGTTGACATGCCATAGCTCTTTAGCAACTTGGGTAGAGAATAATTCATTTTAAAGGTGTCTAAAAATATGTGAAATCAGTTTCGTTGAGTGTCCAAATGAAGAAAGAAATAACATTCAAAGAATGTCTAAAATCATAGTAATGCAGGTGACATCAACTGGAATCCAACAAAGTAGCATCAAACAACTTCAACCGTGTCTTCACATGGCATCAATCTCACTTGTGGTCTAAAAACAATACAAGCATGAATTTGCAAAACCTTGACTTTCAAGTAAAAGACAAACTTTAAGATAAGGAATGTTGGTTAAGGGAAGTGTTTAGGTTTATCATAGCCGCCATAGATAAAATTAGGATAACCAAATGTGAATTATTGAAATGACTTGGATGAATGTCTAACTTATTTTAAAACATTTTATGAATATGCCCAATTTTAGGATATTGTTTTTTGGAGTTGCCTACCTTACTTTCGCACTTTATTTAATTGTTAGGCAAAAAGGTGTCCAAATTACTAGAGAGTTATGGTTTTAGGTCATAAGTTTGCAAAGGCTTATGTTCATTGCCCATTTTCTTTGCTTTGCTTCATGACTTCCAATGTTTGTTTGAGGGGTTCAACAATATCCCGTTACTCACCACAAAGTGATCATCTAAACAAGAATGATTTAAGCACAATTTAGCCTTAAATAGTGTAGAAGTTGTTTGTCACATAGGCAACAATTATGGAACGGAGGAGTCCGCATTGTGGCCCTAAACCCCACATTTTATAATTTTGGGACTAAAACAATCTCATAGGCCATTGCTTGGCTCAACGGGCTTTAAGCTTAACCCTCAACTTCCCAAGCCTATGAAGGGGAAGTTTTGAGTGTATTTCATTCAATGTTGGTTGTGGAATTTTCATGGATAAGTTTTGAGGTAAAATGAGATTTGCGGGTAGGATCTTGAAACATGGGAAATGAGTTATAACAAGAAAACGGTAGAACCGTGAGGCTATGAAAGACTATAATTGTAGCTAATTACTTTGCTCATGCCAATCCATGGCTATTCACTATACCAAACCTTTCTTGGATTTTGTGCACCTTCTTCTCAAATATGGGTCAAGGATTGAAGCTACTCATTTATCACCCGAAAATTTTAAAATAAATAATCAAGAACTGCCGAAATAACTATAGTTAACTAGATTTCTTTCAATGCATTTTAGGTAGCACTTTTATATATATATATATATATATATATATATATCACTATAGTTAACATCCACATTAAATAAAGTGGACCAAAAATAACAGAACAAGTAACATCCAAGTGTGAACACAAAGTGGTTAGGAAATTTGCTCTTGAAACGAAGAAGTTGATGCATAGTCTCTGTCCTACAGACAGAGCCAACAAAGGAGAAAATGGGCAAAGATAAGTCTTGGGATTTTCAGCTTATAATAATTGGAGAAAATGATGCATGAGACAACGCCCGGTTTATCCCCGAAAAAAAAGACCTTTGATTAATCAAATTCACTTGGGAAATCAACATAATGCTCGTGTGATTCCCTCGATATGAGCAACTCAATAATTGAGCACCTACATAGAAAAATTAATGTCAAAATGTGCAAACCGTAACAGAACATTAAGTAGCAATGCTAGGAGGGTACCCTTTGAGAACCCACAAATTTTATCTCAACAAGAAGAGAAAACATTTGCAAAGCAAGGGTGAGTGAATGGATAATCAATCAAATATAGAAGCTTCAAAAAGGCATCAAAGAGGTTTCCAATGCGGGTGTCATGAGACTTTTCCAAAAAGTGCAACTACCTTTTTGACCTCACCAACTTTCCTGTTGCTTTATAACTATTTAGATATGTTTAGATCGTAATTTAGCCTAGATTTGAACCTTTACCACCACTTGGTATCAGTTTTGTCCTAGAAACCAACATAGTTAATTCAAAGCATTGAAAGTAACTATCCAAATAAATTAAAAATAGCCTAAGGAGAACTTAAATTTAGTGCTACCTTGCTCTTGAAAGAGCATCAACCTGGCATGTAAGCACAAAGACAATTTAACAAGAACATTAAAAAAAATCACTTTCACCAAAATAAATATCTTTGATGTTCATGCGAAGTTTGCATTGAAGTGATAATTTTTTATTGGAGACAACATGTACATCCTCACATGAGCTCCCTGACACAACAAAAACATGACCACTTCCCACTTTGACGTATATTTACACATTCTAATCATCTATACGTTGCATGGCTCATGTGTCTATGTCTCCACATTGGGTTAATGTTTATAGTTATTTTGATTGTGGATGAAATGAGGAAGGTGGAGTGAATGTAAGAAATAAATCATCCATCACCCAAAAATGGGTTGCTTGGGCAGTTAGGGGTTAACAAACAACTTGGACCCAATTTTGTTGTTAGTAGGTACAAATGTCACTCATGCTCTCAACAAAGGCACCAAAATTACCTCATTAGCTAGAACATCAAATAGTCCTATTAGTGTAGTTGGAAATTTAGCGCATGCCACAAACTTTCTAGTCAAGGTGGAATTCATGTGCGTCCAAACCCTGGGTGTTCCTTTAAGTTTTCATGAAGATTTTCAACCAACACATTGAATATTAGTTATAGGACAAAATTAGCATGAAATAAACTAATCACCCACACTGTTTTGATAGGAGAGCAATTACCGTGGCCCATGCTAATTTTCTACTAGAAATCTAGTGTGGATTGAAAATGAAAACGACCTGCGTTGAAATTTCCCATTATAGGAACTAGCATGGGCTCTAGAACAATAATATGACTTCTTAGTGTAACTTTAAACAAATAATCAAAGATAACATGTTCATGTTAGTATCTAGTAGGCCTTGCTAGACTTGTAGATATTGAGACTTGCCAAGACCTCCTAAGATTTCTGCCATAAAAACCAAGAATTGGAAGTTGCTCCTACTTGTGATCATTAATACCCCTATAGGATCGATTCGGGGTCTTCAACCCCAACATAAGATGTTGTCAAGCTGAAAGTAGACAACCGAGACTCTACAACAACAAGTAATCAACACTTTCAACCTCCTCCTCCTCCTCCCCTGGGTCGGCATCCCTCTCGGTAGGTGTTGTGAACATTCACCCATCAAGACCCTTTTTTCAAAAAACAACAGCGCTGCCAACCAAAGTTTAGTTGTTGTTGTGAAAGCTAAGGTGACCAACCCATTCAAGACTAGTTAAGCATACCTAAGCTTCCCGTGGTCGAAGATTTTGTTCTATGATTGCCTTGCTTCGAGTGGGGCGAAAGCTTTGTTTTGTGGCAACTTAGACCAACTTTGGGTTTCTCTTTAGAATCTAAAATTTGGCATGGCTTGCAGCCATAGAACACCTACTATGCACGGCAATATGGCACACAAGTCCACGGTAGTAGATAAGTTATGTTGGTAGAATGTCAACTTCAATTTCAATTTTTTGGTTGTCGACGCTGTGCACTAAAGTCTTAAAGCTTCAAAGCATCTGCGGGAATGGGTACCCCCAGCTTCGGGAGCCCGTCCCCCCAGGCTCTCGACCGCACCGTCCGATGCAGGATCCAACGGCGTCGGACACGCACGGCCTTAGGGCGCCCGGGGAGGAAACCCGTGGGTAAAGGCAAGGACCGGGGGGCGGGGATCGGTTCGACCTAAGCAAGGGGGAGAAGCGGGTGCCTTCCGCAACTTCCTTCTCTCTCTCTCTCTCCTCTCCCTTTTGGTACTGCTGCTGTCGCGGCGTTCCATTTCTCTTTTCCTGCTTCAGATCATCATTCTTGCTTACACCGGGCCGCCTCTGTCACCGCTTGCTGCGATACAGGCCCGCTCTTCTTTATTCTTTGTTTTTTTTTTTTTTATCGCCCTCTGCAGGCTGTGCTGCTCGCGCTAGGGTCTTTGGAAGCGCGCTCGTTCTCGTTTGCGCAACCAGTTCTTGGCCGTTCGTGTTCGCGGCCTGGGGAGTTCCGTGTGTGGGGCGTTGTTCATTGCGGAGGAAATAGCCGCGCAGGATGAGCTACGCGGAGGACGAGGGCTCGGGCAGGCCCAAGCTCAGCCTCCAGCCTCGTGGATCTCTCTCTGACAGCTCTCCGTCGCCTGCCAAGTCCAGCAAGGTACGTGGGGGTGGTTTATGCGGATCTGTGGTGCAGTTGGTTCGTGCGCCCTGGGTGTTATGTGTTGGCGTACCTTACTGTCATTCCAAGACGTTGAGGCTGGAGGCCAACGAAGGGAGGCCAGGTTAGGGTTTTAGGCGGAGGGCTCAGGAATGTGGTATGGATTGGTTCGTGAATTCTATGCTCAACGGTGCTTGAGCGAATGTAAAGATGTTAGTTTAGGGCACGAGAGTGCATTATGTGAAGGCTTAGGCTCGTAAGCATGTTGTGGCGTGGATGATATGATTTCTTTGTGGAAGTGGTTGGCTTCCTGTGTATAAGAAGGTAATAATGAAGCGAATTTCCCCTCCCCCCCCACCCCTCCAGATAGGCGATGAGGCGGGGTTTGAAAGAACGGCACTTTACATTAGAACAGATGCTTAGAATGTCCCTTATGAGTGGGTTTGTATCGGGCGCACAAAGTTGGTAGGCTGTTATGGTAAAAAGAGTGCTATGCGTTGGGAGTAACTAAGAGTTGGGGTTTGTGGTGCAGCCTAATCCGTTCGGTGCTGCAAGACCTCGTGAACAAGTCATTGCTGAGAGGACTGGAAAGAAGGAGACTGATGTTCTCAAGGAGCAAGCTGCCAAAGAATGGAAGCCCAACGTAAGAGCTCCTGCTATCATGTTCTGCACGGTTCGCAATATTCAAATTCTATTGGTCGGGGGCATGGTATTTGGATACTGCTAGTGATGGTGGAGTGAGGATGAAGTGATTTGTCTATGAATGGCAAGGCGGGGAAAAATCAAAGTGGTGTATTAGGAGAGGGGAGCAAGGAGTGCATTTTTTGAGTGCGCTTGGCATGCACAAATCCTGGTTTGGGTGAAGGCGGAGTCCCGGAGATGGTGTTTGTTTGAGAGCATGATGCAGGATCTGGTGAAGTTATGATGTGGACTTGTAGTGGGGAAGGATTGACAAGCGGCTGGTTTGGTTGCAGATTGTGTTGACCGAACAGCAACGTGAAGACAAGAAAGCTGCAGAAGCAGAGTTGGCATTTGCCAGGAGCGAGCTCGAGAAGGAGGTGGATCCTATGAAGTCAAAGATGCTGCGGGAGGAAGTGGGGACTTTAGAGAAGAAATACGATGAATTGTTGTCTTCATTTGAGGTTTGGTGCTTTTATATTAAAGCAGTGGAAGTGCGTTTGTCGTCGTTGGTTAAAATGTGAGATTTCTGGTCGGAAGATGTCCTCTCTGGGCATCGGCTTTGACAAAGTCGTGGTCTTGTAGTTGCTGAAAAGCCTGTCGGCAGACCTGAGCCAACTTCCGGACACAACATCATTTACTTGACTAAGTTGCTGATGGCATCAGTGCATCGTCCTTTGAGGATGAAAGTATAGTAGGGGAAAGTCCCGGGCATGAAATCTGGCAGTTAGGTTGTGGGAAATGGTAAATTTTCACCTGCCTGGAGAAACCTTGATCTCTCTGAGTGCAGAAAGGTACTTGGGGACTAACTAGAGGCACCCTTCATTGATATTTTGGCAATTGGGATCTTCCTGCAGAAGATGGCTGTTCAAACTGCTCAATCAGGTGGATCAAGACGCCCACGGCGTGATGAAGACCAGCGATCACCGGCTGTAGCAGCTGCTCCTGGTTATGGTGGTGAGGCAGATGGATATAGCAGCTTCAGCAGGGGCCGTGACCGTGATGGAGGAAGGGGAAGTTCATACGGTGATACCTGGGGAAATGTGAAGGGTGGATCAAAGGGAGGTGAAGGATGCTACAACTGTGGAGAGGTTGGTCCAATCCGTCCATTCTGAGAGTTAATGACAGGGTCTTAATTTGCATGGGGTTAGTGGATGGTTGTGATTTTGTGAGGTGTATTAATGAGATGGCGTGAAGATTATAGGTGCTGTGAGTGGTACGAGAGGTTCTGACCTGAAGACATGTTGTTTGTCAGGCTGGACACTTCTCTCGTGAATGCCCTAACGGGGGAGGTGGTGGAAGCCGTGCTGGTGGAGGATATGGTGGAAGCTTTGGTGGTGGAGGCAGAGGTGGTGGTGGACGGCCCTGTTATACATGTGGACAGGAAGGGCACTTTTCTCGCGAATGCCCTCAGGGTGGTGGTGGAGGTGGAGGGTATGGGTCACGAGGAGGAGGTGGCTATGGTGGAAGCTATGGAGGGTCTTATGGCAGCGGTGGGGCTGGTGGATACACTGGAAACAGTTATGATGAGACATCTCAGTACGGTGCCAGCCAAGGTGGCAGTTATGGTGCAGGTGGTGGCTATGAGGATCGCAGTGGTGGATACTCTGCGGGAGGACGCAGCGGTGGCTATCAGCAATGGTAGTGTAGTGTTTCATATCTGGGAGGGAGGTTCCAGGCACCGTTTTTGACACATCAGCACTTACAGAGAGGGATGGTGGATGTACAGTCAGATCGCTGTGAGTGTAGCGTTCAGTTTCTTTGTGTAGGAAGAGGTGGTCATAGGGGAGGAGTTTTAACTTTTGGGGGGTGAAGTGCCCCCAGTGTGCTTAGTTTTCATTCTTACTTTTGCTCACTTTGTGTTGTAGAAGGGATGGGATCCAAAATGCGGTTTCACCTTGTCTTACTTTTGAGTTTTGGTTATCCCAGGGGACAGATTTCCCATGCTTTTTGTGATTCTTGATAATATGTTATGAGAGGACTTAAGACTGCATCTGCAGAGAATGTGTGCAACATTGATGATGTGGAGACATTGGATCAATACTTATAAAAAGGCTTCATATCTGGAGTTTGTCTATAGGATTTGTCCAATATTGTTGATAGAAACCTTTTTGGTGTAGTGACTGTTTTTACTTAATGGAAGGATCTTATGGACTTTTTGTTAATGTTTGACTTTCAATGTGTTCTGTCTCTTCTGGTTAATCAGACAATCAGACTGGTTTGGTGCGGATTAGGAAAAGCACACTCTTACTCAACTAGTGTTGCTATTGTGCAAAGTAGTCATAGGTATGATTTAATGGGAAGCTGGTGGTGCGCATGGTTTTGTTATTCGATTTCCATTATACTGCAGATGCTTGTCAGACAAGAATGCTGTTATAGAAGACGTGTGCTTTGACTTGATTTTTGTAAGACTTTCTAGAAAACTGCCCTTTCCACTTAGTTTTACAGAGTGGAGTCTTAGAATTGTTGTTTGATTGACTCACTTCACTGTTAGATTGAAGTTGCATGTAACTGTAAATCTTTGTGAATCGATGGGATTGTGATGTATTCGAGGAGGAGGCTCATAGGCCTTTCCTGAAATGCCGGCCTCTGAGGCGGCCACGTCACTTTCTAGGGTTAGGGGTTAGAGTTTCGTTATCCTCGGGGACCTCGTTATCCTCGCAGCAACAATGATCTCCTTGCGAACTGTCTTGTGCAATCTCTTCAAAGTCATTTCTACTTATTCATCGTCTAAATCATTCTTCTGTTATTACATCCTCTCTGCACAATGTCCATTTGAATTTTATTACCTTGCAGAAACATTAAGAAGCGGACTTGGCTTGTTCAATCTCTTGGAAGTCTTTTGTGTTTATCATCTCAACTATGATATGTTATTGACCTCTCTGCACTTTGGTCATTGGGATTCCACTATCTATTGAGTTGATTTCTTATTTGAACACATAGGTCTTCCCAATTGTGTGAGTCACTAGACAGTGTGGAGTAGTTAATGAAGGTGAAAGTTGTAGTCCAATCCTCTTTTAAACAAGTGTCATTATGGTGTTTGTTCTTTGATCCTTCCTAACCACACACAAATATAGGTGTCCAATTAAGAAAAGTGACCGAACAACACCTGCATATTTTAGTACCCCACCTAAGGAGGGAATGAAATAGGGCAACATACACATGGTAAGATGGGTTTCGCTGAGGCCTGTAACTTGGAGTGATTGAGATTTTTAGCCACTCGCAACGATGCTCGAGTGCTTCAATTGATTGATTTAAAATTATTACTTATCTATTGAAAGGAAGTGCTTCTAAAGTGATTTAGTTAAGATCAATGATGTCAATAATGTTTGTTTCAACTAAATAGATGTAGTCTATAAATCATCATACAAATCATCTCTATTTTGACTTTGTCTAAATCAAATAAGGTCTTCAAATTGATCTCTCTCTCTATATATATATTGAGATGGGTGCCCCAAATTTTAATGGGTCAAGAGTTGGAACATAAGAGTTAAACACATAATAATAGAATGTCAAGGTTTGCACATAGCAACATTGAATCCTAGTTTTAGTTTTTTGGGGACCTGAAACAGAGAGCGGCATAACTCTATGGGGTCCACTAGGTGAAACCACACGACCCCGATGAGGACTAGACACCTAAGCAAGATTAACTAAACCATCTACTAGTAGCTTGATTATATGATTTTAGTGATTTTAGAGTTGTTGCGACGATACAAAAAGGTTATTATCTGCCTTGGCTCTTTATTGAAACACGCCATAATTGTGTCTAATTGGTAAGCTTTATTCTGACATTTTGAACGTTCTCTCTCAATTAATCCTAGCTTAATCTTGGAACCTTTGCTAGATAGTTGTTGAACTTTCTTCAAATCCCATCACACATTGTTAAAAGCTTGGTCATTTCTTTCAACCCAAATGGTCCTTTAAAGAAATACCCCAAAGGATGAGCCAAGTTCTAATTAAAGACCTTACTAAAGGAAGTCAAATTTTTCTTTGCAAAAATCCCATGGTCTCAAAGAGAGAGAGAGAGAGAGAGAGCCTAGTTTTGGTTTATGTTATCTAATAGTGTAAAGTTGAATGCAATGAATAAATTTAGATGTGTTTTTGTACATTTGAAATTTGTAGTTGTTAATTTTTTCTTCTTCCACCAGACACATTCAACACCCATCCAACACACACCTTTATTAGATGGACTTTTTAGTAAGAAGAAATCAAATGGACAATCAAACCTCATGTTGATATACTTGGTTGTCCATCTAGTTCATCGATTCCATGGCATGTCCCAATTCACTAAGGCTTGGGATTTGTGTCATCAGATATGTAAACTCACCCATTGTGGATGAAAGGGCTAATATAGGAAAACATGTCCCCTACAAGGTGGAGGGTCAATTTATTTCAAGCGACTCACTCCACTAGATTAATTAGAGATTTCTAATATCAAATTTTATTATCTAATCCAAAAACAATCATATATGGGTTTTAGAGCATCTTTCACCTAAAGTCCAAATGAATGAGTTTACATTGCTACCACGAATCCTTGCCCATCTACTAAGTACCTAGTTACATAACCAATGGCTCATCCAAGAGTGTACACCTGGTTTCCAAAACTCGTCATAATGTTTCATCCATGCAAGCACGACATTATCAAGAATTCCCAAATGCCGTACATGATCTAATCGCATATGACTTTGTGACCATCTTCAAGTAGGTGGATGATTTGCTACTCTGGCAACTCATTATCCACTCTCCTCTCTCCGGTGATCTAGTCCAAAGCCAACGACCGTGCATTAACCCTTAAAGGATGTACACGTGGTCTCAATATAAGGCCATATCCATAATTTATACAGGCTTCATCAAGTTCATAAATCATAATTTATATATTTATGTGTTTGCAACCTTACAACATACATTGTCTTATGTGCAGGACAATTAAAATATACTTCTACTAGGCGTTGATGATCAAAATACAATGTATGTATTTGCATCCAAAAAAGCAATTAATAAAGAAAAACAAATTTGTACATACATGGTAGGCTAGAAAATTGTGACTTGGGTATTTATACAAAATTCTCAAATTGATGTGATAAATGCCTTCACAATATACATCAATTATAAATCATGAAATAAATAGACCTTTGTGGCATACTGTACAAAACCCTACAAGAATGGGCAAGGTGATCATTGGGGATCATTATCATATGACAAAAATGAATGAAAATGTATTAATCAAATGAAACTAATACAACTATTGTCAATCTTTTCTCTAAATGTTAGGGGCCCCTTTTGTACATTGCCCATCTTTATTTAAAAATTTTGAATAGCCTTTTGAATGTAAAAACTAGAGAAAAAGAATACCTCCTCCCCCTTTATGTATACTATGTATGTTGATATCTCAAATAATACCTCTCTACAATCACATTAGTTCGTACATGGTAAGAAGAGTCCACCCCCCTTGTCATGCACTCGTATCATCTTTAATCTCATGATGTGTTTCAGATCCTAATGGACATGTGTCACACCAAATGCATTAGGCCACAATTAATGGCTCTTAAATGACCATGGTAACCCCCTTTTTGGATGAGGTCATAGAGAAAGTCCATAAATAACAACCCAAAGTCTTTTGAAGGTCACAAGTCCTTAGTGTAAACCCAAATAAGATTGTAAAAAAGACCTCACACTATTTGATTAGATACAATTTAAATGCATCATGGAGGAGATCTAAAGAAAGAAAGAAAGTGTTCCTAGCTTTGTTTATGTGTTGGTGTTGTATATGCTAATTCAACAAGTTTTGAGCAACTTTCAAGCTCTACTTATAATTTATGAATAAGAGAAAAAATCAACTTTGCTTATTGCACAATAGTTACACAAAAAACAATGTGGATTATGTGTTATATTAATGTGACACTAACTACTCAAAATAGTGTGAATCGTCAATTTATTAGCAATTATATAGTAACTACTTTGAATATCTATTATGACACCCTTATCATAGTAATAAAATACAAGATTCAATATGTTTTATTGTGGTTGCTATACGGATGAATGAACGAAGTTGTCAGTTCTTTCAAATCTATATTTGATCAGAGGTAATTTGCATGGGTAAGAGGCAACTATTTGTGAAGGCAACCTAATTGCACATATCAGTGTAGGTTGAATCACAACAAATAATGATATAGATATGATTTGATAGTTTTTAATTTGAAAAAATCAAATATTAATTAATTAATTAATATTTGATTGATCATCAAAGCATACATGAACTGAAGCATATAACAAATGATCACCAACAAACAATTAACTAGATCACAACACAATTTGGAAGCCTTTGTGATCCCTTGCAAAAAATCAACATATATCATCACTTTGACCATTCAATTTATAGCTTTTTGCATATGAACTAGTGGACACTAAATTACCACCCGCCCCCCCACCCCCCCTTACAAAGTTTTAGGGGGAGGGGTCTCTACTAAGATAAGGGCCAGAGCCCATGACCCACATCCCCTCATGCAACCCCCAACAAAATTTCTAATTTTTTTGATTGAAACGACCAAAAAATGTTGCTTGCCATGCCTTGCTTCTTTATATATATATATATATAGTTTCCCTTGCATTCTTGAAGGCCGCTTGTCCACAAAACCCATGTTGAGCGCACCTTAGCTTGCTATTTGTTTGGGTACATAGACATGATATTTAAAAAACTCATCATCATTTTCCATATATTCGCAACAAAATTATATGATTATGAGAGGAAAGTTGTGATGTTTGTGTATTGCGATAAGCTTGCCATTTGAACTCCAGCCTGGGTATGATATCTTACAACGACAGACATTAAATAACATGACAAATTTGACACTTAGAAAATACTTCAATAAAGGTCTTCTGATTAGTAGGCTATAATATATGTCACGGAATTCTTATGATGTTGTGGTCGCAATGTGGTTATTGGTACTAATATTCCAAACACGCAAGGGATTGGCGTGGGTTCATGTGGGTTGGAGCGGGTTCATGTGGGTTGGAATGGGGGTTTGCGTGTGGGAGGAAGAGTTGGAGGGGAGGGTTTGGAGGTGGTGGAGGTGGAGAATGAATTAGATGTTGGTGTCCCAGTACCTAGAGAAGGTTTAAGAGAGAGAGAGAGAGAGAGAACAACAACAATTCTTTCTGGCCGTGAACTTACACAAGAGGTGTTGACGATGAATGTGTGGGGAACTGGTTTGGAAAGAAAGCAATCTGCGGAGGAGGTCCTGGTCTTTTGTTTTGCATCTTGCTACTTCAACTTTCATACTTTCTAAGGCAACTTTGAGTTGTAAGTTCTCTTCCGTCAGTGCCCTTGTGTTCATATTCGCTACCCCCAATTCCTCTTCCATTTTATCATTGATGTCATATATGATTATTGTTTCGAATTTTTATTGTAAGACTAATATGCATCATATGAAGTTTCACACCCACAGATACAAAAACATAGGGTTTCAAAACTGGGTGAGGACTTGTAGAAATTGTGTATGTAGGTCCGACATGGAGCCTCTTAGACCTTTTAAAAGATAAAAGAGGGAGAAGGAACAAGTGCACTAAATTGTCCTATTAGTGTGGGTGGAAAATTAATGTGGGTCACTTTGATTGTTTTGTCAGGGTGGGAATAATGTGAGCCCAAGACCTCGGGTCCTCGCTGAAGTCAACTTGGAGACTTGGTTAGAATAAAATAAAGTAGTCACTTACATCAATTTCCTACAAAAACGATTAATGTTTTCCACACTATTTCTAAAATGTAGGTTTGGCATGAGTTCAAAAATGATGTGGGTTTTACGGAATTACCAGGATAATTTAGTCTACCTACTTGAGTGTGCTATTTCGGAATTAGTGCGTGTCCCTCCAAAAAGTTAAGATTCATTTTACTTTCATCCACCATGGATCTTCTCATCCATCTACTGTGTCCTCAGCCTTCGCAAAGTTTCTTCGCAGCGCTGCGAAGCTGCTTCATGTCCATAGCCACCACTTGGAGCTAACGCACACTGCCGAGCTCGCTCGCCTTGATTGAGGTACTATTGGCTTTGCCTCAGCATTTTATATATTCTTGTGTTCTTACTTTCGTTCTGAGAGCGATTCTTGAAGTGTTCAGGGAAGCATTAGGGTTAAGCATTGTGAGTGAAATGGATGGCTTCAACCTACTGGGGGAGATTAGATGCGGGCCCGCTTCCATGGCCGTTCACGATGTTCACCTTTGAAAAGACGCAATATTCTTCAAGGTTCCTCTAATCCTGGTGATGCTTGTGTTGGAGTCACGTATAGAACTAGACTAACTTGAAGATGCAGCAACGCCATATTTCACACTGGTGGCAACATCAGAGTCATCTCTATCTCTGTTTGTCAGGAAAGAATCACACTTGTGTGATGTGAACCGCACATGTATTCTCAACTGGAAGCTTGTGAATTTTTCCAGGGATGTTCAGGAAGGGGCCTCGCACAGAATTTGACTGCCCCTGAAAGCATACACTTCGCCCATGTTTGTCTAAACAGCCTCACACGAACTGGCAATCTGGTAATGAAAAGTTTCCTGAAAGCAGCGAAATTGACGGGTTTGAAGATGTGGGGACCATTTTGAAAGCGGGAGAGTTGCTGAGCTTGGAAGTTGCTGATGTGCCCTCAACAAGCTGTCAAACACGACCAACTGCTGACAAACCGGATCCTTACAACCCGTCCAAAAGGAATGGGTATGGCAACTCCACAATGTCCTTTTTCTAGACAACTGCGTGAGTTTATCATTACGATCATGTCTGTGGAATTAGCGTTCAGCATGAATTAAGAGAAGAGATGACTCTGTTGTTGCCACCGGTGTGAATCATGGTATTGCCTTATGTTGGAGTTGGTCTAACTCTATATGCAATCTTGGAACGAGTGACACGAGATTTAGAGAGCACTGCTGCCTTTCAAAGGTGAACACCTTGAACAGGCACGGACAAGCTGGCCTGCACCTATCTATCTCCCTCAAGGCCAAACCCCTGGTTCCCACATGGTTGGTTGAAATTATCTGGTTCACCCAAATTTCTCCACAATGATTGGTGGGCCATAGTGGTAAGGTGGACCAGAAATATAATCCATCCTAGGACCATTCCAGCCTTAGGTGCATTAGCCTTGGAGTTCCCATGGGATCGAGGTTAAGGACTTGGGGTATTAGCCACCCTTTTCAACATAGATAAATTGGCGCATCGATTGTCTGCTGAGTAAACAAGCACTATCCAGGATTTCAAATGAAAGAATTATGATTTGCTATGAAAAACTTGGCACAGATAAAGAACCTGTGAGATTGTTAGATGATAAACTGATGAAAGAAGGGAACCTTGTTCCCTAATTTAGAATGAATGTCTCCAAAGAGGATACTGTGTGAGAGATCAAGTACTGAAGAGTACCGAGTGCAGAGAATTGTCCAGAGTCTTAAGGGTTTCTTTTGTGGAGAGGAACAGGTATTTTTCATGGGACGATTACTTCATGGCCATTGCATTTCTATCTGCAAAGCGCTCAAAGGACCCAAATCGCCAGGTTTGCACATTTTCCCTCAGCTCATTAAGGACTCTTCACTAGACATCATAAGTATTCAAGTTCTGTATTCTGTATTCTGCAATATGTATCGCAACAGCTTGCACCCAATGCAGGTTCTGCTTGTCAGCGTGTTTGCTGGTTCTGCCAGAGAGAATTTTTTGACCTTCACTTCTTCCTTGTACCTTAGACTATCATTCCTGACATTTTTGTAGAGTCTAATTTTGGCCAGAATAGGCTCTAAGGTAAGTGGGTCTAATTTGGTTACTTATCTTGATAGGACACCCATATTTGTGTAGTGTGTGGTTACTTATCTATGAATCTGGTGAAATATATCTGTTTGAAAGAGATTGGATGACATGCTCCAAAAGTTGTAACTGTGCTAGGTTCTATAGTCAATATGGTTGTAGAGATGTGTATGATCATTTATGAAGAAGGAGATTGTTCACTTTGATAATGAACAAAGATATTTGTATGAGCTCTGAAAAATCATGAGGAAATGACAGGTTGGGGCGTACATAGTGAATCAAGACCGTGTCATTCTTGGTAACCCGCTCTTCCATTTTTTGCTCTTATTTGTTGATCACCACTGCTCCAGTTCTGAACATTCCTATGCTCAAAATTATGTGCATCGGTCTCTTTTCTTTTCTGCTTAAGTTGACATATTCTGATCATTACATCACAGTAACTTCCAGATTGTTTTTATTAGGCAAGCTACCAGTTGACCACCTTACTGCCAATAGAATGTTTGGCGTAGTTGAATTCAGCACTTGTTATTGAGCCTTGGAAGGTCCTAAACTTTTTCTTTGATTTACCAATCCATTTGAAACGAAGGATTGCTTAATCTTCACAAAAGTCTCAGATTCTTAGTCTTGTTATGTTTTTTGTGGTAAATGATTGCCTGTCGTGGTAGCTGTTTTCAAATGAAAGAAACTCCGAGAATCCTATGCGTCTGAATGTTTCTGTGAGCCTGCTGCAAATGTCTGAGGTTGGTGAGAGTTCCAACATTGTATATTTGGAATTGCAAGTTGAATTCGTGTGAGGATTTTGTTCCATAGCTGCATATGAATTTCTTTGGTGTTGTAAGCGAGGTATTTTGATTTTGGCAGGAATCGGATACAATGGTTTCCCAAGGGGATGTTCCGACGATGAGCTTCCTTGGGTGAAGGTTGTTCTTCACTCTGGTTTTCACAATTCATGAGCACTAAAAATGTAACGTCATAAAAAAGAAGCAAGTGCTGAAATTTTCATTGAATATGTGAGATACATCTTGAGGGAATGGTAACCTTTATATCCTTACCATGCATTGATGTGTTTTCGATGTGAGATATTCAATGCTTAGAATTGTCTTCAATTTTTTCGAGAGCTTCATGCCCATGCAAAACACTATGTCCATACAAAAGTTTCAAGTTGATGCTACCAAAGAACTGTTGTCTCACAATTATTTCTCTAATGAATGCATTTAGTTGTCTTCTACAGAGATCGGCTAGTGGAGATCCATTGCAAACCAAATACCCGTGAGTTGTGTGCTCATCTTGTCATAGCTTGACATGAAATCTTGTTCTGTTTCTCTTGATTTTGTTCTGTTCTTAAGGCAAGTTGGCCTAAAATGAACACTTTTAGCTCTGCATCCACTTTTCCTAGGATATCAAATATGCGATTAGTACGAGAACAATGGCAACTCCTAATTAAGGTTGTAGCCCAATGGATATCTTATTCATTATCAGAGTGAATATTCTCTTTCTTAAATGATCATATGGGTCCACCCAATTGTGTTGGATATTGATTCTATAGTAAGTAAGATATTTTAGCACGTAGTCCAAACTCTTTTAAACACATGTCTTTTTGGTGTCCGTTCTTAGATCCACACCTACTTACACACCACTCAAAGATAAGTGTCTTATTATGAGAAGCAACTGAATTATGCACACTTACCTCATTACCTACCAGACTGTATTAAAGGGCTCTTTGGATTGCTGCAGGTATGTCTGCCACGCAGAAGTGAATGCCATTCTAAACAAAAACCATGCAACTGCTACCGGTCAAGTGAGTTCAATCTCATACCTGCACACGACTGCATAGAAGTATAACAATTTTATGATGATTTTAAAATGCTCTCTTTTTGTGATACCCTCCAAGTATCAATATATGAAAGGCACTACAATCTTGGTATTGGTTGGGTACAACTTTGATTACATTATTGATATTGTATATTAATACCATGCATTCACCTATATATCAGTGGGACATTGAGATTTAGGTTGGCCTGCCTTTGTGTTGTAACATTGTATGATGCAGCCTCAAACATTTGAAGTGTTTCTCATCAATGCCACTGGCTTTGCTTCAGGAAGGAAATTGAGTGAAGAGTAGGACCAAGCAATCTAATCTCTTAAATGTGAGTACTGTCTTGTTGCAATTTTGCTCCATACAATTCTGTGTTTCTACATTCTGATCTTTTTATGTCTTGGTGTGTCTTAACTTAGAAATGGCTCTTTATGACTTTTGTCAACCACTTGATAACTGATATCTTTTATTTAAATGTGAGTAATCACACCCTGCGGGTGTCTTCTGCTGTTCGGAGGGTTGTTCAGAAGGCCCGGAACTCAGTATCATCTGACTCAACATCGGACATTGGAGGTTCTTCTACAGGTACAGGTAGTGCAAATCTGTTGTGAAAGACTCTCAAGCTCTGTTATCTTTGATGAGTCCATTGCAGTAATTCTCATTATGTTCAAAACTCAAATGCCTGAAATTCTCTTATAAGGTTATGTGTCGGGCACTGTTGCCTTCCAGAGTCAAGTATGGCAACGTTACCAGTGTTGAACTGGTATCAGGTTTTATTTTAACCCCTCAGGTATGTGTAATGAGGATTCTATATATTTTTGATACTGACAAGGTACAAGTATTTTAAGGATAATTTTTGTTTTTATATCATTCAGGTCTACATGCCATGCAAGAACCTTTAGTAATAATGATTTTGTGCAAATTTTTTTGTACGATTGGTGTTAGCTTCATTCTTCCCTTGGAAAGTCTGGAAGCAAGTTTCACAAGCAAAACATGGCGGAGGCGGTGGATACTATGATTGAGAACACACAACTTCGCAAGTCCGGTTCTTTACAAGAATGTGAAGCTAAGGACAAATGTCTTGGTGGGGTTGGCATTATCACAACAATCCACCCTACAGACACTACAGATTCTCGAAAACGTCCAAACGACTCGTCCTTTAAAAATGTAAGAATGCATTCACAATTCATCATTTGATTGACCTTGGAAGTAATGATATTCTCCTTGAATAAGCATGTGGGTTTCTTAAAATATGTTGACTGTTTGGGTTGAAATCTCATAATCATATGTTGGGCGCGTAGGTTAATATATATTGATGGCATGTATGTGTGCAATTGGCTTTCAAGTGATTTGTTAATCCTAGGAATCATATTTTAGACGGGTTGGTAGGATTCAAATCTGCAGGGTCCAACTGAAAGACGTGCAAGGTTCCAAGGGGCAGAAATGGGAATCCTCAACCAGGGCATGCGACACAATTTTCGCTGCAACAATAGAATGCCACAACATGGACGCAACATGGAGGGAGGAGAAGGATGGACAAAGCCTCACCTCTCCCAAGCTCAACCTTTGCATTCAGGATGGCTGCCATCAACTCAGTGGAGCCAAGATGACAATGAGTACGATGAAGATGGGTATGTTATAGGTGTGCATACGCATAATTGGCATGATGGGGCTTTGAATGCAGCACATTGGCAAGAAGACGGAATAACATACAATTCGCAATTTGGAGGACCTTGGAGAAGTAGGGTACCAATTGGAGGACCGAATATGCCGTGGCTGCGATATCCGATTGACCGCGGCAATATCATGCAACCTATTTACCTCGATAGGGATCGAGAAGCCTATGCAATTCAACATCCACAACGGCGGAATATGTTCGAAGATGCTGAACGTCGTGGATATGGCAGGGCACCTCATCGGTATGTCACCAACCAACCCATTATCGCTAGCGGTCCTTCATTTTTTCCTCCATCCGCAAATATTGGGCAACAATATCCTTCAGTTTTCCCGGAGCAATTGCGAGCAACGGCACGCGGTAAGGAGTCATTCAATCGAGAGTCCTCTGTAACAGATAGCAACGCAAATGCAGAGGATACTGTACTTATAGCTAGATCCGCACAACCAACAGCATCGCCCAGGAAAAGATCCCGAAATGTGCAGTATGTTTATGATCCAGAAGAGGCTGATAGGATTGCACAGGGGGAGAAACCTCATAGAATTGAATGTGACAATACAGGAAGACCAATTGAAGTTGGCAGAGCTGGGTCCAAGTTTTTGGAGGTCTTAAGACTGTTGTGCATAGTATTTCTGGATGTGTCGATTATTAAGGTTGGAGATCAGAATGTTGACGATTATGCCAGCCTACGCGAAGAGGTGAATTCCAAATTTGTATACATTGGCCATGAAATTTCGGATGATGGGTTTAAAAAAGCGGTATCCAAATGCATGAAGGCAGAGCGCTCACGGTTGCATAAACTATACTTGACGCGACCCGACCGTGAGTGCCCCCCAAAGGAGCAACCTGATGTGTGGGACAGGTTGAAGACGTATTGGAATTCGCCTGAGTTTGGGAAGCTATCGAAGGTGGGTTTGGTAGCAACAAAAACCACAACAACATCTGAAGATATGTTGGTAAACACACTGAACTTGTCCGCATTATGCATTCTCATATTTATATTATAAAATTGCTAGCATTTTTTCTTATAAATCTTTCTCTTACCGCAAATTCTTATTTGCAGCTGGTTGCTCGCCTTGAAGCATTGGAAGGCATGATTACGGGATGTGGACCTTCTCGGGAGGATTTTATTGCTCTTATTTCTGAATTAACGATGCTGAATTCGAATGTAAAAGCGCTAACGGAGGTGATGGTGTCAAACTTGAAACATACACAAAATAATGTACAACCGGACTCGAAGGCAGATGGAGATAAATTCCTTGAAGCGAACACCCTGAATGGAACCACAGGACAAATCCGTCCTCTTGGCTCTCATTGCGAACCTGAAGCGGCGGAGCGCACTCACTGTTATAAGCGAGTGCAGTCTGGATCTCGCATCAAGGATGTTATTCGAGCCCGAAGCCCCCCGCATTTGGAAGCAGCTTGTAACATGACAAATCCACCACTCAAGAACACGCCTTATGTAAGACTTGCGACCCACGCGGTATCTAAACGTTGAGCTTCATGACAGGACGTTGCTCCTCCAATAATTTCAGCAATACTAATCATGGCTTGTGTTGTTATTATTTATGCACCCAGGGAACATGGACAAAAGGGGAGTTGGTGGATTTATTCCATCCTGATGAACCGGAAGAAAAAGTGGCCGAGTGCTGCATTGTTTCCGGCTATGCTGGAGAACCATTTCATGGGATGACTATTGCGCGAGGAATGTTTAAAGTTAATGTAGGCCGAATTTTGGTTCAGGATTGTCTATTGCTTGTGACTGTGGAGGACGACATGCCTCCACAGCTCACACTTTTGAATGTGAAACATGGGATGACGGTGTGGCCAGGAGACTATCTTCACCCGTACGAGAAAAGTTCAGAATAAATAATGCGATTTTAATATTTTGAATAAGTAGTATAAGTAGACGCACAAATATAATCATGTACAAGGTGTTCATTTTGGGCACACGAACTTGGTAATAAAATATGTTGTTATTATTTCAGGAATCATTTTTGCTCTGATCTATCTTGTTTATTCCATGTTCTTACATATATTAGAAACTTCCAACTGTCCAAATGTCGAATTTCATGTTGCAGATATAGTTTAAAGCTGAGTGATGTCCATGTGACAACACATAGATAAACCTGCAATTTTGTGTGCGTTTTGACATACTGCACCAAGCTTATGACAAAGTGGTTGGCAAAGCCATATGGGAAGTGGTTGGCTGAAGGCAGCAAAAAGCTGGAGCCAGTCAGATTCAATGCCTCCACACATTCTAGTGCAAGTGAAGTGAGTAGCTTCTTCACCTTGTCCATTTTTTACCTTTTCAATGTTTGTCCTTATCTGTCTTGAAGGACAGTCGGTGGGCAAAGGTTGTACCATTCTTGCAGAAGTTGTTGACAGTAAAGGAGATCACCAAATGTGGATGCGGATGTCCATGCGGAGATAGAAACTGTGAAGACTGTCCCGAAGCTTGGTGAGGAGATGGGGTTGAAAACCAATTGATAATGAACTTGCTTGTTAATTATTTCTCTGGTCCAGAAGAGATGTTTGGGTTCTTTGGATGAGAGTCCCTTCTATATCTTTTAGTGATGGTAAGGCCTTCAAAGAGTAGTAAAGAAATGCTGACATTTTCTGAGTGATTTGTGTCAGTTGCATGAGGCTTGGACTGCAGATCCTGTATGGGATGAAGTAGCGCTTGTAGAGATGCACCACATTGTGGATGCTTTCATGGCAGTTATGAGGTGTGTTAGCTTCTGAGCTTTAATTGTTTGAACGATGGTGCTCCTGTCATTTTATTTTGTCAGGAACAGGATGCAGCAGCCTTTCCTTTCTTCCTTTGTTGTGCTGGTTGTCGTGTTTAGCAAGTCTACTTCACAGTGCTAGTATCTATGTGTTGTTATCCACACATGAAGCTAAAATTCTTGTAGCTATGTTTATTATTTTCATAAGCCAATTACGGTGGTTGAGAAAATGGAGAAGTTGAAGAAAACTTGGTTACCCACTAACATTATAGAAAGCAGGGGGTCGATTGGTGATGGCTTTGTAGCGGCAGCAAGTCATGTATAGGTCTATGTTTTGAAGAATTAGAGCATCTTACAAGCGGGATAACAGTTTGAACCCTTGATGATTACCGTTGCCCCTACACTGCCCCTTTGGTCACCTTATTGCTTCCCAACATGTTTTTGGTGGCAGCAGTAAGTCAGCTGAAGAAGAAAATGAGGAGGTAATGTCAATACTGAAGAATCTAGAAACTGGAGACGAATACAAGAAGGAGGCCTTGGACAGCACCACATTTGTGTATAACTTGGGATTGTCAAAAATGCATCCTGCCCTCTTAATGAATGGCCTAGTTTATGGCCCTAATCAGGTACATCAACTCTTGCACTTGTGTAGCATTGAAAGGACTTCTCTCAGATATATAAGAAGGATCCAAAGTATTGTAAGTATAGGGCAGCAATTGTTCCTCCTCATTTGTCAAACATGTCAAGAAATGCGGATGCTGTTCCATACTATCCTAGCGTTTGGTGGGTGCTTCTAGTAGGAATTTATGGAAGATGTCCAATGGAGGTTAAATATAGTCCACATGAAGACTGCACCAGCTATCCATTTATGTGAATGTGAGAGTTCTTGTGCTTAATAATGTGTGGTGTATTATATTTCACTATTGTAATGAGAGGAGCCATTTTGAATAACCTCTCGATCGTCTGCTTTCAGGTCCTTGTAGCTGCAACTCAAGCGATGAATGAGGAGCTTCCTAGGTTGCAAGAAGGTGTTTACTATGGTCATATTAATCAGCGTACCGACATACTTGACAAGTTTCTTACAGAAGACGGAGAGCCATGGTATAATCCTCAGGTATGAAGTACAGCAGGTTGTGGAACATGCTGTGGTCGACTATTAAATGGTCTCTCTTGTACCACATGACTTCTATGTTCGATTTAGGTCATGGTTCGGTAATTTGTGATGGAGTACACACCCACTAGTCGTATTGATTTCACTATTTTATATTGTTACTACAGAAAGCATCACTTATGTCTTGTTTTTGTGCTGTTCTTTACCTTGTCAACACATACATCATCAACATGTTGGTTGGTCATTGGTTAATATTTGTGTCTGCAGATTCATTGCATCTCTATTTCTATCCTATCTATAATTTTTATCCAGGAATAATGACATCCATTCTTTCATCTCTTTGACCTACCTTCGTAGGTTTCATGACCTGAATCAAGGACTGCTATATATCAAGGAAGAAGTACCTCAGTCAGAATTATAGATAACTGAGACACATGAAGTTTTGCCTGGTTTGAACTTTTTGTTTCTTGTAACAGTCTTTCAGATACAACATTTCTCAAGTACCCTCATTTCATATGCAAGTTCTCATGTATAGGAGACTTGTGCTTTTTGATCACAGTTTGTTGTGGTTGCCAAAGAGGACCGCAAATATGTGGGCCTTGCCTACCCTGTAGCCCAAAAGGATCCTGTTCTTACAAGACTGCAATACCTGCATAATCCTGGAAGTAAGCTCTCCTACTTACATAGTCAGTACCTTGCCCTTGCATGTCTCATATCTTCCTGCATTTTCAATTTTCACCATTTTATTCCTTCTTTAGTAGGTAGCATAGCCCTTATGTTCCTCTATGGATTGGGGCTCTGTTATGGAACTCAACAAATCCAGCAACTATTTAGCCTATTCTTAGTGTATAAACTCCAAATTTTAGCCATTGCTTTGATTCTCCATTGCTGCTGATTCACCTGCCCTTAGAAATCAAGGCCTTGAGTGTGGGGAAAGAGCTAGTGCCTGTTTAGCACTAATATGGCATTGACTTACAATTTTTTGAGTCTGTGGGCTCTTTTTCTGTGCAGCCAAGGACGAGTTGAAGCCTGTGACACACTGGTTGGCACTCGACCTTACCCAAAGCAATGGCATTCGCCTCCTTCAACAGGCTCGTCATTATCTTGTAATGTCCAACTTCAATATTGTTAAAAATTATCTTGTCTTACCTGTTTCCCTTAGACCTGCTGCTGTGGTAGAGGTACTTTGGGACAACATGTATGGAGCTGCAGAATAAAATTTTAACAACTCTAGAGGTAGAGGCATTTACAACTGTGAAGTGTGCTTGCTGTGAGTGCATCAAATGTTTATATCATAACATTTTCGTACAACGTGTATCTGATACGCTTTCAAAACCCTTCGGTGCTCGCCTGAAAGGATTTGGAGTCAATGGCGGACCTTCCACAACTTTGTAGGCCGCCTTGGTATGCACAAATTGAGTTTCTCTGGGAAAGTCTTCCGTCTCCACGCTGAGAGTACTACTATTTTTGTCCATAATGGCCTCATTGTTGAAGTGGGAAATTTCAGGTTCGGAAAATTCCCTACGCAACGAATTTCCTCGTAGTAAGTGGCTCTTCAAATAGCCCTCATCTGTTTCTGGAGTTGCAACCCGGTTTGTATCGGGGCTGCAAAAACATGCACAAAAACACTTGATATAGGTGCATTTCATAATACAAGAACTTCAAGCAACACGACAATGAAGGAAGAAGAAAACGAGAGCCACATAAAAATTCTAGGTGTCTCTCCTGGGAAATGCAAGCAACGTTCAGAACTTGACACCTGAAGAGCACCCTGAACCTCAACTCCATATATAAACGGACAATCACAATCAAGAACAAACGATGAAGTTATCGTTCAACTCAACGGGACTTTTCGTCTGGAGTTGATCCCCTCTGATTTCCCATTGGTATTTTTGCATAAAAAATCAATAATCTCTTTCCACTTGTGGTGCATGCTCGGAGGTAGTATTTGAATTTGAATGAAGAGCAACCTATTTTGATTCATCGAGGGCCAAACTCATTTAGCACCTCTTGGCATGCTGCCAAATTGAGTTTGATCCTCAACAAACCAATGTAAGATGTTCTTCGTTCAAACCTTCACACCAATTCCAAGCATGCACTAAAAACTTATCGACCATGGCATGTCTTGTTTGCAAAACGACCAACTCCCTACCAAAAGTGTCATTGAATTAAAGAAGAACTCGAATAACCACTGTTTTCTAGACGAGTTTTCTGCTCGGATGTGTATTGTGATTGAAAACTCTTGCAGTAGATATCTGGAGTTGCAAGCTCTCAAATCAACTATAGCATCGCGAGTTGCAGTTGCACGGACTTGTAGCATAGCATCGTAGTCTTCTTGTCTTAAAGCACTCAAACTAGGGTTTGCAAGTGAGGCTTCCTCCTGTCTCATATGCATGATCGCTTTCTGGTCCTGCATGAGTGAGAGTTTCCAAGGCGGTCTTTTATACAGCTCTGATCCTCTAGCGAAACTGCTGTACTTGTGATGATTTTTTGAGGTTTGCGAAAGCTTAACGGGAGGCTGATGAATCGAATGCATATATTGGCTTAACCACTCTCGCTCTTTCTTATGACTCTCCAGTATTTCATGAGCTTTTCGCATCTCCTCCTCTTGTATCTCCTCATGCAATGCTTGATATCTTCTGCAACCACATAAGCATTTCAAAATATAGGTATGATTGAGAAGAATAAAAATTAACAAGTTAATTATCTATGATTCAGAAACTTAGGATCATCAGCTCGAGAGCTACTTCGTATTAACATGGCTTCGGGTGATTGACTGCATGCTCTGTGTAGCTCTTGGAATTAGGGCTAAAATGTCACATGCATCAGAGCACATGAATAACCTTCCATCTTCTCTTTCTTTTCTTTGCAAATTGTCAATTCGAGGTAAACTATTCTTAAGCTTACGTTTCTAAGATACCTTTTATGGAATGTTCACACGCACCTGTATCTCAGGGTACTCATTTTGGCATTGGCCATCCTGCGGCGCTCCACACTTAATCTTAGAACTCCTACCACACCCGCTTTTATCCGTTCACACCCCATAGCCTTGTAGTTTTCTCCTTCTCGCACTTGGTTGATTTGTTCGGGTCAGGGAGCACTATATCTGAACATCCTTAGAACTCGACGATCTTCCAGGTGCGTTATCCAGGAAGTTTCGGGAAGTATCGTCGCACATTCACTGATTCTATAGCAATCCAGGGGGGATTCTCGACCAACGTGACTCTCTCCATTATGAAATAAGTGAGTTCACAATTTTAGAGAGTTCAACATTGACATGCATGTGCCTCCAACTGATCTCAAATAGAATGTCTTCATATCCTTAAGATCATCAAATTCAATAGGGTTCTATTCTTGAAAATTGGCTAGTTGATGAAGCAACAAACCATAAGCCAGTCTATGATAGGTTGGAGTTTTATTTGTGACTTGACAACCTTGACATAATCTTAAGCTTGAGCACAACGAATTAATAGATCTACATGTGCACACAGAGAAAATGCGTCAAGGCCTCAAGGATGCAATATGAGAATTTCAAAGCGTCAAGAGTTCACGCAACTTAGCATCTGGAAACTTCTTGCAGGAAATTTGTTCCAGATTTCCAAAGCTCTTTACAAGGACAAGGGTTGACGCATAGATGGAAAATGACCATATCTGCGATGATTTTTTAATATGAACATCAAGACGTATGCGATGGTAGAATACGGACACATATAGAAAGGAGCACGAAGGGATAGCTGAAGTGTGGAGAGATCCAAGCCAAACCGATTCATGCCAGGATCAGATTATCGAGTGCAAGAGATCATAACGCTTTGCGATGATGCATTGAAAGGACTCTGCGATTTTGTCAACTTGCAACACAACATTCATAAGATGCAACAACATGACCCTAACTCTACAAAACATTGAACTCCACCGCTCTACACAGAGATTGCGGTATGACGTGGGATGCGTGGATGTGCCAATTGGAAGCAAATCCGGTAGTGGTGACCATGTGGGTGAGTATGTATCCAAATGCCACCTCCGCAAGGGAAGCGGTCATGTTTTTGATGTGTTGTGAGCTCATATTGTGGTGTTTACTCCACGCAATGGTTGCCACTCCAACACAAACTTTGCATGCACATCAGTGATGTTTATTTTGATAAAAGTGAATTTTTTTATTTTGTTGTTCTTCTAAAATTGCGTTCGTGGTTGACACATTGACCAATTTGTTTAACATTTGGACACTCTCATATTTTTTTGAAGTTTTTAAAATTCTTGGGACGATTTACATAGTCCGAATTCAAGGTGGCTTGCCTATCATGGTTTGCACATTTTGACATGAAAATTGGTGAAGTTGCTCAACTATTAAGTTGTTCCCATCTAGTGAATCACACAAGCACTTTGCTCACTTTCTAGGTGAATTTGATTGGTCAAAAGTCTTTTTCAGGAGATAAAACAAGGCTTTTTCTTGTGCATCACTTCTTTTAATTTCTACAATTTAAAAATCCAAAGAGTCATCCATGCTCATTTTCCCCTTTTGAAACCACTCATCTCTCATGTTTCAAGATCCTATGGATAAATTCCATTTTAACCTCAGAACTTGTCGATGAAAATTCCACAACCAACATAAAGTGAAATGTACTCAAAGGGTTGGGAAGTAAAAAAGGGTAAAGCCCACCTATAATGGATGGGACATGCATCAAAGGCACAAGATATGTATTTTCAAATCAAAACATTCATGTTTTTACAATCGATGGCATAACTTGAGGTTGGGCACTACAATGCTTTCACCATGTATGAACAAAACCAAATAAAGGGTGTCTTGTTTACCGCAATGTGTTAACGCCACAAAACATAGTCTATTGACGATCAAAGAAGGTGCATCCGGCTTTGCAAATGTAAAAATATAAGACCAAAACTTATAAATAAACTTGTTATTCTTGTATTGCTCTCATACATATAATGGAAGATGTGGTGGTGGTGATGATGAGGCCATTGGCCCAACATTCTTCACTGTTCTTGCCAACATAAGAATTTAAAGAAATGGGCATATGCCAAGATTCCTCCCTCAAACAAACATGTGACAACAAAAAGAGGAAACAAATATGGACAGGTGGGGGGACTACAAGTTTGGTGGGTATGGTGGGAAAACCCTAGGGTGGAGTGGCAAGCATGGAGCCAAGGTTACGATATGACATGGGCAATGGAACAAGGTAGGATAATTTGATAAAAAGAAAAGAAACATCATTTTTTCTTAATGCGCTTCATGGAGGCATGGTGGCAGGTCATGGGGGTTCCAGAGCATGGGGCATGGGCATACATGTATATGGTACATACGCATGGGCATGGGTGTCTGGGGTTGAGTTCACCTTGGGTATTAAGCTAATTCACATGCACAAGTGTGACGGGTCCAAGCTTGCAAAGAACACGAATACACGAGTTGCCTTTAGACATGGTGCTATGTTGAGAAAACCTTGCATAGAATGGAGATATGTAAGCTAATAATATCACTAGAGTATTTTTGGAAGCCCAAATCGGACCCATTGGACGTTTAAGAAATAGAAAACTTTCTGAGCAGTTCATGAGCCAAGGGTTTCGCAGTTGACCTGTTTGACACTATGTATTTGCCATATCCACAACAAAATTCCCATGTTTAGCACACTAAGTTAATGTACATTAATCTCACTAGTCTCCCTCTTCAAAACCCATGAAGACCGTCAGAATGTGAGCACTCCAATTTTAAACTTTCACATTCTTGAATAACAAATCCTTGGCAGTACAACAGAATTGTCAATACCAACTGACAATGAAGTTTCAAAAACATAGAAGGTGTAGGGTGGAGCCATTCCTGAACCCTAATTTACAAAATTACAAGGTTGGAAGACGACGTTCTTCCACTAGATGGCCCGTTACTCATTGATTTCTTGCAGTGTTACATAAACATCTCGTACCAAGCTTCCACGTTTCACAGTCACCTGCACAAGCATCGTAACCAGTGTTTAGGAGAAACATGCGCTGGTAAGTCCACAAGGTTGAAAATAAATAAAGACATGTGCCTAGCAAGCTGTTGGTATACAAGTAGCAACAATCAACTTTTCTTTCTACAGAAGTTGTCAGGGGTCCTGGAAGTGACTTATTTACCCTCAATTTATCTCCAATTTGTCGCTCATCACAAGCTGCTACTAAATCCTCTACGCGACTCAATGTCTGCATACATATGAGGAAAACCCAGGTATTAGAGGTTTAGCGAAAAATTGACTCCACAATAGCATCACCATCAAACAATCAACCATCAGAATAACTTAAGATTTACAAGAACAACAACAACAATAAGCACTCACTAATTGATCAACATGAGACCGATCCACTCAAAAGACAACAATCAACTCAAGAGCCAATTTTGAATTGATGTCGATTGTAAATCAAAGTTTTTGGAAATCAGAAATACCTGGCCATTGATTGCAACAATGATATCTCCAAGTTGAATCCTACCAAACAGGTCTCGCTTTGTAGCTGCGCCAGCACATACAATTCATGTTCAGGCACACCATAAAACATGCAGAATAACGTTGACAAATTCCACGACCCACAAAAATATTTCTCTAAATGACCACTACACTAAACATCTGATTTAACCTAACCCAAAGCGTTCATCACTAATGCAAACTAATTGTCTTGCAATCACTGAGTGGTGACTACAGAGGCCGTCTCATGACAAGTCATAAAGACCACTCCAATAGAGATGGCACACCAATTCTAATGCCACACTAAATTAGATGTTTCATGTACCTCCCCACATTAGACATAACACCTTTTTATATGCAAGACATTCTTGAGCAAACTTTTGGAAATGCCAACTTGACGAGCACATCCTGAACCTTTAACCCCTGACGATTCATCCCTCCCCAACAAAAATTTTGCTTGAAAATATAAAATAGAGTTTGGCTTCTTGTGACGGTAAATCCATGATGGACACATGAAATTCAACTGTACAGATGTTTGAAAGGCTCTGTTTACAACGAGCCATCCAGGTGTCCAGAATTCAGAGATTATAACATTTGAATTGGGGTGGGGGGGAGGGAGTGATGAAGAACTCACCTAAGAGGCCAGCCTTTGCAGCAGCACCACCCTCACTTAATCCAAATATCAATACACCATTAACTCCAAGTTGCTTAGCTTGACTATCATTTGCACACATTATGCCCAAGCCTGGTCTTACAACCTTCCCTTTTCTAATCAGTTCATTGACGACTCTTCGTACTGTGTCAACAGGAATGGCAAACCCCACTCCTGCACTTGCACCCGAGGGAGAATATATAGCTGTATTCACTCCTATCAAACGCCCTTGACTATCCAATAAAGGACCCCCTGAATTCCCAGGGTTAATGGATGCATCTGTTTGAATGACACCCCTAATTGTTGCACCGCCTATTGATTGTATGTCTCGTCCAACCCCAGAGATGATACCACTTGTCAAAGTTCTATCTAACCCAAATGGATTACCAATTGCCAGTACATGCTGTCCAACTTGCAAAGCCTGCAATGTACAAAATCACAAGAGGAGAGACACTATTAGGTTACAATCCCCCCCCCCCCCAAAAAACAAAATGACAGTTCAAGAATTACTTCAACATCAACCTCTATCTACCAAGAACTCCCAATGTCAGCCACGAGTCAACATGAATGTATTAACATTCCCAAGCGAGCCAAAAGTGGTCACTTACTTTTTCAATACCTCCTAACTCCTACTTGTCATGGTCTTTTTTCCATTTTTCTGCTCCTTTGAGGGTAATCACACAAGCTTCCTACACATAAAAGGTTATCTCTCTACCAAAGCATGTGACCTAGTATTTTATGATTTTTTTTTGCTTAAAACCTCTAGTTTTCCTTCTTGTCATGAAGGAAATTACTATATGAAAAAAGTAACCAGGTATAAGAAAACTGTTTCCATTTTCCATCATCTTGTGCAACGGGTTTTTAGCCAATCCAAACAAATACCAAAAAAAAATTTGGTTGGAATAATGGGTTTAACCTGAGATGATCCAACAACGATGGGCTTCAGCTTCGAGGCCGGTGCAGAAATCTTCAAAACCGCAAGATCCTTATTCTTCGCCACACCCACAACTACTCCCTCCCAAGTGGTAGCATCCGCGAGCGTAATTTTAGCTTTATTCCCATTCATAACGACATGATAGTTTGTCACAACATGGCCATCTGCATCCCACAAAAAAGCACTTCCAGTGCCCCTGGGTATTTCAATTGGGTTCATTGACATGCCGACATTTGCAGTCGTGCTTGTTGTGATGTTCGCCACTGAGGGCCCACAGTCTTGGAAAACCTTGACTGTGTTGCGCTCTGATTCCAACCACCATCCTATAATTCACCAGTTCATTGAGCATGAAAATGTCAGTCTACTTCCTGATTGCAATACCACATACCTCACTATCTTCCATCAATGCTATAAGTTACAATGATAATTTAGTTTACCTAAAACTGCCCAACCGTGAAATCCAACACTAAGGTAGACGTGCCTACTACAGTTACTTTCAGGAGGCTTGGCCCCTTCTTATGTGCGATAGATTTCGGGGAAAACCTGGTCGGTTAACAAATCTTGTACGAACCCAACATCATAAGACTGAGATCAAGGTTATGATTTGTCAATTCGTGACGAATCTTCAAAGAGCAGATATGCGATCTTCTCAAGTGTTTGGTGTTGAGGTGGTGTAAGATTGACTTTTTGACTATCCCAACCCATCATATGATACATTAGAACAAAATTGCAAGTATTCGTTTTAGGAAAATTTCAAATCAATTTACACCCAAAAGTAGGCGTTTGAAGGAGGATGGTATTTGATCAAGGCATGTCTCTCTTTACCTTCAAGGCCTTACACTCAATATCCACAAAAAAACCCTAAGAAAAGCAGGTTTTACAGGAAGTGTTAGGGTTAAAACCAATTTCCACACTTTGCTCGCACAGAGCAATGCCCCTACTTGGTCACAGACACTACTCTCTTCTGAATTTTTAAAGTGAAAGATCTTTGTCTCGAATAAGCTAGGAGCAGATTCCACTTATAAAGTGTTTGTAGGATTTGAAACTGTGGCAATGATTCACATACCTTCAGCAGGGGAGACTTCTTGCAGAGATGAAGCTGAGGAAAGGCTGTCCTCGTCTAATCCTAGCAGAAACCGCTGCAAAAGTTGTTGAGCTGAAAGGGGGATGTAATCCTGTGTCTCCTTCAACCGCTCCACCAACTCACGCCTCTCCAGACAGTCACGGTAATCCACTCTGCCGGCGTCCAGTATCTGAATTCGGAGAACCAGAATCGAGAAAATCTCAGAAACACGCTTCCCAAACACATCTCCTTAGGATAGGGTATGAAATTCTCACATATTCCAATTGACCCAAACCAACGTCTGCACACCTCAAATCCTCCTTCCTTGAAGCAATTTGAAATGCATACGCCTCAGATCTTCCTTGCTCCAATAAATCCAACAACTAAGTAGAGGTATCTACGCCGATTCTCCGTTTCTCACATCACATGCCATATGAGTACCTCAAAGAAGTGAAGAGAATGATTGCCTATCAAAATCATGTGATCTCAAGTTATCAGAACCATAATCAAGTAATCTCAGAGACGCGCGTTCCATACAATTTCCCTCGCATAGCATTGGAATTCTCATGTATTTCAAATCACAGTCACTTGACCTACCACAAGGTCGTGGCGTTCCTTCTAGCTTTCCCAATGCACACACACCAAATCCTCCTTACCTCAATAAATTCACCGCTTCTGAAATGATAGATTCACATCGCATGTGTTCAGAATCGGTAATTTCATTGAAGTTACGGAGAATTTGCATATGTCATCGATTCCGAACCGCATGATTAATGAGTAGAGAGGATGCTCATACGAAATTAAATAATATAGATTAGCTTCGCAACATATGCCATATGAACCTTACAGAAGTGGAAAGATTGACTACCTTCTTGATTTGGCTTGCTTTCAAGGTGTCGATGCTGGGGACATCATTGGCAAGGGACGAATCGTTCTCTGTAAATGCAACAGCTACGCCGTGCGTTGTGCGCGCGCTAGTCTTTGACCACGACTTTCTTCCATTGAGCTGAGGGCTAATTCGCTTCAAACTCTCTCCACGAAATTGACTAACGAGTCGCCCACGCGCGATGGAGGACTCTGCCGCTGATTTCCTCGACGTCGGAAGTGCTACAAGTGTTACAGGTTTCGAAACAGGCGCATTACGCAGCAAAGCTCGACCGGCTTGACGCGAGGAGAGCGCAATTGGCGCCTTGCAGAGCACGGAAAACGTGGCCATGTTGAAATCACTGCAAAACCCAACCCATCTCCGAAATTCACTAATCCACTCCAAACTTGAAGATCCGAGGTTAAAACCGCAACAGCAGTGTCTCGTTTAATGAAAAATGATGGCTGAGAAGCTAAGATTACTATGAATGCCCCATCACACGAACATAGTGCCCACAACAACAAATTCTCAGAAAATCCGTCGGCTGCAAGTGCATACACTTGGAGCGAAATCGAGGTTGTGTTGGACATGTCCACGTGCCCCGAGCTCACCACAAACCGCAGTAAGAATGACTCATAAAATCCGTGAGATTGCGAATTACAACACAGGGGCATCATCTCGCAGGATCATATGAATATGATAAAGCAACTGTAAAAATCAGATGGCTGAGAAGCAATTATTACTACGACTGCCCCCATCACACAACAAGTGCCCCAAAAATACATGTTCACATGAAACCACAGATGTAATCCTCGAAACAGCGCTTACATACAACTAGTGTGATATTGACCTTGGGTTGGACATATCCACATGCTCTCGGCTTAAAACCAGATGGCTGGAAAATCATATACCTGTAAGAAGAAATGTCCACGCCTGCGATTCTCAGATGTAATCTGTGAGGTCGCGAATTGCAGCACAATAATGGTTTGAGCTTGTGAGGGACGATTGTGAATATCCCTCAAAAATTGTGCCCACAGGGTCATTCCACAGGATTATATAATGTGGAAAAGATGAGTGATGCCATATGGGACGGATCAAAAAGTGCAGCGGCGGGACGGCAGAAGTTCATGCCTTCGTTCCCAATTGCATCTGAGTTCGCGTTGCTTTGCGTGAGGAAGAAGGATGTCGACGTCTCTCTCGCCGCTTCTTTCTTTTTCTCAAAGTCTGACCTTTTGGCGTTTCTGTGTGGTGTGTGTCTTCCCGCCACGTGGAACACATTTTACATTAAAAAAAAAGATACTGTAAGTTAAGTCGGTATGTGAAGGTCAGTTCTAACATTCCATAGTCGTAAAATTAGAGACTGCAGTTGTGCCAACACCTTGAAAAGAACAACTTCACTGTCGGTAGCAGAGTTGGGGAAGTTTTTGAAGCCTTAGTGGCTAATTGCCGGCAGTTGCTACGAAGGGTCAGATTTTACCCAATTTACATCGGCAAGAGCCGGTCTTCTGTAAAATTAATCGGCCAATTGCCTATATTTTCATATTTTCATTGGCCAATATCCGATTAAATGGAATTCATATCGGCACTAATTGTTTAAAAAATGCATGAAAAGTTATTAGAAATCATTTCTTAGTACAAAATCTTGAAAAGTGAAAAGATAGGCATGTTCAAAACTTTAAATTTGAAGAGTTTAAAAAGTTTGAAGAGTTTAATTCTTGGCAAGAATTGAACCTAGCAATGCCTTCACTGCTTGAAGGCCAAGGGTCCCCCAATTCTTCATAGAAGCAATTGGATTTGGCCATGGAAAGGTTGCATAATTCAAAAAGTTTAAGGCTTAGGGTACTTCCTCAAGTGCATCATCAGATGCCCCATACAAATAGCGTTCTGGATGCTTCCGGCTGAAATCCAGTAACTCACAAGAAGAATCGGCTACATTTCCGGGACATTTTCTGGTCCATCGGCTAATTGCCGGAGGATTGAAATTACAGTCGGATTGCCATCCGATGGTTGGAAATTTGGACCGGCCATGAGGGGAAATCCATCGGCTGATAATGAACTAGCCGTCGGTTTTCCCCGAACATAGGTCGGTAGGTAAGTCGATTCTCAACAGAAAATACTAATTCTTCTTCTTGGGGGACGTTAAAGTTCCCCATCGAACTTTTAGGGGGCAGGTCACACCAAAAACAAGTTGCCCGCCCCCCACGCCGCTGACCAACCACAAAAGGATGAAATGGACGGAAGGACGTGCCATGGTTTGGGTCACGTCATTCGAGGGTGTGAAACTTGTCATTCGATGGTGTGGGCCTCGTCATTCAAGGGTGTGGGTCTCATCGTCATTCGAGTGTGTGGGTCTCATCATTCGAGGGTGTGGGTCTCATCGTCATTCGAGTATGTGAGTCTTGCCATGGTTTAGGGTTGGTGTCATTCATGGCGATCCTTCACTCTCAAGTGCAAATCTTTCTCATCATTGTGTTTTTTCGGTGAAGGTTAATGATTTGAGAGTGGTTGTTGTAGGATCCGTGAGAGATTAGACATGTTAGGTGATGGATTGGACAGTAGGGGTGAGATTGAGTGACAAATTAGATGTGCTTAGGTATTGAATGTACCCTATCCTCGCCATCTAGGGTTTCGAAAAGTAGTGTGGTGTGTACCCACACAAGCACAAAGGTGCGGTGGAGGCTCCGAGGTACCGGCGGTTGAATCTAGTGTCGATTTGAAGGAGGGCATTTGCGAGCAGTGTGGTGTGTACTCCGACTGCTTACATTGTGGCCGATTTGGTGAGTATTTGTACATTACATCCTGCTCCATGTCACCCTTCCACGTGTCCACCTATACATAGAGACGTTGTAGAGAGCTCCAAGATTGAGAGATTGAAAGAAGGATCATTCCATTGGTGGATAGGAGCCTCTCACTCACGCTTGTTCACTCAAGTCTACTTCACACTAGTTGAGCTTCCAGGTTTTACGGGGGTTACAACACTTACATCATTGCATCTTGAGGATCACAGTTAGAGCGATAATGAGAACTCTCGATCAAACATCTGATTGGTTTGAGGATTGGTCAAGCTCTCATTAGTTTGAGCTTATTCGGACGAAAGCTTGTCAATCCACTACAAGAAATCGTAGTCCAAATTGACACACAATCAACTATTTTTTGCTGGTTTCAACAGATTTGGGAAAACAAATGCGAAATAGATCCAATGTGGCACCCAAATCAACAGAGTGAACATTTATCTATTTATTTCTGCAGAGGAAGATGATGGTGGAGTGTGAGAATGTACATACATACTATTTTCAAAATTGACTGTACTTATTGTTTTTTGAAGCTGTAAATATCTAGAATGGTATTTCCATCCTAGTTTGTTCAACACTTGTTATGCATACGTTTGCAGGTGAGATAAAATTAGCAGCGTGTATCTTATATTAAATTAGCCTTGTTGTGATTAAATTTTAAACTTGGTTTTGTGTGGAGTATTTGAATTAGAAAAATAAAATCACCATAGTTATTGCATTGAGAAACCCTTACTTTGTACAGTTAATTTTTTTATAGTGCAAACTCATGATTCACTTTTAAATGCCTACATTAATCCTCAAATTTTGTAATTTTGGATTTAGGGGTCTAGGGTTTAGGGTTTGGGTTAAATTAATTTGCAAAATATAGCCTTTCATTTACCTTTTTTCACCCAAAGCAGTAAACCTAACCAATTACCAAGGTTCAATCTTAAACCAAAAACTCTTTTCATTTCCATTTGTGTGTGTTGCTCCGGCTACGCATCGGAAACAACTCCACCCAATCTATCCAACCGGATAGACAACCCATTCGTATCCGTACCTTGTTATTAATCCATGCCTAAACATAGCCTTTTATATACCCTGTTTTACCCAGATTTGCAAAATTCTAACGTAACTCAAGAATGAAAAACATATTCACAATGTACTAAAGTTTTATTTGCGATTGGTTGAAATGTGATACTATTGTGTAGAGATTTTTGTAAATTTCCTAGTTGCTTAATTTTAGAAATTTGAAATTCTAAGTGTCTTTTACTTTGAAATCTTCAAAATCGAGGGTGATTCAATACAACGACAAATGATAAATGAAAATTTTACAAGACATCTCCTTTTAATCGGATCACGTGTGCATCAAGGTAACTTCCCATAGACTAAGCAGTAAAGATTCCACATAACAAAACGTGCATGGTTTAGGAATAATTATGGATGACATCTCTACATTGTCCCCTAAAAAACACGCTCGTGCAGTTAGAGAATAAGTATGTACAACTTATTCCTACAAAGCTTTTTTTACCAGTATATGCTTAGTGCTAGAATGTCGTGCAAAAAAAATGTCATATTCCCTATGGTGAATGCTTCACAATCATGGATATAGAGTATTAGGGACTAATTCTACTGGGTCTAGCTTATTCAGTTCACTACAACAGCGTAACAGTCACTAAATGAAACTACATATAGTGTTCAAGAAGTGTACATATTGTGCACAAACAATACAAAGATATAAATCAGCACATAGGCCGTTACTAGAGGATATTGCACATACTGTTCGTGATCAAGAAAACGCTAATAACAAATCAACTTCACTGTTATTGTTATTATACGTTATGACTATGAGTTACTTCTCCTTTGATGACTCGCCCAGGTCTCTGTCGAATAAAGGATTCACCTCTTCCATCACTGGTTGGAAAATGTCATGTCTTTGTAATTGCCTCCTTGTTGCTAGTGGTGCCTGAAGTTCCTCTGGGAACATCACTTGGGCCTGTAGACCTTCATGGTATGCCGTCCTCCCTAGTCCAAATAACCCATTGTCACTTTTCGTGCATGCATTTCTGTCAATCCTGCGTCCTCTCACCTCGGTCCTGCACACTACTTTCCAACCTAGACACAATAAATCATTCGAGAAAAATACCTGGTGCACATGGATGGGGAATGCAAAAGACTCCTTCCCGTATGGTATCATTCTATTGAAATTAGCCACTGTAAACCCCATGCGATCCTTCCTCACTGTGGCATTGGTGCCTGCATAGTTCGCTTTGACCCACTCGCACACTAGAATGATTACGGAATGGCTGCTGTAGTCCAACTCGACAATCTCTTGTAGACTTCCAACGTACTCAACCTCAGCTTGATCAGGGTTTTGATCCTGTATTCCTGATCGCCAGGGCCTCCTGAATATAGTTGCCACGCCCGAATCACATGTTGTGAGCGACAGTTCCGCTGTCTTCACTTTGTAGTGGCTTCCATACGCTGTTATTGCATGGAATTTCTGGACCACTAAAGAAGGTGGTTTCGAGGAGTTGATTACATTCTGCGGCACTTCAACATTGTTGTTCAGGCATGTCTGCACTTCAGCTTCGAACCAGTCGGCAAAACTTGGAAGCTCTGGTATCTCCAACGGATATGGCGCACCCCGACGACCATTTCGGCCAGGGTGTCTACTTCTGAATCTTCGCCTTTCTTCACTCCTTTCCTCGAATAATCTCTCGTACCGTCTGCACACATTTTGTTGGAAAATGTGAGGCATCAAACACTGAAACGTGGATTGTGACAACTGAATTCATAACAACCTGTCTGTAAGGTCAAATAGCAGCATACATGGTGTTCCTAATGAGAGCATGCGACTTACAGTAATTTGTCATTGACCTGGTTTTTTCAAAACGTCCTGGATCTCATATCAACATTGTGAAACAAACAGGTTTGAATGCCAAAGACCGACTTCTAAAATTACCGCAATTCCTACTCTACGGTATATAAATCAAGGGAGTAAGAGTCTCACAAAATAGGTATGTTTGGGAAGCACTAACTGAATTCGTCAATAAGTACATGTTTCAAATATACTAAGTAGCCACTGTACTTACAGTCTATGCTCTTCGACATGCTCGGCATTATCCAAAACGAAGGAGTGCATCCATTGTCGCTCCTCCTCCTGCAATAACCGTTTTCTGCCTTTCCCTTCTACTTCTTCATCATTCATATGTGCATCTTCATTGCTGTCCCAAACTCGGCGATCGGTTGCTCTGTACTCGGCCATGTACTCTGTTACAAAACCCAACGCTTCTTCCACTTCATACCCTAAGGCAATACAACCCTCAGGACGGGCAAGGTTGCGCACCATGCCTTTCAAATTTTTGAAGTATCTTTCGTAGGGATACATCCACCTATTAGTGACAGGGCCACATATGAACAACTCCTACACCAGGTGCCACGTCAAGTGAAACATGATATCAAAAAATTGGGGTGGCATCTCTTTCTCAATGAGACACATGGTTTCTGTGCAATCTTCTAGCAGTTCCCTCTCATCTAATGGCTCAATAACTCGGGCACATAGTTTCTGGAACAATCTACTGACTCTAACAACTGCTCCCACCAATTTTTCATTCCCTATGTTGCGCAAACACAATGGAAGAATTTACCGCATTAATATGTGGTAGTCATGGGATTTGAGACCGCTGAGTTTTCCTTTGCTTATCCTCTTGTGCAATGAGCTAACATAATTAGTTGGCGTCTTCAGCGACTTCAATGTCAACAAAAACATTGCCCTATCTTCTGATGACAACACGTATGACACATCAGGAATGAAAAATTTGTCGTTGTTTGGACCTGCGCTTTGCAACCACTGATGGGACCTGATATTTCGCACTTGCATGTCCACTCGTGTTGACGGGGTATCTTTTTCACCAAAAATAGTTTTCACGATGTTTTCACACACGTTTTTCTCGCAGTGCATCGGATCAAGGCAATGGCGAACCGGTAGATCCTGATGACCCCAAACAAAACTCAGATTGTTGCATTCACAGAACAATACAATGTGTTCGACAAAAACGCTAGCTTCTGTGTCCTTTGGTTATATTTGTCCTACAAGAAGAGATTACAGAATGGTTTCATTTTTAGGATTTATGTCACGGCTCCACAATCACTGCTTTCAGAAAATTTCAAAACACACGGAGTTTTTTAACATTTGTTCCTGTTGCTAGAAATTTGAACACAAAGCTGACACGGTTGAGTTATATTGGCCGCACTCTGATAACCTTGACTCACTGTACAGTTTAAAAAAGTATGTGCATTTTAAAAAAATGAGCTTAAGGCAACACGATGGTTTCAAACACGGTCAGTTCACTGCATCATTTGCACAAAACGAGACAATATACACATAAATTATTCCTTGACTACAACACTTCAAACGACCGAATTAGACAACACAAATGTACTGAAAATATATGAGTGCAGTGTACCCAATTTTTCCATGAACACACGGTACTTGAATACATATGTGAAGCCTTCTGTCCTCAACAAATTTAGAATGTACTGTGTTATGCTTACCTTCCAATAAGGAAGTTCAAACAATATACTCGCTCGTTTAACACCATGGACCTTCACGGGGTCATTGTCGTCATCAGCTTCTCCTCCAAATTCCAAAAATGCAACACGTTCTTCCCCACATTCCATGATGTCCCGTCCGCTAGGCCTCCCGGGAGGTGGGTTCACCGTTGAATGTTGCTCGTGACCTTCGAAATCGATGACCTTCATAGAGCAATCGCCTTCCTCCCATGTACAACATCTTCTTTAGCACATTAGAGTACTCGGAGTACGTGTCAGGGCCACAAAGTGGGCATCCCACAATTCCTTTCACTTGTTGTCATGCAATGAGGCCATAAGCCGGGAAGTCATTCACTGTGAATAATAGTGCCGCACGCAACTTGAAGTTTCGTGAACCTACAGGTTTAGCCATGTTCACCGCTGCAATGCCATCCCATAGCTTTTTCAACTCTTCTACTAATGGCCGGAGGAAGACATCGATTGTCTCTGAAGTGGGAGCCTTCTCCCCTGGAATAAGTATTGTCAACGTTATGAAAAATTTCTTGGAAGCCAACCAAGGGGGGAGGTTGTACATGACCACCAATATTGGCCATGTGGAATGTTTACTTGACACATTACCATATGGACAAATTCCATCCGCTACTAACCCAAGTCGCAAATATGTTGGAACACTTCCAAAATTACCGGGCAAATTGTCTAGAGCCGCCCATTGAGGACTATCGATTACTGACCACATCTTCCCGTCTACTGACTTCTGATCAACATGCAATGCTAACAATTTGGCAATTTCGGGGCATCTGTACATGCGTCGAAGCATGTCTATGAGAGAAAAGTAATGCACAACCTTCACAAGTATGTCATTCGACCCAAGGATATACCGTGGTTCATTGCATGTAGGGTACTCTCTACATGCTTCGTAATTTGATCCTTCGTACAGTACATGTCCATTGGGGCAGCAGTGGACTGCTCTATGCCGTAGTCCCATCTTCAAGACCATGCGCTTCACATCATACGTGCTTCGTGGGAGACAATTTGAAGATGGTAATAAGTCCTCTCCCAAGTATTTCAGTAGGGCGTCCATAAAGTTGTGCAACACAAAATAGAGATTTACCAGTGTCATGAGGACAACGCCGCTCTGCATTCTGGATTGGGTACATCCTTCGTAAACTGGTTCGCCAGATTCTTGTAGTAAGTCAGCAAAATCTTCGACATTCGGATCCAATCCTTTGTACAGCCGAAGTCCTCCAAGGGGGTATCATCTTCTCCAGAGTCATACACTGCAACGTTCACCTCGTCAGCCCACGCATACGCTTCTTGCAACATTTGTTCTATTTCGACTACTGTTCGTCGGGGCCATACAAAAGCATGTCCGTCTTGGTCACCTCCCTGTGTGTGATACAATTCTTCAGCCATTCGGAGTGGCCTAGTCACAGGCCCTCTAATATTTCGTCCATCCCGTGTCTGCCACGCACAATGCATCATACAATCAATCCACGACGTGGTGCACATACATGCTGCCAACACATTCTCCCAATTGGGCTACCTGTTTTGAAAATTAAAAAGCAACAATGACGGGTTGGACAAAACGTAAAGAGCCAAGAATCTTATAATGACAGGGTATGGCAAGAATGGATCCTTGCCATTCTTCCTGTGATGTCTTGCGATAGTGTCAAATTTTTGCACTCTCACTCCACAGCATGTTCGACATGCACAAGGATATTGTGTTAATCCTTCTCTACTTGCTATGGACCTCTCTATATGATAAGCCACACATTGTCTACGGGGCCTCATATTACCCTGCTCATGTACCGAGCACATCAAAATAAGTTGAATGCAAATAAGACACCTTCAACAGAGTACACGGAGCTTTTAAATTACTCCACTCATTCAATGACTCCCATAATTATAAGTGGAACAACATCCCCTATTATGGTGTCCCAGGACATTCTTTACTATGATAAATTCTCTTCCTACCAAATATGAAAACTGCTCAGAAAGAAATTTGAGTAAAATCACACTCCAGTCATCGCAGAGGACAAATCTTCGTCCAGGTAATTTGTATTATTGGATTCGGGATCTGCCAACGCTACCTGATTGTTTCTGTTCTCAAGATTGTCACAGAAGCAGAATCCTGGAGGGAAGATGGGTATAGATTTTGGCTCATGGCCACATGCCAGACGTTTTTCCCTAATTATGGCGTCCAATGACAACCCATAACAGCAATAACAGTCTGTAACAGTACAATGCACTTCTCAGAATGGACGTAAGTTTAATGGGAACGATGTGTTGAAGTAGGAGAATGCTTACCAGGGTTTTGTCTTGTAATTGCACTGAACCACAGCAAGCAAGCAACGATCACAGCATGTACCCTGCGTAATTTCGGAACTCCTTAACAGTTGCATGTGACCAACAATTACGCATTGTCAGACATCATATTCGTGAGCTCCTGAAGGAACTGTACAGAATTGAAAGTAATGCGAAATCAAAAAGAGAAAATACCCTAAATATTTTTGCAAGCACTGGAAGTGAAGCCTCACAGAGGAGTAAGCCGTTCCCGAAGTTGCGCCGGCGAGAGTCCACCATTCAGTTATTGAACCAACAGCAACTCACAACGTGGTAGGGTGTCATTGGCGCACCACTAAAATGATTGGGAAGTGGCCGGATATCTCGAAGTGATAAGGGTGAGTTCATGCAATCGTGAGAAGTTTCTGCTCTCTTTCAAGTTTTTCATTCTCTATGCTAGGAGTAAGCCAAAATGACGCAAGGGTTTCATCCAGAAGAGTCCCTACTGAATGAATGAAATTCGTTAGTCAGAGCGTTGTGTCATGTGTCTAGAACTTCACATCAGTCACGAAAAGGAACGCCTGCAACGAGGGCCTCCACTTCCTAGGAGCGCACGTCCCGGTCTTTTCCATGATTCTTTGTGGATTTCATCTTCTAGCATGAGCGAGCGCTTCTGGATCTGAAGCCCACAACCAGGGTTTACTGCCCAAAACCAAAGAATACGTGTTTCCTGCTGTTATGATAGCACTGAGGTGGTTTTTTATCAGTCATGTGTGTTTTCATGGGTGACATAGGTAGAATATGTATGCTGGCGTGAAAAATAATGAAATTCTTCGCAAGCAATTATCTGACTGCATTATGTCCACTATCTAAACCAACGTGGTTTTAACGTGTACCTTCTAGATAATGCAGACTAAAAGCACGTTCCAGCCGTGGAGCCAACGCCAGAAGAAACCCAAGTTTGGTGGCACCAAGGACATTTTGGGAACAAGTGAGGCAAGAAATGAGAATCACAGTGACAAAGTGCGCCTTGCCGATGGGGACCTAGACTATAGTCAAGCAAAGTCGACAAGCAGAAGGCCGAAGTTGAAAGCAGTGAAGTTGTCAGCGGCTGTTGCGGAAATGGTAGCAGGTATTCCAAACACTATTGTTGGGAGGGCAGGTACGAAACATAAAGAGAAACGAGAGGTACAGGCTGCCACTTTGCTTCAGAGAAGGAAAACACTTGTTGCACAACAAATGACGTATGCGGCTATTGGAACATCAAACCTTGGAGAGAATAGTTCCCTCCCTGTCCGACATTCCAGCGGCCAACCATCCGAGGAGCGCGAAGTTCAAGATGGAGGGAGAACCAGCGTTGGAGATCCAGGTATGGGTGTCCTTGCATTGGGATTTTTGCAGTAGATGTGAATTCAATGAAGTGAATGACCACTATTGTTATAATCAAAGTGGGAAATATTTAGGGGGTTGCAGGCAATGTTTGATGCTCTACAACGAAGGTAGAAATGCAAACATTGAACTCAGTATGTAATGTACGTCAAATACAGAACATGAACCAATATGAAGGTATGTTGCAGTGCACAATTTTACGGCCACATTTGTAGTGGGACCATGATGTGTGAACGCTGGGTAGAATTTCTTCAAGCATGTATGCCAGGCATGTACAAGTTTTGTCGAGAAACAGATGTCATTCTCTCCGAGTTGTCATTTATAATTATAGAAATTACTACAATGGAGTTGTATGATTAACTTTTGTAATCCTAATGGAGACTAAGTATGCACTGCATAAATACAAATGTTGACAGTCATACGTCCTCGGAAGAGAGTCCTGTAAGCGACGATTTAATGGAAATGTCTCCCGTATATGTTAGAAACAATGGTCTATTTTCAGACAGAAGGCAGGATTCTCCTAGAGGAAGCATTAAAAAGCCAAATTTCTTAAAACCAATGCGAGGAGAATCAAGAGATTCGTCATCTGATGAGGCACGCAGTGATGGTCAGCGGCGGGCGTACAGTAAGTCAAAAGAAGGCTGTCGTTATAGGCGAACAACTTCAGATTCATCTGAGGATGATCAATCTCCGGAGGTGAGACGTCAAGTATTGTGAAGATGATGAATTATTGGGTTTGTGTATGTCAGTAGTCGTAGATGTCAAAAGTGAATACTAAATTACAGTGGTAGTTAAAATAGGAAATTAACATCCATAAGTATAATTCTTGAGTTATGACCAAGGTACGGTAGTTTCATATGCATGCGTACTTGTGAATGACCTCATTTCCAGGGTCCATCTGAAAAGCTACACTGTCACTAGTTCACAGCGAGAAAAATTATAATATTTGAAAAGATGCATGAGTAGCACAATAGGATGTGACATGCTTTTTAAATGAAACTATGAATATAGTAAGAGATGCATGTACACAGTGAATGGAAACAAAGGTACATAATGTTTAACTTCTAGATTTGCATGTATAACAATAAACGAATATATTGTTCTTGAACATGATGTCTACTGTGATGACAGTGGTTTTCATCAACGTTTATGCTATGATATTAGATATCATGTTTAATATAGGTGTGTGCCATTCATTTAATGTCCAGGTTCTTACAATATCTAGAATTTGGGCGGGATTGACTACAGGGACACAAACGATATGGAGTGAAACGGCAAAGAAAGAAATAAAGTCGGATATATGTCTCTTTGGACGACTCTAGGAGTAGAAATCCAGCCCGAGATCGTCGTCACTTGCGACAACATCGAAGAGGAAGTCGCCTTGGCCGTCATGAAAATGAAACAGAGTCCTACCGGCACATGCGAGATTATGCTCATGGCAAACGCACACCGCAACACATTACAAACGTAGAGGATGAGCACTATGGGAGGAGGCAATATTTCAGCAGCAAGGAACGTCAAACGTTGTCGCCAACACATAAAACAATGCAAGCTAAAGCCGCGTCAGCAGAGGACACACCACATGCAGTACAAATGTTGCCTCAAGTTGAAGCAGAGACTCGACTGGGGAGAGTGCAGGTGTAAGTCGAAGCACCAATAGAGTCAACGCTCCGACGAGATAGAAAGCATAAACAAGTGTCAAGAGAGACAGAAGTGGAGAGGAGGGAGAAGATGGGTCGCAAACCACATTTTTTTATTAGTTGATGACAGAGGCAGGCCTTATGGTCTTGGTGCGAAGTCTTGGAGAGCAGAATTGAACAAGTTGTGTTGCGCCCTAGATCCGTCAGTCATGGATGTGAGAAATCAACCGCACAAGCTGATGGTCACATTGAAAAAAAAACTCGCATCAAAATTCGAGTACAGCGCTGACATCGATGATGATTGGCTACATGGAGAAATAGGCAGAGGAGTATCCACAAGGAGGTTCCAGTTGATGGAAATGATCCAAAATGGAGAGCAAGTTCCACCCAGATTCGATAAGGACATGTGGTATAACCTTGAAAGGATCAGTGCCGATCCCAAGTACAAAGAGAAATCTCAGGCTATGAGGCACGCAAATTCATGCCGACGGACGTTGGGCCGCACTGGTCCCAAAGGTGAGATGGGAATTGTGGAGGACTTGCGTGAGCAACTGGGGCGGTCGCCTGACCCTGACGAAATCAAAGACGAGATGAAGTGAGATAAAGGTTACGGGGGAGCAAATAACAGAAAATGTCGTGGATTGTCCCGAAGAGCTGAGAGCTACCCAGTTGTAGAACAAAATGCGCAGGGCATGTCAAAAATTCCACAGAGCATTCCAAGAGACGATGGCAGTGAGGCAGAGAGCATGGGGGAGGTGGCAGTAATGCGACACGTTGTGACATTGCACTTCATGATGGGAGGTCAGGCATTCATGCTTCTAGGACTGCAATAACAGATGCACTCCTTCGAGACGCTTACGTGCAAAACTTGCTGAAACGGGTGGCTGATCTAGAGGCCAGGGGGGAGCTTCGAATCAGTTATCCACGCCACCAATAGTGCATGCCAGGGATACTCCACCTCAGTTGCTGACAGTTTCCGAGGACCCAGAAGGGAATATTGAAGAAACTGTAAGTTTCTTAATTCACGGACGTACATCATTGTGATCCGTAGTGTATTGTGAAATTAAGTAAATCCTACATTGTATCAATGTTCATGAACGAACACAATTTCATTGCGGTATGTGCAGTGGTTAATGAGTGCTACTGTTATGGTTACAGTTTTTTGCATTGCATTGCAGCTTGAATTGCAGTCCTTGAACTTGAACTTTTGCGTTATTGTTTCAAAATAAGGTTTCATGGGAGTTGGTTCAGGAGGTGAAAATGAGTGACGGTATTAGTACATGCACAAGGTTCTGCATGGCGGAATGAAATAGAGATGCCTAGCTGAATATTGTCTAATAGCTTCTGGAACGACTGGAGCCTGGGTGCTTACAACTACGGCTAGTGAGTCGTCCTCACAGGTGTCTAAGTAAGAAAATGACGTGTGCAATGAAATTGTCTTCCGGTTCACGTTCTAGCCATGCATTTCGTGGTCATCCTATTTCTACTTGCGGTGCCTGAGGTACTGATGTATCTTATGATTATGATAGGAATCTGGAGCACCAAGGAAGCATGGCGAAAATGCTGGAGGAAAACGTGTGTTACGGAATCGGTTGAGTAAGTAGAAGGGTGTTGTGTGATGGGCAGAATGTGAAACTGCAACAAACGTATAATACTGTACACAGTCAAAGGCATAGAGAAGGATCCCAAATTGGGAAGATTGTATTTGGTTCATATGGAAAAATGAAGGTGAAGCAGTTACAAGTAATTATAGTTTGGGACGTACGGAATGAGGGTATTCAATTTTGTAGAATGCGGACCGGATCACACTGAACTGTTTGCACTCATACCCCATTGGGAATGCAAGAGTGTAACACATGCATTTCAAATTTGGCACAAAGCGTTGTGTTTTGCACTGCATTTACCTGCAACCAGGGTTATTCCCGAAAACAATATACTATTTTCCAGTATGTGATACTCATGTTTTGAACATTTTAGCATTTGGAACATGATATAATCTAAATGTTTGTAAGTGAGTGCATCTGATAACCCCAATACACATAATAATTTAATAATAGATGCTAAAAATACATTGCACGCATGTTAAAACATGTCTAAGATCACCCTAAAAATTGCCCATTATTACGAGTAGCCTCAGTACAAGTGGCAAACAATTATTCGGCATATGAACATTTACAGAAAACTGCAACTTTTCACGCACGTAAAAAAACCAATAACTTTTCACCAAAGTAAAAGTACAAAAATTCCAGCCAAAAATTAAATTACCACGTCAATTCTTACTACTCCGAATGGTGAAAGACATGGCCTCAATCAAGAGATTTGTGTTAAGATTATTTCGAATCAAGAGTTTCTAACCAACAGGTAGCATTAACATAATTCTACTAAATCTCTGTTGGAACGGAACCGTTTTCTCTTGTAGTGATCGCAAGTATCAGGCTCCGAAAACTGCAAGTTTGAGCTGATCTCAACCCACGCTCTAGTGTGTGAACTAACAGGGGCAAGAATCACTTGTTGTCTGAAAGGAAGCATAGTCGATTTGACAGGTTTCTGTACATTACATCCGGCTTAAGGGGTTGCAAGCAAGCTAAGGCAGAAAGATTCCTATCCATTGAAGCCCTCCATCTTCCATGTGTGAGAGCTCAGCCAACAGTTGATTGAGCACCACGCCTCCTATACTAAAGCCCAGAAGAATTGTTCGAGGGCATTTCTGCAAGTTTTCTTATATCTGGTTGGTACGCAATTGAAATATTGAGTCTAAGTTTTGAATATTATTTTTCCTTGTTGCAGGTGACAATTCCCCATTCATAGAAGGGGGAGGGGAAAGGAGGTCATTGAAGTCCGATTCGAAGGAGGTCTTCGAAGGGTTTGACAATGCCCTTCGTTTCGTGAGCCCGGTAAGTATTTCTCTCGTTTGGGCGGGGGGGGGGGGGGGGGGGGGTTTCTCAAGGATCAAAGAATTTGGAGGTAATGTAGAGCTTGCAGATACGATGCACATGCTGCCAACCTGCTGTGGCGTAAGCTACACTAAATATTGTATTTTGTGCCATATGGTATTTTATGTCACTGTGGTAACTTTTCTAGTGACACTTTCTATGAATAAGTTTACCTGAATGCCCTGTGAACTTATGTGTCAAAGGACAGAAGATCTTTTGGAAGTCGCATGCTAGTCAAACCGAGTGACCATAAAGGACATGCTTTCCCATCTGTGAGCCTCAGGAGCAATCCATGGAGGTGGGAAAAATATCCTTTTTGTAGGATATAAAACTCGCAAGGTTATGAAGGGTTGAGTTTTTTGATAAATGCATGTTTTATAGTTGATTCAACGTTTGATAGTGCTACGCTACTCGAGGTAAGCGTGGGGACAATCAAACCACACAATAGTTGCTTACAATCTAAGTTCATGTTGTTGATGGTGATAACTAAGATGACTGTAATCACGTGTAACTGGCACTTGCGGTGCTGGTGAGTTCATGCAAAATTTTGCGGGATATGCCACTAGCTGTTGGAACAAAGGTGTCATGGACAACTGCAAGGCTTGTTGCATAGGCTTTGGATCATGGCTTGCACGTGGTCAAGGATCCTCCAATGATCAAGCTCCTCGGACATACAAAGTTTGTGGAGCTCGTCGTTTTTGGCGTTGTTGGTTGGCAGGAAGGGGTGAGAACTTTGAACTTTTCCTTCACATTCAATCTTGCATCATTTCCAACGTTCCTAGCTTTTATAGTCTCCAAGGTTTACGGTCGATATCTTTTTGTCCTCCACTCGGGCAAGGCAAGTAGGAGCAAGTTTGTACATTCTTGTCATGTATAGGCTCCAAATGTTTACCATGGGAATAATTGGCATGTGTCTAGAATGTCTAGACGAGTCCCTGAATGATTGAATGACAATCCTTGAATTACAGTACTTGAATGACAACCCTTGAATGACATGATGATAGACTGTGTCATTGAATTTAAATTATTGTCTTCCCATATGATTTTGTTGTTATGATAGTTGTTCGCAGGACAATGTGTTTATAGGTCCACTATGACACACAATAGAAAACCTTGTGCAACATTATTCTTGGAAGCAGAGTACGAGGCGCTTACGCTTGAGGCTTACCTGGAGTCTAGAGTGATTACCACGAGGTTGGATAATGGCAGGCATCCATTCTCTTGTATACACTATAAAGAAACACATATAGCGAAGAACATGACATCTTATCATAGGATAACCTCTGCAAGGTATACAAGGGGCCTGGAGTGTTGAAGATGTACCCAACGTGGGAGAAAAGCAACCACCGAGAGCTTCACAGGATTACCAAGAAATATGGGAAGGTGTATTGGTCTAGCTTAGTGTGCAAGCCGTCTACACCGCTAAAGAGGAAGGCAACATGTGCCATTGACATTCCCCCCTTGAAACACCGCAATCTCGCTGTGAAGGCAACACCCAAACCTCCAAAGTCACAGTCCCGCAACAAACCAAAGCGGAAGGTGAAGTATGTCCCTCAACGTGTGAAGTTTGATGAACATCAAGAAAGACGTGACTCTGAAGAACATGGTGATAGTGATAAGTCTACATATGCGAGCTCCGAAGACCACTCTGATTCTCATTCACCAAGAGAAGCCAATGATGAGGCTACGCCCGCGGTTGCACCTCCAATTTCTAAAGAATTGGAGTACATTAGTCTGGGCACATCGTCCGATGAAGAGGCTTTCCATGTGGTCAAACATCCCAGACCTTCCAAGCGTGTCATTCAACATGACATCACACGCAACCTCACTTGTAACGAAGTTGAGGAACGGATGTGGCGGAAGGCCAAGCTTATGTTTCTTGGTGGCAACCTTGGAAACATTCCTCCCCCGCTTGCCCCTGTTGAAAACAACGAAATATATATCCTCATTATTGAGGCGTTTGTGCAATGGATGCCTAAATAACTCGTTGAAGACCCTCAATCTTGTATAGATCACTTGTATAAGATGTTAAAGGACGGGATCATGGGGGAGAAAATTGACAACGCATTTGGCCAATGGTATCTATATGAAAATCCGGTAAGATCAACATATGTCGATTCATGTCATTTGTTTTTATCTTTTATTCTCAATGTCATATGTTATTTGAAATTTGTAGGGTCATCGCAATCCAGAAGAATACAAGGTACTCATTGAGAGAATCAAGAAGCATGTGCAATTTTTCAATAGTAACTTTGATATGCAGAGGTATGATGAGCGCATGAATTTGAAGAATTACTTCAACTTCATAATCGCGTCCAGAGAATATAAAGCTAACTTAGTTGCCGCAAACAAAGATGTAGAGGATCTGTCAAAACGTTTGTCCAAAATAAATTCAACAAGTTCGATGTTGTTGAAAAAATATGTAACAAATATGAGAGGTGGGTGTGGTCTCCAGTGTTTCGCATACTTAAAAAATGGCCTCTCCCTAATTTTCGCGGCTTTCCAGGGGAACACACAGAGCATGGGTGGTTAGAAATAGAGAAAATTCTATTGTCACAAGTGCATTCTGAACCACGCTCACTTGAGGCTGAATGTCCTCATATTGTGAGAACTTTGTTGATCTTAGTTTGGATATTAGATGGTCACAATTGTCCTCTTGTCCATCATGAGTGAGGTTTGGCATTGAAAAACATTCTTGACATTGCTCGAAATAACGTCCCGGCAGATTTCCGGACCAACATGCGTACAGACGTCGACATTAGGTCATCAATCACATGCGACTTTTAAAAAAAAGTTGTTGTGTGCAGATCATATCATGTAAAATGATTGATGTCATGTTGGTTTTAATGCAAATACAACTCAATTTTATTTATTGTGGGTTTGGCTTCGAGGAGCCCACGGATGACATCGCACCGGACGTGCCAAACATGCTATCAATAATGGGTGACTTTCCAGAAACGTGTCTCTTATCTCCTATGATGAAGCCACTAGGTTATATAGAATCGGTGCAAAGATAAAAAATTGAGAAGGTCTTGAAAACATCCCAATATTTTCCCAAAAACATCTGGAAGGTATATGATGTATTGGCACATAAGACTTGTCTTGCACGCAACTCCAAAATGCTTTCCAATAATACCCCTTGAATTTTTCACGTCTTCGACGTCCTTATCATATGATGACATACTATGCACGATGCATTCTGCGAAGCTATGCATTCTCACAGAACTACATAATGGCTCAAGTGAAGGATCTTGGTTTTGTAAGGACTCCGGCCGTGACTCTTGTTATTGAGGTTTCTAAATCCTGAATAATAGTTTCACCATCACGTAGAATTAGACAACATGATGAATATTGGTTTTGTACAAGAGAATTCTTCGATGCCCGACGATAGCGTGAATGTCAAAGAGGCGGAAGACATGGAGAACAACAGTTTAAAAGACGTCCCATCCGAATCATTTGAAGTCACGCCCCTGTGCTCCATCGTTTCTGAGGTAGTAAAAAGAAATAAGAAAAAAATACAAGAAGAACAAAAATTCATAGAATTTGATAGAGGATAAACAAGACTGTGGATGACGTCATATCTAGAAGAAAAGTAAAATATGATAAAAAATAATTATCTAGTATATTTTGTGATAGTTTTCTTTTTGTTAATGACTATTTATATATATCATTCATCTATATGTAATATCATTCAATGTTGATTAATTTATGTGATTTAAGGCCAACATATAAGAATTTATTGTGCATGTCTGTTTCGCAGGTTCGAGAAATTAGTGAATACGATTATGAGTGATGCAGGTGGTACAATATTTCCCTCATTTTGAATATACATATAAAAGGATTTTCTGTATATTAGATTGGAAATATGACATTAAACCACTGACAAAGATATAGGAAGAGGTGTCAAATCACATGATGAAGTAGATAAAAATATGGTTAAATCCCGAGTTAAAGGACGTGAAATGTCATGTGTGCAGTCCATACATGGTTCAAATTTTGAGAAAACTCGTTGAATTGTATCCTGATAAGAACCTAGAGGTCTTCATATAGTTGTACATTAAAATATCATGCGTTACGAGGGTTTGACATGACAACTTTAATAACATCATATACATGTAGAAAACACTGAAATGTTTACATTCTAAGGGACCAATGTTTCTTTTACTTCAATGTCATGTCAAATTTTGAACTACACTCTGATACTACTATGCGTACACATCTGGCAAAGATGTGAGCCGCGCAGAGAGAATATGCAGAGAGGTCGCTGAAGTGGCGAGGGCACTCTCGCCAAATTTTTGAATCCAACCAACTTTACCCCAACAAAATTTTGGATGGACTTGTGGGTTTTACATTGTAAATAGTATAATGGAGTTTACAAGGGCATTGAGACATAACCCCTATACATTGCATTAGGTTAATAGTGATCTCACGCACTGAACAATCCCAACTAAATAACAATTTGTGTAGGACTTGAAAACCCAACATTATCATTTGTGAATTTCAACATATTAATACAATAATTTTTACATAGTGTACTTCATTTTACAGGGTTATGTATTTGAGTACAAAAGGGAGGATGTTTTCTGACAACGCATAGTCATAAAAAACACTATGATCGATGTCCTATAGGCCGGAATGCATAAAAGCTCGGATTATATTGTGAAGGTTATCACGCATGAAAGGAAAGATCATGGTACATATGTAAGACAATAAACTAGTTGATGGAGCCATAAATCGTTCAAACGTAATAAGCAGTGATGTAATATCATTTTAATTTAAATGATGGAGTTTGTAAGACAATGCAATATATAAAAGTGTTTGCAAATGTATATTTACATCAAATTGTTGACCATAATCTAATGACTTCCGAAGTGTAACATTTTTTTTAATGCAATGTATTTTTTTTAATTTTTTGGTCCAACTGAGATTTAGTCATTATGTCACGTAGTTAAGTAATAGTACTATTGTGCAATCTTCATTTCTATTATTCCTTAACCATGTTGCAATTATATGATCATATCATTTAGATTTTCAATCATGTCGTTATATGTCGTAATACAACTTCAATCATTCAAAGTTGTAGTCATGCTAACCCCGAGTTACTCAGGGTTTTACAATATGATTCACTAGATATATCAATCAATCAATCATATAATATATGTGATTCGTACTTGTGGTCATGTGGTAATCATAACATATTGTTATTAAGCCGGGGTGCCATTCAATGTTCAATTACTTGTGATTGTGATGTTATTCATGATTATGAAGATATTAATCCCATGTCCTCTAGAGATTCAGACAATGATCATATGGTCATTAAATTATTTGGACAATTTAAGACTCAATCTTGTACTTTAGTTAATCAACTATGTGGTCATGTGCAACATGATGTTGTTGTCAGGGTCAATGGAGTGCTACATGGTCTATAATTGGATATAGAATAAATGATAACAATGAAGGGATTAATGTGAAGCACATGAATAACAACATGAAGGACATAATACTCAATACATATACAAGGTATATTGAAGGACTCTATGATTTAATATGAAACGGGTTGTTAATTTGAATAAATAGGTGAATTTAATGTAGATATTTTACACAGGTTATAATGTAATAACATACCTATGAGAATGACATACATATGAAAATATAAATATGTGAATGTTATAAATACTTAAATGTGGGTTTTTTCTTCTTAGGGAGAAGTGTCTTTATAAAACCTCGATGACGCTTAAAAAAGTTGGCACTGTCTCTCTCTGAAAACGATGATGTAGTAGGCGTAGCATGCAACATTGTGACGCCACGTGCAATGAGTTTTTTATGTGTTCCTTTAATGTATTTCAAATCAATGAGCAAATGAGGACAATTTTATATATTGCAAAATTGTTGCCACCCATGTAGTCTTTTTTTCGCATTCCAAATGTTTTCCCCACATTTCAAATAGCTTAAATACTCATCAACCCCTCCATATTATTTGCATGATTTTATATTTTTGAAATTGTCCACACATATAGCCTTCAACACATTGTTCCCACTATAAAATATCCACTTCACCTCTCTAGTAAAAGTGAAATAATAATCGGTGCATAATACACATCACCTTCTTTGGTGCCTTGCAATTTCCATAGTTGTAACTAAGGTAGGGGTGGCTATTTCCGTCCAAATTTCATATGTGCCTAGTTGGGATGCTGAAACTATTTTTTTTATATAAATTTTGAGCGCTCCGCAAAGCTGGTGCAAGAGCAACTATGAAAAAATCAAAAATTTCCGGCATGTTTATGATTTCCTACAAATTTTTAAAGGAAACCTTGTAGAGTGACCAACACTCGCACATAGGGTACATGGTATATCCACTGGGTGGATTTCTAAAACCGACCGCTGGCAGCCAATGAAATGTTGGCAGCGCTATGAACGGTAAAAGCACCTTGATAGGTGTTTTTGTAAACAAGTAAAAGCACCTAAAAAGGTGCTTCCGACATAGGGATCGACTTTAGAACCCGCATGGAAATTGCCACCCCTACCTTAGAGCGGCTCCACTCAGGTGCTAATTTTTTTTGTCTTTAGGAACCTATTGTCTAGGGCAATAGATTTTGGTTGTACCACCGGAGCACGAGACTTCCACCTTCAATTTAGTGGCCAAAGGTCCCCAAAAACTCTCTAGTAATTTGGGCAAGGATGTGTGTGAGAGAGAGATCCTTGGGCTAGCGTGAATGAGAGATGTTTCATCTTCACCATAACTGCAAGTTCATATGTGAATCTCTAGTGGGTTGGAACCTACATAAGTAAGGGTATAATTTGAGGCATTAGCGTACATAGTATATTAAGGGAAAGGTATTATTTTTCTTTAGTTTGTATATTTTAAAAGGCTATTAAGAATGTTGAAATAAAGGTAGATATACAAAAGTGGGCCCTAGGGTTTAGCAAAAAAATTGACAATAGATGTGTGAGTTCAATCCAATCATGTTATGCATTGTTGTCATATGAAAAAAGTTATCAATGACTACACCGTCCATTCTTGGTAGGTTTGCATATGGGTTCTAGATTTTACAAACTTCAATTTGCTCCTTGGGTTGCGGCTAAGTTATTATGCTCTTGTCTTTGTTTTATTTGTGTTGCAGAATTTGTTATCAGTTTGTTTTCAATCTTGTAATTATTGTGTATACCAATTTTTTTGTAATGGCTACTCGCTCTTGTTCTAAATCACAAGAGTGAAGTTGAGCTTGCCTCAAGTATTTTGAGGCTTTAGTGATAATTGCAGTGGGAGGAGTGCATATTGACAATACACTCGTCAATTTGGGGAGATTTATCGAGGAGCATTGCATTGCGGGTTGTGTGCCCTAGAGAGGGGTGGTGCCTTGACACACAAGCATTTTCAAATGAGGGTGAATGGAAATTTTCACTAATGTAATGGTTTTGAACAAGAAAATTAAGGTGTGTTTGGGGTGGCATGAGAATCCTCCAACCGGTCATGTAAGAGATGAGGGTTTGCATACCTTCTTGGGTATGGTTGGGTATTGTATGAAGGACAATGGATAGGAGCAATTTGAGTTTGTGCATCATAATGTTTTGTTTGATGACATGATTGAGGAAAAAATGGAGTATGCGAAGTTTGGGAAGGTTGGTTTGAAGAATCTTGTGAATCTATTGCATAGTATCATTTTGCAAAGGGCTCATCAATGGGCATGCTTTCATAGGAAGAAGCATTGGGTTGTTGTCTTCCAACGCTGTATATATTCCATACATGTAAGAGCAACCAATTTTACACAAATTTGACGTGGGTGATTCCATTGAGGTCCACGGGCATGGACTTGATGATGGCCTCTTCCATGTGGAAAATCATAATGTGTCCTCATGATATTCTCATGGAAGACATCTCAAATGTGTTCTTTGACATGATGACGGGAATGACGAACATGAGGTATTTTAATGTACAATAAATTGCGCTTGATCACCAAGTTGAGGACAAAGAGATCAATCATGCTTGCCATGATGATGATAATGTTGGTGTAGGGAGATGGGAGGTATCCGGTGTTGAGAGACATGTAAAGGCGTTGGATGGAGGAAGGTCTTTGTGTTGGTGTAGCCGAAGGGGCAAGTAATTGTTGTGCATTGCAGTAGGTGTCACATAGTGCCTCACGGCTCAAGCGGGCGACTAGCCGGTGAAGTCGTCTCATAGTCGTCCTTGACATCAACTGCAGGCAGCCACAGTTCGATGGCGGGGGGCAGGACATTGATATTTTGTCACTTTCAACCAATGAGTTGTGTTCTTTGTTCATATTGAAATGTGTAGCTTGATGGTGGGACAAAACATAAGTGTCGGAATTGGGGTCACTAATGGCATTGGCCGGTTCCAGCTTAGAAGAGATACAACAAAGGAGTTGAGAATTAACAAGGACCTCAATAATCAAATGTACACTTTTGAAGATCACAGAATCAACAACACTCAAGAAAGGATAAACGAAAGCCATTCTAGATAATTAGATAGTTAACCTTGTTGTTTATGATCCAAGTCTCAACTAACCAAGATTTTATCCCTAATTCTGTGGATTTGTCTCTATCTCCTGGAGGCTCTCACTTCACTCTCAGTCTACTGACCACTACATGCAAGCCCTAGAGTTCTTGGTTTACCAAATTCCCAATCCATAGTCATGGTGTACCGGCCTGGTGGTGTTGGACTGGTATTGTCCCGTCTTCCCGTTGTCACCGCATTCCGGCAGTTACAAAACCTTGGGAGCATCCCTTGGGTTTTTAGTTCACATGAAATCGCCAAGAGTTTAGTTAAGCATCCAAAGTTTTTTTCTTCGGAGGAGCTTTCTTGATTTTGTCGTCACCGAAACGCATGAAACGGTTGGAGAGTAATTGTTGTTGCAAATTTTGGTTCATTAGGTGTAGTGATGATTATGGCAACATTGGCGACAGAGGAGTGCGTTCTATGAAGGATTGTGTGTCTGTTTTGTTTGCATTCTGGAGATTAGTTTAGAGCCATTTGCAAGCAAGTGGCGAGCCCTGAGGGTTTTAGAATGCAATATTTTGTGATAAGAATGTGGTGTCAACGGGATGGAACAATATTTTTTTTGTTGGCAAACTGGAATGGTATTGTCGAGGAGGAAGATTACATTGATAGGCTTGACATATGCCTATGCATATGATAATCTTGAAGCTTGTGTAGATTGGAGAGTATGAAACAACATTATTGGACTCGTAGAGAATTTGTTGCATCATGAAAGATGACTCATACCGCAATCTCTGTGTAGAGCGGCGGAGTTCAATGTTTTGTAGAGTTAGGGTCATGTTGTTGCATCTTATGAATGTTGTGTTGCAAGTTGACAAAATCGCAGAGTCCTTTCAATGCATCATCTCAATGCGTTATGATCTCTTGCACTCGATAATCTGATCCTGGCCTGAATCGGTTTGGCTTGGAACTCTCCACACTTCAGCTATCCCTTCGTGCTCCTTTCTATATGTGTCCGTATTCTACCATCGCTTACGTCTTGATGTTCAAATTAAAAAATTATCGCAGATATGGTCATTTTCCATCTATGCGTCAACCCTTGTCCTTGTAAAGAGCTTTGGAAATCTGGAACAAATTTCTTGCAAGAAGTTTCCAGATGCTAAGTTGCGTGAACTCTTGACGCTTTGAAATTCTCATATTGCATCCTTGAGGCCTTGACGCATTTTCTCTGTGTGCACATGTAGATCTATTAATTTGTTGTGCTCAAGCTTAAGGTTATGTCAAGGTTGTCAAGTCACAAATAAAACTCCAGCCTATCATAGACTGGCTTATGGTTTGTTGCTTCATCAACTAGCCAATTTTCAAGAATAGAACCCTATTGAATTTGATGATCTTAAGGATATGAAGACATTCTATTTGAGATCAGTTGGAGGCACATGCATGTCAATGTTGAACTCTCTAAAATTGTGAACTCACTTATTTCATAATGGAGAGAGTCACGTTGGTCGAGAATCCCCCCTGGATTGCTATAGAATCAGTGAATGTGCGACAATACTTCCCGAAACTTCCTGGATAACGCACCTGGAAGATCGTCGAGTTCTAAGGATGTTCAGATATAGTGCTCCCTGACCCGAACAAATCAACCAAGTGCGAGAAGGAGAAAACTACAAGGCTATGGGGTGTGAACGGATAAAAGCGGGTGTGGTAGGAGGTCTAAGATTAAGTGTGGAGCGCCGCAGGATGGCCAATGCCAAAATGAGTACCCTGAGATACAGGTGCGTTTGAACATTCCATAAAAGGCATCTTAGAAACGTAAGCTTAAGAATAGTTTACCTCGAATTGACAATTTGCAAAGAAAAGAAAGAGAAGATGGAAGGTTATTCATGTGCTCTGATGCATGTGACATTTTATCCCTAATTCCAAGAGCTACACAGAGCATGCAGTCAATCACCCGAAGCCATGTTAATATGAAGTAGCTCTCGAGCTGATGATCCTAAGTTTCTGAATCGTAGATAATTAACTTGTTCATTTTTATTCTTCTCAATCATACCTATATTTTGAAATGCTTATGTGGTTGCAGAAGATATCAAGCATTGCATGACGAGATACAAGAGGAGGAGATGCGAAAAGCTCATGAAATACTGGAGAGTCGTAAGAAAGAGCGAGAGCGGTTAAGCCAATATATGCATTCGCTTCATCAGCCTCCCGTTAAGCTTTCGCAAACCTCAAAAAATCATCACAAGTACAGCAGTTTCGCTAGAGGATCAGAGCTGTATAAAAGACCGCCTTGGAAACTCTCACTCATGCAGGACCAGAAAGCGATCATGCATATGAGACAGAAGGAAGCCTCACTTGCAAACCCTAGTTTGCGTGCTTTAAGACAAGAAGACTACGATGCTATGCTACAAGTCTGTGCAACTGCAACTCGCGATGCTATAGTTGATTTGAGAGCTTGCAACTCCAGATATCCACTGTAAGAGTTTTCAATCACAATACACATCCGAGCAGAAAAATCGTCTAGAAAACAGTGGTTATTCGAGTTCTTCTTTAATTCAACGACACTTTTGGTAGGGAGTTGGTCGTTTTGCAAACAAGACATGCCATGGTCGATAAGTTTTTAGTGCATGCTTGGAATTGGTGTGAAGGTTTGAACGAAGAACATCTTACATTGGTTTGTTGAGGATCAAACTCAATTTGGCAGCATGCCAAGAGGTGCTAAATGAGTTTTGCCCTCGATGAATCAAAATAGGTTGCTCTTCATTGAAATTCAAATATTACCTCCGAGCATGCACCACAAGTGGAAAGAGATTATTGATTTTTTATGCAAAAATACCAATGGGAAATCAGAGGGGATCAACTCCAGACGAAAAGTCCCGTTGAGTTGAACGATAACTTTATCGTTTGTTCGTGATTGTGATTGTCCGTTTATATATGGAGTTGAGGTTCAGGGTGTTTTTAAGGTGTCAAGTTCTGAACGTTGCTTGCGTTTCCCAGGAGAGATACCTAGAATTTTTATGTGGCTCTCGTTTTCTTCTTCCTTCATTGTCGTGTTGCTTGAAGTTCTCGTATTATGAAATGCACCTATATCAAGTGTTTTTGTGCATGTTTTTGCAGCCCCGATACAAACCGGGTTGCAACTCCAGAAACAGATGAGGGCTATTTGAAGAACCACTTACTACGAGGAAATTCGTTGCGTAGGGAATTTTCCGAACCTGAAATTTCCCACTTCAACAATGAGGCCATTATGGACAAAAATAGTAGTACTCTCAGCGTGGAGACGGAAGACTTTCCCAGAGAAACTCAATTTGTACATACCAAGGCGGCCTACAAAGTTGTGGAAGGTCCGCCATTGACTCCAAATCCTTTCAGGCGAGCACCGAAGGGTTTTGAAAGTGTATCAGATACACGTTGTACGGAAGGATTACGTGACAACGAGAAAATTTTATGTGATGTTTCGACAGAGGCCCCAATTGCGAACAATCCAGCTGAATTGTTGGTAGCCATGCCTCCACAAAGGCAATGGTATCAGATGGACGGAGAGAAAACAAGTTTCCTGACGGAGGAACTTTTCTTGGCTTCTTTAGAAAATGAAGGAGCCACGACGAGGCTGGTTCAACAGATTACGGCAATTGATCAAAGTAACCCATGTAAATTGGTTACTCTCAGTCCACCGAACGATATTTCTGGCTGGGGAATGCCTCATGAAACAACCGAAATCAAGTGTGCTCATGACGACCTTGACATTATGGATCAATTGTTGTTGAGCCAAAGGCTTCATAAACGAGTTACCGACTTGCATAACAATGAGACCACAGTTGGAGTACACGAGACAAGTAACAACGAGAGGCCTATGTCAAATTCAACAATTCCTAAAAGGTCGAACATGTTGGGGCATCATGGTGCCAATTCACATATTGAGAACACAGGGTCCTCTATTATCACCAAAAACATGGTGAAAGTGAAGGTCAAATCTCAAGTAGAGTTAGATGATAATCGAATGGAAGACTGCTCATCCAAAGGACCTGAAGCTGCAACTTCCACGAGGAAAAGGCTTCTCGAGCCGACCATCAGCGTTCATGACACTGCAAGAATTTCAGGTCAGCAAAGCTCCTCTATACGAGACCAGCCTTCTCTCTGCTCTGAGTGGCACAGCACTGAACGAGAAAGAGAGAGAGAGAAACGGGATTCATTGGCCAGGACAAGAGTCTCCTCACATACAGAGTCGGTTGCGGAAAATTTTGAAGATAGAGGTCAAAATGGTGCATCTGCAATGATTAATCAGCACAACAAATCTAACTTAGCACAACAACCCCGGCCTGGGAATCGGAAGGTTAACATTCCTCAAAAGATTTTAAAAAGTGTGTATGAGCGATGTGATTTGGAAAGAATAAGACCTCCTGGATACACTGTTCTATGTAATGCTCAGCCCAAAGTTAGCGCAGTAAAACATTCCGAAGATCATATCCAGACGAGTATCAGATCTTCTCCGCTCTTGTGGAACGCACCGACGCCATTGCAACCTGAACATGCAGATGTAATCAACCCTCAAAGCACCTTCAGAGAGGAAGGAAATATATGCCGTGATAATGGCTCTGGAAACAAGGAGAATATTGGTAATGGGAATGAGTATGCGGATTTGTGTTCTCAAGGATCGGAAGAGGAGCTCAACATACTTGCATCCTTGGAAAGGTTGGATCATAAACTAGCAGCTATCAATGGCAAGTCTCTGAATAATGAGAGAAATTCTCTGAACTCTCGTCAGTTGTCATCAAAGTCTACACAATCCGCCCCTCCGGTCTTGATACAACGTGGTCCTGCAAGCTCCTCACTTGGAAAAAGAAATCTTGTAACTGGGAAGCCAAAGAATTTCCCCTGCAACCCACCAAGACCTTCGGTGAGTTTCGTTTCCACACGGTCCATCCTCCGACGTTTCTATGTCAAAATCCTACAAAATTTATCCTCTCTAAAAATGTGCTGAACTGCTTGATTTCTGATAGATAACTTCTTTGTCAATCCAAAAATCTGACCAGTTTTGATTTGGACATACCATGACCACCATACTGATACCACATCCACATGGCGCTCCTTTGGTGGCCAGCTAGAGTACTACCCAGGAATCTTTATCTTTCCTAGTAGCTCTCCTGCAATTTTATAAGATTGGAACACCAAAAGTAGATTCTCGTGACGCGCTTGCTCTTAAGCGCAGGAGCATGCCAATCACCTGTAGTAGAATTCTTAACGTGATTCTTGGTGTTTGTCAAGTATTCGGGTGGGGGTCTGGTTATGTTTGAACAGTGGTTCAACTCAGTGCACCCAATGCTTCAGGATTCTTAGACTATGCACTCAATCTGACTTATTCATACTCGTTGCAGTGCCCACTCCTAAATATGTCATCAAGTTTCTGATTCAGCTGGAAGGCACTTGTACATTTGTTCCATGTTGACAAGCATTGGCTATCACTACATTCTCCATCAATCATACGTATTGTCAGATTCTCACTGACCATTCTTAACAACAGGCTGTGGTTAAGGTTTATTTCATCCTTGATGATCTAATTTGTATATTTTGTGGGCATAAATGCACTAGTCTGCAAAGTCGCCGTTTCAAAAACCTCTACGGGGTTTAAGGCAGAGACAAGTGATTGGAATCACCAACAAGTGCAAAGTAAAGCCCCACGAGCTGTATTCTGAAAGGTCAGGCCAAATATAAGATGTAACTAATTCAAATATTACAGTAGGGAAGGAAAAACAAAAGTATCTGGTTTGCATGTGTAGTGCTTATTGGCAAACCTTTTTGAGAGGCCTAGTGAGAATCAGATCACTTAGGTTCTAGAGTTGGTACATCCTGGAACGGAGGATAAATAAGTTGCCACTGAATTTTTTGACAGTCTCATGACATATTGGACCACATGAAAACCACATGCCAATGTTTTATCCTATTCTCTAGCTTCGCGCTACCATCTTGTCAATTAAATAGGTGCATATCTCTTTTTTTGAAGAGGTTTTGAAGTTAGTCAAACTCTTATCCACTCCTATCAATTTTAACATGCTCATAACAATTACAAGGCTATTACCATTCGTTAATTTACTTAAAGATAAACAATGTAATCTATGTTGGCTGAATGAAATGGTCTACTGGTGTGTTGGTTGTGCTGATATTTAGAGCATACATGTGATGCAGCCCAATCAACTACCCACCAGTTGTATTTCCAGATGCCAATTCCCAGCAGCCCGCAAAATCTTCAGTTCGCGGTCCATAGCATGCTTGAGAGAAATCAACAAACCTCTCAACACTCTTCAACAAGCACACTTTGCTTTTACCCAATCCTGGGATTTGGAGCTGATGTATATGTCACCGAATTGCATCAAATCAACAAATTTGATGCTGATAACACCTCTTGGACTTGATGATGCAAGGAGAGAGAGATGACGCCAATCAGGGGTTGGCATGCCTGAGAGACGCTTCAACCTTGATCATGGACTTAAGCCCGTGTGTAATCCCATGATGGGTTTATGGAGCTAAGTTAAGAGACAAGTGTTGTTGTCTCCTATCGAAGGTAACCTCTTTTGTGTTAAAGAAAGAAAGAAAAGGAGGGCAATGATGCAAGGGCCTTTATTATAGGCAAGGTCAATGGATTGATTCATGAGCACTTGAAACTGTGAAAATTCATATCACATTGTTGTGGAATATTCTAACACATGTAGCTATGATCCGGGGATTAGGGTTACAAGCCTAAAGCAATCGTCTAGCCAAGATCTTACTATGCTCTGTAAATATGAATAGCTATATTGGTGACCTAATATGTTAACCTATATAGTTCATCACATGGATGTTCTTCCTACATCTTGAGTTTCAAAATGTTGATATACTAGGGTCCTTTGTACAGAGGCAACAAGGTGAGAGCATCCTTAGAAAGAGTCAAATGAGGCATGTTAAGTCGGTACTATTGGTTGCTAGAGGTGTCTTAGCTGTGCTCCTCACAATTGGCAAGAGGTGTTATAATGTTAGCTACGAAAGTTTGAAAGAAGAATCCTTTCAAGGAACTCTATTGTTGCTCAATTCTATACGATATTGGATTCTTTCAAAAGTTGTTAGATGTAGTTTCTATATTGTTTCTCAGATTTGTAAAGACTTGTGAGTAAGTGATTGATTGGATTTCAATTGTGAGATTCTTTAGGTGCTTGAAGCCCAGCTACATACATCTTAGGCTCTTTGACATTGCAGTGTGCCAAAGGGACCAAATGATCAAGATGGTGTTAAGGGATATTCTGCAATCTATCTTAATGTTTTAAGTTAGTTTATCTACATTGTAATCAAGCAAGCTCTAGCAAGTTACAAGATTATGACTATGTGTTCCAAAGAATAGCGAAGGTGTCCAAGAAGCGATGAAATAACCAAGTAAATAAAAGACATGCAACTACTACACTATATCTCTTATGTAGTGTGGCATTAAGATTGGTGTGTTGTGTTATTTAGAGTGACCTTCACAACTTGTCTTGTAGCAACAAATGTCCCATAGCATTATGTCTATGTAAATTGCAAGCCACTATGTGAATGGGGTTCCACAAACCTAGATATATCCTAGATTTTAGAAGAAGACCTCTTTTAAAATGGAAACTAGAAAAATGGGGAGGACAAGGGCGGGGGGGGGGGGGGGGGCTCTCTTTGACATGAGTGTTGCCCTAGCCTCCTCTTCATGTTCTCATTGTTGGGTGGTTAACATATCAAATACTCACAAGAATGACTTGAATCCTACACCCACTTGCCATTAGAGCTATCCACAAGTCTCTCAAGGAGGGATGAAACTATGGGTTCGATCCTTCTTTGGGAAAAATATTCTATTAAGAGCTCATTAACTCGTCGTGTAACAGAGATTATTTTGAAACTTGAGTGAAACTTTTGGGACTGCCTCTTTCCACCTAAAAAATGTTAACAAAATCGTAGGATCTAAAATAGGGTGTACATGTGGGACTCACTGTCCCAAATCCCATAGCGGCCTACGTAAGGCTAGCTTGGCCCGTCCACCCTAGTAGGACAAGCTAGAAAGCCGGTTCTTAATAGCCCAACACCATTCTTTGTGTATGGTAATTTAAGCATTAAGAAAATTTGATGACTTTATGTTAATATTCATAGACTCAGGGTTTGGGATTAAACCCATGTCTTCATCTACTTTACTTTACAAAATAACTCTATTGCCTAGTGATTGCAAGATTGTTTGTGTGAACCACTTATAATGTTTAATGTACTTAATCCCCCCCTCTAAAAAAAGATAACAAAGTAGCAACTATGATTGTCCAATGTACTCAATTTAGTTTCAATAATCATGATTGCCCAAAAATGCACACATAACCTAGTGGATTTCTACCCTTATTTCTACCTCCATACTTGTTATTACCCATGTGTCTCATTGCTTGCTACCATTTAATCTCTACATGTTCAAGGGGCTTCCTTAAACTAATGATCCCAAATGGAACAATGTAACCCTAATGCATCTATAAAGCCTAGACTAGGCCTCTCCATGGATTTAAACATGTCTTTGATCTCCACTATTCCCATTTTTAGCCAATAATGTTAAACATGACTATCTCTACAATCAACTCAATTTTTGAATGAGTTTTTAAATTGGTTGAATACCTTGATTTTAGTGAAGATTTGTATTCAAATCTACAACCTGAGTGTTTGTTGCTTTTATCATCAATATCAAGTATGAGTAAATTTTTCATCTTCTCCTTGACATAGGGCATTGTTGAAAACAAGATATCAAACCCATTAATATATGAAATATGATTGAAGAACTTGATGAGGCCCATATAAATTATGTAATTGGTCTTATATTGAGATTCCATGCCCTTTTAAGAGTTAACCTTTGGAAGGCTTAATTTGAATTTTGGACCTCAAGGGATCCTTTCGAGTAGTGAAATTTTATTTGGCTATATGTTGGTGATTTGAGAATCTACAAATAGGATTAGAATACTATATTATTATTCCATTATTTTTATACATGAAATAGGCAAAATATCCCCAACAATTATGAAAATTGGATGAAAATGTGTATAATCATCCAAATTGGCTTTGTCACTCTAGTGGTTGTAACCAATGTATGAAGACTTGAACTATAAATCATTGCTTTCAAGTGCCATTACATAAGTACAAAATCTATGGTATTTAGTGTCACATTCATAATAGTGTCACTTACCCCTACTTTGAGGCATATGCTAGGTTACACTAATGACCCATAACTTCAATGTTAGTGTCACCTCATGACCATTGACACTTGGCATTCAAAATGTTGGCATGATCATGTTCAATGGCATTGCGTAGTGAATACCTATGTTACACAATGGTCCATAAGTTGACTAAGGTGTGCACAAATGAAACTTAAACATTAGTATGCTCAAAAATATTTGCCTCTTGCATGCTAAAATGTAAACATGTGACGCCTACCATTACTATGCTCAATTATGCCTTCCCCTTGGACACTAATATGCAAAACTATCATATGAAGTATCTCAATGTGGTTCAATAAATGGCATAATTTGAGCCAGTCAACACATGGACAAGTTCCTTATGTTGATGAAAGTGTCATATTGGCACTTGGAGGACATGACACTTTAAAATGCACATTTTTTAGAAATCGGACCATTAAAGTGTGACCATAGAAAAATGCTCTCTAACATGGGACAACTTCATGGTCCATGGTGCAAACAACCCTTCAAGGGCCACTTCACACACGAGTCTGAGAGCCCATGACCATTAGACTTCAAGCACTCTCATTGGTGGAAAAGGCAGAGCCAATCCAAGTTAGCTTCACATTATGCTCGAGGGACCAACGGAGTAAGTGAATGCAAGATGGATGTAAAGTCTACATGGATCCCTACATGGCATCGAATGGATCATGTTTCATGGTCATTTGGATTATTTTCAAAAACCACCTTTTCGAGGTAGGCCTAACACAAAACCAGGAGACCATGGCACTCCGAACGCTCACAACCATTGGTTTATTCTATTTTAGCATGTTTAAGGACCTGTATGAATATAAATTCATTAAAATAATATTTGGTTGAGGGCCTAGTTACATATGACTTCAGACTACACTTGAGGGCCCGTGACCACACTACATGATTTTGGAGGTGTGTTGGGACGGCCTTTGGACACTCTCATTTGGGCTCTCACAATTTCCTGGTCATGGCTCTTGGCTCGTGTATGAAGTGGCCCTAATACCATAAAATGGTGTAGTATGCTAGGAAGTAGAATTTGTGTTGAAAGAGTGAAGGTACCACACGGAGCGTACGAAGAGTACAAAGTACGTGCGTCAGCTGACGCTTTTGCTCCAACTCAGCACAGAGTGAACATATGTACCTTAAGATGTGGATACAACATCTATGAAATGAGCTTAATCTTGGTTCATCGATTTCTGTTTCGCCTCATCCAATGAAATCAGGAGCAAGTACTCAATCTACCAAGACGGATCCAAACGCGTAGATCTGGGAGGAAAATAATGCAATTATTACATAAAGTTGTTCGAAATCCATGAGTCTTGCGAGTGGGCTCTGTCAGCTATGTGGCGCACTTTCCGGATTGCCAGAGTTCCGGTTCCGCTTCGACTCAACCAGGTGTGACCTCTCTCTCTCTCCCTCTCTCTCGCGCAGGATCGCTACCGGGATCTTGTACTGTAATGATCGAGGTTTCATGTGCACGAAGAATCGATAGTTTTGGCTACCGTCTCTTTACAGTGTTTTGCAGATTCGCTTGAAGTTTTGTGGATGTGGAGCTTTCTTGATTCAAGTAAGTAAGTTGAACGTTTCTCTTTCGATCTGGAATAGGTTGAAGACTCTGCACCTTCAGAATGTCTCGGATCGGTTAGGAATTCTGTGCAGAAGGTTCTATCTGTGGCTGCAATGTTGCAGTTGCTTCAATTGGTCGGTGGCTTCAAGAGCACCGACCGATTTGTAATGTTGTAGAGCATCTTTCTCCAGGCATGGAAATTCGCCTTCGTTGAATCCAGCTGTACGATAACAAAACGAGTCTCTTTTCGTGTAGGAGAGCGTTGATTTCGCTACATTTCGCGAAACCTGCGACCTGTCCGGGTGTGTTACAGCTTCGTTTGTGGTTTGCAATTGCGACTTGGTTCTAAACGCAGTCCCTCCCCTGTTGAATGCGATGCAGTAGAGCTTGCTTTGTTGGATGTGGAAGCAACTGTAGGACCATTGGTTTTCCAAATCAAGTCCGTAGGTGTTATTGCTTATTCTTACTCTGTGTGTTCATTGCCATTGGTAAAGTTCAAATTACGAGCATATTTGAGCTTCGGAGCTTAGGCTGCAATGTTGTAGTTTCTTCAATTGGTCGGTGCAAGAGCACCGACCAATTTGTAATGTTGTAAAGCGTCTTTCTCCACGTCTGTAAGTTGGCTACTTTGTGGAATCCAGCTGTACGATAAAGAGTCGAGCCTCCTTTCGTGTAGTAGAGTGTTGATTTCACTACATTTTGCGAAATCTACAACCAGTCAGGATGTGTTGCAGCTTCTTTCAAGTTTGTAATTGCGACTTGGTTCTTAATCAAGTCTTCCCCTGCTAAATGCGATGCATTAGAGTTTGCTTTGTCGGACGACACCACTTTGGAACATGTGCAGAGCTCCGGCTTGTTGACACAATATGGAATCAATTCTAGGACCACTGATTTCTCAAAGTAAGTGTGGAGGAGGTGTTGCTGGTTTCTTACTCTGTGTGTTCATTGATTTAGGTTAAGTTCAAACTAAGAGCTTATTTGAGCTTAGAAGCAGCAGAGCAGGGCTACACGACATCGTAACCCTCGAGAAGAGTTTGAGTGCGATTTTGGTAAGATTCTCTGGCATGCGACATGAAGTTCTTGAAAATTTGTCTTAGAATCATCTGGTTCCTGACAAAAGTGAATCTTCATTCAAACTTGCGCCTTAGTTATTTGGAGACTATGTAGCGTTTGTGAGTTGCATGTAGTCATCTCCAGCTGTATACCCTGTGTGTGTAAATACAATAATTCAAATCCCCTAGAAGTGAATTAGAGAGTTTCCATTGGCTTTTTCCATTGTTTATTTTAACTACATTCTCAACCGTAGCTGTTGAACGCAAACAGGGAAGTTCATGCCTGATGTGTTTGGAGGTTGTCGATGTTTCTGGCATGTCTGGATGCAGAAATGTGACCAATACCTTAGTCTGTTCCAGCAGAGTAGTTCTATTTACAGTAGTGACCTACATCTATAGATGATTGTGCTGTTAGAGGGATAAATTTGCATCCTTCTGAGAACACAATGTCACTCTAAGTTGAAATGAAGGATATGCAGCATGATAACTAATTGTGGTTTTGGTAGGTGCTTATCAAATTGGTTATTCAACTGCAGGAAAGAAAAGAAGAGGAACCTCAGGGACTATGGAAGATCAGAGAGACACCACGGATGTGGAGGAAAGCCTCAGGGAAGTGTCTATTGAAGACAGGGGAACAAGGAACTCTCATAAAGGAGACGGGGAAGACAAGGATGAAGGTGGGGTTCTTGGTTTTTTCAAAGACGTTGGCAAGGCTATCGGTGGAGCTTTTAGCTGGGGAAAACCTGATGCTGATATCTCAGGCTTCCATCTCCCTGTCATCAACACACAGCGTGCCGAAGTCATCATTGATGTCCTCATCACTAACCCCAACCCCATCCCCATTCCTCTACTTGATATGATCTATGACATATCCAGCGATGGTCGCAAATTGTGCTCAGGCACCATTCCAGATGCTGGCACAGTTCATGCTCATGGATCAGAGACCATCAAGATCCCTCTGACACTCATCTACAAGGACATTGTGGATACCTTTGACGATATTGAGCCCGGTCAAATTATTCCTTATCTTGTAAAGGTTTGTGACTTACAAATTCTGGAGTTGGTCTTAGTCTTGTGGTTTGGAATTGTATAAATTCATAGGAGGAGTTGGTGACTTGAAAATGCTTTGGTCGTTTCATTTTTCCTGCCATCCTACATCTTCTCCACTTATGCATTAGATCCGCTCATTCATGAATCCAGGACAAAAGATGGTTTTTGTAATAATAATATTATTGTGTATTTAAACACTTTCTAAGTACCATGTTGTTGAAATTCTGTGATTCTCTCTCCTTTGGTTTTGTCCTGTTTTCAGGAACATATACGTAGATTATCCTGTTTCTTAAAAACTGCATCAAACTTGCTGTTTCTTCTTTGATAAGATGCAGTAGTCTAGACAGAAATTTTCATGAAACTGACCAATCTGACTGTGATGTATATCTGGTGGGAATTGAAGGTGGCATTGGTTGCCGATGTCCCTGTTCTTGGAAGGCTCACCTTGCCTTTGGAGAAGAGAGGCGAGATTCCTATTCCTCACAAGCCAGATGTGGACTTGGAGAAAGTGGTGTGGGACCACCTTTCTATGGAAGAGACAGCTGCTACCTTGCATTTAAGCCTCAAGAATATGAATCACTTTGACATAGGTACAATCTACACATTTAGTGTTTAATCCTTGGTTCTTACAGACAAAGTTACATATCATGTTAAATAGTTCCTCTTCCTCTTTAATCAGTCATATAGAGTTACTACCGATAGTGATGATTGGTATATTGAAGATGTTATTGGTTAGTTAGAGAGAATCAGTTGATGCAATTGATTTGTATATCATCTAAGACTTGGTGTGTTGGTATTTCTTTGAAAGGGATCAATTCATTCAAGTATGATCTTCAACTTGCCAAGGTCAGCATTGGTGAAGCAAATCTTGAGCAAGCAACCACCGTGAAGGGTGATGACACTGGATTCTTGCAAGTTCCTATCAAATTCCGACCCAAAGACTTTGGTGGTGCACTGTGGGATATCATACGAGGAAGGGGCACTGGGTATGCAATGACAGGGAGCGTCGAGGTGGACACGCCCTTTGGACCCATGCATTTACCCTTCAGCAAATCTAGTGAGACAATTCTGAAGGGCAAAGATGAGGAGGTATACTTTTCTAATTTCTTTCTCTTGGTTTCTGCAGTCTATTTGAAATTCACATTTCATTGCTGGGAGAGTAATGGTGGGTCAGTACATCTACTGTTTTAGGAATTAAAGCCACCTTAGGCCTGCTTTACATGGGCCCAAGTTGTTGTCTCGATTTTGAGTTGACAAGCTTTCACATACATCAAACTTCTGAAAGCCTGACCGTTGAGAAGCTCCAATTGAGACAACATAGTATACAGTAGTGAGGTGTCAACCCGTGATAGCAAGGTGAAAAATGGTTCTTAAGTTGGAAGATCTAATGATAAGTCAAATATGTCCCATAAAACGAAAGCTCAAACTTGTTGCAGTTCTAAGCTTGTTCCGAGTACATTTGACTTTGCGATTTCCATCGAGGCATCAACAAATCACTCTTTTTACACAAAGAGGTTTGATATCTCGTTTTGGGAGCTTCACCAAACGAAAGACCATTCTTTTCAGGTCTTAGACTCTTATTTACTCAATTGAGACAGCATAAAGTGGGTCTAAATCCTCGAATGATCGCATACTAAGAGGGAGACAGAGTTACTCATTATATTGGTGTAGTGTTCTGCAGGATTGACAGAATGGAGCTCATCCAAGCAACCTTTGAATCCTTTGTTTGGAAATTTCACTTGTATTCTTTGTTGTATTCATGTACCAGCTCCTGTGAAAGGCCTATCTCCAGAGCTCCTGTTATTTTGTTCATACCTATGTATAAACTGTCTTGGGCTGGGTTCAGTAATTTAAAGTGATCACATGCACTCTCCTAGTGATACATGCTATTTCATTAGGAGTGGTTCATTGCATCAAAGTATGTATCTCGGCATGGAGCACTTGAACTAAAAGAGAACCTCTTGGGCTTTTTCATGAAAGGTCCAAGAGGCCCATTCTGAGAGGTTCAAAGTGTTAAAAGTGAATTAATCTAAATTTAGCATGTATTGCTTCCCCATCGAGCATACATACATGATATGAACTATAAAGAGATCCATGATTGTATAGACGACCTAGATTAAAAGACAATAATACACTAGACAGCAGTGTCTGGGGAGGTTTTTGGGCATAATTGGTCAAAATCCTAGTGTTTCTGAGGCCAACCAGTTACATGTTGTGATCGTTTGGTTTTTCTTTCGTTATGTTGAGGTATATTCCATAAATTCCTCTAAAATGATCCATAATTTTCCTGAAGTCTTGCACTTCTAGCGGTTATTTCTCAAACTCAACTGGTTCTCCTCGTTCATTGATAGACAGCAAATGTTTCTGTCATTCCTCGCCAGGGTTTGTATGCCATTCGTGGAATCTGTCCAGACCTTTGAATGGCAACCATCCACGGGTTTGTGCACCGTTGGGGCAATAGAACTGAACGTTCTTTTTGCCAATTGAAGCAAACGCACTTCATTAATTTATCTTTCTTCATTAACTTACATTAAGGTATTGTTCCCCAGAAACTAGGCTTAGGGAGAACCGGCGGTTAGTTACAGATGAACCTGTTGAAGTTCGTGAGTCCAGGAGAATTACCGATCATTTTAGACGAATCTAAAGAATATACCTCAAATGAATAAAGCAAACCCGGAAGATGTCAACATGTAACCGGTTGGATTTCACTAGGAAACACTAGGATCTTGACTGAATGACTATGCCCAAAAACTTCCCGGGCACTGTACTACACTCCCTGTGAATGACTAGGTGTCGGTGTTCTCTTCATTGGAAAGGAAAGGGACACCTAATGAAGTTGATACATAAGCGGTTTCTGAATCTTTGAAGTCCTAGATTTTGAATAATGTAGGGAGGAAAACACACACTATTGAAAGTAATGGTTGGAAGGGAGCGACTATGAGAATTTGACCTACAACTGTTCATGGTTGTTAATTGAAACCTCGGTCAACCCCTCCAGATCATAGACCTCTCCAAATCACACAGTTGTGAAAGCAGCTCAAGTCAAATTGTCAGAAGCATTTCCGATCTCATACAACAACAAAACTAACTACCAACCTCGTTGTCCATCTGACGTAATCTCATTCCTGGTCAGTTTCAATAATTTAAACCCTTATATCCCAAGAGGCCCGTTTTGGGCCTACAAATGACTGAAGTCAAATGCATGCGGGAGGAAGGTCACAATAGGTAACATTCCATTTCTCATGCAATTTTCTTGTCAATGGCGATGATCTCGTTTCAATATGGTTTTTCACAAGAGATTTTCAAAGTCAAGAATGAGTTTACTTTTTCCTTTGTTGATATAGTAATATCATTATTTTGATTGAGAAGTGTCAATTCCTATGGACTCTTCTTCTTACCTCAAATATAATCTTGAAAGTTTGGACTAAAACTTTATTGCATATCTCAATTTCTTGAAGTTTGATGATTCTAAATCGATTATCAACAATATTGATGTGATCTTATAGTCAATACCAACAGCTGTACAATAGACATTGAGCTCTAGAAAGCTTACTTTTAGATGATCTAATGATACCACAATATGGTTCAAAATGGAATGACAAATTGGAGCCATTTTGTCTGGAACGGGAACTTTTACATATCATCAGAGCTGATTATCAACTCTGAGCCAATAGTACACTCTTTTTCCTAGGACAAATAAACATGAAATCGATATGGAGACTATTTGCACAGCTCTTTATTATGTGCAAGTGCATGTACTCATGCTTTGAAGATAGCTAAAACAAAAAGCAGTAAGTAATAACCAAATCTCGACAAATGGAGGCATATAAGCTTCTACCAATCTCGTAGAGTGTGCAAACCTCAAGATAATGAAGCATACTGATATTCAACCCTTATCTCTCCACTCTACTTTCTGGGACAAACAATCATAAAGACAGTATACAGGCTATCGGCGCAGCTGATTATTATGTGCAAGTAACTGCACGTAATCGAAAAAATTGAAGTATGAAAAAACGCAAAAGCAAAAATAAAATCTCGACAAACAGAGGGGTATAGCGCTTCTATCAAATCTCATAAAGCATGCCAACCTCAAGATAATTTGCTGGTGGAATGTGAAGCTCCTTAATCGCAGACCTGCAGACAATTCGGAGAAAGGCGTATCCCTTGTTGATTGCCAGCCGTTCAAGCCAATTAGTGCCGCCCCTTGTGCGGACAGTGACCTTGCCGACAACATACACAGGATCGTGCTCGCAGGCTCTCCCAAGCTCCACCAGATCTTCCATATTATGTGCAGCAATCGAGCGTTGCAATGATGGGTTCCGGGACTCCACGGCGGTAGGCTCAGGCTCGGTTTCAAGGTATGCTTTCAAGCTCTGAATCATCTGCTTCCTGTATTCCCCATCCTTGTAGTCAAGGACGTCTTGGTAGCCATACCGAACGACACAACGGTAAACTCCTTTGAACCCGACACGTCCGACGTAAAACCGCTCCTCCGGCACCACCGTCCGCACTGGCAGGTGCCTGATTGTTGTCAAGACGAGCACTTGGTGTAGTGTTCGAACGTTCCTCACATAGTGAGTGATGATGGGCGGGATGCCATGCGCTAGGTCACTGTAAAAGAAGCATATGCCCGGTACTCGCTGCGTCCCTGAACTCGAAAGCAGGGAACCCAAGCAGTCGAGACTCATCTTGTGATTCATCTCGTACCTGTACTTTTTGCGCCGACCATAATTCCAGCACAAACTGATCGTGAGAAAGAAACAAGCTGTTGCAAATGGGACCCAGCCACCCTGTGGGACCTTGTTCAAAACTGCTGTAAAGTAAACGCCTTCGATAGTTCCGTAGACGGATAAGAACAACAAAGCCACAGGCCATGGAAGTTTCCACACGAGAAGCATCACAATTGTCACCAAGGTGGTGGTTATGAACATTACTCCCACCACCGCTACACCTGAGATACACATAGAATTATGAATGTCAAGTTCACAGTATGACCATAGAGATGTGAGCTGATAGTAAACCACCTTCCAATTCCCCCGGCACACACTCTGAGTTGCAGCAACAACAAATCATAGGGTTATATTGAAGCAGGGGGTGAACTAGATACCCAATTTTCAGGAACATCCTTGCAGGAGCTTCAGAAATCAAGTAAAGCTTTTGATATCATAGACGCATATGCACTCCGGCACGTGTTAATTGCAAATATCTGGGAATTTGTGGCCCAAGTATTGAGGTATTCAACAATTATTTCTCCTCATATCCATGTGATTTGTGCTACACAAGTTCGGCTAGATTATGGATAAAGTCGTTGATAGTTCTGCAATCAAGTTTTCGAATACTGAACTGATGTCTTTCAGAATATGGCGCAGATTAACATAAAAGTTGACAACCTTGTAGGATACTCTCACCACCAACTTACAGAATCTCCAATTAATCTTCTAAGTAGGTGATAAGTCTATAACTTGTCAAATTTTAAACTTAAGAAACTTACCAAACGCATTGCCAATTTGAGCTGCATTCTGGAATCCAATAATCACTGCGACACATAGAGCCATAAGAATATAGTTGACCTCCGGAGAGTAAACCTGGCCTTCCTGGTCTGGAGACGTGTGCACCATTGTAACGCGTGGAAAACATCCTAGTGACATAGATTGCTTTATAATAGAGAAAGTTGCAGTTATGAGCGATTGGCTGGCCACTATGGCTGCCAATGTTGCAACCACAAACATGGGCCAATACACCGAGTGAGGGACGCCCTTGAAAAAGGCATTCTGGTGATCCCCCGGGTGTTTGATCAAATATGCAGTCTCCCCAGCATATGTGAGGATAGCTGATGGATAGACGAGGCACACAAATGCGATCTGCACACATCAAAGGGAATAGACTGAGCACATGCATACAGTGTTGTTGAAGCTCGTACAATCTCCAGGTCCCCATCATAAATAGCCTACACTACTTGAGTTGACTGATTAATGAATGAAACTTTATCTAAAAACATAATTCACCTATCTTAACTTTTAGAACAGAAATGTCTTGCAGCATACATTACATAGCTGATGACATTAACAATTCAAAAGCAAAAAACTGTGAAAATCAATTACCTGAATTGACCTTTTGTTGAAATGGCCTAGGTCAGCGAACGCAGCCTCCGCACCTACCAATAAGATACACAAACAAGTCAACCACAAACACATGCCAAAACACAAGGAGAAAGTGCAGGTGGAACACAGCATGGTCAGCACATTATATCTCAACAGCCAAGCACAGCCCTTTCTACCAATTCTACTAATACACTAATTCTACACAATTCTGATCAACGCATTTCATTTTCAAAGAGTTACTTGAATCTAGAACGCTGTAGGTGATGCAGAAATAAATTGGTCATAAAGGCGACCTTGTCTAACCTAACTGCTGCATCAATAAGGAGATATGACAAAAACTAGAAGTGGAACCAACTCATAAAAGACGGAAGGCAGCAGGATCAAGGCAAATATAGATTAGATAGAAGTCCATGTGAGTTATAACCCTCAAGAGATACCTGTGATGCAAAGCACAACACCTCCAAGTGCCACCCAGCCTTTCTTTTGATTTCGGATAAAGTACTCAAAGATGTAGTGAGGAGAAATGGCTTTGAAGACAGCAGGATAATGCGTCACAATATTGTAAACCCCAATACATGGGGTTGAGAGAAACCACATAAGCATTATTGGTGAGAACATGAAACCAATGCGATGTGTTCCAAATTGCTGCAGCAGAAACAACAGTACCAAGATGGCTGCTGATACCCAAGTTACGACAGCTGCCCCAAGATCACAAAAACAAGTTTAGATCAACTATGGGCCTCATGGATATCTGATATTCAACAACATAGAAGAAGATCATAAACAATCATTACATAGAGACTGTTATTATGACCTGAAATAAGTAGAATGTTAGTCTTAGGTCCTCATCTGTACAATAAATTAAAAACCACAGGAGAATCTCTTGACCTGCCTATTACTTGCATACTTTTGAAAGAAATGGTTTTAAGTGTCACTTGCTACTCACAGCTATGGATGGATGGATTCTCGCTTTGAATTCCTGCCATGGCTGATAAAACTGGGAAGTAGAGACAAAGAAATCAAGTCATTTACTGGATATTCACATAACCATCCCAAATACAGCTCTCCAAGATCCTTGGGCCAAACAACTCAAATTTACAAGCATGAGTTAGATTTCCACCTGAAATTGCAGGGGTAAGTATGCCATCGCCAATGACCAAGCAGGTCCCAAGCATAACAAATAAGAACAAGACAAACTTGACACTTTTCTTATTTTCCAGGAATGCACGCAGTCTATTGGCCACACAGCCATCGCTGAACCTGGCCCCTTCATTGATGTCATTTCCCACTTCATCAGTGGTCTTGTTGGGTAAATCCTCAAGTCTCTGACCAAGATTGATATTCTTGCATAAGAGAGAGTACAGTGCAAATGTTCCTCCTGATCAACCAACCTGGTGGTGTGAGTTGAATATGAATTGCAACTACCAAACAATATGGAATACATGTGCGGCCCATTGATGAAGTTATATGAGGAGATTCATTTACTGAAGTGGCAGCCCTGAAATTTAGTGAGAGAGATATTCAAATATTTGTAGTAGTAAATAAGCAGTGGGGATACTGTGAAATCAGTCTTCCATTTGAAATCTTCCCTCAAATTTACTACATGTGCTTAAATATAACTTAGTGAAAATCTCTGAGCAGGTTCCCAGGATCCAAGTGTGGTATCCGAGTAAAAATACCAGTAAGCTCTATTGCAACTGGTGGACAACAATACATATAAGAGCAGTAGATGATGTTTTACCTTCGCCATGGTCATCAGCATTTATTATTATGAATCCATACTTCAGTAAACCAACTAGTGTCTGCGTCCAGAATATGAGACTCATTACGCCTAGGAAGTCCTGCTCAATGGGATCTGCTATCTGGATAGATGGCCACACATACAGTGGAGAGGTTCCCAAGCCTCCAAACACAACACCTAGTGTCTGATAGGCCAATACTATTGTTCCCCACTTGCTGTAGTCCTGCATCCCAGTCAAATGAAACTCAAGACACCTTCAAAGATGCAGATTCTCAAATACTCTCTTCACTGTAGATTCTCTTACTTTCTGTACAACATAAACTAGTCTTAATAACCCTTCAAAACAATGTTGGTTCACATACGCCAAAGCCCATGAGTATTCAACAAAAAGAAATTCAAAGATGACAATGTCACCTTTAATACAACACTAGCTCCAGACTATTGCATGGTGCAAAACAACTAATGCTTGTCATATTCCAAATCGTTCTGCACAATGATAGAAGCCTCTAAAGTGATTTTGACTCGTACGTAAACATATACACCATAATGCCTTCATGACAGAACTGTGTTTTAGTTGCAAGAGAACCATGATACACTGTGGGTTAATTTTTAGGAACATTACAAGTTGAGACTCCATTCCTCAGTACTTTCTGCTGCCTAAATATTTACATATACCACTGTAGGGAAAAAGAGACACGGACCTTTTTGTCAGGATGAACCGGTGCCAAATGTGCCTTGAAGCGTACATCTGAAACTGCTCTCCGCAGGCGAAACTGCTTAGATTTCAAATCCATGAACTTTCCTGACTCCCCTTCTGAAAAGTCAAGTTCCATTCCACCTTGGTCATCCTTCAAATAATTCATAACCATGTCTGTTGAATCACGAGTATGAACATTCCTCTCATGTTCTTCAACATGCAAACATCCTCCATTTAAGGTGCCCAGCTCCAGATCTTTATCTATTTCCCTCATGGTCCCCAACCCCCAAGGCCGCCAGAAACACAAACCAGAAAAGGTTGATAGATGTAAGCACCCAGAGCAGATCTGCTAGTAGTTCGGATCCATTTCACATTAAAAATTTGCAGCTTCTAGACCAGTATAATCTTGCAGCTGCTCACCAGAGCGTCTTGGAAGGTATGATGATCAAAAACATATTGTCTCCAAACTTACTATGCATTTATTGCATGCAGACGACTTGGTGGGTCCCAGGAGCAAAGGGCAAGGGAACAAGAGCCTTTTGATCGGGCAGAAAGTACCAAGCCCCAGTCAAGAAGAATTCGCTTTACTGCCCCCCACGGTAAGCTCTTTCTCTGCCTGCATTTGCAATAATATTATTGGACGCTAAATTCTCAATTCTTTGTCCACAGGGGAAACTCTATGTCCCAATACAGACAAGTGTCTCCGACTTTTATCCTCCAGATCATGTAATACCAGGCTCGCTTACCAAGTACCTCCTCCGGCGGACGAACGCTTGCTTCGCTGTTGAGATGATCCTAGCTTCCTTGACAGTATCAGGATTGGGATTGGCCGATGAGCAAAGCACCAATCACTCTGGAACTTCGTTGTAATTATCCCTGCCATCCTTGATTCACTCTCGTGAGCTCTTAACATGTGCGTGTGTGAGATTGCCAGAGATAGAGAGAGATTGGGGATGAATCCTCCTCTTCCTCAAACCTAGTGGTCCCCCACTAAATAAGGAATTTTACAAGGAATTTCGTAGCAGAAGAATGATGTCTGTAGATGATGATCGTTTTCCAGATCTCCAGCAGCGACGTGGCAAAAATGAATCCTTATCGCTCCAATTACTCTGCAATCCGCGTGATATAATGGGGAAAACTCCAACTTCGGAGGCCCCTGGTGAGGATGAAGATCCTACGCAAATGGATCACAGGATTGGGAAGAAATTGACGCAGAAACCTCGTGACAACCTCCACATCCAAGATTCAGCAATGACTGCAGGTTCTAGTAAAATACAAGAAATGGAAATACGCCTGCCAGTCGAGCTTCTCGAGAAGATGTAGAGCCACGGCAAAAAGTCGATAAATCTAATGATTCCGTGGGAGAATTTGCGCAAGTGTCTTATCTGCAACTAGATCCCGAGTACAAGCTGCGCACGAATCCCGCTCCCCAAGTTAAAAATAAGACTGGTATGAAATTAAGCACTGGTAAAAGTAAACCGATCTTTCAAGATCTTTTGCGTCGAGAGAAACTGCACACAACATTCATTAAGGAGATTACAAATTCGCCAGGATTAATACTCTCCTTACAAGATTACAGCAAGATCTCGAGGAGATCACACTTCGGTATCGCAATGAAATTTTAAAATTAGCACGAAAGAAATGCTAAAATCCACAGAAGATATTTCTAAAGGGAACACCGATTTACATATCGAGAGCAACGTGTGACGAACTTCTTATGGTAAGCGCCTATTAGAATTATATAATCTTCTCATAAATTAGTGAGTATCCAATAAGCATGATGCAAGGGACTGCGGAATCTACTCTAAAACCGTATAGAGCAAAACAAATTCTGCGCGAGGAAAAAGAGAAACCAAAAGCTGGATCCACATAACAACATGGCCAACATCGATTTACATGTTGGGAGCAATGTATGGCGGACTTCTCAGCCTTATGCCAAAAGCCTACCAGCAATATAAAATATTATCACAAATCAGTGAGTGTCTAATAGCATGATGCTCTGGACTGAGGAGCCTACTCTAATAACGATAATGCAAACAATTTTCTGCTCGAGGAAAAAGAGAAGCCAAAACCAGCGAATATATAAAACAAAAGAAAGAAGCATCTCTTCTGGAAATTATGCCCTCACAATACCTGAAAATATATGTGGAAAATATCAAGTAGTAGCACACTAGAAGCGTTCCATCACAGCAGGGTCCATAGAGAGCTGCATCATTCCCATCGTCATTGTCTCCGGTATTTTCATTCCTTGACTTTCATCGACTCGATCCACCTCCCTGTTTCAAGAAACCTCGCTCCACCACTACACTCCTCACCCGAGCATCCACACACGCATCGTAAATGACGATAAAACGCAGGGAACGCTTACGAAAACACCAGATCTTCTTCAAATCGCCATAGCCAGCAAACGAGACCCCGCTCTCACGCCGCAAGCTCGAAATGAGAGAGATGCAAGGCGAACACCCGTCACACGCCCGTCACAGGAGCCTCTACCCAACGGTTTCTAGTGTGGTCCGCTCGTCCTAGCATTTAATCCGCTGGTCCAAGAGTTTTACCCGCTGGTTCTCCAGCCCCTTACCGCTGGACACCGATGCCCCTTTGGTAGTTACCGCCAAAGGTTTAGTGTAGATGACAGATGGTACACCGTCGATTGAGACACTGACGGCGCTTCATCGAAAGGCTCAGAAGCTCCCTTCGCTTGGTGTCCTCTCGTCCGTAGATCTCTGTTTATGTCTTCGGATGGTGCACATGGCATCCAGGTCAACGAGCTCGTTACATCCTGTCTACACACATACTATTTGTGATTCTTCATCCAAGCTTCATTCGTCTGTATGGGAGGGTCTCACCAGTCCTTCTTTAGTACCAGCGCACCGCTTTTGGTCTTGTGTGGATGTAGTTGTGCATGTCCCTTTAAGACCTCTACTTTACATGTTTAACTAACATGAGGATTTTAAGGTTTACCTCACATTGGCTGTATCCGGAAAGTGACTTGGGCGAACCAACCCATACACCCATTTCTTGTTGGATGCTTAAACCCATGCCTTCAAGGAACCAGAGTACATGTTGGTTCGCCCCAGCCCCGAAAAGTTCCATAAAGGATTTCGTTAAGCAATCGCTAAGTTATTGGTAGAGGGATCAGTCTTGGGGCCATGAAGGTAGAAAAATCAAAACTGGTGAATGACCACTAACGGTGCACTAGACTAGAGGTAGGATTATTCTTGTGTGGATCCAAAATGGTTAACTGTAAACGCGGTGACCCTTAAAGGATGCAGTGATTGGCCAAATAAGTGATGTTTCACACCACTTGCGATCACTTTTGGGTGCCATTAAGTTAACGATTTTGTGTGCATTCGCTTGCAAAGTGTAACATTTGGGTGCTCGTATTAGGAAAACTCCAATGTACAAATAGGGGGTTTGACTTACTTGCCTCTTTGAGATATTATAATTAATTATTAGCAAGGAATAAAAGTACGAAACAACTTGCATTCATCATCATTTCCTCTACTTCACCTCTAAAAAATATTGCACAATCAACTTATTTTCACAACTTGACCAATATGGTTGTTTCACACATGTGACCACTAACTCCGAGAAAAAAATGATTGATGATTTATCATGATCAAGATTAGTGGTCCAAAGACCATTACTTGCGTAAAAAAAAGTCTTGGTGACATGTCATATTATAAAGCAAACTTAGACCATAACGTAGTTTTTTTAAAGAAACTATATATGTATGTATGTATGTATGTATGTATTAAGACATTACACTCTATGACATGGTTGGCGTTATTTTCTACTAAGACAACCTATTTAGGTTCTCTCACCTCAAAATCCGGGTGACCACCAAATAATACTCATTTTTGGAGATGTATTCGTGTCATTTCCATTCCACTTTCTCATCCATTTGTTGACATGCCACTCATGGATGCTTGTATTTTAGGTGATCTTGTGAAAAACAAAGTGGGACCTCCATTTATTTCTCAACCAATGAGAGTTTTATAAAGCAAAAGTCATGGTCACTAGTCACCACACCATTTATGGTATATAGTGTCACACACACTATTGGCAAACAATATGAACTAGATGTGTATATAGTCTTATCTCGATACTACAACACCTTGATTACATGACACATTTCTTGTTGACCAAACTTGCTAGTGTTAATATACCCCCCATATTACAACTATGAGGCTCGTAATACAACATTTTATAGGCATCAGTTGTCATATAATAGAGGTAATTAATGTTCATATGTGGTGGGACCCACACTAAGAATTTGCCTTGGATGGGGAGTTATTCCAAGTACAAAATGAATTGAAAGAAGAACATTAATCATGATCATTGGTGGCTTAGCTTAACTTAACTCAAGTTATTTGTTTCAAACCTTCAATGGTTCCATAACATGCGTTGTATTTTTACATCTTTGGGATTGGGTGGAGGTTGAAGCAAAACTAAAGAAGGTTCAAGTAATCTTAAGTAGTTGTTACAATTTTCTTTTCAAGCTTTGATTGAATGTTGGGTGGAGGTGGCTTACTTAAACTAATTGGAAGGTAAGAGTTGGTGAAGGTGTTTGAAGGGCAAAGGTTTTGCTAATGAGGAAGCTTGTTGGTGGGGTGAGGGAAATTCATTCATGTGTATTGGAAGAGTCTAGTGATAGGTGTTGGAATCTTGGTAACATCTTTGGTGGGGATGATTTCATGTTAAAGTTTTGATGGTAAGGTGGTGTTTGGTATTTGAAGCAAATTGAGTTGGTTGGGGGTTTTGGGTACTACAATGCCTCCTCTCATCTCCACATTAGGCTTAGATTTGGAGTTGGGATAGGGGAATGACAATTGTCCATGATTCACATGATTGGGTAATAGTCTCTTGGATCTTGCATTTGATTGATGGATTGTACTTGTCATGATCGATTTCACAACCTAGGTTTAATCTTGAATGGTGTGATGGGAAAGATGTGTTGAAGGCATGGTTGAGTTGATGGATTTGGCGTGGGGTAGAGAAGTCCATTTGAGTTTAGATTTGAATGAAAAACCAATGAAGGAGAATGATGCGGATGATTGGTCAACACCAATAGTCAAGCTTCCTTAAAATTAAAAAAGGTTTTTACTTTCATAGTGTGGGGTATGGTGAAGACTTCAACATGGAACTATTTAAATTAACTCCATATCATGTGACATTGTGAGCATGTTTATTCGATATAAAATGTTCTTTCTTACATGTGTATTTTCATTGTGTGTATAAAATGACTATTTACATCAGACAAACCATTTTTTTTTTAAAAAACTTCGATAATACAATATTTGCGGCCAAAATATCATATTATAAAGAATACAACATTTGGATTATACGCCACATTCTTGTGCGACCAGTTGTGTCATATTAAAGAGGGAGAATAGTACTTCCCCACAAATTATCAACATGGTACTATTCGTTAAAACAAGTTCCTTTTGGGAAGTGACAGAAAATGACATTATGACATAGAACATAACGCATTGGGATATTTGAGATGATAGTTTGCAAGGGAAGATATTATTGAGCAGTAGTGGCAAGCGTTATGTGTTTACATTTTGGTATGCAAGAGTAAGATATTCTTAAGCATAAAGATGACAAATGTCAATTGTATACACGTTTAATCAACTTGTGAACCATTGTCTAACATATGCATACACCGCATAACATTATTGAGCATACTCATGCAAAGATATTAGTAAGCACACTTGACACCAAGTTGTTGATCAATAGTATAACCTATCATACCCCTCGAAATAGGGCAACTAACACTATTACGTAAGTGATACTAAACACCATAAACGATGTAGTATAAACTGGCCCTTAGTGTAGCTCCCATGACACTTGGCATTAGTGTCTTCACTAATAAATTGACATCAGTATGCTCAAACACAACATGAGGTCTTTGCATTTTATTTTTTTATAAATGATCAACAAATATAAAAGGTTGTAGAATGGAGGGGGGGGGGAGGTTTTTGAGAATGTCATTGGAGATGTTCTCTTGGCATGGGGATTGTGAGTTGGGATGTGCATAATGAAATTCAGAGTTAGAATATGCTTGTTTCTTAGGGTAAAGAGTTTTTTGGGCTAAGTTGTGGAGTGGGTGAGAATAATACCATTGGTGGAGTGTGTGAAGATTTAATTTGATTCTTTTATCGAATTAGCCTAGTCTTAGTGGTAAATAGAATATAGATAGTAAATATTATGTCGGTTGGGTAAGTTGGGAGTTAGAAATTAGCTTTAGAAATAAATCCTAATAGAACAAGCAGTAACATATTATTATAAGATTATTTCAAGATTGACTTAGCTAAAGGCAATAATCAAGTGGTTGATTTTTTTAAGATTCGAGCAAAATATGGAGGTTGGAAATCATAAGATTCATGAAAATACAGTTAATGTAAACAGTCATGATCATTACTTCCAAAGAAAATCAACTCTTAACAATGATGTTTATGTTATTATGGTTGAATAACTTAGCACCAAGACGTTTGTTAGTACCTCAACATGGTTTTAAGGGCAACTCTCTTAACAATATAAAAAACAACAACTCTGATAAGCATGAAATTTGAAGGAATTTCCCACTGGTTTATTGATCTATAAGAAAATGATGCATTTGTCAGCTCAGTTACCTTAATTAATTACTGTAAGACTAAGGATTCATAATATTCCAAATTTAAAATAACTACACGACAAAATGATTAAAGGAATGAAGTAAAACAACATTGATTAGTAAAGATGACCCTTTGATTTAGCCGATTCGCCTCGACAAAATAAAATCTAATTTGAAAAATATATTTTAACACCACTAGGTCAAAATGAGATGAAATCTTTTGAATGAGAAGAATCAACGGTGGCTAAAAGGATCCAATGCGAAGATGAACGTGACAAGGCGAAATACCACGGAAGTATCCTACTCCACCGTGTCAGACAACCCTATTTAAAAGGCGTCGAAGTTTCTTTCAACATCACCACTCTTCCATTTTGGAGTTATTTCTTGGTACCGGACCTTTAAAGATCCAAACCCCTCCAAGCATAATCATTTTTTTCTCTAATCCAAATGTTTCTGACTTTGATCAACCTTTTATCGAAAGACCCGTTGTTAGTACTTAATAATTTACGCGTTTATTTACCTTTTGAGAATGTATGTTATTTTAATTATTGAAATAAAATAAAATAATTTATTTATTTATTATTTGTCTCTTTGTATTGAAGTTGAATTTTTTTTCTTGTTAGTGAAGAAAAATTAGTTCATCTAAAGTATTATATTAATTGGTAACTTCGAACAGAAAGAGACAGTGTATTTCAGAAGTTCATCACATCTTACCTTCAAGTCCGATTTCAACTTATTTTATATACATAGATAGATGTTAAAGTATTATTTGCAACAAAATTATTCTTATTGAAATCTAAAATTATGTTTAGAAGTTATGAACTTTTCCGTGAGACAACTTCTACTATGGTACTTCTAACTTTGTAGCTTCAGCCGGCGGATTGGAGAGTCCATTTTCTATCATTTCTATAAATCTAGGTAAGTTTCAAAGTTATCTCTCTATTTATACTACTCTTGTTTTATTATAAAATTTTAATTTAAAAGTTATAAGCATTTTCGTGATACAACTCACATAAACCTCATTTTTTCGTATTTTTTCTCAAATATTTAGAATTTGTAGAATATTATGTTAGCATTTGGTCCCCTTGGTATTGAATTTTAGTAGTTTAACTATATTATAAGGGTTTAGGTTGCCGATTCTAAAATAACTAAAGTTAGGTTGGGCTAATTAGATGCTTAGGAACTATAACAATTTTATTCACAAGACTTTTCAAACATTAGAAAATGTTATTTATGAACTAAGGATAAGTACGAATCAACCCTTTAGCTTGGAAACGAAGGGAGTGTCTACTTTACCTCACATAGTGGCAGTTTTTTACATTGATGACTTCAGTAGTAGTGAATATGCATTTTATATGAGGGCTTAGTATTGAGAAAATGTCAATAGTAATTGATGGCTATAATTATATTTGCGAACATTTGTTTCTTGTTGATATTGTACGCTGCTTTTCGGGCATATAGCGTGGCAAGGTCTTGGAGCCTCATTCGATCTATCTAGTCTTATTTTAGTTTAAGATTAACGAGCCTTATTGCACGGATGAATGGGATGGCTATCAAGTTACCAAGCGGTTGGAAGAGGTGGCCAACACCTTCTTAGGTTCCTCTTCATTGGGATCTATCTCATCCATCAATGCATAAATGGGTTGTTGTAGATGATACATGTTCATCTAGGTCCTCACCCAAGCCCAGTCCCCATGCAACATTGTCGAATGGGTAGATTATGAACAATATATGTGGGCCAAGTTCATTTCATTAGGCACATACCAAAAGGCGGTGCCATGTGACACAATTGCACCCGGGTGCTTGGTTCATGGATATTTACAACTGCCAATAAAAACTCAAAAGTCTAAGTTATAATGCTCAAGTTTAATAATGTAAAAATAATTGCACATCCTAGAAAAATGTAGGTATAATCCATAACGGATTCCCAACCCCACAATACATAAGCAAGGCTTTGAGTAGTGTTGTGTTAAGTTGGATTGTGAATCACTTATGTGTATTATAGTGGAGGAGTGGAGAGTTTGCTAACCTGCAAAATGCCTTGCAAATAAGAGCATTCACACTATCATTTCATTTGCAAGCCATTACCCCCTTCGATATTTCCTATTGATTGCCTCCACATTGCTTGAAATATACCTATTATCTCTAACAATTTAATCCCTATCTCTCAATCCTCACAATTTTTTTCTCTCTTTCTTGATGCGAGGGGGCAACTGACACTGTCGATGAGTGAAGACCACCGAGAGCCGGTTGACATTGGGTTCCAAGTCCCAACATGGAGGCAAAGTCCCAACTTTTGAGCCTCAAGAAACCAATAAATTATGGTTTACACCTATTCAAATCCGATCTTGATTATTTTATGCAAAAAATCTAAGGACTTGTGTTGATAGTTGGGTCTAGCTTTTGCTCGAATCAACCCTCAAAACAAGTGTCAAACCTCACCTCCAAAAAGTGATGACACGTAGGCATCCATGTTATACTTGGGACTTAAGAATTGGGATCCTACGTGAATTAGTAAGTCCCAACTTCCACGTTCTCAACGGCTGAGATTGCACAGATCGACCTCAAGTGACTTGGGACACCATGTGTCCCAACATGCCCTTAATTAGTAGCACACACCCATAACAATTAATGCTCATTTAGGAGGATTCATGGTGCACAAGCCATAATTTCAAGAGCTACACATAGGTTAATTTGCTACTTTATGGTTCACAAAGTAGGTTTTGTCCTTGGTTTGAATTCACATGGTTAACATGTTCAACCCAAGTCCACTTTAAACTACATAGAAGGAGAAGGCTCCTTTGTTGTGTTCATAGTCCATGAAATGTTTGTGTGGTGACATTTGTGGCATTCCCATTGGTTTGGGCTAGGTTCACATATGAGAGTTTCAGCATTTTGGTGTCCACATAAATAACACTTGGTCCGAAAAAGGGGTGTAGTGGGTATTCTAGTGAGCAATACTTGGAAAACAAAATTACCCCGTTCCTTGTAATTTACCTAGTTGTACCAATCGACCAAATGCGGCCATATGGGACGTTGAGGATTAAAGAAGAGGCTGGTTTGGCTAGGTATGGGTGCATTGTAAACGGGGACTCAACAAAGCATCAAAACATATGTATTATCTCTTCGCGATTTTGAGTTTTCAATTTGTATGCTTATGTATGTATATGCAAATACATTGTAGTCGGGTAGGTCTCATGTAGAAGATTCTCTTTGTTTGGTACTTAATAAAGTTTTGGTGGTTGAAGAGGTCGGTTTCTTATGTGGGCCCTCTTGCCGATATTTTATGTGGTAGGTACAATCTACGTGTAAATAACAAGGCTATATACATCCAACCAAACACCCAATTAATTACTCATGTGGATTTATTGGTGAAATAATACTCATAAAAATCCTATTGACACATCACAAAACATGATGAAATTGCCTCATCACTTGTCTAGGCCTCTCTCTCTCTCTCTCTCTCTCTCTCTCAAACACATCATTTGTGTCTCCAGTTACTATATGAGGTCTATATGTTGACCCATCAAACATTGTACACGCATCAAATCACATAGACTCTTACCTCAATTCAAGTGGAGGACTTCATACTCGTGAACATGTTTCCAAACATCATCTATCCCAGATCATTGATCAATATGATTGGGAGTTTCATGTTTCAAAATTCAATACTAGTGATAAATTTTTTAAATTCATAAATTACATAATACTTAAAACACACTTAAATGTTTAATCATCGTTGTTCAGATTTTGGTGATAATTTATCACTCATTAATCAATGTAAAACTAGACACAATGTACTGCAATGTAAGATTATGCACAATATTTGCATTCGTACTATTATTTAAGTAAAATAGTATGCAATTGTTTTACACATTGAAAATTGCCATAAATAATATTTTTTGCACATTGGAACTACTTGTTGCAAATTACAAAAGTAATGTTGAGACCAAACAAATAGTTTTGTTCAACATTGATTGAACATGTTAATGTAGTCATTGTCAAAAGAAAATGAAAACATTCAATATTCATGTATGAGATTTAACGAGATATTAGATTCTATTATATATCAACCAATGACATGTTGGAAAAACAATCAAGGCTTATATAAGTGACTCACCCAAAGGCAAGGAGGTCCATTGATGCATAACATGCCCCATAAAAATGAAGGAAAAATCAATATACCAAATCTGAAGACTATTCCTTCAACTTTGAAGACATATGACGGGTCTTGTCTTGACGTTAGAATCATGTTATTGTCATGCCAAATAGGAGACATATTTGAATGGTTTGCTAGACACTATTAGTAGCCAAGATTTTGTTATTATATACACTAGTGTCCATGCTTCACCGTTTGGTGTCCAATCTAAGTCTACTTTGGGATCAATTTTTTTCCTTTAGAAAATAGCGATCGCCCATCGCATGTGGTACGCAAACCACACATCCCAAGACCACCGTATGCTCTAGTAGTCAAGCCTATGGGTATAGAGCAAATTGAGCAACCATGTTGGTTTGATTGTTTGCATTTATGATACTACTTTTAATTTGTAAGACTAAATAAGGTGAAGGTGGAACGTACTCACACATAGCATAGCATAAAGTGCACATACAAAAATCTTTGTGATGCCCACAAAGTCACACAATCCATAAAGGTTGAGTTATCCCAAGGCCGCGAGGCACGGAACTTAGCAATTTAAAAAAAGATAAAAAAAGAAAAGAAAAAGTTCTTCAACATTGTTGGGAAAGGCCTTGCAACATGGACAAAGGCCCTAGGAGTTGAAGATGAAGTGTACTCATATATCAAAGCCTAAAAGCTTAATGTTGCCCGCCCCGGCTTGGCCCCGCACAATTCCTTCCTCGAGAAGGACTCTTTCTAGTGTGGTGAGCTTTCAAGCTATTTCGTTCATAGTACATGTGTTGAAGTGTGTGGCTAGGGGCTTGCTACATTTCTTAAGCCTTTGCTATGTTGCGGGGGCATGTGAGGCTTTTGACTTGTGATATGTTGGTCCAAGTGAGGTGGTTGCATTGGGAGTAGTAAAAGCTTTGCTTTCCAAAAGAAAGAACAACATAAAGAAAGTAAGAAGCACGAGCATCGTGGAGTGTGAGTTTGAGCGCATTCGTTTGTGGCTATCCATGAGGTATTGGCCTTACAATGCTATATATATATATATTGAAAGGTGGTCCATTTTAGAGATATGGAAGCACTATTATGCGGTGATCATTGTGTAGATGTACGTATAATATAAATTTAGCACTAATAAATATAAACATATTCTTTCAAGACTCAAAATTACAAAAAAAATATTAGCTTGCATGGGGCTTGTGTGGAGGCAAAGTTACTTGGTTAACACTATCCACTCATGTAGAAGCATGGAGCATCCCACTCTCATTGAGAAGTAGAAGTTCAATGTTGTTAGTAGTGCATAGCTTTGCCTGGTTTCATTTTAATGTGTCCAATTCTAACACATGCGTGTAATATATAATTGGCTTGTACATAACTAATATCCTCATCCAAGACCATAAAGGTTATGGGAACCCATGACATTATTTCATTTGGTGAGGCACACCATCATCCATAATTGCGAGAATTTGTCCACGAGACCATAAAGGTTATGAGAACCCATGACAATGTTTCATTTGTGGAGGCACAACATCATCCATAATATCAATTTGAGGTTCTAACTCCTCCTTGGCACCATCCTTAAACCAATTCACAAGGATAGGCCACAAGGTTTCCACAACAATGCAATTAGGCATGCCAAGTTTGTACAAAACTGATGGATCATTCAGGGTTTCTACATACCTACTTGGGATCTAAGTGCCCGTGGAAGATGACCCACTTTACACAAAACCCAAAATCATGAACATGTTAATTAAATTAGCTTATTCAAATAAGTTTGTTATGGCAAAGTACACACTCAAATTTTCTTAGCAAGTTGTACCAATGCACATGCTTCAAAAATCAGCAAGGTACGGCAAGGTACATGCTAGATAAACCAACTAGGTGTGCCAATGTACATGCTTCAAAAATAAGCAAGATATAGCAAAAGAGGTGCTTATAAAAGAAGAGCTTGTTATGGCAAAGTACATGCCCGAAGAGATCACCAAGGTGTGTACATATACATGCTCCAAAAATTACAAAGGTAGAGAATACATTTGCTCCAATTATCAACATATGTGCAATAAGGCAAGCTCACATGAAACATATTGGCTCGATTAAAATGGAAAACCAAATTGAAGCTCACACCTAAAAAAATCAACGTGTGTGTTGTAGTTAGGGTTTTGCTATCACTTAGAACTAACCCAAGGAAAATAAACTATGAAAGTAGGTCTTAGGGAAGATTGAGCTAGTATTTATAAGGATTAATATCACATTGGGTTGAGGTTTCTAATAACAACCTATGTATTTTTCTCCTCCAATTCTCCTTAGTTAGGGTTATTTACACTCTCATGGTTTTTTGGTGCTTTCTTAGTCATGTGTGATTCCGTCCTATATGTGTGGATTCCTATCACTCTAATTTCCATTCACTAAGGTATTTTTGGTGACACTTGTTTTTAATCCTTAAGTTGTCAACAAGGGAGTGCATCGAGTAAGTCAATGTTAAAAACAATTAGTCATATGTGGCATTAATTTAAAAATGATACCACTTTGCCTATTCATAACAATGGTGTAAGAAGGATACAAGAACATTTTTAGAAGAGCACCGACTTTGACCAGTCACAATGGCTAATCAAGGATCTATTCACTCAACAAGATGATGTAAGAAGTGATTCACAAAATGGGGACAACACCTTCATGCAATATTAGATCCTCACATGCAACAAGGTTGATTTTATGGTGAGTCTCACTTAGCAATCCAACATCAATGGACCCCCCCTAATGGAGAGAGTGAAGCTAGCATGTGAACAGTGAGCGGTGTGTAATGAGCAGTGAGTGGTAACATGTGAGCAACGAGCAATGATATGAGATATAAGTTTCCATTTATATAAAAGATTCCATGAAATGGAATACGTTGGCTATAAATGGAATGCAAGGGCCATTTGACATCAAAAAAATGAACCTTATTAACATGGCATTCGTGCTCTACATCTTGTCAAGGAGTCTATTACCATGTAATCAACCTAGTATTTGTAGATTTAGAAATAAGTCTTAATATATTATTTTAGCTTGTAAATTAGTAAGTGAAACTAAAAGATAGCTATAATAGCCTGTATAGATAGATAGATAGATAGATAGATAACATGACATCCTGACTATTAGTGCTCAACAATAGTTGCAACCCAATAGGCTTCGTGTATGATGCGCATGACCTTGTTGAAGTTCAAAGGTACAACTACATACATGAAGGTGTTCGCCATCATGTAGTCAACCTTGCTTATAGATACATGAATACATGTTACACATGTGTTTATAGTATAACTCATTGGCATTTCTTCTCCAATGTGGCATATGTTCTACTCTTCCATTTGTTCCTATGCTTTGGGGTACGTGTGTTTGGATTGTGCCAAGTTTTTGGAGTTGAAAACCAACATCTTTTAAATTAAATATCTCATTCCAAGGTTTGCTTACAAATCAAATACCTCATCCTTGATTCACATCCGCTTTAAAAATCAAAGAGTTTTTTTTTTATGTTTTTTCATTCACATGATGTACCTCGTGAGCATCTAATCATGCAATATGCATCATTGAAGGTAAGGAAATAATAAATTCCATATTTACCAACAAATAGTCCTTTAAGTCATAAAGAGCATAAATACTATCACTTTGGAAAACCTTAGGATTGTGATTAGTACATCTACTCTACATTTAAAATGCTCGATAGCCATTTTAATTGTAGAAAACAAGTTGTAATAAACAATAACTCCCCCTTACATATGTAGTAAACATTAATGCCTCTAAAAATCCCCTCTTATACACTCATGTTATTTAATTTGTGGTGGTCAAAGAACATACTTACCCTCTAAAAGAAATCATAGGACCCTCTTGATTTGTGTAGAACTAGGTGAACCAATATCCCTATATATGTATACTTTGTAAGCCAACTTTTCAATAGAAGCCGTAGCTATTAGATTTTAGACTTGTAGTGTATGGACTTTGTGTATTTTATGTTGGGTTGTTGGATGCACCCACATGTGTTGGGTTTTGTATTGAAACTGCAATAACAATTACATATGTTGTTGGGTGATCTTGATCATAGAGAGTTAACCAAATCATAGTTGGATTGCGACATCTTTAGATTGCATATCACAACAATCAACCATCCATGTTGTTTATTATTCGATATCGCATCCATGGCATGAGATTGTGGTTTTAACTTCAAAATGTTGGCTATGGTCAAACATAGGTGTCCAACCCTAAATGCCCCTAGTGACCCCTTTGGTCACTGTCATTCAGCGATCAAGTACTCTAGACCTCCACTCGGCATGCAGTTTCTTATACGTTTTAATGATAGATAGGTGTGAGTTCCATTAGAGGGAGAATGTACTCCATAGTGCATTCGATTATGATAGAAGATCACCAAGCTTGAGCAGGAAAACATACTATCTTGCATGTAGGTAGTGCCATTGTAAGTACCAACAATATTTAGCAATATTTGAGCAATGCCTCAAACCACATATGCTTTAATGATGATATTCAAATTCAATATGAGAGACACCCTTGAGCTGGTTAACGACCTTTGACCACCTTTAAAAGAGCATATGAAACCCAAATTTAGATACATACATACATACATTCAAGGAACAAAAACCAATTTCATTGAAGCACGTAGATAGAAATGAAAAGAAAATGAAATGGCACTCATCATGCACTGACATGAATGTGAGCATGTTCTCCCTATATTGATCATGTGTATTCAAGATACAATAAAAGGTGTTTATACCTTCCTCTTGGAAGGGGTCCGTGGGGTCATGGGGAGACACAAGGGTCAAATGGGACATAAGATAGGGGAGTAGAGGAGCAAAATTATGGTGGAGGTGTTCTTGTTGCTTGTCCAATTTTCTTTTACGTGACCTTAGGTCTTTGAATTTTGCAAGTGCTTGTTCACTTTTGACACTTTGTACTCATGTTGTGATGGTTATCAAGGAGTTTAATTTCCATCCATGTTGTTCAAGCGTTCTATCAACGGGCACATGTATAGAAAGATAGACAGATAAACAAACAAGGTAGTGACCACATAAGGTATTGAGGCCTTAAAACATCACTTTAAGAAACATCACTTTTCCTATTTCAAGATGTTTAAGTAGCTTTCCAAGAAATCCATACATTAGTGAATCCATACAGAGTCTACAAATAAAAATAAAAATTCATATGCAACGTGCAGAAATTTGCAAAGTTGTCTTAAGGGAAGAGCCTTATACTGTCAACTGGGGATGCGTCTATTGATGTTGGATTGTGAAGCTAGAATCATCACAAAATCTACCTCATTGAGTTAAAGGTGCTCTCCCCCTTTTGCGGATCACTTCTTACATCACCTTGTTGACTGGAGAGATCCCCAATCAACCATCGTGGTTGGCCAAAGTTGGTACTCTTCTAAAAGTGTCCTTGCATCCTTCTTACACCACTCTTATGAACTGCCGAAGTGCCAGAACACTTTGGCATACGACTCATCGATGTTAACCACGACTTACTTGACGGCCCCATTGCACTCACTTGTTGACGGCTTAAAAAGCAAGCGTCACCAAAAGGAAAAGACTGCTCACCTTGTTATTCGAAAGTGCACAAAAGGATCGGAGGTAAGGTAAGTGCAAGCTTGGGATGGATTCGACAATGGTCGTTGGGAGGTCGAGGGCCGCTCTCATGCTCTCTCATCACATGGGGCTTGCCAAAGTGTTCTCTCGCTCACGAAGCCCTCCTCAAGAATGTGAGGAATTGCATGCAACATGCTAAGCTATCACGTGTTATTCTACATGTAACACTCCCGTGGTGTCTCCTTAGTGAAAACCGGGGCTCCTAAATAACCCCCCACCCCTCATTTATTGTGTGTGGCTCCGTTGTCGAGGGGCCAATGCAAGGGTGTTGGAGATGACCCACAATGGATGAAGGTACGAGAGGCTGACAAGATACGACAAGCCTAGCTACCCTCCTTCAAGATATGATAATGCTACTCTATACTACAACCTAAGGCGAGACCTCGTAGTTTAGTACATTGGAGATTATCCAGGTACTGTTCTCCCTCTTTAAGGTAGGGGTGGCTATTTCCGTCCAAATTTCAGATGTGTCTAGTTGGGATGCTGAAACTATTTTTTATAAATTTTGAGCGCTCCGCAAAGCTGCTGCAAGAGCAACTATGAAAAAATCAAAATTTTCCAGCATGTTTATGATTTCCTTCAAAGTTTTAAAGGAAACCTTGTAGAGTGACGAACACTCGCACATAAGGTACGTGGTATATTCACAGGGTGGATTTCTAAAACCGATCGCTGGCAGCATTAAACCGACCGATGGCAGCCAATGAAATGTTGGCAGCGCTGAACGGTAAAAGCACCTTGGTAGGTGCTTTTGTAAACCCAGGTAAAAGCACCTAGAAAGGTGCTTCCGACATAGGGGTAGACTTTAGGACCCGCACGGAAATTGCCACCCCTACCTTAGTATGACACGTTTTCGGGAACACCAAAAAACTCGTATTATCGAGGTGTCATCTTCTCTTTGACATCACACATGGCATAAAGTTGTCATGTTATTGAGGGAGTTCGGAAACATGAGTAATATGAGTTTCAAGCGATATAGATGCTATATAACAAGTTCAAGCGATATAGATGCTATATAACGAGTTCAAGCGATATAGATGGTTTGAATATAACAACTTTCGAATCATTTGAAGAACTCTTGAAATACGAGTTCAAAGATCTTTGGTGTTGCCTATCCAAGTTCGCGACTGTCATCTTATCTAAATTTTCTATTAACGTTTGAAAGCAAATAATTCCACTAACACCAGAAATAGGAAGAGTTCTCTAATATGAAATTGGGCAACAATGATGTTTAGCATCAAGATACTGGTGATATTGTGTCACCCATGTACAAGGCAACATGCTAGGCATGAGGTCACTCTAACCCTAACCATGTCCATTCTACACTCGCAACCCTAATTATCATTAAGTTCCCAATGAGAACTGAAGTTCCCAAGTAGTTCCCAAGTGAGAATGGATGTAGTTTTGATGTACATAGCATAGACGAAAGGAATTCTAGCATTAACTATCTGTTTAATATGATGAAACATAGACTCAAAATGTCGCAATATCGGGTGTCGTAGTCGTATAAACAAGGGAGTTTTGGACTAAAAGTTTGGTCTCGCAAAAAAGGTGTCGTAATATCAAGGGCATCGTATTAATGAGGTTGGACCGTATACGTCATGCAGTTCCAACTCCACCGGGCATCTTAGACCTCTAGATGGTCTCAAGATTGTATATCACAAAGACCTTTATTTTAATATTCCGTATCCGAGTTAAGATGCAAAAATTTTAAGAAACTCATATCGAGATTCCTCTTCATTTTAAGTGATCACATAGGCCTTCTCAATTGTGTGAGTGATTGGACCTTGAATGGCATCTACATCATGAGCACACAGTCCAATCTCATCATGACATGTATCTTTTGTGTTTGTTCTCAATGATAGCAAGCCACACCATATACCATTGAAATATAGGTGTCAATCTAAGAAGAGTGACTTTATGAAGCCCACGTATACTTACCGTAGGGGGCCCTCAAGAAAACTCCAGAGTATCAAATCTAGACTGAAGATGTGCCATGTGGAATTAAAAACGTGGTGAATTATTGGGTTGTGCATCATGATGTTTGGTTTTGTACATGTGAATGAAAATTTGGAGTACTTGCTACGTGCTTGTGGGCGGGGATTCGTGGCACTCAAGTAAAGTCATCCGGTGACAAAAATTGGATGAGTCCATCAAGAAGCGGCTAGGGTGAACCAACTCCCACACTCGTACCTTCGGGGGATGAAGGCCTGGTGGTTGACACTGAAAAAGTCATCCTTCTTTATGGGGCAACCCCTTGACATTTTTTCTGCACCCGACCGAAAACTGCTGCCCGCCCGCCCGATTTCGAAAAAACTAGTGTACTTGCATTTTTGAAGGCTACTTGTCCACAAATCCCATATTGAGTGCACTTCATTTTCAAGGTCTCAAATCCAATATATATGTTCACTTCCATTGAGTAAATAAGCAATTGACTAGATTTCATTTTCAAAGTGAAACTATCAATAAAGCATGAAATTAACTTGGAAGTCAAAAACATTACAAAATCCTCATTAATACTGAGGTTATAATTTTTGTCACTTACAATTGAAAGGGACCTTGTCATTCTAAAATGAAACTAAAATTTATGATTTATTTATTTATTTATTTGTAATATAATATAATTATTCCAATATAATATGTTTTAATATAGAATATAGAATATATATATCTAATCATTTCTGGTTAATCCTAATTAAACCCAATTAAATCAGAAAATATACAATATACTATACTATATCTAATATAGTATAGTCTATAGTCTATATAGTATATATTATATATATAATACCTTCTACAATCACAAAGTTTTCATACGCATTTAAACTAGTAAAGTAAGATTGAATGCAACTAAGTCTAATAATTTCTGGTTAATCCTAATGAATCCTATTCAAGCCCAATTAAATCAGAAAATAGGCGTACCAAATTAACCCTAATTAATTATAAAATTTACTTACTGGAATTAGTCATGATTTAAATGGAATTAACTCCAGTAAATATAATTTACGATTAATTAGGCTTAGGTAATTTGGTAAGCATATTTTCTGATTTAATTGGGTTTAATTAGGATTAACCAGAAATGATTAGATATATATTCTATATTCTATATTCTATATTAAAATACACTATATTGGAATACACTATATTATATTATATTATATTATAAATAAATAAAATCATAAATTTTAGTTTCATTTTAGAATGACAAGGTCCCTTTCAATTGTAAGTGACAAAAACTATAACCTCAGTATTAATGAAGATTTTGTAATGTTTTTGACTTCCAAGTTAATTGCATGCTTTATTGACGGTTTCACTTTGAAAATGAAATCTAGTCCATTGCTTATTTACCCAATGGAAGTGAACATATATATTGAATTTGAGACCTTGAAAATGAAGTGCACTCAATATGGGATTTAAGGACAAGTAGCCTTCAAAAATGCAAGTACACTAGTTTTTTCGAAATCGGGCGGGCGGGCAGCAGTTTTCGGTCGGGTGCAGAAAAAATGTCGGGGGGTTGCCCCATAAAGAAGGATGACGTTTTCAGTGTCATCCATGAGGCCTTCATCCCCCGAAGGTACGAGTGTGGGAGTTGGTTCACCCTAGCCATCAAGAAGCTCGGATGGAGCTTACTTTAGTGAAACGCCTCCGAGTTGGCATGTAACACCTATTTTCTCCCTCATAGCTATTGTGGACTACTAGCTATTTTGTAAATATCAATTAGGGCGTAACCATACAAGCGGCAGGGAGCTCCCCGTGAGGCCTGTGATTGGCCGAACCCAACCCCCTGCCACCACACGGCCGGCAGCCACCTAACCGGCAGGGTGATGTGGCAGTGAGGAGCGGCAGTGCAGCTCTACCAGGGGAAACCCACTGGTAGTGCTCGCCTTGGGGGCCAGGTCAGCAGGTGGCCCACCGAACAGGCCTGCCATGCTCCGTCCTCCCACCTCCCCCGCGCCCGTGGCAACTACCGGGCTGCTTCCCCCGGGCCCTCACCACTGCCGCCCGTGTGGCGACCCTAAGTCCGCCTCTCCGACGTGGCCAGCCTCAAGGCTAGGTAGGCCTAGCCTGTAGGGTCCAGAACCCTGCCGCTTGTATGGTAACGGCCTTAGTTGGCAAGAGGCAACGATGTGGCATTGGATGCTCTTAAGCCTATTTTCTAACCTCCCATAAGTTGTTTCCAAGGCCATGATGTGGCTTTGAATTCCACATGATCATTTTGATAAATATCGCAACATATCGACTTGTGCAATATATAATAATGATGTGTTTTCATAGACATATTTTTGTTCATAATTCATCTATTTTGCACGGGTGTGATTGCTCAAACATTTGTAATATGTCAAAATAATATATATCAACTTATGATAAATTGGTGAACTCAAAAATAAGTTTGATAATATATATATATATATATATATATATGTAATTTATTTGAAAATAATTAATATACACCATGTGATTTTAAAGATAATACAATATTTGATGAGGATAAAATATTACAATATTTCATATAGGCTATAGTCAGAAACTTATGATTTTATGAGTATACCCCATCCATAACGTTGTCTCAAAAGTCTAATTCCAAATAGCATACCATTTATTTATAGCTCATATTATATTACCTACAAAATCCGATTAATTTTTATGTATGTTTTTTGTTGTATGTTTTATATTGTACGTTTATTGTTTCATTTTGGTCATTTTATGAACACTTGCACTAATCTATCATTAGGATGACAAAGACAGTTTTCAGTCACAAAATTATAACCTCAATGTTGATGAGGATTTTGTAATTTTTTGACCTCCAAGTTAATTACGTGCTTCATTGATGGTTTCACTTCCGGCATGAAATCCCAATCAATTGCTTATTTACTAATTGGAAGTGCACATATATATTGGATTTTAGACCTTGAAGTGAAGTGCACTCAATATGGGATTTGTAGTCAAGCGGCCTTCAAGAATGCAAGGGCAATGTTTTTTTTTCCGAAGTTGGTCGGGATGACCAACAATTTTTGATTGGGTTCACAAATTTCTTTAGAGGGTTGCCCTAGCCTGGATTTGACACCCCCGAAAGTTCGTGAGGGGGTATTCAATGTCCACCCATATTAATTTCTTAAAAATAACCGGACTAGTAATGATAGGTTGGCAGCGCATGATGCACCCACTTGTTTCTATATGAGGCATTTTTATTTTATCTAATCCCCTTTGTATTATTGCCTTAAGTATTAGATTAGACTAGGATTATTTAGAACTACTAAAACTTGATATTTTTGAAACCCTTGAGACAAGGAGCCGACAACGTGAGGTAGTGTCTAAAGTGGTTCATCTCATCCGCAAAGATGAATGAACTCTCACTAATGAAAATACATGAGTGCCACGAATCCCCGGCCCGTGCTTGCAATTGAATACACTGGGGCACTACACCGAGTATGGTCTTTAGTGTCATATGGTAACTTTCGGATGACCCTTCTTATGAATGAGTGAACAAATATAGCCATGGATGATGGATGGAGTTCATCTGTTGGCCAAAACCCTACCTTCGCTTGTCAGCAACTTGTGATGAAATATTGTTATGGGTGATTGAAATTTGGATGAAAAAATCACTTGGTAAGTGACAGTAATTGCAACACTATAAATCTATAATACCCCATAAAATGTTACAAAGGAGTGACAAATGATGTTGGGTTAACATTTAGTGGCGGTGACACTAACCCACGGTTTACAATTAGTATTGAGCAAGACAACTAGAATTGGTGACACTAAGTAATCATATTTAGTGTAGTGTTTATCACGTTGCTCACGGGTACACATGGAAAGCACCTCCGTTTGTGGAGTGTTGGTAATGTTGATTAATCTTCGTAATATAGTGTAAATGTTCAAGCAAGGCCTAGGTTTAAGGTTTACTTGGATTTGACAAGCTTTCATCCAAAGCTCAATAGTTTGAGGAAGTGTGAAGTGGCCATGCTCATAGTGAGATATAAAAGGAAGGGAAGGGGTAAACTTTGGGGGGGGGGGGGAGGGGACTGACACTACATAGAGGAAGATTCATGACAAGTCAAAGAATGCATCAAAAGTTCATTGGCTCAAGAGCTTGACCCCCCAACATTGTGATCAAGAATTTGTCGAAATGATCTTTGATCAACTTTCATTGAAAACATAGGTTTTAAGCCTTAGAAAACTGCCATCGTGGATTGGAGTTGAAACATACGTTTGTACTCAATAAAAAAAATGACCGACATATATGGAAACCACAAACTCCTCAATGGTTAGGCACATGTCAAGGCCCATCGGTCTCCATTTCAAAACTAGAAATTTCAAACGTGTGTGGCCTCCACATGAGTCCTCAATGGTACATAAATGAACATCTCCCAAGCTACTTCTAACTACATGGGCTCTAGTGTTCTACCATGGTACAAGTGGGGTCAATTCCAGTGTGTGAATTGGTATCACCTGTTTTCTTATATCATCAAGGTATCATTGGTCAATCCTAAACCTACCCTTGAGTATCAAAAAATGTGATACCATTATAATATTGATATCATTTGGTAGTTATGTCAAAGTGAGAGAATCTTTGAATATACAAGTGATTGTTTGTGTCAATACAATTCTCAACTATACCATGGGTCTCTAACAGCTTGGACAATGCATAAATTTTTGGGAAATGAATTTTGTTAAGTGTTCAAAAGAGAGGAAATAACATACAAAGAGTGCTTAAAATCATAATAATGCAAGGGACATTCATTGGAATCTAACAAAGTAACATCAAATCAGAGCAAAATTTGTTGCCAAGCAATACCTTGGCGTAAAAGTAAAAGACAAACTTTAGGGTAAGGAATGTTGGTTAAGGGAAGTGTTTAGGTTAATCGTAGATGCCATAAATGGAATTAAGAAAACCATCCATGCATTATAGAAATGACCTGGATGATTGTCTAATTTGTTTTTAAATTACTTTTTGAATTTGCCCAATTTTAGAACATAATTTTTTGGGTTGCCTAGCTTACTTTTGCACTTGAATTTATTATTAGGCAAAAAGGTGTCCAAGCTGCTAGAGTGCTACAATATTGATATTGGGGCAATTTGTCAAGGTATGAAGGTTCTTGCACAACATATATATATATACACTTGAATGGTATCAAAATCATAATTAGCATCACATACCATCCCTACTAATATAAAAAAATTGTGAAATACTCATTATAGATAATTGAATGGTATAAAAAATAACAATAGCGATCCACCACAGGTATTGACCCACATAATGACATGAGTATACAAATATTCTTTTATCTTGTGATACTCACTGAGTATCAGTGTGTATGTTTGACAAATTTCATGTGACGTTCAACCTCAAATCCAAAGTGTCACGTGACGTTTTTCAAAAACAAAAATGAATGTCAATTGACATCTACATTTTATTCCAAAATGTCACCTCAATTTTTGGCTTACACAATATTTTAGAAAACTAATATTTTGAATAATAAAAAACAAACTTGATTTGTAAAAAAAAAAAACTATCAATCGAAGGATAGTTTTTTCGGTCTCGCATGTTTCTCCACTTATGCAATGCGATTAGAGAGAAATGCACAACATACAGAAAAGAAGTCAAGAGCCTTGAATTTAGGCGTCTTTCTCCACTTTTTGCTTCTGAATCTGCAGCCAGACTCTGCTATCTCTCCGCCAAAAGCAACGGACAAAAACTCTCAAAGGTGATCAATATGGGTGACTCTCTTGCACTTCAGTACGGAGGCTCTGAGGCTCACAATTACGTATGCTCCTCCCTTTGCTTGATTCTAGTTGAATGTATCTATTTATCTATCTACATATCTGCTGAACAATCAATATCAACCGATATCCTCTTGAAGCATATTATATCCTTTAGTGGTAAAGAAAAAGAATAAAAAGTTGTTCAATTGGTGAGGTATGATCTAGGTCTCTGAACTGGAATTGTGAAATATAGAAACACTTCTAGTGCGTTGGCCAACAAAAGGTTGTTACAAGAAGGAATATTGATTATCGTTGGGAATTAATTGGTTCCAGGTGTTTCTAGAGAGGCAGGGGAAGTGGAAAGCAACCACACAACCACACAATCACAACTTCATAATTACAGGTTAATTATCCCAACAGGATAATTCACTCTAGAACAAAGTGTGCTACAATCAATCCTAACCGAAAGCAGGCGCTGATCTTCGTGCCACTTCTGCGTCATTTTTGCAATAAGAAGCCTCTCTAGCTCCAAGAAAGCTCAAAGGGATTCAAATGCTTTCAACAAGGGAGCTTTGCGATTCAAAGGGAATTGCTCAAAACAACTTTGGTTGAAAGCAAAAATAACTCACATTGGTTGGAAACAAGAAAAAACTCATATGAAGTGGAGGATGTGCAAGCACCACGGTGATACAAACATTTGCCTCGCCATGTTCCTAGTTAGTCTCGCTCTGCGATCACCGTCTTAGCTCCTGGTTACAAAGTAAATTGCAAGAGCAAAGTTGAACTTAAGTATGTGAGTGAGTGTAGGAAGTTCTCCTACTGTTATGGGTTATGTTTTCTGGATACTTGAGCTGCACTTTATAGTACTCAAGTAATATGTGTCATTTCAATTTCTAGTGTGTCAATTGACGTGTGGTTTTTTTCTTCACAAGTCACAGTACGTGTCAATTTCTAGATTGTGCGTGTCAATTGACGTGTATTTTTTTTTTGTGCAAGTTTTTGCGTGTCAAAAGAGAAAAACTTGCAAAAACTTTGTCAAACATATACATTGCTGAGTATGTCATGTGTCACTAGTATTACAAATTTCATATCGACCGGGAAGATTCTTAGATACCATCAATAGTATTGCATATTGAAAACATGCATTTCACCTATATTTCAATTAAACACTGGTCACTATCTTGGCCCCACCTCAAGTTGCAACCCAATCATTACAATCATTTGCTTGCAATAATTTCTTGATATAGCCACTGTTTGGATTGCTACTACAATGCAATAGGATGAAGGAGAGAACTAACAGCTAGTTACAGATGAACCAGTTGACTTTGAGAAATAACCAGTTCAAATTCAAGAAAATTACCAATTGATTAGAGGATATTCCAGAATATTCCAGAACCATGTATATAAAGAAAAACTGAAACATGTCAACATGTACCCAATTGATATTGGAAACAATAGGATCTTCACAGATTATGTTCAAAAACCTCCCTGGACACTGAAGCAATATCATATGATTGATTATGGCTAGAGTTCAAGCATAATGACAACTTGCCCAAGTTCATGGATTATGGGTACACACGTCCATGCAAAGCTCCAGTATAAGTCATGTGAAGTACTACCTTCTAAGTGCACAATTTCAGTCACAGGAACGTGGATAGTTGAAGTCACCCAATGAGATGTGCCAACTGGAAACTGTATGCTGCAATCAAAGAAAGAAAGACAACTCTGATGATGCCACCAATATGAATCATGGTGTTGCTTCATTCTTGAGTTGGTCTAAGTCTATATGTGATCTCGAAATGGGCATTACAAGAATTAGAGGCCCTCAAAGCCTATTGCCTCATCTTTCTCTCCCAAGGGAACTCTCCCACCTTGGGAACTCTCCCACATGGTTGGTTGAAATTATCCGGTTCCCCCAAATACCTCCACTATGATCGGGTGGACCATAGGTGGTAGGGTGCACTAGACATCAAGTGTTAGGAAGGTCACCTGTATGAGCACTATTCCAGCCTTGGGCGGCTTAACCTTCAAAATCCCATGGAATCCGGGTTAAGGCCTTGAATTCAAGCCACCCTTACTGCAACCAAGTAGAACTACCACAATCATCATTATTAACCAAGAGCTAGAGCAACACAAACTCCAGAACAGAGAACTCATGATGCAAAGTCACTCACTGAATGCAATCAGACTTGACTAATAACAACCTTGTGTTGGCAGGTCATTATGGGGAGTAATGAATGGCTGATGGTGATCTTCTTGCACAATTAGCAGTAACAAAGCATCCCAGTTATCACATCTCCAGGACATGTGGTCTCATCAAGTGACAGGCTTACCTAGAACACACAAAAACTATGTCCCTTCAAGGACAGGGGTCAATCTACAATGGTGCTACTTAAAGGATGCCGCGGAGCCTTGGGGAAACCACAAGGCCTGAACTACACTCTTATAAATGACTACCAACCTTAAAATCTCAAAGATAACGACTCCACTAATGCCTTCCTCAGAGTCTGGTGGACGTGTCAAAAAAAGATACCAAGTGTGCCAAAGCTCCAATTGGCCCCAAAGAATTGTTGTAACTTGCATTTGCTGAGTTACATGGCTTCACATGTTGACACGATTCATGTATTGGCCTGTACGTGTGTCAACCTGAATGGAATCACCAATATTCACAAATAGAGGGACGTTGACAGCAGCACCTGTTTCTGTTGTTGCCGGTTTTGATCCTCCTGGTTCATGAGAACCACAAGAATCAATACAAGTCTGTGTTTTTCAGAGGGGTGAAATGCAAAAATATCTGATGTCAGAAGAAAAGGAGAGTGACATAGGTGGATAAAAGGAACTAGAAAAGTTACCTTGAGCTGTATCACCCTTTAGACCAGGATCTGTATCTGTAATCTTCACTACCACTGTGATAGGCAAGTCTACATCAATGACCTGCAAGCACACCATGGAAGCATAAGATTGCCAATATATCAGGTGCAATCTGTCCTCGTACAATATTTTACCAAGTGAAACCAACAAGAATGGTATGTGCATCCAGAATAAGCATTCATGGTAATCAACACTCCAACCAATCTATGATTGTAAGTCCTTCCCATGTTCCACTCTTTTCCAAGGCTTTGGACAAAATCTCTATACAACCTTATTTGATTCTCAAGCATGGCGTGCAACTTGTCATCATCAATTTCATTTATTACTTCATCAAAATACTCATGATTTGCCTTACAATTCCCATTCTTCGCAGAATTAACTTGCAAGGCTGCACGATAGTGTTGATTGTCAGACCTGCTAGAAGTCCTAATAAAGTTGCGCCTACATTCCAGAACCTCTACCAATAAAATCTATTTTCCCACCTGTAATGAAATAAACATCCTTCCAGCTTTCCAATCATCAATCACGTTTTATATCTCATTAGGTGAAACCAACAAAAATGGTGAATGCCAGCATCATTGGTGGCCAAATGGCTTGTGCAACCTTAAACAAATGTCGTAAGTGTCCCTCAAGTTTTACCTTATTATTCCAGGTCAGCACATTACAATCCATGCCCTCCTTTAACCACTTGCTCCTGTCACCAAGCTCTTTCAAGTTCAACCGTACCTCCTCAAATGTAACCTGCCCCAGTGATCCTCAAGTTATGAAGGTCTCAAAATCACAGCTGCTCGGTTTATTTAAATTGGTCAACATTTTAAATCTCTAGGTTGATTACCTATTCTGCCATATGACATAGTCAACTGCCTTGTATTAATTTTTGGAACAAATGAATTTCTATACACAAGAGTAAAACCCAGGACTTGAGCCATGCTCAAGATGACCTAACCCAGAAAGTAACCAAGACAACTGCCTCATCTTACAGTGTTAAACACATACACAACTAATTGTCAAACAGTGATCAAGGGCCTCCAATGTCGTGAGCAGTGACAATGAGGAAAAACTTGATGGTAGCTTTTGATTCAATGCTGGAAGACAAAGAAAAGTGGATAAGGATGGAGCAAGAAGACTTCGTGAAGCTGCAAATTAAGCCAATTACATCAACGCACTAGGAATATTAGCTGACCCAACCAACCTGCGAAGGCATTCTATCATTACAAAACATGTCAACCCTAGCTAACCATATTGTAAGTCACTTCACAACTGACTGATGTTCAAAGTTGAAGAAAGATTACCATGTCCATGAAGACGTATTGGTCACCATCCATGTAGGTATACTGTTTCACTTCCTTCACTATTTGTGCCTCATCAACCTTTAACACAAAACAAAACACCATCTCAACAAAGAGCTCAACCACAAAGAGTAACCAGGTTATACTTCCACTGTTGTTGATGCAAACTGATTATTCTAAGGTGACATAGTGTTGGACATGCAATGAAAACCTCCGCAAAACATGAAGTGTGATATATGAGTGACATCAGTTCCATTCAATCTTATTTGATCCAAAGACATACACCAACTTACCACTAGGCACACAACTGCCCATCTAATGCAAGAAAATTATGAGCTTCTTAACCTCAAAAGATCTATATGTACTTTTTGCCATAAATACATACTTGTTCCCCAGCTCGAAAAGTGCGTTCAACTGTGTTCCCAGTGACATAGTTTCGCAGCTTGGTGCGCACAAAAGCTGCTCCCTTTCCAGGCTTCACATGCAAAAACTCTGAATCTCACAAAAATAATTCTTCAGTCCCCTTTCAAAAGTCATGCAAAAAACATAAACAACATTAAGTAATACCAAACATCTCCTGACTAGCAAAGCATGTGAACCAACTTTTCTCAGACTTTACTGAAGCCATAGAGAACAGTGAGGAAACAGTTTGTATCCCTGACTCATCTTAAAGCTTCATCAAGGTCAAAAGCTTGAAGCTCTTGGGATTTTGGATAAAAATCAAGCCCTCCAATAAACAGAATTGCAAGAGTTTGAGACACTTGATCTTGATGTCAGAAGGATCTTATGATGCTTTTCATAGAGAAATTTGAGTGTGGCAAAAGATATATATTTCGTACCTTGCACTCGCCAAGGTGCCCCATCCAACTCAATGTTTGTTCCGCCCCTAAAGTCGTTGCTGCTCAAAGCAAATACCTCTGTTCAACATAGCAGAGCCAACACACATAGACATACCAAGTTCCTATCAGAATCCACGACCTGCTCTCCCATGCAGGAGCCATGAAGTAATGCCCATGCAGTACATATACAAAGTGTGAAAGTTGTGAGAAAGCGTGGAAACGAGAAACATTGGAAGTTATTACCTCGCTGGATCAAAGAGATTCAATGTAGCATTGAAGGGGTTACAGGACATTGTTGCAGACTACATCTGAGAGGTGACATTAATCTAACTACAGAAAAATTGTATAATCTATAAGGAAGACCATTCAATCAAGCAAGTACAGTATTTGAAGTGTTTACATAATACATTCTCCTCTTCGTTGGACATTATGTGAATTATGCTTATATAAATTTCCCTTGATTCCCATAATGTCTTGATTTCCCATATATGAGACAAATGTTTCATACACATTTCGCCTCACACAATGCAGCCTTCAAACGGCCAAATTTGGACATAAGAATCCGGCCAGCTCAAGATTGTGTATTTTGCCTTACCTCCATTATCATCACATAAATGCACACTGGAATACTCAACCGTGAGGCGGCCAAATTCGAACACAATATCCAAAAATCTACAAAGGCTTCTAAAGAAAATTAGTTCCAAACATCAAAGAGATGGGAATGAAGCTGAAAATGCAAACTTGTAGAAAACGGGTGAAACAGAGAGTGCAGGGTGTTTCCGGTGTTTTACATTTTACGTTGTCCTCTTCGTTCGGCATCATATAAATTCTCAAGCGCAGGCTTTAGACCCTTGCCTTTGATAAACCCTACTATCGCATGGATATTGCCTTACTCACTTAAGGCGGTCAAATTCGACCCCAACAACCGAATCTACAGAGCCCACATAATTTTTCACACAGAAACATGGATTCAACCATGAAAGAAATGGGAAACAAGCTGCTACTGCAAACACATGTAAAATGGGTGGTTGGTACCGAGGGTTATACATTGTCACACAAATGCAAAATTGAACGCAAACACTTGAGAGCAGGGCATTTTCCAATGTTTACATAGTACATTGTCCTCTTCCTTCGACATCATATGAATTGCGAAGTAAGGGCTTTAGACCCTCGCCTTTGGTACACATGATGTCTTCAGGAGACAAGTATTTCATAAGCGTTTGCCTTAAGTGGGACGAAATCGATCTCAACAACCAAATAACTAGTAACTGCAGAAGAATTTAAACAGAAACATGAATTCAAAAACGAAAGAAATGGGAAGAAGCTGCTATTGCAAACACATGTGAAATGGGTCGATTGTACCCAGGGTTACACATCATCACAAAAATGCACGCATGAATGCAAACACTTGAGTGCAGGGGATTTTCCAGTCTTTACATAGCACATTATCCTTTCTCGTCAACATCATGTGAATTGCGAAGCACAGGCTTTAGACCCTTGCCTTTGATACACATTAATGTCTTCAGGAGACAACAATTTCATATGCGTTTGCTTTTAAGTGGCCAAAATCGACCCCACCGCCGAATCTTTAGAACCCACAGAAAAAATAAAAAAGACACGTGGATTTGAGCATAAAATAAATGGCAAAGAAGCTGCTCTTGCAACATATGGAGAACGGGTGGTTCGTACCCAAGGTTGTGGAGGAGTGGCGGGAACGAGTTAAGCGCGAGGAGGTGGGAAGAGAGAGGGCGAATTGGCCACTCCGGAATGAAGTAGAAGCTGCAGAAGTGCCTGTGAGCCTGGTGAAAGGGGAGAGCGCGAGGGAGGAAGCCATGGTTGCCATCGCCATCTCGAGGCTGCAAAATGCAAAACCTCGGCACCACTCTTCCAAGAGAAGCGCGGAGAAGAGGATAGCCTTAACCCCCGCAAGGATGAATGTCCTCCAGGATGATGACGGATGAATCACACATTGCCACTCTTCAATTTAGGTAGATGCGTGACACGTGTTTCGCTTATGGATTTCCAATAGTGAGTACACTCAAAACTTCGTAGTATCACACCTGTGGCAACCAAAGTGCACGTGACATTACGGAATTTTGTAGTGTTAACATGGATGCGTGATACTAGTGAATTAGTGCAGTATGTGACATTATGGAATAACACAAAGGAGATGTGAGGATAACTTGAATTCGTTCTCCCACCACCTATATTAGTGTGGTCCACTCCACTTGGCCTTCCCAAGTGATGTGGTGAACACGTGCATCAACATTCAACAAGTGGCATAAGAAGAAGTAGATGAATAAGAATAAGAAGGTGACACTCCACATGTTGACACATGGCGCAATGCAAGGGTGTGGGTTGACTTCTTTGGTGGTTTGCATTAATGACAAATTTCGTGATATAAGGGAGAGAAATGTGACAATAAGGAGTCAAATTTGGACTACGAACATCCATTCCCTAGGGGTTCAAGATATTAGAGAGTGTGTGACATTATGGGGGTTGATATTACGGAGTTTAGGGTGTACTACTTATTGAAAATATGCGCAAATAATAATAGAAAGTTTGGGATGTTCAACATCATTGGAAAGATGACTAAGTTACATCGTGTATGGGTATTTATTGATACTTACAACTCAAAAGTTACACGATGTTATAGTTTTAATTGGCTCTGCCATGTGGGAAGAGACTGAGGGGTAGTCTTTGAAATAAGCCAAACTTTGAAACCAACCAGAGTCGGGCACATATGGTGTTAGTAACTTGTTCCTCAAGTGGAGTTACTTACAAGTGATTGTTGATGTAAAGTGGTCTCTAACACGAGCCAAAGTTTGGTCTTGGTTATACAACCAACCAAAACTAGCCATGTGTGCAAGATAATACTAGGGCATAACACTCTTGCAATTGCACTAAATATGACACCTTATGTATGATAAATATGATGCTAAATATGATAGATATTTAGTGTCATATGGTAATTTATGTTACTATGGTAACTTTTCAAATGACACTTCTTATGAATAAGTGAACAAATATTGTCATGGATGATGGATATGAGTTCATCCATGGGCCAAAACCCTACCTTCTCTTGTCAACAACTTGTGATGAAATATTGTTATGGATGACTGAAATTTGGATGAATTATCACTTGGTAAGTGACAGTAATTGCAATACTGTCAATCTAAAACCCCCCCAAAAATTTACAAGGAATGACAAATAATATTGGGTTGATATTTAGTGCTAGTGACACTTCACCGCAGATTACAATTAGTGTTGAGCAAGACAATCAGAATTGGTGACAATAAATATCATTTTTAGTGTAGTTGCTTGTTTATTTGTCAATAATGTAATTTGTTACCAAGTAAAGTCCTTGATGCATGGTTCTGCAACATCCAAACAACTTATTTAACTTTTGTTGGTAAAACACAAAATCTACAATGAGTTATATAGCATTGTATAAATCCAAATGATAAGTGGCATCAATCAAAGTGCATAGTCCAAGAAAACAAGTAAAAATTTATCTTCCATAATTTAATTTTTCCCTCCCTTCCTCATTGTAATTCCCTTCTCCTACTAAATGATTTTATCATAGTTTCACGGTAGAGTCATATCACAGTGTGCACTTCTCACACCCCTTGCATGGTGATGAGCTTTGCTATCATCACCATCCAATTGGTTCCGGTTTGGGGAAGAAGAGAGAGAGATCATTCCAAAGTTTCAAAATACACCCTAACCTCCGTAATGTCATTCTTTTTCTTATATCTTGAAATTCTAAGGAGCAGATGTACTCAATGTAAATATCCCTCCTTGTTGTCACATTTCCCTCTCATATGTCACACATTTTGACATTAAAATAATCCACCAACTAATTCAAACCACGTGTTCATGCTCATTGTTGTCATCATTGTCATTATTGTCATTATTGCAATGTTGGTTGTGGATTATTTCATAATATCACATGCTACACTACTTCTCTATTATCGCATATCTATGTTAACATGGCAAACCTTCTCAATACACGTGCACTTTGATTGCCGTAGACGTGATATTAGGGAGGTTAGAGTGTAGCCAGCCATCGACAACGGCATGTTGAGAGGACATTATTTATGTGGGGAAGGCACGGGCCCAAACTGGTGTATTACATTGATACCGGTACATTGAGTGCCCAGTAGTTTTCGTTCACATTCGTTGCTGTTCGTCCGTTGGTTCCACGTTCGTTTCTGTATCGCTCACATACTTCGTCCACTCCGTGTGGTGTCATGTGCCACGAGGTCCTTGGGGTTTCGTCCATCTGCTAGCCACGTCCACGTCTTTGTCTTCCGTCGACGAGCTTCCGTCCACGGTTCCCTTGACGTGCTTCGTCTTCCCCTCTCGGAAGAGTTCGCTCTCTCGGCGATGGCCGCAAACCCTTAGCAGATGGTGTCCTCAATCTATAGGAAAGCTTTAGTGTCCGGGAGCCTGCGTAAGTGTCGAACATTTGTCTGACCTAGGTTGCATCGATGAGCTCGTTTCGAAGTTTTTTCTGAAGAAATTCGTAGTCCGATCGGATAGCCATGGCGCCCTCTGTACTCATGGTCCGTAGCTCTCTCCTCTTGTTTTTACGAATTCGTTTTGTTGTTTGGATAGTCTAGTATCTTTTATTACGAGGGCTGTACCTACGTCTATATGATGCGATGTGTGAATGCACGAGCTGGAATGTGTGTTAGCTCCACAAGAGCACTCTGGAGTCAAGTGATTTCGCACCTGTATCCATGCATTCTTTAGAGAGAGTAGAGAAGAACATCTGTAATTTGTGATCGACATGTATACACTGCCAAAGATATAATTCTTGCACACATGTTTGCACAAAAGCTATGGAAAGTCTCACTTCAGATATTGGATTATTTCTGGTGTTTTTGTTTACTACACCTCTGGGTGCTTGTGGACACGAATTTTGTTTATAAGAAAAAAACACTTCAAAAATATAATCTAGTGATCTTCAATAAGTTTGTATACATTGCATAAATTCTGATGCCCTGTTTTTATAATGTGGACTACTTCAAAAGATAAAGTTCTTGAAGAGTGGTGCAACTTTTGTTAGTAGTCCATATCCCAGAATGCCATCCTAAACATTTGTTAGTAGCAACAAGATTAGTACTTTGATGCGATTCTGGGACGTGGTGCGTGTGTTTCGAAATAATAGTTAAAATGTCACAATTTTGCTCCCGGAATTTTTTGAATGTCATAAGTTGACATTGAGCTGGTCATTTCTGGTTCTGGTCACTTTGAAGTGTTTTTTTCTGGTGACCATCTGCAATTCTTTAGCTCTGGTTTGAAAATGCACGTGTTTGTGTGTGTATAAGGTGGCAGAGAAGCCAAGCATTGCATCATCAATCGCCAACTTCCTCTCGCATGGCCGGGTATGTTCTTTTCAGCCTTCGTCTCCTTAACAGTATTATGTCGCTCCACTTCTGTACTCTACCATTTTCCTCTCATGGATTGTACACAATGCTGGCAATTCAATTGGTCAACGGTGAACGGTGGCATTCCAGTTTCTAGTATTTACATGTGCTGTGAATAAAGACAGCAATTGTTGAGTCAATTATTTCAATTCAAGTGATTCCTTGGTGTGACTTGAAGCTGAATAATGTCATCCCGAAGCAGTGTGCCGAGTGCTTCATTACACGATTGTACTGTGTAGAATAAGCCGAATTGTTGTTGATGTCTTTTTCTGTGCAAATAGTTTTTAGCTCAAGAGGTAGTTGAATTTAACACCGTTGGAAGCTGTCACAAGGAGTTACTTGTTTATTTTTCACTTCTACTCATGATCGACATCAGTCTGGGAACTGAACTTAGCTCTCGTTCTGGTGTAAGCAGACGTCAAGTCGAAGATCCTACTTGGAGGTTCATGAATTTGATGGGACCTTCAGAGGAGCCCCAGTCCGCTATAAGATCACCTCAGTCATCGGTCATGTGCTCAGGTGCCGACCTACCCTGCCTCCCTACTGCATGGCTTTGGGGAGTCCAGTCAAAGCGGTTGTTGAGTTCTCAGTCAGCCTTCATTTTAATATATCCATGAGCTAAGGTTGTTTAGTTTGATGTCTCATCATTAAGGACCATTGTTGATTTCTGATTGCTAGAGCTCTCAATCTTTAGTGATTGCAAGGTCTCCTTGTGTAATTCCCATGAGTCTCATTAAACCGTTTGCTTAAGGATGAGTATGGGTGTTCACATGTACAGTATTGACTTCCCATCAAAGTACCAGAATTGGGACACCACTGACCCCTTTGAACTCTTTGAGGCGCCAACTATCAAATCTGAGTCTAATCCCAAGGTAAGGGCAGGCTTGTTGTTGATCAACTTCTAAATTCTGTCCATGACCTAATGGCCTGTGAAAAGCCAATTATTTAAATAGGATGCAGAATTAAATTATTTTATGAGGATGTGAAACTATGCGTAAATAACTGGATATGTAGTGGTCTCCCTCTTGGTAAAAATGTGTCTTGCAGCCATTCTGTTTTATGTCTTGTCTTACAGCTGTGATTTGAAAGTGATTCTGCTGAATAGCTTAGCTTCAATGTTAAGAGATTATGTTTTGAGGGTGCAGGCTCACGTGTGCAAGCATCTACAGCAAGAGGCTCGTGGGTGTGACTACTTGGTGCTATGGCTTGATTGTGACAGGGAAGGTGAAAATATTTGTTTTGAAGGTAATATTCTCTTATTCTTGTTGATTTAGTTTGCCTCATCAGCAAACTCTTACTTTAGAGCAATGTTAAATTAGTCTCTGCTGTAATTTTCCAGATTCAACTGATGCTTGAGTAGCTTGTGTAGCATGAGAGCTTCCACATTTTGTGGTCGATTTCAACATTTCAATCACTTCCTTCCTGCTTTTAGTGATTCTTGAATCTTAACAGAAATCACCTAAGGTGGAGGTTGCAATTCTCAAGCATGTGAAACTGTTATGAGTTCAAATCTTGTTTTGAATGTTTCCAAATTGGCCAGTTTGGAGATTTGCCCTTGGCAACCAGGACATTAACAATGTTTATGCTTTCAATCACAGTGATGGAAAGTGCTGTGCCAGTCATGAGAAAATTCTCTGGGCAGCAAGTCTTTCGTGCAAAGTTTTCAGCAATAAGTGAAAAGGACATTCGAACTGCAATGAGCAGCCTTGGAGAACCAAATAAAAATGAAGCCCTGGCAGTAGATGCACGACAGGAGATAGATTTGAAAGTAGGAGTTGCATTTACACGCTTCCAGACTCGCTACTTTCAAGGAAAATATGGCAACCTTGACTCCAGTGTTATCTCGTATGTCTTTTGGGTATATCCCACCCCTTGTCATCCTTAGTTACTATATGTTTTCAAGTGGCAACTAACGATTCTAACAAAACCCTTCTTTGAAGATAGTCTAAAGCCAGTGGAACAACAGGTGGCCGAGAAGTTGGAAAGAATCAAACTAAGGGCTTGAATAAGAAGCAACAATTTGGGTGCATAATTTTTATTCTGTGTGTCATGGTTTGGAGTAGAAGGATTCCCATTGCCATATGAGTATCACTTGTTATCGCCTCTTGTCTTGTCACCTTCCTTAATTAATTGTCTTACAATTTCCAACTTATAAAAGTTAGATTTCTAGGCATGTTTTTTAAAAAAAGGGATTCCATACTTCATATTTGTAACTTTTAACATGAAAGTATAGAAATCACAATGATTGGGTTAAGAAGATATCAGTGTGGTGAATGAGTTCTGTCTGCTGATTCCCTCATATCATTGTTTAGATACGGTCCGTGTCAGACTCCAACTCTTGGATTTTGTGTGGAACGTCATCTACGAATCACCACTTTTGTGCCAGAACCTTTCTGGGTAGTGAGACCACATATCAATAAGGGCGGGCATCAACTCATTTTGGAATGGGACCGCAGTCGTCTCTTTGATCGGGAGGTGTGTACCCCTTTTTGCATTTCTGTAGACCTAATCTAAATGCCGGAAGCAATCGATAGCATGTAGTACACAGTAACCAGGAATCTTGAGCGTTTTTGTCATGTGAGCCATGTTCTGGCAATAAGTTTCATCCAACATTTGTTGATGCTTTGTGTTTAGCCATGTTATTTCTGGACCTCATATTCCTAGTGTACAATGTCGATGCCTTGTTATTATTGGTTTATCATTATCATGCTTAGAGCAGCTTTTGAGGTCTTCTCAACAAATGAGTATGTTGACATTCGCTAGGCTATGCACATGTTGTATGTGGGAAACAAACTTCTAGTCTAATTCTCTTGAGTTTCTGGAGTTATGGACCAGAAATATTACAACTCTACTAGTGCATTGCCACAATTATCAAGTGGCTTTTGCTGGTGTGTACAAACAATATTTCTACCTTTCTTTGTCCAAATTGTATCCTCCAGGCTGCAATGATGTTCCAGAAGCTGGTAGCAGATGCAAAGTCAGTGCGTGTGACAGATGTCACTAGGAAGGAGGAACGGAAGGCACGTCCTCATGGGTTAAATACTGTTGATATGCTCAAGGTTTGTATAACAACAAAACTCGCACAGAGTGAACATTAATCTATTTGTTGTTCATGCTGGTGTCATCTGCTTATTTTAATCAACACTACTTGGTTGGTAACCAGTATGTTGAGCAAGAGTCTACTACTTTCAACAAAAGCTGTCAATAAGGTTTCTACTGATTTGAACAAGAGGTTTTCTCAATACTTCTATTCCATCAGGACAACTTGAAGTGAGTTGAAACAGGCAGCAGGCTTTGAAGCTGCACCATCTACAGACCGTGATGTGTAGTTAAATATCTATGCTAACTGGTCGTTTGTAAATCTTCAGAATATCCTGATATTTGTGTGATATCTCCAATAAAATGTGCCCACACATTGGTCACCACATTGAGAACCTTGTATCATGACACTGAAGTCAAGGACATCTATGGTTGGCTGATTGCATGGCTGGTGGACATGTAGGTTGCGTCAAGTGCACTTGGCATGGGGCCTCATCACACTATGCAAATAGCCGAGCGACTCTATATACAAGGTTATTTGAGGTAATTGCAGCTTTTCAATGGTGTCTCTTCGTGCTATCATCCACCACGTGTGCCATTTAGCACATTGTAGCAATGCCATCAATGAGTATCTTTGTTGGCTCTGAAGTTGGAGAAATGCTTCTGTACTGCAATAAAGAATTATTCTTTTGCTGCATCATTTTTTAGGGACAAAAAGTACTGTAAATGTGATAATTCTTGACACTCACAAAGCCATCATGGTGCACCCCTACTCATCAAAGGCTCTCCAAGAGCACCCCTTCTGTCCTACTGTTTGGAAGACCTCAATGTAACAAAGAACACAAAAACCCTCTCAATATACATATGTTGTTTCCATTTTGTCCTTGCTCTGCAACCCCTTGTTGTGGTTCAGTTAATGCTTTTCAATCTTTCAAAATGTGAAAATCAAGTTACTCAGCTGTAAAGTTGATGCCAAAGAAGCCAGTTCTGGTATCTCAAATATTATTTATTCCTTTTAATTATCCTGAATGTTGTGTTTGTGCAGTTATCCCCGAACAGAGAGTACAGCATATCCAGCAAGCTATGATGTTCGTGAGGCTCTGTCAATGCATCGCAACCATCCAATATGGGGTGACTATGCTGCTTCTCTGATGTCTCTTGGGCCTCACCCTCCGAAAGCTGGAGTTGATGTCGGTGATCATCCCCCTATTACTCCAATGCGATCAGCCACAGAGTCAGAACTTGGAGGAGGGGATACATGGCAACTGTACGAGTATGTCACACGACACTTTCTTGGTAGCGTGAGCCCAGATTGCAAATATACAAGGTGAGTACCGGTTTCTTGATTGGCAGTCCGCAATCTACTTGCATTGACAGAAACTCTAGTTTTGGACTTGTGGTGCACTATGCCAATCTTTACCCAACAGATTTTTTTTGAAGTTTAATTCAGTTAGATGGCCCTACATAGAGTAGGAGATGGAAAAGTTTAAAAGTGGTCTTTTGTTAGGGATGCAGGCACTTGTAGTAGATACTTATGGTTTAAATAGGGCCGTTTACCTTGTGTTCCAGGACAAAGATAACCTTCACTGCCGGAGGAGAGAAGTTCTCTGTCAGTGGACGTGCAGTAATTTCTCCTGGGTTCACAGCTGTGATGCCATGGCTTGCTGTTGCAGATGAAAGTCTGCCACAAATTGCTGTTGGAGAAACAATTACATTAGCTGAAGTGGAACTCTATCAGGTAAACATTTAAAAGCTGTGCCAAATGAAGTAGGAATTAGTCTGACAATCTGTATTATAGACACGTTATTCAGTGTCAAGAAATTACAGATACCTACATGTTTTCATTCTCAATTAGTGTTGATCAAACTGACTACCATTCTGGTAGGCATACACAAACAGCATTGTCATCCATAACATATTGCATGTCACTTGCTGGTCCTCATATGCTAGTAGTATGGAAGTGGATGCTCATGATATTATTCTACAGGGGAAAACATCAGCTCCAGACTATTTAACGGAGAGTGAACTCATATCACTCATGGAGAAGCATGGCATTGGCACTGATGCATCCATTCCCGTGCACATCAATAATATTTGCGAGCGGAACTATGCACAGGTGACATGCAGCTGGCACTCTTTGAGTTTTGAGGAATTACTTCAGTTGTGGTGGTCATCTAGTAGACATATTAGTTTAAAGTAGCTATTGGATGTAATCAGAGAAATACCTGAAATGTACCTTAGTTCCGATTTGCCTACTACTTGAGATGACAAACTCCTGTTCAAGAACACTGGAAGGATCTTTGGTCAGTGACATGTAGATTTTGAGAGACATGCCTTTCGTGATGGGGATCCAATGTAGGATTAGTCATTGTAGATTCACTTTTGCACCCACCTAAACTCCAGACATCAGAAATTTTATTTCCTCTGGCCTCTGTTCTGTATTACTCATGTGCCTCCATCATTTGTGGGATTCTCTACCAAGTGATTTTTGATTGCAAAAATTATATCAGGACACAGGTGCTATTCTTATTTTGATCATGCACAATATTAGTTTCATGAGATGGGTACGACTTTGTGAAGGTCAGAACAGCACTAAAGATCATGTATTGTGTGTGCAGGTACAATCAGGCAGACGATTGGTACCAACGCCCTTAGGCATTACACTAGTACGGGGCTACCAAGTGATAGATGTGGATCTCTGCCTACCTGACATCCGCAGTTTTATTGAGAAACAAATTACACTTATTGCCAAGGGGCAGGTGGAATACACTTGCGTTGTTCGTCATGTATTGAAAGAGTTCGCTGCCAAATTTGCCTACTTTGTGGCCCAGGCAAGTCCTGGGAGCTGAAAGTCCCACTTTTATTACTGCTGATTCTGTTGGAATGTGTCATGAACTTCAGTTACAGAAAGAAAGAGATTGTTATAAGTATGTAAAGTCAATATTTGAGCTTGGAAGGATGATTTGCTACTGTTGAGTTCAATTGATGGAACTGTGAAACTCCATACACTTGGCCCGCTTTTTTTCTTTTTATTTATGATTATTATGTCGAGGATTATTACACTTCTCTACACCAATACAGTTCAATAGTCAATGTTGACGGTGTTAGATGTGGAAAGAAACTCATAGTGTTTGTTCTCTTGTATATAGATAGAGCGTATGGATGCCCTTTTTGAGGCCCAATTTTCACCATTGGCGGACTCTGGGAAGCCATTAAGCAAGTGTGGAAAATGCTTACGTTACATGAAGTACATAGCTATGCGACCCTCACGTCTTTATTGCCCTTCATGTGAAGAAGTTCATGCCCTCCCTCAAAATGGCCACATCAAGGTATGGTTCTTAATTCAACAGGATGTATCGACTGTTGAGACACTGAAATAACAAATAGCTTAAATTGGCAAATGAGTAATTCCTCTTTAGAATAGTGTCAGTAGGAAATATTGCAGGTACTCACCCATCTTAGAATTAGTGATATGTTGCTTGGGTGACTAAATCTCCTGACAGACAAACTAGGTCTGAAATGTTGACTGCAATGATGTCACAAAGCTAATACCGTTTTAGAATGTCACTTCTGACCTCCCTTCCAGCTTAATCAAGGTGAAGCATGATGTCACTCTTTTCTCTTAGCTTGCAATGCCTTGTCTTCCAATTATTCACAAAGTTGTATGTGATTGGCAGCTTTACAAGGAAATTACTTGTCCTCTTGACAACTTTGAGCTGGTGCTCTTCTCTCTTGCGGGTCCTGATGGGAAATCATACCCTCTGTGTCCTTATTGCTACAATAATCCGCCTTTCGAGGGCGCAGGGAAACTTTATGGTGGAGTAGGATTTTCTCAAGAGGGAGGTAAAGGTGGTGGTAAAGGAGGAATGCCATGCACATTGTGTCCTCACCCCACATGTCGGAATTCTATGATCCAACAAGGAGTGTGTGCATGTCCAGAATGTGACGGCACTTTAGTTCTTGATCCCGTGAGTGCCCCTAAGTGGAGACTTGACTGTAACAAATGTAGCTGTCTCGTGTACCTCCCACATAACGCACATCGCATTGCAGTTTGCCAAGATCGGTGTGATGAGTGTGGATCAGCACTTTTGGAGGTACGTTAAACCCTATACCCTAAACCCTCACCCCTTCAGCTTCATCAGGCCAATTTCTGTTTCTACTCCTACTCCACATTTGTGATTCCATTATGATTCTATTTGTACCTTTTCCACATAATACACAGGTGTGCAAATTCTCATTTTCTGCTAATTGTTAAGGACATTTGTGCTGGGCCAGAGTGTGTCTCGGTATCCTTAATGAGGGCTAACCAGGTAGAGAGTGGAACTGGGTGTTCACATCCAAATTTTTGTGATGGGGCTGCTACAGTCCAGTAACTACAGTCCAGTATACTGCAGTTTGTCTTGGTATTTGATTTACTCCAACCTGACTATCCATCTGAAGTCTGCAAATAGAAGAACAACTACAAGTGGGTTTCTAGAGTTGCTCAAAAGTTTCCACAGTGCTATTGATGTGGTGCCATTGTGATTCTACAAGAAATCATATTCTACTTTTGGTTACCTGTGGCTGACTAAAGTGGACAACGTAGGTGAACTTCAACAAGAATGCAACACCACTCGCAGATGGGGCAACTCTGCACAAGGCCTGTCTCTTGTGTGACAAGCTGTTGTATTCTCTGGTGGAGGTAAAGCATGGCAGAGCATTTTTCAACAAGTCTGGCAGAGGGCGAGGTAGAGGCAGGGGCCGAGGGCGTGGACACCGAGGTCGGGGTCGTGGTCGTGGTAGAGAAGACCCTCGGATGAGCTTCAGAGACTTCTAAGATTTGTACTGCTAATTGTATAGCTTATTAACCTTGATGTTAACAAGGGTGTGTTCATCCCTTACACTTGTGCTCATCATGAAAGCTAGAGTTTGTGTCTTTGCTTCCTCTATTTGCAGTGATGCATTCATAGTTCTACTTCCAGCAATTGGAACCAGAGGTTTTTTCATGATTTAATTGACTGGAATGATTCTTTTTACATATGGTAGTTCGGTATAAACTTGAGCTGGGGCTTCATATTGTATGTCTTGATCCTCCTTTGGGCTGCAGTATCTGTGGCAAGTGCATTCAGGGTTATGCTTCTTGACAAGTATCAACTCAATACTGATTTTCCAGTGGTGTGGGACTTGTAATTGTGCTCATTTGTTGTCTCCTACCTATTGAAGGTACAGTAAAAAATCACGATTATGGTGCACATTTTTCCAAACTTTAAACGATAACCAATTCTTCAAAATACACATTTTAAGCTGCAAAAAAGCACAAAAATTGTGGCCTGGTTTGAATTCAAGACATTAGTTTGAGGAGCCCCATTTATATCAGAAATTAAATAGCAGCAACTAATGAGAGCAAGGGGCAATGAGGGTATGGAAGCTAAGGAAACCTAAAATCCTTCAAATTCAATGGCCCTATTAGGTCATGTGTGCATTCTTGAACAACCATGACCATTGAATCTAAATTAAAGGATGGATTGAACAATAGAGGCCGTTGCTGTAATATTTCTTTTTTGAATAATAGTAGCATGTATGGAGGAGAGGAAGGAAAGGAAGGATAGAGGAAAGGAAGGGTGAATTTAATCTCAACACCTCTCCAATGATGTGATGTGGCTGGCACCTGTATAGCATCTTCTTTCTCTGAATATTTACATGATGTTGGAGCAGTATAAATGACCATCTCTTGTATATACAAGTGTTTCCACGAACCGATCTTCTTTCACGCATCTGCAGCAGTTCCTCCACAACATGGCTCACTTAAGTTACCCATGTGTTCATCTAGAGCTGAACTCCTTCAGTTTGTCCCTCTGTTTCACAACATTCCAGTTTTCAGTATCATAAGGCTTCCAGTTCCTCCATGGAGGAGCTTCAAATTCGGATGTTGCGAAGAAATGTAAAAAGTGCACTTGTAGTTCTCACTAGGGGGTCCCAATGTAAGGCATTTACATTTTTTGAAAGGGGGCATAACGAGGGGATTAAAACAATCTCTGTTTGGTCATTGGTAGATCCAACCATGGACAACATGATACTTTAAGATGAACCTGATCCAACATGTAAATAGTTCCCACTGGCAAGCAGCTTGCGAAATGGAAGGTGGTTGTGCACACATACAAGAGGTCAGCATTCTGCAAGGACTTTCTCCTTCATGCTAGAGCCATGTGGCCAGGGAGTACTTCAGTTTTGTTATGAGGCAGATCTCTTTCCTTTAATTTTCTTGACATGGGAGAGGGTCACTAGTGCCAATGAACAAGAAGACAGTTTGTCAATGCCTTTGTTGTCCACCTCACACCATGCTAACTTAGTTCAGCTTCACTCCTTGCTGCATCTGCTCGAACAATTTCAGACCCTCTTCATTGCAACCATACCTGAGATGAGAGCAGTCCATGTCATCACGTTTTTCTGAGGTGCTTTGTCAAAGACTTTCCGTGCATCTACCAAACTCTAGTATCTGCCATACATAGTAATGAGGGTTGTGCCCACTCTCTCATCAAGCTTATACTTCGCAATCACAATGTGCTCGTGCGGCTTTCCCTTGTCGCTATAGTACTGGTCTCTTTGCTGAAACCCTATCAAAATATCCAGAAATCATTGTGGTCCATATAACCACATCCTTTCAAGAGAATTTGTCAAACAATCCTCGAGCATCCATCAAATACTAGTTTGTCATGTTCCATCCCGACTCATTGCACTGTGGTCCTCCACCTTTTCAGAACAATAGGCAACGGCATCACCATCACTGCGTTGTCCGTTGTATATTAGATGCAGTCACGAGATGCATTTTTGAATCCAGTCCTAAGGTGATTGTTGTCCACCTCACACAGCACCTAACCGGGCATATGCATTCATAACCCGGTCCATGGTAACTTCATTTGGCTTCACTCCTTCATGCTGCATCTGCTCGTATAATTTCAGAGCCTCTTCGTTGTGACCATTACAAGAATAACCTGAGATGAGTGCAGTCCACGAGATCACATTCTTCTGAGGTATTTTGTCGAAGACTTTCTGTGCATCCACCAAACTCTGGCATCTGCCATACATGATAATAAGGGCTGTGCCCACTCTCTCATCCATCTCAAATCCAGCGCTTACAATGTGCCCGTGCAGCCATTTCCCCTGTTGCAGCAGTTCTGGTCTCTTACATGCCTTAAGCATGGCGAGGAACGTCGGCATAGTAGGTCTTACACCTGCTTTTCGCATGGATCGGAAAAGGTTGAATGCCTCCTCGCTGAAATCCCTGTCAACATATCCAGAAATCATTGTGGTCCATATAATCACATCCTTTCGAGGAAACTTGTCAAACAATTGGCGAGCATCTGCTAAACCCCCACACTTGCAATACATGCTCACAAGTGCAGTCTGCACACGCACATCTGACTCCAACCCTAGGGAGATAATCTCCCTGTGAAGTTGCTTCCCTTCCTCTAGATTTTCCTCCCCATTGCATGTCTTCAGAATGCTTAAAAAAGTGGCTTGACTTCTCTTCACTCCTTCTGCTTCCATCTGCCTAAAAAGCTCGATGGCTTCCTTGCGAAGACCGGTCTCGAGGTACCGATCAATCATGGCATTCCATAAAATCTCATCCCGCTTTGGAAGTGTGGCGAAGACTTGACGGGCGTCCGTCACACTCCCGCACCTGAAATACATGCAGACAAGGGCAGTCCCCACACGAACGTCGAAATCTTTCCGTGCTTTGATAATAAGGCTGTGTGCACGCTTCCCGGATTCTAAATCTGATGGACCAGAAAATGCCTTCAGGAGGCTTAAGAATGTCAAGGCATTCGGATTTACCCGTTCATCCTGCATCCGGAAAAAGAACGCAAATGCCTCCGAAATACGCCCTTGCTGAGCTAACCTTGATATCTGTGCATTACAAGAAATGAGGTTCCAAGGGTTCTTTCGTGTGTATGTTATCCCGGCCAACTCCTGATGATGACGATGATGTTCGTTTGCACCTGGAGAGCTAGGAACTTGTGAAGTCCTATAAGTCGAGCTGAAACTTCTTGTGCATTGAGAATCGACATCCTGAACTCGGCATTCTAGTAACAAAAGTTTTGCAATTCCCTGCGCTGTTCGGGAGGACATTAAAACAGATTCAGAAGCTCTATTGCAGCTTCTTCCCAGGCGGGCAAGAATCCGCAAAACATGCGACATGTTGAAACTACTCCGGAAAGACGAGGATGATGTGCACAACTGAGAACAAATAATTCTTAAATCCACTTTCACACTGCGCCTTCTACTGCTATAAAAGAAGAACTGCACAATTCAACCTTAGCCCTAATCCTGTGGATATTCCATCAGATTAATATGCTGCCCAAATTTGCAGCGGTTTGAGCGATTCGCGCCAGTGGTGTCACTCTAGGAGTTAGAGCTCCGGTACCATATGTGAAATTGTTTACGGGACGATGGCGAGATCGAACCCTGAAATCCTGAAACCTTCTGTTCACTTTCTCTTTTCTCTTTTCTCTTTCCAAACCCTACAATACTAAAACAGGGGCTAAGGTAAGTGCACCTATAACCGACTCCCAGCCCAATACCGAGTCCTCCACTCAATGCGAATTCATCGAAGAATGCAGGCCAATGAATGTTGGATGAGCTGTCAGTTATAGGTCTTCAGTTTGACGGTCATGAGTTTCCGGTCCATTCACTGACAATAAGTCGGTGTGTCATCACTGCAGGATGTGCGTTTTCACACTCATAGGGCTCGTGCAGACACGGACTTGTGATGTAATTGACATGTTTTATAGTCCCTTGGATCCATCATTAAAACTTACAGTGCTGAAAGGTGATTTCCATGTGACACTCAACAAGGTCCTGGCCAATCTGTATACAACATGTGTAAATGCCTTCCAAAAACTAGTTATTTTGCATTGAAGCAGACACTATGGTATCTAGTAAGTGCGCTCTGAGCACAGATCTGAAATTGCCCCCTGAAAACTACAGATAGAGGAGATGACTATTCTGTATACATGGAAACTTCACACGCAATCAGATCCTTAACCCTAAATCACTATGGCATCTAAACACCCTAAAGAGTATCCCCTGATGGAGACAGCGAAGTCTGTCCTCCCAACTGCAACATAAAAAATTTCTTCTAGCCTGTACTGCTATACTGTCATCAACTTGATACTCAGCAGCAAGAACAATTTCCATGTCTTGTATAGATAATTCTGTAGATAACCTAACCCACTTACAAGAAAACATGCAAATACATCTATCTCCTTGGTCATATTGAAGCAACATTACATTGAGCAGTCATAGTATCCCATGAAGACAATCATCAACACTGGGCATTACAATTATTGGCACAAGGAACTGTGACTGCTGATCCTATTTTACTTTCATCACTTTATTCTAAGTGATATCCTAGATGAACAATTGAACGTATGAATGTCAGCACAGGCAGTGCTGAAACAAAATCCTAAAAAGCTTCCAGTACATATGATGACTCAGATTGCATGGGCTAAAATCCATAAACCCACATTCCACTATCTCTCCTTTACTGTAATTCAGAACAATAAGTAGGGAGGGGGAATTTTAAGAAAAATGAGAACCAACCCTGCGTAAGTAGCCAACTCTACAATGTATCTAAAATGGTGGTTCCATATGATGCAAATCAGCAACGGATCTCATATGAACCTGCCCTTGTGATGTACCGCACCCATTCAACTGTACTGTATCCACTTTTCTCCCACACCTGGTCCAGATCAATACAATTGAATCCATGAGCATCACAAATTCAAACCCTATAAGCACATCATTTTTGGCTGTATATATTTGAAGCAAAGGTGTCAACGAAGTACCTTCAGAAAACGAACTCGTAGACCAGAGGCAGTAAACATGGGAACCTGGCACAACCCCCATAGTAAATAGAATCAGTCTTCTTCTGAGTATTAGAACTAAACTTGGTGAGTCAATTAAAGTAGACAAAGCCATCACTCCTAAAACTTGAGAATTGCATGAGTGCATTGTCTTAAGAAAAGCTGACATTTGAATTGCTCAACCCCGGACTACATATTGTATTTACAGATTGATCCACTTCCAACCTGAAATTCCATCTGGATTGGTGGTCTAGTCCATGACTTCTTCTCCGCCATTGTAGAAATAAGTTCAACTTCTGCACTCATTGTGAACTCTGTTTGTCCAGGGAACTTTCTTACTCTGCACCAAGGGGGAGTGAATAACACCATGAGTTGAATGACCAGCATTGAGTTATCTACATATAGACCTTAGGATTACCTTCAAATCTCAGCCAAGATTCAAGGATGTAATACTCACTTCCACACTAGAGCATCAACTGCAGCACTGTACTTGGCTTTGCCTGAGGTCACTTGGAAGGTAGCTTTAGCTGTGTGCTTGGGTACAGGAACCTTTACAACAACTCCGAGAGCAAACATCTTTGGCCCAAACACACTCTTAACCTGCATAGACATACACCATGAGGTTGTTGATACTTGGGGTCTAACATACACTACGACCAAGGGCTGTGACAATAAAATTATGAGGACCTTTGAAGCTCATCCAAAGGGCGTATCATGGAACATTGACATTGGATTCTGTGAGGTCACAGGACTTTCAAGTGTGGTGTAAAGACGTACACAACCGGGTTCTCAACCAGATGGTATTTCATTCCCATCCTAGTATTCATGAGGGCCCTTCTACAAAATAAGTACAATAAATCAAGGGTTGTAAGATTTGAAGTGTCATGGTCTTAGTTTTGTGTTAGACCTGCCTCTTTTGAGGTGGGCTGGACACAAAATCCAGTATACCATGAAATATTATCCATTGAATGCCATGTACGGCTCTGTGTAGGTACTTCATCCATTCAAACTTCCTTGTTGTCACTGAGGCCCTCAAGATTTAGTGTGAAGGAAAGTGGGACTGTCTCAGCATTTTCCACAAATAGGAGATTTAGGTATCAATGGTCACAGGCCCTCAAGCTCTAGTTTAAAGTGCCCCTGAGAACAAGAGAACCAATTCCTTACACAATAGGGCAGATGCATCAACATCTGTTAAACTAAGCATCTTTCCAGCTCAAAGACAATAACTCTTTACTTTCAGCTGCTTACCTTGACATTGACCTCCATTCGTGTCCGACCCAACTCCTTGATACTAGGGAGCACACGGAAGGGAAAATTTATTCCTTCTGTAATTCGATACCTGTGTAACCAAATCATCACACATAAGACATTGAGAGATGATGCAATGCCAGACATCTAAGGTAGAACCTTGATAAGATTGCTTCAACCATTAGGCAGTACTATATCCGTCTGATGCAGAGGGTATATACATACTGTATACAGATGCCAGATTGTTCAGAAAATAAAAGAAAGGAATATGCAACTCACTTCATCAGTTCAAATTCTCCATCAGGTGGAACAAAGCTGACTGTCTTCTCAGCATTGAATCTTGTAAGATTTACACACTGGTGGAATGTCACATCATCAAGTTCTATAGTCTTCCCACTGCCACATCAGAAAATGTTGATCTCTCAGAATCTTTTGCACATGCAGAATCTCTAAGGACTGCAATGTCATTTGTTCCTTCAGATATACACCAAACCTTAACAATGAACGACAAGATGTTCTGTGTCAGCTGAAAGATTGCAACATCAGTGGCACTAATCATTGTCACTCCCATATTCCCTGTAGTGCACAAACCTTCTTGATGGTCGAGCCTTTGCCTGAGCCTCCTTTTCAAGACCAATTTTGTCATTAAGTCCAAGCTTCAGGTCAGGCATGCCGGAGAGAAAGCACTTCATCACAACTTTACCAGTCACATCACACCGCAATACAGTTCCTAAAACAATGACAAACAAGCATTGCCACACTATGTTTCAGTGGCCAAGTGGAAATGACAAATAGTGCAACATCATAAATGAAACTAAGAACAACAACAAGACCACAAAGGCCCCTGTCAGGTGAGAGGATGTTCTGATATAACCTCCAAAAAACTAGTGAAACCAGGGTGTGTTCATCATGAAAAGTCAAGCCTTTACTAGGGATTCCCCCATAATCTAGCGTGGAAAGGTCACCAATTCACCCACACTTATATATTGCAGGTGCTTACCCTTCTGGGACATAAGAAGGTTGACACTCTCCACAATATCAAGAAAAACCTGCACATGAAAATTATGTCCTGTTACATACTGCAAAACAAAAAATACCTAAACTTCAATTTAAGGGTTGCTTCTCGAATAACTTTCTTTTAATCTTGTGGCTTCTACCAAGAATTCACTGGGAAGAAACATCACCTCATTCTTCTTATACACAAGACCTTCTCGCCGCCAACCCACAGCTCCTGTCACTTGTAGTGTGGCATTAACAGGAGGTCTTGAGTCAACAGCCTGCAAAGCAAGAATCTAACTTTGAGTACAACAAATGCAAGTAACCCATGACGAGACTGCTGACAAGTCAGACAATAGGCAAGAAAATGCTACCTAGAGCCCCTAGATGTAGATAATGAGTATGTAATACTGGTAAATGTTTGAACAAAACAGTTTTCATTGCAATATATAAACTAGGAGTAGGCTGCTGGTAGGAAATGAAGATGGTAGCCTTCACCTTTGATGAAAATGGAGACCGTACACCTTCTTGAGTGATATAAAGCTTCAAAATCTCTGGAGACAAGTTTTGAGGGTAACCAAAGTCCATAATTTCTGCATTTACATCACTCATTGTTACTTAACACGTTCTAAGAGGTATACCAACAATAATATGTTATGCAGGAATTTCTAACTAACACACTCAAAGGACAGCACGGAGTGTTCAATATAACAGTTCTTGAATGTTGACAAAGTACACTGTGTCTCACCATCAAGAAGCTCATAGATAAGGACAAAGTTGTTCCTGATTGCGTCTTCATCAAATGCTCCTCCAAAGTATGACTTGAAAAGAGCAACTGCCTGGTACCATCCATATCCCCCCATCCCCTTGGTGGCATTACATGTTTGCACAGAAGTATAACATGCATGAAAGCTCAAAGTATACAGTGTGCCCATTGCTAAGACTCGATAGCAACAGTCTCAAACAGAAAATAGTGAATATTCTGTTCATTAAATATTTTGAAATTTACAATGCTGTGTAAGTGAAATTATTTCAAAATTGCGGTCCTTGTGATTCTTCTGCACTTGTAGGCCTTATCCAACGTTGAGATAGCTCAATGTTTGGCTCGCTGCATCAATCTGCTAGGGTATATTAAGCTTTCTGCCAGAGACACTAATATGTGCTACAGATGATCTGTGACTTGGAGAAATATTTGAGAATATTGCAACTGATCAATCACAAGTTTCATGCAGATGACTGGTGACCTGTGTACTCCACGATACATTTGTTGAGGAAAAGAATTATAATTCAAAGGAGAAAAAAACCCTTCTAAAAACCTCTGAAACCTCCTACTCAGATTGTAAAAGTATGAAGTAAATCTCTAAACAAAGCTACAACAAATTCATCCACTTAAATCTTGCATTAGACATTCCTGACAAAAGACTGACTCCTGCTTGCCCATACCTCGACCACAAACTTCAATGCGCAGGCGGCATTGGCATTGCTGCTGACAACAATGACAATGTACACGTTGCTGATGCGCATGTACAGGAAAGAACAGCCTCCTATTTGCCTCACTGGGCATGTACCCAGATCCTTCGTCTGCATTATGTGGGTTCTGAAAGCATCCACCATATTGCTCCTGCATCCATGAGTCACAACAACAAAATGAGGAATCCTTCCAAAACATTGAGCTAGAAGTAAAGAGCATGAAACATGCTCTTCATCATAACAGAGATAAACATCCACAATTTCACTGCATCCACTAATATTTTGCCCTAAATTCAAAAAGCCCATAATGTAAAGAAAAGTTCCCATCCCGCAGTCTAGTCATACAAGTCACTTGTGCTCCAATGTCCTCAGTCGTAACTCCAACAGACCACTGTTCTTAATGTTCTTTCAGCGTCCTCGCCATTCCTAATTCTACGCATTTGCTCGCTAAGTCAACCTCCCCTGCTTGAAGTGTTAAGCTCCAGCCACCACCACTCCTCAGCACCAAGAGATTCAACTTCCCTTAAAGTCAGCCGAGGGCTTCCTAGTCTTAAAAACTTAAAACATCATCTCGTCAATGAAGAGGAGTCTTGAGTTAGCCAAGCTTACCCGACATCATCTCGGTAGAGCCTGTTAATGAGGACATCTCCTCTGAGATTCAGAAAGTAGATGGCCGATGCCGCCACCGGCATTTTGATCAAAACTTCTCCTCCGATCAAACCTCAATCCTTCCTTCGCTGTTTGAGACTCTGCATCCGCTTGTCGCTGAATTTCCTCCGGCTTGCTCCTTCAACAAATGACACTCGTTAGAGAGCAACAACAATGGAGCGAAGACACCTCTCTTGACCAGGGCTGGGCCGGGTCCAGACCCCGCCCGGCGCTTCGGCGGGTGAGGTAGGCCACTGCAACGCTCTTCTCCGCCCGGGGACCCGGCGAAATGGCGGGCGGGGGCTCTTTCCAATGATGAAGGCTCCCCCAACCGAGGGAACATATTCACATGGAGCACCTGACGTCACGCCGCGTGACACATTCTTCAGATTATGTGTTTGAATATTCGCCATTTTGTAAACCCCAGGGATTTATTCTCTTTGTATTTAAGGTACTGAGGCCTTACAGTGACACCTTAAGAGGAAGAAAAATCTATTTCAGGCAGATTAGATAGCTTGGAAAATTTTCAAAAATGTTCCAGAGATTAGCAAATTTATCCAGATTTTATATAAAAAAGATATCTCGATAATAAATTCATATGCAACCTATAGGAAATTCGCAAAGTCATTTCAAGGATAGAGCATGTTACTGTCAACTAGGGGGTTTATTGATTTTGGATTGTTAAGTGAGAATCACCACAAAATCAGTCTTATTGTAGGTGTAAACATTTTGTTAAATGACGGTGTTGTCCCCCTTTAGTGAATCACTTTTTACACTACCTCGTTGAGCACATAGAGCCCGATCAACCATTGTGATTGGCTAAATTTGGTGTTCTTCTAAAAGTGTTCTTGCATCCTTCTTACACCATTATTATGAAAGGCCGAAGTGGTGCTATTTCATGCTTAATGCCACATATGGTTCATCTCTTTTAATAATGATTTACTTGATGACATTGTTGCACTCCCTTGTTGACGGCTTAAGGATTAAAATAGGTGTCACCAAAGGGAAGGTGCTACACAAGGACACTATGCTTCATCCCATAGCATTGTGACCACTATACATATCGAACGTAACGCTCACCATGTTGCAATGGTTGCTTGCTTGCTATGGTTCTATATATCATTGTGCTCTGTGTCCAATGAAAACGCGACACATAAACGAGATACGAGATGGTGAGTGCTATGGACTACGTAACGAGCAAGAGGAGAGTGCATGACGCAGAGAGAGAGAAGCAACGCTGACCATGTGATCAGCGTGATTGGAATGCCCGTTCGACCCACCCTTGGAATTATACCCTCAGGGCATTATACCAATGGTGCAGGACTACTAACCCCTCTTGGGGTGGGCACTATAGTGACACACTATACTAGTTCCTAGCTAGCCACTAGTGCCTTGAGGATACCGGACATGAAATCCCCCCAAAGGTCTTTGAGGCACCCATACAACAAGGTCCAAGGACCCCCCACCATAGTTGGGTGGACATTGTGGTGAGCACCACACCGGCATGGGGAATAGAACCCACAACCTCCTCATTGGGGGCCATGAGCCCTAACCACCAAGCCAAGGCCCGTGGTGCCAAAAGACGGAGGCAACACTGAGACTTCCCAGGAGTTCACCCATCCCAGTACAATTCCGGCCCAAAGGCGCTTAACTTCATAGTTCTGATGGGATCTGGTGTAGTAGCCTTGGTATGACCACATCACATGCATGCTTGACGCACTATGATAGCAACAACAACACAACACATGGGCAAGAGCTCCACTCTCGCCGCCCCTCATTTCACCAAGGAAACCACCTCTCACTTTCGCATGTGGGAAAGGCCTCCAAGACTCCCTGTGATTGCCTCCCACTCTGGAAATCCAGTGCACAAATTCGCCTGCTCCCTACCCCACCTGAACTATCGAGATGCTTGCATTGACTACTGCAATGCCAGCAAGCGTTCGTTTAGAGCTCCATTCAAGTTCGCGACTCGGGGGGGCAATGTGTTAAAAAGTTAAGGATATAGGTGCAAACAACCACTATTTTATAGGGGGGTATTACTTTCAATTCTCTTCTTTTTTTCACATGCTATCATTATGTAAATTTCTACTTTGGGTTAATAGAAAAATGGCTTGCATTACTTATAATTCCAAATTACCTATTATTCCATACCCTATAGTACTTTAAAGATGTCCAGTGCCATTTTTTATACCCTATATTACTCTTAAGTCCATTTATAATTTTTTTGCCCCCATGTTTTTATAATACCCTATCATTTGTTCGCACGTATCTTGCTACTCCAACCAATGACTACCCCCCCCCCCTGAGGTTCGTGATTATCACTGGTAGTTCATCAATGTCCAAGCATTCCACCACGTCGCACCTTCTTCCCACTGGGCACCGATCCTACTCTCTCTAATTAATTCAATGCACATAATTCAATCGTGCCGCATGTGCACGCACGTGTTACATGATCAAGTTACGATGCATCTACACATTGTCAGCTACTCGCATTTGCTGTCATCGCTCGAATTGATCGCCTTAGCAAACTTTCTGGGCATTGCGAACGTTCATCACTTCGTAACAATTAACAACTACAGTCTGCTGAACACTCGTGTTACACATAACCCAGAAGTGTCAGGGGAGGATGAGGGCAGAACTGGTCCTCGTGTTTCCAAGTCCAATTGGTTACATGTTGACATGTTCCGGTTTTCCTTCATCAGGTTGACTCGTCAACTAAAATGAGCCAATTGGTCCGCTCAATTTGATGTAGGGAACGTGATGGGAACGTAATGATTGTTAGTTGGTACGAGAGAATGCCCGTTGAGGGTTCTTAAAATACAACTCAACCATTCCAATACACCCACACATGGTTCTAAAACCATGCAAATAATCAATTGTAATATGGAAGATCTCATCAATTGTGACAAAAGGATTGTCTCATGATGGTATGTATAACTTCCTCTAAAACGATGGGTCATGTTCCTGAAGTCTTGAACTTCAACTGGTTATTCCTCAACCGGTTCTCCCCATTCATTGCAAGCCACATGGGGTATCTAGAGAACTCCACAAACTCATTTCCTTAGACAATTAATAAGCTTTTGCACGTAATCTGGTGGAGTCCTGTGAGTTTCATCGGACGATCGTGATCACCTGGGATATATTCATCGAACCTGTTGGGCTTCCCTGCGAATTTTCCCTGCCCAAAGTTTTTTTTTCGGGCACTTTGAAGAAAAAATAAACTTCCATTCCCCATACACAATGATCTCCATGAAGGAATTCTATATTTACAAAATTAAACATGATATCCAGGTTGTATTGGTGGGCCCCATAAAAACAACACTCGTACTATACCGCAACCATAAATTTGGATGGAAAAAAAAACAACAACATGCTTAGTTATAAGAGTCTGCCCAATATTTCCATCAACCCGATTTGGGAAGGTAGGGGTTAAATGTTGTAAATTATGCGAGCCACAAACACTTACAACATCCCAATGTACTAGTAAGGGATGTTCGACGCTCTGAGATGTTGGGGGGGCAGCCATAGGCTAGGAGCCACTCCATCATGGATAGGGGTATTTGTATGTCCTGAGTCACAACAAAGTGGCTATAATATGCCTACCATGTTCATTGGCATCCCCTTAAGGACTAGGGAGTCAGAAACGGTATAGGCAGAATTACATGGCCATGTGTGAACTTGAGCCATCACGAGATGGTTCTCCATGTACGTAGCATCAAAAAAAATAGCCTTGGTTTTCTTGCCTGGCTCGTTAGGTCAATAATAAAAAGGCCTAGGATGACGCGGGGAGGTTTTGGAATTTGAACCAAGTCCATAATTGATGGACAAATTCAATGCTCGTTGACCACATGGAGAAGGAGTTTAAAATAGCTTGAACAACTTTGAATATGACCCGTCTAACTTATCACACTTAAATTATGCCTAGATTAACAAATCTATCTCGATTATGGTCAAAAGATCTCCTGATGCCTTCATCATCCTAAGAATAGGTCAAAGAACCTCAAATGTGTCCCAACTAACTTAGAAAGCCTCACTTAAGCAAAATAGCTTAGATAATTTACGTGTGTTGAAACAACTTCGTGTGAGTTTCCATGTAGACTGCTCACCCACTAGATTCTAAATAATAATGGGTTGGAGGTGTTCTCATGTAGATAAGTATGAGTTGTCAACCAACCACGTTATGATGGTCTATTAGAATGCGGAGGGCCTTGGATATGAGCCGCTAGACTTCCATGCGCCACTATAACACTTTTTAACCTACAAGTGTTGATCATTGAAGGATTGAAGACTGGTTTTAGGAGGAGGAGGTTAGTAGGTGGGCCCAAATTTGAGAAGATGAGAGTAGTTGGCACATACAAACCCTACCCCATCATATTCCATCTACGTTTGGGCGGGTTGTCCTTATTCCCACTAGAATTTGGTGCGCGAGTGGCCTACATGGAAACTCGCCCTTGACTTACTACTTTAAGATGCACCTAGAAAAGCTTAGGGCCGGTTCACATGGGGTCCCAAGTCCCACTCATGTTGACAAGTCCTACCATGGAGGCAAAGTCCCAACTTTTGAGCCTCAAAATAACCATTAAAACATGGTTAATTGTCATTATAATCGTATTTTTTTATACAAAATATTAAAATCGTGAGACTTATGTTGAGAGTTAGGTCAAGCTTTGGTTCGGCTCATCTCTCAACACAAGTCCCAAGCCTCACCTCCAAAAAGTTTTGCCATATAGGCATCCATGTCACACTTGGGACTTAGGGATTGGGACACTATGTGAAGTGCTAAGTCCCAACTTGCCAGGCTCTCAACAATTGAGATTGCATGGGTTGACCTCAAGTGACTTGAGACTTAGGACTTGGGACCCCGTGTGAATTGGCCCTTAATCTACTTTAAAATGATTATACATTAACCCAACTATATTAGTTATTTGCTTAAAACAACTTAAACACCTCACCACAATAACGTGCAAGAATAAGTGCCTTCAAATGCTTGCAAAATTACGAGTAATCAAAAGCTGAATTGTGAAACAAGGGATATGAAATTGGCATAGAATGCCGAAATAGTGCACAATGGAGGCAAAATTAGATTATAATTCAGTAGTGACAAATTTCAAAATGCATTGTAAGATATCATGAGGTTTGAGATACCAATACCCATTCGTGGCCTCCCACATGCGAAGAATATTGAGGAGAGGAAGCAAGCATAGAGGGAAGGAGGATCTTGAGCAAGGAGATTTAGGGCCACTTTACATTACAATGGAGAAGTGCACTGGTCAATCAAGAATTTTAGCCCAAGACGTGGTTATTTGAGGCGAGGGATGGAAGGTCGAAGAAGATGAAAAAACAATTAAAAAAAATGCCTTAAGAAGCCTTGACTGGCCATAGTGTAACCACCTAGAGGAAAAGTGTATTGGACAACTTCGCCAAGAGCAGAAGTCCACCGGACAACTTCACAAAATGGTCATAGTTGGCCATAGTAGAAACCTTACCCCTTAAATGACCATTGTATTCAAAAATTCAAAAATTGCATTGATCAAAAAAATAAAATGTATAGGGCAATGTTTTAGAACTTCTTTCATGACAAAAATTTATTTGAAAATGTTCCACCTCCATAATACATCCAAATTAAGGAAAGTAACTAGGTAACATTATATTTGTATTGATTCTTAAAGAAAGTACATGTTGGTACAATCTAACCTCGTTAACACAACACTTGTTTATACAACAACCTTTATATTGCGACACATTTTTGTGAGACCAATTTTTTTAGTTCAAAACTCCCTCTTTTATACGACTACAACACTCAATAATGCAAAATTTAGAGTCTCCATTTTGTCATATTAAAGAGGTAGTTAATACTAGAATACCTTTCATTTATGCTATGTACATCTAAAATACATCCATTTTCACTTGGCAACTACTTGGGAACTTCACTTATTGTTGAGAACTTAATGGTAATTAGGGTTACTAATGTAGAATGGACATAGTTGGGGCGAGAGTGGCCTCCTGCCTAGTATGTTGCCTCGTACATGAGTGATATAATATCACCAGTATCTTGATGCTAAATGTCATGCATCATTGTTGACTAGTTTCTTATTAGAGAACTCTTTATATTTTGGTGTTAATGAAATTATTACTTTCCAAAAGTTAGTTAGGAATTTAGATAAGATGATAGTTGCTAGCTTGGGTAGGCAACACCAAAGATCTTTGGACTCCTATTTCAAGAGTTCTTGAGGAAATTTGTGTTTGTTTGGGATTATAAGTTATTATTACATGCCATTTATATTTCTTAACCTCATTGTATATATTTTAAAGCTCATATTACTTATGTTTTCATATTCCCTCAACAATACATCAACTTTACGGTATTTGTGATATTAATGAGAAGACGGCACCTCGATAATACAACTCTTTTTGTGTTTCCCAAAAGTGTCGTGCTAAAGAGGGAGAACAATATTGCAGAGATTTCTCTAAGGAAAACATATTTTAATCAAGTTGGAGTTCCCCGGAGGCCAAGTTTTTTGTCTAGGGCTTTGAGGTTGCCCAAGAAACTTGACCTCCGGAGAACACCCCTTCAAAAAAGTGTCGCCACGTTGGCAACCATGTCATTTTTTCATTTATGTACAAAGTTCTCTACCAAAGGACTCTTGCCCATAGTGTAAACCACCACTGGACAAGAGTGTCACTCTTGGCCAATCAAATTTCAGATTCCCTTAGAATTCATGACCAATGAACTTCTCCACCAATAGTGTAAAGTGGCTCTTAACCCTTAACTTCATGAGAGGCATGTTTTGGGCTTATGAACGATTCTACAAGGCAAATTCATCCAAAAGGAAGGTGCTAGGAAGGCTAGAATGGGTATCATTATGTTATGATTGAAATTGTCTTGTCAATGGCGATGATTCCATTTCAGTATGAAAAGATGGTTGTTCACAAAATATTTTTAACATTCCCCTTTGTTGATGTACTACTATATGTGGTAACCTCATATTATTTTGATTGAAAATTGTCAAAATTTTATGGACTTATTTTCTTACCTCATACTGTATATCTATTTTAAATATAATATTGGAATTTTTGAATCTTATTTTATTGCATATATTTTCACAATTTCTCAAATTTTAATGATTCTAAATTGATTATTAACAAATCATGATAATTTATAAGTATTGCGATTGTATTGATGTGATCTCAAAATCATTAGCAGTAACATTTCTATTCAGTGCAATAAAAATTGAGCTCTAGAAAGCTTACTTTTAGATGATCTAATGAAACCACAATACAGTCCAAGAAGTCAAGGGTTAAACACTCTTCAACCTTTGTCACAAGTATGTGAGACTTGGAAGGTCCGAGATGGCCTTAAATTAAAGGGTGATAGTGTAGAGGTACCCAATTCCGAATGGAGTGGTTGGCAATTTGGTTCTTGCTGTGAAATCTTCTCTCTACTTGACGGAAAAAAACCAGCTAGGTAGTAGGAAGCCAAGAGCCCACCTACCGCAAGGTGGGCAGTAAGCCCCACCCTACACTAAGAGGATTCTTGAGCAGGATAGGGCCAACAGGCTCAAATTCATGTCGGATTGCCCAAAGTTGGTTATTTATTTATTTTCTAAGACTTGGATGTCAGTGCCTTTTAAAAGAATTGGTTGATAGGGAGTAGTTGATGTGAACAAAAGTTTGGGAGCTTGTGACATGAGACAAAAAAAATTTACAATCAACTCTTAAGAATCTAACAACTCATAAAACTACTATTTTGGTTTTATTCACCCTTATTTTGCAAGTTTTCTTTCATGGTGAGGTAATAGTGCAAATCTTCAAAAGGTATCCTACTAACATTGCTACTTAATGTTATTATATGGTATGATATTTTATACTACACATTTCATATATGATGTGAACCAAACAAAATCCAAACCACTTCCGAATCTTAGACTGATCTCTAAGTCAAACCAATTGCACACATGTCCAACTTTAAATTAATTTGTTGTTCATCCAAAAGTTAACAATATAATTCATTAACATTTTCTGACATGATTACATGTTTTCATCCTTATGCTCACATAACAGCCACAACCCAACACATGAAAGTATATGGATGTGATTCATTTAAAAAAAAAATGGGAACCTATATATTGATTTGTGTGTGGTACAGTGAGGATCAAAGACCTAATACCACACAAAAACGTACTCAAAAGAGATTGGACTATTTCTTTGATTTCTATCAACTTACTCCACACTCAATACACAGTGTACATAAATGTGAAGACTTATGTATTCAATTAAGGAATCAACAAACATGCACTTCCAATAACCAAAACTAAATAAAAGGAGATCTTACTTTTGATGATGGTTCATTTGAGGTTTACTATTGCAACACAAGTTCTATTGTATATAAATAATGGACGGGATTCGGAAAGCATAAAAGACAACACCAAATAACACCCATGTACCTCAGTTCGTATTTCATTAAGATAGACAACCCTTATTCAACTAGTTTTCTTTTTAGAGTGATATGTAAATTAGTTTGGCTTTAAGAACGGATACAAAAAGACATGTATCTAAAAGAGATTGGATTGTGTGCTCAAAATAAGATAATCATTCTAGATTCAATCATAGGAGAAGTGGGCTAGTTGGAGAAAGTAACCATTTAAGACCCATCTACCTTACACCCGTATTTGATGACCCTAATAGTTCCATGGAGACTCCTGCGAACATCCAATTAGATGTTGCCACGTGAAGACCAGTGGTCGACTCATACTCTGGTTCAGGCCCGGAGTGCCTTGCCGGGTATGGACGTTTCGCAACTCAGGGAGAGAAGAAACAAAAGCCACAGCAGGAGCGTTTTTTTGAATAACAACTTGAAGAAGAAGACTCAAAAGAAGAAGAAGAAGAAGAAGAAGAAGAAGAGCCATGGCCATCGTTCTGCGTGCTGCACTATCTCGCCATTTTGCACTCTCCTTAAACCACGTGTGTGCCGCTTATGTCGGTCCTTTCACCCCACTTGTAAGATCCGAAGCTCTTAACACTCATTTTCTTTCTGAATTTCTGCTATACTCAGCTTGAATTAACTCGTTTGTTTTTCCTTGAAACCTCTTGGGGATTGTGCGAGTACAAGACATGGTTGGGCTGGAAGTGTTGCAATGGAATTTGGGCATGTTGTGTCTTAAAATTTGGTTGGTTGGAGTACTTGGACAGTGGGAATCTCCCGCATATGTTGTTCACTGGTGGTCAGGAAACGGGTTTTTCGAAGCAATTATGGTGATACTTTTTTCACTTGTTTTCTACATACACTTGCTGTGGATGGCCCTTATTCTTTAGAATCGGCATGGTTAGTGTTGAATTGCCCGGACAATTTAGTGATGCTGGCATTGTTGCCATTGCTAAGTATTTCCCTCATCTCATGCTTTGCCTGGCTACACTATTTTCCAGGATACTGTCGGGTTTTCAACACCAACCCGTTTCACCCAAACCTCTGCATTTAGCGATGGATCCAAGAGAGGTATTTAATATTTTCAAGTTCACAAACTTGGGGATCGCACATTGGTCATTTGACCACTGATGTTTGTATGAGCACTTGGTCGTCAGCTGTGAGGTTTTATGTCAATGGGGGGTTTTCACTTTGGGGCACAACATTATCTGGGCTTAGTTGAGACTTGATGTTGGGGTTTCGGGTTTAAGGCCGTGGGTCTCTTTTTTTGAACAGGCAAGAAGGGTAAGAAGGTAGTAGAGGAACTTGGTGATGACCCTGAATCTATGAAAGAAAAACAACTGCAAGCAGCAATTCAGCAGATTACCAAGAAGTTTGGAAAAGAGACAGTCATGTGGCTGGGTCGGGATAGCCATAGGCATGTTGATGTCATTTCCACTGGTTCCTTGAGTCTTGACATTGCCCTTGGTGTTGGCGGTCTTCCAAAGGTAACCCTTCTATACTCTACTTCACCATTTTCTCTGTAATTTCTTTTCTTTTTCTTGTGTGTTTATGATATCATCTGTTTAAGGTAGATGGGTCTTAAATAATTGCTTTTTCCGATTAGCCCACATCTCCTAGGATGTGAAATAAGTGATTAGTACGAGATGGTTGGCAAATCCAAATCAAGGCCAGAGCCACTTTCCTCAGAAGTTTTGGATCTCATATGAATATCTTCTTCATCATCAATTTTGTTGATTATTGAGCCTAGACCGGTTGAAGTATATTGATCATGTAGTGCAGTCTCTTTTAAAGACATGTCTTTATGTTGTCCGTTCTTGGAAACCACCCTCGTCACACACCACTGAGATGATTGCCTTTGGAGATATTTCTGATTTAGCATCCATTTATAAGTTTCATAGTCACAGAAGTCGTACAGTAGAGGTTTCATGAGTTTTGTAATCATTTAGTGGAATCCTCTATTGTGTGACAGGGGCGTGTGGTGGAGATCTATGGGCCAGAAGCTTCTGGAAAAACCACTCTTGCTCTACATGTAATTGCAGAGGCTCAGAAATTAGGAAAAGGTGACTTTCTTCTTACAATTTTGCATTCTTTATGGTCTACATTTTTTTCTTCATTAGACCTTGCATCTTGTGCTTTGGGATGTTGTTTATTCTCAAGATCGCAGATATCTATTGGTCAGAGCATCTTGCGGACACCTATTTGAATATGACTATTTTGCTCCTTGCTTTAGATCTCCTTATCACTGTTTTGTGGGTAGCAGGTCGTTGTCTATTTGTGGATGCAGAACATGCTCTGGATTTGCAATTTGCAGAAGGCATTGGTGTGCAGATCAAGGAAGTTCTCTTTCAGCAGCCGGATGAAGCAGAGCAAGCTCTGGATACTGTTGACCATTTTGTGCGCTCTGGAGTGGTCGATGTTATTGTTGTTGACAGTGTATGTCTAGGCACTACGGGTCCTCCTGTGCAATTCACTTTTAATGGCTTATATCTTCTTTTTAAATACTGTTTGCAATTGTCATTCCTAACATTCTTTATCTTTGTACATCCTTATGTTGACTATGATATTTTTTTTACTATATATTAAATCTGGGGTGGCTTAATTTCTCATCAAGTACTAATTTCTTGGGGTGACGGGGATATTGCAGGTTGCTGCACTCGTGCCAAGAGCAGAATTAGAGGGAGAAATGGGTGAATCTCACATGGCCCTTCAGGCTCGCTTAATGAGCAAAGCTCTAAGAAGGCTCACACACTCTTTAAACTCCTCGCAGTGTCTCTTGATCTTTATCAACCAGGTACGATATATATTCTATGCATACTTCAGAGCATCATATTGACATATTTCTATCTATCTTGAATTTGGTTCATCTAGTTTCAAATAAGGGGCATCACTTTTAGACAATATAGAGAGGTTGGACTTCAGGTCTGTTTTATATATTGCCTACATATCTTTACAGACGCGATCAAAATTGAACACATATGGAGGAGGGATGCCAGCTGAAGTCACAGCAGGAGGCAATGCTCTGAAGTTCTATTCATCTGTGCGCTTACACATCAGGAAAAAACAACAGCTAAAACGTGGTGATGTGGTAATTTTTATATCAATTATGTAACACTGTAACTGATGCATGTGGCAGTTGCCTTGTAACAATGGAGGGATTGTGTTTCTTGTTACCTTGTTCATCATTGTCATTCCTCTGGTACCTTGATGCAGAAAGTGTTCAATCAAGTTACTGATATCGAAGTAGAATACCATCTTTGTGAATTTTATCTTTTTAAAAATTTCCATAGATTTTGAATTTTTGTATTAAGTTGCTTTTGACCTCTTCTTTCATTTTTCGCATCTCTCTGTCATTACTATATTGCAATCGGCGTCTTGTTTTCTTTTCTTTTGCCATTCAGAATAGAGTATCAGCTACTTTTGTTTCTCACTAGATAGATGATATGAACCCATTACTGTGACCAACCATTACTTTGGTGGCATATTGTTGCTCACACATTTATGAAATATACTTCTGTGCTGGATGCAGGCGTATGGGAATGAGGTCATTGTCAAAGTGGTGAAGAACAAAGTAGCACCACCGTTCCGAACAGCAGAATTTGACATTGAGTTTGGAAGGGGCATATCAAGGGAGGGTGAAATTATGGACTTAGGTGTAAAGCACGGTTTGTTAGGACTTTCAGGTTCCTGGGTCTCTTATGAGGGCAAGAACTTTGCAAATGGACGAGATAATGCAAAGAGATATTTACGAGAACATAGGGACATAGCAGATACTTTGGTGAAGGCTATCAAAGAAAAGGCTTTGAGCAACTTAACTGAAGGCAAAGTAAACGAGGATTCAGATTCTGAGTCAGGACTTGAAGAAATGGAGGATGACATACGTGAAGTTGAGGGTGATGGTTTGGAAGGGACAGGGTAAGAGTGCAGAGTGTGTGAACTGACAATCAAACCGATCAACATTCCAACATACCCAAAATATCCAATTTTCTAAGGTTTTCGGAGCCTGACAAATGGTGGTGCCAATTGAGATGAATTTTGGGTGATAGCAACACGCAACCTAACACCACATGCTTCCTTCTTGAGGATTTATATCTCTGGGACACCCAAGGATACTCCCGACAAATGGTCCCCCTCTTTTCGCAAAAACTCAACTACATTAAGGAAGCTGGCCTCCCTTTGGCCATTTTGGAGCATGTACTCAGCAACGCACAATTGTGAACACATTCTACAACTGTACAAAAGGTCGGAGAACAGCACAATAGTCATTGTGAAGCTCCCGATTTGGTTTGAGTTTCCGAAACTTGTTTTATTGGATAGAAAGTGTGCTGTAATTGATGGTTGGTTCTGGAACGATACTTCAGCATGTCTGTATTTACATGCAGACTTTGATGGTGTGTCTGAATGTTGATAGTCGGTTTCACATACTTGCTTACTTTTACATTGATTGACAGGTTGACATGAGAGCCACAGAGTATCTCAACGAAACCTGCAATTCTTCTCATGAGGCATATTTGAAGGAGCCTCATGTAATTGGACTGACATGTAACACAGTAATTTGTATCATGGTTATATTCCTCAGTTTTACCTTGCCTAGGTCATTGTGGTTTTAGGGTGTCGAGGGCACCAATTGGTTGTGTTGACACTTAATACCCTTGGTTGCTAGAAGGGAATCCCACTCCCATTTTGAAATTGTTTGCCATGCCTCTATTCACCTTCCAATAAGAACCTTAACCTCTAAAGCCCATACCAACCGAAAAGTGGTTGATAGGGTTGGGTAAGATGCTGATGTTGTATTTGGCTTTGTCGGTGGCAGCAATTAGCTCGAGGCATGCTCTTGATTATGGCCATGCTACTCGTATGATGTTATGGGAAGTTCTAAGTTGATGTTACCTTCATGGCTAATAAAGTGCTTTCCAATAGATTCAGTATAATGCAAGACAAATTTGTTCCCTCCAAGGAAAACAAGGACTAAACATAGTGAGGCTCTTAAATCAGTTCAGGTGTTCTCATTTGGCCCAAGACAAAGATATGCTTGTTTAAATTTGAAGAAGCCACAATTAGAGTGGTAAACCACAATAGGGGCTGCCAATTTCCCGAGGGTAGAAAGACTTGGACCATATCAGAACTACGCGGGCTACAGAACCTACATTGCTTTGTTGCTGAAGATTGGAAAGCCAATTTGCAAGAACTGGTTGACAGGAAAAATTAGTCAACATCCTATTGTGTCTTGAAAGACTCTGCAATCTTGTTATGGCAAAATTCCTTTTGATCCAAAGGACCCAATCTTTTCTTGGTTCATATTAAAGCATCACTTTGGTATATCAACTTTGCTTTAAAATCACATGTAGCAGCAGAAAACTCATGTCTTTGTAATCATACCAGAGTAGCAGTCATCCAGAATGAGACCAGTAACCGATTTGAAACAGTTTTTGGAGCTGAGTATTGTTCTGACTATCACAATAACTACACTCCTGTTCCTGCAAGAGAAATTCAGTCCTTCCAGGACTGCATAGGGGTCGTGTTTCACAGCTGGTTTTGATGGGACAGGTGCTACATCCCTCTCTGCCACAATTTCTTGCACCTCCTGCAACCCTCACTACACTAAGCATCTGAAATAGTGCGGCCCAAACTATTCATCATTGATCCACATTAATTGTCTTGCAACCACTGGGTGGCAACGAGAGAGGGTGTCAAATGACACTCGGTGCTACATGATAGGTCATGAAGACCATTTTAAATAACATAGCACATCAATTCTAGTGTATGTTTGACCTGCTCATTTCGTACTCTATTAAACCCAAACAATTGGGTTCAAAGAACCTTAAACAAAGATAGACGTTCAGCCTTTGCAAACTCTCCAGGGGTTTGCATGGTAGGCCACAACCTACCCCAAGAAACCAAGGGCAAGGTCCCCTCTGCTGTGTAGTTCCAAAGAAAAGATGAAAAAACCCTAGCCAAATTTTAGAGCCTTTTTGTCGATTGAAAGATGTCTGCATGATGTAAAATTGGAAGAGAGTGTTCAACATGAGATTGGTATGAGGTGCCTTTGCTGCAATTTGATATCAAATGCTGGACCTGCAACCTGGAAATTTGAGATATACACATTGCTTGCCTGTATGCACTCAATAGAGGTCAATATGTTTTAACAAGGCACCTTTAACCAGTTCGCAATTCCGACAATATGTCAGAAGTACACCTCCTGAAGATCCTGGTGTCCTTGCCTCACAAAATCAATCATGAAGTTAGCAAGACAGTGTTATTGGATGGTGGTTGGTTCCAATGTAAAATCATCTCTTTCCAATCACAGTGCTCAGGTGTGGGACAATACTCTAGCCTGGGATCTTTTATCTTGATTTTCCAATGCTCATCTTTATATCTTCCTGCCTCTGCTTCCCGGCGCTCAACTTCACGTGCTGCTTTGAACAAGGTTCTGATCCAGCAATGCTTTTGAAGGTTCTCCGGCATGCTGTCATGAATTCTAAACCAAGTTGCATGGGCTGGGTCACTTGCATACTTGGTTTGCTCTTCAAGGTTCCAGTTGCAATCGTAATCACGATAGCACAGCCATGGCTTCATCCCCAAATAGTGGATCGCATAGAGAATCGGGGGTTCTGCAGCAAACAGCTGAGTCTTTGTCTCAAATTCTTCAGTATCATTGGACCAGAAGTGCTTCAGAAAGTTGACATGCTTGGGGATGCGGTGCCACCATGGGAAAATTTCATTTAAGTACCCTTGGTCACCACCATTATAGGATTTGGTTTCGACAATCTGGTCCATTAGAAGATTAAAAGTGCAATTTGAAGGCTCCACCACCATCACTCCTGAATTGAATCTGTTCTTGTCATTACCAGTGGCTGATATTTCTGGTAACTTGAAAAGAAAGTCAATGTTGCGGAGAACAAGAAGATCAGAATCAATGAAAACAACCTGTCAAACAATATAATCTAGGCATTAGGCGATTCTCCAGAACATAAATTCCTGTCTTGGTCAATCCACAGAAACCATAGACTTGGAAATATGTTGTATCCAACGTAAGAGTTACAGCATATCAGTGTTTAAAAATCTGGAGGGATTAATCCAAGAGATGCACATATGCAGTAAGAAATAAAAATATACAAAAACTAGAGAAAGGATTAATGACATGTTTATATTTATTAAGTCTAAAGAATCTCTCCACGGACTCCCACCAAACGCAACAAAACAGAAGCAATACCAACGAAAAGAGAGAACCTGTAGTACTCCCAGACCAATAGAAGGAATTTTAAAAACTCTTTATCAAACCAATATAGAGAACATCTCTCAGGACCGTCTACAACACATCAGCTTATCTTGTTATAGGTGCACAGCACGTTTTGATGTCCGGTATGGTGTTTGCCAGTATGATCCATTACTCGATATATGATCAGCCAACATACTAGCTGAAGTGCAACAAAGCTAAGTGACCAAGTTTGAAACCCTAAGTGACCAGAGAAATAACTGGCCAAAGTGAATCTAAGAAGTTCACTAGTCCAGGTTATTCAACCTAGTTATTTGGTGACAGATGTCATGCTACTGTTTGTGACTGAAACATATATATGAGGCAGTATTTTACACCATGTATGCATATTGATGGGGACAGATTCAGCAATAAGAAGGTGCTCACAGCAGGGTAGATAACAAAAGCACAATTTGCACGTAGAACATATGCCATTTTTCCGGAAAACACCAAATGTAAATCACAATTTAAAATGGCTACAAAGGTCACACGACTTCCCTGAGTGAGTTACCCTGCCAATTGTAAACTGTAAGATACAATCTGAAGAGTCACACATTATCAGACATTCAAATTAAAGGAATGTTTCAGGCTACCTTGTCATACTCTGTGAGTTGCCAGAGCCGAAATTTGCTGTAGTTCCACTCGTTGTATCGGTCTTTCTTGGCATAAGGGTTGCGGATCCTCTCAATTTCGCGCACTTTCCAACCTGCAGCCTCTAATCCTGTGCGCTGCTGTGGTAGGATGTTGGCATCTACCAGCATCACAAGGTCTCGTGTGGAGCCGGAGAGACGGATGCTGTGTGCCAACACAATTGCTCCGCAAACATAGGTAGGATCGGTATGCACCATGGAGACATATGCTTGTCGCCGCTCATTTATCTTGCTCATCATCAGCTGACCTGCCAGCAATACATGGAGGTCAGATGTAAACAGGGGAGGCAAGCCTAAAGAACTAAGAAAATGATGACCACTTCTATCCCAAGTGCTTGAACAAAATCCCATTAAAGAACATGTTCATTGACAGGTAATTAATGAAGCATGCACTTCTCTACATTTCCACAATTTCTTTTCAAACATCAAAGAATAGTGTGAACGATGTCTCACTGTTTGCATATGTCTGAATGACATCCTAACCGACTACACTAAACATGTAATCTCGTGTGGCATGAAAATTGTTGTGCCATATTTATGGTTTTCATGACTTGTATTTTAGAACCAAGTGTCCTTTGACATCCTCTCTAGTTGCCACCCAGTGATTGCAAGACAATTAGTGTTGGGTGATGATCGGAATGGTGCAGGCCGCGCTAAATCAGATGTTAAGTGTAGGCATGACGTTAGATACCTCCAGTCTACTGGCTCATTTGAAAAACTCGAACACACCAAGATCAAATCAAAAAAACAAAAATGGGAAGGAAATTGAAAGTGAAATGTTTGGATTTTGAAGTTCACTACCTGGGTCAAATAGGGATAAAGAAAGCTCGCAAGAACCAACCGGCAAGACCAATCGCTTCCTCATTTTGACCAGGTTCACATCATACAGCCATGCATTCCCCTGATGCTCCAGAAGCTCCATGCAAGGAAACAAGTTCACAAGTGGCCTACATTCACTCAAAATCAAGACATTCATGGCCTTGTGGCCTGTCTGAGATGCAATACTGGCTGCAGAAAGGAGGATCTGCAGTCGCTTAACATCTCGCTCCCCATCCAATAGTAAATTTTTATGGCATGGTGCTTTGGCAACCACAAGGTCAAGTTTGATGCCCTTCCGGACACAGGGCATTGGAAGAGGAGGGCACAGCGGAGATTCGTAGAGCTCCTCTTCATCGATCCACTCTGGGTACAAGTCCGACCATTGTAAGCTTTCATTCATTTTGCCAACAGGAAAGTGTATAGGCATGCGTCCGTGTGCGAAATCCTGCCATCCGGAAGCTTCTTCTCTGTTAATATTTAGCAGTCCAATGCTAGGTCTCTTGCCCAGCCGAATGCGTTCCAGTAAAGATGCGCCCTGGGGTTGACCATTTCCCTCTACAATATTCACCACATGAGGTGCTGAAGAACCATCATGAGAAATTTTCATTAAGCCTCCTGTTTCTTCTTCGTCATCCTTTGAATCTTCAAAGAAATCTGGTGCTTTAAGGCTGCAAGGATTTGGTCGTTGTCTCACTCTGCAGACGGCATGCAAAATCTTCATGAGGTCGAAAGCACAGGAACGATGCCCTTTCACTGATGTAATAAATAGATCTGGCACTTGCAAAGGCATTTTGGCTATGGCGTATTCCAATTTACCTTCAGCATGGGAAGCACCAGTAGACCAACAGACTTGTCAATCATACATTCCAGTCTCAATTCATCCAGTGACTTTACCGTGGCCAAAGGAGCCCCCAAAAGCACCAAACATCTTGGAAGCTTATTATGGAACAATTTTTCTATAGCAAGCACTGAGCTCCCAGTGCAACTTTATAATGAGCAATCAGAGTTGATATAAAAGATAACGAAACATAAGTGGCTGTGTCTTATACATCCATAGCATTCTTAAGAATGTGTAAGGAGGTTCTCTTTCCATTCTAGCTTCAAGCATAGATTTTCAAGAATCAGGGTCCTTGAGTATAGGCATGATCGTCGAGCATAGTCAAGTGGCATTAAGCTCTCATTAGTCGAAGCCTCCTTCACTGTTGCCTATCTTCGGACACAGAGCCTTCTTCCATCTACCATGATTGAATTTGAGAGGTTCGTGCCTAGCGAAACCATTCTTAGGTAATCCGGATTACCTAAGAAGTACTCCATTTGCATTGGAACCACAACAGTCTACTAAAGAATGTCATGTTCTTACACATGATTCAAAGAACTTGCTGCTGAGTGAGAGCGAGTACCTGTGATTTACTCGGCGTCTTTCAAATGGTGGCTGCTTATGCTTGTTACCAACCCTAGCGAGCATGAAACTGACTACGAGGGCAACAAACACGAGGAGGGCCAGTAGGTAGAGTTTCTTGGACGCCTGTTTGGATTTTCTCATATCCAAAAAGCTGGAGCTATTGCTCATTTTGCCAATCTTCCACCGCTCCCTCCAGGTTGAACTCGACCCACTCCAGCGACTATGTTCTAGCGGTCTTTTGCTTTGGTCCTCTTCATCCCTGGACAACCACAAGGCCAATGGAGAACCAATTTGAGTTTCCAGTACTCTCCATCGACAAGTGATGTCAATAGTCTCTGAAATTATCTCCTCGCCATGTTCTCTAAAATGATGCAACAACTTATACACGAAGGGTATGACCCAGGATGCAGAGCTACTAAAACAAGGCTCCTGTAAGGCATGATGAGCTTGCAGAAGTCATCGGCATTACATCAAACCTGTAGTGGATGTTTTAGATACTTACGAAACATTTGAAGTCCTTGTGAGCCGGGGCTCCAGCCCAGACGCCCTCATTTGTGATGATGCTCTACCAAGTCTGTACTTTTCGGATTCTTAGACACCGAACAAACTCGAAATCGCAGATCGGCCACGGAGATAGCCGATTTGGCATCTAAGGTCGAAGTGAGTAGCCACTACAAATACAGATACAGCTACAGAAGCTACAGGTTAGTCTGCAAGCAGTGGAACGAAAGAACCGAGCAAGCGCACCGACAGCTAAAAGTCAGAGTGCATGCTTTGGAGCAAGGAAATGAGAGAAGAGAAGCGAGGCCATATGGCACTAATCCTAGCTCCATGACTGTAAATTCCCGCATCTACCGAAACCCCACAACTCAAGTCGCACTGGAGCATAGGAAAGTCGAATGTGACATTTTGGATGCACGAAGTTAAGTGCAGGGAGCTCACCATTAAGGTGGCAGTAACTTCGACACAGGTAGCAACATCGACACGAGAGAAACTGAGCATGCAATGTCTAAGTAACATACAAGTGAGCACTACACGCTTACTTACACATGAGAGTGTATGTACACCAACTTGCATATTGAAGCATAGAAAATGTATTGTCAGAATAGGTACGGAAGTAAGTAGGCTGGTCGATGTTCACACGTCATGCTCATACTCAGCATCAACAGCATTACCGCTGATTTTTCAGAAAATAGGTGAAGGACTATGTTCTGCCACTGGGACATCAACAGATACATAACCAGCAAAGTCAGAGACGTACATATATAAATATCGTCAGGACACTGGATACTGTTCTCCAGAACCATGACCATTGAAGACATTGCAGCAGGACACCCCTTTACACTAATAAGTTAGAGCTTGAGCTGAGAGCAATTCTCAGGATTTTGATACTTGGATTTGACAAGCTTGCATCCAAAGCTCAAATTATCATTCAAACTATTGAGAGATTGCTAAGCGCTCACTCTCTCAGTAGTTTGAGCAAGTGTACAGTGGGGCAGCTCTTAAGTGGGACATCGAGGGGGGAGTGATATTTGGCGACCAAAGATGGTCATGTAATCAAAAGAAATGTGAAGTGAATGTGAAGGATGCAATTGGGTGAACGTGCAGATTCAAAAATGCACTTTATATTCCGACTTGAATTCTATATAAAGCTTATGCTTATTCACTCACTATGTATGTTATTTTAGTGATATATTTAAAGTGCTAGAGATGTACGATTGCTAATTCATGGCCTTGGTGGGTGGGCACATGCTGAATTAGTTTGGTATTCAATGTACTCAAACCTACAAAATTGGGTTGCTTCAATGCCAATTTATGCTTGACTGCTGGTCCATAAGCATACACGTTGTACAACCATGAATGAATTCCAGATTCCAACAATAGAAAAGAAGAACCACCACTATCCTACATGCAATAGCTAAATTTACAATAGATTTTTTCACAAAAGTGTGGAGATTTGAGGAAAACATACAGAAGCTGGGAGTATTACTTATGATCTCAAACTACATTTATAAACTTTTCATAAGCATCGATATGCAGTCTGTCTGATGTCCAAGTGCACACACTAAATCAGATTTTGCAGTCCAAAAACGTGATATGACCATGAGTAGATCCCAATAATGTTGACAAACTTTTGGTTGGATCCACTAATTATGAAGCCACCATTATTCATCTCAAGCTGATTCCATCATTCTAATGATGTTGTGAATTCATCAGTATGCTGTAGTAGACCGTGATGTCTGAGTTGATAAGTAGAGAATCTTGGGGGTTTGCAAAAAAGGTTTATCCAACTATATCCAGCCAGCTTTTCTAGAGAACGCAATATTTTAAACAATATGGTGGTTTCCAAACAGCTTACGCAGAGACAATAAGATCTGTAGATAGCTCCTTTACAAGTGTCTGATCAAAATTCGCTCTGTGAAGCATTTTGGTCGGTTTTGCATGCAGGACTCATAAGATGTGAATGAATGATTCTCTTTTGGCAGTTTCACAGCCTTCCAAAGTTCAACAAAACTTGATATCTCCATTGATCTAGGTGTAGCAAATTAAAAACACAAGCAGCTGTATTTATGACGCTCAAGTTCAAACCTAAGGCACTCCCATAGTTTAGGATAACTCAAACAAGACCCAGCATCGAGAAAAAAGATCAGTTCCTCTAAACTTACAGTAGGCCTGCCGAGATATATGTTTAAAGGCAACTGCTGTGGAGGTTAGCTCAAAAAATAAGCTCATAATAGTCCATAAGCTTGAACTCATGCAGATCTCTGCACGGCAACCTGTTTGATTGTATATTCTCTATATCAATTTAAGACAAGCCATAAATTGCCATTATAAAGCATTTTAAAACAACGATTCGGAGTTACTTTCTTTATGGTTGAATTGGCTTTGTCCGAGTACGTGTCTAATAATTAGGTAGAATACATAGCGCTATCAATCACTTTCTTCTAGCTTTCGGAGAGCCTCCTCAACTGCTTGTGCATGAGAGTTTGGTTTGACTTGACAGAACTCAATAGATGGTGAAAAGGGCATGGTGAGGTGCTCAAATACCATCGACCGGAGGCGTTTCCCCTGGGCGTTGAGCTCTTTCTCTACTGTTTGTTGCGTCCCTGGCATTGCCTTCCAGAGAACAAATGCTTTTCTAAGATCGCCACTCATCTTGACCTATACAATAACAACACACTCTCAAAGACCACAATGAGGTTATATCCAACATCAAGAGAACACACGACTCGGAGAGTCTGAAAGAGCACAAGTATAGTACGTCTTCATCCCAATTCTGAAGTAATCTCAATTTTGAGCTGAATAGAAAACCCATTAAGAATGCCAGCCCTTCGACGTGACAAAGAGATTTATGTATTCTGAGCAGGCACGCAGGGGGCGTTTACATTCCAACTTAACCGCCAGCATCTAAATTCAGCACATAAACACTTCATACCATATGCACTTCACAAGGGCTTTTTAGTGCCAAACATACAAAGATAGGATAATAATGAAGAGAAAACAAACCTCTTCAAACCCAAAGCCATCGTCTAAATGCAGCACATGCGTACAATATGCACATGTGGGCTTCAAATAGGTTCTTCAGTGAGAATTCAAAGACAGGATACAAATGTAGGGAAAACAAACCTCTTCAATCTCAAAGCCGCATTGTTGTAAAAGGGGTGCGTTGCAAGCTCCCTGCTGCAACCCTGTGGTGACTACAGCCCTCACCTCCGACGCCAACCTTTTCTGTCGTATGGATGCGTCCCCGCCCTTGCTCCTTCTGCTGTCCACCGGTCGTTTACCGCTACCGGACCTCGATGACAATCCTCTGGCCCAATGCACCGATAGCCAGGATTCCCCATTCTGAGACGCTTCCCGCCCCGAATGGCGAATGCTCGCCTCCAAGAGTCTCCTCAACATTACTCAAATGCTCTTATCCTCCTTCAAACCTAAACCTTAAACCCCTATTTTGACACAACAAAACAAATCGGCGAGAGAAGAAAACCTCCAAACCTACCGAGGTCGGATCAGGTATTCTATATCCCACCAAGACTATAGGTTGCTTAACATCATCTCCTTCTTCATCACCACAATTAACCTAAACCCATCATCACTGATACCACCACCCGGGTCCTCTACCGCATTCCACCTTGTCTGCATCCAACAAATTGTTATTCCCTTGAAGAATTACAATTGAGAGGTAACCGCAACTGGTCTATTCCTCTGAGAAGATTTGATTGTCTGAAGCCCCGTGCATTTTCAGCTGCTTTTGAAATCCTACAATTCGTTGTCCTTCAGCAATCCAGAGCCTCCATGTGAAAGACCAAGTCACCAAGGTATTGAAGAGACTCACCGATTTTCACAACTCGATATATCCCATATCCTTGTGCATGCGGTAGTTTATACTTAAGTATATATAGCGGCGGCTTCAGATTTCAAACATTAAAAGGGTCGGTTGGCTAAATATGCCACGCAGGTCCTTGGACCTGTGCTGTATGGACTATCAAGACATATGGCCGACACTATTTTTGGGCCTCTATTGGGTTGGCACGCTCTGCCGACCCTACTAACTAAAAGCTTTGAATCAGGATTCGGAGACGGTAAAGAAATGTACATAGTAAGAGTTACTTTTCATGTTTGCCTCTCGCCTACCAGATTCTAGTGTGGACATGGACAAATGTAGAGGGTATGTGGTGGATTAGGGTTCGTGTGTGCCAACTAGCTACTCTTATCTTCTCAAATTGAGCCCACCTACTCACCTCCTCCTCCTGGTTACTAAGGATGGAGTTCTAGACCAACACTGGTTCTCTTGAGTCTTCAACCAGTCTCAAGCCTTCAGTGGCCGGCACTTATAAGTTAAAGAGTTTTTAGTAGGTCCATGGAAGTCTAGCTGCCCATGTCCATGGCCCTCCGCATTCTAATAGGCTGCCAAAATGTGGTTGATCGGCGGCTTGTGCTTAACAACATGCGAACTCCTCCGACCCACTATTATCTAGAATCTAGTGGGCAAGACGCCTACATGGAAACTCACCCTAATTTAGTCTCACTTAATGCAAAGTATCTGGATGCAAACCAGGTCCTTCAATTAAGTTGAACTTTGAGTTGCCTGTGAATTGAAAACTTAATGGTGAAGTACTTGGAAGCTTACTAACTCGTCATTGCACTCTCATAAAAATGGCTCAGCTGTTTCCAAGTGAAGTTGAGGTAGTAGAGCCCAAATTTGTGTGTTTGAGATTTGATTTTCTTATTTCTTTGATGGGCGGGGAGTCCAAGTCCTTGTTGTTTTACTGGTGCAAGAATGTTTCAAAGAGACAATATCATCTCAAATGGCAACAAGATTGGGTTGTTCTACTGCAGGTGAAATGTTAAAACCGGAGGAACAAGAAAGTCGTAACTTCAGCTGGATGTCCTCTAATTGTAGAGAAATGCACTAATGTGCAGATCGTAAACATTCTCAATCGACATGAATAACATTGGCCTTATTGTAACCTAGAGATATTAGTGGCACCTCACATTAAGGTAGATGGGTCTTAAATGGTTACTTTTTCTGACTAGCCTACTTCTCCTTGGATATGAAACACACGATTAGTACAAGATTATTAGTAAATCCAAATCAAGGTCGGAGTCACTTTCCTCATAATTCTCAGAGTTGAAATGGATATCTTACTCATTATTAAAGTGATTATTCTTGTGCTCATTAAATGGTCATATAGATTTCCCCCCAGTTGTATTTGGTCCAAAACAATTATCATATGTTGAGTATGTAGTCCAATTTCTTTTAAACACCTCTTTTGGTGTCCGTTCTTGGAGCCACACCTACCACATACCACTTTAATTTAGTGTCTGGTTAAGATAAGTAACCAAATTAGGCACATCTACCTTATGTACAGCCAGATTGACAATCTTTACAAAGTTACAGTTCAACATTTTGTAAACTTTTCTATTGGAGCCTTTATTTGGCTCTTGCAGAACTTGCAACTGTCACAAAAGTTGAATGAGTATTCTGGATGTTGGTGGAATGCAGAACCAGCTGGAAAAGAGGCTTCAGCTTTACAAATAAGCTCAAGATGAAACAGATTCAGTCATGCATCTCATAAGGTTGAATAGCACAAAGTATGTCTGCAAGTTTGAGTGGCACAAAACATGTATTGAATATTGTCTTACAAATAATCATTGTTGTCTAACACACGTGCAAGGATTTGCATCTCAAGCTAGAAATGTGCAGACATCTTCGGATGAGATACTCTAGTCCCTAAGGTTATGACAGTGGGTTGGTCACTTTTTGCAACCATCATAGATTTTGTCCTCCATTCTCAAATAGCAAAAGGGAAGTGAATTTTGGGTGCGGCCACAGCAACCAGCTGTATAACCTAAGATAAAGTCAGCAACTGCTAACATTTTCAACATTCGTAAGAGGCCATGTCACCAAATTCAACTTCTTGGTCTGCTCACTGCATTGAAGACCTCATTAGTGCAAACAAGGTTTTCAGTCTCTGGTTGTGACATACACTCACAGTTGATTTAATTTTTGTGAAACCATTTTCATGTGTGGCTTACAGGATAAACATTTCATTGCCAACCCCACAGATGCTATCGCATGCATGAAACAAGCACAAGAGTGCAATATGGCATCCTCTGCTACCGAGCCTGCAATTTGATCAAGAACTAAATTTTAAATGGATACATTGGAAACAAACTTCAGAGTCAGCTTCACAAATGGTCACAAGGAATGAAGTGCACATATGATGGTTAACAGCTAACAAGGTTGAGGTTTTCCCTGTGCAAGTTTCAGATTGGGTTTCCACATATTTATTCCAGTAGCATTCACTTGAAAGAAGTAGTGTGATGCTTGTCTACCTTTATGTGAATAGATGTCACCAGATCCCTTTTGTTCAGTAATAGCAAAAACCATAGCTTCCATATACTTTATGTACTACTTACACAAGAATCAATGATTTCTTACCTGAGACAAAACAAAAGGCCGTTCTGAGAGTAAAATCAGCTCTTCAGGTTTGGAGAGGATGACCCACACAGATGTGCTGCAGCTTATCAGCAGCAGATTCATCCACACCATACTGCAATTTTTGAAACCATACAAAGAAATCAGAAACTCGTGATCAAATCATCAGAAAAGTATTATTGAGGTGAGCAAATTCTTCACAGGGATATGGGCAATGCATAACCACCTTCAACATTCCTTGCTCTTTGAAATTGATGCAAATGATACATGCCCATTTTTGTATACACAATTTCATGAGGAATCAAACATATACAACGATTATGTTGCTTATAATGGACGTTGTCAAATTGCAATGAAACAGTGATGGAAGCCAGAATGAGCAACCTAGATGTGCACTACACATTAGTCTCCACATTACAAAATTGACATTTGTGCTTCACACTCTCACAACCGCAACAGATGCTAGAGAGTCCTCTTCAGGTATGCTGATGAATATGCCCTAAAACCCTATCCTGCTGATTACCATAAAGTGATACGTGGTTCAGCTTTCAGATAATAATTATTCTTGACATCTTGCCACATGGCAGCCTTATATTGCTTGAACTCCCCACTCAACTGCCACGTGGAAATCTTAGTTCGGCATCCAAAAAGGTGAACCAGGAAGCACCTTACGGTGCTTGTCCATAAGCAACGCCATAGAACCCCCATCAGATTTCTCAATCAGCTGGCTTTGAGAACCGGGAGAAGACAAAAACAACGGCAATTTGAATTTCTCAATGGCAACAGGCACCTTCGAGACTCATTTACCTGACCTAAAGTACTTATTCGTTACGGTATCACAACGGACTCCTTTGCAATTATATTACGTTACCATCGCCCCCATTGACGGTGAATTCCTGTCACTGGAGACCAAAGAGTGGCAAGATGGTGACAAGAAGCTCGCGGTAACTCAAAACATCGCAGAATCCACAAACACTTCCTCCAACAATACGTTTTTCTTTGTTTACAAGCGATTGAATGTTCAAGAGATCCACACGAACCTTTTTGAGGACCCAGCATGTGTGGTGGTGAGCGCGCAACAAGAGCGATCGAATGGCAGCAGGATCCTCCGCTTCGCTGTAGGTAACGAAATTCTCTCGGGCATACTGCGTGTAGTAAGAGCGCGTGGGAGGAGGCAGCTTCCTCACCAGCTTCAGCACCTCCCTGTACGCCTGCTGCGTTGCTGCCTTCATCATCTCCTCGATTCCTCCAAATCCTCCAAGTCTCTCCCAAGATTTACTTTCTTTCGCCTGCTGCGATGATGCTTCAATGTCCGACTCACGTAGCAACCAAATCTTCCGAGCTTCTCATCCCTTGATGGTCTCCAGAATCCTCTCAACCCAAAATGATGTGGAACCCTAATTGGTGGAGGAAACCCTCAGCTTGCTAAATTCCCGCACTTAGGAAGTAAGTTAAACTTAGCATTCAACCCGTTCTATTCTAATAATATTCTGACTCGCTTTTCAGGTTGAATCCACTTACTGACAAGTATCCGTAAGGCATAATTCTAGCACCTTACATGACATATTCTCAGCCCCACCCAACCCGGTCACTCAGCTGAATCATGTTATTGAAGTGTCACCAAACAATCACTTGTCAAATTCTTATTTTGATAATTAGCTTCTTATGATATTTTGAAAGCTTAGCTATTAATCCGCAAAGTCCCTCAAAGGGACACCAAACTTCCTGTTAAAGTGTCTCCAACAACCACATTCATAATATTTTCTCAAAATTTTCAAGTTTTTTGGGGGACAAAGTTGCATATTTAGCACGTCTACCCACAAAGCTCAAATGTTTTTTATATTTTATATTGAAGTAGTTTGCAAAGCCTCTTAAAGAGACATCAAACTCCTGAGTAAAGCATCTTAAACAACCACTATTCAATTATTTTCTCAAAGTTTTTCATGTTTTCGGGGGGTAAAGTCACATTCTTGGTAGTTCCAGCCACAAAGCTCGAATAATTTCTAATTTACTATTAGAGTTATCCACAAAGTCTCTCAAAGAGATACCAAACTCCTAATTAGAGCATCTCCAACAATCACTTTGTCAATTTTCTTCCTCAAGGTTTTTGAGGTTTTTCTTGAAGCAAAGTCAGATGCTTGGCATCCTAACCGCAAAGCTTAAATGTTTTCCAAATCCTTGTTGAAGTTATTTGCAAAGTCTCTCAAAGACAATCCACCAAAATCCAAATTAGAGTGTCTCCAACAATGACTGGAAGATTAATTTCTCAAGGCTTTCTAGAGTAATTTTGGTGCTAAGTCACATGCTTGGCATGCCATTTGCATAACTTAATTGATTTCTAAATCCTTATTAGAGTTATTTGCAAAGTCCTCCAAGGGAGACCAAACAAAAAGTTTGGTGCCTCTTTGAAGGACTTTTGTTTCAAGAACTCATTAGGTTTCTTGTGTCAGAGCCTAATTTTGAAAGATAAATGAAATTCATCAGGCCTTGTCTTTCAATATAAAATATTTTGAGAGAATTTTAGGATCTAGAATAGGGTTTGATCCATGGAACCCGTCATCCTTAATCTTGGCTTGGCCTATACAAGACCAGTTTGACACACTAATTCTAACCTACCATGACAAGTTAAAACAGCCGGTTGTTTTGTAACCCAACCCCAATCTTTTAGAATGCTAATTAAAATGTTCAATGGAATTAGTCCCCATTCCAAAATCAATAAAATTGTTTGTAACTCCGAAATTAGTCATCTTCCCAAAAATAACCATAATCATATAAATAATGAAATTTTGTGCATGGCCTTAAGTTCATTGATTTCTATCCTACTTCCTAGACACATCTTGTTTGTACAAAGGCATTTGGTCACTTGTGGATCTTCTCCAGGCCTCTATCCTAAGCTCAGTTTGACATTTTGTATTTTACAAATTTCCTACTCAAATCCTTTCCACACAAAAGTGTTGAAACTGACGTAGGGGTTTACATTCAAGTTGTTTACATGTTGATATGGGACTGTCATAATTTGGTGTTGGTGTAGTCATATGATTTGGTGTGGCGTTAAAATTGGTGTGCTATGTTACTTACAGTGATACTTGTGTCTTCTTCCCACACAATATTTAGTAACAGGCATCAGACCAAATCACATTGACATATTTTGCTCTATAAATAGAGCAGTTGAAATCTTGAAACTGACCAAAAACTAATAGGTTAAAACATATTCACCACTTACGACTCCAATGCAGTTAAAAAGCTTGAACATTTATATGCTTGGATCAGTAAAGGGTTGGGGATCAAATTTTCAATGACATCTACCAGATAGGTTTCATAATTCTTACAGCCTGGAAAACTGTTAGTGTTCACAGCCGGGACATATGCCCTTCATAACATACTAAGCAAAGGTGTAAAGTCTTTGATGTGATCTTTGCAAAAATCAGGCCATATCACCATGGTGAGCAGGCAGCTTTCAAATTTGAATTTGATCATATCTCTGATTGAAACTTGTTTCCTCCAGCATGGCGTATCAGCTTCCTTACCTTATAACACCACCTGAACACCTCCTTGTCCATTACAACTGGAGTACTCTAGTGTATTATCTGGTCAAGGCACTCAGTATTTGCACAGTGAAGTATCAATGAAATATGAGCTCCATACATCACACGATGCACGCGTAAATGGGTTTCAGCCTTTTTGATGTCCATTAAATGCGCAAATGACATGTGAAAACAGCTTGATCTTCTCCGCTTCAAGAAATGTACATGACAAAAAAGCAAACTCCAGGACCTAACTTACTGCCTCAACCGTGTTCTGTCTAGACCCAATGTCCTCCATGGGAAAAGAGCAAGCGGATCTACTCACAATATTACAAATTCAATGAGCAGAACAATTACAAAGGTAGTATCCTCAGTTTCCAAGCCATGAAGTCACACTACATGGCACCTCAGAAAATAAATGCAGAAAGATGTAAATCCTTCGTTTACTATCTATAAGACAGCCACCAATAAAACAGGTCTTGAACCCAAACTCTCACAACTCCTGCACACTTCATCTGTGCACTACAACTGCTTTTCCAGTTACATAGAGGGTCTTCAAATAGTGCTCCAAAACTGCTGACCTGCACAAACAAGCGCACCACCTTTTACAATGCAGCTTTTCCAAAAGGATGATGCCAGCTAGTATTGAGCGTAATACAAATACCAATTTAAACCACTGTTTGTTGATAGCATGCATAATGTCATCTAATGAATATGTTATAGTACTACAATATTAGCGCTCAAATACCAAGCAGGGAAAAAGTGTAAGTGGTATACTCATACTTTTGATTCAGATGTCTGACTGCCATATACACAATATGGTGTGGAAGATCTAGTAAGAACCTCACATGGCTTGGAACAAGAGCAACTTTTAATATTTGATATAACATTCTCCAAAAACCTCTCAGATAAAGCAACTCAAGTAATTTGTTAAGTGACAATAATTTCTCAGAATGTACTTGTATCACAAGACAAAGGAGAAGAAAAGATTGCTTCCTCACTTAATAATCAGCCTCCCGAGCATGTCTCCGATGGCCTGGTGGAGAAGGTGATCGCCGCCTCCTTGGGGGAATTGACTGTAGGCCACTAGGAGTTCCTGATCGCGATCTGCAAGAAGGTAGGATAACACTCATGTCTCACAAAACTGACTGAAATATATATCTTGACAGACCTTAAAACCAGATAACACATCTTGGTATGGAATAGTCTATTGAAAGGAAAAATACTGTCAACAACAATGGACTGCCCATTAGCAAATCTTGTGTGCTCAGTTGTTTAAATAACTCACCGTGATAAATATTGATCTCTACCACTATTACGGGGGTGACCATCCCTAGATCGATATGGTGGGGATGGAGACCTTCGAGATGGAACAGGAGACTTGTCTCGTGTTCTCCTCCTGTGGGACCTTCCAAGGGACGGCGATCTGGAAGGGGCATTCCCATGATGTCCAGGGGAGGGGGTCCGGGAACTGCGCAAGCCCCTTACTGGCAATGAAAGGGATCTGCAAGCAGGCACCAAGGACGGATGGCATTAGATTGAATAGATATATCTCAACTACAATGGCAGTTACAGACAAAGGACACTGAGGGCAATGAAAGACAGCACTGCCATTGAGGACAAACCAACATCCATCACCAGCCTCCACTTTTGAGATATCAGTAACCCGAATCACAATCATTTCTCCCTCTCACAAGGTTAAGGATGGTTTCTGTTAAGGATGTGATGGAATGAACTTATAGATAGTTATTTCCAGCATATACATTTCTGTACATTTGAATTGAAGAGGCCTCACCTTGACCTGCGACCACCTCGAGGAGATGGTGAAAATCGTCTAGGAGATCGTGAACGTGAACCTGCGGCCAGACAACAGGGACAAAGAGCAGATTCCCACACATGTCAACAAAAGATTGTAAAGAGGCACCTCCACTATTCCTAACTTGAAATTTGATTATTCCTCAACAGAAAACAAGATGCTGGCACATGAGAAGGATGATCTGTACGTGCATATGGAGAACGTCCTCTGCGTCCGCCAAAACCAGGGCGACCCCTGCAAATAAATAAAAAATCCCATTGTCACAAGCATCTTCCACTATTAAAGTTTCACCTACAAGATCAATGAGTGAACATTACTGTTAAAACAGACAAAAACACAAGCTATTCCCATTAGAACTCAACCTAGGCAGTTGGTCAAGCATGTCAGCAAACTCAGGCCTCCAGTTCTCAATTCTAATCTTTCCACAAGCACAGATGTAAAGATAACTTAAGTTACAAAGGTTCATAGAACTGCTGCAGAATATTGGAATAAACTGTAATGGCTAGCCACTATACCGTATTCCATCCCCATTTTCAGTCCATATATCTGTACCTGTTTATTCAACACGCCCAAATGTTTAATCCTAAGTATTTAATCCCAATCAATCCATCACTTTTGAGCACATAGAGGTAACTGACATTTAAGGCAACTCCAACAGAATCTCAGCTTAAAATGTACCTAACACGCTCCTTGGTCCGCATTTCCTGGGGTTTTTTCCGGTTCTCTTCAGCAAACACAACAGTAATTTCACGACCAGATAAAATCTGGTGATCCAAGTAGTATTGTGCTTCAGCAGCATCTCGAGGATCCAAGTACTGTACAAACCCAAACCCTCTTGGCTGCCTGCACCACCAACATACATGCCAAAAATAATCAAACTACAGTGGCCCTGGAACAAAACATTCTCCCAAATCTTCGTTTCTTGACCTACATGTACATCAATTGGTTTTAACCTTTGTTGCCCTTCGCGAAACGTACCTTCGTACTTACACAAATGATGCATCTTAAATCACCTGAGAAGTTTGATTCAACAAGTGAAATTGAGAACATGCTAGACACCACCAATATTCATCATGAAATACCAACCATGTCAGCATTCCATGGCACAGAAACACCCAAGCAGACATGGAAAACAATACAGGTCACCCTATATCTCATTGTAACCTTTCCATGAAGAAAATTAGTTTTTGGCACATTTGATTCCCATTTGCTTTTTATAAGTAAACCCACCCGTACCACCAGGATTAGTGAAACTCGGGACAAGTGATAAATTATTCCATTAAGTGTTAAATAAATAAGCAATATGACCCCACCTTGGTACTTTCAATCAAGCAGAGCCCCAACTCTCCTTAATGGGAGCTTAAATCAAAAAGCACCCACGGCCTACCATAAATGACATTTTTAAGACAGACCCAGTTTCAGGAGCTAATCAACACCTCTGCAGTCGGTGCTCAGATAGTGATAATCCACACACAACCACCAGTGATTTTTAGCTGCTGACCTTGTGGCAAAAACAGGCCACTACCAACCGCCATTTATGTGAAACAGAAGGACTTCTCTTCTTCAATTTCTTCAAAAATATTCTTCAAACATTTTTCTGCTAGAGCATGGCACTTGATATTTGGACCTCATTCCAACTTCCAGTGCGCTTCGCAGAAATCATTAACTCTCTTCACACCTTCCACCACATGGGGCCCCGAAATTTTCTATCTTCACTTCAACTTGTAACTTCACTATCTTCAATCCTTGCCTGAAACTTCAGAAACCTTCTGGGAACTGGACTCCCTGATGTGAGCTTCATCTCTACAACCTTTTTGGAGACAAATGTTAGGCAAACGAATTACCACCAAGTCTTTGCACACTATTGCTACCAGAGACTCTGTACCAATCTCCTCGAATAGCATAACTTCTCTTCCTCTTCCTTTTGAACCAGTCTACTTCTCTATAGAAAAGTCTGCCCTGGAAAAAGTCAATATGCTTTAAACCCGATACTTACAAAAGGTAAACGGCACACTCTTGTGATCATTGTCCACCCAAGATTTGCACGAATTGGGACAGAACAAGCACCGCACCATTATGCACTACCGGCAGCAAATGTTACAATTGCAGCTGCAGACTAATTCTAATGGACCTTTCTTGAACTCTTGAACGAGCCACTACCAAAGAGCCTCTACCTCCACCTGAAATAGTCTATTGAATGACGAAGGGGTACTTAGACGCTACTTGTTTCTTATGCAGGAGCATGAAGCGGGAAAAGGGGTGGAAGAATATGAAGGGAAGAGCAGTGGTCTAAATGGCAGAAAAGAAGCTCAAGAAACAAAAACCATTAATTTAGTGGACATTTTTATGATTCTTGTATTCCATAGCCCCTCCAGCGGAGAACTGTGCATCGCAACCCGACCTCTCATAGTTGCTCCCTCAAATTCACTCCATAATAACACTCGGAGAAAGCTGTGAATGCATGCATGTCCACTATATAGATCGTATTACTCACCCAGTATAATAGTCTCTGGGCAGATACACGTCCTTCACAATACCATACCGCTCAAATGGCATGCGAAGATCCTCAGCACTGCAATGGCACAATTATTGATAATGTCAAAAAGCACTTCTTCACCTGAACGACCCACCATGTACAATCTAATTGTCTATCTAGAATGGGGGGGATCGTGTCAGCCAGCATACAATTAACAGGATAGCTGCCTGTTCACCGATGAATCACGCTGCATCGCTTATGACAATAATTACTCGAGACTTACCACCCTTCCAAGCAAAGTCATCCTTACCTCTCTCGGTAGAATATGTTTACCGAGAGTGATGTCTGGTTCAATACTTGGACGGAAAGCTAATTTCCAAGTCGGATAGACCACGGTCTTCACCAATGTGGATATGACACGTGATAGAATTCATCCAAACATCAATGTATCTTGTGTCGAAGCATACAATACTTTAAGAAAAAAAAGTCCAGCGCAATACAAGATCCTGTTACATACCTGCAGTCACGAGGTATGTTTCGGACCAGAAGACTGGTGGGCTCGCTATCCCTAAACCCATAACTTCCTCGCGCGCTCCGAGGACTAGGACTGCGCCTTCTCCCTCCGTAGCTCCTTCTTGGAGGACTGTACTCGGGGCTCCGACCTCTCATGGTTGCCCCTGGAATATAACACATCCGGAATCCCAATTGAGGGTAACTTGACAACCAGGATAAATTAAAAGGTAACGAAAAACAAATATATGCACCACAAGGCAACCCCCTGAGTCCTCGTACGCAACCAATTCAGCGTTCAACCAACAAACGAAGCCAGTTTCTCAAAAGGAACAGGCCGCAACGTTCCTACGCCATCATACTCCTGGTACAAAAGTTAAGGCCATGATACAAAATGACTCTGCTCGATATTACAAGCGAGATTTATTATCAGAGCCTGAAGATAGTGAACATCAATGTCGGGACGAATCACAAACGCCATATCAAAGAACCTATTCACAATTCCAACCTCAAAACACAATATCCAATGACACCAACAAATTCAAATGCCCACAACACCTTACTCTCCCACAAGTAGTACCCTCACAAAAACTAGCAAAAAGAGAATAAAAGAAATGTCATCTGACTTCGATAGCGTAATCCTGCCACTTCTGCCAGCAGTTTCAGCAGTTTCAGCACTTACAGAAACTTGATTGTGCCGTAAAGTGCTGGAGAAATTGCAAAAAGACGATCCTGAGACAGACACCGGTGTTGCGGGGAAGCAGAAGCAATAGTGAAATTGGACGAAGAAGGCGAACTTGAGGGGAATTAGGGCAAGAGGAGGTTAAGTAGGAAGGTGTGACTAGAGCTCCGCTGCCACGTGCTGACGTATCGCTTCACAATGAAAAGCCCGCATCGCCTTCTTCGTCATTTATGCGCAATGAGGACTCTTAGGGTGAGTTTCTATGTAAGCCGCTCACCCACTAGATTCTACTGGAATTGTAGATGTCAGGAGGTGGAATCTACGTTTTCACTAGAATTTAGTGGGCCAGTGGCGACGATGAAACTCACCCTTACTCTTACCAATGATGGCTTTTACATTAACCCTAACCCTTAACCCTTAATTTCCTAGAGAGTATTGCGGTTTCATTAGATCATCTAAAAAGTAAACTTTCTAAAGCTCGATTTCATTTTACTTAAAAGTAAATTGGTTGCTAATAATATTAAGTTCACATTAATACAATGACAATACTTAGTGAATTTTATGATTTGTTTACAATCAATTTAAAATCGTTAAACTTCAAGAAATTATGACAAATATATGCCATAAATTTTAAGTGCAAACTTTCATGATTGTATTAAGAATATATGTAAATTGAGGTAAGAAAAAGGATCCATATAAAATTGATAATTTCCAATCAAAGTAATGTGATTGTACTATATATATAAAGGAAAACAAACTCTAAACTAAATATAGGAAACTTATGTCATATGGTATTTTATGTCATTGTTGTAACTTTCATATGACACTTCTTATGAATAAGTGAACAAATTTTGTCATGGATGATAGATGAGTTCATCCATTGTACAAAACCCTACCTTCTCTTGTCAGCAACTTGTGATAAAATATGTCATAGATGATTGAATTTTGGATGAAAAATCACTTGGTAAGTGACAGTAATTGCAACACTCTAAATCCATAATTCCCCTAAAAATTTAAAGTGCAATTAGTATTGAGCAAGACAATTAGAATTGTTGACATTAAACATCATATTTAGTGTAGTTCATTCTTGACTTTAAAATTTTATTGTGAATAGCCATCTTTTCATTTGGGAATGGGATCATCATCATTTACAAGAAAATCTCATGAGAAACGTAATGATACCTATTGTGCCCTTCCTAGTACCTCCTTTTTGGGTGACTTTGCCTCCCATAGTCATTCATAAGCTTGAAATAGGACCTCTCAAGAAGTTAAGGGTTGAATCGAGGGACACATGTTCTCAACTCCAATATAAATATATTTAGAATCAAAAACATAATTTGTACGCGTCTCCGAACCAAGCTCATAAGTCATATTTTGTATACATAATGGATTTGAAACCTCGTTTAATACATACCTAGTCTTATGTCAAGGAGAAGATTAAAATATACTTATATGTGACATTCATGATCAAAATACAAGGTGTGTATTTTCCCAGGTTGCATACTATACTTGAATCTTCAATGGCATCAAAATTTGTATGATTTAAAAAAACTATGCCTTCATGAAAAACAAGTTGATTAGATTGGGTCATTTTGACACAATTAACTAAAAATGAAAGTATGGAGTTCAAATACAAGTCTTTATGCATGGAGAGGCTATCATGGGCCTCTTGGGCGCTTTGGGGTAACCCTTAAAGCACATAGGGTCTCAATATACGACCATATACTATGGGCCTAACCAAGTTCAATAATCATATTTCAAATATATTTGGATTTGAAACCTTATCCTACGTATTGTTTTGTGTCAAGGAGAGAATAAAAAAATGCTCGTACTTGACATTGTTGATCAAATTAGAATGTTTGTGTTTTGCTTCCAAGGGCATCCAAGCTTTGTACATGAACTTCAATTTTCAATAGCATCAAGATATTCAACCCATTCGAAAGTGTACTTGAAGGATAAATAAGTTCTAGATAGGGCCACTTTTCACATAAGTAAATTCAAATGGAAGTATGCAACTCGAATACCGTACATGTTTTTGTGCATGAAGAGACCAAATGTTGGGTCTCTCAAATGTTGGGCTAAGTATGACCTAAATACATATACATAATTTCTATGAGCCTTTGTTTACTCCTAGAATCAAATCTTCTACAATCAAGGGTTCGAAACTTAATATGGTATTTTACGCACTTGTGTCAGGGAGAAAAACAAATTATATGATATTGATGATTGATTTAGTATGTATTTGCATCAAAAGGACACCCTACTCATGTACCTAAACCAAAATATTTAATTACATGAAGGTGATCGAATGATTTAAGAAGTGTACTTGAGGAATGAGTTGATTTTGGGTATGGCACTTTTGACACAATTGGTTGAAAATAAGAAGATGAAGCTCAAATACACTATGTGCATGTTGACACCTAATTGTTGATCTAAAGTGTGTTACCTATGTTTCTTATAAGTATTTTAAAGGACATTTATCAAAGAGGGTACTCTATCACATGTATACCACCGTTGGATGGGAGTTCCATGTGCGCTTCATTTGGTTTTAGCCAATGTAAGACTGAAGCATGGCAAATTTGAAAGGGGGATCAATTGTTCTCTTGTCATAATAGAAACCATATGGTTATACTGTCATAAAATTTTTTTTGAACGAAATATTTGTCCACTTATAATTGTTAGAAGTCCACACCACCACTATCAAACATGTTCATAGAACATGTGAAGTGTTAAATATTATTAAAAAAAACTCGTTGTGTTCCCAAGTCTACTACCATAGGAAAGTAACCAAATTATGAAGTTCAAGTTTTCTTCCCTTTTCTCAATTTCATTATGAAAACCTAAACAATGAAAATATATCACAAGTAATTTTGATCAAATTTGGATTTCTTATCATGTTTAACAAAAGGTTCCAAGTAAATGCCATGATAAATGATCTTCAAGATTTGCTCAAAAATAGATAATCTACACCCAGGTTGACATCCAACTCCGTGGTACCAACTAAAACTTATCGATGTTGCTCCTCACACATACCACGTGGCACGTCTACATTGGTTGAGACCTGCCAGAAATCCCACATGGAAACTACACTCCGGCACCTCCAGCAAACACCGAAACAGCTTAAGAATGCCCTCTTTACGGGAACACCTTATCGAGGTATGTAGTGAGCTAAAAAGGGTATGAAAATATGCAAGAAATTCCCCTTCTCGGGAGCCGAGCCAACCAAGTAACAAAGGGGACGACGAAGGAGAAGAGGAAGAAGAAGCCTAAGCAGTAGCATAGCATAAGCTTATGATCAAACCAAAAGACTAAAGGAGGGGCGAAGTGAGACAAGAGAAAAATTGGGCATGGAGGCTCTTCGTTGATGGATCTCCTCGGAGCCACCAGGGTTTGGACTTCCCAGGGTTTGGTCCACGAGGGTTTGGGAAGTTACTAGGTGGTAGTAGTTTCTTCGCATCACAAAAGCATGCACGCACGCACGCACGCACACACAGACACAAACAGACAGGGTTACGTTGCGCACCTTGCTTGCTGGCCGGAAGGTTTGAAAAGAGGTCGTCATGGATGCGTTTCGGAAGCAGTTGGATGCCCTTATGGGGGCCAATCGTAATGGGGATGTGTTGGAGGTGAAGCGGAATTACTGGGACCGTGATGTATGTCGTCTATACCTTACGGGTTTATGTCCGCATGACCTCTTCCAACTTACGGTAAGCTTGTGTGTGCGTGTGCTCTCTCTCGCGAATATGGCTCCTGCTGTGGAAATCTGAGTTTTCTCTCTCTTTTTAAGTGTTTTGGTGTTTGGTGCGGGTTATTATTGTGGCGTTTTAGCTTCTGTAGGCTTTGGAGCCTTGGAAGACTTGAAGAGTTCCAAACCTGTCAAGATGATTTCGAGTTTGGGGGTGTTTCTGTCCTCGGTCCACGGAGCCCTAGTTTTAGGGTTTTCGAAGGAGTTGCATTTTTCATCGAGTTAATTTTGTGAAGGGCTTATATGAAGCTTCATATTGGACTCGGGCGGTTGTATCGTCGTAGCTAGGTCTTATTTATCGGTTCTTGTAAAGAGCTGAAATGCTTCAATTACATAGTTAGTACCGTGTTTGAGAAAATTCTGCAACAGGGAGTATTGGATGTTCTCAGTCGAGAGACAGGAAAGGGTGAGCTTGGATGCGTGAGTGAGAGATTTGCTGGACCTGTTGTGATCGAGTATGGATGGATGAATGTGTTGAAACGTGGAATTGTTCTTTGTGCAGAAAATGGATTTAGGTCCATGCTCTAAAGTTCACTCCCTGCAGCTGCGGAAAGAGTATCCTCTGTAAAGTTGTGGGAGATAAATTGATGTGAATTCAATGTCTTGGTTATTACTCTTTCTGCTTAGAGGTATCCCTTTGCTTGCGTAGTAGGCCTTAATTCTATTCAGATATGAGGAGGCAAAATCCAAAGGGAAAGACAACTATGACAGGGATTTGGAGGATTGCTTGGAGAAGCACATCATTGAATGTGACCGCAAGATTCAACGAGCTCTAAAACGTCTAGAAGATGATGATGCAGGTGCGGCTACTGCAATAGCAGTTTCGGAGGTCACCAAGGTTTGTTTATCATTCTTGCTTGAGCTATTTAGTAAACATGAGGTTGGCAGGAACATCTGAAAAGAGCACATATGGATCGCACTTCAGCCCTTTGAACACTTGCCTGATGTTGAGTATTTTGAGAGAAAAAGTTCCGGTAAAGCAGAGGTAACCAAGTGGTTGTTGTAAGGCTTATTGTTGTGTGAAACTGTTAACTTGATGCTAATGCCCCCGTCTGTTCATTGGTATGTGCAGTCTCCAGAGGCTTTGGAGTATACAAGGCAGATCAAAGAGAAGATGAAAGCGGCGGAGTACCTGGGTAAGTCAGTTGTCAAACATGCTCAGACATAACGTTGTTTGCACTAAAATCTGGTTGCAAAGATTGAATATCCTGTACTTGGATCTGATAGTTTGGTAAAGAATAAAATAATTCTTTGTAGACATTGTCTGATATGGATACCTTTTCATGTTGGCTTTTGTCTCATATTTTCTGTTCACTCTGTTTGTGCCATCCTTAGATCTTGAAGGGAGGAGTGATGACAAAATTCGGATCATGGAGGCAGTCGAAGAATTACGAACAAAGCGAGCAGATAAACAGGTATTTGATGTCTTCATTACGAATTAAGGGTTGCCTGGTTGCTTTCTCTCTTTCGCATTTTGTTCATTTTGCATAACTTCATAATGTCAGATTGATTGAAGATGTTCTAGCTACGGTAAATGTTATATCGAGTGTCACTTAATGTTTGGAGTTACACAGTGCTATATCTTTTTACTATTGATGTAATTTCTTACCAAGTAAAGTTGTTAGTGTTCTATAATGTCCAAACAATCAATTTGACATTCGTTGGTAAAATATGAGATATATAGTAAATAGATTCAGCATTGCGTAATTCTAAATAGTAAGTGATGCTAAATATCATATTTAGTGTAGTTATATTTAATCTAACAGGTGGTGGAAACTTATTTTGATATCTCATTGAGGACATGCTTTCTTGCAGGCAATGTCACTACTGGAGGCCTTCAATAAAGACCGGGCTTTGATGCCACAACCTCTTGCCAATCCTCCCCCTCTTGCTCCACTGCCCACACTTGTGTTGTTGCCACCAGATGCACATACACAGGAAATGATAAAGGAGAAATTGAAGAAAGCCGAGGAACTGGGTGAGAGGGTGTTTATGCATTTACCGAGATTTGTTGTTGTGTTACTGAGTTTTCTGTCTGAGCATTGTTTGTGAAGGCATTTGCATGGTCCTCTAGATTTTGTTGTCTTTCAATGTTAGCATTATGTTCATGTGTGTTGCCGTGAACAGGAGAATTGGGGATGGTTGACGAAGCACAGAAATTGATGGAAGAAGCTGAGGCCTTGAAAAAGGTGATAAATCTGCCACTTTTGCTATTGTCAACAAGTTTAAACATTAGGAATTGGGATTTCTAAGAGGATACAAATAGTAATGGACAAAGCATCCAGCTTTGAAAAAACAGTGTATGTACATGACATGTTTGCTTGAAGCAGAGGTGTCAGAAATCTGTCAGGGATGTAGTCTCTCATATCCTCTGCAAACAAACATCTTAGAATATTGCATGACAGTATAATTCTCCCACATTAATTATAGCTTGACACTTTTTCTTGGGGTTGCATTTGTTGGTCTCCTATTTTAGACTGTGACTTCAAGTGCAGTTTTTGTTTGATCACAATACGATTATATTGTTGGGGTTGGTTTTGCAGCTTGGAGCTAGACAAGAGGCGATTACTGATACAGCCAAGTTACTGGCCCCTGACGTTCGCATTGTGGGTGCCCATTTCAATTTTGTTGCATGTTCAGTTTTGTCTTCAGCTAGATTTGTTGCAAATAAAGTTACACTCCATAGCTGGTTACTGGCTCTCAATCAATGGTGGACATCATTTTGCAGACAGATCAGAAGCTCAGAGTTTGTGACATTTGTGGAGCATTCTTGAGCATTTATGACAGGTGTGTACCTATGGTTGTTATGCTTCCCTCGTTCTCTTCTTATTCAGTCTATCTTGGTTTGAAAGATGGGCACTGCGGAAAAGCACTGGGTGACTGGCTAATGGCTTAATGAAGGCCACGGTTAAGATGAGCACATGGGGACATGAGAAATTAATGTGCTCTCAGATCAGATAACTTTTGTAATGGCTTGACTCTTCAAGCTACTCACTTCATCCTACGTTAATCACCCATGTTGGTGTTTGGCAGCGCACTTGTCATGGGTTTATGAAGATGATGACATTCCACCATGTTGACTGTATGTATTATGCAGCTCATTTATTTTCTTGCATTTTATCTTGTACTGTAGGCTGCAAAGTCATTGACTTTGTTAATGGTAGAATAATTTCTCTTATTGTGAAAGTCGCTTGATCTCCTATGAAACTTCATCCTGCTGTGAAGATGTTTTTGCTGGTATTTGTCTGTGACTATCACATTAGTATGCTGTAGATGAGTAGCTTTGCTGGTGTGACAATGTGTAGAGGTTACTACTAGATGTATTGTGTTCGTAATAGGATACAGTTTTAATACTAATTGATTTGTCAGCATGCCTTTCAACATTGCTTTAGAACTGGTTTTTCATCATAATTTTTTTTCTGGTCCTCATTTTCCAGCGATCGACGTCTTTCGGATCATTTTGGAGGGAAGCTACATCTGGGCTATATGCAAATTCGTGAGAAGCTTGTTGATTTACGGGTAAGTATACTTTCTATGATAAATGATCTGTTTGGGCTTTTGTTGTTATGCTGACAGTTGGGAAATTGGCAAACTCTTTGTCTGGGCATCAACAGGCGGTAATGCATAGGAGCAGGAAAAGGATCAGCCTCTTTATTCTGCATGTATACAAAAGTAACTCTGTAATTTCTGGTGCTTAGAATAGCATTGGGATCTGCAAAGACTTTGATGCTGCGATACTACAATGTATAGCTTGTAGAGGCAAGTTCAATGATATACATGTTGTCCTCATTGCTTTGAAGTGGCTGCTCTGGAATAGTGAGAATCTGTAGATCAGGATGATCCAGGAATACCAGTCTAAACCTGGGCTAATAGACCCACAACGCACTTTCTTTAGTCCTCACACCCCAAGGACGCAAGGTACTGAATCAGATTATATATTCAGGCAGTCCAGCTATGTGACAAGTTGATAAAAATGTTATTATTAACACAAGGCATGGACAATGAGACTGAAGCTTTAGTATGAGCAAGGGAATGAGTAGACTCATGATATTATTGGTTTCATCACTGGCAGCTTCTTTGTTGAATAGACAACTTCGTTGAGTCACCTCCTTTGCGGTTTATTTTGTACTCCAATTGCCAGCTGTATCCATTTGGTTCTTGTAAGATTTCAATCGACCTGTGAATTGTCTCTTTATTATCACCTGGGAACAAAACCATCAATGGTAGTCAAGAGAGTATTCTATTGTCCTTCATTGTTGTATAGTACTGAACACTGAGTAGACAAATTTCAAGAGATTGGTCGACCCTATTAGTGGCTTTTGCAGTGGCAGTTCAGAGTGTTAACTTATTGTTGCTCAGAGGTGCTCCTGTTTTTATGACTTCGTTTGAAATGCCAGGCTGAGCGAAATTCAAGGAAGGTGGAGACAGGAGAGGAAGAGAAGTAAGTTACACTTTACAAATTACTCTGCTATATTTTATATTGAAACAGAGATGTGATCAAGAACATGTTGTTGAAAAAGCTTGCACTTTATAAACATCTGGTGTTGGTGTGATTGATCATGAAGTATGTGTCTGATGAATTAGCAGGAATTTGTTTGACAGGCCACGAGAATCTAGCAAAGCTCGTTCAATGAGCAGAGACAGGGAGAAGGAGAATCATGGGGATCGTGAGCGTGCTGATCGGGAGAAAGAGAAAGATGTGGAAAGAGAGCGTGACCGAGACCGTGAGAGAGAGCGTAATTGGGAACGTGAAAAGGAGCGCGGGCGTGATTCTCGCAGTGGGAGTGGAAGAGATAGGGAGAGAGGGGACAGAGATAGGGAGAGAGGGGACAGAGACAGGGAGAGAGATCGTGGGAGGTCAGATCGTGATTATGATAGTCGCAGTCGCAGAAGGTACGTTTCTGGAGACGGAGAATATGGTAGGTGTGTTTTGTGTATCCTTGCTTTACTGGATCAAGGTAAGCCAGTCTGACCATCTTAGGATGCTGAAGTAAACCGTAAGGGCTGCTAGTTTTTCCTGTCAGTTACGCGTTCCAAGTGCCCAGCATTGAAGGCAATTAAGAGACCTTGTTTGGCTTACAGGTCACGGTCACACTCAAGAGAGCGCTCAAGAGACAGAGACAGGAGTGATCGCTACAGGTAGGCATGATTGTTGTGGTCGTGGCAAGTGACGATTTGTAAATTCAATGATCTTGAAGACAGCTTAAAGACTTGTTTTCATCAATGTTTGCAGGCCAGAATGTGAGAATTGTGGTTCTAAGTATTAACGAGTTTTACATATAAATATATATATATCTGTGTGAGTGTGTGCCTCTGTATTTCCAGAAGGTGACTGTAGAGTGACAAAGTTAAAAAAGAATTGATAGAATTCTAAGGATGTTGTCACTGCCTGATTGAAAACTTGGATCTGTTGCAGGCGGCATGACAGGTATGATCGTCATGGAGTCTGATACTAAGAGATATTTGATCAAGAAGTTGTACCTGGAAGCTTAAAAATGTCGAGAGGCATTATCATGGATGTAACAGGCCAAGGGAACCGCCACATCAACTTGGAGACTTTTGATTTTGAACTTTTTAAGATTTTGATTAGGCCAATCGCCCTGTTCATATTCGCAGTCTCAGCAGGATGCTGTATCCTTGATGTCCTGTTAAAGTAGTGGGGATTGCTCTGGCATGTTGTGTGCATTGTACTGCCACCAGTTTATGGGATGGAGGGTTGTGATGACCAAGTCTTTTGGAAGGCTGGATCCAGCAGTTAGTATCTTGCTGTCATGTGTTGGAATGATAGGCTTGTTAACACCTCTTTGCATGAGATGAGGTTCATCTCAATCTGATTGATATTTTCCGTGAATCAATATGAGCCTTCAATGCTGTCATCTATCCAACCCATGAACGTGGACGGTAGTTGCTGTTTGAGCATGGACGGTAGTTGCTGGTCCTGTGCATTGTACTGTAATTTTCCATGATTTGGCCATCAGGTGAGCTTTCTAATGCTTCAGCGTGTATTGCAATTCTAGGCTTAGTATTCATGGTATTCTTTCCAGCAGTGCAGCTGATGTTGACGTCTTATTGGTTGATGTACTTGGGCCATCTTTTCTGGGAAGAGATGTAGTTAGACTGTCATTATCGATTGCTGTTAAGGAAGTTCTATGGTGACAAGGTTACTGAAGTTTACCTGCTTTGATCAATATGTCCTGGTCTACATCCTGGTTCATAGTCCTTGCTCGTTGTTGGAGCATCATCAATTAAATACACATCAAGTACTCCTAAGATTCTGTACCCTGTATTCCCGCGGGTTATAGGGGCAGAAGACTATGCATTGAAAGCTTGGAAAAAGTTATTTCCCCAGCTGTCACCCTTATGAAACTTGTCTGTGCTCGAGTTGCAGGATGCTCTCTGAATTAATATCTGTTGAGAACTTTAATAGTCAGATCCTAGTTTTGCTCCGAGAGTTTGGTGACCCAAGATGATTTGTCCACTCATAACATCACGAGGTTGTGAGCAACCTTACTCTTGTTCCCTTCTGCTCTGGTTATGCTTCGGGTGCTTTTTGAAGGGAAAAAACAGCTTTTCAACTGTAGGACTTCTTTTGCGCACAAGTTCCATGTATGGCGAAGTGCTTGGAAATGTCAGAAAATCCCGAACTGTACAGTAGTCACATGTCCCAGTTCCCTCTTGCCTGCAAAACTACAAGATTCAGATAACAGTCTTCAATAGAAGCTTCTCTGCAAAAATAAGGCCAATTGTGCAGTTTGACAATAATGAATGCCCAGGTTGCCCCCCTTCAAGAGCCGCATGCTAGATCACATGAACCGGGCTCTAGGGCGACAAAAGAGAGAGTTAGGGAGTCCACTTGGCACTGCGGTTGTACTAAAATATTCTTCGACTTGGTGGTTGCTGCTGCAAAGTGGCTTTATATCAACTCTCAAAGCCTACGTGAATCCCATCATCATGCAATTATGTCCTGGACCTGTCAGGTCACTTGTATAAATCCATTTTCATTAGAGCCTTATCAGAAACTGAAAAGATTTGTGCCATATACAAAAAGGTCAATGCATAGGCCAAGAAGGTGCACCCATAATGGCCCTACTCTCGACCACCAACTTCTGCCATCAATAACCCCCCATGGCTATGTAGGTACTTGAAAGCCTGTGTAATGGGGTTTTTGATTTTATTTTCAAGGAATTTGAAGGTCCATGTACCTGGCTTGCTCTCAGGCTATCTGAGCTATTACACCCCAGGGGTTGACTGCCACCTGAGGCACTTAGTTCTGCGTGCAGACTAAACGGAAGAAAGACACCTATGCCTGCCAGCACAGATATTTAATGAGCTTGCCTGGCCTTCCAGGCAGGAAGCACCCTCAACAATTCCCTACTGATTTTGGCTGTAACAAATCCTCGTTTTTTCATTGCCAAGTATAAGGTAGAAATACCATAACCCGTGAAAATAAGGTGATTTGTTCGCATTGAAGATCTGGTCTGACAATCATGAGATAATTTTCCAAGATAGATGAGAAGGATTCATGAAGAATGCAAGTTGTTTCATATTTTTCTGTGCTATACAAAAAATGCTACAATTTTTCAAAGTGGAAAGTTGTCCAACCCCCTACTTGTTCGCTAGATTCTCCCTACACCGAACACGGTAATCCGCATTTCCATACAGAACATCGCCTAAATCAGTCACCTCATGAGTACATTAACACTTGACTCCCATTGGCAACACTAAGTGTACACGCATTGAAGTTGGCGCTGAGCCATGATCGGTTTTAGAAATGGCACTTCACCATTATGACAGCGGTCTAGTGCACGGCTAGAGGGTGGTTAATGGGTTATGGTATTTCTACCGTAAACTTGGATACTTTTCTCTCTGCATCCACTTCTCATAGGATATGGAACATGCAAGATGATTAGCGAATTCAAATCGTGCATGTAGCCATTTGCCTTGTAGTTTTAGGAGCTCATATGCATATCTTATTCATTTTCAAAGCGAGGATTCTTGTGTTCATTGAACGGTCGATTAGATTCCCCCAATCATGTTGACTATTGAACTTAGAATGGTTCGCATATTTTGATCATGTAGTGCAATTCTCCAGTCTTTCCGGTGCTGATTCTTAAATCCACACCCAACCACATACCATTCACATGTACGTGTCCATAGTGTGTTAATGTATTTGAATTAAGCATGTCTACCTTACCCATTTCATGGAAAGCTTGCATTTACTTGCTCACAACCTCTTGGTATCATGGAAAATATGTGAGCATCGACCCAAAAGTGTACACTAATATGTGCAATCAAGTTGCCTTCATGAATAAGATGTCACTTTACCCATGCACATTACTTTGGGTCATGTTACATCACCAAAAAAATACGTTTTTAATTCATCTATATAGCAACCATAGTTGGAAGAAACAAAATTGTATCTTGAAGGTGCTATAAGATGGACGACCCTATTTGCACATAGATCATGTTGTCCTACCACTTGTTTTTATTGTTAGGGCATCGTTCATCGTTTGTTTTGTGTCCAACTATATCCATAATTTGAAGTGTCCACAATAGATCACAAATTGAAATTAGAAGAGAGTTCAAATTAGGATAAACGAAATGAAGCAATAACTTTCAAATGAGCAAATCAATCATGAACTCTTTGATCTCTCTTTGGACCTCACATGCTCAAATCACTCAAGTCTTTATATATGGCCAATACATAAGAAATCACATGAAACTTTACAATTGCGCCCAAACTTTTCATACAAAAAAACAATATTCCATGCCACAAAAAAATTCAAGAGATACTTTGCCTCACCTATTAACATCTTGCAACAACAAATATCTTGAAGGTCAAACAATCCTTTCGAACACACAATTCCTTCCAAAATACAATACCTCCATATAGTAGATTGCTAGTACGGGGTACTTGCAACTACAGTAATCTCCTATGTAAGTATGCACCTGTTTAAGTACACATCCCAGTTAAGTGTGCAATTTTTTTGACAAAAATTGAGGTTCATATTTTATTGTTTGAACATGTCATGCAAAATCATTTTCCGTGAATGCATGAATTTTTAACACTTGACATTCAATGTTAGTTTGTTAACATTTGGCTAAAATGTCTCAAACGATTGTCGCAGTTTATCATACACTTGTCTAGCTTCCGTTTGAACATCGGAGCAAAGCAATTGGTCATTGATGTTGAGGATAGTGTTGTGTACAACTTCAAAGCCTTTGACCTTTGAAATCACTAGCACTTTCAGATTCAACAAATGTCTCGATAAGCTGGATTTCGTCATTAATAGGTGGTTCTTCTTCTGAGGGTGTCGAAGCTTGTCCATCAACATCAAGCCTCAATGGGAAGGGGATTGAACAAAGCCAACAGCTTCATGAGCACCCTAACCTGTATTCTTCAGGGGTAAGCTAGATGGGTATTAAGCAATTACTTTTTTCGACTAGCCCGAGCTGGAACACTGCCGATATGAGTAAAATATGCACCTACCAACTAAGTGCGCACCAACGGCTCCGGTTCAAAGTGTGTACTTAAGTGGGAGACTACTATATATTAGATGTTGCACCCTCGTTGATGTGGGGCTCTTATAAAAACAACAAACTTCCACACGACATCATGTTGCTTTTAATATCTCATGTAGTACATGAAAACGCATGTGCATGGTGGACTTAGACTTAACCCCTAAAAGCTTGGGGGTTTTCAGCTTGAATCAAAGATGTATTATAAGCCATGAATTAGAAACATTATTTTGTGTCAGCATACAAGTGAAAGTTTTAGGGAGTTACTTTTAAATCACATTTGTACGGTTGGAATATGGATCTTTATCCTTGGTCTACACCAAATCATTTTACAAGCAATTTCCTTCAGAAAATAACAAAGATTCTTAAATATATCATAATAGCTTGATCTATGATTGGCTAAAAATTTGAGCTACATAACTAAAGAGAACGAATAAGCATACATCCACTCAGGAGGATGGGAATTATTATCACATATATTGAAAATTCTTATAGGGAGAGGGGAAGAAGCCAAGAGGGAATTATCACATATAAGCGTACATCTCATCCATCCAACATGAAACTCGATCCCTTATGTTGTGGTTGATTGATCTCAAAGGACTTCAACTAGACTAATATGGGGCCTTTGAAGCTGATCCTAATGTCAAATCAAGTCAGAAAACTAACCCTCGCAGTGCATGCTAATTCAAGGCTTCTATGTTGAATGACCCATGAGAGATATGGTCGTTTGCAATAATTCCCTCTCGCCAAGGGAAGGAAAGTATTAGGACTTTGTTTCTTGGTACCTACCGTGGGGGGTGCGGGTACAACATGCCTCTCCTATAAGAGTTTCAGCTTGTTTCATCTTATTTCATCTTATTTCAACCTCAATAGATCAATTTAGGACCTTTGAATCCAACATAGGTGTTAATTTGATACAGGTGACCTTCCTAGCACTTGATATTCGATGCACCCTACCACTTATGATCCAGCTAGCCACAGTGGAGGCATCCACGTGGATTGGACATTTTCAACCAACAATATAGGAACCTAGGGCCTTACTCTTGGGGGAAACATGTTCCAACCAACTTGTCTGCACCCATTCAAGATGTTCACCTTTGAAAGGAGGCATTGGTCTTCAAGAGCCCCTCCGATTCTCACAATGGCCGTTTCGGGAACACACATAGAGTTAAACGAACTCAAATGTGAAACAACACCATAGTTCATGCCCGTGATAACATCACGGTTGTCTTTCCTTTTCTTTGTCCATGTTAATTGGAAGGTGCTACGAAACGTCGCCTGGAGGATTATGTCGAGTGGGCGGGCGTAGTGTTCAAGATTGAAGCCCTCATATGAGTTTCATTTTGAAGGGCTCTCAAATTTCAGCTCTTCAACTGAAGGGATGGTTCCAATCGAAGACATCTAGCCAAGTACATTAAAAGAAATAAAATACAAAACTCATATTAAACTTGTGCATGTTTTTTAGTGTAATGTGGAAGAATCAAGAATCAACCATCTATCTCCACGTCTTGTAGTGATAATGCCCTACGCCTATTATATTGAGGACTCCAAGTGACGTCTTCATTTTCAATTTGGGGTTGCATTGTGAAGGGCCGTTTTGAGAGAGGCATATTTTGAAGGGCCGAATTGCGTTTGAAGGGCATTGAAGACTTCAGACCTTGGACAACTACCCAACTAATTCAAGTATTAGTTAACTAGTTGCCTTTCGTAACTATAATTGTTCGTGATTTGACCTGCCAAAAAATGTAGTTACCTATAGTTGTTTTAATTTTGGTCTACCAAAGAATCTAGTTACCTACTATAGTTACATCTAGCTAACTAAAGTGGAGCGTAGCCTGTAATGTAATACCAGGACAAATCAAAGCATCTATGTCTTTTCCTGTTTCTTTTCATTCATAATTTAAAGTTTGGGACCTAATTCCATTTGTGACCTGAACTTAATCAACACCTAATGAGCACGACCTCATTATCTATAAGTAACTTAAAGTATAATGGGTTCAACCGTTGCAAGGAATGGTGGGTTCCATTCCTTCTTGAGATGGACTAGCATGGGTGACAAGCATTGATTCTAACATAAGGTCTCTTCGAAATGTTATGATAATATATTTCATTTCATTTTTTGAGATAAATGAAAGAACTCGCCGGTTGGCTCCTTACATATTTTCAGACTCTCTAGTTATAGTTGTCTGAACATTTTTTAGTTAACTATAGTTGTTTTTGAATCCAGTCTTAAATTTTTCTACTTAACTATAGTTGTTCTTCAAATCGGTTTGAAAAATTTCCAGTTAACTATAGTTATTTTGGCAGTTGTCCAAGGTCTGGAAGACTTGAATCTCGAACACTGGGTGGCCGGGTGTTGGATAGTCGGTATCAAGGGGGGTGCAGAAACTGGTGGTAAGTTAAAGCATTGCCCCTTCACATCAGCAGCCGCTCCTAAATATCCATGGCTCCTTTTTTACAGTGTCAGCGGCAGTGTATCATATTGGCATAATGAGCTTACTTACGACTCAGAGGAGCCTTGCTATATATATATAAGAAGATAGGTAAGGTATGTTGAAGTCTGAGGACTTGTAAAGTCAAAAGGAGGTACATATATACTTAGGGCCGCTTCACACTATGGCCGTCCAAGTCGAGAGGCTGTGGGATTGAGTGGCCAAACTTTGATGAGAGTCCAAAGAAATGAGCTGAAAATAGTCAATAAAATATAGTAAGTGGAGCCTTTGGCCAGGCATAGTGTGAAGCCTCCAAAGGCTAAGCCCAAAGTCCTAACCTTTGGCCATGAACTCCCACGGCCTCTCGACTTGGATGGCCATAGTGTGAAGCCTCCAAAGGCCGAGCCCAAATTCCAAACCCAAAGGAGCATCCCACTTTATTCCTTGCTCAAAATAACCCCTCCAATCTAACGGTCAAGATCTTGCCAATGATTAATATTTTAATGAAAAAAAAGTTCGGCCTCTTGACGGAAGTTTGGGTCGAGCATTTTGCTCGACCCAAACGTTGCTCGAGAGGCCGAACTCTTGGCGCCATAACTTCCTAAAAGTGCTGCCACCTAGGCTCTTTTGGAGGCCACCTCCTTTGGACTTCGGCCTCTAGTGTGAAGGCCGAGAGGACGGACTTTGGACATTTCTGCATTTTCATTGGTCCAAATGCTTCTCCTCTCGAAGTTTGGCCATAGTGTGAGCCGGCCCTTACATACTTCATGTGGGGACTGCTTGCACTATATATAGTAAGAAGACGGGTCACTTTGACATGTGGCCAGCTACGACATCAAGAAAATTTTGTGTTGGAGTTTTGAGCTCCGCACTCGAATTTTGAGCCCCGCGTAATGTTTTGAGCTCCGCTTCAAGCACATGTTTACGATACGTGCCGTGACATTTTTATAAACTTCCTTATAAGGTTGAGGCCGATTCAACATTCCAGCCAAACGCCGCTACACTAATTTAGGGTTTGGGTTCTACTTCTAGAGTCGATTCATCTAAGATAGTCATTTACAGACTGTAATATAATAAGTCACTGCGTTTCGCCTGCACAATTAATGGATGAGTTTACGCAGACCCATCTAGCTAGCATGGCCCATGTAGCTAGGCTGTATATAATGTGTGACAGTACCTGTCACCCTAGTAGCCACTTTCCTTGGGTTCTAGTTGCAGGTAAAGCGACTCATGTCCTTGCAGCTTGTGTGTTGGAGGTGAAAGGACAAGCTGGGTCAGTAAATCCATATCTTTCCTTGTCAGTTTAGGGTCATGTACCTTGTTAGTTGTGAGGAATTTAGGATCATAATCTAACTTGATTCAAGTGCCTACTAGTTTCTAAGGGTCGGCCCACCCTTCCCACCGTCAACCCCGAATGTCATGTCCTATGCGGCTATAATGTGGTCGTCACGATTTTGCTTTAATCCTTTTGATATCGATGCGGATGCATGGTGCCTGGATTGCTTCAACTAAGGTAGGGGTGGCAATTTCCGTGCGGGTCCTAAAGTCGACCCCTATGTCGGAAGCACCTTTTTAGGTGCTTTCACTTGGGTTTACAAAAACACCTATCAAGGTGCTTTTACCGTTCACAGCGCTGCCAGCATTTCATTGGCTGCCAGCGGTCGGTTTTAGAAATCCACCCTATGGATATACCACATACCCTATGTGCGAGTGTTGATCACTCTACAAGGTTTCCTTTAAAATTTTGTAAGAAATCATAAACATGTTGGAAAATTTTGATTTTTTCATAGTTGCTCTTGCACCAGCTTTGTGGAGCGCTCAAAATTTATAAAAAAAATAGTTTCAGCATCCCAACTAGGCACATCCGAAATTTGGGCGGAAACTGTTACCCCTACCTTACTCTTCTTGTTTCATGTGAATTTTTTCTATGTTTTGCCATGTGGATAGTTTTGATTCAGCGTAGTTAGTTGTTTTTGGATTTATTCAAATGTGGGAGTGTGCTCTCAACTGGTGTACAATGGAAACGATCCATGAACGCCTGCTTGATATTTGTCACCTCCACAATTTAGAGACAACATATCTTAAACATGTCTTTTGTTGATCCCTATGTGCAAATGATGCCCAATTGATTTGAAAAATTTGCATGACACTTAAAGGCAACATATCCTGAACATCTACCGTTGGTATTTGTAATTGGACATGTGTTGGTGGGTGCAAATCCATGTGGAAGGTGCACAGTTGTGGCACTATTGCCTCAAATTGCAAAGCTTCCCCCAAGATTGAAAAATGATAGTTTCAACATTTGTGAGTTGATTTGAGTGAGTATATTGTCCCTCTTTTAAATAAGGGTAACATTTTTTATTTTTCATTTTTCATTTGGAGATGATTTGAGTGGAGGTTCGATCAAAAAGCTAGCCCCAAATTAATTTCTAAATTGCTGCCCTTCAAGACCAATATAAACATTCCTAGTACATCTCCGACATAACAAAACTTCAACATTTAAAATTTTGGATTGTGAGTAGTCGCCTCTAACTTGCACACATCTATATAGTTGGATTTGTTAAAATCTTAAAGCTTCAACAACGGTAATTGAAATTGGTGTTACATTTTTTAGGCAAAAATGAGGAAAGTAGGCATGGGAAGTTAGGGGTTAAGGCTTTGATTTGAGTACGTAACCACATAAATTTAGTTAAGTTGTGTCTGCACCACTTGTTAAGAGATTGGCTTATATATGAGAATAGCTAACCTATATGAAAGTTAATCAATCTCATGCTTGCACTGTTGAGTTCAGTTGATGATTCAAATGACAACTATCAAACTAGAAAGTTAGCTGACTCTTTGCACCTTGTGTTTAAATGAAATTGGACTACATGCTTAGAATACGACAACCATTTTAGGCTAAATGGTCAACATAATTAGAAGACCTATATGACCATTCAATGAGCACGAGGATCATCACTTTGATATTGAATATGATATTCATATGAGCATTGAAACTGATGATGAAAGCGGCTATGGTCTCGACTTGGAATTGCTAACCATCTCATACTAATTGTGTGCCATGCAAAACCGATCTAACTTACGGAGTGTGTTGTTGACATTGCAGGGAGATTTTTGGGCATAACTGGACAAAAGCCTAGCATTTCCAAGTCCAACCGGTTTACATGTTGTGATCTTCTTGGTTTTTCTATATTAATTTGAGGGTATATTTCATAGATTCTTCTAAAATGATCGATAATTTTCCTGAAGTCTTGAACTATTTCTCAAACTCATCTGGTTCATCTATAACTAGTGGTACCTAATTTGGGTCCCCTACAATAATGTCAAGAAGCGTTTGCTGCACCAAAGTGGGAGCCAAGTATTGTCTCCCTCTTTCAGTATGACACGTTAGTGAAACACAAAAAAGTCGTATTATCGAGGTGTTGTCTTCTCATTAATATAACAAATGGCGTAAAGTTGTTGTATTATTGAGGGATACAAAAACATAAGTAATACGAGCTTAAAAATATATACAACGAGTTTAAGCAATATGGATGTGGTACAAATTAATAAATTATAACTCCAAACAAATGCATATATTCTCAAGGACTCTTGAAATAGGAGTCCAACCATCTCTCGTGTTGCCTACCCAAGTTAGCAAGTGTCATCTTATATTAATTCCCCACTAACTTTTGAAAATGAATAATTTCATTAACACCAAACTATAAAGAGTTTTTTTTTAAAAAGAAAAAAAGAAACAAGACAACAATCATGCATGGTGTTTAACATTAAGATACTGGTGATATTATATCACCCGTGTGTAAGGCAACATACTAGGCAGGAAGCCACTCTAACCCTAACCATGTCCATTCTACACTAGTAACCCTAATCATCATTAAGTTCCCAATGATAAGTGACATTCCCAAGTAATTCCCAAGTGCAAAAGGATGTATTCTAAATGTACGCAACACAAACGAAAGGAGTGTTTTAGCATTAACTAACTACCTCTTTAATGTGACAAAACGGAGCTTCTAAATGTCGCATTGTCGGGCGTCGTGGTTGTATAAAAGAGGGAGTTTTGTTCCTAAAATGCTTGGTTTCGCATAAAACACGGGTAGATCACTTAGTGCATTTTAAAAACGACGTGCGGCATAATATAGAGAGGATTAAAATCATTTGAAATAAAAATTATAAAGGAATTCCAAATAATGAAGGGGCCATTAAATGTAGACAATCCCATTATAAGTAAGTTAGATGGACATAAAACATGAGCCATTATTTTTTTGTAAAATTAATATAAGGGCTAAAGATAAGGATCCTAGAAGGTATGTTTAGTATGGTATGTAAATGGGTTTGGGACTCACGGGGATGGATGATAATTGGGATTTTCGTCTGTCCAAAAATGGATGAAAAGGGAACGCGCCGTCGTTGGGGTCGTCTTCCCAACGCTTTTATTACTTTAAAGGAATATAGAGTACAAAAAATTACAGTGACTTGGACAATATAAGTAATGAAAGGATGCAAACAAATGGGCATTTTTGAAATTTAAGTAATTATAGGGAGGCTTTAATTCAACCCTTGAAGGTAAATAGTCCCAAAACAAAAAACCCCCAGCCGCACGTGGTGCACAAAAATGCCTTAGAGTGATCTACCCATGGCATAAAATGTGTGGCAATATCGAGGGTGTTGTATAAATGAGGTTAGGCTGTATAGGGATTTACATAAAGACCCCCGGTCGATCTACGAGTGATAGTTGGCCTCAGTAGCTATCAACTGGCATCCTCAAAAAGGCCACTTAATTATGCAACCTAAAAGCCTGGTGTGTGTGTGTGTATGAGAGAGAGAGAGAGAGAGAGAGAGAACCTGCACACACAACTTGCATATATGCAAAAGGCCAAGTTCATAAACAAGTGATGATTCGAAGACACCAACCGTATTATGAGCGAGAGAGGGCCACATCTGTATAAGGTCACTAGTGTCGGTGGACTTGCCTATTTGAAGAGTGAACTGTGAAGGATTGGGTGCATTTCTTCACTATAAATGTCGTCAAGGTCTAATTGCCAAATGGATCCCTGATGGGTAACTTCCTTGTAGGGATATGAACCACGTGTAATAAAATTAAAGGGTGGCTTTTTAGGGCGGTTACAAAGTAATATGCATATTCATGGGTATTTGGTATCATTGATGAATGATTCTTAAGTAAATTTATCATATATTTCAGAGCATATTTATAGTACCCTTTATATATATATATATAGAGAGAGAGAGAGAGAGAGATTCATTTTATTTTATTTTATTTCATCCTTTATTTTTTGGGGGCATATGATTCTTAATGTCTTGCAAAGAGTGACCTCCTCGGGAGTGGATCACCACCGTAGGTATAAGACATATCAAGTTTGACACCTTGCAAGGCACCTCCTCCTAGTCATGACCCAACACCCAAACAATTACAATGTTCTCCCGCTTAAGTGTGCACTTTGAACTGGAGTCGTTGGTGGGCATTAATTGGTAGGTGCATACTTTACTCATATCGCTTTCTGGAGCCTCTGATTTGATGAATCGCAACGGGAAACGGATGAAACCCTAAGGCAACCCGCTTGACCGAAGCCCAATGATGTGAAATCATTATTGAATATGAAAGTGCTACCGACTTCAAAGGCATTGAAGCTCTACCCAGAACTGTCCTTGGCATCGATGAATAATTGTGTTGCTCTGATGTTCAAACGGAAGCTGAACAAATGTATGATTAATTACAACGATCGTGTGAGACGTTTCAACAAAACGTTAACAAACCGGCATTGAATGTCAAGCGTAAAAAATCCATGCATTCGCGGAAAAAATGACTCTACATGACATGTTCAAACAACAAAGTATGAACCCTAGTCTTTGTCAAAGAAATTGCGCACTTAATCAGGATGCGTACTTAAATGGGTGGGTACTTAAGCGGGAGATTATTGTACCATTGATGAACTATCCTCCACGGACCATTGTAAACATTACGGTATGTGGGTCTCATTCGGTCACTTACCTCAATTGAACATCCTTATTTGAAGGGTGTGTGGTTTGGTGTGGACATAACATTGCTCAACCTTTGTAGACGGTTATGTGGCCTATTAGGATTATGAAGGTATTTATGTGCTTGGGAATATGTGCCGGGAGACCTAAATTCAACATCAAATCTTGGAACCATGCTAGTGAAGCTTGCACACATGTCCTAGCACCTACTTCATTTATGCTTCCATATGCCACTATTGTAAGATTAAAAAAAAACAAAACTCCACAAACGAGTTGAATCATTTTACGGATCCTAAAAGTGAACACAAAGAAGACACATGTTTGAAAGAGATTCTAATTCATGCTTGATTGGAAAGACGGCAAAAAATCTTCACTTCAAAAGCTTCCATTGAAATGTCGACAATGAATAAGATATTCATGTATAAAAGCTCCAAAAACTGTGAGGTGAATGTTTGTAGCCTCGATTTGGGTTTGCTAATCATTTTGTATTGATCGATTCAGTTCACTTGATTGATACCTTGAGAGAAGTGACGCTAAGAAGGAAAAGGAAAAAAACGTGCACATTGAACCCACATACCTTATTTGAAGTTCTAATTTGAACAACTGCCAAGAAAATTTCCACTACCATCTTGTGTCACTGGATGGAGTGTGCGAATCTATTACTATGTTAGACCTACATATTTTCCAAGAAAGTAGGCCAATCTTGGAGCAATGTAAGTCAATAACCAAGGACTCATGATATGCTTGAAGTGTTTTCGGGACTCCCGTCAACACCCACACTGCCGGAACTGAGATTTTCCTCTTCTCCTTCCCATGGATACAGTGATCGGGGAGATTTTTGAGCATAATCAGTTGAGGTCCTAGTGTTTGGTAGTCCAACTGGTTACATGTTGCATGACATTAAGTAGCAAGCCCGGATTGACCTTCTCAAGAGAGCAAAGGTGACACTAAGTTTGAGTTTTACTTCGGCTGTACTTAATTTGTTTGGGTGGTTACTTTCAATGCTTAGAATCGATTATGTCGGTTTCTAGGACAAAACTAATGCCAAGTGTTGGTAAAGGTTCTAATCTAGGCTAAATTACAATGTATACAAATCTAAATAACTGGTGAGATCAAAAAAGTAGTTGCCCTTTTTGAAAAAGTCTCCCGACACCTGCATTGAAAACCTCTCTGATACCGTTTTGAAGCTTCTATATTCAATTAATCATCCATTCATTCACCCTTGCTTTACAAGCTTTTCCCTTGTTGTTGAGGTGAATTTGCGGGGACTCCAAGGGTACCCTCCTAGCTTCGCTACTTAATGGCATGTGACATCCTCCGGTTTTCGTTTATTAAAGTGGGGTATAATATTCTATAAATCCCTTGACAATAATCGGTAAGGTTCCCACAGTCTTGATGAACTTCAACCGGTGATTTCTCAAACTCAACCGGTTCATTTGTAACTACCTGCCCGTTCTCCCCGATCATTGCATGGGTACATGTACCTGTCCATGCTGAAATGTGGAGATTTGAAACAATGCCCATGGGCAAGGCCAGGCCGGGCAGGGCGGGCAGCGGTGGAAAATTTACTGCCAAAACGTCGTCATACACAGCTGCTGCAGAGAAAGAAAGAAAGAAAGAAAGAAAGAAAGAAATATATATATATATATATTGAATGTGTTCACGTGGTGTGCAAGTTTGGGGCAATTCTGAAACAGTTGAAATCTAGTGAACAGCCTCATCAGTGGCACGAGCCTCGATGAGATCCTGTGCAGGATCTGTGAGTCAACTAATGGACTCGACCATGCTGCTTGCTAGCTAGCTATATATATATATATATAGTGGGTGTGTGTTTGTGTATGCATGATCTACGTACCATTCCCTTAAGCTAATTGTTGCCGTTAACTTAACTTAATTATCATTCTTGTTAATTTTTTTGTTGGTTGCATGACACTAGAAGGAAATCCGGTCACTTTGACACTATGATCGGGGAGAATCGGTAGTTAGTTAAAGATGAACCAGTTGAGTTTGAGATATAACCGGTTGAAGTTCAAGATTGCAAGAGAAATACCGATCATTTTAGAGGGATTTATAGAATATACCCCAATTTAATAAAGGAAAACCGGAGGATGTCAACATGTAATCACCAGCTGGACGTGCAAACACTAGGATCTCAACCGGTTATGCCCAAAAATCTCCCTGATCACTGCTTTGACATAAGACCATGACATAAAAAAACTTTCGTGTTCAAGTTTTGAGCTCCGCGCGATACTTCTTACATGTGTGGGAGTTGTGTCACTTCATTGTCATGCAAAAGGTCCGTGATGGAATATTGTATATTTTAGTTTAGTTTTTATAGATCTTCTATATCTAGATCTAGGTGTAGATCTAGGGACACTAGTAGATAGTAGACAATATATAATAAACATTACCGCAGTAGACAGTAAACCGTATAAAGTAAAGAAGTTAGGCTTCATACTTTGACCATTGATTTGCCACTTTTCTCTATAGCATTTGGCATCATTGATCTACATGTGCTTATCAACCAAGTGATGTCACATTGTTGCCGTGATATTTTTTTTATATAATTTAACGGCAAAGATACCCATATTATGATCGTATTGTTTGTATCACCATCACAAGCATAGTGTGAGTCCTAGGCAATCGTCTTATGTCCCGGGAGGTGCACCTTTCAATAAAATTTAGAAATATTTGCGTTCGCTAACCTTTTTAGAAGACTGTTATATATGCAATTTTTTGGGTTGTAACTTAGTGATATCATGCATATATTTTGAAGTAAGGCTATATAGGTGGAGATATGTATAAGCAAAAGAAAACATCTTGTTGTAAAGAGCGTAGGGGAGGCATACAAGAGTTACTTGGCCCATGAAATGTAGATTGTCGTTGTCTATATATTATAGAAATGTAAAGTTTTTGTGGTCACAAGATGTATCACCTTCATAGAGATTAAGGTCATCTTCCTCTCTAGCCTTAAATCTAATGGCCCGAGTCCCTCCTTGTACATACAACATTAATGAATGTCTAGTGAACATCTCATAATGTTCAAATTTTTCCATCCCATTTTCTTTCATTTATGGACAAATGATAATTAAGGTCCTTAAGCTCTACCACACTATTACATTTTATCCTAGGCATATTAAGCCATCCCATACAAGAAAATTTCTATATCTTACAATATGCATAGACTTAGTATATTTTGTACATTATCGTCTCTATAAAATCTCCTCCTACGCACTCACATATGGTTCCACATGTATCCTCTGAACCTTACGTCAATGAAAGAAACAATGAAAATTTGCCAATGTGGTAGATTTGTAGATTTTCCAATGACGTATGAAAGTTGCCTAGAATTCATGCCTTGGCCACACCAGACACCGGTAGGTTTGCCTTCCACTTGCATCAGTGGGGCCAATGTAAAAGATAAGGGATGAGAAAGTGCTCCCGCTTGACGTGTTGGTCTTGTGTTGGGTTCTCCTACCTATGAGAGGATTCTACCACCCTGATGCCACTCCTAGAACGTTGGGAGAAGGCTCGGGAATCCTAACATTTAATGACCAACGTGAGTGCAATAAAATTCTCTTTTAATTGAGAGGGACGCTATTTTTTGCTCTCAACAAATATATCTGGACCAACTAATACCAATGGATGTGGCACACACCAACGTCTCGTCTGGCCATGCCTTCATATGCTTGTAACCATGAGACTCAAAAAAATAAAGTGATAGCAAGGAGGAGCGCAAGAGAGGTGAGGTGACGAATGCGATAGGTCTAAATATTTTTGTTGAAGACAAAGGATACTTTTTTGAAGCATCTATTTAGTCCTCGCCTATGGACTATTTGTTGAAGCACGGCTGACATGCTCTTGCATGGGCTAGGCCCATTCTAGATACCCATTTGCAATCTCAAAAAACCTTAACTCCAATTTGTGGGGGTTAACAAATAATCCCATTGGCTTGCCAAATTATAGACACTTAATATGCATATCCATAAAGTGGCAAAAGGAAGGGTCTAAACCATGTGTTTTGGTAATCCCCCCCCCCTAGCAAAGTTGTTATTAATATCCTCTGTCAATAACTCAAAGAAGATTGAGTTGTGGGTCAAGAAGAAAGAACTCGTAAGCTTGGGTCCAATCTTTGAGTGTGAGTCTATAGAGCACTTTGGGAATAGACATCACTCTCCCTCGTGTGGGTCAAGGTGACAACACCCTCCTCCATTAAGCTGAATTAATGTCACCCTATTCTTATTCAAAGTGTAAATGCCTTTACTCAACGAATAAACTCAATCCTAATTCTCACCCTTTAAAAACCAACTCAAGGGGTCCATGTTCCCTCTGTAAAACAAAGGGTAAGGTTTGAGGCTTTAAACTGACATTTAAAGAAATTTTTCTATTTTAGGAAGGTTAAGTAACTTTGGAAAATTTCAAAAAAAAATCCACAGATAGCTAATCTATACATAGTTTACCAAAAACATTTAGAAAAAAAAAATCATATACAACTGACATAAATTTTCAAAGTCGTCTTAAGGAAAGATCCTATACCGTCAACTAGGGGGGGTCTATTGATGCTAGATTGCTAAGTGAGAATTACCACAAAATCAAGCTTATTGCAAGTGAGGGTCTCCTATTAAATAAAGATGTTATCCCCATTTTGTGGATCACTTCTTACATTGCCTCGTTGAGCTGATAAATCCCGGATTAGCCATTGTAGTTGGCCAAAGTTGTGCTCTTCTAAAAGTGTTCTTGCATCCTTCTTACACCGCTATTATGAATGGTCAAAGTGGTGCTATTTTATACCTTATGTTGCATATGATTAACTGCCTTTAACAATGACTTACTTGATGGCAATGTTGCACTCACTTGTTGATGGCTTAAATTTTTATTTAAAGGTGCCACGAACGAGAAGGTGTTACTTTAAGGCCTCAATACCTTAACTTTAATGATAACTCTATCAGGTGTTTTGTCACACTGCTACATTTGGAAGCTAAGGTAGACAAACACCTATATTGGATTGTTAAATGATTGGGTGTGGATCTAAGAATTGACGCCAATAAGCCATATGATAGGAGATCAAATATATGCTTGAATTTATTAACCATTCTAGACACAAGTGCTAATCAACATAATTAGGGGGGGCCCTCCATACTCACATAATATCTCAAAGAGTTTGGACTTTGGCATTGACTAAGACATTCATACAAGCTCCAAAAATTATGGAGAAAGTGATAACAAGCACAATTTGGTTTTGCTCATCATCTCACACTAAGTGTGTGCTTCACATCCTACGAGAAGTGGGTGCAAAGAGAAAAGTGTCTATTTAAGACCCACTTACTTGACATATACACCTTTCTCTGCCACACTGCAATGATTCATTTCACCTTGACTTGACACAATATTAAAATAGTGAGTTAGCCAACATGAGAAAATATGCACTTCATTGTCCCCTGCTTGTATTCCAGGTTCAATTTTGGTACAATTGTTGCGCTTGAACAATGACGAGAAGGAGAGAGCGCCGGTGATTTCGAGTGCAATGCCAACAAGAGACTTGTTTACTTTGCAGCCACAGCAAACCTTGCAAACTGGCGATCCAACTTTGGTTGGCGCCACACTGATGGAGGAGAAGAAGACAATGGCGGTGAAAGTGAAAGGATTTTTTAAGAAAGGCAACATAGACTCGGTGGAGGTGCACTGTTTATCTGATCTGCCTTCGTGAATCGCGAACATCGTGCATGAGTTCTAACCAGCGATCAATCGTCTCAAATGCAAAGTGGAGTATGTAATGCTCAGTTTCTCAAATTCCCAGTTCAATGGCAGAGGAGTGTAGATTCTGTATGCTGCCTTTGATCACATACTCATCATTGCTCAATATCTGACTTGAAGCTGCATACGAGTTGAGGTATGTTGCCACTCCTTCTTGAAAGACTTTGTAATTTGATCTGCTATTTGTTTGCTGCACAGTTATGAAATGTACGTATATGACATTGGAATGCAAAGGGGTTCCAAGCAGAACCCAACTTCGTATGCAGTTCCACCTGCTGTCTGTATAGTAACAGAAGACAAGTGGCTTCAAGAGTCCATTGTGGGTGCATTTATCAATCATGTCATGAGAAAATTGCCACCCTGACGCTTAACAACAAACTAATGTGCTCATTTCGTAGATCGAGAGTCTATGGTGCGACATTGAAGCAACGTAGTTAACATAATTCTCCTGATGATAGTCAACTGATGCACCTCATAAAACGTGAGGTATGTACACTTATGATCAGGTTGGCCATGGCCATATTCCTCTTGCCAAAACTGTAGAGCAATGGTCGGGGAGAACCGACAGCTAGTTCATTATCAGCTGATGGATTTCCCCTCATGGCCGGTCCAAATTTCCAACCATCGGATGCAATCCGACTATAATTTCAATCCTCCGGCAATTAGCCGATGAACCAGAAAATGTCCTGGAAATGTAGCCGATTCTTCTTGTGAGTTATTGAATTTCAACCGGAAGAAGTATTCAAATACTGGCCGATACCTTGGAAATGGTAACTGATACCCTCCGGGTCATGAGCATGGGTATCTGAGTGCAGGTAGGTATCGAGGGATGCAGGTCAAGGCTTCAAAGATGAAAGGCAACTTGCTCCGCGGCGGCGCCTCCATCCTCCGCCCAATGCGCGCTTCGCCTCCGCCTCCATCCTCCGCAATTCCTGCCAAGGATATTAACTCTTCAAATTTAAAGTTTTGAGCATGCCTTTCTTTTCACTTATTCAAGATTTTGCACTAAGAAATGATTTCTAATAACTTTTCATACATTTTTTAAACAATTAGTGCCGATATGAATTCCATTTAATCGGATATTGGCCAATGAAATATGAAAATATAGGCAATTGGCCGATTGATTTTACAAAAGACCGGCTCTTGCCGATGTAAATTGGAAAAAATCCGGCCCTTCATAGCAACTACCGGCAATTAGCCACTAACTAAGGCTTCAAAAACTTCCCGAACTCTGCTGTAGAGTGTCTCATTGATAATTAGAGTATGATTTATATTATAACTGATGATTTGAATCTTTCAGTTAGTTTTCAGTAGATTTATACTATGTTTGTGTGCGCTCATGAAGGTGGTAACTGAATCAATAGGTGGTATTGGGTCTGCCAAGGTGCAAATTTTGAAAGGTTGTGTCACAAAAGACCTCCTACATCTATGACATTTGATTCTTTTCAACATGTTGTCAAGGAGTCCAATAATCATCTTCAAGAACCACTCTCATCACAAGTGACACATCAAGAGGAATCCAACAACATATTTTCAATCCAAGGTCCACCAGGGATCATTCACATTCCACAACCAAGTCCAACACAACTTCTAGCTACACAAGTTCCTACCGCAATGTCATGTACTTCACCAGCTCGGTGGCAACCCAAGTAGTTTATAGACATTATTATGTTAGGAGATCCAAACTAGGACCCAAGTCCAATTTGCATTTCGCCTCAAACTATTTTTTTCAAGACAACTAAATACTCTAGTCCAACACCTATGATTCTACAACTCATTATGGTTGAAAGTGCTTGTCCTTTGATTGCTAGCCTCCTACACTTTGCTCACTCCACCCCTCAAATAAACAGTTGAAATGCAACAACTAATTTCCTTCTCCTTCTCCAACATGCTTCACCAACCTATACCCACAAGCACCCTCAATCTCATCAAGCATTAAGATAGTTTCTCTCCCCCCCTAATCCCCCAACGTACTCACACATGCTCAATACCAATACTCTTATAACCATGGTTTGCCCGCCATCATTACTCCACATGTCACAATCTATCACACTCACTTGGCTAACCCTATGTTCAATACGGTCCTCAACATCCAACACTTCTACCTCAACATAGTTAACTCACATCCTCTCTAGGATACTTCAATCACCTTTTTCCACTAACAGAATGTCCCAACTCAACTCTCGAGCTCAATGCCTATCCCCTTCATTCAATGTCTCCCAACAGCTCCCCTCCCTCCCACAACATCTCAAACCAACAACCGCATTTACTCCCAAGGCCGTCCCCTTGACTTCCTCTGTGCCAATAACAACTACCAACATGTTTCAATGGTCTTCGCCACCCCTATCCACCTATCCCCACCCATCTCCCCACACAACCTTAACTATTGGCTAGTCCACCACTTACCTTATGCCCCCATTGCTTCTCCCATCCTTCCTGCACGTTATCCACCATACATACCGCATCTTCTCCACCTCATTTTGCCGAAAACTCTCACAACAACACTCTTTAACCTTCTCTACCCAACATATCACCACTCGATGCCTCCACCCATCTCCTCTTTCTTCAACTAGATCTCCACCATTACATCCCACACTACATCATGTAAATTACTCCTTTTTTCCACTCACAAGGAGTATGTCCTGCTTCCTTAATACACACTATTGTCCTCTCACTTTTACATGCTGCACAATCAACAATTCTCTCAAACTTCTTTGTCACCTACTCAATTCACCTCACAAGGGTTACATTCATGTGCACACTAACTCAACTCCTCTTCCACTCTATTGTCTACTTACTTGCATGCTCGCACCAACTTACAACTACACACCAGAGCCCTACATTGGGTGCCCATACCCATGCCCATGGGTTTCAGGTGGCCATGAGTGCGATATTATTGTTCATAAGTGGGCATGGGTTCAATATTATTGTTCATGGGTGAGCATGGGCTAAAGCAAAGCATATTGGAAGGGGTCATTGAGTGAGGGTTGAGATCGTAGTTGTTGGCAACTTTGACGCATGTATTGAGCTTGAGTTCAGTTTGTATGAGACATACAAGGTCACTGATCTTGAAAAAAATGAGATCATTGCAACGGTGAACTTAGCATTGCCAATGAATCGGGATACCACTGCTAAAAGTATTATCTTGTGGTGGAAGCTGAAAGGAGCCCCCACATTCCCCATCATGTCGCGCGTGGCGCGTTCGGTTTTGTGCATCCCTGCATCCAACTCCAAATCGGAGTCAAACTTTTCGGATGCAGAGAATACGCTAATCAAGAAGCGCTCCGAGCTGAAGCCAACGATAGTGAATGACCTTTTATTTGTCCGATCCAACCAAGACCTGGTGTAGGCGGGTAATACACATTACACAATTTTTTAGTACATGGGCGCAATTTGAATAGCATGGGTGGGCATGGGTGGGCATGGGTCATGCTATGTGTGGGCATGGTCTGGGTATGGGTGTAATTTAAAGGAAAATGTTGGGCTCTGCTACACACAACATGACCACCTTACTAGTCTCCATCCACAATGGTAATTCCTCCCCACCTTGAATTGCCAACAATTCTTCAAGCGGCTGACCCTTCAATTGATGAGGTAACATCCTCCAACCCTTTACAACACATCCCCATTCTCTAGATTTCTAATACTCCAATCCCACCACCACCTCTTCCTCCCTACAATCTCCAACCACTTTATATTCCTAGTTCTAGAATCAAAGAGCTTACTCACCCCTTATCTCAAGAATGGAAACCCATAGCAAACTATGTCTAGTATGGGTATGAACCTCTTCAAGACCATTATTTTTATTTGATTTTTTAAATAAATAAATAAATAATTAATTAATTTCCCAGATTGAGAGGGCATTTCAACATTTTCACATGCATCAATTAGAACATCGAAGGCATGTCGAAGCTCACTTTGTAACTCCGCATCTTTATTAAATTATTTTCAACTTGCGATTGCATCAATTCAGTCTCCATGACAACGTCATTGCCACATGTTTGAATTGTCTTCTCCAACACTACAAATTTTCTTGTCACCACCTTGTGCACTAGAATCATCTATCAATGTGTGATCATAATCACACTCCTCATCCTCCTTCATACTTCCAAATATGACTTGAATAAGTGACCCTATCATACAAGTACAAATGTTGTATATTTTCTAGAGGTCCTCCATACATGTACATAACTACGAGTTATATTTTGTGTAGCATATGTATATGTAGTACGGATGAGCTCAATTTGATACCCTTTTCATGCACTCACGTATACGTGTTATGAAGGGTGCACTCCTTGTGGCGAAGGTTCATAACTACGAGAGCATTTGTGATACATTGTGTAATATGTGTGTTGCTCATATAACTACTACTAAGAAATCTGATACTAAAAGTTTTTTGTTGCTTGAATGATAGTGACCATTTTTCGTACATGTTATATATGTAGAAGTATTTTTGTTGTACTTGTACTGATTCTCACCAAATTTTTTACATATTGTTATGAAACTTTGAAGAAAAGTATCCTAGAACGTTGCAATTTTGCGTCCGTTTATATAGGGAGGGAACATGAAAGGTTGAGTAATGTCACGTTCTCTTTCTCTGTGAATAATCTTAGTTTGTGGCACTTTGATTCCACAAGAAAAGTGGGTGATGCAGATTGTTGATTCAATTTCAAGTGGAAGAGAGGGAGAAGGCTTTACTAAACTCAGAAGAATGTAGAGCTTCATGGGCTGAGCTGAATGTTATATTTTGATTCTTCATTAGCTTTCCTTGATTTCAAAATGATAAGTTATATGTGGTGGGACTTCATAATAGTGGTTGTGTGGCATAGATGATGGCATCATGTAACCTATCAACCTTCCAGACCTAAAGTGGCACTAATTACACTAAATGGGGTATAGTGGTGCGAGAAACATCGTCTCAAAAAAGTTAGTTAACTATAGTGGTGTGAGAAGTGGCGCCTCAAAATAGTTAGTTAACTATATTTAACTATAGTGGGTGGACTGTATGGTAATAGTGCCCTATATATGCATATATCCCTGCCTTAGGCGACTCCGTCACGGAATTGCCAACTTTCTTAACAACTATAGTTAACTATAGTGGGGCAAGTGACGCTTATATGAACTAGAATTGATAAAAAGGTGATACTCTATATTCATATTATCGGTCAAACACGGTAACGCCCGAAAATGGACTTTCATTGTGCAATGGTTCAGTTGGGTTGTTTGTTGTGGATTCGTATGGGTTCGAGTCCCTCGATGGCATTGGTATTTTTTTTTCCTGCAGCCTGCTGATGAGAGTCGGCATCGTAGTTAACTACGGTATCATGTCGGCCTCATGGACCTATTTAACTATAGTGGTTGCAGAAGCGGGCCAGGTTGTGCAATAGTTAACTATAGTGATGAGCTATCGGATCGGCCTCATGGTCTAGTTAATTATAGTGATGCCCTAAACCAAGTACAAGAAAAGTAGTTAAAATAGTTAACTAGCGTAGTGGTATAAGGTCTACAACCTTCTACTACTAAGTAGGACATATATATAGGTTAGTACAAAAAGCATAGAGACTATTTGTCAGGGCCATGTTGTGCATATCGGAATAGAAACTCACAAACACATGAATTAAGGGCCACTTCACACACGAGCCAAGAGCCACAGCTATGAAATGGTGAGAGCCCAAAAGAAAGTGTCCAAAGGCCATCCCAGCACACCTCCAAAATCATGTAGTGTGGTCACGGATCCTCAAGTGTAGTGTGAAGTTATATGTGACCAGGCTCTCAACCAAATATTATTTCAGTGAATTTGTATTCAAATGGGTCCTCACACATGATATAATAGAATAAATCAATGGTGTTGAGCATTCGGAGTGCCATAGTCTCCCAATTTTGTGTTCAGCCTACCTCCAAGAGGTGGTTTTTAAAAACAGTCCACGTGACCATGAATAATGATCCATTACATGCTATGTAGGAATCCATGTAGACTTTACATCCATCTTGCATTTATATACTCCGTTGGTCCCTCAAGCGTAGTGTGAAGTGAACTTGGACTGCCTCCGCCTTTTCCACCAATGAGAATGCTTGAAGTGTAATGGTCATGGGCTCTCAGTCTCATGTGTGAAGTGGCCCTAAGGTATGCACTATGGGCAGATCTATAGTGAAGGATTTAAAAATTTTAGGGTTAGCTTGAGCCTTAAGGAGACAAGGTTTACTAGACATGTCTAACCTCTCACACGATTTGTTGTCGGAGCACCTCTTCCAACTTAGACTTAAGCATTGCATGTTGTAAAATGCTATTGAATTAAGGTTTTAATGGATATCCCCCCACAAGTAACCTCTCATCACTCTTTGATGTAACTCCCTACATGCTACTTAATAGATTATTTGAATAAAAAATAACTCTTACTACAATGGATTATGTTTACTATAGGTCTAAGGTTGCATTCCTAATATCACCGATCCAAATCATTGCAAAATATAGACATATTATTTCTAAGAATGTTTTCGACCTTGAAATCAGGTTTCCATGTTGATATTGAGTCTATACCATTAAAATTTTAAGCCTTTGTATCTTTTCCAGACATATTTCAAATAAGACAAACTTTGGTGCTTTGTAACTCCCTGCCAATTGCTAATAGAAAATCATTCATTTATTGTTATGATCTATGCTCGATACTTAGGGGCAGTTTACACTATGGACCACGAAGTTGGACCAGGGCGCTGGAAGAGCGTTGATTGGCTGCTGAACTCGTCCTAGGCCACTTTGGTTTACAATAAGGAAAAAATGGCAGAGGGACCATGGAGGTCGAGGTCCCCAAAATACTATTTTCAAGCCCTAATAAATGCACTGATACGGTTCAATGGATTTTGCAGTGAGAGAGGCAAGGTAGGAAAAAGGCAGGGGCCAATGGCAAAGAAATGCCATTATATTACTTTTTTGATGAATATTTTTGGGGAAAACTCTTCCCACCAGGGCAAGGCTCCCTTTTTCAACATCTATACGATGCAATGAATCCTTGATCATATCATAGCCCATGAGACATACCATTTCTTCCATGCCCTACCCCTTAAACTTGCTCCCACATGTTTCATCAAACAATGTGGGACATCTAGAACATAAGAATTTGAGTGCAAATTTGTTTTTTTTAGTCTACCAACTGAAATGATTGGAATTTTGGGGCTTGTAATATATCGTTGGAAAGGTCTTGAATATATCTTTCCAACGGTACATTACACGCCCCAAAACTCGTAAAAATTCAAGTTGAAAAAATGAGGAACATTTGTAGTCGTGTAGCGATTGTAAATCAAGGTGGTCAAAAGAACCGCAATGGGAAAACAATTGCGGTTCTTTTTTGCATAGTTCTCTACTACATTAAATAGGATATTTAGTGTTTGATACACTAAATATGAACGCATACACTAAATATCAATAAGCAACATCAAATGTAAACTTTGACACTAAATATCAACTAAGGTAATATGTGGAAGTTACATGTTTTAATTTAGTGTTAGTAAGGATATGAAAAAAAAATGATAAAAGGAGAATTCCAACATATCTTCTAGCATATCTTCTGACACTAATTATCAAAGAATTGAAAATTAGTGTTGAGGAAGGTATGGTGGTAACAACATTAAGTTCAAACAAACCCTAAATATGCTATTTAGTGTAGTGACAATACAAGGTGCATGTCACATGTAAATTACATTAAACATGTACAAATTAAATTGCTCATTTTTTGTGAGAAATCTGTGAGAAGATTTGCAAGCCACATCTTTGACACATTTAACAAGAAGTGAAGCCCAAGAGAAGACAAGAGAATGGTCAAACTTGATTTTCTTTTCTTTTCTTTTCTTTTCTTTTCTTTTCAAACTGCCCTTTCTGGACATGTATTACCAAAAAAATCAACACATTCACTTTTTGGTGCATGGTCATTCTTCTTGGTCCACATTCAGTTTACACCTAATGAGGGGCCCAAGGCTTTCAAAACTAATTGTTTAAGAAAGTTGGACCATGAAGTCGGACCACTGAAAAAGGCCCTCTTCCATGGTCGGACTTCATGGTCCATGGTGATGTTAACCGGCCCTTTTTTCGTGACGACTTCAACACATCTCTCTTAATTAAGATAAGTGAGTATATTTTGATTTGGCCTCTGTAATTGTGGATTTTTCCTCTTGCCCCTTGACCAAATAGTTATACCTATAAAGTGGACTTTGACTCTCATCAGATCTCACGGTTAGAAAGAAGCCGAGGACAAATCTGACACAAAATCTAGAATTTTGTACAACATTATTGAACATGTAAGTAACCAGAATTAGGGACTAATTAAAAAGGTCGAGAAATACAACCACTCGTAAGTTAAATATGGATATTGCTCAACTCCATGAATCTCTAAAGCTGATGCGCTTCAGAGCGATTGAGGAGAAGGACGAGCGCATGCAGCATTCAAGTCAAGTGAAGAGAAGATCGATGGACAGACAGACATACAGTAGTGTTTTGTACCAGAGTTCGGGAAGTTCTTGAAGCCTTAGTTAGTGGCTAATTGCCGGTAGTTGCTACGAAGGGTCGGATGTTTTCCCAATTTACATCGGCAAGAGTCGGTCTTTTGTAAAATCAATCGGCCAATTGCCTATATTTTCATATTTTCATTGGCCAATGTCCGATTAAATGGAATTCATATCGGCACTAATTGTTTAAAAAATGTATGGAAACTTATTAGAAACCATTTCTTAGTACAAAATCTTGAATAAGTGAAAAGAAAGGCATGTTTAAAACTTTGAATTTGAAGAGTTCATATCCTTAGTAGGAATTGCGGAGGATGGAGGCGGAGGCGAAGCGCGCATTGGGCGGAGGATGGAGGCGGAGCACTCTGTGGAGTAGCGGAGGATGGAGGCGCCGCCGCGGCACAAGTTGCCGTTCATCTTCAAAGCCTGGACCTGCATCCCTTGACACCTACTTGCACTCATATACCCATGCTCATGACCCGGAGGGTATCAGTTACCATTTCCCGGGTATCGGCCAGTATTTGGATACTTCTTCCGGTTGGAATCCAGTAGCTCACAAGAAGAATCGGCTACATTTCCAAGACATTTTCTGGTTCATCGGCTAATTGCCGGAGGATTGAAATTACAGTCGGATTGCCATCCGATGGTTGGAAATTTGGACCGGCCATGAGGGAAAATCCATCGGCTGATAATGAAGTAGCCGTCGGTTCTCCCCGACCATTGTTTTGTACGAATGGAAGTTACACTAATATATATATATATATACACACACCATGAAGCTGGATTAATTAATTAAGCCTGCTAGAAGTTGGAATGCTTGAATAATGAAGTCAACCTTCCTCCTTCAATGTGTCTACGTAATCAATCTAATTGCGTCGAAGTTGGCATCAATCGGCCTCTGATTAATTGATGCAATTAATCCTGAGATGAAGAAAACAAGTGCTCTGAAGTTCATCACCTCTGTCCCATTATCTACGATTGTGGTAGTTGTGTAACCTTCGTTACACAAAATATGATATTTAGTGTTCAATACACTAAATACGAACGCATACACTAAATATCAATAACCCTCGGTAAGTAAGTAACATTAAATGTAAACTCAAACGCTAAATATCAACTATGGTAATATGTGGAAGTTACATGTTCGAATTTAGTGTTAGTAAGGATATGAAAAGAAAAAAGGACATAACAAGGGAGGTGGCAGTATGGAAGGTGGCAACACATTTATGTCTAACACTAGTTGTCAAAAAGAATTGAAAATTAGTGTTGAGCATGGTAGGGTGGTAACAACACTAAATGTAGTCACACACTAAATACCATATTTTGTGTAGTGGTATCATCTATCTAGGTGACATATGTGATGAACTTTAGAGCCCTTGTGAAAGAGGGCGCATAATATACAATGGACCACTACCAGCATGTGAGTCTAGGCAGTTGTCTTGTGCGCGTAAAATGAACAATGCAAATCTACCCTAGTGATAGATTTGTTAAATTTGCAATAATGCAGGACAAGTTTCCAATGATGCATGATAATTGTCTTAGAGTTACATGCTTGTAATTTTTTTTTCATACTTCATAATGATTTAGAATATTATAAATAATTAGGTTGGTGAGCTTTATGTGGTCAATCTTCCTAAAGGGCACATACATTTGAGGATTGAATGGCAGGGCATGTACTTATGTATGGACGATGGGAAAACACATGTTACAAAGAACTTGGAACACTTCAAATAATATAGACATCATTCTAAGTTCATTTGTGCAGGGAATTGAACTCATCTGATCAGTTAGTAGACTCCTATAGCTTTTGCATCTCTATTCCAATCACTACAAAGATCATGTGGTCATCCCACCAGACCATGAGAACATTATTCAGTATTTTCACACAAAAGTAGGAAAAAGTGGTTGAAGTCATTGTCGTACCCATGTCATGGGGGGCTTACAAACATAGGCATGAGCATACATGCATATGGCAGGTACATACGGGGCATGGGGGGGGGGGGGGGCGGAGGCATATGGGCACGGGAGCATATGAAGTTGGGTTGACCTGGATATTAATTTATATGCATGGGAGCAATGGGGTGGAATGGACAAAAGGTTGCATGCATATCAAGTCATATGCACAGGTGCAACAAATTGTGACACCATGGGTCCAAGCTAGAACAGTCCAAGCTATACAACGGAAGATGTGATAATGGTGGTGGTGGTGGTGGCCATCGCCCCGTTGTTCCTTACCATTCTTGCTTTAAGGGCCACATGCCAAATTTCCAATTCCTTGATGATACATAGTGTCCATGTTACAAGTTCGATTTCACCTTATTTCGATGCTTAGCAATTTTGTACAAATTATCCAATGCCCTAAGAAAGAGTTTCAACCTTAATGTCCCATATGGACATCACATGATCCAAATGTGAAAATTTGAAAGGGTGGTTGAGTATGCAAATGAAATCATTTTTTGCACAAACATCTTCTGGCAACAGATGGCATATGTACTACTTGTGACCAAAAAAGCATTATTATTTTTAATCACAAATGTCTTCAATACTAGTGTGCAACCACTGGTGGAATGCAATAGAATCACAAAATCCTTGAAAAAAGAAGGTTTGTATGTCCAAATGTACCTCTCAAAAGAAATTTTTTTGTCAGCAATTGATGTAATTTACACATGTCTTGGATCATATAATGTTCCAGAATTTATTGAACCTATTTAACCCCTACATGCTCAAGTCTTCACATTCCTTTTTGGGCACCTCTAACACCAATGTTGAGTTTTTTTGTTATGTAGCAAAATAAGCTATGTTTTCTTCAGATCCAATTATAAGGATATGAACTATACTATCATATATGTTGTTTATGAAAATTTGAAGTCTATTGGATCACATTTTCTAGGTCAAGTTAACATATAAACATGGCCTTCATGTGCAGGGCAGCTTGAGAAAACTTTTTTATTTTTGTTTCATGACCAATTTGGTCATGCCACAAATTTTAGAAAGTTGGCAACATTGCCAAAATATGTTATTTGGATGACATGTTAGCTACTCCAAAAAAATTGGGTTGTTTTAAGCATATTTAGATGAAGTCCATCACCCTCAATATTGGAGGGGCCACATGAGGTCATTTTGGGAGTATTTCCCTTTTTCATAGAGCAAGCAACATGTACACTCAGTTTTTTTCATATCCATCTAGTCAAGTTGTGCCTAAGCATAAGATGTGAATTAAATTAATTCCAACAAATTGTGTCTATTATTTCAAAATAATTCAGCGTTTTTTTTTAATTATTTTGTGTTGGATTGGTTGTTAGCCCACGGTATGTATACCCTAAAAACCTATTTGCTCCTAAATATCATAAGTTAGTATGTAATTTCATTCGAGCTATCATTTCTTTTCATATTATCCAAACATGGTTGTTACATGTGGTTTGTTACAACTATGACTTTGTATTTAAACTACACCTTGATGGTGGTCCGTATAGTTTGGGAAGTGTTGGGTAGCTTGTTTGGAGTGATTGGCATGCCTTGGAACCTTGTGTGTAGGAGGTGGGTATGGTCCATTGGAGAGCTTGCCAGAGATGGAGTGTATTGTCTTACTTTGGCACTTGTGAAATTGGCAACAAGATGGTGCAGCAACTACAAGGGTATACTAGATAGGAAAGTTCATGAGGCACAATCTATTTCATGTTGTATAAATCTTACATATAGACATTTTTGTAGCTTGTAAAAAACTCTTAACAACAATAATTATGATGTGAGCCTTACTTGTCTTTATTAGGTCTCTACGAGGTTTCTATTGACTCACTCTTTGCAATAATTATTGATGGAACCTTAATTGAATATATGTTGTGAGGGTATTCACCAACAACCTTAATTCAATTCACCAACAACCTTAATTCAATTAATGTAAGGAACTTTTATCTAAAGGGGATGCTATTTGATGTCCATGCGGCAACATGCACGGCCATCCACTAGCATGGCTGAAAATAGGGAACACATTAAAGACTGCTATGGTCAACTATGCTACAAAGAACACGTGCACATTTGCAGTTGTTTGTCCCACAAGGAACACTTCTAACTTTTTCGAATGATCCTTCAACATTTGTCAATGCATTATGACTTGCCTTTGTGATTGTAAATCTTTATTTTATACAAGAGCGTATTTCAAGCTATATTTGAAATCAATGTGAATGTCTTGTGTATCCTTCAAATCTGACTCATAGACGTGTTTAGATTGTTTCTTTCATGTCTAATAAGGTGCAATTCAAAAGTGGATATGTTACAGTCCTTTAGGCCATTATTAATTATTGGTCAATTACCTCAAGTGAGCCTCCCTTCCCCTCCCACATGTCATAAAGCATGGGAATCACAAGATGAGAGCATAGAAGGGTGCAAGTTCATGGTTTAGAGTTTGTGCATATTTGATACGTGATATTGCTCAAATTTCTAAATATAGTAGGATGTCACAATTGTAACAATGTCACCTAAACGTGAAGGACATCCTTGGCATGTCAATTATGCTTCATAGCATCATACTCCTTCAAGTTGATTGAAGCAAAAAATAATAACAAAAATAAAATAAAAATTGTACTACCTTACACGTTTAGTACCTTGTCTTCATCCATGACATTATCCCAAATTATAAGACAACACCAATTTCACTAACTACCAAACACTGAGAGGCTCATCTTTGTCTCCACTTTGCGACTACAGGGTCTTTTAAAAACTGATTATAGTTGTGAATACATAGTACATGCATGCATACATAATACTTTTGAAGCCACTTATATAAGATGGGTAGTCATTAAGGGTGGGTATATACTAGGGTCCAATAGTAAGTGACTCTTATTGGTCGTAAGTGAAGCTTTGGACTCAAGGAGTTTACAATAGGGTCTGAGTTCAAATTGTTGAGCAAGGAAGTCATGTTGATGTGGCACTATTTTCTTGTCAAGTTTTGTCTGTCCCAATTAAAGAAATCATTCTTAGTTTGAGAACCTCATCTTTGATGTTGGATCCAAATTTTCAATCTTGTGTTACTTGAACTTAAAGTCTATTGAAGGGTGTTGTGGACCAGATTGCTCTGAACCTTGACTCTAAGGTAGGCAATCCCAAACCAACACATAACCCAAAACCAACCCTATGACTCATTGTCATAATTTGCAAACCCCCCAACTGTGTGATTATGGTAAAATATTATTCGTTCTAGGTGCACATACTTTGTAGCATGATAAGATAAGTTTCTAGTAGCAAGTCTTATGATAAATGCTAGATAACAAATAGCCAATAGATACTCCAACACTGAAGAATAATCATTTAAGGTCCAAAGCTAAGGTGCATGGAATGGTGCTTTGGACCCAAGTTTCTTGAACCTCAACCTAGGGTAGGCTTACCAAAAACCCTTATTATTATTATTATTATTATTATTATTTGGGGGGGGGGATTCTCTTATTTGAGAGCAAGAACCAAGTGTGTGTGGAACATTTAATTAGAAATCATGAACATAGAAATATTTCATGACCAAATAGTAATCTCATGTGACAATATGACAATTTTGAGCTCATCTATTAATTTCTCAGTTTTGTATACAAAAGTTTAATTGATGGAAAAAAATAGACCTACCATGTATAATATGCTCATGAAAAGTTCATCAAAGTATTACACAGGAGATGCCCAAGTATTGCTTCATAGATGAAAACATATGAATTTCTAGGGGTATGGTATACTTGGATGGAACAAACTCCTCATGTGAGAAAGCTTAGAGGGGTCTCTAGGTACACTTACCGCTCCCCAAGATTCATACTACCCAATTTATTATTATAAACTCGATGAAACCATATCCGTCTCATATGCACAGTTTAGAAGACAAACTCTCATGTTCACCTTCCACATGTCAAGGACCCACCCCAAATGCTTGACACATTCCTCTAGAAATGTAGTAACTTGCAACAAGGGTCAAAGGGGTGTCATGCCTACGACCAAATCTAGATCTTAGCAAGTGCAAGAGATGCTCTTTGTCCACGAGGTGAATGTATTTGCTATCACTTGATCGAAATCCATGATACTTCGAGCCTGATGCCATCCTGCTCATGAATGGCTTACTTTTTCTCCATGGGCATCTCTAACATTCTTGAACAACATGTGTTCAATTCTTGGGGGGGGGGGGGTAGTCATTGGTTGGAGTAGCAATATACGTGCGAACAAATGATAGGGTATTTTAAAAACATGGGGGCAAAAAAATATAAATGGACTTAAGAGTGATATAGGGTATCAAAAATGGCATTGGACATCTTTAAAGTACTATAGGGTATGGAATAATAGGTAATTTGGAATTATAAGTAATGCAAGCCATTTTTTTAAATACCCAAAGTATAAAATCACATAATGATAGCATGTGAAAAAAAGAAGAGAATTGAAAGTAATACCCCCCTAGAAAATAGTGGTTGTTCGCACCTATATCCTTAAATTTTTAACACACTGCCCCCCCCCCCCCCGAGGTTCAATTCCTCCTATCATAACATATTAGTACTAAAATTGAGTTTTGTAGAAGGTTTGGAGTATTGTGTTGAGGTAACATTTCCCATGTGTTCAACAAACAAGACAATACTCCAAACTCTCCACATAGTTGCTATCTTTTGGTAATTATGATAAGATGATTAAGGAACACCCAAAAATAAATTCATAAGAAAAGAAAAGAAATATAAGGAACAACCAAATACACAAAATTACGGCAACCAAAACATTTTTTTGGGCAACCATAAGACATTTTCTCTACCCATCATGCTTATAAAAGAATCTGTACTTGGAAAAGATCATGGGTCATAGGGTACTCTACAACTATGGACAATTGATACCTAGTCCATGATTAGGCCCATAAGCTTGCACATGAAATAAAATTTTCTGGACTACCTTGCCATTTCTTGTATTTTTAGAGTTGGACAAATGATAGAAAATTGGGGTCAGTGTCTTTGTATTGCCATTTTGGACACTACTACTCTTGGGCAGATCAGATTGCCACCCCAAAAGTAAATAGATTTAAAATTCAAAAAAAAATTACAAGTCATAGACAAAGTGTGTTCGCCTAATGCTTTAGCCTACACCATAGTTCAGATCCCACTCTATGTTGACATGTCGTCAATTGTTGTAGATTGCCATGTTATGAGTTGTGAATTTCTTCTAAAACTTAGTTGGTGAACTAATTTGGGTTGGCCCAGTACTTAAGTTTTAAATAATATGTTATATGTCCTTATGGGATCCCCACCCCCTACAAGTCCAAAGGCAATGCATATCCTAACATTAACACAATGTACCAATGCCATATTTTTCAAGTTCCCAAATGTATGATTGCCGTAGAAAGTGTTAGTTTTGAGTCTATGTACTTTAAAAATGTGAATTGGCCCTAGTACCTAGAAAGGGCATTTTCTCAAATCAATCGAAGTTCCTCATAATAATTGAACGTTTTGAAATGATTGGAGATGATCCTAATTAGATTTGTTTGACAACCTTATTGGCAACCTAAAGCACACACATGTTTCTTTGCACTTGACAACCTACAATATTGCAATGCGTTGTGCAAGGACCCCCAATATCATGCTAGAGATGTGGGTTTATTTGTCACATAAGATTTGGTTGCTTAGGTTACCCATGAACTTTAAAGCGCACAAAGAAGTACACATATTGATCTCTTGAGTGGAAGTACACTCTAACAAGTTACTCCGTCATCTTAGGGACTCTAGAGTTTGTGTAATCCAACCCTTGAAATGTCAAAGCTTTTAGCAGTTCTACATCAATTGTGCATTATCTTTTTTAATACCACTTAATGATATCTTCATTGAATAAATTCCGAGTTACTTTGTGGGAGTGTCAAGGAATATGGTTTTCGAAGAGAGCAAGCTATCAACATCTACCGAAAAGTCATCAATCATGATGTACATTCATGATTGATATATGATGTTATATATTATCAAAATATAATGTGTATGAGAAATTTAAGTTGTGCCATAAAAACGTTTAGGGGCTAACCTCCTTGAGGGGCATCTCCCTTGTAGGTATATGAGCCATGTCTAATAGAGAGGTATTGAAACGATAAAATAGGTGGATATTCATGGAATATTTCAAGTATTTGATAAATGTCCTTGGTTAGTATGCTATAAATATGTTGATTTAAAATAAATTACTTCTTTTGGATTTTATTCCACCCTATATTATTTATTACGTTGATCTTAACATCTTCAAAAAGGGTGATCTCCTTGGGATTAACTTAGCTCCATCCTCTTGACTTGCCTCCTCATTCTCCTCCAGATTCAAATTTATCTAGACACAAAAAGATCAATCTTGCCGTGCATAAGCAATGTGCTCCTAATGTAGACACTTTCAATCTCCTTTCCATATACAATTTACGTCATTGACTCCTATCATTTGAAAGAAATGGTTAGCACCTACAAATCATGAAGATTGTAGTTCCAAAGTTTGGAATAAGATCCAACATGCAAAAGTAATAAGAGATCAAAGTGACAATCATAAATTAATTATTTCCATTATACTATATATTGATCGGAATTGTAGAATGATGTTTTTGTTATGATGTTTTCAATTTCATTGTAATATGTGTCTTTTTGGTATCTATTTTAAACTACAAGCCTTGCCAAATACCTATATGCACTCAAAAATAAATGTGCGATTAAGAGAGTGATTAAGAAGTAGTGTATTTTTCTCACATACTACCTCATACCCTACATTACATAATAAATTATTATACATAAGGTTGGGACCGATGTTGGGATGGTATCATTTTCTTATGATACCGTTTGGATATCTATAAAATATGATGAGGATTGAAAATGGTATGTATATGTAAGGATAAATTTGCTTTTGAGATCATTCATATCTATATACCATGCAAGAACCCTCATATCTAGGTAAAATTGTCCTAGTATCAATACGGTTCAACATGGTATTTACTCAAACAATAAACTCGTATATAGGGAGTCTCTCACCTTGGTATACCCACCAAATATCAACACTTGACTGGTATTACAAAATTGATGCATGGGTAGGTTCTTTGATGCCATTGTTGATGTTGATGATGGATCCCAAAACATCACTAAATTAAGCTCCCCCTCCTGCACCCTACAATGTTCAAGATTGAAGCTCTCATATGAGTTTCATTTCGAAAGGCTCGAAAGTCTCAGCCCTTCAGCTGAAGGGTTCGTTCAAATCCGAGACGTCAATCCAAGAATATAGAAATGGAATACAAAACTCATATTAAATTTGTGCATGAGTTATATGGTGCATGTTTCTAGTACGATGTGAAGAATTAGGAATCAACCATCTTACTCCACTTCTTGTAGTGACAATGCCCTATGCTTGTTGGTTCATGTGGTGGGCAATTTATATTGAGGACTTGAAGTGATGTCTTTGTTTTCAATTTGGGATTGCATTTTGAAGGGTTGTTTTGTGAGAGGTATATTTTGAAGGGCCAAATCGTGTTTGAAGGGCATTGAAGACTTCAATCTTGAACACTGACACCCTACTTTATTATTAGAAAAGCTACTTTGACTTTATTTCAGTCCCAGCTCCCGACCTAAGAGCATCTCCACCCTTGGGCAGAAAGGCAGGCTCTCGAAATGCGCTTTGAAGGGCTCCAAGCATGCACTAAATTTTTTTAGGGTGGCACTCCCCCACCGTTACGTGCATACTAGCTCTTCAAGCCGAAAATGTCAGGAATATTCCCTATATTCCCAAAAGTGACACGATTCACTGAATCGCAAGTGGATGAGGCCCCGGAATGTGGGCGTAGCAAGAGCAACGCTCACCCGCGAGGATAGTGAGTGGAGCCAAAAGTTTGAAGAACCCTGGCAATCAAGGCCTCGGTGTTGGGGAGGGGTGGGGCAGGTTTTTCTCCAAGGCCGCGTTAAAGGGCTTGCCAAGTCCCTTTAACGCGGCAGGGTGATGATGCTCTAATGGAGAGGAAACTCGCACAGACTTGGCTTGCTAGTGCCGAGCTCCACCGTACCTGGGGCCCCATCAGAAGGGCATGTTTCAAATTTGATTGATTTAAGAATCTGGAGGCCAAGCTCGGATGTTCATCAATACTATCCATTTTTCTCAATACTATCCATTTTGCACACGTGACCCAACATAACAGGGACATTATTCCCGCACAGTGCAGCAGCTTGCTGAGCAATGGTATAACCATGCGTTCACCTCAGTGTCCAGGAAGTTTTTAAGCATAATCAGTCAAGATCCTAGTGATTCTAAATTGAACTGGTAACATGTTGACATCCTCCAGTTTTGCTTTATTCATTTGAGGTGGTATATTCTTTTATATATTCCTCTAAAACGATCAGTAATTCTCCTGAAGTCTCGAACCTCAACCGGTTATTCCTCAATCTCAACCGGTTCATCTGTAACTAAACACGGGTTCTTCCCGAGCACTGGTTCACCTATATACTGGTCCAACATTGGTGTCAACCCCCCTCTGCAGGGACTGAAATGTACATACTAAACAACAACAGGTAGATAGGAAAAGTAGTAGAAAGTAGGTGTACCATCCCTCAACGAAGAAACTTCTGCTCTTTGCTTGCGACAGCTCATTCCATGAGAGTCCTTCTCAATTCTATTTGCCGATTTAATATATAGAAGAGCCCAGAGCAATCGACAAACCTACTCCTCCTTTGGCGATTTCTACGCTGATTTGATGTTGATATGCTAGCGTGCCGAAGAATGATCATTGTGACAGTCCAGTAAATAATCTGGGAGTCTCAATCTTAATTAATCGAGACCAAAATTAGCCCTGGTGAGGAGGCTCGAATTTGTTGCAATTAGGTGTACTTTGTCCATCCCATTTTCCCTCATTACTGTACTTCTCATTTGGTGTTACCTCCTTTGTCCTTCTAAGGAAACTGATCATTGGGCCTCATGCTCCCCTTGCATTCAACCACACTAAAAATTAAACGAGCTGATGCCAATTTCCCACCAGTTCGTTACAGGAGGTGGTCATTTGGTGATCAACATTTTCACTCATAAACCTTGTCAATGAGCTAGTGAGTTATTTATTAAGGAAGAGTCAACTTATCTTGATACCTCCCTCTGATATAATCACGCCCATTAGTAGATCATTAAATTGATGTACATAGTGGTCACTCTCATTTAACATACCTGAAAGTCTCGTTTACTCTTAACTCCACTTTATTATCTGAGCGACTTCTTGGTCAACCATTCTTTGACTTCATCGTAGTTGAACTTGAATTAGAGATGAGTGCGACGCTGGTTTATTATACATGTAACTTCTGAAATGTGTAACTAAGAACATGATCCTTTGGATAGTATTAGTACAAAATGGCTCAGAAATGCAGATTCTGAGATCTCAAGGTCCGTGGGCTTTGTGTGGTCACTCTTGTTATTCGGACACCTATTTTTGAGTGGTTTAGAGTGGATATATATGTATCATAATGAGATGGGACTATGTGGTCAAAATATATTGATGACTATAGTTTCAGTCGGTAACACTATACTTTTATTTTGGAATCTAAGATGAAGTCTATATATTGTTTCTAAATGGATGAGGCAATTCTCAATTCGATTCAATGATCATTATTATATGTGAAGTTGGAGTTGATAAGGCCACACCCCTTGTGTATTCTCCTCCTTGAGATGTTGGGTGGTAAATGCAATTCATTTCATGAATACTATAATTTCTCTTTGTAATTGATGATATAGAATCCTCATCAAATTCTTTCCAAGTTGTTATGTGTATATATAAAGAAGTGTCACCTTCCAAGTCCGTGAAGCTCTTATCATCAATTAGAAAGTCACAATCCTAATGTAACTATTTTGTGTCATATATACAATCTCAAAATACCATATGTACCAATTTTGTGTGTAACAATTCCCACATTGGAATTCAGGATACATAAGATTTGTGGTGCAGTTGGTTTTTCTGGATCAAGGCGACACACCTCTTATATATGCATGAGTCGACTGGGCCCAAAGTGTGACATAGGCAAGGGCTAATTAAATGAGTCTGGTAGGACTCATAGGAGTCAATAATTTTGATATAATAAAAGCTCTCCTGAGGTGGGAGGGATGTCAGTGCAGTGGTGGCTGTGTGCTCCTTAAGTATAACAATAAACGACAGAGACTGATGGAAGTGACGATGATGATCATCATCATCGCTACTTAAGCTACTTACTTAACTTAAGTGTGAAGGTGATCGACCCCCCCCCCCTCCCCAGCCGCCATGAGTGGCAGACATAAGCAATATCTGATTCAGTCGGCCATGATACAACCACAACCGAAATGACAGACAGGTTACGGCGTTGATCCGGAGTAACCAACGACACCATACACACCGCCAACCTTTCCACTTCACTGAGTCACTGCCTCACTCACTCGTGCAGGAAAGGAGACCTGGAAAGAGATTGAATACCTAACTAACGATGATAATCATTGAGATTACTTACAGGCATGATGAGATCATGTTGATTGATCAGCTACAGACTACCTCCCCTGGACCCTCAACCCTCCCCTACCGGCCACCCTCAATCATCTCCTCCCGGCCATGACTCCCACCATTACTCGATCGAGTCAGCCATGAATACGACTCGGCCGCACGGGCGTCCTGATATGATGAGATTGTGATCGCGTCCCTCATCATATCGTATCAAGACGGTGGTGGTAGTAGTAGTAGTAGGTGGTGGTGGACTTTCAAATTGGACCAGGATAGCCCCATGGGGAAGAAGGAGAAGTAGTAGGAGATAGCTCAGTTTCAATATTCTGGTTAGCCCTAGCAGCTGAGCTTCAATTGTTATAGGGGTAATGACAGCCAGGGCGGTGGAATTATGGAAGGATGGAAGGAAGGGGAGGAAACGGAGGAGATTTTAAAGAGATAGATAGAGAGGGGGGGGGGGGGGAGGGAGAGCATTCTTCTAGCTAGGGCATGCAGCAGGCAGGCGGGGACAGAATGATAAGAAGGCGCCGGCAACCCAGCTCCCTGCCACTGTCAGCTGCCTTGCCTCCTGCCTGCCTGCCTCCCTCCCTGACTGACTGATCTCGCATCATAAGCTTACCCTACCTGCTTCTGGTTTTGCAGTAGTGCAGATGATGCAGAAGTAGGTCCAGTGGTGTGACCTCACTCGCTCAGTGGTGTTACTTAACACTGCAGTGTAAGTAGTGTGATCATCACAGGCTGAGTCCGGAGCTGAGAGGGGCAGGGCAGCAGGAGGCCACAGATTGAGGGAAAAGGCCAGGGGCAGTGGCCATGGGTAGGTAACATAACATAAACAGGCTGCACAGAGAGTGCAGAGCAGGAGAGGCCCGGAGTGGCTGCACCTGGGAGACTGTGCAGGCAGGCAGGGCCCAGGGAGGCCGCAGGGATAGACAAAGAAGCAGGCTACACAAACCAGGAAGAGAGAGAAGAGAGAAGAGGAAGAAAGTAAGGAAGAAAGAGAGATTGAAAATAAGAAAGAAAGGTGAGACTTTGATGTATGGCAGAGCTGCTGCAGGAGTGAGCACGCCCCAGTTGCAGAGGGGCTAGAGAGAGAGAGAGAGAGAGAAGAGGAGAGAAGAGTACTTACTTACACCAGCCTTGGCGCTACCCACAGGCCTTCCACACGGGGGCAGCGGGCACGCACCCTTTGTTGCTGCTGCTCCTGCTGCACCTAAAGTATAACCTACTAACCTTCCTGTCTATCAATCTGGTTGGTACTTGGTTGGACCCGCGGAGCGAGCTATCTGCTCGTCCTTTCTTTCCTTTCCTTCCCTTCCTTCCTTCCTTCCTGCCTGCCTGCAGCAGGTGGTTACACGCCTCGTCTTGGGTGGCATGCGGGAGTACTACTTACTACCCTTTCCACTTTTCAGTTTTCTCAGCAGCTGCTGCTGGCCCGAATTGGAGATTCGGGCTCACTGAGGGGAGCTTGGTGGGAGGGGTGGGAATGAAGAAGGAAGTGCTGGGGGTGGGGGAGCAGTTGCAGTTTGAGAAGAGCTTGTGGGAGGTGGTTGGGGCAGCAGCAGCACATGAAGAATATGGGGTGGGATATTATATGTTGTGTGGGTTTGGTGATAATGGCGATGCATGCTGAGGAGGAGCCGGAGAATGTTGATCAAATTAGACTATGTTGACGCGAGCATTAGCTTAGAGGAGTTGAGCAGCGAGCGAGCAAGAAATTGAGCGGGAGAGATGAAGATGTGGTGGCCCTGGATGTGTGGAGCGGTGGCGGTGGTTGTGTGCAGTTTGGCATTTGGGGGGGAGGGGGCTGACCCGTCGCAGATCGTGGACAGCTTGCCGGGGCAGCCTCGTGTGGGATTTAAGCAGTACGCGGGATACGTGACGGTGGACGATGTCAAAGGGCGGGCATTTTTCTACTGGTTTGTCCAAGCGGATCATAAGAAGTCGGCCTCGTTGCCCGTCTCTTTCTGGTTCAATGGAGGTCCGCCTTTGAACTCTTTCCTCCTCGATCACAGTGAGGAGTGAACATGAGCTTATGCTCTACCGCCGTAGATTTGGTGGTGAAAGCCATGGTAGAATGGGCTATTTTCTTCGTGCAATTTCCTTCAGATCGCACGAAGTTCCGAGGTTACTTTGTGAAGCTGTTCTCCTCGAAAGTGCTGGTTGGAGGATTCCTACTGATCAATACAAGATAAACGTCACCAACATCTCAAAATGAATCTGTGGAGCGAAGGGTTTCAGATTGATCTCTTTCAGAATGTTTTCACGCAAATATATATGTCATCAATAGGTGGCTCCTGATGACAAGATGCAATTGATGATGTCACAGGCCCAGGATGCTCTTCAATAGGAGCAGGTGCAATGTCGGAGCTGGGCCCTTTCTTCAACAAGAACGAGGGCGCTGGACTGGTTCGCAACAAACATGCATGGAATAGAGGTACACACATTCATTGTTCAGGAGTATGATGATGAGAAACTATGTCGCAGTCGTGTATGCGAGCATGAAATTTCCTACTCTAGTTCCTCCCTGCCTGAGATTAATTGCATCACAGAGAGACTGTTGACGTTTCCGTGTAAATAGAAATTCATCAGAACCGGCAGTAGTAGTGGGTTTCTGATTGTCCCCATGTTTGTTTATTAATTGTGATGATAAGCCAAGCTGGGCTACTTCCTGCTGGAAAGTTTGATCTTTATCAGTGTAGGTGTTTGAGTTGTCAACAGTTTCGAACATCGTCTTTGTGGATTCACCAGCGGGTGTGGGCTACTCCTACTCAAACACGACATCAGATTATGATTACTTCGACGATGAACTCACAGGTAAATGGTTTGACACGTAAACCCCACCGAAATGTACCCAGTTCCAAAATAACAGCTCCATCGGTAACCAAGAAAAACCTTCCTGCAAGCATCATAAGTCGATTCATTACTGGTCGAATAGAATTGGTAAAATATCTTTTGTAACTGGGAATCGCATATTATTGCAGCTGTGGATTCTCTTGCTTTCGTCGTCGGCTGGTTCACCAAGTTTCCAGAGTACCGGCACAATGATGTCTACCTTCTCGGAGAGAGTTACACAGGTATATATATACACATCCATGCCCGTTAATCGATTGAATGGGTCAATCATTTTTGCTACCTTAAAAACTACCGAACTAGCAGGACTTACTCGGCGATTGATTACACAATATGGAAGGAAAATTCTTAAGAGTTCATGTGACGTGACCAATACAGGTCATTATGCTCCAAATCTGGCGAAGAAGATCCTGTTACACAACGAGGTGCCTGGCAGCTTCCACATCAATCTCAAAGGTTTTATGGTAAATTTATATATACCTTTGTTCTACAAATCAACTGACTATCCCCATAATTCTGTCAATGTTTGTGGGTGACTGCATGCGTAAGTGTGAGTTGTTGTTCACAGATTTTGGACAAATGAATTGAGGTGGATAATATGTTGTGTCTGTGGAACCAGATAGGTAATCCTTGGACAGATTCATACTACGACAACAAGGGGGCAGTCGATTTCTGGTACTACCACTCTTTGATCTCGGATGAAACGTACGCGGAGATTCAGAAGAACTGCGACTACAAAGTGGAACCTGCAGTTGGATTCTCAAATAGTGCGGCTTGTCAAAATGCTGCCAACCATGCTTCCAATCTTGAAATGGCTGAGATTGACGCCTATAACATTTATGCTGGAAATTGCAACTCGGCCAGTGTAAATGACTCCAAGGTCACCAAGGTAGGCTGGAACTCAGATTGTATATTATATGCAGTTATTGCATTGTCACCTGTATCAAGGAAGCTGTCCAACATCAATAATGAATCTTCTAAGAAAAAACAATGCCAGAAGGTACTACTGTGAGCAGTTTTATATCAACTGTATACTAACAATCTAATGTGCCCAAAAACAAATCTGATTTTGCCCGGGAATTGTGATCTAACACATTGATGCTGTACAGACAAGACCAAGCTTCTTCCTGGGATTGAAAGACTCAAATTTCTGTTCCCCTGACACGACCACACCATACCTCAACTTGCCTGAAGTAAAAGCTGCACTTCATGCTCTACCTGGCATCAATTGGACGGAATGCAGGTGAGGAAATTTCATGGTCGTAGCTGCTGATGATGTATATAACTGAATGGAAAATTAAATACATGGCTACTCAGCTAATTCTGACGGGCGGAGTGCTGCTGGTTGTCATAATGTGCAGTTTGGTAATAAACAGTCAATACAGCGTGACAAGCGTCGTGCAGTCCATGCTACCTGTTTACAGATACCTTCTCACGAAGAACCTTAAAATTTGGATATACAGGTAAATGATGAAATCTCCAGAGCCGTTTTAACATTTGTGAAAAATTGCATTGGACTCAACAAGCAGCTTGAATTAGCGAATATAATACTGCAGGCAAGCTGTGAGCTGAAAACATCTGTACTTTTGCTTAATTACATTGCAGTGGAGACATAGATGGAGTGGTTCCCACGACGGGAACAAGATACTGGCTACGACAGCTTGGTCTTCCTGTTATGTCACCATGGTATCCTTGGAACCACACTACACAGGTATGATCATTTTACATTGGAAATTTTTCTTTCCACATTATACAAGATATGAATAAGATGATGTACGGATTTTCTACCCCGGGTTGTGGAATGCTGCTTGAGTTTGTATTTGAAAGAAGGAATGGATCACTGTGGATAATGTTTCCATCCCTCAGCACAATCCTTAATTTTTCATAGAAATCTGACTGAATTCTAGAAGTAAAGACTACCTCATTTTAAATTTCAGAATGTAATCTTTTCTGATGTCCGTGATGTCAACTTAGAATGTAATCTGTTTAGAATCGCATATTGTCAAAAAGATCACGGGAGAATATTGACATGTGATACTTATATAGCGAGCTTGGTCATGTGGCAGGTAGGAGGATGGACACAAGTCTACAAGGGTTTAACATTTGTGACGGTGAGGGATGCCGGTCATATGGTTCCAGCTGACAAACCTTCACAAGCTTTGCAAGTTTTTAGAAGATTTCTAGCTGGAACACCACTTCCTAAGTTCTAGCAATGAGGGTACTTTAGACAGTAGTCTGGAAAGTGTATGCAGTAGTTGTGGAATATATAGGCAGCAGGAGTCCAGGAGGTTCTGTTTCCTTGAAACCTCCCAAGTGGAGGTTTCTCTCTCAAACTCTACATATTTGGCTTTCACCCCATTCAAAACCTCAAAGGAGCACCATTCAAATAGCCACAAGGTCCAAGAAGTCACTTTCAATCAATTTTTCTCTTCAGAAAACACGGTTTCATGGGTACAATATTCCTAACTGTCAAGATGTTTTGAAGGGCTATTCGACCAATAAAACCATGTATTCTGAACCTCATGAGTTTCAAACACTATCTAAATTGCGTGTTATCTTTGACATATGCTTCATCCACCAGGTTTTACTTTTTGTTTTTAATGAGATCTTACTTTGCACTTGCACATGCATGTTGGGCAGAGTCTCTTTTTAGATACAGGTTACCTGTAAAGCTCAACTTGAACCCAACAATGCTTTAAACTCATCATGCTTTGACAATTTATATTCTTAACCTTATTGAAGAACCACATCATTTCAGGAATGCCACTTTTGAATGTATTCCCATCTCACTCCCATATCATGGACAAGAGGCTGTAAGACTTGTATGGCATGTAAGTGATAAAAGGTAGATGTGTGTTATTTAATCACTGTCCTCTCTGCACCCACTACTCATAGAATACAAAATATGCAATTAGTCCGAGATGATTAGCAAATCTAAACCATGCCCATAGATATTTGCCTTATAATTTCTGGAGCTCATATGAATATCTTATTCATTTTCAAAGTGTAGAATCCCCTGCTCTTTAAGTGGTCAGATAGCTCCCCCTATTCATGTTGACTATTAGGCCTAGAATGGTTAGCATATTCTGAGAACATGGTCCAATCTCTTTTAAACAAATATCTCTTTGGTATTTGTTCTTAGATCCACACCTGAACTCATACGACTCAAATTTATGTGTCCAGATTATTGGTGTGCTGGAATCAGGCACGTCTACCTTAGTAACAGCAGATGATGGTCTTTGAATGTGTTGGTTGAGGATCGACCCAGCTTTTAGGATAAACTGATGACATTCATTTCCAAAGCACATGGTGCATGACATTGAGCAAGACATCAGAAACCCTCAAAATTAATAGTTGCTTCAACCCTCATTTTGAACAGGTGCATGCTCATACAAGATTTCATAGATCGGAGATTGGCAAATCAAAAGTGAGTGTCCTATTTCCTGAAGATAATAGGCTATGGTTAGATCTGTCATGCTTGTCGAGGCTCTGATAAGGAGGTAATGGACTTCAGTTCTTGATTTCAAACATTTTGGGACCAAGATATTATTTATGAAAGTTAAGATCGGGTGGAGATAAAAAGTGGTTACTTAGGCTCCCCAATGCAAAGAGCGTCACTACTAGCATATATGGTTCTTGTCCAGTTTCACCCCAGTAACTCCCAGGTGCGTGGGTCATACTGCAACTTGCTCCAAATAATGAGGGACAAAGTGTGCACATTGAGTGCATCGACTATAAGGATCCATTGCAACTGGAAATAATAATAAATGAGGTCATTAAAAGCTCTGTGTAGATGTGCATGCAAGGTAATTTCACGATCGCCCACCTGGAAAACCTCAATTTTCCCATTTTTCAGAGTGAATAGGTTTAGGATACATTATGCATAAGGCCTCTGCATATTGATAACATACCTCAAACGAGGAAGACCAAGAGAACTAGCACAGCGGCCCATAACCATCAAACACAACATGGTCATGTACATGCTCTGTGGCCATACATCACAACATTTGTCAATTTTGTAATCTTCAAATCCAGCCTTTATTTCAAAATTTGCAAAAATTCTTTACTGCTTGCATAAAAACTCAAGAGAACTAGCAAATCGGCTCATAACCATCAAAGACAACATGGTCATGTACATGCTCTATGGCCACACATCACAAAATTTGTCAATTTTGTAATCTTCAAATCCAGCCTTTACTTCAAAATTTGCAAAAATCCTTTGCTGCTTGCATAGAAACCCAAGAGAACTAGCAAATCGGCCCATAACCGTCAAACACAACATGGTCATGTACATGTTGTGTGGCCATACATCACAACATTTGCCAATCTTGTAATCTTCAAATCCAGCCTTTACTTCAAAATTTGCAAAAACCCTTTGTTGCTTGCATAAAAACATGGCCATGGCCATGGCCACGATATAGACGGCTAGTCAACCCATTATACTAGCTGTCACTACTGATGCCAAAGTCTACATGAAGACTTTTGCTTGCCGAGACATTACTTATGCATTTTCACTCAAATCATAACTACATCATCATAAGCTCATTCCAAGGGCCCACAAATTATACTTTACTCCCCACTACAATTAAATGTTGGTGGCACAACCACTTGGCCTACACACATGGAGCTACCAACTACATACCACAGAAGGCGGCCTTCCCGTTTAGTGCTTGAAGTTCGGCTTCTGATTCATTTGAAGGAATTTGCTGGGCCACATAATTTCATACCCAATGCCCCATCGAATGTTCCAAGTGTAGGGTCAATGTTCGTTCAAAGTAGTAGACCTACTCCCTCCTTCGTCTACTTGGTCACGATCGATGTAACCATAGACTGCGCTTCATGGAGATAATCTAAAGCATCCTCACCTTCCAAAACAAAATGCTTGCCAACCCGGCCTTTTCTCACAATCTCAGTGCCAGACTGTGGGTGCAATAGCAGCGGGGGGGGGGGGGGGGGTGCAGTTCTCTACCACAATAGCATTTGATGCAAGGTGAGCACTTGATGAATACCCTGACCAACCAAAGATTGAGATTTGGCTTACAAACCCCTCCCAATATTTAGGCATTCTAGGAAGCAAACATCAATGCACAATTTAGTTGAAGAAGATCAAATTACAATTGATGCCAGAATCACCGTCACAACAAAACCTCCTAGCCACAATTTTCTACATCCTTGTTATTCACAAGGTACCAGGCCCCATTTGATGGCAAATTTTTACATCTCATTTTCTTGCCTCCCTACACCATTGACATTTCTTGCTTTCATTGATTTCTCCAAAACTTCAATCACTTCCAGCACAAATTTCAATGTCTTTTTTCTTTTTTCAAAAAAGCAACAAACTCCAACAATGTCATGCTACCCATGACATAACCAACCAACAAAATTCATCGTGATCAATTCGTTCATTGACATCATGGATTATTTGCACAGATCAAGCATAAAAACATGAGTGAACCACATTGCCAAGAAATCTATCATCCCACCCTTTGCATTCTTCCCCTTTCCTTGGGATGAAGAGCTAGGGAGTCATGGCACATCCCCGAATTGGTGCAAGTTGCCTTGGACACCTTTGGGTACATTTCCATGCATTACTAGTGAAAGGTTTTGCTCAAGCCTTTATTATCAAGAAAAGACAATACTATGCATGGCTTCCAGATCATCGCAGTTTACAAAAAGTGTTTGCAAGGTCCTCACAGGGCAGCTTTGTCAAGCTTGGCACATGTTCACCTCAGGCAGGCATCAACCACTTTGATGGTTTAGTTGGGCCATTTTGAATATCAAGTGGGTACTCGTTTTCAAGGATTCAGGTAGGGCTACCTTAAGGTGACGCCTTCATCAACAGGTCGCATAGCTCCTTCATTGTTTCCTCCAACACCATAACCATTTCCACAAGCTTCTTTGAGTCCAACCTGCATTCACCCCTCGAGAAGAACAAAGAAAAATACAAATACAAATACAAAATGTAGTTTTTTTGTAAGCAAACATTCAATTTGTGCACAAATTCTCATACACATCAAATCCCATGACATAGGATGTCATCTAACTTGCGTATAAATTTCACTTTACTGAAACTAATCCTCTTCACATGTGAATGTGGTTCAATCATTGTTCAATGTCATACTATAACAATCAAGTATAATCAATGGACCATGGCCAACATAAACCCATCTGAACCTAAAAAATAAATAGAATAGGCATGAAGGTAGGCGTACAAATTTAACACTATCTTACCTTCTCTAAGATTGTGTGTCCCCCCAATGTGTGCCGTATGGTTCAAAGTTGTTGTTTATTTCAAAATTACTGAAGCTCTTATCCCATTGTTACGGCCTTGACCACATCCAAGGTATGGAGTCACTTCATCATCAGTTTCTATGTTCCCAGTTAAGTTTCGTGAAATACAAGCCATCGCCCAAAAATGAAGAGACATTACATCATTGTCTGTACGACAATGTATACATCACTAAATCAAGACTCGAATGAAAACACAAACCAGCAATGTGTCTCATAACAAAGCATCTTCCTTCCTGACACTTAAATTCTTTTCCGTTCCCACATACGCTCAAACACTAATCATGCACTTGAAATGGGGTGATCATCCTTAGTATTCCAAAACGTGTGTTCTAATCAATCATCGGGACTCATGTTTAGATGTCGTTTATGATCATCATCTGTGATCGACCCAATATTTGTGTCGATAATGCATCTCACTATTGTACGATCTTCATGGATCGGATATAAAAATTGCCGAATGTTGCATTATTTTGGCGTGGACTAACAAATTTTTTCATGAGTTCAGCATTATAAAGGAAATATCTAAGGTCAATATTACGGATATATAAGAAACATGAACTAAACACAAAATGGTCTCAAAAAATTAGCTGCCAAAGGACAAATTTTTTTTTTTATAAAAAAAACACAAGAATTTGAACAATGATTGATTATAAATATGTTTCACAACTTGTATTGGTAAGATTCAAGATTCCCTCGATTCGCCTCCTATTCATATTAGCCATAAATGGTAGAAATTTTGTGAACTATCTAAAACACTAACCCAATATTCATTAAAATGAGAGGTTTCCAGTGAATTGGGAGTTTGTAAAGCAAACTATTACTCCAAGAATGATGTGAAAACCACTGGAAAGTTGTAGAGGTCAAGTAAAAACATAACATTTGATCAAGAAATATCAACTGGAAAGATCACAATGACCAAATTTTATTTATAATCTACATCGATTAGTTCAAAAACTTACATAATACCATGACGGGTGTGTTATAGTTGCCATGAGTACGATTCATGGCAGCATTGTGTCCTATATAGTATCCGCAAAATGCTATTATCTATGTAGAATATACTTAGAATCTATAATGTGAGCAAAAACTACATGTGTGATTTACTCTTGAGCATCTCCATTGCCTTCATAATCTCTAGCCCTCTACTGTAGCCATTATCAACTTTCTTGTACTGGCGTAGCTGTTGTAGCTTCTACATTTGTATGAACTTTCGGTCCCATGCATCAAGACATAGAGGATTGCATCAGGTCGGTGGTCCGCCTTCGTGGGTCTTTGTCTTCCGTACACCTAAGGATTGGACACGTGGACGTGGAAGTGCCGGTGCTTGAGAAGGGACTTGGACTATCTCTTCATGTGACACTTCGGGCACGGCAGATCCCATCCCTACCACAGAAATCAACTTTCCAAAATCCTCGAACAACTTCCTCTGCGGTACTCTCTCAGAAGCAGAAGGCGACCTACGGGAGGTAGTGGGATCCCTAGACCGGAGAGGCGAAGGAGAATAAGATTTACGCAAACGATGGGCCCCATTTGGTGGAGTATCCACCACACCATCTTCCACGGGCTTGGTAGAAAAATCCATTGTAGAATTGGCAGTTGTTGCGGAGCAAAGAAAGTTACCGGTACTGAGAATTGCATTTTGACCATACTCCAAGAAGAAATCATCCGATGCTACACATGGAAGGATAGCCCTCTGGGGAACCAAGGTCGATGGAAGAAAATTCGGGAAAAATAATACATTTACATCAAATTCAAACAAATATCAAAGGACAATCACACATCAAGTATTGACTATACACAAACATAAAATATCCACAATATTAGATTGAGCCAACCTAATCAACAACATAATTTTTGTAAATCATAATGCACTAAGTTTGAATATTACATGAATTACAAATTTACACATGATGGAAAATGATATCACGCGAGCTATATAAGCGAGGACCTATCCTAAGCTTGCAGAGAGTCTAACAACTCCCATCTCATACTTGCAGTTACGAGGGCACATCATGCACTTTTGTCATTTTCTTCAAAAGGGTTGATGGACGAGAAATCGTCAATTCTAGAAGACTGACATCTTGAATTGACGTGTCATCGTTTAGAATAGAAGGTACAATCGGCACATTTATACTAGTGGATGGTGGTGCAAGAAGAATTTTGGGAGCCAGAGAAAGGAAAGATGTACTAGGATCATTCAAGTCATTGACATGGCCTGCAAATTGAAAACATTATGAAGATATTTGTGAGAACATCGTACATTTGGCCATTAAGTATTGAGAATTAAAATACAAAATTGATTTTGGAAATTAAAAATTCCATGGTTGATCCACTTGAGGTTCTGTTTCAACACAAAATGTATCTTGCCTACCGAACTCTACAACTATGTTCAAGTTATGATACAAATAAGGTTGAGCTGCTTTTAGAATCTATGCAATGAGACCGAGATATCATATAGGACAACCTGTAGAGGTGTGTGTGCCGGATGAAGGAGAATTGTGCGTGACTAACTCAACGGGCTCTACATTCATTAGACGGATGTCCTCATCGGGTGGAGTTGTTGTCATTGTGGACTGAGCACCAAGTATCGCCCCATCAATTTCCTGGACTTCAGCAATGGCTGGTGAGGCATGAGTCTCGAGGAAGCTCTCTGACGGAAGAATAGAAGGAGACACCACAATTGTATTCATAGGCGCAGGTGCAATCACAGGATGAAGAATTGGAGAAGGAAGTCCCATGACATAAGGAACAGGAGCTAGAACCACCGAAGGAGGAAGAGCGCGACCAGATTCAGCCAAGCTTGAATCCCCACTATGCATAGATTTTGAGGTCTAACCTTAGATCATCAATGGGTTGGAGGTTGCATTTGGAAGCAAATAAACAAGTTGAAATATAGCTTTCAACTGGTTCATGATGGCATCATGATAGCTGTCTAACTTATTGTCATCATGCATTGTTGAAGTTCATCCATTCGCTTGTTGGTTTGGGCATACATTGCAAAACTCTGTGCTCGGTCGTGTAGTCTCTCCTCTATCAAGATCTCAATTTGAGCCTACATGTCGTCCCGGTCATCTATGGCCCTCTTCCGCTTCTTTTCTATTGTAAGTGGCGGTGACATGCTCAATGGCTGTATATTAACGGGCTAAAACGACGACGCCGACGATCCACGTACACTTTGAAAGAGATTCACAGGCGGCGTACATTGTTGTTTATGATCCTTATCAAACTCCATATTGTCCTCTTCCGATGATAAATTCATGCTCTCACGACGAGATATTTTTGTTTGACCCGGCGGAGTGTAAGGCAAATCCCGCTCATATTTAGACTTAGATTTCTTTCTTGATGACAAAGGTGTAGATGACCCAACAGACTTACTACTATATTTTTCCTCATCCACAAAGTATTCCTTTGGCAAGAAATCATTTTTGTCCAAGGAATTAAACAGATATGCAATATCAGCCCACTACTGAGACTCGTTTGAGGTCCCCACAACGAAGACGTTGAGACCCAATATTGGCAGATGAATCACAACAACAACTTATCGAAAGCTCACATTTGTCGAAGCGAATGATAACCAGGAGTCAAATTAGGTCACTAAAGAAATGACAAATGTAATATAACGTTGAGTCTACCTAAACAACTAATACCATTGCGGCACAAATGAACTTCGCTCTAACAAATAACGACATAACACCCATCCTACCAACGCAAAATCTTCTTAGAATATTCAAATAGAACTCCATCCTAAGTTTCATGTTGTGTATCATGTACTTCAACTCATTGTACGCCCTGGGCTTGTTGAAGACGTCCGTATCCGGAGCACGGTATGTTGGTTTTGGAGTATGGATTGAATTGTTTGTCTTATTCTGTAAAAATGAAACATACACAATCTCTATTGCTTTGCTCTTACTGGAAGACTAGTCTTCCATACGCTCATGCCTTGCGGGTCAATAGTCTACGTAATCAATCCGATAATCCTTCAGACCCTCGTGGCTCTCTACAAAATTTTGAACCTACACGTGCTCCACCATACCTAAGCAAATAAACAACCAAACCGGGATATTTTCTAGCATATTATTTTTTCTTCTTGAAGGATGACATTGTTGCGTAGAAGTATGACATCATTGGCGTATTATTCCCCTTGTTGAGAACCACCGGTGTGAATCGGAAATTGATGATTCCAAAGTTTATATCACCTACGGTGCTATTCGTGAAACAAGTTTCCGGTCTTTGGTTTCCAACTTGTCTTCTCATTAAATTTCAACATCATGTCTGGGTCGCAGAGTTCCCCATGGGTAACACTAAAAATGACTTCACTCCACACATTCAAGACATCAACCGGAATTGTTATAATCTTCAGCTCATTAGTAAGTTTGAAATTATCTTCAGTGTTTTTTTTCCTTTTATGTTTTCCACGATTTTACTACATCTAACAAAGCAAAGCGGCACTTCATTGTTTTCGTGAATTCTTGGTGACAACATAATCAAACTATTGGTTTTCATTTAGATTGTGCCAACCTCAATAATTACATCTTTTAACATGTGACTAAACCGAATGATGAACGCGAATTAAAAGAATTCACTAATAGTGCCCAAATGCGCTCTCCTTAAATTTAACTGTGTTTCTTCTCATATCCGCATTACACCAAGTATTCAAAAGCGTTCCAACTGGAGTAGCATTTTTTGAATTTTGTAGTTTTTCCATCTTCTCCAACCAAAAATATTTGTTGACCATGATGGTATCATGGTTATAAAATGGTTGACACTGTTATAGTAAGCCAATATGCTCACTATAAATGCCTAATTACACTAGTAGGTTGAAGTTCTATATAGTTGCTTCGATAATATTCAAAAGCTTTAATTCTTAAAGGTTCTTAGAAATTGATTCTAAAAATTTCTAAAAATATATATTTTTTAAAAACCATTTTTTTAATTTATAAATTTATAAATTTTATTACATATAAAAAAATAAAAAAATACATTTCATAAAATTGAGGCATTTATAAAATATAAAATATTTATAGATTGTTTATACCCATATAAATATGGATTCTTAGATATTTAAAGAAATCATAAAATACCATCGCATCAAGCACTTAAAGTGCAAAATTAAAAATATACATTACATTTTATTCATAAATAATATTAGACTAATATTTTCTAATTATCAAAACGTATTCGACTTAATATTATCAAAACATTAGATTATTTGAACACCAAATCCTCACTTTAGATTATTAATATTTTGTATTAGTATATATATATATTTCAATTATAACCGAAAATTTGTATTAATTGAATTATATATTATATATTTATATAGGTCTTGTAAGCCTATAATGTGCAACCTAATGTAAAGATAATTTATATAAAGTTCAATAATTTTTTCATGTTATTTATGAATATTTTTTTGAATATTTTTCCTTCATTTTCATATTAATCATACTTGAATATAGTATACATGAGGCTCATGAATTAAAAAATAAGAAACAATTTTTATTTTTTTTACATGTATAATAAAATAATTTATTTATTAGACATAAAATTTTAAAAAATGTATGACAAAACTAGTAGATGAAACTAGTAGTGTATAGTACATTATCGTAAAATTTTATTGTTATTATAGATTATGTAGAATTTAAAATGTAGATTTTTTACAACTTTTGCTGTCAAACAATAAAATTTTGTCAGAAGCAAAAAAAATAACGTCTTAAAAAATAAAACAAAATATTCTAACTTTCGTATTTTTTTTAAAACAATGTGCAAAAATAATTAAATGAAATTTCAGGAATTATTTTGTTAATAATCTATTTTCGTCTTGTTTTGATTTTTATAATTATTTGTATAGCTTGTATATTTTCATTTTTCAATGTATGATTAAAAGTAGTATTAATATTTGTTTGATTGTTGTTAATTTAAAATACCAAGCTATAAATTGAACCATTAAATTTTTGCTGATAAAATAAATGTGAAAGTTATTATTGATAGATTTGATGACCTTCCTCCTGAACAAGAATATTTTCAATATTAGATAATCAAGGTTGTTTATTTGAATTTTGAAGAACTCTGAACTCTGAAAAATTTTCTTATAAAGATAAGAAGAAGAAAAATGTTCATATGGGTCATACAAATATAGGTTTCATTTAAATGATCATATGAAAAAAATTAGGAATCAAATGAAAATGTATGACTGCAAATAATAACTTCAATTATTAAATGACATTGTAAGAAATCCTATAATATTATATAAGCATTTTTCTTTTTTAAATTATTTAATACTAATGTTATTTTTTATTTTTTTCCTTCGTAATAAGACCATAATAGAGAAAAGGAAGTGGATTTTTCCTTCCATAAATCTTCACAACAACATTTATGAAATGGAAAATGCGACTAGCATAAAGAATATTGAGATAGCTCGTGAGATTTATAAATCTAAATGTTTCAATGACATTGAAAATAAAATTATTAAAAAAAATACAAGAAGATGACAAAGAAAAAAAATTATGAGTATATAAATTAAATATGATGGAAAATTTTTAAAAAAATAATAATAATCAAAACGAAGAAAAATTTGTAACAAAGAAGACCAATTAGTTTTAAACTTCCATAGAATTCAATAAATTATTTTTTTATGATTGAATCATCAATATATCTTATGATGCAATTTTTATAATTGTACCATCTTACTTTTGACAATGTTTTATTATATGTAAGAAAATTTGAATGTGTGGTTTCTTTTTAATTTCTAAATACAAAGAAATTCATGAATTCGTGAAGAAAATTATATAAGGTAAAAGTAATGAGGGTTTTTTATATGAGGTTAGAAATGTTGTAATATTTCCAATAAGATCTTAATACTATAATAGCCATCTTAAAAAAATAGACATAAAATTACAATATTATTTTCCATTCATAATGGATATTATCAAATGGTTTAAATGTTTTGAAAGTTATATATTTATTATCAAATATTTTTGTAAATATTTTGAAAGTTGTATATTTGTTCTTATAATTCATTATGTGACATCTAGTATATTATCTTTTATGCACATTTTATTCCATGACATTTAGTATAATTACAAATTATATTAAAATATATATTATACTTATATATATGCAAATTATTGAAAACTTTAAAATTATTTTTATTCTTCTCTAAGATATTTTGTAATAAGTTAACAAAAATTTATCTATCTAAAGCACTATGAGGTTTTTTTTTCAAAGAATACATCGTTAGCATTGTTTGTTTACGCAAATCTGTTTATTTGTAATAGAATTTTCTAAACCAATATCAACTATAACAAAAATAGCTTAAGGGATACGCTGTTTGTCTCTATTTAAACTGCAATTCTTTAAACATTAAAGATAATTTGTGTCATCATTGCTTCCACTTCTTATAGAAGTAGATAACCACATTTTTTTGTTTTTTCTCTAACGTGATATTATATTTTTTTGATAGCCAAATAATTTTCTTAAAGGTTGGATAAGAATATTATTAACATCTCCACCTATATTTGTGGCATCTTTGATATGCTTCTCCTTTGTCGTTCATAATAACGTTATTGTTGATGTTATCTTCACAATCATAAACATTACCATTTTCAAATAGTTTTATTGATACACTTAATTCAAACAAGGCCTCAATTCCACCATGAATGCATCTATATACATACCAAAAAATTCTAACATAACACCTTATAAAATATCAGAAATTATTTTAATAAGGAGAAGTTGGTTTTTGCACATGTACATTCTAATACACTACTTAGAAAAACATTAGACATACAAGGCGTAGGGAATCAATGATATCATACCAACGTCCTGGAACACATTGTAATTATATATGTTATCCTTCCGAATGTGCTACATGATGACGAATGTGCTCCAATGGAATAATTTTTCTTTTAAAATGTCATTAGCCATGATCTTTTCTAATCGCTTATTAAGATAAAAATCTTTTGATTTTTTACTGAATTATACATGTAGTGTGTAATTATAAGCGGAGTTAAACGCCACACTAAGTAATCTATTCTACGACCTCGAAGTTGATGGTTGTCAATCTTCATCCACCGTTTCAGAGCTGCATAATAAGATTCAATATTTGTGTGTTTTGGTTTGAGTGTGAATTCCGATGGTGACCCACAAGATACATCTTTTTAAAATACAAATCATTTAAAAAAATCAATTTTTATATTTTTATAAGGAATATGATACAATAAAAGAGTAAACATCATAAAATAAATAAGGGAATGAGATTTGAAATTAAAATAGATAGGCAATGACAGTCAAAATTGACTTTGATGGTCATAGTGTACGTCAATGAATTGTTCTATTTTTTCCACATATAAAAAAACTTGAACAATTTCTCCTTAATTATATGAACTTATTTCAAGAAATCCTCTTCTTTCTCCTTGTATTCAATAAGAAGATATGTGACAATATGCATTTTTTTGTTAACTAGATCCTTCAACATATCCAAATTAGGTATATTTGACCAATTGTGGTTTCTCCAATTCTTCAAAACATAGAAAACACATAAATAAATGAAAACCCCGTTTTCAAGCCATGTTCGCTTTATTGTATTCCTTAGATAATCTGCATCATAAACAGTGAAGGAAGACAGAAAAAAAACTCCTCCCTATCTCTATGGAGGTGCCTTCGTAATAGCTTTAGCCACATAATAAAATCTTCTTTTATCATTCAGCTAATGAGCACCCAAGCTATGGGAATTTCATTCTTCAGTCATCAAACATCAATAATGAAAATTATGGATACTTCGATACATTGGTTCCAAATATTGCATCCATTGTAGTGGCTCTTTTGTGTCCATATTTGAACATCATTTATTTTTGTTATGATGTTTGTATACCTAGAATAAAAAGAATAATTTATAACATCATCATTTTTATGCCATATGAAAAGGTCATCTAGGTATTTCAAAGCTATATTTTTCACACTGTCTAATTCATTATGGTGGCGGCGTCATACTCCCATTTTCAATATGTTTTTATAATAAGCAATATCCTTAAGCTGAACAAAATCATCATGTATGTCTAGGCATTTCATCTTCCTCCATTGAATTCAGTTTTGCATGTGCTCTTCATAAACTTGTTTAGTAGTAAATCCCTTACCCAATTGTGTCTTCAGCCAAGCTTTCAATTCTTGTAACATCCCTGTCGAATCTGATAAGTCTATACCCAATCCAACGGTATAGATGTTTACATAAACTTCGCTTACTCAAACCCTTAAGAAACATTCTCAAATTGGACGACTACATCCTCTTAGGCATTTAGAGGTTAACGAGAACCCCTATTGATTGATGCATCTTGGTGTAGCACAAAAAAAATTATGACATTGTCTCCAATAAAGATACAAAATACCAACATTGGGTTGATATTCACAACATCTTGGTGCACTCATGTCATATGGAGTGTTGATTGTCATGGTTGTAATTATATCTTTGGTTGGGTCTTAACACATATCGAGGGAGTAATACTAAACACATGCATTCTTTAAGTTGGTTGCAAATTTATCACAATTTAATCTCACTACATTGATTATTCCAATTAGTGTGTGTTGCTATTTGGAGTTATGCAATGCAATAACATCTTACTCAAGAGTTCAATCTTTACTCATGAAAGTTTAATAGGTTGTTCGGACAGTAAATCACATTAATCACTTTCCTTGGTAAAATGCTACATTCTCATTGAATAGTTACAATATTGCATAACTCACATTAAATACTTATAGCATTGTGTAACTCCAAATAATAACACGCACTTATTGGGATATTTAGTGTAGACTAATTTAGGGTCTCTTGCCCTAATTTGAGAATTATTTCGCGTAAAACACTAATAATCAACATTCTCACCCTCTCCTCTCTTGATTTCACCATCTCCTTGATGGATGTTGCGAACATTCTTATGTTGAAACTATATTATTTTGAATTTTAATGTATATCTTCATAGTGGCCCACAATCGGAATCTATTTGAATGCACCATTGCATAGGTCTCTCAAAAGACATTGTGCATCAATAAGGGGCTATTTACACCATGGACCATGAAGTCGTCCCAAGGACTTATAAAATTTGTGATTGATTGTTGAACAAGTCTTGGAACCACTTTGGTTTACACCAAGGAAAAAATGTCAAAATGTCCATGGAGTTCGAGGCGTCCAAAAGCCATATTTTGAGGCCTACATTATCCACTGATATGATCCAATGGGTTTTGTGGTGGGAGAGGCAAAATAGGTGCTATGGTAGAAAAAAACAGGGGCCCATGGCAAAAAAATGTTGTTCTAATAAAAATTTAATGAAATTTTGATGGGGAAGAGAAGACGAAGAGAAGAGAAGCAAAAGAATGAACAAAGTTGATTTTATTTTTATTTTTTAAAACTGCCCTTTTTGGGCATATGTTAAAAAAATCAACACATTCATTTTTTCCGGTGCATGGTCAATTTACAACTAGTGAGGCCCAAAGGCCTTGTAAATAAATTTCTAAAATAATCAGACCATGGAAGTTGGACTGTGAAAAATTGCCATCTTCCATTCCGACTTCATCGTCCATGGTGTAAACCGCCACTAAGTCACATATAGAAAGAAAAGAAAAATTACGCCCGTACATTGTACCGGCATGAATGTGAGCCCGTTATCCAAATGCTTAACACATCGGACCATGTAACACTATATTCGGTAATTGGAGACTTTTTGTTGATTATGAGACTATATAAGGATGCGCATTTCAAAATTGGACCAGTAATGACGACTAAAAATCCCATATGTATAATGGTATGCTACTATTATTATACATAAAGGCATGGAAGTGAACAAAAATGTGAGGCATACATGAAAATAGTTGCGTATGAAATGACAACTCGTTATGAATGGAAGGGAAGGTGCGAAGAATGAATGGAAGTTTAATGAATTAATTGGGATTGAAATACAATTATAATGGAAATACCATCAATGTCTTGAGTAACTTGGAATAGCATACTAGAAAGTAAGCACTTAAATATGTTCTACACCTAAGCATTTAGGGAGTCCGTCCCACTAGTACGCTTCTAGTCACACTAGTCCGACCCACTATTTTTTTTTTGCGGCTAAGTCCATTTTTTTGGCGGCCTCCATGGCTCTAAAAATCTCAGGCCCATGACTGTATCCTTGTGTGTTGCCTGGACAGGAATATGTGTCGTTCTTGCATGTTTCAGGACGCGCTCCCGAATTGTACGAGGTGGTATTATAAGTAGAATACGAGGGCGTTTGCAAAAGGGAACGTCTTGAGCTTCTCCGGAGGGCCAGACAACGATCGGACTCGGAAGATGCGGCCTTGAGGGCGTGCCTATCCAAGGAGGACGTGGAGGAGGGCCGGGCACCAAGCGAGCGGGTAGCCACCTGCGAAACAACGTCATAGGAAGATAAAAATAGGAATGGAGTGGGAAAAATAATGAGGGCGGTTTGGGATGGGCGCTCGTAAAGAGAACGGCACGCACACGGAAGACAAACAAAACAAAAGCGGGAAAGGGGTTTAGGGTTGAGGAGGGCACCTTGGCTGTGGGGACGTCCATGCGGGGAACGGTAGGAACGAGGGGGGCGTCGACGGGAGCATCCGGAGCCGATGGAACTATTGCACTGTTGGATGGCGGGGGGGAGTCGAGGCGTGGAGGAACGGAGTCGGCGGGGGAGGTGTGGCAACGGGGGCCTTCCATGCGGAGACGCCGGCTCGGCCCACGACGAGCGACGGCGTCGTCCCTCGAGGGTGAGAGGTGTCCCAAACGAACGAGCGTCCGTTTCTCCTTGGAGAGGGGGGAGGGCGACGGGGCGTACGCGCGGGGGACAAGTGCTGGGGGCGGGCTGCCTCTGGATCCATGACCTCCGCTGGACGCTCCTCCTGAGACGACTGGGTCTGTTGGATGAGCTCCACGTCGTCGTCCCCGCCCAGGTCGAGTCTCTCCATGCGGACATCCTCCATGTGCGCAGACGGATGCCCTTCCTGGTCAGGGCTCTCCACAACCATCCCACGCGGACCTGCCGAGTCATTGGGGCTCCCCTGCATTTCCTCCACAATGACCATGTCAGTGTGTTGCGCAGTGTCATCGCCCCGCCTATCTAGAACCCTTGGGACGACGGTGAAAGAGGCCGTGTCGGTGTCTGTGGGCAGTCCTACCCTTGAAGGGGGAGGGGTGAGGACTGCCGGACCTGAAGATTCACGAACGCGCGTTCGTAAATCTTCGTCCTCCCTTAGCGCTGCCGTGATTGCATCGTGGGAGGTTGAGGCGGCCGCCGTCACTTCCGGGGGCAATGGACTTCCCGCCGGCGTTGGGTGTGGCGCTGTTTGGTGGGAAGGCCCTCCTTGGTACATGACTGGAGGTGGGGGCTGTGAGGGGTATCCTCCAGGGGGGGAAGGGGTAAGGTTGCTGGACCGGCGCAAAGAGGCTCTGCATGTTTCTGAGCATCTCGAAGATGGCGTCGGTTTTGGCCGCTGAATCCCTCAGCTGCTCTTGCAGCCTGGCCAGATGCTTCGCGCTCTCCTCCTGTGCTGCAGCCATCTCCTCCTTCATCTTCGCCTCCAGCTTGGCGTTGAGCTCAGCGACGGTGAGTGTCTCCTCCTTCACCCGCTTGTTCTTGTCGTAGTCCACGCCAAGCTCGGCCATGATGTCCATGTCCCCCTCGTCCTCGTCCGAGACCTCGATGATTGCTCCCGGCGGCAACTCCACGTATGGAGTCTTCTTCATCCTCCTCCTCGTGTTGCGGAAGAGGTCCAAAGATGGCCGCGAGCGTTGGTCGAGGATGTCCAGGGTTTCCATCTTCGGAACCACGGCGGGCCTTGGAGACTGTGACGTCGAGCATCCGCCTGGCGTTCCGAAAGGCTCCGCAAGAGATGTTCTCGCCGGGAGGACGTCCAGGGTTGTCCCCGCGGACGACCCGGTGTAACCACCCGGCGTCCCTTGAGGGTCGGGAAGATCCGTCGTTGGCGGCAAGATCCGAAACGGGGGTATGTCGAAGGACTGCAAAATGGCGTCCACGTTGGCGGAGGGGGTGGGCTCGTCGTCCTCAGAATCGTGGAATGGTATGCCCTCGTCGGCGGGCATACTGAAGTCCGTCCTGGGGACAGAGATGTCCTTGAGGTCCATCGTCGACGCCTTCGCACGGTGGATCTTGAAGTCTTCTTCGTCGATAGCGTCAACGAATGTGTTGACTACGAGACCCATCATCTGTGAGAAGAGAGCAATAAGGTCAAAAAATACGAACGCACGTTCGTAAACATCAAAGCGTAGCGTGCAACGAGTTTCAAGCATTACATTACGAAGGGGTTATGTTTACGAACGAACGTTCGTAAACATGAATGCGTCACGTGCAACGACTGTGAAACAATACATTGAGAAGTTGGTTAACTTTACGAACGAGCGTTTGTAAATGGAGTCTGGACAACTTACCATAGCCGCATATATGAATTTGGAGCCTCCACATACGTTGTATACCGTCTCTCCACTTATAACCAGACTCTGCAATACAGAGACGTAGAACTCCATCCTGAGTTCCATGGCGGGGAAGACGGTGTAGAGGGTCTCTTGCAGCAGATCCTTGGGAGGGGGATGCGGGATGCTGTAGATTTTCTTGAACGTGTGGTTTGCCTTGATAGGTGGTCGCCCATCCCTTAGCTCATTGTACGTCAAGAAAATCAGGCTGACTGCTCCCACCTACTTGTTGCCCCTGGCCTCGTTGATGGCCACGATCCCCTCCGTCTTCGCTGGCACGTACGTGCTGTGGAAGATGCTGTACTCGAATTTGATCTTCTGCTCGTACAGCTCTATGACCACAGAGAGCTTCTCTTGTTGACTATCCACAGCCAAACGTGTGGCTCCCTCTTGGCCGGCGATTTGAACTCCATGAACTTGGCCATGAAAGGGTTGTAGAAGGGAATGTCCTTCCCCCCCTGCCTTGACGCACCCGGGATCCCCCTGAAATCGATGAGGGCAAAAGGGCAACCCCGTCGATCCTCCCTCACCTCGGCCCTGCTGATGGTGCCGTCCCACTTGGAAAATGTGACCCTCTCCACGCCGGAGGTGATCACGCAAAACCTTGCCACTCCTTCGAATGTGGCGTTCCTCTTCCTCTCCAAAAATTTTAAGTACAGCATAACCTCATGGGGATCCGTGTCAGTTTTCTTAGTCCTTTTGTTCCCCTTCAACTTCAAAACCGAGGCGTGCTCCTTGACCAGACTGCGCATGGAGGCTCCGTTGATGTTGTAGTCGACCTTTAACATTTGCCATTGCGGCCAGATGATGTCGCCGTCGACTTCAAAGATTATGTACTCTGGTATGAGTACGCTCAACTCTCTCATGGCTGCAGTCTTCAGCTTCCGGTGGTCACACCACTCCTTGATAGAGTACGTGCCGGGCTTGTGCTTTGGCCTCTTCAAAAAGATCTTGGGATAGGGAAGGGTTCTTCCCACGGTGTTCCCAAGAACATGAATCGCACACCTCTTCAGCTCTGACTCCGTCAATCCCTGGAGGTGTCTAAAGAACTCCCTCAGTAGTGGGGGCGCTTCACTGGTTTTTTCCGTGCTGTACTTCTCCTCCGTGTCGGGGTTGACCAAATCGCCCGAGCTGTGTGCATCAAAAAACTGGGTCCACAAGTCCCATGTGTCCCTGTTGCAGCAGATCAGTCTGAGCTCACCCTTCAGCTCAAGCACAGACTTTGTGGTGGTGGACTTCATATCGATGGAAGAGAACTTGTCTACCATCGCGTCGCAAAATGCCTGCACAAAACAAGATGTCAGTATTGCACATAATACGAACGCACGTTCGTAAATTGAGTCAGTAATTGATGTTTTCGTGAGTCCAACACTTTACGAATGTTCGTTCGTAAACTCACCTTCCATTGAGGAGACTGGTTCTTGGCGTTCTCCCTCTCCTTTGGTGGGCATCCGTGTGCCACCCAGATGTCTCTCGCAGCCACTATGTTAGCCACCCACGAAGCCTCGAACACCTTGATTTTGTTACCCGAGTTCAGGAAGGTTGAAATCTTGCGTAGTTTGTCCCAATCGTCCGACCAGACCAAGAACGCCTTCCAGTACCACAGGTCAGCCTCCAGCTCGTGCTGGAAGTTGTCGTCCTTGAGGATCTGTTGCGACGCCTCCAAGCTATGCTGACCATCTATAATCCAGAATTCTTCATTCTGGATTCGCGGCCAATCCATCTCTGTCGGTCGGGATGTCAGCCCTTTGGGCATGACGCAGATGGTCTGCCTATCCCACTTGACGTTGTTCATGAGGTTGTTGATCTGCCACTTTACCCCACCGCTCTCGCGAGACCTTACCACCCACTTATTGGGGGATTTTTCGCACTTGAAGCAGTCCACGTTGAACGTGAAGTGGCGCCCCATGGGCCAGCAATCCTTCGAGTAATTATTGAAATCTCGTAGAATCTTCGTTGCCTTCACTGCATCTGGATTCTCACCCTTCTTTAAAGGGGTTGGCATCAGGGGAGGAGAGCTCACCTCAACGCCCTCTGTTACCCCAGACCTCTCCATTTCGTCCCGGGACCTCTTTGATGGCGTGGAATGTCGGCTGGGACCCTCCGTCACCCTGCTCGCGGAAGGCACCGGCCTGGGTGCACTTCTCGATCCTCCTGCCCCGGATGCGGATGGTTTTCATGGGCTCTTCTTCTTCTTGTTGGCTTCGGCGACCGCGCTATTGTACTTGGAGATATTCAAGGAAAGCGCGGCCAACTTCCTTGCTGTCCAGTACGAGCTTAGGGCGTACTTCGTGAACAGGTCCTTGAGGAAGTGTTTGGCATCAGCCACTACGTTATTTTCTGCGTATGTGTAGGAGAAACTATGTCTCCTGTACTCTAACAGGAGGTTAATGTGATCCTTCTTATTTTTCATGTCTAAAATCACATAATCTCCTTGTGCCTCAATTGATTCTACTTCCCAAGTCTTCATCTGCACCCATTGCTCTGGCTGGTCCGGCGTTGTTTCCAGCTCGTAGGTGAAGCGAAGACAGAAAAGACCGTCTGATGTTTTCTCTGGCAGTGCCGTCCATTCCCCAATGAAGTCCTCCTTCGGGACATAATTATCGTTTCCGTTGGGGTCGGACACTGACTCTGGTAGCTGATCTATCTGCACTGCGAACATCTCAATGGCGCTCCTGCTCGGTCTAGCCATCTGCAGAGCACATAAACATTTAGTATTGTGTTTACGAACGAGCGTTCGTAATTGACAAGAAAATCATATATACTAATCAATGAACGCTGGCTATGGATACCCGTGAGGAGTTTTAATTATGTCATCGCCGATTTCATTTACGAACGATCGTTCGTAAAGAATGTGGTTGCTAAGGTGTATTTGACACAAGTTTACGAACGTGTGTTCGTATTGTTTGTAAACAAGTCCACGAGTTGTCCAGTGTTATCTAATTTCCACGAGGGTTGTTCGAATTTCTATGAGCATCTTCTAAATAGGTGAATTAATACTTTAGTTCTTATTTACGAACGTGCGTTCGTAAATTATGCTACTTGGGAATGCAGACAATTACCATTAAGGGTTTGGGATATTATTATAGTTTGTGATTACGAACGTTCGTTCGTATTTTTGTATGTTTCATTTGGATTTGAGGATTTGAGGATGTACAGGGTATAGACGAATATACGAACGTGCGTTCGTAAAAATGGAGGGTGAGGTGCGTATTTACGAACGCACGTTCGTATATGTTTGTGGGGTAAGGCATGTATTCACGCCACATTTACGAACGAACGTTCGTAAATGTGGTCATCTGGGATTAGGAAATGGTATATTTATTTATATACATATATCCGTACATATACATATACGTGTATATGTTGTTATGAATGTTGCGATCTGGCATTGTTCATGATCCTGCAACTCGTGATCAGATTGATGAAACACAAGTGAAAAATGGAATCAGAACAAAATTTGCGAGTCAGTGATTGATAGTTCAGAATGAAGAGGAAAGTGTTATTTCATACAAAACATGCCATACCTCATAATGCAGAAAACAAATCACAAGGAATTCATCAAACAACAATTTCAGATTGTAAAGGACTGATTTGTAAAGGAAACCTGTACTCACATTGAATTGTTGCACAGTTTCCCTGCCTCCTACTGAGAAATCCAGAAATCCTCACAAATGCACACCAAATTGTCTTTCAAAAGCGCTGAATTCGCTTTCAATTGTAATTTCACTTTGTCACACTCTCAAGCCTTCACAACTTATATGCAAATCCTACACAAACCCTGATGTACACAACTCACAACCTTCAGAAATCTCAAGCTTTCTGAAACTCTCAAGCTCTCAAGCTTTCCCACTCTCAAGCTCTCAAGCTTTCCTACTCTCAAGCTCTCAAGCTTTCCAAAACTCTCAAGCTCTCAAGCTTTCTGAAACTCTCAAGCTCTCAACCTTTCTGAAACTCTCCACTTCTCAATCTTTCTAAAACTCAAGCTCTCAAGCTTTCTAAAACTCTAAACCTCTCAAGCTTTCTATAACTCTCAACCTCTCAAGCTTTCCTACTCTCAAGCTTTCCTATTCTCAAGGTTCTGACAACACAACAAAACAACATTCACAATGAGGCTCTAAAATTGGCAAGGGCTTCGCCGCACCTAAGAGCTCCTCTCCCCCTCTGCTCCAAATGACAAATGAGGAGGAGAGAGAGGGGCGCGGGGAGGTAGTCGGCGCCGCTAGGGTTTCCAAGCGGCAGCCACGTGGCTAGTGGCCACTAGCTAGGGCTGGGATGGGGGATGGGGGATGGGGAGGGGATGGGGGGGATGGGGGGGAGGGGATGGGGAGGGGATGGGGGGGAGGGGATGGGGAGGGGAGGGGAGGGGATGGGATGAGGATGGGATGGGAGAGGGGGAGGGGGAGGGTATGGGGACGAGGGGATACCATGGGGACATGGAGGGATGAGGGTTCAGGAAAAATGAAATAGGAGATGGGAGGAGCTTAGTTTAAGGACATAAATTTAACTTTGCGTATCCCCTTAGTACCTCGACATATGGATTCCTTGTAAACATATTTTAGAAAAGTATGTTCAGATAATTTGTATTTAACAATTCACGTCATTTAGTAGGTTTTCGATGAAGAATCCACCCCCAAGATGCAAATGTCGTTTTCATGAACGAGACATCTTTAAAGTTCTTCAATGGTTCCTCAAATACATATTACATATATAAATGACTCAATTTGAATTGTGGAGAGGGGCTATCTGATTCTCCACAAGAGGTGGATGAAAATTCAATTTTCAATACGATGTCATTAATTTAATGAGGTGTTAGCTTGAACCACCCTTAATATGATATTTAGTGTTAGATACTCTAAATACAAACGCATAGTACACTAAATATCACTAACCCTATGAAAGTAATTACTATTCATTGTGAACTCAAACACTTAATTTCAACTATAATGGTAATATGTGGATGTCGCATGCACAAATTTTGTGTAAGGAAATTAATATGAAAAAAAAATTAACAATGATAAAAGCATAAAGGACATGGTAGTAGGAAATGTGGTGGCCCATTTAATATGTCCAACAATAATTATCAAAGAATTGAAATTTAGTGTTGACCATGATTATAGTGTAACAACACTATATTATACAATCAAACACTAAATATCATATTTAGTGTAGTGTATTTTAGCCATGTGGTCGCATGTTTTGCTAGTAGTATCAATAATTGATAGTATGAGCTTCCCATAAATTAAGTTATTGCGATATGGATTATTTAGGAGTCGATATTGTTTGTGTATATAATGCATTGAAGTAACGATCTAAACCCTAAGCCCGCAAACCACATAGACAACTTTCACAAACTCTATACCCTAACCCCAAACCCTAAACCCTAAATCCTACATCTTTTTATCTTACCAACCTTTCTTATATATGGCCATGTTGTGGTCTATGCGCATCATGTCAAAATGGTCTACGAATGTTGGTTCGATTGGAACTTGCCTTATTTGGGTCATAGCAACTATAATAATCTAGACTCATGCCAATAATTGTCATTTTGATATAAAACATTGGTTTAGGGGGTGAAGAGTGAATTTTGAAATGCTAGCCCTTTCACCTTAATAGTTTTGAGTGCAATTTGATCACAAAATACACACTTAGTCTTATTATAACATGAATGGTTTAAGACTTCAACTTAAATCAACAGTTTAAGCTATGGTCATGCACATACTTCTTGTTGCAAATAATACAAATATATAATTGTAAGTGCATACTATTGTATGCACCATTCCAAATTAGTTATCCATTTCCACACCATGGTGGACCTAAAGTGAATTTCCAATAGGACGTCAAGTCATTTAATTAGGTGTCAACTTGAACTAACAATCGAATACTAGTGCATTAAACTTTAATTTTCACCAATGATGAATTGCAACAATGAGTCATATTAATATGGGGCGATGTTTGGTGAGCCTCCAGTTCCAAATGTCCTCAATCTACCCAGCACAAGTCACTATGGATTAAACGATTTTTTATTGGTATTCATGCACTTGGTGACCATATTACAAGCATTTTTTTATGTGAATCATATGATACCTATAATTTTAGGGGATTCCACAATATGTTCTTAGCCACTCTTACTTCATTGTGTGTGTGAATATATATATCACTTAGACCTTCATCAATTCACTTGGACTTCACACCTTAGTCGCAAATAATTTAATACTCAATGTTAACCCATCAACCCATATATATAATATAATAACTCATATATAAAATAGTAAAATAGTAAAATATAAATTATACATATATATATATACATATACATACATACATACATATATTGCGCATGGATGGAATGACATATTGTTAGGTCAAAGTAGGCGGCAGGAATCCGCTTTTTAAATAGCATCCAAGGGATTTTGAACCATCGGGGGAAAGGTACTTAAAGCTCTTCCCCCCACAGAAGAGCTCTTTTCTGCGGCACATCCAAGTGTACGCTCCACAGACCTGACTGGAACGCGCTCAAACCATTTTCTTGTGCGCCAACCCCACACCTCCCAGGTCCACTATAAACTGCACATACCCGTATATACCGCCGCAAATACCGGACGTTTACGAACGCACGTTCGTAAACGTGAGTTGGTAGCACATGCACAAGAGGTATATAGAGATGATGTGAATTGTTTACGAACGTGCATTCGTAAGTTGTTCACAACCGTACTCGACATTGAGTTACTTATAGACAGAACTAGGCACGAAAATTGTGTCGATTATATACGAACGTACGTTCGTATATCTGCCTTCAAGACCCAGACGCGCATGAGTTCCCGTGTAACCGTTTTCTCCAACGGAACATCTGATGATGGGATATTTACGAACGTGCGTTCGTAAATATCACCTGGGATTATTTTTCAAGAATCCATAAACATTCCTTAATTTATACACTTCCGTGCATTGGCCACGTTAACAATATGGAAGTTAAATACAAACGCTCGTTCGTATTTCTCACTACCATTTATGTCCACAGAGAATTATGTTTTCCAATTTTACGAATGCACGTTCGTAAATACCACCTGTCCACCGTCCACGCATCCACCAACAGACCTGTTAACGCAAGCATGTGTGGAGGACTACACCATGTTTAGGATAGATACGAACGCTCGTTCGTATTTGGCACTACCATTTATGTCCATGGAGAAATGTTTTTTAATTTTACGAACGCACGTTCGTAAATACCACATGTCCACCGTCCACGCATCCACCAACAGACCTGTTGACGCAAGCATGTATGGAGGACTACACCATGTTTAGGATAGATACGAACGCTCGTTCGTATTTGGCACTACCATTTATGTCTACGGAGAATTATGTTTTTTAATTTTACGAACGCACGTTCGTAAATACCACCTGTCCACCGTCCACGCATCCACCAACAGATCTGTTGACGCAAGCATGAGTAGAGGACTACACGGTGTTAATGTTAGATACGAACGCTCGTTCGTATCTGTTCAATCACGATTTTAGTGATAGATGTCGATTGTCATTTTCCACTGGATATTGAATTTCATGTATCCCTTTAACGTGGCTATAGATATCTCTATTCGGACGTGTCCAATCATTTTTACCTAACACTGTCACGGCTGTAACATACATATGATCGGTCGTATGCATTCGCCCCTATGTTTCGGCTGGAACTTACGAACGATCGTTCGTGTACATAAGCCCTTCATTTCGGCTGTAGCTAACGAACGATCGTTCGTAAACACTCGCCCATCAAATACACGCCCCTCAAATATGATGCTTACTGCATGTGAATAAAGTGACAAATATATTTTTGGTGCTCTTATAATATGTCCCATTTAGATCTTATTGTATATTGGGTTGATGTTTTCGTCCTCGCGTTCGTGAATATATGTGCTTGTGTTGTCCCTTGGTGGTGGAAAACCCTTCCAATGTTTTATTTGCGACTCCACCCAAAGCCCTTCATGGGTAATATATATCGGAATGGGGTTCCGTTGTGCAGGGACGTCTGAGTCCCGTGTAGGATTTGTATGTCATGGGGATGTTGTCGAACGCACTTTCGTCTTCATATGTGAGGTCCCTCAAGAGTGTGTCGAGTGTTGGTTGTGATTTTTCAGCCATATATGTAGGCATATTTCGTATCCGCTTTTGTATGCATTGCGGTTGTTGTTGTGTTGGTCATTTATTGGTGGTTTGTTTAGGTTGGATGGCGATGCATGTTGGATATAGTTCATTGGAGTTGTCCACAAAAGCTTCCTCTTCCGATGGTGACTGTGAATTATCTTCGGCATCGGCGGGTAGTCATGGCATGGCAAATGCCATGGGTGGATTTGTGGATGCATCCTCCCACGAATCATTTGAAGCGCACGAACAATCTATACGTTCCGGGAATGACAATGATGACATTCCGTTATGTGCCGGTTTCGGTAGGGAGCAATGGGTGGGCCTTGATGTTGTTCTTTTCAACGATGTTGGTGTCCCGGTGGCAGATGGCATATGTAGAAACTCCGATCCCTGTGATTGTGTGGATGCCAACCCCCTTGGTCCCGATGATGTGGGTGTGTGCATCTTGAATTCTTTGCTTCCGCTTGACGTCCCGGTGACATGGAGATTTTCCTTGCGTCGATGGCCTCTTTGTCGGGTTCTCCATGACGGAGTAAGCTTGTTGGACCATGAGCGGCGCCATAAGCAAACGCAATTAGCTTTGTTGGCCAAAATACGTCCTCGCAAAGGCCTACGCAGATATGATTCTAACCGTGTGCCTCGTGGAGATAAAGAACGTCGACGGGATCGCATATTGGGAAACGAATCTATCCGTCTTGTGTCCGCCAAGGACTGTTGCGAGAGGAAATGTTGCCAATTTTTTCCGCGGGAGAAAATTAAGTCCCTACGTCAAGAGATGTGGCTTACGGATTTCCGTATGAGATCGGCAAAGAAACTCGAGGTCCACATAAATGTCCACATTGACACCCATGGGCATAAGGTGGTCACACTTGAAAATGTGGAAGTGTGTTATACTGCGTGGTATACTATCCACGCCGTGTCAAAGTCTGACTTTTATAGGTTTCAAAAGTATTCATCGTTGGGTCGCCGCTCTCGATTTCATGGCAATTCGGGCACAAAGAAACCTAGGGAGGCTACACTCCAAGCCTCCGCGACACTCTCCACCATCATAGTCCCATTGGCCGATGCAATGCCCCACAAGACGAGGACATTGTCGTCAGGGGAGAAAGTTGTACAAATGGTGTTGCCCACGGGTACAAAATGGAAGAACATATTAACGGACATCAATGAAGTGGGTCGCATAGCGGGATGTGGGCCCATTTCTTTGTCCAAGTTGAGTGTGATTAAAAACCAGCAGTTTGCCGAATACATTTTGAAGAGACCTGGGGACAAGTTCGCTAGGTGCACGACGTGTGAAAAATACAAAGGTCTTCGAGACGCCCACCCCATAGGCACCGAATCCCACACTAGACACCAAGCAAAATATATTGAACATGTCAACAACCAAGAGGCTCACCGTCAAGATTACTACAAGAACCGTGCTCTATCCATAATGAGGCCTACAGAGGTTCTAACAATCATCCATGATAAAATGGAGCACGCCAACACCGCATGCCCTTGTTATGCACGCAAAATAAAGGCCACGGATGGTCTTTTCAAGTTGCCCGTATCTGTCACAGGTTTGTATTGAATCACAAATAATCTATATTCAAATTCTCTCAAATTTTACTGGGTGTGTTTGCCAAATGTCCAATTTCATACCTCCGTTTGGAGTTGTCATTGTTATTGTTGTTGTTCAAGCATCGTTTGTTTTTTTCCGCAGGGATGATTGCCCACGGCCATGGAGACGTAAAGTATGCCCATTATGGGTTGGATTTTTACCCTGGCGATGCTAACCACACAGTGGGTTCATTTGCAAAACTCTTGCGCGATCTGGAGAAGCCGCCGTTACATTTATCACGTGCATTTTTTGATGGTTGTGGAACGACACCCCTTTACGAAGCAGTGCTTGCGGGGAAGGAGGTTTGTATGTCGTCATTGCCAGAACCACCGGGAGAACCTATTTGTGCAAAACCATTGCCTCCAACTCTTCACGTTCAACTTGATAATTGCGCGAAAGACAACAAATGTCGATATGTGTTTTGTTATTGGTCATTGCTCGTGGCGAAAGGAATCTTTAAGGAGGTGTTTGTGTCGTTTTTGATGGTGGGACATACACACGACGACATTGATGCATCATTCGGACGGTGGAGCATGAAGTTGCATGAAGAAGATTTTCCAACCATACCTCTTCTTATGAAATCGTATATGGATTTGGACCATATGCTAGTAATTCCGCACATGATTGAGGAAGTACCAGATTTCAAGGCCTTCATCAAGTCATACATGTTGAAGGGAGGGGACCGTTTGGTGGGGCATACCAAAGCACAACAATTCCGATTCTATATAAGGGATGATGGTCTCCCAGCCATGCAATTCAAGCTTTTGTGCACATCTCCTAATTGGGGCCCGGATGATGGTATACTTGTATGGCGTCAAGACAATGATGGCAAATGTTTGCTCCCGGATGGGGATCCAAAGCCTTGCAAACCCGACCCCATGAGGAATGGGCCGGAAATCATCAAAGGCATATCCGGATTCATTAAATATTGGAAAGAGTTGTGTGAGGAGGACATTACTAGATGTGTTAGAGATACTCATGAACCTTTGATTGCGTATTGGGATCGCATTCGTTCCGCCCTAATGACACTTGGTGGTGACACCCGTACAACTTTAACACAAGGATTTTGGCCACAAAGTCGTTTGACATTTGTCGAGTCCGACACCATGGTTTTTAGCAATGGAGACGTTCGTGAAGAGTTCGCAATGGACGAGCATTACGTTGGCCCTGCCCGCAATCGACCGGCACCGTCGTTTCGTGTAGGTGTTGATTGCCATGAAGGTTATTTGGTCCTTGTACGAGCAGGGGATGAGGAACATCCCAAGCCAATTTGGTTGGTGAAAGCATTGTCTTCACCCAATTTTGTTCGAACTAGCCCCAACTTTCGTCAGATTGAGGTGGAATATTGTCGTCCAAGTACTAAAGACCAGAACGTGCTATGCACTTATTTAGGTTGGGACACCAAAAAGAATTTTAAGTGGACAGTGGACTTAGCGTACACACCGGTTTGGATAAACACGGATACTATACTTTGTGCTTGGAAGCCGCGCAAAGGGTCCAAAACAGAAACAATGACCATCCCCCAAAAACATATAGATTTTGCCAAAGACAACTTGGCACGTATTGCAGCGGCAAAAAATGACGCCGAGAATGGATATGAAGCGGAAGATGGAGATGTGTAAACATAACATAGGTGGGAGTTAATGGCGAAAAACATGGGCGATTAGTAGATTTGGTTTTTAATAGACTTAGTGGACTTGTCACACTCCATTGTGGTATACGTTTGGGATGTGCCATCCAAATTCATAAGAGCCTTACTTATGGGATGCGCACCCCAAACTCTATAATGACATAAACCATTTTTTTTTTGGAGTGGATTGTTATTTTCCACATGGAGTTCACTTTTCATTTTAATTGAAATTCTCTATTTTTAGTAATAAGAATATCCTTTACGTACGAATTTTTAAATCGTCATGTTCTTGATATTTCCAATATTCCGTATGCCCACAATATTGGCATCCCAAACTATGGGCATATTTTATTTTGAGACTTTCAAAAGTCTCCAATTAACGAATATAGTGTTATGTTGTAGCATGAGGAGTTATGCCTCTTTTGGGAGGTGGGCTCTATTAGTTAAAAGGTTCATTCCCCTTTTTAGGGAGGTGTGACGGTCTTTTGTTTATTGTCAAGTTTTCTTTTGTTTAGTACAAGATAGGTGAGGTATTTAATGGCATTTTGGTGTATGTTTTTCATGAGAGTTTTGATGCTAGTCTTTGGGATTTTGAGGTTAGCTAGCTTTTCGATGGATTGTTCGTGTATCGCTCCTCTTACTCCTGCTATAATAGTGATAAGGGGGTTCATTTTCCAACCTTTGTTTTGTATGGCATTAATTAGTGGGTCATATTTTGCGTGTTTAGGGCTTGTTCAAGGAATCTGTCATGACAATATGTGAATTCAATGAATTGTACTGTGTGAGTGTGTGAGGGTAGTAAGGGTGTTGGAGTGTGGTTTGGGGCTCCTAGTATATAGAGGATGTCGGGTCTTAGTCTGGTGTGGCATTGGCAATTTGTTTGTGGGCATGTGCATTCTATGAGCCATTCTGGAATAGTTTGTTGTTGGTTGATGTTATTGACGTTGCCTGCATTTGTTAGTGTGTAATATCGAGTGTATTTGTTGGCTTGTAATGCCTGAGTGATGAGGTGTACTGCGTTGTTGTGGCGGGCTATTCTTAGACCTTTCAGATAAGGATGTTTGCACATTGATAATAAATGGGGCCATGTGTCTCTATCATTTTTGTGGCATAATGTGCAATTGGGGTTTGGGAATTTGAGAGGCTAAAAGATGTTTTTTTTGTGGTTACCCATGTATTGGGCGTATCTAAATTTTAATGTTTGGGTAATTTGGGCGTCCGTTAGTTTTTTGTTTTTCCAGAAATGGTTGGAGAGTTTTTGATTTATTTGTTTGTTGGTTAGCCATTTTTCTACATATGGGAATTTGCGTTGGGCAATTGCCATTTCGCGGTTGTTTTGTTCTTTTATTATGAATTTGTGTATGTTTCTAATGGCTCCATCGTGTGTGGCTGTTGGGCAACTTACTAGCCAATAGGGTGTAGCGTGAGCTAAGTGAATGTGGGAGGTGGCGGTTGGTTTCTCCTTAAGTGTTCCTTCGTTGGCTAGTATGTCAGCCTTTTCGTTTCCCATGATGCATGTATGGGCCCATACTTTGTGTATGTGAGTTAGATGTGGGGTCCAATATATTTGATGTATTATGGCTGCTATGAGGAGTTTATCAAGGTGGTGATGTTGTGAAGTTGGGTGTTGTATGTGATTGTTGATTAGATATATGCTATTGAGACTATCTGTAAATATATGCGTGTCCATTTGGGTGGTTTGTATGGTTTTTATGGCAATGAATATGGCGTTCAGTTCTGCTCTTAGAATGTTTTGGTATCCCGGTAATCTTTCTAATTTTTGAATATCTTTGTTGGGGCTGTATATTCCCGGTCCTGCGGTATTACCCTCTATTTGGCCTTCTGAGTTTTTAGATGGGGGGATAAATGATCCATCGGTGTAGATGCATTGTTGTGGGTGGTATTTAAGAGGATATTGGTGGTGGTATATAGTTGGTAGGGGCATTGGGGTGATGTTTTTGTTGTGTGGGTATTATTTTTGGGTGTATTTTTCCATGTATTTGAGAATTTTACGTGGTAATTTGGTATAGTGGGTTTGATGGGGTAGGTGTCTATGTGTGTGTCAGTGATTTGTTTTAGTATATGTGATAGTTCGTGTGGGGTTCGTAAGTTTGGTCCTAGGTTTGTTTGGCTATGTATACATATTATTGAAACAAGTGCGGGTTCTACATAGTGGTAGTATTTTGGCCATTCTGGTGTGGGCTTGTATTGTATGGTGTGTGGGGGGATGGTTGTTAGTGTATGTATATCACCCTTTGAGGTAATTGGGAGTTGTTGTAGTGTCCAGTCACATATATATGTAATGGACAGTTTTGAAAGTGTGTATCTCACTTTATTGAATCGATCCAAATGTGAAGTTAATGAACAGGGAGAACCAACCGCTAGTTAGAAAGAGAATTATGAGTTGATTGGATTTTATCATTAAATGAAATATTCTATGATGAAGAGTATTTGCGCGCTTGGGTCTAATTCACAAGGGTCAAGATGTAGTACTTATTAAGGTAGACATGTCTAATTTAGTTACTTATCTTAATTAGACACCTATATTTGAAGGGTAAGTGGTTAGGTTTGGCTCTAAGAACATATACTAAAAGACATGTGCTCAAAATATAATCACCATTCTAAGTTCAATGAACAACATAATTGAGGGATAAGAGTTTTTTTTGTTTTTTTCTTTAAAATTGTAAGGAATTGTGTGATGGGCATTATGCCTTGTGTGATGGGTGTAATGCATATTAAGTAATGTATGGGAGGACATTAGGCAACGGTATAATGCACTAGTCCACCAATGTGTTGATTCTATGATGTAACATACATGTTATAGCAAACCAAGTAAACGTGGAATTTATTTCAATGTTACTTTAGCTACACCAATATGTGCAATTAGTTTCACCTAGAGAAATGGTTGACTCTTCAACCATGCAAATTAGTTTGGGTCAAAACTAGATCACCAAAACTTATAACTTTGTTTCTCGTTCCTATAACAATATAAACCATAAAATTTTAAATTTTAAAAATAAAAAAATCATATGTTTTGTTACTATGGTCAAAATCATTCTTAATAACGTGGAATGTTGATAAATTAGCTTGGGTCAACTTAAATGCACATATTGATGTAGCAATGTCAATCAACAGGACCGTGTAATGCTCTCATTCATGCCACCAACAAAAATTGCACTACAATGACATACTTTGAACCATAGGAAAACAATACCAACGTGTGTAGAAATGGTGGTAAAAATAACAGATGTTGGATACAATCATATGGTGGATTCCTTCAATTTACACGAAATCCATTAGGTCATGACTCTTGAGATACCTTGACTTTTCATTGGTTGAGAGTGTCACGTGCCATTGCTAGACGTTTACATGAGGGTGGTTTTGGACCACAACCCATAACATCTTCATTGGATGAAAATCCTACATGGAATCCCTCATGGCAAGTATGGGTAATGCTGGTGAGGATCGTAGGGATTTTTTTTGGAACCACTCTTGAAGGTAGGCCTATTGGGATTTGCAGCAGGAATTTGGGTTTTATACTAAGGGCTTGTGCCTCTAAAAGACATGGGCTACAGTCCATGGACTTCTCTATGGTCTCATCTCGGGGAGGTCACTCCCTCTTATATTAATGCATACACGTGCGCTCAAGACCTATTTATTGGGGGGTTATTTACCTTGTAGAAAAGATTATAAGGTATGATATTTTTCAAAATAAAGGTAAATGCTTGTATTTTAATACACCTTATCATTAATTATAAAATTTTGGGGGAATCATTTGAAAATAACTTATTTTACTTATATTGCCAAAGAAAATTGGAAAGAAGATTGCAATTCAAATAACGCGCTGAAATTTTCCCTCCCGGCACGTAAGTAGAGAACATTAATCACTATATTCGTTAATTTGGGATTTTTTCGGCATTTTGAGACAGTTACAAATATAAGAACATGGATAAAATCACACAAATATTGGAGAATGTTGTAAGATGCAAATACTTTGAAGTGGGTGTTCATATTAAGTACCCAATTAAGAACTCATATCAAGATGGTTTAGGTAGGATGACCCAAACATTAGACCATGTTGTTGTGGTCCATATATTAATTTGAGACAAGAGAAAGTCTCAAATTAACGGATATAGTGAACTCGAAATTGGATACATTGGTTCAGTAACGTTCACGCTAGCAAGCATGCGAAGTCATCCATCCAAGTTTTTTCAATAGAAGTTGCCTCTTTTCATCCACTAGCACAAACCCTACCCTAGACCCGCTACCCCTAGTAATTTTTTCCACGTTATTTTACATGTACTGACTAGATAAAAGAGGCCATTATATGTGATGGTATTTTACATGTAAACATGTTTCATTATTTTAAAAACCCCTATATTATATGCATGTTTTTGCAAAATTTATCTACAATGAATAATTAGACCTTATTTTTTATCGCACGTTGTTTTTATGATTTTTGCAAGTGACCTCTCCAAGGGTCTCATCCAAAATGCAGGGTACCATTCAAGAGCCATGGCCTAATGCCTTTGGTGAAGATATTCCTTTACACTAGTAGAAAACTATGCAAAAATGAACCACAATCGTTTTCCCATTGCGGTTCTTTTGACCACCCTAATTTGTAGTCGCTAAATGACTACAAATTTTTCTTTTTCCGTTTTTCCACTGTAATTTTAAACTTTATGGGGCGTGTAATACACTATTGGAAATGTATTTTTAATCATTCTCCAATATTATACTACAAGCCCCCAAATTCCTAAAATTTCAGTTGCAAAACAAAACAAAAAATTACAGTCGTTTAACAACTGTAGATCAGGGTGGTCAAAAAAACCGCAATGGGAAAATGATTGCGGTGCTCGTTCGCATAATTTTCTACTAGTCTTAATTGTATTTGCCCCCTTATGGGAATGTGATTTATTTGGAGTAGACCCCTCTGCATCATTTGTGGAACACAACCCAATTGCATGGAGGATGGTGTTTTCTCTATTGACTTGAGATATATGGGTACCATTCGGTGCATTTTTTATGTTCTCCAACTTCTACTAAATCTTAGATTTACATGATGAAACATGTGTTGCACTGCTATCCTCTAGAATATAGTGGGCGAGCGGCCTACCTGCAAACTCACCCCAAGAAAAGTAACCGAATAGAAAAGTAACCGATTAACACACCACATACCTTAATGCTGGTCCATCGTGGTCAGAATCTATCATGGGGCAGAGAATCAGCAACTTTTCTTCTTGGGCAATGTTATTCTATGTATTCTGCGATTTGCAGCAGATTGAATGTGAAATACCAATGTGAAAGAGGAAAAACATTTGGACCATTTCTCGATTTGTGCGTGTCATCCTTGCGCAGGGGCCATGCTAATCTTCTCTGTATCGTTCCAATTTTATCAGATGTCTCCAAAGAGACAATGTTAACGAGTTCTTCTCCATGCATATTGTCTCTTCTTTGTAAATCTCCAATCCATATGGGCTCAAACACAGACACAGACATATCTTCTCTTATAATCTCGGTCCGCCTCTGTACCCCTCCCACCGCCCTGGATGAACTTTGGGGCACAGGAACAGCCGACTGCTGCTTCTGACAAACTCTGGCTAAAGATATCGCCAAATGTTAGCCTACAATCTCAAATCCGTTTCATATCTGACATGATCACATAACCTACAACTTGATCATCCACATCCAACGAGTCCATGGAAATCTCCTCGACAGTCACGTCAATTCTAAGTTTCTGGACTGCAGACTAAAGATCCGCATTCTTCGTGCACAGAAAAACACTCCCAGAGCAAGAATCGCATGCCCATTCTGCACACCACCGGAAATTACGTTTGGTGCTCTCAAGGAGGCCTGTCTTGCTGAAGAGTGGAACTCTTTCCACCATCACAGGAAAATAATTAGATTACCTCCACCTCAAGCACTCTCTTGACTATGAATGCGCATCGTACTTGAAGCAACCATTGACACCACCCCAATAGATCATTGTTGCTTACCGCATTTCAACTTCATAGGCTTGTCGTTGAAGTTGGCCAATGGTTGATTATCTTGATTATCGAGAATAGCTCATGATGTTGCTTTTTCTTTTACAATGTAATCGAAAATAAGGCACACTTTGTGTTGGAGTGTCCCCCTATTCACTACTTGAGAATGTGATCCTAGGGAGTCTCAAGACTTTCTTGTAATTGGACCATCCAGTTTATAGTAGCTATTATCTCACGGAGGCTCTGCACTCCGGTACTCTAGGAAATTAGCTTGTTTGACACATGCATCTTAATGTACTTTTTAATCCCATGAGCCTTTTCACTTCACGGACTTCAAAATCGAATTTCCTTTCCTTTCATGAATATCTCATTACACCAATGCAACTGAAAGGCAAAATTTGGGTACTAGTTATTAGACATAGAGCGTCTCAGACTGTCTGATTTTGCCACCTGATAAATTGCCACAATTTCAGTACTATCATGCTGGATGTAGGTCATTGTGGCTATAGTAGATACACTTTCTGATGCAAAAACTAGGGGAGTCCATGTCCACAGAAGAATCGATGAGCCAATTGAATAAAACATATGTGTGAACCGTTGCTTGGAATAACTATTCAAATACGTAGAGCCCTCTGAGGACTTCAGTCTAATCCATAAGGGTGAAGATATCGATCTCTTCATCAAACAATGGAGCAGTGCCGGTGTTAAGTACTGTTGTCCTTCTAGGAAAACTTCAGTGGCGAAAGAAATTAGACCGCGTTGCCAAGGACGTAGAGTTTTTAGTGATTATGTTGGTGATTGTGTGGTTGTAAGAAAAGTCAGATTATGTTGATAGCCAGATAAAATCTGGCGTTCGGTTGCAAAAAGATCCGACCAGTTTTGATGTTTGCATCGCTATTCAGACTGAGAAGTATCCATGGCCTGCTTCTTTCAATGCCCTTAACCCTAGTACAGTTGGCATGGGGCTTCTCGTGGGTAAGTTGACTCTTGCGATTTCGCCTAAACTTCAAAGAACTGACTATGAAAAGGAATGCTGGCCCACAAGATGTGTGCAAAAGTACTGTTCTCGAGATTTTTTGATTCCCAGCAGACAGAACGTCAATGATCGGGAAAATCAGAAAGAAAAACTTGGACCATTTCTCGAATCGTGAGTGTCGTCCTTGCGAAGGGCAATGCTAATCTTCTCTGTATCGTTCTAATCTCATCAAATGTCTCCGAAGAAAAAACGACTTATTTCTCTTCCCTATACATATTCTCTCTTCTATCTGACCGTCCAACCCATATGGGCTCCAACACACAGACATGTATCCTCAGTTCACTCCAACGATCTTGGTCGGTGGAATCTGTCTCTACCATGCTCGCAATAATTATCCTCACCCGTTAATGCAGCCTCCCACCGCCCAGGACGCTGACTGCTTCTTCATCTCGTGGTCCAAGTTATTGTCGAACGTTAATCTCATGTATCCCTTTCGTGTCTAATATTGTCAAATAGCATCCAACCTCAACATCCACATTGAACCAGAGCAAGGAATACTCCTCGATTGTCCATTCTGATATCCTCCTGCAGATTAAGAATTCACACTGACCTAATGGATATTACCCACAAACCAATCTCCGTTCATCTGTAGAAAGTACAGAAGTTTAACATTGAACCACCATATGTATCCCGATTTCGTTGGCATTTGAAAGGGGCCGCGCGAACGCGAGCCCCCACTGTCACAAATTATGACGTGTATGCCTCCCGTGGGAAGATACTAGGGCTTCCATGTCCCAAGTGCAATGGACACAGTTGCTATAAGCCATCCACCTTGGTGATCATGGATTCACCCCGCCCAGGTAAGTGAGTGGACTGTCGTCAACCAGCCTCTTGTAAGCCACTACCATTTATTACAGCGTAAACCGTATGGGATATGAACGATCCTCCAATCCTTCTATGGTTCACGCAACAGTACGTCCATTTCCATTAGACTTCCAGGTCTTGAAGGAGGCATCAGATCAAACAGAGAAAGGAGAACAAAGTTTCAATTCTGTCAAATCTTGGAGACTCACAAAAATTTCAGAAGTTTTAGGAAGTGTACTCTCATGCTCTTCAATTCATGACACGATGATAATGTCGCCGGTGTTTAGACCCTGTCTAGTACTGTAGAGAGACTTTAGCTTCCAGGGTCATAGACTGGGTTGACAAGATTGTAGAGATTTTGGTGACTCAGTTGGTGATTGTGTAGTTGTGAAAATTAACAGATTATGCTGAGAGCCAGAAAACATCTGGTGTTGGGTTGCAATAAGATCTGACCACTTTTGATGTTTGTATTGCCACTTAGACTCATTACCCATCACCTGCTCCATTTCAATGCTCTTAACACGAGGACAGTTTGGAGCTTCTAATGAATATGTTGGTTTCTGGGATTTGACCTAACCTTCAAGGATTTGACTCTGAACAGGACGCATGCTGGCCCATTAGATGTGTCCATGAGTAGTGTTCTGGGAGTTATGTGATTTGACACAATTGAATGAAAAAAAAAATTAGACCATTTCTCGATTTGTGCGTGTCATCCTTGAGCAAGGGGCCATGTTGATCTTCTCTGTATTGTTCCAATATTATGAGATATCTCCAAAGAAACAACAATTTATTCCTCTTCCCTATTGATATTCTCTCTTGTCCAATCCATATGGGCTGAAACACACATAGATATCCAAAGTTCATTCCAATGATCTTGGTTACTAAAATTTGTCTTGCTTCTATGATCGCAATAATTATCCCTCCCAGCACCCAGGATATCCCTTTCGTGTCACGATATCCCTTTCGTGTCTGACATGTTCACATAACATCCAACTCCATCATACACATCTAACCAGCACAAGAAATACTCCTCCACTATCAATTCTAGCTAATTCTTCCTGCAGACAAAGATACACATTGACCCGATATTGGATTTAAAGCATCCTAAACTAGAGACTTCCATGGACTTGCCGTTGTGAGAAACCCTCAGAAAGTGTATACTGTGCAGCCATCTATGAACCAAACTTCCAGAATTAAAAATCAAAATACCATTGAGTTTCCTGGTTCCGATAGAGTTGAGAGAGGGGCGCACAAACGCAAGCCCCGCTGCCACAAATTATCGTGTGCATACCTCCCATATGAAGACACTAAGGCTTCCATTTCCCACGTGCAATGGAGACAGTTGCCCTAGGCCATCCACTTCGCTGATCATGGATTCACCCTGCCCAGGTAAGTGATTAGTTTCCCTCCAACCGGCCCTCTTGCATGCCTCTTTCACTTCTTCCGATTTCAAACCATACGGGATATGAATGATCCTCCATTCTTTCCATGGTCCAATCCTTCTGCAAGGTCATGGTCACGTAACAGTGGTGTGTCCATTCCAACAGACTTCCAGGTCTTGAAGGAGGGATCAAATCAAACAGAGAAAGGAGGACAAATTCTCAATTCTGTCGAATCTTGGAGACCCACAAATTTCCAAATTAGGAAGTGTACTCTCATGCTCTTCAATTTCGAAGGATGTGTGCATATCCTGTTCGGGATTAAGGTGATCGCTACCTTAATATACTGATGATAGTCTTTTGGGGGACTTTCATGATGCAAAACGTGAGCTTGAAGATAAGTTGGATCTCAGCAGCTTAGATTTATTGAATGGAATTTGCTGAGAGATTACTTCCCACTTTTTGTAGAATTGTAACTCTACATAGTGGGGATCTGTTTCATTTGAGGGCCTTGTCACTGACTACCTACTGCATTCAAAGGACTTTATCCAATGATTAAAAAATATAGAAGCCTAGTAGCGAACTCACTCATCATAGGACCACAAACACTACACCGGTTATGGTCTTTAGTGTCATTTGCAACATGGAGTCATTTTGTGTTATAACTTTTTACTATGGATCTCATTTTTAACCACAAAGGCCATGTTGGTTGTTTGGACACTATTTAACATTGCCATTTTTACTTCTAATAGTTACATTAACAATAAAAAAAAAATTATAGGCATGTGTAACTCTGAATAGTTAATGACACTAAACACCATTAAAAATGTAGTGTATTTTGGGTTAATTACCCACTTGCTTTTTGACACTAATGATGGCGCTTTGGGGTTCTATGACGTTGGAGGTGAACTACATAATTGTGAGGATTCTGAGACGTTTGTGTGTGACGTTATGAAATACTACAATTTGTGTTGTGGCTACGCATTTTGTCACTTATTGCTGTTGTGGTGACATCTCGATTGGGCCACTTGTTCACCTTTTGACATGTCCCACTTCCTATTACTTTTACCCTAACCTACTTTTCCAATATAGCATTCCTTACAAGTGAATTTTGGAGATTTTTTTCTACATGATATCTTAGTCACAATTACCTTAATGAATATGTGTCCTACTCCTATTGGTTGCTCATAAGCAAGCCAAGGCTCTATCGTTGTCATTGATGTGGTCTTAGTTATCCATGATCTTACATGCGGTCACCTTGGTCATCTTGAATTTTATGGTCCAATTACAAAACCCAACACGGCTTCATTGAGACATTGTTATCGTCACAAACTGTGTATTTTAGTAGCAACCTTATGGATTGCATACAAGGGTTTAAAATCACATGTGGTATTCCCATAAGTTTGCAACGCCTTGTATACATCAATGGGTGAATGCTTCACAAAAATTGATTTGTTATTAACAAATACATGAATGAACAATCTCTACATTGTCAAGCTAGCATGATCTCATGCACTACAAAGTGCTCTAAGCCTCAATCTTGTTTGCCATACAAATTTGTAATGCATTGCCTTAGTTGACATCAAAACTTGTACATATAGTCCCTATGTATAGTCCTTCCTATGCCATCACACAACATATTTCACACAAAACACTTCGTCTTTGTGTCTTGCACCAGTCACATATTTGGCCTCATGCATAGATCCTAGTTAGGCTATGTTAAAGCCTATGTTGTTCATCTCAATCAACTTCTAGCCCAATTTGAGGAGCCACTCCTTCAAAGTCTTCCTCTCCATCAACATATGTTGATATTGACGTGTTGCCTGCTCCCCCCCACTTGCCTTTTTTTTGTTGTTATTCATTCATGTTCTCTAATCAAAAGGGTCATTGTAGATCAACCTTTGCACTTGCGGCATTTTGTTTCCTAGTTTCCCACACTACAGTTCCCATTCACCAACCATCATTTTGCTCCATGCTCAAGGAATTTTGTTGTACATTTCTTTTAGAATTCAATCTTCAATTGTGTAGGTTGCTCCTCCCACATCAATTTCCAAGGGAAGGATCGGACCCTGACATTGAACATCCAATGGCATATACGCCTCCACAACATTCTTTCTAGGTCGTTGACCCCATTTAGCATCATTAGTCAAATATCAGCCCCTCACAATAGAGGTTCCCTTGCAGCGTTTACAATTTTGAGCGCATCTTCCTCTATAGATTGCTTTATGTGTACCAATTGTTGTTCCCAAGCTCGGGCTAGTGCGGTCTTCATTATTGTTTACCCACAAGGGTTCTCCCCTTCGTTCACTAGAAGGAATCATGTCCAAATCAACCCTCCAGGGTAGCAGGAATTTCACTGTAAAAGGGCACCGGTATGGGTGGGTAGTGGTATGTCGCTGCAGTCCTCATGGCCTAGTTAAAAGCCGGGTGACGGACCCAAAAAAACCTCTGTTCACACCTTTTAGGGCTTCTATGGTTGACGGTCCCTATCCCAAGGGTGATGCATACCCTTTGCCCATTCTACCAAAATGGGTGGGGTGGATTGGGTTTTGGGTGACATTGGGTAGGCGCCCTCTTGGTGACGTGCACCGGAATTGGGTGCTTTGTGGTGCGCACCATCTACCCGAATCGGTGGACATACCTAGATAGCCACCGTTGTGGGTGCACACATGCCATCCACCTATCATGTGATGACACATCCCACATTGGAGTATATGGAGGGTATGACAAGTAGGGTAAGGGTAAGGGTTGGGTAGGTGTTGGGTAGCGGTCGGGTGGATGTTGGTAGCGGTCGGGTAACGGTCGAGTAGCTTTGGGTGGGTGTTGGGGTAGCATTGGGTGGGTGTTGGGTTGGCGTTGGGTGGGTGTTTGGGTAGCGTTGGGTGGGTGTTGGGGTAGCGTTGGGTAGCGTTGGGTGGGTGTTTGGGTAGCGTTGGGTGGGTGTTGGGGTAGCGTTGGGTAGCGTTGGGTGGGTGTTGGTAGCGTTGGGTGGCGTCGGGTAGCGGTGGGTAGCGGTGGGTAGCATTGGGTAGCGTTGGGTGGGTATTTGGGTAGCGTTGGGTGGGTTATCCATATCTTATGTACTCATTGCCACGACCTTCCAGCAAGTTCACACATTGAGTTGAACTTGTCTGTGCATGTATCTTCGACTATAATTTAGTGCAAAGACATTGGAGAGTGGGAAATGCATCCATATCCAATAGCAGCTCAAGTGGGCAAGGGACAATGTCCTGAATTGTTATTGTTTCTTGAATTTCCTTCTCAACACACAAATATTCAACAATTTCACATACCCAAGTGGGACACATGCGTTCTCATGTAAATGAGAACCAAGCTTCAGATAGGAGAGTCATCTAGCTTCTCTTCATCTGCCAATCTGTAAGTCAAAATGTATTGCCACATTGCACCCATCACTCTCTCAACAAGAGAGTTGTCTTTTGATACTACAGGAAGTCATGGTCTCAAATTGCTTTTCACATTTTCATGCCCTTCTTCCAAGATCTTGCTTACAGACAGCCCATTCAACTGCTTGAGATTTGGTAACGCTTCTACAATGCTTGCATGAGTACAATCCCTCCACAAATTATCCACCTGCACTCACATCACTGTGACCTTCAGACTAGCATATTTCAATTTGCATAATGTGGTCAAGAAGACACACAAATTGGAGTATAATTATCCAAATCCAACAGCAAATCTACTCCGTCCTTAAATTTTCCTTCTAAATAGTTTAATTTCCCATACTCCATTCTTTTACTCTCTAGCAAAACCTTGTGTTGTGGCTTGATAAGATCAAAGTATTGAAGAAGACAAATATGTAATATTTGCAAGGACTTCAATGCCTTCAGTGTTGCCAAAAATGTTGTTGCAGTTGTGTGAGCTTTGAATGGCCACAAGCTTGGATCCACCATAGAATAACAATCTGTTAATTTCGAATGGAGGAAGTAGGCAGCACCAAAGGCAGGACAACCCTGCACACTACCTAACAAGATCTCAAAAGAAACTGTAATCCAGGGTTAACAGATGAGCTCAACTTACAACATGGCCATGTAGACAAGCAAGAAGCTTTAGTGAAAAAGAGGACCAACTTGTTAACGTGATATTTGCAAATCTCTCTTGTACACATATATAATACCATGGAAGTATTTAGGAATTGTTGTTTGCGATCTGTATGTACTACTTGCCCTCAATCACACAAAACCTTCACGACACATAACCAACAAACTTCAAATAGCAAACAAACAATACATTTTATTGTCAAGTTCATGTGTCCAACATGAACGCCTCGTACATGGTTATACTTGTGCATCTGCGAATGTAACTTCCTCACAATTATAATGCCCACATTATTTATTCCGAGCTTGGCTCGTACGGACATAGATAGGCTCCCGGCCACACCGTCATGCCGCGCTTGACATTCAAAAGTGTGAGTTGTGGAGGCATGTCGTCCTCGACGGTCACAAACAACGGACAATCCTCAACCAAAATCCGGCCCACATTGACCTACAACATTCCTGGTGCAATGCTCATGCCATGGAATGGTTCTCCGGTATGGCTGGAGACATTACAACATTCAACAATTTTTTTCACTGGCTCGTCAGGGTGGAATAAATCCACCAACTCCCCTTTTGCTCATGCTCCATGGGCGCACAAAAAATGAAAGCACAGTCACCGGTTAGCACGACTAGAACTTTCACATAAGTACAGCTACCGGACGAAGTTCAAGGTTTAGATATCCCGTGGGAGTCGCGATTCTTACATATGGCGTCTTCTTCGGAGGTGGCTTCGTCTTGTTTCGGTCTAAATCCCATTCGGGTTTAAACTGTCGTGCTGATGTTTTGTTGCTGCCCTTTCCTCTCCCTCCTCCGGCATTCTGCATATGCACGTCACAAGGCCAACACAAATTACTCGCAATTTAAAAAAATGCGTTGCACTAAATGACAAAAATAAATTCAAGTCAGCCCTGACCTTCATAAACAACGCTGCCCCCACTCCGCCCACGGACATTCTCGGGACTCTGAGTTGCCGACATGTGGTGGTGACCACATTTGGGTGGTTGTTCTGTACGCATGCAAATATTGTATTACCCGTTTCATACTTGCCGCCTATTCATATTAACAAATACAATGTTGTTGTTACTTACCTTCTTTGAGGGCAGAACAGTCAGTGTCATGCCGGCTTCGGCCAAATCCTTAGTGTTGGCACCCACTGCCTTGGCCTTCGCGATCGCCTTCCCCCGTGCGTTTGAGGCCGGTCTCTTCCTCGATGTTGCCGCAGTTTTAAGGGCCTTGGCCGGAGGCGAGATCAAGGCGCAGTCCGAGCCGGGTGACATGGATCCCCCCCGCTCCTTCATCCGCAGGTGCTGCCTCCACGATTGCGGACGGCGAGTGCACATTGTCCGACACTGGACCCTCCGCGCTGAGGACCAAACGCGGGGGACTGGGTGTTCTCATCACGTCTTTGCTCTATCGTCCGGAGTACACTAGCGTGTAATAGCGAGTGCGCTCCGCGCCTTCCGGTTCGGTGGTTGACGGAGGAGGAGGAATATGGATTGTCTTGCCGATGCTCGTGTCCGTTGCAGGGGTCTTCTCTGCATCCACCTTCAATTTCCGTTGTTTCATCTCTTCATAATGTTTCAAATTGCAAACCATCACGTCCGTCAGCGCTCTTACATTGGAGTTCAACATTGCCAATTCCGATAAAAGAGCAAAAAAATCTTGTCGAGAGGGTCCGCACTCCGACAACTTGCCTTCCAATGCTTCAAGACGCGTGCCCACGCTTGCGGTGACATGCTGCAAACAATGAACAATGTTGTCAGCAATAAGAAACGATACTTACTCATTGAGCACAGAAATCAAAGGGAGGTACTCATAGCAAAGCTGTTGACCTTGAGTTGGTTTGTGAATTGGCCATGTCTAGTATCGGAACCAAGAACGAAGTAGGGTGCAGTGGTTACCAGCATATCCTGGAATGTGTTGCGGTTTGTGTTGCTGCGGATCCCACCTTCGCCACCTTCGCAAATTCCGGTGAACTCCAATACGCCTTCAGCTTGTCCCACACATCCGGTTGCTCTTTGGGAGGGCACTCACGATCGGGTCGTGTCATGTACAGTCTGTGCAAACGGGAGCGCTCCATCTTCATACACCTGGACACCGTTTTCTTGAATCCTTCATCCGAGAGGGTGTCCAATGAACTCAAACTCTGATTCCACCTCCTCTCGCAGTCTACCAAAGTTTTCCATGTTCTGATCCTGCACCTTTATGATGGACACATCCAAATATTCGATGCAGAATGCTCTGAAGACCTCTAAGAACCTGGATCCGGCTCTACCACATTCAATTGGTCTGCCTTCGCTATTACACTCTATCCTAAACGGATTTTGTCCCTGTGCCATCCTATCGGATTCTTCCCTTTCATATATAATCTGCACATTGCGGCGCCCCTTCTTGGGCGTCAATGTTGGTTGCGCAGTATCCTCTGCATTCAGAGTGCTCTTCGTTTCGGAAGACTCTAAATTGAAAGATTCGATGTTGTGGACGTCCTCAACAACATTTGATGTGGAGGGGGGTTGCCGTTCCTTACCTTGGGCCAGTGCTAGCAACAGCCCCGTTAAAGCCATATGATATGCTTGACGAGTGCTTGCAGATGGAGGCATCAAGGGGGGAGCGGCGTCGACAATAGGTGGGTTGTCTACATACCGAAGTGGGGCGCCGCCATAGCCGCGATGATCGCCCTCTTGATACATACTCCGCCGAGGCGGGTGTTGGAGTTCATAGCCGTCTCGATCGATATAGACGTCATCCATTATGGGGCTGCGGTCTCGAGGGTATCGCAACCGCGGCACGTTGGACCTTGGAATGGATGCCCTGCCTCTCCACCCTCGACCACGCCCAAAATTGTATGGCACAACATCGTCCTGCCAATGCGGTGCGTTGAAAGGGACTTTTCGCCAATTCTGTGTGCGAGCCCCAGCGACATAGCCGTCTTCAACATAGTCGTTGTCCTCCTCTTTCCATTGTGCAGCTGGCGGCCATCTTGTATGCAAAGGGTGGATTTGGGGGTGTCGCGGCTCCGCCCATCTTCCTCCCCCCTCCACACTACGCCCGTGCAGTGGCAACGTCATGTTGCGACCAAACTCCTCTCTCCTGGATTGGTTGGGCAACCCCCCTTCTGGTCCCTGCAATTCGGATGTTGGCTCTGCAAGGTGGGTTGTCGTGGTGTTGCCAACCCCATCTAAGTGTATTTCTTCCGCTTCAAGAATGCGAGGTTTTTGGGTGTCCTCCATTGGAGTATCTACTGCCTCCGCCATGAAATGAACAAATAGTTGATGTAGGTACGGATCGATAGAAGCTGCATCGACAAGTGTAAATGTCAAAAGAAACTCATTTGATCATAAATAATTCCAAGGTTCACATATCCAAATGTGCAGACAGCTAAGAGAATCCAACTTGATTTATGATAGACCTGGTAATTGCAGCGACAAACTTGTGCATCATAGTAATCACAACCAGTGATACATTGCACCACTTTCTTCATGTTCTGCATCATTACTTTTCCATGGTTAACCTCCTAACAACCTGTTAGGAAGAATGATGACACTGTTTAATTTTGAGAATGGTTGTCACCAATTATTTTGACGAGCTGAACTACTAAGAAATTAGGTTTATAGGGACAAGAAAAAATTTCTTGACAAAAGTGTAGGACTTGAAAAACTCTTGCACACCCATAAGCATTTCATATTATTTTAAATTGACAAGGTAGAGATTGAACACTATGACCTCAAGTACCCCATCCTTTAGATTTCTTGATTGTTTTCAAGATGCACAGTATCATACCCATAAACGATACATCCATGCCTTCAACTGATTACATGAATTGGTGTACTTCCATGGGTCCTACAAACACAACCTTACTTAATACTCATACATGCGATCTCAACCTAATACCAAGTCATGATACCACTCAAAAGAGTGAAGACACATCCAAAGAGCATATTAATTCAATAAATACACAACCTCACAACCTCTGTGTTGGACAATAATCGCCAAGAAAGAATGAAATTTTATGACTAGGATGCTACTCCAATGTTGTTCAAAATTGGTCTTGAAAACATTCCTCCCTTAATTAAAAACTTTTCCAAATTCCTTCAGATGAACAGAACTCAAAACTGTTTTGGTAGATTACCGTGCAAAGAGATGAGAATATTGGTTCTAAGTTCATTACTACACTGTAATTAACTGTGTTTTCCAAAAAATACAAAGAAAGCACATCTTACAGGACTCTCCTGATTGATGGACCAAAACGACCACGACACGGGAAAAATTAACATGTGATTCAAATCTGATGCCACTCAAAAGAGCAAAGACATGTAAGGCACAGGATGGCCTTCTACAACAATGCTATAATTGTTCGGCGAATTCAATTTACAAATCTTTTTCCATAATCGATCAAGGATGGTTACATCGTATCCTCTGCTCCTCACAACAACTTTTCTGACATTTCCGGTACATCAATCTTCGTTGGGCTGCCTACTACCGAGCACACTGAAAGTAGAAAAAATCATCACATAAAGAAGTGTCAGAGGAGCACTCACCTTTCAACCAAGACAAAACCTCGTCAAGAAACCGGGTCTCTTCTCAAGGCCGTCAAAAATTTAGTCCCAAATGCGTTTGGGATAAGCATTGCACAGGATTAATTTCCCACGCAGAGCATCACTCCCTCATTTCTGACCCAAGACAGAACCACCTTCAATTGAATGTAATGGAAACCTGCACAGGATTCTCCTGCATTATCCAGGCAATAAACTCTTGATGAGAGCGACTATTCCAAGCAGTTCCCTCGAGAACTCACAAAGCGACAGGCTCAACACACCAATCTCAACGCGAAGATTGCTATGGACAGCAAGCATATTAGGGACACCAACACCTGCAAGAAACCCCAGTTACTCTTTGAATGCGTAGTAGTAGTAGAACCCAGGCATATATAAAATGTCAAAAGTGGGCCAAAACTCCTCACCAAACCATGAGTCTTTTAGAGACTTCAAGGATAACTCTAACACTGAGCAAGTGTAAAGTTGAACTAACTATTCAATCAATTATTTGCTAAACACTTGAGTTAACATTGAAAAGATATTGAACCCTGAAGGGTATGTATCACAATTGACTTAACAATAGATGTTGTTTACCAACACTGACTCAACATTTGACGAAGGTCACTTGCATTCTGCACTCACACGTTGTCTTTCTAATGTGTTCTATATTCACACATGCCTTGCTCTTACCTTTGTTTTTTTTCCCATTTTGTAAACATCTATTGGTGCCATTTCAAATTCTGCATCATAATTCCCCTCCTTTGTTTAGGGTCTACCCTAGTCCTCTCCTCATTTGGTGGTTATTTTTGTGTCCTTTGTTTTGTCACTTGCACTCCCTCTAGGCAGGTCTACCGTCGACACCACATGCTCTTCCTCCACCATTGATGTCATGTGTAAATTAATGCCGCCATCAACTTCAAGGGTGGAATGATCCTACACCTTTATCTTAAGGTCTTCTACCATTACAAATTGCGCGTCCTTGGACTTGCATGTCGCAACCCCTCAGGGGGGTCACCTGCCGAAAAGTAGAAACCACGTGAGAACAACTATAGGGTGTTTTTAATTCATTGGAAGGAAAATTTCTATAAACTTTGGATCTACCATAGCCTCCTTAAATTGCAAAACAAGTGATTATATATAATTTAGTGTAAGAGGAAAACCCCCACTTTAGGTTTGAGGTAGAAAGCAATTAGGGTGACAACAAATAAGGAGGATTAAAAAATAAAAATAAAATGAGTATATTCACATATAATACATGAATGAAAGAAATATTGAATGAATACTAATGGATGGGTCAAACTATGGATGAAGACTTAATATTGATTGGGGTTTAGAATTAGGGTTTAGCCTTTGCACTTCCATGCCTCGCATTCCTTTCTTTGCTTAGCTTTACTTTATTTTGTTCTTTCTCTTGCTCTTAGCATTTCGCAAGTCACTCCGGAGTTGCATGATACTTATGTGGGTTGCACCGTGTGACATTCTCAAGCTCTAGCAACAAATATTCGACTCTACTATCAGCTTCCTCAACCCTCTCTTCAGCTTAAGGCGCCCAATCTTCGGCTTCGTCCGTTGCCTTCATGAATACTTCTAAACCATTGTGATAAAGGTTGCACTCCTTCTCCAAATGGATGCATTCTTGTGTTAGTCTTCCATCTTCGTTTATAGTACTATGGTTGTCCTAGGGATTGCACAAATGCTCTATGGAGATTTGTATTTGTGGTTTGCTAAAAATTTAGTGGAATACATTTTTCTTTGTGTTTTTTAACACTTCAACTTTGCAATTGAACTTCTGGCTCGGTTTTCTTGGCGTGTGTTGTCTTTGTGCCACATTCATTGATTATGTTCTTGCTCATGTCATTGACCTCATTTCAATTGCATTGTTTGTGAATTTAACTTTTAGGTTACAAATTCCTAAACCGACATTTAACTTAGATGCATGACATGCTCTAGTTATGATGTATACACTCTTCTTTCACCAATATATAACAACGTGAATTTACATTATGCCACATTGGTGTTTTAAGTTTGCCTTCTTACAGAACGAATAAATAACAATTTTATAAGTAATTTACCAGCACTTGAAATAATATGGGTTTTCTTTTATAATTACCTATAGGGTGCCGAATATTTGGTGAAGTAGATTTTTTTCTACTTAAAGGGTTCCCTAAAATCCAAATGAGGAGGTAAATAGCCCCCATAAAAATACCCTTTGTACGCACGTGGTTACATAACACAAGGGGGAGTGACCCCCCCCTCCCCCCGAGCACGACCCTTGCTAACTCCTCTTATGTTATCTTCACCGTTTCGCAACTCTAACAAATGTCACGAGCGCTAACCTTGCACATCCCATACACACGCATGCGTAGCTCCTCATACCAAACTCCAAGCTAAAAACTTGGTTACCAAACCCTCCCACACATGCATTCGGGACTCTCCCCTTCGTAGATAGCCAATGGTTAGGTGCGGACTTCCATACATATCCATCCAATCTAGAGTTTATCATTGCATTACCGAAGCAACACTACAACTATCATGATCCTTGCTAGCTCCTTTTAACTTATCTTCACCGTTTCACAACTCTAGCAAGTGTCATGAGCGCTAACCCTGGACATCCCACACACACGTATGGTTAGCTCCCCATACCAACCTCTAAGCTCATATGGTTATCAAACCCTCTTACACATGCATTCGGGACTCTTCCCTTAGTAGGTAGCCAATGATTAAGTGTGTATTTCCATTCACGGAAGTCCAATCTTGAGTTAACCATCGCACTGCCGGAGTAATACTACAACAACCCGAAGCATACTTGGTAACTTCACCCCCACATTGGGTCAGCACCCATGGAGGCCATGTTGTTCTACAACGGGCAAGGTCAGTCGGCAGAGCCACCTCTCCACATATGCCTCAAGGACTTTGCACATGCCCCTACCCCATTGCCAAGTAACCTTTTGTATCTCCCCTAAGGGTTGGGGCCAAATAGACATTTCCTCTTAGCCACTATGGCTAGAAGCCCCCCAACAATTTCAAACCTCCAAAATTTTGTCGTTCGATCTCCCATTCTTTCGAGCAACCACTCCATCAACATCTACTCTTGGCGTAGATTCCAATAGAATCCTCACTTGCCCCCATTCAGTCAAGTATTGTTGGAGTTATGATTGTCCTACCCTTGGCGGTCTTGGGCGTCACTCCCGGGTCAATGTTGTCCCACCACAACGCCCCTTGGAGTGTTGGGCGTTGTCCTTAGGCAACGCCCCACTCAAATTGTCATATCTCCTAGCTCACATCTCCGATTGGGGAGTTCTTGAGCGTTCTAGAATTTAGACATCATAAGCTATTCAATGCTTATGGCCTTACCCTTGTGACTCTTAATTTGCATGAGTGGAAGACGTTCTCAACGTTCAAGGCCCTTACTCACATTAGGATCACTTGAGCCCTCTCACCTATGGCACCACAAGTCCCGGATGTCACTTCGGGGTCCCCCTTCTACCCATGGTGTTGCGGGCAGTCTTCATGGAGAGGTGCGTGGTATCCACCTCCACCAAATGGAGTCGATGCCCTTATCGATTATACTTGTAGTTGGTACACTAATTCTCAAGTTTCCATTCTCTCTCGGTGTGGCATTGTGTTTCCCTTGGGGTGCTACCCTCACAATGTATCTTCAAATTTGGCAAAGTCCCAAAGGTGTCATTCCTACGTGATCTGTTAGTGACTTTGGAGATCTCTTCTATGGACCTAAACTACACTAGACCCACCTACTTTGAGACTCATTTGGGTTGCCCCTCTTTTTGGGCCTCCCAAGTTAGGCTCCACTAGCCTAATTTTACCAACTTTTACTAGGTTGGACCTCAACGTTTCCACTAAGTTGTCTTGGTTGCAACTTCAAGATGGCTTTCCATAGTTAAGTCACACCTCGGTCACATGGGAGTGATGCCAAGTCCTACCCGACTCCGTTCCCATTTTATTTTTTTCGAGACATGGGTTCATGACTCTCATGCGCCAACTCTCGTTAGCTCATGGGTTGCACTTTTATGAGCCCACGCCATCACCTTGTCCCCACGAGTGATCGGGGAGATTTTTGGGCATAATCAGTTGAGATCCTTGTGTTTGCAAGTGCAACCGGTTACATGCTGACATCCTCCGGTTTTCCTTTATCAAATTGGGGTATATTCTATAAATTCCTCTAAAATGATCGGTAATTTTCCTAAAGTCTCGAACTTCAACCGGTTATTTCTCAAACTCAACCGGTTTATCTGTAACTAACTGCCGGTTCTCCCCGATCATTGGTCCCCACCCAAACAAGTCAATGGCTAAGAGGTAATTTAGTTTTATCCAAGCCCCCCCCCCCCCCCCCCTCAACCATGATGCCCAATTACTTGGCCTACTCAACCTAGTTTGGCATGTCTATTCCCCCTTTTCCACTAACCAAACACAAGTACAAGCCTAGGACCTCATCTCATACTCTTCTTTTTGCATCACTAAAGTTGAACTTTATTGTCTCAAGTCAAAAAAAACAAGTACATGTTGTGGAGGGCATTCCCCACTAAAGGAGATCAATGTCCTCATCAATGTGCACACTTTTTTTATTGGAACCTCTAGCCCCAGTTTCTTCAATGTGCTTCACTGCTTCCTCGGCATTCACCATGTCTCTTGCCGCTACCCAAGTGGTTTCTTTCTCATGGAATCCTCACCACTTCACCAAGTACTCATTTCTTTTTCACTTGTGGTTCCTACACTTGAGGATGCCCTCCACCTCGTATTCCAAATGATCTCCTACAAGGTTCGGGGTGGCCTAATCCCTTGCTTGCGATCAAGCCACAAGGTGTCTTTCTTGAATGGCTTTAGTAATGAGACATGGAATGTTGGATGCACTTTGATCTCGGGTGATAATTCCAATTTATACACATCCTTGAACACTCGTTCAAGCGTTCCACACCCTTGAACGGATTGCAAATTTGGACATGAACTTTGGAGTGAGACCTTCGCTCAATTACCTTCTAATACTGTTAATTATACTTAATTACATTCGATCACACTTAATTAGTCTTGAACGTGTATGAATACTCTGTGATAGTGGAAGGTATTAACTAAAATATCATAATATTTAACATACTAAAAATAAATCACTAATTTTAGTTCCATTCAAGAATGAAAAAGACCCTTTCAATGGTAAGTCACAAAAATTATAACCTCAATGCTAATGAGGGCTTTGTAATATTTTTGACTTCCAAGTAAATTACAAGCTTTATTGACGGTTTTACTTTGAAAATGAAATCCCAGTTGGTTTTTCTATTTAGTCAATGGAAGTGCACATCTATATTGGATTTTGGACCTTGAAAGTGAAGTACACTCAACATGGGGTTTGTGGATAAGTGGCCTTCAAAATTGCAAGGGCAATGGTTTTTTTGGGGTTAGGCGGGGCGGGCACAAGTTTTTTGTCGGGTCTAGAAATCTCAATTTTTCTTGGGGTTGCCCCAGCTTGTACCTACCTCCCCCGAAAGGCTAATAGGGGGAGGTTTAATGTCCCTTCAAGTCACCTCCTTTATTGGCCATAGAGCATCCATAGAGGATAGGGTGGGACCTCCGCAAGGTCGGCACCAATAGATATAGGGGGGACAATAAAGTCCCCCCCCCCCCATGAACTTATAGGGGGGGGGGGGGGGATAGATTTGGGCAGGGGCAACCACCTATCCAGAAAATCCAGATTTGCTAGACCCAACCAAAAATTGTTGCCCGTACGCCTGACTTCGAAGGCCACTTATCCACAAATCCCATATTGAGTGCACTTCACCTTCAAGTTCCAAAATCCAATATATATGTTCACTTCCATTGAATAAATAAGCAATTGACTAGGATTTTATTTTTCAAAGTGAAACCGTCAATAAAGCATGTAAATAACTTGGAAGTAAAAAATATTATAAAACCCTCATTAGCACTGAGGTTATGATTTTTGTGACTTACCATTGCAAGGGTCTTTGTCATTCTAAAATGGAACCAAAATCAATGATTTATTTTTAGTATGTTAAATATTATGATATTTTAGTTAATACCTTCTACTTTCACAAAGTTTTCATATGCATTTAAACTAATTAAGTGTGATTTAATGTAATTAAATGTAATTAATCCTAATTAAGCCATATTAAATCAGAAAGCATGCTTACCAAATCAATTAAGCCTAATCAATGATAAAATGTACTTACCGGAAATAATCAGAATTTAATTTACCGGTAATTAATTGATATACTTGGAATGATATGTGGTAGCATACATGGCAAGACCCTTGGCACTTTCAAAATAAAAATGAAATTGATTTTCTTTATTTTCTTTATTTTTTTCACACAAGGTGTCCTAAACTCTATAACAATTGAGAGTATGCAAAGATGTCACCCACTAAGTCCGCATGGGTCCAAGGAGTAGCACTCTTGAAGGTTGGGCAAGCATCATTTTCTATCGGACCATGTCCCTTCTCATCAAACTAAACGGTCTACATGCCAACATAGGGGTGGACATTTTTTTTATGTGGGTACTTGAGGTAGGTAACGGCACTTTTACACACAAATCTGAAGGCCCATTTCCATTGCAATCTAAGAGTTCTCATTGGTCCAAAGGGCGGAGACCGTCCAAGTACACTTCATACACGAAGGGGAAGGCCTAAAGGACCAAGGAAGATTTCATGGATGAAAAGTCTACATGGAGTCCTACATGGCGGACTTTGGATAAGGTTTCATGGTCTTCCGGAAATTTCGTTAGGCCCACCTCCAAGAGGTGGGCCTGACGCAAATTTCGGGAGACCACGATTTTTTTTGAATATTTTTCCAGCATGACATATTTTAGGACATATTATAGAGCAAATTCCTCAACATATTCAAGGATAGATTCCACGACAGACAAACACCACCAAGTAATTCTCTCAAATTGATAGAGTTTGAGACATATTATGTTAAACCAAATCCTCCCCTCTTTTTCCTCCAACAAAATATGCAATGATCCCGCAACGTGGTCCATTCTCACTTCACACTATGCTTAAGAGCCCGTGACTACCTAAAATGGCTTTCCCAACACCCATGGTACGGCCTTTGGATGAGAGTCAAGGGTCCTCACCATCACAAGGTCACGGCTCTTGGCTCATGTGTAAAGTGGCCCTAACTTCAATCCATAAGGTTGGAAGTCCCTAAGAGCATCTCCACTAGAGTACACAAACGCCAATCATAATTTATATTATTATATGTATTTCGGAAGGCCACCAACTTGGGAGGGTCTGCTCATCATGAGTCAATAGTTGGGCATGCCCATGCTATAATGAGAGCTTCACTACTAGTATGTTGCCACCTAGTTTTTGACATAGGATAAAGTAATGAAAAATAGTATATGCTATTAAATAAGTTCTTTGGAGGGTCGGGGAGACACGTTGTATAGGCCATTTATGGCGGAGGTTTGCAACATTACAAATTTAGTGTAGGGCCGCCATTGGTGGGCCTTGATGTTTGGCAATACATGTACCCAAATGCTCGGAATGCCGCTTTTCGGCCGGGGATTCGTGGCACTCAAGTATTCTCATTAGTGAGAACTCATCCATCTTTGCGGATGAGCTAAACAATTTTAGACATTACCTTACGTCGCCGGCTCCTTGTCCCAAGGGTTCCGCTAATACCAACTTTTAGTAGTTCCAAAATAATCCAAGCCTAATCTAATACTTAAGGCGATAATACAAAGGAGTTAGAAATAAAAAGCAATGCCTCATATGGACTCTAACTCTAACTTGTTATTTCTTAAACTTAACCGGTTTTTTTAAACTAGTGGTTAGTTTACCCCATTCATTGACTAGATGTGAATTTTTTTGGAGTTTTTGTACAGAATTATGGAAAATATTCCAATTATTCAAAATGCAATAACCACTGAAATTCGCATGGTTCTTAATACCGAACCAATTCCCCCAACAATAGTGGACATTATCCTTTCGGAATGTACCATTACAACTTCAGTGCAAGGTCATTTGCAAGGTAATTTTTCAACCATCTTTGTCACTTATTGAATGACAAAGATGGTTTTTTTTGTATTTTTTCATTTTTTAATACTCTATCCCATTCATTATTTTCTGCAATCCAAGGAATTGGAAATTTGCGATACCTTATCCTAAACTTTGTTTCTTTTGTAGATGTTTCACCCACCCATTTGAGTTTGGCTTCATCGTCGTCCCTTATTGAGGCAACGAGAGAGAATAATACAATGAATGAAGAGGTAGAAGAGGATTTCAATCCTATGGATGACGACGAAGTCTCTGAAGGCTTACCTCATTTGCGTGAAAGTAAGCTCCCCGCTGACGGGATCGCTCAAATGGATGTGCATTGGGTTATTCGAGGAGAAGGCGCCCGCAAGAAATTCTATTGTCTTTGGGTGGAGTGTAAAAGAAATTACGTAAGGAAATAAAAAATAAAAAACATTTAATAAATGATCATTATTTTATTGATGCTGAAGGCGGTGGCAAATAAGGTAGACCACGAATGGCGGGCCCTACGATGACACATACAACTACGGTAAAGGAGAATCGAAAGAACAATCTTCGCGCTTTGTCCAATCTAGTTGTGCGACTGAAACGGCAAGACGCAAAGGCAAAGTCGAGGTGGGCTATCGCCGCCGCGTGATAGTGGGACAATATGCTTCGCGACGCGGCTGAAAATCCTTTACCAGAGGAATTACTCCCTCTTGCATTGTTTTTTAAACGGTTAGTAAAAGATAATTTTGGCTTTGCAGCGTGGGTGATGTTATTTTGATCCAGCCACGTGAACGGCGTTCAAGCGAAACAAACCAATTCGTAACCGAATAGCTAAGTCGAGGTTGCTATACATGTCTGCGCTTGCACCCGCATTTACTCGCGAACGGTACGAAATGAAAGAATCCACAAATATCCGCGATTTTATTTTTCGTAAACTGGCAGAGTATAATACCATAGCGCATGTTCACAAAAAAATGGAGTTTTTTCAAAACTTTGAGGCTTTCCTTGACCAATATGTCAAGTTGAGAGCATGTCTTTGCGCATATTTTTCGAGCATTCGTGAACTCAAAGCCGAGCAAGGAATGACATTGGCTCCGGAATCACAATCCCGACCAAGCGATGATGACATTGATTGGAGGGCGCCAAGTCCTAAGAATAGCGACGAAGCAGACTCGGTAGACGAAGATGATGAAGAAAATGAATAAAAATAAGAAGATATAGCACTTCAAATTTAGTGATGATAGTATATTTTGTTGTACATTTTTCATATATATATATAAATATATAAATATTTATATGTTTAAATATTTGATAAATATATAGATAAAATATTATGAAAAATAATCTTATGCATTAGAGTGTAATGTAGGCTATAATAATGTAACATGTATTTATTGAATATATATATTTAAATGCAAAATACCGATATCTTATCCATAATGATTATTTTTTGCACTTTCAAAGATACACATATGGATATGGTATCGTATACAATAATCTTATGGTTTAGGTTGTAAGATAGACTATAATCAGAGGGTAATCATATTCTGAGTATGCCTTATCATTTTTTCTTTCATATTATCTTTAAAATATAAAATAACAATATATTATTCATAATGATTATCTTTTGCATTTTCAAGAATAAACATATGAATAAGATATAGTCAGAAAATAATCATTTTTTTAGTATACCTTATTTTTGTTGTTTTTGATATTATCTTTAAAGTGTAAAACACCAATATCCTATCTATAATTGTTATCACTTTGCATTTACAAAGATAAATATATAGATAAGAGATCCTATAATTGAATAAGATATATGGGAAAAAAAATATTTATTATATATGATGGTAAATAGATTCATCTACAATAATATGTAAAGAGATTAAACATCCTAAAGCAAGACAATTATCCTAGATATACCGAGATATTGACAATCAATCTAACTAAGTATTCAATTGGCGAGGTCTTTTCAAAAACATTTTTTCATACTACCCTTGTTTTTTACGGATTGAATTACTCATACCCCTATCAAATGTAGCAAATTGGATTTCTGGATACAATGTGCCTTGGTAATCCGCGGGACACAACTCCGACATCCGATTCAATAACGCACGAAATTCGGAAGTAGCGTGCTTTGCTATGCGTAATTCGTTTTATTCTATCAATTTTTAAAAAAATGTAATATTTTGCGTGCTCTTTTATCATTTTTGTATGAAGAATATCTTTATCTACTTCAATTGTGTCATCATTTTGTGAAAGCTCTACCCCAATCTCCAAATCATCTACATTTGGTGCCACATCGGAACATGTATCATTCAAATCAATAATGACATCGTCATCCAATCTATCTTTGTCACGAAATCCTCTCTCCGACTTAAACATCTCATCTAATCCTCCACGAGCCGTTCCGTAGTATGTACCACAATAATCAACTATATAATCTTGGTCCACATTCGTTGTTTTCAATATTATTGCGGCTTGATGTTTGCAAAAAATTCCTCGGATTGCATACTCACAATCACAATACGCATAATCACGATGTGGATATGTAAGATAATACCAATTCTCCGGATATGTAACGCTTCGACACATCCAATGTTTGCGTTCATTTGTTGGTTCAAGAATCCAATCCTCGTCGATGGAGTAAGAGAAATTGACATTTTGTCAAACTTTAAGCGTCATGATGTCATTCTTGATCAATCCCGCTCTCTTCATTGCCAAACGATATATAATGATTATGAATTATAATTGTTAACATTGTGATAAGCCAATCGAGCCGCCGACCTCGCAATCCCTTGTTGGTAAAACCTAACAATCTTTTCATTATGCCATGATAAGTTTCTATGGATGAATTTGTCTCTTGTCCCACATGAGGAATTCTTCTTATTCATTTTGTCCACATACATGCACATCACATTATTATAGTCACGATCTTAACAATACCTTATCCAATATTAATATTCATGAAACTTTAAATTTATAATATTTTATCATTCTAAGTTATCTTAGTGTAAAATGTTGATACTTACCATAACCACCATATTATCCCTCAAAATATATTTGAAACATGTCAATGTTGTGTAGGTCACTTTTCAATTCGTAAGCTATTCGTTGTGCTTTCCGATAATCCATCGATGATATAATCCGAGCTCTCCGATAGTCTTTTGCCATATCAAATATAAATGTTGCATTTATTCTTACTCGTTCAATGAATATATTTTCAGTTTCTCTCCATCTTATGTCCATATACATCAACTCCCGCAATCCATAGTAAATCCAATCTCGAGATTCTTCATCTGATCTCGTCTACGCTAAAGCATTTGTTTTCCAACACTCCAATACATGCCATTGACATAAATATATGAGACCTCCTCTCCAAATATGCGTCTACATACAAAATAAAACAAAATAAGTAGTTAGAATGAAAAATACTAAAAATTATATAAGGTAAATAAAAATAAAAATGATAAAAAAATTGGATAGGCTATACAAAAAAATACTAGGATAATATATCCGGATGCTATAAGTACTAGGATGGTGTGTTGCTTTTGGGATGTAAGTGTGTCATTAAAGCAAAAAATTAAAAATATATATATATATAACACTAAAAATAACAATCAATCCAAGTAGCTCCTTGACCACACGAACACATTCGCATATTACTTAATTTTCATCAAACAACCAATGAAGTATGAACATAAGACCTCTAGCCACACTTGTGGCCTCACAACACTTCATTCATTCATTAGTCCTACACTCATGACACTCTTCTCACACATGTACACGCAAAGGCAAATCTATGTCAATAAATAAGCTATTTCAATATTTACTTGCTCTCTCCATCTTTGGATAGCCTAGTGTAACAAAGTTGCCTAAATCACTTTGTGGCAAATAATCTAATCACACTACAACGTTCATTACGTAGCTAGTGACATTTTCTACACTTAGAATCACCTACTGGTGTGCATATTATCATATGGAGGTCCATGTTGTTATTAAAAAAAATCCTTGAGAATATTATATTTTACCAAATAAGTATAATCAAATTGCTTGATGTGCATTCTAGCTATTTATATTAGGTAGATAAAATTTGATATTCTTTTTCCAAAGTTCCATGATTGTGTAAGTCCAAATGGCAACCCACACTAATATGTGGCACCGGTGTATTTGAAATTATACAATGCTATAACTTTCCACTATATATAGAATGTCTATTTACACTGGGTACGTAGTCTAAACAACTGAATAGATAATCACTACATGTTTTAAGGAGTCTTTGAGTGTAACAATAGTCTTATTAGTGTGGTTAACAATTGGAGATATGCATCACTAAAATGTTTTAAACGTGGTATTCGTGAAAATGTCACATGGCATGCAAAAATGTCATAATTATTGTTTTCTTGAAATAAAGGAGGGCCAACTTGAATTGGTTTTTTAGAGGTAGCTTTTGCCAACTACATCTGGATGTATTTACAAAATACTAGTAGCATGTGCAAGTAATAACAATGGAAGAAGTCATTTTAAATGATGAATTCCATATTCTTCATTGTTACTTCAAACACTCCTGATAGCAATTAAAACATAACATTCATGATATAAAGAGACTTCTTATTTACTTTATGAACTTTGTACCATAGATGCTTATAAAAAATTAGTTTCAAAATGCAATTTCTTCCAAAGTTGAAGTGCACTATGCAAGACTAGAAATTGAGTTGGCCTTGAAGAAAAAAAACGTCACGTGTGATATGTGACGTTTTTACGAATACCATTTTTGATGATACTATTGCCCGGGGGTGGACTTTTCATACCACGTATGAACTAACATAAGTGTAAGAAGGGGTGTTATTTGAGGCCTTTAGCATACATAATATACATAAGGGAGAGGTAATATTTTTCTCAAGCGTGTACATTTAAGAAGGCTATTAAGAACGTTGAAGTAAAGGTCGATGTACAAAAATGGGCCCTAGGTTTTAGAGGAAAAAGTGACAATACATGTTAGTTTCATCCAATTCACATTATTGTTTATTGTTGTCATATGGTAATAGTCCTCAATGACTACTTTGTCCATTCTTGTTTGAATTTGCATTTGGGTTTAAGGTTTCTACAAACTGGAGGCTCTTGGACCACTCATGGGTTCCCTTGAGTTTTGCTATCTCTAATTATGGCTTAGTTATTGTGATCTTGTCTTTGTTTGCTTGACACAATCATTAAGTTATATCCTATGGATGAAAAAAAATGCTTAATGACTTTGTCATTGGAAAGCAAAAGTTAATTTTATATGTAATAAATGCTTATTTAATTCAAGTTTTTTTTGTATATGTAGTGGAGGCACTTATTACATGAGTCCATATGATGATGTGCCATTACGTATACAATTGTTTTTCTCTATAAACTTCTCGTATATAGGGGGGCTATTGTCATAGCAACCCATGCACGTCATCTACATTTCCAATGAAGAGTCCACCCCCCAAGTAGTATTAATTCTTACCCAAAAAAATGAAGTAATATGCTATTAATTACTTTGTAATGTCCATTAAAAGTTATTACAACATGTATCTCCAAATGATCACCGTCACAATTAGGAATAATTAGTGTAGTTCTCAATGAGTTGGAGTGATAATAAACATGCACATGTGGTCATAGAGTAACTTGTATTCCTTATGTACTTTTGATGAAACGGTGGAGCATGGTATTATCCCCAAGTCTATCAAAACAAGCTTTATGAGAGAAGAAGATAAAGCATAAGTAACTTCCTCTAATGTTGGAGGTAATTTAAAAAGCCATTTTTCACATACATGGATCATCAGAGTGACAAGAGGTTTAAAATAGGCCTATAATTTTCACAAGCTTTTCACTTTGGGTAAGTAATTTCAAGGAAAGCCATTAAGAAAAGAATATAACCGATTCTTAAAAAAACATGTCACTGTAATCCAATATATGAGATGAGAGCAAGTTGGGTAGTCACTAGAGTCTAAAACAAGGAATTATTGATGGTTGGAATAGGTTAATAAGTGGCCACTACTATATCCAAAATAAAATGCTCCTAAAAATTGGGAATAAGTTAGGTGGTCATGAATGTTCAATTTATGGTGTTGGTTTAGAGCAACTCCACCAGTTGCGTGGCCAGAACTGGCCCGGAGTGCCGGTTTGGCGGGGCCAGGAAGCGGCCTGGCCTTCCGTGCCACGCACTCTCCCCACCAACCGTGGCCTCCACCTTCCAAAAAAGGGAGTTTCGTGGAAAGTCCACTTCGTCTCTCCCATCTCTTCCATCTCTCCCACACCGTCTCTGATCACAGGGGCCTGGGGGACTGTAACTGCAACATTTTACAGCTTTGTGGACATGTTTTTGAATCTGTTTTATTTGTGAATTTGTGATTTTTTTTTAGCGATGTCTGAGTGGAGAAAGAGACTAGAGAAGCATAGGAGGGACTTTTGGGAGGATGATCAGCAAGATGAGATGGTTCTTCAAGTCTTGATTGAAGGGTTGGGAGAGCAAAGTGAGGAGGTTGAGAGGTATGGAGGTGGTGGATCAAGGCCTAGGAAATGACCCAACATTGACAGATCGCATGTAGAAGGGCATGAGAGAATGGTGAAAGATTATTTTGCAGATGAGCCTGTTTATGGTCCAGGGATTTTTCGGCGGCGATACCGAATGCAACGTGGCTTGTTTTTGAGAATTATGAATGCCGTTTGCGATTTTGATCCCTATTTTGTGCAAAGGCATAATTGTGCAGGGGTTGTGGGTTTATCTAGCCACCAGAAGTGCACGGCGGCTTTGCGTATTTTGGCGTATGGTGTTTGCGGGGACTCGGTGGATGAGTATTGTAGACTTAGTGAGTCCACGGCTATGGAGGCTATGAAGAGGTATGCTGCTGTAGTTAGAGCTGTCTTTGGGAGCCAGTACTTGCGGCAACCAACTCGTGAGGACATTCTTAGGCACATGCGGATCAATGAAGAGAGGGGATTTCCTGGGATGTTTGGGTCAATTGACTACATGCATTGGGCTTGGAAAAATTGCCCAGTGGCTTGCGCTGGGCAATTCCAAGACAAGGACAAGCATAGATCAATTATTCTTGAAGCCATTGCAACTCAAGATTTGTGGATATGGCATGTAATTTTTGGAATACCGGGTTCTAACAATGATGTGAATGTGTTGGATAGGTCTCCTTTTGTTAATGATTTGTTGCAGGGGGCTTGAGAGGGAATTGAGTTTGAGGTCAATGGAAAAAATACCCTAGGTACTATCTCTTCGTTGATAGGATCTATCCTCCATGGAGTTGCTTTGTGCAAACTATTCACTCTCCTCAAGATGAGAAACGCTCACACTATGCAAAGGTGCAAGAGGCCACACGCAAGGATGTAGAGAGATGTTTTGGAGTCCTTCAAGCAAGGTTTGCAATTATTGCAGATCCTTGTAGACAATGGGACACTAACACAATGCAAGACATAATGCAAGCATGCATTATACTCCACAATATGATAGTGGAAAATGAAAGTGGAGAAGAGGGATTAGAGGCTTTATTTCATAATCAAGAGCAAGTACAAGTTAGAAGAGGTTTGTCCTTCCAATCTCTTGTTGTTGGAACTCAAGAGCTAGAAAATGAGTATGAACATTTCAGCTTGAGAGGAGATTTAATTGAGCATCTCTGGAAGCTCAAAGGTGACAACATGTGCTAAAAAATAATCATATTCAAATTCAATTTGCCTTGTGATTCATCATTTGTGTATTTTTCTCTTTGAGACCAATCTTCTATGCCTTGGCTTTGGGACCAATGCTGCTCCTTGTTCTGTCTGTCATGCTCCCAACTCTGCAAATTGGCCACACTGCCCAACTGCAGTCCACCCCAGCCTCCCCACTGATCTGCATGAAATTCTGTTGTTGATCGAAACTGCTGTCGAGGGAGTCCTGCAACCTCCGCTCCAGCTGGTGTGAACGCCGCTGGAGTCCAGGTCGAGGGAGCTGGAGTTTGGGTCGACGTCGACGCTGAAGGGGACCAGGCCGCTGGTGTCGACGCCGCCGGTCGAGGGGGTCCGCCTGGTCGATGCTGCTACGGGTGTCGTTGATGATGTTGCTCGGTCGGGTCTGGTCAATGTTGCTGCTGCGGGTATGGTCCATGCCCAGTCGATGTTGCTGATGCATGCTGATCGGTGGTTGTCGGGGAAGTCCAGGTTGTCGGGGGAGTCTAGGTCGTCTTGAACAGGTCCTGCGCTGGTTGTGTCTGCGCTTGAGCGGCCTCCTGATCTCCCCTCTTGTCGTGCTGCTTCGAATTCCTCATCCTCATCCAGTTTCCTTCAGAGCTTGCGGAGCTCAACTCGCCTCCTAAGAATTACCCATTCCCTTGCATCTTCACTGACGATCTTTGCCTCATTAGCAGTCATCAGCATGATCATGTTATGATCTTCTAGGAGATCAGCCTTGCGCTTCGTGGCATTTGGCATCTCCTTCGTCGCTGCAGCTTGGGCTCAAATGGCGGCATCTCTGGTCTTCATGCTCCGGTGATCCTCCTTCGCAACTCTTGATCCTTGAGGCCTCGTTCTTGATCCTGTAGCTGGAATTATTGGCCTCCGCAGTGGTTGTGCTTGCGGTGAAGCACAATCAGAGTCAATCTCACTACCACCCGACATTTCCAACCTTGATCGAGATGACAATGGCGCTGAAGGGGATCTCCTACTCTCGCTGATGCCTCCCTCTACCCAGCGAGGCACGTTCCTCAACAAATACCAACAGTGCAGGTAAGTGAAAGAAGCACCCTTGGGGTGCTTAATTTTATACAAATCCAATGCCTCTACTAAGATGTCGCCTTTAGATGTGCCACTACGTCACAAATCCTCTACATGTAAATGGACTCCGACAAACATAAAGACGTCGTGCTTAATGGCTGACCACTTAGATTCTAAAGATCGATCAAGACGCTTGCCAGAGGGAGCAACATCGTTGAAGTGAGTAGTAATCCTATCCCAGAAAGTGGCATTCTTCTGTCCATTTCCAACACGAGGATCTTGACTCACATGAAGAACAGACCTACACAACTGACACTCCTCATCTGGTGTGAAGTTTCTACCCTTGGACCTAGGTGGACGGCTATGTGGTTGAGAGGCATCACCAACCTGCGAAGCCAACACCTCCTGTGAGCAAGGCTCCTGCTGAACATGCGAAAGCTGCGGAGTCGGTTGCAACGGCCGTGCATGGTGGGAGGAGGGAGCTGGAGGCATGATGATGAAGAAACGGTCAACCGGATAGGGGTTGAACGACCCAAAAAAACTTGCTACAATGGTTTCCAGAGGCACGGAAGAGGAGGCCTCGGATTCTGTGCCTCGCCACGTATATGGAGCCCCGTAGCTCTGAGGCCACACCAAAGAGCCATTGGTGGGGAGTGTCCGTTGTGAACAGTTCCCCGCATCTCCATTCCCAGTGCGTCCAGAGCAACTGGTGGAGATGCTCTTATATAATTGTATCACACATATTTGTTATATTAACACTTGTGTTGATTTAAGGCTCATGGGCGTTGATACCCCCCCCCCTAATCCGGATAATGTTAGCTAAAGATAACAAGAATTATCAGTAAACTTCTAGTGAGTTTCTTACCATAAGTGTGTGTGAAACTTGTGGTTCACATGCATCCAATTACCATTAATGAGTTCCTAAACACATAGTGCATATTAACAACATGCATATATTCTCATGTTAGGGAGTCCTACTTTGGGTGGATTTAACTTGTGGGAGTTGTTTGACCCTTAAATGCATGGGCGACTGCAAAGTGGGTGATTTTTGGTCAAAGGGCCAAATCATCAACTTTTGAACCTTTGTTGGAGATACGTCTTTCACAAGATGTTCAAGTTATGATACAATACATCTTTCAACCGTTAGAATAAAGCCTAACTTGCAAATTCTACATTGTTGAGAAATTTGAAGTGTCCAAAATGCAAACCGGATTCTAGGGATGTTGTAATCATGTGCCTCTTGTAACTTTGCGACTTCTTATCTACTAAACTACCTTTACCATAAATGACCATTTGGATGACCTTTAATGCTTGCAATATGCTTATTTTCAATTTTATCTTTTGTTTTTGCATGAAAAGAATCATAACTACTCTAAATATGGTCCAATCATGTTGGCATGTCGGTTGCGGCTCCAATACACATTTGTCTACTTATGGAGGGTTCAAATTAGGAATTTGTGCTGTTTCAAGTAGACTAAAGTTACTCATACGGAGTGCTTTGACTGTTTGGAAATAGATCAGTCCTGGCTTCGACTTCAGTATCGTAACATGGCATGCGTTGCATGGACCTGAATCCGTGGGAAGCGAGGCGAACCTCTACCAGGATTCAGGGAGGGTGGGCCAACCGGAACAACTTTAAGAGTCCCGTTGTGGTGCCGACGGCACATGTGAAGATGAGAGTTCTTCACAGGCCATACCCACCCAGATCAAGTACTCTTCAGTTTGATGGAAAAGCAGGACAATCCTGGATGCACTGTAACATGGGCGATGACATGAAGCTCCAAAATTCATCCTTTGACATGTCTGATCAGGTGCAGATGGTGGCAGTCTCCAGAACCTGTGCCATCTCAGCAGCAATAGTACTAACCTTGCATGCTGGTTTCTGGAAATTGTAGTGATGTTCTTCCGAGTCTAGAGAGAGAGACTCTGACGAACCTCGGGAGGTACAGGTGGGAAATTCTCTCCCTGTTTTGTCATGGCTCATTGTCTCTTGTCCTCTGGAGTGAGAGAATTATGGTTGAAATATCGTCAGACTACTTTGTAAGCATGTGAAACGACACTGTGTCTGTGGATTCTTGCAAATTTCGTTTCCAAGATACACGTGAGAAGTCTCAGCAGGCCTAATATTTCGTTTGTGACTTTTGCTGCTTCTTTTCCTCCCTGTTTAATGTTTTGTGATTGTTTTGAACTTATTTCCTGAAAATCTGGCGAATCGAAGGCCACTCGGATTCTGGATCTTTAGTATGATCTGGATCTTCTTCTTCCTTCCTTTTCCTCCAGCTGCATTCTCTGTGTTGCCGCTCCATAATAGATTTGCCGTTCCTTTTTCTTTCATGGCATTTTTTATTCTCTTGGCTCCTTGTATCATGCACCGGAGATGTTTTATCCAGTCTGTCTTCTATCTGCATTAAGAACCTAGGATGTGGACTTCTTAACTAAGGGTCACTTCACACACGAGCCACGAGTTGTGACCATGATATAGTGAGAGCCCAAAAGAAGCGTTCAAAGGCCGTAACAAAACACTTCCAAAATCAAAAACACTTCCAAAATCATGTATTGTGGTCACTGGCCCTCAAGTGTAGCGTGAAGTCATATGTGACCGGGCCCTCCACCAATTGCTGTTTCAAATGAATTTCTATTCTTGCGGAGTTCCCTTACGTTTTCTTCTAATGCGAGCCTTGCTCGAAACTTCGAAGTTGATCGGGTTGTCCCGTGAGCTGGGTCATGTATCGAGGCTATCAACCCCAGCCTTCATTTCTCCCTATGTGGCAGTATATCTCGTGTTTTCCGCTGTAGTATTTATAAGGGCAACATCTGGATTAATTTTTAGAGTTGAATTAGGTCAATGATATAGCAACATCAACATCCTGGAGGTTTGGTTGCTTGAATACTTTTGCAGATTGTCCAAGAGTTCATGGAGGACGAATATTCAGTGCTTTATAAGGTGTGTGAATATCAATCACTCCTTAGCCTTACCCTAGCTGCTACTTTAGTTTCCAGGAAATATTTTTTGGGTTGGTCTTGGAGAATCTTGAACACTGAGCAACCCAGTGTTTTAGTTTTTCTAGCATGATTTGTGTATGAATGTGTTATATGATCTGAGACCAGAACCTGGGAATTAATTAGTGATTACAAGGAATAAGACTGAATTCTTCTTGCTGCAACGCCCACGGATCACCAATTAACAACCATGGAGATGAATCTAGCTGTATCCGACTGTAACCAGATTTCCTAAACAAATTGGGAGGGCAACCTCCCTCGAGTACCGAAATTCCTGACCATATACTTTTCTTACATAAGGAACTGTTAGTAATCTGAAAACATTGGCAAATGCGGCTGCTCCGATATGATAGATAGATGGTTGTTGTGTTTCAGCAGAAATGAAGTGTTCTGAGCTAAGAAAACGGTACAGCTATTATTTCCTGAACATACAGAGGTACAAATACGACTTTGCAGAATCTGCTTAAGATGATTGAAATATGAACCTGAGACATTTGATGCTGTAGCATGTTCTGCTGCTGCTGTTGCTGGATTTTCTGTCGAAGTCGTTGCTGATGTAAGGCCTGTAATTGCTGAAGTTGTGCCAAGTCATGCAGGTTACAACAAGAACTTACTTAGAAAATTAATAGAATAATCAAGCACTAGCAAAACCATTGTTATGTTGTAGGACCGTCTTGTCATCATTTTGTTAAGTTCTGATTCAAGAATCACTAGTTACCATCCTACCTCATCTTCCAAGGAGGTCCTCTTCTCAATAATGGAGAGATTCTACCCAAAAACCACCTGCTGGTGATGTTTGTGTTGCTTTAGCATCGATTGGGAGACAGTCGTCGATGGTTGTTGTTATTGTGGACTTTCACTATACCCAGCTTGTTGCTGGGGGTGAGTGAAGTGGATTCCCTGCTTCTGAAGCTTAAATAGACGACTGATCAGAATCTCGCCCTTGTCAGATACACGATTAATTTGAGAAAGCACGAGACTTGAATCCAATCAGAAAAGCTAAATCTCATGCTTCCTCAAATCATTGGAACATGGTAGACTGCAAATTTAAGCCAAGTACATTGCAATTTGTTGCTAGTAGTCTTTGAGTGGGGACTAATTTCAAAGGTCTCAGCTTTTGTCGCTTTTCAATTCCTGGAGAATCATGGCAACTTTTAGGTTAATTAGATCATACTCCTCAGACCATAAAAAATTGTCTATTTGTGGATCATGCATATTTTTCTTGCAATCCTTAGACTCTTCATAAGGTGGCTCATGGAACAGGTTTAGATTTTTTTATGGTTATGATTTCATCTGGGTCACAAGCATGATAGGTATCCATCAAGAGATCATTTTTCTGCTTGTATGGACGAAACTCAGTTGGAAGAATATGTGGTTTTAATTGCATTTTAAGTTGTGTGACCAACCATTCCTTCATGAAGAGTTAGTGATTCTATTTAGCTTTTGTGAATGATTCCATTCAAGTCTCAATTAGCATTCTTCACTCATCAGAATGTGGTAGAGTGCAACTTTTTAAAGGCTCTGCGTAGTAAACTCATCCACCCACATTATGAGTCAAGATTTGCTAGGTGTATATTTGCTTTAGTGCGGACTGATTTGAAAGTAGATTGTCTCACGGTCTTAATATGTGCGTATGTGTGTTTGTTTCTGTTTTTTTTCCCTGGGAAGAGTGGCTCAACTTTTAGGTTAATAATTCCATCACCATGCAAATGATGTCCTCCTATATCACCACAAATATTTGTCAACTTGCATCTACACTTTGACCCATTCCATACATATATATACATCTTGAAAAACATCATTTGTTTTTTTGGTACATTGTGTCATTACACTGATCGATTTGAAGATCATATTTAAAAGATAGGAAGGAAAACGAATAAATGATTTTTATGACCTTTTGATCTTGTAGGTTCACCAATTCATTTATATGTTTGACTTCATTACTAGGAGATTATTGCAGTTCTTCTTGTTGATAAATCAAACTTCATAAAAGCTCGTAATGGTAATCTCCCTATCACAAAAACTTCAAATCATATGAGATGGTAATTAGTGTGATCTCATAATAGTTTTTCTACTTTTGAGAGTACTAGGAAAAAGAATACTTGACTTCATCATAGTAAGAAATCTCATCACCTTGAATCTGCACGGAAACCAGCCGAGAGCAAAAACTTATGCGCTAAAGACACTCGCCAATGATATATATATATAAATTCCCAGGTTTATTGACTCTTTTTTATCTTGCAAAATGTTGTTATATGTATCGTTCTTTCCATTACCTTTTTCTTTTGTGCAAACATAATTGTTAGGCCATTTTCCAATCATGCTATAGTCTTGGAATGATTTGCTTCTTTGGAACTAAAATGTTGTACTTGTATGATTTTGCAATGGCATGTATGAATCATGCCTTGTTGTTGCCATGTTTTTTTGCGCCACTTTTTCAATGTGTATACTTTTGAATTATAAGGAATATAGACTATCAAAAATTGCAATAATGGTGGTCATATAACTAATGGTAAGATGGCATAGAAGAAGTCATTTTAGAGAATTGAGTAATTATGGGGAGCTTTTAAATCATGCCGTGGAGGTCAATAGCCCTCAGCCACGCATGATGCACAAAAATCATATCCTATAGATTGACCTACCTGAGAATATGTGTGATGAATCGAAAAATTCGGAATACTTGCGTTGTGCACATGTAGAAATTTGTAGTAGGTGATGCAAGGGAGTATTGATACTGCTTTGATCTAGTGCTATGTGTGTGAGTTTGAAAAAATTCTACCGGCAGGGATTTTGAAACAATCACACACTACTACCGTGGTGTTTCTCCGCCTAAATAGCACACATTTTATTCAATGTTAGAGTCTTTGTGATTTGCATGTTGCCCTGCCATATTCGCCCAACTGTTCAGTTTTCTTTATTTTGTGATTTTTTTGCGACATCATTGGGACGTTGCCTCCAATCCAACTTCCATCTTAGATCGCTCCAAGCTCTCTCTCATGGTGCAATCTCAACGTCTTGTAGGTAGATTCTTGCACTCTATAAATGCGTTGCTGACATATTTTCTCTGGCGTCTTGCTGCTGCCAGGATTCAGTTGTATTATCTCTTGCCAAGCTTGCTTGCACGCATTCCTGCATCTTGGGACGTCACTTGAAGTGGTCGTCCGCAACACATAGCTACAGTATTGCAATCCGGGAGCTCAGATAGCACATGGACGCACTAGAAATTTGTACGCATCAAAGCTCCAACCTTTAAGTTCTACTCATCAGCTTCTGCTTCTGATCGATCATGTCATCTGTATAGAAGGCTCAGTGTTTGAAGATGGAGCATACGAGTAAAATGAATATCAGTGCGGTGCCACAGCCACATGCGGTGTTGTTTCCCTTCGGCGCGCAGGGGCATGTGGTGTCTCTGATGCAGCTGGCGCAGATCTTATCCCGCGTCCATGGTTTTCGGGTCACCTTCGTCACCACCTCCGCCATCCACAAGCGCTTAGGGCAACAAAATACCACGTGAGTATACGTGACCGCCGCTGTATCAATTTCTCTATCTCACCTGCAAGTCTTATTCCCATCCTACATTCTTGAGCATTGGAACCAAGTTGTATAGTACGTACGTCACTCTCACAGCGATTTCTTCCTTGACATAAATGAGCATTTCAGGCACTGACTAAGATCCATGCTACTGTAGAATGTATTGTCAACAATACATTTATTTCGTGACTAATAAAATAAGTCCTACACTAATTTTACAGCTATTTAGTGAGTGTGTCTAAAACACATTGTGCTTGAGCCCCTCGTAAAGATTCAGAATTGTCGAGAGCACTCGCATCTCTGTTCGGTAGAGTTGAGTCTTGATGCATTGGTGAGTGCAGGGGGGTTGAAGATGACATACACTTGGTGGATATGGAAGACGGTTTCCCTGAAGATATGTATACGTTCACAACCTTGAAAGACCTTTTCCAAGCAACTGCAACGCTGGGACCCATAATTGAAAGAGTAGTAGAAAAACTCTTGCCAATCACTTGTGTTATATCTGATATTACGGTGACCGTGGCACACAAAGTGGCTGTTCAGTTTGGCCTTCCAAGCGTTGGATTCAGTTGTCTAGGTTTGCTCAATCTAAGTGCAAAGTACTATACACCAAGGCTTCTCGACGAAGGGCTTTTGCCGTTGCAAGTACATTCAGCAGATGGAGTTCCCCAAAAAGTGATCCGAAGCTTGCACAGGACTCCAAGTGCCGAGGAGGCTGCAGCATATGCTCAAAAAGTGACATGTATTCCTGGAATGTATCCAATCCAACTTGGGGAGTTCCATCTCCCTCTCGTGACATCATCATGTGATCACTCAAACTTCCTCTTTCATCACTTTGTAGTTGACCAAATTGAGAATATAGTACAAAACCGAGATTGGATGCTTGCAAACTCGTTTTATGAACTGGAAGCTGCAATTATTGACCCAATGCAACGCGACATGGGTGTGAAACTGAGCACCATTGGGCCCCTTGTCGTCACACCCACAACTTCTGACGGATCCTTCAATGTAAGTGATATTGCGGAAAGTCGCAAAGGTAGCCTCTGGCCGCCAGAGGATACGAAGTGCATCCAGTGGCTGGACAAACAAAAACACCAGTCGGTCATTTATGTTTCCTTTGGAAGCCTCATGCACGTGAAGCCAGATATACTTCAGGAATTTTTATTGGGGCTTGAGGATTCTGGAGTGCCTTTTTTGCTCGTCCTTCGTTCAAATGTGGTGGACACCGAAGGTAGTGAAGGCTCTGGTGTTGGCCAGAATGTGGATCCAATTTTACCTTCGGGTTTCTCGGAGCGCACCAAGGATAAAGGCCTCATCGTTTCATGGGCACCGCAGATCAGTGTGTTGCGTCATCCAGCAACAGCTGGATTTCTTTCTCATTGTGGCTGGAACTCAATATTAGAGAGCATTGGCTTTGGTGTCCCAATGCTCTGTTACCCATTCACGACTGACCAGCCTATGAATGCTAGGTATGCTGTAAGTGTGTGGAAAGTGGGGCTGGAGTTCGAGAGGCACCCTGATGGGTCTGTTGCGAGACACGAGGTGGACACCAAGGTGAGGGCTTTGATGACCGAGGAGGGGACACAATGTAGACTTGAAGCTATTCGATGGAGTGGCATCGCACGCAAGGCGGTTGAAAGAGGAGGCTCTTCTTACAACAACATGGCTGGTTTTGTTGCAGACATGCACAGAAGAGCACAAGAAGCTGCTTTTGTCAATTGCGAAGGAGATTCTACAACAATCTGCCGCAGTTAGTGTTGATTCAACATATTATTAGGAGATTCAATAAGCTGTGGTATCCAATGAATTGCCAGCTCAACATTCATAGGTCCACGTGACCATGTAATGACAGATAGATTGCCAGGTCATTCTGATAGTAGCTAGTAGATTCTAATTACCATATTCCCGCTCATAAGCACACTAAATATGATATTTGGTGTCACCAATTCTGATTTTCTTGCTCAATACTAATTGTAAACTGTGGTATAGTACACTGAATGTTAACCCAACATTAATTGTCAATCCTTGTAATTTTTTTGGTGGATTATAGATTTACTGTGTTGCAATTACTGTCACTTATCAAGTGGTTTTCCATCCAAATTTCAATCATCCATGACAATAGTTCATCACAAGTTGTTGACAGGAGACGGTAGGGTTTTTGGCCAATGGATGAACTCATCCATCATCCATGACGATATTTGTAAACTTATTCACAAGTACCATTTGAAAAGTTAGCATAGTGACATTAAACATCACATGACACTAAATATCATATTTAGTGTAGTTAGTAGATTAGAATTATTATACTCCCGCTCTTTGTGGATCTCTCACCAAGCAATAAAAGGAGATGAGCTTTAGACTTAGTTTTAGTTTTTCAAATTGGAGACAGATGCTCCCGGATGTAGTCACAGCAATAGAGAAGCTATGGCGTTGTATTATCTCATACTAAGTGAACAATTGGTGTTAACAATAAGGTAATTTTTCTTAGAGGAGCATCATGTACCTAAAATTTGCAAACCAATTTGATATTTGTAGGTGCATGCACCACATGATTCCTCAATCTAAATAGTTTCTCATGTCACTAAAATTGTGTTGAAGTTGGTGTCATGATGTTTCTCTCATTAGTCATGTGATGCCTATATCATGGGGGTGAATATTAGGGATCCTTATGATAACCACATATACAAGACTTCAACCTAAGATGAAGTAGTAAACATATAGTATATCATCAAAGTGCAACATTAAAATTGTTTACACGTAGCTCACATCATTGTTACTATATATTAGAGACAATCTTTTTTAAAACACCAACAATTTCGCTCAAATATTTACAGTTTCTACTCTTGTGACTTTCATATCACGGTTTACCTTAGAATTGTGAAAAATCGAGCATCGCATCAAAAGTATTTTCCACCCACATTTTTGTGATCTGATAGGGTGAAGTATGATAGAATAGTTGTAAGGAAATTGCATGTCATTGACCTAATTTCAAGAGAACCTTCATTTGCAAATTGACATGGAATTGAATATCCAACGATTTGTTGGTGGATAAGGTAGTTTTACTAGGATTTGCATTTGCATCATCTGAACTTAGTGCAACTTCCAAGAGAACACCTTGTGTCTGCAAAATGGTGCAGATCCTATCGCTTCTTAATTGTTGAAGGCAACAACTAAGGTCTTTTGGGGTTTTTCTCATAACTACAAATAAGCTAAAGAAGTTCCAAACATCATTTTACATAAAAATGTGTTTTCTTCAAGCTTTATGAAACTCAACCATGTTGGAGCCATTACTTTTATTTCGAAAACCATGATGGGAATCGGGAGATAACCTCCCAACCCACTTTCACAGTAGTTTGATCACTTCACGACATCCAAAATTCACTATTTAGGTAAGCAATTGAAGGTCTTAAAAGCTTCCAAAATTCAAAGGGATTGTTAACACCCCTCTAGGAGACAAAGCCACCCTTTTCCCAAAGATTCAAGAATATGGAGATCAAGAATTATGGGAGATGAGGTCCATATATTGTGACATGAATCTTGAATGGATGTGTGTGAGAAGTACTCAACTTTCTTGGAATTACCAGAGACTACTAAGGTTCAAATCATTGATAATATCCAACTGAAAGAAAAGTTACAAACTTAGATATTAAGTTATTGTGTCTCTTGTTGAAGAGCCCATGGGATTAGGCACAAGAGAGACTTTTTTTCATATTAAAAAATGGCCACCAACACATGCCATGTGCATTGTGGGTTACCATGGAGGTTGGAGCATTACATAAGAACTTGTAATGTGTGGGTTGGATCAACAACCTCATTGGACTTGTTCTTACATCATGGTAGTCCTCAATAATGTAACTTCTTGTCCCGCGCCACAAGACATTGATAGTAGCTCTTGTTTTGTGGAATTTGCAAAGTCATAATAACTTCTCTAATATTAAGAGCTTGAGAAGTTATTATTCAAGGAGGGTTGAGTCGTGGAGACTGCTCTAAAGTTTAAAGACTTGATAGCAAGCCAAAGACAAGCCAAAGAGTGGTTGCAAGACCCCCAAACATGTGCTCAAACAAACTCTTGGTGATCCAAAGCACCATCCATGTTTTCACTTCCACTTTCTCAAAGGAAAGTGCCAATGTGTCACCATCCAAGCATCAACGATGCCTATGCTCAAATGCTTTGTACACCTTACACCTATCCAAGTGAGGCTTCATGTGTAAAGCTAACCCCCGGAATGAAAGGAAAAATTCTCAATGAACTATTATATAACTTTTGATTTAGAAGAAAAACAACTAATTCACCACGGGGGGGGGCTTTGGCAAATCCAATTTATAGTCAAGGTCAAATTCCGAAATTCAAATGACCGCACATATCTAAGATTTGTTGGAGACTACTGACACCAAATGAATAATACTCAATGGCTCTCTCATGCAAAGGCCACACAAAGCTTGAGCAATAGTTCGATTTTGCAAAAGTTTTGGACCAAGGTAAAACAATTTAAATCCCTAATCTTGAGGAGCCTTGGTCCCTCCTTTTTGTGGATTGAAAAATCATTTAAAGTTCAATTTTGAGTTTCCGTCTTCGCATGCCTCCTCAAAACCAGGAACCCAATTTCTTTTATCTTATCCCATCATTCTGCAAACTTGTATTTCCTACCCAAGCTCTATGTGGCTTGCCCTTCATCTATAACCAAACATTTGAAGATTCTATATATTACCCACTACTACTACTACTCTTCCTCCCCTACCTCAGTTATTTAATATTATTCCCCACATTTACGCAACGCCATCGTTGGCTCTCTTGGAGATGCTACCTCTTATTGATGAACACATAATGGTCTAGTCCACACCCCCAATTATTCCTCAACGCACATTGCCATTCACAAACACCTTTCTACTACCAATCTCCTCATAGTACGCCATTGTGACATGCATTGTCTCCAATCACATCTATCCCAACACCTAGATGTATACCTCCTATGCACAATACCTCCACACCAACTCAAATATACTTCCAAGGTCTAATCTGGATTCGTTTATTGTTTTCCTTTCTTCCTGAACGTTTTCTTCATAATGATTTTGAAGATGGTACACTCAAATTGTATTGTTCAAGCGGCTCCTCAATCAACCATCATACTTTCAAATTGAGGAAACGCAACTTAACATGCTACTCCTTATTCAACAAAATCTCAACTCTCACCCCCTCCCTTTTTTTTCCCCTTGTCGCCAACTCACCACACTCTTTCAAAACATCTATGATGCCACCATTCCTATAAGTATACCCCTATTAGCCACCACCACCCACCTCTCAAAATGTCGAGAAATGGAAACATCACCACCCCCCCCCCCACCCCCCACCCCCCACCCCCTAGCCCACTCCCCCTCGCCCTTCATTGCAATCATCTCCCATTTCCCCTCCACACCATGCGCACACACCCTCTCAAATACCCACCCAATGCAATTATACAACTGGCCTTTCTTTTTTCATAAGACTTCCAAGTTAACCAAATATAAATAGATTTTATAAATACACCGTGTTGCTAGCCCTTGAACATACACAACATTCTCCTCACAACAATTTCATTTTCAAATTTAGTTGAATAATATGTATTTATTGGGAATCACATTCAAAATAGCTCCCTTGTGGATGTGGTACGGGAGCATGACCCGCGCATACAGTGTCTATGTTTGACAAATTTCATTTGACGTTCAACTTCAAATCCAAAGTGTCACGTGACGTTCTTAAAAACAAAAATGAATGTCAATTGACATCTACATTTTATTCCAAAATGTCACCTCAATTTTAGCTTACACAATATTTTAGGAAAACTAATATTTTGAATAATCAATATGCAATCTTGATTCGTAATTAAAAAAAAAACTTATCAATCGGGCGTAAGTATCCTTCGGTCTTGCATGTTTCTCCAAATGTTGAAGATGGTAGCCCAATCCATTGCATAAATTTCGAGCCCACAGATAGAAACCCACATAAGAGCATCAAGGGTCTTCAAGTTCAACCTATTGCGCAATTGGCTTTTGATTGCATTTTGTTTGGAAAATCCTCTTTCACATTGCCTCTCCTTGTTCCCAGTTAGTCTCGCTATCTCTGATCACCGTCTCAACTCCCGGTTACAAAGAAAATTGAAGCTGAATTTAAGTATGTAAGTGAGTTTAGGAAGTTCTCCTAATGTTATGGGTACTTGATACTTGAGCCGCAGTTTATAGTACTCAAGTTGCCTACTAATACATGTCATTTGAATTTCTAGTGTGTCAATTGACATGTGGTTTTTTTCTTCACAAGTCACAGTACGTGTCAACTTCTAAAATGTGCGTGTCAATTGACGTGCATTTATTTTTTGTGCAAGTTTTTGCGTGTCAAAAGAGAAAAACTTGCAAAAACTTTGTCAAACATATACACTGCGCGCATATATACATGCTCCCCACAGGGTACATGTCATGTACTAATCTGGAATTCTAATCAACCTTCCTCAGCTTCAAGCTAGTGCACATTGTCATTGGAGAAGTAAGTTTATCTTCCACAATTGCATTCCTTTTCATATAAAATGGAATGCCATAATGTATCTTTAAATAGCACATTATTGATTTTTTTAAGGATTTGACATCGTAAATTTCATCAAAAGCCTTAGACATGTCTAGTGAGGCCCATCGGAGGAATATAATAACCACAAACTTTGAGAAGAGGCATTTTTATCACATGAAACCCTTTGGTGTAGCACATTCACTAAAAACTACCATGATGGATTCCTTCACATTTGTCCCTCTTTACATTGGATTGCCATTTCCATCTTTACCCCCGTGTGTGTGTTGGATAAGGCACCATAGTCAGATGCAGATTCATAGAAACTCCGGACCCTTTGCAAGGCCGGCGTGGATAAAGTATTTATTCGTAATGTTAATGGCCAAGTGCCCACCGGACAAAGGGCCATTGGAACAATACTACTCTCCTCTGTCAAGAAAAGTTGGATGCACATATTGTACAAGTGTAGTCCTTGCAATAACTTCTCAACCCAACAACGCAAGTTGATGTGGTAAATCATGCTAATATGCCATTATCCCAATTGTGATTAGCAGGAAAGAGTATTGAAGTTATGGTGCACTACACTAAATACACCAATTAGTGAGTGTGGGAATTTAATGAGGGTGGGAAATCAATGAAGGTGATACTAATTTTTTACGCTATGAATTAGTGCCACCAAAAGATCTTAGATCTAAGATTAAGAAGCATTGTCCATCTTGGCATTGGCATTATTCACTTAAAGTATTGGCACTTCACATGAAATTATCGGCACTTGGAATGAAAGTACCCACACTAATCATTAAATGTATCACCACTTGGCACTATTCACTAACAGGCATGTGGCACACACTAATGATAACCATGCACTAATTTTCTTGAAATCTATGGTAAATGAGCATAGAATTTATTGTAGTTATGAATTTAGTGTCACTCATTTGCAACTTTAGCCCTCGGTAACTTTGAGATTTGGCTAGATTGTGTGTGTAACTTGAAATAATACCACCCTCACTAATTGGTATATTTAGTGTAGCATGGAATGTCCTCCTATTTATTAAGGCATTATTTGTTCTTTACCCTCCATTTATGGTCGGTACAAAGGGTATTCCAAGTCCTCTTGACTTTTCTTAGAAAGTCAAGGTTGGTATTTCTATTGAATGTGACCACAAATGAGAAGCAACTATGAAGACAATTGTGTAACCTAATAAGAAACCACATACAACAACCCTGCACTCAAAATAACCACCCGACCAACACCTCATAGAAGTCATAATCCAAAAACTCACGAAACAACAACAACCAATCACCATCCAAAAAATCACAGTGTGCTTAGGAATCCAAGGAAATGAAGTGGTTGACGAACTAACAAAGGAAAGAGATGAACGTCCCAACCCCAAAAACACACGCACTCCCCTTCTGGCACTCCAAAACAAACACCCATGTCAACCTAAAGAGAAGAAACGCTGACCCTGCGATCAACGTGATTGGAATGCCTGTTTGACCCACCCTTGGTATTATGCCCTCAGGACATAACGTCAACCTAAACAAACTAATCATACCCCCATCCTCAAAACTACATACCAACAACATATTCATCCCAAAACACCCATACCTAACCAAATGAAACAATAACTTGCACATCCACCCAACCCTATCCCACCACTTATGAACAATCAACACCAACACAAATACCCAAATCACTCAAACCTTCAAATTTAGAACGGACCAATATATTGGACATCAACGAAAACACGTGTTCTCAAATTCGCTTCCCCCAACTACCTCACTTTGCCGCTTGGAGATAGCATTGAGTGGACTAGATAACTTGTACATTTCATATTGTATTTGGTGTCATTGAGTAGACTAGATAAGTACAGCTTATATTGTATTTTGTGTCACCGATTCTATTTGTCTTGCTCAATACAACTTGTAAACCATATGTGTAGTGTCACTAACACTAAATGTAAACCTAACAATATTTGTCATTCCTTGTAAAAAGAATTGGACACAATAGATTTACAATGTTGCAACTATTGTCACTTACTAAGACTAGTAATTAGCACATCCATGAGAATATTTCATTACAAAATTGTTATAATGCATAATGTGGTACCGAACTTTGTTCAATAATTGGCACGGAGCATGTAGAGTTTGGGGAGTGGATGAATTAAAAGTAAGTTGGGATAACAACACTTGTAAGATTATTCATAAGAAGCATCATTTGAAAAGTTACTATAGTGACACAAAATATCATGTGACACTAGACCTAATATTTAGCATAGTAGTTTTCTATGGAATGGAATACAAATAAGTAATGTACTACTAGTAGATGTTGTACACAAGAAGCCTTGCTACAACCCATGATATGTGTACAATATTGAACATAATATTTATCATGCCAGGAGGATCGTTTGCTACGGTCTATATTTGTCATACTCGTGTCCAATGAAGACACAACATGTCAACAAGATCTGAGGTGGTGAGCACTACGTTGCAACATTTGGTGCTAAATCAAGTCAACCCATGTTTTGAGCGAGTATCTCATACCGACCAAGTATCAATAAGGCATGGGTATGAATATGAATATCAAATGATCCATCAATATTAGTGTCGATATCCGCTTGATAGTTGCACGTAGCATTCATCATCTCAAATCCCATTGATGTGTCATGTTTTCATCAAACATGAGCATGACGAACAAATGCTATGCTTATCTCACCAATGAAGTCCATATGTATTAAAGTCATCAAGAGAAAGAAGAACCCTCAAATTGTGAGCAAGTGGGATAGCCCATCCAACACAATTGTGTGGGATTATTGTTTAAAGTGCCAAAAGTCAATCTGGCACTTTAGATAAGTGTAGTGTTGGAGGGAGATTTGGCAACAAGTTACAATGGTGAAGACGATGTTGATAATGTTGGGAACCCGTCTACATTTCTTTTCATTTCATTTGTTTATTGAGACAATGGAGAACTCCAAGGCATAACATTATTCAAATCCATAATATTGTCATGCGGGACTGACAATATTCAAAGGAATATTCCTAGTATATTCTACATTCAATGTGAATATGAAGAATATTCTCTAGAATATTGTCGGTCTCGCAAAACACTGTTTTGAATTTGAATAATGTTATGGGTTGAGTCGCTAAGGCCAAAATAGTATTGGGATGGCTAACCTTCCTAGCATTTGATTTTCAAGTGAACCCTACCACCTATGATCCACACAATCATAGTGGGGGTATCCGAATGAATCAATTATTTTCAACCAAGCTTGTGGGAATCTAGGGCTTGCCCTTGGGGGGAGATATAGATGTTGGCTAGCTTTGAAAAAAAGACAAAGCTGGTTTCGGGATTACGTATAGACTTAGACCAACTTGAAATTGAAGCAACACTGTAATTCACAGCTATGGCAACATCGAAGTCATCTTTCTTTCTTCTTGTTTGAGACAAATAAGCCAATAAGCCAATGTCATAAATAAATGAAGAAGTAGCATGAAAACCCGCCCACTTTAAAAGAAGGCAAACAAAACCCCCTCGGACGCATAACACCGCCATGTAAAAAGTAACAAAAGCCCAACCCCAACAAGGGCAACCCAGCATAACTAGCAACCAAGGACAATCCCCACCCTTCCCTCACCTAGAACATTTGTATAGCTACCCCCACCTATGTTTCCCGCTCTTTTCTTTCTCCTCTGTGGCTGGCCCGGAGTCCCGGCGTTGCAAAACGGGAAGCAGCTATGGCGTCCCCCATGCCAGCACTCCAATCGCCCCGCCTTCAATTGCAGGAAGCCAATCTCTCCGTCACTGCCTTTCCCGGAACAAATGCCGATGGTGCGCCGCAAGACATATAGGGGGAACACGCGAGGTAGAGGCAGCTGAAGTTGTGGTGAGATTAAGAGTATAACTCAGATGGATATAGATGCGCCGGAGAGGCAGCCGGGAACGTATCCTGTGCACGTGCAGAATTTCGATAGCGATGCTTTCATTGCCGAGATCGTCAGTGCTGTGAGTCTGGAATTATACTTCTGATTCTGGTTGTATTGTTTTATTTTTTTTCGTTTCTCGCTTGTTCAAGTCGTCGTCGCTGGAGTTTCTTTCTTGCGAGGTTAGTTAGCCGAAAAATCATGAAGCAATGATCTTAGTTCTACTTCCCGTAATGTACTCGCTCCCATATGCACTCCCTGTAATTTAAGATGATCTACACTTAACCCTTAAAAGATCAAGAGTTAAGTGTAGATTTCAATGTACGACCTGTACACACAATTTCTACAAGCCTCACCAAGTTTTGAAATCATTACCTATATTTATATATATATATACGGAATTGAAACCTTTGTTAAGTACATTATCTAATATACTTACATGTGACTAGCATCGATGATCAAAATACTTAGCATGTATTTGTACCTACTGGTACCCAGGTTGTGCATTTGAACCCATATATTCAATATCATTAAGGCATTCAACCAATTTGACAAGTGCACAGAATTAATTAATTTTAGATAAGGTCACTTTGTAACACCAATAGCTTTTAGCTAAAAGTGGAAGTGTGTGTGTGGAAGTATGTAGCTCAAATACGTTTTTTTTGCATGAAGGCCCGAATTGAAAATTCGGTTAAATGTTTGAAACATCGCCAGCATGTACATAGATTTGGCGAATTTTGCACTCTGGAGTAATTACCTGCGAACTGTGGTCTTTCAGGTTATCGAAATTTCAATGAGCGACTTCACGGAGATGGATCTGTATGTTCAACAGTTCAAGCCTTGTCACATTGTTTGCAATTGAATGTATCCTGTACTCGTACAGAAATATCAATCCATTTCTTCAACATTAAACTCTAATCTTAGCATGAAGATTTTCACCCTCGTTGTCCTGACGCAGTTGCTCTACTCGGAGTCTGAATATCACCAGCAAGGAATCCGTTGCAGCCTTACAACAGGTATCCACTAGAAATCTGTCACATAATCATGCAATCAAATGCAGTACTTGAGTATATCACCATTATTTTCCTCTGATCAAAGTTTGATCACGAGCTTAGTCTATAAAGAGGGCTTGTGTTGAGTCTCCTTTGATCTTGCTGCAAAGCGTTTATCTTCGTTTTTGACGCAACTTGTAATTTACTGGCTGGGCAAACCTTTCAAATGCCTGCAGGGAATCTCTACTGTGTTTGAGACTTTCCTAAGCAAGTTTGTGCATGAAGACCTTGCACAATGGGAAACATATTGCCGGGAATACTGTTTGAAACTGCCGAATGGCTTTGTCATGCCAGAAAAGGTAATGTGAAGCTCAAAAAATGGTTCATGGAGTCTTCTACATCCCTGTTGCAAAAGCAGAGGATTTAGTCATGGTCTGCTGTGCTTGTGTACACTAAACCTATGCAAATACTAATATCCTAGTTACCTGAGCAGTACGAACCATCACTTGCTGGTAAAGAAGACGAGGAAGCCAAGCTGGATGCTGAGATGACGAGTCTTCGAAGAAGAAAGCTTGCAGTAAGTGCTGATTCTTGACTAAGGTGCTTCGAGTGTATGATGAACTTATCAATTCACATGGTTTATCCAGTCTACGGTTGCCCAGATTGAACTGTATGTGAATATCAAGGATGATATGGACTTGGCATGTAGAAAATGGAAGAGGTTCTCCCAGATAGACTTACCATCACCTGTACTCAGACCTTGAAGAGTGCATGGCAAGTATGTTACAATACGACTTTTTATGGTCTGCAGGCTGAAAAAGAAGCAGCAAAGTTGGCCAGGGATATAAGAGCCCTTGAAGCTCACCTGGAGGCTAGGGGGAATTTTATTGAAGCATTTGAGCAGCTGCAAAATCCTCCTCTTAATGGTAATAATGTCATTACCTAAGTAATTATGTAGCAGAATGCAATTGACATGCTATATTCTGCAAAGGGTAAAACATTAAGGTGGCTAGGGGATGTTCTGTTGTTTTCTGGGGCCCCACCACTTTCGCGTGGTTACTATTTCTTGCTGAGGTTGGATATGAAAGCATGTGCTCTCCAAATCACGCATGACATAAAAGGGTTAATTTTGCAGACCTGGGGACTGCTGTTCGTGAGCTTAGTGAGTTGCGCAAGGAAGCTGATGCTTTGAGAGCCCAAAGATTTCAAAGATTGATGGCAGCGTCCATTTCCAATCCTGAGCTTGGTCCTGCAGGTATGTCAAACCACGAATTGGGCACCCATCAAAGACAATATTTAAGTTGATGCACATCATTTCTCTTGAGTTTGTCTCTGAAATATGATCAATGACTGTACAAACACTACACATCCTGTATCTGTCTTCCACACAATCAGTGCAGTTCATGTTCATGTACTTCAATTCCAAGTGACCTATAATCCCTTGAATTGCACACACCTATCTCAATGGACCCAGATCATACATATTAACTAACTTCATCATTTGCACCAGGAGAGAGCCAAGGCTTGTAGAAAGGATTCCAATATATGTTGATGCACTGACAGCAACTTTGCCCTGGGGCACCCACCAAGCAACACATTCAATCATGTGCAAATGGTGCCATTTTTGAACAAAGTTTGTGACCAGCTAGGTATTACCGGAATCAACAAACTGCTTCAGGACAGTCCAGATCAATCAGCCTTCTCTTCAATTCATTGCAAGTTTCAATGACAATATCCTCGCAAGCTGTGTACCATGGTTCACAACGCAAGTTCTTGAGTAGTCTGTGCACAACTTATTTATCCGAAAAGGCCATTGATAGAGAGGCTTCAATGGTTCATTGAACTATCATTGCGGATTGTGCGGTGTTTGATATTGGCACAAGCAAAATGTAAAATACAAGTTCGTGTTGCGTGTTGTGTCAACTTTGTCAACAGTTACGTAATCTGAACATCATCTCTTACCTGTGTCAGGTCAAGAATTTAGATTAAGGTTACAAAGCTCTTGGAATGTTCTTCTAAAACCAAAGTTGTAACAAATGTATGTATTGCAGTCACATCCATTTGGTTTCATTGTCTCTGTTTTCATGCTTTCATATATTTGAATCCATGTATCCAGTTTCATATAAAACAGTTATGTAGCTGTTTGACTACAAGATTTAAATAATGTAGTTATATAGCTATCGAAACTTAGTTCAAATATTCTTCATGCAATCATAAACATGTCATGAATATGAAATAACGCTTCTAATTCCATTTGATAATAATAATCATAGAGATTCAAACATTTAGCTTGAATCAATTCTACTCTTATAAGCGGCCGACACCCAGTTGCAGAGGAAATAGAAACTGTCAAACAGGTGCCGAATTATCTATGACCATTCGTGAACATGTTAAAAGCAGGCGGAAAGGGTGCACATGCAGTCATATAATTTTGGCCCATGGTGGCAGAGAACTATTTATGTAACTAACTGCATAAAATAGAATCAAATGTAATACTGTTTTTAGAACTCAGACCCTAAGTTGGTGTGAAAGCGTGGGAATTTCTTGCAAAGGAGTGATCTTACATGAGCAGATCATGTTTTCATACAATTGACTGATTTTCCTAGTAACACCAAAGTGTGAGCATGATACGAATTCCACGCATAATATGTTTTCCAATCACTTCTGTTGGAGCCAACATTTGGAATTTGCTCTTATATCAGGATGGATAAGCCATACAAACATTTGCATCCACTTCGTGAATTTGGACCATGAGGTTCTAGACAGTTGCATCAACTTTGTGAATTTGGACCATGAGGTTCTAGACAGTTGCATCAACTTTGTGAATTTATGAGAACTCATTTGCATTATGTAGAATAACTTACTAATGGAAGCCAGGAGGTGCATAATTACATCCTGCTGCTGCTGCCAGTTTTACAATTTTGGTTTCACTGTTGGTACTTCATGGAAGACTTTTCAAATCCAATAGTTGGAAACTGCTTTGCAAACTCTTCCACTTCAGTTCTCAAGCTCTTAATCTCTGCCTGGACCTCAGGGTCTGAATCAACAGCTGCCTTGAAGTCTTTCAGCTTTGGGCCTGCAAATCAAGAATATACCTTCAGTAACATGAACAACAAAACCCAACACCAGATATTGGATCTGTAGGAATAACGTGCTCAGAATTTAAGCAGTTCAGGAGGGATTTGTCCCACCTGAGGCATTCTTGACCTTCACAGCAATACCCACGGCACGGTCGAAGTACTCTGCCACCTTCTCGAAGTCATCCTCTGTGAAACCCCTACTGGTCAATGCAGGGGTTCCTGCAAGGATCCAGAGAGAACAAGTGCAAATGAGTACAAAACAAGGTAACCAAAAGATTCAACTTGTCTTGAGGACACTTTGCACTAGCTTGTTTTAGACCCCGTGACCATTAACATCTTAAAACCCTCACTGGTGAAAAATGCAAAGACCATCCACTGCACTTTCACTAAGCTTGAGGGCCTAAGGGAGTTTAAATGGAAGAAAACCTCCATGGAGACCTACATGGCATGCAATGTGTAAAGTTTCATGGTCTACCGGATTTTGTGTCAAGCCCACCTCAAAGATGTCAGTCTAACACAAAATCAGGAGACCGTGATCACTTCAAAATATCGCAATACTTATATAACTTATTGTGTGGAGGGGCCCCATGAATACTAGGATGGTAATGAGAACCCGGTCACGTATTTGATTGAGACCCAGACACCTATGTCTACACGCTACACTGGAAGGCCCGTGACCGCACAAAAATTCAATTTCAATTTTCCATAGGTTAGCCTTTGGATGCGTTTCAAAGGCCCTCACAACCCTTGGCCAATGTTGAATGTGGCACTTGAACAAGCAGCTCTCGCACAACAGATATACATGCAAACTCACCCATACGGATTCCACCAGGTACCATAGCAGAAACATCTCCAGGAACAGTGTTCTTGTTGGCTGCAATGTGAGCAAGCTCCATTACCCTCTCCACTCTTGAACCATCAACGCCCTGACATAACAACCACAATCGATCAAGATGTTAGAAATTAGCATCAACTGGAGTAAAACTGTTACTCAACACCTCATTGTTGCCTATCTATCAAAATTCAAATGAAGAGATAGGTCCCAAATAGAATCATACTTGGGTAATCCTGGTTACCTGTAGATTACTCTGTTTGAACTGGAATAGAAATAGGCTACTTAAGAATGTTATGGATAGCAGAAGAGACGACAGTTGTAGCACCTCCGGTATAACTAAAGACTGCAAATGAGGAAAGCAGGATATACCTTGGGCTTGAGATTCACAAGTACTAAGTGATTCTCAGTGCCTCCAGAGACCAATTCATAACCTTTAGCATTTAGAGCCTGCATTTTTCAATGTAAACTTGATCAGTGACTGATCAGACTAGATCCTTCAGCAGTGCTTAAAGGTAGTCCAATAACTTGCAACCATACTTGGCATCACAAACACAAGCAAACAGACCTTTGCAAATCGAGCTGAGTTGCTCAAAACCTGCTCCTGGTACGCCTTGAACTCTGGGGTCGCTGCCTGCAATGATACAGAAGCATCAGACCATCAAGTGTGAGATCTACTGCAAACACCATGTTTCCAGCACTTTCCAACTCGATGTGATTTGTTCCAAATACTTACTTGCTTAAGGGCGACAGCAAGACCAGTGATGGTGTGATTGTGGGGGCCACCCTGAAGTCCGGGGAAAACTGCCTGGTTTATCTTGTCTTCAAAATCATAGAAAATCTGGATGCAGACATAATAAAATTTCAATATTAGACCACCATCTTAAGGTTTGCCATTACTACCTCTGCACAAACTGAAATTGTTGATAGGTGTAAGAATATCAGAAATATATAAACATTGCTGGTGATAGGTTAACCAAGCTACAAAACATCCTCACCAAAGTGGATTTCATTCACAACTAACCTGTTCGCCCTTCTTGTTTATCTCCTTCAATCCCTTTCTATAGAAAATCATAGCACCCCGAGGGCCGCGAAGAGACTTATGTGTGGTGGTTGTAACTATGTCAGCAAAGTCAAAGGGTGATGGAACAACACCAGCTGCAACAAGTCCACTAATGTGCGCCATATCTGCAAGTAGAATAGCCTTTTGCTTGTCACAAACCTGCAATCAATGAAAACAGAACCTGTTAACTCACATATGGAATACTCACATGATTTAAAAGAGCCACATGTACAACACTGCATCACTGTGAACACAATTTTTGTAGCACTACCCTTTATCTGCATTAAGCAGGAATAAAATGCTTGATCCCCTCTCACCTTTCGCATACGGGCATAATCATAATGGCGGGCATAAGCACTGGCACCAGCCACCATCAGCTTCGGTCTGAATAGAGCCGCACTTCTTTCCATCTGCATGTATAACCCACAATTTTCAACGAGATACAAAAAAACAGCCCACATACAGCTCCAGAGCTTCTCCCCAGAATGCAAAATATCTGAAACTACAAAATCCTTATCAGGTCTGTCAGCTATTAACCAATGAGGAATATTCAGATGGAAAAGATAGGAACACATTGATTGACAATAAACAAGAACTAATTTGTGAATTGCAGAACTTATACTAGCTCCAAGACAAGTATTGATAGTCTACAGAAGCACAAAATTACCTGGTCATAGTCAATTAAACCTGTGGACTCGTCAAGTCTGTAGGGCATGGTTTCAAAGAAGATTGAAACTGCCGAGATCTTCTTTGTATCAGTCTGTTCATAACAAATACCAAATCAGTGGATTGCCAACCTATCTGTGAAATCTACTGCAAGTAGCCACTAACCAGTGTCAGTCAGGTAAGGAATGTGATAAAAATAGCAATATGCACCTGATATCCATGAGACAAATGACCACCATGAGGAAGATCCAAAGCCATGATGCGCTCATGTGGCTTCAGAAGAGCTGTGTATGCCTGAAAATTGGCTGGTGATCCAGAAAGGGGCTGCACGTTTACTGTTGCCAAAGCAATTTCAGGAAGTTCAGAATCCAACCAAATTCCCAAGTCAACAACTACATCACATGTTTGTGCCCCAGTCAAACATCCCTTCAACTTTCATCAATTGCTATGATAAGGACTGTGGAATGGGAATAAAAATTATCTGACCTCCCCATTTCTCAGGGTCAAGGCGGAAAGCGGCTAGTGCACGTTTTTGACAGAGTGTTTCAGCCATGTCAATGAATCTGTCACGAAGAAAGTTGCCCAAGGAATTAGGAATCACCGCATCTGTATGAGTATGGAACCCAGGAATAATAAAATTATTAAAACTACATAATTAAGGGGGATGTGAACGCACTCATTGCCACCATAATAGCGAGCACCTGGGTACCCTTCACTGTACTTGTTGGTCATGACAGACCCAACTGCCTGCATGACTGACACAGATGTGAAGTTCTCTGATGGGATCAGCTCCAGTCCCTACAATGAACAATTTAGGGAGTTTAGAAATCTTCAATGCCACCTACATAATACTGAGAATCACACTGATATTAAAGGTTTGCCCAACTTACCAGCAACAGACAATACCAACACGACTCTAACAACTGTACATGCTTCCACCCAGTGCGGAGCATCACATTTGTTTTATTTTAAACATGTTCCTGATTCAAGGAACATTCTTAGAATGGGCAAACTCAACATCAAAAGAAACAGAATAGGTCCGATGCAAACATTTATAAGGATCTCCCATACCTTCCATTGGCGATTTTTCTCATGTTCAATGATGTCACTTATCTCAGGGTCCAACTCTGTTATGTCGGCGTTCAGCTGCTTCACCCACTGTTCCCAAGAATAATTCCATCAGTGAGCAGAACTAATAAATGATGTAATTCCCGAGAAGAATCTGTGAAATCATTTCCTTCCCCTCGTTCAAACCACAACAGTAACATTAACCAACTCATAAATGGTTGAACAGAGTGAGGGATTCACATAGAACTTAGAATACAATGAGTTCTGAGGCTTATATATATTCTATGGGTTTTGGTAACAGGCGCAACTTCTAGTATTTCCATGGATTGGGTGAGGTCTAATGACTGCTCAGATCCGCCTGCTGAAACTTCGCGCTGTTTGATCTCCTTCCTTCCACCTAGAGCGCAAATCACTAATAATTCTACTCTACCCCCAAAACGACACCATGTGCTCTAGGAACTAACGCCTTCCAAACCAAAGACCCCACATCTTATCCCAAACTGGCGTTGGAGCTTTCCAATAATTGTTGTATCTCCCAATCTCAGGGATATCAACAATTACTACCTACGACAAAAAGCAAAATCTCCTCGTTCCCTCCGGTCGGAAGTAATCGTGTGCAATAAATGCATGCTTCACGTAGCCACCAGCATGATCAAACACCGCATTGTAAAAGAACGAGGAAACTCACCGTGAGGTTCGATTTCGAGGAGTGTGCATCCTCAGTAGCGACTGCGGTCTGCAGCACCAGATCAAACACAACCAAAAACAGAATAAATTCCACAACGATTGCATCCACAACACGGGTTCTGCAAAACCCCTCTCCTCCTGCTCCTGTCTCTCTCTCCTTCTCCCTCCCTCGCTCTCTCTCTTTCCACCATTCAGTAGGCATTTATCACGAAATGCATCCAAAATAAAAAAGAAGAAACACGTCCCATTCCATTCCACCACAGCAGATCGCGCAACAATGCACTCACGTTGCTGGCGCTCCGTGAACTGGTGGTGAGAAGAGCCGCCGAGTTGCGCGAGTGTTGGAGCTGCGACCTCGCCAAGCGGTGCAGCGCAGACATAGCCATTACTGTGAACGGCCTCCTTGCTTCCTGTCTGTGCTCTGCTCTTGTGCCTCCCAGCAATCCACCAATCCTTGCGAAATGGTTGGAGGTCCTTCTCCTCTGACGCCTCTGTGCCTTCCTCTCTTGTCGATCCCACAGAATGTGAACAGAACTCTCTCTCTCTCTCTCTCTCTCTCTCTCTGTGGACTCTCTCTCTAGGAGTCCAGATGTAGGCCTGCTCTGTATCCAACTTGTCATGAGTGATAGCATGGCTATGGCCCTCTGGTGGAAAATGTGATGTGAAAGGTCAATTTTGTGGGCTGTGAGGTATGTGTGTGTTTATTTGGTTCGTTTTTCATGGTCCCCAACTTCTACCGAGTATATTTACACAACAAAACTCATGTTGCATTACCAAATCTACAATGAAACATTTGAGAAAATCGGATGAAAATTGGACCTCCTTTTGCTTTTGTTATGGTTATTAGAGGTGCATGTTTGTTGATTGCTTGACTGATACTCTCAATTATGTTCACTATTGAATGTGAAGTAGTTATTAATATTTGAGGGTGTAGTTAAGTCTCTTTTAAGCATGCGTCTTTATGATGTTTGCTTGTTGATCCTCATTGAACCACATTCCAATCAAGTACAAGGGGTCAATTAAGAAAACAAGCCACTTAACACCCATCTAACTTGGACCATACTGGAATCAAGAATTGTTTCTTCCGGTTAAATTAGCCTTGCAAATCACATAAACTATCATTCCAAGATGCCAAAGTAAATGCCCTTCTATTGACAACAGATTGGATCAACCCTCCCTTTTGTTAGGAGGACATTACACTTATTTGTTGATAGGGTGCAGTTCCTTGAAAAGTTAAGAGGGTTTGATGGAGCTTAGATTACTAGAGAGGAATTATCATGGACACGACTCATGTGAGTAACGTGGCTTGCATAATGTTGCATCTCTTACTTTTTGATGTGGCACCATCATGTGATTTCAAGTATTTTGAAGTTGAGCATGGTCCACTCTAATCATTATCCACAATATTAAAAGTTGCACTCTCTTTCAAGTAATTAGTATAAGTTTGGTAGTGGCTTCCATTGTTTACTTGTTTGGATTGGATTGTTACAATTGGAGAGAGGGACTTATCATAAGACTTGTCTATGTGTATCTCTCATCCATCCAACATATAAATTTAATCCCATTAGGCTTGTCGCTAATTTGTCTCAAATGATCTCCAGTAGTCTGATTTTAGGATCTTAAACGATTAATCCAGAGTTGAATGAACCCAAATTAATAATTTTAAAAAGAAAAGATAGAAGTGACATCTCGGCTCTGGACTACATACCATTTCAGGGCTTGTATATCGGATGAATGAGGGGTACGCTCAAACTTGCTCACTATAGGTCACCCAAGGCCGAGCAACATTATTGCACTATTGATTTAATTGAATAAGTCATTGGTTGAGAAATTAAGGAATCGTATAATTCAAGTCACTTCCTGTAGGCCAATAATTGCATCCATCGGTCTTTAGAGTTGATCGACCCAGTCATTCGAGTAAAACTGAGGTAATCCTAGTTGAGACATCACATGCCATTGGTGGCGACAGTATCAACACTGTTCAATTTCCTACAATAGATCACAGCGAATACGTTTTCAAACCGATTCGCAATTGTATTGCTTTGCACTAGCAAACTTTAATCCACCTGTGTCATTTGTGACAGATTCCCAAGATTTACTGCACAGTGTGATCTGCTGGGGGGTTACACGTATTTGACCTCGTATTTTGCCCAGAGCTCAAATGGTGTGATAGAGAGCTCTCGTGCTGTCTTCACAAACCCCGATGAGATTGTGTTCTTCTTTGTTCCCTATGGGGATCAGAGAATAATTTACTAGAACGACTTGAAATAGTTGAATATGTTTGTTGCCTAAAAACTTGGAGACTAATTTTCTAAGTGGTTTGGACTTCCTAATTCACATCTCTGGACAACTGAAGGAACATCACCTGTGACAAGTATGAACTGATATACTCCAAAACGTTGACACCGTCATTGAATGACACAATCGTTAAACAACGCATTCGTAGTGTGCTTTTAGTACAGTATATGCAAACATACCATTGCAAGAGAGCTGGAGATAGCAAAAAAATTAACCGAGATAAAATGCAATAGAGTTGCGAAGTGAGCCAAGGACTTTCACATTTCAGTAGGGTCAGGGTGGAATCATCCTCCACCCACGTCAGAATACAAAAAGAATGGTCTCAGACAGCTGTGAACACCTTCTTGTTTCCGCCATCTGAAGCACCCATTGGGATCACCTTCAAAACGTTGAACCTTACAGTCTTTGACAAAGGCCTGAAAAAATGGAGAACAGCTCCAAGTTTAGTGCAAAGAATCTAGACAAAAAAAACATCACAATTCAATCCCAGTTGGGATTTCGGGGGGATTTTCATTTCGGTTGGGATTAATCGCAGCAATGGCGATCAACAACTCCGTTTTGGAAATGCAGTACTAACGCAGAATCAACGGATATTCACGACAATAAAGGGACTAACCTGCATTGGCCGATGATGACCTTGTCACCCTCCTTTACACGGAAAGCTGGGGACACGTGGGCTGACAAATTCGAGTGACGCTTCTCATACCTAGAAGCAGATACTCAGGTTAAAGCTGATACAACAAAAAGTAGACCTGAAGCGTCAAACCCTAAACAGACTATTCAAAATTCCTATCTCGTGATTTCAGCTACAAGGAAAATCTCAGATGAGGCAACATCCATTAGAATATAGGAGCTCCTTCACCAGATCCACAGGTTGATTTTCTAGCATGTGAAAAATACGGATGCAGACATTATTAAATGATGAGGTAAGTTTTTTATTACATGGAAAAATAATGCCCTTCCACAGAAGATGGCACCATGTGCAGTTTTACATGCATATACCTACTAGCGCGAAGACCATGAAACGTATGTTCGGCCATAAATTTCCAAAGCAAGCCATGAAATTCAGTTGATTTACCACTTATATAAATAGCATGTTTATATTTCATGCTGCAACTCAGACCAGTAACCGCGCCATCCAAGCTCTCAGAAGCATATATGAAGAAAAAAACTATTGTATTTAGGTCAGTCGATTAACATTCGATACTGTATGCAGGAACTTTAGGTAGGAGATATAAACTAACCTCTGGTACTTTGGCACAAAGTGAAGATAATCCCGACGAATAGTAATAGTGCGGGTCATCTTTGCACAGTTGACAGTTCCAGTGAGGATGCGGCCTCGGATTGAGACATTTCCAGTGAATGGGCACTTCTTGTCAATGTAAGTACCTGTACATAAGATAAAACCCCGAATTACAAAAACCATAGAGGCTAATGAATTGCAGAAAGAAGATATTAGATGGTAACCTTCAGTCATGCACCTCTCGACATGTGAATGTCAAAGCCACCATGCTGTTCGAGTAAGGCCCATACCTTCAATAGCCTCACGCGGGGTCTTGAAGCCAAGACCGATGCTCTTCCAGAATCTGGTCCCAGCCTTTCCTGGTGCCTTTCCCTTAGCTGATTTCTTGGTGCTGTAGAAAGGTCACATGTCAGAACAGTTACACCTAGAGTTCCATAACAAACCCGCACGCTACATAACCTAACCGCAAGCGCAGTACAAGGAAATAAACTTGCCAGCATGGAGACAGGAAAGCTACCTCAGAAACACCTTAGGCTGCTTCAAAAACGATCTCTCAGTCTGCAAGACAAGACAAACACCGCAATGCACCGTGAGAAGAAATGATAAAACCCTCATAACCCTAGAAACAACATAACGCAACTCCAAAACCCTAGGTCAAAAAACAAAACAGCAGCCGTGATCTAGATGTAAGAGAATGCAGGAAGAGAATGTGTAATGGGAGGCCAGGAAGAAAAGGGACGGCAAGGCGAGGTACCTGCTCCGCCATGGCTGGAAGCGGGTGAAGACGGAGCGAGGGGGAAGCGAGGGATTGAGCGAGAGTGCAAAAGAGAGCAATCGGTGAGCTCCTGCGGCTCTTAGGGCAGAAAGGAAGCCTTCGGATTAGGGTTTGCACACCTCCCTTTTTTCTTTTCTCTGCCTGCCCGACCCTGCGCCAGCTGCCCGAACTTGTGTACCCTACGCGCGGCCCCTTATAATAGGCATATATTAAACAATTTTGGAGTCAGCTGTTGATTTTTTGGGAAATTTCAATTTGCATATTTCATAAATAAAATAAAATTCATAGAGAAATGCTAGTCAAAGTCTACTAGATGTTTAATATATTCATAAAAATATGTAAAATACATGGATTGATAATAAATGAAATGACATATTATATGTAAAATACTACCTAATGCAATCAACTTGCCTTCAAATAGTCAACACATTAATTACCCTTTCGTATGTTCGTCATCTCCAAGGTTTCAACAACTTCAAACAATGTGTGAAGTGCTGAGAATACATACCAAAAAAATATGTTCATGTGTCCAAATTTTGAATATTCTAAATTAGGTGTCCAAGTCACTTCAGTATTAGGAATACAATAATAAGCAAAAGCATCCCCAATTTTGCCTTGGATGTCAAGTACGTTAAGAGCAAAGTCACAAATTGAAAAACACATTACTTATTGGGGCGAGTGTGGAAAACAAGAAAACGGTAGAACCGTGAGGCTCTGTCCTTTACTATGAAAGACTACAATTGTAGCTGTCCACTTTGCTCATGCCAATCCATGGTTATTCACTATACCAAACATTTCTTGGATTTTGGGCACCTTCTTCTCAAATGCGGGTCAAGGATTGAAGCTACTCATTTATCACTCAAAAATTTTAAAATGAATAATCAAGAACTGCCGAAATAACTATAGTTAACTAGATTTCTTTCAATGCATTTTAGGGAGCAATTATATATATAGAGAGAGTCCACATTACATAAAGTGGACCAAAAATAACAAGAACAAGTAATGTCCAAGTGTGAACGCAAAGTGGTTAGGAAATTTGCTCTTGAAACGAAGAAGTTGATGCATAGTCTCTGTCCTACAGACAGAGCCAACAAATAGAAAATGGATAAGAATATATTTTCAAGGTAAAAACACAAAAGAAAAAGGTCCACCCATGTGACAAGTGTGAATCTCTCTCACTAAAATGTACTCCAACTGATTTAGTTTTCGGTATGGCCCAAATTATAAAACTAAGCCATATGTTCATGTTGTGGATTTGAGCTTGCAAATGCATGAAATCTACTTTCACATAATAGATGGTTGTTCACCTTACCTATATAAACAAAGATTGTGTAATTTATCTCCTTTGTTGGTTGTCCGTAGGACAGAGACTATGCATCAATTTCTTTGTTTCAAGAGCAAATTTCTTAACCACTTTGTGTTCACACTTGGACGTTACTTGTTCTTGTTATTTTTGGTCCACTTTATGTAATGTGGATGTTAACTATAGTTTACATATATACATATAAGTGCTCCCTAAAATGCATTGAAAGAAATCTAGTTAACTATAGTTATTTTGGCAGTTTTTGATTATTTAATTTTAAAATTTCGGGTGATAAATGAGTAGCTTCAATCCTTGACCCGTATATAGAAGAAGGTGCCCCAATCCAATAAATTTTTGGTATAGTGAATAGCCATGGATTGGCATGAGCAAAGTAATAAGCTACAATTGTAGTTTTTCATAGCAAAGGACATAGCCTCACGGTTCTACCGTTTTCTTGTTTTACCACTTGGCATGGGATTGTTTCAAGGTGAAGTGTATTATCCTTTCCTTATCTTTCCTTTGCCTACCTCTCATGTGTATTCCCGACATCTCCCCAATTTCCCATCTTCTTTGTTCACAATGATTGCCTTGCACCAAAGGGTTCATTCCATCTATCGTCAACATTTTTAATTTTGAGAGCAAGGTTCCATGTTCATAGTCCCACATATATTGTAATTGCGCATTGTTCAACATTTTATTTTTATTTTTTATCATGTGTCATGTCATATTGGATGGACGTTGGGACCCTACATAAAAATTCAAATGTTGGCTGAAATTTTGTGCATCTATAAATTGAGAGGCATAATCCCACATGATTATCGGATGCACCTAAAGTCAATCCAACCACACTTATTATGCCAAATATCAAAGTTTGTTTTTTGTTTAGGAAAAGAACACTTGATTCACATTGAATATTGTTATGTATGAAATCCCACATGGAAATTACATTCAGTTGTATCCAAAATTATTGTTTTCATTTGTATAACAAAGAGGATATCTCTAACAAGTTAACTTGTCTTCCCAATTTATAAACCAAAGTATGGTTTAGGTAGGTAATGTATTGGTCAACATTATAATTAGTCAACCACTAAGAATTTTAGATATATATATCATATTGATTTTGGAATTTAAAAAAGAAGAAGGCAAAAGACACTTTGATGAGGAAATGCAACACAAAGCAACAAATGTATGCATGTGGTACATAGTGGTGGTTTTAGGTTTGGGTGGTGGTTGAGGCATACATTATTTATGATCATAGAAAAAACTTCAAATCATGAAGGCCAAAATGAAAAGTTGGATATGACAGTAATGTACTCCACAGAAGGGATCAAACCTAAAATATCTTCACACTTAAGTAAGTCTTGGAGTAGGAGCCCAAGCGACTTCTTGCAAGTGGAATATGCACAAAAGTGGATTGTGAGAAATAAATTAAATCACTGCATTCTATGACTGAGTCATGAATACTGTTATGCATACAAGCATAAGCAGAGAACATCAAATTGCACACGTAAGGTTATCTCCTAGTTTATTTACTGAAAACAATGGAGAGTTTAACTAATTTTGGATTCCAACTGAGTATGCATTTGCGCAAATTACTATGAAGCAAGTTTGTTGGAGAGGTTTGCACATCCCGCTCTTTCACATTTCTGAAATTTCACATCCGGCCTCATCCAGCGACTCATGTATACTACAACCAGACTGTTTGTGAATACGTAAAGAATTTGTAAGTTCCAGGCTTGAAGCTCAAATCACACCAAGAGGCAATAAACATATTGGGTTACTCAAAGTGCAAGGCGTCATGTATTTGAAACGCCAAGAGAAGTAAGCATTCTCATCAGCGCAAAAAAAATAAAAATAAAAAAGCTCTTCACAACATGAGTTCATATCTGTAAGATTGTAACATTTCAACTCCTATATCTATTTTGTATATCCATCTAAAGTAGTTGAAAAGGTTTCTGCCGATTTCACCAAGCCAGTCTATTCATGTAGCTTGTTAGCAAATTCCTTCCGGCTCAAGTGCGTCGCCTCTTCTTCTGCTGGTCTGGGTAGTCCTTCCATCTCCGATGGTCAAGCTCACTAAGATCATCTAAAGCAGCTATGGATACCAAGTACTCAGCCAGTTTTAGAAGTTCTTGATCTGAGGCACGGTTGATGTGAGCCTTCCTAAAAGGTTTGATGACTAGTCCATTTTGTGGATTCATCACAAAGTTCCTCTTCAGATCATCAAACATGATCGTGTTCTTCGAGTTATAGAACTGCAACATCACAACATAAGCTATCATCAACCCCTGTTATTACTAAGTGTTGCATCAATAAAGTATGCATCAACAAATGAAAACAAAATAACATAGGGTGCTTGTCTGGTTCAACACAAAATAATTATTTTTTCTGAAGTAAATTGCTGTTGTATTCAGATTGGTCACAACCATGTTCAATCCGACGTGCAAATTAGCTTTCAGCATCCTACTGTATGTGGTGAAGGTTTCTCACCTCTGGGCACTTGCCCCAAATGATACCAAGTGGTTTGCAGTCGAATACTCCAGAAGACTCTGATTGCACTGTAATCATGGCCATATGATCGATAAGTGCTGTCACTTTGTAGTCAGGGTGAGAGAGAACACCCAACTCCTTCATCTTCACCTCCACCCACTTCATGCTGGCACCACCCCAAGTCAGACCTTGTTCCGAATCCTTCATGCATACGTTGAAAGAACTAACATGTAATCTGCAAAGTGTCTAGTTGGACAATGTGCAACAAATTACATCTACTTCTTCCTCTGGTTTCTATTTGATCTTACAACTGCAATTGCACATCATTCTACCAGGTTCTCACCTAGTTGCTGACCAAATTATGATGTCATAAAATTGGTACGCTGCTGTTAAAAACTCATGTAAATCTGCGTGCAAAAACTCAGGAGCACATATTACCATCGAGATCCTTGAAGACAAGTGCCTATCCTGACGAAAATAAACGAAACGGACAAATCATACAAAAATATATGTGCCTAGTACAGGCAGCTGCGAATGCATGGCGTATAGTCATCCTGCACTTCTTGAGGGATCCCAAGGAGATACTTACAAGGGCGCATGAGTTCACGTGGATTCTCAGCACTAGAGCGGTGATCAAAGAGAGTGTAGTCTATGTCCAGCACCAAGCACTTCTTTCCTTCGCGAGGGGGGTTTAGCAGTGTCAGCTGCAATAATGGAAAACACATGCACTGCATTAGATAGAAATGTAATCCAGAAGAAAAATGTTGACCTATACAATATCTTGTTGCCATAGTGAGCAAGTGACGCCATGCGATCATCCCATATTGAAGCTGTCAGCTTTAAAAAGTGCAATGCAGAATGAACTGCTCAATAACACTATACTCTCCAATTTATGGTGCTACAATTCATCAACAGCCTGGACACAGGAATTGATTGATAGGAGCGCGGTTCGTAAAGAGCACAGAAAAATCACCTTAAACTGCTCAATCCGACGCCGTAATTTCTGCTGATTAACCTCCCTATCCTTGATATCGATAATACCCTCTTCACCAAGCTCAAAGTCATCCAAAATCTCAGGTGTATCAACTGGATCCACCAGAATTTCATCTTCCACAGTCCTGGAATCATCAAACCCTCTACTTAGATGATTCCTTTCAAGACTATGCATAGTTGCGTTTACCTTAACCTTGTTCATCCCCACAGAGCGGCTACTGCTGACATAAACCTCTCATCTATTGACCTTCGGTAAGTTCATTCGATCCCTTGACCTAAATATTCGTCTCAGTTGAGGAATTCACATCATTCCTAAAGTGAACCCTATAGAAATTACACACTGTTATGGTGCATCACATTAGCAGACTTCACACCTGAATTGTAACATAATTCGAAGCATATACACTCTGTTCCTCAGAAACCTACCTATACACTTGTGTCTGGAATTTGGTGTACACAAACCACAACTAGGGTCTACATAGATCGGCCGGACAACAGCACCACCTAAAAACCTTTGCTGTGATTATAAAGCACTTCAACTTACCCCATCATCATGATTTTTAGGGCAGGCTTGAGGGTCAATTGCGACAGAAGCATGGAGTCGTCCGCTGGCTTCACGCCCGCCTTCACGTTGAGCAATTTCTGGCGCTTTGGCAACACATTCGTCACCTCGCAGATCCGGCGCTTCAATTCCCCCACCGTGTCATCAGCACACACACGTACCGTGTACTCTTTCCCTGACCACTTCACCGCCATTGTTATCTCCTCCACACTTGCAGGATTACTCGATGATGTGCTCTCCGATGCCATCTCTCCTCCCGTTTTTCTCTCTTTCTCTCTTTCGACCTTTTCCTCTCAATTCCCTTCTCGGATGCTCACACCAACACACCCCAAGAGCACGATCCTGCTGGCAAGGAACCAGATTTCTGGTCCGCGGTAGAGGAAATTGCAATGCAAAATGTGAAGATGCCGGAAAAAGGCTTGTGCTTCGGGATACGTTTAAGTTTGCTCGCCGCTCTCTCTCTCTCTTTGCTGCATAGTGTCTGTGTCTCTCTCACTTCCTTTCTCTCTCTCTCTCGAAGGTATCCAACAACGTTTTGTTTAAGTTAGACCTTGAACGCTGGTTTGGGCTGGATCCATTTGGGTATATATTTAGGATTTCAAATTTAAACCCTTCATTCATTTGTTTATTGTCTAGACACCCACTTCTTTCCATAACATTATTCAGATCCATAACAGTGTTATCCAAGACTCACATCATTTTACGTAGTATTCCCAGATTTTCCCCACATTCAGACTGTTGGGTGCCCACTAACAATTAATTACTATATATCATAAGTTGTAGTTTTATTTGCTTAGATGATTGGACCCCGGGATTGACATCAGAGGTCCCAAATCAGTATGTAGGAGTCCACTTCATATGGATTGACCACAAATCAATGAGGATCGTATTTTTTTTATTAATTAGCTTATGCCTTGGTAATAGTTGTGCAACCCCAACTCTAGCTCTTGCCCCATGCCTAGACCTCCACCTATTTGAGTTGGGCCCCACCACTATCACTCAAGATGAAAATGTAGTTAAATTTTTTATAGCATGTTGCTTTTAAAAGTTTATTTTTTATCCCCAATTTAGTATCAAGGGTCCCATGTTACTCTATGGGGACTCGCTTGGGTTGAATCAACCACAAACCTCTGGGGATCGTCTTTTTACAATTTCCCCTTTACCTCAGTAATATCAATGGGGATCCATCTCAAATAGGTGGATGTTTACCCCCAACCTTCTTGAATTCATAACATTGTTGAATTGTAGATTTTTTGAGGATATACAAAGTTGTCCAAGGATCATGTAGAATATATATTGGGGGAATGCAAATTAAGCATTGTACGTGAGTATCTTTACATGGCAAAATATCCAAAATATCTTCTCCAATGGCAACAAATCTAGAGATCGGATCCCATCTTAGAAGGAGAATGTGACAAAATGATTGTATAATGTTTTGATGCATATTCAAATGTTAATATTGGGGGGGGTGAATTAAACAATTGGAGGATATCATAACATACAAGTATGCAACATGTATTGCATTTGCCAACAACGTGCATGGATTCGTGTTCCCGGTGAATTATAATCACATTTCACATGCAACAAGTAATTTGCCATTGTTTTCATTAAAACAATTATATTTAAATAATATAATTATCTTTGACCGGAGTAAGCTAATATTGTAAGTTCAAGTTCAATTGGCCCAACACATCTTTGCCATATCACCTCTTTAAAGATTCCAACCATCACGTGATGACGTCTGACACGTTTTGGTAAATTCATTCAACCCTAATTTGACTCACATGTATAGTGATATTATAGATACTTTGCAACTAAGAAAGCTTGTGGCTAAAGGGTTTACTCACAACTTTCTCCTTGGCATATGTCTCACTTGTTAGACATGTATCTTGCTTTAAATGATTTCTACACTAAACATTGTATTTAGCATCACTTACTATTTGGAATTGCACAATGTTGTAACTACTTGCTATTAATGTAAATGTTTACCCGGTAAAGACTTCAATGTTCTATAACAATATCCAAATTATCAATGTGGCCTTTGTTGGCAAAAAAATGAGAAATGTAGTAAATGATTATAGCATTGCGTAATTCCGATGTAATCCTAAATAGTAAGTAACACTAAATACAACATTTAGTTTAGCTTCTCCAAGTTGTCCTTGCAGACAACCCCACAACTCTTTGGTTGAATTCCTTATAACTTAGGACCACTTTCCCACATGAGCCAAGAGCCATGACCTTGAAATTGTGAGAGCCCAAAAGAAAGTGTCCAAAGGCAGTCCCAAGACACCTCCAAAAACATGTGGTGTGGTCATGGATCCTCAAGTGTAATGTGAAGGCATATGTGACTGGGCCCTCAACCAAATGCTATTCCAATCAATTTCTATTCATGCAGGTCCTCACACATGATAAAATAGAATAAATCAATGGTTGTGAGCGTTTGGAGTGCTATGGTCTTCCGCTTTTTGTGTAAGGCCTACCTTCAAGAGGCGGTTTTTGAAAATAGTCCAAGTGACCATGAACACATGACCATTGGATGCCATGTAGGAAACCATGTAGACTTTACATCCATCTTGCATTCACATACTCCGTTGGTCCCTCAAGCACAGTGTGAAGGAAACTTGGACCGGCTCCGCCTTTTCCACCAATGAGAGTGCTTGAAGTGTAAATGGTCACGGGCTCTCAGTCTCGTGTGTGAAGTGACCCTTAGTTCTGTTTTCAAAATTTTCAAAGTGCACATAACCAAATTGAAGACTAGGTACATGTAATTCATTCATAGACTAACTTAATAATAGCCTCGTGCATTTCATACAACAACTTTACACTCCTAGACTAAATTGCCTCCAAATGTATATGGGCACCATTTTTTTTTCTCAAACGATGGGGGATGATAATGACATCATGGTCATATGCACTTTAAAGTATAATCGGATGAAACAAAGTGTTACCTTGAGAAGTCTTGACATGGTCTTGTGGTACACGACACAAGTTGTGTTGAGTGTTGTCTTAAGTAAAGAACTATTGTGTAACATTTTGACCCAACAACACTACATTATTCTTAATCCATATAGTGTGGGCTCCTAAATAATGTCCCATCATATTAGGATCTCCCACTTTAATTAAGGTTTTTGTGTGTAATAAAGTGGCTTAATAGAATAATTGTTGTTTGCATGAGTCAATATTTGGATGATTTTGCCACCATCAGTTGTTTGGCCACCACTCCTTGCATATGATCATCACTCCTCACAAACAATCTCTACTAGTCTCCAAGCAAACAATGTCTTTCAAGATTTCAAGATGACGATCACTTCTCATGCCTCAAGGTTGCCATTGCTTAACATGAATAACGTGTTTAAGATATTTTATGACAATTAAGTGTGTGCGTGCGGGCTCCAACCCACATTAAATTGTGTAATGTAGTGCCTTGCACACTACTTTGATTTATTTGTTTTGTGTGATAATTGGGCATTGTGTTGTGGTGAACAAACATCACATGTCAGTGTCATAACGTGGACATTAAATTTTCTTTTTCTTTCTTGATCATAGAATTCCACAAATAGTTGTCCTTCAGATCTCACAAAGTGCTCAAGATAATATAGTGCTTGTAACTTACCACCAATCTAAACCATGTATTATTGTGGTCAATCTTATAAGTTTTGACAAACCAATTCTATTTTTGCTTGTATGCGATGGAATCACTAAACTACTTATTTTTAGATCCATTATGGGAGATCATTCTTCAAAAATTTTAAGTTTATATAGTTGTATGGTAGTGATCTCTTGACTATCCCAATTAATCTGCATGGTACTAATTCCTAAAATACGTACTCTTTCTCCAAGTCTCAAAATTAGTGGGGTTGTATTTGTCACTAAGTGATACTAAATTCATGAATACATAATCATTTACCATACATCCAATAAATATATTGCATGCTCTCAGGTGCTCATAGAGTGATAAGAAAGTATATGTAAAGGTGTACAATGCTATGATGAATAGTGTTGGTACTTTCAATGAATATGGTTGCTATAAATAGAAGAATGTAGTGAACAATGTTGAGATGAAGAATGCTTCCTAAATCTTTTGGTGGCATTAATCACAAGGTAAAGAAGTTTAGTATCATCTTCAGTAATTTTCCACACACACTATTAGCCCTCGCTCACTAATTGAGATAATCAATGTAGTGACTTACAAAGAAGAAGAAACTAAAACTAAAATTAAAATTAACACCAATATTATTTCCAATATTGTTAGTGAAATTGAGCCCGTTGGCCCTATCATGCTCAAGAACCCCCTAGTGCCTAACAACATCTCATTGTAGATATCCTAGTTATAGCCACATATATATATATATATATATATATATATAATTCATGTTCACATATGAGGGATGAGGGAATGGAGTTAAGGACACCTTGACTCCGTTGCATCCTCTTTGTTCTCTTCTAAACCACCCTCTTCTTTTATGGGAGACCCCTTCAATTTATCCCTTTGTTTGGTTGACTAGTTGACATCTAACGAAGTGTATGAAGTAGATGCTTAGTTGGCTAAAGATGCATGAAATATCCCTAAAGAAAGGGGTAGAGGTGTTATTCCCTGTCCATCTAAGAGCTCAATTGGGCCTTAACCATGCACAAAAATGTGTATTTGAGCTACATGCTTCTTCTTTCTTGAAACCAATAACATCAAAATTCTAATATCCTTGTCAAATCACTAGAATAACATGATGTTATTGAAAATTTGGGTTAAATCACACAACATGGTTAACCTCAAATGCAAATGTATACTTAGTATTTTGGTCACTGATGTCACATTTAGAAATATGTTTACTTTCTCAAGATTATGTACACATTAACGTTTGAACCGTAAATATACAAAACATTGATTCTTAGACTTGGTAAAGCTTGTAGAGGTTGTGCACAATGTAAGAAAGTGTTAAATGGTCACCTTAAACTTTTGCAAATACACAATTAGTTTGAGATAATTGTCAACTCTAAACAATGTACGTAGCCATTGTCCTCATAATCTATGAATCTCACATGATTACCATATTCATTGTCAAAACGAAGATTCTTGTAGACGTTTAATAATCCTAAAATGTAACCCCCCCCCTCTCCGATTTACATTGACTATTAAACTTAGACGAATTAACGTATTTTGAATACGAAGTTCAACCTCCTTTTAAACACAAGTCTTTTTGGTGTTTGTACTTACATCCACACCTGACTATACATCACTCAAATACAATTTTTTTATTTGTAAAGAATATCCACGAAGCTTATTTTGTGGCATTGAGCCCCTTGATCCTTAGCATGTTTAGACTTTGCTCCTTAACCCTTGAATGCATGGGTGACCACAAAGTGGTTGATTTTTGGTCAAAGGGTCAAACCGTCAATTTCCAAGCCTTTGTTGAAGATACTTATTTCATAAGATGTTTAAGTTACGTTATGATGCATCTTTTGACCACTGGGATTGAGCAAAGACCTAATTTTTGGAATTTACACCATTGAGAAAATTGAAATTTGAGTGCCTAAAATGCAAACTAAATTCTAGGGATGCTTTAGTCATGTGCCTCTTGTAAATTTTTTCTTTGGAAACTTCTTACCTGCTAATGAATATATGCTACCTCTACCACAAATAAAAATTTGGATGAATTTCATGCATATAAAATGTTTATTTTCATCTCGGGGGGGGGGGGTAGTCATTGGTTGGAGTAGCAATATATGTGCAAACAAATGATAGGGTATTTTAAAAACATGGGAGCTAAAAATTATAAATCGACTTAAGAGTAATATAGGGTATCAAAAATGGCAGTGGACATCTTTAAAGTACTATAGGGTATGGAATAATAGGTAATTTGGAATTATAAGTAATGCAAGCCATTTTTCTATTAACCCAAAGTAGAAATTTACATAATGATAGCATGTGAAAATAAAATAAAAATTGAAAGTAATACCCCCCTATAAAATAATGGTTGTTCGCACCTATATCCTTAACTTTTTAACACACTGCCCCCCCCCCCCCGAGATTTTCATTCTTTAAATCATGCTTATATTAAAAATTCACAACTATTCCAAGTATGATCCAATTATGTTGAAATGTTAGTCATAGCTTCAATTCGAATATGCCTACTCATGTGGGAACTTAGGGCATGTTTAGACTTGGGGCCAAGGCCATTGGGAACGAAGGCCAATATGTCCCATGTGGCATGCAAATGGGCCCCCAAGGCCATTACTGTAATAAGAAAGTAACCTAACTCCATTCATTGCTTTCATGTGTAAACCTATTTAGGTGGGGTTGGGGCCATTTGGAGGCTGCAATTATGAGAGGGTTATGAGAGGTTCCAACGTACTCATGAACTATTCTATGGATAATGATTAAAGTATAATAAATTTAGAATTTCTCCCCTCCTATTCAATGCTCAAAGAATAAACTACTACAAGCAAATAAAAACTCTGACAATGGCCTCAACTAGAGGGAAAGAGTCCACAAGGTTGGGAGCTCTCTTTTCCAAGGCTTGAGGCCATTGTCATGATGAATAAAATAATTTATTTGTTAATTGGCCCCAACTCATGATGTAAACTTGAAGAGGCGAGTCCCAACCTCTCTACCAATGAGAGGAGTGGATTTCTTGCACCCCAACCCATTTTTGAGCATTGACTCCAAGTCTAAACCCGCCCTTACTTTAGAGTTTGTGCTCCTTCAAGTAAACAAGGGAATGTGGCTTTGCCACGAGAGGCTCTATCCTAAAACGACAATATAAATGTTTGGAGTAATCAATGTTTATATGATTACATGACATATTAAATTAGACATTTCGCTAAGCTTCCACTGAGCTTCACCAAACCTTCTCCATTAGATTTTGACATGCATTACCCGACCCTATTACCACCCATGGCTGGTTCACATGGGATCCTAAGTCCTAAATCCCATGTCACTTGAGGTTACTTTGTGCAATCTCAACCGTGAAGAGCATGGAAGTTGGGACTTACCACTTCACATGGTGTCCCAAGTATGACATGGATGCCTGCATGACAACATGTTTTGGAGGTGAGACTTGGGACTTGTGTCAAGAGTTGGGTTGACCAAAAACCTGGACCCAACTCTCAACACAAGTCCCATGAATGTTTTTGCATAAAATAACAAAGATTCAACTTTCATGATAAATAGCCATATTTTAATGGTTTCTTGAAGCTCAAAAGTTGCGACTTTGTCTTCACGTTGGGACTTGCTAACATGTGTGGGACATGAGACTTGAGACACCATATGAACTGGCCTTCGAAGGCAGTCTCCACAACGCCTCTAAGCTTTATCCCATGATATGGAACAAGACTAACAAAAATTAGTCATATGTCGTGCTTTGATTTTTTGGAAATAGGCCCGGGCATTTAGGGGTTAACCGTACTACCTCTAGAAAAGTTAACCCCTCACTACAGTAGCAACGGTTTGGTAACCCTCATGGGGTTAAGGTCATGTGAGTTGATGAATGAAAAACATGAACCCTGATTAACGAGGATGATGTTCGTGAGTCCGGGATGTAAAGAGGAGAAAATGAAAAGAAAAGAAAGCTGTTGGGGGAGAGAAAGAGAGAGACGAGGAGAGAAGGAATTGAGAAGGAAGGCTAGGAAGCCTGATTTCCCTGCGAACAACCTTCTCCGGTTCTAGGGTTTTGGTTTCTCCGGAGATCGGACCTCTGTGGTGTAGCCAGGGCAGCGATGGCGTATGGAGCCATCGAGGGGAACAGAAGGCTGCAGGACTACATCTCCTCTGTGGTGGATGCATTGAGCTCCCAGAATGGGGCTCAACTCGCTGCATTGCTCTCAGTCTCGCGAGGCAGCCACTGTAATTCGGTGGCAAATGGTCTCGATCAGAGCAAGGTGAGCTCACTGCCATGCCTTTCGCAGCTCCAAATGTGGGGTGCGGTCCAGAAACTCGTTTATACTCTGTTGCGAGGTTATGTAGTACCCTCTTACCAAAAAATCAAATAAATTACTACTTTGAGCTGAATTGTAGAATGAAAACAACGTAGTGAATACAGCATGCACTTTGTGGTCACGTACCGATCCTTTCATGTTTGATGGGTCTAAGGCTCTCTGCAAGTTGTATTTTCTGTGTCATGAATGCGGGAGGTGCTGCGGATAGGTCTTTAACTAACTCAAGTAAAGTAACCACGTGGGGTTGTGGTCCAGAAACTCGTTTTTTTTAATGTTGCGAGGTTTATGTAGTAGCCTCTTGCCAAATCAGCTGAATTGTAGAACGGAACAACGTAGGGAATTCAGCATGCACTTTGTGGTCACATATCGATCCATTCATGTTTGATAAGTTTGAGGCTCTCTGCAAGTTGTGTTTCTGTGTCATAAATGCTGGAGGTGCTGCGGAGAGGTTTGTAGCAAAATCAAGCAAAGTAACCCCATGGGGTTTTGGTCCAGAAATTCGTTTTTCTTATGTTGCGAGGTTTATGTAGTAGCCTCTTGCCAAAAGTAAATAAATATTAGAATGGAACAACGTAGTGAATGGAGGATATATTCACATGTCGATCCATTCAAGTTGGATGAGTCTGAGGCTCTCTTCAAGTGGTTTTTTTTGTGTCATAAATGCTGGAGGTGCTGCAAGAGAGGTCTGTAACAAATTCAAGTAAAGTAACCCCATGGGATTTTGCAAATTTGGTGCTCTATGTAGGGCCATGATTTAAGCAGGCTGGTGAGACAAGTGGAAAAGGTTGCTCCTCTTGGAGACATGCTGGTGCAGCACATGCGTTGCATGCAGTGCTTTGCTCGTCAACGCTATGTGGAAGCCTACGGTTCTTTGGAGAAGTCTGCCAAGTATCCACACATATGATTCACAAAGAGCTTGATTTTTTTGGTTTCTTTGCTCCTTCAAAGCAAAGATAGATAGACTTTGTAAAACTTTTCTGAATCTAATCCCATTGATTCCCTCCTACGTTTCAAGTTGGGGTATGCTAATGGGCCTTCTGACAAATGTTTGGGCGAGAATCGATTATGGTCATAATGAATCTCTCCTCAGTGATTTCAGTATTTAGCAGTATCAGGCTAAGTTATCACTATGTAGTAAAATTGTCAAATTTCAAGATCAATCATAAACGAACTACTTGAGTCTGTCTATGTGATAAATACTCAAATTTCATGGTGACAAGTTGTCCTGAAATGATTTTTTCACTGGAAATTGCGCTTACCTTAACACTGGCCCTTGATAGTGCTTTTCTTCAGGAGTTTCGCAATTGGGAGTCAGCTTGGGCCATGAAAGCTCTCCACACAATTGCCTATGATCTACGGACAATTGCCGAAATGGTGGGTTTCAGGATCCTGAATCCCTTTGCACAATGAGATGATTATGCATGTCATGGCTACAAGTCTGCTATCATGTCCAAGTGGAGTTCAGAGTAAGGTTTTCTTCTGGAAACATTCTACCCCTAGCCTAGAACAGTCCCTCAGCATTGTTTTTCAGTGTGCAGGCTGATAAGGAAATGTCAGAGTATGGCAAGATACCTGACAAACTGAAAGGGGCTGGCTCGTTTTTGATGAAAGTGTTTGGAGCACTTGCGGTATGTGATGTTTCAACCTCAAAGTCTGAATAACTTGAAAACTGTAGAGCTAGTCTCACTTTGAGAAATACTTCAGGTTGGATTGGTAGGGTTTTAGTGTATATTCAGCTCATATATCCTACATGGTATTCTCCTTGCACGTCCCATTTCACTTCCTCATCTTGTTGACATGTCCTTCTCTTACTTCTGGACTGTCTTTTCTGTATTGCTCCACTTATTTATTCTTTTACTCTTTCCTTACACCACTCTTTAATTCAGCCCCACTTTCATCTCTTTGTCTTGTTGAGTTGTCCTTTTCTTACTTCTGGAATATCTTCGCTGTAACTTGTTCCATGAAATTTTAATCAGAAAATAGTGGTTCAGCTGTAATGACCCTGTATTGCACTGTATCTCTATGCTTGTGAGGAACACAATGTAGAAAAAAAATCCGGTTAGTTTCAAATGAGTTTCATTCATGGAAGATTTTGTGGTGCAGGGTAAAGGCCCGAAGAGGGTTGGGGCTTTGTATGTGACATGCCAACTTTTTAAAGTGTACTTCAAGGTAAGGGTAATTTTTTTGGTATATAATCTGTACAGTGTTGTTGATATATGCATCTGGTGCTTATTGTATTTTGTGAAATTTGACTCCTTTATAGAAAGCCATTCAGTGAAGAGATGTAAGCTTTTGAAGGAGCAAGTAAATTCTTCCTACTAAAATGCTTCTTCACCATGTTTCAATGTGTAGTGTACTTTGCACATGTTTGCCTGCTGTATCTGTGCTTCCTAGCAGAGGAGCATTTTGAATCATGTCTTCATCCTCTTGAACCTTGTAGACATTGTATCTTTTGGTGATGTAGTGTTTGCTCTAAGCCAAATAGGAGATGTTTTACATGCAATCCGCAACCAGACTTTATCAAAGAGACCTGACATTTCCTCTTTACGATTGTTACAGCTAGGAACAGTGCATCTGTGCAGGAGTGTGATCCGGAGTATAGAGACTGCACGTGTGTTTGACTTCGAAGAGTTTCCTACTAGGGATCGGGTGAGTCTTTTTGTTTGCAGTTTGAGCTGTTTGGTAGCAGAAAATACTCAAGTACTGGACTGCTCTTTGAGCTGGTAGATTTTCCTGAAGGTTGGTTGAGGCTGTCGCATTCTTAGAAACAGCAGTAACTGTTTCCTGTAATCTTTTCAAATCTGAAGGGCAAGAAACTGCTTGGAGAGCTGAATTTTGTCTGATATAATCAACATTCTTACTTGTTGAAGCTGGTTTGAGTACACAGTCTACTAGGACAGGGTTTCTTAATGACCAGGGACCTCATAATGCCTTTAATGACAACCTTGGCAGGTAACATACATGTATTACACTGGGCGCCTGGAAGTCTTTAATGACCAATTTGTCCTAGTAAGTTCCTTCTCCTTATCTCTCCCGTCCTTTATGCAATGCACACATAGGCACTAATCATCACCATTGTGGTGATTGCCTCTTTTAACTGAGCTAATTTCTGGTCAATATGGGATTTCTTGAAAGTGAGTAACATGACAGGGCATGTTGTGTTTGCAGGCAGATCAAAAACTTATGTACGCTCTTATGCACTGCAACCCTGTCAAAACAAACAATATCAGGTAAAACCCAATTCTTCTCTCTAGGGTTGTTTATCAATTTTGTATGGCCCATTCTTTTGTTTCAGTACTCCTTTTAGTTGGAAGAGATTGGTCTGTTTTGGTATACCTGTAGTTGGCCACAGAGGGTTGACCTTTTCTGACAGCTATCACACTGATCTGAAATATATATTTACAACACTCAGTTACTGAAACTCAAAACTAACAAAGGTGTCAATTTTACACCACTGGTGAAGTGCTACTTAGTGAAGAAATTGGAGGTGGACTATGGTTGTCATGCTTTCTTGTATCTTCTGAATGGCTGATTATTTGTCTGGTGTAACTGTTTAGTGTTGTATCTGCTGACTGATGATTGCATGTTGTGTATGGTTGTAAACCTTGAAGATAGGTAGATGCAATATAATATAAATAATCTGGAAAGGTGTAAGAGCAAGGTTGATAGCTCTTTGTAAATAGGGCATCTGGCCTGTTCTATCCTGCCCAGATTGTCTAGAGATGTATTTGACAGCAGTAATTTGCAACTCAATTGAAGCATTGGAAATCAGTTGACTGTTCATAAATAGCAGAAGTAATGTAGAGGGTAAAATACTGGTCCCCTCACCCTATGTACTTGTATACTTGCACTGGATAGACAATCAGTGATGAAAAACAAAAAGTGAGAGGCACATGTTTTTGATGCAGGATGGTTCTGAAGTACCTAATTCCTGTTAAGCTTTCGCTAGGAGTCTTGCCGAATGACTCATTACTTCAGCAGTATGGATTGCTAGAGGTATATAGCAATAATTCCTGTTTCACATTCTATTTCCTACTTTCTCTATTTTTGAGCAGTGGTCTTTCATTTCTTAGAAGCAGGGTTTTGAGGCCTTGTTGTGATAGTAACTTGAGTGGACAATATTGTGATCAGTACAAGGATGTTGTACGAGCACTTCGCACAGGAGATATCCGGTTGTTACGGCATGCCCTTCAAACTCATGAGGATCAGTATGTTACTGTGACCTGTGCTACGACCTTGCAAATGTTGATTTCCTGTATGGGTGTAAATCAATCTCTTTAATTACAATTTCAACATGGTGTTTTTGAATCACTTTGTTAGATAGAGGAGCTAACCCATATAGTACTGGGGAAAGGAATCTCTGATGTGGTTAGTTATGGTGACTTTGTTGTGACTGTCTCAAGTAGAAATGATGAGCTTGAATCTAATTCAGTGAATGTGAATCTGAAGATTTTTGCGGTCAGGAGTATATCTTGTTTTGGAGAAACTTGAGCTTCAAGTGTACCGAAGACTTATGAAGAAAATGTAAGTTCCTGTTACTGTGGACATGCAACCAACCTTTTTGTGATTTTTTGCTAGTAGTGTACTCTTAATTCATGATGTCAATATGCCTTCAAGCTTTCATGTTTGTCCTTGATCTCTAAAATTATTTGTTCTACCCAGGAAGATCATATTTTCTTATAATTTTGTAGATATATCATACAAAAGCAAAAGGATCCTGAGAGGGCACACCAAGTGAAAATGGATAGTGTCCTGAAGGCACTTCGGTGGCTAAACATTGACATGGATATTGATGAGGTATTTTGTGTAGCCAATCTCTTGCCATCAAGTCGCTGGTGCTCTTTAAAGTATGTGAAATACTAGTTTATGTACAGAATGAGCTTCTAATGATATCCATGTGTAAATTATTGTGATGTGCTATGAAGTCATCTCCTTGAACCTCATCTTCGTATTCTCAGAATGCAGAATGGAGGATGTAGAATGTAGCAAACCCATACCTCTTGACTTCAATGAGTCTCCTGCAAGAAAGAAAAGCTGGGCCATTATGTTTTTATCGGGAACCCAATGTTCACTAAGCTAGCGATGAACATATAGTATTGCACTTAGTATATCCCTAAGTTTCAGTGAAATCGACTCTAATAAAACATTTCACTATATTGGAGCAATCAACAATCTAGTAGTTGTATGTTTTGTAAAGTGTGTTTCATAGATACTGGGGCTAACTAGGAATAATTTTTGGTGTTCAGGTTGAGTGTATCATGGCAATCCTCATTCATCGAAATTTCATCAAGGGCTATTTCTCACACAAGAGCAAAGTGGTGGTGCTAAGCAAACAGGATGCATTCCCAGTACTCAGTGGAAGACCTGTGATGTCTTAATTCAACCCACTTTCTTTAGTTCTTGATTTGGCCAGATTTAGATCAGTTCAACCCCACATGGCGATCAAACACAGATGGATTTTTGCCACATAGTGTAGATGTATAGAAATGAAAGCAATTAGATTTCGTGGCATATCATTTGCCACCAAAAACGATACAAGATATTTAATTGTCTCCTTGTACAGAATAGTGACGGTTTTGAGAGTGTAGCAGCTTGCTGAGGTGTGCCTACTAGTCTCCTAACATGGTGAATGGATTTGTGTATTTGGTCTTCTGGTCCTCATCTGCTGTCAGTGAAAGTTGGTCCAGAAACTGCAGAAGATGCAAGGAAATGATACTAGAAAATCTGATACCAGGAAATGTCAGATAATAGAAATTATCCTGTGCTGAAGTTGGTCTGTGTGAATGATGAACGGTGGGCCATGTACCTTCGTAACTTACATTGTGAATGCAGTGACAAGCTACTTAAGCTACTCTATTTAATAACTGGTTTGACCTGCACTGTCCCGGCCCTAGCGCTTGAGAATATCAACACCATGGTCACATACAACACAGAAGTTAATGTTGTCGTGGTATTTGTGGTATAGATTACATCAAAGCTTCTTCAGTTTGATTGGACTCTTTGTTGATCCAGTGCCTTATATTTTGGTGATATGTATCCCTTCCTCAAGTATATGCTCTTCTCAAAAAATGTGGCACTTGACCACCTTAGTGTGGGTATCTTCCCCGACAACAACTCCCACATGGTGCACCCTTTCATTTGAATCTTTCCTTCTCTTCGATGTGAACTCCAGCAGGTCAATCTAAAAAATGGCTAATTGTAAAGTGGTAGCTGGAAAAAGATGTGATGGTAGGTGGGATGCAATGATTGGCCGGATAGGTAATGTTTCACACTACTTGCAATTGCTCTTGGGTGCCATTGAGTTAACTGTTTTGTGTGTCTTTGTATGCAGAGTAGAATATTTTGATGTACAATTAGGGGGTTTGACTTACTTGCCTCTTTGAAAAGATGTAACTAATTATTTACAAGGAATAAAATTACGAAACAACTTGCATTCCTCATCGTTTCCTCTTCTCCATCTTTGAAAAATATTGCACAAAATTTCAAGCCACTCATTCTAGCTGAATTAGCTTATTTTCACTGCTTTCAGTATATCTACCTAAAATTGCTTTCCGTCCATGTAGATTGCCAGCTAGTGGGTCGCAAACCCCAATGTAATATTAGGTGGCGACCCAATTCAGCTTGCTTGGGCATTTAAGGGTTAAAGAGGCATGATTGCACATAATTGATTTGGGGGATGTTAAACACCCCCCACGAACTTTTTTGGGGAGGTAGATTTGAGCAAGGGCAACCGCTTGTCTTGAAAATCTAGACCCGACCAAAAAGTGCTGCCCGCTCACTTGACTTTGGAAAAACCATTGCCCTTGCATTCTTGAAGGCCACTTATCCACAAATCCCTTATTGAGTGCACTTCACCTTCAAAGTCCAAAATCCAATATATATGTTCACTTTCATTGAGTAAATAAGCAATTGGATGGGATTTCATTTTCAAAGTGAAATTACCAAAAAAGCATGTAATTAACTTGGAAATCAAAAATATTACAAAACCCTCATTAGTAGTGAGGTTATAATTTTTGTGACTTACCATTGAAAGGGTCTTTGCCATTCTAAAACATAACTAAAATTAGTGATTTATTTTAATATGTTCAATGTTATAATTTATTTTTATTTTAATAATATTTTAGTTAATATCTTCTACTTTCACAAATTTTTCATGTGCATTTAAACTAATTAATTGTGAGTGAATGCAATTGAGTCTAATTAATCCTGGTTAATTCTAATTAAGCCCAATCAATCAGAAAGCATGCTTACCAATCATTAAGCCTAATTAATTATAAAATGTACTTACTGGAATTAATCATGATTTAATTTACTCGAATTAATCTCTTAATTAATCGCTAGTGCCCAAAATCTCAGCCGAGCAGTTCCCTGATGTGGGTCCCACATGCATATTCTGGTGATAGGCAAAGTGTCGAGTTACGTGGAGCGTGTGGAGCCTGGCCAAGCCAAGGTCACCCTAAAACCCTAGCCCTAGGATTAAACCCTCAAATTCCCCTCCACTCCACTGTCACTTCTGAATTGCAATCTCGTCTCCCCTTCTAGATTCTATGATCGCAGCGAGCTGGAGAGAGAGGATTACTAGAACACCTATTAGGTGTTTCATGCCATGAGAGTTCTCGAGGGTTTAGTTTCGCAGTGGTGCCTCCTTCGTTGAATTTGCATCCAACACTTCTCCACTTGGAGGCATTTGGCCCAAGGTGATTTTCTGCACATTTCTCAGGGGATTGGCAATGCACAAGATTTAGCAGTAAGCGTACTGCCACATAGGATTAGTTTGGTGAACAACTTGTTGCCCTCCATGTTATCTCAGAAAGGGATTCAGTTATGGCAGGGGTGTCCATCATGCTTTCGACCACATGCGGAGGACATAGGTTATGAATGTGCTTCATGGTTTCCACCATCACAGCCATGGATGGCCAGCTTGAACAGAGGGAGAAAGCTCAAGGCTAGCCCTGGGAGGAAGATTCACAAAGGAAGAATTCATTGGTCGCAGGGCAATAATAACCGGGCATTTGCTGTGGAGTCTCCACTCAAGGAAGAAAGTTTCCGACCTAGTGTAAGGGTGAGTGATGGTGGAGCCAAGCAGATGTGTAATGGTGGCAATGATGACCTTAGGTTAGTCTCCAGAAGTTCCACAGGAAACCCTGCAGGTACTACTGATGAGTTCAAAGGGTTGCTTGAAAATCTCAACCGAGAATTAGTCACAGCGGATGGTGGATACATAGGAGAAAATGAAGATCCCATAAGTGAATCCATAAACCGAAATTTTGGAGTAGTCTCGAAAGACGAGAATAGTAGTAATGGCATGCCCAGGGTTTACTTGCGAGCACCTGCACATGTTCCCAAGGATACTGTCGACAAGGATGACCCGGATACATCGTCTGTTCAAAATTCGGAGCAGGCGGACAACGAAGAAATTGCTGATGGAATTGCTCATGGTGCTCAAAGTGACACTCTTGACAAGGAAGAACTCGATTTGTTTCAGAGATTCTCAATGGCTAGAGCAGCAGGGAAATTGCTACTGAAGGACAAGGTGGAAGAGGATGGAGATTCAGAAGAGTTTGAGATTGAGGAAGAGCAAGATGAGGGAACCTGTTACTGCCCTAAGATGGGAGACTATGTGATGGGGGTTGTAGTTTCTGGGAGCCATAGCAAATTGGACATTGAAATTGGTGCCACCAAATTAGGGCACATGTTGAGGAAGGATGTGATTCCTCTGGATAAGTGTGATGTGGAGAAGATGTCATGGGAGCTGCCAGATGAAAATCAGCAGCCTCCGACATCGTTTGTTGCTCCCAAAGCTTCTGTCACTCGTGTGGTGCGTGATGCTGAGGTGCTGGCCATGGCAATTGAAGATTCCCTGCCGGTGGACATTGGCACCGTGTTAACCATGGAGGTGAGAGGGACTACTGCAAGTGGGAGACCATTGCTTTCGGCACGCTCGGTAGCACGAAAACTTGCCTGGGAGCGGGTCATTCAGGTAACTCAAGATGATGGAGAATTTTGTGTCAATTTTGTGTTTGTTTGTTTCCTATGTGACCAAGTCACTTCGTGATTTCGAAGTTAAGTTAGTAGATTCATCAATCCAGACCTGTCGCCATATTAGCAAAAAACACATGTAATTGAACCTCTCTCATCTGCCATCGACTTACAGCAAGAAGCGTGAATGGTCTGGAGCAAAGCCCAAAATAGGCTGCAAGGTGATGGACAATATTGTGTCAATATTGTGTTCATTTGTTTCTCACGTGACCAAGTCACTTTGTGATTTCGGAACTTAGTTTGTAGGTTCATCACGCCAGACCTGTCACCACTTTAGCAAGAAACACAGATAACTGAACCACTTTGATCTGCCATCAACTTACAGCAAAAAGCGTGAGTGCTCCAGAAGAGTGCCCAACATAGGCTGCAAGGAAATGGAGATTTTTGTGTGAATTTGGTTTCCATGTGACCAACCTGCTTCGTGAATTCTTAGATGGTTTTGTAGATTCATCAAGCCAGACCCGTCACCACTTTAGGAAGAGATGTTACAGATAGTTGGACCAGTCTGATCTGCCATCAACTGACAGCAAGAGGCATCTGAACCTAATCCTGAGGCAGTTCTGGGAATGGCCCGGAGCAAATCCTAACATAGGCTGCAAGATGATGGAGAGTTTATGTCAATTTTTTGTTTGTTTGTTTCCCATGTGACCAAGTCACTTTGTGATTTCGAAGTTAAGTTCTTAGATTCATAAAGCTAGATCTGACACCGCTTTAGCAAGAAACACAGATAATTGAACCAGTCTGATTTGCCATCAACTCATAGCAAGAGGTAGAGTAGACAACATGCCTGCTTTCAATGTGTCTACCCCTTTGCCCATGTTTGGGGACTCATATGGACATAAGAGAAACAGAAAGAATCAGGAAACACAAGTGAGCAAGGGGGCCAAATGGCCTTTATTTCATTGTGTGAGATGACAGGTGTTGGTACGTTTGGAGCAGTTCACACACCAAGTTCTAATGCCTACACAAATGAAGGATTTTTGTCTCTGTTCTGCCTTAGGATCTTCTTTTGTCATGCCATACCCTCATTGGTTTGCAGTTTCTTGGCCAAAAGCTTGGAGCACATTTTTGTACCTGCAAATCAATAACAATGATAGGTTAAAGCTGGAAGCTGAGATCTTTTTGTGTGTGTCAAGGATTGTTGTTGATAATTGAGAGTTTTACTCTGTAAGAACCTTCTATTGAGATGGGCAGGTGCAGTGTTCAATGTTAACAATGGAGTTCCTTAAGAATGTCATAGTGGATGAGGAGACAGGCAAAGACAATTCGCACTGATTTTCATCATTGTTTCGTCTGTTTGCAGTTGAAGGAGCAAAATGTGCATGTGGAGGTTCTGATTACTGAGTGGAATCCAGCAGGTCTAGTCTCTAGAATTGAGGTAATGTTTTCTAATGCTTAAAAAAAGGCAATATAAAAACAGAAACACTTCTCTGCATCACCTCTCAATTACAACACCATCATTTTGTCCCGTGCCTGTTATTGGAATTTGTTTATATCTAGGTGATAAGTGACTGCCACTTGCATTATGAACACCTAGGTATGGAAGAGAAGTGGAATTTGTATTGTGCTTTAACTCATGTTTGCTGATTGCAGGGTGTGCGTGCCTTTTTACCCATATATAATTTGATTCAGCACTCTACTGAGTCACCCATCGAGCATTTAAAGGAATATGTAAGTTAGTTGCCCTTGGTCTGGCCAGTGTGCACCGCTGTGTCTTTGACTCTGCGCAGATGTAGTATCTCAAAAGGAATGCTAGTGGGAAAATTCTCATATCTCCAGTCTGTTGTGGTTGGAAGGTTGGTAAGAATTTGTGGGTGACAATTGTCACTGCGGATATGGAGAATAGCAACCTGGTTGTCAGTGAAAAACTCGCTTGGGTAACATTCACAAACTCTCTTTTGTATATATCCTTAAACTTGAATTTCGCATTGTCTGTAGTTCTTTATGTGCTAAGTTGTGTGTTGTGATAAGACCTTTTTGTGCTAAGTTGATTTGAAGTTCTGCATTTCCTTTAGTCCTCTGGAGTCTGTAGACTAAAATTTGATGCAATTTTTTGGAATGCAGATGGAAAAACATATCCAAGCAGGTGCTCTTGTTGAAGGAACGGTGAAGGAAATTCATCCGTATGGGGTGCAGATTCAGATTAGAAACACAGATTTGAGGTAATAAGTTTTGCTATACAATGTCCCTAGTATACTTTCCTGGACTTCTTTATAGGCCGTTCTAAAGGGAAGAGGTAAGAGCACTTTGACAGCATGGAATATTGGAATGAGAGACATGCATTTGGACATTTTGATAATTCAGGAGTAGAGATTCTTGCACATCTTTGAATGACAATGTTTTAATGGTTATTATTGCAGTGGGATCCTCCATATCAGCAATATAGCACGTGCTCGTATTAAAAACATCAGAGATGTTTTTACAATTGGGGAGGATGTCAAAGTTATGGTTGTTACATCGCCAATCAAGAATAGAATATCTTTTAGGTATTTCTTTCTATGCCATCTCTCGCATATTTCCAGCTTTAAGAGATGTGTGGTTCTTGCAAGCAATTCAGTTGCTTTGGTGCTCTTTGGCACAAATTTGAGAAATTATGCCAGTTATATTCATTGCCAATCAGATGTGAAACACTAAATGTTCAGATGAAGTTATTACGAAGTGCCTATTGTGGTTGGTGTTAAACATTGAAGTGCATTGCTCAGGCCTGATTTTGTGAAGCTTTACCTTAAATCTTTGGTGAGACATTGGTATATATTGATCAATGAATGTGACATCAAATCTTGCTGCAGTACGGCTGACTTGGAAATAGAAGATGGACTTATGCTTAGAGACAAACAGGTACGCAACTGCATTATGCGAGGGTTTTTGTGCTGTATTATTCCTTTATAGCTTTTGGAATGCAATGTAATCACATTTTGTTACTGAGGATCTGATTGCAATAGAGTCATACTTTAACTCAATGGGACTTTCCGTTGGGAGGTGGTGCCTTTTCCATTGGTTGGTTTGCATATAATATCAATAACTCCTTTCCACTTGTGGTGCATGCTTGGAGGTAGTGTTTGAATTTGGATGACGAGCAACTTACATTGGCTCATTGAGGGCCAAACTCATTTTAGCACCTCTTGACATGCCAAATGAGTTTGATCCTTAATGAACCAATATAGAATATTTTTCAAACCTCCACTCTACCTCCAATCATGCACCAAAATCTTACCGAACATGGAAGGTGTTGAATGCAAAACAACCAACTCCTGATCAAAAGTCATGTTAAGTTAAGAGGATAACTTTAATGTATTTCCTTGATGAATGTTGCTCTTATATTGTTTTTATGTTTGTCAGGCGGTTTTCAGAGACGCAGAAAAAATAGCAGAAGCTTATAAGGATGCACATCCCAAAGAATACCCATTAGAGGAAGTATTTGTTGATGATGTAGAGGAACCTAAAATGGTCATTGCCAATTGGGACTGGTTGGATTTTGGTGAGGGATGAAATGGGACCTTCAATTTTAAATGATTGGATCTTGCTCTAAAACCCTATCGCTTCTTAGCATTCTATTTATCAAGACGTAGCTATTGAAATTGTTTTCCTGCAAAAGCTTGATCATAACAGTACATGAATGATTATTTCCTTTGTACCTCATGAAGTGCTCACATCTGAAGAGATATCTTGAAAGTTCAAAGCATGCTTGCAACTTCCCAGCAAGTCATAGTATTTGTGATTTTAGCCGCTCATACCAAAGTTTCTCACCAAAACAATTAGATTTGTGATTGGGATGAGTTTTCTAAATTTTCTACTTCTAAATTCACTATGCAAAGACTAAAACCATTTATCATATGGATATGAATCTTTGATTATGCCTTGCAGCTTCTTTTTCTTGATAATGTCAAGAAACCTTTGGAAATGACCTGGGAATTTGGATTGAAAGAATGTGGATGGAAATAACATATTCATCATAAATCGTCACCATTATTACAAAAGTACTAATATTTTTCCATACTTGCAGATCCTTATGTTATTGTGTTACCTACTATATTATCCAGCTGTATGCTGTCTGACAAAAGCACCGTAGGTCTAGCTTAGCTTGAGGTTTCTTTGTTTCATTTGAGACATACATCAGGGTGTCATTATTTCTTTTTGTAAATATGTATGCTTTGATTGGAAGAATGCAATTGCAATTGATAAGTGAGTTAATTTTAGATGAAATAGGTTTTTGATGTTCTCATGAATGCATAACAATAAGTAATCTTCTTCTTCTTTTTCTTCTTCTTTAGGTTCACAGTGGGTTTATAGCTGTACAAATCTTGAAATTTTCAGACAAGCCCTTCATAGCACTGTAAGGAGGGGCAACTTATTTCCTTTTCTAATTTCAAATATGCTTTGTGTAATTTAAGTACTAAATGCAAACATTAAAACATCGGGCGTTGACTGTAGGACCTCCCTCCCTCCCTCCAAGGACATTCATGCACTTGGAGGCACGAGCTCCCACACATCATGTTCAAACTTCAAATTGATGATGTAAAAATAGTAAAATCTGTGCATTATGATTCACGTGCCAAACTGTATTAATCATTATATATGTACAGTACATTGGGTTAAGGCTCCTCTGGTAAGATGAATTCATAGAAGTGCAAATTCAATCTCATGAATTTACAAGCCAATTTAGCAATAAGTTCTACCAATTTTGTTGAAATCATGAACTAAGTTCACTTTATAGATAACCAATTTAACTTGAACTTGCTACCAATTTTGTTGAAATCATGAATTGAGTTCACTATATAGATAACCAATTTAACTTGAACTTGCAACCAATTTCACTACATGTTGTGACCAATTTCATGATTTGGTACCCCTATTCACAACTTCACAAAATCAATTCCATGAATTGAATGATTTTATTTCACAAAGAATGGTACATCATGTGTAAGATTCTTCTAATCACTCCGCACAACTAACTCTACCAAATTTTTTATTGACCTCTCTTATCCAACATTGGACCATGTTTGCTCTACAAATACTGCACTTCAAACACATTATGCACTATGCTCAAGCAACCAACACTCTTCCCACTATCAATCCACAACCACACTACACTCTCAAATCCACGAGATTGCACACTCCAACCACATTGGGTTTGTGTTGCTCGTGTCCGGCTTTGAGGTATTGTAATGAAAAACCAAATAAAAATTGACATCAAGGCTAGAGGCTTCCAGGTAAACAAAGACCAACGAGGAACCTATGAATGTCAATGAGAAGGCAAAGAATGTAAAACAAGGAGTCAACAAATTGAGAATGCAAAAACCACATAGTGCAAAAAGATTTATGAAATTGGTTTGGAAGAGACCTAAAGGTCCACTATCATGAAATCGAGGTCGATTTCATGTCACATGTCAAGTCGATTTAAAAGAATCATGAACAAATAAGAAGGTTCATGAAGTATGTAGAACACTCTAAGTAGCATTGGTTGAAAGGTTCATGAAATTGAGTATGCACTTATGTTAAGTCATCTTACCAAAGGAGCAATGTTATGATGCCTTGGGAGGCCAAACATAGCATTATTCAATGACCCTTCAGTCTTCTCTTGCTAGATTTACATAGGCCATTAATACATATGATTTTGGCTATAGGCATGTTCAATATAAAAGTCAATGTCCACTGGCCTCAAACCTCATATTCAACCTAGTTGAAACCCAATTTCTCAACACATGCCACTAGCCCACCTTACCTGCGAAGTGGCACCTCCATGCCAAGCCATGCTGTCAAGTTCATGCCATTTTGTGAGGCTAGGCCAAATTTGGTAGGACTATTGATGTTGTCACCGCATTTCTATCATGATACTGCATACATAAGCGGTGGTTAATTGAAAAAATCTGGATGACAACTCTTGGTCACACAACATTACTAAGAAATGGCTAAATAATGCTATGAAGATGCTTCAAACCCTAGAGTTGCAATTGTCGTTGTTGGAAGTTAGCTTGACTCAAATGTCTAAATTTAAGCTAAGGTCCTCCCTTGAACTCCTTGCACAAATCATATGCAAATTGAATAAGTTCATGTACCTTATTGCTAGTGGTTACATTGTTGCCTTGTTGTTGTTGTTAGTTGTGAATGAACAAACTGCCATGGCCTGGAAGGTAAGGATGACCTTCTTCATGGACCACATGGTGACCCATAATGACAAATTAACACTAGTAGAAAAAGGAGGGGTGCCAAGGGGTGGTCCTACTTACATTTCTAAACATGATAGTTGTAAGTATGACACAACCACGGTCCAAAACAATACAAATTGTGTGGTCTTGGGGCCATCATCTTGATGATTTTACAACTATGTTGTTTGGTCTTATGCACCATATATTCTTCTAGTGTGGGTGGCATGATTCATTGACCTCAATCAATATCTACGTAATTACGGGAAGGATCACAAATTAACACACACATTTAAGTGATTTTTTTTTGTTAACTTCTATGGGCATTGGTCAACTACCCCTTTACCAAGTCAACTACTGGTTTGTTATAAGGTAAGCATGCTCAATTTAGTTGCTATCTTGATTGGACACCTATTTTTGAGTGGTTTGTGGTCATGGGTGGGGAGGGGTGGATCCAAGAAGATGTTCAAAAGTAATTTGGTTGCATGCTTAAAATTGTTAACTATTTTAGGTTGATTGTCAGCGTAATTGGCGGAACCTTTATGATCCTTTAAGAAGAAACATATTCTTCACTCTGTGAGTGAATAAGATAATGAGATGAACTCCAACCATTATAAATTAAGTGGCAATGGCCTTGATTTGAATTTACTAGTCATCTTGACTAATCATGTGTTTCATATCATAGGAAAATTGGACTTACATACACTTTTGGGCCGTTGCATTGGATCGGGCATTGTCTCATATAGTTAGCAATTGCAAATCACTCAGATGATTGTCATTTTAAGTTATAGAATTGGAGTTGATATGTTAAGGTTATGAGAAACTAAAGTATAGGTTCTCTTCCTTTGTTAAGTGATCACACCAACCCTCTCAACTCATGGGTTCACTATTACACCCAAGATGGCGTGATCACAAACACACGTGAAGTTTTCAATGTCTGCTCTTCACCACAAGCCTTGTCATGAACTTATATCACTCAAATATAGGTGTCCGATGAAGAAGAGTGACCACATAAGGTCCACACATGATACCTTACAAAACCCACACAAAGAGTGATACCAAGAGCCATAATTGGTCAAAATCCTAGTGTTTCCAAGTCCAACCGGTTAAATGTTGTCATCATTTGCTTTTTCTTTACTAATTTGAGGTATACACCATAGACTCCTCTTAAATGATGGGTAATGTTCCCAATGTCTTAGGGCGGGTTTAGACTTGGAGTCAAGGCTCAAAAATGGGTTGGGGTGAAAGAAATCCACTCCTTTCATTGGTAGAGAGGCTGGGACTCGCCTCTTCAAGTTTACACCATGAGTTGGGACCAACTAACAAATAAATTATTTTATTCATCATGACAATGGCCTCAAGCCTTGGAAAAGAGAGCTCCCAACCTTGTGGACTCTTTCCCTCTAGTTGAGGCCATTATCAGAGCTTTTATTTGCTTGTAGTAATTTATTCTTTGAGCATTGAATAGGAGGGGAGAAATTCTAGTTTATTATACTTTAATCATTATCCATAGAATAGATCATGAGTACGTTGGAACCTCTCATAACCCTCTCATAATTGCAGCCTCCAAATGGTCCCAACCCCACCTAAATAGGTTTACACATGAAAGCAATGAATGGAGTTAGGTTACTTTCTTATTAATGGCCTTGGGGGCCGATTTGCATGCCACATGGGACATATTGGCCTTCGTTCCCAATGGCCTTGGCCCCAAGTCTAAACAGACCCTTAGATTCAACCGGTTCTTTCTCAAACTCCAGCAAATCATCTGTAACTAGCAGTTTCGGCTCTCCCTAAACCCTAAACCCTTGACACAAGCCTCCACATGTGCACCTGAGATATGGTGGGAAGACATTGAAGCTGCTACACTGATAATACTCAGGTTCTGTAAGTACATATAGATGAGCTCTTTGACGAGGTCACAATTCATATCGGTGTTGTTCCTGAACTAGGAATTAGTTGGGCATAAACCACATTATTAGTGGCCACAAATGTTCCTAGGATCATGAGCCCACAAGTAGTACAAACTTGTCACTGACAATTAAAAATAAGCCCAAATGGAATGGAGCGGCTACTGGAAGCAATGTTGTTCAAACCCCACCACAAGTGCCCTGCCAAACGCCAATTGAATGTGATCCATGCTTGGCCAATGCATGTACGCCATGTGGCATGAGATGGAATCATTTGGTGCCACTTGAAATTACATGCCCAAAACTCGATTAAGGTATGTGGTCACTCTTCTTAATTGGACAACTGTCTTTGAGTGGTATCTCGGGGGGGGGGGGGGGGGCACTGTGTTAAAAAGTTAAGGATATAGGTGCGAACAACCACTATTTTATAGGGGGGTATTACTTCCAATTCTATTTTTTTTTCACATGCTATCATTATGTAATTTTCTACTTTGGGTTAATAGAAAAATGGCTTGCATTACTTATAGTTCCAAATTACCTATTATTCCATACCCTATAGTACTTTAAAGATGTCCAGTGCCATTTTTGATACCCTATATTACTCTTAAGTCCATTTATAAAATTTTGCCCCTATGTTTTTAAAATACCCTATCATTTGTTCGCACGTATATTGCTACTCCAACCAATGACTACCCCCCCCCCCCTCGAGAGTGGTATATGGTAAGGTTTGTAGTTATAAAGAGCAGCCGCACAAAAGACATGTGCTATAATTCGAGATTGGACTATGTGTTCTAAAGATAAACATATCCAAACACAATTGAGAGGGTCTAAGTGCTCACAATTTGGCTAGATACTTTATTTATGTGTGAGCCTATCCAGAAACAAGAGAATAATGCTTCAACTCCCACATAAGTAGGGCCGAATGCATGGTCGTTTCATCTATTTAAGGTAAGAGTGTCCAAAACCAACACGTGACCTAAAATCAACATTGGATATCTTTAATATCATGCATTTGAGACCCCCAAATGTGTGATCATAAAATGATGTTAGTTTTGGGTTTGTCCCAAAATAAAGAAGAATACATCAACTCCACACATGGTGTTGAAGGTCAAATGCATAGTCCTTTCATCCAGTTAAGGTGGGAATACTCAAAACCAACATATGACATAAACCAACGCTAGATATATATCATTGTAATCATACATTTGAAACCTCCACATGCGGTTGTCATAGTTTAGTGTTGGTCTTGAGCTTGTGCCTTATTATCCTTTCTATGACAAAATTATAGTCTAGTATAGGTGTAGGACATGTTTTTTTGTTGGGTACTAGAATCTTCCATCTCTTAGCACTCCGACAGCAGTTTTGAGTTGCTTTCTTGAAAGTTGATCTGGGGTTAAAACATACTAAAGACTTGCTAGCCACTGTTAATGTCGTTGAACGACTGGCATCTCTCAAATGTGCTTGGTCTTTAAATTGGAGTAAGTGACACTAGAGATACCCTTTGGCACTAAGGGTCAATTCACACACAAGACCGAGTGCCCGTGACCATTGCAATTCAAGCACTCTCACTGGTGGAGAAGGTGGAGCCAGTCCAAGTTCGATTCACACTACGCTTGAGGGACCAACGGAGTATATAATTGAATGCGATATGGATGTAAAGTCTACATGGGTTCCTACATTGCATCAAATGGAGTAAAATTAGAATAGGCTAATATGATACCAGAGTCCACCTCCCAATGGAGGCAAAACACCTTATGCTGCATCTCGGACTCCCGTGATAACATAAGGTTTACGGGCTCGCATTCATGCTGGTACTAAGATATGGGCGTTATGTTTTCTTTTCTTTCTTTGCATCAAATGGATCATGTTTCATGGTCACTTGGACTGTTTTCAAAAACCACCTCTTGGAGGTAGGCCTAACACACAACCGGGAGACCATGGCATTCTGAAATCTCACAGCCGTTGATTTGTTATATTTTATCATGTCTGAGGATCTCGCTTGAATAGAAATTCATCGAAATAGCATTTGGTTGAGGGCCCGAGCACGTATGACTTCACATTACACTTGAGGGCCTGTGACCACACGACATGATTTTGGAAGTATCTTGGGTCACATCTTCAATTCTCACATCTCTTGTACTAATCATGTGTTTTGTAATCTATGAGAAGTGAACTAGTTGGAAGAAGTAACCATTTAAGATCCATCTACCTTGGAGCTCACACAAATCTCTCATTCACTATCAAGTGAATATTCTCATGGTCATTAAATGGTCATATAGCCCCCCACCCCCCCACCCAATCAAGTTGATCAATGAATCTTGAATGGTTATCATTTTTTGAACACACAATCTACTATCTTTTTAACACATATCTTTCTACTTTTCATTTTTGGCGCAACACCAAACAACACACCACTCAAATATTTGTGTCCTAATGAGTAAAGTATCCGAAAAAGGGTTGTCTAACTTATGTGGTCACCCGCATCTTGATTGTACATACTGTCTTGGGTGATGTATAACAAGGCTTGTAGTCAAGAACGGATGAGGTATGTGGCCAATATATAGACATTGTTCTAAGTTCAATAGTAAATATTGGGATGGCCTATGTGGTTAACTTGGAAGTTTTCTTTGACAACCACGCAACTTTGAAGAATAAGTGACACTACATTTATCCTTTAATTCAATTGGAGTTTTGGTCAAGAGTTGGTTATTTTGCATACAATATCTTTTATGATTGGTAAGTTTCTGGTGCATGTTTGGAGTTGGCGTGGAGGTAGTAATGAAGAACATTCTAACATGCACTTGGAGGAGGGTGGGACCCCTCAAGCGTGCCACACCGTCACACCGTCACATAAAAGACACCAAATTCAGTCACCTCAATATGACAATCAACCCACCAACCCACCGGCCAAGGACAATTCCCAACCAAATGCAAAGAGCCACGAAAAAGTTTTAGGTGCAGAACCAATAAAAATTGCAACTTGATGGTTGAAAGTCTATCATCTATGTGAAAACATCACATCATAAATAGGTAAGATTCAAAATTACCATTTGTTCAAAGTGAGACACTCACCTTTGCGTCTCCAAGAAGCACTATGACATGAGTTTGATACATCATTTGTGCCTATTGAAAAGTTAAGGATATAGGGGCGAACAACCACTATTTTATAGGGGGGTATTACTTTCAATTCTCTTCTTTTTTTCACATGCTATCATTATGTAAATTTCTACTTTGGGTTAATAGAAAAATGGCTTGCATTACTTATAATTCCAAATTACCTATTATTCCATACCCTATAGTACTTTAAAGATGTCCAGTGCCATTTTTGATACCCTATATTACTCTTAAGTCCAATTATAATTTTTAGCCCCCATGTTTTTAAAATACCCTATCATTTGTTCGCACGTATATTGCTACTCCAACCAATGACTACCCCCCCCGAGGGCAAAAATGGGGCAAGAATTCAAGTTCTAGCCATGAGTGCCCCACGTGATGGTTTCTATCTGAACCAGACTATTTGGCAAACAAAAAGCGTTGCATTTGCAATATGATCCACACACTTAAAGTTCCAGAATGGACAAAATATTATGTCCTTCTCATCTTATAGGGGTTGGGGTCCATAGATATGCCACATTACCTTGCATAAGCAACACAAAGTGAAGTTGGACCTTCGAGTTGAAAATGAAACTATGTATTAGGATGTAAAGTTGAAGAATGGCATGATGCACCATGCGACCAAAATGATGCATTCTTGTCGTTTGAAGAATATCCCCTAGATAAGTTGGTTAAAGTTAGTAGGGTGAAAAAAGCACACAAAGTTTAAACTAGTCTTTACGGCATCTCTCCTTGCCTACACTACAAGCATATGAACCCTAGGTAATTGACGTGTGTCATTGGAAGCTTGTTTTGTGTAACTAGAAAATTTTAAATCTAGCACAGTGGTAGATTTACATTGTTCTTTCATCCACTTTGGACAATTTCGTCGAATTCATATGCTAGTAGTGCTAGTAGCTATAGAATGGACCAATTATACCTCATAGAGAGGGCTTCATCAAGACACAAGAAGTGTGAGTGCGTCTGATTGATCCTGAAATCAAAGACTCTACTCCTAATAGCTCACAATTGATTGATCTCAACTTTAGTACCCGGAGAATCACTTTAGTGGTCCTGAAAGCGGACTGGTGGACACATTTTGATAGTTAATGCGGACTGTGTCCAAGTTGATCACATCCACGTCTCCTCAATGTTGATTGGGAAGTTGGCTCTTTCAATATATGCATGCTGGCCCCACTCGCAACTAGCGTAGTTGCCATCACAACAACACAAAAGGTGTCAGATAGGCATAGCTTTAAGGCCTTTAAGTTATGATGTTTTCGCAGTACAGTTCACTCTGTATCACAGCAGTAGTAAGGTCCACGACCAAGCACAAAACATTTCTTCGGCAGATATCTACACAGTGATTTGGACAGTATAACACATGCTAATTGCAAAATAGCAGAATAATCCTTATTTGGATGCATTCATACAACTCCAGTCTCCACACTGTTTTCTATGCACAGGAAGTCACACAGGACGGCGACCAGTTCGACATGGTCAGTGACATGTAAATTAATGTTTGTTTCTTGTTTTTGGGCGACAGTGACCAAATTAGTACGTTTGTCACCATCGAGTGAGCTTCTTTGAATTTGGGGATGACCAACTTCAGACTGATCACCCCCCAACCAAAAACAAGAAGAGATAAAACGTCAATTATTCTTTGGTTATTATTTCGAGTTGGTTTGCCTTCATGGGTGGATCTTGTATCACAATTCACAACTTTGAAATTTACTCATGTTGTTGTCTCTACATTGCAATGTTTCACTCTAAGTGTTCAACTCTGGATTTTTTGTACACTGCATGTCAAGTTAGATGCACATCCAACATGGTGAATCAATAGGAAGTCCTAATAATCTAGTCATAATCTACCTGAGGAAAGACAATAAACTTCAGTAAGAATGGGGTTTTGAGTGAGCCTGAGTATGAGTCTGGTGTTGAATGATGGGGGTTGGGAAATATTGTGTATGTGTATTTTGATAATATCTATAGGTATAAAGGTACTTAATACTCGATAACTGGGCTCTGCGCAGGTCAAGTACAAATTGAGGTTTCTCAATGATGTGAGAATAAATTGAGTTTCTACTGGAGACTAATCTTAGAAGTAAAAGGGTTGCAAAGTTAGTCTGATAGCAAACTTGATGATTTGAATTTTGATCTCCAATTAATGCTTCAAGTCACCAGAAAGTTGGTCACCTGATATCCTTATTCTTTGATCGGCCAACTAGCTAGTGCTGCCGTCTGATTGAAGCCATCTATGGAGTCCAAGGCCCGCATCCCCAGTTGTTGGGTGGATTTATCAAAATTAATTAGGATCATGGTGGAACAAGCTACTACTACCCAACTAGTTTAAGAAAGATGAAGTTGAGATTCAATGAGATTTTGCATGCCATCGAAAGGCCAAAGCTACAGGCGAGGGCCAGCAGACTGAGATCAGTCTTTGGTTCGAGATACTTTGACTCGATTCTTAATCCTGAAAATGCCTTTGCAGATTGGAGTGTTGATTGGGAGCCACACATTTTGATTTTTAAAACACAATGGATTGGAGCAAACCCCACAAGGCAGGACGATATGTCGTACAGAGAATGTTCAAGGACTTTGTTGCCAGCAACTGGCAAAGTTCAAAGGTAAGCAGGCCTAACTAATTGGTTGCTTATCTTAAACTGACACCTATATTTGAGCGGTATGGGTTTAGGTGTGGATCTAAGAACGGACATCAAAAAGATTTGTGTTCAAAAGCGATTGGACTACGTGCTCAAGATTTTAGAATTAATAATCGACATAATTTGGAGGACCTATATAATTATATATTGAGGATGAGAATCTTCACTTTGACGATGAATAAGATATTCATGTGAGTGTCAACAATTATGAGGAAACTAGTTGCAAGCACAATTTTGGATTTGCTAACCATCTTGCAACAATTTGTGTATCACATTCTACAAGAAGTGGTAGCAAAGCTAAAAATGTCCGATTAAGACCCGCTCATCTCATTGAGAAAGTACATCTCGTTATCAACATGAGGTAAGTAATATCTCCCTTCATAGGGTTGGTTCACACAAAGTCCCAAGTCCTAAGTCCCGAGTCACTTGAGGTCAATCCATGCAATCTTAGCCATTGAGAGCATGGAAGTTGGGACTCTTACCACTTTACACGGGGTCCCAAGCCCTAAGTCCCAAGTATGACATGAATGCCTACATGGCAACACTTTTTGGAGTTGAGGCTTGGGACTTGTGTTGAGAGTTGGGTCAAGCAAAAAGTTAGACCCAACTCTCAACACAAGTCCCATGAAGATTTTTGCATAAAATATCAAGTTCCACCTTTAATGATAATTAACCATATTTTATTGGTTTCTTGACGGTCAAAAGTTGGGACTTTGCCTCCATGTTGGGACTTGCTAACATGAATGGGACTTGGGACTTGGGACCCCATGTGAAGTGGCCTTAATCAAACATCTATCTTTGAGTGGTATATGAAAAGGCTTATAGTTGAGAATAGACACCAAAAAGACATGTATTATGGATGAGGTTGAACTATGTGTTCAAAATATGGTAATAACCATCTTGAGTTTAATGGTTACCTCAATTGACTGTAGGTGAAGTCACTTGAGGTCAAAGAAGAAGGAAAGGAACCAAACCCTATAAGTAATTAGTGTGACGAATGAAGAAGTAAGGATGAGGAGGGTCCCCGCATGGCGGTAGGATGGTGAGCTTGCAAAGTTGACAACCTAGTGTGGTAGCTTAGGCAATTTTGGAATTTGCCAACATGCATGTATATTATCCCACACTCGACAAGGAACTGGCTTCAAGTTGCTTACTGCTTCAATTGCTTGTAACGAAATTAGCTTTATTATTGATAAGATGAAGCCAAATGAAGAATGCTCTAGCCATGAAAATACTTGAGTGTCATGAATCCCCAACCCACATTTGAGGCTTGGACTTCATGGCGTCTAGATTTATCCATTGTGGATGAAGGGGCTCTAGTGAAAACAAGCCCCTATAAGTTGAGCGCCAAATCCAAATTCGTTGCACTTGACCACATAAAAATTTAAAGTGCTTTGAGGTATCAATGGATGCTCTTATGAGGATCAAATGTTGAAATGATTTAATTTAACACCATAGGATAGTTTGCTTTGTTTTCACAATAAGCGGGTTTAAACTAGATATCACAAAGATCCAACCATATGAAATGTGTCAAAAAAGTTGGAACATTGTACCATTAGGGGAGGAATGGGCTCAAAAGGTTGCTGCCCTTCTATTGACCAAAAAAAATAGATTCTTAATATCCCAAGTCTTGTAGTACAAGGGCGTACCCACAAGCTCACATGGCACATAAGGTGCCACAGGGTTTTGGACCATGGGTCTGAGCCAATGGAGTCGTGCTTAGCATACTCAACCTTGCCGATCTGACTCCAGAAATACATAGTAGAGGTCACGGCAATATCATAAGTACTAAAGGCCTACACCATGACAAGTCCACACCCTAATGTGTCAATAGTTTAGTGGTTCCGGTTTCTAGCACCTTTGAGCTGAACCTCATTTTCATTTGAGTTTCAAAGACAAAATATTAAAGAAAATCCTTTTTTGGGACCAAACTAGACTACTAGTGGGCACCTTTTGAATTCATTCCTCCCCTAATGTAGGTTAAGATACCATTCTTTCCATTTGGACCACATTAGACTTCCGATGCTCTTTTTAGAGTCAAATAAGCTCAAAATAGAAAACCTTGAAGGCTATAAAAAGCTCGCTCTGATTCCATCATCCCAAACGGATGAATAGCTAAACTTTACCTATGCACCACGATCAAGCTCTAGCCATGTCCAAAATTATGCCATCACGAATTGCTATTTATGATGTTCACAAGATAAGTAGCACTACACTAAATATACCGACTAGCGAGGGTGGTACTAATTCAAGTCACACGCACAATCTAGCCAAATCTCAAACAAACCGTGGGCTAGAGTTGCTACTGAGTGACACTAAATCCACGACTACAGTAAATTTCATGCTCACTTACCATAGGCTGCAAGAAAATTAGTACATGCTTGTGATTAGTGCGCGCCACAAACTTGTTAGTGAATAGTGCCAAGTGCACATACGTTTAGTGATTAGTGCCAAGTGTTGGTACTTTCATGCCCAGTGCCGATATTTTAAGTGAATAATGCCAAGTGTCGAGATGATGCTTCCTAGTCTTAGATCTAAGATCTTTCGATGTCACTAATAGCGTAAAGGAATTTAGTATCCCCTTCACTAATTCCCCACACTCACTAATTGGTGTATTTAATGTAGCTACGGTGCTAAATCCAAGGATGGGAGTGTGTGGATCCAACGGTGGGAAGGTGTTGACGAGTCTTTGTGGTCAGAATTGCAGGTAGCTCATGCAAGGTACAGAAGGAGAGACTTGGCACCTACCCTTACTGACTCACAATCAATGTAGTGGTGAGGAACACGCTGTGTGTGGGGGCCCAGCCTTTTGCCTGGTCCCACTGTTCTCCGCCTTTAGTATGACATGTTTGGGAAACACAAAAAACGTCGGATTATCAAGGTGTCGTCTTCTCATCAATATCACAAGTGGCGTAAAGTTGTCGTATTATCGAGGGAATACGAAAACATGAGTAAATATGAGCTTGAAATATATATATTATATATATATATACACAACAAGGGTAAGCAACATAGATGGTATGAACTAATGACTCTTAACTCCAAACAAATATAAATATTTTCAAGAACTCTTGAAATAGGAGTCTAAAGATTTATGGTGTTGCCAACCCAAGTTAGCATCTGTCATCTTATCTAAATTTTGAAAACGAATAATTTCATTAACATCAATATATAATAAAGAGTTTTCTAATTAAAAAAAACTAGTCAACAATGATGCATGACATTTAGGTAACATACTAGGTAGGGGGGCACTCTAGCCGTAACCATGTTCATTTGGCACCAGTAACCCTAATCCTCATTAAGTTCCCAATGGTAAGTGAAGTTCCCAAGAAGTTCCCAAGAGAAAATGGATGCACTTTAGATGTACATAACATAGATGAAAGGAATTTTAGCATTAACTACCTCTTTAGTATGAGAGAACGGAGATTCTAAATGTCGCAGTATCAAGTGTCGTGGTCGTATAAAAGAGGGACTTTTGAGCTAAAAAGTTTGGTCGTGCAAAAATGTGTCATAATTTTGAGGGTGTCGTATTAACGAGGTTAGACTGTACCTACCTAAAAGGTGGATGGTGCTAAAACCATCACATTAAGCACTCGAGAAAAGAAACCATTATTAAATTGTAAGAGTTTTACATGAATCTTGTTAGGAAACGAAAGGCCCCGGGATTTCAATGCGCTAAAGTAACTAATGTCTTATGTGAATTGCATATGCACGTTCACCATTTTATTACTAGATGATTCAAAACCAATATGAGAGGTTGATGTTAAGGCAGTGGACATTCTCAAAATCAATATGTATTCGTTGTGTGATATTTTAAGGCATTGGCATCTGGGTGGGGTTGTTGGTTTTAGCGCCATGTGGCCTTATCAACTAAAATGAGCCAAGTGGTCCGCTCAATTTAATGTAGGGAACATGATGGGAATATAATGATTGCTAGTTAGTACGAGAGAATACCCATTGAGGGTTCTTGAAATACAACTCAACCATTCCAATACACCCACACATGTTTATAAAACCATGCAAATAATCAATTGTAATATGGAAGATCTCATCAATTATGACAAAAGGATCATCTCATAATGGCCCAATTGGCTCATTTTAGTTGATAAGGCCACCATATGTTGGCCATGGCTAGACGTCCACCTCTCTTGGTTGGAACCCCACCGCAACTATAGTAAAACCCTTACCCCACAGATTTTTGATTTATTTATCCCAACTAAGTCACTCTAAACTAATTTGGAGCTAGGATGGTATACTGATGCTTATCCTACGTTCAAATATTTCTTCAAAAAGAATCCACATGCTACTAATGTAATGGATTGCAAATGTTGTAACCTGGGCAAACGATAATAGTGGTGGTGGTGGTGGGGGGGGGGGGGGGGGGGCAACTCAAAGAGGTGAGTGTCTAATCTTGGCCCCAAATTCTACCTTACAAACGGCCTTTGCAATTGATAATACTATTAAGTTACAACCCCACCCCACCCCATTCCAGCGTTCATTGAATCGATCGCGTCCGCAAAAGCGACCAGGGTTGAATGTTAAGATATTGGCACATGATCCAAACTAGAGCCAGCATGAGTCAGGTTGATGTCAAGGATTCTCAATATACCTTGTTTATTGCAATAGTTTAGGAGTGTTGGTGCAGGCCCGGGGCCCAGTGGGGTGTTAGTTCTAGCACCAGAGTCTACCTTGGTACAGACATCATTGTTCGCATTTGATAATATTACTGGTGAGTTAACGGGCCACATTCTAGTCTACCTTGGTACAGACAATATCGTTTGCATTGGATAATATTACTGGTGAGTTAACGGGCCACATTCTAGCTAGCCTTGAAGGCTATATAGCATATGAATTGCGTATGCAAGACTTACAAGCATGGTTCAGAGCCTCCTTGGCAAATGGAGTCCCTGAAAAGGCACACGCGTCGCTCGGCTGATGTTGAAGTGGTGGACATTCTGAGATTGAAGATGTACTTTATTGTGCAATATGGTAGGGGCGGCATAGCCTGGTATGGGCCCTTGGCCCGGCGGTGGGGTGTTGGGTTCAGCACCATATTCTACCTTTCCCCTTGACAAGTATAGTGTTAGAGTACGCCCCATTGTAGCTAGTCAGCTTTGCACTTGTCGGTTGGATCCACTGTAGTGGGAGCCTGGTCGGGTCGGAGCCTGCAAGGCGGGGCCAGCAGCGGCAAGCAGGCAGGGCTGATCATAAGGTTGTTAAATCCTCATGGGCAGCGCCACAAGTGCATGCGGAAGTGCGCTTGTTTCGGTATACTGGCCGTAGCCAGTTGTGGTTAACTTACATCGCATTCGGTGAGGACAGAGGAGAGGGAGGGAGGGAGAGCCTCTGAGGGCCTGCCAGCAGCCTGACTCACCTTGGGGATTGGGGGAATGGGGCGGTAGAAGCGGATTTAATTAGCCGGGAACCTCATTCGACGATGCGGCTGCTTTTTCGTGTTATGGGCAGCTCATCATGTACTTGGTACTGGTGACACAATTCAATTCACACACAGATCTGCTATAAGTACTTCCATGTCACTGAACTTAACCGCCTTACATAATTTCTTAGTTACCGTCGTCATCAAAAAGGATATCGATGGGTTGGATTGCTTGCAATAGCCAGCTTCTCCTCCTCATCACCATCATCCGTATGCCTAACCTGGTGATGGGTATGCGTGACAATGTGGAGCGAGTTGAAGATTGCTGATAAAGTAAATTGAGGGGTTATGCATGGGTCCAGCAAGCCTCTTGATGAATATGTGAACTTGGCGCTACGAATTTTCACACTGACAAGCACAGGTAGATAGTACGGTTACTGGAATGTGATCAGGTCCACGGAATCGTGCTTTGCAAATGATTTGTTTGGGTCGCCAGCATCGGGCCTGCCAAAAGAGTCAGAATGCTTTTAGAGGGGAGCTTCGAAGAAGTGTTTAAGCGTACCTTGTAGTGCATTCATTGTGTCACGTTTGATCATGTCTAATAAGCTTCGTACGACGTACTACTGACTAGATGGAGCTAAATCGTCAAATGACTTTTAAATCCACCAGTCTAGTAGTTTGCTTGTGTCTTGATGGAATGATTTGATCGGGTTGAGTGCTGCATGATGGATGCGGTGGACCATCAACATCTCAAGTTATATGTACCTAGCTAGTTCCATCACTCTGTTGACGCTCGTTGTTTAGTAAGTTGGGTCAGATCGTTTTTGTGCCGCTGGACGAAGGATGACAGCCAAGGATTCCAGCTCCCACAGAGTACCAAGTTGAAAATGTAAGCTGGAGCCTGGACCTTAGTCGCTCTTTTCTAAGGAAGTTAGATTTTTTGGGGGGAGTTCTTGATGCAAATCGACTTCCACGTTACTGCAGTCTTCATTATGTGTACTAGAGTCCAGATTCAGTGCTACTAACAACTACTACTACTCCGTTGTAGTGATGATCTTGTGTACTCCTGGCAAGCCTTTGAAATGATCACAAACTCTGTGCCTGCACATGATTTCCACTCCAGAGTCTAGATCATAAGCTCTGATATAATATTACGACAACTACATTTTGTTATAGTTTGTGCTTTTGCGGAAGGAGTTACGGTACAGAATTAAGCCTCGTATTGTAACTATGGAGCTCAAAGTTGTTGTGGTTTGGTGCAAATAGACAGCCACAGCTGGCCCGGGCCTGTCAACGGGGACAGTTCTTCTTTGTTTGAGGAAATAGAACGTCCGACACAGCAGCAAGCATCATGAGAGTGACAATCGACGGGCCGCCTCATCAGTATCGGCCGGATCAGGTACAGGGCTTAATCTTTCGGCCTCACAACAAACTAAGCGAGACAGTTCTGCAATTCAGTAAAAATAGTTTAAACGAAAAAATTATCAATAAAAAAATCGCTGGCGATCTCTTCGAGCTGTAGACGGTTGAAGCTGGAGATCTGACTTGTAGTCCTTATTCTCTGAGTCCTGCAGGTCTGGTCGCGGCAGCTTGTTAAGAAATGGCTAAGCCTAAAAGATTACAAGAATCACGATTTCAATCGTGACGATGAAATGGACGCAGAGCATGGATATGACTCCAAGGACGAACACCGTGGTAATTAAAGGCTGAACCTAATTCTGTGTATGGTTCTGGTTTTCCTTGGATAATCCAGGAAAATGCCTATCATTCTTTTAGTAGATGATCAATTATGTTTCCTGCGTGCTCACTCTTTTCTATATATGGTTCCCACTTCTAGAAATTACATCCTGGTATGCAGAATCTGCAAAGGACTTCGAAGATTTGATTGGCGAGAAAATGATTGGCATCAGCAACAGGATCAGAGACCACCATTTGAACGTTGATTTGGACGCAGTTGCTGGTAAGAGATTAACATGCTGCACTAGTACAACACTACAGAGTCATTAAAATAGAGGTGATGCAGACTTTTAGATTAAAACACTCCCAAAATATTTTTTAAATGTATCACACATCACTCAAAACCATGTGACTCAAAATCTGCATGGAATAATTTGCAATTCCATCAAAGTTCATGACATGAGATCATTTTGGCCGGCCCTTCGCGAGTGACAAATATAATCAGTGACAGTGCTGGATTCCATATCGTCTGTCCAATTTCAGATGCGAAGCCCTCCGTGTCCTTGCTGCGTGGCCAGTCCGAGAAACTTCATCAACAGTTCGTTGTTGATCATGAATACCGGTACTTTTTTTTCAATTCCAGAACGCCTAAGTTGCCGGATCAGCTACACGCTGTATATGTATAATGTGCATCGTAACATAAAAATTCATAGGGATCTGCTACCTAATTATTCCTCTGCCACAAATGGTTGTATGATCAGGTTATGATCAAAGATTTCTTTTCATGGAAATATTTTCATTGGTACTGTGAACAGAGTTGGGGTGCACACCTGGAATGTTGCGGGGAAGCCGCCGCCGGATGACTTAGATTTGGAAGACTGGATAGACGTTTTGAATCCAGCTGACATATATGTCTTTGGGTATGTTCCAATTTCAATAATTTCATCACCACGTCATTTGATTCCCCACTCCTGATAGTCACAGAAAAGTTAAGAGCTACCTATATTAGAGCAGACATTTGTGTGATGATTCCAAAATAAGTTTATTCTTTCTGCGAAGTAGAAATCATTACAATGATGCAATTCAATCTACTTGAATTGTTGTGGACGTTAATTCATTGATGCAGGTTCCAGGAGATTGTGCCATTGAATGCAAGTAACGTGCTGTCGGTGGAAGATGAAGGCCCAGCGATGAAGTGGGAAGCGAACATCCGAGAATTTCTAAACAATAAAATCGGACCCAAACAAGAAACCAAGTTGGCCAGAACTCGCAGCTTGCCATCCTATTCGAGCCACGACCATGTGGACATCATACCGGTGGATGTACCAGAAGTTTCAAATGTGAAGAAACTGCTGGGGAGCTGTTTGGGTGAAGAGGTCCTGATGAGTTCCACGTTCAGAGCGGCCGAATTAAACCTCCTGAACCAGTTAGGGGTGAACTACAAGACGGAGCTCTTCAAAAAATTGCCTGAATTATCATCAACCACTGACGCAGCGCCAATAATGCCTTTCGATGACTACTCTTGGCCGTTTGCACGAAATGCCCCTATGGCAACGGCTACGGCGGATGAGCCATCCCCTCAAGCTGCGAACCTCAAGTTCGTAGACTCTCTGTCCTTTTCGGGTGACATGGAGCCATATCAATATGTGCATCAGCAGTACTCTCGAGTTGCAAGTAAGCAAATGGTGGGACTTTTCATCACTGTCTGGATTCGTTCAGACCTCTGGCGACACGTCCACAATGTGCAGGTTTCCGCTGTCGGATGTGGGCTAATGAATTATCTCGGCAACAAGGTAAGTTTCAAAATTTTATGTGATGGCGTGCCCTGTGGTCACTTAGTCGATCGCCCTATTTATCTAATTTCTTGAGGGACCATGGCTTATACCCAAGGCCTTAACCCGGATCCATGCAAACTCCGAGGTTCACCCACCTAAGGCTGGAATAGTACTTGGATGGGTAGCCTTCTTAGTACTTGATTTGTGGTGCATCTTACCACCTATGCTCCACCTACTCATAGTGGGAATATCCAAATGAATTGGATATTTCCACCAACCATGTGGGAATTGCCTAGAGGTTTGCCCTTGGGGGAGATAGGTCCCGGTAGGCTTGTCCACGGGTTGTTCAATGTGTTCACCTTCAAAAAGTCGCACTAGTCTTCGGAACCCCTCTAATTCTTGTAATGCTTGTTTCGAAAATATATATAGTTAGACTTAAACCAACTCGAAAATGAAGCAACGCCTTAGTTCATGCCGGTGGCAACATCGGAGTCGACTTTCTTTTCTTTTCTCAGCAACCACACACATAGTTGATGATGTCCTGAATCCCATGAGGCGGCTTCTTGTTCCTGACTGATGTTGTCCAGACACAGGATGTAATAAGTATCCTTAGAGCGATGATGATGATGATGAGGCTATGGGTACTACTGTCATCAGTCTCCTCTGAACTTGATGACTAATGTGGATGCAGGGATCCATTTCCGTTAGCATGTCCCTTCACCAGACAAGTTTCTGCTTTGTCAACTCGCACTTAACCTCGGGACATAATAAAGGGGACGAACTTAAACGAAACTCGGACGTCACAGAGATTCTTCGGCGGACAAAGTTCCCTCGCTTGGTCAAGTTGCTGGGCTTGGGACTTCCGGAAACGATCTTAGCGCACGAGTGAGCAATCAATAAATGTTTCCACTTCATTTCATTACACTTTTTGACAATGTTGCCGATATCATTGCTTGGCTACATGTCGAGTACAAGTTAATTGTACACACCAGATTCATCATGAGAGAGAATCGTAGGATCTGAAATGATTTGTCTGTCCTGCGTTCATTTGGGAAGAGTAGTTTTGCAATATCTTGCGGTTGACTGTGAAAGTGGTTGATTGCAGTCGAGTAATTTGGCTTGGGGACCTCAATTACCGGCTTTCTTTGTCAGAGCTGGAGACTTGGAAACTCGTGAAGCTCAGTGACTGGGAATCTCTAATGAAACTGGACGAGGTATACATATGTTTTTGATTTTTTCTTTTATATTGACACCGACATAAATTGACCTAATTACTACCGTACTTCAAATCTCCTACAATGGGTAGCAGCAGGAGTGTTACATTTTTCTTTGTTATGTGCTTGAATCTCAAATCTGGTGGTTTGGTGTGTTTGGCAGCTGAAGCTTGAGCAAGACGAGGGTCGAGTATTCGTGAATTGGAAGGAAGGGCCCATCCGTTTCCCCCCAACTTACAAATTCATGGATGGATCCGATGAGTACGCCGGTGAAGCAACTGGCCAGGCTGGGGAGAAAAGGCGGTCTCCTGCCTGGTGATTCTCAGCTCCCGATAAAACAGCACCTTCTCTAGAACTTGCTTCGTAATAGCTATCGTGATGCATGCACTCCCATTTCAACAATGTATGAAAATTATCCCACATTTCTGTCTTGGAGAAAATGCGGCGACTTACTTACTGTGTGGGGTCAATCAAGAAAGAGCATTAAGCTTGCGGGCAGGAATTGATCTCCTAATTATTCCCGTTTTGCAACATTCCTTTGTTTGTAGGTGTGATCGTGTCCTATGGTATGGAGACCGCATGAGACAAGTGGCCTATAGACATGGAGACTCAAGGCTGTCGGATCATCGTTCCGTTTCGGCAATCTTCTTGGCAGAGGTGGACGTCGTTAACCCTAACAAATTAAGGAAAGCCTGCGTGTTACCAAAGGACGTGGAAATAGATTTGGTGGCCAAGGCAGTAGTACCGAGGGTGGCACCCATCATTGATGTCGAGAAATTGCAGAACAACGAAGTGTGGTCCACCATCTTGTGAGTTAACCAGACATAAGTTTCTTCACCTTTTCTTCATGCCTTCTTCATCTTCAGTAAAGCATTCATCAGGTCGAAAGAAATTGGAAACTGCAATATCATCATAAACACAGGAACCCACAGAAATATACGCAATTTAATCAACTTATTATCACAGAATCTCTGGCCGGCGCTTGAAATTGCAACTCGGCATCAATTCAGGGAAGTGAGATCTGGCGAACGTTGCATATTGAGAAACTAATTGGCTGTCCGGGAAATTGTTGATGCATTTGGTGCAGGAAACATACGTTGCCGGGTCGTCTTCGGAGGTACTGGAGCACGAATTCCAGACAGATTCAAACCGTCCCATCCCAATTTTCAGACAATGAAAGTGATTTGGACTCTCCCGAGGCAGCAGGCAGGCTTGCAGACTCGGTATGTATATTGTTTCAATTTTTGAGATTGCATGCTCCTGCAACATTGGGATAAGTATTCTACAATCTGTTGCACTTGTTTGTGAATCCAAAGCCATTGCAGCAATAATAATGGGTTGAAACCATACGCATTGAGGTTGAATCTGGAAAGTTTTTACGGTATATTAGCTTCAATAGGCTCCATGATTAGGCAAATGGGTTAGCATATCGAGTCTTAACCAGCGTTGTTTGGATATTATCTGTTTATTTATAATATTTGGATATCTATAATGAGGATTTTCACATTTTTTTCGATACCAATTGGAGATCAATCTTTCATGGTATTTTTGTTTCAATACCATTCAGGCCTATAGATCATGCAAGAACCTTAGGCAAAACAATTAATAACTCGGATATATAAAAATGCTCTCACTTGGACATACCCACCAAATATCAAGATGTGACTGGTGTTACAATTTTGTTACCCACAAATAGGTTCTTTATACCATCATTGATGTTGATTATTGATACCATGCTGTCATCCATATACCAATCCAACATTGGTGTTAACATTGTTATGGACATGAAACAATTTCTAATTTTATCCCATCATCACTATGAATGTCGCAGGAGGCCACAGCTGAAGTTGTAGAGCAAGCACATGGGGATCGCCAAGCAAGAAGAGCAGCTGAAGTGAAGAGCTGCAAAATTGAAACCTGGTGTCAACGCCCTGAAGATCACTTGAGACCCACTCAAAGTATGCCCATAGTATCAAAATATCCACTGATCCGCTAGTTTCTTGCATAACTGCTACTTAACTTAATTAGTTCCCTGATGACACAAAGACATTATCATGGCCTTCAAGATAATAGATTTTAGACTACCCACAGCCCGACCATCACATGGCATGTAATTTGTCAGACAGATCACAACAGTTAATAGATGACCTTGGGCTGTCACATTACATGTCATCCTGATGGAGTCCTCGCTAATTCAGTGCAGTAACCCATGGAGTGTCAGCACTTAATTCCTTGCAAGAGTTGTATATTTTCCAGGTGATACCCGCTATTTTTGTTTTCAATACCATTCTGAGATGTTAGTTTCCAGGACGCTGATCTGCAATCCAAAATGTGATTTATTGAATACTGTCTACATACATGCTCAATGTGTAACTGCGACAGATGGGTGTTAAGTGGCTTGTTTTTCTTGTTTTCCATCTTCTATTGATCGGAATTATATTGTCAAAATTGTATTGATTAGAAAAATTTATGATGAAACATCAACAAAACTCAGATTGAAAATCAGACCTCCTGTGATTAAGTTATGGTTATCGGGAATGCATGCTTGTTAATACCTTAATACATAGGTCCTTCCGATTGTGTTCACTGTGGAGAAGTCAACAAAATTTGATGTCATATTCCAATTCTTTTAAACACGTGTCTTCATGGTGTTTGTTCTTTGATCCTCACCTAATCACACATCAATCAAATTTGCTGGGTGTCTGGTTAAGAAAGTTATCAAATAACACCCTCACATTTATGGGGAATCTTGTGCCTCCATTCTCCAGGTTTTGTCCACTTTACCACATGTATGTGTTTCCCAAGGTTACACATTGCCCAAATTTCTGTGTGTTTCAACAACCTTGAATGCATGAATGTAATGGCAGTGTTGCACAATTTAGCCATGCAAAGGCTGTTGTTCATGAATTACTTTGTACTAAAATTAATTGGGGAATCTTTGCACATTTTGCATCGACTGAGTGTACTACCATGGAATGCTTTTCGTTTAACAATGCAAGTGTCAAACCATAATGTCCATATGAAATTTGGCAGTTTTCCTACCAATCAACAAATATGACATGTGACAAATCTCTTGGAAATTATAATGAAATTGTGTACGAAATGACACCCTCGCATAGTACATCTAATTACCAATTCCCAACATAGATCCAAAACTGTTTGTGGTGTATAATATTCTACAGCAAGATGTCAAACGGGTGCACATCATTTGAAGGATCTATGTTTCATCCACTAATAAGGAGATTAAATTCAAACAGGACTAATAACAATATCCAAATGCTGTGGCCTGCATTCCACACATTGTAAGCCACTAATTGACAAACACCCTTGAACTTGGCACATGTTGCTTTGCCTTTCTGCAAGAATCGCATTCTAGTAGGGCAGAAATAGCCTCGTCCTTTAAAAGTCAACCATCATTTAGGCTCTTATTGATCTATAATTTATGATAGAAATGAGGTAAGGAGTAACATTCTAAAATGTAACTTTAGGTGAAGGTATGCACCCTAATGATGAGGGTCATATGGATTTCCATAAGCATTTATAAATAGGTAGCGAAATCAATTACACAAATTTTCCTTGGTATTTCCTGCTCAATACTGAAAATGATGCACTTCAGTATTGTTTATATAGCTCTGGTATGTATGCATTGTTTTTGTAGAAGACTATTTATGTAGTTTACAGCATATAGTCAAATCTTCACAACTGGTTCCAATGTGTTATTACAGGGACTCTTGTCCAATTTAAAGGGCCGCATACACGGAGCTTTGCTCCACAAATAACTCTCATGCATCACCTGTAATCATAAACTGGTACAATACTGCCTCAAGGAGCAAGTGATAGAGAACCCAAATCTCAAAAACCCTCTACCCTAAATCTTCCAGAACTTGGGGTGACCACTTCATCTTCTCCGATCAGTCAGCCAATACTCTGATTCAAATAACTCTAGGATTCTGAATTAAGGTACAGGTAATCACAAAGACTTCTGCAGTGAAGTGTACGAATTTTTCTAACCTTGCTTGATGAGACCAACTAGCTTTTGAAAAAAGCCACGGAGTGTTGAAATTATGCTCATTTCTTGTCTTTTGACTCAGGAGCCTTTGCTGCTTGGTCTTGCGAGGTAGCCGGTAGACTGGACATGCTGCCAAACGAATCCTTGACGCCACCAAAAAAGTCCTTCACTTTGTCCACCACTGATTTCAACTCCTCTTGGGGAGGAATCTGAGAAATCCAAGGAAAAGGTTAGTACTTGTAGTGTTCATCAGGTGCTCATACTGAGATGCGTAGTATATTGACAAACGAACTCAAGTCGACAACCAGTTTCACAGCTCAATTGAAAGGCATAAAATAGAGTGTCAGTTCAACAAAGACTGTTCCTCTGAGACCAGCCAATTTAGACATGGGCGAAAAACTAACCACGACAACATCCGTGCCAAACATGGCTGACTTGGGATTCTTGGGGTCCTGGAAGACAAACAGAACAAGATTGTCATGTCTGCTTAGATTTGTGGAAATATGAAAAGTACAGAACTACCTGTCAGACTTACCTCCAGCTCAGAGCATAATGCTGACATTTCTTTCAAAGTGACAAAATTGTTACTAACCATAATCTTGTAACCATATTCGAAACCAGTTGCAGCCTTCAATACAGGGTACTGTTTGATAGCTGTTGATCGAACTGCTCGTTCATCCTACACAAAGCCAGAATTTCAACAAATATGAATTATGCAAGTCATACAAACATCAAGTTCAAGGAACTCCATCACCATGGACAGAAAAGTTTTATGGCACGTTGTGATGTAAAATGTGAGGACAAATGTGGAATTTTACAGGAAGAGCCAGAAAGAAGAACTCTAGTTGGAAAGTTCTACATCCTCAAACACATCCATAATTAGAATTTATGGCATGTTGTCGCCACCTGACAAAACTATACAAAGTTGAAATCACACCACAAAGCTTTGAGGAGGCATTGATTTACATGTGTCCAACAAAATACTGGACTTGCCCAATAATCTGTAAGATGCAGAAACCTTGTGATGGAAGATGGTGCCAGATAAAGAACCAGAGAAATTGCATTCAACTCCACAACGCAAATGGATGTAAATTTACTTTACCTTGTAAATAACACCAGCAATGTTCCGAGTCAGAGTGCCTTCATACAGCCTCTTTCCCAAATCATTCTTCATAGCTCCAACCATCAACTTGGCTGTGGTACCCCCGGTCACTATGCTCAATGGATACCACCTAGGGACCTAATGACATAGCCACGTCAGTTAAGAATCCCCCAAATGAAAAATTTTAAACCTGTAACTCTTGTCATCTGATGTCTCAGCATATTACCCCACATAACACAACGACATATCTATTGACGATCTTCGAATGCCCAGCAAGGACAAGATTGAATAAACGAGTGCCCTGGCAAGGGCCGTGAAAGGTCCAGAGAAAGCCTACGTTTTCCATCATCAGCACTCTATCATCATTCAATAACTGCTAAGTGAACTCTTACGAAACAAAGTAACACTTATCCCCTCAGATGGAAGAAGTGTGCAACCTCTTCTTGCCACAACAGCCACCAGGATGAAAAAAGTAATAAGGATATTCTGAGCAAAAGGGGAGAGAACGTGTTTGAAGGAATCAAGTGGTCTTGCAACACCTCTGAATCTTAGAGTGGGTCAAAAACAAAGCCGCTCACAAGATCACCTACTGTAAAGTAAGAATATCTCTGCCCATGAAACTTACTGAATTCACATCAAGTGATCTTTACTCACATTTCACATTCCAAATGCTCAATTCCATGCCTACTCAATCCTGGTTACCACTTTTCATAGCCTAATCTTAAATAGCCTTCAGATTGTTGCAAACTCTTAGAGAGTGCAACCTCCTCTTGCCACAACATCGAACTTGATGAAAAAGTAATTAGGATATTACGAGAGAAAATGTTCGGTAGAGTCAAGTGGTCTCGCAACACCTCTGAATCTTAAAGTGGGTTCAACAACAAAGCAGATGAAGAGATCACCTAATACCGAACAAGAATGTCTCTGCCCATGGAAACTTACTGAATTTACATCCAGTAGTAAACTTTACTCACCAATATCCAAATGCTTAATTCCATCCCTACTCATTTCTGAGTACCAATCTTCATAGCCTAATCTTCATAAGCTAATCTTCCACAGCCTTTGAGAATGTGCAAACCCTCAAACAAAATTTGAGCCGATTCAACCACATGCGTAAAACCCTGGGAGATCAATATTAAAGGGAAAGAACAAAATTCACATCCACTAACCTTTACTCTTATTTCAAATTCCAGATGCTCTCAATTCCATGCTACTCATTTCCGATTACCAAATCTTCGTATCCTAATCTTACATAGCCTTTGAGAATGTAGCAAACTCTCAAAGAGTACGACCTCCATCAAAAATTAAGGATATTGCGCGAGAAAGTGTTCGGGAGAGTCAAGTGATCTCGCAATACCTCTGAACCTAAGAGTGGGCAATAAAAAAGCCGCTGAAGACATCACCTACTACAAAGCAAGAATGTCACTGCCCATGGAAACTTACTGAATTCATGTCCAATAGAATTCTTTACTCACATTTCACATCCCACATACTCAATTCCAACCCTACTCATTTCCGGTTACCAATCTTCATATCCTAATCTTGTATAGCCCTTGAGAATGTGCAAGCTCTCATACCAGAATTTGAGCTGGATTCAACCACACGTGTGAACTCTAGGAGACCAATAATTAGACAAAATTAAGAAGTAGAGTAGTTGGAGAGAGTCGGGTTGATAAGGTGAATTTCTTACATTTTTGGTTCGAATGAACAAGACAAACTTGGGGGTGTCATCGCCTTCCATGTTGGGCATCGCAGGCATCTGCTGGCGGTTCGGTTGCCTTCCGGGCATTCCGAGGCTGCGTCTTCCTTTCGCCCGCACAGACACCACTCCACCCTTTGCAGGATGCTCTTCGCTGGCCACTCGGCCGCTCACACAGGGCTTCAACGAAGCGCTGCTGCTTCCCAGCACGAAGGACGTCTGATGTGCGCCCAACGATTGGCGTGAGCCTGATGATGATGCCTTAACTGAGGGGCAGAAACTGGAAGCACAGGGGTTAAGTGCCGCCATGGCTCTCTCTCTCTCTCTCTCTCTCTCTCTCTCTCTCTCAATGTCGATCGATGCTACTACGCAAACTTCCCACGAGCTGAAATTGGCGGAAGAGTCCGAAGCGCTCAGTCATGCGGAGAAAGGCAGGAAGCCAAGAAGCAAGGGTGGAAGTGGATAGGGTGCGACTCCAGGCTCGGCAAGAGGCTCGGATATCCACCAGCCCAGCCAAGCATACCGACGGGCAGGCATTAAACACCCCCATACGAACTTCGGGGGTGTCAGATCCGGGCGGGGGAAACTTTTGAACCCGAAAACTGCTGCCCGTCCCCTCCAACTTCGAAGAAAAACATTGCTCTTGCATTCTTGAAGGAAGGTTGCTTGACTACAAATCTTATATTGAGTGTATTTTGTCTTCAAGGTCCGAAATCCAATATATATGTTCACTCCCATTGAGTAAATAAGTAATTGACTGGGATTTCATTATCAAAGTGAAATTGTCAATAAAGCATGTAATTGACTTGGAAGTCAAAAATGTTACAAAACCCTCACTAGCACTGAGGTTATAATTTTTGTGAATTACAATTTGACATTGTGTTTTGTCATTTCAAAATGACACTTAATCTAGTATGACGATTTAGTATGTACATTTTATAATATTTTAGGTAATGTCGTCTACTTTCACATGTATTCATATGCATTCATTAATTAATTAAAACTGAAATTAATACATTTTTAGAATTAATTCACTGGAATTAATTCCAAAAAATAAATATTTTAATTAATTAATTCCAGAAATAAAATATTGGAATTAATTCACTGGAATTGATTCCAGAAACTAATTCATTACAGTAAGTACATTTTATAATTAATTAGGTTTACTTAACTTGGTAAGCATACTTTCTGATTTATTTGGGATTAATTAGGATTAATCAAGATTAATTAGACTTAATTACATTCAATCACACTAAATTAGTTTGAATGCGTATGAATATATGTGAAAGTAGAGGACATTACTCAAAATATTATAAAATATACATACTAAATCATCACACTAATTTAAGTGTCATGTTAGAATGACAAGGACAATTTCAAATTGTAAGCCACAAAAATTATAACCTCGATGCTAGTGAGGGTGTTTTGTAATATTTTTGACTTCCAAGTCAACTACATGCTTTATTGACGGTTTCACTTTGACAATGAAATCCTAGTCAATTGCTTATTTACTCAATGAAAGTGAACATATATATTGGATTTTGGACCTTGAAGGCGAATTGCACTCAATATGGGATTTGTAGTCAGACAGCCTTCAAGAATACAAGGGCAATGTTTTTTTTGAGGTTGGGCAAGGCGGGCAACAATTTTCGGTCGGGTTCAAAAATTTCCCAGGAGGACTACCCCCGCTCGGATCTGACACCCCTGAAAGTTCGTACGGGGGTGTTTAATGTCTGCCATAGCGTTTGGGGGTTGGGTCCCGCCAGCCAATGCTTTTGCTCATCCCAGAACATGTATGAATTTGATATTAAGGTAGATGGGTCGTAAATGATTATTTTTCCCCAACTACACAAATTATCCCAATTAGTGAGGGAGGGCTAATAATGAGTGTGATTAATTAGTGAAGGAAATACTAAATTATTTACGCTATGAAATGAAATTAGTGTCACCAAACGATTTGGGAAGTACTATTCATCTTGGCAATATTCACTAAAAATATTATTCGTAATAGCATATTCACTAACGGTAGCAGCACTATTCACTTTAAAAAAAGACTTGAAGTCTATGGTAAATGAGCATGTATTCATGAATTTAGCATCACTTGGCGAAAAATTTAGTCCTCACTATTTTATAAACTTGGCAAAACATTGCGTGTTTTGAGAATTTGAACCACACGCACTAGTGTGAAGATAGTTGTGTAATGGTATTCTAGCAATATGTGGGCTATGGAAAGTACAATTCAAAGTTTTGGGTTCACTACGCCCCACATTTGTGCATGGTAGCACTTTGCAAGAAGAGATAGTGATACATGGTATTCTATAGTCTTTCATTTATCTTTGTCTCTTTTGCAGTTTTATGTAGGAAAACAATTAAATATTGGAGGCCTCTTCATGTGTGCATACTACGAATTGCACCTAACATTTTGAATTACACTTGTGTCTAGTTTAGTTGTTTTGGTGAATTATGCCATTTTAATTTTTCACATCTTTTCTACAAAGTTTGCATATTTGTGCACATGTTTGCTTGTGTATTATTATCTCAGTGTGGTTGATTTTTTATTTCCATATCCACATAGATTTTCCCTTGTTAGTATATTGTTTCTTGCATAATTCTTTTGTTTAAAATGGCACTATATCTTCCTTGCCTTATCCCTACATGATGCTTCAATGCATCTTTGTAGTTATAAATTGATTGTTCAAATGCAGTATGTGCTTGCTATATAATCAACATTCCTCCCATTGCTCACTTGCCCCAAGTGCATTAAGTGTATATATTCTACCTAATATGTCCATGGAATTAAAATATGTCAAACATGAGCATGCTCATGAAATAGCATTCTTGCTACCAAATCTTGGTGGTTACTCCTTGTAGTTTGAGAAAGTTATCATCAACTTAGGTACAGTCCCACCTCTTCAATATGACATGTTTGGGAAACGAGAAAACCGTCATATTATCAAGTTGTCATATATTCCATAATATGACAAATTGGACCTCTTTGTCATAATAATGAGATACTTCATGAAAACACACATTAGATATTTTGCCACATGTACAGAATAAATTTTCTTTCAAATATCTTTACATATGCAAATTTCTCTCATGAAATCTATGTGGACTTGAAGAAGGAATCAATAGTCCGTTGATGTTGCCACTTCAAATTAGCAACAAACATCTTATTGAGCTTCTCCAATATGGCTTGCATCTACAAAAGTAAACTCCAATGGGTTGTCCATCAAAAATTGTAGCTAACAATTGAGCATGATGTTGAGCATTTGCCATTTTCACAGTAAATGAAGGTCTCTCATCAACATCTAAAGAGTCCAAGGGCTTACATTAAGGTCAGAACTAGGTGCTCTATTCTCTTTCCCAAGGCCATATCTACCAACTTTGACATGCAGTATGTAATGAGTCTCTTGATTAGGTTTTGAGATAAAGAACCTAGTTCCCTTAGTTCCCATATTTTAACATCATTTTACATTAAATTTTATTCTAACCATATTTCATATGTGAAAGTTACATAAATTTGATATTAACTATGTACATAAACATGTGTGAGACTTGTCATATATGCATTAATTACCTCTATAATATGACATTTTGGGGGTTTAGGAGTGTAATATTTACAATGTCATAGCCGTATTAGAGGGTATATTTTAACTAGAAAGTTTGGTTACCAACCTTTGTATCATTATATCAAGGTTGTCGTATTATCAAGTGTCGTAATTAAAGAGGTAGGATTGTATTTATCTTGGAGCCAATCAAAAGAAGAAGTATGGGAGGGTAGTTGTCTCAAAAAAAACCTACAAAAAATCTATCTTCCAATCACAATGGTTATGGAGGGTTCCTAGCCGGTGCTAGGTCACCCTCCACCTAGGTCCGACACTAGATAGGGTCACATGTTAAAACACTCACTAACTTGCAAGGTTTTTTCTTATTTTTTCTTAGAAATGGTGCTACTAAGGCTTGGTGGAGATGGGTCTCAAGTGACCAATCTTGAGTTAAAAAATAAGGTCCATTTAGGGATGTTTTGAATTTCAAGTTTCTTAGACCTGAACCCTAAAGAAAACACACCCTAAGGTACCTGGCTCTACTGTGGACACTTCCAACTCCACAAACAATTTTGGTTGTTGTGTCAGATCAAGAATTGTCATATCCGGTTTTGGATTGCGATTCCAATTTTAAGAATCGGAGATGTTGGAGATGCAAAAGTTATAAGAAGTCAAAATGAATTAGAATAAACAGGCTATCATTCCAACATCAATGATAACATTGGCAATACATTTAGGGGATTGCTATTTCCACACTTTTTTTGGCTAGATTCACACCTTTTTGCCGGTTGGGTTGCCGTGTCATTGAGGCGCTATATATGAGATTCTTCATGGTGCATCCGGACCGTTGATCCACCAAGGCCCATCCAAGGGCCTCAATGATCCTAGGTGGCGGTGGGGTGGGGGGCAGGGGTGGGGCCGTGGGCCTCATGTCTTTTTTGGGGAGGCCGGACTTAGGGTGGTGTCGGGCCTAGTGGCTAGGCCTACTTATTATATAACTAGTTGGTTACCCTTACTCTACTTACTAAATGACTAGTTGGTTACCCTTCCTCTAGTTATTTAGTAAGTAGAGGAAGGGTAACTAACTAGTCATTTAGTAAGTAGAGTAAGGCTAACGAACTAGTTATTTAGTAAGTAGAGTAAGGGTAACCAAGTAGTCATTTAGTAAGTAGAGTAAGGCTAACCAACTACAGTAGTCATTTAGTAAGTAGAGTAAGGGTAACCAACTAGTTATATAATAAGTAGGCCTAGCCACTGGGCCCGCCTAGCCACTAGGCCCGACACCACCCTAATAAGTCCGGCCTCCCCAAAAAAGACATGAGGCCCACGGCCCCACCCCGCCTTGGTGGCAAGCACCACCCCCGCCCCCCACTCCACCGCCACCTAGGATCATTGAGGCCCTTGGATGGGCCTTGGTGGATCAACGGTCCGGATGCATCATGAAGAATCTCATATATAGCGCCTCAGTGACACGGCAACTGAACCGGCAAAAAGGTGTGAATCTAGCCAAAAAAGGTGTGGAAATAGCAATCCCCTACATTTATTTTCTTTCCTTTAGAGGTCAAAGTGAAGATTCTCTATTCCCTTTCAATCATCATCTATGTCATAGGCTATCCCAGCTGTGTACATTGTTGGGACTAGAATGGTGTCTATTTCTGGGCACATAGTTTAATCTCACCCTAACACATGTTTTTTCCTCATCCTTTTTTTCAGTCAAATGGTGGCATCAGCCAGATGGTATTTGCATGTGCAAGGAAACCTCTTCCCCTTCTCGTGGGGACACATGAAATATCAATTAAGCCCCAACAGGTAATCAGGTTGTTGGAGTCTTCACATTGCATATTGCAGATTGGTGTAAACAAGAGACTTTCTGCCCCTCAACCTATTGGCATCTGTGGAACTTTGTGTGTTGTACATGATGACAGTCTCGGAGGAAAATGAATATTGAAATGAGTCCAACATGATTTTAACACTTCTGAGTAGCCACACATATTTTGCAAACAAGAGCGTGTTGCCTGATAGACTGTCTTAAGGACTTTCAAAGACTTGTCAACAGCTAAATGAGAGCAGTCAAGTCAACAAGCATACCAGTCCCTAGTTTCCATGGGCCTAAAAAGTATCACATATGCCCAATTCTAATTTTTTAAATCAGGTGCTCTCCTTTGTTGAACTGAGCTTCATGGTGCATGTAAAAACTTAAACTACAATCTTTGTCACCTGAATACCGTGGGACTTTAAAATATCCAACCTCTTCAAGCTTTTCTGAAGAAAGGTCTTTGCACTCTACTTTTTGATATTGCACCTAAAAGAAGTAATTCTGGCCCTACGCTTTGCTGTTCAGGGACATTAATACAAATTGTGAGCAGTCTAATTAGGTCTTCTTGAGATTCCTTACAACTCGCTGGAAAGTCTTCAACTCCTTTGACCGGCCACCATACACACTTCTGATTTGATCCTGACAGAATCTGTGTCATGACACAAAAAGAGTCAAAACTAGAGTCGATCAAAGCACAGCAAAATATTTAAGTTCATGCACGTTCCTCACCAGAGCTGCAACAATTAAGTGTGAGGAGATTTGGGAATTTACACTCACCCACAGGCCTCTTTGTCCATATCCTTCTCCTCAATGCCATACAGAGCTTTGAATGTTGCAGGCTCTACTCGACAAAACCGAGGTCGTTCTGTTTCACAAAATATTCAGGTTTTAATTCTTAGTATATATCCACGTACAGCCCAATCAAGTTGCAGGAATTCCTTAAACCACAATAATTAAGCTCTCATCTACAGCCAGGAGTAGGGAATGAATCAAACCATCATGAATCGTGCATGATCGCGAAAGCTTGTCATAGTTGATGCACCAGCCATCAGTTCCTACCATGCTTTGATAAAGCTGCCATCAGATAAAACATCAGCTCAGGATTTTAGCACTTGCAGTTAAAGGTTGGCCAGATTATAAAACAACACAAGTGACAAACTATACAATTTCCCTCCATTGATGTGCAACATGCAAGACTCATCACTCGAGAACCACTGTTTGTGAGTCAAAAAAATAAACAGGTGCCCCGTCTTAAATACAGTCTAACCAAATCATGCTTAAAGTCATTGCTTAGTCCCAACCTATATGACAAAGAAACCACCACATCTTTAGACATTGGTGCGCCCTAGACAGGCCAGACATGAATCTTAGGCTGAAATAGTATTATTAGCAAGCCTGGTTGTCAAGAAGCACATGCAACTAAACGTGTTCTTAAAGTGAGAATAATCTCAGAAAAACCTCCTTAACATACTTAAGTAGCCTATTTATGTTATGTTGCAAATAAAATAACTCTTAAGTAATCCAAATAACCTAAGAATGACTCCCCTTGCGACACACCTCGCCAATTGAATCTTGGTATATGACAGAAGGCTTTGTGTCTGGATACACAACAATGAGGTGTTGACTAATGAGAGCTTGCCACTTCACCATGCTCAGCATTCATGCATGTCATCAAGGACCTTGATTCTTGAAACTTTATTATTAAAGTTAGAATAAAGAGAGAGCATCTTTACACATGCTTTCAAATGCTATGTCCATGTCTGACAAATGTGTTGTGCAGACAAATCACGAGATGTTGGACACAACATATGATCATCGACAATACTTACAGCAGCTTCTGCAGCATCTGTGAGAACCTCTTCAATTGGTGGATAAGTCGGACCCTTGTCCAGAACACAGCATGCTCCACATCCCTTGACACAGGCCCAGCCTGCTCGAGATGTCCATATGTTGTCTGCCTCTTTAGCAGAACTCCCTTCTGATGATTTCTGCTGGCAGCACGGTAATTTAAAATTAGAGGAAAAATCATTGGTAATCTTGTATGTACATGTGAATGCAGCACAAATTCCACCTAGAATTTTGAAGGTGACGTGGAGGTCACTATAGCATCCTATCGATGGCCTCAGTTTATTGTCATACGTCCAGGTAACATTTAAAAAGCCATCCATCATCCTGACAAGAACTGGCCATACCTAGTCAAGTTAAGTAGAGTTTCATGCAATGTCAGGGTCATATCAATGGAAAACTCAGCCCTGCATTCTAGCAATTCCTCCAGTTTCTACTCAATAGGGTTCTCTCAGTGTCCTCTTGTCGCTTGATAATCACAAAACAGACATGCCTTTAGTTTTCCAAATTGAGTGAGGAAAGCATCAAGTACCTAACCCCCAACATGAAAAATATTGTCTAGCCTCAACAGAGAAATGGAACTAACAAAGGCAACATAATCTCAAACAAATGACGAGGGCGTATGATTTAAAGCTTGGTAGGTATTTGTGTCTCAGCTAATGGAACAACAACCACAGGAGAGTGCACCAGACTGTCGTAGGTGGTCCAGAAAACAATCCGCTTTCTAGATTGACATGTTGTGATTCTTATGTTTGAGCTCTTCTTGTGCTAAGTATCAAAGGCTTTCTTCTTGTGAAATGCGTTAAAACCCTGAATCCTTAACCCTTAACTCTCGGTTTGAATCACCTGGGTGCACATTTCAAGCTAATTGAGATGGTTTCCTCAACTGTCTACTTGATATTCTGTGACTCTTGCCAGGAACACACGTACTGAAACACTGTGCACAAGCTTTTTCTCTGCCTGAATTTAAGGTTATTGCAAATGCTTTGACTCAAATACTTAAACCCAAGCTACATGATGCACGGCCATGTAGGTATCGTGCGAACCCAAAACTTCTCTTAAGCACAAGCCTAGAAAGGAAAAGTCCACTCCAAATTCTCCCATATTTCCAAAGAACTTTCCACTTTCCAAACGAAAATATTAAAATCCATATGTTTGAGCTCCCTTGTGCTAAGTATCAAGGGATTCCCTCATGGCAAATGGGCTTAAACCCTAAACCCTTAACCCTTAACTCTCGGTTTGAATCACCTGGGTGCACATTCTATGCTAATTAAGATGGTATCCTCAACTTTCTACTTGATGCCCTGTGAATCTCGCTAGAAACCAATGTACTGAACCAATTCGCACGTTGGTTACTTGCAGTAGCTTCGAGTCAAACACTTAAAACCCCAGCTACATGATGCACGGCCATGGAGGTAAAGTGCAAACCCAGAACTCCTCTTAACGCAAGCCTCAAAAAAAAATGTCCACTCCGAATTTCCCATATTTTCAAGTGTACAAAGAATTGTGCAAACTCTCGACAAGAGGAACGTTACATGTCAATCCGTGGGATTACGTTATCTCTTCCATTTGCGGCCTTCTTTGCTCCCTTGCTCGCTGCTGCCACCGTCCGACCACCTTGCGCAGCCACGGAGGCATTACGATGCGGAATGCAAACTACGTGCCTGGCAACCTCGTCGAGAACCAACGCCTTCCGAGGGGCCAGCCTGCTCGCGATTGCGGGCCAGGACACCGCGGCCGCCATCGCTACCACCGTCACTGCGATGACCCTCGAATGCAAATGCTCGTCTCCCTCTTCCTTCCAAAGCGAGTGATAACTTACCCAAATGGACTTAAACATAGAGGTACAATATTCCAGTCTAAAATGTAAATAATATTTTTAGAAGAAACCCATTTGAGAGCACCTATGAGCAGTTTTCAATATTGAAGTCTTCAACACCTGCCAAAAAAAGTCTTATTTTTTCATTTGGGCACTTTATAAAAATGTGTTCTGCAAAATTCCCACCAGTCACGGCGAAGGTCTCTTCAAAGATTGCATGTCATAAAATACAGTGGTTGCAATTTGCAAATAGAAACATAGTTGGACTCCAATCTTGGCACTCTAGCCAACACTTCCAAATTCCAATAACTCTTACAATTTCGACTTTACAACTTCGACTCGACACTGATTGCAACTTCACCATACTCATATGAGTATATGTAAGTGTGCACAAAAGGGGCATTAATTGAAATTATCCGTACTACGTATACATATGCTACACAAATTATAACTCATGGTTATGTACATGTATGGAGGACCTCTCGAAATTATACAACATTTGTACTTGTATGAAAGGGTCACTTTTTGAGGCTCATGTATTTGGAAGTATGGAGGAGGATGAGGAGTGTGATTACAAACACACATTGATTGATGATTCTAGTTCACAAGGTGGTGACAAGAAAAATTGTAGTGTTGGAGAAGACAATTTCAACATGTGCAAGGATGTTGTCATAGAGACAGATTTGAGGCAATTGCAAGTTGAAAATAATTTACATGAAGATGTGGAGTTGCAAAGTGAGCTTCGACATGCCTTGGATGTTCTTATTGATGAACACGGAAATGTTGAAATGCCCTCTTAAACTAAGTAAAATCCATTATGGCTTATGTAGAGGTAGGGGAGTCTAGTATTTTCAAAGGTTCACATGTTAGTCGATTGAATGGCAATCCAACTTTATCCAAGATCGATTGACTTGGATTAGGGTTGGCATATTATAAGTGAAGCCTAAACTCCTTACCATCACAAATCATGACACTATGTTTAATCTTGGTTGTGTTTGTGGAAAGCGTTCTTCAAACACACTTGAAGCTAGAGTGGTCAAAAAAATATGGTAGACCAAAAAAATTAGCTCCAAAAAAGGTTTTTTTTCTTGGTCTGGGGTTTATAGGGTGTTTAGAAAAATTGGTAAACATCGGGTGGAGTATAGGGATTCAATTGACTTGATGGACCGTTCATCAAACATAGAGATTGGTTTGTGTTGGTATCAAAAAGGAATTAACAATAGGTGGACTTATAATCTTATTGATCATTTGATGGAAGATTTAGAAACAATAATTACATTAATTTTTATGACATATATTACAGACTTAAATGCTTATGAGGTACATTTGGGGGATAAAAAAATCTTCAACAACTTTATTAATGAATGCTAGGGTTTCACATTATACATATGATTGGAGTTTGTTATTATTCAAAAGTATGTTTATATTGTTGAGAATGGGCGCATTGCCTATGAACATGCGGGGGTAACAGGAGCTTATCATTAGCATGACAGGCGGCCGAGAGCTGCCGCAACCAGGGGCTGAGGCATTGCCGGAAATCCCACAACCTTCTCTTGGATTCGGCGTGGAATTGCTGCACGATGGGGACTTGAGGGTAAGGCAGGGGAAATGTGGCCATAGGTGATGGAGTCGACAGCCAAAAGGTGAAGCTCGACTGCCATTAATAGCCACTGAATTCGAGGTGACCTTGGGAAGCAATGGGATGAGTTGAATGGGTCCTCTGTGAGAGCAACAGAGGGAGGTGGCGATGGTAATGAGCTGCAGTGAGGTCGCAATTGGGTTGAACCTGGGTTCGTAGTAATGGCCATCAAATTCAGGTCAGCTGGGGAAGGTTCTGAATGAACCTTGAAGGAGAGCTGGCGGCATTCGGAGACATTGCAATTCTCCGCACCCAGCAATGAGCAGGGGAGGAGAGAATGTGATTCACATCACATTCGAACACTCAAAAATGGATCTTATTAGAAGTTCAGAATCTCAGGGGCAAATTCAAGGATTCGGTCCTACACTGGCCGAACATCTAGAAATGCCGCATTCATGGCTGAAGCAGGCATAAGGAAGGGGGGACAACCAGAACATCCGATAATTCAACCCTTGGGGTGCCAGCGGAGTTAGTGCTGAAGTAGTGGGATCTGAGCGAGTGCCGAAGCAGTATCTGGGCGAGTGACGAAGGAGGAGTGGGTCTGAGACGAGGCTTAACCGCAAGAGGGTATAGCACCAAGTAGCTCTGAGAGCCTTCAGCTGCCGAGGGCGAAGACAACCGCGGCAGGGGGTTGTTGGATGTAGGCACAATGTTGTTAGGAACTGAGGTGGGTTCAACAAGGTCGAATTGGGGGTTAAGTGGGGGTTAATTGCATTCAGTGAGTTAGGCTAGAAGCCACAGTAATTAGAGGTTAGGGGTGGCCGTAATTTTAAGTTGTGTGTGGTGGGGTTGTTAAGAAGTCACTAGGTTAGTAGCCAAAGTGTGGGAATGGGTGAGAGCCAACCGATTGTTATAGTGGTGTTATCTCTAATTTAATGGGTTGAGTTAGGGTAGCACATTGGCTCACAGTGTGTGTTAGTGGGGATTTGTGATTTTAGGATGACCATGAGGAAACGGGGTAATTCTAAATACCCGAGACCTTGTGGGATTAAATAAAGAGTTGGGTGTTGCACAATTGCACTGGCACAATCCAAAGGCTAAGTCATAAGAATCAGTGGTGTCGAATAAACATATGTGAGTCCCAGGCTTCCACCCGGACTACGACACACATGGGTGGGGATTTGTTGCTGACATAAATGATGCGTCCGCCGGGAGTGAAGCGAGATTAGGAGATTGAAGCTTGGAGGCACGAACTTGAGAGTGAGAAAGGAGCACTTGGTGCGAGGTAAGCACCTCACTTGGGTTTTGATTTTTGTCATTGGCTAGGTTAGTTGGATTTCACTTCTTTTCCTTGGAATGAATTGCTATTTCATTTAGGCATTTTGTTCTTGAGGAAGGAGCGCGGCTTGAGGTGATGTCCTAAACCTTATGGGGATGGCATAAGGATATCACATTAATGAGGCGATTATTAGTTCACTAAATTTTAAAGGGATAATTAAATTTATGAGGAGTCAACTTTGATACTTACCTTGGGGTGAGTTTCAAAGTTAGGGTGTTGTGAATTCCATATTATTAGAGTTAGAAGTCTTTATGTGGTAATTAATGGAATTGGTGTTGGACGGAGTCACGGTCGAGAGTGAATGTTGACTTGTAGGTGGAGGATTAATTGCTTGAGGTATAACATTTTTCAAAGTGAAATTGTTAATTAATTAAGGAAAGATTTTAGTAATTTTTTTTGTCGTTATCCGTTGTAGAGGGTAATTCCCTAGTCATCGTATCATGTGGAAGACAAGAGGGTGAAGCCTCAATCTTTGACGTGGTGCATGGCAAAGGTCAGCCCCTCACTCTCGTTGTCAAAATTGAGTGCAATTAAAAAATCAAACTTTAATAAATACATCACAAAAAGACGAGGCGACAAATTTTCCTGTTGTTCCAAATGCGAGAAGTTGAAACACCTTCGTGATGCACACATGATGGAGACAGAATCCTATGCAGCACATCAAATGAACTATTTCAAGCATGTGAATATGTAAGAGACACATCTTAATGATTACTACACAAATAAAGTTTTGTCCGTCTCCAGGCCCTCGGAGGTCCTTATAATCATCCATGACAAAATGGACCATGACAAAACATCCTCACCATGTTTTGCAAATTGAATAAAAGTCACGGACGGATTTTGTAAGCTACTTGTATCAGTTGTAGGTGAATTTGAAAACAATTGCATTGCATTACCTAAACACAACTTTGTACTTCTAGGGTTGTACTTGGGGCCATGGATGTACACCATATGATTTTTTTAATAGTTGAACATTAAACCGTTGAGTTGGCATTGCAAGAATGATTGCACATGGACACAGTGATGTCAAGTTTGCTCATCATGCTCTTGATTCGTATCCGGCGGATTCAAACCACACGATAAGGTCATTTGCAAAGCTTTTACGTAATTTGGAGAAACGGTTGTCCTATTACTCAAGATTGTTATTTGAAAACTCAGGGTCAACACCTCTATATGAAGCGGTCTTGGATGGAAAAAATGTATGCATGTACTTGTTGCCGGAACCACCAAGTGAAGATGTGATTGCCACGAATTTGCCCCCAACTCTGCATGTCTAATTGGACAATTGTGCCAAAGACAATAAAAGTAGATATGTTTTTGCATATTAGTCGTTGTTGGTTGCGAAAGGAATTTTCAAAGAAGTGTTTGTGTCATTTTTGTTGGTAGGATATACGTACAATGATATTGATGCATCTTTTGGGCGGTGAAGCATGAAGTTGCGAGAGGAGGATTTTCCAACAATCCCATTGTTGATGAACGTTCCCGTCATCCCCCATATGATCAAGGAGGTTCCCGGCTTCAAGGCATTTATAGAACCGTATATTCGAAGTGGAGCTCACCGACTGATCGGGCATACAAAAGCACAACAATTCCGGTTCTACATGCGTGACGATGGTGTCCCCGCCATGCAATACAAGTTGTTGTGCACGACACAAGACTGGAGCCCACCGGAGGGTCTTCTTGTATGTCGCGTTGATGGGGAGGGAAGGGCGACGTTGCCAGACGGGGAGCCTAAGCCTTGCAAACCAATACCATGAAGAATTTGGAGGATTTATAAGAGACATATCATGCTTCATACAATATTGGGAGAATTTGAGGGTAGCGGATGTTGGTGGATCGTGTTGGCTTCGTTACGGGAGTTGGATACAATATTGGACACGTGTTTGTGGCGCCTTGGCAAACCTTCACCAAGATACAACCCTTACTTTGAGACATGAGTTTTGGCCACAAACACGTGTCAATGTACATACTTCGGAGGCTAGTCTTTTGGGAAATGGAGAGGTTCGAGAGGAGTTTGATGTGGACAACGATTACGTCGGGCTTGCTAGTAGTCGTCCCCCAGTGATGCGGTCATACCAAGGCTACTACACCAGATCCCATTAGAACTCTGAAGTTAAGCGCCTTTGGGCCGGAATAGTACTGGGATGGGTGACCTCCCGGGAAGTCCCGGTGCTGCATCCACCTTCTTTCACTCAAATGGAAAACACAAATAAATACCACTACAGCTAAAGTAATAAAATAGTGTCAAGCCCTTGTAACATGCCCAGCTACTATGAAACAAAAAATAAACATGGCAGATACAGTCATACGTGCTGGAATAGCATACAGCTTCTACGCAGTGCCATACTCCATACCAGCTATCAAAAAACTCGATAAAAAAATCATAGCACTTCACAAAATGATATGCGGAATACCCAAATGCACATCTAACATCGCTATACAACTCCCACACAATCTATTCGGAATCGAAGCATTCTCACTACAAAATGCCTATTTAAGATGCATTGGAGAACAACTACAAAACGCATTCAATGATAAAGGTAGAATTGGGAAAATATATGTTGGTCTACTTCAATTTATACTCGCCAAATATGGGGGCTCTAAGGAAATCACCCGCATTAAATACCACCACTGTGTTAGATCACCCATCACTAGAATATTATTCTTGCTCAAACATAAAGCCGGAGTCCACCTAAAAAGTACAATAAAACAATTTTCTACTAACCCCATCCCCACTTGAAACTGCATGGATGCAGGAAGCACAAATGCTTCATGGCCTAAATCCCAACACCTCACTTAAATTACTACACAAACTACTTGTACATAATATAATCACACTAGACCAAATTACCATGCCTAATGGTACCACTCTAATGAACCCGGACGAATTCAAAATCTACCACTCCACTCCTTCTAAACTTATCAAAAGCGCACTTAACATAGCTAATCAATTATTTTGTCACCCTCCTGGAAATCAATGCCCCCTACCATGCCAACAACACCATCCACTAAGATCCCTAAAAAATAAATATATAATAAGACACCACAATATCCTACCACACCCACCAACCGCCCCCGTACACCCCCCTAACCTCCCCATCCCCCCTCTACCCCTCCTCCCAACAACATGCTTAAAGACCCCCGACAATTCCCCATACACAAAATAATCGATCATAAACAAAAACAATCCAATGACCATAACGGAATAAAAAGAACAGTCACGTCGTACTTATGTCAATGGACTACAACAAATAACAACACATATAACAAATGGCGAACTCAAAGGAACCTATACCCCTACTGTGAAGCCAACACATGTAATCACAACACAGACCTACTTATTCATTACTACAAATAAAGACAACACAAACATTTTTCAAACATAATTAATGCCTACTTCTCCACAGAACAACATAGAGACACAAGATACGTCACACCAACCACAATAATTCCACTAGCACATATCTCTATTAATGAATGCAACCCAGAAAACGACATCGAAACAAACTCTGATACCATCCAAACACAATTCGATGTCGCTCACATATACGAAGACAATGGCCGACACCTCATTACCATCCCGAAAGCTAGACTAACATGGCTATGGAAACAATACCAATTGGCAAAAAACAACACACACGGTCTAGAACCATCTACCCAATCGTTCGAAACTGAAATTGTTTGATTATACCAAAGGTACAAATACCGTATCCCAAAAAATGACCCACTCAAACGAGCCCAATATACAATACCAACCCAAATATTAGATCTCCTGATTACAACATTCAATATTAACCACTCATATTTTTCATCCCCAGTTACATGCCCCACACAATTCACCCAATTCTACTCACCATTCTCGCAAGACATAATATTTGGATCCCTAGGTAAAGCGTTTGACCATAAATGGCAAGGAATCGGTTACGCACACCCTCATAATACAACAGACCTACAACAAGCTATTCACTGGGCGCGCATAGCGGCCCAAAATGATCCATATACAATCACTATACTTATATCTCCGGATACTAATTGGTACCAAAACTCCAACCCACACATAGGCCCATTCCCAGACACACACGTCATTGCCCATTTCGCCGCTGATACAATCACGTATGAGGAACCCACAATACCCTCCGAGCTCAATACCACAAGAAAAGAACCATCTACCATACAAATATTTTGTATCCATCACCAAAACAATAACATATGCACCTACGAACAAATGAAATTAATAAGCGACACAACAAATAACCTCCAAATACTACAAAGTCACACACAAACTGCACCACCCACCCCTCTAAACACCACCGTTAACCCTAGTAAAAAATGGGCTAAATCAAACTACCCAAACACACCCCTACACAATAATATCCCCACCCCACAACTTCCAAACTACCAAACTAACTTACCGCTAAAATTCCACCCCCAATTTAGCTACTACACGGACGGATCCTTTATAAAACCCAAAGAAATTGCCCCTGGGGTATGGAGAAGAGAAAGAGCTGGATACGGTATCTATAGCCCCAAAGGCTTAAATATCGCCAAAAGACTCCATGGGCATCAAAACATACTACGTGCAGAAATGATGGCTATACACAAAACACTAAGAATCATCAATACAAAATTCCCTAATGAACCCGCATACATATTCACAGACAGTCTAAATGTATTATACCTACTCAATACACAAATTAAACACCCCACTCTCCATAATAGTCACCCCGACCAAACCACACTCAACTCCATGGTAAAAATCCTCCAAGACCGTACACAGCCAATCACACTATACAAAGTCAGAGCACACGTCAACATTGACGGTAATGAAAAAGCGGATAAACTAGCAAAAGCCGGGTTAGAATTAGAACACATAATTGCCATCCACCCATACGAACATGCCCACGCCATCCCGTACTATTACCAAAAGGACGTCTGGGCCTCGATGGCAGACGTCCCAGACAAAGGCCCAGTAAGATTCTTAGAAAAACAAATTAAAAAATATGATAGGGAAACCAATATAGCAATCATGGCCACACAAACCCCCAACACGTGTAAATGGACAGAAAATAGAGACATTGACAAAGAACTATCCAACGAATTCTGGACAAATCCCTTAATCACAGACAAACAAAAATCATGCCTTATTAAATTCCGTACAGGAACATACATGGGTAATGCTAGAAAACAAATGTTCTTCGGTCACCAGAGGTACCCCTCTATCACATGCCCTATATGCAATTCAAACGATCCAGACACTTGGCTACATGTTCTACTGAAATGCAACCAACAACATATACACTCACTACAAATTAAAAGACATAACAAAGCAGTCGGAGAAATTAGGAAGCTTCTAATCTCGTCCGAAAAATCCCGATGTTTTACTCTCATGAATGCCGGTACCTTCAATAATAACCCCCAAGAAAATATAGTCCCCAATTGGCTACTCCCCTGTACATGTAACACACAAAGATGTCATTGCAACGCAAGATTTCGACCTGATATACTCTGCGTTAAAGGATTACCATATCAAAATGACCCTCCCATTGACATTGACCCTAGCCTCACCATACAATTTATTGAATTCACATATTGTAACGACAGATTTTCCTCAGAAACAATAGAAGCAAAAAACAACAAATACAAACCTTTGATTGATAGTATTGCTTCCAGAGGATGGAAAATCGAACCACTTATTGTCATCACAGCTGGGGCCCGAGCTACGGCCCACATCCCATCTATGAAAATACTAGAAGAAAATCTCAAAATACCCCTGGTTACCATCAAAAATACCTTTAAAAACATTAATACCATTGCAATACAATATGCCATGTCCATCCTCCTCCATAAGAGGAGAATTGAAAACCACCAACCGCTCCCCCAAAACTTACTAGACCCTCCATAAAACCCACCCAAAAAAAAAAAAAAAAAAAAAAAAAAAAAAAACAACAACAACAACAACAACAACTTATATAATATTTAGTATCTATTTACAGCTCAGAATGTGGGATTGGTGCCGGTTGGTTGGTACAAATTCCTGCTTTTTACTCACTTGCAGCACCAAGTCACGCGTTACATTTTAGACGATCATACGGACTCGACTGAAATCGAACCCGGAACGTCTTAACTCAAACATCCTCCCACAACCAACCGAGGAATCATGACTTGGCGTTCACTCTCATAACAAAAACACTAATTATACCTAAAAGGCATGCACCGCCGTGGGCCATGATTGGCCCACATTATTTGTTTCTCGGTTACTATAGTGTCCATCCTCGAAAGAGGAGAGTAGTTTTGTCCCAGCTTCCCCATGTCCTGTGGGCATCGGGTTGTTGGCATTACGAACGGACACTCCATTCACGCCGGCCCCTAAAAGGGACCGGAGTTTCTATCTATCTATCTATCTCTCGTCCCCCACCATCTTTCCACATTGCAATGGATTGTCATGAAGGCTATATGCTTATTTTGCATCCTGGAGATGAGACATATGCAAAGCCAATGTGGGTGGCAAGAGTTTTGTCCAAACCAAATTTTGTAAGTTCTAGCCCTCATTTTCGGCAAATTAAGGTGGAGTACTACCGATCGATGGCACAGAATGAAGATATGATTTGGCATTACACGGGCTGGAATACAAACCCAAACTTTCGGTGGAAGGTGGATTATGAGCACGGTCCATCTTGGATAGATACGAACTCCATATTCATAGTATGGAAACCACGGAAAATCCATAGTGGATCAGTATCCATCCCTCAAAAGTACATAACTTTTGCTAAAGACAACCTTGCTCGGATCGAACAAGAAGCATGCCACGTTGAATGAGAAGTTGGTAGGATTTTGTTATCATAATAATTATAGTTCCATATGTAACTATAAATTGCACATATTAGTCATATGTGTGCTCCTCAAAATAAAAGTAGAGTGTGGGTCGAACTTAAGAACGCTCCAACTCCATTGGGGTTGGATGAATATCCATATATAATATTTCATAACAAATGTGACCTTTATTTTATTATTTTGTTTGGGACTAAATTGTTGGGTTGAATGAATATGCATTTTTTGCATGACGCTTCTAAGGTTGTGGTACCTATATTTTACTTCACATGCTAATAATAGCCAACATTCTATATGATTTCTTTCGTGAGATTTGTTTCAAGTGTTCTACCTTTGTGGTTCTGTTGGTGAAGCTGGTTTCAAGTGCTCTACCCAATGTGCTTATATCGCCAACCATTGATTTTGGGATATTAGACTATTAATATATTGGAGATTGTTGACAATATAATCTCGGGCAAATTCACGTTGTTGTGGTCCATATATTAATTTGAGACAAGAGAAAGTCTCAAATTAACGAATATAGTGTTTTAGTGAACAAACTTGAAACATGCGTATGAGGCTCCCCACCAATGAAAAGGATTGTTTCTATTCAACACCTTTGAAGTTAAATTGGATGCAAGTACTACACCAAACATTATATTTAATCACTTGATATTTAGAATTGTGCAATGCTATGTCTATAAAAATTGTATATTTCTTGATTTGCAAAAAAAATGTCAAATTGGTTGTCTGGAAATTCTAGATCATCAACAACTTTACTTGGTAAAAAATCACATCAACATAAAAAGATATAGAAATATGTTATTCCAAATAGTAAGTGATAGTGAATATCACATTTATTGTAGTCATGAGGTTGAGTCAACTCCTCAAGGGACTTGCTATTTTTATTTACTTGAGAAGTACAATATATTGTAAGCTGATAGCAAGTTGGACAAAGAATAATAAAGAAAAAACAAGCCAATTTTTTTTGGAAAATATTGGGTGATAAGGCCTAAATGAAAGGAAAATAATCATCAAAATGCATAAACATTAGGAAATTTGGTACATTCAAAACAAGGGAAGCTAAGACATGAGCGATCAACAGTGAGCAATGAGAACACTGTATTAAACATTTTGGGACGTTCGGGAGTCCCAAAATGTGGAAATTGTTTGTATTGTGCATATGGGAACATATTTATTGCACACATGAACATATGACTAGCTTGTGGGAACGTGAACTCATTGAAATCGGAACACATGAATGCCAGATGCTCACATGGGAATGTCTACCTGGGAATTTGGGAATAACTACATGGGAATGTGCGAACAACATATGGGAACGTGAGAGTGGGATGTCAAGCAAACATGATAGCAGGTAGTCGTGGCATCTGTACGGTCTTCCACATGCGTTTGCTCAATCCGCACCATGTCCACCTCTTCTTAGTACTACATATAGAACTTGCAATATTAACTTGATGTTTAATATACAACACTTCACATTGGATAGGTCAACAAACCCTCAATTTTTTTTCTAGTCTTTCATTAAGGTCATCACGGGTACACCTTGTCGACAATATTGGTACAATTAGCATGTAAAGTATTGAAATCAACAAAAATAACTCTTACTAAGCTTGAGAGGCCATGATGGTCTCCCATGGACCAGCCACCCAAAAATATTTATTGCCAATGGTAGTATTGTTGTAGTGGCTCACACTATCAAGGAAGGCACATGCAAGAAGCAATTTTGATGTCTCACTCCTACCATCCTCTGTATTTATCTTGTCTTTGATCATGAGCGTCCATGGGAGGGAAGCTATCTTATGAGCGATGAGCAGTGAGCGGTGAGCGGTGAGCAGTAACACATGAGCAATGAGCAGTAACATATGAGCAATGAATCCAAATTTAATAAAAACACACGGGTTTAGGGTACACAACCAAATTTTTGAAAAATTAATTGCATATTTTCAATTGTAAATTGCCAATATTTTAAATGAAGCACAAGTGAAAGGGCCCTATTTCCATGGATCATTTAAAACACTTTCAATCCATTGCTAATTTTTATTATAATAATCCAAACCAATACATGCCATTTATTGACATCCTTATACATGTAGTTACAACCAACATTTGCACAATTACTCACATTTCACAACACCAGCAAGTTCAAGTAGGTGCATAACATCATTATACGTATATGTAGGTGCCATAATTGTGAGCCACTCAAACCGCTCACGGGTTGAATTAAGGCCCAAAATCTACAAAAGAAAGGAAATTAGATATTAGAAATAGTCAATATATAGGTAACTACTAGGTTTTGAGACATTCGCCTGTGGATACGAGTTGTGTAAGAGACTGGTATTAGGTCTGGATCCACCCAGGTTCGAATCCGGTTGGTTACATTGACTGGTGCTATCCCAAATTGAGCTAGTCATAAAGCATGAATAATCTATAGGCGGATACAAAGAAGACGTTACTACGCGGATGTGCGTAGAATCTTCTCAATTGTTTTTTATTTTTAGAAACTTCTCATTATTTATCCGTGTGAATCAATCAAACCGCCCACGGTTGGGTCGTAGTCTAAATAAAAATGAAGTTACTGAATCATTTGAAATACTTTCAGTCCATTGCTAATTTTTATTATAATAATCCAAACCAAAATATGTCATTTATTGACATTCAAATATATGTTGCTTAATAGAATACTTGCAATACTACTCACATTCTACAATACCAGCAAGTTCAAGTAGTCGCATAACCTTATTATAGGTATATGTAGGTGCATGAATAAACTTGTCACTCTCGTAATCCACCTTGCACAAAAATCTAAACACATAATAAAGATGTTTACAATACACCCATTTTCCTTTCTTTCCCAATGCATGAGAGGACATTTTCGTGAAATCCGGTGTCATAGTGTAAATACGTACACTATATACATGTGTACGTATTTTGTGTTTCATTGTGATTCCTTCATTTGGAGGAAAGTAAAAGGGAGTAGAATTAGATTACATTTTTGTTTACTCATAGTTATTCTTAGTGACTTTTAGTTTTTAAATTTTATTCTTATTTAATTTTTTACTCTTAGTTACTATTATTACCCTTTTAGCCTTATTTCTAGTTTTATCCTTGGTTTATCTTTAGACCAATGAATAATTAGAAATCATGTGTTGAGGATAAGAGAAGGATTTGAGGCCTTATCTCACATGTGTGGTTGAAAAGAAGAGATGTGGAGGAGACAAAAATCTTTGTTGTGGAAAGCTCGTTGTTGTTGTTGTGTGTGTGTAGTTTTGAGAAGAAACTTGAAATAAAAAATACAATTGCGTTTCATGTGACTGTTTTCCTCTTAAATGTTTACATGCGTGAAGGAGAGTGAGCAAAAACAAAGTTGTGCTAGTTTGAGTGGAGGGAAGTTTGTTAGTTCTTGCATAGAAAGGGCTGAGACTTCAACCGTCCACAAAAAGACGGACAAGTCTTTTGGTGGCAACAATCCTTTGAGGGAGTATCACTTATTGATAGATTTTTTTTGTAAAGATTTGAAAAATAGAGGAAGTTTTGAAGACAATTGAAGATTCGGCGGTCCGGCAAGCAAAGCCAGTTGCAGCCAAAAGCCCAGTGCTTTCCTAAAGCGGACCCCTCTCTACTCGACACCGGGCATGTGCAATGCGCGATGTCGCCAATTGTGACATGGTAGGTGATATCTTGCTTGGAGACAATGTTGATTATCACTCCAAAGCCCGGATATGGAATGACAGTGACCCCAACCACATAGTAACCTCCATGAGTCCGACGCTCTCCCATTTGTTTTTGTGATCCGCCAGCGGTGCTGTTGGATTACGACACACTATCTTCCCAAACTTGAATGTAGGGTGGGCGTCCGGGTTTGGTGGCATACAAAAATGCGAGTGAGGGATGGGGAGAGTTGCGATTGTTGAAAGCGTACGACGAGGAGACAATGTCTCCCTCTGCTGTAGTTGAAATCCAACATCTTCAAGTGCCAAAACCTCCTCTCTCGATAGATTGGTACTTATCTTCACCGGCCATATGTTGGGTACTATAGGCCAATCCAACACATATTTCTTCTTACTGCCACTCACACAACGCTTGATGTCGTCAAGGCAAAACCAAAATTCATACTCCACATTGTTGGGAGAGCGAAATTCCTTCCTGAGCCCTTTGTATGTTGAAGCAGGTGTGTCATGTTTCCCAGTCCCGACTTTAGCATTGCACATAGTCCCTGTGATGGCCTGTAGTGCCCAACATCGTTTGGCTGAGTTGGGTGGCAATCTTGCAATGTGCCATTTGGAAGCAAGACAATCAGTCTCTTACACGGATGTAGTATGAGTCACACCATGAATTGCAGAACTCAACGATTTTTCTATACGTTGACGAGGTGCTCGGGTGTTGGGACGAGGAATGGAATAGTTTACTTTGTTGGGTCGATGAGAGTCACAATCAACACCTGGTTGAGTTTGCGTTTGGTGGAACCAAAGAGCTCTGATCCTTCCAATGCACAATCTCTAGTGTTGACGTTTTCTGCCCCTGGATAAGACTTCATGGCATCAACCAACATTTTTGGATCTCCACACCTGGCAGCCGCTTTGAGTTTCAAGGATGCCAAATCAGGACCTTTACCATCAGACCCCCCTTTCAACCATGTTCGGTAATTTGCATTTTGCATGAAGGCACGGATCATGTCGTCTATTGTAGCTTCATATAAACAAGTTATCTTGTTGCCAGACTGTTGGAGCCATTTGTTGTATACAGTCTTTGCAAGGTGTGCATTTGTTGGCATTTCCGCACGTTCTTCTATTGTAATATCCTATGAACAATACACAAATATGAGGATAAGAAAATATAAGATATATATAACAATGGAAGAAAAATGAATGACATTGAATAATGAATTTTGATATGTACTTACAAGTAACATGTGACCACCCCATTGTCTGTAATGAAAGTGCCAAAAACCCAATCACTCTGAAAGACCAAGGATGCCTTCTTCTGAGGCAGCTCCGGATGACAACCACCAAGAACGAATCACATGATACTTAGTTTCGGCGTCGTCCATCGTTTTTGCGTCTTTGTAATCCTTGCATATTTGCTTGTATTGAAACTGCAAGGATAGTTTGATATACTTTTGGGTCACCTTATCTAAGCTCGCAGATCAATGGAAAAGACATGTACGCTCATGTGCAACCATTGGTAGACTTGGGTCACCATCCCCGTAAATCGTCCTCACCGCATTCCAATTAGCTTGAGCACTATCAGCCATAAACCCTTTGAAATTTACGTTTGGTACACCATTTTTTGCCATGACAAAATTCAAATTCTTCCAAAAGAGAATTTATGCTGCACCATCTTCAGATTGCATATCACAACACGCAATGGTTAATATTTTACAGTATCGACTGTCGTATACATGACAAGCCATAGTCATCCAGTCTTTCAAACGTTTGACATGGTCAAACATAATTCATGAATTCTCCATATTCCCCCTGACTTGCATCTTCTTCACAAGTTCCACACCACTACCTGGAAGGTCTACAAACATCTTAAAAACAAACATTTTATCTTTTGATTGCCCTTGGAACCGACTACCATGGACGAACTTGAAAGCATAGTGGTCTTTGAGTGCCATAATACTATCCATAGTTCCCATTCCACTACGCAAAAAACGCTTTGATCCAGATACAAAGTTACGACAATTCAGAGACACAAAAGTGCTGAATTTGTCCATGACGACCTCTAGAGATGAACCAACCAAGTGATGGCCTTCGACATTTACGGGAGATTTGAGAAGGTAATCGGCCAAGAATTGTTTGTTTGCTGCCATAACTATGGCTGAATTTTTGGTTGTGGGTGTTTTCAATACTTCATTTGCAACGCATTGATATGCTATGTCCAATTATTCGTGGCATGTGTCATTAGCCACATGATGATCATGTACACCAATATGAATGCAAACCTTGGACATTCCAACAGATGTGGAGTGAATGTATATTATTCGAGCATGATACAAAGCAATGCACGTAGGTGTGGAACGGCATACTTTACACTCAATAATGGACCTAGTAGGGGGAACATTACCCACAACAAATGGGAGAGGAGTTGAACCAGCCCATTCAGTGTTGTTCCGGAGACCCCCATTGCGATGCATATAATCACAATAGTCATTAGGACATTGGAGATGACCTGCACAAGTAGACCGCCGGAAGGATAATCCAAAATCATTTTGGATATTCGTGATTTTGGTGGTACACCAAGGGTGTCCGTCGCACATCTTGTCCATGCCGTCTATTGAGCGGCCATACGTATTTGGAACTTTAAGTGGGCAAGAGAAACAAAACGTCGCCATTAAAAGAAGATGGTAAGTACTTAACATCTCAAACATCTATATTATCAAAATCAATGGATGCGAGATCTGACTTTGATTTTTTTCTTGACTTTGTAAGCTTCAAGGCATCTACAATAGTCAACCCTATAGATGAAGGTGAAGGGTGTAGTGGAGGACGTTTAGAAGGTAAGATCCTAGGGAACCAACCTCTTGTTCATAGGACCGCATGGAGATTTGACTACATATATAGGAAGCTGTGAAGAAGTGGAATGAAGACTCTTAAATGGAAACGGCGATGTGTTTAAAAGATCAACAGATGCACAAATGTCATCTTTTGAATTTGATAGCATAAACACACTGTCATCAGTGGGTTCAAATTTAACATGTGCGATAGAAGAAATTTGAACTGTGGATGTACCGGATTCGTTTGTCAATATGACAGTTGAAGCTTGCATCTAAGAGTCAGAAAGACCTATCATCCTAAATGAACCAGGTCCTAAGATCCACATAAAACCAACCTCAGTTCTGTTTTTTTGAACCAAAACCGTTTCATACACATCTCCATCTGCAGAGTACATCTCCTGCTCTAAATACATGGTTCCTATCTGGAGGTTGAATCTCAAACTAAACAAATCCTCGGAGACATTTACATGACCATCATCTTGAAGTGACAAAATGAAAGGAACAAAAGATCTGTGACCTCTAATGGTAGCCATGGAGAAGAAGTAATAGATGAACAACACATGACAATAATCTTGGATCAATGTCGCTTTTATATTGAGTGATGGAGAATATAATATGAATGTAAATGAAAACATGTGATACCATAGCATCTTATGATACAAAATGAGACAAATCATAATAGGAGTCAGAGAATATTTGCAAACAAGGCATAGAATCCTAAACCAGATCCTAAAAAATATCTCCTTTAGAAACTAAGCCATAGGAAACTTGAATCCACAAATGAGTTGTATAATATAAGATTACCACATGGGACAAATGCGGGTACGGATATCATGGAGAAAACGGCGTTAAATAATAAACAAGTTGGCAGAGTTTTAAAATGCAACTGGGCAGGCTGAATGTAGATGCAGAAACAATTAAAATTGGCCAGGAAAGTAAATAAATGGCCATTATAAATAGAACAAAGTGAATGTAGAAGGTTGGGAGATCAGAGAAATTTGGCGGATATAATCAAAATAGAAACAGAATGAAAGACGCGTTGAAACAACTCAGTCATTGGACGCCAATTGCAACACAAATGATCGTAATATGCACCAGGTTTATGTGAGCTATAAACACCAAAAGAATGTATGAAAGTGGAGTGGTAGAGGACATACCATAGACACCAATGATGGTGGAAGATGTGGAGAGAACACTAGTGAGGCGTAGGAAAACTTTGTATTTTACTAAGTCACTACGACATGCCCTGTACGTTAACGTACAAGGTTCTTTATTCTAACTTATAATCTCTCTAAATCACTATGACATGCCCTGTGCGTTGACGTACAATGTATATGACAACGACTTAAGAAAGTTATAAGTTAGGAGGGAAAACCCTGTACATTGATGTATAATGTATGTGGCGAGTAACGGAAATTGAAAGTTAGTTATGAAAACCCTGTGCATTAACGCATAGGGTATGTGGTGGCAAGTAAGGGATCTTGAAAGTTAATAGTCAAAACCATGTGCGTGAACATACAGGGCATGTGGTGGCGAATAAGGGAGCTTGAAAGTTAGTAGAGAAAACCATGTACGTTAACTGTCAGCCACAAACCCCCACCCTTGTGCGTGGTAGTCTAGGTGGGAGCTCGAGGTTAACATTAGCTTAATTGAATACCATAGTGTAAGCCGGTCCCCACATCACAACCTCCCTCTAGTGTTTGGGTTCACGAGCTTGCCAAAAGTGGTCCAAGCACGACCCTTAACACACATCGGCCTTGTATGCCTCACATATCATGAATGCATGTCCATACCAAACTCACGCCCAATTACTTCATATTGAAATGATCAACAACACCATGCTCCCAATTATATTAGATGCCTATGACTAACTTGGCTTGTAGGGGGCATTCCTCCACCAAGCCTCACTTAAATAAACCCCCTCACATCCCACCAAGTTGGCAACCCTACCTACCTAACCCTTGACTTCCTACTGCCCTGATACCCTTTAACTCGTCAACTGCCGCACCCTCCAGTTGCATCAGTAAATGAATCACTCGTTTGTTGGACCGGGCAACGCCCTGTCCCGTGGCCCCTAGTTCGACTGTATTCCCCTGTTCTCCCCATTCGGTGATCATGAGACCGTGGCAGTATGAGGAGCTTGTTCTCCTCCCAGTCCAATTCAATTCCCCCCTGTTACGGGGATCCAACCACTCTCCTTAATTATGAATTTCCAGCTTTGTCCCTCACACAACCCTTCCTTGTGGATCGATCCAGCTATCAATTGCGACCCAATAGGGATCAACAACCTCAGCCACCCAGTTCTCCTTCCGCCCAATTTTGACTGCTCAGTTGATAGCCTGAAACTATTGATGCCTATCGACCCCGGGCCCTTCTTCCCCCCATTCAATCCAACCAACAATTCCAGCAGTCCAGTGTCTGCATTGCGGGAGTAAACCCAGGATCAGTGTTTCTTGCCTGATCAAAATTCTTGCACATCTCTTCTCTCTTCTGCTCACTGGGCGAATATCTGAGCTTCGAGTTCAGCATCACATTGATGTTGCCCGCAGTTACAGTCCCGGTTCCATTGTCACACAATGTTGGCGGCTTCCGCCTCTGCTCACTTCTCCCGAATTCGCATGTTCTGCCTTCAGCTTAGCAGCCTCAACCCGACCTCACCTGCCTCGCATCTCCTCTTGCTCCCCTTGATCAAACAACCTTGCATGCTTCCTTCTTGCCCATTCAATCCCCTGCGTTGCCGCTACCTAATGCAGTTGCCTGAAATCTCCATGTGCCTGGATGCCGAGGCATCGACCAGCAAGTTCCGCTCTTGCTCTCCGCCGTCCTTTCTTGCCGACTCTCTGATCATCCCCTTTCTTTTTCTCTGCCTGTCCCCTTGAACCGATAGAGTTCTGGTCCCGGTTTTTTCTAGAGAACAGGTGCCCCTACCCCATTATGGTTATCCACCTATCCTAGCTTAGCTAATTAAAACTACCAACAATGCCAACCCTTACTGCCGAGGGCCTGACCCTTGGCCATCCCATTACTTAGTTCTAATTAATCCTAACATGCCCCAATCCCGAATGCTTGGGCTTACATCTAATTTCCATCCACACCGGAATTCACACTCTTTTTATGCTTTCAATTGTTTTGGTACTAAAATCAACCTACATTCTCACGAGTTTTAAAGGTTAAGAAAACATGTGGGCTCCATTTTGGGCTCACATTAACGCACAGGGTATGTGGTGGCGAAAAATGGAGCTTGAAAGTTAGTAGTGAAAACCCTGTGCGTTAATGCACAGGGTATATGGTAGCGAATAAGGGAGCTTGAAAGTTAGTAGAGAAAACCCTGTGCGTTAACGCACAGTGTATGTGGTGGCGAAAAATGGAGCTTGAAAGTTAGTAGTGAAAATCTTGTGTGTTAACGCACGGGGTATATGGTGGCGAATGAGGGAGCTTGAAAGTTAGTAGAGAAAATCTTGTGCGTTAACGCACAGGGTATGTGGTGGCAAATATGGGAGCTTGAAAGTTAGTAGTGAAAACCCTGTGCGTTGACGCACAAGGTATATGGTGGTGAGTAAAAGAGCTTGAAAGTTAATAGGGAAAACCCTGTGCGTTAATGCTCAAGGTATGTGCCAACGATTTGGAAAGCCAAAAAGTAAAAAGAGAAACCTATTGTATGAATTTGAAATGACATATAAAGGGTTGGAGCAAGGAATTTGGCAAAAATGGGGTTAGAAAGCAGAAAATGAGGAATATGTGTGCTCAAATATTGATGCAATACATGACATGGGCTAAAAAATCATAAAAAACAGTAGGAAATTTTTTTGTGCCAGTAAGCTCAAAATCTACAAGGTGTACTAGCAACACCAACACCACTAGAAGTAGTAGCAACACCATCAGCAACACATGAGCAAAAATAAGAAGAACAATAGTAATAGCAGAACAACAACTAAACACAACCACCAACAAGAAGAAGAAGGGCAAAAAAAATCATAAAGGGTGACTTAGATAGCTTAAGTATTGGTTGATTAGGGTGGCGGCTCACCCTAAACAATTAGGGCAAACCCTGTGCGTTAACACACAGGGTCTATGAGCCTAGCTGGAGGTCTAGGAAAAGATGCATTGTAGGGGTCGCGCCTTAAGGTAAACACAATACTACACCATAGAGGATGGCAACTTGAGAATTGGTGTGCCGACTACGAGTATAGTCGATGAGGGCATTGACTCCATTTGGTGAGGGTGAATGTCGCGCACCTCTCCATGAGGAGTAACACCCGGGACTTGTGGCGCCATTGGTGAGAGGGCCCAAGTGATCTTAGTATGGGTGAGGGCCCTAGGTGTTGGGAACACCTCCCACTTACGGAGGCTGAGAGGTACAAGGGTAAGGCCATCAACCATGAATAACTTATGACGTGTGGATTCTAGAATGCTCAAAACACATCAATCGGAGGTGTGAGCCAGGAAATATGGCAATTTGAGTGGCCGCTATCCCGGGAGAGTGCTCTGCTGCAGTAGTGGTTTGGGGGTGGCTCCCGAGACTGCCAAAGTTTCAACAGGTATGACTTCCTCAATACTTGCCCAAATGGGGCAAGTGATGAGTCCATAGTCATCTACGTGAAGCGTAGATGACGATGAAATGTTCAACTGGTAGCATCCAAGACCATACAAAGAAGTTATGGTGTTCTGAAGCTATTGGGGGCTCGTGTCGCAACCTTTGCTAGCCCCCTTAATAATTTTGCCAAATTATAGTTCTACCAAAGGTTACAAGCACTAACCCTTTGCATTCCTTCATGCTAATGGTTAGTTCCTCCTACCCCAAACCTTATAATTCATAAGAGGGGAACCAACCCTCCTACTTTGCTTTCGGGACTCACCCCTTCATCGGTAATCAATTCTTAGATGTGGACTACAATCCATGGAAGTCCAACCTTATATTGATCATCGCGTTGCCGGAGCAACACTACAACAACTCGAACCATATTAGACAACTATGCCCTCACATTGGGCCAAAGTCCATGAAGGCCGTGCCGTTCGGCCTCGGGTGGGTGAGGCCACACCACCTCACCCATATAAGCCTCTAGGACTCTAGGCAGGGCCCCTACCCCACTGTCAAGAAACCTTTTGTCTCTTTACCAAGAGTTGGGGCCAAGTAGACATTTTTAATTTACTTAGTTGTTGGGCCTAGAAGCCCCTAGTAGCTTCAGACCATCATAACGTCCTTATTTGATCTCTGATGCTAACAAAAAACCACTTCATCTTCATGTACGCTTCACGTAGATGCCGATGGACTCCTCATTTTTCCCATTTGGGCAAGTATTAAGGAAGTTATGTCTGTTCAAACCTTGGCACTCTCGGGATCCACTCCCAGGCCACTGTTGTACCAGGGCGCTATTCCGGGACAACGCCCCACTCAAGTTGCCATAACTTCTAGCTCACACCTTCATTTGAGGTGTTTTTTTAGCATTCTAGAATCTACATGCCAGAAGCTACGCATAGCTGATGGCCTTACCATCGTGCCTCCTAGTCTCTGTGGGTGGGAGGCGTTCCCAACGCCCGGGGCCATCATCCACACTAGGATCATTTGGGCCCTCTCACCAACGGCGCCACAAGTCCTAGGTGTCACTCCGGGGTGCCTCTTGTGCCCATGGTGTTTTGGGCACTCCTCATGAAGAGGTATGCGATAAGTGGAGCCTAACGGGGGAGACCCCAAAGGAGGGGCAACCTAAGTGAGTCTCAAAGTAGATGGCTCTAGTGTAGGTTAGGTCCTTGGAGGAGAGATCCAAGGTTGCGAACGGACCACCTAGGAACGACACCTTTGGAATTATGCCAAATCTGAAGATGCATTGTGGGGGTCGCACCCTAAGGTAAACATAATGCCACACCATAAAGGATCGCAACTTAAGAATTGGTGTGCCAAAGACGAGTATAGTCGATAAGGGCATCGACTTCGTTTGGTGGGGGTGAGTGTCGCGCACGTCTTCATGAGGATTGCCCAAAACACCATGGGCACAAGGGGGACCCTGGAGGGACACCCGGAACTTGTGGCGCCGTTGATGAGAGGGCCCAAGTGATCCTAGTGTGGGTGAGGGCTCAGGGCGTTGAGAACGCCTCCCACCCATGGAGACTAGGAGGCACGAAGGTAAGGCCATAAGCTATGCGTAGCTTATGGTGTGTAGATTCCATAATGCTAAAAAAAAACCTCAATCAGAGGTGTGAGCTAGGAGTTGGGGCAATTTGAGCGGGGCGATGTCCCGAGACAACGCCCTGGTACAGCAGTGGCCTGAAAGTGGCTCCCGGGACTGCCAAGGTTTGAACAGGCATAACTTCCTCAATACTTGGCCAATTGGGGCAGGTCATGAGTCCATCGGCATCTATGTGAAGCGTAACTGAAGATGGAGTGGTTGCTTGTTAACATCAGACATCATACAAGGAAGTTATGATGGTTTGAAGTTGCTGGGGGCTTCTAGGCCTAGCGGTTAAGAGAAAATGTCTACTTGGCCCCAACTCTTGGTAGAGAGACAAAATGTTTCTTGACGGTGGGGTAGGGGCCCCACCTAGGGTCCTAGAGGCTTATATGGGTAAGGTGGTGTGGCCTCACCTGTGGGAACACGCGAACACCAACATATCCGGATTGGCGTTTTTAAGTGCCTAATCTGGTTTTGTCCGGATGACCCTAGTATCGTCCAGGGATTCTGTGAAGTGTAGGAGGTCTAGAACGCTCCGTACCTGCTTATCTTCTCTTCCTTAGCCAAATTTCCGGAAACTCTGATTTTCGGACTTTTGGTCTTTGGGACACTCTTCGTCTTTTTCCGGAGTGTGCCTTTCCGGATTGTATCTCTAAGTCCTAATTATAATGCTTACTCGCCCCTCTACTTCTACCCTCCAGAATAAGTGGAGGAAGTCCCACAGGGCTGGTTTCCCTCCGAAGGCGTTTGTTCTGTGAGCAGCCAAGATATTATTACATACAGACAATACATCCTTCCTATTAAAATTTTCTTGAGCACTAAGACGCAATCCATGCTTTGCCATTTTGAGTTGTACTACCCTAGCCTTCATGGACCACCGCATAGCTCTCTCTTCACGAAATTTTCTACCTAAAATACGGTTGTGCAATGCAAGTTCATGAACAGACAAGCAATCGATTCGACGGCCAGGTACTAGAGTCCTGGTACCCCGTTTATCTATGGACCTGTCCTCCCTAAAAACCCTCTTCCTGAAGTCATCCTCCTTTGGAAACCTTCTACATTCAGCACAAGTGTAATTCTCAAAGGGCTCACCAGATAAGGAGACACGCGCGCATCTCACATGTCTAAAGCAACCAACAATGACAACAATTCCATTACGATCCCTAAGCTCAGTTCGTGTGGAAGGTTCAGGAGCCCAATTATTACCGTGCTTAGGATCAGCAAGCAACCCATGGACATTGTAGACCAGATTAGAGTACATGGCAGTTCTACCCCAATAACCCCAACATAACAACGAGAATACTTCGTTTTGCTTACCTGATGAAGCCTGTGACTCATTCGTCCTGTCCGTAATCCTGAACCAATTGTGCAGGCTCTGCTGTGTGCCTTGAAGACCCCTGGAAGCAGGAGGCGGCCTCCCTCGACGTCATGTGGACAACGCGGAAGATGTCGACTTGGCTGCAGCCTCTTCCAGGGGAAACTCAAGTATGTGAGCATAGCTCGGAGAGCGGAGAGCGGAGAGCGGAGAGCGGAGATTGGAGAGCGGAGATTTTCAAATTTGTTGGAATATTTTAGGGGAAGTCGTGCCTATTTCCGTGGAATTTAGTGATAGTTTGTCTTCAATTTGTCGAAAAAGCCACCCCATTCCCGTGTAAATAATAACCGAACCTTGGTCGGTGAACCAACCGAACCTATAGGCGTGGAAGATAGTGTTTGTTATCAAACATCTTATAGTCTAGGTTTCGAATACGTTTATATTAAATTAGGGCTTACGTCATCAATTGAACATATGAGTTAAGCCTTACACAAACATTCAAGCGGTATGGAATGTGGCCAAGAGTTAAAGTTCAACACAAACATTCAAGCGGTATGGAATGTGGCCAAGAGTTAAAGTTCAACACAAACATTCAAAGTCACTCACAACCTTAGCATCTCTCAAATACAACTAAAGTAGACAACCTTCAAAGTATACTCAACCCGTCCACCCAACCTATCTAGAGAATTGAAATCAAACACCAACCAACTTCAATAAGGGATTGAATGAGGTTTGCAATAGCCACATAAAAATTGAAGAAATAAACTTATAAAGTAAAATCAATACAAACAAAATGGAGGTCCGAGGCGTAGTCAAGAACTAGGACTACCATGTCTATCACTATCCTCACCCTCCTCGGCCTCTATGTCTAGAAAATCCTCTATTAGTTTGTTGAAAGGCCGGATGCGACTAGGAGGTGGAGACGGAGCTTCCGCTAAAAGATTGGCAAAACTAGCAGCATAGGTTGGGAGCTCGAACGTCTTGGAAGGACTCGAACTCATACATGCGTTCTCCCTTGGCGCTCTACCAAACGGAAAGGAGTCTGATGAATGCCAAAAGAAAACATACAAACCTTGACAATGAACTCTTGTATGCGCGTATATGCCGGGAGGGGACCTCCTGCAAGGTCGGAATCGAGCATGAGTTGTACCATGTCCACATTTTCGATGAGGGCAAGCGTGGTAGGGGAATCCGAAGAGGTGGCACTCGTATCCAAGAGGGCGGCCTTCCTCTTGCGAGGCAAGGAGAGTAGAGAAGTGCCACTGTGTGAAGGAGTAGCAATAGTTTGTGGACGAGATGCGGATGGAGTGATAGAGGGGGCAGGTGATGGAGCAACTGATGGAGCAACGGAGGGAGTACTAGGTGGACTCTGTAAAAGGGTGGGTGGTTGAACAAGGGTCTTTGAGGCAGACCGAGTTGATTGAGTGCCGGTATTCCTAGCTCTTCCCTTTCCCTTTGGTGCCTTGGGCGGTGGAGGAGGAAGCTCAACAATGTCGGGCTCCTCAAAGGGGACAAAGGTCACCTCGGGAGCACTACTCACAAGGGTGGAAAAAAAAGGCTTCTCTACCTCAGGCACAAATCCTCCAGAACAATCCAAGTACCATCCCCCAGCCTGCAAGTGAGACTCCGAAAACTTGGAAACTTGCACGGGCGTATACACACAAAGATCGGAGTTGACATCGACCCAATCTACAAGGAAGGTTGGCAAGCACGAAGAAGGCAAAGCATTCTTCACAACGAGCTCACGGTGGATGAACCTGTAAAATGAAGAACATCATAAACAAAAAAGGTGGCGGGATTGAAATGAAACAAAAACTATATGAAATAAAAGAAAACTCAAAATATTACCGGTAAGCGACGCGTTTGATTGCTATGGGGCCTTCCTCAAAATCCATGAGATCAAGGCCTTTGATAAATTTCAAATCTCCCTTGTCGTCAAAATAAACCAGAAATGCCTTGTCCCAAAGATTCAGCCTCCAATGCTCAACATAATTGGCCGGTTGATAAATATCCTCCGCGGAACTCCAATCGATTTCAACGGAACACTCATTTTCAAATGAAGCTATCTCACCCTCAACCCCCTTCTCCAACTATGACAACAAAGAAAATAGTAAGGGGATTGTACTTGATAACATACTCCACTCTAACTTGAACCATATATGAAAAACAAAATTCAATTTTGACAACATAGACCTCTAACATGGCCCCTTAAGACATTAGAAATCTGAACTTAGCTTATTAACTAGAACTCTGAAACCTTAACCTGGCCACTTATTAGGCTGAAAATTTGAATTTAGCTTATCAACTACAAATCTGAAACCTCAAACATGGCCACATATTAGACTCATAATCTAAACCTAGCTTATCAACTACAAATCTGAAACCGCAAACATGGCCACTTATTTCCCTCATAATCTGAACCTAGCTTATCAAGTACAAATCTGAAACCTCTAACTTGGCCACTTATTAGCCTCATAATCTGAACCTTGCTTATCAACTACAAATCTGAAACCTCTAACATGGCCACTTCTTTCCCTCATAATCTGAACCTAGCTTATCAACTAAAAATTTGAAACCTCTAACTTGGCCACTTATTAGGCTCATAATCTGGACCTAGCTTATTAACTACAAATCTGAAACCTCAAACATGGCCACTTATTTCCCTCATAATCTGAACCTAGCTTATCAAGTACAAATATGAAACCTCTAACTTGGCCACTTATTAGGCTCATAATCTGAACCTTGCTTATCAACTACAAATCTGAAACCTCTAACATGGCCACTTCTTTCCCTCATAATCTGAACCTAGCTTATCAACCAAAAATCTGAAACCTCAAACTTGGCCACTTATTAGGCTCATAATCTAAACCTAGCTCATTAACTACAAATCTGACACCTTAACATGGCCCACTAAAACCCCTCTTACCCCACCCTCTCGGAAACGAGAGGCCCCCCCCCCTGTCCAAATATTTCTTTGACCTCAAAATTAGACTGAAAATCTGGAATTAGCTTACATACTAGAAATCTGAACCCTCTAACATGGCCACTTATTAGGCTCATAATCAAAACATTGATTATCAAATACAAAGCTGAAACCTTAAACATGGCCCGCTAAAACCCCACTTACCTAATCCTCTCGGAATCGAGAGGGTCCCCCCCCCCGTCCAAATATTTAGTGGACCTCAAAACTAGACTAAAAATCTGGAATTAGATTACATACTAGAAATCTGAACCCTCTAATATGGCCACATATTAGGCTCAAAAATTGAACCTAGCTTATCAAGTACAAATCTGAAACCTCTAACTTGGCCACTTATTAGGCTCATAATCTGAACCTAGCTTATTAACGAGTAATCTGAAACCACTAACATGGCCACTTATTAGGCTCATAATCTGAACCTTCCTTATGAACTACAAATCTGAGACCTTACACATGGCCCACAAAAACCCCAATATCCCCACCCTCTCGGAATCGAGAGGGTCCCCCCCCCTTGGCCAAGTATTTAGTGGACCTCAAAACTAGACTGAAAATCTGGAATTAGATTACATACTAGAAATCTGAACCCTCTAATATGGCCACATATTAGGCTCAAAATCTGAACATAGCTTATCAAGTACAAATCTGAAACCTCTAACTTGGCCACTTATTAGGCTCATAATCAGAACCTTGCTTATCAACTACAAATCTGAAACCTCAAACTGGCCACTTATGAGACTCATAATCTGAACCTTGCTTATCAACTAGAAGTCTGAAACCTCAAACATGGCCACTTATACGACTCATAATCAGAACTTAGCTTATATTCTAGAAAACTGAAACCTTAAGCAGGCCAGTTATTCGGCTGAGAATCTGAACTTAGCTTATTAACTAGAAATTTGAGACATCAACCTGGCCACTTATTCGACTCATGATCTGAATTTAGATTATCTAATTCAAATCCGAAACCTCAACATGGCCCACTAATACCCCACTATCCCCTTGAAATCCGAAACCTTGGCATGACCCACTCGAATCCCACATGTAGAATGGAAAGGAAGAAACGGAGTCAAAATACTGAGGATGCACCTGAGCCCAGAAAGAAGCTTTGTTGAGCCAGTTGTCGAGGACTTTCTCCCTAAGAGGGAGATCGGAGGGAAATCTATTCTTATCCTTGACCTCGGGAGGAGAGTTCCACCAACGTAGCCACTTGGCCTTGAAGTGGGAATCTACATGTGTGGTGGCCACCTTTTGAAGTTTCTCAATTGTCATATCAGTGACCAGGAAAGCGGAGAAATGACGGTCAATCTGCCACATAGAAGAAAGATAAGTAAAATAAAGATAAAACAAGCACGGCAAAATTCATAGGAGGATGAAAAACCAAACCAAAAAACAAAGATAGGAGAGACACCTCGTTGAAGAAATCATCACCGTTGTCCTTGTGGGCAACGGAAATGAACTTCTCAAAGTTCCGAGAACGAATGGTTTTGATCAACCTATCTTGGGCTTTTGTCATAGCATTCCAAATATCGGTAGCAGTTCTCTGAGCCTCCGGAGTAGCCTCACGATATAACCTTGCCGCGGTATCAACCGCATTGGATATCTCCCTCTGAAAAAAAACAAAAATAAGGATAAGAAGCGCACATAGACGTGGGAGAAGGATGGGAGTGGAAAATGTACACAAAATTTACCTTGTATAAGAACTTGACGAAGACATCTAATGTCAGGGGATACCAAGTAGGACTCTTCTCCATCTTGGACTCACACATCTTGTAGTCCGAAACGGAAAGGAGGTCTTTGAACTCCTCTAGCCTCATCTTTCCAAACGTGCGAATGCGAAGTAACTTGGCGGGGAGGTTGTCCTTAACATGGTCATGCTCCGTGGACCTAGACAAATAAAATGTTAGAAGAAAAAATGCGAACAAACAAAAGAGACGATCAACAACATTAAATGTTGAACTCGCCAGTTGATGTCATTCATAGCATTAAGAAAGAGAGCGGTGCAATTTCTTGCATCCACCACAATACAATCAGCCCATATATGCCAATTTTTGTCCAACGGGTGATGATTGTTGATATGCCTCCACCAAGCTGTCAATCGATGGTTCCCTTCCCACACGAAGAACATTTTGCCAACAAAGTAAGCAAGGTCGGAGTCTTTTTGGAGTATGGCATCAAACTCTGCATTGGCCTCCTGCCATAATGGACTCCAGGAGGACTTGATGTCATCGGAGACATCAAGAGGCTCATCGAGGTTGTTGTATGCTAAGACGTACATAGCTCGGTCACCATCACGATACCCCATCACAAACTCATTCTCCAAACGAGAAACATCAACGTCGTTGATTGGCCGAACAAGAGGAAGAGTCCGCAACCGACACAATGGAATTGAGAAACGAGACTTCCCTAGAGGCTTGAATCGAACCCGTTGAATCACGGTGTTGGAGTCTTGTTTTTGCGATCTACGAATCGTTAACTCTGCTTCAGCTGGATTCGACTCAGCAAGAGGTCTTATGCAGTCGGGTATAGCCGGAACATCAATCTACAACATAAGAGAAAGAAAGCATAAGAAAAAAACTCTAAACCCAGAATGTCAATGAAGCATTGATACAATACAAGAACACTTGTATCAGATGAACGAATCAAACACCTCTTCTTGTGAGATGTCATCCAAAGCCGCATGGCTAGCCTCAGGAGGCGACAATATAACAACCCCATCCGCCATGTATTGCACCCGTGCTACAGTAAGACCCAAAGACTCCGATGCCTGCATGCACAGAATACACCTTAAGACACTAGAAAACACAACAAAGCATAGTCTTTGCAAAATTAGAAACCTCCAACCTGCCCCAGTAATCCTAGATGACCCACCCTGTCGATTCCAAGAAAAATCCCCTTATTCACTATATCTCCAAATCAGAATCCACTATTGACAACAAAGAACTCCACCTGGGCCCCTCACACCCACCCTTTGGTTTCCGAGAGGGTCTAAAACTTGGACTCATAATCTGATCTTAACGTATATAGTAGAAATATGAACCCTCTAACATGGCCACACATTAGGCTCAAAATATGAACCAAGCTCATTAATTACAAAGCTGAAACCTTACACATGGCCCACTAAGAGCCCACTATACCCACCCTCTCGGAATCGAGAGGGTCCCCCCCCCTGTCCAAATATTTAGTGCACCTCAAAACTAGACTGAGAATCTGGAATTAGCTTACACACTAGAAATTTGAACCCTCTAACATGGCCACATATTAGGCTCAAAATCTGAACCTAGCTCGTTAACTACAAATCTGAAACCACTAATATGGCCACTTATTAGGCTCATAATCAAAACCTTGCTTATCAAATACAAAGTTGAAACCTTACACATGGCCCACTAAGACCCCACTATCCCCACCCTCTCGGAATCGAGAGGCCCTTCCCCCTTGTGCAACTATTTCTTTGACGTCAAAATTAGACTCAAAATCTGGAATTAGCTTACACACTAGATATCTGAACTCTCTTACATGGCCACATATTAGGCTCAAAATCTGAACCTTATATCCCTCCTAATCTGAACCTCCGTTATCAAGACCAAATCTGAAACCTCTAACTTGGCGAATAATTAGGCTCATAATCTGAACCTTTCTTATCAACTACAAATCTGATACCGCAAGCATGGCCACTTCTTTTCCTCATAATCTGAACCTAGCTTATCAAGTACAAAATTTGAAACCTCTAACTTGGCCAATTATTATGCTCATAATCTGAACCTTGCTTATCAACTACAACTCTGGAACCTCTAACATGGCCACTAATTAGACTCAAAATCTGGAATTAGCTTAGACACTAGAAATCTGAACCCTCTTACATGGCCACATTTTAGGCTCAAAATCTGAACCTAGCTCATTAACTACAAATCCGATACCTTAACACGGCCCACTAAAACCCCTCTTGCACCACCCTCTCGGAATCGAGAGGCCCTTCCCCCTTGTCCAACTATTTCTCTGACCTCAAAATTAGACTGGAAATCTGGAATTAGCTTACATACTAGATTTCTGAACCCTCTAACGTGGCCACATTTTAGGCTCATAATCTGAACCTAGCTCATTAACTACAAATCCGATACCTTAACACGGCCCACTAAAACCCCTCTTGCACCACCCTCTCGGAATCGAGATGCCCTTCCCCCTTGTCCAACTATTTCTTTGACCTCAAAATTAGACTCAAAATCTGGAATTAACTTACACACTAGAAATTGGAACCCTCTTACATGGCCACATATTAGGCTCAAAATCTGAACCTAGCTTATCAAGTACAAATCTGAAACCTCTTACTTGGCGAATTATTAGGCTCATAATCTGAACCTTTCTTATCAACTACAAATCTGATACCGCAAACATGGCCACTTCTTTTCCTCATAATCTGAACCTAGCTTATCAAGTACAAATCTGAAACCTCTATCTTGGCCAATTATTATGCTCATAATCTGAACCTTGCTTATCAACTACAACTCTGAAACCTCTAACATGGCCACTAATTAGGCTCATAATCTGAACCTTGCTTATCAACTACAAATCTGAAACCTCTAACTTGGCCACTTATTAGGCTCATAATCTCAACCTTGCTTATCAACTACAAATCTGATACCGCAAGCATGGCCACTTATTAGGGTCATAATCTGAACCTTGCTTATCAACTACAAATCTAAAAGCTCAAACATGGCCACTTATTTAAACAGAATGCATGTTTTAACATCAAACCTGTCTATGCCGAACTTCTCCGAGGTATGGGATTGTGGATGCTCCTTCCGCATTCGACACTACACCGCAAGGTTGTCGGCAAGGGTTTCCTCCTCCCTTCTCTCTCCGAACGACAAACTAGGTTAGCCGCAATGGTTCCTTGGTGTCGGCTACGGTGGACTACCTCCATCTATTTTCGAACTCTTCTATTTCCTAGGTACCTTCCCCCCAAATATAATGGGCCGAAAGCCTTCTTGCTATGGGCCATGTTTGGGAGGTGGCGGCCCCGCACAACTTCGTGCTTAGCCAATACCCTATTCGTGGTGCATAATTGTTGACCCTCTCGTTTCCGAGAGGGTTCGGTTGTATATCCCCATCTCACCAACTTTAACAAAAAGAGAGCTTTCAACATTCAACATGTTGGTCATGAAGAATCACATTACATAACTAAATATTAAATGCCATCTTGTAAATTACCTAAATGTATATCTGAGGCTAGTGCATAATACGCTAAACCAAACTTACTGTGCCCATTGAGTCCTCCTTTGTCTCCTCCTCATATTCGCTTGAATCGGAATCGCTTCGATGCTCGCTCTCTCCCATCGATTGTTCTTGTGATCCACCCTTCTCCCGTTCTTCCTCTATCCGTTCCAGTTCCTCGTTCCTGCTAGACGTCCCTGTCTCTGCCTCTCCGCCCGTCTTCCTCAAATCTGTTGGTTGCTCACTTCCTTGTGTACAGGATTGCTCCTTCTTCCTCAGTTCTCTCCGTCTCCTCTGTTTTGAATTGCTAAAACTTGTGCCTCCCTTTCTTTTCTTTCTCTTTCTTCCAGGATCGGCAGTGGAGACTTGACTATTTCCTGGTTCCTTCATGTGTGCGTCCCGGTTTCCCAATACTCGTCTCTCTCCTATCCTCTTCTATTAGGGCATCGCACTCACATAATAACTCGTTCCTTTGCTTGTATTGTTCTTTATATTGCCAGTGCTTGAGGGTTAGGGTTTCCCTCTTTTGGCAGCCGTCCCTTGTTTTCCCTTTTTGGCATCCTCCCCCTACTCCTTTTTTATATACATTAGTTCCTCGAATTATGTTCCTTCGGTGATGCACATGGTGACATCACAACGTTTGTCTTCACCATTCTTCTTCCTTATAAATCTTTGCATCTTTGTGCATTTACGTTTCTGTTTTTTTGCCTTCATGGCTTCCAGCTCAATGGCCGAACTTCGTTCCAATGCCAACGATGTCCCTATTCTCTTCCCCATTGGTGCACATGGTATTGCTGTTGTCTCGGAGCTTCATCTTAGCATTAGGTTCTCTCTTCAAGTTAATACAATATGGGTAGATCGTGAGATCTTCAATGATACTGGATTGCTCGTTCATACATTCCATGAGCCCTCCAAGGTAACTGACAATGGCAATGTAGTGTGGGAGCTTGGCGCAGGAAAGTATAGGGTTTGGGGCTGGCCAGATTCTCGGATGGGAGTGTCAACAGAACTCCATGCTCCTCTTCGATCTTCCACTGCTGACTTTAGCACACCTCCGGTAGTAAGTGTCAAGACCGAGCCTGACATAGACAACGTTGTAGACTTGTCTGATTCTTCGACTGAAGATGTATCTATGAGGAATGCTGATGTTCATGATTCCCCTCCTTTGTTTCCCTCTGATTCCTTTGTAACGCCTTCACCTTCTCGCTATGTTCCTTTATCTCCTTCCGTACCGTCTACGTCCAAACCTCCTCCACCTATTGTTCAATGTCTTCGTCGTCTAGGTTCTATACCCGGTAGTAAAAGCGTCCTCAAGAAAACAGATTACGATAAGATCAAAATCCAAGAGGTTAATCACCTCCCCCCTCGTTTCGATGGTACCCAGTTATTTGTCCTGCCTCCACCAGAAGTCTCTTCATCTCTTTCCAGGGCCAGGTCCATGGACGGCATGGACAAGCAATATGATGGCCATGTTTGGACGAAGACTCAAACCACCAACATTACAAACGACGTTGGCCTTGTATTTCGTTCCTCTACCTGTGTTGGCCATCTCCAATGCCAAAACACTTGTTGTGATTTCCTTCAACGCGCCCATCGTATCTCTCATGTCAACGACACGGAATTTGATGGTTTCACTACTCAGCCTTTCCCTCTCTCTGGCATTGTGCCATCCGGATCTACTCTTGTGTGCAGGATCTGCAAACAGCCTCCCAAATGCATTGCACTTTGCGAGGCGAATATTTTCTACGTCCATGGGAAGAATTTCTCCCAAAGGGCCTGCATTCATATCGGAAACCATCAACATCCAATGAAGGTTGGGGACTGCAGAGACAGTCGGAAGCGCATCAATGCTCTTCTCGAGGAGCACGTTGAGCGTGCGCCTCAGGCCACGTACAGCAAGATCGTCCTTGAAGCCAGCAAGGACATTGTTGGTGAGTTCCTCCTTTCTGAAAATAGTGAGAAACACCGTCTCCTCTCCTTAACAGAGCTCGAACCTGTGTTTGAGAGTTGTAGAGGGTTGAATTCCCCAAACCTTCGATCTAAGGTTACCTCTTTCAAATTTTTGCGGAGGTTCGGTGTTATGGATGGCATCGCAAAGCTCCGAGGCGTTAGCAATTGGGCCTACGTCCAACGGAACCAATTCCCAGGACAAGGTGACGATGCCGACAAAGTGTTCGTCTTCAAGATGTCCGAGGTTGGTCCTGGAAGCGGGGTGGATTTGGTTCGTCGGATGCAACCGGGTGGGGACCTTGAGAACGCCTGGATTATGTCCGATCACGTCAAGCGGGTCAAAGGTGGACCACCATGGCCGCTCATGTCTACGATGGGACTTATCAACGGGTCATGACCATTTCATGTTGTGATTTCCAATCGGAGGATAAGGATGCCCAAGTGCTCTTCTGGCAGAACCTCAACCATGTCATGGCCCGCCACGGTATCCCGCATCCTAACTTTATTGGCTTCATGGCGGACAGTGCGCAAGCCAATTGGAACGCTGTGCGCATTGTGTATGGTTCAGGAGATCCCAAAGTTCCTATGGAGGGCCGTGAGCGCACTTGTTTTTTCCATTGGAAACAGTCGCTCGAGAAACATACGAAATCCTACATAAAGCATGAGTTACAAGACCAACATAGACACCTTTGCCTTCAATATCGCAATGCGTCCTCTCACTACAAAGGCGGAGACTATGTACCTAGCTATCAAGGCTTGGTGGGCATCATCGAATTGTACAAGTGAGGACGGTCTCAAGCACCTCCAGCTATGGCTTGCTTTCTGGCACTTCCGCTACCTTCAATGGGGTGGTTTCATGGAACTGGTAAATCCCCTTCATGATTCATAATTGTCTTTTACTGGATTTAGTTTCCTCTCTATGTGCTCCCTCTAATACTCCCTCTGCACTCCCCAATCAGGAAAAGGTTCTGACTCAAGACCAGTTGGCCGAGATGCCGTCGTGCAATCTTGCGGAGTCCGTCCACAACAAGTGGCTTCAGGCCTCGGGCAACAAGGGTGGAGATCTATACGTGGCTACGGTGGACGACTACATTCGGGCCTTCTTACAAGTTGTTGCATACTACCAGTTCCTTAAAGGTGGAATTGGCGGAGACGGTCCAAGCAAAGAAGAACTCAAGCTCAGGGGTGCTCAACGTCGAGCTCAGCGTACTGGCGACCCCACAGTGTTGCAGAAGGTCTTGCTTGACATGCCCGGTGGGGAAGAGTTTTGCACTCGCGATCCCCACCTTGAGGGCGCCGAGGTGTTTGGATCGCAGAAGCGAAGACCAAACACTCCAATTGGTGATGATGGCGAGACCCACCGTCCGGATACCGTGAACTTCTCTCGCCCTCCCCCCGGTAAGCGAGTCACTCGCTCTCAACCTGAAACATTGTCTACTATCATTGAGGAGTCTTCCCCCTCTGTACAAGAGGTTCAAGTACCTTCACCTGCAGGACTTGGTTTCCAGCGTATCACCGCCGTGCAAGAAACCAAAGTAGATGTCTCTCTTTGGCATATTGCCCGCATACCCTATACCTCTGGGAAGTTTTGTTGGGCTAATCATGCGGGCACAAAGAAGAAGTGCACCGCAAGAATCGTCACCAATAACAAGAGCGTCCCTGCGCCGACCTACACCGGTATGTGGCATCACTACAAACTCCAATCTATGAAGCGCACTGACTTCGTCTTTTGTCCAGACGACATCGAGCGTTGCGTCAAGGGCCCTCGTCGGAAATGGGTCATGCCGTTCTCTGCTGATGACCAGAAGCCACCTATTCCCTCAATCTGGCCCGTGAAGATTGGTACCAACCTCACCCGCTCGGAGATCTTTGCGCTTGAGAACGCAGGTTTTCAACTCCCACCAAAGGAGCGCATCACACCGACTCGACTCTTCACCAACTCTGCGACCCCACTGGATATGTCTCGAATCCGTGTTCCAGAAAACCCCGACTTCATTCCTACCACAAGACTGTCCAAGCTTGTTCAGCGATCCAGCAGCGCACCTTCGGCAAAGCAGAGGCAGATGGTGGCCTCTGCTGAAGCTATGCATGCGACTGTTATGAAGTTAACTATGATCCCTCAACCGGGATTTGGTTGCATTATCACACTGCAGTCCAAATCAGAACCCCAACCACCCATCTACCAAGTGACAGTGAATTCTCTTCCAGAGTGCAACTGCGCCTACTTCTTGGATGTGATTTCCAAGTTCGGCCGCAAACGAAATTCTTATATAAATTGTAAGCATCTGTATTACATCTTCGTCAAGGTTTCTAATTTGGATGCGGAAGTGAATTTGTTCATACACGCCCCGACATTTAGTTTCAATGAGGTCAAACTCATCATGGAGGGAGGTCTCTTGAGTCAATCTACTTCCTAGAATTCCTCTCAGCCTAGCAATACATTGGGATATGATATATGTGTCCATTTCTGGACCTCTTGTGAAGCAATAATTGATTGATATAATAAAGATATAATTTCAATGATTATGTTTATTCCATTCAAAGTATCGTATTACAATGTATCATTTGTCTATCAACTCTATTTTCGTTTAGCATACTTCTTGGATGATTCCGAGGAAGGTGGACCCGGTCGAAGCAAATCCATATAAGAAACTGTCTTATCTCTCTTTCGATCCTTCAGCGGAAGATGATGCGGCGGCAAGGCTCTCATCCGTTCGCGAAATGAAATAGACTTTGAAGATTCCCCTTCCACCTTCACCTCCTCCTCCGTTTCGTTCGATTTGTCTTCATCCAAATCAGCGTCCTTCTCGGGCACATCTTCCTGCCTTTTTTTTTTTTTCTCACGTTGTTTTTGCTCCTCCCGCGTCCTCCACCTCCATGCTTGTGTAGACTGCGAAAATGGAGTCAGGTCGTAGTCATCACTACTTCGATTTCCAGCAGCAAACGAAAATTCCGGCGATAAATTAACCGGAATATGAGGATCTCCTAGACTTCTAATTTCCTTATCCCATTTTAATCCAGCAAACATGTCTCTTTCATCACCCATTGTATGCAAGTGTATATACAATGATGTTGGGTATGAGTCCAATATATAATCTATTCGGCCACAAACGATAATTGCTAAAGTCCAAGCTATAGAGTAGACTCACATATAAGACAAAGAGAAAAGTGATGAATAAAAACGAAGGAAGTTGATTATTTTGATTCCTTTGTATTTTGATTGACTCATTCTTCAATTATACCAATCTCAGAAAATCCATTTTCATTGATTTTTTCTTATAATCATCCATGGTTTTAACAATTCAACCACCTCGCGGTCTCCAAACTTAGTGACACCATTTCAATTTCAGGGCATTTTTGTTTATTTTATGATCTATAATTCCCACGGAAATAGGTCCAAGTTTTTACTAATTTTGGCAGATTCTGGAATATTCCAGGTATATTCTTGTCTATTTTTTAAACATTCCTATTTTTATCTGGAAGATTTGCTATTTTATTTCATCTACGCTCTCCGCTCTCCGCTCTACGCTCTACGCTCACATACAAGTGTCGTCCAAGCAACCGTCATTTCTATCTAAGTGCAACTACTTCTACTTCTAGAAAATCACAAGTGTTTATGTGCCTAACTAGTGGTTATGTGTGTGCTACTAATTGTCTAGGTGTATGTCTATTATGAAATCACACAGTTGGTTTATTAGTTATGTGTATGTGCTAAGTATCTAAGTGTGTGTTTAGGAGAGGGTTCAGTATTACCTGGATTTCTGGCCTGTTGGGCAGCAGGCAGCAGATTCTGAAGCGGTAGCGCACGCTCTCCTTATTCCTTCCACAGCTCCGCGTTCACACCACAGCTCTGCTTCCTCGGTACTCCCTTAATTTTCTCCTCGGGAGCCTGTAGCAGCTCCGTACCCGGTAGCACTTCTTCGTAGCAAGATTACAAGTTTCGCAGTAGCAGTAGTGGAGGAGAAATGACAGGCTACAGGTCTTTCCTCTAGAATGTTGTTGTCTTTGGGTACCTTCCTCAGCAGCTGTGTGAGAGTTCGGGGAATAGAATGGAGTTAGTAGTGACCCCCCAGATGGTGATTTGCCGTGATCAGTGGTCGTTCCTAGTACAGGTCTGCTTCTTGATTCTACAGCTTCGGTGTTGATTCAGAGCTGGTAGTGTGTGTAGCTTCGCTCAATTTCTGCACTATTCCCCTCTGTCTATTTGGTGGGCTCAGTCCACTCAGTTTCGGCACTCTTCGGCACTATTTCGGCACTGTTTCAGCACTTATCCTCTCAGGTTCGGCACTCTTTCGGCACTTGTCCACTCAATTTCGGCACTCCTTTTCGGCAGTAGCACTCTGGATGTGTTCCTTCTCTCTATCGGGAAGATTTAGATGCCCTGCATCAAATCTAATTAGTCACTCAGTTTCGGCACTCCTCAGTAACAATCTGGATGTGTCCTTTCTCTCTATCGGGGAGATTCAAATGCCCTGTATCAGATCTAATTAGTGTAATCACACTTTTCCTAAGGACTTCTATCACTTAAGTACCAGGTAATGTACTCTCCTTTAGTAGGGCAACGATGATTTCCTTCAGCAGCGATGGTCGGAATTCTTCGGCAGCACTTGGATTTACGGTAGTGTTGGCTCTTTTTCGGCGGCTACTAGCATTCGGTTGACAGCAGTTGGGTGCTCCTGTGGCAGTGATGTCTTAGCTTCTCTTCAGCAGTTACTGATCTCTCCTTCAGCGGCAAGCTCTTTTTCTTCAGCAGATCTGAACTCACCTACAGCGGCAACTCTCCTTCAGTAGCAGTTAACTCTCCTCCGGCTGTAGTAAGATCTCCTTCGGCAGCATGTAGATCCACTTCAGCAGCAAGCAGATCTCTTCCGGTAGCAGTAGATCGCCTGCGGTAGCAATGCGAGATCTCCGTCTGTTGTTCGAGGGTGCTTCAAGAAATGAAAGTCGGGGTTGCTTGTGTGGGTTTTATAGGGCAGTGTTGAGGTGGGTTTTCCTTGGGCGGCCTTTCGGTGGCTGAAGAGGTGGGTGGATGAGGGAGAGAGACAAGAGGAGCAACAAATTTCCGCCGCTTCTACTCTTGTCTCTTCCCTCAACCGCCGGCAGCCTCCACAGAGCACCAGGGCTTCGCCTACGCCTTCACAGCAGTCCGCTCCTCCCCCTCATCCCTTTAGTCACTCTCCATATGCTTCCTAATAATAATAAAACAAGAGGAACTCTAACACCCTCCTCTCCCTAATGTTCCGGCAGTTCCCGGGGTGGAATCCGTCCTTCGGGTCCGCGTCCCCTCTAAATTTTCCGGCGAATAGGCCATCGTGGCAGCCGGCCCACCCCTCTGCAATTCCCCTCGGGAACCCGTAGACCCTATTCCACACATCCGGAGTCCAATTATCCGGATCCCTCCTCTTGGTCCCTAACCACTGATTACCTCTCTCAAACTTGAACTCCCGGAGGGTGTTTTCCGCTCGGAGGTTCCAAGGTTTGGCAAGCAATCCCGCACAGCCCATAACCCGGAGATCCTCCGCTAGCTCCTGCAATTCCCTGTCCTCCCTTGGGATTGCAGGGACGAGAGCTTTGAGCGGAATCAGGATGGGTTCCCTCTGATCTTCTTCCCGTGTTTCCGGCATCTTCCTCTCTTTTCTCAACTTCCGTCTCAATTACGGAAACTCTCTCCTCTCTAGGTTCCCTCTCTTCCGCTCAACTGCTACGGAGTCCCGGCAAGCCAACTGCCAGTGACTGGAAATTACGGAGTCCCAGCAATCCAACTGCTAGCGGCTTGAAAAACAAACACAGCCTCACCACTCTTTCACTCAACAATTTTTTTTTCCTTGCAAAAAGTGGGGAGGAGAAGGAAGAGACCCTTAAATATCCTCCCCCTCTTCCTTCCATTGTTACCGTTAGGGTTTAACGGAAAACGGTTGCCAACCGTTTTCCGACGGTTTTCCCCCAACCGTCATAACCCCGTTGTAACCGCCACTTCCGGACCGTTGGTTAATCTTGGCGCGACCGTTTCTTGGTCCGGACCAGCGGTTTGGACCATGATTAAACGGTCCCCTAATCCAATTTGACGGACCGGTCATAATACCACTTTTTATCTTTTTTATCGCGCAAGGCGGGTTTAGAATGCCCTATTTCCTAGTACAATTAATTTATCCTAAGAGACCCTATTATCCTCATACAAGCAGGGTAAAATACGGAAAATGAATCCGTATTTCCGTATTTCCGTATTTCCGTCGAATTTGGACTCCCACATCACCCACCCGAGGCCGAGCGACATGGCCTCCATGGGCCTTGACCCAATGTGGGGCCATAGTTGCCTAGTATAGTTGGGGTTGTTGTAGTGTTGCTCTGGCAACGCGATGATCAACGTAAGATTGGACTTTCATGGATGAAAGTCCACATCTAAGAATGGGTTAGAGATTAAGTGGTGAGTCCCGAAAGCAAAGTAGGAGGGTTGGTTCGCTCTTATGAACTATAAGGTCCGTGGTAGGAGGAGCTAACCATTAGCATGGCGGAATGCGAAGGGTTAGCGTTGTGACTCTTGCTGGAAATGAAAATGGGCAAGATTGTCAAGGGGGCTAGGAAGGGTTGCGACAATGTGGACATGGTAGAGTTTGGAGAAGATGGGGGATTGAAGAGAGCAAGAGAAGAGTGACCCTAGAACACACATTATAGGACATAAGTGAAGTACATCGAAACCCACAAATGTCCAAAGTGAAGTACACTGAAACCTGAATAATTTACACTCAGTCCTAGACCTCGAGGTTTTGCAGTCCTTGCTCTCACCCTCAATAATTCACACTCAATCCTAGACTTCGAGGTTCTGCAATCCTCACTCTCGCCCTCAATAATTCACACTCAAATCCTAGATCGAGGTTTTGCAATCCTTGCTCTCATCCATGTGCCGTCATCTTCGTTAGTGGCAACCGAAAGGCTGTTGCACCAATCACCGGGTGTGTGTAGGCAGGGTAAAAAATGTTTTGCGCCTACCCTGTCAGTCCCCCCAAAGTTTGTAGGGGGGAACTTAATGTCCGCCCTTATAAGATGGAATGGGAAAGCATTGATAATATCTCTTGTGAAATGGTGACCATGTTTAATAGCTGGCTAGTATTATTGGCCTTTGTTTATTGGCTTGAACCTCCTAGATTGTTACGTGATGACTATTAAAGCAAATAATATGTGTCATCATAGTGACATTTGAGGATTTTGTTTTGATGGTTATGTTGAGATGATGAATGAGGAATGTGATTGGAATGGAGGTATATATTGTTGAGATTGTTTTTGAAAATATAATCATTTTAGGGTAGGGATTTTGTAGATTACCATGGAGCCAACACTAAGCCATGTCCTCCATCCTTCATGGCAAATGGTGTGATTTAATTTTTATTTTATTTAAAATAAAATCAAGTTAGCTAAATAATCTTGTCTAGAAATTACTAAGTAGTGTTATTTAAAACATCCAAAGCAACTTGGCCTCTCTCTCTCTCTCTCTCTCAATGCCATGACACTAAAATTTTCATTTTGAACTCTTACATTAATCTACCTAGCAATTGTTCTCTTTCTAAATAGACGACTATATGCTCAAGAGATTCTAAGTCTATATACATGGAAAGAAGTCATACTTATCATGAAATGAATATAACAAGGATGTAAATGAATAGAGCAAAATAACCATAGTGATAGTTGTGACACATGTCTCTAATCCATGGTAAAAATAGGGTTTGCGAAAACTTACCATAGGTTCGAACTCCAATATAAATCCTTAACCCAAAAAGAAGCCACATTTTTACCATTCACGCGAGTGAGAGATGTGGTTGGCTTTGTGTATACTTGTTGGGGTAGTAGATACGTGCTAAAAGTAAGAGAAACTAGGGCTAATTACCAAGAGGAGTATTCTACTTGGAGTAACCCGATCATGGCCAAGGAATAGGATTGAACACTCATATGTTGTTTTGCAATGCATTTGAAATGGATTAAGTGTGTGTGACATGGATGACAACTAGGTCCTGCTATTATTTTCCTTGTGTACGTAACTAATCCTCAAATGTTTGATGGTTAGTTGCACAGGTGAGGCATGCCCTTCACACCTTCAATACAATGATGTAATATGATTATGACATTTTATGCATCTCTATTGGTTGAAGTTATTAGGAACATTTCCCTTGTAAGTACTCCATACACATGGTGGATTAGCTATGTGTACTTTGAGGTGAAGCAAGAAGATAGTTGATTGCACTTCCAAGGTATGGGATAATCCAAATCAAACCTTTGTTGTTGGAAATCATTTGATAGCAGAGTCCTTAAGTAAAGTACACATTCTTGCAAAGCAACTTAATCTATGACACAACATGTTTATATTGTACAACACATCCACTTAGGCATAACTGCAAACAACTCTATTATGCAAGCTATCATTGTGCTATCAAATAGAAAGATACAAAATAAATAGGAAGAGTCTTGTGGAAATTCCCAACCACCCACCCTTGTATTGCAATGAAGAAGAGGTTGAGAGAATTGGCCTTTGAAAAGAGGAAGTCCAAACTTTGTAAAAGTTTTGAATAGTTAACTCTCTCACATGGTCATAGGCAAGCAGGGTACATAAGCCGGACAAGACTTGTATGCGAGCAATGGGCGGAGAGCGGAGACTAGAAAATGGAGACCATAATCCAAATATAGACATTTTTGCTAAATTTAGCTCGTAAAATTTAGCAGTTTGGAATATATTTCAGAAATATTTGAAGAATATTATTATTTTTGGCCAATTTTTGAGACCTATAACCGTGGACCCAAGGGGTTTAAAGATTGAAAATTTCCTATTTTTTTGCCTATTACCGTGCTCTCACTTTCCAGTATTATTGGTTGATTTAAACAATTTTTTTAACGGGTATGTTTTCGTTGTCTTCTACAAGATGAGTATCATCTATTTCTTCGAAGGTCGTTTCTCAAGGGCGCCAAGCACCTTTCTCAAGGATATATAACCTTGGGCTATGGTCGACTCTTTCTCTTTTTTCGATTGATTTTTTGCTACCTAATCACTATAGGGTTGGGCTATCTACTGCTAGGGTTATGGATGAGGACAGAGGTGTTGCCGTTTCACTTGGTGACTGTGTAGGCCCGTTTCAACCATATGTGGAGGGTGGGGAAGAAGAGCAGGTGGAGGTTTGTAGCCAGGGGCTTGAAGTGATGGGGGATCTCGAGGTCCGATTAGTTCCGAGAGGAGACCCTTCACCAACACAAGATACTAGTGACACGTTGGTTTTTGAGGAGAAGGTGGAGGTGCCCTTGCCACCTCATGCATACTCGAAGGTTGGAAAAATCCCCCCGGGAACTTATTCCCGGGAAACACTTAGTGGGTTGAGGGGACGAGGTCCATTGTTGAAACGTTCCCACCTAGGACAAATGCCAAGTGTGGTGCCGAAAATGGACGTGAATGTAGTTTGTCCTGTAGTGGAGCTGGAGGTTCGTAGTCACGCCAAAATGGCAAGGGGCAAACCAAAACGCATTAAATTCAATCAATGAAACCAAGTGAACAACCATTGATTGGCAATTATAAAGCGATACATAGTTAGTACCAATAGTGCAGCCCTTAAAAGGGACCGGAGTTTCTATCTATCTATCTACTAATAGTGCATTGGTGGGTGCTTACAAAGTAGTCGTGCATAGTGTACTTGTGCTAGGTGGCAAGACATTAGTGGTTAAAGATATAGATACACAATGCAATCAATGTGAATGACAAGACCCTTTATATTGAAAAAGACAATATGAATCTTATATTGCTGACTCAATTCATGTAATGACGAGGGAATTTTGAGTGGCCACCGTCCATTGACAAGAGTCTAGACTATTTGTAGATTGCCTCCTACTTTTTAGCCAAATGGTGAGTCAAGAGTCCGCTTTCTAGGACTAGCTTGACCTCGTTGAAGCTAAAGGTAGGCGCGTGAATGAAAAGGTCGGCCTCGGGATCACAGTGGCAAACCTTCAAAAGGATGAAGTACACATGCTTGCAATAAGAGAATTGGGTCCTCCATCGGAACTTAGTCATCGTCTTCTTGAATGCAGGGCAAGTGCAACCCAGGAAAGAGCTGATGGTGACCTCGTACTGTGTGATGGCAGGAGGAACACCTGAATCCAACCCAATGATGCAACCATGGCCTGGATGAGGTATCATAGTGATGGAACGGAGGCGAGCTTTGAGGGAGTCGGAGGAGGCCATGGAGAGTCGTTGCGCCGGATTTGGGCGAGTGGCAGTGAGTTTGACCATCTTGCCGTCTTTCTTGCCAGGGTAGCGGTATGCTTCTGCAGGAACGGGCACCGCGCTGAGATTTGCAGGCGGCGGGGCAGAAGAGAAGAGGCGTCTTGGAGAGACCGGTTTCTTATGCGGGAGTTGGAATCCAGCCGCTTCAAGGGCAAGAATTTCAGTGAGCTTGAGGTTTGTGCCTAGCTTCACCGGCCAAACGTTTGGAATCAGGGGCATTTCCTGGTCTGCAGAGTGTTTAGCAACCCATTTGCGCCTTGTGCCCTTCACGCACCTGTCAATGTTGTCGGACCAGAAGAAGAATTATGTCCTCTCTGAAACATTCTTGCGTATATTAGTCCAAACTCCGGTGTAGGTAGGCGCGGCGGTCGAATTGGCGCCCCTCACAATTCTCTCGGTACACTTCTTCTTCGTAACAGCTCTCTGGGCCCAACAACACTTCGCCGAGGTCTTGGGAAGTCTTGATATGTGCCACTCCTTGATGTTAACCTTTGTCTCTTCAACAGCATTAACATGACGGATCCCTCCCTCGTTCGGTGGGGACGGAGGGATGCTCTCAGGCTCAAGCATAGGGGGGTGATCTTCTTGGACATGTGTATCATCTTCAATATCTTCTTCTATAATGATGGGCATCTGCATAGGACGAGACCTCACAGCACGTCCTGAACCTCTTGGATGTGAGAAGTTTACCTTGTCAGGCCGATGAGACTCCTCTTCAGCTCCAAGAGGTAGATCTGCTTTCCGCTTCGTGGACCCGAATACCTCTTCTCCAGCCATGCGAGGCTCACGGGTACAAAACTCTTCTGCTCCAGGCATGTCCAACATGGGATCTTCAAGCACTAAGGGATTACCTGTTTGTTTCGCCCTGCGTTCTGCCATCCTTAATTTGAGTTTTTTTTTGTAGGGCCTGTTCTGCCGACGTCACCTTTCAGGAATTGGTAGTAATTGACAACCTGTAGGAAGCCTCGAACGAAGTCGTCCACTATAGCCACGTAGAGGTCGCCGCCGCTGTTTCCAGACGCTTGAAGCCACTTGTTGTGTGTTGTTTCGGCGAGATTACATGAAGGCATTTCTGCTAGTTCTTCTTCTGAAAATTTCTGTGAATACATAGTGGAAGTAGTTACAGATTAGAGAAGAGTTGTTTCATATTAGGATAATGTGAAAAAAATGAAAAAAATGAAATGTTTTGGGAAAACATACCCCGGTCATGAAGCCTCCCCATTGGCGATAACGGTAGTGCCAGAATGCAAGCCAGAGCTCTAGTTTGTTTAGTGCCTTCTCTGTCACTGCCCCGGCGAATACCCACCATGCACGTAGCCCGTGGTACAGACTCTCCGCTTGGTCCATGGTCCTCGCGGTCCTATATTGGTGGCACATCTTCTTGTGTTGCTCCCAGAGTTCTTTAGGAATGTACTTCTCGGTATACTTAACCATAGACTGGATCCAGTGAAACTGATAGGTTCTCTCCCGGTCGTCCATGCGGTCCTCCTTCTTCCCATTGCCATATATGACCCGAACTGCATTCCAATTGGCCTGGGCGCTGTCGGCCATGAAACCCTTGAAGTTGGGCTTGACAACGCCATTCCTCTCCATGACAGCATTGAGATTCTTCCAGAAAACGATCTGGGCCTCAGAGTCCTCGGATTGCATGTCACAGCTTGCAATGGTCATGACACGGCAATACGTGGAATCATAAACATGGCATGCCATTGTGGTCCATTGTCTTACCCGTTTGACATGGTCAAACATCATCCAGACATTCTCCAAATCTTCACCGGGTTGCATACGCTTCACCAAGTCTACCCCACTACCAGGCCCGACTTCCGACATCTTAAAGACAAAAACCTTGTCAAGATCAGCCCTTTGACCTGGAAATTTGTTCTCCTGAACAAAGGCCCATAAACTGATTCCACGGAGTTTGGTGATAGAGTCCATGACACCATATCTTCTCAGGAAACGGAAGCTCATGACCTTGTTGCGGATGTTTGGGGAAGCCATGTCCTTACATCGGTCAAATACAGGAACAAGTTCCTCTATAGTCAACTTCTTTGGTGGCGCGTCCTCGGGTTGAAGAAGATAGTTTCCAATTAGAACTTTGCTAGCCTCCAACACCACTGCACTCTTGGTAGCTTGTGGAGTCTTCTCGATCTGCTCTTTAATTAGGCCACTGATCTCAGCCTTAGTGTCTCTGTAGTCGCCCACCTTGACTGGGTGATCATGAGTCCCTAGGTGGATACACGCTCTGGTTTGGTTGCTTTTGCCAACCACATAATAAATCTTAGCTCCACATTTGGCAATACATGCCGGGGGTTCTTTACATACCTTGCAAACAAGCGTAGAGTCAGTTGGGGGTGATTGATCCATTACAAAGGCTTGGAGGGTACAACCTTCAAACTCTATCTCGTTGACTTGGAAGATGCGAGGTCGGCGGTTCAAATATTTGCACTCCTTGTTGTTGCAACGCAGGTGTCCAACACAGGTGGAATAACGGAAGGACAAACCAACGTTGTTTGTGATGTTGGTTGTGATGGTCTTCGTCCACACATGGCCGTCGTAACGCTTGTCCATTCCATGCATTGACTTGGCCTGTGACCATGCGGCCGTGTCACCAACGGGTGGCAACTCAAATATGACGACACCATCGAACACAGCAGGAAGGTACTCTACTATCTCATGTCTAATCACTGAGTAATCTAATTTTTTTAGAATATTTTTTTTCCCGGCCTTCCTGCAAGTTGTTTTAGCAATGAAAATATGCTAACAGTCTCTTGCGACAAAGGATATACTTTAGGAGTGTTCCCACTAACTATAACCTGAGGCGGGGGCTTGGTGGGACTGCCCTCTTCATCTGAAGAAAGTGTAATTACAGACTGAACTCTAACGTTTTCTACAATTGGCGTGTCGAGACCGGGCTCGAGCTTGACCTTCACATCACGTGGCAGAAGAGTTTGAATGCTGCAGGTAGAGGAACAACGAGGAGTGAGGATCTCATTAGATGCAGCCATCTGAGAAACAGTGAGGCCATACACTCGGTAACTACCTGGATAAAGACTCCAAAACAAATTATTGCTCTCATCTCGCTACGATAACCGACCAAGCGTGTGTGTAAGCTCTGACGTCAAATCATCAAAAATATCCTCCTCAACACTAATAGTGTCCTCTCTGAAGCCAAACCGAAGACTCAGACGTTGTGACGTCACGTAAGCTAGTCCGTCCTCTTCCATCCGAAAGGTAAGTGGGACTCTCACTCCATGTGCATAGAGGACAACCATCCCCAACTCTGCTTTAGCAGGAATATGAGCCATGATGAGGGGAGTGAGGACTTGCACTAAGAGGAAAATATGAGAGAGGATTTTGAACATTGTGGGCCATCTATATATTACAAATGGGCTGCCAAAGACAATGACATGATCCACATGATGGATGAACTCTGAACAAAAGCTTTACTAATATTTTCAATATGGAAACAGCCGCCCTTGAGTCTAAAAGTGATGGGTAACGTTGTCACGATATATATAAGTACAGCGTGCAAGTCATGGTAGACATTCTATTTGACAAGCAATTAAATATGATTATTTGGCACCGACTTAAAGCATGATTCATAACTAGGTCTAAAGATAGACTTGACATTTCAAGACAGGAATAGAACGAATGACAAAGACCCAAGTGGGCATTAAGTATAGGATTGTCCCTCGTGCGAACACTTGTATAGGATCTCGTGATACTCATCTCCTTTGTTTTAGAATCATAAGTTATGGACTCTCGAGTGCCGTAAGATGTGTTCGGTTCAAGGGAGGGTTTTGGGAGTGTTGGAGTAGACATGTCGAGGATTCAAAGACATCTCAAAGTAGAGCCGAGGATTCAAAGTGTTAGTTTCTAAGTTGAAATGAGGCCACCTAGGGACCTCCAAAGGAAGGTTTCGGTCCCGAACCCCATATATTGGACAACCACATAATATGAGAAACTGAAATCTAAGCCTAGAGCCCAATTCAAATTCTCCACTTTCTAACTTGAAATGAGGCCAACTACACACATATAAAGTGAGCACGTGAAATCTCAAAGTAAAGCCGAGGCTTGAAAGTGTTAGTTTCTAAGTTGAAATGAGGCCACCTAGGGACCTCCAAAGGAAGGTTTCGGTCCCGAACCCCATATATTGGACAGCCACATAATATGAGAACCTAAAATCTAAGCCTAGAGCCCACCTTCAAATTCTACATTCTAACTTGAAATGAGGCCAACTACACACATATAAAGTGAGCACGTGAAATCTCAAAGTAGAGCCGAGGCTTGAAAGTGTTAGTTTCTAAGTTGAAATGAGGCCACCTAGGGACCTCCAAAAAAAGGTTTCGGTCCCGAACCCCATATATTGGACAACCACATAATATGAGAACCTGAAATCTAAGCCTAGAGCCCAATTCAAATTCTCCATTTTCTAACTTCAAATGATGTCGCGCACCTCTCCATGAGGAGTGCCCGAAACACCATGGGCACAAGGGGGACCCCGGAGTGACACCCGGGACTTGTGGCGCCGTTGGTGAGAGGGCCCAAGTGATCCTAGTGTGGGTGAGGGCCCCGGGCGTTGGGAACGCCTCCCACCCACGAAGACTAGGAGGCACAAGGGCAAGGCCATGAGCTATGCGTAGCTCATGGCGTGGCGATTCTAGAATGCTCAAGAACACCTCAATCGGAGGTGTGAGCTAGGAGTTATGGCCATTTGAGTGGGGCGCTGTCCCGGGACAGCGCCCTGGTGCAGCAGTGCCTGGGAGTGACTCCCGGGACTGCCAAGGTTCAAAGAGGCATAACGTCCTCATAACTTGCCCGAATGGGGCAAGTGAGGCGTTCATCGGCATCTACGTGAAATGTAGATGAAGATGGAGTGGTTGGTTGTTATGATCCAACATCAAACAAGGAAGTTATGATGGTCTGAAGCTGCTGGGGGGTTCTAGGCCCAGCAGCTAAAGGAAAATGTCCACTTCGCCCCAACTCTTGGTAGAGAGACAAGAGGTTGGTTGACGGTGGGGTAGGGGCCCCGCGTGAAGTCCTAGAGGCTTATATGGGTGAGGTGGTGTGGCCTCACCCACCCGAGGCCGAACGGCAAGGCCTCCATGGGCTTTGGCCTATTGTGAGGCCATAGTTGCCTAGTATGCTTCGGGTTGTTGTAGTGTTGCTCCGGCAACGCGATGATCAACATAGGATTGGACTTCCATGGATGGAAGTCCACATTGGGGAAATGGGTTACCGATGAAGGGGTGAATCCCGAAAGCAAAGTAGGAGGGTTGGTTCCCTCCTATGAACTATTGGTCCGGGGTAAGAGGAGCTATCCATTAGCATGGCGGAATGCGAATGGTTAGCGCTCGTAACCTTTGCTAGAAACGAAAATTGGCAAGATTGTTAAGGGACCTAGCAAGGGTTGCGACACTTGGTATCAGAGCAGGGTTCCAAGTTTTGAGCTCGCACTTTGAGGGAAACATGGGTATCAAAAATGCGGGTTATGATGGTGAGCCCGGGGTTTCCAAAAGGTTGTGAGGCTCAAATTGGAACAAGGATCATGTGCAAGTGGAATTTGACCATACCATTGGTTCAAATGACAATGGTGGGCATGAGGGTGGATTTGGTAAGGAAAATGGAGGAGTGCTTTGAAAAGGGCTCCCGGAAACCTCAAAAAACATTTGGGGCCTAGAATACCGAAAGCACCCAAAACCTTGGAGGGCATTAATGTTGGATTGAAATTCCAATTCGAAATGCTTGGAAGGTATTGATGTTGGAATGAATTTGGTGCTAATGAGGCACCCGGGGCCTCTTAAGGCCCATGTGCGCTATTCAAACGCACAAATGAAGGATACACCTAAAACGGACGAGCTTTCTAAGAAATGCATCCTTTTAGGTGGGGTTTTAAAAGCGGGTGGTGGATGCCTTGTTTAAGTCCCCAAGGCTTCTTGAGGACACGGTGGGGACCATCAAGTTTGCAAGAGCATTGAAGCCAATGGTCCCAAAGAGAAGTTCGACGGCGCATCACCACAAGTGGCTTTAGCCAAAGTAGGTCCCAAAGAAATGAGTGCAAATTGTTTGGTCCATTTTACTTAGGCAAAACATGTTGGTGCCGCGGACGGAATGTTGAAAGGTGGCTTTATGCTTCCAAAGCAAATCATACTTGTGCCACGGACGGAATGTTGGGAGGTGGGTTTGTCCTACCAAGGCAATTCATGTTCGTGCCGCGGACGGAGTGTGGGAAGGTGGCTTTGTGCTACCAAGGCAAAACATATTTGTTTTGCGGACAAACTATTAGAAATTGGTTTTGTGGCACCAAACCAATTTCTTCCGCAGACAAAATGTTTAAAGTTGGCTTTGCGGACCAAGCCAAGCCAAGTTGCCGAGGACCGAATGTAAGACGATGGCATTGTGGCCAAGGCTAGTAGCCTTAAGCCAAGGCCAAATCTTTTGTACCTTGAGGCTCAATAAATGGGAGAAATGTCTCATGTGTTGACAAAAAGGCTACCACTCCTTCTTGAGCCCAAAATTCACAAGGGAGTTGGGGCTTGCCGATTGATAGAGAAAACAAGCCCACCAAGGTGCGGTTTGGAAAGGGCGAACCGCATGAGACAAAGGAGGCCGCGATGCATGTAACCTTTCAATGTGGGACATTGGATTTTTGTCAAAATTTCACACCATGTGAAATAGATGAAATGCATGTCATTGTGAAGGCCGCCTACTTTGAAACTCACATGATAGATATGAGGTGCAAGCCGGTAAGCTTGCGGTGCATTATGATGTGTCATAATGGCAAAGAATTGAAGTTCAAATTGACAAGGACTCCTATGGTAGGAGGACCCAAGGTGAATTTGGTCTTAATGGACCAACTGAAAAATAGAAAACATAATGGTCGTGGTTCCATTGGAGCAACTCCAAGGAATGTATGGAGAGGCTAGGAAAGATGGGGCCTCCTCCAAATCACATTGGTGGGATGTTGGTGAGATACAAGGATGTATTCACCAATGTGTTGCCCAAAAAGTTACCGCCAAGGAGTGAAAAATAACTTTGCTCAACGAGAAATTGAGTTCTTGAGGTATGTGGTGACAAAGAAAGTTGGTGGACGAACATGAAGAATGTCAAGGCAATCCAAGAAGAGAATTGGCCCTTGACTCAAGAAAAGGGCTTAGTTCATTTGTTGGCCTAACCAACTACTACCACCACTTCATTAATGGTTTTTCTAAGGTTGCTAGAACCTTAGTCAACATGTTGGAAAAAATGGCTATCCCAAGAGTGGGATGAGCCTTGTCACCAAGCCTTTGGGGAGCTCAAGAAAAAGTTCTTTTCACAAGATGTGGCTAAGTTTCGGGTTTTCATGAGCATGTTGAGGTGCACATGAAGGCAAAGGACTTTACCATTGGCGGATGTTGATCCAAGATGGAGGACCATTGCTTATGGGAGCATTAAGCTCCATGGTTGTAGAAGCTTGTCCAACTTGTGCAAGAAATGGCTATCCCAAGAGTGGGATGAGCCTTGCCACCAAGTCTTTGAGGAGCTTAAGACCAAGTTCCTCTTTACCACCCGTGTTCAAGTTCGCGGAGCTTGAAAAACCTTTTGAGGTGCATACGGGGGGCGAGTGACTTTACCATTGGCGGATGTTGATGCAAGATGGATGGCCATTGCATACGAGAGCATGAAGCTCGATGGTTCGACTTGTGGAAGAAATGGCTATCCCAAGAGTGGGATGATGTTTGTCACAAGTCTTTGGGGAGCTTAACACCAAGTTCTCTTCGCCGCCCGTGCTCAAGTTCACGGAGCTTGACAAACCTTTTGAGGTGCATATGGGGGTGAATGATTTTGCCAATGGTGGATTATGTGTAAGATGGATGGCCATTGCATATGCGAGCATGTAGCTCGATGGTTGTCAAAGAAGACAACCAACTCATGACAAAGAACTTCTTTGCGTAGTGCATTGCTTGAAGATGTGGCGACACTAGTTGGGGTCGCACAAAGCAAAGGTCTACAAGGACAATGTGTCCTAAAAGTATTTTGACATACAAGCGCAAGTGAGCGCCAAGTCATTGCGTTGGCATGATAATTTGGCGCTTATGAAGGTGGATTTGATCCACAAACCGGACCGTGGAAATGTGGTGCCGGATGCGCGAAGTAGACCGGATGAGTTCCAAGCAATGAGAACCATCCAAACCTTGTGGCTAATGTGTGCCGGCGAAGGAAACTTGTGATGCAAGATCCGGGAGGGGTAAATTAACTACCCCAAAAGCACAAAAACTTTTAGGTGAACTTCGCAAGAGCAAGGTGCTCAAAGAGGTTAAGTTGGTGGACGGATTGTTCAAGTGCAAGCAAAGTTGGGTGTATGTGCCACAAGGCAAGTTGAGGCTATCGGTTTTGAAGGAGGAATTTGATAGTCCTATTGCCGGCCTTAGAGGAGAAAGAAAAAACCGCCATAGAATGGTGTCATGGAGGTACCATTGGCGGTGCATAAAGGAAGATATAGCCCACTTTGTGAAGGCTTGAATCAAAGTGCAAAGTGAACCGAGCCTCTTATCAAAAGCAAGGCGGTTTCTTGCAACCGTTGCCTATCCTGTCGGCGCCATGGCATAGTATGTGCATGGACTTGATCACAAGTTTGCCGGAGTCACATGGGTATGATGCCATCTTGTTGATGGTAGAGTGGTTTGCCAAGTTGGCACACATGGTGCCGATTGTGGGAACCGCCACCGCGTTGGAGACCGCATAGCCTTTTCTCAAAGGATGGTTGAGGCACCACGGGTTGCCAAGAGTGATTGTGTGCCATCAAGATCCAAAGTTCACAAGTGCATTTTCAATGCATTTCTCTAAGGAGGTTGTATTGAAACTAAGGTTTAGCACGGCCGTGTATTCCCAAATGGATGGGAAAACAAAGCGTGTGAATGGAGACTTGAAGCAATACTTGAGGAACTTGGTGGGGGCGGACCAAGGAGATTGGGCGGACTATGTGGGTCGAGCGGAGTGTAATTGCAATGTAGCCACGCACTTGGCTACCAAGGGGTGGTCTTTGGTGGTGGCTTATGGAGTGGATGCGCTCCAACCTATTAACCTAGCTCTCAAGGGGGCACATTCAACACTAGAGTTTAACCAAGATGGTGAGGACTTGGCCAAGGATGGTAAACAAGTCTTGGAGATGACCAAGTTGTTGGTGGAGAAAGCCCGAAGGTGCTACGGAGTGCTAGTAAATGCCGGAAGACGCGAAGTGGAGAATGAGGTGGGCCAAAAGGTGTTGTTGAATGTGAACAACTTCACTTAGCCGGAAGGCCTCACTCCAAAAGTTCATGTCCAAAATTGGAGCTTCGTTTTCCATTGTGGAACAAGTGTTCAAGGACATGTATAAGTTGGAATTACCGCCGGACATCAAAGTGCATCTGACTTTTCATGTCTCATTACGAAAGTCATTTTAGGACGACACCTTGTGGCCCGATCACAAGCAAGTGATTAGGCCACCTCCCGACCTTGTGGAGGTCATTTGGAACATGAGGTAAGAGGGCATCCTCAAGTGTAGGAAGCCCAAGTGAAAATGAAAGAAAATGTACAAAGGAGTACTTGGTGAAATGGTGAGGATACCATGAGAAAGAAGCCGTTTGGGTAGCGGCAAGAGACATGATGAACGCCAAGGAATTGGTAAAGCACTTTGAAGAAACTAAGGCTAGACATTCCAATAAAATGAAGCGTAGGCATTGATGAGGACATCAATCTCCTTTAGTGGGGGAGAGACCCTAGTAGCACACTTAGCTTCGAGGCTAATTGCTCCACAACATGAACTTGTTCTTTGGCTTGAGGGAATAAAGTCCAAACTTTAGTGGTGCAAAGAGAAAAGTACGAGATGAGGTCCTAGTCTTGTACTTGTGCTTGGTTAGTGGAAGAGGGGGAATAGACATGCCAAACTAGGTTGGGTAAGCCGAGTAATTGGGGCCATGGCTAGGAGGGGCCTTGGATAAAACCAAAAAACTTCTTAGCCGTCGGCTTGTCCGGGCGGGGACAAGGTGATGGCGCGTGCTCATAAAAGTGCTACCCGCGAGCTAACGAAAGTTGGCGCATGGGAGTCATGAACCCATGTCTCGAAAGAGCAAAGTGGGAACCGAGTCGGGCGGGACTTGGCATCACCCCCGTGCGATCGAGGCGTGGCTTAACAATGGAAAGCCATCTCGGAGTTGCAACCGAGACAACTTAGTGGAAGCGTTGAGGTCTCGCCTAGATGTGTCACGTCAGGCTAGTGGAGCCTAACGGGGGAGGCCCCAAAGGAGGGGCAACCCAAGTGAGTCCCAAAGTAGGTTGGTCTAGTATAGGTTAGGTCCTTGGATGAAAGATCCAAGGTCGCTAACGGACCACCTAGGAACGACACCTTTGGGACTATGCCAAATTTGAAGATGCATTGTGGGGGTCGCGCCCTAAGGTAAACACAATGCCGCACCATAGAGGATGGCAACTTGAGAATTGGTGTGCCGACTACGAGTATAGTCGATGAGGGCATCGACTCCGTTTGGTGGGGGTGAGTGTCGCGCACCTCTCCATGAGGAGTGCCCGAAACACCATGGGCACAAGGGGGACCCCGGAGTGACACCCGGGACTTGTGGCGCCGTTGGTGAGAGGGCCCAAGTGATCCTAGTGTGGGTGAGGGCCCCGGGCGTTGGGAACGCCTCCCACCCACGAAGACTAGGAGGCACAAGGGCAAGGCCATGAGCTATGCGTAGCTCATGGCGTGGCGATTCTAGAATGCTCAAGAACACCTCAATCGGAGGTGTGAGCTAGGAGTTATGGCCATTTGAGTGGGGCGCTGTCCCGGGACAGCGCCCTGGTGCAGCAGTGCCTGGGAGTGACTCCCGGGACTGCCAAGGTTCAAAGAGGCATAACGTCCTCATAACTTGCCCGAATGGGGCAAGTGAGGCGTTCATCGGCATCTACGTGAAATGTAGATGAAGATGGAGTGGTTGGTTGTTATGATCCAACATCAAACAAGGAAGTTATGATGGTCTGAAGCTGCTGGGGGGTTCTAGGCCCAGCAGCTAAAGGAAAATGTCCACTTCGCCCCAACTCTTGGTAGAGAGACAAGAGGTTGGTTGACGGTGGGGTAGGGGCCCCGCGTGAAGTCCTAGAGGCTTATATGGGTGAGGTGGTGTGGCCTCACCCACCCGAGGCCGAACGGCAAGGCCTCCATGGGCTTTGGCCTATTGTGAGGCCATAGTTGCCTAGTATGCTTCGGGTTGTTGTAGTGTTGCTCCGGCAACGCGATGATCAACATAGGATTGGACTTCCATGGATGGAAGTCCACATTGGGGAAATGGGTTACCGATGAAGGGGTGAATCCCGAAAGCAAAGTAGGAGGGTTGGTTCCCTCCTATGAACTATTGGTCCGGGGTAAGAGGAGCTATCCATTAGCATGGCGGAATGCGAATGGTTAGCGCTCGTAACCTTTGCTAGAAACGAAAATTGGCAAGATTGTTAAGGGACCTAGCAAGGGTTGCGACAAATGAGGCCAACTACACACATATAAAGTGAGCACGTGAAATCTCAAAATAGAGCCGAGGCTTGAAAGTGTTAGTTTCTAAGTTGAAATGAGGCCATTTAGGGACCTCCAAAAAAGGTTTCGGTACCGAACCCCATATATTGGACAGCCACATAATATGAGAACCTGAAATCTAAGCCTAGAGCCCACCTTCAAATTCTACATTCTAACTTGAAATGAGGCCAACTACACACATATAAAGTGAGCACTTGAAATCTCAAAGTAGAGCTGAGGCTTGAAAGTGTTAGTTTCTAAATTCAAATGAGGCCACCTAGGGACCTCCAAAAAAAGGTTTCGGTCCCGAACCCCATATACTGGACAACCTAGGGACCGCCAAATGAAGGTTTCGGTCCCGAACCCCATATATTGGACAGCCTAGGGACCTCCCGATGAAGGTTTCGGTCCCGAACCCCATATATTGGACAGCCACATAATCTGAGAACCTGAAATCTAAGCCTAGAGCCCATCCTCAAATTCTACATTCTAACTTGAAATGAGGCCAACTACACACATATAAAGTGAGCATTTGAAATCTCAAAGTAGAGCCGAGGCCTGAAAGTGTTAGTTTCTAAGTTCAAATGAGGCCACCCAGGGACCTCCAAAGGAAGGTTTCGGTCCCGAACCCCATATATTAGACAGCCACATAATATGAGAACCTGAAATCTAAGCCTAGAGCCCATCCTCAAATTCTACATTCTAACTTGAAATGAGGCCAACTACACATATATAAAGTGAGCACCCGAAATATCAAACTAGAGCCGAGGCTTGAAAGCTTTAGATTATAACCTGAAATGAGGCCAACTAGACTTATATAAAGTGAGCACTTGAAATCTGAACCTAGAGCCGAGGCTTCAAAGCTTAAGACTCTAACCTGAAATGAGGCCAACTAGACTTATATAAAGTGAGCACCTGTAATTTGAACCTTGAAGCGGAGATCTCAGGGTGTGACCCTCTAGACCTCAAAAGGAAGGTTTCGGTCCCGAAACCCTTATATTGGACATCCACATAAAGTGATAACCTGAAATCTAAGCCTGTAGGACACTTTCAAAGAGTTAGATTCTAACCTGAAATGAGGCCAACTAAAACAACATAGAGTGAGAACCTGAAATCTTAGCCTATAGCCCACCTTCAAATTCAAGATTCTAACCTGAAATGAGGCCAACAAGACATATATAAAGTGAGCACCCGAAATCTCAAAGTGGAGCCGAGGCTTCAAAGTGTTAGTTTCTAAGTTGAAATGAGGCCACCCAGGGACCTCCAAAGGAAGGTTTCGGTCCCGAACCCCTTATATTGGACAGCCACATAATATGAGAACCTGAAATCTAAGCCTAGAGCCCAGCTTCAAATACTACATTCTAACTTGAAATGAGGCCAACTACACATATATAAAGTGAGCACGTGAAATCTCAAAGTAGAGCCGAGGCTTGAAAGTGTTAGTTTCTAAGTTGAAATGAGGCCATTTAGGGACCTCCAAAAAAGGTTTCGGTACCGAACCCCATATATTGGACAGCCACATAATGTGAGAACCTGAAATCTGAGCCTATAGCCCTCCTTCAAAGTGTTAGATTCCAACCTGAAATGAGGCCAACTAGACATATATAAAGTGAGCACTTGAAATCTCAAAGTAGAGCCGTGGCTTCAAAGTCTTAGATTCTAACCTGAAATGAGGCCAACTAGACTTATATAAAGTGAGCACCTGTAATTTGAACCTTGAAGCCGAGATCTCAGGGTGTGACCCTCTAGACCTCAAAAGGAAGGTTTCGGTCCCGAAACCCATATATTGGACATCCACATAAAGTGATAACCTGATATCAAAGCCTATATGCCACTTTCAAAAACTTAGATTCTAACCCGAAATGAGGCCAACTAAAACAACATAGAGTGATCACCAAAAATCTGAACCTAGAGCCGAGGCCTCTAGTTGTAAGATTCCAACCTGAAATGAGGCCAACTAGACATATATAAAGTGAGCACTTGAAATCTCAAACTAGAGCCGAGGCTTCAAAGTGTTAGATTCTAACCTGAAATGAGGCCAACTAGACATATATAAAGTTAGCACCCGAAATCTCAACCTAGAGCCGAGGTTTTGAATTGTTTGATTCTAACCTGAAATGTGGCCAACCAGACATATATAAAATGAGCACTTGAAATCTCAAAGTGGAGCCGAGGCTTCAAAGTGTTAGTTTCTAACCTGAAATGAGGCCATTTAGGGACCTCCAAATAAAGGTTTCGGTCCCGAAACCCATATATTGGACATCCACATAAAGTGATAACCTGATATCTAAGCCTATATGCCACTTTCAAAAACTTAGATTCTAACCTGAAATGAGGCCAACTAAGACAACATAGAGTGATCACCTAAAATCTGAACCTAGAGACGAGGCCTCTAATTGTAAGATTCCAACCTGAAATGAGGCCAACTAGACAAATATAAAGTGAGCACTTGAAATCTCAAACTAGAGCCGAGGCTTCAAAGTGTTAGATTCTAACCTAAAATGAGGCCAACTAGACATATATAAAGTTAGCACCCAAAATCTCAACCTAGAGCCGAGGTTTTGAATTGTTTGATTCTAACCTGAAATGTGGCCAACTAGACATATATAAAATGAGCACTTGAAATCTGAACCTAGAGCCGAGGCTTCAAATTGGTTGATTCTGACCTGAAATGTGGCCAACTAGACTTATGTAAAGTGAGCACCCGATATATGAACTTAGAGCAGAGGCTTCAAATTGTTAGATTATAACCTGAAATGAGGCCAACTACATATATATAAAGTGAGCTCCTGTAATTTGAACCTTGAAGCCGAGGCTTCAAAATGTGACCCTCTTGACCTCAAAATGAAGGTTTCGGTCCCGAAACCCATGTATTGGACAGCCACATAATGTGAGAACCTCATATCTAAGCCTATAGGCCACTTTCAAAGACTTAGATTCTAACCTGAAATGAGGCCAACTAAAACAACATAGAGTGAGAACCTGAAATCTTAGCCTATAGCCAACCTTCAAATTCTAGATTCTAACCTGAAATGAGGCCAACTAAAACAACGTAAAGTGAGCACCTTAAATCTGAACCTAGAGCCGAGGCCTTTAATTGTTAGATTCTAACCTGAAATGAGGCCAACTAGACATGTATAAAGCGAGCACCTGAAATCTCAAAGTAGAGCCGAGGTTTCAAAGTGTTAGATTCTAACATGAAATGAGGCCAACTAGACATATATAAAGTTAGCACCCGAAATCTCAACCTAGAGCCAAGGCTTCAAAGTGTTCGATTCTAACCTGAAATGAGGCCAACTAGAACAACATAAAGTGAGAGCACTTGAAATCTGAACCTAGAGCCTCGGCTTCAAAGCTTTAGATTATAACCTGAAATGAGGCCAACTAGATATATATATAAAGTGAGCACCTGTAATTTGAACCTTGAAGCCGAGGCTTCAGGGTGTGACCCTCTAGACCTCAAAAGGAAGGTTTCAGTCCCGAAACCCATATATTGGACACCCACATAAAGTGAGAACCTGATATCTAAGCCTATAGGCCACTTTCAAAGACTTAGATTCTAACCTGAAATGAGGCCAACTAAAACAACATAAAGTGAGCACCTTTAATCTGAACCTAGAGCCGAGGCCTCTAATTGTTAGATTCTAACCTGAAATGAGGCCAACTAGATATATATAAAGCGAGCACCTGAAATCTCAAAGTAGATCCGAGGCTTCAAAGTGTTATATTCTAACCTGAAATGAGGCCAACTAGACTTATATAAAGTGACCACTTGAAATCTCAAACTAGAACCGAGGCTTCAAAGTGTTAGATTCTAACCTGAAATGAGGCCAACTAGACTTATATAAAGTGAGCACCTGAAATCTGAACCTAGAGCCAAGGCTCAAATTGTTAGATTCTAACCTGAAATGAGGCCAACTAAACATATATAAAATGAGCACTTGAAATCTGAACCTAGAGCCGAGGCTTCAAAGTGTTAGATTCTAACCTGAAATGAGGTCAACTAGATATATATAAAGTGAGCACCTTTAATTTGAACCTTGAAGCCGAGGCTTCAGGGTGTGACCCTCTTGACCTGAAAATGAAGGATTCGGTCCCGAAATCCATATATTGGACAGCCACATAATGTGAGAACTTGAAATCTAAACCGAAAGCCACTTTCAAAGAGTTAGATTCTAACCTGAAATGAGGCTAGCTAAAATAACATAAAGTGAGCACCTGAAATCTGAACTTAGAGCCGAGGCCTCTAATTGTTAGATTCTAACCTGAAATGAGGCCAACTAGACATTTATAAAGTGAGCACCCGAAATATGAATTTAGAGTTGAGGCTTCATATTGTTAGATTCTAACCTGAAATGAGGCCATGTAGACATATATAAAGTGAGCACTTGAAATATGAATTTAGAGCCGAGGCTTCATATTGTTAGATTCTAACCTGAAATGAGGCCACGTAGACATATATAAAGTGAGCACTTCAAATATGAATTTAGAGCCAAGGCTTCATATTGTTAGATTCTAACCTGAAATGAGGCCACGTAGACATATATAAAGTGAGCACTTGAAATCTGAACTTAGAGCCGAGGCTTCAAAGTGTTAGATTCTAACCTGAAATGAAGCCAACTAGACTTATATAAAGTGATATCTGGGTGTGCTTGTTTATTGACCAGCATTCCAAAAGCAAAGTGCGATTCTACAAGGGGACTACCGGTGTCCAACCCTGTCTGGACTTGATACTTGCAGATATCCCAGAGGGCTTGCCCGTTCCAGGGATCTCCAACCCACCAACGTCGATACCTGCGTGGAATCAAGAAACTCACGAGTGGCTTCAGCCAATCTTTGATTTTGCAGATAACCACTTGCATGATGCCAGAGCCATCATTTTATTTCACCCTTTTCGAATGACTACAAAAGCCATGATTATCGGATATTGTGAGTGTTTCGGTTTTCAAGTTCGGAAGGAGTGGTGGGGTATGAACCGCCTTCACCTGACGTCGCCGATTAATCAGGGTGTCACTGTAAGTTAATTCTCTAATTTAATTTACTCTGAATTTATTTAACAATTTTAAAACTTTGTTTGACACGAATGCTACATATTGATTTTCTCATATTGTTGGTTCATTGTTCTCAGTTGAGAAGTTCATTATTTTGGGACCATGGCAGACTATGCGTTTCGGTATTACATTGGTGGTGAGGACCATGCCTGGCAAGCCTGCTTCCAAATTCTCATTTCAGCCTGTTCCCGCTCTTGACCGACACAGGGTAGATGTATCAAGAGATGATATTCTACAAAACCTCGTCTCTCGTGAGGATCAACTCATGAATGGACCCACCCCGTGGCGAGGTCCAAGAGAGAAGTCTACTCTTTTAATGCAGATGTTAATTCAGAGTTCTACCTCCCCTGGGGATGTTGTTTTAGACTGCACTGCTGCTACGGGTATGTTAATTCAATCTTCCATATGACATCTTTAACTGTTTGTTGTTAGTTCCAGAGAAATCACACTAATTTTATTGTCATTCTTTTTATTGTAGGATCTTCCATCCATGCGTGCCGCAACGTCGAGCGTCACATTGTGGCATTGGAGGCTGATGAGGCCATTTTCCATGCCGTACTTGAACCCTTGATTCGTTCGAGTGTTGCTCCAGAGGTCACTTCTAGAGCAACGGCAATTAGTGAGGACCCCGAGGGCGATGTACTTGTGGTCCCCAGAATTGTGAAGAGGTCTCGATTCAATAAGTGAGTTTGTTGAACATTTTATCATACATTTGTTTTACTTTTGAGCGTTGTTGTATCTAATATGGAGCCCTAACCATGGTGCTTTTGGAAACTGCAGATATGGACCAATGAGCTATCCTAGTCACCGCCCTTTCTTTTGTGACCCTACGTTTTATCCAAGTCCTCCAAAAACTTGGGATCTTCCTTCCTACACAAATGACACTACAATTGAATTAGCTAGTGGATTTTATCGTACTGTTATTCCTAAATCTTATCCAGGTAGATGTATTGAATTCTGTGATAATGAAGCTCTAGAGTCTGATCGTGAAGACTCCTCGGATGGGAGCTGAGTTTTTTCATTGTATTGACTACCATTGTTTGAAACTTGGCATTCAAGTGTCTTTACTAATATCTCTGCATGAGTATGTTCAACAATGATATGAGGTGCACACCTATATTACACAATGGTCTACAAGTTCGCTAAAGTGTGCACCAACGACACTAAACCAGAAACCAATGATTTGATGTCAAATGTATGGTGTCAGTTTGAATGTAGCTAAGCATGAAACCCAAACATGGCATGCCCACTTTGAACCGGTAACCATAAACTTGAATTCAAGTCAAACATAAAACCCCTAGGCCTTGTCCAAAGTGGCCATGCCGAGACCGAACATGAAATCTAAGTCATTGGGCATGTCGAGACCCAAATTGAGACCATTGATTTGAGGTCAAATTTATGGAGTCGGGTTGAATGTAGCTAAACATGAAACCCAAACATGGCATGCCTTCATTCAACCTGAAACCATAAACTTGACCTCAAATCAAACAGCAAACCCCAAGGCCAACAGACCTCGGATCCGAGGCCTTCTGCAAAGTAGCCCCTCCACTTGTAATGCCAAGACCCACCAAAAAACCACCAACTTTAAAACACAATCAGAATTTAGGGGCTCAAGCCATGAGGCCTCGGATCCTAGGCCTTCTCCAAGTGGGACTTAGTCCACCTCAAATGACAACCTGTAACCATCCGAGACCCATTCCCAACCTACAAATTAAACCTTATACCCAATTTGAAATGATACCGCAGCCATGAGGCCTCGGATCCGAGGCCTTCTCCAAGTGGGATTTAGTCCACCTCAAATGACAACATGTAACCATCCGAGACCCATTCCCAACCTACAAACCTTGTAATAGAAGGTGGAAGCAAATACAGTATAGGTTCCTCCACCACGGATATAGGTTCTTTTTGTCAATAAATTTGGGAAATATTCTTGAAATATGTGCAAAATCCACGGTCATAAGGGTCCTAACTTTCTTTAAAGTGGAGTTTTAAATTTTGATTTTCTGCTCACGAGATCTGCTCACCGCTCACCGCTCACATCGTAGCATTCCTGTACATAAGCCCCCAAACTTGGTCGTAGCAAACAAAGTGCTTGATGCGGCAAACAATCCCCAACTCCCAACCATGTTCAAGATGTTACCAAGAATGGGATATGATTGAGGTATGAGGGGAAGCAATTTCCTTCTCTTCTCTACTCAAATTAACGCCAATGCAAATAGAGAGAGAGAAGAAACGCTGACCCTTGATAGGATCAGCGTGATTGAAATGCCCGTTCGACCCACCCCCAATGCAAATACATTATTATTAATGTCAATATTATAACCAATAGAGACATTAATGATGACATGGCTATGATTTGAATATCAATCCTACATTGTTACACTCATAAATTCTTCCCAGCTCTTGACAAAATTGAAATTTTATCCAAGCCAAAATAATTTGTGCCATCTTGGACAATTAAGTGACTTAGCACATGGACCTATCATGACTAATTATATCCAAAGAACACTAGAATCTAGGGGATTTAATGTCATATTTGTTTGTTAACTTTGTGACATTGTTAGTTTCCAGTGAGAGAATGTCATATTTATGACATTATTGTGCTCAATAAGTCGACATTAACGTAGTCAAAACACATGAGTGAAATTAACATTAGTTATGCTAAAGATGAAATGATCCACACACGAATGACAGCACACAATGCAGAATCACCCACGTGTCACACGGAAGATCATGGATGAAGGCTCGCTTGACATGATTCAAGCTCTTTCAGGAGAATTTAAAGCCTCCAAAGACGATGGGCTAATGACTCATGCATGACAATTATCTCAGGTTTATCACATAGATGAATAAATTACAATAGGGGGCAAGCAAGGGCAGAATTCCTTGAATCAGCTATGCTGATAGTGTTGTAGTATATACCTCCAGAACAACTTCTAGTAGTTGTGTTCATACGAGTCCCACATTGCATAAAACTCTTCATTAAAAGGTAACAATCTATACACAAAGGAAGGTGTGGTGGTGGGAGTGGCCGATGCCCTGCTGCTCTTCACCAATGTATTGCCGCTCTTCATCAATTCCATGTTGTTCTTCACCGTTGCCCACTGTTCTAGATAGGTGGACAACACATGAAAATGAGTGTCATATGCATAGGTGCAAAGTGTGGCACATGCCTACACAAAATACGTGGTCAATGATGAGGTCATCGCTTGACCATTCTTTCCTGTTGCCCATCATTCCAAGCATGATCATTTAAAAATATTGAGTAGATAGTGTGGGGATGGCCTAGAAGTCGGGACATGAATTTGTATGCACATGTGCAACATGTTAGGATGGGACATCATGGACCAATAGAATTAACCTATATGCAAAGAACTCTTCCTCGTGAAGCCAATAGTCTTATGTATCCATCTATCTAGTACAAAAACGCAAGGCTCCTTGGTTTGGCAACCAAAGACAGGGGGGTCTTCAACGACACTGCAATTCCAGACGTTTCGTTCATGTCAACGTCTTTTGCAGTTTGGCTGTCTCCAGGAAGAGTCCAGTTGAAACTATGCAGAAGGTGCGCAATCACCACAAAGACCAACTGATAGGCAGACGCATAGGCTGGACACATGCGTCGTCCAGCACCAAACGGCATGAGCTCGTAGGAACTAAAGATCGCAGTTGCGTCCACGTTGCAATGTCGATCGTCCATGAACCGGTTTACATTGAACGTGTCTGGGTCTTCATACACGCTCGGGTCACGCTGAATGGCAAAAATGTTGAATATAAGCCGTGTGCGCGCGGGGATTTTGTAACCCAACACCTCGCAAGCTTGGGTTGACAGATGAGGAACGGACAAAGCCACAACAGGATGCATGCGAAAGACTTCCTTGGTGATGGCTTGCAGGTATGGGAGGTTGGAAATGTCTGATTCTTGCACAAGTCGGTCAGTGCCCACCACCATGTCCAACTCTCTCTGTGCTTGTTCCATCACATCTGGTTGCAAAACGAGCTCTGCCATTGCCCACTCTACTGTGTTCGAAGTGGTGTCCGTAACACCAATGGTTATGTCCTGTACCAATCACCCCATGCAAATCGATTTTAGAAGCATCGTCAATCCTTAGCCAATTAAGTATCAAATAATATTCGATGTTTTGGGGCCAGTTCTTACTGAGCCATGCAGCGGCGAGGCGGGAACTTGGTCCCACATTACAACTGGTAACATGTTTCCAAACGTGTTGATTATTGGATGTAGTCGAAATCTAGAGCCTCATTGCTGCTATAATAACTAGTTTAGCAAGAGAAGAAAAATGAATAAATATGACCTAGAACCTTTACTCCGACGGACCACTAAAAAACTAACATGTATTAAGGAACACGGCTCCAAAAACCAACTATGTAAGTGCTCTCACCAACATGGCAAACTCTTGGCAATGGCTTACTAGAGTAAGTCTAATACCCACTAGGATGTTTACTTCTTTTCCTATCTTCCAATTGTACCTTATAAGAACGTATATTGAACCTTCATCCACAATGAATCAGTTTACACAGATGCCACGAATCCCAAACTGTTAAGGATACCGATAACTCTTATACATTGGTGCTATCAGTACTGGCACGAAAAACATATATTAATTGGGATGTGGCAGATCGTTACCATGAGTAAGGAGACGAGCTCTTGGTCCGAAAGTGGCTCCCCGTTGTCCTGAGGCGATGCCAACAACAAATCAACAAAGTCTGGCACGTAATTTGTAAGGTCTTCTTTGTGAAGCTGCTGCCTTTCCTTGGCACGCTCCTTGTGCTTCTCCACTTCAAACATCCTGCCTGCCACTTCCTTTCGGAAGATGGTGAATTCCTTCAGCACTGAGTAAAGCCCTTGCAATCTTGGGACGAAGCTCAACCATGGCACGTAGTCGCTTATAACAAACTTAGATATCAAAGAAAGGTGTCTATCAACCACTCGCTCTAGATCTTCCTTCTCTTGCTCATCCTTCACCTCAGCTCCAAAATACCTATATATCCAAGATTCACAGTCCATGTAAGGTAGCTGTGCCTAATTCCAAACTAGAAACTTATTTGGCCACCTTGAGTATATCCGAATGGTGTGTGGTTAGGTGAGGATCCAAGAATGGACATCAAATAGACGTGTGTTCCAAAGAGATTGGACTACTTGATCAAATTGTGTTAAGTATTTTAGGTTTCATAGTCAACATGATTGGGGGAACCTATATGATCACTTAACAAGCACATGAATCTTCACTTAGATGATGAATAAATTGATATTCATATGAGCTCCATGAATTAGGAGGCAAATGATTATGGACATGTTCAGATTTGCAAATCATCCAACACTAAATTGTGAGGTTCATATCTTACTAGAATCCAATGCAAAGAGAAAAGAATTTGTATTAGGCACATCTACCAAAATCATTTGCTTGGTTGATGTAGGATAATAAGCAGCAACAAAGTTTTAAAAAATTCATATCTAAAGAAATTCATATTTTGCAAGCAATGTATGTGAATTGTCAATACCACTTATCATTACTAAACTCTCCCAACTTGCTCTATGCGCCCATGAAAGGAATTGTCCTAGCTTTTTATCTTTGAGGTCGTCCTAGGACCAACACCCATATTACATGTTGAGTTTGGTAGGAAGCTACACCAAATAGTCCTATTAGTGTGGGTGAAAAACTAGTGTGGGCCACACTAATTTATGGTTAAGGTGGAATTAATGTAGGACCATGATCATGGGTCTTCCCTTAAGTCTTCATGAAGGTTTCCGACCAACTATACATTGAATATTACTTGTAGGAAAACAAAGTAGCACAAAATAAAATAATCACCCACATGAATTTCCTAGGAAAGATACTTATTGGGACTCACGATAATTTTCTACTAGAACTTAACGTGGGTTGAAAGTTAATGTGTGAAAATGTATAAATAAATCATTTTGGATGACAGCCGGAGGTTTTTAGTTGCGGTTCTTGGACAAATGAAAATCAAAAACCTCCGGATGCCAACCAAAAGTATTTATTTACACATTTTCTCACCATGAATTGCAACGGACAAGTTACAATGAGTGATTGTAATGAACAAGTTTTCTTCTAATGCCAGTTGCAAGATTGGAAGGACACCATGATGGGAAGGTGAGACCAACATGAGAAAAGATTGTGTCCTAGGCAGCAACCGATGGCTAGGACATGCTAAGGCTGGTTCTTGGAAAGGATCCAAAACATTCATTTAAATGTTCAAATTATAGGATTGCTCAGAGAATGAAACACAACATGATTTATGAAACCTTGCAAGGGATCTCCCTTTTTCTATTCTTGCTTCAATTACGTATCTCCAGGATTTCTCATGCATTAATGCTAAGCAAGCTCTTATTAGTCAAAATCTCATTGTTACCTATCTTCACACATGAAGCCTTCTTGCAATTACCCAAAGTCCATTCAAGAGATGTGCCCCAATTGGAATAGTTCTTAGGTCATCCTGGTAACTTGCGAATTTGTCGATTTGCGCAAGGAGACAACTAAGTACACTATTCAAGAATGTTTCTTGTTCCGTATTGTCATGGAACTAAACAACTTGACTATAATCTTACATTTTCTTTAGTGGAGATGGCTTTCCTTGATGAACATAAAATTGTCAAGCTGCTCATAGGACCACCCCAAAATGTGGAACTCAAAGTCATTACACCAAGAATAAAAGGACGAAATTCATATGCATTTATTTTGGATTTACAAATTTATGCCTACTCAAAATATGCTAGCTTCCCTAGAGTACCCCTTTTAGGAATTTAGATTCGCCTACCCTGGTCCTAACAATGTTGTGAAAGAGGCAATCAAATCACAACTTTATCTAAGATAGATGTGCTTAATTCGATTATTTCTTTGAATTTGGACACCTATTTTTGAGTGGTACATCGTGGTTAAGTGTGGCTCCAAGAATGGATATGAATAAGACATGCTTTAATTTTTAAAAAGATTGGACTACATAGTCAAAACATGATAATCATTCTATGCTCAACAACAACATGATTGGGAGGGACTTATATGACCATTTATTAGTGAGCACGAGAATCTTCACATTAATAATAAATTAGATATTCATAATATGAGCTCCAGAAATCATGAGGAAAGCGGCCACGGCCTTGATTTAGATTTGGCAACCATCACAGACCCGTCTACCTGAGCTTAAGTGGGCGGTCGTCCAAATTCAACAACACTTACCTCTTGTTAATTGACATCCTGGTGAGGTTGTTGGCAGCCATGGGGTACAACCTAGGTTTTAGAGTAAAGGGGGCTCCCTTCTTGGAGTCTTGTAAGAGACCCCTCACCAGGTCTCGAACCTCCTCTGTTCGAATTCCCTGGTATGACGCTTGCCGTTTATGAGAAAATAGTTCCATGTTGCACAGTTTGCGTAGTTTCCGCCAATTTGGTCCATCAGAAGCCGCGACCATGCTTCCTGGGCAAAATGTCGAAAACAAAGTTTCTGGACGTGATAAGAAATCCACGTCATTTTTTTGGAATACCTCCTTGGCCACGGCTGCAGTTGACACCACAAGGCATGGCTGGGTCCCTACAAGCAGAAAGAGAATTTCAGTGAAACCCATGGACAAGGAGAACCGACAACGGCCCGTTGCAGATGAACCAGTTGAGTTCGAGATGTAACTGGTTAAAGTTCAAGACGTCAGGAGAACTGCCCATCATTGTAGAGCTATTTAAAGAAGATTATACCTCAAACTAATAAAAAGAATGAGATTCGGGTGAAGAAATGTCACTAAATATTATTCGAATGGAACAGCTAATAGCAGTTAAATAATGTCATGATACTTGAACATAATCATAAAAAAAGACGATACCAAAACAACAATGGTTCTCACCAACAACTGCATGACACATCGCACCATAACGATCATCAGTATCTTAATTTTATAAAAGCAATTGTGATCAAATGGATCCTAGCCAAGAAGAAGTCTATTGAGATTGCAAGGTCGCACCCAACCGAAGATACATGAGGCCCCCAAACTTGGCCGCCAGCAAACGAAGGGCTCGATGCGGGAGCCCGTCCCTCCCAGCCATGTCAAAAATATTACCTACAATGGGATACGGCCAAGGCCCTGGGGGAAGCAGTTCCCTTCTCTTCCGCTCAAGAAAATGCCAATGCACATTCATTACTATCAGCATCAATATTATACACATCAATGCGGACATGGCTAGGGTCTGAATATCACTCCCAGATCGCTGCACCCACAAATTCATCCCAACTCTTGACAGGATTGAAATTCTGTCGGAGCCAGAAGAATACGTGCCATCTTGGACAATCAAGTGACTATCGCCTCGGCCTTGCAAGTCTTCTTCCATCGAAACTCGCCGCCTTTGAAGTAGTTTTACCAAAGATGAGCCGATCCTCACACAAATGACTCAGAGACGTATACTATCTATTTCCGAACACGAAGCTACAGTGGTTCGAAGTCATGCCAAGGAAATGATGTAATTCTGTCAGGATCTTCAATATATAGAGCATGAACTTATATGTTGTGTGCATGAGGTTGCTGCGACATAGAAAATTACATGGGCTGGATACCCACGTCTCCAGCAACATCATTCGATACCTTGGGAAGCTTTAAAAGCTTGACAGATGATGGGCTACGTACACAAGCGTGAAATTCACGTCACTTTTCTCAGGCAGATTGTGGGACCAGCGAATCACATGTAATGATAGTCCACATATGGCTTACTCATGTTGTTTAGGAAGATTTTATGACTAAAGAAGTAAGTTGAGATTAGGGTGCGAATAAGGTTTAAATGCACATGAAGGAATATAACATAGAATTAAATATAATATCTAGTATTTGAGGTCATCATTTCTACAAGCAAGTGATTAGGCCACCTCCCGACCTTGTGGAGGTCATTTGGAACATGAGGTAAGAGGGCACCTCAAGTGTAGGAAGCCCAAGTGAAAATATATATATATATATATATATATAATATAATATTTTTTACAAAGGAGTACTTGGTGAAATGGTGAGGATACCATGAAAAAAAAAACCTCTTGGGTAGCGGCAAGAGACATGGTGAACGTCAACGAATCGGTGAAGCACTTTGGAAAAACTAGGAATAATGATTCCAATAAAAAGAAGCGTAGGCATTGATGAGGACCTAAATCTCCTTTATGGGGAAAAGCTAACTTTGGAAAAGCTTCGAGGCAATGCCATCAACAATATGTACTTGTTCTTTGGCTTAAGGCAATAAAGTTCAACTTTAGTGATGCAAAGAAAAAAGCATGAGATGAGGTCCTTGTCGCACACCTCTCACTATGCCAAATACAGGCTTTTTTTACTAGAGCAAGTTGACCGAGCTCGACTAACTAGTCACATGATGACTACAACTAGTAAAAATAGATTCCAAGAAGATTCCCAGTCAAGTTGTAGTAAAAAATAAGAGGACCTCAAGGGGGCGAACTTCGGGAACAAAATTTTACTCATTGGGTACGACCATGGTGACCAATTTGACTAGTTTTAGTCCAATTTGACTACATCAGGCGACGTCTCAAAAGGCCAGACTATAATCTCTCTTCATTGTTATCTGGCTCTACCTCTCTTTCTTGTAGTGTTGCATGAACGTCCTCAGCTTCTAGTACTGCGCAGCCTTCTAGCACCGGTGCGCCAGGTTCCACATCTTCGTTTAAAATATTAGATCTCAATCCTTGGTGGTCTTCATCTCTGCCTACATGTAAACTAAGTGGTTCGGGTCTTCTCTCAGATGTAGACGCCACTCTTGCACCTCGAGCTTCTTTCCTCAGCACAACTTTCCATTCGGGATTCTCCACATCGTCCACAAAAAAGACTTGTTGCACATGGAGGGGAAATGCAAATGAGTCTGCTGAATACGGTATGACACGATCGAATTTGATCAATGTGAAGCCGTAGTCGTCACGTTTCATTGTTGCTCCGACGCCACGGAGGTTGGCTCTCACCCATGTGCAATACAAAACTATCAACTCAAACTCTCCATAGTCTACCCCTATTATTTCTTCCACCCATCCTATGTATTCTAAATTTGCTGTCCGTACATTTCTAGAACTGCTGCTCGCACGACATGCTTGCAAAAAGGTCGCAGCCACACCACTATCACATGTATTCATGTTTGATTCTATGCTACGAACCCTTATGTGGTTGCCATACGCATACATTGACTTGTAGGACTTGGCGTTCCTTGAGGGCGGCATTAGCAATGCTTGAACGTCCATGGATACATCAGTCCCTTGGTTGATCTCATCTTGCACTACAATAGGAAACCAGGTTGTAAAGGCCTCCTCTTCCATGCTGCTTGGGTACTCCAATCTCCTACCCCGCTGTTGACGTCGCATGTCTTCCCTTGACCTCTTCCTTCGGGTCATTTCTGTAGCGTGCCGTCTGCACCAGACACTCACATTTTGTAGTCGTTAATTACTTCAAATCCCACGACATTGTGATTAAAGCTTAATGATGCAATGACTGAAAATAGTCATCCAAATAGCTATGATGACTCCATTTAGTCAAATGAAGCATATCTAGTACTGCATTTAGTCATATGAAGCATATTTGGTACTGCATTTAGTCAGATTATGAATGTTTATGACTATCGTTACTAGTTAACAATGTAGTCACAGGAGCAACAACACAAAGTGCGTGGATTTACTCTCTGTAAACTTGCAATGGCTCCGCATTGTTCAGCACAAACTCATGGATCCAAAACCGTAATTCGTCTGGCAACAACCTATGCCGCCCATTTCCTTCCATGACCTCGCTATTCATTGCAGGTTCTTCTTTGTCGTCCCACACACGACGCTCACTTTCACAACAATGTTGCATATATTCAGTACAAAACCCCACTGCTTCATCCATGATGTAGCCTTGTGCCATAGAGCCTTCAGGATTGCTTCGAAGACGCACATATCCTTTCAGAGTTTTCAGGTACCGTTCCATCGGGTACATCCACCGGGTGTGCACTGGTCCGCAAATGTCTAACTGTTGTACCAAATGAATAGGCAAGTGGGACATGACATCAAAGAATGCTGGTGGGAAGACCCTTTCCAACATACACATAGTCACGGCTGTCTCATTGAACAAATCAGTCATGCTTGAAGGGTCCACCGACTTCACGCACAAACGGGCAAAGACGCGGCATATCCGAATAATGGCAATTCGGACATCCTTTGGTAAAAGCGTTCGTAAGCACAATGGCAAGATTTGTTGCATTAGAATGTGGTAGTCGTGACTCTTCATTCCTCTTAACTCTCCATCTCCTGTGATTCTTTGAGACAGTTGGCCCACGTAATTGCTAGGAGTCTTCAATCCACGGATGATATTTATAAACACAACCTTCTCTGCTCTTGATAGAATATACGGAGCTCTTGGTATCAACAACGTTCCCTTAGCACCACCAGAAATTGCGTGCAATTCCGGCCTTATGTTTGCTTCCGCTAGATCCATCCGTACTTTGAGGTTATCCTTTAAACCCCAAATTGTCTTCATGATGTTCTCACATAAGTTCTTTTCACAGTGCATTGCATCAAGCACATGCCTTATCGCAAGAGACTGCATACAAACAATGGCTCCCATTAGTGGAAATATATCTGTACTCTTCCTCATCATATCGTATACACTATTATATTAGCGAGCACTATGTGTAGTCAATCATATTTGACTGTAGTCAACTTTGCATGGATGTGACTGTAATTTGACTGCCAGTAGTCCTCCAAACCAAGCTGCAAAGCTCTCAGTTTTCCTTTGACTATTGCTAGTCTTATGTTAAGTCGTGAGGGTTTCACACAGAAATTGAATCTATACACTCACCTGCCAGTATGGAAGTGCAAAAAATGCAGACAATCTCTTCACGCCTGTGTCATGTACTGGATCATTAACACCTCCTGGTCTGTTTCGTGGGGAGTCAGCCAACCAGTTTTCCCTCCTCATCGCATAACGGACTACGTCACGGCCACTTAGCTGTCTTGGTGGTGGACGGGTCTCCTGTGATCCATCAAAAGCTCTCTGCAATCTTCGATATGGATGGGTTCGGTTCAAGAAGCGACGATGTCCTAAATATACATTCTTCGTTAACGCAACTGAACGTCGGGTTGTTACACTAGGACCGCATTCGGTGCACCCTTTGTACCCCTTTGTCACTTGCCCTGACACTAATCCATATGCCGGGAAGTCATGAATGCACCACATGAGGATGGCCTTCAACGTGAAATTCCTATTCACCCTCTCCGCAGATGCGTCTACTGCATCAATGCCTTCCCAAAGTTGCTTCAATTCCTCAATCAAAGGAGCAAGGTACACGTCCACATTTTCACATGTCACGCTCTCTTTCCCAGGAATGAGAAGGGCCAACATTAAGAAAAACCGCTTTGTCACCAACCATGGTGGCAAATTGTAGTTCAGTAGCACAACTGGCCAAGTGGAGTGGCTTAGGGATTGGTTGGAGAACGGATTCACACCGTCTAGAGCAAGTCCGAGTCGTATGTTCCTTTCTTCCAACGCAAACCCTGGATATACGGAGTCAATGTGTTTCCATGCCTTCGAGTCCGGAACGCACTCCACATTGCCACAACGGTCCTTCCGTTCGGTATGCCACTTATTTAATTTTGCAAGAGATGTACACCGATACATCCTTCGCAGCCGTGGTATAAGTGGAAAATGCCGCAAAACTTTCATTGGTGTCCTGCTTGACTCCGATTTGTACCTCAATTGTCCACACTTTGGACAATTCATTGCGCCTTCTAGCTCCTTTCGGAATAAACAACACCCATTTACACAGGCATGTATAGAGACAAATGATAATCCGAGTTGTCTTAGATACTTGCGAGCTTCATAGTAAGACTTCGGAAGAGTGTTTTTGACAGGTAGTAGCTCCGAAATCAACTTCAGCAATTCTGTAGCGCATGCATTGGATACTCCAAAAACGGCAAAGCAATTGAGAAGGAGAATGACTGCAACTACTCGGCTTGTTTTGCTTCCCTCGTACAGTGGTATGGAAGATTCTTCCAGTAGATCCATTCCTTCATCGGCCATAAACTCCCGTTCAGCTTCAAGTACTTCATCCTCCTGGCTATCACCAATGTCGTTCTCAAACCGGCCAAAACACTCTGTTATCATCCGCTGCACTTCAAAATCGCCTTCCTCATTCGCATCTTGATATACGTCGCTGCCTTCCTCGGGTTCGGCATCCACAACGCTTGGAGGAACCTCATCAGTATTTAGTACTGTACTTGATTGGGCACTAAGACCAGACTGCATATGCACGTGCCAAGATATATAGTCCCACAGAAGCGGTGAGGTTAGTGCCGACTTCTACCAGAAGCTAGACCTATTAACACCTACTTTGTAGCAAACGACCACACAAGTTGGAGGACATGTATTCGTAGACTATTATAATTCAGTTGGTCGGGGTAAATGAGAAGTAGCACATATTCAGTGGAAGTTATGCTATCCCGCCATGGTCAAGGCAATATGGTTTCAGTGGCTCTAGCTGCTTGTACTCCCACATATCTACATCTATGACTACTCGTAGTCACAACATTAACATATGTGACTATGGCTAGTCAACATAGCACATCATGGGTAGTCAACAACGCACATTATTTCAGTCAAGTTTCAGAAATACCAACAAATACCAGTATTGATGTTTGGAACTGTGGGTCGCGTTTGTAATGCCTCAAATGCTTGCGAATGGTTTCTCTTGATAGAACCGTCCCACCCATGCACTTTTTACAGGGACAGGGATATGATGAGAGGTGCAGTCCATTTGCCTCCTTCTCCTCTAGGTCCCAGAGTTGTAGGTGCAATAGTTCATCTCTTGAATTCTTGTCCATCTGTCACACTCCAATTCAGTGGGAGGCCAGTTTTCCTACCAGCATTCATTAGCCCCAACATTGTGTTATTTTGAATGTAAGAAGGATGCAAGAACATTTCAAGATGTACAACCAAATTTGGCCAATCACAATGGCTAATTGAGAAGGCCAAGGCACAACGTGTCCAAGCCACATGTTTGAATAAATAAATAAATAAATAGGAATTTTTTTGAATTTACTAACCCGCTATTTAACCTGTCAGAATAGCATAACTTCCTGAAAGTGTCACTTTGTGGCTCACCTACCTTAGCACACAAAAGTACCAACCACATTGATAAGGAGGTAACCATGACAACAGTATTGTATTCTCTACGTACCAGAGCATTTGACACAAGTAATTGCTGATCCAACAGAAACGCATTTGAAAATTTTTGTTGCTTCCTCTTCATACAAATGTTCACCTCTTTCATTCTAGGGCCCGATGTAAGTGATGTAGCCTACACATATCCAGTGAATATCTAAACATTCTTACAGCAACAAGTATGTCCTACCAGACACATCAGAACATGTACTGCCAAATCTGTAACAACGGCTTAAGGTAGAATGCTAACTTTCTGTTTATAAAGATCGAGAAAACATGTGAGATAACTAAGGTTTTAAATCAACAAGACACAAGTACATTCTGGTATTCCAAAAAACTGCACCTCACCAAACCCTTGAATGAAGCAGACAAGTATTCTCACTCGAACATCACCTCTGCCAGAGGAAGATACAAGAGCCCTCCTTCTCAAAATATCAACGAATTCACTTGCACCATGTGAACTATTTGAGAAACCAAAACATTGGATGCTTTGCCTCCGCAGCCACTGCATGAACACGTACATCCAATGCAGTGAGCTCTTTTGCAATGGTTATGGAACAAATTTTCATTCTTCAACCTAATTGCAGCAAAGTAATCAGATTGTTGTCATATCATGTAAAATGGTTTTTCAATGCAGAAAAATGATTATATGTACCCCTCTTAAGAATACCAAAGCCTTGCAACCAACCTCCTAACTCCGCACTTCTCTCTATAGAACTGTATATTGTGCAAGACAGGAGTGAGATGACCTGCTAATATCACCAATAAGGTGTCTTCTTGACATCAATTCATCTCATGAAGACATGATATCCATGATATCCATGACTTGCAGATGCTAGTGGACCACCTCCAACATCCATGTCAAACTCCTCATCTGGGTGACAGAACAACTTACCCACAATTGATCCTCGTTAACTCCTCTTTATGGCTGGAATATGAGAATTCAAAATCTTTGTCTTCCCCATTAGGAATCGTCAGACCTTCAGTCAACACTACTCATCTCCAGCGCACTGATGAGCATCTTGACTGCCATCTGGACACCCAACCTGTCTTCAAGAAAATTACAAAGGACTGAATTATCCATGTTTGCAACATTGCAACCCGACTGTTAGCCAAAAATGGCAATAGCAACATTTCCAGTCAACTTTGGGGAAAAGGAAAGCATCCAACTGTGGCACTATTTGGGCTTATATATTTCCAACTGCCAAGATGCCCTTGAATTCAAGATACTGAACATGTAGATAGGCAAGCATTGGTTATAGAGAATTTTTCAAGAACCTAATGAGAACACCGTATAACAACACTTACAAAGAGCATTCTAATGCACCCGCCCATTCACTTCGCTCCTACACTTCTTTGGGCTTGGGAACTGGCTTGTACTCGAAATCATCAATTTTCACCCTCTGCGCCAACCAAAAACCCACAAGTATCAACAACTGGTGGTGAATCACGCATATGGATTCAACAACCAACCAGTTAACATAAATTAGAGGGATAAAGATGAGGTCCCATTAGCCATTTTGGCTTCCTGGACTTTAAAGTCGATTTCACTTCATTGCTCCAAAAAATAAATTTTAGACAACAAGCTAAAGTTAACAATTACTTAGATGAAAGCCATGCTCACTCTTTTGATGTGAAGAGTTTTCTGAACTCTTGAATTTGGTCATCTAAACTTCATGTCTGAAGTGGAAAAATCAATGTATTGGAGAATTTATGTCCTTGTGCAGAATTACTATGAAGGAAAAAGACCTTAAATTATATGTGTGATATTTGAATATGCTCTTGTGATTTTTCCTACTTGCACTAGGATATCAATTCAACTCCAATATTCTCGAATGTGTTGTCATTGATATTCACATTTGATCTAAAACGACATTATAGATAATGGCATGACAAAGGCTTCCTCTCAAACTCACAAAGAGTTACATAGCGGGACCAAGTTGTCTTTCACAGACCTTCCTGAATCCAACCTTCATGGAGGGTAAATATGCCGAGAAGGTTTTTGGTTTTTAGATTAAAAAATCCTCTGAGTAAAGCAGTAGAATTCCTTCCTGTAATCTGGTCATGGTGCTCTTTTACTATCTTCTTAAAAGGAACGCCAAAGTTACCAAAGTTACTTCATATTCCTAAGAATAATGACTGCAACAAGCACATTGAGGCAACAACTCTTTCTCACAAGTGGTATCAAAATAAGCAATCGCAAATGATCATTATAAAGTCAGACTGTGTCAAAACCCTCACCTTTCTCAGGTGTTATAATTCCATACCAATTCAGCAATCATCAATTGTCTCTACAATTGTTTGTTTCCTTCTGCAGTGTGCACCACCAGAGGTAAAAAAACAGCCTTCGACTCCCATATGCCTGAGCTCAAAGACCATCTATGAAACACATCCAATCAATTTGAGGCAATTTGTGTGCAATCTTTTCAATCAACTCGTTGGACACAGATTTGTAACCAGTGTGAAAGGAGTACCAGCATTTCTTTCCCTGTTGCTTGTTTACTGATTAGTTGGGCATACTGAGTTGGAGATCGGTTTCACTCCCTGGAATCTCCTGTCACAACAGCCAAGAATGCCATCTTCAAATTCATACCAGAAGTTACATGAATCTCAGGGTTGGTTTATACCAAGACGATGCAAAATGACCATTTAATTCAATGATACCCTCAAAACGTTGTATTTGGCTATGGGAAATAAGCAAAATCCTCCTAGTAACCACAAAGAAACTATCTACTCTGGCAATGTAAGATTCCAAATGAACTTCTCATCCACATAGAATGGAATGGACCATGGCCTTCAGTAGACCACAACTTGGACCACAACCTATTTATCAGCCAGGCATGGCTTTAAGAATTCAAGTAATCCCTTGCTCTGGTCCCAGTGTAAACCACCCCACACTACCCAATTCAACACATGTCTTGAACTTAATGTTCAAGGAAGTCAGTGAACCACTTAAGTGTGGTGGAGGGAATCATCACATACAAATGCACCTCATTCACCAAACAAAATCGCCCTGAAATAGTATGCAGTCTGGAGGTTACTTTCCTTATTAATTCAGCACCGGAATAAGCTTTGAAGCTCTGAAATTAGTCTGGTCAAACACATTTGAGATATTTTCGCCATAAACCTACAGGAGGTCAAGCTTTTAACATAATTGGATGAGAGGTGCGCTCGTATGCAATAATCCCCTCTCCACCAGAAGTCTCACGCTTGAAAGAATGTACTCAAGGGAACTTTCTTTTTTAAACTCCTCCAGACCGAGAATTGCCCAAAAGGAGATCAGTGATCACCTTGTAAGTACTCAGCATTCAGATCTGTGAAAACTGCACACCTTTATTTGTTCAGTCCTGGATACATTATCTTGCTGGATGTCTATAGGCCCACAATCTGTACGAGCATTGAAGGCCACATTGATGATGAGTAATACAGAGACAAGTAATAACCTCAACATATACAATTGACCAAAAACTTCCATGCCATAACATGCATGTCTTTCATACTTTAAATCATATAGGTCAAAAATACTCCAGTATTCAAATATAGCCATTATCTTATCTTACTTCATACTCTTGCAACATCAAATTGAAGAAAAAGAACTGTGTGAGTAATGCCTGCTTGGGCAGCAATCGTTACAGCCAAACTCACTGATCCCCACCTGAGGGACCCTGCATTTAGAGAAGGGGCTAATGAAAGTGCACTCTTGTGAATAAGAGTCAGAACAGGGCACACACAAACATGAAAACAACCCCATGTATGCCAATCAGTGTCTCTAGAACCAACAACAACAAAAAGGCAGCAGAGTATCTTTTACTGGAACTCACAAACCCTTCAAAAAAGGATAGCTTTATTGCCTCAAATCCCTATATATACATGAAACCTAAGGTCTTTGACCATGTTCTTCCCTTGCATGAAATGCATAAATCCCCCACCCCAACAGCATGAAATACAATTCTCTCGTACTCTCTGCCTAAAAGCATTTTACTATATAGACATGTGTTATATGCAATGACTGGATATGCTTATGCTTTTAAGGTTCCATCAAGAGTTTTTTCATACTCTTCAATGGATTTAAACAGCTCTGAGAAGTTTCCTTTGCCAAAACCACCGCACCCCCCCTTCTGAATCAATGCACCTGTCAAACATTCCAAATTCTTAAATACTGTCAAACAACTTCCAGTATTGAGAATGACCAGCATTGTGTTATTTTGAATATGTCGATTTTGAAAATATTTTAGTTAATGAGAACTACTTTCACAAGTATTCATACATATTAAACCTAATTAAGTGCGATTAAACGTAATAATTTGTAAATAACCATTACGTGAAAATTGAAAGTAGTTCAGCGCAAGGCTTAAGCCTTTTGAGAGCATTCATACACAATGAGAACGTGTTAAATGCAAAGGTTTGGGTTTTGGGCAACCTGGACTTCTTTCAAATTTAAAATAAAGTGAAGACTAACGGTCAATGACCCTAAACTGGCCTTAACCCTACCCGCCATCGAGAGCACCCTAGCCTCCCTCCCTCCCTCCCCGCCATTCACCGCACCCTAACCTCCCTCCCTTCCTTCCCCGCCATCCACCGTTCGGTACTGCCTCGACATTCCAAACGATCCCCGACTGCCACCTAAGTGAACTACTGTAGTGCTTGCGCATCCAGTGTAGGTGTAGCGTTCAACAACCTGATAATTGGTTGGAGTAGAAAAACCAAGCCTGCAACAATGGCGTGGATAATTTACATACCAGCTGACACCACCCATCCCTTCCTCTGGAGCTTCGGGTTGTTGAGGCATGGACACGGAAGATGGGTTTGAGAATGCTAGCTATGAGACTAGTGAGGGCGACACAATAAGCGGTAGTGAGAGCGGACCATGGAGCAAGAGTGAGGGCGCCGAAAGTAGCAGCGACAGTGAGGCCAGCGAATCACCAAGCAAGGCCTTGCAAGAAACACAAGTTCCCCTAACGGCATATGAGGCTGCTCGCTTGAAGAGGATAGAGAGTAACAACAAGAAGCTTGAGGAGTTAGGGTTACATGCGCTTGCAAATGAAGTCGGAGTACTGAAGGCGGAGAAAGGCAGGCATCCCGAAAAACAAGGAGCTAGTCGTCCGCAGGTATCACACCAGGTGGGGGAGTTTTCGAGGATCACGAGGTCACGGAGAGCACCATCTCCGACGTCCCTGTCGGATCAAGCTCGTATCCAGGTAAGTATTCATCTTCATCTTTACTCAAAGGTTGTTTTCTCTTGCAACCCTAAAGTCTCCAGCCTCAACATTTCCAGGCTTTAGGGTCTAGGGTTGAGAGATTTAGTTTCTTCTGAATCCACTGTGTACAACAGTTGCGATCCATGGTGAAAGTGAGGTCGTCGGCTATGAGATCCATAAGGCCTGCCACATTGCCTCCACCTCCTGCTGCTGCTCCTCCCAACGATGCTGGCGAGGCTGTGAGAGAAGCTGCCGAAGATGGTGTTCCTGCTCCTGTCGCCATTACTGTCATCGCTCCCTTCAATCTCTTCCCTTCTCCTTCTATACTTGCTTTCTGTGTCCCTTTCATTTGGTTTCAAAAACCCATAAAATCTAGGGAGTAATAACCCTCAATTTCCCACAAATTATATACTCAACGGCCACTCATCGTGTCAATCTCATTTCAGCTTACAGTACAAAAATTGCATGACATTTACAAATTTTAAGAACAAAGTTTCAAGCCTTGAGGATAATCATGGAGCTTCAACTTCCATTTTTGTGCCAAATTTGGTAGATTTACTAATTATGAAAGTTAGAAAAGTGGCGAGGCCACATCGTGGCATGTAAGTACTCTAGACTCTGAGTGACATTTGATCATGTGCTGTGCGAACTCTTACATGGTGACCTGTGATTGGTTACTGAGGTGGTGTTAGGAACTGTCCCTACTCCGCACCCCATCCGCAGAGACTAATCGTGAAACAACACCTGGAGAGTAAAGTTCACTTGAGGTCCAAAATGTGCAGATAGGGCTTCGCAGGCAGCATGTCAAGGAAGGTCAATGATTACGTGGATGAAAATTTTGAAACCACATAGTGAACCATATGGAATCAGGTGACAGTGGAATCAACTGTGTCCAGCATAATGAAGGTTCCCCCAAGCTTTGACTTGCGTGGGGTTCTCCATATGTATGGGTTTCTGTAAAGTTAGCTGTTAATTAACGGGTGCAAGCATTGCAGTTTTCCCCCCTTTCACGTGCTCTGCCTTTTGAGCACTTTTTGGAACATTCTGAGTATTCTGATTGACACTGTGAGTACTCAAGAAGATGCTACAGGTTCTCACCATTCCTTCTCAGCACGCATTCAGTTATTTCATGAACTGAATGCAAATCTTTCTGCAGTGCCTTTCTTTGCCATTTTGGTTTGCTGGCAGATGTTGCATTGTGGTGTTGCTTTGTCTACTCTCTGGCTTTGATGTGCAATGGGTTTTGGATGCAATGGGGATGTAATGCTCATTTACTTTTGCTCTTTCTTTTACTCCAATTCTGCTTTCGACCAGGAGATTGATCCTGTAACAGCCTTGGCTAATAAAATGTTTGTGAATGTCGTAATAGGTTGTGCATGTGAGGGCCAGGAGCAAGAAAGTTGTCAGAGAGCTCTGGTAACCTAATATGTTTGATTCACTCTTTTGCGTGGTAGCTTATAGTTTTGATCCTTTAATTTGAGAAATGTTGGATGGAATGGACCAGAGTATAATATTACCAGAGTGTAGAAATCATGGGTGCTTTGCATCTATAGTTTGCATATAGTTCCCCAACACCTACATATTATCCTCTGAGCATGAGACTCTTCACTTTGATAATGAAAACAGAATGGTTATCATATTTTAAGTACACAATCCAATCTCTTTTAAACACTTATTTTTCTGGTATCTGTTCTTGGGTAAAGACCAAACCACAGTGGTATCAAATATAGGTGTTTGATTATTAAGAGCCTTGCTGCACTTGCCGGTCACAGAGCCACTCCGGTTTTGTGACGATCCTTTTGCATCCCAGGATGTGGGCCTCGGTGAGGAAATGCTAAACCAGCTACCTTTTGGTATTGTTCACACTTGAGATGAGCGGCTCCTAGGTAGAGGCTAAGGTAACTACGTACTAAAGGTTAGTTTCCATGGAGGTGGGCGGCCACCAGATTCTAGTGGAAATGCAGATTCCACATGGAAACTAACCTGATGAGTAACTGTAGTTTTCATGTGATGGAGGCAGTTACTTTCATCATCGCCTCATCCAGGCAGTGAGCGTTGGTGTATGCAAAAAAACATTGCACCACCACTTACACAAGTTACAACCACCATCCACACCAATACCCCTGCCTCTCACCTTTTTCCCCTGCCAATCACTCCGAAAACTTGTGCATGAACTGTTTCTGTGCATTTGTTGTTTTGTGGAAAACTTGATTGAGGTCCTGTAGCAGCAGGGTCGTGAAGCTTCGTGAAGCTCGGACTTTGTTAGTTTTGAAGGTCGTGGGACTTCAAGTTAGCTCCAACTTCGAAGGATGGCTGTGTTGATGGAGGTATGTTAATGAGGGCTATGTCTAACTCGAGTTTAAGGAGATCAGTAATAAGTTAGTCGGGGTTCAAGTGTGTCTCCATGCCCGAGGTGAAGAAGCTTCAAGTTCAGCTTGGACTTCTGTGATGGAACTTGAGGATTTTTGATTTGCCTGTTTTGGCTAGCTTGGCAACCTGTGAAGAAGCAACTTTGTAATCGATTAACCCTTACTGTTGATGATGAGATATGGGGTCTTTTGGGTTGCGGTGTCTTAATCTTGAAGAAGTCGGGCAATTGTTGAAGATTGATCCACCATGTGCAAGCTCGTCCTCTACAACTAGGTGGCACTCGAGAGTCACTTTGGGTTTTTGCAATGATCTCTTAGTACTACTCATGTCTATGGTTTGAAGATTGAGGAGAAATTGAGTGACGCCCCAGAGAGAGAGAGAGTTGTTGATTGATGAGTGAATTAGAAAGTTGGATGAATTTGGTAAGATTCTTGGCCGGAAGTTGCATGGTGAGCAATGCGCACAGACTAGGAAAAAGACTAGTTGCATCAAGTCCAGTGTTTAGGAGACGCCTGTTGCAAGTGAGAAGTCTACCGCCACACAGAAGAAGAATTGTGGTTTACTGCAGGGATGGAAGTTTACATAATTTGTGGGTCACTTGTATTATAGCAATTGCAGAGAGAATTAGTAATTTATCCTTTGCTTTTCTTTCTAAGTTTCCGTGAAGAACTTCAAGATGTACAACTAATGCTTTTCATGCTGAGTCAATTATTTTATGAGTAATCCAGGATGCATAAGTTCATAAATAAAAGGTTACTTGTTGGTGTCTTTCCCTATAATCCAGATAGTTGGCATGTTAATCTGTTAAATGATTAGCAAGTCAGATTATTATGTGTAGGTTTGCAAATGGGGACTCTAAAGTCAATCATTTGTATTGGTACTTTGATATGATATGCTCAAGTCGACATCATGATATGTGAGTAGGCATTTCTGAGAAGGGCATGAGCAGATTACACTTTTGCTTTGGTACAACTTCCATTCAGTGACCTTGCACATTTTCTGGCATGTAGAAACAACAACATACCTCTCTAGATTTCCCGGAGAGCAACAACATACCTCTCTAGATTTCTTAGCTTCTAGACTTCTGATGTTAGTCATTCAACTGCATAACTTGACTATTTCTTGTCACAATGTGTGCAGAAGGTGACAAACACTAGTATGATCGTTGAACATTTTAAATTGGTACTAGTAAAGTATGGAAGTACTAACTACTGCATAGGAACTACATGCATTAGACGAAGAGGGGAGGAGGACCAGAAGGAACTCGGAAGCAGTGTTGCGAACTTCTCCAGCTCCTGAAGCTCCTGCAAAGGTGCGTGTATGTACTCCAGTTCTAATGCTGCAAACAATGCCAGGTGTTGGTTCAGCTTATGCATTATCTCAACTGTTAGTAAGCTTAGCAATTTGAGAACTAGGAGTCCAGGGTCATCTCCCTATATTTTTATGGCAAGGCTTGAGTTATGTGTATAGAACCTGGAATAAGTCAGTGAATCCACATGTGCAAGGGAAACCTGAATTGTCCGAGCCGGCGAAGTGGGAAACCAGAAGGCCCTATAGTGTGAACAACACACCCGCTTCAGCACGTTCTCCGCCTTCACAACCTTCAGGTGCAAAATTTGCGGTGCCACGCGCAATTAGTCAACAAGACTCCGCAATACGAAAGGAAGCACGCAACATGTCGACTAGTATGACGTGGTCATCTAACGATGGGGACGAGCATGACTTTCTGGAGGAGGAAAGCCTACTGGAGGATTTTGCACCACCGCCAGCAAGGAGGTTCGATGGTTCACGTTCTTCTGGTAGGACCTCTGAGCTTGGGCTGGACGACTATGCAAGCATGGACCTAAAGATTATGAGCAAGGAGTTGGAGATGTTGAAGGTACAGAGGGCTCAAAAGCAACGTCTTGCGGCTAAGCTCAGTCCAGAGGCAGTTGCGGGGGGAGAGTTCGATGATCTTCCACGCAGCTCGGAAGCTGACAAATGCCACCGGAGGCGACTACATACACAACGATTGCAACAGGAAGCACCGGTTCGAGAGCAACATGGAAGAAAGCGATACACAGTGGAAGTGGATACGAAGGGAAATCCATGCGGGGGAAACCGTCACTTATGGCTGAAATGCCTACGAGGCCATGCAGTTGACTTGGACTTCAGTGTGGACAACTACAACGACCACAATGCAATGACGTTGTTGAACATCAAGAAGAGGGTGGATAATACCTTTGAGTATGAAGGTGGCATTGGGCACGTCACAGAGTGGTCCTTCCATGCAAATCTAAAATCACAGTTGAAGATGAAGAGGTATGCCATGAAAAAGTTAATGGTCGCTGGCAGAGAGAAACCAAAGCACATCAGGCAAGACCATTGGGTCAACCTCTCAGCACTAATCGCAGACGAGAAGAAGGTAAAGCAAGCGGAGACACTCACTCTAAATCGCGCTCAACTGAAGCGACTTTCCCATGCAGGCAGGTCCGAGGGGGAGGTAACGGCAAATCTGGTAAGTAACTCTCCTAAGTTTCTACTCTTGTCATGTTACAGTCATATTTTAGTCATATTTTAGTCTGAAATTCCACATAGCCTATACTCCCTATAAATTTGCTAATCTAAAGAAGTTTTATGAAAAATTTCCAAGCTCTTTAGTCGGAATCCGCAAAAGTCTATAAAAGTGTCGCTTTTAGGCTCAACTGCCTTATCTGGAATTTGGTGGACTTGCTGAACTTGTGCACATAGGCCTCCACTTGCTCTTTTTTATTAGAAGAAAAATCACTCTATAGAAATCTATGTCATCATGTCAGATTCTTCGTGTCCTTTATACCCTTCATTAAATAGATACATCTCACATAGCCATCTCTTTCTTAAAGACCTCAAACTACCCAACCCAATATTGCATAATTTCTAATCCCACCGCAAGCATGTGTTGAAAGTCGTGCAAAATCCCATTCATTTGGCATTTAGCATCTAGCATTTAGCATTCATTGGTTTTTCGCAATCAGGAATCATACTAGATTACATTAAGTCGGAGTGTAAGGTGGTAGCGTGAGAGCTTGTTGATTTGCGAAAAGCAAGAGAAAAGAGTGACAGTTTGCTCACAAAACCTGACCCCTGAGAGTTCAAGCGCAGATTTTTAGTTCCCAATCACCCCAAAAGGTACGACAGGCCGTGGCTGGGATCTTTTGGAAGAAGGTGAAATCCCTGGCTCCCAACCTGCACAGCTCTCTATGCACCAATACTAGTCCGAGTCTGGGGAGGCTGGAGTTCAGTTACATGCTCATGTTTTAACACGGGTGATAGTGTTTTGTCTGTGAATGCTGCAAAGATGTGACTCTCTTGATTTTTCATCTTGAAGATTCTTGAACGAATAAGTAGTTGTCAGATTTCTTCTCAAAACTTGGAAACCTCTTCTTGCATTATGCTTGCACAACGATCCATCAATTCTTAGGTCTCTTACTCAACAGCTCATATTCTTGTGATGATTGCCACATTCTAAAAGTGTTGTAGTAGATGGAACTTACGATGTCCTCATCCCCCCAGCCATGGAGTCTTCAACCCTCTTGGGCAGAGAATTTAAGGTAGTTGGTGCAACTAGGTAAATATTCCTGAGGTATGTTTTTGATGATCTAGTAGATTGCTCTCCTGTGCAACAATTTGGCAGGTTGTCGGGAACGTGGGGCTAGTGTTTCCTTGGGTTATGGGTATTGAGGAATCTTGGATTTCTCTCCTTCTCTTGGGCTCCCATGTTCACCTTGGAGGGTTAAACTTGCTCATTGTATTGACACATACACAGATCCTTGCAATATTTGCTCTTGGATTGAAAATGTCGTAATAGTGATGTGCCACTTCTCACCTTTGCTCTTTCTTCAAAATTCACAAGGAGGTATTGCATGGATTCCTGTGAAGCAAGAAGCAATACCACCTGTTTCTCCTTTGTGAAAAGCTATACGAAAGGAAGTTTTGTTTCCCGTGAGAATTCTAGAACCTGCGAAATCAACATTTGAAGTTCAGTGTTGATGAACAGTGACACTTTCCTCTTATGTGGCACAAATTCCTCTTGTGCATTAGTTCTGTTATTTTGGGAAGAATATGTGATCTTCCAATTGCTGTGAATCGAGTAGACATCTAGTGAAGTCCTAGTAAGAATTTAGTCAACATTCACAGACCTAGTAGTAATGTTCTAGTCAACCATTGGTGTAGTGGTAGTCAACTAGTTCTGAAGTTCCTTAGCACTTCAGAACTTGTTTATGCGTATATATGAAACTCTGTAACTATGTTTATGTCTGATTAATGGAATGCAATGCAAGAGGGTCTTGGTGCAGGCAACAGAGTTGCAACGGGATCCAAGCCGCGAGGAGATAGAGTTGGAGATGCTACGCCAAAAATCTCGCAAGAAGCAGCCGGCAGGCACGCCAAATGTGTCCCACATGTCTGGTAGCGGAAGCGGAGTGCAGGAGCCGTCGTCGTCCCTGGCAATGGAATTCAAGTCGATGAAACGCGACTTCTATACCCGAATGGCTGGGATGGAGGCCAGTATGAAGGCAATCATGATAGCACTAAATATACCAGCTGTTCCAGACCCTACTTCATCCAATGTGCAGAAGCCTTCGTCTTTTGAGCAACTGCAGTCAACTCCGAACACGTGTAGCACCGAGTGCTTGCCCAATTCGGTACGTTTTTAATTCCAGCCCTCAAACTGGTTTCAATGCATTGGTAGAGTTCACGTGCTATGACTGCTAAATCCTAAACATTAAGGTCGTATTGTTGCCCATGTTGTGTAGTTCCCAAACCAGAATTTGGCCTCACCAAAATCCAAAGGACATTCAAGAGAAGATACTCCTCGCATTGACGAAGCTCATGTGGTACACGCACACACTACACATGAGCAAGAGGTGACTACAAAGACATTCTGAACATAGAGTTTGTGACGACAGCATAGTAAAGTAGAGATCATGTCGTGAGTAGTAGTAGCTAATGTTGTTGAGCACTCGAGTATGAAATGTGAAGTTCATTCTTAGCGCAAAGTTGGCTAGCTTTGGAGTGATATAAATTTGCTAGACTAAATGCTACTGGGGTGGATACTTTGAACAGGGAAAGAAACGGAAGGCAGAAGACGAAGGTCCCACTCAGCAGGAGGTTGCAGAGTTGGAGACTCAGAACGATCAGGAGGTAAGCTCCGGCTCGAGGGAGAAGGTGGCCAACGATGTTGCATTCACTCCGAAGAAGAGGGCGCGGGCCACGGAGTTGCAGAAGCTACAGGTTGGAATGCAGTCACCGCAAATGCCCCGGAAATTACGAGCCAAGCATGTAGTGGAAAAGGAATCGGAGAAGATTGGCAAGAAGCGGCTCCCCAAGAAAGGTGCATCAAAAATCTCAAAGGTAGGACAATGACTTATGCTTGACTTATGCTTGATACATGCTTGTCTAATGCTTGTCTAATCCTTGTCTAATCCTTGTCCAATGCTTTACTAACCCATGACTAATGTTTGACCAATGCTTGACTAGCCATTGACTAATGCTTGACTAACCAGTGACTAATGCTTGACTAACCAGTGACTAATACTTTACTAACCAGTGACTAATGATTAACTAACCCGTGACTAGCTCTAGACTAATGCTTGACTAGGTCTAGTCAACATGTCGTAAATATATTTAGCAGAGTGGGCACTACATGTTTACTACTGGTAGTTGACAATGCTTGACTTTCTGAATGTCACCCCTATTAGTAATCAAATGACAAGTCATGTATCCATGGTTGTAGCTCATACTAACTCCGAAGCATGTCAATTTCTTTGTAGGAGAAAGAAACATTGAAGGAGGTTGAAGCAATGCTACCCTTTGTAGCAGGAGACGTAGTACAGATCATGGGAATAGGAGTTGACGAGGAATCTCTTCTAGTAGGGGAAGGGAGGGTCACGACTCTTCCGGGGGGGACTTTGCACGGAGTAGTAATCGTTGAAGGAACTGTGTCCTTGGCAGTGCTGCAGAGCCACGATGACGGATATGTGCTATATAAACCCTTAATGCTAGATGATCCACCGGTCTCGAAAATCGGTGATGCCATTGGTCAGTTTATTTTGTGGCCCATAGAATGTTTGCGCCGGCCTCCACCAGTTTAGTTTTGAACTAGTTCTAGGAACCCGCATGTGCTTATGGGAGGACTACACCCAGGAACGATTATTTTGAATATAAAATGCTTTTTGAACCAGTGTATGGATTGCCAGAAGTGAATGTTTCTATGGAATGTTTGCGCATGTTGCAGCTGAGCTTGTTATACATGTAGTACAGATTGCACATACATGGATATGCATCTAATTCTATCACTAGTCGTATTAATTTGACTACTTGTGATAGCAATGCTAAAAATGAAGACCAGAACAATTTACATGGGCTGACTAGAGTCAGTCATGAATCTGGAATGCAAGACTAAAGTGAATGAGGAGAGTTGACTATGCGTAGTAGTTTCCAATTGACAACAATTACTAAAACGATTGCAAGTAGTGAAGAAGACAATCTTTAAGGCCAGCTGAATGCCAATTGTGTGACTAGTTTTAGTCAAGGTAAACCCAGGAGTGTCCACCATGAACAATCCCTTGACTAATCTTAGTCACACCAATGTGACTAAATATAGTGGAACGTTGTAGCAAAGATGACTATGTTTTATTTGGATTATACACAAATCATTATGACTAGACTTAGTGAAGCGACATAATTATTGACATGACTAAGCTTTTACAAGGTATAGTCAAGATATTATAACTATCTTTACTAGAGTGGGCACTACATGTTTACTACTGGTAGTCAACAATACTTGACTATATGTAGTCGAGACACAGGAGGTCCCAAGGGCGGTGCCAATCGAGGTCCCAAAAGGTCATTGGGAACGTGCATAGGGAACGAAATGCCCACAGAATAAACCATAGTCAACTTGTTGCAAACGACTGGTCCGACCTGACAAGCATTTGACTCACTTTGCCACTACAGTAGTCCTAGTCAAGTACCTGGTTTTATACCATTTTTAGTCGAAAATCCCAGTCAAAAAAACCTGTATTTGGCATAGTGTCTCCATGAGGAGTGCCTGAAACACCATGGGCACAAGGGGGACCCCGGAGTGACACCTAGGACTTGTGGCGCCGTTGGTGAAAGGGCCCAAGTGATCCTAGTATGGGTGAGGGCCCCGGGCGTTGGGAACTGTTAAGAGAATGGGACCAGTGCACGAAGAGGCAGCGTAACAATGTAGAAATGAAAAGTTAGAATGGGAGGCTAAGCCCCCGATATATATACATGTGGGTCTAGGGTCCTCCTGCCCTAGCTGTGATTGGTCCATAACTAATGCCTTGGGATCCGGTCACATACACGGGTCGAAGCCCGGACCGCTAGCTCGCGGCCCGAGACCCTTTACGTCCTTGTCAGGTTGGGCCCGCACTATGGCGGCTGTTTACTAAAACCTGGATTAAGTCCCACATGGGCATATTAATGACTAAACATATTCCAACCTAGTGACGGTTAACCTAGGTTGCTAATATGCCTTTAGCCTTTATCTTAACACTCCTCCTCAACCTAAGGTTAACCTCATTAAAAACTTGCTCAAGTAAAACCCATCTTTGGGATAAAACCTTGAGTAAGAAAAGAGTGTTAAACCTGTGGTGAGTCTAGTTCTTGGAGTGATCTCATCCCGGCGGCATATAGCAGTTTCTTGTGCTTATACGCCGGGAGAGCCTTAGTGAGCATGTCTGCAATATTATGCTCTGATTCTACTTTTCTAATCTCAAGTTGGTTCTTGCTAATCAGGTCTTGAGAGAAGCTGAATATGTGAGGACTAATATGCTTAGTCCAATCTGCCTTTATGAATCCCGAGGAGATTTGCTGGATGCAGGCCGCGTTGTCCTCGAATATGGTCATCGGTTTCTCCTCCTCCTGAATTTGGCATTGCTCCCGAACGATCTTCTCGACGGTCCGTAGCCACACGCTCTCGCGGGCTGCTTCGTGAAATGTCAGTAGCTCGGCGTGGTTTGTCGAGGTTGCGGTTACTGTCTGTTTCGTGGATTTCCACGAAATGGGCGCTCCGCATTTGAGGAAGATATATCCCGTTTGGGATTTCCCGGCGTCCGGGTCAGTTCGGAAACCTGAATCTGCAAAACCTATCACTTCAGGTTTGTTAGATTTATGATAATATAGTCCGAGGTCGGATGTACCTCGAAGATATCTCAACAGGTGTTTGACTCCATTCCAATGTCGCATTGTTGGGTTTTGGCTATGCCTAGCCAATATGCTCGTTGCGAACGCGATGTCGGGCCTTGTATGGGTTGTGAGGTAAGTAAATGATCCAACCGCTGTGAGGTACTTCTGTTTGTCTATTATCTCCTCCTCCTCCTCACGAGGTTGGTACGGGTCCTCATTTGTTTTGCTCCGGCCGATCATCGGTGCAGCTAGCGGATTCGCATCCTCCATCTGAAACATCTTAAGGGTTTAGGGTTCTGCACATAAGTCTGTTGGTGTAAGAATATGCCGTTTGGCATATGATGGACTTGAAGTCCGAGGCAAAACGTAGTTGGTCCAAGGTATTTCATATCGAACTTGCTTGTTAGAATGTCTTGAGCATATTTGCACATCTCGGGGTTCCCAATGATGTTCAAATCATCCACATATGCGGCAATAATCACAAATCCAGCCTTAGTGCAATATGTGAAAATGCAAGGCAAGGTAGGGTTGTGGATAAAACCTTGCGAGACCAAGAAATTGCATAGGTGGTGGTACTAGGCTCGGCCTGATTGCTTAAGGCCATATAGGGCCTTACATATCCTTAAGCCCACAAACCGTCCCGGCTTAGGCTTAGGAATGGATTCTAGGAATCCAGGTGGTGGATTGATGTGTAACACTGAATCCAATGTACCGTGTAGATATGCGGTTACCACATCCAGCAGGTATATCTTTAGAGCAAGATGGACTGTTAGTGCCAGTAGGTACCTGAAGGAGACACAGTCCATCACAGGTGAGTACGTCTGGTCAAAATCGACACCTGGTCTTTGAGTGCAACCTTGGGCTACTAGCCTTACCTTATACCTTAGAACTCGACCTTGCGAGTCGAGTTTTCGAGTGAAGATCAGCTTGTGGTCGATTGGTGGCTTCTCAAGATCGTCCGTGATGTCGGAAAATACCTCATGTTTGCAGAGAGAGGTGTATTCGGCCTCTATGGCTGCTTGCCACTGTGGCCAATCCGCCCTCTTTCGGGCTTGCTCTAAGGTAGTTGGATCGGTGTCTAGACTCGAGTCTAAGGACTCGGTAGTGTAATGAGCTTTGACTGTCCGTTTAGGTGTCCTTTGGGTAGGTGGTTTGGTAGGTGGGCGTTTTTGAGGTAGAATGTTACCGGTGCCAGGGATGGCACCTCGAATCACCCTTTCCTCGGTTGAGAATCCATCGGGCACGTTGTCGGCTAAGGCCTTGAGGTTTAGAAGTTTAGATGTCTCGGTGTTAGTTAACGCAGTAGGTGGGTCTGGATTCAGGGTTAAGGTCTCCGGTGCACCGAAGTCTAAAGGTGAGTTGGGCTTAGTTGGGGTCAGTTTCAGGAATACGTGTTCTAGGAACTTACAGTTGGCGAATCTGGCTTTCATGAGGTTCCCGGTTGCGGGTTCTAGGTAACGGATTATCGAGGGTGAATCGTACCCAACATAGATTCCCTCTTGTCTCTGTGGGCCTATCTTGTGCCTTTTTGGGTCCGGGAGAGGTACCCATACTTGGCAACCGAAGGTCCGGATATGGGCTACGTTCAGGGGTCTTCCCGATAGGAGTTCGTGAGGTGTCTGGGTGTTGAGGAGGGTAGGTCTTAGTTTGAGTAGAGCCGCGGCATGTAAAACTGCATGTCCCCACATGTCAGATGGTAAACGGGAATGTAGTAGTAAGGGTCGCGCTATTAGTTGTATTTTCTTCACAAATGCCTCTGCGAGGCCATTTTGTGAGTGCTCATAGGGTACGGAGTAGGTCAGGTTGATCCCAGATGCGTTGCAATAGTCTTCAAATGCGTGGGATCGGAATTCCTGGGCATTGTCCATTCTAAGGTGCTTAATCGGGTTGTCTGGGAAGTGGTTCTTGTACTTGATAAGGATGGATAAGAGTTTCGGGAAGGCTAGGTTGCGGGTCGGGAGTAAGGCAACCTCGAGATGGCTTCCCGATGCGTCGACAAGTACGAAGTAGTAACGAAATGTCCCTGAAGGTGGGCTTATCAGCCCGCATATATCCCCGTGGATCCTGAATAGAGGTGGAGGTAGTTCTGTAGGTAGTGTCCATTGTGATGGCCTCCTGATTAGTTTTCCTTGGATACAGGCTACGCATTCTTGCGTCTTCCCGGCATCTGCCGTTGTAAGGGTATGACCTTGGGTCAATGGGATCATCCTCCGGAATATGGTTGTTCCCGGATGTCCCAGTCTGGAGTGCCATATGTCTGGCTTGGCGGCTTTAGTGTCTACAGATACCCCCTGCGCCAGGTTGCGCTCCGTCGTGGGGCCTCCCCCCCCACGCGGCCATGCAAACCTCTTCCTCACCTAGGGTGGGGCTAGATGCCAAGGGTTTTATGGCAACCTTGTAAAGTCCATCGAGGCCCGCACTAGCGGTGGCAATGATCTGGGATCCTTGCCTAAGCTCGATGACTTCTTCATCGCCCTGCAACTTTGTGCAGAGGTGGATATTCCTCGCTCTCAGATCCCGATAGCTGATCAAGCTCCTCGACGCATCTGGAGCGTACATTGCTTTCTCGCAATTGAGGGGGAATCCCCCGGGCAAGATAATTGTTGCCCGGCCCTCCCGGAATCTTAGAGTCCGGCTTCCAGCCATTGTAAGTATCTTACAACTGGACCACGACTTCTCACTTTGGAAGTGGGAGAATTGTGCCTTGGTTAGTATTGTGTGAGTTGATGCGCTATCCAGGAGGGCAACATCTTGGGTTGATGTGCCTCCTTCCCGGATAGCCATGAAATTTTCCACATCAAGATCAACATCCGGCATTTCTGAGGGCTCAAAATTGTAATTCTGTCTAGGTTTATTACGTAGCTCCTGTAATTCCTTATACATGTCTACAATGTACTGCGATGCCCTGCAATCCTTTGCAAAATGCCCTTTCCTTCCACATTTGTGACAATTTCCCGAGGTTTGCCTAGCCTGTTCGTGCTTAGGTGGGAAATATCTAGGTCCATGTGGGTTCCCTGTTGCAGGTTTACTATGCCATTTGGGTTGAGTTTTTCGGAAAGAACCTCTTGTGGCCTACGTGAGGCCTCGGTTATGTGAACCTCCGCATGGTGCTGGGTCGGTGAGTCCTCCCTTCGTCGTCCCGCTCCAGCTCCCGCATCCGCTCCCGATGATGATCCCGGTCTTGGTTGTGGTGCGGGTGCTCCCGAGTTCCCGTTCGGCTCCTCTCGCTCCTCCTCCTCGAGTTTGGCGATCGTTGTGTGGACTTCTCTCGCCGGTCTCGATTCTGCATTATGAAGGAGTAATTGGTGGTGCTTCTCGGCCAGTAGGAGATGTGCCATTAGCTTGGAGTGCTTCTTGAATTTCATGTTGCGGTACTGTTGCGAGAGGATCGCTGTTGCGGGTGGGAAGGTAGATAATGTCTTTTCCACTTGTTCGGCCTCCGAGATCTCGACTCCGCAGATTCTGAGTTGAGCAATAATCCGATGGAGTTCGGAGTTGAAGGCTGAGAAGTTTGGGAAGTCCATGACTCTGATGTTGGTCCAATCCATCCTGGCTTGAGGTAGGAACAACGTTTGTTGATGGTCGAATCGAGCATGTAGCTCCGCCCAAAGATCTGTTGGATCTTCAACTTGCAGGTACTGGAGTCTCAATGATGGCTCGAGGTGACGCCTTAGTATCATGAGAGCATGCCATCGGGCTGCTTCTGGTATCCGAGCGGCAGTTTGCGCTCTCGTCCTTGCTGGAGTTGGAGTTTCTGCATCGTCCTCAGTAGTGGTTGTTGGCGTAGGTGTTGCATGTGTTAGGGTCTTGGCTAAGTCTTCTGCACTTAAGAGCACTTTCGCATCGTTTGCCCACTCTAGGAAGTTAGATCCATCCGCACATAAGGGTGTGAATAACAATGAGTGCAACTTCATTTCTGAGAATGATGCCTTTGTAGACATCACTATTCTATGTTGTGCCATCTACTTGGTACTTTTAAGTTGAAACTACAGTCTACATTTGACTGTAACTCTCTCAATCATGTGGATGTATACTGCCTGATTAGTCAGTCTTGACTTTCTGGTTATACTTTCTGACTGTCGGTCATTTTAGTTCGACTGTATGGGTATGGTTTCCGTTACGTTCTACTGGTTAGTCCTAACTGTGACCTGAACTTAGATAAGTTCTGGTTGGAACAGAGAGTTCAACTAGTCGTATACAGTGTTTGATGGACTCTAAGCTCACCCTGGTTGGTGTTAGCTTTTGCAGAAAAATGTAGAATGTAACTGACTCAAGCATGCACAGATATCTATCTGTATATATATATTTTCAGAAATCAGATCTATTCAGAGTAGTCTACCTTTCTGATCTTTGCTCTGTATAGTAGAATACCAGTTTAAAACATGAAGCCAAGTGAAATAAATCAAAATGAAATATACTGGGGGGGGGGGGGGGGTAACAGAACCTTTAGAGTAGGAGCTTTTCTGAGAAAAAAATTTAGCAGCATAACCTTTCTGATGCTAGCGTTTCAGACCATTATGTCTGATCTGTACCCCTTTGGTTAGTAGGAAATCATATAGAGACGTCAGTTGATATATATGTGTATATATATATGGGAAATATAGCAATCAGTTAGTATATCTGTGACTGTCTATATTCTAGGTAAATTTCAGCAGCATAACTGTACTATTTTGGTAAGTTAGCATGCAAAAGAGAATAGATCTACTGACTTTAGTAACCTTCTAATGAAAATGAGGTAAAATCAAAAAGTCTATGAGAGGAAATTTGAGCAGTATTTTTGTACTGTAGTTCTGTCCTTTCATACCCTTTTTGATTCTGGATCAAATCCAGTAGCATAACAGTACTATGACTTGCTATGACTTGAAATATCACAAAAATATAGCAACATCTGTGTACTCAAAACATACAAACTCTACTGAGTGATCTACTAATCCTCCACTCATGCAGAACTGCGGCTGTCAACCAGTGATAAGCTCTCTGATGAGTTTGATAGAGTCTGATCTAGCAATGTATCACTATCAGCTATCAGTCTATAGAGTAATCAGTACTCTTGCTATTGTATGTCTTTGTACTGAGAGGTGACCAAATCTGAAGACACTAGGAGCAGTGCTGATAACGTGTTAAGAGAATGGGACCAGTGCACAAAGAGGCAGCGTAACAATGTAGAAATGAAAAGTTAGAATGGGAGGCTAAGCCCCCGATATATATACATGTGGGTCTAGGGTCCTCCTGCCCTAGCTGTGATTGGTCCATAACTAATGCCTTGGGATCCGGTCACATACACGGGTCGAAGCCCGGACCGCTAGCTCGCGGCCCGAGACCCTTTACGTCCTTGTCAGGCTGGGCCCGCACTATGGCGGCTGTTTACTAAAACCTGGATTAAGTCCCACATGGGCATATTAATGACTAAACATATTCCAACCTAGTGACGGTTAACCTAGGTTGCTAATATGCCTTTAGCCTTTATCTTAACAGGAACGCCTCCCACCCACAAAGACTAGGAGGCACGAGGGTAAGGCCATCACCTATGAGTAGCTTATGGCGTGGTGATTCTAGAATGCTCAAGAAGACTTCAATCGGAGGTGTGAGCTAGAAGTTATGGCAATTTGAGTGGGGCGCTGTCCCGGGACAGCGCCCTGGTACAGCAGTGGCCTGGGAGTGGCTCCCGAGACTGCCAAGGTTTGATTAGGCATACCTTCCTTGATACTTGCCCAAATGTGGCAAGTGAGGAATCCATCGGCATCTACATGAAGTGTAGATGAAGATGGAGTGTTGCGTGTTAGAATCCAATATCAAACAACGAAGTTATGATGGTTTGAAGCTGTTAGGGGCTTCTAGGCCCAACGGCTAAGGGAAAATGTCTACTTGGCCCAACTCTTGGTAAAGAGACAAAAGGTTTCTTGACGGTGGGGTAGGGGACCCGCGTAGAGTCCTAGAGGCTTATATGGGTGAGGTGGTGTGGCCTCACCCACCTGAGGTTGAACGGCACGGCCTCTATGAGCTTTGGCCCAGTGTGAGGCCATAGTTGCCTGGTAAGTCCTGAACCATACTAGGCAACTATGGCCTCACATTGGGCCAATGCCCATGAAGGCCGTGCCGTTCAGCCTCGGGTGGGTGAGGCCACACCACCTCACCCATATAAGCCTCTAGGACTCTACACGGGGCCCCTACCCCACCGTCAACCAACCTCTTGTCTCTCCACCAAGAGTTGGGGCCAAGTAGACATTTTCCCTTATCCGCTGGGCCTAGAAGCCCCCAGCAGCTTCAGACCATCATAACTTCCTTGTATGATGTCAGATGCTCACAAGAAACCACTCCATCCTCATCTACGCTTCACGTAGATGCCGATGGACTCCTCACTTGCCCCATTCGGGCAAGTCTTGGGGAAGTTATGCCTGTTTGAACCTTGGCAGTCCCGGGAATCACTCCCAGGCACTGCTGTACCAGGGCCTGTCCCGGGACACCGCCCCACTCAAATTGCCATAACTCCTAGCTCACACCTCTAATTGAGGTGTTCTTGAGCATTCTAGAATCACCACGCCATGAGCTACGCATAGCTCATGGCCTTACCCTTGTGCTTCCTAGTCTCCGTGGGTGGGAGGCGTTCCCAACGCCCGGGGCCCTCACCCACACTAGGATCACTTGGGCCCTCTCACCAACGGCGCCACAAGTCCCGGGTGTCACTCTGGGGTCCCCCTTGTGCCCATGGTGTTTTGGGCACTCCTCATGGAGAGGTGCGCGACAAAGAGGGTTGGTTCGCTCTTATGAACTACTGTAGCACCATAGCTGGTTCGTGCAAAAATAATTCCCAAATAAGAAACCAAAAAAAAATAAAAATTATGACTCCAATCAAACGAATAAGTGAAAATTTACATTAGAAAAAAAACAAATAATGGAAAATTTGGACTCTTCTTAGCTCCAACCACGTCAACGTGTTATAAGAGGCTGCATGATTACGCGTTAATGGCTCGGCGTCTTGCTCACGAGCTTCACAAGGTTGCTCAAGTCACGGGACAAAAACGCCGAGCACTTCCCAACGCTACCCATAAAATGCATTGCCTTCATCTTGTTTAGTAAGTGTAGAAGAGGGGCTCATGAGGGCGAGGAGACCCAAAGGCTTATACACGGGGAGCGGCTCTACCAACCTTGTCGCAACCCTTGCTAGGTCCCTTAATAATCTTGCCAATTTTCGTTTCTAGCAAAGGTTACGAGCGCTAACCCTTCGCATTCCGCCATGCTAATGGATAGCTCCTCTTACCCCGGACCAATAGTTCATAGGAGGGAACCAACCCTCCTACTTTGCTTTCGGGACTCACCCCTTAATCGCTAACCCATTTCCCCAATGTGGACTTCCATCCATGGAAGTCCAATCCTATGTTGATCATCGCGTTGCCGGAGCAACACTACAACAACCCGAACCATACTAGGCAACTATGACCTCACAATGGGCCAATGCCCATGGAGGCCGTGCCGTTCGGCCTCGGGTGGGTGAGGCCACACCGCCTCACCCATATAAGCCTCTAGGACTCTACACGGAGCCCCTACCCCACCGCCAACCAACCTCTTGTCTCTCTACCAAGAGTTGGGGCCAAGTGGACATTTTCCCTTAGCTGCTGGGCCTAGAACCCCCCCAGCAGCTTCAGACCATCATAACTTCCTTGTATGATGTCTGATCATAACAACCAACCACTCCATCCTCATCTACGCTTCACGTAGATGCCGATGGACTCCTTGCTTGCCCCATTCGGGCAAGGCTTGAGGAAGTTATGCCTGTTTGAACCTTGGCAGTCCCGGGAATCACTCCCAGGCACTGCTGTACCAGGGCGCTGTCCCGGGACAGCACCCCACTCAAATGGCCATAACTCCTAGCTCACACCTCCGATTGAGGTGATCTTGAGCATTCTAGAATCACCACGCCATGAGCTACGCATAGCTCATGGCCTCACCCTCATGCCTCCTAGTCTTTGTGGGTGGGAGGCGTTCCCAACGCCCGGGGCCCTCACCCACACTAGGATCACTTGGGCCCTCTCACCAACGGCGCCACAAGTCCCGGGTGTCACTCCGGGGTCCCCCTTGTGCCCATGGTGTTTCGGGCACTCCTTATGGAGAGGTGCGCGACACTCACCCCCACCAAACGGAGTCGATGCCCTCATCGACTATACTCGTAGTCGGCACACCAATTCTCAAGTTGCCATCCTCTATGGTGCGGCATTGTGTTTACCTTAGGGCGCGACCCCCACAATGCATCTTCAAATTTGGCATGGTCCCAAAGGTGTCGTTCCTAGGTGGTCCGTTAGCGACCTTGGATCTCTCATCCAAGGACCTAACCTATACTAGACCCACCTACTTTGGGACTCACTTGGGTTGCCCCTCCTTTGGGGCCTCCCCCGTTAGGCTCCACTAGCCTAACGTGACACATCTAGGCGAGACCTCAACGCTTCCACTAAGTTGTCTCGGTTGCAACTCCGAGATGGCTTTCCATTGTTAAGCCACGCCTCGATCGCACGGGGGTGATGCCAAGTCCCGCCCGACTCGGTTCCCACTTTGCTCTTTCGAGACATGGGTTCATGACTCCCATGCGCCAACTCTCGTTAGCTCGCGGGTAGCACTTTTATGAGCACGCGCCATCACCTTGTCCCCGCCCGGACAAGCCCACAACTAAGAAGTTTCTTGGTTTTATCCAAGGCCCCTCCAAGCCATGGCCCCCAATTACTCGGCTTACCCAACCTAGTTTGGCATGTCTATTCCCCCTCTTCCATTAACCAAACACAAGTACAAGACTAGGACCTCATCTCATACTTTTCTCTTTGCACCACTAAAGTTTGGACTTTATTCCCTCAAGCCAAAGAACAAGTGCATGTTGTGGAGGAATTAACCTCGAAGCTATGTTTGCTACTAGAGTCTCTCCCCCACTAAAGGAGATTGATGTCCTCATCAATGCCTACGCTTCTTTTTATTGGAATGTCTAGCCTTAGTTTCTTCAAAGTGCTTCACCAATTCATTGGTGTTGACCATGTCTCTTGCCGCCACCCAAGCGGTTTCTTTCTCATGGTATCCTCACCATTTCACCAAGTATTCCTTTGTACTTTTTCTTTCCTTTTCACTTGGGCTTCCTACACTTGAGGATGCCCTCTTACCTCATGTTCCAAATGATGTCCACAAGGTCGGGAGGTGGCCTAATCACTTGCTTGTGATCGGGCCACAAGGTGTCGTCCTAAAATGACTTTCGTAATCAGACATGAAATGTCGGATGCACTTTGATCTCCGGCGGTAATTCCAACTTATATATGTCCTTGACCACTTGTTCCACAATGGGAAACGAAGCTCCAATTTTGGACATGAACTTTGGAGTGAGGCCTTCCGGCTAAGTGAAGTTGTTCACATTCAACAACGCCTTTTGGCCCACCTCATTCTCCACTTCGCGTCTTCCGGCATTGACTTGCACTCCATAGCACCTTCGGGCTTTCTCCACCAACAACTTGGTCATCTCCAAGACTTGTTCACGCTTCTTGGCCAAGTCCTCACCATCTTGGTTGAACTCTAGTGTTGAATGTGCCCCCTCGAGAGCTAGGTTAATAGGTTGGAGCGCATCCACTCCATAAGCCACCACCAAAGACCACCCCTTGGTAGCCAAGTGCGTGGCTACATTGCAATTACACTCCGCTCGACCCACATAGTCCGCCCAATCTCCTTGGTCCGCCCCCACCAAGTTCCTCAAGTATTGCTTCAAGATTCCATTCACACGCTCCGATTTCCCATTCATTTGGGAATGCAAGGTTGTGCTAAACCTTAGTTTCATTCCGACCTCCTTAGAGAAATGCATTGAAAATGCACTTGTGAACTTTGGATCTTGATCCCACACAATCACTCTTGGCAACCCGTGGTGCCTCAACCATCCTTTGAGAAAAGGCTATGCGGTCTCCAACGCGGTGGCGGTTCCCACAATCGGCACCATGTGTGCCCACTTGGCAAACCGCTCTACCATCAACAAGATGGCATCATACCCATGTGACTCCGGCAAACTTGTGATCAAGTCCATGCACATACCATGCCATGGCGCCAACGGGATAGGCAACGGTTGCAAGAAGCCGCCTTGCTTTTGGTAAGAGGCTCGGTTCACTTGGCACTTTGATTCAAGCCTTCACAAAGTCGGCTATATCTTCCTTTATGCACCACCAATGGTACCCTCATGACACCATTCTATGGCGGCTTTTTGATATGGCAGGCAATAGGACTATCATATTCTTCCTTCCAAACCGATAGCCTCAACTTGCCTTGTGGCACATACACCCAACTTTGCTTGCACTTGAACAATCCGTTCACCACCTTAACATCTTTGAGCACCTTGCTCTTGCGAAGCTCACCTAAAAGCTTTTGTGCTTTGGGGTAGTTAATTTACCCCTCCCGTATCTTGCATCACAAGTTTCCTTTGCCGGCACACATTAGCCACAAGGTTTGGATGGTTCTCATTGCTTGGAACTCTTCCGGTCTACTTCGCGCATCCGGCACCACATTTCCACGGTCCGGTTTGTGGACCAAATCCACCTTCATAAGCGCCAAACTATCATGCCACCGCAATGACTTGGCGTTCACTTACGCTTGTATGTCAAAATACTTTTAGGACACATTGTCCATGTAGACCTTTGCTTTGTGCGACCCCATATAATGTCGCCACATCTTCAAGCAATGCACTACGGCAAAGAAGTTCTTTGTCATGAGTTGGTTGTCTTCTTTGACAACCATCGAGCTTTATGCTCCCATATGCAATGGCCATCCATCTTACACATAATCCACCATTGGCAAAGGCACTCACCCCCGTATGCACCTCGAAAGGTTTGTCAAACTCCGCGAACTTGAGCACAGGCGGCGAAGAGAACTTGGTGTTAAGCTCCCCAAAGACTCGTGACAAACATCATCCCACTCTTGGGATAGCCATTTCTTCCACAAGTCGCACAAGGTGGGACAACCATCGAGCTTCATGCTCTCATATGCCATGGCCATCCATCTTGCCTCAACATCCGCCAATGGTAAAGTCACTCGCCCCCGTATGCACCTCAAAAGGTTTGTCAAACTCCGCGAACTTGAGCACGGGCGGCGAAGAGAACTTGCTCTTAAGCTTCTCAAAGACTTGGTGGCAAGGCTCATCCCACTCTTGGGATAGCCATTTCTTTCACAAGTCGCACAAGGTTTGACAACCTTTAAGCTTAATGCTCCCATATGCAATGGGCATCCATCTTGGATCAACATCCGCCAATGGTAAAGTTACTCGCCCCCGTATGCACCTCAAAAGGTTTGTCAAATTTCGCAAACTTGAGCACGGGCGGCGAAGAAAACTTGGTCTTAAGCTCCTTAAAGACTTGGTGGCAAAGCTCGTCCCACTTTTGGGATAGCCATTTCTTGCATAAGTTGGACAAGGTCGGACAACCATCGAGATTCATGCTCTTATATGCAATGGCCATCCATTTTGCCTCAACATCCGCCAATGCTAAAGTCACTCGCCCCCGTATGCACCTCAAAAGGTTTGTCAAAGTCCGCGAACTTAAGCACGGGCGGCGAAGAGAACTTGTTTTTGAGCCCCCCAAAGGCTTGGTGACAAGGCTCATCCCACTCTTGGGATAGCCATTTTCCTCAATAAGTTGAATAAGGTCCTAGCAACCTTAGAAAACTCTCGAATGAAGTTGTGGTACTAATTGGCTAGGCCAACAAATGACCTAAGCCCTTTTGAATCAAGGGCCAATTCTCTTTTTGGATTGCCTTGACATTCTTCATGTTCGTCCACCAACTTCATTTATCACCACATACCTCAAGAGCTCAATCTCTCGTTGAGCAAAGTGATTTTTCACTTCTTGGCGGTAATTTTTTTTTTGGGCAACACATTGGTGAATACATCCTTGTATTTCACCAACATCACACCAATGTTGTTTGGGGGAGGCCCATCTTTCCTAGCCTCCCCATACGTTCCTTGGAGTTGCTCCAATTGAACCATGACTATTATGTTTTATTTTTATTTTTATTCGGTCCATTAAGACCAAATTCAACTTAGGTCCTCCTACCATAGGAGTCATTGTTAATTTGAACTTCAATTCTTTGCCATTATGACACATCATAATGCACCGCAAGCACACCGGCTTGCACCTCACATCTATCATGTGAGTTTCAAAGAAGGCGGCCTTCACAATGACATGCATTTCATCTATTTCACATGGTGTGAAATTTTGACAAAATTCCAATGTCCCACATTGAAAGGTTACATGCATCGCGGCCTCCTTTGTCTCATGCGGTTCGCCCTTTCCAAACCGCACCTTGGTGGGCTTCACCACTCTACCAATCGGCAAACCCCAACTCCCTTGTGAGCTTTGGGGTCATGAAAGAATGCCTTAATTCTTTGTCAACCCATGAGACAAACCTCCCATTTATTTGAGCCTCAAGGTACAAAATACTTGGCCTCGGCTTAAAGCTACTAGCCTTGGCCACAAAGCCATCGTCCAACATTTGGTCCTCGGCAACTTGGCTTGTCGCAACCCTTGCTAGCCCCCCCTTGACCATCTTGCCAATTTTCAATTCTAGCAAAGGTTACGAGTGGCTAACCCTTCGCATACCGCCATGCTAATGGTTAGCTCCTCTAACCCCGGACCAATAGTTCATAGGAGGGAACCAACCCTCCTACTTTGCTTTCGGGACTCACCCCTTAATCGGTAACCCATTTCCCCAATGTGGACTTCCATCCATGGAAGTCCAATCCTATGTTGATCATCGCGTTGCCGGAGCAACACTACAACAACCCGAACCATACTAGGCAACTATGGCCTCACAATGGGCCAATGCCCATGGAGGCCTTGCCGTTCGGCCTCGGGTGGGTGAGGCCACACCACCTCACCCATATAAGCCTCTAGGACTTCACGCGGGGCCCCTACCCCACCGTCAACCAACCTCTTGTCTCTCTACCAAGAGTTGGGGCCAAGTGGACATTTTCCCTTAGCCGCTGGGCCTAGAAGCCCCCAGCAGCTTCAGACCATCATAACTTCCTTGTATGATGTCTGATTCCAGCAACAAACCACTCCATCTTCATCTACGCTTCACGTAGATGCCGATGGACTCCTCACTTGCCCCATTCGGGCAAGTGCTGAGGAAGTTATGCCTGTTTGAACCTTGGCAGTCCCGGGAATCCCTCCCAGGCACTGCTGTACCAGGGCGCTGTCCCGGGACAGCGCCCCACTCAAATGGCCATAACTCCTAGCTCACACCTCCGATTGAGGTGATCTTGAGCATTCTAGAATCACCACGCCATGAGCTACGCATAGCTCATGGCCTCACCCTCATGCCTCCTAGTCTTTGTGGGTGGGAGGCGTTCCCAACGCCCGGGGCCCTCACCCACACTAGGATCACTTGGGCCTTCTCACCAACGGCGCCACAAGTCCCGGGTGTCACTCCGGGGTCCCCCTTGTGCCCATGGTGTTTCGGGCACTCCTCATGGAGAGGTGCGCGACACTCACCCCCACCAAACGGAGCCGATGCCCTCATCGACTATACTCGTAGTCGGCACACCAATTCTCAAGTTGCCATCCTCTATGGTGCGGCATTGTGTTTACCTTAGGGCGCGACCCCCACAATGCTTCTTCAAATTTGGCATAGTCCCAAAGGTGTCGTTCCTAGGTGGTCCGTTAGCGACCTTGGATCTCTCATCCAAGGACCTAACCTATACTAGACCCACCTACTTTGGGACTCACTTGGGTTGCCCCTCCTTTGGGGCCTCCCCCGTTAGGCTCCACTAGCCTAACGTGACACATCTAGGCGAGACCTCAACGCTTCCACTAAGTTGTCTCGGTTGCAACTCCGAGATGGCTTTCCATTGTTAAGCCACGCCTCGATCGCACGGGGGTGATGCCAAGTCCCGCCCGACTCGGTTCCCACTTTGCTCTTTCGAGACATGGGTTCATGACTCCCATGCGCCAACTCTCGTTAGCTCGTGGGTAGCACTTTTATGAGCACGCGCCATCACCTTGTCCCCGCCCGGACAAGCCCACAACTAAGAAGTTTCTTGGTTTTATCCAAGGCCCCTCCAAGCCATGGCCCCAATTACTCGGCTTACCCAACCTAGTTTGGCATATCTATTCCCCCTCTTCCATTAACCAAGCACAAGTACAAGACTAGGACCTCATCTCATACTTTTCTCTTTGCACCACTAAAGTTTGGACTTTATTCCCTCAAGCCAAAGAACAAGTTAATGTTGTGGAGCAATTAGCCTCGAAGCTAAGTGTGCTACTAGCGTCTCTCCCCCACTAAAGGAGATTGATGTCCTCATCAATGCCTACGCTTCATTTTATTGAAATGTCTAGCCTTAATTTCTTCAAAGTGCTTTACCAATTCCTTGGCGTTCATCATGTCTCTTGCCGCTACCCAAACGGCTTCTTTCTCATGGTATCCTCACCATTTCACCAAGTACTCCTTTGTTCATTTTCTTACTTTTTCACTTGGGCTTCCTACACTTGATGATGCCCTCCTACCTCATGTTCCAAATGACATCCACAAGGTCGGGAGGTGGCCTAATCACTTGCTTGTAATTGGGCCACAAGGTGTCGTCCTGAAATGGCTTTAGGAATGAGACATGAAATGTTGGATGCACTTTGATCTCGGGCGGTAATTCCAACTTATACATGTCCTTGAACACTTGTTCCACAATGGGAAATGAAGCTCCAATTTTGGACATGAACTTTGGAGTGAGGCCTTCCGGCTAAGTGAAGTTTTTCACATTCAACAACATCTTTTGGCCCACCTCATTCTCCACTTCGCGTCTTCCGGCATTGACTTGCACTTCGTAGCACATTCGGGCTTTCTCCACCAACAACTTGGTCATCTCCAAGACTTGTTTACATTCTTGGCCAAGTCCTCACCATCTTGGTTGAACTCTAGTGTTGAATGTGCCCCCTCGAGAGCTAGGTTAATAGGTTGGAGCGCATCCACTCCATAAGCCACCACCAAAGGCCACCCCTTGGTAGCCAAGTGCGTGGCTACATTGCAATTACACTCCGCTCGACCCACATAGTCCGCCCAATCTCCTTGGTCCGCCCCCACCAAGTTCCTCAAGTATTGCTCCAAGACTCCATTCACACGCTCCGTTTCCCATCCATTTAGGAATGCAAGGCCGTGCTAAACCTTAGTTTCCTTCCGACCTCCTTAGAGAAATGCATTGAAAATGCACTTGTGAACTTTGGATCTTGATCCCACACAATCACTCTTGGCAACCCGTGGTGCCTCAACCATCCTTTGAGAAAAGGCTATGCGGTCTTCAACGCGGTGGCGGCTCCCACAATCGGCACCATGTGTGCCAACTTGGCAAACCGCTCTACCATCAACAAGATGGCATCATACCCATGTGACTCCGGCAAACTTGTGCTCAAGTCCATGCACATACTATGCCATGGCGCCGACGGGATAGGCAACGGTTGCAAGAAACCGCCTTGCTTTTGGTAAGAGCTCGGTTCACTTTGCACTTTAATTCAAGCCTTCACAAAGTGGGCTATATCTTCCTTTATGCACCGCCAATGGTACCTCCATGACACCATTCTATGGCGGTTTTTTTTCTTTCTCCTCTATGGCCGGCAATAGGACTATCAAATTCCTCCTTCAAAACCGATAGCCTCAACTTGCCTTGTGGCACATACACCCAACTTTGCTTGCACTTGAACAATCCGTCCACCAACTTAACCTCTTTGAGCACCTTGCTCTTCCGAAGTTCACCTAAAAGTTTTTGTGCTTTTGGGGTAGTTAATTTACCCCTCCCGTATCTTGCATCACAAGTTTCCTTTGCCGGCACACATTAGCCACAAGGTTTGGATGGTTCTCATTGCTTGGAACTCTTCCGGTCTACTTCGCGCATCCGGCACCACATTTCCACCATCCGCTTTGTGGATCAAATCCACCTTCATAAGCGCCAAACTATCATGCCTCCGCAATGACTTGGCGCTCACTTGCGCTTGTATGTCAAAATACTTTTAGGACACATTGTCCATGTAGACCTTTGCTTTGTGCGACCCCATATAATGTCGCCACATCTTCAAGCAATGCACTACGGCAAAGAAGTTCTTTGTCATGAGTTGGTTGTCTTCTTTGACAACCATCGAGCTTTATGCTCCCATATGCAATGGCCATCCATCTTACACATAATCCACCATTGGCAAAGGCACTCACCCCCGTATGCACCTCGAAAGGTTTGTCAAGCTCCGCGAACTTGAGCACGGGCGGCGAAGAGAACTTGGTGTTAAGCTCCCCAAAGACTCGTGACAAACATCATCCCACTCTTGGGATAGCCATTTCTTCCACAAGTCGCACAAGGTGGGACAACCATCGAGCTTCATGCTCTCATATGCCATGGCCATCCATCTTGCCTCAACATCCGCCAATGGTAAAGTCACTCGCCACCCCGTATGCACCTCAAAAGGTTTGTCAAACTCCGCGAACTTGAGCACGGGCGGCGAAGAGAACTTGCTCTTAAGCTTCTCAAAGACTTGGTGGCAAGGCTCATCCCACTCTTGGGATAGCCATTTCTTTCACAAGACGCACAAGGTTTGACAACCTTTAAGCTTAATGCTCCCATATGCAATGGGCTTCCATCTTGGATCAACATCCGCCAATGGTAAAGTTACTCGCCCCTGTATGCACCTCAAAAGGTTTGTCAAATTTCGCAAACTTGAGCACGGGCGGCGAAGAAAACTTGGTCTTAAACTCCTTAAAGACTTGGTGGCAAAGCTCATCCCACTTTTGGGATAGCCATTTCTTGCATAAGTTGGACAAGGTCGGACAACCATCGAGATTCATGCTCTTATATGCAATGGCCATCCATTTTGCCTCAACATCCGCCAATGGTAAAGTCACTCGCCCCCGTATGCACCTCAAAAGGTTTGTCAAAGTCCGCGAACTTAAGCACGGGCGGCGAAGAGAACTTGTTTTTGAGCCCCCCAAAGGCTTGGTGACAAGGCTCATCCCACTCTTGGGATAGCCATTTTCCTCAATAAGTTGAATAAGGTCCTAGCAACCTTAGAAAACTCTCGAATGAAGTTGTGGTACTAATTGGCTAGGCCAACAAATGACCTAAGCCCTTTTGAATCAAGGGCCAATTCTCCTTTTGGATTGCCTTGACATTCTTCATGTTCGTCCACCAACTTCATTTATCACCACATACCTCAAGAGCTCAATCTCTCGTTGAGCAAAGTTATTTTTCACTTCTTGGCGGTAATTTTTTTTTGGGCAACACATTGGTGAATACATCCTTGTATTTCACCAACATCACACCAATGTTGTTTGGGGGAGGCCCATCTTTCCTAGCCTCCCCATACGTTCCTTGGAGTTGCTCCAATTGAACCACGACCATTATGTTTTTATTTTATTTTATAAATTCGGTCCATTAAGACCAAATTCAACTTAGGTCCTCCTACCATAGGAGTCATTGTTAATTTGAACTTCAATTCTTTGCCATTATGACACATCATAATGCACCACAAGCACACCGGCTTGCACCTCACATCTATCATGTGAGTTTCAAAGAAGACGGCCTACACAATGACATGCATTTTATCTATTTCACTTGGTGTGAAATTTTGACAAAATCCAATGTCCCACATTGAAAGGTTACATGTATCACGGCCTCCTTTGTCTCATGCGGTTCGCCCTTTCCAAACCGCACCTTGGTGGGCTTGTTTTCTCTATCAATCGGCAAGCCCCAACTCGCTTGTGAGTTTTGGGCTCAAGAAGGAGTAATAGCCTCTTTGTCAACACATGAGACATTTCTCCCATTCATTTGAGCCTCAAGGTACAAAATACTTGGCCTCGGCATAAGGCTACTAGCCTTGGCCACAAAGCCATCGTCCAACATTTGGTCCTCGGCAACTTGGCTTGGCTTGGTCCGCAAAGCCAACTTTAAACATTTCGTCCGCGGGACAAATTGGTTTGGTGCCACAAAACCAATTTCTAATAATTTGTCCGCAAAACAAACATGTTTTGCCTTGGTAGCACAAAGCCACCTTCTCACACTCCGTCCACGGCACGAACATGAATTGCCTTGGTAGGACAAACCCACCTCCCAACATTCCGTCCGCGGCACAAGTATGATTTGCTTTGGAAGCATAAAGCCACCTTTCAACATTCCGTTTGCGGCTCCAACATGTTTTGCCTAAGTAAAATGGACCAAACAATTTGCACTCATTTCTTTGGCACCTAATTTGGCTAAAGCCACTTGTGGTGATGCGCCGCCAAACTTCTCTTTGGGACCATCGGCTTCAATGCTCTTGCAAATTTGATGGTCCCCACCATGTCCTCAAGAAGCCTTGGGGACTTAAACAAGGCATCCACCACCCGCTTTTAAAACCCCACCTAAAAGGATGCATTTCTTAGAAAGCTCGTCCGTTTCAGGTGTATCCTTCATTTGTGCGTTTGAATAGCGCACATAGGCCTTAAGAAGCCCCGGGTGCCTCATTAACACCAAATTCATTCCAACATCAATACCTTCCAAGCATTTCGAATTGGAATTTCAATCCAACATTAATGCCCTCCAAGGTTTTGGGTCCTTTCGGTATTCTAGGCCCCAAATGTTTTTTTGAGGTTTGAGGGAGCCCTTTTCAAAGCACTCCTCCATTTTCCTTACCAAATTCACCCTCATGCCCACCATTGTCATTAGAACCAATGGTATGGTCAAATTCCACTTGCACATGATCCTTGTTCCAATTTGAGCCTCACAACCTTTTGGAAACCCAGGGCTCACCATCATAACCCGCATTTTTGATAGCCATGTTTCCCTCAAAGTGCGAGCTCAAAACTTGGAACCCTGCTCTGATACCAAGTGTCGCAACCCTTGCTAGCCCCCCCTTGACCATCTTGCCAATTTTCAATTCTAGCAAAGGTTACGAGTGGCTAACCCTTCGCATACCGCCATGCTAATGGTTAGCTCCTCTAACCCCGGACCAATAGTTCATAGGAGGGAACCAACCCTCCTACTTTGCTTTCGGGACTCACCCCTTAATCGGTAACCCATTTCCCCAATGTGGACTTCCATCCATGGAAGTCCAATCCTATGTTGATCATCGCGTTGCCGGAGCAACACTACAACAACCCGAACCATACTAGGCAACTATGGCCTCACAATGGGCCAATGCCCATGGAGGCCTTGCCGTTCGGCCTCGGGTGGGTGAGGCCACACCACCTCACCCATATAAGCCTCTAGGACTTCACGCGGGGCCCCTACCCCACCGTCAACCAACCTCTTGTCTCTCTACCAAGAGTTGGGGCCAAGTGGACATTTTCCCTTAGCCGCTGGGCCTAGAAGCCCCCAGCAGCTTCAGACCATCATAACTTCCTTGTATGATGTCTGATTCCAGCAACAAACCACTCCATCTTCATCTACGCTTCACGTAGATGCCGATGGACTCCTCACTTGCCCCATTCGGGCAAGTGCTGAGGAAGTTATGCCTGTTTGAACCTTGGCAGTCCCGGGAATCCCTCCCAGGCACTGCTGTACCAGGGCGCTGTCCCGGGACAGCGCCCCACTCAAATGGCCATAACTCCTAGCTCACACCTCCGATTGAGGTGATCTTGAGCATTCTAGAATCACCACGCCATGAGCTACGCATAGCTCATGGCCTCACCCTCATGCCTCCTAGTCTTTGTGGGTGGGAGGCGTTCCCAACGCCCGGGGCCCTCACCCACACTAGGATCACTTGGGCCTTCTCACCAACGGCGCCACAAGTCCCGGGTGTCACTCCGGGGTCCCCCTTGTGCCCATGGTGTTTCGGGCACTCCTCATGGAGAGGTGCGCGACATGGCTTGGCTTGGTCCGCAAAGCCAACTTTAAACATTTCGTCCGCGGGACAAATTGGTTTGGTGCCACAAAACCAATTTCTAATAATTTGTCCGCAAAACAAACATGTTTTGCCTTGGTAGTACAAAGCCACCTTCCCACACTCCGTCCGCGGCACGAACATGAATTGCCTTGGTAGGACAAACCCACCTCCCAACATTCCGTCCGTGGCACAAGTATGATTTGCTTTGGAAGCATAAAGCCACCTTTCAACATTCCGTCCGCGGTACCAACATGTTTTGCCTAAGTAAAATGGACCAAACAATTTGCACTCATTTCTTTGGGACCTACTTTGGCTAAAGCCACTTGTGGTGATGCGCCGTCGAACTTCTCTTTGGGACCATTGGCTTCAATGCTCTTGCAAACTTGATGGTCCCCACCGTGTCCTCAAAAAGCCTTGGGGACTTAAACAAGGCATCCACCACCCGCTTTTAAAACCCCACCTAAAAGGATACATTTCTTAGAAAGCTCGTCCGTTTTAGGTGTATCCTTCATTTGTGCGTTTGAATAGCGCACATAGGCCTTAAGAGGCCCCGGGTGCCTCATTAGCACCAAATTCATTCCAACATCAATACCTTCCAAGCATTTCGAATTGGAATTTCAATCCAACATTAATGCCCTCCAAGGTTTTGGGTGCTTTCGGTATTCTAGGCCCCAAATGTTTTTTGAGGTTTGCGGGAGCCCTTTTCAAAGCACTCCTCCATTTTCCTTACCAAATCCACCCTCATGCCCACCATTGTCATTTGAACCAATGGTATGGTCAAATTCCACTTGCACATGATCCTTGTTCCAATTTGAGCCTCACAACCTTTTGGAAACCTCGGCTCACCATAATAACCCTCAGGTTTGATAGCCATGTCTCCCTCAAAGTGCTAGCTCAAATATTGGAACCCTGCTCTGATACCAAGTGTCGCAACCCTTGCTAGGTCCCTTAATAATCTTGCCAATTTTCGTTTCTAGCAAAGGTTACGAGCGCTAACCCTTCGCATTCCGCCATGCTAATGGATAGCTCCTCTTACCCCGGACCAATAGTTCATAGGAGGGAACCAACCCTCCTACTTTGCTTTCGGGACTCACCCCTTAATCGGTAACCCATTTCCCCAATGTGGACTTCCATCCATGGAAGTCCAATCCTATGTTGATCATCGCGTTGCCGGAGCAACACTACAACAACCCGAACCATACTAGGCAACTATGACCTCACAATGGGCCAATGCCCATGGAGGCCGTGCCGTTCGGCCTCGGGTGGGTGAGGCCACACCGCCTCACCCATATAAGCCTCTAGGACTCTACACGGAGCCCCTACCCCACCGCCAACCAACCTCTTGTCTCTCTACCAAGATTTGGGGCCAAGTGGACATTTTCCCTTAGCTGCTGGGCCTAGAACCCCCCCAGCAGCTTCAGACCATCATAACTTCCTTGTATGATGTCTGATCATAACAACCAACCACTCCATCCTCATCTACGCTTCACGTAGATGCCGATGGACTCCTTGCTTGCCCCATTCGGGCAAGGCTTGAGGAAGTTATGCCTGTTTGAACCTTGGCAGTCCCGGGAATCACTCCCAGGCACTGCTGTACCAGGGCGCTGTCCCGGGACAGCACCCCACTCAAATGGCCATAACTCCTAGCTCACACCTCCGATTGAGGTGATCTTGAGCATTCTAGAATCACCACGCCATGAGCTACGCATAGCTCATGGCCTCACCCTCATGCCTCCTAGTCTTTGTGGGTGGGAGGCGTTCCCAACGCCCGGGGCCCTCACCCACACTAGGATCACTTGGGCCCTCTCACCAACGGCGCCACAAGTCCCGGGTGTCACTCCGGGGTCCCCCTTGTGCCCATGGTGTTTCGGGCACTCCTTATGGAGAGGTGCGCGACAAACCTATACCTTGTTGAAACATACTGCCCACAAGGTTGTTACCTTAGGTAGTTTTCTTATTTAGTTACTTAGAGTTTGCTTCAGTAATTAGGTTTAGCAGCTTTCTCAAACACCTGTACATATACTGTGAGCTCACGCTCATTTCTTTGAACATCATGTTCCAGACAGTGAGTTCTGTCTTGGTTCCTCGAACCTTGTTTGTACTTGAGAGATTTGTCGTGGCCCAAGTTTTCCGGATTTATCAATTAACCGTCTTGTTAGGATAAAAGAGTAGTACGGACGTAGGAAAGTAGGATAGGTAGAGTAAGTGATAGGCATTTTGTAGGTTAGTTCTTCAAGAGGGAGAAGAAAAATAAAAATCCTTAAAATAGTTAAAAACCCCAATTTAAGTTATATTTGAAATCCCACTTCGGGTACTGGAAATAGGAGAAAGAGGAAAAAGAGGGAGCACTTCGGTGTTTTTCTCATCATTTTGCAATGCAAGTGTTCTTTTGTTCAATTCAGACCTTATGTTTTACTCCACCTTTGGTTTGAGTTGAGTCTTAAGTCCATGTGTAATGCAAATGGTCCCTCTTTTTCGTACTTGAGGTTTCCGAGTTTTCCGCCATTCCCTATTACTGTGTAGGTTAGTTAGGTTAGTATTTCGTGATAGGACAGGGGGTCAGTAATACCCCGAGGTGCGTGTGGTTAAAACGCCCATCTGTGAGCATGTGATGGGCGGAGGAATCTTAAGCACGGAAAGGCAGAAAGGATTGGACGAACAAGGGGAAAGAACCCACCATGAGGTTGTTGGGCAAGGGGAATTCCGCGCACATGGTAGGTTCTTCCCCGCTTACTCCGTCCAACTAGGGACCGACAATGAGCAGCAGTGGATAGACCTGTCCAATAGTAGAGGGAGAATTCTAGTTTACGCCTTCCGCTTGCCATGACCTGGAGGTGGATCATACCGATCAGCAGTAACAAACTGGTCTAGAACACTCATGCACCTGCCGCGACTGGCGCGACTGGCGCTTGGTTCCCACCGCGGATGGTAGGCGTGGTAGCCCCATCCCTATGTTAGCCCCGCCGTCACGGAAAACAATATACCCTGGGTCCTATCCTGTGTGACCGGTGTAACAACACAAACTACCCATTGTGAGGATAAGAGCGCAGATGTTGCGTTTCCACCTTTCTCGAGGGAGGATTCGGTTTCCGCGTGTGGTATAGTGGAAACTATGCCATCACGGAAAGCGGATCAGGCTGGTTTTGTAGACCCAAAACTTCCTCCACCTTTTGCCCTGTCAAAGGGGGTGGCACGTGTCGGATACCTGAGTGGGACACCTTCCCGAGGGAGGGTTGCCCCCATCATAACACCAGTCTAAGGGAGTAGTAGTTAGGAGGAGGAAGTGAAAATAAGGAGACAACCCGGAAAAACCAACCCAAAGGGCGAGATCCTGATAAACAACTACCAAGTCTCTCTGAGCATTCTAGCCTAAAACACTAGAATTATTGTCATTGTGACACGGTCAACAATCTAGCGAATAGTGGAAATACAGGTCAAATCCGCTACCTCTATCGCGGAAACCTTATCCCGGATGTCGCGCACCTCTCCATGAGGAGTGCCCGAAACACCATGGGCACAAGGGGGACCCCGGAGTGACACCCGGGACTTGTGGCGCCGTTGGTGAGAGGGCCCAAGTGATCCTAGTGTGGGTGAGGGCCCCGGGCGTTGGGAACGCCTCCCACCCACAAAGACTAGGAGGCATGAGGGTGAGGCCATGAGCTATGCGTAGCTCATGGCGTGGTGATTCTAGAATGCTCAAGATCACCTCAATCGGAGGTGTGAGCTAGGAGTTATGGCCATTTGAGTGGGGTGCTGTCCCGGGACAGCGCCCTGGTACAGCAGTGCCTGGGAGTGATTCCCGGGACTGCCAAGGTTCAAACAGGCATAACTTCCTCATGACTTGCCCGAATGGGGCAAGCGAGGAGTCCATCGGCATCTACGTGAAGCGTAGATGAGGATGGAGTGGTTGGTTGTTATGATCAGACATCATACAAGGAAGTTATGATGGTCTGAAGCTGCTGGGGGGGTTCTAGGCCCAGCAGCTAAGGGAAAATGTCCACTTGGCCCCAACTCTTGGTAGAGAGACAAGAGGTTGGTTGGCGGTGGGGTAGGGGCTCCGTGTAGAGTCCTAGAGGCTTATATGGGTGAGGTGGTGTGGCCTCACCCACCCGAGGCCGAACGGCACGGCCTTCATGGGCATTGGCCCATTGTGAGGCCATAGTTGCCTAGTATGGTTCGGGTTGTTGTAGTGTTGCTCCGGCAACGCGATGATGAACATAGGATTGGACTTCCATGGATGGAAGTCCACATCGAAGAAATGGGTTACCGATTAAGGGGTGAGTCCCGAAAGCAAAGTAGGAGGGTTGGTTCCCCTCCTTTGAATTAATGGTCCGGGGTAAGAGGAGCTAACCATTAGCATGGCGGTATGCGAAGGGTTAGCGCTCGTAACCTTTGCTAGAAAAGAAAATTGGCAAGATTGCTAAGGGGGCTAGCAAGGGTTGCGACACCGGAAGTCATGACCTGTAATAAGGAATCTTATAATGGGGTGTATATAGTTGTTATACTATGAATTCGGGACGCTGAGTCTATTGTTGTTACTACTCTAGGGTGGGAGCTTGTCCATACTTTGTGTTGTGTTCCCTACCTCGGTCCACTACCGGGAATGCGGAAATTTCCGTGCTATAATTTCCGTAATATCCCGGATTTCTTAATCCGATTTGTATTATCTTAGTTTCAAGTGTTTTTTGTGTGTGTGTTAGTGAAAGATTTCCTCCCTCTGTGTTGTGAACGACCGCAAGTTCTTCGTGGGAACGAACTTGGCGCGGTTGTGACGTTTTACGCGTTTATCAGGTTAATTTAATGAATACATCACTACCGTGCTACGACAAGATTCAACATGGTATGTGTCGCGCACTTGTCCATGAGGAGTGCCCGAAACACCATGGGCACAAAGGGGACCCCGGAGTGACACCCGGGACTTGTGGCGCCGTTGGTGACAGGGCCCAAGTGATGCTAGTGTGGGTGAGGGCCCCGGACGTTGGGAACGCCTCCCACCCAAAAAGACTACGAGGCATGAGGGTAAGGCCATGAGCTATGCGTAGCTCATGGCGTAGAGATTCTAGAATGCTCAAGAACACCTCAATCTGAGGTGTGACCTAGGAGTTATGGCCATTTGAGTGGGGCGCTGTCCCGGGACAGCGCCCTGGTACAGCAGTGCCTGGGAGTGATTTCCCAGGACTGCCAAGGTTCAAACAGGCATAACTTCCTCAAGACTTTCTCGAATGGGGCAAGTGAGGAGTCCATCGGCATCTACGTGAAGCGTAGATGAAGATGGAGTGGTTGGTTGTTATGATTAGACATCATACAAGGAAGTTATGATGGTCTGAAGCTGCTGGGGGGGGTTCTAGGCCCAACAGCTAAAGGAAAATGTCCACTTGGCCCCAACTCTTGGTAGGGAGACAAGAGGTTAGTTGACGGTGGGGTAGGGGCCCCGCGTAGAGTCCTAGAGGCTTATATGGGTGAGGTGGTGTGGCCTCACCCACCCGAGGCCGAACGGCACGGCCTCCTTCCATGGGCATTGGCCCAATGTGAGGCCATAGTTGCCTAGTATGGTTCGGGTTGTTGTAGTGTTGCTCCGGCAACGCGATGATCAACATGGGATTGGACTTCCATGGATGGAAGTCCACATCTAGGAATGGGTTACAGATTAAGGGGTGAGTCCCGAAAGCAAAGTAGGAGGGTTGGTTCCCTCCTATGAACTATAAGGTCCGGGGTAGGAGGAGCTAACCATTGGCATGGCGGAATGCGAATGGTTAGCGTTCGTAACCTTTTGCTAGAATTGAAAATTGGCAAGATTTTTAAGGCGAGTAGCAAGGGTTGCGACACTTTGTATCAGAGCAGGGTTCCAATATTTGAGCTAGCACTTTGAGGGAGACACGGCGATCAATCGTGAGGGTTGTTATGGTGAACCCGGTGTTCCCAAAAGGTTGTGAGGCTCAAATTGGAACAAAGATAATGTGTACATGGAATTTGACCATACCATTGGTTCTAATGACAATGGTGGACATGATGATTGATTCGGTGAGGAAAATGGTGGAGCCCTTTGAAAGGGCTTCCGCACACCTCAAAAAGCATTTGGGGCCTAGAATACTGAATGCACCTAAAACTTTGGAGGGCATTAATGTTGGATTGAAATTCCAATTCGAAATGCTTGGAAGGTATTGATATTAGAATGAATTTTGTGGAAATGAGGCGTCCAGGCCCCTTAAGGCATATATGCACGAAGTTTACACCCAATTTAATTGTATATCTTAGATGAACGAGTTTTTTAAGAAATACATCGTTTTAGGTGGGGTTTCAAAAGCGGGTGGTGAATACCAAGTTCAAATTTCCAAAAGTTTATTGAGGTTGTGGCGGGGATCATCAAAATTGCCACGAGCATTAAAGCCGATGACCCCAATAAGAAATTTGGTGGTGCCTTACAACAATGGACGTTGAGGGGAGATAGGTACCACGCCAAATAATACTTGTGCCGCGGACCGAATGTAAGACGATGGCATTGTGGCCAAGGCTAGTAGCCTTAAGCCGAGGCCAAGTTGTAGTAGGTTTTTGCTATGACTTTAAAACAACAAAACCCAGGGAACAAAGTCTCCAGGAAGACTGAGATAGTGTCTATAAGAGTTAATGTCACATTAGATTAAGGATTTTAATAACATATTAGGGTCTTTCTTCCTTCATTACTTCTTAATTCCATTTATTTCCCCACTCTTATGGTTCTTTTGTGCTTCCTCAGTAGTGAGTGACTCTGTCCTATCAAAAGGTAATTTTCTATCATTCTATGGTTTCGACCTATGTCGGTCGTGAAGCTCAACAGCTTGGCAAGTAGTCATTGGCAATTTGTCAGGACCGAAGTCCGGGGTAATGTCTTTTAGTAACCGCATCGTCTTAGAGCAACATAATTCACAATTGCGGTAATTCAATCATTTTTAATTCCTTTTTAATTCAACTTACAACCATCATGCATGTCTTCACATAACTCAAGTCACCACCTTCATCTTCGATCATCTGGTGACTCATCTCAGGCAATCATCCACTTGTTAATATGAAATTCAATACATCAACAGCTAGGCTATATTCTTTCCTTAAGGCTTTAGTCTGTTTGAAACTAATAATGTCATGTGGTTGGTAAAGTCTTACTCCAATACGGTAATATCTCCTTCTCGGGAAGGTTATGTCTTGACAGCCTATGGCTTGCCTCTAGTCCTTCCATGTCCACCGTTGGCTACTAGTCCAACTCTCTCTCTCTCTCTGAATCTCTCTCGGCTAATGGCCAGTAAAGTAACAGCACGTGCCTAGGCGATAGCCCCTCTCTTTGCTCTCTGTCTGCCTCTCTGTAACGGTTATTGCCTTCTCGGTTGGCTACTCAGCTCACTGAGAGTTCTCTCAACTCTTTCCCGAGACTATGGCTCTCGTCCTTATTGGCTAATTGCCAGCATTCGCTGCTCTCGGCTAATTGCCCAAGACTAAGCTTCTTGCCCACTCAGCCTCTCCGACTGAGTTCATCAACAGCTTGCCTTCTTTTCGACAGGCTCATTTCTTATGTCAACACCCCTTCAGGGTAAGTTTACTTTGCCACATCCTGACTTCCTCTCAAAATATTGCCTCTCTTTGCTCACGCTTCACATACACTCAGACTCTTTCGGCTCTTCCTACGACTAAGCATCCTTCCGTCAATAGTCCTTCTACTCCTCTCCGCCAACTCGCCCTTAACCAACTTTGACATATACCAGTGCAAACTGCTATCAGCCTATTTGCCTGATCTTGATATGACAATACTACGTCAGACTACTTGCCTCACTCAGACAATGCTACTGACAGACTCGCTTCACAATTTCCACATTTCACACGCAGACAAACAATGTCACATTTCACTTCTTCTTCCGTAATAATTCAATCAATGTTCTTGAATACTTTCAGTCTTTATTGTTTCCAAGTTCACAGACACTCTAACTTTGAGTGCTCCGACTCTCTGCCTATGGCCAATCCCTCCGAGCCTCTCGCTCTGGGATATAACTATGACGACACTCAATCACTGAGTGATACGCCTGCTAAGACTATTGCTAACTCTATGCTAAGCTTGAGACTATGTGTGATTCTGCAAAATGATAATAGCCCGTGGTTGCTGATGGCCGGCTCCTCCTTATCGGCGAAGGAGGTGACGAGTCGGTTAGCTGTCGTAACCGCTTCTGAACGACAATCGCCCCCTTCATCGACTCCAGATGAAGTTCAACCGTCAATTGCCAAATGAAAGTCGTCAAAACAGGCTAATAGCCTTATTCGGACAGGCGATGGTCCAAAAATTGGTTTTACACAAGTCTTGTGTACCTTGAGGCTCAAATGAATGGGAGAAATGTCTCATGTGTTGACAAAGAGGCTACCACTCCTTCTTGAGCCCAAAACTCACAAGGGAGTTGGGGCTTGCCGATTGATAGAGCGGGCAAGCCCACCAAGGTGCGGTTTGGAAAGGGCGAACCGCATGAGACAAAGGAGGCCGCGATGCATATAACCTTTGAATGTGGGACATTGGATTTTTGTCAAAATTTCACACCATGTGAAATAGATGAAATGCATGTCATTGTAAAGGCCGTTTTCTTTGAAACTCACATGATAGATGTGAGGTGCAAGCCGGTGTGCTTGCGGTGCATTATGAATTGAAGTTCAAATTGACAAGGACTCCTATGGTAGGAGGACCCAAGTTGAATTTGGTCTTAATGGACCAAATAAAAAATAAAAATGATAATGGTCGTGGTTCAATTGGAGCAACTCCAAGGAACTTATGGGGAGGCTAGGAAAGATGGGCCTCCCCTAAACCACAGTGGTGAGATGTTGGTGAGATACAATGATGTATTCACCAATGTGTTGCCCAAAAATTTACCCCCAATGAGTGAGAAACAACTTTGCTCAACGAGAGATTGAGTTCTTGAGGTATGTGGTGACAAAGGAAGTTGGTGGACGAACACGAAAAATGCCAAGGCAATCCAAGAGGAGAATTGGCCATTGACTCAAGAAAAGGGCTTAGGTCATTTGTTGGCCTAGCCAACTACTACTACCTCTTCATTCGTGGTTTTTCTAAGGTTGCTAGGACCTTAGTCAACTTGTTAAAAAAATGGCTATCCCAAGAGTGGGATGAGCCTTGTCACCAAGCCTTTGGGGAGCTAAAAAACAAGTGCTCTTCGCCGCCCGTGCTTAAGTTCGCGGACTTTGACAAACCTTTTGAGGTGCATACGGGGGCGAGTGACTTTACCATTGGCGGATGTTGATCCAAGATGGATGACCATTGCATATGAAAGCGTTAAGCTCAATGTTGTCAAACCTTGTCTGACTTGTGCAAGAAATGGCTATCCCAAGAGTGGGATGAGCCTTGCCACAAATTGCAAGTCTTTGAGGAGGTTAAAAGCAAGTTCTCTTTGCCGCCCGTGCTCAAGTTCGCGGAATTTGACAAACCTTTTGAGGTGCATACGGGGGCGAGTAACTTTATCATTGGCGGATGTTGATCCAAGATGGATGCCCATTGCATATGGGAGCATTAAGATTAATGGTTGTCCGACCTTGTGCGACTTATGAAAGAAATGGCTATCCCAAGAGTGGGATGAGCCTTGTCACCAAGTCTTTGGAGGAGCTTAAGAGCAAGTTCCCTTCGCCACCCGTGCTCAAGTTTCCGGACTTTAACAAACCTTTTGAGGTGCATACGGAGGCGAGTGACTTTACTATTGGCGGATTGTTGATGTAAGATGGATGGCCATTATATATGAGAGCATGAAGTTCGATGGTTGTCCGACCTTGTCCGACTTGTGAAAGAAATAGCTATCCCAAGAGTGGGATAATGTTTGTCACCAAGTCTTTAGGGAGCTTAAGACCAAGTTCTCTTCGCCGCCCGTGCTCAAGTTTGCGGAGCTTGACAAACCTTTTGAGGTGCATACGGGGGTAAGTGACTTTGCCAATGGTGGATTATGTGTAAGATGGATGGCCATTATATTGAGAAATGAGAGGAGAAAGCAAAGAGATCAACGTAGAAAGGTAGAACACAACACACAAGGATTGCATACAATGGAGAGAGTGATTAGCTCCTCCCCTTATGCCTTTATTTATATGTATGGGTTAGGACCAGCGTAGACAACCCATATGGGACAATGTCACCGTTGCAACCTAACTCTATCTTCCAATACTCCCATTTTGCGAGGTGGCATTGTACTCCAACCCCATTATTTCACTTAACCCCTCATGCCTATCTCTCGCTAAAGCCTTTGTTAGAATGTCCGCTACCATATATTGCGTTGGACAATATTCTAACTCTACAATTTTGTTTTCAATTTTTGCTCTAATGAAATGGTGTTGCACATCTATATGCTTCGACCTATCATGGTTGGTTGGGTTCTTAGCTAATGCCATAGAACCTTGGTTGTCGCACATGATGGTCGTGGCCTCCTCTTGTACACAACCTACATCCTCCATTAATTGCCTTAGCCAAATGGCCTCCCTCGTGCATCGGTTCATGGCCATGTACTCCGCCTCCATTGTTGATTGTGCCACCGTTTGTTGCCGTTTGCTATTCCACGAAACGGCTCCGTCTCCAACAAAGAATACGTACCCGGACGTGGACCTACGGTTTTCCACATCGCCGGCCCAATCCGCATCCGAATACCCTTTGACGTTAATATGATTGCCTCCGATGCGCAACTTCATATTTAAGGTGCCCTTCAAGTAGCGCATGATCCGTTTGACCGCCATCCAATGCATGGGACCCGGTTTCGACATATAGCGGCTTACCACGCTTACCGCAAATGCGAGGTCCGGTCTTGTGGCCACCATTGCGTACATCAACGACCCCGCCGCGTCTTGATACGGAATGTCCTTCATTTCGTGTGAATGCTCCTCGTATTCCTCCTCCGAAAGATTGGCCAATGAGGTCTTGGTGTCGAGCGGGGTTGAGATGGGCTTGCAATCGCTCATGCCGAATCGCTCCAAAATGGTTTCGATGTAGCTTCGTTGATGCATGGTGATGGTGCGCGACCTCCTATCCCTCTCGAAATGAACGCCGAGGAAGAAATGCAACTCGCCGAGGTCGCTCATCTCGAATTCGCGCTCGAGGCTAGCCTTCAACTCGTTGATCATGTCCACGTCGTCCGACAAAATCACGAGGTCGTCCACATATATGATGACAATCACAATGTAGTTGCAAGTTTGCAAAACATACAACGAGTGATCCGCATGGCTCCTCGTAAAGCCTTTGTTCACGAAGAACACGTTAATGCATTCGTACCATGCTCGTCCGGATTGCTTCAATCCGTAGAGCGTTTTCCTCAACTTGCATACGAGATGCTCTCGGCCTTTTTGCACGAACCCCTCCGGTTGCTCCATGTAGATGACCACGTCCAATTCGCCGTTCAAGAATGCGGTCTTGACGTCCATTTGATGTATCTCCAAGCCCATGGCCGCCGCCAATGCGAGTATAACTCGAATGGTGTTGAATTTGGCCACCGGTGCAAAGGTTTCGCTAAAGTCTACGCCTTCCACTTGCGAGCACCCCTTTGTTACTAACCTTGCTTTGAAACGAACCACCACGCCTCTCGCATCTTTTTTCGTTTTAAACACCCATTTGCACTTCACGGCCTTGCGGCCCTTCGGCAACGGAGTTAACTCCCACGTGCCATTGGCAATGAGAGATTCGAACTCCTCTTGCATAGCCAACTCCCACTCGCTCGCATCACTCGATTGAATGGCCTCTCTCACATTTCTAGGTTCCCCGATGGTTGCCATGTTTGCATGCTCTTTGTCTTGGGGCGGCGGAATGTGGTTCTTCCACCATTCCCCGAGCGGTTTGCGTGCCCTATCCGGATACCTAGAATGGCCCATGGTTTCATTGCTATGTTGCGGTGGTGGAGGTGCTTTGGTTGCGGGTTTCTTACCATAGTCAAGTTTCGATGCCTCCGCGCTACGAGTGGATTTCGTGGCCGGAATGTTGGCCTCCGCATCCTCCTCCTCCTCGATGTCGAGCTCCTCCAAAGGATCGTCGCCGTTGGCCTCCGACTCGTCCACGTCCGATTTGGCGGATATGTCCACCTTGACCGCCGGTGTTTCGTTGTCGCAACCCTTGCTAGCCCCCCTTGACAATCTTGCCAATTTTCATTTCTACCAAAGGTTACGAGCGCTAACCATTCGCATTCCGCCATGCTAATGGATAGCTCCTCTTACCCCGGACCAATAGTTCATAGGAGGGAACCAACCCTCCTACTTTGCTTTCGGGACTCACCCCTTAATCGCTAACCAACCCCTTTAATCGGTAACCAATCCTTAGATGTGGGCTTCCATCCATGGAAGTCCAATCTTATGTTGATCATCGCGTTGCCGGAGCAACACTACAACAACCCGAACCATACTAGGCAACTATGGCCTCACATTAGGCCAATGCCAATGGAGGCCGTGCCGTTCGGCCTCGGGTGGGTGAGGCCACACCACCTCACCCATATAAGCCTCTAGGACTTCACGCGGGGCCCCTACCCCACCGTCAACCAACCTCTTGTCTCCCTACCAAGAGTTGGGGCCAAGTGGGCAATTTCCTTTAGCTGCTGGGCCTAGAACCCCCCAGCAGCTTCAGACCATCATAACTTCCTTGTATGATGTCTGATCATAACAACCAACCGCTCCATCCTCATCTACGCTTCACGTAGATGCCGATGGACTCCTCACTTGCTCCATTCGAGCAAGTCTTGGGGAAGTTATGCCTGTTTGAATCTTGGCAGTCCCGGGAATCCCTCCCAGGCACTGCTGTACCAGGGCGCTGTCCCGGGACAGCGCCCCACTCAAATGGCCATAACTCCTAGCTCACACCTCCGATTGAGGTGTTCTTGAGCATTCTAGAATCACCACGCCATGAGCTACGCATAGCTCATGGCCTTACCCTTGTGCCTCCTAGTCTTCGTGGGTGGGAGGCGTTCCCAACGCCCGGGGCCCTCACCCACACTAGGATCACTTGGGCCCTCTCACCAACGGCGCCACAAGTCCCGGGTGTCACTCCGGGGTCCCCCTTGTGCCCATGGTGTTTCGGGCACTCCTCATGGAGAGGTGCGCGACATTTGTCAACGCTCCCACTTGGACAATCCTCCAAATGCGTTTTGTCCTCGAAAAACACCACGTCCGGACTCTTGATGATTTTCTTAGTCTCCAAGCAAATGAGCCGGTACGCCTTCGTGCCTTCGCAATATCCGAGGAACAAACACTTGACGCCCTTGGCGTCCAACTTCGTTCGCCTTTGATCCGGCACCTTCGCATAAGCCACGCAACCGAACACGCGCATGTGGGACACGTGCGGCATCTTCCCGCTCCACGCTTCCTCGGGCGTCTTACCTTCCACGGCCTTCGTGGGACACCGGTTGCGCACGTACACCGCATTGCACACCGCCTCCGCCCAAAATTCGTGGCCGAGGCGTTGGGCATGAATCATGGACCGCGCCATCTCCACGATGGTGCGATTGGCCCGTTCGGCCACCCCGTTTTGTTGCGGCGTGTAAGGTGAAGAATTTTGGCGTGCGATGCCATGTTTGCTTAAAAAATCGTCGAATGCCTTAGATCATCGCGTTGCTGGAGCAACACTACAACAACCCAAACCATACTAGGCAACCATGGCCTCACAATGGGCCAAAGCCCATGGAGGCCGTGCCGTTTGGCCTCGGGTGGGTGAGGCCACACCACCTCACCCATATAAGCCTCTAGGACTTCACGCGGGGCCCCTACCCCACCGTCAACCAACCTCTTGTCTCTCTACCAGGAGTTGGGGCCAAGCCAAAGAACAAGTACATGTTGTGAGGTAATTAGCCTAGAAGCTAAGTGTGCTACTAGCGTCTCTCCCCCACTACAGGAGATTGATGTCCTCATCAATGCCTACGCTTCATTTTATTGGAATGTCTAGCCTTAGTTTCTTCAAAGTGCTTAACCAATTCCTTGGCGTTCATCATGTCTCTTGTCGCTACCTCGGGGGGGCCACTCCCTTGTATATTTTGCATACACCTGCGATAATGACCTATTAAAATGGGGGCTATTTACCTATGAGAAAGGATTATAAGGGATGCTGATTTTTGAAATAATGGTAAATTGTTGTGATTATTTGCACCCTATTGGTAATTATAAATTCTTGGATGGTTGATTTTATGGTACCCTATATTACTTATATGTAAATATTTTCCCCTGATTGCCCCCATTCCTTAAAGTGTATGATATAGTAGAATTCTCGTTAGAAGCATGTGTACAGAGTAAGAGAAACAAACATTTACTAGGGTTTAGGGTTCAGGGTCACACTGAAGTTCGGGCAAAGCAAAACACTAAACAATAACAACAAAAAGATTGCAATTACATGTCATTAAGCAACACGAGCCAACGAATAAAAGTTGTGTTGGATAACACAGTTAGAAACCTTGAGGTGTTAGGGAACATGCCAGCCACATGTGTCTCAAAGTCACATTTACAAGGTTTGCAGAAGCCCTACAATTGATGCCTTGATCTTCCAATCCTACACATTGGAGGAAAATCCCACGCCATGCAAACAAAATCCACCTAAACCAACTAGGCTACCATTTACACATGTGGGAGATATGAGGGTACTCGAACTGAAATGACTACTACAGATTTCAAGGTATACTAATGATCATTCAATCTTTTTTCCAAATTATATCTCCACATGTGTGAGATAGTACAAATTTAGCAGGTTTTATTCTTTATTTGAAATGAACTCACTCAATGAGTTTGCATCTACCTCATCTAAAGTGTAGATTTTGCTAGTTGATTCATACACTAGAGACACAGTTGATATAATAGCATCCACATCAACCCACACACAGTCACTGATGCACCCCGTGGATCGTTCCCTTGCAATTTAGCTCAAGAAGACTCATGGTGAGACATCACGTAAATTTATATTCGCTTGAGAACTACCGTGCCTCATTAATATGTTCGGTCTCTAATTAATAATCCTTCTCTTCTCCTTATGATATGAATATAATTATTGGAGTGAACACAATCTCATTATCTTAATTCTTACTCTCAATGTAAGGCATCATTGATAATAAGAACCATTAGATTTAAAGAAAGCTTCAAGAGGTGTAACAATATCCTTGATAATAATATAGTATTCAATAAATTGTATGAATCCTTAATCTTAGTAGTTCATAAACATTAATCACACAAATGATAATAATCCTATAATGATGAAGAAGATCTAATATTCTTGAGTCTTCATTTTTAAACTCAAGTGTTACTACTTATAATATTGTAACTTGACATGTATGCATATAGTAGTTATAATTTCATGAACACATCATTGATTGTTTTGCAATGTCACGTTTAACATTAAAAGTGTTTTAATGACAAAAATAATTATAACTCTCTTGAGGTTTATTCAAGACAAAGAACTCCTCTTTGATTGTTAATGACATCCAACAACTCACAAAGTATCTTAAGAGAAGAAGCACTTTTACTACAAAGTGTTTCTTGATGACGAGAAGATAAACCTATCTCTCTTGAGTTTTGCTCAAAAGAGAGAGAGATCTTCTCTTGAATAGATAATCCTTCAAATTGTAATGACATCCAACAACTCACAAAGAATCTTAAAGTAAGAAGCTTCAATAACAATTGTAGTAAGTAGATTATCTTATATCAATATTACTTCATTCATATGTATTCAAACTTTGATATGAATTAATGTCTTCATCATTCTTGTTAATCATAAGTTCAACAATCAATATGTAGTATAATATGTATAATACTTATAAGTCAATTATGTAGTTTTCAATAATAAGCTCCCCCTCTTTTGAAGGAGTTGCAATCGTTAAGTTGTTTTGCTTAAATCATAACATGCATATAATTCTTCAATCATTTAATCACATGTATATTTATAATTCCCTTTTGAGGAGATCAATGATAAGTTCCGCTTTGAGAGATAATCGCGCTTCCTTCAATCAAGTTGTATAAATTGACAATTGCTTTCTCATATCAATCTCTCTCAAAGTTCCATTGATTCTCCAATTTGTCTTGAGCGCTTTGTTCTCACCCTCACACTATCTTTTGAGTTCTTTTTCAAAAGAGTCTACTCAATCTACTCTACTCTCGGTTGCTCAATCATTTAAGCTACAAAGTACCATTGACGACTCGTAGTTCAAATTGAGAGGGAGAGGTAAGAGAGATCACTCATATTGTAGAAAAGATAAGTGTATTGCAAAAGTTCCTCGAGAGGAGAGTTACAAAAGCTTCAAGTGATTCTTGACACTCAAATTTAAGATAACTTCGTTGTGTAGAAAATGAGGTATAGGTCTCCTAAAATGCTTCCCTTATATAGTCTTTTCTTCCTATCCAAAATCTATACTAAGAGTAGTTGTTAACTTCCACTTTCCTAGATACTAGCTATCTCCGACATATGTAGATGATTCTTATCCTAAACGGTTACAACCGTTTCGCCACCTTGATGTTCATAATTTCAAGATTTCCCTAACTCCTTGTTGTGGCTACATTCTAAACTCTTTTTGGAGATCAATCAAATCTTCATGTTGATTGATTAATGATCATGCTAGTAGAATGTACCATATTCCTATATTCCCCTTAATGTCTTCATAATGTCTCCTTGAGTTTAATATCTAGAATTCCCATATATTCTATAATCGTGCTTCCTAAAAATCCTACATTCTTCCTATTCCATAATCATGCTCAAAAATACTACATTCCTATATACTCCGTCATTATGTCTCTTCACATAGTCATTGATCTTCAAAATCTTCCATTCCTAAATACTTCCATATTGCCTCTTTAATGGTCCTTTAATCCTATTTCCTATATGCCCTAATATACTTCATAATGCCTAATACTAATTCCTTAATACTAATGTAGTAGCCTTCTACCTAAATCCTAAGTTCTCCTCCATAAACCCGTTGGGCACCCATTGCCGTGGGTAAGGGAACCTATAGCCGCGCGTAAGGTATGTAATTCCGCGGAAAAGGGCCCTATTGCCGTGGTCGAACTCCATGGCCGGGGCTTCCTTCGGCGTTCCTCTTTGTGTTGCTCTCCTTCCTCTTCATGAATCCTTCCTCCCAAGTTGCATGCTTGTTGATTTAAGTGCCGTTTGAGTGTTGATGTGCTTCCTTTATCTCTACAATGTTGCTACTCAACAGTCACTCTCAACATACTTATATTTGTTGAGACCCGGTTGTTTTTTGAACCAATGGAGGTAAGCCATAGCAGTTGAGAAGAGCGTTTCTCTATTTCCGTTATGGACTGCACGTTTCATCAAGTCAATGGGTTGCCAACAATTGCCCCACTTAGTACCAACCTTCACCCTTATCTTTTGAACCCTTCCTATATAGAACATGCCATATTTTGGTGGCAAAGTATTTAATTTTTGAAACTATCGTTTTTTCTCCATGTTATTTTATATGTACCACTTAGGTAATTTAATCATGTTTCACAATCCCAAAGCACCCTATACTACATCTAATAATTTTACAAATTTTACGCCAAATTTTTATACAAGACCCTATATTTTATCGCACGTAGTTCCTACGTTTTTCGCCAGTGCCCCCCCCCCGAGGTCGCTACCCAAACGGCTTCGTTCTATCCTCACCATTTCACCAAGTATTCCTTTGTACATTTTGTTTCCTTTTTACTTGGGCTTTCTACACTTGAGGATGCCCTCCTACCTCATGTTCTAAATGACGTCCACAAGGTCGGGAGGTGGCCTAATCACTTGCTTGTGATCGGGCCACAAGGCGTTGTCCTTAAATGGCTTTCGTAATGAGACATGAAATGTTAGATGCACTTTGATCTCGGGCGGTAATTCCAACTTATATATGTCCTTGAACACTTGTTCCACAATGAGAAATGGATCTCCAATTTTGGACATGAACTTTGGAGTAAGGTTTTCCCCAAGGTGAAATTGTCCACATTAAACAACACCTTATTGGCCCACCTCATACTTCACTTCGCGTCTTCCGGCATTGACTTGCACTTCGTAGCACCTTCGGGCTTTCTCCACCAACAACTTGGTCATCTCCAAGACTTGCTCATGCTTCTTTGTCGCGCACCTCTCCATGAGGAGTGCCCGAAACACCATGGGCACAAGGGGGACCCCGGAGTGACACCCGGGACTTGTGGCGCCGTTGGTGAGAGGGCCCAAGTGATCCTAATGTGGGTGAGGGCCCCGGGCGTTGGGAACGCCTCCCACCCACGGAGACTAGGAGGCATGAGGGTAAGGCCATGAGCTATGCGTAGCTCATGGCGTGGTGATTCTAGAATGCTCAAGATCACCTCAAGCGGAGGTGTGACCTAGGAGTTATGGCCATTTGAGTGGGGCGCTGTCCCGGGACAGCGCCCTGATACAGCTGTGCCTGGGAGTGACTCCCGGGACTGCCAAGGTTCAAACAGACATAACTTCCTCAAGAATTGCCCGAATGGGGCAAGTGAGGAGTCCATCGGTATCTATGCAAAGCGTAGATGAAGATGGAGTGGTTGGTTGTTATGATCAGACATCATACAAGGAAGTTATGATGGTCTGAAGCTGCTAGGGGGGTTCTAGGCCCAGCAGCTAAAGGAAAATGTCCACTTGGCCCCAACTCTTGGTAGAGAGACAAGAGGTTGGTTGACGGTGGGGTAGGGGCCCCGCGTGAAGTCCTAGAGGCTTATATGGGTGAGGTGGTGTGGCCTCACCCACCCGAGGCCGAACGGCACGGCCTCCATGGGCATTGGCCCAATGTGAGGCCATAGTTGCCTAGTATGGTTCGGGTTGTTGTAGTGTTGCTCCGGCAACGCGATGATCAACATGGGATTGGACTTCCATGGATGGAAGTCCACATCTAGGAATGGGTTACAGATTAAGGGGTGAGTCCCGAAAGCAAAGTAAGAGGGTTGGTTCCCTCCTATGAGCTATATGGTCCGGGGTAGGAGGAGCTAACCATTGGCATGGCGGAATGCGAATGGTTAGCGCTCGTAACCTTTGCTAGAATTGAAAATAGGCAAGATTGTCGGGCTAGCAAGGGTTGCGACATTCTTGGCCAAGTCCTCACCATCTTGGTTGAACTCTAGTGTTCAATGTGCCCCCTCGAGAGCTAGGTTAGTAGGTTGGAGCGCATCCACTCCATAAGCCACCATGAAAGACAACCCCTTGGTCGCCCAGTGCGTGGCTACATTACAACTAAACTCCACTCGACCCACATAGTCCGCCCAATCTCCTTGGTCCGCCCCCACCAAGTTCCTCAAGTAATGCTTCAAGACTCCATTCACACACTTTGTTTTCCCATCCATTTGGGAATGTAAGGCCGTGCTAAGCCTTGGTTTCAATACAACCTCCTTAGAGAAATGCATTGGAAATGCACTTGTGAACTTTGGATCTTGATCCCATACAATCACTCTTGGCAACCCGTGGTGCCTCAACCATCCTTTGAGAAAAGGCTATGCGGTCTCCAACGCGGTCGCGATTCCCACAATCGGCACCATGTGTGCCAACTTGGCCAACCGTTCTACTATCAACAAGATGGCATCATACCCACGTGATTCCGGCAAACTTGTGATCAAGTCCATGCACATACTATGCCATGGCCCCGACAGGATAGGCAACGGTTGCAAGAAACCGCCTTGGTTTCGGTAAGAGGCTCGGTTCACTTGGCACTTCATCCAAGCCTTCACAAAGTGGGTTATATCCTCCTTTATGCACCGCCAATGGAACCTCCTTGGTGCCATTCTATGACGGTTTTTTCTTTCTCCTCTATGGCCGGCAATAGGACTATCATATTCCTCCTTCAAAATCGATAGCCTCAACTTGCCTTGTGGCACATACACCCAACTTTGCTTGCACTTGAACAATCCGTCCACCAACTTAACCTCTTTGAGCACCTTGCTCTTGTGAAGCTCACCTAAAAGCTTTTGTGCTTTGGGGTAGTTAATTTACCCCTCCCGTATCTTGCATCACAAGTTTCCTTCGCCGGCACACATTAGCCACAATGTTTGGATGGTTCTCATTGCTTGGAACTCCTCCGGTCTACTTCGCGCATCCGGCACCACATTTTCACCATCCGCTTTGTGGATCAAATCCACCTTCATAAGCGCCAAACTATCATGCCACCGCAATGACTTCGCGCTCACTTGCGTTTGTATGTCAAAATTCTTTTAGGACACATTGTCCATGTAGACCTTTGCTTTGTGCGACCCCAACTAGTGTCGCCACATCTTCAAGCAATGCACAACGACAAAGATGTTCTTTGTCATGAGTTGGTTGTCTTCTTTGACAACCATCGAGGTTCATGCTCCCATGTGTAATGTATTGGAAGATAGAGTTAGGTTGCAACGGTGACATTGTCCCATATGGGTTGTCTACGCTGGTCCTAACCCATACATATAAATAAAGGTATAAGGGGAGGAGCTAATCACTCTCTCCATTATATGCAATCCTTGTGTGTTGTGTTCTACCTTTCTACGCTGATGTCTTTGCTTTCTCCTCTCATTTCTCAATAGGTTATGGGCCCACTTTACTTTAGAGCTTAGAGATCAACTTAGGAGGAGGTAGGAGAGAGCCGGATCTGATCGGAGGCGATTTTGAGGTGTTTCAAGCTTTTGGTGGAGTTTTGGAGTTTTGGAGCACTTTTGGAGCGCCTTGGAGCATTCTTGGACACTTGGACCAGCGTGGAGGATACCTTAGGTTGAGGTTCATTGTATCTTGAGTGTTTACGTGAGATCGATTCGCATTTTGAGGGTTTGAGGTGATTAGAATTCCAAAAGGCTTAGTTGTGGCTTTTTGATGGTTATGTAGTTATTAAGCTTAGTTTAGGAGTGGAGAGGTGCTGACTTGAGAGATCCATCCATTCTATGCTTACTTTGAGGTGTTTTGAGTTCCAAAAGGCTTAGTTTTGGTTTTTTGATGGTTATGTAGCTATTTGGCTTAGTTTTGGAGTGGAGAGGTGCTGACTTGAGAGATCCATCCATTCTATGCTTACTTTGAGGTGTTTTGAGTTCCAAAAGGCTTAGTTTTGGCTTTTTGATGGTTATGTAGTTATTTGGCTTAGTTTCGGAGTGGAAAGGTGCTGACTTGAAAGATCCATCCATTCAAAACTTACTTTGAGGTGTTTTGAGTTCCAAAAGGCTTAGTTTTGGCTTTTTGATGGTTATGTAGTTATTTGGCTTAGTTTTGGAGTGGAAAGGTGCTGACTTGAGAGATCCATCCATTCAAAACTAACTTTGAGGTGTTTTGAGTTCCAAAAAGCTTAGTTGTGGCTTTTTGATGGTTATGTACTTATTAAGCTTAGTTTTGGAGTGGAGAGGTGCTGACTTGAGAGATCCATCCATTCAAAACTTACTTTGAGGTGTTTTGAGTTCCAAAAAGCTTAGTTGTGGTTTTTTTATGGTTATCTAGTTATTTGGCTTAGTTTTGGAGTGGAAAGGTGCTGACTTGAGAGATCCATCCATTCAAAACTAACTTTGAGGTGTTTTGAGTTCCAAAAGGCTTAGTTTTGGCTTTTGGATGGTTATATAGTTATTTGGCTTAGCTTTGGAGTGGAAAGGTGCTGACTTGAGTGTGTGAGAACCTTGAATTAATTCCAAAGTTTAAAATCAAATTCTAAAATTTTCGAGTGTGTTTTAGCCCTCGTGGTACATTAAGTGAGTGGGAGCTTGCATTTGAGTTGCAAAATGGCTTCTAGTGAGGGCGATGGCCACATCACGCTCGACAAGTTCGGCGGCGACAACTTCAACCTCTACAAGTTCAAGTTGGAGATGGTGATGTCCACCAAAGACCTTTGGGAGATCGTGGAGGGTTCGGAGTTGCCGCCACCGTCCACGGCGAGCGACGAGGTCAAGAAGGCGTACGAGCGTCGATGCAAGAAAGCCTTCGCCATCATTGCCACGAGCTTGGTGGACAAGGAGTTGGCGCACATCAAAGGGTGTAAAGGACCGGCGGAAGCGTGGAAGACGTTGTGCAACATCCACGAAACCAAAAGCTTGTCCAACATCTTGTTCATTAGGCGAAAGTTTTTCACCATCAAGATGGACGAAGGCGCCGACATCCTCGACCACATCAACAAGGTAAAATCTCTCGCCGACCAACTCACATGCTTGGAGGTGCCAATGAAGGACGAGGATGTGGTCATGACCTTGCTCGATAGCCTACCGCCTTCATTCGACCATTTGATCACGGCGTTGGAGACGCGCCCCATGAAGGAGCTCACGTTGGATTTCATCACCGCACGTCTCATGCACGAGGTGTCCAAGAGGAAGGAGAAGGAGCCTCAAGGAGACGATGCGGCCATGTTGTCCCGCCAACCTCGCACGTTCGACAACAACGAGAGGCGAGGTGATGGCCCGAGGTGCTACAATTGTGGTAAGTTGGGCCACCTCGCTTGCAATTGTCGATTGAAACGCAAGGTGAATGCCAACGTCGCGAGGTCGAGCGATGATTTTGCATTTGTTGCGAGAGATGGGGCGTCTAAAACCTCCACCACTAGATGGATAGTTGATTCGGGGGCCTCGAACCACATGACACCGCATAAGCAATTTTTCGACACGTACGAATCCATTTCGGGCCGTAAAGTGTTCATGGGTGACAATGGCATCGTAGAGGTCCTAGGCAAAGGCTCCATTCTAGTGGAAACACGTGTGAAGGGTCGTGCACGGAGCATTAGAATGCACGACGTGCTTCACGTGCCCGACTTGCATTCCAACTTGCTTTCGGTGAGCAAACTCATATCGCGGGGTTTGAAAGTGCATTTCAACACGTTGGGATGCGTGGTGAGGGCGAGCAACGGCGAGATGTTGGCCGTGGCGTCGTTGGAGTCCAATTTATACCAATTGGACACGAAGGTGATGCATGAGGCCGAAACGAGTTCTTTGGCGCATTCGGAGGCGAACTCGCATCCTTTGGAGCTTTGGCACAAGAGGTTGGGGCATCTCAACGCCAATAGCGTGAAATCGCTCCAAACCATGGTGAGCGGCATGGACGTGCAAGCGGTGCCGAACAACGTGCATTCGTTCGCGTGCGAAGGATGCGTCCAAGGCAAACAAGCGAGGCGTCCGTTTCCCACGGAGGGAGGCACCCGCGCCACCAAGATCTTGGAGCTCGTGCATTCCGACGTGTGCGGGCCGATGAAAACGCCGTCCATCGGAGGGGCAAGGTATTTTCTCACCTTCATTGACGATTTTTCGCGCAAGATTTGGGTGTATGTGCTCAAATCCAAGAGCGAGGTGTTGGCAAGGTTCAAAGAATGGAAAACCTTGGTGGAGAGGCAATCGGAACACGTAGTGAAGGTCCTTAGGACGGATAACGGCGGGGAATACATTTCTAAGGCATTCGACGATTTTTTAAGCAAATATGGCATCGCACGCCAAAATTCTTCACCTTACACGCCGCAACAAAACGGGGTGGCCGAACGGGCCAATCGCACCATCGTGGAGATGGCGCGGTCCATGATTCATGCCCAACGCCTCGGCCACGAATTTTGGGCGGAGGCGGTGTGCAATGCGGTGTACGTGCCCAACCGGTGTCCCACGAAGGCCGTGGAAGGTAAGACGCCCGAGGAAGCGTGGAGCGGGAAGATGCCGCACGTGTCCCACATGCGCGTGTTCGGTTGCGTGGCTTATGCGAAGGTGCCGGATCAAAGGCGAACGAAGTTGGACGCCAAGGGCGTCAAGTGTTTGTTCCTCGGATATTGCGAAGGCACGAAGGCGTACCGGCTCATTTGCTTGGAGACTAAGAAAATCATCAAGAGTCCGGACGTGGTGTTTTTCGAGGACAAAACGCATTTGGAGGATTGTCCAAGTGGGAGCGTTGACAAATGTCGCGCACCTCTCCATGAGGAGTGCCCGAAACACCATGGGCACAAGGGGGACCCCGGAGTGACACCCGGGACTTGTGGCGCCGTTGGTGAGAGGGCCCAAGTGATCCTAGTGTGGGTGAGGGCCCCGGGCGTTGGGAACGCCTCCCACCCACGAAGACTAGGAGGCACAAGGGTAAGGCCATGAGCTATGCGTAGCTCATGGCGTGGTGATTCTAGAATGCTCAAGAACACCTCAATCGGAGGTGTGAGCTAGGAGTTATGGCCATTTGAGTGGGGCGCTGTCCCGGGACAGCGCCCTGGTACAGCAGTGCCTGGGAGTGATTCCCGGGACTGCCAAGGTTCAAACAGGCATAACTTCCCCAAGACTTGCTCGAATGGAGCAAGTGAGGAGTCCATCGGCATCTACGTGAAGCGTAGATGAGGATGGAGCGGTTGGTTGTTATGATCAGACATCATACAAGGAAGTTATGATGGTCTGAAGCTGCTGGGGGGTTCTAGGCCCAGCAGCTAAAGGAAATTGCCCACTTGGCCCCAACTCTTGGTAGGGAGACAAGAGGTTGGTTGACGGTGGGGTAGGGGCCCCGCGTGAAGTCCTAGAGGCTTATATGGGTGAGGTGGTGTGGCCTCACCCACCCGAGGCCGAACGGCACGGCCTCCATTGGCATTGGCCTAATGTGAGGCCATAGTTGCCTAGTATGGTTCGGGTTGTTGTAGTGTTGCTCCGGCAACGCGATGATCAACATAAGATTGGACTTCCATGGATGGAAGTCCACATCTAAGGATTGGTTACCGATTAAAGGGGTTGGTTAGCGATTAAGGGGTGAGTCCCGAAAGCAAAGTAGGAGGGTTGGTTCCCTCCTATGAACTATTGGTCCGGGGTAAGAGGAGCTATCCATTAGCATGGCGGAATGCGAATGGTTAGCGCTCGTAACCTTTGGTAGAAATGAAAATTGGCAAGATTGTCAAGGGGGGCTAGCAAGGGTTGCGACACGTGGTATCAGAGCAGGGTTCCAAATTTTGAGCTCGCACTTTGAGGGAAACATGGCTATCAAAAAATGCGGGTTGTGATGGTGAGCCCGTGGTTTCCAAAAGGTTGTGAGGCTTAAATTGGGACAAGGATCATGTGCAAGTGGAGTTTGACCATACCATTGGTTCTAATGACAATGGTGGGCACTAAGGTGGATTCGGTAAGGAAAATGAAGGAGTGCTTTGAAAAGGGCTCCCACAAACCTCCAAAAGTATTTGGGGCCTAGAATACCGAATGCACCTAAAACCTTGGAGGGTATTAATTTTGGATTGAAATTTCAATTTGAAATGCTTAAAAGGTGGTGATGTTGGAATTGGTGCAAATGAGGCACCCGGGGCCTCTTAAGGCCTATGTGCGCTATTCAAACGCACAAGTGAAGGATACACCTAAAATGGACGACCTTGTGAGACATGCATCGTTTTAGGTGGGAATTCAAAAGCGGGTGGTGAATCCATGTCCGAGTCCCCAAAGCTTCTTGAGGACGTATCGGGAATCTTTAAGATTTGAAGAACATTGAAGTCGATGGTCCTAAAAAGAAGTTCGACGGCGTACCACCATGAAGTGGGTTTAGCCGAAAAAGGTCTCAAGGAAATGGGCGTAAGTAGTGTGGCCGTTATACCAAGGCAAATCATGCTCGTTCCGCGGACGCAATGTGGGAAGGTGGCTTTGTGGTACCAAGCCAAATCATATTTGTGCCGTATGCGGAATGTTAGAAGTTGGTTTTATGCTACTAATCCATATAATGTTTGGGCCGCGGACGGAATGTTACAATGTGAATTGGTGGTACCAAGCTAGAACATATTTGTGCCGCGGACGGGATGTTAAAAGTTGGCTTTGCGGACCAAGCCAAAACATATTGTTGCCGTGGACCGAATGTTAGACTATGGCTTGGTGGCCAAGGCTAATAACCTTAAGCCAAGGCCAAGTCTTTTATACCTTGAGGCTCAAGTAATCGGAGATATGTCTCATGAGTTGACAAAGAGGCAATGGACTCTTTCATGAGCCCAAAGCTCATAAGGGGGTTGGGGCTTGTCGACGCATAGAGCGGGCAAGCCCACCAAGGTGCGGTTTGCAAAGGGCGAACCGCATGAAGCAAAGGAAGCCGCGATGCATGTAACCTTTCAATGTGGGACATTGAATTTTGTCAAAATTTCACACCATGTGAAATTAATAAGGTGCATGTCATTGTAAAGGTCACCTTCTTTGAAACTCACATGATAGATGTGAGGCCGAAGCCGGTGTGCTTGCGGTGCATTATGATGTGTCATAATGACAAGGAGATGAAGTTCAAATTGACAAGGAGTCCTATGGTAGGAGGATCCAAGTTGAATTTGGTCTTAATGGACCAAATGCAAAATGGAAAACATAATGGTTGGAGTTCAATTGGAGCAACTCCAAAGAACTTATGGGGAGGCTAGGAAAGATGGGCCTCCCCTAAACCGTTTGGTGGGATGTTGGTGAGATACAAGGATGTATTCACCAATGTGTTGCCCAAAAAGTTACCGCCAAGGAGTGAAAAATAACTTTGCTCAACAAGATATTGAGTTTTTGAGGTATGTGGTGACAAAGGAAGTTGGTGGAAGAACATGAAAAATGTCAAGGCAATCCAAGAGGAGAATTGGTCTTTGACTCAAAAAAACGGCTAAGTTAGGTCATTTGTTAGCCTAGCCAACTGCTACCACCATTTCATTCAAGGTTTTTCTAAGGTTGCTAGGACCTTAGTCAATTTGTTGAAAAAAAAAATGGCTATCCCAAGAGTGGGATGAGCCTTTTCACCAATTCTTTTGGGGAGCTTAAGACGAAGTTCTCTTCGCCGCCCGTGATCAAGTTTGAGGAGCTTGACAAATCTTTTGAGGTGCATACGGGGGCGAGTGATTTTACCATTGGTGGATGTTGATCCAAGATGGATGCCCATTGCATATGGGAGTATTAAGCTTAATGGTTGTTGAACCTTGCGCGACTTGTGAAAGAAATGGCTAACCCAAGAGTGGGATGAGCCTTTTCACCAAGTCTTTGAAGGAGCTTATGACGACGTTCTCTTCGCCGCCCGTGGTCAAGTTCCCGGAGCTTGACAAACCTTTTGAGGTACATATGGGGGCGAGTGATTTTACTATTGGCGGATGTTGATGATGCAAGATGGGTGGCCATTGCGTATGGGAGCATGAAGCTCGATGGTTGTCCGACCTTGTGAAACTTGTGAAAGAAATGGCTATCCCAATAGTGGCATGAGCCTTTTCACCAAGTCTTTGGGGAGCTTAAGACCAAGTTCTCTTCGCCGCCCGTGCTCAAGTTCGCGGAGTTTGACAAACCTCTTGAGGTGCATATGGGGGTGAGTGCCTTTGCCAATGGTGGATTATGTGTAAGATGGATGGCCATTGCATATGGGAGCATGAAGCTCGATGGTTGTCAAAGAAGACAACCAACTCATGATAAAGAATTTCTTTGCCATAGTGCATTGCTTGAAGAGGTGGCGACGCTATTTGGGGTCGCACAAAGCAAAGGTCTACATGGACAATGTGTCCTAAAAGAATTTTGACATACAAGCGCAAGTGAGCGCCAAGTCATTGTGGTGACATGATAGTTTGGCGCTTATAAAGGTGGATTTGATCCACAAACCGGACCGCGGAAATGTGGTGCCGGATGCGCGAAGTAGACCGGAAGAGTTCCAAGCAATGAGAACCATCCAAACCTTGTGGCTAATGTGTGCCGGCGAAGGAAACTTGTGATGCAAGATACGGGAGGGGTAAATTAACTACCCCAAAGCACAAAAACTTTTAGGTGAGCTTCGCAAGAGCAAGGTGCTCAAAGAGGTTAAGTTGGTGGACGGATTGTTCAAGTGCAAGCAAAGTTGGGTGTATGTGACACAAGGCAAGTTGAGGCTATCGGTTTTGAAGGAGGAATATGATAGTCTTATTGCCGGCCATAGAGGAGAAAGAAAAAGCCGCCATAGAATGGTGTCAAAGAGGTACCATTGGCGGTGCATAAAAGAGAATATAACCCACTTTGCGAAGGCGTGAACAAAGTGCCAAGTGAACCGAGCCTCTTACCAAAAGCAAGGCGGTTTCTCGCAACCGTTGCCTATCCCGTCGGCACCATGGCATACTATGTGCATGGATTTGATCACAAGTTTGCCGGAGTCACATGGATATGATACCATCTTGTTGATGGTAGAGCGGTTTGCCAAGTTGGCACACATGGTGCCGATTGTGGGAACCGCCACCGCGTTGGAGACCGCATAGCCTTTTCTCAAAGGATGGTTGAGGCACCACGGGTTGCCAAGAGTGATTGTGTGGGATCAAGATCCAAAGTTCACAAGTGCATTTTCAATGCATTTCTCTAAGGAGGTCGGAATGAAACTAAGGTTTAGCACGGCCTTGCATTCCCAAATGAATGGGAAAGCGGAGCATGTGAATGGAGTCTTGAAGCAATACTTGAGGAACTTGGTGGGGGCGGACCAAGGAGATTGGGCGGACTATGTGGGTCGAGCGGAGTGTAATTGCAATGTAGCCACGCACTTGGCTACCAAGGGGTGGTCTTTGGTGGTGGCTTATGGAGTGGATGCGCTCCAACCTATTAACCTAGCTCTCGAGGGGGCACATTCAACACTAGAGTTCAACCAAGATGGTGAGGACTTGGCCAAGAATGTAAACAAGTCTTGGAGATGACCAAGTTGTTGGTGGAGAAAGCCCGAATGTGCTACGAAGTGCAAGTCAATGCCGGAAGACGCGAAGTGGAGTATGAGGTGGGCCAATAAGGTGTTGTTGAATGTGGACAACTTCACCTTGCCCAAAGGCCTTACTTCAAAAGTCCATGTCCAAAATTGGAGCTTCGTTTTCCATTGTGGAACAAGTGTTCAAGGACATGTATAAGTTGGAATTACCGCCGGAGATCAAAGTGCATCCGACATTTCATGTCTCAATACGAAAGTCATTTTAGGACGACACCTTGTGGCCCGATCACAAGCAAGTGATTAGGCCACCTCCCGACCTTATGGAGGTCATTTGGAACATGAGGTAGGAGGGCACCCTCAAGTGTAGGAAGCCCAAGTGAAAATGAAAAAAAATGTACAAAAGAGTACTTGGTGAAATGGTGAGGATACCATGAAAAAGAAACCGCTTGGGTGGCGGCAAGAGACATGGTGAACACCAATGAATAGGTGAAGCACTTTGAAGAAACTAAGGCTAAGGATTCCAATAAAAAGAAGCGTAGGCATTGATGAGGACATCAATCTCCTTTAGTGGGGGAGAGACGCTAGTAGCACACTTAGCTTCGAGGTTAATTACTCCACAACATGAACTTGTTCTTTGGCTTGAGGGAATAAAGTCCAAACTTTAGTGGTGGAAAGAGAAAAGTATGAGATGAGGTCCTAGTCTTGTACTTGTGCTTGGTTAATGGAAGAGGGGGAATAGATATGCCAAACTAGGTTGGGTAAGCCGAGTAATTGGGGCCATGGCTTGGAGGGGCCTTGGATAAAACCAAGAAACTTCTTAGTTGTGGGCTTGTCCGGGCGGGGGCAAGGTGATGGCGCGTGCTCATAAAAGTGCTACCCGCGAGCTAACGAGAGTTGGCGCATGGGAGTCATGAACCCATGTCTCGAAAGAGCAAAGTGGGAACCGAGTCGGGCGGGACTTGGCATCACCCCCGTGCGATCGAGGCGTGGCTTAACAATGGAAAGCCATCTCGGAGTTGCAACCGAGACAACTTAGTGGAAGCGTTGAGGTCTCGCCTAGATGTGTCACGTTAGGCTAGTGGAGCCTAACGGGGGAGGCCCCAAAGGAGGGGCAACCCAAGTGAGTCCCAAAGTAGGTTGGTCTAGTATAGGTTAGGTCCTTGGATGAAAGATCCAAGGTCGCTAACGGACCACCTAGGAACGACACCTTTGGGACCATGCCAAATTTGAAGATGCATTGTGGGGGTCGCGCCCTAAGGTAAACACAATGCCGCACCATAGAGGATGGCAACTTGAGAATTGGTGTGCCGACTACGAGTATAGTCGATGAGGGCATCGACTCCGTTTGGTGGGGGTGAGTGTCGCGCACCTCTCCATGAGGAGTGCCCGAAACACCATGGGCACAAGGGGGACCCCGGAGTGACACCCGGGACTTGTGGCGCCGTTGGTGAGAGGGCCCAAGTGATCCTAGTGTGGGTGAGGGCCCCGGGCGTTGGGAACGCCTCCCACCCACGAAGACTAGGAGGCACAAGGGTAAGGCCATGAGCTATGCGTAGCTCATGGCGTGGTGATTCTAGAATGCTCAAGAACACCTCAATCGGAGGTGTGAGCTAGGAGTTATGGCCATTTGAGTGGGGCGCTGTCCCGGGACAGCGCCCTGGTACAGCAGTGCCTGGGAGGGATTCCCGGGACTGCCAAGATTCAAACAGGCATAACTTCCCCAAGACTTGCTCGAATGGAGCAAGTGAGGAGTCCATCGGCATCTACGTGAAGCGTAGATGAGGATGGAGCGGTTGGTTGTTATGATCAGACATCATACAAGGAAGTTATGATGGTCTGAAGCTGCTGGGGGGTTCTAGGCCCAGCAGCTAAAGGAAATTGCCCACTTGGCCCCAACTCTTGGTAGAGAGACAAGAGGTTGGTTGACGGTGGGGTAGGGGCCCCGCGTGAAGTCCTAGAGGCTTATATGGGTGAGGTGGTGTGGCCTCACCCACCCGAGGCCGAACGGCACGGCCTCCATTGGCATTGGCCTAATGTGAGGCCATAGTTGCCTAGTATGGTTCGGGTTGTTGTAGTGTTGCTCCGGCAACGCGATGATCAACATAAGATTGGACTTCCATGGATGGAAGTCCACATCTAAGGATTGGTTACCGATTAAAGGGGTTGGTTAGCGATTAAGGGGTGAGTCCCGAAAGCAAAGTAGGAGGGTTGGTTCCCTCCTATGAACTATTGGTCCGGGGTAAGAGGAGCTATCCATTAGCATGGCGGAATGCGAATGGTTAGCGCTCGTAACCTTTGGTAGAAATGAAAATTGGCAAGATTGTCAAGGGGGGCTAGCAAGGGTTGCGACAACGAAACACCGGCGGTCAAGGTGGACATATCCGCCAAATCGGACGTGGACGAGTCGGAGGCCAACGGCGACGATCCTTTGGAGGAGCTCGACATCGAGGAGGAGGAGGATGCGGAGGCCAACATTCCGGCCACGAAATCCACTCGTAGCGCGGAGGCATCGAAACTTGACTATGGTAAGAAACCCGCAACCAAAGCACCTCCACCACCGCAACATAGCAATGAAACCATGGGCCATTCTAGGTATCCGGATAGGGCACGCAAACCGCTCGGGGAATGGTGGAAGAACCACATTCCGCCGCCCCAAGACAAAGAGCATGCAAACATGGCAACCATCGGGGAACCTAGAAATGTGAGAGAGGCCATTCAATCGAGTGATGCGAGCGAGTGGGAGTTGGCTATGCAAGAGGAGTTCGAATCTCTCATTGCCAATGGCACGTGGGAGTTAACTCCGTTGCCGAAGGGCCGCAAGGCCGTGAAGTGCAAATGGGTGTTTAAAACGAAAAAAGATGCGAGAGGCGTGGTGGTTCGTTTCAAAGCAAGGTTAGTAACAAAGGGGTGCTCGCAAGTGGAAGGCGTAGACTTTAGCGAAACCTTTGCACCGGTGGCCAAATTCAACACCATTCGAGTTATACTCGCATTGGCGGCGGCCATGGGCTTGGAGATACATCAAATGGACGTCAAGACCGCATTCTTGAACGGCGAATTGGACGTGGTCATCTACATGGAGCAACCGGAGGGGTTCGTGCAAAAAGGCCGAGAGCATCTCGTATGCAAGTTGAGGAAAACGCTCTACGGATTGAAGCAATCCGGACGAGCATGGTACGAATGCATTAACGTGTTCTTCGTGAACAAAGGCTTTACGAGGAGCCATGCGGATCACTCGTTGTATGTTTTGCAAACTTGCAACTACATTGTGATTGTCATCATATATGTGGACGACCTCGTGATTTTGTCGGACGACGTGGACATGATCAACGAGTTGAAGGCTAGCCTCGAGCGCGAATTCGAGATGAGCGACCTCGGCGAGTTGCATTTCTTCCTCGGCGTTCATTTCGAGAGGGATAGGAGGTCGCGCACCATCACCATGCATCAACGAAGCTACATCGAAACCATTTTGGAGCGATTCGGCATGAGCGATTGCAAGCCCATCTCAACCCCGCTCGACACCAAGACCTCATTGGCCAATCTTTCGGAGGAGGAATACGAGGAGCATTCACACGAAATGAAGGACATTCCGTATCAAGACGCGGCGGGGTCGTTGATGTACGCAATGGTGGCCACAAGACCGGACCTCGCATTTGCGGTAAGCGTGGTAAGCCGCTATATGTCGAAACCGGGTCCCATGCATTGGATGGCGGTCAAACGGATCATGCGCTACTTGAAGGGCACCTTAAATATGAAGTTGCGCATCGGAGGCAATCATATTAACGTCAAAGGGTATTCGGATGCGGATTGGGCCGGCGATGTGGAAAACCGTAGGTCCACGTCCGGGTACGTATTCTTTGTTGGAGACGGAGCCGTTTCGTGGAATAGCAAACGGCAACAAACGGTGGCACAATCAACAATGGAGGCGGAGTACATGGCCATGAACCGATGCACGAGGGAGGCCATTTGGCTAAGGCAATTAATGGAGGATGTAGGTTGTGTACAAGAGGAGGCCACGACCATCATGTGCGACAACCAAGGTTCTATGGCATTAGCTAAGAACCCAACCAACCATGATAGGTCGAAGCATATAGATGTGCAACACCATTTCATTAGAGCAAAAATTGAAAACAAAATTGTAGAGTTAGAATATTGTCCAACGCAATATATGGTAGCGGACATTCTAACAAAGGCTTTAGCGAGAGATAGGCATGAGGGGTTAAGTGAAATAATGGGGTTGGAGTACAATGCCACCTCGCAAAATGGGAGTATTGGAAGATAGAGTTAGGTTGCAACGGTGACATTGTCCCATATGGGTTGTCTACGCTGGTCCTAACCCATACATATAAATAAAGGCATAAGGGGAGGAGCTAATCACTCTCTCCATTGTATGCAACCATTGTGTATTGTGTTCTTGCTTCCTACGCTGATCTCTTTGCTTCTTCCTCTCATTTCCCAATAGTTGGTTCCTTCCTATGAACTATTTAGTCCGGGTAAGAGGAGCTAACCATTAGTGCGGCGGAATGCGAAGGGTTAGCGACTCGTAACCTTTGCTAGAATTGAAAATTGGCAAGATGGTCAAGGGGGGCTAGCAAGGGTTGTGACACGTGGTATCAGAGCAGGGTTCCAATATTTGAGCTAGCACTTTGAGGTAGACATGGCTATCAAAAATACGGGTTGTGATGGTGAGCCCGGGGTTTCCAAAAGGTTGTGAGGCTCAAATTGGAACAAGGATCATGTGCAAATGGAGTTTGACCATACCATTGATTTTAATGGTAATGGTGGGCATGAGGGTGGATTCGGTGAGGAATATGGAGGTGTCCTTTGAAAGGGCTCCCGCAAACCTCAAATAGTATTTGGGGCCTAGAATACCGAATGCACCCAAAACCTTGGAGGGCATTAATGTTGGATTGAAATTTCAATTCGAGATGCTTTGAAGGTTCGGATGTTGAAATGAACTTGGTGCTAATGAGGCACCTGGGGCCTCTTAATTGGCAAGATTGTTAAGGGACCTAGCAAGGGTTGCGACACTTGGTATCAGAGCAGGGTTCCAATATTTGAGCTAGCACTTTGAGGGAGACATGGCTATCAAAAATGCGGGTTATGATGGTGAGCCCGGGGTTTCCAAAAGGTTGTGAGGCTCAAATTGGAACAAGAATCATGTGCAAGTGGATTTTGACCATACCATTGATTCTAATGACAATGGTGGGCATGAGGGTGGATTCGGTGAGGAAAATGGAGGAATGCTTTGAAAAGGCTCCCGCAAACCTCGAAAAGTATTCGGGGGCTAGAATACCGAATGCACCCAAAACCTTGGAGGGCATTAATGTTGGATTGAAATTCCAATTCGAAATGCTTGGAAGGTATTGATGTTGGAATGAATTTGGTGCTAATGAGGCACCCGGGGCCTCTTAAGGCCTATGTGCGCTATTCAAACGCACAAATGAAGGATACACCTAAAACGGACGAGCTTTCTAAGAAATGCATCGTTTTAGGTGGGGTTTTAAAAGCGGGTGGTGGATGCCTTGTTTAAGTCCCCAAGGCTTCTTGAGGACATGGTGGGGATCATAAAGTTAGCAAGATCATTGAATCCGATGGTCCCGAAGAAAAGTTTGGTGGCGCATCACCACAAGTGGCTTTAGCCAAAGTTGGTCCCAAAGAAATGAGTGCAAATTGTTTGGTTCATTTTACTTAGGCAAAATATGTTGGTGCCGCTAACGGAATGTTGAAAGGTGGCTTTATGCTTCCAAGGCAAATCATACTCATGCCGCGGACGGAATGTTGGGAGGTGGGTTTGTCCTACCAAGGCAATTCATGTTCGTGCCGCAGACGGAGTGTGGGAAGGTGGCTTTGTGCTATCAAGGGAAAACATGTTTGTTTTGTGGAAAAATTATTGGAAATTACTTTTGTGGCACTAAACCAATTCATCCCACGGACAAAATGTTAAAAGTTGGCTTTGCGGACCGAGCCAAAACATATTGTTGCGGTGGACCGAGAATTAGATGGTGGCTTTGTGGCCAAGGCTAGTAGCCTTAAGCCAAGGCCAAGTCATGTATACCTTGAGGCTCAAATGAATGGGAGATATGTCTCATGAGTTGTCAAAGAGGCAACGGACTCTTTCATGAGCCCAAAGCTCACAAGGGGGTTGGGGCTCGCGGACGGGTAGAGCCGGCAAGCCCACCAAAATACGGTTTGCAAAGGGCGAACCGCATGAAGCAAAGGAGGCGGCGATGCATGTAACCTTTTGATGTGGGACATTAGATTTTTGTCAAGATTTCACTCTATGTGAAATAAATGAGGTGCATGTCATTGGAAAGGTCACCTTCTTTGAAACTCACATGATAGATGTGAGGTGCAAGCCGGTGTGCTTGCGGTGCATTATGATGTGTCATAATGGCAAAGAATTGAAGTTCAAATTGACAAGGACTCCTATGGTAGGAGGACCCAACTTGAATTTGGTCTTAATGGATCAAATGGAAAATAGAAAACATAATGGTCGTGGTTCAATTGGAGCAACTCCAAGGAACGTATGGGGAGGCTAGGAAAGATGGGCCTCCCCTAAACCACTTTGGTGGGATGTTGGGGAGATACAATGATGTATTCACCAATGTGTTGCCCAAAAGTTACCGCCAAGGAGTGAAAAATAACTTTGCTCAACAAGATATTGAGTTCTAGAGGTATGTGGTGACAAAGGAAGTTGGTGACAAACATGAAGAATATCAAGGCCATTCAAAAGGAGAATTGGTCCTTGACTCAAGAAAAGGGCTTAGGTCATTTGTTGGCCTAGCCAACTACTACCACCACTTCATTCGAGGTTTTTCTAAGGTTGCTAGGACCTTAGTCAATTTGTTGAAAAAATTGGCTATCCCAAGAGTGGGATGAGCCTTGTCACCAAGCCTTTGGGAAGCTCAAGAGCAAGTTCCCTTCACAAGATGTGGTTAAGTTTCCGGGTTTTCATAAGCATTTTGAGGTGCACATGGAGACGAAGGACTTTATCATTGGCGGATGTTGATCCAAGATGGATGACCATTGCTTATGAGAGCATTAAGCTCCATGGTTGTCGAACCTTGTCCGGCTTGTGCAAGAAATGGCTATCCCAAGAGTGGGATGAACCGTGCTACCAAGCCATTGGGGAGCTTAAGAGCAAGTTGTCTTTGCCGCCCGTGCTCAAGCTTGCGGAGTTTGCCAAACCTTTTGAGGTGCATACGGGGGCGAGTCACTTTACCATTGGCGGATGTTGATGTAAAAAAAAAAATGGCCATTGCATATGGGAGTATGAAGCTCGATGGTTGTCCGACTTGTGAAAGAAATGGCTATCCCAAGAGTGGGACTAGCCTTGTCACCAAGTCTTTGGGGAGCTTAAGAGCAAGTTCTCTTCGCCGCCCGTGCTCAAGTTCGTGGAGTTTGACAAACCTTTTGAGGTGCTTACGGAGGCGAGTAACTTTGCCAATGATGGATTGTTAATGTAAGATGGATGGCCTTTGCATATGGGAGCATAAAGCTCGATGGTTGTCAAAGAAGACAACCAACTCATGACAAGAACTTCTTTGCCGTAGTGCATTGCTTGAAGATGTGGCGACATTATTTGGGGTCGCACAAAGCAAAGGTCTACATGGACAATGTGTCCTAAAAGTATTTTAACATATACAAGCGCAAGTGAGCGCGAAGTCATTGTGGTGGCATGATAGTTTGGCGCTTATGAAGGTGGATTTGGTCCACAAACCGGACCATGGAAATGTGGTGCCGGATGCGCTAAGTAGACGGGAAGAGTTCCAAGCAATGAGAACCATCCAAACATTGTGGCTAATGTGTGCCGGCGAAGGAAACTTGTGATGCAAGATACGGGAGGGGTAAATTAACTACCCCGAGGCACAAAAACCTTTAGGTGAGCTTCGCAAGAGCAAGGTGCTTAAAGAGGTTAAGTTGGTGGACGGATTGTTCAAGTGCAAGCAAAGTTGGGTGTATGTGACACAAGGCAAGTTGAGGCTATCGGTTTTGAAGGAGGAATATGATAGTCCTATTGCCGGCCATAGAGGAGAAAAAGAAAACCACCATAGATTGGTGTCAAAGAGGTACCATTGGCGGTGCATAAAGTAGGATATAACCCACTTTGTGAAGGCGTGAATAAAGTGCCAAGTGAACCGAGCCTCTTAGCAAAAGCAAGGCGGTTTCTCGCAACCGTTGCCTATCCCGTCGGCGCCATGGCATAGTATGTGCATGGACTTGATCACAAGTTTGCCGGAGTCACATGGGTATGATGCCATCTTGTTGATGGTAGAGCGGTTTGCCAAGTTGGCACACATGGTGCCGATTATGGGAACCGCCACCGCGTTGGAGACCGCATAGCCTTTTCTCAAAGGATGGTTGAGGCACCACGGGTTGCCAAGAGTGATTGTGTGGGATCAAGATCCAAAGTTCACAAGTGCATTTTCAATGCATTTCTCTAAGGAGGTCGGAATGAAACTAAGGTTTAGCACGGCCTTGCATTCCCAAATGAATGGGAAAGCGGAGCATGTGAATGGAGTCTTGAAGCAATACTTGAGGAACTTGGTGGGGGCAGACCAAGGAGATTGGGCGGACTATGTGGGTCGAGCGGAGTGTAATTGCAATGTAGCCACGCACTTGGCTACCAAGGGGTGGTCTTTCGTGGTGGCTTATGGAGTGGATGCGCTCCAACCTATTAACCTAGCTATCGAGGGGGCACATTCAACACTAGAGTTCAACCAAGATGGTGAGGACTTGCCAAGGATGGTAAACAAGTCTTGGAGATGTCCAAGTTGTTGGTGGAGAAAGCCCGAAGGTGCTACGGAGTGCAAGTCAATGCCGGAAGACACGAAGTGGAGTATGAGGTGGGCCAATAAGGTGTTGTTGAATGTGGACAACTTCACCTTGCCCAAAGGCCTTACTCCAAAAGTTCATGTCCAAAATTGGAGTTTCATTTTCCATTGTGGACCAAGTGTTCAAGGACATGTATAAGTTGGAATTACCGTCGGAGATCAAAGTGCATCCGACAAGAAAAGAAAAAGTAACGCCCGCACATTGTGCCGGCGTGAATGCGAGCCCGTTGTCCGAATGCTAAACACGGCGGGCCGTGTTGTAGCATGGGGAGTTATACCTCCGTTAGGAGGTGGGCTCTGTTAGTAAAAAGAAAGAGAAAGTGTAGTGTAAGGGGGTTATTGTAAAGGAGTGGTGGGGAAATATTTAGGGGGGTGCAACGGGATTTTGTTTGTTATCGAGTTTTCTTTTATTTAAAACGAGGTATGTGAGATATTTGATGGCATTTTGGTGTATGTTTTTCATGAGGATTTTGATATTAGATTTTGGGATTTTGAGGTCTTCTAATTTTTTGATGGAGTGTTCGTGTATGGCACCTCTAACTCCTGCTGTGATGGTTATAAGAGGGTTTGTTTTCCATCCCTTGCTTTGTATAGTGTTGATTAATGGATCGTATTTGGCATGTTTGTGTGTTATGGCTTGTTCTGGGAATCTGTCGTGACAGTACGTGAATTCAATGAATTGGATGGTTCGTGCGTGGGATGGTAGCATGGGTGTTGGGGTGTGGTTAGGGGCTCCTATAATACATAGGATGTCGGGTCTTAGTCTAGCGTGACACTGACACCCGGTTTGAGGGCATAGACATTCGATGAGCCATTCGGGGACTGTTTGTTCTTGCTTGTTGTTGTTGATATTACCTGCATTTGTTAGTGTGTAATATCTGGTGTGTTTGTTGGCTTGGAGTGTTTGGGTGATGAGATGTACTGCCTTGTTGTGGCGTGCTATTCTTAGGCCCTTTAAGTATGGGTGTTCGCACGTTGAGAGTAAGTGTGGCCATGTGTCCCTTTCATTTTTACGGCATAATGTACAGTTTGGGTTTTGAAATTTGAGGGGCCAGAAAATATTCTTTCTATGGTTACCCATGTATTGGGCATATCGAAATTTTAAAGTTTGGGTTATTTGGGCGTCTATTATTTTATTGTTTTTCCAAAAGTGGTTGGAGAGTTTGTGGTTTATTTGGTCGTTGGATAGCCATTTGTCTACATATGGGTGTTTATGTTGGGCCAGCCTAATTTCTTGTTTTTCGTGTGTTTTTGTGATGAATGTGTGCAAGTTGCGGATTGCCCCATTACGTGTGGCTGTGGGACAACTTGCTAGCCAATATGGTGTAGCGTGTGCGATGTGTATATGGGGTGTGGGAGTGGGTTTTTCTATATTTGTGCCTTCGTTGGCTAGCGCATCGGCTATTTCATTTCCTTTGATGCCCGTGTGGGCACGTACTTTATGTATATGTACTAAGTGTGGTGTTAGATAAATTTGGTGTATTATGGCGGCTATGAGGATTTTGTCCGGGTGGTGGTGTTGTGAGGTTGGGTGTTGTATATGATTACTAAGTAGATATATGCTATTAAGGCTATCTGTAAAGATGTGTGTTTCGACTTTTGTGACTTGAATGGTTTTGACTGCTATGAGTATAGCATTTAATTATGCTCTAAGTATGTTTTGATATCCTGGTAATCGTTCTGCTATACGGATGTTTGCGTTGGGGCTATATACTCCTGAACCTGCGATATCACCCTCTATTTGACCTTCGGAGTTCTTAGTTGGTGGAATAAATGAGCCATCTGTGTACATGCAATGTTGTGGGTGGAATTTGGGGGGGTGTTGGTGGTAATATTTAATGGGGAGGTTTGATTGGGGGATTGTTGGTGGGGGAGGGATTTTTTATGGGGGCGTTTTTCCATATGTTTGAGAATTTAATGTGGTAATTTGGCGTTGTGGGTTTGATGGGGAATGTGTCTATGGGTGCGTTGATGGTATGTTCTAGTACTTGTGCGAGATCTTGTGGGGTTTTTAGGCTTGGTGTGAGGTGGGCGTGGTTATGTATACATAGTATTGTTGTGAGCGAGGGTTCCACGTATTGGTAGTATTTTGGCCATTCCGGCGTAGGGTTATATAGTATGGTATGCGGAGGGATGGTTGCGAGGGTGTGTATGTCGCCACTTGTGGTAAGTGGGATTTGTTGTGTGGTCCAGTCGTTATGGTTGATTATGAGTATGGTGATCGTGTTTGAGTCTTCTTTGGCCGCCATTCTAGCCCAGTGGATGGCTTCAATGGTTGTTTTATGGTGTGTGGGGTAGGCTAAACCAATGCCTTTCCATCTAGATATTTGTGCGTGTCCTAGGGAGCCAAATATTATGTCTCGGTTATGGGGTGAGTGATATTGTGTGAGTTGTGTGGGGCATGTGAGTGGGGATGAATAGTAGGAGTGCGTGATTTTGAGGGAGTTTATTAATGTTGTGATAATTGTCGGGTGTATTGTATGGTGCATGTTTTGGGGTTGTATGTTTTTTGGCTTTCTTTTGGGGAGTATGGTTATGTATCTTTGTATTAGCCAAAGTATTTCAGTTTCAAAGTTTTGTGGTGGGGGTTGGAGGGCTTTTGTAATTTGTGAGAAGTGGTGGTAAGAGAATTGGTTCCATAGCCATTGTAGCCTTTCTGTAGTGATGGTGGCCATGTAGTTTCCTTTTTGGTCATATATGTTGGCTTCGGAGTTTTGTAGTTGGATGGTTGGTTGGTTTACTTGAATGTCTTTATCCGGGTTGCATTCTTGTATGGATAATTTTAGGTTGGTGATGTGAAGAGGGGGGTGTATGAATTTGTTGTCTTTTGATTGTATGTGATTGAGGCAATTAGCATATGTGTGGGTGGTTAATAGTTCAGCTTGCTTTGTATGATATTGTGTAATACATAGTATGTTATGTTCTAGAAATATATTATCCGGGTGTAATAGTTCTACCTCACTTCTCCATTGTTGTGTGATGCCTTGTGGAGTTTGCCATTGGCAAAGGTAGTTCGTCCTTATTGCTTGTGCACCCCATTTGTCTTTTTTGGTGGAGGTTTTTTCTTTTATTATTGTTTGGATTGCTTGTCCTAGGGGGGGGGGATATTCACCATGCCCTCGCTTTGTGTTGGTGTTTGTTGTATTGTGTTTGTAGAGTTTGTGGGTGGGGGGGGGGAACATTATTGTTGCTTGTTGGAGAGCCTCCTTGATGGTTTTGGGTATGTATTTGTAAATGGATTGAAATTCTTTCGGGGTTAGTATGGCTTTGGTAGTAGAGTTTTGGATTTGTATTAGTGTGGTAATGTCGCGCACCTCTCCATGAGGAGTGGCCGAAACACCATGGGCACAAGGGGGACCCCGGAGTGACACCCGGGACTTGTGGCGCCGTTGGTGAGAGGGCCCAAGTGATCCTAGTGTGGGCGAGGGCCCCGGGCGTTGGGAACGCCTCCCACCCATGGAGACTAGGAGGCACAAGGGTAAGGCCATGAGCTATGCGTAGCTCATGGCGTGGTGATTCTAGAATGCTCAAGAACACCTCAATCAGAGGTGTGAGCTAGGAGTTATGGCCATTTGAGTGGGGCGCTGTCCCGGGACAGCGCCCTGGTACAGCAGTGCCTGGGAGTGATTCCCGGGACTGCAAAGGTTCAAACAGGCATAACTTCCTCAAGACTTGCCTGAATGGGGCAAGTGAGGAGTCCATCGGCATGTACGTGAAGCGTAGATGAAGATGGAGTGGTTGGTTGTTATGATCAGACATCATACAAGGAAGTTATGATGGTCTGAAGCTGCTGGGGGCTTCTAGGCCCAGCGGCTAAGGGAAAATGTCCACTTGGCCCCAACTCTTGGTAGAGAGACAAGAGGTTGGTTGACGGTGGGGTAGGGGCCCCGCGTAGAGTCCTAGAGGCTTATATGGGTGAGGTGGTGTGGCCTCACCCACCCAAGGCCGAACGGCAAGGCCTCCATGGGCTTTGGCCTATTGTGAGGCCATAGTTGCCTAGTATGCTTCGGGTTGTTGTAGTGTTGCTCCGGCAACGCGATGATCAACATAAGATTGGACTTCCATGGATGGAAGTCCACATTGGGGAAATGGGTTACCGATTAAGGGGTGAGTCCCGAAAGCAAAGTAGGAGGGTTGGCTCCCTCCTATGAACTATTGGTCCGGGGTAAGAGGAGCTATCCATTAGCATGGCGGAATGCGAATGGTTAGCGCTCGTAACCTTTGCTAGAAACGAAAATTGGCAAGATTGCTAAAGGGGCTAGCAAGGGTTGCGACACTTGGTATCAGAGCAGGGTTCCAAGTTTTGAGCTCGCACTTTGAGGGAAACATGGGTATCAAAAATGCGGGTTATGATGGTGAGCCCGGGGTTTCCAAAAGGTTGTGAGGCTCAAATTGGAACAAGGATCATGTGCAAGTGGAATTTGACCATACCATTGGTTCAAATGACAATGGTGGGCATGAGGGTGGATTTGGTAAGGAAAATGGAGGAGTGCTTTGAAAAGGGCTCCCGCAAACCTCAAAAAACATTTGGGGCCTAGAATACCGAAAGCACCCAAAACCTTGGAGGGCATTAATGTTGGATTGAAATTCCAATTCGAAATGCTTGGAAGGTATTGATGTTGGAATGAATTTGGTGCTAATGAGGCACCCGGGGCCTCTTAAGGCCTATGTGCGCTATTCAAACTCACAAATGAAGGATACACCTAAAACGGACGAGCTTTCTAAGAAATGCATCCTTTTAGGTGGGGTTTTAAAAGCGGGTGGTGGATGCCTTGTTTAAGTCCCCAAGGCTTCTTGAGGACATGGTGGGGACCATCAAGTTTGCAAGAGCATTGAAGCCGATGGTCCCAAAGAGAAGTTCGGCGGCGCATCACCCCAAGTGGCTTTAGCCAAAGTAGGTCCCAAAGAAATGAGTGCAAATTGTTTGGTCCATTTTACTTAGGCAAAACATATTGGTGCCGCGGACGGAATGTTGAAAGGTGGCTTTATGCTTCTAAAGCAAATCATACTTGTGCCGCGGATGGAATGTTGGGAGGTGGGTTTGTCCTACCAAGGCAATTCATGTTCGTGCCGCGGACGGAGTGTGGGGAGGTGGCTTTGTGCTACCAAGGCAAAACATGTTTGTTTTGCGGACAAATTATTAGAAATTGGTTTTGTGGCACCAAACCAATTTGTCCCGCGGACGAAATGTTTAAAGTTGGCTTTGCGGACCAAGCCAAGCCAAGTTGCCGAGGACCAAATGTTGGACGATGGCTTTGTGGCCAAGGCTAGTAGCCTTAAGCCGAGGCCAAGTATTTTGTACCTTGAGGCTCAAATGAATGGGAGGCTTGTCTCATGGGTTGACAAAGAGTTAAGGCATTCTTTCATGACCCCAAAGCTCACAAGGGAGTTGGGGTTTGCCGATTGGTAGAGTGGTGAAGCCCACCAAGGTGCGGTTTGGAAAGGGCGAACCACATGAGACAAAGGAGGCCGCGATGCATGTAACCTTTCAATGTGGGACATTGGAATTTTGTCAAAATTTCACACCATGTGAAATAGATGAAATGCATGTCATTGTGAAGGCCGCCTTCTTTGAAACTCACATGATAAATAAGAGGTGCAAGCCGGTGAGCTTGCGGTGCATTATGATGTGTCATAATGGCAAAGAATTGAAGTTCAAATTGACAAGGACTCCTATGGTAGGAGGACCCAAGGTGAATTTGGTCTTAATGGACCAACTGAAAAATAGAAAACATAATGGTCGTGGTTCCATTGGAGCAACTCCAAGGAATGTATGGAGAGGCTAGGAAAGATGGGCCTCCTCCAAATCACATTGGTGGGATGTTGGTGAGATACAAGGATGTATTCACCAATGTGTTGCCCAAAAAGTTACCGCCAAGGAATGAAAAATAACTTTGCTCAACGAGAGATTGCGTTCTTGAGGTATGTGGTGACAAAGGAAGTTGGTGGACAAACATGAAGAATGTCAAGGCAATCCAAGAAGAGAATTGGCCCTTGACTCAAGAAAAGGGCTTAGGTCATTTGGAAGCCTAACCAACTACTACCACCACTTTATTCATGGTTTTCCTAAGGTTGCTAGAACCTTAGTCAACATGTTGGAAAAATGGCTATCCCAAGAGTGGGATGAGCCTTGTCACCAAGCCTTTGGGGAGCTCAAGAAAAAGTTCTCTTCACAAGATGTGGTCAAGTTTCGGGTTTTCATGAGCATGTTGAGGTGCACATAAAGGCAAAAGACTTTACCATTGGCGGATGTTGATCCAAGATGGAGGACCATTGCTTATGGGAGCATTAAGCTCCATGGTTGTAGAAGCTTGTCCAACTTGTGCAAGAAATGGCTATCCCAAGAGTGGGATGAGCCTTGCCACCAAGTCTTTGAGGAGCTTAAGACCAAGTTTCTCTTTACCACCCGTGTTCAAGTTCGCGGAGCTTGAAAAACCTTTTGAGGTGCATACGGGGGGCGAGGACTTTACCATTGGCAGATGTTGATGCAAGATGGATGGCCATTGCATACGAGAGCATGAAGCTCGATGGTTCGACTTGTGGAAGAAATGGCTATCCCAAGAGTGGGATGATGTTTGTCACGAGTCTTTGGGGAGCTTAAGACCAAGTTCTCTTCGCCGCCCGTGCTCAAGTTCACGGAGCTTGACAAACCTTTTGAGGTGCATATGGGGGTGAATGATTTTGCCAATGGTGGATTATGTGTAAGATGGATGGCCATTGCATATGCGAGCATGTAGCTCGATGGTTGTCAAAGAAGACAACCAACTCATGACAAAGAACTTCTTTGCGTAGTATATTGCTTGAAGATGTGGCGACACTAGTTGGGGTCGCACAAAGTAAAGGTCTACAAGGACAATGTGTCCTAAAAGTATTTTGACATACAAGCGTAAGTGAGCGCCAAATCATTGCGTTGGCATGATAGCTTGGCGCTTATGAAGGTGGATTTGGTCCACAAACCGGACCGTGGAAATGTGGTGCCGGATGCGCTAAGTAGACCGGATGAGTTCCAAGCAATGAGAACCATCCAAACCTTGTGGCTAATGTGTGCCGGCGAAGGAAACTTGTGATGCAAGATACGGGAGGGGTAAATTAACTACCCCGAGGCACAAAAGCTTTTAGGTGAGCTTCGCAAGACCAAGGTGCTCAAAGAGGTTAAGTTGGTGGACGGATTGTTCAAGTGTAAGCAAAGTCGGGTGTATGTGCCTCAAGGCAAGTTGAGGCTATCGGTTTTGAAGGAAAAATGTGATAGTCCTATTGCCGGCCATAGAGGAGAAAGAAAAAACCGCCATAGAATGGTGTCATGGAGGTACCATTGGCGGTGCATAAAGGAGGATATAACCCACTTTGTGAAGGCGTGAATAAAGTGCCAAGTGAACCGAGCCTCTTACCAAAAGCAAGGCGGTTTCTTGCAACCGTTGCCTATCCCGTCGGCGCCATGGCATAGTATGTGCATGGACTTGATCACAAGTTTGCCGGAGTCACATGGGTATGATGCCATCTTGTTGATGGTAGAGCGGTTTGCCAAGTTGGCACACATGGTGCCAATTGTGGGAACCGCCACCGCGTTGGAGACCGCATAGCCTTTTCTCAAAGGATGGTTGAGGCACCACGGGTTGCCAAGAGTGATTGTGTGGGATCAAGATCCAAAGTTCACAAGTGCATTTTCAATGCATTTCTCTAAGGAGGTCGGAATGAAACTAAGGTTTACCACGGCCTTGCATTCCCAAATGAATGGGAAAGCGGAGGATGTGAATGGAGTCTTGAAGCAATACTTGAGGAACTTGGTGGGGGCGGACCAAGGAGATTGGGCGGACTATGTGGGTCGAGCGGAGTGTAATTGCAATGTAGCCACGCACTTGGCTACCAAGGGGTGGTCTTTCGTGGTGGCTTATGGAGTGGATGCGCTCCAACCTATTAACCTAGCTCTCGAGGGGGCACATTCAACACTAGAGTTCAACCAAGATGGTGAGGACTTGGCCAAGAAGCGTGAACAAGTCTTGGAGATGACCAAGTTGTTGGTGGAGAAAGCCCGAAGGTGCTACAGAGTGCAAATCAATGCCGGAAGACGCGAAGTGGAGTATGAGGTGGGCCAATAAGGTGTTGTTGAATGTGGACAACTTCACCTTGCCCAAAGGCCTTACTTCAAAAGTTCATGTCCAAAATTGGAACTTCGTTTTCCATTGTGGAACAAGTGTTCAAGGACATGTATAAGTTGGAATTACCGCCGGAGATCAAAGTGCATCCGACATTTCAGGTCTCATTACGAAAGTCATTTTAGGACGACACCTTGTGGCCCGATCACAAGCAAGTGATTAGGCCACGTCCCGACCTTGTGGACATCATTTGGAACATGAGGTAAGAGGGCACCCTCAAGTGTAGGAAGCCCAAGTGAAAATGAAAAAAATGTACAAAAGAGTACTTGGTGAAATGGTGAGGATACCATGAAAAAGAAACCGCTTGGGTGGCGGCAAGAGACATGGTGAACACCAATGAATAGGTGAAGCACTTTGAAGAAACTAAGGCTAAGGATTCCAATAAAATGAAGCGTAGGCATTGATGAGGACATCAATCTCCTTTAGTGGGGGAGAGACGCTAGTAGCACACTTACCTTCGAGGTTAATTATGCCACAACATGAACTTGTTCTTTGGCTTGAGGGAATAAAGTCCAAACTTTAGTGGTGCAAAGAGAAAAGTATGAGATGAGGTCCTAGTCTTGTACTTGTGCTTGGTTAATGGAAGAGGGGGAATAGATATGCCAAACTAGGTTGGGTAAGCCGAGTAATTGGGGGCCATGGCTTGGAGGGGCCTTGGATAAAACCAAGAAACTTCTTAGTTGTGGGCTTGTCCGGGCGGGGGCAAGGTGATGGCGCGTGCTCATAAAAGTGCTACCCGCGAGCTAACGAAAGTTGGCGCATGGGAGTCATGAACCCATGTCTCGAAAGAGCAAAGTGGGAACCGAGTCGGGCGGGACTTGGCATCACCCCCGTGCGATCGAGGCGTGGCTTAACAATGGAAAGCCATCTCGGAGTTGCAACCGAGACAACTTAGTGGAAGCGTTGAGGTCTCGCCTAGATGTGTCACGTTAGGCTAGTGGAGCCTAATGGGGGAGGCCCCAAAGGAGGGGCAACCCATGTGAGTCCCGAAGTAGGTGGGTCTAGTATAGGTTAGGTCCTTGGAGGAGTTCCAAGGTCGCTAACGGACCACCTAGAAACGACACCTTTGGGACTATGCCAAATTTGAAGATGCATTGTGGGGGTCGCGCCCTAAGGTAAACACAATGCCGCACCATAGAGGATGGCAACTTGAGAATTGGTGTGCCGACTACGAGTATAGTCGATGAGGGCATCGACTCCGTTTGGTGGGGGTGAGTGTCGCGCACCTCTCCATGAGGAGTGGCCGAAACACCATGGGCACAAGGGGGACCCCGGAGTGACACCCGGGACTTGTGGCGCCGTTGGTGAGAGGGCCCAAGTGATCCTAGTGTGGGCGAGGGCCCCGGGCGTTGGGAACGCCTCCCACCCATGGAGACTAGGAGGCACAAGGGTAAGGCCATGAGCTATGCGTAGCTCATGGCGTGGTGATTCTAGAATGCTCAAGAACACCTCAATCAGAGGTGTGAGCTAGGAGTTATGGCCATTTGAGTGGGGCGCTGTCCCGGGACAGCGCCCTGGTACAGCAGTGCCTGGGAGTGATTCCCGGGACTGCAAAGGTTCAAACAGGCATAACTTCCTCAAGACTTGCCTGAATGGGGCAAGTGAGGAGTCCATCGGCATGTACGTGAAGCGTAGATGAAGATGGAGTGGTTGGTTGTTATGATCAGACATCATACAAGGAAGTTATGATGGTCTGAAGCTGCTGGGGGCTTCTAGGCCCAGCGGCTAAGGGAAAATGTCCACTTGGCCCCAACTCTTGGTAGAGAGACAAGAGGTTGGTTGACGGTGGGGTAGGGGCCCCGCGTAGAGTCCTAGAGGCTTATATGGGTGAGGTGGTGTGGCCTCACCCACCCAAGGCCGAACGGCAAGGCCTCCATGGGCTTTGGCCTATTGTGAGGCCATAGTTGCCTAGTATGCTTCGGGTTGTTGTAGTGTTGCTCCGGCAACGCGATGATCAACATAAGATTGGACTTCCATGGATGGAAGTCCACATTGGGGAAATGGGTTACCGATTAAGGGGTGAGTCCCGAAAGCAAAGTAGGAGGGTTGGCTCCCTCCTATGAACTATTGGTCCGGGGTAAGAGGAGCTATCCATTAGCATGGCGGAATGCGAATGGTTAGCGCTCGTAACCTTTGCTAGAAACGAAAATTGGCAAGATTGCTAAAGGGGCTAGCAAGGGTTGCGACAGGTAATGCCGTATATGTATAGTTTGTCTAGATATTTTTGGGTCTTGGCTTTGGATATATCCGTTAGGGTGTTATAATTTGGGTTGATTTTCCAAATTCTTTCTAGTGATGTTTCTTTGATGGGGAATGCTTGGCTTGTGGAATGGACGTGAATTAAATATTCTCTTTCAAGGAGGAAGAGTGTTCGGGCTATAGGGGAACGGACACATGCTTGTTGTTTGAGTTTGGGGAGGTATCGGGCCCCACCATACTTGGCCGCTATATGTTTGGTTAGCCCTTGGTATATAATGCCTAATTGGCCCGGTTCGTTAAGTGCTTGGATTAATTGTTGTCCTATGCATCGGATGTAGTCGGGTAGTAGGGAGGTGACGTTAATGCCAAAGCTCTCTTGTGGGAGGTGGGTGAGAATGTTGGCCGAGTTTTTAGGAATGTTGCAAATTTCTTTGGTTAATTTGCTAATGATTTTGTCTAATTTTTTAATATCCGGTTTGGAGAATGGGACGGCGTAATAAGCGTATGCTATTCGCGGTTTAATGACTGTATTCAAGATTTTGATTTTTTGTGTGAGGCTAGCCGGTGAGGTAGTTAGGAGTTGGCTTTGTTGTTTGATTTTCTTCATCGTTATTTCTTTTTGTACGTTCCATTTGAGTGATGGTGTGAGGTTCATTCCTAAATACGTATATGGTTCGTTTTGGATGAGAATGGGGAAATTTTGAGAGTTGTATGTGATATGTTGTAATTGGATGTATGCTTTGAAGGTAGAAGGTTTTAGTTTAGATTTATTAGGGCATCCGGTAATGACACATTTTGATAGATTGAGGTCCATGTGGGACCATTTCGCGAATTTTTGGAGTTTTATCACTTGTGGTTGAATATGTAATATGCTGTCCGTTATAATAGCTAGGTCATCCGCGTATGCGGTTGTAGTGTATGTGGCGGAGGACGTGTTGAAATGATAACCTATGTTATTTTTTTCTAGCCATCTTAGTAGTGGTTCGAGAAAAATGATAAAAATATATGGGCTAAGGATGTCCCCTTGTATGGTCCCGAGGCTTATTTCTATTGGGGGTGTCGTGCCAAAATGACTCCCGGTGAAGGATGTGGTGGAGTTGGTGTAGATATTGCCTACGATTTCTACCGCGTCTAATGGGTAGCCTAGGTCCTCCATTATGGCTAGGAGTCTTGCGTGGTCTATAGAGCCGAAGGCATTTCTAAAGTCTATATAGGTTAAGTATATATCTTTTGTGGTTAGTCTTGCGTCTTCTAGTGTTGCTATGATCGTTTGAATTTGTCTCGAGGTATTTCGTTGTGGTCGAAAGCCTTATTGGCTAAAGTGTAGTAATCTATGTTTTTCTCCGTAGCTTGTTAAAAGTGATGTTAGTGTACTAGAGTATAGTTTATAGATTGTGTTAGCTAGGGAGATTGGTCTATAGTTGGATATGTGTGTCGCAACCCTTGCTAGGTCCCTTAACAATCTTGCCAATTTTCGTTTCTAGCAAAGGTTACGAGCGCTAACCATTCGCATTCCGCCATGCTAATGGTTAGCTCCTCTTACCCCGGACTAATAGTTCATAGGAGGGAACCAACCCTCCTACTTTGCTTTCGGGACTCACCCCTTAATTGGTAACCCATTTCCCCAATGTGGACTTCCATCCATGGAAGTCCAATCCTATGTTGATCATCGCATTGCCGGAGCAACACTACAACAACCCGAAGCATACTAGGCAACTATGGCCTCACAATAGGCCAAAGCCCATGGAGGCCTTGCCGTTCGGCCTCGGGTGGGTGAGGCCACACCACCTCACCCATATAAGCCTCTAGGACTCTACACGGAGCCCCTACCCCACCGCCAACCAACCTCTTGTCTCTCTACCAAGAGTTGGGGCCAAGTGGACATTTTCCCTTAGCTGCTGGGCCTAGAACCCCCCCAGCAGCTTCAGACCATCATAACTTCCTTGTATGATGTCTGATCATAACAACCAACCACTCCATCCTCATCTACGCTTCACGTAGATGCCGATGGACTCCTCACTTGCCCCATTCGCGCAAGTACTGAGGAAGTTATGCCTGTTTGAACCTTGGCAGTCCCGGGAATCACTCCCAGGCACTGCTGTACCAGGGCGCTGTCCCGGGACAGCGCCCCACTCAAATGGCCATAACTCCTAGCTCACACCTCCGATTGAGGTGTTCTTGAGCATTCTAGAATCACCACGCCATGAGCTACGCATAGCTCATGGCCTTACCCTTGTGCCTCCTAGTCTTCGTGGGTGGGAGGCGTTCCCAACGCCCGGGGCCCTCACCCACACTAGGATCACTTGGGCCCTCTCACCAACGGCGCCACAAGTCCCGGGTGTCACTCCGGGGTCCCCCTTGTGCCCATGGTGTTTCGGCACTCCTCATGGAGAGGTGCGCGACACTCACCCCCACCAAACGGAGTCGATGCCCTCATCGACTATACTCGTAGTCGGCACACCAATTCTCAAGTTGCCATCCTCTATGGTGCGGCATTGTGTTTACCTTAGGGCGCGACCCCCACAATGCATCTTCAAATTTGGCATAGTCCCAAAGGTGTCGTTCCTAGGTGGTCCGTTAGCGACCTTGGATCTCTCCTCCAAGGACCTAACCTACACTAGACCCACCTACTTTGGGACTCACTTGGGTTGCCCCTCCTTTGGGGCCTCCCCTGTTAGGCTCCACTAGCCTAACGTGACACATCTAGGCGAGACCTCAACGCTTCCACTAAGTTGTCTCGGTTGCAACTCCGAGATGGCTTTCCATTGTTAAGCCACGCCTCGATCGCACGGGGGTGATGCCAAGTCCCGCCCGACTCGGTTCCCACTTTGCTCTTTCGAGACATGGGTTCATGACTCCCATGCGCCAACTTTCGTTAGCTCGCGGGTAGCACTTTTATGAGCACGCGCCATCACCTTGTCCCCGCCCGGACAAGCCCACAATTAAGAAGTTTCTTGGTTTTATCCAAGGCCCCTCCAAGCCATGGCCCCCAATTACTCGGCTTACCCAACCTAGTTTGGCATGTCTATTCCCCCTCTTCCATTAACCAAGCACAAGTACAAGACTAGGACCTCATCTCATACTTTTCTCTTTGCACCACTAAAGTTTGGATTTTATTCCCTCAAGCCAAAGAACAAGTTCATGTCGTGGAGCAATTAACCTCGAAGCTAAGTGTGCTACTAGCGTCTCTCCCCTACTAAAGGAGATTGATGTCCTCATCAATGCCTACGCTTCATTTTATTGGAATCCTTAGCCTTAGTTTCTTCAAAGTGCTTCACCAATTCATTGGTGTTCACCATGTCTCTTGCCGCCACCCAAGCGGTTTCTTTCTCATGGTATCCTCACCATTTCACCAAGTACTCATTTGTACATTTTTTTTTTCATTTTCACTTGGGCTTCCTACACTTGAGGATGCCCTCCTACCTCATGTTCCAAGTGACCTCCACAAGGTCGGGACGTGGCCTAATCACTTGCTTGTGATCGGGCCACAAGGTGTCGTCCTAAAATGACTTTCGTAATGAGACATGAAATGTCGGATGCACTTTGATGTCCGGCGGTAATTCCAACTTATACATGTCCTTGAACACTTGTTGCACAATGGAAAACGAAGTTCCAATTTTGGACATGAACTTTTGAAGTAAGGCCTTTGGGCAAGGTGAAGTTGTCCACATTCAACAACACCTTATTGGCCCACCTCATACTCCACTTCGCGTCTTCCGGCATTGATTTGCACTCCGTAGCACCTTCGGGCTTTCTCCACCAACAACTTGGTCATCTCCAAGACTTGTTTACCATCCTTGGCCAAGTCCTCACCATCTTGGTTGAACTCTAGTGTTGAATGTGCCCCCTCGAGAGCTAGGTTAATAGGTTGGAGCGCATCCACTCCATAAGCCACCACGAAAGACCACCCCTTGGTAGCCAAGTGCGTGGCTACATTGCAATTACACTCCGCTCGACCCACATAGTCCGCCCAATCTCCTTGGTCCGCCCCCACCAAGTTCCTCAAGTATTGCTTCAAGACTCCATTCACACGCTCCGTTTTCCCAAATATTTGGGAATGCAAGGCCGTGCTAAACCTTAGTTTCATTGCGACCTCCTTAGAGAAATGCATTGAAAATGCACTTGTGAACTTTGGATCTTGATCCCACACAATCACTCTTGGCAACCCGTGGTGCCTCAACCATCCTTTGAAAAAAGGCTATGCGGTCTCCAACGCGGTGGCGGTTCCCACAATCAGCACCATGTGTGCCAACTTGGCAAACCGCTCTACCATCAACAAGATGGCATCATACCCATGTGACTCCGGCAAACTTGTGATCAAGTCCATGCACATACTATGCCATGGCGCCGACGGGATAAGCAACGGTTGCAAGAAACCGCCTTGCTTTTGGTAAGAGGCTCGGTTCACTTGGCACTTTATTCACACCTTCACAAAGTGGGTTATATCCTCCTTTATGCACCGCCAATGGTACCTCCATGACACCATTCTATGGCGGTTTTTTCTTTCTCCTCTATGGCCGGCAATAGGACTATCACATTTTTCCTTCAAAACCGATAGCCTCAACTTGCCTTGAGGCACATACACCCGACTTTGCTTGCACTTGAACAATCCGTCCACCAACTTAACCTCTTTGAGCACCTTGCTCTTGCGAAGCTCACCTAAAAGTTTTTGTGCCTCGGGGTAGTTAATTTACCCCTCCCGTATCTTGCATCACAAGTTTCCTTCGCCGGCACACATTAGCCACAAGGTTTGGATGGTTCTCATTGCTTGGAACTCATCCGGTCTACTTAGCGCATCCGGCACCACATTTTCATGGTCCGGTTTGTGGATCAAATCCACCTTCATAAGCGCCAAACTATCATGCCACCGCAATGACTTGGCGCTCACTTGCGCTTGTATATGTTAAAATACTTTTAGGACACATTGTCCATGTAGACCTTTGCTTTGTGCGACCCCAAATAGTGTCGCCACATCTTCAAGCAATGCACTACGGCAAAGAAGTTCTTTGTCATGAGTTGGTTGTCTTCTTTGACAACCATCGAGCCTCAAGCCCCCATATGCAAAGGCCATCCATCTTACATTAACAATCCGCCATTGGCAAAGTCATTCACCCCCGTATGCACCTCAAAAGGTATGTCAAGCTCCGCGAACTTGAGCACAGGCGGCGAAGAGAATTTGCTCTTAAGCTCCCCAAAGACTTGGTGACAAGGTTAGTCCCACTCTTGGGATAGCCATTTCTTTCACAAGTCGGACAACCATCGAGCTTCATGCTCCCATATGCAATGGCCATCCATCTTACATCAACAATCCGCCATTGGCAAAGTAATTCACCCCCGTATGCACCTCAAAAGGTTTGTCAAGCTCCGCGAACTTGAGCACGGGCGTCAAAGACAATTTTGTATTAAGCTCCCCAAAGACTTTGGGGCAAGGCTCATCCCACTCTTGAGATAGCCATTTCTTTCATAGGTCGCACAAGGTTTGACAACCTTTAAGCTTAATACTCCCATATGCAATGGGCATCCATCTTGGATCAACATCCGCCAATGGTAAAGTCACTCGCCTCCATGTGCACCTCAAAATGCTTATGAAAACCCGGAAACTTAACCACATCTTGTGAAGGGAACTTGCTCTTGAGCTTCCCAAAGGCTTGGTGACAAGGCTCATCCCACTCTTGGGATAGCCATTTTTTCAACAAATTGACTAAGGTCCTAGCAACCTTAGAAAAACCTCGAATGAAGTGGTGGTAGTAGTTGGCTAGGCCAACAAATGACCTAAGCCATTTTCTTGAGTCAAGGACCAATTCTCCTTTTGGATGGCCTTGATATTCTTCATGTTTGTCACCAACTTCCTTTGTCACCACATACCTCTAGAACTCAATATGTTGTTGAGCAAAGTTATTTTCATTTCTTGGCGGTAACTTTTGGGCAACACATTGGTGAATACATCATTGTATCTCCCCAACATCCCACCAAAGTGGTTTAGGGGAGGCCCATCTTTCCTAGCCTCCCCATACGTTCATTGGAGTTGCTCCAATTGAACCACGACCATTATGTTTTCTATTTTCCATTTGATCCATTAAGACCAAATTCAAGTTGGGTCCTCCTACCATAGGAGTCCTTGTCAATTTGAACTTCAATTCTTTGCCATTATGACACATCATAATGCACCGCAAGCACACCGGCTTGCACCTCACATCTATCATGTGAGTTTCAAAGTAGGCGGCCTTCACAATGACATGCATTTCATCTATTTCACTTGGTGTGAAATTTTGACAAAAATCCAATGTCCCACATTGAAAGGTTACATGCATCGCGGCCTCCTTTGTCTCATGCGGTTTGCCCTTTCCAAACCGCACCTTGGTGGGCTTGCCCGCTCTACCAATCGGCAAGCCCCAACTCCCTTATGAGTTTTGGGCTCAAGAAGGCATGGCTTGCCTCTTTGTCAACCCATTAGACGTTTGTCCCATTCATTTGAGCCTCAAGATATAAAATAGTTGGCCTTGGCTTAAGGCTACTAGCCTTGGCCACAATGCCATCGTCTTACATTTGGTCCTCGGCAACTTGGCTTGGCTTGGTCCGCAAAGCCAACTTTAAACATTTCGTCCGCAGGACAAATTGGTTTGGTGCCACAAAACCAATTTCTAATAGTTTGTCCGCAAAACAAACATGTTTTGCCTTGGTAGCACAAAGCCACCTTCCCACACTCCGTCCACGGCACGAACATGAATTGCCTTGGTAGGACAAACCCACCTCCCAACATTCCGTCCACGGCACAAGTATGATTTGCTTTGGAAGCATAAAGCCACCTTTCAACATTCCGTCCACGGCACCAACATGTTTTGCCTAAGTAAAATGGACCAAACAATTTGCACTCATTTCTTTGGGACCTACTTTGGCTAAAGCCACTTGTGGTGATGCGCCGCCAAACTTCTCTTTGGGACCATCGGCTTCAATGCTCTTGCAAACTTGATGGTCCCCACCATGTCCTCAAGAAGCCTTGGGGACTTAAACAAGGCATCCACCACCCGCTTTTAAAACCCCACCTAAAGGATGCATTTCTTAGAAAACTCGTCCGTTTTAGGTGTATCCTTCATTTGTGCGTTTGAATAGCGCACATAGGCCTTAAGAGGCCCCGGGTGCCTCATTAGCACCAAATTCATTCCAACATCAATACCTTCCAAGCATTTCGAATTGGAATTTCAATCCAACATTAATGCCCTCCAAGGTTTTGGGTGCATTCGGTATTCTAGCCCCCGAATACTTTTCGAGGTTTGCGGGAGCCTTTTCAAAGCATTCCTCCATTTTCCTCACCGAATCCACCCTCATGCCCACCATTGTCATTAGAATCAATGGTATGGTCAAAATCCACTTGCACATGATCCTTGTTCCAATTTGAGCCTCACAACCTTTTGGAAACCCCGGGCTCACCATCATAACCCGCATTTTTGATAGCCATGTCTCCCTCAAAGTGCTAGCTCAAATATTGGAACCCTGCTCTGATACCAAGTGTCGCAACCCTTGCTAGGTCCCTTAACAATCTTGCCAATTTTCGTTTCTAGCAAAGGTTACGAGCGCTAACCATTCGCATTCCGCCATGCTAATGGTTAGCTCCTCTTACCCCGGACTAATAGTTCATAGGAGGGAACCAACCCTCCTACTTTGCTTTCGGGACTCACCCCTTAATTGGTAACCCATTTCCCCAATGTGGACTTCCATCCATGGAAGTCCAATCCTATGTTGATCATCGCATTGCCGGAGCAACACTACAACAACCCGAAGCATACTAGGCAACTATGGCCTCACAATAGGCCAAAGCCCATGGAGGCCTTGCCGTTCGGCCTCGGGTGGGTGAGGCCACACCACCTCACCCATATAAGCCTCTAGGACTCTACACGGAGCCCCTACCCCACCGCCAACCAACCTCTTGTCTCTCTACCAAGAGTTGGGGCCAAGTGGACATTTTCCCTTAGCTGCTGGGCCTAGAACCCCCCCAGCAGCTTCAGACCATCATAACTTCCTTGTATGATGTCTGATCATAACAACCAACCACTCCATCCTCATCTACGCTTCACGTAGATGCCGATGGACTCCTCACTTGCCCCATTCGCGCAAGTACTGAGGAAGTTATGCCTGTTTGAACCTTGGCAGTCCCGGGAATCACTCCCAGGCACTGCTGTACCAGGGCGCTGTCCCGGGACAGCGCCCCACTCAAATGGCCATAACTCCTAGCTCACATGTCGCGCACCTCTCCATGAGGAGTGCCCGAAACACCATGGGCACAAGGGGGACCCCGGAGTGACACCCGGGACTTGTGGCGCCGTTGGTGAGAGGGCCCAAGTGATCCTAGTGTGGGTGAGGGCCCCGGGCGTTGGGAACGCCTCCCCACCCACAAAGACTAGGAGGCATGAGGGTAAGGCCATGAGCTATGCGTAGCTCATGGCGTGGTGATTCTAGAATGCTCAAGATCACCTCAAGCGGAGGTGGGAGCTAGGAGTTATGGCCATTTGAGTGGGGCGCTGTCCCGGGACAGCGCCCTGGTACAGCAGTGCCTGGGAGTGATTCCCGGGACTGCCAAGGTTCAAACAGGCATAACTTCCTCAAGACTTGCCCGAATGGGGCAAGCGAGGAGTCCATCGGCATCTACGTGAAGCGTAGATGAGGATGGAGTGGTTGGTTGTTATGATCAGACATCATACAAGGAAGTTATGATGGTCTGAAGCTGCTGGGGGGGTTCTAGGCCCAGCAGCTAAGGGAAAATGTCCACTTGGCCCCAACTCTTGGTAGAGAGACAAGAGGTTGGTTGACGGTGGGGTAGGGGCTCCGTGTAGAGTCCTAGAGGCTTATATGGGTGAGGTGGTGTGGCCTCACCCACCCGAGGCCGAACGGCAAGGCCTCCATGGGCATTGGCCCATTGTGAGGCCATAGTTGCCTAGTATGGTTCGGGTTGTTGTAGTGTTGCTCCGGCAACGCGATGATCAACATAGGATTGGACTTCCATGGATGGAAGTCCACATTGGGGAAATGGGTTACCGATTAAGGGGTGAGTCCCGAAAGCAAAGTAGGAGGGTTGGTTCCCTCCTATGAACTATTGGTCCGGGGTTAAAGGAGCTAACCATTAGCATGGCGGTATGCGAAGGGTTAGGCACTCGTAACCTTTGCTAGAATTGAAAATTGGCAAGATGGTCAAGGGGGACTAGCAAGGGTTGCGACACTTGGTATCAGAGCAGGGTTCCAAGTTTTGAGCTTGCACTTTGAGGGAAACATGGCTATCAAAAATGCGGGTTATGATGGTGAGCCCGGGGTTTCCAAAAGGTTGTGAGGCTCAAATTGGAACAAGGATCATGTGCAAGTGGAATTTGACCATACCATTGGTTCTAATGACAATGGTGGGCATGAGGGTGGATTTGGTAAGGAAAATGGAGGAGTGCTTTGAAAAGGGCTCCCGCAAACCTCAAAAAAACATTTGGGGCCTAGAATACCGAATGCACCCAAAACCTTGGAGGGTATTAATGTTGGATTGAAATTCAATTCGAGATGCTTCGAAGGTTCGGATGTTGAAATGAACTTGGTGCTAATTAGGCACCCATGGCCTCTTAAGGCCTATGTGCGCTATTCAAACGCACAAATGAAGGATACACCTAAAACGGACGAGCTTTCTAAGAAATGCATCGTTTTAGGTGGGGTTTTAAAAGCGGGTGGTGGATGCCTTGTTTAAGTCCCCAAGGCTTCTTGAGGACATGGTGGGGACCATCAAGTTTGCAAGAGCATTGAAGCCGATGGTCCCAAAGAGAAGTTTGGCGGCGCATCACCACAAGTGGCTTTAGCCAAAGTAGGTCCCAAAGAAATGAGTGCAAATTGTTTGGTCCAATTTACTTAGGGAAAACATGTTGGTGCCGCGGACGGAATGTTGAAAGGTGGCTTTATGCTTCCAAAGCAAATCATACTTGTGCCGCGGATGGAATGTTGGGAGGTGGGTTTGTCCTACCAAGGCAATTCATGTTCGTGCCGCGGACGGAGTGTGGGAAGGTGGCTTTGTGCTACCAAGGCAAAACATGTTTGTTTTGCGGACAAATTATTAGAAATTGGTTTTGTGGCACCAAACCAATTTGTCCCGCGGACGAAATGTTTAAAGTTGGCTTTTGCGGACCAAGCCAAGCCAAGTTGCCGAGGACCAAATGTTGGACGATGGCTTTGTGGCCAAGGCTAGTAGCCTTAAGCCGAGGCCAAGTATTTTGTACCTTGAGGCTCAAATGAATGGGAGGCTTGTCTCATGGGTTGACAAAGAGTTAAGGCATTCTTTCATGACCCCAAAGCTCACAAGGGAGTTGGGGTTTGCCGATTGGTAGAGTGGTGAAGCCCACCAAGGTGTGGTTTGGAAAGGGTGAACCGCATGAGACAAAGGAGGCCGCGATGCATGTAACCTTTCAATGTGGGACATTGGAATTTTGTCAAAATTTCACACCATGTGAAATAGATGAAATGCATGTCATTGTGAAGGCCGCCTTCTTTGAAACTCACATGATAGATGTGAGGTGCAAGCCGGTGTGCTTGCGGTGCATTATGATGTGTCATAATGGCAAAGAATTGAAGTTCAAATTGACAAGGACTCCTATGGTAGGAGGACCCAAGTTGAATTTGGTATTAATGGACCAAATGAAATATGGTAAACATAATGGTCGTGGTTCAATTGAAGCAACTCCAAGGAACTCATGGGGAGGCTAGGAAAGATGGGCCTCCCCCAAACCATACTTGTGGGATGTTGGTGAGATACAAGGATGTATTCACCAATGTGTTGCTCAAAATGTTACCGCCAAGAAGTGAATTGCAACTTTGCTCAAGAAGAAATTGAGTTCTTGAGGCATGTGGTGACAAAGGAAGTTGGTGGACAAACATGAAGAATTTCAAGGCAATCCAAGAGGAGAATTGGTCCTTGACTCAAAAAAAAGAGCTTAGGTCATTGGTTGGCCTAGCCAACTACTACCACCACTTCATTCTAGATTTGTTTTAAGGTTGCTAGGGCCTTACTCGACTTATTGAGGAAATGGCTATTCCAAGAGTGGGATGAGCCTTGTCACCAAGCCTTTGGGAAGCTCAAGAGCAAGTTCCCTTCACAAGATGTGGTTAAGTTTCCGGGTTTTCATAAGCATTTTGAGGTGCACATGGAGACGAAGGACTTTATCATTGGCGGATGTTGATCCAAGATGGATGACCATTGCTTATGAGAGCATTAAGCTCCATGGTTGTCGAACTTTGTCCGGCTTGTGCAAGAAATGGCTATCCCAAGAGTGGGATGAGCCGTGCCACCAAGCCATTGAGGAGCTTAAGACGAAGTTCTCTTTGCCGCCCGTGCTCAAGTTCGCGGAGTTTGACATACCTTTTGAGGTGCATACGGGGGCGAGAGATTTTATTTGGCGGATGTGGATGTAAAAAAAAAATGGCCATTGCATATGGGAACATGAAGCTCGATGGTTGTAAGACCTTGTCCGACTTGTGAAAGAAATGGCTATCCCAACAGTGGGACTAGCCTTGTCACCAAGTCTTTGGGGAGCTTAAGAGCAAGTCCTCTTCACCGCCCGTGCTCAAGTTCATGGAGTTTGACAAACCTTTTGAGGTGCATACGGGGGCGAGTAACTTTGCCAATTATGGATTATGTGTAAGATGGATGGCCATTGCATATGCGAGCATGAAGCTCGATGGTTGTCAAAGAAGACAACCAACTCATGACAAAGAACTTCTTTGCGGTAGTGCATTACTTGAAGATGTGGCGACACTAGTTGGGGTCGTACAAAGTAAAGGTCTACAAGGACAATGTGTCCTAAAAGTATTTTGACATACAAGCGCAAGTGAGCGCCAAATCATTGCGTTGGCATGATAGTTTGGCGCTTATGAAGGTGGATTTGGTCCACAAACCGGACCATGGAAATGTGGTGCCGGATGCGCTAAGTAGACCGGATGAGTTCCAAGCAATGAGAACCATCCAAACCTTGTGGCTAATGTGTGCCGGCGAAGGAAACTTGTGATGCAAGATACGGGAGGGGTAAATTAACTACCCCGAGGCACAAAAGCTTTTAGGTGAGCTTCGCAAGAGCAAGGTGCTCAAAGAGGCTAAGTTGGTGGACGGATTGTTCAAGTGTAAACAAAGTCGGGTGTATGTGCCTCAAGGCAAGTTGAGGCTATCGGTTTTGAAGGAAAAATGTGATAGTCCTATTGCCGGCCATAGAGGAGAAAGAAAAAACCGCCATAGAATGGTGTCATGGAGGTACCATTGGCGGTGCATAAAGGAGGATATAACCCACTTTGTGAAGGCGTGAATAAAGTGCCAAGAGAACCGAGCCTCTTACCAAAAGCAAGGCGGTTTCTTGCAACCGTTGCCTATCCCGTCGGCGCCATGGCATAGTATGTGCATGGACTTGATCACAAGTTTGCCGGAGTCACATGGGTATGATGCCATCTTGTTGATGGTAGAGCGGTTTGCCAAGTTGGCACACATGGTGCCGATTGTGGGAACCGCCACCGCGTTGGAGACCGCATAGCCTTTTCTCAAAGGATGGTTGAGGCACCACGGGTTGCCAAGAGTGATTGTGTGGGATCAAGATCCAAAGTTCACAAGTGCATTTTCAATGCATTTCTCTAAGGAGGTTGTATTGAAACTAAGGTTTAGCACGGCCGTGTATTCCCAAATGGATGGGAAAACAAAGCGTGTGAATGGAGACTTGAAGCAATACTTGAGGAACTTGGTGGGGGCGGACCAAGGAGATTGGGCGGACTATGTGGGTCGAGCGGAGTGTAATTGCAATGTAGCCACGCACTTGGCTACCAAGGGGTGGTCTTTGGTGGTGGCTTATGGAGTGGATGCGCTCCAACCTATTAACCTAGCTCTCGAGGGGGCACATTCAACACTAGAGGTTAACCAAGATGGTGAGGACTTGGCCAAGGATGGTAAACAAGTCTTGGAGATGACCAAGTTGTTGGTGGAGAAAGCCCGAAGGTGCTACGGAGTGCTAGTAAATGCCGGAAGACGCGAAGTGGAGAATGAGGTGGGCCATAAGGTGTTGTTGAATGTGAACAACTTCACTTAGCCGGAAGGCCTCGCTCCAAAAGTTCATGTCCAAAATTGGAGCTTCATTTTCCATTGTGGAACAAGTGTTCAAGGACATGTATAAGTTGGAATTACCGCCGGATATCAAAGTGCATCCGACATTTCATGTCTCATTACGAAAGTCATTTTAGCACGACACCTTGTGGCCCGATCACAAGCAAGTGATTAGGCCACGTCCCGACCTTGTGGAGGTCATTTGGAACATGAGGTAAGAGGGCATCCTCAAGTGTAGGAAGCCCAAGTGAAAATGAAAGAAAATGTACAAAGGACTACTTGGTGAAATGGTGAGGATACCATGAGAAAGAAGCCGTTTGGGTCGCGGCAAGAGACATGATGAACGGCAAGGAATTGGTAAAGCACTTTGAAGAAACTAAGGCTAAGGATTCCAATAAAATGAAGCGTAGGCATTGATGAGGACATCAATCTCCTTTAGTGGGGGAGAGACGCTAGTAGCACACTTAGCTTCGAGGCTAATTGCTCCACAACATGAACTTGTTCTTTGGCTTGAGGGAATAAAGTCCAAACTTTAGTGGTGCAAAGAGAAAAGTATGAGATGAGGTCCTAGTCTTGTACTTGTGCTTGGTTAATGGAAGAGGGGGAATAGATATGCCAAACTAGGTTGGGTAAGCCGAGTAATTGGGGGCCATGGCTTGGAGGGGCCTTGGATAAAACCAAGAAACTTCTTAATTGTGGGCTTGTCCGGGCGGGGACAAGGTGATGGCGCGTGCTCATAAAAGTGCTACCCGCGAGCTAACGAGAGTTGGCGCATGGGAGTCATGAACCCATGTCTCGAAAGAGCAAAGTGGGAACCGAGTCGGGCGGGACTTGGCATCACCCCCGTGCGATCGAGGCGTGGCTTAACAATGGAAAGCCATCTCGGAGTTGCAACCGAGACAACTTAGTGGAAGCGTTGAGGTCTCGCCTAGATGTGTCACGTTAGGCTAGTGGAGCCTAATGGGGGAGGCCCCAAAGGAGGGGCAACCCAAGTGAGTCCCAAAGTAGGTGGGTCTAGTGTAGGTTAGGTCCTTGGAGGAGAGATCCAAGGTCGCTAACGGACCACCTAGGAACGACACCTTTGGGACAATGCCAAATTTGAAGATGCATTGTGGGGGTCGCGCCCTAAGGTAAACACAATGCCGCACCATAGAGGATGGCAACTTGAGAATTGGTGTGCCGACTACGAGTATAGTCGATGAGGGCATCGACTCCGTTTGGTGGGGGTGAGTGTCGCGCACCTCTCCATGAGGAGTGCCCGAAACACCATGGGCACAAGGGGGACCCCGGAGTGACACCCGGGACTTGTGGCGCCGTTGGTGAGAGGGCCCAAGTGATCCTAGTGTGGGTGAGGGCCCCGGGCGTTGGGAACGCCTCCCCACCCACAAAGACTAGGAGGCATGAGGGTAAGGCCATGAGCTATGCGTAGCTCATGGCGTGGTGATTCTAGAATGCTCAAGATCACCTCAAGCGGAGGTGGGAGCTAGGAGTTATGGCCATTTGAGTGGGGCGCTGTCCCGGGACAGCGCCCTGGTACAGCAGTGCCTGGGAGTGATTCCCGGGACTGCCAAGGTTCAAACAGGCATAACTTCCTCAAGACTTGCCCGAATGGGGCAAGCGAGGAGTCCATCGGCATCTACGTGAAGCGTAGATGAGGATGGAGTGGTTGGTTGTTATGATCAGACATCATACAAGGAAGTTATGATGGTCTGAAGCTGCTGGGGGGGTTCTAGGCCCAGCAGCTAAGGGAAAATGTCCACTTGGCCCCAACTCTTGGTAGAGAGACAAGAGGTTGGTTGGCGGTGGGGTAGGGGCTCCGTGTAGAGTCCTAGAGGCTTATATGGGTGAGGGGGTGTGGCCTCACCCACCCGAGGCCGAACGGCAAGGCCTCCATGGGCATTGGCCCATTGTGAGGCCATAGTTGCCTAGTATGGTTCGGGTTGTTGTAGTGTTGCTCCGGCAACGCGATGATCAACATAGGATTGGACTTCCATGGATGGAAGTCCACATTGGGGAAATGGGTTACCGATTAAGGGGTGAGTCCCGAAAGCAAAGTAGGAGGGTTGGTTCCCTCCTATGAACTATTGGTCCGGGGTTAAAGGAGCTAACCATTAGCATGGCGGTATGCGAAGGGTTAGGCACTCGTAACCTTTGCTAGAATTGAAAATTGGCAAGATGGTCAAGGGGGACTAGAAAGGGTTGCGACATCACACCTCCGATTGAGGTGTTCTTGAGCTTTCTAGAATCACCACGCCATGAGCTACGCATAGCTCATGGCCTTACCCTTGTGCCTCCTAGTCTTCGTGGGTGGGAGGCGTTCCCAACGCCCGGGGCCCTCACCCACACTAGGATCACTTGGGCCCTCTCACCAACGGCGCCACAAGTCCCGGGTGTCACTCCGGGGTCCCCCTTGTGCCCATGGTGTTTCGGCACTCCTCATGGAGAGGTGCGCGACAATGTGGGTGGGGTCGTCTTTTTTGTGTAATAAGATGGTCTTACTATGTTTCCAATAGTGCGGGATCGTTCTTTGTTTGTAACAATGTTTGAAAAATAGGTATAGGAGGTCTTATCATTGTGTGGGTAGTGTTTTAATGATATCATTTGGGATATTGTCTGGGCCCGGGGCTTTCCCTTTTGTTAGGCTTTTGACGCAACAATCGTACACTTCTCTAGTGAATTGGTTACTTATTTGTGTATTGGGGTTGCCTCGTTTTTCTAGAATGATTTTTTGATGTGAGTGCCACGGGTATTTTCTTACTGCGCATATGCACGTATTAGGGTGGTCCGTGGTGTCCTCACATAGGGGGGCTTGTCGTTGGAATGAGGTTTGTTGGGTATGGTATATCTCCCTAGCTATTTCGGCGGGTTTGGTGAGAATTTGACCTTGGGGGTTTTGTATACAATCGAGTCTGTTGGTGGTTGTTGGGTGAAATTTTTTTTGTGGATGATTTTGGGTTTAGTATTTAGTAGGATTCTATATTTGTTAATGGCGGCTTTGCAATTAAGTGAGGTTTGCTTGGTTATGATTTTGTGGGCTTCTGTCTTCGCGTTTTTCCCTATAGTGGCTAGCTGAGTAATCCATGTGTGTATTTCTGTGGGATGTGGGGGTAGTGGTGGAATATTAGGGTTTCTTAGTAATTGAAGATTCTTTATATCTGAGTGGTTATGTAGTTGTGTGTGCGGGTAGTGACATGCGGCTCTTATGGCTTTCCGGGTGTTATGGTATATTTTCAATTGATGTTTCCATTTATTCTGTTGGATCCTGGGGAGAAATCCTCCTTGAGGTTTTACCCTATTTGGTAGTGGTGGGGTGGGGTGGGTCATGCATGTTTGTTCTATGCATTGACTGACAGAGTTGGTAATTTCTTGGAGTTTGAATTGTGTGTCTTCCCATTGTGTTGGGGTAAGATATTTTTGGTGGAGTATTTGTATAAGGTTCTCTATTGCTATATTTTGTTTTCCTATAAAGGTTGTTTGTAAGTTTTGGAGGTTGTTAGGGGGTATGGGGTATGTGATTCGTGGGGTGTTTATGGGGGTGGTGGATTCTTTGATGACTATAGTATTGGGGGCTAATTGTAGTTGGACTGGGTAGTGATCCGAGTTTTGGTTTAGGTTGGTTAGCGTGTGGCTATGAAGATTGGTGATATTGGGGTCGTTGGTGTAGAAGCCATCTATATGGCTAGTTGATGTGTAGTTGTGGCCTCCTTGCCTTGTGAATTTTACTGGGTTATGGACCACTTTGTGCATCCGACATTTCATGTCTCATTACGAAAGTCATTTTAGGACAACACCTTGTGGCCCGATCACAAGCAAGTGATTAGGCCACCTCCCAACCTTGTGGACGTCATTTGGACATGAGGTAGGAGGGCATCCTCAAGTGTAGGAAGCCCAAGTGAAAATGAAAGAAAATGTACAAAGGAGTACTTGGTGAAATGGTGAGGATACCATGAGAAACAAACCGCTTGGGTGGCGGCAAGAGACATGGTGAACACCAATGAATTGGTGAAGCACTTTGAAGAAACTAAGGCTAGACATTCCAATAAAAAGAAGCGTAGGCATTGATGAGGATATCAATCTCCTTTAGTGGGGGAGAGACGCTAGTAGCATACTTAGCTTCGAGGTTAATTACTCCACAACATGAACTTGTTCTTTGGCTTGAGGGAATAAAGTCCAAACTTTAGTGGTGCAAAGAGAAAAATATGAGATGAGGTCCTAGTCTTGTACTTGTGCTTGGTTAATGGAAAAGGGGGAATAGATATGCCAAACTAGGTTGGGTAAGCCGAGTAATTGGGGGCCATGGCTTGGAGGGGCCTTGGATAAAACCAAGAAACTTCTTAGTTGTGGGTTTCTCCAGGCGGGGACAAGGTGATGGCGCGTGCTCATAAAAGTGCTACCCGTGAGCTAACGAGAGTTGGCGCATGGGAGTCATGAACCCATGTCTCGAAAGAGCAAAGTGGGAACCGAGTCGGGCGGGACTTGGCATCACCCCCGTGCGATCGAGGCGTGGCTTAACAATGGAAAGCCATCTCGGAGTTGCAACCGAGCCAACTTAGTGGAAGTGTTGAGGTCTCGCTTAGATGTGTCATGTTAGGCTAGTGGAGCCTAACGGGGGAGGCCCCAAAGGAAGGGCAACCCAAGTGAGTCCCAAAGTAGGTGGGTCTAGTGTAGGTTAGGTCCTTGGAGGAGAGATCCAAGGTCGCTAACGGACCACCTAGGAACGACACCTTTGGGACTATGCCAAATTTGAAGATGCATTGTGGGGGTCGCGCCCTAAGGTAATTAAACACAATGCCGCACCATAGAGGATGGCAACTTGAGAATTGGTGTGCCGACTACGAGTATAGTCGATGAGGGCATCGACTCCGTTTGGTGGGGGTGAGTGTCGCGCACCTCTCCATGAGGAGTGCCCGAAACACCATGGGCACAAGGGGGACCCCGGAGTGACACCCGGGACTTGTGGCGCCGTTGGTGAGAGGGCCCAAGTGATCCTAGTGTGGGTGAGGGCCCCGGGCGTTGGGAACGCCTCCCACCCACGAAGACTAGGAGGTACAAGGGTAAGGCCATGAGTTATGCGTAGCTCATGGCGTGGTGATTCTAGAAAGCTCAAGAATACCTCAATCGGAGGTGTGAGCTAGGAGTTATGGCCATTTGAGTGGGGCGTTGTCCCGGGACAGCGCCCTGGTACAGCAGTGCCTGGGAGTGATTCCCGGGACTGCCAAGGTTCAAACAGGCATAACTTCCTCAGTACTTGCGCGAATGGGGCAAGTGAGGAGTCCATCGGCATCTACGTGAAGCGTAGATGAAGATGGAGTGGTTGTTTGTTATGATCAGACATCGTACAAGGAAGTTATGATGGTCTGAAGCTGCTGGGGGGTTCTAGGCCCAGCAGCTAAAGGAAAATGTCCACTTGGCCCCAACTCTTGGTAGAGAGACAAGAGGTTGGTTGACGGTGGGGTAGGGGCCCCGCGTGAAGTCCTAGAGGCTTATATGGGTGAGGTGGTGTGGCCTCACCCACCCGAGGCCAAACGGCACGGCCTCCATGGGCTTTGGCCCATTGTGAGGCCATAGTTGCCTAGTATGGTTCGGGTTGTTGTAGTGTTGCTCCGGCAACGCGATGATCAACATGGGATTGGACTTCCATGGATGGAAGTCCACATCCAAGAAATGGGTTACCGATTAAGGGGTGAGTCCCGAAAGTAAAGTAGGAGGGTTGGTTCCCTCCTATGAACTATTTGGTCCGGGGTAAGAGGAGCTAACCATTAGCGCGGCGGAATGCGAAGGGTTAGCGACTCGTAACCTTTGCTAGAATTGAAAATTGGCAAGATGGTCAAGGGGGGGCTAGCAAGGGTTGCGACATTCGTCCTCATATTGAATGACATGCTCACTGTGGATATAACAGAATCTATATCTATCCATTGGGTGTCTGAACCTTCATACTTGTATTTCAAATGACCGGGAGATTTTGTAAACCAATTTAACAGAACCATAATTGAGGGGGTAGAACTTACCTTCTTACCTTTGACGCACGTCCTGTTCATCATGTCGATGGGATTTCGGCAATTCCCCCATTGTTTTCCACATTGTCTCTTGATTTTCTGAACACGGCCCAACCACCATGTTCCAACATCGACCCCCAAAGAAACTGGGGTGGGTCTCCCTCTCCTACCACTCGAACGGACCCCCCTCCTTTGGGCAGCTTTCACTGCAGAAGATGTGGTTGTTGTGTTCCTTTGAACAAAGAACACACCACAATCGCTACCGATCCCCAACAACATGGTGGATTCGCACGATGCAGCTGATAAATTATCCTCGGAATTATTGAAGTACACCGAGTTCCTAACACGGGTCAAGCGATCTTTGGACAGGTAAGGATTCCCGTTGAGTTCAGATACAAGTGTTGACTTGTATATGGTTTTTCCCCCATACTCAACTGTTGGGACAATAGTTTGAGCATGTGTTGCACCGGAATCCAGGAGGGCGCAGGAGGCTCCACGGCATCCATAAGCTCAGAGAGTGCATCCATGCACTCACCCTCTGCGATTCCAAGCGGTTCGGGGTCATCCTCAAGCTCATCCTCCAGGTGGACGACATTGTCGTTGGCATCCGTGTCAACCATAGCGTCCCTGAGAGCTTCACCATCTCCATCATCACCTGTAGTTGCCTTCTTTGGAGGGACATATGCCCAATATTTGGGGTCATTGGATTCTACAAGCCACGGTTGCATAAACCATTTCTTCTCTCGCGCCACACTTGAAGGGCCCATGTTAAGAATCTTGATCATGGATTGGGCTTCCCGCAGTCCCTCTTTCAATGCATCAATCAACTTAGAGTCATCGTTGATCAAAGAATAGTCACCCAAATCAGGACCTGACATTCCTTCCTCCAATGGGTGCAACTCTGCCCATATGTTTCTCTGTTTGTTATGCACTCTATCAAATTTCAGTCCATTGTCGCCATATTCGATGGCTGATAATTGATTTAGAGTGTTAGCACAGTTTACTAGTTCATGAAAATCGTACGCTCTTTCCATTCCTTGCATTCCTCCCACTTTACTAAAGAAGATCTCACATGCATCGCTACCGGTCAGGTGAAGTGGAACAGGTAGATTATCATGGTGCTCCCTAAAATATTTAATAAGAAAAACCACAAAATGACACGAAATTTGCACATCTAAAAAACATTGATTGCTAACAAAACACTCTTGAGGTGTCAGACTTTTTGTGTTTCCCCCAACAGCATGGTCTCCGTGCTGAAACCACAATCTCCAAATGCGGAAAAAGAAGCTTACCTTAGACGCAAGGACGATCCGTTGTCGAAGGTCCAGCGACACCGATAAAAATATGTCAACGTAGTCAGCACAAATCTGCAAGTACATCTCAGTACCAAGTGTCCTCTCCTGATGGGTATCGCGTCCAACTCTAATGTCCTTTAGACATGTCCTTACCTTCAATGCACAAAGACGTTGTGCACTCGCCCAATTCTGCCGGTCACTCCTGTTGACATCCTCTTGGCGCAGACCGTGCTGATCAAATGTATATTTGTTGTAAACCTGTCCAACATGGCCCAAACAACAAATATCCAATCCTAATTGCAAAGTCTTGACTACACTATCTAAGGGATTAATCAACTTCTTCCCGTTATGTATGAAATCTTGATCATGTAAACCTTGGACTCTATTTCCTACTCCTAACACAGCGGACAAGACAAAACCCTCCCAAGGGACCTCAAATCTGTGTCCAGACTTACCAGTGTAATCTTCTAGCATTAGTTGTCGTCTGCATGAGTCGCCATCAGAAGCATGGCCAACAACCGGGCCGACAGATTCCTCACAATGCAACTTCCACAAGCTGTCGATTCGTCCCCAATGACTGCGGACCCAACAACTATCGAAACAATTGCAAGTGCAAGACACAGCTAGGACCAACCGCGGCAATTTTGCATGCAAAGGGTTCACCATTATTACCCTTGCAAAGCTGCCAATCTTATCGCCACGGAAAGCATCAAGGATGTTCTCATAACCTGTATTACCCTCACCTACATAGGGTTTGAAGTCTACAACACATTTGTGGTTGATTTTTGACCCACAAAAACCTGCCAACACGTCAAATTGGGGTTCCCATGTTATCCTGGCCTTGACTTTTGTCTTGTCTTCGGCAAGGATAACAAGCACTGGACCTGTCACCCCGTGTGCATTCTTGGCCTCACGGTAGATTCTTGCTACAGACTGGAAAATCAACGGGTGTTCTCCTGCTACAAAGCGAACACCCTTGATGTTCTCACGTTTCACTGTACTGTAAGAAGGAGCTGCGAAATTCAAAGAAAACAAGTCACACATTCGTCGTCCCCCATAAACCTTCATTGCCTGGCAAAATGATTTCGAATTATTGGAAAACCGGTGGCCCTGTTTTTGGCGGTTTAGATTGTTGGCGACATCGCGGAGGAAGTCCCACAGGGCTGGTTTCCCTCCGAAGGCGTTTGTTCTGTGAGCAGCCAAGATATTATTACATACAGACAATACATCCTTCCTATTAAAATTTTCTTGAGCACTAAGACGCAATCCATGCTTTGCCATTTTGAGTTGTACTACCCTAGCCTTCATGGACCACCGCATAGCTCTCTCTTCACGAAATTTTCTACCTAAAATACGGTTGTGCAATGCAAGTTCATGAACAGACAAGCAATCGATTCGACGGCCAGGTACTAGAGTCCTGGTACCCCGTTTATCTATGGACCTGTCCTCCCTAAAAACCCTCTTCCTGAAGTCATCCTCCTTTGGAAACCTTCTACATTCAGCACAAGTGTAATTCTCAAAGGGCTCACCAGATAAGGAGACACGCGCGCATCTCACATGTCTAAAGCAACCAACAATGACAACAATTCCATTACGATCCCTAAGCTCAGTTCGTGTGGAAGGTTCAGGAGCCCAATTATTACCGTGCTTAGGATCAGCAAGCAACCCATGGACATTGTAGACCAGATTAGAGTACATGGCAGTTCTACCCCAATAACCCCAACATAACAACGAGAATACTTCGTTTTGCTTACCTGATGAAGCCTGTGACTCATTCGTCCTGTCCGTAATCCTGAACCAATTGTGCAGGCTCTGCTGTGTGCCTTGAAGACCCCTGGAAGCAGGAGGCGGCCTCCCTCGACGTCATGTGGACAACGCGGAAGATGTCGACTTGGCTGCAGCCTCTTCCAGGGGAAACTCAAGTATGTGAGCATAGCTCGGAGAGCGGAGAGCGGAGAGCGGAGAGCGGAGATTGGAGAGCGGAGATTTTCAAATTTGTTGGAATATTTTAGGGGAAGTCGTGCCTATTTCCGTGGAATTTAGTGATAGTTTGTCTTCAATTTGTCGAAAAAGCCACCCCATTCCCGTGTAAATAATAACCGAACCTTGGTCGGTGAACCAACCGAACCTATAGGCGTGGAAGATAGTGTTTGTTATCAAACATCTTATAGTCTAGGTTTCGAATACGTTTATATTAAATTAGGGCTTACGTCATCAATTGAACATATGAGTTAAGCCTTACACAAACATTCAAGCGGTATGGAATGTGGCCAAGAGTTAAAGTTCAACACAAACATTCAAGCGGTATGGAATGTGGCCAAGAGTTAAAGTTCAACACAAACATTCAAAGTCACTCACAACCTTAGCATCTCTCAAATACAACTAAAGTAGACAACCTTCAAAGTATACTCAACCCGTCCACCCAACCTATCTAGAGAATTGAAATCAAACACCAACCAACTTCAATAAGGGATTGAATGAGGTTTGCAATAGCCACATAAAAATTGAAGAAATAAACTTATAAAGTAAAATCAATACAAACAAAATGGAGGTCCGAGGCGTAGTCAAGAACTAGGACTACCATGTCTATCACTATCCTCACCCTCCTCGGCCTCTATGTCTAGAAAATCCTCTATTAGTTTGTTGAAAGGCCGGATGCGACTAGGAGGTGGAGACGGAGCTTCCGCTAAAAGATTGGCAAAACTAGCAGCATAGGTTGGGAGCTCGAACGTCTTGGAAAGACTCGAACTCATACATGCGTTCTCCCTTGGCGCTCTACCAAACGGAAAGGAGTCTGATGAATGCCAAAAGAAAACATACAAACCTTGACAATGAACTCTTGTATGCGCGTATATGCCGGGAGGGGACCTCCTGCAAGGTCGGAATCGAGCATGAGTTGTACCATGTCCACATTTTCGATGAGGGCAAGCGTGGTAGGGGAATCCGAAGAGGTGGCACTCGTATCCAAGAGGGCGGCCTTCCTCTTGCGAGGCAAGGAGAGTAGAGAAGTGCCACTGTGTGAAGGAGTAGCAATAGTTTGTGGACGAGATGCGGATGGAGTGATAGAGGGGGCAGGTGATGGAGCAACTGATGGAGCAACGGAGGGAGTACTAGGTGGACTCTGTAAAAGGGTGGGTGGTTGAACAAGGGTCTTTGAGGCAGACCGAGTTGATTGAGTGCCGGTATTCCTAGCTCTTCCCTTTCCCTTTGGTGCCTTGGGCGGTGGAGGAGGAAGCTCAACAATGTCGGGCTCCTCAAAGGGGACAAAGGTCACCTCGGGAGCACTACTCACAAGGGTGGAAAAAAAAGGCTTCTCTACCTCAGGCACAAATCCTCCAGAACAATCCAAGTACCATCCCCCAGCCTGCAAGTGAGACTCCGAAAACTTGGAAACTTGCACGGGCGTATACACACAAAGATCGGAGTTGACATCGACCCAATCTACAAGGAAGGTTGGCAAGCACGAAGAAGGCAAAGCATTCTTCACAACGAGCTCACGGTGGATGAACCTGTAAAATGAAGAACATCATAAACAAAAAAGGTGGCGGGATTGAAATGAAACAAAAACTATATGAAATAAAAGAAAACTCAAAATATTACCGGTAAGCGACGCGTTTGATTGCTATGGGGCCTTCCTCAAAATCCATGAGATCAAGGCCTTTGATAAATTTCAAATCTCCCTTGTCGTCAAAATAAACCAGAAATGCCTTGTCCCAAAGATTCAGCCTCCAATGCTCAACATAATTGGCCGGTTGATAAATATCCTCCGCGGAACTCCAATCGATTTCAACGGAACACTCATTTTCAAATGAAGCTATCTCACCCTCAACCCCCTTCTCCAACTATGACAACAAAGAAAATAGTAAGGGGATTGTACTTGATAACATACTCCACTCTAACTTGAACCATATATGAAAAACAAAATTCAATTTTGACAACATAGACCTCTAACATGGCCCCTTAAGACATTAGAAATCTGAACTTAGCTTATTAACTAGAACTCTGAAACCTTAACCTGGCCACTTATTAGGCTGAAAATTTGAATTTAGCTTATCAACTACAAATCTGAAACCTCAAACATGGCCACATATTAGACTCATAATCTAAACCTAGCTTATCAACTACAAATCTGAAACCGCAAACATGGCCACTTATTTCCCTCATAATCTGAACCTAGCTTATCAAGTACAAATCTGAAACCTCTAACTTGGCCACTTATTAGCCTCATAATCTGAACCTTGCTTATCAACTACAAATCTGAAACCTCTAACATGGCCACTTCTTTCCCTCATAATCTGAACCTAGCTTATCAACTAAAAATTTGAAACCTCTAACTTGGCCACTTATTAGGCTCATAATCTGGACCTAGCTTATTAACTACAAATCTGAAACCTCAAACATGGCCACTTATTTCCCTCATAATCTGAACCTAGCTTATCAAGTACAAATATGAAACCTCTAACTTGGCCACTTATTAGGCTCATAATCTGAACCTTGCTTATCAACTACAAATCTGAAACCTCTAACATGGCCACTTCTTTCCCTCATAATCTGAACCTAGCTTATCAACCAAAAATCTGAAACCTCAAACTTGGCCACTTATTAGGCTCATAATCTAAACCTAGCTCATTAACTACAAATCTGACACCTTAACATGGCCCACTAAAACCCCTCTTACCCCACCCTCTCGGAAACGAGAGGCCCCCCCCCCTGTCCAAATATTTCTTTGACCTCAAAATTAGACTGAAAATCTGGAATTAGCTTACATACTAGAAATCTGAACCCTCTAACATGGCCACTTATTAGGCTCATAATCAAAACATTGATTATCAAATACAAAGCTGAAACCTTAAACATGGCCCGCTAAAACCCCACTTACCTAATCCTCTCGGAATCGAGAGGGTCCCCCCCCCCGTCCAAATATTTAGTGGACCTCAAAACTAGACTAAAAATCTGGAATTAGATTACATACTAGAAATCTGAACCCTCTAATATGGCCACATATTAGGCTCAAAAATTGAACCTAGCTTATCAAGTACAAATCTGAAACCTCTAACTTGGCCACTTATTAGGCTCATAATCTGAACCTAGCTTATTAACGAGTAATCTGAAACCACTAACATGGCCACTTATTAGGCTCATAATCTGAACCTTCCTTATGAACTACAAATCTGAGACCTTACACATGGCCCACAAAAACCCCAATATCCCCACCCTCTCGGAATCGAGAGGGTCCCCCCCCCTTGGCCAAGTATTTAGTGGACCTCAAAACTAGACTGAAAATCTGGAATTAGATTACATACTAGAAATCTGAACCCTCTAATATGGCCACATATTAGGCTCAAAATCTGAACATAGCTTATCAAGTACAAATCTGAAACCTCTAACTTGGCCACTTATTAGGCTCATAATCAGAACCTTGCTTATCAACTACAAATCTGAAACCTCAAACTGGCCACTTATGAGACTCATAATCTGAACCTTGCTTATCAACTAGAAGTCTGAAACCTCAAACATGGCCACTTATACGACTCATAATCAGAACTTAGCTTATATTCTAGAAAACTGAAACCTTAAGCAGGCCAGTTATTCGGCTGAGAATCTGAACTTAGCTTATTAACTAGAAATTTGAGACATCAACCTGGCCACTTATTCGACTCATGATCTGAATTTAGATTATCTAATTCAAATCCGAAACCTCAACATGGCCCACTAATACCCCACTATCCCCTTGAAATCCGAAACCTTGGCATGACCCACTCGAATCCCACATGTAGAATGGAAAGGAAGAAACGGAGTCAAAATACTGAGGATGCACCTGAGCCCAGAAAGAAGCTTTGTTGAGCCAGTTGTCGAGGACTTTCTCCCTAAGAGGGAGATCGGAGGGAAATCTATTCTTATCCTTGACCTCGGGAGGAGAGTTCCACCAACGTAGCCACTTGGCCTTGAAGTGGGAATCTACATGTGTGGTGGCCACCTTTTGAAGTTTCTCAATTGTCATATCAGTGACCAGGAAAGCGGAGAAATGACGGTCAATCTGCCACATAGAAGAAAGATAAGTAAAATAAAGATAAAACAAGCACGGCAAAATTCATAGGAGGATGAAAAACCAAACCAAAAAACAAAGATAGGAGAGACACCTCGTTGAAGAAATCATCACCGTTGTCCTTGTGGGCAACGGAAATGAACTTCTCAAAGTTCCGAGAACGAATGGTTTTGATCAACCTATCTTGGGCTTTTGTCATAGCATTCCAAATATCGGTAGCAGTTCTCTGAGCCTCCGGAGTAGCCTCACGATATAACCTTGCCGCGGTATCAACCGCATTGGATATCTCCCTCTGAAAAAAAACAAAAATAAGGATAAGAAGCGCACATAGACGTGGGAGAAGGATGGGAGTGGAAAATGTACACAAAATTTACCTTGTATAAGAACTTGACGAAGACATCTAATGTCAGGGGATACCAAGTAGGACTCTTCTCCATCTTGGACTCACACATCTTGTAGTCCGAAACGGAAAGGAGGTCTTTGAACTCCTCTAGCCTCATCTTTCCAAACGTGCGAATGCGAAGTAACTTGGCGGGGAGGTTGTCCTTAACATGGTCATGCTCCGTGGACCTAGACAAATAAAATGTTAGAAGAAAAAATGCGAACAAACAAAAGAGACGATCAACAACATTAAATGTTGAACTCGCCAGTTGATGTCATTCATAGCATTAAGAAAGAGAGCGGTGCAATTTCTTGCATCCACCACAATACAATCAGCCCATATATGCCAATTTTTGTCCAACGGGTGATGATTGTTGATATGCCTCCACCAAGCTGTCAATCGATGGTTCCCTTCCCACACGAAGAACATTTTGCCAACAAAGTAAGCAAGGTCGGAGTCTTTTTGGAGTATGGCATCAAACTCTGCATTGGCCTCCTGCCATAATGGACTCCAGGAGGACTTGATGTCATCGGAGACATCAAGAGGCTCATCGAGGTTGTTGTATGCTAAGACGTACATAGCTCGGTCACCATCACGATACCCCATCACAAACTCATTCTCCAAACGAGAAACATCAACGTCGTTGATTGGCCGAACAAGAGGAAGAGTCCGCAACCGACACAATGGAATTGAGAAACGAGACTTCCCTAGAGGCTTGAATCGAACCCGTTGAATCACGGTGTTGGAGTCTTGTTTTTGCGATCTACGAATCGTTAACTCTGCTTCAGCTGGATTCGACTCAGCAAGAGGTCTTATGCAGTCGGGTATAGCCGGAACATCAATCTACAACATAAGAGAAAGAAAGCATAAGAAAAAAACTCTAAACCCAGAATGTCAATGAAGCATTGATACAATACAAGAACACTTGTATCAGATGAACGAATCAAACACCTCTTCTTGTGAGATGTCATCCAAAGCCGCATGGCTAGCCTCAGGAGGCGACAATATAACAACCCCATCCGCCATGTATTGCACCCGTGCTACAGTAAGACCCAAAGACTCCGATGCCTGCATGCACAGAATACACCTTAAGACACTAGAAAACACAACAAAGCATAGTCTTTGCAAAATTAGAAACCTCCAACCTGCCCCAGTAATCCTAGATGACCCACCCTGTCGATTCCAAGAAAAATCCCCTTATTCACTATATCTCCAAATCAGAATCCACTATTGACAACAAAGAACTCCACCTGGGCCCCTCACACCCACCCTTTGGTTTCCGAGAGGGTCTAAAACTTGGACTCATAATCTGATCTTAACGTATATAGTAGAAATATGAACCCTCTAACATGGCCACACATTAGGCTCAAAATATGAACCAAGCTCATTAATTACAAAGCTGAAACCTTACACATGGCCCACTAAGAGCCCACTATACCCACCCTCTCGGAATCGAGAGGGTCCCCCCCCCTGTCCAAATATTTAGTGCACCTCAAAACTAGACTGAGAATCTGGAATTAGCTTACACACTAGAAATTTGAACCCTCTAACATGGCCACATATTAGGCTCAAAATCTGAACCTAGCTCGTTAACTACAAATCTGAAACCACTAATATGGCCACTTATTAGGCTCATAATCAAAACCTTGCTTATCAAATACAAAGTTGAAACCTTACACATGGCCCACTAAGACCCCACTATCCCCACCCTCTCGGAATCGAGAGGCCCTTCCCCCTTGTGCAACTATTTCTTTGACGTCAAAATTAGACTCAAAATCTGGAATTAGCTTACACACTAGATATCTGAACTCTCTTACATGGCCACATATTAGGCTCAAAATCTGAACCTTATATCCCTCCTAATCTGAACCTCCGTTATCAAGACCAAATCTGAAACCTCTAACTTGGCGAATAATTAGGCTCATAATCTGAACCTTTCTTATCAACTACAAATCTGATACCGCAAGCATGGCCACTTCTTTTCCTCATAATCTGAACCTAGCTTATCAAGTACAAAATTTGAAACCTCTAACTTGGCCAATTATTATGCTCATAATCTGAACCTTGCTTATCAACTACAACTCTGGAACCTCTAACATGGCCACTAATTAGACTCAAAATCTGGAATTAGCTTAGACACTAGAAATCTGAACCCTCTTACATGGCCACATTTTAGGCTCAAAATCTGAACCTAGCTCATTAACTACAAATCCGATACCTTAACACGGCCCACTAAAACCCCTCTTGCACCACCCTCTCGGAATCGAGAGGCCCTTCCCCCTTGTCCAACTATTTCTCTGACCTCAAAATTAGACTGGAAATCTGGAATTAGCTTACATACTAGATTTCTGAACCCTCTAACGTGGCCACATTTTAGGCTCATAATCTGAACCTAGCTCATTAACTACAAATCCGATACCTTAACACGGCCCACTAAAACCCCTCTTGCACCACCCTCTCGGAATCGAGATGCCCTTCCCCCTTGTCCAACTATTTCTTTGACCTCAAAATTAGACTCAAAATCTGGAATTAACTTACACACTAGAAATTGGAACCCTCTTACATGGCCACATATTAGGCTCAAAATCTGAACCTAGCTTATCAAGTACAAATCTGAAACCTCTTACTTGGCGAATTATTAGGCTCATAATCTGAACCTTTCTTATCAACTACAAATCTGATACCGCAAACATGGCCACTTCTTTTCCTCATAATCTGAACCTAGCTTATCAAGTACAAATCTGAAACCTCTATCTTGGCCAATTATTATGCTCATAATCTGAACCTTGCTTATCAACTACAACTCTGAAACCTCTAACATGGCCACTAATTAGGCTCATAATCTGAACCTTGCTTATCAACTACAAATCTGAAACCTCTAACTTGGCCACTTATTAGGCTCATAATCTCAACCTTGCTTATCAACTACAAATCTGATACCGCAAGCATGGCCACTTATTAGGGTCATAATCTGAACCTTGCTTATCAACTACAAATCTAAAAGCTCAAACATGGCCACTTATTTAAACAGAATGCATGTTTTAACATCAAACCTGTCTATGCCGAACTTCTCCGAGGTATGGGATTGTGGATGCTCCTTCCGCATTCGACACTACACCGCAAGGTTGTCGGCAAGGGTTTCCTCCTCCCTTCTCTCTCCGAACGACAAACTAGGTTAGCCGCAATGGTTCCTTGGTGTCGGCTACGGTGGACTACCTCCATCTATTTTCGAACTCTTCTATTTCCTAGGTACCTTCCCCCCAAATATAATGGGCCGAAAGCCTTCTTGCTATGGGCCATGTTTGGGAGGTGGCGGCCCCGCACAACTTCGTGCTTAGCCAATACCCTATTCGTGGTGCATAATTGTTGACCCTCTCGTTTCCGAGAGGGTTCGGTTGTATATCCCCATCTCACCAACTTTAACAAAAAGAGAGCTTTCAACATTCAACATGTTGGTCATGAAGAATCACATTACATAACTAAATATTAAATGCCATCTTGTAAATTACCTAAATGTATATCTGAGGCTAGTGCATAATACGCTAAACCAAACTTACTGTGCCCATTGAGTCCTCCTTTGTCTCCTCCTCATATTCGCTTGAATCGGAATCGCTTCGATGCTCGCTCTCTCCCATCGATTGTTCTTGTGATCCACCCTTCTCCCGTTCTTCCTCTATCCGTTCCAGTTCCTCGTTCCTGCTAGACGTCCCTGTCTCTGCCTCTCCGCCCGTCTTCCTCAAATCTGTTGGTTGCTCACTTCCTTGTGTACAGGATTGCTCCTTCTTCCTCAGTTCTCTCCGTCTCCTCTGTTTTGAATTGCTAAAACTTGTGCCTCCCTTTCTTTTCTTTCTCTTTCTTCCAGGATCGGCAGTGGAGACTTGACTATTTCCTGGTTCCTTCATGTGTGCGTCCCGGTTTCCCAATACTCGTCTCTCTCCTATCCTCTTCTATTAGGGCATCGCACTCACATAATAACTCGTTCCTTTGCTTGTATTGTTCTTTATATTGCCAGTGCTTGAGGGTTAGGGTTTCCCTCTTTTGGCAGCCGTCCCTTGTTTTCCCTTTTTGGCATCCTCCCCCTACTCCTTTTTTATATACATTAGTTCCTCGAATTATGTTCCTTCGGTGATGCACATGGTGACATCACAACGTTTGTCTTCACCATTCTTCTTCCTTATAAATCTTTGCATCTTTGTGCATTTACGTTTCTGTTTTTTTGCCTTCATGGCTTCCAGCTCAATGGCCGAACTTCGTTCCAATGCCAACGATGTCCCTATTCTCTTCCCCATTGGTGCACATGGTATTGCTGTTGTCTCGGAGCTTCATCTTAGCATTAGGTTCTCTCTTCAAGTTAATACAATATGGGTAGATCGTGAGATCTTCAATGATACTGGATTGCTCGTTCATACATTCCATGAGCCCTCCAAGGTAACTGACAATGGCAATGTAGTGTGGGAGCTTGGCGCAGGAAAGTATAGGGTTTGGGGCTGGCCAGATTCTCGGATGGGAGTGTCAACAGAACTCCATGCTCCTCTTCGATCTTCCACTGCTGACTTTAGCACACCTCCGGTAGTAAGTGTCAAGACCGAGCCTGACATAGACAACGTTGTAGACTTGTCTGATTCTTCGACTGAAGATGTATCTATGAGGAATGCTGATGTTCATGATTCCCCTCCTTTGTTTCCCTCTGATTCCTTTGTAACGCCTTCACCTTCTCGCTATGTTCCTTTATCTCCTTCCGTACCGTCTACGTCCAAACCTCCTCCACCTATTGTTCAATGTCTTCGTCGTCTAGGTTCTATACCCGGTAGTAAAAGCGTCCTCAAGAAAACAGATTACGATAAGATCAAAATCCAAGAGGTTAATCACCTCCCCCCTCGTTTCGATGGTACCCAGTTATTTGTCCTGCCTCCACCAGAAGTCTCTTCATCTCTTTCCAGGGCCAGGTCCATGGACGGCATGGACAAGCAATATGATGGCCATGTTTGGACGAAGACTCAAACCACCAACATTACAAACGACGTTGGCCTTGTATTTCGTTCCTCTACCTGTGTTGGCCATCTCCAATGCCAAAACACTTGTTGTGATTTCCTTCAACGCGCCCATCGTATCTCTCATGTCAACGACACGGAATTTGATGGTTTCACTACTCAGCCTTTCCCTCTCTCTGGCATTGTGCCATCCGGATCTACTCTTGTGTGCAGGATCTGCAAACAGCCTCCCAAATGCATTGCACTTTGCGAGGCGAATATTTTCTACGTCCATGGGAAGAATTTCTCCCAAAGGGCCTGCATTCATATCGGAAACCATCAACATCCAATGAAGGTTGGGGACTGCAGAGACAGTCGGAAGCGCATCAATGCTCTTCTCGAGGAGCACGTTGAGCGTGTCGCGCACCTCTCCATGAGGAGTGGCCGAAACACCATGGGCACAAGGGGGACCCCGGAGTGACACCCGGGACTTGTGGCGCCGTTGGTGAGAGGCCCCAAGTGATCCTAGTGTGGGTGAGGGCCCCGGGCGTTGGGAACGCCTCCCACCCACGAAGACTAGGAGGCACAAGGGTAAGGCCATGAGCTATGCGTAGCTCATGGCGTGGTGATTCTAGAAAGCTCAAGAACACCTCAATCGGAGGTGTGAGCTAGGAGTTATGGCCATTTGAGTGGGGCGCTGTCCCGGGACAGCGCCCTGGTACAGCAGTGCCTGGGAGTGATTCCCGGGACTGCAAAGGTTCAAACAGGCATAACTTCCTCACCACTTGCCCGAATGGGGCAAGTGAGGAGTCCATCGGCATCTACGTGAAGCGTAGATGAAGATGGAGTGGTTGGTTGTTATGATCAGACATCATACAAGGAAGTTATGATGGTCTGAAGCTGCTGGGGGGGTTCTAGGCCCAGCAGCTAAAGGAAAATGTCCACTTGGCCCCAACTCTTGGTAGAGAGACAAGAGGTTGGTTGACGGTGGGGTAGGGGCCCCGCGTAGAGTCCTAGAGGCTTATATGGGTGAGGTGGTGTGGCCTCACCCACCCGAGGCCGAACGGCAAGGCCTCCATGGGCTTTGGCCTATTGTGAGGCCATAGTTGCCTAGTATGCTTCGGGTTGTTGTAGTGTTGCTCCGGCAACGCGATGATCAACATAGGATTGGACTTCCATGGATGGAAGTCCACATTGGGGAAATGGGTTACCGATTAAGGGGTGAGTCCCGAAAGCAAAGTAGGAGGGTTGGTTCCCTCCTATGAACTATTGGTCCGGGGTAAGAGGAGCTATCCATTAGCATGGCGGAATGCGAAGGGTTAGCGACTCGTAACCTTTGCTAGAATTGAAAATTGGCAAGATTATTAAGGGACCTAGCAAGGGTTGCGACACTTGGTATCAGAGCAGGGTTCCAAGTTTTGAGCTCGCACTTTGAGGGAAACATGGGTATCAAAAATGCGGGTTATGATGGTGAGCCCGGGGTTTCCAAAAGGTTGTGAGGCTCAAATTGGAACAAGGATCATGTGCAAATGGAGTTTGACCATACCATTGATTTTAATGGTAATGGTGGGCATGAGGGTGGATTCGGTGAGGAAAATGGAGGTGTCCTTTGAAAGGGCTCCCGCAAACCTCAAATAGTATTTGGGACCTAGAATACCGAATGCACCCAAAACCTTGGAGGGTATTAATGTTGGATTGAAATTTCAATTCGAGATGCTTCGAAGGTTCGGATGTTGAAATGAACTTGGTGCTAATGAGGCACCCGGGGCCTCTTAAGGCCTATGTGCGCTATTCAAACGCACAAATGAAGGATACACCTAAAACGGACGAGCTTTCTAAGAAATGCATCGTTTTAGGTGGGGTTTTAAAAGCGGGTGGTGGATGCCTTGTTTAAGTCCCCAAGGCTTCTTGAGGACATGGTGGGGATCATCAAGTTTGCAAGATCATTGAATCCGATGGTCCCGAAGAAAAGTTTGGCGGCGCATCACCACAAGTGGCTTTAGCCAAAGTTGGTCCCAAAGAAATGAGTGCAAATTGTTTGGTCCATTTTACTTAGGCAAAACATGTTGGTGCCGCAGACGGAATGTTGAAAGGTGGCTTTATGCTTCCAAAGCAAATCATACTTGTGCCGCGGACGGAATGTTGGGAGGTGGGTTTGTCCTACCAAGGCAATTCATGTTGGTGCCGCGGACGGAGTGTGGGAAGGTGGCTTTGTGCTATCAAGGGAAAACATGTTTGTTTTGTGGACAAATTATTGGAAATTGCTTTTGTGGCACTAAACCAATTCGTCCCCCGGACGAAATGTTAAAAGTTGGCTTTGCGGACCGAGCCAAAACATATTGTTGCGGTGGACGGAGAATTAGATGGTGGCTTTGTGGCCAAGGCTAGTAGCCTTAAGCCAAGGCCAAGTCATGTATACCTTGAGGCTCAAATGAATGGGAGATATGTCTCATGAGTTGTCAAAGAGGCAACGGACTCTTTCATGAGCCGAAAGCTCACAAGGGGGTTGGGGCTCGCGGACGGGTAGAGCCGGCAAGCCCACCAAAGTACGGTTTGCAAAGGGCGAACCGCATAAAGCAAAGGAGGCGGCGATGCATGTAACCTTTTGATGTGGGACATTAGATTTTTGTCAACATTTCACTCTATGTGAAATAAATGAGGTGCATGTCATTGGAAAGGTCACCTTCTTTGAAACTCACATGAGAGATGTGAGGTGCAAGCCGGTGTGCTTGCGGTGCATTATGATGTGTCATAATGGCAAAGAGATGAAGTTCAAATTGATAAGGACTCCTATGGTAGGAGGACCCAAGTTGAATTTGGTCTTAATGGACCAAATGAAAAATGGCCAACATAATAGTCGTGGTTCAATTGGAGCAACTCGATAGAACTTATGGGGAGGCTAGGATAGATGGGCCTCCCCTAAACCACTTTGGTGGGATGTTGGGGAGATACAATGATGTATTCACCAATGTGTTGCCCAAAAGTTACCGCCAAGAAATGAAAATAACTTTGCTCAACAAGATATTGAGTTCTAGAGGTATGTGGTGACAAAGGAAGTTGGTGACAAACATGAAGAATATCAAGGCCATCCAAAAGGAGAATTGGTCCTTGACTCAAGAAAATGGCTTAGGTCATTTGTTGGCCTAGCCAACTACTACCACCACTTCATTCGAGGTTTTTCTAAGGTTGCTAGGACCTTAGTCAATTTGTTGAAAAAATGGCTATCCCAAGAGTGGGATGAGCCTTGTCACCAAGCCTTTGGGAAGCTCAAGAGCAAGTTCCCTTCACAAGATGTGGTTAAGTTTCCGGGTTTTCATAAGCATTTTGAGGTGCACATGGAGACGAAGGACTTTATCATTGGCGGATGTTGATCCAAGATGGATGACCATTGCTTATGAGAGCATTAAGCTTCATGGTTGTCGAACCTTGTCCGGCTTGTACAAGAAATGGTTATCCCAAGAGTGGGATGAGCCGTGCCACCAAGCCATTGGGGAGCTTACGATGAAGTTCTCTTCGCCGCCCGTGCTCAAGTTCGCGGAGTTTGACATACCTTTTGAGGTGCATACGAGGGCGAGGGACTTTATTTGGCGGATGTTGATGTAAAAAAAATAAAAATGGCCATTGCATATGGGAGCATGAAGCTCGATGGTTGTCCGACTTGTGAAAGAAATGGCTATCCCAAGAGTGGGACTAGCCTTGTCACCAAGTCTTTGGGGAGCTTAAGAGCAAGTTCTCTTCGCCGCCCGTGCTCAAGTTCGCGGAGCTTGACAAACCTTTCGAGGTGCATACGGGGGTGAGTGCCTCTGCCAATGGTGGATTATGTGTAAGATGGATGGCCATTGCATATGGGAGCATAAAGCTCGATGGTTGTCAAAGAAGACAACCAACTCATGACAAAGAACTTCTTTGCCGTAGTGCATTGCTTGAAGATGTGGCGACATTATATGGGGTCGCACAAAGCAAAGGTCTACATGGACAATGTGTCCTAAAAGTATTTTGACATACAAGCATAAGTGAACGCCAAGTCATTGCGGAGGCATGATAGTTTGGCGCTTATGAAGGTGGATTTGGTCCACAAACCGGTCCATGGAAATGTGGTGCCGGATGCGCTAAGTAGACCGGATGAGTTCCAAGCAATGAGAACCATCCAAACCTTGTGGCTAATGTGTGCCGGCAAAGGAAACTTGTGATGCAAGATACGGGAGGGGTAAATTAACTACCCCAAAGCACAAAAGCTTTTAGGTGAGCTTCGCAAGAGCAAGGTGCTCAAAGAGGTTAAGTTGGTGGACGGATTGTTCAAGTGCAAACAAAGTCGGGTATATGTGCCACAAGGCAAGTTGAGGCTATCGGTTTTGAAGGAGGAATATGATAGTCCTATTGCCGGCCATAGAGGAGAAAGAAAAAGCCGCCATAGAATGGTGTCAAAGAGGTACCATTGGCGGTGCATGAAGGAAGATATAGCCCACTTTGTGAAGGCTTGAATCAAAGTGCCAAGTGAACCGAGCCTCTACCAAAAGCAAGGCGGCTTCTTGCAACCGTTGCCTATCCCGTTGGCGCCATGGCATGGTATGTGCATGGACTTGATCACAAGTTTGCCGGAGTCACATGGGTATGATGCCATCTTGTTGATGGTAGAGCGGTTTGCCAAGTTGGCACACATGGTGCCGATTGTGGGAACCGCCACCGCGTTGGAGACCGCATAGCCTTTTCTCAAAGGATGGTTGAGGCACCACGGGTTGCCAAGAGTGATTGTGAGGGATCAAGATCCAAAGTTCACAAGTGCATTTTCAATACATTTCTCTAAGGAGGTCGGAATGAAACTAAGGTTTAGCACGACCTTGCATTCCCAAATGAATGGGAAATCGGAGCGTGTGAATGGAGTCTTGAAGCAATACTTGAGGAACTTGGTGGGTGCGGACCAAGGAGATTGGGCGGACTATGTGGGTCGAGCGGAGTGTAATTGCAATGTAGCCACGCACTTGGCTACCAAGGGGTGGTCTTTGGTGGTGGCTTATGGAGTGGATGCGCTCCAACCTATTAACCTAGCTCTCGAGGGGGCACATTCAACACTAGAGTTCAACCAAGATGGTGAGGACTTGGCCAAGAAGCGTGAACAAGCCTTGGAGATGACCAAGTTGTTGGTGGAGGAAGCCCGAAGGTGCTACGGAGTGCAAGTCAATGCCGGAAGACGCGAAGTGGAGAATGAGGTGTGCCAAAAGGCGTTGTTGAATGTGAACAACTTCACTTAGCCGGAAGGCCTCACTCCAAAGTTCATGTCCAAAATTGGAGCTCCGTTTCCCATTGTGGAACAAGTGGTCAAGGACATATATAAGTTGGAATTACCGCTGGAGATCAAAGTGCATCCGACATTTCATGTCTCATTACGAAAGTCATTTTAGGACGACACCTTATGGCCCGATCACAAGCAAGTGATTAGGCCACGTCCCGACCTTGTGGACGTCATTTGGAACATGAGGTAAGAGGGCATCCTCAAGTGTAGGAAGCCCAAGTGAAAAGGAAAGAAAAAGCACAAAAGAATACTTGGTGAAATGGTGAGGATACCATGAGAAAGAAACCGCTTGGGTGGCGGCAAGAGACATGGTGAACACCAATGAATTGGTGAAGCACTTTGAAGAAACTAAGGCTAGACATTCCAATAAAATGAAGCGTAGGCATTGATGAGGACATCAATCTCCTTTAGTGGGGGAGAGACTCTAGTAGCAAACATAGCTTCGAGGTTAATTGCTCCACAACATGCACTTGTTCTTTGGCTTGAGGGAATAAAGTCCAAACTTTAGTGGTGCAAAGAGAAAAGTATGAGATGAGGTCCTAGTCTTGTACTTGTGCTTGGTTAATGGAAGAGGGGGAATAGACATGCCAAACTAGGTTGGGTAAGCCGAGTAATTGGGGCCATGGCTTGGAGGGGCCTTGGATAAAACCAAGAAACTTCTTAGTTGTGGGCTTGTCCAGGCGGGGACAAGGTGATGGCGCGTGCTCATAAAAGTGCTACCCGCGAGCTAACGAGAGTTGGCGCATGGGAGTCATGAACCCATGTCTCGAAAGAGCAAAGTGGGAACCGAGTCGGGCGGGACTTGGCATCACCCCCGTGCGATCGAGGCGTGGCTTAACAATGGAAAGCCATCTCGGAGTTGCAACCGAGACAACTTAGTGAAAGCGTTGAGGTCTCGCCTAGATGTGTCACGTTAGGCTAGTGGAGCCTAACGGGGGAGGCCCCAAAGGAGGGGCAACCCAAGTGAGTCCCAAAGTAGGTGGGTCTAGTGTAGGTTAGGTCCTTGGATGAGAGATCCAAGGTCGCTAACGGACCACCTAGGAACGACACCTTTGGGACTATGCCAAATTTGAAGATGCATTGTGGGGGTCGCGCCCTAAGGTAAACACAATGCCGCACCATAGAGGATGGCAACTTGAGAATTGGTGTGCCGACTACGAGTATAGTCGATGAGGGCATCGACTCCGTTTGGTGGGGGTGAGTGTCGCGCACCTCTCCATGAGGAGTGGCCGAAACACCATGGGCACAAGGGGGACCCCGGAGTGACACCCGGGACTTGTGGCGCCGTTGGTGAGAGGGCCCAAGTGATCCTAGTGTGGGTGAGGGCCCCGGGCGTTGGGAACGCCTCCCACCCACGAAGACTAGGAGGCACAAGGGTAAGGCCATGAGCTATGCGTAGCTCATGGCGTGGTGATTCTAGAAAGCTCAAGAACACCTCAATCGGAGGTGTGAGCTAGGAGTTATGGCCATTTGAGTGGGGCGCTGTCCCGGGACAGCGCCCTGGTACAGCAGTGCCTGGGAGTGATTCCCGGGACTGCCAAGGTTCAAACAGGCATAACTTCCTCAAGACTTGCCCGAATGGGGCAAGCGAGGAGTCCATCGGCATCTACGTGAAGCGTAGATGAAGATGGAGTGGTTGGTTGTTATGATCAGACATCATACAAGGAAGTTATGATGGTCTGAAGCTGCTAGTGGGTTCTAGGCCCAGCAGCTAAAGGAAAATGTCCACTTGGCCCCAACTCTTGGTAGAGAGACAAGAGGTTGGTTGACGGTGGGGTAGGGGCCCCGCGTGAAGTCCTAGAGGCTTATATGGGTGAGGTGGTGTGGCCTCACCCACCCGAGGCCGAACGGCAAGGCCTCCATGGGCATTGGCCCATTGTGAGGCCATAGTTGCCTAGTATGGTTCGGGTTGTTGTAGTGTTGCTCCGGCAACGCCATGATCAACATAGGATTGGACTTCCATGGATGGAAGTCCACATTGGGGAAATGGGTTACCGATTAAGGGGTGAGTCCCGAAAGCAAAGTAGGAGGGTTGGTTCCCTCCTATGAACTATTGGTCCGGGGTTAGAGGAGCTAACCATTTGCATGGCGGTATGCGAAGGGTTAGCACTCGTAACCTTTGCTAGGAAATGAAAATAACCAAGATGGTCAAGGGGGACTAGCAAGGGTTGCGACACTTGGTATCAGAGCAGGGTTCCAAGTTTTGAGCTCGCACTTTGAGGGAAACATGGCTATCAAAAATGCGGGTTATGATGGTGAGCCCGGGGTTTCCAAAAGGTTGTGAGGCTCAAATTGGAACAAGGATCATGTGCAAGTGGAATTTGACCATACCATTGGTTCTAATGACAATGGTGGGCATGAGGGTGGATTTGGTAAGGAAAATGGAGGAGTGCTTTGAAAAGGGCTCCCGCAAACCTCAAAAAAACATTTGGGGCCTAGAATACCGAATGCACCCAAAACCTTGGAGGGTATTAATGTTGGATTGAAATTCAATTCGAGATGCTTCGAAGGTTCGGATGTTGAAATGAACTTGGTGCTAATTAGGCACCCATGGCCTCTTAAGGCCTATGTGCGCTATTCAAACGCACAAATGAAGGATACACCTAAAACGGACGAGCTTTCTAAGAAATGCATCGTTTTAGGTGGGGTTTTAAAAGCGGGTGGTGGATGCCTTGTTTAAGTCCCCAAGGCTTCTTGAGGACATGGTGGGGACCATCAAGTTTGCAAGAGCATTGAAGCCGATGGTCCCAAAGAGAAGTTTGGCGGCGCATCACCACAAGTGGCTTTAGCCAAAGTAGGTCCCAAAGAAATGAGTGCAAATTGTTTGGTCCATTTTACTTAGGCAAAACATGTTGGTGCCGCAGACGGAATGTTGAAAGGTGGCTTTATGCTTCCAAAGCAAATCATACTTGTGCCGCGGATGGAATGTTGGGAGGTGGGTTTGTCCTACCAAGGCAATTCATGTTCGTGCCGCGGATGGAGTGTGGGAAGGTGGCTTTGTGCTACCAAGGCAAAACATGTTTGTTTTGCGGACAAACTATTAGAAATTGGTTTTGTGGCACCAAACCAATTTGTCCCGCGCACGAAATGTTTGAAGTTGGCTTTGCGGACCAAACCAAGTCAAGTTGCCGAGGACCAAATGTAAGACGATGGCATTGTGGCCAAGGCTAGTAGCCTTAAGCCGAGGCCAAGTCTTTTGTACCTTGAGGCTCAAATGAATGGGAGATATGTCTCATGAGTTGACAAAGAGGCAATGGACTCTTTCATGAGCCCAAAGCTCACAAGGGAGTTGGGGCTTGCCAATTGATAGAGCGGGCAAGCCCACCAAGGTGCGGTTTGGAAAGGGCGAACCGCATGAAACAAAGGAGGCCGCGATGCATGTAACCTTTCAATGTGGGACATTGGATTTTTGTCAAAATTTCACACCAAGTAAAATAGATGAAATGCATGTCATTGTGAAGGCCGCCTTCTTTGAAACTCACATGATAGATGTGAGGTGCAAGCCGGGTGTTTGCAATGCATTATGATGTGTCATAATAGCAAAGAATTGAAGTTCAAATTGACAAGGACTCCTATGGTAGGAGGACCCAAGTTGAATTTGGTCTTAATGGACCAAATGCAAAATATAAACATAATTGTCGTGGTTCAATTGGAGCAACTCCAAAGAACGTATGGGGAGGCGAGGAAAGATGGGCCTCCCCCAAATCACATTGGTGGGATGTTGGTGAGATACAAGGATGTATTCACCAATGTGTTGCCCAAAAACATTACCGCCAAGGAGTGAAAAATAACTTTGCTCAACGAGAGATTGAGTTCTTGAGGTATGTGGTGACAAAGGACGTTGGTGGATGAACATGAAGAATGTCAAAGCAATCCAAAAGGAGAATTGGCCCTTCATTCAAAAAAATGCTTAGGTCATTTGTTGGCCTAGCCAACTACTACCACCACTTCATTCAAGAGTTTTTGAAGGTTGCTAGGACCTTAATCAACTTATTGAGGAAAATGGCTATCCCAAGAGTGGGATGAGCCTTGTCACCAAGCCTTTGGGAAGCTTAAGACCAAGGTCTCTTCGCCGCCCGTGCTCAAGTTCGTGGAGTTGGCAAACCTTTGAGGTGCATACGGGGGCGGGTGACTTTACCATTGGCGGATGTTAAGGCAAAATGGATGGCCATTGCATATAAGAGCATGAAGCTTGATGGTTGTTCAACCTTGTCCAACTTGTGCAAGAAATGGCTATCCCAACAGTGGGATGAGCCTTGCCACCAAGTCTTTGAGGAGCTTAAGACCAAGTTCTATTCGCCACCCGTGCTCAAGTTCGCGGAGCTTGACAAACCTTTTGAGGTGCATACGGGGGTGAATGACTTTGCCAATGGTGGATTTTGTGTAAGATGGATGGCCTTTGCATATGGGAGCATGAAGCTCGATGGTTGTCAAAGAAGACAACCAACTCATGACAAAGAACTTCTTTGCCGTAGTGCATTGCTTGAAGATGTGGCGACATTATATGGGGTCGCACAAAGCAAAGGTCTACATGGACAATGTGTCCTAAAAGTATTTTGACATACAAGCATAAGTGAACGCCAAGTCATTGCGGAGGCATGATAGTTTGGCGCTTATGAAGGTGGATTTAATCCACAAACCGGACCGTGGAAATGTGGTGCCGGATGCGCGAAGTAGACCGGAAGAGTTCCAAGCAATGAGAACCATCCAAACCTTGTGGCTAATGTGTGCCGGCAAAGGAAACTTGTGATGCAAGATACGGGAGGGGTAAATTTACTACCCCAAAAGCACAAAAACTTTTAGGTGAGCTTCGCAAGAGCAAGGTGCTCAAAGAGGTTAAGTTGGTGGACGGATTGTTCAAGTGTAAACAAAGTCGGGTGTATGTGCCACAAGGCAAGTTGAGGCTATCGGTTTTGAAGGAAGAATGTGATAGTCCTATTGCCGGCCATAGAGGAGAAAGAGAAAGCCGCCATAGAATGGTGTCAAGGGGGTACCATTGGCGGTGCATAAAGAAGGATATAGCCCACTTTGTGAAGGCTTGGATGAAGTGCCAAGTGAACCGAGCCTCTTACCAAAAGCAAGGCGGTTTCTTGCAACCGTTGCCTATCCCGTCGGCGCCATGGCATAGTATGTGCATGGACTTGATCACAAGTTTGCCGGAGTCACATGGGTATGATGCCATCTTGTTGATGGTAGAGCAGTTTGCCAAGTTGGCACACATGGTGCCGATTGTGGGAACCGCCACTGCGTTGGAGACCGCATAGCCTTTTCTCAAAGGATGGTTGAGGCACCACGGGTTGCCAAGAGTGATTGTGTGGGATCAAGATCCAAAGTTCACAAGTGCATTTTCAATGCATTTCTCTAAGGAGGTCGGAATGAAACTAAGGTTTAGCACGGCCTTGCATTCCCAAATGGATGGGAAAGCGGAGCATGTGAATGGAGTCTTGAAGCAATACTTGAGGAACTTGGTGGGGGCGGACCAAGGAGATTGGGCGGACTATGTGGGTCGAGCGGAGTGTAATTGCAATGTAGCCACGCACTTGGCTACCAAGGGGTGGTCTTTCGTGGTGGCTTATGGAGTGGATGCGCTCCAACCTATTAACCTAGCTCTCGAGGGGGCACATTCAACACTAGAGTTCAACCAAGATGGTAAGGACTTGGCCAAGGAGCAAAAACAAGTCTTGGAGATGACCAAGTTGTTGGTGGAGAAAGCCCGAAGGTGCTACGGAGTGCAAATCAATGCCGGAAGACGCGAAGTGGAGTATGAGGTGGGCCAATAAGGTGTTGTTGAATGTGGACAACTTCACCTTGCCCAAAGGCCTTACTCCAAAAGTTCATGTCCAAAATTGGAGCTTCGTTTTCCATTGTGGAACAAGTGTTCAAGGACATGTATAAGTTGGAATTACCGCCGGACATCAAAGTGCATCCGACATTTCATGTCTCATTACGAAAGTCATTTTAGGACGACACCTTGTGGCCCGATCACAAGCAAGTGATTAGGCCACCTCCCGACCTTGTGGAGGTCATTTGGAACATGAGGTAAGAGGGCATCCTCAAGTGTAGGAAGCCCAAGTGAAAATGAAAGAAAATGTACAAAGGAGTACTTGGTGAAATGGTGAGGATACCATGAGAAACAAACCGCTTGGGTGGCGGCAAGAGACATGGTGAACACCAATGAATTGGTGAAGCACTTTGAAGAAACTAAGGCTAAGGATTCCAATAAAATGAAGCGGAGGCATTGATGAGGACATCAATCTCCTTTAGTGGGGGAGAGACGCTAGTAGCACACTTAGCTTCGAGGTTAATTGCTCCACAACATTAACTTGTTCTTTGGCTTGAGGGAATAAAGTCCAAACTTTAGTGGTGCAAAGAGAAAAGTATGAGATGAGGTCCTAGTCTTGTACTTGTGCTTGGTTAATGGAAGAGGGGGAATAGATATGCCAAACTAGGTTGGGTAAGCCGAGTAATTGGGGGCCATGGCTTGGAGGGGCCTTGGATAAAACCAAGAAACTTCTTAGTTGTGGGCTTGTCCGGGCGGGGGCAAGGTGATGGCGCGTGCTCATAAAAGTGCTACCCGCGAGCTAACGAGAGTTGGCGCATGGGAGTCATGAACCCATGTCTCGAAAGAGCAAAGTGGGAACCGAGTCGGGCGGGACTTGGCATCACCCCCGTGCGATCGAGGCGTGGCTTAACAATGGAAAGCCATCTCGGAGTTGCAACCGAGACAACTTAGTGGAAGCGTTGAGGTCTCGCCTAGATGTGTCACGTTAGGCTAGTGGAGCCTAACGGGGGAGGCCCCAAAGGAGGGGCAACCCAAGTGAGTCCTAAAGTAGGTGGGTCTAGTATAGGTTAGGTCCTTGGATGAGAGATCCAAGGTCGCTAACGGACCACCTAGGAACGACACCTTTGGGACTATGCCAAATTTGAAGATGCATTGTGGGGGTCGCGCCCTAAGGTAAACACAATGCCGCACCATAGAGGATGGCAACTTGAGAATTGGTGTGCCGACTACGAGTATAGTCGATGAGGGCATCGACTCCGTTTGGTGGGGGTGAGTGTCGCGCACCTCTCCATGAGGAGTGGCCGAAACACCATGGGCACAAGGGGGACCCCGGAGTGACACCCGGGACTTGTGGCGCCGTTGGTGAGAGGGCCCAAGTGATCCTAGTGTGGGTGAGGGCCCCGGGCGTTGGGAACGCCTCCCACCCACGAAGACTAGGAGGCACAAGGGTAAGGCCATGAGCTATGCGTAGCTCATGGCGTGGTGATTCTAGAAAGCTCAAGAACACCTCAATCGGAGGTGTGAGCTAGGAGTTATGGCCATTTGAGTGGGGCGCTGTCCCGGGACAGCGCCCTGGTACAGCAGTGCCTGGGAGTGATTCCCGGGACTGCCAAGGTTCAAACAGGCATAACTTCCTCAAGACTTGCCCGAATGGGGCAAGCGAGGAGTCCATCGGCATCTACGTGAAGCGTAGATGAAGATGGAGTGGTTGGTTGTTATGATCAGACATCATACAAGGAAGTTATGATGGTCTGAAGCTGCTAGTGGGTTCTAGGCCCAGCAGCTAAAGGAAAATGTCCACTTGGCCCCAACTCTTGGTAGAGAGACAAGAGGTTGGTTGACGGTGGGGTAGGGGCCCCGCGTGAAGTCCTAGAGGCTTATATGGGTGAGGTGGTGTGGCCTCACCCACCCGAGGCCGAACGGCAAGGCCTCCATGGGCATTGGCCCATTGTGAGGCCATAGTTGCCTAGTATGGTCGGGTTGTTGTAGTGTTGCTCCGGCAACGCAATGATCAACATAGGATTGGACTTCCATGGATGGAAGTCCACATTGGGGAAATGGGTTACCGATTAAGGGGTGAGTCCCGAAAGCAAAGTAGGAGGGTTGGTTCCCTCCTATGAACTATTGGTCCGGGGTTAGAGGAGCTAACCATTTGCATGGCGGTATGCGAAGGGTTAGCACTCGTAACCTTTGCTAGGAAATGAAAATTGCCAAGATGGTCAAGGGGGACTAGCAAGGGTTGCGACAAAAGTAGATGTCTCTCTTTGGCATATTGCCCGCATACCCTATACCTCTGGGAAGTTTTGTTGGGCTAATCATGCGGGCACAAAGAAGAAGTGCACCGCAAGAATCGTCACCAATAACAAGAGCGTCCCTGCGCCGACCTACACCGGTATGTGGCATCACTACAAACTCCAATCTATGAAGCGCACTGACTTCGTCTTTTGTCCAGACGACATCGAGCGTTGCGTCAAGGGCCCTCGTCGGAAATGGGTCATGCCGTTCTCTGCTGATGACCAGAAGCCACCTATTCCCCCAATCTGGCCCGTGAAGATTGGTACCAACCTCACCCGCTCGGAGATCTTTGCGCTTGAGAACGCAGGTTTTCAACTCCCACCAAAGAAGCGCATCACACCGACTCGACTCTTCACCAACTCTGCGACCCCACTGGATATGTCTCGAATCCGTGTTCCAGAAAACCCCGACTTCATTCCTACCACAAGACTGTCCAAGCTTGTTCAGCGATCCAGCAGCGCACCTTCGGCAAAGCAGAGGCAGATGGTGGCCTCTTGTCGCGCACCTCTCCATGAGGAGTGCCCGAAACACCATGGGCACAAGGGGGACCCCGGAGTGACACCCGGGACTTGTGGCGCCGTTGGTGAGAGGGCCCAAGTGATCCTAGTGTGGGTGAGGTCCCCGGGCGTTGGGAACGCCTCCCATCCACGAAGACTAGGAGGCACAAGGGTAAGGCCATGAGCTATGCGTAGCTCATGGCGTGGTGATTCTAGAATGCTCAAGAACACCTCAAGCGGAGGTGTGAGCTAGGAGTTATGGCCATTTGAGTGGGGCGCTGTCCCGGGACAGCGCCCTGGTGCAGCAGTGCCTGGGAGTGATTCCCGGGACTGCCAAGGTTCAAACAGGCATAACTTCCTCACCACTTGCCCGAATGGGGCAAGTGAGGAGTCCATCGGTATCTACGTGAAGCGTAGATGAAGATGGAGTGGTTGGTTGCTGGAATCAGACATCATACAAGGAAGTTATGATGGTCTGAAGCTGCTGGGGGGTTTTAGGCCCAGCGGCTAAGGGAAAATGTCCACTTGGCCCCAACTCTTGGTAGAGAGACAAGAGGTTGGTTGACGGTGGGGTAGGGGCCCCGCGTAGAGTCCTAGAGGCTTATATGGGTGAGGTGGTGTGGCCTCACCCACCCGAGGCCGAACGGCAAGGCCTCCATGGGCATTGGCCCATTGTGAGGCCATAGTTGCCTAGTATGGTTCGGGTTGTTGTAGTGTTGCTCCGGCAACGCGATGATCAACATAGGATTGGACTTCCATGGATGGAAGTCCACATTGGGGAAATGGGTTACCGATTAAGGGGTGAGTCCCGAAAGCAAAGTAGGAGGGTTGGTTCCCTCCTATGAACTATTGGTCCGGGGTAAGAGGAGCTATCCATTAGCATGGCGGAATGCGAAGGGTTAGCGACTCGTAACCTTTGCTAGAATTGAAAATTGGCAAGATTATTAAGGGACCTAGCAAGGGTTGCGACACCTCTGCTGAAGCTATGCATGCGACTGTTATGAAGTTAACTATGATCCCTCAACCGGGATTTGGTTGCATTATCACACTGCAGTCCAAATCAGAACCCCAACCACCCATCTACCAAGTGACAGTGAGTTCTCTTCCAGAGTGCAACTGCGCCTACTTCTTGGATGTGATTTCCAAGTTCGGCCGCAAACGAAATTCTTATATAAATTGTAAGCATCTGTATTACATCTTCGTCAAGGTTTCTAATTTGGATGCGTAAGTGAATTTGTTCATACACGCCCCGACATTTAGTTTCAATGAGGTCAAACTGTCGCGCACCTCTCCATGAGGAGTGGCCGAAACACGATGGGCACAAGGGGGACCCCGGAGTGACACCCGGGACTTGTGGCGCCGTTGATGAGAGGGCCCAAGTGATCCTAGTGTGGGTGAGGGCCCCGGGCGTTGGGAACGCCTCCCATCCACGAAGACTAGGAGGCACAAGGGTAAGGCCATTATGCGTAGCTCATGGCGTGGTGATTCTAGAATGCTCAAGAACACCTCAATCGGAGGTGTGAGCTAGGAGTTATGGCCATTTGAGTGGGGCGCTGTCCCGGGACAGCGCCCTGGTGCAGCAGTGCCTGGTGCAGCAGTGCCTGGGAGTGATTCCCGGGACTGCCAAGGTTCAAACAGGCATAACTTCCGCAAGACTTGCTCAAATGGAGCAAGTGAGGAGTTCATCAGCATCTACGTGAAGCGTAGATGAAGATGGAGTGGTTGGTTGCTGGAATCAGACATCATACAAGGAAGTTATGATGGTCTGAACCTGTGGGGGCTTCTAGGCCCAACGGCTAAGGGAAAATGTCCACTTGGCCCCAACTCTTGGTAGAGAGACAAGAGGTTGGTTGACAGTGGGGTAGGGGCCCCGCGTAGAGTCCTAGAGGCTTATATGGGTGAGGTGGTGTGGCCTCACCCACCCGAGGCCGAACGGCACGGCCTCCATGGGCATTGGCCCATTGTGAGGACATAGTTGCCTAGTATGGTTCGGGTTGTTGTAGTGTTTCTCCGGCAACGCGATGATCAACATAGGATTGGACTTCCATGGATGGAAGTCCACATTGGGGAAATGGGTTACCGATTAAGGGGTGAGTCCCGAAAGCAAAGTAGGAGGGTGTCGCAACCCTTGCTAGGTCCCTTAACAATCTTGCCAATTTTCGTTTCTAGCAAAGGTTACGAGCGCTAACCCTTCGCATTCCGCCATGCTAATGGATAGCTCCTCTTACCCCGGACCAATAGTTCATAGGAGGGAACCAACCCTCCTACTTTGCTTTCGGGACTCACCCCTTAATCGGTAACCCATTTCCCCAATGTGGACTTCCATCCATGGAAGTCCAATCCTATGTTGATCATCGCGTTGTCGGAGCAACACTACAACAACCCGAAGCATACTAGGCAACTATGGCCTCACAATGGGCCAATGCCCATGGAGGCCTTGCCGTTCAGCCTCGGGTGGGTGAGGCCACACCACCTCACCCATATAAGCCTCTAGGACTCTACACGGAGCCCCTACCCCACCGCCAACCAACCTCTTGTCTCTCTACCAAGAGTTGGGGCCAAGTGGACATTTTCCCTTAGCTGCTGGGCCTAGAACCCCCCCAGCAGCTTCAGACCATCATAACTTCCTTGTATGATGTCTGATCATAACAACCAACCACTCCATCCTCATCTACGCTTCACGTAGATGCCGATGGACTCCTCGCTTGCCCCATTCGGGCAAGTCTTGAGGAAGTTATGCCTGTTTGAACCTTGGCAGTCCCGGGAATCACTCCCAGGCACTGCTGTACCAGGGCGCTGTCCCGGGACAGCACCCCACTCAAATGGCCATAACTCCTAGCTCCCACCTCCGCTTGAGGTGATCTTGAGCATTCTAGAATCACCACGCCATGAGCTACGCATAGCTCATGGCCTTAACCTCATGCCTCCTAGTCTCCGTGGGTGGGAGGCGTTCCCAACGCCCGGGGCCCTCACCCACACTAGGATCACTTGGGCCCTTTCACCAACGGCGCCACAAGTCCCGGGTGTCACTCCGGGGTCCCCCTTGTGCCCATGGTGTTTCGGGCACTCCTTATGGAGAGGTGCGCGACACTCACCCCCACCAAACGGAGTCGATGCCCTCATCGACTATACTCGTAGTCGGCACACCAATTCTCAAGTTGCCATCCTCTATGGTGCGGCATTGTGTTTACCTTAGGGCGCGACCCCCACAATGCATCTTCAAATTTGGCATAGTCCCAAAGGTGTCGTTCCTAGGTGGTCCGTTAGCGACCTTGGATCTCTCCTCCAAGGACCTAACCTACACTAGACCCACCTACTTTGGGACTCACTTGGGTTGCCCCTCCTTTGGGGCTTCCCCCGTTAGGCTCCACTAGCCTAACGTGACACATCTAGGCGAGACCTCAACGCTTCCACTAAGTTGTCTCGGTTGCAACTCCAAGATGGCTTTCCATTGTTAAGCCACGCCTCGATCGCACGGGGGTGATGCCAAGTCCCGCCCGACTCGGTTCCCACTTTGCTCTTTCGAGACATGGGTTCATGACTCCCATGCGCCAACTCTCGTTAGCTCGCGGGTAGCACTTTTATGAGCACGCGCCATCACCTTGTCCCCGCCCGGACAAGCCCACAATTAAGAAGTTTCTTGGTTTTATCCAAGGCCCCTCCAAGCCATGGCCCCCAATTACTCGGCTTACCCAACCTAGTTTGGCATATCTATTCCCCCTCTTCCATTAACCAAGCACAAGTACAAGACTAGGACCTCATCTCATACTTTTCTCTTTGCACCACTAAAGTTTGGACTTTATTCCCTCAAGCCAAAGAACAAGTGCATGTTGTGGAGCAATTAACCTCGAAGCTATGTTTGCTACTAGAGTCTCTCCCCCACTAAAGGAGATTGATGTCCTCATCAATGCCTACGCTTCATTTTATTGGAATGTCTAGCCTTAGTTTCTTCAAAGTGCTTCACCAATTCATTGGTGTTCACCATGTCTCTTGCCGCCACCCAAGCGGTTTCTTTTTCATGGTATCCTCACCATTTCACCAAGTATTCTTTTGTGCTTTTTCTTTCCTTTTCACTTGGGCTTCCTACACTTGAGGATGCCCTCTTACCTCATGTTCCAAATGGCCTCCACAAGGTCGGGAGGTGGCCTAATCACTTGCTTGTGATCGGGCCACAAGTTGTCGTCCTAAAATGACTTTCGTAATGAGACATGAAATGTCGGATGCACTTTGATCTCCGGCGGTAATTCCAACTTATATATGTCCTTGACCACTTGTTCCACAATGGGAAACGGAGCTCCAATTTTGGACATGAGCTTTGGAGTGAGGCCTTCCGGCTAAGTCAAGTTGTTCACATTTAACAACGCCTTTTGGCCCACCTCATACTCCACTTCGCGTCTTCCGGCATTGACTTGCACTCCGTAGCACCTTCGGGCTTTCTCCACCAACAACTTGGTCATCTCCAAGGCTTGTTCATGCTTCTTGGCCAAGTCCTCACCATCTTGGTTGAACTCTAGTGTTGAATGTGCCCCCTCGAGAGCTAGGTTAATAGGTTGGAGCGCATCCACTCCATAAGCCACCACCAAAGACCACCCCTTGGTAGCCAAGTGCGTGGCTACATTGCAATTACACTCCGCTCGACCCACATAGTCCGCCCAATCTCCTTGGTCCGCCCCCACCAAGTTCCTCAAGTATTGCTTCAAGACTCCATTCACACGCTCCGATTTCCCATTCATTTGGGAATGCAAGGTCGTGCTAAACCTTAGTTTCATTCCGACCTCCTTAGAGAAATGCATTGAAAATGCACTTGTGAACTTTGGATCTTGATCCCACACAATCACTCTTGGCAACCCGTGGTGCCTCAACCATCCTTTGAGAAAAGGCTATGCGGTCTCCAACGCGGTGGCGGTTCCCATAGTCGGCACCATGTGTGCCCACTTGGCAAATCGCTCTACCATCAACAAGATGGCATCATACCCATGTGACTCCGGCAAACTTGTGATCAAGTCCATGCATATACCATGCCATGGCGCCAACGGGATAGGCAACGGTTGCAAGAAGCCGCCTTGCTTTTGGTAAGAGGCTCGGTTCACTTGGCACTTTGATTCAAGCCTTCACAAAGTGGGCTATATCTTCCTTTATGCACCGCCAATGGTACCTCTTTGACACCATTCTATGGCGGCTTTTTCTTTCTCCTCTATGGCCGGCAATAGGACTATCATATTCCTCCTTCAAAACCGATAGCCTCAACTTGCCTTGTGGCACATATACCCGACTTTGTTTGCACTTGAACAATCCGTCCACCACCTTAACCTCTTTGAGCACCTTGCTCTTGCGAAGCTCACCTAAAAGTTTTTGTGCTTTGGGGTAGTAAATTTACCCCTCCCGTATCTTGCATCACAAGTTTCCTTTGCCGGCACACATTAGCCACAAGGTTTGGATGGTTCTCATTGCTTGGAACTCTTCCGGTCTACTTCGCGCATCCGGCACCACATTTCTACGGTCCGGTTTGTGGATCAAATCCACGTTCATAAGCGCCAAACTATCATGCTTCCGCAATGACTTGGCGTTCACTTACGCTTGTATGTCAAAATACTTTTAGGACACATTGTCCTTGTAGACCTTTACTTTGTGCGACCCCAACTAGTGTCGCCACATCTTCAAGCAATACACTACGCAAAGAAGTTCTTTGTCATGAGTTGGTTGTCTTCTTTGACAACCATCGAGCTACATGCTCGCATATGCAATGGCCATCCATTTTACATCAACAATCCGCCATTGGCAAAGGCACTCACCCCCGTATGCACCTCAAAAGGTTTGTCAAGCTCCTCGAACTTGAGCACGGGCATCTAAGAACACTTGCTCTCAAGCTCCCCAAAGACTTGGTGACAAGGCTCATCCCACTCTTGGGATAGCCATTTCTTCCACAAATCGGATAAGGTTGGATAACCATCAAGCTTAATGCTCTCATATGCAATGGCCATCCATCTTACATTAACCATCCGCCAATGGAAAAGTCACTCGCCCCCCCCCCGTATGCACCTCAAAAGGTTTGTCAAGCTCCGCGAACTTGAACACGGGTGGCAAAGACAACTTTGTATTAAGCTCTCCAAAGACTTTGGGGCAAGGCTCATCCCATTCTTCAGATAGCCATTTCTTTTACAAGTCGCACAAGGTTTGACAACCTTTAAGCTTAATGCTCCCATATGCAATGGGCATCCATCTTGGATCAACATCCGCCAATGGTAAAGTCACTCGCCACCGTATGCACCTCAAAAGGTATGTCAAATTTCGCAAACTTAAGCAAGGGCGGCGAAGAGAACTTGTTTTTGAACTCCCCAAATTCTTGGTGACAAGGCTTATCCCACTTTTGGGATAGCCATTTTCCTCAATAAGTTGAATAAGGTCCTAGCAACCTTAGAAAACTCTCAAATGAAGTGGTGGTACTAATTGGCTAGGCCAACAAATGACCTAAGCCCTTTTTGAATCAAGGGCCAATTCTCCTTTTGGATTGCCTTGACATTCTTCATGTTCGTCCACCAACTTCCTTTGTCACCACATACCTCAAGAACTCAATCTCTCGTTGAGCAAAGTTATTTTTCACTCCTTGGCGGTAATTTTTTTTTGGGCAACACATTGGTGAATACATCCTTGTATCTCACCAATATCACACCAATGTTGTTTGGGGGAGGGCCATCTTTCCTAGCCTCCCCATATGTTCCTTGGAGTTGCTCCAATTGAACCACGACCATTATTTTTTTATTTTTTTATTTTTTTCATTCGGTCCATTAAGACCAAATTCAACTTAGGTCCTCCTACCATAGGAGTCCTTGTTAATTTGAACTTGAATTCTTTGCCATTATGACACATCATAATGCACCGCAAGCACACCGGCTTGCACCTCACATCTATCATGTGAGTTTCAAAGAAGGTGGCCTTCACAATGACATGCATTTCATCTATTTCACTTGGTGTGAAATTTTGACAAAAATCCAATGTCCCACATTGAAAGGTTACATGCATCGCGGCCTCCTTTGTCTCATGCGGTTGTTCTTTCCAAACCGCACCTTGGGGGGCTTGCCCGCTCTATCAATCGGCAAGTCCCAACTCCCTTGTGAGTTTTGGGCTCAAGAAGGCATGGCTTGCCTTTTTGTTAACCCATTAGACGTTTGTCCCATTCATTTGAGCCTCAAGGTATAAAATAGTTGGCCTTGGCTTAAGGCTACTAGCCTTGGCCACAAAGCCATCGTCTAACATTTGGTCCTCGGCAACACCATGAGTTTGGCTTGGTCCGCAAGGCCAACTTTTAACATTCCGTCCGTGGCACAAATATGATCTAGCTTGGTACCACCAAGCCACCTTCTCACATTCCGTCCGCGGCATGAGCTAGCATGATTTGCCTTGGTATAATGGGCCAAACTACTTGCGCTCATTTCCTTGGGACCTCTTTCGGCTAAACCCACTTTGTGGTGATGTGCCGCCCAACTTCTTCTTAGGACCATTGGCTTCAATGCTCTTCAAATCTTTATGATTCGCACTACGTCCTCAAGAAGCTTTGGGGTCTTGAACATGGTTTTCACCACCCGGTTTTGAAACCCACCTAAAACGATGCATTTCTTAGAAAGCTCGTCCATCCTAGATGTACCATTCATTTGGGTGTAAAATTCGCACATATACGCCTTAAGAGACCCCGCGTGCCTCATGTGCCCCAAGTTCATTTCAACATCACCACCTTCTAAGCATTTCGAATTGGAATTTCAATCCAATATTAATGCCCTCCAAGGTTTTGGGTGCATTCGGTATTCTAGCCCCCGAATACTTTTCGAGGTTTGCGGGAGCCTTTTCAAAGCACTCCTCCATTTTCCTCACCGAATCCACCCTCATCCCCACCATTGTCATTAGAATCAATGGTATGGTCAAAATCCACTTGCACATGATCCTTGTTCCAATTTGAGCCTCACAACCTTTTGGAAACCCCGGGCTCACCATCATAACCCGCATTTCTGATAGCCATGTCTACCTCAAAGTGCTAGCTCAAAAATTGGAACCCTGCTCTGATACCACGTGTCGCAACCCTTGCTAGGTCCCTTAACAATCTTGCCAATTTTCGTTTCTAGCAAAGGTTACGAGCGCTAACCCTTCGCATTCCGCCATGCTAATGGATAGCTCCTCTTACCCCGGACCAATAGTTCATAGGAGGGAACCAACCCTCCTACTTTGCTTTCGGGACTCACCCCTTAATCGGTAACCCATTTCCCCAATGTGGACTTCCATCCATGGAAGTCCAATCCTATGTTGATCATCGCGTTGTCGGAGCAACACTACAACAACCCGAAGCATACTAGGCAACTATGGCCTCACAATAGGCCAAAGCCCATGGAGGCCTTGCCGTTCGGCCTCGGGTGGGTGAGGCCACACCACCTCACCCATATAAGCCTCTAGGACTCTACACGGAGCCCCTACCCCACCGCCAACCAACCTCTTGTCTCTCTACCAAGAGTTGGGGCCAAGTGGACATTTTCCCTTAGCTGCTGGGCCTAGAACCCCCCCAGCAGCTTCAGACCATCATAACTTCCTTGTATGATGTCTGATCATAACAACCAACCACTCCATCCTCATCTACGCTTCACGTAGATGCCGATGGACTCCTCGCTTGCCCCATTCGGGCAAGTCTTGAGGAAGTTATGCCTGTTTGAACCTTGGCAGTCCCGGGAATCACTCCCAGGCACTGCTGTACCAGGGCGCTGTCCCGGGACAGCGCCCCACTCAAATGGCCATAACTCCTAGCTCCCACCTCCGCTTGAGGTGATCTTGAGCATTCTAGAATCACCACGCCATGAGCTACGCATAGCTCATGGCCTTACCCTCATGCCTCCTAGTCTCCGTGGGTGGGAGGCGTTCCCAACGCCCGGGGCCCTCACCCACACTAGGATCACTTGGGCCCTTTCACCAACGGCGCCACAAGTCCCGGGTGTCACTCCGGGGTCCCCCTTGTGCCCATGGTATTTCGGGCACTCCTCATGGAGAGGTGCGCGACAGAGGGTTGGTTCCCTCCTATGAACTATTGGTCCGGGGTAAGAGGAGCTATCCATTAGCATGGCGGAATGCGAAGGGTTAGCGACTCGTAACCTTTGCTAGAATTGAAAATTGGCAAGATTATTAAGGGACCTAGCAAGGGTTGCGACACAAACTCATCATGGAGGGAGGTCTCTTGAGTCAATCTACTTCCTAGAATTCCTCTCAGCCTAGCAATACATTGGGATATGATATATGTGTCCATTTCTGGACCTCTTGTGAAGCAATAATTGATTGATATAATAAAGATATAATTTCAATGATTATGTTTATTCCATTCAAAGTATCGTATTACAATGTATCATTTGTCTATCAACTCTATTTTCGTTTAGCATACTTCTTGGATGATTCCGAGGAAGGTGGACCCGGTCGAAGCAAATCCATATAAGAAACTGTCTTATCTCTCTTTCGATCCTTCAGCGGAAGATGATGCAGCGGCAAGGCTCTCATCCGTTCGCGAAATGAAATAGACTTTGAAGATTCCCCTTCCACCTTCACCTCCTCCTCCGTTTCGTTCGATTTGTCTTCATCCAAATCAGCGTCCTTCTCGGGCACATCTTCCTGCTTTTTTTTTTTTTTCTCACGTTGTTTTTGCTCCTCCCGCGTCCTCCACCTCCATGCTTGTGTAGACTGCGAAAATGGAATCAGGTCGTAGTCATCACTACTTCGATTTCCAGCAGCAAACGAAAATTCCGGCGATAAATTAACCGGAATATGAGGATCTCCTAGACTTCTTGTCGCAACCCTTGCTAGCCCCCCCTTGACCATCTTGCCAATTTTCAATTCTAGCAAAGGTTACGAGCGCTAACCATTCGCATTCCGCCATGCTAATGGTTAGCTCCTCCTACCCCGGACCTTATAGTTCATAGGAGGGAACCAACCCTCCTACTTTGCTTTCGGGACTCACCCCTTAACCGGTAACTCATTTCTTGGATGTGGACTTCCATCCATGGAAGTCCAATCCTATGTTGATCATCGCGTTGCCGGAGCAACACTACAACAACCCGAACCATACTAGGCAACTATGGCCTCACATTGGGCCAATGCCCATGGAGGCCGTGCCGTTCGTGTCGCGCACCTCTCCATGAGGAGTGGCCGAAACACCATGGGCACAAGGGGGACCCGGAGTGACACCCGGGACTTGTGGCGCCATTGGTGAGAGGGCCCAAGTGATCCTAGTGTGGGTGAGGGCCCCGGGCGTTGGGAACGCCTCCCACCCACTGAGACTAGGAAGCATGAGGGTAAGGCCATGAGCTATGCGTAGCTCATGGCGTGGTGATTCTAGAATGCTCAAGATCACCTCAATCGGAGGTGTGAGCTAGGAGTTATGGCCATTTGAGTGGGGTGCTGTCCTGGGACAGCGCCCAGGTACAGCAGTGCCTGGGAGTGATTCCCGGGACTGCCAAGGTTCAAACAGGCATAACTTCCTCAAGACTTGCCCGAATGGGGCAAGCGAGGAGTCCATCGGCATCTACGTGAAGCGTAGATGAGGATGGAGTGGTTGGTTGTGATGATCAGACATCATACAAGGAAGTTATGATGGTCTGAAGCTGCTGGGGGGGGTTCTAGGCCCAGTAGCTAAGGGAAAATGTCCACTTGGCCCCAACTCTTGGTAGAGAGACAAGAGGTTGGTTGGCGGTGGGGTAGGGGCTCCGTGTAGAGTCCTAGAGGCTTATATGGGTGAGGTGGTGTGGCCTCACCCACCCGAGGCCGAACGGCACGGCCTCCATGGGCATTGGCCCATTGTGGGGCCATAGTTGCCTAGTATGGTTCGGGTTGTTGTAGTGTTGCTCCGGCAACGCGATGATCAACATAGGATTGGACTTCCATGGATGGAAGTCCACATTGGGGAAATGGGTTACCGATTAAGGGGTGAGTCCTGAAAGCAAAGTAGGAGGGTTGGTTCCCTCCTATGAACTATTGGTCCGGGGTAAGAGGAGCTATCCATTAGCATGGCGGAATGCGAAGGGTTAGCGCTCGTAACCTTTGCTAGAAACGAAAATTGGCAAGATTATTAAGGGACCTAGCAAGGGTTGCGACATTTGGTATCAGAGCAGGGTTCCAATATTTGAGCTAGCACTTTGAGGTGGATATGGCTATCAAAAATGCGGGTTATGATGGTGAGCCCGGGGTTTCCAAAAGGTTGTGAGGCTCAAATTGGAACAAGGATCATGTGCAAGTGGATTGTGACCATACCATTGATTCTAATGACAATGGTGGGCATGAGGGTGGATTCGGTGAGGAAAAGGGAGGAGTGCTTTGAAAGGGCTCCCGCAAACCTCGAAAAGTATTCGGGGGCTAGAATACCGAATGCATCCGAAAGCTTGGACGGTGGTAATGTTGGATTGAAATTCCAATCCAAATTGCTTAGAATGTGGTGAAGTTGGAATGGGTGGAAATGCGGCACTCAAGGCTTTTAGGCCTATGTCTGCAATTTAACCACCATAATGAATGGCATAACTAAAATTGACTAGTTGGCTAAGAAACACATCGTTTTAGATGGGGTTTCAAAAGTGGGTGGTGAATATCATGTTCAACTCCCCAAAGCTTCTTGAGGACGTATCGGGAATCTTTAAGATTTGAAGAACATTGAAGCCGATGGTCCCGAAATGAAGTTGGGCGGCGCATCACCACAAAGTGGGTTTTAGCCGATATTGGTCCCAAGGAAATGAGCGCAAGTAGTTTGGCCCATTCTACCAAGGCAAATCATGCTAGCTCGTGCCGTGGATGAAATGTGAGAAGGTGGTTTGGTGGTACCAAGCTAGATCATATTTGTGCCACGGACGGAGTGTTAAAAGTTGGCCTTGCGGACCAAGCCAAACTCATGGTGTTGCCGAGGACCAAATGTTAGACGATGGCTTTGTGGCCAAGGCTAGTAGCCTTAAGCCAAGGCCAACTATTTTATATCTTGAGGCTCAAATGAATGGGACAAACATCTAATGGGTTGACAAAGAGGCAAGCCATGCCTTCTTGAGCCCAAAACTCATAAGGGAGTTGGGGCTTGCCGATTGGTAGACCCGGCAAGCCCACCAAGGTGCGGTTTGGAAAGGGCAAACCGCATGAGACAAAGGAGGCCGCAATGCATGTAACCTTTCAACGTGGGACATTGGATTTTTGTCAAAATTTCACACCAAGTGAAATAGATAAAATGCATGTCATTGTGAAGGCCGCCTTCTTTGAAACTCACATGATAGATGTGAGGTGCAAGCCGGTGTGCTTGCGGTGCATTATGATGTGTCATAATGGCAAAGAATTGAAGTTCAAATTAACAATGACTCCTATGGTAGGAGGACCTAAGTTGAATTTGGTCTTAATGGACCGAATTAAAAAAAAAAAAACAAAACATAATGGTCGTGGTTCAATTGGAGCAACTCCAAGGAACGTATGGGGAGGCTAGGAAAGATGGGCCTCCCCCAAACAACATTGGTGTGATGTTGGTGAAATACAAGGATGTATTCACCAATGTGTTGCCCAAAAAAAAATTACCGCCAAGAAGTGAAAAATAACTTTGCTCAACGAGAGATTGAGCTCTTGAGGTATGTTGTCGCGCACCTCTCCATGAGGAGTGCCCGAAACACCATGGGCACAAGGGGGACCCCGGAGTGACACCCGGGACTTGTGGCGCCATTGGTGAGAGGGCCCAAGTGATCCTAGTGTGGGTGAGGGCCCCGGGCGTTGGGAACGCCTCCCACCCACAGAGACTAGGACGCATGAGGGTAAGGCCATGAGCTATGCGTAGCTCATGGCGTGGTGATTCTAGAATGCTCAAGATCACCTCAATCGGAGGTGTGAGCTAGGAGTTATGGCCATTTGAGTGGGGCGCTGTCCCGGGACAGCGCCCTGGTACAGCAGTGCCTGGGAGGGATTCCCGGGACTGCCAAGGTTCAAACAGGCATAACTTCCTCAATACTTGCCCGAATGGGGCAAGTGAGGAGTCCATCGGCATCTACGTGAAGCGTAGATGAGGATGGAGTGGTTGGTTGTTATGATCAGACATCATACAAGGAAGTTATGATGGTCTGAAGCTGCTGGGGGGGTTCTAGGCCCAGCAGCTAAAGGAAAATGTCCACTTGGCCCCAACTCTTGGTAGAGAGACAAGAGGTTGGTTGACGGTGGGGTAGGGGCCCCGCGTGAAGTCCTAGAGGCTTATATGGGTGAGGTGGTGTGGCCTCACCCACCCGAGGCCGAACGGCACGGCCTCCATGGGCATTGGCCCATTGTGAGGCCATAGTTGCCTAGTATGGTTCGGGTTGTTGTAGTGTTGCTCCGGCAACGCGATGATCAACATAGGATTGGACTTCCATGGATGGAAGTCCACATTGGGGAAATGGGTTACCGATTAAGGGGTGAGTCCCGAAAGCAAAGTAGGAGGGTTGGTTCCCTCCTATGAACTATTGGTCCGGGGTAAGAGGAGCTATCCATTAGCATGGCGGAATGCGAATGGTTAGCGCTCGTAACCTTTGCTAGAAACGAAAATTGGCAAGATGGTCAAGGAGGGCTAGCAAGGGTTGCGACACGTGGTATCAGAGCAGGGTTCCAAATTTTGAGCTCGCACTTTGAGGGAAACATGGCTATCAAAAAATGCAGGTTGTGATGGTGAGCCCGTGGTTTCCAAAAGGTTGTGAGGCTTAAATTGGAACAAGGATCATGTGCAAGTGGAGTTTGACCATACCATTGGTTCTAATGACAATGGTGGGCACTAAGGTGGATTCGGTAAGGAAAATGAAGGAGTGCTTTGAAAAGGGCTCCCACAAACCTCCAAAAGTATTTGGGGCCTAGAATACCGAATGCACCTTAAACCTTGGAGGGTATTAATTTTGGATTGAAATTCCAATTTGAAATGCTTAAAAGGTGGTGATGTTGGAATTGGTGCAAATGAGGCACCCGGGGCCTCTTAAGGCCTATGTGCGCTATTCAAACGCACAAGTGAAGGATACACCTAAAATGGACGACCTTGTGAGACATGCATCGTTTTAGGTGGGAATTCAAAAGCGGGTGGTGAATTCCATGTCCGAGTCCCCAAAGCTTCTTGAGGACGTATCGGGAATCTTTAAGATTTGAAGAACATTGAAGTCGATGGTCCTAAAAAGAAATTCGACGGCGTACCACCATGAAGTGGGTTTAGCCGAAAGAGGTCTCAAGGAAATGGGCATAAGTAGTGTGGCCGTTATACCAAGGCAAATCATGCTCGTTTCGCGGACACAATGTGGAAGGTGGCTTTGTGGTACCAAGCCAAATCATATTTGTGCCGTATGCGGAATGTTAGAAGTTGGTTTTATGCTACTAATCCATATAATGTTTGGGCCGCGGACGGAATGTTACAATGTGAATTGGTGGTACCAAGCTAGAACATATTTGTGCCGCGGACGGGATGTTAAAAGTTGGCTTTGCGGACCAAGCCAAAACATATTGTTGCCGTGGACCGAATGTTAGACTATGGCATTGTGGCCAAGGCTAATAGCCTTAAGCCAAGGCCAAGTCTTTTATACCTTGAGGCTCAAGTAATCGGAGATATGTCTCATGAGTTGACAAAGAGGCAATGGACTCTTTCATGACCCCAAAGCTCACAAGGGAGTTGGGGTTTGCCGATTGGTAGAGTGGTGAAGCCCACCAAGGTGCGGTTTGGAAAGGGCGAACCGCATGAGACAAAGGAGGCCGCGATGCATGTAACCTTTCAATGTGGGACATTGGAATTTTGTCAAAATTTCACACCATGTGAAATAGATGAAATGCATGTCATTGTGAAGGCCGCCTTCTTTGAAACTCACATGATAGATGTGAGGTGCAAGCCGGTGTGCTTGCCGTGCATTATGATGTGTCATAATGGCAAAGAATTGAGGTTCAAATTGACAAGGACTCCTATGGTAGGAGGACCCAAGTTGAATTTGGTCTTAATGGACCAAATGAAAAATGGTAAACATAATGGTCATGGTTCAATTGAAGCAACTCCAAGGAACTCATGGGGAGGCTAGGAAAGATGGGCCTCCCCCAAACCATACTTGTGGGATGTTGGTGAGATACAAGGATGTATTCACCAATGTGTTGCTCAAAATGTTACCGCCAAGAAGTGAATTGCAACTTTGCTCAAGAAGAAATTGAGTTCTTGAGGCATGTGGTGACAAAGGAAGTTGGTGGACGAACATGAAGAATGTGAAGGCAATCCAAAAGGAGAATTGGCCCTTGATTCAAAAGGGCTTAGGTCATTTGTTGGCCTAGCCAATTAGTACCACAACTTCATTCGAGAGTTTTCTAAGGTTGCTAGGACCTTATTCAACTTATTGAGGAAAATGGCTATCCCAAGAGTGGGATGAGCCTTGTCACCAAGCCCTTGGAAAGCTCAAGAGCAAGTTCTCTTCACAAGATGTGGTTAAGTTTCCGAGTTTTCATAAGCATTTTGAGGTGCACATGGAGACGAAGGACTTTATCATTGGCGGATGTTGATCCAAGATGGATGACCATTGCTTATGAGAGCATTAAGCTCCATGGTTGTCGAACCTTGTCCGGCTTGTGCAAGAAATGGCTATCCCAAGAGTGGGATGAGCCGTGCCACCAAGCCATTGAGGAGCTTAAGACGAAGTTCTCTTCGCCGCCCGTGCTCAAGTTCGCGGAGTTTGACATACCTTTTGAGGTGCATATGGGGGCGAAAGACTTTATTTGGCGGATGTGGATGTAAAAAAAAAAAAAATGGCCATTGCACATGGGAGCATGAAGCTCGATGGTTGTAAGACCTTGTCCGACTTGTGAAAGAAATGGCTATCCCAAGAGTGGGACTAGCCTTGTCACCAAGTCTTTGGGGAGCTTAAGAGCAAGTTTTCTTCACCGCCCGTGCTCAAGTTCATGGAGTTTGACAAACCTTTTGAGGTGCATACGGGGGCGAGTAACTTTGCCAATGATGGATTGTTAATGTAAGATGGATGGCCTTTGCATATGGGGGCTTGAGGCTCGATGGTTGTCAAAGAAGACAACCAACTCATGACAAAGAACTTCTTTGCCGTAGTGCATTGCTTGAAGATGTGGCGACATTATTTGGGGTCGCACAAAGCAAAGGTCTACATGGACAATGTGTCCTAAAAGTATTTTAACGTATACAAGCACAAGTGAGCGCCAAGTCATTGCGGTGGCATGATAGTTTGGCGCTTATGAAGGTGGATTTGGTCCACAAACCGGACCATGGAAATGTGGTGCCGGATGCGCTAAGTAGACCGGATGAGTTCCAAGTAATGAGAACCATCCAAACCTTGTGGCTAATGTGTGCCGGCAAAGGAAACTTGTGATGCAAGATACGGGAGGGGTAAATTAACTACCCCGAGGCACAAAAGCTTTTAGGTGAGCTTCGCAAGAGCAAGGTGCTCAAAGAGGTTAAGTTGGTGGACGGATTGTTCAAGTGTAAGCAAAGTCGGGTGTATGTGCCTCAAGGCAAGTTGAGGCTATCGGTTTTGAAGGAAAAATGTGATAGTCCTATTGCCAGCCATAGAGGAGAAAGAAAAAACCGCCATAGAATGGTGTCATGGAGGTACCATTGGCGGTGCATAAAGGAGGATATAACCCACTTTGTGAAGGCGTGAATAAAGTGCCAAGTGAACCGAGCCTCTTACCAAAAGCAAGGCGGTTTCTTGCAACCGTTGCCTATCCCGTCGGCGCCATGGCATACTATGTGCATGGATTCGATCACAAGTTTGCCGGAGACACATGGGTATGATACCATCTTGTTGATGGTAGAGCGGTTTGCCAAGTTGGCACACATGGTGCCGATTGTGGGAACCTCCACCGCGTTGGAGACCGCATAGCCTTTTCTCAAATGATGGTTGAGGCACCACGGGTTGCCAAAAGTGATTGTGTGGGATCAAGATCCAAATTTCACAAGTGCATTTTCAATGCATTTCTCTAAGGAGGTCGGAATGAAACTAAAGTTTAGCACGGCCTTGCATTCCCAAATGGATGGGAAAACGGAACGTGTGAATGGAGTCTTGAAGCAATACTTGAGGAACTTGGTGGGGGCGGACCAAGGAGATTGGGTGGACTATGTGGGTCGAGCGGAGTGTAATTGCAATATAGCCACGCACTTGACTACCAAGGGGTGGTCTTTCGTGGTGGCTTATGGAGTGGATGCGCTCCAACCTATTAACCTAGCTCTCGAGGGGGCACATTGAACACTAGAGTTTAACCAAGATGGTGAGGATTTGGCCAAGGATGGTAAACAAGTCTTGGAGATGACCAAGTTGTTGGTGGAGAAAGCCCGAAGGTGCTACGGAGTGCAAGTCAATGCCGGAAGACGCGAAGTGGAGAATGAGGTGGGCCAGAAGGTGTTGTTGAATGTGAACAACTTCACCTAGCCGGAAGGCCTCACTCCAAAGTTCATGTCCAAAATTGGAGCTCCGTTTTCCATTGTGGAACAAGTGTTCAAGGACATATATAAGTTGGAATTACCGCCCAAGATCAAAGTGCATCCCACATTTCATGTCTCATTCCTAAAACGATTTAAGGACGACACCTTGTGGCCCGATCACAAACAAGTGATTAGGCCACCTCCCCACCTTGTGGACGTCATTTGGAACATGAGGTAGGAGGGCATCCTCAAGTGTAGGAAGCCCAAGTAAAAATGAAAGAAAATGTACAAAGAAGTACTTGGTGAAATGGTGAGGATACCATGAGAAAGAAGCCGTTTGGGTAGCGGCAAGAGACATGATGAACGGCAAGGAATTGGTAAAGCACTTTGAAGAAACTAAGGCTAGACACTCCAATGAAATGAAGCGTAGGCATTGATGAGGACATCAATCTCCTTTAGTGGGGGAGAGACGCTAGTAGCACACTTAGCTTCGAGGCTAATTACTCCACAGCATGTATTTGTTCTTTGGCTTGAAGGAATAAAGTCCAAACTTTAGTGGTGCAAAGAGAAAAGTATGAGATGAGGTCCTAGTCTTGTACTTGTGCTTGGTTAATGGAAGAGGGGGAATAGACATGCCAAACTAGGTTGGGTAAGCCGAGTAATTGGGGCCATGGCTTGGAGGGGCCTTGGATAAAACCAAGAAACTTCTTAGTTGTGGGCTTGTCCGGGCGGGGACAAGGTGATGGCGCGTGCTCATAAAAGTGCTACCCGCGAGCTAACGAGAGTTGGCGCATGGGAGTCATGAACCCATGTCTCGAAAGAGCAAAGTGGGAACCGAGTCGGGCGGGACTTGGCATCACCCCCGTGCGATCGAGGCGTGGCTTAACAATGGAAAGCCATCTCGGAGTTGCAACCGAGACAACTTAGTGGAAGCGTTGAGGTCTCGCCTAGATGTGTCATGTTAGGCTAGTGGAGCCTAACGGGGGAGGCCCCAAAGGAGGGGCAACCCAAGTGAGTCTCAAAGTAGGTGGGTCTATTGTAGGTTAGGTCCTTGGAGGAGTTCCAAGGTCGCTAACGGACCACCTAGTAACGACACCTTTGGGACTATGCCAAATTTGAAGATGCATTGTGGGGGTCGCGCCCTAAGGTAAACACAATGCCGCACCATAGAGGATGGCAACTTGAGAATTGGTGTGCCGACTACGAGTATAGTCGATGAGGGCATCAACTCCGTTTGGTGGGGGTGAGTGTCGCGCACCTCTCCATGAGGAGTGCCCGAAACACCATGGGCACAAGGGGGACCCCGGAGTGACACCCGGGACTTGTGGCGCCATTGGTGAGAGGGCCCAAGTGATCCTAGTGTGGGTGAGGGCCCCGGGCGTTGGGAACGCCTCCCACCCACAGAGACTAGGACGCATGAGGGTAAGGCCATGAGCTATGCGTAGCTCATGGCGTGGTGATTCTAGAATGCTCAAGATCACCTCAATCGGAGGTGTGAGCTAGGAGTTATGGCCATTTGAGTGGGGCGCTGTCCCGGGACAGCGCCCTGGTACAGCAGTGCCTGGGAGGGATTCCCGGGACTGCCAAGGTTCAAACAGGCATAACTTCCTCAATACTTGCCCGAATGGGGCAAGTGAGGAGTCCATCGGCATCTACGTGAAGCGTAGATGAGGATGGAGTGGTTGGTTGTTATGATCAGACATCATACAAGGAAGTTATGATGGTCTGAAGCTGCTGGGGGGGTTCTAGGCCCAGCAGCTAAAGGAAAATGTCCACTTGGCCCCAACTCTTGGTAGAGAGACAAGAGGTTGGTTGACGGTGGGGTAGGGGCCCCGCGTGAAGTCCTAGAGGCTTATATGGGTGAGGTGGTGTGGCCTCACCCACCCGAGGCCGAACGGCACGGCCTCCATGGGCATTGGCCCATTGTGAGGCCATAGTTGCCTAGTATGGTTCGGGTTGTTGTAGTGTTGCTCCGGCAACGCGATGATCAACATAGGATTGGACTTCCATGGATGGAAGTCCACATTGGGGAAATGGGTTACCGATTAAGGGGTGAGTCCCGAAAGCAAAGTAGGAGGGTTGGTTCCCTCCTATGAACTATTGGTCCGGGGTAAGAGGAGCTATCCATTAGCATGGCGGAATGCGAATGGTTAGCGCTCGTAACCTTTGCTAGAAACGAAAATTGGCAAGATGGTCAAGGAGGGCTAGCAAGGGTTGCGACATATGTGGTGATAAATGAAGTTGGTGGACGAACATGAAGAATGTCAAGGCAATCCGAAAGGAGAATTGGCCCTTGATTCAAAAGGGCTTAGGTCATTTGTTGGCCTAGCCAATTAGTACTACAACTTCATTCGAGAGTTTTCTAAGGTTGCTAGGACCTTATTCAACTTATTGAGGAAAATGGCTATCCCAAGAGTGGGATGAGCCTTGTCACCAAGCCTTTGGAGGGTTCAAAAACAAGTTCTCTTCGCCGCCCGTGCTTAAGTTCGCGGACTTTGACAAACCTTTTGAGGTGCATACGGGGGCGAGTGACTTTACCATTGGCGGATGTTGATCCAAGATGGATGCCCATTGCATATGGGAGCATTAAGCTTAAAGGTTGTCAAACCTTGTGCGACTTGTGAAAGAAATGGCTATCTTAAGAGTGGGATGAGCCTTGCCCCCAAAGTCTTTGGGGAGCTTAATACAAAGTTGTCTTTGCCACCCGTGTTCAAGTTCGCGGAGCTTGACAAACCTTTTGAGGTGAATACGGGGTGGCGAGTGACTTTGCCATTGGCGGATGGTCAATGTAAGATGAATGGCCATTGCATATGAGAGCGTTAAGCTTGATGGTTATCCGACCTTATCCGACTTGTGAAAGAAATGGCTATCCCAAGAGTGGGATGAGCCTTGCCACCAAGTCTTTAGGGAGCTTGAGAGCAAGTGTTCTTAGACGCCCGTGCTCAAGTTCGCGGAGCTTGACAAACCTTTTAAGGTGCATACGGGGGTGATTAACTTTGCCAATGATGGATTGTTAATGTAACATGGATGGCCTTTGCATATGGGGGCTTGAGGCTCGATGGTTGTCAAAGAAGACAACCAACTCATGACAAAGAACTTCTTTGCCGTAGTGCATTGCTTGAAGATGTGGCGACATTATTTGGGGTCGCACAAAGCAAAGGTCTACATGGACAATGTGTCCTAAAAGTATTTTAACGTATACAAGCGCAAGTGAGCGCCAAGTCATTGCGGTGGCATGATAGTTTGGCGCTTATGAAGGTGGATTTGATCCACAAACCGGACCGTGGAAATGTGGTGCCGGATGCGCTAAGTAGACCGGATGAGTTCCAAGCAATGAGAACCATCCAAACCTTGTGGCTAATGTGTGCCGGCGAAGGAAACTTGTGATGCAAGATACGGGAGGGGTAAATTAACTACCCCGAGGCACAAAAGCTTTTAGGTGAGCTTCGCAAGAGCAAGGTGCTCAAAGAGGTTAAGTTGGTGGACGGATTGTTCAAGTGTAAACAAAGTCGGGTGTATGTGCCTCAAGGCAAGTTGAGGCTATCGGTTTTGAAGGAAAAATGTGATAGTCCTATTGCCGGCCATAGAGGAGAAAGAAAAAACCGCCATAGAATGGTGTCATGGAGGTACCATTGGCGGTGCATAAAGGAGGATATAACCCACTTTGTGAAGGCGTGAATAAAGTGCCAAGTGAACCGAGCCTCTTACCAAAAGCAAGGCGGTTTCTTGCAACCGTTGCCTATCCCGTCGGCGCCATGGCATAGTATGTGCATGGACTTGATCACAAGTTTGCCGGAGTCACATGGGTATGATGCCATCTTGTTGATGGTAGAGCGGTTTGCCAAGTGGGCACACATGGTGCCGATTGTGGGAACCGCCACCGCGTTGGAGACCGCATAGCCTTTTCTCAAAGGATGGTTGAGGCATCACGGGTTGCCACAAGTGATTGTGTGGGATCAAGATCCAAAGTTCACAAGTGCATTTTCAATGCATTTCTCTAGGAGGTCGTATTGAAACTAAGGTTTAGCACGACCTTGCATTCCCAAATGGATGGGAAAACAAAGCGTGTGAATGGAGTCTTGAAGCAATACTTGAGGAACTTGGTGGGGGCGGACCAAGGAGATTGGGCGGACTATGTGGGTCGAGCGGAGTGTAATTGCAATGTAGCCACGCAATTGGCTACCAAGGGGTGGTCTTTGGTGGTGGCTTATGGAGTGGATGCGCTCCAACCTATTAACCTAGCTCTCGAGGGGGCACATTCAACACTAGAGTTCAACCAAGATGGTGAGGACTTGGCCAAGAAGCGTGAACAAGTCTTGGAGATGACCAAGTTGTTGGTGGAGAAAGCCCGAAGGTGCTACGGAGTGCAAGTCAATGCCGGAAGACGCGAAGTGGAGTATGAGGTGGGCCGAAAAGGTGTTGTTGAATGTCGACAACTTCACGTTGCCCAAAGGCCTTACTCCAAAAGTTCATGTCCAAAATTGGAGCTTCGTTTTCCATTGTGGAATAAATGTTCAAGGACATGTATAAGTTGGAATTACCGCCGGAGATCAAAGTGCATCCGACATTTCATGTCTCATTACGAAAGTCATTTTAGGACGACACCTTGTGGCCCGAACACAAGCAAGTGATTAGGCCACGTCCCGACCTTGTGGAGGTCATTTGGAACATGAGGTAGGAGGGCATCCTCAAGTGTAGGAAGCCCAAGTGAAAAGGAAAGAAAAAGTACAAAGGAATACTTGGTGAAATGGTGAGGATACCATGAAAAAGAAACCGCTTGGGTGGCGGCAAGAGACATGGTGAACACCAATGAATAGGTGAAGCACTTTGAAGAAACTAAGGCTAAGGATTCCAATAAAATGAAGCGTAGGCATTGATGAGGACATCAATCTCCTTTAGTGGGGGAGAGACGCTAGTAGCACACTTAGCTTCGAGGTTAATTATGCCACAACATGCACTTGTTCTTTGGCTTGAGGGAATAAAGTCCAAACTTTAGTGGTGCAAAGAGAAAAGTATGAGATGAGGTCCTAGTCTTGTACTTGTGCTTGGTTAATGGAAGAGGGGGAATAGACATGCCAAACTAGGTTGGGTAAGCCGAGTAATTGGGGCCATGGCTTGGAGGGGCCTTGGATAAAACCAAGAAACTTCTTAGTTGTGGGCTTGTCCGGGCGGGGACAAGGTGATGGCGCGTGCTCATAAAAGTGCTACCCACGAGCTAATGAGAGTTGGCGCATGGGAGTCATGAACCCATGTCTCGAAAGAGCAAAGTGGGAACCGAGTCGGGCGGGACTTGGCATCACCCCCGTGCGATCGAGGCGTGGCTTAACAATGGAAAGCCATCTTGGAGTTGCAACCGAGACAACTTAGTGGAAGCGTTGAGGTCTCGCCTAGATGTGTCACGTTAGGCTAGTGGAGCCTAACGGGGGAGGCCCCAAAGGAGGGGCAACCCAAGTGAGTCCCAAAGTAGGTGGGTCTAGTATAGGTTAGGTCCTTGGATGAGAGATCCAAGGTCGCTAACGGACCACCTAGGAACGACACCTTTGGGACTATGCCAAATTTGAAGATGCATTGTGGGGGTCGCGCCCTAAGGTAAACACAATGCCGCACCATAGAGGATGGCAACTTGAGAATTGGTGTGCCGACTACGAGTATAGTCGATGAGGGCATCGACTCCGTTTGGTGGGGGTGAGTGTCGCGCACCTCTCCATGAGGAGTGGCCGAAACACCATGGGCACAAGGGGGACCCGGAGTGACACCCGGGACTTGTGGCGCCATTGGTGAGAGGGCCCAAGTGATCCTAGTGTGGGTGAGGGCCCCGGGCGTTGGGAACGCCTCCCACCCACTGAGACTAGGAAGCATGAGGGTAAGGCCATGAGCTATGCGTAGCTCATGGCGTGGTGATTCTAGAATGCTCAAGATCACCTCAATCGGAGGTGTGAGCTAGGAGTTATGGCCATTTGAGTGGGGTGCTGTCCTGGGACAGCGCCCAGGTACAGCAGTGCCTGGGAGTGATTCCCGGGACTGCCAAGGTTCAAACAGGCATAACTTCCTCAAGACTTGCCCGAATGGGGCAAGCGAGGAGTCCATCGGCATCTACGTGAAGCGTAGATGAGGATGGAGTGGTTGGTTGTGATGATCAGACATCATACAAGGAAGTTATGATGGTCTGAAGCTGCTGGGGGGGGTTCTAGGCCCAGTAGCTAAGGGAAAATGTCCACTTGGCCCCAACTCTTGGTAGAGAGACAAGAGGTTGGTTGGCGGTGGGGTAGGGGCTCCGTGTAGAGTCCTAGAGGCTTATATGGGTGAGGTGGTGTGGCCTCACCCACCCGAGGCCGAACGGCACGGCCTCCATGGGCATTGGCCCATTGTGGGGCCATAGTTGCCTAGTATGGTTCGGGTTGTTGTAGTGTTGCTCCGGCAACGCGATGATCAACATAGGATTGGACTTCCATGGATGGAAGTCCACATTGGGGAAATGGGTTACCGATTAAGGGGTGAGTCCTGAAAGCAAAGTAGGAGGGTTGGTTCCCTCCTATGAACTATTGGTCCGGGGTAAGAGGAGCTATCCATTAGCATGGCGGAATGCGAAGGGTTAGCGCTCGTAACCTTTGCTAGAAACGAAAATTGGCAAGATTATTAAGGGACCTAGCAAGGGTTGTGACAGTTCGGCCTCGGGTGGGTGAGGCCACACCACCTCACCCATATAAGCCTCTAGGACTTCACGCGGGGCCCCTACCCCACCGTCAACCAACCTCTTGTCTCTCTACCAAGAGTTGGGGCCAAGTGGACATTTTCCCTTAGCTGCTGGGCCTAGAACCCCCCCAGCAGCTTCAGACCATCATAACTTCCTTGTATGATGTCTGATCATAACAACCAACCACTCCATCTTCATCTACGCTTCACGTAGATGCCGATGGACTCCTCACTTGCCCCATTCGGGCAAGTCTTGAGGAAGTTATGCCTGTTTGAACCTTGGCAGTCCCAGGAATCACTCCCAGGCACTGCTGTACCAGGGCGCTGTCCCGGGACAGCACCCCACTCAAATGGCCATAACTCCTAGCTCACACCTCCGATTGAGGTGATCTTGAGCATTCTAGAATCACCACGCCATGAGCTACGCATAGCTCATGGCCTCACCCTCATGCCTCCTAGTCTTTGTGGGTGGGAGGCGTTCCCAACGCCCGGGGCCCTCACCCACACTAGGATCACTTGGGCCCTCTCACCAATGGCGCCACAAGTCCCGGGTGTCACTCCGGGGTCCCCCTTGTGCCCATGGTGTTTCGGGCACTCCTCATGGAGAGGTGCGCGACACTTCTAATTTCCTTATCCCATTTTAATCCAGCAAACATGTCTCTTTCATCACCCATTGTATGCAAGTGTATATACAATGATGTTGGGTATGAGTCCAATATATAATCTATTCGGCCACAAACGATAATTGCTAAAGTCCAAGCTATAGAGTAGACTCACATATAAGACAAAGAGAAAAGTGATGAATAAAAACGAAGGAAGTTGATTATTTTGATTCCTTTGTATTTTGATTGAGTCATTCTTCAATTATACCAATCTCAGAAAATCCATTTTCATTGATTTTTTCTTATAATCATCCATGGTTTTAACAATTCAACCACCTCGCGGTCTCCAAACTTAGTGACACCATTTCAATTTCAGGGCATTTTTGTTTATTTTATGATCTATAATTCCCACGGAAATAGGTCCAAGTTTTTACTAATTTTGGCAGATTCTGGAATATTCCAGGTATATTCTCGTCTATTTTTGAAACATTCCTATTTTTATCTGGAAGATTTGCTATTTTTATTTCATCTACGCTCTCCGCTCTCCGCTCTACGTTCTATGCTCACATATAAGTGTCGTCCCCTTGTCGCAACCCTTGCTAGTCCCCCTTGACCATCTTGGCAATTTTCATTTCCTAGCAAAGGTTACGAGTGCTAACCCTTCGCATACCGCCATGCAAATGGATAGCTCCTCTAACCCCGGACCAATAGTTCATAGGAGGGAACCAACCCTCCTACTTTGCTTTCGGGACTCACCCCTTAATCGGTAACCCATTTCCCCAATGTGGACTTCCATCCATGGAAGTCCAATCCTATGTTGATCATTGCGTTGCCGGAGCAACACTACAACAACCCGAACCATACTAGGCAACTATGGCCTCACAATGGGCCAATGCCCATGGAGGCCTTGCCGTTCGGCCTCGGGTGGGTGAGGCCACACCACCTCACCCATATAAGCCTCTAGGACTTCACGCGGGGCCCCTACCCCACCGTCAACCAACCTCTTGTCTCTCTACCAAGAGTTGGGGCCAAGTGGACATTTTCCTTTAGCTGCTGGGCCTAGAACCCACTAGCAGCTTCAGACCATCATAACTTCCTTGTATGATGTCTGATCATAACAACCAACCACTCCATCTTCATCTACGCTTCACGTAGATGCCGATGGACTCCTCGCTTGCCCCATTCGGGCAAGTCTTGAGGAAGTTATGCCTGTTTGAACCTTGGCAGTCCCGGGAATCACTCCCAGGCACTGCTGTACCAGGGCGCTGTCCCGGGACAGCGCCCCACTCAAATGGCCATAACTCCTAGCTCACACCTCCGATTGAGGTGTTCTTGAGCTTTCTAGAATCACCACGCCATGAGCTACGCATAGCTCATGGCCTTACCCTCATGCCTCCTAGTCTCAGTGGGTGGGAGGCGTTCCCAACGCCCGGGGCCCTCACCCACACTAGGATCACTTGGGCCCTCTCACCAACGGCGCCACAAGTCCCGGGTGTCACTCCGGGGTCCCCCTTGTGCCCATGGTGTTTCGGGCACTCCTCATGGACAGGTACGCGACACCCCTCCTCCAGCGCCTTGGTGTGCTTGATACCATGGATATGGTTCTCCAAGTTGGTGCGCAGGTTCTTCTTCGATGGGCACAACACAAACATGTCGCCACAAACAGTGCAACGCACTTTGTACCAGAAACTCTTCATGATTTCGGACTTTGTGTCACCCACTACAACGAAGGTAACAGCAATAGCACTAACGCCATCATTCACAGACTGCAGAATTCCAAGCCCTTCTTGAACTGCTGCCTTATGATCTGATGCAGTTAATACCATGGCTCTACCACTCTTGTCCTGCGGATGATCATCGTAACTAACACCTTTCCTTCTGCACCAAACTTTGGCATGGATTGTGGAGACAATGTGGGAAACTTTGAAGTTATTAATTAGATTATGGATAGCAGCCTTCGAATGGTCTCCAGACTGTCCACCAAACTCCTTCTTGCATTCCCCACAATGAAGCTTCACTACAGACACTTCCCCATCATCCCATGAGCGCAAATGCCACAAGTTGTCTTGCAAATTAAGATCTGCTAACTCCTTCCTCAATTTAGAGGCAGCCCTAACATATTTGTCTTGAACCTCCTTTGATAGCAACACTGACTTGAAATCGTGCCCAGAAAATTGGTCAACATAATCTAAGATTGTAGTAACCCTAGATGAGGGGTCAGCCTCACCTGAATCAATGGGATGAAAATCAGGTGAATGGTTAACCTCCTCTGTTGCAGCAACCTCTTCTGGAACATCGCCGCCCACGTGTAGACGCATGCGCTTCGCTCGGTCATGTTCGTCACCATGCCGAGCTTGGATCACGTACACCGAATCGCCAACAGTGTCCACACCCTCCATCCTTGTCTTGATTCGGCATTGCTCTTCGAAGTCCCAAAAGTCGAAACCCCACTCCACACACTTCGCTTCTTCAAGGCGCACTCTGAATGAAGAGTAAAGCTCATGTGGTTGGCATGCAACTCTACCAATCATCTCGATTGTGTTTACCTCATCCTCTAGCGCAAACAACCTGACCTTGTAGACTGCCATAGCCACAAACAAACTAAAGCACCCAACACGTCCAACACGACGCAACAAACAGTCCAACACGAGGCACATGGAATTGTCTGCAACATCGAAATTGCGAAACCCTAAGAAACTGACAGTAAACCCATAGAAAGTGTGCAAAGTTAGCTCATGATGTGCTACCACAACGTTAGGGTTACGCAACCTATCACCATCCGCGTGCCTCTAATCTACACCACCCACGACGTTTGATCGTAGGGTCCACAATTGATCTCAGGCAATGCCCTCACTGTCTGATACACGTGTGGGCGCCATAGGTTGCTAGGCCTTTTTTTATTTTAAAGGTACCCTACTTTATTTTTAAAATATCTAGTAATACACGCACTATACCCACACCCTTAGTTTGTTGTAACCCATGTAACATCATTATTGTGACCCTATTCTTAAGGAAATATTTTGCAAATAATTTGCTCCATTGTTTTTATGAAACCCTATCTTTGGACTCACCTATATTTCTAATACCAAGGTTAGTGCCCCCCCCCCCCCCGAGACAGGATGCTTTGTGATAGACAATACCACTTCGAGATAGAATCGAAGGCTTTGCTCACAGAGAAAATAGCAAAGGATTATACAAGTTACAGGCTGACTCTTTCAACCCGGGACCCGAAGTAAACTCACTTCACCTACGCTCCCAAGCTGTGCTATGGCACAAAAAACTTGGTCATTTTCATGCAAGAGGCATGCAGAAAATGATCACCTCTGAAGCAGTAATAGGCTTACCCTACATTCAGGGTTCCAAAGCAGACGTGCACCGGTTGTCAGCTTGGCAAGCATGCCAGAACAAAGATACCGAAAGAAGCCACATTCCACACATCAAAGATCTTAGAACTGGTACACTCAGATGTCTGTGGTCCTTTTAAAATCTGCTCCATTGGAGGTGCAAAATACTTCGTTACCTTTACAAATGACTTCTCCAAAAAAATCTGGATATACTTCATCTCCCATAAAAGTCAAGTGCTTGAAAATTTTCAACACTCCATTTGTTCGGTGGAAAATTCCACTGGACAGACTGTTCGTACTCTTCGAACGGACAATGGAGGCGAATACACCTCTAAGGCTTTCTCAGATTTTTGCTCATTCAAGGGGATTGCTCGCGAGCTCACTCCTCCCTACACACCACAAAGAAACGGAATTGCCGAAAGGAAAAATCGCTCCCTACTCGACATTACAAGATGTCCCTTGCTTGAAAAAACACTCCCAGGACACCTATGGGGAGAAGCAATGAAGATCACGGGAGATATATTCAACCTTCGTTTGACAAAACGCCATCCCGACAAAACACCGAATGAACTCTTTTTCGGTAAGAAACCATCCATTACTCACCTTCGAATTTTTGGTTCCCCTGCTTTACTCACATTTCCAAAGCTGGCAGGACTAAGTTAGATCCTTGCTCTGAGAAATGCATTCTCCTTAGTTTTGATGAGACTGTAAAAGCCTACAGATGCTATAGACCCTCTACCAAGAAAATTTTTGTCTCCCGAGATGTCCTTATTGACGAAGACAACCTTTTCGATTCCACCCAGACATTGGAATGTCACTGCCCCCCGAAAGATGACTTTACTCCTACACCCACTCGGAAGGAAGAGTCACAGTTCTGTCTCATCCCAGAGACTCAACAACCATATCCGGACACTCAGGTCACTCCATCCACTCTTCATAGAGACCCCGACATCTCACAACATCCTCTTTCACATGTCCGTAGCCCAGACACTACTCAATCAACTTCAGAAGGGGTTGCTTCGTCAAGCACATCAACAACTTCCGAGAACAACCACTCCGAAGAACAACCACTTTGGCAAGCTACCATATCGGAGAGCAATCCTCCTCGCAGGTCAGACCGCATCAGGCGTTTCCCCCGTCATCTTCAAGATTTCGCTGCCCACGTCGAACTTGACTCCCCTGACTCTCTACCAGAACTACAACCCGAGCTTACCTTCCAATAGGTGCACACTAATCCCCTCTGGAAGGCCGCCATGCAAGCGGAAATGGATTCCATCCGCAGCAACAACACCTGGACTCTGGTTGAACTCCCCCCTCATAAGAAAGCAATTTCTTCAAAATGGGTTTTCAAAATGAAGACAAGCAATAACGGAAACCGTCCTCGATACAAAGCAAGATTAGTCGCACAGGGTTTTGAGCAGAAAGATGGTGTTGATTTTCTCGACACCTTCGCCCCAATGGTTAGATGGGAGACAATTAGGATTCTTATTGCCATTTCTACACACCTGAATTGGCCAATCCATCAACTCGACGTCTTAACTGCTTTTCTCAACGGCATTCTAGCAGAAGATGTTTACATGCATCAGCCTCTTGGATTCATCCGGAGATGAGCAAAAAATCTAGTTTGTAAACTCCACAAGTCCCTTTATGGACTTCGTCAAAGCCCCCGTGTCTGGTACGCACGGCTTCACACTGCACTCCTAGCCTGGCGACTTACACAATCCCATTCCGACCCCAACCTCTACTTCGCCCACATCAGTGTGAGGCCAAACCCACCACCCTTAAGCGTCCTAGTCCGGGTGATGGTTTTGAGAATCACATGTATTGTTTGTGTATTGAAAATGCTCCCTTCACACCCCAAGGCATTTATGTCACTTTGAATCACTTTATTTATTAATGGTAGCCTCTTGACTTATGGCCGAATTGGCCTTCTCAAGGGTCCAACCGGCGGCCTTGGCAACACAAGCTCTCAAAGATATTCCCCTTTGGCCTTTGATTATCCTCTCCTTCACTTTTCCATTGCTAGAGTCTTCCACTTTCTCCATCGGCCTAACCTCCTTTGTCTTGCCACCGCGGATGTCCTCCACCTTCTCCATTAGTAATCCAAGTGATTTATTTTGACCAATAGGTTCAAGTGTTGAAAAACACTTTTATCAATGGTTCAAGCATCAATACATTCAAAGATCACACATGCCCTACCTAACCTAATGAATCCAACACTTACCTAAGAGCTAAGATAGTCTAAAATAATCTAGTATGGTCTGGATTAATTTTGGCGAGGCAACTAAATTTGCTAGGCCTTGATTGGTTAATTGCAGTCCCGCAAGGGCTTAGCCCAGGTTGCTCCAGTGTTGGCTTCGGTCCAGCAGACTTAGCCGGTTGCTCCAGTGTTGGCTTCGGTCCAGCAGGCTTAGCCGGTTGCTCCAGTGGTGGCTTTGGTCCAGCAAGCTTAGCCGGTTGCTCCAGTGGTGGCTTTGGTCCAGCAGACTTAGTTATGGAGCTGCCCTTTAATAAGGCAACCTTAGGTGCTAATCAAGAATCACACTAACTCCCTTTTTCTTGTACTTTGGCTAAATGAACTAACTTACCCCGCTAATGAACTAATCTAACACACAACTACTCTAAGAGCTACTTAATCCACACACCTTGTCTCAAGCTCTAAGAGCTCACCCCCTTGAGAGATAATGAGAGAGAGAGCTTACTAATTAACTCCACTAAAACTAATAACCTACACACGTGGCTCAAGCTCTTAAGGACTTGCTCCCTTGAGAGCGCTTGATGGAGAGAGTTGTAAATGAGAGAGAAAACACCTTAAGTAGCAAAGAGGGAGAGAGGGAGAGAGGGAGAGAGGGAGAGAGAGGTGAGGATAGGGTGAGAGGATTAGCACCTCCAATCACAATCCCTTAACCTTCACCTCTAAAGTAGGGACTAATCCCCATCCACCAAGCTTCCTTCTTCCTAAACTAACAAGGTGGATCCAAAAGTGGGCATTTAATCCGCGGAGCTCACCTTGCTTCACCTTACCCCCTACTCACATAATCAAGGCATTATCCTATTGAACTTAACCCTTGAAATAACCACCCAACACATTCTAAAGCCTAAACTTAAATCCAAACCACACTTCACTCTTTTTATGTTTTGTGAATAATCATAACACCTCAAAGTCAAACTAAAATTGGTTCCGAAGAGTTAATCACCACATGTGGGCACCATTTTGGGCTCACAATCAGCAATAACACAATTGCACTATTAATCTACGTCGATGACATCCTCATTACAGGAAGCGACCTTCGACTCATCACCCAACTGAAGGATCATCTTCAATGCACCTTCAAGACAAACGACCTCGGCCCCATTCACAGGTATCTTGATGTTCAATTGGGAAAAGCTATTTTACGAGCGGTGAGTTTTCTAGAATATTGAAATTTTGTGTGGTGAAACATGCCCTATGACCGCGGTGTAGAGCTAACTTTTGAAATATTTATTGACAATTTTATTGACAATTTTATTGACAAAAAGAACCTATAACCGTGGTTGATGAACCTATACTGTATTTGCTTGCACCTTCTCTTATAAGGTTTATAGGTTGGGAATGGCTCTCGGATGGTTACAGGATGTCATTTGAGGTCGATTAAGTCCCACTGGGAGAAGGCCTCGGATCCGAGGCCTCATGGTTGCGGTATCATTTCAGATTGGGTATAAGGTTTGTAGGTTGGGAATGGGTCTCGGATGGTTACAGGTTGTCATTTGAGGTGGATGAAGTCCCACTGGGAGAAGGCCTCGGACCCGAGGCCTCATGGCTTGAGCCCCTAAATTCTGATTGTGTATAAAGTTGGTGGTTTCTGGGTGGGTCTCGGCATTTCAAATGGAGGGGCTACTTTGCAGAAGGCCTCGGATCCGAGGTCTGTTGGCCTTGGGGTTTGCTGTTTGATTTGAGGTCAAGTTTATGATTTCAGATGGAATGTAGGCATGCCATGTTTGGGTTTCATGTCTAGCTACATTCAACCTGACTCCATAAATTTGAAATCGAATCATTGGTATCAATTTGGGTCTCGACATGCCCAATGGCTTAGATTTCATGTTCGGTCTCGGCATGGCCACTTTGGATAAGGCCTAGGGGTTTTATGTTTAGGGTGAATTAAAGTTTATGGTTTCCGGTTGAATGTGGGCATGCCATGTTTGGGTTTCATGCTTAGCTACATTCAACCTGACTCCATAAATTTGACATGAAATCATTGGTTTCAGGTTGAGTTTCGGCATGCCAAGTGGTTCAGATTTCATGTGGGAGTGGCCACTTTGGATATGGCCTCGGATTTCTTGGGGTTTGATGTTTGATTTGAACCAAAAACATAGGATGATGTCCATATTTTATGCACAAGCCTTTTTTGGGTTACTCCATTCTTCTTCCATTCTATCTTCTGATTTTTTTATTCTTCCATTCTTCTTCCAGTCTATCTTCTTATTTTTTGTAATTCTAAAAAACATATTGATATTCTATACTTATCATCTTTAATTTTTTGGTTTAGTTTTTCGGTTTAGTTTTCCTTAGTCTTTGTTTCATGTTTTGATCTATATTTTTACAACTACATTTCTTTATGTTTTTTGCGTTTTGTTTTGAATTTTTTTACATGGATGATGCTATGGTGGATAATGAGGTAGTTTACCTCTATGTCTTATTGAATAATAGAGTCCAAGGAGGGTGTAGGGTAAGAGTGTAAGAAGGCATTACAAAATATAATTCACTGTCTAAGGAAAACCATGAAGATTACCGCACTAAACGGACAATTAACAATCAAATGCAAAAATATATTATTATACAAGCAATAAGACACAAAATTCTACCTAAGACATATAATCGAAATCACGATTATCAGATAATGCTACAGAGACTTTAGAATCTGTACTATCTGCATCTGAAGAACCTTCATCCTCAGACTCAACAACTTCTAAATCAACATACTCTATACCGCTTAGCATCAACTCCTTAGGTCTAAAAGTACGATATGAACCTTCCGCTAATTCATTGGCAACGTCATTTGCGTATGAAGGGAGCCGCCATGACTCTGGAGGGCTTGGATAGAACTTAGGGTCACAAAAAAAAACGCGGTGATAAGGGTATCTCAAATTACTGCTTCTGCAAATGCAAATGGCAACATGGTCATAAAACCGCCTCATATGAAAGCAAATAAGAAAATATATCACTAGTAGTAGAAATAGTAGCTATACTCACTTACTAAACCTTGACTTCTTCACGATCTTCTGAACAACAATGATTTTGCTATCTGGATCCTCTGACATGACAACATCTCTTGATTTCACTTCTATGGCCGAAGCAGATCGAATTAGAGGAGCGATCAAGGCTTCGAAAATTGCCTTGTCAGCCTCTAATGCCGCAATGTGACGGTTCACATTGCGGCACGCATGAATAGAAACTCCTGCAAAATAAGAAAACAATGAAGTTCAGTTCTCAAACAACATAAAAATTAATTAACATGAAATGGTCAACGGTTATTTACTTAAACATGAAGAGATGTTCAACGTACCCGTAGTTGTAGAGCAGTCTAGAACAATATCCCCGGGTGAAGAAGATGCCTGAATGATCATCTGTATAAGGGCGAGGGATTTTTCGCGAGGACCACGCCAAGGGGTGGATCCATCCATTAACTGATCCTTCCTTGACACCAAGTTCTGGAGAATGTCATCCCGTGCCACATCAACCCCGTGACGGTCTAGTGCAGGGATGTGTTGAAAGCAAAATCTGGAAGCACGCACCTCCGGAATGCTCCTCACAACTAAAGTTATTCCAAACCTCATGGTCTGCAGATTACAAAAACAATTAATTACTTTACTTACGAAATAAGATAAAAATCATTAAGCACATTCCAGCAAATGAAATGGAAGATTAGTTTCACAAGATTAATAACATAAGATACAGCTATCAATCAAATTAGCAATAAGTCATATCATAAAATAAACTCACAGTCAAGACTGGATTAATTGGTGAAGTCAGATGAAGCTTGTTCATCCCCCACCACTCTTTGCGAACAGCAAATCCATACGTGGAACAGTACCCAAGAATGATTGACTTTGTAGACATTCGAAAAGGATGGAACAAAATTATCGCCCCATCGTCTTGGAGGTGATGGTCTGCGAAATCAAAGATTGTTTGAAACCAATCCTCAGGTTCTATGTTCCAGGCGGGAATAGACGAAGGTGGATTCGAAATTCCTGGAACATGAAGGCCCTCTGGAAGATCTGCAAGAATCAAGTCCACACAGGGTACTTCCGCAGCAGATCCTTTGTAGCGTCGGCCTTTGTCACTTGAGTGCTGCGCATGAAAATAAATTTATCAAAACTCCGACAAGAAAATCAAAGATTGCACACATTCTAACTTGACACCGTTCTGAATTAATGTGAATCAATTACTTGACTTCGAGATCAAATACATGAGAAGGAGATGTGTATGTAATGAAATCGCATATAACATACAAAAACAGATAGAAGTCAACGACTTAAGGAAGTGCTGAAGTTTTCATACAATGAAAACTAACAAAGAAATGTGTTGGATGTCATTGTAATGAGAATGATGACCTACGAATGATTGAAAGAAACTTGAGAACTCATTCATGGGACTCCGCAGCTTGAGAATTAGAATTGAATGAAAACATAAACAAAGCAAAGCTGTTGAGCAGTATGGTACCTTAGAAATGAAGCTCTTTAACTCGTCATATAATGGACTCAAGCTGCCCGTGTCGCCACCAAGGACTTGCTCTAGTGAGAAGTTTTTAATCCACTCCCCAACTTGGCCATCATTCTCCTCAACCGATGTGAAAACATGGATTCCTTGGCTTAACTGCTCATAGGAGGAATCGCGTTTGGTTCCTCTAGACTGAATTGGAGCATGAGAACCAGAGTCATGTGTAGGACTAGGCGCAGGTGGGCTCTTACATTCTGGCTCTAGAGGGGGGTTCATCTTCTTCTTCCCCCTCTTGTTAGTCTTCTCCAGAGAGTTGTGGAGTTTTGCCATCTCTTTCTGGGCCGCTTTCTCCTCAACTTCCTTCACCTTAAGCGCTTTCTTCCTATCTTCTTCTAGACGTCGCGAGAGGGCCTTTGCCCTCTCGTGCTCGTCTTCAATGCCCTGTAAATCAACCATCTCAACACAAGACTCACCAACTGCATCCCTCGACTTCTTAAGTTCAGTTTCAAAGGAGGGAGTGAAACTAGGAGCACAGTCGAGGTACCATCCACCTCCTGTGAGATGCGAGGTAGACCACGTCCGCTGCTGATTTGCTGAGAACATGCACGTTGAGTTTGACCTGTCAAGCCATGTAGAGAGAAATATTGGGAGATCTTCTTTTGTTATTGCTCCTTTTGCAAGGAGTTCGTACTTGAAAAACCTGCGGGTTAAAAAAAACCTCATCGTTATATACCTTCCAATCAAAATACATGCCATGTGAACAACCAAATCAATATGACAAATACAAGAATTCTAGTTGGAGAAGGATAAATCTTACCGAAAGAGTACTCTTCTCACAATCAAGTCAGTTCCTTTGAAGCCCTGAAATTCGTGAGTTTTGTTAAAAGCATCTTGCCCTCGAAAGAAGGTGGGGAATGCATTGTCCCATAACTTCATTCTACAATCCTCGATGTATGCAACCAAGGATAAGGGCTCGCTGGGTACTTCAAAGTTGATAACCAGTCTATCTTGACGCACTGTTTCTTCATAGATAATAGAAGCCTGCTCGGATATCTGTGGAAAGAAAATATAATAGAAGCTCCCCGAATTCAAATAAGCGCATATGCACAATACAGCTGACGCCTAATCACAACATGAGTAACATTTAGCCTGAACTAAATTGAAAATCAAATATGATTTCAGGCCCAATCACAACCTAAGAAACATATAACCCAAACTCACTTCACACTTAAATCAGATTCAGGCCTAATCACAACCTTATCAACTTATAACCCAATTGATTTCACACTTAAGTCAACCCACTTAATACCCTTGTCTAGGGTGTCTAGGGAGCGAGACACATTTTTTTGAACAAACCTAACTTTCGGAAATTTGATTTCAGGCCTTATATCAGCGTTTCCAACTTCACACTCAAATCAGATTTCAGGCCTAACAACATTATTACCAACATCCAATTCAAACTCACTTCACACTTAAGGTTGATTTCAAGCCTAACAAAGACCTTACCAACATCCTACCCTAACTGATTTCAATCATAATTCAGCCCAGTTAAGACCTCGTCCAGGGTGTCTCGGGACCGAGACACAATATTTTGAACAATTCAAATTTCAGGCCTAATCACAACCTAAGAAACATATAACCCAAACTCACTTCACACTTAAATCAGATTCAGGCCTAATCACAACCTTATCAACTTCTAACCCAATTGATTTCACACTTAAGTCAGCCCACTTAATACCCTTCTCAAGGGTGTCTCGGGACCGAGACACACTATTTTGAATAAAGCTAAAATTAAGAGATTTGATTTCAGGCCTTATATGAGCCTTAACAACTTCACACTTAAATCAAATTCATGCCTAATCACAACCTAAGCTACATATAACCCAAACTCACTTCACACTTAAATCAGATTCAGGCCTCATCACAACCTTATCAACTTCTAGCCCAATTGATTTCACACTTAAGTCAGCCCACTTAATACCCTTCTCAAGGGTGTGTCGGGACCGAGACACACTATTTTGAATAACGCTAATATTAAGAGATTTGATTTCAGGCCTTATATGAGCCTTAACAACTTCAAACTTAAATCAGATTTCAGGCCTAATCACAACCTAAGCTACATATAACCCAAACTCACTTCACACTTAAATCAAATTCAGGCCTAATCACAACCTTATCAACTTCTAGCCCAATTGATTTCACACTTAATTCAGCCCACTTAATACCCTTGTCTAGGGTGTCTCGGGACCGAGACACACTATTTTGAACAAATGTGAATTTCAAAAATTTGATTTCAGGCCTTATAGCATCCTTAACAACTTGACACTTAAACCAGATTTCAGGCCTAATCACAACCTAAGCAACATATAACCCAAACACACTTGACACTTAAATCAGATTTCAGGCCTAATCACAACCTAAGCTACATATAACCCAAACTCACATCACACTTAAATCAGATTCAGGCCTAATCACAACCTTATCAACTTCTAGCCCAATTGATTTCACACTTAATTCAGCCCACTTAATACCCTTGTCTAGGATGTCTCGGGACCGAGACACACTATTTTGAACAAATATGAATTTCAAAAATTTGATTTTAGGCCTTATAGCATCCTTAACAACTTGACACTTAAACCAGATTTCAGGCCTAATCACAACCTAAGCAACATATAACCCAAACACACTTGACACTTAAATCATATTTCAGGCCTAATCACAACATAAGCAACATATAACCCAAACTCACATCACACTTAAATCAGATTCAGGCCTAATCACAACCTTATCAACTTCTAACCCAATTGATTTCACATTTAAGTCAGCCCACTTAATACCCTTCTCTAGAGTGTCTCGGGACCGAGACACACTTTTTTGAACAGACCTAACTTTGGGAAAATTGATTTCAGGCTTTATATCGGCTTTACCAACTTCACACTCAAATCAGATTTCAGGCCTAATGACATTATTACCAACATCCAATTCAAACTCACTTCACACTTAAGGTTGATTTCAGGCATAACAAATACCTTACCAACAACCTACCCTAACTGATTTCATACATAATTCAGCCCAGTTAAGACCTTGTCCAGGGTGTCTCGGGACCGAGACACACTATTTTGAACAATTCAAATTTCAGGCCTAAACACAACCTAAGCAACATATAACCCAACCTCACTTCACACTTATATCAGAGTCGGGCCTAATCACAACCTTATCAACTTCTAATTTGAAATCACTTCACACTTAATTCAGCCTACATAAGACCCTTGTCTAGGGTGTCTCGGGACCGAGACACACTTTTTTGAACAAAGATGACTTACAGAAATTTGATTTCAGGCCTTATGTCAGCCTTAACAACTTCAAACTTAAATCAGATTTCAGGCCTAATCACAACCTAAGCAACATATAACCCAAGTTCACTTCACACTTAAATCAGATGCAGGCCTAATCACAACCTTATCATCTTCTAACCCAATTGATTTCACACCGAAGTCAGCCCACTTAATGCCCTTGTGTAGGGTGTCTCGGGACCGAGACACACTATTTTGAACAAATGTGAGTTTCAAAAATTTGATTTCAGGCCTTATAGCAGCCTTAACAACTTGACACTTAAACCAGATTTCAGGCTTAATCACAACCTAAGCAACATATAACCCAAACACACTTGACACTTAAATCAGATTTCAGGCCTAATCACAACCTTATCAACATATAACCCAAACTCACTTGACACATAAAACAAATTCAAGCCTAATCACAACCATAGCAACATCTAACCCAATTGATTTCACACTTACTTCAGCCCACTTAAGACCCTTGTCTAGGGTCCAAGACCGAGACACCCCTTATTGACCAAATCTTACTCTCAGAAATTTGATTTCAGGCCTACTAAACACCTTTACAACATGACACTTAAATTTCACACTCACATCAGATTCAGGCCTATTCACAAGCTTACCAAAGTCTATCCATCACTCACTTCACACTTAAATCAGCTGTCGGGCATCATCACAAGCTAAGCAAAAAATATCCCAAACTCAGTTCACACTTAGATCAGATTCAAGCCTAATCACAACCATAGCAACATCTATCCCAATTGATTTCACATTTAGTTCAGCCCACTTAGGACCCTTGTTGACCAAATCTTAATGGCAGAAATTTGATTTCAGGCCTAATCACAACCTAAGCAACATATAACCCAAACAGTTTTCAGGCCTCAAGACAAACAGATTAAACGAATTGATTGGGAAGTATTAACTCACTCCGGCCCAAAAGCACGCCTTAGCTAGAAATGCACCCAGTTTCTCCTCGTTGGTGGGCTTAGGGGGCAGTTTGCGGGCCTCACGTGTAGATGCAGAGGAGTTTAAATATTCCAACCATTTAACCTTAGAAGCGGCCGATGCTTTTGCAGTAACGATCAACTGCAATTTCTCCATATTGAGCTCGGGTGTAATTGAGTTAAGACTATAGTGACGTCCAATCTGTAAAACATATAGCTATTTATTAGAATCTCAGGGGTCATTAAAGATCATGAAGATTGAAAAATGTGCTTGTAAAGTAGAGTTTATACCTCTCGAAGCCATCCATCCGTCAAGTCCGGGTTTGACAGAGCAACTAGTTTCGACATTTTCTTATGAAGTGCCTTGGCTCTTTTCTTTGTAGCAACTTTCATAGCGGTTGTTTTTTCAGCGGCGGACACTTCTACATCTGATTGCTCCACAAGTTGTCGAACACCCTCATCTGCAGCAAGTCCAAGTTCATGCTGCACATGGGTAGACTTAGTTAGTCATCCAAGTATACTGTAACCTAGGTGATCATTTGATTTTAGATAATGACAATATGTTAGTGATTAAAACAATGCAGTACATATTATAGAGATCATACCCGGAAGATGAAGTTCGTGAATACTTGAAGATTCAATGTGTACCAAGTTTTTTTGGCATTTTGAGTTCTCTTGCACCTCTTCATCTCTGATGGAGTCAATATGTCTTGATAATGTTCGATTGGCATAAGACCATACTTTTGAATCCTAAAAAGGGTGTGAACAAAGTTGGTCTTGACGTGAGAGTCTTCAGTATGCTTGCAATTATCAATAAAAAAGGGCGGATTAGCACATGACATTAATGGTATAACAAGAAGCATTTTACATAGAAAGAAATACAAATTAATTAACAAAACTTACTTGTTGATGTTATGCATCACTTGCATAACAACCCCAACTTTGTCTTTTGTGTCAAGTAGGATGCTATCCACCATATAATGTCAGGCCTCATCTGTTTTGTGAAGTCTTTCAATATGATTTAACCATGCCTTACGCCTATGGTTACCGTCACATACAAAGAACATCAAATCCTTGAAACCGGCTAACTCCGGAACAGACTGAAGATAGGAATTGAATTCTTCATTTTTTGAATTCCAAATGGGACCCCAGGATGCCTTATCAGCTTCAGACACCTCCTGTGTTTTGCCTTCTTCATCTGTTAATGTCACATAAAAAACTGAGGAGCCCTCTCTATACCCATGGACAAACTCCTGCTCCAATTTATCAAGATCAGTTGAGAGTGTTGGCCTCACCATAGGCATGGCAAGCATTCTACATAAAGGAATATTGAACCTCGATGAACTGAAAGGTTTGACTCTCAATTGAGAGATCATGGCCACGGAATTCAATTTCTGACGGGATCTAAGTTCATCTTCATCATCGTCAAACGTATCCTTATCTCCAAGCCCATCTTCATCCTCATCCTGACCTTCATCAGAACTGTCAAGATCAATTGCAGTCTCTCTTGAAGCTTGAGTCGCTGCCGGTGAAGCCGGTGCCGGTGAGTCCTGGGGGGTGGGGCACTCGACCTACAAAACACAGGTATGTATTTAAGACACAAAGCTGCATGGCATAATGTACAATTAATTCATACATTATGTAACTACGTGAGTACTTACCTATTCCCCAACATTCTGCTCATCATGGTCCATGATGCCTTCAATAGCATTTGAAACGTAAGTTTCAAGATCGGTAGCTCCCAAACTCTGCGGAAAATCCAATGCTTAATTTTCCAATTTTGATGTCAGGCCTAATCACAACCTTTCCAACAACCAACCCAAACTAAACTCAAAGTCAAAAAATACGTTTTGGCATAATCAACATCTTGGCATATAAACTAAATTCACACTCAAATCAGATTTCAGGCCTAATTACAATCCAATAATCATTTAACCAACAATGAAATTTCAGATTTCAACTCTAAGCACATTATAACCAACATCCAATTCAAATTCACTTCACAATTAAGGTTGATTTCTGGCCTAACTAAAACCTTACCAACATCCTAACCCAACTGATTTCACACATAATTCAGCCAACGAGACACCCTTGTCTCGGGTGTCTCGGGACCGAGACACACTATTTTGAACAAATGTGACTTTCAAAAATTTGATTTCAGGCCTTATATCAGCATTGCCACCTTCACACTTAAATCAGATTTTAGGCCTAATCACATTATTGCCAACATCATATTCAAACTCACTTCACACTTAAGGTTGATTTCTGGACTAACAAAACCCTTACCAACATCCTAATCCAACTGATTTCAAACATAGTTCAACCCAGTTAAGACCTTCTCTAGGGTCTCTGGGGACCGAGACACACTATTTTGAACAATTCAGATTTCAGGCCTACACACAACCTATGCAACATACAACCCAAACTCACTTCACACTTAAATCATATTTATGCCTAATCACAATCTTATCGACTTCTAACCCAATTGATTTCACACTTAAGTCAGCACACTTAATACCCTTCTCAAGGGTGTCTCGGGACCGAGACACACTATTTTGAATAAAGCTAACATTAAGAGATTTGATTTCAGGCCTTACATGAGGCTTACCAACTTCACACTTAAATCAGATTCAGGCCTAGTCACAACCTAAGCTACATATAACCAAAACTCACTTCACACTTAAATCAGATTCAGGCCTAATCACAACCTAAGCAACTTCTAACCCAATTGATTTCACGCTGAATTCAGCCCACTGAAGACCCTTGCCTCGGGTGTCTCGGGACCGAGACACACTATTTTGAATAAAGCTAACATGAAGAGATTTGATTTCAGGCCTTATATGAGGCTTCCCAACTTCACACTTAAATCAGATTCAGGCCTAGTCACAACCTAAGCTACATATAACCCAAACTCATCTTGTGAACCCTTTGAGTGGTCCACCACTCTGCGGGATCACTTTTAGTTAGAATGTTAGCATTAAAAGTTAGAATTGATAGGGAATTTAGGAAAAATTAGTTCATTTAGCATTTAGCCTAGAAGAAGGAAGGTCAAAATGAAACTAAGTAGTGCTAGAAGATAGCAAAGTAGAAAAAATGTGCTAGCTAGTAAAAACAACTAGCTAAGCAAATATTAGTAGATGCTAGCTATTAAGCAAATATTAGTAGATGCTAGTTATTAAGCAAATGTTAGTAGATGCTAGCTAAGCAAGTGTTAGTTTATTAGTTAGTGTGAGGCACACAAGACTATTGGAGGTGTTTTACGTAAGAAGATAAAATCGGCGTGAAGAATTTTGAAGACAAAAAAGAAAGAGAGCAAGGGGATACTTGCCCACTTGCCCCCTTGCCAATTCGATGGCGGAAAAATTAGAAAGATTTCTAAAGGTTTTTTGTCGGAGCCACCTCGGCGAGAGGGTGGCAACCTCAACCGGGAAAACCCCCGAGCCAAAATTTCGGGAAAGGGTTTGAAAAATGGATCCGGTGGAGGAGGGGTCCAACCCTTTTGTGAGAGGGTTTAAAAACCCCTCCTTCCACCTTGTAGCTCTCTCTCTTTCTCTAGTTTTTGGGCGAAGCCCTGCTTCAATGTAGTTAGGAAAAAATCCTTTAGCATGTATTCTCAATGGTCTAAAAGAAAGGCTTGAGAACCTCCTCTACTCTCTCTCTCCTAGTTAGGTTGTGTGTTTATTAACACACCAACAAAATTATTCCTTCTTTTGTAGAGGTAGGTTGGATGGTAGAGTTTTGAGTAGAGGCATTATAGACCTCATCTGCCAATGCCCTGAAGGCTTAGTTCAAAAGCTAGAACAAGATACTTATCATTTTTCTCTTAGAGAGATTTCATATAGCTATCCATAGCCGTTTCCCATTTGTGATTTGGTTGAGATGACAATTAGTTATGGATTTTCAAAGATGGAGTAGAAAAACTGGGTGGTCTTGTGGGTAGCGGCTGCTGGATCAGACCTGCGAGCCCAATAGGAATTTTAATTCTAAGAAATTATATTTTTCCCAAGTAGAACTGTTGTGTAGCTTTCCAAAATGGCTTAGAACATTTGATTTGAGCATGATTTGAATTAGATATGAATTGTGCAAGATGGGACACATAGTTTGAGAACTTTTGGTTGACTGCTGCATTACAGAGGACCTGCTGGGTTCACTTCGGCTTACCTTTCTAATCACATATTTTTATCAAATACATATTTTTAATATCTCTCCAGGGTCATATAGAACGTTTGATTTGACTAAGATTTGAATTAGATATGAATTGTTGAAGGCGAGATACATAGTTTAAGCCTTCTTGATTGACTGCTGTGTTACAAGGAGTCCGCTGAATTTCTATTAGCTTAACCTGCTGATGTCATAATTTTTCTAGTTAGAGCTTGTTCATAGCTTTCCAATGGTATAAGGAAAGCCTAGATCCAAGTAGTAAGGAATGTGCTATGAATTTTTGAAGTTAGAAGGTAGATAGGTGGGTTGGAAGGGTCGGTTGAATCGACCTCACACTTCCAACCCTCATAACTTTTGCATTTCTTATCCGATTAGAGTGATTTTTAGATCATTGGAAAGATAATTTGGTGCACTAAGTATAAATATTATGCTTAGGATTAAATTACAGGGCAGAATAACACTTTATATTTTAATTGTTAACTAAGGTACGCTTACTACCAAACTAGTTACAAAGAAGGAGGCACGGTCGACGCTCGGAAAGTGGAGCAAGGAAGGAGGTAGCGGCTCGGCCTACATCAAGCCCAAATCAACCGAGGAAAATTGAGGTAAATTAACTAACCTTAAGCCTTCCATTTAGGATTGGAGGGAGCACGGCTAAGGTACGCATCTCTAAACCCACTCACCTATCTCGTAAGGTCAAGTGGCTTGACCACTTGACCGCCAAGGGAGTACCCAATTCCATGGTTTTCGGGGCCCTGGGTATGTTTTGTGGTAGTAGCTTCATTTATTAGCAAGTTTCGTATGTGATAAGTCGGATTAATCACCGACACGACCACTCTGAATGTTGTTGGTGGAAAGGTGGGGTTAATGACCCGCGAATCCACTATTATGTTGTTGGCCCCATAGATTGGGAGTAATGGCCCCAATTTATGAAGATTGCGCAACAGGTTGAACCTACAGGTCGCCCGTCACCCTGGTCCCATTGAGTTGCATTTCGTGGTCTATCCAGTGTAAACACATTTAACAATCAAAACATACAAAATAAATCGTAAACCCTTGTTGGGAAGAGACCCGAGGTAAGGGGTGATGCCTAATATGTTAATGTAGTAAGTTAGGACGTGCAAACAAAAGTAAGTAATTAAAAAGGAATTTGTATGAAGGGTGGGACTTAGGCCAAGTTCCCCCGCTTAGAAAACTAAATAGAACTAAATAAAGAAATAGGAAGAATTGAATGGTCCATCAAATTGTCGTTATTCCGTTCGTTGAGTTAGGGTGGTATGAGTCACACCCGGTTGGGTGTATCAGAACCATCCCAATTCACAAATTAGGATTGCCTTGGTTTCAAGGCTGGTGCGTCTGCGCGTAGAATAGGTTGTAGGTTACGGTTAGAACTAGATATGAAATTGGTTAGTGGAATTTAAAGCCACACTAGTAAAAAACTAAGGCCTAACCTCCGGAGGTACTACGACGCATATTTAATCTCCCTTAAAAATCTAACTACTCACGTTATACACCTATCATCCGGGTTCGGCTTGGGCGCCTGCAAATGCAGGCCACCTTCACCGAAGGGCTTGTGTGATACTTTTAGGCTCCCTCGAAAGGGGGTGGCCCAAAAGTACCACACATCTTCACACTTAAATCAGATTCAGGCCTCATCACAACGTTATCAACTTCTAACCCAATTGATTTCACACTGAATTCAGACCACTGAAGACCCTTGCCTCGGGTGTCTCGGGACCGAGACACACTTTTTTGAACAAAGCTAACTTTAAAAGATTTGATTTCAGGCCTTATATGAGCCTTGCCAACTTCACACTTAAATCAGATTTTAGGCCTAATCACAACCTAAGCAACATAGAACCTAAGCTCACTTCACACTTAAATCAGATTCAGGCCTCATCACAACCTTATCGACTTCTAACCCCAATCGATTTCACACTTAAGTCAACCCACTTAATACCCTTCTCAAGGGTGTCTCGGGACTGAGACACACTATTTTGAACAAATGTGACTTTCAAAAATTTGATTTCAGGCCTTATATCAGCTTTACCTACTTCAAACTTAAATCAGATTTTAGGCTTAATCACATTATTACCAACATCAAATTCAAACTCAATTCACACTTAAGGTTGATTTCAGGCCTAACAAAAACCTTACCAACATCCTAACCCAACTGACTACAAATATTGTTCAACCCAGTTAAGACCTTCTGTAGGGTCTCTCAGGGACGAGACACACTATTTTGAACAATTCAGATTTCAGGCCTACACACAACCTATGCAACATACAGCCCAAACTCACTTCACACTTAAATCAGATTCAAGCCTAATCACAACCTAAGCAACATATAACCCAAGCTCACTTCACACTTAAATCAGATTCAGGCCTATTCACAACCTTATCGACTTCTAACCCAATTGATTTCACACTGAATTCAGCCCACTGAAGACCCTTGCCTCGGGTGTCTCGGGACCGAGACACACTTTTTTGAACAAAGCTAACTTTAAAAGATTTGATTTCAGGCCTTATATGAGCCTTGCCAACTTCACAATTAAATCAGATTCAGGCCTAATCACAACCTAAGCAAAATAGAACCTAAGCTCACTTCACACTTAAATCAGATTCAGGCCTCATCACAACCTTATCAACTTCTAACCCAATTGATTTCACACTTAAGTCATCCCACTTAATACCCTTGTCTAGGGTGTCTCGGCACCGAGAGACACTATTTTGAACAAATGTGACTTTCAAAAATTTGATTTCAGGCCTTATATCGGATTTACCAACTTCACACTTAAATCAGATTTTAGGCCTAATCACATTATTACCAACATCAGATTCAAACTCAATTCACACTTAAGGTTGATTTCAGGCCTAACAAAAACCTTACCAACATCCTAACCCAACTGACTACAAATACTGTTCAACCCAGGTAAGACCTTCTCTAGGCTCTCTCGGGGCCGAGACACACTATTTTGAACAATTCACATTTCAGGCCTAATCAAAACCTAAGAAACATATAACCCAAACTCACTTCACACTTAAATCAGATTCAAGCCTAATCACAACCAGAGCCCAACATTTTCCTTTCTAATTGCACCCATACCCAAACCATGCCCACCCATAGCATAACATGTGCGCACCCATGCCCACCCATGCCCACACATAGCATGACATGTGCCCACCCATGCCCACCTATGCTATTCAAATTGCGCCCATGTATTAAAAAATTATGTAATGTGTATTGTGTAATTGTGTAATTGTGCCCCACCCATGCCCACCCATGCCCACCCATGAACAATAATATCGCAGCCATGCCCACCCATGCCCACCCATGAACAATAATATCGCAGCCATGCCCACCCATGCCCACCCATGAACAATAATAGCGTAGCCATGCCCACCCATGCCCGCCCATGAACAATAATATTGCACCCATGCCCACCCAAAACCCATGGGCATGGGTGGGCATGGGCATGGGCATGGGTATGGGCGCCCAATGTAGGGCTCTGATCACAACCTAAGCAACATATATCCCAAGCTCACTTCACACTTAAATCAGATTCAGGCCTATTCACAACCTTATCGACTTCTAACCCAATCGATTTCACACTTAAGTCAGCCCACTTAATACCCTTCTCAAGGGTGTCTCGGGACCGAGACACACTATTTTGAACAAAGCTAACATTAAGAGATTTGATTTCAGGCCTTATATGAGGTTTACCAACTTGACACTTAAATCAGATTCAGGCCTAATCACAACCTAAGCTACATATAACCCAAACTCATCTTCACACTTAAATCAGATTCAGGCCTATTCACAACCTTATCGACTTCTAACCCAATTGATTTCACACTGAATTCAGCCCACTAAAGACCCTTGCCTCGGGTGTCTCGGGACCGAGACACACTTTTTTGAACAAAGCTAACTTTAAAAGATTTGATTTCAGGCCTTATATGAGCCTTGCCAACTTCACAATTAAATCAGATTCAGGCCTAATCACAACCTAAGCAAAATAGAACCTAAGCTCACTTCACACTTAAATCAGATTTAGGCCTCATCACAACCTTATCAACTTCTAACCCAATTGATTTCGCACTTAAGTCAACCCACTTAATACCCTTGTCTAGGGTGTCTCGGACCGAGAGACACTATTTTGAACAAATGTGACTTTCAAAAATTTGATTTCAGGCCTTATATCGGATTTACCAACTTCACACTTAAATCAGATTTTAGGCTTAATCACATTATTACCAACATCAAATTCAAACTCAATTCACACTTAAGGTTGATTTCAGGCCTAACAAAAACCTTACCAACATCCTAACCCAACTGACTACAAATATTGTTCAACCCAGTTAAGACCTTCTCTAGGCTCTCTCGGGGCCGAGACACACTATTTTGAACAATTCAGATTTCAGGCCTACACACAACCTATGCAACATACAACCCAAACTCACTTCACACTTAAATCAGATTCAAGCCTAATCACAACCTTAGCAACATATATCCCAAGCTCACTTCACACTTAAATCAGATTCAGGCCTATTCACAACCTTATCGACTTCTAACCCAATCGATTTCACACTTAAGTCAGCCCACTTAATACCCTTGTCTAGTGTGTCTCGGGACCGAGAGACACTATTTTGAACAAATGTGACTTTAAAAAATTTGATTTCAGGCCTTATATCAGCTTTACCAACTTCAAACTTAAATCAGATTTTAGGCCTACTCACAACCTAAGCTACATATAACCCAAACTCACTTCACACTTAAATCAGATTCAGGCCTAATCACAACCTTATTAACATACAACCCAAACTCACTTCACACTTAAATCAGATTCAAGCCTAATCACAACCTAAGCAACATATAAACCAACCTCACTTCACACTTAAAACAGATTCATGCCTAATCACAACCATTTCGACTTCTAACCCAATTGATTTCACACTTAAGTCAGCCCACTTAATACCCTTCTCAAGGGTGTCTCGGGACCGAGACACACTATTTTGAACAAAGCTAACATTAAGAGATTTGATTTCAGGCCTTATATGAGCCTTACCAACTTCACACTTAAATTAGATTCAGGCATAATCACAACCTAAGCAACATATAACCCAAGTTCACTTCACACTTAAATCAGATTCAGGCCTAATCACAACCTTATCGACTTCTACTCCAATTGATTTCACACTGAAGTCATCCCACTCATTACCCTTGTCTAGGGTGTCTCGGGACCGAGACACACTTTTTTGAACAAACCTAACTTTCGGAAATTTGATTTCAAGCCTTATATCAGCTTGCCAACTTCACACTTAAATCAGATTTCAGGCCTTATCAGATTATTACCAACATATGATTCAAAATCACTTCACACTTAAGGTTGATTTCAGGCCTACCAGAAACCTCAACAACATTATACCTAAACTGATTTCACACATAATTCAACCCAGTTAATACCTTCTCTAGGGTCTCTCGGGACCGAGACACACTATTTTGAACAATTCAGATTCAGGCCTAATCACAACCTATGCTACATATAACCCCAGCTCATTTCACTTTTAATTCAGATTCACGCCTAATCACAACATAAGCTACATATAACCCAAACTCACTTCACACTTAAATCGGATTCAGGCCTAGTCACAACCTAAGCAACTTCTAACCCAAATGATTTCACACCCATAGCAGATTTCGGGCCAGAGCAACATCTAACCAACACTGAATTCACACTCACCTCAGATTCAAGCCTAATCACAACGTTATCAACTTCTAACCTTGCCTCACTTCACACTCACATCAGATTTCGGGCCTATTCATAACCTATGCAACATCAAACCAACACTGAATTGACACCCACATCAGATTCATGCCTTATCACAACCTTATTGACTTCTAACCTAAACTAAATTCACACTCACATCAGATTCAGGTCTAATCACAACCTTACCTAAGTGTACCCTAAACTCACTTCACACTCAATTCAGCCCACGTTAGACCCCCCCAAAGGGTATCTCGGAACCCTGACACACTTTGGAGAATAATGCTGGCTTTCAGAAATCTGATTTCAGGACCGATAGCCACAAGTGGCAAGTGGCGCTCTACCTAAAATTCTCTCTCAGGTATCCAAAAATATGGCTCGGGTCTCCAACTGTCTCTCTTCGAACCCTACATCAGAAACCAGATTCAAGGAGCCTACCTCTTCCTCGAATTGCATCTCGTCATTATCCATGGTCCCTTCGCAAAGGTCAGCTGCGTCCCGATCAAAATCTCCGAGTCCCTGTTCAGTGAATAAACTATTTTCGTTGGATAGAAACATTACCCTAATCCGAAAACCATAAAAGTCACCAATTGAAAACAATCTTCACAAACCTGTTGCTCACTATGATCCGATGTTGAGGCACTCGAGGCTGCCCCAGGTTGAAGTTGTGTCTGTGTCATTCCCTATTCCAGATGCCCAATCCAAATCCTATTTACATTCCATCACCAAAAATAAAAACAACATAATAGAAAGCTATTGGGTCTCTACTGTTCTAATTATCCGTGAGAGTGGTTCACATTACGTTTTTGAAGAAAACAATATCATGAGGATTTTTGATAAACAACACCTCACTGCCCCCTTTGTCATCTGGGTTGTCTTCCTCCGTTACTGGAAATAAAACGATGGGAGCTACCGCTTCAACATCAAACGTTTTTTCCCCTTTGGAACCTCTACCTGTACCCTTAGAAGAAGTAACCCCTCTTCTACCCATTGTTGTCCGCAAATTGTACGGCGTCCCTAAGCTTTCTCTTGATTCTAACCTTTGCCTTCTCTCAATTCGCCTCTGTTTCTCACTATTCCTCCTTACTTCTTGTTCTGCTCTTGCTCTCGACCTAGTGTTCATCTCTAACAAACATCTGGAGCAAACACATCTTATATATCATTTTCAAGTCTGTCAGAATTAACATCTATGCGCCATCGTTATGTTCACATTTTCTTGTATTTAGATAGTTAATCTGCAGTTACTTAAAGTGATCCTTTGTTAATCCACCCTGCATTCATACACTACAAAATCCTTTTCTACATAATCGTATCCTTCCATGTCAGATAATTTCGTGGTGATAAAGGGATGACTACTATTGTAGTACATTCTATTCATACATGAAACAGGTTGTCCATAATTTACATAAATAACTATTGACTATTAATTGATCTATCAGGTTATCTAATATTCGGGCATTGCTGTCTACCCTAGGTGTATATAATACCCGATTACTTGTACCCATTCCTTCATCTCATCTCATCATATTCTTCTCCAATGGGTACTGACTCAAGTCTCCCGAGCCTTGCTCCTTTAGGTGCTCCTAGTTCATCACAAATCCACACCACATTGTCGATTGATGGTTTTCCAGACGTCAACAACATGAAGATTCCAAACCCACCTTACTGCTCAGTTACTCCGGCGGTCGCAGTTCAGAGTCCACATCCCGGAACTCCATCTTTGCAGACGGATGTTGCAACGCTGATAGAGGACAAGTCTACTTTACAGACTCATGCCTATTCTAGAGTAGGGGTTATTAAACCGGGCACTTACTCTAGATCTCTATTAAGGCAGGCCCCACGTCCCCAAGGTCAGGGACTCGGTTGCGCAGGATGCACTGCAGTTCATAGTTTAGGGATTGACCATTGTCATAAACATGACGGTGACAAAAATGGCAAAGGGCCCCATAAGCGTCTTCGTCGTTAATCACAATGTAGCATTCTAATATTATTGCCAAGCTACTATCATGCTCTCCACATTATTCTTGGCTGCCGTCATTCTTATGACCTTATTTGCCAATATATATTATAATCAACAATGTTTAGAATGTATGCCTGTTATTGGATTGTACTATTTGATATGTATGCCTGTTATAGGATTCTACTATTCGGTTTCTTGCCTATCTCGGACTTGCATCCAAAATTGGTTTTTCAGCGGTCTTTCAGCTTGCTCTGCATGACTCTGAAATTCCGCTTGCTGGTACATAAATTACCAGATTGCACAGTAAATTCTTTCCTGTTATATATTCTCTCCATTACAATGTTCAGAGTACTTGTTTTGTTCAGAGTTCAGTGGTTTAATATGGCCCTGCTTTGTGCTGAACCTCATTCTGTTCCGGTCCTCTTTCCATTAGGTGAAGACGGTCATGCTATAGTCACTTGTGCAACATTGAGTTTGAGGTTTCAATATCGTGAGGTCACTATCTTTGTCGAAGAAGAAGTTTTTGACGATCATACCGGTCTACTTTCACATGCAATTCGTCAAACTAGGGTAGAGAATGACGTCGGTGCGTTCTGGTTGCTGAAGCCTGGAAAATATCGTGTATATGGAGTCTCAGAGTCTATGTTAGAGTGTTCGACTGAACTTCTAACACCTAAGGAGTCGTCCACTGTTAGCATTGAGAGACCGGTCCTGGCTAGGGTCAAAATTGAGCCCGGTCTAAATACAATATATGAGTTGAGTGATGATTCCGACGGCGATGTTGAATTCCTAAAATCAGAGAGGAAAGTCCCAACTTCGCTCTCTCCACAAGTAGTTCGCAAGGAAACAACTCCTCCTGTTAGTCCGTCTCGTAATCCTGGTCAGTCCAATGTTGTGACAAGTCATGTTGTCAGTATCATTCATTCATTGATGCGCCTTGGAGCTCGTAAGCGGTCCAAAAGTGTGTTATCTCGAATTAACTTTGATGCGATCAGACTCCAGCAGGTTGATTACCTTCCCCCTTGTTACGATGGGGACGTTATCTTTGAATTTCCACCTTTAGGTGACCATGGCCAGAATACAAAGGCCAAGCTCCTTCGTGGAATGGATAGAAGGTACGATGGCCATGCTTGGTCTCGCACAATTACAACCAATATTCAGAATGATCTCAAGCTTTTGTTTCGTACATCTTCTTGTTTGGGCCACCTCCGTTGCGACAATCCTGCTTGTGAGTATCTTCGGCGAGACCACAGGACTTCCCAAGTTAATGAAATAGAGTGGGAAGGATTATCTAAGAAATTGTTTGAAGTAGGGTCCAAGCCTCCAACTGGTTCGACCGTTGTTTGCAAATCATGTAACGTCCCTCCCACCTGTGTTGCTGTCTGCACTGCCAAGATCTACTATGTTACCGCGACACCTCACATGACGAGGGCTTGTGTGCACTTGGGATCTCACGACCATCCCGTCAAGTCATGTGATCATCGGGACTTCATCGATTTGACAAACACCTTGATTGGGGATCAAATCGAACGCACCCCCTCAGCCACTCGCTCCACTATTGTGCTTGAAACTGCAAAGGAAGTACTGGGCCCACTCCTCCTTGCTAAAGAATGTGACCCACAAAAGATCTTGGAGTTGGACGAGCTGCAAGTTATTTTCGATCGGTGTAAGCACCTCACCTCGCCCAACATTCGTAACGCAGTCACCACGTTCAGGACTATGCGTCGCTTTGGAGTCATGGACAGTATTACCAAGTTACGCGGTGCTAGCAATTGGAGGTTCGTGCAGCAGAATAGGTTTCCAGGGCAAGGAGCGGACATGGACAAGGTCTTTGTCTTCAAGATGTCTGAAGTTGGACCGGGCAGCGGAGTCGACCTGGTCCAACGAATGCAACCCGGTGGTGACTTGGAGAACTCCTGAATAATGTTTGACCATGTCAAACGGGTCAGGTCGTGGACGACAATGGCTTGCCATGTGTACGATTCCACATATTGCCGTGTCATGACCATCGCAGTATGCGACATGCAGTCTGAAGATGTTGTAGCCCAGTCAGTCGTATGGAAGAACCTGAACGCTCTCATGGCTCAACATGGAGTGGACAAAGTCAATTTTAAAGGTTTCATGGCCGACAGTGCCCAAGCCAACTGGAATGCTGTTCGAATCATATACGGAAGTGGGGATGCGTCTGAGAAGATGGTGGATAGAGAGAGGACTTGTTTTTTCCATTGGACGCAGTCCTTGGAGAAACATACCAAGGCCGATATCCGTCAAGACCTGCAACATCAGCATCGAATACTATGCCAGCAATACAAGAATGCGAAATCGATGGCGGAGGCCGAGACAAAGTATTTGGCAATTCAGGCATGGTGGATGTCATCCGGGGCAGCAACTGAACAAGGTCTACCTCGACTTGAGCTCTGGCTGGCCTTCTGGCATTTCCGTTACCGCCAATGGGGTGGATTTATGGAGTTGGTAAGTCTATACTTCCCTCTATATTTCCTGTATAGTTCCCACTTTATGGTTCAACTACATTGATTCCACCATTATTCTAATTCGGACTGTATGGGCATTGCAGGATCTAAGTGAAGCTGAACTAGCGGAAATGCCATCCTGTAACCTTGCTGAATCTATCCACAACAAGTGGAAGCAGCAATCTGGCGATCGGGGCAGCGACCTTTATGTGGCAACAATCGATAACTTCGTGCGTGCTTTCATGCAGTGCTCAGCATATTCCCAATTCCTAAAGGGAGAGAACCCTGGAACTGGACCGTCGAAGGAGGAATTGAAGTTGAGGCGTGCTCAGAGGTCTGCCGTAAAAACAGGAATCTCGAAACCGCTGCATGAGGCCATCTTGAAGATGCCTGGCGGTGACGAGTGGTGCACCAGGACTCCCCACCTCGAAGGGGAAGAGGTATTTGTTTCTCTGAAGCGTAAACCGGATACTGCTTTCGGTGACGAACGTGAATCTCACAGGCCAGACAAGATCAGTATATCCCGACCACGCGTCCAAACCAGATCTGCCCGACTGAACGATTCTCCACCTCCTGTGACAACTCCACATTCACCCACAACTGCAGATGAAGACCAACCGCAATTTCCAACACACGACGCTCCGCAGCAGGTGGATCGGCACCACGTCACCGCGATTGAGGAGACATTATGCAACCCTGCCCAGTGGCACATCGCACGGCTGCCTAAGACATCTGCGAAGGCTTGCTTTGCTCTACAAGCAATCACCAAGAAGAAGTGCGTCGCTCGGATTGTACAAGACGGGAAGAACACCGCTGCACCTACCTACTCAGGCCTCATGGATAACTATCGGAAGAAGAGATTGGACCTTCAAGACTTCTTTTTCTGCAATGACGACATTGAGAGATGCGTTAAGGGTACAAAAAGGAGGTGGGTGGTCTCGGTCCCGAACGTTCCGGAGGTATGGCCGGTTAAGTTGGGGACCAACTTAACTTGCAAAGAGATCCTCTCTTTAGAAAACACAGGATTTAGACTGCCCCAGCGGAAGGAGATGACACCTTCCAGAATTTTTCAGGACCACCCGTTACCTTTGGACTTAGCAAGCTACACGACTCCTGCATATCCAGATGAGTTTCCCACCCGGCGTTCAGGGAAGTTGATTAGGCGCAACAAGAAAGCCCCGTCAACAAAAACACGCCAATAATTGTGCCTCAGCCCTATCACTGAAAGCCAAAGTGCACAAACTGTGCATGCTTCCAGCCCCTGCCTTAGGATGCATCGTCTCCTTGGATTCCGGCACGCCCCCAAAGGTTCAGCAATACTACTTGACGATTTCGCAGCTGCCAGCATGCACTTGTCCTAACTTCAAGGACATGGCGACTAAAGCAATTGGAAAAAAGGGTCAATGGGCCAACTGTAAGCATTTGTACTATTTGTTTACTGTAGTGTGTGGTTTGGACTCAGATTCAGACACGTTCATTCATGCAGCTAGTTTTAGCTTCAACGAAGTGAAGCGAGTTTTGGATGCTGGTTTATTGAAATACCTTGACTCTTAGAGTTTTCTGTTTCTTTAAAGAAACATATGTATGTAAGATTTGTTATAATCATGATGTAGTGAGACTAAAAGGGCCACTACAAGACATTTGACGCACCACATGTATTTCTCTTTCGTTGTTCCAAAGTTGCGTGACCTTTTTGGAGTACCACTAATTCTCCTTGTACTGAAACAGTACGTGTTTGACTTGAGACAAACCCATATTTATTACTGATATTAGTTCCAAATGTTCAATTTAAGCCCCTAAACCATATTTTTCACTGATACAATAACATTTTTTCCTATATCATAGCCCTTAATTGTCCACGGTCATAGGTCCCACTGTTCACTAAATTTAGAAGAAAAAAATTACTTAAAATACATTTAGTCCAAATATACCCTAAACTTACTGCTTAAAATAACATTTTAATCAAAATATCGCGGAAGTTACCGCTCACCGCTCGCAAAATAGCTTCGTCCATGTTCAATTTGACAGGGATTCCACAGGACTTTGCATGCATCAAACTGAGTACACTCTAAGCATCCTCAGCCTCTTCAACATGGAGGATTGCACCCCATCCTTCACTCCTCTCCCAGAATGTTTGACACTGTCAAAGGACTCCGGTACCCCACCTGTCAACGCCAAAATCTATGGGATGCTTGTTGGTAAGTTATTATTCCTTACCAAAACCCGCCCAGACATCGCTCATGCAGTAAGTGTTATCAGTAGGTTTATGCAGAATCTCCAAGAAACCCACTTACAAGCAGCCAAACATGTTCTATGTTATGTGCGTCGCTACCCTGACCTACGCTTGTTTTACAAACAAGGGGAGGAGAATCATCTTCATGGCTATACCAACGCAGACTACGGACAAGATGTTGATGACCGAATCTCTGTAGGGGCATACATTTTCTTTCTTGGCAATTCTCTTGTTTCCTGGAATTCCAAGAAACAGTCTAGCACTTCGAGGTCTTCATATGAATTTGAGTATAGAGCTCTTGCTCAGTGCTCGTGCGAAGCTGTATGGATCAGAAGACTGTTGGGCGAACTAAAAATCCTAGACAACAAACCGACTCATCTCTACTGCAACAATCAAAGCAGCATCAAACTTAGCTACAATCCAATGTTCAATGAGAAATCCAAACATTTTGAAATTGATTTTCACTTCACTCGACAGAAAGTCGAATATAACATCATCAAAATCGAGTTCATTCCCTCTCAAGAACAACCAGCCGACATCCTCACGAAATCGCTCGGCATGATCAAGTTTGAAGGTTGCAGGAAGCGACTTCACCTTCGCATCATCCTCAACTCTTAGACCCTCACCGAATGACGAGGGAAGTGAACTCTCAGAGAACCCTCAGTGGAAGGACTCCACGCCTCATCTAACCCTGTCTCCTCACTTTGATAACTTCCACTCTCACTGTAGACGTGAAATTTTCCAGGGCAAGGGATCTCCGTCTTCATAGAAGCCCAGTCAAATTCAGTTGAACTTCCAAATGAACTCCAGGTTCCTTCACTTTTTCTAGAATCATCAGCCCTTGACTGAAGACACACTGATTGCGGAGCGAAATCCACGAGGTGCTCCGAAAGCAACATTGAAATCGACTTCAACTCATCTTCGACCCGCTCCCGTAATGTAGGCCGGTGCTCCCTGCGTTCTTCAAGGTACCGAACAAAACCAGGAGTGTCGACCATGACTACTTCTAAAGCAACCCACTCCAGCGACTTGGTCACGTTCTCCTTCCAAACACGGTTCACCCTCCTTAACCTCCATAACAGAGAAATGTTCACTCTCTGGTGGAGAAGAGGCCAGATAATTCGCTCAAGCACCAATTCGTCACTTAGAGGGGGAAGCAACGTTGCTGGCTCAATTTTTCTCTCCTGATCTCTCTCCCTCAAGGGTTGCACACTTCTATCAAAAACTCTCTCCTCGATCACATCTATCAACTGAGAGATTCCACGTTTCAGCATCACAAGGATTGTCCATACCAGCAACGTTACCAAACGCACCCAAGTTATCTCCCTCAACCGCAAATCCATGGTCACTCACGCTTACGAGTAGCTTGACACTTGTACATCAACTCTGTAGGAGCCTTGTGTGCAAGAGGGGGTGTTGAAACATACTGCCCACAAGGCTGTTACCTTAGGTAGTTTTCTTATTTAGTTACTTAGGGTTTGCTTCAGTAATTAGGTTTAGCAGCTTTCTCAAACACATCACTACTAGAGATTGTGTACAATCTAGACATGTAACAAGACATTTATTGAAGTAAACAAAGACGTGACCTAATAGCATATATTACTAGAAAGTGTGTTGTCTACGACATGTCTTGGGAGACCATGCCCTACAGCCCATGAATCGTTTATTTGGACATAGCCAATATGTTTAGGACCATTGCTTATGATGTCTAAATATACTAAAAGTTTTACGGGCTCCACGATAAATTATTACTTAACGTTAAGGCGTGCATGCATGTGTAAGGCTATCATTGGTTGATATGTTGAATAATGAGTGGTCTTATTTTATAACAAATGAGTGCCATTTAAAAGAGATATCCACCATTAGTAAGTCCAATCCTCACCTCCCGAGCCTTGCCATCTATAAGCACCTATAGTTCTAAGTGCCTAAACACTTACCTAGTAGGCTAAGCCAAGGGCGGGGGCCAAGGAATTTGATCCTTAAACCTCTTGGCTCCCACATAGAGGCCTTAGCCACTAAGCCACTACTCCGCACATGATATATTAGAAGTATTTAAAACATTTGTATATAGAGGCTCTAAGTTACTCTTTATTTTTTATTTATTGTATACAATATAATATCAACTATATACGGCATATATTATTTACTGTCCATTATTCACTGTGTATAATTTATTATCCAGTATTTGTTATATACTGCCTATTATTTATTATTAATTGTCTTGTATTTGCTATTTACTACCTCATATTTACTATGTATTACCTAATATTCATTGTTTATAATTTATAGTTTATAGCTTATAGTATTTTAAATTTTAAATTTATTATTTTTAGTATGTTATTATTATCTATTGTATATAGTATACTATTTACTAATTATGATATGATATTTAATAGTTAATATTTATAGTATATTATTACTATTAATGGTATGATATTTATTATTTATTATTTATTATTTTCAGTATGTCATTCTTATCTACTGTATATAGTATATTGTTTACTATTTATAGTCTGATATTTAATTTTCAATATTCATAGTATATTAGTACTATTAATGGTCTTCTGTTTATTATTTATAGTATTTTATTATTATCTTCTTTATATAGTATATTATTTATTATTTTCAGTATGTCATTCTTATCTACTGTATATAGTATATTATTTACTATTTATGGTCTAATATTTATTATTTTGTTCTATTATTATTTTGTTCTATTAATGGTATGCTATTCTTATTTACTATTTATAGTATATTATTTTACTATTAATGGCCTTTTATTTATTATATATTGGAAATTGTCTACTATTTACTGTGTACATGATTTTCCACATACGTCCTAAAAATTACCGACCATAATTCACACAATCTATTAGGCAAATTGTCTGATTGTTTATAGGACGATGTGAGTCGTCCTATAAACAATATCGGGGCGTAAATGTGTCCACAATGACTATTTTCTAACACTTATACTAGAAACATGTCGATTTCCTTTTTTTCATGAAGTGTTGGTCCAATTAGCACATGCATGCTAAAACACTGTACTAAAAACCCTTGTTTCCTTTGTAGTGCATGTACATATACTGTGAGCTCACGCTCATTTCTTCGAACAGCATGTTCCAGACAGTGAGTTATGTCTTGGTTCCTCGAACCTTGTTTGTACTTGAGAGATTCAACATACCTAACCATCATTTTTGTGCTTTTGTATTTGCAAATCATGTTGTTCTCATTCGTTAAGGGATTAAGATACACGTTGCAAGATTTTGTGTTGAGAGCGTGGGATGGCGAGGTGAAGGAACTGGAGGAGAGACTTCCATTTTGTCCAGGGTTTAAGCGTTACACGAGTGTCTTCAATTTTTTGATTTCTGATAGAAGCATTCTACTAGTTCAAGAGAAATATGCTCGTATGTCATGACTCTCTTGCCCTTCCACTCACCTTCCTGCGTTGTAACTGTCATCAACAGATCACGCTGACTTCCACGAATCTCATCAAGACCACAAATTTCAACGTCCATCTGGAATATTGATGTTGTTTAGAGCTAACGACAAACCAAGCTGTCTCTTTATGTTAAGTTTGCAACACTCAATCATCCAGTTGGCCGCATGCACTTCATCGATCTTCACCTTGCCGACTACTCATAGCTCCAATTACGTCATGTGAGTCGGTGCCCAACTGAGGTGATCCTATATAGCCATATAACTCGAATACTCATGGTGGTCAATTAGTTCATTACCTAGTTTTCAGATTGCCAAGTTTGCACTTCCAATCATTCACCTAATTCTCAACCCTCTGCTTTCTTAGACTTCATTCTCAATCAACCTCTTGCAGTTCACACTATCTTGGTTGTAAAGGTTTGTGAGTTTGGGGGATTGGAGGTTAAGTTCTTTCGTTAGTTTCTGTTTCTCAAGTTCGCAAGAGTCTGCTAGCTGTGGTAGTTGCGAGTTGGCAGCGTGGTGACATAATTTCGTACTCTAGAGAGTTCTGGGTTCTAGGTATCATTATCCTTGCTTATGTGTGGGCATTCTGAGATTTCAATGTTTTTTGCTGTGTTTTTTTTCCTCTTCCAAACCAAAGGCAACCAACTGCAGTGGCATCCTTACAACATGATTGCAAAAGTGTCCCTACTGTAGCAGGATTGAGAAGTTCGTTATGCGCTATTAACTTACAATCTTACGTTTACAAGTGTCTTTGTGCGGCATTGCCAACTGCCCCCGCATCCCCTCTACACATACGATAATATATGCGCAAGTAACAGATCATGAATAATAACATCAAAAAAAAATAAAAAATGAGAGAAACGATTCTTCCTTCCCTTGAGTCAAGGCGGGGCCCTTCCTCTTACTCCCGTTTGTTTAAGTATGCCCTACTCGGAGTAACTTGAAGGATCATTCTGTTTTTTTCACTGTTGCAGATTTCGAGGGGTGGCTTTTGAGGATGGTATGTCCGCTTGTATATGCTTGATGAGCAAGCGCCCCTTCAAACTTACACTTAAGTTTCACTTATAGCAATCATCGGTCCAGGTTAGTTCGAATGCGAGACTCAGAAGAAACACAACTTGGTGAATCGTCACTTCTACTACTGATTACTTACTTACACTCTCGAACTCATCATCTATCGTCTTGGTCCTAGGATGTGTCGGAATTGGGGAATTCGAAGAATGCCGAGAGTGTTTTTATGGGTAATCTTTGTGTATGTGTATGTGTATGTGTTTGTTGGTGATCTTGTTTTTGGGCGCCCTTAAGTCGGGTGGGCTTGTTGTGAGCAATTTGGGTTTGGGTTTGGGTTTGGGTTTAGGGATCATAGGGAGTTTGTGTTGTGGGTTAAGAAAAGTTGGCGTACTTGGATGAGTTGGGGTTCAGTTGAGTTTTGGATTTCCAAGAAGGGGGGGGTCCTAAGTATATCTTTGCAAGCTGCCTGTAAGTTCGATGAATTTGGAATTCGGGTGGGAGGGCATTTGTTGCGTTTTTTTGTGGAATGTGTCGATATATAGGGAGAAGGAGAATTTTGAAGAAGCATGAGGGCGCTGCACAGCCATGAAAAGGCAGAGGTGGGAGCAATTCGACATAGAAAGAAAAGAACGGCTACAAAAATTCTTCGTGATATTTTTTGTGTGAAGAACCATAACCATCCATTTTGTGAGGGGAAATAGAGACCCCACAGACAGAGACAAAGACAAATTTGCTTCGTGTTAGGGATATGAAGAAGTCTTCGGGGTCATGTAATGCAATTATTTTTTCTTCTATTTTCCTTTATGAATTCGAGACCTAACTTCAAAACCTGCCTCAGATCGAAGATTCATGGGCAAAGCCAAACATAAAGGGTTAAGCTCTTTCGTCAGTTTCAGTTTCAGTTTCTTGAGTTTGCAAAAGTCTGCTAGTTGTGTCAGCTGCGAGTTGGCAACGTGGTGACGTAATTTTGTACTCGAGAGAGTTTAAAACTGCAGAGGCATTTTTTTTCCCTTCGCTTATTTATGTGTTTTGGTGATAATACAGAATGATAAAATAGATCTCGAGAAGCTGAAGAATGATCGTGAAGAGCTGAGAAGCTGAAGTTTGTAATCTGGTTTTGCAAGAGTGCCGAATTTTTTCCCATGTGTGACCCCAGTCTTATGTGTAATACATTGTGAGAGAACTCTACTACATTCATAAAAATGAACATCATATGTAGACAATGATGATAATGTTACGTAGACAATGGTAGTTAGTTGAATGACTTGTGCAACATTCAACTTTATTCGTAAATTCCAAACACATTTATGCAAATGAAAAATTGTGAAATAATACATTTATACAATCAAAATTGTCACTTCTTTCTAGCTAGATTTCTAAAAGTAATCATATTGTTTGAAGAAATAAACTTTGGCAATTCAACAACCTTAACGACGACGGCGATGATCTGCCGATGCTGCGTTTGGGCGATGCACTGAAGTTCATCACCAAGTGGCCAATGGAAGCACTGAAGGCTATCCCTCCGGAACCTCAACAAGCCTCTTAGAATTTGGTAGTTTACGCATTTATGAAAAATGTGGGAAAGATGAACACATTTGGATATGTTTGGAGACATGGACTACGTAATATCATTCAAGTTATTTATATTTATCTGTTCAATTTATGTGCTCAATTTTTTACCTGGCTCAGTCATGTAGCGCATGACTTGAATGTGTCGTTATTGCTTGGAATGTGTCGTCATTGCTTGGAATGTGCCTAGAAATGTGACTGACATTCAGAATTGCAAATAATACAAATTTAACTCAATACAGTTACAACCACGCACAAAGAACTACGCAATGTGACTCTTCATCTGCGCGAATATCATTCCATCATGTCATATTGTACATCACATGTTATTAAGAATATGACTATAGGACGTCATATAATAATGTCATCCCCGTAGAAAATGCGACTAACGCCCCAAAAAATATGACTTCAAGCAGTCAAAAAACTAGCAGTCACATTCCACATGACCTGCCACGTCGGCAAAATTATGATACATGCAAGTCATATTACACGTCAGCAAAAAACATGACTATATGGAGTCACATGTCACGTCGGATTGGTATTTTTTTTGCTCGGGTAGGTCAAAATATGGCACAGACTCCAAGGCTAGTCAAGGTATGCCCCACGTGCTGTGGGAATCGTAGAATCTGTCATTTTATACGCCCCCACAACCGTATATATTCATATGACTCATGTCCGAAGCGACTCATCGGTAATGACTAGACCCAGTCACCGCGCGCGTCATCCTCATCCGGAGCCTCGTCAGTCATATTTTGGGATTTTATGACTTAAAGCAGTCATAAAATGTGTGTTTTGTTATAGTGCTTTGTCAAGCTCTCTTCCATAACAGTGTCTAAAGACACTTCAACGTCTATTATAGTAAGAGTTCCTCATGGCATGATGAACACAATGCTTAATATCATACATGTGTCACCCTGCAAGATTCACACTAGATTCAAGGCTAGTTGGTGTGTTGGACGTAGTCCCCCCTTTATTGGAAAAGGGACCTCAACCCCTAGGTTACATAATGTTATAAAATATTACGAGGGTTCAAATGTTTATTAATAGATGACCCAACATTAGCATGGGAATTTGATGGTAAGGTGGCATACATTCTCAAACTCAATATATACTTATTGTGCAAGATTTTAGGGTGTTGGTCTTGGGTAAGGTGTTGGTTTTAGCACCATCTCTACCATATGTTCATGTAGAGTTCTTTCATTTTGTTTGCAAGTAGTTGATGGAATTTTAATTCTAGGAGCAATATCCAACAAAATCGTGCTTCCAAAAGGATATGCACCATTTTGATCGGAAACTAGAGTATCTAGGGGGTAGGGAGGACATCAAATTCACAAATTTCCCAACCTTCATCCAATTTCCATCTTCACTCAATTATTTGTACATGCATTTTTGAGAATTTGGTGACACATTATAGCTCTTCATAGACTCTTCATTGGCGTAAGAGTTGAGGAAGACATGAGTTCCACTCATGTCAATCAACATATGAGCTTTAGGCGATTATTATGGTCAGATGACTAGGTGGAATTTGATGAGTGGGGGATGAGTGGTAGCTCATAACAAGGACCACAACAAACAAAGCGAGAGAAAGAAACTCTTCATTGGCTTTATTTGAGTAAGAAATGTGTCTATTACAATGTTGCTATGAACTTCGAGAGGTTGTTGCGTTCAAATGCCTACATGGCATTTTATGGGCGATAGCTTGTTGAGAAGTTGTCAAAGAGGAGAGGGAAATAAACTCCTCGTTTGTTCCATTTGAGCAAGATTTAAGCACTACATTAAAAATATTGAACGAAATTGGGGGAGTGGCAATTCTTCATTTAAGAAAGATATAAACTTAATGTGAATATAAGAATATTCTAGCTTTCAAGGAAGCCTTTTGCATTCTACCCATATTCAAATGCATGGACAAAATGTGATGGGTCATAGCTCGGTGAATTGATCTTGAAAACATCTTGAAAATAAATTTACCATGTGCTTTGTCTGAGTAAGAATCAAGATCATTTGAAAGTTTTGGTAGAATGCTTTCAGGTTATGATCTTGTGATGACACTTGTGGTTTGAAATTTTATCTTATGTAAGTATTTATACCCTTAACTTCGTTTGAAGCTGCAGTGATAACTTCAAACTCTTAAAAGAAATTGTCGTGTCCAAAGAATAGGTATAACATATTGCCAAATCCTCATAGGCTTATCGTACGGTATGTACTAGCTTAATTGATACATTAACAATAAATTAAAAACTCTCCGAGATAATTGTAGCATGTAAGTTGTCTAATGAATCATTGTTGGGAAGCTACAGACTGTAGATTGTGCGCTTCATCCTTGTGCCGACACTTGCCAAAGCCTAGAACAATTAGTGCAGACCTTGTACAGCCGCTAGCCCATGGACTTTTTGGGCTAGCGGCTAACCTAATAGCTTACAGTTATGGCTGAAAACGATTCTCGAAAAAAATGGGCTAGCCCAGCTATGGCTAGATCGCGGCTTGAAAACTAGGCTAGCCCATTTTTTTCAGCCTAGTTATGGCTAGATCGAGGCCTCAAAAAATATGGGCTAGTCCAGCTATGGCTAGATCGAGGCCTCAGATAATATGGGCTAGCCCAGCTAGTTATTAGCTAGCTAAAGATAAGTCATGTAACTCAATTGGCTCAAGCTAAGGCCCAGCCATGTCATCCCTACCATTACCATAAAAATTTTAGGGTTGAGATCATCTGTCCATATCCAAGTGCAACCGGTTACATGTTTACATCTTAAGTTTGGATATCTCTTTACTCAAGTGGGCTATATTCTCTACATTCCTCTAAAAAGATGGGTCGTCCTCTTGAAGTCTTGAACAAGAACTTCAACAAGTTCATTCTAAAACTCAACCAGCTCATCTGCAACTAGTTCTAGTAGCCAGATCTCTGTAAGTAGTAGCCGGATTTCACCTGCAACTAATAGTTGGATCTCATTTGTAACTAGTAGCTTAGCAATTCAACTTAGTCAAGATCAACTTCATCTGCACATAATAGGATCCAATTTGACTAGGTCAAGATTGATTTTTACATCTACACAGGGCGGCGCTTCAAGGGGCTCTCAAAGAACAAGCAAGCAGAGGTACTTGTAGAAACTTCAATCCATTGTTCAGAAAGATTTAGGGTTGAGATAATATGTTTAGATCCAAGTGTTTTCAAGTGCAACTGGTTACATGTTTACATCTTTGGATATGTCTTTACTCAAGTGGGCTATATTCTCTACATTCCTTTAAAATGAAGGGTCGTTTTCTTGAAGTCTTGAACAAGAACTTCAACAAGTTCATTCTGAAACTCAACCAACTCATCTGTAGCTAGTAGGCGGATCTCATCTGCAACTAGTAGGCGGATCTCATCTGTAAGTAGTAGGTCAGCAATTTGACTGAGCGAGGATCAACTTCGTCTACACAGAACATGATCCAATGAAACTGAGCCAGGATTGATTTTTAAATCTGCACAGGGTGCTGCTTCAAGGGCTCTCAAAGAACGAGGAGGCAGAGGTAAAGATTACTTGTAATTACTTCAATCCAATGTCAGGGAAGATTTAGGGTTGAGATCATCTCTATAGATCCAAGTGGTTCCAAGTGCAACCGGATACATGTTTATATCTTTGGATATGTGTTTACTCAAGTAGCTATATTCTCTACATTCCTCTAAAATGATGAGTCGTTCTCTTAAAGTCTTGAACAAGAACTTCAACTGATTAATTATGAAACTCAACCAACTCATATGTAACTAGTAGTCGGATCTCATCTGTAACATACATGGCGATACATATGATTCACCTTGACTAACGATACCTGTGTGAATGTGCATGGTCCGGGCGGGCTTCCTAGAGAATTGCGCAAGATCAGAATCTTTGAACTACTTCATTGTGTTGTTGGCATTGTGTATGAATGGATCTGCATGCAGAAGATGCTAGCGTGATTTTTGATTCCAGCAAGGAGCTCATGAGGAGGATAGAGGAGTTCAAGTTGCATCTTGTTCATAACAATCTTAAGAATCAAGAGGTTGTACGTATGACAAAGTCGAAGTTAGCCAGCCAATCCATTCTTGAGAAGGCTAGTGTGAGAGTGCAAAACGAGGAAAAAAAATCATTTTTCTTTCGATGTTTGGTTGGCGATTGCTATGCCAGGCAAACTCTCATAAGGATCAGTAAATCATCCACTAGCAATGCAACAGAGCACATTAGGCAAGTGCATACGGCAGTCTCAGCCAAAACTGTTGCGACTAGCAAGAAGATTGATCAAATTTCGAAGCTTCTTGATACTTCTGAACCATCTTTTGTCAAGGATCCTCAACGATGGTTCGCATGCAATATCACTGTTTGGCATTGTGAGCAGCCTTCCCTCGCATTTCAAGCTATGCAATCTGAACGATGGAAGGTCATCGCTGCAAAATTGCCATGTGGTCCGAATGGCATGGCTCCGATCAACCTTCGCAAGCACCTTATTGAGCATTATATGACAGTCAAGAGCACCATCACTACTACCTTTGCCATCGGCAAGTCTCAATTCAACATTCCATTTCTAGCAATTCAAATCGATCTTGTCACTGCCAAATCATCTAGCATGAAGTTCATTGGTATTCGTGCTAGCATGAATTGTTCCGGGAGCTCTTTAAGCCACAATCTCGCCGTTAGGGAATACAACCCAACCCCAACTGAGCGGCGTAATAATCAAGCCTCCGATATTCTCATCAATTGGCTACGTGCAATTCTTGTTGAATTCAATATTGATCTTGACGACATTCTAACTTCTTCGACTGATTCTGGGTCCGACATCAAGCGGGCCCTTGAGGTAGTCTTGAAGACTCTCCGTGAGTGGTGTACCTCGCATCTTCTCAATCTTTCTCTCGTCGGTGCCTTCGGGACATGTGTGGACAAGAATAAAAGCAAGAATAAGAAGGCCAGAGCTATTTTCAGTCGAGTTCGACAATTTATTGAGTTTGTCAACAAGTCTGGTATGTTCAAAGCCATCTTTGATGAGAATGTGAAGGATGTATTTGAACGTTTTCTGAAGTTGCATAACTCCCCCCAACACCGTTGGTTTGCAATGGAGGACGTCCTTAGTTCACTTATCAAATTGTGGGATGTTTGCATCACTACCACGCGCAGTTTGGACCTTGCATTTGATTTGATTGACCTTCGGGATATTTTGATCGAGTTTTTATCCATCATCCATCCTGTAAGGAACCTGTAGAAGTTAGCATAGTCAATGAGATCATTCGTTTGTGCTGATATTCATTTCGCAAACATGTTTTTCAAGGTACTAGATTCAAAGACCCATCTTGAGATCCATGATCCAACTTCTATTCCATTTGTTGGCTGCCCTCAAGATCCTAAAGCCAGAGTATTTCGAAAAACATGGGATTTGAACTTGCTTACTCGGGAAATCCATGATGATCTTCTGGTTGCAATGTCCAAGCGATTCTACAACCGCTACCATCCATTGCACGCCCTTCGTAGGCCAGTGGATTTTTTTGGTGCATCGCCAAAGAAAACCCAAGCTACAATATCTCAAGCTGATACCCACTTCTCATACTTGTTGGACATGCAAGCGGCTCTTTGCCCAGATCTTCGAGATGGGGCTTTGCTCAAAAAGATGATCATGAAGATGTCTACAAATATTGCCGTTGTGGATTTGCCAAGGGGCTCGATTGACGTGGCGGGCGTGATCGAGAAATTTTACGATCTCATCCATGATGGTGTGATTTGAAAAACCATCAAGCGATTGGCGGAGAAGAAAGTTGAGGCGATCATATCCCTTCTCCCGGAGAGCAATGCTGACCGCGGCTGTCTAGTCAAGCGTCGAAAGATAGCATCGGATCCTATAGCATCTAGAGCAATGTTGCAGGATCTCATTGGCGACGCAGTGCAAACCAGCCCCATCTACAACATGGAGATTGAGTGAGGAGGTGGATATTGAACATGATCCGGTGGCCATGGTGGCGGCCGAGATACACATGTATTTCTCCATCGCCAGTGAGAAATTCTCAGAACTTGGGAATTTGGTTAGTTGGTGGTGGAATGAACGATATAGAATGCCGTGTTTGGTGGAAGTAGCCGCCGCTTTACTAGCCTCCAAGCCCGGATCGGGTGGACTAGAATATGACTTTGGCAGTCTAAATGATATCATTACTCCAAAGAGATCATCGCTTGGGGGAGGATTTGCAGAGGCATCAATGATGTTGAAGTTGAACAAACATCTAATGCCATACGATCCTGAAAAGTTGATCTTGTTGGATAATTCCGATTGGAAGAATCACATTCCCAAACGCCCTATTTTCGATGAGGAGTTGCAGATAGAGGATGATGACAATTTGTTGGTAGAGAATGATGAGCAACATGTTTTAGATATTAATGACGATGAGTGATTTTGACTGATATGAAATATAATTGTATTGATAAGACAATGTCTCCTTGAATTCATTATATGAGCTACATGAATTAATTTATTAGGTCAGCTAGTCCAGTTATATGGCTAAAAACGGTACCCGAAAAAAATGGGCTAGCCCAACTATGGCTAGATCGAGGCCTTAGAAAATATGGGCTAGCCTAGCTATGGCTAGATTGAGGCCTCAAAAAATATGGGCTAGCCTAGCTATGGCAAGATTAAGGCCTCAAAAATATGGGCTAGCCCAGCTAGCTAATGGGCTATAAAAGGTGTGAATTAGTGTGATTTTACACGCCAACAGACAATGCATACCAGACTCAACAATTTGATGGCAAAGCTTTCAATTTCTAAGTAAATACTTCATGAACTTTGCTTTAAGGGAAATCCACAAGGTTGAAGTTGTGAATACACAGCCTAGGAATACGTACTTAAATGCAAGCACCAAATGGGATATTTATTGTGTTTTCAATTCCGACTTCAAAAGACGAGAAGACGAGAAGCAAAAGGAAAATGAATCCTAGTTTAAGAAGGTGTAGCAATATTACATGAAGCTTGAAACTTGAATTGTTGTTGTCCATGCAACCCTAAACCTCCATTGCTCTTCGTCCAAAAAAAACCCAGATGAGAAATAAGCAAAATGTATGTGGACATGTGGATGCATTTGTTGAAATGGTTGCCTTTGGATGAAAAGGACCATCATCCGCCGATGGAAGGATTGGTTGGCTTATTTAGGGTTTCTTGGGGGGGGGTCAAGAACCATACACATTATGCTAAAGTTTATAGTATGATGGTTGTATGTGTGTAATATGCAGAGTAATATATGTGTAGTGTAATGTATGCACAGTGTAATGTATGTGCAAATTGTTCACACAAAATTTCTACTACTTATAAATAAGTTAGGGTGATTATAATTATGCGACTCTAAAATTTATATATAAGGATAGGTTGTTAAACAATACCATTCAATAAAAATTTAGCTACTTATAGGGTGGAAAATATTCAACAAAGGAAGGTTTGTAACCCCCCCCCATTAAATAGGGGGGTCTCGCACGTGTATACATAAATCAAGTGTTGGTGCACCCTGTGGCAACATGACCTCACATGTGGACCTATAGGATTGCAATAACAATGTGGCAAATAAAGGCAACCTAGATGCCAACCGGTTGACATGCCTTAAATTAACCCTACAACCTTCACTGAATTTCCCTCCCAATTTGTACGTTGCACAAAATTCCACATTGATGTAATTTTAGAGTGAAATGAATGCCCTTTGTTGAATAATGTAATGTGGTCACTACAAGGTTGTAGAATACATAAATTGGATAATTGGCTTGTTGATGTTTAACTTTCTAGATGATTACCATGTTATGTTAAAGCAATTGATACGACTATGGCAATAAATTGCTCAAAGCTTGGACAATCAAATTTTAAAAGGTTTTTATGTACTACAAGTGAATGAAACCCAGGGGATGCACTCCATTGTCAAGTTGAACATCACGTGTAAACAAAAAAAATCTACATTTTCTAAGTTACATCACCAAAATGAGTCAAAATATTATCAATTTTTTTCAAGAGTAGACATACATAATATCTATTACATAGTAAAAAAATGATAACCAAATTTGATGATTTTTATTTTTTTTAATACAACATACCATTTCTAACTAGAATGATGCAAAATTGAACTAAAACAAACACTACAAAAATGATGATGACTACAAAATTCAAAAAAATATTATCAATGTATATGTATATGTAGAAAAATATCATAATTTTTAAAATTATCTATGGCATATAATATAGGGTCAGCAAACTTTGATCGCACGTGTATGGAGTGCAACCCCCAGGGAATGAAAAAGTACCTAGACTTTATATGCATTGTGCGCCTTTAGTATTATGAGAGGGTTAATCCTGGGAGTACAAACACATATTTTAACAAAATATTATGATGTTGTTCATCATGAGATCATTGTGCGTGACCTACATCGGAGAACGGTTGGGTGCTTTGAACCGATGGTCAAACCACCCGAATTCTCTTCATCAATAAGTTTAAAACTTTGCAATTCCAACCACTCACATTCATGAACGAGGGACCCTAAGGCGATACTAAGGGTGCGCATGGCCAATTCCCTTCCATAGCAGATTCGCCTTCCAGTTGAGAAGGCAAGAAGGTGGAAATTAGGGCCATATGCACTCCACTTTGCGTCCAAATTAAGAAATATGTTTGGATTAAATGTGGAGGCATCTTTACCCTACATGGTTGGATCCCTGTTGATGGCCCATATATTGCCCAACACGGTTGTGCTTGCGGGTATGTGATAGCCGGCCAACACTGCGTCCTCAAGGTTGCAATGTGGGATGGCGAGCAGGGTTCATGGATGAAGACGCAAAACTTCCTTCAACACAACCTACAATAGTAGCCTTAAGCCGAGGCCAAATATTTTGTACCTTGAGGTTCAAAAGAATGGGAGAAATGTCTCATGGGTTGACAAAGAGGCTACCACTCCTTCTTGAGCCCAAAACATACAAAGGGGTTGGGCTTGCCGATTGATAGAGCTGGCAAGCCCACCAAGGTGCGGTTTGCAAAGGGCGAACCGCATGAAGCAAAAGAGGCGGCGATGCATGTAACCTTTTAATGTGGGACATTGGATATTTGTCAAGATTTCACTCTATGTGAAATAAACAAGGTGCATGTCATTATAAAGGTTACCTTCTTTGAAACTCACATGATAGATGTGAAGCGCAAGCCGGTGAGCTTGCAGTACGTTTGTGATGCACCATGATGGCAAAGAATTGAATTGCAAGTTGGAAAGGACTCCTATGGTAGGAGGAACCAAGTTGAATTTGATCTTAATGGACCAAATGAATAAAGAAAAAAAGAAAAAAGAAAAATGATAATGGTCGTGGTTCAATTGGAGCAACTCTAAGGAACTCATGAGGAGGCTAGGAAAGATGGGCCTCCCCCAAACCACATTGGTGGGATGTTGGTAAGATACAAGGATGTATTCACCAATGTGTTGCCAAAAAAAATTACCGCCAAGAAGTGAAAATCATTTTTGCTCAACGAGAGATTGAGTTTTTGAGATATGTAGTGACAAATGAAGTTGGTGGACGAACATAAAGAATGTCAAGGCAATTCAAGAGGAGAATTGGCCCTTGATTAAAAAAGGGCTTAGGTCATTTGTTGGCCTAGCCAACTACTACCACCACTTCATTCGAGAGTTTTTGAAGGTTGCTAGGACCTTATTCAACTTATTGAGGAAATGGCTATCCCAAGAGTGGGATGAGCCTTGCCGCCAAGTCTTCGAGGAGCTTAAGAGCAAATTCTCTTCACCGCCCGTGCTCAAGTTCACGGAGTTTGACAAACCTTTTGAGGTGCATACGGGGGCGAGTGACTTTACCATTGGCGGATGTTAATGCAAGATGGATGGCTATTGCATATGGGAGCATGAAGCTCGATGGTTGTCCGACCTTGTGAAAGAAATGGCTATCCCAGGAGTGGGATGATGCTTATCACCAAGTCTTTGGGGAGCTTAAGAGCAAGTTCTCTTCTTTGCCCGTACTCAAGTTCGCGGAGTTTGACAAATCTTTTGAGGTGCATACGAGGGCGAGTGACTTTACCATTGGCGGATGTTAATGCAAGATGGATGGCCATTGCATATGGGAGCATGAAGCTCGATGGTTGTCCGACCTTGTCCGACTTGTGAAAGAAATGGCTATCCCACGAATGGGATGATACTTGTCACCAAGTCTTTGGGGAGCTTGTGTCGCGCACCACTCCATGAGGAGTGCTCGGAACACCATGGGCACAAGGGGGACCCCGGAGTGACACCTGGGACTTGTGGCGCCGTTGGTGAGAGGGCCCAAATGATCCTAATGTGGGCGAGGGCCCCGGGCGTTGGGAACGCCTCCCACCCACGAAGACTAGGAGGCGCAAGAATGCTAAAGAACACCTCAATCGGAGGTGTGAGCTAGGAGTTATGGCAATTTGAGTGGGGCGCTGTCCCGGGACAGCGCCCTGATACAACAGTGCCTGGGAGTGATTCCCGGGACTGCCAAGGTTCAAACAGGCATAACTGCAACAGTACTTCTCTGAATGGGGCAAATGAGGAGTCCATCGGCATCTACGTATAGTGTAGATGAAGATGAAATGGTTGCTTGTTAGCATTGGACATCATACAAGGAAGTTATGATGGTCTGAAGCTGCTGGGGGCTTCTAGGCCCAACAACTAATGTAAAATGTCTACTTGGCCCAAGTCTTGGTAGAGACAAGAGGTTTCTTGACAGTGGGGTAGGGGCCCCCGCGTAGAGTCCTAGAGGCTTATATGGGTGAGATGGTGTGGCCTCACCCACCCGAGGCTGAGCGGCACGGCCTCCATGGGCATTGGCCCAATGTGAGGCCATAGTTGCCTAAGATGGTTCAGGTTGTTGTAGTGTTGCTCCGGCAATGCGATGATCAACATAAGGGTCCATGAAGGGCTTCAAATTTTAGACTTTGAACTTGTTTCAAATTGTTAGTTAATTAAACTCATGGAAGGATTAATGTAGAACTAGAAATTTGATGATTTGAATTTGGAATAGGGACTTTTGAGCTGGGCAGAGTCGAGGGCAGTTGGGCAGTAGACAGAGTCTCGGGGGCAGCAAAGTCGAGGGCAGCCGGGCAACGACAACTCCTCACAAACGAGGAGTGCCTAGTGCCGAGGGTAGGCAACACCAAAGATCTTTGAACTCCTATTTCAAAAGTTCTTGAGAATGTTATTATTTGTTTGAAATTATAAGTCATTAATTCATACAATTTATATTTCTTAAACTTGTTGAATATATTTTTAAGCTTGTATTGCTTATGTTTTTGTATTCCATCTATAGTACGACAATTTTACGCCATTTGTCATATTAACGAGAAGTCGCCACCTCGATAGTACGACATTTTTTGTGTTTCCTAAGCACGTCATACTAAGGAGGGAGAACAATAGGTCCATCTAACCGCTCATTGAGGGTCATATAGTGTCGACATGGATGAGATTTATATTTGGTAGGCAAACGGAGCTAAGGTTTATGGGGTGGCAACTTGTGGTTGATTACCCTCCATAAGAGTTTTTGATAACTGTTGTAGCCAAGCATTAGCATTTAGATGGGCAGTTATGGGTTAACCTATAGACCGATTGTGTGTTACCCTACCTTTACCACTTCAAAACGTGTAGCAATTTCCATATGCATGATTTCAATTATTTGTTTTTATTTTTTGACATTCTTCTTAGAATTTGTTCCTCTTTACAAGGAAAAAAATCCCCGCTATCGCTCCTCCTAAGCAAATGAAAACTCTCTTATTTGATCGGTCATAGGTGCCTCAACCTTTAAACCAAATATTTTCAGTATCCGTTCTGGGAGCCTCACAAACCACAAACAAGGCAAGTAAGGTGCGTTAATAAGAAAATAACCGAATAAGGGCTGCCTACCGTAGGCAGGGGTGGACAGGTGGCAGGCGTGGGTCCCACCCGCGAGTCCCTGGCCCTAGCCCGACTCGCTTCCTCTTCCCAACAGTAAGCTTACCAACAAGTTGTGTGTTGCGGGGGTGTATGGAGCAACAAGCGACTCGCACACGGTAGCACGAATCATCGGGAGCTTCGGACATCATGTCGGACGCGGCGGAGCTTACACGAGAGGAGGTAAGTCGAATCCATTGCCAATGCACGTAACTTTGAATTCGCTCATTCCTTCTCTTATATCCTTCACATCCTTGTGTGAAAGCAAATAGAGGATGGAAGGAATGCCACGGGTTGGATTTTTGGATTGCTGCTGAGGGTTTTGGAAAGGGCTCGCTCAATCTCCCGGTTTAGGTTTGGGTTGGGGATCGACGATGGTAGGTTGACATTGGAGATGGATGGAGCGAGGTTTGGTTCGGGAACTGAGGGATGGCAATTTGGGATGGCAGGTGTTGAAGAGAGATATACCATGGGAGACCTATATGACCGCGAAGTTGATCAACGGCACGGGGTTACAACTTCTGCGGCGGTATGATCGCCGCCCTGAGAACGTCCAAGCTGCATTGCTGGAGGAGGTAAACACATCGTGCCTTTTGTGAGCGTACATCTTTACCCTATTTGGATTTCTGCCAATTTGTTGAAGATTTGGAGGGAGCGGGCATGTAGTCGTGTAGGTTTAGGCTCCAATTTAAGCAAATCTACTTGGGGCTGGAGTTTTGACAGCTCAAGATCACCTGCCCACAGTGTTCCCATGGCATTCTGTTTGATTATGTATGGGTTAAGACGATGATTGTCATTTGAGGGACCAGGTGGCAATTTAGCATTTAAAAATGACCGCCTATGAAATCTAAGGACAGGGAGCTACACTACACACATGGGCATGCGATTGCTTGTTAATTCATAGTAAAGGAATCTCTACACCCATTTCAAAATGTTGGATAATTTTGTCTTAGGGTTTTTAGCAAATCTACTGGGTGCTGAAGTTTTGAGAGCTCAAGTTCACCTGTCCACAGTCTTTCCATGGCCTTCTGTTTGATTATGTATGTGTGGGTAAAGATGATTGTCATTTTATGTGTTAGCTGGCATGATAGCATTCAAAACATGACCGCCTATAAAATTTAAAGACAAGTGGCTACACTACGCACATGGGGCTTCACTTAGTTGGGCATCTAATCGCTCATTACATTTTACCTGGAAATTCATAGCAAAGCAATCTCTACACACATTTCAAATGTTGGATAATCATGTCTTAGGTTTTTAAGCGAATCTACTGGGTGCTGAAGTTTCGAGAGCTCAAGTACACCTGTCCAGAGTGCTTTCATGGCTTTCTGTTTGATGGTAGCATAATAGCATTTGAAACATGATCGCCTTTGAAATTTAAGTCAGCAGCCCTGACTACACACATGGGAATTCACTTAGTTGAGCATGTGATTGTGCATTACATTTTGCTGGAAGATTCATAGCAGAGGAATCCCTACATCTTTTTGGAAAGCTTAGATAATCTTTGAAATAGGGTTTTTGAGAAGTGTGGCACTAAATCAGGTCTGCTTTATATTCAAGTGTATCCTGAGAGGACCCAAGTAGTCTGCTGAATGTGATGATGAATGACAATCCACATGCGCAAACAATGTTTTCTGTTCTTTTGTGACTAAGACGGTTGTCATTTCAAGGCTACCAATTTGCAGAAGTTTCACCACCATGCACATTTTTTGCGGTTGTTTTGGTGTTGTGCAGAATGGGGTAACCTATGTCAGAGTATTTGTGGGCATTCTGCGCGACATCTCCAAGCAGGAGACTGTGGAGTACATGCTTGCCATGGTGGATGAAATGCTCACTGGTAAGGCTCCCAACTTGTTCTTTATAAAACCTCGATGATGTTGTTAATCCGTTGTATGAGGAATGGATTGTGATGATGGAGTGAATAATACTTTACTTGTTGCCTCATGAATAATACTTTATAGTTGAATAACACCTGCATGATCAGTTTCCACAAAAACAGTTCGTCTCAGGGTTTGCACGAGCACCCCCAAGATATGTAGAGGATCTATGTGAACTTAAGTTATAGGCCTGACAAGTAACTTTATTCAAACTTGTGGCAGCTAATCCAAAACGGGCACGCTTGTTTCACGACAAGTCCTTTCAAGACAATGAGGATGTGTATCGACCTTTCTTAAGGTTTGATTTTCTTTTTACCTTTCCTGGGATATTGTCCAAGCTTTCAGCCATGTTGGGTAGGGTCTATCAAACTATGGATCTTCAAGGGACAATATTCTCCTCTGACAATTGGACGGCCTTTGTATTGAATGTGGAGCCCAAGGAGTGTCTCAAGTAGTGTCTTCCACATGTATTTGTGCAGTCTTGGAAAGAGCACATATGTCAATACTCAATTCCGGTCCTACTTTCCACAAGCTAGTGTTGGAGTATGCAGTTATAAATGGACCAGTCCTGGGTTTGGGTTACTGTGCATCATGTTAAAGAACAAACTAAAATTCAACACTAGAGGTGTATTTAGGGTCCTCCATAATCTCTACTCATACATTCAAATGCTGGGTTACCACATCTGCCAAAAATGCTGTATGGCTGGGATGGATACAGACAATGTGGTGGCCCTGTTTTTTTTTAAGCTTTGGTTGATGTCGTATGTGTGACATATAGATGCCTGCTATTGTACTATTTGTGTCTGGTGCCCTCCCCCAAATCCATGAGGTGAAAGTTCTGAGGGAAAGACTGAAGTGGCTTTCTGGTTTTATTCTGATGCACAGGTTGTTGCAAAAGAAAAACTGGTTTATTCAAGAAAAGAGCTGCAAGATTCTTACGTTGATTATCAGGTATGTGGAAACTGTTCCACAATTTGGATCTTATGTGAGGAACTTGCAAGGAGACCACATTTGGTAGAGCATTCTACTCCAGGAGAATGAAGGAATTCTTTGAACTCTACCCAGCCCAGATGCTTACAATACCAAAACATGCTAAATTATTCGCCTCTTTGCGTATCTTGTAACCGCTGTTCTACATGCTTCTTATCCCGCTAAGAAATATGACTATATCACTTGGATTTAGGAATTGTACCTGCATTTTCTTTTAGCTTGAGTTCCTGTAACTCAGTCAGGCTTGCACTTAGGGTGTTGCAGTGCCCGACCATATGAGGATATAGACATGGAAGATAATGCAGCATCATCTTCACAGAAAAAAGTTGATTCATTCAGCGAAGTTCTTCGCAACCTTGTGGACTGGCTCATCACCCAGGTACATCCATCATCCTGCAAACCCCTCTGCCTCTTTGGCAAGTTTGCTGCTATGCACTTCAATTTTGTTTGCGAGATACTAGTTTTGTTCCGAGTATTATTGTGACACTTCTTCTTTTGGATGATCAACAAAGAATTAGGACGTTGCTAATCATGTGTGTTGTGAACATGACTCTTAGTTTTACTAAAGCCGTATATATAGATATGCATATATATTCTCTATTTCTTTTTCTGTGGATATTTTTGTGTCTAACAATCACCAAGAAATCGTTTACAGTTAAGGATTCCATCTCATCCTACTCGAGGAATACCAACTGCTGTGAGCTCCTTGGCAACCTTGTTGCGCATCTCAAAAGTGCGAGCTATGTTTGTGAAGGCTGATGGCACCAAGCTCCTCGCTCCTTTGATCACCCCTGCCTCCACCCAGCAGTATATTCAGGTTATATACTAGACATTTCATTCGCCGGTTTTAAAGGCTAGCCCAAGAGAACATAAATGCGGCGATCAAGTGAAATCATTTCTTTTGGGCCTCTGTAAACATATTTTTTTTCTTATTAGAGTTATCCTCTAAATCAACATGACTTTTTTGTTGGGAGTTGGTTGTTTTGCATACAAGACCTTCCACGTTTGGTAAGTTTCTGGTGGATGCTTGGAGGTGGTGTAGAGGTGTGAAGAAAGAACACTTACATCAGTTCATTGAGGGTCAAACTCACTTTGATATGATGGTTTTTTAAATGAGTTTGGCCCTCAATGAACTGAAGTCGGCTGCCCTTTATTCAATATCAAATACTACTTGTGACCATGCACCACAAGTGGGATATGATCATTGATGTTTTATGCAAAACAATCAATGGAAAAGTATAGGGGATTACAGGGGACCAACTCTGACAAAAGGTCCCATTGAGTTAAAGGACAACTCTATTGGGTACTGGCAACATCAAGATATCATTGGTAGTAGGGAAGACTGCTTACTTACAATAAAAACAAGGTGATGTGTAATGATGTGTAATGATGTGCATCCTCTAATGTTTGAGGCACCTGTTCTGGCATAAGTGTTTGGATCAAGCCAAACTGACCTGAGTCAAGGATAACCTTTAAAATCATATAGAAAGGAAAGGAACCAAATACTGTTTTAAACGTACTATCTGTTCTGAGTACTGCATTCCGCCACAAGTCTGGAGTTGCATGACCAAACTTGGATATTGATTGTGCTTTACAACTCTATTTACTCAAATCCTTATAATCACTGTGAGAGTTCCTAAAGCTTGTTTTTGAATGGCAGCTGCTGTATGAGGCAACACTTTGCATATGGCTTTTATCATTTCATGATGCAGCCGTTGAAGCATTTCGTATGGCAAGAGTGTTACCTCGGCTGGTGGAAGTTGTTAAGAGCTCTACTAAGGAAAAGGTTGAAGGTGTTCCTTCTTTATCAAATTATCTTTTATATCATTGATCTGGAGTTCTTGTTCCGTCTATCAGATAGGAAATGTATGGCTTAAGATTCTGGTTCTTAATGTTAGATGTATGAAGTTCCTCTTCCAGTCAAGAGGATGCTATCAACGCTCACATCCTTCAAGAGGAATCTCCATATTCAAGTTTAAAATTTTTTCCGCTACTTCTGCTTGTCATGACTATTTGAACTACTCTTTCATCTTATGGGTCACATGAAGTTATCCTAAGTAGAAAATGTAATATTGCAGGTGGTTCGAGTTGCTATATTGACATTTCGCAACCTTACAGCCAATGAACACTTGGCTGCAGAGATGGTAGATCTCGGTATGCCTAAGGTTGTGCAGAGCTTGAAGTTGCAAGCTTGGGGTGACGAGGTAATTTTTTTTGAGCAGCAGTTGCTGTGTGACTATTTACGACACTAAATAGTCCTATTAATGTGGGTGGAAAATGAATGTGGAAATAATCAATCTGGGACACATGAATTGTCTAGTTGGGGTGGAAATAATGTGAACCCCTGAGCCCAGGTTATTCTGTAAGTCTTTCTGGAAACTTCTGACCAACACATTAAGTATTAGTTCAAGTACAAAAGTAGCATAGAATAAAATAGTCACCCACACATATCAATTTCCTTGGAAAACAATTGTGGTCCACACTAATTTCAAACTAGATTTTTGGTGCGGGTTCAAAACTTGAAGTTTATTGTGGCCCACATCAATTGCACTATTTAGTGTACTTTGCATACTGTATTGTTTAAAATCTGACTACCTTGTACATTAGTACATGAGATTTCTCTTTTTATTTACATGATTTATGAGTGAAGTGAGACACTTAACTAGAAGTTTGGAGAAGAGAGATTGAACTTAATTTAATTACTGAAAGAGATGGCGTTTGCATCTGTTTGGAGGCTTGGCCTCCCAAACTTGGATTGATGTTGTCACAAAAAGAAGTCAATAGAGCTGGTGGGTTGTGTGTGTGTAGGATTTGTCACAAGCTTTGGACACAGTGGACGCAGCTTTGAAGGACAGTATTCGAAAGCTTAGCTCCTTTGACAAGTACAAAGGTGAAGTCTTTTCTGGAAATCTGGATTGGACTCCCATGCATAAGGATCCTGTATTCTGGCGGGAAAACATTACGAAGTTTGAAGAAAATGATTACCAGGTTGTTTCAACTATCCTCCTTTTTCAGGGTCGTGTTTCTGAAAATGTAAATCCATTCCTTGGTCATGCATCATCACATTCTCTTAGAATTGTGATTTCTTGAGGCGGAAGTGACACTACAGAGCTTTGAGTTCTTAACCCTTCAAAGACCAGGGGTGTGTTTATACGGGATATGTAATGATTTGTGCAAACCTCGACAAGTATTGAAACATTATTATTTGGTCTATGATATCGAATCCCTATCTGAACCACAACCTATCAAAAGGAGGAATGGAAAATAAAAGCATATGTGGGAGCGGTTAACAATATATGTGGAATGCACTTGAGTTTAGGTCAACTATACAAGCTCAACTATCCCTATAATTCGACTGACATATATGTGTGCTTTGATTGGAATATTGCATATTATAAATGGGACGGTTCCAGGTAGGGTCAAGAAGTATCTTTAAACCCCTCTGTACGATACCTTGAGGCCCAGAATGGGCCCCTCAGACCAATAAGGATAAATGTGGTACTTTTTTGTATGTTGCATAGAATCATCTGGCTACCTATCCCATTCAAAACAGGTGGGTGCTCCAAGCATGCCCTTTACTAAGCACTTGTTGAATTTGTGCAGGTATTGCGAATTTTAATTACGATATTGGATAATTCTCGGGACACGAAGACCCTCGCAGTTGCGTGCCACGACATAGCTCAGTTTATCCAAGTCCATCCTGCAGGTCGCGGCATCATACTTGACTTGAAGGCAAAGGAGCGTGTCATGAAGCACATGTCGCATCCGAATCCTGAGGTCTCGAAGCAGGCTCTTTTGTGTGTACAAAAGATCTTGCTTAGTGCCAAGTATGCAAGTTACATGCAATGAGTGACTTGTGAATCTAATTTTAATTTTCATCTCCGTTTACCAGATTACATTGCTATGACCCTGTCTGAAATGTGAGCTGATTGACAATCTCACTGTATAGAAAGTGACGATGTATGATCTCGAGGCATTTTCAAAGCCTCCCACATGATTTCTAATAATGTATCATCCTTTTCTAAAGCTCCTCTACTACAACCATGTAAGCCTCTCACATTGTACCTCACTTCTGTTTGTCTTCCCCAAGTTTAAAATTTGTGAAATTTGTGAAAATATGTGTGGATTAGTTGGTTATCTTTCACCTTCTGCATCACCTTATTCTGCAGTATTAGAAATTATATTAGCATCTTGCCTAGATGTTAACCACCCCTTGTCATAACCCTTCCTATAGAAATGATTTGTGTGCAGGAGATTAGCATTGATGAATCCAATAATATGGAACTGAATTCAAGCCTGTGAAGTGTAAACCAAACTTACTGGTCTCAACTTTGACCCAATGAGTAGATTAAAAAATCACTCACGTTCTAGCTGTGCTCTCTAATGTAAAACGCCACGTATTCCTCTCTTGGGAGCACCTGTGAGCATCTATGTGCATCTGGTTTTAAATAAGAGTTATATATTGCTGCCACATCAATTATTGTTACCAAGTTTGAAGGATGAAAAGTATGCAATATTTATGGTGCTCCATCATTACTGGCCATTTGTCTTCAAGAATAATCAGCATAGAGGATGACACTCAATATGGCCAGACTTCATGAACACAAAAGCCCGACGGTGCTCTAATTGGTGTACCTTCGAGTCTTTTGTTTGGAAGGCTTTTGGAGTGAGTCGTTTGGTCAGCAGGCTAGCATGGGAAGAAAAGCTGCTGAAAACCACCATATATGGTGGGCTGAAATTACCTTGAACCTTTTTTTGGTCTAAAACCTTCTGGTGGTGGTGAATCCCAAAAGAAGTGAAAGATGTCATAAAATTATTGACCCATTATACTATTTCCCAAAATTGATGTCAATGATTACCCCTATTTACTCACACGAGATGATGGGCATGCCTCTTGTCACTACCTGTGCGCAGTAGAGTCAAACAAAAGTGTGGCCCATATCAAGAATATCCAATCGAGGGTCTGTCCGATGATGTGTCACGAGGACTTAAAAGGCATTGTCCCCCACAATTGACGCAGGACATTTTTGTGAAGCTTAAAGGTGAAGCAGTGATCGGGGAGATTTTTGGGCATAATCGGTTGAGATCCTAGTGTTTGCAAGTCCAACCAGTTACATGTTGACATCCTTCAGTTTTTCTATATTAATTTGAGGTATATTCCATAAATTCCTCTAAAGTGATTGGTAATTCTCCTGAAGTCTTGAACTTCAACCGGTTCATCTATAACTAACTGTCGGTTCTCCCATATCATTGAGGTGTAGCTTCGAACTACTGTACTTTGTGAAATACTTATGACTTGATAAACCACAATAGTGCTGCTTTGCTACAGCTCTTTCAGCGAGGCTGCCTTTGTAGCTGCATTTGCAGGATATTGCTCCTGACAGGCTTCAAACCTCAGTCAAACTGCTCAAAGTGTTTGAAGTGTTTGAAGTGAAGGGGAGCGCCAGGCTGAAATGCCAGGGAAGTCAAATATGGTGATCAAGTGGGATCTTCTCACATAAACATTCTCAGTGGAGTTGACATGTAGAAGTGTTTCTTGAATCTATATAAGGTAGAAGTGTGTTATTCGAATACTTTTCTCTCTGAGTCCACTTCTTGTAGGATATGAAACATGCAATTAGTGTGAGATGATTACAAATCCAAATCATGTGAGTAATCATTTGCCTTATGAATATCTTATTCATAGTCAAAGTTAAGATTCTCATGCTCATTGAGTAGTCATACATGTGTCCCCAATCATGTTCACTATTTACCCTAGAATGATTAGCATAGTTTGAGCATGTATTCCAATCTCGTTTAAAAACATGTCTTTTTGGTGTCCGTTCTTAAACCCACAACTAACCACATACCAATCAAACATAGGTGTCTAAATTATTACGATGTTGGATTTAGGCATGTCCGACCTTGACCTTATTCTTGAGTTCAAATTGAATTATCAGAAAATCGTGACGTAGGGTTGGGACATGTGGATGGTTCCACATAAATTGGGGCGATATCTATGATCAAGATCAAGCTAGTGTTGTTATCAACATTCAAGTTCTGAACATAGAAGGGTCTGCTAACTCTTTTGCCTAAATTGATAGTCTGAACAAGCTAGTGTATTCAAGGTAAGCATAAACCCAAGTACGTTAGATTCAACCTTCATGTGTATGGAAGCGGTTCAATATTCTTGCTGCAAGGGGTTTTGATTCCTCATCTAGGGGTGCCCCCACAAGGAGCTTAACAATGTTATGCTTTTAAGTGATTACTTTCCCCAAATTAGCCCACTTCTCCTAAGATATTAAACATGTAATTAAAGCAAGATGATTAGCAAATCCAAATCGATGCCATAGCCACTATCTTGATAACTTTTGGAGTTCACATGAATATCTTAATCATTTTAAAACCGAGGATTTTTATTTTCCTCGCTAATGATCATATAGCATCCCCCCCTCCTCCTCCCCCACTCGTAATTATGTTGACTATCGACACTAGAAGAGTCAAAAAAAAATTTGAACACGTAGTCTAATCTCTTTTGAACATTGATGTCTTTTTGATGTCCATTCTTAAATCCACACCTAACCACACATCCCTTAGATATAGGTTTCCAATTAAGATAACTAACCAAATCAAGTCTACTTACCTAATAGGACCTTATTTCTCAATTCACCTATATATATATATATGTTACCGCATTATGAATTGATGTACATGGGTGTTGGTTTTAATGGATTTGTAGCATGAGTAATGTCTTATCTCAATGCACCTCTTACTAGTCTTTTAGATTGGCCCAGATCCTCACAATGCTTTGTACTATATAAGATTCGTGATGCGACATTGGATGTGAGACCGATCATCTATCGCACGGAGCTTGCCTAATCACCCAATGTAGTAATATCTCCTAATAAGTCTAGTGGAAGCATCACCTACCAAGTTGAGATTCGCTAGATTCTTCACAGAAACGATAAACCAACCTGAGAAAGGGACGTTGGGTGTTATGGTGGCGCTATTACGGTGTTCTTTTAGGTGGAATAGCTAGGTGAGATCCTCACTCTGTGAAGCCGGCCATGCACTCAAGTATGTGACAGATTATTCTCCATTTTCCTCCTCATCTCGTGCGTGACTTTTCAATCATCTCAATCTAAAGTTCGGACTCTGCTGCCCATTATTGCTTGAGTTGCTTCAAGGCTGCCTCCGACTGAATCCAAGACAGATTGTGAGCACTCATTGTTTTGCATGCCACCCCTCTTGTTCAAGGGCTTCAACAGTAAGGGGCGCTTTAAAAAAATGGAAACTAGGGCACGATTGTCGCAAAAATCCAGACCCATTGCACTCATCATTTACTTTGCGCTGCGTGGTATGAAGTTTGTTGGTGGCGAAAGCCCAGGTTGACCTTGGTGCACTTCCAAGCTGGGCATTAAGGCCCATTTTTACACTAGAGCTCGAGCTTGAAGTTGCAATATTTGGGAGATTGATATTTGGAGTTGACAACGTTTCATTTGAAGCTCAAACTATTGAGAGCTTCACTAATCTCTCAAGACTTTCATCAAGTGTAAAGTCGCCATGTTCATAGTGAGGTATCGAGGGAATATGATACTAAGCAAAGGAGGATCCATGATAAGTTAAAGAATGCTTGAAAGTTGATAGGCTTGAGATCCACAAAACAAGAGCTCGAATTCTTGGCATTCTTATCCTAAGCGATCTCCAAGAGGTAGGTTAGGGTTTTGACCAAAAAAGCTCTCAAAAGCTTCTCATAGACGTTCCACATGGGATCCATCAAAGCGCCCTCTAAGTGTTATAAACCCAACAAACAAATCAAGCTCTCTAGTTGAAAGCTCAAGTGTAAAATGGACTTGAGTGATTTAGCATGCGTAAGAGGTTCCTCTTTCCGTCAATGAGAAGGCTCCTTACTTCGAGCTCCCAAGTTCAACCTCTCCAGTGTAAAGGGGACCTTGAGTCTTGGGCTTTGGGACAAGGTTGATTTATTTGGAGACACAATGACATGGTCTTCCAAATAGTTTAGCTTTGGCATAATATAAAGTTGGTCCTCGTGCCTATAAAGTGACATGATAATTCATTGACCATGGATTAACTTGTGTTGTAAAAATAAGCAAGCAATGTTTTGGAAATGTAAACACTTGTGTTTCAAATGTTGTTATTTGTACATGTCGTGTCGCCATTATGTAGGTGATTGCATATTACAAAACCATAAACATGATATGCGCAAAATTACAGTACCATAGTGAAGATATTAAAGCGGACATGCGGTGGCAATTTAATCTGAAATTGGCCCAAAAATCCAAAATTATCTAAACTCTAGTTGGTTTTACTGCTTACATGTCTTTGGGAGGTTGCAGCGATGACGACAAAGCAAATGAGAGTCCAACATACTCTCATGAACATACAATACTGATTGGACATAATTCGTCTCTGGCATAATGTATACTTGGTTTTCGTGTCTGTTAAAAATGACAAGATAATTCAATGGCCATGGATTAACTTGTGCCGCAGTTTATGGGTGGTCAAGAATCCAAGATCGATGTACAAGAAGGTAGACACTAGATTAGGGTCCAATTAGGGCTCAATGCATGCTTACGTGCCTTTTGGGAGCTTGGGATGACTATGTGGACAATGGGCGTACAATAATGACGGGAGATACAATGACATGGTCTTCTTGCACATAATTTGTCTTTGGTATTAAGCATAGTTGGTCGCTGTGTCTGTTAAAAAAATGACATGATAATTCATTGGCCAGGGATGAGATTGTGTCGCAGTGGATGGATCCAAGATGAGCAGGGACTAACTTAGCCCTAGATTAGGGTTTGAAATGCTTCCGTCAGTGATCGGGGAGATTTTTGGGCACAATCAGTTGAGATCCTAGTGTCTGCAAGTCCAACCGGTTACATGTTGACATCCTTTGGTTTTCCTTTAGTAAATTGGGGTATATTCTATAAATTCCTCTAAAACGATTGGTAACTCTCCCCAAATCTTGAACTTCAACCAGTTATTCTCAAACTGAACCGGCCGGTTCATCTGTAACTAACTGCTGGTTCTCCCCGATCATAGGCTTCTGTGTCTTGCACCTAGCTGGGATCTTGTAAACCGTGATGCCTACAAACAAGGCTCGACATACTCTCGTGAACTAGCAGTCTAGCACACAATGAGTCAGTCACTGAGAGACAGGATTTTGTAGCCGCCTGCAGCACTATACAGCTAGGGTGATGCTTCGACACCTCTAGTGTCTGTGTGCATATATATATATATACACACACAGTATGTACGTAGGGAGGTGGTCCACTAAACAGTCAATCAAGGGTTTCCAAAGAATCCACTTCGAGGTGATGTTTGTGAATAAAACAAGCTAGACTCTGTTACACCATGCACTGATGATGGCACGAAGAGACAAACAGGTGAACTAGAGACGCAAACATGGAACTGTTAACAAGTCTCCAGCTGCTCTGAATCTAATCTGATAGAGGACTACTCCTGCGTGCCGTCATTACCGTCCCTTGAAGAAATATTGAGAATTCTAGGTCAACCTCTTGTCACTACACTGATTATCCCATTTGTGCATTTGGTATTAATACCTGAAACACACACTGTTATGCCAAATCTCAAAATTAGGGAGGGCTGGAATTGTTATTGAGTCACAATACGGAATTCATGAATACACGTTCATTTTACTATACATTTTAAGAAAATTAGTGCGTGTTTTAAGGTGCTTTGAAGTTTATGGTTGCAACTCTAAGAATCATTTGTGATGGTGTAACAACAACAACAACAACAACAACATGTGTTGTAAAGTGTTTACTCCTCCAAACCTGGAGAAAACAATGACGAAAACATTAGTACTTTACGCAAACCCTAGATCTTCTAGTGGCACTAATTTCATAGCGTAGAAAAAAATTAATATCACCTTCGCTCATTTCTAATATGCACTATTAGCCAGCCCTCACTAAATGGGGTAATCAGTGTGATGACCACTACGTATATACGAGTCCCACAAAACATGTCATATGCCACTAAATTTTTTGCAAACTTCCTGATACGATAGTTGTCATCTTACCCTGAAAGTAGTCATCGCACCAACTATTAAATCCTAGTCTTTGTAGTTGCAGTCATTTAAAACACAACAACTGACATTGTCCTCTGAATTGGTTGGCAGGCATGTCAAAGTACGGACCATATTATTCATGTTGGCATTTGACGACAAGATTTATAGATTTGGGAACCAAGCTCATGAGTTTTCCATCCTCTGTTTCATACCTTGCGCTTCCCAGATCCAACATTGACTGTGGGTGGGAGACATTACCACAAGAATTATTGAGCATAAATCCCAGCTTATTTCCCAGGCAAATGTTGCAGTAAACTGTGAAGGCTTGGGGATTATTTACATCATGGACCATGAAGTTGTCCTTTGCTCCTCTAAAACATGTGATTGGTTGTTGAACTCGTCGTGGGATCACTTCGGTTTACATTCACAAGAAGAAAATAAAATGTAAGAGTGACCATGAAACTTGAGGTCCCCAAAAAACCTATTTGCATGCCTTACATTATCCATTGTCATGATCTAACGGGTTTTGTGGTGGGAGAGGTAAAAGACGTTCTCCTGCTGCAAATGACAGGGGACCATGACAGAGAGAGCCGTTTTTATTTTTTATGAGTGGTTTTGCCAAACGTTTCCATAGTTATGAGGACAGAAGAGGAGAAGGTCAAACATGAAGAAATCTCTCAAAACCGCCTTCTTTAGGCATACATTAAATCAACACATCGACTTTTTGGTGCATAGTCACTTCTCTTGATCCACGTTTGGTTTACACCTAAATAGGAGCCCAAAGACTTTGAAATTGCTTTCTTTAGAAATCGGACCATGGTAAAATGCCCTCTGCCATGGGATGACTTCATGGTCCATGATGTAAACAACCTCGTATGGTATTGTCATGGAATGGGCTTAATCGTCTACGTAGTTGTTTGAAGTTGATGTAATTTTCATTGCTTTTTCCTTTCTAATTCTGAATATTAGTAAGCATGTACTCTTAATATTCATGCGGCAACATGAAATAATATAGTTGAGCAGTAAACAACACCCAATCCCGAATTCTCTCTACTTAATTACTTGCATTTACAGAGATGTCTGCTAATGAGTGAGTACCTGTGCCCTAAGGCCCCAAATTATATTCTCCTCAAAGCGTGCTCTCAATTGGTTGCAAAAACCGCAGATATCCTGTTAATGATTTAGGCTTATGGGAGGGTATATCATGGAGGAAGTCTCCATAGAAAGGGTCACCAAGAACAGTTCTCCAATAATATGTGGGGCCACTCTTTGCTTAATGACGATTTGAATGTTGGAATCTTGGGACTCTTGTCTTTCAGATCATACAGTATCATCGTAACCTGGGTACTTTATGTATTTATTACGAGGTTTGGCAACATCTTGGGGTCGAAGGCATCTTATGTTGTTCAATATGCATGGGCGGGGCTTTATTCCAAACTTTTGTTAGTTTGTCCATTCTCATAAACTTCCTAGTGCCCATTAAGGCTCAAGGCCCTTCTCACATGGGGCTCACATGCCTAACAACAATCACAAACTTTCGCTATAAAGTGAAGATCGCAACGTCCAATAGCATAGAATACGTGAAGCAAAGTTGTTGGCAATTGTATTATAAATCATATTATCCATATTATGCTTTGTGCTCATGATCTATAACTTAGGGCTACTCCACACACAAGACTAAGAGCCCGTGACCAGTACACTTCAAGCACTCTCATTGGTGGAAAAGGCAGAGCCGGTCCAAGTTCACTTCACACTACGCTTGAGGGACCACCGGAGTATGTGAATGCAAGATGGATGTAATGTCCACATGGACTCTTACATGGCATCAAACGGATCATGTTTCATGGTTACTTGGACTATTTTCAAAAACCACCTCTTGGAGGTAGGCCTACCACCAAACCAGGAGACCATGGTACTCCGAACGCTCACAACCGTTGGTTTATTCTATTTTATCATGTGTGAGAACTCGCTTGAATAAAAATTCATTGAAATAGCATTTGGTTGAGGGCCGGGTCACATACAACTTCACACTACACTTGAGGATCCGTGACCACACTACATTATCTTGGAGGTGTCTTGGGACGGCCTTTGGACACTTTCTTTTGGGCTCTCACAATTTCATGGTCACGGCTCTTGGCTCGTGTGTGAAGTGGCCCTTAAGGACATAAATGTGAGCATTTCCAGGCTTGAATCTTGATGGAGATTCATCTTCTAAGACTTTTAGTCTTCAAGTTGCACACATATTTAATACAACTATATAAAGTGCCAAGAAACACCGTGAAGAAGCGACCATAGGTGGATGATGCAAACTAGAAAGTTGTAAAAACATGGTTTATGTGAAGAAGTTTACAAAATGCAACATAATGATATATAAACCAAGGTCATTTTTGGTGTGGCATAAATTATCATGATTATGGTGTGCCATTTGCATACCATAAGTGTGCAAGTGGTATGCAATTTCACATAAATGTATGATAGACGTGCCTAACATGGATACTTTTCTCTCTGTACTCACTTCTAGTAAGATATGAAATACGCAATTAGTGTGAGATGATTAGCAAGTCCAATTCGTGGCCATAGCCATTTGCTCTGTGATTTTGGAGTATATATGAATACCTTATGCATCATGGAAGGTTATCTTGTTCGTAAATGAATCTTATAAATTTTTCAATTATGTTGACTATCGAGCCAAGTATGGTTAGCATATTTTTGAGCACGTAGTCCAATTTCTTTTCAATACTTGTCATTTTGGTGTTTATTCTTAGATCCCAAGGGATGGACTCTTCACTGGAAACATAAATGACATATGTGGGTGAACATGAAATAAAATCCCCTCCATACGAGAAATTTATAAAGAAAAAAAAATGTATAGGTACAAACATTAGGCTAGAAAATAGACTTGTGTCCTTATATTAAGCTTTTCAATTTAATGTGATAAATGCCTCCACTATGTACACAAAATAAAAATGTAAAATAAATAGGCCTTGTTTACATACGTAATCTCCTTTTCATTTTCCAATGAGAAAGGCATTTACCATTTTTCATACATAGTATATATAGTAACTCATAACAATCCAACCTCAAAACTCAAGTCATTTCAATGAAACGAGGTAAATTACATGAAATTGGCACATCTATTGTCAAATTTCCTCTAAAACTTAGTGGCCCCTTTTGCACATCTACCTTTACCTCAAAAACACATTAATTTCAATGTGCACACTAGAGAAAAAAACAAAACCTCTCCCTTTTGTATACTACTACCTCAAATAACACCCCTTTCTACACTCACGTTAGTTTGTACGTAGTATAAGGAGTTTACCCCCATGGGTCTCACTAGATCCATACCAAACCACATACCACTTAAAATATCAATGTCCAAATCATTGCTATGTTGGAATTAGGCATGTCTACCTTGTATGAGAGATTTGAGATAGTTTATCATTTTCCCAACTTGAAAGCTTGAGGATTGTTAAAGCAAGGTTGGATACATGTGCAAGATGTGCGGCTCTATTGTGAAGCACTTTTAACTCCACATATAATGTCAACCTTGCTAGCTTTGGCTTGGGAATTGTCTCATCTAGTAACTTAGCAAATGCAAATAATGAGGATTGTCATAATTTTCAGTTTCAACATCCAAGATAGGATGCAAATTCACAAAAAACACTTTCTCTTGAGTGATCACATAGATGCTCAATAACCGTATTCACTATTGAGCCTAGAATGGTTAATTTATTTTGAGCACTTAGTCTAGTTTCACTGTAACACGTATTTTCTTTGGGTATCTGTTCCTTGACATAAAGCGTGCAGACTTGCCATGTAGCACTGAAATATAGGACTCTGATTAAGAAATGAAAATGAAAAAAACACATAGATGCTCGATAATCGTATTCACTATTGAGCCTAGAATGGTTAATTTATTTTGAACACTTAGTCAAGTCTCACCGTAACACGTAGTTGTTTGGGTATCCGTTCCTTGACATAAAGCGCACAGAACTTGCCATAGAGCACTATAATTTAGGACTCCGATTAAGAAATGAAAATGAAAAAAACACATAGATGCTCGATAATCGTATTCACTATTGAGCCTATAATGTTTAATTTATTTGGAGCACTTAGTCTAGTCTCACCGTAACACTATTTTGTTTGGGTATCCATTTCTTGACATAAAGTGTGTAGACATGCCATGTAGCACTAAAATTTAGGACTCCGATTAAAAAATGAAAATGACAAAAACACATAGATGCTCAATAACTCTGTTCACTATTGAGCCTAGAATGGTTAACTTATTTTGAACACTTAGTCAAGTCTCACCGTAACACGTAGTTGTTTGGGTATCCGTTCCTTGACATAAAGCGCACAGAACTTGCCATAGAGCACTATAATTTAGGACCCCGATTAAGAAATGCAACCACATGCATATATCATAACATATCCTATCCTATACATTGGTTGAAGTTGGCAACCAACCCACATGTCCACGTGATTACAAGATGATGACTGTCAGAGTAAGATCGGCTTTAATCGATAAGAATCAATTTTATTAGCTAGCTAGGGTGCCGGACAAATCGATCCATTTTACTAAACACGAAACCCGGTGCCGGTTAAGCTGTTTTTGTCCACACGTCCATCATAATTGATCCATTGTAACTTAATTAGTAGCTGAAGCAAGCTCTCTAATTAAGTACTGACATTGGTACGGCGATGCCAAGATCTTCTTAGCTAGCTAGCTAGTTCGTGTGCATTATTAACAAGTATATGCTAAAAATCTTGTCCCCCGGCCACGTGCATGATGTTAGAGTAATCAGCTTAATTCTAAGCTTGATAATCAGCACAAGGCTCCAAGACGCTGGCCTGCTGGCATATATACAGTCTAACCCTATGTTCGGGGAAAACCGACGGTTAGTTCATTATCAGTTGATGGATTTTCTCTCATGGCTGGTCCAAATTTCCAACCATCGGATGGCAATCCGACTGTAATTTCAATCCTCCGGCAATTAGCCGATGGACCAGAAAATGTCCCGGAAATGTAGCCAATTCTTCTTGTGAGATACTGGATTTCAGCCGGAAGCATCCAGAGCGCTATTTGACTGGGGCATCTGATGATGCACTTGAGGAAGTACCCTAAACCTTAAACTTTTTGAATTATGCAACCTTTCCATGACCAAATCCAATTGCTTCTATGAAGAATTGGGGGACCCTTGGCCTTCAAGCGGTGAAGGCATTGCTAGGTTCAATTCCTGCCAAGGATATTAACTCTTCAAATTTAAAGTTTTGAACATGCCTTTCTTTTCTCTTATTCAAGATTTTGTACTAAGAAATGATTTCTAATGACTTTTCATACATTTTTTAAACAATTAGTGCCAATATGAATTCCATTTAATTGGATATTGGCCAATGAAAATATGAAAATATAGGCAATTGGCCGATTGATTTTACAAAAGACCGGCTCTTGCCGATGTAAATTGGAAAAAATCCAACCCTTTGTAGCAACTACCGGCAATTAGCCACTAACTAAGGCTTCAAAAACTTCCCGAACTCTGGTCTAACCTTGATAATGTCACACCATCTGTTTCACCAAAAAGAGTGATATAAACAAGGTGTGACATATTTGATAATGTCACATTTTGAAGATTTGTGCATAATGTGATATTATCAAAAAAATAGGTAGAAAATCAAAATAAAATCACAATGTAAAAAAGAAAATAACAAATATGAGACTTCAATGTTTTTGAATGTAAAATCTAATTCAAAATTGTGAATAACAACAAGAGCACATCATAAAGTGTCATTGAGATCAGGTAAAGACCTCTCACTAGAGACAAAGAAGCTTATAATGTCACATTGTTTTGTTGATGTTAAATGTGCAACACCAATTTTAATGAGTTTGTCATGGATTTTTTTCCATTCCTAACAACTCCAGAGTGTTGAAAATTTGAGAACCTTGGCTAGCCGTAAAATTCAAAACATCTTTAGCATATTTTTGTGCATCGCTTAGCTTCACTACTTGAGACTCATCATCACTGCTATCAACAATCAATGGGTCTACTTCCATGGAATCAAGAACTTGTTCGCCATCTTGCACTAATTTATGTTGATCCATCCAACCATCACATACAATCCATCCATACTTGGTATTATCACATTTACACTACGGATTTTGGAAAAAAAAATAATGACATTACCAAGGGTGATAGGGATAATAACGAGGGAGTTTTACACAATGAAAATCGGTTTCAAACTTTTGGGTGACAATATCAAGGTGTTCTATTAACAAGGGTGACGTTATCAAGGTTAAACTGTATATCGCCCGAGTTCGAGTCGTTCTTTTAAAAGAATATGTTCATTAGGTTATGAAAATACTATGTCAAAGCCGCCTAATCAATACAAAAGCCAAGCATCATGCCGCGACAATGCTCACCTTATAGTAGCAATTAAGTAGCAATTTCAAGCGAATCGTCACACATTGGTTTTGTAATTAAGCTGAGCCCATGCCAACAGGCTCCCTCAAGAGTCGAGTCTATATAGTGGACTCTCGGCCTCTTGGACCCGGTAACGTTTAGAAAGCGCCCGTTCTGATGCCTGTATTTGGTCCCAAAATGGGCAGCTACTTGTTTCAAAATGAATAGTAAAGATAGTCTTCAAAGGATTGAAAAATGCAGCTCATTGGTTTTTAAGAGGTGTCTAAACTCCGTAATATCAATCTCCTTAATGTCACTCCTTCTCTTATGTTCTAAAACCCTAGGGAACGGATGTTCTCGAACATGGTCTTCTTGGACTGGGTAACTTTTAGAAAGGCTCAATATAGGGTAGAAGTGCCCATTCCGACCCATGTAGTTGTTCCAAAATGAATAGTGAAAATAGTATGCTAAGGATTGAAAAATGTAGCTCATTGATTTATAAGAGACGTATGATGTAAATACACTCTAGACTCTGTAATATCAAATTCCTCAATGCCACTCCTTCTCTTATATCCCGAAAGCCGAGGGAATGAGTGTTCTCAAACAGGTTCAAAAGAATCTAGTGGACTCTCAGTTCTTGGACAAGGTAACTTTTAGACTAGCGCAATATAGGGTAGAAACGCTCATTCCGACACCTATATTTGGTCCAAAAGTGGGCACCTACTTGCTTCAAAATGAATAGTAAAGATAGCATTCAAAGGATTGAAAAATGCAGCTCATTGATTTTTAAGAGATGTATGATGTAAATACACTCCAAAGTCCATAACACCAAACTCCTTAATGTCACTCCTTCGCTTATATCCCGAAACCCTAGGGAGCGGATGTTCTCAGTTTAAAGCTCCCTCCTTGTTATCATGCTTCCCTCTCATATGTTATGGGTTTCGTCATCAAAGTAAACCACCAAGGAATTCAAACCACATGTTGACATACATCACGTTGTCATCATGGTAGTCATTGTCATTATTGCATTGTTGACTTTGTATTATTCCATAATATCACATGCTACACTAATTCTCTTTTATCACGCATCCATATTAACACTACAAAACTCATTAATATCACATGCACTTTGGTTGCCATAATCATGTTGTTACGGAATTGAGAGTGTCCATACTTAATATATTGATTATCTATGTCACATGTGCGGTTATATTCCGATTTTCTCCTTGAGATAAGATAGGGTATAAAATATGTGCAGATAAGGTGGGAGTGTCTATTCCAATCATTGACCAATTTTGACACTTATTTTTGGTCCCAAACTGGGCAGATGCTTACTTCATTATGGTAACTAAAGATAGTATTCTATGGATAAAAATGCAGCTCATCGATTAAGACATGGATAATGCAAATACGTTCTTATCAAAATACATTCATAGATAATGTAATAATATCAATTTTGCACATACGGTTATTTTTTATTTTCTTTTGGGGATAAAATAGTGTACTTAATAAGGTCTCTACTCCCATAACATTATCAAGATCCATAAAAGTGTTATGTGGGACTGATAGTATTCCACATAGTATTCCTGGATATTCCCCACATTCAATATCCAAGAATACTACGTGGAATACTGTTAGTCCCACATAACACTGTTATGGATCTTAATAATGGTATGCCTTAAACATAATAAATGTGATTTTAAGGCTTGGTGAGGATTTGTATAGAAGTCATATATTTAGACCTTTGACCTTTAGGGATTATTTGGATATCGTTGAGAAATTTCTCGACAAATGTGTTTTAACATGAACAACTGGTGATACAAAAATAAATAAATAACCTACGTCAAGCAATCTGAAGTGAATTTGAGCCCGTTGGCCCTACCCTGCTTAAGAATCCTCTTGGTGCAGGGTGGGGTTTACTGCCTACCTTGCAGTGGGTGGGCTCTTGGCTTCCTACTTACCTATCTCATTTTTTTTTGTCAAGTAAAGGGAAGATTTCACAGCGGGAATCAAACCGCCAATCACTCCATTCGGAAATGGGTACCTCTTTACGACCACCTGTTAGTTTAGGGTCATCTTGGACCACTCGAGGATACAATAGAAACTCGAAGGTTAGGATAGGGAAAATACTTGATGACAAACCTAAAATGTTGCAATGTTTGGGGCATTGTATGCAAAGGACTACTCCTTAAATAAGGTACATGCACCTATTGTGGACATTTTTGGTGAGTTTGGGTACTTAGAACTTAGACGCTTCATACAATTGATATGCCAATGATCTTGTTTGATTAGCAATTCAAAGTGGATTTAGACGTCATGCAACTCAAAATGTTTGAAATACATCTCAATTGAGTTTCTAAGTAAGAAGTTCCTATGGATTGTGGTCACATAGGGGGCATGTATTTGTGCTACCAATCTCGGTCATGCACCACCTTTTGCATGGGATAAAGTGCTTCTGGAATAACTTATTATGACCTTATCTACACCTCATAATTATGAGAAAGTGGCATCACAAGTTACATGCCACACTTACTTCCAATACCTTTTACATATTTCATTAAAGTGTAAAATCGGCAAATCCATGGCCTTACCTATGTTGAAACCTCCATACATTTATAGATTCCATTATTTTGTATACATATACGGAGAGTATTACAAATGCTTTGTGTCTTATGCACCCTTAGTTATGTGTGTCCACTACAAGTTGACACTAACCAAAATAGGTGCCCCTACCTTTAATCTATGTAGAAGTACATGTCTTCTTCCAAGTTTTGGGTCATGCCATTTTGGCCTACCACACGATGTAACCTTCATGATGATTCTTGCAACATTGTTTGACTCAACATGAGCAAGAACTACACTAAAAATGATATTTAGTGTCACCAATTCTAATTGTCTTGCTCAATCCTAATTGTAAACCGTGTAGTGTCACCAACACTAAAATTTAACGCAACATTATTTGTCATTCCTTGTAATTTTTTGGGGGGAGGAGGGGGGGGGTTTATGATTTACAATGTCATAGTTACTATCACTTACCAAGTATTTTTTCATCCAAATTTCAATCATCCATGACAATATTTCATCACATATTTGTTAGGATGTAAATTATACCAAACATGAGAAAATTTACCCTCGGGTGGAGCGGAAATGAGAAGAGTAGCCAACAAGTAAGGCGGGTTTTGGCCAATGGATGAACTCATCCATCATCCATGATAAGATTTGTTCACTTATTCATAAGAAGTGTCATCCGAAAAGTTACCATAGTGACTTAAAATGCCATATGACACTAAATATCATATTTAGTGTACCATTAGAAAATAATCTCACTCTAACTATGAGGGGTTCCCGAGGTTTTCACCTTCAACATACATGGCTACAGCAAATCCATGGCCCGATCACACAATGAGGTATCGTATTAGCAAACATAAATTTGAGAATCTCTCATTTGTGCACCTTCAAGACTACTTAAGGTAGAAGCATCCACATAAAAAACAAACACTTAAGCTCCTTAACATGTTCACAATATTTCACAAATCTTTCAAACAATTAACAAGTCCATAAAATATCAAGTGCAGTTGAGTTCATGAATCTTTTGACATCGTGTGATTTAGATATGTTTTATGAAAGTCCATACTTTTTTTATGTTCAGAATTGTTACATAGATCCCCTAAAAAAGGATAATGCTCTATTATTGGAGTCTCTATCAGTCTACCTATTATGTTTTTTAGTCTATAGACATAACATTATTAAGTTGCTATCAGCCGTTCCATTCTAAGAATATCTAATCACTTTGCTTCACCTGAATCTCACTTGTTATTTAGGCTGAATCTACTCATTGACAAGCATCTGTAAGGTATAATTCTAGTATTCCCGGCCCCACCCAACCTGGTCACTCAACTTAATAATGGCATAAGAACTATATCATAAGTATTCATTTTGAATTAGGTGCATAACTTGCTAATTAGCGACTTGGAGACCAAAAGATAAAATAACATAATAATAAAATTGGGTTACGGATGACTCAATTGGGTGCTTCTCCCATAAATGTGATTTTTGTTTTAATGCACAACCTTTGAGGTAACAAGTTGTTTGCAATTGCCTCTAAGGACATTTTACACATGTGACCAAGGACTATAAGAAGAATTGATTTAGGATTTCTCATGGTCACGGTTGGTAGTCTGAAAATCATGACCAAGAGTTAATTCACATCATTTTTTCAAAGCCTTAATCATCATGGGACATAGTTAAAAGCAAACTTAGACCATGATTTAGTGTTTTGAATGAAAACCAAAAAAAAGAAAAAATGACGATGTTTGCTCAATTTGGATTTAATATAATTATACATTAATTTTTACTTATGACATGGTCAACTTATTTTCTGCCAAGACAACCTATTTGGGACTTGGGTTCTCTCTTCGCAAGATTCAAATCACACCAAACACTATCCAACTCTGGACATGTAGGATTTCATGTCACTACCATGCCCCTTTCTCATTCATTTTTTTGGCATGCTCACCCATGGTCACTTTTATTCTTGGCAACCTTGTGTAACATGAGGTGGGACTCCCACTCAACGAATGGGAGATTTAAAAAAACGGTGGTCATGGTCATTGATTACTGAGATAGATGTGCCTTAAATGGTTACAACTCTGATTTGTACAATCTAACATTGCTTGATATGTGAATGTGAATGAATAAACTGAGTTCAAATGCAAAGAAACCTGAAACCAACCATGAAGTGATATAAACTTCTAAAGGTGATGACCAAGAGGATCATAACTTGGTCACATAACCCCCTCCCCCTCCCCCCCCCCAACCCAATTTATACTGACTACTAAGCATAAAATAACTAACAAATTTGAACATGAAATCCAATCTCTTGTAAACACAAGTCTTTTGGTGTATGTGATACCAACGAATTGCAAACAGGTACATGAACCACATTAGTCATGTCTACCAAGTTAGTGTATACCAGAGCCCAACATTTTCCTTTCTAATTGCACCCATACCCAGACCATGCCCATCAGCAACGACCTATGCCCACCCATGCCCACCCATAGCATGACATGTGCGCACCCATGCCCACCCATGCCCACACATAGCATGACATGTGCCCACCCATGCCCACCCATGCTATTCAAATTGCGCCCATGTATTCAAAAATTATGTAATGTGTATTGTGTAATTGTGTAATTGTGTAATTATGCCCCACCCATGCCCACCCATGCCCGCCCATGAACAATAATATTGCACCCATGCCCACCCAAAACCCATGGGCATGGGTGGGTATGGGCATGGGCATGGGCATGGGTATGGGCGCCCGATGTAGGGCTCTGGTGTATACATGCCCTAAGTCATAACATGATCACAAAGTTCATTATAACTGGTTCTCTTCAATCAATGGTGAACCATGAAGTGCAGACTCTGAACATTCAGCAACAACACTTCATGTGGACAATTTGCCATGATTTACAATAATAAATGAAAGTCATTCTCCACCACTTTTAAATACACTTACATGACTCCAGTCAATCATGCTATATATCAAGTATCTTCTCATCCTAACAGAAATCAGAACAAACTGTGCTCATTATGATGCACATAATTACTTTTCATTTTTTTAATGGTAGGTTCATTTACAAAGTGCCTCACTGTCTTTGCAGGGAATCAATAAAAATTGACCTTGAAAACATGATTTTAAGAGTGCTTTTTATCCCCCACGACTATACCGTGGGGTTAAAGGAATCGATTCTAAGCCAGCAGGCACAGATTCCTCATGGGGGTCCTTCCGTTTCGCACGCGAGGGACTCTAACTTAATTTCTCGTTCTCTATGAGTGAGTTGTAATTATGAGCCTTAAATACAAAAATATATATGGATGGGAGAGAATGATGTGTGAAGTCCACTAGACTCCCACCTCTTTGAGGGCCACTTCACACACGAGCCAAGAGCCGTGACCAGGAAATTATAGGAGCCCAAAAGAAAGTGTCCCAAGGCCGTCCCAACACACCTCCAAAATCATAGAGTGTGGTCACGGACTCTCAAGTGTAGTGTGAAGCCATATGTGATCGGGCCCTCAATCAAATGCTATTTCAATGAATTTCTATTCAAGCGGGTCTTTGCACATGATAAAATAAAATAAACCAACGGTTGTGAGCATTTGGAGTGCCGTGGTCTCCCGGTTTTGTGTTAGGCCTACCTCCAACAGGTGGTTTTTGAAACTAGTCCAAGTAACCATGAAACACGATCCCTTCGATGCCATGTAGGAATCCATGTGGACTTTACATCCATCTTGCATTCACATACTCTGTTGGTCCCTCAAGAGTAGTGTGAAGTGAACTTGGACCGGCTCCCCCTTTTCCACCAATGAGAGTGCTGGAATTGTAATGGTCACGGGCTCTTAGTAGTTGAGTGTGAAGTGGCCCTGAGCTGGGCCTCTACCATTATTACCAAGGTAAAGGGGGTCTAGATTGTAATAAAACATGAGTTTTACTGGGTTTCTCTAGATTAGTTCAGGGTAGTATGATATTAATTTTTGGGGTGCAAATCTTTCAAAAATAAAGATTTATATGTTGTAATAGATTAGCTTGCGTTTTATTCAACTCAGGTAATTGTGGTAGGGGCCCCGGAACATTATTCAGATCCATAACAATGTTCTGCAGGACTGATAGTATTCCAGGGAATATCCCCCCACATTCAAACAGGGATGTGAAAATATACATGGAATATTCTTTGAAATACTATCAGTCCCGCAGAACACTGTTATGGATCTTAATAATGTTATGCCAAATCACATAGATAGATAGATAGATATAAACGCTACACTAAATATGATATTTACAGTTATATGGTATTTTATGTCACTATGGTAACATTTCGGGTGACACTTCATATGAATAAGTGAACAAATATTGTCATGGATGAAGAGAAAACTCACAAAATATCAACCACTCATTGACAATATCATAGCAAGAGGTTGGAACGTAGCTCCACTTATCGTACTAGCATCAGGAGCCAGAGCCACAACCCACATCCCCTCGATGAACGAACTTGAAACAAAACTTAAACTCCCTACATCCCAAATTAGAAGCACATTCAAACAAATAAATATAATCGCTACACAATATGCACATTCAATATTGGTCCATAAAAGATGAATAGAAAACAAACAATCCATCACAAATCTACAAAACCACAACATAAACTCATGAACCCAACACAACATCCTTCTTCCCCCCCTCTCCGGTCAAACCAAAGTGGGGTAGTGGTGAGACCACTAGTTATTAAGATACCACCTATAGCTCAGAAACAGGGGTAGCAGCCGGCTGGTTGGCACTATTTTCCTGCCCATGATTAACTCACTTGCAGCACCAAGTCATAGTATAATACACTAACACGCTCGGACGGATCCAACGGGAATCGAACCCGGACCGTACTAGTGTAACAACAAATTTCCTTAACCAACCAACCGTGGAACCATGACTTGGCAACCAACTACACAACTAACCACCATTTATACCTCAACAAAACTTAACTACTCATTAAACAATTTTATGGCCAAGATGAACAGACACTCTAATCACACCTACCTCATAAAAGGACCAGAAGGTCTATCTATCTATCTAACTATCACATCAAAACCCAACACATCCGCCCACCCCACACATGTCACCGGTTTTCACCGGTAAAGTCACTGGCTACTAGGTATAGTGTCTACTCCCTGCAAAGGGTGAAGTAGTATTACTCCCAACGCCAATACCCTGGGGTATGGCCAAGGGTGTCCTACGAACAGACACTTTATTCACTCCGGCCCCTGCCGATAGGGACCGGAGTTCTTCTTCTGTCATAGATGATGGATGAGTTCATCTGTTGGCCAAAACCCTACCTTCTCTTGTCAGCAGCTTGTGATGAAATATTGTCATGGATGATTGAAATTTGGCTGAAAATCACTTGGTTAGAGACAATAATTACAACACTGTAAGTCTAGAATCCCCCAAATGCTTTACAAGGAATGATAAATAATGTTGGGTTGACATTTAGTGTTGGTGACACTACAATGCGGTTTACAATTCGTATTGAGCAAGACGATTAGAATTGATGACACTAAAATATCATATCTAGCGTAGTTTCAGATGGCGCAAGCATGAATGAAGAGCCTCTTCATCCACAAGCTACTTCCCTTTTTCGGGGGTGGGGGGTCCAGGTCAAAGCAACGGGGGAGTTTAGCCCTGGCCAAAATTGAACCAGCTTGGGATTTGTGACAATCGTGTTAAGTAATAACAACATTTCTCCTAAAAGTTTAAGGTTGGTATCCCAACTTAATTTGGAAATACTAATGCATGGTTTTGACATTAATTCCAAGGTCAAATTTGTTAAAAAGTGAAAAAGATAAATCCGAATTATAATAGGTTGGCAATGCTTTCTCTTGCAAGTGATGACTTTTCATCCAAGTTTCAATCATCCATGACAAAATCTCATTGCAGAAATGTTAGGATGCAAAACATACCAAACTTTGTTTCAACAATCGGCATCTGGATGAACTAATAGTAAGTTGGGATGACATTATTTGTAAACTTATCCATGAGAAGTGTTAAAAGAAATATTAGCACAGTGACATTAATTACCATATACACTAAATACCATACTATATTTAGTGTAGTATTAGGATTGGTATCATCTATATTACTTAGTGCCACTTTAATGTACTTAATGAGGGTCATCTATTCAGGATCAATGTATTAATGCCATATATCAATGTATTAGGAGCATCAATGTTTTTTTGATATAGAATTTGGATACCATTCAGATATGTTCTTTGATACCATTATTTTGATATAGTAGATTGATACCATGATGTACATTCTAAACTCCGTAATATCATGCTTGTGGCAACCAAAGTGCACACAATATTAAAGAATTCTATAGTGTTAACATGGATGCGTGATAAGAGAGAAAATTTAGTGTAGCATGTGATATCATGGAATACCACAAAGTCAAAGTTACAATAATGACAACATAATGCATGTGAGCGTGTGGTTTGAATTGTTTGGTGTTTTATTTTCATGTGAGAACCCGTGATATATGGGAGAGAAATGAGAACATCCATTCCCTAGGATTTTAGGATATAAGAGAAGGAGTGACATTAAGGAGGTTGATATTACCGAGTTTAGATTGTATTCGCCAACATTGATTTCTGCCTTTTTAGATAAATGAGTCAACTAAACACCACAAGATAAATTTTAGCTTTAAAATACATACATCTACACATACATGGAGGGGGCGAGCCCCATGCGAGATGTAGTCCATAGTAGGATGATTGAGCCAACAATTATTATGAGGAGATCGGAACACTAAGAGCGTAGACACATCAAAGGGGAAGCTATGATTTGACCACGTGGGCCCGTAGTTTAATTTCTTTGACTTGTTGCCTATTGAGTCCCATAGTTATACATCGTTGACATATCTTTGACATTGTTGTTATTGAGCCTAGGGATATAAGAGAAGGAGTGACATTAAGGAGGTTGATATTACGGAGCTATAAAATACATATATCTACACATACATGGAGGGGGCAAGCCCCATGCGAGATGTAGTCCATAGTAGGATGATTGAGCCAACAATTATTATGAGGAGATCGGAACACTAAGAGCGTAGACACATCAAAGGGGAAGCTATGATTTGACCACGTGGGCCCGTAGTTTAATTTCTTTGACTTGTTGCCTATTGAGTCCCATAGCTATACATCGTTGACATATCTTTGACATTGTTGTTATTGAGCCTAGGGATATAAGAGAAGGAGTGACATTAAGGAGGTTGATATTACGGAGCTATAAAATACATACATCTACACATACATGGAGGGGGCAAGCCCCATGCGAGATGTAGTCCATAGTAGGATGATTGAGCCAACAATTATTATGAGGAGATCGGAACACTAAGAGCGTAGACACATCAAAGGGGAAGCTATGATTTGACCACGTGGGCCCGTAGTTTAATTTCTTTGACTTGTTGCCTATTGAGTCCCATAGCTATACATCGTTGACATATCTTTGACATTGTTGTTATTGAGCCTAGGGATATAAGAGAAGGAGTGACACTAAGGAGGTTGATATTACGGAGCTATAAAATACATACATCTACACACACATGGAGGGGGCGAGCCCCATGCGAGATGTAGTCCATAGTAGGATGATTGAGCCAACAATTATTATGAGAAGATCGGAACACTAAGAGCATAGGCACATCAAAGGGGAAGCTATGATTTGACCACGTGGGCCCGTAGTTTAATTTCTTTGACTTGTTGCCTATTGGAGTCCCGGGTTCCTTGAACACAAGGGAGCCCTTGACATGGTCAAGTTCCGAGCCTGCACACACATAATTGGGGGTTTTCCAACTGGCTGATTTGGGTCTAAATTTGGGGCCTCGGCCACACATGGCCTTGAATCTACGGGCATGCATTGTATACCTCCGGATGAATTAACTAGGGGTGAGTTGGCCTCCGCTACACTCTTGGAATTTAGTGCCTAATCAGCATTGGGTGCTTGCCACCCTGTTCCCCCTTATTCTTACGCAAGTGAAAAAATCCATCAAAATACTATATAAACAACGTAAAAGTACAGCAGCATTCTCCTTGTTTTCCTTCTTTCTTTCTTCTTCTTCAGTCAACATGCACCCGAATCTTGGCTCAACTGCTCCCATTTTTACCTTCCCTTAATGGTGACGAGGAATTGGTTCACTTTGTGGACCGAGTGATTACCCCTCGCTTGTCCAATAATGCCGACTTTGAGAGGCCCATATCGAGTGTTCAAGATTGAAGCCCTCATATGAGTTTCATTTCGAAGGGCTATCAAATTTCAGCGCTTTAGTTGAAGGGCTGGTTCAAATCCAAGACGTCAATCCAAGAATATCGAAATGAACTACAAAACTCATAGTAAACGTGTGCATGAATTACATGGTACATGTTTCTAGTACAATGTGAGGAATTAGGAGTCAACCATCTAACTCCACTTCTTGTAGTGACAATGCCCTACGCTTGTTGGTTCTTGTGGCGGGCATATTATAGTGAGGATTTCAAGTGACGTCTTCATTTTCAATTTGGGGTTGTGTTTTGAAGGGTTGTTTTGAGAGAGGTATATTTTGAAGGGCCAAGTCGTGTTTGAAGGGCATTAAAGACTTCAATCTTGAACACGGCCTGTATCTTAGAGAATGCAGTCCTTTTTTGTTGTGTCAAGATACACCCTAAACTCCGTAATATCAACCTCCATAATGTCACTCACTCTTTGATATCCCAAAACCCTAGGGAATGGATGTTTGTAGGTCAAATCATGCCTTATTGTCACCTTTCTCTCCCTTATATCACGAATTTTTTTGTCATTAATGCAAACCACCAAAGAAGTCAACCCACACCCTTGCATTGCGCCATGTGTGAATATGTGGAGTGTCACCTTCTTATTTTTATTCTTGTTCTTGTTCTTGTTCTTCTTATGCCACTTGTTGAATGTTGGTGCATGCATATGGCACATCGCATGGGAAGGCCAAGTGGAGTGGACCACACCACAACATTTAATATGTTGCACTTTGTGTTATTCTGGAGTGTCACATGCTACACTAATTCACTAGTATCACGCATCCATATTAACACTACAAAACTCCGTAATATCACGTGCACTTTGGTTGCCACAGGTGTGATGCTACGAAGTTTAGAGTGTAAAGCTTGTGATTTGTTCTACGAGTCATAAAATCATTCATTAACATGGAAAGCTAATGGAGATTTACATGTACTATCCAACATCATGGAATTGAGTGTTTACATACATTCTATTATACAGTTATTGACATATCCAACTACTACTACCTAGCTTTACAAATAGGCTAGATGGCCACATCAATCATCTTAGTTTTACTCAATCAAGCTGCATATCTTCTCCCGTGTTTAATTTGATCTTGTGTAAAAGGAATTGATTTACCTATTTAAGTCTATCTAATAACTTCCTAGCCCTATTTAAACATACTTTGAGGTTTCAGCCCGACTCAAGTGGAGGCCACACACGTCCAAAACCAGAGGTTTTCGCAAAAAGCCGTCTTGGACCGAAGAGGTGAAACCAAATTTTTTCGAATTTTGTGGCTACACTTCATGTGCAGATGAGCCGCCGTTTTTGTTAGTTTAGTGACACCCCACCTCAAAGTTGACTATCTTACAAAAAGACCAAAATATTCCTGAATTGTTTTTCTTTATGACACCTAATGTTGTTTCTTATTGCTCCCAATATGGTGGGCCATGTTTTCCACCCACCATTTTTCAAGAGTTGGTAGTTTGGTGGGGAGGCATACCCCCATATCCAGCTACCAGTATAATGAAGAATCAACTTTATTATTAGTTCCCAGGTTTTTGAGTATCCTGGTGTCAATCCTCTTTATTTATTATTATATTTATTATTTATTATTATTTTTGGGTGTGTGTATGGTAACTTTTGGTTGAGAATAATGCATAGTGTACTCAATGATCAGGACATGTACTCTCAAGATAATGTGTTGGACTTGGGATATTGTACCAACTTGTTTGTTGAATGTGAGAGTTTGTTGAATATTGTTGGGATATATATGGTATGTGAATTTATGAATCAACCACTCTTCTTAATCAGACATCTATATTTGAGTTTTATATGGCAAGGCTTCTAGTTAAGAAACGGACTAAAAAGACACATCTCATGTGGACATTGGACTATTTGATCAAAACAATTTAATCGTTATAAGTCCAATGGTTAGAGTAGTTGGGAGGGGCCATGTGATCACTTGAAGAACAAAATAAAATGTAGAAACTAGCATTTCTTATAACTTTTGCATCTCAACCCCAATTCTACAACTTGAAATGCCAATCTTCATGATTTGCAATCAGATTTCGGATGGGATGATTCCCAATCCAATCCGATGGCTGAAAGTGTCCGTGGAGTGGGAAGTGTCCACAACAGGTCCACAAAGTAGAAACCTCACCTAATATCTCCTCAATAATGAAACCCCCCCAGGTATATCTCCTTGTAACAAGGGTGGCTTGGACTTTTGATGTACAACTAGCACAATGCTCATGATCAGTATGCTTGAAGGTTCCTGCCCTAATTGGTGTTCATTCGATTGTGCCTGAGCCTGAGCCTGAGCCTGAGCCTGAACCACATGCCACCGGCCACCGAATCTTGGGGAAGAAGCTGGAGAGGCGAGGCTTAAAGAGGCACCCCTGTTATTTTTAACATCCCAGTAAGTACGCGAGCAACAGGGAAAGGATCTCGTGATCAGGGAAAAGAATTGGAAGCCCCGGCCCAATGCGATCGATTGGAGATCAAACATGCGGCATCAGGCATCTAATTCCCGTCCTGATGATCATCACCGTATTGCAAGCTGAATTGGCCCTGGCTTTATTAATTGCCCACAGAAATCACTGCCCAACTGTATACAATTGGCCTATAATGTAGATGCTCCTCTGTGATTTAATGATTGAATAATGGCAATGTACCCAAACTATTGTAGATGGTTGACTTGGGTTTCGCTTCGATCAGGATGGCACTATGCATTTGAAATTGTCATGGTGGATGGCGGAGTAAGTTAAGGAGGCTCAGGCACGGTAGCCTGTAATGTGACCGAGGCTATCATCACCCCCCACCATGACAAAGAGCATGGTATATATTGAGTCATGTGCTAGGTGGGGCCCACATGCGTAAACTTTAGGCTGTCATTTGGAGTTTAAGCGTTTGGATGTAAATAAATAAGTGAATGAGGAAACAAGTAATGAGTCATGACCAATGAAGCATTAAATTTCGTTATCAACAAAGCTCACGACCATCAATATCCAAAACATAGAGAGGAGTTGCTTTCTGGGTGCCCTTTAAACTTATTTTAATATTTATAGTCTTATAAATGTTTACAATTTGAAAGCAACTCCAAAAGAATGCTTCTTAAATATGGTTCAGCAACTCCAAACCAAGTTCTAAGGACGTCATCATGGGAGTACTAACGTAGAAGTGCCTAATTCCAACGTGGTAATACTTTGAACACCTAGATTTGAGTGGTGTGTGGTTAGGTGTGGATCTAAGAATGGACATTAAGAAAAGACACGTGTTTATAAAAGATTAGACTACATATTCAAAATTTGCTCAGTATACTAGGCGAGTCATTGTAGTCTGAACATAATTGGGGGAACCTATATGACCACCTAATGACCACCAAAATCCTCACTTTGATAATGAATAGAATATTTATATGAGCTCCAAGAATTATGAGGCAAATGACTTTGGATATGATTTGGATTTGTTGATCACCTCACATTCATTGTGTGTTTCATATCTTATGAGAATTGAGTGGGTGTAGATAGAAAAACTATCCGAATTAGGCACATCTACCACGCTTACATATATTGGTTGCCACCCTGGCATGGGTTGTGGTTGATTATTGTGGTTAACCCCAACCACAACCACATGTTTGTAGAGAGGGAATTATCATCTATGAGCGTACCTCTCATTAGTCTAATAAGCCTTTCGGCTTCTGGGACTGTAAAATCAATTTCATTTCATTCCAGTCAACATAAAAGCCTTCAAACAAATATGCAGATTTAATTAACACTGGAATTAGCTTTAAAGACTCTGAAGGAGTCTACTCAACGCCACAGTCGCTTGAGATGAATCAACAACAAACCTATTAGGGGGGTTTAAGTTTCTATGTTGGATGAATGAGAGATACGCTCGTATACGATAATTTCCCTCTCTCCACACCACAGGGTAACATGAGTCTTGATCAATGACCTTCAGTTACAGATGAACAGGTTGAGTTTGAGAGATACCCAGTTGAGGCTCAACACTTGAGGAAAAAATAGTGATCAGTTGAGAGGAATCTGTGGCCCAATTTAGTCTACAGATCGCAAGCAGGTAACCGGATCGCAAGCAGGTAACTTGGAATCACTAGGATGTCGAGCGATTATGCCCAGAAATCTTTCCGGGACACTGGTCTTGATGAGCAAGTAATACGAAGTTAACACCAGGCTCCACATCATTCACATGGCCACTTTGCTCTGGGCCTCAATGTGTTGACTTTGTAACGTGGCTGTCTCCCTCCCCAGCTGGTGAGAAGAACTCGTCTCGCAGTAAAGTCGGGTGCTCGGAAATGGAATGGGATCTTACTAAGTCGACTCCAGTGTCGTCGTCGTCTAAGCTTTAGTTTTATTTGCAGGCAGGCCCCAGGGCGACCTTTGGGCTTTGATAGCAGCTTGCTGCATTCCCCCACCGGCGGTTCTTTCTCTAACTATCTAGTTCGGCCATCGCCATATGATTCATCACCACAAAAGAACCCAACCCCCAGACTTGATCATCTGGATTCTTCGTCGTCGTCGTCATCATCATCATCATCAGCAGTCTGCATGAATGACAGTTGCAAGACAAGATGGTGGTTTCCAGTTTGAAGTAGTTCATCTACTCTCAGAAAGGAAACCAGCTGGGTGAGGAATTTGGGGAAGCATTCTATTTCTAGGCTTAGGATGCGGTTGGCCTTCCCAATTGGGTAGTCCGTTCCATTGGCGACCAGTCTGTAGGACCTGAAGGTCGATTTAGGGATCAGGAGCAACCAAGACGTTTGAGGGGGAGGAGGAGCAGCAGAGGAGGTGGATTTGTTAGGGTTGCAAGATCATTGAACATGGGAATCAGAGTGCGGGAGAGAGCGCAACAAACCAGTTTGATGATGGAGCAGTTACAGCAACAGATGAAGAGGGGAGATGACCTTCACAAGGTGGAGGTGGAGACGGAGACGGAACCCCAACTCCCTAGCGGCTGGGAGAAGTGCCTTGACATGAAGGTCCTTTGCCTACTTTGAACTAGACTCTTAGCAGAAACATTCAAAACTGAAAAAACAGGCGGTACCACAGCTTGGACTCAATGGAGGGATTTCTAACATGTTCAAGTCTCGGTATTGTATCATCGTCGTAGAGAAATTATTCAGGCGGTACGGGCGGCAATTCATCCAAGTAGGCTGGCTGACGAAACTGGCAGCAAGAGTTTGACAGTGTAGTTCCGGTATCAGTCTTGGATTCGTTCCCTGACCGAATTCCTGTGCCCGGAAACTGGAGTGGGTCGTGAAAGACCTAGGAACAGAATCTTCTCAAGCGGGTGCATATAGGTGTTGCTGATTGCCGTGGCCGCTTATAAAAAATCGTCCCTTAGGTGGTTATACGATGGCTAGACTGTTTCTAAGACCGACCGCTCTGAAATGATCGCTGTGTTCTGAATTCCATCCTTTGATGGTCGTCTGCAGCAGGCTTGTGCCGGTCGCGATGATTTTAGGCCCTCCTGGAACAACTAGATTCCGGAGCGAGCTCGGGAACTCAATCAATGAGATCTTGGTTATGTTACATTAATTGTACAGCTGAGAATCGTGAACTCCAATCGATGAATATAAGCACAGACAGACAGATAGATAGATAGGTAGACAGATAGATGGGCAGATTCGTCTTTTAGTGGTTATACGATGGTTAGACTGATTCCTAGCTCAATTAGACGCCTGCCACTCGTTTAACTAGTTCATTCCGCAAATGTGAGTGAAGCATTTTAAGGCAGGATTGATGATTGACGATTCAGGTTTTTAATAGGTACTACTCTGTGTAATTCATTGTTTTGAATTGTGCTTCATGCGCATGATCTGGGTGACCCCCGCGCCATTCCATAGGAGGAAGGTTACATACATACGTACGCACCAATTCTAATTCTTTTTGTAAAACAGATGACTGTCCCACGGATGTTGCTACAAGAAAATCTCTCTAACAGTTTTGTAATTGTGATGATGCAGTCTGGTCTCATGTATTTCAAGAACTGGAACACAGGCACGTTGACATACAGGGATCCTCGTCCACACAGTCCGAGTGCTCATCATCCTCCCACCTCCCACCGCATCGGCCTCTTGTCCATCTCTCTCCACCCCCACGACACCAGCCTGACTTCAGTCATGTCTAATGATCTCACTCACCAACTCTTCCCGAGACAGTCAGGGACGATGACTTACTCGGCCAAGCGAAAATCGGAGCATAGCAGTCCAGAGGAGAATTGCAGATCTGCTGCAATGATCATTGGAGATCACGACGACAACCACCACCACCATTGCTTGGAATTGTCACTTAACCCACCAGGCAGCATGTCAACCTCGACGCAGCAAGACGACAGCACGAGCAGCGTGTGCACGGTAGAAAAGGTTCGCAGCGCTCTGGAGAGATCCCAGTGGTCAGGTGCTCCTAGTCTACTTAAAAAGAGCAGGTTAATTACTTGTGGCAGCAGTACTTCAGGAATGGATTGTGCGACCAGTTCAGAGCTTTCGATCACCCCTCTGTCGATGAATTTGCTGCCTGCGGGGTTACCCCAGCCAACTTCCTCCCGGGAGTCCATTACTTCGCTCAGGGCACGCCTAGTTCAGTCGGACCTGGAATACTCGAAACCTGATTCACCATCCCTGATCTCGCAGTGCACCAGCTCAGAGTGTTTCACAGCTTCGTCGTCTGCCATGAGCTATGAAGGTAGGGAAATCATTACACTGACCAACTGACATACCAGCCTTGTTTCCAAAACCTACACTGGACTTGAATTTGTTTGCAACTGTAAGTGAACTGTTGCAGTGTCCCGGCTTGTTCGTCAATTGCAAGATCTATAAGCCATGAGAAGAAAATCCTGGGAAATTATTAATAAGCCTTTGATGTAAGAGAGCCTTGTCTTTCTCTAGTTTTATAGAACTGTACTGCTTGTTTTCATTGCATTTTTGGAAATTGTGATGTGAAATTCTTGGAATTTTCAGTTGAGTCTTATGAAATGATGAAGCTTCAAATCCAAATCAATAAACATTTCGTCACTCTGGACAGTGATGAACTAGCTTCACTCCTACGGTATCAAGTTGGAATGAATGCTGGGTTGATTGAGAGTTGGAATTATATAATTGATTAATTTCCGACTCTTTACAGGTGACGATGAGGTTGAGGTGGATCGGCAGCCACGGTCATGCAGGGAGCCAGGTGAAGCTACTAAGATGGACTTGCTGGGACGGTGTACTAAGTCTGCAGGAAGGCTTGAATCAGCTGGAGATGGAGAAATTTCAGTAATGGTAGCTGTGGGGTGCAAGAGCTGTCTCATGTATGTGATGATCTCCAAGCAGAATCCAAGTTGCCCAAAATGTGGGAATGCAGATGACACACTTCTTCAAGTGCCTACACCTTTGCCAAGTAAGAAAAGGCAACGGCTAAAGGTGGTACTGGATACAACAAATCCCTCTTGGAGCTGGTCCACGGCATGATTAACACTTTTGCACTGAAAATGGGAGGGGAAATCTCTTCTTCAGGGTACAAGCAAACTCAATTTTTTGCTGTCCGGCAAATGGAAGCTGAAGTATCAAGCTGAAGGACGTCAGCAGCAACAACCTGTTGCAGGAATTCGGCAAGAAAATCTTCTTGCCGAGTGGGCTCGACCTCAATCTGAATGTGAGTCACAGCAAAGCCGACCGTCTCGTCCAGTTGGACAACTGCGAATGTGACTCGGATTGGACCATCCGTCCGGTTGACATGAATGTATTTGTACAATATTTAGCCTCAATTAGAGCTACTGATGTCTTTCGTTTCAACCAACGCTAAGTTGCTTGGGTGTATTTTAGCAATACCAAGAGTCTGACTGACTGACTGATTGGGCTGTAGAAAAAAAAAAGGGGTTAGGGTTATATCTCTGTACTCTAGATCGAAGTGTGTCCAAGATGACACAAAACTACGTTACTATGCATACTTTGAACCCTCTTTAGTTACGGGACAACTTTCTAACACTGTAAACTGTTGGCAGTGCCGAAGGCAGTGCAGACACAACATATACTACTTTGTGCAATATTCAGTAACTACATGGCCTATTACTACGTGACTAGTTGTGACATGCATTCCTTTTCATATGCTAAATTAATTTTCAACACGACAATTTTACTCCCTCGAAGTTTTGGATCTCATTTCTTCTCCTTTTGATATTCATTGGGCTGCACATGATTGAGGTTCCTTGTACACCGTCGTGGCTGTGTGTACTTATCATGCAGTATCTCGTTCTCAAATTCTGAAGCATATGAGCTTCTGAACTCAAGTTGAAACGCTAAATTCTTGGTAAGGTACAGTGTATCCTTTTCTCTTACCAAACCATGTGATTCTCTTGATTATATGCTATCCTGTGAACGCTGTTTTTGGCCTTTTGTGACAAGAAGACCATGGAACCTGTAAGACATCTCTGAAGCCTCATATTTGAAGTAGAAAACTGCACTTTCAGCATTATTACAGATGTTTTGTTCATATAGTGAAATTTATGAAGTTGTTATTCCACAATTCAAAGATTACGCGAGAGGGAAGGCTTCTCTATCGATGAATTAACACATATAGATTGACTCATCAGCTATATTCAAACTTCTTACTGCAGATTATATAATGGGATTTGGTATCCCCTTATTTTCTTCCTTGGCTTTCTGAGCAATCAAGGTCGACCTAGTTCTTCCAAGATATTTTCAGTTCTTAAGTTAGTCTATTGCTGAGAAAAATTGTCAATCAATGTCCTCTTGTTAACTACTTGGTAAAAGGGAACTTTCTCGAACATTCTCTAGGATCGATCTTTTTAAGCGTAGCATGCCGTGGATGCTGATTGGAGATTGTAATACTTCAAGCTTACAGCTAGTGATTTGAAGAAACTAATTAACTTGAGTACAGGTCGGTTGTGGAGAATTCAAGAAACTTGCATCTAAATTGTGTTAATGTGTACCATAAGTGCCTGATTTCCAATCTGAGCTATTTCCTCTGTACTGTGAGATTCTTGCCATTATTGGTGATTCCTCCTGGAAATCGGGAGACAGAATAGTAGTTTCACCGGCTGAGCAGAGAAAATTAGTCCTGAATTCGTTTCTTTCGTATTGAATGTGGCATTCAATTCCCTAGACAATAAATTTCCTCAATTACCCAACTTGGAGAAGCAAGGGTTTAGGGTTTAGGGTTTAGAAGCATGGATCCACTCTAATCAGATATTCGAGATTTCTGTAGCTAAAATTGGTCATAGAAATCAACTGCAAGGGTACTTGATTGGAGAAGCACGTGAAATCTTCTTCTAATTTATTTTCTCATCCGACATCAACCTCGACAACAATGCCGGTATATCGAACTTGTGTATGTTGGTATAAGGTATCTGGGTGTTATTCAGTTCGTTGTTCATGTTCTCCAACATCTATTGATTAGGTTTACACATCAAGACTTGTGTTGCACTAGCAAATCTATGATGAAGCATCAACAAAAATTGGACCTCCCCTGATTTTAGATGTGTTATTGAAAGTGCATGTTTGTTGATTTCTTAACAAAGACAATAGATCCTCCCAAAAATTGGACCTCCCCTGATTTAGATATGTTACTGAATGTGTGTGTTTGTTAATTTCTTAACAGAGGCAATAGGTCCTCCCAATTGAAGAGTGGGAGTGGTTAGTAAAACTTGAAGACGCAGTCAAATCTCTTCTAAATATGTGTGTTGATGGTATTTGTTCTGTGATCCTCACCGAACCACATACCAATCAATTATAGGGTCCCATTAAGAAAATTAACAACTAACTCACACATACCTTAGTCCTCCTGTCACTTAACACAAGATATATCTGCCTTTGGGGGATTTATTTTCTTCGTATTTCAGATTTGAGGTCTTTTAAAACCCAAACAACTAGTACATGAGTTCTTCGCTGTTGTGGTGGATTTTCACCATGACAAAAGACGGGTGTAATTCCTTTTCTGTTGAATTTATTGGACGGTGGCAGTGGTTGCTTGGGATTGAATCACCAAAGATATCAGGACAGAGAAGAGAAAACGATCAATGTCATAGATTATTTATGATTTGAAGAAGACCCAAATTTGTTTGCAGGTATGGAAACTTATTGCATGTCATGTAAAGGCCACACACACACGTTTGAAAAGACGAGTTTCGAAAATGGAGTTTGGTGGGCCACGGTATAAGAATTTTGGCAATGACATGTGCCTACTCTTGGGGAGCTTGCTTTCAAGGTCGGTTCCTCTTTTGTTGGGTATAAACGTCCAATTTCAAGTCCAATTCCAAGACAGTGTTTTGGAAGGCTTTAAGCCTCCATTTCTGAGAAAAATAAAGCAACCCTGTATATCACTCTGCTTCTCTTCATGCCACCTTGAAATTAACTGCAGGGTTGTAATACATGCGGCTGGACACGAGATGTTCAGATCCAGTGGCTTTAATTGCTATTAGCTGGATAAACCTGTGGGGAAAAACTCCTAATATTTATAGATACATGATGTCTACTTAGTCCAGCCCTCCTTAAATTGTGACTATGGTTGAAACCACGCATTATGTAAGTGTCGTCCAAGTTTGCTGTGTATCTGGTGTGAACGGCTTTCATTGCCGATTTATATATGAATAGATATATTGGTGACTGATCAAGAGCAAAATCCTTATCCTGCTGGTAATAACCTGTAATATACAAATCATGATATCTGTACTTAAGAGTCTAAAGCATTCAAAATTACAGGAAATTTCATGTAAAGATGAATGGGATAATATCTATTTTCATTTGTTTTGCGGTCCCACATGGAAGTAACTATTGTGAAATTTTGGAGAAAGTTATAAACCAGTTAAACAGGCACTTAGCCCTAGGAGAGTTTAAAGTACAAACTTGCAGCTAGATATGTACAATAACTCATCAGAGATTAACAGAATTTTCGTCTCGGATATAGTTTCTTGCCAATTCACTGTGAATTCATCTTGAGAATGGTAAAAGTGGTCATCATCATCACAAGAGCTCCCTCATGGAGTGCTGGTGAAATCATCATGACTGTGGGGTCACAAAAATTAAGTATAAGAGGATTATGATTGTGGATGCTCAAACTACAGCATAAAGAGGTTGACACGTTGACACTCAGAGACCCTATGATTGGAGATGCATTTCAAGATTACTCTCAAATTTATTCATTACTACTGTGATGTTGTATAAATTGCATGAATTGCCAACTCAAGAATTCAGAAGCTAGCTTGTAGTTAGTTGAGTAAAATCTATTGCCTTGACAATACTTGAACCTTGTATAATCTGAATTCAGGTGCAACCAGGATAAATTGTTTCCACAATACTTCTCTTAAGTCCTATGGATATCATATACATAACATCCCTGTCTGCAACACCACTCAGACAATCATGTTACTTCTGCATAAAAATGGATCCATGCCTGTCAGTCCATCAAGAATCGATATCTAGCTAGCTACTAAAATATAGTCTCCATGAAACAGGTTGAAATGAAAAGCCGCCTCACTGTGACGTCATTGTGAGATCGTACATACTTTATTCATGCAATCATATACCCTATGGTATTCGAGCAATCCGGTCTGTATGTAAATTATCATGTTGGACAGGACACAGATCACCCACTCATCTGCATTCACCAAGGTTAATGAAGAGCTATAATAATAACCTCAGTCTGGCCTACAATTCTGCATTAGTCTTGTAACTGTAAATTTACTCAACAATTTTTCAAAGCTGTATAGCAACCACCTTCTCTGTACTTTCAAGGCCTGGGGTGGGCAGGTTATTCTTTAAGGTCGCCACTGAATGGAAATCTAATTAAAGTGCAAGGTGGAAATCATAATTATGACACAGATAAAATTTTAATATAGCTTGGTTAACAATCAAACCCATACTACCCAATAAAGATAATAAGCACATGTCGTATTACGCTAGAAATTTGATGGTCGAGTAGTACCATAATAACATGATTGACTCTGCAATCTGTGGTAACTGAATTCTTCATGGCGGTCGGTTTTCTGTAAGTCCGGCACTGACACCCTCATGAAACTGCAAGTCCACAAGTTATTTAGTCGAAGTCATCATTTCACCTTTCAAAAGAAGGCAAATGATATAAACTGAATCTGGTTGGCAAGGAGGTTGACTTCAAAATGTTTCAATATGAGTATGTTGGCCTCGACAATTATTTGGAAACTAAATAATTGTACATGTTTTCCAATTTAGAGACAAATGAAATAACATCATCTTCATGATCGTAAGAACATTTGTTTCACTTGCATAAGATATCATATACATGTTATGGCTTCACATGTTATAGTTTTAATGATTTTTTGTCAAAATCAAATCAAACATTACTTGATTGAAGGGTACTGGGTTGGCTGGTGGTAATGTATAGTACGCATTGAATTAGTTCTTCAATGATGGCAATTCCAAGTGAATTTTTATTGAAGTCACTGATTAGGAAACTCAATTTTTTTGAGTGGTCAGAATTGGACCATGTCTTGAAGTCATTTTCAAGGCAGGTATATATTTCTTCTAAGAATTTGTGATAAAGTAAGATTTAGACCAATGTCTAGAAACTTTTCGTGGAATTTTGGTCGAGATCCCCATTGAATTGTTCAAGTGGCTCACCCCGGAGGTGGACTCTTCATACCACATACGACGTAGTTCATGATGTTTAGAAAGGGGTATCAAATTGGTAATTAGGTGAATTTAGACTTTTGATGAGTTGAAAAATAAGCAAGCAATTTTTAGAAATGTGGACACTTGTGCTTCAAATGTTATTATTTGTACTCATCATGTCGCCATTAATTAGGTGATTGTATATTACAAAATTGTGGACATAATATGCACAATCTTTTGACACCATAGTGGGGATATTAAAGTAGGCATGTGGTGGCAGTTCAATTTGAAATTGGCCAAAAGTTTCATAATTATTTATATGTTATTTATTATTTGAGGCATTATTGTACATAGTATACATAAGGGAGAGGTATTGTTTTCTCTAGTGTGCATATTCAAAGAGGCTATTTGAAACTTTGAATTAAAGGTAGATGTACAACTTGAAAGGCACCCTAAGGTTTAGAGAGGAAATTGACAATAGATATGCTACACTAAATTTGATATTTAATGTCATATGGTAAGTTTTTTGAATGGCACTTCTTATGCATATGTGAACAAATACTATCATAGATGATGAATGAGTTCGAAATCCGTTACTCTTCTCTTGGTTCAGCCTCCACCGTAAGGACTCCTTGTTTGCTTGCTTGAGACTCTGATCCATGCGATGCGATGCGATGCGATGCGGCTAAGCTTAGCGGCATGTAGGATCTGCGCCAACAAGTGAGCTAATGATCTGCACCCTTCTCTAAGTATAATCCTACTAAAGGTCCTTCCTTTTGCATTCTCTCACTCACTCATCACTCTTGTTTCTCAAAATTTGAGCAAAGTGGGCAAACCTGACTTGATCCATTTCATCGTACATGCTTAAGCTACGGCCGCTCCTCTCCGAAAATACTGAGGTGTCACCTTCATCGACACCAACATCGAAAATGTGGACAATCGGTGCTCGAAGCTGGGAGAGCTCGCGGGCGACGGGATCAACTTCATGTTGTCAGCGGACAGATCCCTGATTGCTGCTGAGTTTCTTCGGTGGGTGGAGCCCAGAGCTTTTATTGATCATAAGGAATTTCATACTTCAATTTCTTAGAATTGCAAACTTACATTATCTGTTCTAAACTGGATAACAGGATCCTTTTCGGGACAAACATGGGTGTTGTAAAGACTTGTACAAAGACACCAGGAGCATCCCAATGTGCAGATATGAATCAAAGATTGGCAGATCAGTGCCAATGTACCGAATCCTTTGCTGCTGGAAAGAGCTGCACAAGGGGAAGATTAGGGAGATAATAACCCTTGGTACTGCTTCAATGTGAGGTTTCAGAGCAAGCTGTCACTAGAGCGTGACAAGAGGGGGCATGTTACGAGCATTGTATTCTTACCTTTACAACCCTCATATTTTGTAAGGTTTTCGTGATTCGAGGGTATTCATACTTACAATTTCTCAATTAGGGTTTTGCAGATGTAGATTTTGGTGTGCCGTCCCAAGGCAAGGGAAGAAGGTATGTGAGAGCAGACAGGTGATATTTTTGAAGATACTCCTAGATTGATATTGGAATTGGATTGCAAATTCATTCCATATAACCTTGAATGAAAATGAGCATTCCTCCCATCTTCATCGCATGATTCTACAGTTTTGCACAGGTCAATCGAGGTTCATAATTACATAGTTGTTCGTATTATCGAACCTCAATATAATAAGCACAAATCATACTTGTTAAAAGGCTCTCGTTGCCTTCAGTCTTCGATTCTGATTTTTATAGTACTTTGAATGACTAAAACATGAGAGAGATACCTGGATATAGATGTCTCATTTGAGATCTTTGTGGGTAAAATTTACCGTGTTTGGTATAATTTGCTTTCTAACAAATCTGTGATGAAAGATTGTCATGGATGATTGAAATTTGAATGAAAAATCACTTGGTAAGTGACAATATATTGCAACACTGTAAAATTTTATCCCCAAAACATTTACAAGGAATGACAAATAAGGTTGGATTGGCATTTGGTGTTGGTGACACTACACTGCGGTTTACAATTAGTATTGAGCAAGACAATTAGAACCAGTGACATTAAATTTCCAATTTAGTGTAGTTTCATCCATGGGGGGTGGACTCTTTATACCACGTGCAAACTAATATGACTGTAAGAAGGGGTTACACTTTTTGAGGTATTAGTGTACATAGTATACATAAGGGAGAGGTATTACTTCATCTCTAGTGTTTACACACAAACATGCTATTAATTTACTTGAAGTAGAGGTGGATGTGCAAAAGAGGTCCTAAGGTTTAGAGAGAAAATTAACAACAGATGTGTTAGTACCATCCAATTCATAGTTTCATCCATTGTTATATGCTCATATACGGTCCTTAATGACTACCATGAAATTCTTTCTTCTTATTAGCGTTTGCAATTGGGTTCTAGGTTTTTACAAACTAGTAGAGGCTCTTGGAGAGCTCATGGGCTTTCTTGAGTTTTGCTCTCCATATTGAGATTAGTAAGTTGCAATGTGGTCGTCTTTGTTTGTTTGAAGCAATTATTGGGTTACATGTTATGGATGAAAAAACAATTAATGACTTTCTCATTGAAAAGTGAAAGTGGAATTTATATGTAATCAAGGCATGTTTGATTCATGATTTATATTATGTACATGTAGTGGAGGCATTTATCACAATAAATTAAAAAGCTTAGTATAAATACATGAGTCCATTTCATAGCATGCCATTAGTATGAATGCATTTTGTTTTCTATAAAAGCTTCTTGTTTATAAAGGGTTTGATTTCAAAGTGACTCACACACGCATGTCGGTTTCCAATGAAGAGTCCATCAACCACAACCACTTGAGTAGTGGTGAGTATATGCCCCTCAAGAAGTGGAAGGTGCCTAAATGTTCACATATATAAGAGAAACCTTTGTCAAGAAGCTTCTCACTCCTAAAAGCCTAGGGGTTTTAACTTGAATCAAAGATGCACTGTAAGGTATGAATTACAAACTTTATTCTGTGTTGGCATACAAGACAAAGTTTTAGAGAGTTAATTTTAAATCATATCTGTGTGATTGGAACATGGATCTTTGTCCTTCGTCTCCATGAAATCGTTTGACAAGGATTTTCCTTCAAGAAATAATAAGAATTCCAAGATGTATCAAAAGCACTTGACCTTTAATAGGATTGGCTAAAAACATGAGTTGCATAATTTGGTGGAATATACCAAACATATTTATGTCACTCACATTTGTTACTTTCCCAAAACGGCTAATTTCGTAACAAAGAAAAATTTAAGGGTTCAACACACTTCAAGGTTCATATCTTAGACTCATTGATATGAAATTTTGATCAATTATCTCTACATGGTGCATAACTTTATTATGTCAAAATGCAAGAAAAAAACAAGAAAAGGAATAAATTTTCCTTAAAAAATATATCTTTGAAAAAAAAGCTTACAACCACATTTTGGCTTCTTAAGCATCTGTGGGGGTTAAATGCTCAACTCGTACAATCCCAACTTGTTTTGCACTTGTCAAGCTATGTGGATCCCTTGTTTCCTTCCTTTCGCTACAACTCTTTGGCAATGAATCTAGGATACTACAAGTGACATGGTTCCGCATCTGATTGGCACATCTCCCTAAATTTCTAAAGTCCATGTCATCCTTCAAGACGTTCCAACCACTCACATGATGACACGTGGAACATTGTGCCAATGTAATGGTAAGTAACACAGACGAATAATATTTCTTTGAAAATGCAGACAGCTGAACTACGTTTTGTGTGATTACAGCTGAAGAAATGATCAGACTTGGCATGAACTTATTTTGCTTGTGCGCACTTTTGTATGAATGATCAATGAACGAGGAGAACTGGCCGCTAGTTGCAGATGAATCTGTAACAGTTGGGTTTGAGAAATGACCGGTTGAAGTTCATCAAGACTCCGGGAAAATTACCATCACTCTAGAGGAATCTATGGAATATACCTCAAACTAATCAAGAAAAAGCCAAAAGATCACAACCAGTTGCCGGTTGGACTTGGAAACACAAGGATCTTCACCCGTTATGCCCAGAAATCTCTGCGGACATTATGAGTGACTCAACAGAGTATATCTCTTCCAATCCGAGTGAAGTTAGTGGCACCTACGTACATAAATATAGTAATTCCTTAATCAAGGGGCTCGGTGGTCCAGTGGCAGCCATCCCATGTCATAGCCTGTCCCACGATCCATCAGCTACCTAACTTGGTGCTCAATCTTGTGCAACTTTAAGTTTGATCAGGAAACAGATAATTCGGTCAAGGTTTCAACATTAACAGACAGCAGCTCATCAGCTATGAGGAGGGCTTCAGGAGCAGCTGATTTGGCCGCTTGTTCGCGCTTTCTCTCTCGGATGAGCTGTGCTGAATTGTCACCGACACCACGGTCACCAATGCACTAGGCACATTCGTGTTGGCGGCCCGGATGTGTAGAGAGTGGAGACGATGAGCTTTACCTTTTCAGGGCAGAAGTCGAGGGCTTTTTGCCTGCTTTCGTGGCATGTCTGGAGGAAGTCCAAGCCTCATAGAATCCACGTCCGCCAGCCTCACTTCAAGTCTTGACCTGTAATTTGAGGGTAAAAAAATGGACCGTTTATGAGGTTGATGAGGATCTGAGGAAGTCTTTGCAAGCGAAATGAACATCTAGGATATTCTAAATTACATTGGCTTGCAGATAATGAATCTGGCACCACATGACCTGATCAGCTCATTGCAAAGACCCTATGAATCATTCCAGTCGGAAGAAATGAGGTCAAAGTCTAAGGTGTGTGGGTGTTATTCGGTTCTTTTTCATTCGAACCTCCAACTTCTACTGAATAGATTTACGCAATGAAGCTTGAGTTGCATTAGCAAATCTAGGATAAAGCAAAATCAACAAATCGGATTGGAAATCAGACCTCCCCTTATCTAGATATGGTGATCGGAAGTGCATGTTTGCTTGTTTATTCGTTAACTAAATACATAGGTCCTCCTAATTGTGTTCACTATCGAGTGTGGAGTAGTTAATAAAATTGAAGGACGTAGTCCAATCTCTTTTTAAAATGTGTCTTTGTAGTGTTTGTTCTTTGACTCTCACCTAAGCACACACCAACCAAGTACAGGCGGCCCATTAAGAAAAGCAACCGAATAGCACCCGCATACCAAATGATCCATTCCAATCGGAAAAAATGAGGTTAAAAACTAATTGGCACAGATCGTCACGGTGTGATTTGGCTCGGTTCATGAATTGTAAGTTCACCGCTTCGTCCGCGTCTTTTCGCCTGCTTTCGTGGCATGTCTGGAGGAACCTCATAAAATCCACGTCCACAAGACTCACTTTCATAGCAAATTTGAGGGTTAAATAAGAATCCATCGTTTATGAGGTTGATGGGGATCTGAGGAAATTTTGCAAGTGAAATGAACGTCTTGGCAACCTTGGATATTCCAAGTTACGTTGGCTTGCAGACAATGAATCTGGCACCACATGACCTGGACAGCTTGCAAAGTCTCTAGGTATGTCGTTCGGATTCTATTTTGCACTGATCGTGTGACTTGGACCAGTTTATTAATCTAAAGTCCCTCACCTCATTGCAAGAGAAACAAAGTACGCCGAATTCCTCGTGGATTCAACGGAATGATCCATTGCATCTGCAGGAGATGCTTGTCAACCGCTCAATTGGCCTGACAGATGCAACCTCGCCACTGATGACATGGGTTCTGATCAGAGTTCGGGAAGTTTTTGAAGCCTTAGTGGCTAATTGCCGGTAGTTGCTACAAAGGGTCGGATTTTTTCCAATTTACATCGGCAAGAGCCGGTCTTTTGTAAAATCAATCAGCCAATTGCCTATATTTTCATATTTTCATTGGTCAATATCCGATTAAATGGAATTCATATCGGCACTAATTGTTTAAAAAATGTATGAAAAGTTATTAGAAATCATTTCTTAGTACAAAATCTTGAATAAGTGAAAAGAAAGGCATGTTCAAAACTTTACATTTGAAGAGTTAATATCCTTGGCAAGAATTGAACCTAGCAATGCCTTCGTTGCTTGAAGGCCAAGGGTCCCCCAATTCTTCATAGAAGCAATTGGATTTGGTCATGGAAAGGTTGCATAATTCAAAAAGTTTAAGGTTTAGGGTACTGCCTCAAGTGCATCATCAGATGCCCCAGACAAATAGCGCTCTGGATTGCTATACAAATAGCGAAACTTAGCAGCATCCTTCCAAAGATCTAGAGCACTTGTTAGAATGTCATCAAAATCATTGTCTGGGCCTTCTATAGCAACACGCATCATACTTTCTAAGTAAGATGTAGACACGGGTATCGGCTAGTATTTGAAATTTGAATACTTCTTCCGGCTCAAATCCAGTAACTCACAAGAAGAAGCGGCTACATTTCCAGGACATTTTCTGATCCATCGGCTAATTGCCGGAGGATTGGAATTATAGTCGGATTGCCATCCGATGGTTGGAAATTTGGACCGGCCATGAGGGGAAATCCATCGGCTGATAATGAACTAGCCGTCGGTTCTCCCCGATCATAGGTTCTGATCTGCAAGCTTTAGAAACGTGGCTATTCCCCTTGGTACCGCACAAGAAGCGAATTAAAGGAAAGCTAAGTTACGCGGGTGTTCTTCAGTTACTTTTCCTATATTTGATTGGTGTGTGGTCAGGCGAGGATCAAAGAACACATGTTCAAAAGAAATTGGACTATGTTTTCAAATTTTAGTAACTATTCCACACTCAACGATGAACACACTTGAGTGGACCTATGCATTCAGTAAAAAACTCACAAACATGCACAATCCTCCAATAACCATAACTAATAAGAAGAGGCCCGATCTTCAATCCAATTTTTGCTTATGCTTCACCAAAGATTAGCTAATGGAACACAAGATTTGTCTTGTAGTTCTCATCGGTAGAAGTTGGAGAACATGAAAAATGAACCGAATGATACCCACATACCTTTATACCTTTCCAAGTGACCTGATGTATATGTTTGCATTGATTATATCTCAGCATCTGATTTTGTTTAAACTTTTAAACTTTTTGAGACAATTGAAACAAGATATTATTCCAAGGTTGGAAAACATAATGAATTTGAATCCCAGAATATGAACTTGAGTTCCACGAGATTTATACTATATATGCTATTTAGGGTCATGTGGCATTTAATGTCACTCTGGTAACTTTTCAAATGACACTTCTTATGAATAAATGAACAAATATTGTCATGGATTATGGATGAGTTCATCCATCGGCCAAAACCCTACCTTCTCTTGTCAGCAACTTGTGATGAAGTATTGTCATGGATGATTGAAATTTGGATGAAAAATCACTTGGTAAGTGATAGCAATTGCAACACTGTAAATCTATAATCCCCCAGATGATTTACATGGAATGACAAACATTGCGGGGTTAACATTTTGTGTTGGTGACACTAGTATACTGCGGTTTACAATTATTATTGAGCAAGACAATTTGAATCAGTAGCACTAAATATCATATTTAATGTAGCAGCTTGTAGACTGAAGTCAGTAGGGACCAAGTCAGTGTGAAATATGAACCAGTCAGTATGAAATTGTGAAACCATTAATATGTGATATTGGCATACTAGGATGCATTAAGAGCTAATTAGGTAACCACAAGAAGTTAAGGCACAACTAATGAGATTACAAAAGGTCAGTGAGGAATTCCTATTACTTCTCTACCTAGACATCAATCCTATCAGAGGCATCTTAAGTTAAGGGGGAGCATATAACAACGAGTTATTGCTACGAGTCGTTTGACTGGATTGAGAGTTTGAACAACGTTTGAACATCAGGACAACCTTCTTGATTCTCTGTTCAATAACGCTTTCCAATCATTTCTGATCTGCATAAGATGGGTCCGACCAGAGTTCAAGATCGAAGTCTTCAATGCCCTTCAAATGCGATTTGGCCCTTCAAAATATACCTCTCTCAAAATAGCCCTTCAAAATGCAACCCCAAATTGAAAATGAAGACATCACTTGAAGTCCTCAATATAATCTACCCGCCACAAGAACCATTAAGCGTAGGGCATTGTCACTACAAGAAGTGGAGTTAGATGGTTGATTCTTAATTCTTCACATTGTTTTAGAAACATGTACCATATAATTCATGCACAACTTTCATATGAGTTTTGTATTTCATTTCTATATTCTTGGATTGACGTCTTAGATTTGAACCAACCCTTCAAAATGAAACTCATATGAGGGCTTCAATCTTGAACATTGGGTCCGACCATGGAACTACATAACCAATCAGTCATCCAGTATAAGAATGATTATCAGAACTCGTCATAAGTTTCATCACGAGATATTATCCATAATCATTAGATTTTGTCCATGAGTTGATTAGTTATGATTGATAACCATCCCAACTAAGTGCGCTATGCTCTCACCAGTTGTCTAGTTCATAGTCGGTCTACTCATAGATGTAAAATGTAGGTTATGGATAAAATATGCTCTACGTAGATAGAAAAAGTGCAAGAGAGTTGTTGGAAGTGCCCTCCACTTGGATGAGCGACCTGTTATGATCTTAGAACGCTTGTCTAAGACAAGTACATGTACACTACATCAATCGGATGGGTTTACAATCAGTTCTATATTACTAGATGGATTTATGATCTATGACATTCCTAGATTCTATACCCATATTCATTTGTATTTAAGAACCATCTAGTTCTCTAGAACCGCTTCGTATTTATACGTGATCCCTATAGTAACACTATATGTGGTTGTTAGTGTGCGTCGATGAAAACAAGTATGTGTATGACACATGTCACCCAAGGATTAGTGGGTCAACCTTTAAGCACCTATGAAGGACCTATGTACACTCCCAAAATTCTTTTGCAAAATAAAGTGGCCCACACTAGGTACACCTTAAGCAATGTAGTCAAGCTTTACTTGCTCAAATGAGGCCAACATTTTTTAATCTCAAGCCTAGTAGAATAGCATCTAGTTTAATCAAGCCTTGTGGAACCAAGGTACTCTATGCTATAACTTGATTGGGGAAGCACAAGTTGCATGCTATAGGTGGGATTTGTCACATAATGCTTTTTCTAGTGGGGAGTCTATTAGTAAGGAGGGCAGGTGTAAATTAAGAAAGCTGATGCGATGACAAATTAATGGCTCCATAAAGAGGAATGGGTACCCATACCCACCGAGGGGAATTTCCTTGTAGGATGCATCCTTGCATTAGAGCATAGGCACACTAGGGGTGAATGTATGATTGGGTGGCTCACATTTGTAGTCACATTGCAAAAACTACATATACGTTGTTTTTGACAATCCATAATATGAGCAATGTATATTGAAATAAGAAAAGGGACTTGATTCCAAGGTCAAAACTTTATTATATAGATTTTAATGTAATTTTTTAGATTTGACGTTCATTAAGAGTAGCACGAAGGGCTTTTGAACATTTACCATTTTGACATTTGAAAAAACAAAAAAATTATTGAGCATTTTTTCATGAACCAATGGAGCTGTAATCTTGTAGATGGGACTTGCTATTGAAAGATTTTGCACCAATAGGAAAATGTATAGTAGAGCTTTATAACTAGCACAATTTTGATGGAAAGGATTATTTTGGGTCTCAAAATATTGCAATTAATAAACAACTCTTTGCCGTGTGTGATTCGGCAACACCCAAGTGCAAAATGAAGAGGGCCACTCAAACCATGTTGAATGCCATTTCTAATAGGTTATCAAAGTTTGATGCTAGTGCTAATGAAGATGAGGTGTTCCATAGGGTTTGGTAAGATCCTACAGTTATTACCAGGCCATGTTAATATAGGATATATTGTTTAATAAAGGATACGATCCTAGATTAAGGTTCAAATTGCGTCCTATATTAAAATGTCGGTGACGATGTCTTAAACCCTAAACCCTCAATGCCGAAGCATAATGTCTTGAACCCTAAACCCTAAACGCTGAAGCACAATCATTTTGTTGTGTTTGAAGAGCAAGATGCCTCCCAAGATTGTCTCCAAGGATGTTCGTGAGAAGTGGAACAACTCGTATCAAGTTGATCTAGCCCTCAGACGCACTGAGTACGGTGTGTCTGATTCAGTGAAGTCGGCGGCTTGTAGGTTCTGTGAGGTCTACAGCCGAGAGCAAGACACTGATGAGGTGGCTATTGAAGAAGTTGTTTTGCCACTTTTAACTCCATAAGAGACTCGTGAACGGAAGCGTTGTAAGAAGACCACCAAGACGCAACATTGGACAAAGTTTCGTCTTGACAACATTCAAAAGCACCATCGTGAGCAGCATGCCAGAAAGTGGGCCGCATATAAGATTTTGTTGGAGAAGAAGCATACCAAGCCTGAGAAGTTGACTTTATTCTTTGAGCAATCCAAATTGGAAGCCTTCTTCGAAAAACGTGTTACTATTGATGATAGAAAGAGAGTTTTTTCTCTTGACAAAGGCATTGTCGATGAAGTGGTTTGCAAAATGTTGTACAATCCCAACGGTGAGGATCACAAGCTCACGGGAGATCGTGCCATGGAAGTATTTTCATCCATGTTTGTGGTAGAAAACGATGATTCCAAGACTATTGTCCGCTACAAAGTTGTTGTTTCAGCGGCTGTGGAGTTCAAGTATGTGGTGTCCTTGCTTGCAGCTAGAGTCACTTTCAACCAAATTTCCAAGGTAGTCAATAATAACCGGGATGTACTTGGAACAGCTAGAAAGTAGAAGTCGATGAGTCTTGGAGAGGTTTCATGTACTGCTCGAATCATTTGTGTTGTTGTTTTACAACTTTTATCCGATTTGATGCGGAATTCCTGGTCGTTCTCAATTGGAGCTGATGCATCAACGGACCGTTTTGGACACGCACACCTCGACACAAGGATTCGATTGCCTCCAACTCAAATAGGGAAGCCTCTTCTGTCTTTTCACCTTCTCGCAATTCCTTCGTTCGAAGAATCACATTCTGGATAATCATTTCATGATTTTATGGTGTATCTTCTCAGTTCCTTGTGTCCGGATTGGCAGAAGTGTTTGATTGGTTCATCAACTGATGGTGCACCTAATATGACGGGTTCTATTTAAGGTTTCTCAACCCGCTTGAGTGGTGATGTTGCAGAGCACGGTCCTCTATATCGTATTTGGTGTCTAGCTCACCAACTTGACATTGTCGTCAAAGCATCGATTGTGAATATGCAGAATCTAACCAACTTCTCGTTCAAGAAGACCTTGACGACCCTGCTTGGATATCTTCGTAGACAAAAGGCGTTGATTCGTGAAATGGGAAGCAAATGTCCCTACTGGATTAATGTTCGTTGGAAGTCAATGTCGAATGTTTTGCAATGGCAACTTAGACACCGTTTCCGAATCCAATCTTTCTACATCGAAAAACGATTTGGATCAACACCAACAAATCAATGGTGGCTAGTGGCAATAGTTGTGCAAAAGAGGTTCTTTGAATATGTCTGCATCATTTTTTCTACTCTTCAAGTAGACGTTGTTGTTGTATCCAAGCAATATAACAGTCTGAGGGTTCTTCTTAAACAGTTACATGATCAATGTAGCGCAACAAAATATGAGGAGAAATCTTGCGATGATGCAGAAGTGTCTTCAGGGAATGATGTTGTTTCCATTGGACAATTTATTGTTCATGCAAGCGGTCTCAACACTTTGGTTCGCTCTACTGAAGTTGCTGCTCAAGAGATTCAAGAAGGTCTGACAACACAATAGTACAATGAAGTCATCCTTGCCTTGGCTATTTTGTACCTCACCGCTCTCAATGCTATTGTCAAAATTATTCAAGGTCGCCAAAATACTCACATTGAATCGGAGATTGTGCCTCCAGTTCTACCGATGGAGTTGTTTAGGGTTTCTCAATGCGACATGATTGCTCTGGTTCAAAAGCATAAGAAAAAGTTGGTTAATCATTTCCAAGAGAAGGCAAATAACGTTATCGAATCTATATGTGACCAACACACGAAGTTGAAGCAATGTATCTCTTCAGTGCCGGAGCTTGAGACTTCCTTCCGATCTTGCGCAAGTGCAGACTTTGAGATTGCATGGGTTCCTGGCGGTTCTCATTTCCAAGATCTTTAAAGGTTTTGTGTTGGGCTCACCACTGTAATGCCCACCACTTCTCAAGTTGAAGGAGACTTTTCGTTGGTCAACTATTGCAGGAATGATCATTGTTCTAATATGTTCGACTTTGCTTTAGAAGAAGTGATGCACTCTCATTAGCTCCGTGAGCTCCAAATTGTAGTCGCTAATCACAAATAAGCAAGATAATTTCATTAAAACTTCATTTTCGCCTTGTTTGAGAGTGCAAATATGTGCACATCCTACTTATCCTATAATAAAGTTCATATGTTGTCCTATATTAGCTTAATATAGGAAAATAGGACAGTATCCTACATTAAAATGGCATGGTTATTACCAACATTCCACAACACATTAGGTTTAGCAAGGGTGCACTTGTAGAAGATGACATTTTGTAGAAGTGGCTTGAGGCAATGTTTGTAAGAGGTCAAACAACCGAGAACAAGCACAGAGCTTGCATTCAAGCATGCATTGTAGACTACTGTAATGAGCTCTACCAAAACACAATCATGTCAACACAAGGCTCGTTTGTTGAAATGCCACTCTATAAATATTTATTCTACTAGGGAGAAAAGACAGGAAATGGTAAGTTCCATTAGTTTTGTTGCAAATGGAGGTTGTCTTTGTGAAGGAAGAGATGTGACTCCCTATCAAAGCTCACCAAGGTAATAGTCATTTCTTAGTGGGTTGCTCAATGTTGTAATCCCAATTGAAAAGAAGTTGTGTGAAAGTAGGTTGGCCCCTAGACCCACGTGGGTGCACAAAAGGGGTATTAATTGTGCCTAGGGGTTACAAAATATACATAAGGTTCAAGTATTATTTATTCAAGTTTTGTAAATATACTAGGCATATTTTTCATATAATTCTAGTTGTATTTCTACCTTTAGATCCATAATCAATTATAATAAAGTGGGTAACGTATAAGAGGTCCAAATGAATATTTCATCCAATATGTGAACCACATTCATCCATAAAATTTAAGGTTTAGGATGAGAGGAGAAATACCACTCTTTGGAAACCCTAAAGGTTACTCATTGTGGAGCTTGCCGGTGGAGTGAGGGTGGAGCTCATAGGTGGTTTTCCTTCTCTTCTTCTTGTGGTTATTTCATGTTCCAGTAATGAGATTGTTGCTACAAACTGTGGTGTTTTGGAGGCCATTGTGGTGTCAACATTTGGACGTCGGATGATGATGCACATCTTCATCTTCAACATCAACAGTTTCTAGTCACTGCCTTACCCCTAGTTTTGCATTATTACTTACACCACATTGCGATTCAATTGAGTGTGTTGGTGTTTCTTAATAATGGCCATTGCTTACATTTTTTCAAATCGAGAACGGGATCGGTATATGTCTTGTAAGGGTCACCGGTTCCTACAAACGCCAATCTTATTATTCAAGTGTGATTCACGTTGTCCAAGGATAGGCTCACCAAAATTAAGTTTATTTAAGTTAAACCTAAAGTTTGACTATTTAGAGCCTAGGATAATGATTATTCAATGAATCTGGAATGTGATTGTGCAGTATTGTTTATCTCTCAAGAAAAGATTGGAAAAAGCAAGTTAGGCAAAACATTAACCACCAAAACTTAGTACTTGGTGAGGGTCTAAAGAAGGCCCCGCAAAATTGACAATAGATGGATTGAGTATGATTTGACAACCAATTGACTTCTTAGACCAACCTTCCAATATGAAAATAGGATTATGTTGGTATCAAGAAAAGAATGGGTCAATGTGATATATGATTTCATGGATCATTTAATAGTAGAGTTAGAAACCATCATTGCATTAGCTGCAATGACTTATATTGTAGAAACAGGTTTGTATGAGTTACATCCAGTGGATAAATAAGTGTTCAACGATTTCATTAATGATAAATAATGATGTCTTGCTAAGAACATTTTAGCATGTTTTTCAATAAATTTTTCTTTCACTTGTGTATGTATTCAAGGGGGTTTTCCAGCAATATATTTTTACGTCTATTATTTTAATGAGGGGGCAAACTCTATATATTTGGGGTATTAATTTCATGGTCATGCACACATGTGGTTCCCAATTCTAACCATGAGTGCACCCCAAAGAGTATTTGAAACCAAAATTGGAGTTCTTTGTGGTACACAACTTTATGGCCAGATGACAAGATAATCAATTCAAGAAGTGTTTGGAAAGTTTTGAGGAGAATATTATTGCTTTTGTGATCAATTTTGCTAAAAATTATAGCTTTGAGGCCCAAAGCATGCATCAAAATTCATACCAGGTTACTACTTTAATACAAATGACATGGTACCAATATCCATCTCTAATACTAGGGGACTGTAAATCCAAAAATTTGATGAAATATAATTATTACATTTCAAATGATCAAGTTCATGGGTGTGGAATTGGTATAATGAGCCAAGGGCGCCACTTAAAGGCGCTACTTAGTAAGGACCATGCTCTAAACCCCTAACATGTGTATGGTTATGGTTGGCCGAACTTGAAATCTTGAGCCGATGAAGTTTTCCCCCACGTGCCATCTAGCTAGGTCATCTCTCTCAATTTTCCCTGCCCCATTTTCTCTTTCTTTCCTGACACAACATTTATGTTTTTTCATATTGTAAGCATATAATTAGAACTATTTTCATCCAAGGATCAAGAGGTAGGTGTTGAATGTAGGCATGGATGTGAAAATGGTCGTGACATGGCCTTTGGGTGTCACGTCTGGACATGACGCTTAGAGGACGTTACTATGGTAATAAATTCATTTACCATATGATATTTTTTAAAGCAGTACCACAAAAGTCAATTACTACTATGCCAATTGATGACACATCAACAATTTCCCTTCAATCAACTACTAATGGGAGCAATCAATCACAGTTAAGCAATCGGCTCTCTAGTCGGTTGCTCCCATTAGCAATTGATCCTCTAGTCAACTACTTATTTGAGCAGTCGACTAGGATGTTGATTTGTTTTGGAAGCACTTGACTGTTACAACGAAAGTTGACTTCACATAAGTAGTCGACTGCTTATTTGAGCAATTTTTTCTTAGTCAACTTCCATATCAGTAGTCGACCATCTCTAGTCAATTGCATGTAAACAATAGGCTCTCTAGTTGATTGCATATAAAAAAAATCAACTCTCTAGTCAATTGCATATAAACAATCGGTTCTCAAGTTGACTACTCCCATTTGTAGTCAATTATGGGGTTAACTGCTCACATAGCACTCATTAGCAGTCAATTAAGGAGTCGACTGCTCCCAAGGAGTCTACTACTATGAGAGCAGTTGATCAGGGAGTCAACTGCTCACATAACAATTAACCAAAGAGTCGATTGTTTACCTAACAATCAACTCCATATGTGGATTTGTATATAATTTTTTTTAAAGAATAAGAAGAAGGGGGGTTACCCATTTTTTTGTGGTATTTAACCAAGAATAATGTTGTATTATAACAAAGGGCCGATAAATATACAAACATTTATACAAACAAGTTCATGCTAGTGATACATGCCTACTAAATCTATGAAAATACCCCTAAAGAAGCCGGAAAAAAACTAAACACTCTTAATATTATTCTTGATCTCGAATCTTCAACAATCCACGAGCTCATCCCACCTCACATGGTTTATCTGCATTTGACATGTAGTTGCCAAGGCAATGCGGCTCACCACGTTGACTTTGTACAAAAGTTTTACAATCATGGCCTAAAATTTATTACCCTCCATGACATAGAAAATTGAGTCATGACCTTGATCACAAAGTTGTTGTCCATGTTTGCTGACCATAAAATTCTCAGCCTCCTTGATGTAAAATTTGGGCGGATCTTGATGTCGCCTACTATGGACCTTAAACAACTCGGGTGTCACCCACCACTTCTTTGTTCAAATTTTCTTTGGTTTCTTTGGTTTCCCCATATCATGATGATTCAACATTCTCACCTATGTGGGACACACACCCCTAATCATACACTCCAATCTACAGGCTTCCGTCTGACTCCCAATGAAGAATAATGTTTTTTTATGATAAGGTCATTGTGTTATACAGTTCCGTTATGCGGTTCCAACATGAGCCATATCAAAGCCCATGAGAACTTTACCCTCTTCTTTTAGAAGCTTTCAACATGGTTCCATTATTAACCTTCACTTGGAATCATTAACGTGATGTTGTCATTTGGTCGATACGCTCTATCTTGGATATACATTTCTCATAGAGTTCCTTTGTTTTATCATAGTATGTAGTCGGTGTTGGTCTCACTACTGATCAACCAAAACTTGATGAAGCCAAAATGCGAGTTCTTCTAGATGAATGCTTCGGCACTAGTTTGGATATGAGTCGCCTGCAAATTGGTGGTCTTTAGGATTTTTTGGGCCCACATAATATCTAAATATAGACCTTCATCACCATACCTCAATGCCGCAAAATCCAATCCAAAATTGCTAAGGATTTGACCTCATTACAAATCTTCCAACTTCCCTTGACCCTCGTTGTACACTAGGTAAAGTATGCTAGGCATGCTAAGTCCCAATATCCACTTGAGGCAGGGTGTTTGGAAATGAGGTCAATATGACCTTCCACCTTATATGTAGGTTGAGAAGGTCTTACACCCCCTGAGGCCAATCTCCTCGATCCTTATTGTTGGATGTGGTTGCATCCAATGATCAAGATGCAAGAGACCTTTGGTTGATTGCAAGGTGGCAGTTGACTAAACAAACAACGGTTAAGCACCAATCAACTATTAGATTGCCGTCGACCAAGACTGTTGACTACTACATAGTAATCGACTTAATGTACTCGGCTACTAGGTTGCAGTTGAACCATGTCAACTACCTTATTGACTGCTACTTAGCAGTCGACATAGGGCATGCAATTGCTACTCAATGCAGTCGATTAAATGTAGTCGACCGCTTGTTAGCATTCAATTTAGTAACCAACAGTTGTCTTAGTGTAGTCAACTAATGTTTAGTAGTCGATCCCAATAGTAAAATGTTGGCCTATAGTCGTCATTGTAGTTAATGTAATTCGTCGATTGCTTTGTGTAGTTAATAAGATAGTTTATTGGAATGAGGAGTTTTGGGAGTAGTCAATATGAAAGTGTGTCATATCGGTTGCATGGGACGATCAACAACCTCTAAAAAAATTATAATGGTTTGCCGCTATAATAAGTTTGGCATGAGATTGAACATGCTATTAATATATATATTTTATGATTAATACGAGTGAATACGTTGGGACTATAAAGGCCTGTGAGGCCAAACCCCCCACCCTTAAGCGTCCGTAGTCCGAGTAGTGGGTTTGGGCTCACATTCCTCCGCGGTATTGGATTTGGACTTGGATGAGTCCATAGTGCAAGGTTCACCCTTCAAGTGGTCTTGGATTTAACTGGAATTTCACTTTTAACAACTCAATGTACGATTTCAATACGTATGTGGAGAATGCACAAGTTAACTATGTTATTTTAACCTCCTTATGCTCGGGTGCTATTTTGTCTTTGTTTGCTTCTAACGTCCATCCGGCTGCTTTAGCTACACAAGCCCTTAAGGATATCCCTCTCCTAAATGGAGTCCGTGCCGTTGACTCTATACTACCACTTGAACTATCACTTGTGTATTCCGTATCGCTACTATAAGAGGTCTCACTTGGTGTCTCCATACCGTACATAAGCCTTTAAGTATTAAGAAATACTTATGTGACTTATGTCAATCTCTCCCTCGCACCTTTGGTCTTTGCTTCCTTTGTCTTGCCATCGCGAGAGTGCTCCACATTCTCCATTAAGTTGTGCACGTGGTTTATTTTTAAAGAGAGGATGCAAGTGTTAAAAAAAACACTATTCTCTATAGTCAATCTCAAATACATTTACTTGTGAAAGCCACACATAACACTAACTAGCATAATGTAACTAACTACTTGTCTATGAGCTAATTAGGTAGGCTATCTACTAAGCTCCTTCATGAACCCATCTCTTTACTTTCTAATTACATAAACCTAGCTCCTTCATAAACCCAGCTTCTTAGCTTCTAACTAAACAAACCCAGCTCCTTCATAAACCCAGCTCCTTCATGAACCCAGCTCCTTAGCTTCTAACTAAACAAACCCAGGTCCTTCATAAACCCAGCTCTTTACTTTCTAACTAAACAAACCCAGCTCCTTCATAAACCCAGCTCCTTCATGAACCCACAACTTTGTAGTTGTAATCCCCAACTACCTCACTAATTATTCAAGCCCTTAACTAATCTTCCTACCTAATTTCCCTAATTCTACTAACAACCCCTTTCTAATCACACAATTCTTCTCTAATCCTAAAATTCTAAAATCCTAGAGAGGAGAGGGGGAGAGAGAATTTCCTAACTTCACTAAGACTAACTAATCCACACAAGTATATTTTTGCACTCATCACAACATCAAGTGCTCAACTCTTAAACATGGAACTTGCAACCACGTGTATTCAAAACATGAACTTTAAGTACCACAAATTGGAATCATGAATTAACTTTAAAATCCTTCACGTCAACACTAATTCTACCAAGAGGTCAAGCCCTCTTCAAGGCTAACAAGCCTTGGCTCTCAAACTAAAAACTAGGCACACACATGTGCTCCAATATGGCTTCCCACACCCACACTTATAACTCGTGGGGTGCCTTGGAGCACAAAGGAAAGAGAGGATGAGTGAGGGAAGAATGAGGGATTATATAGTAAGCTTGAGGGGGTGAGCACCCTCAAGGCTCACGATAAGCCCTTGAGATTTCCTCCTACTTAGTAGGCGCCAATCCTATCTTCTAAGCCTTCCTCCCTCAAATGATCAACAAGGATCCTAATTCGAACATTTAACTAGCCTTGGCTTTCTACCTACCACACTTTACCAAACTTGGGATGCTTCAACCCAAACTTAGCCTCCTTCGCTTTCCGCCGCCATAACTTTCTCCCCTTACTTTCCCAAATCGTCGCTCACCACTTAATTCAAACCACGATGCTTAACTCGTGATTTGATTGGTGCTTTGAGAATTTGCTTATCCTCCACCTTGCATTCTTCCTTGGGCCTTCCCCATTAAGTGGCCATGATGAGGTGGTCCACTTGTGCGCTCCATGTGATCCTCCATTCATCCCAATTCGAATGCACTTGCCTCTTGAGTCACTTTGGTTGTCTCCATCCATTTGTACTAGCCTACTCACTAACTACTCAATCCAAGTTCTCCTTACCTATCCTCATTCACTCAAATCCTTCCGAAGGTAAAAACACAATAACAACTCACATCCTAGCCTCTTACAACATGGTACTTCTAAGACTAACATTTCACTCTTTTTATATTTTTGTGAAGTAACATGCTACTTCAAAGTGCATCAACTAACGTTTCAAGGGTCTAAGACTAAATGTGGGCACCCTTTTGGGCTCACATAATTGGCGACCATCGGGGGATGAATCCAAACATCTCTTGCTCCAAGGGTAAGTTGCCTAGTCAAGCTCGGTACTCCTTACATCTACTTCCCGATGTACGGGTAGGAAAGAGCTCACCATTCAACGTTTCCAATTGAATTGAATTATTAGGAAAGACCTCATAGACAAGGTAAGGTCCTAACCATACCGCATTGAATTTCGCCGGAAATTCAAGCTTTCGTGCGTCTTGAATCATGACCATCATTCCCGGTGTTAGGGCCCTTCTCTTATGTCGTTTGTCGAAAGTAATCTTTCTCCTTCTTTGGATTGCCTCAATATGTTGAGCCGCCATTCTCCTCCCTTCGTCAAGTGCTTCCAAATCGGTTAGTCGATTTCGTAAGGATTGACTTTCGGTAAGTCTCGTACTCACGGCCACCCTAAGTGACTCGACTTCATATTCGATTGGTAGTGTCGCTTCAAGACCATAGACTAAGAAAAATGGTGTAGCACGCGTAGTTACCTTATAGGTTGTACGGTATGCCCAAAGTGTCGCCGTTAGTTTCGTATCCCAATCCCGCTTCGAGTCTATAACCGTCTTGCGTAGTATACTCACCAAAATTCCGTTAACCCTTTCCGTTTGTCCATTGGTTTGTGGGTGGTAGGGAGTAGTCTTCCGGTGATCAATTTTAAATTTCTCTGTCATCTCTCGAATCAAGTCATTCAAAAAGTGAGTACCCCTATCGCTTACTAGGATCTTCGGCACCCCGAACCGCGAAATTATGTTTTCGTACATAAATGTTGCCGCGTGTTCCGCCGTGTCGGTCTTCACCGCTTTGGCTTCCGCCCACTTGGTGAGGTACTCGGTTGCCACCACAATATATTTCATTCCTTTTGAAGATTGGGGATGGACCTCACCCACATAGTCGATGCCCCATTTTTCGAAAGGAATTAAGGGTAATGATACATGTAAAGGCATCTCCATTCTAAGGTCGTTTCGGGCATACCGTTGGCAAGCGTCGCATTTCCTTACATAGTCATGGGCGTCCTTAAATAGTGTAGGCCAAAAGTAGCCCGCTCTAAGTATTTTTTGCCCGGTGAGTTGACCCGAGAAGTGACCGCCGCAAGCGCTATCGTGGCAAGCGATTAAAATCGCTTCAACCTCCGTTTTTGACACGCATCGTCGTAAAATACCATCGGACCCCCTTCTAAACAACCTATGGCCCACTACAACAAATTGCCTATTATTTACCCTCACCTTCCTTCTCTCTTCTTTTGTCCACTCTTTGGGCAACTTGTGGGTTGTTAGAAATTCCACTATGCCCGCATACCACTCCGGTGTAGAAGTGACCACAAAGAGGCTATCATCTACTAACATATCATTTACCGGATTTTTTCCTATCTCCTCCGACAACCTAGACAAGTGGTCCGCTTGTAAATGCATACGACCCGGTTTATATTCCACCGTGTAGTCGAATTCTTCTAATAACAAAACCCACCTAGCTAACCTACCACTTAACTCCGCCTTGTTAATTAGATACTTGATAGCCATGTGGTCAACAAAAAATACAACCGGGTTGCACATGAGGTAATGCCTAAACTTTTTAACGGAAAACACCATGGCTAGGCACTCCCTCTCCGTTGTAGAGTAGTTTCTTTCGGCGGGGGTCAATTGCTTACTCGCATAAGCTATAGGTTGATCCTTCTCTTTTTCTCCCGTTGCTTGACAAAGCGCACTCCCTATTGCCACATTACTAGCATCACAATAGACGTGAAAAGGTTTACCCCAATTGGGTGGTATCAACACCGGATAGGTGCTCAACCTATCCCGCAATTCCTCAAAGGCTTTTTGACAAGCATCCGTCCACTCGAATTTGACATCCTTTTTGAGCAAATGGGTAATGGGCACCGCTATCTTTGAAAAATTAGGAATAAGTTCCCGGTACCATCCCACATGTCCTAACAACTTAGAGATCCCCTTGGAATTGGTTGGAGTTGCCAAGTCGCTTATGGCCGCAATCTTATCCGGATCGGGTTCTCTACCTTTCTCACTAACAACATAACCCAACAACACTCCCTTATTCACTCCCAAAAATGTCTTATCCGGGTTCAATGCTAACCTCATCTTCCTACACCTAACCAATGCCTCCCTAACACAATGTAGGTGATCATCCACATTACTTTGTGTGCTAAAATCGTCCACAAAGACGGTCATGGATTTGAACAACAAGTCGGTGAAGATATACATTACTAATCGTTGGAAAGTAGCCGGGGCATTACATAACCCAAATGGCATCACTACCCACACAAAAGTACCCCAAGGTGTAGTAAAAGCCGTTTTATGGATATCTTGGAGGGCTATGGAAATTTGATTATAACCCGCATACCCATCCATAAAGGTATATCGCGAATGACCTCCAACCTCCTCAAGCAACAAGGTGATAAAAGGTAAGGGGAAGTGATCCTTTTGTGTGCACGAATTCAATTTCCTATAGTCGACACAAACCCTTAATTTCCCATTTTTTTTCTTTACTAAGACCATAGGAGAAACCCAATCCGTGATTTCCACCGGCTTGATAAACCCGGCCTTCAATAACCTTTCCAATTCCGCTTTCACCAACAATTGCAATTGAGGATTCATCCTCCTCTCCTTTTGTCTAATTGGCCTCGCCCCCAGAATTAAAGGAATCCGGTGCTCTACCATTTCCCTAGGAATTCCCTTAAGCTCATCGTAGGACCATGCAAAAGTATCACTAAACTCATCCACCAAATTGCTATACTCCCTAACCTCTTTCTCCCCCAATTTGGAGCCCATCTTCATTTGTCGGGTTTTTCCATTCTTTAATTTCACATCCACGTACCGCCAATCCGCTTCCGACACATGTGCTTGTTCCTCTTTGTTCCGATACCAATCGGAAGGCACATTGGGGTAATCTTTCACATCTTGACCTACAACTATCCCCGTAGACGTGGTCTTGAAATGTAAAGGCTCCTCCAATTTCGATGACTCAATAATCACATCCTCCTCTTGAGTCCCATCTACATGAATTAAACTAACCTCACCCTCTTCCACGTCATCTACCCAAGGTGTTAACCCACCGCTAACCCACTCTTCCTCGGTGAGCACCTCACATGGCTCCAACAATGAGCCCTCTCCTAAACTAACACTAGGAAATTCACTCCCTAAGCCTACTTGGTGAAATGTAACCATTACATCAACCTCGGACTCGGGGTACTCCCTTAGCCATTGGGCATAATCCCCATTATCCCCATAATTGTAAAAATTAGGACCTAGACTTCCCGAGCCCGAATCTATAACAACCCTTTGACCTTCGGGATGGACGACTCCCACCAATGCCTTGCCAATCTCATTCTCGTTTAAGTCATCAATTTCCTTCTCCAATGGCAAATACATCTCCTTCTTCATCCATCCTTCTAATGAACCAATGGACACTATGACCCTATTACCCTCCGGACCATAAGTGATGGATGGTTTAGGTCCACCCCAATTGACCATAGCATTCGCCATCCGCAACCAAGGCCTACCTAGCAAAATGGGGAAGGTGTCCTTGTTGGAGTGCATTTTAATGACATGGAAGGTGACCAAGTACTCCTCACCTCCCGTAGTCATTCTACAATCCTTGATCATCCCCAAAGGCGTAGTCGAACTTTGATTTGCCATATTTATGACCAAAGGTGAAGGCCCCGTGAGTCCAAGTCCCAATTTTTTCATAGTATCCTCCGGTAGTATATTTAGACTACTCCCTCCGTCGACTAGCACATTAGGAACCACCTTATCTACTATAACAACTTCTATTTCTATAGCTTTCACGTCTCTTCCACCTTGTGATTGGATCCTAGCGGCTATTTTAGCTTTCACCTTCCTCATCCTCTTGTGTACCGGCATTCCCTCCTTTAATGTTTTCCTTGCCGTGGGTGAAATTTCCAATAGTTGGCCGAAAGTAATATCCGCCTTGAGTGTACTAAGGTCCGCCCACAAGTCGTACCCGGTAGATCTTTCCACCTTAGAATTACCCACTACGTCGAATTCGTCTACGGGAACCCCCGGTCCTTCCCATTCACCCACATCGCTATTATCCAAGTCATGTACCGCATTAGTCCTCTCCCTATCTTGTAAAATTATATTTTCCCTCTCCACATCCTTAGTAGCTCTTCTAGCTACCCTATCCAACTCGGAGAGATTAATCTCTTCATCCGAAGAGTAATTTCCTTGCTCTCCTATTCCTACCTCCAACGGGGCATCCCCTCTCCTAGCCCTAGTAGTTACCGCTAGTGCAGGTGCTTCTTCAACCACACCCTTACCCCTCACTAACTCATATGTAATAGCATTGGTGTGAGGAGGCCATTGACTTTGCTCCTGTCCAATTCTCGTTGGGAGAGGAAGCATGTCATCACATGTGGCCTCCAACACTCCATCCATGAACCTAACATCTTGGGAGTTAGATGGTCCCGGATCCGTTGGAGGCGCTTGTCTCCCGTTACTACCATTAGGTGGAACTCCTTGTCTATTTTGTATTGGAATGTAACCGGTTGTAGTTTGCAAGCCCGCCGGTGGATGAAAAGTTTGCCTAGCATTACTATGGTCATAGTATAAGTTAGGTGGCCTAAGTTCATTGGCCGGTACTCCTTGTGGCCTAGCACCTCGCATATTATCCCTTGCTTGTTGTTGTGGATTAGCCACCGGGTAAGGGACATTAATTATTTTGTCCGGTTGGCGACACGTATCCGAGGGATGACTTCCTCCACAATTGCTACAATTAAACTCTTGACCTTCGGACCAACATTGTCCTTGAGCGTGCCACCTTCCACAAAAGGGATGAAATTCCTTCTTCTCTAAATTTTGGCCACCTTGCCCTCTAGGTTGTGGTCCTCTATTGCTTCCATTTCCATAGTGAGGTGGCGCTTGACCTCGTTGATTTTGTTGAGGTGGGTTACCGTTTCCTCTTTGGTCACGGTTTTGTCCACTTCTACAAAATTGACGCGTGTGGCCCGGTTGGCCACATTGGACACACCATAATCCGGAAGAATGCCTACCCGACTCAACCGGGGGTGGAGGCCCCGGTTGTTGACTCCGGATCATTAATGACATTTGATCCGTGAGGCTTTGCATTTGTTTTATCATAGCCTCTTGGAATCCTAGTTGGCTAGCACCTAGTCTTCTCTCAACCTCCTCCAAGTGTGGATCCGTTCTAGGGGCCGGTAGTGCCAAAAGAGGTGCCGGTTCCCTAACCGCTAAAGGTCGGGGACCGGTGTCCACAATGGCATATGGAATTTGGTTCTCATACTTAGCGGGTTCTACCGCTACCACCCTAGGGCGTATGGGGATGAATTGTGGGATCAATTCATCCTCCCTTCTCCATAGCCTTTCGTGATCTTTATCCAAGTTTTCAATATCTCTAGCCGCACGCTTGGCATCCGCCAAGGTCAAGGGATTCCTTTCTAGAACACCCCTAATAGTTCCGGACTTAAAAAACCCTTGAATGAAAAATTGCTTTAGCGTGTCGTCCTTGAGCATGGTACCCACAAATCTAGTGCACACTAAATCAAACCTCCTAATGTAAGCCGAAATTTCTTCCTCCCTTCCTTGCTTCAATGACGACAATGCCCTTAATGCGGTACTTTGACCCACTTCCGGCCTAAATTCGTTAAGAAACTCCCTTTGTAATTGTTCCCATCCCCTAAAATGTCCCTCGGCATGATCCCGATACCATTCATAGGCTTCCCCCTCTAGAGTGGTAGGAAACCACACTAACCAATAACCCGGGTCGGTTATGAGAAAGCTAGCCAACCGTTCGATATACCGTTCCATGTGCCGAGAGGGGTCCTCATCCTTGGTCCCATAAAATTTAGGGAGATGAGATGGCATATCCATCGCCGCTAAATTTTGTGGAACCACAATTGGTAGGCCTCTTGGCCTAACCAATGGGTCTATTGGAGGTATAGGAGGTATGGGCGGAATTGGGGGTATGGGTGGTGGATCCATCCCCCGTTCCTCGGCCATGGTGACCGGTGAACTATTCAACAATCCCCTATCAACTTCTACCGGGAATTCTTCTCTAAGTGTGTAATTTTCCGAAGAAGTTTCACCACTCAATTTGGAGGGAGTGATCTCCTCTTCAAGTTGAGCTCCAAGTTCTAAGGTGTCTAGAATTGACCTAGTCCTAGGTTCGACGTTCAAACAACTCTCTATTCTAACATTATCTTGTTCTAATCTATCACTGATTTTAGAGGACCGCCTCTTTCGAGTAGATTTCTCTAGTCCTACTATCAAACTTGGTTTTTGTGAGCGAGTCCTACCTTGCATTCCATAAGAATCGATCGACCCTCACTTGACCACACATAATCGTAGCAATTCCCCTCTTAATATTTTCACTTGTCTTGGTGTGGTTATAATTTTTTTAGGAGGTGAAGAAAAGAACCTGCAAGCCCACTTAGGTGAAAGAATCCCAATAGGGGATAGGCATGTTCATGTTAATTTTTTGGTTAAGTCGGAGCATCACCTCCGCACCTTCCCGCAAATTAACACTCACCACAATACCGATTGTGAGGGGGTGACCTTCCGAGTAGATTATGTTAAAAGTCGAGGCTTCACCCTTCAACTTCTCACACCATCCACAATTCGGGAATTACCCTCTACAACGGATAACAACAATCACGAGTACAAAAGGCATTCCTTAATTAGTTAATGAGTTCACTTTGAAGAAATAAACATACCTTGAGCAATCGCATCCCCCTGTGAGTTAGCACTCCCCTCAATCGTGACTCAATGTAACAACACCATAAACTTTGTGAAATATTAATTTAATCTAGAGCATGAAATGACAACTCCCAAAACTTTGAGACTCACCCCGAGGTGAGTGTCAAAGTTCAATGTCCTAAGGTGAATTTACCCTCTAATGTTTTAATGAGCTACTCGGTTATAGGTTCCTTTTAAGTTCTTAGCAAATCCCCAAAAAGGTTGAGGACGTACCTTCGCCGCGCTCCTTCCTCAAAAATGAATTTGCGTAATTGACAATGCAATTCATTCCAAGGAATAGTTGAAATACAATGAATTCAAATGTAACCCAAAGAGAGAATACTTACCGAGTTTCGGGTGCTCCTTCCCTTCTCTCAAGTTTGTGTCTCCAATTTTTCCTAGTTGCCTCCAAGTCTCCTAGTCGCCTCCAAGTCTTGTAACTACCTTCCGCTTCGCTCCCGGCGGACGCACCAATTATGTGAGGCCAAACCCCCCACCCTTAAGCGTCCGTAGTCCGAGTAGTGGGTTTGGGCTCACATTCCTCCGCGGTATTGGATTTGGACTTGGATGAGTCCATAGTGCAAGGTTCACCCTTCAAGTGGTCTTGGATTTAACTGGAATTTCACTTTTAACAACTCAATGTACGATTTCAATACGTATGTGGAGAATGCACAAGTTAACTATGTTATTTTAACCTCCTTATGCTCGGGTGCTATTTTGTCTTTGTTTGCTTCTAACGTCCATCCGGCTGCTTTAGCTACACAAGCCCTTAAGGATATCCCTCTCCTAAATGGAGTCCGTGCCGTTGACTCTATACTACCACTTGAACTATCACTTGTGTATTCCGTATCGCTACTATAAGAGGTCTCACTTGGTGTCTCCATACCGTACATAAGCCTTTAAGTATTAAGAAATACTTATGTGACTTATGTCAATCTCTCCCTCGCACCTTTGGTCTTTGCTTCCTTTGTCTTGCCATCGCGAGAGTGCTCCACATTCTCCATTAAGTTGTGCACGTGGTTTATTTTTAAAGAGAGGATGCAAGTGTTAAAAAAAACACTATTCTCTATAGTCAATCTCAAATACATTTACTTGTGAAAGCCACACATAACACTAACTAGCATAATGTAACTAACTACTTGTCTATGAGCTAATTAGGTAGGCTATCTACTAAGCTCCTTCATGAACCCATCTCTTTACTTTCTAATTACATAAACCTAGCTCCTTCATAAACCCAGCTTCTTAGCTTCTAACTAAACAAACCCAGCTCCTTCATAAACCCAGCTCCTTCATGAACCCAGCTCCTTAGCTTCTAACTAAACAAACCCAGGTCCTTCATAAACCCAGCTCTTTACTTTCTAACTAAACAAACCCAGCTCCTTCATAAACCCAGCTCCTTCATGAACCCACAACTTTGTAGTTGTAATCCCCAACTACCTCACTAATTATTCAAGCCCTTAACTAATCTTCCTACCTAATTTCCCTAATTCTACTAACAACCCCTTTCTAATCACACAATTCTTCTCTAATCCTAAAATTCTAAAATCCTAGAGAGGAGAGGGGGAGAGAGAATTTCCTAACTTCACTAAGACTAACTAATCCACACAAGTATATTTTTGCACTCATCACAACATCAAGTGCTCAACTCTTAAACATGGAACTTGCAACCACGTGTATTCAAAACATGAACTTTAAGTACCACAAATTGGAATCATGAATTAACTTTAAAATCCTTCACGTCAACACTAATTCTACCAAGAGGTCAAGCCCTCTTCAAGGCTAACAAGCCTTGGCTCTCAAACTAAAAACTAGGCACACACATGTGCTCCAATATGGCTTCCCACACCCACACTTATAACTCGTGGGGTGCCTTGGAGCACAAAGGAAAGAGAGGATGAGTGAGGGAAGAATGAGGGATTATATAGTAAGCTTGAGGGGGTGAGCACCCTCAAGGCTCACGATAAGCCCTTGAGATTTCCTCCTACTTAGTAGGCGCCAATCCTATCTTCTAAGCCTTCCTCCCTCAAATGATCAACAAGGATCCTAATTCGAACATTTAACTAGCCTTGGCTTTCTACCTACCACACTTTACCAAACTTGGGATGCTTCAACCCAAACTTAGCCTCCTTCGCTTTCCGCCGCCATAACTTTCTCCCCTTACTTTCCCAAATCGTCGCTCACCACTTAATTCAAACCACGATGCTTAACTCGTGATTTGATTGGTGCTTTGAGAATTTGCTTATCCTCCACCTTGCATTCTTCCTTGGGCCTTCCCCATTAAGTGGCCATGATGAGGTGGTCCACTTGTGCGCTCCATGTGATCCTCCATTCATCCCAATTCGAATGCACTTGCCTCTTGAGTCACTTTGGTTGTCTCCATCCATTTGTACTAGCCTACTCACTAACTACTCAATCCAAGTTCTCCTTACCTATCCTCATTCACTCAAATCCTTCCGAAGGTAAAAACACAATAACAACTCACATCCTAGCCTCTTACAACATGGTACTTCTAAGACTAACATTTCACTCTTTTTATATTTTTGTGAAGTAACATGCTACTTCAAAGTGCATCAACTAACGTTTCAAGGGTCTAAGACTAAATGTGGGCACCCTTTTGGGCTCACAAGGCCCCATTAAATTGACACTCAACATTTTCACTTATTGTATTTGATCTTAATTGCCTCTAGGCATTCATTGTAAGTGCAAAGAGGTAGTGGATAGTATTGGTATGGATGCACAAGACAAAGAATTTTTTTAATATGTGCCCAATGAGCAGACTCCAACCTCAAAGAAGGTGGAGTGCAAAATTTGCAAGTTGGAATTAATGTATAAAAATGATCATATGGTTGTCCATTTGGGATACAAAAAGAACAACGACAAGATGTGGGGGTTGGCATTGCGCCATTGTCAAAGGCCAATTGTCTAATTTTTATTTTTTAGGTGTAGCAATGTGTGGCCGGCATTTTTGGCTAGATGATTACGTTGAGGACTGAGAGACAATGTAGTCAGCTCCCAACAACAAGCTTCATGTGGTGCAAAGTCCAATGCAAATGAAAGTTGAACCACTTCATCATCCCCTGCACCATCAATGGCAAGAGAGGTGATATCTAAGCGGGGTCCTGAACCTCACATACGTTTCCAACATAGAAAAAAAAAATCCAAGAAATTTGAGTTAGATATGAAATGGTCACAAGCCTTCTATGAGGCTAATATCCCTATTAGTTTTGTCTAGAATCTTATCTTCATAAAGGCTATGAATGCAATCAACGAGGCAAAAAAAATTATACACATTGCCAACCTATCATGTAATGTGCAAATTTTTACTTGATGATGCACAATATGATAACCCAAATTTAGTGGAGTTGAAGACAAAATCATCCATCCACACATATGATTATATTCTTTTTTTTTAAACAAGTGGGAGAGTGTTGTTCACGGCTTTTGATGGATGTTATGAAAATTTGTCTGGCAAGAAACATATTCCTTGGTTCCATCAACACGATGAAGACGTCAACTATATTGCCACCAAGATCAAAAGATTTAATGTTGGAGTGGATCCAAAAAATATCGTCCAAATACGTTTCGACATTGCCATAGCCATTAAAAAACACGGCTAGCAATATTAGCCATGAATAGCCGCACTATCGTGTAAATAGCGATCGTGTGTCATTGTAGCTTGAGTACCAACCACCACTAACAAATAACACTAAAACATAGTGTGGTGACAATTGTAACTCCAAACGTAGTAACAACCCACAAAATTGGCCGGATGGGTATACTACTGTAGTGCCTCCAAACAATGACCTTCTAATTCTCATAATGTAAGAGACCAATATAGGCCCTGATACAGAGGATTAATGTTGAACATTACTGCATGACACGCATAACACTACTGCATGACACGCACGATATTACTGCATGACACGCATGATATTACTGCATGACACGCATGATATTACTGCATAACACGCTGAATATTACTACATAATATGCAAGACATTACTACCTAACATGCAGTACATTATTGCATAACCTGCATCACATAAACACAAAGCACGAATGCAGAATATTGATATAGAAGGCTAATGCAATACATAGCGCAAGCCTAACACAAAACCTAATGCCGAGGAATAATACCGAACATAGTGCATGAGAGTAATGTAGAAGTTGATGCAGGAGACTAATGCAGGGTCTAATGTAGAATCTACTGCAGCGGACTAATATAGAGGGTTAATGCAGCGGACTGATATAGAACGTAATACATAAGTTTAATATAGGAGATTGATGCAGGAGACTAATGCAAATTCTAATGCAGAACGTAATGCATGAGACTAGAATAGAAGATTATTACAGAGGACTGATCTAACAATAATGTAAAGGCTAACACATAAACTAGTATATAAACTAAGGCAAGAACTACTGGAAGAAAATATTAAGTAATCATTAAGTAACATCCAATAACTTAGGATATCAAAGCTCATACAACTAGACAATAACACATCTCTTCAATAGGGTTCAAAATCCTATTATTCAATATTCATAAGGTTCAAAAACCCTGTTATTCAACATTCATAGGGTTCAAAAACCTTGTTATTCAACATTCATAGGGCTCATAAACCCCTTTGTCCATCATTCATATTTCTATACTTGAACAACTAATTGCATCTACCTACATGGAGAAGGGGCAAAAAGAAGAGTCGTTATAACCACAAAAGTGAAAGAGAAAAAATCTAGTCCTAACTCCTAGAATGAGAGAGTGAGAATGAACCCCCACGCTTCGTTCAGGGAACTACCCCTTCTAACCACCAAGTCTTCTTGGCCATAAATCAAGTCATACCTACATCTAATGGTACATCTAATGGTTGGCCTTTACGGCCGCCACTACCCTAGCCGCCATTATTTAAATCCCTAGATCCAACAGTCTTGGTTTTCCAACCGTTGATCCAACGGCCTTCATCTGCTCGACATTTCATCAGTTGACGTCATCCTCCGTTCATTGTTGTCCTACGTTTACGCCTTCATCCGCTTGACATCTCATCTGTTTGATATCATCATTTATTCGTTATTGTCATACGTCCAATGTCGTTCTACGTTATCATTTCTTCATTCGACGTCGTCCTACGTTGTCATTCATTCATTCGACGTCGTTCTATGTTGTTATTCATCCCTTCGACGTTGTCTTTCGCTATTCTTCATCCCTTTGACGTTGTCTTTCGCTGTCCTTCATTCATTGTCTAAATTTCTTCATACTAGCTAATTAACCTAAATCTAATTTCTATTCACTGACTTCCTTTCTACTTGGACCACGAATCTTATCCCAACCGCAAGCAGTTTGATTACTTTACGAGGGTAAATAATAACATCATTCTAAAACATAAAAACTACTTGAGAAGGTTCTACGCACACCCGCGTAGTAACCTTCTCTTTGTAGGCTATAAATTATTCTTGCTTTATCACTAGCTCAATTTGGGATAGCACCAATCAATGTAACCAACCGGATTCGAACCCGGATTGGTCCAGACCTAATACCAGTCTCTTAGACAACTCGCATCCACATGCGGATGTTTCATAATCTAATAGCCACCTATATATTGACTAATTTTAATCACTAACTTCTTTCTTTTCGTGGATTGTGGGCCTTAACTCAACCTGTGAGCGGTTTGAGTGGCTCATACATAGCAAAGGCACACATACACAACACACCTCTACATGCCCCCCTTAGCTGACTATGGAGCCCCGCCAAGCAGCTAGGACAAATGCCAATCAAAAGGACATGAATAATGAAGAATTGCTATGCAACGAATTAGCGTAGTGAACATCATTCCAAAGAACTGTAGTGGCCATCTGATGTATGGCCATCAAATTCCAAAAAATGAATGCCTCCGTCTCACATTCGATTCTGTCTCTATACCATAACTCCTCATTTCTATTTGGGTATGCATAACACGGTGAAAGCCACACACAATCATTGAGGACGACTAGTGGAAGCACCAGGTGTCGAAGATTCTCAACAACGAGGACAACTCTACTATCCAGATGGTAGAGAAGTCAAGGATATCATCGGGCATGCCATGTGTCTATTATGTTGACATTGATCACACAAGAGCATAGTAGCCGCTATTTTCTTCTCCCACACACAAAACATGAAAGACCCTCTGACACAACAGCCAATCAGGACAAACTGTACCCTCAATGGATAAATGACATGGCGTATAGTTTTTGTAATTCTTACGACATTCTTTATTTTTCAACAACAACAAACCACTCGGCAACACCTCCTTCACCTGAAGGATAGTGCGACCCGCCCTGACATCCAATGTCGTAGGCGCCTCACGTTGGAGATAAACATAATCCCCCTGTCGGAATCTCCACAACTAAGGTCGGTAAGTACCACTGTGAATGCGTGCACAAACGCAATGTGTCATAGTAATGAGCAATAGATAAATTTATCGTGGCCATAGGTATGGCCCTGTGGAAAAATTGAGCCCGTTCCTACAAACACTCTGCCCAAATGTTTGGGTCATCCAAGTCTGCAACATGAGTTAGCTTTTTCCAAATAGAATTCGGGAGCATAGGCTCACATCCATACAACAATTGATACGGGTTGTAGGACGCCACAAATGCAAGCCTACTAAATTGATAACCCATAGCAATCAAAGACAACATAAGGCCCCAATCCCGATGGCTCCCCTAAAGTAATCTATATTTCCTTAAGCCACGTTTGGTTGTCTGAACAACCCGTCAGCCAAGCCATCCACCTCCGGATGATCCCGTGAGGCGGTACGGTAATCCATAAGAGCCTTAGTGCACAACTTCACAGAAGCACCGAGGAACTCCCTCCCCTAGTCCGTCAATACCTCAACCGGTGCTCCAAAACGTGCCAACACACGATGTAAAAAGACTGTTGTGGCCAACTTTGCAGAGTTTTGGGGTAGAGCGACAACTTCAATCCACTTGCTAAAATGCTCCACCATCACCAAAACATATTTTACTCCATATGGTGTGACAACCAACGGTCTTGTAAAGTCCAACGACCAGCGGTAGCCCAATCCCATGATAGGTAAGGGTTGTAATTGCGGTGATAAGGTGTTGAAGCTAAACCATACCCGGTTATAAACTTCTCACCTCCCGATATAAACAGCCACATGTTGATACATGCCAGTCCACCAGTATTGGCCACGCAACATCGAATGTGTCATGCATATGCCAAAATGGCCAAATTCCTCATGCACTTGCCGCACCAAGAAGGCCCTTTGATCCGGTCTAGGAACAATATGGCTTGTCCTATTTGACCACAATCGAAATAACAATTTGTTCTTCCAACCAAATCTTGTTATTCCAATTTGATCCCCTTCCATCGCCGAGATAGACAAGGGAAAGGTTCCCTGCTGAAGCTTATGCAATACGGGAAGATCTTCCCATATATCCACATTAGCTTGAGGTCAATTAGTATCATCATTCGAGCCCAGTATCGAACGTCAACAGTAGCACTAGAAAACAAAGTGAGGTAAACAGTTGCATGCCAATCTGGCACCGCCTCTTGATCAAAATCCCCATACCACCTAGCTCCAATCAAATCCTCATCCGAAGAATTTGGATTGCGTGAGAGTCCATCTGCATCCAAATTGGTAATCCCTGCATGGTGTATCACCTCAAAGTCGTATTCTTGGGGCAATAAAACCCACGTGGCAAGCTTACCATTAAGCTTATTTGACTCCATGAGCCACCATAATGGTTGATGGTTAGTCACTAAAGTAAAACGCTGACCATAAAGATATGGCCAGAAATGGTAATAGCCCATACCGCCGCCAACGCTTCTCCCTCGTAGGACGAATAATTGGCCTCCGCAGTGTTGTTGCTTCGCAAAGCACAAGCAACAACATACTCCCGGCGAGAGTCATCCTTCTTAGTGAGAACGGCTCCCAAACCCAATGAACTTCACTTTGTAAGCAACTGGAAGGATTTGGAGACATCCAGACGTCGAAGCACTGGAGCCGCACCCAATCTCTGTTTTAATGTATCAAATGCATGTTGCTACTCATGACCCCAAATCCAAGGTTGGTCATTGCTTGTGAGAATGATGAGAGGCTTGGCGATCAAGCTAAAGTTCTTGACGAATCTAAATAAATATCTAAATAGATATTTAAATATCAATTTTCACGCCCAAAACGACCTTGGCATACACCATTTGGCACAACCACATGAGCATATGCCCACGATCGAACTCCTTGGTCCCCCCCAAAATATATATATATATATATACCCCCAGACCTCTTAGCATTGGTCTCCAAAAATGTTATGGCTCACCTCCTTCCATAACCCATACTTCAGTTGGACATATTGTTGGTGTTTGTGCTCGGAACAAACATCCTCATCAAATGTGTTCACTTCACAATACCTTTGGACAGTGTTGTACATCCACATCCCCCTCTCATCATGCCATTTGGGATTAGCGAGAATGTTGGGATCATTCACCACCTCCAAATTGATGGGTTGTGATTTATCCTTCAATGTATTTGGTCTCATTCCAAGTGCACCTCTTGGTGTCGAACCGGAGTCCGTACCCGAGTCCCCCCAAAACCAATTCCATGCCACGCAGAGGTTCTAGTGGTGTGTTCTCTTCATCCATCATTGTCGCCCAAACCAAAAAGAAATTGCCAAAATTAATTTAATCTTGAATAATAGCACTTCCAAAATAAATACTAACACCCAATGAGTTTATTTAATATAAAGCCTACACTTATGTTGTCTAGACAATATCCTATAATGTGAAACACTTCCAAAGTAAAGTGCTTATATTTTGCAAGTCATGGTAATGTTTCAAACTCTATCCCATATATTAACAAATAAAAGCGGCCGCAATGAATTATGATGTCACATGTGTAATGGAGAATGTATGTGCGTATGACATACATAAGTCGATGTGGTGCAATACAATACAATTCCTGAACACAAACCCACAATGTGGGGCCTCCAACTCACCTTAGTCTCCAAGTGACAATGGTTGTTCAACAACCAAAGACCCACCGGAGTGAATGTGGAGTGAGGGTGGAATGGAATTGGGGTTCAAGGTCCACATGGAGGGTGTCGATTGGATGTGACCCCTCCCCACCTAACCCATGGGTGCCACGTGTTCATGGGGGATATGCAATCGACATATCAATTGCTCATGAGCAATCACCTGGCTTGTCGGTTATGATGGTGTAGTTGACTTGCAAGGTTGACTATTCACAAGTAGTCGCACGGCTCGTCAACTACTCACAAATAATCTTTTGGCTTGTCGGTTGCATTGGTGCAATCGATTGCTCATGTGAACAATCGTTTGGCTTATCAACTCCATTAGTGCAGTCGATTGCTCATCAAGAGTAGACAATTTGCCCCAAGGTAAATTGCTTATGCCCCCCCCCCCCCAACGTGACGTTTTTGGGTCCGGCATCAAGTCTTCGTCATGGAATGGAATAGACGCTAACATGAAATCCTCGATCATACTTCAAGGGATTTGTTTAAGGTAAACATGCCTAGTTCATTTACTTTTTTATTGGAAATTCTATATTTTAATGCTATCATAACATTAAGTAGCAAGTCTGGATTGACTTTCTCAAAAGAGCATCAAACCGGCGCGTGCCGGTTTGATGCTCTTTCAAGAGCAAAGGTAACACTAAGTTTGAGGTTTTACTTAGGCTATTCTTAATTTATTTGGGTGGTTACTTTCAATGCTTAGAATTAATTATGTTGGTTTCTAGGACAAAACTAATGCCAAGTGGCGGTAAAGGTTCTAATCTAGGCTAAATTATAATCTAAACAAATCTAAATAGCTATAAAGCAACGGGAAAGTTGGTGAGGTCAAAAAAGTAGTTGCATTTTTTTGGAAAACTCTCCTGACACCTGCATTGAAAACCTCTTTGATACCATTATGAAGCTTTTATATTCGATTGATCATCCATCCATTCACCCTTGCCTTGCAAGCTTTTCCCTTCTTGTTGAGGTAAATTTGCGGGGACTCCAAGGGGAACCTCCTAGCATTGCTACTTAGTGTTATGATGTGGTCAAGTGTGACTCCAAGGAGGGATATCAAAAAGATATGTGTTTGAAGGAGATTGGACTACATGCTCAAAATATGACAATCATGTAGGGTCAATGGTCAACCCAGTTGGGGGGACCTGTATCTCGGGGGGAGTAGTGTGTTAAAAAGTTAAGGATATAGGTGCGAACAACCACTATTTTATAGGGGGGTATTACTTTCAATTCTCTTCTTTTTTTCACATGCTATCATTATGTAAATTTCTACTTTGGGTTAATAGAAAAATGGCTTGCATTACTTATAATTCCAAATTACCTATTATTCCATACCCTATAGTACTTTTAAGATGTCCAATGCCATTTTTGATACCCTATATTATTCTTAAGTCCATTTATAATTTTTAGCCCCCATGTTTTTAAAAAACCCTATCATTTGTTCGCACGTATATTGCTACTCCAACCAATGACTACCCCCCCCCCCCCCCCGAGACCTGTATATACATTTACTAAGCACAAGACTTTGATAGTGAGCTCCAACAATTATGAGGAAAGTGGCTATGGCCTCAATGTGGATTTGCTAACCATGTTGTACTTGTGGCATGGGGGGGGGAAAAAACCCATTTAACACATCTACCTTAGTCGGTTGATATGGAATTGATAACCCTCTAATATTGGTACCACTCCTTCCCTTGTTTGCTAAGTTCTTGGGGGTGGAATCTTCATACCACATACGAACTAACATGAGTGTAGAAAGGGGTATAATTTGAGACATTAGAGTGCATACTATACATAAGGGAGAGGTATTGTTTTTCTCTAGTGAGTACATTTAAAAATGCTATTAAGAAATTTGGAGTAAAGGGAGATGTACAAAAGAGGGCCCTTTGGTTAGGAAAAAAATGGACAATGAATGTGCTAGTTTCATTAACTTTACCTTATTCATCCAAACGATGTTTGCTTTAGGGTTAGATTATTATGATCCAATGAGAAATGCTCAATGACTTTCTCACTGGAAAGTGAAAGTGAATTACATATGTAATAAACACCTACTTACTTCATGATTCATAGTTTGTGTACGTAGTGGAGGCAATTATCACATTAATGGAGAAGCGTAGTAGACATACATGAGTAGATTTTCAAGACTATAGATAGTACATATACATTTGTTTTTTGATAAGTCTCTCGTATGTAGGGGGTTTTATTCCATATTCGCCCACTGACATCATTTAGGTTTCCAACGAGAGTCTACCTCCTGAGGCCAAACTTGCCAAACCAGGTTGTTTTATTAGTGTGGGCCATGGTAATTCTCTAGAACACACATTCAATTTTCATGCCATACCAAATACCTAGTTCAAAAATACGTGTGGGCCAAATCAATTACTTTTTGTAGAAATTCATGTGAGTGGGAAACTATTTTATTCCTCTAACTAATACTCCATTCTATTCCATGTGAAGACTTAAGTAAAGACCCAGGTCTTGGACCCACATTATTTCTACCATGACAGACAATTGAAGTGGTTCACGTTAATCATTCCCACATCAATCTTCTACCCATACTAGTACGACAATTTAGTGCATCTAACTTGATGTGAATCTGCAGTCTCCACTACTTCAATATATAAGAGTCTATGAAGTTGCAAGCATTTAGGAGTTATAGTTTCAAGGTTTGAGACTCTCCAATTGAGGTATACTACATTTTGGTAAGACGATGGTCCTGGTCAATGATCGGGGAGAACCGGCAGTTAGTTTCAGATGAACTGGTTGAGTTTGAGAAATAACCGATTGAAGTTCAAGACTTCAGGAGAATTGCCGATCGTTTTAGAGGAATCTATAGAATATACCTCAAATTAATATAGAAAAACCGAAGGATGTCAACATGTAACTGGCTGGACTTGCAAACAGTAGGATCTCAACCGATTATGCCCAAAAATCTCCCCGATCACTGGCCCTGGTATGTTTGATGATACAACAAATTGGTGCATTCTTCTTCTTCTTCTTCTTCTTCTTCAGACAAATCATTTTTTAATGGCCCTGCCCTAGCATTCATGTCATGCAGGACTTTGCACCGTGCTGGGGGAGGGAGAAACCCCATCACTTAGACTTGAAGGTGCCGATGAGAGCAACGTGGTTCATATTTCACAACTTGCTCTTGCAATGCTAGGTCTTAAACCACCCCGGGAGATGGCTCAGGGAGGTCACTAGCGAAAATTGTAGAAATAACGTGCGATGAAAAATAAGGTCTAATATAATCATTGTAGATAAATTTTGCAAAAAAGTGCATTTAGTATAGGGGTTTTAAAATAATGAAACGTGTTTACATGTAAAATATCATCACATATAATGGCCTCTTTTATCTGATCAGTACATGTAAAATAGCATGGAAACAATTACTAGGGGTAGCTTGTCTAGGGTAGGGTTTGTGCTAATGAATGAAAAGAGGCAATTTTTTGTTGAAAAAACTTGGATAAATGACTTTGCAGGTTGGTTGGCTTGAACGAAACTAAACCAACGTATATTGTGTGGAGTTAATGTTCTCTACCTACCAGAGCCCAACATTTTCCTTTAAATTTGCACCCATACCCAGACCATGCCCATCAGCAACGACCTATGCCCACCCATGCCCACCCATAGCATGACATGTGCGCACCCATGCCCACCCATGCCCACCCATGCTATTCAAACTGCGCCCATGTATTCAAAAATTGTGTAATGTGTATTACTCGCCTACACCAAGTCTTGGTTGGATTGGACAAATAAAAGGTCGTTCACTATCGTTGGCTTCAGCCCGGAGCGCTTCTTGGTTAGCGTATTCCTTGCATTTTTTCCTCTCGCTCCTTACCACTTTACAACATCCTCTTTTTCTTGAGTTTTGGAATCCTCTTGGCAGGACCGGGTTTAAGGTAGGGTGGGAAAAGCAAAAGCACAAGAAAGTGACAAAAAAGAGACCGAGGATTCTTGGGAGCCTAGGGACACACTCAAGAAGGAGGAGAACAAGAAGAAGACACACTGAAGGATGGACTCACCTTACTGGGTGAAGGTGATTCGGTGCTCTTACCCTCGAAAGCATTGAATGAGAGCTCATTCAATGACCCCTTCCAATATACTTTGCTTTAGCCCATGCTCACCCATGAAAAATAATATTGAACCCATGCCCACCCATGAACAATAATATCGCAGCCATGCCCACCCATGCCCACCCATGCCCATCCATGAATAATAATATGGCACCCATGCCCACCCAAAACCCATGGGCATGGGTGGGCATGGTTATGGGCATGGGTATGGGCACCCAGTGTAGGGCTCTGCTACCTACATGCCGGGAGGGAAAACTTCAACGCATTCTTTCGATTGCAATATTCTTTCCGATTTACATTCGCAATATAAGTAAAATAGGGTAGTTCTGAACGATCCCCCCCAAAAAATTATAATTATCAGTATTTTTTTATTAATATACAAGAATTTACCTTCATTTTGAAAAATACCATACCTTATAATATTTTTCTATAAGGTAAATAGCCCCCCAATGAATAAAACATGAGCGCACGTGTATACATTATAATATGGAGTGACCTCCCCGAGGAAGATGGTCTTATTTTCCGGAACTCTCCCCTTGTTCTAGGATAGGACATTATGTGGGACGAGGGCGTTATGGGTGGCTTGGAATGCAATGTGCCAGGTGATTATCTCCCATGCCTTAAACAAGGCAAGGCCCTTCTTGTTGGAGTTTACAAAATTGTCAGGCCCGGTCCTTAGGGCCTTCCCCTATAAGCAGCTATAACTTTACCCGAAACGTTGCCAGGAACTCCAACCTTAACCAATTCCGTGTCAGAAGTTAGCTTGGTACCGGATTCAATTCCAAGGTAGGTAACTAAATGTAATGGGTTAGTAAACTAAACATTATACCCGTCCTGTCTAATTAAGTAAGCTCAAATCTTCTTGTGTCCAGAATCTACTGTTCAAAGTTTTTATGATTGTAAGTACCCCGTCAATTGAGCAGAAAATAGGAAGTACCTTTGAGAGTTTGGCATTTGGTGCAAGTAAATTCCAAGCCCAGTCAAATGCCGGTAGCCAACTGACCTGATAAATGACATGGTAAAAGTACTTCCATGTTCTGCCAAGAGGCAATTATATTGAATCAAGCCATTTTACTGCACCTGTCTAATTCAAGCCATAATTTCACAGCTAACTGTATAAGTGACATCCATGAAAGGCACTATGATAGTACATTTTACGATACAATATCCTCTGTACTAGTGCATGATACTTTTTCTGTGATAAGCATTTGGCATTTTCTAAGGATTCCGTAAATGTTGCCAAAGGGACTACGATGATGATGGCCACCCCTTCATGGCAGCTAAAGTGCACTAAAATGATCTATACATGTGATTTAATGTGACCCACACTAATTATCAGTGATTCACTTAAATAAATTTGGGTGGCATGGGACACTTGCTGCTATATGATAAGTCATAGAGGTTTAAACAACCACTTCTAAGATGTGGTTTTGTTGACAGGTTTATCGTTTGAATTAACCCATTATAAAGATCACGCAATGTTATCCTTGATCTTCGACCACGGTCCATTAGATTATTTTAAATAATCTACATATGTTTTATGTAGTTGACAATATTCTGTATGTATGTACGTATGTACATGTTGACGAGTATAACACATGTAAACATGTAATCATATTATGTAATAACCACATTAGATGATTTTGTAATCGTTTACACATTTAGTATCACGTATACTATTTGTGAAGGGCCGAAACTAGATGCCTAGAGGTCTCAAAGACACACATCCGCTAATTGCCAATATATACTATTCATCAACATAAATCAATTTTTATTTGAATTTTTATTTACATTATGACATTTAGCATAGCACAATGGGATACTTGAGATGAACCAATTGACTTTGAAAAACGAGTGGTTGAGGTTTTGGGGTTTAGGAAAATTACCAATCATTTTAGTGGAATTCATGGACTATACCTCAAATAATTGAAGAATGACCGGAAGATCACAACATGTAACTGGTTGGACTTGGAAACACTAGGAGTTTTATTAATAATGTTCAAAAATCTCCCCGGTAATTTTCCTGAAGTCTTGATCTTCAACCAGTTATTTCTCAAACTTAACCGGTTCATTTGTGATGGGTAATCTTCCCGAAGTCTCAAACCTCAACCAATTATTTCTCAAACTCAACCGCTTCATATGTAACCATGTACTTGTAACTAGCGAAGAGAAGGAGGTCAAAGGTTAAAAAGGTTGTTGTCTTATTATACACAACTCTCCTTACATATGTGAGAGATATGCAAGAAGCTATGTTTCATTTATAAAACTTTTCATACTAGATGGCATTTGCAAGCATGGCTAACTTCATTATCACGCATCTGCACACGCATTGCAGATGAAAAACACACAAATGCAAGATGAGCGGGCTTGCTCTAAACATACTCATGTCAAGATATTAATAAGCGCACTTGAACGCAGTGTCTTGATGTGATAGTAATGGTGAAGGTGTTGATTATAAGTGCAACCTTGCATACTACGCCTCAAGAAAAGGTAAGTGAAACTGTTCCGCATGGGACACTAAATACTACAAACAGTGTAGTGGTTTTCTAGTGGTTGTGGACTAAGTGGTTACACCATGTGATCAACCCATGATCAGACTTGTAGTGAGTTCAGTTTCAAATGCACACTCTTGTGATGTGTATATCTCGCTCAATTCCCTCTCAAACGAAGAAGATGAAGAGTATGTGTTGTCACTCTCCTCCTTCTCCTCCTCCTCTTCTTCAAATGATCTTTGCAACTACATAACTTTACATATCAGATTCCACATGCTAACCCTCTGCGCAGATCGAGTCCCCCAAAATTCGTACAATTTGGCAACATCATCATAGCCTTGAAACACGACAAGCAACATGTTATATGCCATACTCTAGGCTGTTGAGGGTCCAGGACTAGTAGCCTCCACTACTGTAGAGGGCAATCTAGCTCAAACACTTTGGATTCTGAAACTAATGCAGACCTTGGACAACTGCCAAAATAACTACAGTTAACTAGATTTTTCTCAATAAATTTTGGGGAATAACTATAATTAACTAGAAAAAAATTCAGACGACTATAACTATGTAACTAACTAGATTTAACTAAAAAAACTTAAGTTTCAAGTAAAACATAGTTAATTGTAGTTATTAAATATGAATGTTAAGTCTCATAGTCATCATTTGTTTCGTTGTCGTCGTTAATATCTTCATCATTGGTGTTGTATTCTAGCATAGCCGGTCGCTTGGGAATAAAAGACTCTCATTGCGAGTTAAGCTTGACTACCTCATATACGCCAGAAATGAGTAAATGCTTGTTCATCTTTAGGAACTTGTTCACCTCAATAACACATTGATGACACTACAACACTACAATGGATTTCCTGCACTCAACTTTAGTTAACCAAATATAACTATAGTTAACTAGATTTTTTGGTATACCAAATTTAGAACAACGATAGTTAACTACATTTTTTGGCAAGTCAAATCGTGAACAACTATAGTTACAAAAAGAAACTAGTTAACTAAATAGTTGAATTACTTGGTTAGTTGTCCAAGGCCTGAACTAATTTCCACATAAGAAACCATAGCTTGGTCCCAGCCAACGAGACAATGACACGTGGCAACCCTCTTCCCAACCTTGATTGGTTTATGCATCAAAACCGGATGGGCAGCTTTGGCGATGCCAAAGTTCAGGCTCTAAGTTGGTGCCCTATACATTGCCCTCCTCCATGCAGGCAAAGGGAGGACATGACTTTGACAGGTACTCAACTGGAAAGTGATTTTTCTGGGACTTTGGCGAAACAAATTTGCTTTCGCCCTTAATATGCGCCGGTGTGCGAATATCCAACACAACGGCCCTCCCTGTAAGACCGCTCTGTCGTGCAGACCTTGTTTCCTCCTAGTGCTAGTTGACCTTGCAATCACGCATTGGGGTGACCTTGCAATCACGTTTTTTGGAGCAAAGTCGTCACATAAAAATAACGTTGAAAGAAGCCACCCCATGCACCCGCGGGCGGTTGGTTGTTAGTCGGCTAGTAGAAGGGTCATAACTTAGTGCTAGTCAGGTGGGCAGGTATGAAGTAGGAAAAGGTGTGATGACCAATTAATGGGCCCATAATGAGGAATGGGTACCAAGAGACACACTGGAGCCCAAGGGGACTTGCCCTTGAGTTAACATGCATCAATGAAAGCGGAGCAGAGCCTGATAGCACCAGAGCCCCGTTTAATTGTGGATTCACTGTGGACTACTATTATCGATGTTTTTTGTCACTTGTTGGAATTGAATTCCATGAAGTACTCACCCCTGCGAGCCTGCTGCGACGCCCCAGATCTTTAATTCCCTTCCATAGCACGGATTGTGTAGCGGAGGATAACATGCAAATGAAAACCCTGGCAATTTGCTCCTCCCTCAATACTAGTTGCAGTCGAATCCTGCGGAAAGTATGAAACCGAAAATCATTTGCATGACAAACGGAATACCACAGATTGTTGTTGTAATTGGCCAGGGCCACAGGTCCGCCTCTTTGAGCCAATTACCCCAAGGTGAAAACGAACGAGGGCACATGGCACCAAACCCGTACCTCGACGAAAAATACTCGAATCCCCTAGGAAGGAAAACCGAAGCTGAAAAACAAATATTTACTACATGAAGAGCAATTGAGTATAGTAGCTAGGGATTGCTTCAAACTACAGTAATCTCCCGCTTAAGTACACATCCTAGTTAAGTGCGCAAAATTCTTGACAAAAATTAGGGTTCACATTGTATTGTTTGAACATGTCATGCAGAGTCATTTGCCATGAATGCATGACACTTGACATTCATTGTCAATTTGTTAGCGTTTCACTAAAACGTCTCAAACAATCGTCACAGTTCATCATACATCTGTCCAACTTCCGCTTGAACATTGGAGCAAAGCAATTGGTCGTCGGTGTCAAGGACATTAGAGCTTCAAAACCTTTGAAGTCGGTAGCACTTCCAAATTCAACAAATGTCTCGATAGGCTGGATTTCGTCGTCGATAGGTGGTCTTCTTCAACTCGCATCATTTCCATGACCTTCCGGATGGCACCTTCACCAACATCATACTCCCGCCCCAACGCCCGCTTGCTCGGCACATTCGGCTTGCTCAACTTTGCAATGATTTCACATCGTTGAGCTTCGGTCAAGCAGGTTGCTTCAAGTTTCATTCATTTCCCGTTGCGCTTCATCGAATTAGAAGATCTAGAAAACTATATGAGTAAAGTACACACATACCAACTAAGTGCACACCAACTGCTCTAATTCAAAGTGCATACTTAAGTAGGAGAACATTGTGTATAAAAGTATTATCCCAACTGTGGGCAAAGATTGAAACACGGTAGTCGCCGTGAGTATTATGTTGCTAGCTTGGTGACATGCTCTCATGAGCGGCCGGGGATTCGTGGCACTCAAGTAAAATCATCCGTGCGGATGAAAAAAACACAGGAATCATCTAAATGGCTATTTTGGGGCAATTTGATTCCGGAAATAGAGTCAAAGGCCCCGAATTAGTCTAGTGACGTCACATTCGAATGAATCGGCCCTCAACCCCATAGGGGGGCTTTTATTATTGGAGCCACTTCATCCACGATATCTTGGATGGATGATTTTACTTGAGTGCCACGAATCCCCAGCCCTCATGAGCCAGGATATACACAACTCGTGTACACGGGGCATGGACTCGGCCACCACTTTGGGTCAAGGATTTGTGGCAGCCATCTACTGTAAGTAGGGGCTGAAAATATTGGGAACCCTTTTCGTTCCAATTTCCCTCTTTAAATTCATTTTGACCTCAGAATTAGCATCCGAGACCTTGAATTGGTTTAGTGAGATTAAGTTGGGCAAATCAATCAAGAACTTGTAGGGGGTGGGGGTAGGTTATTACTAGACGCCCTTACATTGTTGCCCCATTGCCATCACAAACCTTTAGCCCACCAACTTGGAAATCACTTTGTGGTCTCTAGGTAAACACATTCATGATCAAGTTGCTATTCTATAGCTACTCATTTTATATTATTGACTAGTGTGAACCTAAAAATGACATCAAAGATCTTGAGTTAGTTTAATGGGTTCCACTTGAGTAAACTAGCCCTCCACATTTAAGAAGCTCGTTTTTAATAAGTTTCCTTCATTGATAAAGAAAGAATTGCAAGTGACTTCACTCAGATGCCACAAAGGCCAAGCCCACCAACTCCATGTCTCGGTCCACAATTATCTACATTGACTATCCCAATTAGCGCGCATTCCTATTCGGAGTTACGCAGTGTAATAATGTCTTACTCAAGAGTCCAATATCTGCTAACAAAAGTTTAATAGGTTGTTCGAATATTATAGAACATAATTGACTTTGCTCATTAAACAATTACATTTTCGTTAAAAAGTTATAGCAATGCATAACTCCTAATAGTAACACGAAATAAATGGGATAATCAATGTAGCTCCAATGCAAGACATACATCAATCCTACAACTTAAATCATCCCCGAAAAAATGATTTGGTATTTGTGGCGTTGATGTTAGAGGAATAAATGGGTAGAAAGATGTCCTAAGTAGGCTTGCAATTGGTTCTTTCTTGCTTCACTTAGGGACTAAGTATAAAAATAATTATTTTCGAACTATAAGTGACTCCCAATGTTTTCACCTTCAACTTACATGAGCATAGTCCAAGTTAAATTTGGGTCTACATATTCATGCATTAAGGAGCCTTGGTTTAAGGTTGCTGATCGATGGGCTTTGGAGTATGCATAATGTGCATTTATCATCTAGTTGTCACCAATGTTGTGCGGGTGTTTTGTTCCAACCAGGTGGCAAACTACAATACATGTTCCTCAAATATGAAATATCCGACCTACATGGTATCACATCCTTCAATGCCAATATACTAATACCCATCAATTGATATCTCTCATCACCTCTCTATATTTTTGAACCTTTACCAAATGTTTTCAATGCCATGACACACATTTCAAAACCCTAAACTTACCCATTACACCGTTTATGGTATTTAGTGTCACTTACTATTTGAACTTACGTTGTGCTATAACTTCTAAGTATAGAACCGGTTTTTTTTACCAGCAAAGGTCGAATTGGTTGTTTAGACACTACAGAACACTAACATCTCCACTTAGTAAAAACTAAAATCAACAATAAAATGTTATAGCAGTATGTAACTCCAAATAATAAGTGACACTAAATAGTATAGACGGTGTAGTGTATGGGAAAAGGATACCTGAACAACATTGGTCTTGATAGCTCGAGAATCTCCTCGATTAATTGCATATGATACTCGTGCTTCCGTTTCTTCCCCCTATGGTAACTTTCACTTATACACACAACAGTCATGTCCCGAGCGTGTAAATGTGGGAGCAAATGCAGATCTTGCAGAGGGAATGGTAGTCGGAGCAGTAAAGGGGCTGGAGGTGAAAAGTAAAGAGGCCTGAGGTCAGAGTACCAGTGATGAGCACTTCGAAGTGCCTGGCAAGAAATTTGACATTCATAAAGGGCACTTGAGGTGCCGTCCAACAGCCCAGCCCAGGCAAGGCTCTGATGATTAGAAGAATCAGAGAAGGGAGGGGAGTAAAGACTTGAGAGAGAGAGAGAGAGATGAATCCGGTTATATATACAGGACTCCTAGCTAGCTAGTCCCTCGAGTGAAAGTATTGCAGCTCTGACATGGAGTTTGTATTGGGCCGGGCCGGCTTCAAGAGGTAGCATACAAGGCTCCTTTATGTCCACTGACACAGTGGTTCCCAGCAGAGGCTTTCGCCTTTATGAACCAAGTTGTTATATCGTGAGTGTTAATCTTGCACTCGGGGTTGCCAACTTTTCTCTATATATTATAGTAGAGGCGTCTATTCCCAATCGAGACCCCATCGGCAATCTGTAGGGTACCGCAGGGATTGAATTTCGATCGGGCCGGAATCAATAGTGTCATGACACATGTCCTAGTTTTGAGTGCTTCTACTCTCTATAGTAACAACCAGTCACTTGAGACAAAGATGAGGTTTTCCTTTATAATTTACCAAAGATTCATGATATCTATCACGTTCATCCACATGCCTACGACAAAAAGAATTTATAATGGGTTTCATGATTGTTGGTGGTTGTCACCGAGACTTGAAAGTGGCCCAATAGCTTAAGGTGTTCAGTGGGCCTTATGTGGACCTTATGTGATCATTCTTCTTAAGTTTGAATGGTATATGACAAGGCATATAAGGAAGAACGGATCTACAAGGACACATGATTGGACTATGTGCTCAAACAAAGATATCATTCTATGTTCCATGGTGAAGCTAATTGGGAGGGCCTACATTGTGACCTTTCAAAGATTTATGAGAAAAAATCTCAATTGGGACTCTTACAACATTTGCATGTCTACTAACATCTTGAAACTTGACATGGCAATCTTCATGACTCTTAATAAGTATTTGGATGAGATAGTTCTCAAGCTGATCAAGCGCCCAAATTCCCTTAAGTGCCCACAATAGGGCCATATACCTTAGTGTATATATAAAAAAAAAGGTCATTAAAATTTTTGTAGAAGTATATTAACCATGACAAATGCCTAGTGTGGATAAACTTATAGTGTGACCCACAATATACATCATCAAGCACAAAAGTAATGTGCAACCCTACTTACACTTGTCATGCCCCCCCCCCCCCCCCGGTGATATACCACCTCCTTCCCATATGTTGGAATCCTTCCAAATGCACCATTTTTTCAATCCAATAGAAATAGTGTAACCTACCAACGTAGAATTAAGTAGTTAGAAATTGTGGGTTGGTATATGATGTGCACCCCCAATGTTTTTAGGGTGCAAATAAGCTTCATATTGTGGCCCGCGCCGTTTACTGTAGTGGTGAGGCCCAACCATTTTGTAGACTTCTCTATTCATGATTGAATACAAGGGGACAAATTATCGTCTCCAATTGATGATGGTTGCTATGACCTCGTGACCACTACATCCAATTATGGACATATGCCACCCTCGGGGGGGGGGGGGCAGTGTGTTAAAAAGTTAAGGATATAGGTGAGAACAACCACTATTTTATAGGGGGGTATTACTTTCAATTCTCTTCTTTTTTCACATGCTATCATTATGTAAATTTCTACTTTAGGTTAATAGAAAAATGACTTGCATTACTTATAATTCCAAATTACCTATTATTCCATACCCTATAGTACTTTAAAGATGTCCAGTGCCATTTTTGATACCCTATATTACTCTTAAGTCCATTTATAAATTTTTTTCCCCCATGTTTTTAAAATACCCTATCATTTGTTCGCACGTATATTGCTACTCCAACCAATGACTACCCCCCCCCCCGAGATGCCACCCTGCTTTTCGAGCTGTAGTAGGCAGTGAATACCTTAGTACTTCACCTCCACTACGGCTCAATAGTTTGGGTGCCTACTATGTTACTACAACTCGGGGAGGACAATTATAGCATGCCCACACTAGGACCAACGACTCGCCCACGACGGCAAGAGAGTTTCCATCTTGATAGCGGTTTCTGTCTTGTATATATGTAGTGAAGTGAAGGAGCAAAATTGCAATACATCACATCCAGTGAGGTTGCTCCGAATGGGATAAAAAGTCCTTATAGATAACAGTAAATTTCAAAGAGATATGAACTTTCCCTATCAAGAGGGACTCCTCCTACTGCCAACAAGCAACGACTAGCCCTAGTGTGGGCATTGCATAAGTTATTCAAAACCCTAGTGGTTGAAACTAATAAGGAACTCGGCTATGGGTGCATTCAATGTTCAAGATTGAAGTCTTCATATGCCCTTCAAACGCGATTTGACCCTTCAAAATATACCTCTCTCAAAACAACCCTTTAAAAAGCAACCCCAAATTGAAAATGAAGACGTCACTTGAAGTCCTCAATATAATATGTCCGCCACAAGAACCAACAAGCGTAATGCATTATGTCACTACACGAAATGAAATTAGATGGTCGATTCTTACTTCTTCACATCGTACTAGAAACATGTACCATAACATTCATGCACAAGTTTAATAGGAGTTTTGTATTTCATTTCTACATTCTTGGATTGACGTCTTGGATTTGAACCAAGCCTTCAACTGAAGCGCTGAAATTAGATAGCCCTTCAAAGTGAAACTCATATGCGCCTGGGCTTCAATCTTGAACACTGGGTGCATCAGCCGGTGCAGCTTGTGAACCAAAGCAGCAGTTCACACACACACAATGTGTCATGACAAATGATTAGAAAATCCCATGGGGCGTGACTTCTTCCCTCAAGACAGGATCCTCGATGCAGGTGAAAACTTGGGAGCCTTATCTATCTGTGGGGGCTTGGAAGCAGGCGCCAGGTCACGGGAGTGAGTGGACACGTGGACAAAGCCCAACAGTCTTATTAGGGAATGCCACCCCCCAGTCCCTCCCAGTTGACTCCCCATACCATAAGTTAAGAACTTTACCTACCGGTGTACCCAAGCTCTTCACTTCTCGGCCATTTCCATTGGTCTGATGATTGATGGTCCGGGAGGAGGAAGAAGTTGGGCACATTCATGCATTGCGTAGCTTGTTCGGGGGAGTCTGATCAGGATAATTAAAGGAGCTTTTGGTTCACCGCATGACGAAGCATGTAGGGAAGGCGCAATGATTGGTTGGTGCTTCAAAACTTCACGAGGCTTGGCGGAGATTGCGCTGGAATAATCTTTACCATAGCAAAAGTTCAATGTTCTTTATTACTACTCTGGGGGGTTTGGATCAAGGTGTAGGTTGTTTCCTCCACAATGCAGTAACTTAACCAAGAAGAGGATAAACCGTTACGAAGGAAGGACTGCTGAAATTTGCGCAGTGGACATCAGTGCGTGGACCCTTGGACCTTCATGAATTCGCACAGAAGTAGGGAAATATCGTTACAACAGATGTGTTGTCCTTCATTTCATTGATCAAACCTTGAGAGTGCATCTCATCACAGTGACTGATGAGTACAGTCAGTCTGCGTGACGAATCAAGGCATGACAACGTAGCGCATCTTCTAGGGCAGCGGGAATGCGGAAATGGTGAGACCGCGGCAGAAAATCTCCGGCCATTGGAGCTGCATAGTTTTCGAAATAATGAAAAAAAAAAAATTGAAGCACATAAAAGTGACGTGTTTGTGGAAACCAAACCTTGCAATTCTCGCAAACTGCTTCCGCCTCTGGAATTTTGCTTGCACTTTCAAAAAGATCCTTGATTTTTGATGACACGAAGCAGACTAGCGTGCTCATTTCTTACATGACGTAAATATCGGGTGCCTTGGTTACGATTGCTTCAACTAGCAAAAGCTTCTGAGCTCCTCATAGGTAGCCATGGACTAATACACATCCGAAGTTCGGTGGAATCGTATCGTTAAGGAATCGTTTCAAAATTTGTAGCAACGGCTACATCAAAATGCCGGACACGAGGATGGACAACATGAGATAATCACTGATAGGCGTCGCTAATTTCTGTGTAGGCAAGTCAAACTTGGAACCAAGAGAGGAGATTGCAACCAAAACTTTTGCGACAAAGAACCACCCTAAACAACTTCTCCATAAGCCGGTCCAACACCCAGAGACACCACAAATTCATTGACATTCAATCAAAAGTGTTTAGGGTGACATGACCATATCATGCATCACCAACACAAACTTCATTGACGCTGCATCAACACATGACCTCAATAGATCGTCGCAAGCTTGCATCAGTATTTTTACTGAGGAAGTAAGTAAACCATGATACAGATTGCCGACGCTGACGGTTTGGCCAGCACCAACTACCAACCCACCTAGTCACTACCAATTTACAATGTACAAACGCAGGGAGGATGAGGTGCACTAATTCTTTCAGTGCACAACTTCTCCTTCCTGACTACCTATCCCATTTCCCTTGGAGGAAGTGGGAGCTTCGGAGCTCCTATTCTTCTTACGAATGCTATGCAGAAAACTCTAAGAGAAAAAGTTGAAAACAGAAAAGAGTTACTACTGCCTTTGGTGGTCTGATCTGGAATCACAGTGGTCTACAACTGTTCTTTGCCTCTTGGATGGAGGTGCGCTGAAGTCAAGGGGGACCTTGCTCTCGCACCGTGGACAAATTGGGTCACTCTTGTTGAGCATCACATACATCAAACACCTTGTGCAAGCTCCCATCACCAGTGCTCCTCCGCCGCTGAACATTGTGTCAGCTTTGCTCTCACCTTCGCCAATTCGGGAGCTTGACTCGTCCTGCAAATTGGTTGGTTGACCTCCTCCTAGCTGGAATGAGGATTTGGAGGAGGTGGAGGATTCCGAGCTGCTGCTGCTGGTGGATGAGGAGGATGATGCCTGCTGATGAGGGCAGGAGATTACCTCTGCAGACTGAATCAAAGTTAGGGAGGAGAGGGAGGAGGAACTTGATTGCTTTGGCACAGATTTCATCAGAATGCTCCTCTTCCCCATCAATTCCCCCGTCCTCTTTAACGCCTTCTGGACCATCTCCATGGTGCACACGCTCTGGCCAGGCTGTTGCTGTTGTGGTTCCGGAGAACCCCTAACCCCCGCAGCTAAGTTCAGGTCCAACTCCAGATTGGATTTCTCCGAGTCATCTTCCGCTTGGAACTCGTCACAACTGTTCCTGGTTTTGAAGCACCGACCACCGTCGAGCTTCAAGCTCCACAGCTGCTTCTCAGGTGAGAAGTTGGAAACTAGCTGAGAGCGAGGACTGGCCCCCGAAGATGAGGAGCCGGAGGACGTTCGCAAGCTGATCTCCTCCCGTAGCGTCTCGGATTGCTTGCTGCAAAGAAACTCGTGGGCGAGAGGACGAGTAGGGGCCGCAGTGAGCAGCATCTCTTCCAACACTGATGTTGCAGCTGCGGTCTTCTGCTGGTGCTTCCGAGGGTCGTCGCTGCACCTTGCACCAGTCTGCTTGTTTACAAAATACAGCCTTCCAGTCTGCGCCCACCCAAAAAAAACGAGATGTATGATACTCAGTAACCTATGTAACTCAATATCTTACGCAACGTTGACACAACCCAAATACCCCTTATTCTGTGCCATTCAAGTGCCCTGGGAGTGGATCCACGGCTCGAGATCACATCCAATTTGTAGCAACTTACCATACAAGAACAAAAGATAAAAATCACTCAATGTCCACTAACACTACTGAACATTTCATTGGCGAAAGAGTGCTTACAAAACTTGTCATAATCTTCTCTGCAACTATGCAGATGTGCAAGCTACTTGGAGGAAGAGAGAGAGAGAGAGAGAGAGAGAGAGAGAGAGAGAGAGAGAGAGACCCTACCTTCAAATCGAGGCACTTCTCCCATCCACAAGGCAAGGGCTGATCGGGGTCCAGCTCCAGAAACTCCCCCCGGGACGAGTTGCAGTCCAATTCGCCGAGTGGCGAGGAGGTAATTGTTTTGCATCCCAGGAGATCCAACGTAGTCACATCCTCCTCCGTTTGCTTGCGGGCCTCCTGATTTGTCGGCGGGCGGAGCTGGCCCATCATCAGCTGCACCACTTTCTGTGCGTCCGCACCCCACACTGCGCGCTTCCTCTTCGTCACGTCCAACGGACCCGGCGGGCTACTCAATTCGGCTCCCCTGGACCACACTACGTCCATCGCCACCGCCATTTGTAGCATGCAGATCCCTCACAACCAAACTTCCCCACACCTGCTACTATTAACCCCTTCAGCCTCCAACCTCTTCGCTTCCCACCTCTTCTTGTCTTCACCGAGCCAGTCTTCTCCTCTCGCTTTGCCACAACCCAATTCGAGGCAGAATTATACCAGCTGTACACCTCAGGCTGATCTCGACAACTAAATGTGTTTCTTAGTGAAACAGACTCGCACTCGCCGCAATCGGCAAAGTGAGTCACTCGGAGGGGAAGAAGTAGAGAGAAAGAGAGATTTGAAAATTCAATACAGGTTACCCGCTTCAAACTTCAGGCCGATCTTGACAGCTGAATGCGTTTCCTAGTGTAATAGTGCAAACTTGGCACGATATTCGACAAAGCGAGTCACTCGGAGGGCAAGAAGTAGAGAGAGAGAAGAGCGTGGAATTTGGGATTCCTGAAATATGTTGACAATGTAAGTGTTATCTAGAGTGGCAGTAGGGAAGTCTCAGGCAGATTCAAGCTGACAATGAATCACTTGAGACTGGTGACAGGTATGAAAGGACTGAGAAGTCACTCGGAGGGGAGGAGGAAGTAGAGAAGCAGAGAAGAGAGGAGAGAAAGAGAGTGGAATTTAGGAGAGTGCAGGGAAGTGGGCTATGTATCTATGGTAGCTGCAGCCCTTTGACCCATGACGGCAATTGCCTACTCTGGAGAAGACCAACCTAGGCTAGGCTACTTGGGACTTATCGGGGAAGAGGGGAAGGAATCATCTGGGCATCATCTGAGGAATTCTTGTGGGCTGCTGTCTGTGAATCTCATGCACTTACTGCACCGGCTGACTGCTGTGGAGCTGCAGTCCAATTCCACTCCATTTACTAAGTGAGTTAATTAAGTTTCCATTAATTTCTGGGCTGTGGATTTCCCCCCAGAAAAATGTTATCTTCCTTGGAGAAAGTTTACGAGGTTCAGCCGATTATTGTCACCACCTGCTTACAAACAGGGGAGAGCCGACTGATCCGCCAGTAGTTACAGACGAGCCGGTTGCGTTTGAGAAATAACCAGTTCGAGTTCAAGATTTCAGGCAAACTGCCAATCCTTCTGAACTGATCAGTCTGATGCGAAGCTTGTAACTAGAGACTTGATTGTTTGATCATTCACCAAAATTTTGAGAGTCGGGGAAGGTGATTGTCCATTCATTACTGCTCAATGTGAGTCCAAAATGGTTAATATTAACGGGAACATGTAGGAGCTCGGTCTTGAGGGGTTAAAGCATTATTAGGCTTGGCGCATAAGTTGATATGATAAAGTCTTGAGATTGGATATTATTAGGTGAAACAGTGGGGCGCACTTTTACTAACTGTGAAACGGCCATCTCTATTACTTCATGATGTTGTTGCATCCCTCATTTGCCTCTTAAAGGTGTGGTTACACAACTAATAATGCCCGTGATGAACTAAGCACCTCATTGTTACTGAAGCTCGCACCTACCTACTCTCAAGTCTCTCTCTCCCAAAAATATGATCACATTATTGTCTCCTTCCTTTGAAAAGTGAGTTATTAGACCCATTACTGATGACTTATTGGTCTTTATTGAGCACATTGTCACCTCCATATTAGGTCCACATTTATTCAAGGACTTCATTTATAATAAATATGGCCTCCAAGAATTTATAATGCACTGCATAGTGCTATGAACTTGGTCATGATTTTATTCATCTTTAAATCACTTAATTATTTGGAGGTAAATTTGTTCAAGTTACAAGACTGCACAAGTGATATTTTTCAATGTAGATGAAGAACCATTTTATCAATGGATAATAGCAACTCTATTCAATGAACAGGGAGAACCAACTGCTAGTTATAGATGAACCGGTTAAGAAATAACTGGTTGAAATTCAAGACTTCACAAAAACTATCCTGTCATTTTAATGGAATTTAGAGAATATACCTCAATTTCGTAAAGAAACCCCGAAAGATGTCAACATGTAACCAATTGAACTTGGAAACACTAGGATCTCAATCGATTATGCCCAAAATCCTCCCCGGAAACTGACTCTATTTCATGTGATTTTCTTTACTCGTTTTTTATCATTTCCACATGAAATTCTAAGCTATCATGAGACATGAAAGTAGCACATGGGACAAGCTATATAACTCTGTCATCAAATTCGAAATAAAATTGTTTGTAAGATTCTCACTCACATCAATCTGGTGAGAAAACAAAGAGTTACTGGCATTTGCTTCTACTTGCACTCATGTGCGATACCATGGTCCTCGGACGGCTTGGGCAAATCATTATCAGATAATTAAATTATATTGAAGAAGTCAATTTGACAAAAAAAAATAGTCTACTGAATTTTCTTTTTTTCCTTGACAAAAATGAGAGATTTTATGACAACAAATTCCAAAAAATTCTACAATTCTCCAAAAAAATTATACTCAACACTGAAACCACCATGATACTACAGTAATTCCCTCTCACCACACCCCCACACACACCAACCACCGCCACCAACTCATAAATAATAATAAATTTTATGAAAATATGGCATACTCAATAGAGCTTCGTCATGACCATGAAGTAACTTGGGATAACCTTGACATGGAATTTTGTAGTCTTGTTAACTCTTTCCATCTGCGATATTGGACAATATAGTTCCAACCATCAAATTGTATTCTCGCAAACCTCACCACGAGCACAGAGACAAATTTTTAGCTACCTAGAGCAAAGCATGGTCAAGTATACAAAAAAGTGCTCCGGCATACTAAAACTATAATTTTTTGGTCAAATGCCTAAAAGTAGTAGCAAGGTGTTGTTTAAATTGGATTTTTTTATCATAGCGCCCTCTATTGTTGTGTTAGGTACTCAAATATGAACTATCAAGATGAGATTTTCAAAACACATCATCAAAAAGTTTGCTCAATAAGTAATGGCTAAATTTGGTTCTGAACGTAGAATTCATGACTTTAAACATTTTTGAAGTTGGAATTTTTTTAGATTCCTTGAATAAATTATAAACTTGAGGGCAACATTACAAAAACATTAAATTAAAAATTAAATGAATCAATTTTGTCATATTTAAAGCAAATTTTAGACAATCATGTGTTCAATATCCACTTGCAAACTACTTGCACCGTCTTCTAGAACATCTAGACTTTTCTTGAAAATTTTGTTGACATAACTTGCTTGGCTTTGTAGATCAATGTGTTTTTCAAATGTTTATGACCTTTTTCCTTCACAAAATTCAAAGTTAGTATATAATTTTGAATCACTTTCACTTAAACGTATACATACATGGTAATGGATTTGTGTACTTGGTCGTGCTTGCGCCCTACCTTCCTCCATCAAAGTCTATTATTTTCAACATATGAATGCAACTTAATTAAATAGGCAATTCATTCAATTTTGTTATGACTTTGTGTCATCCCGGTCGTATTCTAAGCATGTTGAAGCATGCAATGGATGAATGTCATATGAAGTTAGTGCATCAATGGATGAATAACATATGAAAATAAATAAATCAACAACTTAGTTGACCTTGCATCCCAACTTGCTTGTCCACACCCTGTAAATAACCATATTGTTTTTAGCCATGTCATGCATTTCCCAATGTTAGAAATTGCACGAGTCTAGTTCACGGTTGCATCAAGAAAGAAAGAAAGGGGTCCCGATGACAATTACTACCTCCTCTCAAAGATGAACATGCGTGAACAAACCGGTTGGCATCTATCTCCCCTCAGGGTAAGCTCCTAAGGTTCCTACATGGTTGGTCAAAAATATCCAACTCACTTGGATACCCCACTATGATTGGGTGGATCATAAGCGGTAGGGCCCACTAGAAATCAAGTGTTAGGAAGGTCACCCGTCCAAGTATTATTTTGGCCTTAGGCAACTTAACCTTAATGATCCCATGGGATCTCAGTTAAGGCCTTGGGTTTAAGCCACCCCTACAGTTGCATAACAGGTAAAGTGGACCTTATGCAGTTGCTCTTCTTAATTGGACACCTACATTTGAATGGTAGTGTATGACCCATGTTTGTGGTTTAAAATAGATAGCAAAAAAACATGTGGTATGATGGGAATAGACTACATGCTCAACATATACTAACCATCATAGGTTCACTTTAAGTCTACTTGGAAGGGTTAATGTGGTCACTTAAAAATAAGGGAAGCTTCACTTTCACCTCCTATAGTTTTTGCATCTCAATTCCAATCTTGAAACTTGAAAGGACACTTTTCTTGACTCCAATTTGTTGTTAGTTGGATAAGACAATTATCAATTCAACCCAACGGCATAACTACTCATGAAAATGGTACAGGATGTTGAAAAGTTAAGTACTTCCTCCCCAATGAAATGAAATGAAGTGGATTGTAAAGTCCAAAAGCCAAAAGAGTCACGGAAGTAGAAGTACATGAAGGTGGAGTAAAATATGAATTTCCTAGAGTAATGGAGTGGCTTGTGGGGGGTAACAGCTAACATCAACCTACTGATCAACTTAGTTGATACAAAGATAAGTTTACACCATCTAAGTGAATATTGTTTTGTATCACCTACCAAGGGGACGATGAAAATGTTGATTTTTATGTAGAGCTTGGATATTGTTGTGTAAAGTCAAATTAGCACCTCAATTATGTTCAAATGCTCCAAATTGATTAGTCAATTGAGGTTCAATTAAGATGAATTGACAGCAAACCAACCCCTGGCATGGCAGGTGTTAAGAAACAAAATCCTTCTCTAACACTAATGTAGATTCAATGCCCACACGCATCACAGAATTAATTTGGTCACCTATATTTAGAATTTAGGGATATGTGATCAAGTGTGCATCTATGAGTAGACGACCAAAAAGACACATGGCTAAGAGAGACTGGACTTATGTGCTCTAACCATTCTAGATTCAAAGGCAACTTTATTGAGAGGACCTACATGACCACAAGTTAATGCATAGGAAAATCTTCGCTTTGATGATTATGAACAAGACATATATATGAGCTCCAAAAAAGAATGAGGCAAATGGCTACATGTACAATATGGATTTGCTAATCACCTCACACTAATTACTTGTTTCATACATATCCTACATGAAGGGAGTGCAAAGAGAAAAGTATCCGAACAACATGCATCTACCTTACCATTTCTGTTATGAAGTAGGGAAGCCAACTCTCTATGCTTTTAAAATGGAGCCATGTCCAAGGAGATTTTTGGGCATAAACAATGTTTCCAAGTCTAGCCAATTAGTACATGTTGTGGTCTTTCAGTCTTTCTTTAGTAACTTGGGGTATATTCCATGGATTCCTCTAACACGATCAATAGCTTTCCTGATTTCTTGAACTTCAACTAGTTGTTTCTCAACCTCAAGCCACTACACACATTCCATCAATGAAATCACTCGAAAATAAATTTAAAATACCTATGCCTACAATTAAAAATACCTTTAAAAACATCAATACTATCGCTATAAAATATGCCATGTCTATCCTCCTCTACAAAAGAAGAACAGAAAACCACCAACCGCTACCCCAAACACTAGACCCCCCATAGATAAAGCCATAAAGCCTTAACAACTAAGCCACTCCACTCCATCCACTAACAATGCACTAGAGACCTGATGACCAAACTCATATTAATAATACCTAAATACTAACCATTCTAGTTCTTGTTAATGATGACTGGTGACTATAGTGTCTATTCTCGAAAGGGAGGAGTAGATCTGTACTTCCATACCTTTGTCCTGTGGGCACTGGATTGGGGGTGGATCGAACAGACACTTAATTCACGTCGGTCTCCTCCAGAGACCAAAGTTTTTCTTCTTTTTTTTCTTCTTTTCTTAAACTCAACTTGTTCATATGTAAACTAATAGCCCACCCACACTTACTGACGAGGGCCACCAGTGAACGGTGAGTACCAGCACTGGTTGCAAACCAATGGTTCTCACTGGATAAACCAACTCTAAAAATGGCCCATGCTAGTAGGAATCGTTCACCGGTGGCCCGCACCAATAAGTGTGGGTGGGCTATAAGCTATCGGTTCTCCCCATTGTTTGAAATGGAGTTGTGAAGGTTTATGATCCCTCACCAATGGCAGGACAGCATAAGATCTTCATCACCACCTAGTCCTGCACCGTGAGCAGACGACGAATGATATTCGACTTGGGCAGCAGCCTGCTTGTCAAGAAGTTACTGAACTCACTTTACCATCTTGTAGGGCCAAGTTACTAGAAATCCATCAAGAGCCCGGACTAGGTTATTGATTAGGAGCCCGAACGGTATTAATTTCCGTCCAAGCTGACATGCGTGTGGGGTACTCAGAGCATTAATGAGGCAACTGGGCACCGAGCTTCAAAAACAGCAAGGCCTGGGAGGGGTGTAAGTTGGGATTTGAGTGACCTTAATAAACAAACTAAAAATGCCATGATCATCAGCACGCACGCTGCAGGCTCCACACCAGTAAGGGTGAGTTTTCATGGAGGTCGCTCGTCTACCAGATTCTAGTGTGAATAAGGACAAACCCGTTCAAATGTAGAGGAAATTTGGTGGGGTAGAACTCATATGTGTCAACTCCACTAAATAAGATATTTAGTGTCACCAATTCTAATCATCTTTCTCATACGAATTGTAAACCGCAATATAGTGTCACCAACACTCCATGTTAACCCACCATTATTCGTCATTCCTTGTAAATATATAGGTGGGGGATTATAGATTTACAGTGTTACAATTACAATCACTTAGTACCAAGTGAACCCTCTATCATCCATGACAACATTTCATCACAAGTTTCTGACAAGAGAAGCCATGGTTTTGGTCAACATTTGAGCTCATCCATCATCCATGACAATATTTGTTCACTTACTCATAAGAAGCGTCATCCAAAAAGCTACCATAGTACAGTAGCCTCCCGCCTAAGTACGCACCCGTTTAATTACGCATCCCGGTAAAGTACGCATTATTTTCCCGAAAAAATAGGGTTCATGTTTATTTAGTTCAACATGTCATGGATTGTCATTTGGCGCAAGTTTTGAAGATTCTTGCATTTGGTTTTCAAGGCGACAGCCCGGACCTTACTTTGAAACGATTCAAACAACTTTCTAAGATCATCGAATGTTTCCTCAGCCTCTTCTCGAACTTCGGAGCAGAGCAACTGATCCTCTATATCAACCATTTGCTTATAAAGTGACTCGGATCCGTCTTGCTCAGCTTCGCTATGATCTCACATCGCTGGAACTCATTGAGGCGTTTCCCGTTCGGTTTCTTCGACATTGCAGCCGAATCAAGCGATTAGGAACCCTAAACCCTAAAGTGCGCACCTACCGGCTAAGTACGCATAATCCTCCCAAGTTCAAGTTGCGTACTTAGGCGGGAGGCTACTGTAAACCATTACATACCATATGACACTAAATATATTATTCAATGTAGCTACTCCCATCTTCTCAAATCCGGACCCACCTACTAACCTCCTCCCTTTTTCAAAACTGGTCTTCCAAACCTTCCGTCACCGACACTTGAAGGCTCTTTAGCGGACGGATGAATGTCTAGCAGCGCGTGTCCACGACCCTCCACATTCTAGCAAACCACCAGAATGTGGTTGGATGGGTAACTTGCGCTTACACGCATGCGACCACCCCTCTTACATACTAGCCACACCGGCCTGTCCATTCCAGGCCCACCCAACCCGGCCGGTGCAAGCCATCCCGCAGTTGGGGTTGTTGGGGACCTTGTCCCATCTTCCTTGGATGGGCAACCCCAACCGCGGGGTGGCCTGCACCGACCGCTCTAGCTGGGCCCGGAATGGATGGGCCAGTGTGGCCCTCATGTGATCCACTATTATCTAACAAACGCATGGATATCTATCGGTGTGTGTCCACAACCCTTCACATTCTAGCAAACCACCATAACGTGGCCGGATGGACAGCTTGCGCTAACACGCATGCAACCACCCCTTTCATATACTTGCCACACTAGTCCATTCAACCCGGCCGGTGCCCTCCCCTCCCCCAGCGTGCGCTAGTATCTAGGGCGGATGGGACAAGGTCCCCAACAACCCCAACTGGCTGGATGGATGCATGGATGCATGGTTGCAGGGTTGCATTCAACCAGCTGGTGTTGTTGGGAACCATGTCCCATTCGCCCTGGATGGGCAACCCCAGCTGCGGAGGGGCCCCAAATGGACGGACCAGTGTGGCCCCCATACGATCCACTATTATCTAATGGACGCATGGATATTTAACGGTGCGTGTCCATGGCCTTCCACATTCTAAAAAAAACCACCAGAATGTGGTTGGATGGACGGCTTGCGACCACCCCGCCGATCCGGTATCATATAGAATGTGGTGGGCGAGCGGCGGACATGGAAACGCACCACCCCAGCAGCAGGAGCAGGAGAAGCGGCCGCGCGCGGCGTTTGGGCATTGAATCGGCCATGAGAGCCTAGTTGGTGCAGCCCGCGGGCAGGCGGGCGGGCAGGCAAGCAGGCAGGCAGGGTGCCCCCTCCAAATAGGCAGCCCAAGGTTTGGCCATTGAATGAGCGCACGCTGCGTTGGCCTGACGCGCCTCAGCCTCATGCCCAATTTGGGTGGGGCAGACGACCGGCCTCCCCTTGCAAGTGCCAGTTAGTTATAAAAAGCGGCCCAATTCATGTCGCATCTGGCTGGGGCCTGCCTATTTCGGAGCACAAGCTAGCTGCAATGGCCTTGGGCTACACTACCCCACCCAAGGGTGCCTTCCTTTTTATAGCCGGCGCAGCACCAGCACTACTACGTGGGTGTTTCCTTCCTGCCACTAGCCCAGGGGGTTTTAATCTCCTGCATCCCAAACTTAGCATTCTCATGCGGTCATGTCAAAAGTAGTGTGGTGTGGAGACATAGATAGGTGTATTGTGTGTGTGTGTGTTGGCATTGAAAGCCGCCACCTCTTTGATGAAAGGAGTTGGACTCCCCCCCCCCACCACTTGTTGTTCTTGTTGTTGCCAAAGGGGTGGATGGATAGATAGGTGTCTAGTGGAAAAACATGACTCACGTAGAGTAGGTTTGTGGAATTGTCATCACCGGTGCGTCTCTAAGGCAAGCCACATCGGCGGGGGGGGGGGGGGGGGGGGCAGCCAGTCCGGATGGTGTGGCCACTGTATCTCTAGAATTACACTATTTTGTCTATTCTTGATCAAGACCCCGTCGGCAATCTATAAGGTACCGGAATTTCGATTACATTGGAACCGATTTGGGTGAACCAACCCATACACTCGTTCTTTGTTGGATGCCTAAACCCTTGCCTCCAAGGGACCAATGTACATGTTGGTTTGCCCATCCGTTGGAACCAATGCACCATTGAGGGTGTTTAGTGTCACTTACTGGGAAAATTTTGCACCACCTTACATTTCTCCAAATATAGCACATAATCTCTTAAGTGATCGGTTATGGGCACCTCTACTCTAATCAGTGTGGGTTACCATTTGGAGTTAAGTGTTGCTGTAACTTTTTACCGGCATTCTTGTCTTCTACCAGCTAAGTTATATTATAATCTTCGGTGTGTATACTAACTACTTATGTTGTTTGCGTAAGAAATATCACTCTCAATAAAAATGTTACAACAATGCATAACTCCAAATGGTAACCCACACTAATTAGACAAAATTGTGTAATTCACGGTCTTTGATATTGTCTATAGGGGTCAATTCTTTCAAAAAAATTGTGTTGTAATAGAATCACCTAAGTTTTCACCTCCGATGGTAGTGATAGGGGTCCAACTCAAAGAGGTGGGAGTCTAGCCATCATTGCCCCTCTAGGTAGCAGTCACTAAGGTGGAACCGTGGAACTGGGACCCGATGTGAGAGCGTGGCTTGTATACAGATGAGATCTGCAATTAGGTCGAATTGTCCCACACTAATTTAATTTATCACATTTCACATTATTTTTAATATTGACCATCAAATTAACAAAATATAATCATGGTTTTCATATGGATGAATTAACAAAGTTATTTTGAGTTTTTGTGATCTAGTCTAGATCCAAGGCAATTTGTATGGATGCAAAGGCAACCTATTTGCGAGGGCAACCTAATTGCACATATAGGTGTGGCTAGGAGAATAATAGTGGAGTTTGGTTAAGAATTGTGCATGTACCACATACCATTAGTGCGGCTCACCATTTGGACTTCACATTGCTATTTTTGTTTGAAGATTTAAATAAAGGAAAAAAATTTATATTTTGTTTGTTGATGTAGATACTAGATATATATGTTGTACATGGAGAACTAATATTCCATCTAAAGTTATAACAATATGTTAGTTTGTTGCACAAAACTTGGGTGAAGTTTCAAAGCAACTATACTAAACAATTGATTTAGCGAGGCATTAAAACTACTAATGTGTTGTGATGTTAATTACAATAATGTTCATGAGTTAGCACATAAAGGAGAGGGTGTTAAAACTCACACTTTAAGAATTGAGTATATCCACTATTAATACGTTAGTAAAAATATTTCAATGTTTCTCGTTAGCCACTATACAGGGATCCTAAACGCACCAAAGTGTGCCTTCTTAGCATTTTACATGCGAAAGTTATATGGGCTAAATGTTCTATTAGTTGATTGCCTAAAGCCGTTAGGGGGCTAACGACTGGGAGTACGGTTGTGCATTATTTACTTAGCACTTGATGGTGTATAATACAAGCTACACTATTCACTTAGAGCATCCTCAGTCGGTCTAGGTAAAGCTCACTGCAAACCAAAACCTATCTTTTGACTGACCTAAAATTAGAAACTGAAATTACCATCATTAGAAGCACACCTAAATAAACGTGAGATATTTCTCAAGAAAAAAGAATTGTAAAAATTTGACGTAGGTGAAATCCCTCATTGAAAACACCACATTTTCAAAATTTAGAGGGAGTGCACCAAATCTTGCTTTAAAATGGAAAGATCCTCCCACACTCCCTCCAAATTTTTGACATTTAGAGGGAGTGTGGGAGGATCTGTCCATTTTTAAGCAAGATTTGGTGCACTCCCTCTAAATTTTGAGCAATTTTAAGCAAGATAGGTTTTGGTTTGCAGTGAGCTTTACCTAGACCGACTGAGGATGCTCTTTCCTACACGCTTTACCATAATCATCATGTTTCCAATTTTCAAAACCCATAAAGCTTTGGCACAATCCCTTTCTAGAGTGTAAAAATGAATTTGTGCATGATATCCAACTAAGATAGAACCGCCCAATTATGATAGTGACCCAATTGCAACATCTATTCTTGTTGGTCCCAAATTGGGCATCATGTACTTCAATAATGAACATTGAACAAGGTAGTACCATAGCACCATAGTTGGTTCATGCACCTCGAAACGAATATTTATTTATTTTTGAAAAATAAGGTTCGTTAACTAAAAATATAATTTTGGGAATTTCGTCAGCCCTATGATTTTAAAAAATCGTTTTTTCCGGTAAGCTCTAGCAAGATTCATTTTTTCCCTAATATGATTTTTCACTTATTCGTTTGATTGGGCTCATAATTTCCGGTTTTTTATGGGGAATTTTTTGGGGAATTTTTTTTGCACAACCCAACTATGATGTTACGGTATTCAAAGGAACAAACGCACATTTCATTGGTTGAGAGAATGAAACAGTCATCGCCCATTTTTATTATTTTTTATTTGTTATTTGGGGAGGATAGGGGGACCTATGTAATCACTTGGGATCACAAAGATACCTTGACCTCTCATAAATCAAAACCTAAAACACACAATGTCGGAATTTCATGAACTAGCTTCATTATGCATCGCTTGATATTTAAAACATTGAAAATTTTTGATTTTTTTTAACATATTAAGGGTTGCAATCTCAAAGTGTTTGTTGCATGCACTTATGCCTTAACATTATGGGGACCAAGTGGTGAACTTGTTGTTTACTTCCAACCATAGACAAATTTATGATCTATAAAGGACATAAATTCTTAACCAAAATTCATAGATCTTGTAACCAATATCAAGTGACTAGAAACCAATGGTAAGATCACCACGTGAACCCCCTAGTTTTATAGTATGATGCCATGAGTGAAGTGGATAACTTATATGGAAGTAAAAGAAACAAATGGATAGAACAAGCAACTAGTTGCAAGAGTGCTCCGCCCTAATATTATCCTTCACATGTGATTAATTCTGGTCGCTTGACCAACCAAGGTCAAACTTTGGCTCGTTTAGATAACACTTTATATCAACACTCATTTATAACTAGACTCCACTTGAAGAACGAATTACTAACATCACTGAATCACAACACATATATGGTTGGTTCTGATTGGGTACCAAACTATTGCCCATTTCATAGATCACTCCTAGGTCTCTTCCCTCAAAGAAGAGCCAACAGAAAGGATTACATGTGCTTCTAGATACTTGCGTGAATAAGAACTCATTCATCGCCAAGGAATTCTCATACAATGCATAGATGGTATTTATTGGTAGTGTTTGCATGCAATGTAAGTAGGAAGGAAGTGATGCAAACACTAGACTAGTTCCATGTAGAGAAGGTTATCTCCAGCAACACCATAAAGAGACGCATGAATATTTGAATGCAGGAGAATTCTATAAGACGAGGACAAACTTGGAGGCTTACCAATTGGAAACCCCAATAGTTGCACATTGAGTTTTAGGGCCACTTTACACTATGGTGAAGGGTCATGACCATGAAATTGTGAAGGCCCTTGAAACGCATCCGTAGGCTGAGCCACAAAATATTGAAACTAAAATTTGTGCAGTCATGGGCCTTCAAATGTGGTGTAAAAACTAAGTTGAGTGTGGTCTCGACAAAATGCTTTGGTAATGAACTCTTATTCATGTGGGCCGCTCCACATAAGAAGATGCTAGAAACAAGGGTTGCGGATTTTGGAGTGTCACGGTCTCCCGGTTTTGTGTCAGACGCATCAATTTTGAGGTGGGTTTCACGCAAAATATGATAGACCATGAAACATTGCCCATTGCATGCCATGTAGGTATTTCATTCATTTATACTTCTTTGGTCCCTTAGGTCATTATCCAATGCATTATGAAGTGGGATGCCTGGGTGGACTCTTTATTGGAAACCTAAATGACGTGCATAGGTGATTGTGCCCCTTATACATGAGAATTTTATGATGAAAATAAAATAAAATATGTATTTATGGTAGGCTAGAAAATGGACTAATGTAGTTATACTAAGCTTTTCAGTTTAATGTGATAAATGCCTCTACTATACACAAAATATAAATCATGAAATAAATAGGCCTTTATTACATATACAAGTCATTGGGAACTATAACCCAATGAAAACAATGCAATAAAATGTAACTTGGATGAAAGTAACACATCTATCGTCATTTTTTTCCCCTAGTCCTTTCAGAGTTCTTTTTTTGAATCTACATTTATTTCAAAATTCTTAATAGCCTTGTCAAATGTGCACACTAAAGAAAACCAATACCTCTCCCTTATGTATACTATGTATGTTAATGCCTCGAATAATACTCCTTATTACACTCATGTTAGTTCATCAGTGCAATGAAGAGTCCACCCCCGGGGGTGGATTGGTCTTTGCACTTCCCCAATGAGATGTTTTAAATTTCAATGGTCATGGGCCCTCAAATTCTAGTGTAAATTGCCCCTTAGTATGGGTGAAGCACAACACACACTACAAGAAAACATGGGTCCACATGAAAACTCCCAAAATGATATATATATATTTTTTGTTTCATATCATTTAACCAAGGCTTTGCAAGGCACACATTTGTGTCAATATGATCATAATCTACCCCTTACAACTCTAAATAACAAGATATCATTTTGAATTATGGACTAGATAATCAATGAGAGAAAAAGTGGATGACAAGCGATGAGAGCGGTGAGTCATCCACCTACTCGAGTTGGTTATCGGTCATAACTTATCAATTCAAGCATATAAATATCAGCATTATGGATCATGTCACGCATATGCGGATGAAAAATAATGACAAATTCATACAAACATTATGCTCTTGGATGAGCGATCCATTATGGACTAGATGATCTCGAAAGGAGAGTTGCGGAAGCGAAGAGTCGTCAACCTACTCAAGGTGGAACCCTCAAACATAACCAATCAGCTCGTGGACATAGTCTTAGAATTAAGGATGATATTGCACCTCCACGGGTGAAACATTATGACAAGTTCTCCATAACCCTCATGCTCTTAAATAAGAAGAGGCGAGTTACATCATTTAGGGCCACTTCACACACGAGACCGAGAACCCGTGACCATTCCACTTCAAGCACTTTCATTGGTGGAAAAGGCGGAGCCCATCCAAGTTCGCTTCACACTATGTTGGATGGACGAACGGAGTATGTGGATGCAAGATGGATGCAAAGTCTACATGGATTCCTACACAACATCGAATGGATCATGTTGCATGGTCACTTGGATTATTTTCAAAAACCACCTCTTGGAGGCATGCCTAACCACCATGGCACTCGGAACGCTCACAACTGTTGGTTGGTTCTATTTTATCATGTGTGAGGACCCGCATGAATCGAAATTCATTGGAATAGCATTTGGTTGAGGGCCGAGTCACATATGGCTTCACTCTACACTTGAGGATCTGTGACCACACTACATAATATTGAAGGTGTATTGGGATGGCCTTTGGACACTTTCTTTTGGGCTCTCACAATTCCACGGTCATGGCTCTTGGTTCGTGTGTGGAGTGGCCCTTAGGGTCACTTCACACACGAGACTGACAACCCATGATCATTACACTCCAAGCACTCTCATTGGTGGAAAAAGGTGGAGCCAGTCCAAGTTCACTTCACACTACACGCAAGGGACCAACGGAATATGTGAATGCATATTGGATGTAAAGTCTACATGGATTCCTACATGGCACCCAATGAATCATATTTCATGGTCACTTTGATTATTTTCAAAAACCACCTCTTGAAGGTAGGCCCAATGCAAAACTGGGAGACCACAACACTCCGAATGTTCACAACCGTTGGTTTTTTTTTCCATTTTATCATGTGTGAGGACCCACATGAATAGAAATCCATTGAAATAACATGTGGTTGAGAGCCTAGTCACATATGGCTTCACACTGCACCTGAGGGTCTGTGACCACACTACATGGTTTTGGAGGTGCCTTTGGAATGGCCTTTCGACACTTTCTTTTGGGCTCTCCCTATCTCATGGTCACGGCTCTTGGCTCGTGTGCGAAGTGGCCCTTAGCCTCGTGTTTGCTTGCAGTGAGGAACCCTAAACCCTAAACCCTAAACCACCTCTTGGAGGTAGGCCCAACGCAAAACTGGGAGACCACGGCACTCCGAATGTTCACAACCGTTGGTTTTTTTTTTCTTTCTATTTTATCATGTGTGAGGACCCACATGAATAGAAATTCATTGAAATAACACGTGGTTGAGAGCCCAATCACATAGGGCTTCACACTGCACCTGAGGGTCCGTGACCACACTACATGGTTTTGGAGGTGCCTTTGGAACGGCCTTTTGACACTTTCTTTTGGGCTCTCCCTATCTCATGGTCACGGCTCTTGGCTCGTGTGCAAAGTGGCCCTTAGCCTCGTGTTTGCTTGCAGTGAGGAGCTCTGCAGTCCAGGTGAAATAAATGATTGAGCACTGCTGCACTTGATGCTGAAGCAGCATGAAGAGAGGAAATTTCGACATTGAGAGTAATTGGCGCACAGGTGAGTGATATTACTTGCGATGATCTGATCGATCAAGCCCTTTCAGAGAAAAAATTCATGACAACAAGTTTTTGGAAGCCCGAATTGAAATCGGAGACAAGAGCGGCAGAGTCATGATGCGACCATTCTGCCATCCATTCACTCGACTAATAACTTATGGAGCTGCTGCATGCTACATTCTGCCCTGCGATCTTCACTAAATGTTAACTCCCAAAACCAATTAAAAACTTTGGGTCAGGTCGGTTTTTGCATGGTACGTTTGCTCTGTTTCCAAGTGAGGAGATTGTCAGTTCCCTAGTTCATTTGTAGGCTCCATTCATGTCTCTTATATTCCTTCCCCTAGAAAAATCTTATTATGTTTAGGCTTTTAATACCAGGGTCATGGAAGGTGAGACGCTTCAATGACCGGATATTAAAAAACTACTATAATGCCCAGTTTAGGGCAGGTGTCAAATGATGCAAGTCATGAGTCCGGAGATCACTTTATTAGTACCAACTGGTTCCCGGTCATTAGACTCATGCGTTACAAGATCTTTGAGTCTGAGCACATAATAAGGGGTGTCACGACCAGTGTTGGTCTGGTATATAGGTGAATGCATGGTTTCAATATCAACATCAATAATGGTATGAAAGAACCTACTCATGGGCATCAATGTTGTAACATCACTTGCAAATATCAAGATCTGGTGGGTATGTCAAGGTGATTTGAGGTTTTGTAAACTCGACTCATGATTTGGGTTATTATCATTTCTTAATCTTAGTCATAACAAGGCGTTATTGTCCAAGTGTGGAGGCGCTTGCATGGTATAAAGACCCGAATGGTTTCGAAAACAAAAACATCCTCGAATACCCAACCCAATCATTGGTAATGCTCAAATGGTATCATATATTGAAATACCGTCAAAAACCCATACCCTACTAGTATCAAAAAATGTGAAACCCTCGTTATGGATACCCAAATGTTAACAAAAATAAAGGATACCATACCAACACTTGTCACAACCCTATTATGTGCACTTCTAACGGCATGGACATTTTCGACAGTTAAATCGCATGGGGAAAATTGATTCATCCAGTAAGCAATCATAAATTACAAGATTTTTCATTTCAAATTTTAAAATCAAAGTAGAATTGTAAAGTTGCTAGAGGCCACAATGAAAATTCTTTCTTTTAAAAAAATCACATAGACCCTTCTAATTGTGTTCTTATTGAGCCTAGAATAGGTTGAGCGCATGCTCCAACCACATCCTAACACATGCCATATTTTTAGTGTATGTTCATTACTACAAGCCTTGCCATATATCACTCAAATATAGACATCTAATCAAGAAGAGTGATTTCATGAGGTCCACACACCCAATGTCAAAGCAATTTTAACGGTTGACAATCAACATAATACAACTTAGCATTCAACTCTCATTTTGTGGGCCCTTAGTACATAATAATTGGATGCTTGAAAAGTTGCACAAGCAGGCTCCCAAATTCAAATTGAGCTCCCAACATACCATTGTTATGTTATGGTCCACATTGCTAAGTATTGTTAAGAGAGTTTCTCTAGTGGCATGTACTTCATTATAATTGTAGTATGAAGACTCATAAAGAATTGGAATCTCTCTCTCTCTCTCTCTCTCTCTCTCTCTCTCTCTCGCGCCATTATGGAACTACTTCATGTCTTCAACCCCCCCCCCCTTGTGCCCACTTGGCACAATTCTTTAATGTTTCAAGAATAGATATGTGCAAGTCTCATTTAATTTTCTTATACCTTGTTTGAAGGTGAACAACGCTCCAAATGTTTTTAGAAGGTCATAGAAGGTCATTAAGACTTGAAAGAGGAAGCAATTTTTCATGCACATGGTGTTGCAAATTGTAAGATTTAGCCATCTTTAGTAGTGTGGGCAACACCTTGAACCAAACATGTTTCAAAATTGGCAGTCACACTCATTGTCTAGACATTAAACTTTGACCACCTCTAGAATAGGCATATGAACTCCAAAATTGGAATACAAAATTTTCCAAATATATGTATTACATACAAGTATTTCTATTTCTATTGAACTTCTTCCTCATTCAAGTCATCCAAATTTAGAAATCAATAGTTTCACTAGTTGGCCCAACTTGAGAACTTCAACTTTGCAATTGTTGAATCTTCTCAAATTTTGTTGACACAAGGAGATTTATCTTCTTAGATATTCACAATAGAGTTGGTCTCTACATGCATTGAGTGGTTGATCACATAATATGTTAATGATTAGTGCGTTATATTGCCCTCAACATCAAGTGTGGTATGAGAGTTCTAATTTCATTAAAATGCAGCTTCTAGCAATAAAGGGTCAAGTACACATGGACAAAACACTTGTTAAAAATTAATAATACACATTGGTGTATTGTATGTGGGCATCGATACATGTGGATTCCACAATTAGTTATTTGAAGGAACAATTCTAGAAGCGTACAGTGAAACCCTAATTAAACAACCTTTGAGGAGCAATGTGGTGGAAACACCACTTTAGATGTGTATTTTTCATAAATAATACAATGTACAAGCAATAAAAACATGGTTACACACGAGAGGCACTCCAAATCTAAGACTAGTTTGTGTTGATTCTACCATAGGGTCCGCTGCACGGGGGGTGCACTTCATTGTCAAGTTGAACACCACGTGCGATAAAACAAAATCTACTTTTTACATAAAGCATCACCAAAATGGTTCAAAAGTTTATGATTTTTTTTTCATGAGTAGATATACATAGTAAAAATTGGTAACCAAATTTGATGATTTGTTTTTTTATAAAACATACCGTTTCTAACTAGAATGACGCAACATTGAACTAAACAAATTACTACAAAAAATGAAGATGACTAAAAATTTCAAAAAAATATACAAAAGATATTATCAATGGTTATGTGTATGTAGAAAAAATATCATAATTTTAAAAATTATCTATGGCATGTAATATAGGGTAGCAAACTTTTATCGCACGTGGTTATGAAATGTAAAGGGGTGTGATCCCCCCGTGGTCCGCTGATAGAACCACATGTATATAGTTTCATCCTGTCTAAAATTCACACATAAGTCTAGATTTTCTAAAAACTCACTACATTGACAATGCAATATAGTGTCACTTCCTATTTGGAATTATGCGATGCTATATTTTCTTACTATAGATCTCAAAGTTTACCAACAAGGACTAAATAGGTTGTATGGACAACATACAACATACAACATAAATGACTATACTTGGTAGAAATTGCATTCTTAGCAAAATGTTATAGCATTTTATCAACTCTAACTAGGAAGTGACGTTAAATGTCATAAGCGGTGTAGCTAAGGTTAACTATAATCGATTTGGTCTAAAAAAAAAATTGGGTTGCTTCAAGCCTTTGCTTGTCCCCGCTGAACTCACTTTTAACTTGTGAGGCATCCACATTTGGTACAAATTTGTCACTTGAAGACATATGATCATTATGATGATTGCATGCTTTATCACTGTTCCACTATATGGTTTGAGTTTATGATTTCTTATGATTAGTGGATGTTCAATCAATGTTCATAGATTTATGAATCATCTAGTGGAAGAGGAATCAATGACAAGGCCCCACCATTCCAATAAAGGATCTTACATTACTTAGACCACTATGGGAATGAAGAGTATGAAGTCTTGATGGATTAAAAGACCCATGTACCTACTTATACCACCTCCAACATGATGCATGAACACTTAGGGTATTTAGCCATGTTCCATAAATTTGCCTTGGGTTTACATCTATTAAGTTTGGGTCAAGGACCAAGCATATCTCGTTCACCATACAAAGAACCCAAGCCCACTCCAACATAATAGGCAATGAAATCATGGATCACTAGCCAATGACGGTACTACCATGGACAAACCCACCACACGCTACATACACACACCATGCCATCTTGGCTCAATGGAGTCCTAGTTGGCACACATGATGATGATGGGAACCTACAAACCTACATCACCAAAAACCACCTAGCATATGAACTCCAAATAGCCCGATCTCAATTTGCATATCTTGACAAATGGCTCTCCAATGACCACATTGATCAAAAACTTTCCAACTACTTCTGGAAAGCCCCAAAATAACATATGCTCAAATCAACCAAACACTAAAATTTTGATACACCCAATACATGGGCAACCATTGTAACAACCTCTTTTGGCCAACCATGCACCCATCCAAATCCAAATTTCACATTATGCCCAACAAATCAATTGATACATGGCCACACCTACTCTCCATATGCTCAAACCCACGCATCAAAGGATTTCGAACAGCTAGGCACAACAAAGTTGTACATCAAATAGCACACACACTCCCATCCAATATACATACAAATTCCTTCATCCTTATCAATGTGGGACACCAAAATTCTAGACTGCAAGATGCCACAATCCTAGATTGGCTACTTCAATGCACGAGCGCCCTCCCTCCCTGCATATGCTTGGCAAGAGTTAGGCCATATATTTCTATTCTATGTATACTAGGCACCCCCATAGACAGCCAACCCCCCATCACATACCATATAAATTCATAGAATTCACATGTTGCCACGATAGATTCCCCATCATTTGCACACAATGAAAAAAATCTAATCAATATAACCCGCTAATGCAATCCCTTAAAAATGTAGGCTAGCAAGTTAACCCCCTCATTACCATCATTGCGAGCTTTGGGGGGGGGGGGGGGGCATCGACAAACAACCAATTCAAGACTTAGAACACCTCAATATCCCCAGGATGGAGCTTAAATCACTCATGAAGCGGATACAACTAATATCAATCAAATACCTCACATTCTTAATACTTAATCCCTAACTCCCACACCTAATTTACCTCAAATCTATTAAAAAAATGTGACTTTAATTTCAACGATTATAATTATAGATCTAAATCTCTTTTGACAAATCCAACCATATGGATGTTTTCAAGTAAGAGGTGACTACTCATAGACCAAATTTGAGACATTGAAATTTTGATATGTAGGAGATTGGAACATGAATGTCAATAGTGGTTTTGAGGGGCAACAATCTTGAAATAAAATTGGGGTTGGTTTTTGGATCAAATCTCCACTCAAGTCATCTCCAAATAAAAATTTGTTACTCTCATTCAAAAGAGGGGCAATACACTTGCTTAAATCAACTCACAAAACCTTGAAACCATTACATTTTGATTTTTTTTGGGAAGGTTTGTAATTTGAGGTAGTGGTGCCACGAGTACACCTTCCACATGGATTTACACCTGCCAACACATATCCAACTAAAAATTTGAATGTCAGATGTTTAGGATATGTTGCATTTGAGTGTCATGCAAATTTTCAAATTAATTGGGAATCATTTGCACATAGGGAACAAAAAAACAAACATGTATAGGATATGTCACCCTTGAACTGCAGAGGTGACAAATGTCAAGTTTTGATTTGTGGAGATTTCCATTATAAACCAATTGAAAGCACATCCTCATATTTTAATTAATCTAAAAATAACTAACTTTATTGAATCAAAATGATCCATGTGGCAAAACATAACAGACTTGAACATGAACAAGAGGAGTAGTTGAAACAATCAAGAAATCATCTGAACTAGTGTCAAAGGGATTAGGGTGAATTGCACACGACCATATTATGGTTGCATAGGACATTAGGGGTTAATAAATGAAAACTTGACAAGAAACAAGCCCCCGTACCCCCTCATGAATTTAGTATCCTATGCACACATCACCCACATGAGCTCACCCTAGCTCCAAAAGCGGGAAAATAACCTTGCTGTAAAGCTTGATAACACATGACCACGGCAAGGAAGAACATGCTCTCATTCACGTTGTTGTTAAAACCACATCAACGTTATTATAGATTAAATTTTACTTTTATTTTTCTCACACATGCCAACCCATGGTTGCATCATCTCTTTATTTACCAACTTGTCAAGACTTGAGTATATAATATATGATCAATCTTATAACCCTCAAATTGAATCATTTACATCTCAGTTTATTTGATGCGTTTTCTTCAAACATTGAGGTATTTTGATATTGAATATATATACAGTTCATGCCCTCATGTACGTAAGTGGACGAGAGGGAAATATCACATGCGATTATATGTCTCATTCATTCAACACAAAAGCCCAAACAATGGTATGCAACCCATAGATTATTACGCTTAGTTAATTTCACACTGAACTTAGCTTTACGGATCTTGAATTAGTCTTTTCCAAGTTATTTGAGATGAATTGATCACAAATCTATAGGGAGTCAGATTTTACTTGAATGGATGAGAGGTATGCCCGTATGCAACGATTCCCTTTCTCCATATAAGTGTGAAATCGTGTACAAAGGGTCTATTGTGCAAAGATATGGGTCCAAGCATTGTTGTTGTAGTGGGTAGTGGGGTCACAAAGATTTAATAAAAGAGAGGGTTCCATGCAAATATTTTTTGTTTGAGAAAATGTATAAGCAAAGCCTATAGAAGATACAACTTCATTTGACAAAAGTATTGGTTTGGACCTTATAGCATCCACAAAATTTGCTATAAAACTGCATTTTGTGTCCATGTACATACCACAATTATGAATTATGTACATGTGCAGATTTACAAACATTTGACCGACAAATATTTGAGAAATTTTGTCTAAAAATATGATAAACTTTAATTCAACCACCCATTTTATTTAGCAATCTCAACATATTAACACAACAAAAGCTTTTTTTTCTTGATTCAACATACACAAGGTTACGCCCATCTATATGTTTTTGTCCCATGACTACAAAATCTTCAATCAAAATGGATGAATAATCAAAATGTAAACGACTTTATCTTATCTTGGTTTCCTCTACTTTCTAATTTTAGAATCCTTCTCTTGATAGTAAATAAGAGAAAAACAATTTAAATGTCCACTTGCTATGCTATATAATCAAGCAAAACGGTAGAAGCATTGTTCGTATTTTACAATAGAGACATTTTGTGTGTCCAATTTAGACATCTATGCATAATTGCATCAGCTCCGAAAGTTGTTTTCCGTGAAGACTTCCTCTTTAATCAAGCAATACATATATATATATATATATATAGATACGACCACATGAAAGCGAAGTAATGGGGAACAAATTCCTAGATGCACACCACTTGACCTAAAACGAATGGATCCACAACATGTCAAACACGAGGAGATTAATGATTGCCTTCATAGTCTTTTGGAAGGTGGGTAGCTCTCATTGAATGTCATGTGTCTAGGTCTTGTCGCCTTGACCATCGCGATGGTCTAGCCACCAAAAAATAATTGTAAAATCGGCTAGAACGAAAGCTTCCTCAAGCTTTCTTTTACTCACATGCGTAACTTGCATACATAGCAAGGAGGGTTCAAGGTTCGTCCAAGTAGCCCATGATCTTTTGACACCATACAAGGGGCCCACACGGGCCCACCAAGTGCCATGCATCTACCAAGGTTCAACACCATACACACCATGCCACTTTGGTTTACTCCCTTTGGGTCTTTCCCAACCAAAGTGACTACGACCAATGTTTCACCGAAATAAACTAGCCTTGTAGATAGATATCTTAGAAAGCGAGCATCGGCCATCATGGTGGTGATGATCATCAACTCCACTTGTAAAGGGGGGGAGCCCTTATTAAAGCTTGCTTGTAGTGGGGGACACACCTACCCAGTCCACCTTAATGGGGGCTAATAAAATGTAAGCACTAGATTTTGGAAGGCCATGCCCCTTGTCAAAGCTCCTAGCCCTTGACCCCTACTGATGTCCCACCCCCGCAGTAGTAGTAGTAGTAGTAGTTCCACGTCTTTGAATTCAAGGTGCAAATAAAAATCCAAAGCCTGGCCCCTCCGGCCATTCAATGGCGGCATCTTCCTGCAATTAAAATTAGAAATTCTCATCTCAATGCCGATGACGCGACGACATCGTCGTAAGCAAGCAAGTAGCTAGGTGGTAAAGTAGCTCCCTTATTTAAAAAGGGGGTTATAAGTAGTAGTAGTAGTAGAATTAACAATAGCGATCCTTCCCGGGTGCAATAATCCTCCATCGTAAAGGATGATGAGTCCATTCCCGGTTCAATTCTTGTCCATGTCTTTGAGAGAAACTGTCTTGTCAGAGATCTCGCAGCCGGTCAGTGCCGTGGCAGTTAATACCCCACACTCACTTTTGGTTGTGACCACGGTGAAATTTATGGCGACTTCAAACTTACACACACCGCAAGCCAGCAGCAAGGGCCGATTAATCAATGCTGATATATATAAGAGTGTTTGGAGGATTCGAACATACATGCATGCTCACGCTGATCATGATCTCTTCCCTTCCCTTCCCTTCCCTTCCCTTTCCTTAGACTGGGCTTGCACTCTCGGTCCTTTCACCCACATGCGAGAGCCTCGTCCAGCGCTTCTCCGCCCCCTTGAATGGCCTTTATACCAGGTGAGGCCAATCTGACCCGCCCATTGAAGGTGAAATTATTAGGGCTAGCTAGCATGCACGCCCCTGGCTTCCTTCCGCCTCCCCTCCCTTCAATTCCCTTCCCTTCACCTGTACTGTCTGTCTAATAATGTGACAAGAGCTTCACAACAGCCCCGTGGATCACCCTTCAATACTGGAACCCTGCGATCCAGGCATCCAAAGGGCGTGTTCAAATCCCTCGCTCGCCGATTTGAAACCCTTTCTTGAGGAGGAGGAGGAGCAGGAGGAGGAGGAGTTATTATTGTTCCTCCCTTCATTACAAATGGGACTGCTGATCCATCGCCACAATGCTGGAGGATGATGAAGAAGACGACCACCAGTGCCGTAGCGAAATCGACTCGCTTCATCACCAAGTACCCGATTCGATCACCTCCCATTGCAGCCGATGATCTGGTTGTGGAATTGGGAAGTTTTTCATGGAGATGGCGGGACGAAGCAGTTCTCCAATGCTTTAGTTTGCGTTCACCTGCTTTTAGATAGAAAGGAAAGAAACGGCACGGCCATTGAAGCTTGCTAATTAATGACGTAAGAAGCGCGGTCTTGTTGTGGGCGCTTCCAACTTCACATGCATTTCTAGCCGTTGGGCTGGCTCACGATTCGTCGTCTTGTCGGATTAGCAAAGATCATCTTTGCAGAGCGAGTACTCTCTTTCTTCTTGAACGATAGGAGAGGCCAAGCTCCCGGTTGTGCTCACTACTGAGCATCACATGGTTTGTATGTTTTGAGCATACAGTCCAATTTCATTGTGACACCCATAAGGGCCCATATGCTTTAGATGTGTGTTGTGCTGTGGAACGAATATTGAGAGAAACATTTACGGTGGGCCTCAACCGATGATGTATGGCATCTAAAATCGAATCCAACTTGGTATCAATAAGAATACGTACGGGGATGTTATACCCGTCTCATTTGGTATCATTCTTCATCATGAATATTATTACCCACTTGATATTTGCACACGTAACATCACAAAGTCTCATAACTTCACCTACTACATACCTTTAAACACTTTTATGAATATATTCAATTCTATGACCTACCGAATATCGAATTTTTGTTTGCTTTCTTTCAATACCCTAAGCCACCCTGGGTAAAATGCAAAATGCAAAAAAAATAAAAATAAACGACAATTCCCGCACAACACTGGTCTTTATCTTGAATGTAAAGTTCCATGTTACTCATTGGGCCCACATGCAAGGATTCACTTTTGGCAGGTTGTAAAACATTACTAGAGTCGAGTCAAGTCAAACCCACATAAAGGCGATTAGGGTGTGCACACCTCCGGCGTTTTAATTAAACTCCCTAATCATCATCGAGTTATTAATTAGCACACCTTCAACCCTGTGACTTGCTTAATCCCAATGATAAGCACCGTTGAAAACGTGCTATCTATCTATCTATCTATCTATATATATATGAACACATTCACCAATGCATCACGATCTTCTTCCAACGGGCTGGCCTCGCACAAAGCAACTAAGGCTCTTCAATGGGGTCATCATCTCCATTTAAGTGCACCCATGTGGCCACCTTCCCCACCACCATCCTTACGGTGTCCGGGGAGATTTTTGGGCATAATCGGTCGAGATCCTAGTGTTTCTAATAACAACCGGTTACATGTTGACATCTTTCGTGTTATCTATCTATTTATCTATCTATTTATTTATTTATCTATCTATCTATAGAGAGAGATTCTCTAGATTGATCGGTAATTATCATTGAAGTTTTGAATTTGAACCGATTATTTCTTAAACTCAACTGGTTCATCTGTAAGTAGTTGTCGGTTCTCCCCATTCATAGCCACCCTTCATGCACATCCAAATGCTCATCCGAGGTTGTGTCTAATACGGTATGCGGGCCTTATGTGGTCACTCTTCTTAATTGGATACCTATGTTATTGAGTGTGGGTTTGCAATTGCATCCAAGGTCAAAGAAAACTAAACTAGAGCGATCCTACTAGTTGAGAGCAAAAAATTGGATCCATGGAGTGTACATTGGGGCTCAGGTCCAAGGTTTGGAATTGTTGTTTGAAGTGGTGTTGATGTGACATCACTTTCTTGCCAAATCTTTGCAGTCAAGAAAATACTCTTAATTAGTTTGGAAAAGAAGTCTTTAGGCTTTGGTTCAATCCTAAGTTTGACGATGTAAGGTCCATGAAGGGGTGTTTTGGACCTTTAAGTCTTTTGGACTTAAATCCCAATGTAAACCCACGTTGAGTGCTATGTGACAAGGCTTGTAGTTAAGAACAAACACCATAAACAACAATGTGTGTGTTAGCCATGCGATTGGCCTACGAGTTCAAATTATACCACACCATTCTAGGTTCAATAGTGAGTCCCACAATTTGGAGGGTCAATGTGACCACTTTCTAGAGTAAGAGAGTGTCCACTTGCGATCAGGACATGGCCTTAATTTGCATCTTCACTCAGTTCCGAAACTTGAAATGACAATCTTTGGGACTCTAAGTTCCCGATTGGATAAGACCGCACTCCCCAGGCCAATCCCACAACGAAAAATTGTTTGTGGAGTTGGCAATGCCCACGATAGGGTCCCTTCCCGTGGTCAAAAGTTCTCATAATATTTGTTGGACACACATTGTTTTGGTTTTTGTCCTCATTATTTGACACGGAGACTTTGATGGCAAAGAAATTTGGGAGCGAAAGACGATGGTGCATGATTCAAAGTAGAATACACCGTCAAGGATGGCCGGCATACTCGAAGTTGGTAGTCGAATGATGATGTGTGTGGGGTCCCATGACTTATCCGAAAGGCGAGTCGTTCATAAAGACGGCCCAATTGGTTCATGATGATCATTTTTATTTTTTTTCCTCCTTTCCTTTTATGTTTGGTGATGAGGCGTGTGTGCCCCAAGCCTTGAATGCCATGGTTGTAAGTGATTGCCGTACTCATACGCCTTCGCCCCTTCATGGGGACCTCTCGGATGAGTGCGGCCCAAACCCTAGGAACCCGTTGCCAATGGCTTCATTCCGGCTTCCACCATTTTCCATCCAAACAACCGCATGGCTCCAAACTCCCCAATGGGGCTCCTTTTAATACTCTCTTATATCTAGAGTCTCCTCCATGGCATTTATCGGCAAGTGTGGTGGATTGGAAAGTCAGACTCCCTGCCACCTCCAACTAACCGGTGTTGCAATTGGGACCCTCTTAAATACGCGACTGGAGTTACTACCGAGCCGGTGCCCTAATTAGTGTGGGTTACCATTCGGAGTTAAGCGGCATTGCTACAAACAACATCTTACTAAGAGCATCAATTTTTTACCCCAAGCAACACAAGTATAAGTATATGATGTTTAGTGTTATATGGTATTTTATGTCACGATGGCAACTTTTCGGGATGACACTTCTTGATGGACGATGGATGAGTTCATCCATCGGCCAAAACCCTACCTTCGCCTGTCAGCAACTTGTGATGAGATGTTGTCATGGATGGAAAATCACTTGGGAAGTGAGAGTAATTGCAACACAGTGAATCTGCAATTTCCCCGGATTTTACAAGGAATGACAAATAATGTTGGGTTAATGTTTAGTGTTGGTTGACACTATACCACGGTTTTACACTAAGTATTGAGCAAGACAACTAGAATTGGCGACACTAAATACCGTAGTTAGGAATGCACATTGGAGAATATGTGTTCCTTAGTTGGTAAAAAATGATGCTTTCGGTAGAAAGTTATAATAACACGTACACAACGTTACTCAGTTGATGAGTTGTGTTTAGTTGCCTTGACTTCATATTTGGTTTGGAGCACTGGGATTCTAGCATCCAGAGACTTTATTCTCGATATGTTGCAGGGTCCATGAACACAACTCATCAATAGAGTAATGTTTTGCTACTCCGAACGGTAACCCACAGTAATTAGACAAAATAGTTCAAACCTAGCTCACTTTTGTTTTGTGAATTAGTAGGTAAAAATTGAAGTTGCAAGATCTCATGGGCCATGAAGCAAGTTACCTTAACTTACTTAACTTAGCCCCTCATCATCAATGGTTCTACCCTTCGGTCTGTGAATTTGGGAGAGGGAATTATCGTATATTATGAATGTACCTCTCATTCATCCAACATAAAAGCCTTGAAATAGTACGAAGCTTGGAGGTTCTTTTTATAATTAATCTCAACTAAATGTCCTCAACATGTTACCAAGCGTCCAACTCAGGTATCCGGCATATACTTGTGGCAGCTGTATAAGCTGAAAAATCTCTTATGTAGAAAAAATCGAGACTAGGTGTACTGCAAGCCCCCCCCCCCCTAATATTGAAATAAATGCAAATTCTAGAAGTGAAAATCATTTTGACACCCAATTATACACGGGTAGATCACTTAGTGCATTTAAAAAATGACGTGCGGCATAATATAGAGAGGATTAAAATCATTTGAAATTTATAAAGGAATTCCAAATAATGAAGGGGCCATTAAATGTAGACAATCCCATTATAAGTAAGTTAGATAAACATAAAACGTGGGCCATTATTTTTTTGTAAAATTAATATAGGGGCTGAAGATAAGGATCCTAAAAGGTATGTTTAGTATGGTATGTAAATGGGTTTAGGTACAAAAAATTACAGTGACTTGGACAATATAAGTAATGGAAGGGTGCAAACAAATGGGCCATTTTTGAAATTTAAGTAATTATAGGGAGGCTTTAATTTAGCCCTTGAAGGTAAATAGCCCCAAAACAAAAAAAACCCTAGCCGCACGTGGTGCACAAAAATGCCTTAGAGTGATCTACCCGTGCAATTATATCATTAGGAGCACCTGATGTTCACAAGGTGAACATTTTCAAAATCAACATATACTTATTATGCAAGACTTCGAAGGTGTTGGTTTTGTGTGTTGTCTTGGGTCAAGGTGACTTCATACCTTAGGGATATGAGTAACATCCACCGAAGAGATTTTCAAATTCCATATTTTTGCCCCTTCCAAACATTTTGTGATAGTTGTGATTGACTTTCTATGTGTAAACCCTGGCAATGCATTGAAAGGGTGCTCAAAAAATGCATACCCCACTCATTTGATCCAAGGTTGTGTGTGAGGCATGAGGTTGAGTATGTGAAGAGGTTCCCCATGGCGGTTAGAAAAACTCATGCAGTATGATATAGATGTCTTAGGGGGAAAACCCCCCAAAGTCGAGCAAAAATTCACTTTTGAATGCTTGAGAAAGTGTTCAAAAGGATTCATGGATCTTTCAAAAGAAATTTGGAAACCTATAAAGAGGCCAACACACTTGTGTTCAAGAAAATTTTGACACATTCTAGTTTAGATAAGATTTGTGAAAGTCAAGTCTCTTGCAATTTTTTTTCATATTATTATAAAATTTACTATTATTAAAATATGGGGTCCAGTTTAAAGTTGCAACCTACAAATTATAAAACTTATACTTGTAACGAAGCTCAAGTCATATATTGAACTCTATGGTGTAAATAATTAGGGTGTTGACAAATTGGTCATGTTAGAGAAGTTTTAAACTAACATAGCTTATGGTTCGATTGGGGGATTAAAATAATATATATTAGGGCCCCGCATTATGGATGAACACCATTGGATGACATCTCATGAATGTCTCTTGATAGTTGGATGTAATATGTTGGGTTAGATGCGGGACAAGCTCCCGACAGGTTTGCGCATTCTATTTGGCTTTGTGAGATCCCGATTAGGATGTGTAGGAGCTCTTTGAAGTTTTTATGTTTGTGCAAATTCCGAACATCTTACAAACTTGGCTAGTGTTGATGGTTGCTTGTTGAAGGTTGATTGTTGAAGCTTGGATAGTAGGTTTATGTACATAGATGTGCCCTTAGGTGCGTCCATCCCAAGCTTCATTTTTCCTACTTTTGATTTTTTGCGCGCTTGGTATATGGGTAGGGTTTGAATTCTTGTTGTGATTTCTCATATCTTTTTGGGAGCATTGTCGACGCATAGGAGGGAGGTGACGTCAATAAGAGGTGTTTGTATGTGTGATACCAATTACGACTTGAGATATGTGGTTCTAGTGGGGTTGTTGGTCACAAAACATTTTTGCAATGTCTTTGAAGTTCAAATAGTTCTCACTTGTTGATGCCTATACTAGTTCATAACTTATTGGATCTTGTGAGTCTGTTGAGGGTGATACATATGCAAAATTTAGACAAAAACTTGAAAGTATTCATGTTGTAGATTGGCCCTTTCAATTCTTTGATATCTAGAGTAGATGCAAGATTAATTGCAAGCTTGACTGGCTCATTAGAGTGTTTTTTTTCAGATGTACGTTGACTCTCAAAATTGAGTCAATCAACAAAACAACAAATTTTGGGAAAGCATATATATCTAAAAGAACATTGATCTTTTGTCAAACCATAAATTGGTCAGCTGCGCAACCAAATTTGCTATCATCCTTCCTTATTTCAGCTTGAATACTATAGCAACAAGAGAGAAAATGCATTTCAAATGAACTTAGGTCTGTTAACTGAGTTTTGAAATTGTTTTCACCACTCACCTTCAATTACAATAACAAGTTCATAGTGTTGCCTAGAGTTTTTCTCCTCATTTTTGGTTAGTAGCGTGATCTCTTGGGACATTTTCTCTTTCAATTGTGAAAATTTTGTTGCCCATGAGAGCAATATTAGAGGAGAAGATGTTAAATGCTATAGGGGCCATTCACGATCAGGGTACTACTTTCGGGACAAAGGACTTAAGGACTTTGTCGCATTAATCTTGGTTTTTATCATGATTTACTATTATTTGATCAATAAATTTTACATAAACAAGTAGATAGTTCATAAGCTTTATCAAGAAAGATTTTTATTATTATTTAATAATCACCCTAAACCCTAAACCCTAGGCCACATCAGTGGCATTTTTTTGCTATTTAGGTGTGCATTGGTGGTCAATTATTTCCTGTTATGTATCTTGGTACCTTGGTAAAAGTGTCATGTGTCCATTCATATAAATTTTTTTGTCCAATTCTAATACTAGACGTTCCTTTTACGTGTGGCCGTGAGTATATGTATATTTGGACATGTTTGGTGCCACATGTAAAGTTGGGCAATTGCTGTTCAATACATGTTTGGTTCTATTGGTACACACTTGAACAATGAGTGTGAGGAAAAAATTTGGGATTGTTTCCATTGATTCTTGTTGTCCTTTTCATTCCTTGATCCTAAGGTGAACAATTAAGACAACACTCCTGAATGTCCTTTAAGGAATCAAAAGGATATCTTAGATGACCCTATTCCTTATAAATTAACTTTGTCAGTGTACTCGATATGGAGTATGAAATGTAGGTATGATCCAAAATATGCTTCACAATACAAATCTAAGCATACCAAGCATGTGAAGTTATCCAAAAAAGTCCGTTTTCCGTTAGACGGCCAAAAGTAGTACCCTAACCGTGAATGGCCCCTATAGCCATGTTGCAACATGGGCTTAGCATATGTGAAGTGTCAAAATTGTTGGGTATCTTTTAATCTGCATGCTCTAGGATTTGTAGGTTATTATTATAAATCTACAAATCAAAATTATTGATCTATAAGTAGATGTAGGTTACAAAATTGAGTCAATGCATATATTTCTCTTCAAATCATTATTTCTCCATGTGTAGTTTTGCAATAGACATGAGACTTTGGAAATGATGTACTAGATTGTGACTATTAACTTACATAAGAGAAAGTTTGTATGTCATTGTTTTTATTTGCCTGGCATAATGTTTGAAAAGTGATGTAGTGAGTCATCGACTTATTTCGAGAGTCAGTGTATATGTTCATCCACTAGTTGTTCCCAACCTTGAATCCAGAATGCAAAGCCTATGTTTACCTATATTTTGTTTATGACTCCAATAAACTCTAGAATGCATAGCAAAAGAGATTAAAATTCAAGAGCTTATCCCTCTTGATGACTTTGAACAATCATTGCCTTCACTTGTTGGTTCTTAGAGTTAGTGGTGAGAACATTGACACATGTAGCATTTGACCTGAAGTCCATATTGGTGAGTGTTGAGGTTATGTATAGATACTTGTTGACCAAAGACAAACTTAGAATTTTGAAACTAATAACCTTAGAGGATCATCAATGGCACTTGAGGTCTTCGGACCATAATTTTGTACGTGTAGTAAAGGTATATTGTGTGGAATGTTGTAAAGAGTTTGGATCCACCACTAGAGATCATCCCAAGAACAAAATCCATTGTCTTGACCACATCTGATCATCAAGAACTAGTGGTTGAAGGCATTCATATACTAAGTGTAGGGAATAAAAATGGTGTTGATGAGAAAAAAATCATTTCCTCCAGTTAGGGATCTGGCATATAGTTGAGGGGCAATGTGGTTGATAGTAAGTGAGTACGTGAACAACTAATATGTGCAGAGCATGGGTTGGTTCAAAAAGAGCCACTGCTTACCAAAGTGACTCAAATTTGCGGTTGTTGTCTAAGCCATTACCTCAATTAATAAGTGTCATTGAGTTGAAGATTCTCTGAGATGCCCTATGTGATACTTACTATGAGGTAGAGGTGAATTGCATAATTGGTTTGTATGAGGAAATCCAAGAGGATAAACTTATGGTTGCTCGTTGAATTGTTTTGGGTAGGATTTTAGGCAAAGGTTGTGGTAATGTTTTTGGCAGATTGTGTACTTTGGAGCATTGGGGTTAGAGTTAGGGTTTGAATTTTTGTCTTGATCACATAAAGGTGAATGTTGTGTATTTAGTGGGTTTAACTAGTTGAACTTGAAAAATGACAAAAATTGCTTCATATCTGAATGTATAAAACTTTAAACAAACTTTATGATTGGTGTTGGCTACATTTGTTGTAATGCTATATGTATGTATGCAATCGTGTCTTCAAACACAAATTTTGGAAGCATTTGCATGTGTATTAAACACAAGCATTTTATCACCATTTTCATATGTGTATGTTTTGAGTGAATAGGGTACATACTAGGAAGCTAAATTGTGTGCATGTTGTGTTGATGTATGAAGTATGATCTTATATGTATAGATGTTAGATTTACATGATATCGTCAAAACTACAATATCTAACTACTATATGCCCATGTAAAAGAAGAATAAATGCCAAGTTAACCTACCCATAAGGTCCCCCAAAATAATGAATGTTAGAAAATTACATAATAGTAGGGTCCACAATATTTACCTTCTCCAATATAATACCCCCCCCCCCCGCGGAGTAGAAATGACTAGGGTGGTATGAGGAAAAAGAAAAGAAAAGATTAAATTATGCCCGTATCAAGTACCGGCATGAATGTGAGCATGTTGGCCAAATGCAATAATATGAATTTTAGGGAGAGGTGAGTGTACCCTATCATATTCCTCTGGTTTCTCACACGTGAGGTTTAGATTATTCATGTTTGCTATAAAATACAACTTCCCTTCTCAAATACTAAAATTTGGTGAAGGTGAATGGAGAAGCCATGTTCAACCACAAAGGAATTTAAGGCCTGCCCTAGTAGCAAAGGAGCTGTAGCTTGCTCACATAGTAACTCCCCCTCCCCCCCCCCCTTTTAATTTATGTTCAATATTGAGTTTAGAACGGCTAACAAATTTGAGCACAAAGTCCAATTGTTTTTTTAACACATATCTTTGTTGTATCCGTTCTTTGATGCACACCTAATCACATACCATCAGAATATAGGTATTCAAATAATTGCAACAATCATATTAGGCCTATTAGGCTTAGCATTTGATGCATGTATTTTACCACATAATGGTTTAGTAAATGAAATTTGTCACTAGAAAGGAAGTTGCTCGTAGTAATCCTTTATATCATCCCAGGGCCTCACGGCCCCTCTCCTAGTGAGAAGCCACTGTGGAGCCACATCATGTCTTCATTCTAGACCTCCACTTGACATGGAGATTCTTTAATGTTTCACAAATAGATGGGTGCAAGTTTCGTTTAATTTCGCATTGATATGAAGGAGAATATTGCTCCAAAGTTTTTTTTTGAAGCTCATAGAAGGAGAAAGCCTTTTTTATTTTTTATTTTATTTTTTTGGGTCTGTGGGTGTTGCCCATTGCAAGGATTAACCATCTTTAGTGGTATGGGCAACATCCCAAGCCAAACATGCTTCAAAATTGGCATTGAAGCTTATATGAAAGACACTCATCATCCGGTTAATGCATTATGACCACCTATAGAATTAGCTTATGAGTTCCAAGTTGAAAACTCCCAATTCTCACATATGTGTATTCCAAACATATGCATATTGTTTTTTAAACTTCCTCATCCATATCGCCATCCAAATTTAGGTAAAATGAATATTTTCACCTGATGCCCAACTCAAAAACTTCAACTTTATGAACTTTAATCTAAGAACTCAAATTTTGGTCAAACAAAGAGCTTCTTCTTTCCAAATCTCCAAGATGATATTGGTTTCCACGTACAAATGGTTGATTATAAACTACGTTGATGATAGTGGATTGAATTGCCCTTGACCTCAAGGGTGTTATGAAAGGTCTAAGTTCATTGGAATACATCCAGTGGCAATCAATGATTAAATAAAACCTCACATTACTAGACTTATGGCTCTCCCATGGGGCACTAATTTAGCAACTTATTTTTAGAATGAGAAACACACACACACACACAAGGTTCCACATCATGACAAAAATTCAAAAGTATTATGCAACCACCACATAGCTCCAATGCAAACTATTGATTGCACTCGTGCAAGGGAGAAGTCTTCTTAAAGCATATTGCTCTCTCCTTCCGAGCTCACCACTTGAGCAAACTCCAATGTTAGGTGCAACAACTCTTTGATACACCACTATAAAAACACATGTGTAACAATGTTAATAAACTATGTGCACAATATACCGGGGAGTGCATTGAATTTATGTAAGGTATGATGTCCTATTATTGAAGGGGTGCCCTTTTGCCAAGTGCTAGGGAACAAATTCAAAAAAGTTCCTAGTGTTTCCAAAGTTTCCAATGTAGTGAACTAGAGTAAAGGTGCTCACAACCAACCACTTAAGAGATTTTGCGCCAAATTTGGAAAAGTATATGGAAATGGAATTTTTTATTGTGTAGAAAGATAGAAAGCAAGAGGACCGCAAAATTTTCAATAATTTTATTCCTTAAATTGAATTTACTATGAATTTTTGAAGCCAATAATATCAATGTCTACAGTCTACCATAACCGCTCATCATAGTTGCTCACTCCTCCTCACTTTACACTCAAAATTAGGACATGTGTCATGACGCTATTGGTTTTGGCCTAATCAAAATTTAGTCCCAAGCTTATTAATATATAGTTACCCTATAGATTACCGATGGGATCTTGATTGGGAATGGGCGCCTCTACTAAAGGCCGCTTCGCCCACCAATTTCTAAGTGAAAACTTGGATTCCACATGGTGGCATCTACATGTCCACTAGAATTTGGTGGGCAAGCAAACTACATGGAAACTAACCCTTAGAAACCGTGAAATGTGGAATCTTATTTTAACCACCCAAGAAAAGAAATTACCCAATCAATCCCCAATTTGATTGAAATCATGGCACCCTATAGATTCATGATGGGGTCTTGATTAGGAATGGTTGCCTTGACTCTAATCATTATATGTATCTAAAATATATATATATATATATTTTTTGGGTGACTTGTAAGTGCTCCTTTCTATTTCTTAACTAGAACTATGTAGGTATATCAAAATTTTCCACCCAATATTTGTATATAGGGTTATTGGATTGAATGTGGCATACGTATGTGACATATGCTTTCAATGAAGGGTGCACATCCCCAAGAGAATTTTGAATATGATTCCACCTCAAGGGTGAAAACCTAACGATGTGCGTGGGTCGCTATGAAAATACACCCCCCGGATCCAACGGTAAAAATTGTTGTAGAGTCAAGAGCCACAAGAGGGCTACAAACCTTGAATGTCAAATTCCACTGTCATTGGCAATGACCAATTAGGTTAGGCGACACTGGTGGCCAACATGTTGACCAAGTCCAAGAGATAAAGACCGTAACTACCACAGGCCCTAGCCAACAACCGGGAGTTAACTAGCCAAATCACCCTATTTTATAATCGTTTTTTTGAAAAGTGAGAAAATGAGGAGATCAAGTAACTTTTTTCAAGAATTATTTTAAAATAGATATAAAAATATAAAAACAAAAAGGTGTAGTTTAATACCTTCTATTGTTATTTTCTATATGATTTTATTGGAGTGTATCTGGCCACCTGTGTTATGAAAATGAAGGCCTAGCCAAAAGTAAAAAATAATCTAAGAAAACTAAGGAGACATGCTTTCCTCTAGCAAGTTCTAGTTTTTTTTCGAGTTCTATAAATAAATAATGTTTTATTTTAATTTTGAAATTATTTTCATTAATAGATTAATTCTTCAACTAGAAGAGCTCGGTTGACTACCAATTGGTGATCCATGCATTGCCAATTAAGAAACTTGAGATGAAACAAAAATTAAAGATGTGTTTAGTACAACTAGATTGGATCCATTTACCCACATTCACGATATAGTGGATATGCCAGACGAGTTTGCAACCCAATGTGATTTGACCATGATATCACACATAGATATGTCATGTCTTTAGAAGTTAGAGTAGGGGACATACATAATATCTATCTATCTATCTACATACATACGTACATACCTACCTACCTACATACATACACATACATATTTATTATCCTTGTTGTTTCCATGGACATACTATCACAAATGGTTTCCATGCAAAGTTACACATTTTCACACAATTCACTTCTTGCCCAGGTCCTCCTCCCATCCGCCATCTGCACAAGAGGAACTAATAAGGTCTTGTGAATAATTGTGCATGCTATACTATTTATTGATGCAAGAGGTTGATTCCTATATATGTTGTTGGACAATCATCAATGCAACTCAGGGCCGGTTTACACTATGGACCATGAAGTTATTCCATGGCGATCTAAGAGCGTTGATTGGCTGCTAAAGTCGTCCTGGGACAACTTCGGTTTACACTAGAGAAAAAATGGCAGAGGGATCATGAAGGGCGAGGTCCCCAAAATATAATTCTTAAAGCCTAATAAATGTACTGACACGGTCCAACGGGTTTTGCATTGAGAGAGGCAAGAGAGATGGTCCGGTAGGAAAAGGCAAGGGCCCATGGCAAAAAAATGTTATTTTAATAAAATTTTAATGATTTTTTTTGGGGTTGTGCGTGATATGACGGCTACCCTTCATTACAGAAAAAACTTTATAATTCAAAAAACCAGTGTAACGTCCCAATCCCAAAAAAAGGAAAATGTTAAATGAACTAAAAACAGTAAATGTTAAATGAAACATAAAACAATAAAACGGTAACATAAAAATATAATTCTCTTAGAAAATGCAAGGCTAAAGCACTTGGTACTATGCGATTGGATTGTGTGCTTAAATGTAGACACCATTCTATGTGTAATTGGGAGCCCGTGCACACTTGGTAGGTCATTAGTTGTGAAAATAGGTAAATGGATCTAATCGACTCTACCAAACAAAGCTTAATATTTGAATTCACCTCAAGTTCTTTAAACTGGCAGTTTGTAACTACGCTAGGTATGGTATTTAGTGTCACCAATTCTAGCTGTCTTGGTCAATACTAATTGTGAATCGCTGGTATAGTGTCATCAACACTAAATGTTAACCCCACATTATTTGTCATTCCTGTTAATTTTTGGGGGGCGGGGATTATAGAATTACAGTGTTGCAACTACTGTCACTTACCAAGTGATTTTTCATCCAGATTTCAATCATCCATGATAATATTTCATCACAAGTTGTTGACGAAAGAAGGTAGGGTTTTGGCCAATGGATGAACTCATCCATCATCTATGACAATATCTGCTTACTTATTCATAAGTAGTGTCATGTGAAAAGTGACCATAGTGACATAACATACCATGTCTCTAAATATCACATTTATTTGGTGTAGCTGGCCAGTTATACTATGGTCATCTGTTGGCAATCACTGGCGCTTTCTAACTTGGGAATCAAACCAAACAAAAAGGGCATGAACCTCCTGAACAGTAGCTGCTTGACACCCCGATTTCCTTAAAAAGGTTTTTACCCTCGGATGAGTTGGGAGATGATAACTGGGAGAGCCTAATAAGGGCCACTTCACACACGAGCCAAGAGCCGTGACTGTGAAATTGGGAGAGCCCAAAAGAAAAGTGTCCCAAGGCCGTCCCAGCCCACCTCCAAAATCATGTAGTGTGGTCACGGACCCTCAAGTGTAGTGTGAAGTCACATGCAACCACGCCCTCAACCAAATGCTATTTCAACGCATGTCTATTCATTCATGCGGGTCCTCACCCACGATGAAACAAAACAAAACAAACCAATAGTAGTTATGAGCGTTCGGAGTGCCACGGTCTCCCGATTTGGTGTTAGGCCTACCTCCAAGAGATGGTTTTTGAAAACAATCCAAGTGACCATGAAACATGATCCATTCGATGCCATGTAGGGATCCATGTAGACTTCACATCCATCTTGCATTCACTTACTCCGGTGCTCCCACAAAACAAACCAACAGTAGTTATGAGCATTCGGAGTGCCACGGTCTCCCGATTTGGTGTTAGGCCTACCTCCAAGAGGTGGTTTTTGAAAACAGTCCAAGTGACCATGAAACACGTTCCATTCGATGCCATGTAGGGATCCATGTAGACTTCACATCCATCTTGCATTCACTTACTCCGGTGCTTCCTCAAGCGTAAGTGTGATGAAGCGAACTTGGACCGGCTCCGCCCTTTTCCACCAATGAGAGCGCTGGAAGTGTACTGGTCACGGGCTCTCAGTCTCATGTGTGAAGTGGCCCTAAGTGTATCGTTACTAAAGGCAAGAGAATCTCCTCTTCGCCCTCTCACACAAAAAAACATGTTGCATCTCAACGTCATCGACGCCAGAGCTCGGAGTTCCCAATCTTCGCCGAATTTGCGAGTGCCAACAGAATGAGCCCATTCCCAAGTCGATTGAACGCTTTTGCAGGATCGAATGCTCGGAGAATGCCGACCCACAAAGCAATCGAGCTCCAAGCTTGGCCGTGCCGATCGTCACCTGTAACGTAACTAATGAAACCGATTCAGTCAAAAATCTTCTTGGAAAGTTTTGCAACACATTTGCGAGTTGAGTGGTTTCGAATCTCTCCTGGAAGTAAAAAACTGCACACATATCAACAACGCCCTCTCTCTCTCTCTCTCTCTCTCTCTCTATATATATATATGCACATATATACATACATACACATACATACATGAGAGAAGTCTACGATGACAGTCAGTGTACCCAAACAACTTTCATGAGTCAAAGGTTTTTGCGTTCAGAGACTGGGCAGGCTTCTGATGAGCAGTAGCCGGATTTATGAAGAAGGTGACGACAATTAATCCACTGACTAAGTAAAGGGGCTCATGTCTTCCTGAATTGAAAACACGTACGATGGATGGAGAGGAGGGGAGGGGGTGTGCTCGAAATGATTCTGTGGACATTATACACGAGAGATAAAAATGGCGGCTAGCTAGCAGTCAGGACTCAGAGGTGGCCATGACCCGCGTGGCTGCAGTGGTACTACGAATACTACTATGACTACTACTCCTGCTGCTGCTGCTGCTGCTGTGGAATCATAATAACTTTATGCGACTTAATTTACATAACACCCCCGAGTCTTGAATGAAAGCATCATGTGTGCTCTGTATATTAATCTTACATACCTGAGGAGTTCCTTAAATGGGTTGTATAAATAGACGAGAACCCCCTGAGCACTTGAAACGCGGCATCGCTTTTGCTATCAAGAGCTCGGAGACTGGAAGACATGAGTGGAGTTAAGGCACACTTCCGAGTCATGATCACTTCGTCCAACACGAGTCCGTATTCTTTTGCTTTCAAAACCCCGAAAAAAATCGGGCAGCTTAACAACCCATTATTTTATTTAGAGCTGAGTGCGTTCGGTGGGTGCGGTGGGTCTGGGAATAAGCCAGATTCCGTTTGGAATTATACTTCATTTATTCTCACCGCAAGGCACTGCTACATTGACGAATTTAGGTTTGGAATGTTGGGATGGAGTAGTGTATTGATATCGTTAGAATGGAACGGCTGATAGCAACTGAGTAATGTTCACGAAGTTAGTTGATAGTGTGTGGACTAAAGAGTGCAGGTCGGTTTATGTCTGTTTTGGGGATGTACATGAATTGAAGAAGTTGGAGTTCAATCTTAACATATAAATTTGTCCTTTTGCTCAACAATTTTATTTTTTATTGATTCAAAAGATGTATTTGTCACAAGTTTTACAAATTGAGCGTCATTCAAATAACTCGTGAAGGTCCCTTTTCGTTTTGAAGATTGAGATGACGTAAGTAAGATGAACGTCTTTCAATGCCCAAATGACTGGGTATTGTCACATTGGTTCCCAACGAGGATGAGTTCCCACGCAGTTGCGGGCAAGAAGACTGGACAATGAAGGAGGCGTGGGAGGGGTAGGGCCCAACCGAACACAAATGTGATTTAGCCCAGGACATGACACTAAATGCCATAAAAGGTGTATTTCTTTACTTAAACGCATAATTTTGTATCATTCTCAAACGCACCTTTAGTAAAGTGCAATACAAAAAGCAAGTGCAACTATCACCACATTGGGGCAATGGTATCCAAATATACTAAGGACACTTAAGCTAAAGTGAGAAATACACACATATTTGAAGCCATCCTCACCTAAAGTGTATGAAGTGGCATAATCTTTGGAATGCTCTAGAGTAAAAGGGATACATTAAGATATGGTTGCCGTAGTCACTATAGCTATACTGTATTTATGGTAACAATGTCTTACTTGCTCAGGTGCTTGCAAATCTTCAAAGATTCACAAATCTGGAAGAGTAGTATTGTTAGGTCGCAAGATGTATGCTACCACGAGTACATATAAGTGCAGCTATGTTTGCATGAATAGGAAGAATATGGCACGATTGAAAGGGATACCAAGATTCAATATACTAAACTCCATGTGCTTGCATGTAGGTGTAAATAATATTGTCCAAAATTGAGTGGATTTAATTACAGTTGTTCCTTGTGATAGTTCTTGCATAATCTTTTCAACTCTTGATCATTCAATGATTCAAAAAGGTACCCATTTTTTTGGACAAATACTCCACTCTTTTTAGACTTTTACAAAGACCAAGCCCATGACTACTTCATGGTGGGAAGGTATAAAGATAATTAGGGTGAGTTTTCGTGTACACTGCTTGCCCACCATATTGTAGTGTGCATAAGGATAAATCAACCCAATTGTAGAGGAAATCTAGTGGAGTAGAGTTCATGTGTGTCAACTAGCTACTCCCATCTTCTCATATTTAGGACCACCTACTAACCTCCTTTCTCCTAAAACCAGTCTTTAATCCTTCGGTGACTGACAATTATAGGTTACAAATTCTTTTGTGGACACATGAAAGTCTGGCAGCCCATGTCCTCGGCTCTCCACATTCTAGCGAACTGCCAAAATTTGGTTGGATGGTGGCTTGTGCCTAGGGTGAGTTTCCATGTAGGCCACTCCCCACTACATTCTAGAAACTAGTGGGTTGGAGGTGTTTTCCTTGTACTTAAGCGCAAGCCACCATCCAACCACATTCTGGCGGTCCGCTAGAATGTGGAGGACCATGGACACAAGCAACTAGATTTCCATGCGTACATTAAAGAATCTTCAATCTACAAGTGCCGGTCACCGAAGGTTTTGAAGACCGGTTTTAGAAATGAAGGAGGTTAATAAGTGGGCCTAGATTTGAGAAAATGGGAGTAGCTAGTTGGCACATACAAACCCTACCCCACTAGATTCCCTCTACATTTGGGTGGGTTTGTCCTTATTCACACTACCCTACCTCAACGGCAGGTCCGGCACACCAGTGCCGGATAATTAAAGAAAACAGTGCCCAACCAGGTTCGGCAAGTGCCACTGAAATTTCTAACTCCGGCACTTGCCGTTGATGACATTTCTGGCACTTGCCGAAGTCTGCTGCCGCTGCTGCTGGCCGGAGTTATATGTTTCGGTTTGTGTCTTGAGCCGGTAGACTCTGAGTTTGACAACTGCCTCCTCCTCCTCAGAGACAGAGAGAGAGAGTGCATGTGTCTGTCGGTGTGTTTTCTTGCTTCTTTTCAAACTGAGGAGTTTTGATCCAAGTGTCTTTGGGTGTTTCTTTCCTTGCACGGCAATTGTGCTTTCAGCTTCCAGAGCCTGGACACACTTCTCATCAAACTTCATACCTGCTATATTAAGTTTTTTCGGATGCTTGGTGTGGGGAAAGCGTTTCCAAAGCTGTCAGTTGGTTTCTGGGTGGTGGGATCTACTCTAAGACCAAGCCAATTTTCCTTCTCCCAAGCACCTATCTCCTTGAACACTCTTCTGAAAGTGTCTGTATACAACACTTGAATTATCGAGCAACTACATATTTATGTGTTGATTTATATTTGCGCTTTATTTACCCAAATTTACAAAAATTTACAAAAATTTGGCACTTTTATGATAGATTTTCCAACATTTTAGGCACTTTTGGGTTGCCAAAAAATAATTATTAGGCACTAGCAAAATCAATTAATTATGGCCGAACCTGCCGTTGAGGTAGGGTAGAATCTAGTGGGCAAGCAACCTACATGGAAACTCACCCTTAGCATACAACATAGACATGGCTACATACTCTAGATAAAGAACAAGAAAAGAAAAAATTCACTCATATGCCAAGTCTTTACAATTCCCACATTGCAGACTCTGAGTCGTGTTTGTTAAGCTTATCTATGATCACCGCTTGCATACAAGAGTGCAAAAAATGATGCACAGGATATTACTGGACACTACAGTAGTGGCAATTAGGAGTAACTTCACATGCAATGTGTTCCATACAAGCCATTGGATAGATATTGAAAACATCAGAATACCATGTTGTCCCATTTTCTCTCCAAATTTGATAATACTCACAGAATGTGGCACACAACATTTTTAAGCCTACATAACAGTAAAACTCTGGCTCCCTTAAGTTTACCAACCCACTAGAAGCAGAGAAAGAGCATTTTGAGACTAGTAACTTATTGCATTCAGGTAGAGACGAACTCATCAATATTTAGACAATCTTGGAATAGGGAATTCTTGTTTATTCCAAATGGTGATCATCTAGCCTGAATTATTTAGAGAAAAGAAGTGTACTATGAAGACTAGGAGCTTACATCACAATTCCTATTTCAAGAATGACTGAGAAATGGTATTATATACTCATAATATCTAGACCCAATTACCAACAACAGCCACAGCACCACAAACAAACAAACAAACAAACCCCATCACAATGCAAAGTGGGGCTGGTTCTCTTCCGATTCCAAAAGAACAGCAAGTTCGAAGAATATTGCAAAACCTGAAACCATAAGCTGGTTGATGTGCACAGTGGTGGCCTCATACTTGTCAGGTGACATGAAAGTGCACTGTAAATCAGTTGAATTTTGATGACACAATTAAAAAAAGGTGTGGAAAAAAAAATGTCAAAGATGTAAGCAAGGGCCAACCTATTACATCACCACATGCATATGTGGAGGGTTCTTTAATGAAGTGCACAAAGCGAAGGAATTGAGAGAAGGCATTACCTTACAGAGATGCAATGTAATTTGGATGCAATATGCAACATGAGATCTACGAGTACTGATTTACATGGACATGTTGCATCCAAATTCAAGGAGGCCACGGTGTGATAGTAACAGTGAAAAATCATTATAAAGCCACACAGGCTCGAGGGTTTGATTGGTTGAATCTCGAGTTGTACAGTGTTGTGGAGGATGGCAAATTTGATCAAGTCAGTAGACTTGTAACTTTCCTTATACCATAAGCTTTGTGACAGAATATTAATGATATTTAAGCACTTCCAAAGATTATTACAAGGCACTTGATACAGATGGTTAACGACATCTAACACTACAAGTGGGGAACAAACAAACTCAAAAAGTGATTTTAGAACCTTGTAAAGAGACATGAAAACTGTATGCAACCGACTTTTGAGTTGTTTAGAAATAAGGCTCAAATATTTAAAGGTTGGATGAATTAAAAATCCTCAAAATAGTTTGCTAAATTTATAACTGCCATGTAACCAAATAGGTAATATTCATGGTTCACCTCTCCTCATTTAACCTCTGCTTCCAATAATTGGAACCCCTTAATACTGTCCCATAAATGTTGAGACAGATGTAATTCTATTTCATTAAAAAGTTGTCCACATAGTCTTAACAAAAACGAGTTCTCCTTCGCTCCCTCCCTTCCGCTCTCTCCATTTGTGATGCATCCCTTGTGCTCACTAAAGCTCTAAGTAATATTTTTCAAAGTTACGACTATATGTTCCAAGGAAGGAAAAAGCAGATGCCATAAGGAATGATGATATAATGTCCGCACAACCTATTAAACTTTCGTTAGTAAAAATTGAACTCCTGAGGAAGACATTATTGCTGCATAACTCTGAAGAGTAACATGCCCTAATTGGGATAAACAGTGTAGTTACCACAAGAAAAAACCACATTGACTGCCTTGATATCCAATGCATCCTTCAATATAGTTTCATTGGTCACGAATGTCCAAGATTTGTCCAATGCATCTTTCAATTTAGTTTAAATGGTCATGAATGTCCAAGGAATGTGCACATGACTGAACAGGTCCCTACCCCAATTCTTCCAGGTTTTCCTACTTCCAATACGCCTAATTGCTCACTACCTCTTGCTCCCTAGTTGCTGCTATATAATTGCTAACCATTCATGGGGCTCCCCAAACACATGACCCCAAGTGGAGCAAGGTCCACATATTGCATAAGACATGTTCAATATATCACCCTTCAATTAAGAAGCACTTTCACCCCTACTTAAGCAAAGCCCACCCCCAAAGTGCAAAGTCCTCCTTCCACATATACCATATTAACAATCACAAGTGCAGTGCCCCAAATTTAACATGAAGCACAAACAACTGGCAGAAGACCCAACTTGAACTTGTTGTCTCCACCTTCATCATGTGTAGATTTGTGAAAGTTAATGACTCCCCAGTTCATTTTCTCCCAACAATTGGTGTGATGTGTGCATATTACTGAGACCGGGTTCTTCCCTTAACCATTTTCTGCAACCAGATTCTGACAATATCACACTGTTCACTGACACCAGACTTGCCACCTTGCAATTGCAAACTGGAGACAAAGTTACAGATATGACGAACAATGAAGACTAAAAAAAAAAAACGATGTTCCTAGGCGAGGACACTGTAAAATAAGGAATCCAATGGAAATAGTGTGCATAGCGATCCACCTTGCGAGGAAATGAGAGGCAAATAGAACAGTCACTCCACAGCTTCAGCAACCAAGGAATTGAACGCTGCAATGACGCAACCCTATAAACTTATAACTCAAAAAAATCCTCTCCGATTCGACAAAAAGAAAAACTGACATTTCTCAGTCTCAAAACCCACCCCTCTGTTTTCCTAAATATATGAAGTCAAAGGACAGAAATATCCTAGGCGATGGTTGCTGTCGCTTCATTCATTCGATGATGCTATCAAAGCAAGGTGTCGCTGAAAGCTTTACATCCACTGCCTTGAGAGTCTTTGAGTAGAAAAGAACTCTTTACCTCCTAGGGAACAGTGAGAAAATCAATTGCCGCATCTTTTGGCAGCAATATTGTCTAAGCATTGTACAAATACTTACATGAGCTTCACTCTTGGTGATACATAATCCTCTGTCCATCTATCTCCATGTACCATCATCATCAGGTACATGTAGTTTCAGGCCAGAGAAAAAACTACAGGATGTGCACGACACCCAATCCAATTGTGTTTGTGCTTCTAATCTATCTATGAGCTATAAAAGAATTGGCCAAAGACCTCCCAACCTAAAATTTGCTCGGTTTCTGCACTGTCTTTCTTCTTGCCTGAATGCACTAAAACACACATAGTCAGGGTTACAATGCAAAAAGAAGAGAAGCGGTCTCTTGTGCACCTTCTGGTGGCAGTTAGAGCAACTGCACCGCAGCAATCATGGGAATCTTCTCTCTCAGCTTCTGCGTCACGGCCACTCGAACAGTCATCACCGAAGCGGCTGGCCCTCCCAACCTCACCTTCACCACAGGTCCATCTATCTTCTCCAACTCCAGCTCTCCTCCTCCAGTCCCGACCAAATAAGGCCTAATCTCCGAAAGCACAGCCTCCACATTCTCCTCCGTCAACGCTAACCCTGTCTCTTCGTCCATGATCTGTTCCACGGCAACGATTTCCGGAATCCTCTCGATAAGGCGTCGCTCAATCCCCATCCGCATGGTCATCGTGGAGCTAGGGCATGACCCGCATGCGCCCTGTAGCTTCAACTTCACCACTAAACCATCGATTTCATGCAACGCCACGTTGCCTCCATCCGAGATAAGGTATGGCCGCACCTCGTCTAATACCAATTCTACATTATCCTCCGTCAATTCCAAACCCTCGGTCAACACATCTTCCGTGGCTACGGCTTCTACTCTGTTCCTGTGCTTCCTTCCCCCTTGCACCGACATACCAACTGGCCGAGAATTGAAGCTCCCAAACAAATTTGGCATGCGTAACCCCAACCTGAGCACTCTGGAATCCACAGCCATTAACCTTTGTCTGCAAATCATAGGTGCCTCTTGATGGTATGAGCATGATGGTGCGGTGCCGTGTGTTGTTGATCCTCCTGTTCCGAGTACTGTTGCCGAGTGCGCTTGCATCATGGCTGATGCCATCGCGAAACAAACTTCCAAATTCTTCCACCACTTGCTGCAATTATGCAATCCTCGCACGAAAGGCAAGGGTTTGAAAGCTTGAGAAGAAGAAGAATCGCAAAGAGAATGAAATCGGCGAAGAGATTGGGGTTGAAGCGTGGGACCAATGTTCTCGCGGTTGCCTGCACTCCACCTGCAAAAGACTCGCCACGCTGGACTCCGGATAAAACCAGCTTAGCCTTTGGTAAAAGGTCTCTGGGCCAAGGGGGTTTTCATACCGTAGAGGGCTCTCCATTTCGTCTTTACATGTACAGGAATGCCGTATCCACGTGGGATAAAAGTGGTCTTAGCGAATGTGAGTATGACACGTGGCAAATATGAGGGAGAATAATGATTTTTGTTGGAATAGAGAGTCCTCTACAATTTTTAGGTTCTAAAGATGCGTTTTTTTTTAGAATTGTCACAAATGAGAAGTTCAGTGGCTCCATCCAAGGATCACATCCATGCGGTTGGATGTTCTTTTTTGAATTGAATGATTTTTCTCATATATAAATTAGAAATGCATTAAAGATGTGATACAACATGGTCATAACATTCATATGGCAACCACTCTAATCATCTTACAATCACCCGGTGGCAATTGGAGAGGGTGTCACATGACATGTGATGTTTCATGACAACTCATGAAGAGTGCTCTAGTTAATTATGAATATAATTGATTTTGATGTCACACTAAATTAGACATTTAGTGTAGTGGCTTCATAGATTGCTCATAAACAAAAGCCTCCTTCTTTTGATGAGAGACTTGGTTTAGTTGGCTACAATCACAAATACCATACAGTTATGAGAATTTGCATACACTGTATGTTCTTTAAGTGACAGATTTGTCAAAATGTCATGTGAGAGGTCGCCTTATGAGGCATAAAAGATAACTATTTCATGAGGTTTTGTGATCAAGCCTTTGGACTTAACCAAAACGATTTCAATAGCTATGTGTGAGAAAAGTATCATAATGCTTTACCAATTGTTGAATGATCTTGATTACCTATTCCATAGCACATGAATAGTGGACACTAGAAAAAACATATGCTACAAATTATATAATACATGGGTCGTTGTTCCAAAGCAGTTGACCATCAATAGCAACATATTGAGCAGGTTGTGTGGGGATGACCCAAGACATTATTTTATGTGCACATGTGTGATGGGTCACGAGACATGGGCCCAAAATAGTATGTTACACAGCAGTGCCCGGGAAGGTTTTGGGCATAGTCACGGCTGATTTTTCACAAAGTTTTAGCCGGTCCACTTCCAAAAACCTTGAATTGAAAGGCAAAAAAAATTGCAACCCGTCCCAAAACCGGTAATTTCTAAACCAACCCGTCCATGGAAAGGTTAAAGAAAAAACAACCCGTCTCAAAACCGGTTTGAAAATGAAAATACCCGTCCCGCAAGAGGTATAAATAAGTCTCTTACAATGTTGGTAAAAAACTAGAAGAAAAAAAACAAAAAACCGAAAGATGTTGACATGTGACTGGTTGCACTTGGAAACAATAGGATCTTGACAAATTATGCCTTCAATGCTCGTCAATTATCTGTCTTTTGCTGCCGATTCTCATCTTTCCAATACACCCCATTCTAAATTTTGTGGTTGATGAATTAATGTATGTAGGTGAATCAAGCACTTCAAGATTGATGTTTTGATTGGGTATTAGTGGTTTGACTGCATTATGCTTATATTCACATGTCATATATGACATAATGCAATTGATAATTGTACCATTTCTTTTTTTGGGAAAAAAATTATCAAAAAAATTGTTATTTTTAGAACCCGTCCGCTGGAAATGTGTTTTTTTTTTATGTCCAAGGACCTTGTGAAGAATCACCACTGGGCATAGTCGCTCAAGATCCTAGTGATTCTAAATCCAACTGGTTACATGTTGACATCTTCCAGTTTTGCTTTATTCATTTGAGGTATATTCTATAGAATCCTCTAAATGATCAGTAATTCTCCATAAGTCTCAAACTCAACCAGTTTATCTGTAACTAGCTGCCACTTCTTCCTGGACAGTGTTACAGAGACTTTAATCCTCACCAATCGGTCTGTGCAAATCTTAGGCATCTGAAACTTGTGCTCACATCCTCTTAAATCCTTTGCCCCCTACCCACCCTTTCCTACTAAAACCTGGGTGGCTTTTTCTTTTTTAGTCTCAGTGCCAATTGGTGAGGATTGCAGTCTGATGTGTGCGAAGTGGCTCTTCAGTCGTCATTGCTCCACCGGGAGCTGACATATCAATCTGCCTATCTATTCACAATGAGATTAGACTATGTCCATTGTGCACAAAATAGCACAAAAAATATTAACCGTTCTAAGCTCAATAATGAAAGAAACTGGGAGAGCCCATGTGATCGTTTAAAGAGTACGAGAATCTTCGCTTTAAACTCTTTGATTTTATTTTTTCTGCTGAAATTTGGAATGACAATCATAGTGGTTCACAATTGCTAGTTGGAAATGAGACAATTCCCAAGCCAATCCAATGGTCAGAAATGTCAAGTGTTAGAAGTGCCCACGTTATGGTAACGTACCTTATATTTGAGAGGTAATGGCTAGGCAAGTGCATCAACTTTCTATATTCAAATAGCTACACCTGAGTTAAGAGCTTCAATTTCAGAATCACCACTATTTGAAAAATCAACGGACTGGGACATTGATCTTCATGAAATGAAGAATGATCTTAAATCTGACAACATAACCAACCCAAGGAGAAAAGTATGAGATACAGAAGAGGAAGGGGCCATGCAGAGAACAGTGGGAAACACCAGAGAGTCTAATGCACTGAGCAAAACCAGACAGGATTTACAACTTCACAAAGGATTCAAGCTCTGGATCAATACCTGCTTTGAAAATTACTACTACTGTAAAACCACATGTTGGCCACTAAAGGTCTAGAAAGAAGACACAAAATAGAAGAGTAGATACATCAAAAAATAGCAACATTGACTTGCAGATGGCGGAGATCTAATCAGGTGCAACACATTAGCAGATCTATACTTCACATTTAATCCAAACCACCACAGAAGTACTGTAAAATCTCTAGCGTGAATAAATGGAAAAGGAAGAATCTCAATATCTTACCAACTTCTCGAAGAGCCCCTACTGTCATGTAAAGACAAATTTTAAACTTTTTGGCATGCTTTCCGTCATTAGAAAAGATCTGTTCATATTCGGACCTCGGTGCCTCCATAACTTGACATTACCACAATGAGCATTAATTTTCTGACAAATTTCTGAACGTCTGATATGCATCCATCGACTTGCGTCCATATATAATCACAAAGTAACAACATGACGTAAACACGACAACATGAAACTGCACAACAACCCATACCATGGAAAAAATTGTGGCGTTGAGACAAATCCAAAGGCCAACTCCCACAATATAGAGAAAGGGTGTGTATCCTGGCAAAAGTTTCGTACCTTCACTATGTCTGTAAAAAAAGTTATAGGTAGTAGTATTGACAATTGTCAACCTGGTGATTCTTCTTGCAAATCCCATACAAAAGATTGCAATTCCTGTTGCAGACTTCATCAATTTATTTGGGAAAAATCCAAAGGTTAAAGACAACGCAGAAATATACGTTTTTCCTACGATCCTTCGCAAGCTTCACTTGGAAGAAATTGTGAATATCTGCGCCTAAACTCTACTACCTATTAGTCACCAATTCGGCAACAAAAGAAGAACTAAGGCCACCCTCTCTCCTCACCATCATCTTCCCTGGCTCTACTAAAATCAGACCAGCACTAATTTGCTGGAGTATGGAGGTGTCGTTTCTACACAAGTAACCAGAATGGTACATGACACATATTTCTGTGCCATCGCACAATGGACACCATGCTCTAACCTGATAAAATTTAGAGCAACTGCACCGCAGCAATCATGGGAATCTTCTCTCTCAGCTTCTGCGTCACGGCCACTCGAACAGTCATCACCGAAGCGGCTGGCCCTCCCAACCTCACCTTCACCACAGGTCCATCTATCTTCTCCAACTCCAGCTCTCCTCCTCCAGTCCCGACCAAATAAGGCCTAATCTCCGAAAGCACAGCCTCCACATTCTCCTCCGTCAACGCTAACCCTGTCTCTTCGTCCATGATCTGTTCCACGGCAACGATTTCCGGAATCCTCTCGATAAGGCGTCGCTCAATCCCCATCCGCATGGTCATCGTGGAGCTAGGGCATGACCCGCATGCGCCCTGTAGCTTCAACTTCACCACTAAACCATCGATTTCATGCAACGCCACGTTGCCTCCATCCGAGATAAGGTATGGCCGCACCTCGTCTAATACCAATTCTACGTTATCCTCCGTCAATTCCAAACCCTCGGTCAACACATCTTCCGTGGCTACGGCTTCTACTCTGTTCCTGTGCTTCCTTCCCCCTTGCACCAACTTACCAATCGGCCGAGCATTGAAGCTCAAATTAAAACTCTGTCTCCGTAACCCTACCTTGCTTGCCCTAAGATTCACAGAAGATCTACATGAGCAGATGCAAGATGGTAGCTCTTGATATGAGCATGACGGTGTAGAAGGGCCATGCGTTGATCCTGTTCCTAATACTCTCATCGTGTGTGGTTGCATCATCACCAATGCCATCATCTCTCTCTCTCTCTCTCTCAACCAAAGGACAATCCCTCAAATTAAGCCCAATTGCTTGTCAATACCAACACGGCAAAGCTTGCTGAAGAAAACAGACCAAATGAGTTTGAATCTTGATGAAGTTGTGCTGAAGGAGGAGATATTTGATTGCGAAGAGTTCAAGGAATCGAAGGAGACAAAGAAATGATGTCAAGCCGACGAAGAGGCGGAGGAATTTGGTGTCGAAAGTGCAGGCCCGTGGGAAGCTTCGTGGGCGGTGGGGTTACAAACCCTCGCCCCAGCCCTGCACCCGGTTGCCACATACCGTTTATTAGCCTTTAAATGGTCTACAGAAGGGGCTAAATGTAATACCGAGGGGATTTTCCATGGCGCACTGTATATACATTCTAAACTCCGTAATACCACGCTTGTGGCAATCAAAGTGCACGCGATATTAAGGACTGATGTAGTGTTAACATGGACGCATGATGAAAGAGGGTTAGAGTAGCATATGATATTATGGAATAACATAAAATGAATATTACAATAATAACATTAATTACATTGATGAAATGTGATGCGTGTAAGTATATGATTTGAATACTTTGGTGGTTTACTTAATGTTAAAACCTATGATATATGGGAGAGAAATGTGACATTTTTTCCCCTAGGGTTTGGGATATAAGAGAGAGAGTGACGTTAATTGAGGAAGAATGTGATTCTAATCGCAATGTTATCGAACCCTAACCGACCTTGGAGATCGGAAGAAGGTGAGGAGAAGGCTCGATGGTTGAAGTTGATCGCACTGTGCACATGGGGGAAATGGGGCGCCAGCCTCCGCGTGGCACAAGCCAGGTGGCCCCCCGCGGTTGGCCAGCAAGGGGGGGGGGGCGGCCAGGCCCACCTTAGGCAGCTGACGCGCCAAGCTGGGCGGTCCCGCCCACGTCCACCGCCGCCCAGCCCTCCGCCACCTACCCCCCCCGCGCCAGGAAACTTCCTAGGCTGCGGAATGAAAAAAAAATTTACAGATATTTTATCAAAAATAATACAGCTAAGGGCGGTTACTTTTTGGTCCGCCCAAAGCTTAAATGGGTGAGGGAGGCCCAGCTCCTCACTCATATTTCATCGTTTTCAAATACAAATCAATATGGCCACGATGGAGGATGATATGATTTTAGTTTTTTTTGCCTTCATGGTGATATTTCTGACATTTCCAATTCGTAGAGCCCATGTGCAACCAACATTAGAATTGTTGGATGGAAGTGTAGGGGCTAGGTATTTTTCTTTAGTTGTTGTTTATTCGTGGATGCGACGTTTCCCGCAAAGATTGTGGTGGGTAGAACCGAAACAAAATATTCATTATGATGTTATTGAGGGACATTTGACAATCTTCTCTTCTTCACAGGTTGTCCCCGGACTCCAGGCAAGTTTGCGGCTCTAGTTCGAGGAGAATCCGGTTCCTCCTCTCGACCCTCTTGTGTTGCCTCTTCATCTTAAAATGGAACTTATTTTTCTACACCCACATGTTCGTCATTGTCCATCCCACCGGGCACACCATCCGCCTTAGCGGTGCCAGAGAGTACCTCATCGATGGTGTTAAACCAAATCCACTGAGATCCTGCATTGTCACCCGTGACATTGTAGAGTTTTTTTCCTTGTGATAGTGCCGCTTGAGCTTGTCCCATTTGTCCCTAATTTGACTCCAAGTCCTCTTTGCCTCGTTAGGATGCTCCCTCGAAATTTGCTCCCTAATCCTCTCCCAATTTTGTTGCTTAAACACAGTTGTGCCAAAGCTCTCAATCTTCTCCTTCATTAATTCTATGAGAAATTTGGTGGCACCATGGGTCCACTCCCTAGCCGGAAGAGATGAAGAACCTAAACCTGAAATTTCGTCATTGGTAGGAAGAGATGGAGTCCCCAAAATTGGAGGGGATGCAAGTACTATTTTCCCCAAATAATCCATGCCTTCCTTCATGATTAAAAAAAGAAAAAAAAATGCCCAACTTGGGGGTGACGTGGAAGAAAGAGAGCCCAAATGTGGGTGTGAATATGAGAGAAGAGAAGTGGGTGTGAATATGAGTGAAGAGGAAGTGAATAATGTGAGTGTTTAGTCTTCAAACTTGTGCTTAAATGTGTTTTGGGGAGGAGTAGAGAGGGGTGCTAAAGTTTCTTGTCTTGTTGGGCTCATAACTTAAGTTACTGACAAGTGGGGTAGGATTTTTGTTGGGACCTAGTGGCGGAGGGAGGCGAAGCCTGCAACCCCGGGGCTGGGGCGGAGGGGCTCTGTTCCGGCCGGATGAATCTCATCCGGCCCGCCAGGCGGAGCGGCGCACAAGCGCTCATGTGCGTGGCACCGATGTGCAAGCTCTAGAAATCTACGCCGAAGTTGTTCTGCAAACCCTCGGAATCTAGATCCAACACTAATCAACCTTGGAGCTCGACATCTTTCTTGATCTAGAAGTGTTCCAGTAGAGATACTCGTGTTCTCAAGCCCAACCGGTTACATGCTGACATCTCTCGAATTTTCTTTATTATCTTGAGACTCAAATGGACTGTTAGATTCTTGCAAATCTAAGTTCCCTCTTCGAAGCTCACAGCTCCCCGGATCACACAGCTTCGCGGGTCACACAGCTTCGGAACTCACACTTTTGAACTTCACAGCTTCGAAGCTGACAACTTTGAAACTCACAAATGGGTTGTTAGATTCCTGCAAGTGGAGTGACCTCCAAGGGCAGATCCGAGTTCACTTTTTAAAGCTCATAGCTTCCCGTATCTCACAACTTCAGAACTCACACTTCCGAAATTTCACGGCTTTGAAACTCACAAATGGGTTCTTAAGTTCAAATCTTCTAGATCTGCTCTGCAGCTCTTCCGGCCAAAAATGTTTACTTTGTAGAAAGATCTTTGCGCACAGAGTTACTCTGATCTCAACGACGCCCACTGAAAGCGATGCAGAGGAATACATGACGAACCACACTCGCAACAACGTGTGGGTTGCAATGAACATTGCAATGGAAGTCTACTTGGATACCTCAACATCTTCTGCCCATAACTATACGCACTCCTAATCATAGCATAGCAAATTATTACGCTCCCCACAGACACATTCATATTCACAGATAGCTTGAACATCACGTATTTCCTCCTCAACTACATCATAAACCCATCCTCCCAATACAATCACCCTAACAAATTCCTCATAACCTTGAATAACAAATACACTGAAAAACTTTCATCATGATATCACCATCCGCAAAGTTAAAGTTTACACAAACATCGTTGGAAACGACGAGGCTACGACGAGGCTGATAACTTGGCCAAACAATGGGTGGAACAACCCCGCTTGGACACCCCTTTCCACTTCATCGGCCATCTATCCCCCCAACCTCCACACAACATCATGGCTCACTTTGCAACCTCAAAAGCTACATAGATAAAGAGTATGTTAGTTTACTCATCTCCCATGCATAACATATGCTACTGTATATAGACAAATGGCTCACTAACACCAATATACACAGGAGCCCACCTATAGCTAAACCACCCTTCACACCCAGTCCAAGCCTCAAAGTACAAATGTTCGAATTCACTTATTGTAATAATAAGTTCCCTGCCAAAGCTAAACACCAAAAAACTACATAAATACGCCATTCTACACCTACTCCTATCCCAACTAGGGTGGACAATACTACCTCTCATTATAATCATAACACAAATATGAGGCACAATCCACAAGAACGACTACTAAACACCTCCAAGACCTACATATCCCCAACTCCAAAATCCATAAAAATATTGGAAAGTACCTAACACACACTATTCTAAACAAAAGGAAATTAGGAAAGCAACAAGCCCTAGTCCCACTCAACTAAACTACCCACTAATGCTAAAACTTTAAACTAACATAAAACACATAGACCTAACATTGACCACACAATCCACCTATGAAAATAGGCACTAAGCCACACTTGCCCCCATGCCCACGCATGCATGGGAAGGAGGTGGTGAATGGACATCGCAAGTCAATGTAAAAACATTCATATCACATTGATGGTTGTTGTAGTAAATATATATTTGCATGTAAAGGCACCCATGAGATTTGTTTAGAACCAATTGTTCAGTTACTTCAAGATGATCAATTAATGGAAAAAATGTAGTTGATGAGTTAGTGATTTTTTATGAAAGCATGTAACTCTACTACATGTTTTTGCGGATAGAGTGGCCCATATAGGACCTCTTAGACACTTAGGGGTCAGACCCCAAAAAGTTTATTTGCCTCCAATATTCCAATTCGATATTCCATAAGTTTAGTGTGTGGTTCACACTATGAAATAGTTTAAGTGGAGAGCTTAATGTTTTTCCTAATGGAAATTACATATCACGAAAACAATGACACTTTCATGAACGGACTATTCATTCAACAAAGTCATTATCTTTAATTTGGACAATGAATTGTAACAATTCCCCTTAGTCACTCTGTACAACCTAAGATACTTGGGGTTGGTCCCCACCCACTTGGAAATTGGAGATTACAACGACCTTGGTCTACTGTATGTGGAAATATAATGCTAGCAAGGTCACCCATCCTAGTAATATTCTTGGGGCGAGCATTTTTTATGTTTTGTGATATACATGTGCATTAAGAGATTGTTCATTCGCACAGAGATATAATGTATGGGACTTATCATTATATGTTGTATTTAAGTAAATCTAGAGATGTTTCCAAAATTTGGAGTTTTTGGTTGCTCCAATTCTATCATAGGATCCTATGATACATTTCTAATATACCTAATTTTTGTGGAAGATGTGTCTAGCCTTACCAATTACTTGAATTGGGTGTCTACTCTCAAAAGGGGGAAGTAGTTCTTTATTTCTATTCCTAGGTCCTGTGGACATAGGTCTAGGGTTGGAACGAACAGACACTTCATTCACGTCGATCCCTACCAGGGATCAAAGTTTCTTCTCTCTCTCTCTCTCTGTGTGTGTGTGTGTGGAAGATGTGTGAATCCTTACCAATTACTTGAATTGGATGCTATTAAAATATGGAAAAAATAAAATGTCTATTTTTTATGTTGAATATATATATATGTTGAATAGTGATAATACAATAAAAAATATTATCATAATATTATCATTATCAACTCCACATATTCTATCACAAGTTCTTACCATACAATTCTATCATAGGATCCTATGATACATATTATAATTATGAAGTTGTAGTATACATTTGGTGTCACATGAGATAAAGACTTAAGAGGAAATTTATGTTCATTGTGAAAGTTAATTTTGGACCCAAAAAAATGGTACTATCAAAATATATACATGAATTTAGTAACCCTACACATAACATACATAAATAACCCCTACATAATATATACTTCAAGGTAATAGTTGAAACCGACATAAGTCCGCAAAATCCGACCACTTGAGAACTTCCATGCAAAGCACAACTCATGCTAGATAGTGTAAATTTGATGCATTGAAGCCAAATTTGCCTAGCTGACACATGTTGTGCAATCTACCATTCACCAAATCCCCAACATATTCCAAAACCCTAAACCTCACCTACAATCCACTTCCTTCACAATGTGAACTTCAAGGCAACTCCCACAACAACACTACCTTTGACCGCACACAACAAAAGGAAACAACTTGGGCTATGCAAAATTAAAAGCCGTGCTCCCAAACCACGAGGGAGGATAACACTAGGGCGTGGCAAAGTCATGAACCTGAGTTTCATAGTTAATGCACGGGTAGATCACTCCATTGTCAAGTTGAACACCACGTGCGACCAAAAAAAATCTTCTTTTGGTAAGTTGCACCACCAAAATGGGTCAAAATTTTATCAAATTTTTTTCATGAGTAGATGTACACAGTACCTATGACATAGTCAAAAGTGGTAACTAAATTTGATGATTTGTTTTTTCTATAAAACATACCATTTCTAACTAGAATGACACAAAATTGAACTAAAACAATTACTAAAAAAAACAAAGATGACTAAAAATTTCAAAAAAATATACAAAAGATACTATCAATGGTTATGTATATGTAGAAAAAATATCATAAATTTTAAAATTATATATGGCATGTAATATAGGGGTAGCAAACTTTGTCCGCACGTGGTGTCAACTTGACAATGAAGTGACCTCCCCGTGAGTTAATGACACTTGGACATTATGTTACAGCCCTCATCCAAACTTCATCCCACACCCCACACCAAAAATTGGCATTCATTCATCCAAGTTCAAGTTCACCATATAATAATTATTTTGATCTTACATAAAATAAAACATATACAATTTTGATGCCCACATAGCATGGTGGGCATTAAGAAGATTCCCACGTTATCTACATAGCCTTTATTCCATCAATTCTCCCGGCGCATACTATTGGAAAAACCAACCTTTCATTCCGTCAATCGTCACGAGGCTTACTATTGAATCCCCCATATCCTTGGGACGTTGATGAGCTTGACGTGAAACCAGGACCCTCGTTTTCTTGTTTCAAGAGGTATGACCCCGGGTCAAAATCTCCTCCGAAATGTTGTCCTTGTCGAATAGTAGTATTGAGCATTGCATTTGGAGTAGTGTTTGGTGTATGTGTTGATTGTGGCCTTTGGGTTTCAAAGCCCCTGGGAGCACGGGTATATGGTGTTCTATTTGATGGTCCAATACCTCCAATGTTGTGTGTTGAAAGAGGATATTGGTGTCTTTCCGACATCACAGATTGTGTTGACAAATAAGTTGGAGTCCTAGACAACATCCCTTGATCCATTTGTTGGGCAAATGCAGTAGTTGTTTGTTGTTGGGGAAATCCAGCAACCGTTTGTTGTTGGGCATAGTGTTGTTGCTGTGGTTGCCATGTATTTGATGGATATGTCAAATTCTGAGTGGTCAATATCTGGTGAGGGGACCATTTGAAAGTTAGCATTAGGATCTTGGAGAACTGCCTAGAAAAAGCCAATGATTAGTATTCACACATGAAAATTATATAGCATCACCCACAAGGGGGGTATATGAGCTTGTCACTTACCTCATTTGCCAAGTGGCCATGCATATTCGCCTCAGAAGGTCTTTGAATTGCTTGTAGTGTTTGCCCTTGCATATTTGCTCCCGGCCTATGTAAAAGCATCAAAACCATATTAAAATGTCATGTCAACGCATCAATTCATTTGACAATGACTCCATGACTTGTCAAATTGTATTAGCATGTGTCCCATGCCACCTTCTCTAATTGGCAACTACACTAAATAGTCCTATTATTGTGGGCCACAGTAATTTTCTAGAACCCTCATAATGATAATTAATGTGAACCACATTCAATCTCCAGTAGAAAATTAATGTGGATGATTATTCTATATTGTACTACTTTTGTCCTATAATTAATGTAAAACGTGTTGGTTGGAAGTCTTGATGGAGACTTAGGGGAGGACCCGGGGTCTTAGATCCACGTTAATTCCACCTTCACTAGGAAATTGGTGTGGGCCACGCTAATTGTTTCCACACTAATAGCACTATTAAGTTTAGTGATTACAAGATACTTTACTTGAGTCAATGGTAAATAGAAATTGATGTATCTAGTGTATCAAGAAAGCTCCACTTTCATGAAGAGAGAGAGAGAGAGAGAGAGAGAGAGAGAGAGAGTACATTTGTGCCATTAGGCTCTGCACACTATTAATGCCATACATATTCACCACACTTTTTATCTTTTCTTTTGCTCTCTCTGCAAAACATGCAACAATGTTAGCTAAGTAGATGCATAAGATGTGGCCACTTGCATAAGGGAACTGGGGAAATAATTAGAGCAAAGTAGAGGGATTCAAATGATTACATACGAGCATTCCAATTACACTTAGGAGGGTTTCATGCAAATAAAATTACAAGTGTCCAAACACATATAACTAAGGTAGAAGAACATAGACACACACACTTTGAGCATTAGAGACCCTTGACATGTCCAAACCATTTCATAAAGAAAATCAAAAAATCAGTAGATACATAAGGAGGTCAATGATTTGAGTTCAAGAAACGTTGATACCGTGTGGTTTGGATCTGATTTACAGAAGACTGGATTTTTTTTGTTTACAATCTAAAGTGGTTACATGGCCCTTCTTTCCCCACCTGAGGAATACTATCTTCTAAAGTATTTGTTTTCAAATTCATAGCCAATCATTTTGGGGAAAAAAGACACATGTCAAAATCGAGTCACTGATAGAAGTGGGTGCCTCTACCTTATTCCAAATCACTAAGAACCTAACCATTTTTTTCGGAGAACAATGCTTTTATAACCCCTCTTGTAACTGACACCAAATTGACTTAGATTGTCATACGATGTTAAATAACCAACACTCTCAAATCTTGCACAATAAATACACATGGATTGTGAGAATGCTCGCCGCATTAACATCATATTCTCGTGTTAATTCTGGATCATCTACCTTATAAAACTTTAATGTCTTGAATATGAAATTGGAATAGGGCATGCTTTGATGCGTTGGGATCTCCTGTCAATTGCTAACGAGACGTTTTAAGTGCTCAAAAGTGATGGTTTTAGCACCATCTACCTCACTAATTAGCAGAAGACATAAACATATTGACGACATAAACATAAGGATTCGGGCCTTGTGTTCACTTACCGTCGTGATGGCGGTTCATATGCCCGCCAAGGGCTTGTGCTTTATCAAAGGGAAGATCACAGAATCGGCAGCGGAATTCTCTTTGATCTCTTGCACCTGCTGCCTTCTTTGTCTCTGTGAACAAATGTAAACAGAAGAGAAGGAAAAAGCGTTAGTGGATGCACAGTCTTGTTAACTCCTTGCTAAAAACTTGTACGAGGAGATACTAGATGTTTGAAAGGTAGAAGGCATAGGATCATAAGTAAGAATTGGAGCACTACCAACTGAGAAGAGAAAATAAAAATAAAGAAATAAATAGTCAGCTTGGATGATCACCGTTAATATGGTTCTTCATGTGTTTGCGATGCAGGTGCGATTTTTCAAATACTGCACCGCAGTATTCACATGGAAAATTTTCATTTTCCACTTTTTTCTTATCGTTCATGGCCAATGATGAGCCAAAACCTGCGATGCAACACACGAAACGATAAACAAGGACTCCGGAGTTGCAAAGTGGTTTCAACAGATTGCAGGGAGTTGAAATCACAACTTCAGGCAGTCGACGGTCAGACAAAAATTCATGGAATTCTCTATCTCCAAGAAAAATATAAGATATAGTCGAAGCATTGCCATGAATAGCCAAGACATACTAGAGAAGTTATGATAGTGGCTATCAAACTTCTCTGTGTTACATGACATGAAACACCTGTTGTAAATAATAGCAGATCAAGAAGGATCATGGGGATCATGTTTTGAACCTCATAAACTTGCTCAACTTCAACTCAGAGCACTTGAAAGGCATTTCACAGATCACATTGCACAAAGCAACTTCAATTATGAAGGTGAATGGTGCACCTTAAAAAGGTTTGTTGCTGTTTTGTGGTTGCATGAACGGAGAAAATGATTTGTTGTGCAGGAACTTGTGCAGTACTAATAACTTCCACAGTGAGCCACAGCAGCGATACAACACTCAAAATTCGACTGTGAAAACACTCACCTTAATTACGCACTTGTTTGTGCTCATCAACACTCAAGAATCAAATGTTTGAGTTAACAGCAAATTATATTCAGCATCTCAAGTTAAACTCAAAAAAATGACAAAATACTTCAAATCTTGTGTCCTTTATACACTCATAGGTAAAGATCCTAAATTTAGGTCATAGGAGAGCTTGAGTTGCTTTTACTTTTAATTAAGTGCTCATTTCCAACCACATCATTGCTTGATTTAGATTATAGTACTATTTTTTTAACTATATATACCCAATTGCAACTTTGGTAACATGGCCTAAAAATTTATTCTAAGTGCGGTTTACACCATGGGGTACACCCTTCATTACAAGTGTATGTCGTGTGTTTTACAATTTATAGTTTTTGGGTGCACCCAAAAACGATATACATACAGAGTTATAGATAATAGATAGCAAGAAGTCAATATACCACACAAAAATAAAGTAAAATATAGTACCATATTATATGTATAGAAGAAGAAGAAGAAGAAGAAGATTTTTTAATTGAAAATTTATTTATTTTAAATTGAAAATTTGCCTCCAATATTTGAAGGCCATGAATGAGTTTTTCTAAGAGATGACTTTCCACTCCTACCCATCATTGTGTCCACAATTATTTATGGGAACTGGATACAGACATCCACATCTTTTCAACAATAACTTGTTAGTCACTTCCCTGAAAACCAAAGCTCTACACCTCATTAGTACAACACTCGTTTATACGACACCCTCGAAATTACAACACATTTTTGCGCAACCAAACTTTTTAGTTGAAAACTCCCTCTTTTATACGACTACAACACTCGATAATACGACAATTAGAAACTCCATTTTTTCATATTAAAGAGGGAATTAATGCTAAAATTCCTTTCATCCATGCTATGTACATCTAGAATTCATCCATTTTTACTTGGGAACTACTTGAGAACTTCACTTATCATCAGGAATCGAATGATAATTGGGGTTACTAGTGTAGAATGGACTTGGTTAGGGTATCTAAAATCAAAAGGTGATTATGATTTTGGATAATGCATCTTCACATGTTGTTAGCTTTGCCAAAGTTGGTAAGTCTCATGGTTTTTCAACCTTGGAATTGAGCAACATGACTTTGGTATTCCTTCCTCCCAATGTTACAAGCATAGTTCAACCTTTGGATCAAGGTATAATAGCATCTTTCAAAATTCAATACAAGAAGAAACTTTTACTGTGGGTTTTGTCACAATATGTTGATGCTACATTGAAGGACTAAAAGAAGGTGGTGCCCAACATCAAACATGTTGTCTGATGTTGTGGAGATATGAAGTATGGAGTGAGTTGAATGCACATATAGTTAGGAATTGTTGGAGGATGGCGTGTATATTACCTGCAACATGGAATGTTGACTTTGCCCTAGTTGATGAAAGGGGGAAGAATAGAATGCAAGAAGAATCAGATGAACTTGGTGCTATGATTTCAAAGTTGCGATTGGGTGATGATGGGATGTCAATCGAGACTTACATTCAGATGGAAGGGGAAGAGATTACTGAGCTAGAATTGGGTACTAATGAGTTGGTGGATGTTGCTTTGAGAATCAATTATGCACAAGGCTTTGATCTTAATGTTGATCTGCACTCAATAGATGTGGATGATGTTGCTCCACCTACAGTATAGCGTAGTGATGCTAAACGTCATGCATCATTGTTGTCTGATTTCTTTACGTTTTGTTGTTAATGAAATTATTAGTTTTCAAAAGCTAGTAGGGAATTTAGATAAGATGATAGTTGCTAACTTAAGTAGGCAACACCAAAGATCTTTGAACTCTTATTTCAAGAGTTCTTGAGAGTATTTGTATTTGTTTGGAGTTATGAGTTATTATTTCATACAATCTATATTGCTTAAACTTGTTGTATATGTTTTTAAGCTCATATTGCTTATGTTTTGGTATTCCCTTGATAGTACGACAATTTTATGCCATTTGTCATATTAACGAGAAGACGACACCTCGATAATACAACATTTTTTGCGTTTCCCAAACGTGTCATACTAAAGAGGGAGAACAGTATTCTGAACACCACAATGCAGAGTAAATCCACAATTGTGAAAGGCGCATCACCTTCATCTTGAATACTCTAGGACGCTTCCAAAATGGAGTGTTGAGCACTTGTAGCATAACAATATGACAACCCCAGGCTACATGAATTCCTTGTCCAAAAGAAGGTGCACATCATAAACATGCTAACCTTCTTCAGGACAATGAATCTTTGCAGGAGCACAATTAGATTGAGAGTTTCTTCATTACAATCTGTAGTTAAGAAATAACTTAAGGGAGCTAAGAATTCTTCCAATGATACCCTACACGACCTTTTCAGAAATTGCTACTGTATTCATGTCCACATAGCAATGAGCTTTACCTCGTTAATTACTTCCTTAATGGTTTCAGTCATTTGCAGATTGACTTAGTATTTGTGGCGTCCACAGCGAACAGTGAGGATTCCATATTCTGAGTTGTACATAATCCTTGTAACAACTTCTCACTTCAGAGTGTAGCAACACTATGAGTAGAACAGAATGGTTGTAGATGGCCATTTGTACATATGAAAAACTGAGAACTAAATCCAGGTCCATTAGGAGCACCATCATGCCGAGTAGAAGTGTCAATCAAAGTTCAACTCCAGAGACAACAATACAATCCCATGGCATCGTGTCTGAACCGACATTAGTAAGACAACGAGAGGATTGATGGATCAAGATATTTGTCAAGCTGCAGGGAGACTGTTTTTCCAAGACACACACGTACCAGAAACGGTGAACCTAGTAAACCATCAATCTGACCCGATATTTGAGAAACCATGCGATCTCTCCACACACCACATTCATAACCCTAGAACCATTAAATGAAAGAGCAATAAGTCGAACTAGGGTGTAATAAGTTGAACTTGGGTATCGGATTATTATCACCAACACAGCTATATCATGGCACCCATGAACGAAAACAGAGTGTTCAAACTCCGAAGGGATTTATGTAAGGCCTAACATAATTCTTCACTGACGATTTAAAATAGAATTCCAAAAACATGGGATTAAATCTTGTGAGAGGCAACAATATCGCGGCATTGGAAGAATCACCAGCGAGCTCCAAGGAGATGTCATCCTCAAGCAAATTGTCGGGGTAGACCTTGTAATCATGAACTGGATATTCTTAATACCATATCCAAGACATCCATATATCATAAACAGTACACCTTTCTGAAACATTAATCTACACCAATACTTAAAAAATCGTGGAACTCTTCATACGCCACATTCATAACCCTAGAAACCATGAAAGGAGTAGCAATAGGTAAAACTAGAGTATTGGATTATTAACATTGCCACATCTACATAATTGCACCACATAAAAACAAAAAGCGTGTGACAAAAACAGAGTGTTCCAATTCCGCAGGAAAATATGTAAGACCTCGCATAATTCTTTACTTATGACCTAAAAAATTTCCAAGACAAGGGCTTAGATCTTGTTGAAGGCAACAATATCGCAGCTCTGGATGTAGTCACTAGCAGGCTCCACGGAGAGGTAATCCTCGATCAAGTTGTCGGGGGACACCTTGTCATCCTCGATGGTCATCATGATCTGGAGCTTCTTGATACCATATCCAACTGCCACAAGCTTGGACGCTCCCCAGAAGAGTCCGTCCATCTGGACGGCACGCACACATTCTTCAAGCTTCTTCATATCGGTCTCATCGTCCCATGGCTTCACGTCCAGAAGCACAGATGACTTTCCAATGACAGCCTTCTTTCCGGAAGCCTTCTTCGCGGCCTCCCTGGCGGCAGACGCGGCCTTCTCCTCCTCAGTCTCCTCACCGAAGAGATCTAGGTCATCGTCATCCTCGTCCTCTGCAACAGGGGCGGCAGCAGCCGGTGCATCACGGCTCTGCACGGCCGCGCTTCCAATCGACACTCCGACTCCCTCACCGGGGAACCTGGCGCCAAGAATCTTGCTCACCTCCTTGTACCAGCGGGCGACATTGGCATGCTCGCTTCCCGGAGCTCCCGTTAGGGCACCGTAAACGGCAAGGTCGTCCTTGGAGGGTTCCGCCCCGGAGATGAACTTCTGTCCGGCCAGAAGCTCATCTACCTTCTTCAAACCCTCCTTGGTGCACACGTTCAGCGAACTGGCGGCCATAGCGAGCAATCCACTCGACATCCACTAGCGCTGCGGAGGATAATAGAAGAGGCGACAGTACAGAAGAGAAAATGCAAAGAGGAGAAAGCAAGGTCTGCGGCGGCGGCTCTCCCTCTAATAAGCTTAAGAAAGGTGTGTTGCTACCTTGTTGCTGTGCTCTCTCTCTCTCTCTCTTCTCTCCCCTTGCCCTTTGCTTGTTGGCATATTCCAGGTCCCCTCAGTCACGTCCCCAACCATGTCCGCAACCTCTCGTTTCCGGGTCCCCAATGGTGCAAACCCTTGCTTGGACCATTGGGGACCTCGTTTGAGTCCGGCTCCCAATGGGATCCGACTCTTTCCAATGTCCTTAACCCTTAAGGGCCTCTATGAGTAGGTTCTGTCTAGGCCTCAACATTCACAAAAATCGTGTACCCTAGGGCGATGTCCGATTCAACACTTTGAGTGTCGAAATACGATTTCCGTGTTGCATTCAACAAGGCAAGTTTACATTTCCCCTTCTCTCTTCCCTTCTCTTCTCCTCTCTATATATTTTGTCGAACTTTTCTCCGCAAATTACACAAGGAAAACTTCCTTCACAATAATATAGCTATATTTTGTCAACCCATATAAATCCCTACAAAATTTTAACTACATTCTTACTTTATTTTAGCTAATCCTGTCAAAAATATCATATTTTATATAAATTCATTCATTGAGTGAAAAAGATGTCCATATGCAATTCCACGTATCCTATAAGAAAAACTCACGGGAGGACACAAATCTTTGTTTACTGGGTAATCCATTAACCAAAAATGCCAGCTTGTGAAAAATTCATCACCTATACATAATTCTCCATGGCCTTGAGTTGTGGTCCTCAAACATGGGCTCCCAACTCTTGAACCCTTGTCCCCGAATATTTCTCTGGACCTCATTCCACGTTCCATTGTCCTTAAACCCTTTGTCCCCAAACGCTCCTTTGGACTTCATTTTTCAGTATGTGGATCACAAAACCCTCATTTTGAAAACTCTTGGGGGCCTCATTTTGCACCCCCAGGTCCCAGTGTCTCACTGGCCCTGGGGCCTTGCTAGCTTCTCCTCCAACCTTCGAGTTTAGTTACACAAGTCATGTCTGCAAACTTAACTTTGAGTGGGCAAAGGGTGCAATGTCAATTGTACTTCACATCTACATCAATTATCAAAGTGCACATGCTGAAAATTTCAGCATGGTGAACATCCCAAAAAGATCAAGACAAGATCGCATCAAATGGTTCGCCAATATTTGTGTCAACACCGTGCGGTGGTGCATAATGGCAAATAGACACTTATTCAGGTATAGAACATTTCAAATCCTCTAACTGATAGACTTGAGCTCCTATGAATACTGTATCTTGATTCCAATTCTCATTGCGGCATTTACTTAGTCAAAACAATTCATATCGATGTCTTGGTTGCCAAGTAATTCGCCTACTATACATGTCATTTGAATACCACGACAAAATGGATTTCTAGGTACCAGGGCGGGTTTTGTCTTTTGGATATATAAGATCATTCCAATTCGTAGTCTCCACATGGAAGGTTTGCTTCACCCACTTCGCATATTTGGTAGATATTTTGCATTTGCTAGTGATGAAAAATCATTAACCTTCGGGCAGATGATTAGCTGCTGAAATTGTAGTTCTATTCCGGAGAGCATACATATGAAGTTGTTTTAGTGTCCCTGGCCAATTCCATAGAGGATGGAAGTCGAAAATGAAACCACAGGTATATTATACCCTATCAATGTTTTCCAGTAGTATATCAAGCTACTACTAGTCCCGGGTTTTGACCAGAGCACCTAACCCCACAAGTAAGAATTGGAACAGACAAGGGCATCAAGAGAGTGATATTAGGGTTTTAAGGCGACATACATGTGAATTTCACAAGAATCAAATTCCATTACGTCAAATAATAGCAACACCATATGGGAAAAAGTGAAAAGAGAGCTATTAAAAGTTCCGTTGCATTGCATCAACCCTTGGCAGAAACACTGTGCACCCAGTGCTTGAGATGTAAATTTCCTATCCAATAAAACTGCTACATTGAGTCTAGGCAGCAGCAACAGCAATACGTCCTGCAACCTGATCCAAATCACGCTGGCCGTTGGAGGTGATGCGCCTTCCTCTGATTGACAAAAACCAACTATTGTTAAATACTGCAGAAAACTATTTCAGTCACAAAAATTACAGAAACATCTGTCAGATTTCAAATACAACTGCCGACAAAAACTTAGAAGTGCTTTACATTTTCTTGAGCAAAGTGCCTTACTTCAGTGATTAAGTTAGACCAGTAGCACTAGAACGACACCAACTAATTAAGAGTCTCCTCAAATGCATTATTGTGCTCCCTGAAGGAGCTCGGGAATACAACAGGGGAATAGTGACTCGACTCAAAACACCCAACTAGAATTCCTTAACCTCCGGAATTCATGAGCCAGATAACCAGACAGTCGGTAACATGAGCCCAGAGAGGATCATCAGCTTACCCCTTAGTGTCCTTCTCAACAATGTCGAGATGCTCGAGCTGCTTGAGGCAATGCCTGGCAATTGACCCACTGCTCTTGGCAAAATGCGACGGCCTCACGCCGTTGCTCTTGCGGCCACCATACATCTTTTTGAAGGCACCCACTCCAATTCCTTGCCTAAGGTAAATTTTCCTTGCCATAGACGCTTCAAACCAAAAAAACATGGTTTACCTTAGCTTAGAAACAAATAAGTTTGTAACTAGTGCCATGTATGCTCTCAAAATCAAATAGCAATACCATGCGGGCGGAGGTTGAGTATACCCTAACCGGAAACCCTAAATACCAAAACCTTGCAAATCCACTACTCTCGTTCGCCAATAAATAACCAACACTGAGAACAACATTGCAAACGAATATACATATCTAAAACCATCGCAAAGCGAGTGACGAAAATTTACAAGGGGCCCTCCTCTTTTATACACGTACCAGCTCTGATGTAGTACCAGTCAGCATCATAAGGGGCGAGTTCTTTGAATGTTGCGGTCTTGACAAGATCGGCCCAGACTGGAACCTCGATCTGTAAAAGAGAAAGTACTTGGTTTACTTGACATATCAACCGAGAATTAACTTGCTACACCTTTCAAAACGAAACCCTATCCTAGATAACCTTACAATTATATAACCTAGCTAGCAGGGGAAATATATGTTGCAAATCCGCTGAGAGTTGACTCGCACTTCTGAGCCTTCTCTATGCTAAAGAGACACATTACTCAATGTGCCGCAAACCTAAAAACTTCACAAAGCAACAATGAGACACAGCAGAGTTTCAACTGCATACCTTTCCAGAGCGCTTCAAGTGAGCAGCGTAGGAGCGCACAAACTCGTGTGAAGGCACATCCTTCACCGTCTTCGCCATGTTGGTCGTCGACAAGCGCAGTGCTGCGCGGGGGCTGCAACAGACGGAAAGGAGGTCTTCGGAGACAACTAGGGCCTTTACACCGTCCCCCAAACCCTAACTCTCCCCGGCGCCTGGACGGCTAGATGTGCATCTCACTGGCTCATCCGACGGCTGCGAGCCTTCTAACCTTCATAATTGGGTTAATCACTGGCCCTGGGGAGTATGTCCGGTAATCCGAGGGTTAACTTATAACTTATCACCCAAGCCTTGGGGATTCCATTAACACTATTAAGGTTATTAAGGGTGGGTTTACATTAGGGTCCGGGTCCAAGAAATTTAGGGTCCATAAACATCCCCTTCATAGACTTCACTTTGGAGTTCAAACATGGTTTAAGAGACTGGTTCTTGAGCTAGGAGCATTTTATTTTTTAAGTAGGGATCACCAAGGATTTGGTGGGAAAGTGATGCCACATTAGCACATCGTTTTTTCACGCTTTGGACTTGAATCCTAATGTAGATTTCTCATGTTCAAATTTATACTCTTGGTTAATTAGATTACTTGATGTTAGAGATCCACTCATTTTAGTCTGGTGTAAACCCACCCTAAGTGGACATAACAAGGTTTTTCTTTTTCTTTTTCTTTTTCTTTTGGGGGGGGGGGGGATTATGTTAGTCAATTGCAGTCTCATGAATGGTTCAATTCACATCTCACTCACTCACTCTTCCAACAACGAATAACACTCTAACCTTCATGGTTGGGTTAATCACTAGCCTTATTACAATGTAGTAAAATCATTCCAAAGGTTTTGTTTTCCACAACAATATCTTAAGTGCGGATAGCCCTCTCCTTCAATTTGGAAATAGCCTTAAATGGTTGCATTTTAGTGGACAACTCATTGTGTCACACTCACTCATTTGAAGGTTGCAAAGCTCTATAATTGGGTTAATCAACAGTCATGAAGAGTATATATTATATGATCTCAATGTTAACTTATAACTTGACACCCTGAAATTTTTCTTTTAACATTATATTGACTGGGGAGAGCAGGTTCTCGTGACTTCCTTGGAAATAAAAATTGTTGGTTGACTTTTAAGGTATGTTTGTTTTGCATCTCACTTGCTCATCCATAGCATTGTTAAGTGGGGAAAACTTTTTTTTTTCATTGGTTTGAATCTTAATTGGTTACACTTTATGGATGACTCAGTTGATGTCTCCCTCACTCATATGACAATTGTTAGCTTTCTAGCCTCCATATTCATTGACCCCCAAGAAGCATGTCAACCCCTCCCAAATTTAAATATTTAATTTGTCACCCACTAAATGCCTTCAGTCAACATTATATTAAGTGGGGAGAACATGTTGTATTTTCTTGGGAACAATCTTAGTTGTTACTTATTTAGGGACAACTCAATTTCTATCCCAGTCAATCATCAAACAATTGTGAACTCCCCAACCTCCCATCACATGTCATGAGGAGTATATTTGTTACCCAAACCCTTGGTTTCCATAACATTATGAAATGGGGAGAGTTCTTCTCTTTCCTTGGAAATAATATTAGTTGCTTGCACTTTTATGCGTTGCTCCATTTACATCTCATAATTGGGACATTCACTAGCCCTAGGGAGTACATCGATACTCCTAGGGTTAACTTGTAACTTCTCACCCCAAGGCTTTGATTTCCTTGACATGATTATGTGGACAACAAATGACCTCTTCCACTCGAATAAAAACAAAACAAAAAACAACAATTCATTATTTGCACTTTAGAATGAAGATGCATGATGCACAATCTTGATTCAATTTCAACCTATATATGAAGTGGATGAAGAGAAGAAGTAGGTTTTATTAGGTATAGAAAAATAGTTAGCTTGTGAAGTCGAGCAATCTTATACCCGATGATATCACTACATTTGATACAAAAAATCCGTGTGTTGTGATGTGCACCACGCTTCCAAAAAAAGCACGTGAATTCCATCGATGAATTTGAGTAGATGCAATTCCAAATTAATCATGGCACACCCATAATTCTCAAGAGTGATAAGTATTGTACATGATTGTAATTTGACACCCATATGCCAACAAAAATTACGATTATCTAATCGACACGTATATTGGATTTTATCAAACATTGTAGACATTTGGTAGATAAAATGAGGAGTTTATTTCTTTAAATATGGTGGTAACTTGTTGTAATAAGTCATCAGGCTATATCTAAACTATGGAGCATTTATGTTCTACATATTTGAAGAGAAATAAGAACAAGTCATAGATGTATAGTCAACATCGTAACAATTGAAAGAAGCTAGTTGATATTATGTTATAAAAGCTAAGGCTATCATAAGTTTAGCCTTGGATGAAAGTGGAGATGGACGGCATCATCATCTTGTGTAGATATAGTCGTCAACTATCTCAGAAGCAAGCATGAATGAAGAGCCTCTTCCCTCCATGTTATTGTTGGCGTCACTAAGGCATTGTGAATGGGCCTCATGTCGTTGCAGGTATGATGATGCATTTGGGTTGTCAATCCATCAAGGCCCATCCCAGGGCCTCAATGATCCTAAGTGGCGTGGGGGCAAGAGGAGGTGATTGTCACCGAGGCAAGGTGGGACAAACATTGATGGGGCCTCATGATGAGCCTAACCTCGCATTTCTAAAGCAAGTTGGCTAGGTAAGTGGTCAACATGGGTAGCTTCGTATGGGCTAGGTAGGTTTTTTTAGGTTGCTACATGTGTGGGCTTACTTATTAGGTAGTTAAGATATAATGATTTAGATTAGGTCAAGATTCAATCGACAGATGGACTTAGACATCACCTCGACATGGGAATTAACCTTGATGCATGTTGGAAAGCAGTGTGGGCACTTCCAACTTTACATAAAACAGTAAGGTAAGTGGGTCATAAATGAGCATTTCTCTCTTTGCATTCCCTTCTTGTAAGATATTTAGATGTGAGACATGTAATGAATGCAAGAAGATTAGCAAATTCAAACTATGCCCGTAGCCACTTTCCTCATAACTTGAGGAGCTCGTACGAATATATTAATCACAATCAAGAGGAAGATTTTCTAAGTTATTATATGATCATATTGAGAAATTGTGCCACTTTGAGAAGTAGAAAGGAGGTAGCTAGCAGAAGAGGAGGAGGAGGAGGAGGAGGAAGAAGATAGCACTTCAACAAAATACCCCAAAACCATCTAAAATCATTTAGTCCAATTTAAAAGCTCCTTAAAGCAATTTGCAATAAATCTGACTGTACGGATGTAAGATGTGTATAGTTAGGATAATTCACACAAATTTATAGCCATTCAAGTAGTCAAAATGAAAAATGTGTGTTGGCATTGACAAGAAATGGTGATTGCCCATACAAAAACGTCTACCTTGACCTTTAGAGATTAACACTTAGTAAAATTATGTGTTTCATTCTTGAATTGAAGGAAACATACACTCCCTCCCCCAAGCTCTTCCCAAGCTCTAACACAAGGGTGATGTATGACCTTCGATGAAGATGGGGCTCAATCCCTTACGAAAGTGAAGGGGTCAACCTTATGTACGGTGGCAATTATTAATAACAATTTGCCTTCCTATAAAATCATATATAATGGAATAATTTTTGAAAATAAGTATGTAGGCAATTCCATCACAACTAATAAAAAAAAGATGGTAGAGCACATCTATGATGGCGTTGTAGCTACAATGGCCGAACAAAGTCACATGTTGAGAGAAAAAATCATAAAATTATAAGGTAAGTGGGCTTAATTCGGTCACTTGTTTTGATTGGATATCCATATTTCAATGACATGTGATTGGGAAGGGTCCTAAGCGTGAACACCAAAAAAACATGTGCTATATATCAAATTGGACTATGTCTTCAAAGCTTGTAAACTAATACGGATTCAATATAAAATATAATCAAGGTCGGTGCACTTATTCCGGCTTGTGACCTATTGTGTATTCTTGAAGTCGAGTATAGAGTGGACACAAAACATGTGTATAGTTGGTGCCCACTGAATAAGTGGATGCACAACATGACTTATGTCCAAGAAGAAGAGAAACTTCGGTCTCCGTTAGGAGGCCGACGTGAATGAAGTGTTTGTTCGTTCCACCCCTAGACCTATGTCCACTGGACAAAGGAAGAGAGGTATAGAACTACTTCCCCCTTTCGAGAGTAGACACTATAGTCTGACTTATGTCCACACTTGGCTACTCCACCATGTAGCACACCACGCCACAAATAAGTAGTGGAGGCTTAACAAAAGTGTGGCTAAAGAATTCTCATATTTTACATGTTAATGAAGACTCGTGTCAATATGACATTGGAAACTATGTGCATGCTCAATATGTGTTACCCAACAAGAACTCAACAATGAACATGAATGGGGGGATGAAAACAATCATTAAATAAGAATGAATAATTTAATTATGGTCTGTAAAATACCAACATCAACTCAAAATTTATAAGAAATATGGTTGTCTATGCAAATTGTGACATATATGAATAATACACGCATGCCTTAAGTAACTTTTGCCCATGTTCTCACAATCACGAGGTGTTAAAGAACTTCATAATAGTTTAGTCAAGAAACAAAAACCATCCATGCAAATGGTGATGCATGTCGAAGGTAGTACAAGTAGATGCTCCTATGTGATCACAATACGTCAATGGGTCAAGCAACAACTAATATGTGTCTTAGGAGACCTTACACAATCCGAGTGATTTAAGGGGGGGGGGATATTTATTTAGGCAATGAAATACATGTATGATCATTTAAGAACTTAGAGAATCTTCCTTTTGACTAGGAATCGAATATTCATACGAGCTCCTCAAGTTGCAAGGAAGTAGCTATGGGCACAATATGAATTTCCTAGTCATCTTGCATTAATTGTTGTCTCACATCTAAATATCCTACAAGAGGAAGGGGGTGCAAAGAGAAACATGTCCGTTTAAGATTTGTTTACCTTACTATTTTATGTGAAGTTAGAAGTCCCCACATTGTTTGTCAACATGCATCAAGATCAATTTCATGCCAAGGTGAAGTCTAAGTCCATGTGATTTGAGTCTTGACCAACTAAGTCACTATGTCCTAGCTACCTAATCAATAAGCCCACACACATAGTAACCTTAAAAAAACCTACATAGCCTAGACCGAATTATCCACATTGGTCACATAACCTAGCCTACCTGCTTTAGACATGCGAGGTTAGGCTCATCATGAGGTATGTCATTGTCTGCCCCATCATGCCTTGATGACAAACACCTCCCCCCCCCCACACACACACACAACACCACACCACATAGGGTCATTGAGGCCCTTAGATGGGTCTTGGTAATTGACAGCCCATTGACAATGCCTTATTAACGCAGGGCTCTTCCCCTTTCTTGGGGGTGGACTCTATGTAAGGTTCACATATTGTATGTATGCATAGATATTTTGTAAGTTTCGTTGTGAGGGTTCAAGTTGGGGGGGGGGGGCATTGTGAAATCTTGAGGCATGAGCCTCCATGTTTCTTGTACTTGTGACCAGGGGCGGAGCCAAGATTTTGACCCATGGGGGGCTGACCTTAGAATATGGAAACATCCAACATATATTTCATTTTAAATTTTCAATAGGTGATCGAATTTGATTATTTATTGAGAGATATGAACTCATTGAGTTGACATCCCCATAATTTTTTTGATAATGTTGTTAATATCCAAAGCTTTGGCAATGGTCTTTTCGATATAGATGATCATCAGATTGACCATCCAATCATCGCCAATAGACATCGCCGATAGTAAGTAGATGCCAGACTTTCCTTCAATGCACTTGTAAAAAACATTGTGAAAAGGAATCGCTATTGTGGTTCTTTTGACCAGCCTGCTATGCAATCGCTAAATGAATGCAATTTTTTGTTTTTGTTTTACCAACTGGAATTTTAGGAATTTGGGGGTTTGTAATATACCATTGGAAAGGCCTTGAAAACACCTTTCCAACGTTGTATTACAAGTCCCAACTTTTTTAACATTATAGTCACAAAACATAAAGAAAAATTTGTAGTCGTTTGGCATAGTTTTCTACGACTGATGTCAGGGGGGCGGGGTAGAGAGCCCATGATTGAAATGTGCATAAAAGGTAGGGACCTCGTGAACAAATTATGCACGGAAGTTAGAGAGCTCCCAATGGAAGATATTTTTGTTGGTGTTGGAGACTATTTTGAGTACAAAACCCAATTTCTTTCAAACAAGTGACATCTATTTGTTACTTGTTCTTGAAGTGGCACCAAACACATACTACTCAAATATACATGTCCAATTAAGAAGTAACCATATTAGGCACGTCTTCCTTAAAACCAATCACAATACCATTCCAAACCCCTAAAGAAGCATGTGTAGAGCAAAGGTATCATATACAAGAATTCTCACATTTTCATTGGGGACATTGTAGTGGGTGTTAGGTTAGGGATTTATCAAATCATCCTCTCAGCCTGAATATATCTATAATGAAGGCATTGGTATTTTAATATCGAACCATTCATGAGTGCTTTGACCATCGATATAAGGCCACAAATACCCAACACGGGGTACATGAATATAGTATTTGGCTTGTGTGGACATGCTTGATGATCGCATTATTTTTTTCGAGGCAACATATTGCCATCATAACCTGCACATGTGAATCCAACCCATCTACACAATTAGTTTTAGTTTATGAAGTTCACTTATGATGGTTCCTTAGGCATGCTTTGGGAACATTTCAAATATGGCTTGCTTTGAGCAATTTATTTAATTAAATAAAATACAATTGCCAAGTACTCCAATGCGAATAGTAAATAAGAGATACATATATTTTGAGCCAAATAATATATGACACAAATGACGTTTGACATTAGTATGCTTAATAATACCTTCCCCTGGCTTACTAAATCACAAAACTATGTTTTCGAGTATCTCAATGTGCTACACTAAATGCCATAATGTAGATATATTGTCACTTTAAAAATTTATGTATGTTGGTGAATAGTATCACATTGGCAATTAGCGGACATGACATTTTGAGACCTCTAGGCATGTAGTGGAGGCCTTTGCAAATAGTATGCGTGACACTAAAAACTAGTATTTAGGTAATTCCGTACAATTTGGCCAATTCCAGACAAAACCGGTGCTTGACAACATCCTCCAAATCTGCTCAATATGGTGATTATTTTTGCAATTTTTGTGTTGTTCGTCATATGTGGCTTCCATTGGTTTTATGACCATATAGTTGTGTGTTTGCACTATCTTTTTGTTTGTTATCACATTATGTGTGATAATTTTGGACTCTCCAAAAGTAATTTTTTTACATAAATACTCATTAAAAAAACCATAACAATGTAATAAAATTTGGTTATTGTTCATACATACAGGCTAACACTTGAAAATTTGGGTGGAGTTATATTCCCAAAATTACTTAAGAAGCAATGTTCAGCTAGGTACTATTCATTGAAAATACTATTGTAACATAACAATTCACTAAAATTTACCAGCACTATTCATACTATTCATACCTGAACTTCACTAAAAGTTGTCACCAATTCTATTTGTGGTGCTCAATGCTACTTGTAAACCACATGTGTAGTGTCAACAACACCAAGTGTAAACCCAAAATTATGTGCCGGTTCTTGTAATCTTTCAAAGGCATTATCGATTTATAATGTTGCAAAAATTGTCACTTACTAGGTGATATTCGTGCAAATTTCAATCATCTATGACAATATTTTTATTATAGAAATGTTAGGATGCATAATATATCAAACTTTGTTTCAACAATTGGCCTTTGGAGGAACTAAAAGTAAGTTGGGATGAAAATACTTGTAAACTTATTCAAAAAATGTTATGAGAAAAATTATCGCAGTGACATGAAATATCATATGACACTAAGTACAATATATATAAAGTATTTACATTGACGATTTTTCCCTAGTATTTATGTAAGGGCCATGACCATGTACTTGTGAGGGCCCTTGATTCTCATCCAAAGACCTTATCAATGACATGGTCTGCCAAAATTTCCAACAAGCCTACCATTTGGAAGTGGGTCTAACGCAAATTTCCGGAAACATGAAACTTTACTCATAGTCTGAATCCATGTAGACTTGTCATCCACAATACTTTCTTTGGGCCCTCACAAGCCTTCACTTAGGCCCCTACCACATGGGGGGGAGGCAAGGCAGCCTGTCGGGCTAGGCTTAGGCCTACGGTGGGGGGTGGCACGTCAGCCGCTGCCCCTCACCGTCACCACACTGTGCCGGGAAACAGGGGGAGGCTGCGAAGGAGCTGGGAAGGTGCCTTCGGGAAAGCGGCAGTAGATTTTAAAAAAAATCAGAGAGCTCCTGCTGATGTGGCCCGGCAGTGAGCAGCTACCAGCCGGAACTGCCTGGTACAAAGGCAGTGCCGCTCCCCTGTGCCACCTGGGAGTGCCGGGTTGCTGCCAGCCGGTAGTGTGGTGGGTGGCAGGCAAGGTCGGCCAATGGCGGGCACCTGTTCGCCTTGCCTGCCACCCATATGGTACGGCCCTTACTAGTGTGTAGTGAACTTGGACGGTCTTAGCCTTTTTGACCAATGAGAGATCTTAGAATGCAATGGTTGGACCTTAGTGGCCTTAGGGCCATTTCACACACAAGCCAAGAGCCGTGACCATGAAATTATGAGAGCCCAAAAAAAAAGTTTCCCAATGCCATCTTAACACATGCTAGAGGAAAACATGTCCAAATCAACTTTGCAAGGTTGCACAAACAACACTGAATGTGGTCACCGGTGGTTGGTTGTTGCCAATACTGAGTGCAATCTTCATGGCCAGGTCAAAAGCTTGGTGATGGCTCCAACATCGTAGTTTAGTGCCACATGAGTAATGTACGGGTAGGGGTTACCCACTTGGGGTGATGCATACCGCTTGGGCGTTACACCGTAGCTGGCACCGACGATTTCAGGGTTTCAGGGTGCTGTCATTTTCAAACCCTCCTTGGTGATGAGTCCCCGGAATGGGTATACATGGGGTGCGCATGAGTCACCCGTGGCAATGTAGTCGTCCTCTGGCAAACCCGCATGGCTTGGACAAGTCGGATGTTGCCACGTTCTTGCAATGGTGGGGTGGGGTGGGATGGGATGGGTCACCCTCAAGAGGCGGTGGGATGAGTACACCTCCAAAATCATTGTGTGTGGTCATGGATCCTCAAGTGTAGTGTGAAGTCATATGTGACTGGGATAAACACCATTTCAATGAATTTCTATTCAAGCAGGTCCTCACGCATAATAAAATAAAAAAAATCAATGATTATGAGCATTTAGAATGCCATGGTCTCCCACTTTTGTGTTAGGCCTACCTCCAAGAAATGGTTTTGGAAAATAGTCCAAGTGACCATGAAACATTATCCATTCAATGCCACGTAGGAATCCATGTAGACTTTACATCCATCTTGCATTCACACACTCCTATGGTCCCTCAAGCGTAGTGTGAAGCGAACTTGGACCGGCTCCGCCTTTTCCACCAATGAGAGTGCTCAAAGTGTACTGGTCATGGGCTCTCAGTCTTGTGTGTGATTAGAAGTTATTTTCTCGTGGAGTAAGACGGTGCTCAGCCATTTGTGATTTCGTGTCGTGTGCATTGTCTCGTATAAGCTTACCATTTCTGTGCACAAGAGTAACGTGGCATCATATCCATTGAATATTTTACTGTTTCATTTAATCAATTAGTATTGAGGAGCAGGGGGCCCAGCTGGTGGACTGCGTCTTGGCTTCTGTCTGTGCGTGTCTATAAGTAAATGCGTGTGTTAAATTAGGGTTGCGCTTTCTTGTGAATTTGGCGTGATTTTGTTGTGGAGAGCGGTGGATCGGGCCGGAGTTGTATGCTGGGAGTTTTGGGCTGGAGTTATGTGCTGAGAGTTTTGAGCCGGGAGGCGATTTGGTTCTGAAATTGGAGGTGGAGGGTTTTCTGGTGAGGTGCGATTTTAATTTGGACGAGGGGAGTAGTGATGGCGGCGACGATTGGCGATGCCGGGGTGGATGCGAGCTCAGGGGAGTTCATCAAGAGCCTGGATGAATCAACGACCATTCAAGTGCTGCAGTACCTGCACAAGATTTCGGACATTGCGAATGCGTCGCGCGTTTGCCGTTATTGGCGCCGATGTGGTCAGGGAAAAAGAATTTACCTAACATAACTCTTGTTTATTGAAGTCGTTTCTTTGGACATTGCATTTCAACCGGTTGGCTTGGAACGGGCTGCTGATGCTGACTTCCTTGGTTCAAACGTTTGCTGTGTGTGCAAAGTTGCATCTGATGTGATCGTGGCAATTTTTTTAAACATAAGTCGATGTACTGAGAGGTCTGCAATTGCTTTTTTGGTATCTACTAATTAAATCATTCCTTTTGGACCACTATGCACGATTCTGAAGTTATTTGGCCTGCACTTATCCTCAAGAACAATCATCCCCGGCAGCTGCATGATGCCAAGCAATCCTTGAGTTCATGTTGGGATCACCCATAAACAGAACGCTCACTTGACATCGCGAGCTTCCACACTCCCGTTCTAGTCGCATATAGCATAACTCTCAACTTTTTAAATCGGTTCACCATGAAATTCGTCTTAATGTCTTGCTACTTTGTGAAGAGTTTGTATGCTTGTAGAAGGATGTTTCTATTGACGTGTGTATAGCTATTCAAAGGATTTTACTATTATCCATGATCTGTAATAATGTGGACTCTTCTGTTGTGCAAACAGTTATGGAAGGTCAGCTTTGGAAAGGCTTATGTCTTCAAGAGTTTCCGGAAGTGAGGACGTTTCAGGAGGTCGTTGAGACGGACTTAGCTAGAGATGTAAAAGCAGCTGGTTCAAGTGGCTCATCTTTTCGGCAGAACATAGAGAGCGAGGACCGCATTTACCGACACCTTTTGAGAGAGCTCGTCCATGGGCCTATCCTGGATACAAGTTGCATAGGGGAGGCGATTGGGGCTTCTAGTACAGACAACTACCCTGGCGAGAGTATAATACACACCTTGCATCCATACCCTGAGTACTCTGATCATGCGCAAGCAAACTCATATTGGTCAAGTAGTGGTCAGCGAGATAACAGTGTGCCTGAGACCCTCACCTACAAGCTGGTGTCCCAGCTCTGTGTTGTGCACGAAGTCCTTATTCGACCATATCAAGGTACATGTTTTGATCTTAGAAACCACAAGACCTCGTACTTGTCTTTCACCTCCCATGTGTGTCAAGTAAGTGTTGTCATAATAGTTTTTTTCTTCTCCTCACCAAGGGAGAGTTGGCTGGGACAGCTTACTTCCAGTTCAACGCACCCATATACTCAGCACAACATGTGCGAATTCGACTCGGCCACGATCTCAACTGCAGTCAGGGAGAGACCAATTCCGTATTGGCTTCTGGTCGCTCTCCTGTACCTGCCGGTCCTTCTCCCAATGATTATGTTTGGACATATGAGTCCCCCACATTTCCTATGGACCAGGTTCTTTCCCTCAACCTTACAAACATTTTCATGAATAGACTTCATTTCTTGTGGTGTACGATATGGATGCTGATCTTGTTTTGGTCGGCATAGTATATAACATGGTCCTGTTGTTCCACATGTATGAGCTTGAAACAACTCAGGCGAAAGGCAGGTAAGACATTCATACCTGGCTAGCAACTCGATCGGAGGGGAAGCATGAAGTGGTCATTCAAGGGTGCAAGAATAGTTAGTTGTCGGTGCGATAATTTCAGAGCATATTAGAGTGACTTATGTATGAACCACTGGGATTATGTGCATGGTCTTTTCAGGAAGCGGGCAGTCATCACAGCTTCGTAAGAGATCACAATTCTGATTATCATGTCTCACCTAACTTTAGAGTATGCACACGATGCTCTCAGGAGCAGATGGTTTTGAGAGCTGCTTGGGATGTCCCTGAGCTCATTACGATCTTACGTAACACTTGCTAGTACTCCGTACCCGACACACTCGGTTTGCACAGCTTTTCAAGGGACCAGAGTCCTCATTATGCTCTCGTGAAGCTGACTCTTTACACAAACTCCGTTGTTTTGACTGCTGGGCGTATCCAGCATGACGCTCTCAAGAAATCGGTTAAAAAGATCGTGGTCCTCATAGTGATCGTTTTTGGGAAAGTATCGGGAGCACACGCACACTGCTTAGGGAGCTGATCATCCAATGATTCTCACAGCTTCTTGAGGAGTCACAGTCCTGTGATGACCTATGTTGTTACAGCTGCTGGAAATTATGCCCATGACTTCATCAGCAAATTGATCAAATGGATTTCACAGCTTCTTACGAGATCACAGTCCTCGTTACAATTTTTATAGTTACAGCTTCATTGCGGATCTTCATAGTAACAAGAATTGAATCTCCAGAGCCTAGTTTTTATCTAGCGCACCGGCAGCACATGCTCCTGAATCATGCTATTTGTGTTTCTGCATTTCGCTATTTGATCAATATTGTATGAATGGAACATTTTGAATTAGGTGAACTCCTTGCAGTCCTTCAAGTTGCCACGCCCAGTTCTATGTATCGGAGGTGTCATTCAAGTGGAGCTTTTGGGCAGGGTTCAGAAGCAGCGCGGGGATCAGGAGTACTATATCTGGTGTGTTTTTCCCTAGAATGGCCACTTTTGTGGGTGCATGTTTGGTAAACTTTCCCAACTCATGAGAGGTGTAGACACAGGGTTTCAAAAGGACTTATGTAGGGAATAAGCTGTAAGGAACTGTTGAAGCATCTCTCAAAGGCAATGGGACTTCTAAACCTCAAACAGTATGGAGCGTTTTAAATGAGTTCATCATTAAAGTAGTGCCTTAATTAGCGCTCTGTCTTCTCCACTCGAGAAAGATATGTACCAGTGACCACATGTTTCTAGATGCTCGTATATGTATAAACATCTCGAAAAAAAAAAATACCTGTCCTGAAAACAAAATAATGTACTCCACTTCACGTAAGCGCATGCTGATACTTGCTGACAAAATTTCATATTGTTGCAGTATATGTCATGTGAGTGTCCGGGCGTGGCCACTCTTCGATTTTAGAGCTCACTGGAACAGCGACGCGAAGGGGCTATGCCTCGAGTACAGAGGGAAGGCTGAGCTCAATGAGAAAGGAGCAGAAGTACAGGAAACTTTCACAGATCCTGTGGACCGAGAGAGTGAAAACGCTGATTAGAGCCCAGATATACTTCGAGTCGCCAAATTAACAACTAAATCAGGGTCAGTGATCTCAAATTTGTCGACTGAGGTTACTTTGGATGAGTCGATCGACAGTCAATCTTGCAAAGGGCAGGTTTCGACCGCACCCCTAAAAATAGGTGCTGGGACACGAAATCCCAGAGGTAGTCATCAAACTTAGAGTCCTTGAAAGAGCGTCAGCGTGAAGCTTCATCACAACAAAACTTCTCTTTGTAATGACCAGGGACATCATATTTTGCCTTGCGATTGTTTAATGAGTACTAGAACGGAAATGTGTCTTGTTGCAAAGGCTCAACAAACTCTTCAGGCAGTTACAATTCTCCCATCCATATTTGCCACTTGCAGTATAAATTTGCACAACGTGTCAACTAGGTGAACAAGATTGGACTCAGAGAGGTCTTTGATATAGATGAGTCTGTGGAAGGCTATCCACTGTTGAAATGCATTTGAGCCCAATTCTTTTGACCTTAAGAACGTCGTCTTCTTCCCTTCGCCTCAACATTTTTGTCAATGTCATGGTTCATATCAACCCACTTTCGGAGGACAATGCAACACCCTTCGTCGTTAGGTTGCATCTACATATCGCTCTCCACATTCCACAAAGTCTATAAATTTGGACTTGAAAAAAGTACTAACCAACCCTTTGGAGGCTGTGCCTCAAATGTGACTCGGAATTTGTAACATCTACGGAAGCTCATCTGGTAACAAATTATGCACAAATTCATTAAGTGTGTAGGATGGACCTTGTTTTAGACAATGCGCTGCAAGTTGTTAGGTAGGCCCTCCTTGTCCCCTCTATATTAAGCTCAAAGAAAGGAGGGAAACATGTGAACTTGATGAGGTTTGAGCTTGGATCTCTATTTTTTCTAAATGATTTAGTCGGAGTAGGTGACAGGATGCGCATGATGTGGCTTTGAATTTGTATTAAACTGACAATTTGATTAACATCGATCGGTTAATAGACATTTGATTATGAACGTTGTTAATCCACCTCTCTTATTGAGTCGCTCTTATATTCGGGAATCATATTTTAATATGGTCGGGTCATTAAACCATATTTCATATGTTAAACGATCTCAAATGCCTTTGTTAGGGTATCAACCAAAAATCATGCATTGCAATTGATACAATCATCATCAATCCCAACATGTTCACCAACATGATATCCTATTCTAACATCCATAACATGCATATTTTCTAATTTGGTGTAAAATAAATTATAGATATCCTAACATATTACTAGTTAGTATTTATTCCGATTCATAGGGGGTGCACTCATTGTTAGAATCAGGAACCACGAGTGTGCATGACCCCTAAAATTTGATACCCCTTATATACATGAGTTTATCTCCTTAAAATTGATATACCTACAAATATGTAGCTAGGAAATCCCTCCAAATGCATACATAAGTGATAAATAAATAAATCATATAGATCCCAATCATATGTATACATGAAAAAAATATCATGTGAAAATATGATGAAAAAACACTTAGCAAGAATATTTATTTATGATTGAACACTCGTTGGATGTAACTCATACAAATTTTCTTTCATAATTTAAGTCATTGTAGCCAATGCAATGATGGTTCTTTTCTTTTCTTTTCTTTTCTTTTCTACCATCAACTGATGTGTCAAATCGTAGGTCCATATTAACCCATTCTTATTATGATATCAACATAACCTTGTTTCCATATTGGAAGGCCGGTCCTAGAGATTAATTGGGTGTCGATACTTAATCCACATATTCCCAATTTTGCAACGTATCCTATAGACCCTTCCCAAATACCAAGTTTTGATGGTCAATGTTTCAGCCGAGCAATCCCCCCCCCCCCCCCCCCCCCTCTTTTCTTCACTTTTTCAACTATTGCATGAGAGACAAACGATACCCCACAATCACATATTACTTTCAATAAAGAATCTTTATCCCTTGCTCTAGATAGTTAAACTTTAGGTTTGACATACAACATACCATACTTGGTTCTAGTAAACCTATCCTTGAAAAATGTGGAATTAACATGAAGCTCTCGTATTGGATGAGATGTTCATTTAAACCTCTTGTAAATTACCCACTTCATTATAAGTCTATGAGTATCTCTATTATAGAAAGCAACTATTATTTATATCACAATATGACAACCAACAAATACAACTTGAGGTTGGAGTTCAAAGTTTGGCATTTATAAATCACGGATATAAGCCTAAACGAATTATTTTTTATATATGGCTTCATCCTCCAAACTGTTCAGAATAACCTCTAATCTTATATAATTTAGGGTTTGGGTAGAGTTAAGGGTGATGTTGTAATTTTGGTTTCATTGAAATTGAACATTTTAGTACTTCGATTAATTTTGTATAGATGCTTTTGTACCTAATATTTGGCATATACTAACATTTTTAATCTTATCCAAATCAAAACCGGCTATGATATATTAAATAAATAAATAACTATCGTCATGCAATCCGTTTTATGAATTTGAACCCGTTGGTTGTCCTTGCTCAAGAATCCTCTTGGTGCAGGGTGGGGTTTACTGCTTACCTTGCAGTGGGTGGGCTCTTGGCTTCCTACCTACCTAGCTAGTATTTTTCATCAAATAAAGAGAAGATTTCACAGCAGGAATCGAACCCCCAACCACTCCATTCATAAATGGGTATCTCTCCACTATCACCCATTAATTTAGTGTCGTCTCAAACCTATGATATACTAATAATAGCATCCATGGTTTCACGATGATTAGAGGTCACCAACAAATATATTTTCTTTTAAATGTTAGATACATGTGCGAACATCATATCATAATTAATTACGTTAGGATCATGAATTGCATGTTTACTATGTAATTGCATGTCCTCTAACATACACCCAAACATCCTTGATTTCCTAACATTATGACCCTTGAATATCATAAGATATTATTCTATGCTTTATTTTACGGTGAATCTTAAACTCATGTCCTCCTAATACTTAATGCTCGTTGTAAACCTCTAGACCTCTAGTAATTGTATAAAGTGCTTATACAATTTTGAATTACAATAGCAATAATATGGGCATAAATTTTATTATGTATTCTTGTTGAGTTACATCTTATAATTCAATACAAAGGAGAGTTTTTTTGGGTATGGGTTGATGTTAGAAAAATACAATCGACAATAGACAACAATGCAGTGGATATCCTAACGTGTTATGACTACTGTGACACCATAGCAGGTTCGTTCTTAAATAATTCCCAAAAAAAAAACGAAAAAAATCAGAAATTCCAGGCCATGAAGAACGAAATTATGGAAAATTATATTATGAAAAGAACGAAAATCCAGAAAGTTGGGTGAAGCAGACTCTGTTGAAAAAATCAATTTAAGTTGTCATCCCGGTACATCTACTCTGTTCCAAGACGAATTATTTTTTTCCCTCAAAATAGAAGAACGAATTTCAAAAAATTATATTTTTAGCAAACGAACCTTATTTTTTCAAAAAAAATAAATATTCGTTCGCTAGGTGATGAACCTACTATGGTGTTACGGTAATCACACATTGTAAGCTTGATGATAGCTAAACTTGTCGTATATATATTTAAATAGGTTGTGTGTTGATAACTAAAGAAGTCATAATATTGCAAGAACATAAATTATTTTATATTTTATATGCAAAATTATATGTATTAAATTTTATAATTTTATAATTTTTTTTAAATATTATTCACATTATTCATAATAGTGGTTTTTTTCTCATCTTTTTTTCTTTGTGTTAACTCTAATTTTTATTCTCATTGATCTTCTTAAGGGTTTTCAACTCTTCTTAAATCCCTTCAACATCTAAATTAACCTTTGTTGCACTAAAATTATATTACAATTTTTGTACTACAATGTTTTTGTTGACGACCTTCAAAATATAGTCGTTGTAGCTATTGTATTGGCTCATGTAAGTGTGCAAATGATGTCATAATCTATTGGTTCTTGGAGGTCTTTTTGGCAAACTCTTTGAAAACGGATTCTTCCAAGGATTCGACTTCTTCTATGTCTTGTTAATCTCTTTACAGTAATCTCCCACTTAAGTACGCACTTTGAACCTGAGCCGTTGGTGCGCACTTAATTGGTAGGTGCGTATTTTATTTATATTGCTTTCTGGACCCTCTAATTCGATGAATCGCAACAGGAAACGGATGAAACCTGAAGCAAATTGCTCGACCACAGCCCAACAATGTGAAATCATTACATAGTTGAGCAAACCGAACACACCGAGCAAGCGGGCACTGGGGCGGGAGTATGAAGTTAGTGAAGGCACCATCCGGAAAGTTTGGGACATTCAAGAGAACTTACTACAACGAAATCCAACTTATCGAGACATTTGTTGAATCTGATAGTGCTACCGACTTCAAAGGCTTTGAAGCTCTACACAACATCGACGACCAATTGCTATGCTCTAATGTTCAAAAGGAAGTTGAACAGATGTATGATGAACTATGAAAGTCATTTGAGATATTTCAGTGAAACATTAACAAACTGACATTGAATTTCAACTGTAAAAAATTCATGCATTTGTGGCAAATGTCTTTGCATGACATGTTCAAACAATAAAGTATGAACCTTAATTTTTGTCAAAAAAATTGCGTACTTAAACATGTGCGTACTTAAGCGAGAGATTACTGTAATGCATGTAGCTTTCAAATGATTGATTTTGTCCATTGAATATTTCGATGTCTTGATCTCCGTCCACGATTTTGGTTTAACTACTCATGGTTCAACGTCATAAACATAAACTACAAACAAATATCATACTTAAGCATTTTTTTCGGTACGAAACAATTTAGTTGAATAGAATTTGCATCCCAAACAGCCAACATCCACTCATATTCCATATTGGCCGTTGTCTCATTGTCCAGTCCGCTATTGCATGTGGTTGTTAGTTTTCTCATTCTTGGGTTTGTTGCAACATGATAATTGTAGGATTTGTTTTGTGACAGATGATTTTGCACGATAGATGGTACAAATCACGTGTGGGCTTATCTCTATGTATTCGTAGACTTATCTCTCTGTCCCTCGTGCTTTGTTGTGTAATCAAATGCAGTGTGTCATATTTTACACTTATCAATTACAATGTAGCCTAAGCATATTCATATCCTATAACCGTCAAGCCGCCAATGGATGTTGAAAATAACAATGTCGATTTTGAAAAGAAAGAAAGAAAAAATATCTACATTTTATATGTGTTTCAAAACGGGTTTCAAGTCCATATTTAATTTCATATGAAATATTGTTTGCAATTTGAAATTGTATTCTTCCAATATTGCGTTCACTATCATCCACAATTGAATAAATTCGTTCAAAACTTGAAATTGAAATAAAATATTTCATTCATATTAAAAAAATATTACAATAAATAAAAATTCTTAAAGAAATAAAGCAATTTAAAAATTCAAGGACTAAAAAATACTCTAACAATATTTTAAGTAGTATTAATACTTTATGGTTCGTTTACTTATTGGAAAAATTGCGGGCATTTTCTCGTAAAAATCCACAAACAACATAAACCATGAACAAACATTCTTAATCAAAGACTATGAAATGAAAGAAAAACATCCTTAACGAGGCATACAAAATGTAATAATACTTAGTGTGAAAGTACTAAAACAGAAAGGAACAATACATAGTTGCCACAACATAATTGAAAAAGGCCCACACGCTAAGAAAAATGCCAAAATACAAAATTTCAAGTGGCCAAACTCCAAAAAGAAACAATGTTTACTTAATGAACTATGATGTACCAATATAGCAAGTGTGGGCACAAACCACAATGAGGATCATGTGGCAATTGGATATAGAGCACCAACACTGTCGATCACACAAAGTTGCATGGTCACAACAGGATCGAGAGAATTCACTATCAAGAACAAAAATGTTATTATCAAGGAGAACAAGGTCGCTGTCAAGAAGAGCGATGTCACAGATTGATGGTAGTGTACACACCTCAAAGAAAAATTGGCTTGGAGCTTGAACGATGTACACAAATAACTTAGAGATGTAGCAAAGATGTGCCAAAAATAAAATGCAATGCACAACTAAGAAGGCAGAATCCTAAACCCACAAAAGAAAAGCGACAAATCTAAACTCACACATCTAAAGCAATAAATCTTGAGATTCACAAATTCAAAATAATGAATCTAAGCTTACAAGTTGTGCCAAAAAAATAAAAAAATAAAAATCTAAGCTTACAAATTTAAAAATCCACGAGCTTAAAAACAACAATTTGATGTTCTTAGAGAAGTGATGAGATGCAAAGAGGTGAGCAAAAGAGCAAGAATGCAACCACCACCATGAACATGAAGTAAGATAAATGAAAAGAAGGTTAAGTGCAAGCTTACAAGGTCCTCATAGTTAGTGGATCTAGTTTGAAGGTGGGGTAGCCCAAGAGGTCTCTCTTTCACTAACCCTCGTGACTTGGACTATTGATCTTAGCTATCTCAAAAGGTGAAAATAAAATAAGAGTCAAGACAAGAATTGTTCACATCATTGTTCACTTAGGCATTATTTCAATCATTCCATTCTAATAATATCAGCGAGAGTTATTCACCCAAAATTACAAGGTTTAATCTATTAGTAAGAAAGAATAAACATGGTATAGTTCAGAATACTATTTGACTTATTCCCAGCCCCACTCAACCTACAGTGATCGTTGAATAATGTTATGGTCAACCAATGGAGTGCTCAACGTTATAGTATCAATGAGGCTCTGAACCTGCATTTTCGTTGTTGCTTGAGGCAAATAAGACTTAACCAAATTATGACCCACACCCAAAGCAAACAAATATCCACTCTCAAGGACATACAATATTATACAAAAACCTTACACATCATCATTTTTTGAACAAGAAGTCCAATGAAAAAAGAGAAAAAAAAAAAAAAAAAAAAACAGCGTTGGGCAATCCAATGTGAATTTGAGCCCGTTGGCTTTACCCTGCTCAAGAATCCCCTTGGTGTAGGGTGGGGTTTACTGCATGCTTTGCGGTGGGTGGGCTCTTGTTTGTAAGAATACATAAAAATAAAATAAAATAAAATACATTATTTTGGTATCCATTTACTATGTGGGGGTGGGGAAGTATGGGTTCTTGTTTATTATCGAGTTTTCTCTTATTAAGAACTAGGTATGTGAGATATTTGATGGCTATTTGGTGGATATTTTACATTGCTTTTTTTATAAGTGATGTAGGGATATGTAGGTTCTCAAGGAGTTATATTTCTTTTGTGTGAATGGCTCCCCTTACTCCTACGGAAGTCCAATGAGAATTTCCAATCTTATCAATTGGGATGTAAATTCCATAGACTCCTTAAAATGATGTTGATTTTCATGAAGTCTTGAATTTCAACTAATTCTCAAACTTAACTGATTCATATGTAACTAGTGGCTGGTTCTCCATGTTCATGGTTGGATAGCCACTTTGCCAAAGCATTCAACCTTTAACTTTCGCGAGCCTAGTGTGGTTTCATTAGATCATCTTGAAAGTAAGCTTTCTAAAGCTCAATTTTTTTCTGTACCTACAAGAAAAGTTGTTGCTAATGATTTTAAGATCACATAGGTATAGTGGGAATATTTAATACTTTTCATAAATTGTCTACAGTTAATTGAGGGTCATCAAATTTTGAAAAATTGTGATAACTATATGTATTAGAATTATAGTCCAAACTTCCAGGATTATAGAATAGATAGTGTACTCTCTTTATCACTTATAAAGAATATTAAAGGACTTCTATTTTTACCATATTAATTATTTGAGAATCAAAAAAGACAACTTTCATACAAAATTCCTATAATGGTTTAATTAGTGCCTAATTAGTGCCTAATTAGTGCCAAAGTGGTGAAGGTACAACACTTTGAGGTAAGAAAAAGAGCCCATAGAAATTTAACAATTTCTATCAAAATTATATATGTATGAAGAAAGGGAAATTTCGTTCATTTGACTTTAAAATCTCTATGTGAACAACCATCTTCTCATATTGGAATGGGGCCAATGCCATTGCCAAGAAAAATTCATGGGGACCACGATGATACCTAATTTGACCTTCCTTTTGGATGAAGTTGCCTTCAAAAGTCATCCATAAGCCCAAAATGGACTCTCAAGTAGTGAAAGGTTAAGTGAAACAATCAAAATTACCACCAAGATGAAAGAAGTGAGTACATTGATTATCCCAATTAGTGAAGGAGGGCTAGGTTGAAAAGTGCCAATACTTTCCCTGAATAATACTACTATTAATACTATTTTCAATAAATAGTGTTGAGATGAACAACGCTTCCTAAATCTTTTGGTGGCACCAATTTCATAGCGTAAAAGAAATTTAATATCACCTTCACTAATTTTCCACACACACATTATGAGCCCTCCCTCACTAATTGGGATGATCAATGTAGTGACAATTACCTTTTCAATATTAGGTACCAAAGGTACAAATCAAAAGTTGCTATGGTATAAGGGCCACTTCACACACGACCCATGACCATGAAATTGCGAGAGCCCAAAAGAAAGTGTCCAAAGGCCGTCCCCACACACCTCCAAACTCATGTGGTGTGGTCATGGATCCTCAAGTGTAGTGTGAAGCCATATGTGACTGGGCCCTCAACCAAATATTATTCCAATGAATTTGTATTCATGCGGGTCCTCATGCATGATAAAATAGAACAAGAAAACGGTAGAACCGTGAGGCTCTGTCCTTTATTATGAAAGACTACAATTGTAGTTGTCCACTTTGCTCATGCCAATTCATGGCTATTCACTATACCAAACCTTTCTTGGATTTTGTGCACCTTCTTCTCAAATACAGGTCGAGGATCGAAGCTACTCATTTATCACCCAAATTTTTTTAAATAAATAATCAAGAACTACCGAAATAACTATAGTTAACTAGATTTCTTTCAATGCGTTTTAGGGAGCACTTATATATATATAAAAACTATAGTTAACATCCACATTACATAAAGTGGACCAAAAATAACAAGAACAAGTAACGTCCAAGTGTGAACACAAAGTGGTTAGGAAATTTGCTCTTGAAACGAAGAAGTTGATGCATAGTCTCTGTCCTATAGACAAAGCCAATAAATGAACAGCTATGAGGGTTTGGAGTGCCATGGTCTTCTAGTTTTCGTGTAAGGCCTACCTCCAAGAAGCAGTTTTTGAAAATAATCCAAGTGACCATGAAACATGATCCATTCGATGACATGCAAGAATCCATGTAGACTTTACATCCATCTTCTTGCATTCACATACTCCGTTGGTCCCTCAAGTGTAGTGTGAAGCGAACTTGGACCGGCTCCGCCTTTTCCACCAACGAGAGTGCATGAAGTGTAATGGTCACGGGCTCTCAGTCTCGTGAGTGAAGTGGCCCTAACTTGAAAGCTCTTTTCCATCAATGTCAGAGGAAACAAGGAAAAAGGACGGAGTCGCATGATACATATCGGCATCAACCACTAAAAATATTACCCAAAAGTTAACAAGCATAATTTATCATTGACGGGACCTTGAATTCCCACAAGGCTCCTCCTAAAATAACACTATAATTGGTAGAGTGTAAATGTACCCAATCTAAATCTTTGTGAGAGGGAGACACACACAATAGAGAGAGGGAATCATCTATTTCGGGCGTTCCCTCATCCATCCACACGTACGATCCCTTGAATAGTGTGCAATAAGGAGGTTATTATTAAGGTTTGCTTAACAATGGAATTAATGTTAAGGATCCGAACATGCATGTCTAGTCCAAGTCATTTAAGATGAACCATCCACAAACCTATTTTCTGGGGAGGGGAGGTTTGATGTGGATGGATGAGAGGTGCACTTGTATTCGATGAATCCCTCTCTCCCACACACATAAGGTTCATACAGTCACTTTGTTTTCTGAATTAGAGACTAAGTCTAACCTAGGCCGACTTCGTAGTCGGGCCAGACTGAGGGTCAGTCCAAACTCTGAGCAATTCAACCAATAAAATCGCTCGGTTTCAGCAAATCCGGTCCAAGGGCTTGATGCTGGGACTCGGCCCAAAGATTGCTCATTCTACGCAGCATCCTAGGTGGGGGAAAACTGGGTGCCAAATCTTCGGACCAACTTGGAAAAAACCAGGTCGGGGTTTTCCTCGACCCAAACTCTCAACATGAGTCGGATCAGGGCTGATGAACATGTCTACCGTCATTTCACAAAAAAGTTAAATCTCGTCACCAATTTGTCCCCTCAAAAACATCGGAACTTAAATTCGAATCTTGTCACTTCACATGTGACAAGGTTGGGCCCGAAAAAGGTTTATAAAGTTGGACCGGATAAAGGGCTTAATCCTTGAGACTCGGGCCGGTGCTCAATCCGGCCCTAGGCTATGTATAAAGTCACCCTTATTAGTCGTACTTGCAATCTACCACAACTTGGTGAAGAACATTGCTAGCCATACCATTCGAGCTTACGGTAAGTAAAGATGACATGTTGGAGGATAATGGGACATTTGATGCTCACTCTTGATGCATCAAGGTCAACAACTTTGATTGGAAAGGACATGGAAAAGGCAAACCCTCTTCTTATCGGGCCATCCTAAGGATTCCTCACCTTTTTGTCAGGTCACCCTATATAACAAAGGTGACTACTCTCAAGGGCCACACTTATTTACCCTTCAAACCTCATCGGTTGTGTTCACATCCTTATATTGACCATTTACTATATCAACCATTGACATTTTCCATTCTTCACACATGTGTAGCACACATGTATTGATACGGGTTCGTTTGTTATTAATGAGAGTCCGAATCGTTACCGATTGAATTACTTGGAGATTAGAATAAGGTTGTATCAATTTATACCATATTCCAAAACTCTTTGTGGCATTATATAAAAACATTGGGTCAATCGTGTTTTACCACTCTTTGTGTACTATTTTTAGACGTCTAAAGGTAAGAGTTAAGCATGAACATTAAACGAGGAGATTGCTCACAATGACGTTCCACAAGTTAAATTACATGGGTATCAAATGCCTTTCTTCTAAGAGCCACATGCTACCATTGTTGGTTCACACTAAGAAGAGGGTAAACGCACTTCATTTTACTACTTGTTAGTTTGACAACCCCCCCCCCTCCTTCCCCTTTTCATTCAACTAGTGCGGCTTAATTGAGGGTGATATAGTTTATTTAAAAGACTTGGAAAAAGACTACTACTATTTTAGACCTTGGACAACTGTCAAAATAGTTATAATTAGTTTTATATATTTCATTACATTTAAGAGAACAACTATAGTTAACTAATAAAAAAAATCATAACATTATTTAGATGCATGACAATGTTATGTGGGATTGATAGTATTTCATTGAATATTCTCAAATTCATACCGAATATGGGGAATATTCTGTTGAATACTATCTGTCCCACATAACATTATTATGGATCTAAATAATGTTATGTTCAAACCAATTTGAAGAACAACTATACTTAAATAGAAAAATATAATACTAGATTCAAGAACGACTATAGTTAACTAGAAAAAATCAAGTGTTATTATATATTCAAAGAAGTTTGCCTCTCGATTTGCTTCAATTGAGGGTATTTGATATGCTCGGGCCACCTGAGGACCATTAAGAAACACCTTTACACAATCACTCATAGTGTTGGGCTCTGGAACAACCTCCATGTACACCACCAATACAAATAACACGGTATTGACACTACAACATTACAACATAATTTTGTGAATACGTTGCACTAAACTTCATTAAACTAGATATATATAACTATAATTAACTATATATTTTTTGGCATACCAAATTCAGAACAACTATAGTTATGAAAGACAACTACTCAACTAATAGTTGATTAAGTTGGTCAGTTATCCAAGATTTGTACTACTTATTCATCGGGGACGGGAAAATAAACATGCGCCACTTGATGAATGATTGGTTTGGCCAATGCACATTAATTATGAATTGGTGAGATTTGGAGACTAAAATAACATGTTGTTCATTTTTGCAAGTTTGCATTGTATGCCTCCACACAAACAAACTCTTTCTTGCATGCTAGCTTGGCCAATGCACGCCCTTGTATATACGGTAGATGCATGGGACGGGTATGTCGGTCGGTGTATCACAAACTTATGGAGGCCACATTGTTATGTTAGTAGAATAAAATCATGAAATTACATCATATTTTCCTTATTAGTATTGTGATATTTGTATGGTGTTATATATTACTTTAATGTTATACGCCGCATCATATCAACACTTTGCAAAAGATTAGACAAGATTCATAGATGTGCTATAGCATGATTTCATTGTACACAACCTCTTTAAATGTCGGTAATGTAGGCTTGATGAAAACATTGCAAAAGGATAAAAACCACACCACTCAAATTCACAGTTGTAAATGATACATATGATACGTAAGGTTAGTGCCATAATTTATTTTGTTTTTTGGGACACATGAGGTACATGGCCACTTGGCTAGTTTTTTCCGTCAAATAGAGTGAAGATTTCACCAGTGGGAATCAAACCACCAACCACTTCATGTGGTTTTGGGTATCTCTCCACTATCATTCGGTAGTTTAGGGTCGTCTTGGAGATAAACTTGATGCCTTAACCTTAGGCAGGGGTGATGAGTTTGATAAAAAAAATAAAATCTCATTGTTGTGACGATGATATGTTTGATGCAAAATCTTAGTTATGTAGTACCGACGATGGATTTGTTGCTCAAAAGTGTAAGGTAAACAATATTAATTCAAGTATGTTTCTTATCATGACATTTGTTGTGAGTGGTATATGGTTATGTGTGGATTCAAGAATGGGCACCAAAAAGGCATGTGTTCAAAAGATATTGGATCATGTGCTCAAAATATGTTAACCATCCTAAAAGTAATAGTCAACATAATGGGGGGGGGGGTCGTCCTATATGACCATTTAGTGTGCATATGAATCCTCACTGCAATAATGAATAAGATACTTGTATAAACTCCTAAAATACGAGGAAAGAGACTACAACCTTGGTTTGGATTTGCTAACTATCTTGTATTAAGCGCGTGTTTCATATCCTAAGAGAAGTGGGCTACTCAGAACCATTTAAGGGCCACTTTACACTAGAGCTTGAAGAACATCGACACAAGATGTAAAAATTATGTGATTGGACGCGAAGCTAGAGACGGTTCGAATTCACTTTACATTAGAATTTGAGGGCCTAAAGACCAAAAAAACATGAAGATGAATTCTACATGATGCCCTTCATGTCATCGAGTGGATAATATTTCATGGTATGCTGGATATTACATGACGTTGAGGGGACAAGTTCTTCCTCAAAGGATGACATGGCTAAGCGCATCTACCTCACCCTCGTGGAAAGAAAAAGAGAAGAAGAAAGAAAAACAACAAAATGAACTCCAAATTAGAGAAGAAACCAATGAAAGTCCTTTAACTGCATTTGGCTCTCACAATATAGCGCATCAGAAGTAGCTTTTAAAGTTTCACCAAAAGCTTTTTGACTAAACCTCCAAAACCTGAAGCTACATTAATTTCTTCATTATAACCTAAGGTTTGTTTCGAACTGAAAACACTGAAAATTAAAATAGCAAAGATAACCAATTCACACATTCATATTTTTCGTCTTTCTTGTAAACCATGAGAGCTTTCTTTCATAGTTTAAGCAACGCCGGCTACTTACACTAAGTAACCCCTAGGATTAGGTTAAGTAGTGAGGACTAGTAAAGGTGGAAGGAGTGTGTAACTTGCCACAAAGCTTAGTCTTATGTGGTTCAAATGGCTAAAGAAAATGTAGTCTACTCAATGGCAATATGTGTATTCGGTGATACTGAATGAATGTTTATGTTGTACATAATTATGTGACATAGAAAGCAATTGGGTTTTGTTGATATTTACCTCATGTACGTTATTAATTCTCCATAATGACTTGGTTGGCGGCATGGGCACATGTGCGGCAAACCCTTCACAAATTTGGCAACACTCTTAAGTTTTGTATCTCATTGTTCTTCAAGCTTTTTGTATGTTGCTTGGGTATTCTACAAAACAATTTATAATACAAAGAATGTGAATTTAAGGCTATTAACATTTGAAGTTTTGTTGATTATGTCTTGCACACAAAGTGTGTAGAGGGTGAAACCCTACTAGATTGATGATTGAGGTTATGACTTTTTACTTTGAGGAGACGAACTTATATGAGAAAGCACCAAGTTAGGGAAGATAATTGGACAAAGATTTCCTTGAGGGATGGTCCCACCCAGCCTCATGGGTATTGAAAGGATACACAAATATGTAGGAGAATGGATTTGCCTCTAATCAAGAGGACGTGCTAAGAAAGTAAGCATAGAATTGCTCAGGAAGTGCCCAACTCTCTCTCTCTCGTGAGGCGCATCAAAAAGAGGCGAGTTTGACACAAAACTAGAGGTTGTGCCAAGCAATTAGATTGCCATTGGCTCCTATAACTATCATATTGGCATGGTGGGGCCCTGGACTGCGTGCTATTTCAAGCCATCCATGAAATATGATGCGGTCCCTCAACATGGTCCACTTTCACTTTACACTAAGCTTGAGAGCCCCTCGATTGCATAATTAGTTTTCTATTTCCCATGGTATGGCCTTCGGATGATTTTCAAAGGCCCTTAGCTCTTGGCTTGTGTGTAAAACGGCCATAAGACCCACCACCTCGGTAAATGGATGGCCACAAGTTTGATGAAAAGAAAACCCACAAAAATGATAACAACTACACTAAATATTACATCTGGTGTCTCCAATTCTACTTGTCTTGCTAAATACTAATTGTATCTTGCTAAATACTAATTGTAAACTGCCCGTGTAGTGTCACCAACACTAAATGTAAACATACCCTTGTTTGTCATTCCTTACTAAAAACATCCGGACATTATATAGTCACAACGTTGCAATTACCGTCACTTACAAAGTGATTTTCATCCAAATTTTAATAACCTGTGAAAATAATTCATTACGGAACACGTTAGAATGCAAAATATACCCAAAAAGGGTGAAATAAAAGTAAAGAGGGTGACAATGTTTGTAAACTTCTTTGTAAAGAAAAAGTTGTCATTAGGGAAGTTACGAGAACGACATAAAATACCATATGACACTAAATACGACATTTAGGGGATAACGTGTTCACACTTGGCCAAAGTGGCAATGGAGGGATATTTGGTGAGAGAGGGCAAAGTGAGGTCGGGCTGGTAAGTTTGTTGTAACCGTTCCACTTCCCCTTCAATCCGGTTGGGGCTTGGAGATATAAAGGTGGCTTCTATGCTTAACTTTGATCCGTGGCCTGCATTCAAAGCCATCCCTATGGGCCCATTGCCTTCCTTCCTTCCCCTTTCCAAAAAGGAAAGGAAAGAAAATGACCCCCCCCCCTCCCTCCTCCAACAAACTAAGGGCCACTTGACACACGAGCCATGATCAAGAATTGAGACGAACCTTCAACCAACATATAGAAAGCATGCTTTTCCTATTACCCCTTGATAGATGTCTCAATAGAAGTTATGAATAAAATCTCTCTCTTTATATATATATATATATATATATATATATATATATATTTATTGTGATCAAATAATAAAAATAACAATTTGCATTTCGGGGATTGTCAGTCGATCACACGCTGGTTAAAACGACCATCGAGATGCGTCGCGTGGTCACATGACCTATCAAAATTTGAATGATTCTAATGGTAAGCTGAAATGTAAAGAAAGAGGAAGCAAAGCTAATACCTCACTCCTCCTTGTGTGTGCGATAAAAAACAAACAAAACAAGGAATGTGATGTTGCCACAAGAGGCTTTGTCCTAAAATGGCACTTTAAAATATTAAAATATTATTACTAGCTCTTTTTAATTTTGTTGAGTTGTATTAAGCTTCACCAAACCTTATCCATTAAGTTCTAGCATGCATTACCCAAGCCCTATTACCACTCAACGGTAGTATCCACGATGCCTTTATATATATAACGCTATTCAACTAAGGGTTTGTTTGCACCATGGACCATGAAGTTGTCCCTGGGCCATGTAAGAGCTTTGATTGGTTGTTGAACTTGTTATGGGACCACTTCGGTTTACACCAATAAAATAAAATAAAATGTTAGAGTGACCATGAAGGTTGAGGTCCCCAAAGGACATATTTTAAGGCCTACATAATCCACTCACATGGTCCAATGGGTTTTGCCGTGAGAGAGGCAAAGAAATGCTCTTGTGATAAAATTTGAATGATTTGTTTCTTGGGGGGCTATATACACAACTCTTCCCACTAGGTAATTAAGGCTCGCAAGGCAAACTTTTCAACATCTATGTGCTATAATGAATCTTGAGAAGCAATTATGCCCTCTGTGTGCCTTGATGATATCATAGCCCACGAGACATACCAATTCTTCCCTACACTACCCCGTAAACCAACTCCCACATGTTTCACCAAACAATGCGGGACATCTAGAACTCAAGAATTCGAGTACACATGGTGAAGTGTGTCGCAAATTATAATGCTCAGTGTACAACACAAGGCACATGTCACGTGCAAATTATTACATTGAACATGTACAAATTAAATCGCTCATTAATTATGTAAAAATTGTTGTGAGGAGATTTGCAAGCCACGTCTTTGACACATTTAACAAGAAGTGAAGACAAGTGAAGCCCAAGAGAAGACAAGAGAATGGTAGAACTTAATTTTTTTCTTTCAAAACTGCCTTTTTAAGGCATAGATTAAAAAAAATCATCACATTCACTTTTTGGTGCACAACCAATTTTCTTGGTCCACATTCAATTTATACCTAGTGAGGGGCCCAAAGGCTTTGTGAATTGTTTTTTTTATTTAAAGAAATCGGACCATGGTAGTCGGACCATCAAGTCGGACCATGGAAAAAGACCATCTCTTATGGTACGACTTCATGGTTCATGGTGTAAACTGGCCCTAAAGTGACCATGTTGGGGGTGGGTTGGGAACATATCAGGTCAGGTGCTATAATCATACCTCACAAACGCTTGTCAATAAGTAGATTCGGTCTGAAAAACGAGCGAGATTCGGGTGAAGAACTGTCATTGATATTATCGGAATAATCTCAATAATGTTATTATAATGTTGTGGTTTGGTTAATAGCCGTTGAATAATGTTGTGTTGGGTATGGGACATATCCAACAAGTTTTGGCAAGTCATGAGACCGCATGATGCATCTAAGGTAGAAAATACCATAACCCGTGAAAATAAGGCGATTCGCATTGAAGATCTGGTTTGACAATCATGAGATCAATTTCCAAAATAGACGAGAAGGATTCATGAAGAATGCAAGTTGTTTCATATTTTTCTGCCCTATACAATTAATGCTACAATTTTTCAAAGTGGAAAGTTGTCCAACCCCCTACTCGTTCACTAGAATCTCCCTACACTGAACACGGTAATCCGCATTTCCATACAGAACATCGCCTAAATCGGTTACCTCATGAGTTACATTAACACTTGACTCCCATTGGCTACATTAAGTGTACACGCATTGAAGTTGCTGTCGAGCCATGATCGGTTTCAGAATTGACACTTCACCATTATGACAGCGGTCTAATGCACGGGCAGAGGGTGGTTAATGGGTTATGGTATTTCTACCTTATGTGGTCGTTGTTTTCACAAACTACATGGTGGATTTAGCAATCCCCTATATTGGAGTTACCAAATGACAACTTAGGAAGGCTTTCTTTCTCTCTCTCTCTCCGTCTCTCTCTCTCTCTCTCTCTCTTTTATTCGGCTGGCTGGCCTGGCCTGGGATTGTGCAGAGAGGACGTAGAAGGCCACCTCAGAACCTCATCCCTTCCGTTTGGGCCCTCAAGGGAGCAGTGCAAGCCATTCGCTGGCGAGTGTCGCGAGGGACACCTCGGAGAGAGGAAACCCAGTTGAAGCAAGCAAGCAAACGAGAGAGAGAGAGAGAGAGAGGGAGAGAGAGAGAGAAAGAGAGACCTATCAAAGAGAGAAGAAAGAGAGAACCGTAAGATCAATCTATCTCTCTTTCTCAGCATGCCGCACGGCACTTCATCATCAGCCTGCAAGGGCTCCGAAGAAGACAGGGTAACAAGTTAGGGAACTTGCTTAAGTTGCTGGGTTGCCAAATGAACCCTCAGATGCTGCCTCCATGGCCTGCACGTCGGCTAAAGGGAGGCGATGCGGCTGCTGTTGCTGGGAAGCTCGAAGAGTGAGTGATGTGGTGGAGTAATTGGGATGCAATTTTGGGTGTCGGCCGTTGCGGATTGAATCATCATCGTTATCATCATCATCAGCAGCATCGGCATGTGGGTCAAGGGTTGAAGAGGAGGAGGAGGAGGAGGAGGGAGCTGGAGGAGTTGGAGTTCTGAGTGCGTGGGTGTATGTGCGTCCGTACTGCCCCTGTGTTGTGGTTTCTGGGCTATTTTGTGCGATTGTGTTGTGGGGGGTGGTGGATCGGCCCTGGGGATGTCTGCTGTAAGTTTTGAGCCGGGAGGCGGTTTCGGGGCGGTTTAGTTGTGAAATTGGGGGTGGAGGTTTCTGGTGAGGTGCCATTTTAATTTGGAGCAGGGGGAGTTGGTTATGGAGGTGGACAGCGGCGATTGTGGGATGGATATGAGAGGGGATTTCATGAAGAGGCTGGATGATGACACTACCATTCAAGTGCTGCAGTACCTGGACAAGATTCCGGACATCGCGAATGCGTCGCGTGTTTGCCGTTCTTGGCGCCGATATGGTCCGTGAAACATTTTACCTAACTTACTTTGTTCATTCACCCCTTCTCTTCTTTGTTGTTTGATCTGCCTTTCCCATATGTTCGGACTGACTCGCTCAGGTGATGTGGTTTATCGTCTCAAGGTTGGCTTGTTTTCGTCCCAGGGTGGTTCTTAGCAACCAACGGGAAGAATTTGGAAATGATCGGTCAATATCCTAAGTTTTCCAAAGCTGTCCTGTTTTCTTTGGAATGGACTGTCGGTTATGCCATGGGTGAAGAAATTAGAGAATACTCTCCAATGTTCACGTTAGGTTTGAAATGGGAATTGTTTCTTTTTCCATTTCCCTTCAACCGGTAGGCTTGTGATGAGCTGCCGGTTCTCCTCGTATCTTGGTTCCGAACGGTTTTTGATTGTATAATTCTGGCCATACATCATATTATTTCTTATGTACTGGAACGGGGATTGGTGCGTGATGTTGCCTCTTAATAAGGGGCCTGTTGCATGCTGGAGGTGGATATAAGATAACTAGGTTGTTGGTCGAGCTTTATCAAACGTTTGAATTTAGGTTTTAGATTCTGACATGCCGAAGCCGCAAGAAGAGTGGATAGAAGAAGCAAGTGGGTTGTTTCTTATGGATGTTTTGAAAGTCCATCGGGTCTTTCTCCCACGATTAAATATTTTACTTATGGTGGATGTGTCGTGCATGTTTGATAACAATATTCGCATGAGTTAGGTGCAGATATTTCCTGTCCTTCACCATGGTTTCGGACAATCTATGTTCGAAGTAAAGCGGTCTGTTTTTGGAATATTGGTAGAAGGCTCTTGGTTTTTTATTCCTTAATTGTCAGTCTATGCTGTAGTTTTGTTTAAGACACTCGGGGGAGTATCTGAAGTATGTTTCACACACTGCATGTTCACACACAGCGGTGCAGGGTTTTTTTTGGTTTGAACGTGTACTGTGTGTGTACACTTGCATTTGGATATAATTGTTAGCAATCAATTCAATAAGTTGATGTCCTTAGAGGTCTGCAATTGCTGTTTTTGATTGCACTAATTAATTCATGCCTTTTGGACCTCTATGTGCTATTCTGAAGTTATTTGGCCTGCCCTTATACTTGAGGACAATCATCCCCAGCAGTTACATGATGCCACAACAATCTTTGAGTTCATGTTGTAATTGCCCATAAATAGAACCCTCACTGACAAGCTAAGCAAATGTACTCCTATCCTAATTCTCAATCATCCTGTTTCACACACCGCATGTAAATCTACTCTCAACTCTCTAGTGTGGTTTATCATGTAATTTGTATTAATGTCTTGTAAACAGCTTGTATGCTTGTAGGTAGATTTTTCTATTGATGTGTGTATATCATTTCAGGGTTTTTACTATTATCCATGATTTGTAAAAATGTGGAACCTTCTGTTGTGCAAACAGTTATGGAAGGTCAGCTTTGGAAAGGCTTATGTCTTCAAGAGTTTCCGGAAGTGAGGACGTTTCAGGAGGTCATTGAGACGGACTTAACTAGAGATGTAAAAGCAGCTGGTTCAAGTGGCTCATCTTTTAGGCAGAATATAGAGAGGGAGGAGCGCATTTATCGACACCTTTTGAGAGAACTCTTCAGTGGGCCTATGCTGGATAGAAGTTGCATAGGGGAGGCAATTGGGGCTTCTAGTACAGATAACTACCCTGACGAGAGTATAGTAAGGACCTTGCATCCCAATCCTCTTTACCCTGATGGACCCTCATATTGGTCAAGTACTGGTCAGCGAGATAACAGTGTGCCTGAGACCCTCACCTACAAGCTGGTGTCCCAGCTCTGTGTTGTGCACGAAGTCCGTATTCGACCATTTCAAGGTACATAATTTGATCTTAGAAACCACAAGACCTCGTACTTCTCTTTCACCTCCCATGTGTGTCAAGTAAGTGTTGTCATAATGTGTGTTTGTTTCCTCACCAAGGGAGGGTTGTGGGGACAGCTTTTTTCCAGGATGGGAATCCCATATACTCAGCACATCATGTGCGAATTCGACTTGGCTATGAACTCAACTGCAGTCAGGGAGAGACCTGTCCCTTACTGGCTTCTGGTCGCTCTCCAATGGCTGCAGGTCCTTCTCCAAAAGATTATGTTTGGACATACGAGTCCCCCAAATTTCCTATGGAACAGGTTCTTTCCCTCAACCCTAGAAAGATCTTCATGAATGGACTCCAATCTTGTGGTGTAGGATATGGACATTGACTTTTATTGGTTGGTATAGTATATAACATATTCATGGTGTTCCACATGTATGAGCGAAAGGCAGGTAAGACATTCATACTTGGCTAGCAACTCGATCGGAGGGGAAGCATGAAGTGGTCAATCAAGGGTGCAGGAATTGTTAGTCATTGGTGCGATATTTTCAGAGCACATTATAGTGTCTTACGTATGAACCACTGGGATTATGTGCATGGTAATCTCAGGGAGCTGACAGTCGTGACAGCTTCGTAAGAGATCACAGTTCTGATGATCATGTCTTACCTAATTCTAGAAGTATGCACACGATGCTCTTAGGAAGCAGATGGTTTTCAGAGCTGCTTGAGATATCACTGATCTCATTATGATCTTACCTAACAACTGCTGGTAGTACATATCCGACGCTTTTGGAAAACTGATTCAACGGTTTTACATAGCTGCCAAGGGACCATAGTCCTCATTATGCTCATTGAAAGCTGACATTTTTCCAACCTTTTTAAAGGTCACACTTTTCAGTATGATGTCCCTGGTTACGACTTCCTCAAGAAATTGATAAGAGTGGTTTTCACAGCTTCTTACAAGATGACAGTCCTCATTACAATCTTCGTAATCATAACTGGTGGGAATAATGTGCAAAGACACTCTTAGGAAGTTGATTCAATGGTTTGCACAGCTCCTTAATAGGTGAGAGTTCCATGACGATCTTCATAGTAACAAGTACTGAATCTTTAGTGCCTAGTCTCTTTATCTTCATCTAGCACAACAACTGCACCTGCTACTGAATCATGCTATCTGTGCTTCTGCATTTTGCTTTCTAATTAATATTGTATGAATGGAACATTTTGAAGGTGGACTCCTTGCAATCTTTCAAGTTGTCACATCCAGTTCTATGTATCGGAGGTGTCATTCAAGTGGAGCTTTTGGGCAGGACTCAAATGCAGCACATGGATCAGCAGTACTATATTTGGTCTGTTTTTTCTCTTGAGAAGGCCGCTTTTCTGGTTGCATGTGTTGTAATATTGCTAATACATGAGAGGTGTAGACATAGGTTTTCAGAAGGACTCATGCATTGAAGAAGGTGTAAGGAGCTGAATGAATGATCTCTTTAAGGCACTGGCTGTGCTAGGAATGTGGACTTCTAAACGTCAATGGTGTTGTAGCTATATAATTGAATAGATTATCAAGTTACATTTGTGTAGTACCTTTATAAGCACTCTGTCTTATAACCGCAAGAAGATATGTATTAGTGACCAGACATTTTAGATGCTGGCCTGTGTGTAAATATCTCTAAAAGCATCTCTAAAAGTCTGGCAAAAATAACTTGCTTTAGTTAATGAATGGAATTTTGCTGACAAATTTTTTATATTGCTGCAGCGTATGTCATGTGAGCGTACAGGGGCATCCACTTTCTGACTTTAAAGCTCACCGGAACAGAGATGGGAAGGGGTTCTACCTTGAGTACAGAGATAGTTCTAAACTAAAGGATATAGCAGCAGATGTAGGAGGCAAACCTGTAGTCCCTGAGAGAGAGACGGCCACAGGGACTTGGCATGAGGCATTTGCTGAGCGTATTAGGCAGGTTAGAGCCATTCGAGTGGTTCGCCGTAACCGGTTGCTTATAAACACACTGTTGGGAAACATTGCTGTGGCTAGGTTACTCTTGGCACATGATGATCCGGAGGAATCTTCTAGTGAGGAGGGGGAAAATGATGATGAAGGGGAGAATGGGGAAGAAGACCATCTTGATGTTAATGTTGATTGGTCTAAATAGGCTGCAGGTAGTGCTGTGGAGCAATTAGGTTCTGTAGGGTAGGTTTCGTCAGCTCCATCATTTAGAGCTTTATTCTGAGAATGTTAAGTGCAGTTTGGAAATGTTGGACATGGGTCCTAGCTTTTCAAAATGTGTTAGTGGTTTCGTTTTAGCTTAGAGTTAGGTGGGGCTGTACAAATATGCAGTTTTGCTCACAAGCAGGTTGTAGGTTCTCCTTTCTGAAGACCAATTCTACCCGCACCTCAGTACTGTTGGCCACAATGATCATCAGTAGTTTTATCATTTTGGGTGATGGAAATGTTTCTTCATCTGTTGTGAGAACAAAAAGAAGAAAAACTAACTTTCGTGCTTTGCACCGATATGAATAGGAGCCCGTTGGACATACTTTAGCATGGGGCTCTGAGAACAGCATGTTAGGGGCTGAGAGCAGAATGTTTTTCTTTTTGTAAATGTGATTGAAGATGGACTACTTTCTCTGTCAAGGATTTATAGGTTATCAATCTCATATGTTCGAGCATATGGAAGCTGTTTCTGGCTAAAGAATTCTCAGTGATCAAGTGTGCGTTTTGCCAGATGTTTTGCCAGTGGCTAGCTCTGCTATGTTAAGTACACTTATTTTTAAATTGTTTAAAAAAAATAAAGTGTTGATATTCTTCAGATATGGCTATAGTGCCCAAGAACTGTGGACCTCTAGGATTACTCCTGCTTCCGCAGAAGTTCTAGCTTCTCTCTTATGTGGTTGTCATTTGGTTAGTTTTTTTCTTGTGACCATCTTCTATGGATCAGATTTACTTCAAATTTGTGTTGCATTTTGAAATTTCAACTTGGAATGATTTATTTTTCTGTTCATATGGCTACCACACACATGCCAAACACCTTAAACTCTTGGTTTAAGGTGTTGCTATGTTAAATTGGACTTTCCCTGATTGAGTTATGGTTATCGGAAGTATATTTGCCGATTCCAAATTGTTGAAATAGTCCTCCTAATTGTGTTCACCATTGAGTTTTATAGTGTTTGTTTTCAATCCTCACTTAACCACCCACCAATGAAGAAAAAGAGACTTAATAGAACATTATAATTCATCACATTTTAACATCCATGGGGGCATGATATCATATATAATTCTCAGATTTTGTCCACAAGCTGACGTATTTTGACTAGTATTGGTGGATGGCTCACTACTGCCGTAGCTTGTTATCCACTCTCTTCTCGTTGGTTATGAAGTACTTAATTACCCAAGCTATCAAATAGGTGTACTTAACTCCTAATGTCCTATGTGACCATAATCTAGTCGTGAATAAATTGCTTTGATCCTTTTGACATCAGTTCGGATGGTTTTCGGACTATTTCAACTACTCTTGTTCATGTTTAGGTTTGTTGTGTCCTACCATGTGGATACTTTTGATTCAACATAATTAGCTATTTTTGGGATTGATTCAAATACGGGAGTGTGCTCTCAATTGGTTTACAATGGAACCGGTCCATGAATCAAAACTTGACATTTGTCACCTTTGTAGTTTTGGGGGAAAAATATCCTAAACATCTAGCATTGCAATTTTTAGTTGGACATGTGTTGGTGGGTGTAATCCCACATGGAAGGTGCGTAGTTGTGGCAAGGGTGCCTCAAATTACAAAGCTTCCCAAAAACTCACGAAATAACGAATTCAAGATTTGTGAGCTAATTTGAGTAGATATATTGCCCCCCTTTTGAACGAGGGTAACAATTTATCATTTGAAAATGATGTAAGTGGAGGTTCGATCAAAAAACCAACCCAATTTGATTTCTGAATTGTTGCTCCTCAAGACCACTATTGACGTTCCTATTATGATCTTTCAACGTTTAAAATTTTGATTACAAGTAGTCACTTCTAACCTACAAACATCCATACGGTTGGATTTGTCAAAGAAAGTTAAGATCTTGAGCTACGGTTGCCGAAATTGAGGTAACATTTTCTGAGCAGATATGAGGGAAATTGGACGTAGGAAGTTAAGGGTTAACTTAGGTTGTGCCCTAATCTTAGCATTTCACAGGAGTGTGTAACTACCTTCCCTTGCAGTTGGTGTCTTCCCCTCACAAAACCCCAATTTTCCATCAACCACTTGCTCTTCCACGGACTCCAACAATTGCTCAATCTCGAAATAACTTTAACTCGTCTCACGAATTGTCTTGTGGTGGAATTAGCTGATCGATATCAGATGAATGTGATGTGTGGAAGCAGTAATTGCCATGCATAGAATGCATACGTTCAACCATTATGTGCGTAGAGATGTTATACTCTCAAGCTCATAATTGGTGCAATGACATGAACTGACGGCGAACTGATGAGATCACAAGATGGTAAAGCCAAGGGGAGTTGAAAATGGGTTACATAAACTCCTGGTTGAGAGAGTTGATGGAGAGTGAGTGATCATCAACAGAGAACATTGAAGGCATCATCCGAGGTTCATTTGGTTTGAGACGAGTAGTGAAGAATGGGGAAGAGCAGCAGGAGCAAAGCAGGGGAGGAAGAATTAGCGGAGCCACCTGAGAATGATCGAGTCTTTGTACCACATTATTGGGACTACGCAAACACAACACAGGGCTCATGTGCGCGAGCTATTCAGAATGCAAAAAAGTTATACACACGTGTGCCCCAAGAGTCTCCGCCATCAGTTCTGCCTCCATCAGGCAGCCATCAGTTCTGGCCGAGCTCTGGAGATGGATCATCCATTTCCAGTGTGGACAATGTGCGTCCGCATGTCTAAACCCTACACTCTTCCTAAATGCACATGTCAACCCCCATGCAAGGTCTCCTATATTTCTTCTCGAGTCCATACTAGCCACTGTAATATATGTTTCAGCTAGGAATTGCATCATATTTTTGTCCAATCTACAGTTTCTCTTCTACTCTATCTCCTTTGTAATTATTGTTAGTTCATCCATATCCAGTGTGGACAATGTGCGTCCGCATGTATAAACCCTAAGTTATTCCTAAATGCACATGTCAATCCCCATGCACAGTCTTCTATATTGCTTTCCCTGTGAGCCCAGAGCCTTTGTAATACATGTTGCCGCCAGAAATTTCATAATTTGTCGTAGTGAGTCCAATCTATTGAAAGAGTTACACATACCTGAACATTACACACCACAACTACATTGTTAGAGAGACCGAGTAGGCAGGTGCTGATGATTCTCTGCTATTCTATCTCGTTTGAAACTATGGATGAATCATCCAAATGCTATTTCTCCTGCATATTCGTTCTTGAGTCCACAGCCACTGTAATTACTGTTCCCGCCAGGCTTTGCATAATCTTTTGTAGTGGCTTCAATCTATTGAAAGTCTTGCAGATGCGTGGTTGCATTACAAATTCCGATTACATTGTTTAACGGACCAAGTAGGCAGGTGCTTATTCTCTGCAACTCTATCTCGTTCGTAAGCTTTAGTGAATCATCCATATCCAGTGTGGACAATGTGCGTCCGCATGTGTAAGCCCTAAGTTATTCCTCAATGCACATGTCAATTCCCATGTAAAGCCTCCGATGTTTCTTCTTGAGTCCACAGCCACTGTGATAGACGTACGTACCAGGATTTGCAAACTACTTTGTAGTGACCAATCTATTGGAAGTGTTACATATACCTGCTTGCGTTACAGACTGTGAATACATTGTTAGAGGGACCGAGTTAAAGGCAGGCGCTGATCGATGATTCACTGCTACTCTATCTCGTTTGTAACAATGGATGGTTTCTGTGTCCGTGCAGTATGACCAATCAGCCTCTGTTAGCATGCAGCAAAGGATTTCAGAGTTCCAAGTTGCATTACGTGCATCAGAGAGGTAAATTTATTCCGCCATGCATACGTGCGAGACCATATGGATGGCAATTTCACTCAGGACATTGCCATCTATTAGCCAGTCGGTTTCGGTATTACTTTCAAGAATAAGAATCATGGACTAGTAATCATCTGTTGAGTGTGTCTCTGAGAAGGACATCCAAATATTTTGGAATCATTGACAAGAAGGTCGTGTTCTAACGTGCAGAGCAAGGGAGGAAGGGCAGAGGGAGACAGACTCATTGCGAGTGTACGTAGGCAGTGTAGAGGCTGCTGCAGCTGGACTTCTCTCACGCGTTCAAGAACTCGAACACTTGCTGGCTTTGTGTAATAGTTCCACCATCTTCCTCATTATTCATGAAGTTGCCACACGCAACTAGAGCTGAAGTTTGCAAGTTTGGTGGGCCATGATAGCAGACATTCAACCCTTACATGTGCGTAAGATGTTGGAGCATCGTCTAAAGGTTGATCCCGGCTTTTTGAGATAAATTTTGAAACCCAAGCCCGAACTTGAACTTGTAGTCATGTCAAGTCCGATGACTGCAAGTTCTTGCTCAGGCTTGAACTTGAAAATCAATCCAAAATAAGAAGGAACCAAGTTCCACCATGTAAGGCGCATATTATTTACCTTGACCCACCAAACTTACAATCTTGAGCTCAAGCGCAAGCTCAGCGTGTCTGGTCCTTCAGCCATGTTGCTGTGGGTCGAAATTTCTTTACCATTTAAGATTTTTTTTCTTTTCCTTATTTCGTTTCTGGTGTCATCAGCTTCCACGGTTCAGCATGGACATGACATTGAGCAGATGAGGGGTAAAGTGGCCACAGCAGCGACACATGAAGTTCGAAAGCACGCAGCTGCTGCAGCTCAGGCTGTGGCAGCCGCCCGAGAAGCAACGATGGAGCTTGACAAGGTAATTGGCTGACTTCTTTGGATTCCACTGCACAGCTGCGAGTTATTACAGACAAAAAAAGGGTGGCTTATATAACGTTAGGCCTTAATCCACCCGGATCCCATGGGAACTTCGAGGTCAACCGCAACATAATAGGGCTCGGATGGGTGACCTTCCTAGCGCACCCTACCACCTCTGGTCCACCCCATCCAGTTGGGTATCTGGTGAACCGGATATTTTCAACCATCTATGTGGGAACCTGGGGGCTTGCCAATGGGGGAAATAAGTGCATGCCGGGCTTGTCCGTGTCCAGTCAAGGTGTTCACCTTTGAAAGTAGGCATTTGTCTTCAGGGGCCTCTTATTGTCGTGATGCCCATTTCAGTATTACACGGAAACTTGGACAAGTCAAACGTGAACCAACACCATAAATTCACGCCAGTGACACCATTGGAGTCATCTCTTCCTCTTTAATACAAAACACACGTACCCTGACAGAAACCAAATTGTCATCAGAAGCCGAGAAAGTGTTTCTGCATGGCAATGTGAGGTCTCAGCTACAGTGTGATTCATTGTCGCCACTTATCTTTCCCAGGTGCGTCGTGAGACACATGCCTTAACAAAGGCACAACAGGAAGAAATTGAGAGGCTGAATGTGGCAGCTGCTGAGGCACGTATACTTTATGAGGTACAATTGTACTTTAAATTAGAGCTTGAAGCACATGCAACATCACTATATCTCTCTCGAGCTTAATGTGAGGTTTTAATTCAAGCAGTAACAGCAATGTATATGCACTTGAATGAGCAGATAGCTATTTTGAATAGGAACACTATTTGTTATGTGTGCAGGCAAGGGGTAGACAAAACCAAGAATTATTAGATCATAACAACAAGCTGGTACGATTCTAACAAGGATTAGTGACAGTTAATGTATTACATGTAAGGGAAACTTTGTCCAGTGGATGTGGATTCCCCATTTCGAAATTCATCGTTCTTGACCATCAAAAGGATCTCTAAGTTATTTTTTATCCTGCAAACAACGACTAAGCTAATTGTTTTGTATGTCATTTACTGTGGTCGGATATTTACACTTCAGATAGAAAGATGAAGAAATTTAACTCTACAGATTGGACAACGGATGCAAGTTCTGAAATGGTGTTACAGACCTTGCAAATGTGTAACTTGGGATAATGTTTCGGACAGAAAGAAGGAACTTATTTTGTGCCTTCGCAATTTGTAGGAGAGCCAATGGGTAGAAATGAGTTCCAAATTTGACAAACTGCAAGCATCTCATAAGGCTGAGCATTCATCTTTGCAGAAAAAGTACGAAGTTGTCAAGGTACACACTCTTGGTCATTGTTATCCATAATTATGGAGACGAAGAAAATGAAACTAGATTCATATTGGACAACTGAGCTTGCTTGTGACCCATACTTATTAATTTTCCCTGAAGAAGTTACTAACTGACGTAGTAACCGTTCAGTTAATGACCTTCGTACAATGATGTAAAATCTTCGCTGAATGTTTGCTGAATAGTGACATCAATGCTCAGAGGCATAATGAATTCTATCAAGTATTGATGGATAGAAGACTAAATGAGAAATGTAAAATAGTATATTCATATTCTGGATCACCTGCATTGAAGGATTACAGGCAACCGCACGAGAGGGCAGAACACAAAATGCCGACTTGAAGAAATCTCTGGAGATGAGCAAGTTGACTGCTCGTTCACTACAAAAGAAATTGGATGAAATGCTACTCGAACGAAAAGATTTTATTCTTCAGATTGACCTCCTGGACCAACAGGTTTGCGAGAAAGATTCAACTATCAGAAACAGCCAGATGGATGTAGAACTTTAACCTTATATGGACAGAACCATTTCGGTGGATCTTCATAACATCATAACGAAGTGATATGCCCTTTGGAGGCCAAACTAGACGCGGCGCTGAAAGTCAACACTACTGTAGTTTGTCCCCAATTCCGGCACAAATTTTAAGTGTATCTTGAAAGGGAGCGAAATTGGGTACGGAACTGGGTATCAGATTTCTGGAGGTTTGAGGAATTGGTATGGAGACATTAGGAAGAGATTAACTTTATTTCCAGGGATCTCGAATTTATGACTGACCAGAACCAATTTTGTGGCCGCAGGTGAAGAGCTTGCAGGGCCAAGAAGTGTCTTCAACAATTTCTCATTACGACCTTGAACTTCGGAAAGTAAGAATTTTCTTCCTTGAAATTCAGTAACATACGTCTATTGTCTCTATGCATTTGCTTCTGATTCTCGGCATTGTAGGGATGAAACCCATTATTTCGCAACCTTATAAGCACGCGCTATTCTTGCTATCGCGGGTTTTCATAACCAGGATGCTAATATCGATACTCTCAAGATGTATCCGATTTTTCGAATCGTAAGTCGCATGGTTGGATATTGAACTTTGTGGCAGGTGCGTGCTTCTTTAGGAGGGGAGAAAACCCAGCTTTTAACGGAAATGGTATGATTGATTTCTACGGTGTTTATATTCATCAGCTGTCTTCCTCACGAACCCTACAGAAATGTTTTCTTTGCAATGGTTTGCAATTCAAGTGCAGCTGTATTGTGAAGTTTCAAGGACCCTTTCTGAAGGCTCCAATGTAACAATGCAACCAGGCTACACTACGTCGCAGTAACCAGAACCTGCAGCGCGAATTGGCCGATTGGCAGGAGAGATACAAGTCAATCAACCAACAATACTCAGGCTTGGAAGAGCTCACCTATCAAACAGAACAGTCCTCTAACAGGAAGTCCAACTCGAAGCCCCGTGAAATGGTCCGCCCAAAGCCAGACTCTTCTTCAAGGAATACCACAGTGAAAGAAGAACGCTGTATGCCCTCTGCCCGAGAGGTAAGCTTATATTAGAACAAATCCCTTACCAAATTCTTGTACATCATGCATAAATAACATTATTAAGGTTCATAAGAGTGTTCCAAGGGACTGGGAATCAAAAGCCATGGAAGAATTTTTTTTGCAATTTCAAGCCTTCATATGAGAATGTGTGAAGGGTTTACAACTTCAGCTGGCTTATATGGGGTGAGGACTAACAGAAGCTTGTCGTTTGACCATGTTTGGCATTCATATCTAAAATTATGGACCCCAATTCTTGGAGATTTGATCCTTAAGTCTACACAGAAAGGGTACTGTGTAATGTAAGCCCTGTATGCTTTCTGTTGATTCATGAAGATCTTCTTTGCTCACAACGAAGAAAACGAAGAGGAAGATAGAAGCTAGAAAATAAGTATAAACACATGATGCCTTAGATCATGAGTAACAGATAATGTAAGAAGCTACCATTCGGGGTGTCCATAGAATATGTTGCGGTCCGTCCACATGGTCCAATTTCAATTTTGCACTAAGCTTGACAGCCCATGATCTCGCGAATTGGATTTCAATTTCCCATGGTGCGGCCTTTGGAGGAGTTTCAAGGGCTCTTAGAATTTCATGTGCACGGCCCTTGGTCCGAGTCTGTAACTTAGTGGCCCTTAGTAATGTTAAGGATCTTTCAATAACCACTTACTGTAACTTCTTTCTCATTCACCAGGAAGAAGGGGACGAGGGACGCACAAGAAGTGGCGTTTCTTCTAGCACATCGGTAGGTGGCCCGCCGACCAAGATTTTGGAGATGCCACTCGGAGGTGACCCAAATTTGGAAGACGTATGTTCACAGGGCTCCACTGCTTCCAATGGCACTGAAGCTATGAGGCAAAACCATATTAGACGTAGCGAGCAAACTTTCGGAGCCTCATACGAAAGTAATGGAGCTGATGGAATGTTTGCCTTCTCAGGTCTCCAGCTGGGTCTAAGATCCTCAAGACCTAAGGTACCCAAACCCTAGCTCATTTGATAAAGTCTACTATTGATTATACATTTTGGAACTTTGGAAGGGCAAGGGCCTATGGGCATGGACGCAGTCGCTGTTTCAAGTTCCAAATTAAAACACCTGGCCATTGACGACGCATGTTGATCAGACAGTGCAGTGTTGGCCTGGGACATTAATTCATAACCACATCTGCAACAGCATGGGACAGCATGGGACACATTAGTCCCATTCACACACACATACCAGTTGGGTTTTGAAATTGCAGACTAACAGAACATGAATTTGTCAACACATGTTCATCAGATACCCCTACACAAATGTTGTGCCCAGCCTATCATCTGTTGATGACTACTCAATGTATGGTGGTTTGGAGGTCTAGTAATACGTTATGAGTTTAGGCACTTTGCTTTGCCAGAATGAGATTTATTTTCACTCCACATCAGCTTTGCACATGTTCTAACCAACAATTGCATGACACGTCACACCAGCACTCAAGATAATACTGTACCTCCTAAAGATATGGTTATCCACCATTAGTGTGAGTAGGCCTTATTTTGTGCTGAGATTGATAAGGTACTACAGGTAATTCGATGCTTATGCTAAGCACAATTGTGCAAGCCCACAACCTTGCACTTCGCAGGGATATTGTTCAGCAAAATTTTGGTCTTATAAGGTACAACAGTGTCCTTATGGTAGGTGTTGGAAGGCCAATAAGACCTGTTGGATAGACGTTCCATTGCAGGAGACTAAATGACACAAAGAAGTTGTAATCTGGTGTCAAGGGTTCCACATGATTAAGTTATCAGTGGAGGACCTTGAAAATGTCTGAAAATCCTGAAGTCTAAGCTTACTTGCATTTGCTGGTGGTGGAATCATTTTGTATCAGTTTCTATCCAAGTATTTTTTTGGGAACTTATACATGTATTCCCATCTGAGGCAATAATATGCTAGCTAATTGATAATGAGCAGTTGGTGACACAGATCATAACATTGCTAAGCTCCACATGTAAGTTACCCTAGGCAAGAGAATAATATGGCCAAAGGCCAAGAGTAAACATGTGATTCCAAAAAAAAAACCTTTGTGCTGCAACATGGCCCTCATGGAACATGTCATCTCTTTTATTTAGAAAGGGTGAGGAAGCATGAGGCTTAGTAATGCTATGATTATGGTTATTGAAGCCTCTTAAATATTTATGTATAATTCTATCATGGGTATCTCAGTGAGCATGTGAATGCCTTGTGAATGCACAAATGTATGTTAGAGATAACGGGGTCACTTGTATCTCACCCCTTATCCTTTCCAGATTCATTCATCAATCACAATACACATATGGATAATGCACTAATTAACATAGACTTTGAACTTCAACGTAATGTATTGATCTCTTGTCTATCTACAACACTCCAACGAAGCCACAAGCCAATTGGCTTAATTTTCCTAAAGACATCACAATCATGTAAAAGTATTGTGCACTAAAACCTCGACTGTGGCAATGGTATTCAAGACAAAAATGTGCCATATATACAACTTGGGATTCATGCCCCATGTTTTGTCCACTTTACCACATGTTTCACTAGGTATAAAAATTGCCCAAACTTTCCAATGAGAAACATTGCTCTAGTTTCAATGGACAATTGAAGTGTGTCACTCAGGCACACCTTTTGTGAGACTAGTATGTGAGATTCCTTATTTATCAATTAAACCACCCATTCAAAGCAATGAGAAGCCAACATTTGCAATGACACAAGCGCACACACTCGAAGAGAAGAGAAGAGAAGCAGCATTTACTCATCCTTTCGTGCACAACACCATAACCATTCCTTATAAAATTGTTTTTGCAGCTCAAGAATATCCCAAAACCAGAAAGCAGAGGCACTTCCGAAAGTGATGGGCGTGGGATCAGATCCAAAGATTACCACCTTGATGCTGCTTGCCGCAGAATTGTAAAGCCAAAGAAGGTACCTTAGTATATACAAAATACTAATAATAATAATAAATTAAATTATCTAGGAAATTTCAACTGTACATTCAGGGAAATGCAGGCCTTCAATGGATTCGGATTTCAAGATTGCCATACTAAACACTAAGGACTTATTGGGTTCTTTGAGCATCGTTGTTGACTAAATTGTAAAGAGTCACTTACAGGACATCAATCTTATATGTAGGTAGCACAAATTGACATCCAAAGTACACTTTCCCAAAACCAACAGATAACCTTAAACAAATACGATGTTCCATTGTCACACATTGAAAGCCCACAACAGTTAATCCCATGTGGATCCATGAGGTCTAAAATAGCATGAATGAGTTGCATATCTAAAATTCAACCTTAATCTCGATGAGGAAGGACCTGTCATTCCTGGGGATGAGGGTTCGGTATTCAAGAATGAGTCCCTCCCACTGGGGCTTCACGATGTTATGGAGTATCTGTTGGAGGTACTAATCGTCATTGAGAGACAAACAAAGTAAGATCGATTGCAGTTAATTGTTTTCACTCATAATCATTCACAGGTTGCATTATATAGCAGCTAGAGTACCAAGTAGCAAGTTAGTGAAAAAGGAGTCTTAGGGTGAAGATGCAACTGAGGGGAGCAGGCCGAGGCTGTATTGGCGTGGCCGAAAAATGTTGAGCCGGCTGGAGTGTTTGGCCCGGTTATGATGTTTCTTGCTTGCTTACTTGCCCTCAGAGTAAGTTTTCCCTGTATACTTGCAACTCATGTTAATGTTGCCAAAATTTCTTTGTGAGGTCTCAACCATCACTACTAGCATGAGTCCTAGGCAATCATCCTACGTCGGTGAAAGAACAATACAAATCTACCGTTATGGTAGATTTCCGGTTTTTCAAGTGACATAAGACAAGTTTCGAGTGACGCAAGACAATTGCTTGTAGTGCATGCGTCAACGAATAACATAGGTGGGTCTTATGTGGTCGCTCTTCTTAATCAAACACCTATATTTAGGTGGTATATGACAAGGCTTATAGTCAAGAATGGACACTAAAATGGAGATGTGTTGCTGTAAGATAGGACTATGTGCTCAAAAAGGGACCATACTAGTTTCACTTGTGAACATGGCTAGGAGGGCTATGTGATCATTTCAATAAAATGAGAATCTCCACTTTGATCTCTTCTAATAGTGCATCTCAACTTTGATTTTGAAAATTGAAACGACAATCTTACATGATTTGCAATTGCTTACCAAATGAGACAATTTCCCAAACTGATCAATGTTTAGCAGCTACTGCAAAAGATCACCCACAAACTCAATTTTGTAGATCTGCTAAATCCTATCATGGTGCATTACACCTGTCTAGAAAGACTCACCAGAGACTTACCAGACATGCTGTCAGCTTAATTATGGTGGTGGTTGCTTGTGCTTTTCAGCAGACAGCTCCTGCGAATGCCTGAAATTCAGAGGGGATGAAGTACCTGCAACCCCTGATTGGAATTCTGGCAATCTATTTCACAGCATCTTTGAAATCGTAACCTAAATGCTCTGAGTGATTCCTATGCTGAATGTACTTGTAAACTAAAACCATACGGAACAATTTTAAGCAAATACTCTGCTGACAGAAGTTGTGTATTTTGTGAAGTTCAAGACACATATGTGCACTAGACCTGTATCTCTAGTGCTCATAAGGACACAATATAATCAGCATGTGTATAAATTCTTTTGAACTCGAAAGTCAATACATATGTAATAGAGTATTTTGCCAATTATTGCAATTATTTTATGAAAGAGTGTATGTATCTCCAATTGGGTCTCCAAATGCTTCCAGATTTACAGTTGGAAACCTCCAAAACACATAAATTATGCTGAAACGCCCCCTCAAATGGCCATTTCAACAAATTTGCCCATTCTTAACACCCATGACAGTTCAAACATTCAGTATAAAATCCTGCTCTCGAACCAATCGAGCATTTGGGATGAACTGACACAGCACATTCCACGACAGAGCACATTCACAAATGAATATATTTGTGTGCGAGGAAGATACTGACAGAGAGAGAGACGAACTGAACCCATGAACACCAATTCCTATAGGCTATATGTCAACTGAAGCTCAACAAAGTTTGTCAACGAAGTTTCTTTCCTTTATGAGTGTACAGGTTTGATCAGAATCTGAACTGTCATTGGAACAACATCCTAGAAGTAAAACTGGCCTGGAGGAATTCATGCTGTGAAGTACCTACTCATCTTGCTGCTGCCCTTGCACTCAATGTTGTATGGTAATTTGTACTCCGCTGTTTTCTGTAGGACGTGTACACATCATCGTACTGAGTGACCTCATTTGGATCCGCACTAGCTCCTAGCCCAAGTCGCCCCGAGCTCGTCATACCTGGCCGATGTTCTAAGCTACCATCTGGCAAAGTTCCTGTCTCTGGATCAATTTGCATGCTGCTCGGGGGAGGAATGCGAGCACCTCCCTCTCTACCTCCACTGTCTTCATCACCTTCGTCATCGTGGCTCCTAGTACTAATTCCTGGAAGTTGTCCTTCTAAAGGATCCACCTCTCCTACCTCTTTAAAAAACTTTGTCACCCTCTCTAAAATGTAGGACTCGGAAGCAGTCGATGCAGGAATAACAGTAGGGATATCCAGCGGGCTTAAAGCAGAGTATGGCACCCCACTACCAATCTGCATTTTTCTGACCATACCTGGTATCAATCCAGGTGGGAAAAGTGGGTACGGAGTTTGTTCACTGGGTCGCACTGGGGGCGGTAATGCTGCAAGTGGTGGCGTTTGAATGGGGACTGGAGGTGGCAGAGGGGCTAGAAATGGCGGTCCAGCTAGTGAGGGGTATAAACCAGGTAATGAGTTTGCTAGAAACTGCTGGGCTGGATTTGAAGGGTTAAACGGAACACCTGCTCCAAAGAACTGAGGGGGCGCTGCAAATGATGGTTGTGACTGCTCACTTGGTTGCTGTGATGCATTTGGGGGTGGTTGAGCTTGATCTTGTTGCCACTGACTCCCATACTGAAATTGAACTGTTCCATTACACCAAGAAAACAGCTGTGAGATCTCAATGAAAATGGGTGGAGTGCATAGCATTCTTAAGCATGTGCAAGAACATTCTCTTTCTATTCTAGCTTCAAGAACAAATCAAAGAATCAAGGTCCTTGATTACATGCATGAATGTCAAGAATTGTCAAGTGGCAAGCTCTCATTAGTTGACACCTCATTGTTACCTATCTTCAGACAAAGCCCTATACCATCTACCAAGATTCAACTTGAAGACCTTGCCAAAACCAACCCCAAGATGCTTGTCTCGGGAGAACAACCACTATACCACTTAAGAATGCTATGTGGAAGGATGACTGCATTGTATTCTTAGAACATTTCAAGTAGGTTCATAATTCTAACTGAAAATGCTCAGACCCACCAGGGTTCCTTCCATGGCTTGTCCTGCTTATTAACAATGATATTTAGGGGAAGAGGGGGAAGGGAGACGTGTACAAATAATGTACCTGCTGGTGGAGGCTTATTGAAAGGCACCTCTGGTGGGGGAGGTCCAGCCACCATCTCACCCTCCAAGGTATTGATTATGTCCATGTTATACACCTCCTTGTCACCCCAAAATTGCAGAATCTTTTGCAAACTATCTTGATTTTGAGCTGCAGCCATATCATTCGGGTTGTGGTAGATGGCTGCCAGCATAGCACCTAGTGCAGGCCTGAAGGCAAGAGCTTCTGAATCTAACTCCTTGGGATTGGAGCGACGTTGTAGACTGCACACAAATATTTCCAAATGCCAGTTAGTGAACCATTCCCCCTTATTGTGAACATAACCAGCTTTTAAGATGACAAATGTATTTGGCATGTTAGCAAGCCACAACTGATGGTAGGATGTACTTCATCTGTGAGAACAATGGCGCACAACATGCAATGAAGTAGCTGTCACAAAAAAACAAAAAAACAAAAGGAATCTAGGAATAGGAAAGTTTGCTTCTTCAAATTCCAACATACAATCATATTCCACTACAGTAGCTGAAAACACAATACATTTTCTAGTCACAGCTACGTAGGAGGTATAAGTTTGTCACAAGATAGACAAATACCTGAACAGAAATATTTACTTCAAAAAAAAACCTTATTACTAAATTTGCCAGCTTGTGTTCAATTAAGATAGATAATCATAGTTTTTCCACTGTAGAGACCCCAGGACTTTCACCCCATGAATACATTCATCAGAGGACAGAAACATGTCAAGGCACAGAGAACAGCATGACAAACCTGTTGAATAAGATGTCATTTGCGAGGTAAATTACGTGCAATTGCCTATCTACATCGTCCATTGATAAGACCCTTTCCTTTAGTGCCTCTACCAATGCAGGCATGAAGGCAGCCCTTTGCATAAACCACATCTTTGCTCCCTTTATTGACTCCTTTGTACCTGACACAACACCATAGCTGGGTGAGAAAGTGAAGTTCATCAATCATCAGTAATCACTCAACTTGAATTAGATATTTGGTTGAGTATATACATGTCATCAGGCCAAGTGATCATCTATGAATTTGTAGCTTGCTCTAAGCAACACTGTGATCAACAAGATTATATGTAACACAATAATTTCGCAGTGTAAGCAGCACTAAATCATGCGCTCATCACTTTCAGCATCACCACTAACTATGATATGGACTAAGGTCTGTGGGCCATATGTGGTCATTCTTCTTAATTAGAGACCTATATTCAAGTGGCACACGGCGAGCCATGTAGTTAAGAAAGGACACTAAAGACACATGTTACAATGAGATTGTATTATGTTAAGAACACAGACACCATTCTAGGTCCAATAGTTAGCACAATTGGGAGGGCCTATGTGATCTCTCAAAGAGAAAGAGAATCTTCGCTTCAACATCATAATATTGTGCAATTCAATTCCAATTCTAAATCTCAATATGACAAACTTTGCGATTCCCAATTGCTGACTGGATGAGACAATTCACTCTCTGAGCCGATCCAACAGCCAAAATTGTCTGGAGCTGAAAGTGCCCACAATAGGGCTACATACCCTACCCCCACGCCTGACTCTGAAAAACAAGAAGAAAACTGACATTGCAACCACTGGACAACTATATGACCATTAATGAATAAGCCCTGTACATGAATCATATGACAATGGCTATGATATGGACTAAATAGAAATTGCACCATTGAACAATCATATCACAATTAAGGAATAAGGCCTGTGAATGTTACATATGACAATGGCTATGATATGGACTAAATTGAAATTGCACCATTGGACAAAATCATATGGCAATTAAGGAACGAGGCCTGTATAAATTCAGGAGATTGAGGAGTACCTGATAAACTATCCATCACCCCCTTCATCTCCGCTGCAATTTCAGGAGGAAGGGGCCCAGGAGGCCCAGCTTGTTGGTAAGTAACTCCAGCATAGTTTTCATGTTGGAACTGATCATAGAACGGTTGAGGATGGTGGGGTTGCTCAAAGTACGCAGGTGTAAATGGAATCGAAGGAGGAGCTGATGGAGCGGAGGAGCTAAGAGATGGTTTCAACGCACCGCCAAGAGCAGGGTTAAGGGATAGATTCAATGCATTTTGAGCAGCATTAAGAGCTGCCAATGCAGGATTGTAGGAAGGAACTACTGTAGGGACGACACTAGGGTTGGTTATTCCAACAGGGTTAAGTGTTAACCATAGCTTGTACCGGTAATAGTCATGGCCCTCTGCACCAAACAAAAAGGCATACATAGGATTATCCTTTTGTTTGTCCTTCATCAGAGCTTCAAACTGGGGGCCATTCTTCACTGCATACTCCACCAATTTGTCAATGCGCTTCTGTAGGTCGTTGTCTGCCGGAGCTTGCACGGGTGTAGGGGGTGGTTCCCATGGATTGAAAAACCCTGATGATAGACTCAACCCCCCTGGGCCTTGGGGGGGGATGGAGGGCGGAGGGAGAGCTGATGACCTCGATAAACCCGATGCGTAGGGATATGGCCCTGTATGGTAAGGAAACTGTGCAGGGGGTGGATATTGAACCATCCCTGATACCGGTGCTCCTACACCTCCAACAGGAACTGCCAGCGGAGGTGGCTGCATATAAGAGTGGCCATACCCCTGTCCTTGCTCCATTTCACCAAACACAGAAGGCCTACAAAAATATCCAAATTCTCACAGAAACAATTCACGTTCCGGATCCACGATGCACCACACCGAAACTAGAGCGGGATGTCGATCGAAAGCCCTGAAATAACATAATCCGCAACCATAATTTGACGCACCGACATTCGCACAGAATTACTAATTGCGAATCCGCGATTCAGTTCGTACAGGTTTGGTGAAAGAGACGATACAGGAACCGGAGAGTGAATCAAATGTGAAGCAGAGTGCCAAGTCTGCAACTGCAAACCCTGATTTCGAAAGAGAAGACAGACGATGTTCCCAGTTCGTGGGGAACGTGGGAACCTTCAACAACCATGTCACGGCTTTCACAACATCCTACCCTATGATCACCCAATAGTTATTAGGTAGCCGAACCTATCACCGCCCAATCTTTGGTGAATTAAGACCCCGGAAAATGAACAATATTGTCAACTTTGACATTCATATCATTGTATGTGAAATAACTTTCCGCATCTAATTTTAAATATTACAACACATATTTCTATCTTTATTTAGAAGAAAATCCCTTACTATTTTGCTATTGAGGTGTTAATATAGTATGCCTATCATACGGTGCGATTAAGTACATATCCACGAATATGTAGGATAGTTACTAGTTACCATGACCCCCAACACAACCACCGGAAATTCTAAGCCCAATAGAAAGGTTGGTTATGTATTGTTTCTCAAGAAAACACTTACCATATGGTTATATACTTACCATATAGGTTAGAGACGAAGGTGATTGCGGGTTTGAACATTCATTATCCAACTTAGGGTTTCATAAGATTATTAAGTTCACTATGAAGTGAGAATTGCAAGTTTCATTTGTGAAACATTTATGAAGCAAAATTAATAGAGACTACGTCCAAATACAAACCTATTACCATACCCCCATGGCCAGTTAGGGCCACTTCACACACGAGTCAAGAGCCCTGACTATGAAATTGTGGGAGCCCAAAAGAAAGTGTCCAAAGGCCCTCCCAAGACACCTCCAAAATCACGTAGTGATGGAAGTCATATGTGACTGGGCCCTCAACCAGATGCTATTTCAATGAATCTCTATTCATGCGGGTCCTTGCACATGATAAAATAAAATAAACAAATGGTTGTGAACGTTCAGAGTGCCATGGCCTCCTGGTTTTGTGTTAGGCCTACCTCCAAGAGGAGGTTTTTGAAAATAGTCTAAGTGGCTATAAAACATGATCTATTTGATGCCATGTAGGAATCCATGTAGACTTTACATCCATCTTGCATTCACATACTCCATTGGTCCTTCAAGCGTAGTGTGAAGCAGCGAACTTGGACCGGCTCCACCTTTTCCACCAATGGGAGTGCATGAAATGAAACGGTCACGGCCCCTCAGTCTCATGTGGAAGTGGCTCTAAAATAAAATAATGTTGAAAGTGCCAGATTTGGGATTTCTAATTTTTAGAAAGTTACACAGTTCAAGAATTTTATTGAAACTACCAAATATTCCTATAGAAACAAATTGGTTGTTCGGCAAATTTATTGTATGCTATATACTATCAAGAACCTCCAATGTGAGCATTGCAAAAGGATTGCATGAGATCGTAGTTATCATTTGCTTGGGTTGATGTTTTGTGTAGATTTATAATAATATGTGCACAATTTGAGCATACTTGTCAACGAGAATTGAAAACTTGTTGTTTGTTTCATCCAAAATGGTATTTTGCTTATCAAAACAACCATGTTGCATACATGGGCATCATCTCGAAGATATCACACCCCAAAGATGGAAATTTTATGTTTTTTATTATTTACGTAAGTGTAATGCACTCCGACCCAATGAACTAATATTGAAACATGTATTTGTTCACGTTATACATCTAAAATTATACTAGTTAGAGCTAGGAATATCTTCTTGGGTTGGGAGGTTGGCTATGAGCAAAAGGGGAAACAAAAACAGTAATGAGATTAGTATGCACAATACATCATCTATGGATATTCAGGGTCAACATACAATGAGAGACTGGAGGATGTCATGTAGTTTTCATTTATGGCAGCCAAATCCATTTTTGATAGACTTGGGTTTCTCAACGTCAATGTATTATTATCTTGAAGCTCAATGCAACAGACTTTCATCTTTGTGAAACAAAACCTAATTTATGTGGTTCTAAGAATATCACATGATGTAATATGACCCCTTGTCTAATGGCTCTTATGTTTATTATGACTAAAAATTGGACTACTAGGTTGTTGAATTGTTTTGTAGGCCCAATTGGGTTTGAGGATTTTTAGGGGCAACTAAAAGCAATAGAGTGATTCACGAGTGTATGTGGAAGAGGCCCATTAAGTATCAACCCCTTGCTAGAACCCTACCCAAAAGGGTCTTATAAGCCACCACTTCAATGTTTCTCTCCTCTATTCTACTCATGTTCTTGGTGGTGCCCTTGCTCTCTTGCTCTCCATAAACCTTTTTGCTCTTCTTTGTGAGTTACTCTAAGAGGATTAGATCATTGCTTTGACTTCTTTGCTTTAGATTTGTGAGGTACTTTAGATTTGTGGGTTGATTGTGAGTTGATTTAGATTTCTAAGTTGATTTAGATTTGCAGGTTAGCTTTAAATTTGTGAGTTGATTACAAGCTGCTATGGATTTGTGGGCTTCATTTGTTGATTTCATTGCAACCTTCCATGTCTAATGCATGTTGTTATTGTTTGTTGCATGTTGTGTATTGCTATTATTGCCCCTAATACCCATTCCAACCGTGTAATATTTGTATTTAGGATTTTTAGGTATTAACTAGGTTTTTATAGTTGAGCCTTTTTTTGGTGGGTTGGAACTCTTGATCTAAGGTAGGGGTGGCAATTTCCGTGCGGGTCCTAAAGTCGACCCCTAGGGTCGGAAGCACCTATCTAGGTGCTTTTACCTGGGTTTACAAAAACACCTATCAAGGTGTTTTTACCGTTCACATCGCTGCCAACGGTCGGTTTTAGAAATCCACCCTGTGGATATACCACGTACCCTATGTGCGAGTGTTGGTCACTCTACAAGGTTTCCTTTAAAAATTTGTAGGAAATCATAGACATGCTGGAAATTTTTGATTTTTTCATAGTTGCTCTTGTACCAGCTTTGCGGAGCACTCAAAATTTATAAAAAAAAATAGTTTCAGCATCCCAACTAGCCCCATCTGAAATTTGGACGGAAATTGCCACCCCTACCTTAATGCAAGGCTTTTTTCATACGTTGTTTTGTTCGAGCATGTGGTTTGACCTTTAACAACACCCATTGTACAATCCTTCGTAGAACCCCACCAAAACCTTTCACCCTCCCTCCCAAACGATGACATTGCCCAAAATAGCATGTATTGGCAGGACAAAGGAGGTAGGTTTATTTTGTGGCTAGATACATACAAGGGTGATCACATTTTTAAGCAAAAGCTTAAGTAGCATATATTTTTGATGTTGACATTGGTTTGGAGTGTCAATTGGCAGCTTCATTGGTGACTCTTAACCGCAAGACGAAATCCTACGAGAATAAATAACATAATGCAAGTATTGTGGCGAATTATATAAGTAAAATTGAAAAACATAATAAGAAAGCACAATACCACTTTGAAGCTCTGGCTATAAAAGAGCATGACCGGATAGTTGCGTCTAAAGATGAAATTTTTATTCCGCTAGTTCTCCTTGTTCGCCAAGTTATTTAAGAAGATGTATATCCAAGGTTTGAGTTTGATGTATGTGATTATGGCTTAATCAAGCCAAAATCGTTAGTGAATTGTAAGATGGGACATGATTTGTACGATGTCATTCAAAATCCAAGGGCGCAAACAATTTTGAAAATTGAAGAGGTGTGGAATATAAAAACAACATTCGTAACAAAGGTTGCCACGCCATCCGGGAGAAAACATACATGGACTATGTTGAGTGTAACATGATAGCATATGCCACAATTGTATTACTCAATACGATAGTAGCAAAGACTATATCTTGAAAGTCGTTAATGACAAAATGCCAGTACAAGACTTCTTTTCAAAAGCTTGCACATCGAACCAAAAAAAAAAGGAAATGTAAAAAAATTGGAAAAATTAAGCTAGTTTGAATGGGAAAACGACAAAATATAGTTGACCAAAAGTAATATTTTTATTATATAATATATAATATGGATATCATAATATCTTGAATTATTGCAATTCTAACTTTCGGTTAATACCCTAACCAGAGGTCTTAAATGACGTTCACCTAGAGCTTGGGCTAAATTTCACTAAAGGTCGTGGTATCAAAAGTAACCAACAACCCCTACTAAAGGTGTTAAATTACCTTAATCTAAAATTCAGACTAAAATCTACTAATGTAAGAGTACCAACTATGACATAATCCAAAAGTATGGTCAACTGGTTGGGATATCAACTGTGATATTTGTCATCAACAATTAAATTTCTCAAACATCAATCTAGACCAATTTTATTTCTTTCGCACCGAATTTCGTAGGCCCCTATCTTCGTACGACAATTGTGTGTTCAGGTGTGGATTGTCCTTTTGTTGGATAAGACATAATTCTCTTATTTGTGCCAAAATCCTAACTTAACTAAGCATTTTTTTGATTATGATAACCTTTTAAATCATATTTGTGATTATAATTGTCACAAAAATAGATTATTAACTTACCAATATTTTTAAATAAAACTATCAATGGAATAGTAAAATAAAGTTATAGTTATATGAGTTGACTTTGTGCAAAGTTATTCAAACTTATTTTGATGCACTTACACTGTACTATGTAACATAGATAATTTTCCATAATTTTCATACAATTTTCTTTCCAAATCTCCAATCTTCTATCGGCTATAAAAATCGCTTAATCTCTCAAAATATATTTTTACAAGCTTAATTTTTTCAACCTTGTCTTCACTTTTCCGGTCATCATGTGGCCACACCAAGACACAACAATCAAACGACCTAATCGGATGTTTATGGACAACTGTAGTGTTTAAACCTAAATGTGAGTAAGAACACCAATTCAATCAATATGAAATCAAGTCATAAACAATACCTTAACCAAGTGCATACCCATATGACACCTTAATCAATAATGGTTATATACACACACACACACACACACACACACACACCTTAAATTCAAATAACAACATTGTCCTTAAAACCCTAAACATTGGGTAAACTCCAAAGTCCAAGATATTACAAGTCATTCTAAAATATATAGGATGAAACAACACAGTATAAACAAATGAAAGATGACTATGGTATTGCCACTAGCGTGAAGTATGGGTTGGGTTTGTTTTCGAGTTTGTCTAAGTGTATTTATAATCTTAATATGATATTATAAAAATTATAGGGTTTAAAATTTAGGATATTGTAGGTCATATATATGTAGGATATTTTGTATGAACTTATGTATGTGACCTATAAATGCAATCCTAAACCATCCAACCTCAAGTTTTGCTTGTTTGTTATAATATGCAAAATGCGTAAAATGTATATAATAGTTGGTTTTATATAATTAATTTTCATTGTTGGTGTACCTCAAGATGGGTGATACATATACAATTTTCTATTTGCATAATACTTATAAACAAATATTATAGATATAAACTCATTAATGGGTAATGAATGAAGCATAAATAGTGCAGAAAAAACAAAATCATTCTAGGACATCATCATCTAATAATATAGGGTTGGAATAACAACATCATATTTCACATTAGAATAAAGAGCAATTGTGTTGTGAAGATGAGGTTAGGATATGGAGCAATGGACTTATGGTAAGGGTATCGATTACAACACTTGCTTTCAGTGTGGACCTATAGTTAGGGTATCAACCAAGTGGATAGTGATTTCACAATTTCATAAATCAGCAGTTCACGTGACATTATCAAATTTGCATGTTTATAATTATAATTGAATTACTAAAATACATTTTTTTGAATTTCGACAATAAAGTGCCATAAGTTATGATTTTGTCAATATTAATATGAGCGTGATTTTCAACAAAAAGAAGGCATAAGAAAAGAATTCAATAGAATCTCAAAGATATGAGCAATCTAACAAGTGCGGTGGTACATTGTCAATGAAAATCAATAAATGCAAGTCAACAATCATTGTTAAAATGATCGCCAACTTCAAGAAGGAAGATCCGAAGCTAAGTTAACATCTCTCCCATTTTGCCTTCATAAATTCATAAGCTCATCAATGTGTGCCAGCACTCGTGAAGTCTTTGGGCATAGTCGCTCAAGATCCTTGTGATTCCTTACATGTAAGGAATCACATGTCAACATCTTCCGGTTTTGCTTTATTCATTTGAGGTATATTCTTCTATAGATTCCTCTCAAATGATGGGTATTTCTCTTGAAGTCTCGAACTTCAACCGGTTATTTCTCAAACTCAATTGGTTCATTTGTAACTAACCGCCGGTTCTCCCGGAGCCTTGATGTCAGAGTTGGGGAAGTTTTTGAAGCCTTAGTGGCTAATTGCCGGTCATTGCTACGAAGGGTCGGATTTTTTCCAATTTACATCGGCAAGAGCCGGTCTTTTGCAAAATCAATCGGCCAATTGCCTATATTTTCATATTTTCATTGGCCAATATCCGATTAAATGGAATTCATATTGGCACTAATTGTTTAGAAAATGTATGAAAAGTTATTAGAAATCATTTCTTAGTACAAAATCTTGAATAAGTGAAAAGAAAGGCACGTTCAAAACTTTGAATTTGAAGAGTTAATATCCTTGGCAGGAATTGAACCTAGCAATGCCTTCACCGCTTGAAGGCCAAGGAGCAATTGGATTTGGTCATGGAAAGGTTGCATGATTCAAAAAGTTTAAGGTTTAGGGTACTTCCTCAAGTGCATCATCAAATGCCCCAGTAACTCACAAGAAGAATCGGCTACATTTCCGGGACATTTTCTGGTCCATCGGCTAATTGCCGGAGGATTGAAATTACAGTCGGATTGCCATCCGATGGTTGGAAATTTGGACCGGCCATGAGGGGAAATCCATCGGCTGATAATGAACTAGCCGTCGGTTTTCCCCGACCATTGCTTGATGTGCGCATGCTTGTCTCTTTCTTTGAAATAAATAAAGAGGGTACAAGGAGGGCCTACCTGCCAACTTACGACCCGTCCTTTGCAAACACGTCTCCATCCCATCCACCTTACGAACCCATCCGGAATCTATTACGTAAGCCCGTATGATTGAGTGTTTAGGGGTTCAAAAGTAGATTCCTCTAAAGTTGTAAAGTTCCACACATGTAGATGGAAAAAGTAAGTTCAAAGGGCACACATTTTGGTTCCTTGTAAAGCGCATTGATTGTACTCAAGCTTTAGTCTCCCAGCTATCGGAAGTAGGTCAACCTACGTCGTGAATACAGGTTGGGAGAGAATATTGCCTTGGAAATTTACGATAGTTTTAAGAACCTGGAAACGAGTTTTGAATGTTTTGTTAAACGTCATGAATTCAATTTCTAGACTTGTGAAGAATGACTTTTTTTTTATCACATGTATACTATACTTATGCGTAATTGCTAACAAGTAACGGAAATGGGTATGTGTATCTTATAATATGACCGTGTACCTACGTTATATTGGTATGGTCAGGCAATATACCAACATTCAAGGTTATATTATAATCTTTTAATTTTGGACATGTGGGTGGCTGAAACTTTGTGTGAACAATCTTAACCCTACTCAACTTCCATTTGTACTATCAAATCTACCACACGAAGGTGCCAATTCCTTTGAACAAGCTTTGAAATTGGATTGAACTATTTTAGGCGATTTCGGTCAGTTCGACCTTGTCCTTCGTGGAAATTGCAAATTGGTGTCAAGATGAAGCAAGACTCAAGCACCTTCCCATAAGTAATTACAAACAAATACACTAAATACTCTTATTAGTGTGGGATGGAAAATTAGCATGGGCCTGACTTATTCTCTAGCTAAGGGGGAACTAACGTGGGTCCAAGACCCATGGTCTTCTCTAAGCCTTCATGAAGACTTTCGATCAACACATTAAATATTTTCTATAGGACAAAATTAACACAAAATAAAAGAATCACCCACATTATTTCTCTAGAAGAAAAATTAATGTGGCCCACACTAATTGTATACTAGAAATTTAGTGCAAGTTGAAAATTAATATAACCCACATTGCTTCTCGTGATGAGAATTAATATGGACTCCAACAAATTAGGGGTTGTTGACATCATGGACCATGAAATTGTCCCAAGGCCCTGTAAAATATGTGATTGGTTGTTGAACTCCTCCTGGGATCACTTTGGTTTACACCGAGGAAAAAAATGTTAGAGTGACCATGGAACTCGAGGTCCCCAAAAGACATATTCTAAGGCCTACATTATCCACAATCATGGTCCAACGGGTTTTGTGGTGGGAGAGGCAAAAGAGGTACTCTAGTAAAAAAAAAAAGGCAAGGGCCCATGGCAAAAAAATGATGTAATAAAAAAATTACAACGAAATTATTTTTTTGGGAAGAGAAAACGAAAACAAGAGAAAATAAGACAATGGTCAAACTTGATTTCTTCTTCTTTCATAACTGCCTTTTTTAGGCATAAATTAAAAAAATCATCATTGTCAATTTTGGACGCATGGTCATTCCTCTTGGTCCACATCTCGTTTACACCTTGTGAAGGGCCCACAGGCTTTGTAAATTGATATTTCATAAGAAATGGGACCATGGGAAAAGACCATCTTTCATGATCCGACTTCATGGACCATGGGAAAAGGCCATCTTCCATGGCCCGACTTCATGGACCATGGAAAAAAAGACCATCTTCCATGGCCCGACTTCATGGACCATGGGAAAAGACCATCTTCCATGGTTCGGCTTCATGGAGCACGGGAAAAGACCATCTTTCATGATCCGACTTCATGCACCATGGGAAAAGACCATCTTCCATGGTCCGACTTCATGGACCATGGGGAAAGACCATCTTCCATTGCCCGACTTCATGGACCATGGGAAAAGACCATCTTCCATGGTTCGGCTTCATGGAGCACGGGAAAAGACCATCTTTCATGATCCGACTTCATGCACCATGGGAAAAGACCATCTTCCATGGTCCGACTTCATGGACCATGGGGAAAGACCATCTTCCATTGCCCGACTTCATGGACCATGGGAAAAGACCATCTTCCGTGGTCCAGCTTCATGGACCACGGGAAAAGACCATCTTCCATGGTCCGACTTCTTGGACCATGGGAAAAGACCATCTTCCACAGTCCGACTTCATGGACCATGGGAAAAGACCATCTTCCATGGTCCGGCTTCATGGACCATGGGAAAAGACCATCTTCCATGGTCCGGCTTCATGGACCATGGGAAAAGACCATCTTCCATGGTCCGGCTTCATGGACCATGGGAAAAGACCATCTTCCATGGTCCGGCTTCATGGACCATGGGAAAAGACCATCTTCCATGGTCCGACTTCTTGGGCCATGGGAAAAGACCATCTTCCACGGTCCGGCTTCATGGACCATGGGAAAAGACCATCTTCCATGGTCTGGCTTCATGGACCATGGGAAAAGACCATCTTCCATGGTCCGGCTTCATGGACCCCGGGAAAAGACCATCTTCCATGGTCCGGCTTCATGGACCATGGGAAAAGACCATCTTCCACGGTCCGGCTTCATGGTGGATGGTGCAAATCGGCCCTTGGTGCAGTTGGACGGGTGACGACATCTTGCTCACTTCCTCCGATTCCCTCTCTGCGCCTTCGCCTCCGCTCCTGCCGCGCCCGCCTCCTCCGCCACCTTACGCCACTCACAGTTAAACGAAGTTAGCTCTCCTCGACTGCACAGCTTGGAGGAGCACACAACGGGGCGACATTCACACTCGCTCTCGCAATCTATTTTGCATTTCCTGCGCGCCGGCACAACAAGAGGTGCCTCAGGTTGTGCGGCTGCATCCGGTACATATATATCACATTCATATCACATCTGGATTCCTCACTCACCGGAAGAATAAGGATACTCGAAGGTTGAGGTTTTTGAGGAGTTTAGGATGGCGAAGCAGGGGGCGAGTCATCTGGTGAGCAACATCGGGGGAGTTTTATCCAAGGAGGAGGTTCTTAACTCCACCGATGCGTAAGTCTGATCAGTCTTCCCTTGCCTTTGTTCCCTTTTGGTTTTATGCCCGCATGGTATGGTTTCACGTGTAGCTGCGAGGTGGCGGTTGCTTCCATTCCTGCAGTTTTTGTTTTTGTTTTTGTTTTTCCTCGCGTCGCCTGAAGCCTGTTCTTCTTCTCGGGAACAGAGTCGATCTTTAGTTGTGTGTCCTCGTTGCTGGCTCCATATTTAGCTCATGCCTGAGGATATGCCTATCCGTGTGGCCAGTGATAGAAAGGGCTCTGCATTGCATTGTATGTATCTCGAATAGCAAGAAGAGTGATTTGATCTCCACTGTTGAGTGTCGATGCGTCCGACCTCAATCGTGCTCTGGATGTGCACATGTCTTGAGTGTTGTGACTCTCCAAGATCTGGTAACTATCTTTCTGTCGGGGTGCTCCATTGTTGGCTGCGAGCTTCTCAAACTGTTACAAATACTTGAGCAGGTTTTTAATGCACAAAGACCTTTGCTCAACTGGAATTATTCAGCAATGTTTGTTTCCTGAGCAGCTGTGTGTAGAGTCCTTAGGTCTAGGGGCAGGTGATCACATCCTGTGTACCGGTATTTGCTTCTGCTGGAAGACCCCGCCATGTCAATCTTTTTTTCGTTTTATTGGGCTATGGTGGACCTCACATAAGCATGAACTTGGAAGCCACTGCCTTCTGCAAGGGTCCATTCTCTTCTATAGCATTCGAAGATGATAAGTTGCTTCTCCAAGCAGAGATAGCTTTTATTGACTTTTTGGGAAACCTTTTTGACTACATTCAGGTACGAGAAGTATCACGCTGTCCATGGCGGTGACAAAGAAGCCAGGAAGGCTAATTACACGGATATGGTAAATTCGCCAAACCAGAAATATTTTCACTCGTTATTAGTCTTCAGAATACCGTTAATAGCTGCTCCATCCTCCAAATTAAGCCCTAGTTTAGTGGGTGTAATCAAATCAGGCGTTTGAGATTTTTGTACAAGCTGCCCGTTTCATTGGAGAGTTGCCTGTTTTTTTAAGTAGGAAGGGAGATCCAATCAAAACCCTCGGATGGAACATAAATTTTTAGGTGGACCTTGATCGTAAATTGTTCCAAAATTCCAAATCATTTCCATCCTGTCATTACTTCATTATATTGCATGGGGTCTTTGTAGATGACAATGAGTGTAATGTATGCTTGTTTCTGTGCCTAGTGTCACGTAAAGTTATATTAATTTAATTGACTTGCTCCAATGTACTTGCAGGTTAACAAGTACTATGATCTTGTGAACAGCTTTTATGAGTATGGGTGGGGGGAGAGTTATCATTTTGCCCACAGGTGTGTTCCAGGAAGACCATTACTTCTCGCATTTGTTTGACCTTATCATAATCATGATAAATTTATCATCAATCATTCAAAAACTTACTGTGAAGATCCAGACAGTGAAGGAGTCCCTTATCGTGCAGTCATTCTCTAAGCCTGCTAAAGACTCCCCAACAGTGATGTTGATCAAGTTCATATCTTGATCCTGGATTTCTTTGTTTCTCCTTATCTACAGTCCAGGTTGAAGTTTCGTTTATTTATTTATTTATAATTATTATCTTTTCCCAATAGGCAATATGCAACAACCGACTTATTGCTACAGACGTTTTGTGTTTAATGTTATGCATTATGTTCAAAAATTCTTCCATGCAGGTGGAATGGTGAGTCGCTACGAGAAAGCATCAAGCGTCACGAGCACTTTCTGGCTCTTCATCTCCACTTGAAGCCAGGAATGAAGGTCAAACTCTTCATTACATTCCTAGACCTGCATGTCATTCTGCTTTTTTGAGACAGTTTGACAAGGTAGATTCTTTATGTTACCTTGTAACAAACTGTAGAGGTCACCAGCATACCTTTTTGGATATTCATTACTGATGAATGGGGTGTGAGCTTCTGATGTCTTGGAAGGGAAAAAGTGCTAGTTTTGACTATTCTCGAAAGGAGTTGATTTGCTGACAGAATACAACGATCTTCTTTGTTCAGGTTCTCGATGTGGGCTGTGGGATTGGTGGGCCAGCACGAGAGATTGCGGGATTTAGGTAAGCTGATCTTAGTTCATTTTGTGATGGTTATTTGTAATGTTGAGCAGCTTTTACCAATAAAATCAAACTGCTGTTCTAATCAGTCATATTTCAAAGTGAGTGTGTAGTGTGTTATTAGATACTGATACCTCAAATGTGCGCTTGTGCTTCTTACAGTGGAGCTTCCGTGACAGGCCTCAACAACAATGACACTCAAATTGCTCGTGGCAAGGTGCTGTCTCAATCTCTCATATGTGAATTCTCAGTATTTTATATTTGGATTCTTTCCAAGCAGTGTGTTAGAGTCATTGTATTTGTTCTCTTTGTAGCAACGGAGTCCTTAGAGAAATTTCCTTTTATGGTGTCAGTATGGATTTCTCAACAAACTATGTCCATAATTCATGTTACTTGTATTAATGTGAAGAAACCTTGTTCTGTATCTCTTGAAGTTAATTAAGAAATGCTCTTCCGACTCTTACCTGTGGTTTCACAGCTGGTACACATTATGCAGTTCTGGTTGCAATTTCTTGAGCGATTTCTTGGGCCTGCAGGTTCTTACAAAGAAAGCTGGCCTTGAAAAGATTCAGGACTACCTGAAAGTAAGACAGCTACATCATCTTCTTTTCCGAATATCCCCTTAATTATGTAGGTCAAGGTGGGCCCTGACACTGTCTTATGTGGTTAATTAGACATCGGTTATAAATTGGTCGTTGGGGCTCTCAGTTGTCATTCATCCCAGATGTCATTTAAGCATGCTTAACATCTGTCCATGTACTGCTACAGGCAGATTTCATGAATATGCCTATTCTTGATAATACTTATGATGCTGTTTACACCATTGAGGCATCCTGCCACGCCCCTGATCCTGTAAGCAATTTGACACTTACCAAGCTATGCTCGTCAGTTTTATCTTCAGAATGGACTGGGATTTTGGCACATATGACCATAACATCCCTTGGCTTAATTTTTTTTGTCTTCTTTGTATCCGGTTTGGTCATGACAACCATGTGTTTGTGTTTGCAAATCCTAGGTTGCCTGCTACACAGAAATCAAGAGGGTTTTGAAACCTGGGCAGCTGTTTGCTGGTTACGAGTGGTGCATGACTGATGCCTTTGATTCCCAAAACAAGTCTCATCAACGTATCAAGGTGCATCTTCATGCACTGTGCATATCTGATTGTGTTTTCTGTGATTTTGGTTTTGTAGTTCTTTTTGCTTTCCATGACACTATTAAATCCGAGATTTGGGACTTTTTTTTAGAGAGACAATCTATTGTACTCACTCACTTTGTACCTCGTGCAGGAAGAGATTGAACTGGGTAATGGCCTTCCTGATATCCGTTCAACAAAGCAGGTCCTTGAGGCCCTCAGAACTGCTGGGTTTGAGGTACGATTCCTGCATGGAAGAGCCATTTAAATTTCGGAGCAGAAAATATAAATGCTTACAGTGTGCATTCATTAGTTTTGAATGTTTGTATAAACTCATCTTCAATTAGATGTTTGATATGTAGATCTGAAGCTCGAATTTCTTTGAACTTCATTGACACTAATCCTGCATAGGAATTTTGCTGGACTAAATTTTATTGACAAAATTTTCCCATTCTGCATGTGCTGCTCTGCCAAGCAGATTGTTATGGAATCAGACCTGGCAACCGTTTCCCCAGTACCGTGGTACCAGCCCCTAGACCCCAACCACTTCTCGCTGAGCACTCTACGTCTTACTCCAGTTGGCCGTTTCTTTACTCATAACATGGTAAATTGCTCTTCCCTTTTTATGTGTGTACTGATATGAATTATGGTTCTCTTTGCAGTGGTATTTCTACGTGAAGTGCACTTGGCATTATGGTTGCAGTATTTGCTGTAGCTTGAAAGGCACATCTTCATCCTCGTGTTTTCGGAAATGGAATAACCATAATTTAAGTTTGAACTTACTAATAACACTTCTATGCATGTCTGTTGGTTGTGCTGTGCTGTTGTATCCCTAATTCTCTAGGCATGAGAGAACTTACAAATAGGATATGAAGTCATTGCAACTTTACTTAATACAGTCCAATCCAGAGTATATTGAGGACTCAACTTTCAATGTTGATTGCTTCCATATTGTTGCATGCACTACAGCTTACCTGTTGACTTACACAGGTGCGGGTATTGGAAGCCCTGAAGATAGCTCCAGAGGGAAGCACCAGAGTGAGCACTTTCTTAGAGCAGGGTCTATTTGGACTAGTTGATGGTGGCAGGTAAGTCCCATCATTATCCTCTTTGATGACACTGGATTTTAGACACCTTTTCTATGTTGATTCTTGCAATCAGAGAGTACACAAGCATGGCTAGAGGGTGTTCAGATTTAAATTTTTGGGCTTTCTATGTGTCAATTAAGCTGCTACTCAGCTTCTTTTGTGGACATACTACTAGGAGGACATACATAAATGCATTGACACAAAGACAGGGAAAGCCATTACAGGGAGGCTCAGTGAGGCCTGTGTACACCATCTATTCCAATTTTTCTCTAGAAATCTGGTCATTCTTAGTGTTAGCAGCTACTGTTTACCGGGCAGTGCACTTTCTTCATTCTAACTTTGGGTTGATGATGGATATGTACTTGCATCTCTTCACAATGTATGAAGTTTTAATTTGTGACTTGATGTTTCATGGGTGCTGGCAGGATGGAGATCTTCACACCAATGTATTTCTTTGTTGTGCGAAAGCCTTTGGAATGAACTCCAACATCAGTGGCAACCGTTGCAGAATTTTTGTCTGGTAACATACCATCTGTAATGCTGGTGGCTTTCTGAAAACTTTCTTCGAAGGAGTATCAGTTGATGCTTACGAGTATGTTGGGAACACATGTGTTCCTAAACATGCGTGGGATGCATGGGTTCTTTTCATAGAAATTGCTTTTTTGGGGGCACGAAAGGTATTCAGAGGTGATTGATAGGTCAAAAGTAACTGGAGGTGTATGATATACCATTCCCTCACATGTTCCCCCCCACCCTAAAATCTTGAAGCACAGGAGCATGCAGCACAGGAGCATGCACCACGGCAGATTTTTTTTTTCTTTGACTAGCTTTGTTGGGTGTACTTTTATGATCTTTCTGAGGGAAATTAATTACATGTCATTGACAATAAACATATCTACACTAGGAAAATCTAGTGTAGGATTTCAAGCTGCCTGGACATCTCAATCTCGCATGATACTGTCTTTCAGCAACTGAAAATAGTTTTGAGGTTGGAGTGTTTGGCAACCATACATAATTCTACACTAATTATTTAATTGATTAAAAGTGTGGTACATATTACACATTTAGTGGAACTCTTTCTTGGTCATACTCATGGGAATAAAATTAGATTACCTTCAACTCAAGGACTTTTCTCAATGTTGAATGTGGATTGTACTCGAAGCAAACATTGGCACCATTCAAAGCAAAATCATTGCTGTTTACTGCACCTTAAAATTGGTAGGTAGTTGACCATCCCGATCCGTAGAGATAACATATTATGCCACTATTGTTCTTACAATGTAGTTGAGAACAAGACACACTTTATTTTACTGTGACCTCTCTACAATTCCATCAGATGTAAGAGCCCTTCACTATTTGAGGATGTAGTAATATGGAAACTGAAGTCTTTCCTCCAATTGAACCATGAAGTTGATGTTAGCCTCACGGAGGCTTCTGCACTCCGTTATTTCAAAGAGTTTACATATTTGATGTATTTTTATTCCTGTAGAGACTTTTAGCTCTCTGGATTTTTAAAATGAATACTATATCATTAAGCAAGACAAATGTTTGCATGTATCTACTCATGAGAGAATCTACCAAATTTGTGCGAGCATGGTCTTTCAATACACCAATGGGGAAGTGTCTTGAAAAGGAAAAAAACTTCAAAATGTGATTCCAAGCAGGTCATGGTGTTAAAAATATTCATGCAATGGTATATGTGCATATATCAAGTGGGTATCAACATTGGATTGAAATTGGATCAACATTAGATTAACATTTGTCAAACAAGGATTTAGCACTTGGTACAAATCGACAAGCATGTGAAAGGCATCATGGGGTTTATCTCATTAGGAAACCCATGACAAAAACCCAACCACATCAAAAATTACATTCAATGATATCAAGGAGGCTATTCTTGTTAAGGAATGAAACTCTTTCCACCTCAAGAAATTTTTCAAGCACAAATGTGGATTGTACTTGAAGTAACTATTGACACCATCACAACGAAAGATCATTGTTGCTTATTGCACCTTCAATCATAGACTTGCCATTAAAATCGGATGGTGTTTGAGTGCCCCTATCTCTAGAGATAATAGATTATGTCATTTTTTCTCTTACAATGCAGTTGCAAATGAAGCACACTCTATGTTGGAGTGTCAACTATGTAATCCCATTAGAGATAAGTTTCCATCACTATGTAGTATTAGGAAACTTCAAAATCAATTTCATTTCATTGGAAATTGAATGATGTGATAACATCTAGGTCGAGTAGTTTATACGCACACTCATACCCATAATGATACCCGGGTTGAAGTCATATACCCGCACAATAATGGTTCTATGTTTTCCAAAGTGGGTACATGAAATGACCAACTTGTGATTAGGTTAGAGATGTGAATGGGCTTCATGATAATCATGGCTCTCAATGGCCATGGTTTCTTCTACCCAACTGAATAGCTTATTATTGGCCTTCTGTATTGGAATCGTAACCGTCATAAATTTGCAACATTAATCGATCCATGGCAAATAAATGTTTGTCCAACCCTGATAGCAAGGGCAATCTGTAAGTTACAGACGAGGATGGCAAAGTTGTAAGTTGCAAAATCTGAGGGGACTGGCAATTTCTCCGTTTCGTGTTAGCAGCCAAGACAAAATCATTTGAATGTTCGACACAAAGTTTCCTTTTGTGATGGTGAAGCAGCCGGATTCCAGTCACCCCTCGGCATTCTTTCCATTACAAGGGTTTTGGAGTGGTTTTTGACGGCCTTTTGGAATCTAAAAGAAATGTTTCATCCTCAATCAGCATGTACAATTGGAATTTTTTTTGCGGTGTTGTAGAAAATGCATCCACCACATGTGTCTTGTGTAGAGAACAAGTGGTACTCGCACTTAGGGTTTGCTTGGTCGCGAGTAAAATTCTCTGTAAATCTCATGACACATTGTTTGGTGAATTGTCTAGAGTTTTAAAAACTCCAAGCCGTCAATTTGAATAGAAATCTGGCTCAGTTGTCGGATCTCTCCGTTCTTTGATTTACTATCAATAGGGAGCCCCGATGTGAGACGGGTTTAAAAAAAAAAAGGGGATGAAGATTCTTTCACCATCTTGCCTTCCGCACCAATAATGATGATCTTATACTGGTGTTGCCGTGGTTCTGTCTACTTGTTAAAAATGCACAATTTCTTCATGAGAGTCAAAATTTAGACGACAAATATAGAGAGTGGGGAATTATCCGGGGGACGGGCGGAAATCGATGATGCACAGCCGCATGGAAGTTGATACATAGCATGGTGTTTGAAGCTCGCGACACACAAAGTGAAGAGGATGTTGTATGCGTCCCCAAGGAGGGTGAAGAGCCCTCGGTCGAAGGCTCCGTCCACGGACCATTCAAGTTCAAAAATCCCGTCGGCCGAGTACTCAAGCACGCCACGAGATGCCGTGGTCGCCTCCCAACACATGCAGCGGGAAAGAAACATCAGCAGCAGCACTCGGGCGGCCTCCATTAACAAAGAGATCCCAAACTACATCGGCTCCACATCGGCCGAGTATACACCCAAAATCCCCAGCATGTGTCGGCCGCGCCCACAACAACAACTCTCGCCTGAGAAGGTGCCCCCGGGGAGCCGCACGCAATACCCCTCGCCCACGCGGTCCTCATCCTATCGCAAGGCCGAGAGTAGCAACAGTAGCTTGAACCCGCCCATCGTCCAAGAATTCAACCTAAGCACTTCGATCGACCCCCTCGAGTCACTTCGGCGGCCAGCAACATCGAGCTCTCCTTACAGGTCCGCCCTCTCGTTCTTTTCAATCACCTCTCTTGCAACATTCACGTCCTAAGTCTCTTTGCAACACCGAAAACCAAATGACCAACGACCTTTTCCAAACTCCATACTCCTCTCTCTTGCAACATTCACCATCTTCCCCGCCATTGGGATCTCTGATCTCTCTCTCTCTCTCTCTCTCTCTGGATTCGGGTTGTTCTTGTTCCAATCGGTAGGTTATTTATCTACTTACGAGATGGAGAAATGTGAAATCTATGATTAATGATCGCAATCTTTGACGTCTTACACCTCATATAAGTGCACCACGCCAATCTTGTCATTGAATCAGCTTTTGTACGCATTTCTCCACAAACCTAGCATATTTTCAGTTTATTGTCTTTTGTTGTATCATCTCTTTAAAACAATCACGATTGTTTTACTATCAACACATAGAAGGTTGGATTTTTAGTTCATATTTTTAAATCGTAGATAACCCAATGAGGCAACATCCACATGATTGATTACATAATGACTTAGAACTCATATTTTGAATACGAATTGACCAATCCGCTCGACTTTTGGGCTACAAACCCTCTTAAGCATTCAAAGATTCAATCACCACCACGTGTACGTGCACCCACTAGTCGAAAACTCTGCCAAAAAAAAACCGTAGCCAAAATCGGTTGTAGTTCTTTTGCCTAGCCTGATCTGCAGTCGTTAAACAATTGCACATTTGTTCTTTTGGTTTAGCGACTGAAATTTCAGGAATTCGGGGGCGTGTAATATACCGTTGGAAAGGTCTTGAGAATACCGATTTGGGCTGTGGTTTTTGGAACATAGTTTTCTACTGGCGACCATCAAATGTGTTTCCCGGAACATGGATGGAGGGCGAGCTTGGATTGGGCTTCTTAAAGTTTCACGATGGTCTACACCTACATCTTACGGTTGTGGATGGTGGTTTTCATTGAATGACATTTGGTTGTGAATATTGATAGGTGGTGTCAACAAATGGAGGGGGTGATAAGGGAAGGCTTCAAGTCATTGCAGCTCGAAGTTAGCACAATGAGGCGTGAGTTGGGTGACGTGGGGAGCCGTGTGGACAATTTGTCAACATCCGTGAACATCCTCACAAATATGCAAGGAATTTTGGTAGAGAAGGTGGTGGATTTCAAGCTTAAGAAACCCGGGAGGCCACATGGCATTGATGGAGGAAAGCATTAATCCCTAAAGGTTTCAACATGTCATTGCATGGTTTGTTTGATAGTTTTGTGTAAGCTCCCCATAGTTTTTGAAGTCAATTTTCACTTGGTCTAGGAGAGTAAGACTGTTGTTAATATACCTTTTTACAAGGAGAAAGTGGAATATAGTTCCATGTGTGGCATCTAAATCTAGGTCATTTGTACAATTACAATATCCCAATTTCTTAATTTCTTTTTTTTATGTTTCTTTAAGGTTTTTAATATCTGTAGCATTATTAAGCAGTGTACATTCGTTCATGTGGGCCCTAAGAATGTAACCATGGGATGCCCCAACCTAGAGCAGATTTATACTTAATCCGAGTCGCTTGCACAGGGTTGGGTTGGGTATCCCATGGTTATATTCTCAGGGCCCACATGCACAAAAGCACACCGCTTAATAATGTTATGTCAAGTGATGTAGTATCCATATAGTTTGCACATTGATACAATTTGAAATGTCACCTAAGGATAAAAAAAATCTAGGTTACTGTGATTGTTATTCAAATCAAGAGCGCCTTGCAAAGCATAATGCGTTATCCTAGTTACAGTAGATCACATTGAGACGATTAAGTCAAAAAAACTCAAACTCAAATTTGCATCTATTCTAAAAAAATCTTGTAACATTTTGCTTACCAATTTATTTGTACTAGAATCAACTTAATATTCTTGGCTAAAGTTTTGAGAATGTTATTCTAAACACTTGGTTATAAAAAAAATCATTTATTGCCTAAACTTTGTGAATGTATGAATATTTTTGAGTGCAAAGAATATACTAAATTATGATTAAATTCCAACATGAATCATTGACATGAATAATCCTGTAACCACTTATCTCTCTTTGGTGTAAAAAATAATTGTACTAGACCTTGTTGCCCAAGAACAAGAAGTTAATGCAAAAGTTTCATCAACATTCAAGCTATAATTGCAAATATGCAACCTAGACGGTAACTTTAACAAACAATAAACAATTCCAACTTGTAGAAAAAGAAGAGCGCAACAACTTGCAGATTAAGTGGAAAGGTTGAGGATTGAAAAATGCATGATGATGATCTAATGCCCAAGGATAATGATTGTGATGAATTGATGTGAGAGGAGGACAAATGTTTTAGGCAGCGTATGTGTTTGTAAATTGAGTATACTCATGATGATTGCACTCAATTGTTCATGTTACTCATAATAATTGGGTTGTTATATGCCAAATTAACATACAATAATTCATAATGCACACAAAGGCCTCAACCTTTGGAATGAGACAAAATGAAACCCTAACCTTATCCTGCCATTTGCTACATTTGACCGATCGCGAAGGGATCGCACACAATTGCATATACCCTTGGACTTGGATGGGCATACGGCTTATATTGAAAAAATTAAGAACCAATTTGAATGACATTTCCAAGTTTCCAATGTTGATGGTAACAAAAGAATTTTTGCATGGGGTTTTCCATGACAAAAACTCAACCAAATCAATTTGCATAGCTATGCAACATATAATGCCCTTGTCCTTTGCTATGAGACAAAGTCAAAATGATAAACCTAACCTTAACCCACCCATAGCTCCAATAGATCCTTGACATGACTTGCTTATGAGTGAGTGGCACTCAACCAATGGGGTTTGCGTGGGTGAACATACCCGAGAAGTGTGAGATACATAGTATGCAAAATGTAAAGTGCTTTAGCCCTCAAGAAACGAAGGGGGGAAGGGGCTTAGAAAGGGTGCAAAGGGTTTCTTCTCTATCAACAATCGATGCGCAACAAAAATACATAAACAACGTGAACTTTCTGGGTGGTATGAGCATGTGGGTTTGCCCTACAAAACTTAGAAAATTGGTTATTGAGAGAACCTATTGTACTTGGAAATGTACAATGATGAAGGCACAAGGTTGGTGAGACTGCAAGTTGCATACTATCTATTAACGATATGTGGGTTAATAAAAATTTCCAAGCTTTAAAAAAAAGGTATAGCAACACGTAATTCCAAATGGTAAACCACAGTAATAAATGTGGAAAGTGTACGCTTTTTGTCTAGGTAGCGTGGGTTTCCATTTGGAGTTACACATTGTTATAACATTTCACTGAGAACTGTATCATTCTTTACCCAAATAGCATAAGTTAGTGTAGTTAGTATGCACACTGAAGAATGTAAAATATGTTAGTTGGTAAACTACGATAATGTCAGTAAAAATACATATGGTAATCCACACTAATTAGTGTACCTAGTCATTATACAGTAACCCTAGGGGTTGGTCGAACCCTAACCCACCAATCGCGACACCCGACCCGACCCGACCCGACCGGGCACCCGACCCGCTATTTAGGTGGACACAAACTAACTGCGACAAACAATAACTTGAATTTTATTTTGTCCCGTTCTTTGAAACGAAATCGAGTCGGTGAAGTATGAAATTGATTTGGAGGCAAATTCCACCGCCACGCAGCCGTCAGCGGAATTTCTTAACCGTATGAAGAGTATCCTGTAGAGGCAAGGAGTGGGCGTGTTCGACGACCAGCGATGCTCCTTCGACCCCGACATTGGAGTCGAGCATCCGCAGCTCCGGAGTTGAGAGAGAACAGAGTCCCTCCACTTTGCAAAGTTTCGATCAAGCTCACGAGGAACAGAAGAGAACAGACAGGAGAGAAAGAGAGAAGAAATATATATTTGTAAACAGATTAAGATCATGGAAGCAGACGGAGCAGCAGGCACCAGCACGCCACCGGCTGCATCCTCACCGGCTCCCTCGGTAACGCCAAACGGATCGACTCCCGGCACTCCAGAGACTTCCAGCACCTTAACGCAGAAGGAAATCCTGCGAGAACGGTACCTCAAAGGCGTGAAGAAACGCAAGTGTGCTGTGTGTGGCAATACCGCAAGAGCCAGGTAAAAGCCAACCCTAATGTGACTAGTATAGTTCTTGAAATTTGGGTCATGCAATTTGGTAGTGAAGTCGTTCTTTAGAGTTTATCCTTCATCTCAATGGGACTTTTCGTCGGGAGTTCGTCCCTTGTGATTTTTCATCGATTGTTCTGCATACAATGTCAATCATCTCTTTCCGCTTGTGATGGTGTATGCTCGGAGATAGTGTTGAATTTGAATGAAGAGCAACAACCTATTTCGGTTTGATTCATAGAGGGTCAAACTCGCTTTAGCGCCTCTTGGCATGCCAAAATGACTTTGATCCTTAATGAACCAATATAATATGTTCTTTGTCCAAACTCCACACTACCTCCAAGCATGCAGTGTAATCTTACCAAATATGGAATGTGTTGTATGTAAAACAGCCAACTCCTGACCAAAAGTCATGTTGAGTTATAGGATAACTCTATTTATGTCCTTGCCCTTGCCCTTGCCTCTGGGTTCTCAAACGAAATGTTAATGTATCCTTACGTAATTCTTCTATGGCCCTGGAGCTTCTATGAATTTAAGTGATGCCAATGGAGCAAGCTAGAAGCCTTGCGTACCACTTACTTCGATTGACGGGGGAGATCAAGGTGTTTTTTCATGTGCATAGATGTCGTTCATGGTTCCTGAATTAGTGGTTGATAATCAAAAAAAATTCAAATACGTCAGTCAAGGTGAATGGAATTGTAGTTCTTTTTGGTGTCATTTTATTGTGTTTTGGTTTTTGATTTTGCTGTCATGTGCTACCTTATGAGTTTACCAACTGTATATGGAAAATTCAGTGCTCCATGTTGGCTACTTTTCTTTAGAATGTGGAGGATTTAGTCCTTTGTCAAATCCTCTTTCCTGAGTGGAACATTCTTGTATAGGATGTTTTGTGACAGAGTATCTTTGGTGCAGTTTATCTCTGGCTTTCTTGACTTCTACGTATGCTCATATACTCAATCCTAATTTACTCAAATTGTAAATATGGATCAGAAGCCATACTAGATTGTAGTCATTCTTGAGGGAACTTTGTTGTCATTGAATCTTTTATCGTGGCAAGGGGAGTACAACACTTGAGAGTATTTATCAATTTGCAAAGGAGTTGTGAAGATAAGAGTCAGACTTTCTTGTCTATCATCTGATTTATAAACTACTCAAATTAGAGCTTCTATAGAGCTTCTATGTTTGGCATGTAGGGCTTACAATTGCAAAGTTTGTGAATAACAAAGCATTTGTCTCTATTATGTCCAGTGGCCTCTTGACATTTTGCTGAAGCTCAAATGCATGTAGCTCAAGGTGTCGTTATCTTTCCTTCTCTCTGTTATGCAGGTGCCCCTTCAGATCATGCAAGACTTGCTGCTTAAAAGCAAAAAACGTGTGTGAAATTCATGGTAAGTTGATCTGTGGAAACCTTTCCATTTTAGAAGGTTATGTTTTCTACAAAGTTCATAGGCCATATCTAGGTATCTAATATTCTGGTCACATATGGGCTATCTGTTCAATAAGTCGGTGATGATGCTGACAGTTGCCTTTCTTTGCAGCAAATAAACCTAAACAGCAACAGCAAGCACCAAGCCCACCAGTTCTGGATCATAACGATCCTCACTGGGCTGCAGCTGTGAACGCCATGTAAGTAACTAAATGTCAAACCTGGTAACGTGTTCCTACTTTCACCTGGCATGCAAAGCTTGAGTGTAGCTTTCCTAGATGTAATTGTTGGTCCTCTGAAATTTTGCCATCAGTAATATCCAACTTCTGTGACTAGCTTTGGCTTGCAGGATACTTGGCCGGGGTTTAAAATTTTCCTTTGTAGGTTTCAGGTAGTGTGACTTGTTAAAGCTTTGATCTTACTGGAGAGTGTGTCTCTTGCTTATTTAACTTTTGCAGGCCTTATGGACCTGCATATGTAAGACCCCCTTACATGACACAAGCTGCATTTCATGCTGCCCAAGCTGGAATGGGTCAATACAGAGTTGGATTTGTAGCTCCCCAATCGCGACCTTCTGCCCCTGGACACTCCTACATGCCACAGAATGCACGTCCTTATATAGCATCCCCAGCCACTTTGGAGCAGCAGGAGCTGCAGAGATTGAGAAATTTCAGAGCTGCTCAGCAAGCAGCTCTTCGGGTATGGGGGATATCCTGTTTATCCTCTGCTTATAACTCTTTTTCTGTGTTCTCTGTTTCACTTCTTGTTAATGGGGTTTCAGTTGGAGAGGCCTTGGAGAGGATGTTGTTTGGAAATTGAAAAACTGTACTAAAGTGTATTCTATTTCATGGCATGAACCTGTGCATTCAGTATGTGATTAGACTTTATGAATGCGTTAATAGCTTAACACAAGATCTCTTTCGTCCAGTCTGGCATGTTGGACTGTTGGTGCTTTTAAGTGTATCTAGGCTGGAACAAGCAGTGAAAGGTAGATTGTTGAAGCTGTAGTGGAAAACCAATGATTTTCTGTAATTTCTTGAAGTTGGGGAAACAGGGATTTTTGTGGTTACTTGAATTGAAATGTACTGACAAGTGCTTGAAAATGACTAAAAAGTTTATACCCATGAAATAAGAGAAAGTGACTATTCTGAACTTTACTAGTTTTCTGTCTCAAAATTTGTGAATGATATAGTTCACTGTCCAATTAACAGGAAGCTCAAATTTCCAGCATATGGAGGACGCAAAAAATGCGGGAGTTTGTTGATGCTGAAGTTGCCAATGAAGATGAAGCTTTTGATCGTTACATGTTTAATATGGCACTTCTGGAGGAGGTTTTCATCCCAAAGACACTGGTGCCATCAGGGCTTTCTGCACATGGTGAGCTTTGTATTGGTGATGGTGAGTCAGCAGCTGACGCCGACGAAAATGATATTTCAGATTCTTTGATAATTGTTGATGGATTGCACGTACTAAGGGGAACAGATGTGACTCGGAAGGAGGCAAGCCGATCACGCCTGAAAAGTATTGTTGGGAGAGGTTCACGGTTTAAGAGAGGGCAACAAGAAGTTGAGGAATTTGTGGAGGAAGAGGAATACTATCAGGTACATTTCTGTGCCATCGTGCATTGAGCATGGTGCGAAGATTGCTGTAAGTCTATTCTGTTGGGCTACCAATGAAAGGGCTAGAGTTACACCACCTGATATCTTGTTAGAGATTCTGTGTACAGTAAAGAAGAGCTGAAGTGCTGGTTTAGAGTCCATAACTTCATACCTAGAATCCTAAATGACTGCCAATTTTCAATCCCTTGAATAAATATCTGTTTTATCAGAGATCCTTTGGCATTTTTTTTCTTAACATTCTCATTTGTCAAATTGTTAATTTGTTAAATCTTCTTAGTTCTAAATGTGTCCTGTTGGTAGAACTGGAGTCTTGTATTAAATTTACTACTCTCTTTGGAGCCTCTGCCTTGTGAGTGTTTAAAACAATTGTTAAGGCTTTATTGGTCTCCTAGAAAGAGCCTTCTTAGCAAAGATATAGCATCTATTTTGGGAATGCAAGATCAGGGGCTTCAAAAGGAAGTTCTTTTGAAGTTCAAGTTGATGACTATAATCATGAGAGCTTGTTGCTGAAGCTTTTGTTTGTTGATTCCACAGGCACCAATACTGGGACGCCGATGGGACTTAAAGCGACTCAAGACACAGACAAAGGAGGGGAAAGATTGCCTCAAGCGAATCGAGCTTTTTGAAACACTTCTCCAGAAAACTAACCAGATTCATAGTAAGGCTGATATAGATTCTTGTGCTGAGATGTATAGGCAGAATTTTGGGAGAGGACTCGATGTACTTCTACCTCACCTCTCTGGGAAAATTCAGAATCTGCTGGATGCACAGGTCCGTAGAGACACTGAATCTACAACAGCCTCCTCCGGGTTGCAAAGTGAAGCTCTTGGCAAGGAAGCATCAACATCAGGGAATTCACAAGCCATGCTCAATGAAGCTGATCAAACCAAGAATAGAGAAACTGTCCCTGAGGAATCTGCAAGATCAATAAACCCTAGCACAGAGGTTGAGGCCAAGCACTTGCAAGACCAAGCAAGAAATACTTCTGGTATGGATCAAGTGCAAGCCAGTAGTCCTGAAGGCAAAACAGGTAACTCCATGGCAGGAGACACAACCCACAGCAGATCAAAAATTGAGGTAGCTGCAGACTGGTCTCGTTTGCACCATGGCTTTCTTGCTGGTCGTGGATGGTGGAAAGTTGAGGTGGATGAGCAGAGTGCCCAAACTGTATGTCAACACCTTCTAATTTCAGACCAAGCAGTACAAATTCTATGACCCTCCTCAAAGTGTTGTTTTGCTAAAATCGTTTCTGTACATGAAGTGTGGGAAACATTATCCCTTTACAATGTCGCATTCATCTTCTGTCCAAAACATAGACCTGGGTGATTAAACGTCCGGCATGAGATCCAAAACTTGGAATGGCAGATCTCCAGAGGTTATCCGTACTGCAGGGTAAAAGTCCCTGATGGATGGGAGCAGGAATTCTAGCCAAGAGTGCTATAGTAGCTTGATTGGATATTCTTTGGGTTGTGATGTCAATGATCTGTCCTCCCGGCCCTTTGTCATCAAGAGACGAGGCCAGTAGATATAGTACAGGTTTTGGCAATCTTTGTAGGCCATTTCTGCGTTTTAAAAAAGGCAGATGAAGCAGCAGATCACAATGTATGATAGATTTAATATCAACGACTTGGAATTATCTGTTCTATTGTAGTCCTGGAAGGGCTTTCACTTGGTCCAAACAGAGATGCAAAGGCAAGGCTGAGGCCACTCTCATTGCTTTTTAATTCTTACCACAATTCAATCTCCGACTTGAAGTTTTTCTTGACAATGCCCTTGTTTCATTGAAAGTATTGAAGTTTACATTTATCCAGTGCGTGTTGTTTGAACATATTGTCTGTTGAGGGTTTTTTTAAATCTTTTTATGGAAAGTATTCAAGGCATAGCTACATGTCTTGCAATCTGTAGGCAACTTAATCTTGCAGATATGCTTTGGTGCTCTTGCTTAAACATGTGAGTTTGGTATTACGAGGATTGTGATTGTGTCTGGGTTATTTTTTGGATGCAAATCGTGCCCAATGAAGGGCTTGTTGTGCTTCTTTTTCTGTGTATGGGTGGGCATATCCGTGTCCTTGCCATTTGTATTGGAATGTTGTGCCTATTGATCCAAAAATTCTATCTTGGGGAAATGGGGAGCATAATTGTTTAAGTGTGGTGGGACATGTTTACTGGTGATGAAAAGTAAGAGTGTGTGATTTGGTGGGAGTCTATGAGTTGTTCAAGGATGGCCTTTGGAAGCGTGTATTGTGAAAATTTTAGGGGATCCTTTTTGGAAGTTCTATATTTATATCATTGATATAACCATGCAACTTCCATTTCAATTGATTGGGTGGGGGGCTCGAGATGTTGGGGTTTTTCTAAAGTTGTTTGGTATTGTTCCCATAGCCATTTTAGTCTTTGTTTGGAAGTGGTGATCAAGTGGTGGCCACTGTTATTGTATATGTGGGATACTCCGTGTTGGGTTTGAATAGTGTTTTGTGTGTAGGCGATATCATTTTTTGGGTTGCATATATTGGTGTGAATGTGGCATAGAGGTATGATTCGCGGTGGGGATATATATCAGGTGTCTTTCATTTGTTCTTGATTGAAGATTGTTTGTAGTATGGCAGTGAAATGTTGGTGTTGTTTCCGTGTGTAGTATTGTGTTAAGAGTAGGATATTATGGTTTATGGCGTTTTGGTTGTTTCAAGGAAACAAACCTCTTTGGGGCAACCATTTGTTATAAGTTGCCTCATCTGGGATTGACCATTGGCATAGGTAGGATGTGATTTTTTTTGTGACTTTGTATTTATCTTTGTATGTACTTGAGCAGTCATTAAGTATGATGTGTATTGGGAAGTGTGTGGGGTCCTTTAAGATGTGAGGGGGTGGTTTTGGGTATTCTAGCGGTGGTGGGGGTAGAGGGTGTATATTATGCTCTCGCGGTCTTGTGTGTATGCTATGGTTTTGTAATGTGGTATTCGTTTTTTAAGGTGTTTGGTGTGGTGTACGTTAAGCATATATTTGGACATTAGTCGTGACATGAGGTTTCACAGAAGAGTGTTCAGACGTGGTCTAATGTAAGTTTATTTTATTTTCGTGGGTGAGCTATAGTGTGTTTAAATTCATCATTTGTCATTAGGTGTGTACCATTGGGGTGTTTTCTGGTTTAATTTCAGTTATGTTGTGTAATAAAAGTTTGTGTAGATGTTTCAAGGATAGTGTGGGGGTTATTGTTGGTATATTCTTTGCTTGCGACATCCATTGTGTTTCCAGTGGTGTGGGGAGGAGGGAGAATTTGTCCATTGTGATTCTGAGATGAGTTCCGCTACTTGTTTTAAGTAGGAATAAGGTTCTTGTGATTGGTGATCTTATACAGTCGTGATGTGATATACGCGTTAAGTTTTGTGCACCTCTATGTTTGGCGAGTATGTGTTTGACTAATCTGTTGTATATCCTTCATAGTCTACCTTTGTTATTTAAGACGTTAATGAGTTGTTCTCCTATGCATGTGATGTATACATTTTTGAATGAAAATGCTTCTGTGCCAAACATTGAATGAAAAATTATTTGTATTTGTTGAAGTGTGCTATTTTTGTTTGAGTACATGTATATTGTGTTGGTTGTTTAGTATATTGGTTTTATGGCATATCGATTGTAGGTATGTATCTTCTTTTATGCCATTGGAGATAAGTATGGTGATAAAGACCTCTACTATAGTAGTGATATTTAAAAATACCCATTTATTTTGTTTTTATTTTTGTTTGGGTTTTAAATTGCTTGTTGGTAATAGTGTCGAGGTGTTGGTCTTGATTAATTTATCGCCATTAAATCTTTTTTATTGCTAAATGAGTAGTATTTTTTGTCGAGCATGTCCGTAAATTTGAGGACTGCCATGGTTTTGCTGAGGGCTTGACTTAGGGTGGTCATTTCTTTCTTCAAAGCCTTAGCTACTTTGTTTGTTGCATACGTGACAAAGTTCTTGGCTTGGCTTGTGAGACGTGTTTCCATTGTTTGCATTTCATTACGAACTATGGTAGTGCCTTTGGCGACAACTTCTTCTATTATTTTGTTTATATTTTTTTTCACGAGACTGTTGGATGGGGCATTCTCCATTGCTTCTACGATGTCGGCTAAGGTTGTGTTGATGTTGTTGAACCCTAGTCATGTAAGGTCCTCCACCAAGAGTTTGGATATACTATCCAAACTCTTTGGATGAGGAGAAAACTCGACATACTTATTGCAAATTTTGTGATTTTTTAAATTTTTTTTGTATACCACTGCACTTAAGCATTGAAAATTACATACTCTGGTGAGTTTGTTTTTTTCATCACTTTTGAAGTAAATATTTAGGACATTTTTTTCCCCCATGTATGTTTTTATTTCTGTTTCGAGATTTTTTTTTTGTTTCAACCTATTGAGGTTCTTTGCAATGAGAATAAGTGCATTTTTTTTTGCTAAGTCACCACCCGTAGGTATTCCCACTGTGACAATAATGCATTCATGTCCAAAGGTTATTTTATTTTTCCTAATATTTAATGTCTGCTCTGGACTAGTGACAACTATCCATACATAGTTGTAACTTTCTTCCTTTCTTACGTGTATGATTTCGAAGTTGTGGCCTCTTTTAAACCCTTCGTCCACAACTTCCTCATACATCGTATACCAAGGCTCATTTTTTATGCTGTTACTAGTAATTTTTATAGACAACATTTCACTAGAGGCTATGGTGTCATAGGATTTGCAAATTTTTCCTCTATGCATTTTATTATCCGGAAGCTGAATGCTAAAAGGCCTCAATCCTTGTAGGAGGGATATTCCATCCTCTTGCACATTTTTTAGATGAATTTTCGTATGCCCTGACCATTGTTTCCCTCTATGTGTGCACATTATGGCTATAGGATCACTGATTTCATCTCCAAGAGAGATTTTCATCTTATCCAATTTCTTGGTGATTTTGTGAAGTGCTTCTTCTTAGCTCATAATAATTTTATCAAGGTTAAAGAAGAAAGCAACATAGTAATCCATCGCAAAACCATCATATATTTTTATATCTATGTGCCTCCTTTAGTGCAACGTTGTGGATCTAAGCTTACAATCGTAGTTGTGCAGCGTGGTCATTCAAAAGATGAAGTTTAGGCGTGAGTCTGGGAGGGTTTTATTTTGTGGTCGTTTGTCGTTGGATGTTGTGGGTGACCCTTTGGGTCTCGAGGAGGTGGGTGGCTAGGAGAAGGGAGGATTGGGGAGCAACACAAGGTGCTATTTCGACGACCTTTCTCTCCCTCCCTTACCTCGGGGGGGGGGGGGGGGGTAGTCATCGGTTGGAGTAGCAATATACGTGTGAACAAATGATAGGGTATTTTAAGAACATGGGGGCAAAAAATTATAAATGGACTTAAGAGTAATATAGGGTATCGAAAATGGCACTGGACATCTTTAAAGTACTATAGGGTATGGAATAATAGGTAATTTGGAATTATAAGTAATGCAAGCCATTTTTCTATTAACCAAAAGTAGAAATTTACATAATGATAGCATGTGAAAAAAAAAAAGTATTGAAAGTAATACCCCCCTATAAAATAGTGGTTGTTCGCACCTATATCCTTAACTTTTTAACACACCGCCCCCCCCCCCGAGTCCCTTACTTCCAGCAACCTCCTCGAGATCCTCCTGGCTTTACCTCAACCGTTCACTCTAGGACTTCCGCGCTCCGTTCCTCTCCATGCCACCCAACTCCATCAAGTCCGGGAACCTTGAGAAACCTTTACAAACTGATCAACGCTAACTCTAATGGTTGAGCACTTTGATCCAATGGCCATAAATAAGTGTTGAGTTAAAAGTACCTACAATAGGCCCAAATACCTTATTAGTGTTAAGTCCTTGTTCCCTTTAATCACAAGGAAGGACAAGGACAAGGGCTTTAAATCCGAAGAGATGGGAACCGGTGGTAGAGGGTAGGAGTGCATAACTTGCAACCTTTAATAAGATAGACGTGCTTAATTTGGTTACTAACCTTAATCATATATCTCTTCTAAGTGGTATGTTGTTAGGTGTGGCTCCAAGAACGGATATAAAAAAGACATGTGTTTTAAAGAGATTAGACTACGTGTTCAAAATATGATAATCATCCTATATTCAATGATCAATGTAATTGGGAGGACCTATATGACCATTTAATGAGCACGAAGCTCTACACTTTGATAATGAATAAGATATTCTTATAAGCTCATAAAATCATGGGGACAGTGGCTATGACCTCGATTTGGATTTGCTAACCATCTTGTACTATTGGCGTGTTTCATATCCTAGGAGAAGTGGGATAGTCGGAAAACTAACCTTTTAAGACCCATCTACGTTAGGTGAGCTTCATGGTTGTATGCCATTGTCATGGGGCCAAAATTTGTATTGATTGCAGGTGTGAATGCATGATTGGGCACTTTGTGCGATTTGGACCCTCCTCCCACCAACACATCCTTGGAATTTTATCCTTGCATTATGTGGAAATAAAAGAGGGGGGGGGGGGGGGGGGACTATGGCTACACTTCAATGCTCACCTTTTTGCTTTGCACAACAACTTGATTGTTTACACTACAAAAGGCGTTTGTGTTGGACCATAAAAAACTCAACCACAATCACAACTCTGGTTCTTGTTTCATTCACATTTATCTTGTGCAAATCCTTGTGATGTATTGGTTTAGGTCTTGGAGGCAAGAAACGAATTGAAGTGATTATTATCTTGGTTGGCCTTGAATCGTAGTGTAAAAAATGGTTGTGTCTTCAACACTCTCTTTGGACATTGGATTTGAAGCTCTCTAGTGGTGCCACATGCACATGAGGAACGACCCTAAGGGCGGATTACTATATGGAGCAGTTGAGTCGATGAGGTAGAGGGTGGTTTGGTTGTGATTAGCATTTGTCATGCTTTTAATGTGGATATAGAACCAAAGAAAGTAAACTGGCACAACCATGACCATGTTCGCCCTTCATATAAATGACCCTTTCATGGAAAATATGATATGTGGTTCCTAAGTGGATGTTTCAATTATTTTTTTCAACCTAAATTTATAAACTTAATTGATGCAAAATATAAGTCTAATGAAGAAAAAATTATTTACCACAATCATTTCTACATATTTTATCGAGAATCCTAGGATGCGATTCAACATGTTATGATTTTGAAGTAAGAGTTGGTCTAATTTGTTTAGATATTAGTTTAGTGGTAAATCTATGCTTGTAAGTACTTGATCATGTATGAACCAAAGGCTTGTTTGAAGTCTTGCCTAAGGTTGACATGCCTAAAATGATTAATTCCAACTTTTTGACATATATAGGGATCTCATAATAAAAAGTAAACAACATGAGCACATCAACGAACTAAAATGAGGAACACAAGCTTCAAGCTTACAATATTTGAAGCTTAAGATAAACATATTTTGATTTCTTAAGTATTACTTATAGATTCTCTTAAATGGTGTTATGTTTTTCAACCGTATTTATTTCATACTTGAATATAATATGTACGTAAGCTATAAACCGTTCAAGGTTAGTGTTTGAATCAGGCACGTCTACGGTAAGCTTAAAGTGCCAACAAAATAATAAAAACTCTGATTTTTGAGGATTAACATGAATTATCAATGTTCATTCCTTGAGTAGCATTGTTCATACCATATAATGCCTCCCATCGTGAACGCCATCAATTCTAAACATATGTAAAGTGCCCCTATATTGTCTTAAGGGCAAGCCTCCAAGTCTAACTTAACGCCAACAGTGCAAGATATGGACGGGAGATAGTAGATGCTCTAGTCTCAAGCCCTAAACCCCTAGAGATTAGAGAGGAGAGCATTGAGCTTCATGGGGATTTTTGCAACCACGCCGGGACCCGGCGAGGAATTTGGGGTTTCATTGCAACTTTTGCCAACCTCATTGCCATTTCTAGAATACAACCCTATTATGGACTCTAGCACAAATGCTAACCACTAGTTTGGAAGAGAGAAGTGGAAGAGCAAAGAGTATTGTGTTAGAGAGCAAAAAAGTGAAGGTAATCTTACTTAGAGAGGAGGAGGTTTGAACCCAAAGAATCAACCTCGATCTTCATAGTGAATTGACAAAGGTAAAGAAAAGGAATCAGGAGGCAAAGTTGAGTAAGAGAGAGTGGCACAATAAATGTAAAATTGTCTCTTTTTCCAATGATATGATGAATAGTAGACACTTCATGCTTTATGATAACAATTTCTATAGCTTATATGTGTATTTACCTTGGGTGTTTGTAGTAATTAATTGCAGCTTAAGATGCTTGGTGTGCATAGTTGAATCATGAATGAGATAAGTTCGTATCAAGAACATAAAGGTAAGTAAAAGAGGAAAGTAAAAGAGGACTTAGTATTTTAGCAATGTAATTTAGTTTATGATTGATGATATTGAAATGATCATCCTTATTAGAGAAGGAGACACTAACCCCTAACATTATGAAATTTTTTTGGAAGACTATGGCCACATGTGACTATGGCCACATGTGACCATTGCCAATCAAAGACTATCGTCCAAGCTAAAAGAACTTCACGATAGCCTTAGGAGCAAGTCATTAGAGTTCTAAGAGTCTGCATACATGACAAATTGATGATGAGATCCCGGGTGAGCTCCTCCCCTCTCTCACATTACTTCCATGAATTGCTTCCGGTGTTGGCCATGATTTGGGGGGTGGAAAGTCCGAGGCGCAAGTGCTTCATGATTTGTGGAGTTATATGGCTAAAGAACCTTGATTTGTTGCCCTTCCATACAACTTCATGACAATGCAAATAACTTTTGTTAACTTGTTTCATCTCCATGCATGTAATGCGTGCAGTGTTTGGTTCCAAATACAATCTCTTCATAGCTAGCGAACCCACATTAACAGCTTCTTCGTTGACCCTTTGATCCCCAAATCTCTTGGCAGACATTCTAGGCCCAATGTGGCCCTTCCCATTCGGAATGAGCTTACCCGTAGCATCGAGCTTTCCTTTCGTCTTGTGCATATGGTTGATTATGAGTGGCATGCGGGAGCAAAATATCATTGGGCCCAAATTGGCAGTGATATCTACATGCAAACCACAGTATACCAATGTCTAGAGAGAATGCACTGAAAAACACTAGAGAGATGCAATGAAACAAGATTACTTCGTGAGTGTGGAATAGTTGTTCCACCAAGGGCACCATAGTTTGCCCTCAAAGGTTTGTTAGATTCCGTTGGCAAATGAATTTGTATGGTGCATGAGATTGGGCCTCCTCTTCTTTAACGAAATCGAGCATATGGGCCCATGGAATATACGTAACATACACCAAAGTGGCCACCCCCGCATACTTCCTGCGCCAGAGTTCGGGAGGTTTTTGAAGCCTTAGTGGCTAATTGCCGGTAGTTGCTACGAAGGGTCGGATTTTTTCCAATTTACATCGGCAACAGCCGGTCTTTTGTAAAATCAATCGGCCAATTGCCTATATTTTCATATTTTCATTGGCCAATATCCGTATCCGATTACATGGAATTCATATCGGCACTAATTGTTTAAAAAATGTATGAAAAGTTATTAGAAATCATTTCTTAGTACAAAATCTTGAATAAGTGAAAAGAAAGGCATGTTCAAAACTTTAAATTTGAAGAGTTAATATTCTTGGCAGGAATTGAACCTAGCAATGCCTTCACCGCTTGAAGGCCAAGGGTCCCCTCAATTCTTCATAGAAGCAATTGGATTTGGTCATGGAAAGGTTGCATAATTAAAAAAAGTTGAAGGTTTAGGGTACTTCGTCGAGTGCATCATCAGATGCCCCAAACAAATCCAGTAACTCACAAGAAGAATCGGCTACATTTCCGGGACATTTTATGGTCCATCAGCTAATTGCCGGAGGATTGAAATTACAGTCGGATTGCCATCCGATGGTTGGAAATTTGGACCGGCCATGAGGGGAAATCCATCGGCTGATAATGAACTAGCCGTTGGTTTTCCCCGACCATTGTCCTGCGCCCTTCCGCCCGTGTCTCCGCCACCCATTGAAGATCCTTGTGTACGAATGGTCCATTAGGGAAACGTTTAAAGTAATCCACCAAGTGCTCCAACCCTATAAATCTTGTGCAGTGATAGGTGATTTGATTCTAGGACTTGTTGTTGTGTTGCTCGATCGGATTGTGTGTCGTCATTCTTCAAGGGTGCTCCCTAGCTCTCAGTGGGTCTTATTAATCTTTGCACAAATCACAACTGCATGAGACACCATCACAAGGAGCATTTGGGAAAATTTCGCATGGGAAAAGGGATGGTTTTCCCACTATGAACATTTCCACTTTGACATAATTCCCTCCTTTTGAAGAGAATTTTTACGTTTTCCTCACACACAAGAGGGAATTGTGCCAAGAGGGAATGCTGTAAATCCCCCTTGTGCATGGTGCATTCCTGTCGGAACATGTGCATGTTGCAAGAATCGGCAGATAGAGATGGTGCCGAAAATTAATTGTGCAAGAATTTTGAATGATGCGCGTCGAAACTGAAAAGCAATTCAAAGAAGTTTGCTCCTATGTCCCCCTTGGTATGATATATAGTTGATGGGTGATGGGTTGATGTGGGTTGGGAGAGGACAAAACGTTGGACATGCCACGCCAATAGGTTGGGGACATACAGGTGCACTCCGATCGAGAGAGATGCTCTTGACAAACAACTTGTTGAAACCTAGGAGTCACACTCTCGTACACCATGATTGGGCTGGGTGATGTTGGGCCAGATGAAGTTGTTGGTCAGCGTGCTAGTTGGGACGATCATTCACTCTGATCAAAAAAACCACAAGGAGCATTTGGGAAATTCCCGCATGGGGAAAGGGATGGTTTTTCCTCTATGAACATTCCCACTTTGACATAATTCCCTCCTTTTGAAGGGAAACCTTACGTTTTTCCCACACACAAGAGGGAATTGTGCCAAGAGGGAATGTTGTAAATCCCCCCTGTGAAATTAAGGTTGGTCGTCTCTTTACAATTTGTTCTCCTACCACTGGTGCACATGGCTGATAAACTCAATTTGATCAATCAGTAAAAGGTCGCTGATGAATGATGAAAATTTGTGTCTACTTACAGCCTTGCTCTTGATCAATGAAGCTTGGATTAAATACTGAAATCCCTGCACATGACAATATTGAATTACGATTAAACATAAAGAAGACACGTGCTTGAAAGAGATGAATTGTGTACTTCAGAAATGTTAACTCTTCTAGGTACGATAAATAACATAATACGGGGAGACTTATATGTCAATTTTTTTTCCAAAATAGCATGTATTGAGCTCATTGGGCTATAAGCAATTCTCATATTTTTCACCATCGATATACATGGTTGCCACAAATCCTCGGCCAAGGCAGACTACATCATAGCATACTATGTAGCTCCAATCAAGCCCTAGTAACCTAACAACACATTTCCTGCTCAATGAAGTTGGTGGTTGGGACTCCTGAACACGAGGAACCAAAAAAAACCGGAATCTCCTATTAGATCCACACCTAACCATCCGGATCACTCAATTATAGGTGCCCGATTACAATAAGTAACTGAATTAGGCCTTCTTATCTTACACCCATGAACGGGGATAACCAACCGCTAATGAACTGGTTGATTTTGAGAAATAAACGGTTGAAGTTCAAGACTTCAGAATATTTGCAAATCATTTTGGAGGAATTTATGCAATATACTTCAAAAAAAATAAAGAAAAGACAAGAAGACCACAAAATGTAAGTTTGTAACCGGTCGGAATTGGAGGCACTAGGATTTCACCGATTGTGCCGAAAAATCTCCCCGGATATCAAAAAGACATCAAAAGTGGGGACCAACTCAAAGTTTTTTGATGGAATCTCCCATATATGCAACTTCCAACACTTGTGTCAGTAACCTAAAATCAACCTAGGGAAGGAAGTCATTTTTCTCTATTTCGGGGCATGAAAACTTTCAAAATGTTTGAGTTCTTTCTCAAGTTTGATTATACTTGAGGAGCACACAAGCCTTGAGAGGAGCAAAAAGTTGCATGTGCACATTGATGACAAAAGAAAAAACTGAGAAGATTCTTAGTTCTATAAAACATATCTGCGTCTACAACTCAAAGAAGCACTCCAAAACTTTCATGTTACACTCAAACAGGGGACCATCAAGACAACCAACCCCAAATGATCCCCATACTTCCCGGTTAACTATGCCTTAACAGCCTTACATGGCACGAAATTCGACTGATTGGACTTGGAAACACCTGGATCCCATAGTGCCAACCGCTTTTGCTCAAAATCTCCTTGGTCGCTTATACCCGATAACACAGATAATTAAGACTTGGATGAGGAACAATGCCAAGAATTCATCAAAAAAAACTGGTACTTGCTTTGGATGCCGCCGGTCTACATGGACTCGGACACAGATTCCTGTCCAGAAGCTTACAAAACGAGAAGCCCAATCATGGCCCCTTTGGTACTGCTTGAGATCCGAGTCGCGTGAGGACTCACACTATAGGAAAGAAACACAATGAAAATATGAACAAGCCATGAATGTAAAGTGATGAAGAACCCATTATTGCAGAGTTTAGTTTCCAGGAAACTCGACCACTGGAGTTCACAGTACAAAAATTGTCGGATGTTTTGCTCAAAGGTTTTGAGAGAAATGGATATGGTGGTAAGGTAGAGAGCTCTTAACTGGACACCTCCTACGTTTCAGAAAACCCATCTATCTAGGGCATTGAAACCGCACAAAGAGAGAGAGATCACATTAATTTAAACACATCAGCAAATCCGTATGATGAGGAACACGGGAGTTGAGTGTGTTATTTGTGAATCGAAGAGAAATGCTTTCTCAGTCGTTCAAGTGTTGTTCCTAGAGTTTTTTAGAAGATTGTCTTTCAACCAGGTACAGTTTGAGACTGTAAGATACACATGCATGTTAGAATCCCATTGAAGGTCATTGATTGATTCAAGACCAAAGCCTTGTTAGTATGGATGCCACAGTCGTTTCCAAGAATTGCTTTCAAAGTTTATAGACTGTAGATGTCCATGGGTCTCCTATGTCCATGTGGTTATATACTAAAGATATCCATGGGTCTCATAAGTCCATGTGGTTGTACTAAAGATATCCATGGGTATCATAAAATTATAGAATGATCAAAGAATGATTGATATCTATCACGTCGAAAATCTCAAATAATATTTTCTCATAGATAACAACTTTTTGGTTGTGGAGATGCAAATGCCAATAATAGATATCTTCAATCTCAAGAGTCAAATTAATGTTTTATTATGACAGATGACTAGTTACATGCTATTAAGATAAACCCCCTATGTACGAGAAATTCCAGGAGAAACAAAATGTATATATGTACTCATGGCATGCTAAAAATGAAACTCATGTATTTATACTAAGATTTTCAATTGAGTATGATAAAGGCCTCCACTACTTAAACACACTATACATCATGAATTAAAGAATCCTTTATTACATATAAAATCCACTTTCACTTACCAAAGAGAAAGTTATTGACCGTTTTTCATCCATAGCACGTAGCTCAATGATTGTATCGAATAAACAAACATAAGAGTATAATAACTTAGCCACAATCTAGAGAGCAAAACTAAAGGAAGCTTGTGAGAGCTCCAAGAGCTTCTAAGGTACCGAGGCCTTAAAGCAACACTTTAAGAAGATTTTTATAATTCAAAATGGTTAAGTAGCTTGGAAAAATTTCAAATTTTTTTCCCATAGATTAGCAAATCTAAAGAAATTTTGTACACAAATTTCTAAAAATAATAAACTCATCTACAACCTACAGAATTATGCAAAGTTGTCTTAAGGAGAGAGCCTTTTGCTCTCCACTAAGGTTGTCTATTGATATTGGATTGCTAAGTGAAAATCACCACAAAATCTGCCTTATTATGGATATGGATCTTCTATTAAATGAAGTGTTGTCCCCCTTTTTTGGATCACTTCTTACATCGCCTCATTGAGCAGATCCCGGGGGGTGGACACTTCATACCACGTACAAACTAAAATGAGTGTACGAAGGGTATTATTTGAGGCATTTGTATACATAGTGCATATAAGGGAGAGGTATTGTTATCCTCTAGTGTGTACACTTAAAAAGGCAATCAAGAATTTCAAATTGAAGGTATATGTACAAAAGGGGCCCCTAAGGTTTAGATGAAAGTTGACAATAGATGTGCTAGTTTCATCCAATTTACCCTAATTCATCCAAATGACGCATGTTTTAGGGTCATATTATTATGAGTTATATCCGTGGATGAAAAATGTTCAATGACTTTCTCAGTGGAAAGTGAAAGTGGATTATATGTGTCGTAAAGGCATGTTGATTTCATCATGATTTATATTTTATGAATGTAGTGTAGGCATTTATCACAATAAAATGAAAAGGTTAGTATAAATACATGAGTCCATTTTCTAGCTTATTGTTAGTACGTATACATTTGTTTTCCTTTATGAATGTTCCATATATAGGGGATTTCATTTCATAGTCACTCACGCACGTCACTTAAGTTTTTAATAAAGAGTCCATCCCCTGGGGAGCGGATAGTCCCTGGTTAGCCATTGTGATTGGCCAAAGTTGGTGCTCTACTAAAAGTGTCTTGCATCCTTCTTACACTGTTATTACGAATGGCCAAAGTGGTGCTATTTTATACTTAATCCCGCGTATGATTATTCGCTTTTAACAATGACTTACTCGATGGCACCACTAACTCACTTTGTTAACAACTCAAGGATTAAAAATAGGTGTCACAAAAAGGAAGGTGTTACTTATACCGTAGCATCATAGTTGGTACGTGCAAAAATAATTCCCAAATAAAAAACCGAAAAAATTCGGAAATTATGAGTCCAATCAAACGAATAAGTGAAAAATTACATTAGAAAAAAAAAAAAATAATGGAAAATTTCGACTCTTCTAAGTTCCAACCACGTCAACGCGCTTTAAGAGGCTGCATGATTACGTGTTAATGGCTCGGTGCCCTGCTCACGAGCTTCACGAGGTTGCTGAAGTCATGGGTGAAAAACGCTGAGCACTTCCCGACACTACCCATAAATTGCCTTGCCTTCATCTTGCCTAGTAAGTGCAGAGGAGGGGCTCATGAGGGCGAAGAGACCCAAAGGCTTACACACGGGGAGTGGCTCTACCAACCTATACCTAGCCATCGTTTTTGTGCTTTTATATTTGCAAATCATGTTGTTCTCATTCGTTAGGGGATTAGGGCATGAGCTAATTCCCGAGGTTTTGACTCGCCAGCTTCCCATCTGCTTGAATGATTTTTTGATGTAATTGCTAGTTGATGTTCAAGTAGAAAGATTTGTGGTCCATCTACATGCATGGTCAGCAACACATGTTGTTGCCGCTCAGAGGTTGTCACTCATTTATTGACATCCATCTCTTCTGATTCTATTTATACAAAACCTAAGCTGGAGAAACATGTAAAGTTTGAGATTTTGTTTGCTTACATGAATGCACCCATGATGTGGCAGATCATAAGCCAAGGATCTATTGGGGGATGATTGGGTTCAAAGGCAACGGCATAGTGTGCAGTAGGATGCTAATGCATATCAACATGTTGCTTGGGCCAAGATGACTAGGTTTTGACAATTTTACTTTTTTTGTTGTTGTTTCACATGATGAACATGTATACCGCTGCAAAACTTGTGTATACCATATGAGATAGTATTGCTTTCAAGCATATTTTCTCTGTATGTGCATTACAGTCTTGGGGAGGTGACTATCGAAATTTTAGAAACCACGTGAGATAAAAAATAAGATCAATTTAATTTGTTGAGGGTAAAAATTATAAATTCGTTAGATATACCATAGCATTGGAAATATGTCCCCTACATGATTATATGTAGAATAGGGTGGTGAATAATTCCTTCATTTTAGTAATCAGTAGAAAAAAGTAAGGTTATAGGTATTGGATCCCCCTGAAAGTGTGTAGGAGGATCAATACAATAATCATGGCTTTTGTATTTAGCTTTCTTGTATTTGAATGTATTCTTTTTTTGAAGTAGGTAGTTGTACAAAATTCTATGTCTTGTCACAACAGATTGTAATTCTTGTTCTGTTCTATCCGTGTTTACAACTTGTCTATGTTAGCTTATATATTTTGTTATCTCCATGTTCATTGGTAACCCTTTAACTAGTACCCAAATGTTATTGGTTGTGTTTTGAATGGTACTTTGAATGATTTAGGATTGGTATAACTAATTGAAACCAATTGAATGACAAGATGGATGGTATGGAATGTTTGTTGCTCACAGTCGATTTTGCAATGCTGTAGTATTCCGTCCATTATTTGGTACTTGTACGATTTATAAAAAAATATGATGCGAAAAATTAGCCTCTCTAAATGATTACAAATAAATATAGGGTGCTAAAAAATACGTCAAAGTGCTCTATTTCCACAAACAGGGCGGGAAAATTTATTAAAAGGTGCATAAATATCCCCCCATTAAATATCCCATTATCGCACGTGGTTACAAAACGTTAGGGGGTGTGATCGCCCCATGGTTACAGTAAAGATTGATCATGATTCTGAACTCCAATTTGTAACTTGGTTTTGCAGGAGTGTCGAATTCCTTTCCCATGTGTGATCCCAGTCTTATGCGTAATACTATATCGAAGATGTTAGATTTCTGGGCATGGGGAGATGGCTGCATGAATGAGTATGCTAGATTTCTAATCAGTGTGCTCTAATCTATTTGCAGCCTGTATCGAAGAAGTTCATGTCTATGTGTCTCAAATGAACTATCTTCTAACTACATTCTTAAACCATATTGTTTTGAACAATATGACCGATTTTATTTTTTATTTTTTGCAGAAGTGCATGTTGTGAGATATGTAGTTGCAATTTGATTTGAATTTTTTCTCGGCTGATGAGGTAGGTGGGATGTGGTTGCAGTTTGTTTTGCCTTGGCAGAACTCACCTTCACCTTGTCTTGAATGCCCTTGGTTGTATGAAATCCACACATAGCAAAGAATGTAGTAGTAATCAATTGTCTACATACACATGAAATTGTGTCCTCTGAGCAATGTGTTCAGTAGTCATCAATCGTCTACATAGGTTACATCATATTTTCATAGAACTTTACTGCATTCTTGATAATATTGTTTTGGAGAAGGTGGAAGGGGTAACCTAATTTATCCTAGTTCATTCAGTAGTTAGCATTTGACTTACATACAAACTCATCATTATATTCGTTAATTTGAGACTTTCTCTTGTCTCAAATTAATATATGGACCACAACAACATGGTCTAATGTTTGGGTCGTCCTACCTAAACCATCTTGATATGAGTTCTTAATTGGGTTCTTGATATGAACACCCGTTTCAAAGTATTTGCATCTTACAACATTCTCCAATATCTGTGTGATTTTATCCATGTTCTTATATTTGTAACTGTCTCAAAATGCCGAAAAACTCCCAAATTAACGAATATAGTGATAAATGATAGGTTGCAGGTACTATTAATTTTTTTTTTGCAGGAGTATTTGTGAGATGGGTGGAAATAGTTGCCATCTGTTAAGTTGATTTTTGTTTGGGCTAATGAGGTAGATGGGAAATATGTTCTATCAGTAAGCAAAGGGAAATATTTAAGATACGCATCTGAGGATTTGGAGAGGATGCTGGGAGAATTTTTTTAGGGTAAGACCCGCATAGACCAGAGAAGGTGAGTTGTGTTAAAAGTGAACATCATACGTAGACAATGATGACAATGTTATGTAAACAATGGTGGTTAGTTGGATGACTTGTGGAACATTCAACTTCATACGTAAATTCCGAACACATATTTATACAAATGAAAAACTGTGAAATAATACATTTACACAATCAAAATTGTCACTTCTTTCTAGCTAGATTTCTAATAGTTATCATATTGCTAGAAGAAATAGACTTTGGCAATTCAACAACCTTTGTCAATCTCTCTTCCATAACAGTGTCTAAAGATACTTCAACGTCTATCTCCTTATTGCACTTTGTGTTGTATGTTTGAACCTCCTCTTCAATTGTCTTGAATAATGGTGTTTTATGTTATCCAACATAGCTTGCTTCTGATTCTTTGTCAAAAGCACGTAGGAGTCCAGTCTGCTCCCAACCCTTAAGGACCATAGCAATTCGACTTGAGATATTTGTCCATGCAACATAAAACCACTTACATATGTGAGGCTTTAGTTTGTTCATTTTAAAGTCCATGTGAACATCTTCACATGCCTTTAGTTGCTTTGCTATAGCCTCCATATTATACTTGTTAAATGTTTGTCAAAATGCATGTTTGAACGGTCGTTGAATAATAACATCTGCTGGCTGATAGATACTTATGCAATTTGTTCGAATGTAAAGAATGTGAATTTTGGGGTGATGATTTTTCATCCACTCCCGACATTCCTTACTGATGTGAACATTCCAGCAATCGACGAACCAAATCATCTCTTGCATTGCTGGAAGGTTCAATAGTTCTACTTGTGAGTCCTTATATAATACGAATATCTTCTCCACAAACTTTTTGCATTTGTCCAAAGTAGACCAATGGTTATAGCTGAAAGTCAAATTCCATCCTACATGTTCACAATCATACCTCCCCCCTTCTAACTTCAGTGTACTTCTATTAGTTATCCCTTGGAAAATTGCCTTAAAAGGGAGGCATTTTCCACTAGCTGCAGTAGATACTGTCACAATAATTTGTCGTTTTTCATCTTGTCCATGTATTTTAATATGTTTAGCACCCTTTATTTACCATGTTCTACTACCACTTGTAGGAACAAGATGTATCTTGGTTTGGTCAATGTTCACAACTAATTCCAAAGAAATGTTGTGAACACTTACCAAGTATGCACATCTTTAAGCCATAGCCTTCCCTTGGTCCTCATAATCTTTTGGTAGTTTTCCTATTGCACTGGTTGCTGCTCAGTAACTCCAATTCAATTCACTCTTCACAAAATCCTTAGTTCAAACATACGGAACACTAAACGAGGTCTTATGCATGGATTCTAAGAGTTCTGGAGCTTTCTCTTGGATTATGGCCTTTACAGGTGGTTGTATGCATACTGCATATAAGGTTGGCTTGCCTTTCTTTGATTCCTAAGAATTGCACAAATTTCATCCTTCAGAATTGGATTAGATTCCATGATTGGGCAGCGTTGTGCAGTTTTGGCAAAGTATGTGCCAAAATTGACATAACGTTTATAGGTCTCCTTCAAATTTCCATTCGGATGAAACCATTCCCGCATAGAGCTCTTAGATAAATTGTCATAGACACAAGAAAGATCTCCTAGTTTTCTATAAGCTGACGTAAGAAAACTCCATGCCTCTATGATATTATGATGTTGTTTTACAACCTTGTAAATAGGAGGCCAGAAAGTAGGGGTGAACCAATTGGTGTATGAACCTCCAACCTTATTTGGCTTGATAATTGGCTTCATCCTCTCAACCTTTGGCTACAGTAGCATTGCTTGTCTCTCCTTCCTCGGTCTCCTTACTGGCCATCTGAATGTCTCCTTTTTGGGCCTTGATTGCTCCTTCTGCAATCTCTCACTCAAAGCGGCAAACTCTCTTTCTATATCCATCTCCCTCTGTTCCTTGCAAATAGGAATTAAAGAAAATTAACCCGTCGTTGTTTTGGTGTCATTCTAACACTCTTCTTGCACATATCAAAGTGCAAATACATACAAAAGACATAATACATACATTGTGCAAAGACGAACAAGAGCCACACTAAGTAAGCTTAAGGTGGATACTTAGGTTTAAGGCCAAGAAGCCGCCACGAATGAATGAAAAAACAACAACCTACTTGCAGTTCTGCTGGACCTTAAACGAAAAAATGAATTAATTGTTTTTAAATCATAGGACTAACGAAATTTCATAAATTATATTTTTCATTGACGAACCTTATTTTTCAATAAATAAATAAATATTCGTTTTGAGGTGCACGAACCGCCTACGGTGCTATGGTAAAGCCTTAGTACCTTAGTTTATAAAAACCTAAAACCCAAATGCAAACCCTAATAAGTAGACACCTAATTATAGCCATTGAGAACTATGACCATATGAAAATAATGGATGAAAGTGTAAAGTGGATGAAACCAACACATCTATCCTTTGTTTTTTCTCTAAGCCTTAGGACCCCCTAAACAAAGTGGTAATATTCAATTACTTCACACACACACATGTTGAGACTTGGAAATTTGGGTAGAATTATATTCCTAGCACTAGTCATCCTGGCATTATTCAATGGATACATTGTTTATAACAACGCTATTCATAATATTCATTCATACCGACCTATATTCACTATTCATACTAGCATTGATTGAAATTCTTTCCATGAAGGTGAAACGGTAAAGGCCCATGTCAAATGCCCATATGGCTGAGTTGATGAACCACCACCAACTATTGGACCTCGACTTATAATATATTTGTCGTACATACCACAACCGCAAACATGATTCATAATTTTTTTTTTATATATATATAACAAGATTCATAATTTGAAACGAGTGACTTGTCCACAATTCTTACAATTTGTAAACAAGTCGATTACTATAGAAACTTGGTAACCCACTACCACACTGGTGTTCACCTTCTCATGGATGAATGAGTCTTGGATGAATTTAGACACCCACCACCTTTTAGCCATCCAAGCGAGTAGGCATGTGGCCAATGTGAATGAATGTAGCGGATGACATTTGACAATCAGCCAACCAAGAAAGGGGAAGGATGATGATGGGTGGCCCCCACAGCCATCACTCATGCGAGACTTGCGGTAGAGAGGGAATTGTCATATATGAGTGTACCTCTCATTCATCCAACATAAAAACTTGAACCCCCTATACGTTTGTGGCCGATTCATCATATATGTCTTCGAATACACTAGGTCGGGATCTTTAGAATAAATTATGATGTCGAATCAACTTACTTACATTACTAACCTCCGGGCCGCATACTACATATTTCAGCTCGTATACAATAACTACCTATCTCTCACCTTTTTCCCTCTTCAAGTCTTTGAGACTTAAGAGATTCCACGCCAAATTGGAGAAGTATAAGACAATGCAAATTATCCCCATGTAGAAAGATAGAAATTAGGAGGATTGCAAATTATTACAAATGTCTAGAGTCTACCACAACTGCTCAATTAAACCGCTCATTCCTCTTCATTTTAACACTCAAAACCAAGACATGCGTCATGACACTATTAGTATTGGCATGCTCGAAATTGAAGTACCTTATAGATTGCTGATGGGGTCGTGATCGGGAACAGATACCTCTACTATACTATGCAGCCCATAGGAACTTACTATTTCAAGTAAGTTGATTTGACACTAGAATTAGTTTTAAAGACCCCAACCTTGTATACTGGCAAGGTCATTTGAGATGAATCCGCCACAAACCTATGAGGGTCAAGTTCTTATGTTGGATGGATGAGAGGTAAGCTGGTATGCGAATATTCCCTCGACTTTCGTATCCGAATGCGGGACTTGTATGTGCGTGGCGGCCCCCCTTGCTTAGATCGATCATGCTCCACTTGACTCGGAGGTTTCATGGATCCTCTGCCAACGTATGATTGTTCTGTTTGTCCACTGGAATTCACACAAGCACTTCCCAGCAGACTCGAAGCAAGCAGGGGCCGGGGTGCTGCCACAATTGTTGGGTCGATCGCTGGAGCTTAATTCCTGCGGGGCAAAGTTTCGGACTCGGGAGTGCTGCACCTTGTGACTTATTGTCAATGTTGCCACGTTTTTGTGCAGCCTGGATTTGGGGAGCAACAGAATCAGAGAAGCTCGCTCTCTCTTTGCAGACTCACAGCTTAATTCGGTGGCCGCTTGGTGCATTAACTGATGACAGTCACGCCTCTTGACTTGGTGGAATTTGTGTGAGCGAGCTTGCTGGCATTGAGTCAGTTCATAATATGTCAAGTTCTTCGTTTCTTTTCTAGAGAGTTTTTAGCTTTCAGGAGCTTCTAATTCGTTCAGTTTCCATTAAGTCTTGGACCACCCACGTCATCGTGCAATTCTCTCAACAGCTGGATGAAACTAGACTTTCAGCTAGCTAGCTAGCTCCCGGAGAGTGCTGGGAGAACCCATCGTTCAGAATCATGCGGGCTTTGGCAGGGGTATGAATTGTTTATTCTAGTTTCGGGAGCAAAAGAATTCCAGGATGCTATCCATCCTCTAAACATTCAGTAGACGAGCATTTGTACACTAGCCTAGCTGTTTGCATTGCTCATGTGTTCACGAAGTGGGCAGTAGATACCAGTTGAGGGTCACTGTGACATTCTGCACATTCCGTAGCTGGGATTTTGATAGTGTTGACCTCTTCTGTAATGTCCACTTTGGTAGAATTGACGTGTACTTGGGATCTTCTGTAGAGCTTGTCTTCTGAGAGTGCCATAACATTGTTATTGCGCCTTCGATACGAAGATATTCTTTCCTGTTAAGCGCGGGGGGAGAGAGAGAGAGAGAGAGAGAGAGATTCAGAAAGGTTCTGAGCCACCTAACCAACCGTAGGGATAGGAGGTTACATGAGTTGATCCTCTTGCTCTCACCGCCAGGCCTGATCTATTCTTCAAATGAAGAACTACATCTGCAGTCTCTTGACGCTTCATGTATGTGAAGACTCTGGAACATCAATCACTTTGTTGCTCAGTTTGATCTAAAGCTTAAGTTCGTCATCTAGAATGCACAACTAGTAGCCTGGCACTTCAGACCTTTTCGTGAATCATAGAGCTGACTTATAGACTCTCTTCATGTCAAGAATCTAGTCTAACATCAATCACTTCCAAGGGTGTTCATTGCTCTAAAATTTAAGTTCCTCATGTAGAATTCACAACTAGGCCACTTGAGGCATTCTGATAATTGTCACGCTAACTCCTTGAGTTCCACCAATTCATTCATGTAGTAGCTTATTTACTGTAGAGCTGAACCTTCTTCATCTAGAGGCACAACTAGGTCACTTGATACCAATCAAGCCTCCCGTTGGACAAAGAGGGTCGCCAACCTGAGTGAGTCATAGAGCCCTTCATTAACCGGTGGTAGTAGCCTTCGGACGAAGAGGGTCTTCATACATGCTTGCTTCCTCAAGAAGTCGTCGTTATACTACTACTGCTCCTCCTCCGGTGATTGAGCTAACTGGTTGACTCATCGAATACCAACAATTATTGGCAAAGTTTTCCAAGATGGCGACATCGTCGTCGTCGTCGTTCTCCTTCCCGGCGTCGTGGGCGGAGGTGATGAAGCGTGTGGAGGAGCAACAGATGGTGAAGAAGGCGTGGTCAGTGATGTTCCACATGATCCTGGCAGTGCTAGCCCTCATCCTTGCAGCACTCATCTGCAGCTACATCATCTACACCATCAGCTTCATCGTGCCCCGTTACTTCCACTTCATGAATGCGCACGGCCCTTACTCTTTTCTAATGCTACTCATTCTCTGGGCGACCGCACTCACTCGCTTCCTCTTCTTGTCGCCCGACTCGCCCGTCGCCTTCAAATGGGAGATGTCCATGTATTGCATCTCCATGTTCCTCATGTTCACAGGCGTCGGCGCATTCGTAGTTCTACCTTTCATCCACCAGAATCAGCCATAGTCCACTCTACATTTAATAAATGGCCGATCGATGGCAGTCGATGACACAACTCACTTGCAACGGCATGCATGTTGAGTGGATGGTGTCAGGAATGGCCTGGCATGTCAATCCCTGAAGCGATCCTCCACAAATTTGGTTGCGGGGGTTAGAGGAAAACGCAGCTAGCTCGGGTAACTTTCAAACCGACCGGGAGAGTACAGAGCCCCCCATTTGGGATCCGTAGAAGTTTGCTAGTGCCTTGTTGAAAATGGCATTATTAAGGCGGAGGCTTACATGTTGATGTTGGGGAATGCCAAATATGGGCGCACTTGACCGTATGCACGGGTGTAATGGATAAGGACATGAACCCAAATTTATTGTGGATTATTACATAAACTATGATAGAAGAATGGATGACGTCGAAGAATGGAGACCTCCATCTATGTCTCAAGCCATTTATGGGACCTAATCAACCTATTCATGGGCAAAATTTGAGGTTATGGATGCGTGGATAAAATTGCACAAGAGATAGTCTACTTGGTGGAAGTCATGTTCTCGCGCAAGTTGTTATGGACAAGCACCTCATAACTATGGACACAAAAGCCATGTGCTTGCAGCTTGTTGCATAAATCCTCTGAGTTGTATAAGAATAGGTAGAAGCAACAAAATAATTTGGCTGCATTTGTGTGGATTGATCCATTCAATGAATGTCGTTGGCTTCTAGACTTTGAGACCAAATATGAAGTTGCCCTTCATCTCTGACGAGGGTACATTAAGTGGGAGGTGTCCATGTTCCTCTTGTTCATTGGAATGGATGCCATTGTAGTATTTCCCTTTGTTGCACCAGAATTAGCAGCTATAATGGAACCATTCATGTTGATATGTATAAGTTCATGCAAATTCCGTTACAGTAACATATTTAAGAATTGTTTGTTCTTGAAAAGGTCACATTGAAGCATGGTTTCGCAATGGAATTTGGCCGCCATAGTAACATATCAAGTGTACATAGCCATTCGGGAAGAAACTTAAAGTGTACCGAAAGCGTTACATTAAAACATCCAAATTGTCAACTTGCAAAGTTGGTATATTTGGAGGTGGGGCACTGATAAATCCACTAGTTTATAAATTATGACTAGATAACATGCGAGGCCGCGGAGGGTGGAGAGGGGTTACTAGACATAACCAATTTGGTGACGTCTACTCTAGACCTTCCGATCATGAAGATCAGCGGCTTAGATAGAGGACATGGGATGGAGAGGGTTATGCTTTGTGGAAGGCGTGCTCTTCCCAATCCGAGAACGCCACCTCATGCACCAAATGGTTATGTAGAAACAGCAGCAATTATCTGGCTGCATGATGTGTTGGGCTGCATTGGATGTTACTTGGAGACATAAATTACACCAAGGTGCCATTGATTGGTAGTGAGGGTACATTAAGGCTAAGCATGGAGACCCCGGATGCACCTTACTTCCTCAATTTGAAAACGGTCAGATGACGGTGAAGAGAATTAGTTGCCAGTGCCCTGTGATCAACATGAGTAGCAATCGGCAGCGCAAAGAACACTGCTTCAAAGTCAATCTGCAACTTCTCTTTCTTATGGTTAGTTTTTCCTCAACTTTAGGATCACTGGTCCCGGAATATTTTGGTGGACTTATAATAATTTGAGAGAACAGCAGGCTGGCGACCAATTCTATCTATGACGCCTTCACATCAGCTCACCACACTCATTGGGTGGATCAGGTGCATGCACATTTTACAAGCACATTTGTAATTTAAGGAGGATTAGTCAACACTCCTGTTGGCCTGGTATTTCAAGGAAGATTCGTCAAAACTCTTATTTCTTAGTCATGTTCTCTCTCAAATTCATGCAGGTGAAATTCAACTGCGTATTTGTAAACTTATGCTACACAATTTGTTCCAGGGGCATTAGCCCTTGGCCCATCGGCTGGCTCAGTGAAAGTTTTGTCCCGCGCTCACATACGAGTAGGGGCAATCTTTAGGGATGAAATGTCTTCCTTTAAGGCCGATCCACGTCATGTAACATAGATATCCGATCATTCGAAATGACAAGACCCACATCCTAGCGATACATCAAACTCTCTCTACAGATTCTCCATTTGTTAACAATGATTTCAAATTGATCAAATGCCTACCAAACAGAGGGTTGATAGTTGCAAGATCTACAGGATTTCATTAAGAGTTCAAATAAGTGTTGAATGAGCCGTGAGCTAAGTGTTTAGTTCGCAATGAAATTAAACATTACTAGACCCTGAAGCGCATGTATTGAAGCACGGCATTGGCTCAACATTAAATGGTGGCCACTTGCATCTTGAGATATACTGAGAATTAGTCTACTCGAGGTCATGGAGATGAATCAGCAACGAACCTGTAGGGGGTCAAGTACTTTTTATTTGGATGAATGAGAGGTACACTCATATGCGGTATTCCTTCTCTTCGTTCCAAAGAAAGAAGATGAACTTCTCATTTTATTAACATTCACATTAATGCTGTGGAACTGGCTATACTTGACGCTAATAATCCAACCTGCTCCGATCTATGGAAAGTTAGGGGACATAGATTGTAGACAAGGACATGAGTGAGCAGGAGAGTTACAGGAGACTCTTTCAGTCCTTCCTATAAATAATGAAGTGTTGTTATAAGGGATTCTTGCATGCCAAATGGAAGTTCTACTGCATCCGAGCAAACTGCTTACAATCATTAAACATTCAAGTAGGCACTACCAGGGTCCAGGATATGAATCATGAGCAATTGTCTTGCATCAAATATCCATATCAATTACAGTGATAGATTTGTAGATTTTCTAATGTAGGACAGAACTCCAGTGACACATGACAAATGTCCATGTCTCATCATATGCTTGTAGCATGGTCATAATGTTGTCGATTGGGACCATCATTCATAGCCTACATTAATGAAAGGTATGTGCAATTTGAAGATCACACACTTTTCACAGTGCTTGTCATGAAATCATTTTAAGGTACATATACCCAAAACCACCATTATGTACCACATGTATACATTTGTTGCATTCAAATGTATGCTTCTGATGCATAGGTGGCGGTTTTGGGTATATTCACCTTATGTCATTTTTGAGGACATGTGAAATGAAGCTCTAGAAGAATAATATTGGAGAAGGGCATTGCAATTGCTGGATCCTACTGAGAGTGTGCTTCCATATCCCACTACAAGCACATGAAACCTAGGCAACTCATCTTGCATCGGTGAATATCTCGCAAATCTATGGATATCGTAGATTTCAAAAAAAATTAGTGACACAAAACGATTTTGACAAACTCAAGATGAGTTGTCAAAGTCTCATATGCTTGTAGTGTCCACGATGAGCCTTGTACAACGTCTTGTGTGGACTTCAATTTTTTAGGAGTAAAATTTCTGCAATCATCCAGAGTGGAATATAACTTCCATGGTTGTTTGTAAATAATGCACACAGAGGTCATCTCAAAATGCAAGTGACTCTGAGTTTCATGTTGAGTGACTGTTGATACATAGCCTCCAGGGTTTAATACCTTTCCAGTTCTAAATCAACCATTTAGATCTTGCAACTCTTAATTAAATAAACACCCTTTGTTTGGTCAAGATGAATTCATGTTGTAGTTTGATGCGTTTTAATCAATGTGAAATCAGTGGACAAATAAATTTAGAGGTGTGTGCTGGTCTGTGCGAAATAATCAATTACATTGGGAATTGATTTCATCATCGGAGTTTAATCTGTATCAAAAAATGGCTGTAATCTAATCTTTGCAAAAAAATCGTTCAAGCTTGGTGAGGGTTGTCCATTCAAGGTATTAATGGTGTAGACCCAATGAATTTTGGAGGAACGTGCAAGAAATGGCTGTCACTTGAACTTTGCACAGGAAAATAAATGGACCTCATATGGGTGCCAGACTTGATTATATTTTCTTCCTTCATCTCACAACATTTATAATACTGTTGGATGCAATTTGCATATCACTTGATTTACCCACATTATGTACACTTGCAGACGCTTGCTGGAAATTCACTTGAAAGTAGGCTAGACTTTGAGAGGTATTTACCAGTGTTGGGCAGGTAATATATGACTTTGTTAATAACCTCAGGCACAATGACGGGGAGAACCAACCTGCTACTTACAGATGAACCGGTTGAGTTTGAGAAATAACCGATTAAAGTTCAAGACTTCAGAAAAACTACCCATCATGTTTGAGGAATCTATAGAATGTACTCCAACTTAATAAGAAAAACCGAAAGATGTCAACATGTAACCAGTTGGACTTGGAATCACTAGGATCTTGATGGATTATGCCCAGAAATATCCCGGGACACTGCTCGGCCAGGCAACTGCGATTTTGAAGGAAAGATTAGAAGCAAAGAACCTCCGGTTCCAAGATTTTGTAAGTTCTTAAAAGAAAAGAACCTCCGGTCCCAGTTGTCTGAAGTACATTGACCACTCTGTGAAGTGCTTACAAAACCATGCCTTGATTAGTACCATAATTATCACTCAATGTCACCTGTATCGAAAACACTGAGCAGTGTGAGAACATGTGTTTATCCAAATAGCAGTGCATTAAATGGCCAAGTGCTGCGATGATGGATCATTTGGGATCTTTCTCAAACACTATGATGCCTTTGTCCTTGTAAATTATCTGTGATAAGGCTTGATGCAAAGTAGAAACACAATTTGGACCAGTGGTACAACGCTCATAATCATGTACATGATTGTTTCAGATTCTGCCTCAAATTGATGATGTATAATATGAATTCATAACCAACACTCCAAACATCCGATGTACTCCGCTTCGTCATGCTTTTTGGGGACAAAATTAAGGGACTGAAACTGGCCGCTCATGGACAACATGCAATGCGCATGACCCAAGAATGTGTGATCAAGATTGTACAATAATTTTTCAGCTCCCTGCATCTATAATCACGGCATCTCCTGGAGGTATTTTTATGAGCCAGGTTGGAACCTGGAACAACAAACGAGGAGAACTGGTCGCTAGTTGCAGATGAACCGTTTGAGTTTGAGAAACGACCGGATCAAATTCAGGGCTTCAGGAAAACTACTGATCCAGTTTAGAGGATTCTACAGAACATTCCTCAATATAATTAAGCAAAACCGAAAGATGTCAGCATGTAACTGGTTGGTCTTGGAAAACACTAGGATCTCGCCCAATAACTTGCAAAATTCTCCCTGGACACGGACTTGGAACCAGTGGTGGACTGGCATTGTCTCTTTTTTTTCATACCATTCAAGTATCTATAATGAGGATTTTCCATTTGTTGGCACTGCACTAGTTATCCCAATTAGGGACAGAGGGCCAATAGTGAGTGTGGAAATTAGTGAATGTGATGCTAAATTTCTTCGCGCTATGAAATTAGTGCCACAGAAAGATCTAGAAGCACTTGTCCATCTCGGCGCTATCCACTGAAAATACTAAGCATAGCAACACTATTCAACCTAGCACTATTCATTGACAAGCATGTGAATGTGTATAATTTTCTTGATCACTCTACCAACATCATAGAGCATGCACTAACTTTCTTAAAATGAATGGTAAATGAGCATGTATTCATGAATATAGTATCATGCAGTGAAAAATTCAACCCTCACTAATTTCGGGATTGGAAAAATAGTGCATGTTTCGGGAATTAGTGCCACACGCATTAATTGGGATAGTTGGTGTAGTAGGGTACGAATGTTAGAAGGTAATTATGGTTTTTTATACTATTTGGGTCTACATACCATGCAAGGACCCTTGTACATAGATAAAATTGCCCTAGTATCAATAGGGTTTAGAATAGCATTGATCAAATAATAACTCGGGTATACAAGACATTCTCTATTTGAGATATTCATCAAATATGTACAGTTGACTAGTACTACAATTTTAATACTAGTTGGGTAGGTTCTTTGATACCATTAGTGAAACCATACATTCACATGTATACCAATTCAACATCGGATTGAACCAGTGTTGGATTGGTAGCACATTCATAGTATACCACTTCGTTGTTAATATAATATGTATTGAGGAGTTCACATTCCTTTGATACCCATGATTCCCCATACTATCATCATGGTCAGGTGTTTGAGGATATCATTGTTTTCTAGAACATTTGGGTCTAGTATATTTAACTTGCAAAAACCTTCAAACCTGGATAAACGACACTAGTATCAATATGGTATTAGGACGGTATTGACTCAAATAATAAGTCAGGTTTCAAAGGATTCTCTCATCTTGTGATACCCACCAAATATCCATATTTGATTAGTTTAACAATTCTAATGCCGATTAGGTTGGTTGTTTGCAGCATTATTATTGATAGGGTGTATTGAGACCATGCATTAACATGTATATCAATCTAATATTGGTTGAACCAAACTATAAACTATAAAGTGACTAAGGATCACTTTACACCCTTTAGACCTATGACCATTGAAACCTAAAATCTCTCATTCATTGGTGGAAAAAGTTGAGACCGTCCCACTTTGCTTTAGAGCTTGAGGACCTAAGCAACCAAGGAAGTTTGGTTACATGAAAACCCTACATGGCAAACATTTGATATTGTCTTTGTGTTTTGATGATATATTCATGTTCTGTCAATAGATCATTTTCATTGATTTCATTCTTTTCAAAAATTTGTTGAGGGTCGTAGTAATGAAGTGGTATGTTGTTCATAGTCAACATCACCCGAGTGGTCCATGAATTATTCAAAGATTCACGATGTCACAATTAATCTGGGCCAAACTAATTTAACATCAATATGCAGTGTGGATGAATGAGGGTCACACCCATACACCCGTAGTAGGAGTGAGACTAGTGTGTTGTTAAAGTGAAGACATAGTTTGTTATTTGAATAAAAGCATTTCATGAGGCTTATTATTCGACATTTCCCACAAGTTTCATCACAAGTTCCAAAGTGAATTAAAAATTACTAGGCGATTTGTCAGGCTACAAAAATAAAGACAAACCCACTAAACACAGTATTGCATTTAATTTGTTGCTCCTAAGATAGATGGGTCTTAAATGGTTATTCTTTCCAACTAGCCCACTTCTCCTAGGATATGAAAATACATGATTTGTACATATGAGATGGTTAGAAGGAACACCCTAAACCACTAAATCCAAATGGAACCCTAACCTTACATGTCTTATCCTTTGCATCCTTGGAACTAATCATCTTTTGACATATGGATGATGTGTACACGTGATAGGTGAGCACATGTGTGACTTTACCAGTGAAAGTGTGGGATTAAAGTCTTTGTGCACATCATGGATATGGAAATTACCTAAGTTACCTAAGGTATGTGCGTGTGATTTTGTTCATTTGTCATGTTCTCCAACTTCTACCAATTGGATTCTCATCTAAAACTTAAAACTTTTTTAAAGATCAAAAGAAATAGAAAAAGAAAACACTAAACATAAACATAAAGTACATGAATTCTACTGGCTCACATTTTATACCCATCTACTTTACTTGTAATGGGATTGTAAACTTTAAAAATACCCTTCATTATTTAACATTCCTTTATATTTAAAAATTCCTGTAAATATAGGTTCTCAAATTACGCCTACGTTCTGTGGAGAGCATCCATCTGGTGGATAATTGTGTGAAACAACCTTGTGTGTAGAGCATTGCATTTGCATTTACATCATGGGTAGCACTTGGCTTTTATTCTACACATGTACTTAATGAGATCAAGAGGGTGACTTAAACCCAAGATCATATGTAATTTTTTATTTCAAATGAATTCAATCCTCTTTATATTATGTAAAATGCTCTAAGTGCCCCACCCGTGGTCAAATCCACTGCGAGAAAGGAACCTCCGGGGTGCATACTATTTCAAGGCTTTTATGTTGGAGCTTGTGTTCAACAATTCCCTAGTCTCACTTGCTATGGAAAAGGAGCCATAATTTGAGACACATGCGGGCCCTCCAAAGGGACCGCGGGGAATTATTGAACCATAGCATTGCCGCTTGGTTGAAAAAACAAGCAATTATAAAATCAAAAGATCGAAAACTTGCAAGGAAAAACATCTTGGGAGCCATGAGACACTGGGGAAGTAAACATCTGATGGTACGGTAGGGCGTGTCTAATTCGGTTGCTTATAGTATCTTAATCGGACATGTATTTTGAGTGGGATCTAGTTAAGTGTGGCCCCAAGAACATATACCAGAAAGACATGTGTTTGGAAGAGAGTGGATTACATCTTCAAAATAACGTTGACCATTCTAAGTTCAAGATTTGACATAATTGGGGGGGGGGGGGGGATGGGCTTAATATAACCATTTAATGAGCACAATAATCTTCACTTTGGTAGTAAATATGAGGAAAGTGGCCACGACCCCGATTTGGATTTGCTAATCATCTTCAATATATACAAATCATGTGTTTCATGTGCTAGGAGAAGTGGGCTAGTTGGATAAAAGTAACCATTTAAGACCCATCTACCAAGTAGGAGGTTCATGGGAGGCAAGGAAGGTTGGGGAAATGACTCAAAGCACTAGTAGAAAACTATGCCTAAAAGAACCGCAACCAAAATGGGTTATGATTCTTTTGACCAACCTGATTTGTAGTCACCAAATGACTACAAACTTTCTTTTCTTTTCTTTTTTTACTGTAATTTAAAAAAAATTAGGGCGTGCAATGTACCGTTGGAAATGTCCTGAATTTTTAAAATTGCAGTTACAAATTGAAAAAGAAAAATTTGTAGTCGTTTGGCGACTGCATATCATGCTAGTCAAAAGAACCACAACTGATTTCAACCACAGTTTTTTGAGGCATGATTTCCTACTAGTGAAGGTTGAGTTGAGGTCGAGTTCAACTTGGGGTTTCACTATCACTTCAATCGGAACCCCGTTGCTTAGGACCTTTAAAAGCAACTTTGTCTCATAGCCAAGAAATACAAGCATGAGTATTTCTTGTGTTTACTAATAGTGGCATGTGTTTTATAGTCATTCTCTATTTCATCATTTTTTGCATGCCTCTACTTTTCTTTACAATATAATGTCATGCAATTTTCGTGAATTGGTTGTATGTTGAGATCAGTTGCTTTGAGAGGATACATCTACTGAAGACTTCCAACTTCTTAATGATATCCAACAAGTGAGTTGTGATTTTGAATGTCTCATACCTTGAAATTTGATTGAACATCCTCTTCCTCCACTATTTGGCATACGTAACATTACCTTATTAAGAAAGAAGTGCTTACTAGAATAAGAGTTCCTAGTAACTTCATCAAATAATAAGGTATGTGGGTGTTATTTGGTTCATTTTTCATGTTCTCCAACTTCTATCAATTATATTTAAGCATCAAAATTCATACTACCTTAGCAAATCTACGATGAAACATCTGTAAAAACCGGATTGAAAATCGGACTTCCCCTAATTTAGTCATGGTTATTGGAAGTGCATGTTTGTTGATTTCTTAACTGAACAAATAGGTCCTCCCAATTGGGTTCATTATTGAGTGTAGAGTGGTTATTAATATTTGAAGATATGGTCCAATCTCTTTTAAACATGTGTCTTTACGATGTTTGCTCTTTGATCCTCACCGAACCAAATACCAACCAAATCTAAGGGTCTGATTAAGAACAAGCCACTTAAGACCCACTTACCTTATTGCATAATCTCATACAAGAGCAATACATCATTGTATATCATTGTATATCACGTTGAAGATGTGAAGAGCATGTCTTACATGGGAGAGAGGGAATTATTGTGTACGAGCGGGCCTCTCATCCATCCAACAATAAACCATGGCCCCTATAGGCTTGCTGCTGATTCATGTTCAATGACCTCAAGTGTCTTAAGTTGGGGTCTGTAAGCTAATTCCAATATCAAAATCAACTCAAAGAAGTGACCTCCAAATCACATATTATTTCAAGGCTCTTGTGTTGGATGAATGAGAGGTACACTCCTATACAATAAATCCCTCTCTCCCCTGTCACATGTGCCCATATCACCAACTAACGAAAAATTTGTGGATTAGTAGTGTATTTGAGGTGAATAGCGACAAGTCTCAATTTTTATCCATGTTAGACATCTCTTTCCAAATCGAATGTATTGAAGGATTTCATATCATAAAGCTCATTCCAAGACGGAAAATGGACATTCCAACCCGTTCCTTTGCCATGAGTACTGAGTCTCTTCAAGTAGATTAATCCCTCTTGTTAAATTGCTATAAATGCTCGTGCACTTAACATGTATCTATTGAACCGGTGAGTATAAACAATGCAAGCTCCTCCTCTCACTCCTATGAAGAGTAATCAAAGAACGCTCTTTTAAGTTCCATGCTTTATATTGGAGGTTGACCATGGTTAGTTTCCAGTAACCCTAATTCTAACCTTAGCTTAGTCACGTGAATTACATTTATCACCTCAACTAATTCCCTACTCATCTACACTTTTAATATCTTCATTCTATAATAATCATGATACCTTTCCATATGATTAGATTTATTGTCTTTTCATATTTTTAAATAGACCTTTTCAAATATACACACTAGAGAAAAACAATACCTTTCCCTATGTATACTATGTAATGCTAATGCTTCAAATAATACCCCTGCTTACACTCACGTTAGTTCATATGTGGTATGAAGATTCCACCCCCAGGATTAACCCTATATAAAACCACCAGTTCTTTGTCAGTGCTTTCGTGAAAACCGTCAGTTCCTTTGATTTTTAAAATTTTAAATAGTAATTGGGACATGAGGGTTTTTTCTTCTAAGAACTCTCAAAACTGTGGACCAGAGGTGCTTTGCTTCTAATTTATCTTTGAAAATCATAATCGGAGGTTACTAACATAATCAAATACATGCCCAACACTAGAAATGATCCCACATGGGTTTCTGGCTAATTCTCCCAATTTATTCTCACAACATTCTTCAGGGGTTTTGATGCTAAATATTAGGGTCAATTTTCTTTTTCAAATAAAAATTGATGAGCCAAATGTGGTGCCCAACATATCCATCAATCTTGGGGGTAACTTCCAATAGTTTCCAAAAGGAAGTGAATTATAACATAGGGTGGAATTTCAATTTCAAAAGTAAAATTCATAACAAAGTTACAATTAACAAAGGATAACCTCTCTACCTAATACATAAGTTAAAGAAACTCAACCTACTAGTTATTATATATATAATACATAAACAAACATCCCAAGTGAAAAATCAAAATTTTGTTGAGATGATTTCTTTGAAGAATGCCAGCAAAGCCAATTTGTTGTATAGACCTCAGAGAGACCATAATTCTATTTGTCTAACAAGAATGATCTCTATCATGTCATCCCAAATAGTGAGACTAATTTCATTCATATCATTTAATATTTCATCCATTGAAGGAAACACTAAGAGAAGAGGAATGACCTCCCTAGAACCCCAATGGGGGCTCATTTCCACCCCCCCTCTCTCTCATGTGGTGTGGCTAACAAGGGTGTGTGCGGTTATAGGGGTATGCAAGTTTTGAGTGTGGTGCGGTGGCATGGTTAGGTTGTGAGCATTGTCTCTCTTTGTCTTTTGAAATGCTTTGGATTTAGGGACTAGGAACTTGTTGTGTGAGGAGTAGGCTTGTCTCTTAATTGTTTTGAGATTTGGTTTAGGGTAAATCCTTTGGCCAAATAGATCTTCTTAATAATCTTAATGACGTATTCAACCATCCTCCAAGTTGTATACATTAAATATCAATGATGTTGAGTGTCTAGCATAATTTGTTTATGCTTGAGGTTGAGTTGTTTATGTGCATGCTAGACCTTATAGGTTCATACTTGAACCATCTGTGATGTAATTTTTACACTACATCGATCTCATCAATAAATGTATTACCAAAGCAATTTTCATTCCTATGTCTTTGTGTATTGGAATTTTGCAAAAATCCTCTATTACTTCTAGTCCTACTTTCAAAGTTTTGAATTCCTTAAGATTAATATACGGTTATGGATATAAAAGCTTTTAAAATCTATAATTAACATACCATCCCATCAAAAGGATTGAATTCCAATATTATGTAAGTATAGGGTCCTCAAAACATGTGCTAGAAATAAATAATACCCCCAAAAAAAATGTTATATATCACACGCATATGCAACATTTTACACTACATGACCTTCTGTGGCATCAATGTTTTATTGGGGTTGATTTACATGATTACCAAAAATCCCAACCTGACACATGAATGCAATGTTCTCCACCCACAAGCACTAAAGTGAGTGAGGACAGACTTCCATGTGTCGCCCATTAATAACAAAAGAAATTATACCTCACCAATGTCGATGAAGTTGTACACAAGATCTTGAGTCCCAATATTTTTTTGGCTTGTCACTCCATGTTGAGTAGGGGATATGACATGCTAGATTTATCTTGTTGTCAAACATCCAAAATAGGAATATGGCCATCATCCCATTTATCCATTTTGGAATGTTGAATGAGTGGATCCATTGAATTTCATACCTTAAAATTCTAGAGAGTCAACAAATAAAATCCAAAAAATGGATATTCTTTTAGGGAAGATCTACATTTTACATTAAAAAAGAAGCTAGCATAAAAAAAATTAATATAAAATACAACAACCTCAAACCCACTACCAATAAGTTTATGCAAATGAATTCTTTGTTGCTCAAATCAAAGTCCATTTTCAGTGCCAGACTAGAAACTTAAGACAATCAACTAACCTTTCTCAAGCTTCAAATTCCCTCAACAATCGTTTTTATCATCAATTCTCATTCTTAAGTTAAAAACTAAACACACTTTAGTGTCATGATTGAGGATCAAAGTTTTTGCCATTTCAACGGTTATCACGAACTTTGCCTCACTACAAGGATCACGTAGACAAAGGATTGGTTTGTAACCACTAAATGTTACCTAAATTTACCACCCAAGTAGATCTAGATTATATCGCCTATAACCGATGCTTTTGCCCACATAATCCTTTTCATAATGTATGCAAATCAAAGGGGACCCTAAACCCATCTCCGAGTCATATCATTCAACTTTAGGTTATAGAAATGATGAAATCGACAATGAGCTCGATGACCTTCCCATAGAACAATTTCTAACCCCGAAGTAAATTACAAGTGAGTGGGCAAACAACCTTCCTTCAATAAAGGTAAGGGACCAATTTTCCACAATTCTTCCATGAGTCAACTACAATGATATTCGTCACCTCATAGCCAACTTAAAATGCACTACACTATAATTTCAAATGATGTAGAGTGGCCCACACTATTCATTATTGCCTTCCATGAATGTTCTTGCAAGCATCGGGTGGCAACAACCATAGGAAAAGGCACGGGAGTTTTGTTGCTATTGTATGAAGACCCAATTTGATATTCATATTAAACCGGATATATATTGTAGTGTATCTAATGTGCTTGTTGGAGAAACCTCATCCACACATGCATGGATCTAATCAACTTCTTAACCAAATTAGTACGAATGCAAACCTACCACATAACATTCATGGGCTCATGATTAATAAAGGAATTGATGCAACTTACATCATGGTGTCTTTCAAAAAGCAAGAATATCCGCCAAGGCACGTACCGTTCCTTGTTGTTCCTTATGGTGTTTAGTGCCACATACACTACGTGTTTTATAAAGGTGGACTCACCAATGCACCCGTGGTCATCCCACCTTTATATAAAAACGGTCGGCAACAATGAAAGCAACGATCTTGCCATCACCAACATCACGTTGTTCATTGTATATTAGATATGCAAAGGATTACGATTGAATGTGTACGATGAGCTAGCTTGGTTACATAAGGTGTTTCGGTTAGATCTTAAAGCAAAGAAAAATCATCCATTGCGAAGGTGAGAACGCAATAAAAACTTTTACAGGGTGACAAATGCTTTCACTCCAAACATGATATTGGACAATGTTGATACATTTTAACAAACACAATGAATCTCGTGATACCCATCAACAATGTCCAAGGAGATTTTTGGGCATGATCAATCGAGATCCTAGTGTTTCCAAGTCCGACTGGTTACATGTTGACATCTTTCGGTTTTTCTTTATTAAGTTTGAGGTATATTCTCTAAATTCCTCTAAAATGATCAGTTCGTTCCTCAAGTCTTGGATTTCATCCGATGAGTTCTCAAACTCAACCAGCTCATTTGTAATTAGCAGTCGGTTCTCCCCGTTCATTGCCCATCACATCAACTAACTTGACGGGATGTTTACTTTCTAAGTATAGGAGTTGTCTTGGTTAGGCTTAGCTTGGCTTGATAATGATAATAATGGGGCTTGAATAGGGGTGCATCTATTTTAATTTATTTTCGAATCAATTAAAAATATGTGGAAAATTTTTAGGTGTTTTTTAATGTTTTTTTAAAAATAAATTCACTACTACAATTAGTCCATGCTAGTAGGGCAAATATAGACACGCACAACTTCACCAATTGTTCTATATTACCATACAACATTAGTACATTCAAGCTCAATAGCAGTGTCTGAGCCTTAAGCCCTGCCACATGAATTGACAAATACTGGAATACGGATTTCACATCAGGGGACAATCTTGACGTAGTCTTGGATCAATACTTGGGTAGAGAAGAGCTCGAAGAACTGATCCTGGAAAAAGGGAATGTTTTCAACAACGATTTGCCATAGAAGACCCCGCAGATTGATGTCTTTGATGATTTTCATTAAAACAAAAAAAAATTTAAATTAAAGAGGTTTTGAAGTGTGTTGTATAATGCCGCCTTCAACTTCTAGAAACCTATTATGCAACACTAAGCTTGACTTGCTCAAGGTCGCCATCTATGTCCACCTCCACATCCAACTTTGAATTAATCCGTTGGGGAGTGCGTATATACATGGAATTATGTGCCGGATACTCTTGGACCCAACCTAAGCAACCTTTGTGGAATGAGCAATGTGATGCCCTATTGGAATGAATCGTAAGCTCTCAACTTTATATGGGTTTTGTTCTTCCTAGAGCCCCTTCATCCACAAAGGATGACTTTATGTAGGCAACTTGAAGCATTGATGAGCCACCAAGGTGTTTCATAGTTCATCTTTATCGATGTCAAGATATAGATCCATATGGGATTCGAGTGGTTCCAAGCGATGGAAGAGTGCCATGTGAGGATTTCCAAATACAACCATTTGTTTAAAATTAAAGCATGATAAAGCACTTTGAATTATTCGTGGAGGGATATCATTTATCATTGTAAGATAGACATGCCTACATTAGTTGCTTATCTTTATCATACACTTATATTTGAGTTGTGCATCCAAGAATGGTTACTGAAAAGACATGTGCATAAAAGATAGATATAAATGTCAGCGCCTGAAAGGGCAAGCATACATGAAGAGTGTCGTCACTCGAAGGTCACTACACTAAATGTGGTATTTAGTGTCACAAATTCTAAGTGCCTTGCTCAATACTAATTGTAAATTGAAGTGTAGTGTCACCAACACTAAATGTTAACCCAACATTATTTGCCATTGCTTGTAATTTTGTTGGATGATTATAGATTTACAGTGTTGCAATTATTGTCACTTACCAAGTGATGTTTCATCCAAGCTTCAAACCGGGTACGCAACTCCCATATTATACGCAGGGGGCATCGTACTTAAACGGCTTAGAGGACGGCTTTTGTAAAAACTATATCAAATTATATCAAATTAAAATGATCAAAAAGTTGGGTGAAGACCAAATTAAATAAAATGAGATGAAAAAAAATTTGGGTTGCATATTTATTAAGCCTCCCATTAAAATTATAAGCCACGGATAGTTGCCTCCCATTAAAATTATAATTCTTTCACAATGTTAAAATTTTATTAAAAAGTCCAAAAAGTTGGGTAGTTTGACCTATGGTACTTTTATTAAAAAAATCACATAATTAGGTTTTTAATGCAATTATATGCTTCAAAATATATTCATTTCCTATATATAATTACATTTTTGGATTCCTTGTTAGAAGGGCTACAAGGGTTTCCTACATTAAAACAAATTGTATCACTCAGTATTGGACTAAAACGCATTATAAGTGATTATAATCAGGACCATATAATACGGGAGTTGCGTACCCGGGGCTTCAAATCGTCCATGACAATATTCCATCACAAGATGCTCACAAGAGAAGGTAAGGTTTTGGCAAATGGATGAACTCATATATCATCCATGACAATATATTTCTTCAATTATTCATAAGAAGTGTCATCCAAAAAGTTACCATAGTGACATAAAATAACACATGACACTAAATACCATATTTAATGTACCATTTGTTGGAGTTGGGCGAACCAACCCATACACTCATTCCTTGTTAGATGCCTAAACCCTTGCCCCTAAGGAACCAGTGTACATGTTGGTTTGCCCCAACCCATTTGTTGGTGGTCACAAGCTTTATGACTTAGATTTTTTTTTTAACTTAACCAGATGGGGTTGGTTGAAGGGGGGCGTATTTGAAATAGATTGAACTACGTGCTCAAAATATGTTAACCATTCTAGACTCATAAATCATCATAATGAAAAGAACCTATACGACCATTTTAATGAACACAAAAATCTCCGGTTTGACAATGGAGAAGATGGTCATTTGAGCTCCAAAATTTATAAGGAAAGTTGCTTACTCCGGCCCCAATTTAGATTTGCTACACCATCTTGCACTAAGTGTTTGTTTCATTTCCTAGGAGAAGCCTGGCTTATTGGCAAAAGTAACCATCAGTGTCCAGGGAGAATCTTGGGCATAATCGGTCAAGATTCTTAGGGCCACTTCACACACGAGCCAAGAGCCGTGACCATGAAATTGTGAGAGCCCAAAAGAAAGTGTCCAAAGGCCCTCCCAAGACACCTTCAAAATCATGCAGTGTGGTCACCGACCCTCAAGTGTAGTGTGAAGTCATATGTGACCAAGCCCTCAACCAAATGCTATTTCAATGAATTTCTATTCATGCAGGTCCTCACACGTGATAAAATAGGAGAAATCAATGTGGACCTTACATCCATATTGCATTCACATACTCTGTTGACCCTTCAAGCGTAGTCTGAAGTGAACTTGGACCGGCTCTGCCTTTTTCACCAATGAGAGTGCTTGAAGTGTAATGGTCATGGGCTCTCAGTCTTGTGTGTGAAGTGGGCCTTAGTGTTTCCAATACCAACCAGTTACATTGACATTTTTCAATTGTTCTTTGTTAAAATGGAGAATATTTTATTCTAAATTGGTTGATGAATTTCATGAAGCCTTGAACTTCAACCAGTTATTTCTCATACTCAGTTGGTTCATCTGTAACTACACTATTTTGTCTAATCAATGTGTGTTACCAATTTGGAGTTATCTGTTGCTATTTTTTCTACTGAGAGTATAATTTTTTTACCCAAGTAACATAAGTAGATATTATTCACACCAAAGAATATGATATAAGTTAGTTGGGGAAAAACGATAATGTAGGTAAAAAGTTATAGCAACATGTAACTTTGAATGGTAACCCACACCAACTAGACAAAAAATTGTGGAGGTCGGGTTTTCCCATTCTTTGGTAACCATTCACGACCTATCTATAGTAGAGGCTCCTATTCCCAACCAGGGCCCCATCGGCAATCTATATGGTAGAGTAATTTCAATTAGGTTGGGACTTAATTTCGATCAAGCCGCAACTGATAGTGCCATGAGACTATAGTGCCATGAGACTTGGTTTTGAGTGCTAAAGTGAGGAGGAATGAACAACTATGACAAACTCTAGACATTGGTAATATGTTCGGGCCAACTTTTGACTTCAAAAATGCACAATAATTTCAATCTAATGAATAAAATTACCAAAGAATTTGCAATCCTCCTCATTTCTATCTTTCTACATAGGAAAAAATTGCACCGCCTTGCACTTCTCTACATCTAGCGTGTAGTCTCTTAAAGTGATCGGTTATAGGTGCCTTTACTCTATATGAGAAGGAAACCATCTCTAGGAAGACTTTTTCTGTGTATTGAGGTCAAGACATCCATAGTCGACTATGTCCATTCAACTGCTCATTAGAGTCATGTAATATTGATATGATTGAGATCTATATTTTTGAGGTGAATAGAGTTAAGGTTTATGTGATGGCCGCTTGTGATTTATTACCCTCATAAGAGTTTTGATAATTGTCGCAACCAACCATTAGCTTTCAGATGAGTGGTTATGGGTCAACCCATAAATCGACTATGTGTTACCCTAACTTTGCTTCTTCAAAATTTGTAGCAATTTCCATATTCTTGAAAGAAAGGAAAAAAGAAAAAAACATATTCCTCTTGGAATTTGATTCACTTTGCAAGAAAATTCACTCCCCACTAATACTCCTCCTAAACAGATGCAAACTCTCTTTAAGTTTGAGCATCTAAAATTATTATGGTAAACAACGTGGATAGATGTACAGTGTGATTCAACATGACATGTAACCATATCATGTGACACCTAGTAAACATCACATAACATTTATGAGTGGGATATGTGTGTTCAAGGTCCAAACACACAAAATGGTGAGATGCATGCTATATTCATGTTGATAGTCAAAGAATAAGGGCATTGCATGGCACTTAGTTCGAGAACATTGTTGCCGGATTTGTGGTTCCATTGAGTAGTCCAACCCCACTATGCATGATAATAGTACACGATTCTTGTTACACTTGTCATGCTACTTCCAGATACCCGCCTCCTCCTCCTAGGTTGGAAGTCTTTCAAATACACACTATTCTCAACCCAATATAAATATCATAACCTACAACATGAACTTTTGATATTGAATAATATAGGTTGGTAAATAATGCACACATGTAGTAATCCCACCATTATTTGTCACTCCTTGTAATTTTTCTGGGGGGATTACATATTTACATCCAAAATTCAATCATCCATGACAATACTTCATCACAAGTTGTTGACAAGAGAAGGCATGGTTTTGGCCAGGTTTTGGCCAATTAATGGATGAACTCATCCTTCATCCATGGCAATATTTGTTCATTTATTCAAAAGAAGTGTCATATGAAAAGTTACCATAATGACATACAATACCATATGACACTTAATATCATATTTAGTGTAGCATACAAGTCCTACGCAATCATCCTGCATCGATGAAAGAACAATGCAAATCTACCACTGTGCTAGATTTGCAAATTTTCTAGTCACATATGACAAGTTACCAGTGACGTAGGTTTGTTGCCTAGGACTGATACGTTTGTAATGCGATGGCAACTCTATTTTTTTTTTTCATTTTCTATCAAATATGAAATAAAATTACAACATTGTACTTCTTGAATGCTCCAAATGCACTACATAGACCGACCTTTCCTTCTAGGTATTGATCAATAAGGTTGATGTAACTATGCATATGATGAGTACAAGGTTGGATCACGAGACGGGACATTGGAGATTGAGTGATACTATGGGGCACTTCTACCGAAAGTGGAACCAATCGAATTCCAAGAAGATTCCCAACCCAACATTCGTCCACCCGGGGATCATATTGGGAAACCCCAAGATGCGACCTTCCAAATTCCCTTGTTCCTTGAAACTCACCTCATGCAAAGACGGTATAATGGTGTGTGGAGGACTTAGTATTCTACCGATTGTCATCTTCCCAAAGAATGTGCCGAGAAACTTCCCGAATTGCAGTTGATCTAGACTTCAAAATAAAACTCACCCCCTCACAAAACCCCACTTGTCAAAAGTCATGTGCTTTTTGTTTACTTTCTTGCAAAAAGATGCGTATAAGCCAAGACTTCGTCAAAAACGACGACCAAAATATGCCTCAAAAAAAGAAACCCATATTTTAAAAGTAAAACAAGATGCTAAAATTAGACAAAACCCTCTTTGGTTAACATGTTGACCGAACTCCACCAACGAAGCCCAAACGACCGTCCTTCCTCCGTCATCCCTTCGTCCGTCCTGGCCTTTCCGCGTCCATCCCGTCCACAGTTCCATTGCAGTGCCAACCGTTCTGTCGGGTCCAATGTTCTAGCTTACCGACGACGCGTCACCGTCGTTATGTACTTCGTCGGTCCGGCCCCCCGTTCGTCCACTCACCGACGCGCGATTCAGTCCGTCCACGCGGTACGCAAAGTCTTTGTTCGAAGGGATGCTACCTCGGCCCTTCCTCTTCGCACACGATCCCACGTTACATGCGGCGGATGGATTGACAAAAAGGGATCAACTCTCCACATCTTTAGTTACTCCACACGCACTGCAGTGAATCGCCTTGTACAGAGAGAGAAATTGCGCAAAAATCTGCATGCAAATTCCACTATCTTATCCTCACCTAACTTCTAATTGCGCTTGATGAGCTTAGTGCACCTTCTACCCAGCTGCTGCAATCGGGGTTTAGGTGAGAGCTTCCAAGAAGCATCATCTGTTGCAGGACGAGTGCACGGGAAGCGTGGGAGAAATTTGACCCTGAAGACCAGAAAGGTAACGAGGTCTTGGTGTAGGTACATCCCTTTACTTAATTTGTGCCGGTTGGTAGATTCGCGCCATAGCCAGGAATTCTTTTGTGCGGGTCCCGCAGATGTAGAAAACCGTGTGAGCTGGAGGTCATAGCTGGAGGTCGCTTGCCCCGTCCTGAAGTTAGAGACTCCGTGTGTCGTTCATTGATGAAGTCTCTCCTTTTTTTCCTCTCTTTGGAACCGCGTAGCACTGCGGAACTCCACCTCTTCTGTGGCACAAAGTTTCTTCATGCAGAGAGTTATAAACTGATTATTCAGTGAATTTTAATTTTGGTTTTGTTTTGCTTTGTTTGTGGACACAGACAGACAGCGGTAGGGCTACCAGATCTAGGATTAGGATATTTTGTTGTGAAGCCTACGTCGTCAGCATTGATTGACGTGCAGCTTTTTGAGTTAGTTGCAGCCAAAAACTGGTGAACAGAAGAGGTTCCAGAGGTCGTGAGGAGGCTTGTCCTTATTTTGGTGCAAATAATTGCAGAAGGGAATCCTATCGAGGAATTTGGACGGGAAGCGCGCGAGGTTTGTGATTGATGTTCTTTCTCTTGCGCATCTTCTCCGGGGTTTGTTTTTGTGAGGGATGCGGATCTATAGATCTGGGAGCTGAGGCTGGGTTTCCATCTTTTTTTCCCTGCTCCATATCCAATTTGTGTCCGGCGCTTCTGTCCTCAACACTTGCTTGTACTTGGGGCACATAAAAAGTATTGTGAGGTGAATGAAATTGAAACTGTTGCTCTTTTAAGCCAATTTGTTGTTTGGAAACTGTGGAACTAAGGAATTATGGAACTCGCATAGTCAAGTAGGAGCTCGGAGGTTTGGAATTACGAGACAGACTTGGACGAGCAAATCTTGAGAGACTGTTTTTATTAGGAGTTCTCAAGCACTTAGTCCTCCTGCAAAGGGTACCTTTTTCGCATGCAAGCCTCTGCTGGATGTTCCTAACGCCTTTCTCCACGTGCTTATACCTTCGGCACTCGAAATTATTGTGAGATGAATCACATGGAGTTGCTCTTCTAAGCCAATTTGTCTCAGCCTAGTCAAGCAGGAGCTTGGAGGTTTTGGAATTAAGCAATAGACTTGAACGAAAAAAATCTTGAGCGATTGTCTTTATTAAGTGTTCTCAAGCCCTTAGTTTTCCCGGAAAGGGTAGCTTTCTCGCATGTAATCCTCTGGTGGATGTTCCTGATGCCGTTCTTCTTGATGAAATTTGCAGAAATTGCGATTCAGTAGGAGGGCGTCCCTAATGGCGGACGTAGAAAGAGGCGCTGTGCGCAATGGCATGTATCCTTCCTACGTGCAGCCGGTGCGGAAGCCTCCCCGCCGATGGTTCCCTATCTTCACTCTCCTCGCTTTCGTGGCCAACATTGTTGTGTTCGTCGTCGTCATGTACAAGAACAACTGCCCTGCACACATCCCCGCTGGGCAGAAGTGCGTCCTGCAGTCTTCGTTCAAGAGAATGTCGTTCCAGCCTTGGAAAGAGAATCCGTTGCTAGGGCCTTCCTCAGCAACACTCCAAGACATGGGAGGATTAGTGAGATCATTAGTCGTCCAGCACAAGCAAGGGTGGAGGCTCATGTCTGCCGTGTGGCTGCATGCGGGAGTGTTTCATATCGTCGTCAACATGATTGCGCTCCTCATTTTTGGAATTCAGCTGGAGAAAGAGTTCGGATTCATTCGCATAGCTTTGCTTTACTTGATCTCGGGGCTAGGTGGAACTTTGCTCTCCGCTCTCTTCATCAACACTTCTACGGTGTCCGTAGGTGCATCGGGTGCATTGTTTGGCCTTCTTGGCGGATGTCTCTCGGAGCTTATCACTAACTGGTCACACTACTCAAGCAGATGCTCCCAGCTCTTCCAGATCATCATTGTTGCGGGCGTCAGCCTTGCGGTTGGACTCTTACCGCATGTCGACAATTGGGCGCACATTGGAGGATTCGTCACCGGGTTCTTGTTAGGCTTCGTAATTCTAATGAAGCACCAATACGCGTGGGTGAGCCGACGTGACCTTCTTGACCCGAGTATCGAGCGGCCAGTCAACAGCAGACACCATTGCTGCCAATACGTGCTTCTCATCGTCTCCGTAGTCCTCTTGCTAGCAGGATTTGCCGCTGGATTTGGAGCTCTCTACAAGAACATTGACGTCAACAAACATTGCTCCTGGTGTCACTACCTTGATTGTGTCCCTACCTCAGCATGGACATGTGATAGTGCAAGCCAGTAATTAACAATATCTGTTCAATCTCTTTCAGCAAGTGCCTTCAGCAGCTTCGATGTAGATCTAGAGTTGATGTTCTTATTACACGTCAGGATCGTCACGTCACATTAGAAATCGTCACGTCCATTTGCACATCCGTGGATCTACATGACTCTCAATGGTTGGAGTTTCATAGGCATCACAATTCTTACATTGTGCTCTCGCAGTCTTTTAATTCACCAAATTTAGTGTCAGTTTGCGCAACTGGCTCTTCCCTTGCACTGTTTGTGCACGATAGCTGTATAGAGGTTTCCATTGAAGGATTTCGGGACAGGTTAGGTATATGAAGCACTGATTTTGCCTTCTTTGTAGTGCACATGGAGGGGAGTCCCTGTTTGTTCCATGAAGCAACTTTTAACGGGGTTAGGTCAGTTTATTACACAGGGCATCACGGATGTGAGTCGTGACCAGTGCCTCCTATCTGTACCATAGAGCTCACATTGTTTTGCTGTGAACAAAGAAATAAACGAGAGCAAAACTGGTTCGGTCTTCATTTCTTGTCGAGATTTTCCCTGTTCGTATGCAATCTCCATGTTTCATGTGTAAGAAGAATTACTTCATTGATCGTTTTCTATCATTGCAGTTCCAGGAATATGGTGTTGCACTGACGATCGTATGTGAAGCTGGCAGACTCACAGGCAAATTGATCGATTAACTGATTGGTATGTTTGTCCCAGTTTGTAGACGACACAACACCTGAGAATGATCCTGCTACTTAGAACCGAATTTGTGGAGATTGTTTTTGGAAACATCATGTTCCTGTCGTTGTGTTCAGGATTTGCAGGATGTTGCGTTCAGGATTTCAACAAGGTATTCCACCTGACTGCCACAAGTTTTTATATACTCTTTGCATGTAAGTTATACAACCCATGCCATCCGATGTGGAGTGGCATCTGCAACGTTTGACGGGGATCTGATGTCAGGCTGCTCATTTGCTTGCAACAGGAATTTCAACAGTTTCCTCCCTATAAACTAGGGTTCTTTGAGCCTCAACCTCACTGGTGCTAGATGCATGTGGGGGAATCTGAGTGCTTCTACGCATGTATTGGATTTGATCTTGAATGTCGCGTGTTCCTTTTGAAAGACAAGGTAATCTGTTCTTTTCAGCAGTTGTCCTTATCTCACAAATGAATAGTCGTGTGCAGTTGTTGTATGTCAGGTTGGGTTATGAAATTACGAATGAGCTGAAAATGTCATAACAAACCGGCAGGAACTCTTATTCGTTGTGTGAAGGCTCGAGGCTGTACAATGAATAAGGCTTCAAGGTTCTAGGTCTTGTTTGACTACATGCCTAGCCTACATGTTTTTAATGCGTAACTCATTCATTGCTTTCTGCAAGTTGTGACATTGGTTTAAGGTTCTACCATATATCTCCCTGATAGTTTCAAACGCAAATGCTCCAGAGAGGAAATTGTATTTTCTACTGGACAATATTGATCCTCATGATCACGGTGGAGGTTTCGCCATCAATGGAACTCGTGTAAGTTAGAAGGAAGCTCAGAGATTCACGATGACTGCAACATAATACCGTCATGTTAGTGAATCCAGAGCTAGTCTGACCCTTTTGATTCCTCTGTTAATTTCTCGTCATGAAATTTGTCAAGCAACGTTGTGGCATGCGCACCAAACATGAAGCTGAAGAGGTTGACAAGACAAGATCATTCACCTGCTAGCGGAGTGATTGGAGCAACAGATTTCTCAAGATCTTGTTGCACGAGTCTTTGAGAGTTGAATCAGAGCTGGAGGACTGTGATTTTGGCAAATGGGAACCCAAGTTCTAAATTCCTTTCCCTAACTCTTTCCAGTGTATGACATGTTGCATGTGCTTGCCTGCTGAGTTCCTGTATGTTCTTAACATGGTATATGTGCCTTAGGTGTTCACTTGTATAATGTGACTAGTTCACACTAAATAGTCCTATTAGTGTGGGCCACACTAGTTTTCTGGAGCCCACACTAATTTTCGAGTAGGAAATTAGCATGGACCACAGTAATTGTTCTTCTAGAAAATTAATTCAGAGAATAATTTGTTTTTGTGCCACTATTGATGTAAGGTGACTATTTTATTCTATGGAAGGGGTTGCTCGGAAGCCTTCATGAAGACTTGGGAGAAGACCCAGGGTTTTGGATCCACAATAATTCCACCTTGCCTAGAAAAATTAGCGTGGCCCATGCCAATAGTATCTCCAATTAATTTTCCACCCACACTAGTAGGACTATTTAGTGTAGTTTGGGGTTTTAATCGGACGTCAAGCACACATAAAGTGGCCACATTCTGTTATCAGAGGCCATTCTAGGCACAACCTCGAAGGAGACACCCATTTTTTAATTCTTGGAATTTCATGGTGGCAGTTGAAGGAGCGGCACTACTCTGGGATCAATTCCAAGTGAAAGAGCGGAGTCTTATTCTGTAACCAGTTTGAGACCCCTTCCATATATCCAACTGAAGTTTCCAAAAACAAACCAGGCCAGTTTGAATGTAGCACGCCATATTTTTTTCAGTGTCAGAAACCCCCTTGAAAGGCAAGCAACAGGCACACAAAAGTGCCATTGTAAGCACTTGTGAACCTGCTAAGAAAGAGGCCCTCCTACACTACCACTTGCATGAATCGTTGGAGATCCAAGGAAGATACAAACTTCGATTGCAAATTTCTCACAACATAACTTCTTCCTCGTTCAGGAAGTACTTGCAGAATGAGCACTTCAGCTTGCTGTCTGATTCAAACGGCCAGATCGGTCTGTGGAGTTGGAAACGCCCACAGTACACACGCGACACGAACCTACTGATTCGACCTCATATATTCAGGTGAACAATCAATCGCGCAACATATACATCGCTTTGCATCACTTTCGCAATATGTAACATGTTCAAGCCGCAAATTGCATTTGCAATGAGCGTGGATTGTGCTGGGTGTATCTGGTCGAGTACTGTGACTTGTTTCTCCAACAGTAGCACTTTGTGGTGGGCGAGAGATTCCTGGGTCTCAAGAGTGATGCTTGAAACACTTTCTTGCTCCGATTCCACCTGCGAACTTCTAGGTAAAGTGCATGCGATAAATTATTGAAAAAAACTTGGGTTGGATTTTTCAGCTGGATGTCTCACATTGAATCCTGAACTTCCTGAGGAGGCCATTTTTGGGCTACTGAATGACTCAGTGAAGGCAAATTCATCTAAAAGGAAGGTGTCAGGAAGATCACAATAGGTCTCATTGTGTTCCTTGTGAAATTTTCTTGTCAATGGTGATGACTTATTTCCAATATGAAAAGATGTTGTTCACAAGAAAGTTTTGAAATCAAGAATGAACTAGCTGTTCCCTTTGTTGATACATTACTATACATAGTAGCTCCATGTTATTTTGATTCGAAAGTGCCAATTATCTATAGGAAAAAAGAGTCTATAGAGGAATATAATCTTGAAACTTTGGACTTTTATTGGATATATGCATCACAGTTTCTTGAAGTTCAATGTTTCTAACTTTTATTATAATGAGTACATATTGCTACCATTTGGATATCTTAGAATCATTAACAACTTTTCTTTGAGGCACAAGAAAAATTTAGCTCTAGAAAGCTTACTTTTTAGATGATATGATGCAACCACAATATGCTCCAAAAATTTAAGGGATAAAGAATGAGGGGCAAACCCAAAAAGCAGAGATCATGCATATACTTGGATACTGAAAAGCTGCATGAAATGTGATTTTGAGGGCTACTTCACACACGAACCAAGGGCAATGACCATGAAATGGTGAGGGCCCTTGACTATCATCCCAAGGCCGTACCATGTGTGTTGGGCTACCCATGTTGTGTAGGGATGGGTCCTCAAACATAGTGTGAAGTGAGAATGGACCATGTTGAGGGACCATTGCATATTTTATTAATGAAAAAAGAGGGGCCGCCCTACCTCACTAAATACATATATTCATTCTATTTTTTGACTTTCTTTTTTGAGTTTTACATTGGTGAAGAAAGAAAAGAGAACATGATATTGAGAGAAGAGGGAGGATTCCTGTTGCATTGGCTTTATATTGGTGTTTGCACATGATTGTGCAACATGTGTTTCATATGCAAGTATTGGCACTCAACGAAGAATGGGGAAATGCCCTGATTTTGAGCATTTGTTTTTAGGGTATGAAGATGTGTGATCATAGTGTATGGGCATTTGAGAGAAATGTAGGGTTTACCGATAGGTTATTATTGGGTTTTTTCATGAAAAAAATGTTCAAGCAAAGAATTTGTGTATGTTACAATACATTCAAATTTCTTTGTGAGAGGTTAGGTTCATATTTGCAAAGGAAGACTACACATATGAGAGAGACAATTTTGGCTGAAAGTAGAGTTGCAATGTCATTACAAAGGCTTGGAACTAGAGATACTTTGTGTACCGTAGGAAAGGTATATGGGGTGGTTGAAACTATAATTTTAGAAATAGTTCAATTTTTTTGTAAATTGCTAAGAGTTTATTTGTAAGGGATTTTTGTGCAATTTCCAAGTCTAGATCGGTTTAGGGTTCTAGCCCGAGAATTTGAGGCTCTTCATGGAATTCCTCACATTATAGGAGTAATCGATGGATCTCACATTCCCATCCTTGCACCCGTAATTAGAAGAGAAGATTATTACTACAAAAAATCGTTTCATTTAGTTTTATTACAAGATATAGTTGATATAAAATGTGTATTTTGGAATTACGATTTGGATGGGGAGGAAGTATGCATAATTGGATATTTTTTCAACTAACAAAAGTTGGAAGAGATTGCATGAAAAATAAATTCTTGCCTTATAAGTTGATTAGTAATTGTATGTATCCATTGCGGCCGTGGATTTATAGCACTCTCAATGATTGTACAAAAATGTCTAAAAAATTAAAAAGAAAATTGAAATGTTATTCAAAGTTTTACTCGCATGTGTGTAGAAAATACTTTTAGAATCCTGAAAGATATATGAAAAATTATTATAAAAAAATTTAATATATCATTACGGCATATGACTGATATAGTTGCTACATGTATTGTGCAACACAACATGTGTACAATTGGGAAGGATGAATTTGATATGGAATGCACAGAATAAGTAAAGAAAGAATTAAATAAAAAAATAAGTAATAATAGATAATTGAAATAATGACAAAATATAAGGGTTGAATTACCAACTATAGGTGAGGTTAAAAATATTAGTATTATAGAAGATAGTGCAAGAAGAACATAAGAGATCGACAAAGATTCTAGAAATTTTTAATAAAAGAAAATGAATAAGATGAAGATTTATTGCTAGAGGTTATAAAAATGCATGTAGCAATAGCCAAATTTATGTGTGGTAGATTAAGCTTCAGATGTTTCTAATTTGAAATTTTAAGATATGAATATTGATTTTGATACGAATGAATAATTATAATTTTTATTCTAAAACTGTCAGATGAGCATCCAAAATTTTTAGTAAATCAAAATTTTTCTAAAAATATGCAATCAAATTAGAAGAAATATTAATTATTTTTTCTAAAAATCCTTCCATCTTATTATAAAGTTTTTTTTTCGTCTTTTGTAACACTTGTAGGTGTATTCTATTATATGGCTTGTATACTATAATGTGCATCATATTTCTGAGTATTTGTTGGCATCTGATTAACAATACTTGCATATCATCTACTTCAAATATCATTATGCCCATAGTATTGACATTCTCGACTATTATGACCTGAAATTTTATTTGAGTGTTTATCATTTTTGTACTCCAGTAGTTCACCTTGTATTTCTTACAAACCAATCAAAAATTATGCAAACTGAATACCATACAAGCATATAATTTGATACAAACATTCATCTATGTTTACATACAACCACTAGATTATATAATAAAATAACATTGGATTTTAAAATATAATAGTAATGAATTTCATAATACAATATAATGGGATTGAATACTATATGTTGGGAACTCTATCAACTTGGCGGAATGAAAGTTGCGGACTAAAACACCTCTTAAGGCATCTATCCATAACCAAGAGGTCGCAAATTTGATTCCTAAATACGACGAAATATCTAAGTCCTCAATGGGGAGAAAAGAGGACGGAGGGCCCAAGGAAAGAGGCAAAAGCCAAGGTCTTCAAAAATACCCAATGAGTCCAATTTGTATGTCATTTTGCGTTCTCATTCATTCAATTGATTACTTTGAAATCAATATCAATGACATTAATTCACTAGTTCATATCTTGTTTGTTTGCAAATTTTGTGAGTTCTTCTTCCATTTCACCATGAATGGCTATGAGGATTTCGATCTCTTAACCTTGCCATTTAATAGGGTCATTTTCTTTACCTTCCAAATCTCCTAACTCCACTTCCTATACTTTTGTTTTTTTCTTCGGTGCTCTTTCGATTTCAAAGTTACTACCTTATCTCTCTTTTTCTTGCCAATATTGTATTTTTTCCTAGTTGTATCTTTTGCCTTTCCTCTCATACTCATATTTCTACTACCTTCCACATTTTGTGGTATTTGTGTTCCAATCACTTCTACATCTTCATCATTGAACAATTAATTTTTTTTGAAATTCCTATTTCTTAATGAGAGTCCATACAACCCAAATTGTGATTGATCTTCAAGAATGTTTTTGGCCTCATTGTTGGGTTTTGGAACCTCTTCCATATTGCAATAATCATGCTAATAAAGGAAAAAAAATAAAAAATAAATCAATCAAAAAATTGTCTACTTCAATCACACATACAATAAATTCCAAACACTTCAAATTCTAGGCAATTGGGAGAAACGACTAGCTACCTCTTTTGAACTACACTAAATAGGTAGATTAGTGTTGGAAACACTAATAGTCGACGAAAACGCTAAATGTAAATTGTCTCTATAGTGTTAGAACACTAAATGTCAACTCTAACACTATTTGTACCAAGTAGTAACTTTAAATATTTACATGAGCGCATTTAGTGTTAGATGATATTTTGTAAATCTTGGAATGAAGAATTGAACGAAGAAGAATATGAGAACCTCATAAAAGGTATAATTTGTTCAAACCCTATTCAAACACTAATTGTAATATCAGTTGAAAATTAGTGTTTTAGGTAACTATTGCATCTAACACTAATCTTCATCTAACACTAATCTACCTATTTAGTGTAGTTTGTCCTGTAAAATTTACTTCTAGAAAAAATATTAAAATAAACATGGCATCCATTGCTAATTGTTTCATTGCCATGGTCTTGTTGGAATTTGCGTCAAGTCTACCTCTTGGAGGTGGGCCTGACACATATTCCGGCAAGACCACGCACCCTTATCCACAACCCACCATGTAGGACTCCATGTAAACATTTCATCCACGAACTTTTCTTTGGGCCTTTAAGCCTTCACCTCGTGTGAAGTGAACTTGGACGGTCTCCGCCTTTTCGACCAATGAGAGCTCTTACATTGCCATGGTCATGGGCCTTTAGTCTTGTGTGTGAAGTGGCCCTTAGTGTCACCCATTTCTAATTGTTTTGCTAAATAGTAATTGTAAACCACGGTATAAGTGTCACCAACACTAAATGTTAGCGTAACAGTATTTGCCATTCTTTGTAAATAAATTTCAGCATTATAGATACAGTGTTGCAAGTATTGTCGCTTACTAAATGAATTTTCGTCCAAAACTCAATCATCCATAACAATAATTCATCACATATTTGTTAGGATGCAGATTAAACCAAACTTTGTTTCAATAATTGGCATTTGGATGAACTGAAAGTAGGTTGGGATGACACTATTTGTAATTCTATTCATAGAAAGTGTCACTAAAAAGTTACCGCAATGACATGGAATGCCATATGACACTAAATTTCATGTTTAGTGTAGTATGAAACTTGTTGGAGTTCTGACAATCATGATTTGGTACGGTATGTGGCCCTCTTGTGGGCACTTCCAGCTCCACATACATATATGACCATTGGACCGAATTGAGAATTGTCTCATATTGTTAGTAATTGAGATTCACATAGATTGTCTTTTTTATTCCAAAATGTAGTTGAGACACATACATCATAAGAAGTCAAAGTGAAAATTCTCTTTCTCTTTCAAGTAATCACATAAGCCCTACCAAATTGTGCTCACAAGTGAACCTATGATGGGACTATAGGTAGTCCAAACTCATCATAACACATACCTTGCTAGCATCCATTCTTAACTATAAGCCTTGCAAATATTTGTCTCAAATACATGTGTCCGATCAAGAAGAATGAGCATATAAGGTCCAAATACCTAAGTGGCAGTGGCCCCCTTTAAGCTTTGTGGACACACAAGCTAAACAAATATCTTCAACCCTCCTTATCACGTTGTGGCAAAGGAAACATAACATTACTCAAGACGTGGGCCCTCATAATATAACAGTGAGATGTTGGGAGCTCAATTTGAAACTGAGTCTCCTTGCATAGCTTTTCAAGCATCCGACTATTACATTATGAGAATCTATGAAACGAGAACTAAACGTTGAGTAATGTTATGAAGGCAATCGAACCACTGAGGAAAAAAATTTAAGATCTTGGGATCCACTATTTCCTCAAATTGGCACTGTAATACAGTCCACACCCTCGATAAATGTTACACTTACAAAGGTTAACTCATTATATTTGTTAACAAAATCATACTCCCCTCATATTGCTAACTAGAATGTTAACTATGTTAAATGTTAACAATAATTTACTCCCCTCTTTGTTAATTTGCCACTTATAAATGTTAACCTACGAAATACATCCAATATTGTATGATGACATCCATTACATTGACTCACAACCTTTCAAAGTGGCAAAAGCCACCAAATTTGACTTTTGTGATCAAATGATTCATCTGGACTATATTGATTCTTATTTTGTTTCATAAAAATAAAAGATTGATTTGATACACATATTTTATATATGATAATTTTGCAAAACTCTCCCTCCATGAATTTGTTAAGCATTCAAAAAGCTTCCTTTATAACTGTTACAATGTTAACTCACTATAAATGTTAGGAAAATTTTACTCTAGTGCCTAACATTTATAGAGGGTGGACTGTAGTGTAGATAGTTTTATTGCAATTTTTTGACACGCATTGAGACAGCGTCAAGATTAAGTTTGACATAATATGGTTCCTTGTAGATGAAGAACAAAAAAATAAACGGTGATGAATCTCTTGAAAATATGGAAGTAAGGTGACCCCAACAAGTGGTAAGATGGAAGTGGTCACAATGTTGACACCGGGGTTTTTTCCCTAGGGCTTGTGGGCAGGATACGTATTTTAGCATAAATACTACACAAAATAGGATATTTAGTGTTTGATTATAATTAGTGTTGTTACCACCCTAGCATGCTCAACACTAATTCTTAATTTTTTGACAGTTAGTGTTAGACGTAAATGTGCCGCTACCTTCCCTATTGTCACCTCCCTTATTATATCCTTTTTTTCATGTTCTTACTAACACTAAATTCAAATATGTAACTTCCACATATTACCATAGTTGATATTCAGTGTTTGAGTTTATATTTAATGTTACTTACTTTCATGGGGTCATTGACATTTAGTGTATGCGTTCGTATTTAGTGTATCAAACACTAAATATCATATTTTGTGTACCTATTTCTCTCTCTCTCCGATTTCTAGTTCTAGAAGTAGATCAAATAAGGTTTTGGCCTATTTCCATGATGTGTCAAACAACAATGGAGGATGGCAAGGACCACTTAAGTAAAAGAAGAACCAACATTGGGCAATCCAACTTGAATATCAACTAGTTGACCCCACCCTGCTCAAGAATCCCTTTGGTGCGAGGTGGGGTTTACTATGTACTAGGCTTGCGGTGGGTGGGCTCGTGTTTGTTAGTTTTATGTATGTATGTATGTATGCATGCATGCATGTGTGTGTGTGTGTGTGTGTGTGAAATATAATACATAATTTTGAAATTCATTTATTATGTGGGGGGGGGGGGGGGAGTATTGGTTCTTGGATATAGTCGAGTTTTCTCTTATTAAGTGCTAGGTATGTGAGATATTTGATGGCTATTTGGTGGATGGTTTTCATTGTATTTTTCTTATTGGTGATGTGGGGATATGTAGGTTCTCAAGGAGTTCTATGCTTCTTGTGTGAATGGCTCCCCTTACTCCTACAGTGATAACTATGAGGGGTTTAATATTCCAGCCTTGTGCTCTTATTACATTTATTAACGGGTTGTATTTGTCTTCTTTTGTTTGTTATGGCTTGGTCAAGGAATGTATCATGCGTAAAGGTGACCTTAATGATTTGGATGGTTAGGTATGGTGTCAGTATTAGTGGACCGTTTTGTTCATATGCATCGCCTTGTATGTAAACGATATCCGGTCGTAGTTTTGCGAGGCATTCACATCGTGTAGTGTTACATGTGCAGCTTAGTATTCTAGTATTTGTCAGTTCGTGTGGCAACACTCAAGGCTCAGACACTGCCATTGAGTTTGAATGTACTAATGCTATGTGGTAATATGGAACAAATGGCGAAGTTGAGCGTGTTTATATTTGCCCTAATGGCTTGGACTGACCGTAGTCATGAATTTATATATTTTTTTAAATGCCTCAAAATTTGCTGAGTATTTTAAAATAAATTAAATGAAAATGCACCACTAGTTGTGGCGGAATTTAAGCTCAGATTTGGACCTCATATTTGTGGCAGAACCCTCCGTGGATTGGTGCTACAACATGTTTTAAGGATCTATGCGTGATAATAACTTAAAATCGAACATTGAAAGTCAAATATGAAAATTTGTTAGTCTTGGCTAAAATGGCAAGGGGTTCAATGCGTATGAGCTTCGAGCATAGAAATAGGTTGCACACAAGAAAATCTTGAAAGTGTCTAACCTTGAAGGCCCGATTCATGAAATGTTTCATGAAGCAATGGAAATTTAGAAGAATGATACTAAGTTCAGATAGAGTCAAGGCACCCATAGCCAATCGCTTAAGAGATTATGCGCTAGATTTGGAGAAGTATAAGGCAGTGCAAATTTATCTTGTGTAGGAAGACCAAAATTAGGAGGACTACAATTATTTTCGTAATTTTATTCCTTAAATTGATATTACTGTGAACTTTTGAAGCCAAAATTTGACACGAACATAATCCCAATGTCTAAAGTTTGTCTTACGCCCTCACTCCTCCTCACTTTAGCACTCAAAACCAAGACATGTGTCATGGTAGTATAGGTTCTAGGGTGAACGAAATTCAGTCCCAACCTTATCAAATTTCCAATCCCCTATAGGTTGCCAATTTGGTCTCGCTCGGGAATAGGTGCTTCTACTATATTTATTTTCTCACGTGGTGAGATATTTGAGTGGGACCATGATTAGCTTAAGGGTTTGATGATGTTGGTTCATGGCTCTTGCTTTGATTCATTATGTTGGACTTGTGATGCATGTATTGTGTATTAACCTTTAACCTTAACCCTTCTAACGTTCAAAGGGGATCTTATGTAATAGTTTTTGTATCAACATTTTGCTCTCGTTTAAGTATATATGTTTGTCATTTTTAGTCTTGTGTAGATTTGTTGACACGTCTAAGATTTCATATTAGAAACTTCATTGTGGTTATTTCAATTATTAATGTTTGATGAATCAAATAAACGTTGATCCTCGTAAGTCCTACAATGTTAGATTTCTTTGCATTCTAGAAAGGTTGGGAATCCTTGGCCCCAACCGGCAAGGGGCAAGGCCAAGAAAAAAACATTTGAATGTATGTTTTACGATATTCAATTATTAGATTTTTGTATTTTTATGGTGAAATCAAAAGAACCGGCTAAAACTATCTTCAAATGGGTTTAATATCGGTTGGTCATCTAAAGTCTTAGTTTGCAACTGATGGAAATTTGCAATTACAAAATGCAAACTGAAATAAAATGGGAGGCTCCAACCAACTGACTTACACTTGCAACTGAGTCGCTGTAACAGCATGAGAATATTGGAGGGTTTTTCTTCTTGTAATTGATTTTTCAATTTGTGCCAAAAAAAATTTAAAAAAAAAATTACCATAAGGACAACACTCACAACGAGGATAGCAGGTGGATGAATTAAGAAATTAGAGCCATGTCCCATTTGTGGCCTTTTGATCATCCCACGTATCCATTAATTGTTTCTTTGAGCTATCAATCCTCTACATATAACCACATAACATTATTCCGCAGCAATACTGCACTTTTTTTTCTTCTTCTTTTTTGAGGCTAAACGATTTGAAACTACATGGTTCTCCTTACGAAACTATCAAGACCATAGCTAGAGTTTTTGAAGAAAATGGTCAATAAGTGCCCAAACGTAAAGGCGGTGTTTGCTATCCAATTTTACAAGGTGCGCACATTCAATGATTGGTATAGAGGCTTGATGCATATTCAAACATTCATGTAGAATCTCTCCATCATTGGCTAAATGAAGCTTTCAATTCCCACGCCATGTATTTGTTAGTTGAGTTTCAAAAGCCATTTGAACCCAAGCTGGATTTACCCTAAAGTTGATGCGCCATGCATGAACCGGATGATTATAACAATGAAGAATGTTTTAGAGAGCATATAGGGCGGTGTCGAAAGTTTTTAGAGCTTGGTGGCAGTATGGCCGATGTTGTATACATGAATGAGGTTGGTTTCAATTTACATTTGACAGGTTGATTTGGAAGGGCTCATCGAGGAGAAAGACACCAACAAATTCGTCCAACTCCAAGGGGTTGAAAGTTATCTTTGGTGGTAGCAGTGGATCATGAAGGAGTCATTGGACATGATGTCACACTTGATGCCTACAATACAAACAAGTTCTTAGAATTCATTTAGACCAAGGCCATTCCTAGCCTTGATAGACAAAGGTCTATCGTCATGGACAATGTCCCATTTCACATATCTCATGAAATACAACAAGCTTTTGAAGATGTTGGACACATCAACTTCCATTTGCCATCATATAGTCCATTTCTCAATGCCACAGAATGGGTATTTGGACACATCAAAAGCTATGTCCCATGGCATGATCATATCAATGATGACGTACAAAATCATCAAACATGATTAGATCACAGTAATGATGACGTAGAAGCATTCTCTGTAGACATGGTCCAAAGTTGGATAAGAGAGGTCAATCAAAATTTTGGTAGAACTAATTGTGGGGAGTGATTAGGAGAGTCTTATACATGAAGGTCCGTTCTTTGTGAAATAAAATTATATGGTTCATGAAATTGATTTTGTGAAGTTGTGGATATAGGTACTAAATCATGAAATTGTTCACAACATGTTGTGAAATTGGTTGAAAGTTCAAGTTGAATTGGTTGTCTATATAGGACCTCGGTTCATGATTCCAATGAAAGTGGTAGAACACATAGCTAAATTGGTTTGTAAAATTATGAAATCAAATTTGCACGTCTGTGAATTCATCTTACCAAAGGAGTATTATGAATCTAAGTGTAAAGTGAGGGATGATGAACTGCTAAAAATCATATTGTATGTGTCTTTTGTGTTTCTTTTTTCCCTTTTTTGGGGGTAAAATTGTGAGTCTAGTTTCTAATTATGGCAATCCTTGTCAAACATCATTGGATCTCCAAGTAATGTCATTGCAAGTGCGTTCGAGAAAGCTAAGCATATAAATTTAGGTAGGTTACAAAACAATCTTAATGTTGGTCGTTCAATATTTTTTCATCACCAACCGCTAAATAATGTTATGGATTGGAGTCAAAGCCATCCAAGGTACTTTGTTGAGCAATCGGTAGAGCCTTATTGAAAGGTTTCTTGCTCTTCCACCAATCCATCCTACCGTCCACAAACCAAAGCCTTGCAAATGGCACAATGCACTTTCTACACTCATCGCATATCATTAGCATTATATCTCCAAGCTCTATGGGCAAGTGGACAACCTTAAAAAAATGTAAATGCTCGACCGGATCCGCATCCAAAGAACTGCAACAAGGACATGCAACGTCGATTGAAGAGGAGATCTTTCCTCGCCACTTATTGATGTTAGCAACAACCTCGTTAACATTGAATGGTCAATGAAAAACAATCTTTTAAAATTTCAACTCAGTCACACCGGATTCGAATGGGCCCATTGAGAAAAACATGTCAAGTCATATGGGATGGCCTGGAGGATTATGATAGGATTGAGTGGAAAAGGACTCTCTCAAATTTGGAAAAGGCCCTGGATGTTGCCTACCAATATGTTCTTAACGAATTCGACTCAACTTGGGGGGTCAAAGGTCTTATTGTGACCCGAAGTAACTTAGTGGTCATGTGGAAGGTTAAGCCCTAGATGGATATGATTTCTTGATTTCCTCACAGTTTGCACTTCCCAAGATGGTTGTTTGTTGGTTACAATCTTGCAATTGATTTTTTGATTTGTGCCCAAAAAACACACACACACACACACACACACCGGATTCCAATGAGAGGAGTTAAAAGGAAGCTTATCTCTTGCACTTCACACTTAAATGGTTTTTTGGAGCTCCACCCATTGCAACAAGCAAAGCCCTTCAAGGCTACTAGACAAGTAAAGTAATTTAAGAAGGTAAATTTTAACGTGGAATTTGTTCAGGAGCATGAAGTTACACTTGTAAGGTGTGTTGCCCTAATGTGGGCATTTCCAACTTCACATACATTTATGGTTGTTGGATTGGCTCAAGAGTGGTCTCATCCAATCAACACTCGTGAATTACAAAGACTGTCCATTCAAGTTTCAAAATTGGATGATCGATGCAAAAATCAATAAAAAGATCACACGTACCCTCTTGATTGTGTGCACTGTTGAACCCCAAAATGATGTCTATCTTTTGAGCACACGGTCCACTGTCATTGTACCATGTGTCTTTCTAATAATGTCCATTCTCAACTACAAGCCTTGCGATGGACCACTCAAATATAGGCGTCCGGTTAAAAAGTTCAACCAAATCATAAGGTCCACATACATTTGGTTTGTCTTGAAACCAAAACATATGGCCCACCGTCCACATACCACACAACTTAGCGATTTCTTGGGAGAAACCAAGGAGCAGGGAGAACCAACAACTACATTGTTTTGTCTAACTAGTGTGGGTTACCATTCAAAGTTATGTGTTGCTATAACCTTTTACTGACATTATCATTTTTTGACCGACAAAGTTAGATCATATTCTTCGGTGTGCATACTACTAACCACTCGTTTTACTTAGGTAAAAAAATGACACACTTGGTAAAAAGTCATAGCAATACGTTACTTCCAAATGGTAATCCACACCAATTAGACAAAACAGTGTAGTAACAAATAAACCGGTTGAGTTTGAAAAATAACCGGTTCAATTTCAAGACTCCAAAGAAAGGTGTCGATTGGTTTAGAGGAAACTGCAGAATATTCCTCAATTTCATGAAGAATGAAACTGAAAGATGCCAACACATAACCGGTGTAATATATCGGACCGATTATGCCTAAAAATCTCCCGGGACTAGTGGTCAGGGAGATTTTTGAGCTTACTAATCGGTTGAGATCCTAGTGTTTGCAAGTCCAACCGGTTACATGTTGACATTCTTCGATTTTCCTTTATTAAATTGGGGTAATTCTCCTGAAGTCTTGAACTTCAACCGGTTATTTCTCAAACTCAACCGGTTCATTTGTAATTAATCACTTCCAGTACGTTGTCCCCGATCATAGGCCCAGAAACTGCGAGAAACGACAATGAAAGTCACACAGTATCCTGACAAGGTGTAAACACTCGCTCTAAATTTAATGAACTCATGATAGATTATGCCAGGGTATGGACACGCACAAGTGGAGATCGAGGAGAAATTGGAATGAGACTTTAAAAAAAAAAAAAAATGGCTGTCTCAGACACGCACAAGATTTTGACAGTGTTCATGATCACACTCAAAATTGCATACAAATTATGACGTGAGCGATCGAGCAGGACATTCTCCTCTTTGACATTCCTTTAAGATACCTTTGCGGGCCTTTAACTTAATGCGATCACTCTATGAGAGGGGTATATATATGGCAAAGGATTGTAAGGTAGAAATACCATAACCCGTGGAAATAAGGTGATTCTTTCGCATTGAAGATCTGGTCTAACAATCATGAGATAATTTTCCAAGATAGACGAGAAGGATTCATGAAGAATGCAAGTTGTTTCATATTTTTCTGCCTTGTACAAAAAAATGCTACAATTTTTCAAAGTGGAAAGTTCGTCCAACCTCCTACTCGTTCACTAGATTCTCCCTACACCGACCATGGTATTCCGCATTTCCATATAGAACATCATCTAAATTGGTTACCTCATGAGTACATTAACACTTGACTCCCATTAGCGACACGAAGTGTGCATGCATTGAAGTTGCCGCCGAGCCATGATCCGTTTTAGAAATGGCACTTCACCATTATGACGGCGGTCTAGTGCACGGCTAGAGGGTGGTTAACTGCTTATGGTATTTCTACCTTAGTTACGATGAGATTGGATTATGTGCTCAAAATATAGAGACACCGTTCTATGTTCAATAGTTGATATGATCGGGAGAATTTGTGTGATGACTTACAAAGAAAGAGAAAGAGAATCTTCATGTTCACTTTGACTTAGACTCATAACTTTGCATCTCGACTTGGATGCTTAAACTTGAAGTGATAATCTTTGTGATTCATAATGATTATGCACCGGGTGAGACACCATAATACCTGACCCAATTTAATGGCAGGATCGTTTGTGGAGTTGGAAGTATCCACAAGAGGGCCACATACCTTCAGTTCTCATCACAAGGATATGAATCCTAGGCAGTCGTCTTGCGTCACTAAGAACTTATCCTACGTCACTAAACGTTTGTAAAATCTACGTCAATGATAGATTTGCAAGATTCTTTCACCGACACAAGACGATCGCGTAGGACTCATATGTTGGTCGTGCATATAGCTTACCCACACTGTAGCAGAGACTAAGAACAATATCAATGTACTTGCTTACATTACATGCATATGAATCCTAGGCAATTGACATGTACGTCGCTAGAAACTTGTCCTATGTAATTAGAAAATTTGCAAATCTAGGGTAGTGGTAGATTTGCATTGTACTTTCATCGCCGTGGGACGATTTGTGTAGGACTTTTGATGCTGGTAGTGATAGAAGCTTCAAAAAACATCCACTCCTAATTTCTACACGTTGGAATGGTCATGAGATTAGCCTAACCTCCTACTTTGTGAGAGATTGGAAGCAAAAATTGGTTGTGATATTTGAACTACCTAGTGCATGCCTTGGCTGGGTTAAAGACCTGAAGTGGAAGTGGGAAAACATTGGCAGTACCTTTTTGGAGTTTGCCACCAACCTCATATATGTTGCCATCGGCCACAGTAGACATAAAACCTCATGTTGCATCATAACCAATGATCAGCAGTAGGCTAACGGGCTCACATTCACGCCGGTACCTAGATACGGGCGTTACTTTTTAATTTAATTTATTTTATTGTTACCATTGGCCTCAACGCCCACAACAAAGGAGAATAAGAAAACTTTGATTCACGCTCATCAACACTTCACTTCGAGCCTATGAGTCCTTGGCGGTCTTCCTGTGCCATGGAAGGAAGGAATATGCACATCTACCACTGCGGTAGATTTCGCAAAAAGAAAAATTAATTGCGTGACATTGGACAATTTTCCAGTAACACGTGTCCATTACTCAAGGCTCATAACTTTGTAGTGTTTGGTCTCACACACAAGCAGAGGAAGAAGGTGATTAACTCCACGTGGAAGAAAGCAAATCCAAGACAATCAAGTTTGGTTGTATTTGAATAAATGTGGACATGTTTTTAGAATTCTAGATTTTTTTTGGGTTGCTTCAATTCTATCGTAGGGTCCTACAATACACTTATGTTATAAGGTTGAGGCATTCATAGTTGACGAGGTATATTTAACCGTTGACTAGGGTCATGTTTTGCTGACATAGATGAGATCTATATTTTTTTAGGTAAAAAAGCTAAAGTTTATGTGTTGGCGGCTTGTGATTGATTATTCTTGTAAGAATTTTGATAATTGTTGTAGCCAAGGAGTGTGGCTTTGAGACATGTGGTTATGGATTAACCTATAGATCAACTATATGTGACCCTAAAATTTACACTTTGAAGTTTATAGCAATTTTCATAGTCATGATTTTTTTCTTTCAATAATTGCATTCTCCTAAGATTTTTTCCTCTTTGCAAGAAAAACAATTCCCTGCTATTACTCCTCCTGAATAGATGCGAACTCTCTTTATTTTATTGGTTATAGATGCCTCAACCTTACCTAGATTTTATACAAGACGTGTGAATCTTTAGTGAGTACTTGAATTTTATCCTATTAAAATAGTATTATAAAAAATCAAATATCTAATTCTTGATGTTAAGAACACATAAATAAATGTTGAATAATAAAAATACAATCGAGACAAATGTTATATATTTATCATAATCAACTCTACATATTTTATCAAAGGATCTTACCATACAATCCTTCCATAGGATCCTATGATGGGATTCAACATGTTATAGTTTTGGACTTGGACTCTATCCAATTTTACTCAAATATGTGTTGTTTTTTCTTATGGAAAATTAGCATGTGGGCTTGCTGGTCAAAGTGTGGGGCATCAATGACCGTTGTTGCAACCGTTGATATAGATTAGTTGTAATTGAAAATATCAAGTGTTGCTTTATGAAATGCACCCCCCCCCCCAAACAAATATGTATATATTATTGAAAAGTTTTTGATGTCATCATTGGAATCACCCCCAACACTAGGTAGAAGGTCGACACCAAACGCAAAGCGTAAACTGATGAATCTAGAATGGTTTCTATATTCTAAGCACATGATCGAACCTCATTGTGACACGTGTTTTTTTTGATGTATGTCGCTAGCTACAAGTTTTGCCATATACTACTCATTTATAGAAGTCCTACTTGAAGACCTTGAGTGACCACTTAAAGCCCACACACACCTGCTACCTCATCTCTCATGCATCTCTTAAGAATCTATCCTCCCCAAGCACACTCATTGTCACCAGTGTTCAAGATTGAAGTCTTCAATGCCCTTCAAACGCGATTTGGCCCTTCAAAATATACCTCTCTCAAAATAGCCCTTCAAAACGCAACCTCAAATTGAAAATGAAGACATCACTTGAAGTCCTCAGTATAATTTGCCCATCACAAGAACCAACAAGCGTAGGGCATTGTTACTACAAGAAGTGGAGTTACAAGGTTGATTCTTAATTCTTCACATTGTACTAGAAACATGTACCATATAATTCATACACAAGTTTAATACAAGTTTTGTATTTCATTTTTGTATTCTTGGATTGACCGGGGGATTGACGTCTTGGATTTGAACCGGCCCTTCAATTGAAGGGTTGAAATTTGAGAGCCCTTCAAAATGAAACTCATATGAGGGCTTCAATCTTGAACACTGATTGTCACAATGCCACTTGAAGTTTGCATCAGAGAGTGCGCTCTCGTTCCTCACTATTCTATTCTATTGCTATCCGCACAACTTGACAAGCTTAAAGATTATTCAGATCCATAACAATGTTCTGTGGGGTTGACAGTGTTACAGGGAATATTCCATACTCCCCACATCCATGCTAGAATATTCCCTGAAATACCTCCAGCCCCACAAAACACTATTATGGATCCGAATAATGTTATGAGATGGACTAACATCACACAATTTTACATTGAGCAGCTAATTAATTGAGATCGTTAAAATCAGCACACATACCCATGTTGACTCGAGGAGCATCTACTAGAATCAAGTATAATCAGAAAGAAGATGATGGCAATTCATTAACCCTTAAAGGACAATGCTGCCCCATGGGCTTGGTATTATTTTGGGAGAATCTTGTTCAAAACTTCTACTCCATTGCACCAAATGGGGTTTTTAGAATGCCAAATCGAGCGCCTTAACAATATCTATACTTCTTTAGAATAGAGCCTATGTAAATTAATTGGTTAATCATGCTTAAAATGAATTTTAAAAGATATTTTGGGTGTGGTATCGGGAAAGCATATGTCCTTTAAGGGTTAAGAGGTCCTCTCTCTCTCTCTCTCCATATAAGTTATATATATATAGATACGTTTGTTAGACACCCTAAAAGCATTTAAGTGTCAGAGGATCCAACAGCGGTCCGGGAAACGAGGATTCCTTGCACACATGGAGCCTGCCAAACTTTGTTGGAACTGGCTACAACTAATGCTCGCTCCTCAATGTGTAATTTATATCAAAAATTAATAGCACTATATATGTATGGCTGCATCATATACAATGATGGTGAGGACCGTGCAATGCTCAATCATAGTAGAGTTATCCGTAAACGTAAAGCAGATGGAACCATGGATTTAGGGCCACTTCACACACGAGCCAAGAGCCGTGACCATGAAATCGTGAGAGCCCAAAGGAAAGTGTCCAAAGGCCGTCCCCGCACACCTCCAAAAGCGTGTAGTGTGGTCATGGACCCTCAAGTGTCGTGTGAAGTCATATGTGACCGGGCCCTCAACCGAATGCTATTTCAATGAACGTCTATTCATGCGGGCCCTCACACATGATACGATAGAATAAACTAACGGTTGTGAATGTTCAGAGTGCCGTGGTCTCCTGGTTTTGTGTTAGGCCTACCTCCAAGAGGTGGTTTTGAAAATAATCCAAGTGACCATGAAGCATGATCCATTGGATGTCATCGTAGGAATCGATGTAGACTTTTACATCCATCTTGCATTCACATACTCCGTAGGTCCCTCAGGTGTAGTGTGAAGCAAACTTGGACCGGCTCCGCCTTTTCCACCAATGCGAGTGCTCGAAGTGTAATGGTCACAAGCTCTCAATCTCATGTGGGAAGTGGCCCTTGGGAATAGGCAGAGCCGGTCCAAGTTCGCTTCACACTATGCTTGAGGGACCAATGGAGTATGTGAATGCAAGATGGATGTAAAGTCCACATGGATTCCTACATGGCATCGAATGGATCATGTTTCATGGTCTCTTGGATTATATTCAAAAACCACCTCTTGGAGGTAGGCCTCACACAAAATCACTGAGAGACTATGGCACTCACAATTGTTGCTTTATTCTATTTTATCATGTGTGAGGGCCCGCATGAAGAGAAATTCATTGAAATAGCATTTGGTTGAGGGCCGGTCACATATGAGTTCCGACTACACTTGAGGGTCAGTGACCACACTACATGAGTTTGGAGGCATCTTGGGTCGGCCTTTACACACTTTCTTCTGGGCTCTCACAACTTCATGGTCACAACTCTTGGCTCGTGTGTGAAGCAGAGCCCTACATTGGGTGCCCATACCCATGCCCATGCCCACCCATGCCCATGGGTTTTGGGTGGGCATGGGTGCAATATTATTGTTCATGGGTTGGCATGGGTGGGCATGGGTGGGGCACGATTACACAATCATACAAGACACATTACACAATTACACAATACACATTACACAATTTTTGAATACATGGGCGCAATTTGAATAGCATGGGTGGGCACATGTCATGCTATGTGTGGGCATGGGTGGGCATGGGTGGGCATAGGTCACTGCTGATGGGCATGGTCTGGGTATGGGTGCAATTAAAAAGGAAAATGTTGGGCTCTGGTGTGAAGTGGCCCTTAGAGGTTCACATTAATGCTAATCACACCGGCCAAAACCATGATGATCCCCAAATACTTCTTCGCACTTGTTGTGTGTGTACATGTATATATATATTTACAATACACACATGTTGCGGCCCGGCCCTTAGAACCGTGTCCCTTGTAAATTCCCTAATTCTAGGTCTATAAAATTAGGAGAGTGCATTAAAGCTGCGATCTCTGATAAGTAGTCTTCCTCATCACATGAGGCTCACTGGGGCAGTTGATTGTGCCCACACCGGCTCCGAATTCGTATTGGCTCGGGCGCCCTCGGTCCACATGGGCGGTCAGGTGGGTTCCCTTCCTTGTGATTGGCTAGCAGGGCCCAATCCCGGATTCACCCCCCCCCACCCAAACTAGAGTAGAGGCACCTATTCCCGATCTGGACCCCATCGGCAATCAATCCATAGGGTACCTAAATTTCGATCGGGCTGGAACCAATCTTGCCATGACCAGATGTCCTGGTTTTGAGTGCTACAGTGAGGAGGAACGAGCGGGTTGAAACGAGCAGTCACGGCTGACTCTAGACACTGGTGATATGTTCGGGCCAGCTCTTGGGTTTAGAAAGTTCACAGTAATTTCAGTGGAAGGGATGAAATTACTTCAAAATTTGTAGTCCTCTTAATTTCTGTCTTCCTACACGGGAAAAACTTGGCACCGTCTTATACTGCTTCGGATCTAGCACGTAATCTCTTTAGTGATCAGGTATGGGCGCATGTACTCTATTACACGAGCGTTGTTCTAATCTTAGCTTAGTGATGAGCAAGGTGAAATGACCGTTGTAGTAGAGGCGCCCATGACCGAGCACTTAAGAGATTTTGCGCCGCGTTTGGAGAAGTATAAGGTGGTGCAAATTTTTTTCCGTGTAGAAAGATAGAAATCAGGAGGATTGCAAATTTTTTGGTGATTTTTTCTTTGAATCGAAATTACTTTTTGAAGCCAAAAGTTGGTCCAAGCATATCACCAATGTCCAAAGTCTATCATAACCGTTCATTTGGAGACAAATCTCTCCTCACTTTAACATTCAAAACTAGGGACATGATTCCGGCCTAGTTGAAATTTTGTCCCAACCCGTTCAAAGTTCTGGTACCCTTTAGATTCCACATGGGATCTTGGTTGGGAATAGGTAGTTTGACTCTAGTTACCAATGAATCGCTTTTGGCTGCCATTGAGTTTACCATTTTATATGCATTCTTATATGGAGTAGGATACTTTGATGCTCAAATTAGGAAGACTCTACTATAAAAGTAGGGGTTTGCTTACTTGCACATTTGAAAAAATGTAACTAATTGTTTACAAAGAATAAAACTACCAAACAACTTGCATTCCTCACCTTTTCCTTTACTCCATCTCTAGAAGAAGAAGAAAAACATGGCAAAAAAAATTTAAGCCACTATTTCTAACCAAATCAACTTTAATTTTTACCATTTTCCATATTTCTACCTTACTTAGTGTGTTTTTCACATTCTCTGACTCCTACCCATTAGATTTATTAAAAAAAAACTTGTGTCGCATTAGCAAATCTACGATGAAACATATGCAAAAACTAGACTAAGATTCAAACCTCCCCTAGTTTAGTTACAATTATCAATAATGTATGTTTGTTAATTTCTTACATAGGTCCTCCCAGTCATGTTCATTATTGAGTGTAAAGTAGTTATTAAAACTTGAAGACATGGCCCAGTCTCTTTTAAACACATATCTTTAAGAGGTTTGCACAATGATCCTCACCGAACCACATACCAAGCAAATATGGGTATAAGATGAAGAAAACGAACCACTTAAGGGCCACTTCACATACACACCAAGAGCCGTGACCACGAAATTGTGAGAGACCAAAAGACAAGTCTGAAGGCCATCCCAACACACCTCCAAAATCATGCAGTGTGGTCACGGACCCTCAAGTGTAGTGTGAAGCCATATGTGACCGGGGCCTCAACCAAATGCTATTTCAATGAATTTCGATTCATGCGGGTCCTCACACACAATAAAATAGAATAAACCAACAGTTGTGAGCGTTCAGAGTGTCATGGTCTCCTAGTTTTGTGTTAGGTCTACCTCCAAGAGGTGGTTTTTGAAAGCAACCCGAGTGATCATGAAACAAGGTCCATTCGATGCCATCGTAGGAACCCATGTCGACTTTACATCCATTTTGCATTCACATACTCCGTCGGTCGGTCGGTCCCTCAAGCGTAGTGTGAAGTAGCGAACTTGGACCGGCTCCGCCTTCTCCACCCATGCGAGTGCTTGAAGTGCAATGGTCACGGGCTCTCCGTCTCGTATGTGAAGTGGCCCTAAGACCCATCTACCTTAGGAGAATTCATGGAATATACCTCAAATTCATAAAGAAAAGCCAAAAGATGCCAACATGTGATTGGTTGCACTTGGAACCCTAGGATTTGACTGATCATGCCCTAAAATCTCCCGGGACACTGTGGGCCCTTAACACTATAGGTAGGGCTTCCTTCAATTTGTCGCCTCTCGCCTTCGGATGGCTACCCTCGTCACCAATGAACGGGTAGTGCCGGCATTTAGTTACAAGCTTGCCGGTTGATTTTGAGAATTTCCGAATGCAATTGGAAAGTTTAGGAAGGGGTTCTGGAAGAAAATCAAGGTTTACGGAAATGGGCCGATTAGAAGAAGAAAAAAATGCCGGCATTAAGGCAAGCTGCCCTATAGTATCCACGGCAAATTACCGATTGAAAAATGATTTTCACAGCAGGCAACCGACCAAATATATATATTTTAGGTAATTTTTTCAATACTATGCATAGTTGGAGACTATGCCTTGTTGGCTTCTGGTTTAGGGTTACTTGCTTCCCGCCACAGCTTCCATTCTGCATCAGTGGAGCTTGCATTTTTGTTTGCATTATGAGTTTTTGAGTTCTAGAATTGTTGGATTGTTGAGTGACAATAGCTTCAAGAGGTTGATACTAACGGCAATGGTACGCAAATTTCGTGATTTTTCAATACTAACTAGCCTCCGGATAATACTTGGACCCTTTTGTGGTGCTTGTATTTTCCGAAGGCTAAATCCTTAGCCCTAATATGGTAGGGGCTTTGCCAAGTTCAACTCCTGCTAAGGATATTATTTAGACGGAAAAAAATGAAGAGTGAATGCCCACATTATTTAATCCTAAACACTTGAAAAAAAAATAAAAAAAAATGACAATGACACATCCACCACCAAAATATAAAACCGGCCCCACTTTAGACCTTTCGGAAATTGCATAAATGAAAAAACAAATGTCGGCTAATTGCCTTAAAACATTAGAAAATGGGGGCTATCAACCGATAAATTTTGCACTCTCTAGGCCCACTTCCAAGTAAAAATTGAAAAATCCGAGCCACCTCCAGAAAGCTCGGCAATTAGCCGTTTTCTCTACAGAACTCCCCAGACTCTGCTCGTCACGTGTGAGTGTGGGGGTATGAATTCCGGGTCCCAGAACTGCCACTCAAAATGTCAGCTGCTGCCCTGCCTATTATGTCGCTGTGAGAGGGAATCGCCCATCCATCACTCGACAGCTTTAACTTTAAAAAAGTAAGAAGCAAAACGAAACCGACCGAAAAAAAAAAACACTTAAACCTATAACAATAGGTTTGTGGCGTCTCCTTTCCAAACGGCTCCACCCATGCTTGATTCAGGGTCTTGGAGGATCGATTCCGAAAGATGACCTTCGCATAACAGACATCAAGCTTCTTCAGAGCTTGCGGTGGTGGGTCTGCGACTTTGTCAAATGAAATTTCCAGATGATTTGGAACTGCTCCTTTAATTTGTGTCAATAGAATGGATTTCTGCAAAATTTGAAGCTGACTATATTGATTCGACCGGCAATCGTGTTTATCGACCGCCCTTAATTAGGTTGTTTCCGGCCTTCTAATGTCAAGCAACATACTGAGATGCTCCCAAAATCCATGCCCCACAGTCTACTTATAGTAACCACCCCGGGCACATGCATATAATCAAGATTGGGATTTAAGGTCCACACTAATCGCAAATGGTTTAGGTGACTGCTGTAGGCTTTGAAGGTGGCTCCCCCTCAAAAGCCTTTGGTGCCGTCCCCTACATGTGTCATTATGGACGTTGGTCTTGGCCAAAACCACTGAACCTATGTTCGGGGAAAACCGACGGCTAGTTCATTATCAGCCGATGGATTTCCCCTCATGGCCGGTCCAAATTTCCAACCATCGGATGGCAATCCGACTGTAATTTCAATCCTCCGGCAATTAGCCGATGGACCAGAAAATGTCCTGGAAATGTAGCCGATTCTTCTTGTGAGTTACTAGATTTCAACCGGAAGCATCTAGAGCGCTATTTGTCTGGGGCATCTGATGATGAACTTGAGGAAGTACCCTAAACCTTAAACTTTTTGAATTATGCAACCTTTCCACGATCAAATCCAATTGCTTCTATGAAGAATTGGGGGACCCTTGGCCTTCAAGCGGTGAAGGCATTGCTAGGTTCAATTCCTGCCAAGGATATTAACTCTTCAAATTTAAAGTTTTGAACATGCCTTTTCTTTTCACTTATTCAAGATTTTGTACTAAAAAATGATTTCTAATAACTTTTCATACCTTTTTTAAACAATTAGTGCCGATATGAATTCCATTTAATCAGATATTGGCCAATGAAAATTTGAAAATATAGGCAATTGGCCGATTGATTTTACAAAAGACCGGCTGTTGCCGATGTAAATTGGAAAAAATCCGACCCTTCGTAGCAACTACCGGCAATTAGCCACTAACTAAGGCTTCAAAAACTTCCCGAACTCTGCACTGAACCATGTGTGCCATGGATAACCAACAGTCATTCACACATTATAGGCCTAATAAATAATTCACTTACACACTAACTGCCTCGGTTGGGAGTCGGCCCATTTTTTGAAAGTGGAACTCTTAGCTGAAGTTGAATTTTGGTATGTAGACTGCATGTTATTTCAAAGTTTTTTTGACGTTTTTTTGGGGTTGAATGAAGAAAGAGATATATTTGGATGCATTATTATTTTTAATCATGTTTTTAACGTTAAAATAGGTGACATAGTAATGGTTATCTTTCCATGGCATTCGACCTCTTTTGAGTGCAATAAATGCAGTTGATAATCTCACCAAATCTTGTACGAATCTACTCTACTGCCATTTTAACAATGAGGTGAAGACAACCACGTCAACCTCACTTTGTAATGGCCCATATTCAAAGCGAATACATGCAGGCTTCTTAAGCGGTCGTATTGGTGTGCCTAAAGTGGTTAGTGTTGAGTAAATGTTGAGCATTGACTCTTCATCGCTAACCCAAACAAAGAGACACCGTGTGATTCCTTCAAATAGAAATATATACTATCGAAATCCCAGAAACTGTCATGATACACTAAATATGATTTTTAGTGTCACCAATCCTAATCGTCTTGCTCAATACCAATTGTAAACCACAGTGTAGTGTCACCAACTCTAAATGTTAACCCAACATTATTCGTCATTCCTTGTGAATTTCTCAGGGGATTATACATTTCCAGTGTGGCAATTACTGTCACTTACCAAGTGATCTTTCATCCAGATTTCAATCATCCATGACAATATTTCATCACAAGTTGCTGACAAGAGAAGGTTTGGTTCTGGCCAACAGATGTACTCAACTCCATCATCCATGACAGTATTTGTTCACTTATCCACAAAGAAGTGTCATCCAAAAAGTCACCACAGTGACATAAACTACCCTATGACACTAAAATACCATATTTAGTGTAGTTTACACTTTACAATTATTATTATGTTTTATTACTTTCAAACAAGGAACACGAAATGTGCACATGACTTTGTCCGAAAGAGTGCGGATGAGCCCAGACCATGAGGAAGGTAGGGTTTCGGCTAACGGATGAACTCGTATTTCGGCCATCATCCATGACAATATTTGTTCACTTATCCACAAGAAAGTGTCATCCAAAAAATCACCACAGTGACATAAACTACCCTATGACACTAAAATACCATATTTAGTGTAGTTTACACTGCATCCATTATTATTTTTTATTACTTTCAAACAAGGGACACGAAATGTGCACATGACTCTGTCCGAAAGAGTGCAGGTGAGAGGGCAGGCCATGAGCATGGCACTGTTGGGTGGTACACTGGCAAGTGAAGTGAAGTAGTTTTCGGGGCCGCTTGGTTTTATAAGGGATTGTTTAATACTAGGAAACATGATGCCATGTGGGATGCACGAGCCACCAGTGTTAAAAATAACATATGTATGTCAACCTTCGCTTCGTACTGCAAGGACCCCCCCGGCCCTCCTCCATTGTATGTGGTCCGTGTGTGTGTGTGGGGGGGGGGGGGGGGGGGGGAGAAATTCGGGCATAATGGGGTCGAGATTCGAGTGTTTTCAAGACCGACCGGTTTGAGGATTTGGGCGAACCAACCCATACATTTGTTCCTTGTTGGATGCCTAAATCCTTGCCTTCATGGAACCAGTGTACGGGTTGGTTCGTCCCAGTCTCATCAGAGCATGTTCACAGCATTGCTAAGGGAAACCCGGCGGTTAGCCTCCCACCTCCTCCATTGCATGCGGTCCGCGTGTGTGTGTGTGTGTGTGTGTGTGTGTGAGAGAGAGAGAGAGAGAGAGAGAGAGAGAGAGAGAGAGAGAGAGAGAGAGAGAGAGAGAGAGATTTGGGCATAATCGGGTCGAGAGTCGAGTGTTTCCAAGACCAACCAGTCAGCGGATTTGGGTGAACCAACCCATACCCTCGTTCCTTGTTGGATGTCTAAACCCTCGCCTCCAAGGAACCAATGTATGGGTTGGTTCCCCCTAGCCCCGATCAGAGCATGCTCACATCACTGCTCAAGGAGAACCGGCGGTTAGGTACAAATGAACCGGCCGAGTTTGAGAAATAACCACCGGTTGAAGTTGGAGACTTCATGAGAATTACCGGTCGTTTTAGAGGAATTTATAGAAGGAACATACCTCAAATGAATGAAAGCCAAACCGGAAGAATATGTCAACATGTAACCGGCTAGATTTAGAATCACTCGGATCTTGACCAACTATATATGCCCAAAAACCTTCCTGGGCACTGGTTCACATGTTATCAATACATGGTTCCGCAACGGGACCAATGTTGGGTTTAGTCCAAGAGCTGGGCCCACGCGTCAGGGCCAATTGCTATTGTGTCGTTGGTTTGTTTGGAAAGCTCTCCTTGGTTGGAATAGTTTGAGTCTATTGCGGCCCCACTTTTAACTCATGTATTAAAGAATCGACTGCCAAGAAGACCTCATGATCTTTGGTCAAATAGGATCTTACTTTCAACTATTTCTATGGGAAGCCTTGTGGATTGTACGATATTGGGTTTCGATCACGGGACACATACCGTACGTTAAGGGCAGCTTCGGCACATGTTAGCCGAATAATTAATTAAAGTTCAAAAAGTAGGTTCGGCACCTAAAAATAGTATATTCATATTTTCAGCAATTTTCTCTTTTAATTTTTAAAAAATCAGCCTAAATTCATTTTTAATTTTCTATTTAAGCTTATATCTTGTACATCTCTCTTGCATTGAATGACAAGTAAGATGTGAGTGAAGAGTTGAGAATGCTCTGTGCTTTATGCAAGTAGAGTGGAGTTGTGTTCAACAATGCATATGGGATATGTAATCTTTGAGGTGAAGCACCGAGTTAGACTTCATTTTTATAACACGCATAACTTTTGCATAGAGTCTTCAAATGACATAAAATTTCTTGGAGGTGAAAGATTACTTGATTTCTAAACTTTTCTTAGACCAACAAAATTCCAAAAAAGTTGATCTTCTATGCACAAATGAGCTCCGAAAAACTGTTATGAACGCATTTTAATTTTTTGATTTTTACACGGCTGCAATGTTTTATCCATATCTTTTGCATAAAGACTTATTTTGACACAAAACTTGTTGGAGGTGGAAGAAGGATCGATTTCTCAACTTTTGTTAGTTGGACAAAATTCTATAAAACTTCATCTTCTATGCTCAATTGGACTCCAAAAATTTGTGTACAACACATTTGAAAAGCCTCACCTAGAGTCTTGCTACTTCTTAACCCATATTCTTTGTGGACTAATGTAAGTGAGCTTGATTACAAAAGGAGCACCTTCTCTCTTTCAAAATTCACATATGCTTCCACTGTAAGTAAAACTCTAGTGAGAAGTAAAAATTTCTTACTTTTTGGCAATTTTGAAAAATAATTAATTTTATATTTGGCAAAAAATGTCAATAATTTTCCAAAATTTTCGGCATCTATTTTTAGAATTGTTTTGTGCCAAACCTGCCCTTAACGTACGGTAGTTTATGAAGCTCACATGGAGTGAACGCATGGGACATATAAATGAGACTACTTTCCTCGAAAATGACCCGATTCAACGCCCCTTTGGTGTTTGCGTTTGGTGTAAAACATGTGACCGTGCTCTTAGATGTTGACATTTTTCATATTTCTTTATTAAATTGAAGATCATTTTGCAAATTCTTGTAAATGGATTGGTTATTTTCCTGAAGTCTTGAACGTCAACCGGTAATTTTTCAAACCCAACCGGTTCATATGTAAGTACTGGTCGGTTCACCCCGTGCATTGCTCAATTGAACTAGATAAGCCTTGTCCCCTTCACAGTACTGCTCATTGGTGACAGTCCCACAGTAAGCAATCCATGTCCTCGGTGACAGTCCCACAGCAGCTTCTGAATCCATCAGGTATGTACGTGGGTGTTATTCAGCTTGTTTTTTTGTGTTCTGGAAATTCTACCAATTAGATTCACACAAGGAGTCTTATGTTGCATTAGCAAATCTTCATTGAAATGTCGGCAAAAAATCGGATTGAAAACTGGACGTCTCCTAGTTCAATTACGATTATCAAAGGTGCTTGTTTGTTGATTTCCGAACTGAATATATAGGTGGACCTCCCAATTATGTTCACTATTGAGTGTGGAATGGTTAATAAAATTTGGAGGTGTAGTCTAATCTCTTGTGAACATGTATTTTTACAGTGCTTGCTTTCTGATCCTCACCAAACCACACAACAATCCAATACAAGTGTCCAATTTGAGAAAAAAACACCTCCATAAAGAAATTTCTTCAACTTTCTTTACATTTTGCAACTTGTCAATCTTCTTCATAATTCTATGCTTGCTTAAACCCCGTTTTCCTAGTAAGGGGAAAAAATTTAATTTAAAAAAAAAATGCTAACATCACATGATGTGCTTGACATTACTGAACCCCATGAAGCTTTGTCTTTGTTCAAAGCCAGTAAGAACTATTCCCTCTTCATATCTTAGCTAGAATTGAACAGAAATTTGACAAAATGACATTTTTGTTTTGAATTATTGTCCATTAGTTGTTTTAGCCCATCCAACTAAGACTATTTCAAATAAATAATATGTAAATAAATAAATCCCACTAAATGATGTTATTGTACCATATGTTTTCTCCATTTCTTAGTCTTGTGTAGAAATGGACTATTCGTGTTGTCCTGAACAATCATGTCTATGAAGTACTTACATACACAAAGGAACAATGAATGAAAGTTCCAAACAAGAATGCAAGACAATGGGTTGACGACAGATTGGAGCCATTTTGCTACAATTGATGGGAAATGAAATTAGCTGGGAAAATCCAAAACGGGTGCCACATAGAAAGTGCTCATAACCTTCTTTCAACTGTAGCAAAAATGTTCATTTTACGACATAGATTTTTTTTTTAAAAGAAAATAGATAGAAGACCATCATGAGGCAATTGACCACCTGGCAAGTTTTTCGTCAAGTAGAGAGGAGATTTCACAGCCAGGAATCGAACCGCCAACCTCTTCCTTGGGATTTGGGTATCTCTCCACCATCATCCAATAGTTTAGGGTCATTTCAAACCATTAACGACACAAATTTAGGAGGGCCGGACATTGGTAATCATTTAACACCCAAATAATCGTGTCCTCACAAAAATTAGTTCAAGAATGATGTGTGTTTTGATGCATTGTCAATGGCAATCTAATGGCCCATCCCCACACGGCTTTACCAAATAACCAAAGTCTTTTTTCTTTTTAAAAACCGGATAAACCTCTCTAAGTTATAGCGGAGGCACCCGGTTATCCCAATGCACCTACAAGAACTTGCTCCAAATTTTTTTGAGTATGTTCTAGTTATAATAAGTAGCTTTCATACATGTTCATTATTTTATTTACCAAGCAATGGCATGATGGGTAATTTTTATCCCATCCTCAAATGCCTTACCACTCATCTATCTTACCATTGGTTTTTGTTAATGGAGCTCCTGATGCCTTCACAACTAAGATTAAAAGCAACCAATCGTGAGAGCCCAAGGCCACACTCTTTTATTTAAATGTCCTACATTCTTACCTCATCTCTAGGTACCGATGGGATGGTCAGTGCTTGAGGCTTAAAACCTCTGCTTGTAAACCTATGAGCCCAAAATGGTTGCTCATATTTGTTTTATGTTTAGAATTTATTGAGAATTGCATTGGGAGTGTTATTAAAACAATCAAAAGTATAAAAAGAGTGAGTCTTGGTGTGGTTTATGTTTTAGGCCTTAAGCTTATTTTGTGTGGTTAGTTAGAAGCTTAAAGGCATTAGGGAATGCTTTGGTTAAGTGAGTAGTGTTTGATGAAGCAAGGGGAGGGTCCTTGGATTTAAATGTTTGATTTAGAACATGTTCTTGTTGATTTAGGGAGTGAGGGTTTAGTGGATAAGATAAGGTCCTATTAAGTAGGGAGGATATGAGGGGTTAAGCCCTCTTAGTTTTGTGTGTATTTTTCTCTTTTTGGTGTGGAGCAAGGGGGAGCTCGAGAAGCTCGGAAGGAGCGAGCCGAGGATGAAGAATGATGGGGTAATGGTGAGAGGAGTAAGCTTAGCAGCTGGAATCTATGGCGAGGCCAGAACGGTGGTTACAGGGTTAAGAAGTAAGCCCTTAGCGGCTGGGATTTATGGCTGAGGCCAGAACTGTGGTTACAGGGTTGAGGAGTAAGCCTTAGCGGCTGGGATTTATGGCCGAGGCCAGAACTGTGGTTACAGGGTTGAGGAGTAAGCTTAGCAGCTGGAATCTATGGCGAGGCCAGAACGGTGGTTACAGGGTTAAGAAGTAAGCCCTTAGCGGATGGGATTTATGGCCGAGGCCAGAACTGTGGTTACAAGGTTAAGAAGTAAGCCTTAGCGACTGAATCTATGGCCGAGGCCAGGACTGTGCGGTTACAGGGTTGAGGAGTAAGCCTTAGAGCATCCCCACTAGACCGGGCACCGCCCCGGGCATAATTGCACCGGTGGCACCCCGGGCATAGTGTGGGTTTACCCGACATATTGTTGGAGCCCACTAGCTCGGGTACATGCCCCTCTTCGAGGCCGGCCCCCGCCCGGTATTACCCCCTTGCCCGATTCCATTAGCCTTGCCCGATGCCTTGCCCGGATACCGATTCCGTGCCCGATGTGTTGCCCGATTCCCTACCCGATCCCTTTCGGTTCTCCGCCCGGAAATATACTAAAATCCCTCGTTAACTAATTCACTAATTAACTAATTCACTAATCATACTAGATTTTCATCAATCACGAAATAAAACATTACACTAATATCACTATATGAGTTAATTTGAGACTTTCTATTGTCACCCATTAATATATGGACCACAACAACATGGTCTAATGTTTGAGTCGTCCTACCTAAACCATCTTGAAATGGGTTCTTAAAGACTGCAGATTTGTTTTCTTGGTTTTTCAGCTGCAATTTCAAGACTTTGGGGGCATGTTATGTACCGCTGGAAAGATATTTTCAATGCCTTTCCAACAGTATATAACATGCCCCCAAATTCTTAAAATTTCAGCTGTAAAACCCACAAAACAAATCTGCAGTCTTTTAGTGACTGCAGATCAGGGTGGTCAAAAGCTCATGGTCCCATAACCGTTGTCCAAACCCCAAGTGGCAGATATAAAGGAAAAAAATTACGAAGAAGAAGAAGGAGCTGGAGCGGGAGCGGCTTGGCTTGGCTTGGCTTGGCTTAACATTTTAGGTGAAGTACCGTCCTGTGTTTTTGCTTTGCATTCTTCTGCCCTATCCCTCCTCCTCCCACCCATTGCAGGTACACCCCCCCCCTTCCTGACATGGTGGAATAAGTCCAAAGTTGGGCTAACTGGCGGATGGCGTTGGCGGGCAGAACACGGTACCCGAGGCCAATATACCCGAAGAGCTCCTCCCAAATGCCCGGCCCGGCACCCTTTATGGCGTTAGCGTCGACTGGTGGACGTTAGAACTTGGCGTCCCGGGCACCGGATTTCCAGGAGTGCCGTTCAACTGACTTATACCTCCGCTGGTGGGAATGCTCTTAGCGGCTGGGATTTATGGCCGAGGCCATAACTGTGGTTACAGGGTTGAGGAGTAAGCCTTAGCAGCTGGAATCTAGGCCGAGGCCATAATTGAGTGATTAGAGGGTGAGGAGCTAAGCTCGGAGTAGCGGGCCGGTTATTGACCGGGCTTGAGGCCGGTTATGGGCCGGTTAGGGGGTTGGTTATGAGCATGGGCTAGTAAATTAGGAAGGGGGAGAAGGATTAGACTAGGGATTCCACTCACTAGTGAATTAGAACGGGTTGAATGGTAATTAGTGTAGGTAGAAAGCAATAAACAGAGAAGAACATTTTTCAATGCTTGTACTCGTATTATGGAATAAATTGGTGTGCAAGATTTGATGGGAAATGTAATGGACTCTCACGAAGTTGGTAAGATGGAGCTATGGGAACACGAATGTGATATCCATTCCCTCACCATGACTAGGACGCTTAAGGGTGGGTGGTTTGGCCTCACAAAACCATGTCACGTCCTTTGCCACCTCGACTCAAGACTACATAACATCCATGGTGTGAAGGCCGTGTTTTTCTAACGAGCTTTTAGGCTAAGCTAAAGCCAAGTGGGAAGGGCATACAGGTAACACATGGAATTCAACATGTTTTGCGGCATCATGTTGGCTCCAACCACTAAAACTTTCCGCCATCCATTGACTCCTTGGCGTCAAGGAGATTATACACAATATTAAGGGTAGTCTAGTTCGAGATAACCCTAAACTACCGGGCGATAGTGGAGAGGTACCCATTTCCGAAATGGAGTGGTTGACGATTCGATTCCGACTGTGAAATCTTCTCTATACTTGACGGGAAAAACTAACTAGATAAGTAAGAAGCCAAGAGCCCACCCACCGCAATGGAGGCAATAAACCCCATCCTACACCAAGAAGATTCTTGAGCAAGGTAAGGCCAATGGGTTGTAGTTCACGTCAAATTGCCTGATGTTGGTTACTTATTTGAGGATGGTCATTGGGAAGACGCTACCAAAAAAAGTTCTTCAAATGAGTTTAAAGTAGAAGATGGGCACGGTGACTTGACAAACTCCCCTTATATTCTCTTAGTTTCGTGTAGAACTCGTACTAAGAAATCAGCAAATACATGTCATTTCCCTTCAATTAATGACCACATGAATTTTGAATGGGGTTTGTGGCCAACTGTGGCTTGGGGGAGCCTCGTTATACATATTAAGTTTATTAAAAACTTCCGTCCACAAATGTAAGATTATGGAAAATGTGAATGGTAGGTGTGATGCACATAAACTAATGAGAAACCCAAAAGAAAAAGAAAAAGAAAACATGAGTCTTGATTGAGGTGTTTATCCTAGGGAAAGTTCCCATGCTTTACTATGCAGTCAACATGGTGCGATGTTGGTGCACTAAATAGTCCTATTAATGTGGGTGGGAAATTAGCGTGGGAATCATTAGCATGGCCCACACTAATTAGTCTAGTCAAGGTGGAATTAATGTTGGTTCAAGACCCAAGTCGTCCCTGAAGTTTTCATAAAGACTTCCTACCAACAAAATGAGTATTAGTTTTAGACCAAAAGTAGCACAAAATAAAATAATCACTCACGCTAATTTTCTAGAAAAAATAACCAATGTGGTCCACGTCAATTTTCTACTAGAAATTTAGTGTGGGTTGAAAATTAACTTGGGCTCTAAAAATTATTGTGGCCCACAATAGTAGAACTATTTAGTGTAGTTATAAGTCTTCGGCAAGGCAAGCAAGTGGGCGGGTGTTATTATTGACTGGGGAACATGCCTAGATACACTTAATTTTTGTTGTAGCTAGTAGTGTTTACATTGCATTCCAATTTTGGTTTTGTTTTGCCCCCTTTGGGATTTTGAGAATGACATTCCTTGTGATCTATTCAAATTTGATGACCATCCAATCTCATTTGTTCTCCCAGTTTTAATTATTTAATTATTTACTTTTTTGGGGGGGGGGAACACGGGAGGTGTTTGACCACCTGAAAAATTTTCGTTAAGTAGAGAGACGGTTTTACAGCCATGAATTGAACTGCCAACCACTCCGTTTAGTTTGGATACCTTTCCACTATCATGCAGTAGTTTAGGGTCATCTCCAACCCAAAATTGAAAAATTGTTGAAAGTGGTTTCACAATGATTGAGGGGTTAAGAAAGGTGTCCACGTTAGACACAAGCATGAGGTTGCATTCTCAAATGGAAAGGTTTGGGGGCTTCCTCATTGCCGTGGTGGAGTGAGAAGCTTGAGCCCCTTGTCTCTCCTCCAAGTGGGCTTTGTTTCTTGGTTGATATTTCATTCTTGGCATTAGCTATTGGCCCTTTGTCAAAGAACTCCTTACAAATAACATCGCCAAAAAGTGGGTGCAAAAGATATCGACATGTCACACTCGTATAAGGTATGTGATCTTACGCGGTAACTCTTTTTAATTGGACACCAAAAAAGCACGTGTGATCAAAATATGGTAATCATTGTAGGCTCAATTGAGAGGACCTCTGAAAATCTTCCTCTTATATATGTAGAAAAATGGAAAGTAGTGAATGACCACTATGAAGCATTAGACTAGGAGTAGAAAGATTCTTGTGTGGACCCAAAATGGCTAATGGTAAACTTGGCGGTCCGAAAAGGATGTAATGATAGGCTGGATGCAACGATTGGCCAGATGCAACAATTGGCTGGAGAGAACTTGTCTCACACCACTTGGGATCACTTTTGGGTATCGTTGACTTTAGACTTAACCTTCTTTGTGTGTGAAGTATGCATAGTAGGATAAGTTGATGCTCAAAGTAGGGACTCTATTGTACAAGTAGGGGGGTTGACTCACTTGCCTCTTTGGGAAAATGTAGCTATGTTTTTACAAGGAAATCAAATTATGAAATAGCATGCGTTCCTCATCATTTTCTCTACTCCATCTCTAAGAAATATTGCACACATTTCAAGCCATTTTTTCTAGCCAAATCAACTTATTTCATTGGCTTCCATTTTTCTACCTTAAGTTTTGCATCTCAACATTGATTAGGAAACTTATAATGAAAATATGCATGATTTATGATTGGTGATCAATTGGGACAATTTCAATCTTGTGATCAAAATTGTCTTTAGAGTTGGAAGTGTGTACAATTAGGCCACAAAGCTTACGTGGTAGGCATGGTTCCCCCGCCCAGGAGCAATGAAAGGGGAGAACTGACCACTACACTCCCAATTAGTGCGCGTGGTACTAATCTCCGAAACATGCACTATTTTGCCAAGTCTCAAAATTCAGGGGATGAAATTCATGATACGAAATTCATGAACACGTGCTTATTTGCCAAATTTTTTAAGAAAACTAGTGTGTGCTCTAAGGTTTTTGTAGAGTGATTAAAATAATTGCATGCAAACACATGCTTGTCAGTGAATAGTGCCGGTACTTTCAATGAATGGTGCTACTGTGAATAATATTTTCAGTGAATAGTGCCAGGACAAACAATGCTTCCTAGATCTTTTGGTGACCCTAATTCATTGCATAAAGAAATTTAACATCACCTTCATTAATTTCCTACGCGTACTATCGACCCTCCCTCACTAATTGTGATAATCAATGTAGTTATAGATGCAACGGTTGAGTTTGAGAGAAAATTGGTTAAAGTTCAAGACTTCAAAATATTTACCAATCATTTTTAGAAGAATATATGGAATATACCTTGAATTATTAAAGAAGAGCCGAAAGATCATAACATGCAACCGGTAAGACTTGGATACAACACTAGGATCTTGACCGAGTATGCCCAAATGCGTTGGGTGACCCTTATAGGATCCAAAGAGAGTGAGCCTTTTATACATATTTATGGATAGGGTCACAAACCCACAATCCATCCATGTATACCTTCAAATATTGTTGTACACCCTAACCTCCGTAATGTTACTCTCTCTCTTTTATGTCCTAAAACCCTAGGGAACGGATGTGCTCGAATCTAAATCTCAAATAATTAAACCACACGCTCGCATGCATCACATTGTCATTGTTGCCATTCTTGCAGTGTTGATTTTTTTGTGATTCCATAATATGAATCATGCTACACTAATTCTCTATATCATGCATCCACGCTAACACTACAAAACCTCCTTACTTAGCTCGTTCACACATCCTGCTGGCAGGCGCAGGGAGCCTACTCCGGATTTGGCTCCCTGCTAAAGTCGTAGGCAAAATGCCATGTGAACTCAACATTTTGCCTACAAATTCAGCAGGGAGCCAAATCCGGAGTAGGCTCCCTGCGCCTGCCAGCAGGATGTGTGAACGAGCTAACTATCACATGCACTTTGGTTGCAACATGCATGATATTAGGGAGGTTAGAGAGTGTATAAGTGAAAGCCCACTTTTCCCACATTTGAGTATAATTTCCGCAATTAAAGAGGAAAGCAGATACGTAATCCCTTTTCAAACCCATGTGAACAAATTATTTTGAGCTTCGTCTCATTATGACGCTTATGTCATACACTTCACATGGCAAGTCTGTAGCAAGTGAACTTGGCGTCTTGATACAGTCAAGGTTTCACAGCAGTGAAGAGTATCTCGTACCAAGTGTCCGTGTTGTTAATAGGTTCTAAAAGATGAGCGTGTGGACGAAAGATTGTCAAAGATCATTGGCTGAAATTACTTCTTTATCCAGTGGGTTGTTCAAACCTAGGGTTTGTCCACCTCGTCAACCTGCCACGTCACCAACCAATGTAGCCACTTCAGTGGACAAGATGAAGTACTTTTGGGCCTTGCATGGGGATGGTTCTAAGCTTCTTTATATGAAGGAACCCTTCTGCTTGTTCAGTTAGGGTTGAAGTGTCCATGTTGTTCATAGGTTCTAAGATGAGCGTGTGGACGAAAGATTGTCAAAGATCATTGGCTGAAATTACTTCTTTATCCAGTGGGTTGTTCAAACCTAGGGTTTGTCCACCTCGTCAACCTGCCATGTCACCAACCAATGTAGCCACTTCAGTGGACAAGATGAAGAACTTTTGGGCTTTGCATGGGGGTGGTTCTAAACTTCTCTTTGTGAAGGAACCCTTCTGCTTGTTCGGTTAGGGTTGGTTAGGGTTGTCAGCAGGTTTGAAGTTGCATCTTGTGAATTGAATGACACATAATGACCTGATGATGTGGAAGCACTTTGGGGGGACGAAAGATTGGTTAGGGTGTCATTGTTCATGCTTCATTTGGGCACTCGTTTGAATTGGGCCTAAGCTTACAAGATAGAGGGTGCTAATTCCAACCCCCACCTAAAATATATATGCCTATATGTGACCCTACACTTATGTGACCCTATATACTGCACCCGCACATAGGACAACTCCACCTAAAAAAATTGCATGTTGGATTGAATCGGCGATTGTCTCATCATGTCAAAAAAAAATTAAAAATTAAAAATTAAAATTGAGAGAGCAAAAATTTGTACAAAATTTAGAATGACCGTAGCTTGGATGACCCATACAATATTATATCTAAAATAGGGTAGGTGAAAGATATAGGTAGTAGTTAATTTTTATTGATAAAGTGGGGTTTGTTATATTTGGAGGAGCAAATAATTTGTGTTGTTCAATGAATGTCTTTATATTGGATGAGAAGTTGCCTCATTTGACTAGAAGCTAAGGAAATTAGTTGTTGGCAGAACTTGGGGTAATGATTGAGAGTTTCAACATCATGGTGGATTGTTTCAAGATAGTGTTGCATCTAGGTATCATTTAATTTTATGTACATCTACCGTGATGTGTTTTTGTCATTTTCTTGTAAATTAACTTTAATTTATATCAAAATTCCAATATTTTGATAAATGATACATTTTACAAATAGGACAAAGTCTATAAAATAAGCTCATGGTGTAAATTATATTCACTTATAGGGTCTTGGAAAATACCTCAAAGTACCATTTTATCTACTAATAGGGTGCCAATTATTCAAGAAATTTAGATAAATACCCATCTTTAGTGAACCCCCAACCACACGTGGTTTGCAAAAGTATATAGCTTATGATCTCCCCGGCTCAACATGCAACCAAGTGAATGTACTATCCACCACTTCTAGCATATGAGTCCTAGGCAATCGTCATGCGGTGGTGGAACAACATGCATATCTATTACCATTGTGGTAGATTTTTATACTTCTAGTCATGCAAGACAAATATCTAGGACTCACATGCTTGTACCGCATTATCATATGCACCATACATATGGCATGTGCTTTAGTGTGGCATTTGCTTTAGTATGGCATCAAAATTGATGATGTGCCATGCTCATTAGAACGGCCTTCATGACATGTCATGCAACAACAAATGTCCTATGCCACTGAGTGGTTGCAAGATCATTTCAAACGCATGGGTGGATAATGAATAATGTGGGCCACACTAGATCAAATTTACAATGTTGTGGTATGCACACTTCATTCACCTACTTATGCCCCCTTCCCACCTGACTTCAGCAGAACTAGACTTAGCCTAAAAGTTCTTTTTAAAACCATGGCCTCCACACCATCGAAGCCATTGAGCCCAATCGGCAATGGACACGGCATGGTTTAAAAGCGAAGGTTTTAAACCTCAAGCACCGACCCTCCCATTGGTACCTAGAGAGATGAGGTAAGAATGCAAGACCTTTAAAAGTGTTGCCCTTGTGATTGGTTGCTCTTAGTTTTAGCTATGAGGGAAGGCCTCAAAGCTTTCTTAACAAAAACCGATGATAAAAATAGACTAGTGGCAAGGCATTTGACCTTGCATCAAAAACTATCCAACATGTCATTGCTTGGTAGACGAAAAAAAACAATGTACATGTGTGAAACCTATTTAACTAAAACCCACTCAAAATTCTCCAAAAAAATTCTTGTAGGTGCACTAGCATATCTCGGATACATCTGTCAAGAGCAATGAACAGAGCGAACCGACCGCTACTTGCAGATGAACCGGTTGAGTATGAGAAATAACCGAATGAAGTTCAAGACTTCAAAAAATTTGCTAATCGATTTAGTAGAATATACCTCAAAACAATAAAGAAATACTAAAAGATCACAACATGTAACCGGTTGGACTTGGAAGCACTAGGATTTGGACCGATGATGGCCGAGAGAGCTTTGCCCGCTTTCTAAGAAAGACTTTGGTTATTTTGTGAAGCCCAGGTGGGGATGGCTGGGGATTCGTGGCACTCACTAAAAATCATCCATCCAAGATATCGTGGATGGAGTGGCTCCAATAAAAAAGCCCCCCTATGGGGTTGAGGGCCGATTCATTTGAATGTGACGTCACTAGACTAATTCAGGGCCTTTGACTCTATTTCCGGAATCAAATTGCCCAAAAATAGCCATTTAGATGATTCTTGTGTTTTTTCCATCCGCACGGATGATTTTTAGTGAGTGACACGAATCCCCGGCCGGTGGGGATGGGCCTTTACTTACTCAAGCTAGCTTAAAAGTTATAATAAGTGATGACACCCACTCCGACACCCAATGTCAACTTTCACATTAGATAAAGTCAATTCTACTACATAGATGGGGCCTCTATATCTACTGTAGTATGATCATGGGCTCGCCTTAAAGTGTGCGTTTCCATTGAAAACCGGAAACAAAAGTTGCAAGTTGGAAGGCTGATGTCACTTTGGCAACGGCCACTTACTCCAAGTATAGGCCCTTCTCCACTTGATGCTAAATAGAGGGTTTTAGCCGGAAGGGAGAGTTTCACTTACTATGTATTCTAATGACTACAATGTTGACAATGCTTGTCAATCCTAAGTGGGAACATTGAATACTTGGTTTGAGTTCAAGCAAATGTCAACCTTACAGTTACTAAAAGATCGCTAATTTTTTTTGAGAATCACAGTTATGAATTACGTATGGTTATTTGAAAATTTGAGAACTACAGTTATAATTTGAAAGAACTGTCTTGATAACCTATGGGGGTTTGGTGTCAATTATGACACTTGTCCAACACTGGTTAGAACGTTGATGTCACCATGGTACCACGACCTTCTCCAGGTATAGTGATTTCCAAAAGTAATGCAATACCCTTTGCAAACATATGAAATTGACATTTTTTCTTGGAAATGGGAAAACCTTACATTATGTGGTGCTACCATAGTTTATACAAAGTATGTAGCTAGCCTCATGTCAATTTCCAATGGTAATCGGATTCACAAGCCAATTGGCATTACTATTGGCTCTTTTGACATTATTATGATCCTGAACCACATTGGATGACATTGAAAACATCGCAAAATGTAAAGAAAAATGTAGTTCATTTGTTGTTCATTTTGTTTCAATGGTATGCTACTTGGCTAGTATTTGGCTTATCCTCCTCTCGTCTTCAACAATGCTTGCACTCTATTGCGCATTGATTATACTAGCTTTTGTACGACTCCCACTTCAATGTTGTTCCATGCCTCTTGCAGCTTCTTCCAAAGGTTATTCTTGCTAGTGGGGAGGTCTTTACATAGTTGGAGGTGCTAGTCCATTTCATTCCAAAGGTGCTCGATAGGATTCATGTCGGGAGATTGTGGACTCCATAACAATACTATAATTGCGTAAGTGTTGCAATGATTTGATTATTGACTTGCTAGTATGCTTTGGGTTGTTATCTTGTTGGAAAACTCACTCCTTTGCTCATTTTCCGAACTTCACAACCAACATGCTCAAGCTATCATGTAGGATGCTATCATAATGCTCGCTATTCTTTTCCCTTTGATTTTGGTCAACACCCCAATGCCCTCCCACTCATGCAACCCCAAACCATGATGCTCCCTCCTCCGTGCTTCACACTCTTACTAACCACTCAATTGCTTAGGGGTTCCCCATGCCTCTCACAACACCACTCTTGACCATCATACCCCACAATGTTGATTTTACTTTCATATGAGAATAAAACTTTCCTTCATTGCTCCTACATCCAATCCCTTATGCTCTTTTGCCCCATCCATGCCTAAATTTTTTGTGATGATCTAGACGGAGAGCCTTCTTCTCCTTAGTTGCATATTGTAGTCCTTGGCACTTTAGTGCTTTTCTTATTGTGTTAGGGGTAGCTAAAATATTTTGAAACCTCTCAAAGACCCCTCCAACATTTTACAATATTATGCTCTTTTGTTTGCACCAATTGCTCCCAAGTAACAATCATCCCTCTCACTAAAAATGCATAGACGCCTTCATCTTCCCTTATCCACCAACCTTCCTTGTAGCTTGCAACGTTTAATGATGCGACTGACTAAGGTAGGGGTGGCAATTTCCATGCGGGTCCTAAAGTCAACCCCTATGTCGGAAGCACCTTTCTAGGTGCTTTTACATGGGTTTACAAAAGCACCTATCAAGGTGCTTTTACCATTCACAGCGCTGCCAACATTTCATTGGCTGCCAGCAGTCGGTTTAATGCTGCCAGCGGTCGGTTTTAGAAATCCACCCTATGGATATACCACGTATCCTATGTGCAAGTGTTGGTCACTCTACAAGGTTTCCTTTAAAAAAATTTAGGAAATCATAAACATGCTGGAAATTTTTGATTTTTTCATAGTTGCTCTTGCACCAGCTTTGTGGAGCGCTCAAAATTTATAAAAAAAAATAGTTTCAACATCCCAACTAGGCACATCTGAAATTTGGACGGAAATAGCCACCCCTACCTTATTGACGATGTTGTTCCTAGTTTGCCGGCTATTGTACAACAACTTTGTTATTTAGTATGGATGCCAATAACTTGTGCACAAATTTCTAAGGATTTTTTGTGCATGGTGGAAAGGGGAATTGAACCAAGGACCTCATGAATGCAAAGCAAAATTGTTAACCGATGAGTTATTGCGTACTATAACGTGGATTGCTATTGTATTTTAGCAAATTTGAAGAATTCCAAAAGTAGTGCCACACCCCAAGTTCACATTTTTACCATTTGCTGATGGCATGTGAGTCCGATCACCATGGAAATTCATGTGGTCCTAGGTACATACTTTATTTAGATTATGTCGGCACCACGTGACGCATGCTTTTCCAATCTCCAAGAAAATGTCAATTTTGTATGTTTGTAAAGGGTGTTGCATTACTATTGAAACTCACTCTAGGTATCGTGTTTTCCTAAACACATCATAGATCAATCTCCAACTTATTATTTTGTATAACCCATATTATAGGGTGGTGGTTTGAGGTGACCCTAAACTATCAAGTGATAGTGGAGAGGTACCCATTCCTGTATGAAGTGGTTGGCGGCTCGATTCCCGCTGCGAAATCTTCTCTCTACTTGACAGAATGAAAAACTAGCTAAGTAGGTAAGAAACCAAGAGCCCACCCACCAGAAGATAGGCAGTAAACCCCACCCTGCACCAAAAGGATTCTTGAACAAGGTAGAGCCAAATAACTCAAATTCACGTAAGATTGGCCGATGTTGGTTATTTATAAATTGGAAGGGGCGGGCACCTAAAAGTCCATTTGAATCTGTTGTTCATGAAGGCAAAGTTGGAGTATAAATTCTTCATGGTATATATATATCAACGTGTTCCGTTTCTGCTTCTTAAATGGAAATGCATTCTAAGAGAAAAGGGCCGATGGTACTTGTACTTCCCTCTGCATCTATCAATGAAAAGCAACTGTGAGATGAAAACACAAATTCAGGTCAACCACAGGAGATGATATCCTTTGTTTCATAGTGACTTCCAAGTGCTGCACAAAAAAAAAAAAACATCAAAGTGTCTACTTGAGGATGAGCTGCAAGGTATGTCAGTGTTATTTGGTTTGTTTTTCATGTTCTCCAACTCTTACCGAGTCGATTTACACAACAAAACATGTGTTTGCATTATCAAATTTGCAATGTAACATTTATAAAATTCGGATTGAAAATCAGACTTTTCATGATGTAGTTATGGTTATTGGAAGTGCATGTTGGTTGGTTTCTAAACATAATATATAGGCCCTCCCAATTGTGTTCGCTATTCAAGACATAGTCCAGTCTTTTCAAAACATGTATCTTTATGATGCTTGCTCGTTAATCTTCACCAAACCACATACCGATCAAATATAGGGGTGTAATTAAGAATACGAGGCACTTAACACCCACCAACCTATATAGTTTAAGAAGCTTGTGCTACATGTGAGATTTGATCATGGAAAGATTGCAATGTATACACTCAAAAATTAAGGTGTTGCGAGTTAAATTATCACTATGTTCTTGATCTAAGTAGAAGCAAGTCCATGGGGATTGTCAATACTCTAAGAATAATATCATAAGAGAAAGAAGGCAATAGCTTGTGGGTAAATGAGGCTCTTTATTCATGATTGTTTTATTGAGAGCCGGCATTTATGTCTATGTATGTATGTATGTATCAATCAACCAATCAATCTTTCTCTCATAAGCTATGTTGGTACATTGCCGACTACTCATTGAAGAGCATAGGGATCGTCATAATTTGTCATGAACTTTCATGCATGGAGACGCAAAATTCATCCGTAATTTCCAGATTTTGTCCATGAGCTAATTTGTTATGGCTGCTAATGAACTCAAATAGGTGGATCTAGGCCGTATTTTTTTAATGCCAAAATTTGAATTCCACGTGGAATTTATCTAGGTCTCGACCTATGTGAGACTACCTCATGAAATAATTCAAGAATAACTATTTATTTAAAGCGGAAGCGAGGAGCAATGCGTGGAGCTTGTGAAGTTAGAATGATGTAACACATGCCACAATAGTCGATGTTTATTCTCCTTGCAATCTCTTTGTTGTCCATTGTGATAATTATACTACTGGCATTTTAATATCTCCTAGCCAAATAGGACGCTTCAAAGTTTTTCTTTTATCAAGGCCCCTCACAACATTTCTCTGTTGACAAGTTGCGTTCATGGGTCCAACAATAGATTTGAGAATGAAGACTTTGGATGCTGGAATTCCATTGCTTCAAATTGAATATGAAGCTAGGGCAGCTGAACATAGCTCATCAACTAAACAATGTTATGCATCTCGTGTGTCCTAATAAGTACTCCCTCTGTCCCATAATGACTGTCCTACCCCTAGGAGTTTTATGTGCTAAAATGTTTGTTGGACAAACATTTTGGAATAGAAAACTCTAGGGAGTAGGACAGTCATTATGGGACAGAGGGAGTACTAACTTAGTCTTCGAAGAAGTACAATATGATCCACTATTACACTCAATTTGGAATAGCCATGGATGATGACTTCCATGCCCGTGGCTACTACACTAAATATTGTATTTAGTGTCATATGGTATTTTATGTCACTACAGTAACGTTTATTTGTGAAACTTTCTATGAATAAGTTTACAAATATTGTCATCCCAACTTACTTTCAATTCATCCAAATGCCAATCATTGAAACAAAGTTTGATAAAATTTGCATCTTAACAAAATCTGTGATGAAATATTGTCATGGATGATTGTAACTTGGATGAAGAATCACTTAGTAAGTGACAATATTTGCAACACTGTAAATCTATACTGCCCAACAAAAATTACAAGGAATGACAAATAATGTTAGGTTAACATTTATTGTTGGTGACACTAAACCACGGTTTACAATTAGTTTTGAGCAAGACAATTAGAATTGGTGACATGAAATACAATATTTAGTGTAGTAGGTTTTTTAGCTGCAGTTGATAGATATTCACCCAATGAACAAGAAGAACCGACCACTAGTTATAGATGAACCGGTTGAGTGTGAGAAATAACCGGTTGCAGTTCAAGACTTCAAAAAGATTACCGATCATTTTAGAAGGAATATAGAGGATATATCTCAAATTAATAAAGAAAAACTGAAAGATGTCAACATGTTCGATTTGGAAACTCTAACATCTCTACCGATTATGCCCAAAAATCTACCAGTCAATGTATTCACCACTGGCCAAGCTCACAAGAACTCCTCATATATGCATTGTTTTGGGGGCTTTTGATTTGGTCACGGGTAGATCACTCTAAGGCATTTTTGTGCACCACGTGCGGTTGGTTTTTTGTTTGTTTTGGGGCTATTTACCTTCAAGGGCTGAATTAAAGCCTCCCTATAATTACTTAAATTTCAAAAATGGCCCATTTGTTTGCACCCTTCCATTACTTATATTGTCCAAGTCACTGCAATTTTTTGTACTCTATATTCCTTTTAAGTAAATTTGGACAGACGGAAATCCCAATTATCATCCATCCCCGTGAGTCCTAAACCCATTTACATACCATATTAAACATACCCTCTAGGATACTTATCTTTAGCCTCTATATTAATTTTACAAAAAAAATAATGGCCCACGTTTTATGTCCATCTAACTTACTTATAATGGGATTGTCTACATTTAATGGCCCCTTCATTATTTGGAATTCCTTTATAGTTTTTATTTCAAATTATTTTAATCCTCTCTATATTATGCTGCACGTCGTTTATAAAATGCACTAAGTGATCTACCGGTGGATTTGGTGTAGCTGTAGGAGGAAAGCGGCCACCTAATTCAGTCACTTAGGTTATCATAACCAAACATGACTTATGTTTGAGTGGTGTGTGGTTAGGTGTGAATTTTCAAATTGACATCAACATGACGAGTGATTCATGAAAAATGATTGGATTATGTGCTCAAAATTTGTTAACTTCTTGGGGCCCACTCAAAAAGGTTGAATAGGTATGCAAAATAATAAGGGGAAAGAGAATCTTTACCTTGCAAATGAATAAGATGTTTAATGGACTCTTTCGGACACAAATGTTTTCAATCCAATGATAATATTGTACTCTATAATGTGGGCCTTTGATACTAGATAATGTGGGTTGGTAATTAATATGCACCCACTTTATAGAGAGAGAAGAGAGAAAAAAATGATGAATGTTATAGCATCACCAGGAATGGACCATGTCCACCAACGACCATGTTAGAATGTAGGTTTTAAGGGTTGATAAAGGGTTATTGCCTACCTTCTGATAGGTGGGCTAGATGAGGAGGGGGTATTTTAGTGCAACAGGGTTATTTTGCTTGGGGAAGATCAATTGTTGTTTTCTTGCCATGTCTATGTTTAATGAGGATACCATGGTATGTACCACAATGAATGGAGGTTGATTGAATGGTAATCATCTGTTTATGGATGTTATGCTTAGGAGAATGTAGAGAGTCAAGATGTTGCATAACTTATGGAGTTATGAATTGCTCCACAAAAACCAACGGCAAAGGACAAGGAGGAGGAGAGAGAGAGAGGAGGGGGGCAATATTCTTCAAGAGTTGGAGCCACGTGTGGGCCCTTATTGAAACCTACTACATAGAAAAATTTCATGACCAAAAAGTAAACTATACATACAAATCAAGAACTACATAATAATCACATGTACATGTGGAAAATCCGCATTGTTAATTACCCTCAAATATCTAACTCAATATTGTTGCCCACAATACCTACCATAATCAATTTAGTAAAACTAGAGGGTCATTTTAAAACCCCTTGATTACAAATTTGACACTTATATACAACTTGAGCAAAGTTTCAACATGCTTGTTGAGTATCTTAGTCCTTTCCAAGTTAAATGTGAGGGTGATTTCACAATTTGTGGGGGCCTTCCCTTGACACAAGTGCATAGACGGAAAGGTTGGGATGAAAAATGTGTGCATGGATGAGGGAATCACTTATATACAACTTGGTGAAAATTTGACATTCTTGATTGGTTCCAATTTCAGTTCATGACCTCTATCATGGGGGTGTGGTAAACAAGGGTAAAAACTTGCCCATCCCAAGTTTGTTGTTAGAGCATTCCAACTGGGTCCCAGTAGACTAAATTGGGGACTTTGATCTTGACTTGGAGACCAATTTGCTAAAAATACCAACGATCGGGCTAGACAATGTTCATATGTGATTTCACCCTCCCCTATCATAGGCATCACGAAAATTTTACGTCCTCTTAGTCACTTGAAGGTGATGTAAGATGTTGTGGGGACTTTCTTTTGACACAAATGCCCAAAAGTTTGGGAGGAAAAGTGTGTGATTGGATGATTGGATGATTGGATGAAGGAGTCACTTGATGGTGGAAATCGCATGGCACATTGGGTATGGGGAACTCATGAAGTGGGATGCCTACGATCATGATGCATGATCTTAGTGGGTGATGGCATAGGTTGCATACATAATGTTTGATGTGAAGTTGGGAATGACACACCAAGCCACCGTCCATGTCCACGTTGGCCCATTGACCTTTTTGTGCTCTCTTCTCCCCCCCCCTCCCCCCGCCCTTTCCTCCCAAATTTTGGTTCTTAAATAGGGGTAAAATAACCTTGTGCTTTTTGGTGCAAGTTGTCCTTTTGAAAGCCAAAAAGGAAAACAACACTAAAGGGGACGTAAGATTTTGTGGGGACCTTCTTTTGATGTGACAATGGAAAGATTGGGGCCAAAAGCAATGTATATGGATGAGAAAGTCACATGATGGTTGGATTGACATTCATGGCTATGGGGGAATTGAGTGGGATGCCTAAACTTATGGTGAATGATGTTGAAGTGCTCCTATAGTGCCATGGAACTAGCTAGGTGGAGGAGAGGATGATGATGACATTACATGAATAACCTGAAATGCAAGAGCTCAATAGATGATGGCATAGGCTGCATACGTGACATTTGATGTGGAGTTTGCAGTGCTCCGCCAAGCCATGTCGTTGCCAAGTTGACGTTGTCGCCTTTTTTTCCTTCCTTTCTTTAAAAATGGAAGTGAAAGAGAACATCGGGTGGGGAACCTACCCTAAACACGATATTCAATATTTTGAGAGAGTGGGATCCTCTCAAAATAATATTGGCCATTTGGACACCTAAAAGTCATGTTAGGTTGATAAACACTAGATTATACTTCAGGCATGTAGTTTTCATTAAAATGAGAGTATGTTAAGCTGGGAAATCGACTCATTTAGGTTGAGTCGACCTAAATGAGGACAATATTTTGTCAATTTAGGTTGAGTCGACCTAAATGAGGACATTATGTTGTCAATTTAGGTTGAGTCGACCTAAATGAGGACAATATTTTGTCAATTTAGGTTGAGTCGACCTAAATGAGGACAATTATGTTAGTCAATTTAGATTGAGTCGACCTAAATGAGGACAATATGTTAGTCAATTTAGGTTGAGTCGACCTAAATGAGGACAATTATGTTAGTCAATTTAGATTGAGTTGACCTAAATGAGGACAATATGTTAGTCGATTTAGGTTGAGTCGACCTAAATGAGGACAATATGTTGTCAATTTAGGTTGAGTCGACCTAAATGAGGACAATTATGTTAGTCAATTTAGATTGAGTCGACCTAAATGAGGACAATATGTTAGTCAATTTAAGTTGAGTCGACCTAAATGAGGACAATATGTTGTCAATTTAGGTTGAGTCGACCTAAATGAGTCGATTTCCTTGCTTAACATACTCTCATTTTAATGGAAACTAAGGTGGAATTTACGGCGGAAAATCAAATGTTTTTTTTTTACTTGTACTCTACAACTTTCCAGTGGTTTTCATTTCATTCTTGAATTAATAGTTTGCTTTATGTACTCTCAATTCACTGGGAAACTCTCATTTTAATGAATATTGTGTTCCTAAGATTTTTAGGAGACTTTCCTTATTGGCACAATGGATTGTGGAGTGGGACGCAATGTGTATGGATGAGGGAGTGATATGTTTGTTGGATGGGCAATGGGGGGGGGGGGATTGGGAGTCCTTTGAAACTTGTGGTGAATGAGGATGAAGAGGTGCTCCTGTGCCGCCATGGAGCTAGCAAGGCGGAGGAGAGGATGATGGTGCCATTATGAGAACAACCCGAAATGCAGGAGCAGCAACGGCAGCACAAGGAAAGTGACACAGACAATTTGGCATTCTTCCCCCTGCCTCCCACTACACACATTACATCCTAAGCTTCTTACTCTAGCTACCTAATCAACTTACCTAAGATAGCTCCTGAGTCTTCCTCCATAGCTCCTTCATACTCTCTGAATCTCTGCAAGGGAATTGACGAAGTACCAGCTGCCTGCCTGCCTGCCTGCTGTGCTCCCTCCTCGTGCAGTGTCCAGAGCTTGGTAAGATTGCCAGAATCGGAGCCCTTCCAGGCTTCACATCCGACTAACTTATGATTCCTCACCTGGCTCCTCTATCCCTGCATCATCCGAATCACTACGGGCTCCAGGCTCATCTTCACCCTCCTCGCCGAGTCTCAGGTACATAGTAGATTCATCACTCTTTTTTATCATTATCAGCTGTGCGGTGTAAGTTGTAGGATGTGAGCGAGCTACCTTATGACTATTCTAGTAGAGTGAGCGAGTGAGGGTGCATGTGTTGGTGGCCCACTTGGCAGTGTAAAGTGGTGGAGTGTGTGGAGGTGCCACCGGGTGGGTTTAGTTAATAGATCAGACTCAAAAGACTTTAGTGGGCGGCCTGAATCTTCTGTAGCCTCCAAGTTTGTGTAGGTGTTGTTGTAGATGGGATTCACTCCTTCCATGGATGCGGGAGGAGTGCAATAGCTAGAAAAATCCTTGACAATTTGAGGTTTATCTTGCACGCTCGACACTCTTCCAGCAGAGAGAGAGAGGGAGAGAGAGAGAGACACACACACACACACACACAGAGACGCTCCACCTCGAAACAAGGAAGGAACGAAGGAAGTAGGTGAATAGAAAATTCCAGCTTTATCCAAACTTCCTCGAATCCTGCGTTTCTCGTTTAAAAAACCCAATGATTCTGGTGGCAGATTCTTCTTGAGTCTCTCGCTTGAGTCATCAACAGTCCTTGGTGAGTTGTGCAATCGATCTTGGAAGGGTTGGAGGACCAGGAAACCGCCGAAAGGTAACTTTTGCTTCTTTCCCCCTTTCTAGTCCGGAGTGGGGAAACGTCCATTGGCCGCAGCAGCTGCTGCTTTGAGATTGTCCGTCTTTTAATTCTTGGGGGTCGGCAAATTTATGTATTGTCGTCGAAACCAACCTCCCTCCTGAATGCATCTCAGAAAGTCTAAACCTTTACCAAACCGCCGAAATCAATTGTAGGCCCTTATTGTCGGTGGTTTTTTTGCTTTCTTTCTGGTGGCGGCAGAAAGTTTTTGAAAGGTGTTAGCTTTCCACGGCGACATCTTCTTCTTCTTCTTCTTCTTCTTCCGTGCCGTTTAATCTGCACTTTGGCTGCTGCTGAAGATCACACTGCTTTTGGTTCCAGGTTTTGGTTGTCAGTGTAGCTCATGTAAGCCTCGTGGGACATAGCCTAACCCTCGGTTGCTGTCCTTTTGTGCTTTCGTGGAGAAAATCCCGGACACGAAGCAAGAAGCTATGAAAATCTCATTGTCAGTGTGCCAGGGGGTATTTTCGGGTCCTTTTTGAGTTCGCTTAGCTGAGAGCAAGGGATCCTGGAAATTTGGGTTTTTGACCAAAGTGGGATGGACAATCACCTCTGAACCGAAGTAAAAGCAAATTGCGAGTGTCAAAGTGGGGTGCCCACTTGTACTCACACCTTCGGTGACCTTCATTGTCCCAGATTCGATTTCCTCGCTGGCTACTATCTGCCTCGGATCATTTAAAAAAATGGGTGGAAGCGTTCGTCGTAAGTGACCACTGTGTCTCATATACATACAGGCGGTTAAGAATCCATTGAACTGCCGGAAACCTACGAAATTAGCCTCGAAATGTTGGCGAAGGGGGACATGTCTGTGTCTGTATTTGTGTGATTCTGTTTGCAGAATGCCTGTTCACGTCGCAAGTTTGCAAATTTGGGAGTGTGCTGGAGGTTGATTGTATGAAACGTACTTGAAATGATGAATGGAGTGTTTTGGAACGATCGCAGGCCGTTACCTATAAGAAGGGTCCCCCGGTGGTGCAGTAATCTCGGTTGTGGCGAGGTAATAAATCTCTTTTGCAGCAACTTTCTCACCATGAAAATGGTACTCCCTTTCTCTCTTTTCTCACACCTGCGCACATTTCATCATCATCATCATCATCATCATCTTCTTCCAAAATTTACCTTTGAAGGTTCGCCTGATAGGTACCAGGATGTGTATCAGGACTTACCCTCGACTCATTCTTACCTGGAAAACAATTCAACGCAGCTGACTTGCTTGCTTTTCGATGCATTTTTGAGCTGCATTTTGATGCCATAGCCCTGCCACGCCTCCTTGTTTCTGGTTCTTTTCTTTTCGCCAAAAGTGTCACCTTTCTTCACATCAATACTGCAATTAAACAGAGATTAACCTTTTTTCCTGTAACCGGCTGAGTGATCTAGTGTGAATTCATGTTCTTCCGATTCTGGGGTCAGGTTTTGATCAATGGGGTTCAATGGGGCAGGAATAGTCTTCAGAATGTCCGAGAGTTTGAATGCCACAATGTGCATTGAATTCTCCCCACCAGCTGGAAAGCCGGAAATAACGGAGAGAGAGAGAGAGAGAGAGAGAGAGAGAGAGAGAGAGAGGCTTCAAAGTGCACGTGAGATGAGCTTCAATGTGGTTTTGTTGGGCAATGCAGGTCTCCTCTTGATACGATGAGCTGAGCTTGGAATGGTGGAATTGCGACAATCTGTTGATGGAGACTGACACCTTCTTTTGAAGATTTTCGTGAACAGGTTTCGTTGATTGCGAGATTGGTGATCATCCCTCCCTCCCTCCGTCCCTCCCTCAGCCGCCGCCGTTGTTGTTGTTGTTGGCATTGAGATGTCCAATATTTGGGTTCTCATAAGGCTCCTTGTAGAAGTAAATGGCTCCCCACATTGCTGCTGCTTTCAGTGAGGAGGTCCAAGATTCAGGTTGTGTTGTAAGATTGGGTCAAGTCCAATTTCATCAAGAGTTCAACCATGAAGACAAACCCTTTGAGGGCATGGTCCGAGTTTGAGGGGTTTAGGCACCGAGGGGCCCGATTTGCTCTGGCAAATGAAACCCTTCGAAACAGATGTATCCTGCCTCTCGCCTCCTTGTTTCTTTTCGTCACGTCAAAGTCACCTTTCGTGTCATGATGAATGTAGCGTACCCAGAGATTCACCCCTTCATTGTAACCGGCTGAGCAATCGGCTGCGTATCGCTGGTCTGCCGATGCTTAGGGTCAAATATGATCCATGGGTTGGTGCAGTAGTCTTTGGGTAGTATTTGAATATCGTAGGCTAAAATGCACAATTCTTTGCCATCTGGAAGGCGGGATAGTAAATTTACCAGACATCGACGGCCGAGAGAAACCCATCAAATTAATTCCCGGAAATAGAGGAACAAGGTTTATGTGCATGGCATGAGGATATATTCCGATTTGTCTGCTATTTGTGTAGTTCCAGGACTTGAACGTTTGAGAGTAGACTATCAAATGAAAAATCCCCCGAAACAGAGAACGAGGCTTCTGAGCATGGTATGAGGTTATATTGTTCCGATTTATGAGCTATTTGTGTAGTTCCAAAGCATTGACATTCGAGAGAAACCCATCAAACGAAACCCTCCAAAACAAAGGTAGTTGCCAGGGATGTGCACCCACCATCTGCACTCGATCGGAGGAAGAAGGTTGCTGTGCATGTCATGAGAATGCATTCCGATTGTCAGTTATTTCTGTAGTTTCAAATGCATTCCTCCAAAACAGAGGACTTGGTAACCAGCGATGTGTTCCATCTATGCACATCATGATTTCTGTGCACGGCATGAGGTTATATTCCGATTTGTTAGCTGTTTGTCTACTCGAGGCATTGATGTTCGGTAGAAACCCATTAAATGAAATTCCCCAAAACAAGGAAGAGTGTTTCTGTGAATGGCATGAGGTTATTATATTCCTATTGTCAGCTGTCTCTGTAGTTCCAGGCATTGACGTTCGAGAGAAAGGAGGTTAATATGTTCCGATTGTCAGCTGTTTGCGTAGTTCGAGAGAAACTCACCAAATGAATTCCTCCAAAACAGAGGACGAAGGGTTTGCATGCATGGCACGAGGATAGTTCCGATTGTCAGCTGTTCATGTAGTTCCAGGCTTTTGCGTTCGAGAGATAGGTCATATTCCGATTGTCAGTTGTTTATATAGTTCCAGGCATTGACGTACAAGGGAAATGAGGGTAATATGTTCCGATTATCAGCTGTTTGTGAAGTTCGAGAGAAATCCACCAAAACAGAGAAAGAAGTGTGTCTGTGCCTGGCATGAGGTCATCATACTTCGATTGTCAGCTGTTTATGTAATTCCAGGCATTGACTTTCAAGAAAAACCTTTAAACGAAATCCTCCAAACCAGAGGCACCCACGGCTACCTCGGAGGGAAGAAAGTTTCTCTTCATGGCACAAGGTAGGATATATTCCGATCCCCGATATTCAACATCTTTTTATGAAATTGCATGCTAACAAAATTCAACGGGTGATGTCATATTTTCCTATGCAGAGGGACTCTTCCCCCAATCGGCGGGCGGCAGCACCATGCCGACACCAGAACCGTCCTCCTCATCCTCGAGCAACCCTGAAGACCTAAGCGGACCTCCCCCAGCCGGGGGCACATCCCGGGGCCGCGGGAGGTTCAATCCATCCACAGGCACATGGGAGAATCCCTCCGGCCCTCCAGGTCGCTCACAACGACGATCACTTGAAGTCTTCGGAGGAGCACCCGCAAGCAGCCGATACCTCCCCGGTGCAGGCGCAGTGTTCGGACCCCCATCGGTACACGAAGATGAACCGGTGGACAAAGTGGAACCGCCATTACCCCGCCCATGGGCCGCAGTCGAAGCACCCCCAATGGCGCCCAAAACTGAATCTCCCCCTGTGGCGCCCAAGCAGAGCAGCCAAGAATCTAGCATAACAAGCATGGTGGATGCATCCCAGCAGCAAAAAAGTGCGGCTCCTCCGAGTCTTAGTCCCAAGCGTATGCGTCCCATGGAGGCCATGCACATCCCTGCTTACAAGCCTAAACCTGTGATCGGTGGGGAGTCGTCAGCTCCACCACAAGTTTCCAGGCATACTCGAAGCTCATCCGACAGTGTTGCGCAAGTTCTTGCGAATGTGGAAGGCGATAGGCGAGTTTCTCTTGAGAGTTTCAAGCAGCAGGTAAGCTTGTCGAATTTTCTCGTGGATTTTTATTTTTTATTAGTCCTGGCTTTTCTTTCTGATTTCTACACCTGGTCCTCAATTTGGTCAGATTGCTCAGTTTGCTCAACTTGCCCTCTGCATTCGTCTATGTTCGGGGAATATGGAAGGCGGTAGGTGAGTTTCTCTTGAGAATTCAAACAGCAAGTGAGCTTGTCGAATTTTTCCCGTGAATTTTGTTTTTATTGATACTGGCTTTCTTACCGATTTGTACATCTGGTCTTTATTATTTACTTTGGTGAGTTTGGTCAATTTGCTCAACTTGCCCTCTGCAATCCGGACAATCCGGATAACCTAAGAATGATATCGTTGCTGACAAACCCTCTCCAATTGAATCTTGGTACATGGAAGAAGGCGTTGTGTCCAAAGATAGGCAACTATTCAGAGGTGTCGACTAGTGAGAGTTTTATGCCACTTGACTATGCTCTGCATTCATGGATGTACTCAAGACTTGGAATATTGAATTTCTATCCTTGAACCTAAAATAGAAAGAGACCACATGCTTAAGAATGCTTTGGCTGTAATGTATTGTTTTCAATGGTTCTTGTATGTGAGGTTTGTGATTTCTCGTTTGTGAGCTGGTAATCTATATCACTTAATATTCTGGACCAATGTGATTGAGCGTAAAAAATTGTGGAGGTGCAGACTGGCATGAAGGAAAAGATTGTGGAGGATGAGGGACAGAAGTCCCCAGAGAAGGAGGAAATGACTGACAATGTGATGGCCGAGCGTGCGGCTGAGTGGGGGCTTGTGCTCAAATCTGATGCTGAGACAGGAAAGACACAAGGAGTGACGACGAGGCGGTCTGGTGACAACAAATCAACTGACCGGAGGTTCGCCTTTCTGTTTCTTCCACTCTTCATGGACATCATCATCATCATCATCATCATTTTTTAGGATTTTATTTATTTATTTATTTATTTAAACACTATATGTTACTTATTACCTTCCTTCATCACATTAGTTGGATATTACTGTTCTCCCTCTTTAGTATGACACGTTTGGGAAACACAAAAAAGGTCGTATTATCGAGGTGTTGTCTTCTCATTAATATGACAAATGACATAAAGTTGTCGTATTATTGAGGGATTACAAAAACATAAGTAATATGAGCTTAAAATAACAAGTTTAAGCAATATAGATGGTATGAAATAATAATCTATAACTCCAAACAAATACAAATATTCTCAAGAACTCTTGAAATAAGAGTCCAAAGATCTTTGGTGTTGCCTAACCAAGTTAGCAACTGTCATCTATCTAAATTCCCTACAAACTAATAATTTTATTAACACCAAAATATAAAGAGTTCTCTAATAAGAAACTAGACAACAATGATGCATGACGTTTAGCATCAAGTAATTGGTGATACTATGTCACCCGTGTACAAGGCCACATACTATGTAGGAGGCCACTCTAACCCTAACCATGTCCATTCTACACTAGTAACCCTAATTCTCATAAAGTTCCCAATGATAAGTGAAGTTCCCAAGTGAAAATGGATGTATTTTAGATGTACATAACATAGATGAAAGGAATTTTAGCATTAACTACCTCTTTAATATGACAAAACGGAGATTTTAAATGTCACATTATTGAGTGTCGTAGTCGTATAAAAGAGGGAGTTTTGAACTAAAAAAGTTTGGTCTTGCAAAAGTGTTTCGTAATATTGAGGGTGTCGTATAAATGAGTGTCGTATTAACGAGGTTAGACTGTACCTATATATATTTTAATTATATAATATTTTACCTATATTATTAAATAACTAAATAATTTCTAGCATCAAGGTCTGGAGGGGCTGGTTTAATATCATTTAGACCTTGATTGCTTCGTGCTGAAACTTAATTTTTAATGTTGATGGTTTTGTAATTTGCATTCACAGTGACCTCCGCTAGCATCAAGGTCTGGTGGGGGTGGTGTTCATCATCCAAACCTTGATTGCTTTGTGTTGAAACTTTGTTGGGGAGCATATGCTATCTTGCAAGTGATTCATGAGTCTGGAGTTTAAAGGACCAGATCAGATGAAATTGTGAGTTCTTCATAATTTTTGCACACAATAATCTTGATGATGATGATGATCAGGTCTGGGGATGGTGGTGATCGCGCATCTACTGACCATGGTGACGTCCGGGCATCTGTTGACCGTACCGATCGCACGTCAGGGACTTCATTTACAGCAGCATCAAAGAGAACATCAGAGGCATCAGATGCAGGCAGTGACGGACCTTCGAACTTGCCGCGGGTGTCAAGGGAGCTTAAGGATGCGCTCTCCACATTCCAACAGACTTTTGTTGTGTCAGATGCCCAGCAGCCAGATTTTCCAATTTTGTATGCAAGTGCCGGGTTCTTTAACATGACGGGGTACACTTCCCGAGAGGTCATCGGCCATAATTGGTACATTTTCACTCTTCATCTTTTATATCCTTGCTTTTGTTTGAAAATATAGGAGTTTTTGCAAAATGTACTGTAGCATTCTTAAGCATGTTTAAGGACGTTCTCTTTCTATTCCAGGTTCAAGAATAAAGTTTCAATTATCAAAGTCCTTGAGTACTTCCATGAATGTCGAGGATAGTCATGTGGCATTAAGCTCTCATTAGTCGACACCTCATTATTGCCTCTCTTTGGACACAAAGGTTTCTTCCATCGACCAAGATTCAATGGAAGAGGTGAATCGTTTGTAGGTTATCAGGATCACTGAAGAATTATCCCATTTGCATTGGCACCTAAACAGGCTACGTAAGAATGTTGTGCTTTACTGCTCAAGAGTCCTGTGGCTTTTATATGCCCCAAATGCTCAAATTTGTGTGAATTATTTTTGTTCGACTCTCGAGGCTTGGAGGTTGTATTATCGTGATGCGGGATATGACCATAGCCACATGTAGCTTGTATATTCCCACGTTTTGACCAGTGTCTGGGGAATGGAACAGCCGGTTTTTGCAAGGCCCTGATACCGACAAAGCTGATGTAGCCCGTATCCGTGATGCGTTGAATGAGGGGCGGAGCTTCTGTGGGCGCTTGCTGAACTACAAGAAAGATGGAACCAAGTTTTGGAACCTCTTAACTATCACACCCATCAAAGATGAAGATGGAAAAATCCTCAAGTTCATTGGGTCAGTGAACATTTCCATATCAAAATGCAAGTGACCAGCGGTTAATTCTGAGCTAGTGTTGATATATACCTACATACCCTTCAGGGTTTCATGTCTTTCCAGTGCGTAATCAACATACAGTTAATGATCTATTTAACAATGATACAACTCACAAATCAAGCTTTTGAGTCTTGTAACTATACAATACAGAAAACAAAAGATTATGATGACAACCTTCATAGGCATGGATGTAATGTTATAGTTTGATGTGGTTGAGTGAATGTGAAAGCAATGTTGATATATGAATACAGAGGTTTGTGATGTGCCCCATAGTCTTTCTTCATTTTTTCGCCGAAACACACCTTATCGGAAAAAAATCATTCTGAATGTGAGAAAAAACAAACAACCTTTGAACTGACTGTCTGATCGCTAGTTAAAGCAGTGGAGGTTTTTCCTGTTGTACTTTCTTAACAAGAGGAGGCATACACCTCAGTGACATTGCAGGTGGGCTGACACTGGCACAAGGACCATTAATGTTTTGATTCTAATTAAAGTCATGATTTTGTCACTATTTGCAACAATGAATACTTGAATTGAAACTGGAGATATTATCTAGTTATATTTTTATCATATAACTAGAGCTGCCATTGATTATGAAACTGGTGTTTCTCAATGTTGCCTGCCCATTGATGTGTTTAGTGGTTGGAATTGTGTGCAGAATGCAGGTGGAGGTGAGCAAGCACACAGAGGGCAAAAAGGAGAAGGTCTTGCGACCCAATGGTCTTCCGGAGTCTCTCATTCGATATGATGGTCAGTTCCAAATGCTCAATTGGTTTCATGTTGCATACCAAAAATTTGATCTGTAATCAGGTTCACCCAGTTGTTGGTTTGATCAAATTAAAGCAGCATGACTTTATATAACATTCTGGAATGTGGTTTCTTTACCTGCAAGATGGTTTCCATGTTGTACACCAAAAGATGATCTGTCATGAGTTTCACTTGGTTGTTGGTTTGATCAAATTCAAGCAGCGACCAAATCAACTTTTCAAGTAAAAATCATGCATATGGTTCTTGTACCTGCATGGTTGGTTTCATGTTGTATGGTAGACATGCCTATTTGGTTACTTACTTTAATCGGACTTCTATATATGATTAGTATGGCTCCAAGAATGGATACTAAAAAGACATGAGTTTAAAAGAGATTGGACTACATGCTCAAAATATGATAAATCATTCTAAAGCTTTAAGTTCAATAGTCAACATAATTGGGGGTACCTATGTGACCATCTAATGAGCAGGATAATCTTCACTATGATAATGAATATAAGATACTACTACGAGCTACAAAAATAATGAGGAAAGTGGCAATGGCCTTGATTCGGATGTGCTAACCATATCGTACTAATCACGTATTTCATATCCTAGGAGAAGTGGGCCAGTCGGAAATGTAAACAATTGTTGCAAGACTTGAAATAACATATCTGAATGTGTGTGGTCATTTAAATTGCAGCTCGGTTGCAAGATAAGGCAACGGAGTCAGTCGGAGATATTGTGGGGGTATTCAGGAACCCTGCGATGCCGACGTCCCCACAGAATGAGTTTACTTCTTCAGGAAATAACGAAATGGGCCTGGCTGCTCTGTATGGGCAGAAACCGGCCGGTCGGGGACTCCGAGAATTGGGTGCCCCACTCAACAGTACAGGAATTGCACATCGCTCTTCGTTGGAAACTTTGATTGACCCCTCGCGCCGCACTTCGATGGACCGGCATCCAAGGGCTCGAAGTGAGTCTCGCCTTTCAAATGTGCCGGAAGGCACCATGAATGGCCAGTTAGCCCAAACCGGGCAACCACCACCGGCACCACCACGGAGGAACCGGCGGTCTTCGGGATTCCTCTCCCTCCTTGGGTATGTTTTCTTGCCTTCATAACTCAGGGGTAACACTATATGTAGTTTGTTCATACCATGTGCACCAGATGGGTATTTTCAGGGGAGTTATAAATATTTCGTTTATTCTCAAAATATTCCACAGAATCAGTGAATATTCCTACCATATTGTACTGATATTCTCCAGATGGATTTATTGAACCCTATTTACTAATATTCTATAAAATTTAGGTCCGTAGATTCTATGGGACACTATATTTTATCCCGTGTATTTTCCTAATACCTTCCGAGCTTCAGGACACTCTACAAATGACCCAAAGGAAGAGAACTTCAATGTTGCCATCGGCGTGGTTTTAGGTTTGCAAGTCAATATTGTGTAATTCTAGATATGATTCCAAAATGCACAAGCATTAGAGAGACCTTAAAGACTACTGCCTCCTTTTTCAAAGGTGAACACCTTGAACAGGCATGGACAAGCCAACCGCACTTAATCTTCCCAAGGGCAAGCCCCTAGGTTCCCCACATGGTTGGTTGAAAATATCCTGCTCATCTGGATAGTTCCCACTATGATTGGATGGACCATGAATGATAGGGTGCACCAGAACTCAAGCACTGGGAAGGTCACCCATCTGAGCACTATTCCGGCCTTAGGCGTCTCACCCTTGGAGTTACCACGGGCTCCAGGTTAAGGCCTGGTTTTAAGCCACCCTTCCAATGACCCAAACGCAATGGGACTTTTGTCGGGAGTTGGTGGGTCCCTTGTGATTTCCCATTGCTTGTTTTGAATAACAATTTCTTGTTTCCAACAGTGGTGCATGCTTGGAGTTAATATTCGAATTTGAATGAAGAGCAGCAACCTATTTTAGTTCACTAAGGACTAAGTTATTCTAGCACCTCTTGGTGATGCCAAAATGATGAGTTAGACCCCTCAATGAATAGTCGATATAGAGTGTTCTTCATTCAAACTTCCACACCAACTCTGAGCATGCACTGAAAACAACTTACCAAACATGGAAAGGATAACTCTATTGACACTTTGTCCAGAGAAAACCTTTTGCAAATAGATACCTCAAGATTCACAATTCTCCTCTGCATTGTATGTTGGAAAAAGAAGACTCACTCTACGCATCAAGAACACTTCCTACGGAATTAGCCTCTTGGCAAGATTTATGAGATATCTTCAAATTCTGCTCTACACTAAGTGATAGATTCATGGTTTGATCTTCTCATGTAAAGTGAGTTATCTCTGCCGTCTCACAAGTTGAAACCCATGTTTCTGTTTACTCTAGATTGGCAAAGCCAGCCCCCTTGCCAGATGAGGAGTTGGACCCAGAGTTGAGGATGTTGGATGATGATGATCGACCCGAAAGTTTTGAAGACGTGGCAAGAAGTAAAGAAATCCGTCGTGGTATTGATCTGGCAACCACGCTCGAACGAATTGCCAAGAACTTTGTCATCACCGATCCACGTCTCCCTGATAATCCTATTGTAAGGCCTACCTCCAACTCCCAAGATAGATATACTTGCATAACATATAGGGGCATAGTTCTCTTTTCTTTTCTTTAAATTGCTTTAGATTGAAAATTAATTAGCAAGTCATTCTAGAGTGTGTGTGACTCTGGTTGGGTTGCATGTTTTCCTGCAACAGATTTTTGCATCAGACGAGTTCCTTGAATTGACTGAGTACAGCCGAGAGGAGATTCTTGGGCGAAATTGTCGGTATGTTATCCCACCAGTTATGGTTACTTGGAACATTAGTTTGATTTTGCATTACTCAAATTGTGTAGAATGAAATTGGAAGATTGGCTTCATTATTTGGTTGTTTGTACAATCTATGAGTAAGGTAAGTGGGCCTAATTCGGTTACTTATCTTGAATTGACATCTAGATTTGAGGGGTGTGTAGTTAGGTGTGGATCTAAGAATGGACACCGAAAAGACCTTTTCTTAAAAAGAGATTGAACTACATGCTCAAATTTTGTTAACTATTCTAGGTTCAATAGTCAACATAGTTGGAGGGACCTATATGATCATTTAATGAGAAAGAGAAACTTCACTTTGATAAGAAACAAGGCATTAATATCAGCTCTGAAAGCTATGAAGAAAGTGGCTATGGGCACATTTTGGATTTGCTAATCATTGTGCACTAATTGTGTGTTTGATATATTAGGATGTGGGTGCAGAGTTAAAAGTGATTGTTTGAGGCATGTATACCATATTGTATCTTTGCGTTAGAGATTTTTACTTTGGATGAATGGTCTTAAACAAGGTACTAGATTTAATGTGTGCTATCATGCATGCAGGTTTCTACAAGGACCTGACACAGACCGCAACACTGTAAATCAAATTCGGGATGCCATAACAGCCCGCCGGGACATTACTGTCCAGCTCCTCAATTATACCAAGAGTGGTATGTATGGCGTCAGAAAATTTCATAAGTTACTCAAGAGTTTCCGTGTAGAAAGTATAATAGACAGACTTATATGCTATTTTCAACTTCAATAGATCGGGAATCATGACAAAGTAGCATATTGTGGAAATGTGTACATTAGTTGGCCACTGTCAAGGTCTAATGAGAGCTTTACATTATGCAAGGCTGATTACTAAGGCCTGGGTTGTGTGCAGGGAAGCCTTTTTGGAACTTGTTTCACTTGCAGGCAATGCGTGACCATGATGTAAGTGACTGTCTCATGATATTTTCATAATTGCAAGAATGTTAAGAGTTATTTGTAAAGTCCAAGGGTGAAGTTGGCTAAAAGGGGAGTTTGAGAGCTCATCCATAAATGCATAGTCTATTTTACCCACTAAAAAAGTGGGACCGGGCTACAAAAAACCCGGCTTGTAGCTAGTTATACTAGGATTGGTGGGCCAAGCTAGCCTTGTCTAAACACAGCCGGGATTAGGATGGCGGGTCCCATTTGTTAGACCCTGTTTTAGATCTAAAAGTTCGCTCAAAGCTTTTTGGATAGAACGAGGAGGTCCAAGAAGTTTCACCCATATTTAAAAATTAGGCTCCGGCACAAGACGCTCTGACAAGCTCTTGAGAGACTTTGCAGACAGCTCTATTGTTAAGAGAAATTGAGAAGCTGGTGTCTTTCTGGTTCAATGTCAAAATGGGTCTGTTGTGTTAATTCTCCAAGGGGCTTGCAGGGGGAATTGCAATATTTCATTGGAGTGCAACTTGATGGAAGTGAGTACTTAGAACCAGAACATCGACGACTGTCTGATAAAACTGAGAAAGAAGGTGCCAAAGTGGTACGTTCACTACCTATATGCTAAATGTGTAGTGTCAACAATTTTCTTTTAAATTGAGAAATTGAACATAGGTGTTTGGCAATGATGCACTAAAATCATGCAGTTTACTCCACTGCTGTATTAGATCATATGATTGGCGTTCTCAATAATTGGCCTCAGAAAAGCTTGGGTGGTCCTTGTGAATGCTATTTGTTCAGGTCCAAGCGACAGCCAAGAACATTGATGGCGCAGTGCGGGAGCTTCCAGATGCAAACATGGTTAGTGCTCTTACTATTTCTGAATAAATTTTCACCCCAATTGGCTACTTTGTCGTTTTATAGTAGCGAACATCAACTCAAAATGCCCCTCAAGTTTCAGGGCTTAAATTCATCCTCTTGCACATCATGCATAATCACCAATACAACTTTGATATTTAAATGTAACATGTGAAAGTCTCAATGTTTGGGTGCAGAAACCTGAGGACTTATGGGCCAAACATTCACTTCCTGTCCATCCAAAACCACACAGCAGAAACTCAAGTTCATGGAGGGCCATCATGGAGGTAAAATCCTATATGAGCAACCTCCATGATATATACCTTCAACTTTCATTCATCAGCTGCCTTCAATGATCAGGAAACTACAGCTTAAATGTCTTAAGATTGTTGGCACATTTCGTGAACATTGTGAATTTTGTTATCAATGTAGATGAAACTCAAAGGACCAAACTTGGGCTTGAAGGATTTTCGTCCCATTAAGCCACTTGGCTGTGGAGACACAGGAAGGTGCGCTTTTTTCCTGGTCTCCTTTCCAATGATGTATATGTTTATTGAGCCTATTTTTCTTATGCAACTTTATCTGTCATACCATTTGATGTTTTCCTTCTAATATGCAGCTTTATATCTTTACTCTCAAATTGAAGGTGTGATTTAGGGGTTACTTTTTGGCAAAATTCTGACGATGACTTTTCTTTATTCTCTAAATTCAGTGTTCATTTGGTGGAGCTTCGGGGAAGTGATGAAGTGTTTGCTATGAAGGCCATGGACAAAAGTGTGATGTTAAATCGCAACAAGGTATTTTCTGACTTATCTGAACTTTTTCTATCATGATGTTTATGTATGCCTTCAAGCCCAAGAGTGTCACATCTTGGGGCATCATCTTTTCGATCTTTCATCATAAATGATTCTTTGTTTTGAACGCTAGTATTTTCTAGCAACATACAGAAATTTGAATGTGGATATTGAGTTGTTTTACAGGTGCATCGAGCAAGAGCAGAGAGGGACATTTTAGCCCTCATGGACCATCCTTTTCTGCCTACATTGTACTCCTCCTTCCAGGTATTTTCTTCTTAACTTCCAACCTCTAACATGACACTGATACACTGATATACTGATACCTCTAAACATGTGGGTGTTGCTTACGTGGCAACTACGCCAAATTTCAATTTTTAATTCCTTTCCTATGGGGTTTGTTGTATGAATACATGTGTGAATAATCATAAATAAGGTACTCAACATAGAAACAGAGGAAACCTCCTCTTGAGCTCCTATCAGCCCTACTTGTTTTCAAGGATACCATTTGTACATATTTATCTGCAACTAATAATAGTTTTCTTGCACCAGAAATGCTGTTCGCATCTACCCTTGGAACCCAGTCATGTCATGTGATGAAAGTTCATGGTTTGGGATGTAGGGTCCATGGTTTGTGATGTATAGCTATATGGTAGCTTTTAGTCTCACAAAGTGATTGATGCTATAGCAAATTTAATATGAAAATTGAAACTGATGTTTGTGGGTGCTTGTTCACAGACTCAAACACATATATGCTTAATCACCGATTTCTGCCCTGGTGGTGAGCTTTTTTTGCTTCTAGAGCGCCAACCCAGAAAAGTGTTCACTGAGGAGGTCGCGCGCTTTTTTGCAGCAGAAATTGTCGTTGCCCTCGAGTATCTCCATTGTGTTGGTAAAAAAATCCTCATAAAACTTTCTCCAGTTGATGGCTTTCACATGTCTTATTTTCAACGCTATGTTTTGGATACATTATTCATATGATAACCACTGAATGATGAAGCTAAAGGGTTAAGAACTCTTCACTATTTTTTGGTGATTCCATGAAGAATGCAAGTGGAATTCAAAAGGCACGGTCTTAATTTATGTCATATATTCCACTTCTGTTGTTTTGTGTACAGGGGTTGTGTACCGCGATTTGAAACCAGAGAACGTGTTGCTTCGAGCCGATGGACACGTCCAGTTGACAGATTTCGATTTATCCTTCTTGACTACCTCCAGACCTCAGGTGTGATTTCTGTAAATCCAGCACTCCCCAACATGCATTTCTTTTCGACTTTTTACCTCTCAGGTGGTTCAGCAAACCAATGCTAGTACTTTCTTTGCAATGGAAGACAACAAGCTCATGAAACTTGTCTGGTAATAAAGTTAAGATTTTAGCTCATTGGGACTTTTCAATGGGACTTTTCATTGGGAGCACGGGTAGGTCACTTAGTGCATTTTAAAAACGACGTGCGGCATAATATAGAGAGGATTAAAATCATTTGAAATAAAAATTATAAAGGAATTCCAAATAATGAAGGGGCCATTAAATGTAGACAATCCCATTATAAGTAAGTTAGATGGACATAAAATGTGGGCCATTATTTTTTTGTAAAATTAATATAGGGGCTGAAGATAAGGATCCTAGAAGGTATGTTTAGTATGTTTGCTATGGTCTCCTATGTGTTTTCTTCATAACTTTGTTTGCAATGATATTATTGTTTGTACCCTTCTTTGTTTCCATGGTTTCCCTTAACACTCGTCAATGCGTTAGGAAGTAGAATAGCTTTTATTACTTAAAAGGAATATAGAGTACAAAAATTTGCAGTGACTTGGACAATATAAGTAATGTAAGGGTGCAAACAAATGGACCATTTTTGAAATTTAAGTAATTATAGGGAGGCTTTAATTCAGCCCTTGAAGGTAAATAGCCCCAAAACAAAAAACCCCCAGCCGCACGTGGTGCACAAAAATGCCTTAGAGTGACCTACCCGTGATTGGGAGTTGGTCCCCTTTGATTTTGTATTGGCTGTTTTGTATGCAAAACCAATAATCTCTTTCCAGTTACAGTGCATACTTGGAGGTAGTCTTTGAATTCGAATGAATAGCAACCTATTTTGGTTTATTGAGGGCCGCACTCATTTTAGTACCTCCTTGCATGCCAAAATGAGTTTGACCCTTAGTAAATCGTGATAGAATGTTCTTCGTTCAAACCTCCACACTACCTCTGAGCATGTACCAAAAATTAACCAAACATGGAAGGTGTTGTATGTTAAACAAACCAACTCCCGACCAAAGTCTCTGTTGAGTTAAAGGATATCTCTAATGTCATTCTCTCTGTATGGTTAACAAACCTTAAATAAATAATCTTGTGGTTATACAGCTAGTAGCGGCTGAGTTGCCTCGGGGTCGCCGCAAGAAGCAGAATGTGCCACAACCGCCAATTTTCTATGCAGAGCCGGTCACGCCCTCAAATTCTTTTGTAGGAACTGAGGAGTACATCGCTCCCGTAAGTGACAACGCCTTCTTTTCTTAAAATATATTTAGTTTCTCTATACCAAAAAAGCAATTGCAATTCTGTTTCAATAATGGGGTTCATAAATTATGAGGTCCAGTTTGTATGATGTTATATTTTGTTCTCGCTCGTTGTAATTTACACCTCAAACCAATTAGAAACAGTCTGTACGGGACTTCTAAATTTGGTAAATTGGATTGGTGGTGCAGGAAATAATTACAGGGGCAGGACACAGCAGTGCAGTGGATTGGTGGGCTCTTGGTAAGTATCTCTTACTACGACCATTCACATTCTTTGAAATACACCAGAGAAGTTACTTTTTGAGCTTCACAGACATTTATATTACTCTATGGAATTTTGACTCTATTGTGGTGGGATCTTTTTGGACTGGCAGGAATTTTGCTTTATGAGATGCTGTACGGGCGGACCCCATTCCGAGGACGCAACAGGCAAAAGACATTCACAAATGTGCTTCAAAAAGATATCATATTTCCTGCAAGCACACCAGTAAGTGCTTGCCAGATTAACTTTAATGCCATGTACAAGTCTTTTAAGTTGTTGCAGACTTGATTAACCCCACTTGTGGAAAAGCTTCCATGCTTAACAAATTCCATGAATAATGCACATCACCATACCCAATTGTTATTTTTACCGAACTTTTCCTGCTGTGAAGTTTGTCACTATTATTTGTTGGATGATGAAAGGATCTGCTTAAGCAACAGGACATTGCCTTTCAACCATGACCTGGTGAATGTAATAAGTTATTCAGAGTTCAAGGTTAGTTAATAGATTCTAAGATTCTAGTAGTAAATTATCCTTTGAACCTTGAGATACACCCTTATTTCTCAAACTTGTGACCCAGTATGCAGGCTCTATAAGTAAATAAGGTCAAGCAGTTATTTTTATCAAAAGTACTGAGTCCATGTTATCTTGTGTATTTTCAGGTGAGCTTGCAAGCTAGGCAATTGATGCGTTCACTCCTGCAACGAAATCCACTGCGGCGTCTTGGATCACATCGGGGTGCCAATGACATTAAAACGCATGACTTCTTCAAAGGCATAGATTGGGCACTGTTGCGGAACACGGTAAAACTTCACAAGAGAAGATTTACAGGAGCATTTAAACAAAGATCGTCATTTTACTTATATGACGTCACTGGGACAGACAGCAGAATGTATTTTTGGCTGGAAAAGCAAGAATTTGTCCTTGAAATATGAGCCAATTTTGTTTGTGGGTGAGCATTATGAAAGTTTTTCTTCCTAATTTAAGGAATGTGTGGGTTGAAAATTCTTCTTGGGTGTGTGTGTTTACAGATTCCGCCACCGCCTGAAGCACCAGTGGAGCTCACAACAAAAGAAGTAGAAGTAGCTGATAAATCAGCTGAGGATTTGGAATGGGATGAATTTGAAGCAACTGCTGCCAGCACATTCTCCTCCGATGTTTTCTAATAAATTGTGAGACTTTTAATGCAATACCGTCTTAGGGCCACTTTACACTGTGACCAAGGGCTGTGGACATGAAATTGTGAGAGCCCTTGAAACTCTTCCAAAGGCCATACCATGGAAAACGGAGATTGAATTTTGTGTGGTCAAGTGTCTTTAAGTGTAGTCATGTGAAGATACACAATCGGGCTCTTGACTGGACACTATTTCATTACCATCCTATTCATGTGGACCTTTATACACATTAAGTTGTGAGAATTTGAAGAGTCATGGGCTCAAGGTTTCGTGTTAGACCCACCTCTATGAGGTGGGCTTGATGCAAAGTCCAGTAGGTTTTCATCATTTAAACTTGGTCTCTTAGGCCCTCAAGCTCTAGTATAAAGTAGAGTAGGACAGTCTCGGCATTTCCACCAATGAGAGATTTTAGATTTCAATGGTCACGAGCCTCAAGCTCTAGTTTAAAGTGCCATGCAGCCCATTGATGAAGACGTGCTCTATAGAAGATTTTTTCCAATGTAATGTCAGATGATTATTCATGTTACCTAGGCTCTTCGGTGACTTTAAGAAATTATTGTTACTGAATTGAAGGATGAGAGTCTGAAGGAGCACAAGAACCTCCAGGTGGATATCTGTTCTGACTTTTCTTGATGGGTATTGTGCATCAGGGGATGATTTCAAGAAAGATAGATGCCCTCTGGATGTGGAATTCAAGGAAATTGTTCTTCTGCAACATCGATATCCTTTTTAGTTGCAAGGCTTCATGGAGTGCTGGTAAATTATACATTCAAGGCATCCTTCAATCACAGTGGTGGCCAGGTATGTCACTTTTCATCTCTTATTTCATTCTTGAGTTTCTACTACTGCCATAGGTGAGTATTGATATATGCAAATTGCATTTCAGGAAAGACACTTCAATGCCACACAATTTTGAAGGAAGTAGACCTTGAAAATAAGAAGCCAATTTACAATACCACTTTGCCAGCCATTAGAGTTGAATACATATCTCTTGTGAACACATATCTTTTTTATGTCTGTTCTTAGGTCCACATCCAATCACACATCACTCAAATATAGGTGTCCAAATTATTGCTATGTTGGATTTGGGTATATCTACCTTAAGAGAGGTTGGTGGCAGTGAAATAACTGAAGCAATTGCTTTGTCTGTATTTGACAACAGATGGATGGCATTATGCCATGTCAGCAAGCCAGGCATGAGTTTTGACGGGCTGTGCATCGGACAGAAGATCTGATTTATTATGGCTCTGGCCGGCCTTCAAGTAGCAATAACAAATTGCTATGAGAAATTGAGTGCTCGAGCATCGTAAAGGTGTATTCATAGAAGGGTTAGCAGGAGTTTCCACCAAGTGCCTTTTGTGAGAGTGGGCACACCATCCTACCCTGTAGTCATTTGTACATTATTGAGATCGAGGCAATAGCTTTCTGTTGTGCAAGTGTAACTTTGTTCTCATGAAATGTGAAAAGAAGTTCTAGTCCCAAGTCCATGCAACTTATTTGTAGACTGTCCTTCTTTTGGCCACATTATATTACAGTGTTTACAGATGGATAATAAAATGATCTTAAAAATATTTTTTATGTTTTCTTATTGAAAATTATCAAAGACATCAATCCGTGAGGTCCTTTATGGCAAATCATCGTTGAAATCATTCCCCTCTTTTAAGATCAGTTCTTTGAGCTCTTCCTTGCCCAAATATTGATCTAAGAACGAAGACATTGCGAATGCAAACCACCGTTCACGACTTGTCCGGTGTGCCATGTGGTGCGTTATGTATTCGAGTATTTGTCAATTTGTATGGCAACACTCAAGGTTCAAACACTGCCATTGAGTTTGAATGTACTAATGCTATATGGTAATATGGAACAATTGGCGAAGTTGAGTGTGTCTATATTTGCCCTACTGGCCTGGACTGACTGTAGTCGTGAATTTATAATAAAAAAACATAAAAAATGCCTCAAAATTTGCCGAATATTTTACAATGCATCTTAAAATGTGTACAGTATTCTAAAATAAACTAAAAAGAAATGCACCACTAATCTTACCTCAAACAAATCTTGTGGGTGTAAGTTAGCGGCCACCCCGAAAATTCATCCACATGGCATTAAATTACTTCATGAGGCTCCATTGTTTCCTTGTTGATGAGAGCCTCATTAGCAACTAGGCTTCACATAAAGACATGTAATCATCTTGCAGAGATTCTTAAAGCCTTCAATAGCAACTTGCCAAGTGGCCAAAAGCAATTTCCCACTATTCTCATCAGCCGGTGCTGTGGACCTCTACTATTGCCTACGTTACGGTAGCATAAGGGAAGCCTACCAAATTCAGTTACCATACTCAAATCTTATTAGTAAGCGCACATGTCCTAAGGTATGTGGGGTGTTATTTTGGTTGGTTTTTCATGTTCTCCAACTTCTATCAATTATATTTTCCACAACAAAATGTGTTGCATTAGCAAATCTTAGTATGATGATGCATCAACAAAAATCAAACTGAAAAATTGGACCACCTTTGGTTTGGTTGCTTTCTTCATTGAATAGATATTAGGTCGTCCCACTCGTGTTCACTACAAGTTCTCAAGTGTGGACTAGTAAGTAAAGTTTTGGAGAAGTAGTCCAATCTTTTTTGAATGTGTGTCTTTATGGTGTTTGTTCATTGATCCTCATTGAACCGAACCACACAACAATCAAATATAATTGTTCAATTAAGAAAAGTGACTGAACAATAACTCCTACATACCTTGTAGTGAGTGGTGTATGAGTAGGTGTGGATCTAACAACATGCACCAAATAGGCATGTATCAAAACATAATGGACAACACGCTCAAAAGTTGTTAACCATTCTAACCTCAAGTTTGAGAGGGGGGGGGCTTGTACAATCATTTATTGAGAAAGAACATCCTCACTTTGATTGCAAATCATATGAACTCCAAAAACGATGAGGAAAAATGGCTACATGCAAAACTTGGATTCGATAATTCTCTTGCACTAATTTCATCTTTCATATCTTACGAGAAGTGGGTGCACAACTAAAAGTGTCCATTTAAGGCCCCACTTACCTTAATGCCTTCGAAAAAGAGTGACACACGATCCTTACAAGGTTGCCAATTAGACAACAGAGTAATCGTATTATACAAGCACGCTTCTCATCCATCCAACATAAAAACTTGAACCCCTATAGACTTTTTGCCAATTCATCTCAAACGAGCTCTAGTGAACTAGTTCGGGGTCTCTAAAAGCAATTTCGATGTCAAACCAACCCAAAAAAGTGACCTCTAGGCAACACGTATACTATTTCAAGGCTTTCATGTTGGATGAAATGAGAGGTACGCTCATACACGGTTTCATCCCTCTTTGTCCTTGTTCCACAAAGATCCCCACATTTTCTCCATTTCCCTACATCAATATAGAAACTTACTGCCCATTGAACATTACTAAAACTAAGTTATCCCAGGCCCCACACCCCACCGCCGCCTTCAGTTGCTCAAGAGTTCATTTATCACCACCTGCGGTTCATGCTTGTCTCCTGTTACAACAACAACGACAACAACATCGTTACTAGAGATCTAAGGGAGCTCCATCGAAATTTGGCTTTCATCTCCTCCGGCTACTTGACAACTAGATTCAGCTCAAGTGTTCACAGACAGACAGGTCTCAAACGTGGACTTTTTACATATAGGTTTGTGCAGATCCAGCACTGCTGCTGCTCTTCAGGAGCTTCTTGTGCAATTGTTGATGCCATGGTTGGTGAGCTATAAGAATGTGTCATGTGTTTCTTTGTAGCCATTGAGTGCAGCTAGGGTAGAAGTGCTTCCGTTTCATTCTTGTCAACTCTTAAATCAGCAGTCCAGGTGAATTTGCAGAGACTTTCTCTGAATCTTCAGCTGCACACTCTGTTCATGAGCAGGTCTCAAAACTTGGACTTTTAGGTGTGTGCGGATGGACTGGTTCTCTCTAGTCTCTTTTTGCAATTATTTGTGTGATGTTTGGTGTGGTTTGAGGAGTGTCAATGTGTGTTTCTCTGAGTCTTCAGCTCAATTATTTTTTACAGACGGGTCTCAAACTTGGACTTATATATCGGGTTGCGCAGATGGACTGTTGCTCTTTGAGTGATCTCTTGTTGTAATTGTTGGTGTCATGGTGGCTGGGCTTTGAGGAGTGTCCACATGTATTTCTTTGTGGGCATTAGTGCAAGTTGGAGGTACTTCAATGTCATTGTTTTCAGACCTTAATTAGCACTGGTGAATATGCAACAACTTTCTCTGAATCTCAATAATACAAGTCAGCAATTAGACTGCAGAGTGCCGTGGCAATTGAACCCAATTGGTGACCAAGATCTTCAATTTGTATTTAGAATGTTTTGGCTGAAATAAAGCTGCCGTCATCACAGTGTTTGACGTGTTTGGAATGATTGATACCATAAATAATGACATCAAAGTGTCAAGTTACCATGTCAATATTTGACATTTTAAATGTTCATTTGACGGTTTTTTGGCATGCGTAAGAGTTGCTGAGTGGGTGGTGTCGAGTCAGCATAGGTGTTGCTTCTCATTCAACACTTAAAAAGGGGACTTGTTGTTTGCTCGACAATTTTTTTGTCAAATGTAATGTTTGATGGACGTATGGGTCTCGACAATTTTTGATCAGTCAAATGCATGCAGTGTTGTATGCACATTCGGTTTCCACAGTTTTTGGTTGAATTGTGGGGAATGCAAATACAACAAGAAAAAAAGGGGGCGGGGGGGAGGGGGCTAAGTTAACACCTCCCAAACGACAAGACCCATAAGAAAAGTGTTGCTTTATTCCATTCTTTGTGTTGTTTTTGCCAAAGTGTCAATTGTGGTGTCCAAAGCATTCTTGAGTGGTGTAGTGAATGTTCACCCTAGATTAGCCTCTTGGAAGGTATATGCTTAGTGAGATTAATTTTGGCAGGTTTTTAAATTAGAAATTTTGGTATAAAGGAGAAGATTTTGACCGAAGATAGGTAACAATGAGGTGCTGACTAACGAGAGCTTGCTACTTGACAATATTTAGTACTCACGGATACATAATCAAGGACCTTGATACTTGGATGTATTCTTGAAGCTAGAATAGAGGTCCTACACATGCTTAAGAATGCGATGTCAACGTTTTCGCCAGGTGAGTTTGGGTTGGGTAAATATGAAGTGTGCATGCAGGATTTGTAACACTGAAGATCAAACAAGGGTTTGCGATAGAATTGTCAAACCATGAGGTTTCCACTTATGAGAGCTTGCCAGTTGACAAAACTTGGCGTTCTCAGATACGCAAATCAAAGGACCTTGATTCTTGAATGTATTCTTGAAGCTGGAATATAGAAAGAGAACGTCCTACACATGCTCACTGAAGAACAGTATTGTCAACATTATCGTCGACTGAGTTGGCTGATCAGAATTTTGAAGTGTGCATCCAGGACTCGCAACGTTGGAGATTAAACAAGGGTTTTGCAAAATAAGATTGTGAAAGCATGGCGACTCCTCTAGTGCAGAAGCAGAAGCTGACGGCCCAGGGACAGATTGTGGCCCGGGCTTGCGACCCCAACACGCGTGAAGGTGTGCACCAGATTGCTTGTGAGTACAGGGGCTATGGGAGTTTCTATGTATCGCCTGATCTCGTTGAAGACGACACAGCCAATCTCGGCTCCCACATTTCTCAAACAACTGCTCCCCACAGCATGGCCGGGGGCACCTGGTCGAACATGAAACAGAAGGCGTCCGATTTTATTCATGGAGATGGAGGCGACAATGCCACCCATGCCCATGAAACCTTCACGGGCTTCCAGGAGGGGGTCGATACCAAAGGTATGGCACACCTGTTTCTAAATCACGTAGATTTTATTGAGGATTTTGCATTCCACAAAAAAGTTAGCTGCAACATGCTGCACTCGGGACTCCAAAATTTCGCGCTTGTGGCAACCAAAGTGCACATGCTATTAAGGAGTTCTGTAGTGTTAAGAGAGGATTAGTGTAGCATGTGACATTATGGAATGACATTATAGACATTGTGATGCATGCAAATATGTGGATTGAGTTCTTTGGTGGTTTATTTTAATGTCAGAGCCCATGATATATGGGAGGGAAACATGATAACAAGGAGCGAGATTTAAACTATGAACATATGTTCCCTAAAGTTTCAGGATATAAGAGAAGGAGTGACGTTAAGGAGATTGATTTTACAAAGTTGAGAGTGTAATTGGGAAGAATAATGTGTAGTAAGAGGAATTCACTGATATTATCATATACCCATGAAACGTTCACAGGCTTCAAGGAGAAGGTGAATACTCAAGGTATGGCACATCTGTTTCTAATTCACATAGACTGATGCTTCTACAGATTCTATCGAGGATGTTTTATTCCAGAATAAAAGATAGGCGCAACACATATGCTAATCGGAAGGAATAATTGGCACCAAGAGGAATCCATTGATATAATCATATGCCCATTGGTCTTCACTGGCTTCCAGGAGAGGCCGGACACTAATTTCCCATAAAAACGACGAGTCTTAAGCATATGACACAACTGTTTGTAAATCGTGTGCTTTTGTGTCATAAAATGGGATTTTACATCTTCAGTGTTGCGATACTGAGATGCCCAACATGAAACCTGTTGTATTTTGAAGTAGGTTAGTAATAAAAGTAATTGAAAAACTGTGAGTGCAAATAGTCTTTCCTACTACACTCTTGACAATTCTACTAAGCTAATAAAGGATTTGTTATTTCACAAAAAATATATTAGGCACAACATGCTAACTGGAAAGAATGGGTAGCTGGAGGAATCCATTGATATTGTATACAATCAGGTCCAATTGGGCATGTCTCAATTTCCACATCTATCTTGAAAGATGTCCCATCTGCTCACATGATGACATGTGGCAGTTTTGGACCAACATAAAATATAATAAAATGACTCGTAATCTTACCCACCGCGCGTGTGACAATTATGTGTGTCTGAATTAAAACATAAAAGATTTTATGAGACAAGGTCTTCCATGCCCACAGAACTTTCACCTGCTTCTAGGAGAGGGCACATATTACTATCCCTTTGACTACTAGTCGCTGAGGTAGGGCTGGTCTAAGTCTTCTCTTTAGAACACCTGTTTCTAAACTCCGCGTAATGCTTCTCATGAAGTAATTGATTGTTATTTGACAAAGAGGAGTAACAAATTTGGAAAAGCATCGGGGTTGTGAGGCATTGATTGACAGCATTTGTGTCTGAATTAGAAATTTGGCTATACACTTTCAAATATCACTTGTTTTGAAACCAGTTAGAAGCAATCGATGTCTACAGCCATTGGGGTGATTCACCATCCAGACACCGTAGATTGATTTTTTATTAATATCTCTACGAAGACTCATGAATACTGTTTCAGATTCAGCAGCAACTCTAAAATAGTGATGCTTCTTAAAAGATGACGATGATGATGTTTTAGCAGCTCCAAATTCGGTTTTAAAGATACTGACTTCCTGTGGGTGATAGCAGATAGTCCACCAATCTCTGGAAACAAGATTCTCACTTCGAGCTCGGCGGAGATAGCTGGGAAAAGCTATCATGATAAATTTGTCCCACGTTCCGAATTGATGGGAGGTCCACAACTCAACATTACATCTGATCCACTCGAAATCCTGTCAAATGCTGGATCATGTGCCCGTGACCCAGTCATTGCGACTTCGAAAGTGGTAGCTGAGACACTTACCTAGTCGATAACAGTTGATCAAATTTTGGATGTGGGCCCAAATAGTAGTGAGCGTATAGGGCATTATGTTGGATCACATCAATTTGTGACTCTTTCTTTGATGAGCTGACATGTGGGAGGCTGCTTTCTTTTGTACAGACACATTATGAATTTCGATGTGATAAAGTCTTTGGGTTTTGTTGTATATTTACATTGTCCGCCCAATTCTTGAATTCCTTTCTCACTATTAACATACATGTTCCAGACCACACATTCTGCACAACTGAAACATTTGGCAAATCTATTGCGGTGGTACATCTATGCAAATAATTTGTCATGCAGAGACGTATCCTTTAGAACTTGTAAGTTGATAGTGTTTCTTTATATAATTTTCTCATTGAAACCGGCAATTTTCTAGTGATCATGTCATGACATATGTATACATCACCAGGTTTTAGTGTTATTCTAAACGGATCAATTTGGAGCCAAGAAGAACCCTAGAAGCACAGCTGAATGTTATATATGTTGAATTTTACTGGAAGGATGTAAATCTGCAATCGCTATGGTAGACTTGCATATTTTTCAGTGTAACATGACATGTTGCATGGGACTCACATGGTGATAATAGTGAAATTGAGAAGAAGCAAATTCTCGATTCTACTGTATTACCCAGCTTGTAACTGCCATGTTTGTGATGGTCGAGCACAGACCCGTGATGCAGTGTTTAATGAAACTTAAAAGGAATGTTCATTAATGAACACATACATAAACTTGGTGAGAAATCCAACCTTCCAATCCTTCAATCTGAAGGACTCAACTAACACTGAAAGGACGACACATTTTTTTCAATCATCCTACTTGAATTCCACACACATAAATAGGTTTAATCATAGCTTAACATTCCTATATACGACTCTTGTTGGCCCTGGTTGCATATTAGAAATCAACATCCACTCATATGGGAAGATTTCTAATTCAAAACATACATGAAGTGATTTCAGTTGAATTTCATCCACTGCAGTAGTGGAGTACAAGTACAAAGATTGGTGGTGGGTTCCATCCTCCAGTGCTTTTTCATTTCCTTCTCATGTGATCATAATATTGCAAGGATGTCCATCAATTTCCATCTTGCACAGCGACTCATCACAAACCTTTTAGAATGACATGTAAGAAAAAATGCCGCAGTTTATCATGCAGACGAAAATTTTCTGAACTAGGATTCAACCAGCCATACTCAACCTAAAAGTGCCAATTAAAATTGACATCCACTGATGCATATCCAGGGATTGATTCCCCACATGCTTCAACGGTGACAATCCACCCATCCTTCCAGACCTCTCTGTTCCTTATCGTCTTAAAATTGATCTCGCACAAATTGTCTGAAAAATCCATGCTTTGGAATATGGCTACAAATTTAATGCAGCGCACGCCCATACTCACCGTTTCCAGTTGAACTATTTGATATGAATCCTAAAATTGATAATGAGAGCTCCTTGTAAATGGGTTCTAAATTTACATCAACTTCTGGTATGTGGTATTGCCATTTAGCCACCAACTGAATCAAATCTGTACAGCGTCACACCCTAGAAAGTAGTCTACATCTCTTCAAATCAGACCATTTTGAACATGGTTCCTTGCTTTTTTTCGAACCTTTGTAAATAACATTGGTTACATAGAGAGCACGATTTGAAGGCTAAAATCTCCAGCAAGGCTAATGTTACCCTAATTTCTAGGAGTGGCATGGAGGTGTAACTTGCACCTTGTAATTGTTATATGACGAGATTGAGATGTTGATTTCACGTATGAATGGAGATTCCTTGCTGCACATAATACATATTCCAACAACGTATTTAACGTTAGAACTTTGGCCCGCAAATTGCTTAATTTTTTTGTAAACTAGGATTACCTCTTTTACATCTAAAGAATATCATCAATTATTTTATTTCTGAAAGCATTGTGTGAGCATCTCAGAGGAGACATGGATGGGGGAATTGTGCCATACAATTTACAATTCCTACCTTGAATACAACCTTAGATTGTTGAACTTGATATCAAATTTGCCCTTATGTACCGCCATCCTCTTGAGCATAAACTTGTGCAAGTCCAGTTGACCTTCCTTCTCCTTCCCATACCTCAAGGCTTTGTGGGGCTTCATCATATCCACCGCAATCACAATGCTATCCCCTCCCTAACCCATGTTGTTTCCCACGATTAATTATACACCTTCAAATGACCACCCAATCCAAATTGCTCTCGGAGCCACCACCTTGAGGTTGTTTCCACTCAAGAGCATTTTCCCAAAATCCTTCTTCACGGTGCAACATTTTGGGCACATCGACAAGGGTGTTGTAGTCATGGTCAAGAATCAACATCTGACGACCACGCAATGGCAATTTGACTCCCACAGCCATGTTCGGACACAAAATGTGCTATTCTTTGTTTGTTGGTGTGCTTTCTGATTGTGTTGTTCATGCCTTGGCCTATGATTACTACCTTTACTTCTGGAAAATGTCATCTCATAATGACAAATGAATCAATGATGGTGTTCCTTCAACCTTCACGAGATACAACCTAAACGTGCCTCGTTTTTCGATTTCAACAATGAGTTGAGATGGTTTCGATCGATGGCACCGACACCAATATACTCAAATTTTGTTACCAAGTTCAGAAAGGGATGAGGTATTGCGAGCACTCTCCAACTGATGCCATTTTACGAAGAATGATAAAGACCACCACAAAAATGCCCACAAGGGCCATTTCTAAATACTCCATTCCTTCACCTCCTTCCTGACCCGGACTTTCTCGGCTCCACCTTTCTCCTCCTCCTTTCTTCCAAAATGCAATGATGTGTCACAAACAACAAACGAAGCTTCAATTACGCTCTTTATGTGCATTAATATATCCTATGTAAATCGTCGCAACGTTGGCACACTGCACCAATTGCTCAAACTCCAGCACATCACCAATGCACTTTGAAAAGCTCTCTGACACCGACAACTGAGTAGGTTACTTCAGATATGACTGGCACATGCAATGAATGCACTGAGAGTCTACACGTCAACTACAAGGTTACAATCCGACCACAACAACAGCTTCTCGTACAAGTGAAGTGGCCGAAGGTGCAAGAGATTGAGGAGATGGCGAAGAGATATGAAGAGGGAGGAAGCACAAGTGCTCGGGAGCCGAAGATTGGAGCCTGGCAGGAGGTTAGGAAAGGGATGGGGCGTGAGTGCCGTTGAAGAGGCGGTGAACCTTCAAAGTGGTTCACACGGCAAAACGTTCATTTGTTCCCTCTTCAGGTTCTCTTGTAATAAGGTACTGAGGCCGTAAAGTGACACTTTAAGAAACTCTTGCTATTGCAGGAAGGTTAAGGAGCTTGGGAAAATTTCAAACACATTCCATAGATTAGCAAATATGTACAAAATCTACCAAAAAAAGAAAAGAAAAGAAAAGAAAAAGAAATCACATGCAACCTACATAAATTCTCAAAGTCAACTTAAGGAAACAACCTTTTACTGTCAATTTGGGGGGGTTTACTGATGTTGGATTGTTAAGTGAGACTCACGACAAAAGCAATCTTAATTGCAGGTGAGGATTTTCTATGAAGTGAAGGTGTTGTCTCCCTTTTGTGGGTCACTTCTCACACCGCCTTGTTGACCGGATATACCTCCGATTAGCCAACGTGATTTGTCAAAGTTGATGCTCTTCTAAAAGAGTTCTTGCGTCCTTCTTACACTGCTCTTATGAATGGTTGAAGTGTTGCTATTCTATACTTAATGCCGCATATGATTAATCACTTTTAGCAATGACTTACTTGATGGCACCGTTGCCCTCACTTGTTGACGGCTTAAGGATTATAAATAGGTGTCATCAAAGGGAAGGTGTTACTTCAAGGCTTCAGTACCTTATGAGCATTTTTAGTTGACATGTTCTTCATGTATGTACATGAAGATACAGTAACTAAGGATTACATGGTTCCAATGAAATGTTCACCACTAGTCAATATGTTAAGGTAGACGGGTCTTAAGTGGCTCGTTTTTCTTAATCTAACCCCTAGATTTGATTGGTATGTGGTTCGGTGAGGTTCAAAAAGCCATTATCATAAATACACATGTTCAAAAGAGATTGGACCGTGTCTTAAAATATTGATGGCTACTCGACACTCAATAGTGAACACCATTGGGAGGACTAATGTATCTAGTTAAGAGATCAACAAACATGCACTTCTGATAATCTTAACTAAATCAAGAAAGGTCCGATTTTCAATCCGTTTTTTTTGCAAATGTTTCGTCGTAGAGTTGCTAATGCAACACGAGTTTTGACGTGTACATATAATCAATAGAAGTTGGAGAACATGAAAGGCGAACTTGAAGCCAAGAACATTACCAGGTTGGCTCTGTCCGCGTGTGGAAAGACATAGCCAATGCTTGTCACAATTACTTGGCAGTGACTGGGGAGGATTTTGGGCATCATCGGTCCAAAACCTAGTGCTTCCAAGTCCAACCAGTTACATGTTGTGCTCTTTCAGTGTTTTTTCCTTTATGAATTTGAAGTATATTCCATAGATTCCCCTAAAATGAGTGGTAATTTTCCTGAAGTCTTGATGAACTTCAACAGGTTATGTCTCAAACTCAACTGGTTCCTCTGTGACTAGCAGTCGGTTCTCCTCGTTTATTGTTACTTGGGTAGCAGCCATGCTAAACTGAATCTTGTAGACACGTCGTCCACACTTGAAGATTTGCGTTAGTTCTTCACAAAGCTCACCTTGACTGATGACCAAAGACATGAGCTCCAGTCTAAGGTCGAAAACTGTCGAAGGGTCACCTCTTTGAAGAATGTTTCAGAGAAAATATATCATTTTGCACAATATGTGGTGACTCTAGTCTAAATCTCTTGCAATATTACATTACAGTTTGTGGTTGTTACAGTGAGTGGAATTGCTAGTATTCATGACCTTCTATTGAACCGATGCTCTTTATTGACTCAAATCATGGGCAACATAACAGTAAGTATTTGGAAATGTTGAACTCTTAGAGTACATTGTCTCAAGTATGTGCACAAACTATAAGCAACCAGATTTTTATTTTTATTTCTAATATATGCTCATAAATCACTTTGTATTGACAAAGTTATTGAGATATGACATGGGGTGATGAAAAGTATTGCCTTATGGATTAGCACATATGAACTTCTGGAGGGTCTAGAAGGTATACCTAGATGAATTATGCTTCTCTTGTGAGGAACCTTAGGGGGGCCTTAGTGTATACTTACTTCTCCCTCATAATTCATAATACCTTATTTATTATTTTTACAAAACTAAGTGGAACAATGCAGTCCCCTCCCAAATGTATTCAAGATTTGCAATCCATATTTGTACACTCACTTGGTACTCACAAGCTACATTGGTAGCCTTTTTCAAAAAAAAAATTCATATCCTTCTAGCACATGGAACCTCTTCATGTTAAGGTTTGACCGGTCTAGTCCTAGTTGACTTAGTGTTTCTTCATGGATTGAACTACAAAAAAATCATTTTTTGGTTGCACATTATTTTATTCACTTTGCTTCCACCCCAAGCAGTAATTATGTGTTCTCTACTCATGCCAATCATCATTCCCCACTTGTATTTACTTCATTGATTTTATTCAAATTTCTGAAACAATGTGAATCTTTGCCTTACAATACATGGTTACTATGGAATACTCACAATTTCAAGCCATTTCTAGCGATTTATTTTTTGAAGAAAAAAAACATTCACAACCTAAACATGCAATCAAATCCAACCAATGACCACATTAGTAATAAGCTAACCTGCATTCTGCAAAACAATCTACAAGACAATCCCTAACGAGAATTTACACATATTTGGATTTATTCATGAATTTTGGACAGTTCCATGTCAATACGACGTACACTAGATTGCAAAGCTGCACAAATATGGTGGTTGACGAACATGGAATACATACATTCAAAATTTTGGTTGTCGGGTTGTTACTTTTGTTGTTGTTGTTTGATGTTTTTGTCCCCACAAAATACACAACCCTTTTAATTTTTGGACAAGTGGTTCATCCAAATATACTTAAATGTCATATCTATTAAACTCCAAATCAAGTGAGAAAGTGAATGAACCGAATGTCGGGGAGTCATTGAAGTTGCAAGTAGGCTCAAACGGCTCCACCCAGCCCAAGCACAAGCGTGCCAATGTGGCAATGGGGCCTCCCAACTAGGCCTACATGGCCTACTTCATGTAGCCTCCAAGCTAGCTACGGACCCTAGCCCCTTCATGTCCAAGACCTATTGGTAACCAAAGTTCTCAATGCTTACATTAAAACACTACACTAAATAAGATATTTAGTGTTTGATACACTAAATACGAATGCATACACTAAATATCAATAACCCTATGGAAGTAAGTAACATTAAATGTAGACTCAAACATGAAACATCAACTATGGTAATATGTGGAAGTTACATGTTTGAATTTAGCGTTAGTAAGGATATGAATAAAAGAATTACAATGATAAAAGGAGAATTCCAGCATATCTTCTAGGATATCTTCTAACACTAGTTGTCAACAAATTGATATTTAGTGTTAAGCATGGTAGGGTGGTAACAACATTAAATGTAATCAAACATTAAATATCCTATTAGTGTACTTGTTGGCAAATGATTTCTCACCAAGCCTTCGAGTATAAAACCCAAGCGGCTCTTGTCTAATAACCCCAATAAATGAAATGTAGCAGAGAGTGAGGATGACCTAGTTAATTTGATCGTCCGATAAAACGTGATTATGTTGAAATGACTAATGCGAATTTTTCATAGAAAGCATGGTGTGAATTGTTAAACAAATAATTGGGAGTGGACAAATAACAATAAGACCCTATAAAAAAATTTATTTGTTGATCATCTTTCACATTTAAACATTGCCTCCAAACATAGACCACATGCACCCACAAATTACGGTGTAGGATGCATAAGTCGTTACATGCTATTAGCTAAGGACAAAGTTGGTGCTTTTGTCTGCTCATTCCTTGTTGATCGTCTTTGCAAAGTTCCTTGAAAAGAAAAAATGTTTTAGATTTTATTCGTACAAGAAAAACTTGTACATCACAATACAAATATGTTATTGTATACAACATCCGGTAGTTTAATTAGGATATGTTGGAGTACAAACCATGTCTTGCCATTTAGGTCATCTGCAACAAGCAAAATGTGTTTCTTGAAATCACTCACCTAAACAAATTCGTTACACCCTAGATTGAAGGCACATGGTAGTGCACCTAACTCAACAAACTACACTAGAATTTGTATTTATTGCCACCGGGTCTATGTATCTCGCTAAATACTAGTCGTAAATTTCTTGTGTAGTGTCACCAACACTAAATGTGAACCTAACATTTTTGTCATTCCTTGTGAAATAATTTGGACATTATAGATTTACAATATAATTGCAAACGTTGTCACTTACTAAGTGACTTTGCATCCAAATTTGAATCATCCATGACTAGATTCCTTTACAAAATTGTTCGGATGTAGAATACACCCAACTAAAAGTGAATGATTTGAAACTAAGTTGGGATGACAAAACTTCAGACCTTTTATAGGCACTAACAACTTGTAGTTTTTGAGGGCCTTGTCGACCCTTGGCCGTTGACCTTGTGAGACATATAAGTGAGTAGGCAGACTATTTGCAATTGCTGAAGTGATCGGGGAGATTTTGGGCATAATTGGTTGAGATCCTAATGTTCGCAAGTCCAACCGGTTATATGTTGACATCCTCCGGTTTTCCTTTATTAAATTAGGGTATATTCTATAAATTCCTCTAAGATGATTGGTAATTTTCCTGCAGTCTTGAACTTCAACCGGTTATTTCTGAAATTCAACCGGTTCATCTGTAACTAACTGCCGGATACGTTCACCCCGATATTGAATTGCTATTTGAGAAATGAGTGCCTAGTTTGCCTAGTCAATGCCTAGGCAAAGTGTCTGTCTAGGCTAGTACAATGAACGGGTAGTGCCGGCAGTTAGTTACGAGCTAGCCGGTTGATTTTGAGAATTTCCGAATGCAATTGGAAAGTTTAGGAAGGGGTTCCGGAAGAAAATGAAGGTTTACGGAAATGGGCCGATTAGAAAAATAAAATGCCGGCATTTTGGCAAGCTGCCCTAGAGTATCCACGGCAAATTGCCGATTGAGAAATTATTTTCACGGCGGGCAGCCGACCAAATATATATATTTTAGGTAAGGTTTTCAATACTATGCATAGTTGGAGACTATGCCTTGTTGGCTTGTGGTTTAGGCCCTTTAGGGTTAGAGTGGCTTGTGGTTTAGGGCTCCCTTTGCTTCCCTAAACCAGCTTTGACTCCGTAGTAGTGGAGGTTCCATTTTCGTTGTCGGTTTCACAAACAAGCACCCTGGACCCTAAATTTGTTAGTTAGAAATAGGTTGGGTAGTAGGAATCTCGATGCAATGCTGCGAATTGCCTTGGAAGGGCCAGATGAAGAGGTAGATGACATAATTTGTGATGCTATCCCACTTTGGAAGAAAGACAGTAAGTACCATTTTTTGTATGCTAATCCTTCTTCTTATTTGAATTCTCCTAATACAGTGAGTATGAGTGATGTGCCTTGTTCGTTTGGGGCAATTGATACTAACGGTAATGGTACGCAAATCTCGTGACTTTCCAATACTAACTAGCCTCCGAATAATACTTGGACCCTTTTGTGGTGCTTGTATTTTTTGAAGGCTAAATCCTTAGCCCTAATATGATAGGGGCTTTGCCAGGTTCAAATCCTGCTAAGGATTCTATTTAGATGACAATAAATGGAGAGTGAATGCCCACATTGAATTAATCCACATTAATTCAAAAAAAATTTGAATAAATGATCATGACACATCCACCACCAAAATATAAAACCGGCCACACTTTAGACCTTCCGGAAATTGCATAAATGAAAAAAAAATTGCCGGCTAATTGCCTAAACACATTAAGAAATGGGGGCTATCAACCGATAAATTTTGCACTCTTTAGGCCACTTCCGGGTAAAATTTGTAAAATCCGAGCCACCTCCAGAAACCTCGGCAATTAGCCGGTTTCTCTACAGAACTCCCCGGACTGTGGGCTAGTAGACAACACATGTTTAGAATATGAATATGAATATTGATTTGTACCTGTACCATGGCCTATTTTTCAAAGTTTGCGGGCACATCCTAATTATATTGATCTTGCGGGCGCCACATCGAGGACAAATTGTGTTCACTTTCAATGAATAAATAAGCAATTGACTAGCAATTTCATTTTCAAAGTGAAAGCACCAGTAAAGCATGTAATTAACTTGGGAATCAAAAATATTACAAAACCCTCATTAGCACTGAGGTTATAATTTTTGTGACTTACCATTGAAAGGGTCTTTGTTACTCTAAAGGGGACCTAAAATTAGTGATTTTCTTTTAATATGGTAAATATCATAATATTTTAGTTATTACCTTCTACTTTCACAAAGTTTTCATACGCATTTAGACTAATTAAGTGTGATTGTCTGTAATTAAGTATAATTAATCCTCAATCATTCAAATTAAGCTCAATTAGATAAGAAAGCATACTTACCAAATTAATTAAGCCTAATTAATTATAAAATGTACTTACAGGAATTAATAATGATTTACTGGAATCAACTCCAGTAAAACTACTTATAATTTACTAGGCTTTATTAATTTGGTACGCTTACTTTCTGATTTAATTGAGCTTAATTATGATTAATCATAATTTATTAGACTTAGTTACATTCAGTCACACTTAATTAGCTTAAATGCATATGAATACTTTGTGAAAGTAGAAGGTATTAACTAGACTAAAATATTTGACATTTTTAATGCTAACTTAATTATTATTTCATATTTTAAATACTGATTTGAGTTCCATATTAGAATGAAAAAGGCCCTTTCAATTGTAAGTCACAAAAATTATAACTTCAATGTTAATGAGGGTTTTGTCATACTTTTGAATTCCGAGTTAATTACATGCTTTGTTGGCGGTTTCATTTTGAAAATGAAATCCTAGTCAATTGCTTATTTAGTCAATGATAGTGAACATATATATTGGATTTTGGACCTTGAAGGTGTAGTGTACTCAATATAAGTGGCCCCCAAGAATGCAAGGCCGATAGTTTTTTTGAAGTCGGGTGAGTGGCCAACAATATTCAATCGGGTCCAGAAAGTCTTGATTCTTTCGACGGGCGGCTACCCTTGCCCGAACCTACCTCCCCCGAAAAGTTTGTGTGTGTGTGTGTGGGGGGGGGGGGGGGGGGGGAATTAACGTCCTCCAAAAATCATTAGATATGAACATCTCTCACTCATGGAATGAAAACACCTAAAACACGGGGGGATCACACCCTCTTACATTTTGTAACCACGTGCGATAATGGGGTATTTAATGGGGGGGGTATTTTTTCCCTCCCTATTTGTAGATATAAAGTTGCTTTGACATATTTTTAAGCACCCTATGTTTATTTGTAATTTTTTGGAGAGACCAATTTTTAGCATCATATTTTTTTTATAAATTGTACATATACCAAATAATGAACAGAATACTATAGTATTGCAAAATCGACTATGTGAGCAACAAACGTTCCATACCATCCATCTTGTCATTTAATCGGTTTCAATCAGTTATACCAATGCTAAAGCATTCAAAGTACCATTCAAAACACAATCAATAACACTTGGAGTTTAGTTAAAAGATTACCAATGAACATGGAGATGACAAAATGTACAAGCTAACATAGACAAGTTGTAAACACGGATAGAACAAAACAAGAAATATAATCAATTGTCATAAGACATGAAAATTTTGCATAATTATCTACTCCAAAACAAAAGATTGCATTCAATTGAAAAAACTAAATACACAAATTGAAAACATTTACTTTAATTGTGTTCACAAACACATTCAACCTTGTACCAAATATTTACAATGTGAAGGGTTAGGATATAACAATGCACCCTCCAATACATGTCAAGGTACATATCAATATCCTCTCTTATGTCATGATAAGACAAAAATTTTGGAGAGGTTTAACACCAATGATGACAAAGAACTAAAACTAATTGTTGGCATGAGGCGGACATACCTCACGAGAGCGGAGCAAGCCAAATTTTTGGCGCTTGTGAAACACCTTGTGTGAATGTTGTGAATGCTATGGAGAAAAGAAGAAAGCTCCAAAAAAAGTGTCTTACCTACCGCCTTTGTGCCACGCTTCACAAATGCAAGACCTCCTACCCAAACGCTTCACCACCTTCACACCACTATGCTTGTCCAAACCCTAAGCAAACCCAAGGGCCGTTGAGAAGTCACAACATTCCTTCCCCCAAAAAATCCATAACGTTTCCCTCCAAACTAACGCGTTTCATTCAAATTTGGACAAAATTACACAATTCTTCATCCAAGTAGTCTAACCCATAATTATTCTATTGATTCTACTACACACATTTGGGGGGATCCAATATCTATAATCCTATTTTTTTTCTACTGATTACTAAAATGGAGGAATTATTCACTGCCTTATTTTACATATAAACATGTAGGGGACATATTTCCAAAGCTATGGTAGATCTAATGAATGTATAAATTTTACCCTCAACGAATTAAATTGACCTTATTTTTTATCTCACGTGGTTTCTAAAATTCCAATAGTCACCTCCCCGTGACCTAGAATAGTATGTAGGTTCCAAGCCACATGTTGAAATCAATTAGAGACCTAACTCAACCTCGTATTTGCAAAAAAATGAATTATTTTATGACAACACAAACTACTCGCTTGTGTGAAATTTTGTATACGCGCACTCCAATGCTCCGAATCGGCTGCATGTTTGGAAGAGGTAGCTAGGTATACTAAGTTATTAGTTAAATAAATTATAAGCCAAGCAATGATCCCACACCCTAGTATATATACCACCTGCCAATTGCACAACAACCATTTGGTCAACATAAAGGGAGCTCGCTCTTCAAGTTAACATTATTATTCCAAATTTAGCTTTCGTGCGGAATGGTGAAGACTCCTGCTTGAAGCTTTCGGGTTTGTAGTCACTTGATAATTTATAAGTGAGAGACATCAAAAACACTGCTTTCATTTCTTTTTGTTTTGTTTTTGTTTTTTTTATAAAAAAATTGCTTGTTCTTTGGATGGAAATGACACATTTTAGGAACAAGTATGTAGAGTTGGAAGTGTCCGTTATAGGCCCTCATACCAATGTAATTTGTTCCGTTTGGCACAAGAACACACATGTTAACTTAAATGTGAAATGTTTGTTTTAGCATGTGTCATATCAATTGTGTATTCTCTCTTGGTTTGATATGAAATTTTCATCAAATTGTTTTAGAGGTAATCTTTGTGGATGTCAAAAGACATTAACTTTGCCAAACAACAAGCAACTATCACTATCTACCAACAAACTCACAGTACAACCTATGTGAGCATTGCACATCTTCAAGTAGCGTATGTATTGCTGGCCCAAATTGGGTTTCGAAACCTTGTAGGGCTTGTGCACTAGTAAGCGAGCCTTACAATGTGGTCAATTTGTTGGATCCTTTGGTGTAAATGCACACTTTGTATGTTGATCACATGTCAAATATAACTACATTCATAATTTCTCCTTCAGTCACATAATTCAAACCTATAAATAACAATAGTATTTATTTTGGAGTAGATTGTACATTGAGCCCCTTACACCTATAAAGGTCAAAGACCAAACATCCATTGCGGATAGTAGCCGTATTTGAAGCTTTAGTGTTTTGGAGGAGAAGCCAAGGATATCAAATATTAATCACATGTATACATACATGTGTTCGATGTATTAAAAAAGGCCAACAACTTTCATGTCCATATACAATTATGGGACCATTAGGAAGGTGTAAGTGGAACAAATTATTTTATAAAAAGTAAAAGGCTTTTCAAAGATGTTTTTAGTTCACGAATGACATGAGACACCCCCAATTAGACCGTAAGTAAGGTCATGTTGGATTTTATCGGCCCGCAACATGTAGGGGTCTTGTTTTAACTTGAACCCTTTCATCCAATGATGAGTGAGTTTACATATACTCCACACCAATCCAAGACTATTCAAATTATGCAACAAATGATGTTTAAAGACATAATTTAATGTTTGAATGATCTACTTTTCCACCTCATAACCATCTACAAAACATGAAACTACATTATATCATGGCTTAGGACATTTTGGTTACCATATTTATATGCACTAGTTGGAAGCCCATCTACTACTTTGCACTTTGCAATTCACATTTTTGAACATTTGTGAGACCATACATGGATGAGTATGAGACAAAGCCTCTAAAAGTAGGACGGTTTTAATCACGTTCTTCATCCACTTGTACATAGCCATGCCCATTTCAGGCCTACAACTACAAGTTTTGATCACCAGTATCAAATGCCCGATCAATTGGCCCAATCGTTTTCCTCGTCTTCGATATGGCTTGCATGCGGCCTAAGTTTATTTTCAGCCCAGGACACACTGCTTCTAGCTTCACAATCTCATCCGTACTCAAAGATTTTTTCCCACAACGTGGAATCCGGCAGTATCTCAATCGTCTACACTGACTCAAATCGGGCACTTCTTGCAATTCGGGGCAAAATACTATTTCAAGCCGTTCCAACGCAGTCATGGGCATAGTGCTGATCAACCTCTCCAACCTCCGACACCTAGTAATTCTCAACTCTTTCAATTCCGGGAACAAACTCAGATCTGGTAGCTCTCTGCATCCCACATTATCAAGTCCCAAAGTGTGTAGCGCCATTCCAGTTCCAATTCGAGGGTGGTCGACCCAAAGAGTGTCCGAGGACTTTGATATGCTCACCCCTGCCCAGACCACAATATTTGGGCACCGGTACACATTCAATTTTTCTAGTCTTGTCAACTTGTGCATATCAGGTAATGTCTCCAAGCTATCGCACTCGGATATTGATAAACTTTGTAAGGAAATCAAGTTGCCCAAACATGACACATCCTTAAAGCAGCAGTCCCATATGACTACCCTTTGTAATCTTGCTAGATTCAAGAGGTTGGGCATCATTTCAATGCCCTCCCCCGACCACCATATCTCTAGATGTTCCAAACTCACCGCATCGCTAAAAGCTGGTGGTCCCCTCCAATTCCACACATGGAGGGTGACTAATTTGTTCAACTTGTGAGGATTAAAGCCACCTTGTAGTGCTTCATGCTCAATTCTTAATGCTTGCAAAGCTATCAGTTCACATAAGCCTGGAACTCCTTTACGTGAAGAGGAGGAACTCAAATGCAATGTTTGTAAGTTTGTGAGCTTGTGCATGTCCGGCAACGCAACAAGGCTATGGCAAGATGAGGCTTTGAACTCCTCCAAGGCCACTAAGTTGCCTAACCCCGGCACTGCTACGATTGACTCACAGTTGTCAATGTTCAACTTCCGTAAACGTGTGAGTTGTTGTAGGTTGGGCAACTCTTTAAGCTTCGAACACAAAACAAAAGAAAGTTCCTCCAAGGCCACTAAGTTGCCTAACCCCAACACCGCTACAATTGAATAACAGTTGTTAATGTTCAACTTCCGTAAACGAGTGAGTTGTTGTAGGTCGGGCAACTCTTCAAGCTTCCGACACCAGTCAAAAGAAAGTTCCTCCAAGGCCACTAAGTTGCCTAACCCCGGCACCGCTACGATTGACTTACATCTGTCAATGTTCAACTTCCGTAAATGTGTGAGTTGTTGTAGGTTGGGGAACTCTTTAAGGTTCGAACACATGTCAAAAGAAAGTTCCTCCAAGGCAAATAAGTCACCCACACCATGGCAAGACCGTAATGAAACACAGTTAAAAATGTTCAAGTATCGCAAGTTGTAATGCTTTGCAGTAACGCCTGATATGGCCTTTTCATTGAAAAAACTTTCAAAGCCATTTTTACATTTAACGCCCGACCGATTCAAAAATGCCAATTGATTCTTTTTGGGTAATTCTGGAATATACGGTGTGACAAGGCTCTCAACCGTAAAATCGATTCCGGAATAACGGAGGCAACACAAATTTTGTGGTATTGAAATCAAGTTGATGGTGCCATCACATATCAATATTCGTAATTCCTTCATGTCGGAAAGGGCAAGGTTCATGTGTGGTTTTGAATGCGTCGTGATAACCAAAGTTTGAAGAGAATGAGGCAATGCCTGCACACAACCATCCATGTCACATGTATTTTAGTTTGATTTTAAATAGTTATTCTATTTAGCACCAAGCTTAGATAAACACAAATCACTATCAACATGTATAATTTAGCTCTAATATACTATTACCATCAATTTCCTTGCATTGGAAGTTCAACTTCATTTCTAAGATCCAGATAGATCCCCCTTGCACAACACAAATGGATCCACGTCTAGGCCAAGGTTTTAGTCTTGATAAGGGCCTTTATTGTTTTTTGGCTTTCACCAAAAGGGACTACCTTTGACAAGATGCAATAACACTTGTCCAATAGCCATGCTGTATAAAGCCGTTTATGGTTCACATATGAGCTTCTGGCTGTGATCAAAGATCGCAACATGTGGACTCTTAATTGAAACCTAAATGACGTACAGGGGTCACTATGATATTAAACCCCTTATATACGACAAGTTTATAAAGAAAAATAAATGTATACGTACTATTGGCATGCTAGAAAATGGACTCGTGTATTCATACTAAGCTTTTGAATTTAATGTGATAAATGCCTCCACTACATATACAATATAACAAATCATTAACGTAATAGGACTTTATTACATATAAAATCCACTTTCGATTTCCAATGAGAAAGTCACTCAACATTTTTTCATGCATAGCATGTAACTCAACACAATAATTTACCCACAATCCAAAGAGCAAAATTCAAGGGAGCCCATGAGCTCTCCAAGAGCCTTCAATTTGTAAACCCTAGAACCCAAATGCCAATCTTAACAAGAATGAACATGGTAATTATTGAGGACAATTACCATATGACAACAATGGATGAGAATGTGAATTGGTGAAACTAACCAATCTATTGTTAATTTTGTTCTTTAAACCATAGGGCCCCCTCTTGTACATCCACCTTTACTTCACATTTATTGATATTAGCTTTTTCAAATGTACACACCAAAGATAAATAATAACTCTCCCATGATATGTATACCATGTACGATAATGCCTCAAATAATAACTCTTCTTACACTCACGTTAGTTTGTACATGGTACAAAGAGTCCACCCCCTAGGTCAAAGATGAAGCATCCATCAATTATGTTGGATTCACACCAACCTTTGCTTGGCGTCCTCTTTGGTTTTTCTAGCTTACAAGAGGTGATGAAGACTTTGAAGTGTTTGTCAAGTTAAATAGATTTCAATGGCTTACAACCAATGATGTTAGATAGTTTGACAATCAAGCTCATATATTTAGTTGTTCAAATATTGATTTGTCAATAATCCATGGCTCACATATTTAGTTGTTCAAATATTGAGTTGTCAATAATTTATGGCTCACATGTAAATCAAAAGCCTGATGCATTGGAAATGTGTACCTTCCTCTCCTCCAATAATGATATGGACTTAGGCATCCATAAGCGGCGTGTATTATCCCCCGCTTCAACTCTTTCAATTTCGCGTCCCATGTCCCTTAAGTGGTCATGCATTGTAAAGCGGCCTCTTTCATCCACTGAAATGAGTGCCTTCTTTTTAAGATTCCGGAGGCTCAAGCTAGGCTCCCAGTTTTGTGATCTCCAAACGCATATACCCATATCTTCAAACTTTCCAAGTAAAGCACATGCAATATCCAAAAACATTTTTTTCTCTTTTTCTGTGAGAGAATCATAGCTGATTCGAAGACAATCCAAGATATTCGTATCATCCAAAATCCCACCGGAATTCAACTTGCTCTTCACATCCTTCCACACATCCAAATCCACCTCACCCCTCAAGAGAGCTCCGTAAATTTTCAACACCAATGGAACTCCACAACATAGCCGACTGATCTCTATCGCCAATGCTTCATATTTTGGTCTCATTTCACAATCCCTTCCAAAGGCAAAAGATGTAAACACTCGTTTCGAAACTTCCATATTCAACATTTTGACCTCATGAACATAAACCTCTTGCTCGATGGGTTCAAATATGTTCGAAGCTTCAAGCACACGCTTGTCGCGTGATGTCACAATGCATACGCTACCTTCTTTTAGCATCTTGCGTGTCATAATGGAATTCAACATCTGAACATTAGAAACATCATCCAAGACCACAAGAATTTTTTTCTTGCTTAACCTATCCTCAAGAATAGGTTTCAACTCCGATTTGTTGTCATTATCGATCGCACTTGAACAAAGATCCTTCAACAACCTCTTTTGAATCTCCATCACTCCATGACTTGGCATTAGCTTGTCTGTTACATCCTCAACATAACAACTTGCTTCGAACCTTTTGCACAATTGGTTATATAAGTCTTTTGCCAAAGTCGACTTTCCAATTCCACCCATTCCCCACAAACCCAATGCAGAAACTTTCTTCTCGAAGACTTGACATTGAATTAGCTTGTCAGCAACTTCTTTAACACCAGCCACATGTTCACCCACATCCAAAGGCAATGACTTGTTCGCCAATTCCAATACTCTTTGGACAACCTTCGCCACCAAATCCACTACGAAGCTTTCACAAACAAGAAAATCTCATAAAATTTAGTTTGGGATAACAATAATGTAGAGTTAACATCTAAAACATTTAATAACACAATACACACACATCCAATAAAATTCTCACTCTAGTGTCAAGAATGATGTAGTGTTACCATCTAGACCATTTCACAACACGATATATTATGGAGATAAAGTACCTTGTCGAATTATCGGAGTGCTCCCAACCCATAAGTCTAGAAGCTACTTCCAAATCTGCTTTCCATTGTTGAATAAGATTTAAATCGAATTTCTTTTCCAACTTCTCGAATCCATCTTTAAAGTGACCTCTTTCTAGATTACGCAAATCTCGAGGTGTCACATTGTAGAATACTGGAAGAATCTTCTTGCGTGGATAAGCGTCCAACATGAGATGTAGTTCCTTCAAACACCACTCGGACTCTGCATATCTCTCAGAAAAGACCACCACAGCTATCGGAGCATTCTTGATTCCATCCTCGATAGAATTCCAACACTCGTCACCAATACCAATAGATTTGCGATCTAGGTATGGATGCAACCCATGTCTTTTGAGGTCCTCATACAAATACCCCACAAACCCTGTCTTCGTGTCTGGGCCTCTATGGCTTAAAAAAACATCGTACTTTTCAAATTTATCTGCACATAAACAAGGTGATTGGTTGGTACAAATCTCCACAATGTGTAACTATCTAAACTATAATATTTGTTATCAAAACCTCCTCCATCGACATATGATAAACTAATATACCACACAAGGAAATTTCTAAACAAGTCAAAACGCCTCGGTTCAAACTGGATCTTACTCTCCCTGGTGGCTTCCATCGTCATAGGTGAATGGTGGGAACAACTAGCCTCACTCGCCATAGCTCCGTGAGACTAGGCAAATCCTGCATTGAAATTGATTGCACAAAATGAATATAAAATGATGCAAATGTGCAATTTTTATTATTTTCCCGTCATCATTCAACCTATGGGCAATGTTATACAATCAACATAATTATGTAACCAATGCAATCATGTGAAAGACATGCAAATGATGCTAATGTTTACAAATGTTGTCAACAACCTTGAGTTCCTCATACATTACAATCTTCAACAAAAGTTGAGATCCTAAATGCTAGCTTAACTTTGATGCGGGCGCCTCATTGCATATGCTATGACAAAGATTGCAAACCTTTGTCCATCCAATCCTAATACATGTTTGTTTACGCCTTCAAAATCACTCTTTGTATTGTATACATATTAACCCTATAATGAAAACTTGAAGTTTAGGGATAAATGCCACCTAGACGTTACTTTGTGAGCAAGACGTTACTACTTATCTAGATAGTGAGTGAGACATATGGACGCCTCAGTAGTATTGAAGACTCAGTATATCATTGTACATACCTCGTTTGCTTGACTCGCCTTTCAAACCTTATATATGTTAAGAAACCCTAAGAAACCTAGCAAGAGCCTTCAAACACAACCTCGCAACCATTCTAAGGGCAGAGGGAGAAGGGTTGAGACCACCTTCCAAAACACCACATCAAGGTACTCACAATCTCGGACTTGATACCGACAACACCCTTGACATATGGATTTAACCATTTCTCCACTTCGAGAATTTAGAGAAACATTTCGCTATCTATGTGGAGTCCGACAATTACAGTGAAACACCACATGGAGAAACTCATAACCAACTCCTCCCTGTGATGCTAAAGGACTAGAAACACCCTCCTAACTCTTGACACATGCCCAAAAACTCCCCATTCACAACTAATACACCACTAACGTCGGTCAACCAAGATCATGGTCATTGAATGTTTTGACTCGTTCCTCGACTCTCAAAACAGAATAACACAAATGACCAAGCTATTTTCCTTGTCAAAAATCATGGCTTACGATTGGTGACAAATTTTCTAGTTGCTCATGTCCTCGTGTGTGAGTCATCACTTTCTACTGGAACACTTTAACCGAACGATAGACGTTTGGGATTGTTGGCACTCGTACACACGAGGCTATTTTTTTGAAACGTCCACCGTTCAAGGTGTGCAAGCGGTGTATAAGACGAAACAAAACATGTAAGCACATAGAAAATTTCATGAGTTATGAGAACATACCCGTGGTGATAAAAGAGCGAAGCCAATGCAGAAACCTGGTTCGAAGATGGCCGTCTGGGGCGTGCGGTGCTCGGAGAAGAAGAAAAAGTTCAAGAAGAAGAAGTACCGCTTGGTGGATGTGTTGGAGCAGAAGTCCACTTACCTCCACGTGCATGCAAACACTTCCCACTACCACCAAAGGACATGCTATCCTTAATTTGTCTGCCTTGGAAATATCAAAAATTGTGGTATATTCGTTTCTTAATTTCACTCTGAACTTAGACTATGCCGGCCACCAAGTCGTAAACTTTAATTGCACAAAATCATAGTACGTTTCAAATTTCTGGCAACTCCAAATTTCTGCAATCCCTAGCATCACAATTGACACGTCCACCCTCCCATCAGACCATTTAACCTTATACCACATCATCCAACCATAAACTTATGCAGTCCTCCAAAGCTACATAGGTCGAATAATATGTACAATTGTTGTTCATATTTCCTTGGATCGACAACCTGGATGGCTCTATACATTCCTCCACAGAAACACCTTTTCGATATAATTTCTCAAACTGTTACCGATTGTTCATTGTATTTGCCTTCGAAAAGAGTTGTACATGATCACTAAACAACGAACATAAGCGAAGAGAGTTGAGGCCAAAATGAAACAACCCGACTTCCTTACTAACTTAAACCACTTCCATTAGAAACTAAGTTTGATTTGTGACATATAGTATCCTTCGTTTCCTCAAACAAAAGGATTTCAGGTCATACTTTCCGAAGATGGAAGGTCTTGTATTCAAAACAACCAACTCCGGGCACAAGTCGAGTTGAGGTTAAGGACAACTCAAGTGTATTCCAGCCTGTGAAAACTTCCATTTTGTTTTGTAGGTCACTAAGAATGTCTCCTTCCGTGGTGGACAAAGACAAAGACGACCTTCGAAGTAAGTATGTGATTTGATTCTCAAAAGTCTACAAGTACATGGATTCAAGAGCTACAGAACAACTCACAAAAGGGATCGTCGAAGCTTTTGAGAAATCTCGTCGTCGTATATTACACTCCAGCTGACCAGAATAGAGAAAGTTGTAAGCCAACACGTCCACTACAGTGGTGCTATCCTTTTCTTGTCCGCCTTGACAGAACGTCGCAATAATTGTGGTGCACTAGTCCATAAGGAATGAAGGTCGCCTTAGGCACGAGCTAGCCACACATGACATGACATGACACCTCCACACACATTGCCAAAGCTACTTCCTCACAACTCCTGCGGCCTTCACAAACCTCAAAGCTCCGGACACCACCGACACCCAACCCTCAAACAATTCCACTGCTCCGCACACAGCCTCCCCACGGATCTGAAACAAACTGTGCAGGTGAAGTAAAGTAAGAACTATGGCGTTCCCGTCGACTGGTCGGCTATGGTGCACATCGCTGAAAGGGTTGCTTTGCCTGCGAGGAAGTTGAAGGAGCTTGGGTAGATAAAGTAACGATGATGACATTGGCAGCAAGGGAGCCACAGAGACGGTGAAGTGTGTGCAGAGCTGGGTGTGGAGGAGGCTTCCAGCGAGAGTCTGGGGGTGAACACACCGCGTGGCTTCATCAGCAGCAGTGTCAACACGCTTTCGCCATCTTCCGGGCATCTTCCTGAATATTACACTTATTGAGCTGCAATAAAACAACAGACTACACTAATAAATATCCCCTTCCGGGGATCCTCCCGAGAGCCGGTCACTGGGCCTCTGGCAAGCATCTGCGTTTCGTGGACCTTCAGTCCTATGTTCGGGGAAAACCGACGGCTAGTTCAATATCAGCCGATGGATTTCCCCTCATGGCGAGTCCAAATTTCCAACCATCGGATGGCAATCCGACTGTAATTTCAATCCTCTGGCAATTAGCCGATGGACCAAAAAATGTCCCGGAAATGTAGCCAATTCTTCTTGTGAGTTGCTGGATTTCAGCCGGAAGCATCCAGAGCGCTATTTGTCTGGGGCATTTGATGATGCATTTGAGGAAGTACCCTAAACCTTAAACTTTTTGAATTATGCAACCTTTCCATGACCAAATCCAATTGCTTCTATGAAGAATTGGGGGACCCTTGGCCTTCAAGAGGTGAAGGCATTGCTAGCTAGGTTCAATTCCTGCCAAGGATATTAACTCTTCAAATTTAAAGTTTTGAACATGCCTTTCTTTTCGCTTATTCAAGATTTTGTACTAAGAAATGATTTCTAATAACTTTTCATACATTTTTTAAACAATTAGTGCCGATATGAATTCCATTTAATCGGATATTGGCCAATGAAAATATGAAAATATAGGCAATTGGCCGATTGATTTTACAAAAGACCGGCTCTTGCCGATGTAAATTGGAAAAATTCCGACCCTTCATAGCAACTACCGGCAATTAGCCACTAAGGCTTCAAAGACTTCCCGAACTCTGCTTCAGTCACCGCCGGGCCCATGAAGTTTCTCCAACACTGAAGGAAGTTTCTTACAACTTGCTGACATCGTACTCAGCGCCGAGCAGGGCCTGAGATGCCTGGGACAGTCAGTCTGTCACATTAACTAATTCACACTTTCTCCAACCATGAATCCAAAGTTGCAAAAAATGATAATAATAAGAATAATAAGAATAAGAATATCATTCTTTGAATGACTTGACTTGAGGGCCGCGGAGAGTTCACCGACCTAAATAAGTCATCATAGCTGCGTAGTAGTAGCTGAGTAGTAGTACTAGTAGCAGCAGCAGCAGTAGTGAATAGGAGCTGTGTCAAACGGTAGGAAGCTTACTTTGGAGTCGTTCTAATTCCGACCAGTCTAGTCTAATTAAGATAATTAAGGATGTGGATACTAATTAAGAGGAGCATCTCCACACGTTCCCATGAATATTATACTTATTGAGTTGCTGAAAAACAACATACAACACTAAATATTGTTGTATTTAGTGTCACCTACTACTTAGAATCACGCACTGCTCTAATTATTTACTGTATATCTCATTTTTTGGCTAAGAAAGGTTAAATTGGATGTTTGGATGTTATAGAACATTAACATGTTTACCTGGTAAAAATTTACATTAATAGGGAGAAAAGAATAGCATTGTGTAACTCCAAATAGTAAGTCACACTAAATATCATATCTAGTGTAGCAAGGAAGATATTTTCTTATAAATGAGTGGTGAAATTTGGCAACCAGGGCTAGACACCCACTTCTTTGAGTTGTGGTCACATAAATACAAGAGATTGTGTACTTCTATCCAAAGTCCACTTCTAGAGATAAACACATACAACTCTTGGTTGATTTATAAGTCGTAAATAGACTAGCCCAATCTGAAAATAAATAACCAAATTTCCTTCTTTGACAACCAATTTCACACGTTGATCAAGTCTCTCTCCAAGTAAACCCAATTTGATTTTAACAATGCCAACACTAATGAATATGTTGTCAAGACTACTGCTATTGTCACTCTAATGAGAATGAGAATGAGAAAAACAATAATTGAGATCAAGTAGTTAGATTAGCATATCATGGTGGACAACCCACTCTTGCTTGGATTTGTGACCCAGTTGAATGTTATCCAATCCCCAAAACTAGCTAGTACAAGACTTGTGAATCACACTCAAGCTTGTGCAGAAACTTCGCTACAATTTGTTTAAGGAAGGTTGAATGTTGAAACATGCTCTTATTCAAAACAAAAATAAAATTTATAAAATAACCTAAGTCTTAGATTATCTTATGTTACATATTTAGAAATTAACCTCAAAGACCCCGAATGAATTGAATGGGACTCATTTGAAATGAATCATTGTAGAGTGAGGTCTGGTCCAACACTTTGAGTGCCGTAAACTAATGTCCACAAATTTATATTGAGCATGATCTTGACCAATGAAGTGTGTGCTAATTTTCCCCATAAATAAAAGATGGTTGGCACAATTGTAGGGGATAGTTGAAGTTTGAGGATGGGGACTTGACCACCTCTCTTTTCCATATTCCTTAATTTGATTCTCAATCGAGCAGAAAAAACATGATTTTCATAATCATGTTGGTGTGGCCATGAAATTGTTGTTTTTTACATTGATTTATATTTCATGATGCAATATTCTTACTATTCAAACTTTGCCCAATTCTTTTCATAATTTATGGATTATGAAAAAATGCTTAAGATTAGTTGTTACATTGAATAAAAGCATCTTAAGTGGGAATCGGCCCCTAATGGGTGTAGGCACTAAACCTATAGATGTCCCATTGGCTCACCCCTAGGACCACGTACAAGAGAACAAGCCCAATTTACATCGCATCAATACGACATTTCTTTTCCATTTCTTTTTCAAATGGGATAAATCGAAATCAAAATACATCTCAAATAAATTTTTTATATATATTTGGGTGGGTCCAAAACCATGGTTTTTGCCCCTCAAATGTTCTTTTGAGATGTATGACCAATATCTTACATGAATAAAAGAGAATTACATGAATATCTTACATGAAGATAATCTTCTTTATTTTATTTCTTTATAAGGGAGTCAACTATTCTTTGATCAAATGAAATCCTAGCTTCAATTTCTTATCAATGCAGAGCTTTGTGTAGTGTGCAAAATGAATTGTTATTATGGGACCCATAGTAATGTGAAGAACGGTCTTGAACGTGGACTCAAATGTACTATAAAGGGGCTACTAGATCCTCCAAATGAAAGTTGCTAGATTAACACCCATTCATGTTAGTGCTTGGTGTATGTGTGTTAAACGTCTAAGTTTAAGTTAAAGTTAAGTTTGTGCACCCAACATGATTGTGTATACGAGTCTTCCTCTGCTCATTTCTTTCCAAGAAATTTGTCCCAAGGTCCCAATAACAATGTTGATAACTTGCCTACAAAGTTCAATCCATGTGGTAGTAAGGTAGATGTGCCTAATTCCAACATAGCAATAATTTAGACACATGTATTTCACTGGTACATGGTTAGATGTGGATCTAAGAATGGACACCAAAAAGACATGTGTTTAGTAGAGGTTGGATTACGTGCTCAAAATATGCTAACCATTTTAGTTTCAATAATCAACATGATTGCGGAGACCTATATGACCACTTGATGAGTCCGAGAATCTTCACTTTGAGAATGAATAAGAGATTGATATAAGCTTCAAAATTTATGAGGCAAATGACTACATGCATGATTTAGAATGGCTAATCATCTCCCACTAATTGTGTGTTTCATATACTACGAGAAGTGGGTGCAGAGAATTTTTATTCCAAATTACGCACGTCTACCTTAGTGGGTCCATATCATAGAACCCCATGTTTCATAATTTCCATGCGGTAGGGAATAAGCCGACATGTAGGTTATCCGTTGGCCTTGGACACAAAAGATATACACAATAGTTCTTGCCTACTTTCAAGAGCTTTCAACTTTGCATATACATGTCTTCATCTAAAATATTAATTCATTGCAAATGATTAGTAAAGTGTCCAACACTCGCGGCTTTGTGAGTAACTTACGTGGTCCTATCGTGAGCACTTCCAGTTCCATAATCAATTTTGATTTTTGGGACTAATCGAGAATCGTCTCATCATGTAAGAAATTGCAACGCAAAAAAATGTGACTTCAAGTTTCATAATCAAAGTTGAGATGCAAACATTATATGAGGTCAAAGTGAAGGTTCTCAATTTCTTGGAGTGATCACATAGGCCCTCCCAATTGTTAGGGAGTAGGGATCTCGAGAACATTTATTCTACTTGTTGAAGTAATATGAACTTTGTCAACTCTCAAAGTTGGATGCGAGCTGGATTTACCTCTTGGATAATATTGGACATCCTTGCATGCATGCTAAGGTATGTATGACCATGATATATCATATATCTATATAGATGGTGTTGATGTTGGGCATGTCTACCTTAACATAATTTATTTGACCCTTAAATAGCACAAGAGCTCAAATTTAAAGTCTAGAAGACCCATTTGAAATGAGTTAACCACAAACTTATAGGTGGTGATTTTTACTAGAGTCTCTATATTGCCAATGGATAAGTTTACATTGTCGCTAGGGAACAATTCCTCATTTTAAATCTCATGTAGTCAATCAATGATCACATCAATCATACTTTGCAAAAGATTGGATCAACTTATAATAGAGTTACCGTAAAGTATGAGGATCCATTGGGGTTGACATCCCCTGATGGTCCCTTGTGTCAATGTAATCATAAAGTTTTGAAGGGCTTCTTTGAGTTTTAGGGGCTAACATGTTTCGTCTTTATGTAACCAAAGAATTATTTTATTTTATTTTCCACATATATGCACATGCTTATCTAATCACTCCTTGCTCCTCTCACAACTTGTGTACACCCCAAATAGAATCAAACTCAAGAAAGGAACTCAAATGTTTCTCAAAAGAGGAGTTTGCTTCTTTCTTTAAATTATTTTGAAATAATCTCACTAAAACAAGTCTTGGAAGTGGATAATAATGGAGATTCCTTCAAAATTGAGGTCCTTGGATCCCCACTTTCGGTGACTTCATGGTTGACTTTGATGACTAGGTACCAATGCACTAAGAAAAACGCTCACAAAGCTTTTGAAGGAGGCCTTTGAATCTCCTATCAAGGTTGAAGTCCTTGTATGCACTTCAAATTGAAGGGCACAAAAATAAATGCACTTCACATGAACTTTAACTTTTTCAAGAGCCCTTCACATTTTAAAATTTAAAATTTTGTTGATTTTGTTGTAACCATGTTTTCTAAGCTTTGAAAGCAATGTGTTATTCAAAATTGACATAATTTGGTCACATAAATATAGGAGATTGTGCACTTCTACTCAAAGTCCACTTCTAGAGATAAACACATACAATTTTGGTTTTTTTGTAAGTCACAAAATAGTAGTCCAATCCAAAAATAAATAAAGAAATTTCCTTCTTTGACAACCAATTTCACATGTTGGTCAAGTCTCTCTCCAAGTGTACCCAATTGGATTTTAACATTGCCAACACTAATGAATATGTTGTCAATACCACTCCCACTCCCACTCAAATGAGATGAGAAAAACAACAATTGAGATCAAGTAGTTAGATAAGCATATCATGGTGGACATCCCACTCCTGCTTGGATTTGTGACCCACTTGAATCTTATCCAATCCCCAAAACTAGCTAGTACAAAACTTGTGAATCACACTCAACCTTGTGGAGAAACTTCGCCGCAATTTGTTTAAGGAAGGTTGAATGCTGAAACATGTTCTAATTTAATTTAAAATAAAATTTGAAAAAATAACCTAAGTCTTAGATCATCTCATGTTACATATTTAGAAATTAATTTCAAAGACCCCAAATTAATTGAATGGAACTTATTTGAAATGCATTATTGTAGAGTGATGTGTGGTTCAACACTTTGAGCGCCCAAACTAATTTCCACTAATTTACATTGAGCATTATCTTGACCAATGAAGTGTGTGCTAATTTTCCCCATAAACGAAAGATGGTTGACACAATTGTACAGGATGGTTGAAGTTTGAGGATGGGGACTTGAAAGCCTCTCTTTTCCAAAACCCTTAATTTGACTCTCAATCGAGCAAAAAAAAAATTGATTGTCATATTCATGTTGGTGGGGACATGAAATTGTTGTGTTTTACATTGAATTATTGTCATGATGCAATATGCTTAATATTCAAAGTTTTCCCCATTTTTTTCATAATTTATAGATTTATTGTCATTTTTCTAGCATCTCAAGATAAAAGTTCAATCAATCTAGCCATGCAACATTCAAAGTGGGTAAGTGCAGGGGCACACCGCATTCCAACTGCCATGTTGGACAACAAGGCAAATCTACTATCTCACATTTTGGCCCCACGGGTAGGTCAGTCTAAGGCATTTTTGTGCACCACGTGCGGCTGGGGTTTTTTTGTTTTGGGGCTATTTACCTTCAAGGGTTGAATTAAAGCCTCCCTATAATTACTTAAATTTCAAAAATGGCCCATTTGTTTGCACCCTTCCATTACTTATATTGTCCAAGTCACTGCAATTTTTTGTACTCTATATTCCTTTTAAGTAATAAAAGCTAATCTACTTCCTAACGCATTGACGAGTGTTAAGGGAAACCATGGAAACAAAGAAGGGTGCAAACAGTAATATCATTGCAAACAAAGTTATGAAGAAAACACATAGGAGACCATAGCAAACATACTAAACATACCTTCTAGGATCCTTATCTTCAGCCCCTATATTAATTTTACAAAAAAATAATGGCCCACATTTTATGTCCATCTAACTTACTTATAATGGGATTGTCTACATTTAATGGCCCCTTCATTATTTGGAATTCCTTTATAATTTTTATTTCAAATGATTTTAATCCTCTCTATATTATGCCGCACATCGTTTTTAAAATGCACTAAGTGACCTACCCGTGTTTGGCCCCCCCTATGGGCTCGGCCAAAAGGGTGCTTCAAGCTACTAGCAGAAGCTTTATTGTTGTCATTGAATTGTATTTTTCTTTACCGGAACGGCCGGTACATGGACGTGTGCCCTTATTACAAAATGACTAAGTATTAACCTATAGAGAGCATGTCCTAGAAACATATTCCATGCCTCTTTCGAGGAATTTACAAATAAGTTTAATGTTTGAATTCTTTCTATCTTTAAGATGGCCAATATGTTCAAAGTTCCTTGTAAATGGTCATCCCACACTAGTAGTTGCTTAGGATACACTTGTCTTATGCAAAAACCTTTATTTGAGTGGTAGATGCCAAAGGCTTGTAGTTAAGAACAAATGCCAAAAACACATGTTACAATGAGATCGGACTAGGTTCATGCTCAAAATAAGGACACCATTCTACGTTCACCATACAATTGGGAGGGCCTATGCAATCGCTTGAAGAACGAGAAAAAATAAAAATAATACTTTGACATGTTACAACTTTTACATCTCAAGTTTGATTTTCACACTTGAAAGAACAATATTCATGATTCACAATTGCTAACTAGATGAGACGATTCACGATCCCATCCAACGGCCTGAAGTGTATGTGGAGTTGGCTAAGAGCAACTACATATGGTCCTCAAACAAATGCTTGAGATTAGTCGTTACATTGAACAGAAGCATCTTCAAGTGAGATTCGACTCCCAATGGATGTAGGCACTAAGCCTATAAGTGTCCCATTGGCTCACCCCTAGGACCATGTATAGGAGAACAAGTTCAATTCACATCACATCAAAATGACATATCTTTTTCATTTCTTTTTTAAATGGGATAAATAAAAATCAAAATACATCTCTATTTTTATTTTATTTTTGGTTATACATTTGGGTGGGTCCAAGACCATGGTTTTTTCCCCTCATTTTTTCTGAGATATATGATCAATATCTTACATGAAATAAAAGAGTCGTCTTACATCAAATCTAAGATAAAGTAAACCTTTAATCCACGGCAATTCCATGGAAAAACAATTATTGTGGCTCACATTGATTTTGAACTAAAAATTTGGTATGTGTTAGAAATTAACATGGCGCACACTAATAGGGCTATTTAGTATACCATTGTAGATAACAAACCCCTCTACAAATCTTAGGGGCAAGTTTATTTGTCATGTGCATTAGTAAAACCTAGTGTACGAAGTTTGTGGTCTACGACATTATGTCAACAAGATTATCCTCTCATCAATAATAATAATGATAATGATAATGATAATAATGATAATAATAATATTTTTTTTTTCACCTTCAATCTTTTCTATGTATAACCTTTGATCGTAACAATGCATGAAATCCTTGTAGACATTAGGAGTAGAAGACCCATGGAACATAAACCATCATGAGCTCAGGTCATGCTAAAAATTGCATTGTGCACCCAACTTGTTTCAATAGATTTGAGTTTATCAATATGTGTATCATTGTAAGGAGCTTTGTACTTCAACTTATTCTAGACTATAATCATTCAAACTTCCAAAATGACATACAGTGTGGCTATAAGAGTGAAAAATGTAATACTAATTTGTGAAACTCTTGTCTTTTGCACATTTGTTCAAACGCACTCAAATCCCACAAGAACATCATAAGGTACGTGGGTGTTATACTCTACCTTCTATTGATCATGGTTATGTCTTCAAATTTGTGTTGCATTAACAAATATGTGATAGATCCTCAACAAAATTAGTCTGAATATTGGACCTCTCCTTGTTAGTTACGGTCATCAAAAGTGCATGTTTGGTGATTCCTAAACTAGATTCATAGTTCCTCCAAATTGTGTTCATTGTTGAGTGTGGAGTAGCTAATAAAATTAGAAGACGTAGTAATAAAATTATTGAGTGAGGAGTAGTTAATTAAATATATATGTCTCTATGGTATTTGTTCTTTGATCCTCACCTAACCATTCACCAATCAAATATATGTGTATGATTAAGAAAACTAACTAAGTAACACCCGCATACCATAGCTTAGCAAGAACAAGGCAAGCTAAGGTGCGGGTGTCACTTGATTACTTTTCATAATTGGGGGGGGGGGGGGGGAGGTGTACTTCACTTTAATAATTAATAAGATACTCATATGAGCTCCAAAAATTATGAAGAAAGTGATCATTTCCTTGATTTGGATTTGCTAACCATCGCGTACTAATTGTGTGTTTCGTATTCCAAGAGAAGTGGGCTAGTTGGAAAAGTAACCAATTAAGGTACATCTACCTTATGTGATCAAGAACACACATCATGGTGACAAGTTACAGTTTTCATGGGACCCTAAGTACAGTCTAACCTCGTTAATACGACACTCATTTATACAACACCCTTGATATTATGACACATTTTTGCGAGACTAAACTTTTTAGTTCTAAACTCCCTCTTTTATACTACTATGACACTCAATAATGCCACATTTGGAATCTCCATTTTTGTCATATTAAAGAGGTAGTTAATGCTAAAATTCCTTACATCTATGTTGTGTACATCTGAAATACATTCATTTTCACTTGGGAAGTACTTGGGAACTTTACTTATCATTAAGAACTTAATGATAATTAGGGTTACTAGTGTAGAATGGACATGGTTAGGGTTAGAGTGGCCTCCTGCCTAGTATGTTGCCGTCAATTGATTACTGATGAGTTGGTGGATGTTGATTTGGGAACCAATTATGCACTAGACTTTGATCTTAATATTGATCTACCTACAATAGATGTGGATGATGTTGCTCCACCTATAGTAAAGCGTAGTGATGCTAAACGTCATCCATCATTGTTGTCTAGTTTCTTATTGGAGAACTCTTTATACTTTTTTGTTAATGAAATTATTAGTTTTCAAAAGTTAGTAGGCAATTCAAAAAGTATGACAGATGCTAACTTGGGTAGGCAACACTAGAGATATTTGGACTCCTATTTCAAGAGTTCTTGAAAAAAGTTACATTATTCTGGAGTTATAAGTTATTATTTCATACCATCTATACTGCTTAAATTGGTTGTATATATATATATAGATATAAATCAAGCTCATATTACTTATGTTTTTGTATTCCCTCAATAATACGACAACTTTACGCCATTTGTCATATTAATGAGGAGATGACACCTCGATAATACGACTTTTGTGTTTCCCAATGTCCCATACTAAAGAGGGACAACAATAGTAGGAAGTCCGAAAGAAACACATATTTTAAAACTAACGATAATGCAAAGCAACGAGAGAAAATCATTGGATATGAACATCTCTCACTCACTGAATGAAAACACCCTAAAATAGTATGTAGGTTCCAAGCCACTTTTGGAAAATAATTACAGCCTTCGCTCCATTGAACAGGGACAATTGACAGCTAGTTACACATGAACTGGTTGAAGTTGGAGACTTCCGGAGAATTACCCTTCATTTTAGAGGAATCTATGGAAGAACATACTTCAAATGAATGAAAGCAAAACCGGAAAATGTCAACATGTAACCAACTGGATTTAGAATCACTAGGATCTTGACCAACTATGCCCGAAAACAAAATTTGTTTCAAAGTCCAGGGAATCAAAAGGGGTATGGGACTAAAAACTACATCAAGATGGTGTCAAACTGGCTAATTCCCCATAGTGGAGGAGTGTGATAGCCTTCATGAGATAGAGGCTAATATCGACTTAATCGTCCATATGAAAGAAGGACTTGAGCATAGTGAACGTTCTCACCCCCAAATTAACAAACCAAATAGACCAAAACATTTCAATGTGGAAAGACGTCACGGCTGTGGAAGAAGAGAAGCCGAGTCCTCGTCCCCAACGCCCAAAACCTGGAGTGGTTGGGTTTCTTCCCCCAATGGTAGCTTAATTAGTTCGGATGCTGGCACATGTGTCTCGTGTTATGACTCCACATTCGCCTGGCTTGTCCTCTTCTTGAGGAATACAGACACTTTCTCAGCACACGTGTCCCCAAGTCACTTGAGCTCCATCCGTGCAATCTTCACCGTTGATAGCATGGAATTTGTGACTTATCTCTTCACACGGTGTCCCAAGTCCGAAGTCCCGAGTATGACATGGATGCCTGCATGGCATCATTTCTTGGAGGTGAAGCTTGGGAGATGTGTTGAGTGTTGGGTCGACCAAAAAGCTACACCCAACTCTCTTGCAAATATTTTTGCCTACAATAATCAAAATCCCACTCTAATGATAATTATGAAGCTCAACAAATGGGACTTGGTCTCCATGTTGGGACTTTCTAACATGCGTGGGTTTGGGACTTGGGATTTGGGATTTGGGACCCATGTGAACCACCTCTTAATGTAAGGAGGGAGGGGAGGTCTCGGAGCTCGGTGGAGCCCATCTCCACAAAGGAAATCTAGAAGCACTTACATTGGAGAGGCAAGTACCGAAAATTAGGACACAATATCTCTACTTAGTTATGACAATCATGATTTAAAGGACAAAATAATTCCTTCCTATTCCTTCGTTGTGATTGGTTGCTAGGGTGTCGGACTCGAGATACCTGGTGCATAACATTATTCATCGTAAAACTCTCGTTCCATGGGCCCTCAAAATATAACAACGAGATTCTCAAAACGACACCCATGGAGACTCCGACACAAACAAAACTCCCAACATCTCATTGTCATATTTTGAGCGCCCACGGAACGAGAGTTTTATGATGTGAGGGTATTTAAAGCCAAGTTAGTGTGTAGTAAGCTCACTAGGTGTCGGTTCCTTGAAGACACGTGATGATTGTTTATAGATAAACTTAGAGGTGGAGAATCATTACTCTCTATGAATGGGTCTATTGGAAGTCTAACATGAGGTGTCATTGGACCCATCATAGACCAACCTAACATAACGCTTTAAAAACTCGAAAGTAATTCATATAATGTCTCAAAATATATGAAATAAATCCGGAGACTCAATCCATTTTTTTATATTTACGGTAAATGTTTCTTGAAGAAACATAGAAGCATGTAAATGATAAAATTGCTCAAGATGTACACTAACTATTGTATTGAATGTCATTTGGTATTTTATGTCACTATGGTACCTTTCTTAATGACATTTTCTATGAATAAGTTCACAAGTATTGTCATGGAAGATTGCAATGTCTGCAAGATCTATGTCAATTCTTGAAACAAAGTTTGGTATTCTTGCATCCTAATAATTATGTCATGGAATCCCTGAGTGTGGACTCCTCATTGGAGGCCTAAATGATGTGCATGGGTCACTATGACATTAAACTTCCAACATACGACAAGTTTATTATGAAAAAAAAATGTATATGTATTGAAAGTACGCTAGAAAATAGACTCATGTATTTATACTAAGCTTTTGAATTTAATGTGACAAATGCCTTCCCCACATATACAAAACCAAAATCTTGAATTAAATAGGCCTTTATTACTTACACAACCCATTTTCACTTTCCAATGAGAAAGTTGTTAAACATTTTTTCTCCATAGCATTTAACTCAATAATTGCATCAAACAAACAAAGGCGAGAGCACAATAACTTAGCCACAATTCAAGAGGATAACTCAAGAGAGCACATGAGCGATCCAAGAGCCTCCAATTTGTAAAACCTAGAATCCAAATGCATACCTTAACAAGAATCGACAAGATAGTCATTGAGGACATTGCCATATGACAATAACATATGAAGACATGAATTGGATGAAACTGACACAACTATTGTCAATTCTCTCTCTAAACCTTAAAGCCCGCTTTTGTACATTCACCTTGACTTCAAAATTCTTAATAGCCTTTCTAAATGTACACAAGAAAAACAATACATCTCCCTTACAGATACTACGTACATTAATGCCGTAAGTAATACCCTTCTTACACTCACGTCAGTTCAAACGTTGTTTGAAGAGTCCACCACCCTCCATGGGAATGTAATATTGTCATGGGTGATTATGTTTTGGATGAAAATCATCTATTAAGTGGCAGTAATTGCAAATCAATGATGCCCTAAATTTTATATGAGAAGTGACAAATAACATTAGGTTTACATTGAGTGTCGTGAAACTACATGGGCGATTTACATTTTATATTGAGCAAGACAAATAAAACAGGTGACACTAAATACAGTGTTTAGGGTAGTTCTCTATAATATGGCAGCATACCTTACTATGCTCAATAACATAGTGTTGCACATCTTTGGTCTCTCTTTCAAAAATCAACCTCACATGTGTGAGCACAAAAAGCTTTCAAGGCAACCAACATTTGGGTAAGGTTTTATGGTAGAACGTCATGACTCATCATACACAAGGATGAGAAACTAGTCAAATTGTGGCCATTCGCAAGCCAAGATTCGTGATGAAGAGGGAACTTGGTCTTAGATATTATTATGTTTTGAGAGTCGTCCAACGTCGCGGTGGTTGGATGTCCTTGTTTGTCCAACATTGAAGTGCACAAGGTGGCTCCTCAACTTGCGGAAGGGTCCTTAACGTTCAGAAACACCAACCAATTGTTGTGTGCAAGTGGGATGTAAACTAGGTGCACATGTTTAGGATTGTGCCCCACTTTGGAGACCTAAAATTGAGGACACAATAGACACAAAGGATTCTATGTTACATGGTCTGCCAGTAAATAAAAATCCAAGTGGAGAACATAGTATAACCTATGTGTACAAACGGCAAGTATATTGTCGCAACCCTTGCTAGCTACCCTTAACTATCTTGGCCATTTTTTAATTCTAGCAAGGGTTGCGAGCGCTAACCCTTCGCATTCCACCATGCGAATGGTTAGCTCCCCATGCCGCATAGCTTTGAATTCGTAGGTGGGGAACCAACCCTCCTACTTGTCGCACACCTTTCCATGAGGAGTTGCCGAAACACCATGGCCACAAGGGGGACCCTGGAGTGACATGCTAAACGTGGAATGCATGTTGGAGATCTTTTGAGGGGTTCGCGAGATGGAGTAGGCCGGTGCCATCCTGCCTTGGATGTAGTGCAAATATTATCAAGAGAGTCGACACGGGCCTGTCTACAACATGGACCATGAAGTTGTCCGCTATCAGGGCGTTTTTCCATGGTCACACTTCCATGGTCTGGTTTTTGAAGAAATGTATTTTTGAAGCTTTTGGGCCCTTGAGTAGGTGTAAATCGAACGTGGACCAAGAGAAGTGACCCTGCACCGGAACATGGATGTGCTAATTTTTTTTTTCAATATGTGTTCAAAAGGACAATTTTAGGAATTCTCTTCATGTTTGACCTTCTTCCCTTCTTCCCTTCTTTCCTTGTAACTATGAAAATGTTTGGCAAAACATACAAAAATAAAAACATAAACAATGAAAGTTTATCACAACTGCATTTCTTTATCATGGTCCCCTGACATTTACAACGAGAAAACCTCTTTTGCCTCTCTCAATGCAAAACCCCTTGGATCATGACAGTGGTAATCGGCCTCTTGGGGATCTCAAGTTCCATGATCACTCTTGCATTTTTTTTCTTGATGTAAATTAAAGTGGCCCTACAAACGAGTTCAACAACCAATCACATATATATTTAAAAGGAGCAAGAAACGACTTCATGGTCCGTGAGTTAAACAGCTTAAGCCTTGTATCAAATATTAAACTGACAGGAACAGACACCGCACTTAGTCCTAGCCAAAAGGGCAAGGAAGGTAAGAATGCGTCCAAATATGAATGCAGCCCTCGATGCTTATTTTTCATAAATTATAATACTTTCTTGCCTGCCCTTGCGTATACATATATGGGCACTTCTCGTCCATGTAATTGCATCCTTGTGTTTGCTCTTGTTGAGGAAAGGGACGCATGTTCGCTCTCAGGGAAACGATCCCCTCATCAGAGATGCAAATTAGGTTGAAAGGGAGCCCGCACACATTCAAAAGTTCCGGTTTCAAAACACTTTCAAGCCTTGCAAAACCGCCGTGACTCTTGAATCCGAGTTGAAAATAGACGTTTGTAGAGACCAACTTTGAAACCAAGCTCCTTGAAGTTCGGCACATGTCAAAGCCGAAATTCTCTTACTTTGGCTTACCAAAATCTGTCCCGAAACTAGCGTCATTGTATGTGTGTGGCCTCTGCATGAGCTTGTGAGGTCCAAGCCTAGGGCGAACCTTCTAGAAATTATGGGGCGCTCTTGCAGGTACCCGCAAGGGGGCTTGAAAATAGTTCTTAACCGGCAATTGATGCGTCTTGGTTTCACCTCATTAACTAACTGTGTCATTGCCCCAAGCACAAAGATGAAGTAGCAGCTGAACTCCACTTCAATTGCGATGAGAAAGAGAACAATGAACGGGGAGAACCAAAAGCTAGTTACAGATAATCTGGTTGAGTTTGAGGAATAACCAGTCGAAGTTCAAGACTTCCAGAAAATCACCCATCATTTGTAGAAATCAATGGAATATTCCCCAATTTAGTAAAGAAAAGCCGAAAGATTACAACATGTAACTCGTTGGACTTCGAAACACTAGGATTTTGACTGATTAGGCCCCAAAAATCTCCCCGCACACTGAAGGAGAGGACACCTTGATACGGCGGTGAGGCAATTCCATAATGTTTTGGCAAGGCTCCTGGGCTCCACCATTTACAATCTCATGAAGAGCTTCTTCAGGACACTATCATTGTTGGAAGGCGAAAATTGGTTGGAGGAAGACTGCATGTAAGTTAGTAGCTGGAGGCCCAGTCTTACGATTGGCAACACAGTATCATGTGACGTGGGAATCCAAGGCAAAGTTCTCGCCCATAATTGTACAGATCGAAGCCGAAATAATCAGTGCACATCAATGCAGAGAACTTAAGGAGGAAATCAATCCCGCAAACACACTCTGTTTTAACCTCAAAACATTGAATTGCAGGAGCCAGCTGCAAGCTCTGATTGTTGTATTGTTTGCCTAGTACCCATTATTCAATGCATGACTCTGTGCTAACCTTGCATAGAACCCCAGGGTGGCCTCTCCCTTTTGGAACAGTTGTTCGTAGAATACTTTAAAAGGAATGGATGATTCGTTCTTGCACAAAAGGAGAGACTTGATTGAAAAGAGGGCGTCGATACGAATCCATTGATACAAGTTGTGTCTGATTTAGAGAAGGTTGGCACTTTTGAATGTGAGTGTGAGAAGTTCTTAGATGCATTCTTTCTATAATAGGGGTCACCATCCAGACGCCCTAGGTGTTGAATTCCACTTCTAAGTCTCAAAATTTCTTATAATGGAAAAAAATCTCCCAATTTATGCTTCTTAGAAATGGCTTAGCGGCTCCAAACGAAGCTTTAACAACTGTGGCCCCTGCAAGTGCTACAGATAGTTGTCACTCTAGGCATAGAACTACACTAAATATGATATCTAGTGTCATCTGGTATTTTATGTCCCTATGGTAATTTTTCTCATTAGACTTCTTATGTATATAGAAATCTCCCGCTTAAGTACGCACCCGTCTAAGTACGCATCCCAATTAAGTGCGTAATTTTTTGGACAAAAATCAAGGTTCATACTTTATTGTTCGAACACGTCATGCAAAGTCATTTGCCATGAATGCATGATTTTTTTACGCTTGACATTCAATGTCAGTTTGTTAATGTTTTGCTAAAATGTCTCAAACAATCATCGTAGTTCATCATACATTTGTCCAGCTTTTGTTTGAACATCGGAGCAAAGCAATTGGTTGTGAATGTCGAGGACAATGTTGTGTAGAGATTCAAAGCCTTTGAAGTCAGTAGCACTTTCAGATTGAGCAAATGTCTCGCTAGGTTGGCTTTCGTCATTGAAAGGTGGTTCTTCTTCAATTCACATCGTTTCTAGAACTTCATCAACGTCCTCCATCATATTGTTGGGCTTTTGTCAAGCGGGTTACCTCAAGTTTCATCCGTTTTCCGTTGAGATCCATCAAATCAGGGGGTCCAGAAAATGATATGAATAAAAGTACGCACCTACCAACTAAGTGCGCACCAATGGCTCTAGTTCAAAGTGCGTACTTAAGCGGGAGATTACTATAAGTGTAGAAGTATTGTCATGGATGATGGATGAGTTCATCCATTTGCCAAAAACCCTACCTTCTCTTGTCAGCTACTTGTGATGAAATAATGTCATGGATGATTGGAATTTGGATGAAAAATCACTTGGCAAGTGACACTAATTGCAACGCTATTAGTGCTAAATTATTGGTTGAGAATGTAGAGCTCAACTACCTCCACTTGTTTCTAGGGTTGATTGTATCATAGTGACTTAGAGCGTCGTCCAAATTATGATGATTAACCTACCTAATCTCCTTGTTGTTTGTCGTTTTTATCTTGGTTGTCTTTCTTGTTGTGTTGGTAGATGTCTTCATTCTTCCTTTGAAAGCTCCTCTATTTTGTATCCATCATAATGGACTCTTATAATTTCAAAGTCTTCTTTTGTCGTAAGGAATCTCTCTCTTGGTGATTTCTCTTCAAGTAGTCCCATTTGATCAAAAGTTGTTTCTAAGCTATCAACTTGTTTGTTTGTAACTCTCTTCTTATGTTGAAATTCTTCATGTGCCTCAGTTGTCTCTTTAAACTCAAGTGCTACTTTCTATCTTTGATCAAGATCTTGTTCTCCTCTCTTTGTGTGCTGTAGCGTTGTAACTTCTTCATGCGTCGTAGTTGTCTTCTTCTCTTCTTTTGGATTTTAAATTGTAGTGATAGAAGTATTCTATATTTAATTGTTCAAGATTCCTCTTAGCTAGTATCAAGTTTCTTCTTTTACTTTCCTTGTGATAAGAACCAAGAAATGCCAGATCCTTGGTATCGTTGTAGTGCAAGGAGCTGTAGTAAACTAGGTGTCTTCTCTAAGTAACTTGCTTCAAGTAGCCGAGTGTCCAAGTAGCCTTCTTCACGTGGTCATGTCACCGTCTTCAAGTATTCGATTAATCTACTTCAAATACCCAAGTAGCAAAGTAATCTCCTTCAAGTAAACAAGTAACCTTACTCAAGTAGCTAAGTAATCCTCTTTAAGTAGCCAAGTAATACCCTTCAAGTACCAAGTAACACTTTCCAAGTAGCCAAGTAACCCTCTTTAAGTAGCCAAGTAACACTCTGCAATTAGTTAAATATTTCTCTCAAGCAGTCAAAAATTTCATTCTAAGTAGCAAGTAACAATTCTTCAAGTTGTCGAGTTGTCTTGTTAAAGTAACCTTCTCCAATGCCTAAGTATCCTCTCTCCAAAATCACCGAGTAATCTAATGACTAAGTTATCTTTCTTTGCAAAACATTTTCTATCTTGATTGTCTCCCTTTATTATTATTCTCCATAAGTGGAGTTCCTTTCCGATAAGACATAGGTAGCAATTAACTGAATAACTATCAAACTATGATTAGATACCCTCTTGCCGTGTAATGGAGTCTTCCTCTCTACATGTGTAATACTTCGTTTGCTCACTTTCCATTTCCTCGTCAATAATTGAGGAGGCATCCTCGCTTCATTCCTTTGAGTTTATCATACCTTTGAATCTTTTCAATCCTCTTATGATGTAGCCTTAGTTTCTACAACAAATTTCCTCACCGTATTAATTGCAATCTATCTTTAGCACACAATCCAATATATCTCAATATTGGTAATATTTAGGCACATCTTTTTTTTTTCATGCAGATTTGGTCTATTTCAATCTCTGTTATAATAACGTACAATTTATTTTTAGTGTAGATGTGATATATTTCAATCTCTGCTATAATTAATCATGAACTGTTTTTAGTGAAAAATATGTTATATATCAGTTTCGGTTATGAGTAGAAACAATCTTAATATAAATGATCAATGATATCATGTAATCAAGTCAAGAGATCAACATAATATGTTCTTTGTTCATAACTCTTCTCATTTATTACACAACACTCACTTGTTGATTAATTGTCCCCTTAGATATTGTAAGGTAGATAAGATTCAATATACTTGTAATAGAAATGACTTTGATAATGAGGTCTCTTCAAATTGACTAATCCCAATCCATCCCTTTCATATTTTAAGGACTATGTAAATGGAAAAATTGTGGAAAGTTGCATGGAGTTTGATTGCTTAGGCAATAGTTGTTCTCATCAATTTCCTCACCTCTCTTTTTCTCTCTTTCCTCCTCTTATAATTGCTTTGTAAATCGAGACAATCTCTTCACATATCTAATCTCTCAATACAATTGTTGATGACTCACATAATAACCTCTCGAGTCTCACTTCTTTATTTTTGTAACAACACCTCATATCATAATTCTCATCCACGCATATATTTATACTCACCTCACGTGAACACCTAATATTATACTTCACACAATTGCCTTTCATTACCTTTCAATTTCTCTCGGTTTCTACATTTGTTCCACATCAATTTTGCTACATAAGTTGTTTCTCTTCAACTTATGTAATTACGTCACCTCATGTGAGTTCTATAATTTTCTTAAAACTATCTCAAGTTACATTTACAACCTCCCAACTTGATTATGTCCAAGTTAACAATTTTAGTTTGCCTCTGCCTTGAATAGCTATGAAGAAGGTTGAGCTTGAAGCTCGTGTATTCAAAATGGTAAAGATACAAAGGACCTAGCTCTCGCGTAGCCTATCGATGTGAATAAGGTAAGGTGTTCTAACTCTATTCCTAATTCTATATATAGTGAGAAGAGGTGCGTAACATGTGCCCCCCTCCTATATTACTTTATCTTGCTATTATTTTTAAAAGATAAAGATAGCTCTTTCATAATCCTCAAAGAAAGCACATATTCTCCTCATCTTCTTTTATATTCAAGATATTCAAGATTTGAAATCTACCTATCACACTATCTAGATTTTGAGGGATTTCCAAGGATAACCCAAGAAGATTTCCAAGGATGAGAAGTAACTAGTTTTCTTGGCCCTTGCTTACTTCCACCTCCGGTTGCCTCACCTATGTGGCCTAAGTGAGTATAATCACCATGGGGTTCCCTAATTCTAAGTGGCTTACTTAATCTATGAGATAATCTCACTAATGTTTACTTGCCTCTTACAAAGTTTACAGTCTAATTGGCTTACTAATGATGCCCTTTTAACCTTACGTGGTTACTAATTTAATTGTCTTTACAAATTTGGTAATCGGCCCGTAGGCCCCTTAAACCTAAACACATAATCCTCCTTAAGTAGCAACTATGGTGATTTTTTTTTAACTAAACGTTGTTAATCGACACTTGTGGTAGTAGTCCAATAACCATATTTTTGGCCAAATACCCTTGTGGTATTCGCGTTGTTATCTGGCCCGTTGTATGGCTAAGGTGGTATGATACCTCAGGGCGATCACACCCCTTTACGTTTTGTAACCACGTGCGATAATGGGGTATTTAATGAGGGGATATTTATGAACCTCTCAATATTTTTTTTCCTACCCTATTTGTAGATATAAAGCTACTTTGACGTATTTTTTAGGACCCTATATTTATTTGTAGTTATTTAGAGAGGCTAAATTTTGGCACCATACTCTTTTTATAAATCGTACAAGTACCAAATAGTGGATGGAATACTATAGCATTGCAAAATCAACTATGTGAGCAACAAACATTCCATACCATCCATCTTATCATTCAATTGGTTTCAATTAGTTACATCAATCCTAAACCATTCAAAATACCATTCAAAACACCACCAATAGCATTTGGGTACTAGTTATAGGGTTACCAATAAACATGGAGATAATAAAATATACAAGCTAATATAGACAAGTTGTAAACACGGATAGAACAAAACAAGAGGTATAATTAGTTGTGACAAGACATAGAATTTTGCAAAACTACCTACTCCTAAAAAAAGTTACATTCAAATACAAGAAAGCTAAATACAAAAGCCATAATTATCTTATTGATCCTCACTGGGAGGTCACTCCATTGTCAAGTTGAAAACCACGTGCAAACAAAGTTTGCTACCCCTATATTATATGCCATAGGTAATTTTTAAAATCATGATAAATTTTCTATATATACATATCCATTGATAATATCTTTTGTATATTTTTTTGAAATTTTTATTCATCTCCATTTTTTCTAGAATTTGTTTTAGTTCAATTTTGCGTCATTCTAGTTAGAAACGGTATGTTTTCTAGAAAAAAAAAATTACCAAATTTGCTTATCAATTTTTACTATGTAATAGATACCATGTATATGTACTCATAATTTGTTTTTGATAAAAGTTTGACCCATTTTGTTGATGCAACTTAGAAAAAATAGATTTTTTTTGTTCGCACGTGGTTTTCAAATTGACAATGGAGTGACCTCTTCGTGTTGATACTACTACACACTTTTAGGGGCATCCAATATTTATAACCCTATTTTTTCTACTGATTACTAAAATGAAGGAATCATTCATCACCCTATTTACATATAATCATGTAGGGGACATATTTCCTATGCTATGGTAGATCTAACGAAATTATAATTTTTACTCTCAACGAATTAAATTGATTTTTCTTTTCTATTTTTATCTCACATGGTTCCTATAATTCCAATAGTCACCTCCCCAAGTCTGATACCCGCCCTGGCTAATTGAAGTCCGAGCTTCTTTTTCCATTTCCGATAGTTCTCTTCTTTGTGTTTGAGATTTGTGGTGAACATTGGTACATGGACGTGTACCTTTATTACAACGGGGCCATGTATTTACATGTAGAGAGCATGTCCTAGAAAAATATGCCACGCCTCTTTAGAGGATTTTAAATTTTAAGTTTAATCTTTTAATTCCTTCCATCTTTATGATGCCCAATATGTCCAATGTTCCTTATAAACGGTCATCCCACACTAGTAGTTGCTTAGCATACACTTGTCTTATGTAGAAACCTTTATTTGAGTGGTATATGGCAAAGGCCTGCAATTAAGAACGAACACCAAAATTATATATTACAATGAGATCGGACTAGGTCCATGCTCAAAGTAAAGACGCCATTCTACGTTCACCATACAATTGGGAGGGCCTATGCAATTGCTTGAAGAAAGAAAGAGAAAAATCACTTTGACATCTTACAACTTTATATCCCAACTCCGATTTTGACACTTGAAAGAACAATTTTCATGATTCACAATTGCAAACCGGATGAGACGATTCACGATCCCATCCAATGTCCTGAAGTGTATGTGTAGTTGGCTTAAACCAACTACACATGATGGTCCTCAAACAAATGCTTGAGATTAGTTGTTACATTGAATAAAAGCATCTTCAAGTGGGATTCGGCCCCCAATGGATGTAGGCACGGAACCTATAAGTGTCCCATTGGCTCACCCTAGGACCATGTATAGGAGAACAAGCTCAATTCACATTTCTTTTCCATTTCTTTTTCAAATGGGATAAATCAAAATCAAAATACATCTCAAATATTTTTTATGTTATATATTTGGGTGGGTCCAAGACCATGGTTTTCTCCCCTCATATTTGTTTTTGAGATTTATGACCAATATCTTACATGAAATAAAAGAGTCGTCTTACATCAAAAGTAGGATAAAATAAAACTTTTCATCCACGTCAATTTCATGGGAAAAACAATTATTGTGGCTCACATTGATTTTGAGTTCAAAAGTTGGTGTGGGTTAGAAATTAACACGGCCCACACTAATAGGGCTATTTAGCATACTATTTTAGATAACAACCCCCTCTACAAATCTTAGGGGCAAGTGTGCATTGATAAAACTTGGTGTACAAAGTTTGTGGTCTACAACATAATGTCAACAAGATTGTTCTCTATATAAAAATACAAAATAAATAGATAATAATAAAATAATGATCTATGTTGTTGTTTTCACCTTCAATCTTTTCTAGACATAACCTTTGATCTTGTAGACATTAGGAGTAGAAGACCCGTGGAACATAAACCATGATGAGCTCAAGTCATGCTAAAAATTGCATTGTGCACCCAATTTGTTTCAATAGCATTGAGTGAATAAATATGTGTATAGTCGTAAGGAGCTTTGTACTTCAACTTATTCTAGATTACTACCATTCAAACTTCCAAAATGATACACAATGTGCCTATAAGAGTGAAAAATGTACCACTAATTTGCGGGCCTCTTGTCTTTTGCACATTTGTTCAAACGCACTCAAATCCCACAAGAACATCATAAGGCACGTGGGTGTTATACTCTACCTTCTATTGACCATGTGTTATGTCTTCAAATTTGTGTTGCATTAGCAAACATGTGTTAAACCCTTAACAAAACTAGTCTGGAAATTGGACCTCTCCTTATTTAATTACGGTTATCGAAAGTGCATGTGTGTTGATTCCTTAACTGGATGCATAGTTCCTCCAAATTGTGCTCATTATTGAGTGTGGAGTAGTTAATCAAATTAGAGGACGTAGTTCAAATTTATTTAATATATATGTCTCTATGGTATTTGTTCTTTGTTCATCACCTAACCATACACCAATCAAATATATGTGTATGATTAAGAAACTAACTGAATAACACCCGCATACCTTAGCTTGGAAAGAACAAGGCAAGCTAAGGTATGCGGGTGTCAGTCGGTTACTTTTCCTAATTCAATCATTTATCTTAATCGGACACATGTATTTGAGTGGTATGTGGCTAGGTGTGGCTCCAAGAGCAAACATCAAAAAGACTTGTGTTTCAAAGATATTGGACTACGTGCTCAAGATATGATATCCATTCTAAGGTCAGTAATCAACATAATTGGGGTGGAGGGTGTATGACCATTTCATGAGCATGAGAATCTTCACTTTAATAATTAATAAGATATTCATATGAGCTCCAAAAAATATGATGAAAGTGATTTCCTCGATTTGGATTTGCTAACTATCTCGTACTAATTGTGGGTTTCATATTCCAAGAGAAGTGGGCTAGTTGGGAAGAATTACCAATTAATGTACATCTACCTTGTGTGAACAAGAATGCACATCATGGTAACAAGTTACGGTTTTCATGGAACCCTTTCTACAGTCTAACCTCTTTAATACGACACTTGTTTATACAACACCCTTGATATTACGACTTATTTTTGCAAGACTGAACTTTTTAGTTCAAAACTCCCTCTCTTTTATACAACTACAACACTTGATAATGCAACATTTAGAATCTCCGTTTTGTCATATTAAAGAGACAATTATTGCTAAATTTCCTTTCATCTATGTTATGTACATCTAAAGTACATCCATTTTCACTTGGGAACTTCACTTATCATTTGGAACTTAATGAGAATTATAGTTAATAGTGTAGAATGGACATGGACAGGGTTAGAGTGGCCTCTTGCCTAGTAAGTTGCCTTGTACACGGGTGACATAATATCACTAGTAACTTGATGCTAAATGTCATGCATCATTGTTGTTTAGTTTCTTATTAAAGAACTCTTTATATTTTGGTGTTAATGGAATCATTGGTTTTCAAAAGTTAATACAGATTTTAGATAAGATGATAGTTGCTATCTTGGGTAGGCAACATCATAGATCTTTGGACTCCTATTTCAAGAGTTCTTGAGAATATTTGTATTTGTTTGGACTTATAAGTTATTATTTCAAACCATCTATATTGTTGAAACTCGTTGCATATATTTTTTAAGCTCATATCACTTGTGTTTTTGTAATCCCTCAATAATACGACATGTTTACGCCATTTGTCATATAAATGAGAAGATGACACCTTGATAAAATAATTTTTCTTTTCTTTTCTTTTTTCTTTGTGTTTCCCAAATGTGCCATACTAAAGTGGGAAAACAATAGTAGGAGGTCTGAAAGGAACAACAAGTTTAAAATTATTGATAATGCACAACAACGAGAGAAAATCATGGAGGACGTTAAGTCCCCCTCCCCCCCCCCAAAAAAAAAAAAACTTTTGAGGGGAGGTAGATTCGAGCATGGGCAACCGCCTGTCTAGAAAATCTAGATTTTTTGGACCCGACCAAAAGTTGTTGCCCGCCCGCGCGCCCAACTTTGAAAGAACCATTGCCCTTGCAACTAAACATTGCCCTTTGCACTTGTAAAGGTCAAAGACCAAACATCCATTGCCAATAGTAGCCATATTTGAAGCATTAGTGTTTGCGAAGAAAAGCCAAGGATATCAAATATTAATCACATGTACAAGTGTTCATGTACACATGCATGCTTTTGATGTATTAAAAAAGGCCAAGAACTTTTGTGTCTATATGCGGTTATCAAACCATTAGGAAGGTGTAAGTGCAACAAACTATTTTTTTTAAATGGAATAAGCTTTTTGAAGATGTTTTTATTTCGGGAATGACATGAGAGAACCCCAATTAAACTGTAATAAGGGTCCAGTTGAATATAATCGGCCTGCAACGTGTAGGGGTCTTGTTTTTAACTTGAGCCCTTTCATCCAACGATGAATGAGTTTACATACTCGCAGGAATCCAAGACTATTCAAAATATGTAACAACTCATGTTTAAAGACACAATATAATGTTTGAATGATCTACTTTTCCACCTCATAACCATCTACAAAACCGGAACTATAGATTTATTGTAGTTCAAGGACCACATTCTATAATGGCCCAGGCTATTTTGGTTACCATAGCTATGCACACTAATTGAAAGTCCATCTACTACTTTGCACTTTCAAATCCACATTTTCGAACATTCATGAGCCCATACATGGATGAGTATGAGACAAAGCTTCTGAAAGGAGGGAAGCTAAGACATGAGCGATGAGCGGTGAGCAATGAGCAGTGAGCGGTAACACGTGAGCAGTGAGCAATAACACGTGATCGATGGTGCCAAATATAGTAACTGGGCACGGTTTTAGGGTACATATTCTAATATTGGCATTTTTTTCTTTGCAATTTAATAATTATAAAGTACTCACATTTTGATTGAACAAGAGTGAAGGGAGCACATTATCATAGATATTTAAAAAAACCATCAGTCCTTTGCTGATTTTTATTATAAAAATCCACACTAATACATGTCACTTACCAAAATTCTCAAACATGCGGTTGAATACAACACTTGGAATATTACTCACATTCTACAACACCTGCAAGTTCAAGGAGTTGCATAACCTCATTGTAGGAGTATGTTGGAGCGTGAATGAACTTGTCACTACTGTAATCCACCTTACACAAAAATCTAAACACATAGTAAAGATGTTTGCAATACACCCATTTCCCTTTCTTTCCCAAAGATTGAGATGACATTTTCGTGAAGTCAGGGCATGTACAATGTGGCATGTCAGCAATTGTGACACAATATTTGATGTTATCCTTGGAGAGGATGTTGAGTAGGACTCCAAATCCTGGATATGGAATGGCAGTTACTCCAACCACATAGTAACCGTCCATGAGTCCAGCGCTCTCCCATTTGTTTTTGTGATCTGCCGTCGGTGCTCCTAGATTGCGGCGCACCGTCTTTCCAAACCTGGAAGTTGGATGGGCATCTGGTTTTTGTGGTACACGAAAATCCGTCCGAGGAATCGGGAGCGTCGCAATTGTGGAAAGCCTACGGCGAGGAGAGAGAGCCTCCCTTTGTTGTAATTGGAATCCAGCATCTTCGAGCGCCAATACCTCCTGCCTTGAGAGATTGGTACCTATCTTTACAGGCCATGTGCTGGATACTATAGGCCAGTCTAACACGTATTTCTTCTTGCTACCACTTACACAACGTTTGATGTCGTCAGGGCAAAACCAAAACTCGTACTCCACATTGTTGGTGGAGCGGTATTCTTTCTTCAATCCCTTGTATGTAGGAGCAGGGGTGCCATGTTTGTAAGTTCCAACTTTGGCATTGCACAAAGACCATGTATTGGCTTGCATCGCCCAACATCTTTTGGCAGAGTTGGATGGCAATCTTGCAATATGCCAATGAGAAGAAGGGCAATCAGTCTCTAACACCGATGTGGTATGTGCCACACCATACTCTGCAGAATTCAAAGATTCCTCTATACATGCCCTTTTAACCCTAGTGTTAGGACGAGGAATCGAGTAGTTTACTTTGTCGGGTTGATGTGAGTCGCAATCTGCACCTGGCGGCAGATCAAGTTTTCGTTTGGTAGATCCAAACAGCTCAGACCCCTCCAAAGCACAATCCCTTGTATTGAGATCTTCAGCCCCCGGATAGGATTTCATGGCATCTGCTAGTAGCTTTGGATCTCCACACCGGGCAGCAGCCTTCAACTTCAAGGACGCAGAATCAGGGCCTTTACCAGTAAAACCTCCTCTCAACCACGATCTATAATTTGCAATCTGCATGAATGCACGGATCAAATCGTCCACTGTTGCTTCATAAAGACAAATCATCTTGTTTCCAGACTGTTGGAGCCATTTGTTGTGCATTGTCTCTGCAAGGTTACACGTCGGCATTTCTGCACGTTCATCTATATTCATATCCTGCAAACATTACACAAATTATAGTAGATTGTATATATCATGGATATTCAAAATTGAATAATATTGGAAAAACATAGTAATGATGCACTTACAATAATCATATGACCACCCCATTGCCTATAACGGAAGTGCCAAAACCCCAACCACTCGGAGAGCCCATGAATGTCTTCTTCTGTGGCAGCTCCAGATGACAACCACCATGAACGAATAACATGATATTTGGTTTCGGCTTCGTCCATTGTTTTCGCGTCTTTGTAATCTTTGCATAGTTGTTTGTGCTGAAACTGCAAAGATGCCTTGATATATTTTTGCGTCACCTTGTCCAAGTTTTGTGACCAATGGAAAAGACAAGTGCGCTCACGACCCACCATTGGCAGACTTGGGTCACCTCCACCATATATCTTCCTGACCGCATTCCAATTTGCTTGAGCACTGTCTGCCATAAAACCTTTGAAATTCACGGTTAACACTCCATTCTCCGCCATAACAGTATTCAAGTTTTCCCAGAAAAGAGTTTGAGCTGCACCATCTTCAGATTGCATGTCACAACACGCAATGGTCAACACCTTACAATACTTGATATCGTATACATGACACGCAAGGGTGGTCCAGTCCTTCAGACGTTTAACGTGGTCAAACATTATCCATGAATTCTCCATATCTCCTCCCTCTTGCATACGCGTAACAAGATCTACACCACTCCCCGGAAGATCTACTGACATTTTGAAGACAAATACTTTGTCTTTGGACTGTCCGGGGAACCTACTAGCATGAACTTACTTAAAGCTCGAATGGTCTTTGAGCGCCATGATACTATCCATCGTACCCATTCCACTACGAACAAATCGCTTTGAGCCGGATACGAAATTCCGACAATTTGGAGAGGCAAGAGTACTAAATTTATCCATGACAACCTCCAAAGACGAACCTGTCAAGTGATGTCTTTCACTGTTTGATGGAGATTTTAGGAGGTAGTCTGCCAAAAATTGTTTGCTCGCTGCCATTACTATAGCGGAGTATTTGGCAGTGGGTGTTTTTGTGACCTCATTGGCAACACATTGGTATGCAATGTCCAAAGATTCACGGCATGTACCATTGGACACAGGGTGGTCATGCACGCCTAGATGAATACAAGCCCTGGCCATTTCAGAAGATATGGAGTGCACATATATTATGCGAGCATGGCATAAAGCTATGCACATAGGTGTGGAATGACAAACCTTACATTCCAATTTGGACCTCTCAGGGGCAATAATACCCATAGAGTATGGGGTAGGAGTTGATCCGGCCCATTCGGTGTTGTTGCACTCGCCTGCATTGCGATGCATATAATCACAAAAATCATTAGAGCATTGGAGATGACCTGCACAAGTAGAACGTCTGAAGGTTAATCCAAAATCATTTTGGATATTTGTGGTTTTGGTGGTGCACCAAGGGTGTCCGTCGCACATCTTATCCATGCCATCCATCGAACGACCATAGGCGCTTGGAACTCCAAATGGCACAGGGGGCAATACAAACAAAATGTCACCGTCAAAAGAGGAGGGCAGATACTTAACATCTCGCACCTCTATGCTGTCAAAATCAATGGACGCAAGATCTGACTTGGATCTTTTCCTAGACTTTGTTTGTTTCAATGCGTCGACAATATTCATACCCACTGATGAAGAAAAATTGTGTAGCGGGGGACGTTGTGATACTGAACCATGGTGTGCCACCTTCACATACAGAGGACTGTAAGGAGATTTGGGAAGATCCATAAGGGGTTTTGAAGGGGTGGAATCTTTACTTCTAAATGGAAATGGTGATGTATCAGAAAGGTCAACAACATCACAAATGTCATCTTCAAAATCCGACAACACTATTACACTATCATCAGTAGGTTCCAATTTAACAGTGACGATACTTGGAACTTGAACAGTTGATGTACCAGATTCATTTGTCAAAATGACAATAGAAGCTTGCATCTGAGAATCAGAGAGTCCCATAACTCTATATGAACCAGGCCCTAAACTCCACATAGAACCACCCTCACTTCTATTCTTTTGCATCAAGATTGTTCTAGACACCTCTCCACCTACAGAGTATATCTCTTGCTCGACGTACATGGTTCCTACTTGGAGGTTGAATCTCAAACCAAGCAAATCTTCTAAAACAACTACACAACCATCACTTTCAAGAGGCAAAATGAAGGGTATAAAGGATCCATGAGCACGGATGGTAGCCATGAAGAATGTGTGGATGCAATGTACATCATACTATGGAAAACATGACCTATTTGTATTGTGTCTTGGCAATCTTAATCCGTGGACTTGAAAAATATACTATATGAATGTCTATTGAAAGACATGGTGCACATGGGCTGGTAGGTGTAAAGAAGGTAATGCCAGTTGTTGATTAGATTGGGTAGACAATGACCAATGTAAGGAAGATATTTTAATAGCGTATCTTTAGCTTTCAAATAAAATTCAATATCTTAATGTTTGGGTTCTAAAGATGGTGGTGGTGGGCCTTTAATAATTCCTAAATCCCAAAGAAGAAGAAGACATAATGAGTGATGATCTGTTTCAAACTTCTTACAGCTTCAAAGTGAGGTAGAGCTTTTAGGTTATGCAAAAAGCGAATGTAGAGAATTGATAGATTTTTAAGGTTGCAAATGCAAGAACGGGATTATGCGACACCAACAAAGCGGAAGAGAAAGAGGGGTGGTTTTAAGTACTCCACCAAAAAAACATTGGCGAGATCAAGAATGGAGAAAAGATTGAGTAGGGTCGATGAGGGAGAGGCATTTTTGACATCGAGAACTATATTGTTTAAGCCCGGAGACGAAGATACTTACACCGATGGGCTCGGCTCAACACCTTACATTGGAGGCGAACCCAATACAGAAAGAATTACGGACACCCAAGAATCTTCTGGAGCCGAGGATGAAGGGGAGACTCAATATACAAGAGAAGTAAGACTCAATATTCATTTCTCACTTTGTAAATTCAATTGCAAGTTTTATACACATGTTGAAAGTACAATTGATATGAAGGTGGATACATATATTTTTTGTGGGCAAATATATGTTAAAATTTTGAAATTTGAGATTTTGGGTAATACCTAAGTGAAGTCGTTCTTGAAATGGATGTCATTGATGTGAAGGTTATGTAGTTGACCATATACATTGTTACATTTACGGTTTAGAACTCAAATAAGTCATAGTTGACGTGTTTATTCTTGAGGGTGAAGGTAAACATCGAGGACGAGGAAGAAGAAGACAACTTGAATGAAGATGAAGAAGGAGAGGACGGTATAAAAGATGAACTAAGAGGAGGCTTGATAGATAAAGCAAGAGGAAGCATGGAAATCGATGGAGGAGGTGACTTCACCGCCGCCCAAAAATCTCAGGCAAGCATTTTGAAAGTGAACTTGAATGCTTGAAATGTTTCTTAAAGATTGAGGACACGGATTTCATCACTTCCTCCTTACCCTTGGTTTCATAAGGTGCTGAGAATGAGACATTAACCCACAAAATAAAGAAATAATAAAGCAAGAAAACCCTAAAATGAATCTCGGTTCCGAGACTAGGTTTTTTGAAATTTCAGGGTTTTTTTTCTTGCCTCTTCAATTCTTGCTTTTGTGTTTCTTTTCGCACTTCTTTGTGTTCATTGCTTATATCTTGCTTTGATATACATGCTTAGAAGTTATTATATAGTTTGCTTGATGGGTTTGTAGTGTATTCAAAAATTCAAGAAGCTTCATTGTTGAAATTGAAGCTTGAAATGGTTCTATAAGGTTAAGAACACGGATTTGATCACCTCCATCCCACCCTAGGTTTCATAAGGTTCTGAAAATTAGGCATTTGTGACCACAAAAATAAGAATTGAAGAGGCAAGAAGAAAACCCTAAAATCTCAAAAAAATGAGTGTCGGTTCCAAGACTAGGTTTTTTGAAATTTCTGGGTTTTCTTCTTGCTCTTCAATTTTTGCTTTTGTCTTTCTTTTTGCACTTGCTTGTATTCATCGCTTGTGTCTTGCCATGATAAGTATGCTTACAAGTTATTGATAAGTATGCTTGATGGGTTAGTATGTGGTTTCAAGAATTTCAATGAAGAAGCTTCAAGGTTGATATTGAAGCTTGAAATGAATCTATAAGTTTGAGGTCACAGATTTCATGACCTCCCGCTCACCCTTGGTTTGGTAAGGTACCGAAAATTGGGACCTTGATGTGTACATAAAGAAGAAATGAAGAAGTTAGAAAAAACTTCAAAATTCCGAAAAAATGAGTCTCGGTTCCAAGACTAGGTTTTTTGAAATTTTTGGGTTTTCTTCTTGCCCTTCAATTATTGCTTTTGTCTTTTTTTTTCCACTTGCTTGTATTCATCGCTTGTGTCTTCCCTTGATAGGTATGCTTACAAGTTATTGATAAGTATGCTTATGAGTTAGTATGTGGTTTTAAGAATTTCAATGAAGAAACTTCAAGGTTGATATTCAAGCTTGAAATGAATATATAAGTTTGAGGTCACGGATTTCATGACCTCCCGCTCACCCTTGGTTTGGTAAGGTGCTTAACATGGGGACATTGATGTGTACATAAAGAAAAAAATGAAAAAGTTAGAAAAAACTTCAAAAATCCGAAAAAATGAGTCTCGGTTCCAAGACTAGGTCTTTTGAAATTTCTGGGTTTTCTTCTTGCTCTTCAATTTTTGCTTTTCTCTTGCTTTTTGCACTTGTTTGGGTTCATTGCTTGTGTCTTGCCTTGATAGGTATGCTTCCAAGTTATTAATAAGTATGCTTGATGGGTTAGTATGTGGTTTCAAGAATTTCAATGAAGAAGCTTCGAGGTTGATATTCAAGCTTGAAATGAATCTATAAGTTTGAGGTCACGTATTTCATGACCTCCCGCTCACCCTTGGTTTGGTAAGGTGTTGAAAATGGGGACATTGATGTGTACATAAAGAAAAAATGAAGAAGTTAGAAAAAACTTCAAAATTCCGAAAAAATGAGTCTCGGTTCCAAGACTAGGGTTTTAAAATTTCTGGGTTTTCTTCTTGGTCTTCAATTCTTGCTTTTGTCTTTCTTTTTGCACGTGCTTGTATTCATCGCTTGTGTCTTGCCTTGATAAGTATGCTTACAAGTTATTGATAAGTATGCTTGATGGGTTAGTATGTGGTTTTAAGAATTTCAATGAAGAAGCTTCGAGGTTGATATTTAAGCTTGAAATGAATCTATAAGTTTGAGGTCACGGATTTCATGACCTCCCGCTCACCCTTGGTTTGGTAAGGTGCTGAAAATGGGGACATTGATGTGTACATAAAGAAAAAATGAAGAAGTTAGAAAAAACTTCAAAATTCCGAAAAAATGAGTCTCGGTTCCAAGACTAGGTTTTTTGAAATTTCTGGGTTTTCTTCTTGCTCTTCAATTTTTGCTTTTGTCTTTCTTTTTGCACTTGCTTGTATTCATCGCTTGTGTCTTGCCATGATAAGTATGCTTACAAGTTATTGATAAGTATGCTTGATGGATTTGTATGTGGTTTTAAGAATTTCAATGAAGAAGCTTCAAGGTTGATATTCAAGCTTGAAATGAATATATAAGTTTGAGGTCACGGATTTCATGACCTTCCGCTCACCTTTGGTTTGGTAAGGTGCTGAAAATGGGGACATTGATGTGTACAAAAAGAAGAAATAAAGAAGTTAGAAAAAACTTCAAAATTCCGAAAAAATGAGTCTCGGTTCCAAGACTTGTTTTTTTGAAATTTCTGGGTTTTCTTCTTGTTCTTTAATTATTGTTTTTGTCTTTATTTTTACACTTGTTTGGGTTCATTGCTTGTGTCTTGCTTTAATGTATATACTTGGAGGTTGTTAGATTGTTTGTTTGTTGTTTTTGCGGTGTATCCTAGAATTTCAATGAAGAATTTTCAAGGTTGAAATTGTTGCTTTAAATGGTTCTTAGAGGTTGAGGGCTTAGTTTTTTTTTCTTTGAATGGTTAATTTTTATGTAATTTGATTGAATGTTATTTGTGGTTTCATAGTTATGTGTTAATTTCATTTAATTTGTTATTCGAATTTCATGATGGTGGAGATGACGATGGCGGTCCCCCACTGCCCAATGATTTGTTAAATGTGGAAGAGACTATGTCTCATATGCGAGATTTACAAAATACAAACTTCAATTTTTTGATTGGAGGACTTCGTATGAAGCCGTTCTCAAAGTCAAGAGTTTCAATCTCTCTTTGTCGGTTAATACCGTTGCCTATTGTGAGGCCAAGTTTGGAAATCGATGTCCAGCTTTTGGGGAATGAATTTGTGAATGGTTATAGGGAGGATGATAGGGTACTGTATGTATCTCCATATGACAAAGATGGAAATACTATGGATATTCAGGACGAAGACACTTGGGGAGAACATTGGCAATCTTCCAATAAATCATTTGAGGAAATCCTTAAGAATGATAAGGATTATGAAAGGTTTTGTGGTAAAATGTTCTTTGTTTGGGAGGGTAACCATCGGGTGACAGCTTGGCGCTGCTATATCGATAAGGTCCATGGAGAAGATAAAGAGTGGCATTATTCCGTTGATTGTATAGTACTTGAATCAACCGGTTCGGTGGCTCTTTTTCTAAATGCTATGCATGATGTGAACAAGATTGTTTCATGTTCCGATGTTTTTTTATATTTTTTTCGTTTATAATTATCAAATTATCAAATTCATTGATATTTTTTTGTCATCTCTCTTAGGTCTACGGAATCAGATCATGTCAAGACAAATTTGGTTCACAAATTCCATCGTGTCCAAAGTTTTGGAATCAGGAAATTGGAGGAATTTAAAGACCTTACCCCTGATCAATATTCCAAGTGTTTGAAGAAAGGTGCAAAGGAAACTTGGTATACCCTCACTTTGGAAGTCTTACTCAATTTCTTTACAATGTGGGTATTCTAATTCATGCTAAGCTCTGTTATTGAATATATTTTTGCTAAAGGATCTTAAACTAATTCTTAGTTTTTGGTTGTGTAGCGTGAAATAGCATCTATGACCGAAGAGGCATCTCATAAATACAATGAGAAAACTCCACTTCAATCAAGGACAACAAAAGGTATTTGGGATGTCATGCAAAATGCAACAAAGAAAGCAGTATCATCAATTCGTGGAAAAGAATTCGAAAAACTTCTCGCTGTCGCAAATCCAGCCAATGGCTTCGATTTCTTGGAAGAGGTAAGTCATTATGTTTTTTTATGTAGCATTCATTTCGGTATCCTATATGAGAGATTTTCATTATTTTCACCTTCCATTTCGCAGATCAATAAGCATTTTGGAGATCGCTCTGAGCCTACCATAACCCTAGAGAAATTGCAAATGATTGCAACTGCTCCAGTGAATTCGGTGTTCAAAATCAAATGGTTACGGTGGTGGAATTCTAGCGACATGTCCCGTGAATCTCTACGCTTTCCATTGGGAGATATCAAAGAAAAAGAACTTGAGAAATGGTTGATCAAAGCGTCATTTTGGGCCAAGGTTATTCTTTATTCTTAAATATCTAAGTGTTTTCATCTCAATTTTTGAATGTTTTATGATTTATTCAATGGTCGTGATGCATATGTGTCATTTTGCAGTTGGAAGATGGTTTTGTGAAACAATTTGAGGATATGGAAAAGGAAATGAATGTGAAGATTATTTGGAATGCACATATACTTATACCTTCTGAGTACATTGAAAAGTGGCGTATTTATGCTTTAGACAAAAGCATTCCGACCTTTTTTTGGTGGCATGAGTGCATTTACAAAATCTACTCTACTCGGTAAAATTTTTGGAGGAGGCATTGCTATCAAACGAGTGGTATTCAGGTAATTTATCTTTTCTTTCTCTCATAGCTTCAATTCGTTCATTGCATACTTGAAGTTTGCCTTGACGTAATCGATTCACTAACTTCAATCAAATGGTTATTTTGTCTCAAAGGTACATAAAAAACGAGCTATTGGCTTCAAACGCCATCTCCTTTGGCTCCATTCCGAGTTGTTTCTCTTCATGGGCTGACAAATCTAGTGACCTTTGCATTTTTACGGCAACCCAGAAAAGAGTTTGGGATTATGCCACTTTGCAGTCTTGTCCATGGTTTATTGAGTGTCCTCTTACGTTTTGTCCAAGTGAGGAGGAGGAGCTCAGGAAACAGTCATGTCCAATAGACTTGCCTCCTGATGATATTGACATGATGAACAACGAGGATGTGTGTGTGGTGAAAGTAATCAAACCGGAGGGAAAAGCTAAACGTAAGCGTGGCTCAAAGGTAGATGAGGTTAATCCAACACCTTCATCTCAAACCGGTGTTATGGCACACAATCCTAGTCCTTCAAAACCTACACCTAGCACTCAAGATAATGATGGACCTAAGTTTTATCCCATTTCAAGATCACTACGATTTCAACATGTGTCAAAAACCATTGTCAGTGGTGCTTCACCTTCTGGGGCAATTTGTTCAGTGATGTTGGAGAAGATTTCAATTCAAACATTGATGGAGAATGGTGGTCATGAGCATCCGTTAATGTTGAAAACATTTGAATTTGTAACTAAGGTCAGTATACTCAACATTGAACTTATTTTTATTTTATGATATATCACTAGTAGAAAACATGGTAAAAAAGAACCGCATTCGTTTTTCCATTGCTGTTCTTTTGACCACCCTGATCTGCACTCACTAAACGACTGCAGATTTTTCTTTTTTGTTTTACGACTACAATTTTAAAATTTTGGGGGCATGTAATACACCGTTGGAAAGGTATTTTCAAGACCTTTCCAGCGATATATTAAAATCCCCCAAATTCCTAAAAATTTAGTTGGTAAACCAAAAAAGAAAAATCTGCAGTCGTTTAGTGACTGCAGATCAGGGTGGTCAAAAGAACCACAATGGACAAACGACTGCGGTTCTTTTTTACCATGTTTTCTACTAGTGTATGGTGTTGATGTTGCAACATGTTTTGGACTTGAGTATAATATTGTTTTTTGGTTTTTTTTTTGTAGGTGGGTTCCGGACGCAATAGGAGGGTTTCTTCAGAGGATTGTAGTTTTGGAGGTTTTGACCTTATTATTGCAGATTTGCCAGAAGGTTTGCCTGTACCTAACGTTTCATCTCCTCCACATATAATCCCAGCTTGGAACGACCACAAGAGAAAGAACATTGAGGCTCTATTTGAATTTGCATGTGCATATCTCACCGATGATGGCCCCTTGCTTTTGTTTGTTCCTGAGAAGAAAGATGTCAGAGATGATGTAAGGACATTCGCAGCCTCCTATGATTTTGTATTGCGAAAAGATTGGTGGGGCTTCAACGAGTTGCCTTTGTGTTATCCACTTGACACATCATTGACGGTATACATTAAACTCTATTATTTATTACTTTGAATTCTACTTTTTCATTGTATTGCAATGTTCTCATCAATTTTGTAATTGATTCCCCCGCTGAAGGTTTTCTCGTGGTTTATAGACTCGTCGTTTCCGCATCATGTTGTTTCTTCGTTCTACTCCCAAGTCGGAGTTTGTTTTTCAAAAAAAGAACGCAAATACTGAGGTGGATGTGGAGGCCTTGGATGTGTTCTTCAATCTCACATCGGCAAGCACTCAACTCATGAACGGAAAAGTGCCATGGAGAGGTGGTAGGGAGAAAGACTCGGAATCGATGCAAATCTTAATAGAGGCTTTAACAACTCCCGCATCGGTTGTCCTCGATGCTTATGCATCTACAGGTTGGTTTATCTCTTACTCAAATGACCTATTATATCATCTCCCAATGTGTTTTAATGAAATCATTGTAGTGTTGTCAGTGGCTTGTGCAAATTAACTGACATTTCAACATTTCATTGGCAGGTGCATCTATTCATGCTTGCAGAAATAGTGGCCGCCATCTAGTGGCATATGAGGAAGATTCTGCATTGTTTGATGCCATTCTATCCCCATTAAGTGATCCACCACCAACTGCTACTGTAGGTGGATTTATGCCATATAATGCCTCCATCGATTCCGATGAAGAGCCTGTTAAGAAGGTTGCGAGAAAAAGTCGATTGAGTACGTAAGTTTTCAATTTCTCCATATTGTTTGTTAATTTGGCCCTCCAATGTCTTATATGTGTGCACTAGAAGTCTAACACTTATGATGTCAATTTGCAGAAAAAAGAAAAACATGACTTCATCTCCGAATATGGGTTTGCCAATATATGCAGAAAATGTTGCACAGATCATGGCAAGATCAGTGACGCCAACTCCTCGCCGTATATCTACACGAATTGCTCATAACCCGTATGTAGATGATGAGGCGATTCAATGCGATGATCTAAGTGATTAAGCTAAACTAGTTTAGGGACATTTAGGTAGTTGTCAATACCATCCACTATGTGTTTGATTGGATTGGATATGATTGGATTGGATATTATTTGGTGTGACAAAGTTTGGATTCATCATTTGAAATTACCACAATTAGTGGACATTGAATTGTGTGAGCAATTTCCTCTTATTCCTAAACCCTATATCCTAAAACTTAATTACCTCTATCAATCCATTTCTCAAACTTACATGAATTTTAGAAATACAGTTTAGAGCAATACTTGGAAGGTGCTTGCATTGTTATTACAATTGGATGTTGCATCCAACAACATTAAAAATATTTTTCAAACCCTCATGCCAAGCTTGCAGTTGTTGAGTTTAAAAGTAGAGTTAGGTATTCATGAGGATAATTACATTTTTTGACTATCCATTAATTTTATTATAGAAAAAAATATTATTATTTATGCCAAAATACCACGGATATAGGGTACTAGTGCGTGTATTTCCAAAAATCTTTCCTCACCTACTGTTCACAAGTTACTGCTCATCGCTCACCGCTCATTGCTCACCGCTCATTGCTCACCGCTCACATGATAGCACTCCCCCTTCTGAAAGTAGGGTGGTTTTAATCACATGCGTTTCATCCAATTGTACATAGCCATGCCCATTCCAGGCCTTAAACTACAAGTATCAAAAGCCCGATGATTTGCCCCTCTTTCATGGCTTGCTAAAAGTGTAAATCTAATTTCAGCCCAGGACACATTGCTCTAGTTTCATAATCTCATCCGTAGTCAAAGACACGCTCTCACAAAAACAAAGCCAGCAGCATCTCAAAAGTTTACAAATCGGGCGCTTCTTGCAATTTGTTCTTGTGTCAATTTTTTGCACTTCTTGTTGTGAGAGGATAATCAGGCATATAGTAATTGGACAATTTATCGGTGTAATGCTCTAGAACTACCGAGAGTGGTAGAAGAGGGAGTTTTATAATAGTAAAATTAATAAAATAATAAGTCTGCCACTTGTCATTATCTGCCTTCACCGGTAAGGCTGGCCATACCTGCCTAGGCCGATATCCGGTTATAGCTAGGTCTATACCCTCGGGATAACCGGGGTTAGTATATGTTTAAGTCTAATTACAGTCTGGTACCCTCGGGATATCCGGGGACTAATCTCTAGTGTTAACCCATGTTGGCTGATATCCTTGGGATACCCGGGGGTGTATGAAGTTAACTACTAATATCTTATACCCTAGACCAGGGTATCCACCCTAAGGCTCAAATGGCCATTTCTACATTAAGGCTCATATGGCCATTGTTGGTCTTAACTAATACATCAGATTGCCTAATTAGATTGATTCTAATTCTCTAATTCTAATTCTCTAACACTTCTTGTGTCAAGCCGTTCCAACGTCGTCATGAGCTCATCAACCTCTCCAACCTCGGACAACCACTAATACTCAATAATTCTCAACCCTTTCAATTCCGGGAACAAACTCATCCCACTTAATATGGTAGCTCTGTGCATCCCACTTCCCCAAGTGTCAAAGTGTGTAGTGCCATTGCAATTCCAATTCGAGGTTGGTCGACCCAAAGAGTGTCCGAGGACTTCGATTTTTTGGACTTGACCGAAAATTGTTGCCCACCCGCCCGACATCAAAAAAATCATTGCCCTTGCATTCTTGAAGGCCACTTATCCACAAATCCCATATTGAGTGCACTTCACCTTCAAGGTCCAAAATCCAATATATGTGTTCACTTTCAGTGAATAAATAAGCAATTGACTAGCAATTTCATTTTCAAAGTGAAAGCACCAGTAAAGCATGTAATTAACTTGGGAATCAAAAATATTACAAAACCCTCATTAGCACTGAGGTTATAATTTTTGTGACTTACCATTGAAAGGGTCTTTGTTATTCTAAAGGGGACCTAAAATTAGTGATTTACTTTTAATATGGTAAATATCAGAATATTTTTAGTTATTACCTTCTACTTTCACAAAGTTTTCATACGCATTTAGACTAATTAAGTGTGATTGTCTGTAATTAAGTATAATTAATCCTCAATCATTCAAATTAAGCTCAATTAGATAAGAAAGCATACTTACCAAATTAATTAAGCCTAATTAATTATAAAATGTACTTACAGGAATTAATAATGATTTACTGGAATCAACTCCAGTAAAACTACTTATAATTTACTAGGCTTTATTAATTTGGTACGCTTACTTTCTGATTTAATTGAGCTTAATTATGATTAATCATAATTTATCAGACTTAGTTACATTCAGTCACACTTAATTAGTTTAAATGCATATGAATACTTTGTGAAAGTAGAAGGTATTAACTAGACTAAAATATTTGACATTTTTAATGCTAACTTAATTATTATTTCATATTTTAAATACTGATTTTAGTTCCATATTAGAATGAAAAAGGCCTTTTCAATTGTAAGTCACAAAAATTATAACCTTAATGTTAATGAGGGTTTTGTCATACTTTTGAATTCCGAGTTAATTACATGCTTTGTTGGTGGTTTCATTTTGAAAATGAAATCCTAGTCAATTGCTTATTTAGTCAATGATAGTGAACATATATATCGGATTTTGGACCTTGAAGGTGTAGTGTACTCAATATAAGTGGCCCCCAAGAATGCAAGGCCGATAGTTTTTTTGAAGTCGGGTGGGTGGCCAACAATATTCAATCGGGTCCAGAAAGTCTGGATACTTTCGACGGGCGGCTACCCTTGCCCGAACCTACCTCCCCCGAAACGTTTGTGTGTGTGTAGGGGGGGGGGGGGAACTTAATGTCCTCCAAAAATCATTAGATATGAACATCTCTCACTCATGGAATGAAAACACCTAGAATAGTATGTAGGTTCCAAGCCACATGTTGAAATCAATTAGAGACCTAACTCAACCTCGTATTTGCAAAAAAATGAATTATTTTATGACAACACAAACTACTCGCTTGTGTGAAATTTTGTATACGCGCACTCCAATGCTCCGAATCGGCTGCATGTTTGGAAGAGGTAGCTAGGTATACTAAGTTATTAGTTAAATAAATTATAAGCTAAGCAATGATCCCACACCCTAGTATATATACCACTTGCCAGTTGCACAACAACCATTTGGTCAACATAAAGGGAGCTTGCTCTTCAAGTTAACATTATTATTCCAAATTTAGCTTTCGTGCGGAATGGTGAAGACTCTTGCTTGAAGTTTTCGGGTTTGTAGTCACTTGATAATTTATAAGTGAGAGACATCAAAAACACTATTTTCGTTTCTTTTTTTTGTTTTTTGTTTTTTTTTTCAAAGAAATTGCTTGTTCTTTGGATGGAAATGACACATTTTAGGAACAAGTATGTAGAGTTGGAAGTGTCCGTTATAGGCCCTCATACCAATGTAATTTGTTCCGTTTGGCACAAGAACACACATGTTAACTTAAATGTGAAATGTTTGTTTTAGCATGTGTCATATCAATTGTGTATTCTCTCTTGGTTTGATATGAAATTTTCATCAAATTGTTTTAGAGGTAATCTTTGTGGATGTCAAAAGACATTAACTTTGCCAAACAACAAGCAACTATCACTATCTACCAACAAACTCACAGTACAACCTATGTGAGCATTGCACATCTTCAAGTAGCGTATGTATTGCTGGCCCAAATTGGGTTTCGAAACCTTGTAGGGCTTGTGCACTAGTAAGCGAGCCTTACAATGTGATCAATTTGTTGGATCCTTTGGTGTAAATGCACACTTTGTATGTTGATCACATGTCAAATATAACTATATTCATAATTTCTCCTTCAGTCACATAATTCAAACCTATAAATAACAATAGTATTTATTTTGGAGTAGATTGTACATTGAGCCCCTTACACCTATAAAGGTCAAAGACCAAACATCCATTGCGGATAGTAGCCGTATTTGAAGCTTTAGTGTTTTGGAGGAGAAGCCAAGGATATCAAATATTAATCACATGTATACATACATGTGTTCGATGTATTAAAAAAGGCCAACAACTTTCATGTCCATATACAATTATGGGACCATTAGGAAGGTGTAAGTGGAACAAATTATTTTATAAAAAGTAAAAGGCTTTTCAAAGATGTTTTTAGTTCACGAATGACATGAGACACCCCCAATTAGACCGTAAGTAAGGTCATGTTGGATTTTATCGGCCCGCAACATGTAGGGGTCTTGTTTTAACTTGAACCCTTTCATCCAATGATGAGTGAGTTTACATATACTCCGCACCAATCCAAGACTAATATTCAAATTATGCAACAAATGATGTTTAAAGACATAATTTAATGTTTGAATGATCTACTTTTCCACCTCAGAACCATCTACAAAACATGAACTACATTATATCATGGCTCATGACATTTTGGTTACCATATTTATATGACTAGTTGGAAGCCCATCTACTACTTTGCACTTTGCAATTCACAGTATCAAATGCCCGATAACAGTATCAAATGCTTGCATGCGGCCTAAGTTTATTTTCAGCCCAGGACACACTGCTTCTAGCTTCACAATCTCATCCGTACTCAAAGATATTTTCCCACAATCCCATATGTTGCAGTATCTCAATCGTCTACACTGACTCAAATCGGGCACTTCTTGCAATTCGTGGCAATCCAATATGTGGAGCCCTTCCAACGCAGTCATGGGCATAGTGCTGGTCAACCTCTCCAACCTCTTACAATCCCAAATATTCAACTCTTTCAATTCAGGGAACAAACTCAGATCTGGTAGCTCTCTGCATCCCACATTGGAAAGGCTCAAAGTGTGGAGCGCCATTCCAGTTCCAATTCGAGGTTGGTCGACCCAAAGAGTGTCCGAGGACTTTGATATGCTCACCCCTGCCCAGACCACAATATTTGGGCACCAGAACACATCCAATTTTTCTAGTCTTGTCAACTTGTGCATATCAGGTAATGTCTCCAAGCTAGGGCAGAATGATATTGATAAACTTCGTAAGGAAATCAAGTTGCCCAAACATGACACATCCTTAAAGCAGCAGGCCCATATGACTACCCTTTGTAATCTTGCTAGATTCAAGAGGTTGGGCATCATTTCAATGCCCTCCCCCGACCCCCATATCTCTAGATGTTCCAAACTCACCGCATCGCTAAAAGCTGGTGGTCCCCTCCAATTCCACACTTGGAGGGTGACTAATTTGTTCAACTTGTGAGGATTAAAGCCACCTTGTAGTGCTGCATGCTCAATTGTTAATGCTTGCAAAGCTATCAGTTCACATAAGCCTGGAACCCCTTTACATGAAGAGGAGGAAATCAAATCCAATGTTTGTAAGTTTGTGAGCTTGTGCATGTCCGGCAACGCAACAAGGCTATGGCAAGATGAGGCTTTGAACTCCTCCAAGGCCACTAAGTTGCCTAACCCCGGCACTGCTTCGATTGACTCACAGTTGTCAATGTTCAACTTCCGTAAACGTGTGAGTTGTTGTAGGTTGGGCAACTCTTGAAGATTCGAACACAAAACAAAAGAAAGTTCCTCCAAGGCAAGTAAGTCACCCACACCAGGGCAAGACCGTAATGAAACATAGTTAAAAATGTTCAAGTATCGCAAGTTGTAATGCTTTGCAGTAACGCCTGATATGGCCTTTTCATTAAAAAAACTTTCAAAGCCATTTTTACGTTTAACGCCCGACCGATTCAAAAATGCCAATTGATTCTTTTTGGGTAATTCTGGAATATACGGTGTGTCAAGGCTCTCAACCGTAAAATCGATTCCGGAATAACGGAGGCAACACAAATTTTGTGGTATTGAAATCAAATTGACGGTGCCATCACATATCAATATTCGTAATTCCTTCATGTCGGAAAGGGCAAGGTTCATGTGTGGTTTTGAATGCGTCGTGATAACCAAAGTTTGAAGAGAATGAGGCAATGCCTGCACACAACCATCCATGTCACATGTATTTTAGTTTGACGTTAAATAGTTATTCTATTTAGCACCAAGCTTAGATAAACACAAATCACTATCAACATGTATAATTTAACTCTAATATACTATTACCATCAATTTCCTTGCATTGGAAGTTCAACTTCATTTCTAAGATCCAGATAGATCCCCCTTGCACAACACAAATGGATCCACGTCTAGGCCAAGGTTTTAGTCTTGATAAGGGCCTTTATTGTTTTTTGGCTTTCACCAAAAGGGACTACCTTTGACAAGATGCAATAACACTTGTCCAATAGCCATGCTGTATAAAGCCGTTTGTGGTTCACATATGAGCTTGTGGCTATGATTAAAGATCGCAACATGTGGACTCTTAATTGAAACCTAAATGACGTACAGGGGTCACTATGATATTAAACCCCTTATATACGACAAGTTTATAAAGAAAAATAAATGTATACGTACTATTGGCATGCTAGAAAATGGACTCGTGTATTCATACTAAGCTTTTGAATTTAATGTGATAAATGCCTCCACTACATATACAATATAACAAATCATTAACCTAATAAGACTTTATTACATATAAAATCCACTTTCGATTTCCAATGAGAAAGTCACTGAACATTTTTTCATGCATAGCATGTAACTCAACACAATAATTTACCCACAATCCACAGAGCAAAATTCAAGGGAGCCCATGAGCTCTCCAAGAGCCTTCAATTTGTAAACCCTAGAACCCAAATGCCAATCTTAACAAGAATGAACATGGTAATTATTGAGGACAATTATCATATGACAACAATGGATGAGAATGTGAATTGGTGAAACTAACCAATCTATTGTTAATTTTGTTCTTTAAACCATAGGGCCCCCTCTTGTACATCCACCTTTACTTCACATTTATTGATATTAGCTTTTTCAAATGTACACACCAAAGATAAATAATAACTCTCCCATGATATGTATACCATGTACGATAATGCCTCAAATAATAACTCTTCTTACACTCACGTTAGTTTGTACATGGTACAAAGAGTCCACCCCCTAGGTCAAAGATGAAGCATCCATCAATTATGTTGGATTCACACCAACCTTTGCTTGGCGTCCTCTTTGGTTTTTCTAGCTTACAAGAGGTGATGAAGATTTTGAACTGTTTGTCAAGTTAAATAGATTTCAATGGCTTACAACCAAATATGTTAGATAGTTTGACAATCAAGCTCATATATTTAGTTGTTCAAATATTGATTTGTCAATAATCCATGGCTCACATATTTAGTTGTTCAAATATTGAGTTGTCAATAATTTATGGCTCACATGTAAATCAAAAGCCTGATGCATTGGAAATGTGTACCTTTCTCTCCTCCAATAATGATATGGACTTAGGCATCCATAAGCGGCGTGTATTATCCCCCGCTTCAACTCTTTCAATTTCGCGTCCCATGTCCCTTAAGTGGTCATGCATTGTAAAGCGGCCTCTTTCATCCACTGAAATGAGTGCCTTCTTTTTAAGATTCCGGAGGCTCAAGCTAGGCTCCCAGTTTTGTGATCTCCAAACGCATATACCCATATCTTCAAACTCTCCAAGTAAAGCACATGCAATATCCAAAAACATTTTTTTCTCTTTTTCTGTGAGAGAATCATAGCTGATTCGAAGACAATCCAAGATATTCTTATCATCCAAAATCCCACCGGAATTCAACTTGCTCTTCACATCCTTCCACACATCCAAATCCACCTCACCCCTCAAGAGAGCTCCGTAAATTTTCAACACCAATGGAACTCCACAACATAGCCGACTGATCTCTATCGCCAATGCTTCATATTTTGGTCTCATTTCACAATCCCTTCCAAAGGCAAAAGATGTAAACACTCGTTTCGAATCTTCCATATTCAACATTTTGACCTCATGAACATAAACCTCTTGCTCGATGGGTTCAAATATGTTCGAAGCTTCAAGCACACGCTTGTCGCGTGATGTCACAATGCATACGCTACCTTCTTTTAGCATCTTGCGTGTCATAATGGAATTCAACATCTCAACATTAGAAACATCATCCAAGACCACAAGAATTTTTTTCTTGCTTAACCTTTCGTCAAGAATAGGTTTCAACTCCGATTTGTTGTCATTATCGATCGCACTTGAACAAAGATCCTTCAACAACCGCTTTTGAATCTCCATCACTCCATGACTTGGCATTAGCTTGTCTGTTACATCCTCAACATAACAACTTGCTTCGAACCTTTTGCACAATTGGTTATATAAGTCTTTTGCCAAAGTCGACTTTCCAATTCCACCCATTCCCCACAAACCCAATGCAGAAACTTTCTTCTCGAAGACTTGGCATTGAATTAGCTTGTCGGCAACTTCTTTAACACCAGCCACATGTTCACCCACATCCAAAGGCAATGACTTGTTCGCCAATTCCAATACTCTTTGGACAACCTTCGCCACCAAATCCACTACGAAGCTTTCACAAACAAGAAAATCTCATAAAATTTAGTTTGGGATAACAATAATGTAGAGTTAACATCTAAAACATTTAATAACACAATACACACACATCCAATAAAATTGTCACTCTAGTGTCAAGAATGATGTAGTGTTACCATCTAGACCATTTGACAACACGATATATTATGGAGATGAAGTACCTTGTCGAATTATCGGAGTGCTCCCAACCCATAAGTCTAGAAGCTACTTCCAAATCTGCTTTCCATTGTTGAATAAGATTTAAATCGAATTTCTTTTCGAACTTCTCGAATCCATTTTTAAAGTGACCTCTTTCTAGATTACGCAAATCTCGAGGTGTCACATTGTAGAATACTGGAAGAATCTCCTTGCGTGGATAAGCGTCCAACATGACATGTAGTTCCTTCAAACACCACTCGGACTCTGCATATCTCTCAGAAAAGACCACCACAGCTATCGGAGCATTCTTGATTCCATCCTCGATAGAATTCCAACACTCGTCACCAATACCAATAGATTTGCGATCTAGGTATGGATGCAACCCATGTCTTTTGAGGTCCTCATACAAATACCCCACCAACCCTGTCTTCGTGTCTGGGCCTCTATGGCTTAAAAAAACATCATACTTTTCAAATTTATCTGCACATAAACAAGGTGATTGGTTGGTACAAATCTCCACAATGTGTAAGTATCTAAACTATAATACTTGTTATCAAAACCTCCTCCATCGACATATGATAAACTAATATACCACACAAGGAAATTTCTAAACAAGTCAAAACGCCTCGGTTCAAACTGGATCTTACTCTCCCTGGTGGCTTCCATCGTCATAGGTGAATGGTGGGAGCAACTAGCCTCACTCGCCATAGCTCCGTGAGACTAGGCAAATTCTGCATTGAAATTGATTGCACAAAATGAATATAAAATGATGCAAATATGCAATTTTTATTATTTTCCCGTCATCATTCAACCTATGGGCAATGTTATACAATCAACATAATTATGTAACCAATGCAATCATGTGAAAGACATGCAAATGATGCTAATGTTTACAAATGTTGTCAACAACCTTGAGTTCCTCATACATTACAATCTTCAACAAAAGTTGAGATCCTAAACGCTAGCTTAACTTTGATGCGGGCGCCTCATTGCATCTGCTATGACAAAGATTGCAAACCTTTGTCCATCCAATCCTAATACATGTTTGTTTACGCCTTCAAAATCACTCTTTGTATTGTATACATACTAACCCTATAATGAAAACTTGAAATTTAGGGATAAATGCCACCTAGACGTTATTACTGATCTAGATAGTGAGTGAGACATATGGACGCCTCAGTAGTATTGAAGACTCAGTATATCATTGTACATACCTCGTTTGCTTGACTCGCCTTTCAAACCTTATATATGTTAAGAAACCCTAAGAAACCTAGCAAGAGCCTTCAAACACAACCTCGCAACCATTCTAAGGGCAGAGGGAGAAGGGTTGAGACCACCTTCCAAAACACCACATCAAGGTACTCACAATCTCGGACTTGATACCGACAACACCCTTGACATATGGATTTAACCATTTCTCCACTTCGAGAATTTAGAGAAACATTTCGCTATCTATGTGGAGTCCGACAATTACAGTGAAACACAAGTAAAACACCACATGGAGAAACTCATAACCAACTCCTCCCTGTGATGCTAAATTAAGCCAAGGACTAGAAACACCCTCCTAACTCTTGACACATGCCCAAAAACTCCCCATTCACAACTAATACACCACTAACGTCGGTCAACCAAGATCATGGTCATTGAACGTTTTGACTCGTTCCTCGACTCTCAAAACAGAATAACACAAATGACCAAGCTATTTTCCTTGTCAAAAATCATGGCTTACGATTGGTGACAAATTTTCTAGTTGCTCATGTCCTCGTGTGTGAGTCATGACTTTCTACTGGAACACTTTAACCGAACGTTAGACGTTTGGGATTGTTGGCACTCGTACACACGAGGCTATTTTTTTGAAACGTCCACCGTTCAGGGTGTGCAAGCGGTGTATAAGACGAAACAAAACATGTAAGCACATAGAAAATTTCATGAGTTATGAGAACATACCCGTGGTGATAAAAGAGCGAAGCCAATGCAGAAGCCTGGTTCGAAGATGGCCGTCTGGGGCGTGCGGTGCTCGGAGAAGAAGAAAAAGTTCAAGAAGAAGAAGCACCGCTTGGTGGATGTGTTGGAGCAGAAGTCCACTTACCTCCACGTGTATGCAAACACTTCCCACTGCCACCAAAGGACATGCTATCCTTAATTTGTCTGCCTTGGAAATATCAAAAATTGTGGTATATTCGTTTCTTAATTTCACTCTGAACTTAGACTATGCCGGCCACCAAATCGTCAACTTTAATTGCACAAAATCATAGTACGTTTCAAATTTCTGGCAACTCTAAATTTCTGCAATCCCTAGCATCACAATTGACACGTCCACCCTCCCATCAGACAATTTAACCTTATACCACATCATCCAACCATAAACTTCTGCAGTCCTCCAAAGCTACACAGGTCGAATAATATGTACAATTGTTGTTCATATTTCCTTGGATCGACAACCTGGATGGCTCTATACATTCCTCCACAGAAACACCTTTTCGATATAATTTCTCAAACTGTTACCGATTGTTCATTGTATCTGCCTTCGAAAAGAGTTGTACATGATCACTAAACAACGAACATAAGCGAAGAGAGTTGAGGCCAAAATGAAACAACCCGACTTCCTTACTAACTTAAACCACTTCCATTAGAAACTAAGTTTGATTTGTGACATATAGTATCCTTCGTTTCCTCAAACAAAAGGATTTCAGGTCATACTTTCCGAAGATGGAAGGTCTTGTATTCAAAACAACCAACTCCGGGCACAAGTCGAGTTGAGGTTAAGGACAACTCAAGTGTATTCCAGCCTGTGAAAACTTCCATTTCGTTTTGTAGGTCACTAAGAATGTCTCCTTCCGTGGTGGACAAAGACAAAGACGACCTTCGAAGTAAGTATGTGATTTGTTTCTCAAAAGTCTACAAGTACATGGATTCAAGAGCTACAGAACAACTCACAAAAGGGATCGTCGAAGCTTTTGAGAAATCTCGTCGTCGTATATTACACTCCAGCTGACCAGAATAGAGAAAGTTGTAAGCCAACACGTCCACTACAGTGGTGCTATCCTTTTCTTGTCCGCCTTGACAGAACGTCGCAATAATTGTGGTCCACTAGTCCATAAGAAATGAAGGTCGCCTCAGGCACGAGCTAGCCACACATGACATGACATGACACCTCCACACACATTGCCAAAGCTACTTCCTCACAACTCCTGTGGCCTTCACAAACCTCAAAGCTCCGGACACCACCGACACCCAACCCTCAAACAATTCCACTGCTCCGCACACAGCCTCCCCACGGATCTGAAACAAACTGTGCAGGTGAAGTAAAGTGAGAACTATGGCGTTCCCGTCGACTGGTCGGCTATGGTGCACATCGCTGAAAGGGTTGCTTTGCCTGCGAGGAAGTTGAAGGAGCTTGGGTAGACAAAGTAACGATGATGAGAATGGCAGCAAGGGAGCCACAGAGACGGTGAAGTGTGTGCAGAGCTGGGTGTGGAGGAGGCTTCCAGCGAGAGTCTGGGGGTGAACACACCGCGTGGCTTCATCAGCAGCAGTGTCAACACGCTTTCGCCATCTTCCGGGCATCTTCCTGAATATTATACTTATTGAGCTGCAATAAAACAACAGACTACACTAAATATCCTCCGGAGAGCCGGTCACTGGGCCTCTGGCCAGCATCTGCGGCAAGCATCTGCGTTTCGTGGACCTTCAGTCCTATGTTCGGGGAAAACCGACGGCTAGTTCATTATCAGCCAATGGATATTCCCTCATGGCCGGTCCAAATTTCCAACCATCGGATGGCAATCCGACTGTAATTTCAATCCTCTGGCAATTAGCCGATGGACCAGAAAATGTCCCGGAAATGTAGCCGATTCTTCTTGTCAGTTGCTGGATTTCAGCCCGAAGCATCCAGAGCGCTATTTGTCTGGGGCATTTGATGATGCACTTGAGGAAGTACCCTAAACCTTAAACTTTTTGAATTATGCAACCTTTCCATGACCAAATCCAATTGCTTCTATGAAGAATTGGGGGACCCTTGGCCTTCAAGCGGTGAAGGCATTGCTAGGTTCAATTCTTGCGAAGGATATTAACTCTTCAAATTTAAAGTTTTGAACATGCCTTTCTTTTCACTTATTCAAGATTTTGTACTAAGAAATGATTTCTAATAACTTTTTGTACATTTTCTAAACAATTAGTGCCGATATGAATTCCATTTAATCGGATATTGGCCAATGAAAATATGAAAATATAGGCAATTGGCCGATTGATTTTACAAAAGACCGGCTGTTGCCGATGTAAATTGGAAAAAATCCCACCCTTCATAGCAACTACCGGCAATTAGCCACTAAGGCTTCAAAGACTTCCCGAACTCTGCTTCAGTCACCGCCGGGCCCATGAAGTTTCTCCAACACTGGAGGAAGTTTCTTGCAACTTGCTGACATCGTACTCAGCGCCGAGCAGGGCCTGAGATGCCTGGGACAGTCAGTCTGTCACATTAATTAATTCACACTTTCTCCAACCATGAATCCAAAGTTGCAAAAAATGATAATAATAAGAATAATAAGAATAAGAATATCATTCTTTGAATGACTTGACTTGAGGGCCGCGGAGAGTTCACCGACCTAAATAAGTCATCATAGCTGCGTAGTAGCAGCAGCAGTAGTGAATAGGAGCTGTGTCAAACGGTAGGAAGCTTACTTTGGAGTCGTTCTAATTCCTACCAGTCTAGTCTAATTAAGATAATTAAGGATGTGGATACTAATTAAGAGGAGCATCTCCACACGTTCCCATGATTATCATACTTATTGAGTTGCTGAAAAACAACATACAACACTAAATATTGTTGTATTTAGTGTCACCTACTACTTAGAATCACGCAATGCTCTAATTATTTACTGTATATCTCATTTTTTGGCTAAGAAAGGTTAAATTGGTTGTTTGGATGTTATAGAACATTAACATGTTTACCTGGTAAAAATTTACATTAATAGGGAGAAAAGAATAGCATTGTGTAACTCCAAATAGTAAGTCACACTAAATATCATATCTAGTGTAGCAAGGAAGATATTTTCTTATAAATGAGTGGTGAAATTTGGCAACCAGGGCTAGACACCCACTTCTTTGAGTTGTGGTCACATAAATACAAGAGATTGTGTACTTCTATCCAAAGTCCACTTCTAGAGATAAACACATACAATTCTTAGTTGTTTTATAAGTCGTAAATAGACTAGCCCAATCTGAAAATAAATAAACAAATTTCCTTCTTTGACAACCAATTTCACACGTTGATCAAGTCTCTCTCCAAGTAAACCCAATTTGATTTTAACAATGCCAACACTAATGAATATGTTGTCAAGACTACTGCTATTGTCACTCTAATGAGAATGAGAATGAGAAAAACAATAATTGAGATCAAGTAGTTAGATTAGCATATCATGGTGGACAACCCACTCTTGCTTGGATTTGTGACCCAGTTGAATGTTATCCAATCCCCAAAACTAGCTAGTACAAAACTTGTGAATCACACTCAAGCTTGTGCAAAAACTTCGCTACAATTTGTTTAAGGAAGGTTGAATGTTGAAACATGCTCTTATTCAAAACAAAAATAAAATTTATAAAATAACCTAAGTCTTAGATTATCTTATGTTACATATTTAGAAATTAACCTCAAAGACCCCAAATGAATTCAATGGGACTCATTTGAAATGAATCATTGTAGAGTGAGGTCTGGTCCAACACTTTGAGTGCCGTAAACTAATGTCCACAAATTTATATTGAGCATGACTTGACCAATGAAGTGTGTGGTAATTTTCCCCATAAATAAAAGATGGTTGGCACAATTGTAGGGGATAGTTGAAGTTTGATGATGGGGACTTGACCACCTCTCTTTTCCATATTCCTTAATTTGATTCTCAATCGAGCAGAAAAAACATGATTTTCATAATCATGTTGGTGTGGGCATGAAATTGTTGTTTTTTACATTGATTTATATTTCATGATGCAATATTCTTACTATTCAAATTTTGCCCAATTCTTTTCATAATTTATGGATTATGAAATAATGCTTAAGATTAGTTGTTACATTGAATAAAAGCATCTTAAGTGGGAATCGGCCCCTAATGGGTGTAGGCACTAAACCTATAGATGTCCCATTGGCTCACCCCTAGGACCACGTAACACTATATTCGTTAAATTGAGACTTTTTGGGCATTTTGAGACATTCACAGAAATAAGAACAAGGATAAATGGAACACATATTGGAGAAAGTTGTAAGATGCTAACACTTTGAAGCGGGTGTTTAGAACAAGAACCCCATTAATAACTCATATTTGGGATTGTTTAGGGTGGGCAATCCAAACCTTAGGCCAAGTTGAATGGGAAATCTTAAAACATTCATATTATCGCACAAAAACTTGTATGAATATGGTTAAGGTAGGGTGGGCAATCCAAACCATAGATCATATTGAAGGGGAAATATGTGAACCAATATAATATAACATACAAAATATTCCAAACTCATATTTGTGATGGTTTAGGTAGGGCAATCCAAACCTTAGACCATATGGAAGGGGAAATCATGTGACACTTATATTATTGCAAAAAAAACATACAAAGTGTGGCATGTAAAATGCATAGCATGCTAACACCACACATCCATTGGATAGTGCGACCCAAAATGTTCTTGCCTATGGCCCACAACCCTACGCCTACTATGGCCTATCTAGCCTCGGAGACTACCTCTTTTTCTTTTGCTTTATTTTCTTTTGCTTTTTTTTTCTTTTGCCTCTTTTGCTTTTGCCTCTTTTTCTTTTGCTGCGGCTTCTTTTGCTCGCATTGCTTCAACATTCCTGAAAATCTCCGCCCCGCGACTATAGCCATTCTTGGGGTGACTGCCAACAATAACACATTTTGGATTCCGTCGGCCGCCCGAATTATACGACGAAGAATTCGAATACGATGAAGTGGACTGTCTTGCATTTTTGGTCATGGAGTAGAAACGCTCCAACTCGACGGACGGATCATCCCGCATAGGTTTACGGGCGGGAGCAACCTGCAACGCGTGAATGCAAGAACACACGTGTTAGTTTAGGGAGGAAGACCCAAACGTGTCACACGTTCATTTTTTAAGTGCGGGATGATTGTAATGCGCGGTTAACCATGTTTTGGGGGGGGGGGGGTTCACCTTGTCACCGGGGGCGTTCCCGTCGGAGTTGGCGAGGAGGGGCAAGGCATCCCGCAAAGGAATAGGAAGAGTGGCACTCTTCGTAGGCCGAGCGTCCATCCGCAGCCGCCGTTGAGGTGTAATACTGCCGCCGGGCCGAGAGGGGGACGTCCGGACGCATTTGCGATTTATGCCCTTGAGCGGCGACGGGGACGGAGATCGCCAGAAGATTTGCTTGGGTGGGGGGCTATCGACGACACCGGCGTCAATAGGCTCCTTGGAGTAGTCTATGGTGGACGCGGCATCGTAGACGGTCTCGTAGAAGAAGCTCCCCAAGTTTGATTCGCTGACAATCTCAATCGACGGCTCCAAACGCTGATGGCAAAATTAAAACAAACAAAACCCAATGGGAGGGGGGGAGGGGGAGCATGTGAAAATCGATATACATTTGAGGCATAATATATCACATACAATGGCACACCATGTAGTATCTCAAATGAGTTTATTATATTTCGCGTGAGCGTACAACTCTCTGTACATATAGTCCTTCGGATCCATGTATCTTTCGCCTATCGGATTACAACTAAGGAACCGGGGCACGGGTAGTCCGCTCCCCACGAGCGTTTGAATGTACTTAAGTAGGTCTAACAAAAAGCGGTCTCGGACCTTCTCGACCGTCCACGTCGGGCAAACTATGAAGTTCGAGGTCGGGTTCAAAATGTTCTTGGAAGCGCTGTCGTCCACCATCAACGTGTTGTCACGGGTGGGGCGAACGTCGTAGGGACAGCCGACCATGGTCGGACGCTGGTCCCATACGACTGGCTTCAAGACCTTAAGAAATTGGTTTACGGCGGGGTTGTTGGGCTTCTTCACAACCCTGCCCTCGGGGGTGTATAACGTTCTACAAGAATCCTGTCCTAGGACCAAGCACGGGGGTTGGAGTCCCTTGAAGATGAACTCCACGACGGCCTGGGTGGTCTCGGACTTCATGGAGCTCCACACGATCACCCACCATTTGGATAGGGCGACCTGCAGGAAGTGCCGAAGCCACGGGCGGAGGTACACTAGCTTGCTTTTGATGTACGCGGGGGGACCATCTTAGTTGGCGTCCTCGGGCTTGCAGAAAGGCACCGTGGGGACCCTCGGACAATGCACGCACTGGACAAGGACCCCGTTGAGGTCTAGCACCAGGAACCGGGTCTTGGGAGGCGAAGGTGGCGAGGGCAAAATCGGGGGGACCACCGAGCTGTCCTCCACACTCCTCGGAGAGGATCGGTGGGGAGCCGCGACGCTATGCTCCAAACCCTGCGGCGACGAGCGAGAGAAGGCGGACGAGGACTATGTTATGCTATGTCCATCTCAAGCAGAACGAAAATTTTGTACAAACACAAGAACAATTGGACCATTGGTGGCAACAAAAACATACAAGGGGACCAACATACATTGGGACACGGATGCAAACATATGGGCGCCAAAAATAATAATTTTATTTTTACAAATCTCTATGTACAATTTGATGGGGGGGGGGACCGCGGTGAACGAGGGCATTCACACTACCCTAATTCTACAACTACAAAATTGGTTGCGCGCCGCCAAGGTCGAGCGTAGTCGAATGCAGGTGAGACGAAGGGGATCGCGGGGGGCACGTTGGGGGAGGGGGGACACGACCACGCCAACAAGACAATGACCCAGGAAGTTTGGGTCGGTCGACCCAAACTGGGGAGGGCTCAGTGTATTACCTCGCCCTGGTCATGTCTCGACGATGTGGAAGCCTCCACCGTCCCCGCTGCCCCGCCTCTCTCGCCACCGCCTTCTCCGACGACGTCAGAAACCTTCTCCTGCAAACGATCGGCATCAGGCCCTTGTCCTAAACCAATCTTCGCATGTGCATCATGCATGCGTTCATCGATTTGGTTAGGAGTAGAGGTATCACCAGGCCCTTGCAGGCCTTCAACATCTAGCATGGCCGTGTCTAGTTGACACCCATGTTGGTCAAGGGAGGACTGCGCTGCAGCGGGGTTTGGGTCGCCCGACCCAAACTGTCCTGCATCTGGAGAGGGCCCTTCGGACACTACAGTGGATGGTGGGTTTGGGTCGGTCGATCCAAACATCCTGGGGTCGTCCGATTGGTGAGGGGGCGCCATGACTATCGGGGGCCGAAGTGGTGGAGGGCCCAAAGGGGAGGAGGCTCCAGAGACACGCCAGATGTTGGGGTCATCCACTTGCTGGACCGGCGCGTACGGAACTTGGTGGGGCCGCATCAAGTGCTGGAAGCTGAAAGACGATTGCGGCACAGGCTGCTGAGGGATGCTCTGCGGAGGGAAGCCGGGGGGCAAGTGCGGGAAGGAGCTGGAAGGAGCCACCACCAAACCTTGCGCCCACATTCCTTGTATCACTTGTGATATCAATTCGGCGTGGGACGGAGGTTGGGCCATCGCCCTCTGTCGCTCCTGCTCCAACAGGAGAGCCCTCAGCTCTGCTACCTCGTTCCGCATTGAGGGCTCTTCAGCGGCAGCCTTCTGCAGACGGACGCGTTGCTCCTCGTCCCTCCTCATCTTCTCGTTCGCCTCCTCCACAGTCAGGACCTCGGGCTTCACCCTAACCATGCCAGCGAACGCTGTCGGGGACGGGGGATCTGATCTGAGCCGTTTGGCGAGCTCAATATCATCGTCGTCCTCGCTGCTTATGGCAATGGTCTCCTCCACGGAGTAGTCGCCATACAGCTTCTTCCCCTTCAACTTCCTCCTCTCCCTGAACGTGGCGGTCGCGTCCCTGGAGTACATGTCCCGTGCATCGTCCACAGTCAGAACGGGCACGAGCTTACTCTGCGGGGTTGCCGCCCGCATCGCCTTATTCCGTTGAGGGGCTTCGGATTGTTGCGTGAAGCCCGTTGCCCCTACCTCGACGTCGCCTTCCTTCTCCGCCTCCTCGTGTTCCTCTTCTTCCTCCTCCTCCTCCTCAACCTCGCCACCTTCTGTGCGGGACGGATTGCCCGGATGCAACCCGACCAGAGGTTCGGGAACTTGGGTCGTGGCCCTCATGGCCATTTCCTCCGGGTTGATGCGCCTCACCCTATCAAGAGGGTTTTCGCCACCCTGAACAACCTCGTCGACGTAGCTACCCGGGATCCAATCGAGGATGTCCATCTTCTTCGCCAACGATTTCTGCACCCTATAAAATGGCAGATCGCCATCCTCTATGTAGGAGTATATATTCAGCCCCGACATCTACACAATCCAAGTTATAGGGAAATTAGAATTTGTCGAGGCAGTCACATATACAAGACTAAGTGAAATGTGTAGTTTGGGCCGGTCGACCCAAACCTGCAAAGAGCTTAGTTTGGGTCGGTCGACCCAAACTGCTTACGAGCTATAGAAAGTCACTTACCATAGCAGCATAGACAGATTTTGAGCCTCCGAAGACGTTGAAGATGCAGTCCCCTCTCCTCGTCAGCGTCCTCATCATTCTCATGTAAAATTCCATCCGCAGCTCATCTAAAGGATAGTTCGCGTATTTAGCCTCGTCGTAGAGACACTTGTTGGCACCCAACCCTTCTGGAACTTGGAAGAGTTTGTCCATCCGGGATATAGGGTGGTTCGGAACCTTCAGCAACTCCACTTTGTACACGAAGTACAAACACAAGACGTTGACGAACTTGGTCTTCTTGTCCCTCAACGTCGTGTAAGCCCCCTCCGCCGGTGCGGCGATGTAGTGAGACTTGGAGACTGCATACTCCGGCTGCAGTTTCCGGACAAGCTCGTACACCTGCTCCGCCCTCCTATCCTCGACTATCGAAAGCCAGATATCTACCTCCCTGAACTTAAGGCTTGCATAATCGACGAACTTAGATAGAAAGGGGTCATAGAAGAGGGTGCTCATCGTGCCCTCAAATGAGCTTCCAAGAATATTCCTGAAATCAATCATCCCAAAAGGAAAGCGGTCCCTTGCTTTCGTCCTTATCGCCATTCTGGCGTCTTAACATGGCCAGCCCTGAATTTTCAAAGGCTCGAAGGTGACAAGCTTGAAGTAAGCGTCCCCTTCAAACTGGACAATCTTCTTCTCCTTGATGAAGTTCGAGAACGCACGCGCTGTGTGATCCGGAAGCGCCCGGTTCTTCCCACACTTCACCATCTTGGCCCGCAAGAAGTCGTCCCCCGCTTCCCTTATTAGAGCCGCCATGGAGGCACTGGTGAACTTATATACATCTTTGAATGCTCTCCAGTTAGCCTGTCACCAAAAAGCCTCCACTCTTCAATTTCGTCCTAGCCCGAATTGAGAAGTTTATAATGACATGTAGAGATTTCTCTCTTTGTAACACAATGTATGATTCCAATCTATCGTTAGAATATACGCAACTTAGCCAAGTCTATAATATGTCTTCTTACACTCCTTAATCTCGGGTAATGTCACATCCTTGTATTTCTCTAAAGTCCACCCGACCGCTTTGGCCACGCATGCCTTCAAAGATATCCCTCGTGTGAATCGAGTCCTTGCCGTTGATTCCACACTACTGCACGAACCTTCGCTTGTTGATTCCATGAAGCACATAAGTTTAAGTATTAACAAATACTTGTGTAACTTATGGTGGCCTCTCCTTTACAGGTCTTCACATTCCATTACTAAGTTCAACCTCAATGGTCAATCACCAATACATTCAAAAGTTACACACACCCCTTCCTACCTAATGAATCCAACATTTTAAGTCTAAACATCATAAGTCAAAAACTATAAGAGTGTGTCACAAGTTTTTGGAAGTTTGGACATAGTCTCGGTTTTTTGGCTCTCAAAAATTCATATGAAGTCCAAAAAATGAGTTCTTGGTATCCATGGATAGGTAATGAAGTCCTCTACATGAATATGCAATAATATTTCTACTGCCACAAAGTATATGGTCGCAATTCTATGCTGTTCCCTTTGAATCTACACTTTTTCATTAGTTTTTGGAAGTTTGGACATAGTCTCGGTTTTTTGGCTCTCAAAAATTTATATGAAGTCCAACAAAACTAAATGCTCCAATAAGAGACTTTGCACATCCGCATAAGTATAAGGCTAATCAATGTAAATCCAAGTATTCAAACAAAGCCATAAATTGAACTTCAAATCATTCACGCCCAACTATTACTAACAAGAGGTCAAGCCCTCTTCAAGGCCAACTAGCCTTGGCTCCTAACCTTACATCCATGCACACACACGTGCTCCTATCTTGCTTCCCACGCACCCACACTTATAACACGTGGAGTGCCAAGGAGCACGAAGGAAAGAGATGATGAATGATGGAAGAATGAGGGATTATATAGTGAGTTTGAGGGGGTGAGCACCTTCAAGGCTCACGATAAGCCCTCGAGATTTCCTCCTACTTTATAGGCTCTAATCCTATCTCCTAAGCCTTCCTCCCTCAAATGATCAACAAGGATCCTAATTCAAACATTTAACTAACCTTGGCTTTCTACCTACCACACTTTACCAAGGTTTGTCCTTCTCCTACTTAAATCCACTCCACAAAAGCCTAATGCTTCAAACTAAGCTTTCTTCAAACTTCACTCTTTTTATATTTTTGTGAATAATCATAAATCACCAAAACACCACTTGTAATGTTTTACAAGTGTTAACAACCAATGTGGGCATCAATTTTGGGCTCACACTTATTCACATCGATAGGCTACACGAGAGCTAGGTCTTTTGTATCTATACCATTTTGAATACACGAGCTTCAAGCTCAACCTTCTTTATAGCTATTCAAGGCAAAGGCAAACTAAAATTGTTAACTTGGACATAATCAAGTTGGGAGGTTGTAAATGTAACTTGAGATAGTTTTAAGAAAATTATAGAACTCACATGAGGTGACGTAATTACATAAGTTGAAGAGAAACAACTTATGTAGCAAAATTGATGTGGAACACATGTAGAAACCGAGAGAAATTGAAAGGTAATGAAAGGCAATTGTGTGAAGTATAATATTAGGCGCTCACATGAGGTGAGTATAAATATATGCGTGGATGAGAATTATGATATGAGGTGTTGTTACACAAATAAACAAGTGAGACTCGAGAGGTTATTATGTGAGTCATCAACAATTGTATTGAGAGATTAGATATGTGAAGAGATTGTCTCGATTTACAAAGCAATTATAAGAGGAGGAAAGAGAGAAAAAGAGAGGTGAGGAAATTGATGAGAACAACTATTGCCTAAGCAATCAAACTCCATGCAACTTTCCACAATTTTTTCATTTACATAGTCCTTAAAATATGAAAGGGATGGATTGGGATTAGTCAATTTGAAGAGACCACATTATCAAAGTCATTTCTATTACAAGTATATTGAATCTTATCTACCTTACAATATCTAAGGGGACAATTAATCAACGAGTGTTGTGTAATAAATGAGAAGAGTTATGAACAAAGAACATATTATGTTGATCTCTTGACTTGATTACATGATATCATTGATCATTTATATTAAGATTGTTTCTACTCATAACCAAAACTGATATATAACATATTTTGCACTAAAAACAATTCGTGATTAATTATAGCAGAGATTGAAATATATCACATCTACACTAAAAATAAACTGTACGTTATTATAATAGAGATTGAAATAGACCAAATATGCATGAAAAAAAATAAGATGTGCCTAAATATTACCAATATTGAGATATATTGGATTGTGCTAAAGATAGACTGCAATTAATACGGTGAGGAAATTTGTTGTAGAAACTAAGGCTACATCATAAGAGGATTGAAAAGATTCAGAGGTATGATAAACTCAAAGGAATGAAGCGAGGATGCCTCCTCAATTATTGACGAGGAAATGGAAAGTGAGCAAACGAAGTATTACACGTAGAGAGGAAGACTCCATTACACGGCAAGAGGGTATCTAATCATAGTTTGATAGTTATTTAGTTTATTGCTACCTATGTCTTATCGGAAAGGAACTCCACTAATGGAGAATAATAATTAAGGCAGACAATCAAGATAGAAAATGTTTTGAAAAGAAAGATAACTTAGTCATTAGATTACTCGGTGATTTTGGAGAGAGGATACTTAGGCATTGGAGAAGGTTACTTTAACAAGACAACTCGACAACTTGAAGAATTGTTACTTGCTACTTAGAAGGAAATTTTTGACTGCTTGAGAGAAATATTTAACTACTTGCAGAGTGTTACTTGGTTACTTGAAGAATGTTACTTGGCTACTTAAAGAGGGTTACTTGGCTACTTGGAAAGTGTTACTTGGTACTTGAAGGGTATTACTTGGCTACTTAAAGAGGGTTACTTAGCTACTTGAGTAAGGTTAGTTGTTTACTTGAAGGAGATTACTTTGCTACTTGGGTATTTGAAGTAGATTAATCGAATACTTGAAGACGGTGACATGACCACGTGAAGAAGGCTACTTGGACACTCGGCTACTTGAAGCAAGTTACTTAGAGAAGACACCTAGTTTACTACAGCTCCTTGACTACAACGATACCAAGGATCTGGCATTTCTTGGTGCTTATCACAAGGAAAGTAAAAGAAGAAACTTGATACTAGCTAAGAGGAATCTTGAACAATTAAATATAGAATACTTCTATCACTACAATTTAAAATCCAAAAGAAGAGAAGAAGACAACTACGACGCATGAAGAAGTTACAACGCTATGACACACGAAGAGAGGAGAACAAGATCTTGATCAAAGATAGAAAGTAGCACTTGAGTTTAAAGAGACAACTGAGGCACATGAAGAATTTCAACATAAGAAGAGAGTTACAAACAAACAAGTTGATAGCTTAGAGACAACTTTTGGTCAAATGGGACTACTTGAAGAGAAATCACCAAGAGAGAGATTCCTTACGACAAAAGAAGACTTTGAAATTATAAGAGTCCATTATGATGGATACAAAATAGAGGAGCTTTCAAAAGAAGAATGAAGACATCTACCAACACAACAAGAAAGACAACCAAGATAAAAACGACTAACAACAAGGAGATTAGGTAGGTTAATCATCATAATTTGGACGACGCTCTAAGTCACTATGATACAATCAACCCTAGAAACAAGTGGAGGTAGTTGAGCTCTACATTCTCAACCAATAATTTAGCACTAATAGCGTTGCAATTAGTGTCACTTGCCAAGTGATTTTTCATCCAAATTCCAATCATCCATGACATTATTTCATCACAAGTAGCTAACAAGAGAAGGTAGGGTTTTTGGCCAATGGATGAACTCATCCATCATCCATGACAATACTTCTACACTTATAGTAATCTCCCGCTTAAGTACGCACTTTGAACTAGAGCCATTGGTGCGCACTTAGTTGGTAGGTGCGTACTTTTATTCATATCATTTTCTGGACCCCCTGATTTGATGGATCTCAACGGAAAACGGATGAAACTTGAGGTAACCCGCTTGACAAAAGCCCAACAATATGATGGAGGACGTTGATGAAGTTCTAGAAACGATGTGAATTGAAGAAGAACCACCTTTCAATGACTAAAGCCAACCTAGCGAGACATTTGCTCAATCTGAAAGTGCTACTGACTTCAAAGGCTTTGAATCTCTACACAACATTGTCCTCGACATTCACAACCAATTGCTTTGCTCCGATGTTCAAACAAAAGCTGGACAGATGTATGATGAACTACGATGATTGTTTGAGACTTTTTAGCAAAACATTAACAAACTGACATTGAATGTCAAGCGTAAAAAAATCATGCATTCATGGCAAATGACTTTGCATGACGTGTTCGAACAATAAAGTATGAACCTTGATTTTTGTCCAAAAAATTACGCACTTAATTGGGATGCGTACTTAGACGGGTGCGTACTTAAGCGGGAGATTTCTATATACATAAGAGGTCTAATGAGAAAAATTACCATAGGGACATAAAATACCAGATGACACTAGATATCATATTTAGTGTAGTTCTATGCCTAGAGTGACAACTATCTGTAGCACTTGCAGGGGCCACAGTTGTTAAAGCTTCGTTGGGAGCCGCTAACCCATTTCTAAGAAGCATAAATTGGGAGATGGTTTTCCATTATAAGAAATTTTGAGTCTTAGAAGTGAAATTCAACACCTAGGGCGTCTGGATGGTGACCCCTATTATAGAAAGAATGCATCTAAGAACTTCTCACACTCACATTCAAAAGGGCCAACCTTCTCTAAATCAGACACAACTTGTATCAATGGATTCGTATCGACGCCCTCTTTTCAATCAAGTCTCTCCTTTTGTGCAAGAACGAATCATCCATTCCTTTTAAAGTATTCTACGACCAACTGTTCCAAAAGGGAGAGGCCACCCTGGGGTTCTATGCAAGGTTAGCACAGAGTCATGCATTGAATAATGGGTACTAGGCAAACAATACAACAATCAGAGCTTGCAGCTGGCTCCTGCAATTCAATGTTTTGAGGTTAAAACAGAGTGTGTTTGCGGGATTAATTTCCTCCTTAAGTTCTCTGCATTGATGTGCACTGATAATTTCGGCTTCTGTACAATTATGGGTGAGAACTTTGCCTTGGATTCCCAGGTCACATGATACTGTGTTGCCAAGCGCATTGACTGGGCCTCCAGCTACTAACTTACATGCAGTCTTCCTCCAACCAATTTTCGCCTTCCAACAATGATAGTGTCCTGAAGAAGCTCTTCATGAGATTGTAAATGGTGGAGCCCAGGAGCCTTGCCAAAACATTATGGAATTGCCTCACCGCCGTATCAAGGTGTCCTCTCCTTCAGTGTGCGGGGAGATTTTTGGGGCCTAATCAGTCAAAATCCTAGTGTTTCGAAGTCCAACGAGTTACATGTTGTAATTAATCTTTCGGCTTTTCTTTACTAAATTGGGGAATATTCCATTGATTTCTACAAATGATGGGTGATTTTCTGGAAGTCTTGAACTTCGACTGGTTATTCCTCAAACTCAACCGGATTATCTGTAACTAGCTTTTGGTTCTCCCCGTTCATTGTTCTCTTTCTCATCGCAATTGAAGTGGAGTTCAGCTGCTACTTCATCTTTGTGCTTGGGGCAATGACACAGTTAGTTAATGAGGTGAAACCAAGACGCATCAATTGCCGGTTAAGAACTATTTTCAAGCCCCCTTGCGGGTACCTGCAAGAGCGCCCCATAATTTCTAGAAGGTTCGCCCTAGGCTTGGACCTCACAAGCTCATGCAGAGGCCACACACATACAATGACGCTAGTTTCGGGGCAGATTTTGGTAAGCCAAGGTAAGAGAATTTCGGCTTTGACATGTGCCGAACTTCAAGGAGCTTGGTTTCAAAGTTGGTCTCTACAAACGTCTGTTTTCAACTCGGATTCAAGAGTCACGGCGGTTTTGCAAGGCTTGAAAGTGTTTTGAAACCGGAACTTTTGAATGTGTGCGGGCTCCCTTTCAACCTAATTTGCATCTCTGATGAGGGGATCGTTTCGCTGAGAGCAAACATGCGTCCCTTTCCTCAACAAGAGCAAACACAGGGATGCAATTACATGGACGAGAAGTGCCCATATATGTATACGCAAGGGCAGGCAAGAAAGTACTATAATTTATGAAAAATAAGCATCGAGGGCTGCATTCATATTTGGACGCATTCTTACCTTCCTTGCCCTTTTGGCTAGGACTAATAAGTGTGGTGTCTGTTCCTGTCAGTTTAATATTTGATACAAGGCTTAAGCTGTTTAACTCACGGACCATGAAGTCGTTTCTTGCTCCTTTTAAATATATATGTGATTGGTTGTTGAACTCGTTTGTAGGGCCAGTGTAATTTATATACAACCAATCTCTTCAAGAGACATCCGTAAATTTTCAACACCAATGGAACTCCACAACATAGCTCACTGATCTCTGTCGCCAATGCTTCATATTTTGGTCTCATTTCACAATCCCTTCCAAATGCAAAAGATGTAAACACACGTTTAGGGCGATTTATATACAACCAATTTAAGTAGTATAGATGGTATGAAATAATAACTTATAACTCCAGACTAATGTAATTTTTTTCAAGAACTCTTGAAATAGGAGTCCAAATATCTCTAGTGTTGCCTACCCAAGTTAGCATCTGTCATCCTTTTTGAATTGCCTACTAACTTTTGAAAACTGATAATTTCATCAACAAAAAAGTATAAAGAGTTCTCCAATAAGAAACTAGACAACAATGATGGATGACGTTTAGCATCACTACGCTTTACTATAGGTGGAGAAACATCATCCACATCTATTGTAGGTAGATCAATATTAAGATCAAAGTCTAGTGCATAATTGGTTCCCAAATCAACATCCACCAACTCATCAGTAATCAATTTACGGCAACATACTAGGCATGAGGCCACTCTAACCCTAACCATGTCCATTCTACACTAGTAACCCTAATTATCATTAAGTTCTTAATGATAAGTAAAGTTCCCAAGTACTTCCCAAGTGAAAATGAATGTATTTCACATGTACACAACATAGATGTAAGGAATTTTAGCATTAACTACCTCTTTAATATGACAAAAATGGAGATTCCAAATGTGGCATTATTGAGTGTCATAGTAGTATAAAAGAGGGAGTTTAGAACTAAAAAGTTTAGTCTCGCAAAAATGTGTCATAATATCAAGGGTGTTGTATAAATGAGTGTCGTATTAACGAGGTTAGACTGTACTTAGGGTCCCGTGAAAACTGTAACTTGTCACCATGATGTGTGTTCTTGATCACATAAGGTAGATGTACCTTAATTGGTTACTTTTCCAACTAGCCCACTTCTCTTGGAATACGAAACACACAATTAGTACGCGATGGTTAGCAAATCCAAATCGAGGAAATTATCACTTTCTTCATAATTTTTGGAGCTCATATGAGTATCTTATTAATTATTAAAGTGAAGTACACCTTCCCCCCCCCCCCCCCCAAATATGAAAAGTAACCAAATGACACCCGCACCTTAGCTTGCCTTGTTCTTGCTAAGCTATGGTATGCGGGTGTTACTTAGTTAGTTTTCTTAATCATACACATATATTTGATTGGTGAATGGTTAAGTGAGGATCAAAGAACAAATACCATAGAGACATATATATTTAATTAACTACTCCTCACTCAATAATTTTATTACTACGTCTTCTAATTTTATTAGCTACTCCACACTCAACAATGAACACAATTTGGAGGAACTATGAATCCGGTTTAGGAATCAACAAACATGCACTTTTGATGACCGTAACTAACAAGGAGAGGTCCAATATTCAGACTAATTTTGTTGAGAGTCCATCACATATTTGTTAATGCAACACAAATTTGAAGACATAACCATGATCAATAGAAGGTAGAGTATAACACCCACGTACCTTATGATGTTCTTGTGGGATTTGAGTGCGTTTGAACAAATGTGCAAAAGACAAGAGGCTCACAAATTAGTATTACATTTTTCACTCTTATAGCCACACTGCATGTCATTTTGGAAGTTTGAATGATTATAGTCTAGAATAAGTTGAAGTACAAAGCTCCTTACAATGATACACATATTGATAAACTCAAATCTGTTGAAACAAGTTGGGTGCACAATGCAATTTTTAGCATGACTTGAGCTCATGATGGTTTATGTTCCATGGGTCTTCTACTCCTAATGTCTACAAGGATTTCATGCATTGTTACGATCAAAGGTTATACATAGAAAAGATTGAAGGTGAAAATTTTATTATTATTATTATTATTATCATTATTATTATTATTGATGAGAGGATAATCTTGTTGACATAATGTCGTAGACCACAAATTTCGTACACTAGGTTTTACTAATGCACATGACAAATAAACTTGCCCCTAAGATTTGTAGAGGGGTTTGTTATCTACAATGGTATACTATATAGCCCTATTAGTGTGCGCCATGTTAATTTCTAACACATACAAAATTTTAGTTCAAAATCAATGTGAGCCACAATAATTGTTTTTCCATGGAATTGACGTGGATTAAAGGTTTACTTTATCTTAGATTTGATGTAAGACGACTCTTTTATTTCATGTAAGATATTGATCATATATCTCAGAAAAAATGAGGGGACAAAACCATGGTCTTGGACCCACCCAAATGTATAACCAAAAATAAAATAGAAATAGAGATGTATTTTTATTTTTATTTATCCCATTTAAAAATGAAATGAAAAAGAAATGTCATTTTGATGTGATGTGAATTGAGCTTGTTCTCCTATACATGGTCCTAGGGGTGAGCCAATGGGACACTTATAGGCTTAGTGCCTACATCCATTGGGAGTCGAATCTCACTTGAAGATGCTTCTGTTCAATGTAACGACTAATCTCAAGCATTTGTTTGAGGACCATATGTAGTTGCTCTTAGCCAACTCCACATACACTTTAGGCCGTTGGATGGGATCGTGAATCGTCTCATCTAGTTAGCAATTGTGAATCATGAATATTGTTCTTTCAAGTGTGAAAATCAAACTTGAGATGTAAAAGTTGTAACATGTCAAAGTATTATTTTTATTTTTTCTCGTTCTTCAAGCGATTGCATAGGCCCTCCCAATTGTATGGTGAACGTAGAATGCTGTCCTTATTTTGAGCATGAACCTAGTCCGATCTCATTGTAACATGTGTTTTGGGCATTTGTTCTTAACTACAAGCCTTTGGCATCTACCACTCAAATAAAGGTTTTTGCATAAGACAAGTGTATGCTAAGCAACTACTAGTGTGGGATGACCATTTACAAGGAACATTGAACATATTGGCCATCTTAAAGATAGAAAGAATTCAAACATTAAACTTATTTGTAAATTCCTCGAAAGAGGCATGGAATATGTTTCTAGGACATGCTCTCTATAGGTTAATACTTAGTCATTTTGTAATAAGGGCACACGTCCATGTACCGGCCGTTCCGGTAAAGCAAAATAGAGTTCAATGACAACAACAAAGTTTTTGCTAGTAGCTTGAAGCACCCTTTTGGCCGAGCCCGTAGGGGGGGCCAAAATGTGAGATAGTAGATTTGCCTTGTTGTCCAACGTGGAAGTTGGAATGTGGTGTGCCCCTGCACTTACCCACTTTGAATTTTGCATGGCTACATTGATTGAACTTTTATCTTGAGATGCTAGAAAAATGACAATAAATCTATAAATTATGAAAAAAAGCGGGCAAACTTTGAATATTAAGCATATTGCATCATGACAATAATTCAATGTAAAACACAACAATTTCATGTCCCCACCAACATGAATATGAAAATCAAGTTTTATTTTTTGCTCGATTGAGAGTCAAATTAAGGGTTTTGGAAAAGAGAGGCTTTCAAGTCCCCATCCTCAAACTTCAACCATCCTGTACAATTGTGTCAACCATCTTTCGTTTATGGGGAAAATTAGCACACACTTCATTGGTCAAGATAATGCTCAATGTAAATTAGTGGAAATTAGTTTGGGCGCTCAAAGTGTTGAACCACACATCACTCTACAATAATGCATTTCAAATAAGTTCCATTCAATTAATTTGGGGTCTTTGAAATTAATTTCTAAATATGTAACATGAGATGATCTAAGACTTAGGTTATTTTTTCAAATTTTATTTTAAATTAAATTAGAACATGTTTCAGCATTCAACCTTCCTTAAACAAATTGCGGCGAAGTTTCTCCACAAGCTTGAGTGTGATTCACAAGTTTTGTACTAGCTAGTTTTGGGGATTGGATAAGATTCAAGTGGGTCACAAATCCAAGCAGGAGTGGGATGTCCACCATGATATGCTTATGTAACTACTTGATCTCAATTGTTGTTTTTCTCATCTCATTTGTGTGGTATTGACAACATATTCATTAGTGTTGGCAATGTTAAAATCCAATTGGGTATACTTGGAGAGAGACTTGAGCAACATGTGAAATTGGTTGTCAAAGAAGGAAATTTCTTTATTTATTTTTGGATTGGACTACTATTTTGTGACTTACAAAAAAACCAAAATTGTATGTGTTTATCTCTAGAAGTGGACTTTGAGTAGAAGTGCACAATCTCCTATATTTATGTGACCAAATTATGTCAATTTTGAATAACACATTGCTTTCAAAGCTTGGAAAACATGGTTACAACAAAATCAACAAAATTTTAAATTTTAAAATGTGAAGGGCTCTTGAAAAAGTTAAAGTTCATGTGAAGTGCATTTATTTTTGTGCCCTTCAATTTGAAGTGCATACAAGGACTTGAACCTTGATAGGAGATTCAAAGGCCTCCTTCAAAAGCTTTGTGAGCGTTTTTCTTAGTGCATTGGTACCTAGTCATCAAAGTCAACCATGAAAGTCACCAAAAGTGGGGATCCAAGGACCTCAATTTTGAAGGAATCTCCATTATTATCCACTTCCAAGACTTGTGTTAGTGAGATTATTTCAAAATAATTTAAAGAAAGAAGCAAACTCCACTTTTGAGAAACATTTGAGTTCCTTTCTTGAGTTTGATTCTATTTGGGGTGTACACAAGTTGTGAGAGGAGCAAGGAGTGATTAGATAAGCATGTGCATATACGTGGAAAATAAAATAAAATAATTCTTTGGTTACATAAAGACGAAACATGTTAGCCCCTAAAACTCAAAGAAGCCCTTCAAGACTTTATGATTACATTGACACAAGGGACCATCAGGGGATGTCAACCCCAATGGATCCTCATACTTTACGGTAACTCTATTATAAGTTGATCCAATCTTTTGCAAAGTATGATTGATGTGATCATTGATTGACTACATGAGATTTAAAATGAGGAATTGTGTCCTAACAACAATGTAAACTCATCCATTGGCAATATAGAGACTCTAGTAAAAATCACCACCTATAAGTTTGTGGTTAACTCATTTCAAATGGGTCTTCTAGACTTTAAATTTGAGCTCTTGTGCTATTTAAGGGTCAAATAAATTATGTTAAGGTAGACATGCCCAACATCAACACCATCTATATAGATCTATGATATATCATGGTCATACATCCCTTAGCATGCATGCAAGGATGTCCAATATTATCCAAGAGGTAAATCCAGCTCGCATCCAACTTTGAGAGTTGACAAAGTTCAGATTACTTCAACAAGTAGAATAAATGTTCTCTAGATCTCTACTCCCTAACAATTGGGAGGGCCTATGTGATCACTCCAAGAAATTGAGAACCTTCACTTTGACCTCCTATAATGTTTGCATCTCAACTTTGATTATGAAACTTGAAATCACATTTTGTTTACGTTGCAATTTCTTACATGATGAGACGATTCTCGATTAGTCCCAAAAATCAAAATTGTTTATGGAATTGGAAGTGCTCACGATAGGACCACGTAACTTACTCAGAAAGCCGCGAGTGTTGGACACTTTACTAATCATTTGCAATGAATTAATATTTTAGATGAAGACATGTATATGCAAAGTTGAAAGCTCTTGAAAGTAGGCAAGAACTATTGTGTATATCTTTTGTGTCCAAGGCCAACGGATAACCTACATGTCGGCTTATTCCCTCCCGCATGGAAATTATGAAACATGGGTTCTATGATATGGACCCACTAAGGTAGACGTGTGTAATTTGGAATAAAATTTCTCTGCACCCACTTCTCATAGGATATGAAACACACAATTAGTGGGAGATGATTAGCCATTCTAAATCATGCATGTAGTCATTTGCCTCATAAAATTTGAAGCTTATATCAATCTCTTATTCATTCTCAAAGTGAAGATTCTCGGACTCATCAAGTGGTCATATAGGTCTCCGCAATCATGTTGATTATTGAAACTAAAATGGTTAGCATATTTTGAGCACGTAATCCAACCTCTACTAAACACATGTCTTTTTGGTGTCCATTCTTAGATCCACATCTAACCATGTACCAGTGAAATACATGTGTCCAAATTATTGCTATGTTGGAATTAGGCACATCTACCTTAGTACCACATGGATTGAACTTTGCAGGCAAGTTATCAACATTGTTATTGGGACCTTGGGACAAATTTCTTGGAAAGAAATGAGCAGAGGAAGACTCTTTATACACAATCATGCTGGGTGCACAAACTTAACTTGAACTTAAACTTAGACGTTTAACACACATACACCAAGCACTAACATGAAAGGGTGTTCATCTGGCAACTTTCATTTGGAGGATCTAGTAGCCCCTTTATAGTACATTTGAGTCCATGTTTAAGACCGTTCTTCACATTACTATGGGTCCCATAATAACAATTCATTTTGCACACTACACAAAGCTCTGCATTGATAAGAAATTGAAGCTAGGATTTCATTTGATTAAAGAATAGTTGACTCCCTTATGAAAAAATAAAATAAAGAAGATTATCTTCATGTAAGATATTGGTCATACATCTCAAAAGAACATTTGAGGGGCAAAAACCATGGTTTTGGACCCACCCAAATATATATAAAAAATTTATTTGAGGTGTATTTTGATTTCGATTTATCCCATTTGAAAAAAAAATGGAAAAGAAATGTTGTTTTGATGCGATGTAAATTGGGCTTGTTCTCTTGTACGTGGTCCTAGGGGTGAGCCAATGGGACATCTATAGGTTTAGTGCCTACACCCATTAGGGGCCGATTCCCACTTAAGATGCTTTTATTCAATGTAACAACTAATCTTAAGCATTTTTTCATAATCCATAAATTATGAAAAGAATTGGGCAAAATTTGAATAGTAAGAATATTGCATCATGAAATATAAATTAATGTAAAAAACAACAATTTCATGCCCACACCAACATGATTATGAAAATCATGTTTTTTCTGCTCGATTGAGAATCAAATTAAGGGATATGGAAAAAAGAGAGGTGGTCAAGTCCCCATCCTCAAACTTCAACTATCCCCTACAATTGTGCCAACCATCTTTTATTTATGGGGAAAATTAGCATACACTTCATTGGTCAAGATCATGCTCAATATAAATTTGTGGACATTAGTTTACGGCACTCAAAGTGTTGGACCAGACCTCACTCTACAATGATTCATTTCAAATGAGTCCCATTCAATTCATTTGGGGTCTTTGAGGCTAATTTATAAATATGTAACATAAAATAATCTAAGACTTAGGTTATTTTATAAAATTAATTTTTGTTTTGAATAAGAGCATGTTTCAACATTAAACCTTCCTTAAACAAATTGTAGCGAAGTTTCTGCACAAGCTTGAGTGTGATTCACAAGTTTTGTACTAGCTAGTTTTGGGGATTGGATAACATTCAACTGGGTCACAAATCCAAGCAAGAGTGGGTTGTCCACCATGATATGCTAATCTAACTACTTGATCTCAATTATTGTTTTTCTCATTCTCATTCTCATTAGAGTGACAATAGCAGTAGTCTTGACAACATATTCATTAGTGTTGGCATTGTTAAAATCAAATTGGGTTTACTTGGAGAGAGACTTGATCAACGTGTGAAATTGGTTGTCAAAGAAGGAAATTTGTTTATTTATTTTCAGATTGGGCTAGTCTATTTACGACTTATAAAAGAACCAAGAATTGTATGTGTTTATCTCTAGAAGTGGACTTTGGATAGAAGTACACAATCTCTTGTATTTATGTGACCACAACTCAAAGAAGTGGGTGTCTAGCCCTGGTTGCCAAATTTCACCACTCATTTATAAGAAAATATCTTCCTTGCTACACTAGATATGATATTTAGTGTGACTTACTATTTGGAGTTACACAATGCTATTCTTTTCTCCCTATTAATGTAGATTTTTACCAGCCTGGTAAACATGTTAATGTTCTATAACATCCAAACATCCAATTTAACCTTTCTTAGCCAAAAAATGAGATATACAGTAAATAATTAGAGCATTGTGTGATTCTAAGTAGTAGGTGACACTAAATACAACAATATTTAGTGTTGTATGTTGTTTTTCAGCAACTCAATAAGTATAATATTCATGGGAACGTGTGGAGATGCTCCTCTTAATTAGTATCCACATCCTTAATTATCTTAATTAGACTAGACTGGTAGGAATTAGAACGACTCCAAAGTAAGCTTCCTACCGTTTGACACAGCTCCTATTCACTACTGCTGCTGCTACTACGCAGCTATGATGACTTATTTAGGTCGGTGAACTCTCCGCGGCCCTCAAGTCAAGACTGTCAAGTCATTCAAAGAATGATATTCTTATTCTTATTATTCTTATTATTATCATTTTTTGCAACTTTGGATTCATGGTTGGAGAAAGTGTGAATTAATTAATGTGACAGACTGACTGTCCCAGGCATCTCAGGCCCTGCTCGGCGCTGAGTACGATGTCAGCAAGTTGCAAGAAACTTCCTCCAGTGTTGGAGAAACTTCATGGGCCCGGCGGTGACTGAAGCAGAGTTCGGGAAGTCTTTGAAGACTTAGTGGCTAATTGCCGGTAGTTGCTATGAAGGGTGGGATTTTTTCCAATTTACATCGGCAAGAGCCGGTCTTTTGTAAAATCAATCGGCCAATTGCCTATATTTTCATATTTTCATTGGCCAATATCCGATTAAATGGAATTCATATCGGCACTAATTGTTTAAAAAATGTACGAAAAGTTATTAGAAATCATTTCTTAGTACAAAATCTTGAATAAGCGAAAAGAAAGGCATGTTCAAAACTTTAAATTTGAAGAGTTAATATCCTTGGCAGGAATTGAACCTAGCTAGCAATGCCTTCACCGCTTGAAGGCCAAGGGTCCCCCAATTCTTCATAGAAGCAATTGGATTTGGTCATGGAAAGGTTGCATAATTCAAAAAGTTTAAGGTTTAGGGTACTTCCTCAAGTGCATCATCAAATGCCCCAGACAAATAGCGCTCTGGATGCTTCGGGCTGAAATCCAGCAACTCACAAGAAGAATCGGCTACATTTACGGGACATTTTCTGGTTCATCGGCTAATTGCCAGAGGATTGAAATTACAGTCGGATTGCCATCCGATGGTTGGAAATTTGGACCGGCCATGAGGGAATATCCATCGGCTGATAATGAACTAGCCGTCGGTTTTCCCCGAACATAGGACTGAAGGTCCACGAAACGCAGATGCTGGCCAGAGGCCCAGTGACTGGCTCTCCGGAGGATATTTAGTGTAGTCTGTTGTTTTATTGCAGCTCAATAAGTATAATATTCAGGAAGATGCCCGGAAGATGGCGAAAGCGTGTTGACACTGCTGCTGATGAAGCCACGCGGTGTGTTCACCCCCAGACTCTCGCTGGAAGCCTCCTCCACACCCAGCTCTGCACACACTTCACCGTCTCTGTGGCTCCCTTGCTGCCATTCTCATCATCGTTACTTTGTCTACCCAAGCTCCTTCAACTTCCTCGCAGGCAAAGCAACCCTTTCAGCGATGTGCACCATAGCCGACCAGTCGACGGGAACGCCATAGTTCTCACTTTACTTCACCTGCACAGTTTGTTTCAGATCCGTGGGGAGGCTGTGTGCGGAGCAGTGGAATTGTTTGAGGGTTGGGTGTCGGTGGTGTCCGGAGCTTTGAGGTTTGTGAAGGCCACAGGAGTTGTGAGGAAGTAGCTTTGGCAATGTGTGTGGAGGTGTCATGTCATGTCATGTGTGGCTAGCTCGTGCCTGAGGCGACCTTCATTTCTTATGGACTAGTGGACCACAATTATTGCGACGTTCTGTCAAGGCGGACAAGAAAAGGATAGCACCACTGTAGTGGACGTGTTGGCTTACAACTTTCTCTATTCTGGTCAGCTGGAGTGTAATATACGACGACGAGATTTCTCAAAAGCTTCGACGATCCCTTTTGTGAGTTGTTCTGTAGCTCTTGAATCCATGTACTTGTAGACTTTTGAGAAACAAATCACATACTTACTTCGAAGGTCGTCTTTGTCTTTGTCCACCACGGAAGGAGACATTCTTAGTGACCTACAAAACGAAATGGAAGTTTTCACAGGCTGGAATACACTTGAGTTGTCCTTAACCTCAACTCGACTTGTGCCCGGAGTTGGTTGTTTTGAATACAAGACCTTCCATCTTCGGAAAGTATGACCTGAAATCCTTTTGTTTGAGGAAACGAAGGATACTATATGTCACAAATCAAACTTAGTTTCTAATGGAAGTGGTTTAAGTTAGTAAGGAAGTCGGGTTGTTTCATTTTGGCCTCAACTCTCTTCGCTTATGTTCGTTGTTTAGTGATCATGTACAACTCTTTTCGAAGGCAGATACAATGAACAATCGGTAACAGTTTGAGAAATTATATCGAAAAGGTGTTTCTGTGGAGGAATGTATAGAGCCATCCAGGTTGTCGATCCAAGGAAATATGAACAACAATTGTACATATTATTCGACCTGTGTAGCTTTGGAGGACTGCAGAAGTTTATGGTTGGATGATGTGGTATAAGGTTAAATTGTCTGATGGGAGGGTGGACGTGTCAATTGTGATGCTAGGGATTGCAGAAATTTAGAGTTGCCAGAAATTTGAAACGTACTATGATTTTGTGCAATTAAAGTTGACGATTTGGTGGCCGGCATAGTCTAAGTTCAGAGTGAAATTAAGAAACGAATATACCACAATTTTTGATATTTCCAAGGCAGACAAATTAAGGATAGCATGTCCTTTGGTGGCAGTGGGAAGTGTTTGCATACACGTGGAGGTAAGTGGACTTCTGCTCCAACACATCCACCAAGCGGTGCTTCTTCTTCTTGAACTTTTTCTTCTTCTCCGAGCACCGCACGCCCCAGACGGCCATCTTCGAACCAGGCTTCTGCATTGGCTTCGCTCTTTTATCACCACGGGTATGTTCTCATAACTCATGAAATTTTCTATGTGCTTACATGTTTTGTTTCGTCTTATACACCGCTTGCACACCCTGAACGGTGGACGTTTCAAAAAAATAGCCTCGTGTGTACGAGTGCCAACAATCCCAAACGTCTAACGTTCGGTTAAAGTGTTCCAGTAGAAAGTCATGACTCACACACGAGGACATGAGCAACTAGAAAATTTGTCACCAATCGTAAGCCATGATTTTTGACAAGGAAAATAGCTTGGTCATTTGTGTTATTCTGTTTTGAGAGTCGAGGAACGAGTCAAAACGTTCAATGACCATGATCTTGGTTGACCGACGTTAGTGGTGTATTAGTTGTGAATGGGGAGTTTTTGGGCATGTGTCAAGAGTTAGGAGGGTGTTTCTAGTCCTTGGCTTAATTTAGCATCACAGGGAGGAGTTGGTTATGAGTTTCTCCATGTGGTGTTTTACTTGTGTTTCACTGTAATTGTCGGACTCCACATAGATAGCGAAATGTTTCTCTAAATTCTCGAAGTGGAGAAATGGTTAAATCCATATGTCAAGGGTGTTGTCGGTATCAAGTCCGAGATTGTGAGTACCTTGATGTGGTGTTTTGGAAGGTGGTCTCAACCCTTCTCCCTCTGCCCTTAGAATGGTTGCGAGGTTGTGTTTGAAGGCTCTTGCTAGGTTTCTTAGGGTTTCTTAACATATATAAGGTTTGAAAGGCGAGTCAAGCAAACGAGGTATGTACAATGATATACTGAGTCTTCAATACTACTGAGGCGTCCATATGTCTCACTCACTATCTAGATCAGTAATAACGTCTAGGTGGCATTTATCCCTAAATTTCAAGTTTTCATTATAGGGTTAGTATGTATACAATACAAAGAGTGATTTTGAAGGCGTAAACAAACATGTATTAGGATTGGATGGACAAAGGTTTGCAATCTTTGTCATAGCAGATGCAATGAGGCGCCCGCATCAAAGTTAAGCTAGCGTTTAGGATCTCAACTTTTGTTGAAGATTGTAATGTATGAGGAACTCAAGGTTGTTGACAACATTTGTAAACATTAGCATCATTTGCATGTCTTTCACATGATTGCATTGGTTACATAATTATGTTGATTGTATAACATTGCCCATAGGTTGAATGATGACGGGAAAATAATAAAAATTGCATATTTGCATCATTTTATATTCATTTTGTGCAATCAATTTCAATGCAGAATTTGCCTAGTCTCACGGAGCTATGGCGAGTGAGGCTAGTTGCTCCCACCATTCACCTATGACGATGGAAGCCACCAGGGAGAGTAAGATCCAGTTTGAACCGAGGCGTTTTGACTTGTTTAGAAATTTCCTTGTGTGGTATATTAGTTTATCATATGTCGATGGAGGAGGTTTTGATAACAAGTATTATAGTTTAGATACTTACACATTGTGGAGATTTGTACCAACCAATCACCTTGTTTATGTGCAGATAAATTTGAAAAGTATGATGTTTTTTTAAGCCATAGAGGCCCAGACACGAAGACAGGGTTGGTGGGGTATTTGTATGAGGACCTCAAAAGACATGGGTTGCATCCATACCTAGATCGCAAATCTATTGGTATTGGTGACGAGTGTTGGAATTCTATCGAGGATGGAATCAAGAATGCTCCGATAGCTGTGGTGGTCTTTTCTGAGAGATATGCAGAGTCCGAGTGGTGTTTGAAGGAACTACATGTCATGTTGGACGCTTATCCACGCAAGGAGATTCTTCCAGTATTCTACAATGTGACACCTCGAGATTTGCGTAATCTAGAAAGAGGTCACTTTAAAAATGGATTCGAGAAGTTCGAAAAGAAATTCGATTTAAATCTTATTCAACAATGGAAAGCAGATTTGGAAGTAGCTTCTAGACTTATGGGTTGGGAGCACTCCGATAATTCGACAAGGTACTTCATCTCCATAATATATCGTGTTGTCAAATGGTCTAGATGGTAACACTACATCATTCTTGACACTAGAGTGACAATTTTATTGGATGTGTGTGTATTGTGTTATTAAATGTTTTAGATGTTAACTCTACATTATTGTTATCCCAAACTAAATTTTATGAGATTTTCTTGTTTGTGAAAGCTTCGTAGTGGATTTGGTGGCGAAGGTTGTCCAAAGAGTATTGGAATTGGCGAACAAGTCATTGCCTTTGGATGTGGGTGAACATGTGGCTGGTGTTAAAGAAGTTGCTGACAAGCTAATTCAATGTCAAGTCTTCGAGAAGAAAGTTTCTGCATTGGGTTTGTGGGGAATGGGTGGAATTGGAAAGTCGACTTTGGCAAAAGACTTATATAACCAATTGTGCAAAAGGTTCGAAGCAAGTTGTTATGTTGAGGATGTAACAGACAAGCTAATGCCAAGTCATGGAGTGATGGAGATTCAAAAGAGGTTGTTGAAGGATCTTTGTTCAAGTGCGATCGATAATGACAACAAATCGGAGTTGAAACCTATTCTTGAGGAAAGGTTAAGCAAGAAAAAAATTCTTGTGGTCTTGGATGATGTTTCTAATGTTGAGATGTTGAATTCCATTATGACACGCAAGATGCTAAAAGAAGGTAGCGTATGCATTGTGACATCACGCGACAAGCGTGTGCTTGAAGCTTCGAACATATTTGAACCCATCGAGCAAGAGGTTTATGTTCATGAGGTCAAAATGTTGAATATGGAAGATTCGAAACGAGTGTTTACATCTTTTGCCTTTGGAAGGGATTGTGAAATGAGACCAAAATATGAAGCATTGGCGATAGAGATCAGTCGGCTATGTTGTGGAGTTCCATTGGTGTTGAAAATTTACGGAGCTCTCTTGAGGGGTGAGGTGGATTTGGATGTGTGGAAGGATGTGAAGAGCAAGTTGAATTCCGGTGGGATTTTGGATGATAAGAATATCTTGGATTGTCTTCGAATCAGCTATGATTCTCTCACAGAAAAAGAGAAAAAAATGTTTTTGGATATTGCATGTGCTTTACTTGGAGAGTTTGAAGATATGGGTATATGCGTTTGGAGATCACAAAACTGGCAGCCTAGCTTGAGCCTCCGGAATCTTAAAAAGAAGGCACTCATTTCAGTGGATGAAAGAGGCCGCTTTACAATGCATGACCACTTAAGGGACATGGGACGCGAAATTGAAAGAGTTGAAGCGGGGGATAATACACGCCGCTTATGGATGCCTAAGTCCATATCATTATTGGAGGAGAGAAAGGTACACATTTCCAATGCATCAGGCTTTTGATTTACATGTGAGCCATAAATTATTGACAACTCAATATTTGAACAACTAAATATGTGAGCCATGGATTATTGACAAATCAATATTTGAACAACTAAATATATGAGCTTGATTGTCAAACTATCTAACATATTTGGTTGTAAGCCATTGAAATCTATTTAACTTGACAAACAGTTCAAAATCTTCATCACCTCTTGTAAGCTAGAAAAACCAAAGAGGACGCCAAGCAAAGGTTGGTGTGAATCCAACATAATTGATGGATGCTTCATCTTTGACCTAGGGGGTGGACTCTTTGTACCATGTACAAACTAACGTGAGTGTAAGAAGAGTTATTATTTGAGGCATTATCGTACATGGTATACATATCATGGGAGAGTTATTATTTATCTTTGGTGTGTACATTTGAAAAAGCTAATATCAATAAATGTGAAGTAAAGGTGGATGTACAAGAGGGGGCCCTATGGTTTAAAGAACAAAATTAACAATAGATTGGTTAGTTTCACCAATTCACATTCTCATCCATTGTTGTCATATGGTAATTGTCCTCAATAATTACCATGTTCATTCTTGTTAAGATTGGCATTTGGGTTCTAGGGTTTACAAATTGAAGGCTCTTGGAGAGCTCATTGGCTCCCTTGAATTTTGCTCTTTGGATTGTGGGTAAATTATTGTGTTGAGTTACATGCTATGCATGAAAAAATGTTGAGTGACTTTCTCATTGGAAATCGAAAGTGGAGTTTATATGTAATAAAGTCTTATTAGGTTAATGATTTGTCATATTGTATATGTAGTGGAGGCATTTATCACATTAAATTCAAAAGCTTAGTATGAATACACGAGTCCATTTTCTAGCATGCAAATAGTACGTATACATTTATTTTTCTTTATAAACTTGTCGTATATAAGGGGTTTAATATCATAGTGACCCCTGTACGTCATTTAGGTTTCAATTAAGAGTCCACATGTTGCGATCTTTGATCATAGCCACAAGCTCATATGTGAACCATAAACGGCTTTATACAGCATGGCTATTGGACAAGTGTTATTGCATCTTGTCAAAGGTAGTCCCTTTTGGTGAAAGCCAAAAAACAATAAAGGCCCTTATCAAGACTAAAACCTTGGCCTAGACGTGGATCCATTTGTGTTGTGCAAGGGGGATCTATTTGGATCTTAGAAATGAAGTTGAACTTCCAATGCAAGGAAATTGATGGTAATAGTATATTAGAGTTAAATTATACATGTTGATAGTGATTTGTGTTTATCTAAGCTTGGTGCTAAATAGAATAACTATTTAACGTCAAACTAAAATACATGTGACATGGATGGTTGTGTGCAGGCATTGCCTCATTCTCTTCAAACTTTGGTTATCACGACGCATTCAAAACCACACATGAACCTTGCCCTTTCCGACATGAAGGAATTACGAATATTGATATGTGATGGCACCGTCAATTTGATTTCAATACCACAAAATTTGTGTTGCCTCCGTTATTCCGGAATCGATTTTACGGTTGAGAGCCTTGACACACCGTATATTCCAGAATTACCCAAAAAGAATCAATTGGCATTTTTGAATCGGTCGGGCGTTAAACGTAAAAATGGCTTTGAAAGTTTTTCTAATGAAAAGGCCATATCAGGCATTACTGCAAAGCATTACAACTTGCGATACTTGAACATTTTTAACTATGTTTCATTACGGTCTTGCCATGGTGTGGGTGACTTATTTGCCTTGGAGGAACTTTCTTTTGTTTGGTGTTCGAACCTTAAAGAGTTCCCCAACCTACAACAACTCACACATTTACGGAAGTTGAACATTGACACATGTAAGTCAATCGTAGCGGTGCCGGGGTTAGGCAACTTAGTGGCCTTGGAGGAACTTTCTTTTGACTGTTGTCGGAAGCTTAAAGAGTTGCCCGACCTACAACAACTCACTCGTTTACGGAAGTTGAACATTGACAACTGTGAGTCAATCGTAGCAGTGCCGGGGTTAGGCAACTTAGTGGCCTTGGAGGAGTTCAAAGCCTCATCTTGCCATAGCCTTGTTGCATTGCCGGACATGCACAAGCTCACAAACTTACAAACATTGGATTTGAGTTCCTCCTCTTCACGTAAAGGAGTTCCAGGCTTATGTGAACTGATAGCTTTGCAAGCATTAAGAATTGAGCATGAAGCACTACAAGGTGGCTTTAATCCTCACAAGTTGAACAAATTAGTCACCCTCGGTGTGTGGAATTGGAGGGGACCACCAGCTTTTAGCGATGCGGTGAGTTTGGAACATCTAGAGATATGGGGGTCGGGGGAGGGCATTGAAATGATGCCCAACCTCTTGAATCTAGCAAGATTACAAAGGGTAGACATACATAGATGCCGCTTTAAGGATGTGTCATGTTTGGGCAACTTGATTTCGTTACAAAGTTTATCAATATCATTCTGCGATAGCTTGGAGACATTACCTGATATGCACAAGTTGACAAGACTAGAAAAATTGGATGTGGAGCAGTGCCCAAATATCGTGGTATGGGCAGGGGTGAGCATATCAAAGTCCTCGGACACTCTTTGGGTCGACCACCCTCGAATTGGAACTGGAATGGCGCTCCACACTTTGAGACTTCGGGGACTTTGGGGATGCAGAGAGCTACCAGATCTGAGTTTGTTCCCGGAATTGAAAGGGTTGAGGATTAGGGATTGTCGGAGGTTGGAGAGGTTGATCAGCACTATGCCCATGACTGCGTTGGAACGGCTCCACATATTGGATTGCCACGAATTGCAAGAAGTGCCCGATTTGAGTCAGTGTAGACGATTGAGATACTGCTGGATTGAGTGTTGTGGGAAAATATCTTTGACTACGGATGAGATTGTGAAGCTAGAAGCAGTGTGTCCTGGGCTGAAAATAAACTTAGGCCACTAGCAAGCCATATCGAAGACGAGGAAAACGATTGGGCCAATTGATCGGGCATTTGATACTAGTGATCGAAACTTGTAGTTGCAGGCCTGAAATGGGCATGGCTATGTACAATTGGATGAAAAATGTGATTAAAATCGTCCTACTTTCAAAGGCTTTGTCTCATACTCATCCATGTATGGTCTCACAAATGTTCAAAAAAGTGAATTGCAAAGTGCAAAGTAGTAGATGGGTTTCCAACTAGTGCATATAAATATGGTAACCAAAATGTCCTGAGCCATGATATAATGTAGTTCATGTTTTGTAGATGATTCTGAGGTGGAAAAGTAGATCATTCAAACATTAAATTATGTCTTTAAACATCATTTGTTGCATAATTTGAATATTAGTCTTGGATTGGTGTGGAGTATATGTAAACTCACTCATCATTGGATGAAAGGGTTCAAGTTAAAACAAGACCCCTACATGTTGCGGGCCGATAAAATCCAACATGACCTTACTTACGGTCTAATTGGGGGTGTCTCATGTCATTCGTGAACTAAAAACATCTTTGAAAAGCCTTTTACTTTTTATAAAATAATTTGATCCACGTACACCTTCCTAATGGTCCCATAATTGTATATGGACATGAAAGTTGTTGGCCTTTTTTAATACATCGAACACATGTATGTATACATGTGATTAATATTTGATATCCTTGGCTTCTCCTCCAAAACACTAAAGCTTCAAATACGGCTACTATCCACAATGGATGTTTGGTCTTTGACCTTTATAGGTGTAAGGGGCTCAATGTACAATCTACTTCAAAATAAATACTATTGTTATTTATAGGTTTGAATTATGTGACTGAAGGAGAAATTATGAATGTAGTTATATTTGACATGTGATCAACATACAAAGTGTGCATTTACACCAAAGGATCCAACAAATTGAGCACATTGTAAGGCTCGGTTACTAGTGCACAAGCCCTACAAGGTTTCGAAACCCAATTTGGGCCAGCAATACATACGCTACTTGAAGATGTGCAATGCTCACATAGGTTGTACTGTGAGTTTGTTGGTAGATAGTGATAGTTGCTTGTTGTTTGGCAAAGTTAATGTCTTTTGACATCCACAAAGATTACCTCTAAAACAATTTGATGAAAATTTCATATCAAACCAAGAGAGAATACACAATTGATATGACACATGCTAAAACAAACATTTCACATTTAAGTTAACATGTGTGTTCTTGTGCCAAACGGAACAAATTACATTGGTATGAGGGCCTATAACGGACACTTCCAACTCTACATACTTGTTCCTAAAATGTGTCATTTCCATCCAAAGAACAAGCAATTTCTTTGGAAAAAAAAAAAAAAAAAAAACGAAAATAGTGTTTTTGATGTCTCTCACTTATAAATTATCAAGTGACTACAAACCCGAAAGCTTCAAGCAGGAGTCTTCACCATTCCGCACGAAAGCTAAATTTGGAATAATAATGTTAACTTGAAGAGCGAGCTCCCTTTATGTTGACCAAATGGTTGTTGTGCAACTGGCAGGTGGTATATATACTAGGGTGTGGGATCATTGCTTAGCTTATAATTTATTTAACTAATAACTTAGTATACCTAGCTACCTCTTCCAAACATGCAGCCGATTCGGAGCATTGGAGTGCGCGTATACAAAATTTCACACAAGCAAGTAGTTTGTGTTGTCATAAAATAATTCATTTTTTTGCAAATACGAGGTTGAGTTAGGTCTCTAATTGATTTCAACATGTGGCTTGGAACCTACATACTATTCTAGGTGTTTTCATTCCATGAGTGAGAGATGTTCATATCTAATGATTTTTGGATGACATTAAGTTCCCCCCCCCCCCCTACACACACACAAACCTTTCGGGGGAGGTAGGTTCGGGCAAGGGTAGCCGCCCGTCGAAAGTATCCAGACTTTCTGGACCCGATTGAATATTGTTGGCCACCCACCCGACTTCAAAAAAACTATTGGCCTTGCATTCTTGGGGGCCACTTATATTGAGTACACTACACCTTCAAGGTCCAAAATCCAATACATATGTTCACTATCATTGACTAAATAAGCAATTGACTAGGATTTCATTTTCAAAATGAAACCGCCAACAAAGCATGTAATTAACTCGGAATTCAAAAATATGACAAAACCCTCATTAACATTGAAGTTATAATTTTTGTGACTTACAATTGAAAGGGCCTTTCTCATTCTAATATGGAACTAAAATTAGTATTTAAAATATGAAATAATAATTAAGTTAGCATTAAAAAATTCAAATATTGTAGTCTAGTTAATACCTTCTACTTTCACAAAGTATTCATATGCATTTAAGCTAATTAAGTGTGACTGAATGTAACTAAGTCTAATAAATTATGATTAATCATAATTAAGCGCAATTAAATCAGAAAGTAAGCTTACCAAATTAATAAAGCCCTAGTAAATTATAAGTAGTTTTACTGGAGTTGATTCCAGTAAATCATTATTAATTCCTATAAGTACATTTTATAATTAATTAGGCTTAATTAATTTGGTAAGTATGCTTTCTTATCTAATTGAGCTTAATTTGAATGATTCAGGATTGATTATACTTAATTACATACAATCACACTTAATTAGTCTAAATGCGTATGAAAACTTTGTGAAAGTAGAAGGTAATAACTAAAATATTATGATATTTACCATATTAAAAGTAAATCACTAATTTTAGGTCCCCTTTAGAGTAACAAAGACCCTTTCAATGGTAAGTCACAAAAATTATAACCTCAGTGCTAATGAGGGTTTTGTAATATTTTTGATTCCCAAGTTAATTACATGCTTTACTGGTGCTTTCACTTTGAAAATGAAATTGCTAGTCAATTGCTTATTTATTCACTGAAAGTGAACACATATATTGGATTTTGGACCTTGAAGGTGAAGTGTACTCAATATGGGATTTGTGGATAAGTGACCTTCAAGAATGCAAGGGCAATGATTTTTTTGATGTCGGGCGGGTGGGCAACAATTTTCGGTCAAGTCCAAAAAATCGAAGTCCTCGGACACTCTTTGGGTCGACCAACCTCAAATTGAAACTGCAATGGCGCTACACACTTTGAGACTTGGGGAAGTGGGATGCACAGAGCTACCAGATTAAGTGGGATGAGTTTGTTCCCGGAATTGAAAGAGTTGAGAATTATTGAGTATTAGTGGTTGTCCGAGGTTGGAGAGGTTGATGAGCTCATGACGACGTTGGAACGGCTTGACACAAGAAGTGTTAGAGAATTAGAATTAGATAATTAGAATCAATCTAATTAGGCAATCTGATGTATTAGTTAAGACCAGCAATGGCCATATGAGCCTTAAGGTAGAAATGGCCATTTGAGCCTTAGGGTGGATACCGTGGTCTAGGGTATAAGATATTAGTAGTTAACTTCATACACCCCCAGGTATCCCAAGGATATCAACCAACATGGGTTAACACTAGAGATTAGTCCCCGGATATCCCGAGGGTACCAGACTGTAATTAGACTTAAACATATACTAACCCCGGTTATCCCGAGGGTATAGACCTAGCTATAACCGGATATCGGCCTAGGCAGGTATGGCCAGCCTTACCGGTGAAGGCAGATAATGACAAGTGGCAGACTTATTATTTTATTAATTTTACTATTATAAAACTCCCTCTTCTACCATTCTCGGTAGTTCTAGAGCATTACACCGATATACTGTCCAATTACTATCTGCGTGCTTATCCTCTCACAACAAGAAGTGCAAAAAATTGACACAAGAAGAAATTGCAAAAAGCGCCCGATTTGTAAACTTTTGAGATGCTGCTGGCTTTGTTTTTGTGAGAGCGTGTCTTTGACTACGGATGAGATTATGAAACTAGAAGCAATGTGTCCTGGGCTGAAATTAGACTTACACATTTAGCAAGCCATGGAAGAGGGGCAAATCATCGGGCTTTTGATACTTGTAGTTTAAGGCCTAGAATGGGCATGGCTATGTACAATTGGATGAAACGCATGTGATTAAAACCACCCTACTTTCAGAAGCTTTGTCTCATACTCATCCATGTATGGGCTCACGAATGTTCGAAAATGTGGATTTGAAAGTGCAAAGTAGTAGATGGGCTTTCAATTAGTGTGTATAGCTATGGTAACCAAAATAGCCTGGGCCATTATAGAATGTGGTCCTTGAACTACAATAAATCTGTAGTTCCGGTTTTGTAGATGGTTATGAGGTGGAAAAGTAGATCATTCAAACATTATATTGTGTCTTTAAACATGAGTTGTTACATATTTTGAATAGTCTTGGATTCGTGCGAGTATGTAAACTCATTCATCGTTGTATGAAAGGGCTCAAGTTAAAACAAGACCCCTACACATTGCAGGCCGATTATATTCAATTGGACGCTTATTACAGTTTAATTGGGGTTCTCTCATGTCATTCCTGAAATAAAAACATCTTCAAAAAGCTTATTCCATTTTAAAAAAATAGTTTGTTGCGCTTACACCTTCCTAATGGTCTGATAACCGCATACAGACACAAAAGTTCTTGGCCATTTTTAATACATCGTAAACATGCATGTGTTTTGGTACTTTTGGGCCACCCCCTTTCGAGGGAACCTAAAAGTATCACACAAGCCCTTCGGTGAAGGTGGCCTGCACTTGCAGGTGCCCAAGCCGAACCCGGATGATAGGTGTATAACGTGAGTAGTTAGATTTTTAAGGGAAATTAAATATGCGTCGTAGTACCTCCGGAGGTTGGGCCTTATTTTTTTACTATTGTGGCTCTAAACTCCACTAACCGATTTCATATCTAGTTCTAACCTTAACATACAACCTATTCTACGCGCAGACGCACCAGCCTTGAAACCAAGGCAATCCTAATTTGTGAATTGGGATGGTTTTGATACACACCAACCGGGTGTGACTCATACCACCCTAGTTCAATGAACGGACTAACGACAATTTGAAACCGCGACCGCGAGGCTATGTCAACGATGGCGATCGAGCTAGGGCGCTGATGGATTCAATGCGCGGCCTCCACAACCAGGCTACCGTGCATATTGGCTTCCATACATGTGCCGGTTAGATAGCTCCAATGACCGGATCGGCCGGTCACCTTGGGTACGAAAGGCCATATTGTTCTTCTTCAAGTCCTTTCTTTTGGGGTACTCGTAGGGCTCCTTGCTCTTGCATCATGCACTCTTTGTACACTCAAAGCCTAGTTGTGAGAAGATATGAAAAGGAAAGAAGAGATAGAAAATGATTGTATCTTATATCGTTGGAGTTCTCATCATGAACTCATGGGAGCATGTATCTCATGATGTTTTCAAAAAAATTGATCTTAATAACAAAAAAATACATGCAGAATATGCAATGTGATAGTAAGTGTTGGGTTTAATGAGTAAAAATTAACATTAAAAAAATTTCAAATGTGCCAATAGTCACCTATAAACAATGTGTTATCATGATTTCAACTCAAAGTAAAATATAAAAGTATTTATATATTCCCATAGATGACATCCGTACCAGCCTATAAACACCAAGAACACATAATTTTAATTCATTCAATGAATGTACAGGAATGCTTGTACAAGTCAAATATCAAAAGTGAAATGATGATCACCCTCATTACCGGCCACCTTCACTAAGTGTAACATCTTATTATTCACCAAAGTTGGTAAGAAAGTAGGAAATTGAAATAAACCGGCACACCTCATAAAAGTACCCCTTCATTAAATGGGTGACATCACCCATTTGTTTGGATGATGTCACCTGTTTCTCACCCACTTAAAAAATGGACCGGCACCAGCACATGGAACTTGGCCCTTATCCCTTCACGAGAAGGTATCTAGTGCACAAAAATAACAGTGCCTACAGGCATAGGAATAATAAAGGTCAAGTGGGTGATGAAATGAGGACCTGATGCCCAGCCAGTTTTGCCAACTCGCCCGTTATCCTTTGTTTGCCCAACCCCAAAACAGCTCCTAAACCATGTGTACTAGGTTTGCTGATATTGATTTCCTCCATCAGTTTGAATCTGGTAAACCAGAGATTTTACACAAAGGTGCTGGAAGAGTGTAACCACAATACGAGTATGTAATTCCGCTTCCGCTGCTTGGGATGTGAATTATAGTAACCTTGCACGCAAAGGTTGTTGGAAATGCACTCAATGGAATTTCAATAAGGAGATACACTAACCAAGGATGTATCTATAATGAACACAAATAAGGCTTTGCACCACCATACAGCATACTGTCAATATAAGAGTTTCAGAAGTTACAGTTTGAAAAAAGAAACAATTAAGAGTAATAATTTCTTGGCACCTATAGAAATTCACTAACTGCGGGTAGCAATCCACAAGGACAACAGTTGGACTGTGCATCATTTGCGACGCACAATCCATGTGTTAGTTATTTCAGGATTGTGATTAATGCTCTTCCATGGATCAAAGCAAGAGGATGGTTCAGCAAAAATGAACCATCCTCTTACGTCCTATTCCTTGAAATCCTCCATTTGATTCCTCCACAGCTGAACATAGATTGCCTGCATCCCAACAAACCTCAAGTATGTCTTCAATTGTCATTGGAGTCAACTCGGGGAATGATACGAAGAGGGTGCGCTTCTGTATTAAACACCCACTGGTCAAGAGGGATCACTGATGATGGCGAGAAAAGAAGGTACAAGTACTTAAGAGTTTCCGCCAAAAAGAAGCTCTGCATCATGTCATCTTTTTGCCCAGAGTTGACCTGCACAGCCAAGTGATTGTGAGATAAGGAAGAAACTTGAGATTAAGAACCTCTGTATTAAATTATACATGAGGATTATACAACCACAAAGATTTCTGATTAATTGGGAGCCTTAATCTGCTGCATATTAGGAAACACTCACATCGCTAAGGCCAACATAGCCTGAGGGTGTCCGCGACTGTCTCTCAAAAGCTTGAAAGATATCCCAGCCCCAATCCCGGTACTTGGTTTTGCCAGTTTTTCGCCACAAATACATAAAGGACTCAATTGTTTCTGGCCTCAGTATGTTGTATGCGGATCCTACCCTCATATCCTATCATGATAAGATCACATGCAAAGTATTAGTCATCATCAGCAAGCAATAAGCAATGAGCTGGTAATACATGTACTTTACCAAAGAGGTCTGTTGGAGCTGGAATGAACAATACTAATATGCGCTGTGCATTTAAGAAAGGGTTTAATCAAGAATCACCTGCAATGAGCTATTACCATCACTTCTTGGTTCTTTACCAAATGACTTAGATTATACCAAAATAAGCAAATGAAAGCTATAGTTTGAAAGAAATAGGTCCAACAATCACCATCAAGAAGCTCATATGGAATGAAGCAATGCTGGCTCTTCTTCAAAAAGAACATGAAATACTACATATTTCATGACAAAATATGCTCAACCCCAAATTTCTATCAACAAATCATAATGATTTCCTCTAGCCAGAAATTGAAGGTCTTGCTATCCGTTCTATGAACATACGTTTACTAATCGGAAGTGAGAGCAAAGAAAGTGTACCTGTCCTGGAAAGAAGTTATAATTCTCTCCAGCCAGCTTACTTGGTGTTGACATGTAGAAGTTGTAGCATGTCCAGGCAAGCTGTCATGAGTCACAACAAGATGTAAGCCTCGGCGGAGAGGTGAGATAAAGTTCACATGAATTGTGTGTCCTACCAAGAGCATGCAACACCAGGTAGGACCACCTCATGGAGAAATTTCTTTCATTGAGCGCAATCACAAGTAGATTATTGAGCTCATCATCCCCAACGAGGATCCCTTAGACAAGTCAGGCAATACATGACGTTATGAGTTTCAGTTATATGTTCTGCATGTAAACAAGATCATACAAATTGGTCATTCCTGAAAATAGCTTCATATGTTTCCTACACCAGTTGTCAAGAGCGCCTCACACCTCTTCAGCAAGTGTCAAATATTGTCTTGATTTCTCAGGTGAAGCCCCCACCGTTCCTAGGGTAAGCATGCCTGGTGCGAAGCATGCTAGTTCATCCATCTGCTCCATGTGTACAAACTATGTCAGATTTTGACTGCAGCCACTGGTCACTCAATTTTAAATGTTTCGGGTGTCTATAATGCAATCACAACCCTGTGCAGTCCTAAGAGTTTTGATTTACCCCCTTAAGGCTCACCAAGGTACAGCTCCTCTTCCTTTTTAGATAATCTCAACATGCAGCTGGTGGAGTGATGTAAATCCAGTACCTTGTTTATTAGAGAACTTCCACTCCGCTCAGCAAGATATGTGTAGCCAGAAGGAGTACTTTTCTGAACGAGCCCCATCATGCCTTCCATTGACTTCTCCCACATTTCCCTAAAGACAACAGGATCGCAGATTGACAGTTAATTGAAAATATTTTGAATTTTGAAAGAGGCTATTCTCCTCATCGGCATAGCTCTCTACAAGTTGGAGTCTTTCGGAAAAGGATCACAAAGACTTCAATTCCAACTCCATAGCTGCTCATTGCTGAATACTTGGTGGTACCCTACAAGTTTCAAATCATGCTGAAACTCTAGCAAACATTCTTTAATACTCTCAAAGTCACTCCCATGTATATGTAAGAAACTGATAAAGTACCTGTATTGTGTGACAACCTCTGTTTGATTCCCTTGAATCCACACCTTCAGAAGATACTCATAGAAACTATCACAAACAGGAACCTTGTAAGAACCTAAATTGAGAATAATAGAGAAAAATGGCATGTAAACCTTCTGCACACATGTGCACTAGATCCAACATATCTTCCGAGTAAAAACTCAGCTCTTGTTCAGAAACCTTTTTTTGGATATCCCAGATAAAGTTGACTGAATAGCAATGCATGCATGTTACAAAGTCTCATTACAATTGCTTACTATTTTCCTGGCACTGATTCAGGCAGATATGTGTCTTAAAAATATGCTGTGAACTGGCATTGTGACCTTTGAGACAAGGTCGTAGTGATTTAAGCTTTGACAAAGCAACAAAACAGGAATTGAATTCCTCTCTGGTCACTTTAAGAGGATCCCTCATTGCGGTGGAGAGCATATTTTCCATAGTAAGGCATTCGTAGCAAACTGCTTGATGATTGCAATAAGCAGCACAGTGAGGAGTATGTCTTATCAATCAAGAACATTCACTTTAGCCTGGAACACTCTGATAGCACTGTTGCGCCCAAACACCAAACAAAAAAAGATAAAAGGGCTACCTGTCACCCATGGCACCCATAGTGATTTTATTGGTGGAAGGCTGCCCAGAATCAGGACTAATGAATATAGGCAGCAATCCATCATCTGGCATAACCTTCTTCAGCTGACTGATCACCTTCTCCACCTGTGCCGCAGAGATGCAGCATTAAGTTAAGACATTCTGGGACTAGTATTGACAGCAAACCGTTCTAAACCAGAGAAAGAAGGTCAATTGCCCAGGAAGGACTGCCATAAAGGATACCCTTAGATACCAGTTAGATACACTTTGGACAAACAACGTCACAGGCAGATAGGTTGATCTATGTAGATAGGTACTGCACCTTTTCTTGATACTTTGGGTTCCCAGTTCTTTGAGATAAGCCAATGAACTCCACCTGCTCAGTTCCAAGATCCGCCAATGTGCTTGAGCCCTGCACATACATAACAAAATTTTCATTGATGTTTAACAATATATCCGCACTAAAATATTAATTTTGTATAAATTTTACCTACTCATTGGACAACAACATCGTAGTAGCCAGAAACAAAGTCTCAATATATTCTTCAAAGTATCTACAAGCCAGTCGCAAGTTGCCAGCTTCTCACAACATGAATACTGGTTCAACTTAGTACTCCTATTAATGTCTTGAATCTTGATAAAGGTTCGGCCAAGGATTTGCATCAACATTCACCTTTGGAAACCTTCTTCTATGGGTGAATTTTAATTCAAGCTAAATCAGATGATAAGATATAGTACAGTACAAATAAGGACTGTACAGTATAAATGTTTGTAAATAAAGAATCTTACAACAACTTCAAGATGATCTCCAAGTCGAAAATCATGACACTAAAATCAGAAACAAAGTTTGTGCTTCTAAATTCTGATATTTGTAACAGGATGATTTAATCGAAGATATTTATCACCTTTATGATGAAAATTTTGACACAGGTAAAAAAAGAGGCCATCATTCCAAGATGGGATATAGTTGTGCATATGTATGATGTGATGGATTAGTGTGGGCTACACTAACTTAGGAAAAATGAGACCAGTCAGATCCTCCGATGGGCAGTCATGCAGCATAATTATGAGTTCTTGAATCGGTTATAAGAAGCATGTGATTTTCAACGCATGCACAGAAGCACAGCAAGAAGTTACACACATATGGGTGTGAATCAAAAAATACCCCAGTCCAACCAGGGTTGCTGGCACGTCCGGATGCAAGGTTGATAGTGTTAAAAGGAATGCCAGTAGGAGTATTCCAGGCAGGCAGCAAGCGATCAGCTATCTCTTGAGCTTTAGTCAAAAACAATTTCTCGCCTGTAAGGTCGTAAGAGCTCAAGAGACCTCCCAACACTCTGTCAAGTTATCGAGGAAAGAATGTAAGCAAGAAAACTTCAACTTAATTTAACAATGACCCAAACTACACCTATACATCTAACGAACAATTTTAAGTTGTTGGGAGTCCAGAGTCTGACTTAAATCAGCTCCCCTTACAACAAGTACATAGCTTCTTGTTATTTCATACAAAGCATGATCTTGTAGCAAAAGAAAACATTCCTGTAGCAATGAAACCAAGAAAGCGCACTGCTTCCAACTCCCAAAAGCTTAACAACTTGTCACTGATACTGATTGTAACTTGCATCTTAAGATGACCATGCACCTGATAGTTGTCTCAAAAACACTTGCATCATAATTTTTGTTGAAATCGAGGGACTCTGCAACCCAGCTGCAACATAATTTTTGTTAAAATCGAGGGACTCTGCAACCCAGCTGCAACATAACCAGGCAAAGCAGAATCAGAAAAAAAAAAAGACCTGGAATTTCCAGGTTATGCAACTACTTCACAAAAAACACAAAAAGAATCAAAAGGTTGTTTGGCTTTCAAAACAGACTTTGTCTATGCACCATGCATCAGCCAAAAGCCTTCATGTGAATGACCGAGATGTAGCTGATCGAATGTTAGAAAGTAAAAGTGGGACTAAACTATTGCATCTAGATAATTGTAGCCACTTGTATATGTGCACCTATGGATGATATGGGACCAACAACTTACTCTCGGGCTTTCTCATACTGAGCCTTCAGACCCATGATGTAGAGTGTGTCCAAGGAATCTATGATGGTTGCACCAAGTCCGCCAAATTGATTATTACCTCGTTTTGATTGAGGCTAAGGAAACATACATTGCACACAGTTAGCCAGCAGAGAGGGTGCGTTTCCAGAATCCTTGCCACAAAGCAGAAAAAGGATTCCTAATATTAATTAACGAGGTGTCTATCTGGAAAACCCAACACTTGTAACAAAGGAGAGGCGGAAAAAAAAACAGTACCATTAGTTCATCAAATCCCCAGGCATATTTCTCATAAGCGCTCCAAGCATGTAACATGGCATCCTTCACTTGTTGTCTCCGATCCCTAGTGATAAAGTCTTCTGATCCCTCTTCCATGTCTCCATCCAAGCTAGAATCCTCGTCATCCTCTTTAACAGCATCTTTTGCATCAAAGCTATCTATGTCCACATCTTGTCCCTTCTCTTTCAGAAGCTTCGTCAGATCCTCCACCTACAACACAAACAACGTCAACCACTTCCTGTAAGGTCCAACCTCTATTGGATAAACCTGGAGTGATTAAGGCAGCATACACCTGATAATCTGTTGAACATGGAGTCTCCTCAATCCACATTCATATTCTTTAGTGGCCATGTGAACCCCATTTCTAGACAATTTACTTCATAAGGATAAAGAATGTCAGCATGCTCTTGTACAAAAACACTCCAAAAACACATTGGTTAAACATATCCAAGACAAAAACCACACAAGTAAGAATGCAGGGTGCAATGTTGTGCCCTTCCTGCTCATAAGGTAGCTGATGATAAATGACTGGCAGGTTGTTATTGAGAAATATACTATAGCAGGCTTGTCTACGATATTTGATATGACTTGGTCTTCGAAAACGTTTTTCTTTACCACAGCTCTTTGCTTATCTGATGATCCTTCAAGCTAAAAAAGTTTTCCAGTCGTATGTATGTCAAGAATAATACCTTCTGGTGGAGATTTTCATTCTTTGTAGCAAGTTCCAAGAACTGATCCTGCAAAGGCAAATACAACACCTGAGATTCTTACACAAGATTCTTACACAAATATAACACACCTGAATAATTCTGTCAGGGTTCTATCTTTCGTACAACATTGACCACAACACAGCCATCTGCAGAGCTGGTAGTAGTCACAGATCTTCAAGAGATGGGTTTATTTTCATGTGCGCATCATTCAGAGAGTGGAAGCTCCTCGTGGGAGCTAAAATCAAGATAATAAAAAAAATTATGTGATATAAACAAAACATTGCAGTTCGTGGGTGATATAGTACCTGTTGCTGTACAACAAGGCTCCGTCGATCCCAAAGCAAGTACGTAAAGCACATAAAAAGGAGGCACAAAAAGAGAAGACGGTGTGGCCTCCGCAAGTAGTACGATGGGGCTAGCACACGTGGCCATGAAGTAACCCTAGATGGCCTCGCCATAGCAACCTTCAGAATTTCCACGTCACAAGCTCCCCCATTGACCTCCTGATGCCGCCATTCTGTAAGAAGAGCCCTGTTAAAAGAATTTGATTTCTCCAAGCTACAACATGAATTCACCTCACCTAATGGCCAAGCCATGTACACGGGAGATATCTCCAACTTCTCCGTGTGGAACCACGTGCCATTCGTGCCAGAGCGCACAAATGAGCATCTGATGACTTTATATGAAAAATAAACGTGATCTTCCGCGAATGTAAGCATGTCCCTAGATACCCACCAAGAAATGTCACCCTCCTCATCGTGCCCCCCGCGTCCACTTAACATAGACTAACCCTAAGTGCAATACGAATATTCGCGCCTTGGCCGAAAGAGAAGGTAAGGGTTGAATAGAAGCCCCTGCTAAATTTGAAAACCGTGACTTGAAGGCGTAACTCTCCCCTACTTAGATTCTTACCCTCTCAATATGTGTTCCAATCAGCCGGTTCTCGAAATTGGAGCACCCCCTGTGCCTAACCCTAACATACAGATATGTCCCCAACTCCACAACAGCGAACAACAAGACAACCGCAAACATGCCCGATGACAACACACACCATACCGAACCTCACCACGCGCCCTGGTGACGTGAAGCCGCGAAAACGCACCACAAACCCGCCCTGCCCGGACGAGAGCGGCCACCACCTCCCAACCTACAACCACGACCTACTCCTCTCCTCCGACAATCAGCTGCTTGCATCATCACAATGGGGAGAATAACCCGAAAACCCTAACCAACTCGAACAAGCTCTTCCAATTATGCACAGCCCGACCGACCGACCGGCCACCATAGCCTTCATCAAATCCGTGGGGCAACTCACCTCGTGCCGAATTCCGCGCAGCAAGACTCAGGAGGGGGGCACGGAGCACACAAAACCCTTGCCACCGAAAGAAACCCTAGGGCGAGAGAGAGAGAGAGAGATGCGTAAGTGAGCAGGACTCATTTCTCACCCTGGACTCATTTCGCAAGCAGCAGATGAGCGGCAGCGGGCCGACAGCGCGCAGATGAGGATGGGATGGCAATGGAAGTGGAAACCGTGGCAGAGGCCTGGCAGCTCGAAGCCGCAGCAGCAACAGTGGGAGATGGCAGGGGGTGCCGGCCTCCTCCCTTGCGGCGGCGTCTACGCAGGCCCACGAGGGGAGAGGAGAGTGTTAAGAGAGAGACAAACCAGGTACACAGCGAGACAGAGGTTCAGTACAGTCCAGCGTCCGAAAAGTTTTTGAAGTTATTAAGGTTAATTGCCTACCTCTTTAAAAGGGCATAGGCTATTTCCCTCATGGCATAGGTTGCATCCTACAATATCAAATTTTTGTAAGCTGAAAACCTTTTGAGTTTTTAAGTTACCCGCCAATTGTCTTTAAAACTAATTTTTAGTAGGTTAAAATCCTTCATATCTTTTAATGTTGTAGGTTTTAAATTCAAAATTTGAGTACTAAGTGGTATCCTTGGTAGGAATTGAACCTGGCTAAGCCCTTCACCACGTTTGAAGGCCAAGGATTAATCAACTCTTTTTTAAAGAGTTGACTATAAGTTATGAAAGGTTGCTAAAATTCAAATGAGTTTAAGGGTGAAAGTCCTCACCATCTTCTTATTCAACCTCTACTCTTCCTGCAAGATATTTCTCAGGATTAGTAAACAAGAATCGAAACTTACTTGAATCCTTCCACAAAGATATAGCTTCCTGCAAAATAAACTCAAAATTTTTGGTTGGTCCTTCAATCGCCACCCGCATCACACTATCCAAGTGTGTTGTTGTCATTCGATTCCTATTCTTCTGCTTGATGTTATTCTGCACAGAGAAAGCTCTCTCACAAGTAGTAGTACTAACACATTGGCATCTTGCAATGTCGGCAAGCGTTAGTATTTGTAAAGATCGGCGGGGAGGGAGTCAGGGCTATTATTGATATCCACCTATGTGCCACCCAAGAGCCCCCGAGTATTAGCCTAAAGATATGTACTTAGGCCAACTAATTTCCCAATTTGAAGAAGGATGAATAGCTAAAATCCTCTCTTTTAAAAAATTTGTAGGCAAAATTTCCTACATGTTTTTTATCACATAGGTTGATATCCTATGTTTTTAAATTGTCCATAGGCTCTTTGTCCTACACTTTCAAAATTTTATAGGCTAAGTCATAAATTTTGTAGGTTGCATTTGTATTAGCCTTAGGCTCTTGCTGGACGCTGGTGCAATCTCAAACTTTTAAGTTAAACTGCTTAGACATAAGCTGGGTTTATATACACATTGAGGTCCACCTGGTACTAGGTCCAGGTGGCCGGTCCTGGTTGCACGGTAGGACTGGCATCTCTAGCTACCCTAGTTACTTGGGCCGATACCCGGGTTGCTGTACACGCAGCCCGAGATCCATAACCAATCTGTCGGTTGGCTTAGTCACTCTAGATACCATGGACCTATGCTGATAAGTACTTAGCCGCATGTTGGCGGTTGTCTACTATAATTGTCACTAACCGCATGTGGGGTAGTTCATGATTCTTAGCATCTATGCTTAGGGAGGTTAACCAAGGTTGCAGAAGCAATTACTTGTTGCCTTAACAGAGAGGAGAACAAAAGAGAAAGAGCCCCCTGCTTGCTAGGTGGCCCAATGGGCTCCTGGGTGGCAGGAGAGAGACGAGACCAACAGAGACCCAACTGCCTGGTAGGTACCTCTTATGCTCCCTAGGTAGGTAGGTAGGTAGGTACACCAAAAGAGTCCTAATATTGTGGCCCACACTAACTAATTTCTTAGGGGTTTGTTCACACCATGGGCTGGGGCGAACCAACCCACACACTGGTTCCTTGGAGGCAAGGGTTTAGGCATCCAACAAGGAACGAATGTATGGGTTGGTTTGCCCAAATCATGTTGACACCATGGACCGTGAAGTCGTCCCAAGGCCATGTGAAAACTGTGATTGGTTGTTGAACTCGTCCCAGGACCACTTCCGTTTATACCAAGGTGATGAAGAAGGATGGCAACTACCCTTAGAAAGCATCCACCAATAACTGCCAAAAATGAACATGTTGTGGACGATGGACAATGCTACAAATGCTTCGAATAGGTGGATGTATAAGCTTGAACCCTATTTTGGGGATGGACGCAAACATGTCACATGACATTGGGTACAATAATCATACTGCCATCACACATTGATTGTGGCCATAATGGTAGTCAAGGATCCCACCACCGTGGGACGGGAAAAGATCGCCACGTTGGAATCTGGTTCTTATTTTATGTGACAACAACCTCGACCTGTGCGGGAAGAAAAGAAAAAAAACATTGGGCTTCTCCAAACCATCATGCCCCTTGGCATTGTTCACCACTTCACTCCCCCGTACATATGCAATGAAGGACAATTGACATTAAATTTATACCAAGTTAGATCCCACGGGCACTAGCCTCTGCTTTTGGTTGCACAGGGTAGTTATTGCACCCACTGTGTCGCAATGGCTGCTATGGACATGATTTCTTCTAGTGTCACTTGCTCTCCAATTATACCACAATATTACTCCCCACTTGCAAGATATCATATTTGGCTCCCTAGGAACATCTTTCCAACATCAAATGGCTACATCACATCATTGTGCATCTCCCCAACACTTCCTCACCAAAACTTTAAAATGGAGCCGCTTGGCATCATACCAATATTCCAATACTAACAATCTCATCATTTTTAACCACAAAGAATAGAATGGCTACATCATGACATTGTACATCTCCCTAACACTTCCTCGCCAAAGCTACACGATGGAGCCACTTGGCATCATACCACTATTCCAATACTAACAATCTAATCATTTTTAACGATGAAGAATGGAATGGCTACATCACGGCATTGTACATCTCCCCTTTGGTTCATTACCCCTTTGGATGATGACATAATTGGTAACATTCCAAGCTCCGGTATTAAAAATGGTCCTTCTCATAATGCCATAGCCACTAAATACACAAACATCCTTAGAGCAGAGATTTGCGTGTTACTACGAACAATCGAACATACCCAACAATCCCCCACCTAATTTTCATCTTTACGGACTACCTCAACAACATCTATCTTCTACATAACCATGTACAATCATCCAAACAAACTTCTTATTGCTACTATCTTACTTCACATTGAACAATCCAACCACCCATTGCCATACAAGAAGTCAGAGCTCATACTAAAATTTTGGGCAATAATGTAGTTGACAAACTTGCCAAACAAGGTGCTCTACTCCCTAACATTGAACACACCTCATTGGTCACCCCACCCCATATTAGCTTGCAAGTAATCATACAAATCCACACGACATGATGGATCCATCAGAAATCTCAAAATCAAAATTGAATTTTAACATCATGACATCAAATTAATATCAAGCCACACAAAGATTTGGTATGTTAACAAATGGCTAACCAATACTAATATTCATCATCCATGGTCAAATAGTTTCTAGACCTCCCCAACACTCACAGATGCACAACTATCCCAACTATTAAAATTCCACTATGGCCAATACATGGAAGACTTTAGGAAGAAAACCATATTAAACAACATATCACCCAAAGGCCCTCTATGCCCGGCCTCCCAAAACAACACATGGTTGCACTCACTTGCCATGTGCACCAACCAACACTTAAACAATCTCCAAAAAAACACACATAGTAAGGTTGTCCACACCATCAAAACAAAGATGCCAAATGTACCCCTCTCTTTCATGCAATCCAACAAGGATGGCCAACCCCTCCCTTTTCATTATTACCGGTGGAATCAAAGGCTCTATACACCAACTCCACGATTACCCAATCAAAAGATCTCCATTCCACCATGCCCAAACACACAAAAACTAATGCAAATCATACAAAATAATGCCATCAATTACATTGCATACCTCAATCTTAATAAGCATAAACTGGACCCAAAAGAACTTTCTATATTCCTTGCATAGAATCATAAAAACTACAGTAGATTGTATTTAATGCCACTTACTATTTGAAATTACACAATGCTATAACTATTTTCTATACATCTTTCTTGTTTTTGTCAACAGAGGTTAAATTGGTTGTTTGGACATTCTAAAACATTAACATCTTTATTTGGTAAAAAAATTTACATTAATAGCAAAAATAGCATTGTGTAACTCCAAATGATAAGTCACACTAAATGCAATATTTAGTGTAACTACAGTATCTAACCAAGGCCCACCTACCAAATGGTGAGCATTGAGCCCTCAGTCATCCCTTAGGACCCACATGTGAATATGACAATTGGTCAACGGGCTTCTTGCGTGTTCTGTTCTGTGTTCTCTCTGCCAAGCCTCCTAGCGGCCCTCAAGTTTTAGCCTAATCCTTTTGGTAGGATTGATAATATTCTTTAATTTGAGTTAAGTAACATTCCAGATGGTATCACAATCTACACCAAAATGTTTGTTTGACCATTGCTGCTGCTTTCCAAGCCCTTATTGCATTTCATGTCGTAGGGGATACATGAAGTCAGTTGAACTGCCAGAAGAAGTTATTTGCGACTACTTTATTTTTTCTTTATAGTGTTGACACTATTTCTTCTCTAAAATCACACCATATTCAATTCGTTCACAAAATAACATGGGTATTTCTTGATCTTGACTCTTGAGTGCAGGATCAATCAAGATCTTCAACATAGTTTGTGTCCTGAATTACGTACCTCGTTCAGCCATAGTAAAAATCGATTAAAAAGGGTAAATCTGCCTTTAGTTCACATCATACTTTTATCAGTGATTCTTCTTTATTCTTCACAGTGCGAATGTATTCTTCCAGCAAAAGCGGGCAGCACTGATTCAACGCATTACAATCCCTACTCAGTCAACAACATTGAGCATTACATATACAATAACCCCACCCAAGAGTGGAAGTTGGAACTGCCTTTGTTGAAGCTGGCCCACAAGTAACGTCATCTCTGTCAGTTTCAAAGTGATGGTTGTTAGTTTGTTTCTAAGGTTGACATATTCTTTACAGCAGTGTTCCACTATAGAATCTGAAACCCAATGTACCAGGATTGTATTTAAACTTCAAGGCAACACACTGATCAATACTCACATCACCAAGTCTTGAGCATATGGTCTTGTTATCCAAAGGACAGGTCGAAGCAGACTGACCCAGCACCAAAGTACAAAGAAAGAGCTGGACTGCAGGATCCTTACTGATGAGATGATGCACTGATTTTGTATCCTCTGCTGATCCTCTGTATCCACAATGGTACTCAAGGTGAATGCATGAACATGTGTCAGTTTTTCAGGCTTGGTGGAATATAACACCCATATTACCTACGTAAGTTAAAACGTGAAAACCTCCACGTATGGGTGCAGTTGATAGAAGACTCCAGACCATGACCTGTAAGGTACTACTTAAGCAAATGGAGTGTGATTCAAATCTTGACCTGCAAATAGCCACAATAAGGACAGTGCCTGTGAGTATCTAAGGGTGCCTCCTTCCTGCAATGTGCCAGTCTCCAGATTGTCATTCAGTCCCTGGGACATGGGAGGTTGCCCTGGTCCACAAGTTGAAACCCAAACAGTGTCACAGTATCAATGAAATTGTAGTGCACAGCCACTCTTCACCCCCTCTTGAACCTATATTCATAAACTTCTAAGTACCCATTGAAGGTCCCAGAACCCATCCTCCTCGAGAAAGATATAGAACGTCAGAAGTGATAATAGTCTCCAAATAGAACAGTAGAATCAAAAACCTGGAGACCAACCAAAAAGTTCTAATTGTGATGACAAACATGGAGTTACTGACTCAATAGGGTCAAACTATTATTTCCAAGGCAGCCAAAGAACCTCCAAGACTGGGTTTCTAGATATGAGAACAAAATCCAGGTTCACCTCACTAAACGCACAATGAAAGCCAATTAACAATCCAGCAGTCACAGAAAATTACCCAACCTAAACAGCTCTGCATCCTTCACCTACATACGGATTGATACTGAGCTCTCAACATATCAGTGACAATCAATCAAAAAGCAGCAGATAATACATTACTTTCAATGTCTGAGTAGTTATGCAGAGAAAAAAAGGACCACCTATACTTGAAGCTGACGTCTACATGTGCAGTTGGACTCCACCATCTACTTTAGCATTTGGGAAAGTGTATTGATACAGCAAGTTTACAAAACTCCTACAGGTCGTTACCTATGCTCAACCTCTATCAGAAAGGAGAATATACAGAGAAGTAAGCTATCAATATCGCCTGCCTCCAGCTGTTGAAAGCAAAACCAATGAACCTTTCTTATTTTTCCTACCACTCTTCACTGCTGGAACGACCCCCTCTTCCGGTTCTGCTTTACCACGAGCCTGTGCCTGAATAATATCTGCAAACGACAAGCTAGATGATGATCCTTGACCTCCTGACTCTGCGCTAGTGGCACTTGACATTCCCCTGGAGGAGGTTGCTGATGCACCCCAAGGAGAAGAGGAAACTGCCTCAACCGGAGGAAGCTGAGGAGCATCGTACCCAGAGGCAAAACCCATTTTAGCAACATTTGAAAACAGTACACGTCTTTCACTTGGTGAACTTGCCACTACTAGTGGTGATTCCCCAACCACAACATCATCAGTTTGAAAAACCTCCTCCGTTTGCAATGAAACCAAATATGCTGCATAATCTGCAGGTGATGGAGCTTTTGGCCTAGATGCCATTGCCGCTGCAGCCAAACGCTCCTCCTTTGCCTTCTCAGATTTTTCTAGCTGTAGGCGACGGCGGCGCCGTTGTTGCCGTGTGCGAATCTCTTCTAAAAATGGGGTAAAAGCCTCAGAAGGCACCATCTCACTCAAGTCTACCTCGCACAGCTGAAAATTAGCTGTCAGAGGTAGGTGGCTAAGGTAGCGGTAACGCTTCCTTGTTGCCTCGGTCTGTGCTACAGCTTCCAACTCTACAACATCTGCCTCTATACTTGAAGGCAATGATTCGTAATCCCCATAATATTGAAGAAGACACTTCATGTTAAGAGGATGCAATATTAGAAACTGTCCATCTGCAGACTGATAGAATGTGTAGAAGTCGGATTCTTCTTGGTCCCTTTTAGTGTCATGCTGATTCCTATCAGGAGCTACAACGAAGGGGTCATTAGCTTCTGGGCTCCCCACAAGATCATCCTCAGATGATTCTCCAATACCACCTTCCTTGTCTATGTTAACTATTTCATCTTGGTCAAGGGGAGGTTTTGCAAGATGTGCATCCAATCCCATTGCCTTTGATTCAATATTTGGATTTAGTCCATTGCCTTCATCTTCATCATCAGAAAACGCTCCCTCGTACACCCACCCAGCCTTCTCTTTCAGCCTGGCCATTGCTGCTTCAGTTTCAGCCACAATATCTACACCATCATCAACACCCTGGTGTCGTTTCTTCAGTCCCTCTTTATCCATGTTTGCATTGATTGAAACACTCTCCTTCTTTACAACACCATCAACATCTGCACCTTTCACCAGTTGAATTGAACTATCTCCAGGTGCTTTTGTGAAGCCTGCTTTCGGTTGTGAAACGATACGCTGCTGCACAGGGGGGCTGCTCAACATAAAATCCAAGGTGCGGTGTTCCATCCATGTTTGCTTCCGTTGCTGCAGTTGGTCAATAGCTTCATACACAAATGGGACGATGTCCAAATCCTCCCCACCCTCTACTTCAGCTCGTGTAGCCCAAGTGGTTAGGTCAGCCACACCTCTGTTGGTAATCACTTCAGCATCTGATGTGAGTGTGAACTTAGAGTAGAGGTGAAACTGGCCTTCATCACTGTATGCCAGTGCCCCCAACGAGCCCTTACTTTTCTCAAATGGTGTTATGGAGGTTTTTGCCCTTGTTAGCAAGTTAAACTTGAGACGATCACCAGGGCGACACTGTTGTACTGAGGTGATTGACACAGTCCGCAACTCTTTGCACGAGATCATGGCAAAGCAGAGAGGGCACTTTTTCCATGGGTCCCCCCGCTGATCACCCAACATCAAGTAATGTAAGATGCATGGGAAACAAAAAATGTGTCCACATGAGGTTATCTGGGGACACAAAGGAGGTGTATCAAGACAGATTGGACACTGCACTGGCACTGGAGCCATCATATTGACAGCTGCCACATCCTCCCACTGCAACATTTTGTCGGGATCACTTGCATTCAGCACATAGTCACCAAGATCCGAGACCAAGAAGCGAAAATTTGCTTGCAAGAACAACTCCTTGTTGTAAGGCTGTGCACGCTTTTGTCTCCTTGGTGGTTGTGACCGTGGAGGTGGTCGAGGTATTGGATCATACTGGAACTTCAAAAGGTGATTGGCCTTGAATGCTTTGTCCTTTCTTCCTCCTTGGGGAATGTTTCCCGGACTGCTCCCGCTTGATTGCCAAGATTTTGAAGATCCATTCCTGCCAGGTGGAGTGAGCACACTTGAGGATGAGGATTGGCCATGGCCAGCCTTGGACCCATGAACAGTTGAGGGTGCCATCACACTTTCAGAACGGTGAGATTCATGTCTACCCTTCCGTCGAGATGGGGTCCCAAAATCGATCTTCTTCCCAGAGCTGGGCTGCAAAATATTTTGCCCAGTCGTATCTCCCATTGCCGCCACCAGCTCTGAAGATGAAGGGAGTGGAAAGGGTACAAATTCCTCAGCAAGGGGGTTGAGTTTTGGATTCTCCTCTTTGGAAATCTCATCATCTCCATGGAAATGGCTACTGCCTCCTGCAGCTCCATGACTCACAGACGCTTCTCGAAACGATTCAGGTGGAGCAGACAATGGTGCTAGAGAGGCGGAGGACGAGCTGGACATGAAAAGCTTTCCAAATAGCTTGACAGCTCAAGGTGCACCACCGCTCCTCCACTTGAAACCGGTGGAAACTCAACTCAGCCGCAAAGATACTACAAAAACACAACGAGGCTACAGTATCAGCACATATATACCAATCAAAGGAACACGCCATACACAAAACTCCGGCTTCAGGGCTCCGCTGAGCTCCACAGACCTCACACAAAACGAACAAGATGCAGCTTTTGTTCAATACTGACAGTTTGGCTTCCATGCATTTCAAACAAAAGCTGTTCAAAATACTGCTCCTTGTTGAGTGCACGTTCAACAGTTTCCAGTTCACTTGACCAATATTCACTTTTGCAAGAACTAATCTACTTGGTTGTCATGAGTGAATTAGACCTTACAAGAAATAAAAATCTGTCACATTGGGAAACAGTGGAGCAACATATACTGTTTCAACCGCTGCAGCCCCCCGCAACGTCAATCGGCCCTCCAATCAATGCTCAGCCCCAAGGTCCAACAAGTCCAAAGCAACAACGCAATCGCCAACAGCGAAAACGAAATGACAGGTCACAAAGAACTCCAAAGCTCCCCGAATTGCTCCGCTACAACCAACCTCCGGCCCCTTCAAAGCCACAGGACAATCACTCCCAACCTTCCGCAACAGATAAAAATTGAACCCTCGCAAGCGCAAACCCTAGCGTGCAATCCACGTTTCCTGGAACGTACGCGGATAATTGAGATGACCTACGAGTTATAGATCCTAATCATGCGACGCCATGCGCCGTCCTCGAATTTCTGTCGCGACGCCCCCGCCCGCCCCGAATTCGATGTCGATGGATGTGCTTCCCGTGCGAAACCCTAGGACCTCCCGCTCGCTCGCTCGCTCTCTTCTTCTCTCTTCCTCTCGCTGTTGTTCTTTCCAGTCGGCCTTCGTCTTCTTCCTCATCCACTTGCCAGCCCATGCGATGGCACCAAAAGGATTCTTGTGGAAGCTTCCTTTCCAATTGTCTTCACATGCTTGCAACCTTAGCCTAGTATAATACACAATAGTGGAAGTCAATTGGGAGGACCTATGTATGCATTCCTTGGGGGAGTCACTTGCATAGATACACTCTAAACTCCGTAATATCAACCCCCTTAAGTCACTCCTTCTCTTATATCTCGAAACCCTAGGCAACAAATGTTCTTAGTTTAAATCTCATTCCATGTTGTCACTTTCCTTTCCCATATATCACAAGTTTTGACATTAAACTAGATCATTGAATGATTCAAACCGCACGCTTGCATGCATAACGTTGTCATTGTTGTAATTATTGTCATTATTGCAAAGTGGACTTTGTGTTGTTCCATAATGTCACATGCTACACTAACTCTCTTTTATCACACATCCATGTTAATATTACATAACTCCTTAATACCACGTGCGCTTTGGTTGCCATGAGCATGATATTATGGAGTTTAGGGTGTACATAGATACACTAAATATTGTATTTAGTGTCATACAATATGGTAGTATATGTCATTAAGGTAACGTTTCTAATGACACCTCTTATGAATAAGTTTACAAGTACAATTGTCATCCCAACTTACTTTTAGTTCATCCCAATGTTAGTTATTGAACCAAAGTTTGGTATGTTTTGCATCCTAACAATTATGTACTCCCTTCCTCCCAAAATGATTGTCCGTTTATATGCCCAGCTAGAAATGTAAGGTTCAAAGTCAAATATTTTTGCGCCAATCTTTTAACACCGCAACTTCGGGGGGGGGGGGGAGACGTTTCAGAGTAGTTGTTGTTTTCTATTTTAAGAGTACAACTACTCGATCAATGGTCAGTGACCCTTAATCTTGCCAAAATTAGGAACATGGACAATCATTTTGGGACAAAGGGAATACTGAACTATTGTCATGGATGATTGAAACTCGGGTGAAATATCACTTAGTAAGAGACAACAATTGCAACATTATAAATCTATAATGCCCGAATTTACAAGGAATGACAAGTGATGTTAAGTATACACTTAGTGTCGATGACACCACATGGGCCGTTTACAATTAGCATTGAGCAAGATAAGTAGAATTGGTGACACTAAATACAATATTTAGTGTAGGCGTCACCGTTTATGTTAGTTGTTACCTAATCTCACTTACTACCATTCGGAAGTACGTATTGTTAAAACTTTGTAGTAAACATTTTATCTTCTTCTCTATATTTAAATAAGTATGTTTCATAACATGGATGACTTTCATATCTAACAAAGGTAGTGCTGCATTCAAGAAATTACGTAGATTGTATTTAATATTCTATAGGTAGATGTTTCACGAGAATGGATTGATTAATAAAGGTGTGTAGAACAAAAAAATAATTGACAAGTGATGGTAGAGGCTCTAAACTAGGGTAGATGTTGATTGAACATATTCTTGAAGGTTGCAAAGCGTTTGAGAAAGCCATAGGATCCCTAAAAGAAACCTAGGTATAGGTCTTTCACCCTTACAGCCCACCCACACTTACTGGTGTGGGTCATCAGTGAACAATTCCTATCAACAAGGGCCACTTTTAGAGTTGGTTTAGCCAGTGAGAGCTACTGGATGTAACCAATGCTGATAGGAACGGTTCAATGGTGGCCTACACTGGTAAGTGTAGGTGAGCTATTACTTTACAAACCTTCACTCACCCGTCACCTATGTTACAATTAATATCGAAGCAAAATTGCGTGGATTTTAAAAGACTATCCTATGCTAGCAAACAATATGTTTACAAAGTGTGATTCTTAAAATTACATTGTTCTTGTAGAGTGTCCTATAATTCTTTAAGGCGTGGCTTGGAGGTCATATTGTCAACTCCACGGTCTTTTTGGTTCACTTGACATTGTGTACTAAGTAATTAAACACACGGTTTTGACTATTGTCAAAGTATTGTGTGTGGTGGTTTTGGAAAGTGGTCCGTAATGAACAGGTGTAAGTGGCCCAAATCAAAGGTGTCTTCTAACATGCCGTGGGGATTAAGTTTGAAGCTAAAACTTAAAGCAAAGTTGTAGGGGTGAATTTAAAACTACATAAAATGATGTGACACCTTGTAGCAAAGCTATTGATATCCACTATAGAGTGAATTTAATTCAAATTTGTTGATTGGGGTACGATTCCTCTCACATGTGAGGTATCTACGTTATGAGGACTAACCCTCTAGCCTTCCAAATATTAAAAGAAAGTAGGATGAAAAGTTCAGTATTCTAGTGATGCCAATATGCACTAGCCCTTTGAACTCTAGAGGTTTCCAAGTTCGATATGTTTGCAAATGTATGAGTGGATCAACATGCACGTATCATATATTTCAAGCACTTGGCGACATCTTAGGCCATCAACCCTTTAAAACATCAATGTGTATCCGCAATTGAATCAATTTGCATACATATAAGATGACTAGTGTTCAAACAACATACACTTGAAGTACTGAGTGAATTTCTACATCCAAAAAGATTTGACCAACCCTTTTAAAATAAGAGATTACACTAAAAAATGAACAAACATATTGTACAAGTACAAATAGGTAGGGGGGAGGTTGGCCTTTGCATTAACATAAGTGTATCCAAAAGTGTGATTGTGCATCCAAACCTTACACTATTACTGAGGTATCAAAATCTCATATTGTTCAAATTCAACTCTCAATTTCACACCGTCGGGATTCCACTCCTCCTTTTCATGAATCAAAAACCTCATCATAAGGGGAACCAACAATGTTGAATTGCCTTTAGAAATACATACCCACTACAAGCCCCACATGAGAATCTCCGCGAGCCACGTTCAAGCATCACTGATGTCCTCCACTCTAGAACTTGAAATTCAATCCCCAAAATTCTTTAAAGTCCACTACAATCAAAAGGTGGCGCCATTAATCGGCACTACATAAGCAAATAGGCTACAAGGTACAAGCTAAGAGAGCAAGAGGCTTGGCAATCAAAAGGGTGAAGAATGAAGGAGAATGTGAAACTAGATGAAGCGAGCCCTTGGACGGGAGGACGGGCTCCATCCACAACTCATAATGGAGCTCATTGGCTGCTCCCGTTAATGAAGCTTAGTGGCGGGTCCCGATTTGTAGGCGACTCCACTATGCCCATGAGAAGCTAGTTGGCACCACCTCTTACCCACAAAGAGTGGAGGTGACACCTTTCAAACCAAAAATCCAATATATTTTTAACATGTGTGTATAAATCAATTCACCTTGCTGCAACAAAGTGACTACTGATAGCGCCGGGGGGGAGGGGAGGGGGGAAGGTTGACTCACCCTATTTGAGTCCGTTCATAAGGTTATTGCCTACATGTTGATGTGAGGGCTCACCTATATAAACCTAACGGGCATGGATGTAATAATTGGCCATATAAATTCTATGCTCGGTACCTTACATACAAGACATCACGGCCTCAACCCCTATCACACTACATCTAATATAAGTTGTAGTATAGTCCACAATAATTACGAGGGATGGGTTGAAATCTTCAATCCACTCATTGCACCTTGTGTTTACACTATCCCAACTAAAAGGGGTCCAACTAATTGTCCATTTCACACTAAATCCCATGTTTTGTGTCCCTTGCAAACTTTGCAAAATTGGCCACCCATATGTCAATATAAGAATATATTCTATCAGTGGACAATATCTTACTTGAGGCTCAAGGTTCCCTTGCCTTTCTAGGTAAACATAGGGGAAAGTCTCAAGGACATTCTCAAATTTGAGGGTCCGAATCTCAAGGGGGTTTAGTTAGGGTTATGGAGCAAACCTCCAAGAATGTTCACAAGAAAGGGATTCCGGACCAATACATTAACAAAGAAAACTTGTAATTTACTATGATTCCATTCTTACATTCCAAGCGAACATTCCTTTTTTCATAATTCTGAAAGGGTGCATTTCATGATAGAATAATTTAAGCACTTCCCATTTTAGGCTAATTCATTGAATGCGGGATATGTATATTAACCCTTAAAGGTTAAACATCCATTTGCGGACTCTCAATTTCAAATGATTAGATCTTGGTGAAAACAAAGTATTATCTAGCAATTTTCCTCTCCAAGCGTAGCTACACTAAATATGAACGCATACACTAAATATCAATAACCCCCAGAAAGTAAGTAACATTAAATGTAAATTCAAACATTAAATATCAACTTTGGTAATATGTGGACATTACATGTTTGAATTTAGTGTTAGTAAGGATATAAAGAGAAAAAAAAACAACGATGATAAAAGGAGAATTTCAACATATTTTCTGGCATATCTTCTAACACTAATTGTCAAAAAATTGAAAATTAATGTTGAGCAGGGTAGGGTGGTAACAACACTAAATATAATCAAATACTAAATATCCTATTTAGTGTAGTGAAATGCCGTGAATGATTATTATTTATACTCCATGAAGTGCTCACAGTTTGAGAGAAGTTTTGATAGTTTGATCACTTTGAGATCCTGTTATGCTTCCAACTCTCCACCAATCTATTGTATTTATAGAATCAGCCAATTCTATGATTTTTCTCATCAAATGAATAAGATTTGCAATTATGATGAATTTTCAAAGCATTATGGGAGGAACATAAGTATTTATAGTATGGATGTGATCATTTGATGGTGCCTCAAAACTTCTCTTGATGTATTAATGCATAAATATTCAATTGTAGGTAGGTAGGTAATTGCACGGTCTTGGGCTTCAAATCTAAAGCTTCAAACTTCATTTCTTAATCACAACACTCATAAGTATATATAGAATTGGTATACAAGGACTCAAATACATGAATGCCAAGATTATGTGCAATAGTAGTCTCAGTCTCTTTGGTTCATTGTCAGTCGGTTGCTCAATTAAAAACGTGACATCACATGCTTATTTGCCTCTACCTGCAACCAGTTTCACAAACCCACTCAGGCACCAAGTATAAATTGCCTTTCTTATGAAATGACACTGAAGAGAGCACAGTTTTTTTCAAAGTATGTTTGTGTTTCTAGTTTTATCAAGAGATCAGGCCAATTACCATGTATATGTTTTCCATCCACATAAGCTGTGGTTCCATCAATAGCCTAGGCATTCACTTCTGAAGGTATTTTCAAACTTTGTCAGACAATTCCACATGTTGATGTTTACAACTCCTTTTTTCTTTTCGCCACTTCTTTAAGTTGAGGTGCATATTATTTCCATGTATCTCTAGCTGGGAATGTGGGTAGCAAATCACATTGAACAACCCTCATCAGAGTTGCTCAGATGCACAATTCCTTCTTCTATTCATATACAACACCTGCAAGAGAAGCAGAACAATTCGTATTTCCAGTACATACCAGTAGCACCACTCACAGCTCAAGTAGAAATACCCTCCAGACATAGTACTTCTTAACTTCTGCCCAGTAACTTGGATATGCTATACATGCTATGACAACCTTCAAAAAGGACATGTTGGGTCTATTTAAGAACTTTCAGACTAGATGGCTCACCCATGCCTATCATTTTAGAAGGAAGCTGCAAAATCTGTGCTTTAACATGGTGCTGAGGAGAGATGAAATTAATGTTTGAGAGCAAATATTTTATATACTCTGGACCTTGCAGACGGTAGTTGCTGAAGTCACTTCTGTCACAGCGCACCACAAGCTCTCCTTTAAGGCTTTCGAAAACACTTTTGAGCTGTTTTGTACATAAATTTCTGGCTTACGCCAAAGAAAGGCCTGTCAAACCATGAAATGAAGTGTAAGTACACTTCTCTCACTTGTGTCGAAGAAAGCCCTCTCAAATTACCTATTACCCCTCAGAGTATCAGGGCTTCAGTATTAGATTCAGAGAGAATCTAGGTTGTAGATTGAGCTCAAAACACAGGAGGGCATTAATGTCCAAATTTTAACAATAATAATACTGACAGGCTAACATTATCTATATTGCATAGTAGACCAGGCATCCAGTTACAACTTTTGACTGCTACAAACCATGAGGCATTAACCACAAGCAAGCCTCTGAGGCCCAAACCACACGGGAGGAACGGCAATGAGTTGGATGAATAGCATTGGTTCAAATGAGCAAGTGGTTGCCACATGAGAGGAAGTATGGGGAGTGGCAACAATGACTTTTTAGCTTCGGATTTTGCTTTGGATCTTGCTTCGGGATCTACTTGGCAATAAAGTAGAGTGACATGGCATAATAAATGTAGTTCGCAACTACCGGGGACAAGTGCCCGGAAGTCCCACAATATAAGGAGAAAAATGAGGAAAAGGAGACTTTTCTTGGGCAAGGTGCCACGTTGGAGGAAGTTGTGAAACTTCCGGTGCCTCTCGTGTGGGAAGGGCCTGAGTATCAGAACAGCTCACCTAGTCCTGGTGGTCGATGCAATTGTAAGAGGTTTTTAAGTGTTCCCTCGGATGAATGCAGCCAGCTCCACCGGTGCGACTACCATATTCAGCCATTTTTCTAATGGAGCTCCATCAATTCTTTCCTCCGCTACACGGTATGACAATCCAAAATACCCATCAGGACACAAGGCAAGAATCTCAAAACATTTCATTAAAGTTGCAAACCATCTGGCACTAAAAATCAGGTTGCATAACAAAAACCTGATTATTGTGTATGTAAACATTATGCACCCATGATTATTGTGTATATAAAAACTGTGCAGGATGATATGCGTTGTTCTCAACTGTTGGCATTTTGAGCTTTGCCAAGTAGATGTCTAATTTCAACATGCTATTTGCTTAAAACTGGGCATTAAAATTGATAGTTTAAGGTGATAGTAAAACTGATCCTTACCTTCAAGCTGAGCACCAAGGCCTTCAAGTGCTGTAGGGTTGGATCGAATTACAAGCAGTGCCATTGCCATTGCAGACCGCATGAGTTTGCTCACTTCCTCTTGTACTAAGTCTGCCATATGGCCCTGGATAAAAAAATTAACAAATAAACCAATGAGATTTTTGATGCAGCTACAAACAACACTTACCCTATTAATATAATGCATGTTCCCAATCCCTCGAATTGTTAGGCAGCATAGGAGGCTTGAATGGTACCTGGTCCTTTCCCCAAGAAAAGGAGCCACCTGCCTCATCAAGGCCGCCTCCAGAGAGTGTGGCCAAAGAAACTGGGCCAATGTGGGTGTTTAAGCCATACTCAGCCACAGCCTTGTAGGCCAAGTCAGTAGCACGCTTAATATCATCCAGGGCACCTGTTGATACACGACCTGAATACACCACATCTTCAGCAGCACGGCCACCCAATAATGTCACCAACCGGCCTCGAAGTTCATCAATAAACAGAAGGTAACGATCTTCAGCAGCTGGAGGTATGTATGTGAACCCCAGGGTTCCTCCTGTTCGAGGTAGAATGCTTAATTTCTGCACATAAGTTTGTTTTATAAGCAACACCACTAAGAAGCTTAGACTCCAGAGGAGATTGAACAGACTATTGATCATATTAAAGCATGCCCAACAGAATTTCTAAACTAAAAATAAGTGTGCTAATTCAAATATGCAACAAGTAGCTAACAGGTGGTAATTACCTGCACACGGGTGAGATCAGGTATAAACTTAGCGACAGCAGTGCCAACCACAGCATGACCTGCCTCATGTCGTGCTACAACTGCTTTTTCTGAACCATGCAAAGTAGACCGCTTTTTCTCGATGCCCTATCACATCAAATTAGGTACTATGAGGAGCATAAGTAGCACAAAAGAATGTCTGATCCACAACACACACACAACCGAGGAGGACTGTTATCATCAGAGCAACATTGATGCCCTACCACTGTACAAGAATGGGCAATTGCCAGGATCGATCCATTCATCCTCTATTGTCTGCCTACTAATAATGTTTCAGAATTGTGAACAATGCACCTTTGGGAACTAAAACCTACAACATAATGGAGAACGAATTTAGATTATTCCCAAACAACTATCAAGATTGTAGATATGAAGTGCGAACACGTACAGCAATGGAGCGTTCCACTGCTCGAGAAAATTCATCATTCCCAACCAGCAACTTGCTAGCCCTCCCTGCCAGTAAGGCTGCCTCATTCACCAAATTTGCTAGGTCTGCTCTGTTGAGTTTGTAAAGAGACTTAATCAAGAAGGGTACCCTGGAAGTAATCTATTCATACTTTGGCAAATCCCAAGCACCACAGTGCTATTGTATACATGTGAGAAGATCTTAGATATATATTGTCAAGGATGAACAATTTCAACAGTTCCGGATGTAGTAAGAGTGTTGAACATGTAGAAGGAAGATTACACATCTGTCTACCTCAAGAGAATGATACTCCTATCTCAGATGCGACACATGAGTCCATAAGAGCTTGGTTGCCTCCATGAGTGTATCAAATGCAGGAAGACTACACGAACCTTGAAAATCAAACCAAAAAAGATTCTGAGCAAAATACATTGAATCACTTACCCAGTAAAGCCAGCTGTTGCTGCAGCAATCACGTTGAGATTCACATCAGGTGCCAAGGGTAGCTGCTTCTTCCTCACATGAACTGTCAAAATTTCCTCTCGCCCGTGCCTATCAGGTGGCTCCACCTGTCAAGATGAATATTGTTTAGTAATTAAACCAACCATATTTAATTCCTCATTATATATCCTCTCACTGTCCAAGAACTGCAAGCCATTACTCCCAAAGATGTGTGACACTGACTTCTCTTTCAAATTCTACTCTATACAGTCCTAGCATAGTTATGATGCTGACTAGCCCTGAGGTTTTATCTTGGTGCATGTAATTGTGTTTTCTTCTTGAATTTTACGATATTGAGAGAATATTAAAAGTTCAAACAAACATCAATCAACCTTGGTCAGTGCAGGTCAATATCTCATGCACCTATACTATGCCATTCAAAATCATGCAAAAAACCTAATAGCTGCCACTGGAAGAATTCCATTCAAAGCTGTTTTGAAAATCAAGACCCGACACAGAGGCACTATGTTCATTCTACATGTTCTTTATGGAGGCACTTCATACAAGGTGTTAAGTCTCAGAAAATTACCTCCTCGAATAGTCACTTGAGAAGGGTTAGTGAGTCAATAAAACTCAAGGAAATCACTTGGAGAAAGATAGATAATAATACCATGACAATGCGATCAAATCGCCCAGGCCGCCTCAATGCAGGATCCAGAACATCAGCTCGGTTGGTAGCCCCCAGTACAATAACTGTTGAGTTGCTCTCAAACCCATCCAACTCCTATAATAATGTAAAGCAGAATTAAAACCTTGAATGCTACCCAATTTCAGGAGACTAAGTGATTCATGAGAACCTTAATAAATTCTGGTCCTGAACATTGAACTTCACAGGTGAAGGAAACCTCACCGTTAAAAGTTGATTGAGAGTTTGCTCTCTTTCATCATTCCCAACACTCCTGAGGCGACCATCTCGTCCCTTGGCCACTGCATCTATCTGCTAGCATGCATTGTTGGGCTTAATTATCCAAATGACTCTCCTAATTTTGCACGAGGTAGTTCAGCACACACATGCAGGATCAAAATTATCTCAGGGATTTGAAGTTAAACTGCAAAAACTAGGACTGTGGCACAACCTGTAAAAACACACAGCTGCACTGAAATACTTCTAAGCTCTCTGAGCTCCCAATTTTAGGCAAGGGGTTGTCCTGAATTTACCACTACATCTATTGACCATAGAAAAGATATTGCACCATAACAAGAATTTTACTGCATTTTGAAACTTGACATCCGAGGTGTCTTATGACTGAATGGCATAGTACTTCTTACACAGATAAGAGTCGCATTGACTAACCTCATCAATGAAGACAATTGAAGGGGCTTCCTTCTTAGCCCGTGCAAAAAGATCACGAACGCGAGAAGCACCCATGCCCACATACAGCTCGACAAATTCACTAGCTGAGCAGCTAATGAAGGGCACATCTGCCTCTCCAGCAACAGCTTTAGCAAGTAAGGTTTTTCCTGTACCAGGTGGTCCCACCTGTGACATTACAAGAACCACTTCAACTCACACATGGTGAAAAGTTCTAGTCCTGCAAGGCAGATTATCATCACTATCTTTTCTGTGTCTTGTAGACTATCACAAGCCCAGAAAATTTACACCCCTTGTGAGCATCATGATAAGAAAAGCCCTTCAAAAATGTGGACATAATTATGAGCTAAATGCAACAAGTTGGGAGGTAGGCTCCTTGATCCATGCCAGAATGCCTGAAAATTACTTCTGACTGTCCCAGACTTTATGAAAAGAGCAGGCCAGGTCTCTGAACTGAAAAGAAAACTAATATTAAGACAAAGGAGAAGGTCACCAGTTATGTACCCATGATGTGTCAAAGGTCTTTATAATACCCTAGTACAAAGAGGAACTATAACCTTGCCAAACATTGAACTTAATCTGTAAAATGAACTCCATAATCACAAATAGCTTGTCAAGAAAGAACTTCACCAGCAAAATTCCTCTTGGAGGCCTTGCACCCAGCCGTGTATATCTCTCAGGATTCTTCAGAAATTCCTAGAAATCCAGAAAAGCCCACAATAACCCTGACAGAGGTAAGTCCACAACAAATCATCTTGTTAAGCAAAAGAAATTACAACTTACATCCTGTGTGGAAACACAATAAGCACCAGTCACATGGACATATCCAGCCCATCTGCACAAATTAACATACTGCAATCAAGCAATTTGATAAATCAAAAATATTAAGGTCATATAACAACTTCAAGCTCTGCACCCACAGGTACATTACAAAGAACAAGTAACCATGACTCACCACAATCTCTTCAAGCTCTTCTTTTGCTTCATCCACACCTGCCACATCTGCAAACATTATAGGACCCCCTGCCTCACGATCCTTGCCACCTCCTAACAGCAAATTTTTCTTACTTCGTAGTCGGCCTGTTGACCGCTGCAAGTACAAAGCAACATCACATCATTCCAGATCCCCTTGTGTCTAAAGCTGAGCTGCTATATCCTATTGGAGCAAAGTTTGATTTTTGTAGGTGGACATTTGACTCTGCACTATCCATGACCTTTAACAAGCATATTGCAAAAGAGACATCAAGGTGTCTGCCGTGCAGGAAGGAAGCAGATACCATTCATAAGATTTACTTGTCTTATATGACATTAAAGACTACAAATCAATATCCCAGCCCTACATGGTAACAAGGCACAGATACTTCCAAACCAAAAGTCATAAAGACAAGAAGAATACCTGTGGAAGTTTCAATGAGAACCGTCCCAAGAGGCCTACAATGAGGCCCAGATACAAAAGGAATATCTGCCAACCAGCAATCAGGCTTAGAGCCATTGCAGTTTTCACCCAATCATGCAGAATTTAAAGGAACGCATAACCCGTGAGCAGCCAAGGAATACCACTTGCAGGAATGAGAAATATACTTACAGATAAGGTATTGAACAATTTCACGGAGCGCTTGTCAGGGGCACCGAACTCAACCCCATTCTCTTGCATCTTTGAATAGGGTGTGATTATGTCAGTGGGCCTTGTTGTTGTGTAAAATATCTTTTTGGAGGATGCAGTTACTTGTGCAGGCTGTGCAGTTGCAAGAACTTCTGGCTTGGAGATTTGATGGGTCTCATGCACAGGAGAATCTTCCAATTTCACCTGATTCAGAAACTAGTCCACTTAATTGAAGTCTCGTGCCTATTTAGCAAACAAGGAAGAGTGTTCTTTCCCCTCTTTTTCCAGTACTACCAACTGAATATATAATGTAAGACAACAGAGCCTCTTTACGTGCAGTCTTAGCTCCTGGGTTCTCAGATGTTCGCTGTCAGAATCAAGAGAAAAATATAATCACCACACTTGGAGATCTGAGTGCAACATAAAAGTTAAGCATCAACAGGTTTATACAGATGGTTGCTACTGTTGCAATCTTTAGCAATTTTGTCAATTAAGTACATATCCACAGAGACAAAAGAGTGTGAAGTAGACCATGTAGACGAGAAAAATGACTAGAATGTTCAAATCTGCCAAGAATTTCAACTCTGACAAGAGACTAACTTAGGCCAGTCTAGGTGACCAGACTGAACTTACCAACCACAAACAGCAGAAAGTGGAGTCAACAAGTGCAAACAAAGACACACCTGAGGGTCTCTTTGAAGTTGCGCTTGGTGGATTTTTGGTCGAAGAGAAAAAGTGAAATGGACTCCATCGATCTCCACATTCTCAACATCATCACGGTTGATCCTGGTCAAAAATTCACTAAAAGGAACACTAACATATGCGGCTGCAGAATTGCTGTCTGGTGTCGACGATGAGGATCCTCCAGGAAATGGGACTCCAGGGCGAAGCAACCTCATGAGCAAAACCACAACACTCAGCTGAAGAAGCAAGGCTCCAATCTCGTGGGCTTGAATGGCAGGAGCCCCTTTCCAACTCCAGTTTAAATTCCACCTCGATTTTGTCTTCCGCCACCAATTCTGCTCTGCGGGGCCCGCTGAGGGGGAATCCCGGCCGGAGGTAGTGGGATGGTCATCAACATCCCCTTCATGCTTCCCATTCCTAATCTCTTTCTTGTCACCTGGATTTTGAGTCGAAGAAATGTCCGGCCTGCCTTCAGCTTTTGATTTCTCATCGGCCCCTTCAGACGAGCTAGCGAATATCTTGCCCACATTACCCCACCTTCCAACACATCTAGGATTGTACGATTGGCCATTGCCACATTCATTGATCCTTTTAAACCGAAACACATGTTTAGCATTTAGGGTTTGAAACTCCAACCTCGTCTTCATGTCCCATGACTTAATACTAGGCGTAGCAGTGATGAGACGAGTTGAAATAGAGCTGCATGTTATAAGAGAGGATTGGCACACTACTATTGAGGGACAAGAAAAAGGATAATAGTGACGTGAAGGAGAAGACCGCAAATTGGTCATGCTCCTAGGTATGCATGTCTGAAACATCATGCATCCGGCACATGCCTCCACCATGGTGCTGCTGTACTTCACCCCAAAGATCGAAACTAAAATCTCCAGACTATGTAGACAGCAGCCGCAACCCCATGAACCCCACCACGAGGATGCGAGGTCTGTACCTTACATCTTACTGAATTGTGAAGTCGGCACTAGAATGCATGTGCTGGATACGAAGCCGGATCTTGCTGTAAACACAAGAGGCAACAAGATGTAAGCAAGAATAATGTGGAGAACTTTGGAATCCGTAAACTGCAAGTCGACCCCATGTCGATGGCTCTTCTGACCATGATCGAATGATTGTTCGAGGAATTATGAACTTCCAAAGGAATTCGATCAGACAATAATAAGACTTTCTCCCTGGAACAAGTTGCGTAATAAGTAACCAAAATAGCAATTCACTATGATACAGGACCTCATAGCCAACTGTAGCGCAAATCCATTTTACCCCAAGCAATCATAGTAGCCTGACATGTCAGCATCAATGACATGAAGTTCCATCATGTGAGAAACATGGTTACATGATGTAAAGTGGTTTGATACAATCCGTATTCTTGGTAACGAGACGGATACCGAATACTACTACGAATCTCTGTGCAAAATGTAGGATGAAAGACAAATTCACAAACAGTAGGCTATTCAAGAATTACGACTTCACTGTATGGCAGGACACAGATGCACATCCCCTACATCAGCACAAGAACCATAGAGAGAGTATGGAGACCAAATTAAGTAGGTTGAATAATTAGGTTAAATTATGTAGACATCCGACGCTTCAAAATGATTCCAGATTCTTTCTTCACTTACTGCTCCTCGTCCAGGACGATCCACCAATCCTTTGAAACAACATGCTCTATTTTTAAATTCTTCGATATTGGCATTACAATCTCAGACCTAAACCAAAACAAGGAGGAATGAGCGCTCCACAACGTTGGGGGAAGCGGCCGGAACGACGTACCTTCTTCTCACGAGGCTGTTCCACCTTGCAACCAAATGAATTTGCACTCAATAGCGAACCAAATTACGTGAGAGAAAGTCCAAATTGAAGGCGGCGGCGAAGGGATTCGATCTGTCGAGTGCGGCGTGAGTCGATTGCAAGAATGATAGATTGGAATGAGCCAATTCGGAGAAGATGGAAACAGGGAGTGCGGGAGGGCCATCGCCATAGCCATGGACATGGCCATGAACCTATCCTTGGATCTTCGGGTTCAAGGGTCTGCCACATCATCACCATCCTCTCTGCTTAGGTGGCAATTTGCCATGTCACAAATAACCTTGAAAGTATTAAATACCTATTTTTGGTTCTTTTATATATCATGTTCATACTAGGGCAGTAGGAGGAGTCCCTCTTCATAGGAAAAGTTCATTTCTTTCTGACCTTTTGTTGCTTCGGGTAAGGATTTTTCATCTTATTCACATTAACCTCATTGGATGTAATGTACTGCAGTCTCGCTAATTAATGCGTACAGGAAAAGGACCCCTATCAAGATGGAAACTCTCCCAATGGTGTGGGCCCGTTGTTGGTCCTAGTGTGAGCGCTATGTGACCATAATTTATGCACTTGCACTATTGAGACTCAAAATCGATTGTTGGTGGAAAAAACGAGATTGGATCAAATTTGTTGTGCATTGCACTAGTATGTGTAATTGGTGGGGACCACATCAAATTCAAAGAATCCACATTGATGTCTCAACTTTTCAGTACAACGTTCAAACATTTGGGTCGGTTTCATGACCCTTGAATCTGCCAACTAAATTATGTGGGCCCCTTGAACAAAATAAGAATATTCATTTACTATTTGTACATTTAGGCTAATACTTGAAAATTTGAGTGGAGTTATGCTCCCAACACTATCCACAAAAATCATCCTTCATCCTGTTATTATTCACAAGAAATATTGTTCATCCCAGTAATATTCACTAAAAATATTACTCATAACAACATTATTCACAATATTATTACTATTCATATTGGCACTATTTAATATTTGTACGAGCACCAATCTCTTTTTATTTTCTAAGTTTCTTCCCATGTAGGTAAGATAGTGGAGGCTTTTGTCAACTGCTAAATATAATATATAAACACAACCATGCAGTTGAATAATGTTATGACCACACCGAATGCTTATCCACAATAATTTATTATAACTATTTAACGTGAACCACTTTAAATTCTCAAAGTTCATAAGGTTAATGATTTAGCCTTACATAATGGAATTCATGACATTACACAATGATGCATGCCCTCATAATATAACAATCAAATGTTGGGAGTTCAATCTTAATTTGAGTCCCCTTTGTGCAATGTAACAAGCATCCCATTGTTATATTCCAAGGGCCCACGGAACAAGAGTTGCATGCTGAGTAATGTTATGTATGAGTCCTAACATACAATTTTTGTTGATGTCCATGAAACCAAGCCTAGTTTTGGAGAAGAATGTCCATACATGTTAAGGTGTTCACATTCCATCCACTATAACATTTAACAATGGAAATAAAATGCATTCCATATTATTTAGCATCCATGTTACTGGAGTCCCATTTGTGCTAATTTATTTTTGTGTATAGGTCATAAGCTAAGGAATCAAGGAAAATATGACAACAAAACATCTTTATGGGTTCTAGAATGAACCCTAAACCCTAAACATCTATATGGGTTCTAGAATAACATGCTTTGACAATATTTTATCCGTGGTCATGTTTCCAATAGGATGTAGACCTAAAGTGAGGTGGGCTTATAATGCATTTGGGGACATTTCATAGTTTACAAATATCTTTATATAGTCTATTTTGTTTCTTTTATGCATAAGGTTTTCACATACAAAAGATGGTAAACTAAATACAATATATATTGTCACTTACTATCTGAAATTATGCGGTGCTATAACTATTTATTGTATATCTCATATTTTACCCAACAAATGCCATATTAGTTGTTTGAACTTTATAGAAGATTATCAACTTTAGTTGATAAAGAAATTATGTCAATAATGAGAAGGTATTACAATATGTAACTCCAAATTGTAAGTGACACTGAATATCCAATTTAGTGTAGTGAAATAGTATGCGGGTGAGAACCTCATTAACTTTTGAATAACATAACATAACATTACCCTAAACCCTAAACCCCAACCCCTTTACCCTAAATTCTAAATTGTACACTTGAGGGCCCCTTAACCACATAATTTATTCAATCTTAACTCTTATTATGTAAAACCCTTTTGAGATTTAACAATTGAAGTCTTCATGGCGCTTAGTTCACACTAGACAAAATCTTGTCCATTTCAACCATTGATTTTGACTTGTCCATTGCAATTCTCAACTAAGAATTGTATGAATAACTCAACATGATCACCAACAATTCACCGGCAAAAACACAACTAACTACGCAACCACTTCGATAATTTAATGTACTTCAAACTACGATTTCTCATTATGAATCGCAATGAACAGTTGTAACGAATAAAAATTCTTCTAGTGTCACATGTGAATGGGTGTATAAACCATAATTTCATTCTAATTGAACCCTTCACTTGAGATTTGCCAAAATCAAGGTTTATCGTCAAGTTTTCTATGATAATAATAGTCAAAGCACATTCTCCATTTCAAAAGCAACTTATGTTCACGTATCTTGTTGTGTAGTCAACACAATTAGTGAATGTGACATCTTTAGGGTTGTAGATAATTCAGTGCAACCCTTTGCAACACAATGTTTTAAAGCAATTGCTAAGAGGATTCACAAAGGATTCTATGAATAGAGGTCATTTTAACCATGCATATAGAGCAGTTTAGAAAGTGGCATTTGATGCACGCCACAAACTTGCAATGTGTCTTCAATGGGTATTAAAACCCTTAAATAGTTGCAATTGTTAGAAAGACCACGTTAGAAGTTTTGAAGGATGGTAACGCAATCCTCACTGCAAGTGTGTCTATGTCAACGCGTGCAAACTCTCATGAGTCTCATGAGTCTAAGAGACAACAAGGGGAGGACTATGAGTGAAGATTTTGTAAACGGACACTTTATTCACGCCGGCCCCTTGCTTGAAAGGGGTTGGAGTTTCTATCTATCTATACGAAGATTTTGTAATAAGGAAGATGGCCCTCATTTGGTTACTTATTGTCAATTGCTACCTTATGCTTCTTAGACTCATAAGGTTCAAATTTATGCACGTCCATTAAGGTAACCGGAGAAGCCATTATCAATCCCATAAAAATTTGGCACTAACCTCAAATTGTTATAAAATATAAAATTCCACGGATAACAAGCCATAAGAAGGTCGTTGTGTTATAGCCCCTCCTCTCCCAATTATGTTCACTATGAGTCTTGGACCCAGACCCTGGTGTAAACTCCTTGGGTTCAAAATTTTGCTCTCAACTGATCGGATCGCTTGATTTCATAGTTTCATAAAAGACCCAAACCAATCTCCCTTTGTAATGTGAGGTCTCATTGCTTTGCATAATGCACCCCATGTGTTCCAGAGTGCATTATGTTTATGGGCAAAGCATTACATTTCTCCAATCAATCATAGTCATTAAAATCCATCCTTGGATCTTTACATTCGAGAATGCATCATGGGGAACACAAACACCTATGCTCAGCTACCGCTTTGCACAGTTTTGTTAGGGCTAGTTCACATGGGGTCCCACGTCCCACTCGTGTTAGCAAATTCCAATATGGAGGCAAGGTCCCAACTTTTGAGCCTCAAGAAGCCATTTACGTATTGGTTCATAAACAACCAATATGTAATATTGGTTCATTCGAGTGATAAATGAGTAGCTTCAATCCTTGACCCGCATTTGAGAAGAAGTGCCCAAAATCCAAGAAAGGTTTGGTATAATGAATAACCATGGATTGGCATGAGCAAAGTGGACAACTACAATTATAGTCTTTCGTAAAAAATGACAGAGCCTCACGGTTCTACCGTTTTCTTGTTACATAATAATCCACTCTCACTTTCCAATGAGAAACTTATTGAACAATTTTTAGCCCATTGATTGCATCAAGCAAACAAAGACAAGAGGACAATAACTAAGCTATGATTCAGAGAGCAAAACTCAAGGGAGCCAACAAGCGCTCCAAGAAATTGACATTTAAGTACATTTAGAACAACCACTTGTCCAAATATAAGAAGGGGTGTGCACTTGCGGGGATAGGAACATCAAACAAGCAATAGCAATAACAACAACACAACGACCACAACTTCAAATGTTTGTATTTCATGTTTGCCGACCATCATATTTGTGTAGTTTTATGATCTAGTGTAGGTCATATTGGCAGTTGGAATTGTCCAAGATTCATGCATAAATCCAAATATACTTAAATCTTGGCTAAAAACCTTCACCTTGGAAAAACCTAGAACCCAAATGCAAAACCCTAACAATAATGGATAAGGTAATCACAAGGGACTATTTCCATGTTCTAAGGTTCCCAAAGTTCCCAATGTAGTGAATTAGCGAGGGGGGGAGGTGTTGGAGTTAGGTGGAGCCCATCTTCATGTAGGAAATTTAGAAGCACGTACATGGGAGAGGCAAGTAACAAAAATAAGAACATGATCTATCTAATGTGCACTCTAAACTCCATAATACAACCCCCTAAATGTCACTCATTCTCTTACATCCCAAAACCCTAGGAAACAAATGTTCTCAATTTAAATATCATTCCTTTCCCTCCATATATCACGTATTATGGGTTTTGACATTCAAGTAAACTGCCAAAGAATATAAATCACATGCTCACACCTCGGGGGGTTCACTGGCAAAAAATCATAGAACAACATGGGACAAAATAGGGTCTAATATATTCATTGTAGATAAATTTTGTAAAAAACTTACATATAATATAGGGGGTTTTAAAATAATGAGAAAGGATTACATGTCAAATACCATCACATGTAAAATACCATCACACCTTTATTTTGAAAAATGCCATACCTTATAATCTTTTCTGTAAGGTAAATAGCCCCCCAATAAATAAGTCCCAAACGCACGTGTATGCAAAATATAAGAGGGAGTGAGCCCCATGAGGCTCACACACATCACGTTGTCATCATTGTAATTATTGTGAATGCAATGTTGACTTTGTGTTGTTATGTAATGTCACGTGTTGCATTGTTTCTCTTTTATTACGCATCCATGTTAACACTATAGAACCCCTTAATATCACGTGCATTTTGTTTGCCGTAAGCATGATATTAATGAGTTTAGAGTGTATGATAAAGTAAGCATGGTTTCAAAGACAAGGTAATTCATTCCTATTTATTTGCTATGAATATTTGGTTAGGGTGTCAAATTTGGGACACTTGGTTAGGGTATTTAGAGCCAAGCGTGTGTGTAATTAGCTCATTAGGTGTCAGTTCCAAGACATGATGATTGTGTAAAGATAACTTAGAGGTAATAGATAGACACTTTCTAATTTTATGATAGGAGTTGTTGAATTCTAAAATGAGACCCTTTGAAATTTAACATAGCACACTCTACCAAAATACTTTATATAATCATAAATAATTCAAGAATGATGAATATAAAATAATCACAAATATTTGTTGGATTCCTCTACACAAGAAAAACATTTCATGCCAAATGCCAATGTACATAAATAGAAAAGATTGCTCAAGATGTAGTCCTCTGTAATAGGGTAGCTTACCTTAACTATGGAGTTTGCAAAGGGAAGAGGACCACATTGGTAACGCAAAATGAAAGGCAACAACAACAAGCGATTGTTAGCCTTGGCACAAGCTCTTGAACAAGTCTATCATGGTTGTAGGCCTCAAGGTGGCAACAACTATAGCATGGGCGGGCCCATTCAAGAGTGTTCACCGACAATACACTCTAAACTTTATAATATCATGCTTGTGGCGAGCAAAGTGCATGTAATATTAAGGAGTTCTACAGTGTTAACACGGATGCATAATAAACGAGGATTAGTGTAAAATATGACATTATGGAATAATACAAAGTCGACGTTGCAATAATGACTATGTAATGCGTGCGAGTGTGTGATTTGAATTCTTTGGTGGTCTATTTTAATGTCAAAAACCCATAATATATGGGAGGGAAACGTAACAATAATGAGTGAGATTTGAACTAAGAACATTTATTCCCTGGGGTTTTAGGATATAAGAGAAGGAGTGACATTAAAGAGGCCAATGTTACGGAGTTTAGAGTGTACACCCTAAAATTTGTAATATCAACCTCCATAATTTCACACACTCTCTAATATCTTGAAACCCTAGGGAATGGATGTTCGTAGTTCAAATCTCACTCCTTATTATCACATTTCTCTCCCTTATATCACAATTTTTTTTTCATTAATGCAAACCACCAAAGAAGTCGACCCACACCCTCACATTGCGCCATGTGTCAACATGTGGAGTGTCACCTTCTTATTCTTCTTCTTTTTCGTATGCTACCACTTGTTGAATGTTGGTGCATATGTCCGCCACATTGCCCGGGAAGGCCAACTGGAGTGGACCACACTAATGTAGGTGACAAAAGAACGGATTCAAATTGTCCTTGCATCTCCTTTGTGTTATTCCATAGTGTCACATGCTACACTAATTCTATAGTATCACGCATCCATGCTAACACTACAAAACTCTGTAATATCACGTGAACTTTGGTTGCCACAGGTGCGATACTACGGAGTTTAGAGCATACGTCCGGACTCCGGAGCATTTTGCAATGGTGGAGACCGACTGCTCCCGAGTGGGACCCACTGAAACTGGGCCCCAGCTGCCACGGAGGCGGGCCCATCTCGAGAATGTACACCGGTGGTACATCCGGATTGGTCCACCCTCCCATTCCCTCCCTTGCCCTGGCGGCCCTGTGAGCTCACGGTGTCTCTGTCGCACGTTACGAATCGTCCACCACCGGCACTCCGTCGTCGCCCTGTTGTGAGAGTGATCCCGCCCTGCGTCGCTCTTTGTCTCGCCTTTAGCTACTGTCCCCTCGCATGTTCCACCCTCCCATTCCCGTTCCCGCCAACGCGTGCTCCTCCTCCCGCTCTTTCTTTCCATCTCTCTTACGTCACCTCACGTGCTCTGTTGACTCCAATGCAAATTTGACCCTGTCTTGCGCATCCCGGTTTGGCCTGCTCCACATCAGCTTGCTCCCAATTACATCGCACTTCCGTGTTCCAACGTCCAACAATCCTCTGTCGGCCTCCACACGTCAGGCCGTGCCCTGATTCTCTGTCTCTATGTTTTGTGCTTTATAACCTTTGTCATGTTAGTATTCCTGTGCCTAGGGTTTCACTGGGTTTCATCGGGTTTCATCAGGATTCATTGGATTGCAGCGTCAGTTGGCTGTGGGGGCTGAGAGGGTTTTGAAAAGTGTTGGCAGCGGGTTTTGGTGAAGGCGACTCACGTGGTTGAGATTAGGAGGTTTTTGTTAATGTGGAGGTTGTTTGAGAGATTTTAGGGTTGAGTGGCGGCATATGCAAAGGAGGATTCACCATTGAGCCTGTGAGGCCTCATAAGCGGAGGCGCAAGAGCAGGACAGGGATGGATGTAGATCCTCGGCAGTACGAGGATATGGTAAGTTCGATGAACCATTCATTCGTCTGTCTGTCTGTCTGTCTGTCACGGGATGGAGTCATGGCTTCAATCATCAGCAGTGTTCAAATTCGTGCATTGCGTGTGGGTCGACAAGGAGGCTCTCTCTTTCCGGATTCGAATTCTTCTTCCGCCAGCTACCATCATCATGGGTTCGTGTGTGCTGTCGGTTCTTTGAAGGGCTGTACACCGCAGTGTTACCGAGTTTCTGTTCATGTTGTTTAGTTCATTCGTCTGGGTTTATTATAGGTCACTTGAATGGTTTTGTTCTCATTGTATTTGTCAGATGCAATATATATATATATATATATATATATATATATATATTGACGAGGGAGTCTTTGAACCAGAGAGCATCTGCTTCCTAATTGAGTGAGGAGGAATCTTCTTGATGTGGCGTCTTTCTAGTGGCTAAGAGGATGGTTGTAACCCATAACTATATCCCCTCGCGATTGGTATACTAAAGACCCCCAAAATGAAATGAAATCTTGATTTCTTGCTTAACTCGAGTCTTCCCATGCCGGTTACGTATGATGACCGACATGTGTCGCCCGACTATGAAAAGTATAGCTGTGTTCAGTCAGGAAGGCAACTGGCTATATCCATAATTGAGCTCCTCGTCTCGGTTCTCATACTCCTTTCTTTCTCCCCTCCCTAGCTGTATACTACGAATGCAACCAATGAGGTGTTGTGAGCACTGTGAGAATGATATGTTGATTCAGTTCTTAGCTTTCTGAAGGCAGCTGAAGAGAGCTATCATGTTTCCTCGCATGCATGCATGACCCAGGTTCTGTGAGAGATAGTACAGATATTTATCACTAGCACCTCTGCTTCAATAGTTCCACTAACCCCGTTCTCTATTTGAGCTAATGGCCCTCCTCTGCTCGTAGCTTTTGTGTAGGATTTTTAAAAACTCGAGGATGACGATCTTGGACTACTCATCTTTAGAACTTCATTCGTTGCTCATCGACTTGTCTGGTGCACAGTAATAATTTAGTGAGCAGGAATTATTGGAATCCTGGGTAATTGTGGATTGGAATATCTGATGGCAGTTATGATGTTCAAATATTGTCTGGTCACATGAACTTAGGCCATGATATGTGACATTCCGGTCTTTTCCACATTAGAGTGATCTTTTAGTTGAGATTTCAAAGAGACAGTGACAGTGATACTGACAAAACTGAAAGAAAGTGCAAAGTTAGTATTTGTACTTTGGAGCATGAGAAATCCAAATATGTCTTGTTTTGGGTTCATACTTGACATCTTAGTCCTGAAAGGGTTGATTGTGTATATTTGGGGATGAGATCGTGTAGATTTACATCTAAAAGTTGTAGACTGCACTTGTTTTCTAGAAGCGTCCTTGCTTTGCATAGTTTGTGGCTGAAATTGTGGTGGATTGTATTGGGTGTTCTGGGCTTTCATGCAGAAGGTGAGCGACAGTGAGGTGCGCAAGATTGTGTTGTCATATCTGGTGCACAACTGCTTCAAGGAAACAGCAGACACCTTCATTGCATGTTCTGGCATGAAGCGTACTGCTGACTGCATTGTTGATATAGACAAGAGAAAACGTATGACTCCACATGATTTGTGTCTTGAATTTCCATTGTGGATCTAGCAGCCCTATTTGTTAGTGCATATGGATATTCTGATTACAGTATTTTTAGATGCATGAGAAGCGCTGCAGGCAATATCTCACAAATTGAAGTTATTCATAACCTAACACAAATTGACAGCGACAAGTCATTTTTGCATGTTGATGACAGTGACAGACTCTGTAGTTGTTTTTTCTGGTCAGCAGCCCTGCTAGTTCACATTGCTTTGCTATTATTTATTCTAGATTGCGTAGTGTCAAGAGTTGATCAATTTCTGCAGTTCAGGCAGTTCATTGAATGGTTGTGTTATCTATACAAGTGTATGTAAGAAATTTGTATGCAAGGTAGAACTACAGAATAAATTACTGATTCATGTTATTCTGGCACCCATTTATATTGAGGTCTCATGTGCTGTCATGCAGCAATTTACAACCATGTTCTGGAGGGAAATGTTTTGAAGGCTATTGAATTGACCAATCAGCTCGCAGTGGATCTTTTGGCCAACAACAAGGATGTGCATTTTGATCTTCTGACGCTCCATTTTGTGGAGCTTGTTCGGGCCAAGGACTGGTATGAATGAGTTACATCATTACTGTTACAGTGGTTCCTATGGGTTCAGTTCTGTACTTTGTGTTTTTGCTCATCATTTTATTTTATTGTAGAAGGTATTAATGGGGTTGTGCATGACTACTTGAGGCTGGACTTTGATTGATTTTGATCTGATAGAAACAAGAGGGTGTTTGTAGTGCAGTGCAGCAGCTCTAGAATTTGCTCAGAAAGAATTGCAACCTTTTGGCAAGCAACAAGATCGATATTTGGAAAAGCTTCAAGTAAGTTTTTCTCCATGATAACAATGATACTGCAAATGGTGATTTTGTGTTAGTAGTTCTAGACATACTGCATTCTCAAGTTTGAAACAACGTCGAATAGATTGTAACTTGGTTGGACTGCCTGCTTGCAACAGTCTTATTAATTTGGTTTGACGCTTAATTATGGTTAATAGCTGCTGGTGCCCAATGCAGTGGAATATCTTGGTCATGTTGTGGGCATCTTAGCTTAACATTAATGTATGCTGCAAGTGTTGGATTTCCAGTCTGTAAGTGCAATATTGGAGCTGTATGCAGGATTGCATGGCGTTACTAGCATATGAGGAGCCTGAAACATCACCAATGTTTCACTACCTTCAAGATGAATATCGCCAAAGTGTGGCAGATGGGTTGAATCGTGCTGTCCTAGGTACATAATCTCCACCAAAAGTCCTAGATCCTCAGTTGGATTAGTGAAACATTAGTGCTCTTTTCATTTGTTACTCTGAATAATGAAAAGGGGATTTGCTTGTTTGAAGTGTCTCTTCAGGGGAGACTGTGGTGGCATATTCCATTTTTGTTGACATCTGATAGGAGTGTTATCTGGGTTTGTGACTAGCTAGACTTTTTTCAAAGTGCTAATTTGAAGTAATCGTGCATTAGTCAACATTATTCAGAGGGGTTATCTTTGCTTCTCTAGGACTCCTCTTTTTGTTAAACCTTTCACGTCCTTGTTTGCACATTCTAGTGATACTGTGAAGTAATTGCTCATGAGTGGTGCTCAAACTTATGGTTGTATCAAAATGACAGCACATGCCAATCTACCGGATTATACATCAATGGAGAGGTTGCTACAGCATACTACTGTTGTAAGACAACGACTGCATCAAGAACTTGGCAAGGTGATTTTACACACTTTAATTAGATGTAGTACAGTGAAGGTATTGGGAATGTGTTCTCCAGCAAGATTACATTTGCACTTGTTTCTTTACGGAGGGGTTCTCTCTACATTTAAGTGTAGGCATTTTTCCATGTGCCTTCTGTGTAGACATCTTTAACAGAACTTCTCAATGAGTGTCTTGATTGTGGTCCACATTTCCAAGCATGTTGTGTGAGCCTTTAATCTATCCATGTACACATCTGTTGTTTGAGAAAAAGGTAGGTGGCCGGTTCTGCATAGTACTATCTTGGAAACCCAATTTCAATCAATTTCTGTTTATTTGAAGGCTGTACAGCTGAAGAGGTCTTTTACCCTCACCAATTTGTTACAGTACTCTAAAGTTGTTTCATTACAATTGCAGGATGGACCAGCTCCTTTCACATTGAAGAATTTCCTGACTGAGAAAAGCTGATTAGTAGCACAGATTGTTGATCTGTTGGATCAAAGAGCTGAGGGTGCGATTATGAAATGTAATTTTCTGTAAAGAACTGGATGCACAAGTTAGGGTAGTTGGGGTGCCAAGTTTGCACTGGCCCTACATGTATTGTGTCTGGGTGTAACTAGTCATAGTGTATAGTCAAGGCATGTACCAGGTATACATTACATTTTCAAACTCTGAATTCATTCTACAGGCAATGTGCTCTCATCTCTCTCTGGCAGCTGTATTAGTTACGATACTACAACCATCACAAGATGATTTTTTTCGCAAGTGATAACATTATTAGAGGGAAATCTGAACCTCCATGTGAGCTTTGACAGCTCGTCAAGCCTACAAGGTAGCATGACCTACATACAGGGGAAGAATCTGTGGACATGCCAGTTAAAGTAGTCTTAGTCGCAGGAAATGTGTTTAATCACTGTGCTTTATAGGGTGGGGGAAGCATTTGCCAAAGAAATGTACACGGAGAAATGAAAAGGCCTATGCTGTAGAAACCAAACAGAGGCCCATGATGCCAAGATTTGGGCGAACCAACCCATACACTTGTTCCTTGTTGGATACCTAAACCCTTGCCTCCAAGGAACCAGTGTATGGGTTGGTTCGCCCCAGCCTGATGCCAAGGTGGAGGAACCCATACCTTAAAATAAGGTAGGATAGCTAATAAAGAAATTAAAGCAATACTGCAGTGGGAACGCTTGGGGTGACAATCTCAATATTAATCGTGATGATAATTAGGAGCAACAGCTGGATCGATTCGGGGGAGGAGCCGAAAATGGTCTTTCAGATATTCAGACTATCAATTGATGCCGTTCCTTTTTCCCAGAACTTACTATCTTTGGAAGAAACTAGACTGTCATTTAACGGTGGGTGGCAATGCGGCATGACGTGAGCGATGCGGAGAGGTGAAGAATATGATATAATGAACATAGATGTGCCTTAAACGGATATTTTTCGCTCATTGCACAATTAGTTGCGTTGACTCCTGGATTGGTCATGCGATAATCAATTCCTTCATTTTCTTACCACTTTATATTGCTCTAAATTGTAATATGTATATTATTTACGAAGCCGCGGCATGTGCAAGGACTCTTCCGTATCTTTTGAAACCCGGTAGGGTAGGGTATGGTGTCAGGGTAGGGTCGATCCTCAGGACATGGCCTCACGAGGTGGGAGAGTTTCATTTCCATTCATGACCCAAAAAAGCAGGTCGGTGTAGTGCAGATTCGTTTTGTTGTAATATACTTCGTTGGTTTGCGTGCTTTTCAGCATTCCGTGCCGCTACGAAGTTGGGGTCGGTGAGTTCTGGGGCGTAGGAGATTTGCGCCCTCTCGATGTGGCATCGGTTGAGGGTCTCATCAGCGAGCCGTTAAACAAATTCGGTTCCCTTCTTTCCAGGTGTCGATGGACTTAATACCGAGGATGTGCTAATTACTAACTTAGGGGAGAATGATGAGCTCCGTGGCAAGGATAATGCTTAAAAACTTGTCGTGTGCTGAAAAGTGCGGCATTCGCGTAAGGGGATCAGGAAAATGGCAATGAAGCACACTTGATCTCCAGCAGCAGTCCTCGCACGAGTTGAAGGGAAATGTGAGCATGAGCCTCAATGATGGTAGCACCTCCTTGCTTGGGGCTTTGATTTCTACTCTTTCGCATACAATCTGCGGTTTCGGAGTCCAACCAAGAATTCCAGCAGTAGTTCTCGCACGGGTTGATTGGAAATGTGAGCGTGAGCTTGATGGCGGCAGCACCTCTCTTGGAGTTTTGAGTTCTCCCCTTTCACGTACAGTCTGCGACTTCAAATTCCCAGCCAAGAATTCCAGCAGCCTCTCACACGGGTTGCATGGTTGAATGTAAGCTTGGGATTTCATTGTGTCTGCCCTCTTTCTTAAGGTTTTGAAGTTCTCGCTTCCCACATACAGTCTGCTTCTTCCAACACCAGCCATGTATTCCAGCATGGGTTGCAGGGTTGAAATGTAAGCGTGAGCTCTCATGGTGTCTGTCCCTCTAAGGTTTCGAGGTTCTCCCCTTTCACATACAATCTGCTTCTTCAAACACCAGCCATGTATTCCAGCAGTTCTCGCATGGGTTGCAGGGTTGAAATTTAAGCGTGGGCTTTTATGGTGTCTTCTCCTCCTGACTTGGGGTTTTGAGGTTCTCCCTTTCACGCACGATCTGTTTCTCAAAACACCAGCCATGAAGTCCAGCAGTTCTCACATGGGTTAAAGAGTTGAAATGTATGCGTGAGCTATTATGGTGCAGTACCTATCTTAAGGTTTTGATATTCTCCCGTCTCTCTTCCTCCTCCACATGGATCCCCTGTCTCTCATCGAAGCACAGTCACCCATCCGATGGGAATACTCCCCATCGCAAGAGGACGACAACCTCGAAGAACCCCCCACGCCCTTGATGGACAGTAAAATCTGGCAGAAACTCGGGCCGGAGCTTCTGGAGCGCGTCCTGGCCTTCGTTTCCATGCCCAGCCTGATGCGTCTCCGCACCGTGTGCAAGGACTGGAAGAATATGATTTCCTCCACCGCATTCACGGCCTCCCAGTCACACCATTTCAAGTCACGACACCCCTGCTACCTCACAAATGTGGTGGCCATCCGCGACCGCATCATCATCATGTTCTATAACCCAGTGCTGAAAATTTGGCACCAGCATGTGGTCCCAGAGTTCATATGGCAAAATCACTGTATTCCTGATTCCCTCCCACCTCGCCTCGTTGCTTCGGATGGTGGCCTCCTGCTCCTGGGATGTGGGGCAACGCCAATGCGGAGCGTATACGTTTTCTATATGGTCTGCAACCCCATCACGGGGGAATTTCGACCTGTTCCTCCCCATCCATCACTACACATCCATTCATTCGTTCGAATAGTGACCGAGCCCTATACCAAGAGTTTCAAGATTGTGATGGCTCTCAACATGTATGACCCACACGACCTAACCACCAAGATTTTCGATTCAAAGTGCAATGAGTGGGTGGCCTCCTCCACCACCATCAACACCGCCACCATGAATTCCTCATGTTCTTCTACTTCCATGCTCCGCCTTTTGAAATCTGTGGACCCACATCAGTATGGAGTGATATGCAAAGGGGCGTTGCACCTCATCGCTGGCCATCAGTATGGAGTGATTGTGGCTTTGGATTTGCAAACCGGTCTGTGGAGCGAAGTGAAGAATATTCCGGACATCATCTTGAAGCCGCACCTCTTTGAGCGGCATGGGGAGTTGGCGGTGGTGGGTGGGCTGGACAATATGTTCACTCTCGCCAGGTGCCCTAACCCGCAAGCCATTGGGATCTGGAGAGTAGATCCACCGGGAAGAGAGGTGGTTCGACTCCCCAAATCGCTCTGCCGAGAGCTCCAGTGGATCAATCTGACAGAATTCAGGTGAACATTCTGACTCACTGATTACAAATTTGCATCAATCAAATTTTGCATGTATCCTGATCATCATCATCTTTTGCTGTGGCTTTGAGACCACATTCGAGCTTTTCCCCATGCATCTCACTTTTTAAGGTACGAATTTTCGGAGGCTCCTTCCTGCAAGAAAAGTGCTGCGAGGATTTCTTTCCTACCGTCCAATAATACTGTATGGGCACTACCTATGTGCAAAAAATTGTGTGAAGATGCTTTCTGCCAGATTTTGTGTTTATTAAAAGCTGAACACGATTCGATGCACATACTGAATTCTGAGTGCATCAAATCATGTGTCCTGATGATCTTTTGCTCCGGCCTAGAGATTGCATTTTAAGCTTTCCATGCATCTCGCCTTGAAGGGTATGATGTGTAGGGTGCTTCCTGTAAGGACGTGCTGCAGATCTTTTCCTACCGTTGATTACTGTAATGAATACCATGTGATTATGCAAGAGGGTATTGAAGTAATGCCACTATTTATGCTTCTGAGAATGCTTGCTTGCTAGATATTTTGTTTAAAAAAATCTGCACTGATTACGCTACGATCCCCTTCTCTGGTTAAGTGTGCATGTTTCTAATCATTCTTTTGCTCACTTTGAGGCTAAGACCATCAATCCACTGGGTTTTATGTATTCTCTGGAGCCGATTCTTTTATGTCACTCATGAAGATAAGGGTAGCAGGTGCACAGGGCAGCATGATGCATTGTACTTTTCGTCGACGATAGGTCAGGATGTTATGGCTTATGACATATCGAAGAATACGTGGCACTGGTTACCTGAAGCTCCAAGAATAGTTGAGGATATAAGGGGTCCATGGTGGATGCCATTGCCGTTCGAACCTTCTTTGAGTTGCCTGGGTCCTTTGGACATTGAATCCGAACGCATAAAGGGACTCTTCATGAGGTAGGTACTCTTGGACCCGACTCCTGTGAATTGAAGAAATACAATCGCTTCTTTGTTCAGTATCTTCCCCCCCCCTTTGATCTCCTACTTTAAGCTTGCTCAAACTATTGAGAAGTTAAGGCTTGATCAAGCTCTCTACAGTTTGAGCTTTGGGTGAAAGCCTGTCAACTCCAAGTATTAGGCTCCCGAAAATTGCAAGTTCAAGCTCTCAACTCAAGCTCTAGTGTAAAGGGGGCTCAAGTGTCTGGTATATTCCCCTTAGGTTTCTGTCGTATATATTTCTACATTTGAACACCTTTCTGATGTCTTACGTCTGTGTCCATCAGTTCCTTGGTGTTTGGGTCTCAGGTGGGCCACAATTTGTGTCATTTTTGGCTTCCAGCTTCTGTAGCTAACCTCTTATGCTGAAGTCTATCAGGTGGGATATGAAGGTTTTATGCCATATTTTGTGCAATATAACCCAAGCAGATATTTATGAGTTTTCTCGATTCTTTTGTCAGGAGGTGATGAGACCAATGTGGAGGGGTGGAGATTCTATGAGTGTTTGGAAATGGTAGTCATATTTACAAAGCTGTTTTCACATTGTGGGCTTCAGTTTCTTATCCACTTATCCCTCAACTATCACCTGTACAGACTTTTCTTACTTACATTGGCAGGATTACTTTTCTATTTTGGTCATGCACTTTTCCTTTCCTTTCCTTTCCTTCCTCTGTTGACCACCTTTTTTTTTCCTCTAAGTGGACCTTCAGTATGTCAATGCCAGCTGGTCATGCATGCCTTGAGATTGCATTTGATTGTCCTTGGCTAAGTTTTATGTAATCCAGGAGAGGATGTACCAGTCAATGCTTAAGAAGTTATCAAGCTGTATGTAAAATTCACTACCACTTTTTCAATTGCAGTAGTCCCTTCGGAGGTGAATTTGTGGTACAAGGAATATGGAGCCTAGAACACACACAAACACTCCAACAGCCAAGGTATATCACAGCAGTTAGTCCCACTTAATGGGTCCCTGGTGCTCAATTTGTTTTTTGAGGCATGATGTGATGACTTGTTTGGACAGTAATGGTGTGAGCAATACATGTTTTTGGAGATACGAGGTTTTCAGTTTGTGATCTGTTCTAATGGATTGGCTGGACCGAATCAATCCAGCCAAAAAAACCTCACTGCTTATTAACCTAAAGCCTTTATGATATTAGTTTTTGACGTTCTGGAGGTTCAATTGTGGTAAGAATTTAGAGCCGTGTGCATGAACTAGACCTCTATGTAAAAACGTCCAATTCATCAATATAGTCGGAAAATAGTTCAACAGTTCATTGTTTTGCAGTAGGTTGTCAATTATTAGGCTCTCACAGCAGTCAGGTTAATACCTAAAAGGCCCTCACATTATTGAGATTAGATGCGACACAAAACCATTGGATTTGACAAGAAAAACCGCTAAAAGTAAGGAGATTGCCGAAGGACTTCTGAAGGGGAGACGGAGGAATGACATTTAGAGGGAGATTTGCAACAAGTCCATACTCGCGAGAGGGAAGAAATACCCATCTAGACCAGTAATAATTCTGAGCCTGTGTTTGATTGGTGAAAGTGGCCACTGTAAGAACATCAAGAAATGGAATGGGGTGATGGGCATGGGCATGAAATTCTCAAGGATGATTCAATCAGCCTTCGGTCTCTTGAAAGACCAGTCAAGCGTCCTTTCACAACTTGTGTTTGATTCTGGTTAGAACGCAGGCTCTCTGAGTTGCTGTAATAAGGGTTTCAAATGCAGAATTTTGAGTAGGAGGATTTATTGTGATGACAACTCAGCATGACTGAATTGTTTGATTTTGATACGAAGGCTCTTTATTTAGTCAGCATGTGCGTCACAAACTATGCACAGCCCAACTTTACAAGAGGATCTATTTTATGTAACAGTTTATATTTTCTGAGGGTTTACATTATGGTCCAAAACCAAAGGAGGTCCAAAATCTTGGCTTTATGAGAGACCTTATTGGCTGAGAGCAATGTTTTAGACCCAAGGACTTTACACTAAAGTCGGGGTCCAAGGTATGAGAAAATGAAGTGGTTTTAATTTGGCATGACTTTCTTGCCAAGTTTTGTTGGTCCCCGATCGAGAAAATACTCTTACTATAAGAAACCAATCTTCAAGCTTGGGTCCAATGTCGAGTCTGAAAATAAGGTCCGTTAAGGGGTGTTTTGGACCCCAAGTTTCTTAAACGTAGACTCTACTTTAAACCCACCCTGTGCCTGATCTTGTCACCCGACTTGGTCTGGAAGAAGCAGGATTTTTCCAAAATGTGTGCTGGATTCCATAAGTCGGTGACCTTGAACCGCATTTTTCAAGGCAAACGTGTTCTCCACCACTGGCTTGACCTTGCCTGACTCAATCTCGGGCCACACATTTTGCAAAACCTCTTCTACAATCTCAGCCTTGTTTTCCTTGCTTCTATGACGAAGAGTAGCCGCTGCAGCCAAAGAAGACCGTCCCCGACCTCATAACGTTATCAAAGTGCATAAGTTCCACTCGGCAGTTAATTCCTAGCTGCACAGTTGTTTCAATAAGTGGTCAATCTGTTGCCTAAACCCTAAACCCTGAATAAGATTGCCCTGTGTCATAACCTTCATTGTTGAGCACTACATGAGACTCTGAATCCAAGAGCCTGAGATCAAATCTCACGACAGTCTCAAATCCCCAGCATCTGAGAGGCTCTATATGGGCCTTGACATGCGAAAAGCATGTGATTGAGTTGTATATACTTGACTTCATAGAGTTCAAACCCAACAGAGTCTGTCGGAGTTATTATTTGCACCCCAAAAACATGACAAAAGGTGCAGTTAAGGCAAGACGTACATGCAATTGTAATGCGCTTCTTGAGAATGGCTGTAATATCGACATCTCCTCTGGGTCCACTCTGCATGCCAAGAATGTAAAGGCGCCCATCCATTCCAAGTGCTTCAAGATTTCGAGTCAGATATGGTACTCCAATTATATCAAGGATCACGTCCACCCCTGGAACAAGATCACAAACACTGTGAAGTGTGAGGGTTTGCAGATTTTGCATCGGTAATGCTACACCGTTTATGGTATTTGGTGTCACATGCGTGATAGTGTCATTTGCCCTATTTTGAGACGTATGCTAAGTTACATCAATGACCAACAAACTTCACCATTAGTGTCAGTTTGGCATTTGAATGTGCTTACTAAATATCTTTGACTATATCATCAGAAATTGTATATATTTCTTTTTATTTATTTATTTATTTTATTAATGGTGAGTGGCATAAGAGTCCGAACCTTTCCCTTTGGTCGTTTGAAGAACCTTCGCAACAAAGTCCTCTTCATTGTAATCAATGCCAACCGAAGCCCCAAGTTTGACACATTTTGTCACCTTCTCAAAGCTTGCTGCCATCTTTCAGTGAATACAGTATAGTTAGGCCATGAGATAATGAATATCATGAGTGACTACACCTAAAATCATCCCTTTGAGCATTAGATCATTCTTAATATTAATAGTTCGTCCTATTTTTGTTGGGCCTTGTTGGTGATTGAAGGGTGATTGAAAGCGGAATTCAACACATCTTGGCATGTAGTTTATGGACATTGTATGAAAAAGCCTATGAGTTTTCAATGTATGAATTACAAGTGTGTCTAAACCCAACCCTAGACTTTCATGTTCAAACCTTCTTAATTTTAGGCAAGAGCATGTAGAGATTTCTTTTGAGTACATATCACAATTAGATATGGGAATCATATGGGTGGCTTAAACCCAAGGACTTAACTCGGACCCCATGGGAACCTGAGGTTAGGTTGCCTAAGGAATAGTACTCATATGGGTGATTTTCTTAGCACTTGATTTCCAGTGCACCCTAACACTTGTGACCCGTCTTGTCATAGTGGGGGTATTTGGGTGAACTAGATATTTTCAACCAACCATGTGGGAAATTAAGGGCATGCCCTTGAGGGAGGTAGGTGCCAACCATGTTGTCCATTTTCATTCAAGGTGTTTACACAAGTACTTCACTATCTCATAGTTTATGTATATATGTGCGTCGAAGTTTTTTCAACGTGGGTGGGGGATAGGGTGTTGGTTATCTTATATTTTGATTTTTACTAATACCCTATTTTTTCTACTTCTACTTCGCCCCCATTATCTTGCACCCTTTGGTAGTTTGAACTTGAATTCTATCCATTTAAACTTCACCCTATGTTAATTCAAAAGATGGCTCCACTGTGTTGTTTAAACTCACCATATGTGTGGTGTTTTAATGCACCCTTTGTCAACAACTTAGAATTATAAGGCAACATGCTATCATAAGACATGGGTTATATTATGTTACTAAGTTTGTTGATAAAGGGTGGAATACAATAACAACAAAGGGCTTGAGACACCAAACACCAAACAATGATAGGGATACACCATGATGAACAAGAACACTCCTAAACAATACAAAAACACTACAATAACAAGACCAAACACTACAAAACAATACTAAATGCTCAAGAGTTGAGGTTATAAGTGAAAAAACCTTGTGGCCCGAGCTACAACTTTTGAACCATCCTAAACACAGTCACACCCTATACGTAGTTCTACAAAAAAGTAATACATGACATTATAGGGTACCACGTAGTATTTATGATGCAATAGATGAATAGAAAGGATGCTATAGTACATTGAATGTTTTATAATTTTTTCCTTGCAAAAATAAAGAGTACCCCATGTTAGGTCTCACCCTCTTTCTAATATTTTGCTAGTGAAGTACCCGTGGGTGTTCACCTTCAAAAAGAGGCAATAGTCGTTGGGGGTTCTCTAACTTTCATCATGCCCATTTTAGAATTACATATAGACTTAGGCCAACTTGAAATTGAAACAACATCATAATTCACGTCGGTGACAACATCAAAATCATCTTTCTTTATTTTTTTTGTGTGGTTATCATACTCCCATGACGATTTGAAACATTATTGTTAAATAACTCATTTTTATTTAAAGGTACCAGCTTAGCAAATAGACTACTCCATTAAATTATCAATAAATTAAAGTTTTTTTTACCAAAACATGTTTGTAAATTCCAAACCAATATAATAAACTCTAAAACCACCATATCACTACGATTAAAAAAAAATTGATGTGGGGAGATTCTTTATTCTATGTGGATGTATAGGGGATGGTTTATTACATGCTGTGCATAAGACTCGACATCCTTTAGCTTTCGCTAGTTGAATTGCGAACGTGCCTATGCCACTTCCACCGCCTTGAATCTGTGCCAAGGCAAGGATTCTCAATCAAACTAATCCTTGCCAAGCTTTTGAACTTGCCTCAAACACACTAATAATATGTAGGCAAAGCTTGTTCCATTTGGGGTATTAGTGTTCCATGATTCCCCATAAACATATGCGTATTATGAAGCAACAATCAATGGTATAATTTGTTGTTATGAGAATGGAGGCATGGGCTTCTTAGGATATGTGCACCCTCGCTGAACATCATGACCATTGGTAATGGATTGAAGGATGCAGTGGACTCCAATCAAGACAGTCAATGACGACAATTCTCATAAAATTTGATAGTTTTTTATAATTTTCCTTGGAACACATGTTCATGATATTGGAACTTATTAGAGTTTTCTTGAACACAATATAGATGAAAGCAAGAGAAGACTTGAGGGATGCATAAGGCAGGTAGATTGATAGGGAGAGAGGAAGAGAGGGAGGGGGGCGGGATAGATTTTGGTTGCTTTATTGTACCATAGTGTAACGCCGACTTTGTTTCGTAAGCTTCGGTCAATAGCTTTAGGACACGTGGCACTTTCACTTCGAAATGGAATGATTCTCATGGGGTTGCCATGGCAATATGGCATGTATTCATTTTCAAAGGATGTGACATTTCTATAGTATTTTATGCTTCCATATTTATGGGATATTGTTAAGGATGTCCATCAATGGAACCAAACTCGTGAAATGAATTAACTAAATTTGTTGGTGAGAAATGTGAAAATTTAGTGTGACCCCACACTATTAGTTATTAATGCACACTATTTTTCTTACAATCACTAGGTGGTAACTAGAGAGGGTGTCATATGAGACTTGATGATGCATGACAAGTCATGAAGACCACTCTAAGTTAATTAATGTGGCACACAAAATTGAATGTCATAATAAATCAAATATTTAGTGCATGTATGTATGGGTGCAGACCAAGAAATCTTCTCCCTTTGAAAGTCTCATTTCCTTGAAGACAGATGACCATACGGAGCATGCAACCTCTGGAAAGGAGGCCGCATCACGTATGGAAACTCCTTTTGGGATCGGCAAAACTTGGCCCTCGGGGACGTTCACTTTCTCTGCATAGCCTCCTCCTGCTAGCAATGCACACACCTACAAAATCATAGCCAAAAGCAACCCTATCTTCAGAATTTTTCAATTGTCAAGTGGACTTTAAAAACCAAGTTAAATATCTTGACGTAAATTGGAAAGGTTCAGGTTCAAATACATAACCTAGGCGTTTTTGTATGCAAACACCTACTTAGAATATTGATCATCAATGTATGTAACATGTCGATTTTGGTTTATTCACTTGGCATAATATGTTATAAAAATAAATATAGTTTGAAACCCATAGGTATAATTTTGGTAGCCCAAAGGCAATTCACAAATTAGGATTAGTGGATCACATCACGTATGACACGGATCTTGGCATTCCACGTCTAAAAACCCCTCAAGTTCTTGCCTTCAAGGGTTATTGGCATGTGAAATGCACTCGGACTAGTGCATTACTTAGTTCATATATGATGTTCGTTTCACCTCACCCATGCTTTTAATAGTGGACCCTTCCTAATGAATATCCCTAGGTGTCACACCATTGAATTGTCCAAGGAATGTGCACATGACCTAATTTGTAACTACCTCGATTCTCCTAGCCTTTTTCCATAACTTCCGCATCCCTCCTTTTTCCTTGCTCTCCTTGGTTGTTGCTATGTAATTTCTGGGTATTCATGGGAATCCCCACACTAATGATCCCAAGTGGACTCACAAGGCCCACGGCGGCCGGAATGTTGACACAAACTTTGTAGTTCTCACCTCATCTCCAACTTTCCATTTTTTCACTCCCGGACCAATAGCTTCAACAACACCTGAGCATTCCAATCCGGGATACAAGGACTCTCCCTCTGGTGGTGGATGGACACCCTTTCGTTGCATGCAATCGGCTTTGTTCAAACCCGCAGCAACAACCTTGATCAACACCTCGCCGCGCTTTGCTTTTGCTTCCTCTACCGTTCGGAATTCCATCACTTCTGGACCTCCTGGTGCTCGTATCACAATGGCATTCATCGTTGGCCCTGGTGTCTTTGGTACCTCAAGTGCAGGTGGCGTTTTGGTGTTTGTAGCCATGGCAACTCAGAAACAAAATGCAATACAATACGTTGGCTTCTTAAGGAAGGAGCATGAATGAAGAGCCTCTTCACCTATAGCTACTGCCACCTTGCAACGGGGAGCCTCTATGTCAACTATGATGACTCATATCAATGTCAAACCTAACAAACTCTTGATCTTTATGACACTTCTTGCATTCTATATTTTCAAGTTTTCAAAATTGCCAGTTTGACATATTCACAATACATACATTGGACTTTGTTCCATGGTCATCAAAAAATTTCAACACTATGTCAAATATTTGCTTGAGCTCCAAGGTTGAGAATACTCGTCACGCGTTTCACTTTGTTCACAACAACAAATGATGGGTCTAGAGTCCATTATTGACATAGATTCGAGTAACATTAGAGTCTCTAGAAGACCGAAAATTGCCCGGGACAACATTCTCGATCAAATCAAAATTTTATGTGCATAATTGTTACTATGCACATGAGATGAGTCTAGGAGCATTCAATCACGTTTCGAGAGACTAACTTGCCCTAGATACTAGTTCCATCCAGGGCATCAGTGCCCTCAACCATACCTAAACATCTTTCTTTAGTTATTCTTAAACTATTGTCAAAAAAAGTAACATTACAAGTTGGCATAATTATATGATCATATCATTTGAGTCCAATCTTCCCAAACATGTCCAATTTACTTGAATCTCAGTTAATTTCACTCCAAATGCAATGTCGTGTTGTCAAGTCGGTGAAATTTTTTGTGCGTGTTTTGACCCGATTGGCGCTCTAGCAGCCTCTCGGATCGCAACACATCAGTCGTCATAGTCCAATTCACATTTGTTCTCTTACAAGATATCGAATCCAAACCACCATGATCTCAAATTTCTGCACACAAAAGATTTGCTCCCAAGATTACCAATTTACATGGCCACAATGGATTGAGTGTCATTGCCAATATTTTTCCTTCCACCTTTGAAAATTGCAAAGGTTTTCGTGTTATATTGGACGATTATAGTCCACTTCCTTTAAGAACGCATCATTTCTTTTAGGCTAGATTGGCAATTTTCATCGTGCATATAGCAATTAAGTAGTTCACTTTCAACATCCTTCAACAAAATTTACATTTGTGGTTCTGCTCTTTTGTTGCCTTTTTGTCTCCACCTAAGTAATAGAGCTCTTTCACTTGGAAGCTCCAACTTCTTAGGTCAAACCTGTCATTAAGCTACCCAATCAATTAGCACAAAAAGAAGGTTTTCATTAACAACTTGTTAATGGAAAATTGAAGCTTTATGTACACTTGTTAATTACACTACCATCTTATGAGTCTTTGACAATCGCCATGCGTTACTGGAAGAGTTATGCAAATCTACCACTATGGTGGATTTGTAGATTTTCTAATAAGACAGGTGAATTTTCCAATGCCATAGGTCAATTGCCCATGACTTCTATACTTTGTAGTGTTACAACTTCGTACATGGGGTTAAATATTAATGACCAAGTAAACCTTCAAGTTACCAATCTAAAAACACTTTGGAAAGTCTTGAAGTTATGTGTAAATTGTATCAACTATAACATTGCACAAGGGAAGCTAAGATATGAGCGGTAACTTATGAGTGATTGTAGTTTGTTGTGAGCAATAAGGAATGTGTTAGCCAAATTTGACATAGGAATAGGGGTAACAAATGGAATTTCAACCCATTTGTTTGTAGTTCATGAATTGCTCAATGTGTGTAATATTACTTATTACCACTAATAGTCAAATGCTATATTTTATTATAATATACTGCAACCATAATTGTATTAATTCATAGTAAGATAAAATCATATATTTGTCATATAATGACATTTGGGGATAATAGTATGAAAATCTATTTAACATGACTCAAGAAGGTGCATGACCTCGGGGGGGCCACTCCCTTGTATATTTTGCATACACCTGCGATAATGACCTATTAAAATGGGGGCTATTTACCTATGAGAAAGGATTATAAGGGATGCTAATTTTTGAAATAATGGTAAATTGTTGTGATTATTTGCACCCTATTGGTAATTATAATTTCTTGGATGGTTGATTTTATGGTACCCTATATTACTTATATGTAATTTTTTTCCCCTGATTGCCCCCATTCCTTAAAGTGTATGATACAGTAGAATTCTCGTTAGAAGCACGTGTACAGAGTAAGAGAAACAAACATTTACTAGGGTTTAGGGTTCAGTGTCACACTGAAGTCTGGGCAAAGCAAAACACTAAACAATAACAACAAAAGATTGCAATTACATGTCATTAAGCAACACGAGCCAACGAATAAAAGTTGTGTTGGATAACACAGTTAGAAACCTTGAGGTCTTATGGAACATGCCAGCCACATGTGTCTCAAAGTCACATTTACAAGGTTTGCAGAAGCCCTACAATTGATGCCTTGGTCTTCCAATCCTACACATTGGAGGAAAACCCCACGCCATGCAAGCAAAATCCACCTAAACTAGCTAGGCTACCATTTACACATGTGGGAGATATGAGGGTACTTGAACTGAAATGACTACTATTGATTTCAAGGTATACTAATGATCATTCAACCCTTTTTCCAAATTATATCTCCACATGTGTGAGATAGTACAAATTTAGCAGGTTTTATTTTTTATTTGAAATGAACTCACTCAATAAGTTTGCATCTACCTCATCTAAGGTGTAGATTTTGCTAGTTGATTCATACACTAGAGACACATTTGAGATAATAGCATCCACATCAACCCACACACAGTCACTCTCAACATACTTATATTTGTTGAGACCCGGTTGTTTTTTGAACCAATGGAGGTAAGCCATAGCAGTTGGGAAGAGCGTTTCTCTATTTCCGTTCTAGATTGCACGTTTCATCAAGTCAATGGGTTGCCAACAATTGCCCCACTTAGTACCAACCTTCACCCTTATCTTTTGAACCCTTCCTATATAGAACATGCCATATTTTGGTGGCAAAGTATTTAATTTTTGAAACTATCGTTTTTTCTCCATGCTATTTTATATGTACCACTTAGGTAATTTAATCATGTTTTGTCAAATGCTATATTACATATAATCATGTTTCACAATCCCAGAGCACCCTATACTACATCTAATAATTTTACAAATTTTACGCCAAATTTTTATACAAGACCCTATATTTTATCGCACGTAGTTCCTACGTAGTTCCTACGTTTTTCGCCAGTGCCCCCCCCCCCCCGAGTGCATGACTTGGTTGTATGTGTATGTTGGAGCATGAATGGACTTGTCATTCTCAAAATCCACTTTGCAGAGAGATCTAAACACATAGTATAAGTGTTTGCAGTTCACCCATTTTCCTTTTCTCCCCAAAGCTCATGACAACATTTTGGTGAGTCCAGACATGTGCATTGAGGGATATCACCAATTGTAATACGATGGATGTTGTCCTCCTTGGATATGATGTTAATGATCACTCTAGAACCCAGTGACATACGGTATGAACATAGTATATGTTCATGAGTCCGGCACTCTCCCATTTTTTTGGTGATTTGTTGTGTGTGTTGCTGCATTTCTCACACTATCTTCAAATATCTAGAAGTTGAGTGGGCATCAAAATTTGCTTGCATGAGAAAATGCAACCAAGGAATGGTAGACCTACCAAGGTTGTCAATAGCCTACAACGTGATGAAAGTGCCTCCCTCTATTGCAATTGGAATTCGGCGTCCTCAAGCACCAACACCTCTTCCTTCAAGAGATTTTGTACTTATTTTCACCAACCACATGTTGGGTCCTATAGGCCAGTCCAACACATATTTCTTCTTGCTACCAGTCACACAACACTTGATACCGTAAGGGAAAAACCAAAATTCATACTCCACATTGTTGGTAGAGCGGAACCCCTTCTTCACTCCTTTGTATGTTGGAACATGGGTGCCATGTTTTCCGGTTCCATCTTTGACAGTGCATAATATCTTTGTATTGACCTGCAATGCCCAACATCTTTTGACAAAGTTGGGTGGCAATTTTTACAATGTGCTATTAGGAAGCGGGGCAATTGCATATTTCCATCCCAATGACAATTTATCTCTTCAATAGTAGAATGTCGTACATAAAATGAAATCATTTCATCGAGACTTACCAAAAAGACTAAAGATGAAGTTTCAACAACGAAATGTCATCTTTCTTGTCTCCAAAACCCCATTGGGACATTTATTGATGTTTATTGGGTTAACATACCTTTTAGTTTTCACACCACAAAAACCTCATGATGGACAAGAGGTTGAGTTATGAATTTTACTAATCAGTATATAGTTGTAAGCATAAATACTTAGTGACATTTTGTTAATTTTGGAGTTACATTATACAAGGATATTGAGCTTAATTTCCCCAAAAAATATTGTAAGGTGCACAACATTATGCAATGCTATCATGTAGATCCTCTTCCTATAACTGGTAGTTGCCTAGAAAGCCTTTGTTCACTGGCCTTTATTCATGGCTCTGAAACAATTGTTGTGTTGTTGACCTGCCCAACAAGTGCGCCACCCCACATGGCCCCCTAGCAACGGCCAAGATTATTATTACGATTTATCCAACAAACCATACCCTTGAATTCTTAATAAGTTTAAGAATTCTTAATAAGCAAATGCGGATTGATATACCAATTGTTGTTTCGTCCTTGCAGAATAAACAATGTTCAAGTGAGTACTCTTCATCTTGTAAGAGGGCCCAACATCATGCCCATGAACTTACCGACCCAGAATGCAACACCCTTTTGCTAAGTAATGTTATGTGTTGGACAAGGTGGCTTAAACCCAAGGGTTTCACTTGGATCCCATGGGAACTTTGAGGTTAAGTTGCCTAAGATGAGAATAATATGTAGATGGGTGGCCTTCCTAGCACTTGATTTGTGATGCACCCTGGCACTTATGATCCACCCATTCCTAGTGGGGGTAAAAAGAGGCAATAGTTGTCAAGGCCCCCCTGATTCTTGCAATGTCTGTTTCGAGATTACATATAGATTTAGACCCAACTGGAAAATGAAGCAACACCATAACTCAGGGCCACTTCACACAGGCGACTGAGAGCCCGTGACCATTACACTTCAAGCACTCTCATTTGTGGAAAAGGCGGAGATGGTCCAAGTTCGCTTCACACTAAGCTTGAGTGACCAACGGAGTATGTGAATGCAAGATGGATGTAAAGTCTACAAGGATTCGTTCATGGCATCAAATGGATCATGTTTCATGGTCACTTGGACCATTTTCAAAAACCACCTCTTGGAGGTAGGCCTATCACAAAACCGGGAGACCATAGCACTCTGAACGCTCACAACTGTTGGTTTATTCTATTTTATCATGCGTGAGGACCCGCATGAATAGAAATTCATTGAAATAGCATTTGGTTGAGGGCCCAATCACATACGACTTCACACTACACTTGAGGATTTGTCACCACACTACATGATTTGAAGGTGACTTTGGACGGCCTTTGGACGCTTTCTTTTGGGCTCTCACAATTTCCTGGTCATGGCCCTTGGCTCGCATGTGAAGTGGCCCTCACACTACACATAATAGGATATTTAGTGTTTGATACACTAAATACGAACACATACACTAAATATCAATAACCCTATGAAAGTAAGTAACATTAAATGTAAAATCAAACATTAAATATCAAACATAATAATATGTGGAAGTTATATGTTAGACTTTAATGTTAGTAAAAATATGAAAAAGGATATAATAAGGGAGGTGGCAGTAGGGAATGTAGCGGTGTAACACTAATTGTCAAAGAATTGAAAATTAGTGTTGAAAAAATATCTTATTTAATGTATTGGCAACATTAAAGTCGTCTTTCTTTCTTTCTTTCTTTCTTTCTTGTTACGTCCTAACTTGTTCGACACAAGTAAAATGGACTATGGAAAATTCTTTGCCAAGTGTCAACATTCACAGGTTGACTCCCATGGGAATAACCTCTCAGCACCCAAACAAAACTCTATGTTGGGTAAGCTTATCCATAGAGCCTCCAGCCTAGCTCACAGCTTTGGCTCAGGTTCTTGAATGCAGAAAGGCAGACATGCATGTAATCTTCTCAGATTATTTGTCCAGTGATATTGAATATGAAAAGGTTCCTGCGTTGGGGCCATGATGATAACCAGTGATCGGGAAGATTTTTGGGCATACTAATCGGTTGAGATCCTAGTGTTTGCAAGTCCAACCGGTTACATGTTGACATCCTCTAGTTTTCCTTTGTTAAATTCGGGTATAATCTTTCTTAAATTCCTCTAAAATGATCAGTAATTTTCCTGCAGTCTTGAACTTCAATCGGTTATTTCTCAAACTCAATTGGTTCATTTGTAACTAACTGTCGGTTCACCCCAATCATAGATGATAACCAACCTTATTACTTGTTTGAAGAGAGAGAGAGAGAGAGAAGGTTTGGCTATGTGCAATGATTGGGGAGAACCGGTAGTGAGTTACAGATGAACTGGTTGAGTTTGAGAAATAATAGGTTGAAATTCAAGACTGCAAGAAAATTACCGATTGTTTTAGAGGAATTCAAGGAAGAATATACCTGAATTTAATAAAGGAAAACCAGAGGATGTCAACATGTAACCGGTTGGACTTGTAAACACTAGTATCTCAACCGATTAGTATGCCCAAAAATCTCCCCGATCATTGGCTACATGTTGAGTTCAAAAGCAGTCGAGGTGATGAGTTTTTTTTGTGGAGTGTAAGGTGATTACATTTACATGACTCAAAAAAGGGAGTATTTGGTGATTTCACTTAACCTTATTGTTAATTTGGGTGGCGACTTCTAATTATACGTGGAAGGAATCCAACGTAACATTACTCAGCACCTACTGTTTGTTCAGTGGGCCCTCGGAATATAACAGTCGGATGCTCGGAAAGTTGAGTCTCTTGCTCAACTTTTCGAGCATTAGATTGTTATATTATGAGGGCCCACTTGAAAAATAGTGAGTGCTGAGTAATTGTTATGAAGGCTACATGTCTGTTTTGGTAAGATGAACAATGGCTCCACATCTAAAATATTAAGTGGTCCCATATTTATATTCATTGCCTACAAGTGGCCACACACATCACAGACTAAGGGGGAAGTTGGCTACGTATTGATATTGGCTACACTAGAAAAATTACACTAGCCCCTTAAACCTCTAGAGGCTTTCAAGTTCAACTAGTTTGCAAATGTATGAGAGGATCAACATGCACAAATCATATGTTCAAGGCACTTAGCAACATCTTAGGCCAACAAGTGTTGCACCAACCCTTTTATATACCAAAGTACACCAAAAATTGAACCAATTTGCACACATATAAGATGATTGACATTGAAGCATTATCCACTTGAAGTACCTAATGCATTTCTACACCCAAAAAGATTGAACCAACCCACTTAAATAAGAGAATACATCTAAAATGAACATCATTGCTTTAAAATGCCACTCTTACAACCACACATACAAGTATGAATATGTAGGGAGGGAGGTTGGCACCTTCAAGCACCACTAGTACGTTCCACTTCGAAACTTGAAATTTAACTTCCAAAGTTCTTAAACTCCACTACAATCCAAAGATGGCGCCACTAATTGCCATTGAGGTAGAGGGTGCTTAAACCAACACTTTAAGCTATTGCACATACATATGGCTACATGGTTGATATAAAAAAATCATATTAGCCTTTGTTCTAAACATAGGTATAAAGAAAGAAAAAATATTTCTAGCCTCAATTAGATATTTGATGAATATTCAAAGTCAAAACCACTAGCTTCCTTAAACCAATACATAGGCCCCATGTATGATGACCTTGGATATGATGAGGACCCCCACCTTCAGTGCCTAGAACCAACACAACATAGTTGGGTACTAGACCCAAGCTAGATCAAAAGACCAACTAGTAACGATGCACAAAGCCACATGGCCACCTCCATGATCTCACCTAGTTCGCTTGCAAAACCATCACCTTGCATCATGGGTACCAACCCCCTTTGTGCTTTGTGGGCCTACCTCCATGACTTTGTGAATAGAATGGCTATAACCCCCCCCCCCCCCCTTCTTGTAGTGTATAAAATGGCTAGAATAGGCATTGAGAAGCCACCCTAAGCCCACCTTGAACCAACCTGGGATAGAGTGGAGCCCGTTACCCACCCCACATGGAGGTAGTGGAGGCCGCTATGAGGGGGCGCCACTAATAGCACCTAAAAGCATCACTGCGTGGGCCCATACACTTATACACCCTGGGGAATGCTTCAAGGTAGTAGAGTGTTGGTGATTGGGAGGCGTTTATAAGTGTTGGTTTTGGGTGGGATGTTGGGTTTAGCACCCTCAACCTTACATGAATAAAGAGGCTACAAAGTATAAGCTAAGAGAGTAAGAGGGTGGTGACCATAGGGGTGGAGAATGGACGTGAGCCCTTGGATGGGAAGATTGACTCCATCCACGGCTCATAGTGGAGTTCATCGGCCAATCCCAATTAATGAAGCTTAGTGGTGGATCATGGGTTTTGAGCAAATCCACTCCACCCATGTGAAGTTAGTTGACGCCACCTCTTACCCACAAAGAGTGGAGGTGGCACTTTAAAAGCCAAAAATCTATTTTTTCTTGAGATGTGTGTGCAAATCAATACACTCCACCATAGAAAAGTGGCTACTAGTAGCCAACAATAAAAGGGTTGGCCATAACATTCATAAGCAGCTAAGGTAGCAACGCCTTAAACCAAGAAATTATGTTATTTGGCACACATGTAGTAGCCGTATGAACTGATTTTTAATGGTTTTTAAATCCTAGGTTGAAAGCAAGAGACCAGGTGTATTGCAAGGGGGTTTTCTTTCCCCCCAATATTGAAATAAATAATCTTTATTGAAGGGAAAATTATGTTGTCTCCTTTGGTTGTGATATAGTTTGCCTTATAACCAATAACTAAAGCACTACATACTGATAATGACTGTATTCAAATGCAAGTTTTTGTGAACTTGGAAGATGGAGTTGCAAAGTATGTGAAACCAATACCATATTGACCCTATGCTAGAATATTATGGCCCCAAAATTGTCAATTACAATATCCTTAATAAAAACACGACTATGTTGAAAAGTAGTCATGACCTTATTCCAAAAACAAGTGCCGCCCTAAGTTGCAGCTTCATGCACCAATAAGTGATAGTGAGTGGCATTAATACAACCACATTGACAAAAAGAAATCCACAACAATGGGTCTTGCCCACTTCGGTTGTTGGGATATTCTAGATTTTGGTTTTGGGGGTTGTCTTGGTTCACAATGCTCCTACCTTAGATGATGGTCTCTTTCCAAAGAAAGAGGTTGCGATGAAAGTAATTTGATAACTTATAGTTGCTTGTCAAAACCTCTACATGTCACAACTTGAGTGCTCCCCATGAATATGGAATCCATGAATATGAATTAAAGGAAAAATTATGCTTGCTTGATACTTGGTCCCACACAACGCATCCAAAAAGATCAGTGATGTTAAGGCCCTTGAGAGGGCTCGTGGTCTAAATTGAAAACCACTACAAGTATCTCTCAAATGTTCCTCTGTGTGCATGCTAATTATTCTTGCTCAAGGTTTGTTGTTGTAAGGTAGATGTCCATGATTTGTTGTTTGATCCTGAATGGACATTTATTTTGATTGAGTGATGTATGGTTGAGTGTGAACCTAAGGACAATTTTTTTCTTAAAATAAATAAATAAAATTATAGTATAATGAGATTGAACTACATATCCAATATTTGTTAAGCATTCTAAACCACGGGGAGGACACTTCATTGTCAAGTTGACACCACGTGCGGACAAAGTTTGCTACCCCTATATTACATGCCATATATAATTTTAAAATTTATGATATTTTTTCTACATATGCATAACCATTGATAGTATCTTTTTTATATATTTTTTGAAATTTTTAGTCATCTTTATTTTTTTAGTAATTGTTTTAGTTCAATTCTGTGTCATTCTAGTTAGAAACGGTATGTTTTATGAAAAAAACAAATCATCAAATTTAGTTACCACTTTTAACTATGTCATAGGTACTATGTATATCTACTCATGAAAAAAATTTGATAAAATTTTGACCCATTTTGGTGGTGCAACTTACCAAAAGAAGATTTTTTTTGGTCGCACGTGGTGTTCAACTTGACAATGGAGTGATCTACCCGTGTTCTAAACGCAATAAATAACATGATTGAAGGGGGACTATATGATTATTCAATAACTTAGAGAATCTTCACTTTGACAATGAATAGGAAAATCATAGTGATGAGCTCCAGAAATTATGAGAAAGTAATCTAAAGAGACCCATTGGATTTGCCATCATCTTACCTTGATTGCATGTGTCATGTCCTACAAAAAGGTTGTGCAAAGAAAAAGTTTCCATTTAAGACCTACTTACTTTACGCATCTTCATCATGTGCATACTAGACTTTGAAAGTATAAGATATGCAACCCTATTATGGCCACTTTGAACTCCACACAACCTCGGCAACGAAACTCATTATGCAGGTTGGATTTTATTTATTTATTTATTATTATTTTTTCTTCCTTCAAAAAGTTGCGTACACGTTTTATTAAAATAAAAGCTTGACAAATATTTTTACAGTGTTGACCACTTTGTGAGTGGGAGTGAATGTCTATTGGGGGTGGTTCAAAACACGTGCATACATTCCCTCCCAATAGTTGGTTACCGAATAGATATTTATTTATATATATATAATTATTAAATATTTTTCTATAAAGCCCAAGTAGTTGGATGGTTTGCCCTAAGATACATGTGTTAGAAACAAACTCATATATATTATTAGCTATAAAAGCAATTTGACGCATCAAAAATTGATCAATTTTCTCATAGAGAGATGCTTTTAAACTCTTCTATGCAAGAACAACAAGAATTTTTTGAACTATATCCAATTAAAACACTTCATGTTGCATTCGAATGCATTAGAAGTATCCAAAAACTGTATCATATACTTGTTAACAATGAACATGGGAGTTGCCTAGCTGGTCATGGTTTTATCACCATGTAAACACCTTAGGGGTTGTTTACACCATGGACCATGAAGTCATCCCAAGGCCTTGTGAAATTTATGATTGGTTGTTGAACTCGTCCATGGACCACATCGGTTTACACCAAGGAAAAAAATGTCATAGTGATCATGAAGCTCGGGGTCCCCAAAAGACATAATTTAAGGCCTACATTATCCGTTGACATGGTCCAACGGGTTTTGCGATGGGGAGGCAAACGAGGCGCTCTAGTACAAAAAGGCAAGAGCCCACGGTAGAGAAATGTTATTATAAAAATAATTCAATGAAATCTTTTTCGGGGAAGAGAAGATGAAGACAAGAGAAGACAAGAGAATGATCAACCATTTTTTATCAAAAAAAATAAAAATCAATCAAAACTACCCTTTTTGGGACATATATTAAAAAATAAAATCAACACATTCACTTTTGGGTGCATGGTCATTCCTGACTGGGGTGAACCAACCTGTACACTGGTTCCTTGGAGGCAAGGGTTTAGGCATCCAACAAGGAACAAGTGTATGGGTTGGTTCACCCAAATCATGTTGGTTGGGCTAAACCAACCCGTACACTGGTTCCTTGGAGGCAAGGGTTTAGGCATCCAACAAGGAAAGAGTGTATGGGTTGGTTCGCCCAAACCGATCATTTTTCTTGGTCCACATTCGGTTTACACCTAGTTAGGGGGGCCAAAGGCTTTGTAAATTGATTTTCTAAGAAACCGGATCATGGGAAAAGGCCATCATCTTGCTTGGTCCCATGGTGTAAACCGGCCCTTAGTGTTGGTGTTGCTCAACTGCAAGGTTCTGGCCTCCAAGTCCCACTTACAGCCGCATGTGAACAGTTGAGCTCTGACATAACAAGTTCACACTAACTTAATTAGTGGAGTTATGACACCCCCTCCCTCCCTCCACCTGCTGCCATGCGTCAACTACCTTATTCCCATTTTGCAACTGACAGACGTGGTCTCAAATTCAATGCAACTCCTCAAGTACTATCCCAATCCGAACATGCATCTGGACAACCAAGTTAACGTTAGTAGTAGTGGTTAGCAAGGTATGTTAGTCCGACACCGTGTGCGGTGTTTAGTGTCACCTACACTATTTGCAAAGGGCCTAACCTTCATGCCTAGAGGTCTCAAAGTGCCACGTTCACTAAATCGCCGATATGATATTGCTCGTCAACATCAATACCTTTTTTAAAGTAAAAAATTATGTACGTTATGGCATTGGGGGTACAGCTTGTTGGGGTGCTTGAGATGATAGTTTTGCGTTTCAGTGTACAAGAGGAGAACGTTTATTGAGCGTACCGATGGTAGGTGTCATGTGTTTACATTTTGATATGCAAGAGGTAGGTATTCTTGGGCATGTTAACGTCAAGTGTCATTTGTGTACACTTTAATCAACTCGTAGACCATTGTGTAGTATACGGATACACCTCGCAACACTATTGAACATCCTCATGCTGAGATATTAGTAAGCACAATTAGACGCCAAGTGTCACGAGGTGACACTAATGGGGATGTTGTTGGTCGTTAGTGTAAACTACACTAAATATGATATTTAGTGTCATACGGTGTTTTTATGTCACTATGGCATCTTTTCGGATGATGCTTCTTATGAATAAGTGAACAAATGATGGCATAGATGCTGGATGAGTCCATCTATTCGCCAAATCCCTACCTTCTCTTGTCGGCAACTATTGATGGAACATTGTCGTGAATGATTGAAATTTGGATGAAAAATTCACTTGGTAAGTGACAGTAATTGCAACACTATACATCTATAATCCCCCGAAAAATTTAAAAGGGAACGACAAGTAATGTTGGGTTAGCATTTAGTGTTGGTGACACTAAGGGCCACTTCACACACGAGCCAAGAGCCGTGACCATGAAATTGCGAGAGTCCAAAAGAGAGTATCCAAAGGCTGTCCCAAGACACCTCCAAAACCATGTAGTGTGGTCACGGACCCTCAAGTGTAGTGTGAAATCATATGTTACCAGCCCTCAACCAAATGTTATTTCAACGAATATCTATTCATGCGGGTCCTCACGCATGATAAAATAGAATAAACCAACGGTTGTGAGCGTTCGGAGTGCCATGGTCTCCTGGTTTTGCATTAGGCCTACCTCCTCCAAGAGGTGGTTTTTGAAAATAGTTCAAGTAATCATGAAACATGATCCATTCGATGCCATGGAGGAATCCATGTAGACTTTACATCCATCTTGCATTCATATACTCCGTTGGTCCCTCAAGCGCAGTGCGAAGTGAACTTGGATGGGCTCTGTCTTTTCCTCCAATGAGAGTGCTTGAAGTGTACTGGTCACATGCTCTCAGTCTCATGTGTGATGTGGCCCTAACTATACCCGCAGTTTACAATGAATATTAGAGTTATCCTTTAACTCAACCGGAGTTTTAGTAGGGAGTTGGTTGTTTCGCATGCATAACTTTCCATGTTCGGTAAGTTGTGGGTGCATGCTTGGAGTCAATGTGGAGGTTTGAATGAAGGACCTTCCATATTAGTTCATTGGGTACCAAACTCATTTTGGCATGCCAAGAGACGCCAAAATGAGTTTGATACCCAATGAACCAATATGGAATGTCCTTCATTCAAACCTCCACATTGACTCCAAGCATGCACCCACAACTTACCGAACATGAAAAGTTATCCATGCGAAACAACCAACTCCCTACTAAAACTCCGGTTGAGTTAAAGGATAACTCTATTGAGCAGGACGATTAGAAAATTGGTGGCGTTAAATATCACATTTAGTGTAGCATACGCTTCAAAATAGGGTCAGTGACACTGAATACCACAAAACGGTGTACTTGGAAGCCGAACACATTCTTTGGGCACGAGTCTCCTAGCAGCATCGGCTTCATAAAGAGCCTTCACATGGCAAGATGGATTCTGGTGACTTGTTGCAGAGCTGCTGCAGCAACAGAAAAAGAAAAAGAAAAAGACCCTTTGGATTGGTTGTTTGTCCTGCCTCTTCGGAAGATGCATTTCCCAATTCAAAGCAGGAATAAACAATAAACATCAATCATTTCTTCTCTCCAGAAGACGCAGAGGTGTCTTGGTCCTCAGTCACGTTAATAAGGTAGCTAGAGAGGGTGCTAAAACCAACATCTCCTCTAAACGCCTCCCAATTGCCAACACTAAAGGGTAGAAAGTGCATGTAATCGATCACTTAAGAGATTATGTGCTAGAGTTAGAGTTCATAAGGTGGTGCAGATTTTTTCCGTGTAGAAATTAGGAGGATTGTGATCTTTTTGGTAGTTTTATTGTTTAGGTTGAAATTGTTGTGTGTTTTTGAAGCCAAACGTTGGCCCACACATATTACCAATGTCTAGAGTCCAACATAACTGCGCATCCCTCCTCACTTGAGCATTCAAAACCAAGACATGTGTCATGACACTATTGGTTCCAGCATTATTAAAACTCAACCCCAGCTAGATCGAATTTTAGTCCCAGCTTGATCAAAAGTATGGTACCCTATAGATTGCCGATGGGGTCTTGATTGGGAAGGGGTGCCTCTACTATACTACCTTGAACCGTTCCCCATGGTGTAGGAGTGTCCGGGCCCATGGAATGACGGTTTTAGGTGTTATTAGTGACGCCACTTGATAGTAACCTTCACTACCTCCATGCAGGGTAGGTAACGGACTCTACTAAGGTGGGTTTAAATTGTCAAAGCCTATTCTAGGCATTGTGTACACTGGTGGGGGGGGGGGAACGGTTCTAGCCATTCTATTCACAGAGCCAAGGATCCAGGCCTACAAAACACTAAGGGGCTTGGTTCTAGGCATAAAGGGGTTCGGTTCTTGGGATGCAAGGTGAAAATTTTGCAAGCGAACCAGGTGGGATCATATGGAGGTAGCCATATGGCTTTGCACACCGTTACAAGTTGGGCTTTGATCTAACTAGTATCTAGTACCCAACCATGTTGTGTTGGTTCAAGGCAATCTTGTATTGGTTCTAGGCAATGAAGGTGGGGGTCCTCATCACATGCAAGGTCATCACACATGGTGCATGTGAATTGGTTTAACGAAGCTAGTGCTTTTGACTTTAAATATTCATCAAATATTCAATTAAGGCTATAATGCACTCTCTTTCTTTATACCTATGTTTAGCCCCAAGGCTAATAAGATTTTTTTGTATATTATCAACCACATCTCCATATGTATGTGCAATAGCTTAACGTCTGGGTTTAAGCACCCTCCACCTTACAAGGATCTCGGGGTCAAACCACAGGACGATGTCACTTGTGGGTTCATGCCACTAGAAGTTGTCGAAAATGTCGCAAAAAATACCGTGTGATGTGTCCAAAGTCATTGGAAATGCATGCCTTAGTGACATGGGACAACATTTTGAAGAAAAATTATAACCTGATGTGTACAATTCCATGAATTTGACACAAAAAGGGAAAATTTGTCCAACAATGGCCATCACGTCTTCTGTTACTGGAAATTAATCCCACAAATGATACCACAGGTCAGAACATTCAATCTTATATCAATTTGCATATTCACATATAGTTTTGTACGTATGTGGGATAAAACTAGTCAAACAACACCTTCATCATCATATAAATGTAGTCCACAATATCTATACCGAAAACAAAGGCACATACATGAATGCCAATTCCAACCACACAATCCAAAGAATGGGACACCCTAAATCATCATAACCAAAGTCCTGCACATGGCTGCGTATACAAAAATCATGGTGTGCATGCATACAACAGACTCCCGAAACCCAACACACTCATTCCATGACACAAAGTGAAATTCAACAACTATAGATTGCACGTATATGACAATGATCTCAATTTATTGCAGTAAAAACCAAAACAATGAGGCCTTGCAGAGGCCAACATTTCAAAAGAAAATGGTGGGTGGTCGTCATCCAATACCATTTACAAAATCATCGGGAAGCACCCGAGCCCATGACACCGGCTCCTCCATATGCATATGGCCATCTACTCTAAATTTTGTTAGTGCTATGAACAAGTCGAATCTCATGCGTCTCATCCACCAATCTTATGCTCCTCACCTCCGCATTCATGACAAATTTTCAACCAGGTGCCCAAGGGCTATCACTAACAAAAATTTGATGCACCTGTGAAGGGAGTGTGTATGGCTGCACATTGCATGGTTGCATTCCGTTCAGAATCAGCATCTGCTTGCTTCAGAGTGGGAGACTCACCACACCTCCGTTTGAAGACATTTACATTGAACAGCCTGTACAATAACTGCAGAATTTCAACGAAGGTCCCAACATTAGCTGGCCATGCTTCCACAATCTAAGTGTCCACTAATGTTAATTCGGCAACGCTGCTTGAAAATACCAGCAATGCCACAATCATAGCTATATCCCGAATTCTCCAACAAACTTTAGCTCGGGTGGGTATGCCCTCTTTCTGGTGCCATACTTGCGTCTACAGAAAGATGCTTTATGGGCTACACAACCACGATCAGCCCGGAATGTTTCTTCTGCATACATCCTGTTTAAATACTTTGTACGTATAGTGGGCAGTACATTGCACATGTCAGCATTCAGGACTACACAATCTTTGCATGCGTTTCAAAATGGAAACCAATAACATTGTATATAGAAATTCCCTGACCCAATATATAAATCAGGACACGGGTACCTCATAACTGTACAACAATTGTTTGAGATTGGACTCACCTCTGGTATGATGCTATGCTATCTGAATTGTGATAACAAATTTGTGCACTTCAACAGCTGTCAAAATCCTCCTTGACGATACTCCCTTGAGCACTTTGCCACTCATTCCAGGTTCCTCGTTGTTGTCCCACACTCATTGGCGACTGTGAGGGAGATCGACATTGTAAAATGTCAGAAATCCTAGAGCCTCCTCGAACGATTATCTGGTTGCCCTTCCTGGTCGAGCGCGCTCCAAGAGATAAAGCCATCTACATGTGACAGCGTCGAATATATCTAGTTCATCTACTAAATGCGTTACCAAGTGGCTCATGAGATCCCAGAAAGATGAGGACATTCAAGCTTCTAGTAGGCTCAAAATCTATGCTGTGAACTCATGTAATCACGGCTACTCTTTAGGATCTATAACTACAGCCATCAGCTTTTGGAACACCATTGACAATACCAGCTCCAATTGACTACGGAACACTATAACTACGTATAGAGAGTGGATGTTGTCTCTCATTCCGGAATGCCTCGATGGATCCATCTGTAAACAACTTCCTCTGATTTGCCCATTCCACGACCTCAGCTGGTATTAATTCTGGCGGAGGCTCTCCGTGCTCTCCTACGCCATCAAACCAGTGATCGGGGAGGTTTTTGGGCATACTAATCGGTTGAGATCCTAGTGTTTGCAAGTCCAACCGGTTTCATGTTGACATGCTCCGGTTTTCCTTTATTCAATTGGGGTATATTCTATAAATTCCTCTGAAATGACTGGTAATTTTCCTGCCCTCTTGAACTTCAACCGGTTATTTCTCAAACTCAACCGGTTCATCTGTAACTAACTGCCGGTTCTCTCCGATCATTGCATCAAACACCTCCTTCGCATATCTGAAAAGATGATCATGTGTCGACCAGCGTTTATGTTGGCAATCGTAAAGATGTTGTGTAGACTCCTGGAATACCAAGATATTGTACCTGAACTATAATAGGGGCAGCCCATGTACATTCGTAGTGCATTCAGACACTATTCCAAGACAAGATAGGTCATGAAGCGTGCAAAGAACAACAAGATTGAACCCAAATTTTGGTTGGCATAAAAATGATGCATCGTCAATCATGATTATGCCCTCAAACCATAAAATTTTAAGTTCATCGAGCATCAGCTGGAAAAAATATATCAAAAGTATACTCCCTTCACAGCTTCCTTCCTCGGTATAAGTAAACACAACAACATATAAAAAAAATTCTTTGTCATGCACTGTAGTTTAGGTTTTGGATAAGACAAAAACCCAAGAAAACATTCAAGGAAGAAGTAAAAGGTGAATTTTGTATCATCTAGGTACCTCAGATAAAGTTTAATTTCGACAAACATAGGTTTACTTCAGGTAATTTAGAATTTTGACTAGTAATTCATTCGTTTATGCAAGGAAAAAAGATATTCGAAATCTCTTGACTTCCACAAATGGATTTGTGATTGTCACACACCTCACTTGCATCTCATGCGGTGCACGAGCATAGGCACAACCATCGACAATGGTCTTGCATAAAGTATCCCATTTTAGTGTCTTTGCCAAAGCCAAGCTACAACAATGTTTGATTACCTCCATACCAACTAAAGGCGCAATTCAACCACATGGCGTGTTGCAAGTGGATAAGACCCTGAAGTACCCATTTGTTTCCACCGATTACCCTATGATAATAGGAGTGTAAGGGACAGACACTCTGCTTTGACTTCCTAGGATAAGTGGGTTGAGAAAATGCTCATGTAGGTACCTACTCCCTTCTCAAAGAACCGTTCGTGATACTCTCACATCATACAACTTCGTCTTGAAATAGTTGATGGGTCAAAGAGAGAGAGAGAGAGAGAGAGAGAGAGAGAGAGAGAGAGAGAGAGAGAGAGAGAGAGAGAGAGAGAGAGAGAGAGAGAGAGAGAGTTTTTAAGCCTTTTTTGGCTTGTAGTTTTTTGGGCCAAACAAAAATGTTTTTATTTGGTCTCCTTGTTTGTTCCAGCAACTCATTCTACCCAACTTCAACTTATTCAATAGTAGGTTGCAAATTGTATCTATACCTTCAGAAGTCTCTCAGTTACACAAAACATGTTAGGAAATTTAAACCGGTAGGAGAATATGTCTTGCAAAATAGCCCCAAAATGTAAATTTGCAACCTGTGCAGGCTCTTCTATTGGATAATGACTACCCTAAAATTTTGTATTTAGTGTAACACACTGTTTGGAATTCTGTCAGCTAAAAGTTATGAAAAAAAATTCTATAAATTTTTTTGGTCAACAAACAAAATTTACTATAACTTTTTTTAATAATTTTATTGTATATTGGAACTAATTGCAAGGATGGCCCACAGTAAAGCAATTGCCTTGGCGTGGAGGAATAATGCTATCACATCACTAACTTGACCGAATGCAAGCAACATCGAGAATAGTGATATTAAAGTGCTTTTAGATTTGTATTCACATGAGCTTAGGGCCACCTCACATGAGATTGAGAGCCCGTGACCATTACATTTGAGCACCATTGGTGGGAAAGGCGGAGCGGGTCCAAGTTCCACTTCACACTACACTTGAGTGACCAACGGAGTATGTGAATGCAAGATGGATGTAAAATCTACATGGATTCTTACAGGGCATCGAATGGATCATGTTTCATGGTCACTTGGACTAGTTTCAAAAACCACCTCTTGGAGGTAGGCCTTAACACAAAACCGGGAGACCATGACACTCCGAACGCACATAACTGTTGATTTAATCTATTTTATCATGTGTGAGGACCCACATGAATAGAAATTCATTGAAAGAGCATTTGGTTGAGGGCCAGTCACATATGACTTCACACTACACTTGAGGGTCGGTGATCACACTACATGATTTTGGAAGTGTTGTGAGATGGCCTTTGAAGTGTTGTGAGATCACACTACATTCACAATCGTTAGTGTAAAATGAAAACTCCATTGAATTTTTTTAATTTCAATATATATTTATTGAATGATATAATCACCAAGCCAATGTCTGGCGTGGGCCATCACTAGTAATGATCACGAAGAAAACAAAGCAGGAGAACAAAAATGATTTATTGTCACTTAGTAAGTTATTTTTCATCCAGATCGCAAGCATCAATGAGAACATTTCATTGCATAAATGTTAGGATGCATAATATACCAGACTTTGTTCCAATAATAAGCAATTGGATGAACTCAAAGTTAGTTGGGAGGACAGTGCTTTTAAACTTGTAACTAGAAAAGTTACCACAAGACATAAAATACAATTTGACACTAAATACAATATTTCATGTAGTTTTAATTAGTGTGGGCCACATTAATTTTTATTTAGAAATTGGTGTAAATAATTATTATATTTTATGTCACTGTTGACGTAAGGTAAGTATTCTATTTCATATATGATGTTGGCCATAATTCTCAAGAAAGACTAAGAGGAAAACCTCAGATCTTGGACTCGTGCTATTTCCACCCCAACTAGATAATTCAAATTGCCCACAACAATTATTACCATGCTAACTTTAAGACTATGTAGTGCACATTGATATGTGCAATCACATTACCCCACGCTAACATTATTATCAATATTCCACACTATTTTGAGAACTTATTACCACAATATCAAAATATCCAAATCATTTTTTCAGCTGTGATTCTTATAAAAATGAATAAAGAATGTATGAGTTTTTGTGATATGATTTTGACTCAAGGTAATCATGTTGGATAAATGAGAGGTACGCTCATATTGATAAATCCCTCTCTCCATGAAGTCAATGTAGCTCAATGAACAAGCAGAGCTAGCCACTAAGGTATGTGGGTGGTATTTGGTTTGTTCTCATGTTCTCCAACTTCTATTGGTTAGAATTACACAACAAACCTTGGCATGCATTAGCAAATCTATGATGAAGCATTAAAAATTTAATTAAAAAAAAAAGATTGAAACTCAGACATCCCCTGATTTAGTTATGATTATTGAAAGTGCACATTTGTTGATTTTCTTATCGAATACATACTAGGTTTGAGGTCCCAACTGTGTTCACTTTGAGTGTAGAGTAGATAATAATATTCAAGGACTCAGTCCAATCTCGGGGGGGGGTAGTCATTGGTTGGAGTAGCAATATATGTGCGAACAAATGATAAGGTATTTTAAAAACATGGGGGCAAAAAATTATAAATGGACTTAAGAGTAATATAGGGTATCAAAAATGGCATTGGGCATCTTTAAAGTACTATAGGGTATGGAATAATAGGTAATTTGGAATTATAAGTAATGCAAGCCATTTTTTTATTAACCCAAAGTAGAAATTTACATAATGATAGCATGTGAAAAAAAGAAGAGAATTGAAAGTAATACCCCCCTATAAAATAGTGGTTGTTCGCACCTATATCCTTAACTTTTTAACACACTGCCCCCCCCCCCCCCCGAGATCTCTTTCAAACACGTGTCATTATGTTGTTTGCTATTTGATCCTCACCGAACCACGTACCAATCAAATCTAGGGGCCTGATCAAGGAAAACAAGCCACTTAAGACCCATCTACCTTATGCCCCCTCCCCACTTGACTTTAGCTAAGCCTAAAAGTTGGTTCTAAAAACATGGCCTTCACACCATCGACATTATCTAGTGCCAAGCCTAGTTGGCAAATGATGTGGCATGGTTTAAAAGTGGAGGTTTTAAACCTCAAGCACCGACCCTCCCATCAGTACCTAGACATGAGGCAAGAATATAGGACTTTTAAAAGTGTCGCCTCCCGCCTTTGTGATTGGTTGGTTTTTAGTCTTAGCTATGAGGGCACGAGGAGCTCCATTTACAAAAACCGATGGTAAGATAGATGAGTAGTAAGGGATTTGGGGATGGGACAAAAACTATCCAACATTCATTGCTTGATAGATAAAACCATGAACATGTGCGAAAGCTACTTAACTAAAATCTACTTGAAAATCTCCGAAGCAAGTTCTTATAAGTGCATTGGGATAGCCGGATACCTCTGCTATAACCAAGGGAGCTTTACCCAGTTTTTAGGAAAGACTTTGGTTATTTGGTAAAGTCAGGTGGGGAGGGGGCATTAGGTATAGATGAATTGGTCGCATTTGAGAAATTACTGGTTGAAGTTCAAGACTTGTGAAAAAATCACCCATCAATTTAGAAGAGGAATGTATGAAATACATCCCAATTTGATATATAAAAACCGAACGATGTCAACATGTGACCAGTTGGACTTGGAAACACTAGGGTATTGACCGATTATGCCCAAAAATCTCCTAGCCGGGCCCTAATATATCACAAGCAATTACCATAAATATGGCCTACCATAAAAGTTGGGAATCAGCTCTGGTTTGTGCCTGAAGCTAAGGCCCAGGCCTTGGGTGCTGGGGCCCAACTCCCTCCCTTTCTTGTGGTCAAGACTCAAGATGGCCCATGGATTGAAAGTAATTTCGCCCTTCAAGGATGCATATGTCCCATATACACATCTTACATGGGCTTCACCAACTTCAAAAACCCTATTCTATGTATTTGTGTGTGTGAATCCTTATTATATACATTGTCTTATGCAATGAATTTGGGAGAATCGGCTGCTAGTTGAGGTGGGAGCACCTTAAACTGAGAAGTTAAGGTATTTTGACATACATGAGGTAGTTGTACGAACCCAAAAAGATTGCTCCTATGTAAAAATATTTAAAGTTTAAAAAAAAAACTAGGTGTACTGCAAGTTTCTTTTTGTTGTTTTCCCCAATATTGAGAAATAATAAAATCAAAGTGAAACCCGTGTTGGCACCCAACACCATTTGAAGGGAGGGGGGGGGGGAATGTTCACATGGTGAACATTCTCAAATCAACATGAACTTACCATGTAATATTTCGAGGTTGGTGGTTTTGGATGATGTCTTGGTGTAAGGTGATTTGACCTTACATATGAGTTGGTTGAGTTTGAGAAATAACCAGTTGAAGCTCAAGAATTTAGGAAAATTACCATTTAAAAAAAAAGGAATCCTAGAGAACATACCCCATTTTACCAAGAAAACCAAAAGATGTCAACTTGAAACCAGTTGGACTTGGGAACACTAGGATCTTGGCCCATTATGCCCAAAAATCTCCCCAAACACCGGTGTTATGTCAAAGGAGAAAACAAATGTATACCTTAACTAAACATTGATCATCAAAATACAACACATGTATTTGCATGCACAAGCACCCATGATTCAACTTAAACCGCGAGTAATATCAAAGGCGTTCCACTCGGTTCCAAAAAGTGCACTTGAAGAATAAGTTGACGTGTAAGACCACTTTTGACATGATGAACTAAAGCTACAAGTAAACATATGTAGATCCAAATACAAGGTTGTTTTGTGCTTGGAGAGGCCCGGTTTGAACGCCTTCGAACGCTTGAGGGTTAAGCCGGTTTTTCAACTCCAAGCGCCCACTACCACCCCACTACCTCCTATATACGTTACATGTGCACGGAGGCCGGTCATGCGCCACTTGACTCGAATGGGGAAAATAGTCTAATCTAGTTAGTTAGTTTCAAAAGTAAAGGCCCGCAACCGCTTTGAAGACAAAGACCATGATGTGAAGTGCTCGGGAGTAGTGGGGATATTCTGCAGCTCACCCCACCATCTGCGAAGAAGGAGGTTAGCCCACAAAGTGTGTGTGTGTATATATATAGACATATACATGTAACTTCATTTATGGAGTTGTAGATGGTAGATTTGGCGGCAGGGTTTTATTTTGGTTCTTCCAAGCACTGTCCGGGTAGAAGTGTCAGCTAGTTACAGGTGAACTGGGTGAGTTTGAGAAATAACCAGTAGAAGTGAGACTGCAGCAGAATTACCGATCATGTTAGAGGAATCTATGGAGGAATATGCCTCAAATGAATGATAGCAAAACCGGAAGATGATGTCAACATGTAAGCACTGCCTGGGGAGAAGTATCAGTTACTTACAGATGAACCTGGTGAGTCTGAGAAATAACTGGTTGAGTTTGAGAAATAACCGGTAGAAGTGCGAGACTTCAGGAGAATTACCGAGCATGTTAGAGGAATCTATGGAGGAATATACCTCAAATGAATGAAAGCAAAACCGGAAGATGTTGTCAACATGTAAGCACTGCCTGGGGAGAAGTGTCAGTTAGTTACAGGTGAACCGGATGAGTTTGAGAAATAAGTGGTTGAATTTGAGAAATAACCGGTTGAAGTGCGAGACTTCAGCAGAATTACCAGTCATGTTAGAGGAATCTCTGGAGGAATATACCTCAAATGAATGAAAGCAAAACCGGAAGATGATGTCAACATGTAAGCGGTTGGATTTAGAATCACTAGGATCTTGACCGACTATATATATATATATATATATATATATGCCCAAAAACTTCCTGGGCACTGCTTCCAAGCTCCAATAACGGCAAATGAACTTAATTACTGCAGGTCAGCGCAACTACAAAAACCAGTCAAGATGCTCACCCAACAACACTCATCTCGTCAATGCTCGTGAGGCCCGAGGTCAATACAGACGGACGTCGGTGGTGGTGGTGGTGGTTGAACATGTATATATATGACCTAGCTAGAGTAGAGTCTAAATGGTTATTTATTCCCCAACTACGTAGCCCACTTTCTCTTATGATATGAAACACGTGATCGTTTGTGTCGCACGAGATAGTTAGCGGATCCAAAGGGAGGCCGTGGCTGCTTTCCTCATAAATTTTTGGAGATCATATGAATATCTTGTATGTAATCAAGCGAAGATTTCTCATGTTCATTAATTGGTTGTATAGGATCCTCTATCAGCCATGTTGGTTTATTGGGTCTAGAATGGTTCTCATGTTTTGAGGATGTAGTTCAATTTCTTTGAACATGTGTGTTTTTGGTATTTGTTTTTGAAGCCACGGTTCATTACATACTACTATACATATGAATCATTATACTAGTACATATATAGATAGTATTATATGAATCATTATTGATCTTTTGAGTTTTGTAACTAGGAAATGCAACTATTTGTCCCTCGAAACAAATAGTGTACAATTTTTGTTCACTATACCATGCTTCGGCCCACTGTAATTAGTGTGGTCATGAGCACAAACCCAGCGGACCCTTGAGTGCAGATGCAGAATTGTGTGCAACTCTTCTCATAATTATAAGGTAGGAGGTGCAAAAACTAATACCCTAAATACTTGCACATGAGTGCAGATTGATTATGAGACTCTCCACAACCTAAACATTAAGCTCCCGTGGTTGTGTAGGCAACTCACATATCATATGAAGTATTGTATTTTACAGTATCCAATTATTAGTTTATATGTTTTTTAAATTATACTTCAATGTTCATATTTTTCTAATTAATATTGTGATTCATCCAGGTTCTTCTATTAGAGCGGCTCATTCATCCAATCGTCATATTCCAGCATTAGAAAGTGATGCCGAACTCTTTGATCAGGTACTAAAGCATTTTCAAACACCTACAACTGATACCTCATGTGATGGTATGGACTTTGATGATGATACTACAATAGAAGACGTCGCACTACTTAACTTATGGAAGTAAGTTTTTTTCCTTGTTTTCTTCTGAACAACTTCAATTGCAAATTCTAGATTTTATATTTTAATTTGTTGTTGCATATTCTAATACATGGTTTGTTGTTTATAGTTGGATGAATTCATCGCCGATACAAACCTCGTCATTTTATCGGCACCGTGGATTATTGAGAAGCCCCTCTCTTAGTCCTCATAGCCTCCTTGTGTATGTTGAGGCTTTAGCTGAAGCTTATGCTAATGTTTCATCTACTTCATCTTCAATTTCACCTTTACCTTGTAGGTATTACGATATTAGAATATGTGCTTATTTTAAACTCGGTGCATCTGAGTCTGAAGATATTTAAGTTTGTATTTATGATTTGATTTTTGATTTTTGATATTTGATTTCCAAGAACTTTAACAATTTATATCTACAACCCGATTTATATTTACAATCCATTTTTGTTGTTCTTTGTGTTTTGGACTTCGTAAATGTCACCTTTTTGATGGTGTTATGGTGTACATCAAATTTTACATTATAGTGAGACATTCTAACATGCTACACCTTGTTTTCAACATGAGTTTGCTTACACATTGTAATTCATTACATTATTATTATCTCAACAGTTGAATGTATATTAGTTCATTTTTAGTACAAAATTGTTATAGCAACATTCTCATTTGTTGTTCATTTGGACTATAAATCCTTATATGTAATTCCACAGTCATAGGCCCCCAACGGATTTACAAATCATAAGTGGGAAAAAATTGAAGGCTCACAGGCTCACGCTCGCATGCTCATATACTAGCAACCCCGAGTCGTGTACATATTGGTCTTTTTTGGTGCTCACTACTCGCAATCTAGCATTCATATTGTTTGTCCTCCCCAATCTTCTTATTATTGAACCTTAAAAATTTATTTCTTTAGGCCACATTTATAGGATACTATGGGTCCTATTACCAAATATTTTGTACTCTTCATTGCTCACAAGATAGCACTCCCCGTTCGAGTCAACTATAGTCCTAATTATGCCGACGAGAAGGAAGGTCTTGCCGAAGCTTCGATTCTAAGTGAACTTCAAGAATTAAGATAGCTAAAACCAACACCAAAATTAAACTTGGGTTTTCAAAAATGAGATATTCGTAGATGACCTTGAATTTGCAACATAAAATGAAGCCCCAACTTTCTCTCACACCCCCCCCCCCCTTTCCCCCACCCATTAGACGTAACATAACCCCAAAGTTGTGAAATTGAATTGAATTGAATATCACGTCCTACTCCTTTTTCAACCAAGACATTCTTAGACATTAGGAACCTCCCCAATTACCCAATTCCACAACTTATACTAGTCTTGCTTTTGCCAAATTATGGGCAAGGGTGAGATTCCCTAGAGACACTTCAAGTATATGAGTTTTGGATCATTGTCATGTGTCACTAGATGAATGTTTTGTGCCACTAGGAAATCTATAAGTCTATCGTAGTGGTACATTTGAATATCTCTTTCACAAGTGCATGACGATTTTTTGGGACTCATATTATGTTGATAGTGAGAGACATACATATATAGTCCACCCTTGATATTTGCTAACACTTCATATCAAGGAAACTTATAGCACAGTCTTATATGGTGTTAACATTTTAACACTTATTAGGGGTAGTGTAGATACTTTATGACACTTACATGAATAACACTTATACAAATAAAGGATGAAATAACACAAGATATGAATTTCATTAAACATTTAAGCGTAGTGGAAGAACAAATATATAGAAGTTTGATGAGATTCTTGTGCAAGCCAAGATCATGTTCCTTTTTTAAGTGTTCAAAAATTCTCTAGATGAGAGTGTAACATCAGTAGGTCTTTGTTCCAAAAAATGTTTCAAGGTCACCAATGCACTATCAACATCCTTGAATGCTACTCTACCTACAACCACATCACCAATTTGCCCACTTTCAACTTCTTCAAGGGTTTCATTGTCAGCTACATCGTCTCTTTCATCAAGCATACCTATAATTTCTCCAGCATGTCTGTAGGGATTGTTTAGATCAGATTCCAATTCATAATTGATGAACTCATGTGTATTCATAGTGGGTCTAGTTTCACTCTCAACATATACCAATGCAAGTTAGGGTTTCTATCAATTTCATCCAAGTTATAAAATTTCATAGTCTCACTTTCATGCAAATCAATGCTTATTGAGGTGAATTCATTGCAGGAGGGAGCATAACTTTCAAAAATTCTCTTAACAATTAACAATTAACACTTTTTATTTTATTTTATCTTATTTTGGGGGTGGGGGGAGTGCAATTTTCTTTAACACATATGCAATTTTGACACTTATGAGGGTAACACATATTGAGGGTGGATTGTATTGGGCACGTAGTCCAATCTTTTTTAAATGCGTGTTTTTTTTGGTGTTTGTTCTTAAAGTTACATCTAGCCACACACCACTCAAATATATTGGGGCCCAATTAGGATAAGTAGCCGAATTACACTGGCTACCTTAGGTGTTGATAATTCATGGTCCTTGGAGCTTATGAGAGCAACTCAAGTATTATACATAGGTGTCCTTTGCATTAAAACTCATAAGAGGTGGCTATGCTCATTATACTTTATTTTAAATATAAATAGAAACTCCAACGATTGTTGCCTCAATGTATTATTTAAACCAATCCTTGGTATTTTTATAATGTTCACTACTTTCTTGAGTGGAGTAGAGCATCTACCAAGGGTGTTTAGAGTTCAAAACATGTGCACCAACCCCTTTACACAAGTTGGCTACCAAATAAAATCTCTCTCTCTCTCTCTCCAAAAGCTAAGAAAAAAAAGAAAAAAAAAATCTCTTGTATTTTAGTTTTAAAGCAATCCAACTCATCATAAATTAATCAACTTTCTTATAAAGAGATGTTATGGATCCTTCCGTTGAGGAAAACCCTTCAGAAAGCTCCTTAAACGAAAACAAATTGCCTACATGACTCCATGATGCCTAACATAACTAAGTCATGCCGCCTCACATAACTAAGTAAAGTGTGTTCGTTCTGTGAGCCCTATGAATATCAACCATGGGTGATGCACAAACCCTACGACGTAGGGAGGTTTAGATTGACACTGAACTCCCAACATCTCGTGGGGTTATATTCCTAGTGCCCATATATATACATATATACATATAGCTGCTAGTAATGCAATGCAATGCAATGCGTTGGGTTGAATGATTGAACCATGTAACATATATACATTACAAAGGAGCTGCTATATAGCTACGTCACTTGGGCGAGCTTGCAGTCACTTTACTGAGCAAAGTGTGCATTTCCCATTCAGTCGTTCCCAGCAGCTGCTGCCTGCTGCTGCTGGGAAATTATGTTGACTTGAGAGCCTGCCATTGCTTCTAGAAAAGTGTGATTGCTCTTCTTCACACATGTGGATCCGGTAAAGAGGCCTGACCCCTCTCTGCATGCAGCCTCTTTGTGAAGCGGAAACAGCCCAAGCAATCGCTTATAAGTTATTTCTGTCCACTTACACTTGCACTTATCTTTCAATAGTGGAAAGCAAGCCGCATCCCATGAGTGACTGATTGTGCCTGACAAACTTGTGGATCACATTTAGTGGATCGAAGATCCAAAGTATATATGCTGCTTTTAGCACACACACTAAGGTAGAAATACCATGAACCGTGAAAATAAAGTGAGATTTGGATTGAAGATGTGGGTCTTGAAATCATGAGATAATTTTCCAAGATAGAAGAGGAGGATTCATGAAGAATGCAAGTTGTTTCACATGTTTAATCTCTGTAGAAAAAATTCTACAATTTTTCCAAAGTGGAAAGTTCATCAAACCCCCCTACTCGTTCATTAGATTCTTCTTAACTCGGACACGGTAATGATCATTTCTACACGGAACATCACCTAAAGTGGTTGACTCATGAGTACATTAAATTGTGATTGATGGTAGTCAAACATGAATAATTTTTTGGCTGAAGTGAATGTACACGCATATCAAGCTGCTATCCTCACAATTATCGGTTTCAGAGATATGACGGAAGTCTACAGCACGGGTGGAGGGTAGTTCACGGTTTATGGTATTTCTACCTTAATTACCTTTGATTTGCTAGGTTTGCTCTTTATGAGCATTCGACTCTTGGGCCATTGACATATGTCACTAAGAAATTTGTCCTACATCGCTGGAAACTTTGTAATTCTATCACATTGTGGTTCGCATATTTCTCTCTCATCAACGTACGATAGTTGTCTAGGACTCATATTGGTAGTGGTTGTTGATAAAGTTGTTAACTTGGGAATAGTACAAGTTGCAACACATTGGTATGTTTCGTTCAAGTTGTAAGGGCCGGTTCACTTAAAAGTTTTAGTTCGTCCTCTTCTTGCAAAGTTCATGAGTGGAGTGAACATAACATTGTTGAGCTCCACCTTCCATTTACTTCAAGTAGGAAATAATTGAGTCAAGGACCGAGAATAAATATGTTGTGTGGTTCTTGAGCAACACATCAGTATGTTTCGTTCAAGTTGTAGCACTTGTTCACTTAAAAGATCCAATTTGTCCTCTTCTCACAAAGTTCATGGGTGGAGTGAACATAACAATTGTGAAGCTCCACATGTCACTTTCTTCAAGTAGGGAAATAATTGGGTCAAGGACCGGGAGTAAATGTGTTGTGATTCTCGAAAACAACAACCTCAGTCTTGGTGCCATGGTAACGCCCATGATAGGGGGCAAGGGGGGAAAGTTGCATATGAGCATACTTCTTATTCATCCAACATAAAACTTGATCTTTATGAGTTTGTGGTCGATTCAACTCAAACTAACCCAAAGTAAACTGATTTGGGATCTTTAGAGCTAATTCCTATGTCAGATCAACTGAAATAAAGACATTCTAATTGCACACTATGTTATGTTGGACAAATGAGAAGTATGATCGTATGCGATGATTCCCTCTTGCCAAGATATATAGGGCCACAAACCTTACTTACGTCAAGTGGAAGTCCAAAATACATCATCACCACCATCAAGTGACTAAGAATAAACGAGAGCTTATAACGAAAGAGGTATACAACAATAATAAGGTAAGCAAGTCTTAAATGAACATTTTTAGCTCTACAACCACTTTTCATAGGATATGAAACACAAAATTAGTGCGAGACAATTGAGAAATCTAGATTTTGGCCATAAGTTGCCCTTAAAGCTAATATGAATATTTTATTCCTTATCAAAGTGAATATTCTCCTTTTTTAAAACCATGGCCATATAGGTCCCCCAATTAAGTGGACTATCGAGTTCAAAACAATCAATATACTTGAGCACTTTGTTCAACCTTTATTAAACACTTATATTTTTTATGTCCGTTTCTTGGATCCACACCTTACCACACACTACTCATATACACACTAAATTTTGTATAGTCATGCTTGTGGCAACCAAAATACATGTGATATTAAGGAGTTTCGTAGTGTTAATGTGGATGCGGGATAAAAGAGAATTAGTGTAGCAAGCGTCATTATGGAATAACACAAGGTCAACATTGCAATAATGACAATACTTACAATGATGCATGTGGGTGTGTGGTTTGAAATTTTTGGTGGGCTATTTTAATGTCAAAACCCATGATATATAGGAGGGAAATGTGACAACAATGAGTCAGATTTAAATTGTGAACATCCGTTCCCTAGGGTTTCAGGGTATAAGAGAAGGTGTGAAATTAAGGAGGTGGATATTACGGAGCTTAGAGAGTATGGTTCCTGATTAAGAAAAATGACCATTGAGTAGCAAGGCCCGCATATCTTAGGGCCACTTCACACACGAGCCTGAGGACCCATGACCATTGCACTTCAAGCACTCTCATTGGTGGAAAAGGTCGAGCCGGTCCAAGTCTGCTTCACACTACACTGGAGGGACCACCGGAGGAAGTGAATGCAAGATGGATGTAAAGTCTACATGAATTCCTATGTGGCATCAAATGGATCTTGTTTCATGGTCACTTGGACTATTTCTCAAAACCACCTCTTGGAGGTAGGACCTAACACAAAATTGGGAGACCATAGCACTCCACAATCTCACAACTGCTGATTTATTCTATTTTATCATATGTGAGCACTATGCATGAGAAAAATTCATTGAAACAACATGTGGTTTCAGGACCGGTCACATTTGACTTCATAGTTCACTTAAGGGCCCGTGACCACATTGCATGATTTTGGAAGTGCGTTGGGGATGGCCTTTGGACACTTTTCTTTTGGGCTCTCACAATTTCGCGGTCACGGCTCTTGGCTCGTGTGTGAATTAGCCCTTTAGATTGGTGTGAGGAGGGCGGACATCTTGATATTATGTGGAAGGTGGCACTTGGGAGCTCTTCTTACCACTTGGGCCCACACATCCCGGTGATCGCGTGCAACAAAAGGTGTGCCAGATTTGCCAGGTTCCTGAGTTTATAAGTACAACTTCGGCCACGTCCCTTTTGCTTCCACTCCCAGCATCTCCTAATTAGAATCCATAACGCAGCATAATTGATGGGGGACAGAAATGCAGAAGCTACTACACATTAAGCTTCCCAAACCTCCAACGGCGTCTCTCAACTTCTTCAACTATGAACAATCCAAGGAAGCACTTGATCAAGTGCATCTCACACGTGCTTTGCTTGGGAACGTTCAGGTGTCGTGAACAAGAACAAGCACCATGTACACCCTAAACTCCGTAATATCAACCTCCATGATGTCATACACTCTCGAATATCCCAAAACCCTAGGGAACAGATGTCTTTAGTTCAAATCTCAATCTTTATTGTCACATTTCTCTCCCTTATATCACGAATTTTGTCATCATCAATGCAAACCACCAAAGAAGTCAACTCACACCCTCACATTGCGCCATGTGTCAACGTGTGGAGTGTCTTCTTCTTCTTCTTCTTCTTATGTCACTTGTTGAATGTTGGTGCATGCGTCTGCCACATCACCCATGATGGTCAAGTGGAGTGTACCACACTAGCGTAAGTGAAATGAGAACGAATTCAAATTGTTCTCACACCTCCTTTGTGTTATTCCATATGTCACATGCTAAATTAAGTCTATAGTATCACACATCCATGTTAACACTACAAAACTCCGTAATATCACGTGCACTTTGGTTGCCACAGGTGTGATACTACAGAGTTTAGAGTGTATTTTACCTAGGGTATGTGGTTACTCTTCTTAGCCGGACACCTGCACTTGCGTGCTATATGACAAAACGTGCATTTAGGGATACATTATGTTGGTTAGAAACAAATGTGTTTTGATTAGATTGGATTGTGTGTTGAAAATATAATAATCGTTCTAGGTTCAACATGGAACACAACTGGGAGGACGTTAGTGTTTAAAGAGAAGGAGAAGCTAGTTCAAGGATGATGGTTTAGTGGTACAATTTGAAGTTTGGTGCCACAAGGCTTCAAGTCACAAGATATACTCTTGACCAGGTGAGAATTGAGCGCGTTCTCTTTGCGAGCGGGTATGATCAATGTGATTGTTTCTGAGATCATCTTGCCAACCTCAAAGTTTTGTTGGTTAGTGTGCTTTGTAGAGAAAGGGGGAGAGAAAGAGATCACATTCAGAATCTCGACTTCTATCCTAGAATTTGAAGTGGGCTTCATTCTTTGTTACGATCGATCAACAACACCACAATCGATGCACATACCTAAGTGTGGAAGGTTGTCTTGGGAGAAAAAAACTAAAACTGAAAAAACTAAAGTTTCCAAAAACGAGTTGAACACTCAACCACCTCGACCCACTCCAACTCCACCCGCCCCTACCTCAATACTTCAATATAGGTTGAAGTTGGGCACTACAAAATATCCTCAAAACTTCATCAACAGGATTGAAGGCGGACCTCAATAACACCCCCCTCCAACGTCAATACACTCTAACCTCCGTAGTATCACACCCGTGGCAACCAAAGTGCACGTGATATTATGGAGTTTTGGAGTGTTAACATGAATACGTGATACCATAGAATTAGTGTAGCATGTGGCACTACGGAATAACACAAAATGCAACATTTTAATGGTGTGGTGTGGTCCACTCCACTTTGCCTTCCTGGACAATGTGACACATGCATGCACCAACATTCAACAAGTGGGATAAGAAGATGAAGAAGAAGAATAAGAAGGTGGCACTTCACACATTGACACATGGTGCAATGCGAGGGTGTGGGTTGACTTCATTGGTGGTTTGCATTAATGACAAATTCCGTGATACAAGGGAGAGAAATGTGACAATAAAGAGGGAGATTTGAACTACGAACATCCATCCCCTAGGGTTTTGGGATATTAGAGAGTGAGTGACATTATGGAGATTGGTATTACGGAATTTAGGGTGTAAATGGATGTGTGTTGAGCACACGCCAGTCTTTCACTGGTTCATGAATTGGTTTGAACATGGAATCTGGAGTCGCCCTAGCTAGCTACGTAAATAGTGAAGGTTTGTGACGTTGGAAAGTAAAGGAGATTGATTTATGAATCCGAATTGAGAAGAAAGTTCGAGTCTTCAAGTACCACTACAGTTATAATGTACTGCGGGTCCACTCAGGGATGAAAATCAATCAATCTAGACATGTAGGTGGGCACTCCACCCAGAGCACGCGAAGTCAGTAAAAAGAGATGCAACACCACCTATAAGCCAGACGTTTTCGAGCTTTGGGAAAGTTAAGTTATTATTTCAAAGCTTGTGGAGGGGGAAATCGAGGAACTGATTCATTCAGAGTCAGGTCTGGGATGAATCAATTATGAAGTAATGATTAAAATCCCAGAAAAGGAAAAGAAAAAGAAAAAGAAAAAGTGGGTGCAACCAGGGCCTACAAAGGCTACCCATATATTTCGCTTCTCGAATAACTAAAGTGTTTATGGAATTTAGTGTCACGACTATATTTGCGAAGGACCTAAACTAGATTACCGAGGGTTGGTTTCCACATAGGTCGCTTCACCCACCATATTCTAGTGAAAATGTAGAGTCCATCAATTTGGTGGGTTCTATGTTTTTACTAGAATCCGGTGGGTAGGCGGCATACATGAAAACTAACCTTAAGTGTCACGCCCAGTAATTGTCAATGTGGTATCATTTATCCACATAAGGTAAAACATTTAAAGTGAAAAAACTAATTGCATCATGGCATTCAGTGTAGGAAATTGAGATACTTAAGATGATAGTTGTCATTTTAGTATGCAAGGGGAGGATATTATTGTGCATGCTAATGGCAAGTGTCATATGTTTACATTTTAGTATGCAAGAGGATTCTAATGCCAAATGTCATTTGTGTATACTTTAGTCAACTTGTAGAACATTATGACACTAATAGGCATACACCTCATAACACTATGGAAGGTACTCATGCCAAGTTTCATGAAGTGACATTCATGGTGGAGTTAGCATATGCCTCAAAAATAGGGTAGGCGACACTATCATGCATGTGATGCTAAGTACCATACACGGTGTAGTGGTCCATTGAAAGGTTCAAAGGACCAACAAGTGAGGTTTTAAGCCTGATAGAGTTATCCATAAAGTCCTTCAAAGAGGGAGGAAACCGTGAGTTTGATCCTTCTTTGAGAAAACTTTCCATTAAGAGCTCTTTAGCTTGTTGTGTATTGGAGACTATTCTAAAAGTTGGGTGACACTTTTGGGACCTCCTCTTTCCACCTCTTGAACTTTGAGAGAATTTCATGATCTAAAATAGGGTTTGCGCATGGAGTTTGCTATCCTAAATCCCGGATTGGCCTATGCAAGGTTAGCTTGGCCCACCCATCCTACACCCTAAACTCTGTAATAACAACCACGTAATGTCACTCACTCTCTAATATCCTGACACCTTAGGGAATGCATGTTCTTAGTGCAAATCTCACTCCTTAATATCACATTTCTCTCCCTTATATCATGGGTTTTGCCAATAATGCAAACCACCAAAGAAGTCAACCCACACCCTCGCATTGTGCCACATGTAAAAAATGTAGAGTTTCTTCTTCTTCTTCTTCTTCTTCTTATGCCACTTGTTGAATTGTTGGTGCATAAATCTGCCACATTGCCTAGGAAGGCCAAGTGGGAGGTTGAAATGCGAAGATTGGATAATGTGTTATAATGATGTAAATATGCCATGTAAGGATTTGTTCTAGACCGGGAACCTTGATCTTGAACCCTAGTTTTCTCGGCAATTTGATCCACTGGTGTGGGAAGCTCTTTAACGAGTTGAATACATGCAAGTCACTGTGAAGGTCACCGCCTACTAATCTCAAATGCAAGCCCTATTGATTATGCTTTCCATATTACCTTAGAAGTTGAGTTGTTTTGAATTTGAGATCAAGCACGATGGAATTGATATTGTTGCAAGGGACTTCCATCAACTGTTAATGAAGATATAGAATCAATGTTTTATGCATTGGACGATAGTGGTGACTTCAAGGTTCGTTTTTGTAAACCGGTTTTTTATTACTATAAATATCAGATGAGCAAAAAATGGAATTCTTTGTCAAATGCTTGGGGTTTCATCCATGTCAGGAATTCTATGTGTTGGTCGTCTTCACATTGACAAGGAAGAATTTGTTGACCTTTGCAATGCCAACTCTTTGAGGTAAGTTGCATTCTTGTCTGCATTTGGTTGATGTCCCTTATATTGATATTTATTTTCTATGTATGTTTCTTGAGATGAGATTCTGGTGAGCTCAAATGTGCAGAATGTATGTCCCTCATAATTGTCAGTCAATCTATGGAAAGAGCATATTCTTTTTGCCGAGGTTTGACCATATTATAGGCTCATTACAAGGGAATGAATGAGTGAAATTTTTTGACCATTCTACCTATAGGGTTGTCAAAGTTCGGGGGAGGATTTTGGGCATAATCAGTCAAGATCCTAGTGTTTCCAAGACCAATTGGTTACATGTTGACATCTTTCAAATTTTCTTTGCTAGATTGAGGAACATTCTATAAATTCATGTATATGGATCAAATCGAGGTAAAGTCCTTCTCTTCTCTCTTAAATCAAAACAATTGCACCCTGAGCTTCTTGTCTTCAATGTCCAGTTTTTGCAAAAATTTCAATATCGTCACTTCATTATCGTGCACACATGACATAAATTAGTAGTGCTAGCAAGTTCCCTTTCATCATTTAAACAAAAGCAACTTTCTACTTAGGTTGGAATCTACAAAGTGTTTTGCTTGAGGGCAAAATCAAAATCAAAATCAAAATCAATTTCTCAAAAAGGTTCACTTATCTGGACACATACACACCAGTAGTCTACCGCACAACTATTGTTGTCCAAAAATCATCAAGTCCGTATTCTTGTTCATCATCTTCATAAAGCCCATGTTGAATGCCCGGGTTGCCCAAATGCCTCCCTCTTACATCCAAAGTTGCCAAATCTTCATGTAGCCCAAAATCAAGATCATCCGGTTGCCCACCTACCAGAGAACCCAACCAAAGTGTAGTAGATCCATAATTGTATCATTCTCCCCACTGCCCTCTTCATAATCTTCCCGATGTGCTCCATGTTGGGGTCTTGCACCATGGTCCTATAGAAAGGGTTTCCCAACTTTTTCAACTGCCCCATAGTACCATAAGCTTTGTGTATGTGTGCAACTTTGAGAGATTATTCATGTCCCATGGATGAAATTATCAAATTCAACATTACAACGTTGCACTTTGTGTTCTTCCATAATGTCACACGCTACGCTAATTCTCTATCATCACGCATCCATGCTAACACTACAAAACTTCATAGTATCACGTGCACTTGGGTTGCCACATGTGTGATACTACAGAGTTTAGAATGTAGTAGGACAAGCTAGAAAATTGGTTTTTAGTAACATGACACCTCTCCTTGTGTATAATAATTTAAGCATTAAGGAAACTTGGGTGACTTTGTGTTATTTCTCATATACGCAAGGTTTGGGACTAAACCCGTGGTTTCACCTGCTTTACGTTACAAATAACTCTAATGTCCGCAGAACTATTCTAGGGGATTGCAATATTGATTATTACTATGAGCAGTAAATACTTTTGTCAATGGTTTGCGGCAACTTGCTTCAAGCCATGATAATCTCGTGAATAATTCACTTAAGCCCTAATTCCACATGATCGCCACAACATGCACATTGAATGGGATTTTTAATTTGGTCAAGTTTCTGACATACTGTGGGTAGTACACCAATGCATCATTACTTTCATGCACTTGTGAGAAAGGAGAAGTTCTTCGTCACACTGACTGCTTCAGCCACGACTCAATATATAGTGACTAAACAGCAAAGTTTCAGGAATCATCAGCAGCCCATGATGCTTCAAATCTCGGGGGTTCATAATTGCTCCAATTCCACTCAAAAGTCTACAAGTGCCATGTTCGTGTTCAGATTGACTTGTATTTTACAAGTAATTAAAAACCTGTTCCCAAAAACAAGCATTCACTTCCACATTCTTTCTACAGGTGCGCTTTTATTGCACTCCTTAATGGCAGGTTTGGAGGAATATAATCCAAGTACCACTTTTGCAATGGGTTGGAAGTGTTGATGAGCTAAGCTTAGTGTAAGTTACGGTGTGCGGCCGGGCGTCCTTATTATGTAGTTGCTCTTCTTAAATTGGAGGGATCTATTTCAGTGGTAGTTATATATGGCAAGACTTGGAGTAAAAAAAACTGGACACCAAAAACACGTGTTTTATGGTGAGATTGAATGATGCGCTCTAATGTGAACGGGGGTCGGATGCTCGTTAGATGGCAGCTCCTAAATGCTAAGAGTTAAAGGATACATGTCATATAAGTATATCACTTATGGGTGTTGTTAAGACCATTTTGACATACACAACATAAGATATGATATTTTTATGGTACACATCTTATGATATTGATCATTCAGGAGGTGTATCGTAACTTCCTTGTCCTTGTAATGTGAATATAGACACCATTTGAAAGTTAAGAATGAACAGGGTTGAACAAGCCTAAGTTGTCATTTGAAGAGTAAGAAAACATTCATTTAAATATCTCAAACCCAATTCATGTTCAATATTCGCAGTTGCTAATCAGATAAAACCATCCCCAAACTAATCCCAACATTCATAGCTAATCAGAAAGCTGGAAGTTTTTGTACACAAAAAAAACTACAACACCCTCCCCCCCGCACACATACACACTAACACACCAATGAACAGGAAGAACCAACCGCTAGTTACCAACTGAACCGGTTGAAGTTCAAGAACTTCAAGAAAAGTTACCCATCATTTTAGTAGAGGAATCTATGGAGTCTACCCGAATTTCACGAAGGGAATTCAAGCAAACGAAAGATCGATCACAACAAGTTAACCGGTTGGAATTGTAAACACTTGGAGTTTGACCGGCCGTGGCCAAAAATCCTCCCCAGACACACCTCTGGCATAACTTACTTGCGCTTGTGAACAACTTAGTCTACAGACTCCCAAGCGCCCAAGATGTCCCTAATGTCCCCTTCCCACCTGACTGTAGTTAAGAGTAGAAATATTTCCTAAAATCCGGGTAAAGCTCCCTCGGTTATAGCACATGCATTTGGTTATCCCAATGCACCTACAAGAACTAGCTCCAGAGATTTTTAAGTAGGTTTTACTTAAGTAGCTTTCACACATGTTCATTGTTTTATCTACCAAGCAATGACATGTTGGGTAGTTTTTGGCTCATCCCCAAATGCCTTGCTACTCACCTGTCTTACTGTCGGTTTTTGTTAATGAAGCTCCTTGTGCTCTCATAGCTAAGACTAAAAAGCAACCAATCACAAGGACGGGAGGTGACACTTTTAAAGGTCCTACATTCTTGCCTCATGTTTAGGTACCGATGAGAGGGTTGGTGCTGGAGGCTTCAAACCTCCACTTCTAAACCCATGCCACATCGTTTGCCAACTAGGCTGGACACTAGATAATGTCGATGGTGTGAAGGCCGGGTTGTTAGAACCAACTTTTAGTCTTAGCTAAAGACAGGTGGGGAGGGGAGGGGGCATTGGAAGTTAGTTTTCTCATCCTTGAGGAGCCTCCTCTCAGCAGCAGCAGCAGTGGTGGTGTTGTTGTTGTGGTTCCAAAGGAGGAGGTGGGTGTCAGACGTGAATGCTCTCGGGTGGGTCCACCCACAGATCCAATCTTTGGCTAAAGCTTCATAATTTTATTTATACCTCCAGTACTTCCAACGAGCCTCTGCCGCTTCCCCATCTTGGCAGTGTGAGAATCCGAGAAAGTCGGCTTGGAGCAGGCTAGGGTGAGATCTGCAGGGCCTACCCCACCCACAGCCCCACTGTGCGAGAGTCAAAGTGATGGCAGTAATAAGTTAGTCCAAAGGGAGGAAGGAGCAAAAAAGACTCGCCCCATAACATGCATACACCACCGCACTCAAGCGGCGCATCCGGAGTGAGCATGCAGTTGCTGGGAAACAACGGACTTGTGGTGAGGAGGAGGAGGAGGGTGGTGGAAAGAGCAAGTGACTTTGTCATTCAACAAATCTCACTCTAATGCCTCTTCGATCCGCACCTGGCTTTAGCTTTAGCCTAAAAGTTGGTTCTCCAAACATGGCCTTCCCACCATCGACATTGTCTACATTAGTGCCGAGCCTAGTTGGCAAACGATGTCGCATGGTTTAGAAGTGGAGGTTTGGAGCCTCCAACACCGACCCTTCCTCCCATCGGGACCTAGACACGAGGCAAGAATGTAGGACCTTTGAAAGTGTCGCCTCCCGCCCTTGTGATTGGTAGCTTTGAGTCTTAGCTATGATCTGCACCTGGCTTTAGCTTTAGCCTAAAAGTTGGTTCTCCAAACACGGCCTTCCCATCATTGACATTGTCTAGTGCCGAGCCTAGTTGGCAAACGATGTCACATGGTTTAGAAGTGGAGGTTTGGAGCCTCCAACACCAACCCTTCCTCTCATCAGGACCTAGACACGAGGCAAGAATGTAGGACCTTTGAAAGTGTCGCCTCCCGCCCTTGTGATTGGTAGCTTTGAGTCTTAGCTATGAGGGCACGAGGAGTTTTGTTAACAAAAACCGATGCTAATGCCCCCTCCCCATCTGACTTTAGCTAAGACTAAAAGTTGGTTCTAACAACCTGGCCTTCACACCATCGACAATATCCAGTGCCGAGCCTAGTTGGCAAATGATGTGGCATGGTTTAAAAGTGGAGGTTTTAAGCTTCAAGCACTGACCCTCTCATCGGTACCTAGACATGAGGCAAGAATATAGGACCTTTAAAAGTGTCACCTTCCACCCTTGTGAGTGGTTGCTTTTTAGTCTTAGCTATGAGGGCATGAGGAGCTGCATTAACAAAAACCGATGGTAAGATAGATGAGTAGTAAGGGATTTGGGGACGGGACAAAAAGTTCCCAACATTCATTGCTTGGTAGGTAAAACAATGAACATGTGTGAAAGCTACTCAACTAAAACCTAGTTGAAAATCTCCGGAGCAAGTTCTTGTAGGTGCAGTGGATAGCCGGATGCCTCTGCTATAACCGAGGGAGCTTTACCCGGGTTTTAGGAAAGACTTTGGTTATGTGGTAAAGTCGAGTGGGGAGGGGGCATAACATAGATGGGTCTCATAGCATTATTCAGTTGCTATCCGCTGTTCCATTCTATTAATTTTTGTGGGCAATGCCTCACCCATATCTCACTCGTTTTTCATGCTAAATCAACTTATTATTAAGAATCTGTAAGGTATATTTCTAGCACCTTACATGGCATATACCTGGTTCCACCCAACTTGGTCACTCAGTTGAATAATGTGTTATGTTTTAGTGGTTACTTTTCTTAATTAGACCCCTAGATTTGATTAGTACGTAGTTCAGTGAGGATCAAGGAATAACATCGTAAATGCACATGTTGTTAAGAGATTGGACTACATCTTCAAATACTCGACACTTAATAATGAACACAATTGGGAGGGTTTACGTATATGGTTAACAAAGCAAAAAACATGCACTTCTGGTAACCATAACTAAATCAGAGGAGGTACGATTTTCAATCCAATTTTTTTAGATGTTTCATTGTAGATTTGCTAATGCAACAAAAGGCTTGTTGTGTACATCTAATCGGTAGAAGTTGGAGAACTTAAAAAATGATCCAAATAATACCCACAAACCTCGAGCTTAATGGTGAGATAAGATGTTGTTTGTTGGAGACTCAAGGGAATAATTATCACACACGAGCGTACTTTTCATTCATTTCCAACATAAAAGTCCTAAAATAGTGTGTAGTCTGGAGGTTACTTCTTTAAGTTGATTTGACAAGGGAGTTACTTTAGAAGGCATGATTTTATCTAGTTCAAGTCGTTTGAGATGAATTGACCACAAACATATAAAGGGTCAAGTTTTTATGTCGGATGGATGAGAGGTATGCTCGTGTGCAGTAATTCCATGTCTCCTTGTTTAGTGTAGTACAACACACTAGACATGCAATCTAATGTAACACTCACCAAAATAAGATACCCAAAACCCACACTGAACATGAAACCAACACTATATACCCAATTCATACACTTGAAGCCCCTAAAGTGTATGATGGCGGCAATTAGACATAACTTTGTCACACAACAAATCTCCGCTCTTGTGTTACTAACAGCATTATAAGTTGTTTTTAGCATAGTACACTAGACTGTATGTCCAATTTTGTGTCATCCACACTAAGGTAAAGAGATCCAATACCAACAATGAACATGAAACTAACACTATCTACAACAAGCATACATTTGCAGGCCCTAAATGTGTGATGGTGGTCCATGGTATTGGATTTAGGGTAAACTTGGATTTGGGTGTACAGACCTCATTCATTAACAACCCACGTAACTAATTTTGCAATCACTGGGTGCTAATCAATGAAGGCAACATGGGATACTTGCTGCTACGTTTGACAAGTTATGAAGGTCATTCTAATTAACATATCATATCAAATTCATGCCACTCCAAATCACATAGATAATATACCAACGTACAAGTCCCATAGTTCATAACATGTGTAAAAAAAAAAACCTTGCAAATGCTTGCAAATTTACTACCGAGAGAAATGTAAATATTGTGGTGAATGAGTTTATCATCATCAACTAACGTGATTCAACGTAGGTGGCAAGGGACACTTGTTACGACATGTGACAAGTCACGAAGGTCACCCTAACTGACATAACACATAAAATGCCATGCCACATTTGAATAAGATAGGGACTATGTACCAAAACATGATGTACGCCTTTTCAATTTTCTTTAGAATTTTGTCATGCGCAATTCGGGCATAGTCAAGGAGACTTGCCAAATGAACTACTTCAACTTGATATGGTAGGGAGAAGGGGGAGGTAAAACAAATTCTATACCACAAGTCAAAAACTAGGAAAACAACTTGAAATAACATGACGCCTAATCTAGGACTTGGTTGATCATGCTCAGGATTTATGTGATTCTACCAAGTGCACCCAAGAGAGTTTCCCTTACTCTCTCTCTCTTTTTAGGTCTTAGTGACCTTGTATATTTTTGTGCGATGAAATAAACTTGTTTCATGTATCTCCACCAAAACCAACCCAACAACAACCAAAAAAAAGTGATCACTTGCCAACATATGAGTCCCAAACCACACATTATGCACAAAACAAACAAGAAAATATTTGCAAATCCACCACAACGATAGATGCACACATCACATCATGGCATTTCATCACATCACAATTATGTCCCAGGAGGATTTTGGACATAATTGATTGAAATCTTAGTGTTTCCAAGTCCAACATGTTGTGAGCTTTTGGATTTTCTTTATTGATTTGAGGTAGATTCCCTGGATTGCTCAAATATGATCGGTAACTTTTCTGAAGACTTTAAGTTGGACCGATTATTTCTCAAACTCAACCAGTTCATCTGTAACTAGCAGTCAGATCTCCCAGTTCATTTGTTGAGATTCAAAGGAGAGACAAGATCCGCAGGGGCTCAGAGGCACACCTGGGTTGATGTTGGCTTGAGTACGAATTTGATGGTGAGTGGGATGTAAGGTAGTACAGCACAAGTTCCTTTCTCCTTCAATTCTTCCTGGCAAGAGGAGTAATTTGGAGCGACAGGGACCTCCAATAAACAGTCATGTGTACATTCTACAAAGTTGAAGTAGAAAAGCTAACTTACAAAAGGTTGATGTGTATTCAATGCTCCCACCCAGGAGCCGGTCCGTGTGGTCCATCAAACATCAAACATCAACTTTGGAGAGGTAAGGAACTTAAATCTGAGGTGAAGTTTTCTGCCATCACTCATCACTGCATCTAACAAAAATCTCTGGATGGAGAGGCGGTTTTCCTTGAGTGATTCAAGATGATGACGGGTAAGTAGAAGCTGAAACCAAGAAACCAAAAGACGAACCACCAGCACAACAATTTGAGCAGGAAGAGTTTCGAATACGATCTGGAATGCCATGTCCCATGTTATGAAGTTTTTGGGAGGTCAGTATCAAGAATCAAAGCGAGAAGTAATTGAGTCCTGAATCCTTCTTGTCCCAGTGCCGACCTATGTTGCTCCACTACTAGCACCCGAGTCCCATAGCACACATCATGTGCAACTGACAAATTTGCAAATTTACCCATTGCGAGGAAAAAGTGTTGTACATACTTGAACATTAAATTGTGAACTCTGTGTTGTTCAAGCTCAGGAAGTACTACTACCATACAAGTCCCAAAGCACATCATGTGCACTGAAAATTTGCAACTCTACCATTGCGAGGAAAAAGAGTTGCTCATAGTTGACCATGAAGTTGTGAACTCTGCTGCTCAAGCTCAGGAAACACTACTACCATATGAGTTCCAGAGCACACAACCTGTGCAGCTGTAAAATTTACAAATCTCCTATTGTGGGGACATAGAGTTGCACATACTTGAACATGAAACACCATAATATAAATAAAGCAGGAAAGCTTCACAGTAGATTCAGTGAGAGATTCTAATCAATCTCTCAGCAAATGGCCACGTCGGCAACTGTAGGCATCACAAGTACAGACGAACATTATGTGTTACAAGGAACTACTAACAGGGAACAATGCGTTCGATTGAAAATCACCAAAGGTCATGCACGGCAAAATCGTTAAAGATAGTTGCAGATCAGTGCCAAATTAGATGAGTCCAGTACTTGGAAAACAACGTTTTTTCATAGTCTGCGGGGAAAAAAGTTTGCAGGTTACCACTACATTACAGTTTGATTTGTGAGTTTGATTTGGGACTGATGCCGCAGCTATGTACATTGCAACATCACATCCGAGTCTCTTCTAAGCAGGAGTTTGAGGCTCCGGCAAGAGGACTCCCTGTGGGTTAAGGTAAATCCATCGACCTAAGTTGGAGTCCAGGTAGGTAACCCACAAACATCATATGTTTCTAATGTTTCAACCTCGCAAGTAGGGAGTTTAGAAAGCTCTCTCTCTATCTCTCCAACTCTCTACTCAGGGTTTGAGGGCTCTAACTTACATCTCCTTGGAGTGGAGGTTGAAACTCGACTAAGTATCACTTCTCACACTGCTACCGGGGAGATCAGTTTCTGCTGCTGTTGCTACTACAAAACCTGTTAAAACTACACCAAGCGCTCATCAAAACTGGCGAATGCCAAAATTCATCATCATGTGAACCCATTCCAAAAAGCACGTTTTGCATGGAGGATCGACCGAGGACTCCAGTCGCCCTGCGTCTGCGCCATTCCTCTCCAGCTCAATCGTGCCATCTCATTCACAGCAAACTGCTGCGACCTGCAAAAAAGAAAATTTGAGAGAGAAAGTTGGTTAGTTTTTCCATTACTGAGCAGGGGAAATGTCCACATTGTGCATCCAAGTGCAACTGCGGTATGAATAGTCTCGCAAGTCTTGGGTTGACAACAGTCGCAAAACTGTCTTCAGAGGTTGTTACAGGTTTCTATAGACACGGTTTGTACTTTGCAAGGTATTTCTACTAGGAAATGTGCATATTCTGCTTTCAAAATTGTTGCATGTGGATTTTCTGGCAGTGCAGTGTGCAGCTTGCAATGTGCGTTTCAACAATCTGCCAAGCCAGAAATTGGGTCAACTCTCGCAAAAATTTCTTCAGAGGTTGTCAGCCTGGTCATTGAGATTTCTTTAGACAAAGTTGTGGCGACGCCCTTCGCAAGTGATTTTCCTACCGGAACCAATGTCCACATTGTGCTTCCGATTAGATGCACTCGGTGTGCTCAGACATCCAAGTGCGTCCTCGGTATGCAACTTGCAATCTGACTTTCAACAATCTGGAAAGACAAATATTCGGCCTAATTCTCGCAAAAGTTTCTTCAGGGGATGTCCTGAGGATGATAAGAGGTTTCTCTACACAAGGTTTGTCAGGTGTAGTACCCTTCTCATTGTTCTTCAGATTAGTTGCTATCGGGGTGCTCAGACTAAAAGAGGACATCGAAGTGCATCCTCGATATGCAACTTGCAATCTGAGTTTCAACAATCGGCAAGACAAAAAAAATTGGATGTTTCTTCAGGGGAGGCCCAGAGGATGTTAGAGGTTTCTTCAGACAAAGGTTTGTCACCGGTGGTGCCCTTCGCAGTCATTTTCTGCTCGAACGAATATTCACATTGTACTTGACATTGTTCTGCAGCTCCGGTCTGAGTCTCAATAACAATCTACCCAGACACAGAAGTGGGGTTAAGTCTTCGGTGCAAAAGTTGTTACCTTATTCAGTCGGAGGCTGCGGTGACACCGGAACAGGGGCTGCTGCAGCCCGAATCAGACAAAGACGGAGAGCCGAAATCGAAGAATTGGCCCGGATTGTGGCCCAGAAGCTCCTCGATCATCTCCGCTGCGAACTTATAATCCTCCTCCGACATGCAACTCTCGCTGGAATTCTCCGGCTGGTCCGAGTCCAGTTGGAGAGAAGCGTTAAGACTCCCAAACTGGACTTTCCGCACCCAGTTGGCCTCCGCCTGCCGCTGCCCCGTCTTCTTCTGGAAGATCCCCAGATTAGATTGCTCCGCGTCCAAGCACAAACATGTCAAGGACGTCGCAGACGCCGAGTCCCCCGCCTTAATCTTCCCCCCTTGCTGCTGCCCCTGCCCCCCTCCACCTCCTCCTTGTCCTTGTCCTTGTTGTTGCTGTTGCGATTGCAGATACCATCGGTGAAGCTTGGCACTTAGAGTCGCAGACAACATCTGGGAGTTGGGACCCTTGGGAGCGTTGGGATCGTATGGGAAATTGGTGCGAGCTCGCACCCCGCACATCAAACGAGCTGCTTCGTCGTAAGCATGGGCTGCGTCCTCAGCTGTCTCGAATGTCCCTAACCATACTCTTGTCTTCCTGCAAATGGGTTGAAAGGTGGGGAGCTCGATCAGAACCAGGCAAACAAACCTCTTGGGCGTTTTGAGAAAAATCCAAACAAAGAGCACGGAATTCTGGTAAAAATATTCTCAAGACCAATTTCTCGAAACTGGGACAGTAATGGTCTCCGGTGTTGGTTTGAGGACAATGTAGGTTGCGAAAAGCCGTCATGGCTACTTAGCTGTTACTTACAAGATACAACAACAACAACAACAACAACAACAACAAGACTACATCTTCTTGATGTGTGAGGGGTACATTTTCTTTGTGACATTTTCTTGTTTCTTCCCTTGAGGAGAAGCTGAGAGCACTGCAACAAGGTTTGTTTATTCACTGGGAAAGGGGAGGACTGGTCTCCGCGACAGAGCATTTACCCTCTTACTTGGACTCCGACCAAACCCGGAAGAAATGGAAACTCACATTTGCTGCAAAGAAATCTACAGAAAAATTTACAGCTTCACCAGCATTGCTACTGCAACTGTTTCACATTTCAACCACAAAGTTACACTCTCACTTCCTCCGATCCACCACGTCCAGGAGACCTTAAAAATGTGAGCATTAGGGAGGTACAAATAGGAGGAGGATATACATGTTCAATCCTTACACATGGACTCCTCAGATTACCAAACCCAAAAGAAATGAAACCACCGTATCCTGCACCCAAACTTACGAAACCTCCACTAGCATTGCTATTCCAACTTCCTCACATCTCACACAAAAACTAAAATCTCTCTTTACAGCTTCTCCTTCTTCCGATCCTCACCGCTCCTTGCACTGAAACTCTCACTTCGACCAACCAAACCCAAAACAAATCACTCAACCTCCATAATTACTACAAAACGTCCACCAGCATGAATATGGCTGGCTACTGCAACTTCCTCACCAACTTCTCAGACAACTCTCACATCTTTCTCTGCCGATCCTGCACATAGAAAAGTATGTGATCAGCAGGCACATACAGTAGAGGATGTCGAATCTCAGAAACCCACGATCCCCAGTGCCTTTGCCGCACTCCCCTGTACCGCTGTGGCCGGCCCATTGCTTGCTCGCTTGCTGGCTGGCTGGCGAGTTCTAAGTTCTAGGCTTGGCCTTGGAGTTCCCTTCCCAACTATCTAAATGCGCCAACTTACTAAAAGCTGCCAGACTACTCCTAACTTAGCCTTCAAGATCCTTGAAAGCCTTGGCCTTGCTTTGCCAGGAAGAGCTGCAAGTGCAAAGAGTTGCGCAGTGTCCCAGCTTGACGATGTAAATCTATTTGTATTCCATCTACAGGCGCCGCCACCCAAGTTTGGCTGGGTCGACCCCACCGCACAATTTGGGAGCTAAGCTGATCAGCCTTCCACAGGAATTTTGGTTGGCCTTCTTAATGGCTGGCTGGCTGACTGCTTGTGAGGATCAGTGGGAGTGATCCAAAGTTTACTGTAAGCCAGCCTCCTCCGGAGGCCTGAGGGATGAGTGATGAGTCAGGCTTGTTCATGAGGGAGGTTATTTACATCTACTTAACTTACCTTAACTCACATACTTACTTACAATGATCTCGCTGAGCAGGAGGAGGAGATGATGATGAGATCATGATCAGTGCAGATGCGATTGTGGTGTAGCTAGCTGCCTGTCTGCCTGCTGCCTGCAGTGCGGTGAGGTGAGCGAGGGGGGGTGGGGGCTTGCCAGTTGATGAATTTGGAGATATTTGTTTCACCACTGTCGAAACTTGATTAAGTATGTAAGAAAATGTAGCCTCCAAGTTCCAAATTTGTGAGTCACTGCGCTCCAGGAAAGGAACAATCAACTTGATCTCTGAATGGAAACTGTTGATGCAGGAGTCTTACTGTTTACTGGCATGGTCGTCAAGTGGATAACTGAACTGGCCCCAGTGTGTACTTTTGACAAAGAATTTGTAAGTTTTTGACATTTGACATGCAGAAACTTGCACACACACACAAACAAAAACAAACAAAAGCACGTCCATTGACATGCACAATTTAGAATTTGGCATGTAGTGTGACATGTGAAGAAGTAAACCACACGTCAATTGACACATTAGAAATTGTGACACGTACTACTAAAGATGTGACATTGAGGTGACATTTTAGAAGGAAATGTAGATGTCAATTGAAAATTCATTTTTGTTTTTGAAAACATCACGTGACACTTTGGATTTGAAGTTGAACGTCAAATGAAACTTGTCAAACATACACACTGACTGGCCCTATAGAAGTTTGTTGAAGTGAATAATTTATTTTACAGTTTCCCCTTTCAGCAAAACTTGGTGGTGGTAGTGTGTGAGAAGGTGAGAGAAATTACCAAGCAAGCACTAAGAAACATGGTTCAAGTGTGATTAACTAAGTTCTACAAAAAGGTTAGTTAGAACTAAGAACTATTATTACGATCGATTCAAGCCGTGGCTTTGAGGTCTTGATATGTATAAAGCATGAGTTTATAACCACATAACCGGTTTTTCTGTCCATGCGGAGGATGTAGTTCATCCATAACCTTTGGCTCACATCCATTAATACACTACTTATATGTCATAACCGGCAAGCGCAGATGGATGTCTAGTTGTTATCCCAACTCATCATTCACATTCCTTTCACTGATTATGTAGTCTGTAAATAATCACTCATCCAAGCAGAGAACACTCTATGTGAGTTTTCTATTCGCAAAAAGAGCAATGCAATCATAACCTCTAGGTATTGTCTATGAGCAAACCCTTAATAAATATAAAAAGCTATAGCTATGAAAAGGTACGAGAAATACCAAGGATCCACTGGACATGGCCTCTCTTATAATCAAGAAAGTTTCACGGAATGTTTAACAATAAGTGGAAACTATTGTGATGATTGATTGCATAAGAGAAATACCAAGCACCCAAGGGCACGGTCTCGTTTGTAATGAAGTCCACAAAAGGTTAAGTAGGAACTATAATTACGATTGAAAGCACTAGTTTTAATTTCTTGATATCCAAAATGCGTTTGTAATAAATGGTCACTCGTCCAAGCGAAGAGCACGTCATCCTTAACCTTTGTTTTCCATTCATGAGTGGAATGGCTATCTCCAAAGGTCATAAATATCCAACACACAAGGACATGGCTTAGCCGAGCTTCACAAAAGGTCGAGTGGAAACTATTGGGAATAGTTCCGTTGGTTCTAAAATGTTGGCATCCAATATGGGTTTATAACCACATAGTCAGTCGTTCGTCCAAGTGGAGAGCACTTCCAACAACTCCCATGCAAATTTATATCCACAAAGAGAGGGTATCGTCCCTGCCCTCCCATTCATGTCCTAGAGCATACCAGTTTCGTCCAATGGTCATGAAATGGTATGAGAATTACCAAGCACACAAAGACATGGCATGGAGTGTAAGTAAATTGCACAAAATGTTGAGTAAGAGTTATTAAGATTGGTTGCAATGGTCCTAAAATCTTGGTCTCCAAAATGAGTTTATAACCACAAAACTAAATATGACCGAGTCATCCAAATGGAGAGTATTTTTAGCATCTCCTAGATGTGGGTTGTTTTTCCTCTCCATGCTGAGAGCATTTCATCCATAACCTCCGGCTTCCGTCCATGAGCTCACCAATTTTGTCCCATCAACAACTAAAGTTAGGTGGATGTGTTGTTACTGCCACATCTCCTCTCCTCTCCTCTCCTCTCCTCTTGCCGGTTATGTAGTCCAAACATCTCATACGAATTGATTACATGTTAACAAAACATCAGTACGGAACCGCTTCTTATAACCAATAGGATGTATGTGGTGAGAACTGATTCATGTCCAAATGAAAGAAACAAGAACGTAATTGTGGGTTGGAGGAATCCAGAATAAGCTTCCACGTCTGTTATCAAAAGCTCTTAGTGATTGGAATCCTGGGGAAGGAAACATTGAATTCTCGAGACTTTTGAGCTCATCTGTTAAAAGAGCTCAGCCATGATGCCATTGCCTTTTTGTAGTGAACAGTTTCATGCTTACCTGTCACGCAAGGAACTTGGAGGGATTGATGCAGTAAACATGAAATCTGAGAAGAGAATAAGGTTTTTTGCAATGCTAGGATTAAAGTACACTTGAAGACTACAGTTATTAAGTTGACGGTGACTACTATTGATGTTCCGAATTGAATATTTAATGATGTTGTGGTGACAACAAAACTATGAATGGGGAGAACTGACTGCTAGTTACAGTTGAACCGCTTAAGGTTCAAGACTTCAGGGGGGGGGGGGGAACTACCAGTTATTTTAGAGGATTTAAGATAATATACCTCAAATAATAAAGAAAAAACCGAAAGATGTCAACATGTAACTAGTTGGACTTGGAAAGACTGGAATCTCGACCGATTGTGTCCAAAAATCTCCATGGGCATTACAACCAGATCGGGTTCATTGAATGTCTCCTTTAAAATGAATATATTGGAAAGGGTCAGGCTATTCATATCAACTCCAATAGCGGTTTGGTTTCCTAACACATGCTGAGGGGATATTAGTAAAAATTGACTCCTATTAGTTGTTTGTTGAATCTTCCCCGATTTAAAGTTCACTAGACTAATTCAAGGTCTCTAACCATGATTTGGGAGGTTTTAGGTCAAAATAGTAACACCCAAGCTCTACAACAGAAATTAGCAATTTCATCCTCCCTCCCTTGGTGTGCCTTCCCCTTGGTAAGTGTTGTGAACATTTACCCCTCCAAGTGATATTTTTAAGGCACATAATTACCTCCTCATAATCCTATATCGAGAAATATCAATGTAATAATGTATAGATCATCCCAACCATATCAATTTGTATGCGTTGTATCAGTGATTACTTAATAAGCTAATATGTGAAATTAGGTGGCCTTCACAAATAGGTTCAATAGAGTTTATATTTAGTAAATTTTTGTTTTTTATTCTATTTTCATTGAAAACACTACGTCGTGGTCTGAGTCCGCTTTACACCATGACACGTGACCAAGACTTCCAAAATGTGAAGCCAATTTCTCTTGGCCATAGCACATAGTTTCAATGCCCTGGGAGCTTTTTGGGCATAATCGGTCAAAATCCCACCGTTTCCAGGTCCAACTAATTACATCTTGTGACCTTTTGATTTTTCTTTATCGCTTTGACATATATTCCATAGATTCCTCTAAAATGATTAGTAATGGTATGAGATGACCCTCGGGGGGTTCACTGGCGAAAATCGTAGAACAATGTGCGATAAAAAATAGGGTCCAATATATTCATTGTAGATAAATTTTGGAAAAAATGTACATGTAAAATAGGGGATTTTAAAATAATGAAACATGTTTACATGTAAAATACCGTCACCTTATAATCTTTTCTGCAAGGTAAATACCCCCCCCCCCCCAATAAATAAGTCCCGAACGCACGTGTATGCAAAATATAAGAGGGAGTGAACCCCCCGAGAGATGACCCTAAACTACCACATGATAATGGAAAGGTACCCAAACCAAATGGAGTGGTTGGCAACTCAATTCCCGGCCGTGAAATCATCTCTCTACTCGACATGGAACTAATCACGTGGTCAAATGCCTCCTCTGTTCCCCCCCCCCCCCCCAAAAAAAAAGGTCGATAATTTTCCTAAAGACTGAAACTTCAACGACTTATCTCTCAAACTTGATCGGTTCATCTGCAACAGGCAGTTGGTTCTCCCCCGTTCATTGCATTGTTTGTGATTTCTTCAAACATCTCCAACTCATTATACCCTTCAATAAACATCACACAATCTCATGCGACACGGAACTTAACTTAACATCAACGGTCGGAGGCCGAAACTCACAGGTAGTTGGAAAACCAAGGACTCTCTGTGCATATTTAAGGATCTTTAAGAACTCCAAAGTATAGTTGAAAGTGGTTGACACACGTACTGCACCAGTGGAGTTAACTAACACTCATCATAATATAGTAATCCGAGCTGTGGCATTGACCCTCGTGGCCAGGTCGATCTCCTCATAAAACTAATCACTGTAAGTTAAGTAGTGGATAGATGGCATTGAAGTTGATTGCAACAATATAATTAAGCCACGCCCCGGCCACACAACGGAACCGTCTCCGGCCGTGAGCCAGCTTATAAGTTAGTTGATTCAAGTTAAGTTAGAGTCAAAGTTTCCGTTGCCTTCAATGGAGAGTGGAAGATTTTAAAGGCCCTCAGAAGCTGATTAGTTGCACATGTGCGCAACATTGGGGGTTGCAGATTTGATGGCCTTTCCGTGGCTTTAATTGAAGGACTTTTAGGGACACACCTGACCTCACTAATTTTAGTTGTGTCCATGATGACCATTAATGAGGAGGCTCCCTAGATTACATAGCTTCCAGCTTCGTCGTAGTGACTTGGAAGACCCCATCTTCAAAGTTGCTCCTCTTTATCGATAACTTATTCCTTACGATGATGACCCTATAATCCTAGTGTTTCTAAGTTCAACCAGTTACATGTGGTGATCTTTCGATGTTTCTTTAATGATTTAGGGTATATTTTATAAATTCCTTCTAAAATGGTGGATGCTTTTTTTGAAGTTTTGGACTTCCACCGGTTCTTTCTCAAACTCGACCGGTTTGGTAGTCCTGCCACACCAAGGTTGGTTGGGCAAGTCATCTGGTGGACCTAGTCAAGGAGGCATTTGGTTGGGCCGGTTTGGTGTGGCAGGGCACCAACCACTCCTCCACTACTCTTCCTTCAATCAACATTCTAGGTTCTTGTAGTATAGTGTTCTCCGTAAGTTTCTTATAGAAAGAAGATTTCGGGCAGGTGCTCCGGTTGGCTAGCTGCAAGGGGGTGTTTCTTATAGCTTGGAATGTTTTTTTGAAAGTAGGATTGAACCCATACTCACCATCAGACACCTTGCACTAGTCATGTGAGATTATGTTGGGATGAATAATGCCATAACTTGATCTAGGGCGTAGGTTTTTACCAACCCCACTAACTTGGTTGCCATGAATCCTATTCCAAATTCCACTACAATGCACTAGTAGAACGTGCTCGTAGAATGCGCTAATAAATTATAAGTAATGTGGCCCTTGGGAGCGAAGGAGACTCTTGCTTTTATTTAGTCCCAAGCATGCCCCCCTTCATTAAACTACAATTGTTTGTAGATAGATATAAACATTGGGTTTTAGCACGAAGCGAGCATGAATGAAGAGCCTCTCCGCCCACAAGTCGATGCTCTCTTTTGGGGAATTACTAATTGACAATTAACCATGAGTATGAGGAGGTGAATGTCCAATTACCTAAAGGTGTATGAAAATAACTTGATTTTTTATTTATTTTTGAGATGTTAAACAAGTTTTGACCTTGTCTTTTTAGTTGTGCTACCCCTAGCTCACTACACTAAATGATTGTATTAATTGTCATGTGGTGTTTAAGTCATTTTAGTAACATTCTAATAGCTCCTCTTATGACTGAGTTCACAAGTGCTCTCATGCCAACTTACTTTTAGTTCATTCACTTTTAGTTTGGTGTGATATGCATCCTAACATTTCCGTAATGAAATATTGACATGGATAATTGGAAAATCGGTTGAATTCGTCACTTAGTAAGTGAAAGTCATTGCAACAATATTGGGGGTCACAATCTCTCATATTAATGCATACACGTGCGCTCATGACCTATTTATCGAGGGGCTATTTACCTTGCAAATAGATAATAAGGTATGATATTTTTCAAAATAAAGGCAAATGCTTGTATTTTAATACACCCTATCAATAATTCAACCACAAGCACTATGTCATTAGTTACTAGATACTTTATGAACATATTACATATTTCAACACCACAATTGGTATATTCCCTTGGTGGCTACACATTGCATATTCTTGTAAGGTAAGCGAGTGTTAAATGGTCACTTTATACTATGCACCCACTTCTTGTAGGTTGCAAAACATGCAATTAGTGTGAGATGACTGCCAATTCCAAATCATGTCCGTAGTCATTTGCCTCATAATTTTCAAAGGTCGTTGAAATCTCTATTCATTGTCAAAGAGAAGATTCTCACAGTGATCAAATGAACACGTAGGTCTCCCCCTCCCCCAAAACTAGCATTTAAGTATGTTTGGACAAACCATATATTCAAAAATAATAAAGGATGTGCACTTGTAGGGACAAAAACATCAAAAGCAATGACACAACAACCTCAACTTCAAATGCTTGCCAACCAGCATACTCATGTAGTTTTGCAATTTAGTGTACATCATATTAGCAGTTGGAATTGTCCAAAATTCATGCAAATATTCAAATATACCTAAACCATGGTTCCAATTACGTTCACCAACAAGCCTACAATTGTTACCATGTTTTTAAGACATACTCCAATCTACTTTAAAGACATATATTTTTGGTGCGCATTCTTACATCCACACCTAACCACACACCACTCCTATGATTATGATTCAGAAGATTAATCATGAAAGGCCCATTTATATTAACCATAGTCTCCAAAGAAACCCATATTTGGTTGATGGATGATTTCTTCCCTACATTAACCCCACCTAGCTCATTCATCCGCAACCAAAATTAGTATAAACGTCAAGGCAACATGGATATCAACCCATAGACACATGAGCTGTGCAATTTTGAGATGATTAGAATGTGGGATTTTCTTGTATCAAAGAATGAAGTGGTCACGTTTTTTATGTGTTGGAAGTTCATGTGAGGGTGTTGACTCCAATCAGTGGTTTCCACTCCAAAGCAATTTTTGCATGAATGTTAATGATGCTTATTTTGACAAAAATGATTTATTATTATTTTAATGTAAAAATGCCCTTTGTGTTCACACCGAATGTTCAATTTAACATTTGGACACTCTCTTAGTTATAGAGAACTCTTTGCATATATGTGGTTAGAAATAAGAGACAACTTACATACTCCAAATGCAAGGTGTCTAGCCTATTGCGGTTTGCACACTTTGCCATGAGAATTTGTGGAGGCGCTCAACTATTAAGTCGCTCCCATCTAGTGGATCACACAAGCATTCCACTCATTTTCCATGTGATTCTGAGTTGTCAAAGATTTTTTCGGGGGATAAAACACATCAATTTCTTGTGCATCTCTTCCTTTCATATGTTATAATGTAACAATCCAAAGGGCTATTCATGCCCATTCTTTCCTTCAAAATAACTCATCTCCCATTTTTCAAGATCCTTCATATAAATCTCATATTAACCTCAAAAACTTGTTAATTAAAATTCCACAACGAAACATTGAGTGATATGCGCTCAAAACAACCCTTAAATAGGGGGTTAAGTACACTAAGGGTCGGTTCACACCATGGACCATGAAGTTGGACCATGGAAGATGGCCATTTCCATGGTCCAATTCCTTAAGAAGTCAATTTACAAATCTTTGGGCCCTTCACTAGGTGTAAACTGAACGTGGACCAAGAGGAATGATCATGCACCAAAAAATTGAATGTGTTCATTTCTTTAATATATGCCCAAAAAGGGCAATTTTGAAAAGAAAAAAAATCTATCATTCTTGTGTCTTCTCTTATCTTCATCTTCTCTTCCCCCAAAAGAACTCATTGTATGATTGAAGAAAATCTATTACAATAGTATTCCTCTGCCATGGGCCTTTGCCTTCTTTTATCAGGGCACCTATTTTGCCTCTTCGACTGCAAAACCCATTGGACCATGTCAGCGGATAATGTAGACCTTAAACTATGTCTTTTGGGGACATTGAACTCCATGGTCACTCCAACATGTATTCCTCAGTGTAAACTGCATCGACCTGGGGACGAGTCCAACAACAAATCGCAAATTTTACAGGGCCTTGGGACGACTTCACAGTCCATGGTGTAAACAACCCCAAAATATGATATATAATGTCACTTAATATTTGGACTTACACACTGCCATAGTGCATCTCTCGTTACTCGTTCTTGGATGTAATATTGTTTTTTGCCAAGTGAAGATGTTAATGTTCTTTAGTGTTCAAACAACCACTTTGACCAATTCAACACTCAGAATGTCACGTGGTTGGAATTGTCCATGTTCCACTGACAATGGCTCATTTTCTTGTGGAATCATGATGAAGACTTCCCAAAACAAAAGGGGGGGGGGGGGGGGTATGTGAAGTATAAAGTAAGGTTCTGTATACCTAAGATGATTGTTCTTAAATACTACTCTTGAAAATACAATCTTCACCGTGCTCTACACGTGGGTCATTCAGATGTGAATTTATTTGTATATTGGGTTACTGATTGCTTCGGAGATTACTTTATGGTTATCAGGTTTAAATAAAAACAGAATAAGCTGTCGTAAATTTGTTTTATTTATTTTCAAATCAAGAAGTATCTATAAATCTGTAGAATACATGCAGAAATGGTATCTAAATGTATAGCCCACCTGACATCAACCATTTGCCTTCAAACAATTCACACTTTCAACTGCACGTGTTCATCGTCTCCAAAATATTAAAAATCTTCCTAAAATAATACATAATATTATTATGGAAAAAGAAGTTCACATGTCCAAATGTTTGGAAATCATTCCAAATGAGGTCTCCAATTCATCATAATCTTTTCACAGTGAACAAGTATGACATACCATCACCCAACTTGTAATATGAGTTCCCTATACTATACTATAGTATGTGGCCTAAGATTCTTGGCTTAAGATTTTGTTGTCATGTATTTAGCCGGTGCCAAGCCCCATGCGACAAGCATGCAAGCAAATCAACACACTGAAAGCAGTAAGATGGAATTGAATCTTTTAAAATCAAAATCTTAGTATTGCACATGTAATGGAATCTCGGGTTTAGACAAGGTGTTGGTATGCCTTCACATAATGAACAATGTTTAGGCTAACTACGATTCGTTTTGTGAAGGCAAACCAACAGAAATGGGTCAAGATGCTCCCGAAATTCATGACACTAGTGAGCAACACCCTAGTGCTAACCAATGTTATGAATTTAATTACTTGAATACATAGTTGCTAAGATCAATGCTCTAAGAGAAACACTTCAACCACCACATATGATTTAGAAGATTAACTTGAAGACTCCAATCTTTTGCGTTTATTATTATTATTAGACGGAAGACCAAAAAGCCAAAACCAAAATGAACAAAGTAGCCCAAGGAAAACACACCTAGTTCAAGGGGAGGCGGAGCCCCTCGGACTCCAAGCAATTCCGAATGGTATGCAAATTATATGGAGCCCAAAGGAACCAAGCATATCATATCCAATCTCATCTCAACTTCGATCATGTTGATGAAGAAGCCGTTCATAGCCGACTGATCCCTCGATACTAGGCTCTTTGACTCCTTGATTTGCAGCATATTTTATACTCAAATCACATCATTAAGTTAGTACTACTGCTACTGCCCTAAACTAAATCCCTGATTGATGAGCCATAATTTTCTACAGGAATTAGCTCCCTATTAGGTAAGGTAGTTTAGATTTAGATTCTAGTGACCTAATTAAGTTCCAAATGGAGTGCGACCCAAATTTATCCTACTTTGTGTCGCTAGGGTTGATCCAGATTTTGGTTCCGGATATATACTCCGATGCCAAACATTAGTGGGGCTACCCTCACTCTCAAAATTGAGTAAATTGACTCATAGCATGCCCACACTTATTGATGTGGGCGACCAGTGAATGGTTCCTACCAGCAGGGGTCATTTGTAGAGTTGGTTCAGTTAATGAGAGCTAGTGGATGTAACCGGTGTTGGTAATGATTGTTCACTGCTGGATTGCACTAGTAGGTGTGGGTGGGCTATCACTACATCAAATTTCACACACAATGCCAGACAAATTAGCACACGAACATACAAACTTTCACTTGTGTAAGTTAACAGTCATAGTCTAGTACATCATTTCCAAAGTTTTGTGTCTATTGCAAAATTACACATGGAGAAATAGTGGTTTGAAGAAAACTATATACATTGACTCAATTTTGTAAACTACATCTACCTATAGATCAAGAATTTGTCCACCCTCTTTTAGAAGATAAAGCAACTTGGATACAATTGGGCATGCTATGATATAACTTTTGACATTGCTCATGAGTGATGGAATGGAAAGAAGCTTGCACACGCTCACACAATGAAGCATTCTTTTGGTTGGTTTTGGATATTCATTTAATTTCCATTTCACAAGTGTCTACCATGCCCCATTGGATTTAGGCTAGGTGATTGAGGAGGCCGAGTAAGTATATCATAATTTTGCTTTGACAACCACTCCCTGGCTAATTTTGCAATATGTTAAGGATCATTATCATGCTAAAACACGACATGAGAAGGGTTGAAATAGTGACATTCAGTTGTCATCATGATCCCATCTTGAGGAATGCTAAGATATATAGTTTGCATCATTTCCCCCTCTATGTCGCACATGTAACCCATGCCACGAGAAGTCATACGACCCCACACATCCATGTCTAATTGTATGAGTCACATGATGAGTTTGTAATTGAGATTCTCCATCCCTCACCAACACCAAGTGCACCCATCGGATTCAATATGATTGATCTTAGTCTCGTCACCAAAAAATCACCCTATATCAATCCTGATTAGTCCAGTGTTGATGATGTCGAGCAAATTCCAACTTGCGACACACATTCTTGGTTGTGAGCGACGACTTGTATGCTTCTCTAATGATCCAAGACTCACTTCATGAAGTGCACGCCTCACTATGTTGGTGCTCACAACCACATTCAAGTGCTCACTCAAAGCATTCCTCACGTCTACAACATTATCTAGTCCACCAACTGCGATGGCTCGTACACAAGATTGTCAATGAGTAGGGGTGATGCTTCTTGGGCGCCCTCCTCTTGAAGGCGCCACATGAAGAGCACACTCTCTACAAATCCTAGAACATGTAGATTGAGAGATACCCAACAATTTTGACACTTCACATGTGGTATGCCTATCCTACAACATGGCTTTAGCATTCAGCCTCTTCTCCTCTGGTAATGCTCTTATGTGAATATAAAACCTTCACAATCATAAGAGAAAATGTCCTAGGAGACCACATTACTAACCAAAAGTGAGAGGAAGAACCTTAGGTGGCAATGTGAACTTATTCTTGCAATCAAATGTAAATGATGAAAACAATTCCAAAATTGAGTCAATAGACCTAAGTTCATTCAAAATGAAAATTCTCTATCGTTGCTATAGTGTTCATGCTAAAAATTTGAAGGATGATAATCAACTTGGTTACGCATCTGACCCAATTTACAATTTGGCAAAAAAAATTCAATACTCTTCCAAATAAGACTTCTCGAAATTTGTTGTTTAGCTTATTGACTCAATTTTGAGAGTCAACGTACAAAGCTAGAGGCTCAATTCCTACACATTGAGGTCAAGAATATTGGGCAAAGGTACAAACTTTGAGGCAACCATTTGAGGTTGCCTTCAAGGTAGCTTGAATTGTGGTTGACTTGTTCAAACTATGTTCAACCAAGTTGGATTCATTATCAATAACAACTGTTGGGAAGAGGAAATTATCACATATGAGCTTACCTCTCATCCATGCAACATAAAAACTTGGGCCCCTTATAGATTTGTGACCAAATCTTCTCAAATAACTTCGACTAGTTTTATCTCATAACATTATTCAGTAGGAGGTAGTTGCACCATGGGGTGAGAGTTTCGCAAGCAAAATGCCCCTATTATCTTGGGCCACCCTTATAAAATAAATAGTATTCAATTTGAGTATTGTTTATTCTGCAAGGGTATATTGTTAGTTGGGTTGGCACTTGGGCTTGAATGACCAATTTAATATCAAATTTAAAATTCAAAACATGATGACAATGTATGTATGGCAACCAAGGCCACATGTGGAGCTCGACATGGGCTAGCCAAGTTAGCACCAACACTAGCCTACCAAGCATGGGGATCGAGATTCCCCATTTATGGCTTGTGGGGTCAACCTAGGCCTACCTATCCAACTTTTGAAAGGGTGCAGAATGGGGTAGGCTTAGTAATGTTGTGTTGAAGTTTGGATTCTTCAAAGCTAATTCTAGTGTAACTAGAAAGAAACAAAAAAAAAAAACTCCAATTTGCATACTACTTCATTGTTTTTATGTTGAATGACTAAGAGGTATGGTCGTATGCAATAAGTCCCTCCCTTCACCTACTGTCAAGTGTTGTTTACAACAACCTCGGGGCCTTGTTACAGGTGTTTGAGGTCAGAAACGATGAAGATGGTTTGAAATGGGGTTGAGCTTTGTGAAGTACTAGTCATCCATAGTTGATGAAGAGGGTTATAGTAGAAATGGACCCACTTCTATGAGTCGAAGGCAAATTCATTCCAACTAGATCTCACTGGACCAATCCAAAAATTTCAATGCCATATGTTACTATAAACAAATATGATGCATACTTTCGAATGACTCGTTACATTGTCACCCTCCCAACGGATGAATTTGCATAGACACCATGAATCTTTAATCTACAATCCAAACCCTAAGACATTTACTTTTAATTTCGCACCCGCTTCTCTTAGGATATGAAGCACCCAATTTGTGCAAGATGATTACCAAACCCAACTCGAGGTTGTGACCGTTTTCCTTGCAAGTCTCGGAGCTCATGGTAATACTTGATTCCTTGACAAGGTGGAGATTTCATCGCTTATTGAATGATTTATAATGTTGGTGATTGAACCTAAAATAATTGACAAATTTCGTATCCTTTCAACTACGTGCATTTTGGGTGTCCGTTCTTAGATCTACGCCTGATTACACACCACATTGACACATGTGGCCGATTAAGTATGATAAGTGACTGAATTAGGCGTGCCTTGGAAACGTGTCACTCACTCTGTAGCTGTTCATTCCAGAGTGTGAGCTGGAATGACAACTTTTGAGCATTAACGTACATAATCACTTGCTTGAGGGTTAATTAAGGGGAGAGCTTAGGAAGCAAGACTTCACCTTCAATCACTTGATAAGTACATCATAAGTTCAACATCACTAAACTGTCGTCACTGATACAAAGTCCCTGGCATGTTACCATGGGTAATAAGCAGGGTTTGGCACATCTTCAGTCAAAGTTCGAGCAAAGTCGTGTCACATGTCATTTAACTTAATTGCTAAGTCGGAACCTCTATAGAAGGCTCACATGAAAAGAATTCAAAACATTAGCCGTAACTCAAGCATGCGTTTGGACATGTTGTTGTGTAGGATATTGTTGTGTATTTGGAATTGTCCGTGATGTTTGTAGTGAAGATGTGCTCACATGCAAGGTGTGTTGTACCTTCAATCACCTTTCTCCCCAACAATTGGATTGTCGTTCTTGGGTCTCATTTGTTAATTATGCCCCTCCCATGTTGGAAATCCAACAAAAATCAAACACCTCTGTGTCGGTGACAAAAAAAACTTTCAATTGGGCACAAGCATGCCCATTGCCAACGTATGGCATAGTTTATAGTTGCTCCTCATCGCGTTGTGAGGCAACAACAACAATGCCTATGCGAGAACACAAATCCAAATTGTCATAATAATTTATTTTTTTCGAAACTTTCGTTCCATGAGAATTCCAAAAAAACATGCATGTACATAAACTTATTGGATGTAAAGTGAAGGCTCCCTCACATGTAGTGGGTGAAGAAAGTCTACATTTGTTGCCTAGTATAACAAGGGGCGTGACCAGTACATGTCAATGTCTGCCATAAAATGGATGACCATTGCTATTGGATGAGGGGAGCAAGAGTGTCACAAAGTACATTAAACTGAAGCTTGTTGTTGAACCTCTTGGACCGTTAGGGACAAACAAATTGGTGCAAGTTAAGTTTCTTACTATGTTTTTTTTTGTGCCTTCCATTGCCTCATATGTATTGTTGGATATTCAAAGGAGCCAATATAATACCAATGCAAAAAATGCATCCGGGTCTATTGGGTCCTTTGGATCCCAACTTCATGTATGTTATGAAAACGAAACAAGTGTCCCCTAAATCCCAACAATACCCAATGAAGTGGTCTTCACGAGTTTCTCAAATTTGTTGCACCCTTCTAGGCGTTGGATGGGTGTTCCACATATAAACTTGGGTATCCGCATAATGTGTGTGCATTATTGGAAGTCAATAGGACTAAAGATGAGAATGCACAAGCAATAACACATACACAAAGGCATATGAATAATGCTTGGAGTGAGATGGTCTCATGTTCTCCTTGCTTTGCCTTTATTTTATTTTTTCCTTTTCCTTGGTTCATTGAAATAATATGCGATGACTATTATCCCTCTCATACCAATGTTGTGACCTTATTCTAACCTTATTGTTTCTCATACCTCTTTCATTACACTTATATTGACCACGAGCAATCTAATTCTCCACCTTCAACACTCTCACTTTGCGAGTAGTCAAAGACTTGTGATACTAATGAATGTTTAATTTCTCAACCTTATATAGTGCGAATCAAACATTGGCCCCACATTTCCACATATTATACATAATTGCTTCACTTCAACTCAAAAGAACTTCCAATATTAGCACATTGGCATGTTCCTCACTGTGTTGAGGCAAAATGTGGGTTTCCCACCATTCTCCAAAAGGTCGCCGCTCCCTCGTAAAATACCGCCGCTCTCCGCCAAGTCCTTCAACAATAATGTCGTCGTTTACCACTCCAAATCCTCCACATGCCTCTTCAATTGCAAGCCCATTACCGTCCACTTCCTCGTTGTCATCCATGAATTGTCCACCTCCATCAAACAATGGCAATTTAGAAGATTCTTCCATCACCATCACCATATGGCCTTCATTTCTCTCACTTGGACACACCTCCAAATCGTTTAAAATGCTCCCACTATCTTCCATAAACAAAACATCTCTTATTTTTATGATTTTGTTTGTTTCCAAATACATCAACCTATATGCCTTCATACCTTCAAAATATCTGAGAAACACAAATTTAATTCTTTACACATCGAGTTTCTCCCTCTTTTTATTCATGACCATTGCATATACATTGTTTCTGAACACACGCATGTGTGTAATGCAAGGCCTCCTCCCGCTCCATGTTTATTTGGGTGTAATGAAGCGCAAGGCCCTCGTCGGACATCGGTTTAGTGTGTAAACCACATTTGCCACACTTACCGCCCCAAAGCAATGTCTCAAGCTTTTGAGCTTTGAGCATTTGCTTTGTCATTGCAACAATGGTTCAATTTTGCACACTTTGTTGGTCCAATGTCTTTAAGCGTACTCTCAATATTGTGTTCCATTAGATTTTTTTTTAAATCAAATTCTTTGGAAATAGAATCCCCTCCTCTCATCCACGAAACCGCCTTGATTTCATGCTCCGATTACGTTTTTACAAATGCTCAAAACTCTTTAAACCTTGTAAATCACTCTCCTTTGGATTTCATCATGTAAACCCACACCTTCCTCGAAAAATCATCAAAGAAAGTGACAAAATACTTTGACCCTCCCACAGACACGTTCCTCATGGAGCCATAAACACCCGAATGTGCAATCTTAAAGGGTGTTGTTGCCTACCTCTTCTCATCGTTGCCCAACTTTGCTCCATATTGATTATTCTCCCTACATACTTTGCAAACCAATATAGAGGTGGAACGAGAAGTTTTACCTAAGATCATGTCCCTTACCATGGTTTAAAATATATAAACGCTTATGACATTCAAATGGTCGTGTGAATATACATCATAACATATAATATATTGTGAGAAAAAACATATTCTAATAACAATACAACATAATAACAACAAATGTGCTACTAACATAATCTTAATATAGAATATTAAATCAAAGATAAGATAATGAAGGAGGCATGACCTTTCTTAACATTCATATACAATTCTATATTTATTCACATTAGGCTAGCTATTTCTCACTCCACATGGGAAGAATCTAAGAGTGTAAAATAAAATGAAAGCAAATTTATGAACCATACTGAATGACAATCCGCCATGTTTGAAGCACAATTACATCACAAACTTTCTCTCACACACACACACAACTACAAGATTGGAGTTGACAAGAATGTCAAGTTCAGGTAGTTGCCATGCCTCGACCCCCTAAACCCACCCTTAAGTGGGTCCCATGACAAGGGGGTGGAAACCTTCCAAAAGGTGGCAAAGTCCCAAAAAACAAAGGTGACTCCCAAACAACTTTATTAATCCGGGTAATTACACTGAGGATTAAACTAACATGGCTAATTAGCCTAAAGGCTAACTAACTAAAACGTGGTTCGATACCATGTCACGTGACATGCCCCTAGGTTCATGTCCATCACCATAGTTTGGAGTGTATAAACGCTTATGACATTCAAATGTCCGAGTTGGTGGTGCCAAAGTTGCCCGACCGCCTCCCACACTTGAACACATGAAGTTGGCTGCATCCACTCCACATACCTCCACGAAGGCATTTAGTATAAATCCCCTTCACAACGAGTTATTGCAACCATGTTCTTATTCATACCTTTTACAGTGCATTAGTTTACGCGCAATCGCACCTTCAACATGTTCGAGAAAAGCTTGTTCACGGAGAGCAAGTTGGAAGAAGAAGAAGAAGAAGAACTCCGGTCCCTATCCAGGGACCGGAGTGAATAAAGTGTATGTTCGTAGGACAACCGTGGCCATACCCCAGGGTAGTGGCGTTGGGTGTAATACTACTTCACCCTTTGCAGGGAGTAGACACTATGTTAGTAACTGAGGTTTTAACCGGTTGAACCGGGGGGGGGGGGGGGGAGGGGGTGTGTAGGGTGCATGGTTTTAATTAGAATTTGGTGGGTCTTGTTACTTTGTTTGAGACGAGAGGCGTGCGTATTTGTTTGGAGAGCAGAGCAAGTTGGCTTGTAACTTGGGCACGTGAAGCACTTCCAAGATGTGAATTCTATTTGTTTTGCCTTTTGTTTCAACTCCAATAACAATGGATCCCATTTTGATAGCTTTGGCCACGCTACTATCACCCAAATGCACATTGCGTGGATAAATGACCTCGTAGGTATCAAATGCAACCCTATGCGAAGTCATGTACTTTAAGGCTCCCGAATTTATGATCCACTTGCAAACACTCCTCAAAATGTGTTCCATGTTGCGTTGCAAACGCGAATTTGTTCTCGTGCTTCGTATTTTTGGCATTCTTCCTCTTTTTGTTCTTTGCTTTGTAGCAAAATCATACAATGAAGCTTGGTTTGTCACAATAGAAATTCACCCTTACACCTTACCACATAAGTGGATTGTCCGCTATACTTTGAATCGACACCATTGCCGCTTTTGCGTTTTGGAGTTCCCTCTCCTTGTACTTCGACATCCCATGCAACAAACGTGCCGTCACTTATTGAATCATCAACTCCTTCATCAACATCGCCACCAAGGTGGTGATCAAGTACTTATACGACTCTGGCAAGATCTTGAGCAAAGTTATCACAATGTCTTCCTCTTGCACAGGTACATCCAAGCAAGTGAGCTGCTATGTGGGCACCTTAGTTTTGTTGATGTGGTCCAACAAATACTTAACCTCTTGCATCTTGCATGTGAAAAAATTTCTACGAACAAAGAGGATGTTAGACAAACTCATTGTATGAGTCCACTTGCTTTCAAACGTATATTAAAAAATTTATGACTCATGTTAAACAACACTTCCTTTAACTCAAAACACCTTGAATGGTTTCAAACAAGCCTTTCAACATTCAACCCTCACCAATCAGCCTTTAAATACTCAAATCATTCAACTTATATTTTTTTGAAGTCTAAACGCCTCCAAACCTCTCAAATAATCTTCTCAACACTCAAAAAACTTAAGTTAGATGTTTTCCAACCCTAAACACCTCCAATGCTCTCAAATTAATGGAAATGCAATCAAACCATTCTAGTCAGCATATTTTGAATCAAGCAAACATTCAAACGAAAGCAAAACACAAAGAAACACTTACAACAACCAAATGCACGTTTGGACATCTCCAACGCTATGAAGTTCCAAAGCACCAACCCCTCAGTATCCACTATGCAACCTCAAATCTCTAGGCTCTTCACTTGCATGCATGGGCTCATAACCTATTGGAAGTCAAGAGGACTAAAGATGAGAATGCACAAGCAATAAAATATGCAAAAAGGCATATGAATAATGCTTGGAATGAGATACTCTCTTTGAGCGCTTGCCTTGCCATTTATTGTTATTTTCATCTTTGGTTGATACAAACAATATGGGAGAACTCTTCTCCCACTACAAACCAACCTTTATGACTTATTACAACCTTATTCCTTCTAGTATTACATTTCTACAACTCTGAGAAATTCAATGCTCCACCTTCAACAACATAGGCCGATGTGGGATTTAGGACGACAAATCATATATATACGTATATACATGTATATACGTATACGTATACATATATTACATGTTTTAAACCCTAAACCCTCTCTAGATTTGAGAAGTGAAAAGAGGAGATCCCAAAAGTTTCACCCAACTTTTAAAGTAGGCTCCAATGTGCGGCGAGCTAACAAACTTTTTATTAGAAAACACTCTGATAAAAGGGCCAAACGTGAGGTTTTGTCTCTCATTGAGGAATTCTTGGATAACTCTATTGTGATGGATATGGAGGTGGAGCATGACCTCATTGTGGTTCATATTAAAGGTTATATAGAACCTATCCACCCATGTACAATTCTTGTTCATTTGGGTAGCACACACATCATGGTGTCAACCAAGTTTGCTAGGAAACTATAACTTCTCCTATTTCCAATTAGAAGAAAAGACATGAAAAGATAACATTGATGTCTTAGTACATCGACGTGAATGGAAGCCCGTTCTTCCATACGTTAGTCATGTTTTACCAAGTGACATTGTATGGTTTCTCCTTCTCTTCATAAGGTGAGCTCCATCACTATATTGGTCCTAGTTTAAATTAGTTGGGTGCTTTGCCTTAGGATGGGTATATTGCAAGTTGTTTGTCCTCTAGCTTTCTTTTGTCTAATATTCAAAAAGGATAGGTATTTGATAACCATTTGGTGTTTATATTTCATAGCTTTTGTTATGCTTTTAGTGGGTGTTTTCAGGCGTTCGAGAGGTTTCATTGAGTGTTCGTGGACATCTCCTCTTACACCTACAGTGATGGTAATTATTGTGCTTTCCAACCAACTAATATAAGCATTTGTATGAGTGGGTCATATTTACTATGTTTTTTTTTCTAAAAGAAATTTAACTTTAGTGGAGAATCTATCACGGTCGAAAGTGAATTCTATGACTTTAATAGTGAGCAAGGGGATGTACATGCTTGGGGGGGGGGTAGTCATTGGTTGGAGTAGCAATATACGTGCGAACAAATGATAGGGTATTTTAAAAACATGGGGGCTAAAAATTATAAATAGACTTAAGAGTAATATAGGGTATCAAAAATGGCATTGGACATCTTTAAAGTACTATAGGGTATGGAATAATAGGTAATTTGGAATTATAAGTAATTCAAGCCATTTTTCTATTAACCCAAAGTAGAAATTTACATAATGATAGCATGTGAAAAAAAAAATTGAAAGTAATACCCCCCTATAAAATAGTGGTTGTTCGCACCTATATCCTTAACTTTTTAACACACTGCCCCCCCCCGAGTGTACATGGGGTGATCTTGCATATACACTGCAATAAGGTAGAAACATCTAAAGCTGCGAATGACCACTACAGTAGTGGTGCATTAGACTAGGGGTATAATGATTATTGTGCGGACCCAAAATGGGTGATAGGAAAAGCGGTGGCCTGAAAAGGATGCATTGCTAGATGGGATGCAATGATTGGTTGGATAGGTGTTGTTTCACACCACTTGCAATCACTTTCGGATGCCACTAAGTTAACCATTTTGCGTGTCTTTGTATGCGGAGTAGAACATTTCGATGTTTAAATTATTAGGGAGACTCTATTGTACAAGTAGAGGATTTTACTTACTTGCCTCTTTGAAAAATGGTAACTAATTATTTACAAGGAATACAATTACAAAACAACTTGCATTCCTCGTCATTTCTTCTTCTCCATCTCTAAAAAATGTTGCACAAAATTTCAAGCCACTCGTTCTAGCCGAATCAACTTATTTTCACCACTTTAGTATTTCTACCTTATAACATATTTTTGCCTTGCTACCAATCAATGAATCCACCAAGATCGATCACCGGCGTGAAAATATGTGGGTGAGACTTCGAGTGGTTTGCACTACAACTGACTTTGAAGTTTGGCACAAAGCACAATATGGCGTTATCCTTGGTATGGCATGGGTCGTACCATGTAGATGAGCTCATTGCTTGCAAAGGAGGCATGGTGCATGGGTAAACCCTATGGAAAACTAAACTTCCACAAAAGCTTGTGTTGGAAAATGTCTATATCACCTCTCTTATTGAATCAAGGTACCACTAAGGGATAACAATAATGAGCTTCATCCTTAGTTTCAATAAGGAATGACACTATCGACCCTACATCTTTCTTACTCAAGAGGGTGACTCGCTCCCAATCTCTTAATTATGTTATGGAACAAACAATGTTTTTTGCAGTGGTAATTGAGTGGTAAGTTCCATTGATAAGAAGTAAAATAGACTTCACAACAACAAGGAGAAGAACAAGTGTTTTGGTTGTCAAAACAAATGGTTTGAGTTAGATATAGGGTTCTAATGAGTCAAGACTATGAATGGTTTGTTTTGAGTGAAACAACTCTTACTTCTTAAAAAAAACACCGTTGATGTTCATACAAAGTTTGCATCAGAGTAGCAACCAATGACATGAGTGAACAACTTCACATGAGCTCCTAACACAACAACAAAAATGATCACTTCCCAATTACACATTGTTTTTCACATTCTAATCATATCCAATTTCCACGGGATAGGTGTCTATGGGTGGATATCCATGTTGGCTTGATGTTCATAGTATTTTATTTTCCATCATGGATGAATGAGGTAGATGGGGTTAATATAAGGTGGAAATCATCCAACAACCAGATAATGGCCCCTTGGGAAGTGAGAGGTTAAGAGTCAACCTATAAGGTGGTGCATATGTTTCCCATATAGGAAGTTAGAAATAAAGAGGACAACAATATTTTTTGGTAATTTTACTCCTTAAATTGAAATTACGGTGAATTTTTGAAGCCAAAAGTTGCCCCAATTACATTACCAATATCTAGAGTTTTCCATAACCGCTCATTTTGAGACAAATTCCTCCTCACTTAAACACTCAAAACCGTGGACATGTGTCATGGCACTATCAATTTCCTAGTGATACCATAAGTGAAGTTGGAGACTTAGAAACCAAGAATTATTGGTGTACAAGTTGGTAGGAAGGCTGTGGATTGTTGTCAATCATCATCAAAAAAATTCCGCCATTGTCTATGGATTGTGAGCTTTCTTCTTCAACCCTAGGTACTCCATGCAACCCTTCTTCATGTATGTAGCACCTGCAACTATTTGGAATTTTGGAGCTAAGCCTAAAAGAATTTCAAAGTTCTAAGCACTTTATTAGAATGGCTCTCAGATTGTAAACATATGTTCAAAACGTTCATAAAAATTAAAAAATAAATGCCTTCATAGGGTCTAGGTTATGACTATTAGACCCTTGTTTTTCTGGAATGATTTGCTTATGATAAGGGCCGGTTTACACCATGGACCATAAAGTTGGACCATGGAAGATGACCTTTTTCCATGATCCGACTTCATGGTCCAACTTCCATGGTCCAGTTTCTTAAGAAAAATAATTTACAAAGCCTTTGGGCCCTTCACTAGGTGTAAACCTAATGTGGACCAAGAGGAATGACCATGCACCAAAAAATGAATGTGCTAACTTTCTTAAACAAAGGGCAGTTTTGAGAACAAAAAGGTCAAGTTTGACCATTCTCTTGTCTTCTCTTGTCTTCATCTCCTCTTCCCCCCAAAAAAATCATTGAAATTTTATTATAACATTTCTCATGCCATGGGGCCTTGCCTTTTTCTACCATATATAGCACCTCTTATGCCTCTCCCACCACAAAACATGTTGGACCATGCTAGTGGATGATGTAAGCCTTAATATATATCTTTTGGGGACCTCGAACTCCATGGTCACTCTGACAACCTTTCCTTGATGGAAACCGAAGCGGTCCGAGGACGAGTTTAACAACCAATCCCAGATTCTACAGGGCCTTGGGACGACTTCATGGACCTTGGTGTAAACAACCCCTTACTTCTAAAAACTTTGACACTCTCACTAACTCGTGCTCTAGTTATCATGATTATTGGCAGTCATGTCATACTATGCTCAAAACCCAAGCCGTGATGAAACGTGGAACCTTATTCTAACCACCTACGAAAAGCAATTACCAAAATCAAGCCTAGCTTCATTGAAATTCCGGCACCCTATGGATTCCTCGTCGGGAATACGTGGGTTAAAGTAGCACTTCAAGTGACTTGGTTGCATCAGCAGATTGAGAAAGTGGCGGCCGAAATCAGGAATGTTTCTTTATTTAGAAGCTATAGAATTCCAAACTCAACAGGCTCAACTGACCTTATACTACATATAATGACATGAATGAATGGATGCATTAATGGATGGATGCATTAATGAATGTCATCCAAACGACCATGTGGGGCCCATTCCATCCCGGCAGATCACCTCCATTCTAGTAGAGAATGAAGTAATTTAGCCTAAAAGTTTGGGTGTTTGCTTTTAATGCACCCTTGGTCACCGGCCTAACCTTGGGGGAATGTAAAATCACTCCAATTTATCCTTAATATTGGCATACCCATTTTAGTATAATTAAAGTATATGGGTTTTCACTTGGGGTAATTCGGTGGGGCCCATCTCAAAGAGATGGTTGTCTAGCCTTGGCCCTACGAGGGGGTAGGAGTTAAAACTTGGTCTCTATAGTAGGTTGGTTGTTGATTCACCCCAATTTAAGCTAGATGTACTAATTGGGGTTTTGGACCCCAATTACGCTTTTTGCTACAAATATAAACATGTTATATATACAATAGAATCATAGTTTTCACCCTCTTCTTTCCCTAATTCATCTCACACCCCCCCCCCCACTTGGTACATGTTGTGAACATTCGCCCATATTGTATTTGGTACTATTGTGGACACCTCCAACTCCATAGACAATTTTGGCTATTGGATTGCATTCAAAATCAGCTCATCCAATAATGATTGTGAATGGTAAAGATTGTCAATTCAAGTTCTATAGTCAATAATTGAGATGCAGAAGTTTAAAGAGGTCAAATGAAGGTTGTCATTCTGTGTAAGTGATATTTGTAAGTCATCGGCTTGTGTTGATTGTTGATCAGTTATGGTGTATGTATTTTGAGCACAAAAATCCACTCTCAGCACAACACACGTATTTTGGGTGGACATTCTCAAGTACGAGCCTTGCCGTAGACCACTCAAATACAAGTGTTAGAGTGAAGAGTGACTTGGACATAAGGCCCACATATCTTAGTGAAAATTCCTTGTAATCTACCAACAAGGCTTGTATAGCTAGAGCTTTGTGTTATCACATGTAAACTTATCGATCGGGATTGAGCAATTGTATTGCATCAAATTCTATACTTCAAGAATTGTTAATTTCAAATATGGCATCAAAGATCCCAAATTACTTTCGTGCATCCACTTTGAACGATGATCTCTCGACTTACAAGAATGTCACATACATGGACACCTCTCATCCATCAATGTTAAAAATAGAACATCCCTTAATTATGTTTGTGGTTGACTCATTAGAAACATGTCCTGCTAGTAAACAAAATTGGAATCTACGAAGCTCATCATGGTGTCAACTTACCTCAACAAAATAACCTCCACCCCACATATTATTTCAAGGTTGCATTCACTGCATGAATGAGAGGTATGCTTGTATGCAATAATTCCACATCATTGATCTATAGGGGGGTGTGGCTTCATTGCTATAGACCATGATGGATAAGTTTACCTAGTCAACATACCACAAAACCCAAGCCTCTAGCACGTAGGATGATACATGTACTATGCATATATGAAGGTATGTGGATGTACCTTGATTTTGATTTTGTTTTTTCATGTTATCCAAGTTCTACCAATTAGATTTACACAATGGAACTTATGTTACGTAATATCGTCCAAGACTAAGAAGATTAGTCTAGTGGGATCCAATTGGGATGAATCAAACACAAACCTATTGGGGATGAGTTTTACCATGCCCCATACAAATCCCAAGTCGGTGATGCAATAGCCATGTATTACTAACCTAAGACCTAATCCTAGCTTTGAGAAATTTCAAGTCGATTCACTTTGACACCAAAGTTGTAGTTATCCTCAATCAAATGCAATGAGATTATATAGATAGATAGGTTGATAGATATTACAGTTCAAATTCTAGAGTCACCAAAAGAAGGATAAGTGTGTGCTCTAACTTGTCACTTGGGGCATTCTCTAGCTTTATGGTGAATGCATATTCCTTGGGGTCCCATTACATGGAACATGTTGGGAATCAAATTGGTGTCAAATCAACCTTGAAACATATAAAGTTTTCAAGGAAAAGAAATATACTTTTACAAATTGAGGTTGAATGATCATAGTTGTCAACACCTATCGCACTCATTACCTTGGGTTTAATGTTAATGTGGGTAGAAATTAGTGTGGTGCATTGTATTTTATGTGTGGGTTGAAAATCATGGTGGCTTATAGACTATCAATATCAATTTAATATAAAAAAATTGTATACCATTGATATCTTGATGATATTATATTTCTCAAACCACAATTATTCACATTTTTTTTTGAGCAACTTTGCTTCCATATTCCTAGTTTCTAAAATACAATATTGTGGGCTCAAAATGGTGTGGGCCAAGAACAATTATTGATTGACCATGACTATTGTGGTATGTCAAAATTATAGCGAGGCCATCTTAGTAGAAGTGAAAGATCTACCTATGCAATTTTATTCAAATTCATTGAACTACTTGCATGTAAGTTTAAGCTAACATGCTCTTGGAAAAACACCATAGATATTGACTCAGTTTGGTGGAGTCCAATTGGAATGAATTTGTCATAAGTTTTTATAAATCTCATTGAGAAATTTGGAATCTATTTTTTTCGGTACAATAATGCTACATGCTCATTGTTGGACCTACTCCAAGCTACACCAATCACACCTATTATTGTGGCCCACAATAATTTTGACATACCACAATCAATGTGGTTAATGCAATTTTTCTTGCCCATGCCAATCCTGAGCACATGATATCATATGTTCAAAACTAGAAATGTGGAATAAGAAGTAGTCACATTCATATAGAATTCTTTGGCATGTGAAACATTTTTGTTTGTAAGAAATCACTGCCTCACTTAATATAGAGGTTTCAAAGTTACATCTTCCCAAAATGTTTTATCGTTCTTCATCTCAAATCATGCCATCCATCCTACCACCTTGTTCCAAGAAAATGACACATATATGTTCAAAATTATTGTGTTCCACCTTAATTCTAACCCGCACATAAAATATAGTACACCACAATGTTTTCTACCCACCCTAACTTTCATCCCACAGTACGAGGTCTGGTCGGTGTACTCGTGTACCTCTCGATTCAAGCTACACCCAAATGTGCATGGACTTTTTTGCATGTTCCTCTACGACAAAAAAATTCACATTACTTCTTTGATTGATGATATGCACTAAATATTGCACGCAAGGAACCATGTTACATCCCAAACCAGAGATTTGAGATCGTCAGGGCTTCACAAAATCTTGTTGAATGTATTATGAATAAATACATAAAGATTAAAGTTCTTTGCACTAAGCACATAACAATGCTAAGCCTCATGTTCCTTCACCTTCTTATTATATATAAAAGAGATGTCAGTTTCCTTGGGAGACTTGGATGTGGGACAAAAGCCCATGCCATCGTTTTTCTAGATCCAAACAAAACACGTTTGTGCCTAGCCCTAGGGCAGTATTCCCATGCCCGAGGTGAGGGTGCACGAGGCATAGCAAGATTATGAAAACTTGGAATGATAGAGTTGGAGCAATGTTATGCAAACTTGAGCAAAGAGGGAACCATCGTATAGGAGCACACCTCTCATTCATCCAACATAAAAACCATGAATTAGTATGCAACCCAGAGGTTACTTTGTGAAGTTAAAGCAACACGAAAATAAGTGTAGTTGAAATCATTTGAAATAAATCGGCAACAAAACTATAAGGGGGTCAAAGCTTTTATGTTGGATGGATGCGAAGTTTGCTTGTATACAAGAATTCGTGTCCCCAGAGTATCATCGCTTAAGAGAGAAGTTATGGTACAAAGTTGTTGCCAATACAAGTATCACCGTAACAAAATACTAGGTCATTGTTCACTCAAAGACAAACCGGCCTGATGGCTACATAACAAGTTACTCACAATTAAACCATAGTATTTTGGTCCCCGGGGCCCCCCTTGACTATTTGAGGCCCTTGGATTATGAGACACGGGGGCCCCACGTAGGCTTTGATGCTGTCCAGACTCGCCACGTCACATTTCTAGGTGGCCAAGTGGAGCCTTGAGGTCCCCAAAATCCTGGGTGGATTCCGCCACTTGGCGCGCTTGGAGAGCATCATCAGCACTTGAGGTCAAATGGAAGGGAGAATGAATCATGCTTACTCAAAGGCCCCATTTTAATAGTAAACTTCCCCTTTATAATCTGGCCAAGCCTTTTGTCTCTATAACTAACATAAGTTACTGCCATATGGGACCGTATGGTGGAAGAGTGCTTCTTGCTTCCGCCGCTTCATATACTAATAAATCATTCCTCTTGAAGTCTTTGCCACGTGGCATCCTTCCATTGATTGAGATCTTTCAGTACCACGTGGAAATTATGCTTCCGCAATAAAATAAAATAAAATAAAAATGGGGGGGGGGGTGGGTAAAGCAACTTATGATACTACACTAAATATGATATTTAGTGTGATTTACTATTTGGAATTACGCAATGTTGTCATTGTCTACTATGTATGTCTTTTTTTTTTATCAACCATGGTCGAATCGGTTGTTTGAACACTATAGATCATTAACATCTTTACTTGGCGGAAAAATACATCAATAATAATAAGATATAAGAACATGTAACTCCGAACATTAACTCACACTAAATGACATATATAGTGTAGTGATTATTGTAAGGCATACATATATATATATATATATCAAGGATATTAATTTTTATATTTTTAGGATGTTAAGGGTGAGTTTCCATGTAGGCCGCTTGCTCACTAGGTTCTAGATAATAGTGGGTTGGAGGTGTTCACATGTAGTTAAGCACAAGCCGTCATCCAACCATATTCAGATAGTTTGTTGTTAAGATGTGGAGGGCCATGGACATGGGTTGCTGACTTCCATGGACCCAATAAAGAATCTTTAACCTACAAGTGCTTGTCACTAAAGGATTAAGATCGGTTGAGGACTTGAGAGAACCAATGATGGTCTAGAACTTCGTCGTTGGTAACCGGGAGAAAGAGGTTAGTAGGTGGGCTTAGATTTGAGAAGATGAGAGATGTTTATTAAGGAGAAACAAAGAAAATGAAAATTCTAGAGAGAGGGACATGACATTACTCAGTTTATGACGTGTGTTCCGGCCCCATGTTTGGTTTGGCTGCAAGCATCCCTCACTAACTTAGGGTCCAACCACACCACCTAGTTAAGAGAGTTAGCCAACTTACGAGTTAGTGAGGATTGGCTAACCATAATTATAACTAAGTACAATCACAGTTGCACCACATAGCTAGGAAAATTAGCTATCAATTTGAGTTAGTGAAATCCACTACTATAGAGAGCACTCTATTCCAACATAAAATAAAATATCCCCCCCCCTTGACAATTGCCACTTCTTGTGCTCACATTCGCCATGACCCATTCCTATCCCACGTGAAACTCCATTCTAGCACATGTAAATATCAGATAGGGAGCCATGTACAGTAACTTGCATGTGAGCTAACCGATTGCACGGCCGCACATCCCAGCCGGTTGCCACTAACCAAAGGTTCACTGAAAAGAGAAGTTGACCAGCCAAAGTTTTGCTCAACTTGTCCAAGTTTTGAGCACGACACTAGGTATGATACATTATAATTATGTGGCCCACACCATTAACATTTCATTGTGATTGAAATAATCAAAAGTATAACAAGTATAATTAAATGATATAATTTTTTTATCTAATTACAAACATTGAAAGTTGATATTTTAATATTTTAATCAATAGACTATTTTGTGATAAAAATCTATGATAATATAGGACGATTTGAATAGCATGGTCCACCTTGTAGCATGTGGAGAAGAGATGGGAAAAATGAAAGGCAAGCATTCATGATTAAAAAAAACCTTGAACGACTCATTTGTAAAAGTTAGTTAGCGTTAGGGGTACGGATGATTCAAGCAAGGTCCCAAAAATTAAGCTCAGTTCTATTTTGATAACTATTTTGTATACCTTTATTGTCAACTCGGTGGTGTGGCCTTGAGATAGGTTAGCTACCTCAAGTGATAGCTGAATCTCTTACCTAGCCAATGCGGACATAATATAACTAATTTGAGTGGTTACCAAAGCCTTTAACCGGGACGTGCAACTGGACCCTTAGAAGATTTGGGCGAACCAACCCATACACTTGTTCCTTGTTAAATGCCTAAACCCTTGCCTCCAAGAAACCAGTGTACGGGTTGGTTCGCCCCAGCCCCCTTAAGTAAAACCCCCAGCCAATAAATAAAAGTGTTACCTGAGATCTTTGACACCATCTAAGCTACTGTAGTAGTCGGAACCAATACTAACACCACGTGATCCTTGACCCCGGGTCTCTTTCTCTCTCTCTCTCTCTTGCTCGCTCGCATACAACAACAGCCATAGTAGTCAAGCCCACAATCCGCAATTGGTAGTGCTCGAAACAGGAGATGCGGGCCCCCAAAGTGCCTCAAAGTGATCATGCGTCATATATAGTGCAAGCAAGCTATATTTGCAACCCAAATCACATGATGAAGGGGCCCAAATTGCCCCCGAATGTGAGCAGTGGCGTAGACGTACTTGCGTACTACCTTACTATCCCCATGACCATGGGTTGAGGCCGAACTTTCCAAAAGTGGCAAAGCAACGCGACTAACAACCCGGTTTCTAATTCACTTTTAACCCAACTCATGGAACCAACTGAAGCCGGGCGCCCTGGCGAATATTCACAACAGGCCAAACGCATCATCTCGTGTCAGAGCCCCAAACCCTCCACCCCTCCCTAAATTGAAGGCCCATCAACTGAATTTAGCCGCTTCTCAACACACCATGTTTCTCCTTTTCAGTTATGAGTCACCGTCTTCTGCTTTGCGAATCCCCGCACAGGGGCATCATCGCTTATTACTCTACTCCCTCTACCTCACTGCCTTTATGTCCAGGGTCACCGTACATTGTACCAACAGTGGCGTCCATTAAATGCACTTAAATCAGGTAAAAAGGTTGGAGACGGAAGCGCATGTGAACGGTTTGGGTTCTCTAATAACACTACACTTGCTGAGGGGGCGATAGCACAACCGACCCCGCCCCTTCTATAAGTTGATTAGGAGCCGTCCCAATTATAAGCTCACTCGACTAATTCGAGGCCTTTGACCCCGGTTTTGCGGTTAAGTAAGTTAAGCAGCCACGGGAAGAAGGGGGGGAAAAAACACAACAACAGCAGCAGCATCATCACCACTCGGGCATCTAGAATAGTAATCAGCGGTTTCATCCTCTCCTCCCCTGGTTCGCCCTCGGCTTCGGTCGCGAATCGGGAGCATTAGTGCCCGGGAAGTTCTTGGGCATAGTCGGTCAAGATCCGAGTGGTTCTAAATCCAACCGGTTACATCAGGCCTCCTAAGATATGGCAAACGCCAATTTTATCGCTTTTAGTTTAAATTCGGAGTCCAAAACTCTTCGAAATCGGCAATATTTATAAGAAAAAAAAAGTGGTAAATTGTCTCGAATTTAATCAAATTCCATGACGTAAGTTGTGAAAGTGTCAGTTGTTTGTTCTATTGGGCCCCAACGCCATCATCGAACCCAGCCGGACCATGACTTCCCATCACAACACGGCGTTGCTTGGCCTGAAAGATGGCCTCCAACGTCAAGTTCATCGTTGACAGCTGAAAGTCATATTTTCCCCATTTCAGAATGCTGAAATTCGACTCAACGCTTGTTGTGCCGGCGAAAGCATTTGCCAATCCACCGCAAAACATCCGCAAATGCTCAAAGCGTCCCTTCAAATCATCCCATCCCGTATTGAAGAACGTTGTGTGATCCTGCTTGTCAATGAGGAGCTTGGAGCCGGGTTCCCTCTACGACGACTTGGCGCCCTCGACGACTAGGCGTCGTCGACGACGAGGTTGGATCTACGACTCTACGGACACCTAGTCATCGACGATAGTGTCATAACATAAAACACCTCCAATGACATGTCTGCGTAGCGTTCCCGGACAAAATATTCACTTCTTATTTCCGGCGTCCAGAAAACCTTACATTATCTAAACGTGGTGTCTAAAAATAGAACGCCACATTTTAGGAGACATGGGTTACATGTTGACATCTTCTCCCAGTTTAGGTTCGTTCATTCAAGGTATATTCTTCTATAGATTCCTCTAAAACGATCGGTATCCCTCCCAGTTTCATCCTCTCCTCCCCCAGTTTGCCCTCGCCTTCGGTCACGAATCGTGAGCATCAGTGCCCAGGAAGTTCTTGGGCATAGATAGGCGGTCAAGATCCGAGTGATTCTAAATCCAGCCGGTTACATGTTGACATCATCTTCCGGTTTAGCATCGTTCACTTGAGGTATATTCTTCTATAGATTTCTCTAAAACCATTGGTAACTCTACCAGTTCCATCCTCTCCTCCCCCCTCTCCCTGTTCGCCCTTGCCTTCGGTCACGAAATGTGAGCATCAGTGCCGGGGAAGTTCTTGGGCATAGATAGTCGGTCGAGATCCGAGTGATTCTAAATCCAGCCGGTTACATGTTGACATCATCTTCCGGTCTAGCATCGTTCACTTGAGGTATATTCGTGTATAGATTCCTCTGAAACGCTTGGAAATTCTCCTGAAAGTCAGTCTCCAACTTCCACCGGCTATATCTCAAACTCAACCGGATCATGTGGAAGTAACGGCCGGTTGTTTCCCGGGCACTGGTGAGCATTCAGCAGCCGCCTCCCTCTTCCCTCATCGGGTTCCCCCATCCGTTGGGGGCCGGCGGGAAGCCGGGAGATGGAATCGGTCGTCGTTGTTTCGGCTGCTGCTGACTTGGGCACTGCTTGCTTTTCTGTTGTGGACAATGATGCATGAGTCGTGCCATTTTGGGTGCCACGAATAAACGCAAGTGACGAGGGTGGGGTGAGAGAGAGAGAGAGACATGGAACACAAGGAACACAAGGAGCACAGGCCATGCAACGGAACCCAATGAACGGACCGGGGGGGGGGGGGACCGACCGGTGGTTACGGATGAACCGGTTGAAGATCCTCGAGACTTCAGGGAGTTTACCGACCGTTTTAGATGAATCTGCAGAGAATACCTCATATTACACCCTAAACTCCGTAATATCCACCTTCATAGTGTCACACACTCTCGAGTATCCCAAAACCCTAGGGAACATATGTTCATAGTTCACATCTCACTCCTTATTGTCACATTTCTCTCCCTTGTTGTCACAAAATTTGTCAACCCACCCAAGAAGTCAACCCACACCCTCGCATTGCGCCTTGTGTCAACATGTGGAGTGTCTTCTTCTTCTTACTCTTCTTCTTATGTCACTTGTTGAATGTTGGTGCATGTATCCGTCACATTGTCCAGGAAGGCCAAGTGGAGTGGACCACATTAGTGTAGGTGATAGGAGATCGAATTCAAATTGTCCTCACATCTCCTTTGTGTTATTCCATAATGTCACATGCTACACTAATTTTATAGTATCACACATCCATGTTAACACTACAAAACTCTGTAATATCACGTGCACTTTGGTTGCCACAGGTGTGATACTATGGAGTTTAGAGTGTAATAAAGAGAATACTGAAAGATCACAACATATAACGGGTTGGGCTTGCGGATTACTAGGGTTTTGACCAATCATGCCCAAAATTCTTCCCATACAGTTTTCAAACCAATTACCGTGGAGCACCTGGAGGACGGCATAAGGTAGATGGGTCTTAACGGTGTCGTGGAGAGAGGGGTCCGCTTTATGAAAGCACGGGGCTTCTGGCTGCAACTGGTTTCGCTCGCCGGACCGTCGAATCTTCAATTGTCCTCAAAACTTCCTCAATCTTTCAAATCTTTACAAACAAATCTATCAATAAGTCTTACTCTCTCAAAGGATTGTTGCCAACAAAGACTTGTCCGTCTTTTTGTGGACAGTCGAAGTCTCAGCTCTTTCTATGCAAGAGCTAGCAAACTTCCCTCCACTCAAACTAGCACAACTTTGTTTTCGCTCACTCTCCTTCAAGCATGTAAACACTCAAGATAAAACAATCACATGAAAACTCAATTGCATATTTTATTTCAAGTTTTCTTCTCCAAAAAAAACACACAACAACCGTCGAGCTTTCAACAACAAAAAAACTTGTCTCTCCCCACTCTCTTCTCCTCAACCACATATATGAGATAAGGCCTCACATCCTCCTCTTATCCTCATCACGTGATTTCTAATTATCCATTGGTCTAAAGATAAACTAAGGATAAAACTAGAAATAAGGCTAAAAGGGTAATAAGAGTAAACTAAGAGTAAAAAAAAAAGATAAGAATAAAAAAGATAAACTAAAAGTTACTAAGAATAACTATGAGTAACAAAAAGGTAATCTAATTCTACTCCCTTTTACTTTCCTCCTTCATCTCCAAATGAAGGAATCACCATGAAACACAAAATACATACACATGTAAATAATGTACGTATTTACACTACGACAACGGTTACCTTTTTTCTGACCACTTCTCCTAGGATATGTAACACATGATTAGTATGAGATGGTTAGCTAATCCAAATCAAAGATGTAGCCACTTCTATGATCATTTTTGAAGCTCACATTTCCGAAGTGAAGATTCTTGTGCTCAATATGTGGTGGTCGTATAGGTCCATGTCAATTATGTTGACTATTGAGCTTAGAATGGTTACCATATCACGAGCATGCCATCTAATCTCTTCTAAGTACATGTCTTCTTGGTGTTTATTTTTGGCGTCACAACAACCACATACCGTTTGATTAAGATAAGGGTTTGGATGAGGCGCAAACGTTTACTTTATTTTTTGTAGGGCTCTCCAAAGTTGGAAGTTCAACTACCACCATTGGACACCTTAATTTGTGCCAAGCTTAGGGTGGGTTTACACTAGGGTTCAAGGTCAAAGAGTATCCAAAACGAAGTGATCATGTCAGTCATGGACTAAATTGTGGACCCAAGGAGTTCACACCAGGGCTTGGGTCCAAGGGTGCCATAACATGAAAGTGTCAGTAACATGGCATCACTATGCTGCCAAATCTTGATAGCCTCCACTCATGAAAACAATCTCCTACTTTGAGAAATCAATCATTTGAGCTTTGGTCCTATGTTGAGTCCAAAAGTAAGGTCAAGTTAAAGGTGTTTTGGGCCGCAAGTTTTATTGACCGGACCCCAACGTAAACCCACCCTTTGTGACCTCTACTTCAAGAAACCATTATAAAGCTAGGTTGTAGTAGAAACTTGGCTCTTTAAAGTTTCTTGTGTTGTCACTAAAAAATGTATTATAATGTGCCACTCCTAGACAAAGAGCTTATGGTGTATCTTGTTTAGGATATAAAAGATAGGCGAGAGGGAGTAGTGCATATGGGTGTACCTCTCATTCATCCACATTTATAACATCTTAATCACAAACCTATAGTGGTCATGTTTTTTTAACATGAATAGATGAAAAATATGCTCATATGCAATAATGAACTCTTGCCAAAGAATCAAATCAATTGTTCTTAAACCATACCAGGGGTGGACTCTTCATTGGAAACCTAAATGATATGTGTGTGTCGATATGAAACTAAACCCATATATACAAGAAGTTTATAGAGAAAAAACAAATGTATACATACCCGCATCATGCTAAAAATTGACTCATGTATTTAGATTAAGCATTTCATTATAGTGTGGCAAATGTCTCCACTATGTGTACCAAAATATACATCATGAATTAAACATGCCTTTATTACACATAAAATTCACTTTCACTTTTAATTGGAAAAAGTAATTTTCATCCATAGCATGTAACTCAATGATTATATCAAGCAAACAAATACAAGAGCATAATAACTTAGCCACAATCCAGAGAGCATAACACAGGGAAGTCATGAGTACTCCAAGAGCCTCTAGTTTGTACAAACCTAGAACCCAAATGCAAACCTAATTAGAACATACATGGTCAACGAGAACTATGACCATATGACAATAATGGATGAAATATGAATTGGATGAAACTAACACATTCATTGACAACCTTTCCTCTAAACTTTAAGGTCCCCTTTCATACATCTACCTTTACTTCAAAACATTTAGTAGCCTTTTCATATGTATACACTAGAGAAAACACTACCCCCCCTTATGTTACTATGTATGTTAACACCTCAAAAAATACCTCCTCTCACAATCACGTTAGTTTGTACATGGTACGAAGAGTCCCCCCCTTCCCACCGCGCAAGTCACCATACTTCACCCACACGACTGCAACGAACTATTGAAACTACAAAGCATGTCGTCAACAATGCACTATACATATGATAATAAGTGATTCGTACTATTGACCCACGTAAATGGTCTTGCAAACCCCCGCAAAAGCCCTTTGAATTCTTTCAAACCAAGTTCATTCTCAACCACCGACAACAACTTTTATTCCCAAGGTTGTTTGAGGAGCCAATTGATGTGGACCGGCAAGTGTTAGGTGTTGATACATGCATAGTAATGTCACTATGGTGGCCATTTGTTGCACATCTATAGGTGTTGTGGGTGGCATAATGCATAAGTTACATGGGCATATGTTAGGCTAGAGTGCCGGTTTTCAGAATCATTGGCATTTGTCTTCACACTTGTGTCTCATCATACCCAGCTTATTCCCAAACATCCCACAACAAAAATGGAAACGGCGGTCGCATATGAAGTGCTTGTACTTACATTCATTAAAGAACAACTTTCCACTTGGCAACAACTGGTTAGTCCTCTTCATGTGAGCCCTATCCTCACTCTACCCCAATACGGAAATTGAGAATACTATACTTGTGTGTTGGAGAGGCCACACCTGCTTCTTTCCCGACCTAGATCCGGAGGCAAGCTTCCCCTCTCTTTGCATTGTGGCAAGAAGAGAGGCGGTGGCTTGCAATAGCAAATAATAGCTGTCTCGTAACCCCATTAAAGAGATCCTTAGGCAAGTTGATAGCGAGGAATTAGTATTCGATTGCATAGTTCCCATGCTCAACCACATAGCTTTCGCATGTTGGGGATCCAACAAATTGTTTTGTGTTCGGAAATCGTGATGACATGGCCGAGTTAATGGAAATATGGTTAATTGTTTTACATGCACATTATGTGGGCATTATGTGGCCACTCTTCTTCACCGAACACCTATAGTTGAGTGGTAGTATAAGGGAAGGCTTGTAGTTTAGAACTAACAACACTACGACATGGGTTATGATATGACGAGACTAAAGGGGGTGGCTTAAACTCCAGGCCTTTCGTACCTTGGCCACACCTTTGAGAGGGTCTATGTGATTGACAAAAATCTTCACTTTAAGTTTTCTTATAGCTTTTGCAACTTAACTCTAATTTTGAGACTTGAAATGACAAGTTCTCGCGATTCGTGATTACTAACTAGATGAGACGATTCCCGATCCGATCAAATGGCCATAACTCATGTATGTGAAATTGGAAAGTATGGCGTGTGGACCTTACGGAGTCACTCTTCTCCCACTCTACTCACTCAATGCCAATGTTTGAGTGGTATATGGCATGAGTGTAATTAGGAATTGAAACGAAAAAGACATGCGTCACGATGAGATGAAACTTTTGTTAAACAAAAACAACTCAATAACTAACATAATTGGCAATGCCTATATAGTAATATCCCACTTAAGTACGCACTTGGAACCGGAGCCGTTGGTGCGCACTTAGTTGGTAGGTGTGTACTTTACTTAGATCACTTCTAGACCCTCTGATTCGATGAATCGCAACGGGAAATGGACGAAACTTGAGGCAACCCACTTGACCGAAATCCAACCTATCGAGACATTGGTTGAATTTGAAATTGCTACCGACTTCAAAGGCTTTGAATCTCCACACAACACCGTCCTCGACATCGACATCCAATTGCTTTGCTCCGATGTTCAAATGGAAGCTAGACAGATGTATGATGAATTGTGACGATCGTTTGAAATGTTTCAACAAAACGTTAACAAACTAACATTGAATGTCTAGGGGAAAAAAATGCTTGCATTTGCGACAAATCACTCTGCATGACATGTTCAAACAATAAAGTATGAACCCTAATTTTTGTCAAAAGATTTGCGCACTTAATCAGGATGCATACTTAAGTGGGAGATTCCTGTACACGATCATCTAAACATCATCTGAAGAGAAAGTCTTCCCTTCAGCCTCTTCCCATTTTGTACCTCCTTCAATTCCAAAACTTTTAAAGATACTCTTCGCAACTCTTCGCAAGTGCTAGTTGATTGAGACAATTCCTGATCCAATCTAACGGTCAAAATCCAAGTATGTGGAATTGGCAGCACTCGGCAACGCGCGCACACACACACACATACTTTCAAGTTCTAACTTCATAGTTGCAAGGTTGACTTCACAACCTTTTCGGGTTAGCTGGAAACTAGGCAGTACTGATCCTCATTAATGCATGCTGGCTTTGAGCAGAGAGAACCTCAGCAGGACAGAAAGGCTTTTCCGCTGCCAAAAGCGAAGACGCTTCCTATCTTTAATTTGCCCCTTTGGGTCTTTCCTTCTGGAGAATCGAGTACAAAAGCGCGATTGCCTCCAAGATAGATTCCAAGCTTGCCTCCCTCCTCACCCAACAAAATTTCCCCCAACCTCCAATCTGTGTGACTCCACACACCCATCTCCTCCTCCTCCTCTATTACGTTTCTTCCCGCAATTACGACCGGCTCCTCGAACAACACAAGAATTTGGAGCTGCTACATGATCATGTGGACAGGGAAGCAGTAGCGACGCGAACTGAAATGCCATCCTATGTACCCGTCCAAGCAAATAGCACCAATGCAGGCTGCATTATCAAAGGGCGGTGGATGTAAATCGCAGCGATTGAGGCAACTTCGCTAATTTACTCGTTTGTCTGAAGAATAGAACCACCGCCATTCTTCTTCATTTTCGGAGATAAAGGTCATTGTGGGGCCTTATGTGGTCGCTCATCTTGATCAAATACCTCTATTGGAGTGAAAAGAAAACCGAAAAGAGGCATGTTATGGTGAGATTGGACTCATGTGCTAAAAATACAGGCCCCGTTTTAGGTTCAGAAGTTCACATCACTGGCAAGGTCTATGTGATCACTTAAACCGAAACACGATTTTTACATTTTCCTCTTATATAATATCAATATTTTAAAAAAATCTAAACTTCAATTTTGAGACTCGAAGTGGTACTTTTTGTTGTTTGCAATTGCTAGCCGTATGAGATGGTGCCTAATTTGAAACATACAAAATCCGTGGAGTAGGAAATGCCTATAATAGTCTCACATACCCTTATATTACATCGCCTATACAGGCAATTGTTACTGAATGAAATTGGACTATGCACTCAAAATATATACACCAAGATTCTAAGCTTAATAGTAAACACAAATTGGGAGGGTCTGTGTGAACCACTTACTGAGAACGAGAATCTTCACATTCACTTCTTAGGACTCTTGCATCTGAACTCCAATTTTCAAATTGTAATGACAAATGTCGTGACCACAAGTGCTAGCTGGATGAGACGATTCTCAATCCAATCCAAAAACCGAAATTTGTCTGTGGAGTTGGAAATGTCCACATACCTTACACCCTGCACAGATGCTTGCTTGCATGTTGCTGAAACATGGACAATCATTGACGATCATCGACGCGGATATTTACTTTATGAAAATTTTCTGGTTTCTGGCAGCTGATCTGCAGCACACCTGGTCATCATCAGCGAGTCAAAAGTTGAAAGAAAAAACAAAATCCAAAAAATATCTAGCGCGTATATTAAACTCGTCAAGTTACCCAAAAAATACCTCCATACTTTCCCAGTGAACTACTTGCAAGTAAGATAGATACGAGCTCTTTTAAGCTCATCATGATGGATTGATAACTACAGCAGATGTCACATGCCACATGAGGTCTAAATTTGACATATTTTCTAAATCAAGTTAATCAAGTTCGTTTGCGGCACTTGATTTGAGTTCCTCACAGCAACATATATATATAGAGAGAGAGAGAGAGAGAGAGAGAGAGAGAGAGAGAGAGAGAGAGAGAGAGAGAGAGAGATCATGACAGTAGCACCTGAATTTCTCTAAGTTAGCCAGCTTTTGGACTCCATGTGACAGAGCCCTACAAACTTTGCAGGTGAGGCATCTACACATAGATAAAAACAACAGATCCGTTTTCCCTTGCTTTTTCTTGATTGCTAACTTGTAATGTTGGTCCAAGTCGCGAGCCTTTTGGGGCATCAGCCCGTGACCCAATGCATACTCTACACTGACCACACTGATGGTGCCAGGGCACTTTTTCTAGTTTTCAGTTATGTATTGAGGTGGTAGTATTGCTTGCTGGGTCCGCTCTCTCTCCACCATCTGAGCATGTGCGATGCGGCCAAATTGGGTACTGCAGACAAATTCCCGAGGTGCAAGTGTGCCTTTTATGTATAATGATTTTGAGACCGCCAATTAGAAGCAAATCGGTTCCAAAAGCTTTGAGGTTTAAATTTAGAGCTAGATTACCTCCTGCTTATTAGGCACTTGCCTCACACTCACATTGATTGCTGGATTGCATTGGATGCCACAAAAGATGATACCTTCGTCTATAATTGCTTGCTTCAGCCCCGCCAATAGCCCACCCACACTTAGGGCCGGTTTACACTATGGACCACGAAGTTGGAACAGGCCTCTGTAAGGCAGTTGATTGGATGCTGAAGTTGTCCCGGGACAACTTCGGTTTAGGGGCGGTTTACACTATGGACCATGAAGTCGTCCCACGGCCGTCTAAGCGATGTGATTGGACGTTGAAGTCGTCCCGGGACGACTTGGGTTTACACCAAGGAAAAAATGGCAGAGTGACCACGGAGGTTGAGGTCCACAAATTTGTTTTTTTAAGCCTACTCTATCCACTGCCATGGTCCAACGGGTTTTCCGTTGGGACAAGCAAAAGAGGTGGTCTAGTAAAATAGCAAGGGCCCATGTCAGAAAAATGCCGTTTTAATAAAAATTTTGGATTTTTTTAATGATTTTTTTTCCAACTTAGTTAATGACTCCACTTTTTGGTGCATGGTCATTCTTCATGGTCCACATTCGGTTTACACCTAGTGAAGGGCCCACGAACCATGAAAACTAATATTTTAGTAACTCGGACCATGGAAGTCGTCCCATGTAGCCGTCCCACGCAAAATAGGCCTCTTACGTGGGACGACTTCATGGTCCATAGTGTAAACCGCCCCTTACACTAAGGAAAAAAAGTCAGAGGGACCATGAAGGTCGAGGTCCCTAAAATATAATGCACTGACATGGTTCAACGGGTTTTGCGGTGAGAGAGGCAAGAGAGGTGATATGGTGGTAAAAGGCAAGAGCCCATGGCAAATAGATGTTGTTTTAATAAATTTTAATGAATCTACCCTCTATGTGCCTTAATCATATCATAGTCCATGAAACATACCATTACTATCTTGCCCTACCCCTTAAACCGGCTCCCACATGTTTCACCAAACAACGTGGGACATCTAAAACTCAAGAATTTGAGAGCAGATTTGTTTTTTTCCTCTACCAACTAAGTTTTTTGGAATTCTGGGGCTTGTAATATACCGTTGGAAAGGTCTTGAAAATACCTTTCCAACGGTATATTATGTGCTGATTTTTTTAAAAAATTTACAGTTGAAAAATGAAAACAAAAAATCTATAGTCGTTTAGTGATTGTAGATCAGGGTGGTCAAAAGAACCGCAATGGGAAATCTTCCAACACTAATTATCGAAGAATTAAACTTTAGTGTTGGGCGAGGCAGGGTGGTAACAACATTAAATATAATCAAACACTAAATATCCTATTTAGTGTAGTGACAACACAAGGTACATTTCACATGCACAAATTAAATTGCTCAATTTTTTGTAAAAATTGTTGTGAGAAGATTTGCAAGCCACATCTTTGACACATTTAACAAGTGAAGACAAGTGAAGCCCAAGAGAAGACAAGAGAATGGTCAAACTTTAATTTTTTCAAAATTGTCATTTTTGGGCATGTATTAAAAAAATCAGCACCTTCACTTTTTGGTGCATGGTCATTTTTCTTGGTCCACATTTGGTTTACACCTAGTGAGGGGCCCAAGGCTCTCAAAACTAATATTTTATGAAGTCGGACCATGAACTCGGACCATTTACAAAGGCCATCTTCCATGGTCCAACTTCATGGTCCATAGTGTAAAATGGCCCTTATTGGTGCAGATCACATGTGAACGGTTCTTACCATGACCAGTTACATCCAATGGTTCTCACTAGCTAAACTAACATTGAAAGTGGTCCCTGCTGGTAGGCACTTGCTTAACTCACATTAGTTTTGAATTACAATGAAGGCCTTAGCAGATGATACCTTGGTCTACAATTGCGTCAACCATGCCAATAGCCCACCCACACTTACTAGTGCGGGTCACCAATGAACGGTTCCTACCATAAATGGTTACCTCTAGTGGCTCTCACTAGCCAAACTAACTATAAAAGTGGCCCATGTTGGTAGGAGCCGCTTGTTGGTCGCCCCACACCAATAAGTGTGGCCATGTTGCAAGTTTCAACAGTCAACTTCCCATACGACCTTCATTCACACAAAGCAAGATGACTGGAGTCAGCTATAATGTTGCCTAGTCAAATCTTCCTATTTTATCACCAAGCTTGTGTAACCTTGTGGGTCAAAATCACACGGAGGGAGGGATTACATCTATATACAGCAGACAACATGGTGATGATGGCAAGGCCATTGCTCCCGTTCCACACCGTTCCCCATCGTTCTAGAAAGGTGGGGGAGTGATGTGTCATATGTATGAGTGCAAGGGGCCATGATGTAATTTCATACAAATGTACCTCTCACCCATCCACCATAAACACTTGACCCCATGCACGATATAGCTATTGAAGGTGGCACATTCTTCTCAAATAACTTGGACAATACTAATTCAGGATCTTTGTAGCTAATTATGACAAACGCTAAACCTCCCCCTACGAACTGTCAAGGGGAGGTGGATAGGGGTTGGGGCCCACGATCCAGCACCTCCTGGCTACCCCCACAAAAAAAATTAAAAAATTAAAAAATTCCGACCGAAAATTGTTGCCCGCTCCGCCCGACTTTGAAAAATAAAATTGCTCTTGCATTCTTAAAGGCCGCTTGTCCATATAATCCATATTGAGTGCACTTCATCTTCAAGGTCCAAAATCCAATATATGCATACATACATATGCATATACATATACATATACATATATATATATGCTCATTTCCATTGACTAAATAAGTAATTGATTGGGATTTGATTTTTGAAGTGAAACTGTCAATAAAGCACGTAATTAACTTGGAAGTCAAAAATATTACAAAACCCTCACTAGCACCAAGGTTATAATTTTTGTGACTTACCATTGAAATGTAGACCATGAACTCGTACCGCGGAATAAGGCATCTTCCGTGGGACGAGTTCATGGTCTATGGTGTAAACCGCCCCTAAGTCAACCTAAATTTCATTTAAGTTTATCTTATGATATGTCCATTTTGTTGAGATTTTCCTCATTATCAACCTAAATTTGTTTAAGATTTTATTACTAAACTCTGAATTAGAAATAAACTGTACCCATAAAATTTATCTTTTGAAGTACTTTTTAAGATTTATCCGCATGATGTTGTCACAAATTTCACATACTTTCACAAAATTTCAATTTTACTTACATACACCGTAAATTTTCAATAAGATCCCGCTCTAAATTTGTTATCAAAGTTGTCACCTAGGGACCCCTAGGGATAAGTCGCATGCACCATTGCTTCTCTTGACTTTAGAAACCGAACTTGGAGATGAAGATATGCAACACTAAGGGAAAGTGCATATGTCCCCGCCCTAATGATTTGGCTGGGAATTCAAACGTCTACGTAAGCTCATATGACAACAAAATATGGATGACTTCATCGGGTGGGTGGAAATGGAAATGAGTTTGTGCCTTTGAATTCTCTTCATTAAATTATGTTAATTTAATGATCTTGAATCCTAATCCACCTCACAATTTACAAGGCTCATATCTGCATTTATATTTATGTGCATAGAGTATATTCAACCATTTCAATCAAAATATTAATAATTGTACAACTTGTAATAATAAAATAAGTCAATTGTCATATCAAATACAATATTTTTTCATCCATCATATAGGTGAATGCCCCAGGAGGGGGTGGACTCTATATTAGAAACCTAAATGCCGTGCGTGGATCACCATGAAATTAAACTCCCTGTACATACAAGAAATTTACAGAGAAAAACAACATGCTAGATAATGGACTCATGTATTTATACTAAGATTTTTAATTCAATGTGATAAATGCCTTCCTTATATATACATAATATTCAATCATGAAATTAAATAGGCCTTTATTGTAAACACATAATATTCACTTTCACTTTCCAATCAGGAAGTCATTGAACGTTCTTTCATTCATAACATGTTACTCAACGATTGTATCAAACAAACATTGAAACCCTAAGACAAACCACAAATGAGTAATTTCATGATTCTCGGAAGGTTGTGTATTGTTTGCCAATGGACGTTGCAAATGGACATTGCCTATAAGGGACATGTGCGAGGTAGATTAGGGTAAGGACACTACAAGAGAAACAAGGGTTTTTAGTACAGTGTTTTAGCATGCATGTGCTAATTGGACCAACACTTCATGAAAAAAAGGAAATCGATATGTTTCTAGTATAAGTGTTGGAAAATAGTCATTGTTGACAAATTGACACCCCGATATTGTTTATAGGACGACTCACATCGTCCTATAAACAATCAGACAATTTGCCCAATAAATTGTGTGAATTATGGTTGGTCATTTTTAGGGCGTATGTGGAAAATCATGTACACAGTAAATAGTAGACAATCTCCAGTATATAATAAACAAAAGTCCGTTAATAGTAAAATAATATACTATAAATAGTAAATAAGAATAGCACACCATTAATATACCTAATATAACTAATATAATATAATAATAAATATCAGACAATAAATAGTAAATAATATACTATATACAGTAGATAAGAATAACATACTGAAAATAATAAATAATATATTATATAAAGTAGATAATAATAAAATATTATAAATAATAACCAAAAGACCATTAATAGTACTAATATACTATGAATATTAAAAATTAAATACCATACTATAAATAGTAAACAATATACTATATACAATAGATAATAATAAAATACTGATAATAATAAATAATAAACACCAGACCATTGTTAGTAATAATATACTATAAATAGTAAATAGTAACCATCATCCCATAAATAGTAAATAGTATACTATATACAATAGATAATAATATCATACTGAAAATAATAAATAATAAATAATAAACATCAGACCATTAATAGTAATAATATACTATAAATATTAAATATTAAATATCACACCATATATAGTAAATAATATACTATATACAATATATAATAATAACATACTGAAAATATAAAATATTAAATATTAAATACTATAAATAATAAACCATAAACTATAAACAGTGAATATTAGGTAGTACATAGTAAATATGATCATATAAATAGTAAATACGAGGCAGTAAATAGCAAATACGAGACACTTAATAATAAATAATAGGCATTATACAACAAATACTGTATAATCAATTATAAATAGTAAATAATATATGCCGTATATAGTGGATATTATATTGTATACAGTCAATAAAAAGTAAAGAATAACTTGGGGCCTCTCTATACAAATGTTTTAAATATAAATACTTCTAACATATCATGCGCGGAGTGGTGGCTTACAGTGTCCGGGAAGTTTTATACAAAAATTGGTACATTGCCGATCTTTTATAAAGACATTCGGATTTTTATTTTTTTGCTCGGAAGCTACCTAAATCCAAAAAAAAATCTCGGTTAAAAACCGATATTTAACTTTACCATTCGGTAATTTTCCGACTTTCTGAATTTCATTTCGGTATGTTTCCGAAGATATGTATTGTATGTCGGATTTTTTTTTTTAAATATTGTAAATTTTTTTGGTGTTATGCTTGTAAAGGGGTGAATTTGTGTTGATAGAAAATCCAAGTATCCTTGGAAGGATTTGAACCTTGCCAAGCCCCCACCAACTTGGGGCCAAGGATTTAGCCTTTAAAAAAAATATAAATCCAAAAAGGGTTCATACATTATTTAGAGGCTAGTTAGTACAACAATACATGCAACTTTTAAACATCCGTATCCTCATAATTAGAAAACACAGTTGAACTTTCTGAACAAGATGCATCACTTGCAGAAGACACATAACGTGAAGGATTAGCATATAAAAACCGGTATTTGGTTCCAGTTTTCCACAAATGAATTGCCTCTTCAATAATATTATCAAAGTTTTCATATGGTCCCTCTAAAGCAATTCTAAGCATAGCTTCCAAATTTTTACTTCCAAGTTTGTTTCTCACTTGTGTTTTTATTAAATTTTGGACACTAAATGCCCTTTCACAAGTGGATGTTGATACACATTGTACTCTAGCCAAATCAACAAGGACAAGCAAATTAGGATATCGGGTTTATAAATAATGATTTCATGTGATCATGCCCCATAAATCTCTACAAGTTTTATTTCCCCATTTAGTGGTGGTTTGCAGTTTGAAAGCTAGAAATTCACGCTTACAAGCCATCACATCAAAGAATGAGGAAATTTTGAACCTTCTTGATAGCGATCATGCCCATAGTGTGCTAGTAATTTTTCTAATTCAATCACCCCCAAATTTGGAGGCCTATCTGCCTTGAAGGCATATTAATAGGATTTAAAATTTTAAAACATGAAATAAGATCATTGTCTATAAATCTAGCATCTAAGCCTACGCAAACAATCTCTGCAAATGCACGTTGGATTTAAGTGCTTCCTCAAGGTCATCTTCTAGTCTAGACCGGTCCATTTCAAAACCGTGATACATTTTTCCAGAGCAGGTGGATCGCCGCACCGAACTGGACCTCCAAAACAAATGTCTCCAAGTAGATCGCAAGTGGATGCGGAAACAAACATAAGCGAAAGAGCAGTAGTGAAAGAACACAGAGAGAAATTCCAGTAGAGGAGTGAGAGGAGTGAGATACTTTGCACAAGGGACTCAAACTCCTTATACTCATGAGAGAGGGTCCTTGGGTGCTTAGAGCCTCAAAACCCTAATCGGCCCAGTGAACGGAACCAACCCTAAATTAATTAACCTCCATGGTTCTTGACCTTATGAGTCATGACTCTAGTATTACCCTAGTAGAAATTTCCGCCCTATCCCTAGTCCTTTCGGCTACTTGCCTAAAATTTAAAAATTGGCTCGGTAAATATCCTAAAATATGATGCCTCAACCGGCTATATTGCCGATCTTTTCTCATTTGAACCGGTCAATTTCCGACCTTAACAATTTTAAGTCGGTACCTCGTCCGAATCATTGTGAACTCATTCGGAAATCTCCAAAAAATTTCGGCTAGCTCGTAACTAAAGTTCGGTACTCCCCGTTCATTGGTGGCTTAGTGGCTAAGGCCTCTATGTGGGAGCCAAGAGATGCAAGGATCAAATCCCTTGGGCCCCGCCCCTGGCTTAGCCTACTAGGTAAGTGGCTAGGCACTTAGAACTATAGGTGCTTATAGATGGCAAGGCTCGGGAGGTAAGGATTGGACTTACTAATGGTGGATATTTCTTTTAAATGGCACTCATTTGTTAAAAAATAGGACCACTCATTATTCAACATATCAACCAATGATAGCCCTACACATGCATGCACGCTTTAACGTTAAGTAATAATTTAGTGTGGAGCCCGTAAAACTTTTAGTATATTTAGACATCATAAGCAATGGTCCTAAACATATTGGCTATGTCCAAATAGACGATTCATGGGGTGTAGGGCATGGTCCCCCAAGACATGTCGTAGACAACACACTTTCTAGTAATATATGCTATTAGGTCACGTCTTTGTTTACTTCAATAAATGTCTTGTTACATGTCTAGATTGTACACAATCTCTAGTAGTGGGATCGGGTAGTTGAGGTATATTTGTCTTGGCTTTTTGGCAAAATTAGCTGAGTTTGTACGTTGGGTGGGGCTAGGAATAAGCCATATATTATTCGTATGTTTATTCTCATAGTAAAGCACTGCACTGGCAAACGCAAGCTGAAAATTTCCAATGAAGCAATGTACTTATATTATTAGAATGAATCGGTTGGTAACAATTAAATGATGTTATGCAAGTGTAGCATCCATTCTCCTTGATTTAATATTTGATATGAGGCTCATATAGGAACCAACAACAAGTGGCATTACGATTTTATTGATTATTTGATGATAGAGTGAAAAATGATAATTACATTAACTTCTATGACATATATTGCAAACTTAGATGCATGTGAATCACATATGGGCGATGAAAGAGGCTTCAATGATTTTATTAATGAATGCTAGGGTTTTGAATTTAACATATTATAAGGCACGATTGTTATATAACAATATAGTTGTATACTTATGTTATTCACTATATAAGAATGTAACATTTTTTATGTATACGTATTGTCACTTGTATTTGTTATCATTGAAAATTCAGATGGGTGGCTTGATTTTAAAGAGAAAATAAGTGTAACGTGTATTTACTTATTTACTTATTTATTTATTATTTACAACCTCTAGTTCAACTAAACTCCTATGCTAGAAGACTAGAGGCTCCACCCTAGGTGCTCTAGTAGTTCTACAAGGTAAAAGGAGTTACTACTAGTTGAGACTATGGTGTTACACTAGGTTATCACCTCGTAAGTGACAATCATGAGTTAAGTATACTTAGAGTTATCCTAAAGGCATGGAGGGAGAGCTAGTGGTATATCTTGCACTACTAGTTGAAGGGAGCCTCAACTCATAGTAGTAGCAAGTATATAAGCTCTAAGGTTAGGTGGAACATGCCTCTTGAATCTCATTATTTCTGAGATACGTTACAAGAAGAAAGAGAAAGACAATAACTTGTATGTAGGGGGCATTTAGAGTATATTGTGAATGCACGTGGTTTTTAGTTTTCAATGAAAGTACGCTAATGCCTCATATTATACCCCTCTTTACACTCACATTGGTTCATACATGCTATGAAGAATCCACCATACATGCATGCAAAATGTCTTATTTTCTATTGCGCATATGTCTAGATTACATATTACAACAAATCGCCAATACTAATGGCTAGTGTAAGATTAAAACATACTAGTGTTTTTTATTTGTATAATGAACACCATTTGATTTAGAAGATATTGATCAAATGTAAGGGTATCAAAAGGATTATGGAGATAGACTTAGAATTAATATACAATAAGTTTAAAACTATAACTTTCATGCCAAAAGGTAGATGTTATACAAAGTTAGGAATTTGGGTTAGTTATTGAAATTTACAAGCTAGGAGATAGGTATTTGGATTTGAAACTTAGAAGTTCAAGCAATCAATAATTAAGTAAATTGGGCCTAAGTCCAAGTCTAGAATTATAACATGATAAATTCTATCATAAGATCCTACAATAAGATCGTATGTTAAGATCCTCTAATAGAATATGCACAATTGATTATGAAAATATCATAGTAGTTGTTTTGATTATGTTTTGATTATTCGAGATTTAATCATATAGATTTAACATCAAACAATATTTATTTTATTTTTCCTATCATACTTTTGTAGCATAACATTCAAGTAACCATTAAGGATTCACGTATCTCCCATTGCATTTAGGTATATCAGAAGTGTATCAACACATCTGCCCATAAATTGAAGCAACTTAAAAGTATAGATTTTGAAAACATGTACATGTTTACATATATACAAGGTAAACCTAAGTACGTCACTTTTTATTGCAAGCAAAATAATTGATCATATCATTTTATGTTCGTTGTTTATAGGCTACATAGAACAACATCCTCCTATGTAACCTTATTCTCTGCACTAGATGTAAGAGACAACAAATATAGTTGTTTCTTCACGTGAATAGTTTGACCAATCAATGAGATTGGTACTAGATTCAAATGATTAGGTGTAATATATGTTTAGGTGTAATATATGTTAGGAGAATTATGTTTTATTTCATGCTTGAAATGGTTGGGTTTGTTTAGGTTTTGGTTTATGTATAGTCTTATCATAGTTAAATCTTTGTCATACATTTGTTTACTTCAAGGCAAGTTAATAAAAAATATTATGATGTTATTAACAAATCCCATAATATATCATAACACTCACATTTTAAAATTAAAAAATTATACCAAAACATGTATTATAATTCTCTCATATCTTTATAGTGATCCAAAACATATCTAACAATATATTTATTTCAAATCAAAATGTTTTTATGCTATAAATTTATTTATAATAATTAATACAAAATGTCTTCTATGACCATATTATATATTCATGTTCATGAATATATTAGAAATGTATAAGTAGCAAATCATGGATCATTGTGCACATATATCATGAGCATTTTAGCCAGTTTCTTTTGTTTAACATATTAAAACCGTATGAAGTTATCGATCTCCTCATGTTTTGCAAACATCTTTCTTAAATATAAGGCCACATGTTAGGCAAGTATAACCGTTTTATTTACTCTTCACAATTATGTGTTCAATATTTATTTCATTTAACTATTCAACCTTCCATATTATAAGTAAAATATCTACTATCATTTCAAGTGTCATGTCAATCAATCAAATTAATGCAAAAACTCACATGTATGGATTCACATAACCAATTACAATTGTTAGGATGGGATGAACTTAGACCAAATCAAGAAGGAAGCAACACCATAAATCTTACTAGTGGCAACATCACAATTATCTCTTCTCCTCCTCCAAAGAGCAACCCTAGTTTGGCAATTTACTCTAGTTGTCGGAGTTTGGCTACACTATTCCACTCACCTTGACAAGGAGTGCCAAACTACATGTGCATTCTATTGTTGCACCAACTTGCTTATAAGCGATGAGATCATGCAATCTCTTGTATATGTGGTATATTATCAATGTTAGAAATGTGTGTGCATGCGCGTTTTACAAGAGATTGTTTTCCAAATGTTAAAAAAAGCCTAGGATGGGAAAGATTACTATAGGAGTTTGAGATAAACCTCCAACTCACTATCCCACACTATGCCTCACTATTCGTCTCCATATTTTATAGTGCAAGCATCCAACTCTAGTTGTGAAATGCCTTGTTGTTGCACCAAACATAGCATTATTCAACCATGTGGATCGGTTCCACTGACTATGGAATAAATAAATAATATTATGTGCCCCCCCCCCGGGAACAAAGTAGTAATATTAAGTTAGTGTTCGTATATTTAGACAAACACTTGGAAATATGGATGGAGTTATTTTTCCAACACTATTTGTAGGAGGCATTGTTCATCCACACACTATTCATAATAATCACACTATTCATAGCACCACTATTCACTATTCATATCGGTGTCAGTTTCTTCATCTTATCTAAATTTACTCCCATGAAAGTAAGACAATGAATGGCCCTATCATATGCTACATATAGAAACCAAAACTCGACCATAAGGTTGAATAATGCTATGAAGTGCCCATTGCCATAGCCAAAACTTTTGACAAAAACGAATATCCCCTACTTTTACTTAAAGATACAATACTTCACAAGTGAATTTGTTGTCTTAGTCGTTGCTTTTGCTACACGCAATGCAAATCAAATTCTAGCTTGAATCTTCGATTTGACACAATCCTTGTCCAATCCCAACGACCTTATTGCGCTTAGGGATCTATGTCACAATACAAACAACATATTCTAAGGCACATAGCTCAAGTGCAAACTTTTGGTTGTGGTAAGGTAGATGAGGTTGATTTGGTTGGCTTCCTTAATCAAAGACCTAGTTGTTGCTCTTAATCGGCGGTACAATCGTTTTAATTCAGCGGGTGTGTAATACATGGTGATTTAGGAGTTGCATTGATGATATTTGGGTTAATTGCCTTGGCAAAAGTCAATACACCCACCATCCTCCATAATTAGGAGTGTTGTCCACCAAGTTGTGATATGCTTGAATTTTGTGCCCGAGGTGGGCCAATTAGGAGGCGACATGTGGCTATAAGGTGCCAATCAACTTGTATTATGGGTACTCTATAATGAAAAGACTATTCAACATCATTTTATTTTACATGTGGCCACTTAAGAGACATGGCACAATCGATATTGGCATTCAACTTGGTTTTCAATGGCAAATGACCCATGCAAAATCTACTAACGATGTTCTCTACTTACACAACATTGAACAATAAAAGAATCCCCCCCACCCTAGATGAGAATCTTTGATTCCAGAACCTATATCAACACCTTCCTCAACTTTGATTTCAACGATTTGACATTCTTTGGTCTTGATTCGCATTCGCTAACATGCTCAAGCTTCTAATGCTCAAATCCATTGGTTGGATGATTCCATATAGTTGGAGGCGTTCATATTAGCCTCATCTACCTTAGTGCAAAGGAGGTTTACCTCAAAGAAGGTTGCTTAGATGTCAACCATTTGGCATGCCTTCCATTCTCAAACACTATATTGAGTTGACTAAATCCACTTGGAAAGAAGATTTCTACTCACTACAACAACTATTGTAGAGGATTCTCTAAATCGTGAGCATGCATACAAAGACTTTTGAACAAACTATATGAGTTTTGCACTTCTTCTAGCCTTGAAGTCAATTTATCTAAGCCAAAAAATATGATATTTGGCCGCAACAAAAGGAAATTAAACAATGATGCATTTTACCTAAAGAAAGATAAAATCGAGATCACCCATGAATACAAATATTATGGGATTTATTTTTTATTTACATGGTTACTTGAGTCATCCAGTAAAAGGCAAAGAATTGTAGCCTTGATGGGCATTCTAAGGAAAGAAACATTAGTTGGAGTCACATGTTGGGAACTTAAATCCATCTATTCAAGGGTTTGGTGCATCCTAATTTCAAGTGTGGCGCCGGAATTTGTGGAGGCAACTTGCAAAACTCTCATAGAAAGGTTTTCGAAAAGAGCATGAAGATGCATATGATGTCGCACGTCAAAGTGTGTTCTTCAATTAAGGTAGGTGGTGCTAAAACCAACACCCAACCCAAAAGCAACACCTATAAACACCTCCCAATCACCAACACTCTACTACCTTGAATTGTTCCCCATGGAAAAGGAGTGTATGGGCCCATGAACTTACAAATTTAGGTGTCATTAGTGGCACCATCACATATTGCCCTCCACTACCTCCATATAGGGTAGGTAACATGCTCCACTCTATCTTGGGTTGGTTGAAGGTGGGGTTAGGGTGGCTTTCCAATGCCTATTCTAGCCATTCTATTCAAGGGGGGGGGGGGGGGGGGGGATGGTTCAAGCCCACAAAGCCAAGGGGGGGTCGGTTATGAGTATAAAGGGGTCGGTACTTGGGATGCTAGGGAGGCAATTCTACAACCAAACTAGGTGGGATCATGGAGGTGGCCATGTTGGGCTTTGATGAAGCTCAAGTCTAGTACCCACATATGTTGTGTCGGTTCTAGGCAATGAAGGTGGGTCATACACAGGGCCTAGCTAGGGATCAATTTAAGGAAGCCAGTGGTTATGACTTTGAATATTCATCGAATGTTCAATTGAGGCTAAAACAAATTTCTCCTTCTTTATACCAAAGGCTAGAATGAATATATGTGTTTTATATCAACCACACATCCATATGTAGAATACATATATTATAGTAAAAATCTTGACTTTGATAATGAATAAGATATTTATGTGAGCTTCGAAATCATCGCGAAGGTAATGGCTAGAACCTCGATGTGGAACTTATTTGTCTCGTGTTAATCAATGTTCAATATACCATAACAAATCCCCCACCCCACCCCCCAACATATATATATATAGGCCTAAAATTTGAACGGGGAAAAAATGTTTGTTATAGGCCCGCTTACCATAAGGTCGGTACGTTCACATAAGAGTCCAAGTCCATAGACCTTGGATTCCAAAACACCCCTTCACACACATGACATGTGGATTCAAGATCAAATACCCATCCTAGGAGGAGTATTGTCTTGAGTGGAGGTTGGGATTTGATAGTAAAACATTCCCAAACTAGTGCCACTTCGTTTTTCCATACACATAAACTCTATGGGGATCCAATTTTTTGCTATTGACCTATGAGATCGCTTTATATTGAGGTTTGTTTGGTCTTGGACCATAGTGTAATTCCACACTTAGTCAACTTCAAAGTTAATTGACTAACTTTAATTGTTAAGTCTCAAGTTTTAGCTTGAAGTAAGTTGGTGTTTTAGATGTCTATGAAATGATCGCTCAAATGTGGACATACGAGTAATATGATAACAACAACACATGTGCCAACAATGATAATGCTAACGGGCTATTTTTAGTAGTACTAGGCCTTTAACGTTGTGGATGGGTAAACCTTGATGTGTCCAAAACCTAAAGGCAGTTGTGCCTAATTGAGTTTCTTATCTTACATGTGCACCTATATTTGGATATGGTTGGATGTGCTTTAAAGATGGACATCAAAGAGATAGTTGTTGAAAAGAAATTGAATTACATGTTCAAAGTTTGTTAACCATTCTAGACATAATAATCATCATAGTTGGGGCGGGAGGAAGACTTATACAACCATTAAATTAACAAAAATAAATTTCACTTTGACAAATGAATAGGATATTCACGCGAGCTCCCAATAATATGTAGAAACCTTGGTGAGGGCATGCTTTGGATTTTCTTGTTTCATATCCTATGAGAAGTGCATGCATAGGAGAAAGTTGTTCATTAAAGGTTCGTTCACCTTATTCAAGGGCAATTTACATGGGGATCCACAGTCCAAGAACATAGGAACCAATATGAAGTAATTTGACACAAATTGAGCCCTTGAATTGGACCCTCCTTTGGACCCTACTTTCCAAGATGGTTGTCTAAAACATAAGCATGTACTTACTTATCGGGTCATTCTATTAATATAGACTTCCTCCTAAACATTATAGGAAAGAAAAAACACGCAAAGAGACATGTCACCAACACCTATGACTTTGATTGGTTGAAGTAAACACACACGATTCTTTGTAGTCCATGCTCGAAGCCTCTCTCCCTGATTGATATTCCAACACAAACTTGGCCTAACCATGCAAGTTGCAATGAAGCAAGAGTTATGTAAGAGTTGCAACTTGCATTTTTTGAGCCATCTCCACAACATAATTTTTTTACTTCACTCGCCAAACAAAAAGAACAAGTATAGTATAATAAAAACCACGACACTTACAAGCCACAAAAGACAAACATCAAATAAGTATCGTGTGCTTCCAACAAAGCTTAAAAAAGTATGACATCAAAACCACAAAACCAATGCATCGCATGTTACAACAATTATGACATTATGCAATAAGGCATAATGAGCAACCCCCCCCCCCGACTATGGGCCTGACGGCAATGCTGCCTTCCAAAAACACTTCTAAGTTCTCACCACCACCTACTACTTGTCCCCAACCCCATTGAAATTTCATAAAAGCATCCTCCCCCCCCCCCTTGCCTCCCCCCCCCCCCCTTGCTTGCAACCAATACCAAGCTTCATTTGCTGAGAATGTCCACTATGATTATTTTGGCTAATGGTGGTACAACACTCTACATATTTTCTTGGTTTGAACCATTAGTATTTCCCTTCAAAATGATGCCATTATAGGCATTGGTATGTAAGGGACACCTCACTTTGTCTTTTCTTGGTGTGGGACCCTCGTATAAGGGCCAATTCACACACAAACCAAGAGTTGTGACCATGAAATTATGAAAGCACAAAAGAAGTGCCCCAAGGTCGTCCCAAGACACTTCCAACATCATGTAGTGTGGTCACGGGCCCTCAAGTGTACCGTGAAGTCTTATGTGACTGGACCCTCAAACAAATGCTATTTCAATGCACTCTATTCATGTAGGATCTCATACATGATAAAATATCTTAAATCAACAATTGTGAGATTTCAATGTGCCATGGTCTCCCGGTTTTTCTATGTCCAAGAAGTGGTTTATGAAAATAGTCCAAGTGCCCATGAAACACGATCCATTTTGACGCCATATAGAAATCCATGTAAACTTTTACATCCAACTTGCATTCACTTACTCCAGTGGTCCCTCAAGCGTGGTGTGAAGCAAACATGGACTAGCTCCGGCTTTCCCACCAATGAGAGTGTTTGAAGTGCAATGATCACGGGCCCTCAGTCTTGTGTGTGAAGTGGCCCTAAAGGCCTTTGGTCCAATTTATACCTCTCCGCCAATAGGATTGTTCCATTTTGTTGGACCCGCCCCGTGGACCCTAAATAGACGTGACACGTGGCGGAGAAACGGGCCGGGTCCCCGGGCCTGGCCCTGCCCCGGCCCGGCCTGCTGCCTTTCTCCTCTCTGGCCCTGGTGCGTCTATCGTTACTGTTGATGTTTCCGCTGCTCCTTGTATTCTCCGTTTCCGCTGCATCTCGTATTCTCCGTTTGCAACTTCACGCAGAGATCTTCGCGGTCGACCTGCGCAACACGGAACATGGTAAGTTTCGTATTCTCAATCTTCCAATGTTCTATCCTCTATAATTTCCCAAACTGATGCGTCATTGTTCCGCTCCATCGTTGCGCCCGAAGCAGCTCTGTCGTGTTGGTGTAAGCCACGCGATCATTTTAGGGTTTGTAACATGTTAAGGCGATCGTCTCTATGGGGTTATGTCATGAGGGTAAGGGGTTTTTCTCTTCCTTTCGTGACAGATTCGTAGCGGCTGTTATCTCTCCTCTAAATCACCGTGTAATACAATGGGATTATTTGTTTCCATGGCTTTAAGTGCGAATGTCTGCCTCCTACCCCCCTCATGCTTGGGAAATTTATGGTATCTATTGCACAATATACAAAGGAAGAGAATAAAAGGCTCTTACTTGATTGAAACAAATGAAGTTCGTTTTTGTTTTTAATTTTTTTTTATCAATTGGTGAATTCCTATGTGACTCTAATCTTTTTGGCCAAGAGTTTAGGTTTAAGGAAGAACGTTGTCGGATGGCGTATTTCGCGTTGGTTATTTGTTGTAACAGGTGTTTGGAGGGTTGGCTGTAGAATTTAGTGGAAAGACTACACTCCTTTTTTGTTTGTTTGCATAGCATGTGTCAGTAGGGTTTCAGTTTTAATTCCTGGGTTTTGGTGAGAAATGCTACTCGTTCTCATTGCTGATAATTTCGAGCATATTGACTTCAACGTTCAAGTGAGGAGTTTTAGGGATACGCATGTTACGCCAAATTATTTGCTCTGATTGAGGTCTACCGTGTTATTCGTGTTGTGAATTCCTTTCTCGATGAATGACTTTGCGTTGAGAATGAATTGATCTTGTTTGAGTTGGATCCTTGTATTAGGTTTCACAGGTATGTTGGAGTTCATCAGAGTGCTTTTAAGAATAGGCGCTTGTTGTGGTTGAGCAGCTAAGAGGGTTCTGATTACTGGATTGGTTGAATCTGAACGTGGCTTGCATTCGTCTAAGTGTATTGTGGTGACTTGGGAGTGCTGGGATTATTGCTTCATCAGGGTTGGTTTTAACCATCTCATTTCATGGTTGGATAAAATTTGCAGCAACAGGAGCAGCAGGTATTCAAGAACTGAGTAAACCCTAAGGTTTGGCTATGGCGCCTCCCCAGGTGGCAGCCACTCAGGTGGCACAACCTGGCCAACAACCGCCAGCACAGCAAGGCTGGGCTGGATCCATATCTGGTATCATCCGCATGGGTATCTTTTGGTACTTTGCGATGCAGATGTTTGGATCCAAGAAAGTGACTAATCCTGATCTCCTTACCAACAATCTCTTCAGCAAGGGCGAGAACTTAGTATGTCTTGAGATCCTTGTCTTTATTTAAATCCATGTTGTGGGTCAGTGGTAAGGTTATTTCCCAATTTTTGTGTTGGTGCAAAATGAACATCTACAATTTTACAAAGCAATTTATTTCTTTAAAAAGAATTTCAATATGTAAAATCATGAGTGTGCATGGATATAATGCATTTGTCATTCTTGGGTATGAAGATTATCAGGGAAAAAGTTCAAAACCAAATGACTGGTTTTGACTCCAACTAGCCAAACTTCCTCACCAACATTCACACATTGGTCACATTTTTGCAAGATCTCCACACACATAGTCTGCTAATAACAAAAATATTTCCTTAAATCTCGTAATATATTCTAGAGTCATGAAAATCACCAAATCATAAGCTTTGAAAATGCTCACATGGAGCTTATGAAGTGAAATACATCCACCAACTCTTTGTGGTTTTCTTCATGGAGATTTTCCTCATAAATCTGTACTCTTCACCTTCTAGTCAATATAAAAATTGTGGGACAACTCAGGCATTTAGGGCTTTAAGTGACTCTTAAAGCGACATTGAATCATTCACAGACATGTCAAGCATGAGCTTCATTACCTTGACATAGTTCTTCTATGCGGTTCCTTGCCAATCACTTCCTTCATGTTAACCCCTAAACTGTCCAAGCCTATATCAAGTCATCAAAAAAGTGAATTTGTTATCATCTCAACCACACAGATCTTTATTGTCATAGTTGTTGTCTTTCCCTGCTGTAGTGACATGTGTTGAATTGTAGACTCTAGCAGGTTAGACTATATGCTAATAGTAGGATGGTTGGAGGAACCGACATCTGTGTGTGCCCTTCAACAGGACTTTTGGCTGTACATGTCAGAGACTCCAGTATTTTCTGATTTTGGAAATGAAAATGCTCTGGTTTGGCATGAGACAAACGTTCCTTATGCTGTTTGGACACCAGAGAGTGTTCGCCACAAGAGCTTTGTGTATAAGCTTTCAGAGGTAATTGTAAATGTGAAAACTGAGGTTTTTCTTTGCTCTTAGTTTCCAATTATATATTTCTAGTCTAGGATGGACATTGGTGTTCCTGGGAGCTAAGAGTTTCACATGGTAGCCAATCATTGTACTAGATGCTTGTCAAAGTTGTTTCCTTTCTGGACTAGTTGCAGTTGTAATTTGTGTCCGTCTACTGTGAAGACTCTGAATTTACTCCTTTTAAATTACATCAATGCATATTGTGTTGTTATGAAGTCAGCCATCTCAATCTCTGAAGTCTCTACTGGTTCTACATCATGTGATATTGTTATGTGTGGCAGAATGTCCAGCGAAATGGAAGTGTATATGCACATGTCTTTTTTGCAAAGGCAGGGTATTCCCCTGATCCAAGCAGCGCTGAATATGAACGCACAGCCTCCTTCCACAAAACGCATTGTAAGATTGTTTGTCTATATATCAAATATGTCATAACCACCTTATCATAATTTAAACCTCCAGTAGGTTTTGTGGGCTCAGTTTATATGTCATCCTTGCATCCAATCATTCTGAGTTCATGTGCTATTCAGAAATAGTTGACTTCATCTAAAATGTAGACGTTTTGTGCAGAAATACCCCTTTAAGTAGTATGGACATTCTTTGGCATGACATGTAGACATCTATATTTATGGTTCATCCAGTGTGTTGTTGTACATGGAAAAGTTTAAGTTACACAAAGTGTTGTAACTGAAGTTTGCATGTGTGATTGCCACTTGCAGCATTTGTTGTGTACTCACCAAAACCAAAGGATGACAAACGGAAGAGTCTGTGGGCAAAGGATGATAAGGACGGTGTTGAAAAAGCTGCAGAGGTTTATCATTGTTCATGGATTTGATATACTTCTATCTTCTCTAGTGTTCTCTTGGATTTCTTGCATATATGGTATGTGAACCTGTTGTAGGTGTAAACATGATGCCAATGACAGACTAGTTTCACATCCATGTCAACCGTGGATTTTGGTTAAGATGTAGGTGACTTCCGATGTTAATGAGGCTCTTGTCTTTGTATTTTTGCAGCAGCTTCTGGAGCTGCCATCAGAGGAAGAGGATGAAGCCCCCCAGACTTGGGTCTCATATTTTAAGCCCAATATGACCATCAACTTAGTGGACGACTTTACGAAGTAAATATTGTGGCCTTACTGCTTGACCATGCTGTTATTATCTTTCAAAAGAGATTCTATGTGTCATGTTAGAGAGTGGAACAGTTTACATTCTTGTATGTAGGAAATGTAGGAGCTGCTGGAAATCATTTTGGGTTTGATTTGAATCCAATTCTATGAAAATTGTTATAGGGTTCAAACTGAAAGTTGTTAGGTATGTGTATTGGCTATTGGCTTCAATCTAGGTCTAAAAGTGAGATTGGTGTGGATGACAGGTATCCTAGAGACGGAGCTCCACCTCCTATTTCTGGATGTATCCTCCACAATTTACTTCTTTGTTAATTGCAGTTACTAAATAAATCTTCCAACCTAAAAACACATGCAAACTTCAGTTACAACACTTTGACAGTGATTTGTATTTGTTTAAATGGACTGTTTAATTTGGAAATACAAATGAAGTACACTAAACCATGTATTAAGTGGGGACCACATTTAATCCAAAGAATCCGGTGTCCGCATTTAACGGGTCCCATATTGTTTTTCATCTAGGCTAACCTCCCATACTAATTACACATTTTTAGTGTTGACAGTTGGCAGTTAGGGTAAAATGGACCAAGACTAATAAGTGTGTCTATCTTGAGTTTGACGGGTCAATATATTGACTGGACTAAATTTGTTGTTTGCTCTCTTGCCGAGAACATGTTCTTCTTGACTTGAGACACCAGACTTGAACTTTGATAATATTACTGGTGATTATTATCCAACTGTGTACTTCAATGAATTCTGGTTCCTGAAGGACAAGCTTGTGCTTCTCAATGAGACTGTCAAGGAGATTCCTGTGAACCTAGAGTTGGGTCCTATCAGTCTCACTCGTTGGCAGCTTTATCTACAAGTTGACCAGTCTTTCCAGATTCATCGCTCTTACGGTAGCATGCTTGATGGTGAAGCTGATGAGCTAAAGGTATGACTGTCCATGTATATTGTAACTGATGTTACCTTCTGAGCATATAATTTTCCTAAGTACCTGAAATAAGTTCCTGGTGACCAATATGCAGAACAAATGTACTTTGATGTGGTTTTGCAATATCCTGCATTAGCAAACATGGCATTGAGGTGCTTGCTCAAGAAATAATGAAATGGGAAAGCATGAACAACATAGTACATCAGGTCATGGATAGAGAAATTAATTGAGATATGATTTGTCAATGGATGATTGTCTGAGCACTTTCTAATTGTTCATCTCGGGTATTGCAGAGGGTTTTTCTGGAAGGAAATCCATACCTGCTTGGTTTGACGATGTGTGTTTCGCTCTTGCACACTGTTTTTGACTTCTTGGCTTTCAAGAACGGTAAGTCTGCCTGTATTTGGTGCTGGAGGATGTTCCATGTCATGTTACTCCTTTCAATATCTCTCTTGTGTGACCATCGCATTGAGTACACTTGGAACCTGGATTTTGATATGTTTTGGTGCTTTGCATATTGAACTATTTTTCTGTAGTATGGCTGTCGATGGAAGCCTTTGTTTGTGTATACATGTTTTTCTGTGGTTCTTCCCTAACCATGACCATGCTTTTGATGACATGTCTTCATGCAGATATTCAGTTCTGGAACAAGAACAAGTCTATGGAAGGTTTATCAGCACGATCTGTAGTGATCAACTTTGCCTGCCAGTTCATTGTGTTTTTGTATCTGCTTGACAATGAAACTTCTTGGATGATTATTGTTAGTGCGGGGTTGGGCTGCTGTATCGAGTTTTGGAAAATCGGCAAGGCCATGCATATTGAGGTACCCTTGGAACAATTTCTACATAACCTTCACGACAGGAGGAACTTCAAATTGGTGTAGGTTTTGATCCTGTGACATGTTTAAGAAGAAATTGTAGCAGATCTCTTGTATATTGTTGTCCCTTGTGCTTTGCTGACAACTTTTTTCCCTTGATACTATCCCATTGATTTTGTGCAGGTTGATCGGAGCAGAGGATTCCCCCTTCTTAGGTTCAGGGATCGGGAGTCGTATGCTGGTAATAGGACGAAGGAATATGATGACTTGGCTATGCGCTACTTATCCTATCTTTTGTATCCCCTGGTTGGGTGTTTTGCGGTGTACTCACTAATGTATGAAAGGCATAAAAGCTGGTACTCTTGGATTCTTGGATCCCTGACAAGCTGCGTCTACACTTTCGGTAGGTCCACACTGTCTACATTAACCCTCTTTTCCAAAATCTCCCAAAGTGTTTGGAGGATACAGCACTATTGGTCACACGCAAGATTAACTTCTCTTTTGCACATTGTCAAGGATGTAATAGCAGTCTATTTGTGGTCACATGTGGCTCAATCCTTTTGGTCTTGTTCTGATGGTTCTCGTCGCTTGTGTGCAGGATTTATCATGATGTGTCCACAGCTGTTTATTAACTACAAGCTTAAGTCAGTGGCACACATGCCCTGGCGACAGATGACATACAAGTTCCTCAACACGATAATCGACGACTTATTTGCATTTGTTATCAAAATGCCCCTCTTGCATCGCCTGTCAGTGTTCCGTGACGGTACAGTTTCTTTCCTCCGTACAACTTTTTTCTGTCAAAGTAACCTCTCCGAAGCCAGTACTCATCCACATTTAAGGTCTTGTGGTAGGTCTTGAAAGTTCCTCACTTGGACTATAGTTTTGATGTCATTTGTGGCTGTAGGCAAGAGGCTAAATGCTAACTAAAGAGTTCCTGAAATACTGTAGCTTTTTTAGAGAACAGTGTCATCCTTTCCCTCTATGAGACTTTCCGTTGGGAGTTGGTTCTCTACAATTCCCATTGGTTATTTTGCAAAAAAAATGAACTCCCACTTGTGGTGCATGCTTGTAGAGGTATTGTATGAATTTGAATATAGAGCACCCTCAGTTGGTACCTTGAGGACCAAATTTATTTTAGCACCTCTTGGCACTCTCAATGAACTGATATAGAAATGTCCCTCATTCAAATTCAAACCCTACCTCCAAGCATGCACTTAAAACTTACTGAACATAGCAGGTGTTGTATGCAAAAAAAGAGTCAATGGGAGGTAATAGGCATCCTGAATCGACCTCACAACTAATGTGGTGGCATGCTCCTCTGGTATACTTGATTTGCAGATTTGATTTTCCTCATCTACTTGTACCAGCGATGGGTGTATCCGGTTGATAAGAAGCGTGTCAACGAGTTTGGGTTTGGTGGAGAAGAGAAGAGCGAGGAGGGAGCAGAGAAGCTTCTGGAAGGGGCAAAAGAACCTGGAGTGGAGGAAGACAAAGCTGGGGAAGCTAGGTCAGATGGACCCAAAACAGGTATCACACAGGATCAGGTCAGCAGGACATCTGCAGGAATTAGGAATGAGAAGGACACTAGTAGTAGTAGTGAAGTAGGCAGAGCCAGGGTGGAGTCCAAAAAGGATAGTAAGAAAAGGTCATAGGAGTTTATTTTATTTTTCAGTCTTTGTACCTTTAATTCAAACATACATGTCTGTCTTTACTTGGTACACTTTTTTTGTGCGTTTCTGGGTAGCCCCTACTGGACGCTATGATAGTTGTTCAACCTGTTCCAAAGTCTAGAATCAATATTTCATATGTCTTCCTATCAAGGACGCAGGAGTAAACAAGTGAGCTGGATTTGGCCTCGTGGCTTTCCATACTCCAAACATCTCATTCTGGTATTGAGAGGACTTGAGGTGTCCTCCTTAATTGTAGTCAGCAGGAATAAGGTTATTTGAAGTGAGATGGGTATCATCTCGTTTTGTAAACTAGACAACAGGTGTTCTTAGAGATGTATATCATGCAAATGAATTGATTCTGGAGTGGGCTCGTGGTCTTTGCTTGCCAGCTGCACACTGGTATCTGAAGTTTTGATATTTTACCCTGTGAAGCTCAAAACAGGAAGATTTGAAGACATGACATGCTTAGATCTTTAATAATTTGAAATGCTTGTACATATGAAACCCTAAACTCACACATGACCAAAACCTTCAAATTTAGATGGTGAACCTAAAGTGCTGAGTATCTATAAACACGTTTCAATGCACTATAGATGTAATTTTATCATACAAGATATTTTGGATGGGGCACTATAACCACCTCTTTCCACATGAGGGGTGCCACTTCGGTGGTTTCACAAAATTCTGAACAAATGAAAATTGTATTGCCCAACTACTGTAGCAATTGCGAATGACCAAGTTGTCATTTCCAAGTTTAAAATGTAAAGGTGAGATGCAAAAGTTATAAGAGGTCAAAGTGAAAATTCTCTCTTTGTGTGATCATGTATGGCCGAGTCCCTCCCAATTATGTTAGCCACTGAACCTAGAGTGATGCCTTTATTTTAAGCACATGTTCCAATCTCATCATAGCAGGCAGTCTTCTGGTGTTTGTTCATACTATGAGCTTTGCCATATAAGGTATGTGGGCGTTCTTTGCTTTGCTTACTTTTCTTAATTGGATGCCTATATTCGATTGACGTGTGGTTTGGTGAGGATCAAATGAACAAACACCATCAAGACATGTGTTGGAAAGAGAGATTGGACTACAATTTCAAATTTTATCAACCACTCTACACTCAATAGAGTTTTTCATGAAGTGAAGCAAATGAAACCATGAATACAGACATCAAACCTTGAGCTTATGAAAATAAACACAACGTCACCCAAGTTTTCTTATTGCTTAAACCATAATACACAAAGAGTGTTGTCGGGCTATTAAAAATTGATTGTCTGGCTTGTCAAATTGGTAGGGGGTGGGCCAAGCTAGGCTAATATGGGATTTCAAACCACACGTCCCATGTGCATGTCCTATTTTAGATCTTAAAGAGTAGGTCTTGAAAGTTTCACCCAACTTTCAGAACATGCTCCAATACACGATGAACTAGTGAGCTCTTAATAGAAAGCTCTCTCAAAGAACAATCAAACCCATGGTTCCATCCCTCTTTGAGAAACTTTACAGATAACTCTAACACTGAACAAAACTGGGAGGACCTACGTATTTTGTTAGGAAATCAACATACATGTTCACCTTTTTTATGGGCAAATATGAGCCATCTTACTACCTTTAACCTACCCCTTTGACCTTAACCTATGAAATAAAGGGTCTAGATTTCCTAATTTTGCCACATGTCAGCATCGTGGCAGCCAGCCCTTGCCACTCTTCCTTTGCCATGATGAATTTTATTGCCAGTCACCTTGTCATCTGTGCAAGAGGATTGGCTTGGATTAGACATGATGATGGGGCATCCTACCTCATTTTGACTCCACTGTCTAAGGTAGAAATACCATAACCCGTTAACCACCCTCTAGGCATGCACTAGACCCCCATCATAATGATGAAGTGCCATTTCTAAAACCGATCATGGCTCGGCAGCAACTTCAATGCGTGTACACTTAGTGTAGCCAATGAGAGTTGAGTGTTAATGTACTCATGAGGTAACCGATTCTGGCGATGTTCTGTATGGAAACGCGGATTACCGTGTTTGGTGTAGGGAGAACCTAGTGAACGAGTAGGGGGTTGGACAAACTTTCCACTTTGAAAAATTATGAATTTTTTTGTATAGGGCAGAGAAATATGAAACAACTTGCATTCTTCATGAATCCTTCTCATCTATCTTGGAAAATTATCTCATGATTGTCAGACCAGATCTTCAATGCAGACCACCTTAGGGCCACTTCACACATGAGCCAAGAGCCGTGACCTTGTAATGGTGAGGACCCTTGACTCTCATCCAAAGGCCGTACCATGGGTGTTGGGAAAGCCATTTTGTGTAGTCTTTGGCCCTCAAGCATAGTGTGAAGTGAGAATGAACCATGTTGCGGGGCCATTGCATATTTTGTTGGCGGAAAAAGAGGGGAGGATTTGGTTTAATATAATATGTCTCCAAGTTTATTAATTTAAGATAACTACTTGGTGGTGTTTGTCTGTCCTAGAATCTGTCTTGGAATGTGTCTTGGAATCTGCCATGCAGTCTGTCCTGAAATTTGTCCTGCTGGAAAAAATATTAAAAAGTCATGGTCTCCCAGAATTTGCGTCAAGCCCACCTCTTGGAGGTGGGTCTGACGCAAATTCCGGTAGACCATGCACCCTTATCCACAACTAGCCATGTAGGACTCCATGTAGACTTTTCATCCACGAACTTTTCTTTGGGCCTTTAGGCCTTCACCTCCTAGTGTGAAGTGAACTTGGACGGTCTCCGCCTTTTCGACCAATGAGAGCTCTTACATTGCCATGGTCAAGGGCCTTCAGCCTTGTGTGTGAAGTGGCCCTTAGTTTCAAGGGTTATGGTATTTCTACCTTATTTGTTCATTGAAGCTCCTCCTCCCACCCGCCACGTGTCTCAAACACCTCTCTAGCACCTTTGTGTACGAAGGTCATACCCTGCTCTCCTTGTGTTTGTGTCAGTACCTTATGCTTTTTGGGCATAACCGGTTGAGATCCGAGTGTTTGCAAGTCCAACCGGTTACATGTGGACATCCTCCGGTTTTCCTTACTTAAATTGGGGAATATTCTATAAATCCCTCTAAAACGATCGGTAATTTTCCTGCAATCTTGAACTTCAACCGGTTATTTCTCAAACTCAACCGGTTCTTCTATAACTAACTGCCGGTTCTCCCCGATCATAGGTTTGTGTGCATTTTGGTGTTGAGGTCTTTATTGCAGCTTGCGTCAAGGCTCAACATAACATTAAGTAACAAGCCCATATTGACCTTTTCAAGAGCAAAGGTAGCACTAAGTTTGAGTTTTACTTAGGCTATTCTTAATCTATTTGGGTAGTTATTTTCAATGCTTAGAATTAATTATGTTATTTTCTAGAACAAAACTAATGCCAAGTGATGGTAAAGGTTCTAATATAGGCTAAATTATGATGTAAACAAATCTAAATAGCTATAAAGCAAACGGGAAAGTTGGTGAGGTCAAAAAGGAAGTTGCACTTTTTGGAAAAGTCTCCCGACACCCGCATTGGAAACCTCTTTCATACCTTTTTGAAGCTTCTATATTTGATTAATTATCCATTCATTCACCCTTGCTTTGCAAAGCTTTTCCCTTCTTGTTCAGGTAAATTTGTGTGTACTCAAAGGGTACCCTCCTAGTAGTGCTACTTAATGTTATGAAGCTCGTTGCCTTAAAGCTCTGATTTGGTGTGCTTGAGCTCATTCAATATTTTGAGGCTTGATGTCATTTTGATGGCGTTGGTGTGCAAATTGTATACAACTCTCCCAATTCATGGATGTTTCTAACCCTCTTTTTGTTTGTGGTTGGTATTATTGGTGGTTACTTAATCCCTACCATCGCCTTCGTTCAACAAGACAACCTACATGGGATAATGGACCATGGACCAGGAAGTTGTCTCAGGTTGATGTAAGACCGTTGATTGGTTGTTGAACTCATCCTGGGACCACTTCGGTTTACACCAAGGAAAAAATGGCAGAGTGACCATGGAGGTCAAGGTTCTCAAAAGACATATTTGAAGGCCTAATTAATACATTGACATGGTCTACCGGGTTCCACAGTGAGAGAGACAAGAGAGGTGTTATGGTAGGAAAAGGCACTTGGCCCATGGCAAAGAAATGCCGTTATAATATTTTTTAAATGAAATTTGTTTTTGGGGCTTTAAATACAACTCTTCCCACTAGGTAAGGTTCACAAGGCACACTTTTCAAAATCTATGTAATGTAATGAATCTTTAAAAGCAAGTCCGCCCTCTACGTGCCTCGATCATATCATAGCCCATGAGACATGCCATATCTTACATGCCCTACCCCTTAAACTGGCTCCCACATGTTTCACCAAACAATGTGAGACATCTAGAACTCAAGAATTCGAGTACACATGGTGAAGCGGGTTGCAAATAATGCTCAATGTACAACACAAGGTACATGTCTCATGTAAATCACATTGAACATGTACAAATTAAATCACTCATTTTTTTGGTGAGAATTGTTGTGAGAAGATTTGCAAGCTTCATCTTCAACACATTTAACAAGAAGTGAAGACAAGTGAGCCCAAGAGCATACAAGAGAATGATCAATTTTGATTTTTTTTTTCAAAAATACCCCTTTTGGGCATATATTAAAAAAAATTAGCACATTTTCTTTCTGGTGCATGGTCATTCTTCTTGGTCCACATTCGGTTTACACTTAGCTAGCGAGGGACCCAAAGGCTTTGTAAATTGATTTAAAAAAAATTAAACCATGGAAATTGGACCATCAAGTCGGATCATTAAAAAATGCCATCTTCCATGATCCGACTTCATGGTCCATGGTGTAAACCAGCCCTGAGTCTCATTTTGCATCACCTAAACAAGACCAAGTGCTTATCAAGCATTGGATAGAACAACCCTTCCTCAGTTGGTTTTTGCTTAACTGTGTTATTTAGTTTAATAGGCTTCACAGTGCCAACCACCCATGTCCTTTAGATAACTCGCAAGAGCCGGGTCTTTAAACTTACTCTAGAGCCACATTTATTTATTGCATGAAAAGTGTGGTAGCCCACATGGCCAACACACACTACTACGTGGCTTGTCTTTCGAGCCACCTTCATGAGACCTTCATCTTCTAGCAGGTTTGGAAATGCTCACCAACAAGGGCTTAATTTCAAGTGGGAATAGTTTTCACATCTTGCATTATGCAATGTTTAGGGTAGCCTAGGAGTTGGGACACGTAATGCTCTTAGAGGAAGGCAAGCTAGCCCCCTTGGCAATGGGTTCCTAACATTGCATCCTAGATGTGTTCACATGGGGGAGTGAACTGCAACGCTTATGATTGGAGAAGATCAATCACTATTAAGGTAGAAATCAACATTGTGTTTGAAGAACATAAATATCCATAATAAACCAACTTATCAAGAACTGACTAGTTGGTCATAAATTGTCGAAAGGGCAAAAAATCCAAGTTTCCTAGTTGATGACAAATCTGTCCCTAATGTAATTAGTTGTTAGAACATCCACTAGTTGGCTTTTTACCGTTTTACTACTGAGCAGTCTATTAAGTAGTAGTAATTATTTGGTGTTAGTGACTTAGTTGGTCAAAAAATGACTTGTTGGTCCAAAGTTATTAAAATGGCATTGTAAATTTTGTACTAGTTGATTGTTTTTTATGACCTCAATGTGCCAGCTGCTCATGAATTGGATAGAGGGCAAAAACGCCTTGCAGTGTTGTAGTGTTTTGACATGGTGGCAACCTACCAAGTTGACCTACCTAGTAGGTCAACTTGAAGTTGTTTTGAATTATATAAGGATTGTCCTAGAGCATTTTGGCTCTATTACTTCACATATGCGAAGATAGCTTAGACTCTTAGAGAGGGTGTGTATGCTTGTGAAATTTAGATTTGGATGGGTAGCGTCCTGGAAATGTGTGGCAGTCCGGACGGACAATAGTCCTCGAAAACAAGCAATAAAGTGTTGATGGAAAGGATTTAAAGAGTAGACTCATTGTTGGTATTCTCCTATTATTGCTCTTCTTGTAAGCTAACATAGTCGTTAATGTAGACAAGACAAAGGTGTTGAATGTGATATTATAAATGTGCATTAGACAACTTGTGATGTATTACCTAGGAAGGCATTAGGCAGTGGAGAGGGTAGATATGTGTAGACGTGACGTTCATGGGAGGACGTCTGGATCAAGTGATCAGAATGACTTGAAAATTGTCCCATAGGTTGGTAGAATATTGGAAAGGTCATATTTGGACTCAGTTTGCAGAAACCACCTCCGGAAGTTGGCCGATCTAACCGAAAATGCTAGCTAGTAAGCAAAATGAAAGTAGTTAGAGTGACCTAAATACTCTACCATTGGTTGGTTGAAGGTTAGAGATGCCAAATCCAAGCTTAGTTTGTGGAAACGACCTTTGAAAGTTGGCCAATCATGGCAAAAACATGAGCTGATAGATAGTGTTCATAGCATATGTTCAAGCCTTAAACATAAGTTTTAAGGTATTATATGTTGGAGGATCATTCTAGAGATGAAGGACTAGCTTGGGAGGTGTTTTTGCAAGGCTTGGATATGACTAACTACAAACTAGTTGATGGAGTAAAGAAGGAGTGTGAAAACCCATTAACACTTATTAAGAAAGGCTACATATGTCAAAAAATTACTAAGTATGCGTATATTAGTGCAATGTATGGAAATGATAGAATGTCCTTCTATTTGCATGTATATAATTTAAGGACTACTATAATAGTTTTTATGACCTTAGACCATAGTACTTGCAATATGCAAAATACTCGAATCCTTTTCCTTAACCCACCTATCCTACAAGTCCCACTTGCTCATAAGTAGAATGGGAGGTGGCTACATATGAAAAAAAAGTATACTAGCCACATATCTTAATGACCACATACTTGTTTGTCACAAAATGACCCACTCACAAAGCTTAGTTAAGATCTTTAAGGACATAAAAGTGATTCAATCCAAAAACGTGCATCTAGCTATGCATGTGTTATTATAGTAGACAAGTCTATAAGTTTTACCAATTCATAAGGAATTTTTTTCCATGTAGTTTGAATTCAAGGTTATACATGTCATAAATGAATCCAAGGGTCTTGAAGAAGAACACAAAAGTGTGAGTGTACTTCTAAAATTGAGAATGTATGAGAGAGAAACATTATAGTGTCAACAACATCCTACCATTATGAGCCAAGAGAGGTTTGGCCAAATGAAAGGGATGAGAATGATGAATAAAATCCCCTTGGATGTAGAGGTGCATGATGGATTCGGTATACATTATCACATTGTTCATTTTTAAACCTCGGTGTAACGGTTATACCACAAGAGGACGCATTGATAACGTCACCAAAAGATTGGAGGAAATAAAAATAATATTGGGTGAAAAAGTCAATGACCCAATAGTCATCATGTGCAATCATAGGAAAAAAATAATAATCAACTCATGCAAAAATCCAATTTTAAACATGTACAAGAAGATGAAGTAAAACCCAAATTTGAATGTCTTGTATTTCTGCAATGAATGATCACGAACCCATAAGTAAGGAGAATTGACTGCCTTAACCCGAATTGCGCCTCTCCTCACATTCTTCCTTCAAATTATAATCACCTTCATGTTATTATTCACTTCAATAAGGTTGATTATTGTATTGGCTGAGGAGTGCGAGTGAGCATGATGAGTAGGAGGTGATTGAACGTGATAAATAGGAGATAAATGTGGAAGAGCATTAGCCGGATGCCATCTCGAATGTGGTGGGGAGTACCAAATCTGGTTCCGTCAACCTCTTCTTTGATTTCACAAGTTCATCATCTTGCCTCAAAGTATAATATTTATTTGTCATAGGTATGCTATGGCATCAATGTTGATTCTAAAAAAATGTTGTATAATAATATCTTGCAAAATTTGGAGGTTCATGCAAATTGCTTGCGGAGTCTCCAATGAAGCTTGAGCTTGCGCACACACTGCTTGTTCTCTAGTCCTCCCACTTGCCAATTTGTCCTTAGCCTTTTTGGTACCTGGTGGCCAAATGATTTGGTGATGTGCTTGCTTGTCGATTAGCTTGCTCGACGATTAGCTTGTTTTGCGCACAATGTATGCTTCATAATCAACTCTCTATAGATAAATCCTCTTGTCCATCCAATGCGTAGGCAATCCTCGTCCTCTTGAATGAGTTGGGAGTCTTCACCAAATAATTGTGAAGCTCTGTCCAACATGGTACGTCCCTCAAAATGTGCCAACAATGCTCAAACCCAAAATCAAACTCCTTGGGAGATTTCAATCCATAGAAATAAAGAGAATCGTGAATTAAATCTTCACACACTTCGTACTCTCATGAAAGCGTTAACATTTAGGTAGATTCCATGGACCTTGGACACATCATGCTTGATGCTCCCCCACTTTGTCTTCAAACTCCTCACTGCCCTTTCCCCAATTGTTCATGGCCATCTTTGGTTTCAAGTTTCTTGGACCTTCACTCAAAGTACATCCTTCTTTTGTTGGGTGTTGATGATAGGGTTTTTTGAAATCGCAAAGTCAGAACAACAAAGTAGAACTTTCTTTGTAACTATAAATTTGGTGCCTTTGCTTCAACAATTTTGCGTTGAAGGTGTATTGTTGCTTGAGTTGATGTTGGTTCTACAACTATGGTTGTTGATAAGGACCCAATGCGCCTCGCCATCTAACTTTTAAAATCCTCTATCTATGTATGTGGACCTGGATCCTAGCTTAGAGTCTATAGCGTCAAGTGCGGGGATGTGGTACCAACAATGTCAAGGTTGGAGTTGAGTAGGGTACCGAGTTGAAGCCTCTTCCCACAATTAGTGCCTTGGATTGCAGGTTTTCATAACAACTTTGACGCTTTTGAGACCAGAGCATGGGGGGCCCATGTCAAGCAAAGCCGACATTAAGCCATTTTGGCCAACTCTAAAGAGAGCTTGTGAATGTGTTTTTAGTGTGTCATGAACTCATTAGGTGTTGGTTTCAAGACACATGATGAGTGTGTAAAGATAAACATAGAGGTAATAAGTAAATAAGATTCGATTCTATGATAGAAATTATTCGATTCTAAAATGGGACCTTTTGTGTTCTATCATAGCACACTCTAGCATAATGCTTGAAAAATTCATAATTAATTCAAAAAATTATAACATATTTTCATTTAGTTCCTCTACATATGAAGAGCAAATTCATGCCAAATATCAATGTCCATAAATATGTAGTTCTCTATAGTAGGACAACATGCCTTGTAGGTCGCTAAAGATTATCTATGATATGCTACAAACCCTAAACCCAAAAATCGTCAAAACTACACATGATCTTCAACCTAGATTGGACGGGCATTATAGTTGAGACATTGTTTTGATCTAAGCGATGAGATTATTGTAATAGGATGAGTTGTGTATCGCAAGCTTTTTGATGTATTCTATGAGAGCTACAACTAGAAGGATGTTGGATTTCCTAGAAGGACCCAGTTTGTTGATCACTCAATGTTGCTTAATCTAACGAATGGATGACCTTCCTAGAATTTGACTTTTGGTGCACTTTACCACCCGATCATAGTGAGGGTAATGCCCCCTCCCCACTTGACATTAGCTAAGCCTAAAAGTGGGTTCTTAAAAATGAGTGTTCACACCATCGACATTATCTAGTGCCGAGCCTAGTTGGCAAATGATGTGGCATGACTTAAAAGTGGAGGTTTTAAGCTAATAACAAATCTACCGACCCTCCCATCGGTACATAGACATGAGGCAATAACGTAGGACTTCTAAAAGTGTTGCCTCCCGCCCTTGTGATTGGTTGCTTTTAGTCTTAGCTATGAGGGCACGAGGAGCTCCATTAATAAAAACCGATGGTAAGTATTAAGGCATTTGGGGATGGGACAAAAACTATCCAACATTCATTTGTTGGTAGATAAAGCAATGAACATGTGTGAAAGCTACTTAACTAAAACCTACTTGGAAATCTTTGGAGCAAGTTCTTGTAGGTGCATTGGGATGGCCGGACGTGTCCGCTATAACCAAGGGAGCTTTACCCGGGTTTTACCCGGGAACCCGGGTATCTAGTGCTGGGGAAGTCTTTGGTTATTTGCTAATGTCAAGTGGGGAGGGGGCATAATTAAGGTAGAGGGTGCTTAAACCAACACTTTAAGCTATTGCACATACATATGGCTACATGGTTGATATAAATGTATAAATATATAAATATATATTAGCCTTTTTTTCTAAACATAGGTATCAAGGAAGAAGAAAATATTTTTAGCCACAATTAGATATTTGATGAATATTCAAAGTCGAAACCACTAGCTTCCTTAAACCGATATATAGGCCCCGTGTGTGACGACCTTGGATATGATGAGGATTCCCACCTTCATTGCCTAGAACCAACACAACATAGTTGGGTACTAGACCCAAACTAGATGAAAGACCAACTAGTAATGGTGCGCAAAGCCACATGGCCACCTCCACGTTCCCACCTAGTTCGCTTGCAAAGCCATCACCTTGCATTATGGGTACCAACCCCCTTCTTGCTTTGTGGGCCTACCTCCGTGACTTTGTGAATAGAATGGCTATAACACACCCCCCCCCTTATGTGTATGGAATGGCTAGAATAGGCATTGAGAAGCCACCCTAAAGCCACCTTGAACCAACCCAAGATAGAGCGGAGCCTGTTACCTACCCTACCCTACATGGAGGTAGTGAAGGTGGCGCCACTAATGGCACCTAAAAGCGTCACCCCGTGGGCCCATACACTCTACACCATGGGGAACACTTCAAGGTAGTAGAGTGTTGGTGATTGGAAGGCGCATAGAGTTGGTTTTGGGTGGGGTGTTGGTTTTAGCACCCTCTACCTTATGTGAAGTTTTGCAGAGTTTGATATAGCCCTCATCAGTTTGTACGAGGTTGGCGGTAGATCGATGCGAGAACCTGGACAAACTTAGGTCATTGCAGTATGAAGTGATTGTAGGCGAGAGTTTACAGAAGATTCAGATGTGATCAAAGGAAGATCATGTGCAGCTGCTGGCTTGCCTTCACCACCTCCATACCTTCGTCAGACTGCCGACCGGAGTGATCGATGCGGCTACTCTCTAAATTCTGAGTCTCTACCGTATATAATTTTGGTGAATTTCTGCAGACCATAGTTACCGCTATTGCTCCTCAAGTTATTGGCCATTGTGGAAAGCTGTTTTGTGCACTCAACATGTTCTGTGTTTTTTTGACATTAATTTTCGCCAGATTCAAGGTTCTATCTGATGTCAACTTATGTGTAATAGCGGCGCGCTACAAGTTATGTCAAATTTGGTGGCTCATTTTGACAAAAGTAGTAGGGTTTATTACATATTGAAATGTCCACCGACCTGGCCCTGTTTTGGACTAGTGCAAGTAGACCATGTCTTTTTTGATTGACATTCTGTCAACTACATTTTGTAGTTGAGATGCTGAGGTTTTATAACATGTCAAAACTAGGAAGATTCAAAGTCGCAAGTATGGATGCAAAGAGCTCAAGCTGACTGCCACTCTACCTCACCTGGTAATTGGTAGTTGGTGCTAAAAATGTTCGTGTAATCGCTGAGCATAGATACTTTCATTAGTTTTCAAAGTCTCAAGTAACCTCATTAGTAACTGACGGAGGTTGGAAAGAAAGAGAGGAAGACAACTCCGATGTTGTCACCGGCGTGAACTCAAAACCACCATGGGAGACTGATGTTAAGGTGGTGGACATTCTTATAATCAATAAGTACTAGTTAGTTGAACACCCAGTGGGCTGCTGCTAACTTTAGATAAGTATGAAACCTTTTATTTTGCAGACTGTGGAGTCCGTTGGCAAACATATCATTCTGTAGTTCATTAGGTATCTGAGATGGACTCTTTGACAATAATAACATCCTTTGGACGTGCTCTTTGGACCTTGAGGGGCATGTATGATCAGCACCAGGACAACAAATGTGAGATTGAGGAGTTGCAAAAGTTTCTCGACAATTACGGCACGCAGCTGCCTCGAATTTTCAAAGACATCGGACAAAGCCTAGAGCGTAATGATGGCGCAACGGCCGCACTCAACGCAATGCAAAAGCAGATTAGCCAAGCACTCCAGCAACTCAGAGAATGGTCGTCATACACAGGACGGAGGCGGTTCTTTGGCCTGTTGTCTTCGTCGGACAGGATGCGAGACCTGCAGAAACTGCATCGCAATGTGATGCATTCCGTGCAGACCAATCTCGGCCTTGCGGAGCTTTATCTTGTGATCGATACAAAGAAGGTAAGAAGCCTCCTAATTCGGTTACCTGTCTGAATGTCGACACCTAATAATATTCAAGTAGTGTGTGGTCAGGTGTGGACCTAAGAACGGATCACACCATAAAGACATGTGCTTAAAAGAGATTGGATTTCGTGCTCAAGATTTGTTAACTGGTCTATGTTTAATAGTTGCGGGATCTACAGGAGCATTTAAGAAGACAGAGAATCTTCACTGTGAAAATGAGTAGGATATTCTTGTGAGCCTTGAAAGTTATTATGAGGAAATGGGGGTGGCCTCGATTTGGATGTGCCAATCACCTCATACTTACCACGTGTTTAACTCTTCGTGGATGTGGGAAGGAAATGAGATCCCTCATCACACATCAAACAAAGCAGATTTGTGAGACTACCGAGCAAATGCTCAAAAATGCCTTTAACGATGCGCTGGGCTCAATCTCACTTCAAACGGCACGAGAAGTAAAGGATGTCGCAATCGAAGCCCGGAACAACAGCACGCATGTTGATGAGAAGTTTTGGGAGGACATTCTGGGTAGCATCGACAGAAAAATCTTGAATAGCCATGATGGCGACATGTACGAGGATCCCTTAACATGCGAGCTATTCATCGACCCCGTGGTGGCGAGTAATGGCGAAACTTACTGTCGGTGGACTCTCATTGACAAAAACGTTTCCAAGAACCCGTTTGACCAAACTGAAGCCTTAACCATTCTGTGCGACAATTTGGAGAAAAGGAGACACTTACTCCGAGAATTCCCTGCCCAATTCGAGATCTTCCAGAAGCGTCGAAAGGATTTCCGAGACCATGCTCTGGCTATGGCAAGACAAGGCGTGCGGCTAGCCGACGCCATTGTGGGACTACAGCATGTTCTCAAGTGGGATAAAAAAGACAAGGAGTGCAAGGAAGCACTTGACCAAGTGCAAAATTTAGCTCTCCAGGAAACAACCAGGCAATAAAAAGTAGCAGTTCGCACGACAACTTTGAGTCACTCACAACTCTATCCGGTGGGGATTTCTCCAGCTCAAACTGCCCGGGTGCGTATTGGGACTGGTCCATCCTCGTCCAATGTAGGATCTCGGCATCAGGTACTGACTCGTATTTTCTATCTCAAAATCTTTCAAGAGATGTTTTGCTTGACTCAACTTTTAACAGAAGTCCTGAGCCTTACCTCCAAAAAGTGTTGCTATGTAGACATTCATGTCATACTTGGAACTTGGGATCTCGTGTGAAGTGGTGAGCTCATAAAATAGTTGCGATTGTTCGGATTTACCTCAAGTGAGTTGGGACTTACCACTGTGACTTCAGATCCATATGAACCGGCCCTCAAAGCACAAGACACCTACTCTTGGACCCCTCAAATATTCACTGATGGCGCATCCAAATGGAACAGCAAACGGGGAGATTTAGGCCAGTCCAACTAATTGCAGTTTGATTTCTTTTGGATTTTCTGTATTAATCCTGAAACTATATTCCATAGACTCCTCTAAAACGATCGGCAATTAGTCTAAAGTCTTGACTGTGAACTGGTGAGATCTCAAACTCATGCGGTCAATCTGTAACTAGTAGTCGGATCTTTCCATTCATGCAAATGGGGAGCACTTCCAGGAGCAATCCCCGTGTGCTTTCTTGTCCACAGAGACAGCATTTCATTCCATGATGAAATGTCCATGATTAGATCAAGTTTGTCTCATATACGGCTTGAGTAGGTGGGTGCCTTGTTGCTACTTCTAATTGGGGAGTTTCCATGTAGGCCGCTCGTCCACTAGATTCTAGATAATAGTGGGTTGGAGGTGTTCTCATGTAGATAAGCACAAGTCGCCAACCAACCACATTCTCATGGTCTATTAGGATGTGGAGAGGTGTGGATATGGGTTGCTAGACTTTCATGTGCCTACTAAAGCATTGTTTAACTTACAAGTGCCATTCACTGAGTGATTAAAGATTGGTTTTAAGAGACGAGGAGGTTAGTAGGTGGACCTAGATTTGAGAAGATGAGAGTAGCTAGTGGCACATACAAACCCTACTCCACTGGATGCCGTCCACATTTGGGCGAGCTTGTCACTAGAATATGGTGGGGCAAGCGGCCTACATGGAAACTCACCCTTAGTCATCCACTCCTATTGTCGGGTACGTAGTCTATGAGAAGGTTATTTTCTTGTATGTGCACACAATAACCTTCTATTTTTTGAAGCATCTAAGTGTTGCATGGACTAATCTACTTGGCATCCACCTTTCATTGTCAAACATGGAAGTGTTGTAACGATCTTGACCTATTTAGGACTCACTACAGACAACTATAAACATGAAGTGTGGGCTTTTCCCCTGTCATGGGCATGGTGAATGAACCGACCAACAACCAATAGGAGTTTTTCTGTTTTCTCTAGTTCTAGTGCCCCCATATAAAAAAAACTTTCCCATCTCACATTGGGACCTTTATTAGCCTATAAAAGAAAGTTGTGACCCTGTTTCCTTACGTTTTGGAAAGCTCAATCCCAACAAATATGGTTTGCATATTATGCTGGATTAATAATCTTTTTGTGAACACATTGTGTTGGCATGGAGTAGGACACACCACAAAATAGACCAGTCAACAGAGGAGTAGGTGCAAGGCAGATTCGACCTCACATAACTCCTACCTCTCGGTGTAGGTCAGTTACTTTCTCATTATATTGATCTTAAGTTTCTTCTCTACAATAGAACTAGGATGTTTTAGTGTGGACAAACTATTTGACATCTGGATCTGATTTTGATTACTGTGCAATCATTGGATGGAAGCATAGAACTATACTGAATGTTATGGTAGATGGTGTGGGAAGTTACCGTTCGGAGTAACGTTTTGCTAATAATCTTTACTAAGGATATTAGGTAGTATACATATTATAAAATGCAACAAAAAATTACTTGATAAATAATAATGTTAAATTACCACAGACATTAACACCTTGTTACTCCAAACAATAACCCATACTTTGCTCTTCAATCAGTGTAGCACATCATCAATACCAATGTCATCACACCATGGGAATGTATTGATCTAAGTTCCACAATTTGAATGTTTCGGGTGCCCTGTGCACCGGTCAATACAATATACATTTGATTTAGTGTGGCCCACACTATTTATCATTGACCTACTTTAATGATCTTGCAATCATTGAGTGGCAACCATAAAAAGGTTGTATGGAACATCTTTTGCCACATGATATGTCATGGAGGTCACTCTAACAAACATGCAGTAGTTAACAAGGAACATCAAATCTAATGCAACACTAAATCACATATAAGAAGCATTGTGTCGTGGTGCTATACACAAAATCAAGGAACTCATTCAAATTATCAAGTGAAGTCCTTGAATTGATCAAGTATTGAATTTGAACCTTCTTTGCACATACATTGTACTAGGCTTTCAATTCTCCATGATCATGTGTTCAATTTGGTAGTGTTGTTGTGCTTTGACATGCATTATTCAACTCTAAAGAATAAACTGAACATGATGTTCATGCTTTACATATCCTAACATGAAACTTTGACACTATGTTTATGTAGCCTTTGCAATGTCTATGCTGATGACCGGAGTTGGGAAATGCACTGCAAAGGACGAAGGCATAGCAGAAACATGGCCAATTTTGCCACATGATGAGAGTAGGAAGATCAAGTATGTTGCAAGTGGAAACATTTAGTTGATTGGTAATTGAGTGAGTTTATCTTGTTATCAATCAACTATCTAAAGTGGATTTGGAAACTATGTGACTCAACAATATTTGAATCAAATATCAAATTATTGTGGAGTTTTTAAGTGTGTGTGTGTTATGCATGTTGGGTTGCACAATGCCAAATGAAGAATGGCATTTGACTTTTGTTTGTCTTATCCAAATTTAAAGTTAGTAATAGGATGCAAACTTCATTTGAATTTGGATTTAGGTTACAAAGGGGAAGTTATTATGGTTGCTTTGTTGACGATGTCATAGACTTTGCACACCTTTTATTGCCACCTTTTAGTGGAGGATTCTATGTTTGTTAAGGATGATGGTAGAGAGGGAGCAAACGGTAGTGGTGTGTAACTGAGTGTACATTGTTTTGAGGTGATTGGGTGGGAGTTTAAAGTGATCGATAAGGGTTTTGAGAGTGGAAGTGTGAAATTCTCCTCATTGGCCGGCAGTTAGGACAATGAGTGGTTGAATTTGCCAACTGTGAGTTGTGATGGTGGCAAGAGTGGGGTGTATTTGTTAGTTCCTTTGTGTTGTTATTTATGGGAAACAGTCATGGTAGTATGTGAAATCAATTTAGTGGGGTTTGATGTTTGTAGTGGGTTGGTTGGGGAAGGGGTTGTGGGTTTGGAGGCCTTTAATGAGAAGAATGTCTGGCCAATAGGGAGATGGGCAAGTGCAGGGTAGAGGGACAAATGCCGGGAAGTAGCCAGTGTGGAACGGCGTTGTCATTAGGGGTAGTAAAGGGAAATGTACCAATTTTGAGGCATTTCCATTGAGTCAAATGTGTTCTAGGCCCTTATTCTATATGTCCATGTGCAAGCCCTTAAGGATAAGGTGGGTGTAATTTGCAAGAACGTGGGGCCATGTGTTGAGGTTGGAGTTTTTTTTTTTGGGGGGGGGGGGGGGGGTGGGGGGTGGGACATAGTGAGCAAAATGGAGAAGAGAATTTTTGGGCCATAATAGGTGTTTGTGACATTTGCCCATGTATTGAGCAATGTAGAATTTGAGTGTTTGAGTGATGTGGGAATATGGGATGGTGGACTTGTTTCAAAAGGTGTTGGAGAGATTGTGGTTTAGTGAGGTATTGTTTGTCCATTTGTGAAGGTTTGGGTGGCGGGGGTGATTCTTGGGTGAGGTGTTGTTTATACAAGAGGGGAAGTTGTGTGTCAAGGTTTTAGATGGGGTCTTTCCAGAACTTTTTATTGTGTAGGTAATGGGGGTAGGGTTTAGAAAATGTGAATGTTTTTTGCTATCAAGGGCGCCAAGGGGAGCCTTGATGTTGGACTTGGCGAGGGCATTAGCTACATCGTTGCCTTAGATGCCCATATGGGATTGAACTTTGAGAATATGTACCGGGAAGGGGTGAGATTGTATTTGTTTGAGGATGTCGTGTAGATTTTTTTTTTGTCAACGTGGCGTTTGTGGGCCGTGAGGGAGTGTTTGTGATTCCTTAGTAGGTGTATTGAGAGAAGGATGTTAGTGAAGATGTAGGTTGTGAGGTGGGGGTGGAGTAGTTTGGTGGCTTTGTGTAAGGCCATAAGTTCTACACGAAGGATATTTTGATGACTTGGTAAGCAGAGGGCAAGCAACAAAACACATGTTTAAATAAAACTAGACTAAATCCAAGCCCATATTTACAACATGTTGATATCTATCATAAGATCCTATGATAGAATTGTATGATATAATTATCCTATAGAATATGCAGAGTTGATAATGATGATATTATAGTAGTTTTTGATTGCTCTCTCTCTCTCTCTCTCTCTTTATATATATATATATATAACAACAACATAAAATATAATTGTTTTCTCTTCATCATAACGACATAAATTTTAGGTAATCACTAATGATTCACACATGTTCTATAAAAATTAGGTATTTCATGAGTGTATCATAGGATCCTATGATAGAATTGTAGCACCCAAAAAATCCAAAATTTGAAAGTGTGTCTAAATTTACTCATACAACATACAACAAACCTATAGGGGGCGCAATTTTACCACACACCCCATGGTAGGTGTTGGAAAACGAAACTCATAAATGACATGAAGAAGTTGTTACTTGTGACATTCACTCAACATATCTATTGCAAGTTCAACGTTTTGTATGAAGTTGACTAAGTTTCAAAATAAATACATTGATGTTACATGCACAAACTTGAGGGCACAAAGCAAATAATGTAAGAGCAACTATAGATGTGAATAGTGCTCTAACCAATTTTGATAAAAAATTGCTTAGATTGAAAGTTCTAATAAATATGACAAATGTTGAACCCATAATATTGTTCAACAATGTTTCCATGCTTTGTGAGCCCATGTCTTTATAAGGAAGACCACGCTTAATATAGTATTTATTGTCACCAATTCTAATTTTTGTGCTCAATACTAATTGTAAACTGCAGTATGATGTTACCAACACTAAATGTTAACCTAACATTATTTGTCATTCCTTGTAGATTTTTGGGGGATTATAGATTTATAGTGTTGCAATTACTGTCACTTACCAAGTGATTTTTCATCCAAATTTCAATCATCCATGACAATATTTCATCACAAGTTGTTGACAAGAGAAGGTATGGTTTTTGGCCAATGGATGAACTCAAGCATCATCCATGACAGTCTTTTGTAAACTTAGTCATGAGAAGTGTCATCCGAAAAGTTACTACAGTGGCATTAAATACCATATAACACTAAATATGCACAGACAATTTCTTCAAAATTGTCCTTGCACCCAACATTCACTATTTTTAAGGACCCTATGGGCAAGATAACTTGGTACTAACTCTTCTTTTAGTAGGTATAAATTATAGGTTTTGTTGATCTCATGTAAAACCTAACACTTACACTTGCAAGATTATAATTCACACATCAACACAACATGCACACAATTTAGCGTCCTAGTATGCACTCTACTCATTCAAAACATACACATGGAAACAGTGATAAAATACTTTTGTTTGAAAAAAAATGCAAATGCTTTCAAAATTTGAGTTTCAAAATACAATTGCATCATACATGTAGCAATAAAACACAACTAGCCAACACCAATCACAAAGTTTGTTTAGGGTTTACACAGTCAAATATCAAGCAATTTGTGTCATTCTTCATATTCAAGTAATTAAAACCACTCAATACACAACATCCAATTATTGTGTTCAAGATAGAAAGTCCAAACCCTAATTCTAACCCTAATGCTATAAATTCTACAATTTGCCAAAAACATTGCAACAACCTCTACCTAAAATCCCACCCAAAACAATTCAACGAGCAGTCACACATGTAACTGACGTTACACATCTAGGAGTATAGATCTAGGAGCTACACATCCTCCTCACACAATAGGTTCATACACCCTAAATTCATACACTCCACAAGCAATCTTTAGAGCATTTCAAAGGAAAAAGAGTGAGGTACTTTCAACCCAACCACGCTAGACTCAAAACTTGCACACCCTTATGAGCTCATACACCCTTGATAGCCACACAACACATGAGAGAGATAAGGTGGAAATTAGGGTTTTAGGGAGGTCATTCCTCCTTCCCTAAGGGTTCCTTCAATGGATGAAATTAATCTCACTATTTCTGATGATTGGATAGAGATCATTCTCATTGGTCAAATAACATAAGGTCTCCCTAAGGTGGGGCCTTAATATACATTGTTTCAATTTCCCACCTCATTGAATCCTATGGCATGGTAGTTTAAAAATTTCTCTAGCATGATCAATTTGTAAGTACCTTAATTTATTCATACCATGGAGTTCAATATGTATGGTCGTTGTTACAAATGTATGTTTATAATTTGTAGGTTGCAACTTTAAAGTGGACCCTATATTTGTTCTTATGTAGTATTCAAAATGGCTCTTGCTGAGCACATAAATCCATTCTAGGAAAATACTAACTGCTAATGTGGTGTCTCTCTAAGTTCTGAGCAGCCATCATTTCTACAAATGTCCAAGGCTAATCCTTGGAAAAAATACGTTTACAAATCAATAATGTCAAACAAAAGACGAAAAAACTAAGACTATAATAGCTGCTTGTTGACATTAAGGCAACAGTGAGTATCTTGCTACAAAAAAAACTCATCTGACAAAAAGCACCAAGGAAATGTATTTTGAAAAAATATTAAATAGATGGACTAACTCATCGTATTTGCATATTTTACCAAAAGTAACAATTCGTAAGGTGAATCACTGTCGCATATGAGAATGTGAGGTTGTGGTATCCTGTCGCAACCTTCGAAAATCCATTGGTGATACAATCCGAGCTCTTTGATATTTTTTTGCCAAATCAAATACAAAATTTGCATTTTTTTCACTCAATGTATTCATTTTAAAATTTTCTCCATTTTATGTACATCATCTTCCGAAAATTATAGTAGATCTAATTTCAAGATTCTTCGTCCGATCTTGTTTTTGCCAAAACAATTTCTTTCCAATACTCCAATACATATCATTGACACAAATATATAGGGACCTTCTCTTCAAATATGCATCTAGCTACAAAATAAAGAAAAATAAAGAATAGAAATGACAAAAATAGAAATGATTACAAATTTTAGATATGATATATTAAAATAAAAATAAAAATGATAAAATGTTTGGATCAATATATTAAAAACATAGTAGAATAATATATTTGAATAGTCTATACTCAGATAAAACTAAAAATGATATTAATTTTAGATTAGTTATATCTAGACTAAAAAAATAATGAATTTCAATGGAATACACCCATACAAAAAGAAAAGAAAAAAATTGCACCCATCTCAAAGCGTTATGCTCGGCCTCTTCATCATAAACAATGAAAGTATTAATGTACCATCCCCATCGCAACCTTCGCTAGCTTCCTTGAGCTAACTTTGTCATTTTTCAATTTTAACAAGGATCACGAGCGCTAACCCTTCACATTTAGCCATGCAAATGGTTAGCTTTCCATACTGTAGACCTTATAGGTTATAGAAGGGGAATCAACCCTCCTACTTTGCATTCGAGACTCACCCCTTAATCGGTAACCAAAGGTAAGATGTGGGTTATCATTCATGGAAGTCCAATCTTATGTTGATCATCGCATTGCCGGAGCAACACTACAACAATACGAATCATATTAGACAACTATATCCTCACATTAAACCAATGCTCATGAAGGTTGTGTCGTTTGGCTTCGAGTGGGTTTGGTAGCTACATTCTTTCATTCATATAAGCCTCTAGGACTTTTGGCAGGTTCCCTACTCGACCATCAAGAAACCTTTTGTTTCTCTACCAAGAGTTGGAGTAAAGTAGACATTTTCCCTTAACCGCTAGGGCTAGAAACCCCTAGTAGCTTTAGACCACCATAACTTCCTTGTATAATATTTTATGCTCATATTTGATCACTTCATTGTCATGTACGTTTTGTGTAGATGGCGATGAACTCCTTACTTGCCCCATTTGGGCACATATTAAAGAAATTATGCTTGTTCAAGCCTTGGCAGTCCCAGGAGCCACTCCTAGGCTACAACAAAGTGTTGTCCCTACTTAAATTGCCATATTTCCTAGCTCACACCTCTGATTGAAGTTTTTTTGAGCATTCTAGAATCAGCACGCCATAAGCTACGCATGGCGGATGGCCTTACCCTCGTGCCTCCTAGTCTCTATGGAGGGAGCGTTTCTATTGCCTCGGGCACCTATCCACACTAAAATCACTTAAGTCCTCTCACCAAGGGCATCACAAGTTCCGGGTATTACTTTGGGATTTCCCTTGTGCCCATGGTTTTTTGGACACTCCTCATGAATAGGTGCACGACAATTCCGGACATGTTGCTCTTAGAATAAAAAAAACTTTTAGAATTTTGCTTGTTAGTTATAATTCAAACACCAGAGAACCCATTGCGATAAGCAGCAAACCTCATAAGTGTGTAAAAAAAAAATTACACGCACTAATTCAAAATATATCATCCATAGATATAGCGGATTTTTCATTATATTCTAATATGACATTGAATTGCTTGGGTAATTACAAATTCAATACAAATACCATATTTTCTAATTATAGATTTCAATTATTGTACAATAAAAATATTATTCGCCTCATTATAATGTTATTTTTACTTACCTTGTAATAATGTGTGGTGAATGTTTTGAATAATCTTAAAAAAACAAGTATTATCTTCACACATTGGGTAATCCATTCGTAATCGATCCGCAAACATTTGATGATGTTCATCATGAATTTAACGTGCATTAAGGTCATTTTTTAACATATTGGCAATATAGACATTTAATGAATACGACCATCACATAACGAGAGGGGAAGGCCGTTTCAAAGGATTCGGATCTTACATGCCATGCGTTGGTGTTCTATCAATTCGGGTGTATTCTTACGGGTAGATCACTTTAAGGCATTTTTGTGCACCACGTGCGGCTGGGGGTTTTTTGTTTTGGGGCTATTTACCTTCAAGGGTTGAATTAAAGCCTCCCTATAATTACTTAAATTTCAAAAATGGCCCATTTGTTTGCACCCTTCCATTACTTATATTGTCCAAGTCATTGCAATTTTTTGTACTCTCTATTCCTTTTAAGTAATAAAAGCTAATCTACTTCCTAATGCAATTGACGAGTGTTGAGGGAAAGCATGGAAACAAAGAAGGGTGCAAACAGTAATACCATTGCAAACAGAGTTATGAAGAAAACACATAGGAGACCATAGCAAACATACTAAACATACCTTCTAGGATCCTTATATTCAGCCCCTATATTAATTTTACAAAAAATAATGGCCCACGTTTTATGTCCATCTAACTTACTTATAATGGGATTGTCTACATTTAATGGCCCCTTCATTATTTGGAATTCCTTTATAATTTTTATTCCAAATGATTTTAATCCTCTCTATTTTATGTCGCAATTCGTTTTTAAAATTCACTAAGTGATCTACCTGTGTGTACTCTTCATAGAACTAAGCTATCTCCACTGTATCTATATGTTAAGCCAAAATTTTGATACAATATTGTGCAACACTTTTTCATTTATGATTTTATTTCATATTTTTTTTGTCTCTATGATCTTCTAATTCATATGAACAATGAGACCTGATACAATAGATGTAAAAATTAATATATTAAAACATCCCCTAAAACAAATTTGACTATATCTTATCCAAAAATATATCTAAGTTAGATAGCGTACGTTATGTGTCCAAAATTTGATGTAGATCGAAATTGCTTTTGAAGCACTAGATTTTCAGATGGTAGAGGAACCTTCCGAGGTTTATAAATAATCTAAGAGATTTTCATGCCTCTATTACCAATGTTTTATTCTTTCTGGAAGTCATTCAAATGATCTACAAAAATGCGAACTATCCTACAAGGTTGCAAATTTCATCTATCGCAAATGGCGATGATAGAAGGTGATTGGATGATCATAGATTTAGTCATAATCTTGATGATATCCTATTTTTAACAAATCACACATGTTATTCATAGATTCTATAAGGTATGATACCTTATCCAACAATTTATCTATATTCAGACTTAACAAATACAACCTTAAATTATTAAATAACAAAAATAAATTTATATCTACTAAATATTTATCAATTATATCATTAATATAGAGCTTATCGTTAACAAATCATAAATGCTCTTCAAAACGAATATTTACATAAATAAATAAAATTACATTATAAATACACCTTATTAAATGACATCATATTTGAACACAAAAACGAAATATAGAGATAAGGCATATCTTGAAAGTGGTGCAAACAAGAAAAACTTTAACAACCCTAAAATGAAGTTTATGTAGAGGCCACATTAGATGAATAAAAAAATGATCGGCGGATGAGATGTAAAAACAAAATATTCATTACGCTAAATCCTAAATCATAAATGTAGGCACCATGCATGTATATTATATCATAACATTTATAAAAATTTTAACAAAAAATATTAAAAAAAACCTTGTCATTTAAATTTTAAACTAGGTGAAATTTTTATTTTATAAGGATTAATATTAGATATGAATAATTCGTCAAAATCTAAAAACAAATGGCTAAGGTTTGAAAATGCTAATAATTATTTTACAACACGTAAAGTTGAATTATACTTTATACTTTATAATATAAAATATAACACGTAAAAAATCAATATCTAAAATTACATTATAAGAAAATATTATAGGTATTATTTATTTATATTTAAATATATGATTACCATGTTTATGATTTTACAAACCTAAGAAAAGATCTTTAAAATATTTGAAGCGAATCATAGATCAATGAAATATAATAATGTAATTATTAAAATACTATTAAAATATAAGATTATTACAACACCATTATGTATTCTATATGGTATAAGATATTCACGATAATAAACATAAGATAGACTATCTTCTAAAGTTATATTACCTTATATTAGATCACTTATTTAAATTTTGATCGGATTGATTTGATGGTTTATAAGATAGGGAACACATAATAAAAAATTTAAAAAATTATATTATATTTCATAAAAATATAATGATCACAAGTCATGTATCCATTAGTAGTCCATTACGGTGGTTCATCAAATGATGAGATAGGCCCGTCTTCATTATTGAGCCTGGAATGGTTATTTCAAGCATGCAATGTAATCTCGGTTTTGTTTTTTGGTAATATCATAGCAAATAATTAGTCCAACACATATTTGTCAATTCATCACTGATTTTTGGAAAAAATACACACTGATTACTAGAAACCTCTCGCCATTTTCTTCATGGCTTGGTTGCCTACCTCTAGTAACCATCGCTAAAGACTACGCAAGATGTAAGCTAATAAAAAAATGTTTCTCCACAAACTTGAATTTCCCCAAGGACCTACATAATCATTTGAGAAGAAATAGAATACTTGTGTTTTGATGATGTATAAGATATTCATAATGAGTCCCCAAATTAATGAAGAATATGGCTATGGTCTTGATTTGGATATGCTAATCATCTTGTACTAATCGCTTGTTTAATATGTTAGGAGAAGTGGATAATAATGATAATAATAATAAAAGGCCCATTTTAGACCCACTTCCTTGACTATAGGAAGAAACGACACCTTTCATGCAAATTAAGAAACACAAATGCAATGTGGTAGATATAGCCATAGATGCTAAATACGTTAGGCTTGTTCCATTTCGGGTCATTAGATTGGGGGCCCCTCAAATTTCCAAAACTAAATAGCATCATCCAATGAGGGCAACCGGGGCAATGATGGGAATTGAAGCTAGAGGATTAGGCTACAAGAATTGGAATAGGGAGCTTTCAGGCTATGTGCGCATTTCTTGGTCAATCACGAGCATTGTAACTAGATCGAAGATGCATTGGACACTCAAGTTCGTTAATGTCATATTCCTTGAGTTGACTAGTAGTTAAATGCATTGGATACTACAAGTTCGTTAACATTACACGTCTTTTAACTAGGATTTAGTATATTTGGATTTATGCATGAATTTTGGCCGATTTCCAACCACCAATATGATCTACACAAGATTGCAAAACTACACAAATAAGATGGTTGGCAAGCATGGAATTCAAAAATTTCAAGATGTGGTTGTTTTGTCATTGCTTTTGTTGTTGTCATTTGATGTTTTTGTCCCTACAAGTGTACATTCCTTCTTATTTTTGGACAAGTGGTCTGTCCAAATACACTTAAATGCCAATTTTTTGTGTTCCTTGAACTTTTCTTAATGTGAAATGTTTTTGTGTACTCTCAAAGCTTTTCACTTAAAGAGGTTACTTATGTTTGACAAATGGATTCGTGTTGGCGATTAGCGGGCATGACATTTGAGACCTCTAGGAATCTAGTTTAGGCCCTTCGCAAATAGTGTACATGAATACCCTAAACAATGTAGTCCATCATTCTCATTTCGTCAAACCTCATTACATTGAAAACTTCCTTCCTCAAATCACCACCATTCTCTCCTGTAAATCATGTTAAATCGAGTATTTATATGGAACCTATGATTGTATTAAAATAACCCTTTCTGGCGTGAATGTTGAATAAATTGGAGAGGAAACCAAGAAATGCCCCATCATAATAGTTAGTACAACTATCATATGCACAGATGGAATCAAAAACTTCACCAATGCTGAAGCCCGCAGTTGAATCAAGAGGGTAAATGTTAGTTGCCGATCAGTGTGCAAAGTGGGTTGTGAGCGTGATTTGGTGAGTGAGTAGAACCATCTGAAACTCACAGGTTTCATCTTCCATAGCTGGGTTCCAAAAATTCTTTACACACCTGCCAAACATAATGTATCATAATGGATGTCGTTACACTCTTTGTCACCCAGAGTCAACTGTTTTGGTGACTGGAGACAGAAAACTCTGTACACTTCTTTGTTCTGTCGCTAATTGTCCTATTGGGACATCCCCCTTCTAATGCTCTGCATCTGAGGCAAGCTTTCTTCCATCACAGGGTCTTTCTTTTACAGTGAGGTCATCCTCTAGCTGAGCCGCCATGGAAGCCCGTTGCTTTTGTGGAGGATAATTATGCATTTCCATCAATACAATCGCACCTGAAAGTTATGTCAAATAACAAACAGGTTAGAGAGCAGGAAGCGTAGAGAGAGTGGGAGATGGATTTTCCTTACTCATCCGCAATTACTTTCCTGCAACTTAGCTACACCAGACAAGCTCTGACCTGTACTGATCTCTTTCCTGGTTACTTGAAGGTTAACCCGACTTAAATCAAAATCAGTTTGGGGGGTGAAAAAGAAGGAAGATCTCTGTCTGACACTTCAGACACTTTCATGACAAGGACAGACATCGTGACAAGGATAACGATGATCAATTCAAGAGCTACGTTGAATCCAAATAAGTTTGCCAACAACAGTGACTTACCCCAATGGTTTTGATGAGAACAATATTGCCAACGATTGCCATGGCAACAAGTCCAAACATCCAGTCTGTAACTTTTGCATAAGGGTTTACCTGCAATCGGCATGTAACCTCGTGAGCATTCACAGCAATTAGGAAAATGTGTCCAAATCAATGGTAGTAATGTTAAACAACTGGTTGAATGTTACAAGAGTACAAAGGACAAAATTGATTACCTTTTCACGATACACAGTAAAGAGGAAGTATGAGGCCACTGGAAATGCCAAGACCAATGGTGCAACCCAGGTTGGTGCAGCTTTAGCAACTTCCTCAGCGATTGCTTCGGAAATAGGTACATCAGCTGCAATGGCATCTTTAGTTTGGCCTCCAACTATCCCTGCCAATGCTACCCCAAGCGTCCACCAATTAAGGTCTGATGCACTACTCACCCTTGCGAATTCTTCACTGCTCTCGCTTGGAATCATGGCAACACCCGATTGCTTGTTCTGCCAGGATCACAATGTCAAATAAAGATTACGAAAACGTTGAAAGAATTATTTCAGACGTTGAATAGCTTACTTCCATGCCAATCAGAAAGCCGTACTTTATGCTGTTGAAGTACACAAAAAGAAAAAGAAAAAATCATTTTCAACTAACGAAAACATACACATTCTGGCAATAGCAATAATTATCGTTGTGATATTGTGTAACACTTCATGGACATCGGTAACCAGGCGTTTATTGTTGAAGCTCGTGGTTTTAAAAGGGCTTTTATATCTCTTCGGTTAGGAGCATATGTGTGGATCGAAACAGTGCTTCAAGGTGGACGTACCACGTGCTGCGCCTTGAATGCTTCATCATGCAAGCGGTTGGCTTCTTCCGCCATCTCCGCATGAGCAGTTTCCCAAGATTGCCACAACTGCTGCTCATATTGAACGTGTTGCTGTCTTCCTAGGGTTCGACGGAGCTCGGCGACTTCAGTCTCCCAGTCAAAGTTCTGGTCTACTCCGTGTGCGAGCTCCTCCACCGCCTGCACCAATATCTGCTGTAAGAAATCCTTCAAACGGGCTTTAAAACTAACGAGCCTGCCTAGTCACAGAGTCATGTGAGAGGTCGACTATGAGAATACTCAATTCTGGCCATCACTAAAGAAATGTTCCCTTCGTTGGTGAATCCAAGTCATGTGTTACGAAAAGGAATTCTCCAGTACTTCACAAATTGATTATAAAAGGCATGTTCGAGGAATGAGCTTGCAATGCCATTATGCCCCATGCCTACCTGCAATGTGGCTTGTGATCGTAGCTCCTCAACACGAATACGTACACGGAGCTCTTCCTGAGGAGTTTGGACACCAGCCACCATAGCTGGTTGCAAGACAGACTCCAACATCGCATCATGCAGCCATTTATCCATAACATCTCCGAGTTGCTTCAGAACTATGTCCCTCTCTTCACGTGCACTTAGACTTCCAAGAGCCTCCTTCCGCAATTCAGAAACAGATTTTTGCCAGTCAAAGTCCGAAGAAAGAGCTAGCAAGGAGGGCGCCTCAGCCACTAAGCGTTCCATGTCTATGCTCGTGGAAGGCTCAAGGAATGTCGATCCGGCTGAAACAGCAGGCCGAAATTGTGGCTTCCTTCGGCCATGGCGTGGGTATTGGACGTCTGCCGGACTAGGTAATGCAAACAAGCCGGTCCTCTTCAGAAGAACACTCCGCGATGAGCTTCCACTCGTACTTTCTGTGCCGCTGCGGCTACGAGAAGATGTTCCAAGACGATGATGAGAGAACACTTGATTGGCTATAGTAGCACTAGCCATCTTATTCAGATCAGTCCTGCATTCAACAAAACCAGAATGAGATCGCAACCAGCGCAAACAAGTGAAGTCCACGTGTAAATTCGTCAGATGCTTTCTTCCAATATGGATATGAACCGTTTTGCAGACAAGCCAACCATTATAATGAAGACACTTCATTTACAAATTTTGCACATGATGGACGTTCGCTTAGAAGTTGCAAAACAGGGATCGTTTTCTACACGGAAACAATCCGAGTCAGGACAAACACTCAGCCTCTATCGACAAGGCCACGACCTGTTCGCGTGATGACAAAAGCTTGTTCGACAAAGTAGCGAGTATGAACCTGGACAGATTGAAAGTACCTTTAAACTATCATACGACGAAAAAAACACCAATAAACTGATGTTTAAAACATCTTCAAATACCTTTTAAGTACGTTCTCGATTCAGCTCCACATAAACAGATTGTAGCAAGCTCTATATCAGCAGTGGTCCATATCCGTCGACTTGCAATTCTCAATCCTATACACCAGGGTGCTGTTCCTCTTAGACTTGAGATCGTCCAGCTCAATCAAGATGTCTTCTGAAGTACAGCACATGGAAACACAAATCAGGTGTGATCAAACTGAAACTCATCACATGTCTGCTACGAGCGCACCAGCCTGAGTAAACACACTAATTTATCCTTCCATTCTTTATATCATAATGGCGTTCCGATCTCGCTTTAGAGATGACAAATTTCTTACAAAATTTTCTGTCAATACATCCTGACAACTTTCACCTCTTACACCTATCCACTAACTGCGTTTTATGTGTTCTGGTTCATAAAATGAAACTCTCTACCTTAAGAATTCTCTCGGGCCAGCACAGCGAAACCACTGCACCATTTCTACTTTTTTATTCCGATGCTTTTGTCGCAGCAATTCTACCTCCAATATTATGGAACATTCACAATTCAGACTTCGCATCGGTTCTCGTTTCAAAATCACTTTGCCTCGTAAATCCTGTTACTTCCCCAAATCCCGCCCCTATGGCCGATCTCGAACAATGCAAGACCTCCAGAAATGCTCAATCGCAAATACAACGACGACTATCCACGAGAAGAGGGAGTTCAAACAATTCATCCGATACTGCAGCCACTTTTTATCCAAACAACACCCTCACCAACATTGCAGACAAACAAACTGCGAGGTCATTCAGCCATGCCTTCCCTGTGCTCAACGTTATCAACAGAAGGAGCTGGAAAAACAGGTAACAAGCGACTCAATTCCTCGCACCTTAGGCAATGTGAGCGACCATCCACTTATTCATGTAGAACTCAACTCCGCGATCGTGATACACGATCCGTAGATGCCAGGCTTTGTACCTTAGAAATTGCGCGCCTCCCTGCATCAAATTGCACCAACCTTGAACCGAAAATTTGAGAGAGAAATGCAACCGGAGAGGCTACGAAATGCGCCGTGTTTATGATTGTTGAAAAAGGTGTTTAAGTAGAGGCAGTAGCCTTTCTGGCTCCGACGCAAAGCTTCTCATCCACAGCAGAGCGCAGGTGTCTTATCCTCGCCTCCACCCGGGCCAGCACGGGAACCCCACTCGCGCACGGGTGCGCGTCGCCCTCTTTCGGGTCCCCCGAGCACGGGCGGACCAACCCCGGGGCCCGTGCTCGGGGCAATGGCTGCCCACTCCGCGTGACTCAGCATTGCTGCGCTTTTGCGAGAAGCCCATGTCGGTCCAATGCGACATGTCCACAGGACGAGGATTCTGATAAGTCCTTTCACTGCAAGATCTACCAGTATTTACTAAATTTACAAGCCGCGATGTTGGAGTGCCTATTTAGGAAGGCGACCTTGACGTAGGTATTCAAAGTAACTTCCGGATGGAGTCAATGTTCAAGATTGAAGCCCACGTATGAATTTCATTTTGAAAGGCTCTCAAATTTCAGCCCTTCAACTGAAGAGCTCGTTCAAATTCAAGATGTCAGTCTAAGAACATAGAAATGAAATACAAAACTCGTATTAAACTTGTGCATGAATTATATGGTACATGTTTCTTATACAATATGAAGAATCAAGAATCAACCATCTAACTCCACTTCTTGTAGTGACAATGCCCTACGCTTGTTGGTTTTTGTGGTGGGCAGATGATATTGAGGATTTCAAGTGACGTCTTCATTCTCAATTTGGGATTGCATTTTGAAGGGTTGTTTTGGGAGAAGTATATTTTGAAAGACCACATCGCGTTTGAAGGGCATTGTAGACTTCGATCTTGAACACCGGCAACCTTGATGTAGGTATTCAAAGTATCTTCCGGATGGAGTGTGTACTTCAGCCCGGTATTATCCATAAAGTGCACATTTGGGGTTGCCACATCACCTCTCGGAATACTTTTTGGCACCGGTTGGAGGTACTTTTGCAAAAGAGTAAAGTAGAGAGTACTTTTGCAGTGGGGGGGGGGGGCTTTGAAGTCCCCGAGTGCCAGCCCCAGTTCTTTTAGGGATTTTGTGATACTTATTGAAAGGCTCCGTGATGGTGCTCTTTATACCCAACCATTCGGGCCCACTTCACACATGAGCCAAGAGCCGTGACCATGAAATTGTGAGAGCCCAAAACAAAGTGTCCAAAGGCCATCCCAACACACCTCCAAAATCATGTAGTGCGGTCACGGATTCTCAAGTGTAGTGTGAAGTCATGTCTGACCGGACCCTAAACCAAATGTTGTTTCAATGAATTTTTATTCATGCGGGTTGTCACACATGATAGAATAGAATAAATCAACGGTTGCGAGCATTCGGAGTGTCATGGTCTCCCGGTTTGGTGTTAGGCCTACTACCTCCAAGACTTGGTTTTTGAAAATAATCCAAGTGATCATGAAACATGATCCATTTGATGCCATGTAGGAATCCATGTAGACTTTACATCCATCTTGCTTTCACATACTTTGTTGGTCCCTCAAGTGTAGTGTGAAGCAAACTTGGACCAGCTCCGGCTTTTCCACCAATGAGAGTGCTTGAAGTGTAATGGTCACGGGCTCTTAGTCTCATGTGTGAAGTGGCCCTCTGTGCCCGGGAGATTTTTGGGCATAATTGGTCAAAATCCTAGTGTTCCCAAGTCCAACCAGTGTTGCACGTTGTGAGAGATCGGCTATTTATTATTAATTTGGGGTACATTCCATTGATTCATCTAAAGTAGTCGGGAATGTTCATGAAGTCTAGGACTTCAACCGGTTATTTTTCAAACTCAATTGGTTCATCTATAATTAGTGGTTGGTTCTCTCCATATAATGCAATCATTGATGATGATATATGATTTTGGTAGTGGAAAAAAAGACCAAATAATATTGGTATGTTTATTTAGAATTTGTGAGTTTGTATTATCAAATATAATAAAGTTAAATTTGGGATTGAGACCATTTAACACGTGGTTTTTTTGAATGTTGGCATGTATCATTTGGGGGAAGGGGGCAGTGAAAATTGATCCCTTACCTATTGGCTTTGAAGAATAATTTTTATACTAGTAATAAAATATTATGTGGTGTGATATCGCTCTGTATGAACTCATTTGATTAATGACTTTTAAAAGCATTGGGGTTCCAAGTCTACTCAAAGATGTATAATAAAATGTAATTTAAATGCTTTCTTTGGAGTGAGCATACTAGAAAAAGAAGTTGTACACGGTGACAAGTGAAATTAGCAACATCATCATTGTTGTTTATCATCAACTATGTTTAGAAACATATGACTACAAATAAAATACAATAATTGATTTGGCCCCTCAAGCAAAATTCAAAGATGGATATTTATATCTATATTGCCTTGCAAACCCTTGGTATTTGCCGTCCCTACCTGGATTAACTCTCTCTTGAACCCCTAGTGGATCTTTCAACACTAACTTGTTTAGATAAATATTATGGAGTATGGGTGATATCACACTACACACCTTCAATCCTATTTACAATCGATTTATACTTTAAAATTTTTGATAAGGAAAAAAGTTGCTACGTATTGAACTTTGACCTCCATATTGAACTGATGTTTAAGTATATTCGGATTTATGAATGGATTTTGGACAATTCCAACCACGAATATGACGTACATTAGATTGCAAACTACACAAATATGATGGTTGGCAAACATGGAATACAATATATTCAAAGTTGTAGCGGTTGTGTTGTTGCTTTTGTTATTGTCAGTTGATGTTTTGGTCCCCACAAGTGCACATCCCTTATTAATTTTGAACAAGTTGTTTGTTCAAATATACGTAAATGCCAGGATAGATGTAGATATCTATAGTTGAGCATACAACATAGTATATTGTACCATGATGGGGGGCCTTCAAATGAGTATGCGAAGAGTGTCGGGTGAATGATGATAAGAGATCCCAAAGCAAAAAATATAGAATGTGGAAGTTGGAAGTTGGTTAATTCAATTCAAGATAATTGAGTCAAGAGGAGCACTTAAAGCTTGGCAACCATGACATTACAACCATGCTCTCAAGCAATTGAGGATTAATATGCTCTATGATTGCCTTAGATAACGATGCAAGTCTTCATACTACGTAAAATCCTTTATATTACGTGCTTGGCTAAGTAATGGGTAAGTTATGAATTGCCCAAGGGGAAAAATTTCTCAAACCTCTTTATTTCTCTTGCTTTCATCTAGACGAGGGCAACTAAGAATAGGATATCAAGAAATTTGTTCCTCAAGGATAGGAATGCAAATCAAATCCTCTCTACAACTCTTTGGTTCCAAAACTTTTGTGTACCTTTTTCACATCATTGTCTTATTATTATATCCTAGATAGATATAGTCAAAACTTAATTAAGGAAATTAATGATAGATGGTGAAATACTAGTGTAGGATATTTCGTCAACATATTGATGATCATAATGAATCACGTATTAGAATTAGAGAGTGGAGTTTTTAAAAAAAAAAAAACTTAGTTAGAATTAAAACATTAATAAATAGAGAGGTTGAATTGACCTCAAAATCTGAAGCTTTATCAGAGTTTTGGGCACTCCCCATGGAGAGGTGCGAGACAGTAGCTCAACATGCTATCGTTGACATCTGACCGTTTGGAATGGCAATGGCATTACCCCGTGCGGTTACCGTTCATGTCTCCAAATTCTATAGTAGAGGTTTAATGCTATGTAATAGTTTTTTAGTTACCTACGAAAGCATAACGTTATTCAAATCCATAACAATGTCATGTGGGACTGACGATATTCCACAGAATATTCTCCATATCGAGTCTGAATGTGTAGAATATTCCGTGGAATTTTATCAGTCCCATAAACACACTGTTATCGATCTGAATAATGTTATGAGATGGTTCCAGAGGCTGTTATCCTTTCTAAATTGACCACACCCAACTGGACACTCTGAAATGTCGCCTACACGCACATTCCAGGCCTCAAGGTAACCTTCCCTAAGTCGTTCACCTGGTTCCAAATGTGCATATTCTGTGCATTTCAGGGCTGTAGCCAGTCTGATGTTGTGGAACTCCCCGGAGTCTTCTCACGTGTTCTCAAATGTATTCATTTGGTACAGTTTAGAGCCATTGCCAAGCTGATGACTCTGGAGGTAGTGTTGCGTGCAGAAATTGCCTGATGCCGAACGATTTCCGAGTTTCAGAGATTTTTTTTGCACAATAACGTTAGTGAATTTCTTTGGACGGAGTTGATTCAAAGCTTCTGAGAATCTTCTTGTCGATCACGGATACGACTCAGGGTTTTGGTGAAGGAATTGGAGCGAATTGCACAAGAGCTGCAGATATGGCGCAATGTGCGGCCAGCTTCGGAGTTGGGGCGGGGGCATGTCTGAATCAGGGAATTTATGGCTTGCGAGGGATTTCATTTCCTTTGAAGCTCAAATTGAATCTCAAACGGCAGAGGTTTGAGCGCTTGACTCGGCCTGTTGCTGCGCTTGAGAATCTGGCTCCTCTCACGGATGTGGTTAGCCATCACTTGCCTTTACTTTGTCAATTTACATCTCTGCAGCCATGCTTCCCATGTCTTTTAATCTGTAAATTTTGCACGAATGAGTTACGGAAACTGGGTACAAGTTAAGTTTTCTGACCAGGTCATTTTGTAGCACTCTGGAAAGGGCTTGGGGATATCTGTTATTGCTTCTGTAGCTGATTGACATCATAAATTGCGAAATATCAGGAGTTTCTGATGTGCTTACCATCACAATTTGCTGATATTTACCAAATTTAGGCAACCACAGGAAGGCAGAGAGTATGTACAGAATCAAGCTCAGAGTTTTTGTGTATTCGATTTTGTAGACGTGGATTTTTGGGGCGACAAATCTCGCCCCCGAAAAAATCCACGTATACTATGTCGCATTCACAACAATTCTGGGCCCGGATCTGACAAATCCTCGAGCAGCCCGGGATAATAGTGGATCAATGATATATGCTTCTTGTGGGAGACAGAATTTGTGCTCTCAGGGCCAATTTCCATGTAGTTGCGTACCAGCTGACTGCGAATATTGACAGGAAGTAGGGTTCCAAGTGCTGCCAAGTTATTCCTTACCCCTAACCTTAAAGAGTCTATCTTCTTTTTTAATACTGTAGTGAGAGATTCTTCTGCACAGTTCCTAACTTGATAGGTGACTGGGCTTCTGTGCAACTTTTTCATTCTTGGTAGTTAAATGTATGACACCTGTGCACAATTCATGTGATTTCTAACGTTCTCAAGATTCACAAATTACTGATTCTGGTGGTGGGGCTCAGACCATTGGAGGTGTAGGGAAGGAATGGTTGCAGATGGTGGCTATGGTGGCAGATGAGGGTACTGCATCTGACTGGCTGAGCAACAGCCTCTACACCGCAGGGCAAAATGCCAACTCTTTGGTGCAGGATCAGCTGTCAGGCTCGCTCACGCCAGCCAGGTTCCTCTCTATCCTACATTGTACCACCCTGATAGGCTGTGGAGTATTTTAGAAATGCGAATTCCTTGTCAAACAAATATTCATGCGTATCTTTTAGTTGATGTACGGCACTTTAACAATGCTCTTTTTCTTAAGTCCAGTCTGTGTCTCATCCTCCTGTGAGATTGAGGAGACTTGCAAGTATTGTAATTCGTATAGGACAGATATGCTGAAAGTAACCAACTTTTATGGGGTTCTCTAGTAAATACCAATTTACATGAATTTCCATTTCCGTCTCTGTACTTTGATGACGTCATTCGGCAGCTGTGAAGTGGTTTTTTATGTATGTGCGAAGCGCAAAAATGTAAGATTAATACTTGTTTTCGTCAGTGGAGACCTGCCCCACACCCACACGGGTGGGGGACAAGCAAGGGAGCCCGCCCAGGGCTCTCCGGAGCTATAGCATCTTGTTGCAAATTCCCATCCTAATTGTCTTACAAGAAGATGAAGTCTGAGAGTTACTGCAGCGTGAGTTGGAGAGGGATTTTTTAAGACCTTGGTATTCTTCTGAAGTGACAGATGTGAGTAACAATGAGGATAGACAGATACCACCTAACTAACCTACGTGGTGGTTGGAGCAGTGTGGCAGTCATATTTGGAGCAGGTCTTGTTACAAGTCTGTCTCCTTGTACTCTCAGCGTTTTGCCTCTCACTCTTGGTTACATTGGTACGTTTGATCACTGTAATGCCTTTGAGTTCTCTTGTTCATTTGATTCCAGTGCCTGAAGTCTGATCCTGAATTCTATTGCTCTTACGTTGGACATGTCATGAGGCTTCTGTCATTTAGTCTGCCAAAAACATGAAGGGAAGGGTTTGTCCTGAAAGCTTGATCCTGTTTGGCTGGCCCATCTTGTCTGTAATATGCGTGAGGATGGAAAGTTTCATTAGCTCATTCATTATTTGTCTCTATGTTGTGACTGGACTAGCAGATTTGTAGTTTATATCATATTCAGTAGCACAGAATGTGTATTTCGCTTCTGAGCAAATTTAATGTCAATGCAGGGGCCTCTGGGTCTGGGAAGAATCGCACACAGGTTTGTATTTAAATGTTGTTGAGTTAGTTAAACAGAGTTTGTCAGCTCTTCACTTCTTTTGTGTATACAGGAGATGTTGAAACAGTCAGAGGAGTTTTTTATCAAGGCATACAATGATACATGATCAAGAGCGCATATGATTATTTCTGTCATTATGTCTAGAGTGCTGTTGCTACAAGCGCATGGACTGTGAGGAGAGTGGTTGGAAAGTCTATTACTTGCAAGGATTTCTAAACACACGTTGAGACAGTGACAACTCTTTTGAGAAGTGATTCATCATGATGTCATATGTCATTTGTAATGCATGGCATGGCACATTATGCTCTTCTCTCACAATCAACTGTTGTGATGCATTTGGACACCAGCTGTTTTTCGATTCAGTGGCATTCTCATTAGGACTTGCAACTACACTTGCAGTGTTGGGTATTGGAGCATCACTAGCTGGAAAAGCGTATGGTCAAATTGGCCAGGGTCTCCCAATTGCTGTGTCAGTTGTGGCTATGATCATGGGTTTGAACCTTCTTGAGGTGGGTGACTTAGTCCCTAAGACGTAATGCTTGTGTTTTTGTCATATTTGCACGCTCTTTGTGTGGTGCCTTTATTGTTGTGCGTTTGAGTCAATATTTCCATGTTGCAGATCATTGAATTGCAACTTCCATCCTTTTTTGGCAACTTTGATGCACGAAAAGCCGCTGCTAGCCTTCCTTCAAGTACGTGTGAATCCTTCCTATCATAAGATACAATCAGATTGTGTATGAAAATGAAGAGATGACTCTGGTGTGAATCATAGTGTTGCTCTATCTTCAAGTTGGTCTAAGTCTATATGTAATCCTGTAATGGGCATTACAAGGAATTGTCAACAGAATGTATACCATCTTCATCTGCTAATCTCTTTGTTGATTTTATTTTAATATATCTTTATTGAGCCTCCTTTCAAAGGAGAACACCTTGAACGGGTATGGACAAGCCAGCCCGCATCTATCTCCCTCAAGAGCATGCCCAGAGGTTCCCACATGGTTGGATGAAATTATCTGGTTCACCCTGATGCCCCCACTATGATTGGTAGGGTACTGATGCACCCTACCACCTATGGCCATGTACACACATGTCAGAATAGAATGGATGTACAATCAAAGCATTCAGGACGTGATTTGCCATAGGTCTGAATAAATTTCTTGTGAAACAGGTGCACAAGCATATTTGGCAGGTCTTACATTTGCATTGGCAGCATCACCATGCAGCACACCAGTTCTGGCTTCCCTACTAGCCTATGTGGCCTCATCACAGGTCAGTCAGTTTCTATTATGGTAGTCATGACATTTTTTACATGACGTATATCATAGGTTGCATCAGATAAGGTTGATATGATTTTGTACAGGAGATTCATCAACCTTGCAATGTGTGATGGTGATTGTCTGATACAATTCGTGATTTTTGTGTCTGCTGAATTAGCTATTACTGGTCAAATCTCAGTACATTATGCATAGGCTTTTTCACCTTCATATGTTCTGCGGGCACTATTTCAACTACTTCATGTCAATGGACCAGGATCCTCTTGTAAGAGGAATACACATTGACTTCACCTTGATATATTCTGCACTGATCAAACAATTTTCTGTCAATGCACCAGGATCCTCTTGTGGGAGGAAGTTTGTTGTTGGCTTATACAACTGGCTATGTAGCCCCACTGCTAGTTGCAGCATCATTTGCTGGTGCCCTTCAGGTAACTTATATGAAGTGGCTTAATTATTTCTAATGTCACACATTAGAAATATCACACACAAATGATGTCCGCAGTTGATGTGGTTGGGTTTTAATGCACGATTAGGGTGGTATAAATTTTGTGTACCCTACCGTTGTTCGGTTTGTTGGTTTATGCTCAGAAGCAAGTAATGTAGGGCTTGGGTGTTAGGAAAAGAAACTGCCTTAAGCACAGGTGTTGATATTCCTATCCGGGATTTAAATTCATACACCATGAATTTTGTTATGTGTGCAGCAACTCATGTCTTTGCGCAAATATTCTGCATGGATCAATCCGACCAGGTCCACTTCACAGCCATTGACTTTTTGTTTGAGCAATGTTATTCTGAAGTGCTGCCTCGTGCTGTAACATCAAATGATATGTTTTCATCTGGCTGTGTCTGCGATGAGGGTCCCAGTGCCTATTTTTGGGAATGTTGCAGTTTCAATCAGCTTAAAGAGGACTGCTCCACCTGAATTGGAAATGTCAGAAGAAGAGATCTTCTTCTGCTAGACCTAATTTTGTGCACTTCTGTTGAGCATTGAATTTGTAGATATGGTTTTGTATGACTTACTGACAAACTCTTCATTGGGTGCAGTGGAGCATTGCTACTCGGAGGAGGACTTTACAGTTTTTTGACGCGCAGTTTTCCAGAGTCTTCAATGAACATGATAATGTAGTTGGACTTGTATTCTTCCCCAAAGCGTTGCAACAAATGTAATCTGTGTCAAATATCCGAGGATTGTGATCATTTAGATGAGAAAGAGACTGCAAGCAAAATGTGTTGCAGGAAAACATGTAATATAGAGGCAATTCACCTCTTTAGAATTTAAAGATTTTACCACTTGGAACATGTGCTTTCCCCAACCCATATCGTGGCAACAATTGAGAAGATATGATAATCACCCGAACAATGACACAATTTTCTATGTATCGTCGATAGTTCTTTCACCAAGGACTTGGAATCCTCTAGGTCATCATTTTACATTGGACCATTAAATCCTCTGAACTTCTACAGAATGGTGAGTTACAATGGCATTCCTGCTGATCCAAGTTGCCCATAGACGGCATAGTTCCAGAAATTGGATTGAACCGTCTGCACCTCAATGTTACATTCTGGATTCTTATAGCACCCCAGATAGCTTGAAATCCAGAAGTTCAAAGGCTTTGAATCTGAAGAGAACCTGCCAATAATTGTGGTCAAGGAGTATAGTCTCTCACTCTCACCAAAAGTGTGTACAGTTTCAGTGGTGCTTTTCATCCATAGATGTTAGCTTATATTGCTTTGAATGTGATAGATTTAAAGTGCATGGTTCATGAAAAATGGATGTGTGGTGGGTTGAAAATTTAGCATAGGATAATCCATATTACAATTCTCGGCTTTGTGTCTTTCAAAGAGCCTGTGTGCCAACTTTCAAATATCATAGAAAAGTTTACAAGCAGGTGGACCAATTGCCTCATCCTGCCCTTGCACAGGAGGAATGAAGCACCAGTACTCGTAGTTCAAATTCTAACCAGGTATGAATCCCTAACAACCTGTCTCCTCTTCACATGATGCTTCTGAGGGTCACATGAATTTGTGTATCTGGTAGTTCCAAGTGAGGTCATGTTTCTCTTGCTGGAAGAGAGAAACAATGGATGTGTTTCACACAATTGTGAGAATTAAAAACACTGCTTCACAAGGAATCATGGCAATGCATGTCCAAACTCAAAACATACAAATTGTCCTGTTTCCAGGTTTCTAACAAACTGGCTCGGAACGAGTCATCCCTGATACAAATAATTACCATGTATGAATTGCATTTATGTCAACCGAGTCTTGCATGCACTTATGTCTCACTCCCATAAGGTTTGCAGTGGAGTTCAGCAATTCGCAAGGATAGGAACCCCCAAGATTGAGCAGATTCTTCATCTTTGCGCTTGGGGCAATGACGCAGTTAATGAGGTGAAACCGAGACGCGTCAATTGCTGGTTGAAAACTATTTCCAAACCCCCTGCGGTGCCTGCAAGGGCGCCCCAGAATTTCTGGAAGGTCTGCCATAGGCTCGGACCTCACAATCTCAATCGAAGTTGTATATTTGCTCAGGCGACTCCTGCCTTACAGTCATATGATATATGTTGTGAAATGAAATTGTAGTTCCCTGCACGCACGAGTATTGTCTTTAATGGCGGATCCGAGCAATGAACACAGATTCCTCATACCTCGAAAGGCCAACGGTCAAAAGGCTTCAGAAATTGCGAAAGCATGACAATCTGGGAGTCATTCGTTTTTAATTCTTAATGTTGCCAACATCCTTACCTCGCCCTGAAACTGTAATGATGTTGGGCTTCAGCCTCGACTGTGAAACGTATAGAGCAAAATGCTTACTCAACAACGGACAAATCTGATTCCCAAGTGCGCCACTTCCTTCAATTCTACACATGCTGCACAATAGGTAGATACAGTGATCTTTCGCAAACTAAGTTGATCGATAACTTCTTGTAGTCTCTTGAATTGTGTTTCTTCCCAGTTCTTCCACTTATTATACAAGCTTGTTCATGTCCAGAAGCAAAATAATTGAGTGACCACTCGTCTAAAGAAAAAAGATGCTTAACAAGAGTAACCACAGGGATACAATTGCATGAATGACAAGTGCCCATGTGTATTGGCAGTGGGAGGTGAGTGATGGAGGAGTGCATTCAAATTGCACAGGGCTGCATTTGGAGATGCATTGTACCTTTCTCGGCCTTTAGGGTAGGATCTAGTGTTGTATCTGATTTTATCAGTTTAATATCTGATATGAGGCTCATCAAGTCTCTTGACATTATTCCAATTTCTCCCGGTTGTGGGACAATCTGGCAGATGCTAAACCCTCCCCCATTTCAGGACCCCCTACATATTTCCAACAAGGATTTGATCCTGAACAAGTGCTCGACCTCGTTCTGCATCAAATTCTGACGGTTGAAGGAATTCAAGTCTAAAGTCGAATTAATGTTCGTTGCTGGACAGATTGTAGTGGGATGTGTATGCCCGTTCTGAGGAAAAACATTATGACAGAGATGTGTGGATAGTTAACAACAATTGACTAAATGAAACCACCATACCGTAAGAATTGAGTCTGAACCCAGCAGCATATATGTGCCGGGACTTTTAGATTACTATCACGCAGACAGGTATTCAGCGCAATGCGAGTTTTTCTTTTGCCTTTTACTAAAGAATACCGTGCGTTGGGTACACACCTATCGGCATACTTTATTTTTTGGACTGCCCCTCACAAGGCCACACCCAATCAAATATAAATTGGACATAGAGTATGCAGGAGTTCTTGGCATAGGGTTGGGGCGACATAACCTGAGTAGCACTGAGCTTTGTAATGCCTTTGAGCTGCTGGAGATATCACAGAACCCGGCGCTAAGCATAAGCAAACTTGTATTAAAGAATACTGTGCTCTGGGTACACCTACCGGAATGCCCTATTTTTCAGTTTGCTCCTAACAGAGTGCAACGGCCGGGGATTTGTGGCACTCAAGTAATGTCATCCAACAACAAAAATCGGATGAGTCCATCAAGAAGCTTGGATGCAGCTTACTTTAGTGAAACGCCTCTGAGTTGGCATGTAAGACCTATTTTCTCTCCCTCATAGCTATTGTGAACTATTAGCTATATTGTAAATATCAATTAGTTGGCAAGGGGCAATGATGTGGCCTTGGATGCTCTAAGCCTATTTTCTAACCTCCCATGAGTTGTTTCCAAGGCCATGATGTGGCTTTGAATTCCACATGATCAATTCCACATGATCATTTTGATAAATATCGCAAGATACCAACGTGTGCAACATATAATTATGACGTGTTGTCATAGACATTTTTCTGGTTCATAAATCATTTATTTTGCACATGTGTGATTGCTGAAATTTTGTAATATGCCAAAATAATATATATCACCTTATGGTAAATTGGTGAACTTAAAAGATCAATAATATATATATATATATATATATATAATGAAATTTATTTGAAAATAATTAATATACACCATGTGATTTTGAAGATAATACAACATATGACGAGGATAAAATATTACAATAATTCAGATAGGCTATAGTCAGAAACTTATGATTTTTTGAGTATACCCCATCCATAACGTTGTCCCACAAGTCTGATTCCAAATAATATACCATCTATTTATACCTCATATAATATTACCTAAAAAATAAATTTGATTTTTATATGTTTTATATTTTATCTTCATTGTTTCATTTTGGTCATCTTATGAACACTTGCACTAATCTATCATTAGAATGACAAAGATAATTATAAATGATAAGTCACAAAATTATAACCTTAATGTTAATGAGGATTCTATAATGTTTAAGACCTCCAAGTTAATTATGTGCTTTATTGATGGTTTCACTTCCGTAATGAAGTCCCAATCAATTGCTTATTTACTAATTGGAAATGCACATATATATAGTGGATTTTAGACCTTGAAGGTGAAGTGCATTCAATATGGGATTTGTAGTCAAGCAACCTTCAAGAATGCAAGGGCAATGTTTTTTTTTAAAATTAGGCAAGATGGGCAATACTTTTCGGTCGGGTTAAGAAATTTCTTTAGGGGGTTGCCCCAACCCGGATTTGACACCCCGGATTTGACGTCCACCCATATTAATTTCTTAAAAATAACTGGACTAGTAATGATAGATTGGCAACGCATGCACCCACTTGCTTCTATATGAGGCATTTTTTTTAATGTCTAACACTCTTCATATTATTGCCTTAAGTATTAGATTAGATTGGGATTATTTAGAACTACTAAAACTTGGTATTTTTAAAACCCTTGAGACAAGGAGCCGAAGACGTAAGGTAGTGTCTAAAGTGGTTCATCTCATCCGCAAAGATGAATGAACTTACACTAATGAAAATACATGAGTGCCACGAATCCCCGGCCCTGACTTTATGTTTAGGACTGTCTGGAGGCCTTGATCATTATCAACAGTTTCTGCGAACTCCTCTCCCTTTCCTCTCTGCACTTTGGTTTCTTGGGCACAGGTCCTGGTTAATATCAGGAAAAGGCAGGCTTGAACTCAATCTACTATATTAAACCAACCAATATTATGCGGAGTGCATCATTTGTTCGAAGGTTTTTTGGGCGTAGGTGCAAGACGTGAATGCCTGCAAATCTATTTTCAAGTGACAACGTTTTTGATCATATCATGTTCAATCAAACTAAGTACTTAGTCAGACTCATCTCTTTCTATAACGGTACACGACGGAATGACAGAATGTGATAGTCTTTGCTTCGTTTGAGGCAGACTAGGATATATTTGCAGTTTGCCCCATAGGAATTGCAACAAAGTTATCAGCAAGAATATGTGGTTAGATGAGATAACTGCTGTCACGAGTATGCCTGAGCGTGAATACTGCAACCCTGTTGTCAGGGAGAGGTTGGTCGGTGAAACTCCTGCTTTGCTCGTTCCGCAAAGAGGGAAGGCTGCTACCACAGTCCTTTCAAACGAGAGCAGGAAAAACTAAGGGTGAGATGGCGAACTGATTACGTGGACATCCCCATTGGTAAGTTCTAGTCAGCAAAGTGATGACCTGGACAAACCCTAAACAATAGAAAGTCTCCTTGGGAAGTGCCCTAGTAAAGATATTAGCCAATTGATCATGAGTGGAGACAAAGGAAGGGAGGATGAGATCAGCTGAAAATGCTTCGTGTATGACATGGTACTCAACATCAATATGTTAAGTTCAGCAATGAAATTCAAAGTTTTTGATAAGACGTAAAGCACTTTGGTTGTCGGTGAACAAATGGGTAGGAGAGGTGGGGGGTTTATCGAGGTTGGAGAGAAGTTGTCGATGTCAAATAATCTCCTTGGTGGTAGAGGAGGCAACAAGATACTTTGCCGAAGGAAAGAGTCCCAGCAAGGTACTTAAAGATGCGTCAAAGAGCACTTCGGTGTGTAGGAGAAGGCTTGGCACAAAACTTGGTTGCAACACTAACTCCATAAGAAAGATCAAGATGAGTTCCAATGCAGGCGAACTGAAGGGATCCAACGATGGTGTCGTATGGATTGAAGGATAGGAGTGCAGTCATCAGAGGAAAGAAAACTCAAATGAATATGAGAATTAGCAAGAACATACAATGGAATAGAGTCTTGAAAACCATATATTCGAACCAATTAGGTAAGATAGTGGGTCCGATCCAAGAAAATTGCATGAGTTTCACGGTGATGGGTAATTTGTAAGCCAACGTAACAACCTATTGGTCCTTGGGTGTTGGAGAATGCTTTATTCATAGAGTCTAGGATATGATCAATATTGCTGCCGCGGGTAAAACAAGCGAGAATATCATTGACATAAACTAAGAGGATGACTGTTTGCCCACATTGATAGCAACAGTAAGCACACGGGTCAACATTGCTTACGTCGAAGCCAAACTGGAGAAGAAACTCATGGAATTTGTGATTCCAATTGCGGGAAGCTTGTTTAAGCTCATAAGAGCTTTTTGAAGAAGGCAAACATAATGGGGATGATTAGGGTTGACAAATCCTTCATGTTGCTCCATGTGAAGAGTTTCAGCAATGTCCCATGCTAGGCCGGAACACTAGCCGACCAATCCCATTGGTGTGGCAACCTCCAATGGTCTAAGCTTATTTTAATATCCTTCTAGTCCTAGGTTATCAACTTGTAGGAACTCCACCCCTCCAACTGCATAGACCTCCACAATGCGAATACAGTGTTAGGGGTTCCTGTTAAACACCCGCCAAGCGACAAAGAATCCACATGACACCACAATTTGGTTTGTCCACCATCTTCGCTTTTGGTTGATGTGGAGATAGCATTGGAGGTTCCAACACCACCATTAGTCATACCACAAATGGGAATTGGAGTTGATCGGCCTCGAACACGCGAACATGGTCCAAGGGTCGAGGGCTTGGATTGAGGAGTTGACCATTCTTATGAAGGCAAACAACGGACAACAAGGCTTACCAACCAAGGATGCAATTGAGGGCATGGGTGGAAACTAAGGATCTAGGGACATGCATCGTTGGTAAATGTGGAGGCAATTAGGACTAATTATGCTAGGGTACTTAGGGAAGATTGGTTGTTGGAGGATAACTACACAGTGTGATCATAACCACCCGATGGATTTCTGATCAATGATGAGCAACATAATCCTAACACTGATTGGAATGCAAGACCTAAAGATGAATTCTAGTGGGCGGCCAAGGCATCATCTCTCATCGTGATACCCCCAGCCACACCGGCCTTGATGTGGCCATTAGTCCCTTCATGGATCAAGAATGGTAGTTTTATTGGCATATGTACTAAACCTTGGGGACCCGAAGGCACGTTGATCATTGGTTCTTGCGTTCATATGGTCCATTTGAATTGCTTGTTACGTGACATGATGCAAATACATTGTTGTACTTCATGCAAAGTCCCTTTTCATCGTATGCTATACAAACAATTTGATGTGCAATAAGAAATGCCTTTGAATCATGAGTACAATAGGATCCAAGATATACCACTTGCAAAATATAGCAATCCTCCTGCTTACAACTAGCATGTACAATAATATGTCAAGGACCTCCAAGGTAATCCGACAAATCTCACAGCCAAGCACATCACAAGGGTGGTGTATGAGTTTTACTTTGGTTCTATACTTAAAGCCTATGGTGAGAGAGCATTTTTGTCCCGAATTATGGGAGGCCATGTTGGTGATGCATGGGAGTTCGTCAAAGGCCCACACCCCAAGGTTATATTTATGACTTAAAATGGTAATGTGACCATGGGGGTATAGCCACGCAAACCTGTTCCAAGTAAGGCGATGACCTGGGATATTGTACACATGTTGGATGTTGAGAATTTTAATGTCAACGCATGCATATAGGCAAACAAACGTTACCCAAGAGGTGTCGTTCAACGAGTTAAAAATTTATGTAGGGTTGAACAAGTGAAAATACATCAACAACTTTATGGACATTCAAGACGGAGGCAATATCCTTAGCATGCAAGACTTGCTCTATTATTTCCAATTGCCGTGGTTGGTCATTAGGAACCGCATGTACACTTATTCTCAAGCAGCTAGGGAGGCAGAAAAAAACGAAGTTGTGGGCCCTCAATGAAAAAAGGTGTGAGACAAAACGCCAAATCCTTCGAGCATAGAATCTGAACAGGGCAAGCTTGAGTCACGGCCCTCCATGCCATTGGATACAAACTTTCAATTTTATTAGTTTTGGGGACACATAGTACCCAAATAAGCCTAAGACTATAATGCATTATCTTAAATCCGATTGCATATAATGTATGAATAATATTTTTTCATAATTTATAAACAATTTTATGCTCACTATCACTTTTGAGATTGATACCACTCTATTGTCATTGTGATTTTTTTTAGAGTCAGATTGTTACAAACCTCTCACTGGTTGGCAGTTGGTTTCACGACAATAATATCTCAAAGTAAAGAATTAAAACAAACACAATTTATCGAGAAGAAGTCTATGGGAGGCGAACCAGGGTTCTGGCCTCTGGTGAGGCCACGTCGCCAATTCGAAACCTTGAAAACGTCGTAAAACGTCGAAATCAGACAATTCACAGACACCAAAGAGAAGTTGCATTCACCAATACCACAAGATGCTTCCTGGTTCATGTTTTTGTTATGCCAAACTACAGATTCAGCGTGGGATGCCAATAGGTCTCGAGCATTGTAAGATTATCGTTGGCAAGGTTTCAAGAATGATGATTTATTGAATGCCGAAGGAGGAAGCATTCTACAATAGGTAGCAACAGAAGGGTGGCTGACAAATTGGTGCATTTCGACTACATTGATGTTTCCAACAACCTGCAATGCAAGAATATGCATTTACCACTTCACGACACCAAACAGAAGTTGTATGCACCAATACCGTATAATATCACGAATCCTTTGTGTATCACGAAGAGAAGACAAACCCAACAACCCTACACTCGTCCAACATTCTGTGCATGTTGCACTGACTGGTTTCTAAAACTAACATGCGATGACGTGCAGTTGTTTGCAGAAAGAATGTCAGCAATGCTATGGTATGTTCCTTTCCAAAGTCTGCATATTGAGAACTGCCACAAATATCAGTGCTTTCATAATATCGACCACCGGTGTAATTGTTTAGACATGAACAATTTTATCTGTGTGTGATTCATCTGATCTCTATTTTGGGAAATCACCTAATAAGTTATAACTTACGAGTCTTGCTTTAGTTAGTTTGCAGATAATTAAATAATCCTTATATTTCAAACGAAGTCTCTGTCGTAAAACGCACCAGAGTTCTCTAATCAATTTCTTCCCTTCCCTGGTTACATCGCATGTGGAAAAAATTGGGTCTCGGTTCCTGTATCTGGGTTTTGCAAGATAAAAAGATGCACTTTTTATCTTTGCAAAGCATCAACTTTAGCTCTGCCAAAATTTTGAAGCCCAATAGTTGTACACAACAGATCGAATGGGTTGACGCAATAGAAGAAGATCGAGGACCAAAATGCACGCATTGCCGATTACGTTAATGTCGTCGCATGTGTGAATATAATCCCTACAACCTCGATGCCAACCAATTCCATCGCTCCGGGCTTCTAAGCAGATCAAATCCACAAGGACGAAATTGTCGCACTTCTTAAGGGCAAACGATAATTCTACATGCCCACAATGCTCGAAATTGGTCGCTAATTAGAAGTCCCTTCACAGTGCAAAGACGGGTAAAAAAATCAACAGCAAGGTCGGAGACTTACCTCATATTGACCGTAATCTCATATTGCCCTAATCTCACCTTCTTTTGACTTCTTGGATGTGGTGGCATCCCTCACAATGGCCTCTGCAAGTTCCATGGTAGAAGCAAAAGAGAAGCAAAAGAGAGCAATAAGAAGCAGAATAAGAAAACACTATATTCGGTAATTGGAGACTTTTTGTTGATTTTGAGACTATTTAAGGACGTGGCTTTCACATTTGTAGGAAGGAAAACACTAAAAATATGCTATGTTCCCAATTTTGGAAACAAATAAGAGACTCAAATGCATGGAACCACACATAAAAATAAGAAAATGGGATATATGAAAACATTTGCATATGGAAAATCAATATCATATTTATTGAATAGGGGTTGAAGTACAAAATACAAGTGGAATATCCAATATTAGGCGAAAGTCCTAGAAACATAATTCCACAACTACATGTATGTTAATATAGCCTATACGTTCGGATCATGATTACGACTCACTACTTTTGCTTTTGCAATACTATTATTAGCATTTACGGCCGTTTCACGTTCTTTTGCTTTCATGGCCTCCATGGCTCTAAAGATCTCGGGTCCGCGGCTAAAACCTTGTTTATTTGTCGACCCCGAATATGTGCCATTTGCCCATATTTGCCGACCCCCTACCGAATAAGTGGAATACGAATGCGATTGGGAAAACAAACGTCTTTCACTCTTCCGTAGGGCCAAACAACGATCAGACTCGCAAGAAGCAGTCTTCAGTGTTCGCCTATCCAATGACGAAGTCGAGGATGAACGGCCCACATTCATGTGTATTGGGGTCTGAAACAATGACCATAAATACATATAATGACGTGGGTTAGTATAAGTTACGGATGGAAGTCCGAAAAACCCAAGAATATAAAATGCACTAATCCACGGAAATCATGAAGAAAAAACTTGAGAATGCCAATAATTGGGCACCTTGGCCTGCGGGGCGGTGGTTTGAGCTTCTGCGACATCGAGGGGGGCCACAAGCACAACAGGGACGCTCGTAAACGCCGGGACACCAATTTGGGGTTCATCCATACAAAGGCGTCTGGTCGACCGCGGGTTTCGAACACTCATTGCGGAGGGGAGATGGAGATGGAGCGTAATTGAGTTTTGCAACCTTTGGAGGAGGGCTATCGACAACTCCGTCTTCAAACCCCGAGTCTTTGGAGTAATCAACAGCAGAGGCGGCATTGACGGCTGAAAATTGAAATAGTGAAGGCATTGAAATGTCGGTCACACCGATGGAAGGGGAGCTGGGGCCCGGTTTAGATGCACACATGCCATGGACGAGACTTTGGGATGCTTGGTGAGGCAACTAAGACACAAAAATGCATTTACAAAATACGGGGAGAAATGTTAGATATAAACATGGAGAGTCCAAGTACAAACCCAAAAAGCAGTTCTCATATTAATTTATTGAGTTTGGCATAGCCGTACAACCTCCTAAATTCCTCATCTCTTGGGCCTAGAGGCCTATTGCCAATGGGGTTGGAGAGGACAAAATCCGGGACACTTCCGGGGTGATAGGCAAGCCTCCTAATGTAGGGTCCTAGTTCATTCTCTAGAAAGTTGTCATTTCTATCACTCTCCCAAGGATCCGGGAATATGCAACTGCCCGGGGGATTGAGAATACTCTTTGCCTGGCTGTCGTCAATGAGGAGCGTGTTCTCCGGGGTGGGCCAACAACCGTGGGGCACCCCCTCCAACATAGGGACGCCCACCCAAAGGTTCTTCCTCAGTACCTTTAGGAATTGAGGCCCTCGGCCTCCTCCGACCTTGGGTACAATGTTGCCATTACGGTCATAAAGGTCATCGCAGTGTTCTTGACCGAGAAGCAAGCATGGCATTGCGAGTTCTCGGAAAAGGAAACCGACGATGGCCTTCGTGTTGTCCATGAGCATAGAGCTCCAGATGATGACATGGGCCAAGCCAAGGACATCACGAAGGAAGCACCTCAACCCCGGCCGGGCCCGTACAACCTTCTTGTTAATGAGAGTATCGAACTGTCCGCCGTAATCCATGTCTTGTGGACTATGGAAGGGACCCTTCGACGCACTATTGGAGATATGCATGGAATGACAAAGCACCCCATTGAGGTCAAATATTATGAACGGTTTCCTCATGGGCCGGCTTGGTCTTTCAGCGGGGTTGCGACATATCTCCGACGGACCCTGTGATGGAAAATACTATCTAGGTGAATGGTACTACCCATGAAAACCAATTGACAAGCATGCACAAACTCAACAAACAAATATAAGGCAAAAAGAATACGAATACCTAGTTCAAAAAATTTGTATTAATGTGATTGGTTTAATACATTTCGTGAATAATTTACATTGTCACAAAAGGTCTCCCCTAAAACTAATTGAATCTATGCTGGCAAAATTGCATCCACCCGCCGGGCGAAGTCGAGCATCGAACTCGACAATATGCACACGCCACGAAGTTGGCAGACAAGGAAGTTTCGGACGCGCGTCCGTAACGTGGGAGGCAAGCTCAAAGGTGGATTACCTCTTCAGCGGAGAGGCCCTCGCCAGCAGTGCCTCCCTCACCAGGCCCCATCGTGGGCACAGGTTCCGGACGTGCGTCCGCAAAATTGTGCAAGCTATCCTCCACCACCAAGGCGCCTCCAGCCGCTTGCGACCCCAAGGTATCGACATGAGGTTGATCCTCATCTGTGGTGTCTTGGCTGCCCCGCATATCTTCATCTTCTTGGCTGCCAATGGTTGTGATGTCTTCAATGGCGCCTTTCTCGTGAGCACTTGCCGTATAACGTGCAGGTCTCTCCTCCTCTCGTACGGTATGAGAGGAGGGCTCTGGGGTGGCGGCAACCTGGGGAGAGGGCGGGACATACAAGGCGGGGGCTGGATAGGTATGCTCTGGTATGTACACCGTATGGCTACTAGACGGAGGCCGCATGAGAGTGGGAGGCATCAACATGCCGGCTTCGGGAGCTGCATACATTACTGGGGATCTTGCTTGCAAGCTCTACATGAGGCTCATAAATTGTTGGCTCTGGGCCAACAATTGTTGATTTTGAGCCATGAGATCGGCGTGCCTTCGAGCAGACTCCAACCTAGCCTCCTCCATCTCAGCTTGGATGGCGGCCATCTTTTTGGCGTGCTCCTCGTTAGCTTCTCGAAGCCGTTGGTCAAGCTCTTCCTTCATTCTCTTCTCCAGTTTCTCGTCCAATTCGGCCACAGACATCGGCTCTTTCTTCACCTTGCCAGGTTCAGAAGGCAACGCAGAGAGGGCATTGTACATCCTAACCTCATCCTCGTCTTCATCAGAGAGTTCCAAGACGGCACCTTCAGGGTACTCGTTGTAAGGAGTATTTTTCCTCTGTCGACGACTCTCATGGTATGAGGCGATATCCGGCCTCAAAATCAACTCCAGCACATCTCTACCCTCCATAGGTGGTAGCTCTGCCTGTTCAGATCCCCCTCCAGATGAGGCTGTGCATCCGGCTTCTGTCGCAACGTCCACATCCTTCTCTGCCATAAGCCCAGCAGCACGCGATGGACCCGCAGTGGAAGGAAACCCAACTCGAGAAGTGGGAGTCCCAAAGGGAGAGGAAATAGGGGTAGGATGGACCTTATTGGAGTGAAGTCTTCATGCGCCCCCTCTGTATCCATGCGGTCTTCGCCCAAGACAAATTGATGAGGATGAACAGGATCACGAACAAGGCCGGGCACGTGATCTTGTCTGGCTGGCTGCTCTCTTGGGGAGACGGGCTCTTGGTCTCCGTCACTGTCCCACTCCGTCGCAGGAGTTCCCTCTTCTCTTGAGGCAAGAGGCACCACAGGATGGGGGGTAAGGACATCGATGATGTCTTCGATATCCATTTTGGAGGCAAGAACCCTATGATTATTCGCCTCATCCATGTCGTGAGCCTCCACAAACGAATTTACCTGCAACCCAAGCATCTGCACCAAAACAAGGAAATTATAGTCATTCCATTGTTACGAGCAAGTATGAGGACAAATATAATCATGAAGCACTGCAATTTACGGACGCGCGGCCGTAAATTTGCACTCCATATGTGGTGGACAATGATACGGACGTGCGGCCGAAAATTTCAATTCAGATGGAACATGGAAAGAGGTGCATACAAGTACTTACCAATACCGCGTAAACAAATTTGGTGCCTCCGAAGACGTTGTAGACTGTTTCACTCATCACAGTCACAGCCTTCAAGACTCCAATATAAAAATCCATTCGGAGCTCGTACGCCGGGTAGAGTGCATACATAGTCTCCGCGACAAGCTCCTTTGGGTGTGGTGGTGGCAACGAGTATACTTTCTTGAACACATTCTGCGCTTTGATAGGCATCCGCCCACTTGGTAAAGACTTGTGTGTCAAGAAATAAAGTGCCAAAGCCCCGACCTGCTTCGCCCCTCTTGCCTCTTCAATAACACTGATCCTTTCCGTCTTCGCGGGGATGTATGTGCTGTGGTAAAGATCGTATTGCAGGTTCATCGTCGAAGTGTAAAGCTGGACGACCGATGCGGACCTCTCTTGATCTACGATCCAGAGCCACACATTTGGCTCGAAAAGGGCAGGCGACCGATAGCTCTTAAAGGCCTTAAAGAAGTTGTCATAGAAAGCGGTCCCGCTAGCGTTTTGTCTCCAAGATCCGGGAAATGCACGGAAATCAAATAGTGCAAACGGACAACCCCGGGGGTCATCTCTCACAGAGGCTCTTGAAGCATGTGTGTCCCATGTGCCAAACTTCAAAGCCGTTGTAACAGTGCAGAATCTTGCGACCCCTCCGAATTTTGCTTTCTTTTTTCTGTCAAGGAAATGGACGTACAACGCCGTCTCTCTTTCGTCGATAGACCCTTTCTTCTTGTTCCTCCTAGATCTTTGGGCTAGAAAGGGACATGCGCCTCTTATCAATGATCGCATGGAGACCCCATTAATGTGATACTCCTCCTTGAACGTCCTCCAGTTTTCCCACATTATCTCCCCATCTGTATTAGTGAGGTTGTGGGAGGGCAGCAGCTTGCTTATCTCCCTTATAGCCATGGTCTTCTTCTTCCTGTATTCGCACCATTCCTTAATGTGGTACGTAAAAGGCTTCATGTGCTTCGGTCGCTTCAGGAAGATTTTGGGGTAGGGCAGTGTCCTCCTTGGAGTCTCCAATAGGATGTGTTGTGCCGCTCTGTACAGTTCAGAGTCGAGCAATCCTTGGAGGGGACGAAAGAACTCTCTTAGTATAAGTGGCACCTTAACCTTCGAGTCGCTCTTGTACGTGTTTTCTGCATCCGGATTGATAAGGTCTCCGTTGTTGTGGGCATCGAATAGGCGCAACCAAATTGCCCATGTCTATTCTGTGGCGGTGATGAGCTTAAGTTCCCCCTTCAGCTCCTGCACCGTCTTCATGCCGTTTGTCTTCAAATCAATGCTGGAGAACTTTGTCAAGATGGCATTGCTGAATGTCTGCAATGCCATGTATTACAAGAAATCAGCAGAGTTTAAATCGAAGGAATTAAAGAATTGGAAGGAGATGGGAAGAAGTTTACGGACGCGCGTCCGTAAAATTATACTGAGACATACCTGCCATTTGGGATTCTTGATGACTGCATTCTCCCTCTCTTTTGGGGGACAATCGTGCTCCACCCACAAGGTCCTTCCAGCCACGATGTTGGCAGCCCATGAAGCCTCGAACTGCCTCACTTTATTCCCTTGGTTCGTGAAGGCAGATATTGCGATGAGCTGGTTCGAGTCTTTGGAATGGACGACGAATGCCTTCCAGTATCGGATTGTCTCTTTCAAAGGGTTCTTCCATTTATCGTCCTCTATGAGAGCTTTTGCAGCCATCACACTATGTTCGCCGTCGACTATGTAGAACTCTCCATCTTTGAGAATTGGCCAGTTTTGCGCTGTGACTTCAACCACAGGATCCTTTGGTGTCACACATATGGTTTGCCTATCAAATTTGGGGTTGTTCATAATGTTATTCATTTGCGACCACACCCCGGTCTCTTCTTTGGCACGAGTATTCATACTCTCCGTGCCCTTGTGGCATTTGTAGACATCTACATCAAACGTGAAATATCTTCCAAGTGGCCAGCAACCCTTTGTCTTCTCGTCGAACTCTTGGAAAATCTTTATGGAAAATTCGGCGTCAGGGCGTTGTCCTTTCTTCAGGAGTGGTACGACAGTAAGAGTAGAGCTCACATCTGGACCCTCTGTTAGCCCTGACGACTCCATCTGTGAATGGGAGCGTTTACTGGCCTGCTTGCTCCCTCTTGATGCCCCACTCTGTGAGGGTCTGGAGGCTTCTGGCACGTGTTTAGGAACACGTTTAGGTCGTTCAGGAACTGGTTTTTTCTGCTTTCCTTTCTTGGCTTCCAGTAATGCTCCAATTATTCTTGTCACATTGTTCAAGAGACGTCTAAGCCGTTTACCCGTCCAGGGTGCATTGCATGCATAGTCTTGGAATTCATTCTGTAGATTGAAGCAAGACGCATCTGGGCTGACATTTTCACATTCATTTTTGTTGAACGGATGGTACAACTCGTGCAAAATGAATGTGATCCTATCATTTTTCTTTTCAAGGTCAATGACAACATAATCACCTTGGGCTACCGCACACTCTACTGTCCAATTTTTAACCTTCATCCACTTCTCGGATTTATGTATATCTACTTTTATTTGATAGGCAAATCTAAGGACAAATATATCATTTTCGTCTTTTTCTACAATAACTGTCCAGTTATCTACAATGTCTTCGCGTGGCTTGTAATGGTCGTTGTGGCTTATGTCTTTGATGGCTTTTGGAAGCGGAGGATGGACAAGCTCTGCGAATATATCAATAGCGGGTCTTTATGTAGATTCCATTTGCAAATGTAAAATATACAAGTCAGTATTAAGGTCTAGGGATACAGAGCCTATCTTACGAACGCGCGGTCGTAAACCTTTGCGTACTCTTTCTTATATAATGTGGTTATGTATTATGTTATATTACTGTCAAGTTTACGGACGCACGTCCGTAAACTTGAGATATCTTATAAAAAGAAATCGCATACATGATATATGTGTAGAGTTTACGGACGCGCGTCCGTAAACTCTGCATATATATCATCCAAAAGTCTCTATTTCTATATTTCATGAATATAATATGTTTTTTATTATTATGTAGCCCTAATTTACGGACGTGCGTCCGTAAATTTTTGGAAAATAAGTTCATTTTTGTTGTGTAGAACTTGTATATTTTGTAGAACTTATTTTGAAAACCCATGACATTTATTATACTCTGAGATTTTCATAATTTTCTCTGCCTAGTTTACGGACGCGCGTCCGTAAACTCTGCACATGTATCATGTATTACATTTAGTGTACTTAGATATCTCAAGTTTATGGACGTGCGTCCGTAAACTTATCATTCATATTTTTAAATAGTTCTTTTTAAATATATCTACAATTTACGGACGTGCGTCCGTAAACTGTTCACACATAGTGCGATGCATATTCCCAGGGTTCCCTGAAGCTTACGGACGCGCGTTCAGGCCATTTTTTAATTACTCTGAATTTAATTACTTTTCACAATTACTGTGTTTCTGGATATTGTTCCGAAAATTTCGGAACAGCTTTTTTGTTGCATTACATTCATGTGCAATGTTCATCTTAACTTGGAATGCAACATGGATTTGCACTCCAAATTAGAATATATCAGGTGTTGCATTGCAATAGCAGATTCTACACTCCAAACTAAGAAGAATGTTCCATTTCAATTTGCAATGTACTAGAAACACTTACCTTTGTACAATGTTTGCTGCTCAACCACAGCTGCAGCTAGGACAGACTGCAAATTAACAATAAAATTGAAGTTAGAAACCTCTGGTAATGTAATGTGCACATTCAAGAATCAACTAAACTGTGTGTTGCTCCTAAAATGCATCAAACCCACCAAAAAAACCCTACTACAAAGATTGCATTGGATTGAACATTGACATCAGATAGAAGTGAACAAAGCAAAACATATGATTTCTTAGAACTTGGAAAAAATGAATTCAAGTGAAGTGAAGACAATTACAAACTGAAAGGAGGAGCACTCTGAAACAACTGAAAATACTCCAACCCTAAAACCCTTGCAACAACTGAAACTACTCCATTAATGTCCTAATGAGACTGCAAGCAAAAAACTACTCAATTTCTGATGTTACTTGCAATTGTGAGTGCAACAAAACATTGCATGCTCACACAATACTCACAATCCTCCTCTTGTGCATCAATACATAAACTCAAATCACCTAATTAGCACCTGGAACAGCACATCTTTCAAAGAGGGAAAGAAAAAAACACCTGCCTGGAGCTCCTGGCGCTCTTATGGAACTAAGAGCAAGGAGGAGGAGAAACAACAAAGGAAGAGTAAGGAGGAGGAGAAAGAGGAGAAACAACAAGAAGGAGGAGGAGGAGAAGGAGGACCAGCAATAGTAGCAAGGGAGAAGGAGGAGAAGGAGGAGCAGCAAGGGCGACTAGCAAGGGCGAGGAGGAAAGGAGCGAAAGGGAGTAAGCGAAAGAAGCAAAATGAGCAAAAAGGAGCGAAAGGAGCGAAGAGCAAGGGAGTGTATCAAAACCCTAAACCCTAAACGTCGCATCCACTCCCTACCTAGACGTCCCATCACCCCGCGCCCAAAGGCCACATGTAACCCTTACGTGGCATATGTCTATTGGTATTTTTTGTGATTGCTAGAGTCCACCCTCGATAAATGTTACACTTCCACATGTTAACTCATAATTGTATTTGTTAACAAATTTGTACTCCTCTTATATTGCTAACTAGAATGTAAACTTTGTTACATGTTAAGAATAATTTATTCCCCTCTTTGTTAATTTGCCACTTATAAATGTTAACCTACGAACTACATCCAATATTGTGAGATGACATCCATTACATTGAGTCACAACCTTTCAAAGTGGCAAAAGCCACCAAATTTGACTTTTGTGATCAAATTATTAATATGGGTTATATTGTGATTGATACACATATTTTATATTTGATAATTTTGCAAAACTCTCCCTCCATAATTGTAATGAATCAAATTTGTTAAGCATTCAAAAAGCTCCCTTTATAGTTGTTACAATGTTAACTCACAATAAATGTAAGGAAAATTATATTCCAGAGCATAACATTTATAGAGGATGGATTGTATGTGGTTTGAGTCCAAAAACGAATACCAAAAAAAATTGCTGACCAAAAATAAAGGAATCTCAATGCTCAAATTATAATAACCATCTAGGCCCAATAGTAAACATAATTCTGAAGTATGGGTTGAGGTTGAGTAACTCAAGTGTAAGATTTTCTTTGTGGACTTGTTGTAATATGAAGGTAAGCGGGCTTTAAATTACTAGTACACTAAATATTATAAGTAGTATTGCTTAATATTTAGAATTATGGAATGCTATATTAACTATTCATTGTATATTATGTCATTGGCATCAATTAAATAACATCAATAATAAAAAAGATAAAGCATTTTGTAATTTTTTTCCACAAAGGTGGGATTCAAATGCAATTGGGACAATAATATACCCATTGGCCAAAAATTCAATTAACCCTAAACCCCTACACCCTTATGAATCCCTCAATTATCGCAATAATTTGTGAAAGGGGATTTTCAACCTAAATTATACTATCAATAGCCACTTGGGGACTTTATTGAAGTTGGACACTTGGGATGCTTTGATGTGAATATCATTATTAATGATATTTAAATTAAGCATGTTTGAAACACAATTAACAAAACCAAACATCGAGATAATATGGGTTAAGATCAAATGCTTATAATATCTTAAACAACGTTAGGGGTTAATTCAATCCCTCTGCACATAGGTCTAAGCTTGTATTAGAACAAAAGGAATGGGTAGGTGTTGAATTTACATCCTTCTTGTCCATTAAACAACCTTCAGGATTCATGCAATCCTTCCAAACCTAGGCATGAGCTTGTATTATCGCCTATAAGTAGTAGCAAATTGTTGTTTATATTGGAATTTTGTTTCCATGGCGACATGTATGGTTGTGTTAAGTATTCAATTATAGAATACCAATATATGATGTTCAAAAGTAAAGGTTTAAAGCAAATGGATAAATATGACTTAGAACATAACTTTGATGATCTTAAACGTTTTGAAGGCTTAATTATTTTCATATTGTATCCCATCAAAGAATAAGTCTCGGCTAAATCTTGTACTTGCCTCTAAGGGGTGGGATTTACCCAGGCAAACAAAGATTAAAAAAATGAAAGGTAAGGTTACGCAACCCAAGTACCTTTTTCCTTAGCCAAATTAAGACCACATATCGGATTGCCATTCACAATTTGATAAATCTTTGTTCTATGTCACCTACTTTTTCACCACTTACCATGTCTTCAAGAATAATTTGTAAACATAAATTTGCTTGACTTTTGAAATCTTTATGGTTTTGTTTTAGAGAATTTTAAGCCTTGACATGAGTCGGGAGTCGTTTATACGGTTTAGGGTTTAGGGTTTAGGGTTAAGGGTATCCCCCTTGTGTCACCGACTTAATATTGGTTGCCTTATTACTATTTGGATACCCTACCCTCCCTTTCTGTCCATTATATTTTATGGGTTAATAGTATTACGTAGAACAACAATTGGTATAATTGTTTGCTTGCTTGTTTTGAATTACTTTCCACTTAAGCCTTGACATGTATCAAGAGTTGTTCAGTTAACCATGCTTGCATCTCTATGTCCACATGTTTGTTTAGGTTTGGGTGGTTATAGGGTTTAGGGTTGAGGGTAATAATGTTACTTGGAGCAACAATTGGTATTGTTTGAGTATTAATTAATGTAGGTAATGTACATGAGGTACTAAAATATGTTTTTCCTCACGTATAGTACATGAAGAAGGCTAGTATAATTAGTTTTTTTGAAGTAAATGTTGATGTACAGAAGGGGCCCCTAAGGTTTAGAGAGAAAATTGATAATATTGAATTTAATGCAACCCATGTTACCTAGGACAATAGATGTGCTACTATCATGGCCTTACGGTAATCAAAGTTTCTGTATCAGATATGAATACAATTATGTATAGGTGTGTATAGGTGGGTAAATTAAAAATGTTGGATGGTTAGGTGGTGGCCAATGTAATTATAATATTAAATGCAAGATGAGAGGAGATAGCATGATATTATGGTCAATACCATTACATTGTATGCAAAACAATAAAGTAGTTGCTAATTTAATTTTGATTACATGTATTTTTATAGTCCATGTACTATTGTTGTTGCTAATTTAATTTTGTTGTCTACGTTTTTTAAAATGTACTCTTCATATTAGGTACTCCAATATTATAAACCACCCCTCAACAATATTTATTGCTCATATAATATTAGCCAATTTACTTTGTTGTATACCACAAATACATAGATGCCTTTTTCTTTGTCATTATGTGGACTCATGGTCTATGCATGTAGTCCACATGAATACACATTCCATTGTAAGGCTGGCACACGGAATGTAGTAATGCTAGGTTTGTATTTATAGGACATAGTTGGTGGCTGGTATCCTATGTTGGAAACGGATCCAAGGGAAAGCGATCAGTACTTAAGGGGACACCCCCCCACTGTCGGGACTCTTTTTGCATCTCAGCTGTGGGTTGCGCTCCTTGGACCCTTGTAGTGTGCTCCTGCTACAGATTTTGTGCAGGTAAAGATCCTATTGCATGGACCTATTATACACTAAACCCCAAGCCCTGAACCCATTAGGGTAGAGAATTTGTATTTGGGTTGCACTCTCCGGATCCTTGTAGTGTGTTGGATTTTTATTTCAGACAGTTATCATTTCTGGTGCAATGTTCCTATTTTAACGCCGCAAATCACGGAGGTTTACGGACGCGCGTCCGTAAACCTTAATCATATTGGTTATTTGAACCTTTATTTGTTTGATCCAATACTCATATACGTTGAGGTTTACGGACGCGCGTCCGTAAACCTCCATACCTTTGGTGCCATATGTCACCTACACCACGTGTCGTGTCGAGTATGTATGTCACCTACACCACGTGTCGTGTCGTGTCTGCATGTCACCTACACCACGTGTCGTGTCGAGTACCACAATGCGAATATATTGCCATGGAAGTTTACGGACGCGCGTCCATAAAACGTGAACCCCTTGTCGCGTTGTACATCGTATCTAGGATAGTAAGAGGTCCACAGAGGTTTACGGACGCGCGTCCGTAAACCTGGAAACCTTTGTAGACCATGTGCCATGTAGGGGATTGCACAGAGGATGTACGGTCATGAAGGGTTGGGAGCTCGCATCCCTTAGCCTACATCACCCTATGTGTCATAGTATAATATTTGACATTGATAGAACATAGTAGGAAGCGCGTATGATAACCTCTTCAAATTTCATGAGTCGTCAGGCCTGCGTATACATGGCCGTGTTGCCAGGAGCTCTTGCTTCCCTGAACCTCCATGTCTAGGACTGCATTTTTACGGACGCGCGTCCGTATACCTATGTTGTGGTTTAGCATGATACTGCACTCTGTGCACGAGCCGATTTACGGATGCGCGTCCATAAACCAGTGGTGTTTTGGTTGTCATCACCTTTCCGCTGACTATGAACACATAAATGTATCCGTATGCGCGTGTGCTTGCGCTGCTAATGTTGTTACATGGAGGTATATGATGCACCTTGTAGGTCGTTCCCTTGCAATTAGCTCAAGAAGACTCACGGTGAGACATCACGTAAATTTATATTCGTTTGAGAACTACCGTGCCTCATTAATATGTTCGGTCTCGAATTAATAATCCCTCTCTTTTCCTTATGATATGAATATAATTATTGGAGTGAACACAATCTCATTATCTCAATTCTTACTCTCAATGTAAGGCATCATTGATAATAAAAACCATTAGATTTAAAGAAAGCTTCAAGAGGTGTAACAATATCCTTGATAATAATATAGTGTTCAATAAATTGTATGAATCCTTTAAGGTTAGTAGTTCATAAAAATTAATCACACAATTGATAGTAATCTTATAATGATGAAGAAGATCTAATATTCTTGAGTCTTCATTTTTAAGCTCAAGTGTTACTACTTATAATATTGTAACTTGACATGTATGCATATAGTAGTTATAATTTCATGAACACATCATTGATTGTTTTGCAATGTCACGTTTAACATTCAAAGTGTTTTAATGACAAGAATAATTATAATTCTTTTGAGGTTTATTCAAGAGAAAGAACTCCTCTTTGATTGTTAATGACATCCAACAACTCACAAAGTATCTTAAGAGAAGAAGCATTTTTACTACAAAGTGTTTCTTGATGACGAGAAGATAAACCTATCTCTCTTGAGTTTTGCTCAAGAGAGAGAGAGAAATCTTCTCTTGAATAGATAATCTTTCAAATTGTAATGACATCCAACAACTCACAAAGAATCTTAAAGTAAGAAGCTTCAATAACAATTGTAGTAAGTAGATTATCTTATATCAATATTACTTCATTCATATGTATTCAAACTTTGATATGAATTAATGTCTTCATCATTTTTGTCAATCATAAGTTCAACAATCAATATGTAGTATAATATGTATAATGCTTATAAGTCGATTATATAGTTTATAATAATAAGCTCCTCCTCTTTTGAAGGAGTTTGTAATCGTTAAGTAGTTTTGCTCAAATCATAACATGCATATAATTCTTCAATCATTCAATCACATATATATTTATAATTCCCTTTTGAGGAGATCAAGGATAAGTTCCACTTTGAGAGATAATCTTGTTTCCTTCACTCAAGTTTGACGATCGCTTTCTTAATTCAATCTCTCTCAAAGTTCCATTGATTCTCCAATTTGTCTTGAGCGCTTTGTTCTCACCCTCACACTATCTTTTGAGTTCTTTCTCAAAAAGAGTCTACTCAATCTACTCTACTATCGGTTGCTCAATCACTTAAGCTACAAAGTACCATTGACGACTCGTAGTTCAAATTGAGAGAGGTAGAAAGATCACACGCATTTGTAGAAAAGATAAGTGTATTGCAAAAGTTCCTCGAGAGGAGAGTTACAAAAGCTTCAAGTGATTCTTGACACTCAAATTTAAGATAACTTCGTTGTATAGAAAATGAGGTATAAGTATCCTAATTTGCTTCCCTTATATAGTCTTTTTTCCCTATCCAAAATCTATACTAAGAGTGGTTAATAACTTCTACTTCCATAGATACTAGCTATCTTTGATATATGTAGATGCCATCTATCCTAAACGGTTATAACCGTTTTACCATTTGAATGTTCATATTTCTAAGATTCTACTATATCCTTGTCTTGGCTACATTGTAGTTCCTCTTGAGAATGTAATCAAGTCTTCACCTTTGCTTGATTCCAATGATTTGTATTTAAACATACTAGTAGAATCTATCCTTGGCCTATATGCTCATAATGCATCTTCATAATGTATAAGAATCTAAAATTCTTACATAATTCATAATCATGCTTCTTCAAAATTCCATAATCATGTACTTCGGATAGTCATTTATCCTCAAAATCCTATACTCTAATATACCTCTAATACATCCCTAATACACCCCTTAATATGCCCCTAATGTATCCCTAATACATTCTTTAATATGCCCCTAATATAACCCCTTAAAGTCCTTTGATAAAATGCTAGAAAGTCCTTTGTAAACCGCCGGTACCCTACTACCGCGGATAAAGGCGCCTAAGACCGCGCGTCTTCCTTGCATTTCCGCGGTTGGGGACCCTATAGCCGTTCTCGTGCTCCTAATGCCGTGGCCGAGAGCTCTTCGGCATTCCTCTTCGGCCTTCCTCTTCGGCATTCTTCCTCTTGCTTCTCCGGAGTTGTTTGATGTTGTTGTATACTCTAACTTGCCTCTTTTTCTCTTGTAATGTTGTTGCTTAACAGTATACGGACGCACGTTCGTATACCAATGTGTCTTTGTTTCCAAGCCATGATATCAACTATTGTTCACATTGTGTTTCATTGACAATAATAAGCGTTAGGGCTATCCATGACATTTATTGAATGGGATATTTTGACATACTCTTCATTGGGCTTTCTTGTAGTGGCCATGGATTCCAACGTCGGTGATAGTGGGGTTGATTTATTTTCGGAAGCGTCAAGCTATGATAGTGAGTTTGAAGTTGTCGTGGAACAAGATACTACAATTGGTGTCGCCAATGTAGAGGATGAATTCCTTCCACTATGTGAGGGTTATTCGCGGGAGCAGTGGATTGATCTTGATGTCGTCCTAGTCAATGGATGTGGCGTCCCCGTGGCCGATGGTGTCTGTCGGAACTCGAATCCTACGGATTGTATTGATGCAAATCCCCTTGGGGAAGAAGATGTGGGAGTGTGCATTTTGAATTCGTTACATCCGTTGGAAGTGCCTTCTGGTTGGAGATTCTCTCTTCGTCGATGGCCGTTGCGCAGTGTTCTTCATGATGGTGTCAGCTTGTGGAATCATGCCCGCCGTTTTGATCAAATGCAATCGGCTTTGTTCTCCACAACGCGCCCTAGAATAGGTCGGCGTAAATATGATTCCTTTCGTTTGCCTCGTGAACCTACGCAACGTCGTCGAGATCAAACATTGGGAGATGCATCTATTAGGTCCGTAGCAACAAAGGATTGTTGTGCAAAGAGATGTTGCCAACTATTTCCCCGTGACAAGATCAAATCTTTGAGACAAGAGATGTGGCTCGCGGACTTTCGTATGCGATCTGCAAATAAACTTGAAGTCCATCGCAACATGCACCTTGATGTCGAAGGTCGTAAGGTTGTGACCTTGGAAAATGTAGAGATATGTTGCAAGGCATGGTACATTATACATGCAGTTTCAAAGGCAGATTTTTATAGGTTCCGGAACTACTCGATGCAAGGACGCCGTTCTCGGTTCCATGGCAACTTTGGCACAAAGAAACCTAAGGAGGCAACACTCCAAGCGGCTGCAACACTATCAACCATCATTCTGCCATTGGCAGATGCGATGCCACACAAGACGCGGACTCTGCCGTCGGGAGAAAATGTTGTTCAGATGGTTTTGCCTACAGGGACAAAATGGAAGAACATACTTATGGATGTTAATGAAGTTGGCGAAAAGGCTGGATGTGGGCCGATTTCGTTGTCAAAATTGAGTGTGATCAAGAATCAACAATTCGCAGAATACATTACGAAGAGACCTGGGAATAAGTTTGCCAGGTGTTTTGCTTGTGAGAAATATAAAGGCCTTCGAGATGCACATCCCATTGGGACTGAGTCCCACAACCGACATCAACTGAAATACATTGAGCATGTCAACAACTAGGAGGCACACCGTCAAGACTACTACAAGAATCGCGCATTATCGATAATGAGGCCGAATGAGGTTTTGACAATCATTCATGACAAAATGGACCATGCAAAGACGGCGTGCCCTTGTTATGCGCGGAAAATAAAGGCTACAGATGGATATTTCAAGCTTCCAATATCTGTCACAGGTTTGTTGGTTTTCACATTTATTTTTTGCGCGCCCACATACTCATTGTTAAGATTTACGGATGTACGTCCGTAAGTGTACATTTTTTTGCTTGCTTGGGGAAATTTTTGAATTTCATTCATATATACGATTTGTGTGGCTAAATGCAGGTATGATCGCACATGATCATGTGGACGTGAAATATGCACATTATGGCTTGGATTTCTATCATGGCGACGCCAATCATACCGTAGGGTCTTTTGCAAAATTTCTACGAGATCTTGAGAGTCCGCCCACATCATCCTCTCGTGCTCTTTTTGTTGGATGTGGAACAACACCGATTTATGAGGCTGTGCTAGAGGGGAAGGAGGTTTGCCTATCTTCACTGCAAGAACCGCCTGAACAACCCGTTCTTGCTAAACCTTTGCCTCCAACTCTACACGTGCAACTTGATAATTGTGCCAAGGACAACAAATGTCGATACGTATTTTGTTTTTGGTCATTGCTCATAGCCAAGGGCATTTTCAAAGAAGTGTTTGTATCTTTTTTGATGGTTGGCCACACGCACGATGACATTGACGCTTCATTCGGACGTTGGAGTATGAAGTTGCATGAGGAGGATTTTCCCACAATTCCTCTTCTTATGAAATCGTACATGGATTTGGATAATGTGCCAGTCATCCCGCATTTGATTGAAGAAGTGCCCGATTTCAAATCGTTTATCAAACCATTCATTCTTAAGGGAGGTGACCGCTTAGTGGACCATACCAAGGCTCAACAATTCCGATTCTATATGCGTGATGATGGTCTGCCAGCCATGCAATTCAAAGTTTTGTGTACCTCCCCGAATTGGGGCCCAGAGGAAGGGATACTCGTATGGCGCCAAAACGAAGATGGCAAATGTATGCTACCTGATGGGGAGCTGAAGCCTTGCAAACCCAACCCCATGAGGAATGGACCAGAAATCATCAAAGGTATATCTGGATTCATCGAGTACTGGAAAGATTTGTGCGAGGAAGACATCAAAAGACGTGTTCGGGATACCCACGAACCATTGATTGCGTATTGGGATCGCATCCGCTCAGCGTTGCTAGCACCCGAAGACGATAGACCATCATGTTTGACACAAGGTTTTTAGCCACTAAGCCGAGTGACAATCGTGGAATCTGAGGCCATGTTCTTCAACAATGGGGACGTCCGTGAAGAGTTCGCGGCGGACGACCATTATGTTGGCCCTACTCGTAATCGCCCGGCTCCATCATTTCGTGTGGCTATTGATTGCTACGAAGGTTATATGGTCCTCGTACGTCTTGGAGATGAGGAACATCCTAAACCGATTTGGTTGGTGAAAGCATTGTCATCACCAAATTTTGTTCCAACTAGCCCAAATTTTCGTCAAATTGAGGTGGAATATTGCCGTCCAAGCACCAAAGATCAAAATGTGCTCCGCACATATTTAGGGTGGGACACGAAAAAAAGTTTCAAATGGACAATGGACTCAGCATACGAACCAATATGGATAAACACGGATACCATACTTTGTGCTTGGAAACCACGCAAAGGTTCCAAAACTGAAACAATGACCATCCCCCAAAAAGAAAGAAAAAGAAAAGAAAGAAAAAATACGCCCGTATACAATGACCATCCCCCAAAAACATATAGATTTTGCCAAAGACAACTTGGCACGTATTGCTGCTGCAGAAAACAATGTCGAGAATGGAAATGAAGCAGAAGATGAAGATGGTGAATGATATTGACGTAGGTTTGGACCAAAGATATTTGAATGTGTATTGGTTTTTCATAAAATATATGACATTAGGGTCGAATACTATATTAGACACATTTTATAGCAATTTTATAGATTACAATTATATTGCATGGATGCATTGATTTACGGATGTGGAATCCAAATGTTTTTTATGTTTGTGTTTTTACGGATGTGGACCCTAAACTATATAATTATATTGCATGGATGCGTTGATTTACGGATGTGGAATCCAAATGTTTTTTATGTTTGTGTTATTACGGATGTGGACCCTAAACTATATAATTATATTGCATGGATGCATTGATTTACGGATGTGGAATCCAAATGTTTTTTATGTCTGTGTTTTTACGGATGTGGACCCTAAACTATATAATTATATTGCAAATGCTAATTTGCAATTTCGTGTCATTGGAATATTGTGTTGGCATAGTTTTGATTATCAACTGAATAATTACTATATTTAGAAACATATATATTCATCACATATGGATCTTTAAAACATTATGTTGCCATTGTTCCCCATGTTCCCCATGTTCCCCATGTTCCCCATGTTCCCCATGTTCCCCATGTTCGCTACGTTCACAATATTCGCATCCGAAACTACGGGTCCAATTTATTTTGAGACTTTCCAAAGTCTCCAATTAACGAATATAGTGTTAGAAGCAAAAGAGAGACAAAGAGAGCAAAGAAGGTAAGTAGAGAAGGAAAGAGAGACTTGAGCTTCCGTTGGAAGATGGACCAAACGGGGAAGACAGAAGATGAAAGGGTTGCGACAGCTAGAAATGAAAATTGGCAAGATTGTTAAGGGGGCTAGCAAGGGTTGGGGCAGAGGCCTTCAGGCATAGTGAAGTTGTTCACATTTAACAACACCTTTTTGGCCCACCTCATACTCCACTTCGCGTCTTCCGACATTGACTTGCTATTCGTAGCACTTTTGGGCTTTCTCCACCAACAACTTGGTCATCTCCAAAACTTGTTCACGCTTCTTGGCCAAGTCCTCACCATCTTGGTTGAACTCTAGTGTTGAATGTTCCCCCTCGAGAGCTAGGTTAGTAGGTTGGAGTGCATCCACTCCATAAGCCACCACGAAAGACAACCCTTGGTCCCCAAGTGCGTGGCCACGTTGCAACTTAACTATGCTCGACCCACATATTCCGCCCGATCTCGTTGGTCCGCACCCACCAAGTTCCTCAAGTATTGGTTTGAGACTCCATTCACATGCTCCGTTCTCCCAACCGTGTGGGAATGAAAGGTCATGCTAAACCTTGGTTTTGTTCCAACCTTCCTAAAGAGGTGCCCTTCAAATGCACTTGTGAACTTTGGATTTCGATCTGACACAATCACTTTCGGCAACCCGTGTTGCCTCCACCATCCTTTGAAAAAGGGCTATGTGGTCTCCAACGCAGTTGCGGTTCCCACAATTGGTACCATTTGTGCAGAGTTGGCAAACCGATCTACTATCACCAAGATGGTATCATACGCTTGTGACTCCGGCAAACTTGTGATCTAATCCATGTACATACTATGCCATGGCCCCGGTGGGGATAGGCACCCACAGTGCATTAGAAATCCCATATGAATGCTAGGCACCCACGGTGCATTAGAAACCACATTAGAGGTAGGCACCCATGGTGTATTAGAAGTCTAACATTAGAGCTAGGCACCCGTGGTGCAATCAAATTCCAACCATAGTGATAGGCATCCATGGTGTATTAGGATTGAATTAGCATCCACGGAGAAATTTACATAATCTTGGGGGAATATGACTTAAGAATTTCAAGCAAGGCGGAAAAGGATAAAGACTTAGAAAAAGAAATTACATCAAAATTTGAATACCCTTAGAAACTAAGGAACTTAAAACAAATTTACAAGGTTTATGACCTATATGACTTAGAAAGAATTTATTGGATTTATATAAAAGACTTGAGAAATTCATGTTTCAAGCTAGCATAAGAAGAGAAAATTTTAGTTACCATCAAGTAGTCCAAATCACCGTACTTGATATTCAACTTGCATATCCACATCATAAAGGAGCATCATGCAATTCTAGATCTAGGTGAATTGAATTAGCGAGGGAATATACTTGAATTATGATTTTGTGCTTATGTGAGAATCTTAATATTTTGACTAAACACATTTGGAATTGGATTGAATGTTGTTATAAGCCACTCCAACCATGAAAGATATAAGAGTAATTACACATGGTATTGGACATTGGCAGTATTGTTGGGAAATATGAACAAATTCTACTCCAAAGACTCTCAACCTTGACATTAAGATTTAGGAGAATATGAACTTGTAAGCCTAGGGCACCTATCCCTTGGGGAAACCCGAGAGCTTATACAAATAACATTCTTCCAATCTAAGTACCAATACTAACATGCATATGACCATTTTCAAAAGTTTGAAATTAAGAACAATCTAATTTTGGTAAGAAAAATGTTCATGTAACTAGTTAGCAGCGGGTTACAACGACTAAGGCGGAGAGTTTAAGGTGACCTCCAAATTCTTACACCCATTAAAACAATCCGTCCGGCACCTTCTCCAATCTCACAAAATTTTCCAAATCTAAGGTTTCCAATGCATGCAAATTGCCAGAACTCCACGGCTAGTTCTACCAAATTCTCACAACCTTTCAACCAAAGCTTCTTCAAAGTTGCCAACTTGGTGAATGAGTCCGGCACCTTCTCCAATCTCACACAATTCCCCAAATCTAAGGTTTCCAATGCATGCAAATTGCCAAACTCCACGGTGTGAGACCCAAAACCCCCTCCCTTTGCGTCGTAGTCCAGGTGGAGACTTGTGACTCACATGTTATCACTATTCAACTCAGCCAGTGATTCAACTCATGAGACTCTAGTAATGTGAAGCATAACACACAATTCTTTATTTAAGTAATGTAGGACCAACAGTATTAACAAAATACATTGGATCCCACATTTACTCAATGCAATGACCTCCTAACATGTGATGTATATCCCCCACCGTGGATTGCACCACCATCCCCACACTAACTACACCTAGTTAATCTAACCCCTAACCCCAATCTTCCTAATGAACAACCTCCTACGACTAAGTCTTCAACCCCCAGGTGCTAAATCCAATGGTCTTTACACTATACCCACTTAGAAGCCCTCAGTCTCAGTCCTTCTCCACCGAGATCACGTTGTCCTCCCTCGGGATGAGCCCGTCACTGCCCGTCAAATACCGGCCCAGCCGTAGCGGCCTTGCTGCTTTGTGGCCAACACCCCCTCTCTGGAGCAGCCAACTGGTACCTCAGTGCGGCATCTTGCTACTCCCTGTCTGCTTTTGGGTAAACCAGGATTGAGCTAGGAATTCCCTTCAACGCTAACTCCTCACTCCCCGCTCATACTGATCCCTTCGGCACTGGCCCAGAGGAAGGAAGGAAAAAAAAACCACAAACGCCCCACCCAACCGTAACCTGGAAGCGAGTCCAGGACCGCCGAGGATCCTTCTCAAGAATGCACCCACACGGCATGACAATTCTACCGCGCACTTCTTCACACCAAATTTTTAGCCTGGGCATCGAAGTGTCCCCTCCCCTACAGTTACCACCTTTTGCAATGCTCCTCGCAATTCCCAGAGTGCATTGTTCGGCAGCCCCTGCCCTTTCCACCTTCCAGATTCACATTTCTCTCCCGTAGTTTTTAGAAACATTATTCTTGCCATTTAGTCACCCTTGGTTGTGGGCGCTCCCATTGCCGATTTCTTCCTCGATCAAGTCAGCCGTTCCTGACCGAATCCCCTTGCAAAATTACTCTGTCTTCCCTCTGCCGGCACACACTCCACTCTCTCTCTATGGGGCAGCCGCTCCTCCCCGTCTCGACCACAGTCACCGCTCCCAAATTTTGCTAGGGTGGCCAGTGGCCAGCCCCCTAGAATGGACAGCAATGATCCTCAAACCAACTCTCACCTCCGCTCCTAATTTGCAAATTCCAGCCTTGGTCTAACTAATTCTCAGCTACATAGCTAAACATAAAATCAACCTGACTAACTAACAATTACCCAACCCAACATTATCCTTTTTATATTTTCAATCGACTGAGGCATTTCCCGTAGTCAAGACTCAATAATTTGAAGAATTGAAACACACATGAGCAAGCACTTGGGCTTGCAATCTTCATCTAAAACTTAATTCAACTCCAAACTCTGCTTACACTCTGTTTATCTTTTTTGGTTAGCTTGACCCCTTCCCCAAGGTCAAGGCATAAATGAATTTAAAAGTTAACTTCACATGTGAATACAACATTGGGCTCACACACGGGTAGCTCTACCAAATTCTCACAACCTTTCAAGCAAAGCTTCTTCAAAGTTGCCAACTTGGTGAATGAGTCCGGCACCTTCTCCAATCTCATACAATTCTCCATATCTAAATATTCCAATGCATGCAAATTGCCAAACTCCACGGGTAGCTCTACCAAATTCTTACACCCATTCAAAACCAATGTCTCCAAAGTTGTCAACTTGGTGAATGAGTCCGGCACCTTCTCCAATCTCACACAATTCTCCAAATCTAAATATTCCAATGCATGCAAATTGCCAAACTCCACAGGTAGCTCTACCAAATTCTCACAACCTTTCAACCATAGCTTCTTTAAAGTTGCCAACTTGGTGAATGAGTCCGGCACCTTCTCCAATCTCACACAATTCTCCAAATCTAAGGTCTCCAATGCATGCAAATTGCCAAACTCCACGGGTAGCTCTACCATATTCTTACACCCATTCAAAACCAATGTCTTCAAAGTTGCTAACTTGATGAATGAGTCCGGCGCCTTCTCCAATCTATCACAATTCTCCAAATCTAAGGTCTCCAATGCATGCAAATTGCCAAACTCCATAGGTAGCTCTACCAAATTCTTACACCCATTAAAACGCATTGTCTTCAAAGTTGCCAACTTGGTGAATGAGTCCGGCACCTTCTCCAATCTCATACAATTTTCTAAATCTAAATATTCCAATGCAGGCAAATTGCCAAACTCCACGGGTAGCTCTACCAAATTCTCACAACCTTCCAAGCAAAGCTTCTTCAAAGTTACCAACTTGGTCAATGAGTCCGGCACCTTCTCCAATCTCACACAATTCTGCAAATCTAAATATTCCAATGCATGCAAATTGCCAAACTCCACGGGTAGCTCTACCAAATTCTTACACCCATTAAAACGCATTGTGTTCAAAGTTGCCAACTTGGTGAATGAGTCCGGTACCTTCTCCAATCTCATACAATTCTCCAAATCTAAATATTCCAATGCATGCAAATTGCCAAACTCCACGGGTAGCTCTACCAAATTCTCACAACCTTTCAACCAAAGCTTCTTTAAAGTTGCCAACTTGGTGAATGAGTCCGGCACCTTCTCCAATCTCATACAATTCTCCAAATCTAAGGTCTCCAATGCATGCAAATTGCCAAACTCCATAGGTAGCTTTACCAAATTCTTACAACCATTAAAATGCATTGTGTTCAAAGTTGCCAACTTGGTGAATGAGTCCGGCATCTTCTCCAATCTCACACAATTCTCCAAATCTAAGGTCTCCAATGCATGCAAATTGCCAAACTCCATAGGTAGCTCTACCAAATTCTTACACCCATTAAAACGCATTGTCTTCAAAGTTGCCAACTTGGTGAATGAGCCCGGCACCTTCTTCAATCTCACACAATTCCCCAAATTTAAATATTCCAATGCATGCAAATTGCCAAACTCCACGGGTAGCTCTACCATATTCTCACAACCTTTCAACCAAAGCTTCTTCAAAGTTGCCAACTTGGTGAATGAGTCCGGCACCTTCTCCAATCTCATACAATTCTCCAAATTTAAATATTCCAATGCATGCAAATTGCCAAACTCCACGGGTAGCTTTACCATATTCTCACAACCTTTCAACCAAAGCTTCTTCAAAGTAGCCAACTTGGTGAATGAGTCCGGCACCTTCTCCAATCTCACACAATTCCCCAAATTTAAATATTCCAATGCATGCAAATTGCCAAACTCCACGGGTAGCTCTACCATATTCTCACAACCTTTCAACCAAAGCTTCTTCAAAGTAGCCAACTTGGTGAATGAGTCCGGCACCTTCTCCAATCTCACACAATTCTGCAAATCTAAATATTCCAATGCATGCAAATTGCCAAACTCCATAGGTAGCTCTACCATATTCTCACAACCTTTCAACCAAAGCTTCTTAAAAGTTGCCAACTTGGTGAATGAGTCCGGCACCTTTTCCAATCTCACACAATTCTGCAAATCTAAATATTCTAATGCATGCAAATTGCTAAACTCCACAGGTAGCTCTACCAAATTCTCACAACCTTTCAACCAAAGCTTCTTCAAAGTTACCAACTTGGTCAATGAGTCCGGCACCTTCTCCAATCTCACACAATTCTGCAAATCTAAATATTCCAATGCATGCAAATTGCCAAACTCCACGGGTAGCTCTACCAAATTCTTACACCCATTAAAAACCAATGTCTCCAAAGTTGCCAACTTGGTGAATGAGTCTGGCACCTTCTCCAATCCCACACAATTCTCCATATCTAAATATTCCAATGCATGCAAATTGCCAAATTCCACGGGTAGCTCTACCAAATTCTTACACCCATTAAAACATATTGTCTTCAAAGTTGCCAACTTGGTGAATGAGTCCGGCACCTTCTCCAATCTCACACAATTCTCCAAATTTAAATATTCCAATGCATGCAAATTGCCAAACTCCACGGGTAGCTCTACCATATTCTCACAACTTTTCAACCAAATCTTCTTTAAAGTTGCCAACTTGGTGAATGAGTCCGGCACCTTCTCCAATCTCATACAATTCTCCAAATCTAAGGTCTCCAATGCATGCAAATTGCCAAACTCCACGGGTAGCTCTACCATATTCTTACACCCATTAAAAACCAATGTCTTCAAAGTTGCCAACTTGATGAATGAGTCCGGCACCTTCTCCAATCTTTCACAATTCTCCAAATCTAAGGTCTCCAATGCATGCAAATTGCCAAACTCCATAGGTAGCTCTACCAAATTCTTACACCCATTAAAACGTATTGTCTTCAAAGTTGCCAACTTGGTGAATGAGTCCGGCACCTTCTCCAATCTCACACAATTCTCCAAATCTAAATATTCCAATGCATGCAAATTGCCAAACTCCACGGGTAGCTCTACCATATTCTCACAACCTTTCAACCAAAGCTTCTTCAAAGTTGCCAACTTGGTGAATGAGTCGGGCATCTTCTCCAATCTTAGACAATTCTCCAAATCTAAATATTCCAATGCATGCAAATTGCCAAACTCCACGGGTAGCTCTATCAAATTCTCACATCCACCCAAATGAAGTGTCTTCAAGTTTTTCAGGTTGGTGAATGAGTTTGGGAGCTCCTTCAAGCACTTACAATTCTTGAATCCTATAAATTCAAGATTGGGCAAATTGCCAAAGTCTTGTGGTAAGTTTTGCAAATTTTTACAATCTGCAAATTGAACTTTTTGGAGGTTTTGCATGTCATTAAAATGATTGGGTAATGAACACAAATATGGATGATTCTTGATTTCAAGCACGCGTATATCTTGGAGATTTCTATTGTTTATGATACACCATAGGTCATTTACATGACAATTGTTGTGATTGATGTGTTGTGCATATTGTGTAAAATCCATTAGCAACCACTTCAAACTTTTGGAGAGTTTGAGAATCACTAGGATGGTGTGCAAATCTGTAAAATCATAAAAGTGCAAATAACAAATATTCGGTAGCTCAATCAAGGGGATGTCAATAATTTTCCTCAAAATATCGTCCGTTTGAAAGCCATTGAAAAAAATGCCCCTCATGTTTTTCAAATCTTTTGTCTACATGCATTGACAACAAGAAATGTTTTTAGTCTTAATCAATGAATCTAGCCTTGCATTACATAGAGTCATACAAAGTATTATCACTAACAATACGATGGGATGATGTTCTAATACCTTTTGCATATAAACATTTATGGCGTTGGAGTTCAAAAATCGAGTTCCACAAAATTCGTCGTCCTTCTCAACAATCATACGCCCCATGTCGCGCAATTGGTCATGGATTTGGACCACATCATCAAGGTAATTGGTTTGTAGCAATGACTTTGCTTTCAAAGCTTCAAAGACTTCCTTAGTGAACTGGGAAACATGAATAACTTCTTGCATTGACATGCCTTTAGGAAAGAAAATGGACTCGCAGAAAAAAAAACATATATCCAAAAACAAGTTTTTCTCGGCAGGGGACTGCAATCCATCAAAGCTGATTTTTAACCGGTTCCACAAGTCCTCATTCTTACCATCACCATCCAAAGGTCTTGCCTTTTGTAATCGTTGCAAGGTTTGTTCCCATACTCGTAATCTGTCTTGCTCATACAAATATGAACCTGTGACCTTTAAGCTCAAAGGAAATCCTTTACAATAGTCAATAATCTTTTCAGCCACTTGATGCAAGTGAGGGGAACAAGGATTTTGATTCCTAAAGGCGTGTCTATAGAAAAGCTTTTTTGCATCAACTTTATGTAGACAATCAATGCTATAAATGTCCATTTCGTTTGTGCAATCTTTCAAGACTGTCCGATCTCGAGTTGTCACAATTATCTTGTTGGTAGTTGTGTTATTCATTGTTGTCAATTTCATCAATGATGAGATTTGGGATTTATTTTGAACATCGTCCATAATAAAAAGAATTTTCTTCAATTTCAAAGTTTCCTTCACTTTCGCTTGGCCATCTCCTAAATCCATGAAATCATATGATTCTTTACATTGTTGAAGCAATTCATTGATGATTCCTTTCATCACCTCATCATCTCTTCCATTTTGCAAGTTACTAATAAAATAAGTTGCGTCAAACTTGCAACTCAAATGGTCACGCACAACATATGCCAAAGTAGTCTTGCCTATTCCACCCATTCCAACAATTCCCACAATATTTACTTTCTCAAGTAAATTTGCTATATCATGTGCTTTATCTTCAATGCCAACCATGTCCAAATTTGAAATACTCTTGGAGTCATAAACCTATATCAAAAAACACTTTTGATAAGTTTATGAAATATTCAATTTTTAACATATTTTCAAGATAGCACTTGTAGTATAAAGGTTTATTGGAAAAATCTAAGTTATATATCATATACGAAAAAGCATATTACATATTCAAAATGCATATGAATTTTGATTTATTTGCAGGACAATCTTTAAAAAGACTTCAACTATCAAGTTCTATTTTGAACTATACCAACCAAATTGACCTTTTGTGGATACTTTTAAAACCTAAATAGTCTAGGCATTCAATAATTTCCTACCGTGGATCATTAAAAAAGATAGAATTTTCCATGTAGTTGAATTAATTGCTAATTGAATGAAAATAATTACCTAAATCATAAACCAAATCATATTGCAAAATACTAACACATCTACAACATAGGCCATGTAACCACCTATATCGCATCATAGACTTAGAGAAATAATATGTATTTTAGAGTTAAAATTTGAGAAAATCGCCAATCAATCACCTCTTTGCAAGTCTCTCTTAAGGAGTCATCATCCTGAACACCAATCAAGCTTGGATGGTTCATGGATTCCAATGTGAGAACCTACATCAATATGCAATGGATTAGTTTATAGCGGAGATCTTCAATTTAACAAATTAGAAATTATTCAAAACTTCAAAGTTCACTTGAAGATTTCATTTGAATTCTATTATATGATTTACAAAAAAAAATATGTCCTTGTATATCTACAACATACGTTACATATTTTGATACAAAAATTTACCTATGATATATCATAAATAGGACAATTGCAACGTGTACAAAATCAATAGGTAACAATCACCTCCGTGCCCGTTCTCCTTGATGATTCTTCATGAGTTTCTTTTGTAATTGGTGGGCAACTCATGAATAAACGAAACCAATTTCCTATTGCCACCATGAGACTCCAAAAGAGAATAAAAATACTTGATATAAAGTTTGAATTAACATGCAAATGGGATGAAATTTTCATCGGGGCGGCATCAATCATGAAAGACTGTATTAACAACTCCCTTTTCAAATGTTGTAGCCTTTTGCATATGGTTGGGAACGTTGGTCTCTTGGAAGCATCAAACAAACAACAATGTTTGATCAAAGATTTTAACTCCTCTGAAGTACCAATAGGTAAAATTGGTCTTTCACCTTTCTTGTTTGCTTCATACATCCCACTGTGCCTTCTATAAGGTTCATCAATTGATTTTCCCATTGAAAGAATATCAGAGCATAATATACCAAAGCTAAACACATCCGCTTTGAAGGCATACATCGGCATCAAAGGTTCACATTTTCCTTTGAATTGAAACATCTCTGGTGCCATGTACTCCTTTGTGCCAATGTTGCCCCCCGTGGGCATCAATGGTTTATCATGTGTTAATTCTGTCTTTGAAATGCCAAAATCAACAAGTTTCACTTTTGCATATCCTTCACCAATCCAATTTGGAATTACCAAGGGTGTTAATAAGATGTTATTTGGCTTCAAATCACGATGCGCAACCTTCATGTCATGAAGGTAAGACATTCCCTCCGCAATTTGTAACATCAAGTCAATGGCAACAAGAGGTGTGATCTTTTTGGAATGCTTATCTTTTAAGTACTTGGAAAGGTCCATCTCCATTTTTTCCATTCCAAGAAAGCGTTGTTTCGTTCCATCGTTCTCCCATATCCCACAACACATCAACTTCACCACATTGGGATGACTCAATCCTCCCAAGATGCATGCTTCCTTATCAAAGTTTTTCCTCACTTGTTTATTGGTGATACAATCATCATTTTTTAGAACTTTTATTGCACAATCAACGAACCCGAACCAATTTGCATGGTAAACAGATCCAAAGCCACCTGATCCTAACAAGTTTGAATGGTCTTTGACTGTAATATCGGAAGTCTCGGGGAAAACAATGGCTTCCAATTCACGTCCTTCTGCTTCTTGTAAGAATTTCATCTTCTCCAAAAGATATTTTGCAAGTTCACGTATCTCTCTTCTTAGTGTCGAGTTCGATGATATTACCAACAACTTGCCTTCATTTGATTTTGTATCTTCTAGAACGGTTTCCATGGTAGCTGGATAAAATGTTAGGTTTGTTTTCTTATTCTTAGGCTCATGTATCATATCCCACATTGTATGGAAACAACATTCCAACTCGAAGAGTATATCTCTAAAGGCCTCCTTCATGTCCAATTGCATTATTGCACCATGCCACCAATCATCCCTAGAACAATTCTCCACCAAAGCCTTGGCCTTGATCATGATACGATATAAATCTTGAAGGATGAGATTCCATCTCAGATCGACAAGCTTCTCAAATGCAATGATTGTCGCATCACATATTGTGATTAAATGACAACATTGTTTGGTATTAAACACCTCCTTACTCAATATCATTGACTTCATATCTTGTATAGTATCCTTGGACCATTTCAAAAGGTCCGCCATCTTGATAGTTGATAAAAAATAAAAAAATAAAACTATATAGTGATCAATTTCATTTCATGTCACCTTGGTATGCAATTTGCTGCACATACAAAAAATAAAAAAAATAAGTTTACATGTCTCTAAATTGGGTAATGTTATGGATAAATAATATCTCAACACTTGAAATCCTCTATATTGGATGAGTATTTTGAAAGGTTTATAAATTTCATATATATATATATAGGGTATTAATATGGATAAGTAATATCTCCACATTCAAAATCCTCTATATTGGATGTATTTGGAAAAGAATACAATAATGACAATCCTCAAAAATTTCAAATGATACCAAATAAGAACATGACAATGGATCCAAAACCATTGTTCAATGTTTCACCTCATGTTTTGAACCCCCAAACGCTTGGGGAGTTCACTCAAAGAATGTATCATGAACTATAATTTGAACACTTGATTTAAATCTCTTATGAAGTAGAGTTATGGAAAATAAAAGTTTTAAACTATTACCGTGTGACAAGAATAAACAAATCATTGTTGTTGATTGTCGCCAAATTGTCTTACTAGGATTTCTCTCATTAATTAACCACAATTATAATTGGAAGTTGATTTGGTTGGCTACAGAAATATAAGTTGTAGAGCATGGTTAAAGTTGGGAAATATCATCTAGAACCTTAACCATCCTCCATGTATTGAATCTTATAAAAACAAACATTTATGGGTCATCAAGGGGAATTAACTTAATAAAAATGTAACTTGTAGTCAAACACGTAGTGATATCACAACTCTTCTAGACATATCATTTATATATGGAAAAAACATTTAGTAAAATAAAGTCAAAATTTCTTTTAATTCCATTCTTGTATATAGATCCTCATGCCCTTCTCTTTTTATCCTAGTATTAAGAGTAACCCATGTTATCTAGACACTCTCTTTATGTATTCAATGATACATAATTATTGAAATGAATTAACCACAAACCTATAAAGGGCATTGTTTTTAACATGGATAGATGAAAGGTATGCTCATAATCACCGATCCCTTTTGCCCACTCCGGGTACTACAAAGCTAAAGAATAACTAAACATTGAAATCAAGGATGAATTTGAGCTTTATGTACAATCAAGTAGGGTACCAGATTGGATGAAATGCATGAGTTTTTTGAGCCTCTTTAACCCCCTCATTGGAACATCTTGTAAGTTGTAGTAGACCCCATTCCAAAGTAAGGTAAGCAATCTCCTCCTCCACGAATCATGTTGGGGTTATTGTACCATCTTGATAGATTCCATGTCAAGAACAAATTCAGGGTCTACAATATATGTACATAAATTCCCCAATCTGCACAAAAATCGACATGTAGATGAGACTCAATAAGTTAGACTAGCCATCCCATACCACAACGATAGACCCTAAAATCATGTCAAACCATATAACATTCTCATGCTAAGATAGCATATTAAAACAATTTTGAACATTTTATTGGCAACAATGAATTTGATAAAATGTTGGTAGAAGAACACCAAAAAGATTAGCTTCCATCAGCATTCCTTTGAATAAATCAAACATGTAGATGGTTAGACTTCCAATGATTGTGCTGATAAATTCTTGAAGACATTGACATCTCAATTATCGTTTATTATCCGCTCCTCTAAAAACTAACACATATCATCTGCCCTTGGGCAACTTTGATGGAAATTGTGAAGTACCAAAATTTACAAAGGATGTTTTCTTAGGAAACAATGTTTCTCGTACTCCACTTATATCATGAAGTATTCTTGCCAAATTAACTATAGGTACCCAATATTTTAGTGATCCCTTTCTTGAACCCATACATGTTTCTACAAGTTTTTTACTCTTGGTATTGTACTTTTCCTCCCAGTTAAGAGACCTACATGATGGGCTATTAGCTCAGTGCTAGAGTGTGCCCTTAAACGTCATGTAGGTTTTGAACCTTTGACATTATATAAACCGGAGGAAGGTGAGGACAATGTCAAATCTACATGCCCCTTACACTCTAGGCAACGCACGTACTACAGTGGCTTGAACAAAGAATCATGACCTGTGAGGGCAAGCCAACCTCAAAAAAAAGAAAAAAAGAAGTAAGTGTATGTATGTATGTATGTATAACCTAATGAAATATGAGCTAACCCAAGTAGTCTTGCTTGAACATCACAAAAAGCCACTAGTTCAAAATCACAATCCATCCCTTTTTCAAATCCAGCTGCAAATGCACATGCTCTTCCAACATGCCATTGTCTATTAATTCATGACGCAATTTAAAAGCCATATTTTGCCCTCGAACCCCTAAATGCCTAAGAAGCCGAAAGGTGTTTGCGAGCATCTGTCGAATATTAAATCTTCCTCAAGGCAAACTTACTTATTTTTAGTTTTGTTTCTTTCACTTTGACCTTCAATACAGTGCAACACCATCTAGACCAACATGATCAAAATTATCTATTAACAACATCAAGCTATGTACTTTAAAGTGATTGGAACCCTTAACTTGTTCTATGTTACAAAGGTTTCGATTTGAAGAAAGTAACAAGATCAACGATATTCTTCTTCTTTTTTAAATTCCCCCACCAAGTTATGTAACTCACACTTCCAATCAAGATTGATTGATTCTGATACTTCTTGAAATTTTAACTATTTTTTGAATGATTATGCTTCTAATATTCTTTGGTGGAGATCAAGGATAGTGATTCTTATTGCAACCTTACGGATGTCGTCTAAAAATTGCTCTCTACAACTTTCTTTTGTAAGCCAACTCCAAATAAGGTTGTTATTTCATATTTTAAAATACATCTTTGATTCAAGCTGAGAAGCTTTTACTAGGGGTTAAAGTGCATCTATCTGCGACAACAAATACTCCAAACAACTGGACTTTGCAGATGCAAGATAACAGAGTCTTTGGTCTTTCCCAAGGCCACATTATCTAGGACTGATGTAGATGGTATATCTGGTGATCTGGTACATATCTACCATCATTTTAGATAATGTAACGGAGGTGATGATTTTGAGACTCCTGTGAAATCTGCTAAACATCCTGACAATTTCTAAAGTGTGACCTTAGCAGTGTCCTTAATTACTTCTGGAATAAGCGTAACCAACCTCAAGAATTGAGAAAACCCCTACACAAGCATTCCAGCGATGTAACAATACCCAAGCAGAGCAGACATTAGAAACAAGATCAACATACGCTCTGCAGATACGGATCAATATACATACAATCTTTAATATAAACCATGACCAAATTTGACTGGTGTTGTTACTTCTAGGAAAACAATCACTCCAAGTATCAAGACAACCCTGACATAAGGATCCTAGCAGATCTAACAAAACCATGCAGGTCTATTTATAGACATTAGAAGACGCTCTGAGACGCAAGCAGCAAGTCGAAAGATCTAGTCTTCCAATCAATATTATACCGACAATGTTCTATGAACCATCATCAAAAGTTAAGTGCTTGTGCTGTTACTTCTGGAAAAAAAAGACTAACAACCATAACGTCAAGTGGAACCAAGACAAACCTAAAATGAGAACTCCAAACGACCTAACAAACCAACGCAGAACAAACATCACAATCACTCTGCAGATGCATGAGTCCAATCGTTTGAGCTTTTGAAATCTTAATTTTTGAGACAAATGGAATAAGATTGTATTTCGTTGCCATAAAAACAACAAAAACTCCGTAAGATATGAAACTCTAGCAGATCTAACAAACTCACACAGGTCTACAGTAATTACAACACACTCCGAGGATGCGAAATAAGAGACCTAGTTTCTTGATTAATATTATATCGGCAATGTTCTATAAACCATAATCAAAGGTTGAGTACTCGTCTTGTTACATCTGGAGACAAGACTAGTATTTAGAACAACGTCAAGTAGCACAAAGGCAAACGTGAAATGAAAACTCCAACAGACATGCTAACAAACTCACGCAGGAACGGACATGAGTCCCAACCACTCTACATATGCAAGATCGCTAAGTTTTGAAAGTCCAAGGCGGCCAATTAGAGATGGTTTGAACACACCGCAGAACAACTGCACGCCAGGAAATCTCCATTTACACCCGCGAGACAGGTCAACATCCCAAAACCACAAGAATCCAAGGAGACGAAAGCGCTTACAATGATTAGTCCCAGAAAGCAAGAATTATCCAATTAATTGAACAATATACCGAAAATGTTTTATACAACATGATAAATCAAGTACTTCTGTGCTTACTTGTGGAGAAAAGTGCAGTAACCTGAACAACCTCAAGTATCAACACAAGCCAAACATAAGAACTTAAGCACATCTAATATTTCCAAGCAAAACAGACATCACAACACACTCAATATACCAATATGGCACCAAGAAACTTTAGGCGTGAACATCACAGTAAATCCATCCATGCTTGAAGCAAATTAATGCAAGATGGAGTTTCACGAGAAAATTCAAGTTACATTCACATGAGCAATTGTCCAAGGGCCATGGAATCACTAAGAAGATGGGCATCCATTATAAAGTCTTCAATTGACGCAACCAAAAAACTCACCTGCTATGTTATCAACCAAATTCAAAACACATCCTGCCAGCCATCCCTCGTCTCGATTCTGTCCTTGTATTGGTGCGCTACAACTGAGCAAGTGCCAAGCGCAGTCGAAAGGCTCCTTTCTGGTTTACAATAGTGATGTACTAAAGTTCACTAGAGTAAGTAAAGGTAGATAGGTTTTCAATGGTTCCTTTTCCCGACTAGCCCACTTCTCTCCTAGGAAACACCAGACGACAAGAAAGTGGTGATCCCTGCGTGTTTGCAAGTAGACGAAGGAGACAAGAAGGGTGAAGTCGGGGGAGTGGCTTCCGCCGTCTAGAGCAGATATATCAGAGGGATGACCGCCTTCGGATGGAGCGGGGCCCCGGCCACCGTGCAGGGAAGAACTTATCTTCTTGTAACTTAACGAGAAGGGTAGATCTTATCACTCATCAAGACTCGGTTCCTGCACTGCAAAGCCGTGGTTGCCCCAGTGTGCCTTCTCTGCTACTGCAATTTTATCTCCCCAACGGTAACAGCTGCTTGACACTTGGAATTTTTCAGCGTTGCTGCTTCAATCATCACTACACCTCAAATCCAAATCCAACTCAAACCATCCTCTAACGAAAAAAACACCGCCCAAATCACCCCAGCCTCCGACGAACGAACGAAAGGAAGAACGAATTCCTCCTGACCAACTTCGCAATTCACCAAACCTCCACCCTCCGAAAAATCCCTCCGAACTACCGCAATACTACAACCGTCGTGAATGCCCACCAAGAATGAACGCGCTATCAGACACAACCCCAACAAACCCCCTCCTGCTTCTCAAAATTGGCCGAATACCCAAAACAACCCAAACGAGAGATAGCTCGATCGATCGCAAAACCGCAACCGCAATCACTCGAAACTCCTGGAAACATTTACAGATTCCTCGACAATTCAACCAAAAGTGAGCCTGAACCTGCATAGGGAGGATACTCTCTCGGAGAGAAGAAAGAAGAGAGGGGAGGAAGAATTGCGCGAGGTTCTACATGTACACTACATAAATTTCCTAAAATATGTAGAATAAATTTCCATGTACGTAGGCCTACATAGTGAGTTTCCATGTAGACCGGTCGCCTACCACCATATTCTAGTGTGGATGAGGACAAACCCACCCAAATTTAGAGGAAATTTGGTGGGGTAGGGTTTGTATGGGCAACTAGCTACTCCCATCTTCTTAAATCCGGGTCCATTAATGAACCTTCTCTTCTATGCTAACAAGGATGGACTTCTAGACCAACATTGGTTCTTTTGAGTCTTCAACCGGTTTTCATCTTTCGATGACCAACACTTGTAAGTTAAAGATTCTTTAGTGGGCACATGAAAGTCTAGCAGTCCATGTTCACAACCCTCCACATTCTACCGGACCGCTAGAATGTTGTTGGATGGCGGTTTGTCCTTAACTACATGTGAACACCTCAACCCATTATTATGTAGAATCTAATGGGTGAGCATCCTACATTGAAACTCACCTTTAATTAGGAATAGTTTCCTTGTAGGCAGCTCACCCACCAGATTCTAGTGGAAATGTAGATGCCACGAAGTAGAATCTACATTTCCACTAGAATTTGGTGGGTGAATGACCTACATGAACATTGACCCTTAATGAACTATTTCAAAAGTTGCATCAAGTGGGTCCATCAAGGTATGAGGTTGGTGTTTGGGTGGGATTGCATATAGCAAGGGATGAACGAGTGAAGGAATGAATGAATGAAAGTAAAGAAGGACATGCAAGAATGTTGAGTTGAGAGAGAAGAGACAAATGATTTAGTTTGATATTGAGGAAGATGCGACAATGTTGATGTTGTAGGGCAAGAAGATCGCAAGGAAAACAATGGCATCACACTTGCCAGCCACAATAATACACTCTAACCTCCCGAACATCAAGCTTGTGGCAACCAAATGGCACATGATGTTAAGGAGGTTTGTAGTGTTAATTTGGATGTGTGATAATAATAAAATTAGTGTAGCATGTGACATTATGGAATAACACAAAGTCAACATTGCAATAATAATAATAATAATAATAATAATAACGTGGTGTACGAGCGAGTGGTTTCAATTCTTTAATGTTGAAACCCATGATATGTGAGAAGAGAGTGTAACACCAAGGAGGGAGATTTAAATTGAACATATCCATTCCCTAGGGTTTTGGGATATAAGAGAGGCAGTGACATAACAGAAGGTGACATTACGGAGTTTAGGGTGTTAATGGGTGGGTGGTGGCCTCTCCTCCCCTCCCCTCCCAGCTCCTATGCGAAGGAGACCCTGATCGGATGGTTGATATCAATCAGCATTTTTTGGGGCATGGGCAGCCCGTGAACTCACATAAGTCCTCCACTTTCCAAGTTTCATTATCTCCCATAAATCAATTAAACTTGCTCCCAATCACAGTGGTTCCCAATTAAATTGACCTCAACACTTAGAATGTAGGAGCTCGAGGCTCACATTATAACATGTACGTGCATGCCCACAAGGAGATTTGAAATCAGGTTTTTGCACTCACATGGACATTGTCCAAGTTGCTTTGACCATGGGCACACTTTCACAAAGAGTCGCAGACTTGCACTAGGGTTTAGGGTGTATGTATACGTCCACCTCACTTACCAAGTTACGTAACTTGTGTCATACTTTAAGTACTTCATGCACGCAACTAGAACCACTTTTCTCGAGGTCCCTGAGTCACCCATGTGGAAAGCATTTTGGGGCTAACTTATGCAAAGTTGCAAATGGAAGACCCGTGAGTTGGGATTATCAAGAATATGAATGGAAAGCAACTATTTAGTGCATGGTGTTAGATCTGAACACCCATTCTGTAGGAACACACGTTTCAATGTCCACGAATTAGTCTTTTGTAGAGGACCGAAAAGGAGAGTCTTCCTCAATTTTCAAGGAATTGGAATTGCATGTCCCTCAACTAAACTACACTAAATATTTTATTTAGCACCACTTACTATTTGAAGTTACACAACGCTATATATTTTCACTATTAATTTCATTTTTACTAAATAAAGGTGTTAGTGTTTTCTAATGTCCAAATCAATGTTGGACTGGTATCGTCGTCTTCTTTTCTTTTATACAATTTGGGTATTTATAGTAAGTATTTCACACTTTTTGATACAAGTAGGGTATGGGTATTTGACAACATTTTTGTTTGCAATACCATTCAAATCTATGTACCATGCAAGAACTTTCATACCTAGGTAAAATCACCCTAGTACCAATGTAGTTTCGAATGGCATCAACCCAAATAATAACTTGGGTATACAAAGACTCTCTCACCTTGACATACCCACCAAATATCAATATTTTGGTATTATAATATTGATACCCACGAGTAGGTTCTTTGATACCATTATTGATGTTGATTATTCAATGTTATTAAAGTCCAACATTGGCCCAAAACAACCAATTTGACCTTTGTTTACAAGAAATGAGATATACAATAAGTAGTTATAGCATTGTATAATTTCAAATAGTAAGTGATACTAAAACCCATATTTAGTGTAGTGTGTGCAATTAGGTTGCCTTTGCGAATAGCTTGCCTCTTTACCCATGCCAACTAGCTTGGGTCAAAATCAAGTCACAAAAACTTATAAGTTATGTTTATCACTCCGTATGGCAACCATGTTAAGAGAAAACCACATATGTACTTTGTTACTATTGTAACAAATTATTAGAATAGTGTGGAAAGTTGATAAATAACGTGGGGCAACCAACATGCACCAATGTAGGTTTTTGGGACGGAATCCAAATGGGCTAGAGCTTCCCCCACCACCGATTTGTATTCCTAACTACACCATTGGAACCATTAATGTGGGTTGAAACTTAGTATGGGTAGAAACTATTGTGGTCCAATGTATATTATGTGCATGGGCTGAAAACAAGGGTGCCTTTTAAAATATTAAAATTTGATATGAATTGACAAAATGTTAACAAACCGTGGATAATTTGATTTTATACTAATAGGATATTGATATTCTAGTCTCAAACCATGATGGTTCATGTTCGTCGTAAAAACATTGATTCCTCATTTTTAGTTTTGAACATTTGATACTATGGGCTCAAAAATGACGTGGGTCACGAAAAGTTATATCAACCTATATTATTGTCGTTTGTCACAACGATAATGGGCCACAATAATAGGTGTTAAAGGTGTACATTGACGAGGGTTAATATTGCAGGCCACACTATTGAACTCATTTCCACACCATAAAATTAATTTTGTGATAATTTGTGGGTGCAAACTATTTATCAGCTCTCGATACTTAATATCAAAGGTCCATCATAATTGACAATATTTTGCTTGGATTAAAGAAATGTGCACTTGAATGACTTCTAACCTAGGGCAATCCAATACATATGTAGAGACACAACATGAGGTCATGGCAAGTGTATTAACTAGGATTGCAAAATATTTTCATCCATGATAGTGTATACTATGGATCACACTATACATTTTCCTAAATTATTTACCATAATTAGTGTGGCTTCTTTTAATTCTTATGTTCCTACAAGCCTTAAGGTTGCCTTGCAAAAGTCACATTGACTTGGCCCAAGCTCCATGATTGGAGATAGAAAATGGTGGCCATTGATCATTTCGCGGAGGTAGGTATGTTAACTATACAACCAAGGTGAAGTTTTGCTTTAAGTTCACCCAACCATTTGTGGCTCAATGAGAGGGATTCAATGAGTGACCCCACCATCCTCCCACATGCCGTAAATATTGACTCGATTGCACCGAATTTTTTAGTTTAGTATACCAATGGTTGGAAATTCAACTCATGGGTCTTCGGGACGAACCTCACCCCACCACATTCATAAGAGTCAAGTTTCATAATTCTTGGAGCCCATGATCATGGCCTTCATGGATCATGCGATCCACAAAATCATGCTCAACTCTTAAGAATGCGTTGGGATGAGGTTCCTCCCAACGAGCCACCAGTTGAAATTTCAACCATCCGTATAGTAAAGTAAAGAATTTGGTGTACTCAAGCCAATGTCTACATTGATCTCAAGCATGGGGGGCGGGGAACAGTAGAATTAGTCATTGAATCCCTTGGGGGGAGCAAGTACCTCAACTTGGTCGTATATAATAATATAGCTACCTTCACGAAATTATCAACGACCACCATTCACTACCTCCACTCATGGAGTTTAGGCAAGGCCAATGTCGATGTGAGTGCTTTCTACACTCGTTTTCGTGCTCCTGGAAAAGTGCGCATTTTTTTGGCATGCAAAAGACGTTGCGTTGAAGAAAAAAAAGCAGCGTCAAAGGCGCAATGAGATGGTAAGACTAAAAAAGTGTTAATTTTGACAAGGCAATTGTAGGGAGGACATAAATGCCCCCTATAAATCACCATATCGCTTAGCAACACTTTTGTCACATTCCAATGATGGATTAAAGGGAACATGGGGATCTCCTAAACTTCTAATCTCATTCTTTCATCCTAGATAGCAAACATGTCTCTCTCCTCACCCATCGTATGGATCCGTCTTTACTTTCATATTGTGTACGATCCTAAATTATGTCCTCATATGTATATGTATATGTATATTATGTATATATTCAGCTAAAGATAACTTCCTCAAGCACAAATAATAATTGTTATAGTCCAAGATGTAGAGTTGAGCCACAGATAAGACAAACACAAAAGTGATGGAATAAAAACGAAGCGAGTTGGACGCCCTTTGTATTTTGATTGACTCAATCTTTAATCACACCAATCTCAAAAATGCCATTCTCATTGATATCAAGGGGATATCATTGATTTTCTTCAAAATATCGTCCGTTAGAAAGCCATTGACAAAAATGCCCCTCATTGTTTTCAAATCTTTTGTCTATATGCATTGACAACAAGAAATGTATTTAGTCTTAATCAATGAATCTAGCCTTGCAGTACATAGAGTCATACAAAGTATTATCACTAACAATATGATGGGATGATGTTCTAATACCTTTTGCATATAAACATTTATGGCATTGGAGTTCAAAAATTGAGTTCCACAAAATTCTCAACAATCATACCCCCCATGTCGCGCAATTGGTTATGGATTTGCACCACATCGTCAAGGTAATTGGTTTGTAGCAATGATTTTGCTTTCAAAGCTTCAAAGACTTCCTTAATGAATAGGGAAACATGAATAGCTTCTTGCATTGACATGCCCTTAGGAAAGAAAATGGACTTGCAAAAAAAGAAACATATATCCAAAAACAAGTTTTTCTCGGCAGGGGACTGCAATTCATCAAAGCTAATCTTTAACCGGTTCCACCAAGTCCTCATTCTTACCATCACCATCCAAAGGTCTAGACTTGCCTTTTGTAATCGTTGCAAGGTTTGTTCCCATACTCGTAATCTGTCTTGCTCATACAAATATGAACTTGTCACCTTCAAGCTCAAAGGAAGTCCTTTACAATGGTCAATAATCTTTTCAGCCACTTGATGCAAGTGAGGGGAACAAGGATTTTGATTTCTATAGAAAAGTTTTGTTGCATCAACTTTATGTAGACAATCAATGCTATAAATTTGCATTTTCTTTGTGTAATCTTTCAAGACTGTCCGATCTCGAGTTGTCACAATTATCTTGTTGGTAGTTGTGTTATCCATTGTTGTCAATTTCATCAATGATGAGATTTGGGATTTTATCTGAACTTTCTTCAATTTCAAAGTTTCCTTCACTTTCGCTTGGCCATCTCCTAAATCCATGAAATCATATGATTCTTTAGATTGTTGATGCACTTCCTTGATGATTCCTTTCATCACCTCATCATCTCTTCCATTTTGCAAGTTCCTGATAGAATAAGTTGCGTCAAACTTGCAACTTAAATGGGTCATGCACAACATATGCCAAAGTAGTCTTGCCTATTCCACCCATTCCAACAATTCCCACAATATTTACTTTCTCAAGTAAATTTGATATATCGTGTGCTTTATCTTCAATGCCAACCATTCCCAAATTTGAAATACTCTTGGAGTCATAAACCTATATCAAAAAAACACTTTTGATAAGTTTGTGAAATATTCAATTTTTAACATCTTTTCAAGATAGCACTTGTATTATAAAGGCTTATTGAAAAAAATCTAAATTATATATCATATATGAAAAATAATATTACATATTCAAAATGCATATAAATTTTGATTTATTTGTGGTACAATCTTTAAAAAGACTTCAACTGTCAAATTCTATTTTGAACAATACCAACCAAATTGACCTTTTGTGGATACTTTTAAAACCCAAATATTCTAGGCATTTGATTATTTCCTACCTCAAATAAATTCTGTCAAAAGATGGAATTTTCCATGTAGTTGAGTTAATTGCTAATTAAATAAAAATAATAATGTAATCATAAACCAAATTATATTGCAAAATACTAACACATCTACAACATAGGCCATGTAACCACCTATATCACATCATAGACGTAGAGAAATAATACGTATTTTAGAGTTAAAATTTTGAGAAAATTGCCAATCAATCACCTCTTTGCAAGTCTCTCTTAAGGAGTCACCATCCTGAACACCAATCAAGCTTGGATGGTTCATGGATTCTAATGTGAGAACCTACATCAAATATGCAATGGACTAGCTTATAGTGGAGTTATTCAATTTAACAAATTAGAAATTGTTCAAAACTTCAAAGTTCACTTGAAGATATCATTTGAATTCTATTATGTGATTTACAAAAACTATAATGCATTGTCCTTGTATATCTACAACATACGTTACATATTTTGATACAAAAATTTACCTATGATATATCATAAATAGGACAATTGCAACGTGTAAAAAATCAATAGGTAACAATCACCTCCATGCCCTTTCTCCTTGATGATTCTTCATGAGTTTCTTTTGTAATTGGTGGGCAACTCATGAATAAACGAAACCAATTTCCTATTGCCACCATGAGACTCCAAAAGAGAATAAAAATATTTGATATAAAGTTTGAATTATCATGCAAATGGGATGAAATCTTCATCGGGGCGGCATCAATCATGGAAGACTGTATTAACAACTCCCTTTTCAAATGTTGTAGCCTTTTGCATATGGTTGGGAACGTTGGTCTCTTGGAAGCATCAAACAAACAACAATGTTCGATCAAAGATTTTAACTCCTCTGAAGTATCAATAGGTAAAATTGGTCTTTCACCTTTCTTGTTTGCTTCATATCTCACTGCGCCTTATATAAGGTTCATCAATTGGTTTCCCCATTGAAAGAATGTCAGACCATAATATACCAAAGCTAAACACACCCGCTTTGAAGGCATACATCGGCATCAAAGGTTCACATTTTCCTTCGAATTGAAACATCTCTGGTGCCATGTACTTCATTGTGCCAATGTTGCCCCCCGTGGGCATCAATGGTTTATCATGTGTTAATTCTGTCTTTGAAATGCCAAAATCAACAAGTTTCACTTTTGCATATCCTTCAGAAAGTGTCAAGTTACAAATCCCAGACACATCAAGAAACAGAATGTCATCAGTGTGTGATCTAATCATGGTAGAATTCACCATGTTACCTGAACTAAAACTAAAATATCCATCACAGCCAAGTAGGGTATCTTTGACCCAACGTTTACCATCCTATTACTAAAGATCGGTAGGATCATAGTTGGTGCTGGATCCGTTAACCAATCTCATCTGCATGCAAACCAAAGCTTGGGTTAGAGGTGGTAATAGTCAAATCCAAATACATCATGTGAAGCTATTTTTCAAGACTAAGTTAAAAGAAATTATTTGAGAATTATGAAAAGAGAAGTAAATCATTGGATGGGTAGGGCCTGGGCAGTCTTACCTACACAAGGTTCTTGGATCAAAAATATTAGCATCAGTTGCTCAAAGGCCTATTTCCCATTATTGTCTGCCTTTGGATGTCCACCTGCCAGTGGAGGAGGAAATTTAAGGAGCAGGGTCCAAACATGGCCAGAAAGAAGAATAGTAATTTTTTTATCAGTCGCTTTAGAAGATCGACCCTTAAACGTCACAAAAGCCCTGACAGGGCTTCGAAGACAATAAAATAATTTTTTATTTTTATTTTTAAAGTTGTTGATCTATTTTTGGTCATATCTTTTAAAAAGTAACCCTTGTTGAAAGACCTATATCCTTATATGGAGTTCTCTTATTAAAGAGATAAATTCGAAATTAAAGTGGAAATATAGTCAAGCACGTGAAGGAATCCATGCTGTCATGCAATACCTACTATTTTTTACCACCATTTCTTCGCATGACTCTAATTTAATTAATCCTTCAAGCTATCTTTGCCGTTATGAGCCTTGGGGCACAATTTCATCATATAACATCTTGCTATGAATTGTGTTTTCAAGTTGCTCAAATATTATACGTGGTTTATGCCATGTCAAAATGTTTAGATTTCAACGGTATAGAGATATTCTTCCTGTGATTTGTAACCACAAAAGATTGAGTGTGAAGATTTGAGCAACGTTTGAAAGTCGTTCATCTCAAGTCATCTCAATTATCAAGAAACACCCTTTGACACCTCTAAGCAGGGCATAAAATTGACACCCTGGGGGGTGTATTTTGCTGCCTAGAGTGTCCTAGGACACCCAAATCTCAAACAGGGTGTCCCCGAGGACACCCAAAAAAAATTCAGGGTGTCCCCTGTACTTGTAGGGCCTATCAGCGTATATGTTTGACAAAGTTTTTGCAAGTTTTTCTTTTTTGACACGCAAAAACTTGCACAAAAAAAAAATGCACGTCAATTGACACACACATTCTAGAAATTGACACGTACTGTGACTTGTGAAGAAAAAAATCACACGTCAATTGACACACTAGAAATTGAAATGACATGTATTACTTGAGTACTATAAAGTGCAGCTCAAGTATCCGGAAAACATAACCCATAACAGTAGGAGAACTTCCTACACTCACTCACATACTTAAGTTCAACTTTGCTCTTGCAATTTCCTTTGTAACCGGGAGCTAGGACGGTGAATGGAGAGCGAGACTAACTAGGAACATGGCGAGGCAAATGTTTCTATCACCGTGGTGCCTCCACATCCTCCACTCAATATGAGTTTTTTCTTGCTTCCAACCAATGTGAGTTTTTCTTGCTTTTCAACCATATGATATCCTCATATGACAAAGTTGTGGCAAGCTGTTCTTGTAATTCCTGCTAGTACAGCTTCTTGTGAGAGAGGATTTTCTACTCAAAATCATATTAAATCTACTTTACGGTGTAGTTTGGTATTAGAGACTTTGGAAGCACAAATGAGAGTTGCAATGGCAAAAATCCCCATAGAGGCCATTGACTTTGAACAAGTATGGGTAAAGTGGTGTGCTATGAAAGGCCGCCGCTTGTAGGTTTGATTTGCATTGCAAGTTATGATATGTAGTGATTTTTTTGATTTTTAATTGAGATTTTGAAATGATATTATATATTTTTCAAAATTGTACCTATTTTGACCAAAAATTTTTTTTAAGAGAAATTTATGAGGACACCCAAAAATTGGAGCAGGGTGTCCTTGGGACACCCAAAATTTGGGACAGGGTGTCCCCTGGAAATTTGGCTAGGGTGTCAAATTTATGGCCTGCCTCTAAGGGTTGAGGTGCTGCATCCGCATCCGATAGGTAGTACAATGAGAGTAGTACCTGTGCTAGACAAAGTCCTGGGGTCTTTGGCTGGCCGTGTATCAATTGGTACAAAATTTGCTGGTCGTCTATTTGATGTGGTCTTCCGGCCTTTGGTGGGAAAACCAGACAGCTGTTGTCTGCTTTCACTCAAAGTACCTGCAGCCCACCACACCAATCAAATATTAAGGTAAACGGGTCTTAAATGGGACATATTTCTCATTGCACCCACTTATTGCAGAATATGAAACAACCAATTAGTGTGAGATGGTTAGCAAATCCAAATTGTGCCCATAGCGACTTTCCTCATAATTTTTGGACCTCATATGAATGTCCTATTCATTGTCAAAGTGAAGATTCTATGAGTTATTGAATGATCATATAGGTCCCCTCAATTATGTTGACTATTGTGTCTATAATGGTTAACAAACTCTGAGCATGTAGACCAATCTCTTTTCAAAACATGTCTTTTTGGTATCTGTTCTTAAATTCACACCCTACCATTCACCACTCAAATATAGGTGTCTATTCAAGACACTGAATTGGGCACATCTACCTTAAACTGGAGATAAAAGCTCCTGTGTACAATAAGGCTCCCTCAAATAGGCACATCTCAAAATGAAGATTGGGGAGCACTGCAACAGAAAGTGGATAACACCATGTGTGCAAACCTAGTGGTACTCCATGCTCTGCATGCTTGGCTGCCAACAATATATTGTAGGATGGTCGGTGGTGGGTTGGTACAAACTCCCCAAAATTGTGAAAATCATAAAAGATAGGATATTATTACTTGCACATACGAGAGCCTCAATAGAGCCTTTTAATTCAACGGGCCTTTTGGTCAGGAGTTGATTTTTTGCATACAACACTTTCCATGTTTGAGTACGTTTTCCATAGTTGGAGCCGGTGTGGAGGTTGGATGGTAGAACATTCTATATCAATTCATTGAGGGCCAAACTCCTTTTGGCTTGCCAAGAGGTGCTAAAATGAGTTTTGGCCCTCATTGAACTGATATAGAATGTTATTTGCTCAAACCTCCACCACCGACTCCAACCATTCACATAAAACTTACCAAACATGCAAAGTATTGTATATAAAACAACCAACTCCCGATCAAAAGGCCTGTTGACTTCATGGCTAACCCTAAAATCACTAGCAACAAGACAAAAATAGCATTTGCAAACCAACACTTCTATACGAATCTACAGAGAATTTACAAATGTTTGCACTTATTGCAACGAACAAGACCTCAAAGAAAACAGGTGCTATCACATTAAGTGCGTTGTCTGGATCATGTAATAGGAGAGTTTTGTAAAGCATCCAGCACCTGCGAAGAAGAAAAAGGCGCTCTGGAGCAGAAAAGTAGTTCCCAATAACTTGCAGAAGCTTACTCATGTTCATGGTCTGGTTCTTCAACCCCCTCATAGACTCTAAAAATCCTTCGTATTCCCCAGAACTAAGGCGTCCCTTCACCTGCTCAGCCAAGCATAACATGAAAAAAACTTTACAAGACACAGATCAAGGGATTTTCCAACAGGAACAGGTGTACACATGCAAGTTGCTGAGTTGGCAAAATACCAGAATATTTGAGATGTAAGGGTATTATCCTGCTTTGGGATGCAGTAACTTACATCCTTCAAGAAGTTGGAAGCCCTTTTGTTTTTTTCTTCGGATGGGAGCCCTTCTTTGTGGTCACTGGACAAAATATCCTCTGGGTTGACAGCGGCCTGAGCTTCTACTTCTGCTTTAGTGCTTGTCAATTTGGGACGTGCACAAGGGCACACTCCAATGTCTTTCAGGTATGATGTCATATCTCCATTTACCTTTGCAGATGATTCCAATGAGGACAAATTTGTTTCAGGATCCTGAGAACCTGTGCATGGAAGTGCAAGCATCGATTACACAATTGCGATGATTGCTGTTTGAGCATCAAATTGTTCCAAAAACAAGTACACTATCAATTGTCTCCAGTGATAGATTGTTCAGTGAACACAAAGAGAAGGTTTCAGTGTCAGCAAGTTAAGAGTAGAGAGGAAGAGGTTTAGGCACTCACATGAGGGTCGAACTTCATCTATTACTCGACTTTGGCTAGGACCCAGGATTCTTTGAACACCTATTCCCCCTTTCCCAGCTGCAGAGCTGTTTGGGAAGTGCACAATCCCTGCTGTGCTTCCAACTGCACAATTTGCAGCCGTGATTTCCAAGGTACTTAATAACTGAGTGCTTTTTGATTTTCGGTCAGCTGCAAGCAGCTCTGACAAAGACTCCGACGGTTACAAAGGTCTTCTTTGCTCAGGATAGCGTTGGTTAAATAGTGTACCCTACAAAGAAAACCCAAAGGCCACATCACATCCATTTAGACATCCCTGTTTGCACTTCACTCTGAAAGCTAGACTCAGTGAAATCTAGTAAATTACAATTACGTTAATAATATGCTTCAATCTCTCACACGTATCATAAACTTAGTGTTCAAGACCTGTTCGGACAGCATGCAGGAACCAACTGTTGAAGTTTCCCATGCACATGCATCAGACAATGACCATATCGTGAGATAATTCACTGGCAACCAAGTTCTTTCATTCATGACAATTAAGACCGAAAGCAGTTAGCAGGAATCATTCAAGAGAGATAAACTTACAGTAGGCATACTATTCTTCATTCCCATGACGCTGCCACTGTTTGCATTGATATCTGCTCCGGTCTTTGAGGTTTGGGAAGCTGGATGTCAAAGAGAAAATGATCTAACAATCACAACAAGGTATACAAAGGAGCAGCACAAGAAGTAGATCATCTCAACCACTCAAATATCAAAAGTGAAAGATTTAAGATATGCTGGTTAATATACCAAAAGAAGAATTTGACTTTAAGAAACTCAGGGGATTTCCAGCAGCAAAAGCAGCCTGCTTCTGACAGCCGGTGGATGTTATTTGCTGAGTACTTTTGAAGTCCATACCACCTGTAACACCAAACAAAAGACCACTGGCCTTAGAACCAAGATATCATTGTTTTCATTCCATGTTCCTTGACCATAAAACCTTCTTCTCAATTTGCACATATCAAACTCACATAAACCTAAATTACAACACACCTGCACTGATAGCCATAGCCCATGGCGGTTTTGAAGTTTCACTAGGTCCCACTTTATCTCTGAAGAATCTTGTTAAAGTGAAAGCAGCATCTCCAAATTTGGGATAAGTCTGAAGACAACAAGGTATAGCACCTCAGGTCATCAACAAGTGCTGAGCATGTTTTCCACATTTTGAATGTATGAAAATAATCAATGTTGAGGGTGGAACATTTAAGAGAAAGTTCACCAAGTTAGTTTACAAAGACCGACCTTTATATACGGTCTTAGCCTAGTGACATTTGACTCTGCGGACCTGATTGAGCAAACCTGCACAGCAACTCAGAAATGTCAGCTACAGTAGTTCACAGCGAAAAATCTTGTGTACATCCAAAAAGGTAAGGTTTACAGTTGAAGCTCAACTAATGGGTAACAGATATCAACCTCTCATCACAGAGTATAATAGCACCAAAGTCATGGCGATGACGAATCACACGTCCTACTGCCTGGTTCACAGCCCTCGAAGCTTGCTGAACATACCACTCTTCCCCTGTTAAGACCTGTAAATGTGTTAATAAACAAAGCTTGTATTGATATATGAAGCTTCTATACACCTATGATGTATATCCAGCTTATATTTCATACACGTCCAGGTAGTATGGCAGGCTATGTCTCAGTTCCTGCCCACTGGATGATGGTCAAAAACTCACTCTTGAACATGAACCCACACAATGTAGATAGATTTTATTCATCAGAAGAAATGAGACATTGCATGCCTCAAAGAGGCATCCGCATATAAGGAGTCTTACCTTGTGTTTTGTAAATGGCGCACGGGCCTGCTCATCCAAATATTCTCTTTTTAGTCTGACCTGTCACATCAATCCACCCAACCACAAGCATGCTTCAATGATGTGATTCACCATGCTTGAATTTGCTCAAGGTCATGAGTGATTTGTCCATATTTCACAAAAATAATTCAAAGCTAGAATGGTACCTTGGGATCCATCTTCATGGCAAACGGTATTCCAGTCACCACAACAGCCCGTCCAGCTCTATCTGCAAAGTCAAGACCTTCACTTACCTGCAAAAACAACTCAAAGGGTGCTGCTATCATTGAGTAAGAATCAATCCTCTGAAACAATAACTGGAATATTTGTCAGTTTTTAGAAATTTTAGGGAAGTCAAACAGGATGCCTCTACATCCTCTGATCGAGTGCTGCATTGAGTGTTGATCAACAGGTTGCACAAATATCAAAAACATAGCAAGAGTGATAAGAACAGAAGGGGAAACCTTGCCCCGACAAACAGCAAAGAAAACTGCTCCTGGAGAAGTTGGATCGTTTATTTTGGCAATGAAGTACATATGGTTTCAATAACCATCTCTGGGAGACAAGTGCCGAGTGCTGGCATATGGCTATGTTTAACTTTTACAGTAAGAGAGTTGAAATCAACATGACCATATAAATTCACATTATCTCAGAGAACGTTACCATACCGATTGAGGCAATTATCATCTCTAACCTTGCAGGTCAAAGGTCAAAACATGCAAAGAATGTAGCAAAATAGTGTTGACCTCATTGGCTTGGTTGAAAAGCGCCGACTCCTTGGGTTCCACAACAGGTTGCTTGTTTTTACAAATTCTCTCCCAGACTGTAGTAGCTGATGGCTTTATGCTTTACATGGTGATGAGGGGTTTATGATATATTCACTGGGGACGAGGGTTTAAGATGCGGATTCCTTGCTACGGGCACTAAGATAGACACTAAGGTAAGCGATCCCTCTTCTTGTCTTACTTGTGCCTGATGATGATGAAAGAGTGTGTTCTCTGCCCCTGGGAAAGCATGATAACCATTCCAATCCTTGATAGAAGAATTTCCCATTTTTATGCTTTGCAGGGCAATCAATCCGGTGGTTGTGGCTCCTACAGTGACGGCAGTGGGCCTTGCCTTCTTTGCTTATGGATTTCCGGTGGTTGGCACATGTGTAGAAATTGGCATCCCTCAGTTTCTGGCTGTACATGCTATCTTCATGTCAGAGTATGCAACACTCTAAAATCTTGCAATTTAAGTTATTATGTGCTCATTTAGTATCTACCTAATCTGCAGGAAGTTGAGGAAAGTGTGAAGGCCCAGACAAAGGGAGAAGCTGAAGCTGCGAAGACACTCTGTCTGCCAACTTTTTGGAGTGGAAGGTAAACTTAAAGTTAGAGAGGTACTCCAATTTCAAGAAAGGCATCCAGCTGCAGAGTGTGGAGTTTTTTTTTGTGGAAATTGCGCCTTGCCTTCCATGATCTCCAAGGTGAGCAGAATTGTGATTGAATGTTGTTTGATGTGGATAGGTAAAGTGTAAGATGTCTGGCGACATACTTGTAAGTAAAGACTTAGAAACTCCTTTTGTCACCAATTTACTTTTGTCTGATGAGAACCTTCTTCTTCAAAAACTGAGTTACCAGCTTGTCACATTGAGTTTACCCATTTTCTCGAATGCCTTTCCTCACAATTTTGGGTCATGCAGTCAGGCGCATTCTATTTGTGAATTATGATATGCATTAGGTGTTTTTAAGATTGTGGTCAAGTTTTTGTAGTTTAGGGGTTTTTTTATCAACAACGACTATGTATGTGAGAAACAATACTCAAGTAAGTTTAAATTTAGTTTGTACACTTCAAGAGCGGTTAGCATATCACATTTCATGAGTTATCTACAGTGCTGCAAGCATTTTGCAGGCTGGAAGGCAAAACCATGATAAAATAGAGGTGCTGGACGTATGAGTGATCTTTTCATAATGTACTCGATTTTTTTTTGAAGTTGATGTGCAGAATGAAGGTTTCTGTGGTCAATTCGTTTCGTTGATTTGTGAGGAAGATGGGGTTGACTCCATCGTCGCTCATCTCTGGAATATTATTTTGTAGAACAAACTTTGTCGGAAGCTCCTGCTAATTGCTGTTGCGGCTGCACTTGTTCTCATATATTCCAAGACGTAGTTTGCTGGTTTTTGGCAATGTCTCTATATTTGAAATAATCATGACTTCAAATCTCAACGCATACAACATACATACATTCAACGCACATTATATTCCATGTCAACCTCACAATTCCACTTCTGCTTCTCTGGAAATTCAATACAGTATATAAAACTCCCTTGCAACAACAATACAATTAGACCTATTAGTATACAAGTTAGCCTGTTATGACATCCTCATAAACCAAAAGCACTTCATCTAGAAAACTACTCTTGTGCACTGCCCAGGGACATGTTTTAGCATTATCGGTCATATTTCATCTGCGTGAATAATCGATTGCAGCGTGTATTGTTGTGCTGCACCTACACGTATCATACAATCTATACACAACCATACATAAGAAGGTGTTATTATGCACATCCTATAGCAACAATTACATGAAGTTATACAGCTCAATAAAAATAAAGTTGTACTCATGTAATAAATCTACAACCCTGACTTCCTCACACAAAGAAGCCTTCAAACAACTTAATATGTTGACTTGAATAGCTTGGTTGAAGTAAGATATAACTAATATGACGAGGTTCAAAAAAGAAGTACATGAACGCATTCGAATAAGACGTACGCAACAATTCAACCATGGGATCGATCGTGGTCTCACAGAAGCGATATGCATGATTCTTGGACAAAACATACAACTTCATTTTTCAAACATTTATATTGTTGTGGAATATATGGCGTGACAAAGATGGGTAATCGTAAACAACAATATCACCACGTTCACAGAAAATGTGCACACAATTGCTGTGACCAAGATGGGCAGTCGAAGGGCTGTGGAGTTTGGTGCCTGTGTATTGATTGTCATCTCTGTGGTTGGTGAGTTGTTTGTAACCTTGATCCTCTTGTTTCAATGTAAAAGTGGAAGGGGTTAAGCTAAGTGGGCCTTAAATGGACACTTTTACCTCTGCACCCACTTATCGCAGGATATGAAACACTCAATTAGTGGGAGATGATTGACAAAACTCAAATCGTGGCTTTAGCCTTTTTCTCACATGTTTCAGAGCTTGTATGAATTCCTTATATATTATCAAAGTGATGATTATCGAGCTCATTAAATTTTCATATAGGTCTCCCCAATTATGTTGACTAATAAGCATAGAACGGCTAACAAATTTTGAGCATGAAATCTGGGTTTTATTTTTTGAAAATTCCAGTTTGCCAATTAGCAATGGATTTTCTCAGAGTGACGTACCTTAATCAACCAGTTTCCAACCAGTTTAGAGTTATCCTTGAACTCAATGGGACTTTTCATTGGGAATTGGACCCCTCTGGTTTTTCACTAGTTATTGTGCATCCTTAATCAATGATTTCTTTCCACTTGTTATGCGTGCTTGGAGGTCGTGTTTGAAAGAAAAGAAAAGAAAAGATAACGCCCGTATTATGCATACTGGCGTGAATGTGAACCCGTTAACCCTATATTGATCTCGGGGATCCGAGATGCAATATGGGGTGTTATGCACCCTGGTAGTGTTTGAATTTGAATGAAAAGCCACCTACTTCAGTTCATTGAGGGCCAAATTCACTTCAACACCTTTTGGCATGCCAAAATGAGTTTGACCCTGAATGAACCGATGTAGACTTTTCTTTGTTCAAACCTCCAAGCATGCCCCAAAAACTTAACGAAACATGGAAGTTGTATGGAAAACAACCAACTCTTGACCAAAAGTCATGTTGAGCTAGACGATAACTCTACTGAACGAAGTCAATATACTTCAGGAGATAAGATGTTTCTTGTTTTCTCCTGGCATGTTATGGTTGTGTGGACCAACACACCTAGGCGATGCTTATGGTAGGAATTTGAGGGTTTAGGGTTATAGAACAATCTTAGATGGAATCATGCTGAATGATTGACCAATGAATATGTTTGCAGGTGAATTTTGCTCTTAATACCATATTTTCTTTGAATATGGCGATTGCATTCCTTGTCGCGTTTTTCTTGGACAATACTGTTCCAGGAAGTCGACAAAAAGGGGCACTTGTGTCTGGAGCAAGTGGAGGACAGCCAGAAATGAACCGGTTGTGGTGAAAGAGTTTGGCCTACCCTTTGGATTGAGTAGATTCTTTACCTGGTGTAGATGGATTGGCCTTTGATATCTGTATTAAAAATTTAAACACCTAGAATTAACTCACTCACGAGACTAGCGCCTAACTGCTACAACATGAGATTCATAAAAGTCATAAAAGAATAGACATTCATGATGTGGGCCAAAACCTCAAGGAACAACACTTGTAATTAGGCAATAAAGTGACCACTCGGTCCTTATCTCTGACATTTTCAAACCCCATGATTTCCGTTTGTACGTTTTGAAGCACAATGAAATCAGTTTATAGTTGGTTCTACCTCAATGAAATGTGTCCTGGTGGATTTATGTTGCGATGCTGGAAATGATTTTATGATTTCAGGACACCTTGTATATTCTTCCATAATTGTATCAAAAAGAGAAGTAAAAACTAATATTAGCCTATCAGGCCTATATCCAAATTGCTACTCCATATCAGAACTATGTGTTTATTTGAGTTGCATGCCTATCACTGTAGGTTTATACACAAATCGAATGTGCAAGAAAATGCACTTAACTGGTTGAGATGACCATGACATCAATCTGTGAAAGAGTTTTCACTAACAATTTTGTTTGTGGATCCATAAAGAAGTTATCTCCACCTACAATCTACATTATACCTTCGAAGCGTATCAGACTAAAAAAATGCCACAAATACATTCTATCTACAGACTGTAAGTTCAAAAATAACTTCACTTAAGTTACATCTCTATCACTCAACTACGGCCCACAATCCACTGTAGTGGCTGTTTATATAGTCTTTTATGTAAGCACAAACATTCTCAGGCTTCACACACAGCAACAACCTTCTGCGCATTATTCTAGAGTTAAAACAATATATTTGCCTTTGTAAATTTTCTTGGTGAGAACTTTCCTCCGTCTTCGTCTTTTGTGAGAATGTTTTTTATTATAAAAGATGATGCAATTCCAAACTACCAACATAGTTCTCATTTTTCTAATTTTATAAAATTTGTACCTAACTAATCGTCCATATAAGTTACACAATGCATATGTTTTGAGATAAACATATATATATATCAATTAGTATAATTTATGATTAATGAAGTGATGGTTTAGGGCCACTAAAACAACAACACTACATGTCATTGTGTTAGATTAACAAACTGAACCTCTTTAGCATCACATACGGTTTTGTCCTTATACATCCGTAGCAATTTTTGCACCTTCTATGGTTAAATGCTCCAAACGTTTTGAAATATACATATATTGCACAGTGCTCACAATGGTGGCCTCTAATGCCAACAGCAATTGCCCTGCGATCAAATACTCTCACTTGCTCACAAAATTGAAGGCGGCGTTACCAGAAACAACTCCAAAAAAACCACGTAGCGTAAAGAAATTCTATCCCACCGAAGTACAGAAGTCGATTCTTAGACGTCTGTGGATACAAGAATTTTTTAAACCCTCCAGGTTTCGACACAGTAAGAGAAGTGAATCAATTTGTTACGGAACATACAGAGTACAGAAATGAATTTGAGAAGATACATGATGGCATGCCATGTCTATGTATGAACTTCATGTCACGCATACATTGATTATTTTCAATACTCATTGCATCATGCATTGTCTAGTTTTAAAAAAAATTACAAAACTATGTTGTTTCCTTTCATATACATCTCATTACCACTGCAATTTCCTAAATGCACCTCCTCCTCAAATTACTTGAAGGTGTTTCTGGATGTGTTTCACATCCAATACGCGAACATCGAAGCTACGCTCCCTGCTTGGAGAGCCAAGACATTATTGAAGACCATCGTCCCAGGAGATTTGGCGCCATACCAAAATGTTACGCTTCTGCCATGAATTTGGTATAACCGACACCACAACATGGTCGGATCTTTCTTACGGTCGTGCAGAATCCATATTGCGCGCAATAAAGGAAGAAAACATCCAGGCGCAGGTTGATCCACTGGCGCCTAATCCCCCAAATTTAAATCCAAATCTTACATCAAAATCCAATGATGCGCCGATTCCAATTCCAACAAATACTTCCCTTCCAAAAAACTGAAGCGTGGTTCTTGAGTGTGTACACTATAACTTGCAGGTACACCTCGTTCACCATGTCCATAATTTTGCATTTGAGTTGCATCGTTACATTGCATATAACTCTTAATATTGACTACATTGCATAATTCATGACAGGGACAATGGACGAGTTTACGTAGGCCAAACGATATCACCACACAGGCGACTACATCAGCACGTCCGGTCCCCACCTCTCAAGATGAGAGGCGACGCTAAACTATATGTACCATTCGCACAACATTTCCATATGGACGTTGTGTACACAACTACACAAAAGTATCTAGCGGATAAGATGGAGAAACAACTCATATGCAAGTACCAAACCGAGCCTCTAAAAAGCTACAATATTATGAGGGGCCCCCCGTCGGCCGACCCTTTGTATTGGATGCTCAAGAGGAAATTCACAAGTAGATAATAAAAACATCGTCTCCTTCCTATCTATTGTTTTTTGTTTTTTGTTATTGTCGGAAGTACAAATTATGCACGTTACATATATAAATGGAAATTCCTCTTCTTTGTCTTTTTTTTTGCCAAGTTGTTGTATTATAATCTCAAGGATCCAATTCCTTGTTGTGTGGTTCATATAAAGATGCAACTCTAGACCCAAAACATTGTCATTGTAAGGTGGGGTGGCATTGTGTGTCAAGTCCTATGGTTCTGGGTTGGGTGACTCAGTGAGTTCCTCATGATAGTGGAAGCACCAATGGCCAGTCATAGAATCACAAAGTGTATCGTGTACAGGTGTGGTTCCTTTAGCCAGTCCCATGCAATAAACTTTGGTTGTCAGAGTTCAAGGGGTTTCTCTACCCCCTAAATTTTAGCCATTTCTTTCCATGGTGTTTGTTTTTCAGACAGTCGCCACATTCTTCAGTCATGTGACGCTGTTGTTGTTAGTCACTCTTTCAGGATTCCAACTTGCAGGCGCATAAGAAGCTCCTGATTCTATCTCACCTGCTATGAAAGTGATCCTAAATCATGCCAGACAGATAACTTATTACCCATTGTGCCAACATAATTAAGCTGTTGAAGTCATTGGTAAAGTAAAACTTGAAATTTATCTCCAAGTCTCTTGTTGGAAGGTTTGGCCGGTAATTGTATATCTTGGATATCTATGTTGACCAAACATTTTTGTTGTTGTTGTATGGTTTAAACAATTGCGACCTTTTTTAGTCAGGTGATGGTTGTTGTTGGAGCAAACACCACCGGTCCAGGTATGTTAGTTTTTAGGCATCACATTTCTGATTTAAGAGCATTATGAATGTAGTTGACTAGTACATTCACAATCTTCCTTTGCTTAGTAAAAATCAACCATCTCTGCTAGCTATCTCTCCATTATGTTTTGAAGCAGTTACAGCAAAGATCCTTGTGAGATACTTTGATTTGTGTATCGTGATGGCCTAAACTAACTAAACTAAACTAAACTAGCCTAAACTAGCCTGCCGCAGCCTGTGCACCCATGGGGTGGATGAAAAACATGGCAAGGTTCCTTGCACGAAAAGAGCCCTAGAGGCCATAGTAAAGTTAGGGTTTAAGGAGAGACTCTTTTGCACGGCTCCAAAGTTTGGTAGAAGAGATTGCAAAGATGGGTTACGCTAGAGATTATATTGCTCTTGAAGCTGCACTAGAGGAGGGCAGTGGTGTAACCCGAGCATTGCTATCGAACTCCGTTTGGCAGGACTCCATTGCCAACTTCTCAATGAACTCCTGGTGGCAAAGGAGTTGCAATCATGATGGATGCAGAGGTGAGTACCCTTTCACATTCACGAACAGTAAGAGCACTCCTTATATTATGGCAGCTTTCTTTTCAATTTGGGTATGCTTTGATTCTAGCTTCAGCATTGGGCTGGCCATGTGTGAATTCTTGCAACTTAATTAAAATGTATTCTTTGCCTTGACAATTGCTATGAAGTTGTCACCAGTTAAAGATAAGAATCGCAAAGTGGTTTCTTTTGTCATCACCATACTGCAAGAATAATAATGCAGCAGTGTTCAAAAGAATCCCTTATGTCAACATAGGAGCGAGTTCCACCAAGTTTAACACAATGTGTATTTGGTACAAGGGTACATTTTAAGGTACTGAAATGTGCTCACATGTTGCTTGTGCTTAGAATCTTGCACGCCTTCGTGCAACCCAGAGTCCACTTTTTGGTGGGGATAATCCAGAATTGCACCCCTCTAATTTCACAGGACTTACACAAAAAAAATAAAAAATCAAACACCCAATCTTATTGCAATTCCTCTCCGTACACCATTCGGGACGTGCAAGTAGTAGTCTAATACTTGGATGGCTCTAGTAAAAAATTTGAACTCACTGATAAGTGGAATGGGTTTAGTGTAATATGCACATTATGATTGAGTTTGCGTTTATTCTGAGTAGGATGTGGAAGTAGTAGTCTAATACTTGGATGGCTCTAGTAATTTTTTGGAACTTACTGATAAGTGGAATGGGTTCTTTATGTTGCAGTGCCAGGCCTATGGAAGAGGATAAGGTAAATTCTCTGTCTTGCATGTAATTGTTTCTTCTGTCATTATTTCTTACAAAGATGATTCCCACTTGCTATAAAATTATAAGTGAAAACAAATGTTTAGAACTTAGCATTGTTGTGAGCGGGATCTGGTCTAGGATTTACTAATTTCGTAATCTTGCACAATTTTGCGGTGTTTGTATTAAAAAGTTTGTGCTTTTCTTGGCAGAAATTGGTATGACAATGTCTAAAATTACATTTTGGGGGGGGGAAGGAGGATGTTTTGCTCGAGGTTTGGAAATCTAGAATTGGCTTTGTTAGATTGTTAGTTTGATTCTTTTGTTAGCCATGTGGTAATTTGAATTTCTCAGTCCTCTATGTTACTCCTTTCCTTACTTTGGTGCACAAGTATGTTGCAAATTTGTTCCAATTCAGAGAAATTTCAAATTGAAGGGTGTGGTTTATAATAGAAAGTCCTCAACTTTAGCTCTTAACAGAAAGATTCCTGGAAGAGAATCATCTGTGCCATGAGCTATTGACATTTATCTCCGGGTCTCTTGTTGCAAGGTTTGGCCGGTAATTGTATATCTTGGATATCTATGTTGACCAACCACTTCTATTGCTGTTGTATGGTTTAAACAATTGAGACCTTTTTTAGTCAGGTGATGGGTGCTGTCGGGGCAAACACCGCCGGTCCAGGTATGTTAGTTTTTAGGAATCACATTTCTTATTTAAGAGCATTATGAATGTAGTTGACTAGTACATTCACAATCTTCCTTTGCTTAGTAAAAATCAACCATATTTGCTACCTACCTCTCCATTCTATTTTGAAGCAGTTACAGCAAAGATCCTTGTGAGATACTTTGATCTGTGTATCGTGATGGTTGTGTGGTGTTACTAAGTTTGGGTTCCATTATAGGTGATGATGTTGTGAATGTCTACATCAATCAACAGAAAAAGTTTGCATTTGTGGAGATGAGGACTGTTGAAGAAGCTAGTAATGCAAGGGCTTTAGATGGCATCATCTTTGAGGTAACATGTTTTCTTCAATGCAACATGTTGCTCATCAGATGTTGTGAGGGTTTTGATGCTTAATCTTACTGCAGCAGTTGGCATTATAAAAGGTTATATGCCTTATTATATTTGTGTTGTTATTATATAGGTAGTCAGACTCAGTTCAGGTAGGATGTGTGATGTTTTTCATTAATTGTTGTTATGTTGGTTACTTACAGGGTGTCTCTGTGAGAGTTCGAAGGCCAAGTGATTACAACCCTTCTATGGTCGCTACCCTAGATCCCAGTCAGCCTAGCCCGCATCTTAACCTGGCTGATGTTGGCCTAACCCCAGGGTAAGCTTTCTACAAAGTAGTGACCATTATTCTATAATATGTGTTGAATGAGGAAGGAACCTGCTTGCATAACTCATGTTCTTTCTCCAGCAGCATTTCAAGGTCCTTAAAAGTCACTTTTATCTGTTTTTGTTGTACTATCTTGTACCAAGCTAGTCCACTTCTGGTCTAGTCTGCAGTAATTTTCTTAACAGAAATGCCAGAGTTCCAGTAGTTGTAGCTTAAACCAGTTTTTATATAAATGCAGAAGTGTTGTTGGGTGTGCTGATGGTCCGGATTGCATTTTTGTTGGTGGTTTGCCCTATTATCTGACAGAAGTTCAGATCAAGGAGTTACTTGAATCATTTGGGTGAGGAGAATTGGTCCAATTCATTCACTACAGTTTTGGAATATACATATTATATACCATACACCAATACAATAGAATATTAATGGTATTAGGGTATGATTTGTGCATTAATTGCAATGATGTGTGTGCTTGTTCATCAATCTGTTTCGATGTCATGTCTCAACCTCCACCGTTTTCACTGCTAGGCCTCTGCGAGGTTTTGATCTTGTCAAAGATCGTGATGATCTAGGACCACACACAGATGCACTCCGCATGTTTCAGCAGCTTGTCCCTTCACATGAGTATAAATTGCAATAGGTATTTGATATTTGAATATAAATACCATTGCCCATGTCAGTCCTGAAGAAAGGCACACATTGTCTTAAGAAACCCCCACTGATATGGTGGTTACTTGTTCAATGCATATTCCAAGCTACACCATTCTCCCTCACTATCAAAGTTTCATAATGTTTGCATTTTGCATTACAAGGAAGCATGTAGAGCAGACTCTATTGAGAACATAAATTTTACCTTGACTAAGTAATTAAAAGTTGCACTTGTACTTCTTTGATTTTTAGGTAGGAAATTTGTAAGCAATTGACATGGTGTAAAAAATATTTAATCTTGTGATCATGAACAATACCTCACTTCCAAAGGAAGAACTGTGATGGGGTTGACTTCTAACCTTCTGTTCTAGGGTAGTGACCAGGGGGTTGCATTTGATATGCTTTTTCATGTTTTTTGTGTCTTTCATCATAAATCTGCCTTATTGTAATATTTGTAACACATCAATGTTAGCGAAAGAAACTCATAATACAAGGAGATATAATACAAGGCATATGTTCAAATTTGTTGTCTCACAGGCATCAGAGATATGTGAGGGCATTTTTTAAATGCTCATACAATTTGCTATACCTCAAAACCAATCAGTTTTGAGAGTAATGAAACTACTCTTGATGAGTACATTAAGCATACATAATATTGGGGACAAATGTCTTATAGGTAGGCATTACTGTTTTGGTTGCTTTGTGTACGGTCAACGATTTCTAACTCGCACTTCATGTTAACGGATTGTAGTGGCATATACGAGATAAAGGATAATATCAACTTGTTGGTCCAATTGGAAGCAAGACGTCAGAATGTCCTATACATCATTCTGAAATAAAGAAGAAAACCTATCTCTAATATAGTTGTAAAGGGGATAATCTAACACAAAGTGTGTCTCATTTTCAACCACATTGTAACAACAATAGTGGCATAATTGGTTACCTCTAGGGATTGGCATAGTTAACCATTGTCCAATTTCAATAGAGAATCTATGTTCGAAAGTGTGGTTTACTCGAGCTGCATGAGCGCAATTTGTTGAATAATAGAAGTGTGATCAAAAGGCTACAATAAAATCGAAGTACTTGCATGCATTTTGAGTTTGGCAGATTGGAGTTAGCCTTTCATTCAATGGGACTTTTCCCAAGAGTTGGTCCGCAGGTTGAAATTCATCAACTTCCGACTTTGCCAACGTCGTCCTTCCGGACTTCTTCTCCCACCAGCGGTGGGCCTTTGGCCCCGAGCGGCTCGTCGAGGAGGAGGCCTAGAGCCACCTCCCGAAATGTTGGCCTCTCCTGCGGCCACGTCACCTAGGCGTTTTAGGGTTAGGGTTAGTTTGCGATTTCGGGCCAATTTTTTCCACTGCTTACGGCAGGTTCCTGTTGGGATCATGGATTTGCGAGCCCTCTTAATTTTAGTCCAATCAAATTCTGCAGTCATGAAAAAACTCCTCATTCCCGCGGGACGTTCTGCAGTGCCTCAATTTCTTCTCGAAACACAAAACCCAGATTACACACCATCCACATCTATTCGAGAAGAAATTAAGGAAAAAACAATGATTCGCGAGAACATACAATTGCAATAGGAGATTCGTCTTTGTTTCAATCCGACCAATTTGTGTAGGAGGAGGTGCTGCAGGTTTTTGCTATAAGAACTTAGGTCATCTGAATCTTAATTCCTTGCTGATATGATGATGATCGACGTTAGCCTTGTGGGGTTTTGCCTGGGGTTAGCTAACTACTTGGTATCAGACCTTTCGAGGATGTAAAATTACCTTTGCACTCTTTCGCCCGCCACAGAATATACGCTGAGCAGGATGCTTCGATGCATCAAGCTTATCGTCTATGTCATTTAAGTAGATTGTTTGACATTGTGATGTTGTTTGGTCGGAAACTATAAATTAAAAATTAAAAACAGAGGAGGTTGTTCCGAAATGTATGAAACCCAACATGGAGTAGTAAATGGTCACTTCATAGATTCTTTAGACTCTGTTCTTCCGAACACAATCTCGTTTCTCAATTGATCAATTTGTTGAATCTTCTTCTTTCTCGAGGAGGTAGTGAACATCTTCTTATCAGTAACTTACAACTAGACGTCATCTCAATAACGTTGGTACTCCCTTTGGAATCCATGCACGCATTTAGAGTGCTTCAAACAATTAGTATCAGCGCTTTGGAGGATTCCTAAGAGGGGGAGCTTGTCAAAGCCCTCTTTGAAAAAAAATGGGGTGTTTCCTCAAATAAACCAAACTTTGGCTTTGTTTGTCTTATCTCTCCTGGTTTCCTTGTGTCGATGAAGTTGAGGTACCAGTAGGCACACTAATCAACAATCTGCTTGAGTCTTCCTGTTACCTCTGGAGATCGGTAGCAGAAACAATATTTGGCTATTGCCGCATGTGTGATTTGTTTTCTATCTCATGCTAATTTCTGTTTGATTCTTTTTTATTGTTGTGTATTGAGTATGGAGCTCTGAAAGATTTGATGAACTATCTCTCTTGATTCTTTATTTTATGGTATACTGGTCAAGGTTTGCAAACCTAAAGTACTCATCATCATCCCCTTTCAAAGTGAATACAAAACTTATTCTCCATTGAGAAACGCACTGAAGGGCATCATTTCTACATAAACAGCATAAACATGTTTTCTGAAGACATGACAACTTCCAAGTAAGATCAATGACCCAAACAGATGTGCGTTCATAGCCGACTTGTCATCCAAGAGCAGAAAGGTTATTATTATAACTCATCACAATGATCCATCCATGAAGACATGACATCATGTAGATTCTTTTGAGTGATATATGACAATGATTGTATATGAGAATGGACTTCAAACATATGTCTCCTGGTAAAACTTGAGTATATGTTCAGTATAGATTTAATGAACACATTTAAGAATGCTTATGTGGTCATTAAAAAATCTTCACATTATCATCTTGATTAGTTTACATCTCTGCTTTTAGTGCGAAATTTGAAAATACAATCCCTATGATTCACAGCTACTATCCAGATGAGACAATTTCCAAGCCCATCCGAAGACCGGAAATGTTTGGAGTTGAAATTCCCTTTGATATACCTTAAGACGCGAAGTGTTCACACATGGTATCAGTGATCATCAATACTGTAGTGTGTAGCTAAAGTGTGGAGATTGAAACACTCACTACACAATTCTCAGTGCCCTCATGGGGCCATTCACGGTTGGGGTACTACTTTTGGCCGTCTAACGGAAAACATACTTTTTTGGATAACTTCACATGCTTGGTATGCTTAGATTTGTATTATGAAGCATATTTTGGATCATACCTACATTTCATACTCCATATCGAGTACACTGACAAAGTTAATTTAGAAGGAATAGGGTCATCTAAGATATCATTTTGATTCCTTAAAGGACATTCAGGAGTGTTGTCTTAATTGTTCACCTTAGGATCAAGGAATGAAAAGGACAACAAGAATCAATCGAAACGATCCCAAATTTTTTCCTCACACTCATCGTTCAAGTGTGTACCAATAGAACCAAATATGTGTTGAATAGCAATTGCCCAACTTTACATGTGGCACCAAACATGTCCAAATATACATATACTCACGGCCACACGTAAAAGGAACGTCTAGTATTAGAATTGGACAAAAAAATTTATATGAATGGACACATGACACTTTTACCAAGGTACCAAGATACATAACAGGAAATAATTGACCACCAATGCACACCTAAATAACAAAAAAATGCCACTGATGTGGCCTAGGGTTTAGGGTTTAGGGTTTAGGGTGATTATTAAATAATAATAAAAATCTTTCTTGATAAAGCTTATGAACTATCTACTTATTTATGTAAAATTTATTGATCAAATAATAATAAATCATGATAAAAACCAAGATCAATGTGACAAAGTCCTTAAGATGGGGATATTAACTAAAATGAGACAAATGGTCCGCTCATTTTAATGTGGGGAACGTGATGGGAACGCAATGATTGCTTTTTTCTATACAAGAGAATACCCGTAGAGGTTTTAGGGACCACAAACCAAGTGTTCCAATGAAACCGGGCAAACAATCAATTGTAATATGGAGGATCCCATCAAGGAAGACAAAAGGATTGTGCCTACACTCCATGGGTGAACACCTGTGGACTATTAAACATTGGAGGACATTGGACGACTCCCACATATTAAACATGTTGGCTAATATGACAATGCACATGAAAATTCACAAAAAAAGATGCCTTTAAAAGTGGTAGTTTGAACATCCGTGGGACAAATGTCAATGTCTATGGCTCTCTAATTAATGCTCACAAAATTCAAATTGAGCTCCAAACATGCTAGATGGTGTCAACCATCTAGCCCACCCATGAGAGTCCACCCGCAGATACCGAGGAATGAGCAAGGCAACTTTAATCTAGAGGTCTTCTGTTGGTACCCCATCCTCGAAAGTATCTCCATCAGTCATTTTCTCACCTCTAGTGCATCGATCTAAATTATCCTTTGCGAAAAGAATTTGCCGAGCTGGGATGAGAACATTGTCATCGGACGCATTCCTTTGTCTTGCCCATGATGCCACAACACAATCTAGGGATTGATGTTGTGGTGCATAGTCCTTGAGCCTCGTCCATCGAAAAGATTTTGCCATGTCCCATTCCTCATAACGTTCGTCTAAGGTCTTCTTGTTCCTTTGGCCAAGGACCAGTATATAATAGACAATCTCAATGGAACGAGGATTAGGACCGATATGTGCCAAATTCGGCTCAGAAATCACTCGTCCCATCCACACTGGATTAGGACAATCCTCACTAGGACGTAGTAACACATAATGGCCAACCCGTATATGTGCGCCGGGACGGAAGGTCTCAACAGGTCGAGAACTAGCTGGCCCCACGTAAGCATAATCAGTGATGTTTTCCTCAAGTAGATGCACATTATCCACATGGAGGGTTGGTGCAATGGAGAACCGTGTAGCTGGCCAGAATGGCTCGCTAAGTTCAGATGGAGTTGGGAGTAAAGGTTGATCCATAGCCGCAAGCACATTCTCCCAATATAAAATTGTTGGTGCAATGGACTCCATATATTGACCCGAACTATCTTGATCTGCCGTATCCTTCCAATACTTAATAAAACCTTGCACCCCAAGCTTTATGTTCACGGAATCTTTCATCTCCCTTTTTGGAACGGGACGGGGGCACCCTACAAAAACAAACATACAATGAGCTCGGAGCAATACCACGGACTAACTGCCCACGGGTGATCACCCGTGGGCCACATACTTCACACCATGTATTTTCTAGTGCACTTCCAAAGCAATACAAACAAGGGACCCACTAACCTGTTGGGACCATGGTCTTCTTTGTGATAGGGTCCACCTTCCAAAGAGCAATTCCTCCATCAGGCACCCAACTTAGATCTGTACAATACACTTTGTACTGCATCAATGGCACTCCTTGAGGATCTACATAAAAACGGAATTGGTGCGCCTTGGAATGCCCAATAAGTCGATCTTGACCATACTCATTGTAGTATCCCTTCACCCATTCCTTGAAATCTGCAACCTCGTGGATTAAGGACGGGACAATAGTGGGTTCCCCAGCAGCCATGAACGATGCCATGAGGTCTGGGAGTGTATGGCAATCCTCAATCTTCAGCCTTTGTCCAAACCTCCCAAACATTGCATCCACATCCTCATGCGTATGTCCAACAATAAGGAAAGACACCCTGACTTCCCGAAAAATTCCCTTTGCAGTCAAAGCTAACCAAAACAACATGTTGTATTTTGATTTGTTGTCCTTCGCACAATTGTCCATTTGAACAAGGAGGAGGGGTGGCAAACCTGTAGGAGGAATACTTGCGGGCGGTGGCAAGGGAAGTACTCCTGAACACTTCTCTACACCAACCACCAATGCGTCGTGTAAAGGATCACCTATGGACGAAATCGGAATGTGTCTACTAGAGCAAACAGGTTCTACCTCAAGTTGACAAAGCAACTTCATCATCGAGGTGATAGTGAAGTTGGCATCGGATGGGTACATATCAAGGACATAATGCGCATAATTCACATCTGAGTGACCATATGCAATCATCCCCGCAATGGATATGGGGAATCGCTCGTATTTGTCAACACGTTTGTTTTTGTGCGCGAAAACGGGAAGAGCCGTTTTCCCATAATCCATTTTGTCATGGATTATACAAAGCACCTCATTGGGAGCATACTTTGACAAAATCCTATCTTTATAGTAACTGTTTCTATGAGCCTCCTGCAATGTTAGATGACGAAGGCTAGCACTTGAGATGGCCAAGTGACCAGCTGTGTTCTTTGTGTGTATTCGCAACAAATCCTTGAATGCTGCACAAGTTCCACAACGCGAGAAGTTGTCGCCGGGGCTCTTTATAACATACTGCTTGAAATGTTGTCGATGTAGGCGGCTGAAGGTGGACGTAGAGATAGGCGTGTACCCTAGGTCTCCGTCCAAGTTGTTCACTTCCTGCAATAGGTTGCACCACGTTGTTCCCACAGGGAGCATCTCCGTCCCTATCTTCTCACCACTTGGAAGAGTCCGAGTCATATGGGGCATGGCGTCCGCCCTACCCTCAACCAATACTCCAAGGGTGGCTCGTGCTTGCACTGTATTCGCCCGTGGTTTTCTAGTTCCTGTATTTCCATGATCTCGAGATCTAACCCCCATCAAGCTTTCAGCCTTGTTCCTATTATATTGTGCCCTTGATATCATATAGATGTTCATCCATGCTCGAGTGCATATTGTTCTCCCTTCCAACTGCACCATTTCGCGTCCGTTGTGCTCATGTTTCTGGATCGATTGGAACACCGACAGGGCTATGAGCTTCCGAGCATTGAATGGCAATGCGAAGTAGTGTTCCCGAATACTCATCAACAAAGGCCTTGGGAATACCTGGCAACAATGCTCGGAACAACAATCCACCGCTGATAACATCCGCGCATGCTCCTCAGTGGCTCCCCAAATTTTCTTCCCAGGTGGCCAAGGTGCACACATCCTCACAGTGTTGTATTGGCGTTTTCCAAGCAAGCGCCGATGACTTTGAACTTCGCAGGTCGCATTATGATGGACCAACAATATTTCCGCTAATGTATGTCCTTCAAATTTGGTGAGTGAAAGTGGCCATCGGTGCAGCGTATTCTTCCAATCCCGCGAAATAACATTGTCAGTTGGGTTCAAGATAATAACTCCAACATCCTCAGCCCCTAGGATGCTATTGTCAACACAATCCAATGGATTTGTGTTGCAAATCAATCCATCACACAAAGCATGGCCCTCATCATCAAAGAGCACAACGGCCTTCCCCTTCAAGTCCGTCCTCGACAGTCCAATGTAATGTGGAATCTGAACATCGATATCAAAGTATGTCAACACACATTGACCAGAAGCTCACGGGTGTTCACCCGTGGGGGACAACATTGAAATCTCAGCAAAATATTTACATTCATATAGGGGTGAGCTCTACACCTCACTTCACACAACTCAAGTGAAGTATGTGTTACTTATCATATCCCCATTGGGAGAATGACCCTTATTACCAGTTTCCACAAATAACCACACATATGTAGGGAGAACTAAAATACAAATCATGAACTGCCACGGGTGAACACCCGTGGGGGCTTCCATGCTGACATCTACTACTAGAAAGTTTGTCACACACATGAGCATATGGATAACTTCTATTCTGACATATGCTAGGATAACCGAAATAAAAACCATAAGCTCCCACGGGTGAACACCCGTGGGGGCCCCAAACCGGGTGCCAGCGTCTCCCACGGGTGAACACCCGTGGCAGACTGGCCGTACAGGAGGGGTACGGCCAGAGTGTTGTCACGGGTGCACCCGTGGGAAAGTGGATGCACATTGGGGTTATAAAACCAACCTCTTCATTCATGTGAGGCACGCTCTCCATGGTTGCTCCTCAAGGGTGAAGGGGGGTGGACTCAAATGAGGAGAAAGAAATGACCCTCCAAATGGTGGCCTTTATATAGGTCGTGAGCATGGCCATCAACTTCACATGAGGAAGTACAAGGCATTCCCTCCAAATTCGTAAGTACATAGACGTCATTCCCTCCAATTCCTATCGCTATTAGCTAATCACGTTCTAACCTTCCTCATATTGAATAATGATGACCTTCGGTAGTGGGGTTCTACATCGTATGTACATGGAGTGAAAATTTGTTACAAGGCGAAGGAGAGTCTTTGCGGTACCAATGATCATTGTGTAACCTTTGCATACACCTCATACCACTACCAAGCATACTCATGCCAAAATTACATAAGGACATGTGCACACATAACAGGTCCATTGTGTGCGACATTGTGATGGTGACAAATGACAAGCAAGGGAGAAGCAAGTGAATAGAACCTCTAACACAAATAGGGTCATGGAGTTGCCAACTCTTAAATTTAATGGTGACTATGTAGTTGTTAAAAACAAAGTGTAGCATGTCACTTGCGGTCCCACATTATCACAATCTTGAGGTTGTATTTTGTAGTCAAGGGGGAGTCAAGGTCATCACATGTAATTCAAGAAGCACTTTATCCCATGCAAAAGGTGGCCCAACATAACTCAAACGGATAGCACAAACAAATGCCAATACAATGTCTTGGTGCCTACCATACATACTCATCACTTAGGTGACCACCCATAGTGTGGGGAATGTAGGAATTATCCACCACTTATGATGGGCACCCTTGCAAAATGAATAGTATGAAGGTTAGGTATTGTTTCATCCACAAGAGTTAACAACCACATGGGATTCTCTCACCAGAGTTATAGTTCTTTTATATTTTATAATTGTGAATAGGATGCCTATTTTGTGGGCAAGGTGCAAGGATAACCCGGTCAAAGCTACTATTAACTTTCATGTTTGCAGTCTAATTTGGGAATAAGGGCTCCCAAATTCGAGGTTTGAAGCTCAACACTAGCCTGCTCCTTTTAGAGCAACTAGCATTGTGGCCCATTGTGGCCCATTGTGTTGCAACTTCGGAAAAGTTTCATATACTTCTCTCGGGGGGGGGGGTAGTCATTGGTTGGAGTAGCAATATACATGCGAACAAATGATAGGGTATTTTAAAAACATGGGGGCTAAAAATTATAAATGGAGTTAAGAGTAATATAGGGTATCAACCATGACACTTGACATCTTTAAAGTACTATAGGGTATGGAATAATAGGTAATTTGGAATTATAAGTAATGCAAGCCATTTTTCTATTAACCCAAAGTAGAAATTTACATAATGATAGCATCATTGTGAGAAAAATAATAGAATTGAAAGTAATACCCCCCCTATAAAATAGTGGTTGTTCGCACCTATATCCTTAACTTTTTAACACACTGCCCCGCCCCCCCCCCCCCCAAGATACTTATACTTTCCTAGCCTTGTCAACTTGCCTCGCTCCACCCCATTGTCCAATGTTGTATTTCATGAGCAAATGTTTTGTTGTATCCCCATGATCATTCTTCTTAACCGACTTGACATGTGGCACACCTCAATTTCATGATAGTGGACATTTATGTTTAGCAACTTTGTGAATCTTCCATATCAAGTTCACACTTTATGGTTTTTTTATTTCTCAAATTCTCGCCGCCTCATTTCGCATTCTTTGCCTTCTCATTGTTTTGTATTTACTTGGAAGCCTCTAGCCTTGATGTCAAATTTTCTTTGGTCTTCATTACACTACCTTGGAGTTAGAAGCAAGCAATGTCATTTTTCCTTTGGTCTTTGATTATTGTACATCAAAGCAAACAACTCATACCCAACATAGTTGGAGTGTGTAATCTCATGGGTTTGTAGAAAATGAACGTAGTGTAGTTGGGGGTTTGATTATGGGAAGAGTGTTGGTAGCGTGAGCAAAGCGCATAACGTTTTTGGAGTGTAGTGTATAGTTGTGCGGAATAGGGAGCAATTTGTTTACTAGGATAATCCTATACATGATGTAATGTTCTTTGTGAAATAGAGTTATGCATTTCCTAAAATTGATTTTGTGAAGTTTTGAATATGGGTACCAAATCATGAAATTGTTCACAACATGTACTGAAATTGGTTGTTTAAATAATGAACTTGGACCATGAACCAGGTTCATATTTCCAATGAAATTGGAAGAACTTATCGCTAAATTGCTTTGTTAAATCATGAATTTGAGTTTGCACTTTTGTGGATTCATCTTACCAAAGGAGTATGTGTCACTTTCCTTTATAAACCTCTTGGTTTTGTTCACGACTTTGAAGCATTAAACATCAAAACCCTAAGGTCACAATCATGTACTTAAGTTATCGAAGATGACCATTGAGAATTATTACATCAAAACATAAAACCTTGAATTTTCATTTTCATGGCACCTCTTTGATTTGCACAACCCATTTTTCATCTTTTAGCATCACTTGTCATTCTTATCAATCATGATGTTGGACATGTAGCAACATACCATAGAGTTCCTTTGCCACAAATATGTGTGTGTGTGTCTATATGTATGTATGTATATATATATACATATATATATATATATATGTGGCCAACTCGGGCATCAATGCCCTATTTACACTAGGGAAAATCATCAAATTTATAGCACTACGCTAGAGATGTTGATCCATTTATAAACCGGTTTAGGGTTTAGGGTTTAGGGTTTAAGGTTATTTATTTCCTTAGCATTTTCAGCACTGGGTTAGTAGGATAGGGCCTTGCATTACTTATATTTCCAAGTTACCTATTATTTCAAACCCTATAGTACTTTAAAGATGTCCAACGCCATTTTTGACACCCTATATTATTCTAAATCATTTTGTTCATTTTACATCCCCATATACCCTCTCAATTTTTCGCACGTATATTTCTGCTCCAATACATCACAACCCCCCCCCGGTATGTGTCCACTACATTTCTAGCTGCACTTCCTAGGTTTTACGCTATATACTTATGGGCCCACCACTTATCCCGTTTGGATGACCGTTTTGAGATCCCATGTCGAAATGATGGCTTAAAGCTAACCGATCGACAAGGCTGTAGAAAAACGTGACTCCAATCATTTGACATGTCCTTGGATAATGCACATGTTTGGGTAGACTTAGTTTGGACACCACGTGTGTGATTGGAACTCCCAATGCAGCTAGAGGACATATACTCCTTAACCTAAACCTTATGCCACAACACATACATTGAAACAACAATACAAAACAAACACATACAACCCCTTAATAGATGCAATGAGATACAATGGTTGCAATGTCAACCCCCTCTTCCCAAACTTGGATGCCCCAAATAGATAGTCGCACCCAACATAGCCCGGCTTCCAAAAGGAAGGCAATAAGCCCTATAATGAGCCCTTGCCCCCCGCCCCCCACCACCCCCAAACTCATGTACATTATAGAGCAAACATACTCAATTTTTCCTAAAAAAAATTTCTTCCCCTTTTCAGGATGTGCTCTTCCATATGTGGAGAAAAACCTCACATTCAAGAGTACCTCTCATCGATCCGACAGAAAATATAAAACTAAACCCCCTTGGTTTAGACTAATTCCGTAACTTTGAAGCTAATTATGGTGTCAAACCAATTGAATTTTTAAATAAAATGTTTTTGGATGAATGTTGGGTGTGCTTGTATGTGAGCAGGTTTTCTTGTCTTTGCCCTCGGATTGATAGGCTTTGCCTACGCATGGGGAATTTGTGATAGCATTTACATCCTCAAGGGCTTGGGCTTCTAATGTGAGGCCCTATATACATATCAATGTTTTTTTGGCCAACGAAATGGGATTATCGCATACGAGCATATTACTCTCATTCATCCAACAATGAAACTTTAAACTAGTATGTAGTAAGGAGGTTATTTTTCAAAGTTTATTGGAAACCCTATTTAGTTGAATTGACCCCAAATTAGTCTGGCCCAAGTTAGGGCACACTTTCATGTACCAATCGTTCTGGTGAAACAAAATAGAGTTCTCTGACGTTGGTGAAGGTTTTGCCGGTATCTTCAAGCATCTTTTGGACTGAGCACTCCCATGTGGAGTGGCAATGGTGGTTGGGGGGGGGGGGGGTAGTAGATTCGGCTCGTTGCCCAAAACACAAGTTGAAACATGGCCATCCTTGTACTGACGCACTTTAGTTGTTGATTGACTAGACTGATTGATTTTGCATCATGGGATGCTAGAAAAATGAAAAACAAAATCTCCATAAATTAAGAAAACTTTGGGCAAGGTTTGAATAGTAAGAACATGGCATCATGAACTCTCAATGTAAATACAACAAATTATGGTTCACACTAACAATGTATATAAAAACCAAGGTTTCTCCGCTCAAATGAAAATCAATTTCCATGTGCTAGAATATAGAGCTAGTCAAGTTTCCCTCCTCAAACTACAACTATCAATGAGCCCCACACACCTTATTAGTTTGGGCATGTGCCATCCTGACCCATTACACTAGTCCGTATGAATCATTTTGGGTTCATATCTTGCATGAACCCAACCACATACACCCATGCAAACCATATGCCCATGCCCCTGTAAAACCTTCATGTGCATGTACGCACATAGCCCCACTCATAAGCCCCCGTGACCCGCTTTGGGAAAAAAAATAAAAAATGAATTTATTATCTTTGTTAACTAATTGTTAACTAATTGCTAAAATAAAAAAATGAATTTATTTAGTTATGTAGCATGTGAGCTCTCAAAACAACAGTCAGTACTCAATGCAATAAACTCTAATTGTTGCACCATAGGTAGGTATCATGGGATGATTCAATACAACATCTACTGAGGGGAGGGAGACCAAGGGAGGGGAAGTCGAAAGCATTGGTAACAATAGGACTAGAGATTTCTATTTAGAGATTATTAAACTACTCTTTAAAATCGGGGTCAAATACCTTTGAGTAACCTTTAAGTAACCTTTCCATAATGTCATGCTCCAATCCATGGGTATGACTTGTGGACTTGCCATAAAGTATTTTTGAAATCACCTTTAAGGAGAATATAAAAGCTCAATTTTGGACCGTGTAGCCATAGATGTTGCATCCATGTGGGATTTGTTGTTGCTCAAATTTAGTACTTTGGTACTTAGGTTGTCAATCCATGTGCACTATCGACCCTACAATGACAAGCATATTTTGAGAGTGTGCGATTGACTATGTTAGGTTATAATAAGGCTCTATGTGATAGCATGGTTATACTTACATGAGTACCCTTAGATGTGCACTTTGGAAAGGACATTCGAGGCCGTAAATATGAAAGTCAACAAATACCTTAACCGTACAAGCCCACTTGAAAGGGCGGGGGATTCGTGGCACTCAAGTAAAGTCATCCGGTAACAAAAATCGGATGAGTCCATCAAGAAGCTCGGATGGAGCTTACTTTAGTGAAATACCTCCGAGTTGGCATGTAAGACCTACTTTCTCCCTCATAGTTATTTTATAAATATTAATTAGTTGGCAAGGGGCAATGATGTGGCCTTGGATGCTCTAAGCCTATTTTCTAACCTCCCATGAGATGTTTCCAAGGCCATGATGTGGCTTTGAATTTCACATGGTTATTTTGATAAATATCGTAAGATATCAATGTGTGCAATATATAATTATGAAGTGTTGTCATAGACATCTTTTTGTTCATAATTCATTTATTTTGCACATGTGTGATTGTTCAAACATTTGTAATATGGCACAATAATATATATCACCTTATGATAAATTGGTGAACTAAAAAACTCAATTCAATATTAGTCTTAGTATTGTTATTGTTAGTATTTGCATAATAGTATTAGTATTAGTATTAGTATCATATAATTATATTTATTTTAAAGTAACGGTTATACACTATGTGATTTGAAAGATAATACAATATGTGATGAGGATAAATTATTAAATAATTCAGATAGGCTATAGTCAGAAACTTATGATTTTCTGAGTAATATATACCCCATCCATAACGTTGTCCCACGAGTCTAATTCCAAATAACATATCATTTATTTATACCTTATTCTCTTATAAACACTTGCACTAATCCATCATTAGAATGACAAATATAAGTTATTTATGGTAAGTCAAGCGGATTTTAGTGCACTCAATATGGGATTTGTAGTCAAGCGGCCTTCAAGACTACAATTTTTGGTCGGGTTTAGAAATTTTCGCTACAAGATTGCCCCAACCCAGATTAGATACCTCCAAAAGTTCGTGAGGGGGTATTTAACGTCCGCCCATGTTAAAGCAAATATAATATGGGGTGTCAAAAATGACACTGGGCATCATTAAAGTACTATAGGGTATGGAACAAATCGATTATTTGGATTTATAATTAATGCAAGGCCCTTTTCTACTAACCCAACTAAGAAAACTACATAATCATAGCATGTGAAGAAAAAAATTGAAAGTAATAACCCCATATAAAATAGTGGTTGTTTGCACATGGATGCGCGATAAAAGAGAATTAGTTGTTACTAGACTCCTAATTGCATATGAGTAGGACACAAATAGATGGCGAGCAACTAAGAAGGTCCAACACTAAGTGGACTACCACACTAATGGGTTTAGGGTTTAGGGTTTAGGGTTATTTATTTCATTAGCATTTTCAACCTTGGGTTAATAGAAAAAGCCTTGCATTTCATATAATTCCAAATTACATATTCTTCCATACCCTATAGTACTTTAAAGATGTCCATTGCCATTTTTGATACCTTATATTATTCTAAGTCCTGTTGTTCATTTTTAGTGTGGCCCACTGTAATATTATTGTACTTTCCTTGCCTTACATTGGATTTTCATCCAAATATGCAGATGAAAAACCCACAGTAATGGAAACCCCTATTTTGAAGGGTATGCTATGTTATATTGCAGATTAACAACAACACCGTAAGTGTCGGCACATGACACTGGGTGTTTGAGTGCACTTATTAAAATCTTGACATGACATGCCATTAGTATGCTTAAGGATGTATTCCTCTTAAATATTAAAATGAAACACATGACACTTGCCAATAGTGTGCTTAAGTATCTTACCCTTGGGAATGTAGTGGGAATAAACAAAACCGTTTAATATGAACATGTATGTTATCACTATATCACAGTAGACAATATAGCAATCATCCATGACAATGTTGCATCACAAGTTGCTAACATGAGAAGGTCAATGGATGAACTCATCCATCATCATGACATGGCTCTAAGTTATACCTCATGTAGCGTTCACATATGAAGAGATATAGTGATAGCAAACAACCATCTTGATTTGCCCCCACCAATGGCCAATGACCAATGGGCCCCTCATGTATGACATTCCATAATAATACTAACAAATCAACTACTCAAAAGTGATGGAGGAATGATCAACTCATGGTTCATGAGATGATAAATGTATCACTTGAATAACAACAATAGATTACTCCATTGTGACACTTTGAAGCAATCTACATGCTTAAAGGATCAATCCAACGGACAAGAATGGTAGGGGTTTCAATTGTCACTACTTTGGAGTGGTTATACTAAGCCTCGGGATCCCTCAACATTATTAGAGAGTGAACATGTCTCCATTGTCATGGTCCATGTCAATATTGATACTTTTATGGAAACAAGATGGGTCTCACAAATGTGTTGGAAACGCTCACACTATTCTATTGTATATCGAATTGGGGAAGAATATGTCAAGAGCCTCCATGACGATGCTAGATAAGTTTGAGAGTACAACCTGAGCTACACGGCATCTAGGTAAATTCATCCAACGTGGATCAATTGGCTCAATCTTCTATTTTTATGAAAGAATAATATTGTCTCAGAGTGAATATGAAATATATGAAGTAATTGGAGGTCTTTTTTTTACCTTAAGAGAATTATTAAAGATGGTTTTATATGTTAGGAGGGGCTATTCACGATTGGGGTACTACTTTTGGGACAAAGAAATTAAGGACTATGTTGCATTGGATCTCGGCGTTTATTACGATTTACTATTATTTGATCAATAAAATTTAAATAGATAAGTAGATAGGTCATAGGACTTGTCAAGAAAGATATTACTTATTATTAAATAATCACCAATAATAGATAAATCCTTTATGAAATGAGTAGATAGGTCAAAGGACTTGTAAAGAGGTCATATGACTTGTTTGGGCCACATCAATAACAATTTCATTATTGAAGTGAACATCGGAGGTGAATTATTACCTGTTTTCCATCCTAGTACCTTGGTGTAAGTTTCATGTATCCATCCATATATATATATATGTTCAATTCTAATACTAAACGTTCCTTTTTCATGTAGCCATGTTGTTGTGTATTGTTGGCCATGTTTGGTGTCATATGTAAAGCTATACAATTGGTATGCAATACATTTTTAGTTCTATTGGTACACAATCGAATGATAATTGTGAGGAAAAAAATTTGGGATCATTTCAATTAATCTTTGTTGTCCTTGTCATTCATTGATCCTAAGGTCAACAATTTTGACAACACCCATGGATGTCCATTAAGGAATCAAAATGATATCTTTGATAACCCTATTCCTTGTAAATTATCTTTGTCGGTGCACTCAATATGGAATATTAAATGTAGGTATGATTCAAAATATGCTCCACAATACAAATCTAAGCACACCAACTATGTAAAGTTATCTAATTTTAATTAGTCCTTTAACCGTTAGACACCCAAAAGTAGTACCCCAACCGTGAATGCACCTCAAGGTCAAAAAGATCAAAAGTTTTTCCTTCATACATAAATTATCACTTACATTGACAACTAATGTCATTCTGGCAATCAACGAACATGTCATCTCTAAGATTGTGAACATTTTGATGTAGTTCCTTTGCAAATAGTGCACATGACACTAATAAACACCATAAAAGGCACGGCAAGTTTGCCTAATTACATCTCTTAAATGATCATTACTATGCGATTCTTGGTGCAATGGCCACTTATTCTTGTAGAGGTTCCACCGCATTAATTGCCCCAACATTTTTGCCTTGGAAGATGACAAATTGTGCCTCTTTTGCCCATACTAGTGCAGAAACCAAAGCAAGATGTGAGCAATGGCCAACCCTTGGTTACATCAACAAGCTTACAAATAAGTCAAGTTAGTGAGAGACCTTGTATGTGGACCACTCGGTGGTGTGTCGTCGAACTCGTGCCCATTTTGGAGTGTTGCTCAAGTTGAGATTATTGTATAGGACAAAGTCTTCGCAACCTCAACTAACTTATTATTTTGCAATGGCTTTCACAACCAAAGATTGCATTGGCTTTCCAAAGTGTGAATTAGAATGAAGGAAGGGTTGTGGTGTATATCGGGAGTTCTATCAATTTGTAATATATTTTAGCTCATCTATTTGCAAAAAAAACAAGAAAACGGTAGAACCGTGAGGCTCTGTCCTTTACTATGAAAGACTACAATTGTAGATGTCCATTTTGCTCGTGCCAATCCATGGTTACTTACTATACCAAACATTTCTTGAATTTTGTGCACCTCCTTCTCAAATGCAGGTCAAGGATTGAAGCTATTCATTTATCACCCGAAATTTTCAAAATAAATAATCAACATCTGCCGAAATAACTATACTTAACTAGATTTCTTTCAATGCCTTTTAGGGAGCAATTATAGTTTATATATATATATAAACTATAATTAACATCCACATTAAATAAAGTGGGCCAAAAATAACAAGAATAAGTAATGTCCAAATGTGAACGCAAAGTGGTTAGGAAATTTGCTCTTGAAACGAAGAAGTTGATGCATAGTCTTTGTCCTACAGACAGAGCCAATAAAAAATAGAAAAGAAATTTCATAAAGAAGACAGGTCAGCATGAAGTCTGGCTTTATTGATACAAGCATTACTACACACTAATTTGCGTCTAGGACCGGGGATCCATGTAGAAACATATATTGCCCCTCCACTTGCTCTAACATTCACACGATCAAGGAAGACAACCAGCACCTTGTGTACACTATCATGGCACTACACTAAATAGGATATTTAGGGTTTGATTATATTTAATGTTGATACCACCCTACTTTGCTCAACACTAATTTTCAATTTTTTGACAATTAGTGTTAGAAGATATGTTGGATTTCTCCTTTTATCATTGTTATTTCCTTTTTTTTCATAGCCTTACTAACACTAAATTCAAACTTGTAACTTCCACATATTATCATAGTTGATATTTAGTGTTTTTGTTTATATTTAATGTTATTTATTTTCATAAGGTTACTGATGTTTAGTGTATGCGTTCATATTCAATGTACTGAACACTAAATATCCTTTTTAGTGTAGTTATTGTAAACCGAAGATAAACTACAAACAAGGGAGAGGTTTGGAAACCTTTGTCAAACTGCACCTAATTTAGGGGTTGTTTACACCATGGACCATGAAGTCATTCAAGGCCCTGTAAAGCTTGTGATTGGTTGTTGAACTCGTCCCGGGACCACTTCGGTTTACAACAAGGAAAAAAAAATGTCAAGGTGATCATGGAGTTCGAGGTCCCCAAAGGACATATTTTAAGGCCTAAATTATCCATTGACATGGTCCAACGGGTTTTGCGGTGGGAGAGGCAAAAGAGGTGCTCTCCATAGAAAAAGGCAATGGCCCATGGCAAAGAAATGTTGTTATAATAACTTTTTTAATGGTTTTTTTTGGGGGGGGAGAGAAGATGAAGACAAGAGAAGACAAGAGAATTGTCAATTTTGATTTCTTTTTCTTTTTCTTTTCAAAAGTGCTCTTTTGGGCATATATTTAGAAAATCAGCACATTCGTTTTTTGGTCCACATTCAATTTACACATAGTGAGGGGCCCAAAGGCTTTGGATATTGTTTTTTTAAGAAATTGGACCATGGAAAAAAAATGCCATCTTCCATGCTCCGACTTCATGGTCCATGGTGTAAACCGGCCCTAACTTAGCCAAAACCTCTAGTAGATGATTGCAATACTTTGCCACACAACATTCGAGCAAACATGAGTTATGGTTATGGAGATGCAATCTTAATATTGCTCGAGATTCATGCGGTGCTTGATGTGGCCCACTCGTTGGCCACCTCCTTTGTCATCCTCTCAATATATATGTTATAAGGCGATGATGATAAGGATGATAAGGATGATAAATATATGTTATATTTAAAATTTTGAATTCTTGGAACTCTAATGGTTCATAGTCCAAGAGAAAACAAGAGAACAATTGAACTTGAGTTCATGGGCTATGGTGAAAGTGGGCCTATTATGGATGCTCACGACTTCATCAATAAGGAATTGGAAATCATAGCTATGCTTGATGTCAAGCGCGATTGAGCATCTTACACGCATATTATGAGAATGTGCAATTGACTTTGGTATGTTATAATAGGAAGCTATGTTACAGAGTATAATGTTAAAGTATGGAATCTATGTTATAATATGAATCTATTTTAAGAATTATCAATACTATTACCATTTATCAATTGAAAGTGATTATTATTATTACTATTAATCACTACTAGTCACCCATTAGTAAGTCATAATTATCAATCACTATTAAACATTATTAATGACTATAATGACCTATGAAGCACTAGCATTCACTATTATTCACTACTAGTCACTATTAATTACTATTAATTACTATTACTGGTAATTACTATTAATCACTATAAATTATTTTTACTAATATTAAAAATAGAGTGAATATGACAATTTACTAACAATAAAAATAATATCAATCATACTAATATGAGTTATCTTAATAAGTACTAATAATGAACTTACTATTATGAGTTATCTTACTAAGTACTGATAATTACTAATAATTACTAATATGAGTTATCTTACTAATAATTGTCTTACTAATACTTAGATATCTTACTAAGTACTAATAATTATCTCACTAATACTTAGATATCTTACTAAGTACTAATAATTATCATACCAATAGGGCGAACCTTACAAAGTACCAATAATTTTTAATTGCTACCTCCTAATACCATCATACCGCCCATCCCTCCTCAAAACGTACTTTAGCCGCCAAATCGCATATCTCTTCGCGTCCCGAGATTTTCTCCATCATGTCCCTTCGTACTAATGAGGCATTATGTGTCATGCGACTTCCACCCGCTCGTCATTATGGCAACATGTCGCACCCTCTCTCTCCCTCTCTCTCATTCTCATCTCCCAATTCTTTCTCTCTTTCCTTCACCACTCTCCACATTTCTGGAATGTTGTTGCAAAACTCTTCTCCCACAATTCTGAACTTGCTTTGCTTCTCTTCATTCTCTTCTCTTCATTCAATTATTGTACTCCTTGTCTTGATTCTCTTCTCAAGAAAACCCTGGAATAGATTCAGTGTGCATTTTCTTGGAATATGTGATAGTTTCTTGGTGAGCATAGTTGTTTCTTGCTCAATCTAGCATGTGGTAGTGGTGAGATGTGGAGAAGAGGAAGGCGACCCTGAAGCAAGTAGAGGGAAGTTCCAATCATGAAGATTTGAGAACCCACAAGCTTGTAAGTTTCTGAACTCTTTCAATGTTTTGCACTCTCTTTCACTCTTTTGCTTTCTCTTTCAATTTCATTCTTCCTCTTGCTTGCATTGTAATGCTTGTGGCTATAAGTTGTCTGGCAGTGGTGAATCAGAGCTAAATGATGAATGTCTGGAATGTCTTGACACTTGTTGCATAAGATACTAAATTTCTGGTGCATTAGGGTTTGAATTGCTTGAAGAATTTCAAACCCAAAAATACTAGAGATTTGCATGTGAGTTGTGTGATGCTTGGGTGTGAAGAGTTGATTGAAATGTGAGAAGAATGTTCAAATCAGAATGCAAGATGAATGACAAGAGGTTATGTTCATAAAAATGTGAGACCAGAATGCAAGAAAAATGTGAGACCAGAATTTACCTGTTGAGATGTTTAAGAGTATGAATGTATTGCACATGTAGGCATAGTTTGAAACAAATGCTCTTGTGTTTTGTTTTGTGCAGGAAACCACATTCGTGTTGAAAGAATCTTGACATGGTCTGACCAAAGAACCATGGTGAGTGTCCATTACATAAATCCCAGTTTTTTCTGTTAGTGTGAAAGCGGTTATCTGGAAGTGGATATTTGAAGTGCCCACGGGTGAACACCCGTGGGACTCTCCCCTCATATGGTTGAATATGCCCACGGGTGTTCACCCGTGGGCTTTTGCACTCACCAGGTGGAGAGGCCCACGGGTGTTCACCCGTGGGCCTCTCCCCCATCTGGTTGAATGTGCCCACGGGTGTTCACCCGTGGGCCTCTCCCCCATCTGGTTGGATGTGCCCACGGGTGTTCACTCGTGGGCCTCCCCCCATCTGGTTGAATGTGCCCACGGGTGTTCACCTGTGGGCCTCCCCCCATCTGGTTGAATGTGCCCACGGGTGTTCACCCGTGGGCCTCCCCCCATCTGGTTGAATGTGCCCACTGGTGTTCACCCGTGGGCATTTGCACTCACCAGGTGGAGAGTCCCACGGGTGAACACCCGTGGGCAGTGGTGATTCTTCACAAGGTCCCTAACATGTCCAGGGACATGTTCATAAAGCAAAAGGTCAGTGGACGTGTTCGTAGAAAATGAACCGGTTTTTGGACGTGCTTGATATCACTGTGGACGGGTTCTAAAAATGAAAATTCTTTTGATACATTTTCCTAGAAAGATGGTCTAAATATCTGTTACATTATGTCATATATGACATGTGAATATAAGCATAATGCAATCAACCCAGTAAAACCCAATCAAAATATCAATCTTGAAGTGCTTGATTCACCTGCATACATTAATTTTTCAACCACACAATTTAGAATGGGGTGGACTGAAAAGCTGAGAATCGGTAGAAAAAGACAAAAAACAGATGAACATTAAAGGCATAATTTGTCAAGATCCTATTGTTTCCAAGTGCAACGAGTTTCGGGACGGGTTGAGATTTTTTTTGCCTTTCAATTCAAGGTTTTTGGACGTGGACGAGCTAAAACTTTGTGAAAAATCAGCTCTCCCGTGGGCCTCTCCCCTCATCTGGTTGAAAGTGCCCACGGGTGTTCACCCGTGGGCCTTTGCACTCACCTGGTTAGGAGTGCCCACAGGTGTTCACCCGTGAGCCTTTGCACTCACCTGGGTGGGAGATTTTGTTTGATAAATGTCTTTTGGATTTTTTATGTAGACATATTTGGTGTGTCTTTGTAAACATTTGAAGGTTTTAGACATAAACATGTGATAGACAGTTGGTGTTTCATTCAGGTACATAGAGGTGTCGAAGTGTTCTCTCATTTGAATTGAGATGGCAAAAACAAAGCAAACAACCCGTAAAGGTATAACCACAATACCTATGTGCACGTCAATGTTATATGAGTTATAGAATCCGTGATAATATTGGGCTATGCTAAGTACTAACACGTGCATTGTTTTCTGCAGTATCGGGAGGTGTGGGCAGACGGGTGAATCACGATGTTGAAGTTTTTGGCCCAGATTTGCAATGGTTCATGCAGTATAGTGGTTTCGGAGAGATAACAGTGCTCTCGCTTTACACGAGGACTGGGCCCAATTCCACATGGAGAAAGTACATGAAGGCAAAACATGTACTGGACATTCAAGCGGATGGGAGCCGGGTATTGATAATGTGCAAGTCGTCTGAACGGAAGAAGGACTTCAAGGTTGCAGCACTCGTGGAGACTTTCTCATATGCGGATGTGAATGAAGAGCTCAACAATGAGGGAGAGAACATCTGCTTATTGAACGGTGATTTCCTCACCTATTGTATAGTATATTGCGAGACCAATGTGCACACGAAGTCCGTGGAGGAGAGATCAGTAATGATCGAGCATGACTACAAGTCTGCTCTAGCACGAGTGAAGGTTATAGTTGAGGAGGCAAAGGCGGCAAGGTTGGAAGCATCTTTGAAGAAGAAGGAAATCCGCGATGGCAAGAGGAAGGATCATGCTGATGTCCGTGCCACCTCGTCTAGGAAGAAGACGAGACCCGATAAAGGACAACCAGTGTTTGTCCTTGAAACTCCCGTCCAGGATGTTGTCTCCAAGAGAGGCAAGAAGAAAACATCTGAGGATAGTCCATTTCTTGACCTCGAGAAGATTCCCAAGCGATCAATGCATGGGCCTCCAGACAAATCGGTTGGAGACAGGTTGATGGATATGGAGTTGTTCAAGAATAAGTACCAAAGGGTGTGGATATTCGGTGAAGGCGTGAATGGATATGTCAATATTGATAATATAAAGCGGGGAGATGCAGGGTATAATTGCCGACCCATATCCGAGGCGCATTTGAAGGAGATCAAGATATGGTTATTCAACTATGCCTTCATTCTGAAGATTCATCCCAACTTCTTGACAATCGTTCCTTCGGATAGGCGAACTAAACCATTCAGTTTTGAGGAGGTGAAGGACAAATCGTTCCACGTGGTAAATGGACAGCACACGTTAGCAGCCTGTGTGGAGTATGTGAATGACCCCAGCAACACAGATGAGGTGAAGAGGTTTTTCTCAAAATGGCCTTGTAATGTGGTCTGGGCCCCTGAAGGTGATGACGACCCTCTGTTCCACCTCTCTGGCGTTCTGAACCTGGATAGTGAGTACAGGAAGCACTTTCCGTCATTTACGGAGTGCATTGAGCACGCTAGGAAGACTTGGATTAGGCGAGGAAGACCTGACCGAACTGTACGCGAGAAGGCCAGCAATATGGAAGCTTTTAAGAAGTGGAAGGTATATTTCAAACCTGTGACTTTTGAATTTCTCATTTCTGTGACTCCCACGGGTGTTCACCCATGGGAGACTATCATGTTGTTGGTAATTGATAGAAATACATGGAGGTTTTTTTTTATAGAGATTGATACATTGCCGGTGTTTGATACAAACATTCATTACGTGCGTCATGTGGACGTTCCGCGTGGAGAAGGAGACCAACCTGATCATGAAGCACGTCTTGCATGTATTGAGTCATGACATATGAAGGAAGTGGGAGCGGATATTCAAGGATTACGAGAGTGGTGACTATGTAGATCCGAAGACCGGAATTCTTATGAAAGAGACAAAGGGGTTTAAGTCGAAGAAGGTGGTCAAGAACGACCTGAAACAATTTCGGGGTTTGACAGAGATGGAGCTCGACATGGCAGCGAATCAAATCCTCACCACCAGAGATGGAGAGGAGCACCTTCGACATACCTTGAAGACTCTGCGCGATTGGGCGATGAATAGGAAAAAGAAGAATGAAACTTATATCGCGATGGCACAGTATTGTAGAGCCCACCCATCGAAGCCCTGAGAGTAACGCACAAGAAGTCACAGAGAGCTGGAGGCAGGGGAAAGAAAGCCACCGGAGAGGAAGCAAACACACGAACCCCCGGTGAAACGTGTGAGTAGCTAAGGGAACGTTCGGGGAGCCGAGGGAACTGGGAGCAGCTAAGGGAACGTTCGAGAGCCAAGGGAACGCTCGAGGAGCCGAGGGAAACTAGGAGCAGCTAAGGGAACGTTCGAGAGCCAAGGGAACGCTCGAGGAGCCGAGGGAACCTGGGAGCAGCTAAGGGAACGTCCGAAGGACTAAGGGAACGTTCGAGGAGCCAAGGGAACCTGTCAGCGGCTAAGGGAACGTTCGAGGACCAAGGGAATGACTGAGGCCAGTAGAAACAGGGTCCAGTTTGAGAATGGAAGAGGCGGGCCGCCCCTTAAATATAGGGCATGTGGCCACATTTAGGGGATGAATGTAGTTACAAATGAATAGGTAACCAATAGGATACGAAGGGATATGTAAGTAGGAAATACATATTAGACGGAATAGATTTAGAAAATTTGGATTAAGACTTTCAAATCAGGCTATTTTTAGATACATGGCTAAATATAGCCGAAGCTAACATTTACAAAAATCCACAAATACCTAGATGTGAAACACTATAAAAGGAGGCCACTTGAGGGCCCTAATACACGTCATTTTGCATATCAAAATTCTACATGAGTGTCCGAGCTTGCAAAGCTTGTAGATAGAGAATCGGCACCCTCGGTGCATTAAGTCTAGGGATCGGAATTGGCACCCTCGGTGCACGTAGATAGAGAATCGGCACCCTCGGTGCATTTAGGTCTAAGGATCGAAATTGGCACCCTCGGTGCGGTAAAGCCTAAGACTCGAAATTGGCACCCTCGGTACGGTAATAAGTAATGCGGCGAAGCAAAGAGAAAGTTCTCACATAGGCCTATGCAAATTGATAAGACGTACAACGAGCGAGAGCTTTACGGAAAGGAGTCAAAATTAGAGGACTTACTTGCGGATTATTGGCGAGCACCACACAAAGAAAAATTCCATAAATATTCGTGATTTCAAATAGGATTGACTACCGGAGGAGCGATCTCTTTACGCCATGTTTTGAGGTTATCCTATAAGCAAATTTGGAGTACACATGGCATCCGGTAAGGCTACCCGAACTTAGCCAATGTTTTAGGTAAGAAAATCAAGCTAAGTAAAGTCGATCACGTAAGTGGTAATCATGGGTAGAGATGGAGGCGAGGCCTCGAGCCGAAATTGACACCTAAGTAAATCCCTACATGATTACCTCACATACACTCTCGGTCATGAGTTACCATGATTAGCTTGTTGATAGGACTTGGCAAAATCTAATCGGATAAGTCGACGCACAAAGGAATTGATCTAGCGAAGATTAAAGTATTGATCTTGTCATCAAATCCCCATTATGGCACCTAAAGGTGATTGTGGCTTGAGAGAATATTCTGGGAATATTTCCAACCTTAGCCATGGATTAGGTATGTTCTAGGGAATTAAACAATTAATGCATGGAACCTTAGAGATTTGGCATCGAGAATAAACACTGATGACTAAGGGAATGTAGAGGGATTTTGATCACGTGAAAGCATTTAAGCAAGTAGTTGAGACCTTGAACGGAATAGAAGTTATTACATTAAGGACTTGAGCAAATGAATATGGATTTTATATAGGTTTACGAATCAATATAAGATAAATTCAAACCATGAAAGAAATTGTAGGTAGAAGATTTTAGATGATTTCAAGTTACGAGGGTTATGAACTTGAAAATAGGTTTTAGATAACTTAAACCATGAAAGATATTGCATGAGGGTGTTTCTCTCGGAGAAACACTTAACCTTGACATTACACGTTTAAGAAACATTAAACTTAAGATCTAAGGTACCTATCCATTTAAGAAATGATTTAAAAGGAACTACATACTGAGAGATACTGTAGAGGTGTTCTCGTTAAGGGCACTTTCAGGAAACATAAACTTGACAACTTGGACACTTTATCCCTAGGGATTTATAAAAGGGTCTTGAACACAATATTCTTGATTAAGAAAAGTATTGTGTTACTAAATCTATTTAAAGGTTTAGGAACACCAAAACTGGACATTAGATTCAGGGAAACATAAACTTGTAACCTTAGACCAACTACTCTTAAGGATATTGGAACTGCATGTTACGGAATTGAGACACAGAAGAATGCAAACACCTTCACGAGACTTAGAGAAAAGCAGATCTAATTTTGGTGGGAGTAACTTCCATGTAAACCGGTTCAGCAGCGGGTTACACCGTCTGAGGTTGGATAGTTGAAGGTGGCCTCCACAAGTGTCTAGACCCGACTCCATTGTACATTGTTCACGTCGATCAGAAAGAGACTATTGATCGTGATTGTTGGAGAGTATGGAAGTATGCGAATAAGTTTGGTAAACTCCAGCGAGAACGACTTGTAGACTTGCTTAGAGCGGAGTATCTTCTTGGCGCTATGAACCCCACAAGGAAGAGAGTACCTATTCCGGACCGGTTTAGAGAAGGAATGAAGAACATATTAGGTACACATAACACCGAGGTTACACCCGAGCATGTCGTGTTGTCTATTGACAACAACTACAACTTCAGTGGTGGGACAGTGCTTGCACCAGTCCTGCACGCGTACATGGACACAAGGTTTCTCCCCGGAATCCAGGCGGGAATAGGCATTTGGGGGGCGTGTGAAGGAATGTATGGATTCCACTCTGCAAGGTCTTCGTCGTGATTTTCCAGGCCTTTTAAACTCCTCCCAATTGTGGACTGTGATTTCGGAATATCCGGATCGGCATTTCATTCAAATGTACTGAAGGCGCACCTGCCGAGCAACATCAGATTTTATGACGCATTATACCATGGCACTAAAGAGGAGAATATTGCATCTCGCGATTGCTTCTTCGAATCAAATGCTCTTCGGGTTACAACCTGCATTTTTAACAATAGGGGCGAGTCAAGTTCAGAGGTGGCTGTGCGGCTCTGTGGAGGCCGGAAGATGTTGGACGTCCATGGCCCAGGGCGGTATAAACGTTATTCAGTGAAAAGGGCGTATTCCAATGAGGAGGTCAAGTATTTATTCAAGGGGGAGTTGAGGATGCAGACCTACATAGATATTATCAAGCCTTCATGTCTTGAGGGGTTTTTTTTCCTCAATATTTGTGGAGGCAATAAGGCACACATAGTGGCTCATGTAAGTAATGAGCATCTTTTCCCCTAAATGGTTCTTGAATTTCAGAGTACTATTCCTGGTTTGGATGGTGTATTGGATAACCTAGCCATGAACCAGGTTGGGAGGCCCACGGGTGAACACCCGTGGGCCTAGACATCCACGTGATTTATATCCACCTGGTTGCTAGCCACCTGCTCGATAGCTTTCCTGACAATTAGTTGGTTGACAATCAACAAGTTGGGATTATTGGTTTATTGATTCTCTTTTCGCTTTTGGATGTAGACTAATTTAACTGAAAAGTCTTTTTCTCATTCCTTGGTTTTTGCAGGCCTTGGGTATGAAGGTGGTGAATATTGTGCCGGTAGAGATGCTAGAGGTGGCGAAGACGAAAATGGTTTCCGCAGTTGACTGGAGCCTACAAAGGTGGAATGAAGAGGGAAATGTCGCTGCCGTGGATATGGAAGAGGAAGAAGGGCGTATCGATGTGGATTCCATCATTGAGCGCGAGATTCGAAGAAAGCGTGGAAATGACACACATGAAGAGGAGGTAGATGAGGAAGAGGAGGAGGAGGAAGATGACCCAGTTGTTGTTCTAGGGGAGTCTCCAGAGGAGGAAGAAGAGGCCGACGATGACGAAGAGGACGAGGACGAAGAGGACGAGGAGGTGGCCATGGACGATGTATTGGCGGAGGCCATGGCAGAGGCGGAGGAGGAGGCCTTCAATTTCAAGGTGTCTGCATCTGCGGAAGCCATGTCCCCGGAGCAGTTTCCCCACGGGTGTTCACCCGTGGGGGAGGGTGAGGGTGAGGGTGAGGAAGAGCGGCAAGAGGAAGTTGAAGGACCACAAGCCGTGCACAGTGTCTATGACACTGTGGCATCTTTCTCGTCTGGGATCCCATCTACACCCGGCCGCGGGTTTGTACCATTTGAGGCATCTAGATGAAGTCAAGAACAACTAGATGTTCAACCTATGGAAGAATCTGAGGAGGATGAGCGTCCGCAGTCAGCTAATCCTCCTGCAAGGTCTGGAGCGAAACCGACTGCAAGGAAGAAAATGAGAGCTCCTCGAAGGGGAAGGTCATCTCTACGTCCCCCTAGAGTTGGTGCCAACTTGCGGTCTTCGGAGGCAACGGAGCAATCTGGTCTTTGTCGCGAGGTTGAATATGGCCAAGTAGCGGATGTGGAGGATGTTCCGCGGGATGCAATCATGTTTGAAGCTGTGCATGTTGAAGGGACAAGCACAGATTTAAACGTCAGCTCACCTGTGGAGGACGTTGCCGCTGCCGTTCTCGAGGTGCTAGGCCATGGGCGATCAAACCGTAGTTCCCCTGATGTTGTGGTTGCAGAAAAGCCTACTGTAGCGGCACCATCCAATGAAGCAGAGGAGGTTATTCGAACCGAAGTCATATGCTTGGATAGTGATGACGATGTGCCCGAGAGATGCGTAGAACTAGACGTGAGGGTGAAGGTCAGAGATCGAGTTCCACATCGGGTTCGGGGGACGTTTGCTGACTACAGGACAGATGATTCCGAGGATGAAGATTATGGGAAGCCCGGGTACAACAGAGTGAAACTCAACTTTGTTGATGACCCTTACCCGATGTTTGCTGAGAGACCTGACATGGGCAAGGAATCGGAGGGGAAGGACAAGGTGCATTTTGACCCGTTTGTGGACAAATACTTGGTAGATGTGCCCGAGAACGTGCGATTGAATCTTGCGCATTTGTACAAGTCGTACGACTATCACAAGATGTTCGCTTATCTCTCCACACCAGCGTTTTGTGCAGCAGTGAAGGTGAAACATATTCTTCATGCCGCTGCATTAAAGAAAATGAGAAAGAGATGGACAACGTTCGAAGCTCCGAAACATCGTGAAGAACGAGGTCAATTCGCGGGGTCCTCGGCCGCTCAAGCCGGCAGTGTTGTGGACTCGACGTTGGAGATCATTGACATTAGTGGAGTGCCAGAGTCTCCAAGGAGGGAAATCAATGTTCCAGTTGCGGAGTCCTCAAGCCCTCATGTCGACCGGTATGCTGAGGGTCAACCGGCATCGTCCGAAATGGTACTACATACTTCCTTCCCAATTCAATATTGTGTTCATCTTGGAAGCAAAGTCGTCAAGATTTCTAAAAGTGTCTTTGCAACAGGTGTTGGTTGCGGCAGAACGGATTGTCATCTCACGGAGTTCTCATGACGATCCTCCACATGCTGGGGATCCCCCCCTAAGCCAAGCTCAAGGTATCATATATAGTGTTATTTGAATGCAATTGGTCCCACGGGTGAACACCCGTGGGACCACCTGTGTATACTTTTCAATTTCCATACAGTTTGTTATCTCTCGAGTATTATTTATGTAAAGGTTTTTTGATATTGTGCCCACGGGTGTTCACCCGTGGGAGAGTATGGGTTTGAGCGTGTGGATCTCATATGTCGTGTGTGCATGTGGTCACAGGTCATACAGCCACTGCCGGAATACCACCGTCGGTACGATATTTTACCCGATCTCGCAAAACTAATCAATAAATGTGCAGGCATTCTTTTATCTTGCATACTCATGTGTACCCAACGTGTTGATTCATTCGATAAAAGTCATGTAGAATCTACTGTTTCCTTAGATAGAAATCCTTTACAATGACTTTCAATTTTGTCATCGCCAGATCCTCACCTCTCCAACCACTGTTGTCCATCGGAGAGAGAAGATATGGTTAGTGCTGGATGTGAACGGGATCCTGGTGAGGTCAACAAAGTGCGACAATGTCAACACCAGGAAGACTCTTGAATCACAATATAGCCCTCAGATAACTGGGGAGTTGGCTCCACTCTTTCTTCCATATAGTGCCCTCATACCTAGGAAAGGACTGGGGCGGTTTCTGCGTTTTGTTCTTGCAAACTTCCATGTTGTCATCTGGTCGTCGAAACTTATGAAGAATCTTCAGCCAATTGTCCGACACTTCTTCAATGGTTGTAGACAGCCAGAGTATGTGTTTGGGCAAGAATTGTGTCACACTCTGAAGGATGAGAGAGGACAAATTCTTCCTAGTCCTATGAATGTTGATTCAAGCTTCTTCATGTAAGACCTGTGCGCATTTTTTGAGTGAAGCCGGACGCATCCAGTGCCGCTGTGAGCCCAAAAGGGTGCCCACATTTAGTCTTAGACCCTTGAAACGTTAGTTGATGCACTTTGAAGTAGCATGTTACTTCACAAAAATATAAAAAGAGTGAAATGTTAGTCTTAGAAGTACCATGTTGTAAGAGGCTAGGATGTGAGTTGTTATTGTGTTTTTACCTTCGGAAGGATTTGAGTGAATGAGGATAGGTAAGGAGAACTTGGATTGAGTAGTTAGTGAGTAGGCTAGTACAAATGGATGGAGACAACCAAAGTGACTCAAGAGGCAAGTGCATTCGAATTGGGATGAATGGAGGATCACATGGAGCGCACAAGTGGACCACCTCATCATGGCCACTTAATGGGGAAGGCCCAAGGAAGAATGCAAGGTGGAGGATAAGCAAATTCTCAAAGCACCAATCAAATCACGAGTTAAGCATCGTGGTTTGAATTAAGTGGTGAGCGACGATTTGGGAAAGTAAGGGGAGAAAGTTATGGCGGCGGAAAGCGAAGGAGGCTAAGTTTGGGTTGAAGCATCCCAAGTTTGGTAAAGTGTGGTAGGTAGAAAGCCAAGGCTAGTTAAATGTTCGAATTAGGATCCTTGTTGATCATTTGAGGGATGAAGGCTTAGAAGATAGGATTGGCGCCTACTAAGTAGGAGGAAATCTCAAGGGCTTATCGTGAGCCTTGAGGGTGCTCACCCCCTCAAGCTTACTATATAATCCCTCATTCTTCCCTCACTCATCCTCTCTTTCCTTTGTACTCCAAGGCACCCCACGAGTTATAAGTGTGGGTGTGGGAAGCCATATTGGAGCACATGTGTGTGCTTAGTTTTTAGTTTGAGAGCCAAGGCTTGTTAGCCTTGAAGAGGGCTTGACCTCTTGGTAGAATTAGTGTTGACGTGAAGGATTTTAAAGTTAATTCATGATTCCAATTTGTGGTACTTAAAGTTCATGTTTTGAATACACGTGGTTGCAAGTTCCATGTTTAAGAGTTGAGCACTTGATGTTGTGATGAGTGCAAAAATATACTTGTGTGGATTAGTTAGTCTTAGTGAAGTTAGGAAATTCTCTCTCTCCCTCTCTTCTCTAGGAAGTTGAGCTCTTAGAGCTCGGGAAAAAATGTGGAATTAGGTAGGGGACTTAGTGGGATTAGTGGAATTAGGTAGGTGAATTAGGGGGAGGCCTTGGAGAAGCTCTCTTTTGTTCATTTTCTGGTTTTTGTGGTTGAGGGTGGAGAAACTTAGTTAGAAGTAGCCGCAGCTAAGGAGCTGGGTTTATGAAGGAGCTGGGTTTATTTAATTAGAAGTAAGGAGCTGGGTTTATTTAGTTAGAAGTAAGGAGCTGGGTTTATTTAGTTAGAAGTAAGGAGCTGGATTTATGAAGGACCTGGGTTTGTTTAGTTAGAAGCTAAGAAGCTGGGTTTATGAAGGAGCTGGGTTTATGAAGGAGCTAGGTTTATGTAATTAGAAAGTAAAGAGATGGGTTCATGAAGGAGCTTAGTAAATAGCCTACCTAATTAGCTCATAGACAAGTAGTTAGTTACATTATGCTAGTTAGTGTTATGTGTGGCTTTCACAAGTAAATGTATTTGAGATTGACTATAGAGAATAGTGTTTTTTTTAACACTTGCATCCTCTCTTTAAAAATAAACCACGTGCACAACTTAATGGAGAATGTGGAGCACTCTCGCGATGGCAAGACAAAGGAAGCAAAGACCAAAGGTGCGAGGGAGAGATTGACATAAGTCACATAAGTATTTCTTAATACTTAAAGGCTTATGTACGGTATGGAGACACCAAGTGAGACCTCTTATAGTAGCGATACGGAATACACAAGTGATAGTTCAAGTGGTAGTATAGAGTCAACGGCACGGACTCCATTTAGGAGAGGGATATCCTTAAGGGCTTGTGTAGCTAAAGCAGCCGGATGGACGTTAGAAGCAAACAAAGACAAAATAGCACCCGAGCATAAGGAGGTTAAAATAACATAGTTAACTTGTGCATTCTCCACATACGTATTGAAATCGTACATTGAGTTGTTAAAAGTGAAATTCCAGTTAAATCCAAGACCACTTGAAGGGTGAACCTTGTACTATGGACTCATCCAAGTCCAAATCCAATACCGCGGAGGAATGTGAGCCCAAACCCACTACTCGGACTACGGACGCTTAAGGGTGGGGGGTTTGGCCTCACAGCCGCATACGAAGCAACCCAGTCATAGAACTACATTACTTGTTGATGACTCCCCTTACAAATGCATCCCAAACCCTCCTGGGAGCTACATTAACCCTCCCCCATTTATGTCAACCCAAAGCTTGGATACTCTGCATAGTTACCTGCAAAGGCTCTTGAGTGCTCAGCAGTATGTGCCAGATTTTGTGGGAAGCAACCCTTATCCATCAGGACAGGGACCCTTCAATCTAGAGCTGCCAAGTTCTCAGATTTATAAGCAATCATTAGCTAGACATAAATTACTGACTTCTGCTCGTATGGTTCCAGAGGTGCAGATGTCAATGTAGATTCCCTATTGGGGCTGCCTATAGTGCACATTTGCACTATCGGTACATTGTATTTGTAACAAGTGGATCTCAAACTTTGTTGCCTTTCAACTTCATTTGAAACTTGTTTTGGTTTTGTGGATTTTCCTCATGCAAACATGTCATGGTCATGAATGTATCTCACTGGGATTCTACTACTTTGCAACACTGCGGTGTTAGAGAATACCCGACTATTTCCAACCACAGTGAACGTTTGGCATTGTCCCACGGGTGTTCACCCGTGGCAATGTGGTAGTTGATTCAATGAATGTATCATACCACTTGGACAGTGTTAGTTGTGTTTTTGGGAATTATGGTTGTTATAGCGAATTTTAATATGTAGGACTTAGTCGGCTATAATTCATATGTTTTGAACATGTTCATCTTTACTACAGGGCAACGGACGGGCTCCTCTTGCACATAATGTCCTTCCATGGACTCTTATGTTCTTGTATCCTAACAGCATTCCCCATTCCAAACGCGACCTAAGAACTATATTGCCAGTCCACCTCGTCGACAACGTCTTCCGCATGCTAACGCCGACTTCGCCGAAGTGACATCTCCATGCCCTAAGGTAATTCATTTTCCACATGAATCCCAATTTTTTTAGTTGTGTTTCATCCCAGGGATTCTAATATCATTTTGTCGTTTGTTTTGTTAGACACGTATGCTCCAAACACGCGATGTTGCGGTTGCGGTTGCGGTGGCTGTTCCGGTCGCTGTTGCGGCTCCGGTTACACGCGCTCGGGTGAAGAGACACCTTTCTCTCCAAACCACTCACCCCAGTGAGCCCACGGGCTCGGGAAATAGTTCTGGATGTTGGAGGTGTAGTTCACCCAATACCACCTCATCCATGTCTGATTACGTGGCTGCAAGGGTGAAACAACTTCGAGAAGCTACAGGTTTGATGGAGGAGAAGAAACGGCTTGAAGAAGTCAAGCGCAAGCAATGTAGTATAGCTCAAAGACAACCTCATGACAAGATGTTGAAAATGATTAAGGATTCATACTCCTCTTGTAGATAGCCGGACCTTTATGGTGATAGATTTTCCACGGGTGTTCACCTGTGGATACAACAATTCATATACTTTGTTCACATTTTTTGTGCCCACTGTGGCATCTATGTTTCATTCAAATGATTTTTTGACCCTCAGTTGTGTAGTCGGATATGACATGTAGACCTTCCTTCATGTGTTATGGATCTTGCATCGTGGTGTATAATGGTGTTGATTTGTCATGGGCGTTCACTCGTGGTTAGATGTATTTGTATTCTCTGAGTAGTATTAAGTGCCCATGATAGCTTTTATGATTAGACCCATTATATTTGCATACATTTGTTGACATGCGCATGGTTGTTCCTTAGTGGTGTCGACTTATGTTGTATTATGGATATAGGCTCATCTGTTGCGGGGTGTTGGTTGGTCACGAGTGAACACCCGTGGTGACAACTAGGCTAAGTTTTAATGTGGGCAAGAATATGCATTATTGTAGCTTATAAATATACACCAATGTGCATGAAATAGTGTGTTAGTCTATGGTGATGACCTCCCTCTTGTTCTAAACCTTGTCAATGATGGCAATTCACGGGTATTTACTCGTGAACCACGTTCCCAATGCACGTTCCCATCGGTACGAATTGTCTCATAATGGCCCAATTGGCTCATTTTAGTTAATATCCCCATTAAGTCCTTTGTCCCGAAAGTAGTACCCTGATCGTGAATGGCCCCTCATACTACATTCAACTGGGGTTTGAGAATATTTTGCATTCATACCATAATCGAGTTCTGGGTCATGTAGGATCACTGTCAATCAATCGGCAGCTTTCATGGCATTCATGATATGTTGGCAAGTTTCACGATCACCGTGATCATGTCCACTACAAGATTATAAAAGTGAAAGTGAGCGTGTCCAGGTGAGCTCATTCACATATTCTTCACATTCTGATATCCTTCACATTGATTCGGTCTTGCATATGTGAGCTGGTCTTCCATATGGTATAGAAGAGTTGGCAAGAGGGTTGCAGTGTCAGTTGTGGACTCTGTAGCAATTGAATAAGTATCACCAAATGTAGATGCCCACTACTGGTTAATAAGTGGTCACTGAGTTATAATCCATTCATGTTTGTCAAGGAGTCCTAAAACTATTTGGACACAATTTACTCTTAGGTTTTTGTGAATGATGAGTGGGAGGCCAAGTTTAAGGATGCAGGAATCTGGTAAGCAACTCTATTGGTTTGTATTTCAAACCATAATCGGAATCCCCTTGTCTGATGGCCTGTGTAAAGTATTTGTTAGGATAAATAGTCTGCAGGACACTTGGTGTAAGTCGTGATGGATCTTTGCGTGGTGTGCATATTGGTGACGTGTACGAGCACAGGCTGATTGATCACATGGTTGCATACGCCCTGAAGAGTGAGGGAGGGTATGTGTGGGCGTGTAATAACCATGATGGTGATGTCCACAGGTACTCTTGCCATTTCTCAAAGTTGTATAAAGTTTCACTTGAATATAGATCGTTACAGTAGACAATCACTGGCAATCTTGTGAACAATCTTGTCGTTCATCTGTTACTGTCTTTTCCTTCGTATAGTATGTTTGATCAGAAGTGTACACATATCTAATTTTGAAGCTTCTGTTATGAATGCAGACGATTATTGGACGATTATTGGACGGGAAGAGTTCGTTGAAAAATTGGAAACAGCTTGTGTGTCCATCGTGGACTCTGGAAAGATGACGAAGGACCTTGCTATCTTGACTCATGGCCCAAAGTATGTAGACCCTAATTCTAAGAAGACTTCTGAAGATTGTTGTGCTTTTTGCTGCAAATTAGTCATCTCGCTAATAACATCCGATGAGTATCATCACTATTGCATGTGACGTCCTGCCATTTCTACCAATTTATCATCAACACTATTACATTATCTCTCCTGGGTGCCTGACATGGTCTGTATTGGATTACAGAGTCACTAAGAAGGACTATCTCAGCACTGAAGAATTCATTGATGCAGTTGCTGAGGAACTTAAATCAAAGTTGTAATTAACACAAGCCGTAATTGTAAGCATTCTGTCCCCAACCATTTCTGTGGGACATGGCCATTATGGAAATATTGTTCCTTTGGTGAAGGAAGAGACGTCTTACAAGCCAAGCATTTATGGGGCATCAGCAGCTTCCTTATATCGTAATGTGGAGAAACTTAGGGAAAAAAATCGACACATCAAAGTTCTCTTGGGACAAGTATTAGCTAAATTATGGGACTGTAGTATACTATGTGCCATCTGAGAGATTCTCTTACCCCAGGCAATTGGACATCAGCACTAAGTTGTCCTCCCAACATAAACTGTACTTTTAGCATTATTATATAAAGTGGAATGGACTTGGTCGACAATTTATCCTGCACTTGTGATGTTGTGTGTTGTTTGTAAAACATTTCAGTTCATTATGCTTACTCGATTGTCCCTGCATGAAACCTACATGTTTGTGAATAAACCAGCTAATCTACCTGCATACACAAGTCCAAAATATTTGGAGAGGGGGAATTATTGCATACAAGTGTATATCTCATCCATCCAACATCAAAACTTGACCCCCTATAGGTTTGTTGTTGATTCACCTAATATCACTTGAACTAGACTAATTTGGGAAAGAAAGTTAGATAATAAGGAGACATTGATGTTGGTATGAATAGCATGAATGTTGTGAATAGTTTTGTTGTGAGTATATTATTTATAGTAAATAGTGTTGGTACTTTCAGTGAATAGTGCCAGGATGAACAATGCTTCCTAGATCTTATGGTGGCACTAATTTCATAGCATGAAGAAATTTAGTATCACCTTCACTAATTTCCCACACGCACTATTATCCCACCCTCACTAAATGAGATAAATAGTGTAGTCAAGTGTTTGATTTTTATAACAAGCCTATGTTTATTTTACAAATATAAATTGTAGAAACACCCTACCACAGTAATTAATCTTCTTTTTACATGCTGGAAGGTTTCAGATTTCGGGTTTGGTGTGCATGAGATTCAAATGGAGTTAGCTTTGTGATCCTCAAATACGTAACTTGTATTGTGTTCTTGATTTGATCATTTCATCTTGCACGAAGTCTTGGTAGATTCTCTTTTGTTTGTTGATGCTATCAATTACCTCCTTCGTGTAGTTCCAATTACCATCATCATTTTCCTATATATGATTGTGCTTTTAATGCACGATAGGGCCATCTCAAAATGTAAGTGGGATACCCCAAAGGAGTTACATTAAGTTACACTAATCATAAGTTAGCTCGAAATGGAAGCCTGTTGTGAACAATCTACGTTGCGTTTTTTGGATGAGGAAATGTGAAGATCACAAAGCCAACATGTAATTATACCTCAAAGATATCAATGTAAGTTTTTTTTTAGTCACCCCCCCCCCTTCTTGAGCAGATCATGATTGACTTTGGCCTTAACTTCACACCCGCATACCCTCGTTGCCTTCCATATGAACCGCCTCTCCTACGAGGGGCCTCCTCCTCCCCACCAACGGGGGGGCCTCGGCCCCGAGTGGCTCGTTTCTTTGTGAGACCTCTAAGTACAATCCGAGACCAAGTAAGTTTTGGTCAAAGAAGCTCTACCACCCGACCATAGGAGAGAGAGCTAACAATAAAAAAAGCCCCTCTCTCCTCCCCCGAGCTTCCTCTTATGCCAAAGGCACTACTTTTACTTTCTATCTTTACATATAGTAAAAGTATTCTATTCATATATAGCTCTATCTTCTAGTTCTACTATGAATCTTCTATCTTTGGTTCTTCTCAAACCTTCTTCAATTTGGAACTGTCCAACTCCAACTTAGTTTATCCATTCCATCTTCTAGTTGGAAGCTTCTAATTCCAACTAGTTCATCCATTCATTCTTTTAGTTGGAGCTGTCTATCTCCAACTAATTCATTCATTCAATCTTCTAGTTGGAACTGTCTAATTCCAACTAGCTTTATCTATTCATTGAGAGTTGTCTAACTCCAATGAATAACATTCATCTTTCCAAATATGGAGTGGTCTAACTCCGTGCACCCCATCGAGAGTTGTCTAACTCACGTGCACATGTTCTCAATTCGAATAGTCTAATTCCAATGCACTAAATGCGGAGCTGTCTAACTTCAGTGCACATGTTGTCAATCTGGAGTTGTCTTACTCCTATTCATTCATCTTCAACTGAGAGTTGTCTAGCTCTCATCTTTCTCTGCTTACACACTGGCACATGTAGTTAGAATATTCCTTAATAATTCTAGTTACATTACACAGATCCTACAAATTTATTATAAATTTATGAACTTCAACTTCAAATGTAAGGAATTCCGCGCTTGGATCGTATTGGTGTTAAAATGAAGGGGATGTTACTAATACATAAGAGTATATTTATAATGATTGACATATTTTTCCAATAAAAATAAAATAAGAAATTATCATACATGCATTCATTATATACTTGTAATTATACAAGTTAATATTACTTAAATTTTAATATACGTAAGCACATGTCCAAGTATGATCTCCATACTAAACTCCCGCCATATAAGTAGGGCTAAGCGTATACTCTCTATAAACCCAATATTCTTTTTGATACACAATGCATCAGTTCAACCCCCAGTGAATTAGAAGAGGCATGAAATATTCTATAATTTGGTAAAACCATCACGAGGTTATTTAATTATTTTGAATATATTATTATTATTATTAGAGAACATATGAGCCATCCAAATCATTTGCGGTTTGAATTAAGACTCACTTTCTAGTTAAGAAATAAAGTATATTGTTAAGAATTATAATAATGTCAATTATTTAGTATTTTTAGATGATTAGGTAATTCATGAAGATATGGCATAGTGTCTAAAAAAACAAATGACAAGTATATTAAAGAATATTGTTGATGAAGATGGTGCGGATGAAGGCGAAGGCCGTTGGATCAAGATGGCAGTGAGTGAAGACCTTAAGATTTAGTGATATTAAATTATGATAGGTAGTGTAGAGTTGGTTGTAGATGCTAACCATTGGATTTAGACTTGGCCATATCTATAGCTAGTAGGCCTTGTGGTTGGAAAAGGGGTGGTATGTTAGGGTTAGCTTAGGCTTATTTTGGATCTCTATTTCTCAGTTAGGATTTTTTCTCTAGTCCCCTCTATATAGATTGCAACATTTATTTTGGGCGTTTCTCTCCCTTGTTGTACATATACTATTGAAATTAATGTTAATCAAAATTATTTGTTAATTTTTTTAGAATTGTTGCGTGAATTTGCGGGTTGTTGGAGTTGAAGGCCACGGCTATTTATCCGATTCTAAGTTTTGTTGGTTGTATTGATGGTTGTATTGATGGATATTGAATGTTTAAAAACATGAGGTAGAGTCAATAAGTAGTGGTTAGTTGCTAGTTGTTGAAGCTAAATGTACAACTTTAGCTTTAGTTTTAATTGGAGTACTAGAGTGTTGGCTTTGAGGATGGCAGTCATCCATCCAACTACTATTCTTTGGAAGAGTGGCTTAGCCCCTAATTCTTTGACCACTCAGGCACTCCACCCAAAGGTGGCGAATGTAAAGATTGGTAAAAGTTAGGTACTAAGAGCCAACCTCTTTTGTTGTAGTAAGTCTGTTATAGATTTTAAAATGGTTTCACTAGTATTAATAATTTTATTGAATGATTTACTTCAATGACTTTCCAACGATACTTTATACACCCAATTCTGAGATAAAATGATATAGTTAAAATGAATCTTTGAAGTTGTGGTAGTGTTTAGTCGTAGTCCAGCTTTGATAGGATTTTTTTAAGATTTTGGAATTATTTTTTTGTATTTTTTTTTGAGTGACCTATATCAATAGCTTTCTAATGGTATATTACACATCCAATTTGTATTAATAACCAGGGATATATGAATTTATAACTCAAGTTATTGTAGATCGTAATAAATTCCTCAAATTTAACTTGGCAGTTAATAATTGATAGATGGTAATATGAATAAGTTAATTGTTCTTGGATGATCTACTGGATGAATGTATTAGGTTTGTTCATTGTTTTTCTTGCATGATAACATTCTCCTAGTTATATGTCAATCTTGGGGTCTATCGAAGATAGCTTACAACTCGTCAGAAAGGAAATATGAGCCCGATCATAAATCTTTCGTTATTTTGACCTCAATGGGGTGATGCTACACCATAACATAAAGAAGGAATTGGACAGCCAAATGGGAGCATAAGGAGGAACACCCAACATCAACAACCAACAACCAACAACCAACGTCAATGAGTAATCAATGGGAACACCATGAAGGCCAGCTCAGTATTCAATTGAATTTGTTACCGGCTGAGCTTATGTAGATGTTGCAAATCTTGGGCCATGCTCATTATTGAAATATAGTCAATCTCCATTGACCATTTTGTCTACAAAGTTTGTTAGTCTAGGTGCCAAATTATTACAAGTGGAAGTATATTTCGGGAGGTTTCCATAAGTTCAAGCAAATGTATATGCAAGGCTTGCTTCTTCAAGCTAAATGATTTTGGAGTTTGTTCTCAATATTTCGACAACATTCTATGTCACATTTGCGAGGCTTATGTGATCATTATTTACATAGTAAGAGAATCTTCAGTTTGGATTCTTATAACTTTAGCATCTCAATCCAATCTCAAGACTTGAAATGACAACAAACTTTGTGATTTGAGCTGCATTTGCTCAGTGGAGATGATTCCCGAGCCCATATGATAACCATGCATAAACATATGCGGAGTTGGAAGTGCTTACAAGAGGCCATGTGTCTTAAAGGTATTAACTCATGTCATGCTTCTGTAATTGTTTATAGGATACAAGTAATGACCTTTATAACATTTTGCAAGATAAGAGGAGTTAATGACCGTTGCAAAAGCAGCCCATCATGAGCTGTGTGGAGGAGGATAGGGAGCCAACAACATAAACCCTGAACCCTTGCTCCCCAAATCAGATTCATGGTGTTGGCTCTCAAGCCTCCTCTTCATAGCTCATGGTTGGGTATGTCGTGCCACAGACACCCCTCTAGACTTGGAGAACGATGAATTTGTTCATACCTTCATTTGATTCTATAAATTTGTCCCCATTTTCACTTACAAGGAATTAGCCTGCAGGTGCTTCATAGTTCAATCAGTGAGAACAACAAATCATAAATCAGGCACCACTCGTAGTTGCCAATTTCATGGAGAACCACGTTGATTTCCTGTTTCCTGTTCATTTGACTACCCCCAGGGAGCATGCTCTTTGCATCAAATTGAGGGAGGTATACATGCGCGGCTTTCTCGACTACAGTCGCATCGAGACCTGGGGTTTATGGAATGAAATTATAAACTATTAATTGAAGCCCTTCCGATCTTAGGATGGGGAATGTCAAATATTTTTTGTAGTTTTCTTCAGATTCAAAACTTACTACGGGCTTTGAAGGAAATTCCACAGTAGCATCTCGGAGGTGGGGTTTATGAAATATAATTATGTAGAAACCATCCACCTCAACCTCTCATAGAACGGGCAAGGAATGAACTTACAATCTCCTTCCAAGTGACTGCGGAATTTGAAGAACATAATCTGCATCCTGGATCGTCGACCATACCTAGCGTCGGCTCTTCTGAACTTTCTGTAATTGCAAGATCACGTAAATCCCATACTTATAGTGGAACTACCAAGATAATGGAAGTCAAACTCCAAGAAATATCACGTGCACCTCTGTAGAGTTGGACGCCGAGTCGCAGGTTGGTTGCACAGCCTACATAAGCCCTGCAGGTGATCAGTACCGCTGGAGAAGTTTAGACACATCACACTGGGAACTGAAAGGTCGATCGAGAGGAAGTCTATAAGCAGAAATAGCAGTAACATCATTCCTCTGCTGGAATCATCGATCGAGGTTTCAAGATGATGATGACGATGGGGCCGGGGTCGTCCACCCGGGCGTTGATGATCATAGCCCTGGGATGCATTGTGGTCACCCAAATTGCAGTAGCTGCAGAGGCGGCGGAGGCTAGCGAGCCCTTATTGGCTGCGTCGAGTGGAGTGGTGCTGAAGGACTTCGGGCCCTCTGGCTATTTTGAGCTGCCAGGGATCACCAGAGTGAAGCCATTCTGGAGGGGAAGGAAGCTGCTGGCTGCGTGCAGTTTGGGCGATGTGAATGTGTTTGTCCAGATGGCGGGACTCACCAATGGCTCCGACCATTACGAAATCGAGATCAACTGGGACGGCTGCCAAGACTCCAACTGCCGCATGAGCAACATCCACGTCTCCTGCCCGGGGTTCGTGACCGTGGACGTCGGCCCCAACGTTTTCAAGCACGTGAGTGGCAGCGACTGCGTGGTGCTCAATGGGGGCTCGTTGGGGTGGCGCGCAAGGGTCAGGATGCAGTACATCTGCAACATCAGTCCTCCGCAACTGCGTGCAACTCGAGCGACGGTGACGAACTGCTGAAAGACTAGTAGTTTGTCTAGTGAAGGCAGATAGAGGAATCGAGCCTGGAAGTAGTTCTAGTTGTCATGTGGTCCTTTGAGATGAAAAGAGGATGTTTTTCGCTCCTCTTGAAGTTGATCCAGGTTAATCATACGAGAGCTGTGCAATGGCAAATGTGACGCTGTGATTGAATACTCACTTTTATTTGCTCCAAAACGAGCAGATTATTAAATATTGAAGTGTTGTTACGGAGTGTCTGATGATATATATACATATATGTTCGTTCACAGTTTGTGTCTGCTAATGAAGTTAAATTCTGGAGGTTTGCTACTTGTCCCATACATTTCAAGGTGGAGTTTGATGCTGAGGCGAAGTTGAATAGGATGATATTTTGGAGCATCCAAATGAACAAGGACGTATATAACCTGAATGCAGTACCATTAATTGGGAGGCTTTTACAAGCATATGAGAATATCTTTGAATTAGGATTTAAATAGCATACCTTGTTTGGCCTTTTGGCTAAGATCAAGTGTAGTGTCTGTTATTATCAGTTTAATATCTGATGCGAGTCTCATCGAGCCTGACGATATTAATCTAATTTTTCTTGGTTGCAAGCTCATCCGGGAGCTTGCTGTCTGAGCCTGAGCGTGGCCATTCTATTTCACTACATCCTTGGCAAGCGCAACCCGCCCTTCGGGGACCCAAATAAATTAAACAGTATACTAGTCCTGTGAACCTCCTGACAATTTCGGAATTTTTAGGAATGGACATACTTTCCATCCAAGAGAGATTTGGGGTGAATTTCATATTCAAACACATCGACCTCATTCAGATCAAAATTCCAAAGGGTTTCTTACAAGGTTCCTCAGTGGTGTTGCATAATCTCTTCCCCAATGGGACGAATCCACCCAGCGGCCATTGTCTAGTTCATCTTTTGAATCACACTTTTGCACTGACGAATTGTAGGTCAGTCTCCAGCAATTTATGTTGTTTTACTTATAATCGTTGAAATTTCTTAGCTTATGGGTAGTAAGAACTTTTTGGGCGAACTGGAGACTGAAACAGTTGTTACAGGAATATTGCAATAGACCTTTGTCTCTAGAAAATCTCGGAGAGGATTCTCGTAAAGCACCGTTAAAGCAGGGGGGGTAAGTTAGCGTGAGGAATATGGTCTTGAAACTCATTAGCTGTGGAGATAGCTTGTGGGAGTTTAATTGGTATCCTCCGCTATGAATCATCATAGTGCTCAAGCCACTTGCGGTTTTGCTGACGACTCTATTCTTGATTGGATACGAGCCTGTACACTACACCTGATAATGAACGTTTCTCACCCTACCATTGGCTATAGCAGGCCAATACCTACCTCGCCGTTGAGCACATGTGCATACTATGGATGTGGACGCACCCAATACCAATTGTGTGGGAGAGGAACTAATTCTAGCCAGGACAAAATTGAATGATTGACAAGTTACAACTGCAAACCATGCATCGGGATGGACAATCATCACTCTGGACGGGTCTGATGCGACACATGCACTCAAAGGCTGCAGATTTCCACTCATATCAATAGATCAGAGTGGTGTATCTGAATTATAAACATCTAAGGAGATCCCAGCTTCATGGATTAACCCATGCTATAAATTTGTTCTTAGCTGAATTCCACGGTGCGTGAGATACATTAGTAATCACATTAGCCGGGGTGAATTCATGCTTGGACTGAGCATACCGAGGATCACCTTGGATCAGCCAAGCAACAAGTATCACTCACCACCACATTAGAGTAGGCAACTAAGACGAAGGGTGAACGGCTATGGACATTCCCCATCCGGCATTCTTTTGTTATTGACAAACGTACAGATACAATCAAGCAAGAAATCCAGACCTACAACTATTTGAATGGATATGCGATAGAAATGCAGGATTGAAGGTGTAATTTGATTTGGAATTGTAGTGCTGCTGCAAAAGACTGCGAAAATTGCCGAGCAGGGAATCCCCCGCTCTTGAGTTTTGACGTGCCCAGCATTCTCACCTCGCCCTTGGAACTGTGACAGAGCTGGAATTTCACGGGAGTGCAAAGAACGCGTAGAGCAAGATGCATACTCAACAATGAACAACTCTGATTCCCAAGTGCACCATATCCCTCAATTCGGCACATGCTCCACGCAGGGAGGACACAGAGATATCTCACATGCCAAGATATGGTAGGTTAGATGGGCCATCTCTTGTACCAACTCATCCTCTCCAACTGTGAACCCTGCAAAAACTACAACATGTCACCCGGGTAGTCAACTTGTGAGCTACTTCTGACAGATTAAAGGAACTTGAACAATGTAGACGAATGTATGGCCAGGGCCCAGAGTGTTGGAGATAGAACAGACAATTGATTGAGACGAGTTTGCAGATGAGAGTCACACGCTCGTTAATATGACATTGCAAATTCTAATGATTCAAGTCTTCTACAACGTTTACATCCAGTAGCTCTAATTAGACAAACTGAGTTTATTGAATCTGTTTGACCTGACTGTACATAAGAGGAATGAGAAAATGTATGAAAGCTACGTGAACCAAATGTGTAAGGTCTACTTTCCCCTTGCTCCCTTATCCTTCTCTAAAGTCCATCAAGCACTCGAAACATAAACGTTATATGAACAAATTGTACCGGTCCTCAAAAAGAATGTGAAGATGTCTGTCTGATTTACCATTCTCCTCTTCAGCTCCCTACCAATGACCATAAAGTGCAGGAAGTGTGTTGTTTGTGCCCAAGCTAGCTTGCATGGCAATGTCACTCGAGTGAGTATCGGACAATTTTACTTTCCGGATTAAGATAGAAGTGCGTCAATCGGACATAACAATACTGTGGACACCTACGTTTGAGTGGTACGTGGATCTAAACAGACACCAGAAAGGCATGTATTTAGAAGATATTGAACTACATGCTCAAAATATGCTTACTATTCTAGGCTCAATAGTCAACATGGTTAGGAACCTATGTGGCCACTTAATGAGCACGAGATTCTTCACTTACAAATGAATAAGATATTCATATGAGCTCAGAACATTTTGAGACAACCCAATATTGGAACAAGTAGTGAGGCCAGATACGAAGTGTGTCTGAACAACATATTTTACCTTTCAATCTCCTCCACCTTAAAGTTCCTTGGTTGGGCTCCGTCAGGAGCAGTCCAAAAACCAGGGTATGCCGGTACGGCGGTACGTGTACCCAGCACACGGCATTCTTTAGTAAAAGGCGAAAGAATGGTTCGCTTTTTGCTCGGCACCCGACTCCATATTTACACTTCCACAGGCCTTGCACTATATGTACTGTTGGTTTAAGACTCTTTTCTAACGGTATGGTGTATATATGGTTTCATTTTGGTTAATTGCTGCTATAAAGCTATTCACTCAAGTCTCTCTTAATGTTGTTCTCCTAGAGCGGGCATGAAACACATTCAACTGCGGTCCTGCAGCAATGAAAATGAATTTGCCTTAAAACTTGAATTCCATAACTTACCCCGCTCCGCTATCTTGAGATATGAAATCTCTCGACAAATAGTGCACGATGTCTTGAAGTGGTGTCGGAAATTCGTTTCTGTGTCGGCGACCCTACTACTAGTGTTCTCCTTTGCACAAGCGTGCTATCTGTTAAATTCAACGAGCGTTCTGTAGCAGATTACAAACAACCTCACTCTCGTCCATAGATTAAATCCGTTACGAAACCTACTAGATGATCACATTCAATAATGTCACTCAAAGCATTCTCTGGTTATCATGCCGAAATTAAATTGTAATAAGCGCAAGACAAAGTTGTTTTATCTTTTTACATAAACCTTGTTGGAATTTACAGAGTCTACCGTAGCTCAATCCAAAAGGTCTCAAGTGACGTTATACATTCTGAATGAGTAGATGAACAACCAAGTGACAGGTGTCGTGGTATCTTGACACGGAGTGTTAAGAGACTAAAAGTGTAAATTACATATGAATAAACGAGGCTCGGGAGTGAGGAAGAACATCAGCTTATATGACTTCCTTGTCTAAGGTTTGGTGGATAGCCTTTCTCACAAATTCTCACAAAATCCACTGTCTCAAACAAACTTTGGAAATCGTTCCTTACACTTAAGCTTGATATACCTACTTTGAATGTCACACCCGCACATCGAGGCTTAGTTACTTGAGCATGTAAACAAATCATGTGCAAGAGCTGGGATTTTGCCAGGGTTTCCGGTTGGCACTTGCACATCAAATTTATATTCTCAAGTAACTGAGCCTCTGCGAGTCTTACACTCAAAATAGGTAGATCAAGCCATGTTTGCACACCAACCTTCGATGGCTTTTCCAACAGTATGTCACTCGCTAGTTGTTGCTCTCCTCTTCAGATTTGCACCCAGGGAACCTGCTCAGAGAAATTGATTACAACCGAAACAAGGAAGTCACTTCAACAAACAATCCTTCCAGCAGACCAATGCCGAATAGAAGCAGGGAAGCACACTCGCTCAGCGGGATATCTAACATTGGCTTTGATGATATTCGTCAGTTTGTGGTCACAAATGGTCAATCACTACTCCTCGTTACCATATAAGTAGGACAGGACCGCGCGAACGCAGGCCCCGCTGCCACAAATTATGACGTGCATACCTCCCGTAGGAAGATACTACGGCACCCGCGTCCCAGGTGCAATGGACACAGTTGCCATAGGCCATCCACCTCGATGATCATGGATTCACCCCGCCCAGGTAAGTGACATGTGAGATTTCAACCATTGCTCTTGTATGCGCTTCCGGCCTCTTGATTGCCAACCCATACGGGATCTGAATGATGCTGTGGGTACTATATCACGGTGGTCTTTCTGTTTCATACAATCATATCTAAGGTGCGACGCTCCACTTCCTAATCGCATCGTGATTGGAGTGAGCGCCATTGCAGCTTTCACAATCCTTCACTTCCTCAATTGTCCACCCACACGAGTATCTAAACGAGGAGGCTTCGATGTAAAATGCACGTGATGAAAGACCATCTTATTTCTGGTTATGTATTGAACAGAATACAGTCACAACTACATAGGTACTCTATTGTATGATACGGAGCCGCAAACAACCTCTATGCACGAATCTTCACAAGCCTGTCTATTTTGGCATATCCTGGTGGTGCGGGTGCCGAAATGCACCAAGATATACAGCTGCAGCTATCGAGTGAGCATGATAAATTTTCGACCATGTCAGCTTAAAAACAAAACATATGGATAAAACTCTCAATGCGTATTTTCTCCATAAAGAAGAACAGAATATGAGTCAATGACAAGCATCCATACTAATCCTCAGAAAGCAAAGATTGCTCTGAGTATTTTCATCCCTGCCAACAATCAGCGCTGAATGAGAAGATAGTTAAGGTGCTGTCATCGATGGGGAAGAGTAGTTTATCTGTCTCATTGGGAGATAACGCATTACCTCTGAGGCTGCCAGTCTCCTTATTTCGGTTAGTTTAGGAAGGGACCGTGCGAACGCGAGTCCCCGCTGCCACAAATTATGACGTGTATGCCTCCCGTAGGAAGATACTAAAGCTTCCGTGTCCGAAGTGCAATGGAGACAGTTGCCCTTGGCCATCCACCTTACTGATCATGGATCCACCCCGCCCAGGTAAGTGAGGAGTCAGTCTTCCACCTGCCTTCTTGTATGTCAGCTCCCCTCCATAGATCGCCAACCAATACGGGATATGGATAGGCATTTGAACTATGTACTTGAACGATTCACTGCCAAGATTCTTATCATCCCGGACAAGTTATAAACCCATCACTCTCTTCAAATGATCAGGTCCAGCTGCTGCGTTCAGATTTCTCCAATTCGTGTGCTCACATGGTAGTTCTACGTCAGACGACTGCAAATTTGGTAATCTTGAATGCTAAAGACTACATATGAGATATGGCGATATGATCCTTTCACATCCACGTGCCCGCTCCGTCCTTAACAAAACAACGAATATTTATCAAAGTGGAAACAGTCGTGGTGCATTTTGGCCTTGCTCCACAAACCAACCGGTGCACCACACGGGATGTTCCACAGGAGCCAGTAAGTAGTTCTAAGTAAGGACCAAGTACTTGAAACATAATTATTATTACTTGAAATTGAAGGCGATTGAGTGAAGGGATGTTCCTTCAGGGAACCAAGCCAAGGGGACAATTGAGGAATCCATTCTTCGTGAAACCTCCGAATCGAAGCAGTGTAGGGGTTGGCCAGCAGTAATATATAGGAAACAGTGAGACCACTTGATCCTAGAGACCCTTCTCGAAATTCTGACAAGTGAGTGCTGTCACTAGTTGTATCATTCTCTAATTTCAAGCTCAAGGTTACACTCCCATTACAGTGACATTACATTGATTAGTATTCAACTTACAAGTAGAAGAGGTCTTAATCCTTTTGATTCAAAAGTTTGCAATTAAGCATAGAGAACTTGTGAACACACAAGGTAGAATAGAAACAGTAGTTTATTATCAATTGAATGAGAATACATGAAACTATCTGTCTGTTGTTGAACAAAGTTTTCTGCAAGTACCATACCATGCTCTCTATTCTGGAAAACTAGACAGTGAATACTCCTAACTAACTATTTGTTGATGTTGCCGAGGTCACTGCGCAGGAGAGAAGGGAAGAGGCTTATGGAAAGGAGAGGAATTGAGGAAATACGTAGAAACATCTAGAAGTGTAAAGATAGAAGAGGAAAAACATTAGTGCAATAGTAACTTATGAGTTACTAGAAAACACAAACTATTAGTGAGTTACTAATTACTTGAATACAATTAATTACAACGCACTAACAAATCCTGTGCACGTCCAGGAGTTAGAGGGCATCGCTTAGATTTGCAGAATTGAAGAACAGAAAAACTGAGATAGAATTTCTAAGAGGAGTTAATACTGTCTATGCTGCACAGTCTTTGTTGTCTCTGGAAGGAGATATCAATTTGAATACACATTACTGTTGTTTTTCCTTCGAGCCCTCAAAATTAACTCCTTGCAAGCAGACTTTTCCTCCACGGCATTGTCTTGAACAATCGTGATACTCATTGGCATTACTTCGCCATCCAACGAATGCATTTAAGATGCTATGAAATTACTCTTAGCGAGAACATATTCTGGTATTTGCCACCAACATGATAGATGCATGCGTTTTCTCCTTTACACCGGCTTGCGAATCTTTCTCTTTGCTGGAAGCAACCGGAGCGACGTCAATACAGTTTCATCAACCAGAGCGACTATGACTTCTTCAAAAGCTCAAGACATATTACTTAATGGCTGCAGTATCCACATCTGGAGGTCTAAATCCTCTTTGAGATAACTATTGCACAGTAAGTTCTGATGTATCCAACGCACATTGTTTCGGTATATAATATTTTCCGAATACTTACCTCGGAGCAATCTCCTCTGAACTGACTGGCGAACCTCTTCTTCTGATACGAGGAATACAGGTTCACTGGTACGCGGTTTGAACGGCTGACGAACCATCATGGAAGTTTGACTACCTGCGGACTTCGTACCAGAATTAGTTATGCTTCCAGAGAAGACCAGTCATTTCGAGTGATACTATAATATGTCTCCGGAAGAACTTTCTGTGAAGAATAATAGTCTGATTTTTCATGTAGTTCGCTAGAGAACAATGAACAGATTAAATCTAATGCTCTCGTGTCTCGCCTTATACTGTTCCTCTGCATCTTCTAATTCCAAAACATGTTACACCTTGTACTCCTTAAATTCGGTGACATGAAATGCGAATTATACCAGGCTCCTTGAAAGATGAACTGCTGTTGAGGTCAAAACCAAGATCCACAATGTTTGGAATCGCTATTGCAAGATTATTATCCTCGCACGTCAGGTCCACAACATCCAGGTTTATCTTAATAGGTGCGGGTTTCGTTTCCTGTTCAAAGAAAACTTCAATCATTACATCACGGGTACACTCATGGACATTCTAATGGTACTAGCTAGCTAGTAGACTCAATATTGATAACAAGGTAAGGAAATTTTTGTAAGCCTATCGACAAGTTCCTTGGAACCTGTTTCGAGTGTACGCTTTGAACGTTTGGAATGTCATCCACGATGTGACGTTGCTGCAAAGCTAAAGTTGATTCTCGTTGTTGAATCAGCTGCAGACTTGCTTTCACGTCTGCCGTGAGCTTCAGCATTTCCTCGCGGAATACTTCCATAAGGCTCTTGATTTCGGCCACCATATCTCTTTTCGTGGTATCTTCTTGTTGCTGAATCACGTAGAGAACAAACAGAGAACGTGATGGAGGTGGTGTTCAAATTATTTTTCAGCCTGGATTGGCATATATGAGCAGGAGCATATTAGGAAGGAGGAACACGTCAAAGTGAAAACAACTGTTACCCTGAGCCTCGTTGTCTCATCTCGAAGTGCTTCCTCTAGGCCTTTGATAGCGATTAGAATACTTCTATTGGCAGCTTCTTCCTCTTTGAGCTGAGAAAAACGAGAGGAGAATATTAATATTTTCTTGAATTGAACATCTCTCCTAAATACATCCAGCTAGCTTTGAAAAGATGAAGGAGATAGAGTATACTCTTAAAAATTCAAATGCCTGCCCCCGAATCTCTGCATTATGGTACTACGACTTCCTAGTTAAGTGTTCCACAGGGCTGCGTCATATTAGTTACGAGGAGAGAGAGAGAGAACGAGTCAACTGACCAGTTTGTACAGGGAGTTCTGCTGGATGGTGACCTTTGACCTGTTATCTTTGCCTGCGATACACACGGTGAAGGCAATATAGCAAGATTTTGTACATAGTTTTAATTGTTATAACAAGCTTTAAAGTGCGATGAAGGTCTGCGGTCTTCAGTACTCGCTAGTGTACATATTAGTCTGAAAGTGTACATATTTCTCGCTAGTCGATTAACAATGTGCATGACAACAAGTTACAAAGAAAGGCATAACACAAGACTTACTATCGAAGCAGGTTTCTTCGAGTAATGTTTTGATAGTTTGATAGTCATCACGAAGATTCTGAAGAGTATTGATTTCTTCAATGCGCAACTTCTCCATGTTACCAATTTTCTGCTCCAGATCCTCAGAAACATTGCCTGTTGAACAAATCAATTTGTGTCAATCTAATTAATTAATGTGCTTCCATACCTCATTAATTGTCTGTCCACGGAATTGCACTTTGTCTGATGTTGAACCAGTTAGGTACACTTTCTACCACAAAGGATGTGTAAAAAGAGTAGAAAATGAGCTCTTAAGAATCATCAAAAATTCGACGATAACTACATTGAGGCCATGGGCGGGTCGTGCTCTTTTGAGCTCCGAGTAGAGTAATTCCTCCTGTGGTTGGTGAATTGTCTGCTCCTAATTTTTGACTTCCTCCTCTGCTAGTAGAGCTATCTCGACGTTGAACAGCAGTCCGAAATCCAGGAATCTGACTAGGTGGCACCTTTTGATGTTCTGCCATCTGCCTCTCGTGTTGAGACTTTAAGGTTTTCCACTGTGACCAACGTATAAGACTCCATCAGAAACATTTAAACATAATTGGATCTCGAACTGAAAGCGGACTACCATTTTATACTTTCTAAGGATATTGAATTGAGATTTGATATGACGTCGGGTCACATCCTTGCTATAATTTGAGACTCGAAAACATTGAAGTGTTGTACCATATCATAAGCATTTACTAATCGATTTTCATATAATGAAGCGACAGAAGCACAAGGTTCAACAAAGAACTAATTCGATCATAGTTCAGGTCGTATACCTGAGTCAAGTGACTCGTCATCACCTGATCGCCGAAGTCCTCAGGTTGTGAACTTTGTGAAAACCGAGACGCATTCTGAGACAGTTGTGTGAGAGAACCGTGAGGTATTGAAGGCTGACTTTGAGAGGAAGACATATTTGAAGACCGGTTGAGGAAGGGATGCTTCGATTGAGAATTATGCTGTAGTCCATTGCTACACTGCACGTCTAGTCTGGCCATATCCGATCTCGGTCCTACAATGCCACTTCAGAATATTTGCAAAACAAGAACCAAGCAACTTGTCAGAAAAGATGAATTGTGAATCGCACATATCAGGAAAGACATTCATGCTTTTATACCGTCATCTATTGCAAATTTTCTTACTTAATTCATCTTCTTCAGAAGTTGGAGTTCAAAATATCAATGTAATTGCGTGTTCAGCAGCCGCTGTGGTAATTGAGAATGGATTTTTAAAGAAATCTGTAATACGAAATGCTCCAAGGCAGGAAAAAAAACATCTATTGAGATACAATGCTTAAATTTGGCCATTTACGAATCCTACACATTGTACCTGAGGTCGGCCACTGTACAACATCACAGTTGCAAGAAATATAAGGCACTACTATCTTTTCCAGGTAGAAGCAGATTCCGGAGTAGTATATAACGTATTCTGATGCATTAATATCTAAGCCTTCTGGTCAGAAAGTCAATGCAATTGAAGAAATGTTTAGTGCTTCACGAAGGCGGTATTGACTTTTTGGAATCTGCAAAGAGGGAAATGTTTGGTTCGCAGTTATGAAGTTGACATTGCACTCAAACAAATCCGACCAGATTGACTATCTATAAGCAGAATTGAGCTCATAGATCGAAGGATCCAGGGAATGTGAGCGGACCCTGAGCTGCCTCCAGGCCGGGAGAAAGGAGTCTGCATCGTGGCATGGTTGAGTGCACCAGGCCTGGTTAAGCTCTGCCTCTTCATGAATCTCAGCTGCGCTGGCTGTGGCGGAAATCCGATTGGGGCTTCACAAAATAATGCATGTTCAATGGTCACTTTACTGTATTTCTTGACAACACAACGGGGTGACCCTCGAGGGCTGGGCACATGGACTGGGCTTCCAAAGCCTGGGCAGCCCGAGAAGGGCCTGGGCTGAAACAGTAAAAAGTAAAAACCTGAACGTGACAGTAAACAAAATCGGTAAAAAAAAAGTTTTAAAACCATCGGATAGAACGCAGCCAATGTGTTTATTGCTCATGCAGCTTGTAAGGTGGCTTGCTTTGGTTGTAGCTGTTCTTTTGATGCACTATATAATTGCTCACCCAGTTGTTTTGTTTTCCCAACGGCTAAAAACAGTAATTGGGTAACAAAGTTGGGCCATGTGCCTAGCCGTTTAGACTCGTTCGCGTTTCACAACTACGTTCTTGTGTGAACTCAATCCCATTAAACAAGATTTTTGTGGAAGGGACCTAACACCACGCACTTAAACCTAATCTTGAGCATAATATGATGAGTTCGCACTAGGGTCCAAACCAGGGTTCGGGAGATTTTTGAGCTCAACTAGCTAAAATCCGTCCCTTCACAACTTCTACCGGTTTTTTCAGGATTTGACCGGTTGCAAACTTGTTGCCATTAAGTTGGACCGGCCAATATCCTATTAGTTTTTTCAAGTGCCGGCTAATTTCCTCTTAATTGTAATGACAACCGGCCAAAAACTTGGGCATTGATAAGTAAGCCGGTTTCTAATGAAGCAAAATTATATCTACAAACAACATATACCATTCAACAACAACGTCCAAAGAACATATCAACATACAACAATAATATGTAATGATATCAACATCCAACAACAATGATCAACAATTCATTACATACAACAAACAACAACAATGATCAACAATTTATTCATAGTAGGAGTTGAACTTGAAATAACCCATCAACCGGTTGATGGCCATGGATTTACTCTTCTATCATACCTAGGTCTTAAAACCCCATATAAGATTTGAGGCCACAACATGATAAAAGAGTAACCTAACATACCATACTATATACAAAAATGAAATTTGTCAATTGTTCAAAATCAACAGTATCATCTTCACCTTCAAGAGGAAAACGCCCTGAAAGGTATCTCTGTGGATATGAAAACAACCATCTAAACTTTGTAGAGTTCCTCCATAAAGCTATGGCTTCCATTAGTACATTATCAAGAACACCACGAAGATCTTTCATAGACACACACATAATACATTCTAAACACTAACCGTCAACAATAAAATGCAATAATGGAGCAAAAGCTTCACCTATTCACCATTCACCAAATTGGTACAAGCCTGCAACGAACATATAGTCTAAACCCTAGAACCAGATGATATCTAGCCCTAGATGAATCAAACCAGATGAAATCCGCCTATTTCACAATTCATCCCAGTAAAAATCCTCCTCCTGAAATTGATTGCCGGTTGACATCCGTTATTTTTTTTAAAGCACCGGTTTCACATCCTCCACTTTCCCAATTCAACCGGACTTTTCACAAAACCAACCGGCCGCCATTACACTAAATACCGGTTCTCCCCGGACATTGGTCTAAACCGAATAAACCCCAAAATGGAGCAAGCCTATTGGTTAAGACCAAAATGTTGGATCCAATGATTCAAACTAGGGGTTGGATCCAAGGTATTAAAGAAATGAAGTGGCGCTAATGTGACATCACTATCCCATCAAATGTTGATTGTCCTCACTCAAGAAATTATACTTCTTAATTTGGGAGCCAATAGCTTGGGTCCAATATTGAGTTCAAAAGTAAGGTTCATTAAGGGGTGTTTTGGACCCCAAGTTTATTGGATCCAAACACTTATGTAAACCCACCTTAAGTCTAGTCCCTTGAATTATTAAATCTAGTTAATCAATAGGATGTCCAGTGCCTAATCATTTTGATGTGGCAAAGACAGTGATCAATCCAACGTGGAAATTAGCTTTCGGCACTCAAATTCTTGAACCATACAACACCCTACATTAGCCTATCCCTCAAGGTAGGATCAACCATGGAGTTCACTATGTAATAGAATTCATTATGTTATGATTAGTAAAAGTTTTCTTCCACTTGATACATACAACTAATGAAATCACTAACATGCAACACAAAACTCACTAAAGCTAAGGGCTAAGGGTCAAACACCAAAGTGAATGCAATGACATGCATGACCCAACAAACCCTTACAAATAAAGTGTAATATTAATAAAACATTAGAGTGGAGAACATATAGTTACTTTTGAAGAATTTACCTCGGTCAAGAAGAAAAAAATATTATAAATTTGGACTTTGAGGCTAGCTATCACTCCCTCATCATGTAGTATGAAAAATTGCATAGAACCCAATGAACAATTTGCACATCTTACATCAAATTTTCCACTTAATGATTTTTTAATACAACATGGTATAGTTCTATGTTACTACATTAGTATAAATAGTATAAATATGTTTTTTTGCGAATCCAAAATGGCATTTTTGGAGATTTTGTATGGTCGAGGACAGAGGTGATCTTCTTCAATATATAAGAGTTTAAGGGCTCTTTATAGCCAATCAACTAGGAGTGTTTAGTCGACAAGTGGTCCTTGTTCAAGCAATTGGATTGTTTCCCACCAATTCTTGTAAAAGAATCTATTATTATATTCCTTTTTTAAGTGGCCCTTGAGCCTTCATATGTTCACAACATTATTCATATTCATAAGAGTGTTATGTGGGACATAATAATGTTAATTTGTAATGTGTATTTACTTATTTATTATTTATTTACTATATACAACCTCTAGTTCAACTAAACTCCTTTACTAGAAGACTAGAGGTGCCACCCTAGGTGCTCTAGCAATTCTAAAGGTAAAGGGAGTCACTACTAGTTGAGACTATGGTCTTACCCTAGGTTAATACCTCGTAAGAAACGACCATGAGTTAATTGTACTTAGAGTTATCCTAAAGGCATGGAAGGAGAGCTAGTTAAGATATCTGGAACTACTAGTTGAAGGGAGGCTCAACTCATAGTAGTATCTAGTATATAAGCTCTAAGGTTGGGTGGAACATGCCTCTTGAATCTTATTATTGTGAGATATGTTACACAATCCCATATAACATTGTTATGGATAAGAATAATGCTAAGCTAACTATTGTACATTCATATACTTAACGTGTACAGATAGTATACCTTTATGCAAACTTTACAAGTGACATTACATTACATTACACCCGAGTCCAACACAACCACACAATACACGTGTTGATGATGAACTTGAACACGTGCTTTTATTGAAAAACGGGTTCCAATTCCGTAACAATACTCAGCACCTAGGTTGCATTTCGTGGGACCATGTATCGGACAAGCATAATCCTCCTTTTATAGTTCCAAGATTCATCAGTAATGGAGAGCACTCAGGTTATGTACTATAAAGCTTTTGACAAGCAATCATACTTTATCATAGTTTTTTCTAATCAAGCCCCTTTTCTTTCTTTTTGAAAGAAACCATCATCTAGTTGCTTAGTAATGCTATATATGCATGTCAATGCAAACACAAACACCAATGTTAGTTTTTGGTTTTTTATATTATTCTTTGAAAGGACATTCATGTCTAACTGCGCATCAACAATAAAATGGTGTGGTAGAGACATTGAAGTATTTCTACAGCAAGATAAGCTTGCCAACATGGTATGTGGAGGTGTACCATCCCCAATGCCTATGTAGTTTCCAACTATCCTCAAGCAATTGCTTCTAATCCATGCATCTCCCCCCCCCCCCCCCCCCAAAAAAAATGGCCAACAAAGGTATGTGGATGTTATTTGGTTCGTTTTTTCATGTTCTCCAACTTCTACCGATTAGATTTACACAACAAACACTCATATTACATCAGCAAATCTACGATGGAAAATCTACAAGATCCGGATTGAAAATTGGACCTCCCCTAAGCTAGTTATGGTTACCAAAAGTGCACACCTGTTGATTTTTCATTGAATACATAGGTCCTACCAATTGTGTTCACTATTCAATGCAGAGTAGTTAATAATATCTCTTTCTGATCATGTGTCTTTGTGATGTTTGCTCTTTGATCCTCACCAAATCAAACCACATACCAGTCCAATGTAGGAGTCCGATTAAGAAGAGGAACCAAATAACACCCCCAGGGTGTGCACTATTCATTAAAACCAAGCATCACGTGCGTGCATGCCCCTTATTAAAATACCCCTGTATACATTTTATTTTTGCTAAAATCAAGCAATATACTTACAAATCTCATTGCTTCAAAATACATTTCCATACATACACAAGGGTCCAAAAACAAATACAGAAATTGTATATAACATGTGTACAAATGTTTGGAAATGCAAAAATATGGCCCTATTATATGTATAATATCAAATCATGGATTTTTAGTTATAAAGTCGTTACTTAGTGGATGAAAAAACACATGATTCTTGGTCCAGGTCTAACTTGAACGCGTAAACGCGTAAATGCGTACTTTACATATATTTTTCTATAGCCTCATGTATATCTACTTCTTGCTTAATAGCAATATGTCTCTTGTACGTACATTTTGTACATGCTTGTTTTAAATAATACCCCTTTTGTGCACCCACGTGTATAAATACAGTACTTGAACAGTGCACTCCCTGGGATAACACCCAAATACCTTAAACATTGAATGATTGTTTCACCAGTCAAACATACAAAATAATGACTCTACTTAGTTTTATGGTGCTTCTCATTTCCCTCCCATTTTATCCCTTTTGCTACAAGGTGGGACACATTACACTATAAGCATTCAAAATTAGCATAGACTACATATTTTGAAGTAACGATATTATAATGGCATTCTCAATGGTTGATTTGAATATATCATTTCAATACACTGAAAATGATTCACAAACTCTAAATTAATGTCATGTTTAAGACATGGGCACCGAGAGAAAACATTTGAGCAGTCAACTCTAACTCATCCCTTAAATTGGTCAACCTTGGTTAGTCTTTTCCAGGCGTTGTGGACCATGTGAGATGAGTTAGCTAACACATTGGTTAGCTAACGTCACACACAAGACTGAGAGCCCGTGACCATTACACTTCAAGCACTCTTATTGGTGGAAAAGGCAGAGTTGGTCCAAGTTCGCTTCACACTACACTTGAGGGACCAACGGAGTATATGAATGCAATATGGATGTAAAGTCTACATGGCATCAAATGGATCATGTTTCATGGTCACTTGGACTATTTTCACAAACCACCTCTTGGAGGTAGGCCTAACACAAAACCGGGAGACCACTCATAACCATTGGTTTATTCTATTTTATCATGTGTGAGGACCCGCATGAATACAAATTCATTGAATTAGCATATGGTTGAGGGCCCGGTCACATATGACTTCACACTACACTTGAGGTTCCGTGACCATACTACATGATTTTGGAGGTGCCTTGGGATGGCTTTTGGACACTTTCGTTCGGGCTCTGACAATTTCATGATCATAGCTCTTGGCTCGTGTGTAAAGTGGCCCTTATTCACACTCACTCATATTGTCAGCCAAAATTTCTACATGGGACTACCCCAAGAAATCATATGTGTACCAAGTATGTACATATTTGTGTGCATGTTGTAGCCTTGTTATTTAAGTTTTTAAGTATGTTGTCACCCGATAAAGTTTCATTGATTTAAAAAACATTATGGTGTGCAATACATGTTAGGCCAACTCAATATGGAATGCACTTTATAAGCTCTTGTTGATTGCACTCAATGTATTCTCACTAGTAGCAAACTATGCCAAAAAGAACTACAACCAAATTTAGTTGCAGTTCTTTGACCAACCTGATCTACAACCGCTAATTTCTTTTTTTTAATTTTAGCGACTAAAATTTTAGGAATCTGAGGCCATATAATATACCGTTTGAAAGTCATTGAAAATACCTTTCCAAAAATATATTACATGCCCCCAAAAAATTAAAATTGAAATCAAAAAACGAAAAAGAAAAATTTGTAGTTGTTTAACAGCTGCAAATCAGGTTGGTCAAAAGAACCACAGCCAATGTTGGCTGTCATTTTTTGGGGCATATTTTTCTACTAGTGCCCGTACATTATCACATGGGTGTACAAAAACTCGGTGTTTAGTGAGAATTTGGGTTACAAGGTGCACATATGGGATAGGTATTGTTCCATTTAGTTTTGTATAATTGAATAAGGTATTATAAATTATGAGGGAGAAATAATTATATTCTAAACCCACCTAAGGTTTATCACAAGAAGGCTTTATTTTGGATGTACCTTAGTACCCCTCCCCCCCAAAATAAATTTATATGTTTTCATCCACATAGTAATTTTTTTATCATCCCTTATGTCATATTTCAACATCTTTGTCAGTTGAAAGTGATTCATGAGCATATATACATGGAATGCTTATTTTGTTTCCAATTTACTTGTATTTCTTATACATAATTGAGGCTCATTACTCTAGGAAAGTTTTGAATTCATGTATGCATACACAAGTGTACTAAATGTGGTCCATGATGGGCGGGGATTCCTGGCACTCATGTATTTTCATTAGTGAGAGTTCATTCATCTTCGTGGATGAGATGAACCACTTTAGACATTTTCATAAGTCGTCGGCTCCTTGTTTCAAGGGTTTCAAAAATACTAAGTTTTAGTAGTTTTAAAAATCCTAGTCTAATCTAATACTTAAGGCATCAATGTAAAGGGGTATAGACATAAAAAATAAATAATGCCTCATATAGAAGCAAGTGGGGGCATCATGTGTTGCCAACCTATCACTACTAATCTGGTTATTTTAAAGAAAATTTAACATGGGCGGGCGGTAAATACCCCCTCACGAACTTTCGGAGGTATCAAATCCGGGTTGGGGCAACCCTTCAAAATTTTCTAAACCTGACCGAAAATTTTTGTCCGCCTTGCCCAACTTCGAAAAAGACATTGCCCTTGCATTCTTGAAGGCCGCCTTATTACAAATCCCATATTGAATGCACTTCACCTTCAAGGTCTAAAATCCAATATATATGTGCACTTCCAATTAGTAAATAAGCAATTGATTGGGATTTCATTCCGGAAATGAAACTATCAATGAAGCACGTAATTAACTTGGAGGTCAAAACATTACAAAATCCTCTTTAACATTGAGGTTATAATTTTGGTGACTTACCATTTAAAATTATATGTCATTCTAATGATAAATTAGTGCAAGTATTCATAAGATGACCAAAATGAAACAATGAAGATAGAATAGAAAACATAGAACAAAAATATATATATATATATATATATATATTTTTTAGGTAATCTAATATAAGGTATAAATAAATGATATGTTATTTGGAATTAGACTTGTGAGACAACGTTATGGATGGGGTATACTCAGAAAATCATAAGTTTCTGACTATAGCCTATCTGAATTATTGTAATAATTTATCCTCATCACATGGTGTATATTAGTTATTTTAAAATAAATATCATATAATAATAATAATAATGAATTTATTTTTTTAGTTCACCGATATATCATAAGGTGATATATATTATTTTGACATATTACAAATGTTTGAGCATTCACACCCGTGCAAAATAAATGAATTGTGAACAAAAATAAATGTTCATGACAACACGTCATAATTATATATTGCAGACGTTGATATCTTGCAATATTTATCAAAATAACCATGTGGAATTCAAAGCCACATCATGGCCTTGGAAATAACTCATGGGAGGTTAGAAAATAGGCTTAGAGCATCCAAGGCCATATCATTGCCCCTTGCCAACTAATTAATATTTACAAAATAGCTATAAGGGAGAAAATAGGTCTTACATTCCATAGTGTCACATGCTGCACTAAATCTATAGTATCACGCATCCATGTTAACACTACAAAACTCCGTAATATCACCTGCACTTTGGTTGCCACAGGTGTGATACTACGGAGTTTAGAGTGTATTGTCATGGATGATGGATGAGTTCATGCATTGGCCAAAACCCTATCTTCTCTTGTCAGCAACTTGTCATGAAATATTGTCATGGATGATTGACATTTGGATGAAAAATCAAGAGCTCCGTCACCATTATCTTTCAGCCTTCTAGTTGGAATCCGATTGGAAACAAACTGTGTCAGTCAACAGTGTCGAACCACTCTGCACAAATTCCAGGGATCCTAAAAGCTGATCACATGGCTATTCTGGTTACCATAGCACCATAGCATGGTCGTGCACCTCGAAACGAATATTTACTTATTTATTGAAAAATAAAGTACGTCAACTAAAAATATCATTTATGAAATTTTGTAAGTCTTATGATCTAAAAAAAAAAATCGTTTATTTGGTAAGGTCCAACAGTACGCAAAGTAGGTTGGTGTTTTTTTCATTCATTCGTGGCGGCTTTTTGGTCTTAAACCTAAGTATCAACATTAACCTTAAGTAGTGTGGCTCTTGTTTGTCTTTGCATAATGTATGTGTTAGGTCTTTTGTATGTATTTGCACTTTGACATGTGTGAGAAGAGTGTTAGAAATGGCACCAAAACAACAACGGGTTGATTTTGCTTTTATCCCTAGTAGCAAGGAGGAGAGGGAGATGAATATAGATAGAGAGTTTACCGCTTTGAGTGAGTTGGGTCATGTGTCATTAACGCGTTGGCATGCAACCTCTTATGGCGCGTTAATGTGGTTGGAGCTTAGAAGAGTCCAAAATCTCCATAAATCAATTGTTTTCCTAATATGTTTTCCCACTTATTTGTTTGATTGGGGTTCATAATTTTTTATTTTTTCATATTTTTATTTGGGAATTATTTTTGCACGAACCAGCTATGGTGGTACGGTATGTGACCAACTTGCATAAATGGCAGAAATCCTAGAGAGAGAGAGAGAGAGAGAGGTTTTGACCTTAGTGGGATAAGTGTGATGAAAATGCCCGTTCAACCCACCCTTGGTATTATGTCCATTGGACATCATATCAGCGGTGCAAGACTACTAACCCCTCTCGGGGTGGGCACTGTAGTAACCAAGGTAAAGTGACCATGGGAACTTAGTGACTTGCGTGGTCTTTGTGTTGGTGGGGTTACCATGGTTGTGGTGTTGTAGAGGCATATGATCACTTTTCTTTGTGAGGTGGCCACGAATCATAGGACTCTAAAGTCCGTAATATCACGCTCGTGGCAACCAAAGTCCACGTGGTATTGAGGAGTTTTGTAGTGTTCACATGGATGTGTGATAAAAGAAAATTAGTGAAGTAAAGTGACATTATGGAATAACACAAAGCCAACGTTGCAATATTGACAATACACCCTAATCTTTGTAATGTCACCCTTTGTAACATCACTCCCTCTTCTGTAATCCCAAACCCTAGGGTATGGATGTGCTCAATTTAAGTCTCCCTCCTCGTTGTCAACACTAGAAGGGATGCGGCTCTCTTCGACACAAGGATATGACACAAAAAAGCTTTTGTGTGGGAGTTTTAAGCTTTCGTTCGATTTTTGAGCTCCGCAACACAATTCTTACATGCATGTAAGAATTGTGCGGCGGAGCTCAAAAATCAAGCGAAAGCTTAAAACTCATGTATCATGTCTTTTGACATTATAATACTCCACCAAAGAATTCAAACCACACACTCGCACACATCACATTGTCATCAATGTCATTATTGCAATGTCGACTTCATATTATTCCGTAATGTGTCAGACTATACTAATTCTCTATTATCGTGCATCCATGTTAACATTGCAGACCTCCTTGATATCACGTACACTTTTGTTGCCACGTGCATGGTATTTGGGCGGGAAACATCGTAGCAAAGAGTGACATTAAGGAGGTTGCTTTTACGGAGTTTAGAATGTACCTCAAGACATGCAGTAAGAGACATAAAGAGACCGGTGGTCATCATGGAAAATCAGTTAAAGTTATAAGTTCATGTCTTTGGCTCGAGAAGTGCAACCTGCTTTTTCCGATACTCGCCACCAGTCATCCCTCACGTGAGCATACATAGTATCTAAGGGCCGCTTTACACCTAGAGGCCAGGCCAATTCGTTGTGTAAGAGGCTTGAAATCCTCATTTGTGATTGGTCAAAAGGCTGAAATCGGTCCCAATCCCTTTACACCTAGAGGCCGGGTCGATTTGGTGGTATGAAATTTTTAATCAAAAAATGCCATGGTCTGACACAACCCAAACTCATTGAATTGGGTGCACCCAAAATGAAGGGCCAATTCTTGGCCTCAGGACCAATGTCACATTTCAATAAAACATTTTTTTCATAAAATATGATTTTTTAGCAAACCATATCCATCAGATTATGTGGAAATATGAACGGCTCTATGCTAGATTATGCTAGATCCGTTGGATTATGCTAGATTTATTGAATCGGCCTAACTTCTTGGCCCCAAGGCCTTTACATATGGGAAAATTGATTCCCATTATAATCTTATTATAATGTGTAGTTGAGACCGGCCTCCAACCCAAAAGGGGCTAAAATTTCATGCAATCGGCCTCAAGGGGAATTAGCCCGGCCTCTAGGGGTAAAGTGGCCCTAAGAGAACGTACGGTGTCTTGAAGTTTCAAAACTTAAGGGCCACTTCACACACGAGACTGAGAGCCCGTGACCATTACACTTCAAGCACTCTCATTGGTGGAAAAGGCGGAGCCGGTCCAAGTTCGCTTCACACTACGCTCGAGGGACCAACGGAGTATGTGTATGCAAGATGGATGTAGAGATTACATGGATTCCTACATGGCATCGAATGGATCTTGTTTCATGGTCACTTGGATTATTTTCAAAAACCACCTCTTGGAGGTAGGCCTGATACAAAACCGGGAGATCATGACACTCCAAACGTTCACAACCATTGGTTTATTCTATTTTATCATGTGTGAGGACCCGCATGAATACAAATTCATTGAAATAGCATGGGGTTGAGGACCTGGTCACATATGGCTTCACACTACACTTGAGGGTCCGTGACCACGCTACATTGTTTGTTTAGGTGTCTTGGGACGGCCTTTGGACACTTTCTTCCGGGCTCTCACAATTTCATGGTCACGCCTCTTGGCTCGTGTGTGAAGTCCTAAGCTACACTAAACATAACATTTAGTGTCACTAATTCTCATTGTCTTGCTCTATACTAACTGGAAACCACGGTAAAGCGTCACCGACACTAAATGTTAACCCAACATTATTTGTCATTCCTTGTAAGTTTTTTGGGGGATAATAGATTTCCGGTGTTGCAATTACTGTCACTTACCAAGTGATTTTTTCATCCATGACAATATTTCATCACAAGTTGTTGACAAGAGAAAGTAGGATTTTGGCCAACGGATGAACTCATCCATCGTCCATAACAATATTTTGGTCACTTATTCATGTGAGGTGTCATCCAAAAACTTACAATACTGACATTATAAGTACAATATGACATTGTATCATATTTAGTATGATTTATGCTGACAACTCATCACAAGATACGTACCTACATAAGCCATGATGGGGATTCGTGGCACTCAAGTAAATGTCATAGACTTCTTTTTTTGGTTCATAATTCATTTATTTTGCACGGGTGTGATTGCTCAAACATTTGTAATATGTCAAAATAATATATATCACCTTTTGATAAATTGGTGAACTAAAAGAATCAATTCATTATTATTATTATCATATAATTATATTTATTTTAAAGTAACTAATATACACAATGTGATTTTAGAGATAATACAATATGTGATGAGGATAAATTATTACAATAATTTAGATAGGCTATAGTCAAAAACTTATGATTTTCTGAGTATACCCCATCCATAATGTTGTCCCACAAGTCTAATTCCAAATAATATATCATTTATTTATACCTTATATTATATTACCTATTTTTTGATATTTATATATTTTTTTGTTATACTCCCTCTGGTCCAAAATAAAATGACTGTAACAAAAATGTGCGTCGATTATGAAGTGTCTTCCGGAATCGATGTCGGAATGATCTTCCGGTGGCATTGTCGGTCAGTTATGAGCTCATTGAACGTGCCAAACTTTTCATTTCATGCGAATAAAAGAAAAGAAAAACTTTTCGGACCAACAGTTAAGTCCCTACGGGCATTTTATTGTGGACCAGAGGGAGTATGTTTTATATTCTATCTTCATTGTTTCATTTTGGTCATCTTATGAACACGTGCACTAATCTATCATTAGAATGACATATAATTTTAAATGGTAAGTCACAAAACTATAACCTCAATGTTAAAGAGGATTTTGTAATGTTTTTGATCTCCAAGTTAATTGCGTGCTTCATTGATAGTTTCACTTCCGGAATGAAATCCCAATCAATTGCTTATTTATTAATTGGAAGTGCACATATATATTGGATTTTAGACCTTGAAGGTGAAGTGCACTCAATATGGGATTTATAGTCAAGCCGCCTTCGAGAATGCAATTTTTTTTCCAAGTTGGGCAAGGCGGACAACGGTTCTTGGTCGGGTTTAGAAAATTTCTCTAGAAGGTTGCCCCAACCCGGATTTGATACCTCCGAAAGTTCGTGAGGGGGTATTTACCGTTCGCCCATGTTAATTTTTCTTAAAAATAACCGGATTAGTAGTGATAGGTTGGCAACACATGATGCCCCACTTGCTTCTATATGAGGCATTATTTATTATTTATGTCTATACCCCTTTATACTGGTGCCTTAAGTATTATATTAGAGTAGGATTTTTAAAACTACTAAAACTTGGTACTTTTGAAACCCTTGAGACAAGGAGCCGATGACGTATGGAATGGATATTACTGTTACTAATGAACTAGTGAGATAATGCCCCACTTGCTTCTATATGAGGCATTATTTATTTTTTATGTCTATACCCCTTTATATTGGTGCCTTAAGTATTAGATTAGACTAGGATTTTTAAAACTACTAAAACTTGGTATTTTTCAAAACCCTTGAGACAAGGAGCCGATGACGTATGGAAGGGATATTACTGTTACTAATGAACTAGTGAGATAATAACTATTATTACTAATAGTTATTATTATTAGTGAGAGTTCATTCATCTTTGCGGATGAGATGAACCACTTTAGACACTTCCATACGTCATCGGCTCCTTGTCTCAAGGGTTTCAAAAGTACCAAGTTTTAGTAGTTTTAAAAACCCTAGTCTAATATAATACTTAAGGCACCAGTATAAAGGGGTATAGACATAAAAAATAAATAATGCCTCATATAGAAGCAAGTGGGGCATCATGTGTTGCCAACCTATCACTACTAATCCAGTTATTTTTAAGAAAAATTAACATGGGCGGACGGTAAATACCCCCTCACGAACTTTCGGACGTATCAAATCCGGGTTGAGGCAACCTTCTAGAGAAATTTTCTAAACCCGACCAAAAACCGTTGTCCGCCTTGCCCAACTTCGAAAAAAAATTGCATTCTAGAAGGCCGCTTGACTACAAATCCCATATTGAGTGCACTTCACCTTCAAGGTCTAAAATCCAATATATATGTGCACTTCCAATTAGTAAATAAGCAATTGATTGGGATTTCATTCCGGAAGTGAAACTATCAATGAAGCACGTAATTAGTTTGGAGGTCAAAAACATTACAAAATCCTCATTAACATTGAGGTTATGATTTTGTAACTTACCATTTAAAATTATCTTTGTCATTCTAATGTCAAGTGTTCATAAGATGACCAAAATGAAACAATGAAGATAGAACATAAAACATATAACAAAAATTACATAAATATCAATTTTATTTTTTTGGGCAATATAATATAAGGTATAAATAAATGATATGTTATTTGGAATCAGACTTGTGGGACAACGTTATGGATGGGGTATACTCAGAAAATCATAAGTTTCTGACTATAGCCTATTTGAATTATTATAATAATTTATCCTCATCACATATTGTATTATCTTTAAAATCACATGGTGTATATTAGTTATTTTAAAATAAATAATAATATTGAATTGATTTTTTTAGTTCACCAATTTATCATAAGGTGATACATATTATTTTGACATATTACAAATGTTTGAGCAATCACACCCGTGCAAAATAAATGAATTATGAACAAAAAAAATGTCTATGACAACACGTCATAATTATATATTGCACATGTTGATATCTTGCGATATTTATCAAAATAACCATGTGGAATTCAAAGCCACATCATGGCCTTGGAAAGAACTCATGGGAGGTTAGAAAATACGCTTAGAGCATCCAAGGCGGGGGGACGTTAAATACCCCCCCACGAACTTTTCGGAGTGTCAGAGTTGGGTTGGGGCAGCCGCCCGGCCAGAAAATCTGAATTTTTTGGACCCGACCGAAAACTGCTGCCCGCCCGCCCGATTTCGAAAAAACCATTGCCCTTGCATTCTTGAAGGCCACTTACTCACAAATCCCATATTGAGTGCACTTCACCTTCAAGGGCCAAAATCCAATATATATGTTCACTTCCATTGAGTAAATAAGCAATTGACTAGGGTTTCATTATCAAAGTGAAACCGTCAATAAAACATGTAATTAACTTGGAAGTCAAAAATATTACAAAATTCCAGATATTAATTATTATAATTAACTCATTGGAATTAATTCCAATAATTAATTAATTACAGTAAGTACATTTTATAATCAATTAGGTTTACTTAATTTGGTAAGCATAGTTTCTGATTTATTTGGGATTAATGAAGATTAATTAGACTTAATTATATTTAATTCCACTTGATATTAATGAATGCATATGAATACTTGTGAAAGTAGACGGCATTACCTAAAATATTATAAAATACACCTACTAAATCAGCACACTAAATTTAAGTGTCATTTTAGATTTACAAAGACAATTTCAAATTGTGAGTCACAAAAAATTTAACCTTAGTGTTAGTGGGGATTTTGTAATATTTTTGACTTCCAAGTTAATTACATGTTTTATTGACAATTTCACTTTGATAATGAAACCCTAGTCAATTGCTTATTTACTCAATGGAAGTGAACATATATATTGGATTTTGGCCCTTGAAGGTGAAGTGCACTCAATATGGGATTTGTGAGTAAGTGGCCTTCAAGAATGCAAGGGCAATGGTTTTTTCGAAATCGGGCGGGCGGGCAGCAGTTTTCGGTCGGGTCCAAAAAATTCAGATTTTCTAGCCGGGCGGCTACCTTAGCCCAACTCTGACACTCCGAAAAGTTCGTGGGGGGGTATTTAACGTCCCCCATCCAAGGCCACATCATTGCCCTTGCCAACTAATTAATGATTATAAAATAACTATGAGGGAGAAAATAGGTCTTACATGCCAACTCGGAGGTGTTTCACTAAAGTAAGCTCCATCCGAACTTCTTGGTGGACTCATCCAATTTTCGTTACCGGATGACTTTACTTGAGTGCCACAAATCCCCGGCCGTATTGACTATCTCCAATACTTCTGCTATGGTTTTTTTTAAGGTATTGGTGAAATGTAATGGTGATGAAACCTAGAACACAACTTGTCAAAATGTGTGATTTGTCTTGACTCAACACGAGTCTTTAAAATGATTTTCAATTTTGAGCAAGAATGGTGCAAGTGTTTTATCCTCCTCGAACAACGTTAAGTATAGTAAATAACCTTGATTTTGCAAAGACTGAGAAACGGCAATGGGCAGTTGGCAATCTTGTGATGGAAGTTCACTTACTCCTTTGGTAAGATGGAATTCACGGAAGTGCAAACTCGATTTCATGATTTTTCAAACCAATTTAGTAATAGGTTCTATTATTTTCATCGGAATCATGCACCAAGTTCACTCTATATATATAGACGACCAATTTAACTTGAACTTTGATCTAGTTTCACTACATGTTGTGAACAATTTCATGTTTTGGTACTCATGTTCTTAACTACATAAAATCAGTTTCATGAACTATACAATTTTATTTCACAAAGAATGGTACATCATGTATAAGATTCTCTTCATTGCTTCCCATGATTAGCTCTAAAACCACGTAGTACCAAAAGATTTATGAAATTGGTTTGGAAGATTCATGGAGTTGCTAGTGGTAAAGGTTCCCTATCATGAAATCAAGGTGTGCCACATGTCCGATTGGTTTTAAAGAATCATGAATTCACTTAAAAGGTTCATGAAATTGGTAGAACACTTTGATAGCATTGGTTGGAAGGTTCATGAACCAACTTGGAGCTTTCATGAAATTGAGTTTGCAATCACGAGAAGTCATCTTACTCAAAAAAGTAAATTCCACGTCTTTACTAAGCCTCACCCTCATGATGGAAACCACTTAAGGATTTTCATTGTACAATTATGTGTTTTCCATACTACTTTTATTAAAATCCCATGTCCATTTTGCCATTTCATTCCTATATTGTGTTTTCGATGAATGGAATTGGTTTTAAAATCCGGGAAGTCAAAAAATCCGTGAGACTAAAAGTCATAGATTGAACTCAACACTTGTAAATGGGGTAAAGTGAATTCTACAGTACAAGTGGATTTAGCATTATTGTACTAGTATTGTGGGGCCTAGAACACACTTCCCATTTGATATGTCAATCATTGCAACATGACCCCATTATGAGTCCAATCTATGACAATATAGATTGGACTCAATACTTGTAAACGGGGTCACGTCTTAATGGCTGCCCTTGCCAAATGGGAAGTGTGTTATACGCCCACATTTCCTAGTAGTGTTCCCTAGAGTAATGGAGTCCAATGAACTTAGGGTGAGTTTCCATGTAGGCCACTCGCCCACTATATTCTAGATAATAGTGGGTTGGAGGTGTTCACAAGCTGCCAAACAACAACATTTGGGTGGCCTACTAGGATGTGGAGGACCATGAACACGGCCACTAGACCTCCATGTGCTCATGAGAGTAGAGGCACCCATAACTAATCACTTTAGAGATTATGCACCAAATCTGGAGAAGTATAAGGAGGTGCAATTTTTTTCCCTGTCTAGGAAGATAGAATTTAGGAGGATTGCAATTTTTTTTTGGTAATTTTATTCCTTAACTTGAAATTACTGTGAATAATTGAAGCCAAAAGCTATTGTCACTTACCAAGTAATTTTTCATCCGAAATTTGATCATCCATCATAATATTTCATCACAAGTTGCCGACAAGAGAAGGTAGGGTTTTAGCCAATGGATGAACTCGTTCATCATCCATGACAATTTCGGTTCACTTATACATAAGAAGTGTCATTGGAGAAGTCACCACAGTGACATAAATACCATATGACACTAAATATGAAATTTAGCGTAGTTGGCACATACGAACCCCCCCCCCCCCCCCCGCCCACCAGGATCCCTTTTACATTTGAGCGGGTTTGTTCTTAACCACACTAGAATCTAGAGGGCAAGCGGCCTACATGAAAACTCACCCTTAATCCCTTATGTCAAGCAAAAGAAGTAGAAAAAGAAAAGAAAAGAAATCGAATTCTTTAAAGAGTTTCCGACCTAAATTTAGGAGTGGAATGACAAGAAGGAACTCCCTGCAAAAATGGGAGGATAAACATTTGGAAGGCGGGACCACTCCTCACCATGACAACACAACACACAGCGTATGCATTTAACTTCATTTAATACTGCTGGGAGACCAGCCCAACGGTCGCCGCCCAGTGCGACCGCCACTAACTACTTAGCAAGCAAACAGCAGAATCTGAGCTGGCAATCCTACGTAGACCCGGATTCTAGTCAGCGAGGGGCGTTAACAATAGTACACTCAAACTGCGTACGTGGCACCTTGTCAGGAGTCGCTTCATCCTGCCGAGATCCAAGTGGCAACGTGGACAGCCCTTGGATTCGGATCCAATCCAAAGGTTGATCCTGCTCGCTTGACCCCTCCCTGGCGTACGAGCTCTATAACTTCGTTGCAAACCGTGGCCGTCGATCACCTGATCCGACGGCCACAACGACCTGGAGAGCCTCCAAGGGCCGGTTCTGCATAGAACGGTCGTGGTGCAGTGTGTGGCGGCCTGGAAAGCGAATGCACGCTCGACTTGCGTAGTGGCTGGATTAATTGAGTGTTGCCGCGACTTAAATCTTTGTTGTCTGTGGACCTCAGAATCTTGTGATTTGAAATTTCGGGAAAGCGGTTCCGGGCAGCATAAGGTCAAAAGTTTAAGGGATTGGTGTGCGGAGGTGTCTGAAAAAGTGGAGATGAGTTGCAGAGAAATTGGAGGAGTTTATGGTAGAGTAGCGGCTTGGCGTAGGTATGATGGAAGTACGTCTCGACGAAATGAGAATGTAATAAGTACGTAGCTTTTGCAAACCTGGGAAATCGCGAGGGAATCACCAAGATAAGCTGAGTGTGAGTGCCTGACTAAAATGCACTTCTCGAGAGGTATTCGGGTGTTTTGGCCCCGGATAGGTACTGCCTGGAGGTAGCATATGCTGGAGTCGATCTATTACTCGAGCTTCTAAGATTGGAGGCAGGCGGAGGAGGATCTGGCCGGAGAGCGTTGATGAATTCGAGATCGAGCTTTGGAACCCGCGGACTGAGTGTGTCGGGGTGCACCAAATTTGACATTAAAATATCACTTGATACAGCTATGGAGAGTTTTCGTCGTTGCAGATGGGACAGTCTGGAACCTGTGATGCACAGATCCAAAGTCTTTCTTGATCTTACTTGTGCCGCGCGAGGGGGCGAGGCGAGGAGGAATGGATTCAGGATAGAATCAAGAGAAGCGTTTTGCTGAACCTCTTGATGAAATCTGGTGCCACTTAGAAGACAAAGTGATCATGGTGTGAGATAGATATATAGGCAGGAGTTCTTTCAAAAACTCCGGGATTGGTCAGATTTCGGCTTCAACTTCATTTGTCCGCAATCGCTTCGAGAGAGAGGAGCCAGAGCTTCGGAGGTAGACTTGTTGTCAACTTAGTCGAGCACTTTGCGAAATGCTCCAGTCTTGAGCATATGTTTTGACAGAAACATATTTAACAACAACAAAAGGCTGCCTGCAGAAAGCTGTCAAGATGCTCCTGAACGCTATGTAGGTCTCTTTTAACATCAACTCCTAAATGTTCAAAAGTGTGAATGCAAATGCCATACGAAGTTGAGAACATTTGTGCAGTCTCAATGTGGTCATGGTGCCTCTCTGGGTGTTTCTTTAGTCTTGAGATAATTGTGTTGCACTGTTTCAAGCACGCCTCTCAAGTACGAGACCGCTGACGGAGAGGTCAAAACGGGCTGAATCTGGGATTATATTTCAAGAATTGCAAATTCAATTCATCCTATGGTGGTTGATTTCTAGAGAATAGGTTCTATTCAGGCATATTGTTTTCTCTTTCAGCTTCCTATGGCAATTGCCGACGTCTATTCTTGATCCCTGAGCGTATAAAAGTAGGTTTCTCGCTCTAAGCGATTCACCAACTCAGACTTTCGTGTACTTTCTAGTATAAGTTGGTGCGCAAATTTTTCGTAGGACTTTCTGACTTGTTACAATGTCGCGTAATTTCTCTCTCTTCTGCTTGAATATAGGTAATACTAGGGATCAGTGAATCTTGTAAGTGTATTATCTGCAAATGTTGATACTTCTTAAAGAAACTCGTAGTAGCAGCAAACTGATATCCGATACTTCGAATTTGTGATTGTCAGATGTGCAGTTGTAAGTGGATGAGTATGAGTATAAGCTGCAAGGTGATGTTCTAGTTGTACTGCAACAGATCTTTGTTTGCAGCACATCATAGTATCAAAGCAGAGTCATCAGTTGGGCAAATTTAAGGATGGTACCTGTTCGTGATAGAGAAAAATTCTGATTTGGTGTTGTTCTTGAATACTCAACTGAAAGAGAGAGTGGGAGAAAGCGACCTCATATCCCTTTTCACTGATAATTGTGCAGAGGATCCCGGCAGGAGCAAGTAAGAAATATGGCCAATGAAGGCCAGGATGATGGGAGGAGATCGCTTGAATCTCCGAGAAGACGTTCAGGTGCATCCAACAGTAATGACTCCATAGCCAAACGAAACAAACACGATTTCAGAGGCAGCGACCCATACGCAATGGAATCAACAAAGTCCTTAATTAAAATTCTCTTTGATGCATTGTTGTCTCTTAATAATCAGCATCGACAAAAGAAAGTTGACGCCAGCAAGCATGTGTTGGAGACTTACCATGACTCATTTCTTTATGGCAAAGTACCCCCCACTGTGATGGTTCGCGCAGCTCTTCGGACCGGCATTGTCGGCCACTTATGGCATTTTGTAAGTATACATCACTAAGCTTGCAAGCAAAATCACCCACGGCCTTTAATGCGGAAGTTTGAGAAACAGAAGTTGCACTGCTGGTTTGGTCATTGTTCTCTTCCTATTTATGCTTCAGATGAAATGGAACACAGACTGCTATTGCAGAATCATCGAAGTGTTTACTTCATAAGGAATCTCTCTAGCTCAATGGCCTACAAATGCAAGCAAACTGAAACTTGCATATGTTCAACTTTGCTTTTAAACCCGTTCATCAAATCAACATCAGCTTCAATTAGTCAGACTTCTAAGATTTATGTTGTGGTATTCAATGCAGCTGGAATTTTTCTTTGCTCTCTCTTCAGGCGTATTATATGTTTATTCGACGTGAGTTTCAAGTTCCTGGACTCATTTTTGACAAATATACGAAAAGGACTTCTGTAGTTTTTTTCATAGGATGCAACCCTCATAACTTTGGCTAAAAACTTTTCTGTTACTAATCGAGCCAGACAACAAGATAAGGAACTGTTTGGCAAGCTGAATGATCATTTGATTATGTGAATTTGAGCAGGTATAATACTACAACCCCATATAATTGGGTCACTCGAGCTCAAAACTATGTGAGTGTTGCGTTTCTTGTCGATTATATACTGCGTGTATACAGGTATGCGGTCTATGTCCAGTTCACAACAACATTTTTATTTTCTTCTCTTCTGAAACAAACATTAAACTCGAATGCTTTTACGTCAAGTTTGCACCGATGCAGTAGTACTTGCATTTATAGTTGATCATAAGAATTGCCAGTAGATCAAGATTAGGGCTTTTCTTAACGAACTATTATATTGGTTTGAAGATGACATGTCTGAAAGTTTTATGTAACAGTTGGTATAATATATATTTTGAAAATTTCTTGCAGTGAAGCACTACGTCTCACCTACATCTTTTCCTTTTGGGGTCTCATCGACCTGCTCAGTGCACTGCCCATTATATTTTTGTTTAAGTAAGGCAATCTCTCTACCTTCTTCAATCATTTGGGAGATATTGTTAAGAAACCCGAATTTAGAGGTTTGTTGGAGCATATTGTTCGTCCACGATGTGTATCTTCACTGTCTTTTGCTTCAAGCAGCATTCTAAGTGATTGCTAGAAATGCTGGTTGTATCTGCGTTGGCTTTCCTGTATGATCAATTTTGTTGTCCTAGGAAAATGCCTCAAATTTAGCCGTTGAGCTAGTCTATCTGCTGAGGTCCTTCCGGTGTACTGGGTGCCTTTAGAACTGCAGTCTAGCTTATCCTTCAGTTGTAAAGACGTCTTTAAGTCCAATAAACGGTGTCTGAATTCCATTGCATGTAGGTCAGCAGTGACTGGTGGTCGGATACTTCGGCTTCTACAATTTCTACGCATAATAAGGTGAATGATAATTGACGAATATCTGGACTAGATTTCCTTGCCTGCAAGTCAATGTCCGATAATGGTGCTGCTTTGATCTGCCAAATGTGTTTAAATTGTCATTTGGCCAGCCTTCATTTGCACTGCTTAAACTTGTCCCACTATGTAAAATGACGCAGGATAATAAGTCTGATGAGTAAACTTGGAGTTGTTGGAAGTACAGTGGCGCAACAGATTCTCTTGCTAGTTATTTCAACATTTGGAGCTGGTAAGGAAAGGGTTTTATGGTTCCTTCTCTGTTCTATTATGTTGGCTCATAATTGGCCTATAGCAATTATTAATTTACACCCTCAAATTTTCTTGATTACTTTTTTAAGAGATAATCATGGCGAGATGTGTCATCCTAATGTGTTCTGAGATTTAGTCTATTAATCTGCTTCAAATTCTCTCGATCAGGTAAATGTAAAACCACTACAGGATATAAACCACAATAAGAATGTGTGTCAATGTATTATTGAATTCCTCTGCAAATAACAAGATACTTGTGGGATACTGCAGTTTTCCTTACTGCAGGGCTTATTCAGTTTGTGGAATATTATGGAGCAACACCGAGTCAGCAATGTCCTGAGGAGGGATGTATTAACTTCTGGGACGCGTTTTACTTCACAATTGTCACTGTATGTATCATTTTTTTTTGACGTTCAGCCTTCTAATCATGTAACTTTGCATCTACTTGTGAGATTGAAGTTAGATTTTACTATCAGCTCAGGGAAAGAGAGGTGATCATGTTGCGTCATATCAACTTGGAATCAGCATTTACTGAACCCTTCATTGTGGAATAACATGATATTTATGTGCTTTGGTTGCAAAGACAAGGTTTGTGTCCCAGATTCATGTCTGTAAGGTCCTGCTTCACTTGTCCTGCAGTTTATAAACATCCTGATTTGGGCTATTATCTTAATTTGATGATGCTAATTGCAACCACAGGCACTTCTACCTGTCCTTTCTTTTGCAATGAATTTCTTTGATTACTTTAGAAAACAACTCTGCACTGTCAATCTCTTTATTTCTTGCTTTTCTCGCTCTCTGTTTGGCAGATCTCTACAGTCGGATATGGAGATATAACCCTGAAGACACAGGTTGGACAACTGGTAGCTATGATTGCAATCATCTTAGCTTTGACCATCCTTCCTATCCAAATTGGTCGCATCACTTACCTTGCCTCCCGGAGGTATCCCATGGATCTAATGAAGTGATTTGCTTGTGCTGACAAAGTGTATCCATTGGTGCATGTTTGCCCATGTTCTTGCATTTAATAACCCTGAGTTAGATCTCATAATAGGATGATAGGGACCCTATCAATTCCTTTCACAGGTTGACATCAAGAAATGGGTGCGTAAAGATTCAATATTCACTCTTGGCATCGTCCATCTTTAGTGACAAGTCGTGCTCCCGCACAGGATGGTTGCCAGAATTCTTCTTTTCCGATTTTGTCTAGTTAGGTAAGTGTGTCACCCATTTAGGTTGGCATCTAAAACCTAACTATCTCCTTTCTTGTGTATTGCAGGCCTTATGGAGCAGCGTTTAGTGGCAAGAAGGTGGTTGATTCTCGATATCTAATCATCAGTGGAAGCATCTCGTTCCAAGCTATTCAAGAATGTCTGGCAGAGTTTTACAATCCTACGCATTGTGAAGGTGTAATGACTAACTAATTCTTAAACCTGCCCTTACAAATCTCAGAATTGCCTTGATTTAAGTGACACGTAATGATGCTGGGGGTTCTAGGCTTGTTATATTGCCTAAATTAGTGATTGTTTGTACACTTCATACCTCATTCTGATAAAATTGTTTTTACTTAGCCAACTAGTAGTCAGCTTGATTATGAATTTTCCAGGGCTGAAGTTCTTGTTCTGCACAGATCTGGAGGTATACCCTTTACGAGTTACAATTTTGGCACCATTCAGCCCTTCGTGAGTATATTTCCTTTTGAATCCAAATTACAGATTCACAAAAAGTCAAATTTTGTGAACTTACGTGTTTTTTCATCTCCAGTAATTCACAGGTTTGAGAATCATGAATTTAATGCACATTACTTGCAAGAAGATAGTGAAGAATCGGTAACTTGATATTGTTTTCATTGCAAATTGGCAGGTTTGAGCTCAAGCAACTGATATCACTTTATTACGGTCTAGTGGAGTTCATAGAGGGGTCTCCAATTCGACAATCAGATTTGGAAAGAGTTGCTGCAAAACGAGCAGCTGCCTTCTTCTTACTTGCTGACAAAGAAGTGGAGGTACTGTTCTTTGGCATCTGATAGAAAAAGTAAACCCAGTTCATGTTGTATTTGCAGCAGTTAACTGACGATCTATATTGGCGGGTGATATCTGATTTGCAGGAACCTGCTGTACTGATCTTGTGAATTCTTAGATCACTTGATGTTGGAATCACGTCAACCTAGGTCTACTCTTCTTATCTGGTTCATTCAATTCTTACATGGCTTTAGTTTGTAACAGGACCGGGCTGTGGAAGATGCAGCCCAGATTGTGAAGGCACTTGCAGTTCACCGTTTCTGCGAGGATAAGGTGCGGATAATTGTGGAAGTACTGGAGCCAGAGACACAGAGCAGTGCTGTCTGGGATGAGACGGATAGCGGAGGAATTGAAATTATATGTCCCATTAAAGTACACTACAGGATGATTGCACGCAGGTACACTACAGATTGAATATTCTGCAACATCCGTAATCGCATCACTGGTTGTTCATACTTTCTGTAAATTGGCAACTTGACAAGGCCATGTGAGGTTGGGACTGATGCTTTACATGGTGATTAAAGTATCATTTGAACCTGGTCATGTATCTGAACCTGGAATTGGCGATATTTGAATTCAGGTCTAGAGAGATTTTCATGATCAGAATATAACATCAGATTATGGTAGATATTAAGTTGCACTGCAAAGTGCTTCTCGAAAGGTAGACTATATTGGCTTTTTGGTTGGTATCTGTAGTTTTCCTTTTCGATTTATGGATCACCTCTAGTCTTACTCTTCTAACAACGTCCCATTCCTGTCTGCTCGCACATGTCAAAAGAGTTTGTATAATCTTAACATTGGAAAATACGAGCTTGAGGGCCAGGAGAACCCACGATTTTGTCAAGACTCCCAATAAGAAAAATAAAATATAATTTGATGTGCAATTAGAGATTAGGCTGTTTCAGAGTAATCAGAGGATCCCAAAATTTATCACTCTACTTTCGTGGTCTATACAGATATGTAGCAAAACCCTCTCACTGTGATTGTTTATCATCTAGAGGTTGACATTAATGCATGCTGGTGATTGATTGTGGATGATGAAACAGCTGCCACGTGAAGGGGTTGTACACATTCATTACCAACCTGTTTACTTCCGAGATAAAGATGAAGAAAATGCCCGACCATTTTTTCATGTCAGAGTACTTCCACAGTTATGATAATGAGGTTTATCCCCTAATTTTCCCAAAAGCGTGTTATGGCATGCTGTTTGAAGAGGTACACCACATGTTCATCACTTCCAACTGTCTCTTGATTGTGACGATGTAGTGAGATATACAAGGGCTGTTTTATTCAAGTCAAAGGTTTTAAATTGGTGTAATAATTCAACAATAATTTTGTGTTTCTCCAGGCTGTTGATGGTGCTTCGTGCCCCAGAAAGAACAGGAAATTTTGAGCTCAATGTCAGTAATGCACTAGTGTTTGAAGAACTCGCAGTCAGTCTGTTATCAATTGAAAGTTTCCATCTCGTCCTCAATTTAAAATCATCACCTTCGTTTTCCTTTCCAACATGTGATCTTCTCCTGAACATCTTCCTAGTAATTATGTTTTTGTCTTCCTTTTGATGCCTGTTTTGATGCATATGCCTGTTTGACAGGTTGTTGAATTTATATTTGACAATTTCAATGTCGTGCTTTTCGCACTGGATGTTGATGTGCTACACAAGGAGAAGGGTCATAATATCCGCAAGGTATTATCTCGTTTTCCTCTATTTATGGCATTGAATTCAAAACTGCTGTTATTCCATAACTTGTCAGTGAGAGTCTACTTTGTGAGTAACCTTAATCTGAATCTACTGTACATCATCTCAAGTGCATGGGTTCTGGTATGCCTTCCTTGTTGTATGCTGGGAAAGAATGGATACAAGAACACAGCTTGTATGTTAGATTTGACTGACATAAGTCGCACATAACTACGACGCACCCAAAAAAAGTCATCCTAAATTATTAATATAAATATAAATATTATTAAAAAATTTCTTAATTTGGTTCTGCCATTGCCATTGTCATTCTCTTGAGCAATCCATGAGGATCAATACACCATAACTTTCTGGTTAAAAGCAAAGACTCAAGAAAAGACGAAGCCCTGTTTTTTTAATCAAAATTCTAAAAATCTTCAATAGTGTGCAATGCCCTAGAGCGCAACTCTGAGACAAACGATTGTTTAATTGGTTTGATGCCTCTTTGATGCAGGTATTACTGCACCCTAAGGGACACATTATTCAGGCTGATGACGTTGGCTTAGTCATATCCTGGGACTTGCGTAGTGCTTATGCAATTTCCAAAACTGGAGATGAACAGATGGAGCACAAGAAATGGAAAAAAAGGAAAGATCGTTCAGCCATTGAGCTTCAAAAATACCGGAGAAGAGCGCCCACTAGTGTCAGTGGCCGTGGACTGAATGGAGGGGACGGTAGTGTGGTGTACAAGGCAGATACCGGCATCCAAGAAGAATCAATTGAAACACGGATGAGATCTGCCATCTGCAGTAGGTATGAATGGAGCACCCATGGGGCGGATGAAGAAGTTGAAGAAGGTATATGTTGATTCTTGTTCAAAGCATCATTTTAAGGTTTTCAATGCTTTTATGAGTCTCGGCTATACAATGGTTTTGTTGCATACTGTAAGCATATCTGCAATAGAACTACTGAATTCAACACATCCAATGGTTTGAAACCTTTTATTTTTCCTGCGAAACTTTGTGGTGCTTGTGATTAGACTGATGTGCCGTCAACGCAGGCTATGGGAAAAGCCGCAGCTTAGACCGTGAATCTGATTCATCCAAAAATAGTGGTTCTGAAGATGAAGGTTCTTATCCAAAAGGGATGTCATTGGAGAAAGCAACGGAAAGTTTATTAGCATGGCCGCCTATTCCAGCTCATGCTCATCCTCATGCATCAGTTTTGGAAAGAAGAGCAGATATCATACTTGAGAATCTCAAGGAACGAACTGTCCCTGTGGTAAATCTGATGATACCACACATCCTAGTCTGCTGTCAGAGCCACTGGCCACAACATATTTATTACTTTCTGAAAGAGTTGCGGAAGCCAAATTTCCCAAACCCTCCAATAGTAATTTTGCATCCGAATGATCCCACAGCCAGCGAGTGGGGCACCGTGGGCATATTCGAGGATGTCTTCTTTCTCAAAGGCTCTCCTCTCTACGAACTTGACCTCATGAGAGGTGGAGTTCTTCAAGCAGGTCTGCAATTCTTTATGCTCCCACCCGTCCACAAAGTGAAGAATTGTTAAGTAGCCATCTACCTCATGACATGTAATGGTGGCAAGCCAAGACATAAACTTGGAGCTACTAGCCTGAGAATATAGGTGCAACATAAACTTCTAGATTTGAGGATTGTAGCTGTTGCGAACATGGCAGCCATGGAAAATGACAGTGTTCTTTGTGTCTCAAATTGACCCCTGAGGTGCTCCCTCATTTTCCACTTCAAGCACTTGACATGACTTGTTTGCTAAGTTGTTGCAGAAAAAGTAGTTGTTCTTGGGTTCCAGGACGCACCTGTTGACATCAATGGCGAGGGAGTGCAAGATCGAGCAAGGGCACAAAGAAGGATTCCGTCAACACAAAGAAGCGATGTTGATAACATTGTGGTGGCTGCCAATGTGGAAAGACTTGTGGGCCACAAGGCGGAAATTCTGATTATTGACATGCAACATACATTTGCATTTTACTACCTGCGACCCAAGCTCGAGATCCACAAGAAGCAAATCTTACGGACAGATTATCAAAGAAATCCGGATGCATTGGTTCACTTTGGACCTCCATTCATGGAAGGCAAAGCAGTTTCTCCAGTTCTCCTCGGATTCCTGTTGTAAGAACCACTGACAAACTTTTTGATCAAAAGTGAACCCTTTCAAATAATATGTCCTATCCTTTCCTTCTATGTTAAGGACTTGAGAATCCACATCTCAACTCTGCTCGTGTGTTTTGCAGACGTTCATCGTTCTATAACCGAAACACAATCTCCATAGTGGAACAGCTAATTGAAGGTGGGTATGTGGAGATTGATGGCACTTTGAGTTACGATGAAGTGCGAGTTTTGAACCAGATTCCTGTCCCACAGGAGTATTGCAACAGAAGTTACAATGACCTTTTCATTGGTCTCCTGCGAGATAAAGGCATCCTCCCTTTGGGCTTATACCGAGCTCGTGGAACTTTAGGGTCCCCAACTGCATATGTGTTTACCAATCCTCCAAAGGAGACAATTGTAAATGCTTCGGATCTAATCTACGTTCTATCCTGATTGCTTATAGATCTGCTTTGCCTTGCCTCTTGAGCTTTGCCTCCAAGATTATTTAGCGAGGAAAATAAACCGCTGTAAACTATGATACTTACTGGAATGTTTTTATATTATTGGTCAAGAGTTCGTCCTCAACTGCATTATTGTTGCAGCAGTAAGTAGGACGTTGATTTCAAACCAGGCGCAAATACTCCCCCAGCTGAACATACTTAGTTCCAAAGTATTCCACGCGGTTAAGTCTGAAGCTGTCGGGAGGTTTTCCAATATTGCAATGATGCCGGTCCTATGTCAGTGAATATGTTTTTTAGTCTCTGTCATGGCTCAGTGACTCCTTGGAGTATATGTCCTATCTTTGTTTTTTTTTTTCATGTCCCCCTTACAAAGAGAAGGGTGTGCAGTTATACATTCGATCAATCAATATATACACATTGAATCATGTCCAGTCACCGAGATCAATGCATTAGGACAGGAGCTTTACTTTTTTTTTTAAAATTCATAGAGGCCTTTGCATTTGAGTAATTTGATGTTGAGTGGTTGCATTGGAACGGACTGAGTTTACATAATGTGGTTCACTCCTGCACTAATATGATTTCATGTTCATCAACTCTTGGTCGGACCCAGCTTACCTTGTTCGAGGTAATCTCATCACGCTGTTACAGGGCTACGGATGGCAACAACTTGAATTTAATGGCTCTACCTATTCTAGTTATTGGAATTTAGTGTTCCTGATTGTATGAGACTTTGGAAACCAAATGAATTTACCTGTACTAGTCAATCTTCAAAGGGCTCAAGCCTCCGTCTTTTAATCATTTCCACTTTGATTAACTATATCGTTACTGTAGAAAGTTTGCCTTGAGGAGATTCTTTCCACCATATCGATATCAATGGCATAGAAAGTTCGAATTCCAGTCACAGCTGATACAGGGAAAATGCTTCAACAACGGATCCTTCCTGCAGACCGAGACCTAATCCTCGAGAATCCATACACGAATAATGTGCCCGTGTCCTTCCTGACTGCAGATTCGTCTGACAGAGAGAACTACCTCCAAAGCCGCCATGCCAAAACTCCGATAATCGAATATACATCTGATATAAAGCTAGTAAATATTCCTAACTTCTCCGGATGTTCGATTCAACTCGGAGAGGGCCGCGCGAACGCGAGCCCCCGCTGCCACAAATTATGACGTGTATGCCTCCCGTAGGAAGATACTAAGGCTTCCGTGACCCAAGTGCAATGGAGGCAATTGCCCTAGGCCATCCGCCTTGCTGATCGTGGATTGACCCCGTCCAGGTAAGTGAGGAATCACTCTTCCACCTGCTCTCTTGTATGCCCGCTCCGCTCCCTGGATTGCCAACCGATACGGGTCATGGACGGACATTTGGACGATCTACTTGAACGATTCACTGCCAATACTCTTTTCACCCCGGACAAGTTATAAACCCATCACTCTCTTCAAATGATCCGGCCCATCTGCTTCTTTCAGAATTTTTCAATTTGTGCTCACATGGTACTTCAGAGTCCAAGGCGATTCGATTTCCCTTGCGGGCTGTAACTCCAATACTGTCAGACAATGACTTAGGACTTCTAATAATCCTGTACAATTGCAGTCGTACCCGTTTCACTACCTCGTGAGTGGAGCAACAAGTTCGACACTTTGCGTGGCGGAGATATGTTTTCAGAAAAGGAAACACAACTAGAAGCATGTTGAACACTGTCTACATACGAGATGTAATGTTGAGCATTAGACTTCCAGGAGTAGACCCTGAGCCAAGTAGCAGTCGATCATATAACAGAGCTGTTGCAAGATGATTTTTTGTGAAATCAGGTGGATGTGCGCTGAAACAGAGTGAAGGGGCTTTGCAGGCTCAATTAGCAGCGCACCTTCTTCCACTTGTATGTGCACAGTTTAGGTATGTGGGTGTTATTCGATTCGTTTTTCATGTTCTCCAACTTCTACCGAATAGATTTACACAATGAAACTTGTGCTGCATTAGCACATCTATGATAAGCATCAGCAGAAATTGGATTGAAAATCGGACCTCCCTTAACATAAGTTCTCTCAATTGTGTTCACTATTGAGTGTGGAGTAATTGATAAAATTTGAAGATGTAGTCCAATCTCTTTGAAACAAGTGTCTTTATGGTGTTTGTTCTTTGATCCTCACCAAACCACACACCAATCAAATATATAGGTGTCCAATTAGAAAGTAACCAAATAACACCTGGATATCTTATACAAGTTTTGTGTTACAAATTGAAGCAACGATCACTGCTTAGACATTCCTCGCTAATTATTTACTTTGCAGGGTGGAGCTTCAGTTGGGAAATGAATCTTATTTCCACTAACAATGGGAAGTGAGAAGAGGAAGAAGCATGCATTTGTACATTACCTCTGGCCTTTTTTAAGGGAGTGAGGGAAGGCTCAAGTAACAAAAGCTCTGCTTCAGGTTGAATAAATAGTGCAGATGTGCCTATTAGACTTTCTCATAAAGTCTCAGCATTCAGTACTTGGTTGGGATACCTTGAGGATTGGATATTCACAACCAGGATGGGTGTAATACTCTCTGAGAATATAGAAAGAATTTCTTCTCTGAGAGATAAATACATCTAATTTGCAGATATTTGAAATCAAAGGTATCGTGTTCTGGTATTTTCTTACTGCTGGCTAGTATTATTCTCATACCTTTTCCTCAACTTGTGGGTGGAGAGTGCTTTAATCAGGAACTTCCATGAACAAAACACTTGTTCCTGGTTCCAACGTAGATTTGGGGCACAGCATACCATGGGTTAAACTTGTACCTAATGAAAATGTGATGAACCATTTAGTACTTGTCGGAAGGCTCACAAACTAGTTGACCAAGCCTTTGTATTAACTGCAATTTGGACTGCTAATGACCTGAATTTCTTCATCGATAGACACATGAGATTGAGCCCATTGCAGCTCATGCTGACAGATGTGAACCATGCGTGACTTTACAAAGCTTTGGAATCCTGCAAGCTATGATAATGTCCCATTAATGAGTTAAATATCGGTGCAGATCAATGCCATTTTGTGTATAAGTAAGAGATTTCAAGTAACAAGCACCCTTGAACAGTACAGAAACTGCAGATATTGAAAGCTTTGGTAGGAGCAAAAGAAGGACCCTGCACAAGATATACAACAGTGGGGTAAATTCTCAACGAACTTAGATGTTGTAAGAGCAAAGTTGAGATTCTTGAGTTGAGGAGCAAGGCACATACACAGAGCTCGTCAGCATTGCAAGCAACAGTGTTGAGTTTGAGACGTAACTGGGGGCGGTTCTATGACAAATTCTGTGTATTGGTCAGACGAGTCGGTGGGAATCATTTATTTGCAGGTCTGAAGTTTGATCAAGAGCAGGTTGAACCAGATTGGGTTGAACCATTTCCTTGTTCCCAAACAGGATGCTGATGCTAGATCAGGTTAGGTTAGGGGCTCCGAGGTTAACATACAGGATATAAAGTCAAAAACCACTCAAGAGTTGCTGAAATTTGACTTTGATCTAAAGTACACTGTTAGGCAGGGGCAAACCTCTATTCTTTTAGGAGAACGCAGGTAGCAGTGGGTTAGATGTTCAAAGTTGGATTTGCCTGCAAAGAGAAATAGTGGTCTCAGATGGGCAGTAGGGACACTTGAAAGTTCGGTTATGGCCTTTGGCAAGCTTCTGGATAGAATGTTTACAGAGGACATGGCCACAGGGGAGGAGCATGGGAGGGTTCTCAGCAGTGCTTTGATCGCGTGACACTGGGCATGCAAAAATGGAGTGAAACTGGAATCCTTTGTCAAGCTCAATCTCAACTGGCAGCTGCCTCATCAACTGCCATTCGTGTTTCTTGTTCGCCATGAGCGTCGATAGTTTGAGTAATGTGGGGAGAGCCTGCACCAGAACGGAGTATGTCAGAAGTTTGTCTGGAAAGATCAGGCCCTGTACGCAAATGACTAAGGTAAGTGGACCTAAAACAGACACCTTTTGCTTTGCAATCACTTCTCCTAGGATATTAAACACATGATTAGTACCAAATGATTACGAAATCCAAATCAAGGCCGTAGCAATTCTCATTATTTTGGGAGCCGTGTTCAGTTCAATCACTTCAGTGAAGGATTTATAAGGTAGACAACCTTTATTCAATAACTTTACTTAGTAGGACACTATATTTGAGTGGTATGTGGTTTGTGGCTCCAATAACAGGTAAAAGATGTGTGTTTAGAAGATAAGGGAGTGCGTGCTCAAAATACATTAACCATTATAGGCTCAATAGTCAACATAATTGGGGGGACCTATATGACCATATAATGAGCACAAGAATCTTCACTCTGATAATGAATAAGATATTCATATGAGCTCCAGACATTATGAGGAACGCGACTATGGACTCAATTTGGATTTGCTATCCATCTTGTACTAATTGTGCGCTTCATATCCTAGGATAACTGGGCTGCTTGTAAAAATTAACCATTTAAGACCCATCTACCTTACTGATGAAGTGTTACAAATTTCCAAAGTGTATGAGGAGCAGGTTAATGAAAGTTTTGGCGCTGAATGATGAGATACAAGGCGACAGTGCTCACCTGAGAACCAGCAGAGATTGTAACCAACAACGGACTCTCATACGACTGCCCTAACAGAGCACAGCATTCACGCATAAACTTGAGAGCAATGGCATCCCAATGTGCAGGAGACAGGAAATCCGCATACGGGGAAGATTGAAGCCTCCCAGCCCACAGCATACATCCCATCAATCTTTGTATTTCTGGCATGTGTGTATCTGCAAACTGCTTGAATGAGCCTCGGGCATACTCGAGTGCTGACAACCTGTCCCCTCTCTGCAAGAACTGGAGGAATTGTAGCCTCTGGAGCTTAAATTCGAGCGACGAATTCCGTTGTGTTAAAGTCCTGCGGTTCTCCTGTGCCCAATGGAGTGCTGGACCTAAATTCCCCGCGCGCATCTGCTCCAGAATTTGATACATCTCGTAAAACTGGACCTTCAATGTTGAGGGATCCTCTCCTTGCGCCTCGTTCACAAAGCAGTCACCCAGGTTGAAGAGCCCCTGTCTGTAGAAATGCAAGGCCACAATCTGGTTCATGAGGTGGGTGTCGAATTCAACATCTCGATATGCTTTTGCCAGGTCAGGATTGAAACACTTGTCAATCAGCTTCCCACACTTGTTGATTGCAAGATTTGTATCCTTCATTGGAGCTGCCGCATGGTTATGTGGACAAACCTCCTTCAACCTCGCCTGCATAATTCATAATATTACTCAGCATAGTATATATGTGTGTTCTCTTACATGAGAATACATATGTAGATAATTCTCTCACAATGCTCAATCTCACGTTGATCTTGAATTACTTTCCTTGTTATAATTCATCTTAAATAGGGTTGACATGTGGAACATCCTATCACGTTTCTCGTGTGTCAGGTAAATCATGATATAATTTGGTGTAAGATTCTGTGAATCTCAAAATTAGAAAGAGAACGCATGCACTCTGTTGAGTAATGTTATGAGTTCGAAGGCAATGATCGGAAGTAATCAAACTAATCACTACACTAATGCCTCGTGACTGCAGCAAACCAAGATTTCCAAGTACAAGGGTAAAACCAGATGTGTCCATGCCAAGAAAGATGCATTTAGGGCTGGTAAATCTTGGAGATGTATAATAGGGCTTCTTGCATTATCATGAATTCCACAGAGAAATCCAAGCAATTCATGCATTATGTGTGGGGAGGAAGTTCAAGAGAGGACTTGCCTGTAGGGCTGACATGACAGCTTTGTGACCAACCCCAAGAGACTCTTCGGGGATCTTTGCAAGTTCAGCAATTGCATCGGTGATGACATTGAGCACCTTGTCAACATTCTCCTGGGTCCTCCCGTACCATATCTTTTGCTTCTTGGAGACACGATCAAATGCGTCCCTTATGCATGTCAAATCCATTGTCACCCAGGTATTTTACTTTGTAGAAAATAAAATCAGGTGGTCCGTCAATCCCTTGACCTAACTTCTTACTCTGGGGCCCAATGTTGGCTTTGGACACACCCCCACAACGAAATCTTCAAATAGCCTATACTCTGCCAAGAACTTCAAAACCTCGACACTGACTGTCAATGTGGAGGGTGAAGTTTTGCATCATCCCGAGATTGGAGAAACAAAAGGGAAAGAGGGGAGAAATGAAGCCCACTTCAGTAGAAGCCACACCTTTGTAGTTAAGCGAACAAAATTTACAACAAATACCACATTCCTTTCACAGCCTCAAAACCCCTAATCCACCTTGCAAGACAACTTTTTTGAAAACGTCACCTTTCACCAACAATAGTGCCAGCTCTGGATTAAAACAAATCCTAAAACCACGAAAACCCAATCCCAAAGTGACCCTCGGAAACTGACTCGTTCTGTTGTATCGCGTCTCAATCACTCAGAGAGCTCGGAACAGCGTCTTCCCCAAGTTTTGTAAGTGTCAAAACAGTACCCCATGATTCCACCCCTACACTCAGAACTTTCAATCCCCAACATCCTCAACTTCAATCAAGCAATGTCAAACTGAACCGAGGGGCAGAAATGACGACACTCTGCACACCAATGCTGCAACAAAATGACCAGACACATGCATAGGAAATCTTTCCCAATACCGTGACCTAGCAGTGGAAAGACTAGAAGAGTAGGTCGCCATGGGTGCAGCATTCCACGTACATTCATCTCTTGAACACCAATCCCTTGATACTCACGAGCAACATACTTGGTTATGCAGCAGCCCCACCATCTCCCAGATGACACTGCAACAATCAACGTAAAGATAGGAAGATACCATGTGTGTTCGTGAAAAACTGCAACATTCACTATTCAGTACCTACCAACAACCTAATCCACATTCTCGAATCCCAACACCAGAAAAAAGTGCACACCATCAGAAGAGCCCAAAGGGTTGGTACTCAAGCACACAAAGGGAAGCGGCACATACACCTGCACATTCACAAAGGAATTAAATTTAATAATAATTCCAACATGGACATCAAATCCCCAGAGGCTTTCCTGGTAACCGATTCTCCTGGTTCCCGGTAGCCGTGGGTACCAGCACCGGTGGTCTAGTGGTAGAATAGTACCCTGCCACGTCAGGGAGGGGATGGGAGGAGCGGAGCTCCGCAAAAGTCGGGTGAGATCTGGTTTTCCAAGAAGATCACAAGAATATAACATTTTTAGTGTACAATGATGTATCAAGGGTCGACGTTACTACCAAGAAACTCGCTTGTGAATTGCAAATTCAATGTCACCCGACATCAGTCTGTTGGAGCCCTCAAGCCGAGGCGCTTGGAGGCGGAAGACAACCGAAGCAACGAGTCGTGTCGATTGGAACCGCAAACATGCAGCGAAGGAGCGGCCATCGGCCAAGCAATGGAGGTAGGTACACCATCAGGCCACAGGGACAACTCCACACACCCATAGTAGCAGACCACTCACACAGGTAGGAGAGAGAACTCCTCCAAAACCAGTTGCAAGGTCACCCAACTCATCGATCCCACATACTCATTTCCATCCCCACGTCACAATCACCAACCAATGCAATGAATCCCCCACATCTTGATGATTTGACACCGGCGGCACCCACCCACCAAGAGGTGTCGCGCAAACTGGTAGCGATGATTCCGGAGGCACTCTTGGAATCTCTTTGCTCCGCCTGCACAGCCAAGGCTGAATTTTCATTACTAGGCAAGATTCAAGGTAAGCATCTTGGGCTCAAAGCTCTGACTATTTGGGCCCGGGAAACCCTACACCCATCTTTTTCCCTAGTATCCTTAAAAAATAACAATTTGTTCAAAGGTTACCTTCAAACAACCACAGGGGAGGATTAACGCGTTGACACACGCGGATCTTATGTGAGAAATGGCCTCAATCTACTTCTCCAGCTGGTGATCGGATTTCGATTCCAAAAACACCAAAAGAAGCAGACAACTTCGGCTACCCAGTCTGGGTACAAATAGTCAACCTTTGCCAAGTACTTAGGGAAGAAAGGTTCCTTACAATCATTGGTGAACATATTGGCCAAGTGGTTTCCATTGACCATTCGGAGGTGTACCGAGCCAAGCTTTTTGGCCCACGCATCCATCTCCTTGTCCGAGATTTGAACACGTTACCACATACGGTGGTGATTCCACAACTAGATGGAGATGGAACGGTGGAGTACAACTTGGAATACAACGGCCTACCCAATCAATGCGGGCGTTGCCGCTCTCTAGACCACCAGGTGAGATATTGCCCACAGAGAGTCCTCCATCTAAGGAAGAGGGATTGGTCAAACATGCACAAAATAGTAGGAACACGAAAAGACCAACCGACGACACCTAAGCCAACGGACATAATTGTTGAACAAAATATGCACCCAATGGCCCAACCCAAGGGGACACCACAACGAAGATCGCTCCAGAGGTGGCAACAAGCACAAATACAACACCCCTAGGCGATATTCCTCACACACAGATGCAAACACCAACTCAAAAGGCTATCGACAACACTACCAACTCGAATCCTGAACCACAGGCAGCTCCACATCCACCAACTCCTGCTCGCAATACTACACAAGGAACAAAATCAAATTTAAACCCATAACCCAACCCAAACACCAACCCAAACCTTCACCTAGACGACATTAATTGTCCCAAACTACAATCACATGTACAAGAGGCCAGCGACAGACATCTCAATCAGGAGCCATCCTGTCGCAACCCTTGCTAGTTTTCCTTCACTTAGCTTGACCACCTTTCCAACCTAGCAAGTGCCACGAGCGCTAACCTGCACATCCCACGCACATGCATGGTTAACTCCCAAAACCGCGGACCTTCAAGCTCATGGCTTGGTCACCAAACCCTCCTACACATGCATTCGGGATTCTCCCCTTAGTAGGTAGCCAATGGCTAAGGTGGACTTCCATCCATGGAAGTCCACTCTTGAGTTGATCATCGTGTTGCCAAAACAACACTACAACTACCTGGAGCACATTGCCAAGTATGCTCCGGGGGGGTCGGTCGGCTAAGCCGCCTCACCCATATAAGCCTCTAGGACTTTGGGCGGGGGCCCTACCCCACCTTCAAGTATCCTTTTGTCTCTCTACAAGGGTTGGGGCCAAGTAGACATTTTCCCTTAGCCGCTGGGGCTAGAACCTCCCAGCAGCTTCAGACCACCCTAACTTCTACATATGATGTCTGATGCTCTCAAGCAACCACTTTATCGTCATCTACTCTTTTTGTAGATGCCGATGGACCCCTCACTTGCCCCATTCGGGAAAGTATTGAGGAAGTTATGGCTCTTCAAACCTTGGCAGTCCCGGGCACCACTCCCAGGTCACTGCTGTCCCAGGGTGCTGTCCCGGGACAGCGCCCCACTCAAATTGCCATATCTCCTAGCTAGGACCTCCGATTGAGATGTTCCTTAGCATTCTAGATTTCCACTGCCATAAGCTACTCATAACTTATGGCCTTACCCTCATGACTCTTAGTCCCCGTGGGTGAGAGGCGTTCTCAACGCCCGGGGCCCTCACCCACACTAAGAGTACTTGGGCCCTCTCACCAATGGCGCCACAAGTCCCGGGTGTCACTCCGGGGTCCCCCTTGTGCCCATGGTGTTGCCGGCACTCCTCATGGAGAGGTGCGCGACACATCCCCACTAAGTCCTGCCACTCCTCCAACCTTCATCTAGCGCTCTAAAACCATTCTCGAGGGATCCCTGCCAACCAAAGACATGACAAACAGGGGTAAAAGCAAAGTCATACACACAAAGTCAACTCCTATCACTAGACAGGGGTACTGAACAGGTAGGCTGGCAGAGGACTTTTGGTCCACTCTAGGTATGCCCAACACACCCCAGTCCAATCCCAAAATGCATAGGGTTATCCCCTTTCTCACCAAGGACCAACAATCTGATCAAGCCGAATACTTGGTCGATAAAAGTGTCCAGCCTCACAAAGCAATAACACATGTCCATATAGCTCAATTACTAGTTGGCATTCCATGGACAACAACCAGAGCGAGACAACATGTAGTAAACGAAGTTTCACAAACGCTACGTAAAATTCTCATCTTCAACAACAATCTGTCCAATCCATTCCAGAATTGGACCCAAGGCCGATGGTACGCACACTGGGCCCGGGAACCTGAAGGGGATCATATTTGCACATTATTCATAAGTGTACTTGTCCCATAATACAAAATGAAACCTGAAAAAGGAAGGAACCTGGGATGGCGCAAGGTACTAGCAGAAATCAAGACAATATTCACCTCAATTGGCAGATGACATCCAAGCTATTGCTACAAGGCACACCCAGTGGCAAAAAATGGCAGGTATTTTGTCCAATCCAAACAACACTTTCCAGGCTCCCCTTGAATCCCAAAACCGGTTTGCAACTCTAATTGAGGAGGAGGCCCTCTCCGCCGTATAACCCCCAATGACCGAATGAAAGGTGAAAAACTCACCATTGCAACCTAGAACACTTGAGGACTGGGTCAAGGATTCTCGGGACGCAGAAAATGCAAAGAGCTCAAAAACCTCTTCAAATTCACCACTCCAAGCACAAATATTCTCTTACCGCAAGAAACTAAATTACCTAAAACATTGTGCCTCAAACAAGCGAGATTTATTGAAATCAAAAGAGGATCCAGCCTATGGAATGAAGGTTCTTTCTTTGCTCAATCAGGAAGATTAAAGGGAGGAATTGACATAGTTCTTTCTGAGAGAATGACCTCTTCCATCACTCATCATGGCACCATGTATCCGGGCAGAGCACAGTATGTCGTACTCCAACTCAGCTCCCACTTTAAAATTGGTATCATCAACGTCTATGGTTTTAGCCATATTGGACCACGAGCAATGATGTGGAATCACCTGGCACATACCGAACTACCCGAGGCAGAATGGTTAATTGCGGGGGACTTCAACAACATCAAACATCCTAGAGATAAACAAGGTGGCTCGACCAAAACAAACATCAATACGCAAGAGTTGGAAGCCTGGAACCAATTACTTACAAGGTTAGGGGTTAAGGATGTTTTTAACTTGGAAGCCTTCTTCTGGAAGTCAAATAAGGCTTACACATGGACAAACGCACACAATGATGAAACCATGATCCAATCAAGAATAGACCGGATATACATCCCGGTCCATGTTGAAAATATAGGGGGCACCACGGAGATCTTACCAACATTACCGGATATATCCGATCACATGGATTTTATCCTACACTTTAACGATTAACGATGAAAGAAAGTGAAAAACAAAAGCACCCTCCTTCAACAAAGGGTTACTCAAGAATCCAACGCACATAACTGAAATCCTTGTCACATGGAAAGGGGCTATGGATGATCCCAACCTGGAAACCTGGAATTAGAAGATGGTAGTGGCCAATAAGGCAATCAACAAGAAATCAACTGAACTGACAACAAACCAAAAGAAGAAATTGAAGGAAACATACCTAGCCCAGTTTGACGACATTATTGTTGCAGAAAATGAGTTCCAACACAACTGGGGCTCAAGGGAAGCAAAAAATCATCTTAGCGATGCCCAAGCAGCCCTATATGAAGTTAGACAACAAAAACTTCAGTCCCAAGAAAGTGTTATTTTATCCAAATGGGCAAGGGTAGGAGATAGTTACACCGAGGAATTTTGTGAACATCATGCTAGTGCCAGATGACCTATCGTTGTTCACCTTACCTAGATTAATCAAGCGATGTTGTTGAATGAGAATGCCTTAGACTCAGTCATTGTAAATGGCAAGCAGTCTAAAACCTTTGGCCTCCAACGATCAGTGAGACAAGGTTGCCCGCTTGCTCCATACCTCTTTCTTCTCACGGTGAATCTCCTCAAACAAATGCTACAACACCCAGGGTGCAGAGTCAAAGGCTTACGCCTCCCTAATACCACAACAATCACTAACCAAATGTTTGTTGATGACACACTTCTACTCCTAGACGGAACTCGGACAATTTGGATAGGGCCCTGCAGGTCATCAACTGGTTTGGGGTTGCCTCAGGGGCAAAGCTCAATTTGCACAAATCAGTAGGATTCAAGTTAGCCCAATTGAAACAAACATGGCAATGGGGTGAAGAAGATGGGCTAAAATGGTTAGCCCTGGGCGAGGTCACAAAATATCTAGGCTATCCGTTTGGACTAAACATCGTACAAAAAAAAAGACACGGCAAGATGCTAAGCCAAATTAGAAAACACCTACTATAATGGTTGGGGAATAAACTCTCCTTAGCGGAATGAATCATGGTCTCAAACCAAGTAGTATTTTCTTCAATCTAGTATTTGGCATCCTGCACCGATCTCTCCGGCAAAGCACTCAAGCTGGCAAGGGCAACCGTTAGAAACTACATGTGATCCGGCAAGCAGGAGTCACATGCAAGGGCAAGAGTCAAATGGGTCACTGCCATCTTATCCATAGTACGAGGAGGGGTAAAAATCCTAGACCCTGAATGGCAAGCCTCGGCACTCCTAATGAAACTACTCATTCGAGGCTTGTCATTGGGGTATGAACCTTGGAAGGTGCTTGTTCCCTACAGAGTGGCCCAAACCAAGCAGTCACGAAGAGGGAGGTGGCCAGCTCACGCTAACTGGATCATGAACTCACCACACTTGGTGAAACAAGGCTCCTCAATGTGGCAAGGGGTTATGAAGGCTATGAGCACCATTCAATCTAGACTAAAACAGCAAGACCCGGCAAATTGGTCAGAATTTGCAAGACAACCATTTTTTGGCAACCATTTCCTCACTAACAAAATAGGGGTACAATGGGGTATTCAACTACGATCAAACATAAAATGATGGTCAGAAAAGGACTTCAAAGCCCTCAAAGATATTTCCAAACCCGACGGCTATGGCTGGAGAACATTCCACAAACTCCTACGACTAAGAACAAACGTCGCCCCGCCACTTTACGCTCTGGTTGTTAACAACATTCCTTGGAATGCCAAACCCATGCCCCCACTAGCAACTAGTCAGTGGTTAGCAACGAAAGAAGAAGACGGGTCCATACAAATAGTCTACCACCTCCAAAACACAACACCAATTGAAGCCCAAAAATACTATAATGATTGTACAAAAATGCTCAAGCTTATTGATCAACAACAACCCTTACTAGTAGAGCCGGAATGTAAGGTCCGTGGAGTCATATTTGGGGGGCCCAAAAGAGTGGTGCTAGACAACAATCCCTAGGACGACTCGTAACCATATCAATCTCTCTGGCTCTGGGGGAATGACTAGGTAAGCAACCTGGAATGGGATCCCAAAGAATGGCAATGAAGGAGAATAGGCATACTTGTAGACACATCAATCATGAATTATACCACAAAAAGACGCTACAGGATAGCGCTTAAACTAAACACTCACTAGATGAGTGTGGATGTTGAGCTAGAAGCAGTTGGGTTCAACATCAAAGGACAAGCTAAATTTTTCAATAGAATTTGGCACTCATACCTCCCACGAAAAGTCTCCGCCATGCAATGATTGGTGCTAATGGAAGGATTACTAATAGGGGCGTGGTGGGAACACATCAACCCCTCAAGCACCTGCCAACTTTGCCCCAACAAGGAAAAAAAATTCACTTCAACACACATTTCAAAACTTCTCGCAGGTTATGAGCCCAAAATGGTTGCTCATACTTGTTTTATGTATAGAATTTACCTAGAATTGCAATTGTCGTCGTTATTGAAACAACTAAAAGTATTAAAAAGAGTGAGGCTTGGTGTAGAGTTATGTTTTAGGCCTTAGGTTTATTTTAGTGTGGTTAATTAAAGGATTAGTGGCATTAGGGGGTTGGTTGAATTAAGTTGAGAGTGTGTGTGTTAAGTAAGGGGAAGGGCCTTGGGTTTAAACGTTTGATTTAGGACATGTTCGTGTTGGTTTAGGGGGTGAGGGTTTAGTAGATAAGATGAGGTCCTACTAAGTAGGAGAGAGGTGAGGGGTTAAGCCCTCTTGGGTTTTGTGTGTGACTCTCTTAGTTAGTAGAGCTCGGGGGTCGAGCTCGGAGGCGAGCTTGGCTACTGGTTGAGTTCGGCACTGGGTTGAGGCGAGCTTGGCTACTGAATTGAGTTCGGCATTGTTTGAGGCAAGCTTGGCTACTGGTTGAGTTCGGCACTGGTTTGAGGCGAACTTGGCTACTGGATTGAGTTCAGCATTGTTTGAGGCAAGCTTGGCTACTGATTGAGTTTGGCACTGGTTTGAGGCGAACTTGGCTACTGGATTGGGTTCGGCATTGTTTGAGGCAAGCTGGTTGGAGGCGAGCTTGGCTACTGGTTGAGTTCGGCACTGGTTTGAGGCGAGCTTGGCTAGATAATTAGGAAAGGGGGGGAAGACTAAATTAGGGGCTTAACTCACTAGTGAATTAAGGGGGAGGGACCCTGTGAGGCCAAACCCACCACCCTTAAGTGTCCTAGTCCGGGTGATGGCTTTGAGAATCACATTCAATTCCTAATACCATAATGTGGATTGCTATATGGCTCTCATGTCCGAGGTACTAACTTCATCTCAACTCAACTTGCTTTGTTATTGTGAGCATCGTTGCTCGTAGTGGAATTTGATTTCTCAAGGGTCCAACCCGCGGCCTTGGCCACACATGCCCTTAAAGAGATCCCTCTAGACTTCTTGATTTTTACTTCCTTTATCTTGTCCTTGCTAGGATCCTCCACATTCTCCATTAATTATGCACGTGATTTATTCCAACCAAAGAGTACGAGTGTTTAAAAACACTTACCTCAATGGGTAACCACCAACACATTCAAAAGTCACACACACTTCTACTTTACTAATGAATCCAACTTTACCTAAGAACCAAGATGGCATGAAAGAATCTAGTATGGTCTAGCAATCCCGCAAGGGATTAGCCTAACTACCCCCCCCCCATAGTAGCCTAACTTATTAAAGCTAACGAACTAACTTAAGCCCAGCCGAATACAGTCCAGCAGCTCAGCTCCTTGGCCTTAGGCCCAGCAGAAATACAATCCAGCAGCCCGGCTGCCTTGGCCTTGGCCCAGCAGAAATACAGTCCCGCAGCTCAGCTCCTTGGCCCTGGCCCAACAGAAATACGGTCCAGCAGCTCAGCTCCTTGGCCTTAGGCCCAGCAGAAATACAGTCCAGCAGCCTAGGCTGCCTTGGCCTTGGCCCAGCAGAAATACAATCCCGCAGCTCAGCTCCTTGGCCCAGCAGGAATACGGTCCAGCAGCTCAGCTCCTTGGCCTTAGGCCCAGCAGAAATATAGTCCAGCAGCTCAGCTCGTTGGCCTTGGCCCAGCAGAAATACGGTCCAGCAACCTTGGCTGCCTTTATTACAACCCCCCTCATCCCCTAATCAAAGGTTTTCTAAATTCTTCTTTTCTTTTCTTTCCTTTGCTTCTAAGTCATGAACTAATCTAACACACTACTTTCACTAACTACCACCTAATCACTACATGCAATCTTAAGCTCTAAGAGCTCACTCACTTGGGAGGCCTTGAGAGAGAGAGCTTAACTAATTAACTTCACTAAAATTAATAACCCACACACGTGGCTCAAGCTCTTAAGAGCTTGCTCCCTTGAGAGCGCTTGATGGAGAGAGTGGTAAATGAGAGAAAAAACACCTTAAGTAGCAAAGAGGGAGAGAGGGAGAGAGAGGTGAGGATAGGGTGAGAGGATTAGCACCTCCAATCACAATCCCTTAACCTTCACCTCCAAAGTAGGGACTAATCCCCATCCACCAAGCTTCCTTCTTCCTAAACTAACAAGGTGGATCCAAAAGTGGGCATTTAACCCGCGGAGTTCACCTTGCTTCACCTTACCCCCTACTCACATTATCAAGGCATACTCTTATTGAAATCAAACCTTGAAATAATCACACAACACCACCTAATGCCTAAAGTTAAATCCACACCACTCTTCACTCTTTTTATGTTTTGTGAATAATCATAACACATCAAAGTCAAACTAAAATTGGTTTCGAAGAGTTAATCACCACATGTGGGCACCATTTTGGGCTCACAGACCCTAAAGTGCAAGAAGGTGGCATAAGGGAATAAACTTTTAGTAGGGATTTGAGTGTGGGCTGTGAATCAGTGTAGGAATAAAGGAATAAATAGAGAAGAGCATTTTTTAATGTTTGTATTCGTATTATGGAATAAATTGGTGTGCAAGAGTTGATGGGAAATGTGATGGATTTTTACGAAGTTGAGAAGAGGGAGTTATGTGAACATGAATGTGATCCCCATGCCCTCACCCGGACTAGGACGCATAAGGGTGGGTGGTTTGGCCTCACACAGGTCTACCAAGCATGGAAATTATTCCAAAACACACGGCTTGCAGCTAGCCTTCCCCCGTCTTACCTCTCATGGATCAATATCAGCAAGGGCCTGATGACAAACACTCCTGGACCCAATGCTAAAGAAGATCTCGGATGGGACACAGCTAAAGCTTTCTCTATTAACCTTGACACCCCATGGGACATCCTACATGCCCAGCTTCTCTGGTCCATCTGGTGCCAACGAATAGCACATGCATTCAGAGAGAGGAACATCACTTAGGAGTAGTCATGTGGCACGCATGGAGAAACACAATCTATTGCGCCATGGAGGCATACAAAGAATTGTTTTCAACCAAAAAAAAAAAAAAAAAAAAAAAAAAAAAAAAAAAAACCAAGAATTGATTACTTGCTTCCCGAAAATATGGACATCGGCCAACATTTTTGGCAAGCTCCATGGAACAAACTTCAAGTGGAATATCACCCCACACCAAGAACTCTTACCAAGGAACCTAGGAGCTTGGACGGTCCCTCCGATCCGTATCCATCACCTCTCACCATCGCCAGACATAGAGGCGGAGTTCGTTGCCCAGACAGATCCTTGCCCCCGTCCGGTGCAGCAATTCACCCGCAATTTTCACACTGTGGGGTGCACAACCGACCCCTTCACAAAGAAAGCAACAATCCTCGGAAGCCCCCTGACAAGGTTACGTTGATTCCCCCTGTCTCACCCAAATGATCACCATTTGGTAATTACAAAGCGATATCAACCCCAGATAATGGGCCAAACTGTGAGGCCAAACCGCCCACCCTTAAGCATCCTAGTCTGGGTGAGGGAATGGATATCACATTCATGTTTCCACAACTCCATTTGACCAAACTCATGAGAACCCATTACGTTCCCCATCAATCAATGCACACCAATCCATTCCACGATAATAATACAAGCGTTAACAAACGCTCTTCTCCATCATAACAATCAAAGTCTTCTCCTAGTTTTGCTAATAAGCTAACTGTCTAAGCTAATGTTAAGCAACATTCTAATTAAATAACTACCCCCTAGCCTAAGGTAGCACCACAGGCTTCCCCATCTATATCACCTTGTTCCATCTTAAATCCCCTAATTAAGTCCTTCCAGCCTATCCTCAATTCTTTTGCAACTGCAAAACCCACACCCTTGGGGCTGCCGAAAACACCAACCCTTGGCTGCAAAAAATACCAGCACCTTGCTGCCGAAATGTCCAGCCCTCAGCTGCAGAAAATCCCAGCCTTTGGCTGCAGAAAATACTAGCACCTTGCTGCCGAAATGTCCAACCCTCAGCTGCATAAAATCCCAGCCCTTGGCTGCAAAAAATACCCGCACCTTTGCTGCCGAAATGTCCAGCCCTCAGCTGTAGAAAATTCCGTGTAGTCTAATCCACCCTTCACTAGTTAATCCACTAAGCCCTAACTAATTCCGCTACTTAACTCCCCTAATTCCCTAAAACATCCTTACCTAATTAACACACCTTTCCTAAGCTCCCTCTAATTACTATATTCCCTACCACACTACACAACACACACACACACACCCACACCCACACTCACACACCCACATGAGAGAGAGGAGGAAGGAAGGAAGGAGGGCACCCAAACCACAACCTCCTTAGCCTTCTCCTACTTAGTAGGACCTTATCCTATCCACTAACTCCTTACCCCCTAAACCAACAAGAACACGTTCTAATTCAAACATTTAAATTCAAGTCACTTCCCCTTGCCTCATCAAACACTACTCCTCTAATCAAAACACTCCCAAATGCTACTAATCCTTTAATTAACCACACAAAATGGCTTAAGGCCTAAACATAAATCCACACCAAGCCTCACTCTTTTTATACTTTTGATTGTTACCATAACACTCCAATTGCAATTCTAAATAGATTCTAAACATAAAACAAATATGAGCACTCATTTTGGGCTCATACAAACCTCCGAAGCATAATTCGAAGAGAACATCACCGGCGAGATTAACGACCTACTTCGCAAAATTGACAACTCCAGGAGAAGGACATTGGACCCTCTCAACAAAACCACAGTGGAGCTAGACCATAACTCCTCATCACCTAAGGCATGCTCCTCACATTCCCACGACAGCCGAGCACAATCACCCAGTAAGGAAGACAAGCCAAGTGACAAACAAGGCAAATCTAAGCGTGGCCAGAGGCCGCACGACACTACCACTAGGGGAAATGCCCCACAGCCTAAGTCCCCCATTACAAAGCTACTAACAATGCCATTGGTAAGACAAACGTAGGTGACTTCATATGCACCCCTGTGCAAGTTGATTAGGAACAAGTTTAAGAGCCAGCCCAAAGTACAGTGTTACTTTGGACCCAAGGCTTGACGGGGATGGGAGAGACAACGATGCACCTCACCACACCATCACGACGTGATCCGTTGCCAGTCTGTACTGCCTCTAGCCCCTTCCAAGCCCCTCAAAGAGTCGATTCACCTCCATCTTATGACACATTTGAGATGCCCCTACCAGATCAGACTGATCCCATCCCATCAACCCAAAGGTACAATCATGCCATTGACCCCAAGGAAAGAAGTGCCTCACAGACTCGTAGCCCCACGTCTTACCGGATTGCCCTACACTAATGAATCACGCGATAATTAGGCGGTCACCACTCGGTCATTATAAGGTCTCTCCTACTCCTCAAGTGGGTCCCAACCCATACGGATTCGTGCAACGACGCCTTGGATTTTTTGAAACCATGTTTGAAGAAGAGCTTACCCAGGAGATTGACGCCACCGTGCAAGAATCGGAGGTCATGCGGAGGTGGCAAGGTCTTTGACCAACGAAGCCTTGTCCTCATGAGTGGCGCCTCCAATCACGCTTTCCAAAGCCGATTGTCTTAAATTCTTTTGGGCCGAGGGCCGCCCCAACACTAGTGCTCTCCTAGGCGTGTATCGGTGGGATGCGGATCTCAATAATGCCCGTTTCAATGTCGAGATGGCCTTTGACCCCATAGCCTCAGCATGTTGGATGCGTATGACTAAGAGGGTTTGGTCTCATGCATGGTGTGCTACAACCCGGTGCACTTTCTCGACTCCACCCTCCCTCCCTACCACGGTGAACTCCAGGCTTCGGGCCTTCTCCCATGATTGTTTTCTCACCAAGGGATTGTTGTGGGGTGTTGATCGCCCGACTTCATCCTGCTCGTATGGGTGTCCTCCCCCCTCTCCGATGCTCCATGGGCTTGATGGCGCGTTTTTGACTTCTCAAGGCATTTCGCACCGATTTCTCGCTACACTAGCGACTCATCCGGTCTGGCTTGATACGTGTTGGGAGTCCTCCCTCTCCGTCTTTTGTTGTTTTGGCTACACCCAACTTCGCATCCCCTAGGCCATTGACCCGGTGGGTGGTTTCAGCTGCGGTTGGCAAGAGTTTGGTCGAGGCCCCACACAACCATCTTCTCTCCCGCACTTGTTTTTCGGTTCTTGCTTTCTCGTTCTAGGCTTGGTTGTCCTTTTTGCCAGTCTTTGCCTTTTTTGCTAGCTTCCGCCCTCAGCTGCCTGTTGGGTCGGTTGTTGGGCTGCCACATTTGGCCCCCATCCAGCTCGGCTTCCTTCCTGTTTCGTTTGGGACAACCAGGACCGGTGGTCCCCTCAAGGATTGTACTACGTTACCTCTCTTTAAACCTCGGTGAGGTCTTCACAATGCCCTGCCACAATACGTACCCAGGTTCAATTCCTAGCCGGTGCATGCATTTTTTTGCGAGCTTTCTTTTTTTACGTTGACTCTTTCTTACGTCTAGAATGGTTAACAAATTTTGAGCACGTGGTTCATTCATTTTACAACACATGTTTTCTTGGGTATTTGTTAATAATAGTCTTAGATGCACATCCAATCATATACCACTCAAATTCACATGAGTAATTTAAGATCACAAATTGAATTGGGCACCCAATAGATTGTCCACCTAATTAGGAAACCTTACGGAAGTGTTGATTTTATCAGTCCAAGCTCCATCTTATTAATGCAAGAAGTCTACTTTATGGAGGGGTCCACATCCTTAGCAGTTTGAGTATAATGAATATTTGTGGAAGTAATACTTATTTTAAAGCAATAATTCACATGAGTATTGATTTCACCAATATTTATTAATAATTTGATTCATGTTGTACTAACTCACAAACTATCCATAACAAGTCTATAGTTGTTATGCGCTTCAATCATTGAAGTTTGTTGTTACATGTTGACGTTGTCAAGTTTAATTGGATCCAAACTACATTGGGGGGGGGGGCATGTGAACAATCATGTGTTCCTAAGAGAGGTCTCCCACTCTTTTGCAATGAAAGTGGATAGACTCCAAGATCAGCCCACTAAGTATAAGGTCAAAATCGTTGCCTAAAGGTTGAGATCTCCTTTGGTGGTCTTTTGCTCTAAATGTTTGCATAGTTACGCATTATTTTGTATTCATAGGTTTCTTGCTCGAGCGGCTCTTTTAATGCACGTTTGGGGATCAGAGAGTGTTCCCTACAAAACAAGGATACCCTCTCCGTCCAAAGGATGCTTTGTCTACACATTTTTATAAAATTGGTCGCTTGTGTGTGTGTGTGGTGGAGAAACGAGGGGGAAGGGGAGGGGGGGCTTCTCCAAGTGCAAAACTCAAATCTTCAATAGAAACTAGACTCCATAGACAATTAGAAGAGAAAACGAAGTGGGAATTATTGGTTTAAAAGGCTTCACAAAGCATTATAGTGTGTAGAATACCTCGTGGTCGGGAGTTTCCCATATAATTCCAAATGGAGATTTCATATGGAAGTCCCTATCGAAAGAGGTGTGTATCCTCATGAGTTTGAGATTTGGACTCATTAAAGTGGCCTCGATGCATGAAGAAGTTGCAATAGGAGGCAATATAACAAACAATGGTTGGGCGAGCACTCTTGCCTCTTGATTTGTGGGCTATAGAATAGATACGTAATAATGTTATGCAGATATACGGGGTCTCATCTAGATATGGTGAAAAAGTAATAGGATCAAGAACAAAAATACCATGGGAAGTTTTGATACCTAGTTTCCATCACAAGATCAAAGAACATCTCTACCCCAAACACATTTTGGGATCATTATCATATTTGATACGTGTGTAACTTGGCTTGAGTCATTTAGGTCATTCCATGGTATATAGATTCGGTTGGTATCAAATTGATCATTTCTCTTCAAACACCCCTCACCCCAAATGGTATCAAGGAGCAAATTCTCAATTATATATGCCTAGTTGGCATCAAGTGATATAGTGATACTTTCTACATGCTCTCACACATCCCATAAATACTTCAAGGGTGGTGGGCCTGGGGGGACAAAAGAGACAAAGTATAGCAAGGATTTGTGGCATGCATGTAAACTCATACACTGAGAAGATGAAAACAAAAAATAACTATTTTAACGTATTGTGACTTTCATTTTAAATTTGACTTGACCGCAAATTAGTGTGGAGACCTCGTTCAATATGTGATTCCATAACCAACATCACGAGAATTAAAGAGACCTTGAAGAATGATGGGAGGATACTACATGCCTCCTTTGGGAATGTCATGGTCTTGTCATTGGTTCATGGCCACTAGATGGTTACAAAATCTACAAATGTAAATTTAGAGTCTATTACTGTCGTAGATCGTTAAACCATTTAGAAGGTGGAACTACTGTAGTGGTACTAGTAGTACAGTCCCCATGTTGATTTCTAGGGTTGTTTTGTTCACATAGACCAAATTCTCGAATTCGAACTATCCACAAATTTCACTAAGACACATGGGACTCCCTAGGAATGTCGTTCTTCCCTATCATTTGAAATTGTAAAGATGCAATCCATGGGAATATGGCAATTTTCAATGAATATGGTATAAATTACAACATAGGGATAATTACCCTAAAAAAAGGGACATGTTAGCTCATTTCAACTTGATCCCCTAAATGATTGGAGAACCAAAAATGACCAACATTTTACAAGAGGCCATGGAAGGGCCCCGGGCTAGATCACATCTTCATTCAGCTGGGTCCCGTCCTTCCCACGCTTCCTTCACTACATGGTCTTTTTGCCCACACATGTGTGCGAACTCTTCCTCATTGGGAACCGATGTGACAGTATTTGGTCAAAATTACAAATATTCAAGTTGACATCACTTTCATTATTCCCAAGTTAATTGATGGAGTTCCTTCACATATCAAAGGAGCTTAATGGCTTAAGTGATTGGGTATTGTCACATTGGTTCCCAACGGGGAAGAGTTCCCACGCAACTGCGGGCTGGAGGACCGGGCAGTGAAAGAGGCGTGGAATGGGCAGGTCCCAACCGAATGAAGATGTGATAATAGCCTGGGGCATGGAAGGGAGGGGTAGCTTAAATAGATGGAGGCAAGATTTTGTTCATGTCTGGGAAAATAGTTTTTCTTTATTCTACTGCAACTTAAGTTTCTCAAATAAATTTTGAACGTTTTGGAAGTGGTCTTGTTCATCCGCAACTTTGAAGTGAGGTGAAGTGCAATTCAAGACCAAGAAAGTCAAAGCTTTTAATCAATCTATGAATTGAAAAATTTGCTTGAGCATTTGGAGGTCAAAAAACTTCTCATGAATCACTACATTAAATAGTCATGTTAATATGGGTGGAAATTTAGTGTGGTGTGAGCCCAAAAGGGTGCCCACATTTAGTCTTAGACCCTTGAAACGTTAGTTGATGCACTTTGAAGTAGCATGTTACTTCACAAAAATATAAAAAGAGTGAAATGTTAGTCTTAGAAGTACCATGTTGTAAGAGGCTAGGATGTGAGTTGTTATTGTGTTTTTACCTTCGGAAGGATTTGAGTGAATGAGGATAGGTAAGGAGAACTTGGATTGAGTAGTTAGTGAGTAGGCTAGTACAAATGGATGGAGACAACCAAAGTGACTCAAGAGGCAAGTGCATTCGAATTGGGATGAATGGAGGATCACATGGAGCGCACAAGTGGACCACCTCATCATGGCCACTTAATGGGGAAGGCCCAAGGAAGAATGCAAGGTGGAGGATAAGCAAATTCTCAAAGCACCAATCAAATCACGAGTTAAGCATCGTGGTTTGAATTAAGTGGTGAGCGACGATTTGGGAAAGTAAGGGGAGAAAGTTATGGCGGCGAAAGCGAAGGAGGCTAAGTTTGGATTGAAGCATCCCAAGTTTGGTAAAGTGTGGTAGGTAGAAAGCCGAGGCTAGTTAAATGTTCGAATTAGGATCCTTGTTGATCATTTGAGGGAGGAAGACTTAGAAGATAGGATTGGCGCCTACTAAGTAGGAGGAAATCTCAAGGGCTTATCGTGAGCCTTGAGGGTGCTCACCCCCTCAAGCTTACTATATAATCCCTCATTCTTCCCTCACTCATCCTCTCTTTCCTTTGTGCTCCAAGGCACCCCACGAGTTATAAGTGTGGGTGTGGGAAGCCATATTGGAGCACATGTGTGTGCTTAGTTTTTAGTTTGAGAGCCAAGGCTTGTTAGCCTTGAAGAGGGCTTGACCTCTTGGTAGAATTAGTGTTGACGTGAAGGATTTTAAAGTTAATTCATGATTCCAATTTGTGGTACTTAAAGTTCATGTTTTGAATACACGTGGTTGCAAGTTCCATGTTTAAGAGTTGAGCACTTGATGTTGTGATGAGTGCAAAAATATACTTGTGTGGATTAGTTAGTCTTAGTGAAGTTAGGAAATTCTCTCTCCCCCTCTCCTCTCTAGGATTTTAGGATTTTAGGATTAGAGAAGAATTGTGTGATTAGAAAGGGGTTGTTAGTAGAATTAGGGAAATTAGGTAGGAAGATTAGTTAAGGGCTTGAATAATTAGTGAGGTAGTTGGGGATTACAACTACAAAGTTGTGGGTTCATGAAGGAGCTGGGTTTATGAAGGAGCTGGGTTTGTTTAGTTAGAAAGTAAAGAGCTGGGTTTATGAAGGAGCTGGGTTTGTCTAGTTAGAAAGTAAAGAGCTGGGTTTATGAAGGACCTGAGTTTGTTTAGTTAGAAGCTAAGGAGCTGGGTTCATGAAGGAGCTGGGTTTATGAAGGAGCTGGGTTTGTTTAGTTAGAAGCTAAGAAGCTGGGTTTATGAAGGAGCTGGGTTTATGAAGGAGCTAGGTTTATGTAATTAGAAAGTAAAGAGATGGGTTCATGAAGGAGCTTAGTAGATAGCCTACCTAATTAGCTCATAAACAAGTAGTTAGTTACATTATGCTAGTTAGTGTTATGGTGGCTTTCACAAGTAAATGTATTTGAGATTGACTATAGAGAATAGTGTTTTTTTTAACACTTGCATCCTCTCTTTAAAAATAAACCACGTGCACAAATTAATGGAGAATGTGGAGCACTCTCGCGATGGCAAGACAAAGGAAGCAAAGACCAAAGGTGCGAGGGAGAGATTGACATAAGTCACATAAGTATTTCTTAATACTTAAAGGCTTATGTACGGTATGGAGACACCAAGTGAGACCTCTTATAGTAGCGATACGGAATACACAAGTGATAGTTCAAGTGGTAGTATAGAGTCAACGGCACGGACTCCATTTAGGAGAGGGATATCCTTAAGGGCTTGTGTAGCTAAAGCGGCCGGATGGACGTTAGAAGCAAACAAAGACAAAATAGCACCCGAGCATAAGGAGGTTAAAATAACATAGTTAACTTGTGCATTCTCCACATACGTATTGAAATTGTACATTGAGTTGTTAAAAGTGAAATTCCAGTTAAATCCAAGACCACTTGAAGGGTGAACCTTGCACTATGGACTCATCCAAGTCCAAATCCAATACCGCGGAGGAATGTGAGCCCAAACCCACTACTCGGACTACGGACGCTTAAGGGTGGGGGTTTGGCCTCACATGTGGACATAATTAGCATGGGCCACTTTGATTGTCTAGTTCGGGTGCAAATAACGTGGGTTCAAGACCTTAGGTCTTCCTCTCAGTCTTCTTTGAGGCTTTTAACCAACATCTTGCATAAATTAAAATAATCACATTATGAGTAGCTTACATCATAAGTAGCACAAAATGTAATAATCATCCAAAATCATTTTCTAGAAAGAAAAAAAAATTGGCCCATGTTAATTTTCTACTAGAAATTTAGCCTAGGTAAATGTGACCCACATTAATTCTCATTATGATAAACAACATGAGCTCTAGAAAATGAAATTGGTTCATAGTATTAGGACTGCTAAGTGTACTTCTTCATATTGAAAAGAGATCATCACCATTGGCAAGAAAGTTTATCGAGGAACATAAGGCTCCGTATTCCAACCTTCTTAGCACCTTCCTCTAAAAATCATTCATAACCCAAATTTGGCCCTATTAAGAACTTAAGGGTTAAAACTTAAATGCATATTCTACTCTAAATCTAAATATGAATGTGAATATTCTAGGATTTATGTTGGAACACATATCATTTATTCATTATGGACCAACCGAATACACCCCATGGAGTGATGTTTAGTAGCACCTACTAAAGTAAAAGGGTGACAACAATTTTTGTTATATAGAACCCAAGTATTATTGCTATTCACCAAATTAACATCGAAGTTGAGGTCAAAGGCCCCAAATTAGCCTATTGCATGTAAGTCAAGATGAATCAACAACAAACCTATACAAAACATGGTTTTGCCACATGGAATAGTCCTAATACTGTGGGCCACAAAAAATATTTCTAGAGCCCACACTAATCCTCATAATGAAAATTAAAGTGGGCCACATGAATTCTTATGCCACGGTAAATCTATAGTAGGAAATTAGCATGCGTCACATTAGTTGGTTTTTTTCTAGAAAATTAGCATGGGTAATTATTTAATGTGTGCTACTTTGGTCATGTAACTAGTATTTCATGAGTTGGTTGGAAGTCTTCATAAAGACATAGGGGAATATTCAGGGTCTTGGAATCCATGTTCATTCCACCTTGACTAGAGAATTACTATATCTTAGTGATCTCCACGCTAATTTCTCACCCACACTATTTGGATTATTTGGTATACACCAAATTTAGTGTAGACCGTCATGTACCTGCTTAATAATGTTATGAGCCACAAACTTATAAGAGGTCCACTTTATTTTTATTATCGGATGGATGAGAAGTATGCTCATATAGCTTGGATGAATGAAAAAATGCTCATATATGTGGTAATCTCCACCCCCCCTTTCTCTCTCTCCCCTTGATATCGTTCCTAAAGCTCAAATGCATTTTTGACTACATACAAGGTGTTGAGGAGCGTTGGTAAATTTTGACCACCATTTGGAGTTTATGCAACAATGGCCTTTGGATAGCTAGATCAACCGAAAGGGGTGTTCTTTTTCACTCAAATGTTGCGTTCCGTATAAAGCCCAACATTGTCCTTGGGAATTTCCACATGCTTTCCTTTTGAGATTGCTCCAAAGACTGCTCAAGGTAATATTTGAAGGACGAGTTTCGATTGGATTTGATTTAGGGCAAGACTTGTGCCTATGAACACACAAATAAGACAAGTGCCATGAATGGGAAGAACCAACCACTAGTTACGGGTGAACGGTTGGGTTGGAGAAACAACCCGTTGAAGTTCAAGACTTGAAGAAAATTACCGCTCGTTTTAGAGGAATCTATTGATTAAACGTCAAATTAATAAGAGAATCCAAAAGATCACAACATGTAACTGGTTGGACTTGGGAAAACTATGATTATGACCACCGGGGGGCGGGGTAGTTTGAATCAAAGATGTGTTATAAAGTATGAATTAGAAACTTTATTTTGTGTTGGCAGACAAAGGAAAGTTTTAGGGAGTTAATTTTGAAACACATTTGTGCGGTTGGAATATGGAGCTTTATCTTTAGTTTCCACCAAATCATTTTACAAGTATTTTTCTTCAAAAAATAACAAAACTTCCAAAATGTATCAAAATCACTTGATCTTTGATAGGATTAGCTAAAAGTTTGAGCTGCATAATTTGGTGGGAAGACCCCAAAATAGTAATATCATTGACATTGCTAATTTCCCCAAATAGCTAATCTTGTAACAAAGAAATGATTAAGGGTTCCAACCACTTCAAGGTTCATATCTTAGAGTCATTGATATAAAATTTCAATTTTTTGCTCTAGACAATGTAGAACTTCATTATGTCAAGGTGCAAGAAACAAGAAAAGATAAAAGTTTGCCTTGAGAGATATATCTTTGAGAGATATTTTGGCTTTTTGGACATTTAGGGATTAAGGTAGATGTACCTAATTCAATGTTCCATCTTAAAACACACACTTATAATTGAGTGGTATATGGTTGAGTGTGAATCTAGGAACGAATGCTCAAAAGATGTGTGTTAAAAAGAGATTGGACTACATCTTCAAAATTTGTTAACCATTCTAGACGCAATAGTTAACTTGATTGAAGAGGGTGGGGGCTATATGATCATTTATTAACCTAGAGAATCCTCACCTTGACAATGACTAAGATATTGTTTATATGAGCTTCATATTTTATGAGGATAGTGGCTATGAGCACGATTTGGATATGCTAATCATCTTGCACTAATAGTGTGTTTCATATCCTACAAGAAGTGGATGCAGAGAGAAAAATGTATGTTTAAGATTTGCTTGCGTTATATGATCACGTGAAGAGGATGCATAATTATACTTTGACCTCTTATGAAATTACATTTCAACTTCAGTTCTAAAACTTGAATGCTTCATTGCGATTTCCGATTGGATGAGACAATTCTTGATCCAATCTGACAACCAAATTGTATGTGGAGTTCAAATTGCACACAATAGGGCCACACACCCTCGAGGCATGCAGATGATATTTGGTTAGTTTTCTTGATCAAACACCTATATTTGATTAGTGTGTGGTTGGGTGAGGATCAAAGAACAAAAACCACAAAGACATATGTTTGAAAGAGATCATATTACATCTTCAAACTCTACTAACTTCTTGACACTCAATAATGAACACAATTGGGAAGACCTACAAACTTAGTTGAAGAATCAACAAAACTGCACTTTTGAGTAACCGTAACTAAATAAGGGGAGGTCTAATTTTCAATCTGATTTTTGCCGATGATTCATTGCAAAAATAATAAAATAAAAGGAACGTCCATGTCTTTACATTGACATGCGATGTCCGTTCACCACACCCAACCCATGTCCGCGTGAACATGGGGTCAGGGGTAACTTAATGACTATACTTCATAGGTGAACGTAAAATTTCATCGTAAATTTGCTAATGCAACACGATTTCCTTTTGCCTTAATGTGATCGGTAGAAGTTGAAGAACACGAAAAACGCACCAAATAAGACCCACATAATTTGCCACATATTTTTGTTGGCTCTTGTACTTGAACTTCCAAGTGTGTCAGGATAAGATGTCATGAAGCTGTGTGTTTGATTCCTAGTTGTCTGTTTGCAATTGTCGTGGGCTAATCTTCCTTTTCTAAATTTTTATAATTTTTTCGTTGTAATAGGAGCACCGTTTTTGACAATGGGAATTTTAGGTGCACAATTTTTTTGGTTCCAGAAACCGAGGGCCGTTTTACACTACCGCTTGAGGGCCCTTGGCTCGTGATATAGATAGAAACTCCGGTCCCTTTTTAGCAAGGGGCCGGCGTGAATAAAGTGTCCGTTCGTAATGTCAATGAACCGATGCCCACTGGACAAGGGGACATTGAGACAATACTACTCTCCCCTTTCGAGGATGGGCACTATAGTGACACACTACACTAGTTCCTAGCTAGCCACTAGTGCCTTGAAGATACCGGACATGGTATCCCCCCAAAGGGCTTTGAGGTACCCATACAACAAGGTCCAAGGACCCCCCACCATAGTTGGGTGGACTAAGGTGGTGAGCACCACGCCGGCATGGGGAATAGAACCCACAACCTCCTCATTGGGGGCCATGAGCCCTAACCACCAAGCCAAGGCCCGTGGTGCCTGGCTCGTGATATACAAGTATGTGATTGGTCGAGAAGTTGGAGATGGTCCAAGTTCGCTTGACACTAGACCTCGAAGGTTTGAAGGACCAGAGAAATTCAAATGAATAAAAATGTACGTGACATTTTACATGTCATCAAGTGGATAATGTCACCATGGTTTCCCGGATATTGCAATAGGCCCATAAAAAACAAGTGGGTCTAACTCAAAATTGGGGACCATGGCAATCAATTGAATTGCTATTGGATCCTAGAAATATCATATTGCAATGGTCCACTTTCATTATGCACTAAGGGCCAGTTCACACATGAGCCAAGGCCATGACCATGTACTCGTGAGGGCCCTCAACTCTCTTCCAAAGGTTGTACTAGTTGCTTAATTGACATGGGTTGCTGGAATTTGCATCAAGCCTACCTCTTGGAGGTGGGGCTAACAAAAATTCCGACGGACAATGTAACATAATGTGCTATGTAAGGAATCCACGTAGACTTTTCATCCATAATAGTTTTGTTTGGGTCCTTAAACCTTTACCTTCTAGTGTGAAGTGAACTCAAACGGTCTCAGCCTTTTCGACCAATGAGAGATATTAGGGCCACTTCACACATGAGATTGAGGGCCCGTGATCATTGCCCTTCAAGGACTCTCGTTGTTGGAAAAGGCGAAGCCGGTCCTAGTTCGCTTCACACTAAGCTCGAGGGACCAACGGAGTAAGTGAATGCAAGATGAATGTAAAGTCAACACGGATTCTGATATGGCATCAAATGGATCATGTTTCATGGTCACTTGCAGTACTTCCAAAAATCGCCTTGTAAAGGCAAGCTTGACACAAAAACCGAGAGACCATGGCACTCTGAAATCTCACAAATCTCACAAATATTGATTTCCTATATTGTATCATGTGTGAGAGCCCCGCATGAATAAATCTCCATTGAAATAGCATTCGGTTGAGGGCCCAGTCACACATGACTCCACACTACATTTGAAGGCCCGTGACCATGCCACATGATTCCAAAAGTGCCTTGGGACGGCCTTGGGACGGCCTTTGGACACTTCTTTTGGACTCTCACCACTTCATGATCACAGCTCTTGGCTCGTGTGTGAAGTAAGTGGCCCTTCGAACGCAATGGTCGTGTGTGAAGTGGCCCCTAAGCTTAAGAGCCCATCAATTGCAAAATGTGGATTTCTATTTCCCTCAGTACGGCCTTCGGATGATTTTCAAGGACCCTTAGATTTTCATGGTCACGGCTCTTGGACTGTGTGTTATGTAAGTGCCTCTACTCCAAGTCCAAATTCCCAATAACAATAATTTTTTTTTTTCAGCCGCCCGTTAGGTCAACGGGGCCAGCCTGCCAGGTGGAAATGCAAGTGCATGGCGACAAAACTTCCAAGTGGGAAGGCCGGCCACTTTCAAGTGGAGAGAGTGAGAGGCTAACTTTCAAAGTCCTTAAAGGCTGGCAACTTACAACCAATGAGACAACAATTTGAGAATAATACACTCAATTTTTTTAATGTGCCCTAAAATTGAGATTGCGGCGGCGGCAAGGTGTTTTCCCCGGTGTCCTTGAATAAGCCTCGAGCAACTTAGAAAGCAACATATACGTAATGTGGGCCTTAGAGTGGCCACTCTTCTTATAAGTCGGGGCACTTATATCGAAGCGGCAAGAGATAGAAAGGAAAAGAAAAAGGAACATCTTTGTCATTTACCTTAACATGCAATGTCCGTCCCCGCCTCCCTCTCATGTCCACGTGAGCATGAGAATGTATATTAAAACCCTATGGATAGATAGATAGACAAAGAAATGTGTAGCTTGTGCTTATGAGCTCATATTGAAATGACACGTGATAGAATGAGTTGGAATGGATGCTAAAAATAGTACACACGCCATTCGCAGTTCGTTACTTCCTACAATTGGGAGGACTACGGAAGATGTGATGATTTCAAATGACAAAAAACATTTGCTTTGACATCTTACGAGTTAGGATACATGTATTTGAGTGGTGTATACATGTATGTGGCTTGTGGTTAGGAACGGACATTGAAATGGCACGTGATACAATGATGGGTGCTTGAAATAGTAAGGACACCATTTTAAGTTCAACAGTTAATGAAATTGGTAGGGCCACAGAAGATGTGATTATTCAAAACAAAAATTAAAAACCATTCACTTTGACATTTCAAAACTTTTGCGTCTTAACTTTGGTTATGATATTTGAAACAATAATCCGTGTCATTTGCAATTGCTAAACAGATGAAAACAATTTTCAATTTGATCCAATAGTCAAATTTGCATATAGAGTTGGAAATGTCTACAATAAGACTACATGTCTTAACCCTTAAGCGATCGAGCTGCTCAATGTAGAAATTCTATATCCATCAAAATTTAAATAAAATTTAAAAACATGTATTTGAACTAATACATGCTTTGACATGAAAAACTTCTCAAAAGAGGTGGTAGGTGGTAGACCCTATCATGTGCCAAGGAGACTCTTGAACATGATAGGGCCAACATGTTCATATTCACAACATTATCACACATTGGTATTACCTTCTTTTTTAATGCACATTTTCTTTGTGGGTTGTTGAATAACGTTATGTCTACGTTAATTACACATGTTGGTGCAATATGGAACTTCTAAGGGTACGGGCCAACGACAAAAGTGGAGACAAACGACCCCCTCCCTTGAAGGTACACGAGAGGTGGAGCTATACAAACATAGGCGTGTCAGGTCCTACAATGATGGGCTTAGAAATTGTGCCTTCTTATTGATAATATTAATTTACAAATCCTTATTAATATGAGTCCAGCCAATTGCCTTTATGCCGTCTACCTATTGTGCGGCTTCAAGTCAAGTACTTAGAGAAAGTCCCATGTCTTTGCAGTGTCCTAGTATCCTTAACATCAACTTCAACATTGTTTTAGAGCACATGACCATATAGGAATACTTGTCGTAGTACTATGGCCATGATTGCCAGATGTCTTGTGGGATTTAAAGGTGGATTATGAATAGATAGTTTATTCAAAATCCAAAAAAGAAGGATACAATTTATTAAATCGACCACACACTGGTTCAATGACCACAAAATTGTGTCAAGTAGTCACTTGACTTGTCAATCTAGAACAACTCTAGTTGTAAGATGAAATGTAAAGAAAGAGGATGCAAAGTTGATGTCTTGCTCCTCTCCATGTGTGCAATGAAAAATCAGAACTGACAAGTCATGTGATCGCACAACACGTCTTTGTGGTCGTTCTAACAAACTACATGGTCGATTTAACAATCCCCTAAATTACATGAAAATGTTGGTACTGTGACATAAATTTGATGTCATATCTTTAACCCATGATAATTCATGTTCGAGCAAACCACATTGACTTCATATTCCTGATTTTCAACATGTTTTGAACATGTGATATTGTGGGTTCAAAAGTGGCATGGGTTAAAAAACATTACATTGACCAAAACTATCGTGGTATTTCAAAAATTTAGTGGGCCATAGCAATAGTTGTGGAAGGTGTACACCGCTTATGGTAAGCAATGGCACATGTGTGATTGTGTCACTTACCCTAATTTGAGTTGTATACTTGGTTACACTAATGACCACCAACTTTACCGTTAGTGTCATCACTAGTAAAAAAAAAACTATGCCAAAAAGAACCACAGCCGAAATCAGATGCAGTCTTTTGACCAGCTGCGGTTTTGTTTTTTGGGTTTGGCGACCAGAATTTTAAGAATCGGGGGGCATGTCATATACCGTTGGAAAGGTCTTGTAAATACCTTTCCAAAAGTATATTACACGCCTAGAAATTTGTAAAAGAAAAGTTGCAAAAAGAAAAATAAATGTGCAATCATTGAGTGACTACAAATCAGGTTGGTCAAAAGAACCGCTGCAGTTTTTTTGGGCATGGTTTTGTACTAGTGCACCTCATGCATGTCCACATAGGTTTGTGGTTATTTAATCGTATTTGGGTCATACTAGACTCTTTGGGAATCTCTAATCATGAGGATGGAATCGAATAAACAAGAATAGACAAAATTTGGTGTTATATAGTTGGGTACATTTCCATTTTAGGTGAGAATCAAGATTGGTGGGGGCCCAACTCGTAAGGCAATACCTCTAGCCTAAGGGCCACTTCACACATGAGCCAAGAGCTGTATACTTGTAATGGTGAGGACCCATCACTCCCATCCAAAGGCCATACCATGGGTGTTGGGAAAGCCGTTTTATGTAGTCACGGGCCCTCAAGCATAGTGTGAAGTGAGAATGGACCATGTTGCGGGACCATTTCGTTGGTGGAAAAAGAGGGGAGGATTTTATTTAATATAATATGTCTCAGGTTCTATCAATTTAAGAGAATTACTTCGGGGTTTTTGTCTGTCCTGGAATATGCTCTAGAATTTGCCATGCAATTTGTCTTGAAATTTGTCCTCCTAGAAAAAATATTAAAAAAGTCATGGTCTCCCGAAACCTTATCCATGAAACCTTATCCATAGTCCGCCATGTAGGACTCCATGTAGACTTTTCATCTATGAAGTCTTTTTAAGGCCTTTAGGCCTTCACCTTCGTGTGTGAAGTGGCCCTAAGTTGGTCTAGTACTATTGGATTCAGGTTTTGGTACTTGTGTAGTGATGACAAGGCCAAAAGTTGCATAAATTTGCAAAAAATCAAAATATGAGATTCCTCTGACATGAAGGTTGCCTTTGCATGAATACAATACCTCAACAAAACCTGCAGATTCGGCTAGCCATGAAGAAGTGTTTGAACGACCCACTTTTTCATGAGTGCTCGCATAGCATCCTCCAAGGATGTAAGACTCAATCCTCCGACCTTCTTCGGCATCATGCAGTCTTCCTAGCTAACATGAGCTCTTGTCATATTCTCATATCCAAACCAATGGTAGTTACATAACAAAGCCTTAATCTTCCTTAGGACTTTCTTCAACCCAACCCAAACCGCAATGATGTACCAAACGGAGGACATCAACACTTGATTTACAATGAGAGTTCTTTCCGCAAGCAACATATGGGTGGAGCTTTAATACTTAAGTTTGGCCTTGACCTTGTCTACCAGAAATTGATCAACATTCTGCAATTCCAGATTTAGGCCAAAAGGGTTGCCAAGTAGCTTGGACATCTCTCCATTGGCAACCCATTTCCATCGAGGAAGGAAAATGCCTTATTATGATTTGTCCTCACCGCATCTTAAAATACAACATTCAATGCTTCCGCAATCATAATAAACATAAAAGAAGGTATTATGCAACTTTGCCAAACACCTCTATGAATTTCAAAAGGCTTTGCCACTTGATTATTAATGTTGACAAACACAATGTTATTTCAAAACAACAACCTAATCATATGGATAAGGGATTAAGGCATCCTTAGTTTCTCCATAACATAAAAGACCAATTAATTTATTGTCATGCTTTGCTAAAGTCTAGTTTAAGGATTATTGACTCTTGGCATGTCTCCCTGGCCCACTGAATTGATTCATGTGTGAGGAGTGTATTATCAAGGATGAATCTTAAAGGGAGAAAATTAGTTTGGTCACTATCAATTATCTCTTTGAAGGGCTTTGGCATAAATCTTGTAGGTGATATTGAGCAAAGTGATAGGTCTCCAGTGTGTCAATTTCAATCTATCGCCTTTATTGAACAAAAGTTCAATGAATCCACATGTAGCTCCTTTTGGAAACTAGCCACATCTTAGAAATTCACCATAGCAGTGATATTTGCACTCATGAAACACCGATAAGTTTTTAAGAACTCGGCCATAAGGCCATCCATGCCCACGGTCTTTCCTTTCACGACTGCTTGAATCATATTGGTTAGCTCCTCTTTTGTAACGGGGACCTCCAACACCTCTTGGGCTACAAGTAGAAATTTACACGAGACAAAGGTAAGCAACTCCTCACAACATGCCTCTCTTTACATGTCCAATGTCATGCTAATGTACAACTTAGAATATAAAGTACTATAAACCCATGCAAGATCCGCACTTGAGGGAAACCATTGTGTCATATTAATCATATGGTTAAGTGATAAGTCCACTTGCCAAACGAACCTTGACTTAGGAAAAGAAGTACTTATTCACCCTATCTCCGGATTCCATCCAATTGGTCCTAAACCAAATCCTTAGCCCATCTTCTTTTCTATATGTAAAGGTATGTAGTTGAGACCTAAGATCTTTACTTCTTTCCTAATTTTAGTAAAGAAAGGCATTAGGGGGGGGGGGAGCCTCCCATAAGGCCTTAATGGGTCCTTGGCCTCTTGTATAAATTTTGCACTGACCTCCAAGAGGACCCACTTGAAGGGCCAATGCTAAGATTAATAATTGGGTGATGGTTAGAAGAATATAAATCTCCTAGGAGCTTGTAATGCATAATGTAAAATGATGAATTTTGGACTGAACTAGAGCATGAATAGTACCTATCTAACCGAGTAAGAACCCTAATGCCATCATCTCGTAAATTACCTCATGAAAAAATAGGACCATCATTTCTAGTAAAATAGTCGTCAATGTTATATTTTTTTATAACATTTGCCCAGCTAATTCCTTTTTCCATCCCATAAGATGGCTACATGAAGACATGAACCCATCTAAAGGGCTCTCAATCATGTTCAAGTCACCAATCATAATCCATCTACAATCCATTGGGAGGAATTGAAAGATTTCATTCCACATGGTACATTCTTCGTTTCCCCTCGATTTGTGTTGGTTCTCCCGTGGTGGTTGTACTTTGGTTCCTTTCTTGCAATTGCTTTTCCAATTTGTGCCCAAAAAAAAAAACATTCCACATGGTACACCTATCACCAACCATGTTCGAGGCATAGACATTTAAAATCCCAAGACGGTCTCCTTCTAACCCTTTGAAACTTATCCACTGGATATTATTTCCGGCAAAAGAACCTCAATAGTGAATGAGTGGTTGCAGTCTAGGATGGTACTACATGGCAATGCCACCTCTCCCAATTATGATCTCCTATAACCCCTAATTTATGGTCATTATTGATGCTCCGCACATGAATGGATAAGAGGTGTAATTTCATTGAGAGGATGCAGAAGATGGAAGGACGTTACCCAAGCCTTGTTCACTTGTGTTTTTGGGTGAGGATCTACTGAAGCTCCTCCACAAATTGAAGCTAGGTGCCACATCACTAGTTTGTTGAGTCTTCCTACAAGCAAATGATTTTATTCCATGAACGCTTATAATTGTACTTGTCACTCAGTAGGGCCCTCCTTCCAACAAGCATGTTTGTCTTAGAACCCAAATGCGAACCCTAACAAGAATGAACAAAACTTGGATTTACGTATATTTGGATTTATGCATGAATTTTGGACAATTCCAACAGCCAATATGATGTACACTAGATTGCAAAACCACAAAATTATGGTGGTTGGCGAACATGAAATGCAAACATTTGAAGTTGTGGTTGTTGTGGTTGTTGTTCTTGTTGTTCTTGTTTGATTTTTTTGTCCCCACAAGTGCACAACCTTTTTTTTTCTTGGATAATTGGTTTGTCCAAATTTACTTGAATATCGGCTACAAGGGAGTCATTGAGGATATTACCATATAACAACAATGGTGAATGCAAATCGGACAAAATTAACACAGCTGTTGTCCAAATTTTCACTAAACCTTAGGGGCCCCTTTTGTACACCTACCTTGAATTCAAAATTCTTAATTGTATTTTAAAATGTACACACTAGAGAAAATCAATGCCTCTCCCTTATGTATATCATGTACGTTGGTGTGTTAAATAATACCCCTTTTGATACTCATGTTAGTTCATACGTGGTATGAAGAGTCCACCCCCCCCCCCGGATTGTTGTTGTTGTTGTTCTTTGTGAACTTGTATGGACAACCACTATGTTAGACTTGTATGTATTACCCATCCAAATTTGTGCTTCATTTAACCTCATTGGATTCCACTGCATTGTTTATGGTCTTTAGTGTCACTATTCTATTTGAAATTATGCAATGCAAGCTATAGCTTCTTGGTCAGCTATCACTTTTTACCAACAAAGGTCAAACGAGTTGTTTAGACCTTATAGAACATGAACATTCTTACTTGATCCAAAAAAAAAATTCTAATTAAAAGCTATGTAAGCACAGTTTAACTCTAAATAGTAAGTGACACTAAATACCATAAATGATGTGGACTAAATAACACCAATTGTTAGGATTTATTGGCATGCCATTGGAAAAAGAAGAAGAATCCGTTTATAAGTAACTCCAAATAGTTACACACACTAATTGGATAATCCGTGAAGTTTTCAAGAAATCTAAACAAAATTGGTCCACTAATGCAATTCCCATATGGCTCTTGTATTCTCTCGTATAGGTAAAGGAAACCTTGTTCTATTTATATTTGCAGGACGAGGGGGCCAGCGTCCGGCAAGAGCCTAAGGCTAATACAAATGCAGCCTACAAAATTTGTGACTTAGCCTATAAAATTTTGAAAGTGTAGGACAAAGAGCCTATGGACAATTTAAAAACATAGGATATCAACCTATGTGATAAAAAACATGTAGGAAATTTTGCCTACAATTTTTTTTAAAGAGAGGATTTTAGCCATTCATCCTTCTTCAAATTGGGAAATTAGTTGGCCTAAGTACATATCTTTAGGCTATATCTTGCAGGAAGAGTAGAGGTTGAATCAGAAGATGGTGAGGACTTTCACCCTTAAACTCATTTGAATTTTAGCAACCTTTCATAACTTATAATCAACTCTTTAAAAAAGAGTTTGTTAATCCTTGGCCTTCAAACGTGGTGAAGGGCTTAGCCATGTTCAATTCCTGCCAAGGATACCACTTAGTACTCAAATTTTGAATTTAAAGCCTACAACATTAAAAGATATGAAGGCTTTTAACCTACTAAAAATTAGTTTTGAAGGCAATTGGCGGGTAACTTAAAAACTCAAAAGGTTTTCAACTTACAAAAATTTGATATTGTAGGATGCAACCTATGCCACGAGGGAAATAGCCTATGCCCTTTTAAAGAGATAGGCAATTAACCTTAATAACTTCCAAAACTTTTCGGACGTTGGAGGGGGCCATTCAATAAAGCAGGTACAAGTATCACGTAGGGTGTACATAATTTTTATTTTATTTGGCTTTTGGCTTTTGGCTTTTGAAATACACATATGGGATACAAATTTTCACTTGGCTTTGTAATAATAAACAAGGTTCACTAAGATGGATATTTAATGTTTGATACACTAAATTCAAATGCATACACTAAATGTCAATAACCCTATGAAAGCAAGTTACATTAATATAAACTCAACTATTAAATATCTACTATGCTAATATGTGCAAGTTACATGTTTGAATCTAGTGTTAGTGTGGATATGAAAAAAATACCATCAACTTCGGAAGATGAGATATCAACTAGCAAAAAGGTGGGGCGCCATCCCTAAAATCTCAAGTCTAGTGAAATCCATGCTTTACATGAAGGGAGGTGGTAGTAGGGAAGGCAACGGCACATTTATGTCTAACACTAATTGTCAAGAATTGAAAATTAGTGTTGTGCAAGGTAGGGTGGTAACAACATTAAATATAATCACACACTAAATATCATATTTACTGCAGTGTTTATATTGAAGGTTAGGTATGTATACCCTAATGCCCACATAAGGATTCTAGCAAAAATATTTTCACTCCATGTAAATATATATATATTTACTTTCAAAAAGTTTATATGTGTTCATCCATGAAGCAATAGTTGTAAACCCTTGTGTCATATATCAATAACTTTGTCATACTAATGGTTTATATATTATTAGTATTATTTGAAGGTACATCTTAAAAACTTCAATATTCCTTGAGATCTCCAAAACCGTCATTTACAATAATTGTATCTGAAATTTCTCACTCCTTACATAAGATATCATTGGTGCAAATGTTGGAAATAATCCACTTCAACATATTATTTTCATCGAGAAATGGTATCATGTTAACAATTGAGAAGTGTTAACATGATATTGTTTTTCAACCAAAAGGTCGATTATGTTGTATTCAAGTAGATCCAAACATCTTTTCAAAGTCTGAAATTTTTGGTTGCTCATAGGATCTTACGATACATTTCTAATATACCTAAATATTATAGGAGATGTGTGAATCCTTAGTGATTACTTGAATTTGATGCTATTAAAATATGATGGAACAAATCAAAAGTATTTTTAATGTTACATATTAAAAAAATGTTATATATTAAAATGTTGAATAGTGAAAATACATTCAAAACAACTGCTATAATGCTATCATAATCAACTTTGCATATTCTATTGAAGGATCTTACCATACAATCTTATTATAAGATCCTATGATAGAATTCAACATGTTATAATTATGGACTTGGACTTAGTCCACTTTTACTCAAAAATGTGTTGACAATGGCAATCAATTACAAAGTCGACTGCTCCCATGAGCTGTCGAATGCATATTCGATTGCCATATTAATAGTTGACTATTGGATAGACTACAATATTTTGTCTAGTTAGTGTGGGTTACCATTTGGAATTCCGTGTTGCTTATTTTTAAAAAAAACTAAGAGTATTATTCTTACCAAAGTAACATAATTAGTTAGTATGCACACCAAATAATATGATATAATTTACTTGGTAAAAAATGACAAAGTTGGTGTAAAAAAAAGGTAACCCACATTGTTTAGAGAAAATAATGTACACCCTTGAGTAGTCAACTGTCATAGTGGCAGTCAATTAACATGTTGATTGCTACCATAAGCAGTGGATTTCCTAATGATGTTGTAAAAACAACACCTTGTGGTGTTTAAAAAAAAAAAAAAAAGTGTTACCATGACAATGTCCATAGGGCATCACGCCCATATGTGATGCCGTAACGTCAATTGTGATATGACATGACCCCCAGTGATCGTATCACGTTCATTTACACATCCCCAGTGATATTGCATTTGGGATACATGGTCAAGGATAATAAAAACAAAATGAGATGTTTATAATGGCAATTTTTTCCTTGAATGTTAGAACACAAGAGATGCTTGACCACCTGGTTAATTTCCGTCAATTAAAGAGATGATTTCACGGCCGGGAATCAAACCGCCCACCACTCCGTTTGGTTTGGGTACCTTTCCGCTATCATCCAGTAGTTTAGGGTCATCTTGGACCATGACAACTTTATTTGAGCACCTAAACTTATTATGTCTTTTTAATTTATCTTAAAGGTCGGATTTCACACTTTGTTGCACCTTTTTGAAAATAACTTCGGATTAAGTTAGTACCATTATTGGCTGTGGTTATGTATATGTTGTTGCCAATTATCGACCCGGTTATTATGTAGTTATGAACTGAAGGTATCTACAAGTCTACATCAAATTCGGTAACCAATCATTGTGGATATCCATGAAATTTAAAGTTCTAAATTAACATTGTAATTACGGACTCTTGAAGGAAGCTTGGGTCGGATGGGAATAGAAACCTAAATTGTGGTCGAGAGGCCGTCGGTTTTTTTAAATTAAAAATCAATCATTGATAAAATCTTGGCCGTTAGATTGAAGGGGTTATTTTGAGCAAGGAATAAAGTTGGATGCTCCTTTGGGTTTGGACTTTGGGCTTGGCCTTGGGAGGCTTCACACTATGCTTGGCAGAAGGCTCCACTTACTATATTTTATTGGCTATTTTCAGCTCATTCCTTTGGACTCTCAACAAAGTTTGGCCACTCAATCCCACGGCCTCTCGACTTGGACGGCCATAGTGTGAAGCGGCCCTCAATAGTGCAAACTTTGAACAACAAATACAACTGTTAGTTAACTAGTTGCCTTTCGTAGCTATAATTGTTTGCGATTTGACCTGCCAAAAAATCTAGTAAATTAAATATTTAATTAACTAAACATGAGTGCAAAATGTTCACATAATTTTGTTGTAATGTTGTAGTGTCACTAGTGTGTTATTTGTGTTGGTGGTGTACATGGAGGTTGTTTCATAGCCCAACACTGTGATGATTGTATAAAGGCCTCAGTGGTCCAAGCATATTAAAGACCCTCAACTGAAGCAAATCAAGAGGTGAATTTCTTCAAATATATAATAATACTTAAAAAAATTCTAATGAACTACAATTGTTCCCTAACATATGATGAGAAAACTCTATATAACTCTAGTTATTTTGGCAGTTGTCCAAGGGTTGCAATAGTGTAAATGACTCAGAATTGAAAACAACAACAATTTATGTAATTAATTTATGATGTGAAACTTAACTAAGATGTGGAACCACCAGATATTGGTTTGAAGATTGATTCCTAACCTCGGTTATGAAATAGATTATGGTCAAACAAACAAAAATGTAACATGAAATTATTGGATTTTCATAGTTTTCACCCACAAAGTATGAAAACTTGGTACCCATCCAACATAGGACCTCCTCACGCTATGGTGCTTCTAGACGTTGAAGGTGAAGGTTTGGGGGCCTAATGCATGTCAACTAGCTCAATGGCAAGGCTAATTACTTAGACTTTGTCAATATTAGTCCCATATTGACCAAGCTTCGATTTCTATGTCTATGCATCGTGTTGGTTGAGCGCTTTCATGCAGAGTAGGGAGGCCCTACAAAGGCCAACATATGAGGCAAAATATATGTTTTTTTTTGTCAAACATGGAAGTTGGAATGTGGATGTCACCGCAATTGAATGTTACACGAGTGGTTTTTATTTTTATTTTTATTTTTATTTTTCTTAACTATGTATTTTGCAGTTGTATATAAAAAGAAAACAAACCCAAACACTATGAAATTTTCACATAAGGTTTAATTTACTAGAATGTGCCGCCTTGAACAAATATAGCGTGGATTACAAAAATCACATGTACATGCAAATCATTTTACTTTTTTCACTCAAATGATAGCTCATTTTTAATTCCGAAATAGAGAGGTGGTCAACTCCCCTTGCTTAAATTGTAATTTCCCCTACACTTGTTATGCATGCCTAGTCTTGCTCTCCAGATAAATTTTGTGCACACTTCCATGTGGAAAGGAAGCTAGAGTTTCGTCCTTTAGTGATATTCACCAACTTGGTTGACACATGAGAGTGTGCCCTAACTCAAGCCTAGACTAAAGCCTTAGCCATGAAGCCCCAACATTCCGCCCGCTTTTGAATGTGGGTAGACATGTCATACTAGTCGAATATCATATGCTTCATTCTCCCAAATGGATTCGAGGCTTGCCACTTGGCAGCCTCGTGTATACTAACAACATTGAAAAACGGAGAATGAAAAACACATTGTATTTAGTGGACAACATGATTTTGAACAATAGTCAAGTACTAGACTAACTATATGTTATGTTTCTATCAACAAACATTTCTTCAAAGTCAATCTAATGCATTGCTAAATTCCTCTTTGCATCTTAGTGGGCCATCACAAGTTTGGCCCTCAATGCACCTAAATAGGTTTGACTTTGTTCACATTCCACCCTTGTTTCCGATCATGCGTCAAAAACGGAAGGAATGAATGAGGAAATTGGCAAGTGCAAAATTATAGGGGACCAATTCCCAACCAAAGGTGGATTTGAGTGAAAGGAAGACACCATCTATTAGCATGCCACTTGTTGTCATGAGTTATGGTCACATTTTGGAACAATTTTCACCTCGTCATTTGCGAAATACATGTAAAAACTCTAAACGTCGACCCCTAAACCTCTACATGTCAAGGTGGATGTTTTTGTCTGGGCAATCATCCATGCATGACTATACCACATGGGGAGGTCATTCCATTGTCAAGTTAAACACCACATGCGAACAAAGTTTGCTACCCCTATATTACATGCCAAAAATAAAATTTAAATAAATTATGTTTTTTCTACATATACATAGCCATTGATAGTATCTTTTTTATATTTTATGAAATTTTTCGTCGCCTTCATTTTTGTAGTAATGTTTTTAGTTCAATTATGCGTCATTATAGTTAGAAACAATATGTTTTATATAAAAAAAATCATCAAATTTAGTTACCATTTTTCACTATGTAATAGGTGCCGTGTATATCTACTCATGAAAAAAAATTGATTAAAGTTTTATGGATGCTTTATGTAAAAAGTAGGATGTTTTACATGTAAAGTGTTTGCACGTGCTTGTTCAACTTTACAATGGAGTGACCTCCCCGTGCAATACCAATGCACACCTTTATATTATATTATATTATATTATATTATATTTTGACACGTGGTCATCTAGCAGTTTGTGTGAACAATTTTAATTCTACAAAACTTCAATTTGCACAGTCAATGTTACCATAAGAAGTGTTGATTTGCTTTAAGAAACTTGTGAATTGGACTTAACTATTTTAGGTGATTTTAGAAAGACTTTGCTTTAGCCTTCAGGAATTAAGGCACCCGCAAGAGTCCTCTTCATAACAAACATCAGCAACCGCCACATCATTTAACTATTAGGTAGAAAATATGATCCCAAACAACATCATTCCAAACAACCGCTTTGTTAAGTTGATCGATAAGCCAAATCTAGACCCCTTGTAGATTGGTCATGCCAAATATATGAGCACGTTATTCAGAGAGCATGTTAAAAGGAACATGTCGAAGAGAATGGAGTTTAAACAAGACTCAAGAAGCTTGTAGAATGAATGTCATCCGTGTAATGATCATTGCCCATTTACAAATAAACTTCATTAGAAAATTTTTAGATTGTATAGTTTGGACAACACTCTAAACTAAAAACAAAGCCCCAAACAATATACTTAACCAAAAAAAATTTCAACAAATGATCAATGCTTCATCACATTTGATGCAAACATAGGAGGTATACTCCAAACTTCATAATATCAACCTCCTTAATGTCACTCCTTCTTTTGTATTGGAAATCCCACGGAACAAATGTTTTCAATTCAAATCTCACTCTTGGTTGTCATGTTTCCCTTTCATACATCACATGTGTTGACATTAAATAAACCACCAAAGAATTCAAACCACACACTTGCATACATCATGTTGTCATCATTGTACTTATTTGTCATTATTGTAATGTTGACTTTGTGTTATTCCATAATGTCACATGCTACATTGATCCTCTTTTATCACGCATCCATCTTAGCACTATAAAATTCCTTAATATCATGTGCACTTTGGTTACCACAAGCGTGATATTATGGAGTTTAAAGTGTATATTTTCTTTTTCCAATTATTGTAGCTTTATCAACTACCCACTATGATAGATACATTTGCAAATTTCTCCGTTGCGCAATATGTGTGCTATAGCAATTGTATCCTAGGAGGGAAACTTAGTAGTGTGAGCGTAGAGCGGAAAATTTGACTTATGGTGGGCAATTTTCATAGAAGGAGTGCCTATGACCGTGGATTTTGGAGATACTTTATATTCAATTTGTTGAATATGTACCCCATTCCCGTGGATTTTATAACACAATCTAATTCGAGAAACAAATAGAACGTGAAGGGGTGGAAGAATGTATTTGTTATCAAGGATCTTGTAGTGTAGTTTTCAAAAGGTCAAGGGTTAAATTAGGGCTGACGTCAGCAATTGAAATCGAACAACAACATAAGATGAAGGAGTTGAATGGGGTTTGCAAAAGGTACATGGAATTAAACAAATGAACTTATAAAAAACTTAAACATAAACAATACATAAGAGATGGAGGTTCCAAACGCACAAGGCGTAGTCAACAACGTGGACTACATCACTCAAAGATTGGTGTCAAGATTATTGTAGTGTTTGATTTAGGCACGACCACCTTATCCGATGCAAAAATGAAATTGATTCATTTTATTCCATTTTCAAACAAACCATACAGAGGCCTCATTACACATCTTGGCAATCTAATGATTCATATTTGGAAGGCAATGTACTTGAATCAAACGAGAGTGGCCTATGTGCACAAACTATGATAAATCAAACTAATAGGTGTATTAGTGAACATACTTACCAGGACCTATATGGCCATTATATATATGAGTAGGTCTCCTGGTTTTGTGTTAAACTTACCTCCAAGAAGTGGTTTTTGAAAAGAGTCCAAGTGACAATGAAACATGATCATCTAATGCCATGTACAAATTCATTTAGACTTTACATCCATCTTCCATTCACTTACTCCGTTGGTCCCTCAAGCGTAATGGGAAGCAAAATTGGACTATTTTCAAAATCCACCTTTGGGAGGTAGGCCTAACACAAAATCAAGAGACCCTGGCATTCCGAATATTCACAACCGTTGATTTTATTTATTGATTTATTTATTTATCATGTGTAAAGACTCGCATGAATAGAAATCCATTGAAATAGCATTTGATTGAGGGCCTGGTCACATATGGCTTCAAACTACACTTGAGGATCCGTGACCACACTACATAATTTTGGAGGTGTCTTGGGACGGCCTTTGGACATCTTCTGGTGGGCTCTAACAATTTCATGGTCACAGCTCTTGGCTCATGTGTGAAGTAGCCCTTAAATGTACTTAAGTGTACTTAAATGATTTCTAGAAAGTGATACATCACCCCAAGTAGCTAGGGTACTCTTTCCAAGTACTCTTAGATCTCCATAATTCCCCTACACAATGTGAGTTAATAAACGGCCCATATGTGACGAATATGCTTTGTGTTTTTTGATTCTTGTCGCAGATGGTGAATGTCACTTTCATGCAAGTTCTCATACTTGAAAATTCTAAAATGCCAAAGTCAAGACATACAAAAAAAGTGTATCCAATTCAATTTGCTATAAACAGTTTAGGGCGTAAATGAAAAAACCACAACAAAAAAGAAGAGGTGTGCGCAAAAAATCCATTTGGCTCTTGCACGTGTCCTAGAGTCTTTCAGTCTTTCAAAAAGGAACCTCATGGGGCCAACCAGATAAATGTGGATTCCACATGTATGTAGGTTGTATATGTGCAATGAAATGCAAATTCCATCTACACCCTATCGGCCGGGCATGTCCAATACGGTGCACCCGGATGAAAGCTCATGCCATAGAACTCCACTGCACAGAATGACATCTCCAATTCATCCCTTAGCGCAACCAATTTCCCGACCCGAACCGCGGGAAGTCGGTGCAAGGAGTATCGAGTTTGAACGACAACTTGCCTGCGAAGCAAGAGATTCGGGATCCATCCCCCGATGGTCGCCAATTATATGAGCCCAAAATGGGTGCTCACATTTGTTTTATGCTTAGAATTTACTTAAAGTTGCATTTGATGCTATTGTCAAAACATCGAAAAGCATAAAAAAAAGTGAAGTTTGGTGTGGAATTATGTTTTAAGCTCGGGGGGGGGGGGGGGGGCAGTGTGTTAAAAAGTTAAGGATATAGGTGCGAACAACCACTATTTTATAGGGGGGTATTACTTTCAATTTTTTTTTTTTTTTTTTCTCATGCTATTATTATGTAAATTTCTACTTTGGGTTAATATAAAAATGGCTTGCATTACTTATAATTCCAAATTACTTATTATTCCATACCCTATAGTACTTTAAAGATGTCCAGTGCCATTTTTGATACCCTATATTACTCTTAAGTCCAATTATAATTTTTTGCCCCCATGTTTTTTAAATACCCTATCATTTGTTCGCACGTATATTGCTACTCCAACCAATGACTACCCCCCCCAGGTTTTAAGCCTTAGGCTTGCGTGGCGTGTTTAATTAAGGGATTAGCGGAATTAGGGGTTGGGTGATTAAGTTAAGTGTGTGCGTGTTCAAGTTAAGGGGAAGGGCCTTGGGTTTAAGTGTTTGAATTAGGGCCTTCCCGTGTTGGTTTAGGGGTTGAGGGGTTTATGGATAAGGGTCGTCTTCGGGTTTAAGCTGGATTTCGAAGGAGGGACAAAAGGAAGGTAAGGGGAGAGGGACGTCGGCATTACAACCCCCGAAGAGGAGAGCTCGAAGCCCCTGATTTCAGAAGGGAGGGGGTTAGTGACTTGGAGTAAGCTCCTGATTTGAGCGACTCGAGCAAGCTCCTGATTCGGCGACCTTGGAGCTGAGCTCTTGAGTTGAGTGGCTTGGAGCAAGCTCCTGATTTGAGCAACTTGGAGCTAAGCTCCTGATTCGGCGACCTTGGAGTTGAGCCCTTGAGTTGAGCGGCTTGGAGCAAGCTCCTGATTTGAGCGACTTGGAGCTAAGCTCCTGATTCGGCGACCTTGGAGCTGAGCTCTTGAGTTGAGCGGCTTGGAGCAAGCTCCTGATTCGGCGACCTTGGAGCTGAGCTCTTGATCTCGGAGAAGGGAGCCCAACTGCCCGACCCTTGACGGGCAATGACAGGTCAGCCCCGAGCCCAGACAGCGTAGAATCATGGCCAGAATACCGGGACTGAGGTTGAGTTAAGGGCGGGGATTAGGGGTATTAGGACCATATTATATCATGGGTTGGTTAATTAGGCAAGGAGGGAAGGATCACATTAGGAAATTAGATTAGTAGTGTGTGAGGGGGTCACAAGTGCAAGGTTGTGACATGAGGGCGTGAGCCTTAGGTAGGGATTTGATTGTGGGGTGTGACAGTGTGTAGAAGGAGGGAAATAAGTAGAGAAGAGGATTTTTCAATGCTTGTACACTTATTGTGGAATAAACCGGTGTGCCCATATTGATGTGGAATGTGGTGGAGGTTGATGACATCAAGGAAGTGGAACACTGTGAACAGTGAATGTGAGCTACATGCCCTCACCCAGACTACGACGCATAGGGGTGGGTGGTTTGGCCTCACAGGTTGGTATAGAACTTCAGTAGCTACAATGAAACAATATATAATTTAAATAAAAAAGACAAAACTCAAAGATGCATGTCCTAGGCCTATAGGGAATGGGTAGGAACAAAATTTTACTTTTACTTTTACATTTTTTTGGGGTTTAGTATATATGTGTTTTCAAACATCCTTAGGGGTGACGTATTTTCAGATATTTAATATGAAATCATGGTTCTAAGGGTTCTTTGAGAACTAACACAATTAATGGCTTGTGATACATTACATCCATATGATTAAGGATACAATGTACATGGTTTGATCCTCCTACAATGAATTGAGAAGTAGAATTGACCATACTAAACCAAATCTCTATGTTCTTGAGAAACTTGATAAGATTGGTTGAAATTACAAATGCTATAGATTAGTGGGATGTTGCAAGCATGACATGACTCTGAAGGTGTCTTGTGAAATGAACAAATTGTCAAAATGTCTTTTGAGATGGGAGCACTTCACGAGATATAGAGGATAATCATTCAACCGAAAGGTTTGTGATCAAGTTTTTGGAGGTAACATATAATTTGAATAACTACATATGGAAGAAACAAAAATGCGCAAGGTTTGATTATTTACCTTGTATTTAAGTAAATCTTGATATATTCTCAAAACATGGACTTTTGAGTTGCTTCAATTCTATGGGGCAGACCCGTTAATACATAAGTCAAATACACTAAAAATTTATAAGAGGTAGATATGTGAATTCTTAGAGAAACTTGAATGTCATGATAACATACTATTTAGAAAAGAGAAAAATCATCAAATATCTATGTCTTTTATGTGAAACATATATAAATGATCAATAAGCAACAAAAACATAATCATAACAAGTGCTATAGTATTATTATAATCACCTCCTACCATACAATTCTAACATAGTTTTTTACGCTAGAATGCGGCATGTTATAGTTTTGGACTTGGACTTTGTCTAATTTTACTGAAATATTAGTTGTTTGAAATCAAGAGTCTTGTTTTGAGAGGTTTAATAGGCCATCAAGGGTCAAGGAAGAGTCAAATATAACAAAATATACATTGAACTCAAAAATATTTGTGGATTTCTAGGATGGAGCTTTCATAGTTCTTGAGAATGGATGATGCTGAATGTTATGCATGTCATTGTGATCATTTCTAGCTCTACAAACAGTCATGGGTGTTGGATTAATATGGACTTTGTCTCCTATGCAAATTACAAAGATTGTCATTGCAAGTTTTATGTTTGAAATGGGATTAAAAAGGTTATAAGAGGTCAAGGTGCATATTCTCTTTCTCTTTGAGTGGTGACATAGGCCCTCCCAATTGTGCCAAAAACTAAACCTAGAGTGGTCTCCATGTCTCCAATCTTGCCTAGACATAATATGTTTTTATGGCTGTAAGTGTTGTCATGTGCCACTCAAATATAAGTCTCCAAGTAAGAAGAGTGACTACACAAGGCCCACATACCAAGTAAACAATAAATATTACATCCAAATATTGCAAGAGTTCAAGACTAGATAACCCTCGAGGGTCAGAAGGCTCGAGGGCACCCTTATTATTTGGTTTTTTTTTTTTGGAAAATGATAGGTTTGGCTATATGTTCAATTTAGAGGCAGTCAAGATGCCAAGCATAAGATTTTTACAGAGTTTAGGGTGGCTTAATTTGGATAAATCAAAGGGAGGATTTGGCGAATGCATGGGACCTATGTGTCAATTTGGGTGGTGATTCCTAATTGTACATGGAAGAAATCCAAGGCCACATATATGCTTTGATCAGGTTTAAAATAGCCCCATGCATGATATAATAAGAAGCCCCAGATTTATGTTCATTGTCTACAAGTGGCCACACACAACACAAACTAAGGGGGAAGTTAGCTACAAAAAAGACTTGCGTTGGCCTCTTAAACCTCTAGAGGCTTCCAAGCTCAACTAGTTTGCAAATGATGAGAGGATCAACATGCACATATCATACGTTTCAAGCACTTACCAACATCTTAGGCCAAAAGTGTTGCACCAACCCTCTTAAATATCAATTTGCACAAGTTTGCACACATATAGGATGATCAACGTTGAAATGGGAGGATGGGCTCCACTCATGGCTCAAAGTGGAGCTCACTGGCTACTCCCAATAATGAAGCTCAAAGGAGGGTCCCAATTTTTAGAAAACTCCACTCCATTCGTTTGCAACTAGTTGGCGCCACCTCTCACCCACAAAGACTGGAGGTGGCACCATAAAAAATAAAAAAATAAAAAAAATAAAAAATCCATCATTTTTAACATGTGTGTGTAAATTAACACACTTCACTTTAGGAAAGTGGCTACTAGAAGTTGGGGAAAAAAAAGGGGTTGCCCAAGTGGAAGTTACTGAACATAACCATCCAGGTGACATGTTTTGATCTAAACCCTCCGATCATGAAGATCTACGTCTCAGATTCTGGTGTGAAGAAGTCGTCGCCTCCCCCCACCCTGGAAAGCGACAGAAAGCGCCAAACGATTATGAAAAGCGTGGCACTTGCTCCCGCACGCGTACCCGACCCGCAAACACTTATAACCTAATCTTCTTTTACCGGGATTGGCGATGGAGCGTCGTTGGTGTTGTGAAACTGATGCCCCAATAATGATTTCCGCACGGTCGCAAGATATGACCTACACTTGCTTACTCCCACCTCCGCATCGCATGGGCCACCATTCCATGCGGTCCATGGGTCTCCGTGGAAGAAGAAGTTCTTTTGAGAGAGGGAGAGGGAGAAGGAGAGGGAGACAAGCTTAGATAGAGAGACCGAAAGTTATTGCACTCAAGTGTAGAGTGGCCTAGCTGCTACCGCTACTTCAACCACCTACTAGGTTGGGTCACCAGCCCACCGGCCCACCGGCCAGCCGGCAGTACTTCCACTGCCGGTCCGCTCTGTCACTTACTACCTTAGATTCTGGCAGCCCCCTTTCGTGCATTTCCCATACACACTTGAAACCCCCCCCCCCCCCCCTCTCTCTCTGCGCTAGCTATACTGTTTTGTCTAATTAGTGTGGGCTCCCAATCAAAGTTATGTGTTGCTATAACTTCTTCTTTTTTATCAACATTTTTTTAACAAGTAAGCTCTCTCTCTCTCTCCTAGCTACACTGTTTTGTCTAATTAGTGTGGGCTCCCATTCAAAGTTATGTGTTGCTATAACTAACAAAATGGTGCTCTCAGTGAAAAGCTATAGCAACACGGGACTCCAAATGGGAACCCACACTAATTAGAGAACATAGTGTAGAGGCCGGGTGATAGTCAACTGGGCCTTTATCATTGGCCCTTATCATCGTACATATTGCGTTTGAGTACTATATCACTGTATGCCCGCCCGCCCGCCCACAAAACCACCTCAAAAGAGCGGAGAATGACGTCGTAAAAGCACTCAACAACACCCCCCATGAAACAGTAATAATTCAGCCCATGGAATATTTTAACAAAGAAGTATTCACGGAAATTCGACAAAAGTTAAAAAGGGTGAGTGGTCACGGTGGTCAATTTGTCAGCTTGATCGTGTCGCCACACGCAGCTTGATTGTACTATGTCCCACGTGAGGGATGGTATATCTACATATGAGACTTGAATATGTATGTATCTTTATGTTAGAGGGGTTTAGATTTCGTTGTCCACAGTGAAAATACGCAGGTCTCTTGTGATCGTATGTCTTGTGTGACTACAATACACATGTTCACTTGTGGGACTACAGTAAACATGTTCTCTTGTGTGACTACAGTAAACATGTTCTCTTGTGTGACTACAGTATACATGTTCTCTTGTGGGACTACAATAAACATGTTCTCTTGTGTGACTACAGTAAACATGTTCTCTTGTGGGACTACAATAAACATGTTCTCTTATGCGAGTACAATAAACATGTTTTTTTGTGCGACTACAGTAAACATGTTTTCTTGTGTGACTACAATAAACATGTTCTCTTATGCGACTACAATATACATGTTCTCTTGTGTGACTACAATAAACATGTTTCCTTATGTGACTACAATAAACATGTTCTCTTATGCGACTATAATAAGCATGTTCTCTTGTGTGACTGCAATAAACATGTTCTAGGTATGTAGAGTCCACCTATGAAAATAGGCACTAAGCCATTTCAGCGTCTGCATGATCATATGGTCATAAGTAAGAACTGGTGAGCGGACATCACATGTCAGTGTAACAACATTGACGTTTCTTTTCTTCTTCTTATTCTATGTGACCACAATAGCGACACTGAATAGTCCTATCACTGTGGGCCACAATAATATTCTAGAAGCACAGTAAATTTGTTTTTGAGAATTGACGTGGACCACATTAATTCTCAACCCGCGCTAAATTTCTATTATAATATTAGTGTGGACCATATTAATTGGTTTTTTTTTTTGGAAATTGATGTGGTGATTATTTTACCTTGTGTTTCTTATGCTTTGCAACTAATATTCAATGTGTTGGTCGGAAGTCTTCATGAAGACTTAGGAGAAGACCTAGGGTCTTGGACCCATGTTAATTCCACCTAGACTAGAAAAGTAGTGTGGTCCATGCAAGTAATATCCATGCTAATTTTCCACCCACAGTAACAGAATTATTTAGTGTAATTTAGGACTATAATTGGACTTTGAGCACGTATAAATTAGTCATATTATGATCTTGTGTATATTATAGTTGGGTTGGTTATTTTAGCCATAGTTGCACATATTTCGAGCAGGCATGCACTTGCATTCATGAAATTTGATTTTGGCGATTGGAGGAGTGATTTTGAGTTCGCCATAATGACGTTGAAGACAAACTCAGTTGTAATCTTATATTGTGGCAGTTTTTGCCTTGTTTTCATATTTTCAAAAAGTCCCTCATAGGCAACTCGTTTCAAACACAAGGCGTGCTTGTTTGAATGTGACCTAATGTTCTTTTATATGATGTCTAATACATTAGACATATAAACTTGTTATTTCTAGCATTGGTGAAACTCGAAATGTCTACCTTACACAACTACATTATAGTATTAGAGTCTGCACTTTGACTGTAAATCCCTTGACCATACAAACCTCAATCACATTTTTGAAATTGACATTCTTCCTCATTTAAAAATGCTAACATAATAGAATGAGTTCTTTTGTGTATGAACCTTTTCTAGTTCAATACATAGCAAGATTGTCATTTCCTAACTTCCTTCGCCATTGTCCAATAGGCTCTTCCAAACAAGGAAATTGTCCCACTTGAATTGAAATTGACGCATGAAGCATTGCATTGTTTGGAAAGCATCACAATAGACGCACACGCCTTAGGTGTACCCACCTCTTTATAAGACCAAAATCTTGAAATCCGTTTGAGCTTTCTCAAATTTATAAGCAACGATTGGTTGGAAAGCTTTGCTTTTTGTAGGAGATTGGCTAATAAGTAGACCTTGTCCATGCTATTCATACAATATTTCCTTGTTTCTTTCCTTTCTTCTTGCCATGCCAAATCATAGATGATCCTCACATCGTTGTTCTTGGCACAAGGTAAGTATGTAGGTCTTATGTGGTCACTACATTAAATATATGATTTTGTGTGGGGATAGGAATTGTTTTGTCATGTTAATTATAGTTGTTTTTTCATAATCACCACCTTCGACAAGAGGCAGTTGCATTTGTCCCATTGCTTTGCTTGGTAAACATGTCCCATGTTCACATATGGGCTCAAGGCTATGATCAAGGTGAAGCCTGCCTCATTCACACCGTGCACAGAGGTTGGCATCATCTCTCTATTAGTTTACATGGCTTTTCATGCAACACTAAGTGTATATGACACCCTCTCTAGTTGTTGCTCAATGATTGCAAGACGATAATATGGGCCACACTCAAATTGAATGTTTGGTGCATTGCTTATTGAACAAATATGTTTGAGTATCATATGGCAAGCCTTGTAGTTAAGAACGGGCACTAAAAAGACACAAGCTACAGTGAGATTGGGCTATGTCCTCATAAACATATACATCATTTGAGGTTCAACAATGAACACAATTGGGAGGGATTTTGCGATTCTGTAAAGAGAGAACTCTCTTTTGACTTTTCCATCTCAACTTTGATTTTGGAACATAAAATGATAATTTGCATGATCTGGAAATGCTAACCAGTTGAAACATTTGCTGATCAAATCCAACCACTCAATGAAATTTGCTTGTGGGGTTGGAAGTGCCCACAATATGGCCACATGCCTTGCTCATATACAATGCAAGATTTGTAAATGTTGGTGGAGGTGCTCCAAAAGTGCCCTTTTAAGTCCAATGTAACATGTGCCTACATACATAATGCTAGTGCATTGAACATGCAATTTAGTGTAACATTAAATTGGTGTGTTGCATTAATTAGAGTGGTCTTCTTGACTTGTCATATAACAACAAGTGTTATGCAACACCCTCTCTAGTTGCCACCCAATTATTACAAGACAATTGATGTAAGTTGATGATGATTAACATGGGCCACATTTAATTAGATGTATAGGGCCATGAGAATAAATGGTTTAGGATTTCTTGTGGTGATGATCAGTGGTTTGAAGCCAGGCCACAAAGAAATCTAAAATTATCTTGTAAAAGTCTTAGATTAGTGTAAAAGCGGAATTAGACCAATTGTTTTTTAAGGAAATGAAAAAGTAGAATGCTACATATAATTACCTACTAAAAATATTTTTTTGTAAAATAGATACATACAAAAATCTATTTAAATAGAAGAGCCATTCTCTATGGATTCTCTCAGAGTAAAATCAAGTCACCACCGAACATTCTCTATTTATGGACATGTAGCATTTCATATCACTTTCTCATCCATTTGTTGACATGATCACTCTCATTTATAATGACATTTTGTAACACATAGTGGAACCGCCACTCATCTTTCATCCAAAGAGAGAATTTCGAAAGAAATCGTCATTATGTGTGGTCAGTAGTGTAAACATGCTCTTAACCCTACATAGCATGGGCGACCACAAAGTGGTCGAATTCTAGTCAAAAGGCCAAATCATCAATGTCCAACTTCCGTTGGAGATACTCCTTTTCACAAGATGTCTAAGTTATCTTACGATGCATCTTTTGACCATTTGGGCCCAGGGGGTGCACTACATTGTCAAGTTGAACACCACGTACGATAAAAGAAAAAATAAACTTTTTACATAAAGCATCACCAAAATGGGTCAGATATTTATCACTTTTTCTTTTCAAGAGTAGATATACACGGTATCTATTACATTATAAAAAATGGTAACCAAATTTGATGATATGTTTTTTTTATAAAATAAAACATACCATTTCCTAACTAGAATGATGCACAATTGAACTAAAACAGTTACTACAAAAATGAAGATGCCTAAAAATTCCAAGAAAAAAATGCAAAAGATATTATCAATGGTTATGCATATGTAGAAAAGTATCATACTTTTTAAAATTATCTATGGCATATAATATAGGGTAACAAACATTTATCGCACGTGGTTATGAAACGTAAGGGGTGTGATCACCCTGAGCCATTGGGATTGAGCAAAAGACCTAATGTGTAGATTCTACACCATGGAGAAATTTGAAAATTGAGTGCCCAAATGCAAATTGAATTTTAGGGATGCTTCAATCATGTGCCTCTTGTAACTTTTTCCCTTGCAACTTCTTACCTACTAATGAATACACACTATCTCTACCACATATGAAATTACAAATGAAATTTTATACTATAAACTATATTTATTTTCAATTTTATCTTTCTTACATGCCATAATGATTGTACTTTAGAATATGCACTCCTCCAAGTAAACAAAAATTACTCATATGTAGTGCTTTGACTTTTTGGAAATGGCCATGCATTTAGTGGACAATTTAGTTATTGAGGCAATGATGATAAATCCGTATGTAAGATAAATGGGTCTTAAATTAGTACTTTTTCCGATTAGCCCACATCACCTTGGATATGAAACACATGATTAGTATGAGATGGTTAGCAAATCCAAATCGAGGTTGTAACGTAGGGGTGGCAATTTCCGTCCAAATTTCAGATGTGCCTAGTTGGGATGCTGAAACTATTTTTTTATAAATTTTGAGCGCTCCGCAAAGCTGGTGCAAGAGCAACTATGAAAAAATCAAAATTTTCCAGCATGTTTATGATTTCCTACAAATTTTCAAAGGAAACCTTGTAGAGTGACCAACACTCGCACATAGGGTACGTGGTATATCCACAGGGTGGATTTCTAAAACCGACCGCTGGCAGCCAATGAAATGTTGGCAGCGCTGTGAACGGTAAAAGCACCTAGATAGGTGCTTCCGACATAGGGGTCGACTTTAGGACCCGCACAGAAATTGCTACCCGTACCTTAGTCACTTTCCTCATACTTTTTAGAGCTCACATGAATATCTCACATGAATATCTCATTTAATATCAAAGTGAAGATTCTTGTGCTCATTAAATGGTCATATGAGTCCCTCCAATTAAGTTGACTATGACACCTATAATAGTTATCATATTATCACATAGCAATATCATTTGAACACATACCTTTTTGGTATCCATTCTTGGAGTCACACCTAACCATATACCACTCAACTATAGGTATCCAAATAAGGCAGGTAACCAAATTAGGCACATCTAACTTACCCCTTACTACCAAAGTCACACACTACCACGTAGATCTGCATTGAAACACAAGCAATTTGAAATTTGGACATAATGAAATGTAAGTTGTATCTAAGTATCAATTTTTGTGTGGAAAATCGGGGCATCAAATGATTATTGCAACTGCATAGCTACACATAACATTACTTAGCATTCGACTCTCCTTATGGGCCTTTAGAATATAACAACAAGATGCTCAAAAAGCTACGTTGGGAGACTCAAATTCACATTGAACTCACAATATCTCATTGTTACATTCCGAGGGCCCACATAACAAGAATTGAATGCTAAGTAATGTTATGCTTGTGATAATACTAAAAAGTTGCATTAAATTTTAATTAAGCGTACCTACTTCTAAGCATGGTGTCTGCTAGGCTGGGCTAGGTTTGTGTAAGACAAAATCAAGCTAGAACACCATTTTTTTATAGCATTGCACCACTCTTTGTGTCCGATATTTAAGCACTAAAAGAACTTGGTTGATTTTTTTGTTAGTTCTCATAAACTTAGGGTTTGGGACTAAACTCGTGGTTTCATTTTCTTTACTTTACAAATAAATATGATGTGACCTACATTTGAGTCTTGTGTAGTTCAGTGTGGCAACCATAATGAATACCCAAAAACATCTATGTGTTTAATTCTAATTTCCAAATTGCAAGCTCAAAATATGTTACCATTCTCAATTCAATAGTCAATTATATTGGGGAGACATGTATGACCATTTAATGAACACAAGATTCTCCACTTTGACAATGCATATGAATAAGGTATTGCATCATATGAGCTCCAAGCTACAAAAATTATGAAGAAAGTGGCTAGTACAACCTCTGATCGGATCCGCTAAGTAAACCATCTTGTACTAATCATGTGCTTCACATCCTAGGAGAAGTGGACTAGTTGGAAAATGAAAGTAATTATTTAAGACCCGTCTACCTCATATTCATAACCTGCTACACTAAAAAGGATATTTAGTGTTTGATACACTAACTACAAACGCATACACTAAATGTCAATAACCCTATGAAAGTAAGTAACATTAAATGTAAACTCAAACACTAAATATCAACTATGATAATATGTGAAAGTTATATGTTTGAATTTAGTGTTAGTAAGGACATGGAATTAAAAAATAAAAAATAAAAGAAGAGAGATGAGCGAGCAGGAAGGGGGGCACCAACCCTGAAATCGCAAGTCCAGTGAAATCCATGCTTCATAGGAAGGGAGGTGGCAGTAGGGAAGTTAGCAACACATTTATGTCTAACATTAATTGTCAAGGAATAAGCAATTTATTGTTGAGCAAGGTAGGGCGGTCTGTATTGTGTTCCTTACCATGTTTTGAGGCATATGCTAGGTTACACTAATGATCAACAACTTCACCATTATTGACACGTCATGACTTGGCGTTCAAGTGCGTTCAAGTACTAATGCCTTGGCATGAGCATGTTCTCTATATTCATCTAGAGTGTTGTCATAGAAATATCTCATGCCATGGACCCATGCATGATACAATATGACTCCATATGGAATTTAATTTACATGAAGCCACAACTATTCAAAAATCTACGAATATTGGTAGATTTGCATACTTCTTTCAATGACACATGTTGACTATCTAGGACAAATATTTTGGTGGTGGTTGTGGGCATATATGTACCTTACCATGACAAGGCATTATTAGCTATATAAACTCCACAACATATATCTTGCACAACTCAAAAAATTGCAAATCCAACACAACTATATAGTTGCAATCTAACCCTGATATTACAACACCTCGATTATATGACGCATTTCCTGTTGACCAAACTTTCTTGTGTTAATATACCCCAATATTACAACTATGGCACTTGTAATACGCCATTTTTAGGCCCAATTTGTCATATAATGCACGCATGTGGTGGGACCCACACTAAGGATCTACCTTGGGATCGGGGAGTACATGATGAATCCATTCACGGGTTCACTTAACTTAACTCAAGTTAATTTTTTGGATCCTTGGTTTCAAAACGAACGTTGCACTTTTGAGTCTTTGGATTTGGGTGGGGGTTGAGTATTTGGGGATTGCTAGATCTACATGCTAGAATTCCAAAGTTGTTGATTTCTATTTCTGATTTGAAATTTGTTCTCACACCTAAATCTAGCATCTCTTTAGATTGGAAATTTCAGTCCTTGCCGACTTGTACTCCTAGATATTCCCATGCCACTCTTCATTTTCTTGGCTCTAGAAGTGTTGGCAATGTTGAGTGGCTGTGATAGCAATTTTTAGTTTATCTTTTTGCAAATTAGAATTCAGTGTAAAAAGGGATAAAATCTGCACTGGAATCCTAAGATAAGTCCATGTAAACATGCTATAGTCTTCAGATTCTGAAAAGCATAACTTCCAAGGCTATAGTCTGATATGAAAGGATGTAGGGTTGAAGAGGACTCCTCACAAAGTATAAAGGAAGGGGGAGGTAAGAAAGAAGTTAGTCATCTCTGGGATAGAGAGTGAACTCCATTGTTTCTTAGAACTTTTAACGCATTGTCTGCAAGTGGAGGCACTTTTGTTGTGCATGACAATAGTCTTTTTATGTTATCATTGATCAATATTAAGTAAATACTTTTTCGGGAGTGAATCCTGAATTATTACATTGTGAGAGATTTACCTTGTTTCTGTTGTTGTGTCTATTGGATATTCATTGTGAGTTCAGGCTATAGTCTGATATTGGGATGGAAGACTAATTCTAAGTAAGCGTTCGGACTATAGTCTGTGTTTGTTGTCAGCACACTTTGCAGGGATTGCAAAGTGTAGGAATTATTGTTGTTGGAATTGTTTCTACCTTGCTACAGTGATTACAGTCCATGGCCTGGTGCATTGTGTGTAATTGATTGCAAGACCACTTGAATCAATAGGATTAAGCAAATCAATTACCTGATTAGGCTATATTCTTGGTTTATCATTATTCAATGATTTAGATGAAGTGAATGCGGTCACGCAATTGTCTGCATTAATAAATGGGATCATCTCTCATAATAGTTTCAGGCAATAATCTGGGAAGTTACCTTCCTGTGGGAATGGATGATGAGATTTCATTCTCAATTACCTTGAGTGAAGGCTAGAGTCTTTGTGGTTGACTAGGGAATTTCCCTGAGGGATTGGGGTAGACCCAATTCAGGCAAGACTATAGTCTTGGTAATCAAGAGGAATTCTGAGAGAGGATCGCTAAGGCGTAATCAAATGTAAATCTGAGAACTTCATCATACTGAAGTAAGAATGTGACATCAGTAAAGGAAGTGATGACATAAGTCCATAAGATGATTGAATGAATTCAATGAATTTGTACCAGCACCGATGAGGGTGTGTGTGTTTGTGATCTTAATTATAAGTGAACTCAATATATTGAGAAGGCAATAGTCATGATGGGAGATGAAAGAGCCTAGTGACAAGACTATAGCCTTGAACAGTTACCTTGGAGGGAGGCCGAAAGGACAACGCAGTCATTGGTTGAACGTTTCCTCTTCCAGGAAAGAATAAACCTAACCTTGTTATCACACCATTGATTAATAATTGAATGCATACATTTTCAGCCTATGGTTTGGTTGGATTTATGATCTATAATACATAAAGACTAGATTAAAGACTATAATCAGATGTGTATTTTGTCAATGCGGATCTAAAAGACTATCGCAAAGATCAAAGTGCCCTTGGCTTTGATAATTAAGACTCAATGATGTTACTTTTGCAAAGACTATAGTCGATGGCTATGCCTATGCTTGTGCACCGCACTTGGTCCTAATAAAAAGAATCCACTGCCAGACAATTGCCATGAAAAGTAAAGTGAGGTGAGAGACTGTCACTCTTGCATGTACTGGAATGGAGGGATCTTTTAGATGTTTTTACCCCTTACCCTTAAAGGAATTGTCACACCAAAGACGAAGTAAAGTGTTATACTCTTGTGTTTTCCCTAACAAAACCTTGTCTAAGACACCTAGATGATAAAAGAATCACCTTTTAAGTCTTCCCTGAATTGTTCCCTGGTTTTGTTTCTAATCCAAAAAGCTAACTACAGTGGCATATGCTATTCATTTTGTTATATTTTCAACAATTTCGGTGTTGATGACCATGTTTGCACACAAAATAGCTTGCACACAATTTAGTAAGCAATGACCTCCTCCACATTGGTTATGGCAGAAGAGGATGTTTACAATATGAATGAGAATGGTTTATTTTATCGTGCCAATCCAAACAAGACACTAGCGCAAGGAAATGTTCGTAAGCCCAAAATTCAAAAGGACCATCTCATTTTTGCTCTTGTTGTACACATGACATGCATAGACAAGTTGAAACATGTGATTATTTTCAAATCTCTACACCCAAGATGCTTTGGAAGGTGGTTGCCAACAAATTATGTGTGGTGGTTTGCAAACCAAATGGCATCATGGATGACATCATATGTATTTGAGAGTTGGATGATGAGTCTAAATGCACATTTCAAATCTCAAAAACGGAAGGTATTTTTAGTTATGGACAATTATGCTACTCATTCCCTTAAGCATGTTGGCAGGGGTCATCATTTGGTGTTTTAACCTTGCAGCTGAACAATATTACTATTGTTTTCCTACCACCAAATGTTACAAGTATGGTACAATCGTTAATTCATGAAGTAATCGCTTCATTCAAAGTTGAACATAAGAAGAAGCTTTTGGAATGTTTTCTCTCTTGGTTTGATTCTTCCACTACTCACTAGGACTTGAAGAAAATGATGCCTAATGTAAGGCATGCTATTATGTGGTGCTCTCAAGTGTGGAAAGAGATGAATCCCCAAAGCATGTGAAACAACTAAAGGATGTCCAAGGTTTTACTTGTAGACTAGAGAGCCAATTTTGCCATGGGTGATGAATGTGAGAAATCGGGAATGAAAGAAGCATCAAACGAATTGGCAAGTCTCATTTCGTCTTTGAATCTCGAAAGTGAAGAAAAACCTATTGAAGAATATGTGCAATTGGCAAGAGAGGACATTGTTGATGCATAGTACAACATGGATGAGGTGGTGGATTTGGCATGGAGTAGAGAAATCCATTTGGGTTTAGAATTAGATAAAGAGCCAATGGAGGGGAATGATGTGGATGACCAACCAACACCAATAGTCAAGCTTCCTCAAGCCCGTGAGTATGCTCAACTACTATCAAATTTTGCAGTGGAGCATCCTTCGGAATTTTCAATTATAGACGTGATGCATATGCAATCTTTTATGGATAAAATGAACTAGGTATCAATTTCCAACATTGCGAGCATACATCTTTAATAAAAAATGTTCTTTCATACTTATGTATTTTCATTGTGTATACAAAAATGACTTTTTCACTGAAATAGGCCATTGTCTTGAAAAACCTCATTAATGCAACGTTTGAGGCCAAAATGTCATAATATGCTGAATACGAAATGTATGACCAAATGTGTCATATGAAAGGGGGAGAAAAATATCTAAAATTTCCAATAAGATAGGATGTGTGCTTTTGGACTTGTATGTTAGTAGTGTACTCTAACCCTATACATGAGTAGCAATAAACCATGGACATCCAATATGGACAATGTACCCAAAATGAACACGATCTAAGATTGGTTTTCATCTCACATATAGGATCTAAGAGAGTCATAGATTGTGTGCATTCCGCATGCTATAGACATAGAACTTACTAAGTTTAGGCGCATTGTCGATAGATGAAAGTAGGGGCACATACCTTAGTGGGACGTGGAATGGAACGCTACCACTAGGGTAGTTACAATGCTAGGTTCATGGAGGCTTCAAAGAATCTCGCGAAAAGCTTCCACAACAAACTCCAAACATATCGGCGTTTGCAACTAATTTGTTTGTAAGTGTGTGTACCTTTCCCCCCAAACTTTTGCATCCCGCTCGAGGAGCTTTGTGGTGTGTGGATAGCTACCATCACACCACAAATGTAATGTATAGGTTGCAATGTGACGACGTGAGTGCCGTGGCAAGATTCCCAAGTCCAAAAAAACACTCCTTTATTGCCTTTTAAGTTTTAATGCCCTTCAAAGACATGGCTCTCTCACGCACACTTTCATGTCTTTGGAAGTACTTCGTACTCTTTCCACTTTCCTCACAAAGATTTGGAGTGGTCCGGTAAAGTTATTCGGGGACGGACACCACAAATGACAGGGGGAATAGGCGGTTCAACGTCAAATGATAGGATACAATGTCTTATTTACCATACATTGTCCCTATTACGACCTCAAGTTCTTTCTTTCAAGAACATCGATCTCGCCTGCGTTTGTGAGCGCTCTTTAGTTTGTTTCCATTCAAGTTCCGGGCACAACAGAAAATTTTGAATCCAAATCATCGTCAAGTGATGAGCAATTGTTCATGTGTGCACCACATTTTATGGTATACTCATAAAAACATTGTACATGATGACGTCATACCACACATAAGGACCTCACTGGAAAGTTTTATTTGTTGGAACGGTGTTTCCGTTCATTAAATAAATAAATAAATAAATAAATATATGTATATAAAAATCTCCACACATTAATGTCCCGGTCACACCAAACTTTATGTCCGGTTCCAGCCGTGAAATTGATGGGGATTATGTTAAGAAATAGATGTTGGTCCACCACTTTTCACATTATTATAACCGGAGATGTGGACAGATGGTGTTAGAACTGGCAGGTGGTATCAGCCCATAACTCTGTATATAAATAATAGAATTTTTCTTTTTCCTAGATTTTCTTTCCACCAAAAATTTGACAAAAAAAACGAAGTTGTCAAATTTGGGATGAATGTTTTCATGTTTAGACAAGAATTTGTGTTCTTTTTCATATGTGACTTCATCACTTCAATCATTGTCACTAATTTGGCTGCTTGAAAATTGGGATGAATTAACCACAATTATTTATTTATTTATTTATTTAGGGGGGGGGTGGTCATTCCCTTCCCCTTCGTAACATTGGTGGGGCTCACCTTGTAGATGTAATCCTATAATTTTAAGGATATGAAGCCGGGATGTATGTCATCTAACTATGCCCCACTCACCAATTTAATATGTATCAAGCTCTTTGAGCTTGGCCTCCACTCGGGGGGTTCACTGGCGAAAATCGTAGAACAACGTGCGATAAAAAATAGGGTCCAATATATTCATTGTAGATAAATTTTGGAAAAAATGTACATGTAAAATAGGGGATTTTAAAATAATGAAACATGTTTACATGTAAAATACCATCACCTTATAATATTTTCTGCAATGTAAATAACCCCCCCCAATAAATAGGTCCCAAACGCACGTGTATGCAAAATATAAGAGGGAGTGAACCCCCCGAGGGCCTCCATCAATCAACTATATCATAACAAAACTAAAGACTCCAAGTTAGTTTAGCGATCTCCAATTGGCATGAATGAACCACCAACATGTGTGAGACATGGTGTTACTAGACCCCCTTTTCTTGGTAAGATTGGTGGCAACCTAACTCAAAGAGAAAGACTTCTAGCCTTAGCCCTTGTGGGTGGGTGTTGAAGTTGAGCTTGAGTTAAGGTACCATAACACATAGGCCAGTTTGGCACCAATGGATTGCTTTATCTATTTACATAAATAGATATGGCACATCAGTTCACAACATTTCAACAACTCACTTATTATATTCATGTGTGTGTGTGTGTGTGTGTGTGTGTGTGTGTGTGTTCAAAAATGTTAGAATCGGTGCCAAATTAGCCGAAGGTATGCATGCCTTGGCCAAGCCTAGACACTCACCTCTTCAAGTTGGGTCCCCACCAACATTACACACGTGAAGCAAGTCTAGTAGATCTTGACCCCCATATATTTGTGGTTGATTCATCTCAAGTGGATTCCTCTAGATTAATTTGGGGCCTCTTATGCTAATTGAGGGTTCAAATTGTCTAAAGACAATGACAATTTTTTCACTTGGGTAATGTTAGTGAGGGCCCAAATCAAAGACATGAGTGTCTAGCTTTGGAATGTGGGCCTTACATGGTCACTCCTCTTAAGCACACACCATAATTTTATTTGTGTATCACAAGGCTTGTGGTTATGAATGAACACCAAATATACACGTGTTATAATGAGATTGGACTATATGCGCAAAAAATAGTCATCATTTTTGCTTCAATAATCGGCACTATAGGGAGAGCCTTTGTGCTCACTTGAAAGGGACATAAATGTTGACTTTGATTCCTTATAACTTTTGCGTCTCAATTCCAAATTTTAAAATTGAAAATGACAAATCTTTAAGTTTCATAACATTCTTCAACAACTTATGGGTGTTTAGTGGGCATGAGACTAAATGCTTAATATTATGGGATCTACAATCAACTATCTCCATCCCCATGTCCCTTTAGGTTGAACATGAAGGTGACATGGACAATGGTGAGCCTTTAATTATTCTCATAGAGTTTATTGAGACAAAAGGCCAATAAGTCAACACCATGTAAATGTATTGAAAAACAAGAAGACACGCTCACTTGGAGGAAAGGCAGGGCCCTCAAGCGTGCCACACCCGCCACATGACTAGGGTATGTTAATTTGGTGAAATTTTGTAAAATCTTGACTTCATTTTTTTAAATAATGTATTTTGTCAAAAATATATATCGCCCTTTTTCCCAACGTTTACTATTTAAAGTGGATAAAATCCCTTCAATTCACTACTATTAGTAATTTAAGGATGAGTGTCACATTCTATCCAAGTAATTTTATGGACTAGGAATATTTCTATGATGGTAATTGCCAACTTAGTTACTACAATAAAATGAATAAATATACTCTACAAATGCATCTCTAATTCAAGTCAAAATCCTTAGTTGGATCTAGATGATTGTTTATATCAAGTGAAGGTGCTTAGGTGGGTTTCCATGCCATGTCGCGAATCCACTAGATTCTAGATAATAGTGGGTTGGATGTGCCCTCATGAAGACGACAAAAGCAAACAAACAACCACATTTGTTGAGTTGGTGCCCCATCATTAATTACCAAGGTTAAGGGTTTCCAGTGAAAACTTATCATCATAGGTTTGTGGTTCATACATCTCAAGTGGATCCTTCTAGATCGTTTTGGGTTTTTGATGCTAGTATTGTAGTCAAGTTATTCAAAAATATATTTTAACATACTATAATATGATTGATCGCATTTCCATATGGGGTAAAATTGGTGGGAGAGCCTATATCAAAGAGGTGGGCATCTAGCCCTAGCCTTCAAGTATGAATCTCACTTCAACATTTCATAAGATGCTGCCTTTAGTCCTAAGAAAACAAGTTGCATACAACGTTTGGAACTGCTAATGTGTTTATGAGGTCTTTATTTTGTTTGCAAACCCCTAAATATCTTGAGATGCCCAAGAGGTACATAACTGGTGCTTAACCTCATAATACCATAAGGTATGCATAATACCTTAATATCATATCTCTACCTACATAGTATGGTGTGTGGGTGTTATATGGTTCTTTTTTCATGTTCTTCAACTTCTACCAATTAGATTCACACAACAAAACTTGTGTTGCATGAACAAATCTACATTGAAACATATGCAAGAATCGGATTGAAAATTGGACCTCGTTTGATTTAGTTATGATTATCGGAAGTGCATGTTTGTTGATTTCTCAACTTGATAAATAAGCGCTTCCAGTTGTGATCACTATTGAGTGTAGAGTAGTTTTTACTATTTGAAGATGTAGTCCGATCTCTTTTAAACATGTGTCTTTATGATGTTTTCTCTTTGATCCTCACAAAACCATATACCAATCAAATCTAGGGGCATGATTAAGAAAAGTAGCCACTTAAGATCTATCTACCTTAATACAATACTACAAGTAAGACAACCATATCTAGTTAGATCAATTCGAGATCTTTGATGCCAATTTTGGTGTCAAAGTATTCAAAAACCTCCGACCTACATCTATCTATTTCATGACGTTTTTGTTGGATGAATGAGGTGTGCTTGTATGCAAATATTCCCTCTTGCCGGTTCAATGTATGATTAGTGGGCACCAAAGTAAGCCACAAATTAGTTGGTCAGTGTTTGAAGTCTCATTGTATGAATACTACATACCACATATATTACATAAATTGCAAACAAGAAAACTGCACTAAAAGGATTTTTAGTGTTTGATTATATTTAATGTTGTTACCACCCTACCCTGCTCAACACTAATTTTCAATTCCTTGACAATAAGTGTTAGACATAAATGTGCCGCTACCTTCCCTACTACCACCTCCCTTTTTGTGAAGCATGGATTTCATATCCTTACTACCACTAAATTCAAACATGTAACTTCCACATATGACCATAGTTGATATTAGTGTTTGAGTTTACATTTAATGTTACTTAATTTTATAGGGTTATTGGCATTTAGTGTATGTGTTTGTATTAATTGTATCAAACACTAAATATCCTTTTTAGTGTAGTCGTGCTTCTAGTCATCCCTTCATGAGACATGATAATACATTGTGATATAATTTTATTTAATTATAAGATAGTGATAAATTGTTGTCTTCAAAAGTTGCACTTCTTGACACCCACTCAAAGTGAATTTTTTTATTGAGAGTTTCATGTCAACCACAATAAAGAAAGAATACTCCATCCAATATAAAGTGTATAGGAGTTAAGGCATGCACCAACGAAAGGCGAGAAACCCTTAAGGTAGAGGGTGCTAAAACCAACACCCCATCCAAAACCAACACTTATAAACGCCTCTCAACTGTCAACACTCTACAACCTTGAAGTGTACCTGGTTGTGTAGGAGTGGTTGGGCCCATATAGTGACGGTTTTAGGTGTCATTAGTGGTGCCACCTCATAGCGGCCTTCACTACCTCCATGTAGGGTAAGTAACGGGCACCACTCTATCTCGTGTTGATTCAAGGTGGAATTAGGGTGGCTTGTCAATGCCTATTCTAGCCATTCTATTCACAACGTCAAGGAGGTAGGCTCACAAAGCACAAAAGGGTCATTTCCTTGTTTTGCACTTGGTTTTGCAAGCGAACCAGGTGGGATCATGGAGGTAGCCGTGTGGCTTTGCGTACCATTACTACTTGGGCTTTAATGTACGTTGGGTTTAGTACCCAACTATGTTGTGTTAGTTCTAGGCAATGAAAGTGGGGGTCCTCATCATATGCAAAGTTGCCACACACAGGGCCTATGGATTGGTTCAAGGAAGCTAATAGTTTTGACTTTGAATATTCATCAAATATTCAATTGAAACTGAAAATATTTTTTCTTTCTTGATACCTATGTGTAGCCCAAAGGTTAATATGAGCATCTATATCTTTTTTATCAAACACATAGCCATATGTATATGCAATAGCTTAAAGTGTTGGTTTAAGCACCCTCTGCCTTAAGGGACTCCGTAAGTGGACATGGAAATTTTGCCACATAGCCAAAATGTCCATTGAATGGTTCACCGTCAACCACATCAATATATGATGAGGAAGAGGAACCACCGATGGTTGTCGGATGTCCATGTCCTATTGCTCATCCCATTATTCTAAGCCTTTATTTCACAATCCAATGATCATATTGGTTTGGATACAATAGTAACTATGTCAACCATCCATTGGCGAGTTGAAGAAGTACATAGATTCTTTGTTCCTATATAGAATTGGATATTCATAGATACCTACATAGCAAGGTAGATGTGCTTATCATTTGGACACCTATGTTTTAGTATCATTTGGTTAGGTGTGGATCTAAGAACGGACATTAGGGATACATGTCTATGAAAGAGACTAGACTATATGTTCAAAATTTGAAAAGCATTTTAAGTTCAATTGTCAACATAATTAAGGGGATTTGTATGACCACTTAATGAGCACAAAAATATTCATTATGATAATGAATAAGACATTCATACGAAATCCATATTTTATGAGACAAATGTCTACATGCACAATTTGGAAATGGTAACCATCTTGCACTAAATTTCGTGTTCATATCCTACATGAAGTGGACGCGGTGAAAATAAAATAAAAATCCAAATAACATACATCTATCATAGGACATGTTTACACTGAAGGAATTAGGCCATGGCTAATAAATGATCATGTTATCTCGCTTTTTGGATGAGATCATAGAGAAGTCCATGGACTATAGCCCAAAGTCATTTGGAGGGCACAAGCCCTTAGTGTAAATCCAACATCATGCTACAAATTCCGTCCCGAACAAATTCCCTACAATCCCATACTTGCCATGTGAGATTCCATGTAGATTTTTTATCCATCAAAGATGTTATGGACTATGGTCCAAAACCACCCTCATGTAAACCTAAAGTGGGGGCATGTGACACTCCCAACCAATGAGAATTCAAGGACTCTCAGTAGTCATGACCTTGTGACTTTTGTGTTAACATGCCCTTAGTATCCACATTGGGGTCAATGATTATTTGTGGATATTTTTGTCGACATGGTTGCGCCAAGGTCTTGCATGACAACTTGAAGTATATCTTACAATAGGAATGGAACCCAACTATTAAGTTTTTATCATTGTGAGGGTGCACTCGATAGGGAGACTAGGTAACATGTGCATCAACATGAGTGGATGCCATGATTGGCTAATGGTTTCCAAGAGGCCAAGGTTATTTGCAACGCCATGGTGAACGTCAAACACCTTGCTCTTTGGTAACAAGAAAAAGTTTGATTGGGATGAAAAGGATGTGTGAGGTTTAAATCCCTTTGACCACACAAAGGGGACTTAGTTTACAAATTTTTCTCAACTTTGAGACATTGAAACATAGAATTAAAATTGAATCACTCTAACATTGGATGTGGTCATTACATGGTGACCATGGGGTAATCAGTGTGTTGGTTTACCTTTCTTGAGAAGTGTTCCTATGGTCGGCTATGACAATGCACCATGAAGAACTAAGCTTGGGTTTTAAGAGAATGACCTTGTTGGAGAGTGTGTATGCAAGTTGTGATTCAACTTAGAGCTTCTCATTGGCCATTTAAACTCGTTCATTTCAAAGGAGAGAAAACAAAAAGTGTTTTAAATTCAATGGCTACATTTTGTTTCGTTGATTTCATTTTTGAATGTGCTTCAAAGACATTAAATTAACTTGTGGAAACCCAATTAAGACGGATTATCCACAAAACCATGGGGAATGTATTTCATCATATCTTCACTATGGATGAATATGCATAGCTAATGGGAAAGTCTAACCATCAACATCACTCTAAAATAGTAGTAGGATTTAGGATATGAAGAAACTCCAATAATTTTTTGAAATATTTTTTGGATGTTTTATCCTACATGGATAGAATAGTCTAGATGGGTCCTTTGACTGGTGTTATGTATGTAGAAAGAAACATCCCGTAAGATGGGTGAATCCTTTGAAGATTATAGTGGAAATTTCAAGAAATTATCTTGCTTCTGTTTTGACACTCCATAGTGAAATGAAAGATCCTTGGACATCCAAAATTTGCATTCACCCCCCCCCCCCCACGCTCCCGTTGGTGTTGGGTTGAGATACCTTTTGAGACTCCAAACTAAACATTTGGTGTTTAGCAAAGCCATTAGGAGGTTAATGCAATAGTGTGAATTCTTGATTCATATAGGTGGTAGAGATGTTTGTAATTAAAGCCAATGAGGTGTTTTGTGCCTTTAACCCTTTAAATTTTTTTTCAAGCTCCCATTTCTTGGTCTACCGAACAGTTTGTACAAGCCCCCACCAAGTTTTAAAGCCAATGTTCACTTGGAATACTAGCATTGGTACGATATTGAACAAAGAGGAAGTGGAAACACGGTTATATGCAACAATGGTCATCAAATATGCATGGCACATATTTGAATTCAGGTCATAGGTACAAGCTTGAATCTCTTTGTACTTCTTGTCAATCATGTATTTTCTAAGTCAAGAAATGTAATTGGTAATTTAGTTCATTTTGGATGGAGCCATTTTGACATCCTATGCTGAAAAGAATGTCAATTTTAAACACCTCCGCATCACAACATTACCCAATGACTTTGACATGCATTGGGGTCCCAAGTTTAAGGTAGATGACCCATTCCCGACCATTACCCCATTTTCATAGCTTAGGCTCACCCAATTCTATGCAACAAAAAATCAATCTTTGAATATTGTTGACATGGTATGGTCAAAATCCAACTTAGCCAAATGTCAGTGACTAATTTGACAACTAGGTATAGACTGCAAGCATGTTTAGGTGCCACAAGTATCAATTATGGGAATCAAGTGTTCTCAGCTTTTTAACCATTCGGTGATTGAAATAGGGTAGCCTACATCACAAGTACAGATCAAAGAGAATATCCACATAGAAAAATTCATAGCAATTTGGTTATTGCAAATAAAAATATGAAAAAGAGTGATTTCTTCATATTTCTATTTTTCCACATGGCGAATGTTTCCTTTGATCATACCTAAAGCACGAATATGCTAAATTGCTTAACTGTCAAGAAGGGGTCGGCTACCTTAACATGGTATCGTGCTTGAATGCACTAGTAGAAATGTGTTAGTTTCTTGACATGATAATCTAACAGGGTGTGACCAGAATGACTTTGGTAGGTGTCATTTTGGTCACTTCGTGTTAGATTATCGTGTCATGAAACTACCGCATTTCTATTAACGATTGTAATCATATTAAATTAACATTCATGTTTATTACAAGGTGAAGGGGAAAACGATGAGCTTGAAATAGAAAGGGAACCACATGCCATTGTTGAGTAATCTCATGATGATGCTTCGAGACCCATCAAAATGGGCCTTTGAGGGTTGAACATTTGTTTTATAAGTAAGGTCCACATTCATAAGGTTCGATGACCATCTAGTCTTACAAATCAATGGTACTACTAAACAATTCCCGTAGTAGTGAGGACAAGTCTTATAATAATCAAACAAGTTTTCTCATAAGTTAGTGGTAGAAATTGTCTGGTCTACTAAGGGCCACTTCACACATGAGCCAAGAGCCGTGACCATGAAATTGTGAGAGCCCCAAATGAAAGTGTCCAATGGCCATCCCAAGACACCTCCAAAATCATGTAGTGTGGTCATGGATCCTCAAGTGTAGTGTGAAGTCATATGTGACTGGGCCCTCAACCAAATACTATTTCAATGAAATTCTATTCATGTTGGTCCTCACACATGATGAAATAGAATAAATCAACGGTTGTGAGCGTTCAGAGTGCCATGATCTCCCGGTTTTGTGTTAGGCCTACCTCCAAGAGATGGTGTTTGAAAATAGTCCAAGTGACCATGAAACATGATCCATTTGATGCCATGTAGGAATCCATGTTGCCTTTACGTCCATCTTGCAGTCACATACTCTGTTGGTCCCTTAAGCATAGTGTGAAGCGAACTTGGACCGGCTCCGCCTTTTCCACCAATGAGAGTGCTTGAAGAGTAATGGTCACGGGCTCTCAGTCTCGTGTGTGAAGTGGCCCTAACACAGACCTTCCAATTAACCATTTGGGAATTATTTTGGTACCATGAAAGGGAGGGCATTCGTTTCGATGGGTCAATGGGTGGTTGCTATTTACATATTTGCCAAGCTTTCCTTTATTGGGTTGAAATTTGGAATGAGTGAGATGTTTATCGGATATTGAAGTGTTGTGGAAATTTGTGCATGACGTTCTTGATGGTAGTGAGAGGGAGATAGTTGGAGGTCTATGACTTGATAATGGACACAGATGGCTCAACAATAGTGGAAAACAAGATGTGGGTAGGTGGTACATTATTTTCTTGTCAAGGTTCAATTGTATTTTGGTTGGTTTTGGTAGGTGAATTGGGGAGATTTTTCATAACATTATTCAACTGCATGGTTGTGTTCCCATTCTATATTTAGCATCTGACATGGACCTCCATTATCTTACCTTCCGTGGGAAGAAATTTCTAAAATAAGAAGAAATTGGCACCGGTACAAATAGTGAGTAGTGCCGGTTCAAATTGTGAGAACATTATGAATAGTGTTAGTATATTCAATGATACTTGTTATGAATAGAAAATTTAGGAAATACTACTAGGACACCATCTGAACAGTCACCTGAAGGTTGGGAGTCATCTGCTTTCTTATCTCCCCTCATATAAAATTTCTTTTCTTTCGTGTGGGAACTTAAATAGTGTGGGTACAATATTTGTCATACAAACATTGAGGTTTGAACCTAGTTGTCAAAGAGATGATTAGCTTCTGAATGTATTGATAGAGGAGGACTGGTCCACACTAAAGGGAAGAAAGACTGAAGCTGCTATGCAAAATCATCCAAGAGCACACTATTTATTCTTGTTCTATTCACATATGAGAGAGGAAGGTAGAGAGAGAGAGAGACTCATTCATCGAACATTAAAACTCATGCTGATTATATTTCTATAGTTGATTTGACATTGAAGTTAGCTTTAAACCCTAACTTCACAAGCTTGTGAAAGGGTTGTTTTGAGTGCATTTCACTCAATGTTGGTTGTGGAATCTTTATGGACAAGTTTTGAGGTTAAAATGAGACTTAGATGTAGGATCTTGAAACATGGGAGACAAGTTATTTTGAGGGAGAAAATATGATCATGAATAGTTCATGTCTGTTTGGGCTTTTGACCCATCAAATTCACCTTGGAAATGAGGGGCATGCTTATGTGATCCACTAGATGGGAGCAACTTAATAGTTGTGGATACGACATTTGGTGGGATGCCACGGTGATTGTTGTGCCCGAGTCCACTCCCCCCTCTATAGTAGCGTTGGAAGTAAATGTGGTGGTAGCAGTGGAGATGCTCTAAGGAGTGTTTTGAACCCCAAGGTTCTGGCACCTAGACCCTCATATAAACCCACCCTTACCCCACAAGAATTGCTTCAACATTATAATTATCCTTTAATTCGACCGGAGTACAATTCGGTGAGGAGGTGGTTGTTCTGCATACAACACGTTCCATGTTCAGTAAGCTCCCAATGCATGCTCACAGTCAACGTGGAGGTTTGAATGGAAGAACATTCTACACCAGTTCAGTGGGAGGCCAAAGTCGTTTTGGCATGGCAGCCCCCCCCCCCCCTCCCTTTCCCAATGAACCCAAATAGAATGTTCATTGTTCAAACCTCCACACCACTTCCAAGCATGCACCGGAAACCCACCGGACATGGAAAGTGTGTTATGCCCCCAAAACCAACTGACTCCGCACCAAAACTGGGGTCGAATTCAAGGAAAACCTCTTGAATGTGTCCCACAGGAGCCTTGTTGACCATGAACGGAGGCATGGAAGGCAGTTTATTAAGGGCCCCAAATGGCCCATAAGAAAGACAGACAAGACAGACAGCTGAGATAGTAGAGCTGCCAACATGTGAACCCTCCTAAACAGCAAGCCTATGTCCACCTGGCGCTCCGAGTAACCATTTGCGTACGAGCCCTAAGAGCCATCCACGTGGCGACGCCTGGTCCACCCCCGGATATCCGGGGGCTGTCGACGGCGTTCGTTCATCCATCCCTACGACCCAAGACCCTTTCCACATCCACATAATGGATGAGATTACGGTGAACTGGATGACAATATACCCGTATAATACGCAGTCAAATCCCCTTCTGGCCCCTTAAACTCCGCATTATGTTGCGCTCCCTGGAATCATCCGGTGGGGTAGATTCTGTCGTGAGGTTCAAGCCCCAGCGGTGTGTTCCGCGGGATGTACCCATTCTGTAGATTCTACGTGCTGACGGTACTAGTCCCCAGTTCTGTCGTGGTTCCAGTTGACCGGAGGCGTAAAGGCGAAGAGTTGACGTGGGTGAAATGTACAAGAGGGGTAGATTTTAGGCCCTCTGGCTTGTCACCGACTGGAGGGGGGGAGGAGGGCATCATAAAGAGCGACTCCATTTGGGAGGCCATTCTTGGAGGTAGCCAAAAACTTCGAGAAACATTCCTGTTCGTAGCGCATACAAAACCACGTCGGTGGGCGACTCCCTATCATTGTTGCTATAACACTTGTAGCTGTCCCTCCTGAATTCCTCTGCTCCCTGGCTCACATTCCCATTCCGCCCACTCATCATCAGCCGCATTCTGGTTGTACGTAGCTTGACATCCCAACGGCGGTCTCAGCAGTGACGCCTCCTGACGTCGACACAATCTGCTCTGGCCTTGGGATTCGATCCATAATTCGGTCAAGTTTGGGAAAATTTGCAGCAGCCATTCTCGGATTTGTCAGTGTAGAGTTCAGCTGGGTGGTGGGGTTCGGAGGTGAATTTCGTCACGGTAGAGAGCTGGTCTATATAATCTTTCGGTGAATCTAGCCAGCACTACGATACATCAGCTGTGTACTTAATCTGGGACTACAGTTGCATTCGAAGTCCTCGACGTTCCGATCCCAGCCCCCTCCCGGTCGATCAATTGACTACAAGGCTGATAGCATTCAGATATCTCCTGTAGGTAGACTTGAGGATCGATTCACTCGAGAGATTCAGCTACCTGTGCAAGCTGCCGGTAGTTTCTTCTTTTTTGCTCTGAATTAATCCGGGGAGTCGTTTCTTTGTAGTGCCTCTGAATCAGTGTTACAGTATTTGCGTGGGCTTAATTCTTGCATTCGATCCGTTCAGTACCTCCATCTCGATCGACTGTAGTATAAGGCTAAGCACTCGGGCTGCTCTCAGTTCAAGGTAGATCTAAGCTTCGCCTTCAAGTCTGCTGTTGGATTATTCATCTTTGTTCAACCTGTAGATACACCAGTGAGTCATACAGGTACCACGAAGTCTCCCAGTCCAGGGTAATAGGCACATACAAAACTTCCAGCTACCAATACTTGCCTTCTTAATCCTATATAAGAAGAACATTGCGACTGACTGATGAGTGGTACGTGTCCAGCCCTGTAGTACATTACGTGAACAGTTATTGGAGAATTCAGCCTGAGGTTGCCGCATTGATCGGTGATTCCCATCCAACTCCATCAGTCATTCTTTTAAATTTTTTATGTTTTTTTGTTGTGTGTCAAACAGTTTAGGAGGTTGAATTAATGTGAGCTGGAGCAGTTACACATGTCAAGCTGATGATGATCTGTGCATCAAAAGCGTGAGGTTGGAACCACCCAACCACATGACAGTACCAGAAATCCACATTCACATGAAATTTATTTAGTGTCAGTGGCAGTGAGGCTTGAGTCCAGCTCCACACTCAGTGTGCATGTCATCAACGAGTCTCCTACTTTGAGCGTCTCCCATTCCTAGAGGATTAATATCTATCGATCAAGACGACGCCCGCACACTTTGAGGTTGGATACATCGGATCATATTAACTAGAGTTGTAATTTTTACTTAGATTCCGGTCAAGCTTGAATGTGAGTAACATCTGACTCGATCGGCATGAGTACTTCTATGGCAATCGTCCAATGTGGGCTCATCATGCAGACAGGATGTTCAACTCATCATGTGCCTACTCAAACAATATCATCCCGGGTAGCCAGCCCAAAATTGGCCCACAAGGGAGGGGCCAATTTCATCAGGACAATGAATATGTCCTCGTCACCCAGGCTGGAATATAATCACCAAGTGGTGTCGAGCCTCAGATCATCACATTCGAGGATATTGGCCGCCGGAGTTGGTGCCGTCGAGAAGACTAGAAGACGTACTACTGCAACTGTGAGTACCACGGCCAATTGGCATTCCCTACCTAAACTCATCTAAGTAATATCTTGTGTGCACTCAAAGAGTCAATATACTAGCTAGCTAGGGTGTTCAAAATTGTCCAGATAGGTTAATTACACTCAAGTTAATGTGAACATCAGCTTCACTGGTAATAGTCAGTGCTTTTCAACTGCTGCAATTTTTTACTGACGAAAATCTATATGTATGCTCGACCACTAGAAGGAAATGAAAAGGAGGGTCTCTTCGACACAGCCCATTTCAGACACACCAACGTCATCTGGGCCTTGTCGAAGGCATCCTCACTTTTTGGGGGGGGGGGGGGGGGGGTGTCAAAATGGTCGTAATCCTTTGTGGTCACTCAATATGCTAGCTACGTAGATAGATCAAAACACCCCAGGTCGAAGTCAAGTTACTGAGAGCATCAGCGTCAGTAACAGTCAGTCTTTTTTCTACTGCATATTACTGACATAAAATTTATGTATGGTCCACTAGAACTTAGAAGGAAATCAAATGGGGATCTTTTCGACACAGCCCATTTGAGACACCTGGGATTTGTCGAAATAATCATCACATTTCATATCAAGATGGTCGTATTCATTTGTGAGCACTATTGAAGAACATGCTATCGAAATCAAATTCAGAGAGTCAAGTTACCGAGGAGTACTCATGATGCATCAGTAAATTAGAGAGACATCAGCATTTTCCTGGTGCATTTTTTACTGACACACAATTTTATTGGTAGAACTCCACTTGCAATACCATTAATTTGTGAGTTTGGGTTGACTATGATATTCAAGCAGGGTCTTAGCGACGAGGATCGCCAGCTGAATCATTGTAAGGGAGTTGAGGGTGCTGTGAAGCTCATCATGGTTGACGTCTTACAACACTGCCTGGGCAAGCAGGTGAGACAGGACCATCAACATTGTGCAGGCATAATAAATACTAACTGCAACTTTACGACTCAAAATCAACAATTTTTCCTCCCACGGCCGGTGAATGTTTAGGTTGTGATGAGTCCAGGTGTGCATGTATTCCTAAACTTGTGAAAGGTCGGTTTCCTTCTTCTTTTTGTTTTGTTTTTGTACACGGACCCACTTAGGTGTACAAGCAAGCAGATAGAGTCGGCTAGCAAGCTAGACTTTCAACTGTACCACCACCTGGTTGGGTTGGGTAAGGGGTGGGTCCTTTGTATACACGTATGGTGTCGCATTCCTTGCGTAGCTCCCTGTTTTTTGAGTAAAGAGAGGGACTCTCTCTCTCTCTCTCTCTCCCCCTCTCTCTCTCCTTCTCTCCCTGTTGTAATAACTACCAAAAAGGCTGTAACCTCTAATTATGAGTAGGGTCGTTACGTTTCCCTTTTCACACCAGTACCACTATTCCATTGACTCCATTCCGTTTTGGCCTGGTGGCCTTGGGAGTACTCTGTTCAGCGATTTTTAATTTTTAATTTTTTCCCACACCTCTTCTTGTATCCTGTGTGGCACAATTACACATGTAATTCTAATAGTAGACATTCTGGATACAACCTACTGTGGTTGTTGTGATATAATTTGGTACTGTTCTTTACAGAAGTCGGTTATCATAATGAATGTTACATGAAATTTGGCAAGCATTTTTTTCATTTCACCTCTGTTTAGGGCCATGTCAAAATATTTTTAGCCACTCTAGAGTATAGGTATAGGTACAGGACCAGGAAGAAAATCTCGAACCTTGCTGCGTCGAGTCAGAAGGGCAACAACATTAATTACCATCCTTCTAACCTACAGGATGACCTTAGAACTCGAATTTCGAAACCTTGATGACACTCCGAAGCAGGATGTGGGCCACCCGAGATAAGCTAGCACTCTACCTGAGTGGATAGCAGCAATGATTCTTCAAGAGAGATCTGAGAGTAGAATGAACTGGACCCCAGACCCACTCTGGAGTGTTTGTATTTGTCTGATGAAAATGCAGTTGGAAAAGGAAACAAATACCATAAACACCCTAATTGACTACAACTCTGCACTGTTGAATAAGTTGGAATTTGACCCTATGACCAAGGAATTTACAAACTGCTAGACTTCTCACTCTGAGTGTTTTGCTGTATGGCAGAATGATGTGATGAGGAGGAGAGTGCTGGACCAGGTGGCCAAGGTAATGTTTCTTGACCTCCAACAACTAAGCATACCTCTATCTGCCAAAATTGTGCAAGGACTGCTATTCATGGGGACCAATCATTTGGAAATCGTGTTGCAACCTTGGCTGCAGCAACTCTGTGCAGAAACTTGAAATGGAGACTATATACATGTTCTTTAAAATATTTTATATTTTATATTTCCCATTTTAGAAAAATTCCCCTGGCTACATTTAGTGCTCAAAAGCAAGCTACCCCAAACAGACAATGAACTAAAAAATAAACCTTCCATGTGCAGGGTTTGGCAGCGCTTATCCGAGTTTCACTAGTATCACATAACCCAATTCCATTGTCAGAAATGGCGGATGAAGATATTCATCACGTCCGGAAGCTACTCCAGCTCGTCTCCTTGCCTTTCGATTCCTCATCCGACCATGACTTCCAGCGAGTTATGGCTATCCTTCAGGTATGCAGTGCCACAGATTCTTCTTCATTTAATACTATTAATGTTGGAGTTGGACATTACACAATCTGGGTTTAGGTGACTTGGTTGATGTCCATATTACAGAATATCAAATGCTTTGAAAATTTGATAATTGATGGGTAGAGGTTTCCAAGGACCATAGACCCTTGGCCCTTTGTTTCTCAGAGTAGGTCGCTTCCAGCCTACCTATCTTACAACTCTGCAAACCCTACACAGTGGAGGGAGTAGGGCTTGTAAAGGTTGAAAGGTGATCAGGTCATGCATGCTGTCTTGTTTTAAGTTTCTTTTGAGAAATTTTAATAGTTGATCCCACATGTTTGGATTTTTATATCTTAAAAATGCATAGGTAGAAGGTGAACTTTTAGGAACATAATGAATAAAAGATTGCACGAGGTGGCAACTTGAAGAACAACTAATGGGGCAATCAAAACTGGCTTAAGTTGGTTGAGCATGAACTGTTCAAGCTCATAAATTTGGGTATTGTGGATTTCTATTTTATTTTTTGTAGGGTGACGGACCTCACCAAGGAAGAACGCAGCCATTGACAAGAGCCGAGCTTAAAATTGTTTATGAGCGCCTTGGGATGGACTTCTTACAATGTATCACACCACTTGCCATGTGCTTCCCGGAGGTAATTGAATTAAATCACCTTATCATGTGTGTGCAGCCTGCATACCCATACTAGGGTGTTGTCTAGTTCAACACTATAAGTGCCAAATGCTAATTTCCACATTGGATTGACCACTCCATTGACCAATATGTGTCAAATATTTCTTTTCTTCCGATTTGTTTTATATGTAGATAGTGTCAAGAATCACACCAGACAACACCCTATGATATGGATTGCTATAAATTCTGCACACTTTTTGAAGTACAAGCTGCATCACTAGTGTATGCGTGGCATCCTCCCCTTTCAGCAAGTCTCGCAAAAAGGCCCTCCGAGATATTCTCCCACACAAGTTAGATGGGCCTATAAGATGGCAAGGAAAGTGCAATTCATGTAACAGGATCATCATACCGCTGTCGTGTCCACCTATAATCCTCACAACCTAGGCTGCCACTGTTGACGTGTCCAGTAATAAATTCTCTAACAGATTTTCTAGCTTGAAACGATGGACAAGGTGCGTTATTGGGACATGGATGTCAATGTTGTGGGTTCATTTCCCCCTTTGCACTTTTGTTGTACTTGTCCCCTGAATTACTTGATGATTTGTGTGTGCAGCTTCCTTTATGGGCCAAGCAGCAGGCGTTGTCACTCCCAGCCGAGCTTGCACAAATGGTGAGCTTTAGGTTACTCATTCGATAGAGTGAGATAACCCACATCCGGTCATTCATCCAAGTGGAGAGCATTCCCATTCACACAAAGAGCATTTCAGGGTTAATCTCTGGTTTTTGTCCACGGCCAGGTCGGTTATGTCCCATAACCGATGTCAGCAGGCGGATGGATGTTGTTTTCACTCCTGCTACTATTGCAACTCATCATCCATTATCCTCCCACCATTACATGTTTCATATACTCGAATGCATCAGCCCATCATGATCAGTACAAGAACGGGCTCAGCTTCACAACAGTGCACAAACACAGACGCTTCTTTTTCTTTTTTTCTTACATCAGTCCGAGGATCCAAGCATGGTGACAAAGAAGAAGAAGAAGAGGAATACTGCACATCCAAATACTGTTTGGGCTCATTAATTCCACATCCACATTATATGAGTTCTGTCCCAAATTTTGTAGTGCCAGCAGATTTCGGCGACAAACGTCTTGCTGTTCCCCAATTAGAGCAATCTAGGAACACTATCACATCGCCGAGAATCTGCACCTGAGAGCTGTATATAATACTACAATAGCCTGTCAGTTTTGAAACATCTTGGCAATACTCTATAATTGCCAGCTTCGATCAGGAACAATTTTCTGCTTCAAATAATGCAGAGAAATCCATGTATTGAAGTACTCGCATAGAAGTTGCCGATCAGTAAGGAGACAAAGGAGTGTAGGACGGAATTTTAGAGGACCAGTAGGTAGATCATCTCATGTATACAACCATTATGATTCATGGTCCAGATGTAACCAACATGTTACAGAGAAGTTAATACAATTGATGAACGAGCCATATTGGCATTGCAAAATCCCAAAACTCATTGCCAAATGCAAAGACCATAGTCCTTGGTCTACCTACCATCAAGTACTCATGTTGACTAAGAAGAAGTTTCCAGCCTTTGGCACATTGACCAATTTGCTTCTAATACTTCATGTGGATAGGTGACATTTAATCGCAAGTGAGCAATACATTTAGCCATGTTTGGAAGACAATCCATGTGGTAGGTTACTGTGACATGATATTGAACAAAAGTGGCTGACATATGAACCAAATTTGTACATTCACAATCTATGACCACAAATCCCTAGAATGGTGCCCAGTATTGTCAACAATTGTTTTAAGGTCAAATAACTAAACTGCGCAACATTTGGGGGGTTTTACTGTCAAAGTAGGATAGAAGTTTGCAGATTCAGTGCCCAGAATCTATAAAAGGTGACAAAAAAACTCAGCTCAAGAATATCCTATAGAAATCTCAAATAGTTCTAAGGTTCTAGAAATCTGCAAATTCAGTGAGCAGAGTCCATATGCTCCTATGCTTCACAAAGCCCACCAAAATGACTTCAAAGCCCTTAATTCAATGACTTGCTTGGGACTGCACTCTGATTGGAGACTTGGACAATACAAACAATGAGAAAAATCACTTTTCCAGCTTTTACCTAGATTTTGAGACTATCCAAGTTTCACGCTCTTCAGCTTATTCTGCATTTTAAAATTTATGCAAAGCTGAAGTCACCAAGTTGATAGCATTTCTTACACCATGAAGCTAGAAAGTTCAAGTGCTCTGTATGTAGGCTAAATTGGTGCACTACTTCATCTGAATTTGACCTTCCTCCTCACAGAAATGGAGGAAATGGGTTAATGACCATATTGGAAGGTGCAAGTATTATTCACAGTATCACTTGGGACAAGCACGTGCAAACATGGTTGAAGGCATGTCAAAAATAAACTCATAGAATGTACGGATGTTCTTCCATGTAAATTGATACTTAAAGAATTAAGTGTTACTATTGTCTCAATTTGCATGTTGTGCAGTCCAATGAACCTTGACCATGATCCTCTTTGGGTGCACATGTGAACCTTTAAACCTTATATGTGCATAGTAACATATCTGTAATCCCCATTTTACTTTAACTTTTCTCAACACCATGGTAAGGGCCATCATACGAAAGGCTATACTCTGCATTGATACAAATTTTGGTCTAAGTTTCCTTGAAAGGGTTGTCAAGAGTTGTGAGAAATATGTTTTGAGGACGACCCAAAATTTCTGGTACAATCATTAATCCTTGAAGATTGTTCAGAGGGTAACAATTACTAGTAAAATGGGGATTACAGATGTTGTATGTTTCATGAAAGAAATATTGAATATAAAACGTTTAAAACACATTGGATTACTATCTCCAGATATAACAATCTCGATCGGTGATTGCAAGTGACACATTTTTGAAATAAATAAATAAGACAATTGGAAAGATGTATATAAGTTTAGAATAAACATATTTCTAAAATTAAATATTCTAACCATGTACAGGTGACAATTATGAGATGTAAGTTGAGTCTTCTTAGTCCTCAAGGTCATAGTCTGACACATGGAACAGAGGAAGATTCCTGGAACCCGTAATTTGGTTCTGCAACAAATTTGACAACAACCAATCTTTATCTTTGATCCTCAAACTGCATAGAATATGCCTGAGAAGCCTGAAGGTGTGAGATTGAATCCTGCAAACCATTCAAAGTGGTAAGAGTTGAACGTGGTGGCCTGAAAGTCAAGAGATTGTTACCTACTGCAGTTGAGTCTCCATCTTATAAAATTTGTCAAGGCTTAAATCACTACAGTACGTACCTCATCAAATTAAAGGCTCCAATGAATTCATCACACCAAAAGATAAGGAAAGTTTGTCAGAATGGCATGTCAAAACAAGAATTACCAATCAATGTGGTCCTCTCTGACATTACTGGCAGCACAATGAATGCACACATGCTTACACTGCAGGGAAGCAAACTTCCAACTAATTACTTATTACCTCGACAACTACTAACTTGTAGTGCACCCAAAGTTGACCCTTTTCCACTACCAAACCTTACTAAACTTACATGAAGTTGCAAAGAAGATGCCGAGAAAGGAAGAAAACTTCCGGCAACTCTTTCTTCTCTTTAGTATGCGTACAGAAATAATGTGGGTGGACTATGTGTCATTTCAAGCATAGAGGTTGAAACTGGTAATAATTAGCTTCTAAGTAATGTGTATAGAATATGATTGGTTCAGTAAAAGGCATTATTCGGTTACTTTTTCTTAATCGGACACCTGTACTTGATTTACGTGTGGTTTGGTGAGGATCAAAGAACAAACACCATAGAGACACATGTTTAAAGGAGATTGGACTTCATCTTCAGTTTTCATTAACTACTCCACATGAAACAATAAACATAAATTGGGAGGACCTATGTATTTAATTAAGGAATCATCAAACATGCACTTCTGATGATCATAACTAAAGAGATGTTTGCTTTTTCAATTCAATTTTTGTTGATGCTTCCATAGATTTGCTAATGCAACACAAGTTTGCTTGTGTAAATCCAATTGGTAGAACATGAAAAAACAAACCGAATAAACACCCATATGCCTTAGTCACCCAAGACAAGTTGACATATCAATTTTGAGACAACGCCCACTTGGTCATGTTATTTGGGATTTTGGGGGATACATCCATCTGCCTTCAATAGTTGAAAGTTAAGCAGTACATTGTTTTGTCTAATTAATGTGGGTGGGAAATTCAATGTGGAATTTAGTGTGGCCCACATTGATTTTATAGTACTCTCCTTGCCTTGAATTTTCATCCAAATATGCAGACAAAAAAACCCACACTAATTTCTCACACTGGAAAGTACAGTAGGCCACTTCAAATCATAAAAAAAATTGTGGGTAATTGGGAATTAGTGTGACCCACACTAATTAGACAAACAATGTAGTTCTTGGCAATGACATATGAATAAATGATAAAATGGAAAAGTGTTATCTTATTACACCGTTTATAATATTTAGTGTTACATACACTATTGTGAAGGGCCTAAACTAGATGTCTAGAGATCAAAGTGTCACATTCACTAATTGTCAATATGATATTACTCGTCAACTTAAGTAACTTTCTTAACTAAAGAAATATTCACATTATGACAATTCATGTAGCGCATTAGGATACTTGAGATGATAATTTTGCATTTTAGTATGCAAGGAGAAAATATCCTTGAACATACAACTGTCAAGTGTCATTTGTGTATAATTTATTCACTTTGTAGGCCATTGTGTAACATAGGCATGTGTCTCATAAAATCATTCAGCATACACATGCCAAGATATTAGTGGGCACACTTGAACGCCAAGTGTTATGAGGTGACACTCATAATGATGTTGTTGATCATTAGTGTAACGTAGAGCAAGCCCAGTGGTTCTTGGATTTGCAGTTGCATCCGGGAATGAAAAGTGGCCTCTGTCCAAGATGCAAATATAGACCCGAGTGGAATTGCCACTCATCCTGCATTGTTTTCTTCATTAACTTTTGAAATTTCCTCTAAAATGATGGGTAATATTTTGAAGTCATGAACTTTAACCGGCTATTTCTCAAACTCGTCCGGTCCATTTGTGATGGTTAATTTTTGGAAGTTTCAAACCTCAACCAATCATTTCTCAAACACATCCGGTTCATCTGTAACTAGTATTTTTCCTAAAGTCTCAAACCTCAACCAGTTATTCCTCAAACTCTGTAACTAGTAGTTTTCTTGAAGTCTCAAACCTCAAACGGTCATTTCTCAAACTCATCCGGATCATCTATAACTATTAATTTTTCTGAAGTCTCAAACCTCAACCAATTATTTCTCAAACTCAATTGCTTCATTTATAACTAGCTCATACTAGAGAAAAGTAGTAGGTCAAAGTTTAAAAAAATCTTGTCTTATTACATATAACCCTCCCTGCATATCTCTCACCTATGCATGGAATTCGAAGCTTCTTGCATCACTTTTCATCCGTGTTTGAATTACATGCTAGCAAGTGGACGGCTTCCTTGCATACACATCTGCATCACGGTGTAAAGTGCATTTGTAGATGCAGATGCAGGGTGAGTGGCCTTGCCCTTAGCATACGCCTCAAAATAGGGTAAATAACACTATTACGCATGTAACATTAAATACCATAAACGGTGCAGTTGTGTTTCTAGACATTTTCACTTCAACTCCCACATTCAACACATTTGCAATGTGGATTCTTTGTCGGCAACCCACATCAAAAACCATTAAAGCGTTCAGGTGCAAAGTGGTACCATTTGCGAAACACCAAAAACCAACACATATTTTCATAAATTTGAAAGTATCGAGAAAAAAAATTAAAAATTAAAAATTAAAAATTAAAAAAAAAATCCAGCTCTATTCTTATTGTTCGCACAACTCAGAAGGCTCAAAGCCTCAAGCCCACACTAAGAAAAAGCCTGAGAATAGAGAATAATCCACCACAAACAACGTGTTTAGATTTAGAGACCAAGTCCGGACAAGGGATTAAATCACTTGAATCAAACGTGACAGCAACGGGCTTTCTGTGGTCATTCTTCTTAATCGGACACCTATATTTGAGTGGTATATTGCAAGGCTCTTAGTTAAGAAAGAAGAATTATAAAAACATATGTTATCTTGAGAGTGGACTATGAGCTCAAAAATTAGACACCATTCTGAGTTCAATTGCTAACACAATTGGGAGGAGCAATGTAATCACTTACAGAGAAAGAGGATGTTTTTCTTTCACCTCTTATAACTATTGCATCTCAACTCTAATTCCAAAACTTAAAAGATGATCTACGTGATTCACAATTGCTAACTGGATGAGATTGTTCCTGAGTTGATCTAACAAGTAAAATTTTGTGTGGAGTTGGAGTGCACACAATAGGGCCGCATATCTCAAATTACATAATATTACTTAGATGATGAGTTGTGTTCAAGGACTCAACAATAGATTCAAGAATAAAGACTCATGACATTGGAATCCCACTACTTCAAGTTGAATGTGAAGTCAAGGCAGCTGAACACAACTCATCAGCTGAGTAATGTTATGTGAGACAAACGAGTTTGGGAAAGCAAGGTTCACTAAGTTGACACCTGCTCTTCATCAGATTGCAGTATTTCAGTTATCAGATTGCAGTATTTCAATCATCAGAACAAGCAGAAATGTCCAAACTTTAGAGAATTTCCCTGCTGCCAGATTGATTACTTCCCAAATCTAGAGAAGATTCGCATATTTAGGGTTTAGTAGTGAACTGAATAAGAATCGGGAATATTCATCAAATTATGCACTATTGCAGTATTCTGCATGGAGGAACAAATGGACAACGTGAGCCTCCTGTGAACTTAGAATATTCTCCTTCCGAATGATCTCTGAGAGGATGTCATTTCACTTATAAGTAGTTCTTAAAACAACAATTTGAGAGTGTAAATTTTTTCTAATTTAGACACAAATGGTAACAGTAGATTCCTTTCCATGTGCCCTTTCCAAGCACATTACCCCTCTTTGTGAATTCATAAAACATCAATTCATTAGGATCACAGGAAATGTATCAGACACGACTGTTCTCAAGGGAAGACTTACCACACTGGGCTAATCCTCTATTACTATTCAATGTAGTACATATTGAAGTGAATCTGGTTCATTACTAGTTGCAAGTATATCTACCTAGTATTTCAATATACTGCTTCTGAAAAATATTTTAGCATCTTCAAACCAGGTTCTCGAGACACTGACCCCTCAACAACTGAACTGTATGAATTCAACAGGAGTATGGATACACCACAACTGCAAACTGATCATTCAACACAAGCTATTGAATTTTGGAGGAACGCATATACTAAAATATAGGCCACCCTGTACAAAATCAAACCACCAAAGTTTCTGAACAGATTGAAACTTGCAGCTGGAGTTCCGTTGCAGTCGATAGCCCAACTCCAAAACTTTCAACCCTTGATCGGTTTCCGCAAGCACAAGTCCATCCCTTTCCACCATAGAGTGCACAATGAAATGCTCAAGAAACAGATGAATATTCACAGGTACTCAATTCAGGAAAACAAATATTTGTGGCTCGACCACATGAACCGATGAGATCTGCACTTACAGAATTAGTAGCTGACATAAATTCAAGCCCGACACGATCAATATAACGATTCAACTGGGCAGGCAATGATTACTATTTATTTTGAGAAAAAAAGTGTGAAGTTAAGATGAATCTGTACCCACCTGGATTGAGTTGAGGTGTGCTGGCGGCCTGCCTAACCCCATGTTTTCATAATGTGTTTCTGTTGTATAAGAAAGTGTTTTCACGGCTACTCACCCCAACATATGACAAGTTAACCAGCACACATGCTCCCAAAAACAGTACAGTTGAAGTCTACCACCTCTACCACCTCTTTTGCTGTACATCTTTCTTCAAATGCCGTCTCCGAATGGGAGCATGCGTGATGGAAAAGTGGTCAAATTGTTTGGGACTAGTGACCAGAAAAAGCAGTTCTAATACCACTGAAACACATTGCATACTGATGATGATGATCCAATAAGTTCATTATGACACAGGAAGATACTTCCAACCCCCAATTCTCAGCTCGGCATCTACATTCGGCTTCTTCCACCAATCATAAACCAATTTCAACTAAAACATCAACTAAATCTGCCAGGGGATACAGAGTTTGCTCTTGGATAACTAGAGATTGAGGATTAGGGTGGAGTGACACGGAGAAATATACCAGGACAATCTGATCAGTAGATGAAGAGTAAGTTGCATCTAGGGATTACTACTAAATTCTAAACCCTATCCAGATGCACCTCTACAACAAAGAATCAGCAATGAGAATCTGCACATGTGCCATCTGCGGTTGTTGCAAAGAGGAATCTAAGGATAAAATTAGTGCTCTACCACCACTGCCACCAACTAATCCCCCACAATATTGTACTCAGAACAGAGCCAATACACCCACATACAAACAATTCCTGCCTACACAAGACCTCATCTGGCGGTGGCACAAGACCTCAAACTGTCACACTAAAAGCTTATCCCTCTCTCCCTAGCTCCATCCCTCACAAGGCTCGCCCCTGCAGAGAGCACTAGAAGTGCAAGTCCAGGAGGCGAGCTGGAACTTCATACTGCTTCCCGATCCACAACTGAGTTAAGCTTAGAGTGTGGTGGGAAACTTAAGAACAAGTATGTAAGGAAGGGAAGATTCTGTATGAAGACTGACTGATTCTTCCCACTGGTTGCTCACTGTCCCGTTCTATTCTACCTTTTGCCACCACCACCTACCTGCCTACCTATACCATATGCTTGAGTGCCCTGAAAGCAAGGAGGTCACTCGGACAAAGAGAGCATCAGAGCTTGGCAAGGACAACCATATTCATGTGGGGTCCATGCCATAATCCTCCATGCCAAAGCTCTACACAACACATGAAGTTCACCAGTCTCACATAACTGTTCAAGTCACAACTGGTAGACCACAACAAGATGAAGCCCAGTTTTGCAAACTCAAACACCACCGCATATTCATGTGGGGTCCATGCCACCTTCATCCATGGCAAAGCTCTAGACTTAGCTAGGAACAACTCATGTCCCAGACCAGAACAGAACAGAACAGGACGCTTGTTCATCACCAGTCTTTCTTCCCAGATAAACTTCACAACTGGTCCCCAACTGGCGGACTGCAGGCTAAGTTAGCTAGCTGCTAGCTGCAAGCCTGAAGCTGGCCAAAGATGAAGCCTAGGATTGCAAACTGGAACACAATGCTGTGCCATAAGGGTTACCAAAGTGTGGGTTTGTTATATAGCATATATTTGTACGATATATGTCAACCTGAAAACCTGGGGAGAACCTTAAGAGGACTAGACCCTTTATAGGTAGAGGGGAGACCGCGCCTCGCCTCTGATGACGCAATGCTGTTCACGATGAGGGGAAGCAAAAAACTGTAACTCTTCACAAATTTCACCTCTGACATTGTCGCAGATCAAATGGACGAGAAGGATCCACATTTATGGTGGTGCTGGTGGTGGTGAATTAATCACAAAGGCTCAACGGACATCAACACGACTTGTCTGTAAAAGGAGAGGCAACAACCTATTCTGACAATGCTGCACAGGAAGCAGAGAAGGATTCTACGAGGCTACATTGAAAGATCTTTACCAAGGGTTAACTACCTGAGTAGCAACGAGACTTACAGCGACTTGGAAGTGCGGTACAGAACTCAAGACAGAGAGACAGAGAAAAATTCAAGAATTTTGCGAATTAGGAGTGATGGAAATGACGATAACTTACTTACACGCGTGATGCGGACACCTGACTGGAGGGTTCAAACATCTGTAAATCCTGCAGATATGTAAGGGTTGCAAGGGTTATTTAAGTTACAGTGCGGATGCCTGCAGGATTCCCGGGAAAATATGTAAGGGTTTGAGTCTACTACACGACTTCCATGAAATGGAAATTCCAAGGTTTCAGAAAACAGTTTGATGATGAAGCGTCTCTGACAGGCTGAGCATGCGCGGATGGCACTCATGCCGGCAGTCACAATTACCAGCCTGGTAATAGTAACACCGATTTTGACACCCGAAAAGGGAGGTTCGGAAGCCGAGGAAAATTCAAAGAATTTTTTTGCGAATCACGAGTTGGACTCAAAAGGACATACAGTAACTTACACGAGTGGTGAGGCGAGCCAATCTGTAGGTTGCAAGGATTCCAGGAGGTGGCCATTTCACCCAACGACGAAAGCCCTGGATGACATTGACAAGTATAGGCTCCCGATTGCATTTGTCCGATGTAATTGGGGGGGGGGTGGGGGGGGGGTTCAAAGGAACATGCCAATGGATATCCTCTTGGGCTTCTTCAAATCTCTGCGCAGTCTGATGGCAACCGTTCGCTCATCATGGAGATACGGATATTTGCAGCAAAAGGCACTTGAGCCGAGTAACAAGGCACTGTGCCCCTATGTCAAGGAGGGGAGGGGGGGCAGCCTCCAAGGTATCACTCGCTGATGGCGTCTTCCTCTGCTCAACTCATAGCGTGCCTACACTTACTGGTGTGGGTGATCAGCGAACGGCTCCTACCAACACGGGTCATTTTTAACTCCCATTTGACCAGTGATAGCCACTGGATGTAATCTTTTACTGGAGGTCTGCACTAGGAAGTGTGGGTGGACTATCACTCGCTGATGGCGCCTTTCTCTGCTAAACTCAAAGCATGCCCACACTTACTGGTGTGGGTGACCAACGAACGGTTCCTACTAGCACGAGCTACTTTATCTCCCGTTTGACCAATGATAGCCGCGGGATGTAATCTTTCATTGGTGGTCTGCACCAGCAAGCGTGGACGGACTATCACTTGCTAATGGTGCCTTTCTTTGCTTAACTCACAGCGTGCCCACACTTATTGGTGTGGGTGACTAGCTCGGGGGGTGCACTGTACTAAACATGTACGAGTATACGTGAGTGCATAGGAGGGGTATTGATTTGGACCTTGCCATATTACGTATACATATGGTATACATGTTATAATTTATAGTTACGTACATATATGGAAGGCCTTTAAAAAGTATACAATAATTGTACTTGTATGGTATTGTTACTATACTACATATCATAAGTTTTCATATTGGATGCGGAGGAAGTTTTGTAATCGTTGGGTGGAGTATAGGGATCCAATTGACTTGATGGACCGTCCATCAAACGTGGAGATTGGTTTATGTTGGTATCAAAAAGGGGGTAACAACAAGTGGACATATGATCTTACTGATCATTTGATGGTAGACTTAGAGACAATTATTACATTGGCTACAATGACATATATTGGTGAATCAAATGTTTATGAGTTACATCCGGGAGATGAAAAAGTTTTCAACGACTTTGTTGATGAAAGCTAGGATATTTTGTTATACATATTATAGGGGTTGATTATTGTTCAAAAGTATATTTGTATACTTATGTTAATGACTATATATGAATGGATGTTTTTTTGTGTATACATATTTAACTTGTATATTTATGGTTGCAATTGTATGTGTATTACTTCATTTCACAAAAAATAACTCGTATATAGGGGGTTTTTAGAGTATGCAGTGAACACACGTGATTTTAGGTATTAATGAAAGGTGCACCCCCCGAGGTGACTAGTGAACGGTTCCTACCAGCACGAGCTACTTTAGCTCCCATTTGATCAATGATAGCCACAGGATGTAATCTTTCACTGGTGGTCTGCACCAGCAAGCGTGGACAGACTATCACTTGCTAATGGTGCCTTTCTCTGCTTAACTTGCAGCGTGCCCACACTTATTGGTGTGGGTGACCAGTGAACGGTTCCTACCAGCACAAGCTACTTTAGCTCCCATTTGATCAATGATAGCCACAGGATGTAATCTTTCAGTGGTGGTCTGCACCAGCAAGCGTGGGCGGACTATCACTTGCTGATGGTGCCTTCCTCTGCTTAACTCATAGCATGCCCACACTTACTGTTGTGGGTGACCAATGAACGGTTCCTACCAGCACGGGTTACTTTTAGCTCCATTTGACCAATGATAACCACAAGATGTAATCCTTCACTGGTGGTCTGCACCAAGCAGTGTGGGTGAGCTATTACTTAGTTTTGCCAAATTCAATACTTGAAATTGGTCGCAACTTAGTCAAGCGACTATGAAAAGGTTTCCCTATTAGCTGGAAACTGAATCAAGTTTACACCATTGCAACAGTCAAATCATTCAATGACTTATCCAATAGTAGAATCCCACAAATAAAGCAACCAAAGCAGTGTCCGGGGAGGATTTGGGGCATAACTGGTCTTTCCTTTATCAAATTTGAGGTATATTCTATATATTCCTCCAATATGATCAGTAATATTTTTAAGCCTTGAACTTCAACTGCTTATTTCTCAAACTCAACCGATTCTTTCCAGCAGTCAGTTCTCCCCGCTCATTGTCCCATAGAAACGTCTACTGAAATTTGGGCTTTAGTAATGATTACATGCTCGTACACAGTATCCCTGGATTACGAGCAAGATTATGAGTACCGTAGTACCTTTACCACTTCGGCACTAATTAAACTATTTTTAGGAAACCCGAAGATTTTGGAAATTGTACTTTTAAAAATCTAAACAGCTAATGTGGAAAATTTTGATTTCCCTATAAATACGGGATTGTCAAATCTAAAATTTAAAATGATAATGCTTACTCATCCATAAATAGCCAAAGTGGTAAAGGTACTACGGTCTGTGGTCACTCTCCGGGATTCAAACACCTATATTTGAGTGGTATGTACCAAGGCTTGTATTGAAGAATGATCACCAAACAGAGACATGTTAGTACAATGAGATTAACCTATGTGCTAAAATATATCAACCATTCTCAGTTCATTTATTAAGACAGTTGAGAGGGCATGTGATCATTCAAAGACAAAGAAAATCTACACTTAATCTCTAAATTTTTTGCATATGAACTTCGATTCTCTAACACTTGAAACGGCAAGGATTTCATTTGCAAGGATGTTGCTACAAGCTTTTAAATGAGATTGGGAGGATTTTAGGTGCCTTTTAAGGTGTGTGGAACTGAGTCTTGTACCTTTTTGCAAATGGGTCTCACATCGTATTGGAAAAGGGACACGCATGTCATATCTCAAATGGAAGTCTTTTCGCTACATGAAGAGCCATCTCAAACTTGCCCTGGGCGGCTAAACTTGCCAATGCATAGGCCTGTATTTACAGTCGTTCATCTACAAAAGAAAAGCAGACTAAATCAACTAATTACAGATGTCGTACGTTTTAACCTCCCTAATATCACATCTGTGACAACCAAAGTACACGTGATATTAAGGAGGTCTACAATGTTAACATGGATGCATGATACTAGAGAATTAATGTAGCATGTGACCTTATGGAATAACACAAAGTCAACATTATAATAATAATAATGACAACGTGATGCATGCAAGCGTGTGATTTGAATTCTTTGGTGGATTATTTTAATGTCATAACATGTGGTATATGAGAGGAAAATGTGGCAGCAAGGAGGGAGATTTAGATTGAGCACATCCGTTTCCTAGGATTTCGGATATAAGAGAGGGAGTGACATTACAAAGGATGCCATTGTGAAGGTTAGGGTGTCTAAGACAAGCTTAAGTTGAGGAGGAGCCACTAGGGGAGGAAATTCATCAAGGACAGCATGAAATAGAATTTATGACCAACCAACACCAATATCCAAACTCAATTGGGCCTTCGGTGTAAGCACGGTGAAGTGGACGACTTCGATCCCTACATAGGTTTAAGTGAAAGTTATTATCAAATCTATATACTAACTTTGAATTTTGTGAAGAAGAAAATCATGAACATCATTAAAAATTATTGATTTACAAAGCTAACCAATTTATGTTGACAATAACAATTTTAAGATAAGCCTACGTATTTTAGGAGACATTGCGAATGGTGTGCCAATAAGTGATATTGAATAAGTAACTGTCCAAACTATGTTTAAAATACAACGAAATTACATTAAGTTGATTATTTTCTACCAAAAAAATTTGATGATAACCTTAAGTTTATAATGAATTCAAGGAATATGGAGGAAAGAAGAACCCAAGTTCAAAATACTCAAGGTCATAAAATATGTGCTCAAAACCAAACTTAACCATTTGCTTTTGAGCATCACATTTAATGATAAGTTTTTAAAATCTCAGCTTGATAATATATATATATATATATACTTGAGTGTTTAACACAACAATAAAGGTCGCCATGAAAATATTCCAATTTATACAACACTCGGCTACTACTTTTAAGCGTTTGACCAAAAAACTTATAGATATAATATACCAGAACACCTTTTTAGTCCATTTTACAATGCTTGCACCCCCTTCTCTAATTCGACCTCCACAACGGCCAAATCTAAGATTCTGACTCCAATCATATGTGTCAAAAACCTTAATCTCAGAGATGGATGTACCTAAATGATACACCTGCATTAGTACTACATGGACACTGCCAAGTAGGACCTACTGTTAAGAAGAGTTTCCAAAGAACCTTAGTTAACCTACTGCCACATCTTATTTTCAACATCAATTTGGAAATTTACACAACCATCGCAATGTCGACAATTCAAAAAACTGTCACTGATTAGTGTCCGCGGACGTTGATATCACAAAGGACCTTATCACTTGGAGGCCTCCCTACGCCGTTTGTGGTATTGCAACGTTTAATCTACAAGTGATTGTTGGTTTTGAACTTCTAGATCACTACGGTGCGAATTCTACCGCATGACAAAAGGAAAACAAGAAAATAACCCGAAAACGAGTCACGACGATGGAGGAACATGTTTCCCAGTTCTTGGAAGCGCACCCATGTAACCTTGCTCATTCAAAAGGTGACAAGCAATCACGACACATAACATTGCTCAGGAGGGGGAAATATGTTCCGTGGGACCCCCAGACATGTTTGAAGTGTTTTGGAACAATCACGTCACATACCGGCATCTAAATAGGTTCAGTTTGAATCCGGGCCAAGGCAAAGTCCCGGCTACCCCCAATTGTCCGCATTGTTAATAAACTAATTCCTACTTAGTCTTGCCATGCTTAGCATTAGTAGACCCTGGGTCATTGCCTAGCATGGGTGAGTGTACAACCGGGTTACTTTTAGGTGCTAGGGTGTACACCTAAATGGGTACAGCTGCACTTCCTCCAACGAAATGAAATTGATTTTAAAATCTAGGAAGCTAGAAGACCGACGAGAGCTAACCTCCTAGTCATGCGGGACCACTGCCTCCCAACCACGACTTGGGGCTGATGATTTCTATGACGCATAGATTATTCCAATGCATATTAGTTTAGGCATGGGTTATCATCAAGTGTCTAGTCGTTAGGAGCCTAGTCATTCAAATGTGACCGACATGACTATTGTTGAAGATTCTACCAAAGGAGCTAGGGATGTCGCGCACCTCTCCATGAGGAGTGCCCGAAACACCATGGGCACAAGGGGGACCCCGGAGTGACACCCGGGACTTGTGGCGCCGTTGGTGAGAGGGCCCAAGTGATCCTAGTGTGGGTGAGGTCCCCGGGCGTTGGGAACGCCTCCCATCCACGAAGACTAGGAGGCACAAGGGTAAGGCCATGAGCTATGCGTAGCTCATGGCGTGGTGATTCTAGAAAGCTCAAGAACACCTCAATCGGAGGTGTGAGCTAGGAGTTATGGCCATTTGAGTGGGGCGCTGTCCCGGGACAGCGCCCTGGTACAGCAGTGCCTGGGAGTGATTCCCGGGACTGCCAAGGTTCAAACAGGCATAACTTCCTCACCACTTGCCCGAATGGGGCAAGTGAGGAGTCCATCGGCATCTACGTGAAGCGTAGATGAAGATGGAGTGGTTGGTTGCTGGAATCAGACATCATACAAGGAAGTTATGATGGTCTGAAGCTGCTGGGGGCTTCTAGGCCCAGCGGCTAAGGGAAAATGTCCACTTGGCCCCAACTCTTGGTAGAGAGACAAGAGGTTGGTTGACGGTGGGGTAGGGGCCCCGCGTAGAGTCCTAGAGGCTTATATGGGTGAGGTGGTGTGGCCTCACCCACCCGAGGCCGAACGGCACGGCCTCCATGGGCATTGGCCCATTGTGAGGCCATAGTTGCCTAGTATGGTTCGGGTTGTTGTAGTGTTGCTCCGGCAACGCGATGATCAACATAGGATTGGACTTCCATGGATGGAAGTCCACATTGGGGAAATGGGTTACCGATTAAGGGGTGAGTCCCGAAAGCAAAGTAGGAGGGTTGGTTCCCTCCTATGAACTATTGGTCCGGGGTAAGAGGAGCTATCCATTAGCATGGCGGAATGCGAAGGGTTAGCGCTCGTAACCTTTGCTAGAAACGAAAATTGGCAAGATTATTAAGGGACCTAGCAAGGGTTGCGACAAGGGAGGTGGGAAACCGGGCAACACACCAACACACTTGTCGGGTAATCTTCCATAAACACCAGGACGAGTGACAGGCCTCACCCAAGTCCATTATTCTCAAATGAACACACCTCATCAGCTAAGTAAAATTACGCATGTCCAAGATAACAATTACAACCATACCCAGAACCAACATACAACATGAAACCCAACACTATGCACCCCTCTCACACATTCCAAGCCCCAAACACTTACCTCCAGTACACAATGCTGGTCTTTTGGGTATCCGTACCTAAGATCCATTTTTCATTCTTTCCAAACAAGCGGCAGTCGTAAACGGTGCGGCATTGATCAACACCAGTAACTGCAGTTGAATTACCTATCACTAGTGTAGTGGGAGACTGGGCCTCATGGAAAAGTGCCCTTAAAATCTGCGGCAAATGTCTCGTTAGAATCATGAGATGTACGAATGACAACCTACTATTAATGGGGTTCAAAACTTCAATATATCCGGATATACTTGATCATGTTGTCGTGAGTCTCCCAACCCTAACCTTGTCAATGTGCAGTTCCCGATGTCATATGTATGTATCTTGGTACGTGAGATAGGTGTGTGTATATATATATAGATATATATATGTCTCATCATATAGTAGTGCCTTTGCGTCCCCAGCATGCGAGAATGATGCTTCGGATATACTCTTGGCTCCCCTTCACCAGACGGCCGCCAGCCTCATCGTGAGGCCGATGTTTGCCCAACAAAGCCACTTTATTGTTGCACTCTGATTCTTTTTTCAAGAACAAGACCTGTTTTTATTAATCTAACACACCTGTACTCCACCGTTTATGCTTCACGCTAGCCTCCCCGATATCACGCCCGTGGCAACCAAAGTGCACGTGATATTAAGGAGCTCAGTACACTAAATAGGTAGATTAGTGTTAGATGAAGATTAGTGTTAGATGCAATAGTTACCTAAAACACTAATTTTCAACTGATATTACAATTAGTGTTTGAATAGGGTTTGAACAAATTATACCTTTTACGAGGTTCTCATATTCGTCTTCCTTCAATTCTTCATTCCAAGATTTACAAAATATCATCTAACACTAAATGCGCTCATGTAAATATTTAAAGTTACTACTTGGTACAAATAGTGTTAGAGTTGACATTTAGTGTTCTAACACTATAGAGACAATTTACATTTAGCGTTTTCGTCGACTATTAGTGTTTCCAACACTAATCTACCTATTTAGCGTAGTTGTGAACGTGGATGTGTGATAATACAAAAGTAGTGTAGTGTGTGACGTTATGGAATAACACAAATGTCAACAGTGTAATAATGACGACGTGGTGCGTGTGGGTGTGTGGTTTGAATTCTTTGGTGGTTTATTTTGATGTCAAAGCCTGTGATGTATGGGAGGGAAGCGTGGCGACGAGGAGTGAGATGTAAACTAAGAGCATATGTTTCCTAGGGTTTGGGGATATAAGAGAAGGAGTGACATTCGGGGGGGATGATATTATGGAGTTTAGAGTGTATTTAGTGTCATGTACACTATTTGTGAAGGGTGTAAACTAGATGCCCACGGGTCTCAAAGTGTCACGTTTGCTAATAGCCAATATGCTTTCATTTGTTAACGTAAGTAACTTCTCCCAGTCATAACATAATGACATCTAAAGTAACACGTTGGGATACTTTCGATGATAGTCTTGCATTTTAGTATGCAAGGGAAAGACATTTTAAGCGTACTAATGGCCAGTGTCATGTGTTTACATTCTAGCATGCAAGGGGAAGATATCTTTTAGCATACTAATGACAAGTGTCATTTGTGTATACTTGAGCCAACTTGTAGACCACTGTGTAACATAGACTTGCACCTCATAACACTATTGATTGTTCTCAAGCCAAGATATTAGTAAGTGCAGTGTGTCATGAAGTGACACTTATGGTGAAATTGTCAATTGTCAATGTACACCTAGCATACATCTCAAAATAGGGTAAATGTCATTATTACGCATGTGACACGAAATGCCATAAGCAATGTAGTATCATTAGAAGTTCCTAACTTGCTTATGGGAGCAATGAATGGGAGAATTGACCTCTAGTTATAAGTGAACCGGTTGAGTTTGAGAAATAACCAGTTGAAGTTCAAGACTGCAAGAAAATCACCCATCATTTTAGAGGAATTTATGGAACATATCTTAAATTCATAAAGAACAACCAAAAGATCACAACATGTAAACAGTTGGACTTGAGAACACTAGGATTTTGATCGATTACGTCCAAAAACCTCCCTGGACATTTTATGAAGGAGAATATATATAACTAATTATGTCTCCCTTCAACCCTGACCGTTGTGAAGTGTGGACAGCCAGGCTCTTTGAGCTGGGCCCCCACCGAATTTTTTTACAGTGAGCATGTAGTCAGTAACTAATAACACAAGAATAATTTGGAGTTTTTAATACTAATTTCAGAATCAAACCTGCGAAAGAAGGTAGAACTACAAGGACGGATTGGACAAATTAACGACAACATATTAAAGGTAGGTTCTTACTGTACTTGTTTTTCCCCCAGTAAGATTGATCAAGCTCATGGGAGAGAAAGGGAATTATAACATATGAGCATACCTCTCATTCATCCAAGATAAAACCCCGAACATAGTGTACAACCTAAAGGTTGCTCTTTTTGTTGATTTGACATTGTATTAGTTCTAAGGACCTCAAATTAGTCTAGTCCAAGTCAACTAAGATGAATTTGTCACAGACTTATAGTGGGTCAAGTTTTTATTTAGGATGGACAAGAGGTTCCCTCGTAAGCAATAACTCCCTCCCTCCAACTTATGTCTCCAAAGACATCTAGCCGTCGGCATAACATTACTCAACGTTCAGCTCTCGTTTTGTGGGCCCTCAAAGTATGACAGTCAGATGCTCGAAAAATTGCATGGGGAGACTCAAATTCAGATTGACCTCCCAACATCCCACTGTTAGATTGAGGACCCACATGTTATGGGTTGTTGTGAAAGACAAGTATCAATATCATAACCTAGGTGGTTCAAGTTCAAGTACAGTTCAACTAATAAGATCTCTCAAATATGAATGTCTAGTAAGTGGTACTAAATATCATTAAAAAATGTAACATTTGTAAGATAGGCTTTGTATAACATGGCTACTAATTTGACCACAGAAGTGTAGCCCTCAAAGATCGACTTGTCATATAGGACACCATTCATACCTCATCAGTTAACCACTCATCAGTGTGGGCCACTCTACTTCTCAAACTCAATGCTATACCCATAAATTTCATCTTTCTATGAATGAAGATTTAAAAGTGCTCAATACACAAATTCCAGATGCCTACATGGAAAGCCTACATAGATGAATTTGACTTTCTGGGAATCTTGAACAGCTAGACAACCTTGGTCTCCATGACTAGGTGGCCTACACACAATGTTATTCGACTGATGCAGATTTTTTTGTGCACTGTCCATTGTCTTTCCAACCCTGTAAAATAGTAACACCATCCTAGAAAACATTTTATACAAAAAAAAAAGATATTTACGACCACATTAGGTACACAATAGTTACATTCAAGATGTATCCAATTAGATACAGTCTGTATGCAAGATCTACCTATTTGTGTCTCAATCTAGAAATCACAAGACTTCTGTAAGACACATGTCTACCAGTTCATGACATTTCTTCACTCAAACAGACTACCCTTACCTCTTGGTATGATGGGTTAGTTGTCTCTCTAGCATTTGATGTGCCCAATAGCATGTAATCTGCAGTTGATTAGATGTCACTTGTTACATCCAAGACCAGCTGATGTGTTAACTTGAATGCAGTACGGAGATATGAAACAAGCCACAGAGAACAATTGCCACATTACAACCAACCTAGCTTCTGGCAACAGATCGCAACAAAGTTTCATAATGACTAGACGGGCATTTCCAAGTTCCTAAGTAACTGTCTGAAGGCATTGCAACCTACATCAGCCCTGGCCCTGAAAACTGCTCATCTCCAACATTACACATTGGAAATAGAAACATGACTTTGTGATAGTTTTCATTCTTTCATAACCACATGGCTCTCTCTACAGTGAAGTTTGATAGGAAGAATCCAACCCATCTGCACAAACTGATAACAAAGCCCGCAATCATGGCCGCAATGGTTTCAATCCCAGAGCAGCTCGTAATCTATTTGCTTCAGCAATCTCAGGGTCAGGGTGATCAGTGCCATCTGTAACTGCTTCCTTCTTCTTTTCTTTCTTCTCTTTCTTCTTCTTGTCCTCCTGGTTAACACGATGCTCACCATCCTCAAGTGCCCCATCATCATCACCCCGTCCACGCCGACTGAAAAGCCAACAAAGCAGCATTAGTGATTTGGATATATCCATATCCAATTCTATGAGACAAGGATGGCAAGCACCGGCACCAGAGGACTCACATCACTTATGCTGTACAGGCCAGGGTTATAAATATACCGGTTGCCTATATCCAGCAGATTAACGAAATACCCTGATACAGCCTAAACATGAACTTGTAGTAGTCTCAGAACCTTCATGGGGCAAAACAGCCGATTGTGCACTGCTACACTGAAGACTGCGCAATCCTCAACAGACCCATAAAAAGACACCTGGCTTCATCACCTCTAGAACATAGTAACGACTACAGGTACCTTCACAATATATATATGGGGAGACACTGGACAAAACCAAATCAGAATGCAAGTGAAGTCATAAGATTCAAAGTCAACATGATTCACCTTTTCTTACGATCAGGAGAAATAGAACGGGGTTCACGGTCTCTTTCTCGATCACGTCGTTCTCGACTCCTGCTTCGTGATCGGCTCCTCCTCCTATCTCTATCACCATATCTTTCTCTCTCCCGATCGCGGCCACGGTCACGGCGGTAGTAGTCCCTGTCTCTGTCACGGTCTCTTTCAGAATACAAGTCCCGGTCTTTCTCCCTGTCACGGCCTCTATCACGATGGTAGTCACGGTCGCGGTCACGATCTCTATCCCTACCACGTTCATATTCTCGGTCACGATCTCGACCTCTGTCTCGGTCCCCCCTATCTCTGCAGAAGCACACAAAGCCAACTGACTTTAATCTTTGTACTTATGTATCAAACATTTTGTACATATAAAAGAAAACTATCCGCATAGACTGGTGAAAGCATATCACAAGGCAAAATCTACATCAACAGCAAAATACAGGCACATGACTTCCTTCTGCTGGATTAGACCCTAGAAAAACAACCACATACACGTATTTCCTATCGAAGATTGCAATCTTTAGACACAAGATTATGCCATTATAGATGATGAACTAGAGCAAAGGCAATCTAATGATCTATCACAACCTGTCAGGAGGTTGCTTCAAGATGGGAGAAAACACATAACATGACATACCACATTCTCCATCACCTAGTTAATGGTCTACAGCCAAAATCTATCAGTTTTCAAGTATTTAGATTCGTACTGAACAAATGTGCATCTCTTCAAACTTCTCAACTGTGCACTGCCAACACAAAAAGACCTGAAAGAGTTGCTTAGTGGAAATTATGTCCACATTTGATCTGGAAAGCAAACAAGGGCGGCACAGGCTGTAGCAGATTCTCTTATTGAAAAGAGCCGCAATACATGCCAGTACTACTAATCATTATCCCAGGCTACATGAGACATAGCATGTGAAAGGTAGACCGTCCATAAATTTTGTATTGCTTCCACACATACATATGAAGCTTCACTGGATAAACATCGAACAGAGGAAAGTGATGAAACATATCTGAATATATCAAGTCCAGAGCTGACATACTACCAAGGTTGGCATTCATCAAATGCATTGCATCATACTAGTCACCAGAGACTGACAATACCTACCAGAGTGTGACTAGGTGACAAGGAGATTGTCAAATCTGTAGGACTTGCTAGTATGAGAGATTCAGTTTATTCATGACTAAACAAATGGTGTCATCCGCATGAAAGCAAAGGACCAAATATGTTGCCTACACAAACTCCAAAATACAAGTAGAAATCTAACTAAATTCCACAACAAAAGATCCCAACTAAGAGAAGTTCACTCACCGATAATCTCGATGACGATCCCTGTCCCTGTCTCTGTCTCTGTCCCTGTCCCTATCTTTATCTCGATCCCTTTCCTTCACAGGACTCCTACTTCTCCTATGTTCCTGATCCAACAACCATACTAATTGTCAGTAATGCCAATCTCACATGTCCTTGTCTCCATTTAATAGATGCATCCTTGACAGACTAAGAAACATGTAAATGCTGCAAATATCGGAAACTAGGAAAGATCACACAGAAAAACCATCAAATAGTTTCCAAACACAAACACTCCTTGCAGATCCCTTATTAATCAAGCAATAGAGGACAGTGATCTGTTAGCTTCCTAAAATCACTTACTTTTTCAATATCCATAGCCTCAATACCATTAGCAGCAGCTTCTTCCTCTTCTTTCTCTTCTTCCTCCTCAAAATCATCTTCTAAAGCACTGCGGCGTGGTTCTAGCTGCCCACCAGTCTCCAGGGTCCACCTGATACAGAGCTGCCGAATCAGTTACACCCCTTCAGCAAACTACCACAAGTCTTTGACAATAATAAAATCATGTAAGCATATCCAACTTTCTATTAAACATCTTCAGTTCCAAATTAGATCATTTAGCACTGATGAATCAAGTTTCTAAGGTATACTGGATACTTGCATCCATTTCTCTTCCAATGCTTCAAACAAGGCTCAAATCTCTACAATAGAGTAGCTCAAATCCAAGCTTTTGATCTACTACAAGAAAGACCTGTGATCAGGAAATTCATACCTTTTGGGAACTCTAGGGAGAGCAATGTCACAACTATAGTCCATTGTAAGCAATTCATCGATGAACTCATCCACATGCGCAAGAATAAACCCTGATCAAATGAATAGAATGAGACGCATTCTTGCATACTGTAAGTGCACAGTCACATATGATGTGCTCAAATGTTAATCAAGAGCAAGTTAAGATCAATAAACAGAAAAACGTTCTGCGTAAAGCGGTATTCTCCAAGTAGACCTTACAATAACAATTTACAAGGAACAGTAATGAACAATGTAGTTTTGGCTTACAATTTACTTACCTCCCTCTGCAGTTCTCCGTCGCAGTTTACGATAGTCATTATACAAAGGTTCCAGATACTGATACACATCAGTGGGCTTCCCTACCAACCTCAAGTAAAACGCACCCAGTATTCTCACATACCTGCAAAATCCATCCACAGATAATAATACCTCAACTTTCTGGAATCCCTAAGTGCTGTCAAGGCAGGTCCTACATTAGCACATCAAAAACACCAGAATTGAAAAACTACACTACAAATAAACTATCTACCCGCATTGGTGCAATACATTACTCGTAGCAATAACAGCAACCTGTCCAAATGCTTTGATCAGCTTTCAAACCAATACAACATCCAGAAACTCAGTACACATTAAGGCACTCCACGCCACTTGTTACAGTAATGTGGAACTATGCTCAAACAGCATACAAAACTATTTTGATACAATGCCATCCAGTTCCTGTGCATTGCAAACCACTTCAAATAAATTCAGAGACTCTTCAGCTAATTTTCCTACAATTACTTGCAAAACTTACTTGTAATCCTCATTCTTGATAAACTCAACCACAATCTCCTTCTCTGGTTGGATCTGGAGCATCTTTAGGGTAAGGCACATGAAGGGTGTTGCCTTGCGATTTCCTCCAAAAGTGCCTCCAAAATGATCCAACTCCATAGCCTTGTCCACCAACGTCTCGGCTGCATCAATCCCCCAACAAGCATGTCAGAACTATCCCAGGCCTACTGTAAAAATCACGGTGCCAGCAAGCTATGTTACATGGTACTCAAGCCTCAAAAGAAGGGTTGTGGGAGTTGTATGCAAGTGCCCTTTGCATGCACTGCTGATTTAAACCCTAGCACAAAACCCTAAAATATTGGGGGGGTTTAAGGGAACCTCACCACGGCATTGCTCCAATAGACATAACTCCAGGTAATCAGAAGATTTATCAGACCCAGATGCAAATGAGCTTGCCAGAACAAGGCAGAAAAGATGACAATCTTATAGAGGATTAATAGCAGCACCAACAACAACAACATAACCCAATGGAAGGCAAGCTTACTTCCAACCACAATATAGAGTCAAAACTCATTCAAAAATAATGATGTTGCTAACAATGGTGATGTCAGAAAATAAAACAACATTGATGACCCAAAACGCTGAGAAATCAAGCCCAAGGTTCCTTCTTACAAATGGAAGCCATTTCCAGCAACGTCCCTTAAGTTTTATGAAGATACTTACATCAACTCAATGGCTGAATGGACCAAAAATCATCAAAAGCTGTGGCAGTTCAGCTCGCACTATGCCACCTTTTGCTTATTATCCCCCAGAATAATCCAATTTAAAATTCAACAGAATACCACAACTTGCAGCAAGGCACCAAACGTGAAGCACAAGAGACGATACTACCCAGAGAGACAGCAAACACAATGCTTCCACGATATATTTTCACTTCTCTCCACACTCTTGTGCAATCAATATTTGAAACAATTTCCCAAAAAGGAGCAAGAAATCCTACCTGTGAGACCGAAGCATTGCTCCTTCCAGTATGTGTTTTGGTAGATCTTCGAGCGCAAAATCTTCTCCACGAGGTTCTGCGGATTGGTGCCATGCACGCTCCGCGCTGTAGGGTCGGTGCGATTCGCCATAGCTCCTCACATTCGAGCGCTCCCCCGAGGGCTCGCAGGAGCTCCAAACCCTAGCTATGGTGAAGACACGGACTCTTGTGTCTTTGGTTTGCTTACCGCCTAGATGAAAACGATGATCGATGGATGTTTATCATCCATTTTATTACAACCATGGCAGAGATGAATTCTTACAGTAACCACTTCATCACTTGATGACACTTTCTCATTGGGGTACAAGAAACCTAAGGGCCACTTCACACGAGCCAAGAGCTGTGACCATGAAATTGTGAGAGCCCAAAAGAAGGGTCTAAAGGCCGTCCCAAGACACTTCCAAAATTATGTAGTGTGGTCACGGGCCTTCAAGCGTAGTGTGAAGTCATATGTGATTGGACCCTCAACCAAATGCTATTTCAATGAATTTGTATTCATGCAAGGTCCTCACACATGATAGAAACATAATGAATCAATGGTTGTGAGATTTCGGAGTGCCATAGTCTCCCAGTTTTGTGTCAGGCCTACCTCCAGGAGGTGGTTTTTGAAAATAATCCAAATGACCATAAAACATGATCCATTTGATGCCATGTAGGAATCCATCTTGCATTCACTTACTCCATTGGTCCCACAAGCATAGTGTGAAGCGAACTTGGACTAGCTCTACCTTTTGGACTAATGAGAGTGCTTGAAGTGAGATGGTCACATGCCCTCAATCTCGTGTGTGAAGTGGCCCTAAGAACATGATCACACATTGGACACCAAAGGTGCTAAATCATGTAACATTACTTTAGAGGGGAGTAGTCTCGTTGTACCGTGGAGGGCTCTTTGTTTTGACAAAAAATTAATTATTTACCCCTCAAATTTTGCCACATGTCAATTCTACATTGATCCAGGCCTTGAGTTCCACATGGAAACTACATTATAGCACTAGTCAAGATGAAATAGAGTGCCCTCCATGGTATGTCCCATATATGAGCTTTATATGAGCTTTATAAAATGTGGGTTCCTTGATCAAAAGCAATATCTCACCACACACAAGGCTTTACATAGTGATAATTGAAACAAGATTTTTATTTGGTCAAGGACCATGAGGTATTGATAGTTAATTTTCCTTTGAAACTTGGGCCGTAGTATACCCAAAACCCTAAACCCTAAACTGACAATTGGGATGAGATCCTCAAATTTTCAACAACCCCCCCCCCCCACTCAACACATTAGAGTTGTATATGAAGTCCCTCAATGAAGGATGGCATCGTGGGTTCAATCATGCTTTGAAGAAAATTTATGTTAAGAGCTCATTAGTTTGTCATGTGTCATGGCCTATTTTGGAGTTGGGTGAATTTTTTGGGACCTCCTCTTGCCATCTCAAAAACCTTGTGAGAATTCTAGGATCTAAAACAATGCATGTGCATGGGGCCCATGTCTTAAACCCTATAGTAGCCTATTCAAGGCTAACTTGGCACACCCATTCTAGTAGGACATGCTAGAAAGTCAGTCTTCAACAACCTAACACCATTTCTTTGTGTATTTTACTTTAAGCATCAAGAAAACTCATGTGATTTTGTGTTAATTCTTATAAACTCAAGGTTTGGGATTAAACCCATCATTTCATCTACTTTACTTTACCGATAACTCTATTGGGGCCCTTTTGAAGTAAATATTGCAATACAATTTGAAGAAGCAACAACAAAGAAATGGGTTGGTACTACAACATCCTTCTCAAATGTAAGATAATGTGGCCCTAAAATGAGCTTCTTAAGCTTTGGAACACCTTCTCCTAACATGAGATAGTAAACATGCAACCACTACGAGATGACTATCAAATCCATATTGAGGACATAGCCAATTCGAGTCATATGTCATTTACAATGTTTGTTTGTTTTGACACTCTCCTAACCACACACCATTCTAATACACTCTAAAGAACTTTGCACTATCAACCTCCTTAATGTCACTCATCCTCTTCTATCTCAAAACCCTAAGGAACAAATGCCCTTGGTTTAAATCTCACTCCTCGTTGTCATGTTTCCCTCCCACGTGTCACATATTTTTGACATTACAACAAACCATCAAAGAATTCAAACCACACTCACATGCATCACGGTGTCATCATTGTCGTTATTGCAATGTTGACTTTGTGTTATTCCATAATGTCACATACTACACTAATTCTCTTTTCTTAGGCATCCATAATGACATTTCATAACTCCTTCAACATATCACAAGCCCTTTGGTTGCCACGAGCGTGATATTGTAGGGCTTAAAGTGTCCACGTACTGTAGAGGAGTGACCAGAGAACGTCCACGCGCCCTCCCGGGCAGACTAAAGACTCCAAGTTGCATTTGACTGGGTGGGGCCCTGTTAAGGGCAGTCCAAAAAAAGGGGTATGCCGGTGGGTGTGCCCAGCGCACGGTATTCTTTAGTAAAAGGCGAAAGAATAGTTCGCTCTGTGCTGAGCACCCGGCTGTTTGATTTCGGGGAGAAGTTCTCGAAGACTTTGTATACAGGTGAGCCCCGCCTGGTGGGCAAACGATATGGGTTTAATCGATCATAGTCCCAGCTCTTCCACTGAAAGAACTACACTACACCTGCATGCTGGGCTGCATATTTGGAGACTCATTAATTTAGAGCTGCTCCCACCCAAAACCAGGAAAAGGCAAGCACAAAAAATTACATGTTATCGTCTACATGACCACACACTTCACTTACTCAAAAACAAAAAAACAAACAAAAGGTTCAAAGAGCCTCTTTCACGCTATCCTTCACTGCCACATGCACGCCCCCTCTTAACATAGCACAATTTGGAATACAATGCTCTTCACAACATTCAACCGGTTATATCTTTGGACGTTGGTACGAAGAGTCAAAACAAACAATTGTACATAGACTCAAACACCGAATTCGTACATCGAATATGTCAGTTCTTGCTCAAGCAAAACAAGAGTGTGCCCTAGAACTTATAGAACCTCTCAAAACATCATCATGGATTGCCCAATCAACGTCCTTTGAACCATCAATCGAGAAGCCAAGAAAAACAAACAAATCTCTCACCAAAGGTCCAATTTTCTTCAAAACCCCCAAAAGTATCACTCACAAAGTTGCTCTCCCTACGTCCTCTCTGACCCTCCTCACACCATTTCACATTCTTTCAATCCTTCGCACAAAATCTGAATGCAAGAAATGATGAGGTTGTGAAGCTTCGCAACCTCATCGCAATACTTATTCCTAGCCCGCCTCTCACACTCTGACCGTGGCATCAAAATCCACACCGCTTTCCAAAAACATCAGCTACAACATACCACCATTGGTCAGCCACCGGAAACCCACGCCAACAAAACTATGGGCATTACAAATTTACAATGTTGCAATCCATGTCCTTTACTAAGTAAATTTTTCATTTCAAATTTCAATGTTTTAAGGTGAACTAAATTGTTAAGATGCAGAATATGCCAAATTAAAAGTGGATGAACTATGGCTTTAGTAAGTTGGGATGACAATAGAGTTATTCATAAAGGGAAGTGGATGAAACCATGGCTTTAGTCCAAAACCATGAATTTATGAGAACTAGCAGAAAGTCGCCCAATTTTTCTTAATGCTTGATTTATCATCCATGAGGAGTGGTGTCGGGCTACTTAAAACCAGCTTTCTAGCTTGTCCTACTAAGAGTGGGTGGGCCAAGCTAGCCTTGCGTAAGCTCTCAGCATTGTCTTCAAGAGAATTCGGTGAACATGAACTTCCAAAAATCGATGCTTACTATGTGCATAACTTATGGAGAAAACCTGGATAAGCACATTCCCAAGTGTTTCTGGAGGGACCAAGTTTGTGGTGACTTTACATGATGAAACAGATGCATTAGACACAAGTAAAAGTGTTGAGTTAGACATGTTATGAGATGAACTAAGTAGACCACATCCCATCAAAATTAGACAAGTTTCTTTAGATTCAAATCTGCTGCAACCCCCAAACAAATATAACAACTGAGTTTCTCTCCATCATTATATTGACGTTCATGTAACCTAGTTAGCAGGAGCTCACAACTTGAGCTTGAACTTGCACAACTGTTGAAAGCCTTTCAATATACAGTGTCTTTCAAAATCAAAAAGCACATGCCCTACCATTAGGGCACCAGACACACTCTCCATTTCCATTCTCAGAATACACAACCATGACAAGCTTATGCCATGACACATGTGTCACAAGAAAATGCAGCTATGCAACCCCTAGGTTGCGATGGATTGAAATTCGCCACAATTGGATATTAAAGAACAATTGTAAATACCCCATTTGTGAAGCCCAGTCAATACAAATCAGCTAAAACTATGAGTGGAACCTGGCATACATTCATGAAAAACAACCAGTCCTTAGAGAAATTACAAAGCTCCTAACATGCACTTCCAGGACTCGCAAGAGTCACAAGAACGACACCGGGATCCAACAAAGAACAAGATTTATGATGACCGCCACAGAGATTTCAATCAGATATATCATTTGGTGGTCACCACACCATCAGCGCTACCTATTATCATTTTGCACTCTTACGTATAAAACAACTTCTGGATGTGTGGAGGTCTAACATAGCCACAGGCCTCGTGCATTGGCTTGCTCCTGCAGTCTTTCACAATATGAATGGTAATAACTAATGCTGCTACTCAACATGGTAAAATAGTAGTCCATGAGAGACCACATCAGACATCCAAAATGATTTCATCTGAAAGTTCAACTCTCTCAATAGAAACTTGAAGAAAGGGTTGAAATATAACCAACCTCTCTTCTACTCCCAAATTCTGACCACTCAAGTAGTACTATTGCCTTACACTTTCTAACTACTTACAGGTGACTTCGACAGACAAGCCAATACAACAAGTGTTCAGAAAGGAACCAACTTTAAAAAAATTCTGGCTGTGATCACAGGTGTGCAATTAAGATTCTAGATTCCTAGCCATAATTCGTCTGGAGTGATGCCAGCTCTGAGGTGACTTCCATTAAGAATTCCATGGGACGACACTGTTATTTACACTGTACTAAAATGATGTAGAATGAGAAACAGTTAACTGAACAACAAACTTGCAAACATTTTCTGTGATGCCATCATTGTATGCAGGCACCTGCACCAATAATGCACCCTAACCTAGTTTCTTACGGTGATCACATACTTCATCAAGAGGGCAGTGACCTCCGGAGCTACTTTAGCAGCTTCAGCAGTGAGACGCTTGATTTTCTCATCAGTCTCTGCTTCTAAGCGTTTCACATTTGCACCAGAGTCCCCACTTGTTTCCTGAAGCTTCTTTCGGAACTCAGCTTCTCGCTGTGCCCTGTACTGAGCCACTTCTCGCTCAGCTTCCTCTTTAGCTTGCCTCAGTCTGAGAGAATATGAAGGTCGTCAGTTACATTATTGGGTCCTCCTCCACGTAGCAGTATGACATCAATATTGATGATGCTCCAGATTACGATCATGTCTACATAACACTTCAAGTCATGGGATTCATACAGGACAATAAGTAAAGATCAAAGCAAAGACCACTCTTATTATTCAATTACCGTGCAGTCTTGGCCGCTCGAGCGTTGGCTACAATGTGTTGGGCATCTTGCTCTGCAGCAAGAAGGGCCTGAATGCCACCTCTGTCGGATGTGCTCATGGTGATGCTTATGTGGAATCTTTACCTACACATGATGAGCAAGATCATTAACTGCCAAAAACAGATTTGGTCACTTATACAAATGTTGAGAAAAAATACATAAGGGGCATCAAAAGCAAGAGCTGGATCGACCCCTGCGAATTGCAAGCCCCCTCCATATCCAATCTTCAATGCTCAGAAATGGAACACGCACATGTCGTAATTTAATGACGACTGACGCATCAGTAAATATCTATGCTTCAGGATTGAACAAATCAAATTTCTAAAATACATTAAGACACACTCGCACATCTAATGGAATTAGGAGTCACTTTCTTGGTCCTCGAAGAATGTTAAAATAGACCGAAGTTCTTCGATTTTCTCAGAGATCAGGCCAGCACGAGAAATTCCAGTGAATTCGATTACACGTCTGATTGGCACGTTCTCAAGAGTCGTACAGAGATATGGATCAACGAGGTTTCTACTCGGACAACTCAAATTATTTTCACATGCCAACACCTGAATCCACATGAATCGTTCGACTTACAGAACGAAAACAGACACAGAGCAGACACAAAAACACGACACAAAAACGCGACACAAACATGATCTTCACGGTCCTCAAGATGCCAAACTTTTGGATAACCAGGCTAAAAGGAAGCGATTGAAGAGTCAATTCTTCCTGAAAGAATGTGAAGCGAAGGGATGAACCAGTAAAACACTCGAGAGAACGGTCTGTCTGGTCGATCACTGAGACGCTTCCCGCACTGTCATAAGGCACAATATCGTGGAGATCGCAGAGCTCGCAATAGTTAAAGCATTCTCTGTGCGAAAAGAGAAAAAGGATACGCAAATGGAATAAGAATTGCAGGTGCGAAAACAGGCAGGCGGAGAGGTTAGAGTGCATACCGGAGAGCAGAGGTGAACGGGATGCCGTGGAGGATCTGCGAAATGTAGCAGATGCAAACCCTAGAGGTCTCTTGGTATGGAGGAGGTGCGAGACGAAGTTCCCCTGGAGTTCCCTACGACGCTCCCTCCACGTTCCCTACTAATTTTAGTTTTCTTCTCACACGTGGCAGAAATATCCGTCCCTTACATGGCGAAAGGTTCCGCCTCTTGGGACCGCTTTACACTCCGTCCCAAGTCCCACTTTGAGGTGAAAGTTTCAATTTTTTGGGCTCTAGAAATGAATAAAATGGGGGAAAATTGTATACAGTATCATGGGACTTGGGTTGTCATAATTGTATAGGATAATGCACTAAGGTGTAATGTGTAAGACCCATGTAAAAGGGCCTATAGTAAGAATTCTACTTAATTAAATTTGAACTCCACTAAGAATTGCATTATTCTTAAACTAATGCACATGTCATGTGCAAGCTCGTGTGTAAATGAAATTGAACTAAGATATGCAAAACTTTAGTTTTATGAGACATGAGGGAATTATAAAAGCACAAAGGAGGTGAGGATGCATTCATTCATTGTTCATCATCCTCGTGTCGTTTGCTCTCAAGCGTCCTCTCTATAGCTCATGGTTGGGTGCTTCGTACCACACATTGAACCCCTCCAGACTTGCAATTTGTTGAATTGGAATCAAAGCTTTAAGTTCCGAAGAAGAAGATTTGCAGCGCTATGGATGCCATATTGACAAGGGGGGGGGGGGGAAGCATAATTGCTTTACTACATCACAATTGGGTTTATTCAACCCTTGCCATACTCACACAATTGTGTTATCTATCCTACAAAACTTATCAATGCCATTTCACGATATATGTCCATGATCCATCATTACACAACAATACCTACTCATTCAAACCATATCTACATGAACTCCTTTCCCTAGCCTTAATGTCATCACAAGCAAAACCTTATTTGAAGTCGTTGCATCAAATTGCACCACCAGGCTTACTACCAAGTTTTCTTCCGTTAGTTGCCAACCCCATAATCTCAACCAAATCTCTACCACTAACCATCAACAAGGATGTCAACCAATATGCATCCTCTCAGAGTGTAAAGAAATTCCCCGAGTTACTCAACAAAATTCTTCACATTCACTATGAAGGATATTGCCCCCCACCGCTCCTACACCTAACCCTAGCTCAATAACATATCCAAATCATCTCAATGGTCCCTCCCCTCGAGGCTTTTCCCTAGACTTGCATATTGTTAGATGAGGGGAGGGCATTATGGGGTTTGAGGGTAAGCAATGATTGAAAATTCCATACTGATTGATCCAAAGTGCATGACATTGCATAAAATAAGTGTAATTATTTTTTGTACAAAGGGCATTATGAGTAAGGATCTATACGGACCTGCATTATGGGTTGGCATAATGGCCACACCTCCAAAACAAGGATATTATGGATAGGGAAAAGCCTTGAGGGGAGGTATTTATGAATATTTCGGCCATGCCCAGGGGTCCAAAAGGTAGGGCTATAATTTCGTAAATCACCCCAAGGCTTTCCCATGCTAAGAAATCATTGTCCTAAATTTCATCTCCAACTTCTTCAATATTCTACACTAAAATGCCTCAGTTGTATGCGTAATGCACTGCCCATGCAAAATGTTTTTTCCCTCTAAAATTAAAACATGGAAAATAAGAAACAACAATTGGGACATATATTAAGAAACCAATGCCTTGCCCACACTTACATTACATTTAGTTACTGGCTAAAAACCAATGAAAAGGTGCCCCCCTACTGGTGGGAGCCATCCACCACCAGTAAGTGTGGCGAGGCCTTCATAAACTAGAAGTGCTTTATATAAAGGGTAAAGTTTGAGGTGCAAGTCCCAGGCCTTAGCATGGAAACAAACTCCATCAAATGAAAATGGGCGATGTTGCAATCTTAGGTCACCACATATGGGATACCAATCACAACACCCTCCCTTGATGCTATCCCATGTCCCATACTTTGAAAGGGGAAAACTCAAAGCTCGTGTTACGTAAGTACAAAGAATCATCATGGCATATTTCACTTTATTTCTCTAATGTAGAGTGCTTCACATGGCAAAATTGTTTGCCACATTCCTTTGAGGGCCCTTAAGAATTTCTTTTGCCATGGTTTCTTTACATTCAGGGAGTCCTCGCCTTATAACCTTGTGAAAGACAAGGGCCCACCCTCATGCGGGGCCTTATTTCCTAGAAAGCTCCAAGACTCAAACCTCACCACTAGTTAAGTAATTGCAACTAACATTTTCTTATTATTTTAATACATGAATATTGAATACGTGTATCTTATAATGGCCAACGCGGTGGTGAAGCCATTGCCCCACTTTTGCCCACCATTCTAGAAAGATGGGGATCACGAGTGCAAAGGGTCATGACACTAAATACAATATTAAGTTTATTTTTAGATGCTAACTACACTAAATGTTGTGTTTGGGGTCACGTGATATTTTATGTCATTGTGGTAACTTTTCTAATGACACTTATGAATAGGTTTACAAATATCGCCATCCCAACTTACATTATTATGATGAAATCTTACAAAATTTTGGTATATTCAACATCCTAACAATTTTGTAATGAAATACTGTCATGGATGGCTTGAAATCTGAATGAAACATCACTTAGTAAGTGATAGTAATTTGCAACATTGCATATTTATAATGTCCATTTTTTTTAAAAACAAAGAATAGTAAATATTGTTAGGTTTGCATTTAGTGTTAGTGACACTACATGGTCGGTTTACACTTAGCAAGACAAATAGAATTGGTGACACTAAATACAATATTTAGTGTAGTATATTAGTACATGGATACTGAATGCATATATCCCATATTTGGTGATTTAGGGTTGCCACGTCCACCGCAATGGTTCCAGAATTAACCATAGGGAACGTGAACGGACTTACGGAGCCTCGTAGGGAACACCAGGGGAACTTCGTCTCGCACCTCTTCCATACCAAGAGATCTCTAGGGTTTGCGTTTGCGACACTTTCGCAGATCCTCCTCAGCAACGTTGCTCACCTCGGCTCTCCGGTATGCATTCTAACCTCCGCCTTCCTATTTTTACACCTGCAATTCCAATCCCAATTCCAATTCTAATCTCGGTTGAGCATCCTGTTCTCTTTTCGCACAAGAACGATACAACTATTGCGAGCTATGCGATCTCCGCGACCTGGTGCCTGACGACAGTGTGAGAAGCGTCTCAGTGATCCACCGGGATTACTGATTTTCGCGTATTGTACTTGCGCATCCATTAACTTCAGTGTTTCAGGAAAAGATGAACTTCTCAATCGCTTCTTAGCCTGGTTATCCAAAATTATGGCATTTTGAGGGCTTTGAAATTCATGTTTGTCTCGCGTTTTCGTATCTGCTCTGCTTCTGTTGTCGTTCTGTAAGTCGGACGATTCTAGTGGATTCAGGTGTTCGCATGTCAAAAGAATATCAGTTGTCTAAGTAGAAATCCCATTGATCCATCTCGTTGTAAGAATGTCGAGAATGTGTCAATCAAATGCGTCATTGAAGTCGCTGGATTCATCCATGCATTACTGATCTTTTGAGGAAATTGAAAACTTCCGAGCTGTTTTAACAGTCTTTGAGGACAGTGAAAATGAGTCCTAACTCCAAAAGATGTGCGAGTGTGTCTAAAATATTTCAGAGGGTTGATTTATTCAAGCTTGAGGTATAAGTACTTAATGCTATATCTCTCGTAATCAAAGATATTGTGCTCAAGATTGTACAATCTGCGGATACATCTTAGGTTTAGTCTGCTGATATGACCTGTTGATTGTTTCTGCCCCACTCATTAGCGTAAATTGTTCTAGATTATAGTTGGACTTAGGTTATCTTTCATGTAATATTATAGATGTTTTTTAAGATTTTATTTTTTGAATTTTTATTGACTGTCTGGTTTCCTTTGAAACCTTTAAATTGGACCAATCCAAGACTTTGGGAAGACAGGCTCATGACATTTTTGTGCTTCTTCTTGCTGTTGACCGTAGGCTCTTGGAAGCATCGTCATCACGGAATTAATAATTAATTATATTATAGGTTCTTTTGGAATCTCCATCTTAAATACGTGCATCATGATGATGGCTGCTAAGATTTTTCTTGTAAGTACCAAATTTTTTTTGTATAAATCAAAAAGTTATAAAAGAATGCAGCATGTTGATATGGAAAGGTTCAGTAGCAGTACATAATCTTTTGTCGTTGATATTTTCCCCTGTTAATTCATAGAGTTTGTATGATTTGTGATTGTATTGCAGGTCAAAATCATTCGTTCAACATGGTGAGGACATATACATTTGCTGCAATGGTGGCAGTTACTTATGCTGTGGTCACAAGTGGTGATCATGTTTTTCGGTGGATGGCACAACGTCAGGAAGACAAGATGGAGCAGATAAAATTAGACAGACAAGCCATAAGGTTACGGCGGGAGTTGATGCAAGAACTTGAAGAAAAGAAGGCTGCCACTACATAGTTCAGCATGGCACTGTCTCATTAATTGCTTTTAAATGAATCGAGTTTCAATGGAACTCTTTGTCTGGAACTAAAAGTTGCAGTCTCGTGCATGGCTGTAACACCACCCCAACTTACCAGTGTTTTTGTGAGTGTCTACTTCCACTTGACCAGTATATCTGAATCTGTTATTTGTAGAAATGTTTGCTGGCAGTTTGAGCATAATTGGTTTGTATGGATGTATATATAGGTGCAAAGCTTCAGAAAGAGTTCATAGCTCCTCTGTCAGCCTAATGCATGCGGCCTTTCTTACTCATTCAGCGAGGGTATACTTTACTCCTGTATAATGGAGGCAATAAGCAAATTGTCAATAGTCTAGTTGGTTGAGATTCTGTTGGAATTGTCACACCTGTCTAAATTCCGATGAGATCAATCTGTAGTTGTCTGCATTTTTGCATTGATATTTGGTGATATGGCTTGTTGAAAAGAACGAAATTTTAGTGATTGTTGCTTTTGGTAAATGGCCAGCTGGCTGGCTTACAAATTCATCCACTATATTGATGATGGAGCTGTGTGCGAACGCTTGATCCAAGAAATCATACATCTACTGAGTTTTGAGGCGATTGGAATCGATTTGAAAGAGTTTGCCATCAGCATGTGAAGAAGGGAAAACTCAATATCTACAGCTCCTAGTACCATTTCCCAAGACAAGCGAATGGCTTCAGGAGGGATCCATGTCTTCAATTCAAGAAATGTTTGGCAGAGTCATCAGTTGTCTTAGGGTTCTTACTAGTCTCATCATTTGTTATTATCTATGGATATGTAATTGTGTGTTTGTAGTAGAGATATTATGGTTCTCAATACACACAACCTTTCAGTGACAAGGGCTTCAAGTTCTATCTTGAAGAAACTAGAGCTTTACTGCCCGCTAACAGAATGCAGAAGAATCAGCTCAATCATAACATCAACTGAGAGGTGAAGGTCATTCACTTTCTGCACCCGTTTTGGTAGTTAAACTTTTCCCTATGCCTCAGTGTCATATGAAAAAGATCAGACGTCTTTGCCCTAATGCTATTGGATGTAACGTTACAAAGCCAGGGAGACACAATAAAATGTACTCATTGCAGCAGCTGGCTCGGATCTCCCTGCATGAAGAATCTGAAGAAAGATGTTTTAGAACACAGCCAGATACACAATTCCTTAGGCGTATAGCTGAGTAACATGAGTATTGGTTGGGAATGCCACTGAGCTAAAAAGGGACCGGAGTTTCTATCTATCTACAGTAAGCGGTTTACTCTGCGGTGCCAATTACTGTACAAACTGCAGACAAACTATTTCTTACCCACAAAATTTTGCGGACAAATATGAAATGCCTACGCCGATACTTAGGGATCTTGTGGAATTTCAGGGAGTGGCCTGCACACCTGTTCTCCGGATTTGGATTCCATTGCGAACGCGAGCCTCCACTACCACAAATTATGACGTGTATGCCTCCCATATGAAGATACTAAGGCACCCACATCCCAAGTGCAATGGACACAGTAGCCCTAGGCCATCCACCTTGCAGATCATGGATTCACCCCCCTCAAGTAAGTGAAGAATATATCTTCCACCTGCCTTCTTGTACGCCCGCTCTGCTCCCTGATCGCCAACCGATACAGGGTATGGATCGACATATGAACAACTTGTACGGTTCAGTGCTAATGTTTTCTTTGTCACCCCTGATCGAGTAAACCAATCACTTTCTTCAAACGATCCGGACAAGCAGCTTCTCTTCAAAATAATTTCATCAGATGCTTGGCAGATGTCTAATGCTCTTTCCACTTCTTCCAAGTACATCTTCATGTACTTGCTCTCCAATTCTCTTTTTGCTAGCAATGCACCATGTGTGATAATTGGAGCTCCACAAGTGAACATCCTGCAACATGCTCCTCAAGGGCACTCCAGTCTACATTCACAAAATAAATTTTTTTGGAAGGAAACACATGTCACATATGAACTCCATTTTGGTAAGACCTGCAAAACGATACAGGGCATGGAGGGACATGTCAACTACTTGCACGATTCTCAGCCAATCTTATGACACCTGACAAGCTATAAACCCATCACTGCATTCAAACGATCCGGCCCAGCTTTCGGAGTTCTTCACTTTGTCCTCACATAGTACTTCTAAGTCAAAGAACTGCGATTTTGATCTTCTTGAATGTGGAACACTGCATAAGAGATGTGATGTTATGATCCTTTCACATACATGTGCCGGCTCCGTCCTCATTATGAAACAACAAATGTTTATCAAAGTGGCAAAAGCCTTCGTGCCTGCATTTTCTTCTTGTTAAAGAAAGCAACCAGTGCACTGCACGTAAACCCAAAACATGGCAGATGGCTCATGTCCATGCCTCAATGATTGTTTGTTTAGGTCGATGGCCAGCATGATCAATGAGCAGTTTACAAGTAATACATATACAGAAGTTGGCATTATTCCTGGAAGGAGCGCTGCTGGTGAATCATCAAGCAACCATAATTTCTATAGTGCAGGATATAGGGTAGAAAAATAATCATGTAATAAGAAGTGAGCATCATCATCAATGGAAGTGAGCAACCGAGTGGACACAGGCAGAGCTAGAAATGGACATTCTTGGCAGGAGGAGTGCTAGAGAATTATCAATCTGGCAGATTCTCTGTAGAGCACAAATTAGGGTAACGAGGCAGTCTGCCTGGTACTTCCATTTACATACTCACCAGGTTTCATGCAAAGATACAAGATTCATACAACAATTTTTGCAAGTGAAATTTACCTATTCTTAATAGGTAGTCCTCAATATGGATTCAATATCATCTGAAGTAATATCTGAAATAAAATATATCTTCAGTACTTGTTGGGAGTTTGTACAAATTGTCACGTATCCTGCATAAACACACCCCCAGTCCTTTGAACAATACTCTGGTGCTACCTTTACATCCGTCTCAGATTGAAGCAAGAGACAACTCCGATTTTGAACACCTTGTTCCTCAGCACATCTTCAAAATGTACGTAATCATACCCCCCAGTCCTTTGAACAATACTCTGGTGCTACCATTACATCCGCCTCAGATTGAAGCAAGAGACCGCTCCCATTTTGAACACCTTGTTCCTCACCACATCGTCAAAATGTACGTAGTCATAAACATAAAAGGCTCATGAGGCATGTCTGTATCTTTTGTAATCAGATAGTGAAGTGCTGGTCTGCCCTACTGATAATGCATTGGTCATATCACAGCCTTGAGAATTATGTAATTGGTGTACATTTTAATCCTGCTCCTGTCCATTTCCCCAATCAATATGGGCCATGAGTTTGCAAATGCATTATGCTGTCGACGCTTAACTGCGTTCCTACCTAGTATGTTTTGGATTTGTTTAGATCCCCAACAAGTGGTGATAGAGAGAAGTGTGGAATATGAGGGTGGGTAAATCTTGGATTACCTTGACCTTCAAAATTAGCAGTGGGTTTGTTGTGTGGTTTAGGATTTTCAAAACTTGTTGGGGATCTAAACAAATCGTCACGGATTATAAACACACCAGTAAATGATTCATGGTGTTTCTATTACATCTCTGTCTCCGATTGCAAGGGAAAAGTCAACTCCAAATTTGAACACTTGTAATATATATGATAGCGATAGTGTTCATCAGGATATCTTCGTTACCTATTAGAAAAAAAGGCTCATAAGACATGTTCACATCTTTAGGTTCAGATTATGAGGTGCAGGTATGCACTTCTTGTAATGCCTTCATCATATCACAGCCTGTAAGATTGACTCTCTGATCTGCAATATAATCTTGCTCCTGCCTGTTTCCGCAAACAATATGGGTCATGACATTTCAGAAGAATTATGGAATGACATTCGCATTACCAATGGATCATATGATATAAATTCATTATGTTGCATCCTGACAAAATCATTGGTGACATTCGGGTTAGGTCCTTGAATGGACACCGGACACCTACTTCCAAATTATGAATTGTGCATTGCAACCATGGTCAGTTGCACTCGACAGTCTAAAATCCCATATAGTCAATCCCAAATCAGGTCATTGAATCATACTTGTTGATTAACACTTCCAGTTTGAGGTCAATCCCCTTACTGATTTGGAGCACAGGCCCTAAAGTTCATGAACTCTGTCCCAGTATCTAGAATACTATTACATGCAACACTTCCACCAGTGGTACCATCTACCATCTTCTTAGATGTTAAGACAAAAGTGATGAACTTAGGGCCCTTGTGTGTTAGTGTCATCTGTCTCTTGTTGCCTAGTAGGGTTGCAGCTAAGTCTGAGTGTGTGAGCAAAAGTTATGCACTACGCATCTCTATTATTTGTTTGTCCATACTATTGTACACACAATAGGACCCACACCTTGAACAATCAAGCGGACATCCTTTCTCACATTAGGGTAAATATTCATTGAGAAGAGGAAATGGAATATTGATGCCTTCAACAACACCATCCACTTTGAAATGTAAATTCTACAAACTGGACAAACCCCCATATACACTTGGCATCAAAAATCCATTTCACCTTTCAACACAAAGTCTCCAATGTACCTACAAGGTCCTTAAGAATGTGAACTGTTCTCGAAATGCACTAAAAGGACTGCAAACTGTTCTATCGTGAATCCAAGAGCAAGTGCTGGGGTCTTTGGATAGGGTGAAGTATTTCTCGAGACACCAGGCTAAGATGGCAGTTGAGGCATCTACTTATCCCAGAAGCAGGCTTTGGTTGGAGGTGTCAAAACAGACTAAACAGAATAGAAGAGATATTTTGGAGCAGGTGGAGAAAGACACCTCAATGAAACAATCAAAATTTACAGCGATTAGATTATGCAGCCATTGCTAGATAGTACTAAAAAATATTCTCCAAGTGACCTCAGAGCTAATAATCGTACTGTCCGAGTGTGGACCGATTTAACAACCATTGAAACACAAATAGCCAGATTCAAGCAATTCGATAAGTCTAAAATATCATGAACTCCAGAGTTCTGTCTAGTTTGCAACCTTACATGGGAGTTTGCACATGGCTACAATCCACAAATTAGCAAAATCCATCTCTTATCATATGAGAAGCTAAGCATCAAAAATACCCAACTCTTCACAAGTCATATTTCAAAAATGCAAACCAGTAGTCCTGATACCACACAGAACGTTAGAGCAGCACCAATGTACCTACAATCAAAAGAGAGATTGATATTAAGGAATTTCATCATTATCACAAAGGCTACAAATACCCTATCTCTCTGAGGGTCAATGGTTCCTGTCACTTCCCTCTTCAACACTATAAAATGGCTACAAGTGCAAGTCTCCTTCATCATATGAAGGAGCAGCTCGGTACTTGAATAGAAAGATTGTTGCAACCACAGCCAGAATGAATTTTGGAAACTACCTTTCCCTCTGAAGTTTCAAACTCTTGATCTACCATGCAGATACTTTAATCATGATGTCAATATTCACACGTCTTGATTGCAGCCAACAATGAACTACATAGTGTCATAAGCCTTGAAAACTAGCTAACGCTTGATACCTGCTTTTACAAAACCTCCAAAGTCGGCTACAGTTCCAAGCCTCCTGTGGTTGAACAGCAATTGTTGCTGTCAGTCTCAATTGAGACAACTGAACTAACCAAGAACTAAGGTATTTGGGTACTTGTACTTCTTGTCACTTGTGACCACTACTGGGTAATTTTGCCTGCTACACCCTGGTACCTGAGCTCATCCACCTATTTTTACAGTTCAACCTTCATAAATTTCTACACCATGGTACTTGAGGCCTTGACATAGTCCATTGAAGGGGTACTTCGATTTTGCAGTTTCTCAAGCACCCATATTATCTCCAGATTACCGAAGTATGACCAGTGGACCCAGTGGAACAGTGAGCCAGCTCCTGGCAGAAAAGGAGATGCTAACCCTCTCCAAATATATCCTTTCCGCACCTTTTAGTGACGAAAGACAGTTAAGTTCAGCAAAACACCTTTCCCATGTGCCAAGGAATATAAATATTGGGTCAGCTCACCTGTGCAACCTCACAAGGAAGGAGCACCAGCCTCTGATATCCAAGCTCCAGGAAAAAATCGTAAACTTGTTGCACTGAGAGCATTCATATGATAAATCCTGGTGCTTTCAAGCTTCTCATATCAATGCTGGAATTGGCTGGGACCCGTCCAAGCCTGGAGGGGGTGGTGGGGTAGTAGATGGTTGTTCAGGGGGTACACCATCCTCAGTCTGCTCTGCTAGTCCTTGTTTCGCTGCATCCTCTCGTGAAGGAGTAAATCCAAGCTTGAACTTATCGTAGTTTGAAAGCTCGGCATGTTTGAAAGGCCTCTCCCCCAAAATAGCTGTCAGATCTTCCTGATGCAGAACTTCCTTCTCCAAAAGCTTCAATGCAAGAGCTTCAACACCTGCCCGATGCTTGGTAACTAAAGCAAGAGTTCGCTTGTAAGCTATATCTACCCAATCCCGCACCTCTTGGTCAATAATCTCACCTGTCTCATTACTATAGGGCTTGGACATTTCAAGACCATCCTCCTTGGGAGGGAAGGAGAGGAGACCCACTTTCTCACTAAATCCATAAACTGCAACTTGAGCATATGTCATCTTGGTAACTTTTTCCAAGTCGTTTTGTGCCCCTGTTGATATTTTGCCTAGTAAAACCTGCTCACAACACAAAATATTGCAAACATTAGAGAAGTCTTACATGAGTACCTATCAGCCTATATACGATTGGTTCATTTTGCCAGATATGTTGATTGTCATTATCACCTTCTGCTTGATCAATCTATGGAAAGGTCTTAGAATATTCACAACATTGCGTACCAGGCGTATAGCATTTGCAACATTTTCTCATTATGTCCTGAATATTACATGTGTTATAGATATGAGTTAAACCTGATGCCCTTTCTACTCAGGCATTGACAATCATGCGGTTAGTTGCAGACCATTCAATAATGCTCTATAATTGAAAACATTAGCAACACAACATGTGTCACGCAAGTGTGACCACATCTTGATGATATCCACCTTTGAGACCCTGAAACTTTCCACACAAAGTGTCACAATACTAATAAGCACTGAGAAATTTCCACTGCAGCATTTATCATTACCTGCTCAGCTGCACGTCCACCAAGTGTCATGCAAGTCATGTCAAGGAGCTGTTCCTTTGTCATAAGAAGATTCTCGTTTGGTAAATACTGGGCAAAGCCTAGTGCAGCAGTGCCTCGTGGCACAATAGACACTTTCAACAATGGTTCCGCATATTCCAGGAACCATCCTGTCACGGCATGTCCAGCTTCATGGAATGCCACAGTCCTCCTCTCCTCCTTGCTAATGACCTGCAAGAATAGAACACACATATTTAGAAATTGTGCTAGGTAGTGATAAAATGACACTGCAGGACTTCCTAATATGACATATGCTACAAACTGGAGCCAACTGAACATGGCAGTTCAATCTTGGCTTCAGAAACTGCCGTTAAACCCTAATAAGCAAATAGATGGTAGTTTGGATCACGCAAACTTGATGCAATCACTTTAACAAAACTAGAAACTAACGAGGGGATCCTGATTCATCCAGACCATGCAAAGGATTGCAATCATATTCAACTCAGTTTTAGCTGATGTCAAAATATACTCACCCGTTTTTTCTTCTCCAAACCACCAATTATACGATCAATAGCTGACTCAAAATGTTCCATTGTAATCTCTGTCTTATCATTCCTGGCACAGATTAATGCAGCCTCGTTGCAAACATTTGCAATGTCAGCACCTGCAAACCCAGGAGTCAAAGCAGCCATGCGTTGAGAGTAGTAAACAGGATCTTGATCCAGCTTCATCTTTTCCAGATAAATCTTAAAGATCTGTTCCCTCCCATTTATGTCTGGGCGGTCGATAGAAATTTGACGATCAAAACGACCAGGCCGAAGTAAGGCTTTATCCAGAATGTCAGGCCTGTTGGTTCCTGCTAGAACTACCACCCCAGTAGTTGTTCCAAACCCATCCATTTCAACCAAAAGTTGATTCAGTGTACTTTCTCGCTCATCATTTGCACCAGCAAAACCACCTCGTCCTCTAGCCCGTCCAATTGCATCAATCTCATCAATAAAAATAATACTGGGACTTTGTTGCCTTGCTTGAGCAAATAAGTCTCGAACTCGAGAGGGGCCGACACCAACAAACATTTCCATGAAATCTGAACCACTGATAGAGAGAAATGGTACTGCAGCCTCTCCAGCAGTTGCCTTCGCCAGCAAAGTTTTTCCAGTACCAGGTGGGCCAACCAAAAGGGCTCCCTTTGGAATCTTAGCACCAAGTTCTTCATACTTTTTAGGATTTTTCAAAAAGTGAACAAACTCCATGATCTCTTGTTTTGCCTCATCACAACCAGCCACGTCTTTAAACATAACCTGCAACAGAACCAAAAAGTGTCCTATGTCAATGTTCTCTGGAAAAAATATTTCTGGATCATACTCTTCAAGGAACATACATATGACCATCTTTATAACCAATTTAAACATATTACAGAATGTATACTTATGTGACTGACCAAATTAAGAACTGCAGATGCACAACTTCTAATAGAGAATGCTGTAGGGAAGGAGAAAAGAAAGTTGACAAGAAATCTACAGCTCAAGTACATAAATAGTATTTAGCACAACAAATGATAAACCATCACAAAGAAGAAGACAAACCTTGTCCTTTTGTTTTTTGCTAAGCTTGGTCACTTGGGCTTTTCCAACATTGAATATGCCTCGGCCACCCATACCACCAGATCCTCCACCCATTCCAAAACCACCCTGCATCCGCCTTGTGAAGTAGATGTACCCAGCAATCAACAGAATGGTTGGAGCCAGGCGTAGAAGCTCCTGCTGCCAGCTCATTTCTGACACATATGTCACTGGAATGTAGTCTCGGGGATCTGCACCCAGTGTGTCTTGTGCATCTTCTAACTTCCTCTCAAATGAGTCAATACTTCCGATGTTGAAGTAATACTTGTAGCGACTGACAGGCTGGCCAGCCTGTGGACGGGCAGCAGGTTGCATGCCATCCATCCCCTCGTCAGATATCACACGTTCTCCACCTCTAGCTTGTAAAGCTTGACCTGGACAAAGGCCACTATTAATTGATGCAGGCCATGAACTTAGCATAACCACATGACTTTCATAAAAAGGAACAACCTCCAAGTGATAAGAACCAAGATGCCAAGATCCAAGTTTAAAATACTAAGATGTATGGCAAAATAGGACATAAGAACATTGCAGATACTGTCAGGCAGCTTCGCCACCACATGAAAGGTGTTTATCTCATACTCACCTGTGTAAACATACACCTTTGCTACACTCTTATTTGTAATCTCAATTCGCTCCACAACTCCTGGCTCCAACAGCTTGTTCTTAAACTCCTGAAAGCTAATCTGTTTTCAAATAAAAGTAAAATGTAAACCATATAGTAATGATGTAAGCAACATTCTGCAGAATGGCTTGGGACATGTACCACAGTGTGCATGACAAGTTACAGACTTTTGGAGAGGGTATTTCAACACCAGCTCCATAAATAGATGACTTCTGATATACAAGCACCTCTCAGCCAGGCACCAGCCATCTACATTCTTGATGCAAATTACAAATGTCGCTGGCATCCCATGGACGTAGTAGGTGAACAAACAAGAAAGATAAAATGAAGAAGGCCTCAAGTAGAATCACTCAACTCTTCAGCACAACTTTTTGGAAATCCTGACACATGCTTTTTCAAATAGGAGAAAGTGATCAACAACCACATGATGGAGGAAGCCATTTCTACCTGTTGAGCATCGCTGCGGCCAATTGAGAGACTCGTGAGAATAGCCACAGCAACAGCACCTGTGGCTATCGCAGACTGCAGCTGTGACTTTGACACGTCTGAGAAGGCCTTCTGGTCTTCTGACTTCGGATCCTCTGCAAATTCATGAGCAGATCAAAATATGATTTATGCAAATATTACCAAGTTGGCACACTAATAGAACCTACATTGTATTGGCAAATGAAGGTTGTTGCAAAGACATAAGTACTCTTGACTGTACATCAAAGCAGTACACAAAAGATGATGGAATCTCCAGGCCTATTATTTAAAAACCAGAAAAATGAGTGACAAAGCTGGTTGAATATATGTTAATGAAGAAAAGTGTCAGAATACTAAAACAGGCATCACAGCTCAAATTACTCACCATTTTTCTGCTCAGACTTCTGCTCGTTGCGACCTTTGGGATTCTCCTTCTTGTTCTTTGGGAAATAATCTTCAAAACCTATCCTCAACAATACCAATTGCTCAAATTCACTGTAGACTCTTACATCAACACACATCTTAACATGCAAATATGATCATGGAATATGTATGCAGGCCTCTTTCTGGTCCTGCCTACAAAAGTTTGACAAAAAAATTTGATTTCCACAGGTGTTCTGCACACTATCCTTGGCATTTCCAGTGGAACTTTATGGATTAGCACTAGACCTATGTAACACTACACTCAGTAACTTCTAAAAATACTCTACATTAGAAAAATTCCAGTACCCTTGCACTGATGCTTCATAGTGCAACACCAATTTGTAGACATCCCTAGAAGGTTCAGTTAAGGTACCCACCTTTCTTCCTAGGATTTTCACTAGAGAAAGCTCTTCTAGCTCCAGCGTTTTGTTGCAAGGCCCTTTGAACCCTCGAGCTCCCAACCCTCCTTGCAACATCATGGATGCCTCGCCTTGCTATTCCAAACCTTTCAAATACATTTTTCGAGATTACATAATCTGCAGTTCCAGGCCTGGACAAGCCTAGGCTGTAAAGCCATCTCCTAGATACAGTTTGCACTTGACCACCTGATGATGGTAACGCCTTCTTGTGCCCTAAATTACTGAAGTTCCTGTACGCTTGTGAGCTCCCAGCAATTTGTTGATTCGTCAAGGTATCCTGCACAACCTCCATAAAGGACCTCACGTTAGGGTTTTGGGGAAAACTGTGTGTCATGTATGAAGAGAAGGGAGATATGGAAATTCCACACCGTTCGTAAGAATGACTAGCTGTGAAGCTTCTTCAGTGAACATTAGTGTAAACGACATCCACCCTAATCATCCAGACTTGATGGGACAACTGCCAATATGCATTAAGCCCGATGTCATAACTGGCGGAAGGAAACCGTCAGTGACCCTTTCTCGACTGCCTAAAGTGCTGAACCCTGCCTTACGTTAGTCAAATCAAGACTATCAACAAAAATTTCGATCTCGAGTGATAATGCTTGAAGTGAAGCTCTTGAATCTGGTCCACTGAACGAGGAGAGACCTACCCAACCTTGTCTCATGAAATTGAATCCGCATCAGGGCGAGATAGGTGAGGGGGAATTAGGCAGCACCACAGGCAGGACAAAACTGTACACAACCTAACAAGATCTCAAAAGAAAATGCAATCTAGGGTTGACAGATGAGCTCAAATTACAACCAAGCCATGTAGACAAGCAAGAAGCTTTAGTGATAAAAGGACCAACAACAGACAACCGGGTAAGAAAAGACTTACAAGGTTGCGACGGAGCCGGCGCGCCAATGATGCCGACCTTTGAGATGACATCGAAACAACCTTCTACAACCTTCCGCCGACCTTCCCAAGCGCTTGATTCTTCAACTATTCAAACCCTCGAGAATGAAACCCTAACCCCGGAAATGCTCACGATCTTCACCTCCTGCTCCTTCGGATCCTCGAAAAAAGAATTCTCCGTTCGTCAGTGAGAGATGTTCCTTTCTTTCCCAAGCCAACACCAAAATCCTCACTCAAAAATGAGAGAAACCTCGAAACCCCTCCCCAACCGAACGATGATTCTCACATCAAATTGCTCCTCCACAAACCCTAGGGCGTGGCCACCAGATTACCAGACCTCGAAATTGAGCTTCTAAGGGTGGGGTTCGCCTCTCGTTAGGACGCAGGACGCAAATCGCGCACAGGTGGAGTAAAACGCACGTCGCGGACTCAAATCGGCACCAAGAGAGTGCGCGAGTGGGTTCACAGCTTCCTCTCCAACATGCGCGGGTTGCGGGGGTCGGGATGTGGTAACTTCTGGTGACGAGCAGCCGACCCGGCGGAGCGCGGAAGAATCGAACGAAAGCAGGAAAGAAATACGCAGCCTCGTGGCTATGGCGATGGCGAGTGACGTGGTCGACGATCCTTGACGTCCAAGCCCATCGCCTGCCCGTCCCGGCTGCCCTGAACCCCACCGCTTGTGGAATCAAAGCGGCTAGAATGTTTTTCCCGTTCTGCCCGTTCTGCCCGGATCCTTCACCGTCAGCCGGAAGATGGAATGTTCTTGAACGGCCAGCTCGGGGGCCTTGAATCTCCACGTCAGCTGTTGGACCATATAACTGGGCTTTGCTCATACTGGGGTGTCACAGCCAACACTTGGTCAAAAACCTGCATATCACCAATCACGTCACAAATTTCCCATATGGTTTTGCCCTTGGGAAAGGCAAATCAATTGTGGGACACTATAGATTCCGAATGTACCCAGAAAAATGGGTAGGGCCAATGGAATGATGCATGTAAAAGGGGCGAATCGAGAATCAAGGAATTGGGGTGACCATCTTGGGCAAGGAGACATTCACACACATTGGGTTTTGTGTAAGGCGGAAATGGCCAATAACGTCGGTGATCTGGCAATTCTCGAATCCGACATCTAATTTTTGTCCCACAGACTTTGTGTTCCAAAATGAAAAGCTAATGATATAATTTGAAGATTCAAACTTGCAGCTTATTGGCTTGGTTTGGTTTCTTAACACCTACAGAAGGGGTATTAGTAAATATAGATTCCTATATGTTAATTGTTAATTCATCTCAATATAAGTTTCTTAAGGTGATTTGAGGACTTACATCCCGATTTAGGAGTTTATTGGCTCTGTCTGTAGGACAAAGGCTATGCATCAACTTCTTCGTTTCAAGAGCAAATTTCCTAACCACTTTGCGTTCACACTTGGACGTTTAGTTGTTCTTGTTATTTTTGGCCCACTTTATTTAATGTGGATGTTAACTATAATTATATATGTATATGTGCGTATGTATGTATGTATGTATGTATAAATAAAACTATAATTTCTCCCTAAAATGCATTGAAAGCAATCTAGTTAACTATAGTTATTTCGGCAGTTCTTGATTATTTATTCTAAAAATTTCGGGTGATATCAAAATCCTTGACCTGCATTTGAGAAGAAGGTGCACAAAATCCAAGAAAGGTTTGGTATAGTAAATAGCCATGTATTGGCATGAGCAAAGTGGACAACTATAATTGTAGTCTTTTGTAGTAAAGGACAGAGCCTCACGGTTCTACCGTTTTCTTGTTTAGAATAACATAATAATTCATCCAGCTCTACAATAGCAACCAAATGGCCATGAAAAATGTAAGAACTTGACCGAGAGAAATTAGGAGCATAAAGGCACCACGGCTTTAACCGGTTGGAATTCCAACTTGGGGGTTCTTGACTGGATTACTTCAAAAAATCATCCCAGACACTGGGATGGCCTCTTCATAGATTCCTCAATGAGCAGCCATCGTGATGATGAAGGGGCAATCGACATCAAACCACTAGAATCGATGATCACTATCGAAGATATCAAGATTCACGATGCCAAAGATCTTCAAGCCATGGCGCCTGCACTGAAGCGATCCGGAAAGCCAAGTTCCCCCTCATGGTGTCCAGGAGCCGGGGAAGTCATCATGCTTTTCCCGAGCTCCTGATGCAGTTGTTAGTAATGTTTTCACAGTGCTTAGTTGTTTCCCTTGCGAATCTGCTTGAAAGATTGGTAGCTCGCGTACTAGTATCGATCTACGATGGTCCTCCCTTGTGGTGGGCAACTCTAGCGGGGAGATCTAGAACCTGCACTATGCAGCTGCACATCGCTTTTTAATGGGTTCTGGCATGACGAGGCGTTTGTATAGTGAGGGTGTGCTTGTTACTTCCGTATATCTACTACTTGTGCATTTCCAATATCAAGAATGGTACTGGCTGTTCTCTTGAGATTCTGCTTTGGCATCTAGAGCTCAACGTTGGCCCAGAGATTGGTTGATTGTTTCTCGCGCACTTGAATATTTAGCTTCCAAATTGCTGCTCACTGTAACAAGAGGATAGCTCATAAATTGTCTTGACATACACATGTCAGGTCATAAAATGCTCACAGAAGTCTCCTTCTTGAACCGCTGCATCATCATCTGCACAAAGTCGAAGAAAGCTGCACAAAGAAATAGCAGATGATTCTCGTGATAAATTTATTACAAGAAGTGGTTATTGGTCATCAAACCGGTTGTGGATGCACCCAGACAATTCAACAGAGCAAATATGAATTAACGACCCATGGTCAGAACTCAGGTTTGAGACTGGGTCGGCCAAGGCTTGAACTCGTGCACGTGTAAGAAGCTTCAGTACCAAAATTCCATGCAAAAGTGCATGAATCAACGTATGAATCAAAATGCCCTCACCTGACATATGGTTATTGTTTGGAACAAATACGGGACCCGTGCTTCCAGAGGATCTACATGTGTTCCTCGCCTCTGTTTCTGGGACTCCTGCCAGTAGCGGAAGGTGCGAAGGTGTGTTATTATAGTATTATACGCTTGATTCTAGGGTTTTGCACTTTTTTTCATGGAATTTTGGTGCTGGAGCTTCTTACACATCCACGATGCAGGACAAGCCTATGCAAATTGCCGACCCACGCTTTCAATTCTGTCTGATGGACGGCGTTTAGAAGTCGCCGTAATGAGGTTTGCGTGGCAGCCACGCAGGGCAATTCAAGTGAGCACTGGTTGACGGGAAACCTAATCTCGTTCCCTCATTCTCGTTCATGAGGATGGATGAAGTAGACGGATAACGTGGACGGATGATATCGTGACGCAACCTCATCCTCCTGTCACATCATCCTTATCCCTCCCCGTGTACTTACAAGTAACAGTAAAAGTAAAAGTACACTGCAGTCAGGACAATATATAAACCATTACCGATACCAATTCCTATTTTTTCATTTTCTATTGTCGACATTCTTCAGTGTGCATATCCCAGTTGCCGCTGCAAGGTGAATATAGTTTGCATGAAGCCCGTCAGAGGTTTCTGATTTATCAATATTTAAAAAACTACAGAGTGGTGATAATAAATCTTTCATATTAAGTGACTCAAAAAGAAATTTGATGAGAAGATGGATATTCAATTGCTGCCGAGGTATATTTCAAATGGGTTTTATCCCATCGAACAATTTAAAAGAGCAGAGGAGGAAGTGGTTGCACCAGGTCCATCCACAACATACCTCGTCAAGTCTATGCAAAGCAATGGCCAAGCTTACACAAATATCAGTGATCAAAGTGAGCTACATGATCAAATATTCCTCGACGAGGATGAAACAAAGTTGTTTCACATGTTGTTTGACGACGCTCAAACCAGTGAAGCCGAGTCTATTGGAAGCAATCGCCAAGCCTACACAAACATCGGTGATCAAAGTGAGCATTACGACCAAACATTCTTCGACCTAGATCAATCGTCGATTGTCATGCTCAAAAATGAAAACGTTCAAACCAATGAAGCCGAGTTTATGGGAGGCAACGGCCATGCTTCCACGAGTACCGGTGATCAAAGTGAGCACTATGACAACCAAACGTTCCTGGATCTAGGTGAAACAAATCTAGACCAAGCATTGTTTGCCATGCTTGAAAATGACGAGGCTCAAACCAATGAAGCTCATGTGCAAACAAATTGCACTCCAAAGAAGATGAGGAAGAGGATAGCAATAGAACCTGCCCTCTACGTGGACGTCATCAAGACATGCACCGCATGCTCATCGAATGAGGTTCAATTCAAATACCTCAACAACAACAAGTTGACGCAACCACGATACAAATGCTTGGCATGTAAGAAGTTGTTCGTGCACAATCCCACTTCCAAAAGGCCAAAGCATCCGCAGGGTTACAAGAAATTGCGTGAATCAGAGGCTCTCCAAAACGCCGTCAAAGTGTGTCCAAACCCAAAGTGCAGGAAAGTGGGGTTCGCCAAGTTCTTATATTATAACAATAAAAACTTGTCGCAACCACGATACAAATGTCGAGCATGTGGTGTAAGCTTCCAATATGGAGGCCAATTTGCCAATTGCGAAGAGTTACAAGAACATGCTCACATGGTGGAGCCCAACGAAACGTCTACAGTGAGCAACACAATTGTTGGCCAAGAGGCCTTTCCCACTAAAGTTTCTCAACATGACTTGAAGATGCAAGAGTTTATCCGCTTTGTAGAAAATGAACTCCTAGAAACTTAGTTTTGATGGCACGAGCAAGTTAGTTTCAGTATAATTTATGATAGCAATAAATTATCGATTGCAACGAATGGCACATCTCTGCCAAAATGGCATGTACTGATAAAGATCTATTTAATACTAAATGGCCATTGAAACGGCGCCAATATCACAGAAATTGTCTAGCTATTTGCATCCTAGAGCATGAGGATAGTTTGCGTGCTTACATACAGACAGAGATAACTAGTATGTTAATGTTTTTTACTCTGTCGTGCATGCATGCATATGTTACAATTATTCAAAATAGGGAATCTGTCTTTCAATCTAGAGAAGAGGTGAACCTGAATTGGGGTGCTTCTTTGCACAAATGCTCCTGTATTGAATACACTATATGTTCAGAAAAATGCGAATGTCTTTGATCTACAAGATTTCTCCAAATCAGATAGCTGAGGCAGCAACAGGAGCACGTTGTTTATACCCCAAGAAGGGTAGTGGACTCCCAGCTGCACATTCAATATCATGAAAGACATAACGTTAATTCCTGATAATATAGCAATTACATTTTTCAGCGTACTGTCATGTTGCGTACAGGAAGTTTAAAAGAGTGAGTTCTAAGTGGATGAATCGTACCTTCATCATCAAATAGGCTGGGGTAATGTTGTTGGTAGCAGAAATAGGCAACAAGCAAACCTGCAAATCAAAAAAATGAGCAGTTGCATGACAATTAAGAATAGCAGTGGAGCCCGGTTTTTCATACATTCTTTCACTTAGGCCCGATTGCAAGCAGTGATTTAAGCAATGTCTACAATTTCGTCACCAAACGCCCAGAGAGGGAGCAAACATGAATTTGAAGTCAGCATAGGTATGTAGCTAACATAAACACGGTTAGTTTAGCTTTAAATATTGAAAAAACCCCAACATGGCTTTGGAGACAACCAAACTGACAATCTGTAATTAGAAAGGTCTTCCTAAGAAAAGAAACCCTTGTTGAAATAGCTTCATTTTTCTAATGAGATACTCTGATTGAAGTACATGTGTTGAAATTAGGAGGCAGATACAGTCAAGTACTTAAAAAATCCACCACACGACTCTTTGCAACATTTAGTATTTTTAACCGCCATTTCTACACACAGTTGTAACCTTTTGTCAATCGTTCAGTGTGATATACATAAGTTAATTTTCAACCTTGGGACACAATTCCATTGAATGCTCTCTGGCTTGTCAACTTTAAACGTAGCTTTTAAAAGTATGGGATGCAATTTGAGTAATTTGCAACAACTTTTCTTACCAAGAAGACTACCAACGACGACATCGTACCAATGGTGCCAATAATTATCGATTCGAGAAATCCCGACAAAGGCAGCTCCCAACAACGGCAGAACCAGAGGGAAGAACTTCCAGGAGTGACCTCGACGGTCAAAGAACCCAATCTTTCCTGCCAAGTACATTGCCAAGTATCCAAGTCCAGCAAACGACCCTGCACAAGTCTCAGACCGACACATCCAGGATGAAGTCCTTCTCAAAATTGAGAGACATCCATAAATCTTATATATCACAACATATCTCTGTCCTTATTGCAAGAGAAATTAGGGTTCACAATAGCCAACAATGAAGAGGCACCATCAAATATTTCCAATTTCATTGCTTAGAAAGAGAGTAACATACATGATGAGTGTCCACTTGGGAAACCCTTGTACGCCTCCTTCATCACAGAGGCTGAATTAATACAAATGACGTTTCCCTCTGTGTCATAATTCTGCTCAAAAAGATGATCACACAATTTAAGAGGGTTAGAGACGTATACGAATGGATCAGGGCAGTGTGACAATTTTCGTGGAAGTTCTGGTTCTCAACAGAAAATTGAAGACTGACAATACGAATGTTTAACAAAATTTACAGGAGTTGCAGTAGGGCTGCCGAAACACCGTGCGTAAAAATCGGGCCGGGGAAAGCCGAGGCCATCTTTCAAGGCGTCGGTGATGACGGCTGTAAGTAACACTGCGGTCAGAAGGCCTGCGTACATTTTCAACTCGGTCAATGCAAATTGTGAGCAAATTGTATTCATGTGCACTCTTATGCATGTGATCCTAATGCAACATTAAAGAAAGATAACACATTCCAAGTTCCGGTGTATCGTAGTAACAACAACCTGCTTAATTCAAAAAACAGAGAACACAAGATGGAGAGGAAATGAACCAGTACCAAGAATAGCATGGTGTACATCGCGGCTCATGCGTTTCCAGATGAAGACTATCAATACAAAGATAATAGGGACTACAATTGCAATGATCTGCAATATTCACACCATAAGAAACATTATATTTTGTTATTTATGAGGCCCGCAGCCTCGAGATGGTCTAAGAATAGACAACGATGTCCACGAACTAATTTTTCAGATATCGAACTGTGCGCCCACTTCATATAATGTGCATGTTCATGCCAACATTACATTTTTACACTTTTTTCCTATCAATAAACAGGCTGCAGGAATCCTGATCTTTCCACAATGCAAACTCTGAACAAAATTACACGCAGTGTAATTTGGAAAAAAAATCTCACAGGGCTCAATGAATGGGTGTACGTACGAGTCAACCACAACTTCTCACGATTCTGGGGTACGTACGAGTCAAACACAACTTCTCACGATTCTGGGGATCAAATTTTGATCGCATTGAACATACATACAATATATGCCCAACAGAAAATCGGAAAAGAAACATCATAGAGGTAGATGGGCCTTAAATGGTTGCTTTCTCTAACTAGCCCACTTCTCAGAGGATATAAAACACGGATTAGTACGAGATGGTCAGCAAATCCACATTGAGGCCGTAGCCACTTTCCTTACAGTTGTTGGAGCTCATATGAATATCTTATTCATTATCAAAGTGTAGATTCTCATGCTCACCATATGGGCATGTAAGTCCCCCCAATTATGTTGAGTATTGAACCTAGACTGGTTGGTAGATTTTGAGCACGCAGTTCAATCTCTTTCAGACACATGATTTTTGGAATCCGTTCTCGAAGTCCCACCAAACCACATACCACTCATATATAGGTGTCCTAGTAAGAGAAGTAACCGAATAAGGCTCGTCTAACGCTATTTTGTTAGCTTAACTTAAGGAGGGGCAAAGAGCAGAGAAACATACCGGAACAGCATATGTGGGCACAGTTTGATGCCTCATGGGGTACATGAGATCCCCGGTGACAAACATGTGTGCTCCAACATATCTCCTGTAAGGGTGGATGATCTGCAATATAACTTCGAGAATCAGAAGTATGATAACAAAGATCCAGTCCTTCCAGTGGTGCAAGATTAGCCTCCCAAACCCAAGATTACTGTGCCCATCAGGCACTCCGGAGCTTGGAATACCACCACCCCGCATCTTTAGAAAATTCACCCCGAAATCTCACTAGCTTGAAATCAGATGTCAATCTTGCGAGCCTTCCGAAAGATATTAACGCTCTGTGTCCCAGGAGAATAACTCTTGAATGAAATTCCAGTGACCTGCAGAGTCGTGCAGGACAAAAACATTAATATGTGATAGTACCACGGCATTGCTTGAGAAAGAGGTTAAGTGGCCCAAACTTAAGCTTGATTATGTTACGGAGATTTGAACACCCTATATGCAGTATTTATTCGCCTTGAGTACGTTGGACTTAAAGCGAGCGAAATACATTTCATATATATATATATATATAGGCCCGTTAATCTCAAATATTCCTCGGACCGTAGAAATCTAGTGCAATAATCCCAGTATACAGAGAACAGCTCATGTCCTGCCTCTTTCACCTTCTCAACCTGGTTTTTCATCTACATAGAGGTGATAATATGACCAAAATGAATTGATCCACAAGGCTTGCTCCACACGCAAGACGATGCTACTTTGAAAACAACACGAATCCAGACCCAGCTCTTGCATCCTTCAAAACCAATTCTACCTCAAAAAGAGTCCAATCTTGACTACAATCTCTATGCCGTTAAGTTCTCACAAAAGCCAGTGACTCACAAGACACCTGAAGACGGAGCGTCAAGCCCCATCAACAACCTCCCCCTCTTTGCCTCATTCTTACATCTTTCAAGATATTGAGCTAAAGTGAACACCACGGGGCTCAAAACCGAGGCTCCCGTCATGAGCTCAACACAAAACCCAGAACTCAAAAATTTCAAAATTTACACTGAACGCCCACACCCAAGAAAATCCAAAACCATAACACTCCAAAGTCAGGATTTTTTTTTTAAATAAAAATAATAAATAAATAAATAAACTTCGCCAATCTCCAGCACACGTAATTCTCAACACATACAAAAATCACAAGCAAGCACTCAATCTTCTCATATAAGAGTCGTTCGTGCATGCAGAAGCTCTCAAAGCACATACCCAACCCAGTGACTCACAAGGCAGCTGAAGACGAAGCGTCAACTCCCATCCTAAACCACCTCTTCTCTTATTCACTCTTGGATCACTCGACTTTTTGAGCTCCAGTGAAACCCAAGGAACTCAAAACCGAGGCTCCCGCTATGAGCTCAACACAAAACCCAGAACACAGAGAATTCAAAACTCATACTGACCTCCTCAGACCCAAGAAAAAACCAAAACCAACGCACCCTAAAATTCGGAGAATACTTCGCCACACTCCAGCACACGAAATCCTATACACAGACAGACTTTCACAAGAATGGATGGAGTGAGTTAATCTGCTTATGTAATGGACTGGACTGTTCGAAGCATGCAGGAGCTCTCCACACATACCCAACGCGGTCAGGCGGCCACCGCAAGGTGCCCACGAATAGGTTAATCTTCCGGTTTGTTTCTAATAAATTGCAGTGAGGAACCAGGAAGCTGGAGTTTGGACGTGGAAAATAGAGGGGGATCACATGGGAGCAGCGAGGAATGCTCCTGCGGAGACACACAACAAAGAACTGGAAAGGCTGCGCAAGGGGGAGGGCGGCCTGGGGCGGGCAGGACAGCGGGCAGCTCGACCAAAAAGACTCCGCAGGGGAGGCTGCAACCCACAAAATAGCTGCCCGCCACGTAAAAGCCAGGTCACCGGGTGTGAGTTCGGGTATGCCAGGTGGCCACTTCATTTATTTGCACAAATGGCATTTATGTTTACTACGTGGAAAACTTATGTAAACTTGTGAAAACTTATACCACCTTAAAAGGGAGAGCGGAATTATCGCATACATACAATCGTACCTCTCATTCATCCAACATTTTTTTTAATTTAAATTTTAAAAAAATAAAACTTTCTATTTTAAAACCCTAAAATAGCATGCAGCCCGAAGGTTGTTTTTTTTTTAAGTTGATTTGACACCGGAATCAGTTTTGAAGACCTTGAGAAACAGTCTATTTCAACTTATTCAAGATAATTACTCACAAACTTATAGGGGTTTCAAATTTTCTATGTTGGATGGACAAGAGGTATGCTCAAATGCGATAATCCTCTCAACCATAAAAGTGGTTCATCTCATTCACTTTTAGGTTGGACGTATGACATGTATATCAATCAGGGCGGTGAGAGGGAATTTTCTCATCCGTCCCTAACATCAAAAAATATATAGAGATTTTAAAAAAACATGTGTGAATCAAAGAATAGACATCAAAAAAACATGTGTTGAAAATTACGTGCTCGAAATTTGTTGACTGTTTTAGACACAATAATCAACATAATTAGGGGACCTCTATGATCATTTGATGAGAGAGAAAATCTTCACTTTTGCAATGAATGAATATGCATACGAGCTCCAAAAATTATGAGGAAAGTGGCTATAGACACAATTTGGATTTGATAATTATGTTATTGATTGTGTGTTTCATATCCTATGAGAAGTGGTTCATATCCCAAAGAGAAAAGTGTCTATTTAAGGCCCGCTTACCTTATATGTGTTGCTCTGCAAGGGTTAAACCATGCATTCCATCCATTCACGTGGAGATTTGATATCCATGATGGTGATCGTACTTGAAGTGATGGTCTTTTTTGGGGACTTTGAGATACTTTGTCTCTTTTAATATTGGGGTTTATTTGATCACAAACTCAATGATGTTCCTTGATATTCATAATTTCCTTGGATTGATTGTTACTAGGGGATGTTGTGCGGCATTATTTTGGTGTAAGGCAATGATTTTGATGGAGTAAATACATCCGTGTCCACTACATGTACGACTCAATTTGGTCCATCAGAGAATTCCATCATCCGCTCCACCTTTGTGACCTGGAAGTGCAAGTGCTACAAACAAGTCGTTCATGGATTTATGTTTGTTTCTTTTGTAGGAAGTTTGTTTTTCTTGTAAATAAGTGGATGTGTGTAGGTTGCTAATTAACATTGTGAGTTTAATGTGGCAACTTCTATAGTTTGTTGGTCTTGATTGCTATTGTGGTTATATATAGACGATGCTTTGAAGATGATGTGCCTTGATGATCAAAAAACTTTTGTGCATGTTTGCAAGCAATCTACATTCAGTCATTGTGATTGGTTAGTTTATAGATCCGCATATTTGGTAAATCTTGTTCTAGTGTCTTTGGACCAACGATCTTGTGTAATTTGAAGGATTAGTTGGAAGGATATCTCGTGGGATTTTACCCATTTGAATATTGATTTGGACAATTATTCCTTACCTAATGATATGTGTAATGATTTCTTGAGGAGATAAACCCAATTCATGATATTCCTAAATACCTAATGAGTATGCATGGATTAAAAACGACACTTGAAAGACTTAGAAGCTTTTAGCAATTCCAACACAAATGATACGATTGAATTCCTCTCAATGCGGCTCTCTAATCACATCGTCAATGATGGAATCCTTACCATTGGATTGAGGGCGGCATCAATTATGAGTTCTATGCATAGTAATAGAGCAATTAGGATTTCTTTATAATTACTAAATATTATTGAATTTTCTTATTTGTCTATGATGAAGGTAATTGGAAGGGTGGCAACATTTGTCCCTTTCCAATTTGTTTTCAAGGGTTTGTGCTTCCCATGAACATGTATTTCCAACAAATAATAATGAATTTTTTTTCACTTCCTCTCTATCTAGACAAGAATGTCTCTGGCATATAGAAATTTAACTTTGGTGCCGAAAGGGGTGAATTACCTTTTGACACTTCCATTTTTGAAAGATTAATAATGTTTGGATACAATCCTTGGCACAAGCTCAATTAATATGAGAATTTGGTAACACTGATAAAAAAAAATTCCGCCTCTCCTTCTAGTGCATGGTTATATTTCAGTACCCCAAATCAGAAAAACTCAATCTCCAATTTTCTATGATTTTTTGGTGACTTATAACACAAGAAGTTTCATTGACATCCAAATGGATGGGCCACCTTTATGTGCATTTTCCCCTGTTTAATTGAATTGAAACCTTTGCATTCTGTCCATTTAAAAGTTATGGCTTTCTCTCGTACTAGTGTTCGCTCTTCCCCATTCTGTGTGATTCTTCATCAGAAAAGGGCTAATAGTCCATTTCTGAGCAATGTGCACACTGCACAGCGAATTAGGAGTGTGAATACCTTCTCTTTGCATCCAGATTCTAAGTGGCAGATAACAAGAAAATCACACATTCACGTGCACAGTTTACGTCACTCAAAGTGCAGAATTCGGAATAAAAGGTGGATCAAGAGTCTGTTGACAAAAGATGTAATATAAGTTTGCCAGGCTTTACGCTCATCCCGGGCGCTTATTCCATTCATAATTTCCATACTCTGCAAGTGCCAGATGATAAGGTAGTATATACACCTAAAATATACCTTCTGTATTATTAAGGTTTCATTGGAGAAATGAAGGGGGATTCTGCGTCGGCACATGAGAGAAGAGTGAGCGGCAATCACGATGCCGCTGATAAGTGCGTATCTCTCTGTTGAGGGAAACATTCTCGGCACACGGTGAACCTGTAGTGATGGTAGAACAAGGCCACAGAAAGACCCACAATAGGATGGTCCTGAAAGTAAAAATGTATTTTCATCATTTGCTTGGATCTGTTGAAAAAATTTGAGCATCATGCGGCGCAGAATAAGGCTTTGGCAATGTAGATTTTGCTCACTTTCATTGCGAAGAAACAACTTCCTGCCCTAATAACTTATGACCGGGTCCAAGGATCCCAACTGCAGTATATGTAAATTGTTTACATTTCCGATCAGGGCATGAGAGGGAGGCACCAACTGAGGCTGGAGATCCGCACCCTCCGCACTTGACAAACCCAAAGAATGTCATCTAGCGCTACCGAATAACACCGATCCGACAACTGGCTCGAGGTAAGACCTGAATCGGTACTACCTGGTACAGAACCTTACAATTCAGTTTGTACACAATCCCTGACCACAGGTTGCAACTGTGAAAAGGTCCCTGCTCGCACCAGCATTCCAGAAAGACCGATCAAACTAGCCGTGAAAGAAACGTGGCAGCAAGCGGCTACAAGAATTAAAGCACACTCCAGAAGCCTTCTTTTAAATGCTGGAGAACTAACGAGGGAAATTGCAACGAGCATCAAAATGTGATTTCTCCCTTTCTGGTGTTGCAGTACGGCATGCGTGCCACGCATCCATCATCCATCAGTGCAACAAGATTAATATATAGTGAGCTCATGTGGCAACCCTAGCTACTTATGTCTCTTTAGACTTTATCCCACAACTCGCGGTTTAGTTGAGGACTGGTTCTCACACTTGAATTGGCTTTGACCACATTGAAATCAAGGCGCACTACAAAACGTACAATGAAAATTACTGGATTTTTACATCTCACAAGAGAGTGGGATAAGTCGTGAAAGATCTTCGTACTCTCTACGATGTTTTTGAAATCTTCCTACTCAAACAGCAGTTAAGGACTTGCTGATGGAGTTCCTTGGAGTCACGACGTCCTTAAATATCTATCGGTGCAAGCGGCTATGGAGTTTCACAAGTAGTCTGAGTCCAAAATTACACACTTTCTACTTCGGACGCTGACATTGACAATTGAATTGAGTATAGGGTTTAAGGACCTTCATTCCGCTGTTTGCTAGCTCTAATTTGATCTTCAGTATACTCATGTTCGTGTCAGAGTCCGAGTCCTGCTAAAACCCCACTTCTATCTTTTTTGTTGTTCTATTAAGAGAAATTTAGTTTCAACCAGGAATAGGAAGCACGTATTTCACCTGTCTCCGAGATGGAATTGCCATATCATGCCACATATCAATCAATGTTCGTCAACGTCTGCTGAAGCTTTAACTACAACACCAGGCACTCGTAGGATACATTCATTCATTTATTGGAAGGAATGATGGTAAACATGAAACTGTTCCATCAGAGTTGTACAATATGCTTGTGCACTCCGATTTTGAGTTGTCGTTCTCTAACTTTTATACTGAAGTCAATGTTCCTAAATTATCGATGTCTCCTTCAACATGCAGGGTATTGCATTTCCTGATCCATCAATTCTGCTCGATCACAAACACAACCACAATGTCCAAATCGATTGAAGACAATGAAGCTACTGTAGTAAGGCACATGGTGATCTTAGCGTGTGTTGCAATTTCATCGCCAATCTCCTGAGAGCCTTGGTTGTTGGTATCTGAATCTCCAAAGCTGATCCCGGACCATTTATTGGGGATTTGTTGTCTAGGTGAAGGTTCATGTGGACTTTCAAGTGCAAAATAGAAGTAGAGCACACCCTGCTGTCAGGTTACTACACAACTCCATCATTACCGACTCGAAGGATTTGCAATGAGCCACCAAATTCGTCTATGCCATAAAATATCGTTACATCCCAAATAGGTGAGCGAGCGAGTAAACAACAACATCAGTGCACAATACCCAAAGTGCAGCTCCAAGATTTATATGCCATTTAGGCACAAAGCACGACATTTTAGAGTCTTGCTACTCCAGAGGAAGAAAGAGTAGTGTGTAGCACTGAGTGGGTTGTGGAGGGGTTGTGGAATCTGTAAAGACTCATGGATTATGTTTTCATTGGATGTATTGACATTTGTTGGCAACTTGTTGTCGGCATTCTGTAAATCAACAATCTATGCATCATCGGCATGTTTGGCTAGCAAACTAAACCACCGAGAGATTCCTATCAAACGAAATTCAATGTATATGTTTGTATCTCTCATCTTCTTTTCAATTATGTGCTACTTCTGTGATATTCTGTGATGTTTTTATTTCATATTCTAAATGACTGACTTTTATCGCTTTCTCTAGCAATGGGACTGCTGTTCCTCACGAGCAGGAACATATTTGTTAGGTATTCTCTCAGAAATCCAAATAAACAGGAGGGAGGACAGTGGAGGTAATCTTTCGTTTTGCCTCGACAAAATGAATGAATAGCGTCTGCGTTGCATGAGAGAAATCTTCTTCACTTTCAACTTCAGACCAGAGTAGGTAATGTGGGCCACTGCTTAACGAGGTGATGAGCTTTGTATCGGATATATGTTAAACTGGCAATAACAGATACTGGCTTGATTTTAATTAATCAAGAGGCCGAGAAATTAAGATATGTCAAAACAGCCCCAGCTATTTCTGCTCTCCATTCCCCTGTGCTCAAATATATGGTACATGCCCCATCGAGAATCGAGAACCTCCTGCAATGACAACCTATTGCTTGATTCATCTTTAGGATCTTTGGCGAGTGTGACACTCAAAGTAGGTGTCTTAAGGCAAATCTGCACAAGCTTAACTAGGAGCTTGGGAACTTAACTGACCAGAGTTTGTCACTTTCCATTGCGGATCTCCACACAGGGGAGACTCCCCAGAGGTTGATTTCAACTTCAATCGATACAAAGAATTCTTCACCAGGTATTCTTCCTCCTGACCGAGATCCAAATGTCTCTCTGAATGACAAATTAGCATTGCTTCAGCGGCCATGCCCTAGATCCCCTTGACGAATTGAATGTCAAAATGGGGCCACTAAGGCAGAACCACTAAACTGGTAGACAATGGCATAAGCAGTCAATGCCCACATCTTCTGGTTCCGGTTCACTTAGGAGAGGGCCGCGCGAACACTAGCCCCCACTGTTACAAATTATGACGTGTATGCCTCCCGAGGTAGATACTAAGGCGCCCACGTCCCAAGTGCAATGGACTCAGTTGCCTTAAACCATCCACATTGCTGATCGTGGATTCACCCCGCCCAGGTAAGTGTATAGGAAGTGTTCCACCTATCTTCTTGTATGCTCTTTCACTCCTTTCAAATTCAAACCATACTGGATATAAACGAGCCTCCATTCTATTCATGGTTCAATCCTTTTGCAAGCTCACGGTCACGCAATAGTGGTCTATCCATTCCACAAGACTTCCAGGTTTAGAGGGAGGGATCAGATCAAACAGAGGAATAAGAACATTGAATGTGTTTGGCCTCCTGTAATCAAGTGGTTGAGTAAACTATAGCGTTAATTAGGTTGCAAAAAAGATCCGACCGCTTTTGATGTTTGCATTGCCACTCAGACTGAGAAGTACTCATCCCCTGCTCATTTCAATACTTTTAAAACTAATAAGACAGCTAGGGTTTCTACGTAGTTGCTTGGCTCTTCGGATTGACCATGAACAGGATAGACCATAAGATGTGTCCATAAAGCGGTGTTCTGGGAATTATGCAATTTGAGTGCGGTTGAAAAAAGAAAAAAATTTGGACCATTTCTCGATTTGTGCGTGTCATCCTTGCGCAGGGGCCATGCTAATCTTCTCTGTATCGTTCCAATTTTATCAGATGTCTCCGAAGAGACAACAATCTGGCACTCTTACCGATACATCTACTCTCTTCTAACTATGTCTCCAATCCATATGGGATTCAAACACACATGTGTTCCTCAGCTCACTCCAATGATCTTGGTTGTTGGAATCTCTGTCTACCATGTGTGCGCGCAATAATCTTCCCCGTCCGCTTAGGCTGCAGCCCCCCACCGCCCATGACCTTTGCCTGCACAGGTGACAGCCGACTGCTGCTTCAACTCGAGCTCAGGTTAGAGATGAATCTTAGCCTGCTATATTCTCATGATGCCCCTTTCTTGTCTGACACGATTACGTAACATCCAACCTCAACACCCACATTCCACCAGTACATGAAATACTCCTCCGCTATCGATTCTAGCTGATTTCTTCCTCCACAATAAGATTCGCATTACCCAATGGATGTAACTCACCATACCCAAACGAAAATAACTTTGCAGGCAACCTAAACACATCCAGAACAAGTATACACAGAGCGAAATTATCTATCAGAATAAAAAAATAGAATACTATTTTTAGTATCCTGGTTTCAACATCATTGGAAGAGGGCCGCGCGAACGCGAGCCCCCGCTGCCACAAATTGTGACGTATATGCCTCCCGTAAGAAAGATACTAAGGCTTCTGTGTCCCAAGTGCAATGGAGACAATTGCCCTAGGCCATCCACCTTGCTGACCATGGATTAACCCCGCGCAGGTAAGTGGGAAACTGCTCTTCCACCTGCCTTCTTCTATGTCAGCTGCCCTCCATAGATCGCCAACGATTACGGGATATGGATCAATATGTCAACTTCTTGCACGATTCTCTGCTAATGTTTTCTTGTCACCCCTGATCGAGTAAACCAATCATTTCTTCAATGATCCGGACCAGCAGCCGCTCTCAGATTTCTCCACACAACTTGATCAGTTGGGTCGGCACTGTCTAATGCTCTTTTAATTTCTTCTAAGAACTTTCTCTTCTTCTTGCTAGACTCCCACAACCTAGTAAGCTTCTCTACTGGCTAACAATGCAGCATGTGTAACACACGCGATCTTCAGACAAGTGAACTCCAGTCTACCTTCACAGAAATTTATCCCCTTGAAAGGAAACATGTTACGTATGAGCTCCATCTTGGTAAGACCTGCAAAACGATACGGGGGCGCATGGACATGTCAACTACTTGCACGATTCTCTGCCAACTTTCTTATCACCCCTGCCAAGTCACAAACCCATCACTCTCGTCAAATGATCCGGCTCAGCTGCTGCAGTCAGATTTCTTCACTTTGTGTGCTCACATGGTACGTACTTGTAGGTCAAAGGACAGAAAATTTGGTTTTCTTGAATGTTGAACACAACATCAGAGATGTGATGTTATGATCCTTTCACATCCATGTTGCGGCTCCGCCCTCGTTATGAAAGCAACAAATGTTTATCGAAGTGGCAATTCAAGCCTTCGTGCTGCTTGTACTTCTTGCTCAACGAAGCAACCGGTGCACCACACGAGAAATCAAAACCCGGCACGTGTATGTCTCATGTCCATGTCTCAATGATTTGTTTGACTCGGTCGATGGCCAGTATGATCAAATAGCGTGCACTTTACATGTGAACATATGTGTAGAAGTTGATACAATTCTTGGAAGAAGGAGCACAGCCTGGTGAATCATGAAGGGAGCCATATTTTCTGTAGTGTGGATATTGGGTAGAAAATCCGTAGCTCTTGGACCGGCAATGGAATGCACATTCCTATCACTTCAATAGAAATGTGCAACCGGGTGGACACAGCTACAGCTACAACATTTGGACATTCTTCGTAGGAGAAGCGCTACTGCATTATCAGAGTGGCAGATTCTCCGTTCGTGCACAACATAGGGTAATAATTATGAGGCAGTCTGCCTTGTACATCTTTCCACATAGTCACCAGGTTTCATGCGAATATACAAGATTCATACAAGAACTATTGCAAGTGATATCTACCTATTGTTACTAGATTGTCCTCAATATCATAAACCACATAAAATTGTTTCGTTATACTTGTTGGGGGTTCATGTAAATCGTCACATACCAATATCAAAACTCCCAGTGTTGACGACGGGTTAAGGTGTGTGACATCATTCCAGATGACAAGATTCGACAATTTTCTTCTGTTGCCATCAAGTTACTGTTCTCCCTCTTTAGTATGACATGTTTGGGAAACACAAATAATGTCATATTATCAAGGTGTCGTCTTCTCGTCAATATGACACATGGTGTAAAATTGTTGTACTATCGAGGGAATACAAAAACATAAGCAATATGAGCTTTAAAATTATATACAACAAGTTTAAGCAATATAGATTGTGTGCAATAATAACTTATAACTCCAAACAAATACAAATATTCTCAAGAACTCTTGAAATAGGAGTTCAAAGATCTTTGGTGTTGCCTACCCAAGTTAGCAATTGTCATCTTATCTAAATTCCCTAATAGCTTTTGAAAACTAATAATTTCAATAACACCAAAATGTAAAGAGTTGTCTAATAAGAAATTGAACAACAATGATGCATGATGTTTAGCATCACTAAGCTTTACTGTAGGTGGAGCAATATCATCCACATATACTGAATGTAGATCAACATTAAGATCAAAGCCTCATGCATAATTGATTTTCAAAGCATCATCCACCAACTCATCAGTACTCAATTCTAGCTAAGTAATCTTTTCCCCTTCCATCTGAGTGTAAGTCTCGATTGACATCTAATCATCACCCAATTGCAACTTTGAAATCAGAGCACCGAATTCATTTGATTCTTCTTGCATTATATTCTTCTCCCTTTCATCAACTAGGGCAAAATCAACATTCCATGTTGCAGGTAATATACGCACCATCCTCCAACAATTCCCGACTATCCGTGCATCCAAACTCACTCCATAGTTCATAACTCCACATGATAGCATGTCTAATGTTGGGCACCACCTTCCTTAAGTCATTCGATGTAACATCATCATACTGCGATCAAACCCACTGCGAAAGTTGGGAGGAAAGAATAATAAAGTCATGTTGCTCAATCCCAAGGCTCAAAACCATGAGACTTATCAACTTTGGCAAAGCTAACAACATGTGAAGATGCATTTACCCAAATCATAATCACCTTTCAATTTTGGCCTTTGAATTGATTGATTGTTGAGCTGCAAAATCCAAGCTTCAAATACATCTCCCTTCATCCAAGTTGTTTTATTCGAGTGCCACCGAACATACTCATGAGGTTGCCACCTTCCAAAACATCATGGTTGCTTAGACGTATAAATCACAAACAACTTCAACTTATCACTCCTAGTTGAATTAACAACAAGAGCAAGTGTTACACGCTCTTTTTGTAACTTCCGGCCCTTCACCTTCCCTTGTGCTAATGTTTTATTAGGATGTACTCTAAAATACAATCCAGTCTCATTCATGTTGTTAACATCTTCAGGTTCATAATCTGACAAAAGAATAAGAAGGAGGCCACTCTAACATTAACCATATCCATTCTACTAGTAACCCTAATTATCATTAAGTTCCCAACTATAAGTAAAGTTCCCAAGTAGTTCCCAAGTGAAAATGGATGTACTTTAGATGTACATAACATAGATGAAAAGAATTTTAGCATTACTTACCTCTTTAATATGACAAAACGGTAATTCCAAATGCCGTATTATCGAGGGTGTGGTATAAACTGAGTGTCGTACTAGCGAGGTTAGACTGTATATGTATTTGTGTCCGATTGAAGGACGAGGCAAGCTCTGGTATTGAACACATGAACTATATTAATCAAAGCCACAGAACTCCTAATAAAAGGGCTCATGAGGCATATTGTTATATCCTTTGAAATCAGATAGTGGAGTGCAGGTCTGCCCTCCTCATAATGCCTTGTTCATATCACAGCCTGGAAAACCATGTCCTAATCTCCACCTTATGCCTGCTCCTTCCTATTCCCCCAAACAACATGGGCCAGGAGTTTTCAAAGGAATTGCTTCGATGCTCAATTTCAACACTTTGTTGGGGGGTTCGTGTAAATCCTTCACGTATCTATGGAAAAACATCCTAGGTCATTGAAGGCTAAATGCCCCCTTCCCACCTGACTTTAGCTAAGCCTAAAAGTTGGTTCTAAAAACACGGCCTTCACACCATCAACACTATCTAGTCCCGAGCCGAGTTGGCAAATGATGTGGCATGGTTTAAAAGTGGAGGTTTTAAGCCTCAAGCACTGACCCTCCCATTGGTACCTAGACGCGAGGCAAGAATGTAGGACCTTTAAAAGTGTCACCTCCTGCCCTTGTGATTGGTTGCTTTTAGTCTTAGCTATGAGGGCACGAGGAGCTTCATTGACAAAAACCGGTGGTAAGATAGATGAGTAGTAAGGCATTTGGGGATGGGACAGAAACTATCCAACATGCCATTGCATGGTAGATAAAACAATGAACATGTGTGAAAACTATTTAACTAAAACCTACTCGAAAACCTCCGGAGCAAGTTCTTGTAGGTGCATTGGGATAGCCGGATGCCTCCGCTTTGATCAAGAGAGTTTTTCCTGGTTTTTAGGAAAGACTTTGGTTGTATGATAAAGTCATGTGCGAAAGGTACATAACCCCTAAATGCTCATGCAACCCGAAATGGGTCGCCACTTAATATTTAAATCAGGTTTGCGACCCACTAGGTGGTAATCTACGTGGATGGAAGGTATCTATTGGTGAAGGGTGGTGCCTACTAACCATGTGGGCCAAAATCCATCTAAAAAAAATTCATACTCCAAGTGTGAGGGGCTTTAGGAAAGGTTAGCAATGCTTGATTTGACAATGATCTCATGAGTTGTCCATTGGGTGCCCATGCCCAAATAAGGCATGTCAACCTTCAAACAAGTTGCCCCTAAAAGGGAATGGTGGATCGGTGTTGGGGCATGCTATTGTGGCACCCACGGTTGGGGGGGGGGGGGGTGTCTAGTAACTCACGGCTAGTGGGAGGCATGCCAAGCTTAGAGTCAGCAGCTACCAATCAGCCCAGGGCCCCAGCTAGGCTTGGATAAGTCATTACCAAAGCTCACATATGAAATTTTATGTACAAAAGTCGTCATGCATGGAATGGAAGATTTATATGTCTACATAATGAGAGTAGTTTGTAATTATATGTGATATTGTTGAGCTTTGGCTTGAAATTCTCTTAGTACTTTAACATGTTGTGGACAAATAGCAAGAAGATTGTGTGTCTGATTTGGTTACTCATTTTAATTGAACACCTTATTTGAATGGTGTGTGGCTAGGTGTGAATTAAAAAAGACATGTTTTCAAAAAAGAAAAAGATTATGTGATTAGAATGTCTCAACCCATTTTACGGTCAATGATCAAGACAATGGCAAGGGTGAGGGAGGGCTATATGATCATTAATATGAAAGACAAACTTCACTCTGACAATAAACAAGTTGTTCATAGGGTTGTGGGCACGATTAGGATTTGTTAATTATGTCTCACTAATTGAGTGTTTCATATCACCCTAAAAATAGGTAAACACTATAGAACTAATAGTGTTTTTGAAGCCTTAGGGTCCGCTTGCCTTGGTGCTCTTCATTATTTGTAATATCCAATATCTCTTTGATATGATAATCTTACCCTTTTGCAATATGGACAATGTAACATAGTAGGTTAATTTCATTATTAAAAATGTGTTCATAACTTCTCAATGCTCTTTGCTTGGTTTGGTTTTGTAACACCTGCTAAGAGTGCAACAACAAAATTTGACTCCCTCTAGGTTGGTTTTTGATCATCCCAATTTAAACTCACTAGACTAGTTTAGGGTCTCTAACCCCTATTCAGGGGTTAAGTTAACTTAAATAAAAACTTGCGGGCTCAACTATAGTAGTCAACATTCTTGCACTCCCCTCCTACAGGGTTGTCTATCCCGCCGTTATGACGGTGTCGTGCCGTCATGACGTGTCGTGTCGTGACGGACCCCTCCGTCACGACACAATAGGGTCCACGTAGGGTCAACATAGGGGGAACGGAGTAGGGTGGGTAAAATACTTACCTTCTTGCCAAGGTGGCGTCCTATGTGGCAGAAAACGCCGACGTGGACGTGGATATGCCTAGCGCCATGTAAACCATTTTGCCATTCTATTTACCATTTTGTTAAAATCAAAGTAGTAAAAAACGACTAAGGAGGGTGTGGGGCGGACGGGGGGTAACATACAATTGTTACATTATTTTCTCTCTCTCTCATTTCTCTCTCGTTTTCTCCTTTCTCACAACACGTTATCAGCACGAGGAGGAGAATTGGTAGAGACCAATCACTAGATTAAATTTTTTAGTTACTTATTCCTTCGAGGAGGAGTGTTGAGTAAATCCTAAGTATGAAGTAACTTGAGCGAAGTAAAAGTAACTATATATTACACTCTAGTTACACTATTGTAAGGGTTGCCCCGACCTCAATATAAATACCCCACACCTCTTGGGGTAACATACAATTGTTACATTATTTTCTCTCTCTCTCGTTTCTCTCTCGTTTTCTCCTTTCTCACAACACTATTCATGACAGTACAATATAAGGGAATTGGTAACCTGGGAGTGCAAAGAGCATGGAGTGAAATCATGAATGTGTTAGCAAATCTGAAAGGAAGTGTTGGACGTTGGAATCTGAATTTTTGGAGGCTTGAGCAATTTTACACAATTTTTTGAAGCAAGGTTGTTGTAGACACCTATTCATGACCCATAGACTTATCCAAAAGAAACAAAGGAACAATTGTGAAGCAACACAAATGATGGCGAGAAATGTTCATGTATATATTGAAAGTTGGCAGAATTAGGTCGTTGTCATGAATAGGTGTCTCTACCTTAGTACAAATCGACGCAACGAGCTGAAACGATTGTTGAAGGATGTATTTGAAGAAGATTATGTAGTGGTTTTACACATTCATGCAATTCGGTAATATCATGACCTACTCCCTACAATGCATGCTGGCGCTATTGGAATATTCAAAGATGAAGAGCAGCATTGGTATGAGATCATAGGTTTTTTTTAATTATATTTTTATTTGAACTTGCTTGAAGATGTTTTACAAGAGTTGAATAAATTGAATATGAAATTTAAATATGATATGGTTGATATCACAACTATTAATGCAATCATCAATTTCACTATTTCAATTTATCACACCAATTTAAAATCTAGGAATGGACCTATGTTGGGTCGTACAAGTAAGAATTTGGGAAAATTCTTGAGAAAATTTGCAAGAAATCTTCAGTTGAATTATGAAAACAATACAAGATATTGTGTTGTTCATGCATTGGCAAACCCTAAACCCTAACATTAAGTAGCAAGCCCGCATTGACCTTCTCAAAAGAGCATCAAACCGGCGCGTGCTTAAACTATTTGATAGTTACTTTCAATGTTTAAAATTAATATGTCGGTTTGTAGGACAAAACTAATGCCAAGTGGTGGTAAAGGTTGTAATCTAGGCTAAATTACGATCTAAACAAATCTTAATAGCTATATAGCAACGGGAAACTTGGTGGGGTCAAAAAGGTAGTTGCACACTTTGTTGTTCATACAAAGTTGTTCATACTTTGAATGATCGTTTCCCATACCTCCCAATATTCAATGCAGCCAAATTTTTTAACCCTCGTAAATATCCAAGTGATGATAGTGATCGAAACACAATTACCGAATTGTGGTTCAAAAGGATATTGTTGGAGTTTCAATACACTGAAGAAGAAAGTGACCTGTGTAAAGGAGAACTATTGGAATTTATAGAAACACTTCTACATGAGTGTGAGAACAAAATAATGGTACATATGTGGTAGCAATTAGGAATGGTTTAGGGGTTTAGGATTTAGGGTTTATGAACCACAAATGTTGAAGCATAAATTCGTGATTTGTTGAATGAGAATGACATTCGGATGCGTGTGAGTTGTTAAACCATATGAACCACTAAGGTTGAAGCACAAATTTGTGATTTGTTGAATGAGAGTGGCATTCGGATGCGTGACATGGGTTGTGAAACCATATGAACCACTAAGGTTAAAGCACAAATATGTGATTTGTTGAATAAGAGTGACATTCGGATGCGTGACATGGGTTGTGAAACCATATGAACCACTAAGGTTGAAGCACAAATTTGTGATTTGTTGAATGAGAGTGACATTCGGATGCGTGACATAGGTTGTGAAACCATATGAACCATTAAGGTTGAAGCACAAATTTGTGATTTGTTGAATGAGAGTGACATTCGGATGCGTGACATGGGTTGTAAAACTATATGAACTACTAAGGTTGAAGCACAAATTTGTGATTTATTGAATGAGAGTGGCATTTCGATGCGTAACATGGGTTGTAAAACCATATGAACCACTAAAGTTGAAGCACAAATTTGTGATTTGTTGAATAAGAGTGGCATTCAGATGCGTGATATGGGTTGTGAAACCATATGAACCACTAAGGTTGAAGCACAAATATGTGATTCATTGAATGAGAGTGACATTCAAATGCGTGACTTGGGTTGTGAAACCATATGAACCACTAAGGTTGAAGCACAAATTTGTGATTTGTTGAATAAATGAATAACTAATCGAATATAGAAGCTTCAAAGATGTATCAAAGAGGTTTCCAATGCGGGTGTCGAGGGATTTTTTCAAAAAGCACAACTACCTTTTTGACTTCACCAACATTTTTTTTATTCCTATTGTGTTATCTTTATCTTACCAACGAGAATTGAATCCTCTACATCTTGGATTACATCAATTATTGTATATTTCATGAAGTCTTTTGAGCTCAGTATATAAGTGGAGTCTTTAGACTCACACATATAACGATGGTAGAGTATCATGGATAGGATGGGAGAAAAGAGAGACATGTTTGAAGGTCTAGGATGTGATGAGAAGATATAGAATTTAGGAGAACCCCATATTCCATTCAATCCATCATCCGAGTGTGAGAGAGATGATAGAAGTGCTAGAGATCGATTTCGTGATAACTATGTCATGATCCCCTTCTCACAATCTACACAAGCATGAAAGTTGAGAGCGGAGGAGGACCAACGACAATATACGGTCAAATTCGAGATCGATGCGGTGAAGAAAGACCTAACAAAAAGCGTGGGTGGAGATCCAAATGATGTGGTTGATTTGAGCGCGGATATTTTACGGAAGCCTGGGGATGTGGATGTGGATGACAATTCAATCGACATTGAAGAAGTCAAGGTAGCGGAAGAATCTTCAAGGATTTTGCCTTTTCGTAAGAAGATGAGAGGATTATCGCCTCATCGGCTACCGTTGAAGGAACGGATGAAAGACCGAACGATAAGCTATGTTGATTACTTAGGCCGGATCCTCTTCCGTTAAGATTGGACCCTCGAAGGAAGCCACAAGCATCTACGAGGTTACCATGACGGAATAAAGTGGAATATTAGATTGTACATAGGTTGTTCATGTATGTGATTTATAAAGGGCATTTGTACCATCGTCCCAATAATAAAGTCATTACTTGTACAATATGTTGTACCACTTTTAAGATTTTTTATTTTTATTTAAAAATTCAACCAGCCTTTTATTATTGCATACTTCTATGCATGTTCATCGTTGTCTTACAAAATTTGAAATTGTAATATTATATATAAAGTAGAAAATATGTGTATTTTAGTGTATTTGTCCTTATGACAAATTATTGTATAGATTAAAAATCTCCTTAGCGGTGATAATTTGTTGGTCATCATACTACATTGGTTACTTTGTTGCTTGAGGGATCCCTAATTAGTTTTGTGTGGATAAGTAAACCGGTTATGGTATTTAGTGTCACATATATTATTTGCGAAGGGCCTAAGTTAGATGCCTAGAGGACTCAAAGTGCCAATATGACATTATTTATAAACATTAGTAACTTCATAAAATGGAAAAGTATTTACATTATAACACTTAGCATTGCACATTGGAATACTTCAGATGGTAGCTTGCGTTTTAGTATCAATGATACTATTGAGCATACTAATGAAAAATGTCATATGCTTCCATTTTAGTGTGCAAGTGATAGATATTTTTAATTCATTTGAGTACATAGGTGGCTATTACGATGTATTTTGGTGGATGGATGAATTCGGAAGGCAGGGCGTCAGTTAGTTAGGGAGAAAAAGGGGCGGACGGGGCGGGAACGCGGGGGAACGCAAGGGCGGACGGGTGGGAACAGGGGGGCGGACGGGGGTTGGATCGGGGGCTAGTAATTTTTTCCCCACTTTACCTCTACTTTGCTGACATGTCATCACACGTGGACATCTTACATCCTACGTGTCCGAAATGGGGTAATGTAATTACACACAAAATTCGGTAAAATTCAAGTCCGTTAGGATAAAGATAGCATCCGGCATAATGTCGTGACGGCACGACATTATGCCGAGATTAGCCTCCGTCATGACACAATAGAGAACCCTGCCCTCCTAGTGATCACCACCAAATGTGATGAGTCGATTTCACCTCCCTCCATGTCGCAAGAAGGGGGTAACAATGAACCAACCACTACACTATTTTATCCAATTAGTGTGGGTTATCATTCGGAATTATGTGTTCATATAACGTTTTACAAATATTATTATTTTCTGACAACTAAGTTACATCATATTCTTTGGTGTGCATAATAATTACTTATATTATTTGGGTAGAAAATGATACTCTTAGTAAAATGTTATAGCAATGGATAACTCTAAATACACTTATTAGTCAGAATAATGTAGTTATAGATGAATTGGTTGCTCAGGGAGGTCACTAGCGAAAGTCGTAGAAATAACGTGCGGTAAAAAATAAGGTCTAAAATATTCATTGTAGATAAATCTTGCAAAAAACATACATATCATATAGAGGGTTTCTAAATAATGAAACATGTTTGAATGTAAAATACCATCACATATAATGGCCTCTTTTATCTAGTCACTACATGTAAAATAACGTGGAAACAATTACTAGGGGTAGCGGGTTTAGGGTAGGGTCTGTGCTAGTGGATGAAAAGAGGTAATTTTCTGTTTAAAAAGCTTGGATTGATGACTTTGTAGGTTGATTAGCTTGAATGTTACTAAACCAAAAGTATCCAATATGGAGTAAATATTCTCTACCTATGTGCCGAGACGGAAAATTTCAACGCGTTGTTTGAATTGCAATTGGTGTCAGGATTGGATCCAACTAGCCCCTTTATTTCAAGAGGGTCAGTTGGTTTGGCATCCATTGGCAGTTGCCCACTAGGTTGGCATTGTTGTTGGGAAGATTGGAGACCAAAACTTAGTTCAAAGAATTTCAAAATAGCTAAATTATATTTCCACGCTTGAACAACATGGATGTGTACGACGAGTCCACCAGACGGATTTGGTCAATTTTGAGTGGAAGGGTTGATTCATGTTGGTCAAATGATGAATCTACTACCATGTCCAAATATGGGGCTTCAACTTTGAGGGTGATGGACCTCATCTAAATTTCACCAAAATGACCCAAATTTTTGGATGCAATTATTTGGACAAGCACATAATACAATATGGCCAAATTGCCAACTTTTTAAATGTCTACCTTGACCAAAGATGGCTTCAAACGAAAAGGATGCAAAATTTTAAGGGTTTCCCCACCCATGAAGTCAATTTTCAAATGTCAACCTTACTTAGCATATGTGGTCATATTGACTTGAAATATTCACAACGAGAATATAAGGTAGTCAAGTTCACATCCGTACAGTTGGATTTTCTAAAATAAAAACATTTATTTTCCTACCTAAGAGAAACTTTCAGCATTGGTGTTGAAAATGCCCGAGAATGGAATGTGAAGGCTTGAGCGTTTAGGGGTTAAGGTATGTGACATCAATTCCATTTTGCAAGGTTCAACAACTTTCTTTGGTCTTTTTTTTTTTTTTTTTTTTTTTTGAGATAGAAGGCCGCAGGCCAACGCCAAAGCACAGGAGGCAGTTGACCACCTGGCAAATTTTCCGTCAAGTAGAGAGGAGATTTCACAGCCGGGATTCGAACCGCCAACTTCTTCCTTGAGATTTGGGTATCTCTCCACCATCATCCGGTAGTTTAAGGTCATCTCACAGACCACAACTTTCTCTGGTCAAAACATTCAAAACACTATTGCATATCTGTGTCAGGTTGAAGGACGATCGAGGCCAGCTCCTATTTTGAACACACAAATCATATAAACAAAAGCAAAGCCACAGTGATGTTCCGAACCATATCCTCACCACACACAACATGCCAATAGAAGGCTCATAGGGCAAGTTCTCATCTTCGAAGTTCCAGAAGTTGAGGTGCAGGTCCGCACTACTCACAATGCCTTGATCATATCACCGCCTGGAAGGTGAAGTACTAATCTGCACCTTATTCCTCCTCCTGTCTACTTCCCCGAACACACAAATCATATACGGTAAACAAAAGCAAAGCCACAGTGATGTTCCGAACCATATCCTCACCACACACAACAAACCAAAAGAAGGCTCAGAAGGCACGTTCACATCTTCAAAGTTCCAGAAGCTGAGGTGCAGGTCCGCACTACTCACAATGCCTTGATCATATCACAGCCTAAAGGGTGAAGTACTAATCTGCACCTTATTCCTCCTTCTTTCTACTTCCCCGAACAATATGGGTCCGAAGTTTTCAAAAGAATTGCGTCGATGCATGCTCCATTGCATTCCTCAGAGGCAGCTGCATGCAATCAAAACATGGAAACTTGTGGGAGCTGAATAACACGCACATACCTTGTGTTTCGCAGCTAGCCCGAAGTGGTGAAAGCGAGAAGTATAAAGTGTGATGGTGGGTTGAATCTTCGATTACCTTGTCAACCTTCAAAATAAGCAAGAATTTGTTGTGATTTCACATCCATCGATTAACACTCCAGACCCTTATAACATTGTGAAGGTGCTGGCATACTATACACCTTTCTCTTGACTTTCAATGTGTGATCAAGAACACCTTTGCCTGCAGCTTAATTTCCAAGCTCGCAAACCTCTATTTCATTGCCTTGCGACATCACCCTCTGCTCCAGTATTCACAAAACTCACTATTTTCTCCACATCTAGAACCTGAATTTGCAATATTCTCTACGACTTCTTGCTGTGGACTACGCTAACTTGGACTAAGGTATACAGGCCTTTCACTGTCGCTTATATTTTAAATCGGATAGCTGTAGTTTACATAACATGTCCTACATTCATTATCCCAATTGCTGAGGGAGAGCTGATAGTGTGCGTGGGAAATTAGTGAAGGCGACACTAAATTGCTTTACGCTATGAAATTAGTGCCACCAAAAGGTCTACGAAGCATTGTTATGCCCAACACTAGTCACTGAAAATACTATTCATCACAACACTATTCACTTTTGCATATATTGGTTATTTTGATCACTCTACAAACACCTTAGAGCACGTACCGATTTCCTTGGAAATTGGAATGTATGGTAAATGAGCATGTATTCATGAATTTTGTATGACTTAATAAAAGTCCAACCCTCACTACACTGGTAAAAAACTATCCCCAAAAAAACTGCAGCCAAAATCGGTTGTGGTTCTCTTGACTAGCACGATTTGCAGTCGCTAAACAACTATTTTTTTTTTGAGTTTAGCGACATACATTTTGGGATTTTGGGCCATTATAATATACCGTTGGAAAGGTCCTGAAAATACCTTTCCAACGGTATATTGTACGCCCCAAAATGTTTAAAATTACAGTTGCAAAAGAAAAAAAAGAAAATATAAGTAGTCGTTTAGCGACTGCAGATCATGATGGTCAAAAGAACCGCAACCGATTTCGGGCTGCGATTTTTTTGGGCATAGTTTTCTATTAGTGTTAATTTTCAGACTTGACAAAATGATGTGTGCTTCAAGAATTAGTGCAACATGCACTAATTGGGATAATTAGTGTAGTGTTTGATGGCATTTTACCATAACCCTAGCCTCTTCTTGACGATGTGGTATCCCATGGAAGGACTTGGATATGTCATCTTGAATTGGTAATTGCCTTTCAAATGAATAAATCATAGTATATAATAACATGATCTTTCTGGTCTAAATCCATGGGATTAGTCTATAAATCGTCTTTCCTAGATGGCCTTTGAGACCATTTGGGGTAAAAGTGACCACAAATCTATGCAAAAGGCAATTGAATATAGATGAAGAATGAAGGTACTGGAGCCGCAACACACAATAGATATTATGGAGTGAGGAGAATTGAATAACATAATGATTCCATAATTATGGTTAGGTTTGGATTTAAGAATAGACACCATAAAGACATGTGTTTAAGAGAATTGTGGACTACGTGCTCAAAATTTGTTATATTGTCTTTACTCAATTGTCGACATAATGGAAAGAACTATGTGGCCATTTAATGAGCTTGAGAGATTTCACTTTGACAAATGACTAAGGGCGGGTTTAGACTTGGAGTTAGGGCTCAAAAATGGGCTGGGGTGCAAGAAATCCACTCCTCTCATTGGTAGACAGGCTGGGATTCGCCTCTTCAAGTTTACACCATGAGTTGGGGCCAATTAACAAATAAATTATTTTATTCATCATGACAATGGCCTCAAGCCTTGGAAAAGAGAGCTCCCAACCTTGTGGACTCTTTCCCTCTAGTTGAGGCCATTGTCAGAGCTTTTATTTGCTTGTAGTAGTTTATTCTTTGAGCATTGAATAGGAGGGGAGAAATTCTAAATTTATTATACTTTAATCATTATCCATAGAATAGTTCATGAGTACGTTGGAGCCCTCTCATAATTGCAGCCTCCAAATGGCCCCAATCCCACCTAAATAGGTTTACACATGAAAGCAATGAATGGAGTTAGGTTACTTTTTTATTAATGGCCTTGGGGGCCCATTTGCATGCCACATGAGACATATTGGCCTTCGTTCACCAATGGCCCTGGCCCCAAGTCTAAACAGGCCCTAAGATAAGCATATGAGCTCCAAAATCCTCTCGCACTAAATGCATGTATTGCATCCACAAGAAGTGGATGTAGAGCTAAAAATGTCCATTGAAGGCATTCTTACCTTAAGTATTGTTGTAATGATTTGTTATAGTAAGGGATGGTTGGTCAAGTAATTATGTAAATGTTCAAGATTGCATATTTGAATGTGCAAGTACCAAATGTGAAAGCACAAATTAAAAAAACAAATTACACAATGGTCGTTTTAGCATTAACATGCTCTGTTTTCTCCTCATGAGTTACCATTCAAAGACCCATGTGAACATGGGTTGCTTTACACATGGACCAAGAGCCATGACCAAATAAATCCAAGGGTCGTTGAAAAAAAGACCATACCATGGAAAATAGAAATATAATTTTGTATTTGATGGGCCCTCAAGCTTAGTTTAAAGTGAAAGTGGATCATGTTGAGGGACTACAACATATTTCATGGAATCTAAAATAATAGGTAGTTCAAGACCCATCATAGCAATTGACACTATTTTAAAGCCAATGGCAATCAAATTGCTTGCCACGGCCCCCAGTTTTATGTGGGATCCATCTTTTTTTTAATGGGCATACACAATGTCCAATAGATCATGAAACATTATCCACTTGGTGCCATGTAGGACGCCATGTGAATTTCTCATCCATTTAAATGTCTTTGGTCCCTCATACCCTCATAGTCAAGTGTGCAGTGAACTTGAACTATCTTTGACTTCTCAACCAATCACATAATTTATACATCATGGGTCAACGTCCCTCTAGCTCTAGCTTGAAGTGGCCCTAAATGATATGACGAACAATCTCATAGTCTTGTCCAACAACGACGACGGTGATGAAATGCATCAACCATCTCCTCCTCACATTTTCCAAAGGCAAGTTGTCTATTGTTGCACCACATTACATTCACGAAACACACGACATACTAAGTTTGAGTTGTAGATTGCACTTGCATTGCCATCTCATTCACCGTTCATATATTTACGTCTACTACTCCACATTTGCTTCCGGTAGGAGAACCTCAACAACAATAACCCATGAAGATTTAGAGAAAACAAAGATTTTCATCATTAATTTAAAGACTTGCGTATTGAAATGGGAAACGATGAATAGAAAGAGTACCTAGTCATGATAATGTTGAAAGGAAGGTCCATGGTTTTTATGTTGTTTCTCCTTGTGTACTACTATGTGGTGGTACGTAGAGTGTTTCCGTCACTTGGGACACGTACGGTGGTTTTCGTTGTATGTTTTCTTGGGACAATTTGTTGGGCATTATAGTAGTTGGTTGCATAGTATGGCTCAGAGTTCGTGCCAAAGGTTAGCAAAGGCCCAATCGGGGGTTTTGAGATAAGAAAAAATGAAAATTTTGTTGTCGTTGTCTTCATTTGTAGTGATTTCTTAGAAATATAAACCTTCTTGAAATAGTTATATTGTTCGGGTGAGATTTTGTGATTAAATAAATGAGTTGATATAGGGTGAGTCAAATGCACAAAGAATACAACGTACAATTCTATGCAATATCTAGTATTTTTTGTCATCATTTCTACACATGATTGTATGTTCTTGTACCAATCCCTCAAACTGTAGATTAGTTTTGAGCCTTGTGACACAATCTCATTATATAACACATTAGAGGTGATTTTGCAATCAAAATCTTGTATGTGGATATGTCAACAACTTCATTAAGATGTTCAATTTAGATTTCGTTTGTTTGGGTGTAATCTTTGTGTTTTGAAACGACTTACTTTTATGTGTGAACACTATATGAGCAATGAGTCTAGGCTGTTCATTTTAAGTCATCTCACTTTCAAGAAACACCCAGTAAATTTTGAAGGTTACATTGTGGAATATAGAGCATACCTTGTTAACATGTGGCGAGTCAAAATCCAAAACTCATCACTCTCACGTGTGAATATTGCACACTGAACATTCCTAACGATGAGGAGCACATATATTGACTTTGTCGTATGGCTCAAATTGCATGGCAATGGTACATCAACATTGTATGCATGATGGTTTCAAGGCCATCAATGAAAGGCCCTTGGAAATATCTATCATGCAAACAATGCGTTTTTGGAGAAACACCCCCTTCTAATCGGCAACAAGCTTAATGGTATTTAGCACCACATCCGTGGTATTGCACGTAGAGTTATTTGGCTATGTAGGTTCAATTACAAAGTTTTCAATCACAAAATTTGGCCCATTGCCAAATTCAAAATTACCGTATGGCAACAAATTCAATAATACATGCGTTTGGCTTGAGCTGACATCCTTTGTAGCGCTAAAAGTACACCTACATGTGAAGGTTGGTACTCCAAAGTGTGGACTCTGCTTTGGAAAGCCAAATGACATGCATGGGTCATTACAAAATTAAACCCCCTATATACAAGAAGTCTAAAGAGAAAAACAAATGTATACGTACTAATGGCAAGCTAGAAAATGGACTCATGTATTTATATTAAGATTTTCAATATAATGTTATAAATGCCTCCACTACATATACAAAATCTAATTCATGAATTAAATATACCTTTATTACATATAAATTCCATGTTCACTGTCCAATGAGAAAGTCATTGAACATTGGTTCATCCATTGAATGTAACTCAATGATTGCATCACACAAAGAAAGACAAGAGCACAATAACTTAGCCACAATCTAGAGAGCAAAGCTCAAGGCAGCCCATGAGCACTCCAAGAGCCTCCAATTTGTAAAAACCTAGAATCTAAATGCAAAACCTTACAAGAATGAACAAAGGTAGTCGTTAAGGACTATTATCATATGGCAACAATCATGGATGAAAACGTGAATTGGATAAAACTAACACATATGTTGTCAAATTTTTTTTTCTCTCAACCTTAGGGCCCCCTTTTGTACATGTACCTTTACTTCAAAGTTTTGAATAGCAATTTCAGTTGTACGCACTAGAAAGAAAAACTATACCTCTCCCTTATGTATACTACATACACTAATGTCTCGAATAAGACGCCTTCTTACACTCGCATTAATTTGTACGTGGTATGAAGAGTCCAACCCCTGGAATTGGTACATTGAACAATTGACAAGTCTTTGGGTGCACATGAGGTTGTGTGCAAACTTAAGGATAAGATTGTCCAATGGCAAGTTTCTAGACCTCCCTTTGAAGGAGTGCATTAGATTTCTCTTTATCTTGAGCTTGTCTCCCCCTTGATTTCTCAACCTCGGTGGAAGAGAGTGAGAGACTCATCATTTTAAGTGGCTTGTTTCACTTCGGTATTGTTTCAAGATATATGACTCCTTGTTTTTGGTTTTTTTTGAAGTTCATGTTTGGTCATGGACCCAGCCCCCTTAAGCACGGCTCCTTTTGGATTTCGGTGTCTTGGTTGTATTCTATTCTCCTGCAATCATGAAAATCCAAATGTTTAAAAAAACATCAAACAAAAAAAACTCATGCCACTCAAACATACTAGGTGTCCTAATAAGAAAAGTAATTGATTAAGTGAACCTTATGGTGGGACACTGGTGTCCTAAATGAATTGGAGCCTCCTTAATGATTGGTTTTGTGGTTGTAAGTGATTGAAAATAAAAACCAACTTCGAACATCAGAGCATGTACATGACGTTGAGATAATCTCAATGCCGTTTTTATCGCCTTCAATTCATCATTTTTGATGTCGACATATGCTTTAGGGTTTAACCGGTGTATTGTGAGACACATGTGTCCCGCCATAAGGTTCAAGTGTTGTCTACTTGATATCACATAAGGTTAACTCAATGTTTACCTACTGGCCATGGTCTAAAGTTTTCAACAACTAAATATTGTATTTAGTGTCACTTATTATCTAAAAATACTCAATGCTATATCTATTTACTGACTATCGCATTTTTTTTGCCAACAAAGGTTGAATTGGTTATTTGGACATTATAACCATTAACATCTTTACTTGGTTAAACATCTACATCAATAGTAAAACAATGTAGCATTGTGTAAACTCCAAATAGTAAGCGACACTAAACACAATATTACTATACAATAAATATTGCAATGAGTGCGTGTGGTACTTAGTCCTGAAACACACACTATTTTGCCAAGTCTCAAAATTAGAGAGGGTTGGAATTTTTACTGTGTGCTACAAAATTCATGAATACATGCTCATTTACCATACATTTCAGGAAAATCAATGCGTGCTCTAAGGTACTTGTAGAGTGATCAAAAAATGAACATGCACACACATGCTTGACAATGAACAATGCCACGATGAATAATGCCAGTACTTTCAGTGAATAGTGTTGCTATGAATAACGATTTTAGTGGATAATGCCGAGTTGAACAATGCTTCCTAGGTCTTTTGGTACCGCTAACTTCATAGCGTAAAGAAATTTAGTATCACCTTCACTAATTTCCCACACTCAGTACTAGCCCTCCCTCACTAATTGGGATAATTAGTGTAGTTGTAAGAATAATAACTTTTGACCCAGAGTCGTACCTACCATGTAGGTTAGGAGGTCGGTATTGAAAATAGGTAGGTCGGTAATGAAAACGGGGAGGTCGGTAGCCTCTGGTGGGAGGTCAGTGAAGGTGGAGTCAGAGTACGGGAAGCAATCGAGTTATAAAGACTTGTGTGTGCTGTCGTGTCCAAATAACTCCAGCTGCGATCGCCATTAGTAGCAAGTGCCATCATTATGAATGACTGCCACACCAATATCTCTCCTGCATCAAAAGCTTGTGGCGGAAGCAACGCAACATCACCATTCAGGGAACTTCAAATTTATGGGTTTGAACATTAAGCCGGCGGAAAGTGCAATATTATGCAGATGCTGGCCTTCGGAGTGCGCCGTCATCAAGGTCAGCCTGGAGTTTCTGAAGGGCTAACTTACATGTTGCAGATTTATCTGCTGCATTTTTTTTTTAATGATTCTGGATTCTTGCATTACCTCAATACCCAGTAATTAGGTGAGGTGATCAGATGAGCTATACATTCTGGAGTGCGAGGGGCTTGTGATGAGGTTGGGCATGGAGAAACGATTGTAGGGTTGTGAATTGGATCAAAAGAAAACCAGAAGAGGTGTGAGGAGGATGTGTGATTGGGATTCGATTCAGAGGCCACTGCAATGGGATGATGCAACACGGTTTGGTGCATTCTTTCTGACCTTTCCAAAATATAGAGGTTCTGGATAATTTGGCCTTTTCATACACCCGGAGAGCGGTTTGGGTTTAGCCTGGATTGTCTGAACGTGTACCTGTTGCAAATTTATCTACTGCATGTCTGCGACATCCTTTGCGTTAGCTCCATATCCATGAGATGAGCTACTGATGGTGCGATTCTGGAGTGTGAGGGGCTTGTGATGAGGTTGGGCATGTGTGTTGGCATGGAGAAATGATTGTAGGTGTAACTTGGTTTTCAAGAAAACCTCAAGAGATGTGAGGAGGATATGTGATTGGAATCTGAGAGGCAACTGCAATGGGATGCTGCAAATTGGGTTGGTGCCTTCGTTCTGATCCCTCGAAGTAGACGTTTTGGCCTTTTCATACAGCCAAAGTGCACCACAAGTGACAGTTTCGGGCGGTTCAGGCGTCATAACCACATACATTGTTCCTTCATTGTCACGAGTAAGGTACGTACAGTTGCTGCAACCAGGCCAGCTGCCTTTACTTAAGGAGACGTCTTTGTTTCCATGCATAGAAGAGAATAACATCACGTGTTTCGAGCTCATTGTCTGTTTTTTTGCCGGCACACAATCAGGAGACTTTTTGACTTGCTGTGGAATAAGGACACAGTTTAGCCACATTGCACAGAAAAGGAGGTTCGAATGTGGTTCGGTGTGTTTAGTGTTCCATTTCATCCGAACCAAAGGACTACGAGTGGAAAATGAACTTCAGCTGTATTTTTATAGTAGTGAGTGGTTATCCGATTTCTGCAATCTGGCTGGAATGCAACATGGATAGGTTAGCCCTACTTACATTCTTATCGGCGGCGGCAGATTGAAGCCATAGGTTGTCTCTATCTCTCAATAGAAAATTTCACAACTTACCCTCAATGCCGAGCTTAGCGGTGAATCGTGATGTGGAAAGTATAGAGAGGAGGGACGTTCAAATTCGTATTTCTATTCCTTGCTGAAACTCAAGAAAGGAAATAATTGACAATATGTTTCAGCAAAGCAGGCTATTCTGATCATTTTCCAGACTTATGCGTTTTCTTGTTGTGCATTCTCTTCAGATAGCGCCATGGTGGAGAAATCATTGTCGTGACAAGATTGTTGGCTGCCCCTGGAGCTCCATTGGACAAGATATCCAAGCTGCACGTTGATTTGAGATTCAGGCTCACTATGATCACTATGAAGAAATATTCCAGGAGGTGCTCAACGAAGGGCAATGCTGGTCATGTGCTGCCACATGAGCCAGAGAGGAGGATTTTGTACAGCTTGCACAGGACTTTTATAAGCTTCTTCTTCTGTTCGGGCTGGTTAATAATCTTCTCGGGTTTGGTGAGCTCGGTGCAGTCTGCGGACCATGGTTTCACGAGCCCTATCAAGACAATTGTGGTGTTGGTGATGGAGAATCGGTCGTTTGACCACATGCTTGGGTTCATGAAGAATGACAACCCTGAGATCGATGGCCTCACGGGTGATGAATCCAACCCCAAGAACTTGACAGACCTAAACTCCAAGCAAGTGTTTGTGAACAAAAATGCCATGTATGTGGCAGCCGGAGATCCAGGGCACTCATTCCAAGCAATGACAACGCAGATATTTGGATTGAACAACGAAACTTCAACTCCAATCCCCCCTATGAATGGATTTGCATCGCAAGCTGAAAGCATGAAACCCGGGTTCTCGGCCACTGTGATGAGCATGTTCAAGCCAGAAGAGGTATCGGTGTACAGATCACTCACACAGGAATTTGCAGTTTTTGATAAGTGGTTTGCCTCAGTGCCATCTTCCACACAACCGAACAGGCTCTATGTGCACTCTGCAACTTCACATGGCCTCATGAGTAACAACGAGAATACTCTCAGCCAAGGGTTACCACAGAAGACAATCTTCGAACTGGTCCAGGAGGCAGGTTTGACATTCGGGATCTACTATCAACAGATTCCCGCCACTCTCTTCTTCCGTAACCTCCGACAACCCAAATATGCATCAAACTTCATCCCCTACGACCTCCTCTTCAAGTCACATGCCAAACTTGGGAAGCTGCCAAACTACTCTGTGATTGAACAACGCTATTTTGATGTTGTGGGCAGCCCTGCAAATGATGACCATCCAGCCCACGATGTGGCAGAGGGCCAACGGTTTGTGAAGGAGATTTATGAGGCTTTGAGAAGCTCCCCACAGTGGAATCAAACTCTGTTCCTCATCATTTATGATGAGCATGGTGGATTCTTCGACCATGTGCCAACTCCCACTTCAGGTGTGCCTAACCCTGATGGCTTGAATGGCTCCGCACCGCCTTACACATTCGACTTCACAAGGTTGGGCGTGCGGGTCCCCACCATTGCCATCTCTCCGTGGATCGAAGCAGGCACTGGTACATTATCTCCTCATCCCCATTTTTCCTTCATGAATGTTAGTAAATTGTTGACTGACTGCACATTTAGAGTTATCCTTCACTTCAACGGGACTTTTCGTCGGGAGTCGATCTCCTTTGATTTTCCATTGGTTGTTTTGCATACAACATCCGTAATTTCTTTCCATTTATGGTGTACTAGTGTTTGAATTTGAATGACGAGTAACCTATTTTCGGTTCATTGAGGGCCAAACTCATTTTAGCACCTCTAATGGCATGCCAGAATGAGTGTGGCCCTCAATGAACTGATATAGAATGCTTTTCGTTCAAGCTTTCACGTTACTGTACCTTCAAACACGCACCGAAAACTTACTGGAACATGGAAGGTGTTGTGTGCAAAACAATCCGTTACTTCTGACCAAATTGACAGTCCTGTTCGACGGTGATGTCTCCAACCTCATGGTCCTCACATTTGAGTCATTCCAAGCTCACTGGACTTCGTCGGTACTAGATTCAAGAAGGTAATGTAAAGCAGCATGCTCCTCATGATCGGATACCTCTTTTAGATGAGATTGAATTCAGTGGAGAATATGGAAAGTGGCTTGCTGGCCACGTTGTGTATCACAGAGTCATGGGCTACTGAGGCACTTAACACAATGTGGCTATCCTTGCTTACTGTGAATTACTTCCAGTAGGCCTGCGATGTCTCCGCTGAACTTTCAAGAATCAAAACAGATCTTGTTTCATCTGACCTAATTTACACCCTCCTGGTCTACCGGACACAAACTAACTTATAGAGTGGAATTATCTCACACAGTGACTTACGAGTAAATTAACTTATACATGCACGACAGTTTGTTCTTGCCTACATGGTAAATTCATCCCAAATGGATACCTCCAAATTATTTTTGGGTCTCTTGTGCTAATTCCGGACTCTTTGGATCAGATTAAAATTTTATTTTGTGTGCTATGATGTAGTTGTCAACTGCATTTTCTTACCTTAGGTTGTAATCTGATGGCATTTCTTGTTTTGTGATAGCACGTTTGAATTGTTTTTGCATCGAGTATTTAACATCAATCACAACAATTAATAGCATTTGTGATTCATGGCAGTCGTGCATGGTGCGACGGGACCGACACCAACTTCGCAGTATGAGCATTCATCCATTCCAGCCACAGTCAGCAAGCTGTTCCACCTTACAAAAGCACCCTTGACATCCAGGGACAAGTGGGCGGGTACTTTTGAAGGCGTTCTGACTCGCACGACCCCTCGCACGGATTGCCCAGGTTTGCAATTCTTCCACTTCGTTTAATTTCGAGCCAGTCTGCCTTCCACTTACGATTTAGTGTTTACAAAGTAGGGTTCGGGCCCATCCTTGGTTAATTAATGTATGAAACTGGTTTCTGCAGTGATACTGCCAGCTCCACCCACAACGCTCCGTGCCACATCCATAAATCAGTATGCGGCATTGTCTGAATTCCAGGAGGAGATGATCGTGCTTGCATCAACTTTGAAGGGTGATCATGACATTCCGATGTCACCGTCTCCACAAGTGGTGACTAACACCATGAAAGTCATTGATGGTTACCATTATGTTATGGAAGCGGTGAATGCGTACTTTGCAAACATCGGCAGGACCTAACCTTGATGCATATATTAGGCATCACATATATATGTGATATGAGCAAAATCATCATATTTCCAGTGTAGAACGTCCACAAAGGTAGTTGTAAGAAATTTCACCATGGTTTTCAGTAAGCACTTGGCAGTTTTGAAGGGGGCATGATTCAACGTAGACTCTCTTTGACAAATCGTTGCAGGTTACAGTTCCAAGTAGTCACATGAATGTATATACGTCAATATATTCAAATGCCAAGAGCTCTGCTTAAAAATAATCCCCAATCGATCACTTTGTCAAACGGACCACTTGCTGCTCTTATTGCTGAGAATTCAGTGTCAATTAACTCTGTTAACATTCCTTTGCTTAAATCAGTTAAGAATAGCCAGATCCAAATACCACAAACAGCACCACTCAAAGTTTCAGAATTGTTTGGTGAAATTCTGTACTTATGCAAATTTTTGTTTACATCTTCTCTGAACAGATTGCAACCAGATTGAAGCATTGTACTCTAGATAGAGATGAAGCTGCTCCGACTAAAGATTGACACAGTGCAATGATGCTTTGCTGTGTGAGGATTGAGCAATTTAATCACATCATAATGCTAGCTTGATGTTTTGTTGTCCTGAATACAAAAAGCGCATTAGGTATGTAAGATGCCCACATCTTGAATTTTCTTTTGCAAGTGCCTTTGAATTTTTTATGTGGAAGACATTGGTATTTTCTGACGTGGAAAAATGTTCCAGATTTGATATAACAAAATAGCTCCTTGGATGCCGGACACCCTTGTGCACTAGGATACCAAGTCCTGAGAATGAAGTATCAAAGGCAGGAAGTGGCTATTACAGTCAAATTAAGAGCGGTACCACTTGTGTATTTGTGTAATTTGCTTGTTGAACCATACAAATAAGGATCTGTGAGTTGAAACAAGGGAAGTTAAATTCACTCTCTGTACACAAAGAGCTTAGTTTGCACCTGTTGTACGACACTAAAGGACCAATGAATTGATCCATACTGTTTGTTCTCATTGCTCTTCACGTATCCCAATTTCTTCAGAACCTCGACATCTACTGTGTAAAATGTCGAGTGAATGATGGGCCCTCGGCCATACAATGATAAGAGAAAACTTGACATAGGGAAGAAATGTGATCTACAGCTCCTACAGATAGGTGATTGCTTGAGTCGAACTGTCTTACAAGGCAGGTTGGAGGCTTACTCTTCACTTACCTGGGTGGGGTTGATCTCATGGATTCCTACGAGGTAAAAAATTTCAATTTCAAAAATTTAAAGTGTGTCAATGTTCGAAATCCACTTACAACAAGTCCTACCAGTATATTTATCATCTCAGCTCCTTCTGATATTTTCGGTCACAAAAAGTTGCTAATCCAAAAATCAGTGACCGCAACCAAGGTCGAAAACTACACGTCACGATTTATAACAAGGGTTGTTGTAATAAGAGCAACCACCTTAAAAAATTCTCAGTCATGAAACATATCATAATGTGTCGACCATGCTACAGCCTAGCAAATATGCATCCTAAAGGGTTTATCTACATAGAGAACTCCATCACTGCAAATAAGTTGGTACAACTGAAAGCGTTCATCTCCAAGTTTCATTGTGATTCCACAACCTACAACCTGTTCACCAATACGGAACAATGTCGGCAACGCAACTGAAACCATATTAGAGATATTTGCATGACATCCCTTCAACCTAGGACATAAATCCACTAGTAGGATCCACCGAGAAACTGAATTCCCACTCGAAGGAGCTTGTTGCGGATCCAATGGCATACCATCAACATCAAATTTAAGCATCCCATTCAAACATTATAGCTATCAACAAATTTTCTCAATTGGCTGGTTGAATGTACAGTTGAGTTGGAGGCACTAGGTCGCGAGAGCCTTCAAAATTCAGAGTGGTCTGTTTTCCATGATAGATAGCCGCAACATCAAATGCTCGAGCAGCTTCCTCTTGAGTGTCAAAGTTACCGATCCACGCCTTCTTTTGTTTACGGAGCCAGATTTCAGCAACCCAAGGATGCTTTCGTTCGGGCCGCCAGCGCACTCCTTTGTAACGTCGGATTGGTCCACATAATTGCTGTTCCAACTCTTGAGCCATCTGACGTGTGATTGTTCTTTGAATGACCCATGGTCTTCGATGATCTTGTGCCACAAATTGTGTTCCGTGAAGATCAAACACGTTTGACTGAAGAGCCACATGCACATCCACATTGTTTGCATGTTTCCAAGCAGCAAATGCATTGGTGTAATATGTAGACAACAAACATGCATGTCTTTGTACAATCGATGTCTCAAGTGTCGGATTTGTGCTGAAAGGCTTGGGCAAAGGCCTAAAACTACCACAACGATCGTACGTGACCGAGTCGTACATAATAGAATGTTGGGGTTTGATGGAGGATAGAACAATTTTATCGCGTAGATTTCCATTGTTTGTCGACGACATGAATACCCTCGAGCCCAACCCAAGGATGGTCTTCAGGAGCACACTTATGAAGTGAGTTCCTACATTCTGGGGAATAGAGTTTTGACTGTCCTTTGGAGTTATCAAAACAATATCTTGGAAAACATGATACGTATCGTTCAATTGCGCCGTTACTTCGAGTCTATAAGATCCATTTTCTAACGCTGATCCTCTTCCAAATGTCACCTTTTTGTAATCCATGCCTATAAACACTAGATTGTTGCACTCCAATGATTGTGACCAGCAGCCTTCAATAGCTCAAGGTTTTATGCCGTGCTTATCCAAATCCACTTGCAACTGCACATTGTCGACCAATCGATCACTTAGTAAACTCGTGCCTTATTCTAGCGAACACATCACTGCTTATTGGTAAATTTGATAGAGAAAAGTTGGATTTGTAAGTTTAAAGGCAAGTCCAAACCAAGTTTTGAATGATCAAGCTGGTACCCTCCCTCTCTGCACTATACGACTAATGAGAGGAAAGTGGATGATGAGCTGGGATAGCAAAGTGACATCCACTTATTCAAATCATTTATAAGTCATAATTGGTCTAACCTATGGACAAAATCTGGAGGCTATGGGTGAAACGTTTCAATAAAAATATGGTTTTTGGTAAAATGCACAAGAAACTGCTCTCCACGTAGATGAGTGACCACTTCTACAGCTCACACACACACACACACTGGTCTCTCCCAAGGATTTGAAACACAAAAGCCTAGTTCAAACTTCATGTGCAATTGCAATGCGCAGAGCGAGACAGAAGAACTTCAAGATTACGCCGCGAGATCTAAAGGTGGAGAATGGAGATAATCAAGGACTATATATGAGTATGTAGTTGGCAAGGATGGAGCTCCGAGTTCTAAGTGAGAAGATCAACTTGCTCCACCCAATTATATTTTGTTGCAATTCTTTTCAAATAACTCAAAGAATGTGAAGTTGTCTATCTTTGACTTTGTTGTGCTCTTCGCACTTCTTAGTATCCCAAATTGAATTGTATATATTATCTTTCAGTATATATATATATATATAGTGACCTCACTTTTAAGTCCTCATCGACAGTCCATCCTATTGTACTAAGCTTCACCTTGTTTAATTTGAAATGTTTCACTTGCCCAAAGTCAATCATCAACATGCCATGGATCCTTATGTAGACCCTCAACGTATTCATACATCATGGGCCAGCTTGTGGGTTTTGAGAACCTATCTTTTCCAATATACTGCACTAAATATTGTATTTAGTGTCACCAATTACATTTTGTCTTGCTCAATACTAATTGTAGAACCGCCCGTACAGTGTCACCAACATTAAATGCAAACCAAGCATTATTTGTCAATCCTTGTAGGAAAAATGGGACATGAGCATAGATTTACAATGTTGTAATTATTGCCACTCATTAAACGATTTCAATTATCCATGACAATATTTAAGATGCTGAATATATCGAATCTTGTTTCAATAATTGACATTTGAATTAACTAAAAGTAAGTTGGGATGACAACACTTGTCAAGATATACATAAGAAGTGCCATTACAAAAGTTACCACAATGACATAAAATACCATTTGACACTAAATAAATACGATTTTTAGTGTAAGTTTATGTCAAGAGTACTGATCAGGTACACACACTTTATGTTTAAGAAACACTTAAGTGCATTATCCATAGATCATTTTTATGCAGCATAGTCTGAATTCCAGGAGGAGACGATCGTGCTTGTGTCAACTCTGAAGGGCGGCCACAACATTTCAATGTCACCAGCGCACAAGTGGTGACTAACACCATCATGTTCAAAGTCATTTATGGCTAGCACTATGTTACGGATGCACTGTGTGTGTACTTTGCAAATGTGCAGGCAGAATTTAAACCTTGATGCATATTCTATTTATCATATAAAGTTATAATATGCACAAATTAGCTGTGCCTTACGCAGAGTAAAGTACCGGTGAATGACGTCCATGACGGTAAGTGTTTTCATTAAGTGAATGGTAGTTCTGAAGCAGGGGCATGATTTGAACTAGACTCTTTTGTAAAGTCTCAAGACTTTGAGAAACTGTTGCAGGTTACAGTCACATGACGATATTCTATACAATATTGGTATGATGTCAAATGCCATAAGCTCTGCTTTAAACTGACCTCAATTTGTCAGTTGGCAGACATACCACATCTTGCTCTTACGGCTGATAATTCGGTGTCAATTAACTCCGTTAACATTCCACTGTTCAATACAGTCAAGAATTTAGCTACCTCCAAATACCACAACCAACAGTTTCACCCAAAGTTCCAGAATTGTTTCGTGAAAATACCGTACTTGGTGCATTTTTTCTGAACTGTGGATTGCAACCAAATTGAAGCTCTATACTTGTAGCTCCAATTAGAGACTGACAGAGTGCAACATTACCTTTCTGTGCCCTTTAAAGTGAGGATCGAGTGATTAATAAAATCGACGGGCATATCCAGGAAAATTATCTTTTGAGAAGTTTTATGTGGAAGACATTGGTGTTTCACAACCTGGCAATTGTTCCAGATTTGATATTACAAACCGCTTCTTAACGATGATGGACACAAGCATACGAGTCCTAGGCAATTGACTTACATCATTGGAAACTTCTCCTATGTAACTAGAAAATTTGCAAACCTAGCATAGTGGTAGTTTTGCATTGTTCTTTCATGGACATGAGATGATTGCCTAGGACTCATGTGTTAGTAATGATTTGTGCATTGGCATATCAACTCCTGAGAATCATGAATCATAGGCAGTTGGTGGCCATGGCACTTAAGTCAATAGTGTTACCACTTGTGTCGAACGTAGTTTACTTGTTAAATATACAAGTAAAAATTCATGAGTCAAAACAGAGGGAAGTTAAATTCACTTCTTGTATACAAAGAGCGGAGTAATAAAAATGAAATAGTCATATGTGTTTATTAGCACTAGCGTGAGTGGGGTCCGTTCATAACATTACACTGCATGCTCTCAACAATGTTTTGTGGGGGCCGACAGCAGTGTGACTATAATTCTGGATGTTATTGTCAAGAGCAAAAATTAAAGAGTGGGACAACTTGAATTGAGAAAGAATGACTCCGTTGGTTACAAGCTTATGACAGTCACCGAAGACCAACGATTTAATAACACTACAAGGAAATGTGGTCATGGAACACACTTTGTATTTGACACGGTGGTCATCATAACATGACCCCATTGACAAGTATCAAGTCCAATCTACAATTGTTATAAATTGCATTCGACTCTTGTCGGTGGGGTCATGTGCTAATGACCGTCCTTGTCAAATGAGATGTGTGTTCTAGGACCACATTTCCTAGTAGTGTGGTGACTAGCACAAAGAGTTTATGGTGGCGTTAGGTGTGATGTATTTCCATGTCAAGGGAGGCCACATACGTTTGAAAAGGCCAGTTTTGAAATGGAGGTTAGTGGGCCAAGGTTAAAAATATAAAATTGAACTTGACATCTACCTGATCTTGAGGAGTTTGGTTTCAAGGTTGGTCCCTCATTTTTGGTTTAATCCATTTGTTTTCAGCCCCATTTTCAAAGATGGAGGTTTTTAAGCCTCACAAGCTGCCATCTTGGATGGGAGTTGAAAACAAAGGTTTACACGCAATAAAAGAGGGACCAACATGGAATCCAACTTAGCTCCTTAAAGGTTAGGCACATGTAGATTGAACTCGGCATAGATAGATAGATAGATAGAAATTTCGGCCTTGATTGAGGGCAAGCGTGAATGGCCCCCAAGCTACTTCCACCTTTTGGTGGTGGATTATGTGGAACAAACTAGGTCAAAAGTCACTAGTAATTTCCCCAATTGGGAATGGGAGGGGCATGGGGGTAGAGTGGGAGGAACACTCCTAGGGGAGGGTGGGAGGCTTGGTTTCAAGTTTGCGATTGTTGAGGTTGATGGCAAAGAGGTAGCAAATGGCAGTAGTGAGTAGTTGGGTTCGCAGTTTTGTGGTGTGTCGGGGGGAAGTTTGAAGCGATCGATAAGGGTTTTGAGGGTGGAGGTGTGAGTTCCTTCTCGTTGATTGACAGCTAGGACAGTTGTTTCTGGAAAACGGTTGTGTACCAATATGTAAATTCCATGTAGTGGAGTTTGATGTTGATACTCGACACATGTAAATGGGGTCATGTGTTAGTGACCACCCCTGTGTCAAATGGGAACTGTGTTCTAAGACCACGGTCTCCTAGCAGTGCAGGCACGGCACCCAAGTTGTGATTTTCGCTACCTTTTAATTAGGCCCAGAACAGCAGACCCAGCCTGTCTAATGTTATGTTCATCCCTTATCCTGACCATTCTCTTACAAAGGGAGCTCAATCCATACTGCTTGTAAGGTTTGCATGTGGGAATTGTTCTCATTGCTGTCCGCAGATCCCAATTTCTTCGAATCCTAGACGTCTTATTCGAATCCCAAATAACAAGTGGGCAATTCTACCTCAGAGACATTCTGAAAAGAGAAGAGACATCATTGGGAAGAAGTGCCATCTACATCTCTTGCAGAGAGGCGATTGCTCGAGTGGTAATGGCACACAAGAAGGCAGGTTGGAGACTTACCTGGGTGGGCTCGATCCCATGGATTCCTATGAGGTATGAAATTTCATCTTCATATTCCCATAGCGTGTCAATGCTCAAAATTAATATGCAACGAATTCTACCAGCATATTTATCATCTCAGCTCTTTCTAACTTTTTTGGGTACAAAAGCTGTTGTTAAAAAATAAAATCAGTGACCACAAGTGGAATCGTGAACTACACTTCACATCCTATAACAAGGGCTGTTGTTAGAAGAGCAACTTTCTTCGAAAACGCGTAGTCATGAACGTACAATATGTATCAACCATTACTATATATATTAGAGAAAATATGCAATGTTCTAAAGAGTTCATCTACATAGAGAAGTCCATCTCTGCAAAATAAGTTGGTGCAACTGAAATCGGTCACCTCCAAGTTTCATTGCAATTCCACAACCCACATGTTCACCAATAGGGAACATTGTCGGCAACGCAACTGAAACCATAGAGATGTTTGCATGACTTCCCTTCAAACCCGGATGCAAAAAACCTCCACTTGAAGGACCCATTTTAAGAACTCAATTCCCACTTGAAGGAGCTTGGTGCGGATCCAAAGGCATACCATCAAAATCAAGTTTAAGCACCCCATATAAACATCTAAGTGCGTTCAAAAAACAATTCTCAATTGGCTAGTTGAATGTACAGTTGAGTTGGAGGCGCTAGGTCGCGAGGGCCTTCAAAATTCGAAGTGGTTTGTTTTCCATGATAGATGACCGCAACACCAAATGCTTGAGCAGCTTCCTCTTGAGTGTCAAAGTTACCGATCCACGTCTCCTTTTTTTTAGATAGCCTGATTTCAGCAACCCAAGGGTGCTTTCGTTCGGGCCGCCAACGCACTCCTTTGCAACATCTGATTGGTCCACACAATTGTCGTTCCAAGTCTTGAGCCATCTGACGTGTGACTGTTCTTTGAATAACCCATTGTCTAGGACAATCTTGTGTCAAAAATCTTGTTCCCTGAAGATCAAACACGTTTGACTGAAAAACCACATGCATATCCACATTGTTAGCATGTTTCCAAGCAGCATATGCATTGGTGAAATATGTAGACAACAGACATGCATGTCTTTGTACAATCGATGGCTCAAATTTCAGATTTGTGCTGAAAGGCTCGATGAAAGGCCCAAAACTACCGCAACGTTCGTACGTGACTGAATCATACACAGTAGTATGTCGGGGTTTGAGCGAGGAGAGATCGATCTTTTCATGTGATTGTCCAATTTTCGCAGAGGACATGAATATTCTTGAGCCCAATTCAAGGACGGCCTTCGATATCACACTTAAGAAATGGGTTCCTACATTTGGCCGAACAGAGCCTTGACTGTCCTTTGAAGTTATCAAAATAGTATATTGGACAACGTGATACGTATCGTTCAATTGTGTCGAGCCTTCTAGTCTATAAGATCCATTTTCTAGTGCCGATCCACTATATGTGGAATTTCTGAAGTCTATATTAGCTATAGACATGAGATTGCAGAATTCTGATAATTGTGAGACTAGGGGCCATCAGTGGCTGAAATATACTTTGTCTGGAAACTGCAGATTGTCAATCAATTGTCAATGGATTCATGCCATATTAGACTTGTCGCAAATACATCAAAGGAAGTCCAAACGGATGGTCTGAATGATGTTCAACCTACTCGCCCCCTCCATGGACTTTCTAAAGAGCGACAGGTGAGCAAATGAGAAGCTGTGACTTAGAGTTTGTTTAGACTATGGTGAAGAAGTGCGCAGATCAAGAATTTTAGGGGATTGTAGCACTAAGATTGGTTTCTACACCAACCAGGGGTTTACGCCACAGCCATGACTTCTCCAGTGGAGAACTCAAGCATTAATGGAAAAATGACATGGATGTCACCATAGCAACACTTTTGCTAGCAGAGTCCTCTGGAAGTTTCTTGGGCAACTTCAAAATCCTTGGACATGAATCTTTCTTTCTTTCTTTCTTTCTTTCTTTATTTTACCCTTTTGTCATTATTGCCATACCCACCATTGCCGCATATAGCCTTGTTTTGGGTGGACAAGACAAAGTCTTGACCACCCTGCACGTCATCACCGTAGTCTAAACCGGCCATCATTATAGCAACAAAAAATCCACCTCTTCAAACCATTAATGCAGGATAAGTGACACTCACGAACAAAATCCAAAGATTATGGATGAAATGCACAAAAAGCACAAAAGCTACATAGATTTACAAAAGCACAAAAAGTGCACTTCAATGGGTGACCGCCCAAATTGTTTTACAAGCAATGACAAACAGGGTTGTCTATCCCGACGTCATGACGGTGTCGTGCCGTCATGACGTGTCGTGTCGTGACGGACCCCTCCGTCACGACACAATAGGGTCCACGTAGGGTCAACCTAGGGGGCAGCTAGTAGGGTGGGTAAAATACTTACCTTCTTGCCAAGGTGGCATCCTATGTGGCAGAAAAGGCCGACATGGATGTGGATATGCCTAGCGCCAGGTAAACCATTTTGCCATTCTGTTTATCATTCTGTTAAAATCAAAGTAGTAAAATATAACTAAGGAGGGTGTGGGGCGGACGGGGGACGAGGGTGGGCGTACGGGGGGAACGGGGGCGGACGGGGGCGGGAATGGGGGCGGACGGGCGCTAGTAAATTTTTCCTCACTTTACCTCTACTTTGCTGACATGTCATCACACGTGGACATCTTACATCCTACGTGTCCGAAATGGGGTAATGTAATTACACACAGAATTCGGTAAAATTCAAGTCCGTCAGGATAAAGACAACATCCGGCATAATGTCGTGACGGCACGACATTATGCCGAGATTAGCCTCCGTCACGACACAATAGACAACCCTGATGACAAATAGTGGTAAGTTTATAATAAGTGTTGGTGACAATACACGGGTGGTTTAGAATCAATATTGAGCAAGACAAATAGAATTGGTGACACTAAATACAAATCCAAAGAGCATAAGTTACTTATTTCCTAAGTCAAGAATTATAGGAGCAAACATCAAAAATTGACTTGCATGTGTTTCTTATGGATAGATGCAATTGATCTTTGAATGGTCATAGCATCCATATGCTTTAGAATTAATTAGGAGGCGATATTGGTGGCTTCAATGAGAGCACAAGAAGCTCTAAAAGATAGACTATTGTGGGAAAATAATCAAGATTTCACAGTGATATCATCATTTGTTTCTTGGACCTCAAATGTTATAAAGTGTGTGCTCACCTCGGGATGGGGGGGGGTGGACTCTTCATGCCACATAGTACGAACTAAAATGAGTGTAGGAAGAGGCATTAATTGAGGCATTAGCATACACAGTTACATAAGGGAGAGAGATATTGTTTTTTCTCTAGTGAGTACATCCAAAAAGGCTATTTAAAAATATGAAGTTTAGGCAGATGTACAAAAGGGGATTTGTAAGGTGAAGAAAAAAACTTGACAATAGATGTCTTAGTGTCATCCAATTCATGATTTTATCCACTATTGTCAGATCATAATAGTCATGAATGACTAATATGTCCATTCTTGTTAGGATTTTCATTTTGGGTTCTACATGATTGCAAAGTGGAGGCTCTTGGAGTGCTCCTAGGCCCCCTTGAGTTTTGCTCTTCATATTGTGGCTAAGTTATTATGCTCTTGTCTTTGTTTGTTCAATGCAATTGTTGAGTTGCATCCTATGAATGAAAAAATGTTCAATGCTTTTTCCATTGGAAAGTGAAAGTGAACTTCAAATGTAATAAAGGCATATTTAATTTATGTATCATATCTTGTATAAGTAATGGAGGCATTCATCACTTTGTAATGGAAAAGCTTAGTATAAACACATGAGTCCAATTTCTAGCTTGAAGTCAGTCATTTATGCTCCCAATGAAGAGTCCACCCATTGGGGTACCCACAATATTATCCCAATCTTTCACTATTATGGATTCTTTGTTATTAGTGTGGCCCACAGTATTTACCAAAATCAATGTAGTGGAAGTCATGTGGCGTCAAACAAACCTTGATAAGTTTACAGTGCTACAATTTGTTGAATTCTAGGTGTATTCGATCTAATATATAAGCTTGAATTGCAACTTTAAATGATTGAGGAGTCATTCAACCCCTAAATCCTCAAGCAAAACAAAACTCAATTCAAAAAGTGATTGAAAATTTTGACTTGGTTTTAGAAGACATTTCACCTTTCTAATAAATTGATGATGATTATTTCTAAAACACATTCATATAAGTGTAATGATCGTAAATCTTCTTGAGCCTCACAACTTCAATTAAAGAATTTGACTTCAAATATTCATAAGATAATAACAAAATAGAGTTGAGGGTCCATATTTTGTCAGAGTTGTCCCAAATTATGTGCTTTCAAATTGTGGAAGAGTTACAAATACATACTAAACTTGGGAGTCACAACAAAACTCTGGACTTTTAATAAGAAAGTTAACATAGAGACACAACGCACTCAAACTTCTATAGACAACAAGCATTATACTAAATTTCAAATAAACTTGAATCATTATAGATTAGAAAGGTAATCTCCTTCACATGTTCCAAGTTTCATCTCAATTCATTCAATCTATGTATCCCATCCATGGCTCCAAAGTCAAAAAATTGTCAATTTTAGTTCCTTGGTCATTTGGGTGCCAATATAGTAATTATAATGGTGTTTATGTTTGATTGGACTATGAACTTTGTTGCTTCAAAATTAGAGTGTGACCTTTATGTACATAAGAGTTAGCTTACCTTACCCATATATATGGACCTTACCTTCATGTCACGGTAAGGGATAAATTGTATGGAGCAAACCGGGGCATCAAAGTCCAAAACATTATTTGGGCTCCATAAATGGGTATGTGCTCATTATGGCTCATTGACTTCTCACCCCCCTAAGTTTCATAACTTATTATTATGTTTTTACGGAATGGAACAAAGCATTCTTTATTGCCGCTTGCCCCCCCCCCCCCTTCCTATGTACAGTCTAACCTTGATAATGTCACACCATCCATTTCACCAAAAAGAGTGATATAAACAAGGTGTGACATATTTGATAATGTCACATTTTGAAGATTTGTGCATAATGTGATATTATCAAAAAAATAGGTAGAAAATCAAAATAAAATTACAATGTAAAAAAGAAAATAACAAATACGAGACTTCAATGTTTTTGAATGTGAAATCTAATTCAAAATTGTGAATAACAACAAGAGCACATCATAATGTGTCATTGAGATCAGGTAAAGACCTCTCACTAGAGACAAAGAAGCTTCTAATGTCACATTGTTTTGTTGATGTTAAATGTGCAACACCAATTCTAATGAGTTTGTCATGGATTTTTTCCATTCCTAACAACTCCAGAGTGTTGAAAATCTAAGAACCTTGGCTAGCCATAAAATTCAAAACATCTTTAGCATATTTTTGTGCATCGCTTAGCTTCACTACTTTAGACTCATCATCACTGCTATCAACAATCAATGGGTCTACTTCCATGGAATCAAAAACTTGTTCATCATCTTGCACTAATTGCACAAGCTTCTCAGTAAAATCATCTTCACCTTCAATGTTTATGTACTCCAAAGGACAAAGCTTTTCTACAGGACCCTTTTGGCTACTACAATTTGTCCATCCAACCATGACATACAATCCATCCATGCTTGGTATTATCACATTTACACTACGGATTTTGGAAAAAAATAGTGATATTACCAAGGGTGATAGGGATAATAATGAGGGAGTTTTACACTATGAAAATCGGTTTCAAACTTTTAGGTGACAATATCAAGGTGTTCTATTAACAAGGGTGACATTATCAAGGTTAGATTGTATACATATATATACATATAAAATATGCACAAAGCTCTCATGATGTGAGGTCCTTTTACCACTCCACTTGCCTAGTCAAACCTATGCATATAATGAAGAGCTTGAATTAGAGGATAGCATGCATAGGGATTGAATGAAAAAGTGGGTAACATGTGACGGCATAACTTGATGTGGGAGGTGGCAATCCACAATGGATAGGAGCATTTCAAGGCATTAAAAAAAAATTGCCACCCTTCCATGGAACTTGCCACCGTTAACTTGACGTCAATCTTTAACGTGCCATAACTTAGATCCTACATGAGTCATCCTCAACAAGTTCATACATCATGGGCATATAAGCATTTAAAGCTATATTAATTAATACAATCAAGAGCTTGGCCAATGATTGTCTAAAGAGAAGGAGAAATCTTACTTTCAACTCTCATAATGATTGTTCTTATCATGGCGGTATTGTCAACCATGGCAATGAACATGGAGTTTAATTATGGGGTGACTCAGATTTTTATCCCTCTTTCCACATGTCATTCGGTGCTTCTCTATGCTCCTCCGGTTGATGCTTAAGCTTATTAACTTAAATCAATGAAAAACCTAACATCTATTGGCTTCCTGGTTATTTTCCCTAAGTTTCTATAAGCAATTGGTTACAAAATAACAAATAAAATAAGAGCTCGGTTCACATACTAAGTTTAATGCAATTTGCACACTAATTCAAATTTGATTACTACATATGATTAAAAATAAATAAATAATCATTTCAAATCATATTTTGAAAGAAATCAGAAGTATTCAAGTATGAAAACATGAAACACCCCCAATAATACATGAAAACAACAACCAAAAATATCAAATAAGCACTCAAAAATATGAAATCGGCACCCTTAAACATCAAATAAACATTCCAAAACATTGAAACAACACTTAACAAAAGACAGTGACAAAGGGGGAAAAAAAATGAACACACTCATGTATAAAGTAAACACCATAAAATATCATTGGCAGGATTTGAACCTGGCCTAGCCCTCCTTCATTAGAAGGCCAAGGATGCTCACCTCATCACATTTGGATGAGTTGAAATTTGATTTGAAGTTTGCTAAAAAAAATGTATATAATAATAAATTAACATAAATATTACATACAAGACTATGAAATCATAGTATCATGTTCATCCTCTATACAAGGTTGGCTATTAAGATATATTTCTAGGTGAGAACTCAAATACCTTCACTTAGGAGAATTTTGTCATAGCTTAATAGCAGCAACCAAAATGTGATCAAATTCATTCAATGGCCCCTCTACACCCACCCTTCGCACATTTTCAAGATGTTTTATATTTAAATGATTTAAATGATTTAAATTTTGTCTTAATCACATTTTGCAATGACAAAGCCCTTTCACAAATAGCCACACTAACACAATGACATTTTACAATATCAGCTAAAATCAAAATGTTCACATACTTCACTTGCAAAATAAAAGTCCATGTTACGATGGTCCAAAGATTTCTAAATATTTTATCATTCCAATCCATCATTCCTTGCAATTTAAAATCAAAAAATTAAGTAACTCCCTTTTACATGCATTAGAATTTACAAGTGGTGAAAGACTCTTTACCCCAACCTCCTTTTGCACTCCATAATGTTTCAAAAAAAAATCTAACTCTATCACACCCCATGGAGCCAAACCCACTATCATTAACAACATATCACATGGATTAAGAATTTTAAAAGCTTAAATTAGATCGTTGTCTTGGAAACGTGCCTCCAAGGCTTCGATAATGGATTCAACATATGACTATGAAAAAACAATACACTTTCTGAATCAACAAATGTTCTATGTCTTATCATGTCATTTCCATAGAAATTTGCACTTCTAATCTCATAGAAAAATATCTGAATATATTTACCTTGAGGGTCATGGTCTAAAATGACATGATAACAATAACTTCATTGAAGGTTTCTTTAATTAAGTCAGTATTATCCACAACATACAACATGCAAATAGACGAAATTTCTATTTTAACAAGTGGTCTAAAACTTGTCACATCTACAAATTTATACTAAAAAAATCTTAGACAAGATAATCAAACCATGAAGCAAATCAACAAAAAAATTGTATATATTTGAATTTCTCAATTTTGTCATAAAGAATAAGGTTAACCCATCATCTTTTTTCTTTGGCACATTACAAAAATATATCAATGCAAACTCCAAATAATCATAAATGTGGATATTGCCTACAATCTATAAAACCATGTAATCTTATAATATATTTTGATAGTTTTTTATGCGTCATTCATATATATTTATATTTATATTTATTAAAAGTACATTTATTTTCCAAAATTCCTAATATATGCAATCAAAGAGTTCACCATAGTATCAATTTTAGTTGAAAAAAACTTGCACTCTGTAGACTTTGTAGCCTCTAAATATATTAATTTGGTCCTATGAGCAATGCAATGAACTAATGTAACAAATGGGTTGATTTTCTTAAATCTGGTTGTCACACCTAATCTTTGCCCCAACATTGTAGTTGCCCCATCAGATCCAAATCTAACACAATTTTGCATGTTCATATCCCATTCTTCAATTGATTTAAGCAAACAATCATAAATAATTTGTGTAATTCTTTTACCACCAAGATTTTCAAATAACTCCAAAAAACAGCTATAAGTATTTTTTTCTTCAACAAAAGTAGCAAAGACTACTACATGATATGTTACATTAGTAATTTTGGAAAATAAATGTACTTTTAATACTTTTAATACTTATAATGCAATCAATATTAGTAGATTCATTTATCATCAAACTAAAGAATTTTGAATTTCTAATCCTATCCAAAATCAATTTTTGAAGGACATTCAAAATACAAAATAACATTTAAGAATGATACATTGATTTAATACAACTTGTTTTACTTGCAACTAGAAGTTCACATAGAGCTGCATATTTTTTGAAAGAAATTGTCTCCCTTCTCAAAAAAAAATGTAGCTCTAACTAAGGTTAGAAGGGCCTCGTCACAACATTTATTAATTATTTTAATGTGTTTTTCCATAAATTAATATCCTTATATACTATCCAACTTACATTTTCATGTTTTTTAGGATTTTGTTGATCTTAAAAGATAGAAACTTTAATATAATCATATTCATTGTTTTCATACACATTTTCAGTTGCTAATCTCTACATAGTTTGCAGAAAACTTTGCCCAATTTTGAATTATAATCTATCCAATTAAATTGCCCATACCATATATCTCTCCAAGCCCACTTTACTACATCAACATTGAATAGCTCTTATTTTGGATAGGATGAAACTGATTGTGAAGGGGTCACCGCGTAAACCACAACATCAAATTGTCTCTCATTCGCAAACATACCCCTCATAGTTTTTTGTCTTTTAGTAGATTTTTTTTTTTACTGTAAAAATCCTACATCCAAACACCAATATTCTCAAACGCTCAATGATGGTGCAAGAAATAAGAAATTGATTTTTCTTCACTGAAATAAATTCATTCAATAAAATCACCAAATCACTTCATTAAAAATTAAGTTTGAATAAAATTATACAGTGAAAAAAATCATTGAATAAATTTACTGCATAAACTTTGATGCAAGGAACAAGTAAACAACCCTGATGCAAGGATCAAGAAATCAATTACTATTCATTGAATAAAATCACCAAATCAATTCACTGAAAATAAACCTTGAATAAATTTATTCAATAAAAAATAAATCGTTGAATAACTTAACTAAATAAACGCTCAACATTGAAAATCAACCAAAAATCACAAGATAATCCGAACAATATACAAGCAATATCAAAATTTCTCAATGAAAGCAGATGAGCCTAGTGCTATTGTAACACAAAAACTTCCAACACCTGCAAAGAAAAACCAAAAATTATGACTTTATTCCAAACACACTACATCAAACACGTTTAAGAAAAATATGCAAAAAAATTCCTTAACCCTAAATAAATAAACTCACCAGTTTTTTAACAGCAACAAGCCAGTTTTATTCATCATATACCATTTCCTTCACAAAAAAATTCTTGATCTTCACAAAATTTGTTAACAAAAGTTTGTAGATTGCTTTTGTTGCATGTGTTATGGTTATGGATACTCTCCCCTTTAAGTTTGTATGACCATACAACAACCCAAATTATTTTCTGTAAGCATAAGTTTACCAAAGTTTTATCATACTAATGGAAATATACTGACCACTTGCTTTGTCTAATTTGTTTGCCAACGTTCAACACAAGAGAGCATGGCTCTTAGAAGTCAACAAAAAAAAATTAAAAAAATAATGAAGTGGTATTATCACCTTCTCGAGGAAGTAAGTACATGATGCACAGTGGTCAAGATGAAACTTGCACATGTTAGGATCAATCAATTAGCAACTTATACATTTTTCCATAATTTTTTTAGATACTCAAAAAGTTACAGCCCAATACGCATTAGAAACCTCCAAATAGAGGCTTTATAGGAAGATTGATTGTAAGAGAATCATATCACTGAGTTCAGAGATTAGATTGTAGACTACAATGTACCCATTGAACATGCCAATCTTAGCTGCAACAAGAGAAATTCGTACAATCAACAAAATAAAGAGTTGGGACTATGATTTTCAATATTGTGAGGGCGCAAACACTTGTTGAGGAAATGTTTAGACACAAAACCAACCAGGGGATCATAAATGAAGATTGTTGCAGTATGTTTGTTTATCCTTGTCATCATAGAGAGACACGCATAATACCTAACCACATGCTTTGTGTCCAATAGGTTAAATTATCTTGATCAAACTAGTGTTCAACTTCAAACCCAAATTCAAAAAACAAGGTCATGCATATTATAAAACGAAATTGTTCAGATGGTAGAAGCCTAGTGATAACTACAAGTTTGAAAATTGACAAATGTCATCAGCAATGCAAAGAATTAAGGACTTAGAATAACTTCCAATAGGAATGAGTTAATGAGCGTTGTGTGTTAGAATACATAGAATTTTGAAGCCTCACGATTAGGAGCAATTCGTCGTCTACAGAAAAATTGGGCTTCATGATCGACACCTTCAAAGGCATGACAACATAACTAAAACCTCAAAAAGATAACTCCATCTCCAATAGCTCATATGCTAGTAATGTTTTAATCCTACAAATTAAAATAGCTTCTGTAGGACTTAAAATTTATCAACGCATTACAATATCATGGAATGAGTTTCTCAAATACATCTTGCACAAGCAATGATGCTCTATGTGTTTGTAAACACATATTTCTCAAAAGTGAGTTTGGCGTGAAGGTTCGGCCAATCATCTCAGTAGTACTTGACAGCCACACACTTCCTCTCCGCATTTAAAAGCAAAACATTATTTATCAACGGAGTAGAGAGTTGCACATCCAAAAAGCCACAAGGTCACCTGCAACCATGTCCCGCAGATCGTACACACCAAACCATCGCATCCTAAAGGTACGCCTCAAGTCCAACAAATTACTTTGACCGCTTCGCACGAACAAAACAACAATCACCTAATTAGAAAAACAACGATCATGACCTACGACCTCCACAGCCACAATGTGCATTTAGCTAAAACTGACAACAACACCAAAACACATCATTACCAAAATTTTGGCCAAGCACATGAAACAAAGGCAATGTTTCATTATCATCATATTCATATTCATATTCATATTCATGTTCATGGGAAGTGCATTCTATGGGAAGATCTTGAACATGTTGAAATCAAAGAAGCCAACTACATCTTTTTTTCCAAAACAAAAAGAAAAAGAATTGCAATTTGCAACTAAGAACCCTGACACATCCATCTCAGTTTTTTCCGAACAAACTTGACTATAAAAAGGTAGTTTCCATCTTAAATCCAAGCTACTAAATATACAACAAGCATACTCTTCTTCTCACGCCTCACAAGTTAAGCTCATCAGTAACAACTCATCATGAGCATTATTACATGGTGAACATCAAACATGAACATGGAGATGAACTAGCCTGAGATCTGAAGTATAGATTTAGGAGCAGAATGAGATTTTTGCACAACACACAAGAAACTAAAGCAGTGACTCATCAACAACACTATCACATGGTGAACATCGAGATGAATTAGCCCGAGATCTAAAGTATAGATTTAGGAGCAAAAAGAGATTTTTGGGCAAACACAGAACACTGAAGCAATAACTCATCATCAACACTATCACATGGTGAACATCGAGATGAACTAGCCCGAGATCTAAAGTATAAGCTTAGGAGAAAAAAGGGATTTTTGGACAAACACAAAAAATTTGAAGTAATAACTCATCATTAGCACTATCACATGGTGAACATCAAGATGGTCTAGCCCGAGATCTGAAGTATAGATTTAGGAGCAGAAAGAGATTTTTGGACAAACACAAAAAAATGAAGCAGTGTTGCATCATCATATTGTGTGAAGCTCAAAGTGCAATGCTACATTACTTATTTACATACTTACCTAGCTTGAAGATTTCCCTCATTGAGGTCGGTCCCTCTCTTCTCAATGGTAATATGGAATTGCCAAACTCCAATCTAACAATAAACTCTAGTATTGAAAACTAGCAAAATCCAGAAAAAGTCATATCTCACCGTACACTTCACCAGCTCCAACGATCACCTCTCCTTACCGCTTCTCCCTGCCAAAATGCCTTGCGAAACTCACACACTACACTCCTCACAACAATAATGCCTCGCCTCACTCTCAAGACTACCGCGAAACAAGATTTGAAGGCAAAGGAGAAAGAAGCAAAAGAAGTATGTAAAGACTAACGCGAAACAAGATCTAAAGGCTAAAGAGAAAGAAGCAAAAGAAGGCGTTCTGAAGGCAAAGGAGAAAGAAGCAAGAGAAGGTTGCGAAGGGATGGGGATGATAGCTTTGATGCAGTCTGCCATCGTGGTGCCGCGTACCTAAACCCTCAACCACAAAAAGAGGCGGATGAAGGGTTCAAGGTAAGGTGTGGGAGAACCGGTTAGAACCAGAGCTACCCTTGGGCGACCCAGCTCAGATCCGGTGGGAAATGGTGTGGGGTAGCCAATATCCGTCCACTCTTGAACGGGAAGGGATGAAAAACCATAATTAACTTTATAGAAGCGGTTGATTTCCTATACACTTAATTTTTCCTTCAATTTTTCCTTCAATTATACAACCTAAAATACTAAATTTAAACCGGTAATTTATCAATTACATTAGCCGTCAAATGTCCATGTTCATTGAACCACAATGTCTCTCCTTTAACCAATGAGCTGCAGTTTTTGCCCTTAGAATAAAACAATTAGTGTTCATGATGAAGTATGTAGATGCCCACTAACATGGAAAATAAGTGTTGGAACTGGGGTCACTGATGGAATTGGGCCCTTCCACCTTTCAACAAGGCGGGTTGGAGACTTACCTCTCACTTACCTGAGTGGGGTCAATCACGTGGGTTCCTACATGGTATAAAATATCATTTTTCCAATATTTCAAAGCTCTCCAATGTTCAAAATTCACATACAACAAATTTGAAGAGTATTTGTTTCAATCAGCAACATAATTGACTTCTTTCTTTCTAATTTTTTGAGTAAAACAAGTTGTTTATAAAACGATCAGTGACCACAAGTGAATCCAATACAAAAGTTCACATCCAAAATTCCCACATTGTCATGCAGGATACAATAATGTATCAACCATACTATAGAGGCAATATATATCCTTAAGAATTTATGCAAGTCAAGATGCAAGAGCAAAGTTTGATCCCGGACTAGAGCACAAACAACAACCAGAGGTGTTGAAATAAGATGAAGATGGGTGCATTTTGGCTATCATATGGACTAGTGGAAACAGAAGAGAGTACATTATTTTAGATGATCGTGACTTTTATGTCTCTTTGGAAGGATCTGATAAATTAGAACGATACAGAAAAGATTAGCATGGCCCCTACGCAAGAATGACATGCACAAATAGAGTAATGGTCCAACTTTAACTCTCCATCCTGTTTTCAGTAGAAATTGCACCCACATTGTACAAATCCAGATTTGTTGCCTGGGAATATTGGGTTACACCACTACACTCCACAAGTGCAAAGATTATGTTGGACCACAATAGAGAAATGACCAAATGACAAGCTGTTGCTGCCCAAAAGACCCCAAACTTCTACTCAAATTTGAAATGAATCAACCACAAACCTATGGGACAGCTTTTAACATGGATTGATGAGAGGTACACTCCCATACAACAATTCCCTCTGATTCAATCAGTAGGGTTGGGTACACAGGTTTTTGGCCAGCATTTGTGCAGCTTATAGTGAAAATTCAAGTTTTCATTCCTGCCCATTAAGTTTGCACTTGATGCAGTGTGGTTGATTTCGTGCATAAATAACAAGTTAATGCACTGCACTGCAAATCAAAGCGACTCCAATTCAAGTTCAACAAAAGTGCATATCCGGTTGTTGGCTGTTGATGGGAGGAGACATGTGCATGCACATTTCGAAGCAACCCTCATCTGATTTAATTGAGTTAACATTTGAGCTCAATGTCTCATTGCCCTGTATACAACAGCTACAAAATACCAGCCTCGTGAATTTCCTTCTGTAGTGATTGTTCAAAGTCTCAGATAGAGGCATTGACCAGACGAGAGACATGAGACATTGGTGAGTCTCACACAAGGAATTAGTTCAAGGTTTGATGTCACAAATGGAATCTCTGTTGCTAGAAATTAGATCTGTGTTGAGCTACCGAGTCCTGAGAATGCAGGGTTTAGGGTTTAGGGTTTAGGTTCAGAATGCCCAAGTGATAAATATGTAAGCTAAAAAACAAGAGGGGATGAAGGAGTTCATATGGCCTCCAAAACCCTCACAACAAGACAAGATTTTGCAAAGTTTCTACTTCTTGCCATGCTAAGAAAGACATTACAGTTGCCATTCAGAAAACAGCAGTCAGCAGAAAAATTTAAAATTTGATTATTTCAACCAGAATTTTTTAAAATAAAAAATAAATAAAACCTGCTTTGCAAAACAGAGCTGGACACCAGAAATATTGCTTTGCGATTGTGCTTCAATTAATTTTATCACTTTAACCTCCCTAACATCCCTGTGAAGCAGGCTCATGTAGCACTTTGGTGCACAAATAGTGCATACTCCACAACCTCTAAAGAGCAGTAACTACGAACTTGAAGAAGCTCCTGAAAAGACTATCGTCTCTAAACCCCAACACTTCTGCTTTTTCAACAAATTTTGGATATTACATCAGGTCTAATTTGAGGGCCCAATTGGTTGTTTAGTTGTGAATACACACACAAGCAAGCACTTGGATGAAGAACAAAATCTTCAAGAGACTAGTCTTCTCGAACGCCACTTATCTTGATTTCTTGAATTGTTTCTTAGGCCTGCTGCCACCCTTGTCTTGTCTCCCGGCACCGCCGCCCCGCTTGCCATCATCATCATCACCATCTTGGCCCCTCCTCTTCCCCTTCTTCGTTGCATCTTTTTCACGCATATGCATGGTGGCCAGTCTCTGTGCCTCACTAACTTGTTCCAGCAACAACAACACCTCCTCTTGCTGGGCGGGAAATTCGTTCAATTTCTTACCAATCAACTCTTCAATCTTCTGATAAAGCTCTACATCATACTGACATACCATAGAGATGGCACGCCCCGACCGGCCTGCACGAGCTGTTCTACCTACTCTATGAATATAGTCCTTCGAGTTCGTCGGAATGTCATAGTTGATAACTAAATTCACAGACGGTATATCCAAACCCCTACTAGCCACATCTGTGCATATAAGAATACTACAATCCCCAGCCTTGAATTTAGTGAGCGCACCTAACCTTTTAGGCTGACTCATCTGACCACTGATGGGGATGGCCACAAACCCTAAATTGCGAAGAATAATTGCAAGCTTCCTGGTTGCTTCACAAGTGCGTGTAAACACCATAGCCGTATTCCCCGCGAGCTCATTCAAAATATAAACTAAATAACAGTCCTTAAACTTAGCAGGGATGAAGAGATACTCTTGTTTCAAGCTATCCACAGTCGAGTATTTCGCAGAAACCTCGATTTTCACAGGATTCTTAAGACAAGCTCTCTGGAGCTTCGCAACTTTCGTAGTCATGGTAGCAGAGAACAAGTAAGTTCTCCTCTCCTTAGGGATAACCTTGAGAATCTCATCAATTTCCTGCTCAAAGTCCATGTTGAGAAGCCTGTCTGCCTCATCCAGCACGAGATACTTAATCGTACGCAGACTGAACCCTTTTGTATTTTGCAAGTGGTCAACTAACCTTCCTGGAGTGCCAACAACAATGTGCGGCCGCTTCGCCAAACTCACAGACTGCGCCATCATGTCGATTCCTCCAACCAGCACCGCACACTTCAAACCAATCCCTGACCCTAGGGCTTCGAACTGCTCTGCTATCTGTATTGCAAGCTCTCGGGTCGGCGACAAAACACAGGCAAATAGAGGCTGCGGATTCTCCAGTAGGGCTTGTAAGATTGGGAGTGCAAAGGTGGCTGTCTTACCAGACCCTGTTTGTGCAAGCCCTATGATGTCTGTGCCCTTTAGAGCAACAGGGATGGCGTCAACTTGGATCGGTGTTGGTGCTTTCCACCCTAATGCATCGCAAGCTTCCGCGAGCTGCTCGCAAACCCCTAAACTGCGAAACGATGGTGCTGGCTTCTCATCGCTCTCCTCTGTCGCAGGAGTCCCCATCTTGCTACTCCTTGTCGATTTCGATGGCAAAAACTTGATCGAATCGAAGCAATCCCGTAGTTGATCGAGACACTCTGCTTCCTCAGCTTGGGGTTTTTGGAACCGCACTCTCTGCCGCAAGGAGTTTTGGGGTTTTCGCCTTTCGCCTCCCTGCCCGCTTGCCTACCTGCCCGTCTGCCCGCCCCGGCAAAAATATCTAGTGTAGAGATGGCCCGTTATATATGGCCCCGCTATGTAGACTAGGAGCTTGGATACAGGCCCCGCTATCTGAACTCAAGCACCTTGGACTGTATGGTACATTAAACATTGTATTTAGTGTCACCGATTCTATTCGTCCTGCTCAATGCTAATTGGAAACCGCCCATTAGTGTCACCAACATCAAATGTAACCTTAACATTATTTTTCATTCCTTATTTAAATATTAAAAAATGGAAATTATAGATTTACAATGTTGTAATTACTGTCACTTATGAAGTGATTTTTCATCCACATTTCAATCATCCATGAGAATATTTCTAATATAGAAATGTTAGGCTGCAAAGATTTACCAAACTTGGTAAGTGTTTCATTACAAATGTATGTTGGGATGATAATACTTGTAAACTTAGTTATACAAAGTGTTGTAGAGAAGTTGCCACAATGATATAAAATACCATATGACACGTAAAATATAATAATTTAATGTAGCTATCACCATACACATAGCCCGGAAAATAGCATTTATTTTTTCGGCATCGGTTTAAGCGACCTCGAATAATTGTCGAAGGATTTGATTGTCTTGGAAGCAAATTCTGAGAAGAGTTGTAACCTCCATGTTGAACGTTATTTGAAAACTTGATAAGGTCTTGCTGCTAGTATTTCACACTTAGGGGGGAGGGGAGATGTAAAAGATAAGACTGGAAAGAAAAATGAAAAATGAACAAGAAGAATGTAAAAGAAGACATGAAAACAAAGGTCACAGAGAAGAAACGTTGACTCCTAGTGGAATCAACATTGTTGAAATGCCCGTTCGACCCACCCTTGATATTATGCCTGCTGGACATAATTAAAGGTCACAGACACTAAGGTCCATGGGTGGCCCACGTTAACACTAAAAGCATGGGGTAAGGTAGACTCTCAAGGTGATGGTTGAGAAATTACAAATAAGGTAGATGGGTCTTAAGTGCTCGTTTCTTATATCGGACCCTATATTTGATTGGTACATTGTTCAGTGAGAATCAAAGAGCAAACCTCATGAATGGCACGTGTATAGAAGAAATTGGACTATGTTTTCAACTTTTGGTAACTACTCTACATTCAATAGTGAACATAATTGAGAGGACCTGTGTATCCAGTTAAAAAATCAACAAACATGTATTTCTGATAACCATAGCTAAATTAGGGGAAGTCTAGTTTACAATATGGTTTTGGCAGATGTTTCATTGTAGATTTGCTAATGCAACACGAGTTTTGTTGCGTAAATCTAATTGGTGCAAGTTGGAGAACATGAAAAACAAACCAAATAACACACATATATCTTGTAGTGTCGTTGAGATCCCTTAGTCCTCACCTTCCCAAAGCCCTTCATTGGTCCTAACTCCAATGCTCTTTCTTTTCCCTTCACCTCCCCTCCTTTAGCACCATTATATTGTGCAATTTTTGTGCTAAGAAATACGTGACAATAATTTTTGGACAGTAAACAAAATTAACATCTTTACTTGGTAAAAAATTACATCAATAGTAAGAAGGTATAGCTTTATGTAATTCCAAATAGTAAGTGACACTAAATACCATGTTTAGTGTGGTCACATATTCCACACCCTATATGTCATCCACTCTAAACCCTTTCCCCATCACACTCATAATCCATTCCATTGGGAAATTATTGACCACTTTGCACTAACTTACACGGTTGTTGAGCAAGGGCGTCGCCATGCCTAGGCTTGGGTAGGCCTGGCTTACTGTGGGCCCGAAGGGCCCACTTAAAAACCTAGGTCATATACAAAAAATGACATTTGTCTTGAAAAAACATTGGATAAAATTTGATGTCCCAAGCGGGCCTACCCTGAAAATGAAGGTTAGCAACACCCATGTTGTTGAGGCTTGATTAAAAATGCCACTCACGGCCAATGAAGTAATCAAACATAAGCTAAATTATTGATGAAGAAGCATATAAAAATATTGACATGGTTATCAAGCTTTAGTCCAACATATGAGAGTTCTACAATAACACATGTATAGCGGTATTTTATCCATCAAAAAAACCTGGTCAAATCAACAATTAATTAATTAATGTTATTTTAATAGTTTGCGATAAAAGTCAACCACCTCTCCTCCCCCCCCCCCCTCTCACAATTGTGTAAATGCCTGCATGTTATGTTGTCAATTTTCAATTTAGCATGTGTGTCACACATTAATATGCAACGAGTGGCAACGTGTTTATTGCCATAGATTAACTACTTTTGACTACTTATGTAGATGTGGTTGATGACAAAAATCACAATATACTCTATATTTATATAGAGCGTTGTACGAGAACCTTTGTTTAAGGGTCACTTCATACAAGAGACCGAGAACCCGTGACCAATACACATCAAGCACTCTCATTGGTGGAAACGGTGGAGCCGGTCCAAGTTCGCTTCACACTATGCTTGAGGGACCAACGGAGTATGTGAATGCAAGATGGATGTAAAGTCTACATGGATTCCTACATGGCATTGAATGGATCGTGTTTCATGGTCACTTGGACTATTTTCAAAATGACCTCTTGAAGGTAGGCCTAACATAAAAGCAGTAGACCATGGCACTCCGAATGCTCACAACCATTGATTTATTCTATTTTATCATATGTGAGGACTTGCATGTATAGAAATTCATTGAAATAGCATTTGGTTGAGGACCCAGTCACATATGGCTTCAAACTAGACTCGAGGATCCATGGTCACACTACATGATTTTGGAGGTGTATTGAGATGGCTTTTGGACACTTTCGTTTGGGCTCTCACAATTTCATGGTCACGGCTCTTGGCTCATGTGAGAAGTGGCCCTAATATCTTAAACTGATGTTTAAGTAAATTGGACTAAGTCCAAGTCAATAGTAGTTATAGCATGTTGAATTCTATCATATCATCCTCTTACATAACTATATGGATAGATCCTACGATAAAACGAAGTGTTCATTAAGATATTATTATAGAATTTGTTTTTAAATATTATTTAACATTTATTTATGTAGAATTAACATCAAAAAATAATTGTTTTCTTCATCATTATGTTTTGAGTAAGTAGTAAGGATTTACATATCTCCCATGGAGTTTAGGTATTTCAAAAGTGTATCAATGGATCCGCCCATAGAATCATAGCAATGAAAAAGTCCAAATTTTGAATCTAGATGTACTTATATATGAGTTCTTTTAAGTGTTATAAACATTAAATTGGGAACTTGAAGACCATAATTTGGTTGAGATTCAATCCAGAAACTAGAGATGACATCTTCTTATTGGACCTTGAAATCAACTTGCTTGAAACAATTAAACAACAAATCCCCTAGATAATTGTACAAGGATGTAAACCCCTCCCCCCTTTGTCACAAGGATCTAATCTTATACATTAAAAGGGAGAAGAATGTTTTTATTTGCACGTGATTGTGTGGATTTTATGTGTGGAATCCTCTAACCCTTGAAAATGGACCATGTTGTGTTTACTTCTTGAAAATGGTGAAATAGTTTTACATCTAATGCTATTGTCCTTATGATGTGGCCATGGATGTCTTATGAACCCTGGAGGCCAAAGTTATAGTTCTTCTTCCTCTAACCCCTTTCATCCTTTCATCCTCACAAACTTTCGCTTTTCACTATGTCCCATTCATTGAAACAATTCACACACACATGTATAAATGACCACCAAATAATTTGATTCACACTCTTGACCTTTCATACACATCCTCCAAAAAAATACTCAAAAGTTACAAGCATCACGTATCAAAGATTTGTGAGGTTCTTGTGGCCCTTATTAACATGGTCCAATGGCCGGTCTCCAAAACATGTCAACATTATTTATACTAAATTGAGTTACATTAATACACATGGCTGCAAATAAAAATATGAACATTGTAAGTTAAGGTAACATTTAACATCTTGAAAGCCAACATCACCAATGAGTTGGAGAATCTGAATGTCCAATTGTCCTAGATTGTGGATTATTATCAGCCCTTGTATTTCCTAACGTGTGTACTGGACTTTGGGTGGTCATACTTCTTAATTGGACACATAAATTTAAGTGATAGATGGTTTGTAATCAAGGATAATCATAAAACAAATGCATGTTACGATGAGAGTGGACTGTGATCACAGTACATAAGACAAATGGGTCTTAAGTGGTTTGTTTTCTTAATCAAATCCCTACATTCGATTGGTATGTAGTTCGGTGAGGATCAAGAGCAAACATCATAAATTCACATGATGTTCAAAAGAGATTGGACTACGTCTTCAAATATCAATAACTAATATGAAATCAATATTAAAAACAATTAGAAGGACCTATGCATTCAATTAAGAAATCAACAAACAAGCACTTCCAATAACCGCAGCTAAATTAGGGGGGGGGGGGGGTCAGATTTTCAATATGCTTTTTGCAAATGTTTCATCGTAGATTTGCTAGTGCAATACAAGCTTTGTTGTGTAAATTCAATTGGTAGAAGTTGGAGAACATGAAAAATGAACTATATTACACTCACATACCTTATCATAGCATTATAATATATGGGGAATATCCGGGAATACTACGTGGAATATTGTCAGTCCCGTAGAACACTGTTATGGAACTGAATAATGTTATATTTCACCATTTTTGGTTCAATAGGTAATTTAAATGTTCTCATTGTGAACTCGTATGAGAACTTCTATAGCAGGGGTTGATGGATGAATAATTGTAGATGAAACACTTATGTGATGGATGACCATGTAAAAAGCCAGAAGCCGTTTTGGAGGGAACGGCCGGAGAAGGCCTCTCCGCTCAAGGCTTCCCGTCGACGTTCGATCCCAAAGCCCTCGAAGAAGATCTTCACACCTGTTTCGAATTTGCTCACTAGATTCATCAGCTCGTTCAAACTCTGGAAACTTCAGAGATCATAAAAAAAAAATGATGATCGTAATGATCACGCAACTTCGAAGTGAATGTCGTTGGTTTTAGGCAGCTCCTTTACATTTGCGGCAGTGTCTTACATTCGGAGATATTGAGAATCTGGAAGTGTAATCTTGTTGCTGTACACAAAAGCATGGTGGATGCAGATGGAATTTCTTGGAATTGGGTCCACTGAAGACTTAGGGCTTATGCCCATCGTATGTGGTTTAGAATCCGCATTATCGGGGTAACATTTTTCGAGGAGGACAGAAATCCCAGCAACCCATTCTTTGCATTGGAAGTAGTATTTCGCATTTGTCTGTAAATTTCTACACTGGTGGAAGAGGGGAGGGTTTTGGGTTTTGGGTTGCTTGGCAGCTGGAAACAATGTCAGAAGCTTCAGCTATGGAGATAGATGAGCCACAGCCCCGGAAACCGAGTGCAGTGCAGAAGGGGAAGGGTAAGAGTGGGCCGAGTGCTGGCCAAATGCTTAAGGGAGGGCCTTGGGTGGAGAAGTATAGACCTACTTCGCTCGCGGATGTGGCAGCTCACAAGGACATCATTGACACCAGTACACTCCTCTCCTTTCCCACCCCATGTTATTGTGGAGTACTCTGTTTCAGTAGCAGGATCATTGAAGAAAAAGAAAAAGAAAAAGGCCAATTTCAGGTTTTGTGATATGCGGAGAGGATTTGGTACACTACGAAGAATCTGTCACGGTGAAATTTAGACTTTAGTATGGAATTAGGGTATGTGTCACATTGTGTCTTATGTTCTTAAAGGAGTTCTTTCTCTGTATGGTGTCATTGTTGAATTAAGCAACATTGACACCAGTGCACTCCTTTCTGAGGCTATGTATTTTTGGAGCACTCTGTCTCAGAATCAGGATCATTGCAGGGAACAAAAGAGAGGCCAATTTCGGGCTTTTCTGATATAAGGTTTCTGTACAATATGAGAATCTGTCACCTTGAATTTTAGATTGCAGTATGGAATTAGGGCATGTGTCACATTGTGCCTATATTCTTGAAGGAGTTCTTTATCTATCTGGTGTCATTGTTGACTTAAGGAACATTGACACCAGTGCACTCCTTTCCCAAGCTATGTATTTGTGGAGTGCTTTGTTCCAGAATCAAGCAACATATATTTGCTGCTTTAAGCAACATTGACACCAGTACATTCCTTTCTCAGGCTATGTATTTGTGGGGTACTTTGTTTCAGAATCTGGATCATTGCAGAAAAATAAAATGGCAATAAACCTCGTCAAAATTCAGGTTTTTTGATATGAGGAGAGGATTTTGTGCAGTATGGGAATCTGTCACTGAGAAATTTAGACTTTTGTATGGAATTAGGGTATGTGTCTCATCATGTCTATGCTATTGAAGGAGTTCTTTATCTGGGTGCTCAATGGTAGTATATCTCATCATCTTTGTGCAAGATGTTTGGAAATAATCACTTAACAATGTTGCATGCTTCTTTAGTTGCATGTCCATTCTATTCCTTGAGTTTTTGGAATTAAGGCGCTTGTGGTATGGTTGGGCTTGGTAAAGTTGACAGGCTCACAGGGGAGAATCGATTACCACACTTGCTGCTGTATGGTCCACCAGGCACAGGGAAAACCTCCACAATTTTGGCTGTAGCACGGAAGCTTTATGGAGCTCAGTTTCAAAATATGATATTGGAGCTCAATGCTTCAGACGATCGTGGTATTGATGTTGTGCGCCAGCAGGTGCAAGACTTTGCAAGTACACAGAGCATTTCTTTTGGGTAATTGCAATTCACTTTGTCTCGTCCAGTGATTTTTTCAAAAATTAGCCTCAGTGCACATGTTCAACACTTCAGCAGGATGCAAAGTCTTCGATAACTTTTGTCTCCGGACAAAAGACAGAGCTGCAGAGTACAGTGAAGGACTATGAATTTTAGACCAATTGGGTCTCAACTCGGTCATAATGAATTGTGGGGCATGCAGACCCAAGGTGAATGTGAAGCTTGTCATTTTGGATGAAGCAGACGCCATGACAAAGGAAGCTCAATTTGCACTGCGAAGAAGTAAACCTCTTCCTTAGTTGCTCTAGATCAAGCATGTGAAGTTACCGTCTGTTGGCATGTTCAATTGGTTGTCTTAGCATCACCTGGATGGTTTGTGAAACACAATACTATTCAAAAACCATCTTACAGTCACCAAACAGGGCCATCATTTCTCTTCCTTGCCTTATTCTAAAATTCTATGCACTTATTTTTTAGGTACATATGTAAGTACCCTTGAGGTCTTTATGGATGAAAGATTCTATACAGCAATACTTTGTACTTATAGAGGTTTCTTTGCAATGGCAGTTATTGAAAAATATACAAAGAAAACCAGGTTCTGTCTTATTTGCAATTATGTGAGTAAGATCATTCCAGCACTTCAGTCAAGATGCACCAGGTTCAGATTTGCACCGCTCGATGCTGCCAATGTTTCTGAGCGCCTCAATCATGTTATTCAGCAAGAAAGGTATGAGTTTGAGACCTCATGTGGCAGCATGTAAAGACACCATTTTGTGAACCTGATATTGTTCTAATATCTACATCTTGAAGTGGGGCATATGTAAATAACCTGTTGGTACTGGAGGACTTCGTATTATTGAGCTTCATAGTACAGGTTTCCTTGTATGTGCTGTGGACTTGTCTATTTATCATAGATGCTGACAGAACATGTGTTCAATGGTGGTAGTTTGGATGTTACAGAATCTGGTTTGGCTGCTATTGTGAGACTTGGTAATGGAGACATGCGGAAAGCTCTGAATATCCTTCAGGTTTAGACTCATTCTTCCATTATTCTGAGATGTCAACTTCTGTTGCTTTTATAGCAATTTGTATGCTATTCTCCTTTTCTTCTCACTCTGCGTTTTAACCCCAATAATGCACTTCTTTTGATCAACCATTATGACCATATGGTCAACTTTATCTAGTATGTGTATTAGTTTCACAGCATTCCAAGCATACTGACCTTTAGCATTGTTGGAATCAATGGTCCTGGCTTGTGCTTTGATTTTTTGTCATTATATCAAATCTAGGGGTTTAAAGTAAGTTCCATATAATCAGGGGTATTCCATGTGTAGTGCTGATGTATATTTTCTTGGTTGATCAGTCAGCACAAATGGCAAGCCCCCATCTGACAGAAGAAGCAGTCTATTTATGCACAGGCAATCCGATGCCTAAAGATATTGAGCAGATCGCATATTGGCTCCTCAATGAGTCTTTCTCTACTTCACACCAACGTATCCACAATCATTCCAAACCTGAAGTTCACTTTTCTCTAGTGCACTTAGGGTTGCATTTTAAGGACATTTGCTTATAGTTACTCCCTTTCTGGTCAGTTGGAGAGAGTTGATTTTAATCATAAAAGTACATGTACTTCACTTGCTTCCTACAGATTGTTTTACCTTGACCAATTGTGCCACAGATATAACGCAAATGAAAACGCGCAAGGGACTGGCGTTGGTGGATGTTGTTAGAGAGCTCCAACCGTAAGCACAGTTTCCTTCATCTGAATAATTAGACATATTTTGGGCTTTCCCTTGCAGCTGAGAGGATGCTGGGTCATGTTATCTTGTAACTTTATAGAGTCGCACATGCAGTGTTGTCTATATCTCTTCTGGTTACAAATTCTTTTTCACATGTTATGTGATTGGTGTTTTGTCAAGCAGGTTTATTTTCAGTATAAATATGCCACCACCTGTACGAGTACAACTTATTGATGCTCTTGCTGACATTGAGTAAGTCCCATTACTCTGCTTTGTCCATGGTCACATGAAGTCCCTGTATTCAACATTGAGACCAAGTTGTGGTAACCTACTCATTGATATAGGTGGACTTGCATTGCGCTGGTTATTAAACGTTGAACTCCTGCAACATTTTCCTGCAGGAATGTTTATGGTGAATTATTCTGATAAGATAGAGAAGGTCTGAAGTCTAGTCCCAGCAATTCTCAAAGTGGTCATGGTTGCTTTGGGACTGTCTGGGGGTTCTCATCAAATTGTTATGTTGCTCACAGGTACAGACTAGCTTTTGGGACAAACGAGAAACTACAGCTGGGAGCTTTGTTGAGTGCATTTACACATGCCCGCACAGCACTGGTTGCCGCAGCACAATAATGTACAGGGAATGCAAGACCTGCTTATTAGGTCAGGAAACACTCTCCAGTGGCAGTGTGCTCTATTCTGGTTTCTTCTTTTGCATATGGCAGGAAGTTCTTAGAGATCATTATATCATACTTGTGGCCAAGTCATTATAATCCTTGGATGCTGACTTTCTTTGACAGCAACCCAATGGCAGCTTTCCCCTTTGGTTCTGCACAAACAACTTGTTGGAATGATGCATGTGCACCAAAAAAAGACAACTCTTCACTTTATTGAAGCCCTTCTTGTTTTTTGGAACTTTGATCGCCTTGTTTGGTTCTAGAATCTTTCAACCCTACAGATCATAAATGGAATATTGCTCTTGTATGTGAAAACATGCAGAATTGGCAGTAGACTTCTGCTGTCAAATTGCAAGTGGGGTTTGCTCCAGCAAGATTTCTCTTGGCTCTCAATGGTCATTTTTAGGTCTTATTCATGCAAGATTATAGGGTTCGTAGCTGTTGACATCCTGCAATGCACATGTGTGTTTTGTTCTACAATTGACAGCCCCCACAGCAATTAAGCAACAGCAAGTCTTATTAACAAAATTACCCATTCCAGACTTTTCTTGGAGTTGGTTCATTTGGAAGACAAGCTAGTATTTTAAAAGAAATTTGTCTTTTCACTCACTTTTTAGTAGCTACTGGGGTTTTAGTCTACAATCTACACCGCATCTAACACATCCTTTACAAGACCTATTATGGTTACTTTCACGAGGTTTGACCCCTTCTAATGTGCAATAAATCCAGGAACATACTTCGGCCAATTACAAAATCCCGGACGAATCTAATGCCATAAGCATAAGATCAAGGTGACTAATTCTCAAATTGTGATGATTTTTCTAAATTTATGAGCTCAAAGTAAGTTCTAAAAGTGCATAATTATCTCTTTATTGAGAGCGTTGGTTTCCAGAGGTTGTAGCTCATGTTGGCTACTTAGTTAATACTTGGTGGTTGGAATATCTTACAAGAAAATGGGAGGCTGCCATGCAAGGAAGAAGCACCTATACTGGACACTTCATGCATCTGACAAATTTCACACAACATTGAAAATTCAGTGAATCCCATATGATATAGCACCGTTTAAATCTAAATAGTAAATCACACTAAATATCATATTTAGTGTACTTTTACTAGTAAGTACACTTGGGAAGACTTCCGGTGCAAGTAACTTAATGATGTGACAGGTGGATGAGGTCGCGTCACGATTTCATCCGTCCACTTCATCCATCCTCATGAATGAGAATGAGGGAATGAGATTAGGATTCCCACCAACCAGTGCTCTCACTTGGATTGCCATTCCTGGCCGCCAACGCGAACCTCATTACGGCGACTTCTGAACGCCGTCCATCAGACAGAACTGAAAGCATTGAGAGAACCAGCGGACAGAGCCTACATTCAGCGGGTATAAACTATACCCAACGGTCGGGAAACCCGGACTCTCCTTGTGTACTCTGCCTTTGTCGTGCTCGCCGATGTCTGCACTTTTCCTCACCCATCGCCGTTCCGCTTCACCCTGCGGCCACGGTGTGCTATTCCTCTGCCTGTTGGGCGATCCTGGAGTGACTGGGAACGAGTCCTTGTCGAAGGGTGCTCTCCTTGCCGGAGCTTGTCGCATTTGGGGAACCGTTGCGCTCTCGTTCCCAGCTTCGCAATTCGCCTCCGCTCGGTCTGGCCTCACGTGTTTGGAGGGGAATTGAGAGAAACATTTCCCTGTAAGCAATTCAGTGGGGTCAATTCTGATTTGAAAAAAGGAAAAAGAAGTAGTAGGTTAATGACCTCGTCCGAGTCTCGCCTGCAGCTGATTGTCATTGTGGAAGAATGCATGGCTGTCCTTTTAAATGCATTGCAGAATCCATCACAAATTGGCATTACCTAATCACGCCTTTATCTGGTGATGGCTTACCGTAGGAACGGTGAGCTGCTGCTTGCATGTGCTAATTTGGCAGCTTATACACAGCTCAGGTCGCAGTTTATTGATGTCTCATGGTTGGCGGTTTACAATCACGTTGTTGCGTTGTTCTTGGTTATGTTGGATGCACGAGGCGCAGGAAATCTAAAAAATCTTAATTCACTCTTGATTGAGAATTTTATGTTCGGCATACTTTGTTAACCCCTAAACGAGAGTCTTGGCAGTTCCATAGCAAGTGTGTAGACTCTCTTTATACGTGATGATACGAAATCATCTTCGTCAATTTTTGCTAAGTTACTTTGTGTGGGTGCCAAGCAGTGTCACCTTGCTATACAACAAGATATTACTATCTACCGAAGAATCATATCCGGATGAATATTGAAGTTGTACAATTACAAAATATCGTATACATACGAGGAGCTCAAGCACCGCTCCAAAAACGATTCAAGGGGTTAAGTTGCTGGTACTAATTTGGTTTCCATTGGTGTGTTTGGAATTGGCAATAGAGGAGCATGGTGCCACCGAATGTGGCAACCGTGCTTGCCGCTGGCGTGGCAGCCCTTACGGTGAAGTTTGTAGCATTCAGAAGGAAACCCGATGCACAGAGAAATAATGGCGATCAAGTTGAGAACGAGGAGCTCGAGGATGGCGATGCCTCTGTTGCCCCCATCGGTGTATATCCAGTTACACTTGCATGGGATAACATTCAATGCGTTGTGCGTGACAAGTCCGGTAATGTGGTATGTTTAAGTAAACCTTCTGTTCTCAAATGATTTCTCATCTGTCTCTTCCAGTCAAAAGGGAAGAAATGTACACAAACTCCCTTCCTGAAATGGACTGTAGACTGCAAGATGGCAATTTCATTGCATGGAAAATGTGTCGACCTTTAGCTGGTTGAAAGTGGCTGGAGTAATAGAAATAATCACAATTTTTTAAGTGGGATAGAAATGGCAAAGTTATTGGACGTTAGGAGACAGTGGGCTGGAAGTTATATCCCACTTTGAGTTCTTTGGAAGGACTTTTCCTTGATCATGTTCTTATGTGAGTTTGGGTTAAGAGCATACTAATATGTATATTTTTCTGTTGGAATAGCGAGCTAGTAGGGTTCCTAAAAGACTATCATTCTACTCATAGAAAGTTTGTCCTTGAATTATCCTCCTTCAAATTTTACATTAGAAATCAAACTTGAAGTCATATATTCAAAACCTGCTCGACCACATTCCAAGCTGATTGAATTTGGTGCTGCCCACTAAATACTCTCTTAGTAGTGGCATTGAGAAATTCTATTGCAGATTGCCATGCCACTCATTATGAGTCTATCATATATTGGCAAGCTCAAAGAAATTTGGAGGTTAATATCATCTCTGTTGACAGATCTGTTGGTGTAAGAGATGATGTTTGAGTTTTTAAAGAACATTGTTTTGATATTCTCTCATGGCCAATTGAAGCATTATTTGTGTCGAGGTGTTGGTTTACCAGTGTGCATTAATGGGCGCAGGTGAAAAGGTTGCTGCAAGGTGTTAGTGGCGAGGCAAAGGCAGGAAAACTTCTCGCTATTATGGGTCCATCTGGATCAGGAAAAACAACGCTGCTGAACATTTTGGCTGGCCAGCTATCTGCCTCTCCTCGCCTGCGTCTCACTGGATGTCTCACTACAAACGGCCATCCCGCTTCGAAATCCAAACAGAGGTCTGAATTTGAGTTATGTTTACCTGAATGTATTACTTAAATCTGCCATCATTTCCAAAAAATAGCAATTTCAGTGGATGATGAATCTCAGTCCCAAATGTTAGTAGTACGTTTAGTGGCTTTCTAATCAGAAACGTGGTTCTACAACAGTCATGTAGGTTTGGATGAGGCTAACGGTTAGTTAACAGATCTCAAACGAACTGACCTCCAAGGAAAGTATTAATTGCTGGAAAGCTGTCCACCTGTAAGACATTTTGAAACAGAGTCGATTCTTACCATGGATGTTATCAGACAGAAGTTCTCGCATATTCTATTGGGATTATCAATATGAAAAGATGAGATTTTAGTTATATCTTTGCTTTTACCAGCAGCCAGCAAGGTGTGGCATATATCTTGATAAAGTTGATCAACAGGCTGGGTGCAATGTTCTATTTTAACAGGGTGGCGTATGTGAGACAAGAAGACCTTTTCTTCTCACAACTTACAGTACGGGAGACATTGTCCCTTGCAGCCGAGCTCCAGTTACCCAAGACCTGGAAATCTAAAGCTAGGGAGCGCTACGTAGAGGAGTTGTTATATCGCCTCGGTCTGGTGTGTTTCCTCATGCAATTTCTCTGATCTGTTATTAGAAGCAATGAAACTCATTTTTGAAGATGCCCATTGCCACCACAATATCAGCCACTTTCAAGCTTGTCAATACTACTCTTTGTGACTGGGACTAGTAGTTATTTCTTACCTTCTATTAAAGGTTCGCCCATGTCCTACAATTATATCCACAATTTCAATTTTAACTCCATGGTTACACTTGCTCTGTTTTTAGATGCATTACTGTTTGGCTTGGAAATCCCACAAGACCTCTCCGAAGCCTCTCAAACATATTGGTCAAAGTTTCTGAAGGTAGGCAATCTACTTTGGAGCAGGTGACTTGTGCAGATACGATTGTTGGTGATGCCAAGGTACGGGGTATAAGTGGGGGTGAGAAGAAGCGGCTATCCATAGCTTGTGAGCTCATTGCAAGCCCATCTGTGATCTTTGCCGATGAGCCAACTACAGGTATATTCCTCACTATTATATACTTTTAGTCACTTAGCTTAACCTTGCATCTGGTTACTTTCTTGCACATCTTTGGTTTATGGTTGTTTTCTGTCAATCGTTTGAAAATAGGCTAGACCTTGACCAATACTTCCTCTTTGGAGACAATTATGAGTATCGTGGAAATTCTTGAGCTGCAACCAACACTTTTTGCCAGTGTAGAGTTGGGCGAAGTTATGACCCTTATGACCATTTCACATTCATGAAAGCTTTGTCCACAGGCTTGGATGCATTTCAGGCTGAGCGGGTGATGGAGACACTTCGGAAACTTGCTCAGGAGGGTCACACAGTTGTATGTTCCATTCACCAGCCACGTGGATCTATCTATTCGAAGTTTGATGACCTCCTCCTCCTTTCAAGTGGGGCAGTCATCTATGCTGGTCCTGCTCATGAAAATGCACTAGCCTACTTCGCTAATTTGGGGTATTTTCTGGACCTATTTCCTAAACACTTCTAAACAAGTGTGGCATGCACTGGGATACTTGACTGCTGATTCTTGGCTGTGAAACTTCTGTAACCTACATAGCTCACATTCTTTCTTTGCATACAGGCACAAATGTCCGGAGCACACAAACCCTGCTGAATTTTTTGCAGATCTAATCTCTATAGATTACAGCTCTTCTGAAAATGAAGCAGCTTCTCACAAGAAGGTCTCTGATATGGTAGAGGCGTTTGCTAGAAGACAAAGAAAAGCAAGTGATTTGTTGTCCGAAATGACTAGTGATGACGATGAAAAGTATGAGAAGAATGAAAGTCTCTCTTCATCTGCCCTTGTTGCGCATAAGGGAGGGTGGTGGAGGCAATTTCAGCTGCTCTTCAGAAGAGCGTGGATGCAGGTGCTTTTTCTTTCACTTCCTTACATGGTGACATTGTAGCAGGGGAAATTTTCTGTTGTTGAGTATGGGCACTGGTGAACCACTATCAATGAGCTCTGTATTTCCTAGGTGGAACTAACTGAATTAATAATCAATTCCCTTTGAAATAGGAAAACTTTAGGAATGTTCATTTCTGCAAGTCTTATTCAAGATGTATGAGTTGAATTTGTTGTGAAGTGTAGGGAAACCAGTCTAGTAAGAGCTTCTACCTAGTTGAAGGTGGCACACATTGAGAATTCCAATGACGCAATTTTGTTTATGTCTGAGTTCTAAATTGATAGATGACCTTGTCATTGTCTTACGATATTTACTGCTGTGGTGTTGTTTACTGAGTACAAGTATCTCCACACCTTTCAATGCCAAGCCATCTTGCAAACGATTTAGATTATCTACATTTTAAGAGGTCACAATGCTTTGTTGCTTCTGAGTAGAATGTTGCTGCAAACTGCTAAAGTATGCTCTCTTTAGTAGGACGTACGTGATGTAGTTTACTAATAATCCTATGCCAAATTGCCCAACAGACAACAAGAGACAAAGCAACCAACAAAGTTCGAGGTACTATGTCGATTACATCTGCTCTCATCTTCGGATCAATTTTCTGGCGCATGGGCAAATCTCAGACTTCTATTCAAGACCGAATGGGCTTACTCCAGGTGCAAACAAACAAATTGCCACAACTTTGTTATTGTCTGTGTCATGCCAAGGGATGTTTGCAATGTGATAAAGATAGCCTCACTTTGAGTGCATTAGCATTTCTTTCCTTCAAAAATGGTCTTAATTATGACTGGATTGCCAATTTCACCTGTTTACTATGGTTGTGTAGTTTTTGTCAGTATATGTAGGTAAACAAGAGATTGTTGGGTTTAACTCTTGAGTCAGATTTGCTCAAACTTGGAAAGGTGGTTATCTAACTCAAGGTTTTCCACGTTAGTGAAGTCCAGATCTAAGTGTGCCTTCTGTTTATTTGTAGTGTATGCTGTGTTTTGTTCTTGTGGTGTCATGCTATTTAAGCGTTGCTATTCCAGGTGGCAGCTATCAACACAGCAATGGCAGCACTCACCAAGACTGTAAATGTATTTCCAAAGGAGAGGTCAATTCTTCAGAGAGAGCAAGCAAAAGGCAGCTACTCTTTGGCCCCATATTTGATTGCCAAGTTAGTGGCAGAAGCACCAGTTAGTGCTGCATTTCCTCTTGTATTTGGTGCAGTTGTTTACCCTATGGCTCGGCTTCACCCATCACTTGAAAGGTAGAGAGGCATGACCTACCCTGGTGACTAATGAGCTTTGACGATTTAAAAAGATCACTCAAATTGAGTTGTAGTAAGTGTACATTTCTTGCATATTAGTTCTAGACATATTTTTCTATGTAAGCAAGTAGTGGTAGTAGCTATTGGTCTTCAAAAGTAAAGCTCCGATGAGCTACCTGCCATTTCAAATAGTGAAGTTTCATGGGTAATTTAATCATGTAACCTAACCTTCATTATGCCTGTTTCAATTTTTTGTTGGTAGATTCGTGACGTTCTCAGGTGTGGTCACAGCTGAAGCTTTTGCAGCATCTGCCATGGGGTTGACCGTGGGTGCTCTTGCACCTACAACTGAGGCTGCCTTGGCTCTTGGGCCCTCGCTTATGACAGTGTTCATAGTTTTTGGGGGTTACTATGTGAACTCACAGAACACACCACCAATCTTCCGCTGGATTCCTCGTATCTCCCTTATTCGATGGCAAGTATATTTAATGCTTTTTCTTCCCCAAATTACTGATTACCTCGATTTTATTTGTAAAGAGAGCTAGATTGCCACTTACACTTCCAAACATTTAGGTACTGGATCAAGTTTTGGAACATGTGTGTTCTGGTCATTGAATTTTCATGGCTAGTTGTCCTTTGAGGTTGAAAGTGTCTGTGGGTACTGCAGGGCATTTCAAGCCCTCTCCATCAATGAGTTCAAGGGGCTCAAATTTGAAGCAAAGAATTCGTTCGATCTGCAAGATGGGGATCAGGTTGGTGCCAAAAGTTCTTGATAATACTCTCATTCATATCAACTGCTCCAATTACATGGATTGTGGTGGAATGAACTCTGGATTTTCCTTTTTGTGAGGCAGCCGCAACATGGCAGGATGTTTGTGGACTTGACTAATATTTCACAAATATGTTGTCTGTAAAGAACTTACAGGAATGTGTGCTCGTTGCAATTACAGGTTCTGGAGAGGCTGTCGTTTGGAGAGAGCAGTGTGGGAGAGGCACTTTCGCAGGAAATACGTATTGCTCTTGTCTGGTACTGGCTCACATATGTGATTTTAAAGAGGAATAAGGCCAAATACCAGACTATGGAGGCACCGAGTTCAGTGAGCCCTCACAAATTGAAGATTGAAGAGGTTCATAGCTAGATACAAAAAGTTTTATTCAATAGTAGATCATTTTTGGCAAAGAGCATGCATGAAGCCATGGCATGAAGATTCTATGAAGGTTCCCCTACCTGCATTTGGAAATTATATAGTGATTGACCCTTTGCAGGGGTCTCTCAGAGCAGTTAGGTTTGTATACCACAATCTGAGCATGGTTCATGTTCACTTTTAAATATAGTGAGATACGTACACTGTTGTCTGCTCTTGGTCTTGTTGACATGCTGGTCTGATTAATGATTCTTATTTTTGATGGGTCTTGGGGTTGAACAGTTGTGAATTAAAGCAAGATACTGTATTTAGGACTGACATAACTTAAAGAATGTACAGTGGGCATATGAAGTTATTCGCAGTGTTGAACTTGCCTTTCAGAAAAATATAAACTTTGTAGTAGGATCAGTATATGCATCCAATGATCCACTCTTGAAAAATATGCAACGCAGACCAAATCTGATGAATGTTGAACCATTCATATTATGATTATTGTGATAATCCTTTTCTTGCACACAAGTTTTTCCGGTTTGTCTCCAGTTTGCAAAGGCAGCCAACACATTTACTGTGGTACTAACAACATTACAGTAAACTTTTTTAATTTTTAATTTGTTCGAGACAGAAGGGCAACAGGCCGGCGCCAAAGCACAGGAGGCAATTGACCACCTGGCAAGTTTTTCCGTCAAGTAGAGAGGAGATTGCACAGTCGGGATTTGAAACCGCCAACCTCTTGAGATTTGGGTATCTCTCCACCATCATCCAGTAGTTTAAGGTCATCTCGGACCCTACAGTAAACTTCTGTTAACGTGCACTTCTTCTGAACTAGGTCTGTTTGACATTCACTTGTCATGGGAGTTGTCCTAAGATTCTGCACTTTGCATGTTCCTTGTGTACCCTGCAGTACCCCTCACTTGGTTGGGGCATCCACAATGCTATACCAGCTGATAAATTGCTTTGATCTCCATTGTTGTCTGCAAGGTCTGAAGTGCACATTCTTTTATTGTGTATGGAAGTAGTCAGTGTCATGATAGTCCAATAATAGTAATAACCCGCATGGGTTGGCACTGGATGAAGTGATAACGCAATCCAAGAATGACACGTGAATAATGTTCAGTTATGTACCTGGGCAGGGTGAATCCATGGTCACCAAAGTGGATAGCCTAGACCAACTGTGTCCACTGTACTTGGGACAATGTAATCTTAGTATCTTCCCATAGGAGGTATACATGTCATAATTCCATTAGCGCCATTATGCCGCGGCCCTTCTAATGTTAATGGAAACAGGACATTTGGGTTATGTAAACAGAGTTTGGGTAGTTCTCTACTTTTGGGCGATCACACAGTGTATTCGTGCTCTAGGAGTATTTTGGCGCCATGAACGGAGATTTGTCTTTGAGGAGGTCACTCTACATCCATTAGGTCGGTGTGATTCTAAGCAAGAGGATACAAGAACTGACAGAGGAGTATTCCATGGACTGCTTAAATGTGGATGATGCAGTTGCATGTCTTGTAATCAAGTTAGACAAGGGATATCATGGAGTTGTAGCTATTCAACTAGTCAGTTGTTACCTGTAAGATGCTGGCAAAGTTCTTCGTGAGACCTTGAAGGTTGAATACCTCTAAGGCAGAACCTCATCCCTGCAAGCGACATAGTCAACATGTACCCACCATACTAGTTCCATCCAGCTCATGCCATTACCAAAACCGAAACATGTGCATATATCTTCAGATTTTTCTACCAAAAGCCTAGAGTAAACAAAAGGCATTAAGTAGACATTGGCAGCAACAATACTGACTGACTAAGCTACAATCAGCCGCAATAAATAATGTGAAAATGGTGCAAATTGCAAAGTTTGATTTGTACACATGTTTGCTTAAGTATTTCGCAGAACTAGAGTCCTCATTAAAATTTAAACACTGAAAGACCACCATACAGAAAACATGGTAACTTTCTTACTCATGGTAACTTAAAGATGACTTTCTTACTCGTGGTGTTGCAAATGCATTAGAACAGATTGTATGACATCACCACCTTGATACAAAGGTACATGTATTCATTTAAAATGTTCTTTTCATCAACCACATCAGTGCTAAACCCTAGACTTGCAACAGAGTGCTTGTTGACAATATGTTTCTAATTTTAGCAGATGTGCAGAACTGAATACCCTCAAATCCCAGATAGCCCACCAAAAAATCCTAAAAGCAACGTCCATGTAGGTACAAGATTCACATAAAGTCTAATGCTTCAAGTTCCTCTATTCTGGAAGGTCAAGCAGTCTGGAGATGGTTGGGAGACAGAAGGTAGGGTTGCGAGGAACTGAGCAACAAGTGCATCTGCCACGCAACGTTCAACATCCGATTCATCCCTCCCCCACAAGCTTCTACAACATTGTTCATCACCATCTTACTTGTGGTGCTGGAACTGTTTCTGTCTAATGGATTCTTTGAAACTACCATTTCACTTGTGGTGCATGTCAAATTACTCTGAGTGTTTGTTGCTTCTACTGCATCATCCTCGCCCTTGGTCCTCGATTTCTTCTTCCGCTCGGCCTTGCACCGATCACTGCACGTCTTCACCTCATCCCAACAGCGCTCCCACACCTTGCGCCATACGAAGGGCCTCTTGCACACCTCGCACACCTTGCTTGGCAGATTCTCCTTCTTTACCCCGCGCGGCATTGGCAATTCAGTTTGCTTCATCTTGCAGATGATTTCACTGATCCAGAATATTACTGGAGAGAGTTAGATTTCAAAAGAAAAGTCCTAACTGCACATCACACAACACTAGCAAAACGCAAGGAAATTGATCTTGAGCTCCAGCAGTTATAGTACAACGAAGCTAAGTATTGCAGGACTAGCAATAATCACTCACTTAACCACTGAACGCTCTTAGAAAGTTCATACTAATTGTGAATTCTCTCTTAGAAAGTTCATACTAATCGTGAATTCTCTTAGAAAGTTCATACTAATCGTGAATTCTCTCTTAGAAAGCTCATACTAATGTACTGGATATTAAATCTTCATCAAACTCTTCCCAAGTTAATTTGTGTGGATTTCAAAAAGTATAACCTTGCAAGAATACCCTAAACCCTAAAACCCAAATTACATTCACGTTGTATAAATTCAAAAGACTGTATGTAAGAGGCCCTAATTGCTTCATGGGGGTTAACCTACACACAATGGCCAACCTTGCACAGGGAAATTCAAAAGATAAGCTCTGTAATTACTACATTCAACCAGGAAATGTACTAAGAAATTGATACCCTTGCCTCGAGCACTTAGAATGTACAACTACTGAGGCGCCAATTGCATACCGAAAAGAGAAGGGGAACAGAATGAGACCTCAAGATAATCTCTAAATAAACCGAACCCAACACTCCAAAAATGCATGGATATTGATTTTGAGCTCCAGAAAATATAGTAGCACGAAGCTAAGTCTTGCAGGTCTGGGAAAAAACTCTCACTGAGTTAAAGGAAGTTAGTCTATCCACAGGGCCAATACCTTACAAAGGAATTTTAGAAGATAAACTCTATACTAACAAGGTTCAACACTGAAATGTGCCAAGAAATTGACAGCCTTGCTTCGAGTACCGAAAAGTACAATCACCGAGGTGGAATATGAATTCTCGATCAACAAGACAAGGGGAACACAATGACAGTGAGTTCTTGGTAGAATCAAGTTCAATCGCCTAACAGCAATTACAGCGTATCATCATACTCTCTTCCGATATTCGACGATGTCGATCTGGAATCTGAAGCCTCACAATGTAGGAAGTGCTTTACAAAAGGCAAAAAAATCCAACATAGTTCACAAAGAATGTATGCCAGTCACTGCAAGATCACGCAAGTGGCAGAGGAACAGCACACCGTGGCCGCAGGGTGAAGCGGAACGGGGATGGGTGAGGAAAAGTGCAGACCTCGGCGAGCACGACAAAGGCAGAGTGCACAAGGAGAGTCCGGGTTTCCCCACCGTTGGGTATAGTTTATATCCGCTGAATGAAGGCTCTGTCCGCTGGTTCTCTCAACGCTTTCAGTTGGACGGAAAAGCAAAAGTAAAAGTAGAAATAAACTGCAGTCAGGATATCCTGAGCACTGGTTGGTGGAAATCCTACTTTCGCTCACCCATTCTCGTTCATAAGAATGGATGAAGTAGACGGGTAATGTGGACGGATGATATCGTGACGCAACCTCATCCTCCTGTCACACCATTAACTCACCTCATCCCTCCACGTGTCCAAGTAACAGTAAAAGTAACAGTAAAAGTAGAAGTACACTGCAGTCAGGACATTATATAAACCATTTCCGACACCGATTCTTATTTGTTTTCTTTTTATTCTTCACATTCTCTACAGTGTGCGCATCCTAGTTGCCGCTACAAGGTGAATATTGTTTGCGTGAAGCCCGTCAGAGGTATCTGATTTACAAGTTCGTTGAAAATATTACAGGCTGGTGATAATAATTCCTCCATATTAAGTGACTCAAAAAGAAATTTAACGAGAAGATGGATATTCAATTGCTGCCGGGGAATGTTTCGAACGGGCTTAATCCCTCGGAACAGTTTGAAAGAAGGGAAGACAAAGTGGTTGCACCAGGTCCATGCACCGCATTCTTCGTCGACTCAATGCAAAGCAATGGCCAAGCTTACACAAACATCACTGATCAAAGTGAGCTACATGATCAAACATTCCTCGACGAGGAAGAAACAAAGTTGTTTCACGTGTTGTTTGACGACGCTCAAACAAGTGAAGCCGACTCTATTGGAAGCAATCGCCAAGCCTACACAAACATCGGTGATCAAAGTGAGCAATTCGACCAAACATTCTTCCACCTAGATCAATCGTCGATTGCCATGCTCCAAAATGAAAACGTTCAAACCAATGAAGCCGAGTTTATGGCAGGCAACGGGTTTAATCCCTTGGAACAGTTTGAAAGAGCGGAGGACGAAGTGGTTGCACCAGGTCCATGCACCGCATTCTTCGTCCACTCTGTGCAAAGCAATGGCCAAGCTTACACAAACATCACTGATCAAAGTGAGCTACATCATCAAACATTCCTCGACGAGGATGAAACAAAGTTGTTTCACATGTTGTTTGACGACGCTCAAACCAGTGAAGCCGAGTCTATTGGAAGCAATCGCCAAGCCTACACAAACATCGGTGATCAAAGTGAGCAATTCAACCTAGATCAATCGTCGATTGCTATGCTCCAAAATGAAAACGTTCAAACCAATGAAGCCGAGTGTATAGCAGACAACGGCCATGCTTCCACGAATACCGGTGATCAAAGTGAGCACTATGATAGCAAAACGTTCCTGGATCTAGATGAAACAAATCTAGACCAAGAGTTGTTTGCCATGCTTGAAAATGACGAGGCTCAAACCAATGAAGCTCATGTGCAAACAAATTGCACTCAAAAGAAGACGAGGAAGAGGACAGCAATAGAACCTGCCATCTACGTGGACGTCATCAAGACATGCACAGCATGCTCATCGAATGAGGTTCAATTCAAATACCTCAACAACAATAAGTTGGCGCAACCACGATACAAATGCTTGGCATGTAAGAAGTTGTTCGTGCACAATCCCATTTCCAAAAGGCCAAAGCATCCGCAGGGTTACAAGAAATTGCGTGAATCAGAGGCTCTCCAAAACGCCGTCAAAGTGTGTCCAAACCCAAAGTGCAGGAAAGTGGGGTTCGCCAAGTTCTTATATTATAACAATAAGAACTTGTCGCAACCACGATATAAATGTCGAGCATGTGGTGTAAGCTTCCAATATGAAGGCCAATTTGCCAATTGCGAAGAGTTACAAGAACATGCTCACATGGTGGAACCCAAGGAAACGTCTACAGTTACCAACACAATTGTTGGCCAAGAGGCCTTTCCCACTAAAGTTTCTCAACATGACTTGAAGATGCAAGAGTTTATCCACTTTGTAGAACATGAACTCCTGGAAACTTAGTTTTGATGGCACGAGCAAGTTAGTTTCATTTAGTATAATTTATGATAGCAATACATTATCGATTGCAACGAATGGCACATCTCTGCCAAAATGCCAAAAGATCTATTTAATACTAAATGGCCATTGAAACGGCGCCAATATCACACAAATTGTCCACCTATTTGCATTCTAGAGCATGAACAACACGCAGATCTAGCAGTCACACATCCACCTCTTACTTAGTTATCTGAGCCATGCTTGAACTCGCACCAGATCTCAGACAGGTCTAGCACCATTGCACAATCTCTGTCAAGGCATCTGGGCAGCATTCTGACAAATACCAAATTCTCACCTGGTCAGCCCCTGAAAGAAGAGCCTGGGCTGTCCACTTTGCCAACTTGTTAGCATTGCTCTTCAATTCTGTGGCTAGGACCTGCAGATAACACACAAATTAGGAGGATACTTTCTTTTAAACTTTCCAAAGAAACTAGAACTGATTAGAGAAGCTATCAGAATGACATTTTCCCTTATCGAGTAAACAAGCATACACATAAACCAAACAGAGGACACAGTATTGAGAAAGCTGCAGAACTCACTGCTCCACGCTGATTTTCAATCTTTTGTCTCCAATCCACTCCTGTAATTCTTGAGTCAAACTCATTCAAAGCATTAATTGTCAACAACACCTCTGAGCCCTTGAGTTCTGCCACACTGTGAAGTTCACACCTTGCCACCAATGTGGTTTCCTGTACAATGAACACAAGCATAAGTGTGTATACATTTATCACTTCCAACAGGCTCCAAGTTTTCAAAGTAATTGGAACAGAACAAGCTGCCTTTCCAGAGCGAGGAACAGATAAGAGAGATGTCATTTAAAACTCAACTTTGTTCTGTAAATTAAGAACACAATTGCAACAGAATTCACTTTCTAAATACTTCAAGAATGCTGGCAATCTTTGAGGGACAGGTTCCTCACCTCATCCAACTTCCACTTGCGGTACCGGTAGGCAACAGATGCAACTTCCTCGTTCTCTTAGGCAAATGGATTTGGCTCCTTGAATTCAAATTTCTTACCTTCCTGTAGTGGAACACATTAACCATACGGAAGTTAGCTCACATGCAGATGCAGGACAGAAGCTCCATCATAAATGACTGGATAAGGATAAAACCCAACCACCCACACGAAAATGTAAAAATCAACACAACATAACCTGCCCAATTGACCTGAACTGAAAATCTGGAAGAAGCCTGTCCTCTCACCATATTTGCAAAGATCTATGAATCTTTTGTCCTTCAGATAGTTCACTACAAACTTGAAAAGTGAGGGAAAACCTTTTGTAAAACTTGTTGAGTAAAACTTTGATTGATAAACGTTGCTTCCTAACTCAAAGAGTGCATGGAGTTGATGCTGTCTTTCTCCTCAGGAATGGGCTCCTGTGCAGTCTCATATACCTACAGAGTAGAAGTTATAAGAATCATAAACCAATGAAACTTCACATCCTCAATTTTCAATGAAGAACTACTGTAAGAAGGTCAATTGACACATAATGCTTGCCAAAGAACAGCTCAACTTTAAATTTAAAAAATACCATGGGAGATGTCTTACTGTGAGAAGGTCAAATGAAGCATCACGCTTGTCAAAGAACAGCTTGTTGCCCACACGTTGAACAACAATATCCCATGAGTACATATATCGAGGTGAGCACATGAGAGTGGATAGAATAGCATCCGTAGCAAACACCGTACCAACATCCTCATTCTCCAACAACAATCGCCTGTCCCATTCCATGACCACTCTGCAATTAGCATTTGGATCCACAAACAAAAACAAAAACAAAAAAACTGGCTAGATTCATTTCACAAAGACAACACTTCATAGAGTAAAAGCATTGTAGTAAAAAAATCATAAACAAATTGAGAACATTGATAAATGAGTCGCCTCCATTATAACACTTCAATTTATGCACAGATGTGAAATGTTGTAAATTCCTGGAGAAAGCCTAGTGAAAAACAAGTGACTCTGAATTGGTTCAGCAGGAGCACACCTAATAACAAGATCATCGGTGGTGGTGACCTTGTAGAATTGCCGATTCTCAAACCTCTCCGAGGGTTTCTCTGTCTGTTAACAACAATCACCCAACCAGATCAGCATCTTTAATATTAACATCATTGAAACTTGTCACCTATAACTGAAACTAACTACAGTAAACCAGATGAAACATCAAAACCGCAGATGTATGAGCCAGTTTATGAAGGTTTGTATACCTTTGGTGTCATACGATCATAAGCCTTATCATAGTACTCTAGTGTTCCACATGTTGTACGCAACCATAAAATATCAAAAAGTAAGAAGGCTGTACATTGAAGAAACTATTACCCCATCAACATTGTTGCATCATAATCCATAAAGACAAGTATTGCCATTGTAGCCCAACAAAACTACACCAACAAAATGCACAGATCTGCAGTTGCAAGAAACAACCAGCACATGCAGTATGAAACATGGATGACTTAAGTCACAGGTATCTCAGATGCATAATGCATAAATTGATACCCTTGCCTCGAGCACTTAGAATGTACAACTACTGAGGCGCCAATTGCATACCGAAAAGAGAAGGGGAACAGAATGAGACCTCAAGATAATCTCTAAATAAACCGAACCCAACACTCCAAAAATGCATGGATATTGATTTTGAGCTCCAGAAAATATAGTAGCACGAAGCTAAGTCTTGCAGGTCTGGGAAAAAACTCTCACTGAGTTAAAGGAAGTTAGTCTATCCACAGGGCCAATACCTTACAAAGGAATTTTAGAAGATAAACTCTATACTAACAAGGTTCAACACTGAAATGTGCCAAGAAATTGACAGCCTTGCTTCGAGCACCGAAAAGTACAATCACCGAGGTGGAATATGAATTCTCGATCAACAAGACAAGGGGAACACAATGACAGAGAGTTCTTGTTAGAATCAAGTTCAATCACCTAACATCAATTACAGCCTATCGTCGTACTCTCTTCCGATATTCGACGATGTCGATCCGGAAGCCTTAAAGTCTCACAATGTTGGAAGTGCTTTACATAAGAGAAAAAAATCCAACATAGTTCACAAAGAATATTTGCCAGTCACTCCAAGATCGCGCAAGAGGCAGAGGAATAGCACACCGTGGCCGCAGGGTGAAGCGGAACGACGATGGGTGAGGGAAAAGTGCAGACATCGGCGAGCACGACAAAGGCAGAGTGCACAAGGAGAGTCCGGGTTTCCCCACAGTTGGGTATAGTTTATACCCGCTGAATGAAGGCTCTGTCCGCTGGTTCTCTCAACGCTTTCAGTTCTGTCTGATGGACGGCGTTCAGAAGTCGCCGTAATGAGGTTCGCGTTGGCGGCCAGGAATGGCAATCCAAGTACGAGCACTGGTTGGTGGGAATCCTAATCTCGTTCCCTCATTCTCATTCATGAGGACGGATGAAGTGGACGGATGAAATCGTGACGCGACCTCATCCACCTGTCACATCATTAAGTTACTTGTACCGGAAGTCTTCCCAAGTGTACTTACTAGTAAAAGTACACCAAATATGATATTTAGTGTGATTTACTATTTATATTTACACGGTGCTATATCTTTTTACTATTGAAAATTTTTGTACCAAGTGAAGTAGTCAATGTTCTATAATGTCCAAACTACCAACTTAACATTTGTTGGTAAAATATGAGATTTACAATAAATAGATAAAGCATTGCGTAATTTCAAATAGTAAGTCACACTAAATATCTTATTTAGTGTAGTTAGGCCGCCCACACATACTAGTGGTGGGCAACACTGAACGGGTGAACCCCGTTCATTGCCTCCAATAAGTGTGGGCCTATGTCCGGGGAGAATCAGTGGTTAGTTGCAAATGAACTGGTTGACTTTGAGAAGTAACCAAGTTGAAGTTCAAAACTTCAAGATTTTTACCGATCATTTTTGAGGAATCTATAGTATATATCTCAAATAAAGTAAGAAACTTTGGAAGATGTCAACATGGCTTGTTAAGACCTGCTTATTTTAAGTACCTTATCTTAGGCACATGCGCTAGTGGAACAAAAAGGGAGGAACAGGAAATGATGAGGAATATAAGTTGTTTCATAATATTATTTCATGGAAATAGTTAGTTACATGACCCCAAAGAGATAAGCAAGTCAAACTCCTTACTTGTATGGTAAAGGCTCCTCAATTTGAGCATCAATATATCTTATTTTGCATACAAATGCACACACGAAACAATTAACTCAATGGCACCCAAAAATGATAGTAAGTGGTGTGAGATAACACCTATCTGGCCAATCATTGCATCCCACATATCACTGCATCCTTTTCAGGCCACCACTTTTACAATTAGTCATTTTTGGTCCACAAAAGCATCATTCTACCCCTACTCTAGTGCATCAGCAGTGGTCATTCATCGTTTTTTATTTTTGAACCTTACGTTAGAATGATGAACAAGTTAAGTTTTGAGAAATAACTGGTTCAACAAGACCTCACGAAGCTTATTGATCATTCTAGAGGAATATAGAGAATATACCTCACATTAATAAAGAAAAAACTGAAAGCTCATGCAACATGTAACCAATCGGACTTGGAAAGAATAAGATTTTTACCAATCATGCCAATTTATAGAGGGATATATATTTTTGTGGCCTCTATGTAAACCCACCCATTGCAAAGGTGACATTGTAGTAAATTGTCTCGCACAAAATCATCTAGTAGCTTTAAAGTCTCACAATGTAGGAAGTGCTTTACACAAGGGAAAAAAATCCAACATAGTTCACAAAGAATGTTTGCCAGTCATTCCAAGATTGCGCAAGAGGCAGAGGAATAGCACACTGTGGCCGCAGGGTGAAGCGGAACGGCGATGGGTGAGGATAAAGGCAGAGAATCCAGGTTTCCCGACCGTTGGGTATAGTTTATATCCGCTAAACGAAGGCTCTGTCCGCTGGTTCTCTCAACGCTTTCAGTTCTGTCTAATGGACGGAAAAGCAAAAGTAAAAGTAGAAGTACACTGCAGTCAGGACATCCTGAGCACTGGTTGGTGGGAATCCTAATCTCGTTCCCCCATTCTCGTTCATAAGGATGGATGAAGTAGACGGATAAAGTGGACGGATGATATCGTGACGCAACCTCATCCTCCTGTCACATCATTAACTCACCTCATCCCTCCACGTGTCCTTACAAGTAACAGTAAAAGTAGAAGTACACTGCAGTCAGGACATTATATAAACCATTCCCGACACCGATTCTTATTTGTTTTCTTTTTATTCTCCACATTCTCTACAGTGTGCACATCCCAGTTGCCGCTACAAGGAGAATATTGTTTGCGTGAAGCCCGTCAGAGGTATCAGATTTACAAGTTCTTTGAAAATATTACAGGCTGGTGATAATAATTCTTCCATATTAAGTGACTCAAAAAGAAATTTGACGAGAAGATGGATATTCAATTGTTGCCGGGGAATGTTTCGAACGGGTTTAATCCCTCGGAACAGTTTGAAAGAGCGAAGGACGAAGTGGTTGCACCAGGTCCATGCACCGCATTCTTCGTCCACTCTGTGCAAAGCAATGGCCAAGCTTACACAAACATCACTGATCAAAGTGAGCTACATGATCAAACATTCCTCGACGAGGAAGAAACAAAGTTGTTTCACGTGTTGTTTGACGACGCTCAAACAAGTGAAGCCGACTCTATTGGAAGCAATCGCCAAGCCTACACAAACATCGGTGATCAAAGTGAGCAATTCGACCAAACATTCTTCCACCTAGATCAATCGGCGATTGCCATGCTCCAAAATGGAAACGTTCAAACCAATGAAGCCGAGTTTATGGCAGGCAACGGCCATGCTTCCACGAATACCGGTGATCAAAGTGAGCACTATGACATCAAAACGTTCCAGGATCTAGATGAAACAAATCTAGACCAAGAGTTGTTTGCCATGCTTGACAATGACGAGGCTCAAACCAATGAAGCTCATGTGCAAACAAATTGCACTCAAAAGAAGACGAGGAAGAGGACAGCAATAGAACCTGCCCTCTACGTGGACGTCATCAAGACATGCACAGCATGCTCATCGAATGAGGTTCAATTCAAATACCTCAACAACAATAAGTTGACGCAACCACGATACAAATGCTTGGCGTGTAAGAAGTTGTTCGTGCACAATCCCATTTCCAAAAGGCCAAAGCATCCGCAGGGTTACAAGAAATTGCGTGAATCAGAGGCTCTCCAAAACGCCGTCAAAGTGTGTCCAAACCCAAAGTGCAGGAAAGTGGGGTTCGCCAAGTTCTTATATTATAACAATAAGAACTTGTCGCAACCACGATATAAATGTCGAGCATGTGGTGTAAGCTTCCAATATGAAGGCCAATTTGCCAATTGCGAAGAGTTACAAGAACATGCTCACATGGTGGAGCCCAACGAAACGTCTACAGTTACCAACACAATTGTTGGCCAAGAGGCCTTTCCCACTAAAGTTTCTCAACATGACTTGAAGATGCAAGAGTTTATCCACTTTCTAGAACATGAACTCCTAGAAACTTAGTTTTGATGGCACGAGCAAGTTGGTTTCATTTAGTATAATTTATGATAGCAATACATTATCGATTGCAACGAATGGGTCGTCTCTGCCAAAATGGCATGTACTGATAAAGATCTATTTAATATTAAATGGCCATTGAAACGGCGCCAATATCACACAAATTGTCCATCTATTTGCATTCTAGAGCATGAGGATAGTTTGCGTGCTTACATGCAAACAGAGATAACTAGTATGTTAATGTTTTTACTCTGTCGTGGTGCTTTAGTGACTTTGACAAGCGTAGGACGACCAAAATGCACTCTGGAAGTCACAGTTTCTGCACAGTATACTTTGCCATTGAAGCTCCCTAGGTTGAGAAATAATGCAGAACAAGCTCCTCATTCCACACAGCCTCACAAAAATATCCGTCTGTAGCTAGGTTTGAGAGATGGTTGAAAATCAACCGACACCAAGTTGCACGCCTATTTCATCAATTAAAAGAGTCAAAAGGAAAATTGAGGAATGAGCCTCTTCTTTCTTATTTCCAATAGGTTAAACAGTGGGCAAATTTGTTTCATGTAATCTTCGTGTGAAAAGCACACAGCAGGATTGTGGATCAGCTTCATTGATATGTTGCTGGAGCGAAATTGCAACAATAGAGTTTTATATCTATATATATCAAAAGTGCAACATCAGACCACTTTGCATTTGCTACGTTGAAATTTGGCCAACAGGTTAAATTAGTGCATGCATGCATATGTTACAATTATTAAAAATAGGAATCTGTCTTTCAATCTAGAGAAAAAGTGAACCTGAATTTGGGGTGCTTCTTTGCACAAATGCCCCTGTATTGAATACACTACAAGTTAACAAAAATGCAAGTATCTTTGATCACAAATTATCAAGCTATTCTGTTTGCATTATACAAATTCAACATTGTTGTGCTCAGATTCAATACTTTAAAGTAAAGGCCAGAACCTGGATGCAAATCCAATAGAAGAGCATTGAAGTGTAGCAAAATATGGGTGCTTAATGCACACAGAAAAAGTTGTAGAACGTCTTTGGATCCAACATCAGATGTTACCTGGCCCATTAAATATCCTTATAGGTAGTTATCATAACCACTTGAAACTCTATCTTCTTGGCCAAACAATCTACTTCTTTCGCAAATTCGGACATGCTGTAAGGACAACATCTAAACACTGGGATCACATTTCTGCTAAGTTGTAGGCTAGTGAACAACAATGAATGTTGATGACTTCCCACCCAGAGCTTATCTCATTGCTCCCTGTACCACCAGCGCTATTACATGGTTTGAAGAGCTCAATACCTTGACCCTTACAAATACCCAAGTCCTCACAGGAAGCTTTATGTATCTCAACAGGACCATCACGATTACTCTAATGAACTAACTTAGCTCATCGGCTCTTCTCTGGACATGAAAGTAATGAAGACCTGGTCCAGTATTCAGTTCCACTTGTTCGATGCACCCCAGATTGATGCATCTGAAAACAATAGATGCCTTGATGCCTTGTTAATCTTTATTCATGACCTCCAGCCTGTCGAATTCCTCTTTGAGTGGGATTGATGCAAAAGAAAGTTGGCTATAACTGATGTTTTCCATTACATCCACAATGAGAGCATAAATTGCATTTATATGAGGTCCCTAAAAGAAATGGCCAGAGGACACAATCCTGTTGAGAAAATCATAAATTCGAAGGTCACAATGGTGAATATCTGAAGTTAGGTTCTTGACAATTGAGATAAATCTCCACTTCGACGGTCCTGTAGCCGCTGCTTGCCCTTTCCAGAACCTATATTCTGAGTAAGGAAAATTACTGCCATCACTACTATCAAAATCCCCAAAAGGGTACTGAACAATATCGCCCCTGGTTGCCGCGTCTGTACATAGCCAAAAACCGCGTGCTGCGTGAGAAGGATGAGGTCATTCAAACCGTCCCCAGAAAAGTCTGCAGACAAAAGGGGTGCAATTGGTGGGGAAGGGAGAGAAATGGTGGTCAGTCGGTCACCATTGGGAGAAAGAACAACGGCTTCAACTTCACCCGCTACAAGAATGGCTTCAAGAGGACCATATTTCCTCAAATGGATGGCTTCTAAAGTGGGAATAATTTTTTGGGAGGAAACGCCCATAAATGCTGGTGGATTGGACCAGCTTGCTCCAGTAATGAGTTGCCATCTCCTCCTTGCTTCCTGTCCTCCTGATTTTCCAGGTTCCCTCTTGAACGAGAACGAAGTGACCTACACAAGAAATGTTTTTGAGAAGATAAGTGACTATCAAGAAGTAAAACACATGATGCTTGTCTGATATGTCTCTTTAATAAAAGTAACATGACTCTCCTGACGATGGAGTTATCCCCCAAAGTCCCTCAAAGAGGGACCAAACTCCTTGACAGACTTTAGCTTACAAGTTTGTTAGAGTGTCTTCTGTCAGAAGACTTGGATGAAAATCTTGGGCCTCTTCTTTGTTTTAAAAAAAATTGAGAGAGCTTTAGGATCTAAATAGGGTCTGACCCATAAGTCCCCCACCCTAAATTCCAGCTCGGCTTATGCAAGGCTGGCTAACAGAACGTTGAGAAGATAAATGACTGCCAAGAAGTATAGCACAAGATGGTTATCTTAAACCTCTCTTCAGTAAAACTAACATGACTTCCTGACGACAGAAATATCCACAAGGTCCTTCAAAGAGAGACCAAGCTCTTTAAGAGACTTTTTTTCTTCAGAGATTGTTAGAGCGTCCTGTGTTGGAGCCTACTTTTGAAGTATGGTGGAACTCTTGAACCTCCACTTTAAATCTGAAAAAGTTTGAGAGAACTTCAGGATCTTAAATAGGTCTGACCCATGGGACCTGCCTTTCATCCCGGCTCAGCCTGTGCAAGGCTTGCTTGGACCACTGAACCTTACATGACATGCTAGAAAGCTGGTTTCTTATGGCCCGGTCGCACTCTTTTAGCATATTAATATTAAGCCTTAAGACCACTTGGGTGACTTCACAGGTATGCTCTCAAACTCACCTTGTAGCCAACTCGCCTGGAGTTTGATCCAAAGACTTTACAGATAGGTCAAATATCATAAGGAATCCTAGAGTTTCAAGGTTCTTACCTCGCCACGGCTATTGAAAAATACAACATCACTGCCACCGTTTTTTACTCGATGACGTTCACTTGGACGGGGTAGCAACACTGGGGTGGCGACTTCTAAAGGTGAAGCACTCTCGGCACTGCGACCAAAAGCCCGTGAACCAATAAATTCTGCCTGAGAAAATGACAAAAATGGCGAGTGACGGCATATTGTGGAATTGAACAGGAGCTCCTTCACGGGTACACCAGAGGTCACAACTGCCCAGCAGGGCTTTATAGCTTCTGTCATCCCTTTGGGTACTACTCTCTCTGCTCCGTGCCCACCAACAGCCTGCACAGTAAACAGTACAACACGTCACATTACTAATCAACAAAGTAGAATTTATTCTATCTATCCACAAAATTCTAAAACAATTAAGCTTGCAAATTGATGGTAGTCATCCATGTCCAATCATTGGAGCCCGTTACCAGACTTTAACCAGTTAAAATAAGAGACTGGTTTTACACGGTTAATAACCGGTTAACTGGTATTCTCCCTAAATGTGCTACCCCTGGTTAACTCTTCAATAGCTCCAGTTTGGTAATTCTTATGTGCGGCATGGCCCTAAGTAGGGTGCATTATCAATATCTTCCAGCAAGGTTCCATGTGCTTCACAAGCAAATTAAAAATCATCTCAGATATATAATTTACCGACCAAGGTCGTATGTCATCAAAGTGCAACACCTTAGTAGATTGCATGACTTCCAAAGAGTACAGTAAAGCATCTTCAACTTTGTTTGACATGGTCCTACATAATGAACAATGACATATTCCAGTACTCTAGTAACGGGAGAAGAATGCTGCAGGAGGGCTTACCTGGACGTGATCTAATACACCGTCCCCATTAACATCTGCATGTAATCCTCCTTCCAAAAGTAAGAGCTACATGTACAAATGCCAAACAATATTTCGTTCAGATGGTCAGCGGAAATGCTTGTTGCGCAAAAGGAAAGGAAAGGACTCCCATTATCCTCTGAGATGAAGCATAAACAATTTAACAACGCAGTCTTACCATGAAAATGTTGAAACCCCAACTGTGGCAACAAGACCTAAAACAAAATGTGCATTTCAACAAGCCAAATGACAATAGTTGCAGCAAGGCTGAGGAACTCAGTCACCTTGCAGACTGTGCGGCCAGTTGCCAAATGAACAGCTTCTATACCTTCCTTAAGATGCGCAACAACAACATTTGGCACCCACCAGTGGGAAGTGTAGTTTGTAATCATAGGCACATACTGCAACGCTTGCTGCAAGTTTTCAAATCAAGAACCATGTCAATGACTGCACTGCATTGCCTGTCATCACAACATGATTATGATAGCCTTCACGGTTGCTCTCGGCAATGTGAGAACAGAAATGTAATGAGGATGCTGTACACTTGCCTTCTGGTAACAAAAGTAATGTATTACCACATGCAATTTTCTGGTTTATTTTGGTCACAAAAAGGTGATGAATATTGTATGAAAGTGACATCACACACCCAAATTAAATGAGTTCAAAAGAAAGTCACTGATACCTTCCTAGGTTTTGAACCTACAGCAAGCTCAGCAGCCTTCCCAAGCACACCTGACACCTTGTTGCCTACATCTTTTCCAGGCACATGATTCTCCTGTGGTTTCTGAGAAGGTACATTGTAATTCTTCCCAGGTTGTTTCTTTATCGGTTTCCGGCGGTGCTTGCGAAAATGTGCTAGCTCGAACCGTGTATTATCTCTTCGATCCTGGTCATGTACAAATTGCCATGATGACCAGATTTGAGTATACTCTTAACACTTCATCAAAATGGTAATAAAGTAATCTCTAGAGAGGGGAAAAATCTATTTTGAGCAGTTCAACAGTTACAAATATTAATAATCACTTTGAATACTTACTAGGAATTATCAGCAGACTTGATGCACTTGCTTACAAGGGACTACCAATGATTAAAAAAAAAATGGACAGAACTTAGTTCTTTGCATCATCCAAACAAATATTCTTGTTTGATCTGAAAAATTACTAGTGGCAATGTAATAAATAAAAAGCTGAAAGAGTGCTTTGACAGCTAGAAAGGGGAGTCCAGCCTGGTCACATACCCAGCGATGAGGCATCACACCAAGAACGGACTCTCGATACTCCCGGCACTCAACCTAGCGAAGAATATCCAAGAATATTTGTTAAGAAACATAAGCATTCCAACCCTGCCAACAAAGTCATTGAAAGGACAATAAAACTTCTCTCTTCAAACTCTTAAAAGTCCAAGTGACCACCAAATATTTCCTGCGTGATGAGAGTCTAGTGAATTATTGAAGCTCTCACTTTCGATAAGGAGATACATGGAAAAGCCAAAGACCACTCACAGAGTTAAAAGTCACAAATAAACTTAGCATGAAACCTGATGCATTCGTACAACTGCAAACTTTCCCCATCAGTCAAAAATTAAGCCTACTGATAATTCAACTAACAGGGAGCTCAAAATGAACCTAATCTGTATAAATTGTACAGACAAGTGTGCCCTCAATAGACAGGACAGCTCATATATGCAAACCTCATTGATGTGCCGGTTGGTAAGAGAACTTGCGTCCAGCTTATAATTGTGTTGTGGTGTGAGGGATACAGCTTGTGAATCTCGGCGAAAGTCCTGCCCAACAATACACATTTGAGAACCAAATTTGAAACTAAATTTGGATCATTTTGTCAATGCAAGATTTAAAGTTTTCCTGCTTCTCAAGAAGATGCAAGAAAGCGTCAGCTTCCTTACCTATTATTAATACAAAGTCATTCTATATTGTAGTGATTGACTGCCCCTCAATCAGATCACTGATGCACTCCAATTAGGAGATTATTAGTTGAAGTCAAATTAGGAATCTAATTAGTAAACTTAATTACTTCTATTGAGATGGAATACGCAGTTGATCTCACCTCACTTCTTTGACTCCAGCGCTTAGTACCAGTAAGGCCGGCATATGCATAGTATGAAAAGTGTCTCTCTTTCCCTCCACCTCCATGAGCACTAACATCTTCTGTCTGGAAATAAAATAAAATAAAATAAAATAAATTCACAAACACAGAGTTATTGGGCTGCCAGATACACATACCTTTCATGAATGTGGTTAATTCCACTGCTTGCAAGACAGAGAAGTTCAAGACAGCATGCATTGACTGTAAAGCAGTGGAATTTCTTATATTAAAAATGGAAACATGTTTAGATGGATGGCTTGATTTCAACCTCATTAGCACCAGCTGACCGCCTGTGACGTTCTGCTTCCTTCTCAGCCAAAATCTCTTCTTCAAATGGGTCCAGAGACACCTATGTATTCCCCAACCAGTCAAACACTGATAAGAGGTACTGCAGTTAAAAACATCTTTTGTTTCCTTGCGGAACAATCAACACTAGCATGAAGTGCACTACAATGGGTGCTAAGTGTAAATAGGGACGATTTGGAATGTTCACTTAAAAAATAACACAATTTTTAAAATAGGACAAAAACTAGTGGGTTTCTCACCTGAGGTTGAACCTCCATACTGCCACCAACAATGATCAACCCAGTGTCACCATGCTTCAGAGTGTAGTTGCTTATGGATATTGCAACCTCTTTGTGGTGAGATCCATGAGGAAAGTCTTCCTGTTAATGAAACTTGTAGGTGTCAGCATAGGATAGCATGCTGATCAAAATGCAGCTTCTATAGAATGTTACATTTAATGCAGAATATTACATAGACAATATTATTACATAGACAACATTGTAACAATTCATGTCATGTGATATTTCATTAGCTGGTCTTAATAAAATGGTGAGCCTAAATACAAACTAAACACTGCAATCTCCCATTAGGGTCCAATGTTTGGAACTAGTGAACTTGGAGCTTCTTAGTCTAGTAGTGTGAGGGAAGAGCTTTGCTTAATCCCAGAGAAATTTCATGTATAACTGCACTGCAAAAAATTACTCACAAAATTAAGGGAGCCAGTCAAAGGCTACTAGAACTCTACACACCACCCAAGCTAACAATAAAGGCAAGAATAATCTCATGTTCTATACTTCCAACCAAAATATGCCATCCTACTTTTCATTTCTGAAGAGCCACAGAATCCAGCACAGCTTTGTCATGAATAATATCTCATTACTTAGCTACACTAATTACAGTAAGTATTGTGGGTAGATGTAGAGTGTGACTGCTCATAGGCAGCCCTATAATGTGGCCTACATTATACACCATCACACAAAAACAAAAAAATTGTGCGCAACCCTTGTTACACTTAAAATCTTCAACCACTCACTATGTTCTCATTCTTTCACTTCTAGTTGTGGGAAAGGTATCAAATGAAAGCTATTGAGAATATGAATCCAAAGGAGGTGTTAATATGTGGACCAACCTGGATATCATCTTCCCAAAGCTTCTTGAGATTATGGTCAAAGCACATTACAGCCCAGCCAGCAGTAACAACCACAATGACCTGCTTCCTCCTCTCTCCTGAGCTGTAGATTCTCTTCACCTCCCCAGCAGCTAACGCTACAGGACGTCGTCCAGCCCCCACACGCACATTGTTAGGTAAGAGCGATGCTTCTGCCAGGACCCGAGCTCCCGAGAAACCATCAGTGGCACTTGACACATAAGGCTCCACTATCTGTGCCACCAAACGCTTGCTTAGTCATAGAAGGAAGGATGAATCTGATGTTGCCACCAGCGTGAATTATAGTAGTGCTTTCACCTTCAAGTTGGTCAAAGTCTGAATGTAATCCCAAAAAGGGCATAACAAGAATTTAAAGGGCCCCCAAAAGGTACTGCCTCATTTCTAAGGTGAGCACCTTGAATGGGCGCGGACAAGCCGGTCTGCAACTATCTCCTTCAAGAGCTAGCCCCTAGGTTCCCACATGGTTGGTTGAAAATATTTGGTTCACCCAGATACCATGATAGGTAGGGTGCACCGGAACTCAAGTGCTAGGAAGGTCACCCATCTGAGCACTATACCGCCTTTAGGAGGCTTAACCTTCAAGTTCCCATGTGATCCAGATTTAGGCCTTGGGTTTAAGCCACCCTTGCTTATGCGCAGATACAATACGTACACAATGAATAGATGGCATGTAAACTTGACACTCAAAGACGAGTATCACCTTATTTAGCCATGAACAAGTATGTTCAAGTCCCGTTTTCAACCCTTAACCTTAAACCAAACAGTGTATCAAGTACATTCTTGAAGTTATTGGGCAGGTCAGCCTCTATAGAAAGCCAAGTCATTCTTTATGAGTACTGCTGACGATGTACACAACTCTCTTTCGCACCAAAGCCACTTGGATAGAAACCCAGCAAGCTGGAGGTTGTGAATAACATAAACAAGCCACCAAGATATCTATTGTTTCAGATGTTGCAATCTGGTGTGCATTGAACACCTGACCTAAGTCTTAGTTCATTCTGATCAAGGTTGATATCTACTGTTTTAGTTCTGGAGTTCTTTCTACACAGTGTGGTGTAAGTTGAAAAAAAAGGCACAACGCGGATCAGAGATTGATTAAAATTATCACCTGTATTTTATCATTCGTTGCTAAAAGAAGTTCGTTGACGCCATCACCATTCAAGTCTGTCACCACCGGAGGTGGGAGGCGCTGGGCTTCGTGAAGGATGGGATTCGAATCATCCAGCACATGGATCCAAGCCTCCCTGTACGAAAAACTCCCTTCATTCTGCTTCCCACAAAGATCTCACCGCATCAGCTCCCTTTCAGCAAAGCCCTAAACCTCCAATTCTGGTTCTACAGGAACTTGGAACTTCCCAAATTGAAGTGGCCAATTGCTACATTTCTTTACCGTTCAAAAGAATTGTAGGCATGTACGGCACCAAGTGAACACTCAACTCTTTCGAAAACGAAAACAAAAACAAAACACATTGCAATATTTGGAGTTCAGGAATCCAAATTTTCCAGGACCATCTACATGAAAGTTTCAGAAAGGAGGTGATTATCTGCTGCAGAATAATTTAAGTGGCTTAACAGCTGAATTAGCAGCTGATTTTCTTCTACACACACGTGCATATAAATCACTTGAAGCCAATGTTACAAGCTCAAGCAACGAAAGTTGCTTGAATTCTCCTCCACCAGTTCAGGTTAGGATGACGCATTCAGATGGTATTTGCTCACTCGCTGGACTCAATTCCAGCTGAGATGAGGGATTACTGTTCCAATGAGTAGGATGCAATCTTATTGTTGCCATCACCTCTTTGTAACCAATCCAGAAACCAGGTACAATTCAATTGCCAAACTTTGACGCCCTCCCGAAAATTTCAAGAAAGACATAACATCATCTCCTTCACCTTCTCACCGCTAAGTATTTCAGCACAACTCTCTGCCCACCATTTCCTGAAGAATTAGGAGATGAAAAACACATATCCTCTGATGTGCGAACCATCAAACCTTCTTCAATACCACCCTTTCTCTAAATTACACCATATTGGCATCCACAAATTGCAATAAAGGCAGTACCAGATGGCAGAGGAGGGATGGAGACGAGTACCTGGAGGGAGAAGAAGATAGCAAAGGCCGATAACATCAGAATCCCCAAGTCGCGCTTCCTCATAGCTGCCAATGGGTGATTGCAAATCCACTACCCAAGCATACTGTCAAAAAACCCCAAAATCCACACCAATACTCATCACCCTGCCTTCTCCGACCTCACCTCCGTCATCAGAAACCCCACCATGTCAAAAAGAGACCCTAAATTTATTAGGTCACTCAATGCCTCCCACCCTTCTTCCTTCTTTCTTCAGGGTCGCTCACTATAAAGGACAGGGTAGCCAATTCTTCACTGCGCTTTTACTTCCTCTCGCCCAATCTTGCTTCAATGTCGGGATGCTTTGGTAGACTAGATTGCAGAAACTCCGGCCATCGACAAGCGTTTGTTAGAATTGTGCTGTTGGAGCATTCGGAGAGGCGATGGACGAGAGGAGAGGAAGAGGTATGCAAAATCCTCCACTTTGGTGCCGTGCCATGACGTCTCGGACGTCGGCTTTTTTCCTCAGGGCAATCGAGCAGGCTGCCAGGTCAAACGTGCCAGCTAGATCATTTCTCACGCCACGTAGGCCCCCGAGGTACACGTCGGCTCGGGAACTAATAACCCGCTCTCTCCATGGAACTTGACCCCAAGACCTTGGATCTTCTATAAGGTTAAGGTAGGCGTGCCTACATTCAACAAAGTAATAATTTGGGCACCTATAGTTGATTGATATGTGGTTAGGTGTGGATCTAAAAATGGACATCCAAAAGATACGTGTTTAAAAAAAAAATTGGACTACACGCTTAAACCATGCTAAGCATTTTAGGTTTCACAATCAAAGTCATGATTGAGAGGATGACCACTTAATGCGAAAGAGAATCTTTACAAACAAAAAAGATACTCATATGCACTTTGAAGATCATGAGACAAAATGGCTACATACACGATTTGGATTTGCTAGTCATCTCGCATGTCTTGCGTGTTTCATGGCCTACAAGAAGTGGGTGCAAAGAGAATAAGTACTTCTTTAGGGAATGCGTTTACCTTGTCATAAGAGAACTAGGGTCCAAAGGACACGTACGCACATGTTGTGCAAATGTTGTCTAGATCCGTTATGAGCATCAAGTATGGGAGCAATTGATGATAGGAGGTGGGTGGGATTATGTGTTATTTTGTGAAACTTTTGTTCAATATTTTTTTTCAATTGGTTGTCCACCGGAGGGTTTTTAAAAAAAAATTGATTTGGCATATTGCTATCCCCACTAACTCAAATTATCTAACATTTTAGCTTGACTAAACCTCTAAAAGACCAAAAGGTCCTCACATGCACCGATCAGTTAAACCTAGACTTTCACCTAATGGAATAATTCCAATTTCAATTTTCCATTTGAGTTCAACTATAATACACATTTGAGGTTTTCCCAATGCAGATTTCATTGCATCTAAGAATTATTGAAATATAATCTCTTTAAATTCATTTTTTATATTGTTTTCAAAAGCTTCATAAATGAACAATCTAGTTGTTGTTTTTTCCTTCTATCGGATTCACAACCTAGAACAATTTCATTCCTTAAACATGTCTATGATCGATAAAATCAAATAAAATAACTATTGAAATTGATTTGGAATTGTAATAGATTTACATATGGAAAACAGAAAATCAAAATAAAAACTCATATCAATCCATTGTCTTGTTCCAAAAATCTGATTTTTATGACCCAAAGAAAATCAAGAACATCACATAGATGTAATAATTTTTTTGAAAATATGTGCAAAATAGATGTTATGTTAAATTTAAATTTAGCCCTTGGTCCTTTAAGGGTTAAATAACAACACACATGCCACGGGAGAAGCTAAAAGTGAGTCGGTGTTTGGATGCCGTCCACAATAGTAACTCATAGTGTGGCAATGCCATAACTATGAGAAATACTAAAGGTAGATGGGAGTCTTAAACGGATCTTTTTTGAATCGGACCCCTATGTTTGATTGGTTTGTGGTTTGGTGGGGATCAAAGAGCAGACACCATAAAGATATGTCATGTGTAAAGGAGATCATAACATTATTTTAGATCCATAATAGTGTTATGTGGGACTGGCCATATTCCACGTAGTATTTTCGGATATTCCCCACATTTGTTTGTCCAAACTCACACTAGATGTGGGGAATATCGATCCAGGAATACTACATGTAATATTCTCAGTCCAATAGAACATTGTTATGGATCTGAACAATGTTATGTTTGGATTGTTTCTTCAAATATAAACAATTATTTTGCACTCAATAGTGCATACGATTGGGAGAACTTGTGCATCCAATTAAGAAATCAACAAACATGATGTACCTCCGATAATCATGATGGAATTAGAGAAGGACCGAATTTCATCCAGTTTTTGCATATGCTTCATCGTAGATTTGCTAATGCAACACGAGTGTTGTCATGTGAATCTAATTGGTAGAAGTTGGAGAACATGAAAAAACGAACCAAATATCACCCATGTGCCTTATCCACATGTCGGGGGCAGGTCTGCAAGAGCTCTGGAGGGCAAACACCATGATCCAACAAGTTTGCAGTCATGTATGATTCAATATTGATTTTAATGTTGGGAGTGACCCCAAGGAATTACATAACATTCTTCAGCAACTATCAACCATTCCATTCTAATAATATTTAGTGACAGTGCTTCACCTGAGTTTATCAAGCTGAAGCTGTTGGTAAGAGATTAGCCATGATACAAATTCCCAACCCCACCCACCCTCCATACTCAGTTGGATAATGTTATGTATGTTGTTACATAGCACAAGTTATTCCCAGTCTCATAATACTTCTAAGAAGGTTTTGAGTCAAGTTATGCCACTTGAACTTGCAGGGTTAATAGTGCAAGGAGACTCATATGAAGGTTGGGACATCCCATGGTTATATTCTCAAGGCCCACATGAACGAACCACACACTGTGATATGATAACCTCACACAAACGTTCCATTATATCAACCGAAATGACATCATCTTTTGCTCTTTTTCTCGTCCGATGCACTCACAGATCTCATCAGACATAGGCAAGCTCAAGACATTCTGTGGATTTTTATTCTCTCTTCCATTGTTTCACCAACTTTATTGTCTACCCAAGTTTCTATGGTAAACTAAGAATTTTTTTATCAAATGAATTCTTAGTTTACCATAGATTCTCATTACAAGGTTCTATGGCATTAAGTGCCCAATTTTGAAATGGTATGATTTGTGGGTCTCCGGTAAAGTAAATCTTTAGCAAGGTCCAGTTTCTATATACCTACTTCTCCAAACAGAAATCTAGCAAAATACTCTTGGATTTATTTCATGGAGGACAAAAAATATTTCAATCGCCACCCCAGGGGCTCGAACCCTAGACCACAAGGTTAAGAGCCTTGTTGTAAAGACCTCACCGAGGTTAAAGTAAAAGAAAACCAAATTACAACCCGCGAAGGGAGGACAGGGGCAGCCCTGACCGGGGGGGGGGACCCACAGAGGGCCCCGTGACGACCACCAAGGCGGTCACACAAACAAACCAACCGGGCCACGAGGGCCATAACCACGAAAAACAAAGAAGGGAGGGGGGGGGGAGAGGCCCCCCAAACTCAGGAGGGTGGGACCCGGCCAAAGGGACGGGACGGAGGGGGGAGAGCCGAGTTCACACCGCCCGCCCAAGCGAAAAGTCGAACGTTAGCTTGCTTTGACAGGCGACAACCGTGAGGACCCAGGGCGTCTCACGCTTCAGGGGATGGGAAGCCTGCAGCGCACGTGCGAGGAGAGCTGAAGCCGGACAGGCCAGGACCAGGGGCACTCGAAGGGACGCACGCCGAGAGGTGGAGCCTCCCAAACGAGTCCGAGGGCTGATGGGGGCACACCCGTAAGGCAGGGAGGGAGCTCAAGTGAGTGAGCGCCAAAACCCCAGCTTGTTCCAGGAGAGGCTTAGCTAGAGGGCGACTCTCAAGGCGGAAGAAAAAAGCGTGATGAAGCAGCCCAAGCTCAGGTGCGGCGAGGAGCTCGGCCGCAGATACCACTCTTTGCAGGGCGAAGTCCACGGACAGACTGACCTGGAGGAGTGTTAGTAGTCGTATGCGTCGAGCATGCTAATGCTCTCGGCGTCCCAGTTCATTTCGAAGTTGAACCGGGCACTGCCAAGGTCAGCCGCCCATTTGAACATACCCAGCATTGACCCCGAGGTGAGCTCTTTGTCACAAAGCATGCGGTAGCATTCTTCCTTCGAAAGAGCGCGTTCTGAAGGACCGGCTTCTTGTTGAGTGTGGGAAGTGGAAGCTTGTTTCTCATCAGCCAGCTCCTGCAGGAGGTCTTCGACATCTTGTGTAATTCGCTCTTCAAAGGTCTCGGCTGAAATCCCTAGCTTTCTCTGAATAAATTTGTAGGGGTCCTCGGTCGGGGCCGGTGCCGGCCCTGCTTTGACCTCGGGATATATGAAGGTGGAGCAAGTGTGGTCCTTGCAGCCCCCTGGGGCAAGCCACAAGGATCATGGGGGTATCCGAGTCAGGATCTTCCGGCAGCCAGTTGGCAGAGACATCCCATCTGCGGCGGGGCATTCTGGTCCTGATCTGTGGCGTCTCCGACCGAGTCGTTGATCTACCCCTGCGCGCTTTCGGGCCGAAGTTGCATCGTCTTTTGGGTCTACTTGAAGGGTGTGGTCGTTTAGGGGCAGTAACCACAGTATCAACCCTCTGAGCAGGTGGCAAATTGATAGCAGGTTGGGTTTTTTCCCCAGTGCACTTCTTCTTTTTTCGGCTAGCGACCTTAATGCAGTTAGGACCTTGTTTAGCGCGTTTCTCCTCTGCAAGTTCTTGTAGAAGTTCCTCTATGTCCTGTGCAATTCGCTCTTCAAATTCTTGTGCTGAAATCCCTAATTTTTTATGTATAAATCTATATGGGTCTTCAACTGGAGCCGGTGGGGGCCCAACTTTATAACGATCGAGGGGTGTCCTCCTGGAGTGTGCAGGTGGAGCAAGGGTAGTTCTTGCAGCGAACCTGGTCGAGCCACAAGGTTCCTCAGCAGGATCTGACTCCAGTTCATCAGGGAGTCGGTTTTCAGAGACGTCCCATCTACGACGTATCGTACTGGTCCTGGGTTGTTGCGCCTCAACCCTAGTCCTGGATCCGTCCCTACGTGTTCTCGGACCGAAGTTACAGCGTAGCTTAGGTCGGCTTCTAGGCCGAGGCCGATCCGGCGTAGCTCCCCAAATGGCAGCCCGTGGCGTGGGTAACGAGTTGAGGGTTGGTTGAGCTTTTTTCCGGTGACACTTCCTCTTTTTGCGGCTAGTTACCTTGTTGGGGCAAGCCCCCAGGTGATTCAATTGCAATTCATCCTTGTCGTTGTTGCCTTGAGAGGGAGTAGTGCTTTTGGATGGCGTTTGGTGTGGTGACGCTGGCACCTGGTATGACGACCCTTCCTCTGTCTCTCGTGTCTGTTCCCCGTCTAGTGGGTTGCCGCTTGGCACATCAGGGTCGATTTCCTGTTGACCAGATTGTGTTGCCTCCGGAGGAGGTGGTCTCCAGTTTGCGGCGATCCCTTGTAGAAAATCATCAATATGTTCCGCAATGTTAGGTTGTGCCATAAACTCTGCCTCGGGGTCCGGCGATGGTGATTGCCTGATGATCCTGATTGGGGGAACCAACCATGCTTCCAGTTCCTTCGGTAGGAATTTTTGGTGTGGCGTCAGGTTCCATTTGATCTTGTCCCCATGTAGTCGGCCAAACACATTCGCCTTGGTCCAGGCTGTTTGGAAACATTCAATCGCTTCTCTTCTCTTTTCTTCGTTCCTTTGATGGCGGAACAACTCCTTATATGCCTCCATTGCACAATATATAGTGTTCCGCCAAGCGCTCCAAAGGACAACCCCCAAATGAAATGGTTCGTCCCTGAATGCAAGTTCTACCCTTTGGCACCATATGGCCCAGAGAGTGTTGGCTCGCAGGATGTCCCATGGGGTGTCTATGGTGAGTGTGAAGGCCGCTGCAGTGTCCCACTTGAGATCTTCTTCGACTCTTGGTCCGTCCGGTTCAGTCATAAGTCCGCGACTGATTTCTTTCCATGTGTGGAATGCAGGTGCAGACCCTGCACTTTGTCTGGTGTTCCGAAAGAGGTCCCATGCGCGGCTGACTTCAGGGCATTCTTGGAATGCGTGCTGGAGGGTTTCCTTGGCCCGATCTACACAAAGCTGACACTTATTCGGAAGGCCTATTTTCTCCCTCCAAGCGCCAACTGGTAAGCCCTCTGTGAGAATTAACCACTGCATTGCCGAGACTTTTCGTGGGAGATAGGGATGCCAAATTCTGTTAAAGAACTTTGCTCTACTCTTGCTATTGTATCCCTCCGCCTCCAATTCCACATCCACTCGCATAGTGTGATTGTTCTGTTTAAGAGCCACCCTGTACCCACGCTTTGTTGTGTAGTTAAGGATTGATGTTTCAGCTAGTACCCCAATGCGTCTCCATTGCCACTCTTTGGGATCCCATTCCAGATTTCGAACCCACTCATTGCCCCACAGCCTTGCGCTCTACCAACTGAGCTAGGACGGCTTCCATGTCACCACCACATGACATGGCTTGTGACGTGGACCTGATTTATAATAAACAAATATCTGGAAAAAAAACTTGTTGCAAAATTAGAACGTGATTCATTAGCACTAGTATCTCACCCTCATGTCAAAAATATATTTTAAAAAATGGGAGTTTTAAATACAAAAAATTTAAGAAGCCCTAAGGGATCCATGACAATGTGACAAAAGTAAAGTATCACTCCTAGGTAATGTAATGGCTCAAGTGCAAACTTGTGATTATACTACTACAAAGGTGAAGTCCTCGTGAAGAAGGTCCCTTTGTTATATGTGAACACACAACCACACGCATTTCATTACTCAAGCGTCTAATAAGTGTTGTGGTGATTGGCCTAGGTGACCACCTTCCAATCTCAAGCATCTAAGTGTTGTGATGCTTGATGACCTACTTGGTGATCACCTTCCATCGTCAAGCATCTAATTAAGTTAAATTGGTGACTATCCACTTGGGGATCATTTTTTTTTCTGCTCTCAAAGGATAAATACCCACATGTCAGTTCTAGTGCACTTACAAGTGGTGTTTCCTCCCCATGGTTCACATCAATCATTACATAAATGACAACCACAAAGAGATGTACTTCTTTCTCCACTTCTATTGCCTGCATTTTCACCCCATTTTAACCCATAATCGCCTACCCGTTGGCCACCCTGAAATGATCTTGGAAGCCCCACTGTGAATTTCAAGACTTTGCCAATTGTTATGCCAAATCCGAAGAGTTTATACCCAATCCAATTCTATAAATGTTTAGATAAATTTTGCTTACTGAAACCCTTAAGAAACACTCTCAAATGGGATGATTACGTCCTCCTAGGCATCTAGGGGTTAAGGTGAACCCTTATTGATTAATGCATCTTGTTATAGCACAAAATATTTCAGACTGAATGTGAGAAATATATTGAGAATATTCCATGGAATACTGTCAGTCCCACATAACACTATTATAATGGGACTAGAGAATAGGTTGACTCTTTAACCATGTGAATTACTTTGGGTCAAAACTAGATCACAAAAAACTTATAACTTTGCTTCTTCATCCCTATAACAATCACAATAAAGAAAATCATGTGTTTTGTTACTGTGGTCAAAATTATTCTTACTAAAGTGTGGATGTCGATAAATTAGCACGGGTCAACCTAATCGCACACATCAGTGTAGCGATGTCATTTGATGAGTTCATGTCATGATCTCATTCATGCCACCAATGAAAACTGCACCACAACGACATATTTTGAGCCATAGAAAAACATACCAACATGTGTAGAAATGGTGGTAAAAATAATATACGTTGGAATGAATCATGTGGTGGGTTCCTTCAAGTACTTAGGGCATGTTTACACGAAAGCGTTAGGCCATGACTCTTGAGATACCTTGAATTCTCATTGGTTAAGAGTGTCACGGCCCCCGCTTTAGGTTTACATGAGGGTAGGTGTGGGCCACACATCTTCATTGGATGAAAAGTCTACATGGAATCTCATATGGCAAGTATGGATAATGTTGGACGGGATTGTAGGGAAATTTTCCAAGATGGCTCTTGAAGGTAGGCCCACATGAATTTGCAACGGGAATTTGGGTTTACACTGAGGGTTTGTGCCCTCCAAAAGACTTTGGGCTACAGTCCATGGACTTCTCTATGGTCTCATCCAAAATACAGGGTACCATCATCATTTGAGAGCCATGGCCCAATGCCTTTGGTGTAAGCATGCCCTTAAATGTATATGACCCCTTGTGGAAATGCGATCGATTTGGAGTAGGCTCCTTTGCATCATTTGTGGAACACGACCCAACTGCACGGAGGACGACATTTTCTCTATTGGCTTAAGGTATGTGGGTGTCATTGAGTGTGTTCTTCATGTTCTCCAACTTCTAACGAAATCGTAAATTTACATGATGAAACTTGTGTTGCATTAGCTACTCTAAGATGAAGCACCATCAATAAATCAACTTGAAAATCATACTTCTCCTTATTTATGGTTATAGGAAGTGTGTATTAATTGATTCCTTAACTACAATACATAGGTTCTCCCAATTGAGTTCACACTATTGAGTATGAAGTAGTTAATATATGTAAAGTTGTAATAAAATATCTTTTAAACATGATGCATCAATATGGTGTTTTTTCTTTGATCCTCACCTAACCACACACCAACCAAAGTAAGGTGCCTGATTATGGGTGGGTTTCCATGTAGGCCACTCACCCACCAAATTTTAGTGGGAATAAGAACAAACCTACCCAAATGCAGATGGTGTTTGGTGGCGCAGGGTTCGTACGTACCAACTAGATACTCTAACCTTCTCAAATCCGGGCCCACTTACCAACCTCCTCCTCCTCCTAAAACCAGTCTTCAATCCCTCGGTGATCAACACTTGTAAGTTAAAAAGTGCTTTGGTGGGCACATGGAAGTCTAGTGACCTATGTCCATGGCCTACCAGATTGTGATTGGTTGGCAACTTGTGCTTATCTACATGAGAACACCCCAACCCAATACACCGTTTATGGTATTTAGTGTCACGTGCGCTATTTGCAGAGGGCCTAAACTAGATGCCTAGAGGCCACAAAATTGTCACGCCCACTAATCGCCAATATGATTCCATTCATCAACATAAGTGACTTCTTTAAGTGAAAAATATCTACATTATGACATATAGAGTAGCACATTGGGATACGTTGGATGATAGTCTCACATTTTAGCATACAAGGGGAAGATTAATTTGAGCGTGCTAATGGCAAGTGTCATATGTTTACATTTTAGTACTCAAGAGGAAGATATTCCAGAGCATACTATTGGCAAGTGTCATTTGTATACACTCTTAGTCAACTTGCACACCATTGTGTAACATAGGCATGCATGGCACAACTACATTGAACATGCTCACACCAAGATATTAGTAAGCGCACTTGAATGTGAAGAGACATGAGGTGACGATTATGATGAAATTGTTAATCATCGATGTAACCTAACACACGCCTCAAATAGGGTAAATGACATTACTATGCACGTGACACTAAGTACCATAAACGGTGTGGGCAACAACCTACATGCAAATTCACCCTAAGAAAAGTAACTGAATAACATCTGCATACCTTAATGCTGGTCAAAATCAGTCATGGGGCGGGAAATCGGCAACTCCTCGTCTTGGGCACTGTTAATCAAGCGAGTCTGCGATTTGCAGCGAATTGAGAGTGGAAAACCGATCAGGAAACACCAAGGAGGATAACCCAAAAATTAGAAAAAAAATTGGACCATTTCTCGATTTGTGCGTGTCATCCTTGCGCAGGGGCCATGCTAATCTTCTCTGTATCGTTCCAATTTCATCAGATGTATCCGAAAAGACAATTCTTGAGCGTGATTCTCCATACATATTGTCTCTTCTCCGTAAACTTCCAATCCATATGGGGTCAAACACAGACATATCTTCAGTCATAATCTCTTTCCGCTTCTGTAGCCCTCCCACCGGTCTGGATGAACTTTGGGACACCGGTGACACCTGATTGCTGCTTCTGACAAACTCTGGCTAAAAGATATCGCCGAGTGTTAGCCTAATATCTCAAATCCATTTCATATCTGACATGATCACATAACCTACAACTTGATCATCCACACCCAACCAGTCCATGGAGATCTCCTCGACGGTCACGTCAACTCTTATTTTCTGGAACGCAGACTAAAAGATCCACACTCTTCGTGCACAGAAAAACACTCCCAGAGCAAGTATCGCATGCCCATTCTGCACGCCACCAGAAATTAGGTTTGGTGCTCTCAAAGGAGGCCGTTCTCGCTAATGAGTGCAGCTCTTTCCACTTCACGGGAAAGGAATCAGATTACCTCCACCTCAAGCACACTCTCAACTATGAATGTGCACCACAACGGAAAATCATCATTGCTTACCGCACCTTGACTTCATAGACTTGTCTAGTGTATGTTGCTTTTGGTCTTATAGTGTAGTCGACAATGAGGCACGTACAGTTTGTGTTGGAGTGTCCCTTATAACTTCTAAGAGATGAGTTCCCTTCACTATTTGAGAATGTAGTGCTACGGAATCTCAAGCCTTTCTTTGCGATTAGACCATCCAGTTCATATTAACTTCTATCTCACTGAGGCTCCTGCACTCCGGTACTCTAGGGAATTAACTTGTTTGACACCTGCATCTTGGTGTACAGTTTAGTCCCATAAGCCTTTTCGCTTCGCGGACTTTGAAATCAATTTCCCGTCCTTTCATGAATATCTCGTTACATCAATGCAACTGAAAGGCAAAGTTTGGGTACTAATTATCAGATATAGAGCGTCTCAGAGTGTCTGATTTTGCCACTTGATAAAAAGCCACAATTTCAGTACTATCATGTTGGATTAGGTCATTGTGGCTTTAGTAGATTCTCTCTTTGAAGCAAAAAACTAGGGGAGTCCATGTCTACAGAAGAATCGGTGAGCTGATTGATTAGGAGATATCTGTGAAACGATGCTTGGAATAAATATTCAAATACATAGAGCCCTCTGAGGACTTCAGTCTAATTCATAAGGGTGAAGATATTGATCTCTTCATCAAAGAATAGAGTAGCGCCGGGGTTAAGTATTGTTGTCCTTATGAAAAAGCTTCAGTGGCGAAAGAAATGAGACTGTGTTGCCAAGAACGTGGAGTTTTTAGTGACTCTGTTGGTGATTGTGTGGTTGTAAGAAAAGTCAGATTATGTTGATAGCCGGATAACATCTGGCGTTGGGTTGCAAAAAGATCCGACCAGTTTTAGTGTTGGCATTGCTACTCAGAGTGAGAAGTATCCATGGCCTGCTGCATTTCAATTCCTTTAATACTAGTGCAATTGGCACGGGACTTTAAAAAACTGCTCTGAAAAGAGATTAATGCTGGCCATTACATGTGTCCGTGAGTAGGAATTATGTGACAAGAGTGCGACCGAATGTAAAAAAATTTGGACCATTTCTCGATTTGTGCGTGTCATCCTTGCGCAGGGGCCATGCTAATCTTCTCTGTATCGTTCCAATTTTATCAGATGTCTCCGAAGAGACAACAACTTGGTCTGCTTTCCTATACATATTCTGTCTTCTATCTGATCGTCCAATCCATATGGGCTGAAACACACATAGATATCGTCATTTTATTCCAATGATCTTGGTTACTAAAATTTGCCTTGCTTTTATGCTCGCAAAAAAATTCCCTTCCAGCGCCCAGGGCCTTCCTGCCTAAGATCCTATGATTTCCCTTTCGTGTCTGACATGTTCACATAACATCCAACTTCATCATCCTGAGTCAACCAGCACAAGGAATAGTCCTTCATTATCAATTCTAACTTATCCTTCCTGCAGACTAAGATTCAAATTGACCCGATATCCGGTGAAATTATCCTAGATTTGAAACCTAGAATAAGTCTCTACAGTGCAGCCATCTACAAACCAAAATTATAGAATTTAAACCTGAAACAGTATTGAGTTTCCTGATTCCTTTAGATTGAGAGAGGGCCGCGCGAACGCGAGCCCCCGCTGTCACAAATTATGACGTGTATGCCTCCCGTAGGAAGATACTAAGGCTTCCGTGTCCCAAGTGCAATGGAGACAGTTGCCCTAGGCCATCCACCTTGCTGATCATGGATTCACCCCGCCCAGGTAAGTGATAAGTGCTTCTCCAACCGGCCTTGTTGTATACCTCTTTCACTTCTTCCGATGTCAAACCATACGGGATATGAACGATCCTCCATTCCTTCCATGGTTCAATCCAATCTTTCTGCAAGCTCATGGTCACGGAATAGTGTCTGTCCATTCCATCAGACTTCCAGGTCTTGAAGGAGGGATCAAATCAAACAGAGAAAGGAGGACAAAGTCTCAATTCTGTCAGATCTTGTAGACTCACAAATTTCCAAACTAGGAAGTGTACTCTCATGCTCCTCAGTTTCGAAGGATGTGTGCATATCCAGTTCGGGATTCAGGGGATGATCACCTTAATATACTGATAACATTCTTCTGTGGGACTTTCGTGATGCAAAAAGTTTCGTGAGCTTGAATATAAGTTGGATCTCAGCAGCTTAGATTTATTGAATGGAAGCACCTGCTGAGAGGTTACTTCCCATTTTTGTGGAATTGTAACTCTACATAGTGGCGATCTGTTTCATTGGAGGGCCTGGGCACTGACTACCTACTGCAATCAAAGGACCGACACCCAATGATATAAAAAATTAAAAACATCATTGAGGCCTGGTAGCAAACTCACTCATCATAAGACCACAAAAGCATCATCACATTATGAATACTTTTATGAAGACAACCTCATAAATATAAAGTCCTCAACCTTCGTATTGATTGTCGTGCACCGACAGACATAGGTATATTAAATGTTGTCCCTCACCACCGACAATTAATCATAATGTTGACCTTGTCAGACTCTATTTGGAGCAGCTTTGCGACTTTGGAGGAGTTTATTTAGCTGATGAGTTTCATGTTGTGTGCTTAACTGACCTCTTCAGATCATGACTGAAGCATGGTTGACGAATGATGAACACTCCAATGACATTATCCGTGCCAAAAGGTAAGAGGGAATAATTGCAGACGAGCATATAATGTACCTCTCATTCATCCAACAAAAACGTCCTGAATTTGTATCTATCCCAGAGAAGATTACTTTCTCAAATAGTGTGTAGATCCTCAGACGTTACTTAAGATACTGATCAAGTAGATATGGAACATGCAAAATACATATTGTTAGGCTTCCTGGTGCAGCACTAAATTGTCTTCTGATTTTTAACTTCAGTAACTTGACACAATTGGCATCTTGCTCAACTCCTGTCTGTCACACGGAGTGGGTGTTGATTGTCATGGTTTGATGCAAGTGCTGCGCGTCTTGTCAATCGGAAAGTAATCTCGGCCTTAGGTAGTTACACATCTGCAGTGGACTTCGGACTTAATCATAACTGTCAATAATGTTGAGCTCTTCGTCAAACAATGCCAATGTTGCCGGTGTTTTGACCCTATAACTTAGATTTCTCCTTGAAGAAAGAGCACTCAGTTGCGAAAGGAATCAGACTGTGTTGACAAGAAGGTAGAGATTTTTGTAACTCTATCTGTTGATGATTGTGTGGTTGTGAGATTTACGAATAAATTATGCTGCTAGCCAAATGCTAGAATCTGATGTGGGGGTGCCAAAAGATCTGACCACTTTTGATGAACTTTACATTGCATCTCAGACTGAGAACCCACTTCAATGCTCTTCATATACTAGTGCAGTTGGGGCTTCTAAGCTAAGTGGGTAACTTGGCTTTTGCGACTTGACCTAATCTTCAAGGATTTGACTCTGAACAGCACAAATGCTGGCCCATAAGATGTGTCCATAAGCAGTGTTGTGAGGATTATGCGATTTGAGTACGATGGAATGAAGAAAACAATTTGGGCCAGTTGTGGATTTGTGCATGTCATCCTTGCACAAAGGCCATGTTAATCTTCTGTGTATCGTTCCAATTTTATCACACATTTCCAAAGACAGAAGAATCTGAGCACCCCCTTCCTTATACTTAGGAGCGCTTCACACTATGGCCAAAGGTCGAGAGGCCGTCGATTTCCACCAATCATATTGCAAGAAACCAAGAGTTCGGCCTCCTGACCCTTCACACTAAGGCCAAAGTCCAAAGGCTATCGCAATTTAAAATGCTTACTTTTTGACGAAGGCGACAGACTCTCGAAGGAAATTTGGGTTGGGCAGGAATGGAAACCCAAACTATGGTCGAGAGGATGTCGGTTCTTTTCAAAAAATAAAATAAAATCAATCATTGACAAGATCTTAGCCGTTAGATTGGAGGGGTTGTTTTGGACAAGGAATAAAGTGGGATGCTCCTTTAGGTTTGGCCTTTGGAGGCTTCACACATTGCCCAACCGAAGGCTCGGATTCCTATATTTTATTGGCCATTTTCAGCCCATTTCTTTGGACTCTCAACAAAGTTTGGCCATTCAATCCCGTGGCCCCTCGACTTGGATGGCCATAGTGTGAAGCAACCCTTAATTGCTCTCCCATCTCATTGTCCAATACATATTGGTTGAACACACATATATTATAAATACCCTTTTTGTGTAGGACATTGAGATCACATAACATCCAACTTCATCATCATCCACATTCAACCAACACATGGATTACTCCTACAAATTTCATCCTCCAAAGTAAGTTGATTCACATTGACCCTCCCAATATTGGATGTAAATACTAAAACCAATGTGCACCGGTGACTTGCGATTCTAAATGTAAAAAATGGATTACTCTACGACTATTCCATGTTTGGATGGAATAGCCAAAAATATCCCAAACAATCATAAAAATTTGATGAAAATCATCAAGATTTAATAAATGTGTATGCGTTTAGATAGAATAATGTGTGATCGTCCATATGTGGCTTCGTCACTCCAATGGTTGTAGCCAATTTTCTTTTCTTGAAAACTTAAGAAAGTCCACATTAGCCTCATCTACCTAAACCATGAACCCCTAACACCCTAAACCCTTAAGCTAAGTCAGACCTCAAGTCGAAGTTGTTAGCTTAGTTTTAAACATTAGCAGGTGTCAAGGCAAAGGTGATCAAGTAATCATAGTGAATTCACCACACAATTCAAATGATCTACCAACTAATTGTAATTGAAGTTCTCAATTGTTGCATCGTCAAAACTTGGGTTTGGTGTGAGATGATTGGAAAAACTCTTGGGAGAGGTGAAGCCCATGGTCCCCACCCTTTCATTTCGTATTCTCAAGAATGTAAGTTAATCCACATTAACCGGCAGCTATGATGATATAAGGAAATTGAAATATTCATCATCACCTCGAATCCTCACCACACTCTCATGAAATTGCCTACGATTATGGAGGCAAGGAAAACTTTTTCTTTTGATCGATTGTAGAGCCTTAAGCCTCGTAAACAAATGCATCAAGTGCTAACACTCATGTTGATGAAGAGCGTGTGTCTATATATATATATATATATATATATATATATAATAGTGTTGTGCCACCTATTTAATGATGACATGGTTGCTCATAATTTAGTATTTGGGTGCAACATGGTAAAGTGAAAAACTCTTGAGCCATGGCTAGGGTTACGTGAAAGTGGTCCAAAATTGTACACTAACTTTGAGTTTTGTGAAGAAAATTTTCCCAAACATTTTAAAAACATATTGATCTACAAAGCCATGCAATTTATGTTGACAATAATAATTTCAAGAAAAGTGTACACATTTTAGAAGACAGTGCAAGTGGTGTGCAAGTAGATGATGTTGAACAAGTAAGTGTCTGAATTTTGTTTTAAATATGATAAATTTACATTAAAATAATGAATTTCTACAAAGTTTTGTGATGATGCCCTCAATTATATAATGAATTCAAGGAATATGGAAGGAAAAAAATCTAACTTCAAAATATTGAAGGTCATGAACTTTATGCCCAATACAAGATTCAATAGTTGCTTCTGAGCATCACTTTTAATGATAAGTTTTGAAGATCTCAACATGATGTTCTAATTTTAAGTATTTAACACAACAATAAAGGTCATTTTGGGTAAGAAAAAATCCAATCTAAACAACACCTTGCTACTGCTTTAGGACCTTTCACCCAAAAAAAATATGACATTGGTATACAAGAGCACTATTTTGGTCCACTTTACCATGCTTACACCCATTTGAAAATTAGTGAAGTTTCTTTTTGGCCTTGGTTTTATATCTCGTCCCTTAAAATTTAATTTGGGCTTCCCAAATTTGTGCAAATACTGTAGCTTAGGACTATTTGGCCAAACTATGTTGTAGACTTGGACCCAAAACGACCCTTCAAAGACACAATAAAAATATTTAAAAAATCTTCATAAAAATTGGAATATTTTCTAACACGTCATTTTGCTGTGATATGGGACATGGAAAAAAAATGAACATAAAATCCTAAAGACAATATTAACCCTTAGAGGTTCAAGAGATCCTTTCATAGGCCTCAAGACCTCAAAAGGAGAGTGTTGATCTGGGGGGGTGGACTCTTCACACCACGTATGAATGAACATGAGTGTAAGAAGGGATATTATTCGAGGCATTAGCATACATACTAGTATAAACAAGGGAGAGGTATAAATTCTCTACAATTTTTACATTTAATAAGGCTATTAAGAATCTTGACGTAAAGGCTAGGTGTCTTCAAGATTTAGAGAAAACATGGACAACATATGTGTTACTTTCATCCAATTCACATTTTCATCCATTATCATCACATAGTAATAGTGTCCTAGGACTACCTTGATCATTCTTGTTAGGGTTTTACATTGGGTTTTAGGTTTTTACAAATTGGAGGCTCTTTGAGCGCTCATGGGCTCCCTTGTGTTTTGCTTCTAGATTGTGAATAAGTGATTGTGTTTTTGTCTTTGTTTGTTTGATGAAATCATTAAATTATATGCTATGGAAAGAATAAGAAAATGTTCAATGAGTTTCTCATTGGAAAATGAAAGTCATTTTATATGTATCATATCAACATTTTTACACCACCAAAATAAAATTATGAAAATTATTTATTTATTTCAAAAAACACGCACAAACATTCTCATTGTAGTGGTTTGTTATAAAACACATTTTCAAACTCATGATAGACCAAGCAGATTTTAACCTCATCTTTTGTGAAGAGCACATATAAACTATTGCTACATGTAATTAAGTTAGGCCATAGAGCGTATACTATATCATCATTTGGTGCCTTCAAGAAATTGAGTCATATTTATCTTTTTAGAATTCGATCGCTAAATATTGGAATATCAAGAGCTGAGTCCACTGTCGGAATCCCTGTGTTGAAATCTGGTATAAGGGGGACACGAGACTGAGAACCCGTCTCCATTACACACGAGACTGAGAGCCCGTGACCATTACACTTCAAGCACTCTCATGGGTGGGAAAGGCGGAGCTGGTCCAAGTTCGCTTCACACTACGCTTGAGGGACCAACGGAGTATGTGAATGCAAGATGGATGTAAAGTTTACATGGATTCTTACATGACATCGAATGGATTATGTTTCATGGTCGCTTGGACTATTTTTAAACACCACTTCTTGGAGGTGGGCCTCACACAAAACTGTTGGGAGACCATGGCACTCCGAACGCTCACAACCGTTGATTTAGTCTATGTTATCATGTGTGAGGATTTGCGTGAATAAAATTCATTGAAATAGCATTTGGTTGAGGGTCTGGTCACATATGACTTCACACTACACTTGATGGTCCGTGACCACACTACATGATTTTGGAGGTGTCTTGGGACGGCCTTTGGACACTTTCTTTCGGGTTGTCAAAATTCCGTGGTCACGGCTTTTGGCTCATGTGTGAACTGGCTGTAAGCGATAACTTACAAGTGATGCACAACTTAAACAAATTTGGATTATCAAAATCACCACACCGTTTATGGTATTTAGTCTCACTTACTATTTTTGGTGTTACGCAACACTATAACTTTTTGCTAAGAATATGATTTTTTACCAAGTAAAGTCATTTATGTTGTATAACATCCGTACAACCTATTCAATCTTTGTATGGTAAAAAATGAAACTCATAGTAACAAGTTATAGCATTACATAATTCCAAATAGTAAGTGACATTGAATGCCATAAACAGTGTACTACGTAGTTGAGCAAGGAGAACCGACCGCTAGTTACAGATGAGACAATTGATTTTGAAAAATAACCAGTTGAAGTTCAAGACTTCAGCAAAAATACCCATCATTTTAAAGGAATCTATGAAATATACCTCAAAAACTAGTGAAAGAAAACCAAAAGATCACAACATGTAACCGGTTGGACTTGGAATCACTAGGATTTTGACCAATTATGTCTAAGAAATCTCTTTGGAGACTATACTACATACTGTAGGTATTAGTTTTAGAGTTGACCTTGAACCACAAAAGTGCCGTGTGCACACGTATAATTTATCAAGTTGTATATGTCCATACTTCAAATTCCAACGTACATGGCTTGAATTTATCTCTCAACCACACTTTGAACGTAGGCTAGTAGTGTAGAAGGGAGCTTTTTTATAAGAATCTTGGAAAAAGCCGTGTCATGTATAGTAGACTTGTGGATTTTGTTTGTTGTCCGGTTTCTTTTCCTTTCATGGGTCCCATCCCTTTGACTAATAAGCAAGCTTTGGACCAATTTCCGGCTACCATTTAAGAAGGGTGGGTTTCCATGTACGCCACTTGCCCACGAGATTCTAGTGGGAACTAGGGTTAGATTTCATGTAGGCTACTCGTCTACCAGATTTTAGTAGAATGTGGATTTTATCTGGTGGAATCTACATTTTCAATATAATATGGTGGGCAAACGGCCTACACGGAAACCAACCCTAAGGGTGAGTTTCCATGTAGGTTGTTCACCCATTAGATTCTAGATAGTAGTGGGTCAGAGGTGTTCACATGTAGTTAAGCACAAGTCATCATACAACCACATTTTGGCAGACTGTTAGAATGGGGAGGGTTGTGGACATGGCCCTCTAGACGTCCATGTGTCCACTAAAGAATTTTTAACCTACAAGTGTTGGGTCCAAAGGATTAAGACTGGTTGAAGAATCAAGAGGGCCAACTATGATCTATAGCTCCATCCTTGGTAACCAGGAAGAGGGGTTAGTAGGTGGGCCCGGATTTGAGAAGAGAGGAGTAACTACACTAAATATGATATTTAGTGTCATGCAGTATTTAGTGTCAATATGGTAACTTTTCGGACGACACTTCTTATGAATAAGTAAACAAGTATTGTCATGGATAATGGATGAGTTCATCCATTGGCCAAAACCCTAAAACTTGTGATGAAATATTGTCATGGGTGATTGAAATTTGGATGAAAAATCACTTGGGTAAGTGAGAGTAATTGCAACATTGTAAATCTATAATTCCCTCAAAAATTACAACAAATGAAAAACAATGTTGGATTAACATGTAGTGTTGGTGAATTTTGCCACGGTTTACAATTAGTATTGAGCAAGACAATTAGAATCGGTGACACTAACTATCATGTTTAGTGTAGCTACTATCATCTTCTCAAACCCAAGTCCGCCCTACTAACTTCTTCCTCCTCCTCTAAGTTTCCTTAAGTGGAGTTCTAAAACATCGATCTTCAAATCCATCAATGACTAACACTCGTAGGATAAATAAGTGCTTTAGTGAGCGCATGAAAATCTTGCGGCACATGACTAGAGCCGTCCACATTCTAGTAGAACACCAAAATGTGGTTGGTTGGCAGCTTGCACTTATTCTACATGAGAACACCTCCAACCCACTATTCCCTAGAATCTAGTGGGCAAGCGACCCTACATACAAAAAAACATGCTAAGTTACGTTTCGTCCACTATATTATATTCAACACCGACACAAATGTTGCGGTGAGTTCATATAATTATATTAAATTAGGTTATGTGGATGGACATTCACACCCAAGGGGTGGAGTTATATCGAGTTTCCTCTTGGTAGAGAATACAATAGAAGGAAATCGGAATGAATTGGAAGTCTTCGATTTGGAGAACAAAATATTGTATGATAGTATCACGGATTTGACCGCCACGGTCAACCGAAAGTTTATGTCTTCTTCTCTCCTCTTCCTTCTTTTTTAGATAGAAAGCCCAAAAAAACTCCCCACTTCGAGGGGAGGTGGAAGCTCTCGGACACGCCATATCTTCTTGGAAACACGGAATTGTGCCATTTTGTTTTTTACACCTATCGAGGGGGTAATAGTCTACACGTGTCTTTTATAGTAGGTTATTTGTTGACTATTCTAGATTCATTCGAGGACACCATTTCTAGTACTTAGTGTCACATACAAGGCTATTTGCGAAGGGTCTAAACTACACAAAATATTACACAGTAATATTTAGTGCTACTTACTATTTGGAGTTACACAATGCTATTTCTGGGTTTATTATTGATGTATTTGGTACCAAGTAAAGATGTTAATGTTTTAAAATGTCCAACAACCAATCTCACCTCTGTTGACTAAAAACAAGACATACAGTAAATAATTACAGCATCGCATAATTCCAAATAGTAAGTGATATTGAATGCAATGTTTATTGTAGATGTCTACATGTCTCAAAGTGTCATGTCCACTGATTATTAACATGGTACTATTCGTCAATGCAAGTAACTCTTTTAACTGGAAGATATTTAAATTATGATGTTTAGTGTAGCACGTTGGGATGCTTGAGGTGATAGTTTTGTGTATTAGTATGCAAGGAAGTTGATAACATTAAGCATACTTATGGCAAGTGTCATGTGTATACATTTTAATGTGCAAAGAGGAAGATATTGTTGAGCATACTAATGCCAAGTTTTGTCATTTGTGTATACTTGAGTCAACTTGTAAACCATTGTGTAACATAGGCATACACCTCATAACATTATTGAACATACTTGGTAAGCGCATATGAACACCAAGTGTCATGAGATAACATTAATGATGAAAGTGATGATCATTAGTGTAACCCAACAAACACCTCAAAATAGAGAGTAAGTGACACTACATACCATAAATGGGTGCACACCGTTAATGATGTTTAGTGTCACCTGACTAATAATGCCACTTAAATAGCCCCTAAGTTAAGCTAAATTGCCCTCTTGTGGGGCTCATCCAACTTCACATACAATCTTGTTGGTTTGATTGACTCAATGATTGTTTCAATATTCAAAAATAGATTATATAAATGCACATCTTACAAAACGTCAAAGAAAATATTATCATCCTCATTACAAGATCACATATGCCCTCCCAATTGCTTAAAAGGCTATCTATGTGTTGAGTACATAGTCCAATCACATTGTCAACGTGTATCTTTGTACTATGTTGAAGTACATAGTCAAGTGTCGCCAAAACATCCAAAGTATACGATATTAGGGGATTGAACCGGGAGATTGTTGATAACATAATAGCCTCTTTAGAGCCAACCTCCCAAGCAACTAATTGCAATATGAATACACCCCCGGGGGCAAGATTTTTGTACAACGTATGAATAGACGCGAGTGTAAGAAGGGGTATTATTTGAGGCATTAACGATGATGTAACAATTATATATAAGGGAGAGGCATTCTTTGTCTCTAGTGTGTACATTTGAAAAAGGTTATTAAGAATTTTGAAGTAAGAGCCATTTTATACTTGTGGCCGGTCCAAACTCTAAATATTTGGGTCGATAGCAGTACTCATTTCCATCAAATCTGGCCAAAGGGCTTTATACTAGGGGCTGGCCTGAACACTCACTCATCCCATGTGGCGTCCTAGGTGGCACAATTATGGCGTCCAAATTTTGGGCCAATTGAAGAAATGAGGACGAGCTTTTCCTTGGATCAAACTCTCAACATGGGCTGGATTGGACTCATTCGTTGGATAATGAACATGTATGTTCATAGTACAATGCACTAGTACAAGCCTTGCCATACTTAACTCAAATTTATGTGTCCCATGAAGATAAGTGACTGCATAAGGCCCACACACCTTATGTCGGTGACCACATTCGATCACCGAGTGATTGGCTTAATTGATCAACTCATATTGACTTAGTCCTGAAGCGTCCAAAAGGCCCGGATTGGACCTCTTTATGCACAAAAACCTTGTCTTTGAGCCACGTACTTTTATTTCTAGTTAATTCTGTCAAAAACAACCGCATCTAAATTAACCCATTCTTCTAGTGCACTTTTCAAAGCGGTTGAAGACCTCAACGTAATTGAAGATCTGGGTTAAAACACCCAACAAGGACACCCTTGGATGGAAATATATGCTTGAATTGTTGGTCATCAATCCCGGAAGTCAGCTTATTTTTATTTTCTCCTTACACTACAAACATATGAGTCATGGGCCATTGACCTATGTCACTAAAAAATGTCATCTATCATTGGGAATTCTACAAATCTACCAAACTGATAGTTTGCATATATAGTTTCCTCAGAGATGTAGGACAATTGCCTAGGACTCATACAATGGTACCTAATGAGTAAAGATCGCGTGTTAAATAAAGTTCAAAAACCCAAAAGTATGAAAATGAAAGAAAAAGGTATTTAGACTTGATGAGGCTCGTAGATATATACATGTTTATGTGCCCGTACATTGAGCCCCTTAGTCCTTCAAGCATTGATGCCGAGGGTAAAAATAATAAGTCCTATACATAGAAAAGGTGAAAGAAATATTTTTAAAACACATTTTAAAATCATTGACATCTAGAAATTATGGTTGACACATACATAATATACAGTGGACTCCGTGCTTGAGTGTGCATCATGTACGATTTCGTAATGTTGGAGCAGCAAGTGGTACTCATACATTATTTAGGGCCATTGTAGCGACCTCAAAAGTTGGTGGTTGAGGGCATCCGGACATGTACAAATATGAGGCACTAAACTATGCGGATGTTATTCAATTAGTTTTTATTTATTTTATTACCCCCCCCCCCCATCTTCAATTGATAAAATGAACTAGTATGATGAGACATTGTGAAAGTCATATTGAAAATCATACTTCCCATGATGTAGTTATGGTTATCAAAAGTGTTATTTTGTTGATTCCTTAGTTGAATACACATGTCTTCCCGGTTGTGTTCAATGTTCATTATTGAGTGTGGAGTATTGTGTTCAAAGTTCATTATTGAGTGTGGAGTATTTAGTATCTCTTTCATACACGTGTTTTTATGGTGGTTGTTCTTTGTTCCTCACCTAATCAGGCATCAATCAAATAGAGGGTGTCTGATAGGGAAAAGTAATTGAATGACCTCTGCATACTTTAAGGTAGTTGCACACGTGCCCAATACGTTGGTGAGTTTGGGTATAATTTAGAGTGATTTGGTTCAAGTTATGCATGCCTTAATTGGACACTAGTCTCATGGAATTGTCTATATTTGAGTGGTTTAATGACAAAGCTCGTAGTTCACAACAAATATCAAAAAGACATGTATTGTGATGATATTGGATTATGTGCTAAAAGTAAGGAAATTGTTCTAGGTTCGGTAGTTTTCACAATCGAGAGCGTCTATGTAATTGATTGCATAAAGAGAAAAGAAGAGTCTTCACTTTGACCTCTTATAGCTTTTGCATCTCAACTTTGTTTTTGATGCTTCACACAACGATCTTCATGATTCGCAATTGGCAACTAGATAAGACTATTGCCAATTCCATTTAACAACCAAAATCACACAATGGACTTGAAAATGTTTGTTATAGGAATACACTCCCACGGTGTTGATTACCTCGTTGCATTAGCCTTTCAAAGTGCAGTCAAAAACCGTGCAACTCAAAGCATTTGTATTGACATTCAACATCTTACAATTATATATACATATAACATAAACTATACATTACCCTTAAGAATTGTAGGTGTCAATAACATGTCACAAACTAGTTTAGGTTCACCTACCTTCTAGGAAAGTACCTAATGTAGTTGGCTTCCTCCAAGCAAGTAAGTTAGTATATGTACCAAGATATGTTAGCCAATTGACTTCCAAAGACATGATGCTTTTGGCATTTTATCCACCGTTCCACACACCTAACTTGGATTATGTACAACTACCAAATCACGCGGTAGGTGTTTAGTGCCATGAAGCTTGTATGTTTGGATTTCGAAGCACCTCACAAGATTTAATGGTTGTAGTGATGATGACTTTGAGGACTAAACATTAGTAATTCCAAGCACACATGTCTTGGGCAATCAACAATGCATCATCAAGGAATTGTCTTGAGTTATTAAAAAATATGCAAATCTACGACAATGGTAAGTTTGCATGTTTCTCTTAGTAACGTCTGATGATTGTCTAGGACCCATATAGATAGAAATGCCAACCTTTCATGGAGGGAAGTGTAAATGGAGAGTCACTTCCACCAGTTGGTAGTGGATTAGGACTTGTATGTTGGTGGTGAACACGATACACTTAAATTCCTAAAACTGGAGTTTACGCAAGTTTTGGCCAGTAAATTTGTTTTGCATTGTAGATCTAACAACAAATTTTGCTATGCGTTGGTATGTGTAGGCTTTGTTGGACCATGTGGGATCGTCAATCTGGGGAGCTTCACAAAACTCTAGATCTTCGATAGCAGCAACCAATGACGGCGTGGCAATAGGGATTATGGATGTTGAGGATAAGGCTAACCAAGAATCAAAATCATGTATCTATGTTTAATCACATGCGCATTCATTTGATCATCACAAGTTACAACGATTGAAACTAGATTGAAGGATGACTTTGGATAATCCAAGGTCATCAAGGTCGCATCATTTGTGTAGAACTAATACTTGCATGTCTTTCAATTTTCCTCGATGGTTACTTCGTTGCACCTTGCATTCATTTGTTTCTTTTTTTTCCTAGGATCACAAAGTCAAATTCTCTTGGAACTTACCGGAGGAGGTGGAGGAGGTGAGGAGTTGTGCTTGTGTATAAAGATTTGTAATTCATTTGCTTCTCACATCTACAAAATGGACTCTTTTTAATTGTCAAGTTTTGACCCAATATAACACATATGATGCTTAGGGACCCAGGTGCAAAACTTGATTGTCCAATATCCATATAATTGGCTACATCTGTTAGGGAAAACAATGAGGCTGTCCTAAGGAACAAGGAGGACACCGTTTATGGTAATTAGTGTCACATGTGTAATAGTGTCACTTACCCTATTTTGAGGCGTATGTTAGGTTAGATTAATGATGAACAACTTCACCATAACTGTCATCTTGAGACATTTGGCGTTCGAGTGCGCTTACTAATATCTTGGCATGAGCATGTTCAATAATGTTGTGAGGCACATCCCCATGTTACACAATGGATACAATTTGACTAAAGTGTACACAATTGACATTTGCCATTAGTATACTCAAGAATATCTTCCTCTTGCATACTAAAATGTAAACACATGACACTTGCCATTAGTACGTTCAAAAACTATCTTCCCCTTGCATACTAAAACACGATACTATCATTTAGCACATCCCAATGTGCTACTCTAAATGTCATAATGTAGATATTTTCTCACTTTAAGAAGTTACTTATGTTGAAGAATGGAATCAACTGGCCATTAGTGGGCATGACACTTTGAGACCTCTAGGCATCTAGCTTAAGCAACCTTCAAAAAATTGAGAAAAAAAACGTTGAGGAACACATGAATCTTGGATGTGTCCACATCATCTTGTATAATTGATAATCATCTCACCCATCATGTAGTAGTCTATTAAGGCTAACGTAGGATACATTAAAAAGAAACCTATAGGGGACATATATTTACTGCAACCCCCATGGTAGGTGCTAGAAACAAAATACGTAAAAGTAGGATCGTTTATAATGGCCACTTTGAGCACTTCGAGGGATTCGTAACATGCATCAAGTATTTCAAACTAGAATTTAAAAACACTTTGGACTTCTTGGCCGATTCCATACAAAACACTACTCAACTCCTAGGCTGCATTTTGTGGGACCAAGTAGTGGGTGAGCATAATCCCCCTTTAATTATGGGATTTCCCATGTATGGGGAGCACTCAAGGTGTGTACTATATAGTTTTTTTTTTGACAAGCATCTGTAATTTATTAGATATCTTTAATCTCATCCACTTTCTTTGGAGAGTGACCATCATCTAGCAACATAGTAATGTTATGTACCAAATTGTTGTTGCATGTCCACTTGAATACATCCACTATGGTGCCAAATGTGTGCGCACATCATGTCCACGAAGTTTTAATTCATAATCACCCACATAATGGCAACAAGACGAGTATCAATAATAACACTTAATGCACAAGTATTCACATGTCTAAAAATAGACAATATGCTTAATTTGGAAGTCATGAAAAATCAGGAACTACCTAAATACCAATAATCATAGTTTATTTAAGAAATTTGTGAATTCATACGTATAGAGGTTAATGCACTTGAGTTCATCAAAATTTCACATCATGCGATTTACATATAATCAATGCAAGTCAAGAGGCCTTTACATAGACCCCCCCCAAAGTGGACAACGTTGGTCTTTGATATTTTGTCTCTTTCAACTAATGGCTCGCTACCTTTTTTGTCCTCAGAATAAAATAATTAGTGTTCATGTTGAAATACATAGCTTGACTTTGGAACACCGCATGGTGTTGAAATTGGGGTCATTGCATAATTAAATGCTTCTACCCTACTTATTTTGGGGGTAAACATTCATCACACCTACCAATGAGGGGGGGGGGGTTGAAAACATTGATTATTATGTGAAACTCAAGGATTAATCTTTATAAAATTAACATCTAAATTGGGGTCAAAGACCCTAAATTAATCCACTAAGATTAATTCTTGAAGAAATGACAATAAACTTACGAGGAGCATGTCTGTATTGCACTCGATGGTAGGTGTTGAGAAATGAATTTCAAATGTCGGAAGAAACATCCTGGTTTGGTTTCCTAACACCCAAGGTAGACATGCGTATTTAAGTTACTACAATCATTGAGACACCTACAATTCAGTGATTTGCAGTGAGATGTGCATCAAATCAAGCCAACACCACACTGCTTATCATGGCCACCAAAAACACACGTGTCTAAAAGAGAATGGACCATGTGCTCAAATTAGTTTAATCACTCTAGACTCAAAAAGTCAACATAAATTGGGGTGGGGGATGGTATGTGATTGAGATGACTTATGGGCCTTTGGAATTTTCCTATCAATCCATGGTAGGCTCCAAATTTCTTTGCGGATTAACCAAAATTTAGAGTTTGCAAAATAAAACAATATTCCATGGGAAGCAAGGAAAAGTAACCATTCAAGACACACCTACCTTGTCGAGGGTGTTAATAGTAAAATAAAAAAAACTTGCCCCCCTGTAGGTTGGTTGCCAATTCATCCCAGTTTAAGCTCATTGCATCGTTTATGGTATTTGGTGTCACTTACTACTTGAAGTTACGCAATGTTACAACTTTTTACAAGAACGTAAATTTCTACCAAGTAAAATCATTAATGTCATATATACAATACTATCCACACAAATGATTCAATCCTTATTATTAAATACACAAAAATCTATATGTGGAAAATTTATCCTTACATAATTCCAAATACAGTAGTAAGTGACACTGAATACCATAAACAATGTGAAACATACTATAAAGTCTGTAATAATCAACCCCCTTAATGTCACTTCTTCTCTTATATCCCGAAATCCTAGGGAACGGATGTTCCCAATTTAAATCTCACTCCATGTTATCACGTTTCTTTCCCATATAGCACGGGGTTTTGACAATAAAGTAACCCACCAAAGAACTCAAACCAGAAGCTGACACACACCACATTGTCATCAGTATATTTATTATCATTACTACAGTGTTGACTTTGTGTTGTTCCATAATATCACAATACACTAATTCTCTGTTATCATGCATCCACGGTAACGCTACATACGTCTTTAATATCACGTGCGCTTTAGTTGCCACAAACGTGATGTTAAGGAGGTTTGAGTGTGCTAGTAAGTGACAACAAATACCATAAACAACCTAACTATTCCAAGAATCTTCAACAACAACTTGGAAGTCAATTGAAGTAAAAGTACCCAACACCGGGGCCTACAATAATAATGAGCATTTTCACCTCCCCCTTCGGTAGTCTAGGTGGTGTGAACATATATACACCCATAGCCAATTTAGCCGCTTGGTAAAGCGTGTGCGAATGCTTGAGACACTTGAGACCGGGAATTGACCAAGGCCCTTTGCATGTGGGTATAATTGGGTGGGATTGGTTGGGGGCGATGACGTGGCACTGCCGCTGCCGCCGGGAAATTGCCGCCGCGATAGGAAGATGCGCGAGGGGGGTTCCCCAAGTGACTCAAAATATTGACGCTGACTGACCCGGGTCGCTGACGTGGTCCCGCTGGACTATCTCTTATGTAAAACGAGTTACTCAGAAGTCTCCGCGTAGTCTTTCTTCACCAACAGAATCTGAAGAATCGATGATGATGATCGCCGCGAGTATAACCCCCAAGCCGATCAAATCTTTCCAATGTGTGTTAAACTTGGCAGGATTTAAAGTTACAACATCGATTACAAAGCTCCACGGTCTTATTACAACGGGACTCATTTGTGCAAAGACACAGACAGCAACAAGGAAGCAAGCTTTGAGAAATTGACGGAAGGAAGGAAGGAAGGCAGACAGACAGGCGACTTGGGGAAGGCCCATCGGTGGTCAGAGCATTGAGCGAGTTCTGCAGGTGGAAGATGTTGAGTTTCGGGGGTCAACTTTAAAGGCCAGTTGTGAAGTTGTTGCATGCATCTTTTTGGGCAGCTCCCAAATTTAGTACATCTTGTTCTAGAGATTTGACGGTGTCGGTGCCGAGGCACCTGTGGCCTTGGGCTTTTTCTGTTTCTAATAAGCCTTACCTCCAAGTTTGTGTGAGAGAAAGAATTTGAAGAGACAAGAGGAATTCTTGTTTCAGAAATTCAGCGGAGGTTGTTGCATTAGCGGGTGGAGTGTGTCTCGGTGCTGTAAGCCTGACCGAATTTTGAAGAGACGGAGGAATTCTTGTTCGGGGAGGAATTGAGTCAAGTGGAGAGGGTTAGGGTGTGATTTTGATTTCTGGTTAGATCCAAAAAATGGGGAACGGATGTGCGAAGGGCGCGCTACCAAGCAAGTCAAGCATCAAGGTAGTGCTCTCCGACGGCACGGTGGAGGAATTCCCGAAGCCAATTACGGTAGCGGAGCTTATGATGGAGTATCCACAACACTTTGTGTACCATTCAAGTGCCATCACGAACAACATCCAGAAGAAGGACATCTTACCCGCAGATTCAGAGCTGGAAGCAGGCAGCTACTACTACCTTCTTCCGAGCTCCAACTACTCCGGCCCCGTGTCACCTCCGAAGCTGCCAGCACCGAAACCCAAGCCCTCATCGAAACATGCAACCGGCAATTCATTGAAGCCGGAGATTTCACGGGAGGAGAGCCATAGGTTTGACATCACCAATTGGCAGTCTCGGCCTTTAAGTGAGCTTGTGACCAGGGATGACATTGAACTTGGAGGGTTGGATCCTGAGGACATCGACGACGAGCCGATTGTCAGCTTCTCCACTCCGGATTTGAAGAGCATGTACATGCAGAGCCAGGGCGGAGGGTTACTTATGCGGTGTAATTCGTGGAAACCGAGGTTGGAAACCATCCATGAGGTTGGGTCTCGGTCGAAGAAGAGGATCCAGAACTTCGTCAGAGGAAGGCCATCCCTTAGTCAAGTGCACACCGTCTCTTGAATGAAGATCTTATCACCGTAGAATCATTCAATGGTTTCTTCCATTTTCCTTCAACAATTCGCTCCAACGTCTTGTTGGGGTTAAGTGGCCCGCCATGTCCATCATCATCATCTTGGTCTTCGAACAGGCACCCCAGCCTCATTCAATCTCGTCACAAAGAGCATAATTTCGTGTAGAAAACAGCTGGAGAGGACAAGATGGATGGGGGGTGCGAATTACCTCTGTCAGCACTAATTTGCGGAGCAAGACAATTCATGAAGAGTTGACGTTGTCGAGGTATGGTGAGGGTTGAGCCACTCGGCAGAGATGTCTGCACAGTGTATAATAGTAGAACAACAGGATAGATACATGGGGCTCCCCTGCAATTTTAGGGGAAGAGATTAATCAATCAGGAGATCAAATTCCCCTTTAGGTTTACAGAAAAATGCAGGCGCTTCGGAACCTGAAGATTAGGGTTTGAAGAAGAGCTTGCAATCACAATGGGGTAGGGTAGGATGCAGGACACGTTCAAAGTGCTTGGCACGGTTGAGTTTTGTTAGTGAAAATCAAGCTGTCGGTGCAATTTTTTTGCACTAGCAGAAATTAAACTCGGCGGTCAAGGTTTCTTCTCATGAATTTGAAGGATGACAGAGAACCTGTTGTTGCTAACAAGGAAGTATATTGGAGTGTTTTGTTGTACCACAACAGCTTGTTTGGACTTTTTAAGGTGTGCAAGTCAGGCACGTTTCTCTTGACATGAGCACCAGCTATACGAATTCCTCCAATTTGCGACTCTCTGACTCCTTGCAGAATCCTTTATCGTTATCTGCAGAGTTCCACAAAATGCCATAATAACATTCACAAATTTACATACCAGCTGGAATCTACGAAGGAAGCCCAGAGACTTATGGGTCACAATTTTCATGATGAGCAATGAATCCACGAGAAAGAATGTCATGGACAACACTTTCAATTCTCAGTTGTAGCACAGGTTATGATCACTGCTTGCAGCTCTGCCTTTTGCCCGTCTGCTTTAAGGTTACTTACACCTCAAAAAAATTCAAATATGGAATTGGCCTTGTTAATCAGTTTGCAGGTACTGCAGAGTAAGCGCACATATGTATACATTCCAACAATCCAGTAGCTGGTTGTTTGGTTTGTCAAAGTTCTGGGCCTCTGAATTGAATCTCTACATTTTGGATTGCCTTATGGGCTACAATAGCTCCCAGTTTGACACATGAACTCAATTCTGCACACAGTAGTTATGTTCTAGATGGCAGTGTCCATTCACCAAATGAATCCTCAAACAGCAAAGTCAACAGTGCCCTGGCAGATTTTGTGGGCATAACCAATCAAAATCCCAGTGTTTTCCAAGTCCAACCGGTTACATACAGTTATGTGATCTTTCGGGGTTTCTTCACGAGTATGAGGTATATTCCATAGATTCCTCTAGAATGGTCAGTATTTCTCCTGAAGTCTTCAACTTCAACCGATTTTATCTCAAACTCAACCATTTCTTCTGGAGCTAGCGGTCGATTCTCCCCATTCATTCATTTGGCTGATGCATCTGGTCCCCTTTTTTGCGGGGTTTCCAATTTTCATATGCAGATGCGTCCATTCACCAAAATTTGTCGCATCCGGAATAGATAGCAATTAAGAAGTGGGCATTTCAAAGGAGGATTGCTTTCTAGGAATTAGGGAAAGATGCATTATATGTACAGGACAGGGTCGGAGTGGTGAAGGTCTTTCTGGGCCATTTCCCAAGCAACAATAAAAGCTCTCTCCCAATTTGTCATCAATTATGAGTAGGTATACAAGGGACATAAGAATAACTGACAGGCCCAGAGTTCCAGTTGCCAGTTCCCACTGCCAGAGACTTGTCCCTGCTCAGGACAATCCCTGTTGCAGTAATGATGAGCACACAGAAAAAACCGCAGCCTCATCAATATACGGAACTTAGTGTGTTGACAAACAAAGTTTCAATTTTCACTCCAGAACTAATATATATAAAAAAATTTCAACCGGCAAGGTGCCCATCCGAAATCCATGTTTTTGCACGAATCTCCACTTTTATACCACATTTCATGTGGACATGAAGGAAACCAGCTTTCACATGTTCCAGTCCACAGAAGGCTAAGTAGTGGAGTGGGACGGTGGGACCTGAGGTTGCATATTTACCTTTAGAAACAGTTCTTTTGAAATTAAATCTCATGCTTCTACAAATGAAATTGATGATTCAGTATTCCTCATTGACTGAGAAGAGCAACAACCTTGGAAAGAGGGTATTCAGAGGAATTCATTGTTACCGTTTTTGTTTGATTTAGAGAAAGGTTTGCATTTTCAGATGATGGTTGGAAGCAGGTTGTGTAAAGCAGGGGGGCCACCATCTAAGAAAATTCATAAATATTGCTAGAAATTTATAGCCTTAAAAATGCTTATACCATGAAAGCAGATCCATGAAATTCCTGGTTCTGATGATGTTATAGCAGCTCCACATCATGTTCTAAAGACGTGGACCCTTACAGGTAAGGTCTGAAGAAAAAATTCCACATGTTTTGGAGTGAGGTTCCTTTCGGAATGACTTAAACGAGTAATTTTCTCTGGCTGTATCTTTCATGCAATCAATCCATCACAGGCAAAACGACCCACCAATGCATCTCAGCTTACTCATCTAGGCTCTCATATCTCAACTTTCTTCAGTTAGGTGCCAACTTTTCATCAAAATGTCACATACCTCATAAGGAAAAAAGAAAGCTGCCAATTACAACCTCTATATCCTCAGCATCTGAAGCACAGACTCCAATATTTTAGGAGCATGTTTGGTCAACCGTATTCTTGGAAATCCCCAGGAACCAAATCCCAAAGTAATGTTGTCCTCGCTGCTGCGTTTTATGTGGTTGTGGGTTAGCCCACAAGAAGATAACTTATGACATGTTGAACAAATAAAATTCAAGAAGCTTGAACATGTATTGGCATGCTGCATTGAACAATTTTTTTGGGCTCCAAATTCCTGGAAGTCCTAAACTCCTTATTTAACTACTATGGCACCCAATAATTCAGCTTAGAACAGGTTATTGTTTAATTTTAAAGACTTTTTTTTGTTTTTTTTGTTTTTGAGTGTGACATAGGTTGATGGGAATGGTATGTAGGTGTTGTTGGTGGTCTTGATAAATCAATGCTCTAATTGTATGAAGTTGCATAATTGACACACAAAACATGATTCAACATTTAACACACCTAGGAAATGAGAACCCCAATGCTCTCATAGGTATTAAATTAGTTTGCGAGATTCTCTGTAGTTGCTGCACACAGACCATATTCATTATTGCATTGTAGAATGTCAATCTGATTGTATGTTCGGAATTTATATATTCTCAGTGAATTATGGCTGTCCCTCCTTCGACATTCCATGTCATTGAATTGCAGTGAGATTTTATCTCGTTCAACCTCACAATCTCATCCCTGAAAAGAATTTCTGCTATAACTTACTGCAACAAATAGGAGTGGTGCGTGACAATGATAATAGTCTGCATTTATTGCATGTTTAAAATGATGATTCCCGCACATCACAACGAATTATCTAATGAAACACGCTCAATCTATGAACTCTAATTCAAATAACCAACTCAGTGCACTAGATATTTGTTTAGAATACATAATTGAAACCCACCAGCCTCGAATCAATCCACTTATGAAATCCCATATACAATACCCTCTCAAGTTCCCGAAGGGGGAAAAACGTTGGGACAGAGTTGCATTACTAGGGCAAACTGGAGAATTCATTCCCCAATACATTTAAGTCATGGTGTACAAAATATGAAATAATTTGAAACATTTATTGACTTCTTGATTTGATCTCTATGATGTGCCCTACTAAGTTTAAAATTGTCAGATGCGAAGAACATCAAGTCTGGAACATTCAAAGCTCCAGCAAGAGGGTCACCCGGTCACTACCAAACATGTCGTCAGTAATTTAGATTACAAATGTCTTCAACCCAAAATGATCTCTTCCATTTCCAGCACATGCAGTGGGAAGCTTACATGCTGGAGAGCCATACTAACTTAACTCAGCTCTTCTTTAGCACTCCACTCTCCTGTGGAAAATTCTGAACTTTTTTCAATACGCAATGGTTAGAGATTGGCAAATTCTCCTGCCCTTACAACAAATCGGAATTGCAAAACACATGTGCGAGTATTAAAGCTTTGTACCCAGAGGAGGGTTGCAAAAATCAGGTGACCTGGGGGATATGAGATTGGAGGTTCATCGATCGTCAGACTGCACGCCTTTTCTGCATTTCCCAATGGTTTGCAATAAGTTTCTAAAGAGATGGTGTTGAAATTCGGTGTCTGCTAAGAAATGTGCTGTTACTCGAGCTTGAGTATGGCCTCAAACGTGACGATTCATACCTCATCGAAGGGAGGCAAAGGGGGACTTGATCTGATCAAGTTCATTGAAACCCACAGTTGATTTCGAAGGATAGAAAATTGACCTGGTTCTTCCAAGGAAACTCCATGAGCTGCTTGCAAAACCGAGAAATGGATCCTCTGCCATCCACAGTTGATGTCAGCTTGTCAAGGATATAAAATACTCAATCATTTCGCAACATCAGCAGCCCCAAACGGATGGAAAGACTGCATTTTCTGGCGGACACTGCCTGCCTGAAGGTGGTAGAGTGCACATTTTATACCCCTTGTTATCCATGCTTCCTAAAATTTCCTGGGTTTAGAAATAAACTTTGACACTTGCTGCAACTCTAGCTAGCTGTAAGCTTAGAATGAATTCAGCTTCGGAAGAGAATTGTCAACATAGCATGCACAATCATGGGTTCATCTTGTAAGGTAGATGAGCCTTAAATGGTTCATTTTTTCCGACTAGCCCACGTCTCCAGCTAGGATATGAAACACACGATTACACTCTAACCTCTGTAACATCACACCTGTGGTAAACCAAAGTGCACGTTATATTAAGGAGGTCTGTAGTGTTAACATGGGTGCATGGTAATAGAGAATTAGTGTAGCGTGCATGACATTATGGAATAACACAAAATCAACATTGCAATGATGACAATGTAATGCGTGCGAGCATGTGGTTTGATTTCTTCGGTGGATTATTTATTGTCAAAACCTATGATATATGGGAGGGAAATGAGACAACAAGGAGGGAGATTTTAAACTGAGAACATCCGTTCCCTAGGGTGTTGAGATATAAGAGAAGGAGACTGTTACATTAAGGAGGGTGATTTTGACGGAGGTTAGGGTGTTGTACAAGATGGTTGGCAAATCCAAATCGAGGCCGCAACCACTTTTCTCATGATCAAAGTGACAATATATGTGCTCATTAAATGCTCATATAGGTCCCCCAACCATGCTAACTATTGAACCAATAATAGTTAGCCTATTTTGAGCACGTAGTCCAATCTCTTTAAAACACATTTCTTTTTGGTGTCTGTTTTAAGATCCACACCCCACTCAAATATAGGGGTCCAACTTACGGCTACATTGGAGTTAAGCACACCTACCATAGGTGATTGATACATTATTCTACTTAAATCATTCTACACAATCAATGTTCAATATTGAAGTCTACAACACCTGTCAAATGCCACTTTGGCCATCAAAAAAGTTTTTTGGGGGGGGGCACTTCACGAAAATGTACTATGCAAGGTTTCCACCACTAGTCACAGTGAAGGCCTCTCCAAAAACTGCATGTCACAAAATACAGTGGCTGTAATTTGCAAATAGACTCCAATCTTGATATTCTAGCAAACACTTCCAAATTCCAATAACTCCTGCAATTTCGACTCTACAACTTCGACTCTGCACTGACTGCAACTTCAGCTTGGCAAGCACAACTATATGTGAACGTGGATTTTCCAAACAGAATTGGGTGAAGAGTGATCGTAGAAGTTGATTGAGACTTGAAACATTGGATGCATTGATGCGAGTGTCATTATGCAGTCTTCCGATGGCAAAATATGGATTGGGCTAGAATTTTCGACCAAAAACCGGAGGGCTTTGCCTTTGGAGTTGGATGATGATAAAGTGCATTATGTAGGGAATCTAAATAATTTTAGTGCATCATTCTATTGCATGTACTTCTTCAATATAGTGAGACATCATATTATTTTCATATTCAACACAAAACGGCCAATGTCAAGTTGTATTTGGGTGAAGTGTTGCAATCTTTTTTTTCGAAAGGTTGAGTGAAGTGTGATGATTTTGAAGCCCTTCACATTGAAATGCATGTGCACACTTCAAACTTGAACACTGTGCACAATAGTGGAATGGGTCCCCCATGCAGCTAAAAATTCCAATATGAGAGAGAAGGTGCAGATCTCATCCCTGTTTTGAGGAGTTCCAAGATTCCAGAGTGAGCTCAGGTGTACACTTGGATACCATTCAATGATCAGGGAGAATTAGTTACAGATGAACCGGTTGAGTTTGAGAAATAACCGGTTGAAGTTCAAGACTTCAGGAGAATTACCGATCACTTGAGAAGAATTTCTGGAATATAACTCAAATTAATATAGAGAAACCGAAGGATGTCAACATGTAACCGGTTGGATTTAGAGTCACTGGGATTTTGACCGACTATGCCCAAAAATCTCCCCGGACACTGATACCATTCTTGGTTTCTCAAGCAGCTCGAAGTTTCCTTGAAATGTGAGGTAGAAAAAAATGGTTGGATTGCAAACACGACAACGAAGAGATTTCCAGATGGCGCATGCCCATCAGATTATGATCCTCCGAATCAAACTTCCTTTTCACCAACAAACCCTGTCAGGTGCTCAATTATGTAGTTGTCCATGTCCCGATCAGTCCTCTGTATGTCTGCCCACCTCCGTTCTCAAGGTTACGACAGTGTTGTATATTCGAGTCTACACTTTCAGGATAATTTTCGGGACAAGAAAGGGCATAATCTTTAATCCAAGTGTCCTTTTTCCTTCTTCTTCTTTGTCACAAATTGAAAAATCAATTGCAAGAAGGAACCCAAAATACAACCAACCCGGGCGAACTAGCACAACTCGAGTGTAAATCAAGAAATAATGCTCAACTGCAGCCTATCTTTCCACATTAATCTAAACGTCTTCATTTCAGGGTTTTGGCAGAAAACGGTTGAAAATCAGAGATGACCCAAGCAGCTCCACCAAAGGATCAAAATGTTGGCCATGCTATTTCCACACTGCACTGCAATTAGCAGCGACGGTTTAGAAGGACTCTAAGTTCAAAAGCAATTTTGAACCCAATAACAAGCCGAGGCGATGATAAGGGTAAATAAGCAAAGCCATAACGGCCACTTACTATAGCTAGCTCCTGGATGTGCAAAAGCGACATACAACCCCAAGATGGCTTTCCAAACACAAGCTTTTCAGGTGCTCAATCAATCAAGTCTTTTGCTATACCAATTGTTGTTCCCTTTGCCTTTGTGTTGTTCACCTGCATTATGAAGAGAACCGTTTCCCCTCTTTGTTGCTTTTGGAGGAGAAACAGTGGAAATCTAATATGAATGTCTTCTTTAGAGGGGTTTGGGAAAATGAGTGCTACACCCTTTACGACGCACATTGTACTCCCAGTGAGCCAACCATGTAGAGTAGGGGCACCCATAACTGATGGGGCTCCCTAAATACCCCCGACGAGCGTTGCAGCTGTCAGGCTCGGAGGCCAGGTTCGGTGGGGTTCATTTTTCTGGCCCTCCCCGTTTTGGCCCCTTGGGGAATTTTTTTGGTTTTTTTTTGCTAAATTTGGGTCATGCGACCCCAAATTACTCTAGGAAGCCCCCTATGAGATTAAGTAAGGCCCCACCCAATTAAAAAAATAGGGGGCAAGTTTTACCCCAACCCTGCCACCCCCTCCCGAACCTAGCCTCCGAGCCACGCTCGATGGGGGTTTTTAGGCAGATCCCATAACTGATCACTTAAGAGATTTTGCGCCAGATCTGGTGAAGTGTAAGGTGGTGCAAATTTTTCTCATGTTCGTAGATAGAAACTAGGAGGTTTATAGATCTTTTGATACATAACATGAATCGAACATACATGACGTGCCGTGATGTGACTCGTCAACTACACCGTTCATGGTATTTAGTGTCCCTTACTATTCGGAGTTACGCAATGCAATAACTTCTTACTACAGACTCCAATTTTTGTTTTTAGAAGTTGTAAATGTTCTTCGTATATTATAGAACATAAAACAACTTTTTTTGGTAAAATAATGCATTCTCAATAAATAGTTATAGCAATATGTAACTCTGAATAGTAAATGACACTAAATACCAAAAGTGTACTGGCTTGTAAGCTCCAAGAATTGAGGGAGGTATATATGGGCGCCATGAATTGGCATCCATATAGCCCATAAACAAGATTCAGCTCTCGCATTGAAATTGCTCCAACATACAAAATGCTATTTCTGAAGCAATTGAACTGGCACACTGCATGCAACGGATGATGCTTGGTGTATAATATTTTTTAACATTTCACTCATAGAACCGAGTTTAACTTGAAGTCCGCCTGCTCTTGGCAGCTTCTTAGAGAGTACTGAAAACATGTGGTTGAAGCACTCTTTATTTTATGAGCCCTCTCATTCACATGCAGGAGATGCTCAATACCAACTCCCGGTGAGCACAATTATGTATTGCAGTTTACTTGTCTTTTTGAGCAACAAAATACTTTTGAAAACATGACTACAGTATCAGCACCTCTTCGTACTACAAGGTTATACTACCAGGTGCATACTAACATTCAACCACTGCTTTCCAATCCAGTTCAAGACCTTATAACCGAAGTTAGCATTCCACGAGGTTAAGGGCAAAGTATAGGCTGATTGTGTAATTCATACGATATCCAAATTCTTACCACAATTCCAATTTCAAGTGGAACGCCCCTTGTGCCAAAAGCTTGTCAAGCTAGGTCTCAACAACTACATTGTTTTGTTTCAGGTCTCGCATATGCGTGGTCTTATCAAATTTGCTTTTGATTCACATAACCAAATTCATGTTCAGGGATTAGGGTTTAGGTCCCAAGTCCAAGATATGGGAGGAAAACAAAAAAAAAAAACAAAAAAAGAGAAAGAAGAAGAAGAAGAAGAAGAAGAAGACTCCTCCTAGTTTGAGAAACTCCAATCTTGCATCCGAAGTAAAGTCCATGAAGGAGTGTTTTGGACAACAAGTTTGTTGGGCCCGGACCCTAATGCAAGCTCTGGCACCCTACGTACATCAAATTATTATTTTTATCAGAATGGTTGACTTTGAACACTCTCTGAAACCATATGTCCACATGCACCAATTGACAATGGTGCAATTAATTACAAATAAGAAACAGAAACAACAACTGCTGGCAAAGTTGGAAGAATTGGAGCAGAAGTTGAGGGTGTGATGAGTAGATCGATGATCGGCGGCTACCTTATTCTACATATTGAATTTCATTTTGAGCCATGTCCAGACCACGATGGTGGAATCATCAATGGAAACCCATCATCTGACACACAAAACCACGAATCCAACCGTATTTAAAAACAATGCAAATTCAATGCTCCCAGCCACTCACAGCTACACGGAAAAGTTCCATGGCGGACATTAAGTTCCCCCATACGAACTATGGGGCTTGTCAGATCCGGGCGGGGGCAGCCTCCAGTGAAATTTTTGAACCCGACCGAAAACTGCTGCCCGTCCCGCTCAACTTCGAAAAGAATATTTATCTTGCATTCTTGAAGGCCACTTGACTACAAATCCCATGTTGAGTGCACTTCACCTTCAAGGTCTAAAATCCAATACATATGTGCACTTCCAACAAGTAAATAAGCAATTCATTCGGATTTCATTCCGGAAGAGAAACCATTAATGAAGCATGTAATTAACTTGGAGGTCAAATAAAATTATAAATTCCTTATTAACATTGAGGTTATATTTTTCATGACTTACCATTTGAAATTGTCTTTGTCATTCTAAAATGACACTTAAATTTAGTGTGCTGATTTAGTATGTATATTTTATAATATTTTAGTAATGCCGTCTACTTTCACAAATATTCAAACATATTCAAACCAATTAAGTGGGATTTAATGTAATTAAGTCTAATTAATTCTGATTAATCCTAATTAAGCCCAAATAAATCAGAAAGTATTCTTACCAAATTAAGTAAGACTAATTAATTATAAAATCTAATTCCAGTAATTAAATATAATTAATTAATTAAATCCAGTAATTATATTAATTAATTAATTCCTGTAATTCCTGTAATTAATTAATTAATTGTGTTTGAATACTTGTGAAAGTAGACGGCATTACTAAAATATTATAAAATATACATACTAAATCAGCACACTAAATTTAAGTGTCATTTTAGAATGACAAAGACAATTTCAAATGGGAAGTAATAAAAATTATAACCTCAATACTAATAAGGAATTTATAATATTATTTGACCTCCAAGTTAATTACATGCTTCATTGATGGTTTCACTTCCGGAATGAAATCCCAATGAATTGCTTATTTACTTGTTGGAAGTGCACATATATATTGGATTTTAGACCTTGAAGGTGAAGTGCACTCAATATGGGATTTGTAGTCAAGCGGCCTTCAAGAATGCAAGGGCGATATTTTTTTCGAAGTTGGGCGGAGCGGACAGCAGTTTTCGGTCGGGTTCAAAAATTTCACTGGAGGCTGTCCCCGCCCGGATCTGACACGCCCCATAGTTCGTATGGGGGAACTTAATGTCCGCCAAAGTTCATATGGAGGAGACAAAATAACATAAAAATAATTGTTCTATTCTTTTATAACTGCTTACTACGATCAGCTACGTTGTTTGACACATATTATGAATGATGCACTCAACGCACACTCGAATACATTGCGGTGGTCAAGAATTGCCTCTCTTCTCTTCTCTTCACTTTTCTTCTCTTCTCTGCACCTTCTGCGAAGATTGATCACTTGTGATGAGAATGTGCAATGTCAGTGGCCACACATGATGGTCAATTATTTGTTGGGTACATCAACACGGAAGTTGATGACACCCAGTTCTACCAAACCCTACTTATTTTATTGTATTGCTGTTGCCTACGTCAGTGATCCGGAGGATTTTAGGGCATAAATCGGTTGAGATCCTAGTCTATGATCACAGAGAAGCGGCAGTTAAGCTTAGTTGCAGATGAACCGGTGGAGTTTGACAAATAACCGGTTGAACTTGCAAACACTACACTTGAGGGTCTGTGACCACACTACATGATTTTGGAGGCGTCTTGGGACGGCCTTTCGACACTTTCTTTTGGGCTCTCACAAGCTCGTGGTCACGGCTCTTGGCTCATGTGTGAAATGGTCCTAAGTGCCAGAGGTATAAAATGTTCAAGTAATATTTTATACCTCTGGCACTTAGGACCATTTCACACATGTTCAATTTCACACAAAATGTTCAAATAAATGTTGAACACCATAGTACCTTTAGCACTTTGGCACTAAATAAATTATTTTTTGAAAACCAAATTTTCTGGAAATGTTTTATATAAAATCTCCAAAAATAATGTGGGAATTTGAATGTTCCTTCAAATCCGGGATTGTTGAATGTAATAATAGAAGATTTTGTTTATCAATAGCCAAAGTGGGAAAGGTACTATAGTATTGAGGCTCAACTACACTAAACATGATATCTAGTGTGACTTACTATTTGGAATTACGCAATGCTATAACTATCTACTGTGCATCTCATTTTTTTACCAACCATGGTCGAATTGGTTGTTTGGACATTGTAGAACATTAACATCTTTACTTGGTAAAAAAACACGTTAGTAGTAAAAAGATATAGGAACATGTAACTCCGAACAGCAAGTCACTCTAAATATCATATTTAGTGTAGTTAACACATTTTGCGCATGTTGTACAATCTCTTGAAAGCACACGTCATTTTGACATCAATTCTTAGATCCATGCCTAACCACAGACTGTGCAACTATAGGTGTTTGATTAAGATAAGTAATTGAATTGGGCACATTCACCCAAATGCCTACTTTTCAATGAGTGGACCCGTGTTGTTTTGGGGAATGTGACTAAGTGAGGGAGGGCTAGTCATAGGGCATGGGGATTTAGTGTGTTTCTAGTTTCCATTTATTAAAGATGTGGGTAAGATATTTGATTGCATTATTGGAGAGATTCTCCAAGAGATTTTTTGATTTTGTGTGCGGGAAATGTGCATGTTGAAAAGGTGGTCGATTGTGGGTTGGTCAATTGTCCATTGGATTTTGGCAATGAGGATGAGGGGTGGATGGGTGTTTGATCTAAGTTGTTGAAGGCGAGGGATAAGGATAGGGTAAGGATATCAAATTTTATCGTGTTTGCAGAGAGCTACATCACCTAAAAAAAATCACTACAGTGTCATGGTGAGTGTGGTGGGTTTGAGGGGACAAGGGTGGGGAGTCTGCAGGTGATTAACCTTTGATACAAAGGATGTTGGGTTGTAGCCCGGCAATGCATTTTACATTTCAGGAGGAAGCGTGAGCAAAGGAGAAGCCAAAAAGGGATTGACAGTGCTTCTCAATGCATTGTTGTTTTGGATGTCAGAATGCAATATTGTGATACGTCATGTGATGGCAAGAAAGTTTGATGTGATCACATGGACAATTTTGTTGTTTTGGTTAGTGTGGAGGCTATTGATATGCTTGTTGGTACAACGAGAAAGGAGGTGTAAGCATGTATCATGTCATCTAAGGCAACAAAGATTGCAAAGGAAAGAGAGGTTGTTATTTAAGGTTATTTGTAATTGCAAAACTTACCCATATAGCGACCGTAATAGAATTTGAGAGTTGTGTGATTTAAAAAGCGATTTAATTGTGGGCACCTAAGGTGGATGGAGAGAGCCAATGAGGATGCACTTTTTGGATGGATATTTGATTGCTATGTATGTTGAATGTGTATAGAATGGTGACGATCAGGAGTTTGTTTGAGTGATTGTGTTGTGAAGAAGGGCCTCTAATGTGGTTGTTTAGGAAATGTATGTTGTTAAGGCTATCGGTAAAAATACAAACATCAATGGGAAGTCTTTAGGTCACTGGGTATTTCTTTGAAAGTAAGGGAGACGGCTTTATATAAATAAGTTTTCTCTCTGCACCCACTCCTCATAGGATATGAAACACACAATTAGTGCAAGACAATTAGCAAATCCAAATCGTGCATGTAGTCATTTGGCCTCATAATTTTTGGAGCTCATATGAATATCTTATATCTTATATCAAAATGAAGATTCTTGTGCTCATTAAGTGGTCGCATAGGTCCCCTCAATCATGTTGATTAATGAACTTGTAATGGTTAGCATATTTTGAGCACATTATCCAATCTCTTTTTAAACTCGTGTCTTAATGCTATCAATTCTTAGATCCACACCTAACCACATACCACTCAACTATAAGTCTCCATAATATTATCGTGTTCAATTTAAGTACATCTACCTCAAAATGAGTTAAGATGAATGACTTTCAATACTTAAATTTTGTTCACACCAAAGTGAAAGTTACTATGGAGCAGACAAAGATTTCATCTATGCAGTGGAAATCTAAATTGAACATCTTGGATCTTAACTACATCTAGTATAAAGCAGTGCGTGTTTGTTCATGTGGGCCCTGAGAATATAACCATGGGGATGTCCCAACCTTAGTCTTAATTTGCACCACTATCCGGGGAGAACCGGCGGTTAGTTGCAGATGAACCGGTTGAGTTTGAGAAATCACCGGTTGAAGTTGGAGACTTCATGAGAATACCCGATCATTGTAAAGACATCCATGGAATGTACCTCAAATGAATGAAGCAAACCCGGAAGATGTCAACATGTAACCGACAGCATTTAGAATCACTAGGATCTTGACCGACTATGCCCAAAAACTTCCCATGCATTGATCTACACTAGGTTGGGGCATCCCAAAATAGTTATATTCTCAAGGCTCACATAAACGAACACACACTGCTTAATCATGTTATTCTTAATCCAGAGTTCGGGAAGTTTTTGAAGCAGTAGTGGCTAATTGCCGGTAGTTGCTACGAAGGGTCGGATTTTTTCCAATTTACATCGGCAAGAGCCGGTCTTTTGTAAAATCAATCGCCCAATTGCCAATATTTTCATATTTTCATTGGCCAATATCCGATTAAATGGAATTCATATCGGCACTAATTGTTTAAAAAATGTATGAAAAGTTATTAGAAATCATTTCTTAGTACAAACTCTTGAATAAGTGAAAAGAAAGGCATGTTCAAAACTTTAAATTTGAAGAGTTAATATCCTTGGCAGGAATTGAACCTAGCAATGCCTTCACCGCTTGAAGGCCAAGGGTCCCCCAATTCTTCATAGAAGCAATTGGATTTGGTCATGGAAAGGTTGCATAATTCAAAAAGTGTAAGGTTTAGGGTACTTCCTCAAGTGCATCATCAGATGCCCCAGACAAATAGTGCTCTGGATGCTTCCGGCTGAAATCTAGTAACTCACAAGAAGAATCGGCTACAATTCCGGGACATTTTCTGGTCCATTGGCTAATTGCCGGAGGATTGAAGTTACAATCGGATTGCCATCCGATGGTTGGAAATTTGGACCGGCCATGAGGGGAAATCCATCAGTTGATAATAAACTAGCCGTCGGTTTTCCCCGAACATAGTCTTAATCACGTTATGCATGGAAGGAAAATAACCATAATAATAGATGAAGAAACTGTAGAAGAATCAGAGATGCTCGTGTCCAGACTCGATTATAATTAGTACTCTGCATGCAATGAAGGCGATATGAGGAGTGTCCAAAAGTATGAATTCTTTTGAAGATTTTTTATTCAATGCAGCGCCTTTCACATTCATTGTTTCACAAGCATCAGCATGTGCAGCACCAAGTCTCATTCTCAAGCGCCTGTCAGTCACCAATGTCGGAGCCAATACTCCCCTTTTCTTTAGAATGCTTGGAGTTCAATAATGTTTGAAGGTCACCTATCGCCATGGCACTTATGGACGTTGCATGTTGCAACCATAGTCCGCCAAGAGCCTAAGGCTAGTGTAAATGCAGCCTACAAAATTTGTGACTTAGCCTATAAAATTTTGAAAGTGTAGGACAAAGAGCCTATGGACAATTTAAAAACATAGGATGTCAACCTATGTGATAAAAAACATGTAGGAAATTTTGCCTACAAAGTTTTTAAAAGAGAGGATTTTAGCCATTCATCCTTCTTCAAATTGGGAAATTAGTTGACCTAAGTACATATCTTTAGGCTAATACTCGGGGCTCTTGGGTGGCACATAGACGGATATCAATAATAGCCCTAACTCCCTTCCCGCCAATCTTTACAAATACCATTCATCACAACTCCTCTCTCATCAGCTCCTCTCTCTCTGTGAAGCATCTGTGTGTGTGTGTGTGTGTGTGTGTGTGTGTTGAAATTCAAGTGTCGCAGTCTCGCAGATCAAGCAACTCTCTCAATCTCTCGCGCAAGCAGCGTTGAAATTCAAGTGTCGCAGATCAAGCAACTTTGTGTGTGTATGTGTGTGAGGTCAGCGATTTGAACTCTGTGAGCGATTTGAACTCTGTCTGTGTGTGTGCAAGGTTTTTGCTGGAGTTGGTTAATCCTTGGCCTTCAAACATGGTGAAGGCCTTAGCCAGGTTCAATTCCTGCCAAGGATACCACTTAGTACTCAAATTTTGAATTTAAAGCCTACAACATTAAAAGATATGAAGGATTTTAACCCACTAAAAATTAGTTTTGAAGGCAATTGGCGGGTAACTTAAAAACTCAAAAGGTTTTTAACTTACAAAAATTTGATATTGTAGGATGCAACCTATGCCATGAGGGAAATAGCCTATGCCCTTTTAAAGAGGTAGGCAATTAACCTCAATAACTTCAAAAACTTTTCGGACACTGGTTGCAACATGTTTGAGCTTTCATTCGGAAGTGATCATTGTGGTTGTGAAGGAGGAAGTGATGTGTACTTATTGGTAGACTCAATTGGTGAGATGCACAATCCATTGAATCTTACCTTAATTATATTTTGAGGCATTTCAATAGACTAGTCACTACAAGCATATGAGTCTTGGGTAAATGTTTTGCGTCAATGGAAACTTATTCTACGTCAAGTACGTAAATCTACCAGGGCGGTAGATTTGCAATGTTCTTTCACTGACATAGAATGATTACCTAAGATGCTTGTGTTGATTGTGAGTTTGTAGCCTCAAATACAGAAAGAAAGCTCTACGAGCATACAAGTTCCGGGTAATCAACACGTATCGGTGAAAAATACATGCAAATCTACCATTGTCATGGTAGATTTACATGTTTTCTAATGACATCAGACAAATATTCGATGATGCAAGATATTTTCCTATGATTTGTGTGCTTGTAGAGAAGGCTTCCGTGAATTTGTTCATCATTGAAGCCATGCTAACAAACCAAACACGGCAAGTATGACCTTTAATCCAAGAAATAATTTTCAAAAGGTGAAATGTAGCCCCCTTCATAGTCATCACTATAGGAGTCCGAGGAGTTAGACATAACCCAAGCTTTGCTAAATTAGAAAAAACTATATACTACCCCCTTGACTATAAAGAAATTAATGAACAGAATACATCAAATAGTACTAAATGCCTCCCATAACTTATCCTAAGTGAAAGAGAATTGGAGAACCAACCAACGGCCCCACTCCCTAAAACCTAAAATAAAACCTAAAACCTCCCTCGTGGCCATGCATGTCCTCTTACTTGAACCCACCTTGAGCAAGATCACCAATGGGCTTGTATTCACATTAATGACACGTTTGCCCCCAAAGTTAACAACTACATACTTCAACATGGACATTTAATCATTAAATTTAATCTACAAACCAAAAATGCAACTCATTACAGTAATCTCCCGCTTAAGTATGCACTTTGAACCGTAGCCATTGGTGCGCACTTAGTTGATAGGTGCGTACTTTACTCATATCACTTTCTAAACCCTTTGATTCGTCAAGTGTAAAAAATTCATGCATTTGCAACAAATGGCCTTGCATGACATGTTCAAACAATAAAGTATGAACCCTCAGTTTTGTCAAAAAAATTGTGCACTTAAGTGGGATGCGTACTTAAATGGGTGTGTACATATTCGGGAGATTACTATAGTTGAAGGACGCAAATTGTCACTAACTATGAACATGTCCAATGTTCATTGTCCAATGTCTTAAGAAGGCTTTGTCTGACAAAGAATGTCAAATGAGATTTGTCATTTTGTTCAATTCTATAGAAATAAGAGATTATGCTCCAACTCATGTGACCTTAATGTTGTCGTGCTCATAGTTTGCAATCACTTATCCAAATGAAATATTGAATAATTGCTTGGGTTAGATAAGGGACCATAGTGCTCAATGATTATGCGTTTAGGCGCTTCTACATTAGATGGCATTGTTATTGTGGTAGATAATGCAAACTTTTTGGATGCGAACTTTAGAAAAGGGTAGGTAAAGTCCACAACAATTCTCTCCTACAAATTGCATGAAAAGATAAGAGTTCCAAGAAACTAAAAAAAGCCCTCAAAGATGTTCATGATGAGGTTGTTATGGAAACATCACACTCAAATGCTTCAAGTATGTATTGTGGGCCCCAATAAAGTGTGGCTAGAATGCTACCTTTTACATTCTACCTACCTCATACTTTATATAATGACCACTTCAATGGCCGTATTCTTGTAAAGGGAATTATGCAAATAAATATGCAAATACCAAGCAAATACCTCACCAAATGTGTCACATACCAAAGCCTACCTCTCCATGTCACTCGTGATGGTCTTGGTGTTGAGTTTGTGATGCACTTATAAGTAAAGTGGCCATTTGCCTCAAATTTGATAATGTGTACATTGTACCATATAGGCCTCTCTATTCTTACAAAATTTTGTTATTCTCCTCTCAATTTTGTCATGTGTCATTCCAACATTGGCTAAAACCCACTTAATCTCTTGTAGAAACTGCATAATGGCACTATTAAAGATACAACACAATGCTATGACATCATCATTATAATCATTGAGCATAAGGCTTATGCCATTGTTTTCCCCATGACTAAATATATAGGGTTCATAACATTATGAAGTAATGTTGGGCAGTTCCTTGACCCATGAATGTGCAGGGAATATTTCTTAGACCAAGCATGACATATCTCTAAGATTTTTTCAATGTTTAAACCTTTATTGTTAGGTTATGTTACTCCTAATTATTTTGTTTGATTTTTTGCAAAAAAACTCAATAAAATTAAGTCTTGCCAAACTTGGTATCCTCATTATACTCGACAAGGGTTTGATCAAAATGAAAGGGGTACACATTATCAAGGTATTGTAGAGGGCTCTCTATTCCGACACAAAATAACTAGTTTCTTCTTGACTGTCGTCACATGTCATGCTCACATTCGTTAAGACCCACTTGTACCCCACGTGGAAATTACATTATGGGATAGGTAAAGATGAAATAGAGAGTCTTCTACAATTCTTTGTAGAAGCAAGGGGTGTCACAACCCCCCCCCCCCTCCACCCCACACCACAATAACATTCATAATTGGCGATGCAATGCATTCAACGACCAAAAACAAAAACGAAGAAGAAGAAGAAGAAGAAGAAGAAGAAGAAGAAGAAGAAGAAGAATTTTAGCATTTTTAGCTTCAATGTGGCGCAAATTGATTGTTTTAACAAATAGGAGTTCATTTTTTCTACAACTTGGATTTCAGTTGAGAATTATTTTGACTCTATCTCTTGGGTTCTTGTTGATGGACGCATGTCCTCGTGGAACATTACGTCTCAATACAATAGACATAGCAATTTCAAGCTATGTTTAGCTATCATGTTTCTCTCTTCAATGACACCTGGATGATGGATCCTCCTCTCTTGCATAATTGAGATTCATTGTATTAATTTTTTTTTTGAAATACATGAGGTGTTTGACCACCTGGCTAGTTTTCGTCAAGTAGAGAGACGATTTTTAGATCCGGGAATCAAATTACTAACCACTCCATTCGGTTTGGGTGCCTTTGCATTGTCATCCAATAGTTTAGGATCAACTTGGACCCAAGCACAATTGAGATTCAAACTACACGTTTTTAAGATCCCAACACTTGCGTATCTTTGACTCTCCAAGAAACTTACAAGTCCATCAAGTTGAGGGATGTTATGGAATCCTATTTGTTTTTGTATTAAGAGAAAGTGAAGCAACTTGAAAATTGGTGGTGTGATGAAGAGAATACCCAAAAATAGGATCTTGGTTTCATCCATGCACATGCACTAGTTGGAAGCACTTGCAACCTAACTTATAAGGAAGAAGGAAGTCATCACTTCCAGTTTAACAACAAATTTTAATTTAAAAAATCAAATAACATACAACTAATTAAGCATGTGTGCACTCAAAAGTCAAGGGTGGCTTTGTACTTATGTACAACTTGGTAGAATAACCGGAATACCACACATCTATAAACTGGGAGATCTACTTATAGTCAAAGAATAACTAATTTGGAAGGCTTCTGTGTTAAAAAGATCATAGAAATGCGTCATGTGGTCACATGATCTTTCAAAATTTGAATTTCATTGTACACATGAAGAAGAGGAGCAAGGTTATCAAATATGCTTTCTCTTTCTTTACATTTTAGTTTGCAACTAGGATTGTTCAAATTTAGAGACCGCGCAATCATGCATCTTTGTGATTGCTCTACAAGACCCTCACAATTTGCATGCCCATAGATTTAACAACTCATAACATTGTATACACGTTTTTTCACAATCTCAAAAAAGAAAAAAAGAATGCATTAACAATAGTCAATAGAAATAGATGTAGACATGTACAAAGTACACCCATTTTCGTCCTTAGCCTTGTATCACCTTGCTCCCTGAGGCCGGGGATTCCTGGCACTCATGTATTAATTATCATTAGTGAGAGTTCATTCATCTTTGCGAATGAGATGAACCACTTTAGATACTTCCATACGTCGTGGGTTCCTTGTCTCAAGGGTTTCAAAAATACCAAGTCTTAGTAGTTTTAAAAATCCTAGTCTAATCTAATACTTAAGGCACCAATATAAAGGGGTATAGACATTTAAAAAAAAATGCCTCGTATAGAAGCAAGTGGGGGCATCTTGTGTTGCCAACCTATCACTACTAATCCGGTTGTTTTAAAGAAAAATTAACATGGGTGGACGTTAAATACCCCCTCACGAACTTTCAAAGGTATCAAATCCGGGTTGGGGCAACCTTCTACAGAAATTTTCTAAACCCGACTGAAAACTGTTGTCCGCCTTGCCCAACTTCGAAAAAACCATTGCCCTTGCATTCTTGAAGGTTGCTTGACTACAAATCCCATATTGAGTGCACTTCACCTTCAAGGTCTAAAATTCAATATATATGTGCACTTCTAATTAGTAAATAAGCAATTGATTGGGATTTCATTCCGGAAGTGAAACCATCAATGAAGCACGTAATTAACTTGGAGGTCAAAAACATTACAAACTCCTCACTAACATTGAGGTTATAATTTTGTGACTTATCATTTAAAATTATCTTTGTCATTCTAATGATAGATTAGTGCAAGTGTTCATAAGATGACCAAAATGAAACAATGAAGATAGAATATAAAACATAAAACATAAAATTATATAAATATCAATTTTATTTTCTAGATAATATAATATAAGGTATAAATAAATGACATGTTATTTGGAATTAGACTTGTGGGACAACGTTACGGATGGGGTATACTTAGAAAATCATAAGTTTCTGACTATAGCCTATCTGAATTATTGTAATAATTTATCCTCATCACATATTGTATTATCTTTAAAATCACATGGTGTATATTATTTATTTTAAAATAATAATAATAATAATAATAATGAATTTATTTTTTTAGTTCACCAATTTATCATAAGGTGATATATATTATTTTGACATATTACAAATGTTTGAGCAATCACACCCGTGCAAAATAAATGAATTATGAACCAAAAAAAATGCCTATGACAACACGTCATAATTATATATTGCACATGTTGATATCTTGCGATATATATCAAAATAATCATGTGGAATTCAAAGCCACATCATGGCCTTGGAAACAACTCATGGGAGGTTAGAAAATAGGCTTAGAGCATCCAAGGCCACATCATTGCCCCTTGCCAACTAATTAATATTTATAAAATAACTATGATGGAGAAAATAGGTCTTACATGCCAACTCGGAGGTGTTTTACTAAAGTAAGCTCCATCCGAGCTTCTTGATGGACTCATCCGATTTTCGTTACCGGATGAATTTATGTGAGTGCCACGAATCCCCGGCCGCTCCCGGAGGGAAGGGAAAGGACCATATTCCATCAAATAGAAAACAAAATCCTTGAAGTACAGCCACACTTCATAGAAGGTCGCTAATGTAGAAGACCCTATTGCACACTTGGCTTCAACACGTACACCTAATTTTGACCCCAACACGGACTAAGGCCATGTGCTCCAAAATGCATCTATCTATTTGTTTGTTTGTCTGTCTACAAGGATGTGAGGCCCATGCTATGGGTAGTTGAAGTGGGTGTTCAACGAACTGATCCGTGGTAGTGGTGAGGTAGGTACTGGGTGTTTACTACAACTGATGGGACAATGACATGCGATCCTAAATGAACGTAGTGATGAAAACAAGATATTGTCATCTATTATAGATGACAATGTGCCTCATGATACCTGATAAAAAAAAAAAACCACTTGATCAAAATCACTTGGCATGACCACTATGTTTGGCAAGGCCCTTTTCAGAAGGCCTTTTGGGAGGTAAGGGTTGGCATGTGCCGACTGTGTCTGTAGGTCCGTAGAGCCTTGGTCCCTGGCAAACGTATTCCTTTGTTAGAGTTGGACACCTTATGTATATGAACTTCCTGCCATTAAATCCCACAGGATATATTCATCAATCTCCACCAATGAAATGATTCTACATCCAAGTATTGAATGAAGCCCTTGGAGAGAACCATTATATAAATACATACCAACATGTTAAGGCAGGCTCTTATTTGCATATTCTCCCCTATCCTTACTCTATTGTGTAAAAGACATGGGGCCTATTCATTTTTGTTATTGGTTAGCGCCTCACCACGCGTATTTATCCACCCATTTTTAGGAAGGTTAATACGCAACATAATCGCCTGCCAAATGTTGCAATGGACTTTGGATCGTTACATCTAGTGAGACCCTTGCCCTTGGGCCTTTAGAAGTTTTTGTGGCCCACTTTTCCTTGGGGTGAGCCCTTGTTTTTATAGAAAACCCAAGGGGCTCAAGCCTCGCCTACTACAAAACATCATGTCACATATATTGCAGTGTTAGCCATGGACTCCTTACACGTTGTAATTGGCCATTGTGCATCACAACAAACCCCATGTAAGCTCTTGTGAATCGTTGATCTTGTGTTTGGATTGCATGGCTTTAAATCTACGGTGGACATTACGCATGATAAGGTCCTCGGATCACAACCTTCGATGAATACAAACCAACCCTTGGACGGGCCATAAATCTCGGAGAGTCCATGTCCCTAGGGCTTTATGTATTACTAAACCCCCCCCCCCCACCATTTTCCACATAGTGTAATTCGTGGGCTTGTTACCAGGGTTCGGGAGATTTTGGAGCTCAACCAGCTAAAATCCGTCCCTTCATAATTTCTACCGGTTTTTTGAAGATTCGATCGGCTGCAAACTTGTTGTCATTAATTTGGATCGGCCAATATCCTATAATTTCTTTCAAGTGCCGGTTAATTTCCGCTTCATTGTAATGACAACCGGCCAAAAACTCGGGCATTGATAAGTAAGTTGGTTTTCCAATTATATCTACAAACAACATACACCATTCAACAACAATGTCCAAAGAACATATCAGCATACAACAATAGTATGTAATGATATCAACATCCAACAAGAATGATCAATAATTTATCCGTAGCAAGAGTTGAACCTAAATTAAGCCATCAATTGGTTGATGGCCATGGATAAACTCTTCTATCATACCTAGGTCTTAAAACCTCATATTAGATTTGAGGCCACAACATGATAAAAGAGTAACCTAACATACCATACTATATACAAAAATGAAATTCACCAACTGTTAAAGTCAAAATCAACAATATCATCTTCACCTTCAAGAGGAAAACGCCCTGAAAGGTATCTTTGTGGATGTGAAAACAACCATCTAAACTTTGTAGAGTTCCTTCATTAAGCTATGGCTTCCATTAGTACATTATCAAGATCACCACAAAGATCTTCCATAGACACACTCATAATACATTCTAAATGCTAGCCATCAACAATGAACTGCAATAATGAAGCAAAAGCATTGTTAAGTTTTATGTGACCTACACGGCGGAGAACCTCCCTCATTCAATATTTGCCCATACCCTCGGGAGATCAGCCAATATCCGCTTATACCCTCTGGAGACCCAACTCATTTCCGCCATTTTCTGAGCTTGAGGGGTTAAATTTCCTACATTATCTCATATTGGTCGGTTGATTTCCTATACTCTTCCATATTTAACTCGGTTATACGGCCGAAATCTTCCAAAAAAAATCGGTAATTTTGCAATTTCACTCGGCTAACTTACAACTAGCTGCCGGATCTCCCCGATCATTGCTTGTTACTATCTATGAACGCATGCATGCATGGGAAACCGAAAGAACAGTCAAAGACTATAAGATGCCCATTGTAGGCGCTTATTGCTCGATATATAATACGTACCCTAGCCACATGTGGGTGCGCATATATTATTAGAACCATCCCTCGGGCTCCGCTCTTGGGGGATGGCCACTATATGCGGAATTCCCTGGGAATCGGGCCTTATCTAACACCATAACTAATCATTCATCCACGAGAAGAAAGGATATCGAAACCCGTCACAATTTTACATCCACATAAGTGCCACATCACCCACAATTCCTAAACTCCGTCCATGAGTTGATCGGGCTATGATTGATACTCAACTCACGTAGGAGGATGACAACTTACCCTCCCTCCCCCCTTCCCTGCGCCAGTTAACTAGTCCTTGTGTCGTGTGGTCATTACCAGGTGTTTTTTTTGGAGATAGAAGGCTGACAAGCTAGCGGCAAAGTATAGGAGGCAGTTGACCACCTGGCAAGTTTTTCGTCAAGTAGAGAGGGGATTTCACAGCCGGGAATCGAACCGCCAACCTCTTCCTTGAGATTTGGGTATCTCTCCACCATCATCCGGTAGTTTAGGGTCGTCTCGGACTAATACTAGGTGTTTTTGAGCAACGAAGCTTATACCCATTTCACATTAGTTCATCCTATGTCCTTGAACCTTTTGCACGAATTTGGGGAGAACCCGTCTTGCTATCAAGGCTCAAGAGTTGGCTAAGCATCTCAGTGGCGGGATTTAGAACCCGAATCCAACCAGAGTTCGCGCTTACATGGCGTGGGCTTAAAAAACGATAATGGTCGCACATAAGCTGCCAAGAAAATAACAGGGAAGCGTAAAACCATTAGCGGTCTGTGGAAAGGGGGAAAAACAATAAAATAAAATAAATTTATTGCACCCTTGTTTTGAAAGATTCAGGGTCGAGCCCAACAACCGAAAGAAAAAAAATCCATAAAAAGTTAGGATCCAACATCATAATAACAAACTGCCGGTCAGCTCATGGACATAATCTCTGTAAACTACGAACGATATCATCACACCTGTGTCGATGTCAAAACTATGAATTGTCGACAGTCCTAACAAATAATCCTTCTGCTCGTGGCATGAGGGGCTGATCACACCGGCCGCTTCCGGCACCTTCCACCGGCATCTCCGGATGTAATAGTGTGGAAAGTGGTGCACTGGGCCAACATCGTCTATTTCTCAACCTAATCCCCAACAATTTCACGGCTAGAACCGGATCAAAGCATGAGCGATCGCTTAGTGACCGATACCAAACTCCAGGAGGTAGACGACTCACCACTCCTGCTACCACAACTTCCCATCCACTCTCTCTCTCTCTCCCTCTCCCCTCATAGCCCAACCACACCGGGGGGTCTAGCCATGACCCGCACTAACTGGCCTGGCTGGCTGGGCCCTGCCTGGACCCCTGGTGTGGCAACCGTATCACCGACCGGTCAATTGGTGTGAACGCAACTCAAAGTGGTGGTGCTGCAGCAGTAGTACTACTACTACTTTTACAGAGGGCACTTTGCACACCAATACAAGACACTCTGGTGACCGTTGCTTGCAGAGCCGCTCATCTCTCCCACCATCTCTCTCTCTCTCTCTCTCTCTAATCAACGTAGCAGCTGACATGTGAGCACTCCAGTGGAAAGAGCCCAAGTCAATGAGACCCAGTGCCAACCAGGAGTTACACATGAAGTCACAACACTACTCTATTAACTGCAATACGACCCGATCAATCAGTATACAAAAGCCACCGGAAACACATACCAACAACATATATACTACACTCCACCGGCACTGTGGAGAGAGAGAGGTGTTTTAGTGTTATATGCAATGATCGGGGAAATTTTTGGGCATGATCGGTTGAGATCCTAGTATTTGCAAGTCCAACCAGTTACATGTTGACATCCTCCGGTTTTCCTTTGTTCAATTGAGGTATGTTCTATAAATTCCTCCAAAACGATCGGTAATTTTCGTGTAGTCTTGAACTTCAACCGGTTATTCCTCAAACTCGACCGGTTCATCTGTAACTAACTGCCGGTTCTCCCCGATCATTGGTCGTATGGTATTTAATGGCACCATGGTGACTTTTTGGATGACACTTCCCATGAATAAGTGGACGGGTAGTGTTGTGAACGATGGATGAGTTCATCCATTAGCCACAACCCTACCTCCTCTCATCTCTCCCACCCACCATCTCTCTCTCTTCTCTCTAATCAGCGTAGCAGCTGACACATAAGCACTCCAGTAGAAAGAGCCCAAGTCAATGAGACCCAGTGCCAACCCGGAGTCACACATGAAGTCACAACCCACTATTAATTGCAATACGATCCGATCGATCAATATACAACATCGACCGGAAACACATACCAACATAATGATGTTTTTAGAATCTAGATGACCTTCATTGCCGGTGACCTTCATAAAGTGTCATGTCTTATCACTCACCAAATTTAGTTAGAAAGTAGGAAATCGGAAAAAACCGGCACCCCACATAGAAGTACCCCTCCATAAAATGGGTGACATCACCCATTTTTTGGATGATGTCACCCGTTTCTCACCCATTTAAAAAACGGACCGGGACCGGCACATGGAACTTGGCCCTAAGTGTTGCGCACATGAGCAACCATCAACTGCTTTGCTTGGTGGAGGCGATGAATCTCATCCAGCTCCGCCAGCGAGGGTGGCGGAGCGGACTGTTTGCCTCAATCCAGAATCCACAGGGTTGCTGCCCTCCACCCGGTAATTCTCTATAGAGTTTCTTACTGTGAAACACCCTCTTTCTCCTTTCTCTCTCACTCATAGATACATATGGAGGTAAAAAAAAATCGGGGGAAGAGCGAGTGCCGGAAGCGGAGGCTAGAGCGCAAGGGGCTCTCCGCCCGCTTGGCATGTGAGCCTCTGCACGCGCCCCCGGCCGGCCAATCGCGGAGGGCCACGTGGATCTCCGCCTGGCGGTTGGTGGGGCGAACATGCGCCATGTGCGCCGCCCTATAATAGACTATTGGCATTGGAGTGTAGAGAGAGAGAGAGAGAGAGACGGTATTTTAGTTTCATGTGGTATTGAATGTCATTATGGTAACTTTTTGGATGACATTTCTCATGAATGAGTGAACAGACATTGTCACGGATGATGGATGAGTTCATCTATTGGCCACAACCCCTACCTTCTCTTGTCAGCAACTCGTGATGAAACATTGCTATGGATGACTGAAACTTGGATGAAAATCAATCGCAACTCTGCGAATCTATAATGCCCCAAATTTTTTTACAAGGGATGACAAATAATGGTGGGTTGACATTTAGGGTTGGCGACACTTTACCACGGTTTACGATTAGTGTTGAGCAAGACAATTGGAATTGGTGACACGAAATGTCATGTTTAGTGTAGGACATGAGTACCACGGCAGTAGTGGCCCGCAAATAATGGAGTCTGCTACATATATACCTACCGGCTACGACTAATTGAGCTATGCCTCGACCACTGATATATACCTGGGGTGAAAACTATGCATGGACTCCAGTCTATTACAACATCTACACGTATTAACATTTTGTGTTGGGAAGATTTGACCCCAAAATTGACAGTGGAATCGCTGAAATTGGAGAGAGGGAAGTATGGTATTTGAGCATCCCAACATAAAAACCCTAAGATATTGTGCAGCTATGACGTTGTTTTCCTTGGGTTGATATGAAGGACCCCTGAATCAGTCCACTGGACGTCATTCTGAGACGAATCGACACTAAACCTATTGTTTGTGTGTGTGTGTGTGTGTGTGTGTGTGTTTTTTGGGGGGATGTTAAGTAACTTTTATGTTGGATGAGAGGCACGCTCGTATAGATAATTTTCTGTCTCTCTCCTCCAGGATTAATCGAGATAGACCCACTTTAGATGAACAAGCAGTTGCATCAAATGTGATGTTTAGTGTCACCAATTCTAATTGTCTTGCTCGATACTGATTGTAAACGGCGGTATAATGCCACCAACGCTAGATGTTAACCTTGCATTATTTGGCGTTCCTTGTAGTTTTTGGGGAACTTAGAGATTTGCAGTGTTGAAATTACTGCCACTTACCAGGTGCTTTTTCATCCAAGTTGCAATCATCCATGACAATATTTTGATCACAAGTTGCTGACAAGAGAAGGTAGGGGCTTTGGCCAACGGATGAACTCAACCATCATCCATGACAATCTTTGTTCCCTTATTCATAAGAAGTGTCATCTGAAAGAGTACCATAGTGACATAAAATACCACATGTCACTAAATATCATATTTATGCCCGCTTCCCCACCTGACTTTACCAAATAATCAAAGTATTTCTTAAAAACCGGTTAAAGCTCCCTCGGTTATAGTGGAGGCATCCGGCTATCACAATGCACCTCCAAGAACTTGCTCCGGAGATTTTTCAAGTAGGTTTTAGTTAAGTAGCTTTCACACATGTTCATTGTTTTATCTATCAAGCAATTAATGTTGGGTAGTTTTTGTCCCATCCCCAAATGTCTTACTACTCACTCATCTTACCAACAATTTTTGTTAATGAAGCTCCTAGCTAAGACTAAAAAGCAACCAATCACAAGGGCGGAAGACGACACTTTTAAAGGTCCTATATTCTTGCCTCATGTTTAGGAACTGATGGGAGGGTCGGTGCTTGAGGCTTAGGCCCAAACCACACAGGAGGAACGGCAATGAGTTGGATGAATAGCATTGGTTCAAATGAGCAAGTGGTTGCCACATGAGAGGAAGTATGGGGAGTGGCAACAATGACTTTTTAGCTTCGGATTTTGCTTTGGATCTTGCTTCGGGATCTACTTGGCAATAAAGTAGAGTGACATGGCATAATAAATGTAGTTCGCAACTACCGGGGACAAGTGCCCGGAAGTCCCACAATATAAGGAGAAAAATGAGGAAAAGGAGACTTTTCTTGGGCAAGGTGCCACGTTGGAGGAAGTTGTGAAACTTCCGGTGCCTCTCGTGTGGGAAGGGCCTTAAAACCTCCACTTTTAAGCCATGCCACATCATTTGCCAACTAGGCTCGGCACTAGATAAAGTCGATGGTGCGAAGGCCGGGTTGTTAGGACCAACTTTTAGTCTTAGCTACAATTAGGTGGGAAGGGGGCATTAGTGTAGTTGTAAGAGTCCTCTACCCTATTATTATCATCATCCACACGTGGCTAAATCTGGTCGGATGTCCGACCAAGGCCAAACGTTGGCTCATTTTAGAGACTACGTTAAGACCGACACTTGCTTACAATGTTTTGGATTAGAAGGGTGAGTTACTAACACTATAGAATCACAACACATACTCTCTAATCTCCCTAACATCACGCCTAAGGCAACCAAAGTGCACGTGATATTAAAGAGGTCTACAATGTTAACATAGAGTATGATAATGGAGATACAGTGCAACATGTGACGTTACGGAATAACACAAAGCCAGCATTGCAGCAATAATGACAATGATGACGACATGATGCGTGCAAGCACGTGGTTTGAATTATGAAGTGATGTGCATTATCATAACGTCAAAACCCATGATATGTGAGGGGAAATGTGACCACAACGAGGGAGATTTAAATTGACTCTCACGCACATCCATTTCATTGGATTTCAGGATATAAAGAGAGGGAGTGACATTACAGAGGGTAACTAGGGTGTAAGTGGCTGGCCCCCTCTTGGTTGGCTGCCAAAACTTTGGCCCACTTTAGAGACCACCCCTAGGACTTTTCCCTCATGGGAAAGCCAATAAACCACAAACCTACAACAGTCATGCTTATACTAGACCCCTATTACCTTGGTCATAGGCGTAGAGGCCAGCTCAAAGAGGCGGGCGTTTGTCGTCGCCTCCGCCTGTCCTTGTCCTGAGACCACTTTTTTTCCACGGTTCGGCTCATGCACCGTTAATCTCAAAGTGCCGCTGGTTTTCCTCAAGATTATCACCACGACCGTCAGCGACTACTACTGATGCAGAGCTTTTCATCCAACAACTTTGTGCGCAGTTCTCGGCATGGCGCGGTAGGAATCCATTTTGATTTCATTCACTCGGACCCACAAAAGCTCATTCGGCTGACACGGTCGGCCGTTGCTTGGCAATGAAGTTCCTCCAAATTTCCACAGTTTCATTCAGTTCAGTTCAGTTGAGGTTCAGATTAGTTTGTCTGACGGTGGGATTCCACTTGGCACGTGAAGGTGGACTGCAGGGATCATTCGGCTACCAACAAGTTATGTACGTACAAAATAGCCGACGACGTCGTCCCGTGGAGGCTTTCTGGAAGATACCCATGCGTGAAGTTTACTACTTCTCCCTTCTTCAACCTGCCGCGGCTGGTGTGCGGTATCGATGGTTTGGAAGTGTAGCTGGAAATCTTATCATGTAGCCTACTAGCCGTGTTTTTGTCGACCTGGCTACAGCTCATCACCACGTGTGCTGCAATGGCTGAGTCCAAGAGAATGATTTCTGTATGCATGATTTGAGGGTCAGATGGGTTTCACTCAGAATTCATGCGGACAATGGTCGTCGCAGGAGATTCGACGCATGCAGCTGGCCGATTGGTGAAGGGGGTTAGCTTAGTCGAACTCCGGTTCTATTCCAAATCCGCTTGTGATGAATCCTAGATAGATTCCTCTCGCGGTACCTAATTTATATTTCTCGAACATTTGGTGAGAACTCATCCACATTCTCTCACGACGGAGAAATTATCACTGCCTGCTACTTTGTGGTGGTTGTGTGGCACAGTATATACCTACCTAATGAAAATTCCGCGGCGCTGAAGAAATTTCAGGGTGGACTCGGTCTGTCCTCTTCTCTCTTCGCCGGCAGGTGGCGAGGCCGAGTCGCGATTTGCTGGCAGCTTTGGTGGTGGCGGTAGTGGTGGTGGTGAGGTGCATTTTTGTTTATAAAAAGTGTTGGTGGACTCTAGCTAAGTCGAAGAAATTTTCTGAAGAAAGTTAAATTCGTTCGTCGAAGGTGGGATGGTGTGGGCCCTTGAAGTTTCAGAGTGTCAGGGTTGGTTTGATGAACTTTAGGTGCATCAGGAGGGCTTGCATGCGAGAAGTCACTGTTTTCTCTTTGGGTTGATATTGCAGTGATGAAAGACCTACTTGGAGCTCTGTAGTATTAGTAGTAATAGTAATAGCTCCAGGTGATCTAAGACGTGTGATGAAATAGTCAAATACTGGTCCCCAGTCCTCCGACTAGATTCCGCCATATCCCAAAATTTCTGGACCGAGCTATAGGAGAAGTTCCCGGATAGTGGCCCTGTCTGCAAGGACTTTGTACTTTGGGCACTGTCGATGACTTCCCGGTAATTCATGTTTGTGGTCTTTGTTGGAGGGCTAATTTCATTAGGACACGATCGAACAGACCCGCGAGCAACCTAAACTCTGGTGCAGGAGTTTAGAGTTTAGGTGGTCATTTGAGCTCACGATTGATTGACCAGAAGCTTGTTTCTAAGTCCATTATCGCACCAATTCATATTCTTGGGATGAGTGGCAGTGGGAGGAGTACTAAGAAATTCTAAGCATAGGTTACCAAGTTAAGAGTACAATTTGAGGCGATGGCCACAAATCTGGAGTTGTGCGAGACCACCATCTTAGTGCCTTGAGGATCAGCTCCGTTGTAATTTCTGGTCTCAGGAGAATCTTCATAGCTATGGAGAAGACCTACTCAACACCGCTCCATTTAAGGCACCTCAAGAGCGGCAAGAAATGGCCTATCACCGTGGCCGTGATTGTGTGCCTGTTCATAGCCTTATATGGCTGTGTGGGTCTCGACAGTCTGCTTGTGCAAACTAGGAAATCAGTCTCAGGGGTACTACTTTCGAACCAGGTAGATCAACCGATAAAGCAACCACTTGAACAAGGGATAGTTCTAGAAGGACAGGATGCTGAGGAAGAGTTGCCTGCTAGAGAAGAATCGACCGTCAGTGTAGAAACAGATTTCTGTGCGGGACGCTACATATATGCCTACGATCTCCCTGACCCATACAACACCGACCTTGTGAACAATTGCAAACGTAAGTCCGCCATACCTTACCATTCCTGCTTCTCGATCTGCAACAGAGTATGTGTTTCAGAGTCTGAAAGCTCGAAAGTCGGATTTGAAGCCTTCTCTTGTAATATACCGAGAGATGAAGTAGGAAGCACTATTTTCAAGTTGTGCAGGTCTGCATAAAAGCTGGAAATATATGTGTGGGTGCTATCATGTCTGCCTTAGAGTTCGTTCTGAATCTGAAACGAAATAAGGAATAAATTCCAAACACTTGTGTCGTAATCTGCAGGAGACGAAGAAAAGCAGGTTTTCAAGAATGCAGGAACTTTCGTTAGAATGTGTACAGTGGTGTCCCTATTACCGTGATAGGTCAACATTCTTGCAAACTTTGCATTAGTAATAGGCACTGCTCAACAGAGTACCGATCTCATTTCTTCTGTATCTTGCAGAAGATAAGAATTGGCAATACGTGTGTGAGTGCTTTCAAATCTGCTACAGAGTACAGTCAGAATCTCAAACGATGGTTGCAATCATTTCTAAACCCTTTGCAAGAGTTGAAGAAAGCATCAATCTGCAATAGATGAAGACTGTAGAAACTTTTATCACAATGTGTACAAAGATGCCCCAATTAACCTACTTGAATGATCGGCATTTCTATTAACTTTGCCACTGGCATCAGGCATTTTCTCGTCAGATTACCAATTTTGTATACTTATGAATCTTGCAGGAGATAAGTATTGGCAATACATGTGTGAGGACGTGTCAAATGGAGGGCTAGGCGAGGAGATTATGGTGCCCGAAAATGGTTCCCTTTCATCCATCTTGCAACCTCGGGATGCATGGTACTCCACCAGCCAATTCACCGTGGAAATGCTGTTCCACGAGAGGTTGAAGACATATCCTTGCCTCACAAACGACCCAAAAAAAGCCATCTTCTCCTACATTCCATTCTACACCGCCTTGGATTTGTCCACAACCATCTTCCAAGGCACCGCAGCACTTCGGGACAAGTTGAGCCAGAGGTTGATCGGCTGGTTACAGAGCCACGAGCATTGGAAGGCAACAGGTGGTCGGTCACATGTGATAGTCCTGGGCAGAATCATATGGGATTATGCAAGGAAGGTGGAGAAGGAGACGGACTGGGGCAATGCGTTCCTCTCATTTCCAGAGGTTGAAAATGTCACCAAACTGTCCATTGAGAAATCCCCATGGTGCACAGACCAAATGGCCATCCCTTACCCTACCTCTTACCATCCATACTCGGAGAGACAGATTCAGGCATGGCAACGTGTCCTTGAAACCTCGCAGCGGGACACATTCGTCTTGTTCGCAGGAGCTCCGAGGAACAACTCCTTGTCTGGATCCCTAAGAGGTGCACTCATGGAGCAGTGCCAAAAATCTACAGGTTGTAACCTCCTCTCTTGCAGGGAGGTGAACTGTGTGCGTAACCCTGAGGTTTTGACAGAGAAATTTCTGAAGTCTGTTTTCTGTTTGCAACCTTCGGGTGACAGTGCAACGAGGAAAGGCGTGTTTGATTGCTTGGTGGCAGGGAGCATCCCTGTGTTCTTTGATGAGAGAACAGCTTACAATCAGTATCTGTGGCACCTGCCTTCAAATGGCAGCAGCTACTCTGTATTCTTGGATCATGCCAAAGTTGTAAATGGCACTCTTGATGTAATTAAGGAGTTGAAGAAGATCCCGCAGCAGCGCATTCGGAGCATGCAAAAAGCAGTTCGAGAGTTGATGCCTGGTGTTGTTTACAAAAAGGTTGGAACTCCCAATGGCGGCATCAAAGATGCATTCGACCTCACCATCGATAACCTCCTGGAGAAATTCAAGTCGATAGGGACAGTATCATAGTCACAGCCAATTTTGTAGTGATGTTTATTAAAGCTTCAGGGGTCGTGAAGATGTTCGAGGGAGAATATTAACCCTCGATGGTAGTTGAGGTCTAGAGCAAGTAGACCGAGACCAGATGCATGGCAGATTCTTCAAGACCAAGGGCAGTGAATCTGGTAAATTGCAATAAGTCGAACCTCAGATCCCAGTGTTCAATTAGTAGAAGCTTGAAAGGATCTGTGAATACCAAAGGTGACAGAAGGTATGTCGACTTTCTGTATATGGCGGTAGTGGTAGAACCTCATTCTTCTGTATTATAAACCTGATCATTCAATTTACTTGAACATACAATCGAGTACAACCCTCAACCATGGCCAGCACGTCGTCACTGCTCATAGCTTCATCGTACTCATGAAGCTCCGAATCTGCATGTTTTGTCTGATTCTATTTGTGTTGATGGACTCCTTGCACAAGTAAGTTTATCAAATGTGGGCGCATTCATGACTGTACGGAGTTCAAGCATGAGAGCATTACTACAGCACATATGCAGCGGAGATCATGCTACCCAGGATTTGAAATGTTTATCATCTTGACACCTGCCTGCATGGTAACCTGGCATAACGGTACATTTGATACTCCCAAGAAGAATCAACACGTGACTCATATAAATTCGTAGTTTCAGCAGTCACAGCAATGTACAGAAATTTATGACATCCACTTGTGTGCAGAGAGCTATGATGCGGGGTGAGAGAAATAGATAGGGGGCTAGTCTTGCTACGTAGTCGATGACTATTTACAAGATACTCAATGATTCTGAAACTGATCCTAACTTTGATTCAGTGCCTCTGGTTTTGTGCCTTGCCAAGTACAAAGTAAAAGAGAATACGGTAGAAGGCTCCGAACATAATTGTGATGCCTAGGTTGGTCCATTTGCCCAGCTGAGTAATGGCTTGATTTTCCAGGACTGCATGGCCATCCATCAGACAGGTGGAGACATTCAAAGCTGCAAACGGAGTATTGAAGAGTGCGTTCTCTCTCAGAGATTCCAGAAGAATATCCACTGTGTTTCCAGGTATATACATCCCAAGAGGAGAACTGTCGAAGATTTGACCTGCATGCATCCAAATAGCAGATCAGATTTATGGTGGTAAGATATTACAAATTTCACTGTGTAGGGGACCTTGCTCTGCATCATGACATATTGGTAGTGAAGTCACATCCGTCAGCCTTTGCCAACAAGCTACATCATATTACTGTACTTGCAGACCACATGGAACCAAACTCAGCATGTCATAGTTACTGCACAAGCTACTCTCATAGCTACATCAATCATGGTTATATCAAATGGCACTCTCATAAGCTACACTCACCGACTACATAACTAAATTCGGCAAGAATGGTCTACAATATTCAACGTGTAGAAAAAAGGAGAGTAAATGATTATTTACCAGGATACCAGACCAAGATATCCAACAAGATAACTTAGAGACAAGGTAACTTCTACAGTGTGGCTGAACTACAAATAGTTGGTGCAGGGTTCCTTTGTTAGTGGCCAAATTGCTCACAATTGAAACGGCTGGAGGGTGTTTCACAGTTTCAGCAATTAGGACTTCTAACTAAATGGGGGAAAGCTCAGAGATCCCCACCAACAAACTAAACGTTTTGTACCTCTTGGTAAAATAGTGAAATAGTAAAATGTTAATCTCTAAATTATATTCTTTGGAATGGGAATCAGGTTTCAGATCAGATATCACTACATTTCAGTTACTTTCATACTATGAAACTAAAACTCTCATCATTTGACCTTTAGGGAGTATTGGATCCCATGCCTGCATAGGGAATACTGGAAGTGACAGCTACACTAACATTTGATTTAGTGTGGCCCGCATTATTCATCGTCAAACCATATTAATCGTCTTCCAATCACTAGATATCAAGGCGGCTTGGGACAGATGCTGCTAAAGGATGAGTCATGGAGGGCCAGCCTCTGATGAACTTGACACATAAATTCTTATGCCACTGGCTCACATATATAGTGTAGTTAGGTTGGGGTACAAACATAAATACTTACCTGCTGTTTCAAAGCAAGAGGAAGCACTTGACCTCATGAGCTCGTTGCGCACCACTGCCTCATAAGGGTACTTGATCAAGGAGATGTAATGAAACCAAATCCAGTAGTTGGGCACCCGGTCTCTGGTTCTGAAAAAACCGCTGAGGAGTAGAAAGTATGCCAACACAGCGACCACAATGGTGTATCCAAGTATCACATTCGGAATGATGGCTGATAAGAAAGTTGCAAATGAGTTGCCTGCCCAGAAAGAGGCCCAGATGACTAGGAAGAAGAAACAGAACCCGCTTATGCCACCCGCAAGGCCTACTGCCCAGAATGTAGTCACAGCGAATGCGAGTGACAAGATTCCCAGGAAGGGTATGTATATCAAAGCATTGGCAAGCACATAGGATGATTTGCGGTATGCGTTATGTGCAGTTTCTCGGATGAAGATGTACCTCTCTTGGAGAAAAATAGGCAATGTATCCACACATGAGTAATATGTGAACGACATGGCGAAGGCAAAAAACCCCAGACGCTCTTGAAGTCCTTTGGGAGTGTGATCCAGCTGCCAGAAGATGGTAGCCAGCAAGACACCGGATACCGTCACAGTGCCTAACCTTGTGTAGAAAAGCTCAGGAGTTCGGCGGATGTTAGTGATGCATCGCCATGTGAGGACCCTAACCTCTTCGAATCTCGTGTTTGCAAATTTCAACACCAATGTTGTGCTGTCATTACAATGCTCAACATAACCCGGTGTTGCCATCAACCGCCCCTTCGAAATGCTGGCAGCAATTGCACCAGCCACTCCGGTTGGCATGGCTGGATGATGAAATGTTGATGTTGTCCTTGCCGACGTCGAAGGGCCATCTTTACTTTCATTTCCAGCCATTTTGTAATGGCTCATTATCTTGTATCGAGTTACCAGAGGCTTGATACCATCCGGCATGGAACTCAACACCTGGATGAGGTCGAGGGCAAATTCAGCTGCGTTTCCATGTGAGGATGGGATAGGGAAGCCATGGTTGAAAGCAGTGAAGTATGTGGTAAGCTCCCTGGGATGACCCATGTAGATCATCTGGCCGTTTGCAAGAAACAGCAGGTTATTGATAAGCCCCAGGATCCTGTCACTGGGCTGGTGAACGGAGAATATGACAATGCTACCCATTTCAGCGATGTGTTTGAGTGTCTGCACTACCATGAATGCACTTGTGGAGTCAAGACCTGATGTAGGTTCATCAAGAAACAAGAGGAGAGGACCATGCACTATGTCAATGCCAATAGACACACGGCGTCTCTCACCTCCAGAGACTCCTCGATGTGACTCATCTCCGATGATTGTTTCAGCCACTTTCTCCAATCCAAGCTGCCGGATCATGGCATTTACTCTTGCAATCTTGGCATCCTTGCTGAAGCTGGCGGGCAGACGCACATTGGCGGAGAACATGAGCGTTTCCTTCACTGTCAACATGGGGAAGAGCATGTCATCTTGCATTACATATGCTGAGATGTTACGTAACAGCTCCGGGTCCACTTCTTGCCCATTCAATGTGATACTACCTTGCAGGCTTCGTCGTGCAATTCTCTGTGCCAATGCATCAATTAGGGTTGATTTACCGGATCCACTTGGTCCCATGACAGCCATGATTTCACCATCGTTTGCTTTCCCTGAGATGTCTTGCAACAAGTTTCGGCTGGTTGGTGCTGATTTCTTCTCACGAGGACATTCCTCATCCTCATGGTCAGGATGGTAGAACAATGGCCTGAACCATTTGGACATAGAGGGAAGAGTCCAGTTCAATTTCCTCTTATTGGTTACCGTGTATGTCAAATTGCGAAACTCAAGACAAATCTCAAGGTCGGCTGGATTGACTATATCTATGGTTACAGCAACCTCCTTACTCGAACTCTTGATGTTGGCTTTGTTTCCGCTGATATCATTCTTTGGTGTTACGAGCTCTTTGGCCTTGTTATTGCAGGTTGCGGGTTTCTTCGACGGGGAGGATGAGATTTCCCATGTCACCTGCCGCCCTGATGGGCTATAGCTTCCTGCGGACATACTTCTCAAACAGGACTTCGGGACTCCGGACATGTCACGCCCTCGTCCTAACTAATCTTCTCCCTGTAATGCTCACCTCCTTATTCCGTCTATTTGCTTTCGCCATGCAATGAATGGTAAACAAATTCACATAACATACGCATGTCAATAAATGGTAATGGTATCCACATACACGCTCGATTCTGATCACTCCCAATCTGCTTCTTTAGGGTTGTTACTTCCGCTGTTGAGATTCTTGTGAAATGCTGAGTACTTTCCTCACGGACCTCGCTGCTGCAGAAGTTGTTTGATCGGTCCTGCAACAGGACTTTTATACGCTAAATCAGAATTTGCGTCTTCGGCCACCTGCTCTTGGTCTAGACTCTAGCCTTACCCTTACCCAGTCGCCATAACTACACTGGCGCAAGTTATAACAGTACACATAAAATGAGCATGTAGAATGCTCCAATCCTCGTGCATCTCCAATACGGGAGCTCTAAGCACATGCAAGATGCTATCTAGCTCTACTTACACAGTAATTCCTCCTCCAAGTATCACAGCTTCGCACATTCGTATAATCATCTCCCTTCCAAGATTTATAACAAGTAGCACATGTGTAGTCATCATAGTACACATAAACTGAGCGCGTATAAGAATGCTCCAATTCGTGTGCATCTCAAATACGGGATCTGTAAGCAGATGTGAGATGCCACGTTTACCCCATGTCTACGTGATAATTTCCTCCTCAAGTAGTATCACATCTCCACACATGGATACAATCATCTCTCTTCCGACATGTGCAACAATCTCTCTGACCCAAAGGCGCACAATCTGCTGCATTCAGCGTCATATGAACCTCAGAATGTTTGAAATTCAAATTGCTCGATCACTCCTCCTTCATACATTCAATGTATGCAGTCATTCACTCATCCTCGCTGGACGGGACAGCATGACCAACACAAAACATTGAGAGAGAATTCGGCCTACAGTTTGCCGTCGTCGATTCACGAGCCTCATAGAATCATTTGCTAATCTCCTCGACGCCTCCACAATGGCTGGTATTAGATGCTAGACTCTAAAACTTCGAAGAGCAATGCAACTGTGAACATTCGAGATTCCCGCCTTCCATGTTTTTTCATCCAACTGTGGATGCGAGGATGGAAAATAAACATTCATCCACTCTTGACAAGTACACTAAATGTTGTAGTTAGTGTCACTAATTCTATCGCCTTGCTCATTACTAATTGTAAACCGCCTGTGAAGTGTCGCTAACACTAAATGTAGACCTAACATTATTTTTATCATCCATGACAACATTTCATTACAAAGTTATTAGGGTCATGGCAGAACATACCAACCTTTGTTTTAATATTTGGCATCAATTTTTCATCCATGTTCCGATCATCCATGACAAGCATTTGCAAACTTATTCGTAAGAAGTGTCATTTGAAAGTGACCATAGTGACATAAAATACTATATGACACTTAATACAATACAAATTCAAGAGCCCTAATTAACACACTAAAAAAGGCTTACCCTAAACCCTAAATGTTGACATTGCACTATCACTCAACCATCATGAATGAGTGACAAATAACTAAGAATAAATGGATTTGCATGAAGGATATGTTTTGTGCCATATATAGATAGATAGATGCTTATGCTTATTTTCTCATAAAATATTCCACAAAGTACCTAAGCCATTGTTCCCAAATTGATTAATTATTGGACATTTTTTTTGCCTATCATGCTATTAGCCTATGGTACTCACCACAAAAATTGTAAGAGAAGAGAAGCATATGGTATTGAATCTATGGGGTAGAGCCTACTTGGTATGTCAAGACCCTATATTGTAGACTTAGTAAAGACACATGCAATATGGATGGGTGAGTTTACAACAATGCATCTTATCTTGTGAACCAAACGCTACGTTTCATGATACTAGACTTGTTGAAGAAAGACAAAATGAAGGTACACCATGAGACTTGCACTCTCTTTGGTTTATAAATTTCTTTGTGGTCTCTCACGGGAACTATAAGGCTAGAATGACAAAATAACCAAGTTCAAATATAAGTTTGCAATATTACATCGTGCTTTGTTAGAAAATAAATAACAGGGATTGTTAAATCAACCACACACTAGTTAAATCGATCACATCCAATATATCATGTGTCAACTAAGCTCTGACTTGTCATCCAAGTTGCCTTAGCTTATTAAATCTAACATGAAGGTGATACCTTGTGCCTCTTCATGTGTATGATGAAAAATTAAATTTTGACAGGTCATATAATCCTGAGACACATCTCTATGGTTACTTTAACAAACGACATGATCAATTCAACAATTCCTAAATGAAGTATATGTGCACATTTACCATTATTAACATGAGAGTTGAAGTTGTTTTACTCTAGTTTTTTCCCCCAAGATGTTAGCTCTATTGTAAATTACTGAGATGAATGCGCAATTTGTTCATACTTGAATTGGCTTTGCTGCAAGAAGAGTATTTGGATTATGTATATGGTGGTCCTTGCATAAATTGTTCGTGCTTGGGTTGCCTGATAACCACATTTTCTTTCTCTTCTTTGACACCCATAACATGCATTTTATCCACTCAAGGTAGCCGGAAATACAAGCGATTATGCAACCAACATATTGGTCTAGTGCAACCTTAACTTATTGTCATTTGATTGACTCTGGCCTATGGGAAGAGACGTAGGGGTGGTCTTTAAAATGGGTCAAAATTTGGTAACCAACCAGTACCAACCACGTACGGTGTTATAGCAACTCACTTTTCAAGTGCAGTCCAATTGCAAGTGATTATTAATATAAAGTGGTCTCTAAAATGATCCAAAGTTTGGTCTTGGTCAGATAGCCAACTAGAGTTGGCCATGTGTGCATGATAATAGTAGGGTAGAGCACTCTTGTGACTAGCTGTCTGTTTTCTCCAAGGCACCCGATTGGATGTCATGTCTCAAGAGAGAAAGAAAGACGACTCCGATGTTACCACTAGTGTGAATCATGGTGTTGCTTCGTTACTGAATTGGTCTAATGTCATATCTCCAATGCAACAAAGACAAGTAGAAGACCTTCCCATTGTTCTTGGCTATAATTTATTTCTTGAGCATTTGTCAATAACATGCCCAAGGAAGGCCAACAACCTCAGCTAAACAAATTTCTCCGTGTGAAATCGTGCATGTAGCCATTTCGCCCTGAACTGTTTGGAGCTCATATGAATATCCTATTCATTATCAAAGTGAAGATTCTTGTGCTAAATAAGTGGTAGTGTAGATCCCCTCAACCATGCTAATTGTTGAGCCTAGAATGGTTAGCATATTTCAAGCATGAAGATCCAATCTCTTTTAGACACGTGTCTATTTGGTGCGACTCATTAGACCCACACCTAACCACATACCACTCAAATATAGGTATGGAGATTATTGTCATGTTCAATTTAGGCACATCTGCCTTAGGAGCCTTTTATCGGGGGATGAAAGGGTTAGTGGGTTTGTATATTTAGTATTGAAATATTTTATCCTTTAAACTGGAGGGTAGTAAGAAGTGAACACTGATGCAAAATCTTCAACAGCATTGACTCATTAGTAGATCCACCTTATCCAAGGAAAGAAAACAAGAGAAAACACAAGCAATGAACGACACTAAATATTGCATTTAGTGTCACCAATTCTATTTGTCTTGCTCAATAAAGTACTAATTTTATATTGCATGTGGAGTGTCACCACCACTAAATGTAAACCTAACATTATTTGTCATTCCTTGTAAACCAATTTGGGCATTACAAATTGTGATGTTGCAAAAACTGTCACTTAGTGGATTTTCATCCAAATTTCAATCATCCCTGACAATATTTCATTACAGAAATGTTAAGATTTGTAAGTATTTCAAACATTGTAAGTATTTCATTATAAAGTGTAAGTTGGGATGACAACACTTGTAAACTCATTCATAAGAAGTGTCATTAGAAAAGTAAATACAGTGACATAAAGCACCACATGACACTAAATAGTACATTTAGTGTAGTATTTGATATGGCTATATATTTTTATTTTTATTTTTTTCATTCATTTAAATAGTTGGTATCAAAGACCTTAAATTAGTCTATGGATATCCAATTTGGAACAGATTGACCATAAATCAAAAACAGGTTTGTGTTTACTAGAGTCCTTCATGCATTCAAAATTAGGGATTTGAGCACCGTCTACCAGTAAAGAGGCATAAGGTCACCCTGGTATTCTCAATATTTCAAAAAAACCCTGGCAAACAACCCACCAACTTGATAAAGCATTAGCATCTCCTCAAGCTCTCTACAATTTTGTTTGGTTGCAGTACAGTGAAGTAATTTTACAAACAATGGATAAGTACAGATTAGGGCTCCCCGATTTGTTGATCAGAGAAGGTACTTCATCGAACCTAGTTTTGTAATTACACTGATGGTGCTTGAAAAATGACCTATTTTGAAGTCTGATGTTGTGGTTTTACTCAGGCTCTCATCCACCACAAAATCAACACAAAAGAAACACATATAAAAGTACACGGGCTTGTAAAACTACCACCAGCACTGTATTCTTTAATATCGAGCACCCGTCTTCCGCTGATGCACCGCGGTCAATGACTGTTCATCCTGCAAAAAGTTGCAAAAGCCAGAGATTACTAAGTTGTTCACGGCTAAGAATGTATTGTCCCACATGTAATTTGCAAATCTTTGCATGCTAAGACGGCATCGTGAGAAATCAGGAAGAGAGAGGAACCATGAAAGACTCAGCAGACTAGTTCCACAACTGTGAACCTTTGATATGGGAAGTCCCTGGGGTGGCAACATGAACTTTAATATAAGAAAATTCTATTTGTTTGGTATGATTATTTTTCTTTCACAAATATATTTACTCAATGGATTTGTTCTTGTTGCAAAGAACTCAAAGAAAATGAATCCAATGGTGTCTTATTTGACATAGTTGACCTTCATATTTCCCATGGGCAACAGATAATAAGAGAAGAATAAGGAAATTCATTATGCACAGGCCTTAGTATATAATAAGAGTTTTAAAAAAACTTAGCATAATGGTCTTGCCTTATTATGCCTGACTGTACCTTAATTTTACATTTGATGCTCTTATTTATAACACTTTCATGTTTTAAATAAACTTCTTATAAATTCTTAGAGCCTTAATTTGCCAATGAGCCCTGCTTATTATAGAAGTGTTGGCACCCCGGTGGGAAATCAAATCTACCAAATGCATACACATTATGTGTTAAGCTGTGTACCTCAAGTTTGCCATTATCAACAGTAGCATAGAGCACCCAATGGTCTCCAGTCTCGATGCGACTCTTCACCGTACACTCCAACCATGCAATCTGCCATTTGACCAATATAATTCAGATTTACTCCATTGTGCAAATTCAAATCTGTGGTAAGCAACACATTTCTTCTATTTTGTGCATAAGGACAGTGGCAGACTCAAACAGGCATACAGGAGGACAGATACAAAAAAGGAATCATAATAGGATGCTATTCTATGAATCAAATTCGGTTTCCATACATCCTTCTAGCAATAGTCTTTAAAGTCTGTCCTATGAATCTCACTGGTACACTAAACATCCAAGCATCTAATTTGGTGTGGCCCACACTATTCATCATCGACCCACATTAATTGTCTTCCAATCACTGGGTGACAACTAAAGAGGGTAACATGTGACACTATGGTGCTACATGACAAGTCACGAAGACCACTTTAACTAATATGGCACACACCAATTTTAGTGTCAGATCTTAAAATCAGATGTTTTGTGTAGTAGTTCAATTAGTTATTCCTTACCCCATCAGAGAGTATGTACAAGCCACTTTCAGTCTGCTTGGTTGGTAGTCCCTCTAATCGCGATTCACCAGGTTTGAAGGATTTGAGCAGCTGCTTAGTCACAGGACCACTATTTCCTTGCCCCAGTATACTGAGAACAAATTTGCTGCCAGTCAACACTAATCCCTCTACTGCGCGATCCTTTGCTACCTGGATAGAGTTCACAGTTCCAATAAATAAGGTGAACAAAACTTGCAGAGTATAATACACTCAGTGAGAATCTTTTGGGCAAGGTCTTTTAAGTTAAATCTTGGTAGATGGGAGAAGGCACTGTCCCAAGATAGGTAACAATCAGGTGTCGACTAATGAGAACCTGCCACTTGACTATGCTTGGCATCCATGCATGTAATTAAGGACCTTGTTTCTTGGATTTGTTCTTTAAGCTAGAATTATAGATAGAGAACATCGTTATACATGATTAAAAGTGCTATATTTTAGGGTACAATGATGTTTTGCACAATTGAATAAGGTCACGCAGGGCTGGACTTACAGCTATGGTAAGGCCTGGAGGAACAAAGCTGGCCTGGCTCACCCACGAAGCCAACATAGCACTCTCTGCATCCCCAACTCTTGCAGAAAGCACGCAGAGAGATCCAACAACTCTACCAACTGCCTGCACAACATACAACCGACCTCCATGCATAAGATGAATATTCTTAAACAATTCATAACAAGGATTATATAATCAGATTGTGTCCCAAATGCAAACTTGAGCACCTCGTATCACCCCAGAAAATGAATTTCCATTTTACATTGACACTCCCAACAATGAGATGCCAAGAGCACCATCCAAAAGTTGATCATTGACCCATCATTGACATGTTGGGCCAAACCTCAGGTGCCTGGCATTCATAGTCTTCACATTCTGCAAACGTGGTGTTCCCTGGAGCTTTGTACATTTATGGCCTCATGATGTACCCCTATATAACACATTGCAATAAATACATACTTCATACAATAGAAGACATTTTTTCTTCGCGGTTTAGATTCATCCATAAGGTCTCCGGATCAAACTCAGGGTGAGTTGTTTAAAAGGTGAATTTGAGAGTGTATTCGTAAAGTCACCTAAGTTTTCTTAAGGCTTAAATTAACATGCTTATTAAAGAGTGGTATTGGGCTCTAAGAGAATGGTATTCTAGCTCTCAAATAGGGACCAAACTCCTAATTTCGTCCCTCTTTGAGGAACTTGTGTATAACTATATTTCATGCTGTATGTTTCTTGTTCCTAGTACCTCCATCTTTTTGGTGAATTACATGAAACAGCCCATACTACATCTTCTGATTTCTTTTTCTAGCTCAGTTTAAAGTGCACGAGTACAATGCCGCTTTTATCTGAAGGTGCATCAACTCACAGTATATGAAATGTTATTTGTATGCTATGCAACATATTAGTGAAGACCATCTTTGTGCTAAAGCCTTTAATTACCTGTTCGACATTCGATGCAGCCACGTATTGGGCACCGCCACTGGACCGTTTCTGCTTCATCATAGATTTTCTTACTACCTGTGCTATATCTGTACCGCTCTCTTCACATGTTTGCAATGTTGCCTCTGTTGGCTGTGCCACCCCCAAACCCATCTGAGTCAGTTGTAAGTTGGCACAAATTTTACACCTACCTATGACCTGACCACATTCACACAGGTGAGTTCCTTTCAGTTAGAAATAAAGAGGTTGTAAATCTACCGTAATTCTACTGAAGAGAGAGGCATGACCTTGAACTTGCAGCGAATTGCGGGAAATGCGAACGAATATCCACCATCTTTCAGGAGCTGTTCCATTTCATCAACAGCTTCACCACTCCATCCAAATGAACCAAACACACCACAAGGTTTTGACCTTGTATCACTGTCTTGAAGAATTAAACCCATTGCATCCTGCTCACAAGGTGGAGAATCCTCTCAATTAGACCAAAATACTTTATACACCAATGTCTGAAGATAGGAAGCTGAATGCAATATCAACAAAGGTGTTACCTGAACAGGAGTGGGAATGTGGCCACCAAGAGTTGGGCTGCCTATAACAAAGCCACTGCAGGAGCTGACCACAGATGCAATTTCCTCTTTGGTGCAGACTTCCGCGTTTATGGTTTCACATCCAACTCCAGCTTTTGTGATTCCTCGACTTTGACCATAAATACACAAGCACATAATTATCCCATAATCCCATTTTTTGTATTAACCCTATTCCTCTCATAAAATAATGACCAATTTACAGCATGAATGGAAGCGAAAGCCATTCAATCACCCCTCTACAGCACTTAAAAGTATGATCCTCCAAGGCAAGATTTTGTACGACCCAGGTTCCATGTAGATCACTTACTCCCTCAGCATCTCACTGTCTTTTGAACAAAACTAACCTTCACAAGTAATTACCAGGCAGATTGCAAAACTTTCAAGAATGTCAAGTGCATGTTGCAAAATATTTTCACATGCTCAATCGATTTCACAACGGCATCACACCAACCTGATAGCTTGAGCAAGAGCAGCCGTATTTCCATATGCAGAAGCATAAATGACAGCAATTGTTGTCTTTCCAACCTCCTTCAGCTTCATTTCTGTCCACTGCAACCACAAAATCACCAACAAGATGACCAGAAATCAGTGTCAATTGTTTATTTGATCACCTCTCATAAGATAGCCAGGCAGATCGACCACAAAATTCTTGGGGTCAAGGTAAGCAAGTGGATTACAGATATTGATCTCACAAGCACCGAAATATCGATGTATCATTTCGTGTCTTTGAACACTTTTAATAAAGATAGTAGTTGGCCGACAACAATATAGTAGTAAATTATTGGTCAAGTATCGGATGCTCTCATATGGACAGAAGAGAAACATGCAAAACTTGAAAGACCCAATTGATTACAATAAGGCCAGAAACCTATTACTTACCGCCCTATACTCCCGAACAAGCTCAGTGAGTGACGACCGTACAATTGGACCATGGAGAGGGCAAATTGCTGCACAAACTAACTCTTCTCCTGGACGACTTCCTGGTGATAGACGTGCCGCTCTGTCAATGGGTAGTTTCAATGCAGAAAATATTGTCGACAACACATACTGCACATCAGCCTGAATGCAAAAATTAACCCCTGTCAGCGAACCTCCCCCCCTTAAATGATATCTTCCACATGACAAAGCGCATGCTAGCAATTTAGCAGTAGTTAAAGGCTGCTTGTCACCTCAACAACGCCAAGGCCTCTCCTGCCAGTGTATTGTGGAACTGAAAATTGAGCCACCAGTGGTAGCTTCTCCAGAGCAGCTTGTGCCTGAAATTCAATACGTAGTATTAGATATTCTGAGCGGCAAGATTTTCATTGTAATAAAGACATGGAGAAGCCTATATAATAATGAAAATACTGATCACAAAGCAGCAGGATAGAGTGGAAAGACTGCAGACAGTTGAGATAAAAGCGAAGAGAATTTAAGACTATGAGACAGATTCTTACTGAACAACAACCTAACAACAACCTGAACAGTGTTGTAGACAGTATGATAATTTACACTTTGATTTTATTTTTGCAAAGAACTTTGAAAACACCTTGCAAGTTACCGCGTAGCTTGGAACATACCTGCTTCAGAACGGGCGAAAGCATGCAATCAAAGAAGAATCGCCAATCCTCAGCATATTCCTCCCACCCCTCGACATCAAAGCCATTGTCCTTACAAACGTGTGCACTGTCAAAAGGGAACAAGGCAAGCTCAAATTAGCTAATCTACACAGCAGGATCCACACCAAAGGGCATCTGTTCTTCTTATGAAGAATAAAGTGCAGGCTCTTCACCTACTACAACGGAGCAGATTGATGTAGAATGGAGCTAGAGCATAAATTTCAAGTGAAAAATGTGCTGTTAAAACAGAAGGAACCAAACACCACAGCTATTGTGTGATAATTTTTGAGGGTGGGCTATCAATTATTGTCCACTTAAAACCCTCAAAAGAAGACATTCGAATCAAAGTACTGCCCTTCTTCAAAAGCAACAAGGTGGGCAAAAACCTACCCTGAGAGTGTGAATCGAAAATACAAGTGATAGCTATTATAGGTGCAGGTGGGCAACATAAAGACAAAGGAACAATCGATATAATTGAGCACCTGAAAAGTTTGTTAGTGAAAATAAGTTGATTCGCAGGGTCATAGATGCACATGCCATCCGGCCATCTTGGGGTTGGTGTCAAAATGAATTGAAGCCGATGTCCTGTTTGCACCCACCAATATTCCTCAGGCCACATTTCAAGGAAATTTGAGCTGCTTGCAAACCAAGAGTGGTATCCTAGCTCACACCCGAGGTCACTTTGGAATCTACAACTCCTTAAAACAGGATGAGATCTGCAGGTCAACCCAAACTGATATTTACAACTGCATTGGGGCTCAACTACCTGACGGTTCTAAGTCTTGCTCATCATGACCTGAACCTCCCCGCCCAATTGCCTAGAAGGAACCTTAGCTGCTTACATTTAACACACCAATAACAAAGAGAAAACCAGGATCCCACCTCCTCCAAGGTCTAAGCATTCATCAGCTTTCACCACGTTGATGTTGAATGACTTGCTCAAAAGGTCACTTGAGAGCGAGCCTTTCAGCTGTTGTGCAGCAGGATTTGAGCAGTATAATTCGATCGGCACACCTACAAGATGAACCCATTGTGCATGCTATGTTAAGAATCATCTGCCAGAGCTGAATTAATTTGGGGCGAGTGTTCTACAGCTAAAGTTGCGGCAAGCATCAAAGTCATCAATAAAGCCCTGAAAATCTAGCAAGTGTGGATAACAAGGGGTCTGAATGTGCACTACCGCCTTCAGGTAGAGCTTCTGCCAGGCAATTCAAGCTTTCCATTCGCTTGGGGCTGATGTGGCCAATGATCAAGTATTTTATATCCTTGACATCAATTGTGGATTTGAGAGCTTCAATGAACCCTTTGGAAAAGGCTTGATCGGGAACATCAACAAGAGCTGTATGGTTTCCCCCTTTGATGAGGTAGGAATTGTCAGTTGTACCACGTTTGAGGCCGTACTCAATCTGAATCCAAAACCAGGAATAATTCTCAGAAGCATACAACAAATTTCAACGCCATTTCCTAGCAGCATATTTCCAACCAGTGGGAATTGCAGAAAGAGTGCAGTGAAACAAACCTCAAATTTCAAGCGCTCTAAGCTGCAACATCGCAGACTACAAGTATCATCGGTGATCTTTTGGATCTTGACGTCGTTCTCCTGCCAGACACAGTAATCACCAATTCAAAACAGGAGAAACATCTCATATCCCACAATGTAGAAAACACTGACTGTAAGTTCATGACAGAATTTGGAACATATATTATAATTTGCAAATCCTGGTGCAAATGCGCACCTCTTTCGGCAGCACAGGAGGCGATCCTGGTACTGCTGATGTAGAAACTGCAGATGCAACAATACTGACCGGACAGTCTCTTCTTCCCACATGCTGACCTTGTTTATCCTTCAACAAACCACAAACAATCGGGTAACCCCTTCGGATGTCAAGAATGCTTGTACGGGTGAAGAACCACATGCAACCAATTGAATAAAGCATGGGCAGCAAACTTTGCCGACCTCTCATCTCATATTGGAAGAGATCAAAATTGCCCACAGGTTAAGCCAAAACTCCCTATGCATTTCCCACTTCATATCCCAAATGCCTACTTCCTATAATCCCAAGCCCCGAAAATATCATAATCTTTGCTTTCTGCAGCAGTAATGAAATGATGATGATGACGATGATGACGTGATGCATTTCAGCTTGTGCATTCTTATACACTCACACGTGCTTTGCAATTTCGTTTTGTTACAAGGGCGGCATAATTGCCAACTTATCATCATCTCACATTGAAAGAGACCAGAATTGCCCAAGGGATCAGTCAGGGAGTGCTAAAGAAGAGTAGAGCCCAAACTCCCCGCGAATTTCCCACTTCATGTGCCCAATGCCTATTTCCCAGAATCCCAAGCCCCCAAATAGCTTAATCTTCGGTCTCTGCAGCACTAATGCAATGATGATAACGATGCATTTCAGCGCATGCACACGTTAATCATCCAACACAAACTCACCTGAAGTAGAGAAACGCCGTACAACGGCGACCAGGTTAACAAGGACACTTGGGTACCATTGGTTTTGCTCGATCCCATTGCTCTTGCAGCCAAACAGTGTGCAGATCCGCTTCTTCTTGCGATCACTACATCCTTCAATGATGAATTTCTCCATGGTGTAGTTCCCAATTGCACTTGCATCACCATCGCCTCCATGGCCCCTCTCCTTGTAATTTCCTCGATGCTCGTCACACACTCACCTCAGCTCACCATGTGCAAACAAAAACCAAACAGGAAACAACAACAATAGTGCTCCTAAGTTTTGAAATAAATCCCGCGGCTGCAGTGTTATGCAATGCAGCAGTGATACAATGGAATTGTCGTGAGACGGAATCCATATGCTGCTGCCGGATTGAAATGCGAGAGAGAGAAGGAGGAAAAACAAAAGACAAGTGGAGGAGAAGGCTGTGGAGGATCGGATAAAGGCGCACTAAAGAAAGGACTCGCCAATCACAGCTCTCCGGTCACAGTTATGGCCGTCGCCGTCGCCGTCGGTGTCCCCAGTCCACCTACCCATCCTAGTGTACCCAAACAGTGTATAGTCAGCACCGTAGTGGAATACAACGTGGCAGAGAAAAGGTGAGGCCTCTGTGTTCTTGGATCTCATGCTTCATGCGCGACATCCTTGATATTTGCCACCCAAGTGACTGCTTCAAACGGCATTCGCTGCGACCTAATAAGATACGCATGTCTTAAGCGGACACTTTTTGACCTACATGACCAGTGAGAGGGGAATGGATGACGGGGCGTGGGAACAGTAAGTCATCCATCTACTTGACGACCTCATGGACAGAATTTGGGAATTATGGATGACGTTGTCTCTTTGTGCATGAAATTGCACGACAAGTTTTGATAATCCTTACGTTCTTGGATGAGTGGTAGGTTATATTTCGCACCCACTTCTCGTAGGATGAGAAACACGAGTCATCCGCCTACTCGACGACCTCATGGACAAAATCTGGGAATTATGGATGACGTTGTGCTTTTGTGGATGAAAATGCATGGCAAGTTTTGATAATCCTCACGTTCTTGGAGGAGTGGTAGGTTATATTTCGTACCCACTTCTCGTAGGATGAGAAACACGAGTCATCCGCCTACTCAACGACCTCATGGATAGAATCTGGGAATTATGGATGATGTTGTGTCTTTGTGGATGAAAAAGCATGACAAGTTTTGATAATCCTTACATTCTTGGATGAGTGGTAGGTTATATTTCGCACCCACTTCTCGTAGGATGAGGAACACGAGTCATTCGCCTACTTGAGCAACTCATGGACAAAATGTGGAAAATGTGGATGATATTGCGCCTCTTGTGGATGAAAACGTTTGACAAGTTTTGACAATCCTTGTGTTCTTGGACGAGTGATAGGTTATGTTCTACACCCACTTCTCGTAGGATGCGAAACACTTCACTAGTCCGAAACAATTGCCAATTTTAAATCATGTCCATAGCTATATGCTTCATAATTATGGAAGTTCATATAGACATTGTATTCATTGTCAAAGTAAAGATTCTCAAACTCATGAAATGTTCGTGAAGGCTCCCCTAAATTCAACTTACTTTTGAGCCTAAAATGGTTAACAAATTCCAAGCACACATTTCTTTTGATTGTGGACCTATATGAGCACTTCATGAGCATGAGAATCTTCACTTTGATAGTGAGTAATATATTTATGAGTTCCAAAAATTATGAGGCAAATGATTCTAAGCACAGTTTGAATGTGTTAATCATCTTGCAATCAATTGTGTGTTGATATCCTATGAAAAGTGGGTGCAAAGAGAAAAGCACCCATCTAAGGCATGTATACCTTTACCTATTATGGGCATGCATTGTCTCAACCCTTTGCACCCATGTATATGACACATCACTTTAACATGGTCTCCTTACCTTTCTAAAATGGTGGGGCAAATATCATCACCACCACTACGACATTGCATTTTGCATAACGAATTAACTAAATCCAAAATTTTCCTAAAGAATACCAAATAACAATTACTTACTTGTATGAAATATTTGCAAATAAATTATAGCAACATGTATCCAAATGGTTACCCACGCCAAGAGGCAATACTGGAGTATATTGCATTGGAAGGGGCAAGATATCTATATTTGGGCCAAGGCATGACTACAAACACTAGCCAAACCTCTCCCAAATGCTAACCAAGACAATTTATAAGTGAGACTTGCAAAGTGAGGCTATCATCCTACCTAGGCAATTTCAAATTAAAGAATCAAATATTTAATTCCTTTTCAAAAACATATAGTGACAAACAAAATTGAGTACTCAAGTGATAACTTCAATTTTGGCAAGCAATTTGTAGCAATTGAAATTTGATATCATTGAAGTAATTAAGCAAAGTATGTGTACAAAACAGTCCTCTTCATGTTGTAAAAAGAAAATGTAAAAACATATTAGGGTTTCTGATAATAGCTATGTCAAAGCGGCTAGGGTTCACAGACTTAGTTTTGTCAACAAACATGAAAACCATTGTTTCCCAAATCACTCCTTTTCTTTTATTCTAGAAATAAAATTTCCAAAATTTTAGTGTTTAATGAAATAACATAATTTCCATTGAAATTGCCTAGATAGGATGGTATACCATAGGCTTCCACATGTGCACATTAGGTAGGTAGATAGTAAATATTGCATGTTGCAAAGGAATGACCAAACTACCAACTCTAGTGAACACTCATGAGACAATGCTTTGAGCTATTCCTTCCTACCAACTATAACTGTACATTTTAAGATCCAAACACTCATAAACTAGTAGGTATTTCATGACATTGACCCCTTCTCTCCTTTCAAAAATTGAACAAAATGGTATGATGTTGACACGTGGAAAGAGTATGGGAATATAACGTCATAATAGAGTTATTTGTAAAGTAAAGGAGAAGAACCACGGGTTTAGTCCCAACCCTTGAGTTTAAGAGAATTAACACAAAATCACCCAACTTTTTCTCAATGCCTAAATGACCATACACAAAAAGTGGTGTCATGCTAATAAAAATTAGTTTTATAGCTCATCCCACGCAGATTGGTGGGCCAAGTTAGATGTGCATAAACCAATATGAGATTTGGGATAGTGGATCCGACGTGCATACCCTATTTTAGATCCTAAAAATCTCTCAAAGTCTAAGAGACGAGAAGCGGATGTCATAAACATTTCACCCAACTTTTCAAAATGAACTCCAACGTATGATGGACTAACGATCTAGTGATAGAAAGTGTCCTCAACGAAGGATCAGACCCACAATTTCGTCCCTCTTTGAGCGACTTTACGGATAACTCTAATGACGCCACCCTTTTAGAAAAAAACATATAGATAAGATGAGAATGTCAACATAACGAGACTCTTCCCAATAGTTAAAACCAATTTAAGTTCCTCTACAGAGTATTACAGTTCCTAAATGCTCGTTAGCCCTTGAATGATCAAGTTTCTCTCCATCTCTCTCTCTTTCAAAAAACCGAAAACAACAACAAAGATACCAAAACTATGTCGGCCTGGATTCTAGTTGGTCCTTCGAGGGTTAAGCCTAATTTAGACACCAAAATGATCATACACATAACCAACAACATAACTCTCCAATCAAGTTGAGCCGAGTGTTGCTACAATAATAAATGTTTGTACTTAAGTACCTACACCAACTCCCGATTTAGTGAAATTCTCTAAGCCCAAACATTCCTTAACACAATCGTCCGAGATTTTATCTAGCAATCCAAGCATTTCGCCAATACGGATTGACTTCCGGTACTAACTTACTTAATCCTCCTCTTTCACTACTAATTGAGGAATTTGACATTGTGGAAGTTAAGTATATTCCAATAGCAGTGCACACGTGGCAGGGGGTGACCTTAAAATATTTGTTTCTTTGGGGGCTCAGAGTATCCACAATCATTCTGTGAGTGGCGCAATAAGTGCTCCGGGGGACACCTGGCCGATGTGAAGTGCCCTTGAAGCTGTAACGGCAATGGTCATAACCATCATCCCATCCAGGCCATCGTACATCCCGATACCATGCCATGTCATCGTGAAAAGCAAGCACATGTCATGCCATGATATAGGATAAACCATGCCATGTCATTCGAACGCAACGTTGGGTATTGAACGTACCATGCTATGGTAGGAGAGGGGTCATACCGCGGTGTGGCATGGGTATGGTATGCCATTCCATTTCCATCTCATCGCTTCTGTTTTGTCTTTCGCAATCGTCCCTCCCAGGCTAGGGTTCCATCGCCATAGCCATCGCCATTGCTGCATTTTAGATAACCATGGCGGTAATTTGCTGAGCTTCGAAAGCCGAGTGCCGTGACGGAGCCGTTTGTGAAGCTTTCTTCTCCGGGCGAGAGATCGTTTACCGTATGATTTAGGGCACATTGCTTGGCTTTGCATTTTTGAAGGAAGGGAGACAGGACGCGGTTTGGAGGGAAGGGATTTGTCGCAGAGCTTTGGTGGTTTTCTGGACGAGTCGATTGGATTTGGTAGCCATTGTCGAACAGGTGGATTTATTAGGTCACAAATGGCGAAGCTATGGCAGGGGGTAAAGAGCAATGTGATGCTGATTAGGAAGGCGGTTTAGGGCATGTCAGTGAAAGATCGGAGCACATGAACCTGGATGTGGAGTTTGAGTACATTTGACTCCTGTATGCAATTCAAAGACTGAAATTGGATTGGGGGACATAGGGGACATAATTCTGCCCTCCTTCGAAAATTGAAAACGTCATCGTCTTCCGAATATTTTCTTGTCACCGAAATCATCAGCATTATCCTTGAACCACATCCGGAAACTTATGATCTGCAAATCTGCACTCGAGAAGCTTTTTGCAATTTGGCAGCCATGCATTTCGCCAAGCTCGACGATTCGCCTATGTTTAGGAAACAGGTACATATATGACTACTGCATCCTTTTCTTGCATTGCTGGATGTTAATGGACTACCACTGATCTGAAGATGGACTCTGTACGAAAAACCTAGGTGATGATACCATTGACAAGCTATCAGCACAAGGGTCATTAATCCAGCTTAAATCGGAGCTAAACTAAGAATTTGGATGTTGCATGAACATAAATAACCTACATTGTGCCCTTGGCTTGTGGAATGGTAACTTCGATAACGTTCAAGTGAAATGGAAAGAAGTGGTTGCATCTCAATGTGCACCTATGAACTGTAGTATGAAGTGTTGACGATGCTGAACTTTAGAACCTGGAAGTGGAGGTAATGTACATTCGGGTTTTGAGTACCAAACTCATTTGCATGTACTCCTACATAATAGCAGATTTACCACGCAGTGGATTTTTATGGCTTTTCTTCAGAGGGAATTTGATATGTGTGCTTCACATTTCGCATGACTTTCTGTAGTCTGATATTTCTCCAGTGAGTGTTGTTTTGCTATCTCAAGAGGACTATCGTTAGATTTTTTTTCTCTTGTGCTTAAGACCATCAAGATAGTCCAGTGGCCAGGGCTTACAGCTTTGGTGCGAAATGATAAATCTTAGCTCCCTCAATGAACACCAAGCTCTTCCCTTGAGTTTTAAATCTAATTACAGATTACGAAAATCTGCTACTCCAATAGGTGAAGTGGACAGTGAAATATGTGGGGAGACTGGTGGTAGGATGGTCATTTTTCAAGCGTATTGACAGCAGCAGTGAGAGCAATGACTGTACCCTAGTATGCAGACATGTGTTAAAAACTATATTTGGCCCAAACAGATATAGAAATTGCTGTACGACCTGTGCTCACCAGGAGTTGACATGGACCGTCCCTCCATCCGAGAGAGAGGGCTAATATAGAACGCTTCGAGCAGATTTGTTCAGTACGTTTTTGGGGTTGGAGGTGCAAGCGGATTCAAAGTTGAACCTGGTTCCCTGATCGACTTGTTAATTTACAATACACGAAGATATCCCTTGCATGCAGTGTGTCCACATTATTAAAAATAGCGTGTTATTTGCTGAATCAATTCAATGATAGAGCTTCTTGTTGAAGTGTCATATGGCGGTACCATGATGCCAATACCTTCCTTACTACATGAGCCCACAGGGCACCTGACAAGCCATGGCCCAGCATTCGGAACTGTGCATCATGCTAAATTTTGGCCTTTTGGAAACTGGTGTTATATCCACGCTAATTCCTACTTCACACTACTAGGAAGTCTGACATCTATGAAAATATGTGTTTAGAATTCAAGCTTATGCTGATTCATTGAACTAAAATCTGGTCACTTTAAAAGATTCTTCCTGCAAGTCTTTTTCCAGCAATAATGTGGATGTCATCTGCCTGGTTGGCAAGATTTGATGAGTTATTTTGGTGGGCACAGTATGAAGACTTGGAAGATGATAAATGGTTGAGCTGAATTAAATTTTCCTTGTGTTTTACAGCTCCAGGCCCTTGAGGAAAGTGCAGAAGCATTGAGGGATCGATGTCAACGTTTTGCCAAGGGTTGCCGCAAATACACGTATACCTCTGAAATTTACTTGTGGCTTTTATCTTGTTGGTTGTGGTTCATTGGGCCGTAGTTAGTGAAATTGGATGTTGTGGCAAATTTATTGGGTGATATCCTATGAATTTCTTCTATTTTAAACGAACATAATTAACCAGGATGGGATATCAGGTATGCTTTGTTTTCTTGAAACTGTTAGCTGAGGATTGTAGTGCTCTGTCTTACTTGTCCTGGTACTGCAGCGACGGGCTTGGAGAAGCATATGATGGTGACATTGCATTTGCAAGTGCTCTGGAGTCTTTTGGAGGGGGACATGATGATCCCATCAGTGTTGCTGTTGGAGGTGTATTTTCTGCACTTTTGTAATCAACTAGGGTGAATAGTACTTTATCTGAGCATTTTGATGCACATTGAGAAGTTTGAAGGTTGTTGAGTGATCTATGGTACTGGCCTTTATGGCTTGCTCATTATTTCTATTGCCTCAGCTTGTGTAATGTTGTTATTGTTGGATACCTTCTAGATTGTTGCTCCAGTTGTAAATCACGGGCTGGGGTCATGTGTTGATGCACAATGTGGGGGCGCTTTTTGTTCTTGTTGGGTCTTGTCTCTCCTGTCTTTGTTTTCCACAGTAGCTTTATTTGGCTGTGAATATATCTATTTCTATTTGTAGTGAGGAACTTTACCAATATCTAAAGAAAAAGTCTTTCAGAAGGAGGAGCAGTCACATCATAGTATGCAAATTTGCAGTCATGAATGCAGTTGCCTTACTGGATAGTGTGCCTGTAATTTAATTTGTCTGGGATTTTAATTTTTGAGGCTCCAAACAGGGCCTGTGATGACCAAGTTTACAATTGCGCTACGAGAGATTGGGACATACAAAGAAGTCCTGCGCTCACAGGTACACATGATGTCTTGAAGATTTTCAGCACCTACTCCTTCTTTGAAATGTGTGTTGAACTCGTTGTTGGAAGATGTCCTAGACTGTGGGTTAGAAAATGCGGCAGACACAATGGTTTCTTTGTTGTGCTGTGTGGCAGTAGCATGACAATTTTTTGATGCTTGGGTGGTAAGTTATGACATATTTATGGTTGGCTCATGCAGGTGGAGCACATGCTCAATGATCGATTGACGCAGTTCGTGAGTATCGATCTTCAAGATGTCAAGGTGCGTCCCTTGTGAAGTTCTCCCCCATGCTGGCTGTTGAAGCCTTTCGAATGACGGATCCTTCACCAGTTGCTGACTTGGGTTTAGGCCACCCTTTAGTTGGTCACTGTGAATCAGGTCTAGGCCACCCAAAAGTTGGTCTTTAGTTGGTGTGAAGTTTGTAATGACCCACTGTATACTTTGGGGGTGACTGATGGCAGAATGTCAAGGTTGGTGAGGAGCTTCGGACTGAGGATATGGATGGGCTGATTTCTATTTAGTACCTGTGATCATGGCGTCCATTTGCTTGATGCTGCAAAGACGAGCGCTTTGTCTCTCATGTCTGCCTAGGTTTCAGCATTTGATGAATTTGTTGTTGTGATCACATTCCATAGCCGGCATCTGTAAAATCTTGAACATAACTGGACATAAAATACAATGAAAGGTTTTGCTGTCATGAACATCAGTGATGTGTACACACTTACGGTAGATTGTTGACATTTTCAAGTTAGGAAAGGTTTCTCAAATAATCGATCTGTGCAATTGAAGCTGAATACAAGAGAAACATATAGACCTGAAATGGATGGGTAGAACCTTCTTCTTAAAACATGCCTTTCTAAAATCTGAGTGTGGCTTCTTAGGAAAATTCCCTGAAGATGTTCAAATCTGTATATAAAATTGGGGATGCAGTTTGTATTACTTGGATGGGAGTATAACCAATATTTAAACCTAGTCTGATAATAGGATCCTTGCTGTCGACTTCTTGTCCAATTGTAGAATGTTGATGTGATAGCACATTATTATTTATTTCCCTCTATCCATAAATATGACCATCATTAATTTTAGGGATGGGTATAGTTTTTCCTATTTTTGATCACACCGATAAATGTCTATTCTCTCATTTGTGGTCCTGGTAAACCCACAAGGAAATAAGTTTCCCTGAGCTGCGGTTGCACTTTGCAACTAGCTTTCAACAAGTGCTAGATGGTTCGTACAAGTCCCCATCCTAAGGCTACGTATGGTTTATTATTTCTGTGAAGGAAGCTGAACTCAAAAAGTACTAGTCATGTTTAACTTTTAGACTAGCTTCAAAAAGAGTTCCCAGAAGACTGATGTGATATAAGAAGATAAGGGCTTAAATATTAAAGTTAGAGTCATTGGTTATCCACTGCTTGGTTCAGGTACATTTGGGCTTTAAATTATGCTTGTGTTAGTAGATGTTTTGATGTGATGATTTTGTGAATTATCCTGGTTGTCCTTGTAAGAACTTCTTCTGGAAGATATATTATTCTGGTTAATTTACTTTCCAGTCTATCTTTACGTGTGTAATTAGTCTTCTTTTGCAAGGATGAGGCGGGAAGCATTATCTTGTCTCCTTTTGACAAATTTTCAGTATTGAGGTGTATTCATTGATTTTGGTTTTATATGCACCACCGTTTGTTGAACTTGTTTGTTAGTGGAAAAGTGATTTACGTTGTTGTACATGGATTGTGTTCGAGCTATGTGAATCTTAGTGGGGAGCCTGCTTATTTTTGCCAGTTATGCTGTGCTTGCTCTACATTTGTTTCTACAGCTGCACACCATGGGCTATTCTTGTTGATTGCCATTTGGGTTTACAGCTGTTGATTGCTGAGAATGTTGAACTCAATTAACCTGTTTGTATCATATTGTGCTTTTTGGTCCGATTTAGAAGGTCATTCTGGTTTTGGTTTGTGGCTTCTTTTATGTCTTCGGCGTCAATGGGTATTGATTTTCTTGCGAACCCGCTGTCCAACTTTGAGTCTTGATGCTTCCTACTGTGGTTGTTATACATTGAGAAGCGTTATATTTCTCCAAGTGACATTGATTGGTTTAATGGGAGTTGTTCGGCAGGTTGATAGCCATGCATGATGTAGTTTCCAGTCCATTCCTGTGTCTCTATGTCAATTTTGCATGTTCCACTTGGTGGGATTGTGTTGATTTTGTCGTTGTGGAAATTTTATTTCTTCACATTAGAGGTCATTTATCAAGCTGACATTGATTACAGGTAGAAACAGTTTGCTGTACTCTTATAGCGTGACTGGTGTATGTATGCAGGAAGTGCGCAAACGGTTTGACAAGTCTAGCTTACATTATGATCAGGTTAGAACGGGACACCTCTCCCCATTCCCAGTTCGTTGTTTTTCACAATTTGCACAAGTTTAGGTAATCTTCAAGGTACAATGTAGTTTTTTTTTTGCAGCGCAATGTCCTTTCAAGTTCCTTGAGTTACAACAGTTGACTTCATGGAGGCTAATCAGAAAAAAGTAGCCATTTCACAAGTCTGTGAGTCAGGCCATAATTGTGTACTCAAAGCAGGTTCGGGAAAAGTTTTTGTCTCTCAAAAAAGATGCAAAGGTGGAGGTGGTTGCTGAGTTTGAGGAGGTATGTGTGAAAAAAGTCATTTGTGCATTATGAAACTCAGTTACATTGCTGGATTATTGACTTAATTGGTTGTCAAGTTTCTTTATGTTGCACATTGATATAGCTGTTTGAAGCACAGTTGGAAACTATGGACACTCATGTCAGGCACTTTGCTATCTGCTCGCTACAATGAGTGCTTTTGTGGTAGTCTTCTCAATGAGTCCTCAGCATTATTATTATTACTAAAATAATATAATCCAGAATCACATTTGATCTATACTTTAATATTGCTTCCTTCTGCTTGTTTTAGACAAGTGCTTGCTTCAGATCTCTTTATTAGCTATCTCAGTTGATTCTTATTTTGTTGTTTACTGATTAATTATCTGTAAGTGTTGTCTGTAACTTGATGCTTTGAGGATATTTAATATTTTAAAATCTGGAATATTTTTTATTGGTCTCAGGATTTAAGGAATGCAAAGTCTCAGTTTGAGCAAGCTCGATTCAATCTGGTATTTGATCTCAACTTGGCCACATTTTTTTACCATGAAATTTTAATAAAATAGGATATCGTAAGATAGTATCTTCTGAATCAAATCATGTCATCAATGGAGGGTTGTAACTTCTAGTCCTACTGTTTGCAACAATAGTAATTTCTGAGGTTCAAGGGTTTTGATAACAATCATTCTTTACACAGTAGTTGTTTGTAAACAACTGCTGTCCATGCATTGATCAACTCATTTTGACTTTACGATAGCACTAATTTTTGCAGATGACAGCACTTTCTAACATAGAGGCTAAGAAAAAGTTTGAGTTCCTTGAAGCTGTCAGCGGCTCAATGGATGCTCATCTTCGCTACTTCAAGCAGGTAAATATCTGGTTATTGCACGGATCTAGTGGCACTTAAACAGCTCCCCTAGCTCCTAAATCTCTCACTGTGTTTCCCACTTATATTGCAAAGGTTTCCAAAGCCATATCAGCTTTCTATGAAGTTGGTTATGTTATGAAATTGGTGAGAGAGTCACTTAGACTTTGAATACATTCCCAATGTGTGAAGTTGTGTGAGCTCCATATTAATTACTCTAGAAGCACTTGAACTCAGTATGTTTTGGTGACATATTTTTTAATTTAAAATTTACTATGTGCTGCAGGGTTATGAATTGCTGCATCAGATGGAACCTTATATTCACCAGGTAATTCACCAGGGAACTTTCAATATGGACAATTGTTGTATTACATCTCAGGGTCTGATCTGTTTGCAAGTGATGATCTACTTCCTCTTGGAGGGGAACGAAAGTTCACACTTCCAAGTCATGGTGTTTGTGTTTCTAATGTGCAATTTGCATTCAAGTATGTCCGATATGATCTATTTAGAATCTGTAGAGATGTTCCCTTCAGACACGTCCATTGCAGTGGGTTCTCTCATATGTTTATGTACAGATCAAAAAAGTCCAACTTTACCCAACTCATGTTCCTAGAAATTTTACTGGCATGCTGCAGGTGCTAACCTATGCACAACAATCAAGGGAAAGAGCAAACTATGAGCAGGCAGCACTTGCAGACCGCATGCAGGAATATCGACGTCAAATGGAGAGAGAAAATCAACGCTCCTTCAGTGATTTAGAAGCATCTTCTGCTGGAGATGGAATTCAAGCTGTTGGTCGCAGTTCACATAAAATGATAGAGGCTGTTATGCAGTCCACACCAAGGGGGAAGGTAGCACTCGTGGTCTCTGCAGTTACGCACACTCAGAATTTTTTTTCTGGTTTATTCTGGCTGTAAGAATAACTTGCAGTTTCTTTGGTTTTCTTTTTGCAGATACAAACCATCAAACAGGGATATCTCTTGAAGCGCTCCTCGAATTTACGAGGGGATTGGAAAAGAAGGTTTTTTGTGCTGGATAGTAGAGGAATGTTGTATTATTATCGAAAACAATGGGGTAAACCTACAGTAAGTGTGACACAATTATCTCTACAATTAACCTTGCTTTCATTGTTGAAAAATTTAAAATTTCCATCCTTTTTGCATCCTTGCAGAGACTGCTCTCATTTTTGTTCATCACTTATTCTCATCTTATTATATATTGATAGTCCTGCTTTGGTGAACTGACAGGATGACAAGACCATTGCCCACCACACAGTGAACCTGCTTACATCTACTATCAAGATTGATGCAGAACAATCAGACCTTCGTTTTTGCTTCCGTATTATATCTCCATCCAAAAACTACACCCTCCAGGTTCATCTCCTTGCTTTAACCTGTATGCCTGATGCTCCAGAACATTATCTTAACCTGGATGATTGGAGTTCATCTCTGTTGGTGTGTTGTCTTGCAGGCTGAGAATGCAATTGACAGAATGGACTGGATGGATAAAATCACTGGAGTAATTGCATCCCTGTTGAACAATCAAGTTCCAGAGCAGGTAGCTTTTGGCAATTTGTTATACTGTTGTGGTAGTTTAAATGCATGTGGCAATTTAGGCTGGGACCTGTTATGACTTATGACCATGATGAGCCAGAGACAATGGATCATTTGCACAAAAGTTGAATGAGTGGGTCACTTGTGGCAGAGACCATATCGGAGTCCAATGAGTGGGGGTCACCAACGTACAGCCAGTGGTAGCAGTATGATGAGTGCAGCATCTTCAGATTATGAATGTGGAGAGGATACAGCATCATCAAGAGCTTATCCAAGTGGTTCACGGCGGGACCAATTCTCTGGAAGAGGCATGAAAGGTCAGGCTGATTATGAGCAGCAGGAGAAGCCTCTTGATGTTCTGCGGCGAGTACCTGGGAATGATGTTTGTGCTGATTGTGGTGCTGCTGATCCTGACTGGGCCTCATTGAATCTTGGAATTCTGCTCTGCATTGAGTGCTCAGGAGTGCACAGAAATCTCAGCGTTCAAATCTCAAAGGTATGCAGCAGGTCATGAAATCGATCACAGTTATTAAAGATGTTCAGATTAAGTTTAGTTCTGGTCCTTAAATGCATAAGGTTTGCGAAGCCTCTCTCCTCTGTAGAGCCTATATTACTAGCCGGCTATTAGCTGTTGGAGAGGATCCCTGTTTCTGTCAAATACAGCTTTCCCTCTAGTACTGCAGGTATACTTTGGGAAACCAGATCCATGGAAATACCTGATTGTATTTGACAGTGTTGATTTTTAAAGATTTCATATGCTGGCTTAATCTGCAGGTCCGATCATTGACACTCGATGTCAGAGTGTGGGAGCCCTCTGTTATTAGCTATTTTCAAACGGTTGGAAATGCATATGCCAACACAATATGGGAAGAACAATTAACAGCTGATGGCAGATCCTTGGATGAGTCAAGGTGTGCCAAAACTATTCATTGGTTATTTTTCATCTCTTTACCTGTCCTTTTGCATTTTAGCAAATCAAACTCATTGTGTGAGGTATTTTTGCAGAGGTTCAAACAACGATAGGAATGGGCCTGTTGCTGATGCTGTAAGAGTGAAACCAAATCCCAGAGACTCAATACCAGTCAAGGAAAAATTTATCCAGGCAAAGGTTTGTGCTATACATAATGAGATTTATTGTGGGACTGTAAGGGTGCACCACTCATGGCATTTTGAGCTCTTTGGGAGTTGGATAGTCATTGGTTGTGAATGATAAGAATGAGATTCCTGAACATTTTCTCAGCACATGTTTGTTATGGCTGCTCTTCCTTGTTTCTTTGGTGCCTCTCTTTTATACTTTGGTCTTCTTCAAAGGTGCCAGGAGTCCAATACTCTGGTTGAACAACCTTAGCATTGACATATGTGCTGTCACCTCCCTGACCTGTTGGGACTAAAAATAACTGTGAATTCTATGTGGTTGCACACTTCCTGATCCTAGCATTCTATCTTTTGGTTTGTGCAGTATGTTGAGCGGAGATTTATACAAAAGCTCAAGGTGGATTCACGAGGTCCATCTGCTGCAAGACAAATTTGGGATGCTGTTACAACGAATAAGGTTCAGGTTGTACTCCGTCTGTTAATTACAGGTGATGCAAATGCCAACACAACCTTTGAACAAGCAATGGTGGCTTCAGAGCCATCTTCTCGATCACCACTTGCAAGTCTTGCTGGAGCACTTTCACGCAGGGGCAGTGGCTCTCAAAGCACACGCAGCAGTTGGAGTGGACCCCTGCTTCCATCTTTACAAGGGGTGTCTGAATCCCGGTCTGCTGTATCAAGCCCAGGACGAGGGCATGAGCCAACTGGAAGCCCAAGTACAAGTGATGCATCTGGGGCCACTGTAAAAGATCTGCAGGGGTGCACGTTATTACACATTGCCTGCCAAATTGGGGAACTGAACCTGATTGAGCTCCTTCTTCAGCATGGGGCACAAGTCAATTCCACTGATTCTCTTGGTCGCACACCTCTTCACCACTCTATTTTACTTGGAAAAAACTCTTGTGCCAAACTGCTGCTTACCAGGTACTTTCACATTTTAAGAGTACAGCTCATCCTGTTTGGGTGTCCATTTGTACAGTAACTATTGTTAAAATCATGTTCATAAAAACTACCATACTATTCTCCCTGTAAATAGATTAGCTATGATCTCATACAAAGACCTGAATCCTTCACATTGTGCATGTTTATGAATACCCCTGAGTGCCCCTTACAGACACTGAAAACCCTACAATCTACTTACTGAAGTAGTGGCATTAGCAGTGGTGTCACAACCTTCCAACCTCTTGTGCTAATCATTTTAATTTTAATGTTTTGATGTGCAGAGGTTCAAATCCAGGGGCTGTAGACAATGTAGGGAAAACCCCATTGGAGAGTGCAGTGGAGAAGGGAGCGATCACTGACGAAGAACTCTTGATATTGCTCTCCGAATCGTCCCGATGATGTCATATTGTAGCTTGTGCATCTTCTTGTGCTTTGGATTTCACGACATTGTGGCAGATTTTTCCAGTTCCAGAGTTGGTTTCGTGTATAGATAGATTGTGCAGTCCTTGTGTAGCAAGTAGATGTATCCTTGTGTAGCTTAGAGAACCATAGAGTTTTGTATGTAGGATTCAAAAAGTAGAGATATGTAGAGATATACAGCGTCCATAACCTGCCTGCTGGTTCGATATGGGCTTTGGTCACCACCTATGTTCTGAGGCTCTGTTTATGGTTTCTAAATGACAATTTTCTCAAGGGCCAATCATGTCCAGCTTCAACATTTTGTGTGCTGAATGTTGATACTGTGTAATATTCGTTGCCACTGAGAACTTTTAAAGGTTTTCTTGTACAGCACACTGTTTGTTGAGTCCCCCTTGTTAATCGAAACTTTATTTATTAGTCCCTCACGTCCATGTCAAAAAGATTAGCAAAAGGAAAAACCACAAAAGAATAAAAAAGAATATGAGAGATCCACATGATGACAAAAGCAATGTATTTGCTAACCATATGCCTCAAATCTAAAGGAGAAGTTTTCTTGAAGAATTGCTCGTGTACTTCTGTGTACACAACCGCCTTTCATTTCTCAAGCATCTAATCTGAGTAATGTGTTGACTAACCTACTTAATTGGGAGTCATTTCCCCTACAAACTACAAGTAACTATAATCACATGTTGGTTCAAATTCACATGTAAAGGGCGCTTCTTTCCTGTAGTTGACATGGTTAAGTGAATCAACAAGCAATAGGAGCTTCCTTTTTTCTCTGCTATTAGTGCCTCACAAAAAAGAAACACATACATCTAACCTTAGGGTCTCAACTTATGACAGGTATTTAATGACCTCTTCCCCTTTCCTTATTAATCTTTGCATACATGTTCCAATAAACCTAAGATATAGCATGTCAAAGTAATTTGATTTATGGATCTTTTTTTTGGGCCATGTGTTGTTTCCTTATAGGTTTTCCACATGGAAGTTGTGTTTTGGCTCTCAAATTGTTGAGTTGGATAGCTTATCATATGTGACCTATACATGCATGAGTTTGGCTCATGCTGTATTGCCACATGGCACATGTACATATTATGAGTTACAGAGTGAAAGATATGCGGGCACCTGATGTGTAGTTGGTTTAAGCAAGTTTGCAGTGTGGTTTGTGTGTTACCTTCACAAGCCTCCTTACTACTCTTCCAGCTTGGCATGTGCATGTGACACTTGTGCTCCACATGTGCACCGTGACAGAAGTTTGGCTGTCAAACAAAAGGGTGGGTGGGTCAATAGGTTGGTAGGTAGGTTGGCACATGTCGCTTGTACAAACTGCTGCATGTTGCTTGCTTCACCAAGCACTGCACTCAATGTTTAAGAGGTATTATCACATTTGTGGATTCTGCTATGGAGGACTTCAACAAGAAGAGGTCAAGTCTATTGTGTTCTTGGAGATCACATGAAGTGTGAATGTCAATATTTTGGTGCCCCAAGAAATCCTACTATTGATTATTTTTCTTAATATTTTTTCAGTTTATTTTCCGTTTCTAAAATCAAAATTCAAATTCCGACAATTTTGTTCACTACTCCATTATTTCCAAGAATCATACTTCAATATAATTGGATATTTGTGTAGACTACCAAGATTAAATAATAATTTTTTTGTGCATATATGTGCATTGAAGCAAATTTCCATGCAAGTTGCAATTATTCCTAGTAATTGATACTTATTTGAGAATCTTTGAGTTAAGATGCTTTAGATACAAATAAGTGGGAAAAATTTAGTCTCTCATTTGAATCGGACACCTATATTTGAGTGTTGTAGCTAACAATGGACACCAAAGAAATGTATCTAAAAGAGATTAGACTACGCCTTAAGTATGTGCTCCAAATTTGTTAATTATCCTTAGTTTAAAAGTCAACATTATAATTGGGGGAGGCATATACGATGAGAATGAACTATTTTATAATACTCATGACAAATTGTATACTCACTTGCACTAGTTAAAGTGTGCTCCATGGACATTTATAGTCAAAATAACATCTAGGGGTGCAAAATGCAATGCAAAGTTTGACATGCATTGTGTCGCTTTTGTGATGTGATTGATTTTCAATTTCATATGTGCCTGGAAAGTTGACAGTTTATTGAAGGTTGGGAATCACGTGTGTGAAAGACCACCAAATAAAGGCCCAAATGTATCATGATTTTAGCCTTGATTCAACCAATATGTGCTGATTGATGGCTTGAATATACCTACATGTATTTATGACATGATTTTGGCAACATTCAAACAATGCTCTAGAATACACATACAAGATTGAATTCATATGAGATCAAATAAGACCTTTATTACACATACAATTCATTTCATTTGTCATTGACAAAGTTATTGAAGGATTTTCATCCACAAGATTTAAAACATATATCATTGATCTTACAAAATACTTCATTGAAGCTAGTGCAACAATAGCATCTAGATCTAAACCCTAAGCTTCAAACTTTGGAAGTCCCAAAACAGAACCCTCCTAAGATTCAAGGGTGACCCAAGAAATTACAACTGTAACATAAGATACAACTGAAATGTGCAAGAAACATTTGATATTTGCAATACATGTTCATTAAAAAGATTGGAGCATAGTGAAACATAGTGGTGAGTTGCGGAAATCAACATGATCATATCCAACACACGATTTCTCCTCTTGCCTCCAATAACTTCACCTAATCATGTTCCTTATTCAAAAACTTAAACAATTATAAATATTTTCTCTAAACATGAGCATAGTTTGAACATAAAAAATTACAGACATTGTCACTAGTGATCAAAACTTTGAAAACTCATAGTTTAGTCATAAAATGCACAAAAACTACATGCTAAACCCTTCTTAATAACCAACAAGACCCCCCCCAAAAGTAAGGTAATCTAATGTTAATATGTTTATGGTAATATTCATTGCAAGTGATTATATGCAAATCTCCTTCGCCAAACTTGTCACCAACAACTTATTCATGATGATGAGTCATTGGCATGATAGGTTATGCAAAAATTATGAGCCTCTTGGTCCAGCACAATATGTATGGCAAGCTTGCTTCTTCTCTTGCCGCTTTAAGTCATTATTGCTAGCAACATATTCAGGACCACTGTAATAATCGACAGTATTTCATCCTCCATTCGAAGGTCCAGCCAACATCTCTTGAAGTTTTTCTTGATTGTCGTCACCAAACATTCATGTTAAATCTCAATAACATGGATTTAGGGTTTAGGGTTTAGGGTTTAAGGGTTTAGGGGTTTAGGAAGCATAAGACAAGTGGGCCTAAGGGCTGTTGTACACCTGGAGGCCGAGCCAATTCGTTGTGTAAGAGGCTTTATATCCTCGCTTGTGATTGGTCAAAAGGCTAAAATCAGTCCCGACCCCTTTACATCTAGAGGCCGGACCGATTTGGTCGTATGAAATTTTTAATCAAAAAATGCATGGTTTGACATGGTCCGAGCTCGTTGAATTGGGTGCACCCAAATTGGAGGGCCAATGTCAAATTCCAATATTTTATATATTTTTCAATAAAATATGATATTTTTTCTTCAACAAATTGGATGTGTTGGATTATGTGGAAACTTGAACGGCTCTATGCTAGATTATGCTAGATCCGTTGGACTCTGCTAGATTTATTGAATTGGCCTTGCTTCTTGACCCTCAGGCCTCTACATATGGGAAAATTGGCCCCCGTTATAATCTTATTGTAATGTGTAGTTGAGGCCGGCCTCCAACCCAAAAAGGGGCTGAAATTTTAAGGGGAATTGGCCCGGCCTCTAGGTGTAAAGCGGCCCTAATTCAATCAATCATTTTAATCCCAAAGGCTCAAGTGAAATTATCATCAGCATACATATTTTGCTTGACCTAGCAACACATTATTGAAGACAATTTGTACTCTAATGGTGGATTTGAGTCACTTGACCGTGCAAATGACTTCTTAATAAAATTAGGATTATCCACACAAAAGCTTAACTGTTTATGTGCGCTAAATAAGAAAGACTTATAATGTGAACATCTAAGCTGATTTGGTTGGTCATAAGTGATTGCCCAAACAAATAAAAACCTTCTTGATCGCCAGGGATTAATTGGACACCTATATTTGAGTGATGTATGGTTAGGTGGAAGCGGAGTAAGCGCCCCCCTTTTTTGAGCTAGGCCTTGATGTGCTCAAATTGTGACAAAATTGACTACAACCTCGATATGGACTTGCCAATCATTTTCTACAACTCTAATCGCGTGTTTAATATTCTGGGAGAAGTGGGCTAATCGGAGAATTTAAGTCTTCACATGAACATGTTACATCAAAAACTTGAAATTAAGCTAAACAAAGATGTTAAACAATAACATTTTTCACAACTCCAAATTAGTTCAGATATGAACACCACCAACAATTTTGTCAACACAACATAGTTGGGTACTAGACCCAAGTTCAATCAAAGCCTAGCATGGCTACTTTCATGATCTCACCCAGTTTGGTTATAGAACCGTCCCCTTGCATCCCGAGTACCGACCCCCTTGATGCCTAGAATTGACCCCCTTTGGACCCATAATTGACCCCTCTGGTGAATAGAATGTGATAGAATGGCTAGAATAGACATTGACAAGCCACCCTAAACCCACCTTGAACCAAACCTAATTTTGATAGAGTGGAGCCCATAATCCACAATACATGGAGGTAGTGGAGGTTGGTACAAGGAAACAACATCAATGCCACCTAAAGCTGTCAACCTATGGGCCTGAGCACTCCTACACCACAAGGAACGGTTCAAGGACATGTTGCACTGGACATGGTAGCATTTGATAGTTTTAAGAGATTGATTTAGCAAAATCTATTGGACATTTATTCCTGAGCGTAATGAAACTTCGATTTTTTTGATTTATATAAAATGGGAACATTATTGAGAAGGTCAAAGTGTTCTTGCCCAAGAAAGTTTCTGCATATTTTCAAAATATGCTACCTAATGCATTCTCGTTGACAAGCATGTTTGATGCTTTGGCAAGTAGAGTAGGGAAGGGCCACAAAATAAAAATAAAAATAGTGGGAGAGAATTTGATAGGACGTATGAGGCTTATTGGCGGGAGATATTTTGTTTTAGTGGTGGGAAAAGAATTTCATGATTGGCGACACTCATTGTAAATAGTGATGAATTCCACATAGGGTCTCTTTAGAACATTTGAACATATGAGCTCATTGTAGGCCATGAGGGTAGAACATAGAGGCTCCATGGGAGCTTCTTCATCGTTGAAGGTAGAACCTGCAAAGTTGTTGAGCTCTTATTGCAGGCCAATGTACACCTTACCTAAGAGCCCTAAAAAATCAAGTTCCTTCAAAAATAAAAGTTGGGCATGGATTTGATATTGTTGATGTTGTTAAGATAGTGATTAGCTAAAGCAACCAGGTGTTAACCACATCTAGGAGTAGAACTGTAATAGGGGTCCAGGGTATTAGCCTGGATACCCGCCTGTACAATAGTCTGTAATCAGTACAGTTAGTGGGCTAACCTGGACATGGGTACCACAGACCATAGCTTCAGCCGGCCATTGCCGGGTTTCTACCAATACAGTATGAAGTAGACAAGGTGCCAATATACGGTGCAGCTAGGTTGCTGACACCTAGCCTTTATACCTTAAGGCCATACGGTTTATATATATATCCCTTATTCTACCATTAAGGGCAGTTAATTCATCGAAGTATTTATGCACCTAAACTCTGTCTCACTAGCAACCTGACTTACTTCTAACAGATGTACCCTAATAAAAAAGGGAATTGTCGAACCGACCACGCACTGGTTAAAACCACCACTGTCCATATGTAATGTGTCGACTAGGTTCTGATTTGTCATCCAAGTTGGTCAAGTTTTATTAGCTCAAACACAGAGTTCATTCCATGCTCCTCTTCATGTGTGTTATGAAAATTCAAATCTTGACAGATCATGTGACCACCCTAACAAACTATGAGACTGATTTAATCAAGTGCCGATATGCTATTGAAGTACACTCTTTTGTTTATGTAGAGTTCCTGGAAGTATTACGAGTGTACCAAAACTATGCATAAAACTCCTACACAAGGTCCATTTGTTTTGTGGGACCGAGTATAACAAGAGAATAAGCCCTGCATTGTGCCAAAAAGAATGCAAAACAACCTGAATCTACAACGTTCCAAGCTCACAACTTACTATCCTAGAAAGAAAAGTTTGCTCACAATCTGCTACTGAAGTATAAGCTTTTGTATCTGTAGAGGTATGTCTGAATCGGCATCTTGGAAGTTTAAATGATGAACCCAAACTATCCATAACATTACTACGCAAGGACCATTTGTGTTGAGAGAATAATCCCTGGATTGTGCTAGCAAGTATGCAAAATCATCCTAAGTCTTTGATCACTACTCAATGCTGTGAACCCACAATCTACTCCGAGAGAACAATGCCAGTTTGCTTTTGTAATGTTATGTCAACTTCAATTTTATTGATATTTGTATCTAATCCGTCCACAATCACCCACTTGGATCCAAACATGCATGTAAGTAGTGGTATGTGATATGTCTGTATTATTTTTATAGAAGTTGTTTGTTGTCTCCAAGTTTCTTATAATAGAATTCTTGGAATTGATGAGTGCATCCTCTCCCCATCAATCCACACAAATCATAATTGTATGACCCCAATGCAAACCTATTTCACATTATTTAATTTGTGACCCCTAAACACACAAGATAGTGGTCAGTGAAGAAAATAACTGGAATAGTCAATTGGTGCCTTTAGCAACGTTGGTAAGGCCTTTCATTGGTACGCTTAGACTCTGCTCTTTATTGGTAAGTTTGGCATGGTGAGGTGTGCCACAAAACGCTGCCCACACTCTACCCGCACTTAACTCTGTCCTCTCCCATTGTCTGTACAAGCTGACACACAATTTGAAGACTTTGTTTGCAGGCAGTCAAAAACGTCTGATTCAATGCCTTTTTGTTGAAGTTGTGCAGGACCACTTTCCTTTTTCCTTGTACAAGTCTTCCAAATACATCAAGTTGACATCAACTTTACTGGATGATGTTGTTTCCATGTATTCCAATCACAGTCCTAGTAACAGATAGAAATACTAGACATTATGTTTCCACAAATCAGATGTGACATTATGACATACATTTTAACTTGAACAGGCAAGTCTATATCACATTCTTTGCCCTCTCGATTGTCAAATCAAGCTTATTGACATTGTCAAAGCATATTCTCACTTGATTTAAAATCCACACAGCACAAGGAACCATGGAATGCGAAGGAGAGGACAAGAATTTGAGCAATTATGATATTGAGCCATTATATTATGCAGTTTCAAACTACATAATTTTCAATACCTAATACAAGAATCGACTCTGCTGATATAAATGCATCTAGGAACTTCATGGAAGCATACTGTGGCTATTCAAATCAAGGACAAGCTTTTAATGGACTTGAAAATGTGAAACCCCTTTTGGGCCTTATGGGAATTCAGGGGTGAGATGACTGTTAGACTTTGAACTAACCAACCTGACCAGGAAACAGAGTGCTCTCATGAATGTCATGGTTACAAGGCAACAAAGTTGCCTTCAAGATTTTGTAATCTGTGCACATTGCATGCACAATGAATTCAGTGAGTCCAAGGAATTTTGGACCTTTGGGACCCAACTAACTAACATCATTAAAAGGCTGTAGGAACTTTCAATGCTATGCTAAGTAAAGGTTTGCTAAACAATCAGGCATCGTGGTAAAGTCGCCTTATCTGGTTCGTGGCTGCAGGAGCAAGAGTGATGGGGCACCGCTTGTACTGCAAGGTAGAAGAACAAAATTTATCAAGTTACCATAACAGTGTGTGGCCCTATTGTGGGCATTTCCAAATCCAAGAATAATTCTGGCCGTTAAATTCAATTGGGAATTGTGTCAGCCCATTAGCAATTGCAAATTACAGAGATTGTCATTTCAAGTTTCAGAATTGCAAAAGTTATAGGAGATTCTCTTCTTCTTTTAAGTGAACGCATAGGCCCTCCCAACCTAGGATGGTGCCTACATTTTGAGCACATGTCCAATCTCATGCAATCCTTGCCATATACAACTCAACTATACACATCCCATTAAGAAGAGTGACCAGATAAGGCCCAGGTTGTACCTTATTTAACTATCCAACATCTTTCAGAGATCTCTAGAACAATAACATCGGAACCCCACAATGAGAAAGAAGGTGCGGTGCAAAAGGAAGAGATTCAGTACCTGATCAACATAGTGAAATATACATGTGTAACAAAAGACAAAGCCGGATGTAGCCACTACTGCAGGGTTGGTCCGAGGTTGAGTACAGAGAGCACAGATCTTCCCATCAGCTGGTAATGCCAGTCCATCTTTTGCTACCTGAGAGATAAAATTAAATAAGACCCATTCAGGTCCACATCTTCATCCAATCCAGGCATCAGATACCCTACATGCCTGTCAATTTCTTGCACAACTAATTCTACCCATGAATTCCTAAAATGCTAGAGTTCCACATGTCATGTTGTCATTGGTTATGAGTGGTTATAAAGCCTATGTGGCAACTTGGAAATTATTTTATCACATAGGTGTCCAAAACTGACTGTAACATATGGTAGCAAGCCTTAGCACATATCTTGCAACCTTTCTTGTTTAAAAACAATGTTCTCACCACACATCTAAAAATGCAAACCAGTTCTGGAGATTAAAGTATTGCAGAAAATTTAGTGAATTGATTACCAAAGGAGGTGGGGGTGGAGGAGGGGGAGGATAGACAGCTGGTGCTGTCACTCTTTCTTCTGCTGATTGGTACCACCATTCCACCATCTGCAAAGAAGGGTTCCAATTTTAGATATAGGACATTAATCAACCACAACAAAGATAAAAAGAATTTCCTTTGCATTATACACCTTTTTCTGCTGCTTAACCTTTAAAGGTCCGATAGGCCCTATCTGGGCCTCAAGATGTCATCCAAAGGGGTTTAAGAATAAGTAAAAGTGTTGACAGCATCTCTATCGACATTAGCCCATGTATCATATGCATATATGACCTAGACTCAAACACATATCCATATATCTAATCACCATTGTCACATGCAACTTTATTTCCATTTTCCTCCTAATAGGCTGGGCTAAATATGGACTCAATACCATAGACCAAATAATATATTATTACTTGTTGGGGTTTGTTCAAACGCCATGCATCCTTTACAAACACACCCCCGGTCCTTTAAGGGTTAACTTTGAGCCGTTAATACATTAAACCGCTGTCATGTAAGTAGAAACTGACCTTAAAGAGGAAGACACTTGCAATAAGGCCTGTTTGTGCGTAATCAAGAGTTGTATATGCAAAGCCAAGAAGCCACCTTTGTAAAGCCTGCAGAAAATTTGCAGACGCAAATGATTAACCCTTCAACATAGATTAAACATACACCTATGGTCCATTATGCACACCCAACATTTTTGCCTGATTCTGTATCATATGTTAAAGTTGTTGTACTCATGTCTCCACATACCTAGAAGTAGGGCACAATGCACCTTACCTGAATAAAAGAAGGGCCTCTTAATCTACCATACTCTGTATTTCGCCTCTCCTCAATCACTTTCAAACCATCCATCTGTTGCACATAACATTAAAACTGCATGTTATCTAGTCTCTTGCGTGTCTGAGAATCCCCATTTCAGAGGTTGACAACAGAATAGAAATCTTAAATTGTCTCCACACACAAGGAAACAATGGATTTAGAAGATTGTGTTCTTTGAGTTGAGACAAGGAATAATCAAAGATACATGAAGCCACCATATTTTATAGACAGGGAATGGTGGCATAACATAACATTCCATACCAGTTCCTGCCCTGTAGAACGACGAACTTGCAGACGCATAAAATGGAGCGCAGGTGTGTAAAACTGTGTAGCATCCAGAAGATACAGCAGCTGATATGCAAATGATGCACCTGTTAATCAATCTCAAATCAGCAAACAGAAACTGCACGCTCTAGAATGGCCAAACTTTGCTCTTTTCTTCTGTCACCTGGCAACATTGTACTCGCAAGCAAAAAGTCACACTTAGGGCCACTTTACACTATGGCCAAAGGTAGTGACCATAAAATTGTGAGGGCCCTTGGCAACTCATCCAAAAGTCATACCATGGAATATTGAAATTGAACTTTGTGTAGTAACGGGCTTCAAGTGTAGTAGAAACACATGTGTGACTGGGCTCTCAACCATATGCTATTTTATACCATCCTATTCATGTGAGCCTTTCCAAACAATGAGTTATAATGAATTAAGGGTTGTGAGATTCTGAAGTGTCATGGTCTCCCACTTTTGTGTTAGACCCACCTCTTTGGGAGATGGGGTTGATGAATAATCCGGTAGACCAGGAAACAACGTCCTTTGGATGCCAAGTAGGACTCCATGCAGGTTTGTTCATCCATTGAAACTCCCTTGGGCCCTGAGGCCCTCAAGCTCTAGAGAAAGGTGAAGTGGGACAATCTTGGCATTTTCCCACCAATAAGAGATATTACATTATAATGGTCTAGTGTAAAATGCCCTTAGGACTGGTAGGCAAGCCTGGGAAAAAAATAGGGTGTACACAGCTGCAAATCAGTGAACAAAAAGAACCCACCAGCACATCAATTGTAGGAGGTAGAAGAGTAGGGCATTGAGGTACTCTTTCACATCTTCAAGGTGCATTTACACGCAACTACTCAAGTAGTCAAGTCTGTCATTCGGGCCCAATTTCAACCAGAAATATGAATCTTTTCGTTTACACACAACTACTCTTGTAGTTGAAGAGTGCAATCGACCTCAATGACCATCCCTCCTACTGGTGTAATCTGTGAAGAGCAGACAAACAATATATGGATTCTAGTGGAGAGTTTTTCTAAGAGTAATTGCCTCCAAATCCTCCCCCAAGCTTTCACCTTGAAGTTCTCTTCTGGTGCCACATAGTAACTACAAAGAAAATTGAACCAGAGAAAGTAAACAACAACCATCGCAACTACTCCCAACTACACCTTGTATTGTGATTGGGCAAGGTAGAGTAGTTGTGGTTGTGGTTGTCATCAATGCACCTATCCCTCCTTATCCCAGAGAAATAGAGCCAAAGAAATTAAATTACAATCACCAACCACCAACCACCAAAATTGTGGTTTTTCTGTAAACGCACCTTCAGTAGCCATATGGACCCATGGGTAAACTTTCACCAGCATTTGTAAAGCTGCCCTCTTCAATGTCCGCAAGGCTCCTGACCCTTCAATGTCGATGTGTGCAACAGTGCTGTCTCGCACAGTTTCAAAACCCCCAACATCCTCGTCCTCCATATCACCTCTTCCCCACAGGGCTGCCTGGAGGGCAGCTCCCCTCTGTGCGTTTACAGCTCCTTCAAGTTTGTACTTCAGGTACGGAAGCCCTACCTGGAAATATAGGTCAGTAGATTAGTGACTACAGTACATCAGAAACTATCTGCCACGGTTTTTTCCAGTGCCCAGTGAGTCATGACGTACAAGCTCCACATGTAGTGATGAAAGTATTGCCTCTCTAGTGTATAGAAAAAACCCTTAATCACCAGTTACAAGATACGGCAGTTGGGGTTAAGCCTGGAGATTTTGTAGCTATGGATGCAATGTAGAGGATCAATCACAATCAGTCCATCTGAGTACAAAGTTTGGAAAAATCCTTCTGAGGGATTGAAAACCCTCAAAGTAGCATGGAAGAAAATGTCAGGTATTGTCCTCCACTAAGCTTCAACTTCAGATCATACTTAAAATCACTTAACGCTCAGTAGTTGGAGTTAAGCATGAACTTCATAACTATACATGCAATGTAGAGGATCAATCACAACCAGTCAATCCAGGTACAAGTTTGCAAAAAAGCTTTCTAAGGGATTAACAACCTTCAAAGTGGCAGAAAATGTCCGGTACTATCCTCCACTAGGCTTCAACATTATGCCACACTTGATGCTCAGTAGTTGGGGTTAATACTGAGTTTTTTCATAACAATGTAGAGAATCAATCACAATCACTCCATCCAGGCACACGTTGAAAATGCCCTTTTAAGGGATTGAACACCCTCAAAGTGGCATGAAAGAAAATTTCAGGTCTTGTCCTCTACCAAGCTTCACTTTTAAGTCATACTTGAATTCACTGGAAATGAAGTCATAATCTGATGAGAAAGTGCAGCACGAAGATGAAGCCATGCAACAGTGGTACCTTGTCGACAAGTGCTAATATGAAGATGAAGCCATGCAACAGGCACTGAAACTCCCACTTCTCTATGGATAGCACCTAAACCTTGTGCCTCTGACTCTCTCGGATGCCACTCAGCTTGAGCATATATGGGGCTTCACAACCAATTCCATCCTACTAGCACGAATAATATTGAATTAAAATATAGCAATAACCCACAGAGTGAGCATACCATACCAAGAAGAACACTGAAGCAGCCCTTTGGCGCCCACTTAGCGGTCTAGGTCGCGATGAAGTTGCTTCTTCAACTTCTCGTCTTGGAGCAGCAACAGTTGTTGTTGCTGGTACATTTGCTTGCGCCCGACGTAGCCCATAAAGTGCTTCAGCAAAGGAAGCATCTGTGAAAGGTTGAAACTACCCTAATTAGATAAACAAGGATGACCCTAATCAGAAAAACAAGGATGAAAAGCACATGCTTACTAAGTCACATACAAACATTCAGTCCCCGTGTGGACCAAAACGAGCCTACCATGAGACAGTGAGGCAAATTTGTGGGCTGACCTTGAAAGAAATTGCAAAGCAAGGGGCAATCTGACAAGTCATGAATGCAATAGAAACAGACCTGTGGTGCTCAAACTGTGCAATTCCAGGAGGAGCATGAGAAGAGAGTAGCCTTCGTCACTGTAATCCAACACTCTGTGAAGTATGGGCCTCCTTTGTGCCATCACCTATTGGAAAAAAATATCTTTGTAAGTATCATCGAGATTCAAATGACACTTTCAAATAAACATAACCAATTAACCATATAATAAGAATCAAGAGAGATAGTTATTCCAAAGCTTTAGAGTTAAATACTCAACACAAAGCAATCAAAAACTAGATGCAATAGAAAACAAAAAGGACATGCAGCAGTAGCCAAATAGTGGCAGGGCATTTGACCAGGGTTCATCCACACCATCCCCACTGATGAAAGTTCATCAGTTCCCAACCAACAGGAGATCCTTGTCTTGGTGAGTTTCTGCTACTAATCTTCAGAAGACTAAAGCAAATTATTGTCTAGCATGTGTAACAAGACCTATATTTTGACAAAAGGAAACCGGGAGAAAAAAGACAAAATCCTTTTCAAAAAGCACAAGCAGAAGCTTTCTTTACTCAAGAAAACACCCTATTTTTTTCCTATCAAGATAAACGTCTGCAAAACCCTCTCATAGCTCAACTGGTTCAACAAACCCTGCCCCAATGTGAGCCCCTTTCAACTGCCATGAGACACAAATTATCCGATGCAACAGCATCAAGTGAAGAAATTACAGCTTTCAAGGTAATTGCTCCATGGCAGGTATCCCAAGTTCAGGTTACATACATATGTCCAATCTTCAGGTTCAGCTCAACCAAGCCAGAAGCATTATCAGAAATTCAATCAGGCATTGAAGCAAAATCCTACCATAGCTCAACTTGTTCAATAAAACCTCGCCCCAATGTAAGCCCCTTGGTCTTGCCATCAGACACAAACGCGCCAATGTAACAGAATCAAGTGAAGAAGTTACAGCTTTCAAGGTAATTACTCTATCGCAGGTATGCCAAGTTTAGGTTATATACGGATTCCCAATCTTCAGGGTGAGCTCAGCCAAGCTCAAAGTACTCTCAGAAATTTTCAAACAGCATTATGATGTTGTGGAGTTAAACCAGGACGCATCATGTGCAAGCTGAAAGGACGGGCAGGACTTGAAGCTAAACCCTCCATAGCTCAACGTTTTTAACAAACCCTGCCCCAATGTTAGCCCCTTTGAACTGTCATGAGAAACAATCTCCCCGGTGTAACAGTATTAAGTGAGAAATATACAGCTTTCGAGGTGAATACTCCATGCCAGGTATGCCAAGTTCAGGTTCTACATGGATATCCAATCATCAGCTTGACCTCAACCAAGCTAAAAAAATACCAGAGTGCTTCATACGGCATAGGGTTGTGAACTTAAACCAGGTGAAAAGCAGACAGGCTTTTGAACAAAAGCCCGCCCCAATGTGAGCCCCTTGGAAACTGTCATGACACCTAAACTCTCCAATGCAACGGAACCAATTGAAGAATTTACATCTTCCAAGGTGATCACTTCACGGCAAGTATGCCAAATTCAGGTTGACTAAAGATTTCCAATCTTCAGGTTGAGCTCAACCAAGCGACAAGTATTCTCAGAAATTGAAGCAATCCTGCCCTAATGTGAGCCCCTTAAAATGCCATGAGACACAAACTCTCCAATGTAACAGTATCAAGTGAAGAACTTACAGCCTTAAGGTGATTACTCCATGGCAGGCATACCAAGTTCATGTTACATAAGGAATCCAATCTTCAGGTTGAGCTCAACCAAGCTCAAGGCATTCACAAAAATTCTTCAATTAAATCCCGGAAGCATCATCATGTGCACGGTGAAATGAATGAACAGACGAGCATTCACAAAATTGAGGTGGTAGCACCTACCCCGAAGAAGTAAAGAAGTGCGGCCCTTAAGCTTGTAGGCAGGTGCTGCGTGGCCGACATCTCGAAGAAGGTGGGGCGAGTGCCCTCACCTCCCACCTGCATCAACATCTTTCCTTTCCTTCTTTCTCCTCTCTCTCTCTCGCTGTCACTCACTCTTCGCAATCCTCCAGATCCTCCTCCTCCATCAACTTATTTATTCTTCACCCGAGAACATTCCAAAAGCGATGCGAAACCTCAAAACCCCCACTCACTCATGTGTAATTGTTTTTGTTCTCACCGCATCTCCACACAATAGAGCTCCATGAATTGTCTTCCGGTGCGGAGCAATTTGCGAATTCGCTCAAGACTGCAGGGGTTTTAGCATCGGAAGCATCAAATTCACGGCGTCAATTGGCTGCGTGGATCGAGAGCGGCGAATTTGTGCAAAACATCGCCGCTCCAGCCAAGAAGAGAAAGATGGAGAGAGCATGCGAGTTGTTCGAGAAAATGATCAATTAATAGTTGTTTTCGCATTTACCGAAGAGGCCGCTCTATTTGATCTTCTTTGATAGTGCCGATTGTAGGTGCCACATAGGATTCAACAGTGTCTCCACCAACGTTTAATTAACACGTGTCACACTCAGAGGAAGGTGTTTTCCCCGGATTAGAGAGCCCTCTATGGTAGTAAGTAAGTGACAAGGTAAATCTCCACCTGTCAAAGTTGTCCAAACTTATGCGAACATTTCATCACTACTCAAATCTTCCATATTTCAAATTTCCTCCCTAAACTCCTCTATCCCACCTTTTTTATTCATCATTTGGAGTGCCAAAACATAGGTTATTTCCATGTGAGTCTCTATGGACCCTATCAACTAGGATTGTAGTTACTCTTTGGGCACGATAAGGCACTCAAAGAAGGGTTGTGTGGGTAGGTACACCAAATTGTCCTATGATGTAGAAAAAGTTAATGTGGGGCACTCTAATTGTCTAGTCAAGGTGAAAGTAATATGGATCAAAGGATTGTAAAGCATAGTCTAAGTGTTTTTGGTAAACTCCCACCAACGTCTTGAGTATAACTTCACTCTTTCTTATGATGCAATGTAAGTCCCCATAACCTCGAGCCCAACTTAATTTACTAATTATAATGTCTTGCACGAGTTACAATACTTTCTTTATTTTGTACAATAATGTGATGTGTCTGCTACAATGTGCACAGTATGAAATCAAGCTAACTGAATTAGCGACAAAATAAAATAATTATAATTATAATAATAGAGCCCACACTAAAAAGAAGAAAGAGTGTTGAAGTTTTGAAAGGATCCAAAAAATTGGATGCTTATGAATTGGCAACATAGGCATGTCATTGGCACCTTTGGGTCGCTACGATATTCATCCCCAGCAACAGTTTTCATCCTTCAGGTCCCGCTTGCTGCTCTTGCTCTTTGGCTCTTGGATTTCGGACGCCGCACCGGCGATCGCAGTCTGGGAGTCACCACGCTCCTAGATTGCTACTCCTAGTGCTGGCGGTAACCATGCAGATTGGAGTGGACCGGCTATGGCGACCCGCGGCGCAACGACAGGTGCGCAATGGGTGGGCAGCTCTTCACGCGGAACGCTCCGCCTGGGACAAAGCCTCCTCTTCCATGTTCCAGGCCGCCTCCGCTCTCGTCAACCTGCGCCTCAATCGCCGGTATGTTGTTGTTGTTTCTCCAACATCGGCATCGCTTGCACAACTATCATTATCGCAATTCAATTTGCACATCTGGAACAGACATGAGAGGAGGGAGTGCTCAACCAATTTATTTGATTCACTTGCAGAGCATTGAATGGAATTTCGAAGATTCCCACTGTCTTCGACAATTCTCGAATAGTATGATCCTTCTACATGCTTGCATCAATTCCCAGTCCCATGGACCATAGACCACTCTTATCTTATGAAGCTTATTAATGTGTTTGATGCATGTTCAGATTTATTTATGTATTTCTTTTTTGGATTGGTTTATTCTGTTGTGGAACTCGTTGAGAGATTAGCTTTGCGCAGGTACATTGGAACGTTGGACCTGGGTGTGCTGCAGGACATGGATGGGATTCGCAAGAAGGCGGGTGCCAAGTGGGCACGCGAGGAGGTGTCATTCAATAAACCCTTAAACCTTAAACCCTTTAACCTTAAACACTTCGACCTCCCTCGCTCTTGGAACCTTTCAGAACTCAGGATTTGTGGATTGCAAGTGGGACAGGGTTTTAAACAGAGTTGTTGATGTGGATTAGTCATCTGTAGACTGAAAGTAATATTCTGCTAATAAGGACTATCCTAATTTTGAGGGTTTACTCGTTTGTGCCTGGATGCATGTAATTAGGGCGTGCATATGGAGCAGCTACTGAAGAAATTCGATGACCAGGTGAACATCTAACATCATGTGAACATGAATAATCTCCGCTAAAGTCTATTGTCTACTCCTCTTGTCACAATTCTTGGGGTCCCATGAGGATTGCAAATTCAAAGGCTTTGATGCTTTGCTTTGCTTTCTATTCACCTTTTTGTTGACAGAAAACTTAACGAGACACCTTTGTTGGAAGCACTCTTGCAAATGGGGCTGTGTGAAGCCCTTCTTACATCACATTGCTCCCTTGCAGAGGTTATTGTGGGTTTCATGCAGTATATGTTGAGAAGTTGCATTTTAAGGAAATAAAAACCCTTTTCCTGCAAATGAGATCTTGTACCTGCTCTCTGGTGTTTAGGGTTTAGGGTTATAGGTTTTAAGTTTTTCCACTCAGCTTTTTTTTGGGAGGCATTTACAACAATCTTGACACATATCTTTGGCAGCACACAAGTAACCGACACATCTGTTGTTGTCACAGGTCAAAGCTTTTAGCGGAATTCTCCAATCGAGCAAGAGCATGAGAACCTACCGTGCAGGAGAAGGACCTCTTATTATGTTCTCTAACGAGCCAACTGTTGAGGGTGACACTGGTGATGGAGCTGGAGCCCCTGTTTTTGCAACCCTTCCACTTGCAACATTTGGTGAGCTCAACTTCTGGTTAATTCAATCTTGTAAAACGCACTGATAATGAATAGGTAGCCTGTCAAATTCTATATTCTCTTCTATGTCCACTTGGTTTAGGCTGGTGATGCCATGGATCTGACATGTGGAAGGAGTTGGAATGTACGACAGAAATGCTTGCAGAGGAAATAGTGGCCATGTATGAGGCTGAGCTGAAACTCAAGGTATCATTGATCTCAACTGTCTGTGATCCAATTCCTTTATGTCTCTTATGTATGCATTGTAGGGCTGTTTTTGTGAATTGATTTCAATAGAGTTATCCTTGAACTCAAATGGGATTTTTGGTCGGGAGTTGGTCCCCTTATGCTTTTGCATTGATTATAATATCAGTATTATGTTTTCCTCTTGTGGTGCATGCTCGGAGGTGGTATGTCAATTTGAATGAAGAGCGACTTCTTTTAGTTCATTGTGGGCCAAACTCATTTTTAGCACCTCTTGGCACACCAAAATGAGTTTGATTCTAAATGAACCGAGTGAAAATGATCTTGGTTCAAACCTCCAGACTAGCTCCAAGGATGTGCCAAAAACTCACTGAACATGGAAGGTCTTGTTTGGAAAACAACCAACTCTTAACTGAAAACCATGTTGAGTTAGAGAATGACTCCATTGTAGTGGTGTTTTTGTGAATTAAATACACTGAATTGTGCAAAGAAAAGGGTAGGGTGGGATGTCCTTCACATCCTGATGGCCATCGTGCTCTTTGGTATATGCAGTGGCTTCTAGCCTCAGAATTTCAGGCATTGATGTTTCCCAAGGCCCACACAAGCTTGCTCACTGACAGCAGCATTCAGGGTCATGAGCAATGTGACTTGGCGTCTGAAACTTTGACAGTGAATGTCAACCAATCAAGGTTGCCAACTCTTGCAATTCCAGAACTTGTCCATCTTAGTTGGGGTGACTTGGGAGACATTTTAAAGAAGCGATCCAAGGGTGAAGTCTCACGCGAAGTCTTACAGGTAATTCCTACAGCTCTATCAGTTGCTTGTTCCAATGTTTGTGGCTTGGGAAGACAGAGATTCCAAAAGCTTGATACTGATGGCTTTGTTTCACACCTCTTGTACTTTTCAGCTAGAACTGGATCAAGGAAGATTACTTCTTGTAACCTCTTGATACTGAGTAACCTCTTCTAGTTACTTAGTATACTGTACTATCTTCTGATAGGATGTTGTGGGGCTTATGGAGAACAGGTATATTTGACTGCTCTTTTGATTGAAGTCAATATCGACAAGAAGAGGTACGATCCTTGCAATGCCAAATTGACCTCTTGTCTGCACTTTTTTCAATTTATGCCCCTGGGTACTACCCTACATGCCTGTCAGTTTCCCACTTACATGTCAATTTTCCACCCATACACTCCTAAGGTTATAATTGACACGTGTCATGGCGTCACTGGTTTAAGAGTATTCATAAATCCTATGTGGCACTTGGAAATTAAATTGTCATATGGGTGTCTGAAACTGACTGTAATGTATGTTATATCCAACAATTCTGTGGGTTTTGAATTACGATAGTCTGTTTATGCAGGATTGAAGACATCATTGCCATGGTGAATGATGAGATGACTGTGCCTCCCCCTAGTAGCCCTTCAAAAGTTGTCCGGTAAACACTCGAGACTTGTGACATAACCTTGTATATATGCTGAGAGTAAATTGCAGATGAGTTCATTGAAATTGAAGTACAACCTCATTACGGAAAAACCCTGTACTCTGCAAGTGGATTAGATAAATCCATGTTTTTGAAGTCCTCTTGAGAGATTTGGAGATTGTATTCTTCGTGCCAAGACACCTGAAATTCCAGGGTTTAGGCTGCAACATTTTTGACAACAATGTCCTGTTCACAATATTTGATGTGGCAATTGTGAGAAGATGTGTCCCTCTTTTCGAAGTCTCTTGTGGCTTTGCATTGAAGAATAGCTTTAGGTGTATTGACAGCAAATCTGGAAAGTTTTATTTGAGAGTTAAATGTAAGTTCTCCAAGCAGGCACCTGAAAGATCTGGAATTATCGCTCAAGGTAAGAATCAAATGCGGGTTAGAATATAGGTTTTGTGTCCTCTCCTCCATAAAATAGGGCATCAAGTAGATAATGGCATCACAACTTTCCTCCCACCAGGCTAAATAGCAGTGTCCCCTTGCATATATTGCACTTGGGTGTTCCTATACATAACCATCAACAAATATATAACATATGTCACATACAAATACACTTGGATTATATACACACCTACACATATGCAAAAGGTTAAACATATCCACAAAAAGTATGGATACATTATTATTCTAATAATTTAATTAGTAATCATGAAGTTTATTCATGCACAAAATAATATCCCAACACTTGTGCTTATCTATCCTTACATCCACCTACTCACGAACTTTCATGTAACTCAAGGATTAGGGTTGGAGCTTATTTTGCTACTTATCTTTGAGCTACTATATCCTACCACTTTGCTATATCACAAAGAATATATTGTAATTTTTTGGGGATGTGTCAACAATGCATAAAGAATTCAACTCTTTACTCCATAAATACTAAGAATTGCACATCATTAAAAAAAAAATCTTCACTACAAGCATGAGTCATGTGTAATTGACATGCATTGCTAGAAAAATATACAGATCTACCACAGTGGTAGGTATATATATTTAGTCTTGTGATGGAGGACGATTGTTGAGGACTCATATGCCAATACACTAAATATTATATTTAGTGTCGCCAATTCTATTTGTCTTGCTTAAAAATATATTTTTTGTCTAATTAGTGTGGGTTAGAATTTAGTGTGGCCCACATTATTTTATTGTACTTGCCTTGCCTTCAATTGTCAACCAAATATGTTGGTGAAAAAACTCACTAATTTTTCACACTAAGAATTATAGTGGTCCACTTCAAATTATAATCAAAGAATAGTGTGGATAATTGGGAATTAATGTGACCCACACTAAATAGACAAAACAATGTAATTGTAAGCTTAACATTAGAAAAAATTGGGCATACTAGATTTACAATGTTCCAATCACTATCACTTACTAAGCGATTTTCATCCAAATTCCATCATTCGTGACAATGTTTCATTACAAAGACATTAGGATTTATAATATATATATATACATATATACATAAAGATAGATAGATTCCAAACTATGTTTCAATGATTGGCACTTGGATGAACAACAAGTAAGTTGGGATGACAATATTTGTAAACTTGTTCATAAGAAGTGTCACTAGCTAGAAAGCTTACCATAGTGGCATAAAATACCATATGACACTAAATATGATGTTTATTATAGTGTCACATATATCAATTTTCTCATGGCAAACCTTTGGATGGGGGCCTGCCTACACTAGTTACCAAGGGTTGTGATCACCACTTCTTAAATTCTATTATTGGTTGAAAATTGAGTGGTGGTCTTGCATCATTGCATAGTAGGTCACCAAAATAGAATTCATCATATTAGAGAATGGATGAGAATATGACATGGAAACTTACTTGTTATAACGTTCGATGGTCATCCATTTGAATTTGCAGCAATATTGTACCACCCAAATAGATTGTTTCAACAAAATTTTATTCTAATTTTAAAAACAAGGCTATTGTCCACTTTACACTATGTCCTACAGCCAAGGGATATGATCATGAAAATCCTAAAATCATATTTTTTCACCACCCTTGGTTACTAGTGGAAACTTGTCTTGAGTATCAAGAGGCCTCACAATTTCATGTTCACAATCCCCAAGTCACAAGTCCCTTGAAAACCCTAGGCTTCTTTACAAGTAAATGGTTGGGCAACCACATGGTAAACTCAAGGTAAGCGAGCCTAAAATGGACACTTTTAGTTCCCTGCCCACTTCTCCTAGAATATGAAACATGGAATTAGTGTAAGAGAATATCCAAATTGATGTTATAGCTAACCATTTTCCTTATAAATTTCAAAGCTCATATGAATATCTTATTCATTTTCAAAGTGGATATTCTCTTTTGTATTAATGATTCCAAATCCCTCCCCCCCCCCCCAATTATGTCAACTATTAAACCTAGAATGGTCAACACATTTTGAACACGTAGTCCAATCTCTTTCAAGCACACGTATCCGTACTTAGATCTACACCTAATCACACCAGTCAAAATATAGGTCTCCGTTTAACATAAGCAACCAAATTAGGCCCGGTTTACCTTAGGGCCTGTTTAGACTTGGGGCCAAGGCCATTGTGAACGAAGGCCAATATGTCCCATGTGGCATGCAAATGGGCCCCCAAGGCCATTAATAAGAAAGTAACCTAACTCCATTCATTGCTTTCATGTGTAAACCTATTTAGGTGGGGTTGGGGCCATTTGGAGGCTGCAATTATGAGAGGGTTATGAGAGGTTCCAACGTACTCATGAACTATTATATGGATAATGATTAAAGTATAATAAGTTTAGAATTTCTCCCCTGCTATTCAATGCTCAAAGATTAAACTGCAACAAGCAAATAAAAGCTCTGACAATGGCCTCAACTAGAGGGAAAGAGTCCACAAGGTTGGGAGCTCTCTTTTCCAAGGCTTGAGGCCATTGTCATGATAAATAAAATAATTTATTTGTTAATTGGCCCCAACTCATGATGTAAACTTGAAGAGGCGAGTCCCAGCCTCTCTACCAATGAGAGGAGTGGATTTCTTTCACCCCAACTCATTTTTGAGCCTTGACTCCAAGTCTAAACCCGCCCTTAGTACCCATAGTATCAGGTGTGGCATTCAATGGGAAGGAGGGTTCTAGGGCCCCTTTCACACTGTTATGAGGCTCAGGATTTTACTGCTACCCTAACCTACGTGGAATCCGACGTGGCACCCACACCTATCCCCAAACCCCAAACCCCTGGCTTCCTCTCAAAGCCCACCATCTCTCCCTCCGTCGCCCAATTCTGCGTAGGTCTTCGTGTGAATGGCCGCCGTCTCGACAGTCTCGCGCCGAAACGACTCGCGCCTGAGAGATTTCCATTTTTGTTCTGAAAGCGCATGAAATGAGGCTCCAGTTTGATGGCCGGAATGTAATGGCGGAGGAATTTAGTTAGGTCTGGTTTGGTAGTGCAGAGAGAGAGAGAGAGAGAGAGAGAGAAATCGAGAGACAAATGCAATGTCAGGCATGGCAAGTATGCAAGGAGGGACGGTAGCTTCAACAGGGTTGGTGAATATACAAACCCTAAACCCTCGCCCGGTCATTCCCCGTTGCCGCTTGCCTGAGGATGCCCTTCTCTCGAGCTCGCGTTCCAGCTTCATTTCCGGTGCCAAATTGCGTACTACTCGGTATGTTACGTATAATTTTGATTTTCACAAATCTTTGCCCTTCGAACCTGCATGGGATCGTTCAAACTGTCATGAGCATTTTGTTGTTGAGGGATTGTAACTGGAGATACTAATTGGGGATAGTGCCTCTAGAAATTCTTTTTGTCATTTTTCTTATCTCTACCTCCTCTCCCACGTCGTTTTGATTTTGTGCGGGAGCAGTGTTGTGACTATATGTCGTTTGAAGTGCAAGGATTCATGTGATATGGATAAGGTTTATATGTTATCCAGGATTTGGACACTACATTAGATTTTGCAGTTCACATTTCTTCGCCCTTTGAACCTGCATGAAATTATCCAAAGTCGGTAATGAGCATATTGCTGTTGAGGAGATATAACTGGAGGTACTAACTGGGGATAGAGCCTCTAGAAATTGTGTTCGTCATTTCTCTTATCTTATTCTCCTCTCCCAAGTCGTTTGGAAATTGTTTAATGCGGGAGCAGTGTTGTGACTATAAGTCGTTTGAAGTGCAAGAATTTATGTTACATGGATAAGGTTTCTATGATATCCAGGATTTGGACACTACGTTAGATTTTGTAGTTCACATTTCTTCGCCCTTCGAACCTGCATGAAATTATCCAAAGTCGGTAATTAGCATATTGCTGTTGAGGAAATATAACTGGAGGTACTAACTGGGGATAGTGCCTCTAGAAATTGTCTTCATCATTTCTCTTATCTTATTCTCCTCTCCCAAGTCGTTTGGAAATTGTCTAATGCGGGATCAGTGTTGAGACTACATATCATTTGAAGTGCAGGGGTTTAGATAAGGTTTATATGATATCCAGGATTTGGACAGTACAGTAGATTTTGTATTTCATATTCTTTGCCCTTCGAATCTGCATGAATTTATCCTAGGTTGGTAATGAGCATATTGTTGTTGAGGGATTGTAACTGGAGGTTCTAATGGGTATTGTGCTTCTAGAAATTCTCTTCGTCGTTTCCCTTATCTCATTTCCCTCCCCATGTCGTTTTTATTTTGTCTAATGCGGGCACGGCGTTGTTTTTTGATCGAGCAGTGTTGTGAGAATATGTCTTTTGAAGTGCAAGGTTTCATGTACTATACATAAGGTTTATATATGGTATCCAGGATATGCACAGTACATTAGATTATGTTTGTCCACCTGTATGACATCTCTCCACCTAAGTTGGTTGGCACAGTTCCGCATTGTGATTGTAGGACGCTTAGAGTGTACTTGTTGCAATTCTGTATCTTCTTGGGTATGGTGGTGAGTGAGTAGGGGATGTGTGAATTTCGCTGAGTTTTATGAGTAGAGCGCACGGGTTCACAAATTTTATAGACTATTTAAATATCTTGATCATGTAATGAACCCCAAATCTTACACTGCAGTCATTGCTAAGTTTTGAAGTGTAACCACTTCAAACCTATGACAGTTCAAATTTTAGTACTAATGCTGGTGGCTTGAATGAGTAAACTTCAGCTCATGTCAACCTAAGAAATTATCAAATTGAGCAGAAGAGTGGAATGCTAACACATTATGTTGATGTTATGGAAGGTCAACGTGCTGTTGTCTATCATTCTGGTGGTTCTGGAGTTGTCCATCGGGTTTTGCAATGGTTTTTACTGTCTAAGGTTGACGTGGGTTCTCACATCTTGTTCAATTATGCAGTCCCAGTGAAGACCACAGAGAATTGAAGAAGGCAGGTCACAGAGAGCACCTGTCAAATGTGAAGCACTCAGCAACAATGAGTCCATCCCAAGGAATGTTTCTGTTTCGAGCCGCCATAGCTAGGCCAATGTTCAATAGAGGATTAGTTAGAAAGGATCATAGTTACTACAGAATTTTAGTTGCTCATAAATCAAGCCTTAGAATAGAGAGTTATGATCAGAGGAGACATCCCAACAGGGCAGCTGGTGTATTAGGACTTACAAACGACAACTATTCACAGACCATTAGTTCTGAAATTGCAGATGTAGATTTATCCTACCTCATGTCAAAGGCCAGGAATCAACGGCATATTGCAAGGGTTGGGAGGCAAGCGGTAATAACAGGACTCAATCCGACGATATCGAATCCTGTGCAGTATTTGAAAGAACCAGTTCAACAGCACCAAATTGTAAGTTCTCCGAATTCAGCAGTACAGTACTATCCCACCGGGAGAGTACCTGCTGTCACACGGACTGCTCAATCTGCTTGGGGGTGCTCAAGCAGGACTGTAAGAGTAGCCTTGCAAGCTCGTCTGAAGCATAAGAGCAATTTGCCTGACTTATCCAGCCTTCCACAATACTCACAACGGGACGGTAAATCGAGTTCAAGAACCCAGAAGCACCCTGTTGTTGCCAGACAATCTCTAGATTTGAGTTACGCGTCTTCAGCTGTGGACCTTATGGAGCAAGACCCTGGAGAAGCATGGGTACGGGCTGCCGAGAAATTAGGGTTTGGCCCTACACGATCTTTGGCTACATCAGCTTTCAGGACTGAGGCACCGAAAAGCATTGAACCTTTTTTTGAGGTGGCTCCCAGTAAAGATGCCACATCTTTGCAGGCTGTGGCTGTGAAGAGCAAATCAGAGAATTTACTTCTGAGATTGCAATCTGAGCCTTCCAGACCTGCTGAACAAGGATACGAGGAAATGCTGCCTTCAAGGGTACATGCTGATGGTAAAAGTGATGGCAAGTGCATGGAAAGGTCTTGTGTGGTGCATGAAGATGATGGTAAACCAGCTCCTAGTAAGAAGAAGAATAGTTCCAGGGTAAAGCTCACAGAGAACTGCAAGGGTGAAACAAATGTGGAGAGTAGTGCCTCTGTTACAGTACCTCTTCCTGCGGAGCCATCCACTGAGGAAACACAAAAGTCAACACCCACAGTATCTAATGATGCTGTCATGATCATCGATAGTGTTGAGAAGGCGACAATGGTAGTTGAACAGCTAATGGGCAAGTACAGGCACTGTGTTCATGCTTGTGACACTGAGGTACATACTTGTTTTTGGTGAAGGACAAAGGATGATTTTATGAGGGGTTTTAAGTGGGTGGCCTTTTGCAACTCTTTATAATCGAGGGAATCAATGACACTCTTAGTTGTGGGATAGGAATTTATATTGATGTAAAGTTAGGTGGTGGTAGAGCAACTTTATCCGAAGGATTGGACATTCAAGGGTAAATTTTTTTCACATGTCAAAGAGGTTTTCTTCTCAGTTTGATTCAATCATGTCCTTCCAAAAGTACACAGATGCCTTGCTTTTGGTTCTTGGTATTGTGTTTAATGTGGCTTGAATGCTCAAGAGTTGGATTTTCAGTTGTCTCTTGCACTTGAGAGGACAGGAGTTGCTAATCAAGCAAAATCCAATTCTGGTTTACGGGGTGCTGCAGGTTGCAAATATAGATGTCAAGAAAGAGAGTCCAGTTGGGCATGGGCGCATTACTTGTTTTAGCATCTACTGTGGACCCACAAGTAACTTTGTGGATGGCAAGAACCGCCTTTGGATTGATGTGCTGGATGGGGGGGAGGATGTCTTACTTGCTTTCAAGCCGTATTTTGAGGATCCCTCCATCATGAAGGTAGGTGTATTTTTTTCTTGATGGTAAATGCTAGAAATTTGGAGGTAATATCTGCATGCTAACATAGTCCAGATGCTTGCCTTTTAGTGGAGGTCTATTGATTTAGCAGACCTGAACCTTACTACTTTCATGTGCCCTAACTTTACATGATTGGTTGATATGTGCCAACTCCAAGATGTTGCTTGTGGATAGTGTGGGAGGTTATTTATATATGAAACCTAACTTGCAGGTAGTTTTTATTTGACATGCAGGTGTGGCACAACTACAGTTTTGACAAGCATATCCTGAGCAGACATGGAATTCTTACACAAGGTTTTTATGCAGACACAATGCATTTAGCTCGTCTTTGGGATTCAGCTCGACAAGGTCAGAAACGGGGGGGCTACTCACTTGAAGTACTGAGTGGAGATGAGAAAGTAATGGATGGTTATGCGAACCACTTGGACGAAGAGGATGGGCATGCAGCAGCTGGGAAGAAGTCAATGAAAGACCTATTTGGAAAAGCCAATATGAAAAAAGATGGAACACCAGGAAAATTGAAAGTCATCCCTCCTGTTGAGGAAATCCAAAGAGGAGAAGAATGGAGGGAACTTTGGATTCACTATTCCACTTTTGATGCTGTCTGCACTTGGCGCCTGTGGCAGAGTCTTCAAAAAAAGCTCAAAGGAACACCATGGAATGTGTTGGGTGTGGGGAAGAAGGGATGCATGTATGACTTCTATGAGAAGTATTGGAGACCCTTTGGAGATGTATTGGTGAAGATGGAGGCTGATGGAATGCTTGTGGATTGTGATTATTTAGCAACCATTGAGAAAGTTGCACGAAACCAACAAAAAACTTCAGTCAGCCGATTTCGCAAGTGGGCTACGAAGTACTGCCCAGATGCAGCATTCATGAATGTGGGGAGCGATGCTCAAATACGCCAATTCTTGTTTGGAGGCACTGCAAACAGGTACTACATTGTTTCTGCTTAGTCAGACCTCTAGAACATGGCAGTCTACAGTCAAGTTGGTTGTTATTTGACGTCTTTTTATGCATATTTAAGTTGAATGTATAAGAGAAGCTGATTGGGGTGCCAGGAGTGTACGTTAGAATATAGTTGACTGCATATACTCATAAAAATCAATTTACATTTCAGTGGAAAACATAAGTAACAACATCCCTTGTTTCACGTTTCTATGATCTGCATATCTTTGCTGGGGATTCTGAGTTTCTCTATGATGTCCAGAAAGAATCCAGATGAACAACTACCTATGGAGCGGGAATTCAGTGTGCCCAATACTGAAGGGATTATAGAGAAAGATAAGAAGGTCGCTAAGAAAACTAGGCCCATTGTTATAAAGGGGCTTGCAGCATTCAATATAAAAATACCTGTGGATACCTACACATCTTCAGGATGGCCAGCAGTTGGTGGTGCAGCAATAAAGGTGAATATGCTCTTTGCAAAAGCCTGTTAAAAATGAGTAAAGGATGATTTTTATTTGAATCACATCAATCTTGTATGCTACAATTCATTGTCTTCCTTCCTCTAAGATTATATCCTGTGTTGTGTGGTGAAGGCACTCGCAGGCAAAGTTGCAATCGATTACACTGACTTGGATGTGGATTCCGATGAAGACTTATTAGGAGAGGACTTAGAATCGGAAGGTTTACTGACTTCAGCTGGAGTTATGGGCAATAATGATGAAGATCTTTCAATTTATGGAAAAGCATATTCTGCCTTTGGTGGTGGTCAGGAAGGCAAAGAAGCATGCATGGCATTGGCTGCACTCTGTGAAGTGGCTTCTATCAATACTCTGATCTCGAATTTCATTGAACCGCTACAGGTACAGTTTTTAAATGCTCAGGTTGAGGTTTACAATCTTCATAGACCATGTAGGGAGAATTGACACCTACAATAGGTACATAGGTTCTCTTACAAGCAATATTACATTTTGTCCTGGTATACTTGTGGATATTAAAAGTCTACTAGTCTGTGCAATTCGATGTTAATTTTACTTCTTTTATGTGATCATAGCTATTTGTTGCTTTAAAATCTGACAATGATACATTTGTGACATGCCGATGGCTTCAACACTGGTCAAGTTGGGTTTACAGGAGAAGATTTGTATGCTAGTGGCCAGTTGGTTCAGTAAACCAATGTTTTAGTCTTTTATTATGGCCATTGTTAACAGTGTAGATCTTGCAACTCTTCAATACAGGGAAATGAGATCAAGAGTACCTCAGATGGTCGTGTGCACTGTTCCTTAAATATAAATACTGAAACTGGGCGATTATCAGCAAGAAGGCCAAGTTTGCAGGTGAGTGTGATTTGGGTTGTGCCTATGCTGGTGCTTGCCATTGTGACTGTAGTCAATGTATAGCTAATATGATTTGTAGCAATTTGAGGCTTCAATGTGTTTTGGCCAGTTGCTCATGGTTATGAATAACTACACAATTTTGATGTGTATTGGCAATTATGCAAGTTGGACTCTATTCTTTGCAAGGGTTATGCCTGTATAGATGCTTACAGATACAGATTTGTGATGGTCGGGCTATGCTGCAGAATCAACCAGCTCTGGAGAAGGACCGCTACAGGATTCGAGAATCTTTTGTGGCAGCTCCTGGGAAGTCTCTTGTTGTAGCTGATTATGGGCAGGTGTGTGGTCAGTCTTTGCCAACTTATTGTTACTACTGAGTTTAATTTACAACTGCCCTTGAATGTAATGCTCTTTGATTATCTGATGTTTGTTAACTCATGCCATTGTAGTTGGAGCTACGAATACTTGCCCACTTAGCAAAGTGCCGCAGTATGAAGGAGGCATTTATAGCAGGCGGTGACTTCCATTCAAGAACAGCCATGAATATGTATCCTCATGTTCGAGACGCTGTTGAGAAGGAGAAAGTGTTGCTCGAGTGGGAAGGCCATGAGAAGCCTCCTGTACCACTACTGAAGGTATGCATTTGAAACTATCAACATGTTCTTAGTCTAGATTGTATTGTTGTCAATGCTTCATCATGAAGTTTATAGGATTCTCTTGAACCAAAGATAGGTGACAGACAGTACAAACTCCGTAGGCTTAGTGCTGTTTGGGCAGTCAAATGTGGAAGGTGACAGCATGATTGATATGTGTTGCTATCTTATGTTTTGTTTTGCAGGATGTATTTGGATCAGAGAGGCGAAAAGCTAAGATGTTGAACTTCTCTATTGCATATGGAAAAACAGCAATGGGGCTGGCCAAGGATTGGAAGGTGAATTTATGTGTCCTCTTTCTCAAGTTGTTGAAGTCCTTCTTCACACTACAGGGTCGGTTGTGAATGAATACGAGATTATACAATCTATTTGTGCTTGTTAGCATACCGCATGCAGTATGGGAGCAAGTTTGTGCATAAAGAGCTCAATCTATTTGTTTTTGCGTCCTGCTTCCACTGGTTCTACTTTCTTCCAACCAGAAGCACACTAATTATGTTATTTAAGATGTGTAGGTAAAAATAAGCATGTGCATACCTATCCAAGGGTTGGTTGATCAGTGGATAAGGACCTGTGAAACACTTTTGAGGCACCCAGAATTTTTTCCAGTTTGTATATATGCAACCACAGTACAAAAACAGTGTTGAAGTACACTGATGAGAATATCAATTGTAACCTTTACTTACCTTGCTGCACTCTATCCATGCAGGTGAGCATAGAGGAGGCAAAAGCGACGGTCAACCTCTGGTATAGTGATAGGCCTGAAGTGCTGGCTTGGCAAAAAGAACGCAAAGAGGAAGCCCATCGGACCCAGAAGGTGCACACTTTATTGGGACGAGCACGCCATCTTCCTGAGGTGATGTCTACCAATCGACTGGTGCGATCACATATGGAGCGCGCTGCTATCAACACACCTGTTCAGGTAGATCATAAGTTGCAAGTCCTATTATTGAAACAAAATTGCATTGCTGTTGCTGCCTAGTGTGCAATGTTTGACTGCCTCAAACATTGTACTATTGTGGTCAGTTTATAGTTGCAATTCAAAGAATAATTGATTCCTGGGTTTGCGATTTATATTTTTCTGAGCCAATGTCTGCGTTGAGCAGGGAAGTGCAGCAGATGTGGCAATGTGTGCCATGCTTGAGATTAATCGGAATGTGCAGTTGCAAGAACTTGGATGGAGATTACTCTTGCAGGTGAGGCTTCCTGCTCTTATACTTCATATGGCTCTTAAAAATGTGAACCATGCAATATCAACCCTTGTCATGCAGTAATACATGTTGACCAAATTGGTTATCAATTTAATGTAATTCCCTGACACTTACAGTTCAATATGAAGTCTTCACGTGTTTTGTAGTATGGTGTATCTTCAATTACAGTAAGTTTGATCCCTCAAAATTGTCAAGTTGTTTTCAGCAACATGGCTGAACTTCTCACTATGTCTACATGTATTTTACGAAGTGTGTATGCTGGTTTTGAATTGTGCTTCTGTTGGTTGATCATATTTAATAATCAGGTGCATGACGAGGTGATATTGGAGGGACCAACTGAATCTGCAGACAAAGCATTAGCCTTGGTTAAACAGTGCATGATGTATCCCTTTGATGGAGTGAACTTTCTTGATGTTGAGTTGGCTGTGGATGGCAAGCATGCCTTGAACTGGTATTCAGCGAAGTGAGGTGCAGGAGATTGTCATCAATCTGTTGAGCCACTTCATGTTCCTCAATGTCAAGTGTGTACATAGCTTATTATGACACAGGAACTCAACTCACTTCAATTAGAAAGGTGGAAGGCTCCATCAAAGGCAAACTAGGCTCATGGAGGTTTTTACTTCCCAGTAAAACTTGACTTCAATCTGGGTCTGCGTAAGAGAGTACCCTGATTGGATTAAGGTGCCCTGATAAGCTGCCAAGTCAGTTCATGAATGAAGAGCAGCCAAGTTGAAAGATGCAGTGGGCCTTCTAATCTGCAAAGGTTTGATTATTTAGCGGTGGCTGGTTTGAGAAGATGCATCCTGTTTGGTCTTCAAGTGGCCAAATATGATTCAAACCGCTCAGACATTCTCAAGGTCAACAGTCATCATCTGCTCTGGGCGCCAGCTTTGAGACTTAGTGTGTTATATTTGTCAGGCATCTTGTTGAAGATGGGAGTATCCAGAGGTTTACAAAGAGTTTTGCAAGGAATTGCAGACCCTTAGAAGAGATTGTATTGAGTGGTAACATCGTTGAAGAAGCCTGACTAAGGGCTCAGAATCAATTTGAGTTAGCAATGTGCATTGGAAGGAATGCGGCAGCTTATCTAAATATCTGCATAGAATGCAGCATTTTCCTGAGTGTCCACGTTTTTGATTGTATTGGTCAGGAAGCTTTTCCTGACTGGGAAGACCAATCAAAGCATGGGTGGAAGGTGCAGGAATAATCTCATATTTTGTCCAGATTTTCCCCACAGCAATTACCTAGAGCACAGTATGTTGGAATGAATTTGATTGTTAATTTGTCAAAGTTTAGGCACCACTGTTGAATTGTCATGAGTGTGCTCTATAGTGCTTATTTTCATGCAACCTCAATTTGAATTTGCAAGCCTCATGATGCTTTCCTCACTTCTCACATGCAACACAACAATAACTCATGTGATGAGACATTTGGATCTCATGTTGACCTTCCCCGGAGCTCAATGGCATTTCATTCACACATAGTCTTGGTCACCACTCCAACTGCTGAGCTTATACAACGAGAGTCAAAGCTTTTTCAGATTTCAAGCGAATTGTTATAACACTTGATTTTTGTCATAGGCACAAGTTCATTTGAAGACCTATGTGTAAGTGGTACATGGAAAGACTTGTAGTTAAGGTCACAGACCAAAAGAGTCATGTTACAATGAGTTTGGACTAGGAGCTTAAAACTATATGACCATTCTAGGTTCAATTGGTGACACAACTGGGAGGCCTACGTAATCAGTTAAAGATGAAGAAAATCTATATTTTGACCTCTTAAACTTCTGCACCTCAACTTCGATTCTGATTCGAGATTCACAATTGCTACCACGGTGAACATTTTTCAATCTGATCAAACGGTCAACAGTATCAGTTGGAGTTGGAAGTGCCCCCAATTGGGCCTCATAGGTACCTCACAGGCCTATTATAACACACGTGTGTCAATATTCATCAAAACTACAGTAGGGCCATGTCATACCACTATCCTAACAGGTGGCATGCTTAAAAGCTGGGTATTTAGCGTGCAGGTTTTAGAAAACCTTTGATCAGTTTTTGTTTTGACACCCCTAGTTCGTAGAGAGACTCCGGTGATTACGGGCAGGTAAAGAGGGCAGGGAAAACATTTCTCTGTCCTGCCCACCAGAACATCTTCTGTGCTTGGGTTTAAGGCACTTCTCTGCCAAGCCAAAACCCTGCGTGCTGGTTTGTATCCCCAAAGGATTTGTGAATGTGCGAACCTATGTTACAGATTTCCGGGTGACCTGCAAAGATTTGTTTCGGTGAGAGCTTTGGCTACTGCATGGATTTTCAGCTGGTTTTGCAAATCGGGTGTAGAAACTTTAGAAGAATCAGGGTTTGAGACGTAGGGTTTGGTGTTGGCACAATGTAAGTTGGTAGCGGAGGTCCGAAGACAGGATGATTGTTTGGAAACATTTTTCCTCTCGGGAATTGATGTTGTTCTTTTACCACCCTCCTTGCGGCGTCGTTTCTTGGTTTCGACATTTCCAACTCTTATCACGAGATGGTTGGTTTTGATATTGTAATAGAGGAATTTTTATGTGTAAGGAAGAGGGGCATGTTATCCCGTTCCTGATATGCATTCCATTTGTAGTCAAAATCCTGACAGTTGGACAGAGTTGTGTTTACATTTCTATAATCCCTCATTTTCGTCACGGACATAGTTTCAATCCTCGGTATTTGAGACCATCACTCATCCTGAGGTCTTATACTGCAAATTTGACCATCAACAATGCATTTGCTTTCTACAAATCATTCGATTTTCATATCAAGTTTCAGAAGCTTTTGATAGGCATCTTGAGGGAGGGATGCGAATTTCCAAATCGTATTCGAGTCCTCTCCGAGTTATGCAGGTTCTGGACGTTGGAATGCATGGGGACTTAATTTTATGGTAAATAGAAGGGATTCTCGAGGGAAAGCTATGTTGTTTACGGGACTAGCTTGATGTGATTCTATAACATATTGTTGTGGAATTTGGGTTTAGGATAATGCATTTGCGCAAGTGGCCTTTCACGTCGACCTAATTTTCGATGACATGACACCAAGGGAGTCTTAGACAGGGAACGTACTAGGACAATAATTAAACCGTATATGAAAGATGGAAGAGATTGTCATGATAGGATTAGTCGCTGGATGATACCCGTCATCGCATTTTCTTGTTTCATTTTTTGGCTGACCAATTGTTGTACTCGCAGGGCTATTCGGGTGCCTACGGACCATGTGTCTTCTCCGGAGACTGACGAAGACTTTAAAGCAAGGAGGTTGGAGTTGATGAGAGGGTCCAGCCAAGGAATGTGGGTAATTAGGGAGATACAATGCTTGCTCGGGGTTTAACATATGAGCGCCTGTTACTAGGAGGAGAGGGCCAAATGGCGGTTCGTTTGTGGAGTAGCGGTTTGCATGGGCTGTCAATGGCGAGTTTGCCGCGCTTGCGGCCCTCCTGCCACCTCCTTTGCAATTTCTGTAAGATTCTCTTCATATCTTTGTTGGATTTGAGCCACTGGGACTTATTAGCACTTGAAATGCTGAGAAGGCACTTAAACCCTAACCCTTGAGGTCATATTTCATTGAGTCACACTCCTCCTCGAATGTAAGCCATTCTGATTTTGCATGGCTTGTCAATGGTGAGTTTGCCGTGTTTGCACCCTTTCTGTCAGCTCCTTCGCAACTTCTGTAAGATGCCTCTTTTTTGCAACGTTTGTTCTCTGTTGGATTTGAGCCACTGAGACTTAGTAGCACTTGAGATATTGGGAGTGCCCTTAAACCCTAACCCTTGAGGTCATAGGTCATAGGTCATATGACATATGTCATTGAAGCACACTTCCCCTTGAATGTAAGCCATCCTGAATTTAAATCAGAGCTCTGAATTTACTTTAAAAACTAGCACTTGAGAATGCCCTTCAACCCTAACCCTGGAGGTCATATGCCATTGAGGCACACTCCCCCTCAAATGTCAGCCATTCTGAGTTTACATTGGTTTTGAGGATCCAGATCTAGAAAGCACGATCGTCTGTTGTTTCCAATAGCTCAAACTATTGAGAGCTTGACCAATCCTCAAGCTCTCTACAGTTTGAGCAACCGGGGAAATGGTACTAAACATTGGAGAATTCATTACAAATAAAGAATGCTTGAAAGCCCATTGGCTTGGGACCCACAAATTTGAGAGCTCAAGCTCTTGACATTCGTAAGCGACCTCCATGAGGTAGCTTAAGATTGTGATCAAGAGCTTGGCAGAGACAACACTGAGCTTGTTGTAGTTGTTGCACATGGGATCCATCAAGTAAGCTCTTAAGTTGAAAGCTCAAGTATGAAGTAAAATTGAGTGAACAAGGATGAGTAAGAGGCTTCCCTGTAAGGAAAAGCTTCTTTCTTTGAGCTCTCAACCTCCATAGCGTAAAGAGGCCTAAGTTAAGAGAAGGAATCCTATTTGTAGAAAGTTCATTGGTATCTACAGTGTTTTCTTTGATCAGAACAACTCATGGTGTTGTGTGTGCAGCAACATTCAGGGCTTCCGTTGTACCATCAACTCAAGCTAGAGAGAGTATGGTTCCGGCAGCATTGGAGGATGCTATGTCAGGAGGGATAAAAAAGAAGGAGAGGTTGTCACGAGAGGAGCGGACTGCTCTTGTCGAATCATTTGTTCGCAGGTGCAAATTTCAGCCAGTGTCTTCTCATGCAATTGTTGAGTTGTGTCCAAATTTGTTGGTGGAAGTGGGTTCCTATAGGAGGCTCACTGCAAGTCAAATACAGATAAAGCTCTCTGCAATTTGGACAATGTACATGGTAAGGTAGCCGAGCCTGTTACAGTTGTTTCCAGGAGGTTTGGCCTCTTCTGATGTGCAATAAATCTAGGGGGGAACCCCAGTTGATTAGCAAGTCTTGTACGAATCCAACACCATAAAAATGAGGATAAGGTGACCAAATATCATTGTGATGATTTTACTAAAGAGCATATATATGATCTTCTAGAGTGGTTACATAGGTGTGTCTAAAGTGGTTAGTTTTGAGTGGGTGTTAAGCATTGACCTTTTGGCTATCGCCACCAATGAGCCGTCATATTAATCCTTACAGTAATACTGGAAGTGTTCGTTTTTAGAAGGATATTGAACCAATTGCACCCATTAGTAGATGTTTGAATAAGGCTGGTTCTTTAATTAAGACATGCCTACCTTAGTTCATGATCAGCAATTTGATGAATGGTGTGTTTACAGGCACATGGAGGCTCACCAGGGAGTGTTTCCAAGCGTGAGTGTTGTTCTGAAGGGGACTGGTGGTGGTAGGAATGTGGTGAAGGATATTTTGAGTGATTTGGAGGGGCGCTTAGGAAGTGAAAATGTTTTACAGAAAAGCAGAAAGGTTTCTAGCCATCAAGAGGCGGCAAATCAGTCTTTGGGGGTAGAGAGCACACTTCATGATGTTGCTTTGTCAACTCAGGACATTGTAGTTGAGGACAAACCATATGATTTATCCAATGAGGTAGAAATATCAGAGGAATCTGAGGAGTCTGATGAATCTATTGAATCTGATGACGAAGAAACTGACATGTTTGACGACCCAGAAGTCACTAGTGAAGAAATCAGAGAAAGGTCAAGGGGAAGGCAAGAGCTTTTGAACAAGAGTACATCCCTCACAAATGGTAAAATGACTTCGAACCAAGGAGAAATAGAAAATTACAGTGGATTGTGGTCACGGCTTCGAGGAATGGGCACATCATCACAGTTGCCGCAAAAAGCTCCAAAACAACAAGTTCCATTCCAGGATACAACACGAGCCTCAAGAAGACATTGGCCTGCTGGTCAGGGAGGAGCCATTGATCTGTCGAAGCAAAATCTTTCTGGAAATGATACAGTGAGAGAGAATGGGTCATCGTCCCAGGACTATGTGGCACTTACTTATGATAGTACGACAGAAAATGAGCTCAAAGACTCAATTCAACATGGAGTATGGAAGGAAGAGTTGTCAGGGACAGAAGACAGGCACGGTTTATTCATTCGGTATTTGTCACCTCAGGCAACTCCAAACGACATGAGAGATGCATTTGCTGATTGTGGAGAGATAATTAGGGCTCAGGCTATCAAGTCACGAACAAATTCAAAATACACTTATGGGTTTGTCGACTTCAAGGTTGGTAGTGCTCCTTGGTGTTTCAGTCACTTCATGCATAGAACAATCGGAATCATCCAGTACCAGCTTGCTTGAAAGGTTGACAAAGATTTGAAATGTTTCCTTAGTCCAGGGAACTTTCCACATGCTGAGAAGCTCATGGATGAATTCGAAGAGACTGGATTCTCCCTGTTCTGTGGTGGTCAGTGAGCTCTAGCATTAATTTTGTTGTTGTAGCTTCTTTTTCTCAAACACTAACTTGGATATTTGTTCCAGACAGCTGAAGGTTTACAAAATGCTCTTGAGAAAGACAAGGTCTACATCAAAGGCGTTCGCATACAAAAAGAGCCAAGCTCAAGTACCCCTAGGAGTGTAGACAGAAGTCTGAATTCTAATGGCTGGGCTGTAGACTTCCGTTCGCCTAAAACAACAGAGCAAAGTAGTGGTAGTAGTTTTGCAAGTGTGCCCAAATCTGAGGGCTTCCGAGGCGCTTCTTTCAAGGTTGCGGTAGAGGGCATACCTGTGAGTATACCTTTGTCAGATGTTCAGAGGGCCCTGTCCAAGTATGGGGAAATCATACTATCTGATATGAAACAAGATAATTTTGGAGCTTACTGTGCCACTTTGGAGTTCAAGGTAATAAAATTTTCCATATTTTCAATATCAGTTCTTCTATGCACTGACAGGTGTATGTTGCCTGTGTGGTCTAAGCGATATGCATGATAAGTCGATTGTAATCGTGTGATTTTTTTTCTCATTTGAAACATGGATGTACCATGTGTGCAGACAGACGATGGTAGAGAAAAAGCTCTGGCAGCAAGATTGGTACAATTGAATGGGATGCAATATGCAATTTCAAGAGCGGATCCTGTGAAGACCTCAGTTGTTCGTTTGAGTAATGTAGGTTTAGACCCCAATGACGGGCAAATTGGAGCAACATGTGAGCTTTTTGGCCATGTTGAGAAAGTCCTGGCACGTTGTGATGGTTCGGTTGATGTGTTCTTCCGACCCTCAGAGATGGAAAACATACCCAGGATCCTGAGCAGGTCAGATTTCCAACAGATTCTTGACATGGGATTATTTTGCATGATTCCATTCTGGATTATTTTCTTTTCATTTTGATGTAGATGTTTTGTACAGAGGCCATTCCATTTTCTTATATATGGATTTATTTATTCTGCTATTAATGTGCACAGGCTCAATGAAGTTACATTGGAGGGGCAGCGCTGGGTTGCACAGCCAGCTCCTCGATTTCTGCCAGGTTCATATGAATCTTTGTTGGAAACCAAGGATGGCCAAGAATGGCTTCAAATCGAAAGTGAACGCATGCTTAGCAGAGTTGAGAGAAATCTGAAAAAATTAGTTGTTGATGTAGAAGACTTGCAAGATCTGATCAAAGCTAATAGGAATTACATTACAAAAGGGCAGTAGGACCCCGTTCTCAGTCCTCCTTTTGCAGACAGCCTCTTTTGTTTAGTCTTGTTTCAGAGCTCTGTGCCAGGTCAGAGCAATTAATGGCCTTGTGGTTGGGAATATTTGAGCTACATTATCAAATCGGAAATTAATACTTGGTTGTTTTGGATTCTCTCCTGAGTTTTACCCTTCCTCTGGTTAGGTGCAGATCTAAGAACAAACATCATAAATACATGTGTTCAAATTAGATTGATACATGCTCAAAATTTGTTAACTAGTCGACATAACTGGAGGAACTCATGTGACCTTACTGGTCAATGTCAGTGGACGTTGATAAATCATAATAATTCAAGATTAGCTCCAGATGTTTTTGCCATTTATCTTGGCTTCTTTAATACATTTGCAGACACTTGAATCTACAACCATGAATACTAGTAAAAGGTAGTAAACAGGAAACATACCAAATAACTTTATTCAGACTACTACTTAAGGCTTATAAGATTGTTCAGGTACTGTCAACTTTGAAGTGATACTAAGTTTCAGATTCAGATTGAGGTTGAGACTGAGATTCATATTCAGATGTTTAGACACTCTGAAGTGAAAATATTAAACTATCACATAACTCAGAAACTTGTGATGCAAGCCCATCTTGAGTACAACACTCCCCCACCCCAAGTATCACCAATAATTCACAGATTGCCTTGCATTACCAAATTTAAAATTACCTGGTTACCAGTCTTAGGGGGTGGGATCTTCATTGGAAGCTTAAAAGAAATGCGAAGGTGACTATGAAACTGACCCCTGTATATACAAGAAGCATGTAAAGAAAAATAAATACATTTGTACCAATGATGAGCTAGAAAATGGACTTGTGTATTTATACTAAACTTCAATGTTTAATATGGTATATGCCTCCACTGCATACACAAAATATAAAGCATAATTAAAAAGGCCTTTATTACATATGTAATCAACTTTCACTTTCCAATGAGAAAGTTATTGAGGATTTTGCCACCCATAGGATGTAATTCGTAATCATTTGATCCTTAAGCACACATTATTGTTAAACCTAAGGCAATTTTAACATCTAAATTCACCATCACATGATCATTTAATCATAAGTCCACTTTGACCCAATTTGGGAAAACCTAGAACCTAAATGCAAACCTCAACAAGAATGCACATGGTAGTCATTGGGGATAATAACCATATGACAACAATGATTGAAAATGTAAATTTTTAAAAAACGTTCTAAATCTAGCACATTTGTTGTCAAAAAACATTCTAAATCTTAGGCCCCTTTTGCACATCTACCTTTGTAACTTCAACGTAATCAATAGCCTTCTTAAATGTACACACTAGAGGGGGAAAAAAACTACCTCTCCCTCATGTATTGTTTACTATATATGCTAATACCCCTTCCTACATACACGATAGTTCATATGTGGTATGAAGAGTCCACCCCTTGGTTGACCATTCCAATTTCTAGCACTTTCTCATAATATAGTTTCATATTATAGTACTAATCACATGTACTACTATCCACCTTCTTTGGGTTCATTTGCAATGAGAAACGTCAACACGATATTGATGGTTGTCAAAATCTATGGCCCAACTTTTTCTCCATTCATGACAATGATTGGAGTGGTATAGATCTTATTCAAAGTTTAAAGATGATTCAATTATGAATTCCTAAAAATACAGTACCTCTTGAAAAAAAATGCGGGTCTAGGGAGGGAGGTAACTGACTTGAAAAGTTTGTAGTGTATTCATTCAATGTGAAGATCAATTTAATTATGTTTCTACCATGTCTAAGTCAATTTGCTGAACCAATCATGCATACCACTAATCCGTGTGGACCTTAAAAACATCGTAAATAAACCAAAGCATTGGTTTAGGCACTCTCTACCTTAAACCTTCTTTTCTTTTCTTTTCTTTTTACATAAATACCACTATGAAATGAGATTGAAGACAATGGGAAATAACATGTGGTCAAGTAACTAATGCATTTAGGTTATGGAAGTTCAAAACGAGCATTTGTAAGCCCTCAAGATAGAAGAAGTTGACTTTTACCAATATTTTTACTTCATCAAGAGCAATCCTCGTTTTGCTTCTCCTACATTAAAATACTATCATATGTGATGTGATGTTTTGGTAGATATTGATAGCTTGTTGTCGGGGAAGGTTGCACTTCTTGGAATGACGTTGATGGAGATCTCATGTTATTCAATATAAAGAGAAAATACACAATCACTATGCACCTGCTAAAAATGTTCAGGAGTTGAGGTCATTGCATCTTTTTCCAACACTTTGGTGAGTTTGGATATCTAGAGCAATCTAACTTACATAGTGAATAAATTCAAGGACAAGCCTTCTAAACATTGAAATGGGAGCCATGCAAGTCAATATTAAGAATTTTATCCCACTTTTTTTTTACGAAGTTTCTCAGTAACTCCAGATATTCCAACACCCATTGTGGTCAAATAGGGGCATTCACTTTTGCTATAATTCATCTAGAGATCCCCCACATATTACACAGGAGGAAGTGCTTCTTGAATAAGTAGCTATGCTAGCCTTGCATGTCATGTTTTGTATACAATTCATTTTATTATTAATTTGACAAATGCATGGCCCTATGAATGTTGCAGGCACTTAACTCCGTCACAGTGTGCTACATGATAAACTTGCCATGTGTCAATGGAGCTCATGCCATGCATGGCTTTTTAGCATTCCAAGGACCATGTAACAAATGCTACATACCTCGAGTATCATGTGTTTAGAATAGGTCACAAAGCCAAAATAAGTGCCCCTACCATATGAGCAAGTCAACGGTGTCTCACATTGGACGCTCTTGTCACCTTGGTTATCTAGAACAATGGATATTAATAACGTGCTCTATTGAAGGATGGTTTGCACCAAACACATGAATGCTCGGACCATATGAATTGTCTAAACGTTGTGATTGGCCAAGAAACATGTTGTTGGTTACATTGGCTACACAAATTGACCAAGGCTCAGGGCCATTCTCCATGGATGAGGGGTCCACTTGGAATCCGACATGGCCAAAGTAGATAATGGTTTCATGGGTTCTAGGAGGGTTATTCTTGACTATTTCTTTGAGGTAAGCCTAATAAGCTTCCGGGAGAACATTACCTTCAATCTCTAATTAATAGATTTAGTTTATTTAATAAAGCATGTGACCCATCATCATGTGTAAATATGATCAACACCCCTTGCCTCCTACCTACAGTCTCTTTTGCAATTACACCAAGACCATGCACATTCCAGGGACCACTACATGTTTGCTTCTTTTTGTCTTGGGCCCTCGCTTCTCATGGTCACATCCAACAAAGCATGGTACATTTGAATTCAAGTGGCCACTTGCTATGGTTTTGGTGTAAACCGCCCCAAGAGCATCTCCCCCAGATCTCCTCCTAACACTACTTTAGAAAGAGTGGAGGCATAACGATCATCACCGTATCTTGCCATATTTCCTTCCACACTAGTCAACATGAAATATAGAGGGCACCATGTAATGATGCAACAATATGTACGATCCTTTATCCTAGTCAAAACTCTTTCAATGTTAGAAAGTACTCCCTCTACAACACGGGGTGCTTTATAATAACCTTTTATATGGTTCTTTTATAGATACTTGAGCACACATGCAATTATTCTTATGGATTTTGGGATTATAACATTTTGTAGAGAATAAGAACTTCATGTTTTAGCATTGGTGCCTCCACCACTAAAGTTTAATGCCCCTCCAAGTTTGGCACGCCACAACCTCCTCCACCACTATAGGACTTGCCACGTAATCAAAATAATGGACATTATTACTACACTAAATATTGTATTTAGTGACACCAATTCTATTTGTCTTGCTCAATACTGATTGTAAACCGCCCGTGTAAACCTTACACTATTTGTCCTTCCTTGTACAAAACAAATTTGAGCATTATAAATTTACAATGTTGTCACTTACTAAGTGATTTTCTCCAAATTCCCACCATCCATGACAATATTTTATGTCATTAATGTTAGGATGCACAATACACCAAACGTTGTTTCGATGTTTGGCATTTGGATGAACTCGATGTAAGTCGGGATGACTCTCGTAAACTTATTCATAAGAAGTGTCAATTGAAAGAGTTGCCATGGTGACACACAATATCACTTGACACTAAATGCAATGTTAATGTGCCATGGCTATTAGGAAATAAGTAAATAAATAAATAAAAGGTACATCCCTGAGACAAAAATTTAAGGTTGGTACTTTTGTTGCAAAATGTTTTCATTAGAAGACATGATTCATCCACATACTTAAGTTGTTTATGGGGCATAATTGACATGCTCATGATCAGAAGCTGAAGGTTATGAATGAAAGCACTCTACATGGATTCAAAAACCCATGAAAATTGTTCCAATTACTCTCCATTTAACAAGGTTGATTTGGTGGTGATTCTCACTTAGCAATCCAACAACAATAGACCTCCCCGTGAAGAGAAAAAGACTCTTTCCTTAAGATGACTTTACAAATTTCTATAGGTTGCATATGAGTTTTATTTTATTATGAATTCAAAACAACACATCCCAAGTTCATATCCTTTCTACCCATTCAAATTGCAGTGAACTTGACATTGGACAGGTTTTGCAAGTTTAAGTCATCTTACCATTTCATATGCAATACTTATGTTGGGCCTTGAGCCTCCTTCTCCCAAGAGAAAACTCTGAAATTCAAGAAGGTGCCACAAATTTTGGTTATGCTCCTCATGGCTTTAGTGAAATCACGTGTAAGTGTTATTGCGTCCATAGTGATAGATAATGAATCAACTTTCAACCAATTTATAAATGAAAATTAAAGAATGATATATGTACTAGATTATGCAAGAAATTGTGGAGCCAAGTCACATGCAAACTCCCACAGTGACATGGTCTATAGGATTCATTATTGAAGTTGGTGCATCCTTCTATCTCAACTTTTGGACTCGGCAACTGTGAGGTGGATTAGATCAATGGTTTTAACCTTTGGAGTTAGAAGCTCTGCAACATTTGAACATCAATTAGAAATTGGGTGCCAGAAACACATGTGCCTCCAAGAACCTAGATCCCCAAAGCATATGTGTTTAAGAGGTCTTGTGTGTCTCTAAAGCATCTGGAGCTTTGAATCCTCATCGAGCAAATCGCCAAAGCCTAAGATCCTCCACCCCTACAAATTACTCAAACTTGTACAAGTCCTAGATAGCAAGCAAACTTTGTAGTCAGTAATTATCAACTCACAAATTTGGTTCCCTTCTTCCTTTTTTTTTTTTTTGTCTTTCTCTACTTTACATACTAATGACAAGACAACCTAAACCATCAACTCACAACATACGAAAAGAAAAAACTTCAAACCTTCTCAAAATCTTTGATCTGAGTTGCCTACACACTCCCTAAACCCTAAACACAAAACCCTAACCCACCCAAATCCTCAACCATGAAGGTGCTTCCCGGTGATACATGAGAGGGAAATGTGACAACAAAGAGGGAGATTTGAACGGACCACATCCATTCCCTAAGGTTTGGAGATATAAGAGAGGGAGAGACATTACGGAGGTTAAGGTGTATTTGAATCGTGGAGGACATTTATTTCATATACCTCCACGACTCTTCATGCGTGTGGGTCATGGGTTCGAATCTTGTCATAATGTCCTTGGCTTGAGAACATTCTCTCCTCGAAAGCCTCTTAGAAAACACCCGGCTCCACTCTAAGGGCCAAGTTCCATGTGCCGGTCCCGGTCTGTTTTTTAAATGGGTGAGAAACGGGTGACATCATCCAAAAAATGGGTGATGTCACCCATTTTATGGAGGGCTACTTCTATGTGGGGTGCCGGTTTTTTTCGATTTCCTACTTTCTAACTAAATTTGGTGAGTGATAAGACATGACACTTTATGAAGGTCACCAGCAATGAAGGTTGAAAAAAACAGAAAGATCACAACATGTAACCTTTTGGACTTCAAAACACTAGGATTATGACCAAATATTCCAAAATCCTCCCAAGACATTGTACAAAACGGCCCTAATTTGTTTTTGGCAGAAAAGGGCCACATTGCCAAATCCTTACATAGAAATTGTATATTTCGTCATCTTTAATGGATGAAATAGCAAAAAAAAATCATAAAATGTGGATAAAGTCATCAATGTTTGGATAACTATGTTCATATCTAGATGAAATATTGTGGTATCATTAATATGCGGCTTCATCACTCCAATGATTCTTGTTATTTCCGTTTTCTTGAGAATTTGAAAAGAGAAAGAGAAAAAGTTGGTATAGAATGAGACTTGGAATTGAGTTTGTAATCATAGTGGCAAAGTGTTGGACTCGAGAGGTATTATATATCTTTTGAGCCGTAGATAGAGCCCAACCCTAAAAGGGGCTCTTCAGTCATGCTTCCTCCATATGAACCCATCATTTTATATCATATCATATCATACCATATCTTGTGGGTGAACCCTTTGACCTAAAAATCCATAACTTATTTTGGAATTTAGTATGCTTGAACCTAGTTGAATTGAAGCTACCCGTGCATGTCAAGAAGAATGTTTTGGTCCGTGTAGTACCTCTACCTAACCATATCATTGTACACATTGACGTTATTATATTCATATTTTGGACACATGGATAGCTAAAACCTTGTGTGAACAATCTCTAACTTTACAATGATGCCATCTGTACAACCAAATCTTTGATAAGAGGGGGAATTTTTTCTTTGATAAGCTATTGAATTGGATTGAATTTTTAACGTAACTTTGGGGAGATTCCGCTTCGGATTTTAGGGGTTGACAACAAAGTTGAGAGGGACAACTTTTTACTGCACCCTTCATGGTAATACTAAGCATCTAGAGAGGGTGTCATATGAAACTTGGTTCTCAATGACAAGTTATGAATATTACTTCAATTAACATGGAAAAACATTTTTACGACACCACTTTTTTTTACTTTTTTTTTTGAGACAGAAGGCCGACAAGCCAGCGCCAAAACACAGGAGGCAGTTGACCACCTCGCAAGTTTTCCGTCAAGTAGAGAGGAGATTTCACAGCCGGGATTCGAACCGCCAACCTCTTCCTTGAGATTTGGGTATCTCTCCAGCATCATCCGATAGTTTAAGGTCATCTCGGACCATTTACTACACCATTTTCAATCAAATGTTGAGTGTTGTTGCCATAAATTGGAATACTTGCCACACACAACTTGAGCTTGAGCTCAAGCTCAAGCTTGACCTTGACTTTGCAAGCTTGAAGGGTCAAGGTTAAAGAATTGGAGCCCTTACAAGTGGCTAAGCAAACTTGAACTTGTAGAAATTTCAAGTCCAATGACTACTTAGTTCAAGTTTAGGCTTGAACTTGAAAATCAATCCAAAGTTAAGAGGAACCAAAGCTCCATCATTTTAGGGACTTTAAAGGGTCCAATTTCACTGTATTGTGGCCTACCACACTTGCAAACTTGAGCTTGATATCTGGCTATTTTTGGCCCACCCTCTATTTTTTATGGACCTCATCTCCAAACCTCAATTTTGCATGTTTGGGTTAGGTTTGACATGTTTTTGCCTGATTAAATTTTTGAAACTTGGGTGAGTTACACCCTTGTTAGATTATCCAAAACAAATTGGACACGTGAACCTAAATCATTTATTCTATATTTTCATCATTCAAGCATTATTTGAAAATGTCAATATCTTGGACATGATGAATATGTGCGTTAATATTGAATGAATCATTTGAGGGCATTGTTAAATTGACCATGTTGTTTGTTAAAATGACCACAAAGATACGTCATGCGGCAACATGACTTTCAAAATTTGAATCTTCATTGCACACATGAAGAAGACTACTTGCATCCAACTTGGAGAACTTGGGGACCCCTATAAGTTTGTGGCTTATTCCATTCCAAAGGACTCTATCTAGACTAACTTGGGGATTTTGAAATTGATTATGGGTCAAATCAACTTTGAAAAATGACCTCCAGATTGCATACTATTTCATGGTTTCTATGTTGGATATATGAGATGTACAGTCATTTGCAGTAATGCCCTCTTGTTGAGGTGATGCTCATACTTTTGTTCATTGGTATTTGGTCTAAACTAAGGGACACTAGACCGATTTGGTGGGTCATCTTGCACACAAAGGGCAAAAAGGGCCAAATTGCACATATTTTCCTCTCAAATCCATCCTCTCACATCATTTCAATTGTTGATGTTTATTATTGACCCTTCATCATGGTGTTGACCTTTCTTACTTATTATACATATATTGATATGAATTTATGGATAGATGTATTGTGCATGCATAATGGCTAAATGTTATGAGGGCAACAACTCCCATTCTCATGTATCGTAGGACAATTCCTACATTTTGTTATTGCTCGCTTAATGTAACTCGAATTCCAACTGCAATCATGCCTTGGGTTTGCATATGAATTTGTGGTTAGTTATGGTCAAGAATGAAGTGTCCCTCATTCTTTCCAACCCAAGGTTGACGTCATCTCTCTTTACATGAATTTCATTTCACGCATAACAATACTTTTTTAATATAAGATACCATAATATATACCATAATATCTCTTTTCCATGTGTCTAGTTCGGACTTGGATATGTACTTATACACTAGGAACCACTAACCCACCTATGGCACACACATTATGAAAAACATACCCAACCATAGCATAAGCAACACATATAAGTACATACATCATCTAGAAGGGGGTGGGAGGGGCTTAGGGATTCGTGGTGTCTATGTAAACTCATTCATTAGGAAGGTGAAAACGTAGTGAATCATTTCATAACATAAAAATGAGTATTTCAAAGTTATTTTACTCTAGATATGGCATCGGAGGCCCAAATGTGTGTAGCAGGCCCCTGTTGGAATGAATCGACCCTTAACCTTGTGGGGGACTTGTTTTTACTAGAATCTCTTCATCCACAATAGATGAATCCAATATACACCACAAACCGAAAGTTGGTAGGAGGGTTTGGCCATACGAACCACTTCATTCTCCTAATCTACGACATGCGTGCATCTAATATGAACAATGAATTAAAATTGTTTTGAATGTGTGTGTGTGTGTGTGTGTGTGTGTGATTAGGTAAGAATCAAGATCCAAGCATGAATTGTGAACAACAATTCACCTTTATATGAGTATCACTTCAAGTAACCATCCGAAATTAACTTCGCCTCCAAAAACAACAATATCAACTCTCAAGTCCTTCAGGTGGGTTTATTGATGTGTCCATGTAGTTTTCATTTTGAAGTTCAAGCCCTACACATGTTCAAATGCTCAAAGTGCTTGTAATAGGTGCACTCAGCCTGTAATATTGTAACGATAGAATACCGAATGAAACTATAAACCGTAAAATAGAAAATATAAACCATTAATAGACAATATTGCCAACAAAGGTTGGAAGATAGACCCACTAATTGTCATCACTGCAGGCGCTAGGGCTGCCACACATATCCCCTCTATGGATAACATTGAAACAACATTTAAAACCCCTAAGCAGAGCATCAAGAACACATTTGAGGCAATTAATGTCATCGCTATACAATATGCTATGTCCATAATTATGCACAAAAGAAGGATAGAAAATAACGAGCCAATACCACTCGACACACAACTACCATAGGAACTCCCAAAACACTCGCCAACCAATAAATAAAAGATATCACAATAAACTAATGGAAGGCCCATGACTCAACATCCACCCCACAAAGTTATAACCTTTGCCCCTACAAGCACTACAACCGCACTAACACATGGCCAACTTGGTCACCCCAGTTTCTATAGTGCCCACCCCGAGAGGGGTTAGTAGTCCTGCACCCTTGATATTATGTCCAGTGGACATAATATCAAGGGTGGGTCGAACGGGCATTTCAATCATGCTAATCCTACCAGGGGTCAACGTTTCTTCTCTCTGCACTCGGCCATAGTTGGATGTCGTGCTCTTTGAGTCGATCCCCATCTGTCTATTCATTTAGAAATGGTTGGAGTAAAAGCCCGGTCCATGGATTCGGAGGAAAGTAAGGTCAAGCAAGTTCTACCAAAATAATTTAGGTCACTAAATGCTAATTTTGAGGTCGAATCTCTCACCTGATGTGGGTCTAATGTGCTCATGTAGGTTTCATTTTGTTGTCGAACCCCTAAATAGATTGAAATTGAATTGTATTGCATATGTTTCATTATAGATTTGTTAATGCAACACACAATTTCTGGTGTAAATCTAATCGGTAGATGTCGGGGGACATGAAAAGCGGAACGAAATAACACCCACATACAGTGGTGATTTTTCACAAGGTCCCTAACATGTCCAGGGACATGTTCATTAAAAAAAAACATTTCTAGTGGACATGTTCTTAGAAAATGAACCAGTTTTTGGACGTGTCAAATTCACTTTGGATGGGTTCTAAAAATAACAATTCTTTTGATAAATTTTCCAAAAAAATAAATGGTACAAATATCAGTTACATTATGTCATATATGACATGTGAATATAAGCATAATGAAATCAAACCACTAATACCCAATCAAAATATCAATCTTGAAGTGCTTGATTCACCTGCATACATTAATTCATCAACCACAAAATTTAGAATGGGGTGTACTAGAAAGACGAGAATCGACAGCAAAAGACAGATAACTGATGAACATTGAAGGCATAATTTGTCAAGATCCTATTATTCCCAAGTGCAACCATTCACATGTCGACATCTTTCGTTTTTTTTTGTTTTTTTTGCTAAATTTTTACCAACATTGTAAGAGACTTATTTATACCTCTTGCGGGATGAGTATTTTCATTTTCAAGCCGGTTTTAGGACGGGTTGTTTTTTCTTTAACCTTTCCATGGACGGGTTGGTTTAGAAATTACCGGTTTTGGGATGGGTGACAAATTTTTTTTGCCTTTCAATTCAAGGTTTTTGGACGTGGACGGGCAAACACTTTGTGAAAAATCAGCCCTGCCCACATACCTTGTGTTTTTACCTCGACCCCCATGGTCACTTGGGTGTCGAGAACCGTGAGAAAACCCGTACATTCATCACCTTATGACCCTTATGCCCCCTCCCCACTTGACATCAGCTAAGCCTAAAAGTGGGTTCTTAAAAATGAGCGTTCACACCATCGACATTATCTAGTGCCGAGCCTAGTTGGCAAATGATGTGGCATGGCTTAAAAGTGGAGGTTTTAAGCTAAAACTACCGACCCTCCCATCGGTACCTACACATGAGGCAAGAATGTAGGACCTCTAAAACTGTTGCCTCCTGCTCTTGTGATTGGTTGCTTTTTAGTCTTAGCTATGAGGGCACGAGGAGCTTCATTAACAAAAACCGATGGTAAGTATTAAGGCATTTGGGGATGGGACAAAAACTATCCAACATTCATTGGTTGGTAGATAAAACCATGAACATGTGTGAAAGCTACTTAACTAAAACCTACTTGGAAATCTCCGGAGCAAGTTCTTGCAGGTGCATTGGGAAAGCCGGACGTGTCCGCTATAACCGAGGGAGCTTTACCCGGGTTTTAGGGAAGTCTTTGGTTATTTGCTAATGTCAAGTGGGGAGGGGGCATTAGAGCGAAAACAAAAGCCTGGAGTGGGAGGAGCAGCGTTGAAAGGCACAGAAGCTCCACCACCTCCGCTTGGCCACCCCGTTTTCACGGCCCACCTCACTGCGCCGTCGCTCCACCGTCAGATGCCCCCACGCGAGCCCACCCGAGCCGTCCGATCCGCCACCCCACCCAAATCTCCACGCACAGTGCGCAGCGGGCGTGTCTGGGCCGTCCGATTCGGTCGGGCTAAGCTACGCTGAGGTCAGCGCTGGGCCGTCCGATCGCCCGCCGGCCTGCCCGCCTCCCTGCCCGCTGACGGACTGACGAGGCCAACGAGAGTAGAGAACCGGAACCCGAAGAGGAGAGAGAGGGAGAGGGAGAGGGAGAGGGAGAGAGAGAGAGAGAAAGGCTGCGAGTCGGGTCGACCCAGCACATGCAATCTCAAAAAGCCATCTCCATCTCCATCCCATCCCCATCCCATCCCATCTCCTGCACACCACTCAGGGAGCTCTGGATCCTGAGCCCAAACGGGGAGCAAAACAAGGAACGAACAGATAATTGGCTACTCATTATGCATTGCCGTTGCAGCTACTGTAGTGTCTAGCTTCTCATCAGTAAGTACTTCAACTCACGCTGTGCAGACAGGTCGGCCCTGGTGAAACTTCTGAGAGGTTAGTGACAAGCCTTTGGTGAAGCCAGCCAGCCAGCCAGCAAGCGAGAACTGTGCCTCTGCCTGTGTGTAATTTGTGAGCAACGCATTAGACCCAGCTCGTTGGCTTTTGAAGTTACTGTGGGGGTGAAACTTCTGAGAGTCTGATCCGGACTCGGAGGTTAGTGGCAAAGCTTTGGTGAAGCTAGATAGCAAGTGAGTGTATCTGTGTCTGTCTGGGTGTAATTTTTATGTCCACTAGACCGAGCTCCTTGGTTTTATAAGGTGCTTGCGTGGGGGTCTGTCTGTGAGGGGGGAGAGGAGCTTAATTTGGGCAGCTAGCACGTGAGAGTGTGTGTAATTCGTGCGGTTAACTGCACAGAGGGCCTTGGTTAATTAAGTTACCAGGGGTGTGTGTATGTGTGTGTGTGTGTGTGTCTGGGGAGAGGAGCTTAATTTGGGTGGTTTTTGAGGTTTTTTGGGGGGTGGGGGTGGTGTCAGCTTTTGAGCAGCTGCAGCTGGAGCTGGGGCTGGGGCTCAGTGATCGTGGTGTGGATGGGTGATTGATGTTGTAAGTTAGCTTAGCTTGTAGTGGAGCAAGGTGGGACGAGGCTGGTCGTAACTTAGGCCTGTCAATGTAGGAGGAGGGGGGAGCTAATTGCTAGCTACATAGCCAGGTAAGTAGCTGGAGTGGGCGCTGCAGCAAGAGGAGGACCTAGAGGAGGAGCGTTGAGAGCTTCAAGTGGGAAATTTGGGGCAGCCCAAGAGTACTGCCAGGGGAGGACTGTGGCAGCGTGGCTAAATTTGGTGCGTGCGGGGGATGTCTGTTGTGTGGAATCCAGAAAGTACTGCGAGGAGTTTGAGCTCTGGCTTGCAGGGTGCCGCCACATCTCAACTTCCAAGCTTGGGGCAGGCATCTCAACGAAGAAGCTGAGGGCTTGCTAGGATCTTGCGGTGACTTGAAGCATTTGAAGAGGTAAGGTCACTCTGAAATTAGGTAGCAGCAGTTTTTCTGAAGTCAAGCTACTAGCTTTTTGGCAACTTGGAAGCTGCCGTTGTTGGCTATGGTGGTGGCCGAATGCGTAGTGGTTTAGTTAGTCCATTTGGGAGGTTTGATAAGGTTGAAGCCCATGAGGTGGAAGGGAATTCGACAAGTTGCGCAAGGTTTGGGACTGAATTTGGTGGTGGTGGAGTTCCCACAATGTGGATATCACCCGGTGAGCTACAAGGCGTGGAAGCTGGAGTTTTGAGCTCCCAAAACTCCTCCTCGAGTGTGCACTACTCGAGGTGCAGCGCCACGCAGTTCGAATTTGGAGACGTTCGGAGTTACACAGGTTAGGGCATGTGGTTAGTTGTGAGGTGAGTTGAGAGTCCTTTTGTGCAACCATGGGGTGTGTTCATGGCAAGCATAAGTCCGGGAGTAAGAAATTGCAAAAACAGCAGCAGAATCGCCATCCTTACCAGGACGCGCAGCATTCAGAGGTTCTGAACAATAAAAAAGGCCAAGGAGGAGGACTACATAACCATCTCCACGAAGATGTGGGGGACATCTTGACATCGGATAGCGATGGCGATTCCTTCACTGAGGGGTTAAGACCACCCATTGTGCCAGTCTCGGGAAGAGACAGCAAGGGTAATTCACTTGCAGGCACACCTAGGACCGGCACTCCGAAGCTGCGATCTGAGAGTGGGACTCCCAAGCAACGCATTCGAAGTGGATTGGACAACGGGACACCGAAGGCTAAGTCGAAGTCTGGGACACCGAAACCTAGGTCGGAGAGTGGGACACCGAAGTTGAAGCCGGAGGGTTATCTGACACCGAAAGTGAGGGTTGAAAGTGGTGGTGGAGGATCCAAGTCTAACACACCATACGAGCTAGGTTCCAATAGAAGAAACAGTCTTGACACACCTTTGTTGGATTCTTTGGACCTTGACCTGGGGGTTTCTCGCTTGTCCCGAATTTCAGACCAATACCTACCTGCAAGTGGCTCCCGTGTTGTAAAGGTCCCAGATGGTGACTTTGAGCTTCGGTACTCATATTTGACTCAGCGGGGTTACTATCCTGAGGCACTGGATAAGGCAAACCAGGACAGTTTCTGTGCACATACAATTTTTGGGGAAAATCCCAGTGACCATTTCTTCGGGGTCTTTGATGGCCATGGTGAATTCGGTACCCAGTGCTCCCAGTTTGTGAAACGGACGTTATGTGAGAATTTGCTTCGGAGTCGACATTTCCAGAATGACGTTGTGCAGGGTTACCATGCTGCTTATACCACCACCAACACACAGCTCCACCGCTGCGATATTGATGACACTATGAGTGGAACCACATCCATTACGGTGCTGGTCAGAGGACGTACTTTGTATGTTGCCAATGTGGGAGACTCCAGGGCAGTGTTAGCTGAGAGAAGGGGGAATAATACTCTTGTGGCGATGGATTTGTCCAGCGATCAAACCCCGTTTCGGGAAGATGAGTGTGCTAGGGTTAAAGCCTGTGGCGCTAGAATCCTAACCCTAGATCAGCTGGAAGGGTTAAAGAACCCTGACATCCAGTGCTGGGGAGGAGAAGATGATGACGATGGCGATCCACCCAGGTTATGGGTACAAAATGGTATGTACCCCGGGACAGCGTTCACCAGAAGCATCGGTGACTCTGCGGCAGAGCAGATTGGTGTGATCGCTAACCCCGAGGTTCTGGTGGTGGAGCTCACATCACGACACCCATTCTTCGTCATCGCCAGCGATGGCGTGTTTGAGTTTCTCAATAGCCAAACGGTCGTTGACATGGTATTCTATTCTTCCACTCATTGTCCACTCCAAACTGTTTCTTGAATCACATAAGTTCTCGAAACTGTGTCAATTGGCGAAGTTGTTTTGCAGAGCATAACGTCTCACCGGTGAGAGTGGACGTTGTTGCTGAGTAGTGATATGCATTTCATTGTTTGAGCCGTTATGTCTTGAACATGAGCAAACTGAATTTTCTTGGACTTCAGGTTCTCTTGGATGTCCACCAGTCCAAGAGAGCTGTAGATATTCTGCTCATGAGTCCTCAAAAGAGTACCCCAGCTCAACCCTGAGCATGTGCTTGTGCACTCCATTGTTTAATCTCTTAAGCCTTGAATGATCAGGGAAGTTGGCAAGTTTTTTTAGATTAGGTACATCCACATTTATCCTCGAAGCTTACTGTTGTGACAAAACAAAGATAGAAATCAATCGCAAGATCTACTGAAGAAGGACGAGTTTCTTGGATATTTATGGGTGCACACACGTTATTGAAGTGAGTGAAATTGGCTGATGCAAGAGCAATGAAAGTCAAGAAGATGATAGGAAGTTGGCCAGTGAGTGTTCGCATCAATAATTATCGCAATTGCATGTGGACATGCAGCAAGAGGGCAATACTTTTGCAAGAAATACTTATAATGCCAAAAATTTGTTCTTGTCAAATTGGCTTTCTCAATGTTGTGCAAACAATATAGTTCAATCTACCGTTATATTTAACTTGTTGGAGTTTTTAGATGCTGTTTCTTGATTCTCTATTATGGTGTGGATTCAATTCAGCAATTTATGTATTTCTTGTCCAAATCAGGTAGCACTCACTTTGTAGGATAGGTTTAATAGTGAACCTGTGGGTGCAGGCGCTGACATTGTAAGATTCTGAAAATGTAGCACTAAGTCTCAGTGTTTTTCTGTTGGGACAGGTGGCCAAGTACAAAGATCCAAAGGAAGCTTGTGCTGCCATTGTGGCAGAATCATATCGCTTATGGCTGCAGTATGAAACCCGCACTGATGATATTACTATCATTGTTGTGCACATTGACAACCTTCAAGATGTATGTGTAGAATTTTGGATTTACTAAGTAACAGTTGTGCTCTATATTCAGAATCTTTCAATTTTCTTGTGGATACTGAACTTCTAATGGATGAAACAACTTGTAGAACTACTAAAAGTGCTGATGGTACTTGTAGCTACTGAGAGTTTTTGGAGGATAGCTCATATCTTGGTGCCATCTGGAACCAGGTCGAAATGCAGCCAGATTTGTATCAACGGGAAACGCAGGCAATTCTTGCTCTACCAGGATTAAGGTCACCAAGTCGAATCTCTACAAAGGATAATTTCAAAAGTGTGCGTCCTGCCCGCCATGATTTTTCAAGGGCTCGTGCTCGTGCTATTGAAGCGTCATTGGAGCATGATGAACCTTGGGTGCCTCCTGCTGAACCTCATGTAAAGACCCCAGAAGAAGAGGTCGGTTCTGCACATAACTTCGTCCCAATAAAATTATGGGCCACATACTTTTTGTAAAGTTCTATAGGGTTCTGCCATTTGTTCATCTTTTAAGTTTGACATGAGTAGCATTGCAAATTGCTTATCTTTAAGACTGACTTGATAAGAAATCTTATGCTGTATCTTAGGGATTAACCTAAGTAACAATTACGTGCAAATCTCCACCTGAAAATTCCTCCCAGAAGTGTCCAGCTGATTAGTATGAACCTCTTTCATGCAATTCTCATCAGGTAACAAGGTCTCTGGTCTTATAATGACTTTACTTGCATAAGGTTAGAGACTAAACAAAATTAGTAGTATAAAATACTGAAATACCTTTCAAAGCTGTGTTAGGATAGAGGTTATGTGTACTGAAAGCTGACATTTGTGTGGGAACAGGCACAAATCACCCAGGCTTTGCAAGGAAACTTTCTGTTTCAGAGTCTGACCGAGAAACAGCGGCACACTTTAATAGAGTGCATGGAGCTTGTGGAAGTAAATGCTGGCGATATTGTGATTCGGCAGGTAAAGATTTGTGGTCAGATTTGTACATGTGTGTCTTATGCAGGGGTCTTTCTTTGTGCAATCGCCATGTGGGCCTCCTAATGGTTTCTTTCTATTCAAATTGTTCTTTTGATCCTGAATGTTGCTCATGTCGTGAAGGCGGGTCATGATGACAGGGTTATGAGGGTGACCTATTCTATGTTGTTGAGTCAGGCGAATTTGAAGTGTTGATATCTCAGGTACTTAATTTCCATCTCTACATCTTTTACTTCAGAACCGACCATGTTCAAACACTCATCTTGCGCCCATGAAATACCATCTTTTCACTGTCAAGAGATCCTAAAAGAAATCCATGTTTTTCGGGCTGTATTCAGTATCACTAGTTCGAGGTTACAAGTTTATGTTCTAGAATCGAAAATGATAACTGGACTATGACATTGAACACCAAGTGGGAGGTTAGCCTGTTACTATTTTAAAACCAGAAAGTCTTGTTGATGATACTGTGTCTTCAATCAGGGCTAGATGGCATTTGTATCCAGACTGAGAAATGATGTTTTTTATATCAGAATGCAAACAGTGTCACTCAGGAGGCAGGAACTGTCGTTCAACGTTATAGTGCGGAGTCAAATCCTTGCTTCGGAGAGCTTGCACTAATGTAATATATTCTATCCTACTTTCTTGTCCTTTTTCACATCTAGCAACTCTTGATATGTATACTTTATATTTTATATGTGTTACCAAATGTAGGGACTTGAATTGAGTAATGCACAGTGTCAAGGGATTTCTAATATATAATATTTTGTATTCAACACCACTTTGAAGAAGGGTGACACAAGGCTATACACCCAAAGCCAAGTTTTGATTGCATCGAGGCTTGCTTGATTTCCAGGTACAATAAACCAGGACAAGGGACTGTGCGTGCAATCACAAATGGCACCTTGTGGGTCCTAGAGAGGGAAGCATTTCGAGGAATTCTTTTAATGAAATATATGAACAGACCGTCATTGAAGACATTACGGTCCATCAATATTTTCTCCAAGTTATCCTTGTCTCATCTGCATAGATTGGCTGAAGCTTTGACTGAGGTCTCTTTTGCTGCAGGGGACACAGTAGTGCACCAGGTGAGTGCCCGTCAAGGTGTTAACCATTTCTGTTGAATTTTGTATGATTTATTGGGTAACAAGTAGAATAAGCTTCTGTGATTTGAGTGAAGAAAATTACATGGCTGAGAATATGGGTGTTACCAGAGCAAGGAGCATTTGCTTCGTAGCCAGTGTGCTATAGCATTTGAAATTATTGTCAGATGTTCTTGTAATAACCATAGGCAGGCAAGCAATTAACCAAAAAACTGTGTGGCTGTATAGGATGAGAAATTAAATATGTTCTACATAGTCAAGCAAGGGTACGTTGAAGTTATCAATCATGAACCAGAGAACAATGAAGTCCACAATGATTTTCAGTTACCTAGGGGAAGCATGGAGCGGACTGGAGAGAAGATATCATTTATTGATCATGGTGACCATCAAAAGGTAAAACCTGAAGTGAAATCCTTTGGGGAGTGGGTACTATTTGATGACAGTGCACAATCCATTACTGCAGTTGCTGTTACTGATGTTGAATGTTGGAGCATCACACGGCAAGCTTTTGAGGAGGCTGTGGGACCACTAAGGATGATCATGATGGAAGATGCCAAGTAAGCATTATCAAAATTAGATCTGATTTCCATAGCAGTCTTAAGCATGTGTAAGGCTGTCTCTGTCTTTTTTACTTTGAAGATTATAATTATCAAGAATCAAGGTCCTTGATTACATGCATGAATGCCAAGCATAGTCAAGTGGCAAGCTCTCAGTAGTCAACACCTCATTGTTACCTTTTTCCTGACAAGGCTTTTCTTCTATCTATCAAGATTCAACTTAAAGACCTTGCCAAAAAGAATCTCATGGAGTGCATACTCTCCAAGATGCTTATCTAGGGAGAGCACCCACTACACCACTTAAGAATGCTGTGCCATGTTTCCATGGTTTTTGTACTCTAGGTGATTTGTCTGTCTTTAGAATGAATTGTGAATTTGCTCAAGAAATAATTCCTGCATGGACAAGTCTTTAGACTATGGTAATAACAGACACGAATTTGTAATGGTCCCAATCTCTCAGGATAAAAGCCTATTAGTGGGCTTGTTGACGTTCAGGGCAATCAAGCATAAAGGCCAACTTGTGAATTATTGTTAAACTTTAAACCCTTGAGTTCTCACTTTAATCTAATGTGCTGTTTTCTTTGACGGTGTTGTGGTGTGGTCAGGCACATGGAACAGATGTTACAATTACAAAGTCTACAACTGGCAGAGGTGGATGACCGCGTTTTCAAAAAAATATCTTTAAAAGACTTGGTACATCCTGCCTATCTCTATAAGACCTCTTTTCAGCCCTCTTGTCATTGCGTCTTGTTGCTTCTTTCTTCGTGACAAAGACATTGGAATAACCTGTTCCATGCGGGCTATGATTGTTGTCTCAGGACTGGCAAGAAACTGTGTACTTGACAGACTGTTCTGAGGTTGGGGTGGTGCTCTGCAAAAACTCAGGTATTGGCAACTTGCCTGCTTTTTATAAGTAAGCACTTTCTTGGCTTTCTTAATGTACAAGAGTGCCCTGCTTATGTTCTTCTTAAATGCGACTTGTCAATCTGCTCCAAAAACTTGAACAGCTCACTATTATACCACCAACTGTGTCCTTGCAGCAGTGTATTATAGCACGTTGGACCCATGTTGTTTCAACCCATAGCAGCCGTGTGTATGAATCATGAATCGTGAAGGATGCATAGTTGATATTGCTTTCAAAAACGCCTTCTTACAATATATTTAGACTAATCCCTTGTCTAAGTAGACACTGACCCCTTCACTAAATAGAAGACATAGAATAAATAACCAATATCCAAAAGAATGCCCCCCCAAACAGGACAAAAGTAATAATAAAATCAAAACCTAAACCTAAACCCCCTTCCTCACCCTGCCGTGTGGTTGGCGCAGTTTGCCTGACAGGGACTGTGTCAACACCTATGTGCCCTTTTGATTACACTGGACTAGTTTGGGCTTGTGCTGGCCCAGCCCTTTGTATCCTTGGATATGAATCAATGTCCTGAGCCATCCTGTACCTTTCATTCAACATGTCACTGATGATGGCTGGCCATTTTGGAACTTTGGAATGGGGACTACGTGATCATCCATGGGCCTTCCCTGTTTCAAAGGGTTAAAATGAATATTAGATTGGTCATCAGTCAAATGTTGAAAAGAGGTCTAGAGGTAGCTTACTGATGCTTGTCAAATTGATGCCATAAGCTGTCTTTGGAACCCACCGTAACACATATTGTGCTGGACTTGGTTGCAGAGGACATTGTAAGTATGAAGAGGTACCAACGGCGGAAAGTCCAAAGGCTTGGCCGTGAGGGCCAAGTTCTATTGGAAAGGTCTATCTTCAAGCATCTCAGGCCATCTCCATTTGTGCCACATCTGCTGGCCACCCCTATTGACAGCGACAGCGTGGCGCTGGTGCTTAATTGTGTCCTAGCTGGACCCCTTGAGCTCCTACTACGCTCACCACTTGATGAGCATTCCGCCCGTTTCATAGCTGCCAATGTCATACTCGCCATTGAACTTCTGCACAAGGCACTTTATCCTTTGCCTTATGATCTTACACTTACGTAGATTGGTTATTATTACCAGGAGTCAAGTATGTTAACTATTATGTGATCAGTTTGTTGTTTCAAAGTTACTTGCTTGAAAAGGCCTTCAAACTCTGCTGTGTTAAATTTTTTTTCTAGTTGGGAATGAATGGGTTATTTGATTTGTTATTGGTAGCTTCAGTAGCAATTTATTTTTCACTTGGATTTGCTACTAGTTTGCGGTACTTGTTATCATAGGTGCTGAAGTGCATTTGGTATATGCAGGACGGTGTTGTGTATCGTGGTATTTCACCTGATGTTCTCATGGTTGACCGAAAAGGTCGGATTCAGGTATAACATCAAATTTTAGGAACTGACGATTTTGTTAGTGTGTTCGGAGGCCCCATTTACTCTCATCATAATTGTTTCATGGCTAGATACCACCCATCCCAAATTAATTGCCTGGATACACAGTATTCGTTAATTGATATTTTGAGGCCTCAAAATCTAATGTCAACATTTCCCGGTGTCCTCCATGAGCCCCTATGAAGGATTTTGGAGAAATTGCAAGGGTGTTTGTGGGTGTGGATCCCCTCCCTCTGGAAATGGGGACATTATTGTGACAAATGACTACCAAAATGAACTTATCAACAAAAAATTGAGTTGATGTTTTGAAGGTTAGTGGTGACAGGCCACTGATTGGCAACTATGTTATGATGACAGCTGATTGATTTCAGATTTGCAAAGCAAATGTCTAATGAGCGAACATTCACTATTACTGGCATGGCTGATTTTTTGGCACCTGAAATCATCCAAGGACAGGGCCATAGCTTGGCTTCTGACTGGTGCGTGATTGTAATTTACATCCGAGGTCATTTGAGTTTTATTTATTTGGACAAACCTTTGAAACCTATCTATCAAGAATAAGTGGATCTCTTTCTTAGATGTCATTTGATACATCTTTTTTGATCTCTACTGGCTGTGACAGTTCATTATTTCAATTGACAATGCTCTGTACAGATTATTTGTTAGATAAATCCATTCACTTATCAATGGTCAAGTATGTCTGCAAGAATTCCCATCTCATGGATATTATTTGACAAAAAACTTGTCTTGTTACTGCAGGTGGGCAGTAGGTGTGCTGGTGTACTTTATGTTACAAAATGAGCTCCCATTTGGGTCATGGCGGGATAATGAGCTGGATACTTTTGGGAAAATTGCGGGTCGTCAGATGGCTTTGCCTTCTAATTTCAGCTCTGGAGCAATCGACCTCATTGACAAGGTAAAGATCGTCTATGTACAGACTAAATATATATAGTTCTTGAAGTATGAGGAACACAGAATTGGGTTGCAATCATATGAATTAACACCCCAGACTATCCCCTCACCATCCGCTTAACATGCGCCGTCAACGGTCGGCCATTTTTTAAACTTTGGAGCAGCAACTGCATCAATGCCCATGCACCCTTGCCATTCCAAGGACCTAAAATGTATATTTGGTCTGGGCCTGTAGCACTTATGCATATGTATTAATGTCCCGGGCCATCCTTGCTGCGTCCACTTGACATGCTGCTCTTGATGGCCATCAGTTTTGGAACTTTGGAACAACACTGCGTTCCAATATGCATAGTGGATAGTTTGGGCTTTTTGCACCCATGCATATGGATTAGTGTCCCGGGCTGTCCTCTCCATGTCCACTTAACATACTATCAACGGTTGCCTGTTTTGGAACTCTGGAACAGGGACTGTGTCAGCACCCATGCGCACTTGATGTTTCAAAGTTTCAAAATGTTTTGTAGATTGGCACTGTCCAGGTGGTGTAGATACAGGGTAATTGGAAAACAACTACCTGAAAGCAGTTACTCTGTTCTCTCCTGAGGAAGTGCACCAATCGAAAAATATAATCCATGCCTAAAGATATCGAGTGTCACATGCCAAAGTTTTCTGATAGGTATCAAATTGGGCCTACATGAGGGGAGATTCCATAACCACAGTAAGTCGAAATTAGAGCACCTCCACATATACCCCCTCCCACATCAATATTACAATGGAAGTAGATAAAATCGGGATTTGTCCGTAACCAAAGAAAATTAGACAACAAACAAGAGTTGTAAGAGTATTTCTTCAATTCAACTGGAGTTATGGTTGGGAGTTGGATGTTTTGTATCCAGAAATTTTCATGGTCTGTAAGTTTTTGGTACATGCTTGGAGCCGGTGTGGAGGTTTGCACAAAGAATATTCTGAATCAGTTTGTTTGGGCCAAACTCATTCTAACACCTTGAATGCCAAAACAAGTTTTGTCCTCAATGAGCCAATATAGAAAGTTCTTCATTGATATGTTCACACCAACTCCAAGCATGCACCTAAAACTAACCAAACATGGAAAGTTTCGTATGCAAAACAACCAAAACTCCGGTTGAATTAAACGGCAACTCTCATGCTCCCCCCTGAATAATATAGGTTGCAAACTATTACGTTACATTACCCGAAGAGCCCACCTTTTGAAAGGTAGGCAATACGCCCTATGATGTATCAAGGGGTCTCTTGGACATGATTGGGTTAACGAGCTCATATTGATGTTGTTGAGAATGCTGATGTTGACTTTTCTTTTGTTTTCTTTGAGCTTACATGTTACCTTGTGTAACATCTTATCTGGGTGTGCCCAACAGCTGCTGGTTGTGGACCCAAACCGGAGGCTTGGGTGTGGCAGCCAAGGACCGACAGCCATAAAGGAGCACCCTTGGTTCAAGGACATCAATTGGGACAAGCTTCTCGACTGCAGTGTTGCTGTTCCCACGGAGATCCTCACTCGCTTGCAACTCGCCCTTGATTTCTTACCTGTTGATGATAGCTACCAAGTGTTTGACCTCCAACCTGATGAAGATGCTCCTCCCTGGCTTGATGGCTGGTGATGATAATGATGATGCATACCTTAGTTTTGTGGCATCATGGGTTTAGAGCACAATTTCACTACCAATTGTATAACAAAGAATCCGATCAGTTAGAATTTGAGCCAATTTTTTAGGCCATGATTCGATGCCATCCAACACCATACAGATGCAGATGCAGGGAAAGGTCCAGGAAATGAAGTATAATTTGTAGTTTCTAGCTTTCTGCCTCCTGGCTCCATATAAATTTCAGGGTCAGTAACCTGCACCATCATGGCTATGGAGTGCGCGCAGTCTAGAAAAACCAACTCAGAAAATTGAAATCATCAGACTTTTTTCATCATGCCTGCCAATGCAGTGATAAATTGTCAGATGCGTGACCAACCACACAAATGATGGGCATTCAGAAAGGCTTGAAGCTTCTCGAAGAAAAGAATGTTCATTTCAGTATTTCATTTCTACTGATGTGCAAAAAAGGTGTGGAGCTGTGCTTTGTACAATGAAACATTGGTTATACATTGTTCTAGAAAAATCATTCTTTTGGGTGAAATTCATATTCCTTTGGAACCTTCAACTTCATAGAGAATTGCAGGAGATGTTCTTGAGGTGTGGATAGCCTATCTTTCAGTAGGAGCTTGAAGCTACATTGTTGATACTAATTCAGCAGTGCAACTCAGGTCAAAGAATTTCACAGCGATTTTGGTTAGGACTGATGAATCTAAGCAAAGTTGGAATAGCTCTTTGTACACATTTTCTAAAGTTGATGTTTCTAAGTTGGACCTATCCTTCATCGGTGCATAACACCTTTGATTATCAGTTGGAGGGAGGAATCCAGGTCACAGACTACATGACAATATGGTAGCACAATTGGAGTCCGCTGACATATGACCACAATGGGGCTTGGAAATTACTAATTTAAATGTTGTAAGAAATTAAGATATGATTCGAATATTTCAAAATGTCAATGTAGTTCAAGAAGCTTCACTAAATATGATATTTAGTGTCACCAATTCTAAATGTCTTGCTCAATACTAAGTGTAAACCATGATGTAGTGTCACCAACACTAGATGTTAACCCAACATTACTTGTCATTCGTTGTAAATTTTGGAGGGATTGTAGATTTACAGTGTTGCAATTATTGTCACTTACCAAGTGATTTTGCATCCAAATTTCAATCATCCATGACAATATTTTATCACAAGTTGCTGACAAGAGAAGGTAGGATACTTCTTTAATTATTCATAAGAAGTGTCTGAAAAGTTACCATGGTGACATAAAATACCATATGACACTAAATATCATATTAAGTGTACCTTTTAGAATTGTGATAAATGATATATAAATTGGATCACTCTAGTATGGCCTTGTTATCAGCACTCCCAACTATATTGATGGATTGTTCGTTAGATCGAAATGGGAATTGTCTCATCCAACTAGCAATTTCAATACATATGTTGTCATTTCAAGTTTCAATTCAGGTTGAGATGCAAATTGTTGTAAGGAATCAAAGTGAAGATCTCATGCCTCTTTAAGTGATCTCATAAGCTCCCCAAATGTGTTAACATTTCGATCTAGAATGAAATGTGTAAATTTTGCTCACATAGTCCAATCTCATCAAAAGATCCACACACCTCAACCTAAGGTAGTGAGCCCTTGTTGGGTTCCTTATTGATTGGGACTCCTCTAGGTATTTCAACGGTATGTAGTTTGGTGTGGCTCCGAAAATGGATATCAAATACACATGCGGGCTACTTTCTCCATAATGTTTAGAGCTCATATGAATGTCTTATTCATTAATAGAGTCAGGATTCTTGTGCTCATTAAATTGTGCCCATATAACTACCTCCAATTATGTTGACTATTGAGCTTAGAATGGTTAATATGTTTCAAGCATGTAGGCGTGTCTCTTTCAAAATCACTTTTTTTTCTATGTCCATTCTTAGATCAAACCTAACCACATAGCAATCCAATATAGATCATGGAAGGGTTGCATACCTTGTAAGGAGCAAAACAACAAAAATCAACCAAATAAGGCCCATCTACCTTAGGGGCGGTTTACACTATGGACCAAGAGCCATGACCATGAAATTCGAAAATCTGTGATTGGAGAGTAAAGTGCTCTCGGTCCCATTTGGCTTTACACTACCTTGAAAAAAGGAGAATGACCACTAACTTTGAGGTCCCCAAAAACTACTAAAATTTGCCATTTGGATAATGTGCCATGGTCCAACGGGTTTTCCGTTGAGGCGAGGCAAAATGCTCGACTCAACGGAAATCAAGGGAGCCGTAAGGCTGAAAATCAGCCATTGGCCGAATTTTTTTTTTAATATTTGTTTTTCCCGATTTTTTTTGACGTTACTGTAGATCGTTGGGATAGAAATTAAAAAAATCAGCCCAAAGTTGTCCCGGTCCAAATCCACTTTACACTACAAGAGTGACCAAGCCACTCAAAAATCCATTTTTGATTTTTCATGGTCACGGCTCTTGGCCAAGAGCTGTGACCATGAAAATGATTTAATTTTCTTGGTCATGGCTCTTGGTCCATAGTGTAAACCGCCCCTTAGGGCCGGTTCACACGGGGTCCCAAGTCCTAATTCCCAAGTCACATGAGGTCAATGTGTGCAATCTTAGCCATCGATAGCATGGAAGTTGGGCTTTACCACTGCACATGCGGTCCCAAGTCATCAATCCCAAATATGACATGGATGCCTACATGACAACACTTTTGGGAGGTGAGGCTTGGGACTTGTGTTACGAGTTGGGTCGAGCAAAAAGCTAGACCCAACTCTCAACCCAAGCCCCGCGAATATTTTTGCATAAAATAATAACAAGAAAACGGTAGAACTATGAGGCTTTGTCCTTTATCATGAAAGACTATAATTATAGCTTTCCACTTTGCTCATGCTAGTCCATGGCTATTTACTATACCTATACATTTTAGGAAGCAACTATAGTCAACTAGATATATATAACTATAGTCAACATCCACATTAAATAAATGGACCAAAAATAACAAGAACAAGTAACGTTCAAGTGTGAATGCAACGTAGTTAGGAAATTTGCTCGTGAAACAGAGAAGTCAATGCATAGAGTCACTTCACACACAAGACTGAAGGCCTGTGACCATTGCAATCTAAGAGCTCTCATTGGTCGAAAGGGCGGAGACCGTCCAAGTTCACTTCACACACAAAGGTGAAGACCTAAAGGCCCAAAGAAGACTTCATGGATGAAAAGTCTACATGGGGTCCTACATGGTGGACTATGGATAAGGTTTCATGGTCTCCCGGAATTTGCGTCAGGCCCACCTCCAAGAGGTGGGTCTAACGCAAATTCCGGGAGACCATGACTTTTTTTAATATTTTTTCCAACATGAAAGATTTCAAGATAGATTGCAGGGCAGATTTCATAACAGATTTCAGGACATACAAACACCACCAAGTAATTCTCTTAAATTGATAGAGTTTGAGACATATTATATCAAACGAAATCCTCCCCTCTTTTTCTGCCAACAAAATATACAACGGTCCCACAACATGGTCTATTCTCACTTCACACTTTGCTTGAGGGCCCGTGTCTACATAAAACGGCTTTCCCAACACCCATGGTACGGCCTTTAGATGAGAGTCAAGGGTCCTCACCATTACAAGGTCACGGCTCTTGGCTCATGTTTGAAGTGGACCATAGTCTCTGTCCTACAGATAGAGCCAATAAAGTTCCGACTTCAATGATAATTAACCATATTTTAGTGAATACTTGAGGCTCACAAGTTGTGGGACTTGCTAACATGAGTGGGATTTGGGAGCCCGTGTGAACAACTAACTGAACTTAAAGTCCACCAGCCACAATCAACACCATCACCATCTTGTAGCATGAGCATGATCCACTCGGAACTTCAGCCGATGGGCTCCAATGCTGGAGGAAATGGAGCATCCACTCTCCAGACTACTTAATTCACTTCATTCAACTCTTTTATCAAGATTTGGCGTCACTGATAGACATTACACTTCCTGGGAAAAAATTATCCTGTTGCATGATTTGCACAAGATTTGAGTGAAGGCGAGGCTTATGGTGATATTTGACTACTCTGTATTATGATTGCAATCGTGGGAGCTCTACAATTTCAGTTCAAAGTGTGGTCCAGAACAACAATCGATATGTTGACCCCATTCGAAAATTGAACATCCGCAGGTCACCCATTGCTTATCGTCCGAACACTGAAATGCAGAGCTCACCATAGCTATGGTTCTAATCAGGTCGCCACCATAACCCACCTTCTTGATAAGCAAAAGAAAAGAATAGAGTCGGTTCGGAGGGTATGGCTCAGTGAAACGAGAAGCTGAGAAATTTGGATGTGACTTTAAGTTCTGGAAAAACAGATTGGCAGAAAGATTAATTCCCTACCCTTATTCCTGGTTCAAATTTGGCTGAGGATGGTATCCATCCATTCTCCGCTCATGGCGAAGTGCTTGGTTCTTCCATTGTTTCCTCAGGCCTCGATGCCTGCTCATATTTTAAAGCGAGGGTTTAAGGGTGTTTCTGAAAATGGGTTACTCGGAAAGGGTTTAGGGTCTGGGTTTAGAGTTTTGCAAATTCCAATCCAATTGCACCATCATGGGTCCCATGGTAAGGGAAGAATTATGAGTAAGTCTCCACAGGCTATGGAAGAATTTGGACTGGTGGAGCACAAGTCTGCAACAACTGAAACATTGGAGCTTCTGGAATGGCCTCGATTGTGTCGTGCTCTCGCTTCATTTGCTGCAACCACCTTGGGCAAGGAACAATTACATGTATGTATGTTTTTCACAATTCCTCTGTTCACATTGAGGGTCCGTATTGTTGTGGATGGCTCCCGGTCAAATGACCTGCCACCGTTTGGCTTTGGCCGTATGTGTGAATTATTTTACTATAATTTGTCATTGCTTTCTTTTGATTGCTTGGTATGGAATATGTAACTCTAAAGCTTTGGATTAACTATCTCTCTTGATGATTTTTGAATTTCCTCTGTTTACATTCTGGTTTTGTCTTATCTCCTGGTTTCGTTGTGTCAAATGTGAGGGTTTAGTATATATGCTATACAATGTTTTGTTAATTTTCTTGTTGTTATCTATGGAGAACAGTAGTAGACACTCATCAAGAAAGGGATTCATTGTTGGGAACTGATGATGAAGTTTCATCAGTAGGGGATGTCGTTGATGGTGGATTCGTCCGTGCAGGTAGATTGTTGTGGATGGCTTCTGGTCAAATGGCGTGCCGCCATTTGGCTATTGCTGTATGTGTCATTTGTTTGCTACAATTTGTGGTTTCTTTCTTTTGATCATTGCTTGATATTGAGGATGTAACTTCTAAAGCTTTGGGTTAAACACCTCTCTTGATGATTTCTGGTTTATGGTTTACTGGTTACCTTTATCTGGAAGTGCTGTGTCGAACATCAAGAATACAAGGATATGTTTACAATCTGCAGGTTCGTATGCCACAACAATTTTTTTAAACCTTTGTAGAAACTACAAAGGTTTTAGTCACGTTCCTTGATGTTTGAAACTGATTTGTGAGTGTCGGTGGTGGAACAGGTGCTGACAATCCCGGCAACTAAGGAGGCAAGTGAGAAATTGCTTGAATTTACAAGTGCTGGTGTTGAGCTCATCTCCCTACTCGGAGGCCCCTTTGAGTTTGGCTCCTTGCAAACAGAAGTGGTAACTTACTTCCACAATTCACTCATGCACTTTCAAATTACTTATTATGAAAAACTCCTACCCCTCAGCACAAAATTGCTAATTATTGTCATGCTTTTAAATTGCAGGTGAAAAATAGTATAGTTCGAGCACGCAAGGGTATCAATGTGTCAGGGCTAGAAGCACTCTCGGTTGCCTTGCTCTTGCAGATGGGGCAGTCTGTGCGCCGCTCCATCACCAATACTGTACAGGAGTTTCAGGAGAGACAGGCTGTGCTGGAGCCTTTACTGGACATGGTGATCTCTCACAAACTTAATATAGGTGTACAATTTCCTCTATTCTTTTAAACAAGCAATGACTTGAATCACAGTAGGAATTTAGGATGTTGAAAGTTCGGGCAATAATATGTCACTGGTTATGTCATGCCGTTGCTGAGTTGTGGAAATTTATTGCGGAACGTCAACTATGAGATTTCCTCCTCCTGTAAAACTTTCACTCTTCTCCTCTAGCTAAAGAACATGGCTAAGGATGTATGGTTTGTGAGTGAAATTAGGGTTTTAAAATGATTTTAAGGGAAGCAATGGACTAGTTTAAGAGCTAAGTTGTCCTGATAATTTCATCATTGGGCCAGCAATGGATATTCTTGCGCTTGCCAGGCCAAGTACAGGAAGGTAACTTAACCACTTACTACCTAAGAGTGTTATTGTTTATTTAGAAACTCTATCCTGACAGGAGAGAAACAAAACAAATAACATTTTATGATTTGACAAAGATTCTGTGATTGCTTAGATGCAAATTCACATTGTTGTACAATTTTTTGAATTTTTTGAATTTTTTGAGCAGGTCAGTCCAGTTGTGACACATCCAGAGCTCGTGAAGGCTATATGGAACGTGGTGGATGAGGACGGGTCTGTGAAGGATAATGCTGTAAGTGTTTGTAGTCATATACTTGGTGTCCCAACTTGATTTGGTCATACAACTTATCAGGAGTAAAATTTGTAGTTTCTGTTCCTCTTTGTATTATATGACTTGTGCACATTGGCCTTATACGGTTCTTGTGCTGACATTCAGAGCCCAGAGCTGAGAAGAGCTCGAATTCAGCAACGTTCTATCGAGCAACGGGTAAGGCATCTTTACAGTTGGCAAGATTTCAAAAGTAGGAAGGATGCAAACTTAACATTTTTATGTTCTGTTTCAATAGTCATTGTATTTCTGAAAAGTGTAGGTACTCAGATGTAACATCCCAATCATTTTCTTTTGTGAACTTGCTTATCCATTGAAGTATTGTGGGCGTATGAGGACTGAGACTCAAGTTGTAATATGTTGTTCTCAGCTTCAGGAGCTTCTGAACAAACTCACACGCAATAAAGCAGGATTTGACAACCAAGCACAGGTAGTTAAAGTCTTTCAAACCTCTTTTTTTGGACAAGTTCTGTGAGTTGCAAGTCTTCAAAGTTCACTGACAAAAATGGGCGGCTTCTCTAAAACAGGATGTTGTGAATGTTGATGGACGAATGTGTTTGGTAATGACTTCTGACAACCGCACCCAAGTTCCAGGCCTTCTTTTACGAAGGTATATTTTATGCTGTTTTGGCGAGAGGAAGTCCTCTATTCTCCAATTGCCATTGTGTCCTTATCATATTTCTCCATCTTTTGATGCCATTAAGCTTTTGGTGGGTTTGGGAGGAAGTACGATTTATTGGATCTCAGAATCTTATGCATGACTCATATAGACTTCAACCTCACTGGAGTTCATGAGTTGAAAATCATGATATTGGGTCATTGCAAGGCAGATTGTAATTCACGATTAAGTCCTTTTTTTTGACACTTGGGTACTTTGAGGGGTTGACTTTTTCCTTGATGGGTGTCTATGGGATATACAATCAAGTGTTTCCTTATGGTTCATTGAAATTTCACCGTCACTGACATTTCTTATTACCATTTTTTCAAAGCAGCTGAATTTATTGATGGAGTTTCTAAATGGGTTTTGTGGTGATCAGTGGCTCAGGAGCAACTGCATATGTTGAGCCAGCTGCAGCAGTTCCCTTAAATAACAAGCTTTCAGAGGCCCGCACAGATGCCCTCAAAGCTGAGTATGAAGTTCTCTCAAAATTAACGGACAAGGTGACTAAACTTGTTGTACATGCTCTAGGATCATGGTTTATAGTGAACCTGCCAGTGCATTATTGCTTTGCACCCTCATAACCTATTATCTTATCTCCGTATTAGTTTGGGGGTCCAAACTACATTTTGGTGTGATTGCTTGGATGCAATCCTGAAAGATGTTATCACTTGAGAACGTTGGCCATGTTTCTACTTGATTTTTAAAATGGGTGAAAATTAGTGATCTCATTTTGGTGCATTCAGTTACTATCTTCAGGTTTGATATGGATGTGGATGTGTGCAGCTCAGGCCATACTTGGATGATATTCAATTTTGTCTTGACATCATCATCCACCTCGACTTGGTAAATTATCCTGAAGTTAATTGATCTTTACAAAAAAATTATGCTTCTTTCTAAATAACAGTGCAGTCAACTATGTGTGCAAAACATCTATTAACTTGGCGAGATGCTCTTTGTCTCATCTTTGTTTTTGAACAAATGCAAGGTGATGGCACGCGCAAAGTTTAGCACCTGGTTAGGAGCAACAAAGCCTACCTTCATCAATGCCGACTCCCCAAAATTGGTCACATTACAGATGCTACGAGCTCGGCATCCATTACTTGTGCAACAACATCGGGAGGTGCTACGCGAAAGAAAAGCTAACCTGAAGTCCAGATCTAGGGTACTGAGCTTTTCTACTTTATATATTCAAGTCACCTTTTTCCAAGAATGTACAATTTAGGTAAACATCTCTTGTTATTCTGAGATATTTGAGGTCTAATGCCAAATTGTAACGTACCCCCTATCAAAGCATATTAAACTCTTCACAATCACAAATTGCTAAATCAAACTTATCAAAAGAATATGCAATAGTTTATTTATTCATCAAAGGGCTCGCCACCCAACCTAGACACACACACACGAATAAATCAAATTGTGTTCTCTTTCCCCTAAGCTACATATTTACATAGTATCTAAGAGATACTTCTAGATGCTTTTAGTTGTCTGCAGTCTTGATTTCCATAATCCACTCACTATTTAGAAATACCCAAGCTCTAAATTTGTGTCATGGACAATATCCGTGATGGCATTGAATCAGAACTTGAGTCGACTGAGGGCGAGGGCAGGCACGACTATGGCGGCACTACAAGAAGTCGAAGCTGCGTGTGCACAAGCAGAAGCTGCAGTGAGCACCTTTGGACAAAGTTAGCTTGGACAACAGAGTTATCCTTATATTCAATTGGACTTTTTGTCAGGAGCTAGTCCCCTATGAGTTTCTATTGGTTGTTTGTATACATACTTATCAATTTACACTTATAGTGTATGCTTGGAGGTAGTATTTGAATTTGATGGAGAGCAACCAATTTTGGTTCATTGAGGACCATACCCATTTTAGCACCACTTGGCATGCCAAGACAAGTATGACCCTGAATGAATTGATATGGAATGTTCTTCCTTCAAACCCTTACACTACCTTGAATCAAGCATGCACCAAAAACTTACTGACCATGAAAGGTGTTTTATGCAAAACAACCAACTCCCAACAAGTCCGGTTGAATTAAATGATAACTCTTATATGCTTTTAATACTGAACACTTCGTAAATTTGTTTAAATTGATTGATTTAATTTCGTGTAATTTGGAGATAGTCAATCCTGGAAAGAGGTAAGCTTGACACAAGTTTATGTCTAGGTGGAAGAATTGGAGGAAAACGCCCCTGTGCCAATAGATCTGCGAGTGCGCTCCGAGACAAAGGTGGTAGCAATTACAGGCCCAAACACAGGAGGAAAAACTGCCACTATCAAAACTGCAGGACTAGCAGCTCTTATGGCAAAAGCAGGTGTGTTATGTAAAGTAGGAATTCTCTTATCTCTTGTTTTCGTTCTAAATATATTTAAACTGGAAGAAAAAAGCCTAAAACTGTGGGTCATTCATTTTACAGGGCTTTATGTGCTGGCAATAGAACCGGTTTTGATGCCCTGGTTTGACAAAATACTAGCAGACATAGGGGATGAGCAGTCGTTAAGCCAATCCCTCTCAACATTTTCTGGCCACTTGCACCGCATCAAGGTCATCATCATCAACCCTTTCCTTGACTTAGGGGTGTTATAAGATATATAAGATTCCTTTGTTTCTATAGCAATTAAGTCATCTCTTAACCCTGTGTAGCAATTCCCAAATTATTGAATTGGAAAGCTTTTGGGTAATGATAGAAGTGTAATAATATAATCGAATAAATATTTACATCAATGAACTTGAGATTGATGAACTGGATTATGATTTCAACCTTGCAGAGGATCAAGAAGGAGTCAACTGGAAATTCTTTGGTACTATTAGATGAGGTTAGTAGAAGCCAATCCAATTGCAATTGCTTTCTAGAATGTAAAATTTTTAATACGACCTACTTCTGCTTTGTTTATGGAAACCCACACTATCATGATTAGTGTTGTTTCTACTCGATGTTTTTGAGTGAAGAGCCATTACTGTAATGCTTAAACAATAAAGTTGCCAAGATTTTCCAATTACTCATCAGATCTGTTTTTAATAACCCATGCGTATTTATTGATATGAAATCAACTCCAAGTGTATGACTCCCATCTGGTTTGCACAGGTAGGTGCAGGTACAGATCCAACTGAAGGGGCAGCACTTGGGATGGCTTTGCTGGAATCTTTTGCACAGAGTGGACAAGGAGGATCTCTTCTTACCATGGCAACAACCCATCATGGAGAGCTGAAGACACTCAAATATAGGTAAAACATTGTGTTTGAGGTACATATGAGTTTTGAAATTAAGAATCTTATTATATCCCATATTTATAGCGATTTCATCCCAATTTCCATATTCAAAGGACCCAAATAAACTCATTAATCCCTAAAGGAACTGGGGGTGCATTTATCTGGAATACTTGACAATCTTTATGAACCTCCAAAAATCATTGAAATAATGTTTTATTTAAATGACATTGAATCCAGCACAACCTTATGAAAGGGGAAGTGAAAGTAAAGTCATATGTGACAATGCTGATTCAATATGCGCGTTATGTATTTAAATCCAGGTCATTCATTTGAGCTCAAATCTCTTTGTAATTCAATATTCTTAATATGTATCCCCAGATTGGAATAATGCATATGATGAATGGGTTAATTTTATATAGGGTCACTTGGAGACTAGCTGAAAAGACCTATCAAGAAAAAACTTAAATTCTTAAAATTGCATGCATACATGAGGCAGTTTATAGTGATTTCATCCTGATTGCTTTATTCAAAGGGCCCACGCAAACCCATCAACTACATTGCAGCCATCTATTTCACAAGGGACTCAGCCTTGGCCAAATGTTGTGATTCATCCAGTGACACAAGATTTGAGAATGCATCGGTGGAGTTTAGTGAAGAAAAGTTGAGACCAACCTACAAGCTTTTGTGGGGCATCCCTGGTGATTCTTCATTTACCTTGTGTAATTGTTAAACATTTCTTTTTTTTGTCATCTGGTAGTGGCCATCAGTCTGGATTTGAAGGGAATAGTGGACTTCAGGCCCTTCTCCAATTTGACTGGAAGGACGGCAAAATTCACTACTCACTCTCCAGTTGCTGGATTCATCACTACCTAGGTAATTACGTGAAATCATGCCAAATGTGTTTTGTAGTGTGGATAAGTGTTTGAAAACCTCATTTTGCAGGAAGATCCAACGCCTTGAATATTGCAGCGAGGCTCGGCCTGCCGAAGGACATCCTAGCAGTGGCTAGAGATCTGCATGGTGTAGCCAGTGCTCAGCTAAGTGAGGTGATTGAGTTTAGCATTGTTAATTGCATCTGTGTCAGGTAGAACTTAAATTTTAGAATAAATAAATAACTGGACCTTAGATCCAGTCGACTGCTATTTTCTTTCCTTTTCCAATGGACTGCTATTAGCTGTTGAATGGCAATTGACATCCCTAAAAGTATCCCAACACGGGACCATGTGTGCAATATCTGATGAGTGGTTTGTAACTACGATTGTAGGTTATCATGGAGCTCGAAGAGGCGAGGCGTGATTATGATGATGCCCTGATGGCAGCAGAAGCTCGTCTAATGTAAGTTTCTGTAGTCCAAATTATTGCATCATTTGTGAGCATAAAGTCCTTGAACTGTTAAATAATCTTCAGATACAGCCTGTCCTTCCCATCTCTAGCCATTTGACTTCCTCTGTGGCCTAGGACAGTGTCACCATGAAGTTGATCTGAAAAGTGCACTATGAAATTTTGAAAATTAGCACCTTGACAAAGTCCTCCCCTGCTGCAAAATTTTAGGGAAGCGAAGAAGCTCTATGGTGATTTGGTTGCTGCATCAGTAAGGCTTCAAGAACATAAACGTATTCTTGAACTCGAGAAAGGTGACCGTGTTGCCGAGGCGGCTGCCGTCACTCGCTCCCAACTAAGTGCATTGGCACGGAACTTAAAAGGCACAACCCCAAGGCTACCGACTCCTTCTCTTGCGAATAACGTGTCCAGCACTACCCAACCTTCCAAGGAGCAAAATTCAGCAAAAAATGGGTCCAAAGGCAACATGAATGTTGCCTCCAATTTAAGATCAGGTAAACACTCCAGCACATTCCTTTATGTGATGCTTTGTAGACTCATCTTCACCTAGATTTCACTTTGGCAAGGACACAGTTTATATGTTTCTTGTACAAATGGAGGCACGATTGCTCATTTACATGTATTATCTGGAGTAAAGGTCACTAATAGGGATGAAGGGTTCAGGGTTTGGGCATGATTCTGATTGCCAAACAACTGAATGGCGACTTCTGAGTAGACTTCCAAGTACAGTTTCAAGCATAAATATTGGACAATGTAAGCATCTAGAAACAGATGGCAACTCTATCCTGTTTTCTGATGTGAGGAGATTAAATATTGTATGTTGATATGCAAATGAGGACACCTCTTTCCTTTCAGGTACTAAAGCCAATTTTCCTGCCATTGGTGATATGGTGTACGTGCCCAAACTTAGCCGCAATGCAAAAGTGATTGAAGTGGGGGAGAAAGAAGTAACTGTACAATCCGGATTCTTGCAGGTGAAAGTGAAGCTGCAAGAGATTCAATAGCTTTGGTCACCATGTGTGATGTAGAGAAACTTTATCAGAAATTTAGGGTACCAGGTCACTTGCAAAGTTAAGTCATATCTGGTGCAACATACCCAGCAGCCCTCATTGCAAATATCCTTGTACTCAAAAGCGGGTATCAATAAAAAAAACCGTCACAATTTATCTGGACCGCTAATTTGTATGGTTGGTACATGCCATCAAAAAGCAACATCAGTACAATTGCAAGAGAATTTGATAAGGCACGAGAAGGAAATTTCTCTCTACATGAGAAAATTCTCTCTACAGAAAAATTTTTACCATTTAAATGTTACGGATGCATTGATTGTGTTGCCAAATTTGGCAGCATAGAAATAATCGATCTTCCACTCATATTCAAATCACTCCAATGAACTTCAAGTTTCCCTTCTTGGGAAAATCATTTGTTGCTTGCAAATACATAGCACACCACATTGAGTTAAAATTTGCATGCTTCAACTCAGTGTAGTCTACATTATCTGAAATAAAAGGTGTCTGATAGTTTAATCAGTTAATCAGTTACAATAGTTGCACATCTTATGAAATCCTTGATAATGTAAAATCCTATATGGTAATTTTGTATATGAATTGAAGTTGTATCTTTTTAAACACGAAATCCACATATTTATACATTACTGAACTATGTAAAGTATTAACTATTAGGATATTATTGTCATTGGTTGGGCGGAACAATAGAGATCAATATGGAGCAATAGTCATTTGATAAGCCATTACATAATATCCTACATACTCAAGACAAACTTATGTCCTATAGTCAAATAAGGTAAGCAAGCCTAAAATAGACACTTTCAACTTTTCATCCACTTCTCCCAAAATATGAAACACACAATTACTCCTTTGGTAAGATGACTTTGCAGAAATGCAAATCATTTCATGAAGCTTCCAAGCTAGTTTGTGAACCTTTCCACCAATGTTACTAGAGTGTTCTACCAATTTCATGAACCTTTTGAGTTAGTTCATGACTCTTTGAAATCGACTTGACATGTGGCACACTTCAATTTCATGGTAGTGAACCTTTACTTTTAGCAACTTCGTGAATCTTCTAAACCAATTTCATAAATCTCCTCACACTTTGTGGTTCTTGTATTCTCAACTTCTCAACTTCTTGTCTCCTTGTTTCACAAACATTGTGTTCGTACTAGGTCAGACATTAGAATCAATTTGGAAGCGACTCTACAATACTGCAATTGCTTATCCTCGATCAAAAACAACCTGGAGAACTCCCAGTATTTACAGTGACTTTGTGCCGTCCAGACACAAACGTGGGCTCAAGGACCAAACACCTCAGGAAATGATTGAATCCAGGAAGCAACGTTTCAGATAAGCTACGGTCAAATATGTCCACTTCCCTGGTAGGTCTTAGAAGCTTCAAACCCAACAATCTATAGCTCGATAGTTATGGAACGTCTCCTCCTCAAGTCCTCAACTCTCATAAAGATATGAGTTGATGCCTTCTATATACTGCAGTACTGTATTTGAAGGGTATGTTCCATGGTTAAGGTTTTGGTTGTGAGCGATTCATTGTTTTATTGTACTTGTTTCCTTATTAAAAGCAACTGGAGATAATTCTTTCTGTATTGCTTTGTGTTGATTGCGTTAGAATTGGTGTCAGTTATAAGTTATAATTAGTTTTTTGTTCGGTTAGGGTTATAGTTTTTTCTTCTAAATGAGTTTGGCTCAGTAGCTATGTCTAGTCGTTCGCATAGATATAATCGCATAGATGATGCACTTCGCTTACGAATCATACATTTTATTTTTAATGACAGCTTATTTTATACTGAAACAAGTAAACATTACAGTTATCCTTATGAAACTATCAAGAGCATAGCCAGAGCTTTTGAAGAAAATGGTCAATTAGTGTCCAAACATAGAGGTGGTGTTCGCTATCCAATTTTACAAGTTGAGCACATTCAATGGTTAGTAGAGAGGCTTGAAGCAAATTCAAACATGACCATAGAATCTCTCCATCGTCAGCTAAATGAAGTTTTCCAAATCCCACGCCCTATATCTGTCAATTGTGTCTCAAAAGCCATTCGAAGTCAAGTTGGATTTACCCTCAAGTTGATGTGCTATGAACCAGATGATTATAATAATGAAGAATGTCTTAGAGAGTGTATAGAGTGGTGTCAAAAGTTTTTACAGCTTGATGGTAGTATGGCCGATGTTGTATACGTGGGTGAGGTTGGTTTCAATTTACACTTGACACGTCAATTTGGAGGGGCTCGTCGAGGACAAAGATGCCAACGAACTTATCCAACTCAAAGGGGTCGAAATTTATCTTTGGTGGTTGCAATTGGTCGTGAAAGAGTCATTGCACACGATGTCACACTTGGTGCCTACAATACATGCAAGTTCTTAGAATTCATTCATACCAAGGTCATTCCTAGCCTTGATAGACAAAGGTTCATCCTTATGGACAATGTCTCATTTCACAAATCTCATGAAATACAACAAGCTTTTGAAGATGTTGGACACATCTACTTTTGTTTGCCATCATATAGTCTATTTCTCAATGTCACAAAATGTGTATTTAGACACATCAAAAGCCACGTCCAACAAAATGATCTCCAAAATCATCAAACATTATTAGGTCACATCAATGATAGCATACAAGCAATCACTGTAGACATGGTGCAAAGTTGGATAAGAGAGGTCTATCAAAATTTTGGTAGAGCTAGTTGTGGGGAGCAATTAGGAGCATCTTATACATGATGTACTGCTTTTTGTGAAATAAAGTTATATAGTTCATGAGAATTGATATTGTGAAGTTTTGAATATGGGTACCAAATCATGAAGTTGTTCACAACATGTAGTGAAATTGGTTGAAAGTTCAAGCTAAATTGGGTTGTCTATATAGTGAACTCAATCCATGATTCCAATGAAATGATAGAACATATTGTTAAATTGGTTTATAAAATCATGAAATTGAGTTTGCACTTCTATGAATTCGTCTTACTAAAGGAGTAATCCAAGATGATTAACAAAAATAAACGAAGGCCATATCCATTTTCCTAATAATCTTCAAAGCTCCTTTGCATATCTTATTCACTATTAACTAATCATATAGGTCCCCCCCCCCCCCCCGCAATTATGTTAGCTATTGAGCCTAGAATGGTTAACAAATTTTCCAAACATAGTCCAATCTCTATTGAACACATTCGTTTGGGTGTCTCTTCTTAGATCCACACCTAACCTAACCACTCAAATATGGGTATCCAAGTAAAATAAGTGACAGAATTAGGCCCACTTACCTTAATGCAAAACTTATATGCACCATACCGCACTAACTACAATCTGGGTCCCAACCATCGATAAGGTTGAGAAACACACTTAGACAGGTGCTCGGCACAAAGCGAACCATTTAACTGTTTTCTTAAGGAAACTGTGTATTGGGTACTACTGAAACGCTGGCACCATGTTCAGGAATGGAGATCTCTGACAGACGAGTGTAATGAGGTGGATTGTGATATGTTGGAGATGAAGGTATAATCATACCAACAACTAAATTTGAAAACCATACTTCTCATCAGTCAAGAGACAAATTTGCATTCCAAACACAAAATCCACCCAGATCATTGCTGCATTGGCACTATTCCTCAGTGCTGTGCCTTTACATCATTTGAATCAATCCAAGACGTACATTTGATGAAACATTTAGAATTATTAAGCAATAAGGGCATTCCTTACTGACAAATAATTGGTGGTGTGGCTGGTTCACCTTTAGGGGCCAAGAACTATATTCTGACCTCTCATTCCAGTATCCTGAAAATTCAAATTTTCGTTTCATTTCTTACATCTTACTTTCACAAGACATTGCAAATATTTGGAACGCCCAAAACTTGTTTTCGTTTTGTGTCCTTTGCTTTGCAGAACATGTCAGTATAGGTACAGTCATGCATACACTCCTATGCTATGCAACCTGCAAACATCATCATTAAAAGGGACAAACCAACAATAGTACCACTAACACATTCTTGGGCAATTAAATTCAGTCATGAAATGAGTCATGACACAGCATTCCTCTTACTCTTGATCAAAGAGGATGATGCTGGACATTTCAGCAGCCTTGTTTTTCTAGTTATTTTACAAGCTGATGACTACCTTTCTGTGCCCAACTGTACCCATAGCCAGTCTTCTGACCTCCTCTATACCAGAATCGTTAAAAATGGCAAGTGTGTCAATCTCTAAATTCTTTCAGCTAAAAGGTATCTACATACTTCCCATGCATGCCAGCAACAGTACCTTGCCAGAATCACCTGTTGAATATGTTCAGCTGGGAGGCCCAGGTCTCTGCATTTCAAAGTTCATCCAGCCGTCAGATGTGTTAACCCCTTGAAACATAGGTGCTGGTGGTGTTGATAAATCCGATGCCGTTACCCAATTGCCTGCAATGTAAAAGGTTTCTGCAGCCCTTGGATTCCCCTGCAATACTCGATGGTATTGCCCTGCATAAGGTTGATTAACATTCGAAGGAGAGCTGACATTATTATTTATGGTGTTGTAACCAGGTGCTGCCATTGGCATAGGATTAACTGCAGGTTGTCCTCCAGGTGCCCTTGCAGTAGGATTAACTGCAGGTTGTCCTCCAGGTGCCCTTGCAGTAGGATTAACTGCAGGTTGTCCTCCAGGTGCCCTTGCAGTAGGATTCACTGCAGGTTGTCCTCCGGGTGCCCTTGGTTGTGGAATAGGAGACGGTTGTTGGCCCAAAACTCCAACTGCAGTAGGTGAAATACTCCCTCTCATGCGCCCAGTGGGTCGCCACGTTCGATCATTGGCAGCACCACCAACGAGCACCTGACCTGTCGACAAGTTGCCTGAAGGCAACCCTCCAGAAGATCCAGTCCTTGCTGGAAACTGTTGAGAGTTGGATGCAGGAATCTGAAATTGATGCTGGGGGTAGGAGGCATGACCTTGATTGGCAACGAACTGTTGTTGGGCTGCATTTGGTATCTGTTGATGTAAAGGCAAGGTGCCTGACCGCTGATTCCTTGACTGGCCAAGATCTTGAGCATTCTGCTTGCAATCAAAGGTGTAAGTGGTGATGTGTGAATAGCTTCTTAACAGAGAACAAATGCAACACACTATTATTAGACAGATTACCTGGGAAAGTCCTGATGTTTGCTGCCCAACTTGTGAATGCCGTTGCGATTGCCGCATGTGCTGAAAGAAGACCCATCCCCATTCGATTTATTTTTATTTTTTTTAAATAAACCTATTATGCTATTTGCAAACACATACTGTCAGCTAATCATTTCTGTAAAATACATGTGTTTGCTTCACTTGACTAACCCCGGAACATTAGACTCATAGCACAAATCTACCAAAGTGATATTACATATTACCTATCTAATCATCTGACACAATATTTCAGCAATTATTGGGATGGCCTGTTTCATAAAGTTCCAGAGACAGCCCTTCGCCTTTCCAAAAACATGAAAGAGGAACAGGCACTTCAAAACCTCACTTTGCATTCTACATTCTGATCGTACGAGATCCCCCAGACATAAGAAACAAATATAGAGAGTAGTACATACCAGTTCTTTCACCAACACCTAGAGGCTATCCATGTGCTTTTTTTTCTCTTTAAAATTGTGGCCTTTGAGTACTTTCAGACAAACCAAGATAATTTTCTCTTTGTGGAATGGGAAAAAAACTTGGCTAGACATGCTTCATTACTGATGGACACACATAGCATGAAATAGACATCGATATACAACATATGATTAAACAGGACAACCTACCCCGCCTTGTGTTTCTTGAAAGTCCCGACCAGTATCTGTGGGAAGACCAGTCTGTAGATGCTGCAACGAAGTGGCTGTATATCCACCACTTGAGGTCAAGTTATTAACAGAGGCCCCAGGGCTGTTTGAGTGATAGCCACCACGAGAATGGCTTTGTGTAAGATGAGGGTTATTATTAGATGCAGGTAAACCTTGGACAACCGATGCCAATGGTGCAGTTTGAGTGTATCTTTGCCTTTCAGGATTCAAAGCTCTTATACCAGGTACAACGCCTCCAGTAACTGGAAGAAATAAACCGTCAGGCCTGTTGAGTCCTACCCTTGTCAATCCTGGTGACCCTGTCATGTAATGGTGCGCAGTAATATCTGGAATGTTAGAAACCTCTGGATGTCTTGAAGGCCCATTCCTTTCAGCCCCAGTAGTTTCCCGTTGTAGAGAGGCTGTTGTTGTTTGAGAAGACTGCTCACTTCTGAATCCAGCAATTGCTTGCAGGGTCTGTTTGTCAGGCTTCCTATCTGGTGGCCCAGAGTAATTAATGGTGTCTCTAACTGCATCAGATTCCCCCTCAAGAGATAAGTCGATCATGTCCACACCACTTTGATCCCCTTCCAGAACAGCTCCGCCAATGCCATCATCTCCAGTGCTAACAGGTACCCAAGACCCATTTTGAGAAATTATTACTTCGATAACCTTCTCATCTGCTTCCTTCAGTACCTGCAATTTCACAACAATTTTGACAGAAGTTCCTGTTAAGGCTTCTGACAGATTTTGGCCGCATCAACTACCAGCTTTAAGACAAAAAACTCACCAAAGAGACTTACCTTTTCCATCTGTCGATCTATTCGAATATCTGGCCAAGTAATACAACGATTGCAGCATGGGCAGCGCCAAGCAGGCCTCTTCTCATTAATCTCAAGGAAGCTGTCATAATCAAAACACTGATGGAGAACTATTTGAGTCAGGGTTGTGAGCATCACTACCATAATGCCGCAGACCACACAAAGGTGAAATACATGATGCAACATCCTAAAGAATTACACAAAGCAATAGTTCATAAACACTAAGCAATGAAGGAACATAACAATGCAAAGACCTCAAGCACAAAGTGTTTCCCAGAAGACAAAACCTCATCAGTATGAACCAACACAATCAATATGACTTACTTTTACAGAAATAACATACACCATGTATCCACATACACATCATGCGAAGTTGTGACCAAGTACTTCTGCAGTTTCTATGGGCTCTTTCTGAGCACAATTAAGTCATCTGTGACCAGTAGACCACAATACCTATAATGCCAGGCAAGTTCTATCAGAACACATCCTGAGGGCAAAAGCATTGTACCTGCAAATGCCTGCAGGTTGTTGCTTTGACAGGAGTCATCAGGCGCTGATGACTGCTCACAATATAAAATCCACAAGTAACACATCAGTATCATGCTGCCAAGAATGTGGCTTGGAAAGGAGGAATTCCATATATTATATTTTGCAACTCCTTTGGAATCCTCAAGCAGTTAAGATAAGCAAAAGACTTTACGCCATTATCACCTAAAAGAAGTCGAAATTCTAGTAACAGTGGCAAAGTTGTGTATGTTGTAAGCAAGGTGGTTGTGTCCTGGATGTACATCTGATGCTCGATTTGCCCAATGCCAGAATAACTAGCATCAGCTCATCAAATTAGAACACACTAAGAGATGACTGAAATTGAGAGAACTGTGGTATGAATACAAGCCATGATTCAAGCTCATGTATTCCTCTACACAAGAAACCCTGACAACACATGTGTTCCTTAATAAGCATGCAGTGAACTCATGTGGGATCAACACCTGACTGGGCATCGCAGAGATACTCTTGAATCCCCCTCAACCACCTCATCATCCACCATAGTGGAACCCAGTTCACTTGCAGACCTTGTTGGAGGGAGATAATCCACAAGGGGGGTGTTCTTGGATGTAACATTGATGCTCTTTGCAGATGCAATGGCTATGACACATGAACCTGTGACAAATCCAAATCTCCAGATCAGTAAACTGCAGACTTGCTAAGATTAAGGTGAGAGCTTGTTTACAAGAGCCAGAAAGTATAAGAGGGCACAATTCAATTCAGAAGAGCTGGGCCTTGGCTCGAGCTAGTGTTCCCACATGAGACCTCACGAGTAGAAAAGAAAATTAGAAAGGATGTTTGATTAAATATGAGCAACTCCCTTTAACCATATGAGTAAGGGTCTACATATAACAGAAATACAGAGTATCTTTCGCCTGTCCAATGTAACATTCCTTTCCTCTTGCTTTAACTAGTGACTGAACAAATTTCAAGGTCACCAACAAGTCCTTGCTGAAGAGGCAGTGAGAAACTGTAGGGCAGACGAGGGTCCTTTAGACTGTCAACAACAGCAAGGTTGGTGCATAGGAAGACTTGCAACATTTTATTATACATCTCATAGGGACATACTTGGAAGTGCTCCCATTAGGTAGACACTATGAAACTCAAACTCAAGACCGATTGAAGGCAGTCCACACATCTTTCTATTGAAAAAAAAGTGTGTAATTTTGTACATGACCAGTGTAATTCCATGGACTTGCTTCTGCAAGATAACGCGATAAGTAATTACAACAGAATTCTTACCAGCAAACTCTCCAATGACTTGAAGCACATTAGCTCCCACCTTCACCGAGCGTGTCACGTCTGTAGGCATTTGTGGACCACCATCCTGCTTTCAATGCCAACCCTTCATATCAAAAGATGACAATCATTTGTTGAAAACAACATCAAAATATAGACAAGAAGTTCTGAATACAGTAGAACATTACAGTCTGCATGCAACACTCAAGTGGGCAGCAATACCAGATAACCAACAGTGACCCTCTTCTCTATCTGCCTGCCATTCACCAAGAAACTGTTGCACAAGCCACACCAATGACCATTAGGAATGCAAACATTCGAATTCGTGATCCCACACACAGTGTCTATCTATCTACAACTTATCACTGACATATGTCAACAAAAATCCCTACTGTCTCACGGAGACAAGTTCAAACACTAGTGACAATCATCTAAAAAGCAGCCAGCCCTTCTAAGACACTTTTTTAATAGGAACTCGCAAATCATGCACAGGATGTTGAACGAATGTGTAATCTGGTAACAATCCACAAGAGATGTAAGGCAATATCCGAAGACAAACACACGATATAGTCTCCAACACTGCAGCTTTGTGAGATATGACAAAAGCAATATGATAAATAATCTTGATGCAAGCACTTGCTGAGTCCATATGTGGATCTCTCATATGAAAACTACTTGTTTAAAAGGATATTTTGATGTTTTGAACCAAAGATAGCTCTCGCAACAAAATGTACAACACAAAAGGAGAAACACATCACACCACTCTTGGTAACTCCTCAGCAACATGAGTGACTGACAAAACTCGAATGCAATCTGGAAAGAGCTTTGAGAAAAGTTTTTACTTCACATGAGGTGGAGTAATGAGGCAGGCAGCACTTTCTGTGGTATCTTTCTGGACAACATAGAGACGCTGCAAACAAGCAAACCCACAGTGTTTCTTGCATGAGTAATTGGTCCCTTTCAATATACTGATAACAACCTTACAAAATCCTTCCATATTTCTAGAGTCCGCTGCTGTTCTATAAGTCAAAATTGGTATTTAAATTTAAGGGAATCTGCACACATGTGCAAAAGACAAACATCCTCATAGCTGCAGAAATATTCCTGAAAGCAGATGGTACTTAAACAGTTCATCATCTCTTTAAAACCCTCTAATTTGCTTCTGCAGGCAAGAAAACTTGATGATTCCTGGAAAGAAGGGAGAGTAACTCGTACCACTCGTTCATCTATTTTCATGTGAGGAACATGGAAATCACACATTAGGACCTCATATCCTGCCTGAGAAAAACAAGAGCACAAAAGTCATGATTGTGGAGAATAGAAATGTATGACATATTGATAACAGAACTGAACACACTAGGTCATAACCGCCATGCAAAGGCAGCCATGCAATGTGGCAGAGCCATTTACTTGCATTATATATCAGAAAGACTATCAATAACAACATCATAATGAGAACAAAGACCATAAAAATGGGTTCAAACCACACCTTTGCGTTAACTGCAACAAATATGGCACTTATTTGCAGGCGTGGATAGAACCTGTCAAGGTACCAAGCAACACTTATGGCTTTAAGATCCTATACATTACACTCAAAATGTTACCCTGGTCCAAAAAGCTCTCCCAAAATTTCCCTGAAGTCCTCAGTTGTTAAACATGGCAGGATAAACAGATCTCTCTAACAAACTACGTCCTGATATAAGACTTTTGCTAGACCGCCTGATCTAAACTTAGGCACCAGCAAGAAGAACATTGAATTTGTCAGACATACACAAGAACCTTCCAGGAATTCTGTCCACCTTCTGGAACATAAGGACCTTCCGAAGGACGATCTACATATGGGGCATGTTCAAGAGGAGCAAGAGTTGTTAACTCAGACAGAGAAATCACACCCTGACTGACTACTCACCGATGGCTGATAGTGGACAGAAAAACTGTAGCCTCCTGAGTACTATTCACTGCAGATCCACCACACTGTAGAACTGGGGAAGGGAGTTGTCCTACACCATCATTAATTACTGTAAAACATTCATAGAGCTGCAACAACCAACACAAAATTGTCCAGACTGTAAATTTACAGACCAGCTCTTACTGGTACATAACTACGAGGAAGGTAAATGTACCTCACAAATTACCAAAAACATAGTAGAAGAAACTTCTGATTGCGAATGCAAAAAGATAACTCAATAATTAAAGCAACTGATTACCGATTTTAATGTTGCAAAGATTTCATCCTTTTCTGAAGCCTGCAATAAAGATAGCCATTCCATTCGAAATGCATTCTGTGCAATCCCAAAACAACAAGAAACCAGTGGCAAGTAAGGGAAGAATAAAACAACTAAAACAAAGTGAAGTGCCAAATGCATAACAGCTGATACTTTCCAACCTTGTAGCACAGATGAGGTCCTGCAGCACTCTGTTCATTGAGCGTAAGACCCACACATGCCTAAATCTCCACCCTAAACCAAGTATTCCCAACACTGAGGAGACACAATTACATGTGATAAGATCCCAGCACATTCTGGCAAACAGCACAAGATACATCTCACAGGATATTCTCAGAAGCCATATCAACTATCAGGCACCTTTGCAGAAACAAGCAAACAGTACCTTGACTGATAAAAGTAACAACGTCAGAGCTGGTCGTGCATCTGGACTATCCTTGAACTTGCATATCTGCAACAAGACACATATTAGAATAGAACATGGCATACAGAAGTGTGAGTGGTGACTACCGGAGATTACAACAAAATACTAATGGCAACTACTGAACAACCTTTATTATGAAGTATTGATTGCAAGTGGAGTTGTGAATTTAAAAGACTTAGGCGAGATCCCACTGTCGTGCAGTAAGGAGTATATAAATGAATCATAATATAAAATAGCACGGCCCTTTAAGCATATTTAAATTGTTGGAACAGCAATTTGAATATTGAAATTTTCATTTTCACATAGTAAGCTTGAGCAGCTTTGATGGCACCAGAACAACCAAGTCAACAAAAATTCTACACCATACTAAACGCCTTAGGACTATAGTACTGGATAACATTTCCATAGTGCTAACCTGCTTGACCAGTGGTAGTAGATCTTTCCTCCACTGGGGTGTAACATTGTTCGCCACAAGAGAATCGATAATCCTGCAAATTCAATAGGTGCAAGCACAATTTTTTTTAAGCAATGAAGATACTGAACCCTCCTGACGGACCACATACAAACTATTGTTACTTATCGTCAAAATCCAAAAATCGTGTACAGTAGTAACCTGCCAACCGTAAGCAGGTGCTCATTGACCACCACTACCTCAAAAGAGAAATATGACAAACATGAGCTGCTTTGTAAGGCCTCCAAGGGAAAACAAAGGAAAATGCAATCGATAAGAGTTTGGCGACTGCCTATGCAAATGCTGCTTGAACTAGTAATGTGGCATTCGGCGCATGCAGTCTGATTGAAGGAAATGTGTAATATGCTATTAGCACTGCATCAACCATACGAAGAATGTGACTCTAAAGAAACACAGTCCCCTATTCAGATAAAGGTCATTGTCAAGTTGCGTGAGTAAATGTCAGTGCATAATCTGACGACTTTTGATACTGGATGTCTGATATATACAGTAAAATCCTTTGATGGGTTATTTACAGCTAATTGCCAAGTTGGGCATTCCGGAATATGCGTCACTGTCTAAATCGCTAATAACATTTTTTAGGACAATGCGGACAAAATCCTGGCAGACTCCGATTCGATACATAGCATCAAGACGACACGATTGGCAGACCCATGTGTACTCTCAGCGCTACTGAACAAATCAATTCAAGACGACATTAATCCTGAGGGTTGATCTCGTTTGCTAGTAATGACTCCTCACAATGTGGAAAGTGAGAGACTGCCGTACTTGGAAAGGAGAAGACATTGGTTGCATAAGTTCCTGACATCCACAGGAGCACCTGCAAGGATACTCCTGATTGCGTTCATCGAATGGAACAGAGCCTGGTCATTCCAGGGCCGTGACGAAGGTATCTTTCCTTTCCTCGGAACAAGTCTTATCGCGTTCATCGTGCCCATACATTATTTGCGCTACTGCTACCACTTTCACAAGTGATTCCCTCCCCTGCACTTCGCCACTATCTTCATGAATGTAGTGCAGTTTCCAGCTGATCCACCCAAGATTAATCAATCCGTTAACCAAAAATCGAAAACGCACACAAGGGCACCATCCCATCTGCCCTTGACCCATCCCCATCCCACCTCCTCTGCAATATTTTCCAAGCACGGGCAGCAGTGGCTAAATTTGGATATCTAATGCAAATGTCCTAAACAGAGGTCCAGCTTGAATACACCAGTACTGAACATACTACGACGAGAATTGGCCAATACCTCCACATCACAGACCTATGGAATAGTCAATTGAGCGCCACTGCCGCCTCGCGAGTTGACAGCAGAACAAATAGGTCAGCGAGTCAGCAATGACTACCTTGGCAGACCTTCACTTTTGCTTGAAACCTTACACTACATTTGAGCAGAGTGAAACTCCTCCTCTACGAGCTGCAACACTTCCAGAAACAAACGACAACAAAATGCGAGGCCATCCTCCACAATTGGCGACACTCGGGCATCATCGACTATCGGGTAGCAACTACTATGGTTACTCCCCTTGCATCATTACGTTGGCCCTGTAAGCAGCAGCAAGCTCGATCACAAACCCCGGCATCGCCATTGCCACTTGTGATGCGGATGAAGTGGCGCGAGCTCATCAGGGCCCATGCTGGCATGCAGCTGCTGATGACGATAACGATGACGATTCATACATTGGCGCCAAAATGGCGATGATGCGCACCGTTAGCAGGAGATATACCTAGACTACTACTACTACTCTACTACTACTACTGGCGGCACTGCTGCTGCTGCTGCTGCAGTGCATCATACGAATGAGTAAAAAAGAAAACAAACCAACGAACCAACGAACGAACAAACAGAAAGGGCCACGATGCCTGGAACTCGAGTCCATCTGCCAATGAGCGCCAAACCCTAATTTCCAGGTTTCCACGGGACAGTGGGAATGCGTCTTCGTCCCTCCAGCTGGCCCCGCTACCTGCACATCGTACCCGGCCAACCCGCGGCCGTAGTCCTTAGGGCCACTTCACACACGAGATTGAGAGCCCGTGACCAATACACTCCAAGCACTCTCATTGGTGGAAAAGGCGGAGCCGGTCCAAGTTCACTTCACACTACGCTTGGGACCAACGGAGTATGTGAATGCAAGATGGATGTAAAGTCTACATGGATTTCTAGATGACATCGAATGGATCATGTTTCATGGTCACTTGGATTATTTTCAAAAACCACCTCTTGGAGGTAGGCCTAACACAAAACCGGGAGACCAAGGCACTCCGAACGCTCACAACCGTTGAATTATTGTATCTTATCATGTTTGAGGACCCACATGAATAGAAATTCATTGAGATGGCATTTGGTTGAGGGCCCGGTCACATATGGCTTCACACTACACTTGAGCATCCGTGACCACACTACGTGATTTTGGAGGTTTGTTAGCAGAGCCTTTGGACACTTTCTTTTGGGCTCTCACAATTTCATGGTCACGGCTCTTGGCTCATGTGTGAAGTGGCCCTTAGTAAGCGGGCCAGTTGAGTCCTCAAGCCTCATGCAACAATTATACGAGGCCAAAGAGGTGCTAAAATGAGTTTGACCCCCAATGAATCAATATAGGGATATCAAGGGTCAGCATCTATGAACGGGGACAACTGACCGTTGGTTCCAGATGCACCGGTTGAGTTTGCAAATCAACCGGTTGAAGTTCAAGACTACATGAAAATTACCAATCGTTTTAGAATAATTTTTTTAATTTAGCTCAAATTAATGAAGAAAAAACCGAATATTGTACCATGTAACCGGTTGGACTTGGAAACACTAGGATCCCAACCGATTATGCTCATAAATCTCCTTGGACAATGGTCAGCATACACTACGGTGAAGAAGTGCACATGTCAAGAATTTAGGGGATTGGAGCAATATGATTGGTTATGAAATGGGTTCTTTGTTGACCAAGATTTCTCCAGTGGAGACCTTCAAGCCATACCAATTATAATGTCTCAAAAAAGAAAAGAAAAAATAACCAAAAAAAAGGGGCATGATCCACCCAATCTTGAGCCTTGTAGACTTGTAGGGAACTAAGAGTTGAAGTTCCCCTCAACTAGTCCTCGAGCATATAGTTAACCGGCTATCCCTTCATGCCTTTGGGGTGAGTTAAGTGTTCTTAACCAACCATCGTTACTTACAAGGTGGTAACATCATGTAACATCATAGTCCCAACTACACAAAATATGATATTTAGTGTTAGATACACTAAATATGAACACTACACTAAATATCACTAACCCTATGAAAGTAAGTAACATTAAATGTAAACTCAAACACTAAATATCATCTATGGTAATATGTGAAAGTTACATGCACGAATTTAGTGTTTAGTAGGAAAGAGGTGGCAACAAGGAAGGCGGCGGCGCCGCATTTATGTCTAACACTAATTATCAAAAAATTGAAAATTAGTGTTGAGCAAAGCAGGGTGGTAAAACACTAAATCTAATTAAACACTAAATATCATATTTGGTGTAGTGGGTGACTCCCTTTACCTTACAGAACTATTACATCTCACAAGGTGGAGTCCTCTAGTCTTACAAATATCAAAGTCTAGTTGGATTTAGAGATAGCAAAGGTGACAAATAAATAGATACATGTTGCTCACCTCCCCACTTGGGTCAGCTTTATACACGGCTTGGTACCGGCCCGAGCACCAGCCCGATTCATGTCCTTTAAGCCCTTAATCCAACCCCACTGTATGAACTTTTTTTGGGCCCAACCTTGTCCCATGTGAAGTGACGAGGTGCGACTCTAGGGCCCGATCATCTTGAGGGTTAAATTTCATGGAGTTTACCACGGTCAATGCTTGGTGTTTTCAACAATTAAGTTTCACGACACTTACCATGGGTTGTAATTAGTGAATCAAAATTGGGTCCCACTAGACCAAATAGGGGCCTTTGAATCTATTATGGCATCCAAATGCTCCTATAAATTTATCTACCATGTTCAATGGATTAACCAATGGATGTGATTTAGGTAGCACACCAAATTCTCGATTAATGGCTTAAATGTTTCATTTTTATCTTAAGTGTGTGATAATCGCCCTAATTGTTGTGTTATTAGCCTTATGCTACCATATTTGTACTAATCATTGTGTTATTGGACTAACCCATTGCGTAATGCATGCCAAATTCTTGAATAATGACTTGAATGTTTAATTTTTATCTTAAGTGTATAATTAGCGCCTTAATTGTGGTATTCTTAGCCTAGTGCTAACATACTTATATTAATTATTGTCTTTTAGGCTAACCCATAGCCTACGCCATATTATATGCTTGATTAAATGATTAAATGTTTCATTTTTTATCTTAAGTGTGTGATTAGCACCTTAATTGTTGTGTTATTAGCCTAATGCTATCATATTTATGCTATTTTTTTGCGTTATTAGACTAACCCATAGCCTAAGCCATATTGTATCCTTGATTAAATGCTTGAATGTTTCATTTTTATCTTAAGTGTGTGATTAACACCCTAATTGTTGCCTTATTAGTCTAATGCAATCGTATTTATGCTAATTGTTGCATTATTAGAGGAGTGGAGAGGAGAGGAGTGGAGAGGAGAGGAGAGGAGAGGAAAAAAATTTACCCCCTAAAGATGGACGGACAAGATGAGCTCAATCCAACGGATCAGCCCAATCCAGCCCCAGGTGAGAGTTTGGGCCGCGGAAAAACTCGTCCCAATTTCTTCACTAGGGCCCAATGGTTTAGCGCCAGAATTGTGCCACCTAGGACGCCACATGGGATGAGTGATTGTTCGGGCCGGCCCTTAGTATAAAGCCCTTGGGCCCGATTTGATGAAATTGAGCGATCCTATTGGCCCAAATTTTGAGAGTTTGGGCCGGCCCTCAATCTAGCCCCAAGTATAAAGTGAACCTTAGAAATGAACATCCGTGTTCATGTACCGTAGGTTCATAGCTGGTCCGACACTAAATTTTTTTTTTTTAAAAGAGTCAAAATTTTTGGAATATTATTGGCATTTTTTGCCGAATATAAAATTAATTATTTTTCAAAATTGCCGAAACGTAAGAATTTTTTACTTTTCACTAGAGTTTTACTTACAGTGGAAGCATATGTGAATTTTGAAAGAGAGAAGATGCTCCTTTTGTAATCAAGCTCACTTACATTAGTCCACAAAGAATATGGGTCAAGAAGTAGCAAGACTCTAGGTGAGGCTTTTCAAATGTGTTGTACACAAATTTTTGGAGTCCAATTGAGCATAGAAGATGAAGTTTTATAGAATTTTGTCCAACTAACAAAAGTTGAGAAATCAATCCTTCTTCCACCTCCAACAAGTTTTGTGTCAAAATAAGTCTTTATGCAAAAGATATGGACAAAACATTGCAGCCGTGTGAAGATCAAAAAATTAAAATGCGTTCATAACAGTTTTTCAGAGCTCATTTGTGCATAGAAGATCAACTTTTTTGGAATTTTTTGGGTCTAAGAAAAGTTTAGAAATCAAGTAATCTTGCACCTCCAACAAATTTTATGTCATTTGAAGACTCTATGCAAAAGTTATGTGTGTTATAAAAATGAAGTCTAACTCGGTGCTTCACCTCAAAGTTTACATATCCCATATGCATTGTTGAACACAACTCCACTCTACTTGCATAAAGCACAGAGCATTCTCAACTCTTCACTTACATCTTACTTGTCATTCAATGCAAGAGAGATGTACAAGATATAAGCTTAAATAGAAAATTAAAAATGAATTTAAGCTGAAATTTTAAAAATTAAAAAAGATATTGTTGAAAATATGAATATACTATTTTAAGGTGCCAAACCTACTTTTTGAACTTTAATTAATTATTCGGCAAACATGTGTCAAACCAGCTATGAACCTACGGTACTGCAAAACCCAAATTGCATCAAAACAATAGTTAAGGCCACCACTTAAATTAAACCAAGCCTTGGGATCTATATTTGTACCTATGTTCCATGCCACTTGAAGGGCGAGGCATATCAATAATAACGCCCCATTTATGTTATCTTGTGTAAGCTTGAAAGAAGGGAAAATGCATACCCTTAAGATACCTTTCACCTCAAACATTTATGCACAACAAGGGCTTCATGATCACGCTTAACACCATGGTGTGTAAGGATGTTGTCCGACTTGGCTACTGAATCCCAATACTCCTTGAGACTTCTACACTAAAGTTGTTTTCCAACTCCCAAAAATTATGCTCAAATGCATATTTGAGCCATTTAATCAGATAAAATTTCTTGGGGCAAGAACGAGACCATGTTTATTAATGTGAAAGCATGCGTTTTATTTCATATAATGCGTCCTCCTCAAAGATTGGTAGAGACCATGCCATCAATTGTATTCAACTGATAAAATGACACATGAAAGACATCGTGAATCTTAAATGTGTTTGGCAATTGCACCAGTATGTCACAACCCATGTCCTCTTGGTTATCCAAAATGGGCCAACCGACCACGGTAATAGTTCTATAGCACCTAGGACCTTCAACTTAATGTTTGCAATACTTACAAGCATTTGCCAGTCCACCTCATAAGAAACTTCTCGTAACTTCTCAGCATATGTGGAAGAACTACAATATGATGGGAAGAGCTTCCTTGAAATGTTGCCAATCCAATGGGTTCTTCCCATCATATTGTAGTTCTTCTACTACTGTAGTATGTCCTAGTGTTAGACCACATTAGTCTCCAAATAAGTGGAGGTTGTGTTGACCCACTTATCTTACGGAATGCAACTTGCAATGAGGAACTTTTGAATGTGGGTCACCCATGCCTAAATTGTCATTTTAGAGTGTTCTTTGTAGTTTTTAGGTTTTGTTGAGGTGTCAACAAATTTACCCTTTTCAACTTCTTGGATTGTTTCCAAGAAATGAAGCTTTAATCCTTGGAAAATTTGGCCATCCTCAAGTTTTCCATGAAAGCCTTGATTTAACAAACCTCCCACATGTTTGTCACTATCTTTCACAATGACCATTATCAATCAAAATGATGAGTTGAAGAACTCGTTTTATTTTCCTTGTAACATCTAATTACAATTGTAGCCCAAGTAGGTCTTGGTCTAAGCTCAACCACCCGACCATAGCACAGGTAGATCACTCCATTGTCAAGTTGAACACCACGTGCGACCAAAAAAAATCTTCTTTTGGTAAGTTGCACCACCAAAATGGGTCAAAATTTTATCAAATGTTTTTCATGAGTAGATATACACAATACCTATGACATAGTCAAAAGTGGTAACTAAATTTGATGATTTTTTTTTTCATAAAACATACCATTTCTAACTAGAATGACACAAAATTGAACTAAAAAAAATACAAATGACTAAAAATTTCAAAAAAGTATACAAAAGGTACTATCAATGGTTATGTATATGTAGAAAAAATATCATAAATTTTAAAATTATATATGACATGTAATATAGGGGTAGCAAACTTTGTCCGCACGTGGTGTCAACTTGACAATGAAGTGACCTCCCCGTGGACCATAGGAGAGAGACAAAAAGATCCTCTCTCCTCCCCCAAGCTTGCTCTTATGCCTAAGGCACTACTTTTACTTTCTATTTTCACATGTATTAAAATTGTTCCATTCATAGCTCTATCTCTTAGTTCTACTATGAATCTTCTATCTTTGGTTCTTCTAGAACCTTCCTCCATCTTTTAATGTTGGAATTGTCTAATTCCAACTTGATTCATCCATCCTTAATTATAGTTGGAGCTATCTAATTCCAACTTGATTGAACCATACTTAATTATAATTGGAACTATCTAAATCCAACTTGATCCATCCATCATTTCTTCTAGTTGGAACCATCTAATTTCAACTTGATTCATCCATCCATTTTTCTAGTTGGAACTATCTAATTTCAACTAAATTTATTTGTTCATTGAGAGATTTCTAACTCCAATGAATAACATTCATCTTTCCAAATTTGGAGTGGTCTAACTTCAATGCACCTCATTGGGAGTTGTCTAACTCATGTGCACATGTTCTCAATTTGGAATGGTCTAATTCTAATGCACTAAATGCGGAGCTATCTAACTTCAATGCACATGTTGTCAATCTGGAGTTGTCTAACTCTAGTCCATCCAACTTCAACTAGGAGTTGTCTAGCTCCCATCATCCTCTGCTTACACATTGGCACATGTGGTTAGAATATTCAATCATCCATCAATATTTCTAGTTACCTTACACTTGAGCTTCTCATAGTTTAGTTCTAACATCGCAAGTTGATCTTGGTCATCCATCAACTTACCTTCATAATATTCCCATGTCCTCCATGTGAGCAATTTGTCCACAATTTCATCATGTGTCTTTGGTGTTGGGAAGGTATAAACATGGTTAAATGTAGAAGGAACATCCTCATCATTAGGGGTAGAGATATCCATTTCCAATGCCATGGTGTCCACACCACGTATGGAAACAATATTTTAAAATCAAATAGCCCTATGACTTAGTTCAAAAGCTTGACAAATCCTAACATACTCAAGGAAAATATAAGGACTCAAAATGATGCACTTAAAACTCCTAAACAAACCTTGACAAACAATTGCATAAAACCAAAATTTGCAAATAACCTGCAGGTCCAGTCACCAAAAGTATTGCAGCAAAATTTCTATCAAGCCTGCCTCGAACACTCCTCTTGCCTCTCTTGACACAAAATAAAATGAATTGGACTTTATCCAAGGGCAAAGGGTCTTAACATCGAGGATTATGCCTTGGAGGCCACATTGTTGGTTCCACCCAATGAAAACTCAATTTGCCACCCAGTGTTGAATGCAACTCACATCGACCCAACAAAGTGAACTACTCCATTCCTCACCCAAACACTAGGGCAAAAATAAACATGCATAAATCCTTGAATTATGCAGAGCATGGTGTGGCACATTCCACATTGGTATTGAAGATTGACACTTCTAATTCACAAATGGCACATTGTAAGGTTGCCACCCAACTCTACCAAAAGATGTTGGGCGATGCAAGCCATTACAAGGCTTTGTGCAATGCCAAAGTGGGGAATGGCCAACATGGCACCTTTACTACAACATACAAAGAGATAAAGAAAAAATTATCTTCCACCAATAGTGTAGAGCATGGGTTATTTCAAGGGAGAAGATATTGGTGCTAGAGGTTGCCATGTTCCAATTGCAGCAAAGGAGGCATTTTCTCCTTGTTGTAGGCTCTCAACAATTGGGACATTGCTCATCTCTTGATTACATCTTTGTGTGCCATTAAACCTTGATGCCCATTTTAGATTTTTGGAGACAATGCATCATAATCCAACAACACCATCAACGAATCATAAAGACAAATGAGAGAGTGGTGGACTTATGGATGGATACTATATTGTTGGAGTCACTGCCATTCCGTATCCGAAATCTGGAATAATCATCAACATCGTCTTCAAGGAAAATAATCCCTATTGTATCAAAATTGGTGACATTTCATAATGCACATGGCTAGACTTCATCAAATTGTCTTCCATGGCTTTAGGAAAGAAAGGAAAACGAGTGTATTGCAACACACGTGTACTATGAGTTCAAGTTTTTATCCAAGGGTGAATTATGACAATGATAAGTTCATCCACGTTCCAAACATATACCTACAACATGGTCATGCAACTACTTGAGCCTTGTCGGTGTTGTTAAACACAAGTGATAATGCTAGTATAGTGTTCATCGTAATGTTTCAAAATGTTAGTTGATGACATGGATTATTTATAATCTATTTGGTTGCACTCAACAATGTTTTGAATTATTATAATAAAATAAACAATAGACTGAATACTTTGCTAAGTAGTCCATGGTAATAGACCTCCTTATATTCTTGAATTTTGAAATGTTAATATTATAAACTATATTGTAACAAGTAAATATACTACCAAATTTATGTTATGGTCCCTATAGTTGTGGGGATTTATTATATTTGACTTTATTGCTCACATGTTACCATTCACTGCTTGTGTGTTATCGCTCATCACTCATATATTATCTTCCCTCCCCTCCTCGTGGAAGTGTGGGTTTTTATTTCTTGAGAAAACGAGAATCGTCGTTCAAAAGTACTATAGGGGGAGTTGATGTTTGAAGAGGGTGACTTAAGTGCATGAATTTTGGAATTGACATTCTTTTTCCAAAAACCATTGGTATGACCCGAGATTGTTGCATTTTTGACCAATTCTTCTCATGGTGACATATTCTAAATACTCAAATCTTGCACAATCTTTTCTCATAAATGTTGGATTTGGTTTCATTTTTCTTCTTCTTCTAGAATCTTAACATATAAGAAATTCTCTCATGTAACATTTAGAATCTCCAACTTGTGTGTTTAACAACGAAACAAATCTAACTCTCTTTTATGGCCCCCTTTCCAGACGGAAGTGCTTTTGGAGATACTAGCCAAAGCTTCCCCAATATCAACGAAGTTTCTTCTTCTTCTCCGTAATCTTCCCTTATAAGGAGCAGGAGGAAAGACAAAAATATATGAATGGAGGATGGAAATAATGGAGGGAATATTTTTTTTTTCTGTCTTGTGTTTAAAATATATGTACCTAGTCAACTTCTCAATGATGTGACACCTCTATGAAAAATTGTCTCTTTCTAAATATTCATGAAATGTTGGTAAAAGTTGTCCACTACGTGAAGCCAAGTGAATAAATTCGTAGAGGTTTACCAAAAGGAAACGAGAAAAACCACCGTGTTCTTTGATATATGGTTAATGTGACATTTAGACGTGGATGTGGTCAATTGGAGCTAACCAACTGTGAGCCACATTAGGTGTCCATATGTGTTTTTAAGAGTAGGAGGCATTAGAAATTAGGATTGGATTTCTCATTAATCATAGAAAAAACATAAAAAGTGTGTAGCTTGGAGTTGATTTATGGTTTTAGCTTTAGAAGAGAATGTAGCTTTATATTACTAGTAGATGGGAAGAACGTGATTAAGTATTAGTCAAGGGGTTGTAGACTTATGCCTTGGATACGAAGCTGGGTTTTATTGGCCGAATAGGGCCGACGGGTGTTCGTTTAGGGCTTTGTGTTAGTTTGGAAAGGACTCAAGGCTATTGGCCAACTACGAGTAAGGCCCTGGAGTTCTGGATCCAGGGAAGCGGTTGAGTGGTCCTCTCGGCTGTCTCTCTGGTTGCTCTCGGGAACACAGAACAGTGGCGGAAGGAGGAGCAGAGAAGCTCGGTGCTAGGCTGCACCACAAATGAGAGAGTCACTGAAACCGGTTGAGGCAGTTGGATTACCAGCAACCGACAAAGAGGGGAATGTGGGGAATTCACGGATGAAAGGTAGGCGAGCTTTGACTGCAAGGGCAAGAGGTGGGAGCACCACTGGAAATTGAGCGGCAACTCTCAACCACCGAGGCATTCAAGGCAGGAGCCTCAAAATCTAATGTTGGGGTAAATGGAAAAGGCCGCAATTGTAGCCATGCTAAGGAGAGCCAAAGCTTGGGTTGAGAGGTGCATGATTCAATTCGAACAGAGACAAGGGTTGCCCACGTTAATCAGGGCTTGTGCGGAGGATGCGGAAGTGTAATGTTGAGCCGAATCTACAACAGTAGCCACGCATACCAAATGTGGGCGGAGAAAAGGCTCGCCTGTAGGAGCAATCACATTAGCCATTGGGAAAGCCACGGAGAGTTGTGGTGATCTGAGTTAGGCAGCTTGGATGCCGCGAGGCAGTGAGCAGGGAATGTGGGCCTAAGTTGGAACATGGGCTAACTCTAGCAACTAACAGAGGGAAGGGGCCGAACCGAGACCAGGGTTGAACGGGCCTCAGAGCAAGGGATGCTAGCCTAAGCTGGAACATGGGCTAACTCCAACAGCTATAGAGGGAAGGGGCCGAACCGAGACCATGGCTGAGTGGGCCTCAAGGGCAGGGGAAACTGGACTAAGGTGGGAGTGAAGTGAATGCTGGAATTATCCCGCAAGATGGTGGACTGTAGCTAAGGGTGGATTAGGTTAGGGCTGGGTAATTTATATTTGATGTGTGAATGTGTGGAGCTGAGTCTCAAGTGTTTTTGAGCACTTGGGTTCAAATAAAAAAATAAAAGAAGTTCAATGCCTCAATGTATGTCATCACTGAATGCAAGGAGTACATGTCACACTAACCCATCGAGGTTATGAAGCTCATGTTAACTGTGAGCCCTCACCTGGACTATGACGCTTAAAAGTGGGGGTTTATGGCTGACACCAACCCATACATTGGTTCCTTATTGGATGATTGCAACCCTGTCTCCAAGGTACTACACTCAAATATATATTTAGTGTTTAATACATTAAGTACAAACGCATACACTAAATGTCAATAACATTGTGGAAGTAAGTAACATTAAATGTAAACTCAACCACTAAATATCAACTATGCTAATATGTGGAAGTTATATGTTTGAATTTAGTGTTAGTAAGGATATGATATGCATGTTTCACAAGAAGGGAGGTGGCAATAGGGAAGGTAGCGGCACGTTTATGTCTAACACTAATTGTCAAGGAATTGAAAACTGATGTTAAGCAGGGTAGGGCAATAACAACATTAAATATAGTCAAACACTAAATATTGTTTTTAGTGTAGTGTACGGGTTGTTCGCCCCGGCCAATGTGGTCATGGAAGTTCGGCGAAGTTGAAATTTTACTTGTCTTGAAGGCCATCTTACCAACACCGAAGCCCTTTCAAGTTAAGGTAGAAAAAACGAAAATGGTAAATGATAATTTCTAGTGCACCAAACTAAGAGTAGAATGATTCTTTTGTGGACCCAAAATGGCTAATTATAAAAGTGGTGGCCTGAAAAGGATGCAGTGATAGGTGAGATGCAAAGATTGGCTAGATAGGTGTTGTTTCACACCACTTGTGAACACTTTTGGGTGCCATCGAGTTAACCATTTTGTATCCATAGTAAGGTGGTTTGATGCTCAAATTACGGAGACTCTATTATACAAGCAGGGGGTTTGATTTACTTGCCTTTTTGGGAAATGTAACATTATTTACATGGGATAGAATTATGAAACCACTTTCATTCCTCATGATTTCCTCTACTTCAACGGTGAAAAATATTGCATAGATTTCAAGCCACTCTTGCTGGCTGAATCAACTTATTTTGACCGTTTACTGTATTTCTACCTTATGCATTGTCAAGGAAAAAATAAGCAAAAGTAAAAGTAGCATAAAAAAAACTATCACCCACGTATATTTCCAACAAAAATAATCAATATGGCCCACACTAATTCTAAACCGGAGATTTGGTTTGGGTTTGAAATTATGGTGGGTTCTTCTAGAGAATTAGGGCCGGTTTACACTACGGTGGAGAAGTCCACCGGTCATGAAAAAAGGGCGTTTCTCAATTGTGATTGGTCGAAAATGCAACTCTTGACCGGTGGGTGTTTACACTAGGTGAAGAAAACAATGGTGGTGAACTTTTCTCATGGATGATAAAATGACATGGCCGCCCACATGGCGGCACTTTTTGGAGTTGGGCTTCTCCGGCCTCTTGAGGCCGGACAAGAAACTCCTCCTCCGGAGAAGCCCAACACAATAAAAATATTTTATTGCCTTTAATTCTTCTCCGGCACATCCACCATTTGCCTTATATAACCATGTCTTGGCCAAGCATTCTTGACCGACCGGAGGCCTTCTCCACCGTAGTGTAAACCGGCCCTTAGTAACGTGGCCAATTTAGTGTACTTATTTCCAACCGCCTGAGCAAGTTGTATTATTGGAGAGATGAATGATATGGACGGCTACATGGATGTGGATGTGAATGTGGATGGATTACATCTGGTCTCTCTGGGAAGAACCCTAATCGAAAAACCCTTTGGTGCGACGGAAGGAGAGAGAGGCCGAGACACAGAGCCTCGTTTGAAGTTGCAAAATCGTTCGAAATTCGCTCGCAGCGATGGCGAGATCCAGGAGAGCTTTCAAGAAGACCAATGCAACGGTGCGCGTAGGTCTGCCAAAAAAGAAGAATGCTAAGCTTCCCGCTCCTGTGACCGTGTGTATGCCGGGAACTGATACAAAGTACATATCTCCACAAACCTATCGCATCTGCTCTGTGTTCGACTCTCTGGTTCATGATATTCTGTACGGAGGAAAATAAGAGTTAGGGTGACTTCAGATGTCTACGACAAAACATACATGTGCAGGTCGCCGCTTGCTAGTTAGGCTTTTTCGCACCGGTGGTAAATTTATCTTAAGCAGTTTCATGCATGTTGGAAATGGATGTTGAAGCCCTGCAATTTCAGCGTAGTCTCCATGGAATGCTGGGGAAAAACTGCAATTTCAGTTGTTATTTCTTTGGAATGCTAAGAAAATCTCAGGGAAAAAAAAAAAAAAAAAAACCTGTTGCATCTGCTCTGTTTTCGTCTCTCTGCTTCGTAATGGAGAAAATTTTGTGTGTGTAAAGAAGGGGTAGGCTTGTTTCGGGTGTTTACGGCGATAGATAAGTGTGAGGTTACCGTTTGCTTGTTAGGCCCTCTTGCACCGGTGGTAATGCATCTTAAACATTATCATTCAATATATGATGCGAATGGATATTGGAGGCTCCAATTTGAGTGTAGTTTCTGTGGAGTGCTGGGAAAATTTGCAATTTGAATTGTAATTTCTCTAACAAGCTAAGAAAATCTCAGAAAAAGCACCAGCAGTGAAGCAGAGGGTGCTTAAACCGTCACTTTTAGCGCTGAGCGTGGATTCTATTAATCGATTGAATATAATTCTAGCGATTCCTGTTAGCGATTGAAAAGGAATTGCAGTGCACCAAAGAATGTCTTGAGTTCTTGTATGCAAAAGTTATAAAGTTTCGAAGTTTTATTGGTATATGACCCAAAACCAACGCGGGAGACTGATGTCAATATTTACTTATTGTGGAAAGTATTAAGATGTTGGTTCGTAAGTGGGGTGTCGGTTTTAGCACCTTCTTCCTTAATGACAAGATTTTGCCTCTTTATCAAAACTTTGTAGAGGGAAAATAGTTGTGATAGAACACCTTAGTGATGCTCATGGAATCAAAGTGGTGATCAGGCCTTGCTTCGAATTGTTGTTTTTGTCCAGGCTGGAATGGGATGAGAAGGCAACTCTACTACACAACTACAAGTCTTTGGGTATTTTGGCAAACCCCAATGTATTAGGAGCACGATCAGGCACTCGGAATGTGGTGCAACTCGTCAGCCTACAAAAGCCACTGTCTGATGATGGCACTGAGGTGTTTGGAAGTGACGATGAAAATGATGGTAAACTTGCTGATCTTCTGGTAGCGATCTAGGGTATTCTGTTGTATTCGAGTAAGTGGTGTCCAAGGAACCGTATGTGTATATGTGTATGCGCATATTTGGAGCCCGTAAACATGGAATGGTTTTCTTAGTTTGCTAACAAGTTGAACTGCACTGATCCTCTCAAGAGCTCCTGGCAAAAACTTAATCTACTTCAGCATTCCTGCAAGCCACCAGTTTTTGTGTTTTCTCAAAGAGCCTTGGTATGATTTGTGAATCCGCCAGGATCCTTTGTTTAGTTTTTCTGTCTTTGTTTTGTGTTGTAGATGTAAAGTCTGCTCTTCACAAAAAGAGGAAAGATGGAAAGAAGGCACCTCTTCAGAAGCTCACAACGATGCAAAAGGTTTATATTAGTCGACTTATATTGAGGCATGGAGATAATTACGAGGTACATTTCTACTATATGAGGATGGTGATCATGGTCCTGCTTTCAAACAAATTTTCAATGATTTTGATTGAGAGTTGAGCTTAGTTGAACTTATGCCATTGAGAATGAAGGAGCTTATTGCTTATTTAATGATGTTGGGCATCTTCTTGCATCCAGGCGATGTCAAAGGATATAAAGTTCAACCGTATGCAACATCCTCCTGGAGCTCTCAAACTTTTATGTGAGCGGTATCATAAATATGAGAAGCTCTCTGAAACTAAGTAAACACCTGTTAGATCCATTCTCTCGTGCTTCCATCTGTAAAACTATATGGCGGCATGGAAATTTTTGTTTTACATCAAAGCAGGTGTAAACAAATTTTTGAAGCTCTTGGGTTTGTTTAGCTAGGTAGGACTTTGGTCCAGGTGGGGCGTCTAATTGCTTTGAAGCCATTGGCAGCTGAAATAGCTGGTATATGTATACTGAGTTGGTCATGTTAAGAAGGAAAGGCCATCGACGGTGTGCGGGTACAGTCTTCCTGGCTATATCATAATCTAGTGAGTTGTTGATTGGAGTGGCAATTTTGTCTCCAATAGAGGAAACTGCTGAAGACAAATGTAGGAATGTTGGCAAATTGTACCAGAATAGCCTACAAACTTCATTATGGCCGGAAATGTTAATTCACCTGGAACTGGGTGTCAACATCTTAAAAGTTTTGGACAGTTGTGTGAACTTTCCCTTTGATGTTATTTAAACAATGATTATGAATGCTGTGATTTTTCTCAACATCCGAGTTTGGCCTTTGGGGCAATGACTCAGACTTGAGTCTTAAACATCAACTTGAATCTAAGTTGACATGCTCTAAGTTGTCAGAGGCCGTGATTTCTGAGTCATTGATAGGCTGGATGCAGTTGTGGGTTGTCTCATGCGGTGATACGGAGGGGGTCCTCAGAGCAGCAGCAAGTGTCCTGTCTGTGTCGAATTTGTGGAGTCCAGTTTTGTGGATTGCACATCAGAGCTTTGATGAAGAGTAGATTGCACATTGGCAAAAGCTTTTCTTGCCAAATTGTTCTGCCGTCGTGACATGTATCAGCTGAAATGTGCATTGCCAGTCAATGTTTATCTATGCTGTAAGACCGATCATTCCTTCCAGATGGTGTCATCTTGCATGAAGTCAAACCCAGTTTCAGTGTTATCAGAGCAGGTGCAAGTACATGAATGTATGCACGACTCCCGATCTTGACCAAAAGAGTGCAACTCTTGGAAGCATAATTTGCGAAATAGCCTTCAGGGGTGCCATCAAAGCTTCTTAACGTATTGTACGGGGTTTAAAGTTCGAGCTCATGTCGTGTCTTGCACAAACGTGGGTTCTGGAATGAGATCTGGTATAAGAGCTAAAATGAGTGCATTTGTGGACATCGACAACGCATGAGCTTCTTTCGCAGCTGGCTGGTTAGGCCGACTCTCAGTGCTCAGTTAGCGGTGTCCAAGAATGGGCCTTGTGATGGAGCACCGGTGGTCTAGTGGTAGAATAGTACCCTGCCACGTCAGACCCTGCCACGTCTCGGAGGAGAGAGGGCGTTCTTGGAGCGCCGCAAGAAGCGGGGGTGCCCCGCTTCGTCAAGAAGTATGCAAGAAAGCAAAATTTGTAGGCAAGATTGATGTATCATAGATTGAAGTTGCTACGATGTGGTTCGTCTCTTCAATGCGATTCTAAAGACTATAGATATAGACCATTTGGAGCATAAACACATGAGTGCTGGGTCAAGCAAGAACAAGCAGTTGGAGGCTGGAAGTCTTTTATAGTCGTAGAGATTAGCACAACAATGGGAAAGCAAGCGGCAGGTCAATGGCGACCAGTAGCTGCAGCAATTCCAGTACAACGTAGTAGGCCACTTGCACCGGTAGGAGTGAAATCCCCTCCAAAACCAGAAGCTAGGCCGACGGACTCAGTCGAGATACTCCCTTCTTACTCTCTCAACGTACACGCACCGGCTCCGACGCCAACGAAGCATCCACCATCACCTGAACCTGAGACAGAGGACGACCACATCGCCGGAGGAACCGCGTAAGTTAATCGCTAACATCCCGGAAGCTGTTCTTGCGGCACTTCGTTCTACCTGCGCAGCAAAGGCGGAAGTATCACTTCTTGGAAGGATACATGGTAAGCATCCCGGGCTCAAAGCTCTCACAGCTTGGGCACGGGATAATCTGCACCCATCTCTTTCTCTATTATCATTGAAAACTAATAACCTTTTTGAGGTGACATTTGCTCACCCGGAGGGAAGAATCCACGCGCTGACTCAGGCGGATCTCGTTTGCGATACAGCCGCCATCTTTTTCTCCAGTTGGAAACCTCATTTTGACTCCAGAGAAGCAAAAGCGGAAGATAGTCTTGACCATCCAGTTTGGGTACAGATAGTTGATCTGTGCCAGGTGCTTCGAGAAGATTCATTTCTTAAACTTATTGGAGAGCAGATCGGACAAGTCATCTCAATTGACAATTCGGAAGCGTATAGGGCCAAACTCTTTGGGCCAAGAATCAGGTTGCTGGTCAGGGACATTCACCAACTACCACAAACAGTGGTTATTCCACGATTAGACGGGGCAGGAACGGTGGAATATAAACTGGAGTTCAGCGGGTTACCCAAACAATGTGGAAGATGTCATGCGCACGATCACCTAGTACGAAATTGTCCCAAGAAATCTTCTACTGTAAGCAAGAAGGAGGGATACAACAAGAACAGGGGTAACGAACTCAGGAGTGAGGCACCCAAAGTGACGGAACCAGAAGAGATAACTCCGAGCAAAACGAGCCAGGAAGCAGATCAAAAGCAAGAAAACCCGGATAGATTGGAAGCTCCACACGAAGACCACAATGCTCCTATCACACCCAGAACGGAAGGACAGATTAAACCACATGACCAAGAAGGAGTGGCAGTGGGGTTAGGAGGTACCGAAGAAGTCAAGACGCATCCGATATCCTCACCCACGGTATCAGCTGACATCCCAGCAAATGCAGCAACCAAGAACCCCTCAGGTAGCCAAACTGCACACAACTCCATGCTTCAGCCAGATGACATTAATTTCCCAAAGCTCCAATCGCAGCCCACAGTGCCTCGAGGTTCACCCTCAGCAACCAAAAATCGAGAGCATCAGTTTGTATGGAAATCGCCCCACATCTCAAATCTGACTCCTAAACCGAGCGATGGCAGCAAAGGCAAAGAAAGAGAATCGGTGCCGCTCACGAGACAGGGGTACAGAACAGGGCGATTAGCGGAGGACTTTTGGTCTGCTGTAGGGATGCCTAACACTCCTTCCACCAATCCTAAACTGCTTAGGGTGATACCATTCCTTACCAAAAATAGGAATATAGAGCAAGTTGAATACCTGGTAGATAAGAGAGGGCAACAGTTCGGAGCAGTTGCGTATGTACACATTGCGGAACAATTGGCGGGTATCCCCTGGACACAGAGCAGGGCCAGGCAGCATATTGTGAATGAAGTATCACAGTCACTTCATAAATTGCTCATATTCAATAACAACCTCTCAAATCCATTCCAGAAATGGATTCAAGGACAGTGGTATGCACAATGGGGACAAGGGGCTGAAGGGGCACACATATGCACCCTGTATGTAAGCATTGATACCCCGAAACACAAGGTTAAACCAAGAAAAGGCTTCCAAATGGGCTGGAGAAGGGAACCGGTGGAAGTCTCCTCATTACGTACTGGACCAACAACTGAGGATATTCAGGCAGTGGACCCAGACTCCACCCTCTGGCAAAAGATGGCTGGAAGATTGCCAAACCTGCCGGTGGAGCAGCACCCGCCGGAATCACACAATCGCTTCGCGTCCTTATTGGAGGAGGAGGATTCGTCGGATGGATAGCATACCCACAGTATCCGCAATGAAAGGGGATAAACTGACAATTGCAACTCAAAACGTTAGAAGCCTGGGACAAGGACTAGCGGGAAGAAGGAAGTGCAAAGAAATCAAAAACTTCTTCAAACTCACAACACCAACGACGGACATTCTCCTGTTACAAGAAACCAAGTTACCAGAGGAAGCATGCCTCAAACAAGCAAGATACATAGAGTTTAGAGGAGGTACCAGCTTATGGAATGAAAGTTCTTTTTCAGCACAATCAGGAAGGTTCAAGGGAGGAACCGGCATTGTTCTATCAGAAAGGATAGCAGCAGCGGTGACCCATCACGGCATTTTATACCCAGGCAGAGCACAATACATAACTATTAGGCTCAGCCCAATATTACACATAGGGATTATTAATGTGTATGCATTCAGCCATACGGGAGCAAGGGCGATGCTGTGGAACCATTTGGCAAATGTCCCTTTACCAGAAGCTCAATGGTTAATTGCTGGAGATTTTAATAACATTGAGCACCCAAGGGATAAACAGGGCGGTTCAACAAAAACGAGCATCAACACAAGGGAGTTAGAAGCGTGGACGCAGCTCCTTACCAGATTAGGTGTTAGTGACTCATTCAACTTGGGAGCTTTCTTCAGGAAATCTGACAAGGCCTTTATGTGGACGAACGCGCATAATGATGAGACCATGATTCAATCGCGCATTGATCGAGTGTACGTGCCAGTCTGCATAGAGAACATTGGAGGTACCACCGAAATTCTCCCCACCATTCCGGATATCTCGGACCATGCGGGATACCTTGTGCACTTTAATGCTGAGGGCAAGAAGAAACCAAGGCATCATCCTTTTAACAAAGGCTTACTCAAGAGTCCTGAACACAAAGCAGCTCTACTGAAGGAATGGAAAACAGTCATGGCGGATGGTCAGCTGAATACATGGAACCAAAGAATGGTTGCTGCTAACCAAGCTATTAGAGTAAAATCCATGGACCTGACGAAAACTCAAAAACAACATTGGAAAGAGACGTACCTCGCGCAATTTGAGGATATTATTGCGGCATAAGATGAGCTGCAACGCAATTGGGGTTCAAGAGAAGCTCGAAACAGATTGAGCGATGTGCAAGCGGCCTTGCATGAAGTCAGACAAGAAAAGTTTCAATTCCAAGAAAGTGCAATACTTTCCAAATGGGCTAGAGTTGGCGATCGGTGTACAAAAGAATTTTTTGAACACCACACAGGTACTAGGCGTCCTGTTACCATCAATCAACTACAGGAGGGGGACAAACTGCTTACTGATCAAACCGATTTGGAGGCACATATTCTCCGATTCTATGAGCAGCTTTACTCCAAAGACGAAGAAGTAGATTCCAACTTCAGGGCCAGAGAAGACTGCCTGCAGTACATCCAAACAACTGTCACGGAGGAACACAACGAGGAACTCTTGCGACCTCTCACCAGGGAAGAAGTTGAAGAGGCAATAAAGCAACTACCAACAGGAAAGTCACCAGGCATAGACTCAATACCTGCTGAATTTTATCAGGAGTTGTGGGAAGACCTAGAATCTGATATTTTCAATTTTGTCGCAGAGTCAATTAACCAAAGTTACCTAGCGGAAGAGCTAAATGTTAGCAAAATTGCCTTACTTCCAAAATCTGAAGATAGAATCAAGATACAAAATTATAGACCAATATCACTGCTGAATACTCTCTATAAAATAGTCGCTAAGGTCTATGCAAATAGGATGAAGCCTCTATTACATAATTGGATTTTGCCGTCACAAACCGGGTTTGTACCCAATCGCTGCATATTAGATAATATTTTCCTAGCCTTTGAAGCTATTGCATGGACAAGGGAAAACAAACAAGAACTTAGTATGCTTCTATTAGACTTTGAAAAAACATATGATAGGGTGAATTGGACTTTCCTGAGAAAGGTGATGGCGAAGATGGGATTCCACAATAAGTGGATCGAACAAGTTATGTCCCTCAACGAAAACGCAGCAGCAGCGGTAGTTGTCAACGGAGAAATCTCCAAAACCTTTCGCCTACAACGGTCCGTCCGACAAGGCTGCCCGCTAGCACCATATCTGTTCTTACTAACAGTTGACGTTCTAGGTCAGATGTTGCAGCATCCAGGGTGTGGGGTGCAAGGTTTGCGGCTCCCTGATAGAACAACGATAACGAACCAAATGTTTGCTGATGATACCTTATTACTGTTGGATGGCAACCGAGAAAATCTGGATAGGGCTCTCAGTGTCATTAACAGATTCGGGGCAGCTTCAGGAGCGAAGCTTAACCTGCATAAGTCGGTGGGGCCATGGCTCTCTCATAGAGATAGAGAATGGCAGTGGGGAGAGGAGGCAGGATTAAAGTGGTTGGAGAAAGGAGAGGTGACCAGATACCTCGGATACCCGTTCGGAATAGACATCTCCCAAAAGGACAAGGATGCGAAGATGCTACACCAAATTCGGAAGCACCTAATTAGCTGGTCAGCAAACAAACTATCTCTAGCCGGGAGAATAATGGTATCCAATCAGGTGATACTAGCATCCATATGGTACTTGGCCTCCTGTATTGATTTTTCGGGCAAATCACTAAAGCTTGCAAGAGCGGCTGTCCGGAACTACATATGGTCAGGAAAATTGGACTCAAGAGCAAGAGCCCGGGTGAAGTGGAGTACAGCAGTCTTACCGATTGTACGTGGAGGTGTGAAGATCTTAGACCCGGAGTGGCAAGCGTCGGCTCTCCTAGTGAAACTTCTCATCAGGGGTATGTCAGTAGGATACGAGCCATGGAAAACACTAATTCGCTATCGGGTGGCTCAAACAAAACAATCCAGGAGAGGGCGATGGCCAGCTCATGCAAACTGGATGATGAATGCGGCACACCTGGTACAACAAGGGTCTACAATGTGGCAGGGTGTCATGAAAGCCTGGAGCACAATTCAATCTGGCATTGAACAACAAGACCCTCAGAGTTGGTCGGAAATTATTCGACAACCCATATTTGGCAATCGGTTTCTGACTAATGAAAAGGGAGTTCAGTGGGGGACGGAGTTTAGATCGAACATGAGATGGTGGTCGGAGAAGCATGTCCGAACTCTGCAAGATATAGCAAGACCAGATGGATGGGGTTGGAGTACATTCACTGAATTACGCCGCCTCAGGCGTACAAGTGTAGCGCCGACGCTATATGCCCGAGTCGTAAACAGTATCCCATGGGCCGCATTTCCAATGCCTGCACACCAAGTCGGTCAGTGGATAGCTGCTAAAGAGAACGACGGGTCAATTCAGAAAGTCTACCACATACAGAACATCATGCCCCTGGAAGCTAAAACATACAATAAACTGGGTTCTGACCAATTACTCCTAGAAGGGCAGGGACAACCAGTTCCATCCAGCGCAATGAGAGAAGTAAGGGTGATAAGATGTGGAGGCGAAAAGAGAACAGTGATAGACTATAATCCACAGGGTGAAATCGAACCAGAGCAATCTCTCTGGTTATGGGGTAATGACTGGTTAAGCAACCTAGAGTGGGATCCTAGGGAGTGGCAATGGCGACGACTAGGAATCCTCCCGGAGACGTCTATCATGAACTACACTACAAAGAGAGGATATAGGATAGCCATGAAGCAGAATACCCAGCCGATGAGTTTAGACACTGAACTTGAAAGAGAAGGTTACAACAGTAAGGCTCGGGCAAGGTTTTTAAACCGAATATGGCATCCATACCTACCTCGGAAAGTGTCAGCCATGCAATGGCTAATTCTTACTGAGGGTTTACCTGTGGGAGCTTGGAGAGAACGGATTGGATTGTCAAGCAGCTGCGAACTATGCCCAATCCCGGTGAAAGAAACCTTGCCGCACGCATTCAAGGACTGCCCACAAGTAAGTCAGGTGTGGGTGTTATTCAGGAATACCCGCATTGCAGCTGGCCTTCCACCATTATATTTCACATGGCTCGACATCAGCAGGGGATTAATGCGCGATCCTACGGGACCCCAAATGGAGGAAGAATTACGCTGGGACACTGCTTCCACCTTTTCACTCAATACGGACACCCCGTGGGATATCCTCCGGGCACAGCTCCTCTGGTCAACCTGGTGTCAAAAAGTGGCACATACATTCAGAGACGAAGTGTTTCATATTGGGGTGGTACTTTGGCACGCATGGCGCAATACTATTTATTGCGCCATGAAAGCATACAAAGAACTCTTCAGGTACAAAAGAAACGAAGAAAAACGCCAGGAAGCAATTAGCTGCTTTCAACAGATATGGACGGCAGGAAGCGTTTTTGGTAGACTCCAAAACAGGAATATTAAATGGAATATAACCCCCCCACCAGAGTTCCTACCTAAGGAGTTAGGGGCTTGGACGGTTCCACCTATCCTCATAAACAGGCTTTCCCCGTCACCAGATTTGGAAGCTGAGTTTGTAGCTAGACCGGATTTTGCCAATTTGGTCGACGAATTTCTACAGAGAGCCGGAGCTAACTGGCAACCGGCATCTCCAAGTACAACAGAAGAGGAGGCCCGGCATGAGGCATCATCGGATTTCAACTCCCCACCAGCTCAGCCTCCACGAGAAACACAAAGGCCACACGAGGCTGCATCAGATCTCAATTACACTTCACCTCAGCGGCAGACAACACAAATGCAACAAGAGGTACCTTCAGGTCAAGTACAAACTATCTCTGATCAGCGTGTTGAAGCAGGTGAAGACTCATTGCAAGATGAACCACAATACAAGGAGGAAATCCAAAACAAGGCAACAGAAACTTATGAACCACAATATCAGGAACCTGAAGTAGAATACCTACCCAATCCGACCAACAGGAAGGATGTTGTCGTGCAAAGGGAGTCTAGGCCCGGTGCTGCTAAAACCCGACCACGCAGTCGACCAAAGAGGAAATGTTCCAGGAGGCTAAAACACCCAATCCGATCTCAGGGGGCGAAGGATCCTGCATCACAGAAAGGCAGGAAGGTTGGGGTCAACCAAAAGGATACAAAGCAGGATCAAGGACATGTCCAAGCTGAGCAAAAACAGTTGGGAGAAACGTGCCCTCACATTGCACAAAATACATTAAGGGAGCACAGCCGGGGTAAACCAAGAGCAGACCTAAGCGCAAATGCCGCTTTGGACCGAAGGCCCGCCAGGCACGGAAGAGAAAGCACAATCAGGTTTTACCGACTCCTCATTCGCACGAAGAGGACGTGTCCCAAACAGAGAGATCACATCACATATCGGCGAGCGACAACCAGAACCTGGAGTCCCTAGCCACACAGATCCTACCTGATAGAGTTACACTGCAACCATATACTCACCGTAAGAAGACACCCTTTGGTAAATACAAAGTTGGCATCACCCCTGAACTGGACGAAAATCCAAGCAAGAGAGTAGCAAAGCGATTAGGGATCTCAGTATCCGAGTTTGAGGAAGGCCTCACCAAGGAGATTGATGACCTTCTTAGTGAAATAGAGGCAAAACGCCGTAAGGCTTTCGACCAAAGCAATGGGGATCCTCAGAACAACGGGGAGGAAAGCCAGGAACGAGGGCCAGAGGAAGATGAACAGGAGGAATCGAAGTACGCTAGCGTGAACGCTCAAGAGGAGAGGAAACAGGACAATGAACACAAGGACCCTGCTTCCCTTCAAACCCAGACTCACCATAAGAGTCGAGCAAAAGTAAAATGCACTTTTGGACTCAAGTCTCGAAGAGGTAGGGAGAAATACCGTACCTGCCACCCAAAGAGACGTGATCCTCCAGCTTCTCCGCCGCCATACCGTACCACAGGGAGCTCGGGGCTTGTCAATCAGGTTGATGTGGCAAATAGGGATGGGGCTCAGACTGGCGTATCACATGAGGATTTGATCCGTCCTGCACAACCGCAGTCAAGGAGTCATCATGAACAGGAGAAGGATGATCCCCAGGTGATCCTTCCTGACCGGCCAACTTTGCTCAACTTCTCGCCCGCGTGGCGATCCCCCTTCCAACGATACTTGGGCTCCCCAGCCGCCGATCATCAACCTTCTAACTTGCGACCGATTCATGAACGTCTCGGTGTGGGAACCCACAAACACCAAAAGTTCCAGATTGGCGGGTTTTTGTGCCAAATCCGGATATTTCCGGGTGACCTTAGTATCGTCCAGGGATTCTGTGAAGTGTAGGAGGTAGAGACTTTCCGGAACTGTTTGTTTCCCCTCTTCTTTTATATTTTCCGGAAATCCTAGTTTCCGGCCTTTTTGAAGTCCTCCTGTATCCGGAACTTCCTCTTCCGGATTTGACTCCTAAGTCCCAGACGGATTGTTTCCTCCTTAAAATATCTTTGTACTACGTTCTATCCTCCCTTAATGATGGGTATTTTCCGGTGAAGACGTCCTTCTCTAGAGGGGGGTCCGGATCTTCCTTCACAACCAAGCCGGATTGATCAGGTCCGGATTGGCAGGTCACACAGGGAGTCCGGATTACCTCCTAGGACTACAACGACAGGAGGGTGCCGGATTCCACGAAGGGGGGTAAGCTCAACAGAGTGAAAGAGTGATCCGTACCACGTTCCGGAATATCTTGTCTCTACGCTACTCGGATATCCGGATCGATGGTGTCTCCTTCCCCCTTCCTCCGGATCTGTATCCCCTCATCCGGAATCCTAACTTACTCCTGTACTTCTCCGGATCTCATCCGGCTAGTACTACCTTTGGCTCTACTGAATCCGGGCTAACTAGGCGATCCGTACCATTTTCCGGATTGGTCCGTCTAAAGGCGGTGGGACCTCTTCAGAAGCTCGGATGGCATGAATCCGGATCCCTCCCGGACTTCACCCAATCCTCCCAGCGGCTATCCCACCTAGACGTTTCCCGACCAGCCGGGAAAATGAGGTTTCCCTCCCACTACACCCGGAAAGGTTCCGGAAGGTAATGACTAGTGATCTGATCCGGGTCTCCCCTTCCGGCGGACGGATCCGGTATACAACTGCCTGGGGCTCTACTAAATCTGAGATAACTGGGCGATCCGTACCACTTTCCGGATTGTTCCGTCCGAGGGCGGTGAGACCTCTCAAAAGATCGGATGGCGTAAATCCGGATCCCTTCCGGATTTTACCCAGTCCTACCAGCGGCTATCCCACCCGGATGTTACCCAAACATCCGGAATAGTAAGGTTTCCTTCCCACTACACTCAAAAAGGATCCCTAGGCTTGCAACCGGATCTAATCCGGGTTTCCTCTCCTTTGTCCTATTCGGACTTCCTACTCCTTCCTTACTTCTAGCGTACAACAACCTCCCAATCCGTCCGTGCACAAAACAAATGAGAATAGGTGAAGATCTAGAGTTTTATTGAGTAGGGAGCAACACAATACAACAATGGAGAAGGAACACTTCTCCAACTCCTTATTCAGCCTTAAGTAGAGGCTGTGATCCCTAACTAAGGGTGGCGGCCCAGGCGGCCGCCTTGGAAAACCCTAATTGCGAGAAATCCGGAACTTCGGACTTTCCGGATTTCTCGGAAGATCCGGAATTCCCGGATCTTGATCTGCTGACACAAAATTTGAATTGCATGCTCGCCTAAGTCTGATCTACCTATTCCTGCTGTCCTAATTTTGATCTACCTACAGCTGCATGCCTAAGTCTAATTCAAGTGGTGTGGTGTTTTTTCGCCGCCTTTCCATTTTTGGTTTGACTTGGTAATCCGTTGATGGCGGAAGCTCCTCCTCCGGGGGCAAAAGAGTCTCCTTGGTTGCTGAAGGCCCTAGCCGCTGAAGGCCCGGTTTGCTCCCGGGATCCGGAATTTGACTTCAATTCCAGTCCGGCCAAAGTATCAGTTTTAACCATTTTATCGTGTAAGGCGGAGTTCAAAAACCCATTATTCCTAATACGGCTAAAACACTCAAATAAACCTGATTACCCCTAGGTTAGCATGGTAAAATACGGAATTTGGATCCGTATTTCCGTATTTCCGTATTCTGGCGAAAAAGTGGGCTCCCACACTCGGCATATCAGAAGAGACTTTTAACGCAAGGATCACGGAGGAGATTGATAGCGTCCTACTTCCCGCGGCTGAAAATCGTCGCTCCGCCAGGGCACGGCTAAATGAAGCCCCACCCATCCCCGAGGCTCTTCCGGCCCCTTCCCCTCTTACTAAGGAGGATTGCTTGGCTTTTTTCCGCACCCATGGTTATCCTACGAATGGTACTCTCCTGGGGGTTTACTGGTGGGCTGCAGACCTTAGACATACAAGGTTCAACTTCGACAAAGATGACCTGAGTATCCTCGACGCTTACGACTAATCTTCACCGGGGACGGCTCTTAGGTGGCCGATTCAGTGGGTGTTGGCGCTCTGTTTCGCAGCGTGGCGTCGCGACTGATTGATGCGACCCCGCCGGGTGCCGCTGGGCTTGGGCCCGGGGTTTCTCGTCATTGGCCCTCCTCCCCCCCTCGGGTGACACGTGGTGGCGCTCCCCCCCCTGTTTTTCTTTCTGTTTTGTTGGTTTGTTTTGTGCTGAACTCTTTTTGTGCCGCCAGTGGGCCTCCCGCCACCCCGGTTTGTGGGGTCGGTTGTCTCTCTGCCCCTTGTGGGTTGTATTGGTTTCGCTTTTTAAACCTCGGTGAGGTCTTCACAGTACCCTGCCACGTCAGCAGAATGGTACAGACCCGGGTTCGATTCCCGGCCGGTGCAACATTTTCTTTTTTTCCAACTTGAACAAAGTTCATATGTGGATATCCTTAAGCTGGTCTGGTATGAGGGCTAAAAGGAGTGTGGCTATTCACATCAATCACGCATGAGCTCCGGTCGTAACCGGCTGGTTAGGCCATGGTTACTATTGGTGACATCTGTCGGTTACTATTGGTTGACCAGCCGGTTAACTATTGGTTGAGGACCACCGCCAGTTGACATCTGTCATGTTACTATTGGTTCACCAGCCGGTTACTATTGGTTGACATTTGCTGCGGTGGTCTAGTGGTAGAATAGTACCCTGCCCTGGTGTCGCAACCCTTGCTAGGTCCCTTAATAATCTTGCCAATTTTCGTTTCTAGCAAAGGTTACGAGCGCTAACCCTTCGCATTCCGCCATGCTAATGGATAGCTCCTCTTACCCCGGACCAATAGTTCATAGGAGGGAACCAACCCTCCTACTTTGCTTTGAGGGCTCACCCCTTAATCGGTAACCCATTTCCCCAATGTGGACTTCCATCCATGGAAGTCCAATCCTATGTTGATCATCGCGTTGCCGGAGCAACACTACAACAACCCGAACCATACTAGGCAACTATGACCTCACAATGGGCCAATGCCCATGGAGGCCGTGCCGTTCGGCCTCGGGTGGGTGAGGCCACACCACCTCACCCATATAAGCCTCTAGGACTCTACACGGAGCCCCTACCCCACCGCCAACCAACCTCTTGTCTCTCTACCAAGAGTTGGGGCCAAGTGGACATTTTCCCTTAGCTGCTGGGCCTAGAACCCCCCCAGCAGCTTCAGACCATCATAACTTCCTTGTATGATGTCTGATCATAACAACCAACCACTCCATCCTCATCTACGCTTCACGTAGATGCCGATGGACTCCTCGCTTGCCCCATTCGGGCAAGTCTTGAAGAAGTTATGCCTGTTTGAACCTTGGCAGTCCCGGGAATCACTCCCAGGCACTGCTGTACCAGGGCGCTGTCCCGGGACAGCACCCCACTCAAATGGCCATAACTCCTAGCTCTCACCTCCGATTGAGGTGATCTTGAGCATTCTAGAATCACCACGCCATGAGCTACGCATAGCTCATGGCCTCACCCTCATGCCTCCTAGTCTTTGTGGGTGGGAGGCGTTCCCAACGCCCGGGGCCCTCACCCACACTAGGATCACTTGGGCCCTCTCACCAACGGCGCCACAAGTCCCGGGTGTCACTCCGGGGTCCCCCTTGTGCCCATGGTGTTTCGGGCACTCCTCATGGAGAGGTGCGCGACACTCACCCCCACCAAACGGAGTCGATGCCCTCATCGACTATACTCGTAGTCGGCACACCAATTCTCAAGTTGCCATCCTCTATGGTGCGGCATTGTGTTTACCTTAGGGCGCGACCCCCACAATGCATCTTCAAATTTGGCATAGTCCCAAAGGTGTCGTTCCTAGGTGGTCCGTTAGCGACCTTGGATCTCTCATCCAAGGACCTAACCTATACTAGACCCACCTACTTTGGGACTCACTTGGGTTGCCCCTCCTTTGGGGCCTCCCCCGTTAGGCTCCACTAGCCTAACATGACACATCTAGGCGAGACCTCAACGCTTCCACTAAGTTGTCTCGGTTGCAACTCCGAGATGGCTTTCCATTGTTAAGCCACGCCTCGATCGCACGGGGGTGATGCCAAGTCCCGCCCGACTCGGTTCCCACTTTGCTCTTTCGAGACATGGGTTCATGACTCCCATGCGCCAACTCTCGTTAGCTCGCGGGTAGCACTTTTATGAGCACGCGCCATCACCTTGTCCCCGCCCGGACAAGCCCACAACTAAGAAGTTTCTTGGTTTTATCCAAGGCCCCTCCAAGCCATGGCCCCCAATTACTCGGCTTACCCAACCTAGTTTGGCATATCTATTCCCCCTCTTCCATTAACCAAGCACAAGTACAAGACTAGGACCTCATCTCATACTTTTCTCTTTGCACCACTAAAGTTTGGACTTTATTCCCTCAAGCCAAAGAACAAGTTCATGTTGTGGAGTAATTAGCCTCGAAGCTAAGTGTGCTACTAGCGTCTCTCCCCCACTAAAGGAGATTGATGTCCTCATCAATGCCTACGCTTCTTTTTATTGGAATGTCTAGCCTTAGTTTCTTCAAAGTGCTTCACCAATTCATTGGTGTTGACCATGTCTCTTGCCGCCACCCAAGCGGTTTCTTTCTCATGGTATCCTCACCATTTCACCAAGTATTCCTTTGTACATTTTCTTTCCTTTTCACTTGGGCTTCCTACACTTGAGGATGCCCTCTTACCTCATGTTCCAAATGACGTCCACAAGGTCGGGAGGTGGCCTAATCACTTGCTTGTGATCGGGCCACAAGGTGTCGTCCTAAAATGACTTTCGTAATGAGACATGAAATGTCGGATGCACTTTGATCTCCGGCGGTAATTCCAACTTATATATGTCCTTGACCACTTGTTCCACAATGGGAAACGGAGCTCCAATTTTGGACATGAACTTTGGAGTGAGGCCTTCCGGCTAAGTGAAGTTGTTCACATTCAACAACGCCTTTTGGCCCACCTCATTCTCCACTTCGCGTCTTCCGGCATTGACTTGCACTCCGTAGCACCTTCGGGCTTTCTCCACCAACAACTTGGTCATCTCCAAGAGTTGTTCACGCTTCTTGGCCAAGTCCTCACCATCTTGGTTGAACTCTAGTGTTGAATGTGCCCCCTCGAGAGCTAGGTTAATAGGTTGGAGCGCATCCACTCCATAAGCCACCGCCAAAGACCACCCCTTGGTAGCCAAGTGCGTGGCTACATTGCAATTACACTCCGCTCGACCCACATAGTCCGCCCAATCTCCTTGGTCCGCCCCCACCAAGTTCCTCAAGTATTGCTTCAAGACTCCATTCACACGCTCCGATTTCCCATTCATTTGGGAATGCAAGGCCGTGCTAAACCTTAGTTTCATTCCGACCTCCTTAGAGAAATGCATTGAAAATGCACTTGTGAACTTTGGATCTTGATCCCACACAATCACTCTTGGCAACCCGTGGTGCCTCAACCATCCTTTAAGAAAAGGCTATGCGGTCTCCAACACGGTGGCGGCTCCCACAATCGGCACCATGTGTGCCAACTTGGCAAACCACTCTACCATCAACAAGATGGCATCATACCCATGTGACTCCGGCAAACTTGTGATCAAGTCCATGCACATACCATGCCATGGCGCCAACGGGATAGGCAACGGTTGCAAGAAGCCGCCTTGCTTTTGGTAAGAGGCTTGGTTCACTTGGCACTTTGATTCAAGCCTTCACAAAGTGGGCTATATTTTCCTTTATGCACCGCCAATGGTGCCTCTTTGACACCATTCTATGGCGGCTTTTTGTTTCTCCTCTATGGCCGGCAATAGGACTATCATATTCCTCCTTCAAAACCGATAGCCTCAACTTGCCTTGTGGCACATATACCCGACTTTGTTTGCACTTGAACAATCCGTCCACCAACTTAACCTCTTTGAGCACCTTGCTCTTGCGAAGCTCACCTAAAAGCTTTTGTGCTTTGGGGTAGTTAATTTACCCCTCCCGTATCTTGCATCACAAGTTTCCTTTGCCGGCACACATTAGCCACAAGGTTTGGATGGTTCTCATTGCTTGGAACTCTTCCGGTCTACGTCGCGCATCCGGCACCACATTTCCACGGTCCGGTTTGTGGATCAAATCCACCTTCATAAGCGCCAAACTATAATGCCTCCGCAATGACTTGGCGCTCACTTGCGCTTGTATGTCAAAATACTTTTACGACACATTGTCCATGTAGACCTTTGATTTGTGCGACCCCAAATAGTGTCGCCACATCTTCAAGCAATGCACTACGGCAAAGAAGTTCTTTGTCATGAGTTGGTTGTCTTCTTTGACAACCATCGATCTTCATGCTCCCATATGCAATGGCCATCCATCTTACACATAATCCACCATTGGCAAAGTCATTCACCCCCGTATGCACCTCAAAAGGTTTGTCAAGCTCTGCGAACTTGAGCACGGGCGGCGAAGAAAACTTGTTCTCAAGCTCCCCAAAGACTTGGTGACAAGGCTAGTCCCACTCTTGGGATAGCCATTTCTTTCACAAGTCGGACAACCATCGAGCTTCATGCTCCCATATGCAATGGCCATCCATCTTACATCAACAATCCGCCATTGGCAAAGTCATTCACCCCCGTATGCACCTCAAAAGGTTTGTCAAGCTCCGCGAACTTGAGCACGGGCGTCAAAGACAATTTTGTATTAAGCTCCCCAAAGACTTTGGGGCAAGGCTCATCCCACTCTTGAGATAGCCATTTCTTTCATAGGTCGCACAAGGTTTGACAACCTTTAAGCTTAATACTCCCATATGCAATGGGCATCCATCTTGGATCAACATCCGCCAATGGTAAAGTCACTCGCCTCCATGTGCACCTCAAAATGCTTATGAAAACCCGGAAACTTAACCACATCTTGTGAAGGGAACTTGCTCTTGAGCTTCCCAAAGGCTTGGTGACAAGGCTCATCCCACTCTTGGGATAGCCATTTTTTCAACAAATTGACTAAGGTCCTAGCAACCTTAGAAAAACCTCGAATGAAGTGGTGGTAGTAGTTGGCTAGGCCAACAAATGACCTAAGCCATTTTCTTGAGTCAAGGACCAATTCTCCTTTTGGATGGCCTTGATATTCTTCATGTTCGTCCACCAACTTCCTTTGTCACCACATACCTCAAGAACTCAATCTCTCGTTGAGCAAAGTTATTTTTCACTTCTTGGCGGTAACTTTTTGGGCAACACATTGGTGAATACATCCTTGTATCTCACCAACATCCCACCAATGTGGTTTGGAGGAGGCCCATCTTTTCTAACCTCCCCATTCATTCCTTGGAGTTGCTCCAATCGAACCACGACCATTATGTTTTCTATTTTTCATTTGGTCCATTAAGACCAAATTCAACTTGGGTCCTCCTACCATAGGAGTCCTTGTCAATTTGAACTTCAATTCTTTGCCATTATGACACATCATAATGCACCGCAAGCTCACCGGCTTGTACCTCACATCTATCATGTGAGTTTCAAAGTAGGCGGCCTTCACAATGACATGCATTTCATCTATTTCACATGGTGTGAAATTTTGACAAAAATCCAATGTCCCACATTGAAAGGTTACATGCATCGCGGCCTCCTTTGTCTCATGCGGTTTGCCCTTTCCAAACCGCACCTTGGTGGGCTTGCCCGCTCTACCAATCGGCAAGCCCCAACTCCCTTATGAGTTTTGGGCTCAAGAAGGCATGGCTTGCCTCTTTGTCAACCCATTAAACGTTTGTCCCATTCATTTGAGCCTCAAGATATAAAATAGTTGGCCTTGGCTTAAGGCTACTAGCCTTGGCCACAATGCCATCGTCTTACATTCGGTCCTCGGCAACTTGGCTTGGCTTGGTCCGCAAAGCCAACTTTAAACATTTCGTCCGCGGGACAAATTGGTTTGGTGCCACAAAACCAATTTCTAATAGTTTGTCCGCAAAACAAACATGTTTTGCCTTGGTAGCACAAAGCCACCTTCCCACACTCCGTCCGCGACACGAACATGAATTGCCTTGGTAGGACAAACCCACCTCCCAACATTCCGTCCGCGGCACAAGTATGATTTGCTTTGGAAGCATAAAGCCACCTTTCAACATTCCGTCCGCGGCACCAACATGTTTTGCCTAAGTAAAATGGACCAAACAATTTGCACTCATTTCTTTGGGACCTACTTTGGCTAAAGCCACTTGTGGTGATGCGCCGCCAAACTTCTCTTTGGGACCATCGGCTTCAATGCTCTTGCAAACTTGATGGTCCCCACCATGTCCTCAAGAAGCCTTAGGGACTTAAACAAGGCATCCACCACCCGCTTTTAAAACCCCACCTAAAGGATGCATTTCTTAGAAAGCTCGTCCGTTTTAGGTGTATCCTTCATTTGTGCGTTTGAATAGCGCACATAGGCCTTAAGAGGCCCCGGGTGCCTCATTAGCACCAAATTCATTCCAACATCAATACCTTCCAAGCATTTCGAATTGGAATTTCAATCCAACATTAATGCCCTCCAAGGTTTTGGGTGCATTCGGTATTCTAGGCCCCAAATGTTTTTTTGAGGTGTGCGGGAGCCCTTTCAAAGGACTCCACCATTTTCCTTACTAAATCCACCATCATGCCCACCATTGTCATTAGAACTAATGGTATGGCCAAATTCCATTTACACATGATCTTTGTTCCAATTTGAGCCTTACAACCTTTTGGAAAACCCGGGCTCACCATAATAACCCTCAGGTTTGATAGCCATGTCTCCCTCAAAGTGCTAGCTCAAAATATTGGAACCCTGCTCTGATACCAAATGTCGCAACCCTTGCTAGGTCCCTTAATAATCTTGCCAATTTTCGTTTCTAGCAAAGGTTACGAGCGCTAACCCTTCGCATTCCGCCATGCTAATGGATAGCTCCTCTTACCCCGGACCAATAGTTCATAGGAGGGAACCAACCCTCCTACTTTGCTTTGAGGGCTCACCCCTTAATCGGTAACCCATTTCCCCAATGTGGACTTCCATCCATGGAAGTCCAATCCTATGTTGATCATCGCGTTGCCGGAGCAACACTACAACAACCCGAACCATACTAGGCAACTATGACCTCACAATGGGCCAATGCCCATGGAGGCCGTGCCGTTCGGCCTCGGGTGGGTGAGGCCACACCACCTCACCCATATAAGCCTCTAGGACTCTACACGGAGCCCCTACCCCACCGCCAACCAACCTCTTGTCTCTCTACCAAGAGTTGGGGCCAAGTGGACATTTTCCCTTAGCTGCTGGGCCTAGAACCCCCCCAGCAGCTTCAGACCATCATAACTTCCTTGTATGATGTCTGATCATAACAACCAACCACTCCATCCTCATCTACGCTTCACGTAGATGCCGATGGACTCCTCGCTTGCCCCATTCGGGCAAGTCTTGAAGAAGTTATGCCTGTTTGAACCTTGGCAGTCCCGGGAATCACTCCCAGGCACTGCTGTACCAGGGCGCTGTCCCGGGACAGCACCCCACTCAAATGGCCATAACTCCTAGCTCTCACCTCCGATTGAGGTGATCTTGAGCATTCTAGAATCACCACGCCATGAGCTACGCATAGCTCATGGCCTCACCCTCATGCCTCCTAGTCTTTGTGGGTGGGAGGCGTTCCCAACGCCCGGGGCCCTCACCCACACTAGGATCACTTGGGCCCTCTCACCAACGGCGCCACAAGTCCCGGGTGTCACTCCGGGGTCCCCCTTGTGCCCATGGTGTTTCGGGCACTCCTCATGGAGAGGTGCGCGACACCTGGGATATGGATGGAAGTCGTTTGCTGAGCTTCGCAAACTGCATCGTACTAGTGTTGCTCCAGGACTGTACACCCGATTAACCAACAACATCCCCTGGGATGCTACACCCCAACCACCACCCACCATCGGTTAGTGGTTTGCCACTAAAGAAGAAGACGGATCGTTACAGTCCATATACCGTAAAGACCTCACCAAGATTAAAAGAAAGGTAACACAATACAAAATCCCGAGGGAAGAGAGGCCATAACAGCCGCAGGCAAGGCCCCAACATCAAATTGCCAGGGATGAGCATGCCAAAACAAACAAACAAAGGAAACAAACCCCGCAGGGCGGGAAAAAACCAATAAGCCGCGAGGGCAGCAGGGCCACGTCTGCAAAGCACCGCGTGGCTTGCAGTGATGACCCGAGGAATGACTCTTAGGAGTGAAGGCCATTGCACGGAAGTGAAGCCCTATCGCTCTTTGAGCACCGGTTGATCACCATGGTTGTTTGGAAGACATTTCCGATCTAGTCAAGGAGGAAGCCCCGAGAGTTGGGATCAATCGTAAGCATCGAAAATGGAGATGTCGTCAGTGGCAAAGTTGAAATCAAAATTGAAACCACTAGTACCCAAATTTGTTGCCCATCGGTAGACCCCAAGGAGGGAGCCCATGGTGGGGTGGCCATTGGTGCGGAAAAGACCGAGGCAATCCTCTTTAGAGTGTGGGCGTTCAAATGGGAGGTTGTCCAGGAGGTCATTGCGCCTGTTGGTGTCAATTTCCCGGAGGAGGTTGTCGATATCATTGGTGATCTCTGTCTCAAATTCCGCGGCCGTGAGGCCAAACTTATGGTGTGTGAAGCGGTAGGGGTCGAGTGCAGGGGTGGTGGTGGGCTTCACCCTGTAATGGTCAAAAGGCGTGCGCCGGGGTGGGATGGGGAGCGTTAAGGTCACCCGGTCCGATGTGGTTGCTTGTTCTTGCAAGGCAAGAATTGGGAAAGGTAGTTGAGTCGCCTGGGAGCTGCCTGCTTGGGGTGATCTGATGGGATTCTGGGTTTGATCAATTGATGTGAGTTCCCTGTGTACTTGAAATGATGGCGAAAAGTGGAGTCCTTCTATCTAGCTGTCATTAACAAGCGCGGACGGCGGTTGAGGGCCTCCCTTTTGAGATCTCTTTAGGATTCCTCTTCCTTTCGCATCCAGGGTGTGGCCCAAACCTACACCGAACTTTGGGTCTACTCGTAATTTTGTGCCAACGAAACTTGGTCGAGGCAGGTGATGGTTCGTCAGTCTGATCATTGTCTCTGGTGGGAGCCGTGGTGGTGGGGCAGGGTGGTGCCTCTGCCACATGGCCATGAATCCTCTCCTGACCTTTCACTTGAGGAATGCATTGGTTAGCTTTCCTTGGGCATTTTTTTTCCGGTTGGCTGGCGGTTCGGGCTCTAGCGAGATGTGGCGTTTTGGCAACGGATTCACCAACCTCAGGCCATTCAAAGGCCTTCTAGGGTGGAGCATTCTCTTTTCCAGCTGGCCGGTGTGATCCCTGGCTTGGCTCCTTGAATTTCCGGTGTTGTACTTGTGATGCTTGTGCTCCGATGCTGGATGCGTGCCGGTTGAGTGGAGGGGGGTTATCTACTTCTTCCCCCGTATGAGGGCTAGTGTTGGAAGTGCAGGCCTTGTTCTCCAGAATGTGAGGTTGTCTGGTCGGTCGGTCTCCGACCAGTGGTTCCTGCTGATTGTCAAGATTGTTAGTCATTTGTTGAATTGTATAGGTTCTTGTTGCGGAGGCAATTGGTTGGGAGCTTGTAATCCAATTTTTTGGCTCCGAGAGCTCAAAGCCCTAAATTAGGGAAAATTAGGATTTACATCTAGTTAGGAAATAGAAATTAGTGAGTAAATGGTGAGGTTAATCACTAAAAGTAAAAAAATAGCTCAGCCTAAGTAAAATGGTAAAAACTAGGCTAAACTTTTATTTAGTAAATAAATGGGGCATTCGGTAATTTACCAAAGCTCTTGGAAACTTAGGTTTGGATGGCCACACCCGTTGTGAAGAGGTTTGGTGCGGAAAATGACCTAATCTCCGAAAAGGGGTAAGAGGAAAGAAGACGAAGTAGTTGTATCGTGTGAGGCCAAACCCACCACCCTTAAGCGTCCTAGTCCGGGTGATGGTGTTGAGAATCACATGTATTGTTTGTATCGGAAGAATGATCTCTTTGCACCCAAAGGCGTTCATATCATTTTGAATCACTTTGTTTATTAGTGGTAGCCTCTTGGTTTTGGGCCGCGTTGGCCTTCTCAAGGGTCCAACCGGCGGCCTTGGCAACACAAGCTCTCAAGGATATCCCCCTTTGGCCTTTGATTATTCTCTTCGTTACTTGACCATTGCTAGAGTCTTCCGCTTTCTCCATCGGCCTAACCTCCTTTGTCTCGCCAATGTGGATGTCCTCCGCTTTCTCCATTTTTTTATAAGTGATTGATTTTCTACCAAAAAGGATGTAAGTGTTGAAAAACACTCCCTTAATGGTTAAACACGCTCCCACACAATTGCCTTGCGGCCACCCTTAATTCTAACTATACTAAAAGTCCTAACTACTTTCCCATGGCTAATTAAGGTTTTAGGGAATCTAATGTGATAGATGCTAAAATATGTTTGTGCCTTATTGATTAGTTCCAACTTCGAGTAGCCTCTTAGCTTAATTAAATGTAAATGGTTTACCCAACCAGGTAACCTTTTAATTTAACTAGCCTACAACTTCGGTGCTCCAGGGGCCTTAAGCCAGACTTCAGTGCTTCAAGGGCTTAGCCCAGCCTCGGCGCTCCAGGGGCCTTAAGCCAAACTTCAGTGCTTCAAGGGCTTAGCCCAGCCTCGGCGCTCCAGGGGCCTTAAGCCAGACTTCGGTGCTGCAAGGGCTTAGCCCAGCCTCGGCGCTCCAGGGCCTTAAGCCAGACTTCGGTGCTGCAAGGGCTTACCCCAGTCTCGGTGATCCAGGGGCCTTAGCCCAGACCTCAGTAACCCAGAAGCTTAATCAAGCCGAACTAAAATTTACCACAATCTACCTAATCACCTAATTAGTCAAAGGCCCACATGCGAGCCTTTCAACTACACACTAAATGTAATCCTCTCAAGATGCTTAATCGGACAATGGATAACTCTTTTATTCTTTGACTAATAAACTAACTAATTAACTAACAACATTAACTAATCTACACACGTGGTTCCAAGCTCTAAGAGCTCACCTCCTTGAGAGGACGAGAGAGAGAGCTTAACTCCTTCACTTCACTAAAAACTAATCAACCCACACACATGGCTCAAGCTCTTAAGAGCTCGCTCTCTTGAGAGCACTTGATAGAGAGAGAGGTAAAATGAGAGAAAAACACCTTAAGTAGCAAAGAGAGAGAGAGGGAGAGAGGGGCAGAGAGGTGAGGATAGGGTGAGAGGATTAGCACCTCCAATCACAATCCCTTAACCTTCTCCTCCAAAGTAGGGACTAATCCCCATCCACCAAGCTTCCTCCTTCCTAAACCAACAAGGTGGATCCAAAAGTGGGCATTTAACCCGCGGAGCTCACCTTGCCTCACCTTACCCCTTACTCACATAATCAAGGCATTCTCTTATTGAAATCAAACCTTGAAATAACCACACAACACATTCTAATGCCTAAACTTAAATCCACACCACACTTCACTCTTTTTATGTTTTGTGAATAATCATAACACCTCAAAGTCAAACTAAAATTGGTTTCGAAGAGTTAATCACCACATGTGGGCACCATTTTGGGCTCACATACCGCATTTTTTCCTTGTAATTTTCATAAACTTACTTATAAGCAGAATTGATTTGAACTCTCGTGAAGAGAGTGATTTGTGTAAGAATTTTAAAGATCCCTCTTGTGAAGAGAGGAGATCCTTGTGACATGTGAAGTAACTAAAATTAATGTAAGTGGGTGTGTAGCCCTACTTTTGTGTGTATATCTCATCAGCTTGTACATGCTTTGTCTGATCAATCGAAGCAGGTTTGTGAGGTCATAGTCTTAATGAATCATTGTCGCATTGCTCACGGGCTTTGACTTAATCACCTTTAGTCCTTTAATTCTTTCTACAATATCAATAAGGATTAAGTGCGAATGGTGTAAAGTCATGTTTTACGCTCACAGATTGTTAGTCATTTCTCTATGCGTGTGATTACTTTTGCTAAAAAATTGTGAGTGAAGAGGTTGGCTTGAGATTGTAGTTCGAGAAATACTCGGTTGAAGTTCAAAGCTGCAGAAATATTGCCGATCATCTTCGAGAGATGCTTTAAATTCATAAACAGAAATTGAAAGAGGTCAACACGTAACTAGTTGGACTCGGAAGCACTATGATCACAGTTAGCTATGCCCACCAATCTCCCTGGAATTCGGAATGCGGAATAAAGGCGCAGCCGAACCAGACATATACACCTGTTGAGTTTGAGGAATAACCAGTTGAAGTTCGGAGTCTGCGACGCCGAAGCCTAGAGTCGAGAACTGGGAGAAGGACCGGTGGTGAAACTTGGGAGAGATTCTCAGCAACCCCACTTTTACGATTACCGAAGGGAAGAACGTCGTCGGGGAAGAGCGCCATGATCATGTTCCACACATCTTCCTGGTGTAGAATCGATGTGCTCACACGGGGAGGTCACTCAATAGGATTTTTGTGTACCACGTGCGGCGGAGGGGTATTTGTTTAGGGGCTATTTACCTCCAAGGCACGAATTAAAAGCTCCCTATGATTACATAATATTCTAAAATGGCCTATTTTTTTGTACCCTACCATTACTTATAATGCCCATGTCATTGAAATTTTTTGTAGTCTATATTCCTTTTAAGTAAAAAAACTGAATTTAAGAATGTATGCAATGCAAAGGTGATGGGAAAAGCATGGCAACAAAAAAATATAAAAATTACGTACCATTGCAAAAACCAAGTACAAAAACTTAAAGTGAAAATATAAAAAGAAGACTTAGGATGGAACACAACATGATTGAGTGTGTGTTTACAAACACAACAAGATTGTAAGTGTGTTCACAAACACAACACCCGCTCCATAAAAATCCTTTATTCAAAATCACTTTACATGCTAGTGAAGACCAAAACCATATAGTGTGAAACACTTTAAGCTTGGTCATGAATCTTATATAGTTCGTTATGTCACAAACTTGGACAGTTGCTCTGAATCATTCCTATCAAGAGTGTACACCTCATTTGTAGAATTGTAGCTCATGGTTACCGTAGATATAATGCAATCTACATCAATCCATTTGCTATCCGTGTGATCATACTTAAATTTGTTACGGCCTGGATATTTTCTATAATATTGCAACATTACTTCGATGTGGGGATTATTAGGATTTCTCCTCCCTGATTCCTCCGTTCGAGCAAGGAGGTCAACCGCTTGCCTAAGTACTCCAAATTGTTTCCCATTGCGCCGCCGCATAGCCTGCACCCTACCCACCCACCATGAACTGGAATCTACTCCGTTCAATATGTTAGTAGCATTTCCAGCTTTAACATCAATCATTGAACGTCCCCTTTTTTGTTTGGCAGCTGATTTTACAGTTGACAATAGCATTGTTGTGCTCCGTTGGACAAAATGCACCCCACAATCAGATCCTATAGATAACAAACTTGATCCACATGAAGATCTTGCTTGGAGACAATTATCATGGTTGTTGAAATGAATACTATGTTTAATTCTTGCTAATCTATCTTTGGATAGAAAAACATTAGCATTGAGTTGCGAGACAAACGTTGACTTGTAAATGGAATGCCCATCAACTTCTATGGTTGGCAAAAAATTTCCGGTTCTTTGTACTGAGGCTTCCAATTTCATCCATTTTTGGGTGAATGATGAGTAATTTTTCATCCATCCCTCGTGAGGCATGCGTACGAAATTGATTCTACTAAACATACATCCTAAGATCCTTATTTTCAGCCCCTATATTATTTTTACTAAAAGGGAATGGCCCATATTTTATACCTATCTATTTTATTTGTAATGGGCTTATGTACTTTTAATGGAACCTTCATTATTTGGAATTCTTTTATAATTTTTATGTCAAATGATTTTAATCCTCCCTATATTATGCCGCACGTCGTTTTTAAAATGCACTAAGTGACCTCCCCGTGTGTGCTCACCATGGCCTCCACCTTCTCCATGCACTCTATTGCCGCATCTGCACCAGGCACAAAATCAATCCTCCTTGTTTTGTAAGTGCAACAGCAGATTCAGTGAAGAAGAACCAGCTTCGTCTTACCAAGGTACTCTGTTTCTCGTGGTCATCCCTTCGATATTGAAGTGAAGAAGCACTTGGAAGTCGAAGAGTTATCCCATAGCGGTTGGGATAACAAAACAATGCATGTATAAAGACCTTTGAAGTTCAAAAGCTTTCAAGTACACTTGCCCATATCAGTCTTCAACCTGCAGCCACAGTCAAACCTGGACCTGGAAACACCGATATTACAAGCAACACATCAACGGGTAAGAATAATTTTTTGCACACATAAATTAACATAAAACTTTTGTATCGTACAACAAACAAAATGGGCATCCAACATATCAAACAACATACATAAATTCAATGCTAAATTGCACAACACGGTGACAATGTTCTTAATTATTTCGCAAGCTGCGAAAAGCAATAAGGTATGTGTTAAAAAACAAGGAATATTAGAACTTGAGAATTATTTAGAAGTGAATTCTAAATCTAAGTAAAGGAACTATTAAGGAATTCCATATTATGGAATAAATATATGAATTAATGGCATTAAAATATGATTAAAATATGATGGTTCCGGTACCACCAACTTAGCTTGGGATGCGGTCCATTGATTATACTGCCAAATTAAAACTCACATTTAATTAAGGAGGGACAACAACTCTTAGGAGTTGTTACTACCGTATTTCTTTATCCACTAAAGGCACAAATTAATTAAGGGGAGATTATGGAATTAATCAGAGCGCCCTTGGCTCTGATGAATTGTGGTTACTGGATACTCAAAAAGACTATTGCTGAGCCGTGACTCCCTGGCTCATAAAAATCCCAAAAACATCTAAACACATGTTCACTACTGGACAATGGATGTGAGGGAGAGTCTGAGCAAATGCAAGTACGGACCTGAGAGCCTCTAAGCCACAAAACATCATAATTTAACCCTAAAACAACTCTTAAAGTTAGGTTTTCCCTGGGTTGTGTGCGTAAATCACCTACATTGACAACTAGGAACTATCAATTAACCTAAGAGTGACATCTAGATTAACAACCTGACACTCATTCAGTCTTCCCTGGGGTATTTTATATAAAATTGAACCCAAGCAAAAAACCTATCTACATTTTGGCGCTGCTCCCGGGGAAGGCTACAGTCATCAGAATCTAGAAGAGTAGGTATTGATAGAAATCCCAAATTCAATTGTAAACCAAACTAGGCATATCTGGTGAATGAAGAAGTCAAGTTTAACAATTGTGAAATAAGTCTTCGACTATTTCTACAATTCATTTATAACTCGACTAAACTAATGACAAGATATCACCTTAGTAAATATTTACAAGTCATAATTAATGTGGCCCTGGGAACCTGACCTTGAAAATTCATGGCAGTGCTCAGTTGCTATTTTTTCCCTCGTTGTGGAATTAAGTGACCGGGCACAACCAGTCACCAAGTTACCGAGCTTAAAAGTTTACCCCTCTTACATATGTCGAAAACCAAGGGAAACTAACCTTCACAAGTGGTGTCGGTTTCCTAGGGAAAGGTTTTTAACCCATACAGTGTTTGCAAGATCTCCATTAGAGGCTCGGATTAAAACACTGCCCTTGGATATCCAACAAATTATTGTTACCAAGGTGTCGCAGAATAGAACGGTGTACACCTTTGTCAAAGAAATTCGAGATTTTAGTAATTTTATTGAAAAAGACTACATGTTGAGCCAATACCTAGAGCACGTCTTGTTAGCGCCTCAAGGTCAACAACTTATTGAGGATACTAACGAGGCATTAAAGAGGATCGATAATGTGGCCTTGGGAATTTACCCCACCATAGGTCGTAAGTTCTGACAGTTGGTTGTACCAAGGGCCACATTTGTTTGCCGCATTATACCGTTTCTATAAGGCCTCCTTTTGGGGAGTTGGTATCCATATATATAGGACCAAACCGCCCAATTTACCCAAAAGGATTCCGCGTCAATTTCCTTAAATTACCCCATCACCTTCAAGAAAAGATTTTTGAGAAAATATGGAATCAGGGTGAGGGTTTTAATGAAATTATTATTAACCATGGTCATCCACGATTGAGAGTGGACCTCAGATTTATGTTCCTAGTTTATAGTCAACATAAAGCTGATAATTTTCCAATTAACAAATTTGATTATGGTTGTTGGAATGGTGGACTTTTTACTAAGAATGAGGCCCGTTTTAATTACGGTCTTGATCCATGTGCTAGCGTAAATATACCTGATTTCTCTGACACTTCCCTTAAAGACACAAATTTTCTTAATTTTGAAAGATTGTGTTTAAACGGGAGGAAACGGTTCGTAAAGAGATAGGATGAGAGAGATCTAAAATATATGCGTCATTCATACTGGAACCTGCACATGCAAAGTCTCATACACAAACAACCTCAGTACGAAAGGCATCCAATGATAAGGCTAGAGAAGATCGTGTTGTAGCAAGAGACTATCAAAAAAAAAAGCGGAGAGAAGGAAAAGTTGGTTAAGGTCGGTCATAAAATTATACCAGGACCAAAACAATAAGGAAACAAGCGAGGATGATCAAATTCCTATTGGGGGCCATACCTCAACGGGAATATTATCTCCTCTTTAACCCCAACAATTAAATTTTGGTTCAACTGCAGGAGAATCACAAAATCAGTCGATACAACCTTCTCCAATTTTATTAACTCCGCCACCACCCCCACCATTTCCACCACCTCCACCACCACCAGTACAACCACCACTACCAATGGCGCAGCCAGTACCACCTAATCCAAATCCTTGCATTACTAATGTAGTACATATCCCTTATTTTTTTGGGCCGGCCAGGTGCTGATCCAGACACTCATGTGGCCAAATTTGAACTTACTTGTGGTGCGAATAGTATCCCTCCTGCTAAACTTCCAGAGGTCTTTGCTGCCTCTTTGCAGGAAGAGGCCTTTGCGTGGTACTTAAGGCAACCTGCGTTTCAAGATTGGAATGCACTAAAGACTGCCTTCCTAGATCATTTTAGACCTTTGGGATTTGCCAATAGTCTAAAAGAAAAATTACGAACCATAAGGATGGGTATAAATGAACGAGTGGACAGCTATTACGGGCGGATGCAAGATATTTTGCAACGTATGGGAGTTCATCAAATACTTGATAATTTCCTTATGAGTATTTTTATTGGAGGTCTCTACCCAATAGAGTTAAAAACATATGTAAAGGAAGGTGGCACGGCGACCTATGCGCAAGCATATGCCCGTGCCAAAATTTGGGAGGAGTGTCGGTTAAAGGATGATCTAGTCGTCTATACCGACAATACTTACTCAAATAATCCTATACCTAATTACATGGGGACTTTCCCTGTAACAACTCAAAATCAACATTATATAACCGATGCCCATCCTTCTAGTACCTTCACTACTCCGGTTTTTTCCAAACCACCAGTGATGACGTCCTCAGCTCATGATCCTACCATAGCCAAACATGAGGATGCTATCATGAACTTAACAAAACAATTGACAGAATTGTCAGTTAAAGTCATGAAATGAGCACCAAAGTGTCCACATGCTACAAATGAACGAACCAATGTGTGGTGTACAAATTGTAAAGGACATGGTCATGTAGCTAACGAGTGTCCTACTCCCCAAGGCTTACGTATTAAATGTACCTACTGTGGAGGTAGTCACTCTGTGAGCGATTGCTGGAATTTGAGACCTCAGCGACCTGTTAACCAAATTGAGGATAACAGGAACCATCCATGGCAAGAAGAAAGGTCAGGACCAGGGCCCAATTCCAGTTACAATCCTAAAAGAAATTTTAGTAAACGGCCTGTACCTATTAGTTTCCCAAACCGACCCAGTTGGGGTAGGACCAATGGTCCACCCAATTGGAACGGACCTCCATATAATGATAATTCTAGAAATTACAATTCCAACAATAATGATAAAAGGAAAATACCGGTCTATTATAGATGCCAGGAGTTGGGACATTATGCTAATGAATGTCCTAATCCGAGGAAATCTCAAAACTATGTACCTTTGTGTGGGAATTGTAAGACAACTGGACACCCTACAGATGAGTGCCCTACGCCTAAAAAGGATTACCAATCCAATGATAAAGATTGGAAAAAGGGAAAACACGTTCGAATTCAAGAGGAGAATGAGGCTAGGGGATCGAGAAACGTAAATCATGTCCAACATATGATCCACCCGGCTACCTCCTGTCCTGAATCCCAAGTAAATGCGGTGACCACGCATTCTAAAAGAAGAGTTGAGCCCTTACATGTCCCTGAGGACAATAGTGATGATAAGAGTCTCTCTTATGATTCTCAAAACAATGGGGATCCGAATGACATAACCATTGTGGACCCTGTAGTACAAACAAAACCCTTACATCGCAGTGTCCCAGTACCGGTTGCCCCAACCGAGACGGTAGTGCAACCCATACCGGTCATGACACCAATCCCTTCAGCACAAACAGTCAAGACACCATACCTTGTCAGACAGACAGAGTTACCAACTGTCTCATTAATTCCTAGTCATGGGACAACCAAGTTCCCTATTCATAAGGTGTTAACTCCCGGAAATATGCATAAGAAATCTATGTCTCGACGAACCCGAGTGATGGAATTAGCTAATGGGCTACAACACTATGATATTATAAATGACCTGGATAACATAAAACCTCAAATCACCATGAGACAATTGTTGGCCATAGCTCCTCATTGTAGGAGTAGGTTAAGTTCGTCTATGATTAGAAAGAAACCTAAAACCGTGGAAATACATGATGTTACCTTGAGTAAGACCCAGGAGCCCCAGCGGTAGATGTTATTATTGACGGTGTGTTAATACCTGGTTTTCAGGTGGATACAGGGTCGAGTGTTAACCTAATGAGTGTGGAAACATTTAATGAATTAGGTATAACAAAAATGAACCCTACCCCTATTATCCTTAAAATGGCGGATCACACTCGCACCAAGTCATTAGGGGAGCTATCCCAAGTGTCAGTAATAATTGTTGGGAAAGAATATAAAATTGATTTTATCATTTTTCGAACCTCACATGCGGTTCAACCCATACCTGGCATCCTAGGGCGCCCATGGTTAATCCTTGCTCAAGCCAAAGAAGATTGGGGCAAAAGAACTTTGACCTTAGGAAGAGGATCAGAGAAAATGGTTTTACCACTGTTCCCTACCCGCTATCAAGGGGAAACCCAAGACGAGGGCACAAAATTCTCTTCAGAGGTTTTAGAATCCGATACTGATGATGAACCTAATGAGCTTATACACAATGTTAAAAGTCACCAAGATCCACAGGTCTCACTAGGAATGGGAGAGTATTATTTTCCTTTAGGAGAGGGAGACTCGGATGATGCAATACTCCAATGGCAAAAATATGTTTGTAATATTGTCACTACAATTGCCCCGGAGACGAAACATCAACCCCAACTCCTTGACCAAAGGAAACCCTCCACTAATAAAAAACCTGAATTAACACCAACTTTCGAGGAAGATTGGGAAGATGCCATGTTTTCATCTACCACTCCAATCAAAAGTTACGTAGCAAAGGATGTGTGTAAAGAAATGAATTTGGGTACAGAGGAAGCCCCCAAAATCATCAAGATTCATGAGAAAATCTTTAACATTGAATGGAAATATTGGTATAATTTTTTTAAGAGAAATATACAAGTGTTTGCATGGACGTATAAAGACTTACGAGGTGTACCCCCGGAAGTCTGTGAACACAAAATTGTGTTGGAAGAAGGAGTTCCACCCGTAAGACAAAGGCAACACAGAGTGAATCCCAAATACTCTTTATTAGTTAAAGAGGAAATTGATAAATTATTAGAAGTTGGGTTCATCTATAAAGTTCCCTTCAGTGAGTGGATTTCTCCAATTGTGGTCGTGCCCAAGAAAAATGAAAAATTCTCAATTTGCCAAGATTTTCGTAAGTTAAACAGTGTCACGAGAAAGGATTACTTCCCACTTCCTTTCACTGACACTATGCTTGATGCGGTAGCGGGTCATAAGATATACTCCTTTATGGATGGATTCTCAGGATATAATCAAATCCAAATTTACAAACCCCACCGTTGGTACACCACATTCACCACTGACTGGGGGACATTTGCTTATATAGTTATGCCCTTTGGATTATGTAATGCACCAACAACATTTCAGAGGGTTATGACCGAAGGTTTTCAAGAATATTTACGTAAATTCATGGAAATATTCTTGGATGATTTCGCAGTATTTGGAACAATGGAACAACATGCTGATTACTTGCAAAAATGTTTTGATAAATGTATGGAATTCGGTATTTCCATAAACGCCACTAAATCAACATTTCTAGTTCCCTTTGGAAAACTTGTCGGTCATATTGTATCAGAGAGAGGAATAGCAATAGATCCAGATAAGGTATCTGTGATTGCAGCCTTACCCATTCCTACTACTGTCACAAAAGTGAAGGGCTTCCTAGGTCATACTGGCTACTACCGACGATTTATTTTCCGGTATGCCACTATAGCCATGCCTTTAACTGAATTATTAAAGAAAACAGACTCACCCCCCGTATGGACCTCAGCCTGTATTAACGGCTTCAATACTTTAAAACGTAAATTGGTAACAGCCCTAGTCCTAAGTTCCCCAAATTGGAAAAAAAACTTTCCATATATATGTGGATGCTTCTAATGTGGCAATAGGATCAGTCCTTAGTCAAAAAGATGACAAAGGCCATGATAATCCAATATATTTTGCCAGTCGCCAACTAGTTCAAGCTTAAAAGAGTTATTCTGTGACGGAAAGAGAGGGATTAGGTATGATATTTTCCGTACAAAAATGTAGACATTATTTACTGGGAAATAAGGTGGATTTCCATGTAGATCATGATGCATTAAAATACATGGTCAATAAACCCCAGTTAAGTGGTCGTATGGCTCGTTGGGTATTACTCTTACAAGAGTTTGACTTCACTACACTCCCGCTCAGAATTCTTCCAAGGCCTCGCAATTTTTCATGTAGAGTTTCTTCAAACATGTCAAACCCCCTAATCCTTCCGTAATCTTCTTCAAGGATTTGCATCCACCAAAATGAAATTCCTTGAATGCCACAAGGGTGAACACTCTGGTGGCAATTTTCAACAAGCCCTCACACTCCGACATGTTAAGTTCCTTCAAACATGTGAAACTCCCTAATCCTTACGGAATCTACGTCAAGGATTTTCATCCATTAAATGCCAAATCCTCCATCGACACGGGTAAGCACTCTCTATACATGAATTCTTTAAGGCGTTGCATTTCTTCATATGAACTTCCTTTAAACATCCCAAACTCATTAAACCTATCCGAATCTTTTACAAGGATTTGCATCCACTAAAATTCAAATTCTCCAACACCATGAGCGGGGACAGTCCCTATTGCGAGGCTCCAAAGGCCTCACATTTCTACATGTCAAGTTTCTTCAAACATGTCAAACAACCACATCCTTCCGGAATCTCCTTCAAGGATTTGCATCCACTAAATTCTAATTCTTCCACCGCCACGAGTGTGCAGACTCCGGATGGATATTCTTCCAAGGCCTCGCATCCCCACATGTAGAGTTTCCTCAAACTTGTCAAACCCTCTAATCCTCCCGGAATCTCCTTCAAGGATTTGCATCCACCGAAATTCAATTCCTCCAACGCCACGAGCGTGCACACTCCAGATGGAAATTCTTCCAAGGCCTCGCACTCCGGCATCTTAATTTTCTTTAAACTTGTCAAACCCCCTAATCCTCCCGGAATCTTCTTCAAGGATTTGCATCTAGGGAAACTCAATTCCTCCAACGCCACGAGCGTGCACACTCCGGATGGAAATTCTTCCAAGGCCTCGCATCCATCCATGTAGAGTTTCTTCAAACTTGTCAAACCCCCTAATCCTCCCGGAATCTTCTTCAAGGATTTGCATCTAGGGAAACTCAATTCCTCCAACGCCATGAGCGTGCACACTCCGGATGGAAATTCTTCCAAGGCCTCGCATCCCCACATGTAGAGTTTCCTCAAACTTGTCAAACCCTCTAATCCTCCCGGAATCTTCTTCAAGGATTTGCATCTAACGAAATTCAATTCCTCCAACGCCACGAGCGTGCACACTCCGGATGGAAATTCTTCCAAGGCCTCGCATCCATCCATGTAGAGTTTCTTCAAACTTGTCAAACCCTCTAATCCTCCCGGAATCTTCTTCAAGGATTTGCATCTAACGAAATTCAATTCCTCCAACGCCACGAGCGTGCACACTCCGGATGGAAATTCTTCCAAGGCCTCGCATCCCCACATGTAGAGTTCCTTCAAACTTGTCAAACCCTCTAATCCTCCCGGAATCTTCTTCAAGGATTTGCATCTAACGAAATTCAATTCCTCCAACGCCACGAGCGTGCACACTCCGGATGGAAATTCTTCCACGGCCTCGCATCCCCACATGTAGAGTTTCCTCAAACTTGTCAAACCCTCTAATCCTCCCGGAATCTTCTTCAAGGATTTGCATCTAACGAAATTCAATTCCTCCAACGCCACGAGCGTGCACACTCCGGATGGAAATTCTTCCAAGGCCTCGCATCCATCCATGTAGAGTTTCTTCAAACTTGTCAAACCCCCTAATCCTCCCGGAATCTTCTTCAAGGATTTGCATCTAGGGAAACTCAATTCCTCCAACGCCACGAGCGTGCACACTCCGGATGGAAATTCTTCCAAGGCCTCGCATCCATCCATGTAGAGTTCCTTCAAACTTGTCAAACCCTCTAATCCTCCCGGAATCTTCTTCAAGGATTTGCATCTAGGGAAACTCAATTCCTCCAACGCCACGAGCGTGCACACTCCGGATGGAAATTCTTCCAAGGCCTCGCATCCATCCATGTAGAGTTTCTTCAAACTTGTCAAACCCTCTAATCCTCCCGGAATCTTCTTCAAGGATTTGCATCTAACGAAATTCAATTCCTCCAACGCCACGAGCGTGCACACTCCGGATGGAAATTCTTCCAAGGCCTCGCATCCATCCATGTAGAGTTCCTTCAAACTTGTCAAACCCTCTAATCCTCCCGGAATCTTCTTCAAGGATTTGCATCCACCAAAATTAAATTCCTCCAACGCCACGAGCGTGCACACTCCGGATGGAAATTCTTCCAAGGCCTCGCATCCATCCATGTAGAGTTTCTTCAAACTTGTCAAACCCTCTAATCCTCCCGGAATCTTCTTCAAGGATTTGCATCTAGGGAAACTCAATTCCTCCAACGCCACGAGCGTGCACACTCCGGATGGAAATTCTTCCAAGGCCTCGCATCCATCCATGTAGAGTTCCTTCAAACTTGTCAAACCCTCTAATCCTCCCGGAATCTTCTTCAAGGATTTGCATCTAGGGAAACTCAATTCCTCCAACGCCACGAGCGTGCACACTCCGGATGGAAAGTCTTCCAAGGCCTCGCATCCATCCATGTAGAGTTTCTTCAAACTTGTCAAACCCTCTAATCCTCCCGGAATCTTCTTCAAGGATTTGCATCTAGGGAAACTCAATTCCTCCAACGCCACGAGCGTGCACACTCCGGATGGAAATTCTTCCAAGGCCTCGCATCCATCCATGTAGAGTTCCTTCAAACTTGTCAAACCCTCTAATCCTCCCGGAATCTTCTTCAAGGATTTGCATCCACCAAAATTAAATTCCTCCAACGCCACGAGCGTGCACACTCCGGATGGAAATTCTTCCAAGGCCTCGCATCCATCCATGTAGAGTTTCTTCAAACTTGTCAAACCCTCTAATCCTCCCGGAATCTTCTTCAAGGATTTGCATCTAGGGAAACTCAATTCCTCCAACGCCACGAGCGTGCACACTCCGGATGGAAATTCTTCCAAGGCCTCGCATCCATCCATGTAGAGTTCCTTCAAACTTGTCAAACCCTCTAATCCTCCTGGAATCTTCTTCAAGGATTTGCATCTAGGGAAACTCAATTCCTCCAACGCCACGAGCGTGCACACTCCGGATGGAAAGTCTTCCAAGGCCTCGCATCCATCCATGTAGAGTTTCTTCAAACTTGTCAAACCCTCTAATCCTCCCGGAATCTTCTTCAAGGATTTGCATCTAGGGAAACTCAATTCCTCCAACGCCACGAGCGTGCACACTCCGGATGGAAATTCTTCCAAGGCCTCGCATCCATCCATGTAGAGTTCCTTCAAACTTGTCAAACCCTCTAATCCTCCCGGAATCTTCTTCAAGGATTTGCATCCACCAAAATTAAATTCCTCCAACGCCACGAGCGTGCACACTCCGGATGGAAATTCTTCCAAGGCCTCGCATCCATCCATGTAGAGTTTCTTCAAACTTGTCAAACCCTCTAATCCTCCCGGAATCTTCTTCAAGGATTTGCATCTAACGAAATTCAATTCCTCCAACGCCACGAGCGTGCACACTCCGGATGGAAATTCTTCCACGGCCTCGCATCCCCACATGTAGAGTTTCCTCAAACTTGTCAAACCCTCTAATCCTCCCGGAATCTTCTTCAAGGATTTGCATTTAACGAAATTCAATTCCTCCAACGCCACGAGCGTGCACAGTCCGGATGGAAATTCTTCCAAGGCCTCGCATCCATCCATGCAGAGTTTCTTCAAACTTGTCAAACCCTCTAATCCTCCCGGAATCTTCTTCAAGGATTTGCATCTAGGGAAACTCAATTCCTCCAACGCCACGAGCGTGCACACTCCGGATGGAAATTCTTCCAAGGCCTCGCATCCATCCATGTAGAGTTCCTTCAAACTTGTCAAACCCTCTAATCCTCCCGGAATCTTCTTCAAGGATTTGCATCTAGGGAAACTCAATTCCTCCAACGCCACGAGCGTGCACACTCCGGATGGAAATTCTTCCAAGGCCTCGCATCCATCCATGTAGAGTTTCTTCAAACTTGTCAAACCCTCTAATCCTCCCGGAATCTTCTTCAAGGATTTGCATCTAGGGAAACTCAATTCCTCCAACGCCACGAGCGTGCACACTCCGGATGGAAATTCTTCCAAGGCCTCACATCCCCACATGTAGAGTTTCTTCAAACTTGTCAAACCCTCTAATCCTCCCGGAATCTTCTTCAAGGATTTGCATCTAGGGAAATTCAATTCCTCCAACGCCACGAGCGTGCACACTCCGGATGGAAATTCTTCCAAGGCCTCGCATCCCCACATGTATAGTTCCTTCAAACTTGTCAAACCCCCTAATCCTCCCGGAATCTTCTTCAAGGATTTGCATCTAACGAAATTCAATTCCTCCAACGCCACGAGCGTGCACACTCCGGATGGAAATTCTTCCAAGGCCTCGCATCCCCACATGTAGAGTTTCTTCAAACTTGTCAAACCCTCTAATCCTCCCGGAATCTTCTTCAAGGATTTGCATCTAACGAAATTCAATTCCTCCAACGCCACGAGCGTGCACACTCCGGATGGAAATTCTTCCAAGGCCTCGCATCCATCCATGTAGAGTTTCTTCAAACTTGTCAAACCCCCTAATCCTCCCGGAATCTTCTTCAAGGATTTGCATCTAGGGAAACTCAATTCCTCCAACGCCACGAGCGTGCACACTCCGGATGGAAATTCTTCCAAGGCCTCGCATCCCCACATGTAGAGTTTCCTCAAACTTGTCAAACCCTCTAATCCTCCCGGAATCTTCTTCAAGGATTTGCATCTAACGAAATTCAATTCCTCCAACGCCACGAGCGTGCACACTCCGGATGGAAATTCTTCCAAGGCCTCGCATCCCCACATGTAGAGTTTCTTCAAACTTGTCAAACCCTCTAATCCTCCCGGAATCTTCTTCAAGGATTTGCATCTAACGAAATTCAATTCCTCCAACGCCACGAGCGTGCACACTCCGGATGGAAATTCTTCCAAGGCCTCGCATCCATCCATGTAGAGTTTCTTCAAACTTGTCAAACCCCCTAATCCTCCCGGAATCTTCTTCAAGGATTTGCATCTAGGGAAACTCAATTCCTCCAACGCCACGAGCGTGCACACTCCGGATGGAAATTCTTCCAAGGCCTCGCATCCCCACATGTAGAGTTTCCTCAAACTTGTCAAACCCTCTAATCCTCCCGGAATCTTCTTCAAGGATTTGCATCTAACGAAATTCAATTCCTCCAACGCCACGAGCGTGCACACTCCGGATGGAAATTCTTCCAAGGCCTCGCATCCATCCATGCAGAGTTCCTTCAAACTTGTCAAACCCTCTAATCCTCCCGGAATCTTCTTCAAGGATTTGCATCTAGGGAAACTCAATTCCTCCAACGCCACGAGCGTGCACACTCCGGATGGAAATTCTTCCAAGGCCTCGCATCCCCACATGTAGAGTTTCTTCAAACTTGTCAAACCCTCTAATCCTCCCGGAATCTTCTTCAAGAATTTGCATCTAAGGAAATTCAATTCCTCCAACGCCACGAGCGTGCACACTCCGGATGGAAATTCTTCCAAGGCCTCGCATCCATCCATGTAGAGTTTCTTCAAACTTGTCAAACCCCCTAATCCTCCCGGAATCTTCTTCAAGGATTTGCATCTAGGGAAACTCAATTCCTCCAACGCCACGAGCGTGCACACTCCGGATGGAAATTCTTCCAAGGCCTCGCATCCCCACATGTAGAGTTCCTTCAAACTTGTCAAACCCTCTAATCCTCCCGGAATCTTCTTCAAGGATTTGCATCTAGGGAAACTCAATTCCTCCAACGCCACGAGCGTGCACACTCCGGATGGAAATTCTTCCAAGGCCTCGCATCCATCCATGTAGAGTTCCTTCAAACTTGTCAAACCCTCTAATCCTCCCGGAATCTTCTTCAAGGATTTGCATCCACCGAAAATCAATTCCTCCAACGCCACGAGCGTGCACACTCCGGATGGAAATTCTTCCAAGGCCTCGCATCCATCCATGTAGAGTTCCTTCAAACTTGTCAAACCCTCTAATCCTCCCGGAATCTTCTTCAAGGATTTGCATCCACCGAAATTAAATTCCTCCAACGCCACGAGCGTGCACACTCCGGATGGAAATTCTTCCAAGGCCTCGCATCCATCCATGCAGAGTTCCTTCAAACTTGTCAAACCCTCTAATCCTCCCGGAATCTTCTTCAAGGATTTGCATCTAGGGAAACTCAATTCCTCCAACGCCACGAGCGTGCACACTCCGGATGGAAATTCTTCCAAGGCCTCGCATCCCCACATGTAGAGTTTCCTCAAATTTGTCAAACCCTCTAATCCTCCCGGAATCTTCTTCAAGGATTTGCATCTAACGAAATTCAATTCCTCCAACGCCACGAGCGTGCACACTCCGGATGGAAATTCTTCCAAGGCCTCGCATCCATCCATGTAGAGTTTCTTCAAACTTGTCAAACCCCCTAATCCTCCCGGAATCTTCTTCAAGGATTTGCATCTAGGGAAACTCAATTCCTCCAACGCCACGAGCGTGCACACTCCGGATGGAAATTCTTCCAAGGCCTCGCATCCATCCATGTAGAGTTTCTTCAAACTTGTCAAACCCTCTAATCCTCCCGGAATCTTCTTCAAGGATTTGCATCCACCGAAATTCAATTCCTCCAACGCCACGAGCGTGCACACTCCGGATGGAAATTCTTCCAAGGCCTCGCATCCATCCATGTAGAGTTCCTTCAAACTTGTCAAACCCCCTAATCCTCCCGGAATCTTCTTCAAGGATTTGCATCCACCGAAATTAAATTCCTCCAACGCCACGAGCGTGCACACTCCGGATGGAAATTCTTCCAAGGCCTCGCATCCCCACATGTAGAGTTTCCTCAAACTTGTCAAACCCTCTAATCCTCCCGGAATCTTCTTCAAGGATTTGCATCTAACGAAATTCAATTCCTCCAACGCCACGAGCGTGCACACTCCGGATGGAAATTCTTCCAAGGCCTCGCATCCATCCATGTAGAGTTTCTTCAAACTTGTCAAACCCTCTAATCCTCCCGGAATCTTCTTCAAGGATTTGCATCCACCGAAATTCAATTCCTCCAACGCCACGAGCGTGCACACTCCGGATGGAAATTCTTCCAAGGCCTCGCATCCATCCATGTAGAGTTCCTTCAAACTTGTCAAACCCCCTAATCCTCCCGGAATCTTCTTCAAGGATTTGCATCTAGGGAAATTCAATTCCTCCAACGCCACGAGCGTGCACACTCCGGATGGAAATTCTTCCAAGGCCTCGCATCCCCACATGTAGAGTTTCCTCAAACTTGTCAAACCCTCTAATCCTCCCGGAATCTTCTTCAAGGATTTGCATCTAACGAAATTCAATTCCTCCAACGCCACGAGCGTGCACACTCCGGATGGAAATTCTTCCAAGGCCTCGCATCCCCACATGTAGAGTTTCTTCAAACTTGTCAAACCCTCTAATCCTCCCGGAATCTTCTTCAAGGATTTGCATCTAACGAAATTCAATTCCTCCAACGCCACGAGCGTGCACACTCCGGATGGAAATTCTTCCAAGGCCTCGCATCCATCCATGTAGAGTTTCTTCAAACTTGTCAAACCCCCTAATCCTCCCGGAATCTTCTTCAAGGATTTGCATCTAGGGAAACTCAATTCCTCCAACGCCACGAGCGTGCACACTCCGGATGGAAATTCTTCCAAGGCCTCGCATCCCCACATGTAGAGTTTCCTCAAACTTGTCAAACCCCCTAATCCTCCCGGAATCTTCTTCAAGGATTTGCATCTAGGGAAACTCAATTCCTCCAACGCCATGAGCGGGCACACTCCGGATGGAAATTCTTCCAAGGCCTCGCATCCATCCATGTAGAGTTCCTTCAAACTTGTCAAACACCCTAATCCTCCCGGAATCTTCTTCAAGGATTTGCATCTAGGGAAACTCAATTCCTCCAACGCCACGAGCGTGCACACTCCGGATGGAAATTCTTCCAAGGCCTCGCATCCATCCATGTAGAGTTTCTTCAAACTTGTCAAACCCCCTAATCCTCCCGGAATCTTCTTCAAGGATTTGCATCTAGGGAAACTCAATTCCTCCAACGCCATGAGCGTGCACACTCCGGATGGAAATTCTTCCAAGGCCTCGCATCCCCACATGTAGAGTTTCCTCAAACTTGTCAAACCCTCTAATCCTCCCGGAATCTTCTTCAAGGATTTGCATCTAACGAAATTCAATTCCTCCAACGCCACGAGCGTGCACACTCCGGATGGAAATTCTTCCAAGGCCTCGCATCCCCACATGTAGAGTTTCCTCAAACTTGTCAAACCCTCTAATCCTCCCGGAATCTTCTTCAAGGATTTGCATCTAACGAAATTCAATTCCTCCAACGCCACGAGCGTGCACACTCCGGATGGAAATTCTTCCAAGGCCTCGCATCCCCACATGTAGAGTTTCTTCAAACTTGTCAAACCCCCTAATCCTCCCGGAATCTTCTTCAAGGATTTGCATCTAGGGAAACTCAATTCCTCCAACGCCACGAGCGTGCACACTCCGGATGGAAATTCTTCCAAGGCCTCGCATCCCCACATGTAGAGTTTCTTCAAACTTGTCAAACCCCCTAATCCTCCCGGAATCTTCTTCAAGGATTTGCATCTAGGGAAACTCAATTCCTCCAACGCCACGAGCGTGCACACTCCGGATGGAAATTCTTCCAAGGCCTCGCATCCCCACATGTAGAGTTCCTTCAAACTTGTCAAACCCTCTAATCCTCCCGGAATCTTCTTCAAGGATTTGCATCTAGGGAAATTCAATTCCTCCAACGCCACGAGCGTGCACACTCCGGATGGAAATTCTTCCAAGGCCTCGCATCCCCACATGTAGAGTTTCCTCAAACTTGTCAAACCCTCTAATCCTCCCGGAATCTTCTTCAAGGATTTGCATCCACCAAAATTAAATTCCTCCAACGCCACGAGCGTGCACACTCCGGATGGAAATTCTTCCAAGGCCTCGCATCCATCCATGTAGAGTTTTTTCAACTTGTCAAACCCTCTAATCCTCCCGGAATCTTCTTCAAGGATTTGCATCTAACGAAATTCAATTCCTCCAACGCCACGAGCGTGCACACTCCGGATGGAAATTCTTCCAAGGCCTCGCATCCCCACATGTAGAGTTTCCTCAAACTTGTCAAACCCTCTAATCCTCCCGGAATCTTCTTCAAGGATTTGCATCCACCGAAATTAAATTCCTCCAACGCCACGAGCGTGCACACTCCGGATGGAAATTCTTCCAAGGCCTCGCATCCCCACATGTAGAGTTTCTTCAAACTTGTCAAACCCTCTAATCCTCCCGGAATCTTCTTCAAGGATTTGCATCTAAGGAAATTCAATTCCTCCAACGCCACGAGCGTGCACACTCCGGATGGAAATTCTTCCAAGGCCTCGCATTCCCACATGATAAGTTTCTTCAAATTTGTCAAACCTCCTAATGCTCCCGGAATCTTCTTTAAGAATTTGGATTGTATAATGCATAATTCCTCCAAGGAGATTATGCTTTGAAGTTCATTTGGAAACTCATCCAATGTTTCACACCCTACAAAGTGTAATGCTTTCAAAGTTGTGAAATGGAGAACATCAAATGGAAAAGAGTTTGTGATTTGACCTTTGTGTATTTCAAGTACACTTAATTTCTTCAAATTTTGTTTCGCAATCTCTTTGAAATCATTGTTGAATGTTTGTTGCGTTGCTAAAAAATCATCACAATCGGTTTTGAAATGAATCCTCAACCTTTTGAGTTTGGCGGTTCCATTGAGGATAGCAAAAAGAAGGTGCACATCCTCGCAATTGTGAACACTTAACAATCGTAGATCATGCGCTTGTACAATTGGTGCAAATGTCACTCCTTTCTCAAAATTTGTAAATGACATGCCTTCAATTGATTTTGTGTCCTGCGTGAAAAACAAACGTTAGACTACGGAAAATTTATTTTAAATCTTAATTTATTATTGCTCATGGTTACAATTTTCAATTTCAAGACATAACTTCATATATGATATTAGAGATAAAAAATGCTTACGTTTGTGCGACATACCTTTTGATTACAATAATCAATGAATGTTGATGAAGAGAAATCCCATATTCGAGAGCCTTGGTATTCTTTTTCCACAATCATACGACCCATATTTCGCAATTGATCATGCACATCCAAAACACTATTTTCATCAACTTGAAACAACGATTTGTCTTGCAGCTTCTCGAAAGTTCGTTCTATAATGTCTTCATCATCATCATCATCAAAGCATCTAAGTATTCTCTCCTTTGTAAATGACAAGCCACCAATACTTGAGTCTTTGCAAAAGAAACAACATATATCCATGAACATGTTTTTCTCCCTTTCATCTAGCTCATCAAAACTGATTCTCAATGTGTTCCAAATTCTTTCATCTCCACTTCTATCATGCCTTGCCCTCAACAATCTTTGCATTCTTCGCTCCCATATTCTTAAACGTCTCTCCCCATTTAAGGAACTACCCATCACCTCCAAACTCAATGGGAGTCCATCACAAGCCTTCACGATTTCTTGAACTACATATTTCAAGTAAGGCAAGCATGGTTGGTTGGTTGTACAAAATGCATGCATCGAAAATAATTCCAAAGATTGTTGCCCATCGAGGGTTTGCACCTCTACTTTACCAACCATGGGTACGTATGCTTCCAAGGACTTCCATTCACGAGAAGTGGCAATGAATTTACTTCCATCACCATGTTCAAATTCATGATTGCCCAATAGTTCCTTGAGTTGGCTTGCTTTACCAACATTGTCTACAACAATAAGAACTTTTTGTGTGTGTTGCAATTGGGTCAAAATCTCTCGTCCTTCAATTAATGGTATGGTTTTGGGTAACGCTTTCACATTTTGTAACTTGTATCGCACTGCCAAACTACAACTTTCATCTTTGAAGTCATTTACAAAGACCATCGCATCAAATTGGTTGGAGATTTGATCACTTAAAGCAACCGCAAACGTTGACTTGCCAATTCCGCCCATGCCCACAAACCCCAAACTACCAACATCTTGAAGGAGTTTTTCCAATTTTGGTATCTTTTCTTTCAAGCCAATCAATTTGGATTCCCCATTTGTGTTGTTTTCCACCTGTAAGAATGTCAATATACCAAGTTAATTCAATGATATTGAACAAAACTCATAATTCACATGAGGTCTTATATTGTTTTGCACTATCAAGATTTTTAATATTACCATTGTTTAAGATACATCCAACTTGCTTTGCAAATAAATATTGACAAAGTAAAATTCACCTCATGTAGCGTTTGATTCGAAAATATGGATTCTGTTTCCTCTTCGATTCTTGATAATGAGGTGTTACTACCAAGCTTCAAAGCTTTAAGTAGAATTTGTGATAAGCATTGGTTGAAGGTGATATACATATTACGCCACAAGAATAAAATGACCCACAAAACACATTGAAGAAATTCATATTTGAGCCTTCTCCACCATTCCCTTGGATGTGGGATAAAACTCAGAAGACATGTGGGCTCATTGAAATGCTTGGGGGCTGCAACATCATGGATAGTCTTGAAGATTGCATCATTCTTTAATTTTCTCAAAGTCTTAAGAATATCAAGAAATATCGGCCTTTTTGAAGGTTCCGTGGACCAACATTGTTGTATCAATGATTTCAATCCTTCTGAACAAGATTGAGGAAGTTTGGGTCTCTCACCTTTCAAGATGGAGTTCTTATAGACACGAACATGAACACCATCAAAAAACTTTTTTCTTGAAATGATCTCGGAGCACATCATGCCGAAACTAAACACGTCTGATTTGAATGCATCTACCTTTGAACTTCTTTCATAAACCTCAGGTGCCATATGCCCAGAAGTTCCATATATGTTCCCACCAATAAGCACCTCTGAAGAGCTTGTCGCTTCAATTTTGGAAATACCAAAGTCAATTAGCTTCACATGCACATATTCCATACTAGTTGAATCATTTGAAGTTAGGACAACATTATCGGGCTTCAAGTCACGATGGGCGACTTTCATATCATGAAGGTAGCACATTCCGCTTGCAATTTGCAACATGATACCAATGGCATTTTCTTCATTGGACATAGTTTGTTGATCTAAGAAATGTGACAAGTTCATAGTTCCTCGTTCAGTGACGATTTCAAACTCTTTATTTTCTTTGCCTTGATTGTTGTCCGTCATAAAGCCACAACAAACCAATTTGATGATATTCGGATGATTCAATCCTCCCAATATACCCGCCTCTTTCCGAACGAGTGGTTCATGCTCTAGGCCATTGACTTTGATCACCTTTGTGACAATATCAATTCCTAACCATTTTGTGGAATATACGATTCCGAATGCACCTCCACCCAAGGAAACAGGTGGCCTTCCATATTCGGGGCGAGGATAGTCATGAGGAAAGATAATGCTGTCCAATTCACCACCTTCAGCCTTTTCAAGACCCTTTACTCGCCCCATTAGATACCGTACAAGCATGCAATTCTTGCAACTTGCACTTTTGCACATTTCCAAATGCTTTGAAAACCTTTCATACATTGAATTATGGTCCTCTTTAACTTCGTTGATGCATGTTGGAAAAAATGTCGTAGAGCTTTCAATCTTCAAAATTTCAGCTTCTCGACTAGGAAAAACATGGCAAAGTATGTTGCACATTGTGTGGAAAGAACATTCAAAGTCCTCAAGAAGCTCTCTGAAGGTCTCTTTGTTATTCATTTGCTTCACCACAACCCGACACCAATCATCCTTGCAACATTCTTCTATCACACATTTTGCCTTGTTCACAACAAGGAGCATGTCTTCCTCCACTCGACGAAAGACTTTCCCATGTGGATTATTGGTGATCGTTTCAATTGCTTGCACACCCTTGCATAAATTGTCCAACAAATTTTCACATTGCCGTCTATTCAAAACTTCCTTTAACAATGATAATTTGGGAAAATTTGCAATCTCCATTGGTACCCGTAGAAAGTTTGTCATTTTCAACTGCGGTGTTTTTTGGTTTCCAAAAATTATTGTTGTCAAAAATATTTTTTGTGAAGAACAAGTAGTATACACCTACAAGCACACTCATAATGAGATGCAAAGTCAAGGGTTATGATCAACTTTAGAAGATGAGTTTCCAATACACAAGGCTTCTCGATATACTTCAATAAAAAAATTGTGCTAATAACCTCAAATCAAGTATGATGACATTCAAATTCTCACATGGAAATAATATAAAAAAGATGGTTCTATTACCTCATAAAAATAAAAATTGACATGAATACAGGAACCCCTAAGGAATTGGGAGGTCAAACTCCAGTCTCAAGTTTTTTTGCATTACTTTTGGTGTGGAGATTTTTTTTTTTATTGGATTTCTTCCTCCCATAGTTGGTCTACAAAAATTTAATATAAATACCCAAGGTAAAAAAACCCATATTTGGAGTGGTATTATTTTTAAATCTCAGGTCCTACTTACAATGAGTTACGAATTATATACTAGATGCAAGCTCAATAAACATTTTTTTAAATGCTTGTCATGAACTCAACCATCTTGTTGTTGTACATGAGATAACAAGAAACTTGTTGACTACACTCACAAAGCATTAACATATCGAACAATTAAGAGTTGTGGCAAAATTCAAACCTGATAAAGTGAAAGATCTTGGAAACCTGATCGAAGCAAATAGCTTCCCTTGGTGCTCTTGGTCTTTGAAGTCTCATGTTCACCATGGAAAATGCTCAACAATCGTTATGAAGTGAGCATAATGCATATTCAAGCTTAGCTACAACTGTAAATTTTTGTAGCTTAAAACCATGTTACACGAACAAGTTGGCTTCAAGACATTGTTGATTTGCGTGCTATGAAATCATTCGCATATGATTCTTGATTTTTGAGTTCTACAAACACCTGCACATGGTCATTATTGAATATAACTGCTAGTTTGTCTCATGCAACTAAGCTCAACAAAGCAAAGCTCTCTTCCCAAATTTGTCGTGACAACTATGTCACTACCTAATGAGGACAAATTACACATCAGTCGTTCTACTTTAGGTCAAGCGCTATGCATCAAGAAGGAATGCTCCCTACATCCCACAATCTACATATGTATTACAGAGACAAAGAATGAACCTTATACAAGCCACATGAAGACCACCTTCATAACACCAAATCAAGAATTTCATGTTGGTCTCTTAATGACTCTTCATAACATGTAATAACCTAGATAAACAAGTAGTAGCAAGTCCTCATATACCCATCCCGAGCTAGGATGAAAGCAATGCATGCATAGAATGGGACTCTAGGTACTAGGTAGCAAAAGTTATAACAAACATAGTCGAATGCATATGGTAATCCAATGGGGGCTACACCAATCTCACCATTGTGCTACATGCAAGAAGGAAACCCCCCAAGTAGCCATGTTAAGGGTCCATTAAGTAATTTATAAAGCCATGTATAGATTTATAGTTGACTTATCCCACTAGACTAATTTGGGATCTCTAGTATTGACTATGGGTTAAAATTTGCTCAAAATAATTGAAAAATCAAATATGGTACATGGGATTCTAAAGTTTCAAGTTCAACTTACAAGGCTACCACAAATTCAAGTCTGAACTTATTTACCATTAGATTGGAAGCACATTGCAATGCATTCATATCACTACAATAGACGTCACATATTGGTTAACTGGAGACTTCATTAAATATGTTACCTATAATCGATTATATGCTACTCAAGTCATCCACCTACTTTAGTATATCAGTTGTATGGCCACAAATCAAACACTCGCCTCTGCACCAGCTCCACATCAAGAACCTTTGTTGCCATGACACAACAAAAAAAAACACATAAATGCAAACATTTTGTGGCTACATGGTTTTGAGGGCTCATCTAGCAAAAAGATGTGAATGAATGTCTTGAACTCCTTTGCAATAGTGTATGTTCTTTGTCTATTGACTAAAGGTCCTTCAAATGTATGCAGCGCATAAAACCTTGAGTAAATAAATTTAACTATCAATCTGGCAGTGGAAGGAATGAGGAGCATGTGTTGCAAAGGCTTACTTGGATGAGGTGGAGTCGGAAGTGGCAAAATTGGCAAAGGAAGGGAATCCACTCTAAGCGACAACTTGAGCAAGTATTGCTTCCTTGTATCACCAAGCATAAATCCAAACAAATTCATACATATTCCCTTTGACTGCTCTCGTCTATGATCAAATTTTCTAGGTTCCACCATCCCATAGCTAAAAGACTCCAAAACCCTGGCGCCAAGCTTACAAATGGACAAGGTTAGGCAAGTTGATTGCTCTCTCTGTATCCAATGGCCTGCAAATTCCCTCAAACTTGCACAAATGCTATCCCCAAACTTTGTTCTCGCATTCTACCACTTCGAGTCACCTTCTGAGTTGCAAATCATCAGATCATACAGGAAAAAAATTATGCACGTGAATCTCAACAACGCCTCCCTCCTTCACTTCACTTGAATCTCCATAATCTGAGATCTCCATAATCCTTTTGCAAATGAGAGCTTCAGAAGAAATTCAGTCTTTGCTACACCACTATCCACACATACACTTCAGCGACAACCAGACGTTGAAAGATGAAGAGGATTTGCAAGATGGAAAAGAAATAATGGAAGCATTGACTCCCAGAAGAGGCGACCGGACACACAGACTTCAGCAGCTTAGACTTGTCAGTCTGTACTATGTTTGGGATGAATCATCACGCTACATATGATAAATTTACTGTGACTTGGTCCACTTGATATGCAGTCTGCAGCAGGATGAAGGGGGAGAACTCACCAATACACTGTGAATGTTATTTAGTGTCACCTACACTATTTGCGAAAGGCCTAAACTAGATGCCATGAGGTCTCAGAGTGTCACGCTTGCTAGTTGCCAATACGATTTCATTTGCAGTAGTGGAAATGTCCATTCCACTATCCTAGTAGTGCAAGTCCCAAGTCCCACTCACGTTAGCAAGTCCCAACATGGAGGTAAGGTCCCAACTTTTGAGCCTCAAGACATCACTAAGAAATGTTTGAATACCATTGAAGTTAGGTCCATATCATTTCATGCAAGAATATTTGCGGGACTTGTGTTGAGAATTCGACCAAACACAACATAACAATAAGTACAAAGTCGGATTGCACATTGAAATCTCAGGTAATGAAATTGTCGACCAACTAGCAAACGAAGGAACCACCCACCATGAACCCACCAACAATAAGTGACACTAAATAGCAGTTGCTCTCGTTGTGTCTGTGCCAAACACTCCCAGGCCCACAAGGCAGGCTGAGAGCTCACGACATGCATGCGAGGTGCATGGGGAAATCATCCACTTCACTCTTGGGACTTCACCAGACTTGGTCCGTGCTTATCTTGTCACTCTGTACCAGAGTTCGGGAAGTTTTTGAAGCCTTAGTGGCTAATTGCCGGTAGTTGCTACGAAGGGTCGGATTTTTCCCAATTTACATCGGCAACAGCCGGTCTTTTGTAAAATCAATCGGTCAATTGCCTATATTTTCATATTTTCATTGGCCAATATCCGATTAAATGGAATTCATATCAGCACTAATTGTTTAAAAAATGTATGAAAAGTTATTAGAAATCATTTCTTAGTACAAAATCTTGAATAAGTGAAAAGAAAGGCATGTTCAAAACTTTAAATTTGAAGAGTTAATATCCTTGGCAGGAATTGAACCTAGCAATGCCTTCACCGCTTGAAGGCCAAGGGTCCCACAATTCTTCATAGAAGCAACTGGACTTGGTCATGGAAAGGTTGCATAATTCAAAAAGTTTAAGGTTTAGGGTACTTCCTCAAGTGCATCATCAGATGTCCCAGACAAATAGCGCTCTGGATGCTTCCGGCTGAAATCCAGTAACTCATAAGAAGAATCGGCTACATTTCCGGGACATTTTCTGGTCCATCGGCTAATTGCCGGAGGATTGAAATTACAGTCGGATTGCCATCCGATGGTTGGAAATTTGGACCGGCCATGAGGGGAAATCCATTGGCTGATAATGAACTAGCCGTCGGTTTTCCCCGAACATAGCTCTGTACTATGTGTAGGATTTAGGGTTTAGGGTCAGTTTGTAGTGTACTTGGGACTTCATTAGACTCGGCCTGTGTTGACCTTGTCAGTGTGTACTATGTTTGGGATGGATCACCATGCAACATTTGATAATCGAATGCGACTTGGCCTGAGCTAGTTGATTCTTCAATGCTTACTTTCTCCAACTACTGTATGTTAGGAATACAAAAAACGCAAAAAAGAAGCTGACTCGGCCAGATAGAGGGGATTGAAATTTGGGCGATATTTTTCAATGACGGAGTTAGTGTGTATGCTTGACATATTCCATTTGATGTTCAACTTCAAATCCAAAGTGTTACGTGATGTTTTCAAAAATAAAAGTGAATGTCACTTGACATCTACATTTTCATTTAAAATGTCATCTCATTGTCACATGCCTAGTAGTTCGTGTCCTTTCTATTCCTAACCTGTCAATTGACTTGTGGGTTTCTTTCTTCACAAGTCACGCTACATGTCAAATTTTGAATAGTCCGTACAATTTATATTTTTGTGTGTTAGTTGTTAGTGTGAAATGTCAAAAACTTGCAATTTAACTAAATTAACTAAGTGGCACTCAAAAGCAAATAATTCCTGAATCTACACGGGCTAAACTCACACATGGAGATCAAGAAGGAAAAATGTTACCTTGGAAAGAAAACAAAATGTAAGCCACCAAAAAGGCATCACAAATTGAGGATCACATTTGGGCATACACTTGACCCTCCCACCATTGAAATATTCATGATGAAAGTGCTCTCAAATCATATAATAATAATAATAAATGGTCCTCATAACTATTGTATTCCATTTGTGCAGGTGACTTGAGAAAAATCATGAACAAACACTTGTCTAACATTGATGTTTGAAAACATGCAAAACGATACACAATTCTCTTTGCTCTCTCCTTTAGGCTCAAGTATGTCTTTTTTCAGAAGTCCCCAATCAAGTTTTTTTTCCTCATGACTTTGTTTGCTACGAGCTCAAGCTCTTCACAATGTGATTTTATTTCTCTTGAACGAATGATACTTAAATGCCATTTCTGTTGAGATGGTAGGGAATGCACATAGTGTTTTTACACATAAAGGAAAAAATGTTACAAATTACTTGAAGATTACCCTACATGCATGTTAATGTTGTACATGATTAATTATATCCATGAATGTCTAGATTTTGAAACGCCACTTGCCATGTTGACATTGGTTACGAGAGATTACACATCCCATATGGCACCTTGAAAATTAAGTATTTTGTCACATGGGTGTCCACAAGATATAATGTAAAGTACATCCATGCATTTGACAACTTAGGTTTATATCTTGACATGCCAAGAGATTGCTCGTTGTATTTCAAACATGAACATTCCATACCAAGGTATGTAATGATACAATTACATCTCAAGGCTTAAAAAGAAGTTATGTTGAACATACTTGACCGTATTTGCATGCCAAATTAAACTTAACCCTTCTATGGAAGAAAAGTCATTAGATGAATAAAGTTATACTTTTATTAAGGGTATTTTCTAAGTAACCATTGAGGATGAAGTTAGCAAGAACAAAATTTCATTATCATGGTCTCAATTTTAAGGTTGAACATGATCATACCTTTTCATAGGTTTATCTAGAACAATAAGCAAATGGAACGAAGGTCAAAGAAATTGCTATGCCAAAGTTACATGCTTAAAATTACCACATTGAGTAAGTTGATACATTAAAATGTACAATCATCTTCATCAATATTTAAAAGAATTCAATTGAAACGATTGGTACAAAAATTATAATGAAGAAAAAATTGAATGTAGGATGCAATTTCAATCACATTGAGAATACATTGTTTCAAAGCCTTGGATTACAGTTTTAATATATAATATCTAGGTGTAAATTGTTTATGATCACAATCCAATACATTGTTCCTTGGCATGTCCAGATTGAAAAGTTAACTCTCAAATGTATGGATGTCAAATATGATGGGTAGTTTTCTTGAAGTCTTGAACTTCCACCAGTTATTTCTCAAACTCAACATGTTCATTTATAAATGTGTACATTGTTTGCCTAATTAGTGTGCGTTACCATTTGGAGTTTACGTGTTGCTATAACATTTTACTAAGAGTATCAGTTTTTTTACCAACAATGTTATATAATATTCTTCGGTGCGCCATAGCATTATTCAGATCCATAACAATGTTATGTGGGATTGACAATATCTAGTAGAATATTCCTCCCATTAAACGTGGACAATATTCTACAAAATGTTGCCAGTCCCACAAATCTTTATTATGGATCTGAATAATGTTATGGCATACTAACTACACTAAATATGTTATTTAGTGTCCTATGGCATTTAATGTCACTATAGTAACTTTTTGGATGACACTTCTTATGAATAAGAGGATGAATATTGTCATGGATGATGGATGAGTTCATCCATTGCCCACAACCCTACCTTCTCTTGTCAGCAACTTGTGATGAAATATTGTCATGCATGATTGAAGTTTGGATGAAAAATTACTTCATAAGTGACAGTAATTGCAAAACTCTAAATCGACAATCGTCCAAACTGTTCACAAAAAATGACAAATAATGTTGGGTCAACATTTAGTGTTGGTGACACTATACCACGGTTTACAATTAGTATTGAGCAAGACAACTAGAATTGGAGACACCACATAAAATATTTAATGCAGCTTTCTTTGAAACTACATTGTGTATGGTATTTAGTGTCACGTACATTGTTTGCAAAGGGCCTAAACTAGATGCCTTAAGGTCTCAAAGACATTTAGAGTAGCACATTGAGACTTGAGATGGTAGGCTTGTGTTTTAATATGCAAGGGGAAAGATCTTTTTGAGCGTTCAAATGGCAAGTGTCATGTGTTTACATTTTCGTATGCAAGAGGAAATATTGTTTAGCACATTAATGCCAAGTGTCGTTTGTGTACACTTGAGTCACCTTATAGACCATTTTGTAACACATGCATGCACCTCATAACACTATTGAACATACTCATGCCAAGATATTAGTAATCGCACTTGAACGCCAAGTGTCATGAGGTGGCACTTGTGGTGAACTTGTTAACCATCAATGTAACGTAGCATATGCCTCAAAATAGGGTTAAGTGACACTATTATGCACGTGACACTAAAAACCACAAACAGTGTACACAAAATAGTGTATTTTAGTGTCACATGGTATTTCATGTCATTGTGGTAACTTTTCTAAGGACACTTTATATGAATAAGGTTATAAATATTGCCATACCAACTTCATTTCAGCTCATCCAAATGCCAAGTATTGAAACAAAGTGTGGTATATTCTACATCGTAACATTTATGTGATGAGACATTATCATACATGATTGAAATTTGGATGAAAAATCACTTAGTAAGTGATAGGAACTCCAACATTGTAAATCTATGATGCCCAAATGTTTTATTTTGTATTTTTTTTATTAGGAATGACAAATAATGGTAGGGTTACAATTCGTATCGAGGGAGACAAATAGAATTGGTGACACTAAATACAATATTTAGTGTACTGCGTTTGACCTAAAAAGAGTTTCTCCTCCCCTCAGCATCCCTTTATGCCAAAGACACTACACTAAATATTGTATTTAGTATCACTTACTAATCGGAACTACGCAATACTATATCCATTCATCAAATATCTCATACTCTTACCAACAAATGTCAGATTGGATTGTTTGGACATAGTAGAACATTATCAACTTTACTTTATAAAACAAATTCCATCAATGGTAACAGATAAAGCACTGTGTAACTGCAAACAGTAAGTGACATTAAATATCAGATTTAGTGTACGTTTAGATTCTATTTTCTTTCGGTGGGTCTCTCTCTCTCTGCCAAACGCTTCCAGGCCCACAAGGCAGGTGCGTGGGGAAATCATCCACTCCACTCTTGGGACTTGATTAGACTCGGTCTGTCTTATCTTGTCACTCTGTCTTATGTGTAGCATTTAGGGTTTAGGGTCAGTCTATAGTGTACTTGGGACTTAGGGCCGCTTTACATCTAGAGGCCGGGCCAAGTCCCCTTGAGGCTGATTGCATGAAATTTCAGCCCTTTTTGGGTTGGAGGCCGGCTTCAACTACACATTATTATAAGATTATAATGGGGGCCAATTTTCCCATATGTAAATGCCTTAGGGTCAAGAGGCTAGGCTGATTCAATGATTCTAGCATAATCCAACGGATCTAGCATAGAGCCGTTCATATTTTCACATAATCCAATGGATATGGTTCGTTGGAAAAATCATATGTTGTTAAAAAAGTTTTTCTTTTAATTGAAATTTGACATTGGCCCCGAGGCCAAGTATTGGCCTTTCATTTTGGGTGCACCCAATTCAATGAGCTTGGGCCATGTCCTACCATGCATTTTTTGATTTAAAAATTCATACCACCAAATCGGCCCAGCTTCTAGGTGTACGTTTAGATTCTATTTTCTTTCGGTGGCTCCTTGCTTGCTTCTATCCCCCCTCCCCCCCCCCCTCTCTCTCTCTGTGCCAAACGCTCCCAAGCCCACAAGGCACATGCGTGGGGAAATCATCCACTCCACACTTGGGACTTGATTAGACTCGGTCTGTTCTTATCTTGTCATTGTGTACTATGTGTAGGATTTAGGGTTTAGGGTCAGTCTGTAGTGTACTTGGGACTTAGGGTCGCTTTACACGTACAAACCAAGCCAATTCATTGTGTACAAGGCTTGAGATCTTCGCTTGTTATTGATCGAAAGGTTGAAATCGGTCCCAAATTCTTTACACCTAAAGGCCGGGCCGATTTAGTGGTATGAATTTTTAAATCAAAAAGTGCATGGTATTACATGGCCCGAGCTCATTGAATTGGGTTCACCCAAAATGGAAGGCCAATTCTTGACCTCACGGCCAATGTCAAATTCCAAGGAAAAAAACTAAGACTCGGCCTGTGCTTATCTTGTCAATGTGTCCTATGTTTGGGATGGATCACCATGCAACATTTGACAATCGAATGCTACTTGGCCTGAGCTAGTTGGCTCTTCAATGCTTACTTTCTCCAACTACTGTATGGTAGGGAAACAGAAAACGCTGAAAATAAGCTGACTCGGCCAGACAGAGGGGATTGAAATTTGTGCAACATTTTTCAACGATGGAGTTAGTGTGTATGTTTGACAAATTCCATTTGATGTTTAACTTCAAATCCAAAGTGTTACGTGATGTTTTCAAAAACAAAAGTGAATGTCAGTCGACATCTACATTTTCATCTAAAATGTCATCTCATTGTCACGTGCCTAGTAGTACGTGTTCTTTCCATTCCTAACATGTCAATTGACTTGTGGGTTATTTTTTCTCACAAGTCATACTACATGTCAAATTTTGAATAGTCCGTACAATTTTTGTGTGTGCAAAAGCTTGCAATTTTTTTGTCAAAAATATACGTAAGATGGAGTAGAGGAAATTATGAGGGATGCAAGTTGCTTCATAATTTTATTCCATGTAAATAATTAGTTACATTTTCCCAAAGAGGCAAGTTAGGCAAACTCCCCTACTTGTATAATAAAGTCTTCCTAATTTGAGCATCAAAATATCTTATTTAGCATACGAATGCGCACAAATTTTTTTTAACTAAATGGCACTCAAAAGTAATCCCTAGTGGTATGAAATACAACTTATCCGGTGAATTATTTCATCCCACCGATCATTACATCCTTTTTGGACCATCACTTTTACAATTACCTAGTTTGGGCCTAAACAATAATCATTCTACTTCCACTCTAATGCACAAATAGTGGTCATTCATTATTTTCATTTTTCCACATTAGCCCACTTCTCCTAGAATATGAAGCACGATGTTAGCACGAGATGGTTACTTTAACTAACTTATCTCAACCATAGTCCACCAAAGTTTATGGACCAAACACAACATAACAATACAAAAAGTTAGATTACACATTGGAATCTCAAGCAATGAAATAGTTGACCAACTAGCAAATGAAGGAACCACCCACAATAAACCCACAAACAATAAGTGGCACTGAATATTAGATTTAATGTACTTTTAGTTTCTAATTTCTTTTAGTCTCTCTCTCTCTCTCTCTCTCTCTCTCTCTCTCTCTCTCTCTCTCTCTACTTCTTGATTTACGGGCTCCACTTACAAAAAATACTACGGGCTGCCCGGGGGGGAAAAAACGAGTACTATAAGAATAGGTGCTGAATCCCTTGAAAGCACCTTCGTATAGACTTACCTGGTGTTTCCTACATATGCTGCTGAGGGATAGGAGGCTGAGGAGCCTACCTCCGAGGACTGGCAGTAAGACAATTAGGGGAGAAAGTTGGCATTCCTGCTTTTGAGCAAGAGTCAGTAGTGCTGATCAGCCATAGAGATTCGTAGTGGGAACACAGTTTGGATTCCACTGAGTGAAATTCCCTTCTACGGCTCAACAAGTTCACAGTCACCCAGAATCCCACAAACTGGTCCAGGATGAACAAGAACAGTTCGTCACAGGACGAATTCAAGGTGTTGAACAGAGGCAAATAAGGCTTCTAGGATTACACTGATTGATTGAGTTGCCTATATGTGGGAGTATCAGTTTTTATACTTATATTCAAGCATTTCTTGACTAAAGTATTGCATACTTCTTTTCATATACAATTGTGTATTGAATACTATATTCTATTGTACCTATTTCAATGGAAGTTGCCTTGCCTTGTTGACATCGATAACAAGTAAGATGGTCCGCCTACACCTGTTGTACGCTCTACTAATTTATTTCTTGGTAATATTGGGGAGCATGGGCACAGGTGAGGACCTCTTCTACAAAGTGCTGCGCACCTTCCGAAGAAACTGTCCACTCGTTACTATCTTTCTAGGAGTTTCTTGAAACCCAGAAAAATAAGGATGAATATTATCATTCTTGATAAAACCATTCTATAAACTCTATAAACTGATAAACACCGACTGTTATTTTCTTTAACACAATAATCCGGTGATACTACTATACTGTGATACCTACTCTAACAGCGGCAAACTCCCAATTTACATTCCTGCTTATATACTGACTATTACAATCATTGAGTTGTTGTACTTACATTCACCAATATACTGATGCTATAGTTCAGTAAACACTGAAAAGATGAAGTTTAAGAGATACAGAACGATTGGAAAGGATCCAATCTTATTACTCTGCGGACCATTTGAGAGAAGCTTGTCTGACCCTAAGGGTGCAGTATGAATATACGAACTCTGGTTCTGCTGTTGAGAGAAATATTTGGTCAATTGAGACAGGAATAGGTATATATATATATATATATACATACAACAATATGCTTGTAAGGACTCTTTCATACCGATATTATTATCTTGACCGTTTGGGAGGTGCCGAGGTACTTTTTGAAGAAGGCTTTCTGTGAAGACATGATATTACTCTCATGAGGTTTATCTACATCAAATTCTGAATTAACCTGCTATACAGACTCTATGTCAGAATTACGGCCATAAGTGTATAAGTATGTTAGTGTTATAGAAACACAACGTGACCCTCTCAGAACTTACATAAGAGACTCTGCTCTCAATATATCTATATATAGTTTCTTCTGAGAATATAGAATATTGACTGAACATGTATACTACTGACATAAGGTACCGGTTGAAACTGGTATGATGGACACGGTATAAGAAATTACTATTCCACCCTCTATAAGATCATGATCGCTCACCCCAGGAGAGATTGACGATTAGCTTATATTAACAAGGGGGTACCATATTCTTGATATTCTTGATAACTGAATTCTATGAAATAAGTGATTTATTGGAATGCCTATACCATGTGGTGATGATATGACCACATGAGTAACAGGAATGTTATGGAATAGTACATGTCTGATTAGACCAAGGCCGTATAAGTTCAACCAGATGACCAGATGATGAGAATGACGTATAGATGCACATAAGATATATGGTGCTCCATGACCAATCACTTCTATGTGTATACAGTCAAGGGTCTGGACGGAAATATAGTATTCGACAGAACTCTACTCAAGATGTCTTCAGTATAAGGACTTAAGACCACTTACACGAGTTCTTATAAAGTAATAACGTTTTTGTCGCACAGATGTTGTCTGAAGTATTCTTCGGTTACAACTAAATTATGGAAGGGTCTGTCAATATCTGTGAGCTCTCTAGCCACATGATATCAGCTACCTAAACAAAAGAAGCAGTTATGAAATTACTTATATAACTAGAGAAGAGGGGTTACATAGATACGTGATAAGATGTGCCTTGTCAATAGGGGTGAGCTTAATACTGATCACATAAATGAGTACATTGGCTACTACAATGTATCATTGCAATTGGGTTTATCTGAACAGGAGGTCTTATGAGACTTACAGACCGGAACATTTTCTGGGTAGTTTTGAGTTACCATTCATTCGTGAATAGAAATATTCACAACAAGTATACCATAGGATTATCAGGACCCGAATAGGGATGTATGTTGTCGGTTATCACACATAACATGACTCTACAATATGTATAACATAACTTAACATATTGTAACAAGAGTCGGATCATGACAAGATCAAGCAGCTCTCTGTTTTTACTTTAGCATAAATGAATCCACCCAATGACCAAAAAATAACCTTCACATGAAAAAAAATCCTTGTGGGTTTATCAGCCCAAAACCCTCACCCTTGATTGCATCCTAGTCCAGGTGAGAGCCCAAGGCCAATATGTATCTAATCCCACTAACCACCAAAGTACCAATGAGTTGCACCCACACACATATCTTTTCAATAACTCATAACATTTATTTTTAAGAGCACAAGGCATCAGTGTTTAAAAACACTCAGGAGCCTTGTGATCCACTCAACATTTATCTCTCACACACATGTTCACTCACTCCTAACTATTCTTCACCAACCTCCTACTTAAGTAAATCAACTAATCTCACCAACTAATTCATCATTTTTCCCTAATCCCATGCTTTATTTATGAAATGCTTACTCCCACTAATACATGGTCCTAAGACCTTCGGCTTAAATCCTTACTGCCCCCCTCAGTCTTCATGTACCGGGCTTGAGTCAACGCTATTTGACTTGGGTGGTCGCCCGTCAACACCCGTCACGGGCCCGTCGTCCACTGTCAAGCTCCCTCGGCCTTCCATTGTTCTAGTTCGGTTGCATGTCTGCTGGTATCCCAACCGATCCCCTTAGTTGCCGGTTGTGTTGCCCCTACATGTGAGCTTCCTTGTCCCAGTCCCGTAAAAGGGTAGCAGCTGGAAGCTCCTCGGAGCCAGGCTCCAAGCTCGTCACCTCTTCAGTCAGCCAGCATTGTGGGCAAGGACAACCAACTTACGACTCAGCTGCCGCATAATTCATGTAATCCATTCGGTGTGCACACCACACCTGAGTTCGCCCAAGATCACAGATTCAATTAATGCCGCAGCCTCAAGTTTGATGACTGCTTGTGAGCACTGAGGCCACACCTACCTCATGCTGCCGAATTATCAGTGTCAAATCACATTCAGTTCCCCTCTACAATCCAGCACCTTGAATTTACCAAATAATCCTCAAATCTCAACCTCGGTTGGCAATTCTGGCGTCCCACAATCAATGAATTTCAACCCCCTTCAACTATTCTATGCCACTCCTCCTGGCCAGCTCGGTAAAACACCCTTCATGGATGTCGAACTTCACCCTGTTCCTTCTTACACATTCAAAATGCCGGTACAAGGCCACCCTTGCTGCCTCCAGTCGGACGTCCTCACATCATTTTAGAAAAATGTGAGAGCCCCTGGACTCTCCCGATTCCCCTAGGGTTTTCCTTGCGGCCGCCGCACGCCTTCAGTCATGCTCCGAAGTGAGAGAGAGAGAGCCCCGAGAGGGCTGAGGGTCCAAAAGCATACATGGATCCGGAAATCCCGTTCCAGCCCGATCCACTAACAACTTATCGCCTTAACCGAACATTACAGAGGCCTAAAACGAACACCTCTACACCCCTTCCTAAACACATAAAGCCTGGACCAAGGTCACCTTGTTGTCACCAAAGGTCAAAACCTTGTAGTCCATTTTCTAACTAATCCCCTAATTACATCACCCACTAAGTCACAACTAAGCCCCTTAGACCTACTGTACCTCAAACTTAACACCTGCACTCTTTTTAAGTTTTTTAATAATAAATTCTAATGCCTATTTCTAATTCTAACAACTCACAAACATAAAGACCCATGTGAGCACATAATTTGGGCTCATATAATTGGCGACCATCTGGGATTGAACTCCCAAAATCTCTTGCTCGGCAGGCAAGTTGTAAATTTAAACTCGGTACTCCTTGCACCTACTTCCCGCGGTTCGTGTTGGGAAACTCTCGCCATTTAGTGTCTCCAATTGCATGGAATTGTTGGGGAGCACTTCCCGGAGAAGGTAAGGTCCCATCCAACATGCATCAAACTTATCCGGGAAGTCAAACTTCCTAGCATCCTGAATCATTACCATCATTCATGGCCTCAGTGCTATCTTCTTGTGTCGTTTGTCGAAGGTGATCTTCCTTCGGCGTTGGATGGCTTCGATATATTGAGCCGCCCTCCTTCTTCGTTCGTCAAGCCCTCTAAGGTTGTTAATCGATTCCTTAAGGACTAGCTATCGGTGAGGCGTGACTGGACCGCCACCCGTAGAGATTCGACCTCGAACTCAATTGGTAGTGTGGCCTCCAGTCCATACACTAAAGAAAATGATGTCGCTTATGTCGTCACCTTGAAGGTTGTGCGGTAAGCCCATAATGCCGTTGTTAACTTGATGACGCTCCAATCCCTCTTCGAATCTAAAACTGTCTTGCGAAGGATGCTCACCAATGTCCCGTTAACACGCTCCATTTGACCATTGGTCTGCGAATGATAAGGTGTCGTCTTCCTATGGTCTATTTTAAATCTAGCTGTGAGGTCTTGAAACATTTCATTCAAGAAATGAGTGTCCCTATCGCTTACCAGAATTTTAGGACATCCAAACCTTGAGATGATGTTCTCATACATGAACGTGGCGGCATGAGCTGCAGTGTTCGTCTTGACAGCCTTTGCTTCCGCCCACTTAGTCAAGTACTCGGTGGCAACTACAATGTAAGCCATACCTTTAGAGGAATGGGGTGAACCTCACCGACATAATCAATCCTCCATTTCTCAAAGGAAACTAGAGGTAAGGATATGTGAAGAGGCATTTCCATGCGAAGATCATTCCTCGCATACCTTTGACAAACATCACACCTCCTAACATACTCCTTAGCATCCTTGAACAAGTCTGGCCAAAAGTAACATGTTCTAAGCACTTTCTGTCCAGTGAGCAATCCGGAGAAATCCCACCGCATGCACTATCATGACAAGCTGATAATATCAAGGGGGCCTCGACCTCCAACACACATCGTCGTAAGATCCCATCCATTCCCCTCCTAAATAATCTATGTCCGATGACTGTGTAATGCCGACTATTCACTCTAATATTTCTCCTCTCCTCCTTTGTCCTATCCCCAGTCAATTGCTGAGTCGTGAAAAACTCCACGATGCCCGATTACCAATCCGCCGTAGCTGTGACTAAAAAAAGGTTGTCGTCCCTCAAATTGTCGTCCACCGGACTATCGCCCGCCTCCTCGGACGATCTTGACAAATGATCGGCTTGGAGGTGCATACGTCCCGGTTTATACTCAACCGTATAGTCGAACTCCTTCAAAAGTAGCACCCATCTAGCTAACCTACAACTTAGCTCCGCCTTGTTGACCAAGAACTTAATCGCCATGTGATTGACAAAGAAAACTACTGGATTACACATAAGATAATGGCAAAATTTCTTGACCGAGAAGACCATGGCCAAACACTCTCTCTCTGTGGTAGAATAATTTCTTTCGGCCGGTGTTAACTATCGATTCGCATACGCCACAGGTTGATCATTTTCCTTCTCTTCCGTCGCCTGACTTAATGCACTTCCTACATCTACTGAGCTAGCATCACAAAAAACATGGAAAGGTTTTCCCTAGTCCGGTGGCACCAACACCGGATAGGTGCTCAATTTATCTCTCAATTCCTCGAATGCCCTTTGGCAAGCATTTGTCCACTCAAACCTACAATCTTTCTTAAACAACTGAGTGATGAGAACTGCTATCTTAGAAAAATTAGGAATCAACTCCCTATACCAACCCACATGTCCTAACAACTTGGCTATACCCTTCGCATTCGTGGGAGTAGGCAACTTATCAATCACCGTGATCTTGTCGAGATCCGGCTCTCTATCCTTCCCATTCACCACATAACCCAATAGGACTCCCTTATGCACATCCAAGAATATCTTATCCGGATTAAAAGCTAGCCTCATCTGTCTACACCTCACCAAAGCCTCTCGAACACACCCTATATGTTCACTCGAATTTGACTGAGTGTTAAAATTGTCGATGAAAACTGTCATGAATTTATATAACAAGTCGGTGAAGATGTATATGACGAGCCTCTGAAATGTGGTCGGAGCATTACACAAACCAAATGGCATGACTACCCACATAAACGCGCCCCATGGAGTAGTAAAAGTCGTCTTGTAAATATCTTGTAATGTTATGGCGATTTGGTTATAACCCGCATAACCATCCATGAACGTATAGTGAGCATGCCCTCTTACCTCCTCTAAAAGGAGAGGGATGAATAGTAAAAAAAAATGATCATTTTGTGTGCAAGCATTTAGTTTTCTATAATACACACACACACCTTCAACTTCCCATTCTTTTTCTTCACCAAGACCATTAAGAAGACTCAATCCGTAATATCCACCGGCTTAATAAACTCGGCCTTCAATAATCTCTCTAACTCCGCATTAACCAACAATTATAATTGTGGGTTCATCCTTCTATCATTTTGCCTAATCGGCCTAGCCCCCGGAATCAAAACAATGCGATGCTCCACCATCTCTCTAGGAATCTCTTTGAGCTCATCATACAACCAAGCAAAGGTATTACTAAATTCATCCACCAAATCGCTATATTCCTTGACCTCCTTCTCGTCCAACTTAGACCCCATCTTCATTTATCTAACCTCCCCATTCTTGGTTGTCACATCTACATATTTCCAATCCGCTTCCAACACATGAGTTTGTTCATCCTTGTTCCTATACCAATCTGGAGGAACTTTAGAATAATCCTTGACATCATGTCCCACCATTATGCCCGTCGATGTAGGATTGAAGTGCAATGGCTCCTCCAACTTCTCAGCTTTAATAATAGCCTCCTCATCCTGAGTCCCATCCACGTGGACTAAACTAACGTCACTCTCTCCTACTCCGTCTACCCAAGGTGTCAATCCCCCTAAAATCCACTCCTCCTCGGTGAGTACCTCACACGGTTCCAACAAAGAATATTCTTCTTCCCTATAACCAATAACTTCATTGTTCAAATATGCATAGTGAAACGTCACCATTACATCAAACTTTGACTCCGGATAATCTTTCAACCATTGGGCATACTCTCCATCATCCCCATAATTATAACAACTAGGACCTAGACTACCCGATCTTGAGTCTATGACCTTCCCATGACCACCTGGGTGGACCACTCCTACCAATGCCTTAAGATCCATGTCGTCTCCCTTATCATCAATTTCATCCTCCGATGATGAAGATATTTTTTTCCTCACCCAACCACCTAATGACCCTATGGAAACCTTGACCCTATTATCCTTAGGACCATATGTAATGGAAGGTTTGGCTCCTCCCCACTCCACAATAACCTCCGACATTCTCAACCATGGCCTTCCTAACAAAATAGGAAATGTGTCTTTGTTGGAGTGCATCTTGATGATATGAAAAATAACCACATACTCTTCCCCTCCTGTGTTAATCATATAATCCTTAATCATTCCCAAAGGCACGGCCGGAGTTTGATTTGTCATGTTGATGATGAAAGGTAATGGACTCGTAAGACTAAGACCCAACCTTTTCATGGTGTGCTCCGGTAAGATGTTTGTACTATTCTACCACTAGACCACCAGTGCACCATCATAAGACCCTTCCAATGTGATTTTTGTCTAACCATGGCCTAAGCAGCCGGTTACGACCAATATTGAACGGGTATCTGTCTCGCACACGGGTCTGTAAAAGGGTATGTACACTGGTTTGTGATACCAGCTTGAACTACCAAGCAGTGCGTAAATACCAGGTTCATACCCGGGCCCTGGACTCACTGCCAACCCTAAACATGGTCACTAACTTGTACCTTGCTCAACGATGAGCTTGGAAACCCTTAAACATGCACGTCTTTGTTCATTATGCTTGCTTCCGGCGATGTACTGGTTTGTTGTGTGCACAACGTACTACATGTAGTGGAGCTTTGTTGCTGGGGTTAAGCTAGCAACGTTGATTAATGTGGGAGAGAGGGTGTTGCACCTTCAAGAAGAGGTGATTCCGTTTTGTCTTTGCTTGAAGCACCAACTTCATATAACAACTAGGGTTTGTGTTTGCTAAACAAGTTTAGTGATTATGGGTTAGGATTTAAGAGATTGCTTAGGGTGTTTAGGGGAGTGAGATTTGTCGCCATGGAGTCTGTAGCAACGATTCAACTTTTGTCTGACGATGAGGGTGTTTGTGCTCATGAAGAGACAGTTGCGATTGGCAACATTAATTAAATTCTCTCTTAAAAACCTTAAAATGACATACCATACCCTTGCACTGGGCACCCTAGTATATGAAAAAAAATCACACCATAACACGTACCCTAAAATTCAAGAAATTTTACAAGACCACATACACATACCCTACCTTGAAAATACAAAACCTTTGTAATATCAATACCTCGATGTTCTACATTTCCAAGAAATTTTCAAAAACCAGGCCTCCCCTGTATGCACTTTACAACATACCCGTTCAACACTGGTTACGACCGGAGCTCATGCGTAGTTGATGTGAACAGCCACACTCCTTTTAGCTCTCATACCAGACCAGCTTAAGGATATCCACATATGAACTTCGTTCAAGTTGGAAAAAAAGAAAATGTTGCACCGGCCGGGAATCAAACCCGGGTCTGTACCGTTCTGCTGACGTGGCAGGGTACTATTCTACCACTAGACCACCGGTGCGCCATCACAAGACCTTTCGTGGATACCGTTGACTGAGCCCTGAGTCGGCCTAACCAGCCAGCTACGAAAGAAGCTCATGCGTTGCCAATGTCCACAGGCGCACTTATTTTAGCTCTCATACCAGATCTCATTCCAGAACCCACCTTTGTGCAAGACACGACATGAGCTCGAACTTTAAACCCCGTACAATACCTTAAGAAGCTTTGATGGCACCCCTGAAGGCTATTTCGCAACTTATGCTTCCAAGAGTTGCACTCTTTTGGTCAAGATCGGGAGTCGTGCATACATTCATGTACTTGCACCTGCTCTGATATCACTGAAACTGGGTTTCACTTCATGCACTTAAGGAGATCGAAAAAAACACACCATCTGGAAGGAATGATCGGTCTTACAGCATAGATAAACATTGACTGCTCTGTGACAATGCACATTTCAGCTGATACATGTCACGATGGCAGAACAATTTGGCAAGAAAAGCTTTTGCCAATGTGCAATCTACTCTTCATCAAAGCTCTGATGTGCAATCCACGAAACTGGACTCCACAAATTCGACACAGACAGGACACTTGCTGCTGCTCTGAGGACCCCCTCCGTATCACCGCATGAGATAACCCACAACTGCATCCAGCATATCAATGACCCAGAAATCACGGCCTCTGACAACTCGGACTAGATTAAGATTCAGCCAATAGAATTCAACTCATTTCATGTACATTAGAAATACCTTTGTTTGTTAGAATACAACCTTGCACAGACAAGAAACCTATCGTTTGCCTTTGTTTATGCCATCCATTGCTTATTAACTGGTAAGAGAGGCTGAGGGTGTATCATCATTTCTCTTGGCTGAGAAGGTGGAGGACAGGTCTGGCTGAGCTAAAGATCCATTCATATTCGATGTATTTCCAGGCTTGAATTCATAGGGTCCTTGCCTCACTCCCCAAACCTGTGGTTGCATCACACAACCCAAAATATTTGTCAGTAATGAACCCAAATCAGCCAAAGTGTCAGGCGCTTTCTTATATAATACAATCAAGCAGTAAGCAAATGTTACAGAGTTCATTTCTATAGTAGAATTTCAAGCACTGAGGAAACCATTTTCACCTGGTTGCCATCATCATCATAAGCACGGTCCCAGCAGTGAACTTCTCCATTTTTGTAGATTGTGAGCTCTGAGGAACACTTGGTAGCCCCATTCTGTGAAGAAAACACCAATCACACTCAGTTCGAGTTTCTTACAACCTTATCTATTATGAGTAACCTACAATAGTTTCTATAGAAAATTTCCATCCACCAGTTTGCATACAGGCAATCACCTTCACAATGGTGGAAACTTCATAAGGGCAAGTTGTGCATCCTTTGAGTTCTCAATTTGTGCATACATATATACATCAATATTGCAGATTTAATGATATTTTCAAGTCATTGTGATTTTGAGATATTGCAATAATCTCGACAATCAATGTTCAATGTTAGGTTTGCTTCTGTAAGGTGCAGAGGCAAAACTCACATGGTTGAAAATATGTTGCTACATCAAAACATGATCCAGCCAAATGTAGACAATAATAACACAAGATTCCACGGTGACCACTGAACAAATACATCACAAGGGGTTGTGATTAGATTACCCAAGAGTTAGGGAAGCCTCCAGGAGGAGTAGAACCCTCATACAAGCAACGGCGTCCACGTTCACATTCAGAAAGGTAGACGGTGGTGAGGTGCTCCGCAATGTCCTGGAAGTCAATCTTTTCATCAGAACAACAACCTGTGACTTAAGCTCAACACTGATACTTAAACCCTTTTCTACTCATTACTGGCATTGATCTCTATCCGATGACAATCTATGCAAGAGTTCAGCCCTGCCAATGGCTAAACGGAGACCTTCACTGTGAAAGATTTCAAGTGGATCCAATGTTAATTCGCTTCCAGTGAGTCCTTTCCTTGCAAATACTAGACCTAGCTGTGGATTCCATAATGTACACTATTCTCAAAGTAAGGAATGGTGTTAAGTTCCAGGCATGACGCTGACAAGAGATACTTACCCCAACTACCTCCTCAGGTTGTGGCCTCTGTGTTTTGGAGCGATCGCAAAAATTTCTGTACTCCTCAATATCTCGCACAGCATATGACCCAACCTACCAGCATACAAACCCATTACTATTTCTGTACATTTACACCAATAAGTCTAATGTAAGCTGATCAAAATTAAAAAAACTATGTAACCTCCCACTACAAAGCTTGGAAAAGTAAACCATAGCGAATTGACAAATGGTATAGGAACTGACCTCCACGTCACATTTCATTTCCTTGGGGCAGGGCTTTACCATGTAGAACCTCTGTAAAACAACATCATCCCAAGGTTATCCAAAACAAGCATACAATAAATCTATCTCATCTTTGAGGAGATAAGCATTCATAACAAAGGCAGGTGAAGCCAAGTCAATATTATGGAAAGACAAATACATCTATATGTTGAAGCTCACCATTACAATAGTTAGAGTCGTGGAATAAATACCTGTCGATAAGGCCTCTCAGGAGTCCTCCAAAAAGCCTGTTCAGAGCCAAAGTCACGTGCTGTAAAGACTGAAGGAACGAATACAAATAATTCACAATGTAGACCACACTATACATGTTAGCAAAAGAAAACAGAACCCTTGACTTGATACAGTGTCGTGAAATTGCGGGTGTCATGGTACCTGCTCGAAATACAAAACTTGTGCTCCATCTGCTAACACTGTGGCTGGGCAGGTGAGCAGCCTGGTTGCAGTAACAAAACATTAGGCATTTTCATAGACTTACTTTAATAATGGTTGCAATTATGAAAGGAAAGTCCAGCAACCCAGCCTGGAAAGAGCTTGCCTAATAAGTACAATCTGGTTGATAAGTAATCCAAAACCCAAAAAGCTCAAGGAATTTACATTGCACAGTGAAAACAATACCTGAGGTTGAAATAGGTCATGGGGTCCCGAGCTGCTTGCTCTGTGGAAAACTGAGAGAGGATTCAAGGTCAAGATGTTGACCATAAGTTGCAGTAATAAAGCTTCAAACCACAATCTAATGCAATCATGTTTCATGCATGGTGACCTTAGGATTAACCTGACAACAAGTTACATGCGAGGTGGTATCATCTACAATGGACCAGGATCAGGGGTTTCAACCCTAAAATACAGAGCATCACCATGTTGTACCCTCTTGTCATTTTTTAGGTCACTGAAACTGAAAGAGATTTGAAGTAAAAGAAGGCAACCAGGAAGGGAGTAATAGAAGCTTCCAACCACTAACAAAGGCAATCGTGTTTGACACATGGTGACCTTGTGACTAACCTGACAACAAGTTACATGTGAGGTGGTATCACCCACAACAGACCTGGATCAGGGGTTCCAACCCTAGATTACAGAGCATGGCCATGTTGGGCTCTCTTGTCATTTACATGGAGGATCAAGGTAATTGGAAACTGAAGATTGAAAGAGAATTCAAGGTAAAATACCTGACCATGAGGGGCAAAGTGATGAAAGCTTCAAATCATGGATTAAGGCAATTATGTTTCATATATGCCGACCTTGGCAAGAATCTGACAACAAAGTTACATGTGAGGTGGTATGATGGGCTTCAACCCTAATTTACACAGCACCACCATGTTGGGCTCTCTTGTCATTTATGTGGAGGGTCAAGGTAACTGAGAACTGAAAACTGAAAGGAAAAAGAAGCCGACCATAAGGTGCAGTGATGGAACCTTCAAATCACAATCTAAGACAATTATGTTTCATGTATCCTTGGGAAGAATCTGACAACAAGTTACATGTGAGGTAGTATGATAGGTTTCAACCCTAACTTACAGAGCATGGCCATATTGGGCTCTCTTGTCATTTACATGGAGGATCAAGGTAACTGGGAACTGAAAAGTGAAAGAGAACTCAAGGTAAAGAAGCCGACCATTAGGTGCAGTGATGAAAGCTTCAAACCAATATCTAAGGCAATTATGTTTCACACATGGTGACCTTGAGATTAACCTGACAACAAGTTACGTGTGAGGTGACATCATCGCCGAGGTAACTGAAAAACTGCAAGAGTGTTCAAGAAACAGATGCCGACCATAAGGCGAAAAGCTTCAAATCACGATCATGGATCTGGCAATTATGCTTCATGCATGGTGACCTTGGGAAGAATCTCACAACAAGTTCACATATGAGGTGGTATGATAAGTTTCAACCCTTAATTACAGAGCATGGCCATGTTGGGCTCACCTTCTCACCGCTAAGAGACTGGGCCACAGTGCGGGCATGGTCCCAACGAGTGGTACTCTTGGTGAGCTTCTTGAGCAGAAATGCACCTCCCGCCAAACAAACAGCCTTGATTACCAACCCTCGCACAAACCGGCCCCCGTTGTTATTATTATTATTGTTGTTGTTATTGCTGTTGTTGTTCCCACCACCACTACTTACACCTCCTGCTGATGCATTGCTCCTGCTGCTCATCCCCACAGCAGCCTCCCGTGACATGACCTCCACATCCGGTGTGAAAATTAGAGAGCCTCCATCAAAGCTTCCCGAATTGCTGCGAGACACTGACCCCGACATCCTTTTTTTCCTTTTCCTTCTTCACATCGGCTTTCCTTCCCAGGTGCTCTCACTCAAACTTTGTCCCAATTGTGGCACCAACAGGCTGTTCCAAACCCAACACTCAATGTCAACCAAAATTTTAAGAATCGTTATGCTTCAAAACCACCTTTGCAAAGCATCACAGAGCTCATGCCTAACATCCCCAAAAAAACCTCTCTGAGACTCGATCCTTCCCCTACTTAAGTTAACCCCAATTTTGTGAAACAACTACCATTACCCGACTGTCTGTTCTCGTGGCACCAGCAGGCTGTTCAATGTCACCCAATCTTTTAAGAATCGTCATCCTTCAAAACCACCTTTGCACTACATACAATCATCACATCACATCACATCACAGAGCTCATAACTCGATCCTTCCCCTACTTGGCTTAACCCAATTTTTTTTGCAACAACCAAGCACTACCATCACCCCTCTTCCTTCCTCCATCTCCGGCACCACATTTTGTTCAGGATTCTCAAGGCAAAACACAAAACCTCGAAATAAGAGTCTCTGCAACAAGGCGAATCAATTCCATTATATTTTGGAAAAAAAGAAGGAAAAAGATGCTCCAAAGCTGTGGGTCTTAAAACAAGCATGCTCAGTGAGTAACCGTCCCTGCGAAGGCTCAAAAACCAACAAACCCACGCACAATTCAATTTCCACTCACAACGCATCCGAAACAGAGACTCTTCATCACTCTTTGTGATGGCAAATAAAGTTATGTCCCAAACTCAGATGGCGGAGATGCAACTCAAGCATATGTTAAGCTAATTTGGAGTGAGATCAGAGAAGCCTACCACCCACCAAGGAGCATTTGGAGATGATTGCCAAGGCTCAATTTTTCTTCTTCGCCTTGGCTTGCCTCCCAAACTAGGAATGAATGAGAGAGTGTGGCATCCCGGAATCTCGTCTGCCTAGTTTGCTACGTGGCGAGCTCTGAAAGGTCAGTTCTAATTCTATGATCCAGTTGGCAGGGGTGCTCTTGTTTTCACTCTAAGGCATATGACCCAACTAGTCTAATGGCACTTCCCAACTCCATAACTCAAGATTATTACACAATTTTTGCCATTGGATCAGATTGGGAATCATCCCATCCCTTTAGCAATTGCAAATCGTGCATATTAGTGTTTCAAGATTTGGTGTTGGAGTTGAGATGCAAACATTACAAGAGGCCAAGGTATGTAACCCCAAAGTGATCAATGATCATTTATAAGTACATTGTTTTGTCTAATTAGTGTGGGTGGGAAATTTATGTGGGTTGGAATTTAGTGTGGCCTACATTAATTTTATAGTACTTGACTTGCCTTGAATTTTCATTTAAATACGCACGACAAAAAAATCACACTAGTTTTTCACACTAGGAATTATAGTGGTCCACTTCAAATTATAATTTTTTTTTAATAGTGTGGTTAAGTGGGAATTAGTGTGGTCCACACTAATTAGACAAAAAAATGTAGTGTGTTTTCTGCTTGAATATCCAAATTGGCTTAATCATCTCTACTAAAAAGAAATTGATTGTGGTTAGTTCATTCAATTCATAAGTGTGGGCAATGAGTGCATGACCTTCTAGGATATAAGTACATGTGCAAGTCTGAAATTTATAGTTATGGAAGAAAGCCATTAAACAAATCTATAAATCGACTTCAAGAACTCAAAATATGTTCGATAATTTCTCTATAAATAGTAGGTGCAATTCTCATGTTCTTAGTTTGGATCTATTCATGTATTCATGTGAATGTTTTGGGTTCTCAAGCCCTTGCATATGTTGAAATGTTGGAAGTGTCCACTTTAGGCACACATACCTTAAAGTGAAGATCCTCTTTCTCATTAAGTGATCACAAAGATGTTAGGTCCTCCCAATTGCATTAGCTATTACGATGTGTGGTGCTATTGTGGGCACTTCCAACTTTGCACACGTTTTGGGCCATTGGATGGGCTTTGAATTTGTCTCATTTGTTTGCTAGACATAAATCACAAATATTGTTGTTTCAAGTTCCATAAGTGGAGTCAAGAAAGTTATAGGAGGCCAAAGTGAAGGTTCTTCTTCTCTTTGAATTATCACATAGGCCCTCCCCAAAATCTAACATTTTATACAAAGGAAAACTCGGTAAAGAAAAACTCGGGTGGAAAAAAGGACTTGAACCCTCAACCTCGACCTTGGTAGGGTTGTATTTGGACAAACCACTTGTCCAACAACAATAAGGGATGTGGACTTGTGGGGACAAAAACATCAAACGACAATATCAAACGCAACAACATGACAACCATAACTTCGAATGTTTGTGTTCTATGTTTGCCAACCACCATATTTTGTTTAGTTTTGCAATCTAGTGTATGTCATATCAGCAGTTGGAATTGTCCAAAATTCATACATAATCCATATATATCTAAATACTAGTTCAAAATTGTTCATTATTCAACCTATAATAAGTAGTGTCTATATTTTGAGCACATCATCCAATCTCATTGAAACATGTGTGTTTGGTGTTCATTTTTCTACATAAGCCTTGCCATACATCACACCCATATAGGCATCCCCAATTGAGAAAGGTGACCACAACATATTCAAGTAGGCAGTGCGGAGACCGTTCATGCAAAACGTAATCATTCCAAATTCATACATAAATGTATTATGGGGAGTTTTGTTTAGCATGTGGATTAAGTTAATCTCATCTAGGACTTGTTGAATGTGACATCCACCTAACGGTTGTTGCTAGCCTCTTTGCAAGTGGTGACCCACAATCATGGGTTCCCCCCCCCCCCAAGAAAGAAAGAAAGAAAGAAAGAATGTCATTAATGGTATGCCTTTGTATTTACTTCTATTGAGTTAAATATGCATTTTGGTTTCCAATTGATTGTGTTGGCCCCATTTTGATTTGTACATTGTGAAATCTTTGGATACCCAAGTGAATGATTGGCCCATTGTTTTAGAATATGATATACATCATGCATGCATGCCCTAACAATTCATATATTATGAGCACATAGTCTAATCTCATCATACCATGTGGTTTTAAAGATTTGTTCTTAACTACAAGCCTTGTCGTGTACCATTCCAAGTAGGGATCAAATTAAGATAAGTAAAGTGATCATGTATGATCCATCATTATATGACAAGCAAAATTAAACTCAATGATTAAATGTGAGTATTGTATTGGATTGTAGTGTTTTGTTTGTTTGTTTTGTAGATTTGCCTATCATGGGCATTTTGAGCACTATTGTCCCTTACCTAACCCAATAAATTATCCAATATTAAATATTTGGGATAGCAATAAAGTTACTTACAACCACTACAACACTAAAATCAAATGAAACAAAGCATGATTTCTATAGGAATGTTCAAACTCCCAAGCATCATTTGACCCTTCTTAATCACATTGGGGTGCAAGGTAGAATAAGATCTTGGTTGGGAGTAGGTCTAATAAGGTGTGATGATCCAAATGCATGGCCTTCGTAAATAATCACATGGACTCAAGTTATGCACAAAGTGACACCCTCAACACACTCACTTGTACCTAATGTCATCAGTATATGTTCCAATCTTGTAGATGTGATAGCATTTAGTGAGTTCACAATGCATGCAATTGCTTGATATCTATGATGTTAATATGGTATTTTATGTCACCATGGTAACTTTTTTGGATGATACTTCATATGAACGAGTGAACAAATAGTGTTAGAGGATGATGGATGAGTTCATCCATTGGCCAAAACCCTACCTTCTCTTTGTCAACAATTTGTGATGAAATATTGTCATGGATGATTGAAATTTGGATCAAAATCACACAGTAAGTGATAGTAATTGCAACACTATAAATCCATAATCCCAAAAAATTTACAAGGAATGACAAATAATGTTGGGTTAACATTTAGTGTTGGTGATAACATACCGCGGTTTACAATTACTATTGAGCAAGACAATTAGAACTGATGGCACTAAATATCATATTTAGTGTAGTAGTCTTGGTTTTTGTTGATAAATTCTAGAATGGAGTGGCTCATTGCAGATGTCATGATCAAATATAAACATAAACATAAATTTTAAAGTTCTTATCACTATTTGAGAACGTAGTCCAAGGGAGCCTCAAGTCTTTCTTTCAATTAGATCACCAAGTTGACATTAGCCTCTATCTCACAGAGGTTAATGAACTCCGCCACTCTAGAGAAATTAAGTAGTTTGAAACCATCATGATGTCCTTTAAATCCCATTTGCCTTTTTGGCTTCCTGAACTTTAAAATGAATTTCATTTGATTTGATTTCATAAACCGAAACCGTAACCTAAACACAAGTATGAATATAAACATAAAAAAGAAAAGGAATTTTTCCAAAACAAAAGATAACACCTACGAGGCTAGCCTAGTGAAAACGAGAGCCTTCAAAAGTAAGGGCCTACTTTAGGGGTTAACTTACTTAGGTGCGGGGATGAATTCTTGACACTTGATTTAACTAATTTTTTTGTTTGCGAATCTTTAGGGTTTGTTCGTTTGTCTGTCTGCGTTACAATGCGAGGCACTTGGCGATGGCGATGGCGGTTCTTCTTCCACTCATGACTTTCAACCACTTATTCGTCATGGTCACCAATTTCTCAACTTCTCAATGACCTCCCAGCTTTCGGATACCGTTGCTACTTGTCCAACTTTCACAATCTGACAATCTGCCAATCCCACTCCCCAGGTCGCTCCACCATCGATGTCTTTTCATTTTCCATTGCTTGTATTTGATTGTTTTGTAGGCTTTCTGCACTGTTTGTGAATTTTCAGTCCGGATTGGAAACATATTGGTCCCGTGCTCGTGATATAATTCGCTGTGGGAGTGGAAATTGCCCCCACAATTGGGTTTTGGGTTGCAATTTTCGTTTCTTGAGTCTTCCACTGTCTGTAATTAGGTGTGTTGAAGTGAAGGGAATCATTCTGCGAGAATATTTCGGTTCCTGCTCTACTTCTACTGTTTCTTACTCTACCGACAATGATTTGCAATTCCCCAAATTGGTTTTTTTTCAAACATTTCGAGGCTTTCCTGTCAGCAATCTGTTGCGGTAAGCACTCCTTTATATTGTGCCAATTGCAAGGTGAAGATTGCATACTTTCTTCTACATATGTATATGTAGAAACATGATTGAAGTGGGACTTATTAAGCACTTAAAGACGCTGTTTCAATGATGCCACTGACATGACAAGGTTTAAACTGCACACAAACCTGCATGGTTTATTTGAATCTTTACTGCCTTCTAATCTCCTCAAAATATAGTGGCCTCATTTCCAGAACCTACTTCTTCATCACTGGGTTTGTCCTCCTTTATATCTTAGGTTCTCAAAGAAGCATTCTGTATATGCAATTGACTTGTTCTTTCTACTTGGAGTATCTTATTTAGGTGGTATTATGCACTGCGACATCATGTAAAAATAATCCTCTGATTTCTGAGGTCTCAGATTTGATACCACCAAGCTGAATGTCTACTTAATCTGTGGTGGTGATTGGCAATTACTGGAAACTTCATTTCATGTTTCGCCCATATTTTTGTAGGATGTAAGTGAGCCATTTTGGTCAGTTTGAGACTTTGTCGACCAGTTTGGAAGCTAAGTTTTGATTTAAAAAAATCTTTTGTGTTAGAATATATAATAGTTAGCCTTTTAAGAGTCAAATCTCATTGTGATGGTTGGTCACACTTATCTGCTCCTGTAGCCACAGATATGTGCTTAATTCTCGATGCTTGTAATGTTGCAACAAAATCTCCACAGGTGTGCCTGGTTTGTTGTTCTGAGCTGCTTTTTGTTATATGAAAATTGTTTAGCCTTGAAGAGTTGAACCTTGTAGGCATGGTTCGTCAGACCTAGTTGCCACAGAAATATGCATAAAATCTTGTTGCTTGTAATGTCCAAACAGAATTTTCACAGGTTTGTAAAGTTCTTTCATTTTGAAGTTTGTTTCTGTCAGAATTAATTTAGCCTTGAAAAGTTGAACCTCATAGGCATGGTTGGTCACACCTACCTTCTCCTGCAGCCACAAAGAATGTGCATAATTTTGATGCTTTTAATGTTGTAAATTGACACTTTTCACAGGTTTCTGAAGATCTTACTGGAGACAATTGACACAGTATGGCAGACAATGGAACGGATCACCAAAAGCTCGCCTACTTCCAAGAAGTCACAGGCGTGAAAGACTCGTCCCTTGCACACCAAATTTTGGATGCGTATGGTTGGGATTTAGATGCAGCTGTACAAGCTATGGTGGACAAGGATACAAATGAGATTCCTGAGTACCAAGAAAGTATGCAGGTGGCCGCAGGGGGCAGCAGCTCAGAGACGATTTTGACCAGTTCGTCAACTTTACTTGGAAATGCTATAGTTGAGAGCACAACAACACCTATCATTGACAATGGCCACGCAGATGAGCGGAGTATTTTTGAACGAATTGGAGATGGGGGTAATTTGTATGGACCTACTGGAGGGATGGAAGAAGACCCAAATGCTGCAAATGTTGTTTGGAGGGTTGTAACATTACCTTTCGTTCTTCTGCGAGGAAGCTATAAGCTCATATTTGGTGCGGTTGGCCTTGGCATTTGGGTGGCGGGTGGGGTATTGAACGCGGGTTTAGGTATGTGCAAAAATTTATCCTTGTTTTAAACTACTTCCAATAGGTCTTAGGTAGAGGGTCCTAAAACGGTTGCTTTCAGTATATCTATAAATATAACATTGATATATCTTCTAGACGTTTCTTGTTAGCAAATTGAAAGGGGATTCCAATGCATCAAAGTATGCCTTATTTGAATTCCATATGCAAAAGTTTATAACAGTGCAAAGTTTTATTGGTAGATGATCCAAAACCAACACTGAAGCCTGATGTTAATGTGGTGGATATTTCAAAATCAATTTGTACTTATAGTGCAAGATTTTAGGGTGTTGGTTTTTGGACCCTCTTACCTTGTTTGGGCATGTGGTCCTTATGTGGTCACCCTTCTGAATTGAACACCTATATTTGAGTAGTATATGGCAAAGCTTGTAGTTAAGAATGGACACCAAAAAGACATGGCGAGATTGAATTTCTGCTTGGAAGATATTAGCCATTCTAGGTTGGTCATTTAAAGAGAAAGGTATTTTTCACTTTGGATTCTTATAACTTTTGCATCTATAGCTGCTTGTGTTTGATGCAGGGTCCAATATTGTCACATGTCTTGTTTGTGACCGAAATGTTTAATGACCTAGAAGTCATCCTTCCAAGTTATCCACCTATTAGAGTTATCCTTTCAACTTGATGGGATTTTATGTTGGGAGTTGGTCCCTTGTGATTTTCCATTGGTGTTTGTACATACCAAATCAACAACAGCTTTCCACTTGTGGTGCATGATCGGAGGTAGTGTTTGAATTTGAGTGAAGAGCAACCTATTCGGTGCATCGAGGGCCAAACTCATTTTAGCATCTCTTGACATCCCAAAATGTGTTTGATTCTCAACAAACTGATACGTGTTCTTTGTTTGAACATCCACACTACCTCTACAAAACTGATATATGTATTTATATTTCTTTCTTTCTGTTGTCATACTGGTTTCCACATATCATATTTGTTTCAAGTGTCTTCATGTTTTGTTTGCAATTGGATTCTATGTTACAATTGTTGATTTGGGTTGTGTCTTCTGACAATTGTTTTTTTTTCAGGTGTGTTGCGTTTGAATCAAGAACCAAATCAAGGTGGTGAGAATGAGACGGACATTCCTTCTCTTGCACCGGTATCAGTACCAACAGGAGCATCTGAGGCAGCTAGTTTTTTGAGGTCATTTGAAAGACGTTACGGCTACTATCACCCTGAGTTTCAAGCTGTGAGCTTTATGGAAGCTGTAC